>OY728161.1:1875694947-1885694947 GCA_963277665.1 Viscum album
CAGTATAATATAATATTTTATATATGTTACTTAAGTTCATTAACACCATCCTTTATACGTTCCATGTGTGGTATGAACAAGTCATATCATTTTAAGGGGGCGGTAGTCCGCACTTCCTCAAATGAAATTATCGTATGTATATACAACATGAAACGAATAATGGTATGAAATAAAATGGAATTACAGAAGCTTATATGTAAAATATATATCATTAATATCATATTTAATTACAGTGCCATCATAATGGCCACCATGAGAGGCGGTAAGATGTATTTGAACAATCATCATTTCGTGAGGCGTTAGTTTGCCATCCACAGAAAAATTATGTTCATCATCCATTAGATGGAGTTGTGTGTATGTGTAGTTTGAATCCTTCTTATAACAACATCCTAGTATATTGTGGATACTGGTGTTGTTACAAAATAAAGGAAATAAAAAGAGTTTGGGGGTTGGAGAAGCAAAATAAATGAAAATAATTTAAGAGAAATCGTTACCTTTAATTTAGGTAACTCACTTTGGTTGGAACCAAAGGACTTCTTGAAATGCTTTCTGCCTAAGGGGAAGCTTCAAGGAGGAGGAGAGGGATGTGGGGAGCTTATTTGGGCAGGGTTTGGATGAGCCAAGTGGCTTGAGAGGTGTGAGGAATGAGTAGAAGTGGTCTCCTTTTATAAGGGAGAGGAGGGGCTCTTTAGGAAAGAGTGAAAGTATTACTTTATAATATAATTATATTCGGTTTATAATGGTCCAAAAAATTATTGAGGTCGAAGATACGATGACTCATATTCTAAATAACATCAACCAATAATAATTGGACAGGTTTTAGATAATATGTTAATCATTATAATCTTATTTATTTAAATGATTTATTAATGAGGTAAACGTTGCATCATTATTGTGTCATTAATAATTTAAATTATTTGATGTCTAAAAATTATAAATAAAATATCATTATGTAGGAAATCTTTTTAGCTTTGTAATGGATATTTATAATCGAAAATCCAACATATATAACCCTATGTAAAAATTGTTCTTCTAAAAGATGTAAGCTTATGCCATTTTTATTTTTATTTTAACTTTATTAATATAATGTGTCCCTACCACATACAAGTGGCTCCAAGGGGTCCCCAAATCGACCCAAGGATGCCCATGGTCGGGTATGTGTCCACCAATAAGGTTAGGACACGTTTTAGGGTAATTTTGTATTATTATAATATTATTTTTTTAACCCTTATTTACCGGATTTACCCTTTAACCATGGTAAATAAAATATTTACCGCAGTAATTATTCAAAATGTGTAAAAATAAAAGTTACCTATTTACATAATTTGGACATCCTGATTCCAAATATGGAATCCATTTTCCTAAATTCAAAACACAGAAGTGGCAGAAATTAATTTAAAATTAATTCCCGCTGTCAAAACAAAAAGCGTGTTTTTAAGAGATAATAACTATCAAAAGATTGACACTTGTTTATGTTCGGTTTAATTGTAAAATTATGTCCAATGACCAACATTATATCAAATGGTAAAAATATATTCTAAATATAATTTAAAACTACTAAAATTCATAATTTATCATTATTAAATATTTTGATTAAAAAAGTTGTTTTTAATTAAAATTTAGTAATTTTCACTATTCATCAAAATATAAAAGTTATCCGAAAAGTAACAAAATTTCACCCTAGGCTAATTTCGATATTCCGAATCCTAAAATGAAGTCCATTTTGAAATATAAAATATATATGATTTCAAAAAGTAGGTATTACTATTCATAACGGCTAGTTTAATTAGTTGTGGTGTGTGTTAGAACTCGAGGTTGCATACAACACACGCTATCGCATTATTCGAAGGGAAACGTACTGTGGAAGCTTGGGGTGTTACATTCTCCCCTCCTTAAAATAATTGCGTCCTCGCAATTTCTAGGGTATTACTGCATAAAAAGACTCGGGTGGTTCTTCATCATAAGTTCCTCGGGTTCCCACGTTGCCTCTTCCATCTTATGGTTTCTCCACAGAACTTTTACCAGACGCGTCGTCCGGTTTCTCAGCACTTGTTCTCTCGTATCAAGAATCTTGACGGGCTCTTCGCAATAAGACAGATCGGGTTCCAGTTCTAATTCTTCATAGGTGAGTACATGTGTTGGGTCAGGCATGTATTTCCTCAACAGATATATGTGGAACACATTGTGAACTTTGGAGAGACTTGGAGGAATTGCCAATCGGTAAGCTACAACCCCAATTCGTTCTAGAATTTCGAAAGGTCCGATGTACCTGGGACTCAATTTACCTTTCTTACCAAAACGTATGACTCCCTTCCACGGAGATACCTTCAGAAAAACATGATCACCGACTTGAAATTCCAAATCCTTCCTTCGATTATCGGCATAGCTCTTCTGCCTACTTTGAGCTGCTTTGATGTGATTTTGGATTACCTTCACCTTTTCCACCGTTTCCTCCACCAGTTCTGGGCCTACAAGTTTTCTTTCACCAACCTCATCCCAACAGGTTGGTGTACGACATCTCTTTCCGTATAAAGCTTCATATGGTGCCATCTGAATACTCGAATGGAAGCTATTGTTATAGGAAAATTCTACCAGTGGTAAATATTGATCCCACATACCCTGAAAGTCAAGTGAGCAAGATCTCAACATGTCTTCTAGGGTTTGAATAGTCCATTCTGATTGTCCATCTGTCTGAGGGTGGTAAGCAGTGCTCAAATGAAGTTCAGTATCCAGAGATTTCTGAAGACTTTTCCAAAATCTTGAAGTAAAACGAGGATCACGATCAGAAACAATCGATAGGGGTACTCTATGAAGTCTCACAACTTCATTAATGTATAGTCTTGCTAGAAGTTCCAGGGGTAGATCTTCTCTTATAGCAAGAAAATGTGCTGACTTGGTAAGAGGATCAACAATAACCCATACTGCATCGTTCCTTCTAGGAGTCTTTGGTAGCCCCATGACAAAGTCCATCGTAATATTGTCCCATTTCCACTCCGGTATGGGAAGAGGTTGCATGACTCCTCCAGGCTGTTGCCTTCCAGCTTTCACTTGTTGACAAACCATACATCTTGACACAAAATCAGCAATCTCCCTCTTCATGTTGTCCCACCAAAAATGTTCCTTCAAATCTCTATACATTTTGGTGCTCCCAGGGTGTATAGAGAAATTGGAACTATGAGCATCATCCAGCAATTCCCTTTTTAGATCAGGTATATCGGGAACACAAAGTCTCTTCCCGAATTTCAAAATTCCATCTTCAAACAGAAAGTCTCTCAATCTCCCATCATTCACAGCTTTAATCTTCTTTTGGAATTCTTCATCATCGGTCTGAGAACTCTTAATCCTTTCTATTAAAGATGGTTTGGAAACCATTTGAAAAAGAAATGATGTTTCGCCTTCCCTGGTTATTCCCATGTCCATCTTCACTAGATCCATGAAAATTGGATCCCTTTCAATTCTCATATTGTTCAAAACACCATGGTCTTTTCTGCTCAAAGCATCTGCCACCTTGTTTGCTTTCCCCGGGTGGTAGTGTATCGTGCAATCATAATCCTTGAGTAATTCAAGCCATCTCCTTTGCCTCATGTTGAGTTCTTTTTGTGAGAAAATATACTTCAAACTCTTGTGATCAGTATAAATCTCACATTTTTCACCATAGAGGTAGTGCCTCCATATCTTCAAATAAAAGATCACAGCTGCTAACTCGAGATCATGAATAGGATAGTTCTGTTCATGAATTTTCAACTGTCGTGATGCATAGGCAATAACTCTATCATTCTGCATAAGGACACAACCAAGTCCTTTCTTCGATGCATCACTATAAATAACTAACCCATCATTCCCCGATGGTAGAGTCAATATAGGAGCATTGACTAATATTTTCTTCAGTTCTTCAAAACATTCTTCACACTCTTTTGTCCAAACAAATTTAACCCCTTTACGTGTGATCTTCGTTAATGGGTTAGCCAATCGGGCAAAATTCTGGACGAAACGTCGATAATAACCTGCCAAACCAATAAAACTGCGTACCTCAGTTATACTCGTAGGTGCTGGCCATTCTTGGATTGCCTTGGTCTTAGAAGGATCAACAGAGATTCCATCTTTAGAGACAATATGACCAAGAAAAGAAATCTCCTGAAGCAAGAATTCACACTTGCTAAACTTCCCATATAATTCATGCCTCCTCAGAGTCTTCAAGATAATGCGCAAGTGATTTTCATGATCTTCGTAGGTTTTGGAGTATACCAATATATCATCAATAAATACCACCAAAAATTCATTGAGATACTCCTTGAAAACTCTATTCATCATATCCATGAATACAGATGGTGCATTAGTCAATCCAAACGACATTACGGTAAACTCATAATGCCCGTACCTGGTTCGAAATGCTGTCTTCGGAATGTCTTCCTTCTTCACACACAACTGATGGTATCCAGATCGAAGGTCAATCTTTGAAAAGTATTGAGCTCCATGCAGTTGGTCAAATAAATCATCAATACGAGGTAGGGGATACTTGTTCTTTATCGTTATAGCATTGATCTCCCTGTAGTCGATACATAACCTCATAGATCCATCTTTCTTTTTTAACAAAAAGAACAGGGGCTCCCCATGGAGAAACACTAGGGTGAATAAATCCCTTATTACTCAATTCCTCTAGTTGTTTCTTTAGTTCGACTAATTCTACAGTGGCCATTCTATAAGGGGTCTTCGATATAGGCCTTGATCCAGGAATCAAATCAATAGAAAACTCAACTTCTCGTTCTGGAGGATGTCCAGGTAAATCTTTCGGAAATACATCTACAAATTCTTTCACAACAGGTACATCCTCTATTTGAACATTCCTTTACTCACCGACAGTTATTTCATTCTCTTCCTCCCCAATAATTGAATTAAGTTGACATACTGGGGGTGGATCTAAATAAGAATTAAGTGGTGACGATTCTGCTCTAAAAATAAGGCGTTCCTTATCATTATCAACAAGAATCGTAACCTCTTTCTTCTTACAATAAATCTTCGCATCATAGTCCGAAAGCCAGTCCATACCGAGGATTATATCAAACTCAATCATAGGTATGATGATGAGATCAGCAGATAAAGAAAATTTATGTGCTCTAATGGGGACTGATTCACAAAACTTTGTTGCAATGATACTTCCCTTAGGAGTTTTAACTGACAACTCCCTTATTAAATAAAATTGGAAATATCTAATTTTCCTAGCAAACTGGGAAGATATGAAACAATGCGATGATCCAGAATCAAATAATGCATTTGCTAAACTTGAGGAAACCATTAAATTACCTGCCACCACGTCTTTCGGAGCTTCTACCTCTGCAGTAGTGATAGCATAAGCCTGGCCTTGATCCCTTGGCCTTTTCTGAGGTATGTTCTCCTGACGCTTAGGACATTCATTTGTATAATGCCCCATCTCCCTGCAATTGTAGCACTGAACATTGGTAGCTTCCTTCTTCCCCTTGCAATCACGAGCTTGGTGGCCTTTTTCACCACACTTGTAACAGACTCCCATTCCCTTCAAGCAAGTACCAGGGTGTTTCTTCCCGCATTTACCACAGGATGGATATTCAACCTTTCCATTCTTCCCCTTATTTCCATTCCCAGATTGATCAGCAGGCTTCTTCTTCTCTTGCTTTGCTTTAAAGTCATAAGACTTAGAGAATTCCTTTTCGGTCTTGATAGCACATGAGACAATGTCTTCGTACGATGAAAAGGATTGCGAGACTAATGCTCTACGGAGAAATGGTTTTAAACCATCAAAGAAACGATCAATCTTACTTCTTTGGTTACGTATATAATCACCAGCGTACCTTGCTAACCTTGTAAAGTTAGCCTCATACTTTGCGATATTCTCATCCTCCTTCTGTCTCAGACTTAGAAATTGCCTTTCCATATCTGCTCGATGGTCGCGAGGGAAGTATTTTTCTAAAAACAGATCTTTGAACTCCCTCCATTTCATATATGATACTTCATCATCTTCCTTCATGTTTTGAATCAATGACCACCATTGATCAGCATCTCCAGTGAGGCGGTAAACTGCCATGATAACTTTTTCCCTTTCACTGCTCCCCAAAGCCTGAAATATTTTCTCTAGGGAATTTATCCATTGCTCATCTACTAAGGGATTTGTACTCCCATTGAACGTTGGTGTTTGTTACCTCATGAATCGATCTAACATTGATCCTCCACGCTGCGGATCAGGGTTCTCCATACGGGTAAGGTTATTATTCATAACCTGAGTAAGTTGTCCTAGTATGGTGATTAGCGGATCGGCACCAGTTGCATCACCAGCCCCACCATAATTATCTTGAGCAGAAGGGAAATCCCTACATGGAGTGCGTGCATTGATACGGTTTCCATTTCTTCCACTAGGCGCCATTTCTAAACAATGGCATAAACTAGATCAGTTTATGAATCAAAATACATAATCCCATACTTATAAAACACTTAACATAAATTGAACTATTTATGGATATAATCCATAATCATAAGAATATTTTCTTTGAGGAAGTATATACTCATAAACCCTTCATAATGATTTGTAAAGAAAATGAG
Organism: Viscum album; assembly: GCA_963277665.1. Taxonomy (NCBI): domain Eukaryota; kingdom Viridiplantae; phylum Streptophyta; class Magnoliopsida; order Santalales; family Viscaceae; genus Viscum; species Viscum album. The sequence continues at coordinate 1,875,701,518 of OY728161.1, forward strand.
ATTTATCCTAAGCATATCCCCTGGGAGTGTCGTAACCAAGAGTGCAGCAAGGCCCGTTGTCGTGCACCAGTTCCCGCTCGAGTCTAGCTCAAAGCGGTGTTTTCGGGTTTTACCCCTAGGTACATCTGTGCCAGAGCCGCATCTACCTGCTCGTATCCAGACAGGGATGTATTGCTCGGAAAACAACAAAATCTCTACAATACCAAAATTCTAGGAAGTTCTTCTATACTAATCCTCAAAGTTCATCTTAGGTCTACGTGCTCTAATCAGAGTTTATCTAAATCTAGCTTCCAAGGTTTGTACTAAACTTCCTCTGATACCAACTGTAACGCCCCGACCCCAGTTACCCAGAGTCGGTGCATTAATTACATAACATTGGCATGATCACAAGAAAGATCAAATCTCGAAAGACCGATTGGTTTAGTAGCTTTGGAAACACTAGATATATTCATAAGTTTTACATTACATCATAAAATGAAAAACTACTACAACAACATAATGTTTCCACAGTCCACACTATAATCCCCTCATAATATCCCTGCAGGTCATTCATAACTTACATCTTCACATCCTGGAAAAAATAAAACATAGAAAAGGGGTGAGCTGAAATGCCCAGTAAGGATAACAATATAGCGGAACATTCAAAAATAAGCATAAACATTTAAGGCAATGAATTACTAAAACAAAAGCCTTTTAAACTTGAACTTCAACATAGTATGGAAAAAGTAAAATGAAATAATTCCATTTACTTATTCACATGGATATTCTACTAATCGAATAATCACATGCAAAAATCAATAACCACTTTCATAATGTTGGAATGCATAATGCCAGACTATCATAACCACATAGCCAAGGCCTCGTGCCAAGACTACAAATAATATTTTGCCAAGGCCTTGTGCCAAGACACTAGTTTGTCTCATGAGACCTACCGATGCATCGAGGAGCTATAGCGGGCTCCACCCGTCACTTACTAAGTCCAATGCATTCCCATATGAAAAGGTTTAAACATAACATAAACATTCGTATTAAAACTAGCATACGAAATGTCAATAATTTCACCATAAACTATGAATGGTATAAAAATAGCACATCCACAGTCAAACATATCACAAAACCTTCAATACAATATAGAAGTTTTGTATCATAATAAATCAACTTCAAATAAGCGTAAAATCCGTCAAAGGATGTTGACATAGATGAAATCAAAACACTTTTTAGAGAAATATCTCTTTCTATTTTTGAAATCATTTAAGAGCCATATAAAATAAAACATTTTCTTGAAAATATTCTTATAAGCTTGTAAGGGAATCTTTGACAATTTTATAACGGCGGAAAATAACCGCACCCGCCGTATAAGTTAAAAAAACATTCTTATCTTAATTCTGTCGAAAAGGTTAAAAAGGACCTTGTTTTGAAAATGACGGAAAGATTCCTTTATAAACCTCTTATAAAAAGTAAAACAAGGGTATAAATGACTTTAACCCATATTCTTGTAAATAATAAACATGTTTTGAAATAAATTTTGAAGAAAAAATGGATGTGGATGATAAAGGAATCCCAGTAGATTATTACGTATAAACAACCTCGGATAATGAAGAGATTGTGAAATAACCCTTACCAATTTGGTAACTTATGAAACATACAACCCATGAAAGAGGTATCATACAATGAATATGTAAATACACATAAATTAGAGTGTATTACACAAATAATATAATTATGGGTAGTACATACACCACACAAAAGGTAATGGTGGAAATATGACATGAATCTCACAGGAATAAAGAGTGAGATGAAAACCCCTTACCTTGTACTTTTCCTTTGTTGGGGTAGGTTAACCTCCTGTATAATGGTGAAATAATTGTTATTAAATTATACAAGAATCATATACATTAATATGATATCATATATGATCTTTTAACATTGTTTTATTAATAATATCTTAGTATTATCGTCGTTTCGGGTGATAATCAATTCATTCTTCTTAAATGTTTGGTTACGTAAGACATGTTTGTAATGGATATATTATATCTTATTCATAATCATAATGATATTAACATCATTTTTAACCCTAAAATGAGAATAAGACTTGAATGGATACGATGGAGAATGAATCTCATCGCGTTCGTGGAGACGGTAGTCCGTACGTACGCACGAACGCTACTTCCATTTAATTTTTATTTTAAAAGAATCGAATCCAAATGATACATAGGTATATTACTATTCCAGTATAATATAATATTTTATATATGTTACTTAAGTTCATTAACACCATCCTTTATACGTTCCATGTGTGGTATGAACGAGTCATATCATTTTAAGGGGGTGGTAGTCCGCACTTCCTCAAATGAAATTATCATATGTATATACAACATGAAACGAATAATGGTATGAAATAAAATGGAATTACAGAAGATTATATATAAAATATATGTCATTAATATCATATTTAATTACAGTTCCATCATAATGGCCACCATGAGAGGCGGTAAGATGTATTTGAACAATCATTGTTTCGTGAGGCGTTAGTTTGCCATCCACAGAAACATTATGTTCATCATCCATTAGATGGAGTTGTGTGTATGTGTAGTTTGAATCCTTCTTATAACAACATCCTAGTATATTGTGGATACTGGTGTTTTTACAAAAGAAAGGAAATAAAAAGAGTTTGGGGGTTGGAGAAGCAAAATAAATGAAAATAATTTAAGAGAAATCGTTACCTTTAATTTAGGTAACTCACTTTGGTTGGAACCCAAGGACTTCTTGAAATGATTTCTGCCTAAGGGGAAGCTTCAAGGAGGAGTAGAGGGATGTGGGGAGCTTATTTGGGCAGGGTTTGGACGAGCCAAGTGGCTTGAGAGGTGTGAGGAATGAGTATAAGTGGTCTCCTTTTATAAGGGAGAGGAGGGGCTCTTTAGGAAAGAGTGAAAGTATTACTTTATAATATAATTATTTTCGGTTTATAATGGTCCAAAAAATCATTGAGGTCAAAGATAAGATGACTCGTATTCTAAATAACATCAATCAATAAGAATTGGACAGGTTTTAGATAATATTTTAATCATTATAATCTTATTTATTTAAATGATTTATTAATGAGGTAAACATTGAATCATTATTGTGTCATTAATAATTTAAATTATTTGATGTCTAAAAATTATAAATAAAATATCATTATGTAGGAAATATTTTTATCTTTCTAATGGATATTTATAATCGAAAATCCAACATGTATAACCCTATGTAAAAATTGTTCTTCTAAAAGATGTAAGCTTATGCCATTTTTATTTTTACTTTAACTTTATTAATATAATGTGTCCCTACCACATACAAGTGGCTCCAAGGGGTCCCAAAATCGACCCAAGGATGCCCATGGTCGGGTATGCGTCCACCAATAAGGTTAGGACACGTTTTAGGGTAATTTTGTATTATTATAATATTATTTTTTTAACCCTTATTTACCAGATTTACCCTTTAACCATGGTAAATAAAATATTTACCGCAGTAATTATTCAAAATGTGTAAAAATAAAAGTTAACTATTTACATAATTTGGACATCCTGATTCCAAACATGGAATCCATTTTCCTAAATTAAAAACACAGAAGTGGCATAAATTAATTTAAAATTTATTCCCGCTGTCAAAACAAAAAGCGTGTTTTTAAGAGATAATAACTATCAAAAGATTGACACTTGTTTATGTTCGGTTTAATTGTAAAATTATGTCCAATGACCAACATTATATCAAATGGTAAAAATATATTCTAAATATACTTTAAAACTACTAAAATTCATAATTTATCATTATTAAATATTTTGATTTAAAAAGTTGTTTTTAATTAAAATTTAGTAATTTTCAATATTCATCAAAATATAAAAGTTATCCGAAAAGTACCAAAATTTTACCCTAGGCTAATTTCGATATTCCGAATCCAAAAATGAAGTCCATTTTGAAATATAAAATATATATGATTTCAAAAAGTAGGTATTACTATTCACAACGGCTAGTTTAATTAGTTGTGGTGTGTGTTAGAACTCGAGGTGGCGTACAACACACGCTATCGCATTATTCGAAGGGAAACATATCGTGGAAGCTTGGGGTGTTACATCTCTAATAATGAAAGGCCTTATTATCCCAAACTATTGCATGATTTTTATCAACATTTGATGATTTCTCTGGATGAAGCTGATCCAATAGAGATGAAGTCAGTGTTAAAGGGAAGGAAAATAGCTTTTTCATCTAAGGAATGGGCTGAGTGTTTGGAGATTCCTCATGAAGGTGTCTATGCTGATTATTCGGGTAATATTCCACCTTCCTCTGATTTATTCTTTTATGAAGATGCTCTGAAGGACCTAAATGGAAATGGATAATCTAGGAGGACTATTTGATGTGAGTTTGAGGGCGAGGTAAGATTGCTTTTTAAGTTTATCCAACATCAAATCTGCCCAAGAAAAGGATATTTCTCTACTGTGAAGTATCAGGATGTCTTCCTGGTCTATCTGTTGAAACATGGGATAAAAGTGAACCCCTGTAGGTATCTAATGGAGCATGTATCAAATTTTATAAATCTATCCAAGAAGGCAACGTGTTTATAATATCTGAGGATGATCTCTGCTATGTTAAAAAGGTTAGGTTTTGTGGAAGATGGAGATGAAGTGATAAGTGCATGTAGTGGTTTTTGTCTTTAAATAGGTATTTGTAAAATAATGAAGATCTTATGAAAACTATTCAATAAATGATAGGTAGGTGATGAGGAAAGGATATATGATAATTTCAATCTAGTTGACCATCTGACCAGACCAAAGGTTCAAGTTGATCCAGGTCTCAAACTAGGAGAAGAACCTATTTATTCTGATGAGGAAGCTAAGACAGAAGTGCCAAGGGAAGAAGGATCTCCTTTCGATGACAAGAGTGATCTAATTATTGATGAAATACCCAAAAATATGTCTTATTGACCTATTATCCCACCTTTGGACTTACCCTCAGGAGAATCTTTGTTAGGTGATCATGATGAGGAATAGACTGATATTACTCGAGTAGAAGGTTATATAAGTAAATCAGATGAGAAGTCTGATGATGATAATGATGATGATGATGAAGATGATGATGGAGGAAATTATGAAAATGTAAGTGATTATTTGAAAGTGGAATAACAAGTAGTTGAATGATCCAGTGTGGAATATGTACATGGAGCTGGTAATGGTGCTAAGCCTGTTGAATAGGAAGATATTGATCATAGAGATTCTGGTCATGAGGAAAAATCACTCCATCCTATTGTTGAAAGTCAAAACATAATTCAAGAATTTAATGAACTTATGGCTACTGGCCACGAGGAAGATGTTTAAGATCAAGGTCCTTAAATTGAGGATGTTCCTGAAGAAGTTGATGTGGCTGGAGCACATGCAGAACCTGAAGTTTAGTGGGTTCCTATACCCAGAAATGTTATTATGGATAGAGGACAGGATGAAGAAGTTGATGAAGATGAATTTGTTCTTGAGCCTCAGGGAAGAAGGATCATGATTGATACTATTGAGCCAAGATACTGGACCTGTAATCGAGAATGAAATAATGATCCATGATACATTCTTTTTGGGTTGTAATATGACTCAGATGAAGAGAGAGTGCCTCCTCCTCCTTCTCCACTAGCCCAAGATGAAGCAAAACCTATTCCACCAGTTTTATCTCTAGTAGTAGAGCTAGTAGAACAGACAGTGCCTAGTGACTATGTCACTAAGGCTGATTTGGAGCAATTTAAAAATGATATATGTGAGTTAGTAAAATTCTCAGTTGGATCTAGAAGTAAAGTCTCCACTTCAATAGGTATTTCAGATATAGATGCAGGAAATATTGGAAGGATAATGATCTAGAAGATTCAACCAAATCTCATTACCACAACAAAAACCATTATTAGGAATAATAACTTGATGAGAGAAGAAGTAATAAAGATGATCAATGAGTTAAATTATATTACCTATAATTTAAATACCTCATTTAGTGGTGTACTGGAAGTTCTTAGGAGCTTGGTGACTCATCTACTAAGTGTAGATATGAATAAATTGAAAGAGGATCTTGAAAAAAATGATTACTACCCCTTCCAGATCTAGGAGTGGAAAAGGGGTTATTACTGATTTAGAATCTCTCAAGGCGATGATAAGAGAGGAACTCCAAAATCTCCAGAGTGTTTCAAACAAATAAACTCTTGAAAAAGTGCATCGAAATATAGACCTTGTGTACAATATGGTAAGGCAGTGCACAAATGAAGCCTCGACTGCTCAAAAAGAGATTAGAGAGAAAGTGGATAAGTACTTTACTAATATTTATACCAAGCACGATCTCATCAATATCTTCAAGTTTCTAGTATAAAACCTCAGAATACCTCCAGTCACAGAAGAATTCAAGAAGCAAGTTACTCAATTTAAGAAGTTTACCCCTTTGATGAATAAATTTTTGGAGAATAAGGATGAATTTGAGAAAGCCATGAAATATCGTGGTGAAATCATAAATGATTTCATTATCCTCTTTGAGCCACATCTATATGTTCATTCTGAAGCAATTTTGGTTCCTCTTCCTGCTTCCATTGATACTACCTCTTGACCTCATGCTCCAATGACTGTCTCTCAGGCTCTTTCCTAGATTTTACCGATCATTACAGAGTAATCTCCCAGTCAAGTGTTGTCAGAAATAAGTCCTAGACTTTCCGCCAATGTCCCTACAAGTGTTGTCAGAAAAACCCTTAGTGATGGATTGTCTCTTGGATAGGGATTTGTTCTTTTGTTTGTCTTATACTCTTCTACTTTTTAATTTAAATCTTTATGGTGTCTTTATTTTATGGTATTTATCCTCTTACTTTCTACTTTTTTCTTTGTTTTTCTAATCCCAAAAGGGGGAGAAAAGGAAAAGGGTATAAATTATTTGTCTAAGGGGGATAATTTCTCATATGGGTCACATGGAATGTACTCATCATAATCCATTTGTTGAGGGGGGATTTGTTTTTAAAAACTCAAACAAGGGAAGGATTTAGTTATATTGAATAATCTCATTCAGTGAAGTGTGATATGTCCAATTATTCTTATTCTTTATATTTTCATGTATTCCATAATTTGTGATTATCAAAAAGGGGGAGATTGTTGGACCCTCTATGATATAGTAGTTTTTATTATCACCAATAATGTCAATCTACAGATTCTACTATGTCATTCCATTTAATATCTCTAAGTAAATCAATTATGTCGTACAGAACTATATACTTCAATAATTCAATAACCAATATATATATAAATCAATATGTTTACAAGTGTATTTTTACATGTGTTGTTTCATATAATACAGACACTTCATGATCTTTTTAGAGTCTTTGGAACTGATAGTTTGTTCGACACAGCGATGTTCGACACACCGATGTTCGACACACCGATATTCGACACACCAATGTTCGACACACCGATGTTCGACACACCGATGTTCAACACACTAATGCTCGACCCACCAATGTTCGACACACTGATGAGATGAGGATGATTCACTCTATTGAAGAAAATTTGGGAATTTTGAGAAGGATTATTACTAAAAGACTCAAGATGATTCAAATATTGAGAATGTATGAAGTAGTGAAAGTTGAAGTTTAAATGTGAGTTTTTTTAGAGATTTGAAATTTTAGTAAATGGGAAATTTTTTCCAGTTTCTTTCCTTTTCTATTCTAAGTAACCTATAAATAGAAGAATAGTACATTCATACTTTGGAACTTTTTCACCAGATTAGAAAATGAGAATCACTACAAAATTCATTTAAAAGTTATCCTTCTGGATAGAGATCTCATTAGAAGATCAGATAGTTAAAAGATTTATTTTCAGAATGAGGAAGATCAGACTGAGGAAGACCAGGCTAAGGAATATCGGACTGGGCAGTTGAGTAGAGTTTGAGAAGTTCAGTTTGAGAAAAGAGTTCATCATAATGAGATAATAAGACTGAGGCAATCATACACTAGGTCACCAGACTGAGGTTTTAGATAGAGTTCTGAGTTGAAAATTTTTTATTGATCTTTTTTTTATAGATCAAATATAATGTAAGAAAAAATTTTAAACTATCAGAAGTTAGTATAATCATTCCTATCAAGAGATAGGAGGTTTCTAAAAAAATTTGACACAAGTTATTTTCACTTCTTCATAATATTGAATTTCCATGTCCCAACGGGAGTGACTATGAAAATGATGTAGGTTCTAAAATTGAGGTCGAACCTTGTAAATTTCATGTGATTTAATTTCTTTCCTACTTTTTTATGAATGTGTATTTAATAAAATATGATAAGGTTATAAACTTTAGTATATTATAGGGGTTATGTTTTAAAAGTGTTGAAACTTATAAAAAGTGAACAACTAATTCAACCCCCCACATTATTTATTGTTATTTGATCATTTGGAACTTTAATTGGTATTAGAGAGAAGGTTCACTTGTTCAATCATTATCATGGATAATCTCAATTCTATAAATATTAGAGTAATTCTAACATTTGATGGCCAAACTTTTTATGGAAAAAAGGGAGATTCCTTATCTCATATCCCTTAGCCTAGAATTTTTTGATGCTGTTACAATTGTTTTTCCACCTATTAAGAAATATGATCCTATGAAGTTTCTGATAAGATAAGTATATAAGTTTATGGAAAGTCTAGAAATTCTATCCTTATGTCTTTATTAGAAAATTCTTATATGAATGTGATTGATCTCAAAACTTAAATGAGTATGTGGGACAAGATGGAAAGTATATTCGAAGGGAATACTAAAGTGAAGGAAGAAAATATACAAATATAGCATAGTAAGTATGAGGAAATAAGAACAAGAGATGAAGAACCCATTGATGAATAATTCCCTAGAGTAAATTAAATTGTTTTCTACATCATAGGTTTTGAATATGTCCTTGAATTTTCTATAATTTTGGAGAAACCCATGTGAAACTTTCTGAATAGGTTTGATTCTAAAATTTCATATTTAGAAGATAAGGATGATTTATATCTTGAAAAATTTCAGAAATTTCTTGTTTATTATGAAATGAGAAAAGATACAATGTTCTAAATAAGATGAAATGTGAAATGGATTTTGAAGTTATGATAAAGATGAAAATTCAAGATGTTGAAGATGCTTATTCTTGTGATTTTGAAGATAAATATGATGATGATTTAAATGAAAAAATAATGTATCTTATATCTAAGAACTGTCAAAGAGGAAGAGGAATGTATGAAGGTAAAATTCCTCTCAAATGTTTTGAGTGTGGTGAATCATACACTTTGTTATGAATTTACCAAAGATAAAAGTTGGAGAATATCAGGATGATTATGATGAAAAACCTAGATGGAAGAAGTGAAACAAAAGTTATAAAGAAGAAAATTCATCTAAAAAATATAAGAATAAGTTCAATAAAGAAAAATAGAGTATACTTAGTAATAAATATGAATCAGAATCAACCAAAAAGAATTCTTTAAAATCTGAATGTTCAGAAACATTCAGAACCTTCATTAAAAAAGTTGATAAAACAAATGATTAATCAAATAATGAAGAAGGTGGTGAATAACCATATAGAGAGTATTAAATCAAAACAGAACTTGTTACATGTATTGAGAAAAAAATAACTATTAAGAAATAATTTAGAGTAATGAAGAAATACTATAAAGAATTTGCTGAAGGAAGAAAATATATCATCAAGCAAGAGTAAAAATACATTATAGAGATCTTAAGTTACAAATTAAGAATTACTGAATAGGGAAAGATGTTTGAAGATATTTGTAAGAAATTGGAATCTAATAAAGAAGAAGTTAATAATATTCAATATAAACTTATTTTTTATTAAAATAACTTATTAAATATCAATGAAAACTTTGAAAAATCTTCAAAAGTAAAATTTGAGAATTATAAAGTTGTTGAGAAAGCTCAAATCAAGAATCTAGTGAAATCCTAACCCAACTAAAAATAATATTTTATCTGATTTTTATATCATTTAAGGTTCTATAAAATGTGTTGGGAAATCTTAGGTAGAAAAAGGATGTGATAAACCTATTTCATCTAAAAAAGATGAAAACACACTTTGCAGGAAAGATGGTCCACATCCAGATACTTTTAGTGCAGGAATAAGTTATCAACCCCAAAAATGTTTCTATAGAGAAATATATTGCTTCAATAAAAAATTAATTTTTGATGATTATTATTGGTCCTGTCACATCTATGGGAACAAGACTTATAATTTTTGGCATAACTTACCTCTTTATAAAATAAGGTTTGAGCAGAGTGGAAGAAATAGTGAAAGTAGAATGAGTAACCTTCCAAAAGTTCAGAAATTTGAAATGGTAAAAACTCAATATATTAGAAATTTTCCTACAAAAAATAAATTTGAATGTATAGAAGATGTTTGTGGAAGATTTGATCAAGATGGTCATCATACTAAAATATATATAAATCTACATTCGTAACAAGTTTGTTATGGGAGAAAAGAAAAAGAAGATGGAAATAAGAAAGTTGAGGATTCAAATTTTGTTGTTGCGACTTCCTTAAAAGAAAGTAAAATGAAAAAACTATGGTTAATTAATTTTGGTTGTTCTTAACTAATTGATAAGTTATTTAAAAATCATGAAACATTTTGAAAATCATGATGGAGGTGTTTCTACCTTTGGTAATGATAATTATTTAAAAATTATAGGAATTAAAATGGTTGAGATAGAAACTAAAAAGTTTAAATCTAAGGAAGTATTGTTTATTAATAGACTGAAACATAAATTAATTAGTTTAATTAAAATTTTTGATGGTGTAAAATATGTTATATTTATAAAATATTCTTATGTTATCAAAAGAGAGAAATATGGATAAATTATCAAAAAAGGAGTAAGAACCAATGATAATATCTTCCAAATAGGATAATTTAATAAATTATGTTACTTAAGTGATGAAGATGAAAATAAGTTGTGGAACTAGAGACTTAACAACCTTAGGAAGAAAAAAAATGAAAAAACTTTCTAAATTTGATGTTGTATGTAATTTTCCATAATTGAAAAGAAGAGAGGAAGATGTTTGTGTTACTTATCAAAAAGGGAAGATGAGTAATAAAATTCATAATAAAGTTTAGATTTAGTCTACCAAACCTCTTGAAACTATTCATTATTAATTATGTGGATCAATGAGACATTAATAAACAAAATAAGATTTATACGTTATCACTTTTATTGATGATTACACTTATATGAAAAACATCATGTTTTTGAAACAAAAGACAGAGGATATGGAAATGATAAGGTTTTTTAGAAAAGAAGTTGAGAAAGAAATGTATTTTATATAAAGAAGTTGAGAATAGATAATGGTACCAAATTCAAAAGAAATAATCTTGAAATTTATCTAAGAAACAATGGTATCAAACATCAGTATAGTGATCCCTACAATCTACAACAAAATGGAGTAGCAGAATGAAAGAATATATGTTTGGTGGAAATGGGAAGAAGTATGTTAGTAAAATACAAATTTTTAAGTTCTACTAGAGAGAAGATGTTATTACTACTGTACATTTACAGAATATGTGTTTCTTGAGATTGGAATCCAACATGAATTCTTATGAAATGTGGTATAACAAAAAAACTTCATTGAAGTACATCAATGTTTTTTAAAGTCTATGTTTACTTAAAATAAAAAACTCAAATCTAGGAAAGTTTGATGAGAAAGATGAGGAAGGAACTTTTATAGGTTATTTAACTAATGGGAAAAGTTACAAATGTTGGAAAAAACGTTTACCAAAGTTGTTGGAATCATATGATGTGAAAGTTATTGAAAATATAAATTCTTTAACAATTTTTTGGGAAGGTTCAGGAAGAAAAACTGGAAGTTTCCAATGAAAATAAAAGTGAGAAATGTAATGTGCCTAATGATTCATATGAATCACATGATGAGGAAATTGAAGTGGGAATAGTAACTATGAAATTTCCTACTTTACAAATAGATTTTGAGAATGAAAATATTCTTGGGAATCAGAAGGCTCTAGTTCAAACCATAAGAAAGATGAGATTTGAAAATCAAACTTCACTTATTTCAAAATTTGATCTGGAATCAGTTTTTGAATCTATTCAAAAAAATAATGGGTGGATTATATGAATTTATAATTGAATCAAATTGAGAAAAATAAAACATGGGAACTTATAACACACCCAAAATATAAAAATGTTATCATAAGAAAGAAGGTTTATAGAAACAAGTTTTATGAACACAAAGAAGCTTGAAGAAAAAAAGCAAGGATTGTTTATAAAGGATATTCATAGGTAGACAGTGTGGATTTTGATGAAAACCTTTCCCCCATTACAAGGTTAGAAACTATTATAATTTTTATAGAAGTGGATGATCACCTAAATTATTAAGTATATCAGATGGATGGAAAGTCATAAATTCTCAATGTAGAAATTGAAAAAGAATTTTACATTGAACCACCTTGTGGGTTTTTACATGATGAAGATGAAAAATATGTTTTTAGATTGAAGAAATTTTTTTATGGGATGAAATAAGATCTATGTTCATGGTATTCTAGGCTTGAAAATTGTTTGATAATGTTTAATTTCTCTAAAGGAAAAGTTGAAAACAAATTATATGTGAAAGATGTTGATTTCATAACTCTAATTGTAATTGTTTATATAGATGATATAATTTTTTATAGGGATAAAGAAGATGTTTTTAACAAATTTTTTGAAGAAATGAAAAGGAACTTCGAGATTTCAATGTTGGGAGAATTAAAATTCTTCATGGTTTTCACGTGCAACAAAAAGAAAAATACATTTTCCTATCTCAAGAAAAGTATGTTGGCTAATTTTTATAAAAGTTTGGAATGGAATAATCCAAAGAAGTTTATACTCTTATCTTAGTTGGGATGAAGTTGATTAAAGATGAGTTTGGTAAAAGGGTGAATCAGAAAAACTTTAAGAAGCTGATAGGAAGTCTACTTTACCATACAACCTCAAGTCCTAATATTATTTATGATGTGAATTTGTGTTCCAGGTAGCAAAGTAATTTTAAAGAATCACATATGTTGGAAGAAAAAATAAATATAAGATATGTCAGTGAAAAAACTTCACATGGGTTGTTATAAGAAAGAGATTGTGAGATGAAGTTTCATGTTTATACTAATAATGATTGTGCTGGAGATTGTAATGATATAAAATCAACCTCAGGAAGAAAATTTTTCTTGGGTGAATGTTGTGTGAGTTATAATAGTAATAAGAAAATTTCAGTGACTTTGATAATAGTGGAATGAAAATATATTGTAGCTATCTTGTCTTGTACTCAGATTTTGTGGATGAAATTTTACCTGGAATATTTGAAAGAAAAAGTTTCCTAACCATTAGAGATACCTTGTGATAATCAGAGTGTAATTGATATTTCTAAAAATCCTTTCCAACATTCAAGATCAAAACGCATTGATATAAAGTTTCACTTTATAAAATAGAAAGTTGCCATTGGATATTTTTTGCTAGAATATATCTCAACCAAGTATTAAATTTCCTATATCTTCACAAAGGTAATGTCAAAAGAAAGGTTTGTTGAGATGAGGCTGTAAATTCATTTTTAGCCTCCTACAATGACTTAATAAATATCATAAGGAAGTCCCATACCATTCTTTGTATTATGATGACCAAGGGGGAGAGAAATTAAAAAATTAGTACTTTTTAAGTAGTTTTTAATTATATTTACTTTATGAATATAAATCTATTGTTATTAAATAATGGGGGAGAGGAAAAGAAAAGTGAGAGAAATAGAAAAGTGAGAAAAGATAAAAGTTAGGGGGAGTTTATCATTACCTGGACGCAAAATTTTCTTGTCTACGAGGGATGAAATTCCTTAAAAAACATTAATTTATCTAGTAGTGTGGTGTCAATACACTATATTTTGATAAGTCATATGTTTTTTTTAATTAAAAAAACTTTAGTTTTTTACGAATGATGAGTTGTGTATATTTTCTGAGATTTAAAAAAGTTGTTAATGAGTGTTATCAAAAAATACAAAGGGGGATATTGAAGAACATTTGTGATGTTTTTTTAACAAAGTATTATATTTTTTGACAACTAAATTTTTTTAAAAGAATGTTTTTGAAAAATAGGTGAAAGTTTAGGAATGTTCGAACCCAAACATAAATGGGGAGAAAAGATTTTATCTTTGAGAAAGTTATTTTATAGAAATAGGTTTTTGGATTGAGAAGTATCAGAGGTATAATGTGCAATTAAAATGAAAGTTGGAAGTTTTGTAAAGTTTTTTATTGTATGCACCATCAAACTCAGATACATTGACATGAAGTTCAAGATTCATCAGTCCCGATGTTGGTAAAGAAGTTACAAGTTGCAGAGTGAGGAAGATAGAATTATGATGAAGATATTGAAGGAAGACAGTGATTTCAGGAGTTCAAAAATTATTAAATATTATAAACTAAAGTTATATGATTCTTTGTTAGTCATGGAGTTCTCATAAAGCATGAAACATTCTCATGATTTTTTGAAGAAATGGAGGAATTATAAAGATTCTATTGATTCTAGAGATCAATAAATTTTTTAGATCAGATCCAGAAGTATCGAACACAAAATTCAAAAGAAGTATAAATGAGTTATAGATTATATGTTTTGAATAAATTCAAAATTTTAAGTGGATTCACCATTGAATTATTTCCATCGTAATGGGAAATACATCATAATAGGAAATTTCATCATAATGATGTTCCATCAGACCGAGTCAGTGTCACAACCTGACCAAAACTGGGGCTCGAGATATAACTACCCCAAGCCCTCTTACATATGCTATGGGGAAGAGACAAGAACTAAAGGCCTAAATAACATGGGGGGCCTTTTCTTAAGTACCTGTATTCTCACACAAACTCATCTCGATGAAAAAGTGCATATGGAAAGAGTAAAATATGAAACACTACTATAAATTAAACATAGAATGCATGAACCTCTAAAGAGTATAAAAGTATAGTAGTTGAAACTGAAAGGTAGAGGGAAAAAATATTCCCAACCCAAAATATGTCCCAACCTAAAAAAATTGGAAAAGTAAACTACTGAGAGAGCCCAACTCCTGAATCTGAAGCTATGACCACTTTAATCAGTCCAAGAACAAAGTATCGCTAAGCTTCTATGAAGTCACGATCAACTTATCTGTTATCTTCATAATACATCACACGTGCGGGAAAATCCCATGTTGGGGAGAGTATATACATAAATAGTAGGACACCCCAAAAGCTGAAGGGGGGAGGGGAGTAAGAGATACAAAAATAGAGAAAGAAATTAGATGCAAGATACCATTAAAGAGACTAGCCCAAACTAAAAAAGAGTGTAGGAAATCTCCTCCAAACACAAGAGGATAAACATGGTGAGTAGATGAAATACCTGTCAAATCTTCACCACATATAGTAGGAGATTAGACTCATCCAACCATGAGAAGATTAACATAGAAAGAACATGTCATTACCCACACGTCTTCACATCTCCTAGAAGGAGATTAACCAAATCTAAGGTGAGTATAAAGAAGAAGTTTATATATATATATATATATATATATGCTTAGTAAAAGAATCCCAAATGAGGGAGTAAAGGGATCTCCATCTCACAGCTCATCCCTAGAAGAAGAGTAGAAAATAGTTCCAAAAGTCCATCAATGATGCCTAAAATCCCACATGTCTTCCCCAAAGTTTCTTTATAAGTCTAACAAGTCCTGATCTCTATGCCACATAGTATAAGGGGTTATAACTTGAGGTATAAGACCCACACTAATGTCTATGGTTGGTACCACTCTGGTGGTTGAGGACATGTGCCCTACCCGATAGGGGGGGTTCCATTGAATGGTCCGTGCCCCATGCTCAGACCAACTAGAGTTTTATACTCTAAGTCACCAAGGACCCATGCCCTACCCCGTAGGAGGGTTCCACTCAGAAGGTCAAGGACCCATGCCCAACCCAACAGGACGTTTCCACTCTAAGTCATTGAAGACCCATCCCCTACCCTATATGATGGTGCCACTTAGAATTTCGAGGACTCATGCCCAGCCCAGCTGAGGGGTGGCACTATAAGCCACCAAAGACCCATAACCTACCTCAAAAGAGGGTGCCACTGGGAAGGTTGAGCACCCATGCCCAACCAGATTGTATGTTTCCACTCTAAGTCATCAAGGACCCATTCCCTACATCATAGGAGGGAACTTCTCAGAAAGTATCCAGTGATCTGGTATGATCACTATCATTGTTGAGCATCTCCTAAGTAAGTTTCATACCCGAAATATTTCATAGTGTATCTCATATTCAAAAATAGAGGAAACCATCACATTCTATATGAAAAAAACACAGGATAGGATTCTCACAGACCAAAATACAAGTTCAAAAAAGGAGACACAAACGATTAAAGTTTTCTTAAAAATAAATGAAGGGTACATGGTGTGTGAGGGGACCCACACGACATGTGGTCCCACTCCCCCACCTATCCATGTCCCTATATGACACATAGTTCCAGACTATGTAGTAGAACATGGTGTGTAGGTGGACTACATGGCATGTCCAGGCTAATCAGGACCGAGCCTTTTCCTACTCGATATGCCCTTGTATCAGACCCCGTGTGCATGTATCCAAGTACACATATGTGTACCAAGACATGTACTTACACATGGTTTCCAGACCATGTGATCTATCACATGGGTTCCCATCTGGGAAAGGGGTACATGGTGTGTAGAAAGGTTACACATTATGTCATCCTTATGTTTTCTGAAGCCCTAGTTTCCACCATTGAGTGGGCTACATGCCGCGTGTTTACCCTTGAACATGGTGTGTAGTCTGGTTTTTTCTCTAGATTTATAGATTCAATATTATTTTTTAAATATGTATATATATATTTTATTTCAGCCTCCAATCCACCCATGAATTATGGATCTAGATAAATATCATGGATCTCGGTCATCGTTCACTAGAAAATGGATTTAATAAACATTTGGTGGTCCGTTAATTGTTCCGCACACCTCAGTTCATTTGGATCTTTATTACATGGTCCCAAAACACAAAAAAATCACCCAAAAATCTCAAAAATCCCAAATCTGTGCTCGCTTCATCATTCCATTCCTTGTTTGTGAAGATACTATAAATCTGGTGGTCTGATCAGACTCTGTATTGCGTGATGATTGTCAAATTGGGACCTCGGTGTCCAACCAGTGATGAACGCAAAGGAAAAATGGGTAAAAGTAAAAAAAGTTTAAAAATATTTTTCCAAGATTTCTTGGACAATGATCAAACACAAGTATTAAAAATAATTGAATTCCAGTACTCAGGAGCATGGAAAGACTATAAACAAGGGTACAAATATAAGAATGATAATCGACCTACTAAACTATTTAATCAAAGGGTGTAAAACCCCAAATAATGAGTCCTACCTTGATTTAGGATCATTATTTTATGAAGAAAATGCCTGCCAATGATTGAGAGATGTCGTTGTGTTCACTTCATTCTGATCTTCTCTGAACTAGATTTGTTTCATCGTCTGATATAATCCTCTAAAAGATGAGGGAGGAAGAGCTCTGGATTTCTCCTAGGGTTTATGTGGCTAACCCTAGAGAAATCATCATGGATATATTATTATAGAGTTATCCATTGTGATGAAATGAATAAATTAATTAATTTAATAATTAATTAATCCACTTAACATACCACCAATGAGTGAAGAGTCCAAATGCCACAAACTGGTCTATTTTATATCACGCCTAGGGTAAAATATGTGTTCTAGACTCTCATGTTGTCTCAAATTTATGATATGAACTATCATTTAAGAGTTATCCTATTATATTTGATGTATCATGTGTATGCAATATAAAAATATATTTAGTGTTTTTATAAAATTAATTTCAGGTTCACCGGTATTAAGAGTCACACATCGTCTCAATGCCTAGCTCTGGAAATATATGTAAAAATATTTCAAAGTCTTACAAAGAAAAAACCATGTCTCTAAATCATTACATCATTAGATATTTTCATACTTAAAAAAAACAAACAAATTGGGATACTAAGCCCGCACTTGGACATCCCTCTCCCAAGAACTCTCCTACACATTTCTGTACATCCACAACACGTAAACCAATGGGATGGTCCATCCATGTAGGGTATGATCCCGACAATTCTCAATCACCACTAAGTGATCCACAAAGTTTGAACCATCCCCTATGTACATCCCACCTCATTCGATGATGTACATAGGACCATGCTTATATATCCTCAACTGCAACACATGGAAGACATCATGCACCCACTCCAGTCATGGGGGTAAGGAGAGTCGGTTAGAAACCTCACCAAACCTCTGCACTATCTCAAATGGTTTGATGAACCTTGGGGATAACTTGCCTCCCTGGTTGAACCTCCAAAATTCTCATCATGGGGAGATCCTCAGGAAAACATGGTCTCCCTTGTTGAACTACGGGGATCTATGAAGGTGATTTGGATAATATTTATGTCTGATCTGGGCCATCTTCATCTGCTCATGGATGACCAAGACTCTATCCTTTATCATCTATGCCAATTCTAGGTCCACAAGAGATGTATCACCAACCTTTTTCCCGCATAAGAGTAAACTACAAGGTCTCCCATATAGGGCCTTAAAAGGTTTCATGTTGATGTTAGAGTGGTAACAGTTGTTGAACGCAAACTTTACCAAGGGAAGGTGATCCTCCCAGCTCTGATCGAAGTCTCATATGAAAGCCTGAAAAATATCCTCCAAAACTGAGATAGTGTGCTCAGTCTGCCCATCAGTCTGGGGGTGAAAGGTTGTAATCATCCTCATGTATATCCTGAATGGATCCTGTAGGATTCTCCACAATCATGACATAAAACATTAATCACAATTGGAGACAATTTTTGAGGGCACCCTGTGAAGGAGAACAATCTACCATATGCACAACCAACCCAAAATCTACACCGGACTCCACTCCCTGATAGCAAGGAAGTGTGCTGACTTTTTGAGTTGGTAAAATATCACCCATATGTCATCATGACCCTTCACTTTACATGGAATCTCTATGACAAAGTCCATGAATATGGCATCCCAATTGTACTTTGGGATATCAATGGGTTGTAAAAACCAACCGGAACCTGGTGATCATCCTTCACCCATTGATAGGTGAGACACCGATTGATGAACTTATATATGTTTTATATCATGCCATACCACCAAAACTACTAATTAAGGTCATTTAACATCTTCCCCACATCATGATGTACACCTAGGGGAGAAGTGTGGAACTCTCACATCACCTCCTCCCATAACGTGATTGAAACTAATGTCTACCCCTAGAATAAGATGACATAATTCCCTCATTCAGAATATCCATATAGTGAGTCACGTGTGGATATCTGATCACATAAGACCTCATAGTTGATATCTCCCAGCTGGGAATCTCTCACATGATCAAGGAGCGAAGGAGTCAACGCTGTCAACTATAGAAAATTTATACCCTCCTGGTCCACTAGGGTTTGCTGTAAGGAAGCTAACTCCTCTGAAGATTCCTGCCCTAATAGAGAATAAGACTTCTTGCTAAGGGAATATGCTAAATTTTTTCCCTTAGAATATATACTATTTCAAATTCATATTCCTATAGTAACTCCATATATTATTGCTTTCTCAAGTTCAGGTATCTCTGAGTGAAGATGTACCTAAGACTCTGGTGGTCTGAATAAACCACAAAGAGTTCTCTCAGAAGGTAGTGTCTCCACATCCTCAAGGTAAAGACCACTACTTCCAGATCTTGGTTGTGAGTAGTTTAGTTATGCTCATGGGGTCTTGAATTCCTCGACCTGTATGTGATAACTGACTACCACTACATCAAAAATTTGTTGAGTCTCGCTTTTGAGGCATCACAATACACTACAAATTTATACCCTCTCTGGTAGTCTCAACATAGGAGAACTCACCAGCCTCATCCTCAACTCCTCAAAGGCCTTCTGGAACTACTCATACCAAGTAAATGACCACCCTTCCCAAATTAGTGTGGTCAATGGGGTTATGATTCTAGAGAGGTCTTCCAAAAACCTCCTGTAGTACCCCACCAAACTAAGAAATATCTGAACCATTGAACCACTATTAGGTGGATCCCAATCAATCACTACATTGATATTCACTAGATCCCTGAATAAACCATTCTTAGAATTGGCATGCCCCATAAAGTGAACCTCATGAATCTAGAAATGGAACTTTGAGATATTTTGGTTAATCTAGAGCTCTCGAAGAAAGTCCAGAACCATCCTCATGTGATCTACATACTCCTCCTCTAATGTAGATTTGATGAGTCTATTGTCGGTGAAGACAACAAAAAAATGGTCCAAGTACAAATAGAAAACCTCTTTCCTAAAATCCATTAACATGGTGGGGGAATTCATCACACCAAAGGGTATCACTAGAAACCCATAGTGTCCATAGACACATTATAATTCCAAATTTGGAATATCATTCTCACAAAACCTCAACTGGTGGAAGCTAGACTTTAGATAAATCTTTGAGAACCATGTCACACCTCATAACTGGTCAAAAAGGTCATCAATACTTGGGAAGGGGTAATTTTAATTTATCATGGCCTGATTCAGATGATGATAATACATGAAAATCTGTAAGATCTCATCCGCCTTTTCTTGAGAAAGAATAGAGCCACCCAATGGGACACACTGGGTCTGATGAAGCCTTTCTCTAAAAGGTCCTCAAACTACAACCATAGCTCATGGAGATCGGTAGGGGCTATATAATATATTGAATAAGATGTTAGAGTGGTCATGATATGTAATTCATTAAAAAATTCCATCTCCTTCCTTAGATGTAGTGTGGGAATTTCTTTAGGGAAAACGTCTATATAATCCGACATAAGTGAAGGTACCCAGATTTTTGAAGATCCTACTACACAAAGGTATATACTCTCTAACTAATGGTTGATGGTTTATAGCCTCCTTCTCAGAGAAGCCACTTACCTTTCCATGAGATCTCTTTCTCCAGAAAAGAAGAATATCATCCCATAAGTGTGTAGGCATCTGACTTGTCTATAGTAACAATAGATCTAGGCTCGAACCATGTACATCCAATCCATACCCATGATGAAGTAATAGTGTTCTATCATGATGACCAAAATATCACACATGAACTTCTCTCCACTAAGAGACAACTCACACTACTGGAAGATGAAAGATACAGAAGAAGCATTCCCTGTAGGAACCTCATGACAAAATGGTTGGTCTAGAACCTCAAATGGGATCTCTAGTTATCGCAACAGGAGTATAAATATAAAGGAATGAACATGACATATGTCTACTAAGATTAAATAAAGAGTATATAACACATAGATTGTACCTCTTATCATCTCATTCATTGTGGGATCATAGACATCTAAAGCCTGTAGTTGTCCACGACCCTGAATGCGAGTTCCATCAGCCTGACATGGGATTCTTGGTGATGGTGGTGGAAAGATATCAATGCGGACTCCACCACCCATAGCTCATCCTACACCTCTACTATCTCCATCACCATGGGGACCACCCTATCCTCACTTGGGAGATCCCTGATCATGGAATCACCTCTGATGTGGTGGTATATTAGCTATATTCATGTGCTTCTCAACACGTCTTGTTGGGAAGTCTCACACCATGTGACCACTCCCATCATAAGTTAAGAACTTACCCTCTTTGGGATTCCCTGGTCCTCTGTACTACCTCTAACAACATTTCTGAGCCTCATTACAAGAGGATGTCCTCCATTGATACCCTGACACCTGGTGTCTCATAGATTCTGTAGATGACTCATCTCTATGGAATTGACTGTCAAATCTAGCTATCTAGCATCCCTCTAATAGAATTATCTCTATCACCAGTGCTTTCTCCAACACCCTGACATAGTTGGAAATGAACAAGGGAAAAAATGGCATAAATATCTCTATGAAGTCCCTTCTCAAACTTCCATGTTCAGAGGTTTCCATCTCAAATAATGTTAATAGAGTTCTGTGTAAAGTCTTTGAACCTCACTGCATACTTATAAACTATGATTCCTCCCTAATACATCTCTAAAATCTCATGAATCTAGACTGAGCGCAAACATGAGGTGTAGTACTCCTCAAAGAATCACAGCTGGAATTCAGGCCACGAGAGTGTCGACTCATCATGCATCTGTGTAACTAGGCTCCATCAGTTACCAACTGCTCCATATAAAAGGCAATATTCTAGCACAACCACTTGATCTATTGGGGCCTGAAAAAAATCCTAAATATGCGAACTACGGACTACTGCCAATCCTCTACTACCTGAGGATCTAGCTCATCGTAGAACCTCAGTAGCCTCTGGTGCTGGAAATCACAGAGCATGCTAAGCTTATGCACATCCTCAACCGGCTCTACTGAAATGATATACTACTTAAAAGGTGTAGGTTCTTCTACCTACCCACCTAGAGGAAGGGGGTTGGGGGATGAAACCTGAAATGAGGCCTCGTCTCTCATCGAATCGTTTCCATGAATTGGAGTTGGTATCTTGGCTAGCTATCTTTGTGATGACATCATCTGATTTATCAAGATGTACCATGGTCAGATGAGTATATATATATATATACACACACACATATAAAAAATAATGGGGAGATAACACAAGAATGATAGTTAAAGACTCTTTCCTATAAGATGCATGTAATATTGATCCCTACAACAAATGTCTCGGCATGCCAAGTCAAGAAGCAGATAGTCAGGGTTCTGGTGAATGAATACACTATTCACCACACCATCACTAGATTCTCTGGACTAAGAGTCACACATGAGAAAATTTGACATTATTTCCCTAAACCCAGCCAAAATCCATGTATGGGGACTAGTTCAAACAATGTCCTAAGGATCAAAACACCTATGATAAAAATCTATCATGACCTGACCCAAACCAGGGCTCAATCTGAAACTACTCCATGCCCACCTCCATAGGCTAGAGGGTGGAGACTAGTGCCGAAGGAATAACTAACATGGGGAGGAATTTTCCTAAGTACTTTTACACAGGCACACACACATCCATCTTGATACAAAGGTGTAGAGGGAAAGAGTAAAATATGAAACACACATAAAGAGTAAACCAAGAATGCATGAACCTTGGGACCACAAAAAAGTATAGTAGTGTAAACTAAAAGGTAAAGGGAAAAAATACACACCCAACTAGAAATACGTCCCAAAATGAAAAAACTAGAAAATTAAACAACTGAGAGAGCCCAACTTCTAAATCCCAAGATAAAATCACCATACATATTCCAAGAACCTAGTATACATATGCTCCTCTGAAGTTATGGTTGACTTATCCATCGTCTGTATAAGACACGACACATGTGGGAAAATTCCATGTAGGGGTGAGTATATACATACCCATTATGATACCCCAAAATCCAAAGGGGTAGAAATAAGAGATAAAACAAGAGGGAAGGATAGTAGATGCAAGATATAATCAAAGAGAGCCGCTCAACCCAACAAAGAGTGAACGTAATCTCATCCAAACGCAAGGGGATAAACATGGTGAGTAGATGAACTACCCATTGAATATTTTCCACATATAGTAGGGGAATAGACTCATCCAACCATGATATTCTGAACATGGAAAGCATGTGTCATACCCCACACATATTCACCTCTCTTAGAAGGAGAGTATCCAAATCCTATATGTGGATATAGAAGAAGGATACATATATGCTCCGTCAAAGAATCCCAAAAGATAGATTAATGTGATCTCTATCTCATAGATCATCCTAGAAAGAATAGGATCCAATAGTTCCAACATTCCATCAATGATTACCAACATCTTAGAAATATTTCTAGAAGTAATCATCCTAGTGTAACCATGCCTCATCCCTGTGATGCACATTCAAAGGGGTACCAAATTGAAGTAGAGGAACTGTTCCCATCCCGATTGGGGTACCAATATAGTGGTCTAGGGCCCACGCCCTACTCAGTAGGGTGGGGTCCACTTGGAAGGTTGATGAAGCATGATGAGCTTGGCCGAAGGGTTCCACTTTAAGTCATTGATGACCCATGCCCTACCCCATATGAGGGTTCTACTCTAAAGGTCGAGGACCCATTCCCATCCCGACTGGAGGGTTCCACTATAATTCATTGAGGACCCATGCCTTTCCTGGTGGGCGGGTTCCACTCTAAAGTCCGAGGACCCATTCCCATTTCGGCTAGAGGGTTCCATTCTAAATCATTGAGGACCCATTCCCTACCCCACAGAAGGGTTCCACTCAAAAAGTTGAGGACCCATGCCTAACCCGGCTAGAGGGTGCCACTCTAAGTCATCAAGGACCCATGACCAACACCGAGAGAGGATTCCTATTAAAAGGTCAAGGACCCATGCCCATCCCAGCTAGAGGGTTCCACTCTAAGTCATCAAGGACCCATGCCCTGCCCCATAGAAGGGTGGAACTCATAAAGTCTCTCGTGATCATGTGTGATCACTACCATCGTCGAGCATCGACTAAGTAAGCACCATTCAAGTATCATTCCACATCGTAAATTTTAACCACAATAGAGGGTTCCATCATGGTCAATCTGGGAAAACACTCAGGATAGGATGCTTTCTGGAAAAATATGAGTTCAAATGAAAGAGATAAAAATTATTGAAGTTTCTTAAAAAAAGGAACTAGGGGTACAGAGTGTGGGAGGGGACCCCCCCCGCGACATGTGGTCCCACTCCACCACCTGGCCATGTCCTTGGGTGACACATGGATGCATCCCATGTAGTAGTATATGCTGTGTAGGTGGAATACATGGCATGTCCATGCTAACTGGGACTGGGCTATGTCCAAGTCACTGTGTTAGTGTATCAGAACTCGTTT
Source organism: Viscum album (assembly GCA_963277665.1). Classification (NCBI taxonomy): domain Eukaryota; kingdom Viridiplantae; phylum Streptophyta; class Magnoliopsida; order Santalales; family Viscaceae; genus Viscum; species Viscum album. The sequence goes on from OY728161.1 coordinate 1,875,726,366, forward strand.
CTATATACCAAACCTAGTGTTAGTGTACCTCGATTTTGAATCATTCATTGATGAAGAACATGCCTTCCAATTATTGAGATATGTTTCTGCATTCTTTGTGTCCTAATATACTCTGATCTAGAGTTTTTTATCATTCGATGTGATCCTCCAATGGTGGAGGGAGGAAGAGCTCTCGATTTCTCTTAGGGTTTATACGAATAAACTAGAGAAACAAGCTCAGGGATATTCTTATATAGTTATCCATTACAATAAAATTAATTAACAAATTAATTTATTAATTAATTAATCCACTTAGCATACCACCAATGAGCGAGGAGTCCAAACACCCCATGTCAACCCAATTTATTTCAAGCCTAGGGTAAACACCATGTTTTGGACTCAACCATGGTCTTAGATTTCTAATCCAAGATACCATTTATGAGTTATCCCATTTTCTTTGAGGCATCATGCATGAGAAATATATAAAATATATTTAATATTTTTATAAAATTAATTTTTGGCACACCGGGACTTGAGAATGCATGTCGTCTTAGCACCTAGATCTAGAAATATATATAGAAATATTTCAATGTTTTACAAGGAAAAAACTGGGTCTCTATGTTTGAGGAGGAAAGTCAATCAGACTGACTCTAGGAAGATAATTCAAATCAGATTGAGTTTCTATTAGAAAGTAATATCGTAGTAAGAAGAGGAAGAAAGTTAGATCGTAATGAGAAGAGGAAGAAAGTCAGATTGTAATGAGGAGAGGAAGAAATTTAGATCATAATGAATAGAGAAAGAATGTTATATTTTAATGAGCATAGGAATAAAATCACATCGTAATGAGATGAATAAGTTCCATCACACTGAATAAAATTTGAGAAGTTTGTGAAGGAAAATTACTAAGAAGACTCAAGATGATTCAAATATTCAGAAATTTTAAATTAGTCAAATTTAAAGTTTAAATGTGAGTGTTTTTGGAGATTTCTAAATTGAGTAAGTGGGAAAAGTTTTTTAGTTTTATAAATTTTCTATTCTGTGTTACCAATAAATATAAGGGTAGTACATTCATACTTTTCCAATTTTTCACAAGAGTGAAAAAGGTAGAGCGCTACAGAATTCCTATAAAAGTTTTCCTTCTAGATAGAGATCTCATTATAAGATTAGACAACAACATGTTTTCTTACCAAACTGAGGAAGATCATACTGAAGAAGATAATACTAAGAAATATTAGACTAAGGAAGATTAGATAGAGCAGTTGAGTAGAGTTTTAGAAGTGTAGTTTGAGAAAAGGGTCCATTGTAATGAGTCCATCATAATGATACAATCAGACTGAGGAAAACAGACCTAGGGTCATCGGGCTGAGGTTCTGAACAGAGTTTTAAGAAGAAATTGTTTTAGTGATATTTTATTTAGTGGATAAAATTGTTTGTAAGAAAACTTTGTAAAATATAGGAGTTAGTATAATCATTCCTATCATGATATATAAGGTGTCAAATGGGAGTTGGCACAAGTTTCATTCACTTATTTATAATAGTGAATTTCTATAAACACACAGGAGTGGATATGACAAGGATGAATGTTCTCACACTGAGGAAGAACCTCATAAATATCACATGCTTTACTTTCTTTCCTAATTTTTCAGTAATGTGTATTTATTAAAAGGTGATAAGGTTATAAATATTAATAGGTTATAGAGGTCAAGTTTTAAAAGAGTTGAAAATTATAAAAATTGAACAACTTATTCAACCACCCATATCAGTTGTTATTCAATCCTTTAAAATTTTAGTTACCTACTGATTTGTAATCACACCCTACATGAGAATCTATAGCACTTGGGTGCCCAAGAAAACTTCACTTATCAAAGGTTCAGGTTCAGAAGAGGCCCAAATTTTTATTATTGAGTGGGATAGTTAGATCTGATTAGATATTGTGATGAGGTGAGGCTTATGGATGACAAAAAAACCTTAGTTCCTTTTATTATTTTATTTATTTTGTATTTGTGACCATCCTTATGGGTGGTTAATGTTTTATGATTGTAGGAACATGATTCTATACGCCTGTTTTCTTCCATATTTCATTTTATATACCATGATCATGTTTATTTCTTCTAAACTCTATATTTATTTATGATGGAAGATATTTGGTTATTTATATTATTATTACGCACTATGATATGGGGGTATAATATCTTCATGGAAACAACCAAGACCCCCACCACTATTTTACAGCCTTTGACATATAGAGATGTACACTTAAGGTCTTAATGGAATCTCTATTCAAGACACTAATGAGTATTCACAAACTTGGGATGTTACAAGTTTTGATTTATTGTTTTAACGTCTGATGATATGATATGATAAAATATGATCCTTTTCTTTGATGAACCGAGTCTATTTCTATCTACTAAAACATGTTTTTTCATTGTGATAACATTATCTTTTGATAATGAAGATAAATATGACATCAATCAAAAATAGAATATTGCATCTGATGTAGTTGCAACCATACCTGCTGATATCAAAGTCAAAGCGTTAGAGTTTGTTGGAGAAATTCTTATAAATTTGATTGAGAGATTTATAGAATGAAAGTTAATATTCATATAAAACTTTATTGTTCTTTATTTTAGTTGTTTTAAAGTTTTCATCATCTCAATGATTTTAGCATTTTTTATTGTAATCTTTGATTTCAATGATTTTTTATAAGGTCAATCTTTGTCTGTGGATTTCATTATAAGACTCTTAGACCTTCCTATAGTAATTTTTCATCAACTCATCTTACATGACAGAGCATGTTATATGGTTAGGAACCTTATCTATTTATGATTGTAGATATCATAAATATTCTTGGGATATGAAGTTGTACCTTCTAATAGGTTTATAGTTGACGTAGCCCAAGGTATTGGACTTGTTTCCAATCAAATAAATCTAAGAATATCTTGAGGATAGAGCATTCTGACATCATTTTAAAGATTTACACTTGGTGATTTTTTGGTCTTGGAACTTGGATACCTTGGATTAGGCCTACCGATCCTCCTTAATCTTTAGATTAAAAGCATAGATTTGTTTTTTTAATAATATCCTTATAGAAATTTTAGGACTATCACCTTTAGCTCCATGCATTGATTTCGTTACATATAATGTGTTTATTTCATTAATTTAATAGTGTTTACTTTCTGATCATTTAATTACCACTATGTTCTTATACTTTGATAATATAATTTTGATCAGAAATTAAATCTTCTGATCAACTTAATATTTGTGTTGGATAAAAATTGTGTGTATCTTTTTTACTATAATTCAATCCACTCATACAGTGTTTACATACATATTTATCGAAACAAATATTTGGTATCAGTGCTAGCCTCCTGATATTTGAGATAGAATTTATTATCTCTCAATTTTTATATTTTCCATTTGTTTATCAAACTTTATAGTTTCATTACAACAATTTTGTGAAAGAGGAAAGTAATTGTTTTTAGTTTAGACATGGATTATATATATTAGAAGTTTAGAAAATATCAATCCAAACCATTCTATTATATTTGATGGAAACCACTATGATTATTAGAGAGATCATATGTAAACATATGTTATTAATACTAGAGTAGATAATTATCTCATGTTGTTCATAAGTTATATAATTCTTGAGAAAGAGGTCATCAACTTTACATCTCATGAATGAGATGAATTTCAATTTCACTTCTGAGTTAGAAATAATTTTCTTTTTGTTGTCCAATAAAATATATTTCATCAAGTTTCTTCATACTAAAATGATTTTAGAATTCATAAGAAATTAGAAGTTATTTACTTAGGAACTTCTAATGTTTTATGTACAAAGAGAGGAACACTAAGAGTATACTATCAATGTTTTGATTTATTTTCTAGTGATTATATTACATAGATTCATTAAAGGTTCATGAAGATAGTGAATAGTCTTTAATATCTTGGAGAGAAAGATTCATTAGATGATTAACATACATAGAATGTGATTGATAACTAATAGAAATAATAAGAGTCAAATTGGACAACTGTTGATGTCCCTAATCATAGTATATATCCATTTGTAGATGATATAATCAAAACAATCCTGAAACATGAAAGAAAATTAAAAAGGTATGTTGAAAATGAAATAAAGAAAAATTGAGCTATGTTCAATACAACTATTAAAATGTCAACTTCTGGAGGAAATATCTCTAATCTATGTACATCAAATAAAAATTCTCAAAAGTATTTCAGGATAGTTTGGAACATTCTAATAGTGGAATTTCAAACATTGATAAGAGAATATTCATGAATTAAAATTTCTTGAGAGATTACTAGAAGGATAAAAAGGATAGAAAGGAAAAATATAAAAAGATGGATTCATTGGAACTTATCTATCATGAATGTAAAAAACTTGATTATATAAGACCATGTTGTTAGAGTGAATCCTTGAACCTATTTATTTATTTTTGTTTTAATAAATAAAAATATTGTTTTTAATAATAATAATAATAATGTTATTGATTTTTATTTTTTATTATTCATTTATTATTATTATTCATTATAATGTTTTTAATTTTTTTGTGAAAAATTAATTTCCTAAAGTTTTTCTTTACCCTTTTGTAACAAGAATTTATTTTAATTTACCCTTATAAATGTCTAGTAGTATTATACTTACAAGACATAAAGAATTTTATCTCTTAACTTTATGTAAAATATATATTTTTCTTCTGAACTTTGCGCAGGCATTGGGATACCTATATGCAAATTTTGGAATTTTCTTTTTACCTTTACGCAATGTTAAAATAATAACCCATTTACAAGTTATATACTTTCTGTTTTACCCTTATGCAACCCATGTATACTTTTATATACCTTTACGCAGTGAATTTCTTACCCTTACACAACATATATAAAATACAAGTTACCCTTACATAATGTTTTTAAAATTATACTTACCTTTACACAACCTTTGAAATGAAGGTAACCTTTACACATTGTTTAGAATTTCAATTTTACCATTATGCAAGGCATGTAAATGACCTTTATGTAGATATAAAAATATGAAATTTCCATATTTCTATGTTTCATGTTTTCCATGGTATTTTATATTGCTACATGTTTGTTTCAAGTGTTTAAATTGTTCTAATGAGTCTATAAATTTTTATTAACGATATACAATCTATGCAAAGGGTTTCTGGAATGTTTTAAATAGATTTATATAAAGATTAGTTTTGTTCTTATTCTCATGCATATATATACAACATGAACCTCAAAAATTAAAATATATTTTTTAGTTGATTTGTTTGTTGTTAATGTTTCAAAATTTATATTATATGTTAACAAACTCATTCAAACTTGTTTTATAGTTTTTAATATAATGTCTTTAAAATTGATATTATTTCTTGTATAAATATGGAAAGATATTTGAAATTCAAATTTTGAATATTTACAGTAAGAAACCTTTAAAGTTCTATCAGATATATTTGAATGGATGTTTTAAATTTATTTTACTTATTCTTAAGTGTTTTGAATCATTCAAAGGATGGATTCAAATTAATTTAAATTCATACAATAATTTTGGAAACAAATTTCTCTCTCCTCAATTATTCTGGATTATTATTATTACACTATGGAAAAAAACATGCTTTTGCGATGGTCTATTTGCAATGGGTCCATTGCCTATCGTAAATAGTCCTTGCCGAGGGACTATTTTCCATGGGAAAGAACCCCGTCACACATTGTTTTTTATTAAAGACTATTTGCGATGGTAAAACTGGCCCGTCCCAAATATCTTTAGCGCGCATGCACGACAAACCGTGGGAAAGGTATTTGCGACTGAATTATACCCACCATCCCAAATACCTTCCATAGTTATTGTTATTTGCGATGAGAATTAATTTTCACAGCAAATAAAATGATGATTGAAGGATATTTGCGATGTGACCCATCACAAATACCCTTTTAATCATCGATAGAGTTATTAATTGCGGGTATTAATTATGACGGTTCCTGTTGCAGCTAATACAATTTGTGATGGGAAACTCATTGCAATTACTCCCGTCGCTAATAATCTAACCTATATATACCCCCACCCACCCATTTTTTCTTTATTCTCTCCTACTTTGATCTCTCTTCTATTCCTTTCATCTACTCGTTTTCTTCTTAAACTTTTAAAACTTTTTAAATTTTATAGGGAAATTTTTTTTCATCTTGGCATCCGATAAAAATTTAGTTTTAAGGTACTAATTTAATGTTTTTAATTTTTAATTAATTTTTTTATGTTAGTAATTATTATTATTAATTACCAGTAATAATTTTTAATTAGAATTACTGTCTTTTATTTTACAGTAATTAGTTTTAAGTAAGAGTAATTATTTTTAATTAGAAGCATTTATTTTTAATTGTTACTAATTATTTGTAATTAGAAGTAATTAGTTTAAATTAGTAGAAATTAGTAGAAATTAGTAGAAATTAGTAGAAATTATTTTTAATTATTTGTTTGTAATTAGTAATAATTAGTAATATTTATTAATAATTTGTAATAAATAGTGGTAATTAGTAATAATTAGTGGAAATTAGTAATAATTAGTGGTAATTATTAATAAATTGGGGTAACTAGCAATAATTAGTAATAATTTTTAATAATGAGTAATAATTAGTAAAAATTAGTAAAAATTAGTAATAATTAGAGATAATTAGTGGTAATTTGTAATAATTAGTAATAATTAGAAATAATTAGTGGTAATTAGTAATAATTAGATGTAATTAGTAATAATTACTAATAATGAGTGGTAATTAGTAATAATTAGTAATAATTAGTGGCACTTAGTAATAATTATTAATAATTAGGGGTACTTAGTAATAATTAGTAGTAATTAGTAATAATTAGTAGTAATGAGTAATAATCAGTAATAATTTGTAATAATTAGTGGTAGTTATTAATAACTAGTAGTAATCAGTAGTAATTAGTATTAATTAGTGGTAATTAGTATTGATTATTAATAATTAGTGGTAATTAGTAACAATTAGAAATAATTATTTTTAATTAGTAATAATAAGAAATAATTAGAGGCAATTAGTAATAATTAGTAATAATAAGCCGTAATTAGTCGAAATTTGCAATAATTAGTGGTAATTAGTAACAATTAGTTATAATTAGTGATAATAAGTGATAATTAGGAGAAATTAGATATAATTAGCAATAATTTGTAAAAATTAGAAATAATTATTAAAAATTAGCAATAATTAGTAAAAAATATTAAAAAATTCTAAAAATTAGTAAAAATTAGAAAACATTAATAAAAATTAGTAAAAAATATTAAAAAATATGAATAATTAATAACAATTAGTTATAATTAGTAAAAATTAGTAAAAATTTGTAAAAATTAGTAAAATTAGTAATTTTTTTAATAATTATTAATAATAGTAATAATTATTAATAATTAGTAATAAATACAAATAATTAGAAATAAATAGTGTAATTTGCTGTAATTAGTAATAATTGGTAATAATTAGTAATAATTAGTAATAATTATTAATAATTAGTTATAATTTTTAATAATTAGTAAAAATTAGTGGTACTTAGTAATACTCAGTAATAATTAATAAAAATTAGTAATATTTAGAAATAATTGGTAATAATTTGTGGTAATTAGTAATAATTAGTTGTAATTAGTAATAGTTAGTAATAATTAGTAATAATTAGTGTTAATTAGTAACAAATAGTGGTAATTATCAATAATTAGTAATAATTAAAGATAATTAGTACTAATTAGTAAAATTTAGTGGTATTTAGTATTAATTAGTAAAAATTTGTAAAAATAGTAATATTTAATAATAATTAGTAATAATTAGTGTTAATTAGTAATAATTAGTAATAATTAGTAATAATTACTGGTAATTAGTAATAATTAGTAATAATTTGCGGTATTAAGAAAGAATTAGAAAGAATTAGTAATAATTAGTAATAATTAATAATAATTAGTGGTATCTATTAATAATTAGTTTTACTTAGTAATAATTAGCATTACTTAGTAATAATTAGTTATACTTAGTACTTAGTAATAATTAGTAAAAATTTGTAAAAATATATCCCTAATTAGTATAATTAGTAAAAAATAGAATAATTGATTAAAAAATAATTTAAGATACTATATAATGTGTAAAATTTGTAAAATTAATAATTTTTTTATAAATTTAATAAAAAGTAGTTTAAATTAATAAAAATTAAGATAAATTAATAGAAAAATAGTTTAAAGTATTATAAATTATTAAAATTTATTATATATTAGTATAGATTTGTATAAATTAACAAAAATCTATAAATATTACAAAAATTAGTATAAATTAAAAAACATTCTTAAATTATTATAAATTTGTATACATTTATAAAAAAATAGTTTAGATTATTATAAAGTAATATAGATCAATATAAATTATCATAAAGTTGCCTTTAATTAGTATAAAATATCATAAATTATAGAAAAAATCATAAATTGATATAATTTAAAATAAATTATTATAAAATAAAAAAAATTAGTATATATGAGTAAAAATTTAAAAAATTAATATAATTTATTATAAATTAGTATAAATTAAGAAATATTATTACAATATTTTTTAAATTTGATATAATTTATAATAAATTGATATAAATAAGTATAAATTATTATAAATTACTATAAATTAATAACTTTTTTTATAATTTAAAAAAAATAAACATATAAATTTTTTATAAATTGATAAAAATATTTTAAGTTAGTATAATATATTATAAATTATTATGAAATAAAATTAATTATTATAAATTAATATAAAAGTGAAAATGAAATAGGCTGTCAATTTTTAGGTCATGAGAAACAATAAATTTGGACATGGTTGACACAAATTAGTCATTTATTATGACCCGATGATTAAAAATTATACAATTTAAATATTTGAAGTAATTTATAATATATTTTATTAATTTATATTAAATTCTACTAATTTTTATTAATTTATAGAAAATATGTTTATTTACACTAGTTAATGGTGAATTTAAACTAATTTATACCAAATTTTATTTTTTTATAAATTAATAAAAAATTACATTAATAAGCTCAAATATTAAATATTTTAATTATGATACAACATTTTTAACTTTTTATATAATTAAAATATTAAATATTTATAATTTTTTTTGAATAATTATAGACCCAAGAATTAGGAAACATTTTTTGTTTTGAGATCATGATTTGATAAACCATTAAAAGAATCTAAATTATTCTGTTATAAATCTTATCTAAATTAAGAGTATCGAAGCGTTTATATCATTGAAAATGTAAAATTTAGAGTTTGTTACAAAATGAACATTTATTTTCCTATTTATGAAGTGTGATATCCAAAAATATAAAATGTTTGATAATGTTTTGGTTTATCTTTTGTATTTTGGTTTTTAGAGTGTATATTTTATTTTGTATCAAAATGGTGAATTAATTTTAAATGGAAATATAAATGTGTAGTTCTAGAACCATCATAATCTCATAGTATGAGGTGTAGCTATGAGCTTAGAGTTAGGTTATAGAGGTTTTTTGTACGGAGTATGAAGAGATCTGTCGACAGCACCAACAACAAAAATAAGAGATGTGATGATTACATGATGAGTAGAATGATTACACGTGATGGCTGGATTAGGGTTTAGGGATATATTTACCTCCCAATCCTCTTCCAGATGACCCTCCCCCCTCTCTCTCTATAGTGATTGATGCATTATGTACATATTTATTATGTTAAAATTTAAATGAAAATATTTCATGTAATATTTTTATTATTTTAGATGTTTGACATTTTATTTTTTTGAATTTTTTTAAATCATATTTTGATATTTATTATTTTGATATATTTTGATATTTTTGATATTTTATATTTATATTTATATATATATATATATATATATATTCAGGTTTTTTATTTTTTAAAATTATTTGCGACAGGTTAGAGTGTCATCATAAATAATTTATTATGATGGGTAACTTGACCCATCAAAATAAATAATACCTTTAAAAAATTAGTTACAACAAGGAGCTTTGCCATTGCTAAAGATCTTTTTTACGATGAACCATCGTAAAACGTATCTTTTACAATGCCATTTTCAGAGACAGGTTATTTACGATGGGGTCCTATCATAAATAATCTATTTTTTAGTTGTGTTATTATCTTTTATTTGAGTTTCCTAACCAATTGCATGGTTTTTTAGTTATAATTACTTAAACGGATTGATTCATGCATGGAAAGTAGATGGTGAGGAGAATATGATTGTGAACTTACATTATGATATGATAAAAGAGAAGGATAAATTCCATTGTTTGAACTGTACATTTAAAGGAAGTATTGTAGGAAACTTTTAAAAGAATTCTTGATCTTTCAAACATTACATACTGAAGGAAATTAATAAAACACCTAGAAATCATCATTCATATTCATTTGAAGGACCTAGAATAAATTTTCTACACCTATATATCAATCTAAAACACTCCATTGGTTTTTTATTTGTTTTATTTATTCTAGGTTGGCTAGAGTTGTCTGCACATAATCATTTCAAATGAGAAGTTATACCACTAATAAAAACTAGTAGTTGGTTTTTTCCCACCTAACTAAAAGGCATAACACATAGTTTGGGGTTGATCTTAGTATAATATCTTTGATTTTTTATGATCTTTCAATAAACTTATTAGGTTTGGGGATGCTCCCATGTAAGAGTCCTAGGTATGAGATTTCACCTATTGTAAAAATCACTATATATTTTATGGGTTCCATACTCCATCGATTTGGGTGTGAAGAGTGTGTTAGGTTCACTTTGGGCTGAACCCCTATAAAAATTACTTATGTTCATATCTATTTTTTGTATTCTCTCATCACACATACATTATTATTAATATTTTAATGAAAATAGTTTAATATTATTAAACCACAAAATTCCATAATTTGGACCTTATGAAAATGACTACTTTTTACAATTTGTTTAATATTTTTGACATACTAAGGATTATACATCTAAATTTTCTTTTACAGTTAGGAATACTAACCCCTCTACAACATGGGTGCGTAAAGAAACCTTTTTAAATACTATCATAACAAATCTGGTTTGGATACCCAAGTAAGTATATTTATTATTTTAGACAACATTTATATTCATATTAATTTTTATATGGTAGGAATGTACTTTTAAATTTATTTCATTTTGGTTAGTGAGCATATATTCTATGTTTTATATTTGGTTTCCTATCAGATGCTAACTATTTCTTACTTTTAAATTCTTTACATATCTTTTACAATTCCTTGAATATCGTATTATTTTTTTCATGGATCCAATTAGAAATTTTTTTATTCAAAATTATGAGATAGAAGAGAAGCATTAATTTAGAGGGAGTTATCTATTTTTTTATTATATTTTTATTTAATTTAGGGGATATTTATGTTTTGATTTAATAGTTGATTCAACTATTTTTATGAAAGAATGTTTTTAGGAGTAGTTTATTTATATGATTAAATTTTTTATTTTTTTGGGGAGGTATTTTTTAATCTTTTTGATCAATTCCAAAAAAGGGGAGATTTTTTAAAATTGATATTTTGTTTCATAATTATCAAAAGGGGGGAAATTGTTGGAGTAGCTCCTTGAAACTATATATATTTTTTGTTTTGATAATTACAAATATTGTTGTTTTTTAAATATGTAGTGATAATTCACCTTTATTAAAAACAAAAAAATATAAAAAGTAAAAGATGGGGTGAGGAATGAATATACTTCCATCATAAATAAATATTCAAAGACCTAATTTTTATCTAATATTAATACCAATCCTATGTTCATCATTATGTATAGAATTACAACCAGTTCATATATACCCATACACACATCCATGACCTATGGGATGACAACCTATTCTCCAAGTTTTCAATTGTTGAAGTAGGACTTCAATGTCACTTCCCACTGAGTTAGTACTACAGACATCAAATTAAAATTCTACCGTCTCAAGTAAGGTATCATTAGTGTCTTTCACAATGTGGATCTTCACTTCACCTACTGTTTCTTGTAAAGATAGAAAATTGGATCCCAAATCACACTTACGTAACATATATTTATTTTTCTTTACCCTTACACATGTATATTAGTATTACCCTTATAATAGATGAATATTTTTTTTATCTATTATCTTTAAAACATACATATTTTTATTCTGACCTTTACGCAGGAATGGGATTAGCCTAATTCTTAGTGGTTGAATGCTTATCCAAGTTCACCCTCAATTTTCTTGGACAGAATGTTCAGTAAAGTTGAAATTTCACATTGCTTTATAGTTCTTATAGTTACTAACATCAAGAGTTTGGAAATATATCATTACTCTATCTTAAGTCAAAAATGGGAGAATAATGTCCATGTGTGAAAATATAGTTCTATGAATTTTTGAAGTTTTAATAGACTAATGTTATCGATCAAAGGTTTGGTTATACAAATTATAAATCTTGATGTAATAAAATTTCATGATTATAATTTTGAAGGTTATCAAGATTTTTTTCTATGGTGTTATGAATATCCACCAGTTAGATTTTTATAAAGTCATGCAATCTGAGGAAGTTTGAAAATATTTGGAGTAACGGTCTTTATGAAATTTCACCAGATAGTGAACATTAGATGTAAATTTATTCAATTATCCAACATTGTTCACTATTTTGGATTTTTTTGTAAGTTCTTGAAAAAAGGTTGTGTGAAGGATCAATGGATGAGAAGACTCAACCTCGTCAGATCAAGTGAACTAGATGGATATTTTATAATATAATCAGGAAAAAGATTTTTTTCTTATGTATAAGGTCCCTGGATGGTCTTGAATAAAGTTTAATATGTGAAAAGAATAAGTCTCCAATCGTTATACTGAAGACTCCATTTTATATGATTAGATAGAAGAAATTGTATAAAGTTTATCAGTCATTGGTTTCCAAGTAAAGGAAATGTTTGAAGGTTTGTAATGAAATTCATTAGATGGATGTAGTGTTCTGAAAATGAATTCTAAGATACTTCTATGAAGTTGTGTAGAAACACCGATTAATGTTTCACCGACTGTAATAATTATGTGGAGATGTACCCAATGAAAGGATCAAAGGACTTTATAAAATATTTGTAAAGATATTAAATGTGATGATGTAAAGTTGATTTTTCAATGTAACAAATATCATGGAGGAAATATTCATGATTCTCTCTGGGTCATAAGGATGTTTTATGAATAATATTAACATCAGGTCTTAAGAAAAGCTCCTATATTTTAGGATGTTTGAATGCAATCAATTAAAAGAAGTTTATGAGAAGAAAACATAAATTTTTGAGTAGGATATTTTAATTTGATATTCACACCTCATCACTAATTATTATAGTAAAGACACCTATATAAATGGGTGATTTTGTAGTGAATTTTGTGTGTGGATTTTTATAAGCTCGGTGAAGAATTGATGAAGTGAAGAGTTGACCAGACAAACATTGTGGAGATAAATTAGTCAAAAAAACCCCGAACAAAATCTTTCTATCAAGTGGTATCAAAAAATGGCATGAAAATGATATTAGAGGAATAAGGTGTCAGATTAGTATCAGTCGTTAGAAAAGACACCAGTCAGATTTTCCTAGATACCATTTTCATGTGAATTAGAGAGTTGATCAGAAGAATATGTTGAAGTGGAATTAGTGTGAACAATACCTAAAAGAGTTTTCTCATCAGTTGGTATCAAAAGGATGGTGTGTAGAATAAATTATAAAAACAGGTTTAATAGGTAATGGATGATCAATTGGAAGAGGTAATCAACCAAGTAGAGGTGATTAACCAAACAGAGCTGATTAGATGATTTAATTACTACAACGAGTTTTATAAAACTGTGTATATTGGATGAAGATAAGATCGGACAGACAGTTTCTTATAGAAATCAAGGAATAGTTTCTTTCTCATTTTTGTGTAAAAAATTGAAGAAGAACTTGAAAGAAGTGAAAGTGTGATGAAAGTATAATAAGTAGATTAAAAAAATTCTGAATCCTGTTTGTGAAGGTTCTTACAATTGTTAAAATATTAATATATCATTTTCTTGTGTGAGGATCAAAAAAATATCGATTAAATATATTTATACACAATTGAAAAGATATTCCATGCATTTTGTAACCACCCAAAGTATTATTTTCTAATGGGCTGTGTGGTCTTGGTTTACCTTCAAACCATGAAAAAAACTTTATACTCTTATTGAATTATAAACCATATAAATACCTATGTTCTTGTGGTTACTCTTGTTTTCTTATTTTCTAGTAGAGTCATATATCATTAACTAGAGGTTAATACTATTTCTTAAGTAAAAAAAACTAAAAATAAAAGATCATTTATTCACCCCTTCACCCTATTAGTGACCACACAGATCCTGATTGGTCATTTCAATTGGTAGCAAAGGGATGTTCCATTTTTTAAATCTGTTTGAAGTAATAATAAATGGAAGGTTTCTACGGTTGATTATAACTCTTAAAGTAATAGAGGGATTCCTTTTTTCAATTGAATAAACTATCATATCTATATAGATATAATGTTTCCTTATCTTATTTCCATTGAAAATGAAGTTCTTGAAGATGCTATAAATTGTTTCTCTCCTCCCACAAAAGGTGTTAACTTAATAGTTGTTGATAAGAATAATATGAAAAATGATGGGTGATCGAAAAATTTCATACTTTCCTCACTATGTAAAAGTGAATTTATGAGGGTCAATGGTATTGGAACAACTAAAGGCATCTAATAAAATTTGAAGAAAATCTATGAAATAATTAATAAATTAAATAATGTGAAGTTATAGATCTGGAGATTGAAGTATGAATATATGAAAATAGGAAAAGATGGATCTTTTGGTAACATTTTTATAGTATTTAGTGAAATTATAATCACCATAAGATGTTTCAATAAGAAGTTGAGATATTCCTATATTGTTGAAAAGAGTATTAGAATTATTCATTATAAATTTGATTCCATGGTATCATCATTGGAAGAAAGATATCCTAAAACTCTATCTCTAGATGATCTGTATAGAATAACCATCACTTATAAAATGAGAAGAGAAATGGGTATGAAGAAAAAATAAATGGATGGTTGAGAAATTTCATTCAAATCTACCAAGAAAGTGAAGTCTAAGAAAATTCTCAAGGAAGAAGCTAGTGAATCTAACACTTAATAATTGGTTAGTAAAAAAATTGATGAATTTATTTCTTTGTTTTATAAAATGGTGAAAAGCGGAATAAGAATGTAAAAAATAAATTAATTAACCTTTAAAGTTATTTGGATGAAAAGATATGAAAAAATTTGCTATAAATTATCTATGACTTAAGGAATATGAAAATAGTGATAAATAGGATAACAATATGAGAATATATCTAAAACATATGGAGAAACAAATAAAAATCCCATAATAATTTAAGGAAAATAAATTGTTTAAATACAAAAATACAAACTTTTTGTCTAGGTATAAGGATGATGATGATAGGGAGGAAGATGATGAAAATAGAGTGATTATTCTTCTGAAAAATTTCTTACTGAAAAACTGAATGATGAAAATTTCATTAGTGATGAAATAAGTAGATCTAAATAATAATAATAATAATACAATCAATTAGAGTTTATTTTTAAGAGATATTTGAAATAATCTCTTGAAAATATTATTAGACTTAAAAATGAGAACAAGAAGTTTGAGAAAGAAAAAAATTTATAAAATATTCAAGAATATTTTCTTGAAAAAAATATGAGTTTCTAAAATAGATTCATGATATGAAGAAGTTACTCTATGAAGATAATAATTCCAATACCATGATTAAAGAAAAGATAAAGGTGAAAGCGATAGAACTTGATCTTGTTCAACAATTTTCTTTTGAAGTTAAAAGAGGAACAATAAACTACTAAAATATTATTTCAAAATTTGGTGAATGTTATAAGAAGATTAAACCATTTTAGGATAAAAAAATCATCCTATATGGTTAAAAAAAATGTTAACAATGGTTAGAAGAAAAAATAATTTAATAATACCACATATGTAGCCAAGATATATGGAGTTGAAAATCCTAATATTTCTACAGTTTCAAAGTAAGAACTAATTTTTTTTAGTAATGGAGATCATGATACGAATGAGAAGAAATATAAGATGAAGAATAAAATTCTAAGAGGTTACCAAAACATTGGTATACAAAAAAGTGCTAAGGTGGATGGTAAGAAAAATGATAAAATGTTGGTACACAATTCTTGATAGCATGCGAGTTAAATAAAAAATATGATTTCTATAGATATTTCTTGTACTATGGTGGATTTGGGAATACAATGAAGATGTGTTGGTTTAATCATCCATGTTATAATTAATCCAGAAGAAACTAGAGGTTTAGTTTTATGGGGAGTCAACCCACTCAAAGAAGACAACCTAAGAAAGTCAGTATAAAGATTGAAAATATATTCCAACCCTTAGAAAATATTTGTGAAATATTTTATCTACCTGAACATATTGAAAAAGTTTATCTTTTCATGTTATCATAATAATAAAATTTATAAAACAAACCTCAAAATCCATATAATAAGGAAGAAAAAACATTGAAAAAAATCCATATTTCTTTATAATGATCTCAAAGATATAAAATTATAACGACATTAGATATTAGATAAAGGGCGATCTTCACACATGAATAGAGATTTAAAGTCGAAGAAGAATGTGAAATATTTCAAGGAAGGGATAAGAAATTTTATGAATGATGAGTCGCTTCGAATCAAAGGGGTTGGATCTTCTATGATTAAGAAAGAAAATTTTAAATCC
This sequence comes from Viscum album, assembly GCA_963277665.1. Lineage (NCBI taxonomy): Eukaryota > Viridiplantae > Streptophyta > Magnoliopsida > Santalales > Viscaceae > Viscum > Viscum album. The sequence goes on from OY728161.1 coordinate 1,875,743,169, forward strand.
AAAAGTTTTTTGTTTGATGATGGGATAAAACAAAATTTATTGAGTGTTTCAAAAATTAGTGATGAAGGTAAAAAATTGTCTTTATAAGAGATAGTTTTTTAAAATGGATCGAAGATGGGAAAGTTATTACAAGAGGGAAATGAACCAAGTGAAACTTGTTTCAATTTAGTGATTCATAGAGTTTATGTTATCTCATCATGATGGAAGAAAATCAACTATGGAATAAAAGTTTTGGTCATATGTGTTAGAGGAATATGATCAAGCTAAAATGAGATAAATTATTCATGATATTACAAACATGAAAATAATAAGATATTTGTGTTGTTCCATATTCCATAAAGGAAAAATTACTGAATAACATTTTTGATAAATTGTTTTAACAAAGTTTTTTTATTTTTTAACGACTAACATTTTTGAATAAGAATGTTTTTTTGTTATTTATTCATCAGACCCATTACAACGAAATGAGATTTGTGAGAAAGCTGAATGTTTGTGAATTTTTTAACCCAAAAGTAAATGGGGATAAAATTTTTTTTCTAAAGAAACTTATTTTTCTAGACTTAGAGGATCAGACTAAGAAGAACCAGACACATAGTATCAGACTGAACAACACCAGATACAAAGGTGGTCAGAAAGGTGAAGTTTTTGATTTATTGGAACATCGGTCTCATGACAATTAGTATGAAGTTCAATATCTATTAAACTCAGTGTTTTTTAGAAATTTATATGTTTCTAAGTGAATAATTCATAATTATTCTAAAAAGGTTTTTTGAATAAATAAAAGTTAGGAATTATAAAATTCTCAAGAATTATAAACAAAATAAAATGATGATTTTCTAATCATGGAGTTATCAAAAATCATGAAAACTATCATGATAAAAGATTTTGAATAAATAGGGAATTCATAATGATTGCATTGGATCGATAAGTACTAAACTTAGATGTTTTTAGTAGTCAAAATTTACAAAGATGATGACGTTTTAAGAATTTCAAAGTTATATAGTAGAATTTCCATTGTAGAGAAAATTACATAGTAATGAAAATTCCATGATTATGGTAATTCCATCATTATAAGGAATCCATCGTAATAATAATTCCATCGTTATGAGGATTCCATCAGACTGAACTGAGAAAGAAAGGCAGATCATAATGAGCTGAGAAGGAAAGGTAGATCGTAATGAGATTTGAAAAAAAGGAAGATTGCAATGTGCTGAGAAAGGAATCCATATTGTAATGAGCTAAGAAAGAAAGGAAGATCGTAATGAGATTTGAAAAGAAGGAAGATCATAGTGAGCTGAGAAATGAAGGCATATCAAAATGAGCTGATAAAGAAAGGAATATCTTAATAAGTAGAGGAAGTTGAAGCCAAGGAAGTTTCATCGTAATGAGATGAGGAGTTTTCATTTCACTAAAGAAAAGATAGTAAATTAAAGAAGAGTGATTATAGAGAAGAAGATATGTGAATAATTGAAATGGTAAAACTTGATATTCAATTCATTTTAATTCTCGGAGAAATATAAAAAGGTTTGTATAATTAAAGGTGGAAGTATAAATGTGAGTGATTTTCAGATGTTTTGAAATTTGAGTAGAGTTTGAGTTTTTCATATTGAGAATGGGTTCATAGTATTGAGTCCATTGTATTGAGTCAATCAGACTAAGAAAGATCAGACTAATCATTTGAGAAGATTTTGAGAATTATAGATTAAGTAAGGGAGAATCGTATTGACCTTATCAGATTGAGAGAATTGGGTCTATAGAAATCGTAATGAGGATCCAGAATGAGAATTTGTGGAGCAGATTGAACAAAATCCTTATGATTTTGTTTTGGATCAATTATTTTTGAAAGAAACATTGTAAACTAATAAGAGTTAGTATAATATTTACTATCAAGAGATATAAGGTGTATAATGGAAATTATCACAAGTTATATTCACTTCTTTTTAATAGTGAATTTATATAGACCCACATGAGTGGCTATGAAAAGGATTTAGGTTCTCACATTGAGGCCAAACCTTTTAAATATTGTATGTTTTACTTACTTTAATACTTTTTCATGCATGATTATTTACTAAATGTTGATATGTAAATTAATCTTAATAGGTTAGAGGGGTTAAGTTTCTAAAATTCTTGAAACTTATAAAAAGTTAACAACTAATTCAACCCCCTTCTCAATTGTAATTTGATCCTTTGGAACTTAAATTATAAAATCAGTACATAAGAAGGTTTAGATTCAATCAAACCATTCCTTGGAGATGATACACTCTGAAATATATTGGATAATAGGAAAGAAATCAATTAATAGAGATAATTAATTCATTTCTTTTATTGATGATTTTAATCACATTATATTTATTATGTTTTTAAAATATAATCCTAAGGATCTGAAAATGTTTAATAGTTTCAGGAGTAGTACTAAAAAAGACCATGTATATTTTATGAAGAAGATATGAAATGATAATGGATTTTAATACACAAATATAATTTTTAGAGATTATCTTAAAAAACATGACATTCATCATGAGTTTAGTGAACCATACACACCATAAAAATTAGAGTTTCTTAAAAAAGAATTAAAAGTTTGGTTGAGATGGAACGATCTATATTGATTGAACATGATACTTCTATATACTTTTAGAGAAGTTATTAGAGAAATAGTTGATATTCATAATCGATGATTATATAGTCCCAACATTAATATGTCTCCTTATGATATGTATTACAAAGAAAACCAAAGTTTGAAATATAAAAGAGTATTTGGTAGTCCTTTGATTATAATGATTAAAGGTGATAACTTTAGGAATTTTGATTAGAGAGGAGTTGATGAAATATTTCTTGTCGATTCTTACAATGTTAGAGGATACATGTGTCATAATAAATAATCACGAAATATTATTGACTATGTAAATGTGAAAGTTATTGAAAATATAAAAAAAAAGTTTTATAGAAATTTGTACATATATTGGAAAGATAATATGGAGTGGTTTTAGATAAACATCAAGAATAAGTTCTTGAAAAAATTAATATTATTAAATTCATGAAAAATTAATATTCTGACTCAGCTCTCTCAAGTGATGAGGAACATTTACATTCATCTCATCCTAGGTTAATTAAGAAAGTGGAAGTATAAAACAACATTATAGATAAATGAAAATAGGTTCAAATTAGAATAACATCGAGTTAGTATCACATACTTTATTATATTCATAGGTTGATCCAAAAGATGTTGATGAAGTTTTAGAGCATCAAGAGTGGACTGGTTCCATGAATGAATAAATAGAACAGATTGAGATGGATGATATATGAGAACTTATACCCAAACCAAAAAATAATAATGTGATTGGAACAAAGTGGGCATTATGAAACAAGTTAAATTAAAAATGTGAAGTGTTTAGAAACATAGTATGACTGGTTTGTAAAGAATAATCTCAACTTGAAGGAATTGATTTTGATAATACCTTTTCCCTAGTATCAATGGTTGAAAGTATCAATATATTTCTTTCTATAATTGCACAAAAATGATACCAAATATTCCTAATGCATGACAAGTCTAATTTTTATTATAAAGAACTTGATGAAGAAGTCTATATTAAAAAATTATGGGGCTTTATGATTGGGAAATATGAAATTTGTGTGTGAAAGTTTAAAAAGGCCTTATATGAGTTAAATTAATCATCAAGATCTTGATATTATAAATTGGATACCTTTTTAAGGATGTTGAATTTCAAGAAAGGAAGAGTTGATAGTATCCTATACATAAATTAAAATCAAGATGTTTCCCTCATTGTTATTTTTTATGTAGATGACATTATATTCATAAGGAATAATGAATAAACGTGTTAAAAGTTTTCTAAATAGACAAAAAATTTGTATGAAATGTCTATTATAGGTGAGATAAAATACTTCCTTAGATTATAAATATCTCAAAATAAGAAGTAAATTTTCCTATCTCAAGATAAGTATGCCAAGAAACTTTTTTATAACTTTGTAATGAAATATCCATAACCTATTTACACACCTATTTTAGTGGGAGTTTTTTTTAAAATATGGATAATGTAAGGAGGTTGATTATAAGGATTTTATAAAATTGGTTAGAAGATTGTTGTATCTAATGGATTCAAAATCAGATATAGTGTATTCTATTATATTATGTTCCAGGTATCAAAGTGATCCAAATGAATCTCATCTTATGGTATGAAAAATAATTATTAGATATATTAAAGGCATAACTAATTTTGGGTTGAAATATAACAACATGATAAAGATTGATATATTTAGTTACACATATAAAGATTGAGTTTTTTGTGTTGAAGACAGAAGTTACAAATCAAGTGAAGTTTTATTCATTGGAGAATTATGTGTGAGTTTTCATACAAAGATGAAAAAACTAGTAAATCTTAGCACTATAAAAGCTAAGTATGTATCTTCAACTTAATCGACAACACAACTTATGGGGATGAAGACATAGTTGGAAGATTTGTTAGTTTATATGATATTAACCCTTTTCTTTGTTTGTGATAGTCAATGTACTATAAATATTACTAATAATCTTGTGAAACATTCTCATTTTATGAACATTTATATAAAATATCACTTTATAAAAGATCTTGTGGAGAGGAATGAACCGAAGATGTTTTTATAATAGAGAAAGTTTTTGATACCTTCACTAAACCATTATATAAGAAAACATGTCATAATATGAGGTTAATAGTTGGTGTTCAACCTCACTCACCTCAAGGATAAGACATGTTAATCTATCCCCTATCCCCTCTCTCTTCTTGTTCTCTTTTTGTTTTTAGATAGTGTTGTAGAATGTGGAGAAAAGTTGTATCATAAATCTATCCATCACTAGTTGCTTATCCTTTTTTAGGGAAAGCATATATTTAGGGGGAGTTTCTAAAATGGGTAAGATGTGATTTCAGCCTATGTAAACTATTTTAATAGTGTTTTAAATGAATATAGAAAAATGTTTAATATATATTGAATTTGTTTTGATGGTTAAAGTTCAAATAGAAAGTATAAGTATGAAATATTTATAAGAAATGTTTCTTGATGGGTGTAAGGAAATTTTATTAAATCACTAATTATGGAAAAAATAGTATTCTTGTTCAATGATAAGTTTTTACGATAATTATTTCACTCGTGTAGGCTTAGAATTATTAGATAAGTATACCATTTATTGATTTTCAAAGTTTCAGGGATTTATGTTTCTTGGTTGACAAAAAAATCCAAAGGGGGAGATTGTTGGGACCAATAGGTTTGGATATGTTTTAAAAAGAATACTAAGGAATAAGGGTTGCTTAAATTTTTTATATATTTTTTTTCTAACATAAATCACCTTAATTTGTTGTAAATCCATCAAAGTGATCAAAATAAGTGCATAAAATTTGTGTATCAGATGGATCCCACCAACTCATGTTCATCAGATGGAAACTACCCATCTGATGAGATCATCCTAAGTTTTAGTGATTGAATGCTTATCAAAGTTCACTATTGAGTGTATTAGATTAAATTTTTGGTGAAATTGAAATATAAAATTGAATTTTTATTTCTATAGTTACCAACACCATGATTTATGAAATATAACATGACTCAATCTAGACTTAAAATGGGGAGAATAATATTTGTGAGTATAAAAACAGTTCTATAAAGTTGTGATGTTTTACCGGACTGATGTTATTGGTTAAAGGTGTGTCTATGAAAACTAAAAATATTAAATTAAAAAATTTACATGATTATAAGTTTTAAGTTTATTAATATTTGATTCTCTGGTGTCATTTTGTTTCATTGGTTAGACATTTATAAATTATATTAATCTAATGAATTTTGATGAAGTTTGGAATAGAGGTCTCTATAAAATTTCATCCTATAAAGAACATCAAATGGAATTTTATACATTCATCCAACATTGTTCAACTATTTGAAGTTAGTTGTAATATTTTTGAATAGAAGGTTGTGTGAAGGATCAATGGATGAGAATAATCATCATTGTCAGATCAAGTGAACTGAATATAAAATTTTCATTATCATCAAGAAAAATATTGTTTTCTTATGTACAAAGATCATTGGATGGTCTTGAAAAAAGTTTAATAAGTGAAAAGAAGAATTATATGTGTCATCGATTAAAGAATATATTTTATGTCATCAGAGATAAGTAACCATATAATGTTCATCGGTCAGAGGTTTCCAAAAAAGTAAATAATCATTGGTTTCTATTGCAAGTCAATGGATGGATGAAATTTCTAGTAAAAGAATTCCAAGATGATTCTATGAAGTTGTTCCAAGACATCGGTGAATGTTTTAATGGTTGGAATAATTATGTGGATATGTACTATATAGAAGGATCAAATAAATTTAAAAAATATTCATAAAAATATTAAATTTTAAAATGTTAATTTTATCATTAAACATCACAAATATCATGGAGGTAGGTCATTGATTTTTGCTGAGTTATAAGGAAGTATGATGAAGGATATTGATGCTGGGTCTTAAAAAAATATTTTAATTTTTAGAAATTTTGAATTTAGTCAGTAGAAGGATGTTTCGGAGCGGGACATACAATTTTTTGATGGGGACATTAGAATTTGATATTTTCACATCATCATTAATTATCATTGGAATTAAACCTATATAATGGAGTTAAAGTGCATTTAATTTTATGTGTTTATTTTTTTAGGTAGGGTGAAGTGTTACTAAATTGAATATTCGATTAGAAAAACATCGGGAAGAAAAATTGGTCATATGGATATCAGATGAAGTCTTTTTATCAAGTGTCATCAGATGAATGGTATGAAAAAGAGATCAGATGAAAAGGGTGTCATATTAGTATCAATCTATATAAGAGAAAATATATAGAGTATATGATACAGACACACTAGATAGAGTATACTGCATTTTTTTGTATGAATTAGAGATTGGATAATATGAAATGATTTAAGTGGAATGATTATGAATAATATAGGACTAAGTCTTCCTATTAGATTGTAAAATATGGAATATGTGTAGAAGCAATTAGATTAATATGAAGAAGAGGCAGTGAATGATCAGTAGGAAGAGGAGGTTAGACAAACAAAGGTGATCATCTAGACGGTGTTGATCAGAGGAACAAAGTATTAGACCAAGTTTCATTGAACCATGTATATCAGATAAATATAATATTATATGGAAGGTTTCCTATAGAAGTCTAGGAAGAAGACATTGCTCATTATTATATAATAATGTTAAGAATAAATTGAAAGAAGAGAAAGTGTGGAGATAGTACAGTAATCATTGTGACGACATATTGAATCCTACTGGGGAAGGTTCTTAAATTTATTACAAAACATTGATATATCATTTTTTGTGTGGAGTACATGCACTGTTGATTGACTACAGTGCTATTCAAGTGAAAGGATATTACCTACTTTCTATAACAACCCAAAAGATTATTTTCTAGTGGTTTTTGTGGTCTTGGATTACTTCTAAACCATGATAAGCACTAGAAACTGTTATTGAGTAGTGAACCTTGTAAATACCCATGTTCCTATGGCTATAATTTTTTCTTGTTTTCAATAAGAGTTATATATCTCTAATAGAAAAAAAAGGTTGTTTCTTAAGTAAGAAAACTTAAAAAGACCACTAATTCACCACTCCATGTCTTAATGATCACACTGGTCATGATTGGTCCTTTAAAAATTGTTATAATTATTAAATAAATTCTTATTTATGGTATTCAATCTATGTGAAGTGTTTAAAAAACTCATTAAAACTTATTTTAATGTTTTTAATGATGCAATATCTTTAAGATTGATATTATCACTTTTATAAATATATAAAGATATTTAAAATTTAAAATTTTAATTTCTATAGTATGAAACCTTGTGAGTTTTATCATATATATTTTAATGTATGTTTTATTTTTTTGGAATTATTCTGAAGCATTTTAAATAATTTAAATGATGGATAAAAATTATTTTGAATTCATACGACAATTATAAAAATAAATTTCCCTCTCCATGATAATTACAGATTATTCTTATTATCTTGAAATTGAATTTCCTAAAAAATTACCTAGTTTTTTTGATTTATTATTATTTAAATTTGTCAAGGCATTCATGGAAATTAAATGGTGAGGAGAATAAAATTGTGAACATACATTGTGATATGATAAAAGAGAAAGAGAACTTCCATTGTATGAATTGTACATTCCAGTGAAGTAGTGAAATAAACTTTCAAAAGGGAAGGTTCATATTTCAAACATTTCTTACTGAAGTACATTTTTGGAACACCCAAAATTCATCTCTATATTCCATTTGAAGGGCCAAAAAGAAATTTTCTACACCATCATATCAATCTATAACTCTCTTGTAGTTTTTAACTTAATTTATTTCTTTTGGACTAGTAATATTTGTCCACACATAATATTTTCAAACAATAGGCTATAACACCTATAAAATTGAAGTCCTTGGTTATGATCATATTAATAAAAGGTATAATAGATAGTTTGGGGATGCTCCATTAGGGAAAATCCTAGGTTTTGTATACTCTTGCAAAAGGCTAGTTAGGTTTGTGGTTTCTCTAGTTTAAAATTCCTATATTTAGGATTATTTACACTATAAAAGTATTTCTCTATTTATTGGGTTTCCAAATATATTGATTGGGGTGTGAAAAGTGCATTAGGTTAAACTTTTAATGAACTGATATAAAAGTTCCTTTTGTTCATCACTTTATTTTTCTACAATCACTCTTCATGCAACAAATATTCTTAATATTTTAAGAATGAGTTGTTTAATCTTCTTAAACCACTTAATTTTGTAATTACTTCTAATAACTATGATAATTAAAAAAATATAATTTACCCCATATTTTTAATTTCCATAAACCCTTTGAGACCTAACATAGATTTCTATAATTTAAAGAGAAAATAGAGATTCCAATATATATTCTAAATGTAAAGGTAAAAATAGGTTGAATGTTTTAGATATATTGAGCACTAGTGAAGTATCTTATACTTCTGATAGTTCATTGAAGGATAGCGGTTGAAGCAAAAATGGTTTAAGAATAAAGAAATTTTAAACTAATATACCTAAAAGTTAAAAATTACTTATCACTAGAACAGTTGAAATATTGTTTGAATTATCCTTGAGACCCAATTTTCCATTTTCAATTAATGATGAATCAGATTAGGATGATATGGTATGAAAACCCAAATTTTCTATATACTCTATTTCATAATAATTTACATTAAGATACATAAAAAAAATCATAAAATATCTAGAGGCTTAGTGTATTTGGGTAATTTGGTACATATCAAAATAAATTTAAACATGGATATATTGAAATTATTTATTAACTCCATAACATGCCATTAAAATTCCATTGGTCTTCTAAAACTACACGAGATAACCTAGGGATTTAATAAGAAAGAGGTGAGCTATAAATAAAAATAATGTAATAATTGAAGAATAACATAAAGTAGATTAGTACATGTGAGTCAAGAGTCATAACATGATGTTATAGAAGGGTGATAATAATAATCTTGAGCGTTGAAGCATGATATAATATGATAACATCAAGGCATCATATGAATGTGGAAACAACATAAAACATTACATCATAAAAATAATTCAAGGATAACCCCCGAGACATCATAACATAGTGTGTTTATGCTAATTGTACATTCACCATACACGATATATCATGAGATAAAAACATTACCCAATGCATTTTAGGGCTATGAAATTCCGATCCCATCCATCACATTCATAACTTCTATATGCATTTGTGTTCCATATAGATAATAAAAAACAAGAACATATTTCATCAAATTTAATACCATGATTAAGGTATGTGGGTTATATCAATAAAATTCATAAATAAATTAGTATAGGTATATCTAGGTGAATACCCTAGAGTTGAAATGGGTATGGGTATTAAAAACACAAAAGTTTGGAAAGGAAAATTATGGGATAATTTCTACAACATAACGAGTGTACATAAAGGTTCATAGAAGGGTTTAATAAGAGTAATATTTGGTCTCTTGTTACTTGGGAATTATAATGATAGTAAAGGGATGTGTAAAAAAACAATAGAACCTGAACACTTGGAAATAAAAAATCCTATTACAAAGAAATTAATTGAATAACAAGGAAGAGGGGAGAATCCCTTACCTTGAGAGGTTGTTTCTGAAAGATTAGTAAGATATTATTAAGATCTCAGGGGAACATTAAGAGTGATTTTGATAGGGAGAGGGATAGGGAGAGGAAATTCATGCTCATTTGGTTTTGAGTGATGAGGAAATGGAGGCTAGGTGGGTATTTATATAAAACAATAGGGGAATTCTTTATTATTTTATATACATAGATTTTGGTTTCTAAGTAATAAAATAATCAAAACCAAAAACATTAATTTGGTTTTTACTTATGATTTCTACTAAATATGAGTGGTTTCCAATATTTTATTAGGTTAATAATTTAACTCATTAAACAAATTCCATCCATGATGTGGAAGTGATTGATGTTCATAAATAACTCTTAAAACATTAAAATATAATATAAGTTTTATTGGATTAATTATTGGTTTTTGAAATAAATAAAATAACATAAAAAATAGATTATTTTAGTGGGTAAATATATTTTTGATTATTTATTAATATTATAATATTTGTTACATCACTTTTGTGATATTATTATGTCATAATACATACCATGTTTTTATATCACATTTAATTTTTATCCAAAAATTAATCGTCTCAGAAAATTATGAAAAAATAAACATTGGATGATTTCAATGAGATGATTTAAAAAAATGATATTTATTTTACCAGAAATAATTTTCTAAATATAGGAATATTCATTTTTAAATAAAAGATTTTATTAATAAAAAAATACTAATTTTTACGACACAAATAACATTCTAACTCTTATAAAAACTATACGAGGATTCATTAAATTATATATTAATTTATATTTAAATAAATATTATTTAATAAAACTATTTTATGAAATTAAAATTAATTTCAAAGAACTTGTATTTATGAAAATGGGTTTTTTTTATTGAAGCTATATATATATCCCAAAAATTCATATTTTATTTCTTCAAATCAAAATTTATTAGTTTTTTAAACTCTTTATATAATTATAAATATAATTTAATAATGATAAGGGATCAATTTAATAAATAATTTATTAAGACAAATATATAAAAGTCCATACTACTAGGGTCTAGATACATAACTCTTTATTACACCATTGTATACCCAAAGGGTAAGTTGTGCGATGGTGGTACTTTCTTGGGGTGGTTTAACAAAAATGGTTTGGTTGGTGATCTTTATGAGCTTTAAATTATCACATAAAAATTTTTAATCATGTTTCAGTTATTGAATCTTTTCCTGGGCTTGGTTAAGGAAAAATCCCTGTAATGTTATCTCCCTTAGAAGCTTTGATAAATGGGCTTTATAGGGTACAATCCTTTTGGTTGAGGCCATCACTTATTCCTTCCATGTAAATTATATTTTATCATAAACCTTAATATATAATAATCTTAAAATTCACTATATAATATCTACATTATCTATATTTATGGTTTTTAATGATATTTTAAGACCAACAGACAGTTATGGCTATATTTTATAATGATAAAAAATAACCAATGTAGTATATGTATTTTTTTATAACTACATTATTTAATAAGTAATTTATTCATTTAAAAGGGAATTTAATTTATAAAAGTTTGGGTCCTTATGTTCTTATACCCTTCAAAAAAATTTCCCTCAAAATTGCATTCCATGCATAAAAGAAGATGAGGTTACTTTTGTTTCAACACCTCTTCTAGTTCCCATGTTGCCTCCTCAAAATTATGGTTCTTACATAGTATTATGACCAAATGAGTTGTCTTGTTTTGTAGAAATTTGACTCTATGATATATGATCTTTATTGTATTATCATCATATAAAAGATCATTTTCTAAGGACAACACCTCTATATTTAGTTCATGTGAGGTTTCTGGTATGTACTTCTTTAAGAGAAATACACGGAACACTTCTTGTACTTGACATAAGTTAGGTGGGAGTGATAATAAATATACCACAACTGCAATGTGATCAAGAATATCAATGGGGATGATTTATCAAGGGAAAATCAATCCCTTCTTACCAAACCTCATTACTTTCTCCCACAGTGATATATGAAGGAACTCATAATCTCTTACCTCAAACTATAGGTATCATTGATGATTGTTTTCATATCTTTTCTGTGGAATTTACACAAATTTAATATGATGCTAAATAGTTTGAATAATCTCTATCATATCTTGGATAATATTTGGTCCCATCAACTCCACTCTCCAAATTTATGGAAGCATGTTGGATTCCAACACCTCTTCCCATACAGAGGCTCATAAGGTGCATTTGGGTTGATATAATGGAAACTATTATTATATGAGAACTCCACTAAGGGAAGGTGATAATCCCAACATAATTGGAAATACATTTAATAAGTTATTAGAATATCCAATATAGTTTTATTGTTTTTCTTAGACTAATAATCCATATGATATTGATAAGTAGTACATAAAATTAACATTGTATCTGATTCTTACATAACTCTTCTCTAAAACCTCGAGGTAAAACTTAAATCTTGATCAGATACATTAAAGAGTGGTACTCCATGTATTCTTAATACCTATCTTATGTATAACCTATCGAGTTGGTAGAAATAATCCTTGATATAAATGGAATGTGTTGAATTTATAAGGTTATTGACTACCACCCAAATGAAATTATTGTCTTTAGATGTCCCAGGGAGTCTTATGAAAAAATCCAGGGTTATGTTTTCCATTTTCACACTGACATGGGTAATGGTTGCATTATACCCTTAAACTTCAGTTTTTTTCTCGTTGAATTATTGGGAGACTAAAAATTAAGATAAAAATTATTATATCTTTCTCTTCATGTTATCCCACCATATAATTTTCTTTAGATCTCTTTACATCTTAGCACTTCCTAGATGTATATAGAAGGATGATCTATACACATAATCCATAAATTCCATCTTTAGTTCTATTTTTTATGAAATACATATTTTGGTTCAAACCCTTATAAATCTATATTTTTCAAAGTTTAACACTAGAATATCCACAGACTTTCTCTATATATCCTTATCATTTTTTGGGCATCCTTGATCCTCTCAAGAATGGAAAGTTGAGTAGTTATTTGAGAAAGGTAAGATGACATTACTTTTATGATTCCAATGTCCATACTTTTCATGTACAATAATATTGGATCCCTTTAAATCATTATCATGGATTAGTACATGATACTCAGAGCATATGACACTTCTTTCTTCTTCCTAGGATGGTAATGGGTTGAACAATCACAACCCTTGATCAGATCTAACCAATTTCATTGGTTCATATTGATATTATTTTTTATGAATATATAATTGAGACTTTTTGATATGTATATATGAAACACTTATCCTAGTAGAGATAATGTCCTCAAATATTCAATGCAAAGATCACTGATTCGAATTCCAAATCATGTGTTGTATAGTTCTATGGATTAATCTTTAATTTACGGGAGGCATAGGCTATCACTTATATTATTTTTTTATGTGTACAAAACTGAATAATTTTTTGTACACATCACTATAGATAAAAAATCTTTTCCCACAAGTGGGTAATGTGAGAACATGTACAATGATTAGCCTATTATTGAACTCTTTAAAGGTATTCTCACATTCATTGGTCAGATAAACTTCAATCCCTTCTATGTTAGCTTGGTTCATGGGTTATAAAAGCATGATAATTTTCTCCAAATCAATGAAAATACCTAGATAATTCAAGAAGAATATAGAAATCCATTACTAATTTTGGTTTGGGACATCCTTCAATTTCCTATTTCATTAAGGGATGCAAAAAAATTGTCATGACCCAAACTATTGGGGCTCAATACACAACTACTCCAAGCTCACCTCTAAGAAGCCAAGGGTTAACTACTAACACCAAGAAATTATATCACACACATGGGAGACATTTACCTTAATCACCTACACATACACACAAATCCAAGCCCATTAAATTTTGAAATGTAAAACAACACAAATCAATGAATGCATACAACTATAATCCCACAAACAGATTATGAAAAAAAGTATTGGAAAGATTAAAAAGGGGGCGAAATACAATACCAACCAAAAATAGAAAGTAAATTCCCACCTAATAAAATGGCGGAGATGTTGTTAAATAAAACACTGATATACACCTTGGTCTATCTAGCTGAAACTAGATCAACCTTCTCCTAGTCCACTAAGGACTCCACAAAAAGGCCTATTATCTTCATAAGACATGACACACATGGGAAAATCCCATACATGGGTGAGTATAATAATACCCAGTAGGACAACCTGAAATCACTAAGAACAAAGGATGAAGAGTAAAAATCATCTCTACACAAGTATATGTCTATGAAACATATAAAAATAATATCTATATATACTCAACAAAGACCTATAGTCTCAAGATAGGATCAAAAATGTAATTCCAGCCTTGGATTCCAGCTTGAAAGTTCCCCAAAGTACTCATCTAGGAGATCACACTCCATGACGCAGATAACACTAATGAAGTTCATTTGAGAGGTAGTTTTAGTTGGTTCTTTCCATTATAAGTATACACTAAAAGTATAAAGAGATACAATAAATATATGAGGATCACACTAAAGGCCATGGGGTATACCAACAACTCAACCTAAAATAACCTGCTAAGTAGAGGATTAGTGTTTGTGTAGTGTTAGTCATGATGATACAAAGAACTCCACCTATGAAAATAAGATGATATAAGATCTCACTCTGGGAATCACATAAGGATTCCAAAAACTCTATCTGTAAAGTCTTGCTGAAGGGATCACTATCCTATGTGTTTGAGAAAATTCAATATGGACCCTCAAGGAATAGATATGGGGAATTCACCCTAATGAAACTTTTACAATATACTAAGGAATATAGATCTAAGAAAACATTGATAGAGTACACAGCGTGTATTATGAGTAAAAATCATTTCCCCTTAACACTGGTCATACCGGTGTAAAATGGATTGTGCCCATGTTCATGTAAAATTACACAACATGATGCTTCATGTGTTCTAGAACATGAATTATCCCATGTACATTCCCTGCTTGGTCATGTCCATGTAGTAGTACATGGCATGTTTGATCCTGTGTACTCTAGCCCATGTCCATGTACCCTCTGATGTACATGCCAGTCCATCAAGGAGGCGTCACACACCATTTGATATGGTCACATGCCACGTGGTCCTTAACTTCTTCCTAAAATCCTATCTGCTACTGTAAGTGTCCCACATAGTTTGTTGCTCCATAGTAAATGTTCTATTCTTCATAAATTTCTAGAACTCTAGATATTGAATCTTTTTGTCTCATTCTCTTCTTCGGTCATTGAGCTAGATATTCCTCATGTTGGAATCAAGAATTCTCATTATTATGGCCTTGCCGGTATTGAATCATTGGGATCCGATATTAAAATCCATTTAGAATATTACTTTGATTTTTTTTGTTTCACTTAGAAGAAAACAAAAATTGGGTATTCATACTATCTAATCCACTACCTCTTCTGTCATCACACCACCTTCACATCGTTACGATCCCTGATCTACAATATTGAATCATTGGACCATGAAACGGTCATGAAACAATCGATTTCCTCGGTGTATGTCGAACCATGGGCCAATTTAGAACACCCTCAAGGAATGAAGAACTAGGGGATAAAATTACAAGGAACAATCATAAGGAATAAACCTCAGTCGATGTTCATTTCAACCTTGATTCATTTCCATTAGAACTATGAATGAAGAGATAATAGATAATCACAAAAAATATCCCAATTCCCAAATAGAACTAACCCATCTTGCAAGATGCATGATCTATAGATTAATACAATGGTTACTTGATCATTGTTCATCATAGAAATGATAATAGTAAAATAAATCTAATAAAAACAAATGTCCTACCTTGATTCTAACTGATTACTAACAAAGAACATATCTATGTCATTTTTTTGGCAAGATTCTCAAGTTGTGTTGGCATATGATCCTCGATTTGATCTCGATCCATCATAGTTGACCAAGAATGCTCTCCTCTAATAAATCTTAGGTCTCTGTGGTTAAGTGTAAAAAACCTAACACAAACTCCATATCCATATATTTAAAGAGGAATTTGGTCACTGCATCAGAAATAAAAAAATAAAATAAATAAATAAATTAATTTTATTTGTTTATGCCTACGAAGACTTTTTCTCAAACAACCCAAGCCTACCAGGATTATGTCACACCTATGGTAAAACCTATGTTCTGAACTCAATGGTGAAATTGTATTTCTGATCCACCCCCCATTTAGGA
The DNA here is from genome assembly GCA_963277665.1 of Viscum album. Lineage (NCBI taxonomy): Eukaryota > Viridiplantae > Streptophyta > Magnoliopsida > Santalales > Viscaceae > Viscum > Viscum album. The sequence continues at coordinate 1,875,759,549 of OY728161.1, forward strand.
GTTATTACACTTTTCAAGAAGACTACACACATGTGATATTTAATATATTTTTAAAATTAATTTTGGCCACATAGGACCTCATAATCTCATGCCTTCTTATTTCATGCCTCCATAAATATTTCTATAAATATTCCAAATCCTTATATAGAAAAAATTAGAAAATTACATTATTCCCTCATTCAAGTATTTTTATCCCCGAAAAGTACAAACAAAGATAAAGGTGAGGAAACTAAACTCTCAAATGGTTCTACCACTCCCACAAGATCCCCCAATGATTTCTTGTGCCATTAACAAACAAAAACCCAAGGAAAAAATAAACTACAAGGGATCTTTCTTCAACTGGTTCTCAAAATTACCATCTCTTTGAAAAGGAAACTTCACTACCATGGTCCATATCACCGAGTTTGGTATTGCACAACAAGTAATGCACATACTTCCTTAGCTGTGACATGTGTAGAACACCAAGAAAAACCAAAACTACTATTGTGTCGAGGTTAAGAGACCCAAAAACTCACTAAAATGACATAGATGTAATAAAATGAAGGTATAATATTCCCAATGATATCCCAACATCCTAGATAGGCCTCCATAACTCTCATAATCCCAAGGCCTCCAACATTAGTCCACAAAGGACTCAAATGTTTTATGTGCAGTTTTCATTCACCCTTAGATGAACTTCACCATTAAAACCTTCACTATTCCCAAAACTAGGACCCAACCATTATTACCCATTAGATCCGACCAGTATAATAATATAATATAAGGTCTCTAATTCATAGCCTCAAAAAGGTGTTTCTCTAGTGGTGGAGTGGTAATCATCATCATAATTAAACCACATTGATGGTTTATGATCCTTTCAATTGTGGGTAAAAACTGATATGCAAACCTGAATAATGTTCACCAGAACCTGAATGGTCTATTCTAACTAGCTAGAAAGTTGGGGGGGGGACTATTCTCAACTACAACTAATCCCCCAAAGGATTATTGAATCCTCTCCCCAATCTTGCCATGAAGTAAGAATCATAGTCAATGATGATCTTTAAGGGAATTCTCCAAATCCAGACTGCCACCTACATGCATAAGTGTTATGACCTCTCTACAAAGTTTTGTCAATCATCAACTATAGGAAATTGAAATAGTAAGGGTTTAACTTAGAAACTCATTGAAACCTCCTTGGATACCAAACTGATGCCAATAGATCTCAGTACATCACCACCTCCACTAGATGCACCTCATAAGGGAAAACAACCTCTTTATAACCTCTTCTTGCATCATGACAGGAATCACCATCCATCCCTAGAAAAAGGATGACATGATTACCTATTTCAGGGAATTCCCATAAAAAATGTATCCATTAGATACATGATCATGGAATATCTCCCAGACAAAATTCCCAATCCATACTCTCCTAACTCAATGTATAAGCAAAGGGGTATAAACCATAGGCTGGAGGTAAACTACACCATCCTCACTCCAAAAAGGGTCAACTACAAAGAGGCCATCTACTCTGATTCTTCTACCAACAACTGAGAACAAGATATCCTGATTAGAGCATCTTCCACCATGTTCCCCTTCCCAGGAGTACAGAAAATATACAAGTCATATTCCTATAGGAACACTAGCCATAAATTCTGTCTTAATTATGATCCTTATATATTAAGATATACTTAAGACTCTCATGGTATGAGTAGATGATAAATCACCTGAACATTAAGTAGTGTCACCAAATCTTTATTGTGACTACTACTACTACTAGATAAAGACCATGGGTCACATATTTATACTCATATGGTCTCAAATGATGTAAAACATAGGCAAAAACCAAATAACTATGCAGTATAATACAACCAAGTATAGTCCCTATTTGATCATATACCACAATGTACCCAACACCCTCCTTGTAAAATCTCAATATGGGAGTGCTCGGCAATGATTTTCTCATCTCCTAAAAGCATTGCTGGTCTCTTTTCATCCACATAAAAGGATCCACCTTCCAGGTCTAATCAATCAAGGGTGATTCCACTCTGAAAAAATTGGGTACCAAACCCTGATAGTACCCTAGAAACCCAAGGAAACTCTGCACCTCATTAACACTATTTGGTGGTTCCTAAGAAATAACTTACTCAACCTTCACCAGGACCACTGCTACTCCCACCTTTGAGATAACATATCCCAAGAAGTGGACCTTTAAATCTAGAAATTGGTCTACAAGAGCTTCCAAGTGACTTGAACTCCCAGATCATGTTTAAAACTATCATCCGATGTCTCACATGCCCAAAATTTGATGTATAGGATACATGAATTCCACTAATAAAGACTACCCTGAAATTATCCAAGAAGCGTTAAGGATCTAGTCTAAAAGTCCCTCAATTCTTCAATGGCATACAACTCACCAATGGGTATCACCGAAAACTCAAAACAACCACAATTGCTTTAGAAAGATATTTATGGTATATCCTTCTACCCAAACGGATCTAGTGATAATTCATATCAAGTAAAATTTTGAGACCATCCTTGCTTCCATCCACTGGGATAAGGAGTCACAAATTCTCAGAGGTGGATACTTTCCCTCACGTCACCTAGACCTAGTGACACCAATCAAAATCCAAACTCAAGCGTTCATCTACCTCCCAAGAGAAAAACACATTGCTATATAGGAACACACACTTAATCTTATGAATCCCCTGATTTTCAAACCCCACCAACCACACCTCCATCTCTTATAGCTAGACAAGGTCATCTGTTATTCTAGTGGTGATATCATGTCATCTCTAGTGCAAGTCCATGCAGAAAAAACTCTCGATGGTGAGGTAAAACCAACACATCCACAATAATTATTCCCTTATAAACCTCCAAAATCACTACAAAAAAACTCATAGAATCCACTACTACAATGGTAATACTATCCAACTCATAAGGAAGTGGTTGTAACCTCCTACAAACAAGCTTATCCGACCTTTCCTAGGATCACTCCTTATCAAAGGTGGAAAACTCCATCCAAACCACTATAAGAACAACTACTATCAATGGTATAAAACATATGATAATTTTTGGTAGGCATACAATCCATACTAAAGAAAACATCATATGTTACCATATCCACTATAGAAACATTTCCATTCGTGGCTCTCTATATTCTTCTAGAGTCAGGCCACACTATGGTAGACGCGTGCAACCACCGATCCTATATGTAGGATCCTCCAATACAAGGGTTAAGAAAAAAGGTCTCCACTAGTATTAATAGGTCTCAAATTAGGGATAAACTGATGGAAAAGTGTCTCTTAACTCCATGTGAAATTTGCAATAAGGGTAGTGAAAGAACACATTATACCTCAAACTGTACTCAAGTCTCCATGAGCTCCCATTGCTTGGAACTCATTATTTCCCTATCACACCTGTTTACCACCACCACATCTTAATTTTACACATTATCATAACCAAAACACTTAAAAAACACAAGTCATAGAAACTCATCTACCACACCTCAACACTATCCTCTTTGGGTGAAACTGACTCTCCCGCATGGTTTGGGATCGCTTCTCAAGGACGCATCTTGGTGGGGGAATTGTCCCACTTCCTTGTATGTTCCAAGTAATGTAAAAAATAACTGAAACAAGGTTCTAATGATTCCTCTCATCACCATTGAGATGTCTCACCTCCTGGACCACTATCATCAAGGGGTCTCATCTATGCGCGACATCCATGCTACATGTTCATGCCAGTCCTCCACTATCTAAGAAGGGGGTCTGGTCCACCATTCAACCTGGGAGATCTATAAACTCTAAAATACATGATGTGAACTTATAACTGTTTTTTCATATGCTGGTAGCATCAGATATAACTACTTATCTGCAGAGAAAAAGGGTCGTATGCACAACCATTCGATCGGTCGGGGTCCACACATACTGGAAACCTGGACCACTTCCTTGAGTCAAACCTCTAATGCCTAAGGGTCTGTATCATCACAAAAACTCAGTGATACCCATAGATATAACTTTCGTGACATGCCAATACTACCAGTACCATCCTCATTCTCTTCCAGAGTTATCGATTTCTCAACACATGGACAATTATCTACCTGATCTATGAAAGGATCCACACGCTGCTCAACAGGTGGTAGAAATTCTTGGTGCCCACCTAGAGAAAAGAATATCATGAGTGGATCCCTGATCTAAAACCTCAACAATAATATAGTCATCATCACAACATTATCTCATAATTCTATCTTGCTGTCATCATAGAGGCATCTTGAAAGTTATCAATATGTACCACGATCAATGAGTATATCTGGAGAGGTGACTTAATAAGTACATGGAAAAAACAACCCATTCTTATATGATGCATGTACCAATGTGTTTATTAAAACCAGTTTCTATATAAACCATTTCAACAATCAGGTTATCAAGGTCATGGTGAATGGATACGTCGGAAGTTTCACCAACACTAGACACTCTGGCCTGAGAGCCATACTCAAAACACTTTAACACTGTTGACCTAGTTCTCAAACCAAACCTCATAGTTAGGAAAAATTTACTCCAAAATTTTATCCTAAACCTAGGTCATTTCATAACACTTCTAGATGGGTACTCCTCTGATGCCATTTTTTCATGACCGGAACCGATGGGTCTTGAGATGCAACTACCCCTAGCTCTCCTACAATAGGCCAGGGGCTGACGATTATAACCAAGAAGGTATATCACACACATGAGAGACATTTTCCTTAAGAAACAATATGCATGAACACATATCCAATACTATACAATATTGAAATGTAAAAAATTGAAAAAAAATCATGCATACAACTATAAGCTCACAACCAGAGCATGAAAGAAGTACTGGAAAGCATAAAATGGCCCCAATAAAAGCCCGACCAAAACTAAAAAGTAAAGTACCAACTGGTCAAATAGAGGGGACTACTTTTAACAACAAAATTGGTATACACCTCATTCTGTCTAGCCTAAAATATATCCACCCACTCCTAGTACACCATGGACTCTGCAAGAAGTCCAATCATTTTCATAAGACATGACACGTGTGGGAAGAGCCCATAGAGGGGTAAGTTTAACAATACCTAATAGGACACCCTAAAATCACCAAGCATAAAGCATAAAGAGTAAAAATCATCTCTACACAAGAGTATGTTTATAGCACATATACCAATAATATCCATATATACGCAATAAAGACACACAATCTCAATATAAGGTCCCAACCATAATGCTAGCCTAGGATTCTAGCTCAAAGGTTCCATAAAGCTCTCATTTAGGAGAACACACTCCATGAGGCAGAAAACACTGATGAAATCCATTAGATAGGTATTTCTCATTGGGTCTCTCCATTAGTAGTATACATTGTATGTCTTAAGAGATACGATACACAAATTAGGATCACACCCAGGGCCATAGGGAATACCAACAACTCAATCTGGAATAACTCGCTAAGTATAGGATCGACGACTGCATAGTGTAGTTAATGATGGTACTAAGAACTTCACCCAAGGAAAGAAGATGATAAATGATATAACTCTAGGCCTCACGAAAGGATTCCAACAAATCTCTCCAAGAATTTGTGTTGAAGAGATTGCTATCCTATGTGTAGGAGGCAATTCCACATGAACCCTTAGGGAATAGATATGGGGAACACACCCTAATTAAACTTGTCTAAGATACGGTAGAGAAGGGATATAAGACAACATTGATATATTACAAGGTGTAGTAGGAGTACATATTGTGTTAAATTGGGATTGGGTCTGACCTATGTAAAATAGCTCATGCCCATGCCCATGTAAAAATACAGAGTGTGCGACTACCCGTGTCCCGATACATGGATTAGCCCATGTACATACCCTACTTGGACATGTCTATGTATGAGTACATGGTGTGTTTGAGCTTGTGTAATACAGCTCATGTGTATGTATGCTCAAAGGTACACACTGATCCTTCGAGGAGGGGTCACACGTCCTGTGATCCTTAACTTCCTCCCAAAACCCTAGCTACCACTATAAGGGCCCCACATAGTATGCAGATCTACAGTATATGTTGTTTTCTTTAGAAATTTTCAGAACTCCAGATCCGGAACTCACAGGTCTCCTTCACTTCTCTAACCATTGATCTAGCCTCTCCTCATTCTAGAATCATGGAGTATCATTTTTCAAGCCTTTCTATTGTTGAATCATCGAGATACAACCATAAAATCCATTCAAAAAATATCTTTGAACATTGTTCTTAATTTTTCATTTAAGAACACAAAAATTGGGTACCCACATCATTTGATCCACTACTGCTTCCATAATCACACCATCTTCATGTCACGATAAGCCCAGATCTACAATATCGAATCATCGCACTGTGAAATGGGCATGAAATGATCGATTTCCTCTGTGTATGTTGAACCACAGGCCAATAAAAAAAATTTGTAATGATTGAAGAATCAGGGGACAAAAAAATAAGGAAGAATAAGTAGGAATAACCCTTGGTTGATGTTTGTGAAGGCATTGATTTTTTTCTCTTAGAATTACAAATGAAGAGATAATAGATAATCACAAATAAATTCTCCCAATTCCTGAATGAAAATAACCCATCCCACAATCCACATGATTCTTCGATGAATCTGTTGTTTGATTCATCTGCTTTCATCATAGAAAAGATAATAGGGAAAGAAATAAAATCAAAATAAATGTCCTACCTTGATTTATACTTATCACTAATGAAGAACTGATATGTGTCACTGTCATTGGTGAGACCCTCAAGCTGCATTGGCACATGATCCTCGATCTAATATTGATCTGTCATTGTTCTCCAAGAATGATCTCCTCTAATGAATTCTAGGTCTCTAGGGTTTAGAGGACAAACCTAAGAAAAACTTTATAGCCATATATTTAAAGATGAATTCAGTCACCGTGTCAAAAATAAATAAATAAAATAAATAAAATAATTAATTTTTTCATTTATAACCATGAATATTTTTTCACAAATATCTTGCGTCAATAAAGATTATGTCATGCTTAGGTTAAATCCCACATTCTAAACTCAGCAGTGTCATCATATTTCTGACTCGAGCCCCCATTTAGGACTTATTTCACTTTTTGAAGAAAATTTCACACACATGATATTTAATATATTTCAAAAACTAATTATGGGCACATTGGGCCTCAGTATCTCACACCGTCTTAGCTTTTGTTTCTATAAATATTCATAAAAACATTCTAAAGTCTTGTATAGGAAAAATGAGACAATATAAATATATCTTTAGTAATATAACATTCCCTATAAATGTTACTTTTTCCATCCAAAAAATTCATTTACTATATTTCACATATAACTATTCCTTTTACAAGGTATTCAGTAAAAAATTCAAGTGCTCCCCATGCTCCTTTTTACTTTTGGAGTAGATAGGAATATCATTTATAAATACTACCACAAAAGTTTTGATGTAATAACAAAAGTATCTTTTCACTAAGTCTATAAAGATAGTTGGAGATTTAGTGAGTCTATATGGAATCACTATGAACTCTAAGTTCCCATACCTTGTACGAAAATTAATATTTCGGATATACTCATACTTTACATTTACTTAATAATATCCTGAATGAAGATACAACTTAGAGAAATATTGGGTTCCATGTTGCTGATTGAAAAAGTCATCAATCCATGGTAGAGTATACTTTATTTTTTATCATGATTATTTTGATCTCACAATAATCAATTTAGATACACATTGACCCATACTTCTTCTTGATGAAAAGGACCAACAAACCTAAGAATTAAGCACTTGGGTGCATAAACCCTTTATCTAGATTATCATTTATTTTCTTCCTTAGATCTTCAAGTTCAATAGTGGCCGTTATATATATAGTATTGGATATTAGAAAAGATCTAATTATAAGTCTAATTGAGAATTCAACCTCTCTATTAAGTGTAAGATTATGAAAGTATTCAAAAAAATTCATCAATATATTCTCATAAATTAGACTTGTAATAAACAATTATCTTTTCCTTATTCTCAATCTTTTGATCTAGATATGCTTGCTAATTAAGAAATAATATCTATACTTGAGATGATGATTCCAAATGAGTTCCATCCTCCTACGTACACTTGTATAGAATCAAATAGGATTTCATAATATAAAGTTTGATTTCTTTATCTCATAAATTTATTTTGGCACTATACTAGGAAATCCATTCCATACCTAGAATAGAATCAAATTCCACTAAAGGGAGTATCAAAATGTTCACTAGAGAATTCAACCTAGAAATATTTATAGGGGATAAGTTATATGTTTGGGATACAATAATTAATCTCTTTTCCCTTTTCACTAATAAATTGAGCTCCATATTTTGAGGTGGTGTTTGGATAGTTCCATTAAACATGCATGATAGGAAATAATTAATAAAAATATAGTCACATGGGAAATTTTAAGTTCATTGATGGAATATAAACAAGACTTTCACTATTTTATTCTAGTTCAAATCATTTACTTCATCCAAAATAGACTCAGGGATGAAAATTTTCAAACTATTAATCATATTAAAGAGAAATTATGAACATTTAATAGATAACTCATAAATATCATTTATTCCTTAACCAATGAATTTATTGGTTTTAATATAAGTTACCCATGACCAATTTATTAACATTAAATTTCATAGGCATTTTTACTCCCTTCATAATGGTTTGTAAAAAGAACATGATTAACCAAATCATATCCTCCTAGAGTTTCTAGCTAGGTGTCAAGTCTTAATAATCTATTTCATACACCAGGTACAACTTTAGTTAATAACCAAAAATCCCTTTTAGAGTTATTGACCTGAGGTCCATATGTTCCACAACCACATCCACTTTCTAATATCTAGATAGAGATATATTTTATAAAAAAACAATCAATATATACTTTACCAAATTTCAGGTATGATTTCATATGTCTAGTCTTATTTTTATGGTTCTAACAAAGGTTTTCTAATCCCAATCCCCAAAGAAAACTTGACCATTCTATGATACCAACCATGATAACCCCTTTTTATAAACTTTATTTTCCGATCAATTACTCTAAGATACATAACATAAATCCCAAAAGATTAAGGGGTATAGTGTATTTGGGTAATTAGATACATATCATAACAACTTAAAATAGGGACACAATGGTATTATTTAAAATTCCATTGATCTTCTAAAACTACATGGGATAACCTGGGGATGTACATAAGAAATAGGTGAGATATGAAGCCTAGTAAGGGAATAATCAAATAATAATATAAATTAAAGAAGTATATGTGAGTCAAGATGCATAATATGAGGACATAGAATGGAAGAATCATAATATTGAACAATGATTCATGATATAAGATGATAACATAAAGGAATTATAGGAATGTATAAGTAATATAAAACATGACATCATATGCATAATTCATGGATAAACTCTAATACATAATAATATAGTGTGCTTAGGATAACCACTTGTTCACTATACATGGTATCTCATTTGATAAATGAATGGTCCGGGTGCAGAAAAAGCATGTGATGGGTCATTCCAAACTTTTATTTTTGTTATAATCGATCATAAATCTAAGAGTTACACAACGATAAATGTCGTGATCCAAAAAATTGAATCAAAGAATATAAATAATCGATAAAGCACCAGAACTAGAGTTCCGGATCATCAAATATTATTTATAATTAATTTAAGAAATTTAAGATTTTCCTTGTGAGAAATTATATCTTTATAGATGGATTTGTAAATGGTTCCATGTTTTAACATCATTGAGTTGTAGGAATCAATAGGACATCCCCTCTAGTAGTGATACACATGTGTTCCATAAATCTCTAAATGTCATCATTGGAATATCTTGGTGTTAGCATGGAATATCCTATCACATGCGTCCTTCATATTTTATCATAAAAATAATCACTTAAAAAAGATTCTCTTTGATCTCTCTTGACTCGAGAGTGGAAGATGGAGAAGTATCACTCTCTATTCTTGGGAGTGTTCTCAGAGAAAGGAGCTCTCTAAGGCTTTTAGAGGATCCTACAGATTCATTGTTCACAAAAAAAATAAATTAATTAGTTCTCTTGAAAAATAATATAATTGGGTTTATATATTTCTAGGATTATAAATAAAAAATTGAAAAAGTTACCTTTATTATTTATCTAATTTATGCAGAACCCCATTTCTATAATAATAATATTATTATTATTTTTCAACATGTACTTAACTTACGAATTAAAATTAAACATTATTTTTTAAAATATTATTCAATATATATTATTTATCACCTGACCTATAAACTTAGTCTTCCATTCCTCCAAAATATTTATTTGAACTTGAATAATGACTAATTATTTAATAAATAAATATCACTGCATTATTCACCAATAAATAAATAAATATTATATTCACTAAATAAAAAATAAATATTTATTAAATATTTCGATCACATTATATTCTCTCGAATAACTGATGATGAAATATATGACATATAAAAAACATAAATAATTATTAAACCATAGGTATTAATAATATTTATTCAATTTTTTAAATAATTAATCATATATTATTTAACTTATATTATGGATACCCTTAGTGTGTGACCATTTATGCCTCTTTCTCAGTGGAATTAGGTGAAACAATCTAAATTATATGTTTATCATATAGAAACATGAAAAAGGAACCCATAGAAAAGTAATTTAATGCTGAAATGATATAATATCACTTATTATTTCTCATTGAGTAATATAATCCCTTTATCATGATATCTATAATCAAGAAGGTTGCATGCTGGTGCTATCAACCTATGTGATTGATGTCTATTTCTTTGAATTTTCAGAAATTGAACTTTCCCACAGAACACAATGATAATGGACTTATTTAGGAAATATCATTTTCATCATAGTCCCTAAGATATCAACTTCCATTAAATAATATAAGGCACAAATAATTTCTCTCATTATTCATTAATGCAATATTACTCATGATGCACCCAACATATCCTAACTCACCAAAAATATATATCATCATGGTTTTCATCAATAAATCATATTTTGAGACTTATTATACTCATTAATAATAATATTAAAGTCTAAGGATCAACACACACATCTGTAGATGGGAACATCCAATGAAAAATATAAATACAAATTTCCTACTAGTGGGTCTTGTTCACATAATATCCTACACTAGATATTACCATGGGTGTAAACCATGATAATATGGATTAAAGTTTTATGAGTATCCACCCATGATATACTAAATAATTTATATCCCTCAAAATATTTAATCTATCTATAGAACATATATTTAAGAATACAATCTTGACACTTCTGGGTTCTCATCATAGTGGGGAACTACTATGACCTTTTAGTGTGACAGTTACTCTGAGGATATTATCACATACTATGTTTGATTGAAGAAAATTATGTTGGGATAAGAAGTTTATTAATATTAAAAAATATGTATATTTGTTATCATAAAGTACACAGAAGTTGGTTCCAGTGAACCAACTCCAACTGACTATCACTTGCACTAGAGCCACCTGTTAATAACCATCTGTCCACTAGCTGTCACATGATTCTCATTATTCTAATAAGATAAGTCTTTAGTCAAAGGCGATTCCCTATTTCTTATATGGAAACTTACATTACTAAAACTTCAGCTATATGGTAAAAATATCTCAAAAGGTGATACTTTTAGAGTATGTGCTTTATCCATTGGTGTGAGCTTGGCTCTTTTGTAAGATTCACTATTGTAGTATTATCCCAATATAATCTGATAGGACCTAAACTACTAGGTACCACATCAAGATCTTGGAAAACGTTTCATATCAAAATAGATTCCTTGGTTACATCAGAAGCATCTATACACTCAGACTCAACTGTAGAATCAACGAAAAATGTATGATTTAAACTCTTCCATATCACAACTCCTCTATTGACATAGAAAACATATCCTGGATATGAATTTAGATCATTATGATCTGTTTGAAAACTTGAATCAGTAGAACCCCTGATGACCAGCTCATCATATCCACCATACACCCAAAAAATATACAAAGTTCTTCCCAAATAATTGAATATAACCTTAATAGAAGACCCATGTAATTATCTTGGATTGTCTTGATATCTTCCTACCATTCTCAGTAAATAGGAAACATAAAGCATAGTAATAACATGTCATACATGATTTATTATATAGTGAAGGAATATGGGATCTTACTCATTCCATATTTCTCCTATTGTTTCTGAGGACACATTTTCTTAGAAATATGTATACCATGTGACACTAGAACCAATCCCATCTTTGATTGTTTTATACTAACTATCTTTAGTATTTGGTCAATGAATATAATTTGAATTATTCCAAGAATCCTCTTAGATCTATCCTAAATAATCTTTATCCCTATAATATATGACGCTTCACCTAATTCATTCATGGAGAAACACTTGTTTAGCTATTCCTTAACAATCTGTAAGACTGGTATGTCATTTCTAATAAGTAATATGTTCTCAACATAAACTACTAGGATAAAAACTTCATTTACACTAAACTTCTTATAAAAACTTGGATCACATTCATTCTTAATGAAACCAAATTCTTTTATATCTTCATCAAATAAAATTTACCATAATCTAGATGCTTTATTTAATCTATAAATGGATCTCTACAACATGAAAATATTCTTGGCATTACCTAGAGTAAAAACTCCTTCTAGAAACGTCCTATAGAAATCTTACTAAAGGTTCCCATTATGGAAATTAATTTTGACATCCATATACTAAATTTCATAGTCATGGTAAGCTACTAAAACAAGTATAATTTTGATGGATTTAAATATGAAAACTATTGAAAAGGTTTCATCATAGTAAATTACTTATTGTTGTTTAAACCCTTTAGTATCTAGACTTGATTTATAGGTATTTAAATTACTTTTTATGCCCATTTTTCTTTTGAATACCCATTTTTACCCTACAGTATTTACATCAACCGGTGCACAGACCAAAACCCAAACTTGGTTCTGATATATGGAATTCATTTCATAATTTAGGGCTTCATTCCATCCTAATGCTTCTGATCTCTCTATTCCCTCTTTATAAGAGATAGTTTCATCATTGTCAACCAATAATGATTCACCATCATAGATGACTAGAAAAAAATATCTCTCTGGTTCTATTACCTCTCTAGTGCTCCTAAATAGTACTTGTGTTTCAAGAACTACTTCTTCTATGGGGACCTATGGAATCTATTTATATACTAACTTTTGAGTATCTTGAGCATCAAATTCATCGATGTCAATATTTCTACCACAATCATTTTTGAGAATATGTTCCCTCTCAAGAAATAAATCTTGTTTGGTGATAGTTACTTTCTATTCTTAGGGGTTGTATAGGTAGTATCCCTATGTTTCCTTAGGATACCCTATAAAGATATACTTTGGGCCTTGAGGTTCTAGTTTTCTACCTGAAAAGGCCTTACCAAATGACTCACAACCCCATACATGTGTATGTGACAAAAAATGTTTCTTTACACTCTATAACTTGAAGTAAATTTCATTTATCACTTTATTTGGTACTCGATTTAATTTATATGCCACAATTTTTAATGCATATCCCCAAAAGTATAACAGAGGATCTGCATGACTCATTATTGACCTTACCATGTCTAACAAGGTACAGTTCCTCCTTTTACTAACACCATTCCACTATGTTGTGTAAGGTGGAGTGAATTGAGATTGAATCCCAAACTCCCATAAAAATTGGATAAACCCTTGGTTATGATATTCACCATCTTGATCTGATCGAAGCTTCGTTATCTTCTTCCCAATTTGATTCTCTAATTTATTCCTATATTATTTGAATTTCTCAAAGGAATTGTTCTTATAACTCATCAATTATACATATCCATATATACTCAAGTCATTAGTAACAGTTATGATGTAACAATACCCACCACTATATTCTACTAAAAATAGTCCAAAAAATAAATGTGTACCAGTCCTAGAAGCTCTGTGGCCCTTTCACCCTATATACCATATGGAGGATTATTAATTTTTCATTGTAAACAATCATAACATCATTCACATGGTTTTATCTTAGAAGAGTCTAAATAACCATATTTATAGAGCTTTGTCAAATGCTTCTCATTTACATGACCAAGATGGTGATTCCATAGCTGGGTGTTATATGATTCATGTGAACATTATTCATTATCTATTGATAATAAATGGTTTTCATAATTCAATACACAAAGACCCTTATTTAAATGAACCATACCATAACATTTTTTGTATTTATAAAAGAAGAAAATTTTATATCTAAACTTAATATTAAAACCATATTCATATAATCATGTCACAAAAATTATTTTCTTGGTAACAGTTAGAAAATAATAACAATCCCTTAAAACCAATATCATTCCCTTTAGAAATGAAATCTGGTAGTCATGATTGGATAGAGCAGTCGTCCTTTCACCATTATAAGCTAAAAAATCTTTCTCTCATCTAGCACTCTTTCAGAATCTACTTGGTTAATAAATTTAGATATAGATTTGAGCACCACAAGCTGTATCTAATACCCAATGTGTAGATATTAAAAATTACACTTGATAACAAATTCATCTTTAGATTCCATTTTTTTCTAGGTATAGTTCTTCTTTTAGTGTCCTTTCTTTCCACATGAAAAACATACTACCTCATTTTCCTTTCCTTTCCTCTGGATCTTCCCCTTATTTAAAGGATGGTGATCAAGAGATTTAGACTTACTATGATTCTTGGTCCCCTTCTCATTATTCTTACTTTTCTTATTCACTATAAAGACAATGAATTTGTCACACCCCATGTCCTTATCCACTTGTCAAATTAAATTAAGAATTTTTGAAAGACTCTTCTCATTATTTATCATATTATAATTAAAAATAAAATTGGAGAAGGTCTTGGGTAGTGGTGAAATTATGAGATCTAAGTGAAACTCATTGGGTAATTTAATCCATATGATTTATAAGCATTAAATGTATCCAATATTCTTAACTACATGAGGCCCAACTGCTAAAAAAATTTCAAGATTAGTTGTTAACTAAGCATTGGAGGTCTTATATCTCTCTAATCTCTCATTCTCTTGATATATATCCCAAATCTGAGACATCATGCTATACACATCCATGTCCTCAAGTTACTTCAAAATATTATTGGTCTTGGATTATAGTATGAAGCATTGAACATATGTTGCAGCATTAAAATATTTTTCATAGAGATACAACTCTTTCTCATTTGCCTCATTGCCATGAGCATCAAAAATAGGTTCTTCCTGCACATATAATTTCCTTTCATGTCATAAGATAACATTTAAGTACCTTTTCCACTCTTAAAAATGTGTTCCAGGGATAAGGTTATCTTTATAAAGTTTGGATCACAGTGATATTTTTGAGGTCATTTTAATGGTTTTTCTATAAATAAGATGATAAAATATTTACCACTTTATCTGATAAAATTTAGAAAAATAAATAAATATTATATTTATTAATCTCCCACTATTTTTATCAAAACCCTATATCCATCACCATTGGATTCAGAATATCCCATTTCTTGGACATTCTAGTGGAAAGGATCCATATTACCCTTCTCATTACCCAAAATTTGGTTGATAAATAAATTTGAAGGGTTTTAGGTAAGTATTCAAAATTACAACTATTTTAACTCTCATTTCCTTGATCTATTGGGTGGACTCCCTAATCTTGAAATCTTGAAATTGGATTTCCTTTACTATTGCCTCTCAGTTACACCAAGTCCTACTTTTGAGGTCAACCCATGATCTAAACTAAGTTAATCCAAACCAAAAATTTATGTTATAATTCCCCGATAATTTTAATCACACCAACTTTGGATGGTCAAGAACTTTGAGATATGTTTTGATTTTAACTGAATTAGTAGAGGGATATACTGAATTAATATTTATAATTGAGTTATTTTATCTTTTAATTTTTTTTTGAAATTATTATCTTTATTAAATACTTGTTAATATTAAGTGAATTTACTTAAGTGATTAACCATGTATTATATAATGTTTATGCATAAGCCAGTTTATTTTAGTTATATCTTGCCTACTTGTTAATTCGTTATTCTTATGATGATGAAAAAAATTTCATAATAAAATAACCACAAAACTTGATAGAAATAAAATGATAAAGTGGTATGATCATGAGATTTTACTAATGGTTAGTTTATTTAGCGGTCGATAAACTAACCATCGACCTAGGGGAAAAAACTTGAACTAGTTAAGGTTCGTGTTTTAGTTTTCCTACTTTCCATCCATGTATCTCTCTTGTATTTCTTTTTAATTGGCTATAAACTCAAACCACCTCCACTATCTTGTAATCTCCATCCATTAAATTTGATTTTTCTCACACACAGGGGATAGGAAGAGGTTTATATAAAAGAAAACATGGGAACACAAACCCATACATAATAAGAGGAGAGATGGAACACATGACAAAAAATTTAAATTAACAATAAATTAAAAGAAACCTATAGCATATAATGTTCTAGCCTAGGATCATGATCATCTACATGCATGAAACGAATTATGTATTTAATAAAATTAGCATTCAATTATTAATCATATTTATTAAAGACAAATCACACTTGAATTAATTAATTATCTTATTTAATTATTCAATTATTTTATCGTAATTCTCATTAAAATTTATTTGAGATTCTCATCCATCAAAATTTTAAAAAAAATTAAATAAATTTATTGAAAATTAACTATGTACAATAAAAAATTTACTTTGGAGGAAACAAGGTGAGTACCTATCCGAACTACCCAATATGTGTTATACTCATATAATTTTTACTCTTGCGATATGTGGAATACATGAATTATCACATAATTTTATTACATTTACTATCAACTTAATGATTACAAATATTACATAATTTTTTTTTCATGTTTTATGATTTAATGCACATAGAGTAATAAATTTAATTCAACTAATCCATGATATGTATATCCAAACATTATGTTGAAATTAATTACATATTTTTATATATTAAAACTTATCACATTGAAATTCCTATAAACTTAATGAACACAAAAAAATATACCTTTATAAGGTTTTCACAATACAATAAATTAATTTTTAATTCTATATAATTTGGTATAAGTACCCAAAGTATACAATACAACCACATGGATTTCACTATTATCATCATCTATCTAAGGCACACACTTGGGGACTTGTCTTGTAAATATTGACATGGAAAATATTCGAGTACATGATGCGTACATGGGGTACATAATGTGTGGTCTATAAGTTACACTGTCACCAGTTAGGTAGGTAGTGTAAGAAGATACACGACCCATTTAGGACTAAAGGACTTCACGTAGTGTATGGCAGTTACATGATGTGTACTCCTGCTAACCATGTGTCAGGTTAGCCTGATCAACACATTGTGTATAATTAAATGAACTACATGTAATAAATTCAAACAAATTTAATTAAATATAAATTAATTCATGGTGCATTTAACACTATTACATGACATGTACCTCTTTGTTACATGGTGTGTACTCTTGTGTTATCCAGATAGACTCCTCGGCACCTTCGGATGAGATCTTCAAATTTATTTCCTTCATAAAATTAATCAATTTAATTATATTTATGAGAAATGAAGATAAATAAGAAGATATATCAATTAAAATTAAAGAATTATTAAACATTAATTGAAAATAAACCACTTATTCATAAATTAATCAATGATATTTAAATAAATATAAATAATTATATGACTCAATCTAATACCACTTAAAGGTTCTTGGAACAACAGAAGAATGTGATGGGTCAAACCCAAATTTTATTTTTTTTCATGATCAAAGACCAATCTTATATTTACACATCGATAAATGTCACGATCAATGGAATTTAATCAAAGAATAAAAAATATGGATAAAACACTAGAATCAGAGTGCAAGATCATCATATATTATTAATAATTAATTTATGTAATTAAAGAATTACCTTGTGAGAAATTATTTCTTCATTGATGGATATAATAAAATATCTAAATTGTAACTTCATTGTATTGTATGAATCAAGAATATATTCCCTCTAGAGGTGATCCACAGGTGTTCCGTAAATCTCTAAACATCAACATAGGAATATCTAGGTGATAGCTTGAAATGTTCTATTGCTTGAATCATTCTCCTTTGATCACCATAAGAATCACTTCCAAGGGATAGTACATAATCTATATTAACTCTATAGTGGAAGCTTGAGGAAGATAACTCCCCATTATTGGGATAGTTATTGGGGAATGGATCTCTCTAAGGATTTGAGAGGATCCTCCAGATTCACTTTTCACAAAAAAATAAATGAATTAGCTCTATTGAAAAATAATATAACTAGTTTTATATACCACTAGGGTTAAAAATAAATAACTACACTAGTGGCCTTTATTATTTATTTAATCCCTGTGAAACCCCATGTCTATAATAAAATTAAGTATTATTTATTCGAATAAAGTTCATTATAAATATTTTCTCACCGGACCTATAAACATGGTTCTCCATTCATCCACAATATTTATCAACCCTTGAATAAGGAAAAAAATTTAATAAATAAATTTCATAGCATTATTGACCAATAAATAAATAAATATTATATTCACTAAATATACTTTTTTTAAATAGTCCACACAGAAAATATCCTCTTGAATAACTGGTGACATAATATATTTGATCAAGAAAAAATAAATAATTATTTTACCACATGTAGGAATTATATTTATTCAACTTTTTAAATAATTAATAATATATTATTTAACTAAGATTCTGGATACACTTAGTGTGTGACCCTCTAGGCCTTTTTCTTGGTGGAATTCGGCAAAGAAGCCTAAAGTCCAAGCTTAGAATCTAGTAACACACCAAGGGACCCATATAGAAAGAAGTCAATGCTATAATGACATAGTAACTCACACAGATGCTCACTATGTGATATATTCTCTTTATCATGATATCTCTAATCAAACAAGTTGCATGTTGGTTCTATCAACTTATGTGCTCGAGATCTCTTTCTTCGAATTTCAAAAAATAAAACTTTCCAATATAACACCATGTCTATGGATTTATTTAGGATATATAATTTACCTAAAAGGTCATAGAATATCAAATTCTATTAAATAATTAATGGGAAAAATTATTTCTCACATTATTCATTATTGAAATATTACTCATGACACACCCAATGTATCATACCTCATCACGAATATATGTCATTGCAGTTTTCATCAATACATGAAATTAAGTGAATTATAATAATCATTAATAATAATATTAAATTCTAAGGATTGGTTTAAAAATTTGAAGATAGGAACATCAAATGAATCATATAAATGTGGATTTCCTACTAGCACGTCTTGTTCTCATAAAATCCTATACTGGATATTACCAAGGGAGCACACCAAGAAGAAGATTCCTCAAAATCCTTTTAGTATGCACCCTTTATAATCTGAATCATTTGTGTCCCTAAAATTATTTTATTTAGATATATAACATATATTTAAGAACAATTTCATGGATCTTCTGGGTTCTCATCATAACAGGGAACTGTTATGAACTTTTAGTGTGACAACTTCTCTTAGAACATTATTACATTCTGTGTTATGCAAAAGAATAACCATGATGTGATAATAAATTTATTAATATTCAAAAATATAAATATAGGTTATCATAAAGTACATATACGTTTTTTCTAGAGAACCAACTCCAAAAATAGAAACATTACCCAATGCATTATAGAGATATATAATTCCAATCCCACCCATAACATTCATATCATGTACATGCATTTGTCTGCCACATAGACCATAAAACATAAAAACATCTTCTATAACATTTAATCCCATGATTAAGGATAATGGTTGAAATAAGTACAATTACCCAATAAATGAAGGACATATACATCAAGGTGAATACCCTTTAGTGAAAATGGGTATAGGTATTCACAACACAAAAGTTTTTCATGGAAAATCATGGGATAACTTCAGCAACATAACGAGTGTACAAAAAGGTTCATGGAGGGGTTTAATGAGAGTGAAAAGTGGTCTCTCATTACTTTGGAATCATAATTATTGTAAAGGTATGTGTAAAAACACATAAAACATCAACACTTGGAAATCAAAAATCTTAGTACAAATAAATTTCTTGAATAAAAAGGGAGAGGAGAGAATCTCTTACCTTGAGAGGTTGCTTATAAAATCATTAGAGGAGATTCTTAAGAGATTTAGAATAACTTGGGAGGGATATTAAGAGGGACAATGAGAGTCAATTCATTCTCAATGGGGTTTTAGTGATGATTAAAGGTATGTTGTGTGGGTATTTATAGAAAAAAGAGGAAAACTCATTATTATTATATAAATATAGGTTTTTGACTCTAAGTAATCAAATAATAAAAATCAAAAACTTTAATATAATTTTACCCATAGTTTCTACCATGACGGAGTAGTTTCTAATATATTTTTTAGATTAAGAACCAAAATTAGTAAAATCATACCATTCCTGATGTGGAAGTGAGTCATGTTCATAAAGAATTATTTTTTTAAAATCAAAATATAATATAGGTTTTAGAGGATTCATTATAGGTTTATAAAACTAATCAAATAAATTTAAAAATATATTATTTTAATGGGGAAATAAATTTTTGGTTGTGGTTTCATATTATTTTATTTATTAAATCACTTTTTCAAATAAAAATAAGAGTTGTGTACATCTGTGAAATTGGGATAGAGATTTTGTACTAAAGAGACGTACGCCCAATGCGATGTCAAAATTGGTTTTGTATGCTGGGATAAATGTTGCATGTAAGGAAGTTGGTGGGAGAGAAACTTATGAATAAGGTCAGATATGTCTATAAATAAGAGTCTAACCTACCTCATTTAGCAGCTTGAACCTTATAGAAAATCAAAGCTCTAAATCACATAAGAAGTGCGCACAAAGGGAGTTTCCCATGAAATATAGTTTTGTGCAAAGTATAAAAGTTTCTTACAATAAGAGTGTTTCATGCAAGTTAGTTTTCGGTGAAAAAGTTAAATTTTTCGTGCAAGGTGTTAAATTTGTGAATAAGAAATTCAAATGTTGCATGAAAGATTAAAAGAGAACCAAAAGTGATTTCCCAATAAATATTTAGTAATGTGGTATTCATCATGTGGATGAAATCAGAGCTTAATAATACACTAAATGAGGTGTAAAACATATTAATTTAAATAATAAAAGGAGGATATTCTGAAAAAAAAGTTTCCACACTCCAATTGAGATACCAACAAACTTTCTTATTGGGATTCATTCTAAACCATGATGTACAGTGTGTCTACTCTTAACTTTATATACAAAAAAATGTGATTTTAGTGGATTTGCAACATTGACACAATGCATTGTATGCTCTTTGTACATAGCCCAGTGAGGGTGAACCAAGTAAAATTATCTTTTCTCAATAATAATTTAATTACTATTCATTTACTACTATAGGAATAGGAGAGAAGAGTGTTTTGTTTAAAAAAAATCTGAAGGGGCAGTTGTTTTAATCTGTCATACCCTGATTCACCTCCCTCTTGGGGTATTTAACATAGTTGGGCTAATAATACAGCATTGGATAATTTCAAAATGATGATTTAAAAAATGATATTTATTTTACCAAAATAATTTTATAAATATAGTAATTTATATTTTTAAATAAAAATATTTATCTGTTGAAAAATATTAATTTTCTGGACACAAACAACATTCCGACCCATTTAAAAATTACATGGAATATTCTTAAATTATATTATCATTTATAGTTCAATAAATATTATTCAATAATACTACTTAATTAAAATAAAATTTATTTCAAAACTCTTATATTTATTAAAAAGAGTGTTTTAATTGAAACTATATATATATATATCCCATAAATAATGTTTTTGTTTCTTCGTATCGAAATAAAATTTTATCAAAATCATTATATAATTATTTTTATATATAAACTAATAATGAATATATATCAATATTGTAATTAAATTATTAAAAATAAAATATAAAAATTGATACTATTAGGGTCTAGATACATAACCCCTTATAACACTATTTCATGGCATAAGTGTAAGGTGTGCAATGTTGGTACTTTCTTGGGGGTGGTTTGACGAATATGGTTTGGGAAGTGGTATATATGATCTCAAAATTATCCCATAAATGGTTTCATTCATGTTTCATACTTTTAATATCATCTTGTTCTTAGTAATGGGAAAAGTCCAGTGATGCATCTCCCTCAGAAGCTATGATAAATGGCCTGTATAGGGTATTATTCTACTAATCAAGGCCATCACTTCTTCCTTCTATGTCAATTTGATTTTCTAAAAACCCTTAATAATTACTAATCTTAGTGGCCACTATAAAATTAATATATTATCCAAAATTAGGACTCTTAATGGTTTTTTAATCTCATAGTAATATTATAGATATAATTTATAGTGGAATAAAATAACCAATATAATGCATGTGTTTTCTATAACTACATTAGTTAGTAAGGAATTTGTTCATTTACAATGTAATTTTATTTATAAAATTTTGGGTCATTACACGGGGATAGGTTTCCTTAAAAATTGTAGGAAATAAATAATTTTATTAAGGTATGGGACTATATGTATCAAAATATTTATAAAAGTTATATAGGACTTAAAGTTAATATTTTTGAGAAATTTTTTGATCATAGTAAGTCCATGAATGAGTTAGATAAAATTATAAATGAAGATGTTAAACTCAAAAAATAGCTGTTATTTTTTAAGAAAAAATTCTTGAATTTAACATTTAAGAAGAATGGAAACACAATTTATTTTTTAAATGATAAGAATAGAGTAGTTAAACCAATCCAAAAGTTTAAAGTTTGAAATATTTTGTTTTTAAATTTATAACCAAAAAGAAATAATTTGAGAGATTGTATAAATAGTTAATACCTAAGAGAAAAACTTCATAATTAAGATATAAAACCACCATAAGTGGAAATAATTAAAATAACCACTTTGTGTAGAGTAGTGTTCCTTCAACATGTGTAAAAGAGGTGAACACTAGAATAATTGGTGTTCATTGATCAAAATTCAACTTTCATAAAACATTGATCTTATATATTAAAATAAATTATTGTCTTTAAGTATTAAAGAGTTGGCAAGATGTGGGTGCCCAAATTTCTGTCCACTAATATCTCTATTCATAAAAAAGTCAATTTTACAAGGAATTAATTTTTTATGAAGTCACTACACATCGGTAACTAAAATTTCATTTTAGTACATGGTAACTTTTTGTTTTTAAAATCTATTCCTTCATGTAATGTTTTTTTATTTAATTTATATAAATTTTTAGTCACTATGAATGATTTTATTTGAATTAAAACTTAATATTATAGGGGGATTTGTATTTTTAGCTAACTTTTATATGATACTATTTTTTATCTATCATTAAATTAAATAGAAGATAGGTATGATTGTTTAAATGTTTTTTTGGAATAATCTTCTATGGAAGAATATATTATTTTAATGTCACTAGAAAAACTCCATATGGTATAATTTATTTCTATTTTTATCTTTTAAAATTTATGTTATGAAAGTAGTTAAATTTTAATTTTTAAACAATGGAAAATTATGGTAATTAATAGTTTTATATAGAATATAGTTTCATTAAAATGTAATCGATATTATCTTAGAAAATTTTAAATTTAGTCTTTTTAGGAGTTTTGACATAATCCTTATTTTGGAACAAATTTATCTATATAGTTAGATAACATCAGATCAATGGTTAAGGAGGATAACTATATAATGTAGAATGGACCCAGAGTTAGTTTTCCCTATTAACTATAAATATTTATCAATTTTTAGATCAGATTTATGTTTCACTATTACTTATTTCTAAAGATTCCAGGGAACCTATAAGTGACATTTCTTCTTGAGATATTTTTTGTGAATGAATGATAGACTCATATTGGTTTATTCAACATGGGTATTTGTTAAATTAATTCATTAGAACATAGATATTTGATTCTATTTTTCTTCCAAGGAGTTATTTTTTATCCATTTTATCCTTGAAATATCCATGAGTTCTATGGATAATCATCATTTTTTGATATTGGTGGGATAAATAAAGTAAAGTTTTATACTAATAATAATTTATTTATTATTTATATGAAAGATATTGTGGAAGTTAAGGGTTTATCTTTGAAAGGAGAGTCTATTTTTATTTCCAATAAACTACATGAGTCCTCAAAAAAATTCAATAAGGCTAGAGATGATGCAAGACTTTTTTAATTGAGAAAAAAGTTTTTAAAATGAACCATATGCAACTAGATGGTATAATAGTTTCCAGTGGATAAAATCTTTCTTGAATTCAAGAAAAAATGATAAATATGCAGTAAAAATTCAAGATATCTATACTCTTGATTTATTCTATAGGTTGAGGAAGGTCAATATAAGTTGGTTCAGGTCAGAGTACATTAAGTAGTATGTACTGAAACAAAAAAGTTTAATATAATTACTTACATGAGAAATTTGAATAAAATATTTGTTAAGAGTTTATAATAGAAGAGAATTTAAGTTTTTTTATTTATTGAGAGGGTTAGGAATATCCCATTATATTCTAAAATTATTTCATGGATGAAACTAATATATCAAATAACTTATAAAAGACTTGTCTAAAGAGGATTGCAAGATCATATTCTGAAATCTATAGCTCAAAAAAGAAGATTAATACAAATAATAAAATAAAAAATTATAAGAAGATGTTCTAGAAGATAAAACCCATTAGAAGAAGAAGAAAACGAGGATTTCTAATGAGAAAATTGAAAAGTTTATTGATAAGTAAAGTGAAGATTGGAAAATGATGGTTGGTAAAATTAGGAAGAATATAGAATAAATTAAATCAGTAAATCCTTCCTTTAGTTTATTAAAATAAAAATTTAAAGCCATTAGGATTAAATAAGTTTAATAGAAGGAAAATGATAAAGGTATAAATTTTAGAATATTATATAGTTACATGCTTCACTTCCACTCGTAACTATTTGAGAATTTATCCCTGATAATCAGTTAATGAAAAATAAATTGGGATTTTTGAGAGCATCAAAAAGTAAATTAAATTAGATGGAAATGGAACTCACAAATTTATTATTTATAAATGTTTCATGTAGAGAACCAAGATTTCTATACATGGAAATTCCATTTTTTTTGAATAATAATTAACACATTACACAAATGTATGCCCAAAGACTGTATTAGTTTAGTTTATTTGGAAACTTAGAACACATTCTTCTAGATTGATGAAATATCTTCAAAATCTCTAATAACGATCTTTCCCATTATTTTTCATACCAATTTTTTTTATATCCCTTGGAAACGAAAACATAAAATGGGTGAGTTCAAATGCTCAGTAAGGGTAAATATTGAGAATATAAAACAAACCATAAAAATTAGATTGTAAAAACATGAACATACAGTTTAAATTTTAAAATATTTAGTCTTGAAATAAATCTTAGCAGTTCGTAAGGCACACATCATAAGTGAACATGACCATGATAACATAACATTGATATAAAACATAGAATTATGGGAAAAAAATAAGCACATAATATGATTTACATACTAGCGAAGACATTGCTGTAAAGACCATCATAATGGACAATTTACATTACTGAACTGGGTTTACTTGCCATTCCAGTCAGGTATTACTGAACCAAATTTACTTGCTGTTCCCGCCCTGTATTACTGAACCAGATTTACTTGTCGTTCCACCCCTATATTAATGAACTGAATTTAATTTCAATTCTAAACCTGTTAATATAATGAGTTATAAATCTTTTCCCAATTCATTGGAGGTAGATATATGTCCCACCCTTCTCATAATGAAATTGTTCTTACGTGTGCCACAAAAACAAAAATAATTTATAATAGCATATCCTATGAAATAAAATGGGTTTATTAAACATCATTCTATCATAATCCATTTAAAATAAATGGATTTCATAAAAATAATTTCTTCATAAACACAATAAAATCAAATTAATGATAAGGATATAAATATAACCCTATGTCATCTTAGATGGAAAATAATTTTGATAAAACACTTGAACTTAATTCCTAAAGAAAATATCCTTTCTTTTTCAAAAACGTTTTTTTCTCAAAATGTCACACAATTTTAAAAGAAAATAATTTAGTTGAAAATAATCATGAAATTTTTTAGAGTAATTTTCATGGAAATAAGTTGTCATGAAACTATTAAATTCCATTCATGTCGTATAAGTTAAAAAAACATTCTCTTCGTACTTTTGCTGGAAAAGTAAAAAAAAAGTTCCTCAAATCAAATAATGATAAAAGATTCCTTTTATACTGTTTAATAAAAATTCATCAAACTGTAAAATTAACTTTAAAATTTTTTATAAGAATATAAATAATATTACATAATTAGGAAACATGTATGTGGATGATAAATATACCCCAATAAATACTTACGTATATACAATCTCGAATAAAAATGAGATTATAAAATTATCCTTTACCTTAGGTCTGATATGCATCGTATGTATCTGAAACTCCTTTATAATGATTTAAATAATGTTATTGATTTATTCCATAATCATAATAATTTTTATGATAACATTTATGATCATATTTTGATCCATTTGTTAGTAAAATTTCATTGTTACTTGTTATTCAGGTATTAACTGCTTTATGTTCTCATGCATGTTTTATTAGATAAGTTCTTATTCCTATTTTTAGTTTATAGTTATATAATTTAGAGAATGGTATTATTATAATATATATAATATTTATTTATTAAATTAATTTATATAATTATTCTTTAATAAAAATTCAGTATAACGAATCACATCACACCATGAAGACGATAAGCCATACGTATGCACGAGCGACAAAATCATTCCCATAATTGTTGAATGGTATTGATGTTGATAGTATATAATATTTTAGGATTAGTAACATATTATAAAAATCATATATAGTTATTATTTCATTCATTATACCCATCCAAGTAAGGTGGTGGTGAAAAACAGATTACACCATAGTATGGAGATGTTAGGTCATTTGTACGCATGCGTGGTGATTTCATTTTTCATAGGATGGGTAGAAGGTGGAATTTGGGTGTTTCATAATCATAATAACCTCTCCGTATATATGTAATACTGTATTTATTACTTTATAATTAAACAAATCATGAGGTGTAAGTAATATAAGAAATAATTTTGAAAGAATCGGTAAATGATATTACATCTTCTTCGACATGCCTCCTCTTAATCTATTGTTAGAGCACTAGATTTGGTCTTTGAAGAAGACCATGAACTATAAAATGTATCTAGGTAAGTTTATAGTTGAAATGTAAAGGGTATGGTCAAGATTTAAGGCTCATAATAAATTTAATATTTCAGGGAGGACGTGCCCTTTTATAATTGAGGTGAGGGGCACTTTTGGAAACCTCACAAATATTAATTCATAACAATTTGAAAAAATCAATCCTAATACCTCAAAATGAGATATATTTGAATATAAGATATGTTAAGATTTAAATATCACCAAAAAATAAAATTTATACAAGTTTTTAGGTCAATTTAAACATTATCATTTTAATTGACAATTGGCCATTCTATTTAATTTTAATTAAGAAAGAAAATTTTTCAATATTAAAAGGGTGAAATATTTACTTATTTGATTTAAATTATACCATAAATGAATAATTTTTAAAATTTTAGACCATATAATAATTATTATATATTTTTTAAATTTTTTTATGTTTTTTAAATAATTTTATAAAACATTATGTTAAAAAAATATCAATTGTTTCAATTTTGACACTATTCATTTCATGGATTTTTAGAAATATCATGATAAGGTTTTATCATCGAAAAAAATATTTTATTATATCCATAATGGGTCAATGTCATCTATAAAATTCATTGTAAAAATTAATTATCCCAAATTATGTTTATTCTAGTATTTTTAATAACATTTACTTGATATATTCATTGTTAAAATCATCACTACATCAATATTGTGTAATTATTTAATATAGTTATTTGTAGAATAAATTTTTTAAATAAAATACTATGATGAAAAATAATTTACTATATTTCATAAGAATATATGTAGTCATATTTATCTTCTAGAAAATCTAGAATTAAAAATGTTATACTTATTAAAGTATGAATGTGACAACTTTTACATCACTTTAAAATAAAATAAAATAAATGTCATAATTTCTTCTATAAAGCTAAATTTGTTGTGTTTATTTAAATTTGTATGATTATGGTTGAGAGATACTCGACAAATAATATTTGGTCATGTGTTTGGATATTTTTATGGTAATTGGAATTTTAATAAAAACTGTTTCATTAATTTCTCATCAATTAAATAATTTTTACATCATCAAAGAATAAGACTTTAAGGTAATTAATTTTTTCCTAAAAATTAAAAATAAATTGCCATGATTTAGTTAATTCTTTTATCTTTGAATGGAATATTTATTTTTGAAGATATCACCTTGTTATCCATATATTAAAATTATTATACTTATAAGAAATGCGAGTTTGACATTTTGTAACTTTCATTGGTTTTATTAATATTTATGTCATTTTCACTATCAATTGGAAATTAAATGACAATTTTTATAAAAAATGATGTTAAGGTTATATTTTTATTCATCTAATGGAATTTTTATAGGTTTTTGGATAATTTTATTGTTCTTATTATATTATTAGTTACCCTAATTTACCTGATTTACCTTTAACTATGGTAAATAAAAATTATCGTAGTTACTATTCATAATATCCCAAAATAAAATTTAGATATTAAAATTATTTGGACCCAATAATTCTAAATAAAGAATCCATTTTTCACAATTCAAAACAAATAATTGGAAGAAATTAATTTAAGATTAAATCTTATTGTTAAAATAAAAAAGCGGGTTTTTAAGAAGTAAAAAATTATCAAAAGATTGTCATGTGTTTATGTTCAATTTAAATTTAAAATTACTTACAAAGACCAAAATGGGATTAAATGATAAAAACATAATCCAATTAAACATTAAAACCAACTTAAAAGATAATCTAACTAGATAAATAAATTAGATGAAAAGGCAGTTTTGAATTAAAATGCAATATTTTTCACTATTCATTAAAATTAATTTTTTTTTAGAAAAATACAAAAAATTCAAAAAAAGTAAATTTTTTATGTCTAACTTCTAAAAAAGAATTTTTTTTTTCAAATTGAACTTATAAAATTATCAAAAACTATATTTAAAATGGGTGCGCCAATAACAGGTGATAAAACTTCATTTTTTTGAAAAATACTTCTTTTATCTGAAAAATTGATTTTTTTTTCTTATATCATGTTCTAGAAAATATATAATATTAATTTTATTGTTATATAAAATTAAAAATATGGTTTATAATATTCTTAATGGATAGTTTATATCCTATTATATAATATTTTAATATTATATCATCGTTTAATAAAACTCGGTATTACGTACAACGCAAGCTATCGAGGAAGGTTTATCTTGTGTGTAATGCAAGCCAACTAAGTGATGAATTTAGTGAAAGATTCCTTTGGGTTTTCATATAACATAATACAAACATATTTCTTTTATACATTTAAAAAAATATATTCTTATTGTTGTGTGAAATGAATTCTATCAAAAAACATGAAATTGTGTATAACACAAGCCAAGAATAGTGTTGCATATATTGTAAGAAAATAAAATTTTGCATAAATTTCAAAGTAATATTGGTGTAGCGTAAAACACAAGACATCAAAAAATTAAAAATAATCTATCTCATAAAATCTTGGGGTGTTACATTCATTTTCTATAGAAAAATAAATTTGAGAAAGCTTGAATTGAGAAAGAAAAATTAGTTTTTATTATTCTAGACACTTGTAAAATATTTTCCCCTCATGAATAATTACATTATTTAGTTTATAGAAGTTATTCATTAACTTGTTCAATATTTTAAATTTTATAAAGATCATTTAAAGGTAAAACTATGAAGACATATATTTTTTTATAAAGATAGGAAATCAAAGAAGTCTTTTATAGAAGATACTTCCAATCAAGCTACGATAGTGGAGGAACCGGTTACTGATAAAGTAAAAACTCTGGTTGATAAAAGAAAAAATAGAATAAAGATAAATCCTTGCATCATGTCAATATCATATGTTTTTAAAAATAACCTGAAATGTATAATATAAGTTAAAGGAGGTAAATTTGAATCTAGTAATTATTCAAAAGACAGTTTTTTAAAAGATATTATTTATAGTGAGACGATTGAGAAATATGAAGTGATAAAATTTCATCAATTTGTAAAGATTCATAAATTTTTTACAAAAATTATAATAATTGAAAAAAATTAATTCATTTTCAGGAAAATATTGAAGATACTCAAACTTATTGAAAACTATATCAAGTCCTTGATCAGCAGATTGAGATGAAGTTAAATTTAACTATTTTCAAAGAAGGATTAAAAATTCATTTATATAACATTAAAAATATTACAAGTTATGAAAAGTAAAAAGATTATGAAATCAATTAACTCTTGAGTTAAAATTATAATATAAGTAAAAAAATTAATGATATTAAGAATCTTTGAGCCCAATAAGATTGAAATTTAAAGGAACAAGAAAAACATTAAGAGTGAAAGGAAGGTAATTAGAGGAAAAAAACATAGGATATAAAGTATTGAAAGTGAAATATGAAATATAGAACAAGGAAATGTATGTAATGAAGAGGTCATCATAAGGTCTTTATTGAATTAAATGGAGGTTTGAAAACATTATTACCACATCAAGGAAAGATTGAATTTCAAATTTCCTTTTTAATTTACGACCGTTTTCAATTTTCTATAGATGTTGAGAAACTAACTATTTTATGGTGATTATCATATTTTATTTATGGTTTAGTGGTTTTATAACTATTTGATTAATGATTTATTTTTCTATAAATTATGTCCTTTACTTGTGATATTTTATAAATAAAAAACTTTGTCTTTGATTGTTTTAGACATAGGGAGATCAATAGAAATTAATCAACCTATTTTTTCATAGACACCTAAAATAGGAGAAATATCTAACCCATGGGGATTTAATTATAAATAAATGATGGATATTAAATTTATTTATCTTTAAGAATTCTTTAATTTAATTTTTTAGAACTTTAAATTATTTTTTTAAATCAAAAAAGGTGGAAGTTTTGGAAGTTTTTGTTTGATCTAATTATGGTTTCCAAATTCTATGAATATATATTTTTCAAGTAGTTAGAATTTTTACAAATGGGTATAACTTGAAATAATGGTAAATATTTTAGATGTTAGGTTTTTCATTGAAAGATATAAGGAGTTTGTTTTTATTTTTTTTAAACCAAATATTTTTATTTATGTTTATGGTTTTCAAGAAGGGGGAGATTATTGGATAAATAACTCATCTTTATCCATGATTTTAAAAATAATAATACATTTAATATTTAATTTGAAATAATATTATTTTTTTAGTTTTGTTGTGGAGTTTTATCTTATAATTATATGATCTGATGAACTATAATCCTATGTTCTGATGAAATGAGTCTAGATCTATACACAAGAACATGTTTTCATATTGTGATAACATGATCATCAAATAATGGATATAAATACTATATCCATATGATGATGGAATGTTTTATCTAATATATTCACAACCATACTCAAAGTTTTCGGAAATTGACCATTCTATTTTGTTACAACGACAACTATAAATTGGATCAAAATATCTATGGAATAGAAGGTAATAGTTATGTTACAATTTATTGAAATTTATTTTAGTCATTTTTAGGTTTGTTTAATCTAGATGATTTGAGTACTTTTTATTGTAATCTTTGAGTTTAGTGAGTTTCACTAAGATCCAACATCATGTGAGGTTTTCATTTTAAGGCTTAACATTTTATATTTTAATTGTTCATTTTCTAATCCTATATAGTTGAGGAGGTTTTAAGGTAAAAAACCTTAGTAATTTCTAATTGTAGAGATCAATTAGCTTTAGGAGATAGGAATATTAAACCTATAATAGTTTTATAGTCAATGAATTTTTGGGTATTGAACTTATTATCGATAAGGATGTTCAAAGAGGACATGAGGAAAAAGTATCCTAATACCTTCTGATGGGTTTACAATTGATTAACTTCCAGGCTTGGAACTTAGAAACTTTGGATTAGGTATATTGATGCTCTATAAACATTGGATTAAAAATGTAGATTTTTTGAACTAATCACTAGTGCAAAAACATGATTTAACTTCATTTTTTTCAATTTTAGTGTCAGGTTTTAACTGAAATCTATAAAAGTGATGTAAAAAATAAGGATTTTTGTGTCGGTTTTTTAAAAAATTGATGGTGAAAATTGAACAGGCTTAGTTTTCGGCATCGGTTTATCTAAGAAATCGACACCAAAAACCTATCAATTTTTTTCAAATTATTCAGCATCAGTTTTTATAAAAACTGACATCAAAAGTTAAAACAATTATAAAATTTTAAATATTACATCCCATAAAAAATCAGAATCTCTGTAATATAAATATAGTATAAATCCATCAAAAAACATTTATCTATGACTAAAAATGTATAACTTTAACAAGTTAATCAAAAAAATTCTATGCCTCTGTATTATATAGTAGAATTAAAAATCACATACCAAAAAATTAAAACATGATTGTTGTTGGTTATTATTGAAGCATTTTTTTGATATCATTATGTTAAAACACCTATTATAAAAAAAAATCTTTTTTAAACACTTGTTTTTAGTAAAATGTAATTCTAATCAGAAACATTAGAATATACATTCCTTAAATCATAATCACAATTAACAATTAGTTCAAAAACAAATATAGAATATGGTCAAGTTCATATTTCATGTATGGAATGACATCATTAAAAATATTCAATAACGTTGAATGATATAAGATTAAAAAATAGAATAAAATGATAGAAAATATAAAATAATTAATTTGATGAACCTAATCAAAATCAGTCATTACTCCAGTTTTGGTTATCTCATACATCAATAGTAGAACATAGTAACAATATTTGACATGTACTTGTTAATGATGAAACTACTATTAATAAAAAATTATATTGATAATAAAAACCCATATATATATATATATCAAAAAATAAAAATAATATCTAATATAAAAAATTAACTTTACTTTCACATAGTTGATTGCATTTGGCTTCACTATTGACAAGTGACATTTTTTAAATTTTTTCAATGACCTGAATTTTTGTATATATCAACTAATAATACATGTATAAACAATGATAATTAAATGTAACGATCTTATAAAAAACAATTAAACATACTTGTGTAATATGGTGGAACATTTTCCGCGAACACCAACTAATAAAGATAAAAACCAATATAATGTGTTCTCACTTGGGAAGAATATTCATGACATCCAATGCCCCTTATAATACAAAAAATTCACATTTAATGAAATTATAATTCAAATTAGTCAATAATTATGTTTATTCTCTTACCCATCAATAAATGACATAAACCAAAACCCAATAATCGTCAATAATAACCTCTCACATATATATGCCTCGCTATTTTCTATCGACACCTATAGAACAACTATTGAAATGAATTCTTGATCTATAAAACAAAAAATACATGTGCTGTCATTTTGAACAAGCAGCGTCTATAGATACCGAATTAAAAATTATTATATTTATTCAAGTTAAACCATGTTTATTTTAAAAAATAAAAACTAAAAAGTCAATTTACTTACATGGTAAACAAATTCAACACAGGAACACTAAGCTCTTAAAAATTAATTAGATCCATGATATCTTTTCTGAACATTATCAATGGATAGTATCTTTCACATATATTAGACGACATCAAAAACTCATTGATATTAGCCAAGGAAGAAGAAACATGATATAATCTTTCTATCTCATAAAAAATATCAGAAGTTACTACAGTTGTTTATTGCTTAACCTTTTGTTTCATTTGTTATATTTCTTTGGATTTTAGATACTCTTAAATAAGTTAATTTTCAGAAAACATTATAAGTAATTCTCAATCATATTTAATTAATATTTAAAAAAACAAATACCTTGTATTAAATATGATGAAGAAATATAGATGAAAAAAGTAAAAAAATGAACCATACAGTCCCCAACTCTGGTAACCTCTATAGTAGGTAATATTAGTAGATTAGTAGGTTAAATAATATCATGTATCGACACTCTAACACGACCCATCTGAATAGGATGGTGATGTACATAATCCTTCAATAAATGCATGACTTAAAACTCTACAATATGTACATCAGGATCTCATGCATACAACTCATAGTATAAAGTTGAGTCTAAGTGGGGAGGAGGAGGATCTTAGTAGGTAGGTTGGGTAGACTAGGCTGGCCATGTAGGTTGTACGGACTGTGACTATCTCGTCAATTGTTTTAACATAGCCTACGGTACAACTACTTGAATTTGATCACTGATAGACTGAAATCCCTCCATTGAACTACTACTAAAGTAAGAAATATTTTCTTAACAGCTTTTGTTTCATCAAAATTGAATGTAATCTATAATTTACTAACATAAATATTAAGCATTTAAAGTATATCATATTTGCAAAATGAGATAAAATAAATAAATTGATATATTTTACCTTTAAGACTTCCCAAATCTGATATATCATAACATTATCAAATGACTTCAAATCAGGGTGTAAAATAATAATCCTACAACAGATCTGCATACCTATATAGCTGATAAACTACATTTCATTTGGTCCAATTTCATTATTATTATCATCAAAACTAATTTGTAAGTAAAAAAGTGACACACATGTGTCTGTTTTAAAAAAATAACGATGTTTTAATTTTCAACCAAAAAAATATGAAAGGTGAAATATTAAATATTAACATTACTTCTATAAAGATATAAACATTTAAAAATTTAAATATCAATGTTTGAAAAGGTATTATCATATGCATAAATTAAACCAAAATATAATAATGCTTATCGGGTATTTCAATGAAAAAATGTTTAACCATAACCATAGAATATCAAAATTTTAAAAAAAATTATATAAAAAATAAAATATATATAAATAAATATCCAATAATTATTAAATAATAGAGTTTTTAAACATTTAATTTTAAAAAAATTAATATAATGTAAATAATTACCAGATTAATTAGGATCGTATTTTAGTGTTTTTCCATATCCCTTCTGCATGATCATTTTGTACTTCATGCACTACATCTCATATAAATTTTCTAATAGACAAATAATTCTCATATAAATCAATAACATCATCGTATTCCTCATCTTCCAAATGAATTATTTTCCATTTAAAAATGACTAACAACTAATCATTCGATGGAATGACATAAAATACTTTCTTTGCATGTGTGGCCATGATAAACGGTTCCTCATTATAATTAAATCTTTTAAAATCAACCAGTTTAAACCCATATTCATCATGTTTTACACCACTATTACTTGAAACCCAACTACACTTAAACATGGTGACATGAAATTTAATATAATTAATTTCCCATATGTCTTAAAGAACTAAAAAATATGGCATTAATGCAGAAATTGGGGTTTTATTTTTTGTACTCAAAAAATGAAGTGCTTCAACGATGAACATTACACTACTATTTTGAATGGTATTCTTTTCATCCATATTCTTTTTATAGAACATGTACCCATTAATATAAAAAACCCGACCATGTGATCACATTAAGAGATGGTCCCCCTGCCAACCATTTCAATTTTTTTGATGCAGATATATCTGTGTTGACTTTCTCTTAAAACCATGAAACCAATGTATTTTTTATGCTCAATCATCAACCGGTTTTCATTTATTTTTGGACATCATAACATTAATTCTACTATATGTGATGATATATAATATTGAACCTCATTTGTGTTGTTTAAAATGTATAAATGTTCCTACATCACTTCATCACATTGAAGTAACTTTACCTTTAATCCTCGAATCCCTCTACCTTCACTATCAACTATCATATGTAGAGATATAGAGAGACTAATATGATCCAATTCATACAAATAATTAGTACAGAACTCTATAACATATTCCCATACATATTTTTGAACAATAGAGGCCTCTGGTTGATAAGTATTTTTAATATTTCCATTCAAAGTTTTCATATATCTTTTAAAAGGATACATCCATTGTAAATATATAGGCCCACATATTCTTATCTCACGCGCAAAATGAATCACCAGATAGACTATTATATCAAAAAATGTAGGTGGGAAAAACATTTCTAGTTGACAAAGAATAAGAGAATCTTCATTCTCCAACACATCTAACAAATTTGGATCAATGATTTTGCTACAAATAGATCTGAAAAAATTACATAACCTAATGATAGTATTTCTTAAATATATCGACAATATAGCACAAAATGCGATAGGTAGAAGATGTTTCATCAATACATGACAATCCTGATATTTCAAACCTATTAATTTACAATCCTCCAATGACACTAAATTCTTCACATTTTAAGAATAGCCAATCGATACTTTAATACCATGAAGACATTGAACAAAATTCATCTTCTTAATCTTTCTTAATGTATGAAAAGCCAGAGGTAAATATGTTCTGTTTCATTCTAAAGTGGGATCTAACTCCAATCATATTCCCATTGATATCAAGTCCAATATATCATGAAATACACATTTTTTTCTTTACTTTTATGTATAACAGAGTTCCAATCAAACAGTCACATATGTTTTTCTCAACATGCGTAACATTGATGTTATGTTTTATCTCTAAAGTTCTCTAATAAAGAAGTTTGAAAAAGATATACTATTTCTTCTATTTATTTTTTTGAATACCATAACTTATTTTATTTCTAAATGTAGAATCAATATTTTTTACCCTATCAAAATATTCTTCAACTGATAATGGTTGTGGGGGAAGATTTTATTCATGTAAGTCGTTAAATAATTTTTTCAATCTACAACAAGGATGGTCAATTTGAAAAAATATTTTATATCCCATGTACACCGTCTTTATTCTATTCCAAAATTAATAATATGATGCTCTTCTTCACTATTTGGACATGATTTATGTCCCTTAACACTGTATCTAGATAAGTTTCCATATGTAGTAAAGTCTTTTATAGTGTACATTATCATAGAATGCAAAAGAAAATACTCTTTCTTGTATGCATTGAAAACTTTAACACACTTCTCCTATAGAAGTTTCAAATCATCAATAAATGGTTAAAGATACACATCAATATCAGTTCCTAGATGTTTTGGTCAAGGAATCATCAAGCTCGTCAAAAAATATTTTTTCTTCATACATATATGTGGGGACACATCCTAAACTACCAACACAATAATCCATGAATTATGTTGGAAACTGAGGCTTAGATTTACATTCCTTCCATTATTATATAATCCCATTATGAGATTTCTAACTTCACTTCCAAAATCACAATTTTTTTTATCAAATCTCTTCCACTATGGTCAATCAGCAGGGTGATGTAAGTTACCATCATAGATTCACTTATCTGAATTTCATATTAACCTTTTTACGTCAATTGAATTTCAAAATAGATGCTTTAAATGAGGAATTATTGGAAGGAACCAAATTACTTTAGTAGGATCTTTGATTATGGTACATAAGAATCAATCAAAGTTGAATTATCAGAATTTTATGAAAGAATTATTGGATGATATCATTAGAAAATACAAAATTGATTTTTTATGAGGTTAGATGTCAGCACTTGGGAGTTAATTTGAGATGGTTTTTTTCATCAATATTATAGCATTATGTACCATATGCAGGAAAACTTGATAAATATTGATATT
This sequence comes from Viscum album, assembly GCA_963277665.1. Taxonomy (NCBI): domain Eukaryota; kingdom Viridiplantae; phylum Streptophyta; class Magnoliopsida; order Santalales; family Viscaceae; genus Viscum; species Viscum album. Next base: position 1,875,797,444 of record OY728161.1, read on the forward strand.
CTTTCCTATACAACACACAATCATTGGGGGAAGCATGTATCTTTTTATACCCCAATCCCATAAGGAATAATATTTTATTCACCTAATAATTAGAATCTAGAATCCTATGGCCTTTTGGAAGTAGATATTTTAAAATCTCAATTCGGTTAGTGAACTTTTATCACTCCACACATTTCTTGATTACAAGTTAAATAATCTCAAAATTGATGATAACACAGTATATTTACTGTAACCTCGGAATATGGGTTTCTTAGAATCTCTATACAATCATTCAATAATTATTGTTTATTTGATGATTTCAAAACCTAAATCATGAATTAATTCTTTAATATGATCATCTACTTTACTATGAATACAATCATCAACATTACATGTGGAATTTTTAGTTCTTTCACCAAGCCATATCGAACGTGTATAATTAATGATAAACCCTTTGCAAATGAGATGATCCTTGATTTCATTAGATTTTAACTTTCTCACATTCAAACACTTTATACATGGATAGAAAATCAAATCTATTTTTTGAATATATTTTTTATAAAATCCAAGAAATCATCAACTCCTTTTTCATATTCACTAGTGGTTCTTCATAAATTTATCCAATTATAATCCATTTAAGAACTTATATCACAATATAATAGGTGAATATATTAAAACATATAAATAATTATATATATATATATATAAACAGATAAATTGTAAACAGAAACACATTTAAAAAAAGATTTTGTAATCATGGTATGACTCTTTAGTCCATATAATCAAAAATCATCTGCATGCACTAAATCATTATAGAATTTATGAAAAACATCACCACTCTTTTTATTCTATAAAAACTAATTTATATACAATTAATATATAAACTCTCTCATATTGGATAAAAATTGTACTAAAATCAACAATTATTACAAAGATTAATTGTGTGACCTTATATGAATTTTTATCAATAAAAATGATTATGAATTCTCTAATTCATAACCATAACCAAAGAAATACCTCTATCAAAAAAATTATTATTCAATATGATAAATTATTTGTCCTGATATTTATTAAGAACACTCATATATCTATATGAATATTTCCACCATATGTATCTTTATATATTATATGAATACTCATATAATCTATATATCCAAGACATCGAGACTAACCACTAGAAATAAAATATTTCAATATAGTGCTGAAAAAATCATACATTCTTGAATCTCTCATTAGACTAGACAATATATATGAATATATTACATGTCCATTATATAGGTTGATAAGAACATTTAATGTCACTTATATAACAACAACCATGAATTTCCTTTAGATCTACTAAATTGTGGTCCTATATGTTTATACAAGAAGATAAATTTCATCTTGGATAAATAAAAACTCCATATAAATAATTAAAACAACAACTGAAATGAATAAGAAAGGTAAATAATTTATCTTCAAAAGTGAAAAAAAACTTCTAAATTTGGAGTTCAATAATGAAAACGGATCCTTAATCTAGACATCGCTCTTTTGAATGAGTTTAAAGCATAAACACTACAAGATCTAATAATTGTCTTTATAAAAACGAACAATAAATAGGAGTAACAAAAGAAAATCAAATGGGGGAGGATTCTTGGCTGGAAAATGGTTGCCACATTGAAAATAATTCCCTATATGGTGATATAATGAAAGAGGAAGAAGAATTGAGACCAAAAATTGTGAAAATCGAAGAAAATAAACACTAATAGCTGTTGAGGATCAGTGGGTCACCTTTGGATTCATCGTGAGTCAATATAATAGTTTCGAAGAAAAAAATAAGGGTTTTGGAAACTGAACTTTTTTTAAATGGATTTTGGAATTGCTTTTTACAAAAACCAGTGCCATAAAGTCCCGTTGAAAACTTTTCAGTGTCTATTTAAAAAAACAGATGCCATATATTCAGTTTTTCACTAGTTTTTTTTAACAACCCAACCCAAGAAACTAATATATAAAACTTTTCACATACATTTATGTTAAAACTGATGTGAAAAAGTCCCTACAGCTACATTTATGCATCAATTTATAAAAAAATGATGTCATATATCTAACGTTGAAGCCTATTTTTATAATAGTGAATATCCATTTATGATTTTGAGTATTCTCATCCATAAATCCATGCATTTTTTCAATATTTATTTTGTGCTTATTTATTTTATTGGATAGTATTTTCTTTTGAATTATTTAATTTCTATTGCATTCTTACATTTTGAAACACTGATTTTGATATGACATTAAATCTTTTAATTAACTTAATATTTTAGTGGTATGAAAATTATATATTAATATGGACTATAATTCACTACCTCTTATAGTGGTTCAAAAATTCTTTATATAGGAAAAAAATCATTCTGTATTAAAATAAATAGTTTTGAAAAAACTAATGTTGTTGAATCCCTTAATGTTATTGAAATGGAATCCAACACCTCAATAGTTTAAGGAAAGGTTTATTATTTTTCCTTAACATTGTCTGATAGTGAAATTATATGTTTTTTTTTCATTGTCTATTTTGCCTCTATGACTATATTAGTTCCCATAAGGTCTTACAAAAATTCTTATTTAAAACACAGATACCCAATTGTGTTGTATGAAAATTTAATTGAAACAAATTTTAGTGACTCATAGATTGTGATTAAATTTTACTTAATTTCTAATATTTTGAAATATATGACTATTAGTTTTTAATTTAATGGTATTTTAGCTATTATGATATTTTCTTATGAGATTTAAATTCTTACTCAACACTCTGATGCAATTTTCCATGATATAATAATCACAACTAATATGATAATGTAGGCCAATTTCAACTATCCTTATAAAGGATTTGTATTTATTATAGTTAATCTCTCTAAATATTCAAAATTGATTTCATGTAAATTCCTTAAGATATTTAAACTGTAAAAATGGTTTTTAATTAAGGATTTATTTATCTTTTTGGGATCTTACATATTTATATTTGAGCATTATATGAACTATGAGATCCATGTTCAACCATGTTATCAATTTATAAGATCATTCTTATAAGTATTTCTTTACGTAGTACATCCTGATCCTTTTTCTTGTTTTTTTTAACTCCACTATAACATTATCTTTTTTAAAAAATTCACTCCATATTATAAACTAAAAAATAAATTAGGTCTTTGACTACAATCCCATCAAGGACAAAAGAAAATACACATTTATTTTTAAATTTTGAAATTCTGAATGGGAAATTTGCAAGTATTTTCCATATCATTTACACAAATGGTACTTTTATAATATTATCACATTGATTCATTATAACTTGTTATATTAAATTATATATTAATTACTAAAATTGGTGTGAACCCCTTAATAGATCAAAAGAACCTTCTCTCTATAATTTTTTTGATAAATGGATCGATCAAAATAAAAATTAAGTATACCTTTTTAGATCATGCACTATTTTCCCATTATGACACTATAGTTTTGATTTTATAAACTAAATGTTTAATTATAGTCATTTATCATGGTGTTGAATATCTTACAAGGTGTCTGTGTATATGGTGAATCTAGTTACACTACTAGAAAAGGGGGCATTGGAGCCCCCCAGACTCGGGCGACCGCCATTGGCGGTCGCTATAGCTAACCATTAGCGACCGCCCAATGGCGGTCGCTAACCTACATAAAAACATTCAGGGGGTTTCTGCCCCCCCCCCCCCCCCCCCCCGCGCCCTCGATCTCCCCTCCGCCCTAACCCCCTCCCTCCCTCGCCGCCCTCCCTCGCCGCCCTCCCCCTCCCCCGCCGCCCGGCCTCCCCCGCCGCCCGCCCTCCCCCGCCGCCCGCCATCCGGCCTCCGGCCGCCGCCCTCCGCCCTTGGGCCTCCGGCTGCCGCCCTCGGGCCTCCGGCCGCCGCCCTCCGACCACCGGCCTCCGGCCTCTCGGCCCTCCCCCCCCCCCCCACCCCGGACGGCACCCGCACCCCGGACAGCCCCCGGTGTGCACTCCGGACCGCCCCCCGCACCCCCGGACGCCTCCCCGCACCCCGGACAGCACCCCCCCCCCCCCTGCGCACTCCGGACCGCCCCCGCCCCCCGGACAGCCCCCCCCCCCCCCCCCCCCCCCCGCACTCCGGACCGCACCCCGGACGCCTCCCCCGCACCCCAGACAGCCCCCCCCCCCCCCCCCCCCCGCACCCCAGATAGGCCCCCCTCACCCCGGACACCCCACCCCGCACCCCCGACAGCCCCCCTGCACCCCCGACAGCCCCCCCTCCCCCGCACCCCGGACACCCCCGCACCCCGAACACCCCTGCCTGCACCCCTGACAGGCCCCCGACACCCCGGAAACCCTCCCCGCACCTCGGACAGCCCCCCCCCCCCCCCCGACCCCGGACACCCCCCCCCCCCTCGCTGCCCATTCCCCCGTCCCCCTCACCGCCTCCTCTCCTCCAGCTCCCCGCCGCCGCCGCCGCCCGTCCCCTCCTTGCCACACCGCCTTTGGCTCCGGCTCCCCTTCGCTGCCTCCTCTCCCTCGCAGCACCGCCTTCGGCTCCCCTCCCTTTCAGGTTTGTAGCTCAATCAGGTAACATGAGCTTTCAGTACATTATTATTTTATCAATGGTTCATAAACAAATGGTTAATATTTATTTGAATATAGTTGATTTGAAAAATGTAAATGTAATAAGTATTATGTAAATTTTTGTTATACAGATATTATTATGGATAAGGGTTGGATTGATCTTCCAAATCGAACGTCTAGAGAATATTTCAATGGAATTATGGCAGTTTATTGACTTCACGAGAGGATTTGAAAGTGACTATATTAGTTGTCCATGTAGAAAATGTGCTAACAGATATCAATTCACACGAGATACTGTGAGGGAGCACCTTTTCTTTAATGGATTTCTGAAAAATTATAAGAGTTGGACTCGTCATGGAGAAGAATATGTTCGTTGTCAAAATACAGATGCAGCTCAGATGGATGTTGATGCAAGGATGACTGATCCAATGCATGAAATGCTTACTGAAATGGTACGTGGGTTTTATCCTGAAGGCATTGACATCCAGAATCTTGAGACTGGTGAGATAAATCTTCGCTCTGGTGCAGATCGGATTCGAGGAGGTTTATGAAGTACTTGATGATGCGAAAATAGAATTATATCCTGGATGTACTTCTTCAATAAACTGTCGTTTATCGTGGAGTTGTTGCATTTGAGACTTTGAATAATTGGTCAGACACATCATTCGACATGCTTTTGGTTTGATTGAAAAAAAGTTCTTCCTGTCGACGCTAAGATTCCTGAGTCGTATTACTATGCTCGTAAGTTGGCAGAGAACTTAGGTTTTACATATGAGACTATAGATGCATGTGCAAACAACTATATGTTGTTTAGAAATGAAACTGCTCATTTGGATATTTGTACGGTTTGTGGTGCTTCCAGGTGGAAAGAGAACAGGGGAAATAAGACTCATCAAAGTCAGATTGCGATACAGGGGAAACCGATTGTCGTAAAGCAAATGCGTTACTTTCCCCTTAAACCGAGGTTGAAAAGATTTTTTATGTCATCTAAAGTTTCTAATTTAATGATATGGAATGCAGAAAGAGTTCATGAAAGTGACATGTTAACCCACCCGGCAGACTCTCATGCATGGAAGGATTTTGATAAGAGACATCCCGACTTTGCTAAAGATGTTCGTAATGTCCGATTGGGATTGGCAGCAGATGGTTTCAATCCATTCAAGTCTATGGGTTGGTGCAACTCATAGCACATGGACCGTGGTGTTTGGTTCCATATAATCTTCCTCCGTGGCTTTGTATGAAGCAATAATTTATATTACTTTCCACTCTTATTGATGGACCTAAAAGTCCGGGGGATAAGATTGATGTTTACCTTCAGCCATTGATTGATGAGTTGAATGAATTTTGGGGCGATGGTGTGATGACTTATGACTGCGAAACGAATAAAATGTTCAAACTGCATGCTGCTTTATTGTGGACAATCAATGACTTCCCAGCTTATGAAAATTTATCAGGCTGGAGTACGAAAGGGGAATTTGCTTTCCCTTGTTGCAATAAAAGTAAAAAATCTGTATGGCTTAAACATTCCAAAAAATGGGCATACATGGGTCACATGCATTTTCTCCCTCCCCAGCACAGGTTCAGAAAGGACGGGAGTGGCATTTGATGGTTCTAGAGAGTTCAGCCCAGCACCAAAGATCATGACAGGAGTCGAAATGTTATCACAGATTGAGGAAGAAAACATCCGCACGGTATATGAAATTCAGGATTTGGTGGCTCCTCCAGTACGTAATATTCGTGCTGCGGGTAGGCAGCGCAGTCACAATTGGAAAAAGAAAAGTATTTTTTATAGTCTTCCGTATTGAAAACTAACATGTTGAGGCATAATTTGGATGTCATGCACATTGAAAAAAATGTTTGTGATAACATATTGTGGACCATTTTAGGTGTCAGTGGAAAGTCAAAGGACCATGTTAATGCACTGCCGTGATTTGGAAGAAATGGGTTTAAGAAACAGTTTCATTTACAGTTAGCTGTGGGAAACAAGGCATATATGCCTGCTGCACAGTATTCGATGACTACAGAGGAGAAAGAGACATTTCTTTCCATTTTGAAGATGGTCAAGGTGCCTGATGGTTACTCTTCTAATATTTCAAAGTGTGTGAATCTGACGAGCAAGACATTGCAAGGGTTGAAAAGTCATGACAATCACATATTACTTCAGCAGTTGATTCCAATCGCAATTTGTGATTGTTTATCCCCCAATGTTGTTCAGCCCTTGATTGAGATGAGTAATTTTTTTAGATAGCTTTGTTTAAGAAATCAACGAATGAGTGATTTAAAAAGTTTGCAGGACCGAATTGTACTTACGCTTTGTCACTTTGAGAAACTTTTCCCCCCCTCATTTTTCGATGTTATGGTCCACTTGACAGTGCACCTAACTGATGAAGTAATGGCTGCTGGTCCAGTGCAATTCAGGTGGATGTATCCTATTGAACGGTATTTGAGTATATTGAAAATATTTGTACGCAACAGAGCTCGTCCAGAGGCATCAATAGCCAATGGTTATTTGATGGATGAGTGTACTACCTTTTGTGCAGAATATCTTACGGATGTTGAAACAAAATTAGATAAGCCCTCTCGGATTCATGATGGTCCAGTTGGAGAAGGAACCACATTTGATATGGATAACATCGAGTGGATACAAGCACATCGATATATCTTGTTCAATACTCCATCAGTTGCACCATTAATGCAGTAAGTATCTTATCAATGTGCTTGTATAACTTTTACATGTTTTCTTTGCATAAGTTGATCTTTTAAACATCGCGTAATCATTTGCAGGAAACACATTAATGAGATAAAAGAAGAGATGCATCGTGCGACTGAGTTGCAAATTCAACAATCTCATTATGTGGCATTTCATGATTGGTTCAAAGATTATGTATGTATAAATTGATTTTCATTATGAGTGAAGTATTAAACTAATTCTTTCTGCATATATCAGTATTGATTTTTATAAATTATGTAGGTTCGTAAGCTGAGGGAGTTAGGGGACCCCACGCTACCTGAAGTATTTATCCAACTGGCTGAGGGTCCATCTATAACGGCTCGTCGTTATAAAGCTATTGATGCTAATGGTTTTCGATTTCGCATTAAAGATGTTGACGACAAACGAGCAACACAAAACAGTGGCATCGGTTGTCCCTTTGTCGATTCTGGTTATTACTATGGTCAATTGATAGACATCATTGAAGTTGTATACACACACGGTTTGAAGTACATATTGTTAAAGTGTAATTGGGTAGATCCAGTGCGTGGATGTAAAGTCGATCAATATCAGTTTTCATTGGTGAATTTTAACTATATGTTATACAGAAATAATGAACGAGTTGAGAATGAACCTTTCATTTTGACATCACAAGCGGAACAAGTATTCTTCGTTACTTTTCCTTCGGATCCAAGTTGGCAAGTTGTTGTCAAAATGTCTCGGCGAGGAGTGTTTTTATTTGAAGAAGATGAACCCGAGACTGTTCCGTTTGTTTACCAACAACTTGATCAACATACCGTAGTTCAACGTGAAGAAGATATTTATTGGGTCAGAGCGGCTGTTGAAGGAGAAATGGTCGATTTGCATGCTTAATGAAAGGTATAATTGTTTTCCCGCTATTCAGTAGAATGTCCTAGGATATCATAAATTATCTAATCATTTTATAAATCCTTATAAGTTTTAATCCTCACTTTTGTAAGTTAATTCAGTCATAAATATTTGTCTTGATTAACTTTCTGATTTTTTAAAATTCATTCACAACTAATTATTCAATCCATTTTTTGTTTGATTAATAGTTGTACAAGTTTGATTTATTAAGAACAATCCAATTTATCTTTTAAACACTTTGGACTCATTACTGATATTTTGTATGACTGCAGACATGTCAGGGGAAGAGGCAGAAAATCCACATCATCCATCTGAGGCATCTACGTCTCAGGGTCGAGGTATGTTTGAATGTCATTGTCTATATTTTTTATGTAATTGACATATATATATATATATATATAACATTTGTCAATTTATATATAAAATTCTTTTCAACAGGATCAGACTCGGCTGCTTCTTCCTCTCGCAGGAGAGGCCCTGGTCGTGGCATATTATCATGGAATTCTGACACGACGATAGATGTTTCATTTGATGAGGTATTTCATCCCGTGGGAAGGAATGCCCCGACATTTATTCGTCAGCTGGGTCATATCATATGTGACCCACATCGATTTCCATTGACCACGCATGATTGGGCTTCTATCCCTCAGGACACATTAGATTGTCTATGGAGGGAGGTTCAGGTAAGAAAATAATTTTACTTTATTTTCTATTTATAAATAATACTAATATGTTTGATTATTTTCATTATAGAAAAATTTGAAAGTATGCCCTGAAGAGTTTCGGCCCGTGTGTATGAGCAAATGCCGTAAGCTGTGGAAAGATTATAAAGGCAAAGTGAAGAGGGACCACTGGGTACCAAATGTGGGTGCCCTTGACATTTTGGAAAAAGTCCCGAGAGGTGTCCTCCCGGCTCAGTGGCGTGACTTGGTTGCATATTGGTCTACTGAGGGTGTTACGGTTTGCATATTAATTATTTTTCTGTATATATATTTTCAAGAATATGTGATTTGTTTGAAATTTGAATGAATTGAATGTAGGAGGTGTCAACATGCCATTCGGAGAATCGAGCGTTGCAGGGACCAGCTCACAGGATCGGGACTCGTCATGTGTCTCAGATCCGACATGAGGTATATATTATTCATTTTTTAATTTATTAATTAATATGGTTTTGTGTGTATATTCTTTTAATATACAGTTGCGAGGGCAAGGTGCAGCAACTGATAAAATGTCGGTGTGGATAAGGACTCGTGATCGCAATGATCCAGAGGTTGCAGCATTGATAGTAAGTGTCTGTACTTACCAATAATTACATAAATCTATATATTAACATATATATATTTATATATATTTAAATATTTCACAGGATCAATTTGAAGCTGAGTTAGAACATCTGCCAGAGGACCAGCGACAGCTTCCCATGCGACGGGATGAGATCTTTCATCGCATTATTGGTCGGGACGGGCATGGCTATAGTTTGACCTATAGAGCAGGGATTCCTCGTTCTGTAGTGTCACGCGCTGCGGTTGTCGGTCCCGCTGTTGCTCATATGACACAGCAGATATCCGATTTTGAGGCACGGCTGCGCGCTTCCGAGGAGACAAATGCGCAATTGACAGCTGAGGTTAGAGCACTGCGAGAATATGTGCGTCGAGCTGATGGTACAGAGGATCATACGACGCAGGTATATACTGTATTTATTTATTTAATTTAAATTATTTTTGTTATTAAAATATTTATAATGTTTATTTGTTGTAGGCACATGGCCCACCAGAAGGAGGTAGCAGTGATGGCAACGCGTGACGCACCATATATTCACGAGATATGTTTTTTGTTTTTACTGGTAGGGTTGACATTGATGTACTGTATTTATTCATTTAAGTAATGAATTATTACCATCCATGGTGGTATTTTAAATATTTTATACACATATTGAGTTTTTGATCAGATAATCTTGAATGATTCTACATTTGAAAAAGTCGAACTAATTCCAACAGATCAATAAATCTGATATTATAGATTATGTATTATCCAATATATTTTTTATAAATTTCTGTATGGTATCGATAAAAGAAATATGTATTAATTAGATGTTATCACTTTTATTTTTCACTTTTGTAATCAATGGGATGGCCTTTGCACCCCCGGAGAGCCCCCCGCACCCCCGTACAGCCCCCCACACCCCCGTACAGCCCCCCGCACCCCCGTACAACCCCCAACACCCCCGTACTGCCCCCCGCCACCCCCGTACAGGCCCCCGCCACCCCCGTACAGCCCCCCGCCACCCCCGTACAGCCCCCCCCCCCCCCCCCCCCCGCACCCCCGTACAGCCCCCCGCACCCCCGTACAGCCCCCCGCACCCCCGTACTGCCCCCCCGCACCCCCGTACAGCCCCCCGCACCCCCGTACTGCCCCCGCACCCCCGTACAGCCCCCCGCCACCCCCCGTACAGCCCCCCGCACCCCAGTACAGCCCCCCGCACCCCCGTACACCCCCCCCCCCCCCCGCACCCCCGTACAGCCCCCCGCACCCCCGTACAGCCCCCCCGCACCCCCGTACATCCCCCCGCACCCCCGTACTGCCCCCGCCACCCCCGTACAGGCCCCCGCCACCCCCGTACAGCCCCCCCCCCCCCCCCCGCACCCCCGTACAGCCCCCTGCACCCTCGTACAGCCCCCCCGCACCCCCCGTACAGCACCCCGCACCCCTGTACTGCCCCCCGCCACCCCCGTACAGCCCCCCGCCACCCCCGTACAGCCCCCCGCACCCCCATACAGCCCCCCGCACCCCCGTACAGCCCCCCCCCCCCCCCCCCGCACCCCCGTACAACCCCCCGCACCCCCGTACTGCCCCCCGCCACCCCCGTACAGGCCCCCGCCACCCCCGTACAGCCCCCCGCACCCCCGTACAGCACCCCCCCCCCCACGCACCCCCGTACAGCCCCCCGTACACCCCCCCCCCCCCCCCGCACCCCCGTACAGCCCCCCGTACAGCCCCCCCCCCCCCCCCCCCCGCACCCCCGTACACCCCCCCCCCCGCACCCCCGTACTGCCCCCCGCCACCCCCTTACAGCCCCCCGCCACCCCCGTACAGCCCCCCGCACCCCCGTACAACCCCCCGCACCCCCGTAAAGCCCCCCCCCCCCCCCCCCCCCGCACCCCCGTACATCCCCCCGCACCCCCATACTGCCCCCCGCCACCCCCGTACAGCCCCCCGCCACCCCTGTACAGCCCCCCGCACACCCGAACAGCCCTCCGCCACCCCCGTACAGCCCCCCTCACCCCCGTACAGCCCCCCCGCACCCCCGTACAGCCCCCCCCCCCCCCCCCCCCCCCGCACCCCCGTACAGCCCTCCGCCACCCCCGTACAGCCCCCCGACACCCCCGTACAGCCCCCCGACAGCCCCGTACAGCCCCCCGCACCCCCGTACAGCCCCCGCACCCCCGTACAGCCCCCCGCACCCCCGTACAGCCCCCCGATTGTGTTCTTTTCAGCAGCGCGGCGCGCGCTGAAATGGCGCGTTGGGGGGTCAAAACCACCCGAACGACCTCCGAATGCCACAAAACCGTACGACAACATCCGGGGTGTGAATTGTGAAATGTTCGGCCAGACGGCACCTCATTCGGAGGTTCCGTTTGACCGCGGTGGCCGAAAACGCGTTTCCGGCGCCATAAAACACCAAAACGGCGTGCGACGGTCTCATTCGGAGAAAACGTGCTCCGAACGACCTGAAACCGCACGGGAATTATAGAAATATTATTCCTGAGATGCAGGAGGAGGCCGCATGTCCATCGGACGTGCGGTGCGCGCGGCACGTCCGATTGTGTCCGTTTCAGCAGCGCGGCGCGCGCTGAAATGGCGCGTTGGGGGGTCAAAACCACCCGAAAGACCTTCGAATGCCACGAAACCGTACGACAACATCCGGGGCGTGAATTGTGAAATGGTAGGCCAGACGACACCTCATTCGGAGGTGCCATGCGACCGCGGCGGCCGGAAACGCGTTTCTGGCGCCATAAAACACCAAAACGGCGTGCGGCGGTCCCATTCGGAGCAAACGTGCTCCGAAAGATCTGAAACCGCATGGGAACGATAGAAATATTATTCCTGAGATGCAGGAGGAGGCCTCACGTCCATCGGACATGCGGTGCGCGCGGCACGTCTGATTGTGTCATTTTCAGCAGCGCGGCGCGCGCTGAAATGGCGCGTTGGGGGGTCAAAACCACCCGAACGACCTCCGAATGCCACAAAACGGTACGAAAACATCCGGGGCGTGAATTGTGAAATGGTCGGCCAGACGTCACCTCATTCGGAGGTCCCGTTTGACCGCGGCGGCCGGAAACGCGTTTCCGGCGCCCTAAAACACCAAAACGGCGTGTGGCGGTCCAATTCGGAGCAAACGTGCTCCGAACGACCTGAAACCGCATGGGAACGATAGAAATATTATTCCTGAGATGCAGGAGGAGGCCGCACGTCCATCGGACATGCGGTGCGCGCGGCACGTCCGATTGTGTCGTTTTCAGCAGCGCGGCGCGCGCTGAAATGGCGCGTTGGGGGGTCAAAACCACCCGAACGACCTCCGAATGCCACGAAACCGTACGACAACATCCGGGGCGTGAATTTTGAAATGGTCGGCCAGACGGAACCTCATTCGGAGGTGCCGTGTGACCGCGGCGAGCGGAAATGCGTTTCTGGCGCCATAAAACACCAAAACGGCGTGCGGCGGTCCCATTCGGAGCAAACGTGCTCCGAAAGACCTGAAACCGCACGGGAACGATAAAAATATTATTCCTGAGATGCAGGAGGAGGCCGCACGTCCATCGGACGTGCGGTGCGCGCGGCACGTCCGATTGTGTCGTTTTCAGCAACGCGGCGCGCGCTGAAATGGCGCGTTGGGGGGTCAAAACCACCCGAACGACCTCCGAATGTCACGAAACCGTACGACAACATCTGGGGCGTGAATTGTGAAATGTTCGGCCAGACGACACCTCATTCGGAGGTGCCGTTTGACCGCGGCGGCCGGAAACGCGTTTCCGGCGCCCTAAAACACCAAAACGGCGTGCGACTGTCCAATTCGGAGCAAACGTGCTCCGAACGACCTGAAACCGCATGGGAACGATAGAAATATTATTCATGAGATGCAGGAGGAGGCCGCACGTCCATCGAACGTGCGGTGCGCGCGACACGTTCGATTGTGTCGTTTTCAGCAGCACGGCGCGCGCTGAAATGGCGCGTTGGGGGGTCAAAACCACCCGAACGACCTCCGAATGCCACGAAACCGTACGACAACATCCGGGGCGTGAATTGTGAAATGGTCGGCCAGACGGCACCTCATTCGGAGGTGCCGTTTGACCGCGGCGGCCAGAAATGCGTTTCCGGCGCCATAAAACACCAAAACGGCGTGCGGTGGTCCCATTCGGAGCAAACGTGCTCCGAACGACCTGAAACCGCACGGGAACGATAGAAATATTATTCCTGAGATGCAGGAGGAGGCCGCACGTCCATCAGACGTGCGGTGCGCGCGGCACGTCCGATTGTGTCGTTTTCAGCAGCGCGGCGCGCGCTGAAATGACACGTTGGGGGTCAAAACCACCCGAAAGACCTCCGAATGCCACGAAACCGTAGGAAAACATCCGGGGCGTGAATTTTGAAATGGTCGTCCTGACGGCACCTCATTCGGAGGTGCCGTTTGACCGCGGTGGCCGGAAACGCGTTTTCGGCGCCCTAAAACACCAAAACGGCGTGCGGCGGTCCAATTCGGAGCAAACGTGATCCGAACGACCTGAAACCGCACGGGAACGATAGAAATATTATTCCTGAGATGCAGGAGGAGGCCGCACGTCGATCGGACGTGCGGTGGGCGCGACACGTCCGATTGTGTCCTTTTCAGCAGCGCGGCGCGCGCTGAAATGGCGCGTTGGGGGGTCAAAACCACCAGAACGACCTCCGAATGCCACGAAAACGTACGACAACATCCGGGGCGTGAATTGTGAAATGGTCGGCTAGACGGCACCTCATTCGGAGGTGTCGTGTGACCGCGGCTGCCGGAAACGCGTTTCCGGCGCCATAAAACACCAAAACGGCGTGCGGCGGTCCCATTCGGAGCAAACGTGCTCCGAATGACCTGAAACCGCACGGGAACGATAGAAATTTTATTCCTGAGATGCAGGAGGAGGCCGCACGTCCATTGGACGTGTGGTGCGCGCGGCACGTCCGATTGTGTCGTTTTCAGCAGCGCGGCGCGCGCTGAAATGGCGCGTTGGGGGGTCAAAACCACCCGAACGACCTCCAAATGCCACGAAACCGTACGAAAACATCCGGGGCATGAATTGTGAAATGGTCGGCCAGACGGAACCTCATTCGGAGGTTCCGTTTGACCGCGACGGCCGGAAACGCGTTTCTGGCGCCCTAAAACACCAAAACGGCGTGCGGCGGTCCAATTTGGAGAAAACGTGCTCCAAACGACCTGAAACCGCACAGGAACGATAGAAATATTATTTCTGAGATGCAGGAGGAGGCCGCACGTCCATCGGACGTGCGGTGCGCGCGGCACGTCCGATTGTGTCGTTTTCAGCAGCGCGACGCGCGCTGAAATGGCGCGTTGGGGGGTCAAAACCACCCGAACGACATCCGAATGCCACGAAACCGTACGACAACATCCGGGGCGTGAATTGTGAAACGGTGGCCAGACGGAACCTCATTTGGAGGTGCCGTTTGACCGCGGTGGCCGGAAACGCGTTTCCGGCGCCCTAAAACACTAAAACGGCATGCGGCGGTCCAATTCCGAGCAAACGTGCTCCAAAAGACCTGAAACCGCACGGGAACGATAAAAATATTATTCCTGAGATGCAGGAGGAGGCCTCACGTCCATCGGACGTGCGGTGCGCGCGGCACTTCCGATTGTGTCATTTTCAGCAGCGCGGCGCGCGCTGAAATGGCGCGTTGGGGGGTCAAAACCACCCGAACGACCTCCGAATGCCACGAAACGGTATGAAAACATCCGGGGCATGAATTGTGAAATGGTCGGCCAGACGGCACCTCATTTGGAGAAGCCGTTTGACCGCGGCGGCCGAAAACGCGTTTCCGGCGCCCTAAAACACCAAAACGGCGTGCGGCGGTCCAATTCGGAGCAAACTTGCTCCGAACGACCTAAAACCGCACGGGAACAATAGAAATATTATTCCTGAGATGCAGGAGGAGGTCGCACGTCCATCAGACGTGCGGTGCGCGCGGCACGTCCGATTGTGTCGTTTTCAGCAGCGCGGTGCGCGCTGAAATGACGTGTTGGGGGGTCAAAACCACCCGAACGACCTCCGAATGCCACGAAACCGTACGACAACATCCGGGGCGTGAATTGTGAAATGGTCGGCCAGACGACACCTCATTCGGAGGTGCCGTGTGACCGCGGCTGCCGGAAACGCGTTTCCGGCGCCATAAAACACCAAAACGGCGTGCGGCGGTCCCATTCGGAGAAAACGTGCTCCGAAAGACCTGAAACCGCACGGGAACAATAGATATATTATTCCTGAGATGCAGGAGGAGGCCGCACGTCCATCGGACATGCGGTGCGCGCGGCACGTCCGATTGTGTCGTTTTCAGCAGCGCGGCGCGCGCTGAAATGGCGCGTTGGGGGGTCAAAACCACCCGAACAACCTCCGAATGCCACGAAACCATACGAAAACATCCGGGGCGTGAATTGTGAAATGGTCGGCCAGACGGCACCTCATTCGGAGGTGCCGTTTGACCGCGGCGGCCGGAAACGCGTTTCCGGCGCCCTAAAACACCAAAACGGCTTGCAGCGGTCCAATTCAGAGGAAACGTGCTCCGAACGACCTGAAACCGCACTAGAATGATAGAAATATTATTCCTGAGATGCAGGAGGAGGCCGCACGTCCATCGGACGTGCGGTGCGCGCGACACGTCCGATTGTGTCGTTTTCAACAGCGCGGCGCACGCTAAAATGGCGCGTTGGGGGGTCAAAAACACCCGAACGACCTCCAAATGCCACGAAACCGTACGAAAAAATCCGGGTCATGAATTGTGAAATGGTCGGTCAGACGGAACCTCATTCGGAGGTGCCGTTTGACCGCGGCGGCCGGAAACGCGTTTCCGGCGCCATAAAACACCAAAACGGCGTGCGGCGGTCCCATTCGGAGAAAACGTGCTCCGAACGACCTGAAACCGCACGGGAACGATAGAAATATTATTCCTGAGATGCAGGAGGAGGCCTCACGTCAATCAGACGTGCGGTGCGCGCGGCACGTCCGATTGTGTCGTTTTCAGCAGCGCGGCGCGCGCTGAAATGACGCGTTGGGGGGTCAAAACCACCCGAACGACCTCCGAATGCCACGAAACCGTACGACAACATCCGGGGCGTGAATTGTAAAATGGTCGGCCAGACGGCACCTCATTCGGAGGTTCCGTTTGACCGCGGTGGCCGGAAACGCGTTTCCGGCGCCCTAAAACACCAAAACGGCGTGCGGCGGTCCAATTCGGAGCAAACGTGCTCCGAACGACCTGAAACCAAAACGGCGTGCGCGCGGCACGTCCGATTGTGTCCTTTTCAGCAGCGCGGCGCGCGCTGAAATAGCGCGTTGGGGGGTCAAAACCACCCGAACGACCTCCGAATGCCACGAAACCGTACGACAACATCCGGGGCGTGAATTGTGAAATGGTCGGCCAGACGGCACCTTATTCGGAGGTGCCGTGTGACCGCGGCGGCCGGAAACGCGTTTCTAGCGCCCTAAAACACCAAAACGGCGTGCGGCGGTCCAATTCGGAGCAAACGTGCTCCGAACGACCTGAAACCGCATGGGAACGATAGAAATATTATTCCTGAGATGCAGGAGGAGGCCGCACGTCCATCGGACGTGCGGTGCGCGCGGCACGTCCGATTGTGTCGTTTTCAGCAGCGCGGTGCGCGCTGAAATGGCGCGTTGGGGGGTCAAAACCACCCGAACGACCTTCGAATGCCACGAAACCGTACGACAACATCCGGGGCGTGAATTGTGAAATGGTCGGCTAGACGGTACCTCATTCGGAGGTTCCGTGTGACCGCGGCGGTCCCATTCGGAGCAAACGTGCTCCGAACGACCTGAAATGAGATTATTTCTTGAATCAAAGTTTTTAAATTATTATAGCACAATGATTTGATATTATATATATATTAAATATATATTAAAACATTTAAAATATTATATATATATATATATATATATATATTTAAAATATTGTATTTAATAGTATATATATGAATATTTATATATATATATATATATATATATATATATATATATTTATATTTATATTCAATTCAATAAAAAAAAATTTTAATTTTTTTTTTTTAGAATAGCCACCGCCATAGGCGGTCGCTATAGGGTGCCCGGCAGAGGGCCTTCAGGGACCGCCAAGCGGTCGCTAAAGGCCTCTAGCGACGAGGCAACAGCGACCGCCAATGGTGGTCGCTGCGCGGCCGCTAAAGACCTTTAGCGACCGCCAATGGCGGTCGCTAATGGCCTTATTTACAGTAGTGTTAAGTAAGCAGAGTGAAACTAAAAGATAGTGGATTTTATAGAGGTGTCTTATGGGATAGTTAGTGATCTATTTATATTGGAGGAGTGAGAAATTATGTTTGCCACACAGTATAACATCATTGAGACATCATATGTATTTTGGGTGTATTTTAAGATCATGGACACCCCTAAAAATTCTTGAAGTGTTATTTTTATATATAATTAAGTCATGTATATTTTTAATTCATTCACTATCTTAATTATGTGTGAATTTATTGTCCATTTTTTCACATAAAGGTTTAGTGGTAACCTTAATATTATGATAGGGATTTGTATGTTTCATGAACTTCTTACATTATTCATATGAACTTGTCTTCCATTTAATGTGAAATTTATACAATTTTTGATCATTTGTAGTGAAAAAATAAAAAATATTCTGCAAAAAATGATTTATCTTTTACCAATTTTGGAAAAAGTAATTTTATATCATGTTAAATGATATTTTTGAAATTTTAAAGTTGAAAATTTTGAGAAAAATAGGGCATTCATACACTATTATTATTGATAAAAAGGGTAATATTGTTAATTTTAGAATAATTATGAAAATAATTCTCCATGTAAATAAATATTTATGAAACAAAAAAAAGTTATTAAAATATTTAATGTTATTTTAGTTGAATCCAATACCTCATCATTTCAAGGTACCATTATAATTTTTCCTTAAAATTATTTAATAGAGCAATTATAAGTTATTTTCCCAAAATTTATTTAGTTTACATGATTATGATAGTTCTAATAAGGTTATGGACAATCATGTAATAATATAATACACAACATAGATACCTAATAGTATTTTATATCAATTTATTTTAAACTAAGTAGAATTATTAATAACATTTGATAAACATTCACTTAAAATATTTTATGTTGAAATGTATGATTATTTGCTTTAAATTTAACGACGTTCTAACTTTTATGATATTCTATTACTTGATTTTATTTTTTTTCTCAATGCTTTGATACAAAAATTTAGGTTCTAATAATAAAAACACATATTACTATGTAGGAAAATTTCAGTCAAATTTATACTGAATTAGTATTCATTATGGTTAATATTTCCAAGCATTCAAAATAACATGAATGTGCATTCCATAAAATTTTTAAATTATACATGAGGTTTTTGAATGAGGCCTTATTTATCTTTAATATCTCTTAAATATATATTTTTATTAAATAGATAAACTATGGGAAAGAATCTTAAACCAAGATATGAACTTATAATAGTTTTATATGTATTTATTTACAAATTTCATCATGTTTACTCATTGTTATTTTTTCAAGTAGTTTAACTTGATTATAGAATTATATATATTTTTAAAAATAACTTTATAGATAGTCAGAAATTCTAGAAATAATTTTGATTCATAATCTAACAAACCTTTTGTCTTGTATTTTAATCAAATTGAGGTTCTAAAAGTTACTACACATTGATTTTAATTTTTGACATTTTAAAAGGGTAACTTTTCAGTATCATTACACCCTTTAATTAAATGATTCAAGTATAAGATTATTATATTGCATCATTTTGTTCTTATTATATTAAATTATTTATTATACAATGGAACTAAGGTAGTAAAATATTATTTTTTAGTTGATTTTATCATCTTTGTATATTTTACATTTTATAAATATATTGTTATTAGCGTTGTAAGATTTTATAGTTTATAACATGTTTAAATAAAGTTCTTTATTACATAAATTATCCCAAATTTTATCCTTTTATTTCACTTCATCATATTGTATAAATGTATTAGTTGGATGCATAACCACCCAATATTTCCTCACCACTTTTTCAATATTATCACTTGGACCAATTATTGTTAAATTTATTATTTTTGTTATTATTAATTAAATGATATATTTAATTAAATAAAATTTTAGTTTTTAATTTGATTTTTTAATGTTTCTGGTATTATATTATTTCAATGGATTGTTATTTATGTGGGTCCACGTATCTGGCTCGAACCTTGGATTTGTTCCACCTTCTTCTTCCCCTAGATTATTTTTCTTTCTAGATCCCTATTGCATCATGATTTCACTAATTCATTGATAAATCTTCATTATTCAAATATTAATTTTTTTTATATGTTTTAATCTATTTTTTATGCAATATTATCATTAGTTCTATGTGATACCCATATGGTCCAATTGATGGGCTCTTCATTTCCTTCTCAAGCATTAGAAAGTATCTAGATTCTTCTATTCGATATCTTCCATACATATATTTTTAGGACCATGAGTGGTGATAGGTATAAGATACACCATATTCAGTATAATATAATAATAGAAAACTGAGTTATAGGAGGAAAAATAAGTGTAAGGATTAATGTAGATGGAGGATAAGGAGGAGAAGTTGAGAAAGTTGAACTCTCCAAAGAAGAACACTTACAAGAGCCTAGGTTGATTCCTATCAAGTTCGACCTCCCAAAAACTACCAAGATGAAATTAAAATGATTTCATATCCCCTTATATAATTTTTGGACCCCTATTTATTACCCCACATACCAGAAAAATATCCTCCACTTGCTATAGTTGAAAAATACTATATAATGCCAAAATAAAATTTTGACCCTTAGTAGTTAATACCTACTTCCAATCATATAAATCCCTCACCACTACTTTCCTATCATTTCCCCATCCTAAAAAAACTACTTTGTCCTCAAGGTGGAAAAATAGATGAATAACTTGCTCTAGTTTTAGCAACCTCAACTAAATCATTATTGAATAGATTGATCGACGATTGAAACAATTGATATGAATTTATTTCATCCATAAATTCCATTTTAGGGTATTATATAAACCAAAAAAGGGAGTAAACATGTTAGGATGCACATATAGAGTAGTAAAAATATCCCCAATATCCTTAAATCGATTTCAATTAAGATTTGTTTTATATTTTAGGATGCTTCTTATAGAAATGCTGGAAGGTCATTGAATTTTTAGCAGTAGACAATAATCTCTAGTAATTATCAGAGTTGTATGGTCATAAAATCTATCCAATTCATAAAATATTTGGCACATCTTACCAGGATATCCTACATCACCTTCTTGGTTTCTTGAATAAGGATTTCCATTAAAATTTAATGCATTAGAACCTTGTGTTGGAGCTTAAAGATAATCCAACCTTTAGAAAATAATAAATACAAACCACCTTCCCTCAAATATTAATAAAATGTAACACATATTACAAATAAAGCAATTAGTTTGATTAATGAGTTCTACAAAACTATTGAATTATGTGATTATAACTCTAAGGAAGTTCTAGAGTAAAATGAACCCTCATTTATTATTTTTCCCCTTCCGTTATCTTGAAAATAAAAACCAACAAACCCAACTTTAGAAATAAGGGAAACAAGCTCTTTCCTAACCATAAATAATTTCTTTTCATGTATATTAATCATTTCCATGGTCACATAATTTGTGTTTTAATCTTGAATATTAACACATTTTCCACTAAAATACCTAATAAGAATAACTCATCATCCCATAATTTGAGAACCACTAGACAGACCCCCCAAGATGATCAATGATAAAATCCAATAGATTGTTTGGAAAATATAAGGAACAAATTATCAATAAAATTTATAATATATACTCAATTTTCATTCTTAAATCTTTAAAATCAATACAATTTAGAACCATCTAGCTTCAAATTATTCATATATTTTTACTTTCATATACCACATGACTACTTATTCACTACAATAATCATTATTTGGACCAGGTTTTGGTGGTGGAGTGATTTCAACAAAATGAACATTGAAGTATTTTTTCCTTCCTATATAGTACTAAAAATAAAACACTTTTTAACTCGTTATTAAATTCAAATGATTCAAAAATAGAATTAGATTTATATTCTTTATCTACTTTGTACTCATCACCTTAGTTAGTAGAATCATTTCTAGCATCATTTTTAGATTATTCATCACTTATAGAATTATTTTTCGCAACTTTTTTAGTTCTTCCATTATTTGATATATTATGAATCTTTTTATGCCTCTTATTTTCATGTTGAATGATTATTTACTTTTTAATAAGGTCTTTAGGATTCTATGGTAATGGATAATTTCCTTCCATGAAGTTTGGTAACATCTCTAATGGCCCAGAAAAAAATCATCCATTACAAAAACAATTTTTGTAACAAATTATTTATTTTATTCCTCCCTAGTAATTTGACATGAAATTACTACACTTTTTTCCTTCAAATCATGGTTTACAATACTAATAGTTGAAGGTGACTTATTTTATATTCACATGTACCCAAATAAATACTGGTGACCAAACCAGTGCATTCACCACAATTCTTCTCAGTACAATCCCCAAATATTTGTGGTCTTATTATATATAAACATCATCTTATACTTAAAAACTACTTCAAAAATATAAAACTCAACGAATTTTTTGACAATTTTTTCAAATATATACTTTCCCCTTACTTTCATTTCCATTTCAATAAGTTATAGAGTCCCAACCCCACTTTTATTAATAATATCTAAGATATCATGAAAATTAGGAAAATACTCCCCATATTTGATGAAGAATCATTCCTTATAACCATTGTAAAGATTTTATAGTTTTCTATAACAAGAATACACTAAAGTTTCAATTTTAAAGCATGAAATAATCCCATAATTCACAAATTCATCCTTTATTTTTATGTTTTAAGTGTGTTTTGGGATGGAAAGTGAATTTAGGACTCAAGATCAGGACATTAAGAAGGGTTCAAGTCTAAGAAGTGGAAAGCTAAAAGAAAAGTATATATACATTAAGAATCAATGGAATGGGGGTGAATTGGAAAAGAAAAATGGACATCAAGAGAATTACCTAGATCTAATCCTTCATTATGAGGAGGAAATGTATGAAGACACCATAAAACATAATGCCTCAAAGGATTATGTGGAAATAATATTAGAAAGAGTGGTTTGAATTGATATTGGTAAGGACCAAATGGAATGGATGAATCACCAAGATTTGATTTTGGAATGGGGATTCAATAAAAAGAAGATAAATATGGAGGAGTAAATCCAAACCTGTGACAATCTAGACACTCACTTTGAAGACTTGATTCATCTTGATCCATTTTCAAAGACAAAAGTAATTCAATGGGAGCTGTATCTGGTAAGTGATTCTAACAATCTCATTCTTACTTTTAATGATTATGTGATTTTTTCTGTGTTGACTGATCTTTGGATCTGGTCTTGCCTAGTTTTCCACATTTTTCTCAAAAGTGTTTTTGAATAAAATAGAAAAGTGATTTTGTGTGTGTGTGGGTTTAGGGGGTTGCATTGTAGTCAAAGAAGATATCTCTCCTGCATCGCCAATTTCATCTTTTTCTTGATCCAACTCAATTTATTCCTTTTCAAATAGAAAATAATATGAAACAATATTATCCATTCCAACAACCAAGAGTTTCTAATCTGGCATTCTATTACCCTATTAGATAATCCCATCAAGTACTCAACGATGTTCTAATTTGGGTAAAAATGCTCTATAAGACTTTTCACTCAAAATACCTCTATATGTGTTGAATAATTCCTCTATGCTCTCACATTTCTAAAAAATCATAGAAGATAATAATAAAATGTTAAATAATCTATATCCTTGCTTTAATATACTTGAATCATTCTCAGAAAGGTGAAGTGATTTACCTTGTTTCTAAGAGAAGATAATATAGTGATGTTCTCTATGCTTCACTACACTAGTTTAGTTGGAAGAACACTCACTATTTGTTCTTCCAAAGATAGTGGTCTCAAATTAAATCATGGTACAAGATTCATATCTCTTCCATTAACCAAAATCTGTGTTGGATTGTTCTTCTCCTTAGACTCGCATTCCAATTTTTCCATACCAAAACTAAAATCAGATAATACCTCATTAGGATGTTTCAGTATAGATCCTAGATACTTCTTCTTATTGTTCTCAAATCCCTCCATGATAAATAGCTCCATATTCTCCCAATTAGAATCGAGACTATAAATTTGACATGTTAGGAACTAGTACAAAAATATATTCTTCACTCTTAATTTCACACAACATATTTTTAAATCATCCAATATACTATTTATCAATATGTAAGTCTCTATTTTAATGATCTAATAAAGAGGATCGTCTCCAAAAAATAAAGGAAAATTAACTCTCTTAAACACACCCATGAACTGCTCCTAAATCATTGACTATAGGTCATGTAACTGCCTCAAGTACTAGGTTTATCCCAAATCATAAATTCCATTGGAAAATAGAACTTCTTATTTGTGTTTATCATGGTTCTAATTCATATCAAATGGTTTCTCTATTCTTCTTATTCTTTTTTAGAATATAGTCACTCACACCCACTCCAAATACTCCAAACACTCCTCCGCATTCGTCAAACAAATAGTAACACCATTTAATTTCAACGATTTGCACTCTTTGATTGTGTCTCTTAGAAAAATATATTCAAGAGTGTTATGACTACCACTAAATAATCAACTAAATCCAACCATACACACAATGTGAAAATTTTCCCACAAGATTTGGAAAATAGTAGGACCATGAGTGATTATAAGAAGAAGATATAATATATTCACTATATTATAATAAAAGGAAAGAAAGTTACATTGATAAGAATAAATATACGGATTATAATAGATGGATAAGGAGGAGGAGGAGATGAAGGAAAAGTTGAAATATTCATAGAATACCACTTCCAGAAGCCTAGTGTGACACCGCACATATTCGACCTCCTAGAATTTTCCATGCTTAAATGAAAATGAGTTTGTATCCCCTACCTAATCGTTGGTCCCCAATTTATTAACCCACCTACAGAGCCAGCAACACCCACATAATATCGTTGGTTAAAATGAACTATCAATTTCCAAAATATTTTTTTCCCTTTTTAGTTAATACTTATCACTGACCTATATATTACATGTATCCCATGAAATGTGGCCCTGTATCATGTTGTAACCACATGATAACAACAGATTGATTCCTTGATCATTTCCCTCACCCCTTTTTCTATGCTATTTCTTTAGCAACATCTCGTTTTCAATAATGATTAGTCCCATATTCAGTTTTTAGTTCACCGAGAATAAAGAGGTGAGAGGGAAACCAATAGTAGTTATTATTAATCAATGAATAAAAAAGAATTTGGTAGAGAAGAATAGTAGTTGATGTTTATCTTTGTAGTACTCAGTTTAATATCCTGGTGTCACTATGATCTTATAGAATTCATAGAGTAGCTTCCTTGATTGGTTCATGTGGTTATCTATGTTTTCAATTAGTGAACCTAGGGTAAGATAATTAAATTAACTTGATAACACTGATATGTGGTTTTTATAGTGGAGAATCATTGACAAAGGTGAGATGAAACACTTTTATAGGGGGTATCATTTAAGTTTTCATTTTCTTCATTTGTTGTTCTTGATGAATTTTATATCATATCTTTGGTGTTTCACTATATATTTTTGGAATTACATCATTTCTTATCATTTATATATATATAAATATCATATCCTAGAATCAATGTTGAATAAAATTAAAATAGTGATAAGAATTTATTTCTTTGGACTGATTTAAAAGTTTTCTTTGTCTTCTTGAGTCGTTATTTCTTATAATCTTTTACCTTTTCAATGACACTATTTTAGAATTGGTTTTTTATTTCAAGATTATTTATTTAATATTCTTAATAGATCAATATAATTTGTAGTTACAATCATTTCTTATTGGTTTATGAGGCTTGTTTATGTAAATATCATATTTATATGCTTCTTATAATTACCATTATATTTTTATTAAGTGTATAATCATTATTTTATTATAATAATTGTAGAAGTGTTTTTATTTTTATTGTATAATTTTTTTTTTTTTGAATCTTATGTAAATATCTCATTTTTATGGCTTATATGTTTTCTATATTTACACTATCTAATTTTTTAATGTTTACTATGAAATAAATTATCATTCATATATTTATAATTTTTATACTATTTTTCATTAGTTTTTAGTAATTGTAAACAATCATAATAAAAAAACATTAATTTCATATATTTGTAATTTTATCAAAACAAAGTACCCTTAAAAAATTTATTTAAGATGCTCTTATTCTAAATGATTTATATGAAAATATGGTCATCGATTGAGGTAATAGGCTATGTTTTATCCATGTAGTGGGCCCCATTTAATTGGGGTTAAATCTTGTTTGTTTTTGTTGTTGTTATTGCATCAGACCAATAATTAACTCAAATGATCTTGGTTGTTGAATATGGTGGGTATACTATGAAAATCAGAATCCACCTACAACCATGGGTGTCATAGAAAATTTTATTTTAGTGTTTTTTTAATAAAATTTGAAATAATAATATTTTATTATTAAAATGATATATATTTTGGATTATTATAAAAAATTATTTGTTCTGTTTATCTAGATCGGTCTCTCTGTGGCCATAATACTACAAAAAAAATATTATGTTCACTGATGGATGGAGTGTTAATTATTTATTTCCTTTTTTTTTATTTATATGTGACCATAGGTTAACTTATGATATTTCTATGTGAAATTATTTTATTCTAGGGTATTATGGGATAATGTGAGTTTTGATGGGATAAATAGATGGGCAAGGAATACGGTGAGAATTAACAAGGTTAGTCTGGGTGTTGTGTTTCAGGATCTACATTCTCTTTATTTGGATTTGTCTTGATATTTCCTATATTTTTATTTAAATTTTATTTTTCATTAGAATAGTTTTATTATTGTGATATAATAGGGTTTGAGTTTAGTATGTGGGAATAATTAGATTATATCAAAGGTTTTGGGAATATTTGAAGAATTTAGAGGTGGGTAATATATTAAAATTTATTTTAATATTTCTATGTTCGAAACAACAATAGAGGATCATTCATGTTAAATTTATAAATTATTTATTTAAATTATAAAAAATAAAATACCGTGGAATAAGATATTTCTTTTATGTGGAAATTTGTTTTCCAAAAAGTCCCTTTTGGTTTACCTTCGTTGTGTTATGAGGATCTGAGGATAGAATCAGTCTAGTGGTAATTCAAATGTGCTCCTTTGATCTCCAAGCAACACCAATCAATCTCTAGATGTTCTAATGGAAAATCGATTATCCTGTGTTCTCTGTATTGATCGAACATCCATTGTTATTGAAGAAATATCTATTGTATTTTTTTCTTGAGATGGATAGAGGAGGAGTCAGGATAGAAATCTTTGTGCGCAATAATTCTCTATTTTTGATTGCACACTACATGATAGCCATAAAAGACTATTTATAAATCTAGGGTTTAGTTTAAGAAATATTTTAATTGAATGTTGGACCTTTAAATAATATCATATTCATAATAAAACCCATACTATATATTATTATTATTATTATTATTATTATTTTTATTATTATGTGGCACATTCCAACACACACATATGATAAATATTATTTACTGTTTTTTAAAAAAATATCCATCATGAAACATGATCTTGATTCATTTTATTTTTTTTAATTTATTGAATACCTGAATAAATATTTTATTAATAAATAAATATATTATTCACCAAATAATTTTTTTGATCAATACATAATAAATAAAATTATTCCTCAATATTTAGAATAATATTTATTCTATTAATTAAATTCACTTATAATTTAATCGAGATCATCAGTAACATTTAGTGTGTGTCCTTTTAGGATTCTTTTTCATTATTATTAGGTGGTCTTAACTAAAGTATTAGATTACTATCTAGCAATGGGTCAAGGAACCCAAGATAAAAAACTTAATTTTCCATTGATGAAACTACATATTAATGCTCACTATGTAATATAATCCATTTACAACAATATCTCATCTAGCAGGTTGGACATCTGTGTCACCGACCTATATGCTCGATATGTCTTTCTTTAACTATCTGAAATGAACAAATTGTTATACCATGGCCATGGAATTTATAGTGATGGTTCTATTCCAATATAAGGGTAGGGATATCAGCTTCTATAAATATGGAAGGGAAAAATCATGCCTCAACTTATTCAATTATGACATGTCAATCAATACACACCCAATGTCCCCTACGTCACCATCTATATATAGTGTCAATATTTTTATCGTCAAATATAAGTTCACAAGTCATGAAATTCATTAATTATAATGTTGAAGTCTATGGACCATAACACACGCTCACAGATACAATTATACAATGACACCAAAACATGTGGAATTCATACTGGCAGGACTATTCTCATAATCTCTCATCTTGTAGATTACCAAGTTCTGACTTCATGAGATGAATCCTCATATGCTAATGAGTACTAATAATTGAAAGTATATGTACTATGTGTCCCATCAAATAACATTATCCAAACACATAACATTATTTAAGAATATCTCCATAGCACTTCAAGGTTCACATCATAATGGGGAACTACTATGACCACATCAATTTGATGTATAACCGAGGACATTATTACATCAAAGTCATGAAAAACAATGACTGATATGTAATAATATATTTTTCTAATATTTAATACATTGAATATAAAACTAATCAAAGTAAAAATAGTTGGTTTTAGGACACCGACTCAAATAAAATACCACTTGGACTAGATCCAACTGCCTTTGAATTTCAATCTACTAGACCACTCATGATAATCATGTTTCTTCTGAGTAAAGTATTTATTCAAGGGGTCCACAACATTGTCTTCTCTTGAAATACTTCTCACTGTAAACACAACTATATAAAAAATCCTTCAAGAGATGATACGTTTTAAGTATATTATTTGTCCATTGATGTGACCATGGATCTTTTGTGAGATCCACCACTACATTATTATCATAATAGAGTGTGATAGGATATTTACTACAAGGTACCATGTCAGACTCTTGGATAAAGTTTCACATCCACACTACTTCTTTCTCAACCTCATAATACATACTATACTCAGAGTCTACTATATAATCTAGTACCATAGCCTTCATTGAGCTCTTATAGCTCACATTATATCCATTTAAAGTGAAAAAATATCCTATTTGTGAGTTCATGTCATGTTTATAAGTTTGGAAACCATAATTTACGTATCCTCTAATGACTAGTTCCTCATATTCTCTATAAACAAGAAATATATCCTCAGTAAACCTCATATATTTAAAATATATTCTTGAATTCCATCCAATGATAGTCACCTGAGAGAACTTGATATATTCAAGTACACTTAATGTGTAGGAACCATTTCTCATAGTACATATCATAGCATATATGAAAAACCCAATTATTGATGCATATGAAATCCTTTCCATTCTATTTCTTTCCACATGTATCTGAGGACACATTTTCCTAGAAATATGAATTCCATGTGACATTGAAAACAATATCCTTTTATATTGTTACATTTTGAATCTCTTCAGTATCTTTTTAATATAAGTACTTTGAATTAGTATGAGAATCCTCTTAGATCAACACAATGGATCTTGATCCCAAGAATATATATTGCCTCACCCAATTCCTTCATAGAGAATCATTTATTCAATAACAACTTAACAGACTGAAAGAATGATAATTTATTTCCAATGAGTAATATACAATCAACATATGATATTATGAAAATTACCGCTCTCCCACTAAACCATTTGTTGACACAAGTCTCACACTCATTCTTTATAAAACCAAATTCCTCTATGGATTCAACAAAATTAATGTTCCATGACCTATATTCTTCCTTAATCCATAAATTTATTTTTGAAAATTTTCTATATTATTAGCATTATTTGGATTAAAAAACCCTTTGGGTTGTGTCATATAGAAATATTCCTAAATGTTATAATTATGGAAGGTTATTTCGATATCCATTTTCCAACTCTCATAGTCATGGTAATCCGCAATGACAAGTAGAATTATGTTATATTTCAACATTACAATTGGTGAGAATATTTCACCATAGTCAACTCCTTGATTCTATTTAAACCCTTTTCAACTAGTCACCCATTATAGGTACTAACTTATCCATCCATGTTCAGTTTCTTCTTGAATACCTATTTATAGAAAATGATATTTACATACATTATAAAAACTACAAAAATACAGACTTAGTTCTGGTATAAGGAATCCATTTTATAATTCCATGGATTATTAAAACGTGGAAACATCTGTGCCACTTACTTCTTCCTATAGCTCATAGGACCATTATTGTCAACTAATAATGAGTCACCATCCTCGATGATTAGAAAATCACACTATTATGTTTATATATTACTTTTACATAGTACTTGTGTCTCTGGAATAACCTCTTCTTCCATAGGGCGTTGTGGAATTTTTTCATATTCCAAATCTTGACTATATTGAGCTTGGAATTCATCAATTTCTATCTCACTCCCACTATATATTTTTGAGATATGATACTTCTCAAAAACATTAGACATCAAGAAACCACAAACTTTTTGTCTAAAGGGTTGTATAGGTAGTATCCCTATGTTTTTTTGGATATCCTATAAAGATACACTTTTTGCATTAGGGTGAAACCTTATTTTTGTAATAGGCCATAACAAACACTTTAAAAACTCAAACATGTAAGTAGGATAACACAAGTTTTTTTCCATTCAAAAATTTTTATGGTATACCACCTGTCACTTTAGTTGGAACTTAGTTTAGTACATACACTTCGGTTGATAATGTGTATCCCCAAAAGGATTGTGGAAGACTCGCATGACTCTTCATTGATCTCACCATGTACAAAAATGTGCATTTCCTATTTTCAATTACACCATTACAATGTGGAATATAATGAGGAGTGATTTGAGATTGTATCCTAAACTCCCATAAATAGTCAATATATTCTTGATTAAGATATTCTCCACCATGTTCTAAGTAGAGTTTTTAATATTATTACCAATATGGTTCTCAACATCATTCTTGTATTCCATGAATTTATAAAATGAATATAACTTATACCTTATTATGTATACATATTCACTTATGCTAAAATCATTAGTAAAAGTTTTTAAGTATGAGTACCCACCCCTTTATTCAATAGAAAATGATCCACATACATCAGTACGAAATATTTAGAGAACATATTTAGCCCTTTTAACTTTCCCACTAAATTAGGATTTGGTCATTTTCCTTTAAAATATGTGTGACATACACCAAGTGGTTTTAGTTAATAAGAATCTAAATATCTATCTTGATGTAACTTACTCAGGATTTTTTTGTTTACATAACCTAGATAGTGATGTCAAAGTTGGGTGTGTCATGATTCATGTGAAGTAGCTTTTTTATCGACCACCATTACTTTGTTCATGTAATCCAACATGTAAAATCCTTTATTTAAATGTACCTTTCCATAAAAGTTTTTATATTTATAAAAGAAGAATTTTTTGCCCAAATTTGAATATAAATCCATCTGTATCAAGTCTGAATAGAGAAATAATGTTTTGAGTAATGGATGGAACATCATAACAACCCTTTAAATCCAAGATAATTCTGGTCAACGATATGAGGTGGTAGTCCCATATAGCTACAATATCAAGTTTATCTCTCTTGGATGCTCATAGATATACCCCTCCCACCTCATTCAATAATTGTGAATCTACTTGGTTCCTATATTTGAATATATATGTGAAAACCAAAATATATATCTAATACCCAATTTGGAGAAATATATAAATTACACTCAATTAAAAATACACATGAAGCTTCCCCTTGCTTCTTTTTCTGGGTGTAGTTTTCCTTTCAATTGACCGTATCTCCACTTAAGAAACATACAACATCATGTCACCTTTCTTTCTACTTGATCTTCCTCTTCTTTGAAGGGTGTGAATAATATTTTTACTTAGATCTCTTTACTTTCCCATTCCATTTGTTCCCCATAAGGGTAGAAGGACTTTTAACTTTTTATCCTTATCTACTTGGTAAAGGATAGTAAGTAGATCTATGAGAGACTTCTCAATATTGTTAATATTAAAATTCATAACAAATATGTAGAATATTTGAGAAAATGATGCAAGAATGAGATCATTTTCCAATTCTTTAGGGAATTTAACCCTTATAATTTCTAGGTGCTCAATAATGACAATGATATTAACTATGTGAGGCCCAATTAGAACACCTTCAACAAGCTTACTCTGAAAGAGTGATTTGGAAATATCAAACCATTATTTTATAGCTCTCTCAAGGTATAAACCGTGGAGGTGCTAAATAATTCTATATGAATCCACGTTTTCAAGAGAGATCATGAGTTAACTTGCCTGACCTGAAAATTAACTTTTTTATTGAAGAAACACTTTTAAGAAAAAATTGAGAAACCAATAGACATGGATTCAAAGACTTAATACATCCAACCATGCCCAAATAGTAAAAAATCCAAAAAACCGGATCAAACAACTGAAGAAGGCCCCTTCCCAGCATAAAAATGTTATATCCAGTTTCCACCATTCCAACCCTGCACAACAATCATTCCCGTACAAAGACGAGACGGTACCAATAAGCAAGGCCATACCCTCTCAAACATCCACAACCAAATCGTGTAAGAATCGTGAAAACTTACAGCTCTAAACATCATCTGGAGTAGTCTTTGAAGAAAATATGGCCTCAAGAACTCTTAAGTAGCAGGCTTTAGGTAAAGAATACATTGTGAGGAGCAAAAACATCCAAGAAATTCATGAAATCCCCCACCACATCAACACATTCAAAGACATATGAAAAAAATCACAAACCTTTTCAACACCCTTTCATCTTGATTCAATCATCTTATAGAAGCATATCCACCAAATCATAACAACCATAAAAAATGCAAGATCATCTAGAGCAGACCTACAAGAAGCCAGACCCCATGAAGTCTGAACACTAGAGTCAAGGACCTCCCCCTACGAGACACTCCATATCTGTCACTGACCCACACCAGAAGCATGCTAGGGATGGCGCTTGGCCACTCCAGACTAAACTGAGAGGCCAGATCCACTCTGCACCATATCATTGTCTCAAGGTCTGAGCCATGGCGACCGAGCCATGCACTGATTCGACGTCTTCGAAAGGGACGAGCCACACCGAATGCTGATCATGTCGCTTATTTTATATAGAAAATTAATTATTCATCACTTTCCCCTTTAGAAGTTGTATCAAACATTTATGATTATGTTATTTAAGATTTCAATTCATAGTGTATCATAACCCAAAGGCGTTTAATACACTCCTGGAAGTTATTACCAGTGAAGAGGTTTCCTTTATCCAATATTGATCATAGTGATAGCATGAATGATGAGTGGAAGATCCTGATCTTTTTGGAGATGGCTTCTGTATGTTTTTAGGTAATATTTTACTCTTTTTTTGGTTATACCTTAGTTGGGTATTTATTTGGGTTTGTTTCAATTGAAATTTAATTTTTTTGAATCTATTGAAACTATTAATAGTTGGTACATAGTTAGAGGAAAATGTGTGGTTTTACCCAGGAAATCGTGTACACCTTTTTGGAGGCATAGGAGGTGGCACACAGTTGGTGCATGGTTTAATGAAATTGTGCAGCCTCCCTCCCCAAACAGTGCCCCCTCAAACAAAGGGTATTTTCCAGGTGGGTTCATGGTTTTTCAAATTGTGCACCACTTAGGAGAAATTGTGCACCCCATGAGCAGGGAAGCATGGTTAAGGTACACAGTTTAGAAAAATGTGTACCTCCACCTAGGAAACTATGTATGCAAGTTTTAAACCCACTGAATTTTTTATTAAATTTTTTGAACCCACCAGTTTTTACCCCAAATCTCCCTAATCATCCCAAAATTATTTCCCTATATTTGGGAATATTTAGGGAGGATTCCAAGGCTCTAAAACTCCTTAAAGAGTAAATCAAAGATCCAGTGGAAGGATTTGGACTCTCTTCCACTATTGGTCCTAGATCTTTCACATTGCTCTGATTTCACTCTTCCCGCATCAAATTGGGGATTTTTGTTTAGATAATGTTCCTCAACAACCTCAAGGTAGGTGGCCTAATTGTCGATTCCCATATTATCAATTTTATTTGAGTGTATGTAATTATGAAATTTCAATTTACACTTTGGGAAATAACAATTGAATTGAATTAATTAATTAGTTGATTAATGGGATTATAAAATTGATAGAATAATGGGATTATAAAATTTGTTGATTAGTGGAATTATAAAATTGGTTGAATAAATGGGATTATGAAAGTTGTTGATGCATGAGATTATGAAATTCAAACCGTGGTATGAGATATTTATGATTCATGTGAATAAAGAGTTGTGGGATAGGTACTGTTGCTCCAAATAACCATAGAGTTCTAGATTTCTACTCTATACCCCCATGATATATATGTTTATTTATTGTGATCATTGAGTTGCGGTATAGGGACTACTTCTCCAAATACCCATAGGGTACCATACTGCATCTTTAGGACCCCATTATTTGAATGTGAATTTGGAATTAAATTATTAATGAAAAACTATGATTGAATGAAACGTGATATCCCTTTAGTTGATGATAAAGTATCTATCATGGGACAAAGAAGGTATTATTGGATTGGGCATCACTATGAAATTGGGGACATATTAGGTTAATTAAAGAATAGTTTAATGTGAAAAATATTTACTTTATTCCTTATACAAATTCATACACTATTCTATATTGGATATTGCTTTAGATGCCATTGGTGATGGCCTACTGAGTTGTTCTCACACCCTATTTGGGATGCCTAATCGGTACCTAAATAAACCGTATGTTTGTAGGACACGATAAGGACAGGAGCCGTATGTTAGTTGGTTGAGTTGAGATTTGGCATGGTGCATGGATGAGGGAACCAAACATGATTTATAGATCCTCTTGGGATTTGTTAGTGTGTCTTTATTTTGTATATTCATTTGACACTTGAAACATATATCACATGAAATATCTATTATTTTGGTTTATGGCCATTTATATATGTTTTTTGATTATCACGTGATGTTGGTCATATTGATTATGGTATTATTCTAGTTATTATTCATTATTGTTTGGATATCATTAATTTATTTCCACTATTTCTATGTTTTGATAAATTCGGTATAGTATCCTCATGATATATATGTTAGTCACTAACTACTATTCTGGAGCCTTTGGCATATAGGGAGGTGCACTTGAGGTCACGTAACCAATCATCTTGAGATACCAGTATGTGGAACCCGGGTCGGGAAATTACAAATTGGTATCAAAAGAAATTTTATTTTCTTTTTAGTTATCTTACTATTTGGAGGAGATATTAAGAGACTAGGAAGAGTCAAACATTTTTCATGATCTCGTGGAAGGGATTAGATAACCCATGTATGGGGTAAAACCCAAGTACCCATGGTGGGATTGATGTTCTTGATGTTGGCAGTTATATTTGAATGTTATGTCACCTTGAGTAAATCATTAGTTGTGTGATGATTTTCTTTTATGAGATTATTATTCATGGCTCGGTATGTCACAAAATTTTAGTATACATGCATCATTATAGGCACTCAGAATTTTATGTCTCATGCATAATTTTAGGCACACATGAAAAAGAAAGTTTTGGGTAGTGTTTGTAAAGAAAATTCTTTTCTTTAATTTAGTATTTAAAAAAATTACGCCTATTAAGAAATTGATAACTTAAAATTATTCTAAATGTGTTAAATTAAAATGAATAAAATGGGTTTATAATGAAAAAAATGAAATATAAAAATGTTTCAACCAATGTTAGCCATGACTAGATGAGGGATGGTTGATGGTAATGATAGTGCCTCGGTTTTGACCGTGTTGCGTGGTATAGGGGTGACTTGTTATGTATTTATGTGAATCCCTCTGGTTAAAATGTTTTAATGATGTGATATGTGTCCTTAGATGAGTGTTTTTCATTGTAGAGATATGGCTCCATGATGGCACTTGTTGATAGGATGATAGGAGAATATGGAAAGAAATGTGCCTCCCGAAGTGGATTCAAAGGCTCCTATAGTTCCAGATAAAGGATCTGAAGAGTAGTTCCATGAGAAATTTACTGGTTTTATATAGTTTATGGAAAGATACTAAGGGTGGGTTGTGTGGAATATGTTCAACTTGACACAAGATTTTCAGTTGAATCACCCTCCAACATTCATTAGAGAGGGTGGGCCTATGGAAACAAAGTTTTGGATTGCATCCATCTAGATGATCCTTGCCCATTTAGAGAATCCTATAGAGAGGAGAGTTAAATTGGATGCTTATATACTGTGTGGATCAGTAAAATTCTGGTGGGATATTCAGACTTGGGATAAACATCATGAGAATATGGCCTAGAAATACTTTTAGTAGAAGCTTCTAGAACACTTTTACCCAAAGAAACCTAGTTAGGATAAAACAATAGACTTTATGTGGTTGAATTAGGAGAGTATGTATGTGATGGACTATTCTTGTCACTTCAATGATTTTCTACACATTTTCACAACATTTTCAGGAGATGAGGTTACTACAGCAAATTGTTTCCAGGATGGTATTAAATGAAATATTAAGTCCTAGGTTAACATATTTAAGTTGAAGAAGTTTTCAGAATTGGTAAATAAGGATCTCATTTATGAGGGGAAATTGAAGGAGTCTTCTTATTGAAATATATTTTTTTCCTATTGGATGATGAGTAGGTACATATTTAGAGAGGATGAAGCATTGGTTTGATAATTTTAACTAGGGAGATGGAAAAAATAGTGTCCATGTAGAAGGATCAATTACTTATAGTAGTAACTAAATATACTTCCACTAGTGTGGTAGGTTAGGTCACATTTGTATCCAGTTCCAATGACCACTAATAGAGTGACAATCCTATAGTAGTAAGGGTCACTTATAGAGGTATTGCAGAAACCCTCGACAAATGGGTAGTGAAGAATGAGCCATGAAGAGTTAGAGTACCCTAAGGGGGGTTTCTACCCCATATCAGTTGAGAAGTATGAGTTATTATGGTTTTAGAGTTTATAGTGGTGGTTTTGGTATGTCATTGAAAGAGATCCTATATTAGAATAGTGGTGTAGATCAGGTTACTTAGACTGTAATATATGGAAAAGGGGTAAAAAAATTGCATGCAGTTTAGCTTGCACATATAGATAGAGAAGTTGGGCCATCGATAGTCAGAGTTACTATTCTTGTAGATACTATGCTTTTTTGTGATTTATTTGACTCATGATCCTCTCATTATTTTTTATCTTCTCAAATTGTAAATGGTTTGAGTATTTTGGTTGAGTTTGTGAGTGGGGTTATGATAGTCGACACATCATTAGGAGTACGGTCGAGGGAGATCTGTTTATGTATGGTGTGTTCTCTTGAGGTTGGGGAGTATCATTTATATTGGGATCTTTACATACTTGAAATGTCAGGATTTAAAATATTTTTAAGTATGTAAAGGAGGGTATCTTACCAAGCCCATGTCAATTTTTACTATAGGAGAGTGAATTTTACATCTCATGAGAGTAATAGTTGTGTTCATCATGGAGAGTGAGATATCTAGGCAGTCCATGTAGGGCTAGTTCATTAGAAACTATGGGAGCTCAATACTTAGGTTTAAACTCTTTTTTTGGATTATGGGGGGTGTAAATCATGATAACCTTCCACCCGTTTTGTTCTGGTTCCATGACATGTTTCATAAGGACTTCTCAGGGCTGCCACCTCATTGGGATGTTGAGCTTAAAATTGATTTTCAAGCCTATAGATGAACTAGTTTTTATTCCATATTATATAATGGAACCAACAGAGATTCTTGATCTTAAGAATCATCTGGAAGAGTTAATGGATATGATATTTATTCATATGAGTGCATCACCTAGGGGTTCTCCAATCTTGTTTTCTAATAATGTTGATGGTACCTTGCATTTATGTATTTATTATTGGAAGTTTTACTAGATGACAATGAATGACTGATATCCCATTCTATGTATTGATGATCTATTTCATTAGTTGAGTGGAATTTTTTCCCTAAGATTGACTTGTGGTTGGGATATCATCAATTGATAGTTAGACCATATGATATACCAAATAATTATTTTTAGAATATGGTCTGGCATATAAGAGTTCATTATGATGTTGTTCAGGATGAAGAACACTCCATTTGTGTTTACAGCCTAGATAAACCAAATATTTCACCCATACATGGATTGGTTTGTGGTTTTTTTGGATTACATATTGGTTTACTCCAAGACTCATCAAAATCATGACCAATATTTTGACATCATCCTAAATTCATTGAGAGATAATCCTCTATACTCTAAGTTATATAATTGTCAATTTTAGATCGATAGGGTACATTTATTGGGTCACATAATTTTTCAGGAAAGTGTTTTAGTAGACCCATAGAAGGTGAAAGTAGCAGTTTCTTTTGAATAACCCATGATTTTTTTGATATAAAAATCTTACTAGGGTTGGATGATTATTATCAGAGGTTTATACAAGTCTTTTTCCTCTTAGAAGCACCAATTTTAGGCTTAACCAAGTAAGGGATAAAGTTTGAACGGTCTAGGGAATGTGAGGATTCTTTCTAGTAGTTGAATAAGAATCTAACTATTATAATTATTTTGATCCTAACCAATCTAGGTGAAGAGTATACCATGTTTTTTTATGTATTCATGATCAGACTTGGAGTAGTGTTGATGTAGGGAGATCAAGTTCTGGAATACGGGTCATGGATGTTGAGGCCACATGAATTGAATTTCCCTATGCATGATCTCGAGTTGGCTATGGTGGTTTATGACTTGAAGTGTTGGTAGAATTATCTATTAGAGAAAATAATAATGTGTATACTAATCATGAGATTTTAAAGTACATATTTTTTCAATGACATCGAATCTATGGAAACAGATATGGGTTGAGTATATGAAATCTTTTGATTTTGAGATATTGAATACACACGGGAAGGGAAACCTTGTCTCTAAAACGTTAAGAAGGAAGACACAAATGTAGGAATTTCAAGAGTCCAGTTCAGAGTGGAAGATTATGAACATGCTGGTTGAGATGCATATAGAGGTTTAGGAGGTCCAGGAGTAGATAACCCTTTTATCCTTATCTATTGGGTCTACACTTTTGAGTGTGGATCATGGAGAGTAAGTATAAGGATCTAGAGTATTTATAACTGAGGGAAATCCTTGAAGGTGTCGATTTAATTTATTATTATAATATAGATGAGGATGATACCATCTATGTCCATAACTGCAATGTTGTTCCTATATGTATGCGAGAAGAGCTGATGTGTGGATTTCATTCCTTGAAGTGAGTGGTGCAACCTAGTTGACTAAAATGTACCATGAACTATGTTAACAGTATTGGTGGTTGGACATGAAAAGAGATATTTCAGGGTTTCTAACATGATGCTACATCTGTCTTAAAGGTCGAGAATCAATGAACTAGTGGTTTACAACAACCATTCCCATTCTGAAAGAAAATTGGGATGACGTTACCATGGAATTTGTGGTGGTTCATCTAAGGAAACCTCATAATAATGATTTTATATGGGTGATTAGGGACTGGTTGATGAAAGTAGTGCATTTATTGCTATTTGGGAGAATTTCATAGTGGATCAGTTGACAGACATGTATGTTTGTGAGATAGTCTTTTTACATAGGATACCACAGTGTATTGTTTCAGACCTTGATCAGAACTTTACCTCATGATTCTAGAAGGTCTTATAGAAAGAGTTGGGTACCCATGTATTTTTTAGTACAGCTTTCCACCTGAAGATAAATGGGTAGTTGGAATGTACTATATAGTTATTGAAGGATATTCTATGGGAATGTATCCTCGAATTTGGTGGGTCTTAGGAGAAGCACTTATCACCCATTAAGTTCACCTACAAAAATAGTTATCAGAAGAATATTCATATGGCACCATACAAATAAATTTATAGTAGGCCCTATATATCACCTTTGTATTGGATGGAGGCGGGTGAGTTAGAGTTTTTGGGACCATGTTTCATGTAGGAGACATCTAAGTAGGTTCAACTGATTCAAAAACGTATGGACATGATTTAGAGTAGGAAGAATTCATATGTTTATTGACATCTTTAACCCATTGAGTTTATAGTGGGTGATCACGTGTTCCTTCAGGTGTTGCCTAAATTGGGTTACTATAGTATTCAGAGGCCAGTCAAGTTAGTGTCCAGGTTTATTAGACAAATTTATATTATAAAGAGAATCATTCTTGTGTTATACCAATTTGATCTTCCAGATATGTGTAGTTCTATACACGATGTTTTTCATGTGTCGTGTATTTTTCAGTATTACCCCAACCCGTCTTAGGTGATCGATGTTGATGATGTTGGTCTTGATGCTGATGTGTCCTTTGAGGACCATCTGATTCATGTTACGAGCCGTAGTGAGAAAGTTTTTAGGGGAATTTACCATACTAATATTTCAAGTGTTGTTTCAGAATGGAAGTTTTCATGCGAAAACAGAGGATAGGGAAGCAAATATGCAGGTTGAGTAACAAGATATTTTTACCTCAGAAACTTTGAGATGATTGTGAGTACAATTTGAGGATGAGCGATTATAAGGTGGGGAGATTGTAATATCCCATCTTTTCTAGAGATGCCTCATGAAAATTGTTAGTTCCTATTTTACCCACATTTATTACATGGATGGGTTTTTATTTTGGGATGATTTTGAGTGAAGTTGCAGAAATTTTGAAGCTCATGAAGCTGTGCATGATTGGTACAAAGTTAGGGAAAACTATGTGGTTTTATTGAGGAAACTGTGTGCCCCGTTTTGGAGATACAAGAGGTGGAATATGGTTGGTTCATGGTTTGAACAAACCATGTGGCCTCCCTCCCCTATCTTTGCACCCTCAAACAATGTAGATTTTCATGGTGAACGTACAGTTTTTCAAACCATGTACCACTTAGGAGAAACCACAAACCCCATGAGAAGGGGTGCACAATTAAAGACCACGATTTGGAAAACCATGAACCTCCATCTAGGAAATGGTGTGTGTGGATTTTAAACTCCCCAAAATTTTTATTAAGATTCATGAACCTGCAGTTTTACCCCAAATCACCCCGGATTGACCCAAAATGATTTCCTTTGATTTTGGAAACTACCAAGAGGATTCTAAGGCTCCATGAACCCATTAAAGTTTGAAA
Source organism: Viscum album (assembly GCA_963277665.1). Classification (NCBI taxonomy): domain Eukaryota; kingdom Viridiplantae; phylum Streptophyta; class Magnoliopsida; order Santalales; family Viscaceae; genus Viscum; species Viscum album. The sequence goes on from OY728161.1 coordinate 1,875,838,229, forward strand.
CAAATATCTAATAGAAGGATTTGGAATCTCTTCTGGCATTTTACCTAGATCATCCCTGATATTGTGATTTCAATATTCCTGCATCAAATTTTGAATTTTGGTTTGGTGAAATTTCATCAACGACCATGAGGTAGGTGATATAATTTTCAATTCCTATATTATTTATTTTATTTTAGTGTATTTAATTTTTTAATTTTAGTTCCATGTTGGAAAATTTCATTTTACTTGAATTAATTAATTGTTTGATTAAAGGGATTATGAAATTGACAGGATAATGGGATTATGAAATTGATTGATTAATGGAATTACAAAATTGGTTGAATAAATGGGATTATAAAAGTGGATGATACATGAGAATATGAAAATGATACCATGGTATGAGATATTTGTGATTGATGTAAACAAAGAGTTGTGGGACATAGACTGCTAATCCAAATACCCATAGGGTTCTATATTGCTATTATAGGACCTCGTTGTTTGAATGTGAGATTGGAATTAAATTATTAATAAAATCACCTGATAAAATGAAATGTGATATCCCATTGGCGGATAGTTTAGACTCTAACATTGTCTGAAGCATGCATTTTTTTGTTTGAGTGTCACTATGAACCCGATGACATATATGGTTAATGAATGAATAATTTAATGTGAAAACTATTTATTTTACCATTTATAATTTATCTTTATACAATTTCATACACTTTTATAGATTGGATATTTCTTTATATTCCATTAGTGATGGCCTAATGATTTGTACTCACACCCTTATCAGGCTTCCTGATCGTTACCTGAATAGACTTCATGTTTATAGAACAAGATAAGCATAAGAGCCATACGTTAGATGGACGGGTTGAGATTTGTTATGGTGAATAGATGAAGGTACCAGACATGATTTTAAGACCCAATCAAGATTTTTTATTTTTTATTTATTTTGGGTTTTCAATTGAAACTTGACACATATATGAAAAGACATATCTACTGGTTTGGTTTATGGTCATTTATTCATGTTTTGGGATTATCGTGTGATGTTGGTCTTATTAATAATAGTAATATTTGGTTTATTGTTCATTATTGTTTGGATATCATTTATTTATTTCCACTATTGTGATTATTTGATAAATAGGGTATAATAACCCCTCAATTTATATATTAGACCCTCACTAATAGCTAGAAACCTCTAATATAAGAGGAGAAAAACCTATGGTCATGTAACCAACTGGATTGGGGAACCGACATTTGGCACATGGGTCATGACATTAAAATAATATTTCCATATTATTATACAATTAAAGATCATATTATTAATACTTTTTCTTGATTACAAATTATGTGATATATAATAAAAAAATTAATTTTTTATTAAATCTCCAATTATTATATAAAATCTCAATATCCTTCACCATTGAACTCAGAATGTCATGTTTTTAAGAAATTGTAGTGGAAATGATCCCCATTTCTTTTCTTAATGATCTAAACTTTGGACATGAAAACAATGAGAAAGTAAATTGGTAAGTGTTCTTGCTAGATATAGGATTTCAACTCCTTGATTCATTGAGTGGACTAACCCATCCTGAAATTCCAACTTTGATTTCCTCAAAACTTTCTTGTAAATTTGTATTAAATTGACTTTGGATGTTAAATTCAAAACACATTTTGTTAATTCATCCCAGAACCCTTATGAGAACTCCCTTATAAAAGCAAGTTTCCAGAATTTGGATATGTACTACAGATATTTCTATGGTTTTATTCCTAATCAAGTATTGGAAGGCTTAGACTATATTAATATTAGATTTAGGGATTTTAATTAATTATTAATAAATATTATCTTGTTTTATCCTTTACATGTATTCTTAATATTAAGTGGATTTTAATTAATTAACCATGTTGGATAAAACATTTATACACAATCCATCTAGTGAAATTCAATATTTTCATATTAATTCATTTAATAATGTGATCATAGTCATGCATCTATAAAATAAATAATTCATAGACAGAAATATATAAATAAATAAATAGCATAATGATGAACTTATCTAATGGTTTATTTAATGAAAAAACATTAAATCAACCTTTGACCATGGGCAAATAACTAATATTGCAAGTCTGGGCATGATTTATAACATTCCACCTGTTCACCTGTGTATCTCTGGGGTTGGCATAATTATAGTTCCATCCTGAACCGCCTCCACATTCCTTGAGAAACTCCAATAATTACATGTATTTATAACTCACACCTAAGTGTGGGGAACCAAATTATTGGTTAATGGGGATTAAATAAATAACCATGGACACAAAGTTCATACATAATAATGTAGGAAGGGATGAATTGGAGGAAATCATATTAAATTTAATAATAAATAATTGAAAACTAATGAAATAAATTAAATTAAAATACCAAACACATACACAGGTATTAGTCAAGCTTGTGAATGGGTATACATTCAATATATATTAAAAATTAAATGGATAACATTAATTTTTTATTTTGTTCTTTATTATTAAGATAAACACACTTGAATTAATTAATTAATTAATTAATTCACTTTAATCATAATGACCATCCGAATCCTATTGGTAATAACCATCATAAAAATATTAATGGAAAATAAATGGCATAACCAATAGTTTTAGATTTATTATAATAATTTTGTGATAATTTAAAATTCTTTAAAAACCCTATTAAATTGCCAAAATTTTAAAGTTTCAATCAATGAAATAAGATTTTAATGATGAATTTTTTAATTCTTCCATTAATTGGGAGACTACATGGTGTATAATTTCCAGCTACACTCCATGTACCTCAGTTGTCGTGTATCCGGGTTACATGCCTAGGGATTTGGATTGTTAACTCGGACAGACTATATAAAGTTTACATTCCTACTGAACACCATGTATCTTCTAACTTTTTTCTAGAGATACTCTCTTGGGTCTTCACCATGTTTCTTAGTGAGATCAAATAGTTTATAAAAACTAGTTACATTCCATGTATCCCTTATGACTTGTTTCCACTATTCTCATAGACTGTCTTGGTCTGTATTTTAGACATGGAAAATAATGAACTATACACCTTATACACTGCTTACAAGTCATGTATATCATAAATTTTTTAGGCTATCAGTCTAATGCAGTTTGACCATGTACAATGACACTATAGATTGCGTGATTTAGATTGCTAACTTGTACTGACTACATGGCATGTATTCCAGTAACATGTTGTGTAATCTGAAATCCCATGTTCTATCTTATCTCGGTTTACATAATTTGTGCAATAAATACACCATGTATAATTAATTTATCAACGCTTCACGTATCCCTCAACACATCCATGTGTAGTGCACAAGGGTAAATGGTGTATACTCTAGCTATAGGCCATGTAACCGAGTTATAAATTTAAGAATATGAAAAACTAAATAAACATAATTAATATTTCAATAACATGTTATTTCAAATTATATTAAATAATATTTAATATAAAATGAAAACATTCAACTACAATTGGGTATAAATCAAGAATAGAATAAATAATTATAAATTTAAAATGTGATCGCTAAAATGACACTTGAAACATCCTAACAATGGAAGCGTGTGGGGGTGGGTGATATTTTAAAATTTATTTAAATATTTATATGCCTTAAACCCCAATATAGGATCTTGAATATAAAATTTATAATAAATTTTTTTATCAGAAAAAGAAAATTTCTTATATTAGGATATTTTTTTGATATGGATGTTGATCACATGAAAAGCCCCTTTAGGATTGCCTTTGTTTTTCTATTAGGATCTAAGGATTTAATCTATTTAGTGGTGATCCACATATTTTATTTGATCTCTATGAAATTCCAATCTATCTTCAGGTGCTAGCACAACGAATCAATTGTCTTGAATTTTTTGTTCTGATCACTTGTCCATTGAACTAGAAAGAAACTCTCTTGTGTTTAATGTTCTTGATAAGGAGATATAAAGGGGATTTTTGAGATATTTCATCGTGTATAATAATTCTCTATTTTAGATTGCACACTACACAATAGAGATAGAGGACTATTTATAGAGCTATGGTTTAGGTTAAGAAATATTTTAATTGCATACCGGCTCTCAAAATAATATCATGTTCTTAAAAAACCCCATGCCACAGAATATTATTATTATTATTGTGATTTTTGGTGCTCACTAACATGAACATATGATAAATATAATTTACCATCTTGTAAATAAATATCCATCACCAAAAGTGGTCTTGATCCATTCAAAATCCTAAATATTTATTGAAATCTTATATAAATATTTTATTCACCAATAAATATTTGTTATTGATAAAACATTAATAAAATTATTCCTCATTCAAGATAATCATATATATTCTATTAATAAAATTCACTTAAAATTTAATCGATAACATCGATAACACATAGTGTGCGACCCTCTAGGATTATTTTTCACTGGCAATCAGTGAGATTGACTAAAGTCAAAGATTACTGTATAGTAATGGGTCAAGGAACCCAAAGTATATAACTTAATGTTTCACTAAAAATTCATTTTTTATTTGTTTTTTTAAAATCCACTTTAGGGTTAGCGGTAACCATTCCATCTGATGGGATAAAAATTCATAGGATACCAGTTCGAAATTCAAATTCAAAAAAAGAATGGGACATAGAAGCTGAGGAGATCAAAATAGAGGATTCAGTACATCTGTAGAGTTAGGTCACGATCCATCACTATCGTTATCTCCATACAATCACCATCATCATCATCTTCACCAAAAAGAAAACCAAATGTCAGAGTTCATTAGAGTCCCTATAGAACCTCAACACCATATCATCAAATTGTCAGATATAGACTATTCCAACATCACCATCAATATGTTGACACACCATCTTGCTAATAAGGCAGCCTCTAGAGATCACCATCATCACTGAAATTTCTACATCCAAGCAAGGGAAACAAACATAAAATACCTTCCTCATTGATGATAGCAGAAATAAATCCTTGCAAACTAACACAAAACACCTTGCGGATGAAAAACATTGAACCTCACCACCATCAAAGAACAAATGCCTAGAAGCCTAATAACCACTAAACCCACATCCCAAAACCTCAATGTCACCCTGATTTTGATCCGCCTTAGAGAGTTACAGAGAAACAAGTGGTCAAGGTAGGTAACGAAGAAGATGAGGGCACCGAATAAGGACAAGATGAGAGGTAGGAAACCAGATATAGTAAAACATAAGTAGGATGAATCAGGAGTTCCTTGAAACCCTCAAACCACTAAACCACCAAATCTCAAAACATCTCTATTACCCCACTTTAGATCTGACATGGAGAGCCGCAGGGGAACTAGATGTCAAAGTAGAGGATAAGCAGCCAAGGCTCAGACACAAACCTTCATCTGACCAAAAGAACCCAAAAAAGAAGAAAGAAAGAGATCCATGAAGGAACCAAACATACAGGGAAGGAAGAAGAATAAAGATATGAGGAGAGGGGAAGAGAATAAGGTAAAGTAATGGAGGAGAAGCACTCATACATGTCGTTGAACCCACAAAAGTACAGGATATCATCTTCTTATAGAGATGTAACAGATAAATCCTTCCTTGACTTATCTATTAATGAAATTTAAATCACAACACACCCAACATACCCTACCACTCCAAAAACATATGGAATCATGGTTTTCAATTGAAAATTTAACTATGTGAGTCATGAAATGAATTAATGATAATCTTAAAGTCTATGGACCATTACACACACTCGTAGATAAGAATATCCAATGATAGTAAAACATATGGAATTTCTACTGGAGGGTCTGTTCTCACAATCTCTTATATTAGTTATTACCAAGTGTGAACTTAATGAGAAGAATCCTTATCTGTTTACGAGTACACGCATTTAACAATCTATGTACTATGTGTCCCATCATAGTGCATTATCCAACTGTAGAACATTATTTAAGAATATCATCATAGCACTTTAAGGTGCTCATCATAGTAGTGAAATGTTATATCAATGAGATGTATACTATAGGACATTATTAAATCAGAGAAATGTAGAATAATGAAAAATATGTTATAATTTGTTTTATTAATATTCAATAAATCAAATAGACATGTAATCAAAGTAAAAAAAGTTGGTCTTAGAACAAAAAATCCAACATATAGTAGTAGTACCATGAGTATAGGTTCAATGATGATATGGATTCATTAAAATATTAATTAGTGATACTTAGTGATATGGGATATGTTACTTGGGATTGAATAGCCTTATTCATTTTGGTTAACTTAATTGGGAAGTGACTATCATGGTTATAATATGTTTCTTAAGACCCTGGGGTATTATGTGGCTTACATAGGTACCTAATTTTTTTTATAACCTTCATTTGGAATTAATTTAGGTGTTCAACACCTTAGGTATAGGGATCCACTAATTTGTTGTATTGAAATTATTCCTAACGTTATCATGGTTAAGAAGAGTGTCTCAGGAAAATCCAATGGTACAATATGTTTGGATATGTTCCTTTTAGGATAATGTTGGAATTCATTTTTTTATTAAATTTTTATTTATTTTTAATCTATGTGTTTTATATTTATGATTGTTTTATATTGAACAATTCACTATAGAGTCATTTTTTTATTTGAGATGTTTTATCTTCCATTTTTTTCAAAGTATGAGACATAATAATGTTTGGATGATTTTTTTAAGGTCTGAGTTAGATTATTTGGACTTCTTTAATGTATTTGTCTCATAATACACTCATTTATGATAATTTATAGTCTATAATGTATTATTTTATATTTTTTTCAAATTCTAATCATGTTTATCATAGAATTATAAAAATCAGTGATTCAAATAGAATGTGTCACAATGATGGATGTTTGGCGATAATTTAGTGGATGGTGTGATTAAGTCTATTAAATTGTCATACTTAGGATTTTTTTGTTATATACGCAAGAAATAATTGATTTAGAAGGTGTAAGAACATTATTAGTTTGGGAATATAATTTCAAGGCAGTGATTAATGTAATTGTATTTTAAAATTGTTTAATATTAAAATTTTTCATGAATTTAATTTATAATTGTCACAAACCAGGCCGGGTCGTCATCCGACCCAGTGCCCAACCCGATCCGCGACATGGCCCGAAGGGCGTTCCCAATCCCCACGTGCTGGAAACTAGTGCCAGACATCAAAACAAACCAGTTGGGAATAGTTTTCCCATGAAAAAGATAAATAAACATAAACTAAACAAACAGATGAATAAAAGAGAATAAACTGAACAACGTGGCAGTAGAAAAAGGAATAAACAAAGAAATGAGACATGCCTCAGGTGAACCCGTGGACCACCACAGTATGACAACCACACTCGCTCCCAAAAGCGATCCAATACTGAAACCTGCAACTGAAAAGTAAGGTAGGTGTGAGCACCGAGATGCTCAGTAGGAAAGCCAAAAATGTAACCACGTCCTATGCCCCTGCCTTTAGTAAGAAATCCAGTCATGCCAGTTTGAAAAATTGGATATAATAAAATAGTGTTTTCCTTCTTTTCAAATTCAAGTAACGAGTTTGCATTATCAAGTAAGGAATTTCACTCCCACTGCATTTTCAAAATAGTTTCCAATCATGCATTAACGTTTCAAATGAAAAGAAATCAGTTTTGATTAAAATATGGTTTTCACAAAAAGACCTCAAGTATGACGTAACTGAAATGAAAGGTAAATCACAAGCAGCACGTCGCAAATGAGAACCATGGGTAATCTCTACAGGTAGCCAGAACAAGTGGGAACCTAGAGACCTTATACCTCAGTGAAACGTGGCTTAGAAGACCACGAACCTCAAAAAACGTGGTTTAGAAGACCACGACCCTCAAAATTCATATGTTTAGTTTGTGTTGTTGCGTCAATCCTGCTAGACAAACCGAGACGAACCCCTGCCATGTCATCTAGCGTACTATTCCTGGTCACCCACCTAGTTACCCGGGTTTCCCATTGTGCTCTATTTCAAGTGGTGGTGAGTTTTTATTTATCATGAAAACATATATGAACATAAAATTTTCTTTATCAAAAGATCATTCAACCTCTCACCATTATTCTTCCTCCTTAAGCGCATTCCCCCTATTTCACGTCACACAATGCATAAACATAAATTTTAGGCACATCATAACACTTTCAACATACATATCATTTTCTAAAACCAAGGGGGCGTGCCTCAAGAGAGGTTTTTCTTTTCCATAAAACATTCTTAAGGTTCCAAACGGGCTTTATTACATAAAGGGAATATTTTTTTACAATTAACTGGCCAAAAGACCAAACACCTTTGGAAATACACATTACCAGTTCAAAACCACTTTAGGAAATCAATTTTTTTTAAGAAAGGTCACTTAAGACCGATATCATTAAAAATGAATTTCAGTTTCCAAAGCAAAGGCATAATCATTTCTAGCTACTATAACCTGATTTCATAGCATGTGTATATAGCATAAATGTAAAACTTATTTTTAAAACAAGCAGGAAATTATGAATCTCAAATTAAAGGCATAGGCATATAGGACCTACCTCAAACTTATCGTTATTCATCGACGACCACCTGAACCGACCCTACGCACTTTCATGGACATTCTTTCATACTCATATATATAAATACCCATGGATGCATTTCACATATTCCCCAAGCCATGAAGGAATATGTACAAAGAGATCATTTATATATATATGTCTTACCTTATGCATGCACATGCAAGCATTCTTGACACCCGCAACTTAAAACCATCGTAGTGAGGTCCATCGCACTACACAAATAATTTAATAAAAACAACTTAACACTTGAACAATCTACAAAACATTTAAAAATAATTCATCAAGGGTTTGGACCAAAAAAACATTCAAAACACCCTTTTAAAAACCGAACGCGCCAAGATGCAACACCAAAACACCAACTGCAACCTACACACATTTTAATAGATGAACTGCATAGTTTAAAAAAACACTGATAAACAATTCTGCATGGGTTTTTCCAAAGAATAGTTTCATGCGCAATGCATAAAAACACTACCAGCAAAAGCAAACACACCCAACCCTCAAGCAGAACTAGATTCGCAGCCTTAATGTCCTTAAATAAATCAAATCCAAAAGTCATAAAAAAACCATGAATAATGCAACATAGGACTACCTCAAAAACCCCCCAAATTCCTTTTCCTTAAAAAAAACAAAAGCACACTAAAAACCTTTCCAAACATCTTTCGCATCACTCACAAAATTTCAAACAACCAACTTCACTATTTATAAATTAACGTCAAATAACACAAAAAAGAGTTTTTCTCAAAAACACACCCCATTATATATGAACATTCTATATATTATCAATGACATACTAAAATTATTAAATACTAGTTTCGCACCAAACAGATAAATCATAGAACACCAAATTTTTTTAAGCAAGTAAAAATAATTCACCAAATAAACACAATTCACACTCAACAAATTAATTAAAGAACATCTTAAATTATTTAAATAAGAAAATTAATTCATCACACAAAACTTATAGGAGGAAACACTCACCATCAGTGTCGAAACTTCGAATTCCGACACAAAACATTGATCGTGTGCCAATCGTACTACAAGAAACCATAATTTTACCCTAATTCAAGCATTGGAACCAAAAACAACACCATCAAACCAAAATAGAGACCCTGAAAACATAAAACCCCCAAAAAAACAAACACTGCATAATTGAATCAATAATTTTAACAAAAGAAATATAAACTCTAACTATAGCTTAATCAAATTGAAAGAACAACACCCGACGTAAGATGAACCTGTGGCGAGAAGTCCAACAAGCTAGATGGAGAGAGCGGTGAAGGAGGGCAGTGGTCGTGGATTTGTGCACGACAGCATGGAGGGCACAACTTCACCTAGACGGTGCAAGGTAGTAGGTTCATCGGGAGGAGTAGTAGGAGGGCAGAGCCGCCGGAGCTTCGGCCATAGAAAGAGAAAAAAAGGGGTGGTGTACTGGTGGGAGGAGAGCAAGGGAAGGGGATGTTCGGTGCGTGTAGGGTTAGGAGGGGGGAGCAGCGAAGGTTGCAGATGGTGGCTGATGGCGCGACGGAAGGGAGTAGAGGTCCACGCAGGAGGTGTTGTGTGCTGGTGGGAGTGGCGCAAGGGGCAGGGTGTGCGGCCATGGAGCGGACCAGAGGGAGAATTGAAAAGGGGGGAGGCGAGCTAGGGTTGCATGGGGAGTAGTGTGCAGGCATCTAGAGGTTGTGATGGGTATTTCAGCGTGAGGCAGTTTGCAGGGTAAATGCGTGCAGAAGGAGCATCGAATGAGGGGAGGGGCGCCGAAGCAGGTAAGGGTGCCGGCCACGGGGACTGTGCGGCGCACTAGGGTTGCAGGGGGGAAAAAAAGATCCGCATGGGGAGAGAGGGGAGAGGAAGGAAGGAGAGATGGAAAAAAAAGAAGAGGGAGAGAAAAGAAGGGGGAAAATAATAAAATAAAAAGAAAATAAATTAGAAAAAAAAAAGATTAAACAAAACTTCAGTTAATAATAACAAGTTTTAATGTGAATAATAAAACCAACATAGTAAAAAGACCAAATCACAATATTAACACAAAAATAATGATTATAATTATAGCCTAATAAAAATATTAACCTCAGGGATAATAATACTAATAATAATAATACTAAAATAATAAACCAATCAAAATAAAACATCATTATTAATTTAGGTTGGACACCCCGCACGGTCGCCTGCGTGGTCGCATGAGCAGTCGCGCGCCCGGTTGCGCGCCTACATAATAATTAATTTAATAATTAATCGTTTTATCATTTACTTTGGGCATTATGCATGGTCATGCATATGGATGTGCACCATATATGATCCCAAATCACTAAAAAAACTCGGCTAAACCTGCAGCTCAAAAAAGAGATCCAAAATAATTAAATTAAAAGGAATGTGTCGGTCGGGGTGTGACAATAATGATTAAATTTGAAAACTTTAGTTTCACTGTTATTATTAATTGAACGATATATTTATTTTTATGCAACATTAATTTTTAATTTTAGTATTTAATGTTGTTGGACTTTATTTTTTTCTTTGGTAATTTTTATGTAGGCATGTTTCTTTGGGCCATTACTTAGCTCTATTCTATTATCTTGTTCCAATGGCTCGATTTCCTTTATGTATAAGTGGATTCTCCCTAATTTTTTGAGATTCTCTAATAACTATGGATCATATGATTTTATTTTATTTTATGTGTTTTCATTTATTCTTGTTTAATGATATACTTATTATAGATCCCAATGATACACATCTAATCCAATCATTATAAATTATTTATCCCTTTAAATGTGTTCCTTCCATGTTATATAATTTCTTGATTCTATATAATTATTCCTTGATCATTTCACCCACCCTATTTTGACCTACAATTATGGGGTTCTTGATCAGTGATTAATTTTCTCCAATGATCACTCCCTAGATCGATGCATTATTTTTTTAGTAGTAATATGTGATTGGGATGTTTGTATTAGTTATTTTTCACCAATTAAATAAATTAAGGTTGATGGGAATGAGGATAATATTATTTCCATCCCCATGGTGATTGGTTCAAGCACTTGGAGTAATTTTGATTTTCTAGAATTAGAAAAGTGGACTCCCTACATGGTATATGTGGTGATATATAATTACAACGAATAAACCATGGGGAGGATAACTACATTGTCAAAATGATAATGAGGTATAGATCCTAGCATGTCCAATCATCAATAGAGGTGATACTGAGCCCTGATAAGTGGGTATTGGTCTAGTTTATTTTTTTTCATTTGTCATTCATTATACATTATAATTGTTTTATTTGGTGTTTCATTAATTTTATGTGTAACTATATCTAAGATCTGGCATATTTATGACATCCTCATCTTAGTGTTGACCACAAACCTCAGGGTGATAAAATTGTCAATTTTTAGATACATTCTTTGGTTTTCATTTTCTACCCAAGCCTATATCTTTTATGCCTTTATTTTTTCATATTTGAAACCATGAAACAACAAAACCTTGAAATAAGGTTAATTTAATCAATCACATAAATCAACATGTCTATTTTTTTCTTTCTTTACAACTTTACATAACTTAGTATTTATAAATAAATTCTTCTTGGTTGATTCATGGTTATTTCTACAAACTACTCTATGATTTTTTTTCATGCAATCAAAACTATTTTTTTCTATTTGGAATGATTAAAATGGTTTTAGTATGTATTTATATTAATAATATAATTTATTTCATGTTTATAATTAATCAAATAATGTTTTAGTTACGATTTTTTCTTACTAGGTTATGATGTTTAGACATATAAATTTATTTTGTGGTTCTGAGAATTAGTATTTTATTTTTTTGGGATAATAAAATTGGAGAAATAATCCAAGGATTTAATTATAATGAAGGACCATCATAACCATTTTTTATTTTTTTTATAATTATTGAGGTCCTTCAATGGAATAAATTTTACAAATTTGTACCAAACTGTCATTTTCTAAGTATTCTTGATTTTATAATAATTTAAGAAGTATTTTTATTATAATTATACAATTCTATTTATTTTTGAATCATATATTAATATCTCATTCACAAACATGGAATTTTTATATATTGCTTATATTTTCACTCTTTAGTGAATTTATGTTCACTATGCAATCATCTTTAATTGCTAGTTTTGGAATTATGCTATCAAATTTCAGTTGGTTATCAGTTTTCAATAATTTAAAATTAAAATAATAACTAAAATTTTAATTTAATTTTTTTTGGTTTTATCAAACTAACACAAAGGGGTCCATATCATGATAGGTGGAAACCCCTGATAGTAATTTAAAAAAATATTTTTTTGAGTTTTAAAAACATCATTAATTAAAATTTATATAAGATTTATAGTTATGGAATTCATACCACACATGATTTAGTGGGCATAATTTCATTAACTATAACTAATAATAGTATATATAATGTGGGTTCAAATAAAACAGAATGTTTCTGTATCCATAAAAAAATTTATTCCATATTTTTGTTTAAGTATTATGGATCTCTGTAATCATGTTGAAACCACTAATATTTAAATATTCAATTATCTATAAGTAATTTTGTACTTGTGAACATTATGAAATTATCTAGTGTTAAGGAAAAATAATATTGGTAAACATGTCATATCTCAGCCAAATATTATCATTTTCCCAAAGGGGAATAGGTTGGTTCATATAACGAGATACCTTCCATTTTTCTTATACTTGTAGAGTTTAATATAGAGCCTATTTTAATATTTATGATATTTATTTCTATTATACTATTTATAAGGTTAAACCTTGAACACATATTTTAGTGTTAAGTTTGGATAAAAATATTATTATGTTATTTAAATATTTCAAAGGGTGAGTAATTATTATAGATGAATATTTAAAAAATTAAGAAACATAATTTGGTGTTAAATTATACTGAATGTTTTCATCTTTCATAAATGATAATTGTTTGTAATTTTCATGTTCTTATAAGAAGTTTCTTTTGATTTTTTGTCATAATTATATAATATATTGATGGATTCGACAAGTTGTGATGGTGTTGATGATAGTGAATTATTAATATTATTGATTTCATTAATTGTATTTATTTGTGTTAAATTATTTTTTTAATTGAATTATGATTTTGAATACTTTTCACCACTCTATTTTTTCTTTTCAAGTTGTAAATATTTTTTATGGAAAAAATATAAGATGTTATTTGACATTTTATTCAATGTATTTCTTTTTTTTGTGATTTTTTATATTCTAAATTTATGATGAGTGTAATTATCAAATTTTTTTTTTAAAATAGGAATAAATATTAATTACTTAGTGTTATAATAAATATCAACTAAATAATTATAAACCTTCGATAAAAAAAATATTTTTAAAAATTTGATTTTTATTTATCACATGAGTTTCCAAAGAATTCATCTTTAGGTTGTGCATTAATTTGAACAATGTAAATTTTGTATTGTTAAAAGCTAACTTCTTATATTATGGTGGAAATACAAATAAAGGGTATGGTGTCCTTTTTTAAAAAGGGATACTATCTAATTTTGGTCACCAATACCCACTATTTGTGGCCTAGATCCACCGGTATGAGTGAACATAAATTTCAAGAATATTTTTCCAATGCAATCATCAATGGGAAAAAAAGTATTTCAATGATAATAAATTAGAGTAATACATTGATAACTTAATAGATTTACTATTTGATTAAAATATTTTTAAAACTGAAGTTAGTATAAAAATAGTGTTGAACTCATAACAAACAAGAACATAATTTTTTTTATTCTAAAAACCACTGAATATAGTAGTGCACATAAATATACACCATATAAACTTCAACAATAAACAATACTATCAAATTCCAACACCTCCTAAATACTCTCTCAGGTGTCTAAATTCTAATGTCTACAAATTTGAGCTGACCTATCCAATAGTACCGGGCCATTACCCACCAGGTTTTCCTTGTGAGTATCTTACCAAAACTGACCAGTCCCTACTGCATGTTAAAACCATCAAACCTCTTAAAGAAGGGGAGAAAAAAATTTAAACTCCCATTAAAATATTCCAATTTATAAAAAATAACCATCAAATCATATTTAAATACAAAATTTTTCTGATAAAACACAAAGGTTATATGAACCCTGAGGATTAAATCCCAAAATTCCACCATTGAAACATCAATAATAGAAGAACCATCCAACACAAACATAATCATCCCCCACAAAGTGATAATAATCTACAACTGAGATGTATAACTTGAACCATTCACTCTAAAATGTGGCATAAATATCCACTTAAAAAAAACCAAAATACATTTTCCACCAAACAATTTACACCAAAATCATTAAAAGATCTAATTATACCTTAAAATATCTCCACATTTACATTGATTTTGATTTTGAAATAAATAGAAAGCATTATTTTACTTAAAATAAAATGCGATTTCTTTCATTAAAAATATCCATTCTAACATGACATATTTCTAAATAATTATCCCATTGATTCTGAATAATTGAGATACCAATAACAACAAAAAAACAATAAATTATCTCATGCTTACCCCATAAACCATAACTTCTCCAAACCTTTTTAACTTAAGGAAACTTTTAAAAAACATGATCAAAATAATCCCAGCAATAGAACCACTAAAAATGAATATTTACCTTCAAACCTCACTTAATAAAAAAACCCAAAGGAATAATATCAAGGAGAAGCCAGAAAATAAAAATCATCACCATTATTGGAACATGGAGATTCCTAATACACTTATAATAGTAAGTAGTAGAAAAATATCCCAATTAATAAGATCTATATTCATGGATGTATTACCATACTTTTTGGGCCATTTATAAGGTATACCGAACTAAGTTACATTTAGAAAAATAACAATCCCAAATTAATGTTTTTATAATGTGAGAAACTATAAAATGGATACTAATAATTAAAACTAATTGAGTGTAAGAAAAAATGATAGAAATTTTAAAAAATACACTAGATCCAAAGCACATGAAGTAAATATGAGATCATCCTAAAATATCTTTACTTCCCCCATGTTAAATTACTTAAAAATTAGTCTGTGATGGAAGCTGTTTATTTTTCATAACATGACTACTCTGAATATCCTCCACCCTTATATTTAAACCTATTTTAAGGAAATATAAACCCTTTAACATCCTTGTAAAACAAAATATGGTATTAATCATAGTTTTAATAAAAGAATACAAATTTCAGGAAAATACATTCAGTTTGAAATTTTATACCAAAGAGCTCCTGGATCATGCACAATATGTCTCCCTTAATAATCCAAAAGATATATATTGTGGGAATTATGATCTCTCATCCCAATTTCTCCTTGATACCTTTATAGAAACATGACCTCACACTAAGAACATTGTAGTGATTTATGTTCCATATCACCTCCCCACCAATAGTTATAAATCAAAGAATTCAAACAATCATAGATAGATTTAGAAATATACTTAAAACTCATAGTAAAAATAGAAATATCCAAATCCAATTTTTTTTGATAAAACTATTCCTTTTCTTAAATATAATCTTCTATTTCTATCCTTAATTAATTGCATTACCCTTTATTTAAATCATTGCAACAAATTGACATTTAAAATTATTATAATTGAGGGTCAACCCAAGTATTTATTAAGGTGCCTAATCTTGTGGACCCCAAATCGCCAATTTATATTTTCTCTTGATAGCATAAGTGTGTTAGGATTGAAAATAAGGATAAACTTATTAGTGTTCACTATCTATACTTATAAACTCTTATAACATATTAAAACCCCAAAAATATCTATCATGATCTAGCTATAGTCCTATTAAAAATGATCACATCATCTACAAAAAATAAATGAGAGACATGATGAACATTTATACTGATATTAATTACTTGTAAATATAATTTAATATACAACTTTTATAATTGTATATCCAAGAATTACAAGTTTTAAAGGAATAAATAAGGATACAACATATCCCCTTTGATAATACCCCAAGTAGGTATCACTCTCCCATTTACTTATTTATTGAAATAAGGAATAAGATACATTAAAAATCATAGAATGAAGATATTAATGAATCTATAATTAAAACCAAGTGTTCTTAAGATAGCCTCTAAGAAACTCAATCTTCAAGGTTATATTATTTGTGCATATCAATTTTAGCATCCCTCTTCCCTATATCTTCTCACCAATAAGTCTTGAAATTATGTAAAAACTAAAAGGGAATAATGATGTTATATAAGATCAAACTCCTTATAAGAAAATACAATTTCCTTTCCAAGATCAAATTATATAACATGTTACAAAGCCTATAATTAATTGATTTTAAACAAATTTTATAGAAAATATTATAGAGGACAATGGTCCTAAACTCCAAAATTCTTAACCTTAAGAGTGAAAAAAATATATTTTTCATTAATTCTTATGGAAGAATAACCATAGATAAAAATAAATAAATAAAGTATATGAAGTATCCTATCAAATAATATTCTAGTATTCTTGTAATAAATAAATAAGTCATACTATTTGGCGTTGGGCCTTACTTAGTTCTATATGAAAGAAGTAATAATGAACTTACTTCTTATATCCTTTGAGACCTCCCTTCCATGAAAAACCATATCTATAAAATTAATTATTGGAGGAATAAATGTAAATAGATTATTAAAACAAGTAATCACCAATCATTCCATACCTTGTAATTATATGATCCAATTTCCTTCCAAATAAATAATTCCTTTTACTAAATTATGATGCCTAAGTTTCGATGACTTAGAATAGAAGAACTACATATTTAAATACCCATTCCTAAACCAAAGATTATTTACACATTAATGACATAATTATTATTAATAGTATAATATTGGTCTAATTTGACTTGCATACCCCTTTGCTAATGATGATGAATCATTATACCAATTCCATTGATTACATCCCACAAGTTTTTCTAACCTCTCTTTGATCCACTACTAAAAACATCCCACCACTAAATGGTTCCATTAGAATGGAAATTATATTTCCCAACCTGTAAAGACCCGTAAAATTCAAGGGAAATTTTTTCTTAATTTTCTTTAGAATTTTACAAGAGCGCGGTTTCAGACGGCACCTGATTCCGAGGCCCGGAGTGCCCGGAATCAATTTACGAAGTTTGACTCGGGTACGTTCAGTGAACGAACGAGCGGGAATTCCTAACTTTTGATCCGGTTCTCGGAATTGAAATCCGAGGGCACCGATGAACTCGCAGCGCCGATATTCGCTTAAAGAGACCTTTTCGGAAGTTGCGTTTGTTGTGGGTTGAAAGTTAGTTTTTGGGTTTTAGGTTTAAGTTAAATAAAATTTTGTGAAGAACAGGGAGTTGGAAGTGGGACCCACATCCACTTAACCTCCCTTGGGAGGATTAAGTGTGGTGGGGCCCACACGAAGCTCCCAACCTTTCATCTTCTCCCAACTCCCTTAACCCCTCTTTAATGACTTGAGTCATTTAATATTGGAGTTAATCTTTTTGAAATTCAAACCTTTGAAATTATTTTGTTAGGTTTGTAAATAAAATAAGCTCTTATTTTATTTGGTTGGGTTAGAACACTTTGGCCATCTTGAGAGCTTTTGGGAGTTTTTCTTCTTCTTCTTCAACTCTAACGAAGAACACGAAGAACGCTCAACTTGACGAAGAACGCTCAAGTTCCGACGAAGAACGCCGCTCCGCACTTCTTCGTCTTCCGTGTCAACGAGTGGGAACGCCGCT
The DNA here is from genome assembly GCA_963277665.1 of Viscum album. Classification (NCBI taxonomy): domain Eukaryota; kingdom Viridiplantae; phylum Streptophyta; class Magnoliopsida; order Santalales; family Viscaceae; genus Viscum; species Viscum album. Next base: position 1,875,856,522 of record OY728161.1, read on the forward strand.
TCCTCCTCGGATTCCCTTCGTCGACATAAGAAGTTTCGCCAACGACGTATCACATCGGACGCATCTCTTCGTCAACGGATTTGACGAACGACGACCGCGACGCCCGACCTCCGCGACGTTGTCTTCCGCGGACGTTGTCAAATATTCGAACTTATACCTGAGGTAGGGGTTGTTGATTTATTGTTTAATTATTTTATTCTTGATCGTGGATCTCGCATGTCTAACGTGAGGCTTTTGAATATTTTTAAGTTGTGTTATTGTTTAACGTGAGGGGGCCGGACCGCATGAACACGGCCGAACCCCTCCATCGTTCTTGTTGAATTGCCTTGCGGGTGGAAACAAGGTGGCGTGGTGCCGTCGCACCACGCGGTTAATCGTGCGTTTATTTTACGCAACGCCGTCGCGCGCGCACCATGGAAGAAACATCTTGAATGCGATGCCGTCGCGCCGCGTTGAAAGAAATCAAGGCACGGCGGAGGGGCGCGGTGCCGTCGCACCGCGCCGGACGACGAACACCGCGGCCGGTTCCGGGCCGCGGCGAGACGAGGAGACCGGCGGCCGGGCCGCCGGCGTCGGAAGCCGAAGAGGGGACCGGATTTTCCGGTCCCGTTGTAGAAAACCGGCCGGCCAGCTGGCCGGCCGGATGGTATTAAACCGGGGGAATTAATCCCCCGGCCAGCACATAAAACCCCCCTCTTTATGAGGGGGGCGGTTCTTTTGAGGGGGGGCAGGCGGCCCCCCGTTCTCCTGCCAATCAAGCCCCCCACGTGGGGGGGGGGGGCGGTTTTGCAAGGGCGCGGCATTTAGCCGCGCCGCCATTCCAAGAAAGCGGGGGCTTTGCCCCCCGCATGCCGCCACCGTGCGGCGACTGGCAGCCGCGCCGCCAGGCTGCTGCGCTGCGCCGCCGCGCCGCCGGCCGGCCGACCGGGCCGGGTTCAGCGGACCGGGTCGGTCCGACCCGGTTCGGCCGACCCAGGGGGGGTCGGGCCGGGTCGGCCCGGACCCGGACCCCCCGTTTCGAATCTTTTTCGGTCTTTTGGTTATATCTTGAGCCACGGATCTCCGACCGACGAACCGTCTACGGTAACGCGATCCTTGGATCGAGACGGTAGTTTCAGTATATCGCACTCAAAGTTTCGGATTACTTTGAGTTCGGCCGGGTTGGTTCGTTCACGAAACCAACCGGGCCTTCGGAGCGGAAATGCTCATATCTTGAGCTACGGACGTCCGATTGACGTGCCGTCAGCTGTGTTGTGTTCCTCTTAGTGAGACGGATCTTTTGGCATACTCCGTCCGAGGTTTGGATGCAGGTGGAGTACGGTCGGGTTGGTTTTTCCTTAAAAACCAACCGAGCCCCGGGGACGAAAATGCCAATAACTCTCAGACCGGGCGTCCGATCGACGCGCCGTCAGTTGCGTTGAGTTCCTGTTGACGATACGGAACTTTTGGATACATCAACTCTGGAATTTGTGACAGTTGATGTATCAGCCTCTCGGCTCGTGGAGCGGACCCTCCGAACGAGCTTGCTGTGTGCGGGAACCCTAGTGCTGGCTGCGACTGCTGCGACTGCTACTACTGCTACTGTGACTGCGGCGATGACAGTACAGAGATCCTGTGTGGATTCGACGACGACGACTACAGCACTCAGCGATCCTACGTGGATCAGTGCTACAGGTCCTGTGTGGGCCCGATCCTGTGTGGGTCCGATCCTGTGTGGGTCCTTGCGCTCAGCGGTTCTGTGTGAACCAGCGCCTACAGGTCCTGTGTGGGCCCGATCCTGTGTGGGTCTTTGCGGGGGTTAGTTACCTATCGATCCTTCGTGGGTCCGACGACTTAGATGGATCATAGATCATCTTTATCGTCCTTGAAGAAGTATACCTGTGTGAGCTGAATCCTATTGCTTTCCTGTGTGGATTGTGTAGTGCAATCCTGTGTGGATTACGTTTTGCTTTCCTGTGTGGAATACGTTTACTTTCCTGTGTGGACTGAGTTGTACTTGGGCTCGGAGGTTGGAGCGTATTTGAAATTGATGACTTAGGTATATGTATGGGCATATACCTAAGCAGTGTCGGTTGTTACTTCGTGATTGTACCTTTCTTCGTGGTTTATCCTTTGTGGATTTGAGAGACCTTCAGGGGTCTCGGGGTCCCTACAGAGTAGCTTATACTCACCCCTGCACGGGCTTTGCCCGCACTACGTTGTGTTGGTTGCAGATGACGGACAGCGTTGACCTTAGCTGAGGCTTGCAGAGCGGGACAGTACCCGGAGGTGGACCACTGGGCGGGACGTGCTCGGAGCGGACGGCGGGACCCGTGGAGCAGTGGAGCTATCTGTACCCATCCTTCAGGTGGGATTACCGGAGGACAGCTCGGCGTAGAGGCTTTTACTTTTCAGTTGTTGTTTTCCCTTTCGAGTTGTACTTTACTTTCAGTTTGGGTTTGTATACTGGCCCATTTACTTTTCCGCACTTTCAGTTGTACTCTGCTTTTGTTTAGTGTTTACTTTCCGCTTGCTTACTCTGTGGTGTTTGTTTACTTTTCAAAGGCAATGCCTTCCCTTTTTTTACCGGGATTTACGCCTTGTTGCTAGTCGCCAGCCCCTGGCCTATGGAAGGCGGGCTTGGGGTAGTCACGGCACGGACCCCGAGGGCGGGTCCTGACAAATTGGTATCAGAGGAGTTCGGTTCTACCGCGAACTCTGATCTTTTCTATGTGAAGCAATAATGTTTAGCGTATTGAGTGTGGTTATCAGTCCAGGGAGTCCAGTGTTGGTGCGGCGGCCGACGTATCCGTACACCAGGACCCTGACTTCTGATTTCCGACTTAATACACGAAAACATTGATTGCGTGTGTGTTTCAAAGTTTTCTTTGTGATTACTTTGTGTCAGCTCACCAGGTATACTGTTTGACCGTGGCGCACCTGTTCCTTTTCAGGATGGCCCCACTACGGCAGCCAGCTAGGGTTCCGAGAGTCGAGTGTGATGACATCCCACCGAGCGACGAGGCCTCGGTGCAGGGCCCTTTGTCAGCAGTGGCACCTGCGGTAGATCTACCCGTCGAGCCACCGATGATTCCAGCACCAGTCGCTGACGATGCACGTCGCCTCAGCGCACTGCATGAGTTTCAGCGCCAGCGACCGCCTAGGTTCCATGGGGAGACGGACCCCCAGGCAGCAGAGGACTGGCTGGAGGCAGTGGTACGAGTTTTCAGGCTAGTGAGGACACCAGCAGACCTCATGGTGATCCTCGCTGCGAGCCTACTGCACGCAGCAGCGGGCCGATGGTGGAGCTTGATGCTCCAGGTGCACGATGAGGCATCTCTACTTTGGACGGACTTTGAGAGCCTCTTCCGCTCGGAGTTCGTCCCAGCCACCCTTCGTGCAGTGCGTATCCATGAGCTTCTCCAGCTGCGGCAGGGCAGCATGACGATCGCTCAGTACTCGGCGAGATTTACTGATCTCTCGCGCTTCTCGACCGACATGGTACGAGACCCATTCTTCCGGGCCCGGACCTTCGAGCAGGGTTTGAGACACAAGATCAGGGCATCGCTGATCTCCCTCAGCATACCGACTCAGACTGGAGTACTGGAGCGGGCCCTTCTGATCGAGAGCTTCCTTGCTGAGTCTACACCAGCGCCGAGACCCACCGCAGGGCGGCACGTAGAAGAGTCATCTGCAGCAGGCAGTCGACGGATGACTCAGGAGTCCAGGCAGACCAGACCTTCAGGCAGACGACCTCAGGACACTGGCTCAACAGTGCGGGGCACACAGCGCGGAGCCAGTCTTTCGAGAGGCAGACAATGCTACTCGTGCGGCGGGCAGGGCCACATGGCTCATGACTGCCTGACCCTCCATGCAGAGGAGCAGCAGACGGTTGAGGAACCACCTAGGCAGAGGCAGAGGTTCGACCGTGGCGGTCCACAGGGAGGAGGCAGACGAGGCAGAGGAGCTGGCCAAGCAGCAGGTGGTGGGCGACGCTTTGAGGCTCTACCACCACCACCACCAGGAGGTCCACCCCGACCTCAGGGGAGAGCACAGCTTCAGGCAGCTGAAGCTTATGATCATGGAGCTCTGGAAGCAGGTGGACTAGTTCGGGACTAGCTCCAGGCATAGAGGCCTTTGCCCATAATGCCTCTAGCTTCGTAGTTTGTGTTGCCTTGTGACCTTGTACTTTAAGTTGAAGTAATAAAATATACTTGCCTTGGTGACTATTGTTTTGTTGTCTTTTGTTTGTTTTTACTAAGAGGTGCCGGTTAAAAAAAACTATTAACTTGACCCTCACTTGCGAGATTCTTACTGGAGGAAACCCAGTGACCACACACTGATGCCGACAGTGTGACTCAACCCTTGGAGGCGAGAGTAACGGTTGGATCTCTTGGTAGCAGTGTCGAGGCCTTACGACATCATCCATGCCATGAATTAACTAATCATGACGGGATTGACTGTATTTGGCAAGGAACGTGGTTCATCCAGGGGATGAGACCGGATTTCACTTTTCAGAAAAGGAGAAATCTTTGCAGCTTTGTCGTACGTTAAGAAGGATGAGGAAACCCTTCGTGTGGTCAGACAGATGTCAGCAGGAGGACGAGCATTCAGCTACTTGAGGAGGCGACGGAGCAGCTAGCCTCTTTGTAGATATCCTTCGTGGATAGAGATGGAGCAACCTTCCTTCAGTCTCTCACAGTCACCCCTCCAATACTGCAGCGGGTCAGAGAGGCACAGCGTGAGGACGCTGACTGTGAGACACGACATGCACAGATATCCTTGGGACAAGCACCTGATGGTTTCTCCCTTGGAGCAGAGCACGACATCCTTTTCAGAGGACGTACCATGGTACCAGTTGCTTTGCGAGAGGAGGTGCTAAGAGAGTTTCACACTTCTCCTTTGGCGGTACATCCTGGAGTGGCGAAGATGTACCAGGATCTCAGACGACAGCACTGGTGGCCGGGCATGAAGAAGGTTGTGGCAGAGTTCGTTTCTCGATGCCTCACCTGCCAGCAGGTGAAGGCAGAGCATCAGGTACCAGCAGGCTTGGTACAGCCCTTGGAGGTCCCGGAGTGGAAGTGGGACGGGATATCTATGGACTTCGTGACTGGACTTCCACGCACTTCCAGAGGTCACGACTCCATCTGGGTGATTGTTGACCGACTCACCAAGTCGGCACACTTCTTACCCATCAGAGAGCAGGGCTCAGTAGAGAGCTTGGGACGTCTCTACGTTCAGGAGATATGTGCACGACCCGACGCACATCATTGACCATGGGGAGCTTGACGTTGATGATGGGGAGACTTTTACGGAGGTCCCGGTGGAGATAGAGGATAGAAAGGAGCGGGTCCTGCGTGGGCGATCGATTCCTCTTGTGCGCATCAGATGGCAGCACGGGAATCTCCAGGAGAGCACATGGGAGCGGGAGGCTCAGATGCGTGCTCAGTACCCTCATTTGTTTCCCTAGTTTTTGATGTATCTTTACGGGGAAGTAAAGCCCTGAGGTGGGAGTAATGTAAAGACCCGTAAAATTCAAGGGAAATTTTTTCTTAATTTTCTTTAGAATTTTACAAGAGCGCGGTTTCAGATGGCACCTGATTCCGAGGCCCGGAGTGCCCGGAATCAATTTCCGAAGTTTGACTCGGGTACGTTCAGTGAACGAACGAGCGGGAATTCCTAACTTTTGATCCGGTGCTCGGAATTGAAATCCGAGGGCACCGACGAACTCGCAGCGCCGATATTCGCTTAAAGAGACCTTTTCGGAAGTTGCGTTTGTTGCGGGTTGAAAGTTAGTTTTTGGGTTTTAGGTTTAAGTTAAATAAAATTTTGTGAAGAACAAATTTTATTTTAACTTGTTAAATCCTACCAAAGGGAGTTGGAAGTGGGACCCACATCCACTTAACCTCCCTTGGGAGGATTAAGTGTGGTGGGGCCCACACGAAGCTCCCAACCTTTCATCTTCTCCCAATTCCCTTAACCCCTCTTTAATGACTTGAGTCATTTAATATTGGAGTTAATCTTTTTGAAATTCAAACCTTTGAAATTCTTTTGTTAGGTTTGTAAATAAAATAAGCTCTTATTTTATTTGGTTGGGTTAGAACACTTTGGCCATCTTGAGAGCTTTTGGGAGTTTTTCTTCTTCTTCTTCAACTCTAACGAAGAACACGAAGAACGCTCAACTTGACGAAGAACGCTCAAGTTCCGACGAAGAACGCCGCTCCGCTCTTCTTCGTCTTCCGTGTCAACGAGTGGGAACGCCGCTTCCTCCTCGGATTCCCTTCGTCGACATAAGAAGTTTTGCCAACGACGTATCACATCGGACGCATCTCTTCGTCAACGGATTTGACGAACGACGACCGCGACGCCCGACCTCCGCGACGTTGTCTTCCGCGGACGTTGTCAAATCTTCGAACTTATACCCGAGGTAGGGGTTGTTGATTTATTGTTTAATTATTTTATTCTTGATCGTGGATCTCGCATGTCTAATGTGAGGCTTTTGAATATTTTTAAGTTGTGTTATTGTTTAACGTGAGGGGGCCGGACCGCATGAACACGGCCGAACCCCTCCATCGTTCTTGTTGAATTGCCTTGCGGGTGGAAACAAGGTGGCGTGGTGCCGTCGCACCACGCGGTTAATAGTGCGTTTATTTTACGCAACGCCGTCGCGCGCGCACCATGGAAGAAACATCTTGAACGCGACGCCGTCGCGCCGCGTTGAAAGAAATCAAGTCACGGCGGAGGGGCGCGGTGCCGTCGCACCGCGCCGGACGACGAACACCGCGGTCGGTTCCGGGCCGCGGCGAGACGAGGAGAACGGCGGCCGGGCTGCCGGCGTCGGAAGCCGAAGAGGGGACCGGATTTTCCGGTCCCGTTGTAGAAACCTGGCCGGCCAGCTGGCCGGCCGGATGGTATTAAACCGGGGGAATTAATCCCCCGACCATCACATAAACCCCCCCTCTTTATGAGGGGGGCGGTTCTTTTGAGGGGGGGCAGGCGGCCCCCCGTTCTCCTGCCAATCAAGCCCCCCACGTGGGGGGGGGGGGGGGGGTTTGCAAGGGCGCGGCATTTAGCCGCGCCGCCATTCCAAGAAAGCGGGGGCTTTGCCCCCCGCATGCCGCCACCGTGCGGCGACTGGCAGCCGCGCCGCCAGGCTGCCGCGCCGCGCTGCCGGCCGGCCGACCGGGCCGGGTTCAGCGGACCGGGTCAGTCCGACCCGGTTCGGTTCGGATCCAAGTCGGGTCGACCCGGTTCGGGTCGACCCGGTTCGGCCGACCCAGGGGGGGTCGGGCCGAGTCGGCCCGGACCCGGACCCCCCATTTCGAATCTTTTTCGGTCTTTTGGCCATATCTTGAGCCACTGAGCTCCGATCGACGAACCGTCTGCGGAAACGCGGTCCTTGGATCGAGACGGTCGTTTCAGTATATCGCACTCAAAGTTTCGGATTACTTTGAGTTCGGCCGGGTTGGTTCGTTCACGAAACCAACCGGGCCTTCGGAGCGGAAACGCTCATATCTTGAGCTACGGACGTCCGATTGACGTACCGTCAGCTGTGTTGTGTTCCTCTTAGTGAGAAGTATCTTTTGGCATACTCCGCCCGAGGTTTGGACGCAGGTGGAGTACGGTCGGGTTGGTTTTGCCTTAAAAACCAACCGGGCCCCAGGGACGAAAATGCCAATAACTCTCAGACCGGGCGTCCGATCGACGCGCCGTCAGTTGTGTTGAGTTCCTGTTGACGATACGGAACTTTTGGATACATCAACTCTGGACTTTGTGACAGTTGATGTATCAGCCTCTCGGCTCGTGGAGCGGACCCTCCGAACGAGCTTGCTGTGTGCGGGAACCCTAGTGCTGGCTGCAACTGCTGCGACTGCTACTACTGCTACTGTGACTGCGACGACGACGGTACAGAGATCCTGTGTGGATTCGACGACGACGACTACAGCACTCAGCGATCCTACGTGGATCAGTGCTACAGGTCCTGTGTGGGCCCGATCCTGTGTGGGTCCTTGCGCTCAGCGGTCCTGTGTGAACCAGCGCCTACAGGTCCTGTGTGGGCCCGATCCTGTGTGGGTCTTTGCGGGGGTTAGTTACCTATCGATCCTTCGTGGGTCCGATGACTTAGATGGATCAGAGATCATCTTTATCGTCCTTGAATAAGTATACCTGTGTGAGATGAATCCTGTTGCTTTCCTGTGTGGATTGTGTAGTGCAATCCTGTGTGGATTACGTTTTGCTTTCCTATGTGGAATACGTTTACTTTCCTGTGTGGACTGAGTTGTACTTGGGCTCGGAGGTTGGAGCGTATTTGAATTTGATGACTTAGGTATATGTATGGGAATATACCTAAGCAGTATCGGTTGTTACTTCGTGATTGTACCTTTCTTCGTGGTTTATCCTTTGTGGATTTGAGAGACCTTCAGGGGTCTCGGGGTCCCTACTGAGTAGCTTATACTCACCCCTGCACGGGCTTTGCCCGCACTACGTTGTGTTGGTTGCAGACGACGGACAGCGTTGACCTTAGCTGAGGCTTGCAGAGCGGGACGGTACCCGGAGGTGGACCACTGGGCGGGACGTGCTCGGAGCGGACGGCGGGACCCGTGGAGCAGTGGAGCTATCTGTACCCATCCTTCAGGTGGGATTACCGGAGGACAGCTCGGCGTAGCGGCTTTTACTTTTCAGTTGCTGTTTTCCCTTTCGAGTTGTACTTTACTTTCAGTTTGGGTTTGTATACTGGCCCATTTACTTTTCCGCACTTTCAGTTGTACTCTGCTTTTGTTTAGTGTTTACTTTCTGCTTGCTTACTCTGTGGTGTTTGTTTACTTTTCAAAGGCAATGCCTTCCCTTTTTTTTTTACCGGGATTTACGCCTTGGTGCTAGTCGCCAGCCCCTAGCCTATGGAAGGCGGGCTTGGGGTAGTCACGGCATGGACCCCGAGGGCGGATCGTGACACAACCAGTCCTTATAATAAATTCCACCAAATAAAAACAAAGTTTCATCCTCCCCCAAGCTCATCCCACTGCCCCTTCATAATCATCATGTGTTACCCAAAATATCTTGAACCTAGCTTAGTGGAATTTGAATTCCTCACCCATTTTAAAAAATTGATTTATAAATCCTGATGATTAAATTTCACTAATGGAATATACTTCATATAAGGGAATTAAAATAAATCCTCCTAATAAAATGGAAAAACACAATATATAAATGTATCCTTGTTTAGTCTGGATTTTTATGCCCATTACACTAAGTAAATTGAGAGCCTCTAATACCATATCATCTAAACAGAAAGTCACTAAAATATCCTTTAAAGGATCTATATCATCCTAGTTTTTAATTCTTCCTTCTAAATTTTCATAATTTTATAACACATCATAGAAATACCTTATACCCTTCCCCAACTGTCTCAATAATCTCTATGAGTTTTCTCTTAAACTAAAATCTTGATGTTTAGAAAATCCTATGACTCTCTATCAATATAAGTCTTAAGAAACACAATTATACACACCAATATTATTATCAAAATATCATTCAAGGAGTTCCTAAAAATATTGCTGTTAAAATATAATCGATTCCCCCAATTATCCTCTAAATGGAGAGAAAACTCCAAAACAAATTGCAGTTTCTTCATGAAGTGGTTGAATTTGTGAATAAATTATTATATATTTATTAATTAGATAAGGTAAGGACCTTAAATCCTATGGACTATGAGGATCTTAAAAAAATTTCTCGGGTTACCAAAACTCATTAATTTATTAATTAAGTGTTTCATTAGTATTATTGGGCCTATATGATCAGCGTCGTCCTTAGTTGAGTTGAAATTAAATATTCATCTGATGGTGGTATTCCCTAAATCCTAATATGTATATGATACATGTTATTTTATATCATATGGTATGATATAAGTATTTTATATTGGGTGATATAAATTGATATATAGAAATTCCTATCCATAGATATGAATATCACAAGGCATGATATAGGTGATGTAGCACCCTGATCTATTTATCCACCTGAAGAGTTCTTTAGACTGAGTGTCACTGGCCTTAAGTAAACCTCCCTAAATACCAAAGTCTACCTACTACCAGAGAGGGTGTAAATAGGTGACATTGGGGAGATTATAGCCTCTTGTGATGATATAATAATTTTTCATATAAATATACTTCAGTGGAAAGCAATACAAATAGACACTGGACCAATAACCCACCCATGGAGGAATCACAATAGTAGCATACAATAACAATGATAAATAAATAAGTTCAATACTATTTTCAGAATTAAACATCACAACATGCCATTTTTATATTCTAAAAAATATTCATACAAGATAGGTCATACAATACAATAACCATAAGGGTCACTAAGGACTTACTTTAGTACGTATATATAATTTCATGCTAATACATAAAGAAATCAAAAAGTAAAACTAGATCAAGAAAGAACCCAGGGTCCCTTTCATTCCATACCATGCTAACTCATGTGCAAAGATCCATCTCATGAGCCTGAACCTTTACCTAAATAAAAATCCATAAAGTCTACACATGTCCTGAAGGGCCCATATTGGGTGTGAAAAAGAATCATAGTAGGTCATCACTAAAATTTATGATTTAGATGGCGTATACTAAAATAAATATATATAATGGAACATCACACATGCATAATAAGAAAACCCTCCCCTTATGCTCAAAATCCATAAGGGAGCGATCAACTTCTTTGACCAACGCTGGTATACCATAGTAGAGAGGATCCTTAGCATAATACTAAGGAATACCCTAATGTAAAATAGTCCAAGTGAACCCTCAAGTTACACCTATAGTAAAGTAACATAGAACCAAATGCCAACTGAAACCTCATGTCTAAATCAAGTAACCTACATCCTGAAGGCATGCCCCAATCAAGTACCTGGTCCCTCAGATCTCATCTCAAAAGTAACTTTGTCGGTTCAAAGCCTGACATCCAAGGAAAAAATAAATCTTCCCTCCATGTAATATCACCATCAGTTAAATAGTTGATGTCCTAAGGAATGTATATTTATATCCTTCCAAATATGTATTGGACCAGCGACCTCAAGTACGATGAGCCTTAACCCCCAACCAACAGTATCAACACTGTCATCTGATGGCTCCTCACCATCCCTGTGGCTTTCTATGGAAAGAACCTCCAACTATTTCCATAAGTCACAACTAATGGAGGCCTCTACTCACATCAGTGGTCAATACATCCACATCATTTGAGTCCTATTATGTGAACATGACTCCAAACGACGCATTGGCCAATATGGGTGAGCAAAAATCACCAAAAAGTCTCTAAGACACACCATCTAACACCTCGTTCCCCTGACACCATGTCACTAAATCTGATGGTCAACACCATTTAGTATCACTTGATCCCCTCCTATAGCTTGACAACATCTTCTCCTTATCCAATGAACAATATTACTAACAATTGATCAATATCACCCAAATACCTATGGCCAACCCCATCCTAATGATCATATCACCTCAAATTATATGGTCAATGTCATCTCAATCCTTAGGCTATTTCTATCATATTCCCTTGGAACTCATATAAAATTTATTTGTATATATATTATTTAATTAAAATTAGTTAAAACAATTCAATTTAAATAAAAATAAACACCATGGACCAATTATTCCTAAGGTTCGAGCCTTTCACTAGGCCTCAACCATTTGTAGTCTCATGAAAGCATTCCCATCAGAATCATATATGATAAATTTAATTAATTAGATGGAAACCGTTAATTTAATAAGGTCGCGCATGATCAACACAACAACAAACTCAAATATAAACCCCCAAAACACTCATGAAATCACAAAAAAAGATGAACATCACATACCTTATATTAGAAAATGCTTACACGTCAGATCTTAGCCTATAACTTGAAAATATTTGTAATAAATTAGTGTTTTAGTTGAACAACCTAAAAATAGGGTAAAACGACTTACACTGATTTATCTTTCTATGAGGTGAGAGTAAATAAGAAAAAATTACAGTGGAATAAAGGGATTATAGATAGAGATCCAATTCCATAAAAGGATCTAGAAACAAATATCAAATGGAGGAATGGGCTCAACACCTAGTAGAGGAAGAAATGAGAGAGGAGAGATCCTGGTGTGTGTTTGGTGGAGAATAATAAAAAGAAGGGAAGGAGAAATAAAGGGGATGGAAAAAATAGAGTTTTCACAATTTTAAAAACCCCACATGGTTTTCCCGTATGGTTTGGAAAACCATGAAATTAACATATGGATATTTCTATATAAGATCCAATTCCTATATGGTTAGCTCGAACAGTTTGGAAAAACCATGATGACCTCGTGTGTAGCTAGTGAATAAGTGGAACTAATCATGTGTTTTGTCAATGGTTTTTCTAAACAGTGTGCAATATGTATGAATCCTTATACTAAAAAGTTTATAGGTTCACACACAACCATGAACTCCCTCATAAATTGTTTAACAAACCATGATCAGTGCATTTGGAGGGTGGAAAGTTTCTAATTCAAGGTCTCACGATTTCTCCAAACCGTGTACCTCAGTCTATACACTTTGGAAACTCAAGTTCTTAGACTCTGATGGACACCAAACTGAACCAAACCATCTAGAAACTTTCCAAGTACCAAGAATCATACAAAAAAAAGGGCTTGCATTAAAATAAAACTTAGAATTAAGTTCTATTGAATGAGAAAAGAGTTGTTCTACTTAAAAAAAATCAAAAATTCAAAATGCATGAGGAATTCAATCTAATACAAAAAAAAATACATTACTATATCCCCATATTTACATCGCTTATCCATGAGCTATAAAAAAAACTCAAAGGTAGTACGGAATGTACCCATCTAATTAAAAATAAAACAAAATACCTTGGTCTGAAAGGGAACAAGTTAACTCTATCAAGGAGCTCCCAAACTTATGAGTTACCTAACCCAGTCACTTCTTAGACAAAAACAAAAATAAAACTGATGGTCCACCTACCATTCCTAGTTTCAATGTCTTGGAATGATGGATCATCCCTTCGACCCATTATAAGGTGCTCCTATGTCATGTTTGACACCCATCATGTACCACGTTTCCTTAGATTCCTGCATCATTCCCATGTCGCAAATGGAACCTAAAAGGTCAAACATCTCATCAGATACTCAAATTAGTCCCAATTCCTCACACCTCAATCAAGTCTTGAAATGAACCTATTACCAGATGCCTCCTCACCTCAAGTAATATCTCATCACATTGATGCCCACATACAAAACCTGGTGCCATGCACCTTGTATATATATATATATATATATAATGCATCTGAACTGATTCCAACTGAATAAAAAATATTTGGATAGTACATAGATACATATTGTTCACTTCATGCACCCAAAATGTACATGCCTCAAAAAAGGCCATGCAAAAAAACACGACTATTCCCATGACTTACCTCTAACCATAATCATATTTCAAGCCTTCGTTGACCTTGGAAGCTCTTTGGTATACACTTATACTAAATACCGACTACATAAAGCATATCCCCCCTATGTTTCTGCACCAACCACTAGACACTGACCCCATTTCTGGGTCCTATTTTCTCTTCCATGGACTCCACGTACAACATTATCCCATATACTAGCTCATGGTACAACTTTTGTTCCAATCTCGGAATCCTGAGTCTACCCTAGTCCATAAATGCCAGATTCCTAATAAAGATTCCTATAGAACCATTAGAGATGCCTGAACTGACCACCATATTGGAACTAATTTAGTACTTGATCTCATTGGGTCCTCACATTACTTAGCTTCCTACACTGGAATCACACCATCGACGAACCACTCTGATGTGGTCTTCCTGAGCCTGTGTCCTGACTTCCCTACTGGAACTCCTCTTTTCCTTGCTTCCAGCTATCTGAAGCTTCATCATATAAATCACTAAAAACACCGCCTGAATCGAGTACAACCTATCCATCAATTTTTCCTCAGTTATGAGTGCCTAATTCCCCACATCTGATAATGATTCCAACATAATGATGTTTAGTTGCACCCAAAAGGCATACTGTAAACAATCCTTTAAATGCCTCACCCTTGAGGTGTCTTTTCCCACCATACTGGGTGCGAAGTGATACAAGTCAGTGAATTTTATTGCATATTCAATGATGGACATGTATCCCTATAATAGAATAAATAAATCTTGATCTATCTATGCCCTCATCATATTTTAAAATAAGTGATCGAAGAACCTGTCCTCAAAATCATTCCAGGTCAGTCCCTTGTGTCTTACTACCTAGACCTACACATACCACCCACAATTTTATGGTCCCCAAAGCATATAGGTATCTAGATTCACCCTATGCTGTTGTGGTGTATAAAGATGCTTGAATATCATCTCCATCTACTCGATCTAGTTATCATCCTCTTATGGTCCACCCTTACACTAAAATAGTAGTGGGTGCTATGAATAGAACTCCTGATTCAGGTATTCCATGGATGGACCCACTCTATAAGCTCTAATATCCATCCCATATATGACATTTATCAGAATAGATTTGAACTTATAATCATGGCATAGGTTAAAAGTTGTCAAATATGGTGGATGACTTACCTGTACCTAATCTTGTACTAGAGACTTTACATGTGGCTTATGGTATACCTGACCCTCCAGGGCCGAAACCTGTTCATGCTCCTGTAGCCCCCCATCACCACCCACATGACACTATATAGGATCCCATCTTTGTGGAAACCATCTAAGTACTAATACATTGGTCAGACAATCTAGAAAACACACAAACACACACACACATATCACAGATAGGGAAAGTAGTAATAGGTAGTGTGATATCACTACCCTTACCCTCCCCTATCCCAACCATGTATCACAATAATAGGCCTCATGGCCCTTTCCCTACCCATATCATATCCAAGTATCACATATGCCTTGGGCTATTCTTGTCCTAATAAACCATGTCACCTCAATCTAATGGCCATGTTGCCAAATTAGTGATCAACATCACTGCACATAACCATCTTTTCCTGATCATATAAGATCCAGGTTCACATACACACATATATATCACTTGTCACTAGAATTTTTTACACATGAACGCACATATATAAAACATCCCATGTTCTTATAGAAATAAATAATCATAAAAAATACCTCGTTCCATCCTAGTCCAAGGGTCCAAAATTTCCTCCCTTACCATACTGGGCCAAGGGTCTCATATCATAACAATTAACGATCACATTAAAATGTAAAAAATCAAGGATTAAATCATATCAACTATAAAATGAGAAAAGTACAATAGTAATTACCACCCTTAGAAACTTGGTTCGTCCCCCATGCATAGGGATGCAGGCAACCAAACATGAGTTCTAAACCAAGTTCCATCAATTTCCTAATATCCATTCTACCTTATTTCAAATATTAAAACCAATAAAGTGGTAAAATAAATTCCTTTGATACCATTTGTTGCACCTTTACTGGTTCAACCACCCAAATAGTGCTTTGGGATGAGTTCCACTAGTTGTAGGCTCACCTACCTAAATTCAAAATCTACCAACTAACAGTGAGGGTATAAAAATGTGATAGTGAAGAGACTATAAATTCTAGTGGTGATATAATAATAGTCTAAATAAATATAATGCAGTGGAAAGAAAGACCAATGAACACTGGACAAGTAAACCAACCATGGAGGAGGCACGTCAATATCAGACAATAACAATGAAAAATAAATAATCTCAATGCCATTTTCAAAATTAAACCTCACAAAATAAAATATGTAGATACTAAAACAAAAAATACATGCAATATAGGTCATAAAATATACTAAGTAGAAGGGTATCCAATGGACGTCCTCTGTACATACATATAATATCATGCTGTTTCAGAAATAAAATAGAAAATAAAATTCAACTAAAGCAAGAAAACATGGTCACCTGCCTTGCATCCCCTACTAACTAATATACTAAGATCAAGATATTGATCATGAACCTTTACCTAAACACAAATCCATGCAGTTTACATGAATATTGAAGGGTCCATGTAGGGTGTCATAAAAAATCTCAACAGGACACCACCAATGTGTTCCCATATAACATCTATGATTTAGCAGTTGTGTACTAAAATAAATAAATATAATGACACATCACACATGCATAACAATAACCCACTCCCCTTATACTCAACACTCTCAAGAGATAGATCACTTTCTTTGGCCAATGTCGATATACCATAATGGCCACAGATGTAATATAGTCCAGGTGAACCCTTCAGTTCAACCTCTAGAAAAGTAACCTAGCAGCACATGCCAACAAACACCTCATTTACAGATCAAGAAACTGATGTCCTAAAGGCATTCCCCAATCAAGTACCTAGTCCCTCAGACCACAATATAGAAGTTACTATATCATCTCGAGGCCTAACGTTTGAGGCACATTGATATCTTCCCTCCAAGTAATATCACATTTGTCTCAACAGCCAAGGTCTTGAGTAATGACGATGTCCTTCCTTTTAAATATGTTCTGGCCCGATGAACTCAAGTATGGTGAGACTAAACCCCCAACTGACAGTCTCAACACTGTCATCTGATGCCTCCTCACTATCCTTGTAGTTTTTATGGAAATAATCACCAACCACTTTTCTAATCCACAACTAATAGAGACCTCTACCCACATGATTGGTCAATATCACCTCATCAAATGAGTCCTATTTTGTTCACACAACTCCAAACAACACATTGTTCAACATGGGTGAGTGATAATCACCAAAAAGTCCCTAAGGCACACCATCCATCACCTCAGGCCTATGTGACCATGTCGATCAAACTGATGTTCAACACCATCCAATATCACAAGAGCCTCATCCATAGTCTAATGACATATTCGCCTCCTATGATGACCAATTTTCCCATCCTAAGATCAACATCATCCAAAAGCATCGAGCCAATCCTTTCCTGATAGCCGTATTACCTAAAATCAGATAGCCAATGTCATCTCAATCCTCGGGCCATGCCCATAAAATTCCCTTTGAAATCACAAGAAATATATATATATATATATATATATATAATTCATTTAAAATTAATTAAAACAATTAAATTTAAATAAATATAAACACATTGTACAAATTATGCCAAAGGTTTTAGCCTCTAAATAGGAAACAACCATTTGTAGTCTCGTGCAAGAATTCCCATCAACATACCATATGATAGATTTAATTAATTAGAGGAAAACCATTAATTTAATAAGGTCTCACTTGGTCAACAAGATAATTCACTCAAATATACACCCCAAAAAACTCGTAAAATCATGAATAAAGATGATCACTAACTAAATTTGGTTATAAGAAACTTTTACATCTGATATTATACTCTAAATCAATCCAATTTGGAAGAAATAGATGCTTTAGAAGAATTAATTGAAGATAGTTTAAAACATCTCACACAGATTTAGTGCTTCGTGAGGCGAGAGAAAAAAACAACCAAGAGGAATTGAGGGCTTAACAATATGTATCCATCACCATAGACAGATTGAGAAATGGATATCATATGGAGGAATAAGCTTAACACCTAATATAAGAAGAAACGGGAGAGGATAGCTCTCTATGAGAATGGGTATAGAAGAAGAAAAGGAGGAAACAAGAAATAAATGGGGAAAATAAAATCAACTTTTCACACTTTTAAAGAGCCTACACGGTTTTCACACATGGTTGGAAAACCATGCAAAAACCATGAAAATCATACTTCTTAATATCCAAGCCTCACACGGTTAGGTCGTACAGTTTAGAAAAACTATACTGATCCCTTGTGTAGCCACTGGTTAAGTAGAACTAAGTGTGCATCTTGCACATAGTTTTCCAAAACTGTGCCTAAGACATATTGATCCCTTGGATAAAAATAATATAGGTTAACACAAAGTCATACTCTCCCTCCTTCATGATTTACCAAACCATGCTCTGTGTATTTGGTGGGTGCATATTTTCTCCTTGGTGGCTGTATGGTTTGTCTAAACAGTGTGCCACAATCTTTGAGCTGTGACAACTTGGGTTTTCATCCTCTTAAGGACCCAAAACCCAACCATACCCCGACACGCTTTCTAATCATCATGAATCATAAAAAAATAAGGTGTTGGGTCAAAGGAAAAATCGGAATTAAGTTTTGTTAAACAAGAAAAGAGTTGGTCTACCCACCAAACTCAGAACATTCAAATTGGGGGAGGAATATGATATGCTCAAAAAAACAGGGAAATTATAGGTTATATCATAATTACCTTACCTAATATAATCATAGTATAATTTTTTTTTATTACATAGGTCATGAAGAATCATATTATATGATTCATATTAGACCCTATGATTGATTAAAGTAATCAATCATTAATAAATTAAAATTTTCAAACCTCCTATATTATCTATAATTAATACTTTTAGTGCATGTGAGAATTGAAAAATCATTTATATGATAAATTTTTAATGGTCAAATGGTTTTAAGGGTTTTCAACATTTCCATTTACTCGTATGATTCATAATGCAGGAGTAAATTTATGTAAAGTTTTGGGACTATCCCAAGTCCTATATAAAGATTCTCATAAGTGTATGTTTGAGTGTAAATTTTGTTATCATGATTCCTCCTAGAAATTATCCCTTAAGCTATCTTCCTCATATATCCTTTTCCACCTAAGGTGCTAACATTACATTATTTTCAAGAGGGTCTCACCCTATAATTGGGTGATTTAGATCGATCCATGGGTAAACCACAAAAGGAGGAACCAATTGGTTACTTCTTAAAGATATTCATCAGACACATTGACTAAATATTATTGATGAAAATAACATTTGAGTAAGGTGAACTTATATATTTTTAATTTATGTAATTAATGATTTTGGTTTTTATATCTTGGGAATCTTGGGAATTTTAGGTTTCTAATGTCTTCCACTACATCAAATAACTATTATTAAATCCTTAAGAAACCTAAAAAATTTATCAGAGCTTCACCATACTTTCTTATTCATGAAATCATTTCTAAAAATAAATAATTTTTATACTGTATTTCTTAACATATTGGATAACACCAAATTAGATAGATAATTTGAACTGTGAATTATATTATGATATTTGATATCGAAAGATGTGATAGTGTAGTAAGATACAATATGTGATATCATAATATATGGTGTAGTCAAAATCCTTCAAAATTCATGATATAGTAGTGTATGATATTGGGAGTTATAAAATATTCAAGAACTAATTTTAATCTCATGCATGTTTTAAAGAAAAAACTCTTATTATTGAGGTCATATTTTTGTATCATAAGATAAGACTCCATGGCGTTGAATAGTTATGTCATAGTCAAGAGTTTTCTATCATAAATCTTGATAGATAACGATGCTATTTATGATTTATGATATAGTATATATCATAAAATAAAATATATATGGAAAATTTAATTTTTTATAAATTCTTAATTATGAATTCAAAAATATATTTTATTAATTGTTTATAAATTGTGGGAAAATATATTTTAAGATATTTATTTAATTTATAAAGTGTTTATAATCTAATTAATGATAAAAAATTTATAATTAATTATTAAATGTCTATAGAAAATTTAATAAATATCCATAATAGTAAATGTTAATAATATATAACTTTTAATTCATATAGAGATATTTATAATTTGGATATAAAATAATTATATAAAAATTATAACATTAATTTATAAAGTGTTAATAAACTAGAAAATAAGGCCATATATAAAAGAATTTATATTTTATATTTTGAATTGTAAATAATATTTAATTTTAAATGTTTGACATAAATTCCATATTTAAGGGAATAATTTATACCATATCAAATGATTTTTTACAGTTAAAATCATTAGAGTTTAAATTATATTAAATTTGTGATGTTTAGATTTTATAAATTTATTATATAATAGAATTGGAAGAAAAAATAATCATATTTCATTTATTATCATATATTTAAGTAGAATACCAAATAAAAAAGATAATATGAAGGAATTAATACTAGAAATAATTACAAAGTGCTTATATTTATTTACTTATAGGGTGTCTATAATGTATGAATAAAATATAAAGTTCTTATAATTTATTTATTTATGAATTTGTTCATAAAATTATTTATCTTAGGATAAAATATATTAATTATTCATTTGTTTAGTGTAATCCATATTTTATTCGTGGATATAAATTTTTTATATTATGAACGGATATATGATTTCTTTTAAAGGGTTAAACTACATCTATAAATTGACATACATTAATATAAGAAGTTACATGGTAGGTTTGGTAGTTGAGTTAGTTTTTTTCTACCATGACTTTGAATTGTATTGGATTATGAGATTTAATTTCAAGTTTGATTATAGTTTATACATATTAGGTGCTAGAATTGTGGCAAATTATAATCTCTCTTGAGTAAAGTAACCTTGGGAAAAGGGACTTTGGGTCAGACTACTCACTAGCCTTGAAACATTTTCTTTATCAAGAATAATTGGTGTTGCTTATCCATATATCTAATCATTAAATTATGGGGATTATTTATTTCAGGTTGTTCTAATATGTTATATGAAAGGGTTTCATATATCTTTTTCATGAGATAAATTTGGATATGAATGAATATAGTTGGATTTTAATTTGGGTTATTAAGATTTGATATGAGTTATTTAAATAATTTCACATCAATATGATTTGAAAATATTGATTTGGTAGAAGGAATATGATTCCAAACTAAATCATTAGCAGGATGCCTATTTTTAAGGTAATAACCTGAGATAATTTGGGGAGATTAAATTCTATGTAAAATTCTAAGTGTCATATTCCTTTAAAAGAGAACACTTTTCAAGACCTCGGTCATCAAAATTCATAGGTTTATGAAAAGTTATGATTTCACTAGATTATCTTCTATATGGAAAGAAAGTAATGAGGTCAGCCTAAGAGTTTTATTCCTTGTTTTTATCATTTTCTTTGGGTTAATCTTAACTAGAAAACCATATGAGTTAGGACAGAGGAATTATTTTGATTTAATCCTTATGATTTATTTGGAAGTGGGTTTTCTTCCATAACCATCCAAATGTCATATTAGATATGATTTACATTATTTACTTTGTAAATACCTAAAGTGGTAGGGTTTAATATAAGAAAACTGTTAGACTAGTAAAAAACATAATGATTGTTCTTATGTGGGAGAAAATAAAAATTATATGTGTTAGTACAAACCCTTCCTAAGAAACATAATGTTAAAATTTTTTAATATATAGATCTATATACTTATAAAAAGTATATAAGGATTCACATGAGGTTTCAAAATCATTGTATGAATGATGAAAAAAAGAACTCTATTATTCACTGATATATTCAATATAATTGAGCATGTTTAAAAAATGGAGATAGAAAAATTTCCCTTTAATACTTTTCTAGGAAATAGAAATTATTCTTTTTCCACCTTTGGAAATATTTTGAATGTGTAATTTAGTTCAAGAAATGGCAACCCTATTTTCCCAAGTTGTTGTGAATAGATGGACTACACATATGATGTTTTGGTTATGGTATTATATTTATATTTCTAGAAGGTAAAGGTTTGAGCTAGATTAATATGTTTATACATGTAAAATAGTTTTTGTTGGTCAATTAAACCTAAAGGATGTGTAAAAAATGAATGATATTTTTTCATTATGATCGATTTTTTTAATACCTAAAGAGTTTTGGGAAACTATATGGAAATTATATGACATGTTTCAGTGTTATAAACATCAATTATTGGATTTTTAAGGGTATATAATACCAAATGTATATTTTACAAGTGTTGTAAATACAAAACATTTAAAAATATTAGAAGGAATTTATCAAACTTATAGATTTCATTAAAGTAATGAAGAAAAGGGTTGTTCAATAATGATAAAGAAAAATGTTTATATATCATGGAGTTGATTGAAAAGGAAAATATCATGATCAGATAGATCTATATAAAGGATGTGTGTTTTCATATTATTTCTCTGATACGAAATGAGAAGTTATTAGTACCAAATCCCTATTTTGTATTTTAAAAATTCCGTTTTAAGGTTAAATGGTAATTGTACATTCCAAATCCAAAACCATACAAAAACACGACATTAAACTAGATTCAAGATTCCGAAATGTCGATACCAAAACTTTAAATACAAAATATGAAAATACTGCATCGATCACTACACCACCTAAACTCATTGGTCCGTGAGATCCTTGATCTACACTCCTTAACACAAATTGACATCATCAAGAAAAATGAATCCCCATTAATTGATTTCCACTAGTATCTTTCATCACCCAGAAAATTCTAGAGAAAATAACCAGGGAAATATTTCCAAGATTCCAATAAAACCCACCATCCAATGTCATATAATCTTATCAAAGATTCAAACCATGATCACTAGAAATACCATCAAAATTTACATCATCATATCACCTTTGATTTGAACAAAAATCCATAACTAGAGCCGAACTTCGTAGTAAACAACATTCAAGAAAAATTAATTTGGTAAAAGTCCAACAAACTAGATTCGTCAACATGATCTGCATTTATTATAGACCTCATATCATCATCATCATTTCTATCATGAAAAAAATAACATAGAAAAATAACATAAAAAACACACAAAAAAACATCCACATAGGCCAGAACAAACAGAAATGAAACCATATGTAAACTGGAAGATGTCCCCAAAAATAAACATTGAAGATATCGAAGAAGGAAAAGAAACCCAACATATAAGAAAAACCAATGCTTATGAGAAAAGAATAGATACATATGCTATCCCTCCTCCAATACCATACCAAGCTATCCCAAAACCCTCATCGAGCACAACCAGGATGGGGTAGAGCACAATGAGTTGAATAATATGGGTAATAAAGAGGAAGAACACTAAACACCACCTCTATAAATGGCCCAAACCACCTGAATCACCCACACATAGACTCAAAATGGAGGTCTTATGCGTAGGGTAAGGCATAAGGAGGGGAGGATAAAGAAAAACAATTATTCCACTAATGAACATCGCTATACTATCAGAGGAGGATAACATCAAAAGGGAGGAAAAGCAAGAACATCATTGTCGGAGTGGGGAGAAGGTAGGAGGAGGCAATGTGAGGGAAAAGAGCGGTAATCAGAAGCACTATTTATCCCATAATGAATGATTTTCGCAGAAAACTGAAGACGGAGAGGAGAGCAAGAGGGGATCACTATTAGATAAAGGATACATCTACAGTTAATAGTTAACAATGTTTTTTTTAAAAAATATGTGATGATATTTCAATACGTATAGTATATGATTCGTAAAATTATATAACATGTCTAAAAAGAAGATAAAGATAAAAATAAATTATCATGGGTAAATGATTTTATAAATATTTTTGATAAAATATGAGTGATATGATCCAACCACCCATCAGTGAAATACTCCAATGGATATAATTTTTTTTAGAAAAAAATGATCCAAAAACCTAGAATAATGTATTTGATATGAAAAAAAGTGTCTTTTGTAAATATTACCACTAAAGAAAATAACTATTATCTGAAAAAAATGAAGTTTTTGTATTTTAGCATAATATTCTCAAAATAATATAGTTTATACACTATAGAAATGCATTAAATTGCAGTGGGTTTTTTTAGGCAGTTTTACAAACTGTTGCTAAATGAAAAAACTATATTCTGCCACCCCTTTTTAAAGATGCTTTTATAAAGTGTTGATATTTAGTGGTGGTTTTTTAAAACCATTACTAAATAATTTTAAGAAGTATTTTGGGATAGTTTTCTTTAACACTTATCCTATATATTTCTTTTAATAAATCACCACATCCCCAAACCCCCTCCCCCACTCAAAATTCTCTCAGCCTTAGTCTTCCCCTCACTACTCGACTCCAGTACAAGACTCAAAGACTCATCCAACCCCTCACCACAACTTGATATTGTTTTGAGGCTATTGGACCTACCTTAGACTCCCCGTATCTATCACCTTATGTCAGACCCTTCTTAGCCACCCCTTGTTGATTTTTAATGGAAAACCCCTCTCGGCCTCCCCCATAGTGTTTGATGTCAACTGGATGCTCTCTAGACCTTGATTCTAGATCCACCTCTTTGATTTCCTATTTTACTTTATGGAATTATACCTTAATCGTGATTTGGGTATGGCTCCCTCACACTTGTGTCTCCTTAATCACCGGCAGTTGATTTTGCACTCTATTAAATGAAAAATTCTGCAATAGAGTTATATTTAGTGTTTTTTTATACTAAATCTCATTAAATATTTGTAGTTGAGTATATTTATGAATTTTTTAGGTTTGAGGGGTAGTGTGGGATCCATTCTTGGTGTTGATTTTTTTCTAGTTTGAGATTTGTAACATCTTGAACACTATGATATTTATTTCAATGATTTTATATAAAATGTGAACTTATCTTATATTTAAGTTTTTAGTGTGAACATAATGATTTGAGAATTAAGTTAAATTGATTGAGAATGATTATACATGAATTGATATGGGATAAAAATTATATATCAAATTTTTTCAAGGTAAGGAATGTGAAATTACATGTAAAAATAAGTTTAATTGGGTAAATAGTGAAATAATTAATGAAATTGATGTCAAGATTATTAGAAGAATTAATAATAAATTTATGTGTGATTGAATTGTTTTTTCAGTGCTATTTTTCTATGTTATTGTGTTGTGTATTGTTAGAAATGGTGAAATAAATCATGGAATGATTGTTTGGGTATAAATTGTGTGTATAACTTATAAAAATATATTTATTTCATATTATATTTATTATATAATATTTTAATATAAATTTGTAATTAAAATTTCATGTGAATGACTAAATTATGTGTCTTAATATTCTTATCCTAATTTAAATTTTTTTAATTTTCTTCCATTTGGATATTAAATATATTTTATTTTTATAAATAAAAATATAATTATATTTTATATTTTAAAGTATAGGAATTAAATTACATAGAGATAACCTTATGTCAAAACAGATCTCAAAATTAGAACATATCGAAATTTACCAAGAATTTTATGATTTATTGGAAAAAAGATTTGAATGGAGAAATGTGAAAAATATACAGGAATTATATATGGTAATAAAAAAATAAATATGTTAGTTTGAATGTGTATACTACCAAAAATAAATAGAAAAAGAAATTTTTTGTGAAGAAATTATGGAGTGGCTTGCTTTGGAAAATAATAACTATGAGTTCATGTGACATCCAAGAGATTAAAAAGAATGTAAGACCTTTGATTAATTATATCCATTTTTTTATCCTAGAAATTCATGCATTGGATTATAATTTAGTGGATAAAATCTTTTTTGGACTTTAAGTAGCAATTACAATATTTTCCCAGTTTTCTTGATTCCTTATAATCTATCTCCTTGGATGTGTATGGTACAAAATTCATTCGTCATATCAATGACTATTACTAGAAATAAAATTCCTAGAAATGGAATTTATGTATACATTTATTCAATTATTCAATAATTATTGGAGTTATGGACTTATGGTGTAGAAAAATATGATGCATTCACCAATAAAATGATCAAAATGCAGGCTTCCATTATGCGTACCATTACTAACTTTCTTGGATTATAAAATTTGTCTAGTTAGAATATACGCACTAGTTTGGCTTGTCTAATTTGTAACTTTTATTTTCAGTCTCAATAAAAACCTTATATATGAAATTAGTGTTTCATGTGTCGTCTTTACTTCCTTGATACATCTCATAGACTTTGTTTTAACAAGTCACGTTTCAATGGAAATATTTATTTGAGGATCCCAAAAATATTTACACCCGGACCATAGATCTTGGAAAAATTATCAAATGTTGGTATAGATTTTGAAAAATATTTTCAACTTAATGAAAGTGGAAAATGAGTTGGAACATTATCAGTTATAATTGGAGAACAACAGTGGAAAAAATCATGTTTTTTGAAATTCTATATTGAAAAATGAATTTGTTACATCATAATATTGATGTTATAAAAATTAAGAATAATTTAGGTGATAATGTGTTGTCTACATTTATTAATGACTAGGTAATATCAAACTATCATTTCAATGCTTATAAGTACTTATAAGTAATCAATATCAATCATGATCCATGGAAAATGATATTGGGAAGTATCCATAAGATATTTTCATAATATAAAATCATCATAAAGATGTTTTTTATTAAAGATAAAAAATGTAAAAGTGACTAGTGGATATTCTAGTAATATTTCAATATGTGTCTATTTGAATCGGTGTAAGATATATGGATTGAAAATTAATGACTCATGTGTTTTGATGTAGTAGTTTATACATTTATAAATGCATAATTTATAACCTGGAAAAATAACCACCGTTCAAATAAAATTTTCACATTAATTAAACATCTTAGTGAGAATACATTAAACCCCAATTAATTGGATAAACTTCAGGAAATAATTTTATGGCTGTTATTTATTTTAGACATGTTATTTACCCTATAAATTTACACTATGATGATTCATCTAATGATGAATTTGTCTAAAGAAGCTAAAATTAGATTGGTTGAACATTATTGATGGATGTATCCCATATAATGGTATTTTATTTGAATAATGTTTTAATTAAAAAATTATAATTTTTTCGTTAATATTATAAAACATTATTTATCAATTTATTACCTTTAATCATTAGGTATCATGTTCATTTTAGGACTTATGTGAAAAATAAAGCTCATCTAGAAGGTTCTATTATGGAAGGTTACCTTAACGAAGAGTGTATAAACTTGTTTTCAAGGTATTTTGGATTCTATAGAGATATTATTCGATAAAATGAGATGTGTTGATGATAATACAAGCCAATTTTGGGAAAATAATGAGTCATTTATGTTTCGAACCTTAGATTGATATGTTGGAAAAGTATCTTCATTTTCATGGAAAAATATGTAGTCAAGACAATCACACAAATATGTGCTACTCAATACTAATATTATTGAACCCTATGTTGAATAATTAAAGAAAAAAAAACCCATATGACATGAAATTGTAATGAGATAGAGGGCGCATTTTTTTACCAGATATATTATTGAATGGGCAGCACATCATGTAAGTTCTTAATTTAATACGTAGTTTGAATATGTCGAAAATTATCTAAATTATGTATAAAATTTTTATATAAATTTATATAGGTAATGAATGATGTTAATAAATCTGAAAAATCTAAATATTTTAAGTTTTTAGCTTAAGGTCCTTTAAAGCAAGCTAGGAGACTCAATGCTTATAATATTGGTGGTGTCATGTTTTGTAGTGTTGATCACAGTGAAGGTTTGAAAATAAAAAATAGTGGTATATTCATAGTTTAAATCACATTTATAATGAAAATTTGATAAATATTATTGAGTCATTGGAAATTTTCAATTGTGTTATTAAAATTTAACTACTTCAATATTAGCAGGGGTGTAAAGGAACATTGTTTACAATTTAATCATGTCAATTTCTCTTGGTTGATTGATATTGGTGAGTAGGAAGAACAAAATCCATATATTACGGGTTACTAAGAAAAAAATGAATATTATGTTGATAATATAGTGGATGATGGGTAGAGTGTTGTTTTCCATATAAAACTAAGAGACATGGATAATATGGGTGATGGATATTGAGTGTTTTTTGATCGAGAAACCCAAAAACCGAAATAGATTGTATTTTTTATACCTGATGATATTGAAAATTTAAGTCTTGTGTGGGAGAGTGAATAAGAAGAAGAAATAAGAAAATAAGAATAAATAATGTTTACAATGGAACCGGATAAAAACATGAAAAAATATGAATATAATTTATATGATTTTTTTATATTAACAAATTCAAGGGATGGATTTTTTATATTAATAAATGAAAAGATTGTTGTTTATACTGATAAATAAAAGTATTTATTTAGGTATTTCATGTCATAAGTAGTTTATTTATAGTAACCACTCTATTTCACAAGATTCTCATTCTGCCTCTATGACACAAGGTATAATTCATCACATACCTTGCACAATTTTTTGATACCATTTCATCTTATCCTAATATGCTTTCATCCATAGGAATTATAATAATCTCTTTATGTCACATGGTTATCACTATCCCTATATGAAAAAAGGTAAAATTCATCACATACCTTGCTCATTTTTTTGATACCATTTCATATTATTGTAATATTATTTTATCCATCAGCATGAATTCATTTTTGTAGTTATATTTCTGTTCATTAAATATTCTAAGTCAAATGAATTTAATTTTTTTAATATCTCCCATAAAAATAGGTCTTCATTTCTTTGCATTACTTAAATCGTAATCTATTGATCATTTTGATAACATGTAGGATTGTGTCAAAATTTGAAATTTCATTCACCATTGTCATAAAATATATAATGAAGTCAAAAGATAATGCATACTTATTCATATTGTTGAGTCGTGTTGTATCTTTTTCACTTTACAAAGTCGTCTTCTCTGATATCAAGATATCACATTGTGTAATATATTTTCCTTAATAATATATTTTATATCCTAACATATCATAAATATGATATTATAAAAACCAATTGAATGATCAAGTGGAATCATTAGAATTAATAAGTAATTAAAGAATATTTAAACTAAAGAGAACAATCTAGATAAGATAACAATAATTATAAACATCAAAATTATATTGAAAAAATGTATCATATCTTATGTTGTGTACTTAGGAAATTGTATGTTATGATAATACAATACTTGTTTTCCTTACCATATCATATCATGTATCTTCCAATATTTATTATAGCATTTTTTCATTACATTATATTTCTCATCATCAATATGTTATCCCAATTCTCCTTCAATAATCACAAAATATTTTCTATCGTGTATAGTGAATCTTATAGTGAACTAATATCTTAAAACGAGGTTTCTATATAACACATCCGCCATGAGAAATACAAGACTTTTAATATAATGTGGACAACATAACTTTTAGTTTGACTTAAGTCATTATATTTTCAATTATAAATGTAGATACTCATTTTATATGTAGCATTTTCCCCTATGTTTTGTTCAAGTTTCTAAACTCTAACAATATTTCGTGTTGTGATGTGCAAGGCATTTTCTCTAAATTTTAGTTTTTCAATTTTGTAGTGTCGGATTTTTCAGGTCATGACAATTCCTTTGACTATTTTTAACATAGTTTCAAAAAAAATTATAAGATTAAACTCTGAAACTATAATGGTAACTTCCATTGAATGTAAGAGTCATTTTATAAAATACATTATACACATACTAGTCAATTTATCCAATGGATGATTCATTTTCTAAATATACAAGTCATTGTATTATAAAATTCTAAACACCTCTTAAAACATAATGGTAAAAAATTCTTTAGCATAAGAATAAATTATGAATACATAAAAGTAAACTTCTAAATCCATATAAATAAAATCATTACATTTCCCTATACATGTATAAGTATTCTACTTAACCAAATTCTTGGATCTTGATAGAAGTAAGATTATATTATTTAGATCATAATATTAATTTCATCTCAATGTAATGAATAATACAAAAATAACATTCAAAAATAGAAGTCTGAGGACTTAGAGCCTTGTGATGGGTTAGATTGAGTAGTGTGTCACATGTGTCATATAGTGCCTCATCATATTTTCTAGGATTTAAAATTGATACTAATTATTCATTATTGAATATTTAATTAAACTCAATTTAGATCAAATCATATATCATTTGAATTGGACTTTATTTATTATTTATTAAAGATGCTCATTACTGAAGTGTTGTTAACTTCTTTAAAAACATGAACTGGTGTCAGGAAGTGGGGAAAGAGGTGATATTTAGAAGTATAATCATGAAATTGATGGTTAAGGGCATGCATATTAATATACTCAAGTGAAATCATGTTTGTGTTGATTTTTTTGAAATATGACTTTTCTTGATACATGACATTTTATATATATAATGTAATATTTATGTATGTATGAACGTTATTGTGTTTGTTTTACTATATTGGTTGCCTGTTTTTTGTATAATATTTTATGTACTAGCTTTTACTGGATCAATTGGTAATGAAATATTCTATTTATGAAACTCTATATTTAGTGGTGGTTTTAACCACCAAGAATAAAATAAAGGTGGTTAAAACGACCGTTAAATATGTTCAATTTTCACATTTAGTGGTGGGTTTAACAACTTCTAAATATTTTCCCTAGAAAAACAACTACTAATAAAAAACTGGCATTATTTTTTTAACATAATTTACCACCACTAATTAAAACAAAATCACTTCAAAATATAAATTTTATCATAAAAAAACGAAAATGTCATTAAATATTAAATAGTAGATTATTTCACGATGGTTTTAGAAAATCACTATAAAGCATTTTAGAGGTGGATAAACCACCACTAAACCCAAAAAAAACTCTGCAATCTACCATTTTTATTGATGTGGTGAGAGGTTAATAAGAGTATATTTATACATATAGAATACAAATAAAAAAAATATCATTCTATTAAAAATATAAACTAAATGAAACATAAAATCCTAAAAGTTTTAATATATTTTGGTAAAATATTAATGTAAATTATTACATTAGTTATAAAAATATTTCAAAGAAAAAGTTTTATGGAAAATGTTATAATAAATATACTGATAATGAACTTAGAAGGAGTTCTTAGTAGACAAAATAAGTTATTAAGATCACAACATTTTATGTTTTAATGTAAAGAATCCTGAACACTATTTTCAAATGGTTTAATATTAAGAATATGATTCATATGTATCACCATTATTCAAAATATCTTACTTCATTAATGTTACTAAAATTTGGATTTTAGTTGGTGGGATTTGTCAGATGGTCATATAAATTTGGGGCATAAATTACATTGGGATACAATTTGTCTAAAAAACACTAAAGGTACAAAAAAAATATAATTCAAATCCGATGGTTTATCATATGGAATATGATAAGATGGTTGTTTATGTATTATTTTTTAATATTCATAAAATAGTTCATGAATATAAAATGTATCATTTTATATAAAAAGATAAAAATATTTTTTATTCTTTCTAATTGGTTTCATAACTATTGTGATAAGAAAATGATTATTAACCTATCAAATAATGACTTTGATTTATACCTAATTGATGTTCATCATGGATTATTATAGGTTTTGTTCAAATGTTAAGGTAAAAGTGAATATGATTTTTTAAAAAGATAAGGAATATAAAAATGGGGCACAAAAGGAATTTTGTGTACTAGATGGCCCCCAAGTATACAACGTGGAGTGTTATACTGTAACACCCCAAAATTTGATTATATTACTTAATTTAAATGATCCAAATGTGTTCGATTTTGCCTCCTCATTCAACACCAAACTAGAATGAATCCATGATATATTTGGATAAAAATATAATTATTAAGTATAACCATTAAAACATAGTCATTGAATTTTTTGGTTAGAATATAAGTAACCAAATTAAAAAATGTATTACTGTATATTTGTATATATATAGGTTTTTTATAAAAATTAACTTAATTTATTATTGTGTATAAAAATATATCTTCTTTTGTGATATATTTTTTATTAAAGAAAACTAAGTATATTATTATTAATTAATTATTTTAATAAAAAATAATTTTTTTGATTGATTCTAGATTTATGAGTGATTTATATAAATTAAGAATAAGAATGTCCAATATCTAAAAAAATATTATCCTATAAAAAATATTCTCATTTTATTTTATAATTTAAAAAAATTAAAACAAAAAATTAAAGAAATAGAATTTGATAAAATATTTTTATTTATTTATAATGTCAATATTATTTTAAGATAAATTTTTGGGATTTTCCTAAAATAATTGATTTTTTAGTGAATAGTAAAAATACCAATTTTTCAAAAACTATCAATCTTATATTACAATAATGACTTAAAATTTTAAGAAACCCTTATTATGTACGAAATATATATTTATATTAAAATTATTTGAGAGAATTTAAAAAAATAATATGTTGAATTTATAAACACATGTTTAAAATTTTTGAAACTCAAGTAATATTACGCACTAAAAATAGTTTTTACGTGCTTCTATTAAAAATAAGATTTATCACTTTTAGATATTGAATATAAAAAATGAACTTACTATTTTAGTTAAATATTTCAAATTTAGTTAATAATTTAAATTTAATTTTTATGTATAAGGATAATATTAGTAAGATTAATGTTAATAATCACCATAGTGGTTAAAAAAATTAAAAGATTTTTTTAATCAATAAAATTGATGTAATTTAACTGGTGAATATAATATTATTTTTAAAACTATATATAATTATATTAACACTCATTCAATTTATAATAAATAGTAAATATGATTATGAACACATAGTGGTTGAAAGTCATTTTTCTACAAAAAATATTTTTTATATATTATATATTTCAATTTTAAATTCGATTGAATAATATTTATAAATTTAATTATACTAAATTAATATTAAATTCAGATTCAAAATATAAAAAACTAGTAATAGGTTTTATGGTATATTTTTAAATAAAATATAAATTACTTAGTTAAATACTAGTTACCAAGGTAAAAATAAAAATGTAAAAATGTAAAAACTAATGGTAAGAGACTTAAAACATGTTTAAAACATGTTTTTAAAATTCTTTGTTGAGTTTTTATAAACCCAATTAAACACCATACTCTATTATTATGAAATTTCTGATTCATTGAAGAAGGAATCTTGTAATGATATCATTGAAGTGTAAAGTGTATTCCCAAAAGTGATGATTTTCTCCCCATTAAAATGGGGTCACTTCCGCCACTTTGTGGTTAAACATACCATTATAATTCACCTAGAAGTTATACTGAAAATATCTCCCCTATAATTCATTTTTTCATCCTTAATCCTCTAATATATAGAATTTAGTTTAAAGCCTTCAGTTTTAAAGAGACCTCCAAGAGAAGATCAAGTCTCTAATATAAGTATTAACTTTTTGTGATCTTTTTTCTTTAATATTCATCTTCCAAATATATTTTATAAATAAAAATATGATGAAAATAGTATAATTATTATAATTTTATTTTATTATATTAATGGAATAACCATTATTTATTCCTCTTCATCGCGAAAGAAAAAAAGTGTCATTAGTGCATTGCGTAGACTACCGCCACTGCGAATTGACATCTTCTATTTTCCCTAAACACCTCTCATGGTGGGGATTAATGATGGTATTTATGAATAATTATGATATATAAAATAAAAATAATACTATGAAATTTCAAATTTACATATACTTTATTTCCCTCTCATTCGTTGAGAAATAAACATTTATCGTGAGTAAATGCGGTCTACCACCTCCACAAACAATGAGTTTGATTTTTCATTAGCACGCTTCATGGTTGGATTTAAAAATATATTTAATATAAAAATTTTATTTCCATAACAATGTTATTATTTAAGATATAAGGAAACTATTTTATGATGCTTCCTACCATGGTTAACATACATAAGGAGTTACAAAAATTTAACTGAATAACCTCAAGTAACTGATATGGGAAATAAAACTATACAATAAAAAAATATAATTTGATAATAAATAGTTAATATTAAATGAAAAATATAAGAATAATGTTCCTAATATTATATCTAATAAACATAATTTTTTATTCAGGAATTCAGGTGCATACGTAGAATGAATCTGAAACAATGTAAGGGTTTTTGTGTCAAATTCCTTTCTTTGAGACATGTTTTGTATTATGAACATAATTTAATTTATATGGTGTATATAATACCTATTTGATATATCAAATCAAGAATTATATTTTAATCATTATATTTAATGTTAAATTAAAATTCCACTCTTTCAAGGGGTTTTGATTAAAAAGATACCCAAGTTGAAAGGGTTTTTCGTCTCTAATATTAATTTTACAAGTCATGTTAATTTTATGCACCATATTTTATTTTGAATGCTCTATTTTTTTAATATGGATATATATATATATAATAATTTTTATTCATGGAAAATAATAATCTAAATCATTTCCATTTCATTAAAGGGATTTTACTCATTTTTTTCCAGTTGTAAAGCTTTTGGTGACCCAATTTTTATTTATTGAGTTATAATCATCCACTTGGACATAAAATTTGGTTAAATTATTTATATTTATTATATTATATGGTATTTTATTTATTTCTTATTAATTTTAATTTATACTATCTAATAAACCTTTTTGAAATATTTCTTACTTCCAGAAGAATGTTGCTCATAATTGATATTGATAACTCAAGTCTCTTTTCTTTGAGTTATATTGTTTCAACAAGAAATTATTTATTAAATTATTAGGTTACTTTACCATAATATTTTATTATATATTATTTTAACTACCACTATAGGGAAATAATATATTTTCATACAAATGAATATTTTATTACTCTTTATATAATGTGATTTTTGAGCCAAAGTATTTTGAAAATAATATAAAGGGGTTTTAATTTCACTCTATTATTTTTTTCCTAACCCCAATAATTCATAAAAGATAAAATTATTTAAAGGATCCATTATTAGGGATTATTTATACAATTAATTTATTTAAAAAAAATTCACTTCACATTGTGAAAATAACTTTTGGAAGTAACCTATAACATCATCATTTTCTTCCAAGTTAAAAATGTATTCTAAAATATTTTTTATGTTTTCACTTTCATTTTAATTTTCGTTTCCAAAAGGATTTAACCTAAAAGGGTTTATATCTCACCATTTATACAGTAATATATATTTATTTTTTTATCGAAATGAACACATGGTACCAAAGAATCCAATTCATAATCCCTATTTGGGTGGTATCATTCAAGCATTCCTTATCAAAGATATTTTTCATCTATGTAAAAATAATTCTATTATTACATAAGTTTTATGTTATTTTTCAACCATCCACATTCTTTCTCTGAATGGGTTGTGATAATGCTTTCTCTTTTACTAACATGGGGAAAAGTATTAATGTTCCATATATTTTCATTATAATATGGATGATTATGGGAAATTTAACTATGTATTGTTTAACCATCCAAATTTTTCCTTGGGATGGTTCATGATCATGCTATAAATTTTATTGATATGGGGAAAACTATTTAAGTTTTTTATGTTTTTATTCCAAAATGGATGATTATTGGAATGTTTACTATGTATTGTTTGTCCATCCACCTTATTTATCTATATTTGTTATGATCGTGTTATCATTTTTATTAACATGAGGAAAATTATTTATTTTCCCCATCATTATAGACTATTAATTCTAGTTGGTTATGTATTAACATTACATATTCTTAATTATATAGATAGAGATTTTTTTATTTAGTCAAAAGTTTATTAGGGAATGACATGAAATGCTTTTTTGACTCTTATGGTGAATAAATTGGTCTTAAAAAGTGATGGGAGGGATGCCAAATTATAATGCCTCTCGATGCATTAACAAAAATTTATTATTATATATGATTTCATTTATTATCATAGATGTAAAAAATTCTTTATTTTAATTGATTTTGAAATTATTCATATTATTTAGTTCATCCATATTGTGTATTCCATGATTATATTTTTCTTAGATTTAGTTATATTTTTCTCTTACTGGGCATTTGAGATCACCCATTTCTTTTGCTTCGATTCCCTAGGTTATGAAAAAAATTAGTACATGTGATATATTTAAAAGTATATCACAGGTGGAAAATTTTGTTGGAGATTTTAAAGACTTATTATGAATTAAGTTGTTTCTTATATAGTAGAAAATATCACTTAATTAAAAAATAAATTGGATTTATTAGTTTATGTTTTTTCATAATTATCTAAATCTCTAAACCTTAAATATATTGGTAATTTGTATAATTAAATATTTTTTAAAATGATGTAATTATTGTTATTTCCAAGAATCTATATTTGGTATCAAATACAGTATGTAATGTATGTGATTATGGCACTAGATCTAGGAGTATGGGTCTGGGGTTTCATAGTTGGTATCAAAGTAGGGTTTAGATAAATTTTTAAATTATGATGTTTGTTAACAAGTTAAGGTTTATCATAATTTCAATGGTATAGATAAAACTTTGGGATAAAATATTATTTAATGTTAAGGTAATAATGTACATTTTATTTTCAGATTAGGATAATAGAACCTTAATGAAAACACCAGAGATAAGTCTATAAAACAATTATACATATATGATAACATCCCAAAGTTTTGGTAATGTTTCAATTTTGTGGTTGACATATAAATTTAATCCCTCTCTAGAAAATACAAGTGGATTAATGATCTATCACAAATGTACCAAAGGGTAATAACCCTAAAAGGGTGGATTCGGTATTAACTCAATCATCACCTAATGCATGGAAAAAAGACCTAACTGCAAATTTGTTTTGACACTCTCATGGGATATACTTTTGGTGATCATATTATCTTTACAACCAACTATAAATTATTGATTTTTAGTTACTTTTAGGGATTATAATAATTATAAGACCTAATAAAAGAGTAACCTTGATTAAACCAAGAATGATATAGGTTGATCTATGAATTATATAGTTTGAATTAAATAAATTATAAGATAACAATAATGATAAACATTAGTATCCAATAAGATAAATAAAGGGAAAACATTTTCCACTTTCACTTCATGAATTTTGTCATTAACATGAGGGAATAAGGTACTCTTATCCTCTACAAAAGAGTTTTGTATGCCTTATTTCATTCTTATTCTTGCAACTTTAGTGTATCTAGGATTTCTTCAATAAGTATTACATCACTTCCCTAGTAAATTGATTATCTAAGGAAATGTATATTTGTAATATTATTATATCCAAAGTTTATTCTTAGGTAAATATGAATCTTATTATTCTTTCAATATATAGAATTGATTAGATTAGGTCAATGGATTAACTATTTCAACATATACCCCTCTTCATTAAATAATGGCTATATTACCCAATTAATATTCATTGTTGAAAAATTGATGAGGGGAAAAAATAGTCTGCAGTCACAATAGAGAGATCTTAACATCACTAAAATAAAATAAAATGATATCAGATTAAATTATTCATCATGTATCAATGCATCACAACTTCCTATAGGCCCAAATGATGCAAAAAAAGTTAAAATAACCACTCCAATGGTGGAAGTATAATAAAAACCCCCTACATGAAGTTATCATAATAAGATATGATGGTAAGGAGGAAAAGGGGGGAGGCCATCCTATGCGAGCCCATACAACGTGTGTGGGAAATAGTTTTGGTCTTGTAAGGCCCTATTTGGGAACATGATTATCCAATCGAAGTGAATGTGGTAGTGAATACACAAATACTAACCTTAATTTGGGAGGTATTTAAAAATCATGAAATATGGGGATTGGTTCAATAAATGAGCAAAGAGATGGATGGTAATATTTTGATGCTAGAAAAGCAGGAGAGGCTTTTTTGTAGAGGGTACATGTTGGTACAGTATAGGTGTATAATCTAACAAGGGATGGTAGGGGGTATAAACATGAATCTCAATGAGTCTTATTAGGAGTAGGAGCATTCTTTATAGACTTCGTTTTTCGACATTAAATTCCCACCAACACCTCCAAGTTAAAGAGGTGTGGGGGATGTGAGATAGAAGTGTGTGATGTATATACATCTGTATCCCCATTAATTACCAAAATAAGAAATAATATTTCATACTAACCTTTGATAATTTATCACAACAAGTTTGACTATAGACTCAATGAGAAACAAGGTTGGTCTTAAAACCCAATCGCAAGATGTATTTTACTCAAATGGTTAAAAGAAACTCATTATGAAGATATGTATATTGGTGAGTTTCCTAGATTTCCATAGGTTAGTAATGTTGATAACACAATAAATTTATACCTTTCTAATGCCTTTAGACATTTTTTTGGTGACAACGAAAATAATGAGTAAGAAATTTATTTATGGGGGGATAATGTAACACCCCAATATTTTAAAATATAAATTTCTTTTAAATGAACCAAATGTGATTGATAGCTTACTCTACATGCAACATCGAACTCAAACGAAACCATGATATATTTATATAAAACTATAAATATAATGTATTAATATTAAAACCTTGATATTGAATTAATAATAATTAATGTAAATGACCAAATTATGAAATATATTAATATATATATATATAAAGGTTTTTATATAATTTTCCTTAATTTGTTATTAGGTTTCAGAATAAATCTTTTTATAAATTGTAATTATTATTAAATATATTTATATATATTATTTTATAAATTTATATTTTGATAAAATATAATATATATTGATTAATTTTATATTTATTGGTTTTTTATAGAAATTGAGAATAAGAACAACTAATATTTTAAAAGACTGCTTTCCTAAAAAAATAGTTTCTCATTGTATTCTATAATTTTAAATAAAATTTAAAACAGAAAACTATAGAAAATTAATTTTGAAAAATAAAATTCATTTTTAGATTTTGAATTTAAATATTATTTTATGATTAAATATTGTGTTTTTTTCTAAAATAATTGATCTTTCAGGTGAATAATAAAAATACCGATTTTTCTAAAAACTATCACTTTTACAATACAAGAATGATTTAAAAGCCTAAAAACCCTTTTTATAATATATATATATATACACAAATTATTATAATACATTTAAAAATACCATGTTTAATTTATGACACACGTTTTTAACATTTTTAAAACTCATGTAATATTACACACTAAAAACTATTTTTACACGCTTATATTAAAAAAGAAATTATCACTTTAAGAAGTTAAATATAACAATATTTATTTTCTATTTTAGTTAAAATTTTAAATATTATTTAACAATTTCAATTTAATTTTTAATCATTAATATAATATTAGTATTATTAATGTTAATTACCAAGCTAATGATAAAATATTTTTTTAAAAGAATTATTTTATTAATTTCATTTAGTTTTTATTTAATAAATAAAAATGATATAATTTAAATGATGAGTCTAATATAATGTCTAAAACTGTATATAATTATAGTAAAACTCATTCAATTGGTAATCAGAACTAAATAATATTAAGAAAACCTAATGGGTAAAAGTCATATTTCAATAAAAACTATTTTTTATATATTATTTATTATAATTTAAAAGTATATTTCCTTAAATTTAAAAGATTAATTAGAATAAATTTAGGTTCAATTCATGCTTAAAACATGAAAATTTTGTAATAAGGGTTACCTTATATTTTTTAATAAATTATAAATTACTTAGTTAAAAACAATTTATCAAGGAAAAAATGAAAATGTTAAAATGTAAAAACCCATGGTAAAAGTCATGAAAAATCCTTAAAAAATATATATAAAGTATTTTTTATGGATTTATTGACTAAATACCACACCAAAATATATTATTATTAAATTTTGGATTCATTGACCAAGGAATTGTGTAATGATATCTTAGAAGTGTAAAGGGTATTCCCAAAAGTTCCATTTTCTTCACTCGTAAAAGGGGATCAAATCCACCCCTCCATGGTTACACTTAAAATTAGAATTTAAATTTAAAAAATTCCCAACATATAACTCCATGAAGTAATTCTATCATCCTAATTTTCCTATTTCCTAGAATTCAACTTAAGGATTTCATATATAAGGATATCTTTAAGAAAAGATCAAGTCTACAACATAAGCAATACCTTCTTCGTAATCTTTTTTCTTTAATATTTATCTTCTAAATATATTATATCCATAATAATATTATAAAATAAATACAATTATTTTACTTTTATGTTATTATATTAATTTAAAAATGTTATTTATTCATCTCTATTGCCTATGAAATAAAAACGTGTCATTAATGTGTTGCGTGGACTACTGCCTCCACTAAGCGACACCTTCTGTTTTTTATAGCCAAATCTCATAGTTTGTTTTAATGTTGATATTGATGAATAAATATGATATATAAAATATAAATAATATTGTTAAATGTAAAATTATCATGAAATTTATTTCCCTCTCATTCATTTGGAAATGAAAACATTAATCGTGTGTGTGTGTAGTCTACCACCTCCACAAGTAATGTGTTTTATTTATCATCACCACCCATAATGGATGACTTTAAAAATATATTTAATATTTAAAAATTAGTTTAATAACA
Source organism: Viscum album (assembly GCA_963277665.1). Lineage (NCBI taxonomy): Eukaryota > Viridiplantae > Streptophyta > Magnoliopsida > Santalales > Viscaceae > Viscum > Viscum album. Next base: position 1,875,896,687 of record OY728161.1, read on the forward strand.
CTATAAATATTATAGATACTAAGAAACTATTTTACTACACATCCTATTATGGTCGACATACATAATGAGTTGCAAAAAATCACCAAACAACCTCAAGTAATATATATAAGAAAGAAAAATATATAATAAATAAATTTACCATGATAAAAAATGATGTTTATTAAATTAAATATATTAGAATAATTTTCCTAATAAGGTATTCAATAAAAATAATTTTATTATTTATAAGGTTAGGTGCATATGAAGAATGAATTTTAAATAAGGTAAGAAATTTCATCTAAAATTCCACTCTTTGAGACATGTTTGGTAATGTAAACCTAATTAAATTTATATGGTATATATACTTACTATTTTAGATATCATATCATGAATTATATTTTAATTATTTTATTTTATTTTTAATTATATGTCCACTATTTTAAGTGGTTTTTATTAAACTTTTACTCAAGTATCAAGTGTTCTTTATCTCAAATATTAATTCCTTGAGTCATGTTTATGTTATGCACCATGTGTTCTTTTTAAGGGTGTATTCGCTTCCCAAAGATGTATCTTTATCATTTATTTTTTTATTCTTGGAAAATACTAATCCAAATTAGTTCTTTTTCATTAAATGTCTGTTATTTAATTGTTACCCCAGTTGTAAAACTTTTGGTAACCTAATTTTCATTAATTATGTTATGATCATCCCCTTTGACATAAAAGTTTGGTTCATTCTAAAAATTTATTATATTATGTGTTACTCTATTTTTTTCTATTAATTTTCAATGCTACCACATAATAAACCTCTTTTAAATATTTCTTACTTCAACGAATGTGTTGTTTGTAAGGTATATTGATAAATCAAGTCTTCTTTTCATTACTTATATTGTTTCATCATGAATTTATTCATTAAATTATTTGGGTTATTCAAACCTTATATTTCATAATATGTTAATTTCTTTACCTATATGTGGAAAGAAGATACTTTGATATAAATTGATGTTTTTTTACTATTCTTATAATGCTATTTTGAACCAAGTTATTTTGAAAATAATAAAAAGAGGTTTTTTATAGCTTTCCTATTATATAAATTCCTCCCCAAATCTCTCCAAGATAAAATTTATGACTTTCCAAGGATCCATTAGTATAGATTACTTTTAAAAGTAATGTATTTCAAAGATTTTTCACTTCACCTTTGAAAAATACTTATGTAAGTGACTTGTAACATTTTCATTTATGTTAGTGTTAAAAATATTTTTTTAAATCTCTTTTAAGTTTTCACTTACATTTCAATTTTCATTTTCAAAAGGATTTGCACTAATAGGGTTTATGATTCACTATTTATAATCTAAAATATATTAATTTAATTTGGGTGCAATGAGCTCATTATACCAAATAATCTAATTCTTGTTCCCTTCTTGGGTGGAATCATTAAAAAATTATTTTTCAAGAATTTTTTTCATATTTTTCTATAAACTTCTATGTTTACATTTTTACACTGGGGTCATGCTCTTCTTAAACCATTCACATTCTTTATCTAGATGGTTTATAATCATGTTATCATATTTATTGGGATGAGTAAAAGTACTGGCATTATATATGTTTTTATTCTAATAAGGATGATAATGGAAAAGTTTATATATTTATTAACCATCCACTTTCTCCCTTCATATGGGTCATGAAATGTTATATGTTTTATTGACATAGGTAAAATTATTGGAATTCAATTTATTTTTATTCCAATATGGATAATTATTGGAATTTTGACTGTGTATTGTTTAACCATCCACCTTCCTTCTCTAGATGAGTCATGATCATGTTATCCCTCTTATTTACACATGGAAAAGTGTCAGAATTCTTTGTTATTATTTACTAATGTGTGTTCATTATGTATTGAAATTACATATTATTCATTATACAGAGAGACACATTTTTATTTAGATTGAAGTTCCTCAGATAATGACATGAAATTTATTTTCGAATCTTACTATAAATTAATTGGCCTTAAACAAGTAATGGGGGGTTTATATAGACCCTTGATTCTTCAAAAAGTCCCATGAGAAAAATTAACTTAGGTTTTGGTGTATACTTATCCATATATAAGTATTGTTTCTTAAGATAAGGAATTTAAAACATGTTTTTGAGGTATAATATTATGCATTGCATTAGTATGATTATAGTAATTATTATGATTCATGTTCTCATTTATTATCTTAGATATATGAATCTCTCAGTTTCAGATGATTAGAAAATTATTTTCTCCTATAATATTATATATGTCATACTTATTTTCTTTTAGCTTCAGTTATATTTTTTCTCTTACTGAGTGTTTGATATCACCCCTTTCTTATGCTTTAATTCCCTAAGTTATTAAGAAAATTAGTACAAGTTATATGTTTAAAATGATATAACATGTGGATTTATTTATAGGATATATTGAATACATATTATGGATTAAGTAGTTTCTTATATAGTGGGGGAAAATATCATTTAGTTGAAAAAGAAAAAGTATTTATTAGTTTATGTTTTTTACTAACTCTATAATGATCTAAATATAAAAGGTATTGGGAATATATGTAATGCAATATTTTTTAATTTATTTAATTATGGTATAATTATGTTTGGGAATCTATAGTTGGTAAAAAGGATAATATGTAATGTATGTGATTATGGAACTGGATTTGGGAGTGTGGATTCGGGTCATCACATGTTCACTTTTTCTTTGGTATACTAGGGGTTCATGTTTCAAATTTGGATTTCCCAGAACCTGAAGTTATGGGGATACCTATCATAATAACCTTTATACTTTTATACCAATCTTACATAAGGCTCTAGTATTAGTTATTTAGAGGATGGTTGGGTATGTTTCTGATCATGTCATTATATGAGTCTTAATAAATATAATATATGTCTTTTTGTATGATAAGTATGAACTATAGTCCCTTGATAAAGATATATTGAAGGAGTGTATGACTGTACCTAAATAAGAAATGTGATGTTCTTTTTAATTGGACAAGGGGTGTGTTATGTGATCATATATAAGGGTGAATTAAATTCGATTCATTTATTGAACTCATCAATCTATACTTAGAGAATCAAAAATGTTGGTTGGAGTAGAGTACTCAAGAGGGTGGGGGATTAAGTATATATATATATAATATTTCTTTATAAATAGGCAATTTAAAAATCCCCCTACTAAAAACCTAATCTAAGTCAGTTTTTTTGTAAATTTATAAGTCCAAAATGTTTAGTAACTTTCTCAAAATATTGATTAGTTCTCAGATATAATAATATAAAATATTAATATAACTTTTGAAACTAACCTACTAGTTCAAAACAGTTATAAACACTTTCAAAACTAACTATCAAAGTTTAATTTAGTTTTATGAAATATGTGATAAAAACAAATTAAAAAACTAAAATTTAAAAACACAGTGGATATAAAGAAGAGGTTTAGTCTCAAGATGAGACTTAGTCCTCTCCAATTTGTGATCACCTACCACCAGGAAGCTTAAAGTAATAAAAAAGTTTTGATCCACACCCTGGATTGGGGTTCACAATAGCACACAAGGATATCCAGGTCACAATTGACATCTACCGTAGTTATTCATGGGAAAAAAACTAATAGGTCACACTTGACCTCTTCCACAAATCGACATTGGATAAAAAAGGATAAATAGATTGAGAGTTTTAGGATATCAAGTATCCTATAGTTATGAATAGGATTCAGTGTGTGGGTAACATATAGATACACACACTACTCAGAAATGTAAATAAAATAACACAACAGAGATATGGATGTTGAGAGATTCTTATAATTATCCATGTATTATAAAGTGCAAAACTAGACTCATTTGATATAGTTGAGTTTAAGTTTGAATCCTCTTCTATACTTTGACTCCAAAATAGAGTGTTGTAGCCTCTGTGTTCTGGCTTCCAGGAGTGTGAAATGTTTAGCTTCTTGTTCGAAAGATGTTTGGAATAGCTCAGAAGGTTTTTCTTCACTTCTTGATCTCCCCATTTGTTCTTCCTTTTGAGTTCTTAGGTTTTGAAGTATACTCAAGAGTTTTAGGAGTTCTCTGGGTTTCTTATTTTTATACTCTTCTGCATGTGTCGGATTATCCAGCTTGAAATATATTTATACATAGAGGTCTAGCTGAGATAATGATCTCCCCAAGAGCAAGTACCTCATACTATCTCTTGAATATCCTACAGACAACATTAAATAATGTTAGAGACATTAATTTGTCTAAATATGATGGTTAGATATAAATTTTTATTAATAAATTAAAAATAGTTTCTATGATTATTAATGAGTCATAAGTATCGGTGAGTCCTTGGAATCAGTCTGTCAGCATCTGCACTGGTGACTCTCTATATCGGTGAGTCCTTTCCATCCGTATCATTCACTAAGGGCATTAATGTGTCATTTATAATATCAGTGTATATGGGCATTGGTGTGTCCTCATCAGTGACTCATTTAGAACTATTAGTATGTCTCCCATCGGTGACTCGTCCATCTTTAAGTCCTTTGAACTAACGGTGCATCGCCCATCGGTGTCTCATCTATCGATAAGTCCTTTGAACAAATGGTGTGTCGCCCATCAGTGACTTGTCCATCAGTGAGATGACTAAACTATCATTGTGACCAATCATCTGTGAATTTTCCATCAGTGTGTCACTTATTCTATCAGTGAGTCTTGCATCAGTGTCTTTTTTTATTAGTTACTTCTTCATCAGTGAGTCAGCATCGATGTCTCTTTATAACTATCGGTGTTAGGGACTCTAAAAAAACTTACAAAGTGTGTTTCTTATAAAGAATAGTATCAGATTAATTGAAATTCATAAATATATGTAAATATATCCTTGTAAATATATTTAAACATAAATATCCTTAAATTATTGACTTATTTAAATGTATTATACCATGTGACATAATTTATTCATTTATAAATATTCATTGACATGATTAACATGAGTTATAACTTAAAATTTGAATTAATAGGATTTATAGATTGGCATGATTTGTAATTATTAAAACAACTATCTAACAAATGGTCCAAAAATATATCCCTCTTTTAATATCACAAATCATGGAATTAATGAGTAATACAAGATGTAAAATAATAAAAATTACTTGACTTAGCAAATTAACAGTCAGTATGAATTCTCAATATAACTATAAGGTATTTCCTTTTATGCTCCCCCTTGATTATTGTATTAGAGGATGTATATAGAAGGTTCCTTTTAAGATAGTTATATCAAATAATTTTAATGTTCCCCCTTAGTATGTTGTATTATAATAGTTTTAGTGATTTGTATGAGAGGTGGGATATATATATTCTGTTGATTAGATTACATCATTCATATGTCAGCGTTCTCCCCCTTAGGTTAAGAGTTGATTCCATCTATTTTCTCCCTTTTAGATTAAGTGTTGACACCATCCATAGAGTTCTCCTCCTTTTGGTATTAGTAAAAAGGTGAAAAGAAACAGAAAGAATAAAGAAACATAACACAAAGAAAACTAGAAATATTGTGAAAGAAAAATTTATATCCATTAATGGGAAAAAGAGTAAAAACACCTATCAAATAAATGATCCATAACTAAGGCTTTGAATTTTGAGGAGCTTTCCCTTTTTATGAAGGGTCTAGATAAGGTTAAGGATGTGGTATTTTAGATGGAGGAAGGGTTGGTCGAATGGAAACACCAGTTAAGGAAACACCTGTAGGACCTTTAGTTGCAAGGCTTGGTCTCTTATCTGATTGAACACAAATTTGAGTGTGATTTTTGATCAATAGCTTGATTTGGGATAAATCTTGAGATTTTTTTCATTGGATCAGGAGGTAGAGAACTAGATGTGATTGAAGCAGCTACTGGGAACACTATTTCTTCAGCTTGTACATGCAGGTAAGGCTTTAAAATCTTGATGAAATCATTGATGACTTCACCCCCATACTGCATTGCCTTTTCATAGTCATCCTTGTTATCCATGAACTTTTCCAAAGTAGGTGTAAACTCCTTCAACTGAAAAACTTGACTCTTAAATTCCTCTGTCACTGGTGGAATCATAATGTTCTCATCCAAGTACTTAAAGTTGTTAATCAGGTCATACTTGGTATAGATTTTTGAGAAATATTTGTCCGCCTTTTCTCTAGTATCTTTATGAGTAGTAGTTGCCTCATCAGTACACTATGTCTAACCATGTTATAAACAAGATCACTATTTTTTTGCACTTTGGAAAGGGTTTCTTTATTAGAATCACTTTGAATAGACCTAAGATCCTCTCCATCATAGTCTGGAGGGACTCCATATTGGCAGTAGCAGACCTAGTACCTTTAGATCTAGAGGCACTAGAAATCGTCTTTCCAAGATCCTCCTTTAACTTTTTCAAATCTATACTCAGGAGATGTGTAACCAGGTTCTTGAAAACCTCCATAACACCACCAAGTGTGGTATTAAAGATAGTGTTCAAAGATTCCAATTCATTACTCATTCTCTAAACTTCATCTATCAGTATCATATTATTTCTAATAATTTTCTCAGCTTTAGTGATTAGGTTATGTTGAATTTATTGAATCACCATTCTTTCAATCTAAGCCACATCTTCCTCTAAAATGATCATGGAAGTAGAAGACTAATTTTTTAATCCATTAGAAGATCTCACTAACTCAAATAAGTCTTCTTTGAATTTCTCAAGATGAGCCTTGGTGACATAGTCACTTGGCATTGTAGGGACAACAGTCTCATCAACATGAGGTACTATAGGTGAATTTGGAGAAAACTGTTCCACTTCAGCTTGGGGAGCAGGAGCAGGAGGAGATACCATCCCCTCATCTTAGGCATAATCCAACCCAAATAGGATATAACTTGGGTTTCTATTCCACTCACCATAATATCTAGGATCCACAATTTCAATTCTTACTCTTCTTCCTTGAGGTTCATCCTCAACTTGTGCTTAATATTCTTCTTCTTTCTGTCCTCTATCCAAAAGAAAATTTCAAGGCACTAATACTAACTGAACTTGAACTTCTTCTCGAACTCCATCCATTCCACCTACTCTAGCCAATAGAGGCTCTTCCTCAATCTAAGAAATATGTACAATCTGATCTTCAGCCTCTTCCTCTTATCCTCCATCCATCATATCATTAAACTCTTGAATTATGCCTTGAAAATCAACATTAGGGTGGTCATGTTTTTCCTCATTTCTAGCATCTCCATCATCATCATGACCAGTATCATCCTATCTAATGAGATCACCACCATCCACCCTATTAGTCTCATCATATTCTCCATGCACAAACTAATCACCATAATTAACAAGTTTTTGACCTTCCTTCAATGAGTCACTCATATTTTCACCTTCATCATCCTCCTCTTCATCAGAATCATCAATTTTTATAACATATCATTTAACACTAGAGACCACTGTCTCTTCCTTATCTTCATCACCCAATAATGGTTCTCGATAAGGTAGTTCTAAAGGTGGATTGGAAGGTCCATATGATGTGTCTATAGGGATTTAAACTATATCTGGGTCACTCCTATAATATATTGAAGAACCCTATTCTCTTGGAAGCTCAAGATCAACATGTTTCTCTTCATCAGAATAAATAACATGCTCACCAGGTTTAAGACCTGGATCAGCTTGATCCCTTAGTCTGGTAGGATGATCTATGGGATTGTAATCCTCATATATTTTCTCCTCAACTTCTACCCAACATCTCTTCCACAGGTTCCAAAATATATTCATTCTCTTGTAGATATCTTTGTACAATCATAATTCACTACAATATATAATCATCTCATCTCCATATTCCACACATTCTAGCCTTTTCAACATTGTTGAGATCATACATAGATAGTATAAATAGGTTGACTTCTTGGATGGTTTTATCATCTCATAAATATGTACCACAAGGTACCTACATAAATTCACTTTCACCCCATTTTTGAATAATTAAATTAGGTATACATCCTAATACTTCACAACTGTAAAATCTTCCTTCCTTGGGAAGATTTAAGGTTGAATGAACATGAAAAGTAGTTTGGCCTCTCCATATAACTCTGTAGCTATTTCTCTTCTTGATTCCTCATTCCCAGTCAATTATTTCAAATCATTTTCATATGAAAAAAATCTACGGACGGTGGAATATTAACTTGGTAATTAAAATATATTCCCTCATGTGGAATCTCAAAGCATTCAACACACTCCTTTAAAGAAAAAGAGATTACCTTGCCCTTTACTACTTACTTCATCAAAGCCTCATAGGCTCCTTACAAAGACACTTTTATATTGAGGTAGAATTGATGTACTAGCTGAGAATAGAATAGTCTCTCATTGTTAGCAAACCAATTGATCCACCCTTGAGATTCCAACACTTTCAGCAATACAGATTTTCTCGACAACAATCACTTGTCTAACACTTCCTTCTAAATAGTTACCACATGACTTCATAATACCGGCTTCCCAAAACCTTTAGAACTACTATATTGACCTTTATGATGCTTAGATGATGAGGATTCACTCGGTCCTTTCATTTTACACTTCATTCTCACCATTTTGAAGGCTCGGGTTTGAAGGAGGGAGTTGAAAGGTCGAATGTTTGAAAGGTAGAGTAAGGGTAGTGAAAGTTCAAAGTGTGGATTGAATTAATTTTATCATTTAGGGATTGTACTTCATAGAATATAGAATAATGGTAAAATAATAAACAATTAAACTGTTTCATTTTACTTAAAATAAAACAGATGAACAAATTTATTAAAAAAACACTATTAGTATTGGTTTCATACCAACTGTATTACATGATCGGCTTCATGTGATCAGATTTTACCATTCTATTTTACTCATTGTTTTCACATGATCGGTTTCACTATTTGTTTTCACTAGATCAGTTTCACGGGATCAGTTTCACTGATCAGTTTCAATGGATTGGTTTCACTGTTCGATGTGACAGAAAAATGGATCTTTCTAAAGAGAAAAGGTCAGATAGTCTTTATAGATTTATCATTCCAAGTTCATATTTGATGTATCTCATTCTCTCATAGTTTAAGAGTTTGGTGAAAATGTCATAAATTTGATGATCAGTCCCAATAAAATCAAGAGTTATATCACTTTTCTGATAATGGTCTCTCATAAAGTGATGTCTTACGTCAATATTTTTTGTTCTAGAATGAGAAAATTGATTTTTAGAAATGTAAATAGCACTTGTATTGTGATAATTTATAGGGATATGTCTTAATTAAAATCCATAGTCCAATAAAATGTTTTTCATCCAAAAAATTTTTGCACAACAACTACCAGCAGCAATGTACTCTACCTCAGCAGTTGATAATGCAATAAAATTTTTCTTTTTACTAAACCATGAAATTAGAGAATTTTCAAAAAATTGAAATGTTCTGGAGGTTCTCTTTCTATCTAATTTACACCCAACAAAGTCAGGATCAAAATAATTGACCAAATCAAATGGTTGTCCTCTAAGGTAGAACAATCCTAAATTAGTTTTATATTTGAGGTACTTGAAAAATCTATTAACAACATTTAAATGAGATTATTTTGGGTTTTCTTGAAATCTTTCACAAATACATGCAATAAACATAATGTATGGCCTACTATAATTTAAGTATAGAAAACTCCCATTCATTCCTCTGTAATAAGTTTGATCAATAGATTTCCCATTTTCATTAAGAGCCATCTTACATGTAGAACTCATAGGTGTTTCACTACTCTTAATTCTATCAAAACCATATCTTTTCAAAATATCATTATTATATTTACTTTTACTAATAATAATAATACCTTCTTTGTTTTGAAATATTTTAAATCCAATAAAATATATAATTTCACCCAACAAAATCATTTCAAACTCTATTTGCATCAATTTAAAAAAATCATTATATAAATAATGTTTAGAAGATCCAAAGATAATATCATATATATATATTTGAGCTATTAAAACTTCTTTATAAATTATTTTTATAAATAAAGTTTGATCTAAAACTCCATTTGTAAAACCTTTAGAAATAAGAAATTTACTTAACCTTTTATACCAAACTCTTGGAGATTGTTTCAAATGATATAAAGCTTTAGATAATTTGAAAACATGATTTGGAAAATGTGGATTTGTAAAACTTAGGGGATGTTCAACAAAAACATCCAAAATTATATAACCATTTTAGAATTCAATTTTAGCATTCATTTGATAAAGTTTGAAATCTAAGTACGCTGCGTAGTCAAGTAGAATTCTAATGGCCTCAATCCTAGATACTGGAGAAACTGTCTCCTCATAATCAATTCCCTCTCCTTGATTATAGCCTTGTGCAACCAATCTCGATTTTTTTTCTAACTATATTTCCAGATTCATCCACTTTATTCCTAAACACCCATTTAGTTCATATGGTTAAGGTATCTTTTAGTCTATCGACCAGCTTCAAAAATTTATTTCTCTCAAACTGATTAATCTCTACTTGTATATTCATTACCCAAAATTTATCATTGATAACATCATTGATATATTTAGGTTCAATTTGTGATAAGAAAGCTTAATGTTCAACCTGATTTCTCAAAGAATCTCTAGTATGTGTTCCTCTATCTAAATCTCTACATCATCTAAGAGAAGGTTTTTAAGAGTTCTAGGTGGTCTAGTAAATGTAGGTCTAGTTATTTCACGTTTATCACTTGGTTTTGGTTCATAATGGCTAGATTCTAGATAATTTACATAATTGGAGGTTTTAACAAATTATTTTATAAGATGGTCTTAGGGTTTAACATTAACATCCAGATTTGACATATCCTCTTATAGATTCCATAGTGAGGTATTAGGTTCATATGTATATGTTTCATCAAACTTGTCTTGTACAGATTGCTCCACACATTTGGTTCTTTTATTAAAGACTCTATAAGATTTTCTTGATGTTTAATATCCAAGGAATATTCCTTCATCACATTTCAAGGAAAAATTATCTAAATTATCTTGAGTGTAAAGAATATAAACTTTACATCAAACACTTTAAAATAATTTAACTTGGGATTACTATTATTCCAAAACTCATAAAGTGTTTTCTTTAGGAAAGGTATGATTAAGACTCTATTTATTATGTTACAAGATGTATTAATAGCTTCAGCCCAAAAATAAATTGGTAAGTTATATTCATTGAGCATAGTTCGGGAAATTTCTTATAGTGTTATATTTCTTCTTTCTATTACACCATTCTATTAAGGTGTCCTAGGGGTATAAAAGTTGTTCCTATATCCATTTTGTAAGAAAAAAGATTCAAATTCTTGATTTTCAAACTCACGACCATGGTCACTTCTTAAGGATTTAATTTTAATTCCACTAAGATTTTCTATAGTCCTAGAAAACTTGGTAAAATGAGAGCATGCTTCGCTTTTGTGAGCTAGGAAAAATATCCAAGTATACCTAGAGAAGTCATATACAAGAACATAAACATAGTGATTCCCATTGAGACATGAAACTATAAATGGTCCAAACAATTCCATGTCAAATAAATATATAGGTTGAGAAGTTTTAACTTATTTCTTTGGTTTGAAAGAGAATTTATATTTCTTTCCTTTTTGAAAATGATTTCACTCTCTTTTGTCTGGAAACTCTAGTTTGGGCAGGACATTAACTAAGCATTTTCTAGTAAATTTCTTAAGGGAGTGTACATTACAATTTAATAGTCTTCTATTCCAGAGCCAAAACTCCTTGTAAAACTCAATTATACAATAAACATTTTGTGATGCTAATGTGTCTAAGTTTACAGCATATACATTATCATTTCTAAGAGTAGTAAATACCATGTTATTCTTGTAATAAAAAACATGGAATGAATCATTTTTAAACTTGAAATTAAATACATCATCACAAAGTTGAGATAGGCTAAGATAGTTATACTTTAATCTATCAACATAAAGTACTTTGGAAATTGAAATAGAGTTAGGGTTACCAATCTGGCAGAAGCCAATGATTTTTCCTTTACTATTGTCACCAAATGTGACATATCCTCTATCAATTTTGATGAGATACTTGAATATTGAGTAGTCTATTGTCATGTGTATTGAAAAACCACTATCCAAGTACCAATGTTTTATACGTGAACTCTTTAGGTAGTTTACCTAAAAAACAATTCATCCAAGAATTGATTTCAGTACCCATATTTGTCTGAGTCCAGAAACATTAGTAATAAAAGATTTAGGAACCCACAAATTTCTTATATGATTCCTATATATAGAATATAGGTTATTTGAAAAATAAACTTGGTTTGTTCCCGAGAAACTCGATGTATAAAAAGAGTTTGTAAAACTAGAACTTGCAGTAAAATCGTGATTTTGGGGCAAAGAAGAAGATTTTCTAGGTTTAGTAACAAAATGTATTTTTGACAAATTTCTTTGTCCAGAATGATATATAATACTAGAAGTATACTTAGGAGGTATATTTTTACCTATAATTTGAGTAAGATTATCTTTCCCATTGGTAAAATTTTCAAAATACTTCTTCAATTTCTCATAAGACATATTTAATTCCTTTTCAGTAATAAGTTCAGACATAATAGTTATAGAAAGAGCATGATATTTCTTTAATGATTTAAATTTATCTTTTAGTTCATTACAATTCTCTTTTATCATGATACAATATTCAAATATTTCATCACTTGAAATATTTTCGGACTCACATTCATTTTCATAATAGTAAGAATTGTGTGCAGGAGAGTCTAAGGTTACCTCAAATGTGTTTGTCATAAAACACATATTTTCCATGTCATATTTCTCATCATGAGATGATGCTGATTCACTAGATCTATCCTCAGAGGCACTCCAGGTGCCCTTTATAGGTTTTATATACTTACTGTCTTTGTTTTATTACTTCTTTTTGTATTTTAACTTTGTACAGTCATCTTTGACATGTCCTCTCATATTAAATTCATAGCATAAAATATCCTCTGATTTGTCATTTCTTTTACAGTCCTTTTTCTAGTTTCCCTTGTTGTCATATTTTCTTTTAATGTTTGGTCTCTTGAATAACTTTTTCTTTCTATAAAATTTTTGGAATCTCCTAGACAGTTGGGTCATTTCCTCAGCACTGTCTGAAGTTGATTCTTCCCTACTTGTGCTCTCAATAGTAACTTGAATTTTCTCTTTGTTTTTACCCTTAGAAGTGGTAGGCTTGAAGGATACAGTTTTTCTATTTGGATTATTCTCTTCTTCTTTGTTGACTATCAACTCTACTTCATATATCATCTATTTTCCAATGAGTTATTTGATAGGTAATTTATAGATGTCACATGATTCTCTAATAAAGATAGAGATTCTTTCTATCAGATAAGCATCTAAGAATCCTCATAATTTGTTCTTTGGCAGTAACATATCTTCTTATAGGTATCACCATGTTCACTATTTCATTAAACCTAAGATGTATATTAGAAATAGGCTCATCAGGATTTATCTTAAAGTTATTATAATTAATAGTACATGTGTTAAGTCGTATTTTCTTAACACGAGAATTTCTTTCATGTGAAACAGAAAAACTATACCAAATTTCATGGGTTTTTTACATGTGGAAATTATATTAAATTCATCATATACTAAGGAGTGGTATAAGGAATTCATATCTTTATAATTATTGTAATAAGCAGTCTTATTTGGGTCATCCCAAGTAGTTCTAGCAATATCAGGAATATTGTACACATCTACAATTGAAGACCAAAATTCAAAACTCAAACTTTCTAAATGAATTTTCACTTTAATTTTCCATTGGGAATAATTAGTACCATTAAATAATGGAGGTCTGTTGGTATCTTCACCTTCCACTCTATTATCCATAAAAATTTAAAATAATATTTGAAAGAGATAAAAATTTAGTATTGATAGAAATTTTAAGATCATTGAAATACAACTAAAATCACAATTAAAAAGTTTGAAAAATAAAAATTCCTAATCCTCTGATACCAAATGTTGGTCGGAGTAGAGTAATCGAGAGGGGGGGTGAATAGAGTATCTATAAAAAATTTGTTTATAAATAGTCTATTTAAAATCCCCCCCCCAACTAAAAACATAATCTAAGTCAGTTTGTAATGAAATTATAATATTTCTGAATGTCCAGTTACTTTCTCAAAATATTGATTAATTCTCATTTATAATAATCTAGAATATTAATATCACTTTTGAAACTAACCTACTAGTTCAAAATTGTTGTAAACACTTTCTAAACTAACTGTCAATGTTCAATCTTGTTTTACAAAATATGTGATAAAAATAGAGTAAAAATTAAAAGGTAAAACCTAGAAAATATAAAAAAGAGGTTCAGTCTCAAGATGAGACTTATTACTCTCCACTTGGGGATCACTAGACACCAAGTACTTTCAATTAATAAATAATTTTTGATCCAAACCCTAGATTGGGTTTTACAAAAACACACAAGGTTTTCCAGGTCACACTTGACCTCTACAACAATTATTTGTGGGAAAACAGCTAACATGTCACACTTGACCTATTCCACCATTTTATGTGGGATATAAAAGGATAAATAGAGTGAGATTTTGAGGATATAAAGTATCCTCAAGTTATACATAGGAGTCATTATGTGTATAACAGGAAGATACACACACTGCTCAGAAATATAAATAAAAGAACACAATAGATCTAATAATATAAAGAGAGTTTTAAAAGTCTATTTGTGTTATGCACTGTAGATCTAGACTCATTTGATATAGTAGAGTTGAAGTTTGAGTCCTCTTCTAGATGTTGACTCCAAAACAGAGTTTTGTAGCCTCGGTGTTCTAGCTTCCATGTGTCTAAAATGTTCAGCTTCTTTTTGAAAGATGTTCAGAATAGCTCAGCAGGTTTTTCTTCACTTCTTTATCTCCCCGTATGTTATTCCTTTTGAGTTATTGGGTTTTTAAATTTACTTGAGAGTTGCAGGAGTTCTCTGGTTTTCTTATTTTTTCTACTCTTCGGCATGTTCCAAATGATCTAGCTTGTAATTTATTTATACTTCGAGGTCCAGTAGGCATAATGATCTCCCCATGTGCATGTACGTCGTACTGTCTCTTGAATATACTATAAACATAATTAAATATCCAAAAACATTAATTTTTTTAAATATGATAGTTAGATATAAATTTGAATTAATAAATTAAAAATAGTTTCTATTACTATCATTGAGTCATAAGTATCAGTGAGTTATTGGAATTGGTTTGTCAGTATCGACATTGGTGACTCTTTGTATTTGTGAGTCTTTTCCATTAGTATCAGTGACTATGGACATCATTGAGTCATTTATACTATCGGTATGTCTAGGCATCGGTGAGTCATCATCGATGAATCATTTAGAACTATCAGTGTTTCTCCCATCGGTGACTCGTCTATGGGTAATCCCTTTGAACTGACAGTGCATTGCCCATCGGTGAATCATCCATCGGTATGTCCTTTGAACTAATGGTGCATCACCCATCAATGACTCGTTAATCAGTGAGTTTCTTGAACTATCGGTTTACTTGATCATCAGTTACTTGTCCATCGGTGTGTCTCTTGTTCTATCAGTGAATCTTGCATTAGTGTCTTCTTCGATCGGTGACTTCTTCATCGGTGAGTCAACATCGGTGTCTCTTTTGAACTATCGGTGTCAGGGACTCTGAAAAAACATACAAAGTGTATGTATTATAAAAAATAGTATCAAATTAAGTGAAATTCATAAATACATGTAAATATACACTTGTAAATATAGTGAAACAGAAAAATCCATAAATTATTGACTTATTGAAATGTATTATAACATGTGACAAAATTTATTCATTTATAAATATTCATTGACATTATTAGCATGATTTATAACTTAATATTTGAATTAATATGATTTATAGATTGGCATGATTTGTGATTATGAAAATAGCTATCTCATAAAGGGTCCAAAATTTTTCCCCTTTTTGATAATCACAAATCATGGCATTAATGAGTTATACAAGATGTTAAGGAATAAAAATTACTTGTCATAGCATATCAATAGTTAGTATGAATTCTCAATATAACTATAAGGTCTTTCCTTTTATAAACCCCCTCAATTATTGTATCAAAATACATATATAGAAGGTCCTTTTAAGAGAGTTATATCATAGCATTTTCATGTTCCCCTTAGTAAGTTATATTAGAACAGTCTGAGTGATTTTTATCAGAGGTGGGATATATATATATATATTGTTGATTACATGCCATCTTTCCTATGCCAGAGTTCTCCCCTTAGGTTAAGAGATGATGACATCCATTTTCCCCCTTTTATATTAATATTTGATGTCATCCATGGAGTTCTCCCCCTCCTGGGATTAACAAAAGGTGAAAAGAAATAGAAATGATAAATGAAACATAAAACAAAGAAAATAGAAACATAGTGAAAGAAAAATTGATATTCATTAAAGGGATAAAGAGTATAAAGACCTATCAAATAAATAGTCCATATATAAGGCTTGGAATTTTTAGGAGATTTCCATTTGTCTGAAGGGTATAGAGAAGGTGAAGGAGGTGGTGTTGTAGATGGATGAAGGGCTGGTCAAATGGAAACACTAGGTAAGGAAACACCTATAGTAACATTAGCTACAAGGCTTGGTTTCCTCTCTGATAGAACATGATATTGAGGATACTCCTTAGTTACTGGCCTAATATGAGATAAGGCTTGAGATACTATCATCGGAGCAGGAGAAAAAGAACAAGATGTGATGGAAGCAGCTACTGGTACCACTATTTCTTCAGCATTTACAACCAGGTAAGGCTTCAAAAGCATGATGAAATCATTGATGATTTCACCCCCATACTTCATTGCCTTTTCAAATCCATCCCTGTTCTCCATGAACTTTTCCAAAGTAGGTGTTAAATCCTTCAACTGAATGGCTTGCCTCTTGAATTCCTCTATCTCTGGTGGAATTTTATGGTTCTTAGAAAAGTACTTAAAGTTGTTAATCACATCATACTTGGTATATATTTTCAAAAATACTTGTCCTCCTTTTCTATAATATCTTTCTATGAAGAATATTCCTCATTGGTACACTATCTAACCATGTTATAAACAAGATCAGTGTTTCTTGTGTACTTTGGTTGGGGTTTATTTATCAGAATCAATTTAAAAGGACCTTAGATCCTCTCTTATCATAGTTTTGAGGGACTCCATATCTGCAGCAGCAGACCTTGTACCTTTAGAACTAGAGGCACCAGAATAATGGTAAAATAAGAAATAGCTAAACTGTGTAATTTTATATAAAATAAAATAGATGAATAGGTTTACTAAAAAGAACCTATCAATATCATTTTCATACCAATAGTATTACACGATCGACTTTATGTTATTGGATTCAACTGATCAATTTTACTCAACGTTTTCACATGATCAATTTCACTGTTTTGTTTTACCGGACCAATTTCCCTGATCAGTTTCACTATTCGGTGTGACAGACAAATAGATCTTTCTAAAGGGATATGTTTATATAGTATTTGTAGATTTATCATTCATTTTTCATGTATTATGTTTCTCATTCTTTCAGAGTTTAATGTTTTGGTGAAAATGTCAGCAAGTTGATGCTTAGTTCTAGTAAATTCAAGAGTTATATCACCTTTTTGATAATGTCCTCTCAAAAAGTGATGAATTACATCAATATGTCTTATTTTGAAATGAGAAACCATATTTTTAGAAGTTTTAATATCACTTTTATTGTCAAAATTTATAAGGATATGTTTGAATTGAAATCCATAGTCTAATAAAGAGTGTTTATTCCAAAACATTTGTGCACAACAACTACCAGTAGCAATGTACTATGCCTTAGTAGTTGATAATGCAACCTAAATTTTCTTTTTAATACACCATGAAATAAGATACTTTCCCCAAATGTGACATGTTCAAAAGGTTCTCTTTCTATCTAATTAGAACCCACCAAATTCAACATCAGAATAACTAACCAAATCAAATGGTTTTCTTCTTGGGTAGAACAATCCTAAATTAGTTGTATATTTGAGGTATTTTAAAACTCTTTTAACGTCATTTAAATGATATTCATTTGAGTTTTATTGAAATCTTTCACACATACATACACTAAGCATGATGTCTGGACTACTAGCAGTTAAGTACAGAAAACTCCCAATCATTCATTTGTAAGCAGTTTGATCAACAGATTTCCTATTTTAATCAAGATCCAGCTTACATGTAGAACTCATAGGTGTTTCACTACTCCTAATGTTATCAAAACAATGTCTTTTCAAATGATCTTTAGTATATTTACTTTTATTAATAATAATACCTTCTTTGTTTTGAAATATTTGAAATCCAAGAAAATATTTAAGTTCACCCATAAAATTCATTTCAAACTCACTTTGCATAATTTTTGAAAAATTATTAAATAAAGAATTTTTAAAAGATACAAATATAATATCATATACATATATTTGACCTATTAAAACTTCTTTAGAAATTATTTTTATAAATAAATTTGGATCGATAACTCCTTTTGTAAAACTTTTAGAAATAAGAAAGTTACTTAACCTTTAATACCAAGCTCTTTGATCTTGTTTCAAACCATCTAAATATTTAGATAATTTGAAAAAATGATTTGTAAAATGAAGATTTGTAAAACTTGGGGTTGTTCAACAAAAACATCCTCAATTATATAACCATTTAAGAATACACTTTTAACATCCATTTGATAAAGTTTTAAATCTAAGTGTGCTGTAGAGGCAAGTAGAATTATATTGGATTCAATTCTAGCTACTAGTGAAAAGGTTTCCTAATAATCAATTCCCTCTTCTTGATTATAGCCTTGTGAAACCAATCTATCTTTGTTTCTAAATATATTTCTAACTTCATCCACTTTATTCCTAAACACCCATTTAGTTACTATAGTTAAGATATATTTTGGTCTATCATGTATCTTCTAGACTTTATTTCTCTCAAACTAATTAAGCACTTCTTGCATAGAAATTTCCCAAAATTCATCATTGATAGAATCTTTGATATTTTTAGGCTCAAGTTGTGATAATAATTCTTGATGTTCAACCTAATTTCACAAAGAAGATCTAGTTTGTGTTCCTCTATTTAAATCTTAAATTGCAACATCTAAGGGGTGGTTTTTAAGAGTTCTAGATGGTCTAGTAAAAGTATGGATGATTATTTCAGGTTCATCACTTGGTTCTGGTTCATTATGGCTAGATTCAGGATAATTTCTAGAACTAGAGGTTTTAATATATTCTTTTATAGGATGGTATGAGGGTTTAACAATAATGTCTAGATTTGACATATCATCTTCTAGATTCCCTAGTGAGGTCTTAGGTTCATGTGGATATGTATCATCAGACATGACATGTACAGATTCCTCCACTCATTTGGTTCTTTTATTAAAGACTTTATAAGATTTTATTGATTTTGAATATCTAAGGAATATTCCTTCATCATTTTTCGAGGAATATTTTTCTATATTTTCTTTAGTGTAATGAATATAAACTTTATATATAAATACTTTAAAATAATTTACCTTTGCTTTCATATTATTCTATAACTCATAAGGAGTTTTCTTAAGGATAGGTCTGACTTAGACTCTATTTATTATATAACAAGTTGTATTAACAACTTCAACCCAAAAATAAATCGGTAGGTCATATTAATTGAGCATAGTTCGAGCAATTTCATATTGGTTTTTATTTCTTCTTTATATTATACCATTCTGTTGAGGTGTCCTAGGGGTAGAAAAGTTGTTCCTATAGTAATTTTGTGAGAAAAAATATTCAAAGTCTTTATTTTCACACTCATAGCCTTGGTCACTTCTTAAGGATTTAATTTTAAGTCTACTAAGATTTTCTACAGTCCTAGCATACTTGGAAAAATGAGAGCAAGCTTCACTTTTGTGAGATAAGAAAAATGTCGAAGTATACCTAGAGAAGTCATCCATAAGAACATAAACATAGTGCTTCCCATTGAGACTTCAAACTCTAGATGCTCCAAAAAATTCCATGTGAACTAACTTGAGAGCTTGATAAGTTGTAACTTATTTCTTTAGTTTGAAATAGATTTTATGTTACTTTCCTTTTTGACAAGGATTTCACACTCTGTTGTCTGGAAACTCTAGTTTGGGTAGGTATTTAACTAAGTCTTTTCAAGTGAATTTCTTAAGGGAGTGTACATTATAATGTCCTAGTCTTTTGTGCAAGATCTAAGACTCCTTGTGAAAGTCACTTAGATAAGAAACATTCTGTGATGCTAGTGTGTCTATGTTTATAGAATATATATTACCATTTCTAAGAGTAGTAAATACTAAGTTATTCTTGGCATAAAAAACATGGCATGAATAATTTTTAAATTTGACATTAAATCCATCATCACACTATTGATATATTTTAAGAAAGTTATACTTTAATCCATCAATATAAAGTACTTTAGAAATTTAAATAGAGTTAGGGTTACCAGTCTGGCCTAAGCCGATGAATTTTCCTTTACCATTATAACCAAATGTAACATGTCCTCCATAAATTTTGATTAGATTATTGATGATTTAGTATTCTCCTATCATGTGTCTTGAACAGCCACTTTCAAAGTACCAAATTTTTCAACACAAACTCTTTAGGAATTTTACATACAAAACAATTCATCCAAGAAATGATTTTGGTACCCATATTTTTCTGGGTCTAGAAACATTAGTAATAAAATCTTTAGGAACCCATAATTATCTCATGGTTTTTCTATATGTAGAATATAAGGTATTTGAAAAATAAATTTTCTTTGGTCCATAAAAACTCGATGCAGTAAAAGATTTTGTAGAATGGGAGCTTGCAGTAAAATCGAGATTTTTGGGGAAAGAAGATGATTCTCCAAGTTTAGTCACAAAATGTGTTTTTGATAAATTTATTTGTCTGGGATAATATCTAATACCAGAAGTGTACATAAGAGATATCTATTTAACAAGTATTTGAGTAAGAGTATCTTTCCTATTGGTAAACTTTTCCAAATCCTTCTTTAATTTCTAATTAAACATTTTTAATTCATTTTTTTCTTTGAACAGTTGAGCATTATTTTCCTTTTTAGTAGTAAGTTCAGTATTAATAGTTATAGAAAGAGAATGCTATTTATTTAAGGATTTATATTTATATTTTAGTTCATTACAAGTCTCTTCTAGTATGTTATGGTATTCAAATAGTTCATCACTTGACATATTTTCAGACTCACTTTCATTTTAAGAATAGTAAGAATTGTGTGCAGGAGAGTATAATTTTACCTCAAATGTGTTTTTCATAAAACACATATTTTCCGTATAATTTATCTCATCATGAGATGATGTAGATTCACTAAAGCTATCCTTATAGTCACTCCACTTGGCCTTCATAGATTTCTTATACTTCTTGTCTTTGTTTTCATACATCTTTTTGTACTTTAAATTTGGACAGTCAGATTTGACATGTCCTCTACTCTTGCATTCATAGCAGACAATCTCCTCTGATATTTCATTTCTTTTCTAGTCTTTGGTCTAGTTTCCCTTGTTGTCATATTTTCCTTTAAATTTTGGTCTTATAAAGAACTTTTTCTTTCTATAAAATTTTCTGAATCTCTTAGCTAGTTTGGTCATTTCCTCATCACTGTCTAAAACTGATTCTTTACTACTTGTGATCTCAATAGTAGCTTGAACTTTCTCTTTGTATTTATCCTTGGAAGTGTTAGCCTTTAAGTCTATATATTTTCTATTTGGTCCATCCTCTCATTCTTTGAATACTTTCATCTCTTCTTCATACATCATCATTTTTTCAATGAGTTATTTGATAGGAAATTTTCTTATGTCACACGATTCTCTAATAGAGACAGAAGTTCCACTTTATCTATTAGGTATGCATCTGAGATTCCTCCTAATTTTTTCTTTCGAAGTAACATCACTTCCCAGAGAGAACATTGTGTTCACTATATCATTAAACATGAGATACATATCATAAATACAATCATTAGGATTTATTTTAAAATTATAAAACTTAATAGTATATGTGTTAAGTCTCATTTCCTTTACACTAGAAGTTCATTTACAAGAAACAGAAAAAGTATTCCAAATTTCATGGGTTTTTTTACATGTAGAAATTATTTTAAATTTCTCATCTGCTAAATAGAACTATAAGGCATTCATGGGTTTACAATTATTGTTATAATTATTCTTATTCGGGTCATCCCAAGTAGTTATAGCAGTAGCATAAATCTTGTACACATCTACAATTAAAGACCAAATTAAAAAACCCATAATTTCTAAATGAATTTTCATTTTAATTTTACATTGGTAATAATTAGTTCCATTATAGAATAGAGGTGTGTTGGTAGAAGTACCTTCCAGCATAGTATCCATAATAAAATTTTAAAACAATATTTGAAAGAGATAAAAATTTATTATTGATAGAAATTTTAAGATCTTTTAAATTCAACTAAAATCAGAGTTAAAATGGTTTGAAAACTGAAATTTCCTAACCCTATGCTAACAAATGTTAGTTGAAGTACAGTACTCAAGAGGGGGGTGAATTGAGTATCTATAAAAATTTATATTTGTAAATAGGATATTTAAAAATTCCCCCCAACTAAGAACATAATCTAAGTCAGTTTTAGTGAATTTATACGAGTCCTGAATGTTTAGTTACTTTCTCAAAATATTGATTTGTTCTAAGCTATACTAATCTAAAAGATTAATACAACTTTTATAACTAACCTAGCAGTTCAAAATAGCTATAAAAAATTACTAAAATAACTATCAAAGTTTAATTTAGTTTTATAAAATATGTGATAAAAATAGAGCGAAAACTAAAAGGTAAAAACACAATGGATGTAAACAATAGGTTCAGTATTAAGATGATACCTAGTCCTCTCCACTTGGTGATCACCCACCACCAAGCAGTTTAAATTAAAAAACAAGCTTTGATCCACACCTAGATTAGGGTTCACAACAGCTCACAAGGCTGTCCAGGTCACACTTGACCTCTACCAGAGTTATTCATGGGAAAATAGATAACAAGTAACAATTGACCACTTCAACAGTTAGACACGGGATACAAAAGGATAAATAGAGTTAGAGTGTTAGGATATCAACTATCCTCCAGTTATGCATAGGAGTCAGTGTGTGTTTAACAGATAGATACACACACTACTCAGAAATGTAAATAAAAGAACACAATAGAGCTCAGGATGTAGATAGAGGTTTATAAGTCTCTGTGTGTTATGTAGTGCATCTTTGAACACATTTGATATTTTGGATTTGAAGTTTGAGACCTATTCTAGAAGTTGACTCCAAAATAGTGTGTCGTAGCCTCTGTGTTCTAGCTTCCAAGAGTATGAAATATTTAGCTTCTTGTTTGAAAGATGTTCAGAACAACTCAACAGTATTTGCTTCACATCTTGATCTTTCCATATGTTCTTATTTTTTAGTTCTTGGGTTTTGATGTATACACTAGAGTTCTAGGATATCTCTGGTTTTCTTATTTTTGCTACTCTTCTACATGCGTCGAATGATCCAGCTAATAATTTATTTATACTTCTAGGTCCAGTAGTTATAATGATCTCCCCATGTTCATTTAACTCATAATGTCTCCTGAATATCCCATAAAAAACATTAAATAATGTCAGAAACAATAATTTGTCTAAATATAACCATTAGATATAAAATTTAATTAATAAATTAAAAATTGTTTCTATGACTATCGGTGATTCATAAGTATCAGTGAGTCATTGTCATTGGTTTGTTAGCATTGGCATTGGTGACTCTGTATATCGGTGAGTCACTTCCATTGGTATCGATGACTCTAGGCATCAGTGAGTCATTTATTCTATCGGTTTGTTCGAGCATTGGTGAGTCATCATCAGTGACTCATTTAGAACTATTGGTGTGTCGCCCATCAATGAGTCATCCATTGGTAAGTCCTTTGAACCAACAGTGTGTTTCCCATCGGTGACCAATACATTGGTAAGTTCTTTGAACTAACGGTGCGTCACCCATCTGTGACTCATCCATCGGTGAGTTTCTTGAACTATCAGTGTGATTGATCATCGGTGACTTTCCCATCGGTGTGTCGCTTGTTCTATTGGTGAGTCATGCATCTGTGTCTTCTTCGATCAGTCACTTCTTCATCAGTGAGTCAGCATCGGTGACTCTTTTTAACTATCAGTGTTAGGGACTCAAAAAAAACCTACAAAGTGTCTCTCTTATACAAAACAATATAAGATTATGTGTAATTCATAAATACATGTAAATATAACTTGTAAATATATTAAAACATAAATATTCATAAATTATTGACTTATGGAAATGTATTATAACATGTTACATAATTTATCCATTTATAAATATTTATTGACATGATTAACATGAGTTATAACTTAATATTTTAATTAATAGGATTTGTAGATTGGCATTATTTGTGATTATTAAAATAACTATATCACAAAGGGTCCAACAAATAACATGTGAGTAAATATATAAGATTTGCATACTCTGTGTGTTATGTCTACTTGATGTCTTGGATAATGGGATTGTATAAAAATGTATGCTTATATATGATAAAATTGACACAAATGGTAATAGTAATACATGTGTTTGTTAGATATCACACCATATCCCTTTTTAGTTTGAGTAGTATTGATGCTTTTCTAGAGGATTCACTTTTCTTAAATTTAGGAATTTTGGAATTCATATTTGTTTTCAATGCTTCATAGGACCATGTGGTCACATTTGGAAGTTAAAATTTTAGTCAACTAAATAGTAATAATTTATTGTTCAATAAATAATGATTGCACTTTTTAGGATGGAAAAAAATGACCCGTTTGTTAATTAGGTACGACCAGACTAACCCTGACCTGACTCATTTATTAATCAGACCTTGAAAAAAATCCCATTTAATAATCGGTCCTTAGAAAAATTCCATTGGACATTAAAATATTATTAAATTAAATAAATTTTATATTTATTAATCCTTAATAAATATAAACAATAATTTATTTTGTATTAAAATAATAAACATAAAATTTATTTATATATAATAAATATAAATTATTATTAACATCATTTACATAAACTTTATTATTAACATTGTTTATGTATAATTACATTTAATAAATATAAACCTTAATACATTTAAAAAAATATATTTTTAATATAGCCTAATAGGTTTGTGTGGTTCACTTATTGTGCCACTTCTTAAAGCTCAATCCCAACCCAAAAATTAATTGCTATTTTAAATTTAGTCCCATTTAATAATCTAGCATAAACATTAGTTCATAATATGCCTTTATATATGGTTGGGCTTTTCTGGTTGGGAGGCCCCCCCAACCATTCACATGATATTTCATATGACGTGACATACAGTGAAGTCGATGATAGCATTCCAAAAGTGTTTTGGAAGATATCTAAAGGGAGTTTTGGATATGATTTCATAAGTTGTTGTATATGATTTAATATAATGTGGAATAAAATAAAGTATTTGAGGCTTTGTGGAAAGTGGGGAATTGAAAGAGATATGCCATAAATACTAATATTTATATGATAAGTTCTATCCCATATCATAGGGTATGATATATAGATATCATATGGGATTAAATCCATTTGTCTAAGTCAATTATTATGCTATATATAAGTAAATTTCAAGGCACAATATAGGTGATATCATTGTGAAATTTCCTACGATAATTATAGTCTATGAATTGAATATATCATTGGGCATCTAAAATAATATTGTAAAATTCATATTAGGATATAAAATTGATTATACTAGTAAATAATTAATAGATTAGTGTTTGATCATACCACGATTCACTGTTTTATTTCACCCTTATACCAATGTATTAAACATATTTTTATTGAAAATTAAAAGTATAATAACAAATTTCACTCCATGTTTGATTCAATTATTTTGTGTTTTAAACTATTAAAAAGGGAAATGTTACTTGATTTGATAATTATATTGTAGGTGGAAGTGATTTGGAGGGCCCATGATGAAGAGGAAGAAAAATAGGCCAAAATTGCATGGATCCAAATGGGATTATATTTTGTTTGATGATCCAAAATTTAATTTTATACAACTCTTATGAAGTAACCCAAGCCCAATTCGGCCATAAAGTGGCCCAACTGGCCTGATCTATCTAGAACATCGAATTTATGTGAAGTCAAAAGTGACGTTTTGTAATCTGTCCATATCTCCAGATCCACTTGCCCAATTGATGCCAAACTTTCGGTCGAGATATTCAGGAAGTGGGGATACAACTTTCCAGTTTTATCAAAAGGTAGATTCAATTGTCTAATGTCCAAAATGTTTCATACAAGTGGGATAAAGAAATCAGTGTTCCCAAAACCACCTTCCAATTTTCCTATAAAATGGCACCTTGGTATCTCCATTTGGGAGTTCAAACCAGAGGCAAGGTTCTTCCATTTTTTTAGTCCCAAAGTAGTCCTCCCACTAATATTTGATGTTCTGGAGGATATGGGAAGTTCTACCTCAACATTTTTCTCTTCCTCCTCTCCCATGGGTTTCTAAACCCCTTATGATCACCAAGGGAGGAAGGTGATGTAATCCAGAGTTTCATGTTTGTATTATTTTAAATGGTCTTTTAAATTCTCAGTTTTATGTTGTTTTTATTCATCCTATCTTTTAATTTAATTGAGTTATATACTGGTATGTTATACTCAAACTCAAATAATCATGTTTGGGGGTACCCTTTCTTGTGATGTTTCATACATCGTTCATCCCTTTTTCTTCCCTCATTCAATTGAAGTGTTTGTGTGGTTCATATTGGTCAATTGAACTCACATAAGCACATTCAAGGAAATGTAAATTTATTTCATGGTATCACAAATAAATAACAAACAATCCTTGACAGCACAACGAGTTTTTCGTGTGTTACCTTGGTGAGTTTTAGTTGTGAAGTTGAACACAAATCACCCAATGGTTGGCGGTGTCCGATGAATAATTGTGTGTTTTCAACTAAACCATATGAATTATCCTAGTATAAAATCAGTATCATTCTGTTTCTAGGTGTTACAAACTAGGGATTAAAAGATCATAACCCTATATCATGAAGTGATGAAGGATGAATATTATGATAATACCCTGGGTTTATCATGATTAATTAATTATGTTAATTTCTATTTTGTTTTGTCGCTTTCATTTTCTATTTTGATATTCAATCATAAAAACCCTAAGTTTTAAAAAATCTCATTCCTTTTATACTTTCATAATCAAACCCATCTTTTTAAATTAATGATCTAAGGCTCCATTGAGAGATGACCTAGGGTTGCTGCTATACTGTAGAAATTATAGTTAAAAATAAACATCTAATTTGACATGATCAATAACGCGGTCAAATTTTGGCACCGTTTCCAAGGAGACATGATCATTTATTTTCTTTATTTTATTTAATTTATTTATTTTACTTCTTAATTATTACTCTTTTCAATATACCATCCCCGTTTTATTTGTTTATTTTGGTTTTCTATTTCAATTTTTTGTTGTTTGTGTGTGTTCTTCCTCTCTATCTATATCTTCTTCTTCTTTTCCATCACTCTCTATAATTATATATTACTAAATTATATTCTCCTTTCACCTTTATTAAGGGATTTTATCCATATTCAATCATAAAAAAACTTCACAACTTATTTTCATGACCTGATAAAAAAAACTGCTTGAATTTGACCCTGAAATTGAAAAGACACTTCACACATAAATCAAGGGATATAGATAAGGTCAATCAAGTAACACTAAGTAACCCCTTGTGGAACCTCAAGTGGTCATAAACAGATAAAAAATTGAACCCAATCAAATACAAGAAAACATGGCTGCAAATAATTGAATCTTAAAAGAACTGACCACCCCAGATGTGGAGTACCAACCTGCGTACATCCAATATCCTAAGGAAGTAGCCAACTTTGAGTTGAAATCAAGACTCATCCACCTTCTTCCCAAATACCATGGTCTTCTCGATGAGGACCCTCATAAACACCTTTAGTAGTTTCACATAGTGTGCTCCACCATGAAACCACAAAATGTTTATGAGGACCAAATTAAGTTTAGGGCCTTCCCTTTCTCCATTGATGGTGTACCTAAATATTGGATATACTATTTTCATACCAAAATTGGGGGCTGTAATGACCTAAAAAGACTATTTTTAGAGAAGTTCTTCCTTGCCTCCCGAACTGCATCAATTCAGAAAGAAATTTGTGGCATTAGGCAATCACAAGGAGAGACCCTTCAGGTTAGATTCAAAAGGCTTTGCTCAAGCTGCCCCACCACCATATTAGTGAACAATTGTTAATCCAATACATATATGAGGGACTTATCCCCATAGATCTTGGAATGATTGATGTTGTAGCCAGTGGTTCCCTAGTTGATAAAATGCATTCCACTTCTCAGGAATTAATAACCAACATGGCTTAAAATGCACAAAAATTTGGTACACTAGCTATTACATCAACCTAAGGAGTTCATGAGGTAAGTCATTCATCTCTACAACAAAAGGTAGATAACAAGCTTGTTGAGATGCATACACTTCTAAAGAAATTATCTCAAGCACAAGAAAACTCAAAATCTACTCTAGTTCCATTACATTGTGGTGTTTTTTCTGAAAATACTCATTTTTCTAACCAGTACCCACAACTTCAAGACTCACCTGAGTCTTGTGCATCCATGTTCCCAGGGCATCCATTCCAATAAGCACGTCCCTTCAAGAAATAAAAATTCAGGCCAAATCCAAACCACATGTGGAAAGCACAACCCCAATACCGACAAGGAGGAAACTCAATCTTCCCTAAGTAGAATTGGTATCCACAAGGCCAAGGTATGAAACCTTCTTATCCTTAAACTTCTAAAAACAATCATCATCCTCCTACCAAATCTGAACCAAACCTTGAGGATATGGTGAAGAAAATGGAAACCCAGAACATACAATTCCAACAAACCAAAAAATCAGCTATTCAAGACCTACGAACAAAAGTGGGGAAATTGGAAAACACCATCGGTGAGCATAAGATGCAAGGTTCTGGGCAACTACCATCCCAACCCATTTCCAATTCGAAGGACATAGGTAATGTATGTGCAATTACACTTCATAGTGGTAAAGAAGTTTCTCCTTCTACTGATTCTTCACAACAGGTATGTCCCCCTCTTGAAAACTCTCTTCTCTAACCCTCAAATTTTTCAATAAAAGAAAAACAAGAAAAAAATAGTAATCAAATTATCATTAAGGTTTCCCATGAACAATCCATTCCTTTCCCTTTCCCTCAAAGACTCACTAAATCTAAGAAAAACTTTTATAATGATATTAATGATGAAATAATGGATACATCTAAAAAAGTTCAAGTAAATATTCCTTTACAAGATGCAGTCAAGAAAATTCCCTGTTATGCCAAATTTCTCAAAGAGATTTGCACCCATAGAAGGGACTGAAAGGTAATGAGAGATTCAACTTGGGAAGGAATGTCTCAACATTGATTCAACCAGCAATGCCAACCAAATGCAAGGATCAGGTCACATTCACAATACCGTTTACCATAGGGGAGACATTCTTTATGGATTCTATGTTAGATTTAGTTGCTTCCATTAATGTAATGCCTCACTCCATGTATACTTACCT
Organism: Viscum album; assembly: GCA_963277665.1. Taxonomy (NCBI): domain Eukaryota; kingdom Viridiplantae; phylum Streptophyta; class Magnoliopsida; order Santalales; family Viscaceae; genus Viscum; species Viscum album. The sequence continues at coordinate 1,875,926,261 of OY728161.1, forward strand.
ATAGGTTGGAGAGATTCAACCAACTGGCATTGTCGTGCAACTTTCCAATTGGAGTACAACACATCCAACAAGAGTGGTTGAGGATGTCCATGTAAGAGTGAAGAATATCATCTTCCCCATTAATTTCTACATTCTTGATATGGAAGATACCTGGACCCAAGGACATGCCCCTCTCAAACATGGGAGGCCATTCCTTAAAATATAAAATATGATCATCAATGTTCACAATGGTAAGTTGTCCATGGATTTTGGTGGAGAAAGGTAAGTTTTAACAACCTTTAGTCTATGAAACACCCCATTGAAGAGCACTCCACTCTTCCTGTCTATTAGATGGAAGTGTTCTCAAACGATGCACACACACAAACACTTCTCTCCTCAACCCATACTCTAATTTCTTTTCCTCTTCTTCTCCCTTGGATTATTTGAGTTTTATTTCATGTTTTGAGTTTTGTGCGGGTTTTGAAAAGTGTATATTTTTTTCTTTAATTGATGAGTGTGTTAATTATGAGGTACCCATGACCGTCGATGATTCTGCAAATCTCATTTCAATAGATTCCCTATCCTTAGAGAATAAACATGAGCAGATAGATAGTTTAATGGAACTCACTCCCCCTAAATACCCTCTCTCAATCTAGAAACCACCGGTGTTAAAACTTAAAAATCTTATAATTTTAAATATGCATATCTTGAGGGTATTGACCAATTTCCCATCATTATTACCAATAACCTCTCTCTAAAATGGGAATCGAAATCGATCAACCTTTTAAGAGAGTGTAAAAAGGCAATAGGATGGACATTGTCTGATATTCTTGAGATTATCCCATCTTTTTGTATGCACCACATACTTTTGGATGATGAGTCTAAGCCCGTAAACAATCTCAACGCTGGTTGAATCCCACTCTCCTTGAAGTAGTAAAATTGGAAGTCAGTAAATTACTTGTTGTGGGGATCATTTATCCTATAACTGATAGTAAATGGGTTAGCCCAGTGAAAATTATTCCTAAAAAATAGTAATAACAGTTGTGTGAAATGAAAGGAATGAATTGGTTCCAACATGTGTGACAAATAGTCGTTGAGTCGGTATTGACTACCATTGATGGAATCAAGCCATGCGGAAGGACCACTGTCCTCTACCTTTCATTGACCAAATGTTAGAATGATTGGTTGGTAAGTCCAATTATTGTTTCCTTGATGGATATTGAGTTTATTTACAAATCCATATAGCCCATTAGGATCAAGAAAAGACAGCATTTACTTTTCCATTCATCACATTTTCATACCAAAGGATGTCATTTGGTCTTTGTAATGCTCCTGGTACTTTTCAGAGATGTATGTTGATTATTTTTTCTGAGTACCTTGATAGTTGTATGGAAGTATTTATGGATGATTTCATGGTATATGGTTCTTATTTTGAGGATTTTTTGGAACACGTAGTTTATATCCTCCACCGTTACATTGAAAAAGATCTTGTTTTAAATTATAAGAAATGTCATTTTAAGGTTGAGCGGGGGATAGTTCTTGGGCATGTCATTTTAAATAAGGGAATTCAAGTTGATAAATCTAAAATTGAATTAAATTCATCCCTTCCATATCCAAAATGTGTTCAAGAGGTGAAATCTTTCTTAGTTCATTCTGGTTTTTACCACCGATTTATTAAAGATTTAGTAATATTTCACTTCCATTATCATTATTATTGCAAAAAGATTCTGAGTTTTTGTTTGATAAAAATTTTGAGGATTCATTAAATTTCCTAAAAGGAGTTTAAAATCTCCTCCCATCATCCAACCACTAAGGTGGGATATCCCCTTCGTGCTTATGTGTGATGCCTCTAACTTTGCAGTTGGGGTAGTTTTATCACAAAGGGATGAGAAGGCTCCTCATGTCATTGTGTATACCCCACGTACCCTTGACTCTGCCTAGGTAAACTACACAACCACTAAAAAAAGAACTCCTTTTTATTGTGTTTTCCTTGGAAAAATTTAATTCATATCTTCTTGGGTCAAAAGTGATTTTGTTTTCTAACCATGCTACCCTTCAATTCCTCCTAAAGAAACATGAAGCTAAGCCCCACCTCATATGGTGGATTCTCCTCCTCCAAGAGTTTGACATTTAGATTAGAGATAATAAGGGAGTAGAAAATGTTATAGGTGACCACATTAGTAGTATTTCTCCACCACTGGACCACCATGCTGACTCATCCATCTCCATTGGAGAATTATTTCCAAATGAGAACCTTTGTGATATTGTGGACCTTACCCCCTGGTATGCTGACATTGTGAATTTTATAGCAACATATAGGGTCCCCGTTGATTTCAGAACTTTCCAATAACAGAGACTTAAACATGATTATCAGTGGTACATTTGGGATGACCCATATTTATGGAGAATTTGTGGTGACCAAGTAGTTCATTGGTGTGTCACTGACCATGATTTCACCTCAGTTTTAACCTTCTACCACACTTTTTCTTATGGGTACCACCTTGGCTCTCAACGTAACGCTCAAATGGTACTTGACTCAGGACTTTATTGGACAAAATTTTATAGGTATTCCCATCAATTTTTCAAGTCATATAGTCATTGTTAATTCATGGGTAATATCTTCAATAGGAATGAAATGCCCCAAAAACCCATGTTATTCTCTGAAATCTTTGATGCATGGGGCATTGACTTCATGGGTCCTTTTCCAAATTCATTTAGCTTCATGTACATATTGTTAGCTATGAACTACGGGTCTAAATTGGTAGAATCAAAGGCTACTAGGAACGATGACTCTCGAGTTGTTGTTGATTCTGTGAGGTCCCAAATTTTTAGTTGGTTTAGTTTGCCGAGATTCATCATTAGTGGTCAGGGTTCCCATTTTTTCAATCACAACATGAAAAATTTGCTTCATAAGTATGGGGTGGATCATAAAGTCTCCACTACATATCACCCCAAAACTAATGGACAAACAGAAATCTCAAATTGGAAAGTTAACAGAATCTTGGAAAAAATGGTACAACATAATAGGAAAGATTGGACTTTTCGCTTGGATGATGCACTTTGGGTGTACCGTACAGCTTTTAAAACCCCAATTGGAATGTCACCATATAGGATTGTATTTATAAAGGCTTCTCACCTACTGGTGGAGGTAAGATACCATGAATATTGGGCTGTTAAACAATGTAATAGGAATATTTTAGATGTAGGTGAGCATAAAAAGGTGTAGATTCAAGAGGTGGAAGAAATTTGATATGATGCATATGAGAAATCTGTTATCTCTAAAGAGAAGTCAAAGGCTATCCATGATAGCATGATTCATCAGGGGGAGTTTCATATTGGTGAGAAGGTTCTCATGTATAATTCCAGGATAAAGCTACACCAAGGTAAGTGTTATTCTTGATGGCTCATTCTTTATACGGTTACTAATATTTACCCATTTGGTGCGATATAGGTTTTTCATGAGAAAAGTGGAAAAATAATTATTGTCAATGGGAAGAGGCTCAAAAACTTCTATGAGGATTTTTCAAAGCATATTGTAGAGGAAATCCAACTAATAGATGCCACATATGACCCCACTTATCAGGATGTCCCTTCTCCCTACCTTTATTTATTATCCATTTATTTAAAATACTTTCATTGAAGAAAATGTAAATTTTAGGTGTGGGGGAGGGTGACATGTCATATTTAGGATTAAATAAAAAAAATTAATTAAAAGAATTAAAAAAAGAAAATATGTGTTTTCATTTTTGATTTCTTTTTCCTTGTTTTGTGTTTTTAGATAAAAATTGATCTTAAAAAGAATATGCAAAATCATTTTCCATGATTGAGTAGATTGTGTGAAAAATTTAATTTTTTTTAAAAAATGTTTTTCAAATGAATATTGATATGGAATCTTTTTCTAGAATTTGTATTTTCAAATCATTCTTAGGTGTTTAATGGATTTTTGAATCCCATACCTCATTAGAATTGACCAATATTTTAATCCCTTACCTGAGAGACATTGTAAGACCTTTATTACTTATTCTTCCTTTTAATCACTTTCTTGAGAGTCTTGGGTCATGTAGAGAAACTAGAACTTTCCTTGATTTTTTTTGAATCCATATGATTCAAGTATACTACATTCATGATTGAGGGAATTGTTCATTAAAAATACCTTTTTGCAATTATCCTCTATTTTTGACCACCTTTACATTTTATCCTTCATAATCCTTAGAGACCATGAAATGTATGTTAGGTAGCCACATTACAAGCTAATTTATCCCTACCTACCCATATCTTGTGTATATTCTTGTTTTATTTTCAGAAAGTGTGGAAGACAGGGTGTTTCCATGGGAATTATGTGGAGAGAATAATTGTTATGGGTTGATATAAAGGGTGCCTACATTTTCCTTGTGCAATGGGTTCACAAGACATATTACATCATTGTTTTACACATGTTTCCCTATTTATCTATAAAAAATCTATACTTAAAAAAAATATTTTTGTACATTGAAAAAAAATAGAACAAAATAAAAAATGGAGAAAAGTGGAGGTTTACTCATTATTATCCACTGCATGGTTGTGACCCACAAAGTTGGACAATGGGGAGGGTGAGTTAGAAGTGATACACTTTGTGAGGGGTTGAGTGTATACATTAATTGTGAACAATTTATGAATTTTGACATGTTTTGTACAAAAGAGAACAAACACTCCCCTTATGCCTTAGATTTTTAAACATTAAATCCTACCTACCCTTGAACCTCAAAACAACCTGTTGGAAGTCCTCTTGAGTATCACACTAGTTTCTGCTGGTAGAGAATTGGGAATCTTAGAAATCATATGGTAAGATCACATGAAATCTGGAAAAAGAGCATAAATCCACTTTCATATGTTCCTTGAGTAAAGAAGGAAAATATTTAGGTGAGGTAGGTTGTGACATGTTTCATGGGTGAACGAATGAATTTGAACAAATTTGAATGTGAGAAAATAAAAAATAATAGGAAAATTGACACCATAAACAAGGCATGATGAATTTCATTTCAAAATAATCTTGTATGTTTTCACCCATTTGATTTAGGAATGGGAAATGATTAGGATGTTATAATTTTCCTAGGAGTGAAAATGTTTAGGTGTGGGGGTGTGATCATACCATGGTTCACTATTTTATTTCACCCTTATACCAATGTATTAAACTGGTTTTGTATTGAAAATTACAAGTATAATAACAAATTTCACTCCATTTTTTATTTAATTATTTTGTGTTTAACACTGTTAAAAATGGAAATGTTACTTGACTTGATAATTATATTATAGGTGGAGGGGATTTGGAGGGCCCATGATGAAGAGGAAGAAAATTTGGCCAAAATTACATGGATCCATGAAGACTTGTCCACTGTTTTGCCTCTTTAAAAAATTTAGTGTTTCCAAATGGGATCATATTTTGTATGATGGTCCAAATTTTAATTGGGTACAACTCTTATTAATAAATACAATCCCAATTAGGCCATAAAGGGGGCCAACCAACCATATTTGTCCAGAACACCGAATTTTTGCGAAGTCAAAAGTGGCATTCTATAATCTATCCATATATCCAGATCCACTTGTCTAATTGATTCCAAACATTCAGTGGATATATTTAGGAAGTGGGGATATAAATTTCCAGTTTTTTTAAAATGGATATTCTATTTTCTAATGGATGAAATGCGTGATACAATTGGGTTGCAGAAATATGTGTGCCTGAAACCACCATCCAATTTTTATATAAAATGGCACCTTGGGCTCTCCATTTGGGAGTTCGAACCAGAGGCAAGGTTCTACCATTGTGGGGTAAAAAAGGATTCCTAACACAAATATTTGAAGTTATGGAGGATATAGGAAGTTCTACCTCAACATCTTTCTCTTCCTCCTCTCTAATGGGTTTCTAAACCCCTTATGATCACCTGGGGAGGAACGTGATGTAATCCCGAGCTTCATGTTTGTATTATTTTGAATGATATGTTAAATTCCAGGTTGAATGTTGTTTTTAATCCTCCTATATTTTAATTTAATTGAGTTATATACTTTTATTTTATACTCAAACTCAAATGATAATGTTTGGGGGTACCCTTTCATGTGATATTTCACACACCGTTCATCCCTTTTTCTTCCCTCATTCAATTGCATTGTTTGTGTGGTTCATATTGGTCAATTGAACTCACATAAGCACTGCCTAGGCCATGTAAATTTATTTCATGTTATCACAAATAAATAACATAAAAACCTTGACAGCACATCGAGTTCTTCGTGTGTTTCTTTGGTGAGTTTCGATTATGAAGTGAAACACAAATCACCCAATCATCGGCGGTGTCCAGTGAATCATTATGTGTTTTTGACTGAAACCTAGGAGGTATCCTAGTATAAAATCCGTAAAATTCTGGTTCTAGGTGTTAAAAACCAGGGATTAAAATATCAAAACCCTATATCATGATGCGATGAAGGATGGATATCATGAGACTGCCCTAGGTTGGTCATGATTAATTAATTTTTTTAATTTATATTTTGTTTTGTCGCTTTCATTTTCTATTTTCATATTCAATCATAAAACCCTCATGTTTTAAAAAACCTCATTCTACTTATACTTTCATAATAAAACACCTATTTTTAAATTAATGATCAAAGGCATCGTCGAGAGACGACATAGGGTTGCTGATATACTATAGAAGTTCTAGTAAAAAATAAACATATAATTTGACGTGATCGACAATGCGAGAAATTTTTGAATATCTTACAGAATTGTAATCATTTATACCTGTAATGTGTGGGATAATAGAAACAACATTTGTTAGATACATACCTGATTTTTGAACGGGTGCAAGGATTGTGACTATATTCATTTACTTATATGTTTCCTTTGTATGAGAAAATTAATTTAAAGGATCAATAATGTAACAATTACTATATAAATAAGAAAATGGGTGTTTGTTAATAATTTTGATCCTTTCTAAAGGTTTATCGACCAACTCTCCCTTAAGATCTCTTCCCCCTCCATATGTTACCACCCAAGTTACTAGCATGTAGTTATTTTTATGTAGATCTCACTAGAGTATTACTTGATTCAAATCAATCCACAGATACCCCATAGAGAGTGGATCCTACTTGTTTCTTCTTAATGATCTTTACCAACAACAGTTTCTAAAGATATCCATTATAACCAACATTAATGTAAAGTGAACATTCATGTTCTTCATTTATGTTTTAACAGATTTTGGTTTTTCATAGCATGATAATCTTGAGAAATTTAGGGTTTTTTACTATCATATCCTCCATCGAATAAGTGTTGTTAAATCCTTAGAAACCTAAAAACATAATCACAATACCTTTAACAATATTTTCCTCCACCTAGCCCCTATAAATACCAAGGTGCATCTCCTAACATCATCAATTACCCTTAACCCCCTAACATGTTAACTATTTTGGACTAGGCCCAAATCATTATCTATTTTTAGAATAAAAACTACACCACTATATAAGATTCTCGACCATGAGATAAGAAATTATTTCATCATTGAAACAAACCTATTACTTTATTGAACCCAAAATTAGATAAGTCACAAAATTAGGAACATCAATATATTCCATGACTACAATTATAAATTTATTTTTATTACCCATAATCATTAACAAATCATCCATGATGATATTTTTACCATCTTCCACTAAAACATCAATCACTTTCATGCCCTTAAATCCACTTAAATAATCTCCACCATTACCCCTCCACTTATACTAATATATATGATAATATAAAACTAAAGAATATATTTCTGAACTTGATGAATTAAAAATATGTTTCCCCACCCAAATGGCATCCTATAGTAAAACACCTAGTTGAAAACCCATTTTTATTCCCATTTTTTCCCTTTAACCAATATCCAGATAGAATAAATTTCTCAAATCTTGAAAGTGGTAGCACAAATATACCCTCTATACAATACTTAATTTACCACATGTATAATTATGCACGAGGATTTTTTGTGGATCCCTGGTCGATATTTTATTTACTTAAGCATGTAATATAGTACACACCCCTAGTTTGTCTTGAAGAGGCTGCTTACAAAACACTGAAATTATATTGTCACTATTTATATTCTCAGTGATATAATAAAAAATAATATAATTAGGATGATATTTAATGATTCTTTAAATATTAATATATATCTATATATATAAATGCAATATATATAGAGTGAATGTAGACATAATGAATGATGTTAGACATAAAATAGAACCTCTCAAGAAAACACCTAGAGTGAACCTTCATTGTCTCGTAATTAGTTTCAAATTTACTTAATGAACATGATCCATCATATGCATGAACATGACCTTATAAAAATGTTGTTAATATATGGTGCACTCAACGATCACTAAGATACCCCACATCTACCTCCTCGGTCGAGGGAGAATATTATAGAAGAGAAAGCAAAGCCTTGGGCGGAAAGTGGAGACACAAATGTACCTTCACAACTAAGATCGCCATTTTCCTAACATTAATAAAATAAGAAACAAAAAACATCAATTTTAAATTTCTTTAATACAATTATATATTGACCCCCCAAGAACTTACTCAAGTTAGTTACTCATGATCATGAGTATAAGAGATCATAGTGGAGAATATATTAAGATGGAAACACAAATGATAAAAAGAGATAGAATTAGAGGAATAAGAAGAATAATATATAATAAAACTTCATAATACTATTACAAAAAAACTTCATAATATTTCCACCTTGAGTTCTAACCCTTTGAAATGAATAAGAAGATCATCTTTATAGGCAAAAGGGGTGATGTTTTGGCATCCAAATCCATAAACCTAAAGTTTATGCATGGTATCCCCATTTAATGGAAAAATATGGAGATATTTCCCTCTTTAAAGTTTTTCAACTATGTGTTTCTCATTCACAATAATTATTTTATCTTTATTGGAAGTGTGGGGAGAGATATATAACCAATTTAATCTGGAAATTTATTCTTTCAAGGAAAACTCTTCATATTTCCCAAATTCAGTTTCCCATGAATTCATGGCCATGGGAATGATAGAATCACGTATTTACACTTTAATAAATGTTATTACTCATGATATATTATTAATCCATGTCAAACTTATACTCATTTGGTCTAATAATTTATTAGATATCATCCCATCATAAAAAATCACAAGATTGGTGCACAGTTTTCAAGGCCCGACTTGTAAGAATGATTTGGGACTCCAAATGGTGGATTGAGCTTTGTGTTGAGATAAATGAAATGAAACCCAACATGTATTTAATCCTAAAAAAGTAATTTCACAATTTAGATAAATTTATATAACATTATGAATGAAATACAAAATAAAAATAAAACCAAAATAGGCGATTTTTTCAATTAAGCTCAAAATGATTCTAAAACCATAAAAATGTGACAATTTCCCATAAAATAAACTTTTGTGGGATTAAAAAAAATTAAAATTAAAATTAAAATAATTGAAAATATTTTCTCTATAAATTTCCCCACACTTAAACATTTCACTCTTGGGCAATCACCTTATACCATGGTCAAAACAAACTTCCAAAAATGTAACTGAAAACACGACTCAATTGTCATATCAAAGAAAATATCATGCCTAATAAATGGTTAAAATTTACCTAAATCATAAAAAATCATAATAATCTAATCAATCACATGTTAATTATCGCATACATTTCATATATACCTCCAAGAAAAAATATTTCTCAATTTTTTTATGTGGAGTTTTTCTAATTCCCATGAACATGTGTGATATCTATAGGCTTTCAATCCTCCTTGTATCTCCACTTCCCAGAGTCACACATGGTTCTATAATGATGTATTTTGAATGGGTTTTTAGAGGAAGAATTTTGAAAAGTTTTAATCATAAAAATATCTAAGTTAGAGTGAGGATGATTAAGCACTAAAGGGAAGTAAATGCATGAAAATATTTTTACTCAAAAATGGTGTGAACCTCAATCATATCAAAAATAAATCACCTACAACAACCTCCTACTTTATTTTGAAATTTCACATTTGGAATTTCATCATTAGTGATAGATTTATTCCCTCTTTTCCCCAGTTTACATAATTATTTTAGATTGAATTTATATCTATATTTCTCTTTAGAATCATATTTTTAATAATAGAGATGAATCTTTTGATATTCAAATATTAGTGAACACCCATCCCAAATTGGTAATTATGTTTTGGTCCACCCATACATATTTCCAAAATGAAATTTATTTTCCCAAATCAAAAATAAATATGTAAACACTTTTAATTAAAGCTCAAACAAATTCTTTAGTAAAGAAAAATACATCTCATCTTCTCCCTCCCTCACACTTGAGTTAAATAATAATCATGAATTTAACTTCTAGATAATATTGGAATGGGATAAATTGAATGTAATTTTTTTATAAAATGGAATTTCATGGATACTTGGGGCATAATAAATTTCATATGAAAATGTATTCCAAAATTACAGTTCAATGTAAAAAAAAGTGTTATCAACGTAGTGCCTCAATCATACTTGACATATTCCATGAAAACTAAAATCTTTTAAAAAGAGAAACACATCAAGTTATAAATCAAAAAACATGTCTCAAGAATCTCAAGAAAAATAGAAATTTAAATAATATGTCCAAAGGGTTTATAAACCTCTCAAGATGGAAGGATTTTCAATTTGGACAGTACTTGTGCACATGAGTTTCACAATCAATCAAATTTCATCAAATGAAAATATTAGAAATCAAGAAAAAAATCCATTAAGAAATAATTTAGATACTAAAACATTAAAATTAATCAATTTTATTAAAACACAAATATTGATTGAATTTTCCAAAGTATTCTATTCATCTCAAGAATCCTAAAAACACACCAAAAATGAAAAAGGAAAACATGAAAAATATAAAAAAACATGAAAAATAAAATGGAAGCACACAAAAAAGTAATAAAAACATATTAAATCCCTACCCAACACTTAATCATTTTACTACCATATTTTTAGTTCAAATTAGATCAAGAATTTTTCATATGAAGAATTTAAATTGAGCAGTAAATAAAATAAATATAAGGAAAGACACAACCTGGTTTATTTTTCAATGGAAGCCTTGGGTTAATCTTCTATCTGCTACCAAATTAAAACTTCAAGAAAGAAATATAGAAAAAAACATAATAAAATAATAAAAAGTAAAAAGTAATGTGATAGAAAAAATGTAATTCTTGGTTTAGACCCTAAACCAGGTGCTAGGTTTTTACTTCCCCGAGTTAGGTAGTTGGAGTGGATTATCCCAAATAAGAAGGTGGGTGTGGTTTCATTAAGATAAACCACCACGTATAACTTTTCCTTTTGTTTCTGATTAATAACCAAGAATGTATAACCCTAAAAAAGATAAGATAATTCTAAACCCCCAACAAATAAGATAAAAAAGAATTTGAGGTCCATAGTGGAATGGATAAGAAGATAGGTGTGATGCATGTTGAATTCTATGGTGTCCTCTTCCATAGAGTATACAAGTTATTGTAGAGTATGTAGACGCATCACCACATGTTTCTCTAGCTCTTATCCTATTATCAAGACCACTTGGTTGGTCTAATTCTTAATATCCAAGGAATGATCTATTTGTTTTGTGTCAACAATTTCATAAAAAGAGAAGCTAGAAAAAAAATTCATCTTGAATAAGATTAAAAAATGATGAATCAATAAAGAAATATTCCATCTAAAGTAAGTCATCTTAGAAATTTATACCTTATGGAAGAAAAATTGATAACTCAACCTCATAAGGTGAATCATCATTATAATTTTCAGAAGCAAGAGAGAGGTAAAGAGTTAGAGAGGATCTAATTTTTCATTTTCAAGGATGGGGAGATCAAGTTTTAGGTTATCTTCAGAAAATAAAATTATAGGATTCCTCTAATAAATGATGATCTCACATAATTGCATCATCCTGTATTTGTTTTTTAGGTACCTCCTTAATAAATTTTTGAGTACGATATGATGTAATTAATTCCTTTAGTAGCTCTTTCTCTCCCTCCTCGGGTTATTTAACATAAAAAATGTTTTTTGAAATCTCTTCCACCGCCTGTTCTGGTTCAAGTTCTCGCTCCAACTATTACTCTTGACATGAATTTACATATTCAATTATCCATTCTACTTGGCTCTAAATGTTTCACATTGAATCACTAAATATTTGAAAAAGAACATAAAAATAACTTTCAACTTCATTTTTCACCTGATATTAGATAGTCGATGCATAAAAATTTTAATTAACATATAACGAACAAAGATTTTTTTATTATTTTTTCAAAATTTATAATTTTTTTTATAAAAAAAGAGTGTGTAAAAGTATTGATAATACCCAAAAACTATTCCAAATTGATCTGTGGAGATTTTTCAGGGATCTCTGGTCAATAGTTCATTTACCTAAGCATGCAATATAGTTCACACCTCGGGTTAGTCTCAAGGAGGCAGCTTACACAACACAGAAATTCCATTTTCACTATTTATATTCTAAATAAAATAATAATAATTAATACAATGAGAATGAGTTTTAAATATTCATGAAATGTTATTATATATCTATATATATAAATGTAATGCAGTCAAAATAAATTCAGATAGAATGAATGATATTAGACAGAAAAAAGATCATCCAAGGAGAACACCTAGAGTAAACCTTAATTAGATGATAATTAGTTTCCAATTAACATAATGAACAAGCTCCATAGTGTTCCTCAACATCCCCTTATTCTGATGTTGTTAATATATAGTGATGTCAATAATCTCTGAGAGACCACACATCCACCTCCATGATCGAGGTAGAATATTACATAAGAGAAAGTTATGCCTCTGGTGGAAAGTGGAGACATAAAAATGTCTAACCAACTAAGATCCCAAAGAACTAACTATAAGAAAATAATAAACGTAAAAAAAATTATTGAATTGGATTCACCTCTAGATTGATACCCTTGGAACTTCCTTGGGTTAGTTACTCATGATCATGTATATAAGAGATCTCAGTAGAGAAGAAATTGAGGTGGAAACAAAAAAGACAAAAAATGAGATAATGAGAGGAAGAAGGAGAATAACCTATAATAAAAATTCATAAAAATATTAAAAAATCATAAAATAAAAAAAATCATAAAATAGATACCTTTATTGCCAACACTTTGAAATAAAGAAGAAACTTATTTTTATAGGCAAAAGGGGTGAAGTTTTTGGCTCTAAATATGTCTACCAAAAGTTTTCACATGGTAACCCAATTTAATTATAGAATTTGGGAATATCTCCTTCTTAAAATTGGTTTCTAAATGTAATTATAGTTCACCCTAAAAACTTAATCTTTATTTGATAATTGGGGAGAGATATATAACAAATGTACTCTAAAAATTTATTCTACCAAGGAAGACTCTTTGTATTCTCCAAATCCTCTTTACTATGAATGTTTGTAATTTAAAATGAAGGAATAAACCATGACCAACTTAATAAATGTTGTTCCTCAAGATTTTATCCTGATCCATGCCTAAATTAAGCTCATTTTGGCCATCTATTTTTGAGATATAGGCTCATCATAAAAAATATTCTGATATACGAATAGTTTTTAAGGCCCAACTTGTGAGATAGATTTGGGCCTCCAAATGGTGGATTGATATTTGGGTCCAGAAGAATAAAATGAACCAAAACATATATTTAATCTGAGAAAATTTAATTTCACAATTTATATCAGTGTATAAAATGTTATGTCTGAAATACACAATAAAAATAAATTAGTTAAAATCTAAAATATTACATTTTTACAATTAAGATCAAAATGATTTTAAAACTATAAAAATGTGAAAATTGCCTATAAAATAACACTTTTGTGGGATTAAAAATATGAAAATCAAAATTAAAATAACGAAAAGAAATTTCTCTGTGAAATAATAAAAAAAGATGTTTAAACCTTTAAGAATCCTAAAAAATATATTTTCCTCCATGGATGGTCCAAAAATCTATGCACAAAGGGTCATCCACCCTCACAATGACCATAAGACTCAGAGTATACCAAAAAAAATGTTTCCTCTTATGAAAAATTAACATGTAAAATCTTGAAAAAATAAGTAATGGACTATATGTTAGGATTGGAAATGATGATGAAGGTAGGATATGAACCTGAATCCAAAACCAAAATGTAGTTTAATTGATCTCATACTTTTTTAAATGGGACACCAATTTCTTGAGAACTAAATTCCTTCCCAACTCTAACTAATAAAACAGATAGAAAATATGATGCTTTAAGCTTTATTTACTGAATTATAAAATATTGAGATAACATCTTATATTAGTGATATTATAATAAAAATTAATATACTATACTCACTGCAAGGTGTTCTACACCACCAAAGCATTGAGAATCTGATGTAAAATGGTGTTTCCAAACAAAAGTTTCCACAGAAAAACCTTATCCAACTTCTCATCATATTTTAGATAAAAAGGTTTATATCCACAATAAATAACTAAAGACTTCAATAAAACCTCTTTCGTACCATGATATAAATAATAAAAAACCCTATAATCACAAACATATTTAAGAAAACACAACAAACCCCATTAAACATAAACTCTAGAATCATGAAAATAAGTATTGAGAGAGATATGTCTTCTCTTAGAGATTTTTACTATGGAGAATATAATATTTTTATATGAATAAAATAATTACATTAGGGTGTTCAGTTTTATATTTTTTTATCAATAAAATGACATTCCCTTTTATTAACACCAAAAATGGGATTTCTTAGTGATCGAAAATTGTTGTGAAATATATTACTATGAAAGATCCATTTTCTCTATGTTATAATAATAATAAGAGATTGGTTCATTCTTAGTTCTTTTAAATAATAGAGAAAGAGGGTTTATCAATGATTTTTTAGTGTTAAGAAAGGCCACTAGTGACTATTATAGTGACTATTTAGTGCTATAGCAATTCAAAAACATAGAGAAATATTAATATAAAGTACAATTTGGAGTAGAATCCACATAGTGGAAACAAGAATCAAAATATTGGAAATAATAAAAAAATCATTATTTTCAACATATTTTTTATTTAGTTATTATGAAAACATTTATATATATAAGTTTTATATAACAAGAACACATTTCAAAGAGAATTCTAATGAGTCAAAAATATTTTTATTTCTATCCAACCAAATAAATATAGCTTTAATTGAAATTAGTAACATATAGGTAGTGATAAAAAAATATAATATTTCTTAATAACATTAAATAAATTCAAAATTTTCAATAAATGGAAAAATATAAATTAGTTCATTATAACCACACAACATATTGGAATCTAATGAGGTTAATTCCTACTTGTAAATAATAAATCAATGATTTTTTTAATTTAGTTACATGATAATCTGAACATGTTTTTTTAGTTTTGAGTACAAAACATGTGTTTTAAACTTTTTTTAATGATTTAAAATAAAAAAATACACATTAAATCATTCTTAGATTACTGTTTATTAGAATGATATATGGTTCATTATTACTCATCAAAAATAAATCAACGATAATTTTCATAGAGTTTCATTATAATCCATGATTTATTTTTCTTAGTTTTGAGCATGTGTTTTATGTTTGGAATTAACATATCATTTTTAAATATAAAACATAAAATTTTAGTCATACCAACCATACCACATGTTTGAATGACCTGAAATACATTCCTACAAGTCAAAAAAGTGAATCACTATTTTTTATTAGAGTTTATCAATAATACTAATTAATTTTTATCGGTTTGGTTATGTGATGTAAGTTTTAAACTTAATTAATAATTATAATGTAAAAATACACTTTTAGTCATTTTTACCACACCTCATGTCTGAATAAAATTTGATTCATTCTAATAGTTCTTAAATGAATCAATGACTATTTGTAAAAGTTTCTAGACAATATGATCATTTTTTATTTTTTTTGATCATGTGACACACATACTAAATGAAAGTAAGACTTTTCAATTTAAAATACACACTTCCAATCTTACCAACCACACCACGCAACAAAATGACATGGGTTTTATTCTTACATTCCAAAAATGAATCCAGTATCATTAATAAGTATTTTTAATAACAATACTAATTCATTTTCTAAATTTTGAGCTTGTAACAACTATTTTGGACTTTTTCAACACTTATGATTAAAAAATACACATATAGTTATACTAGCCACTCTAAAAATAAATTTTTTTAGTTTATTATTATATGTTAAAATTTAATAAATGATTTTTGTCCTAGATTTTCATGATAAGATAAGATTATTTTCTTATTTTTAATCTTGTAAAACATTTTTTTAACTAAATTATTATTTTAAATTGAATGCTTGTATTTTCAGTCATAAAAACCATAAAAAAATTTCAATGACTTATGTTTCATTCATTAATTCTATAATTTAATCAATGATCATATTACTAATATTCATGACAATCCAATATCATTTTCTTAGTTTTGATCATGTGACACATGTTTTGAACTAAAATATCATTTTTAAATTAAAAACATATACTTTTATCTATTCCAACAACCCCACACATTGAAATGAAATACAATTAATTTCTATGGGTCAATGAATCATTGATAGTTTTCCTAGAGCTTCATGATAATCCTAATTCATTTTCTTTGAAGTAATCATGGGACACGTGTTTTGATCTTCTTTAACACTAATAATGTATAAATAGATATTCATTCATACAATCCACATTGTATGTTGAAATTAGATATGATTCATTCTTATAAGTCACAAATGAATCAATGATCATTTTTATAAACTTTTAGGATAATATATTTTCCTTAGGTTGGTTATTGATCTTGGGACACACTTTTTGAACCGAAGTATCACCTTTAAATTTGAAGCAAGAAATTTTATCAGGTGGTACTAAAATAAATTAAACTAAATACAATTGACAAATATGATTAAATAAATATGATTTTAAAGTATTTTGAATTAAAATTTAATTATATATTACTTTTTTAGATTCTATAAGAACATTGTAATGAATATCCCCATTAAATCCCAAAAGAAAAGTATAATAAAACATAAGGTTTTAATGTATGGAACTAAACTCATGGTTATTTACTCAAAATTGACTATTATACTTAAAGAAATTTATTTTTCAATATTTGGTCTATATTAAACTTTGAAATGCATTTTTGGATAATAAAATTAAACAAATAAATTTTATCTAAATATACTTTCAATAATTTTATTAATATTGGGTCACAACATAGCCTACCTATTCATATATAAATACATATTTCTATCCATCAGTAAATGATTTAAAATAATTATTTTAATAGTATTGATAACATATAAATAAAGGTAATTGTTAGTAAACATATAAAATAAATGTGTATATATTAAAAAATAAACACATATAATATATTCTTTTATCGTGATTTTAGTTGTTACGTGAGATATGAATGAAGAAGATATATGAACTAGAGACATATATATGGGATATATACTTACATAATAAATATATGAGTTATATTTTTAATAGATATATCGAGATTCATGCGTGAAATAATATTTCATGCATTACACATCCTTTAATCAAATGAGAAATTGATAGTTAAGTGTGTTAATATTAACAATGTTCAAATTCACTTAAAGCTATAGTTTATTATTACATTACATGATATGTAATAAAAGTGTAGAGTTTTCATTCATGAAATGTATTAATTGGTCATATGATTTAATCATTCATTTTAAATGTATTAGTAAATGTAGTATTATTTTAGGAGTGTTTTCAATAGTCTATATAAACCACTACCATATGGTGGCAGTGTGTATGGAGGATTAGATAAAGCTATTATATACCAGACTCTATCATTTTATTTATCCTTAGTAGATTAAGGTGCTAGAACACCATCGGTTAAGGATATTCCCTCTCATGTGACAAGATATTCATCATGGCCTATGGATATCTGTAGAGGTGGGGGGATTTTTTCTGCCACTTTAGTGATCATCATCTATTGGAAACTCTTTGTTGAGTGTAGAACTTTTTTAAATTCCAAGTGGACTTTGACAAATATGGTTTATTAATAGTTAGGGGAGATTTATGAAGCCTCATTAATACATATACTGTATTTATAGAGAAAGATTTTTGAAGGCTAAAGGGTTATATTGGAAACTTATTAGAAAATGCATGAGATGGTCAAAGTGTTTTAGTAGTGCCTATAATGTTGTATAAATGATTAAAAACATATGAAACATGTTTTTTCCATGTAATAAGCCATTGGATGTGTTGGAAAATCAAAAGGATAATGAATAAATCTTGTAATGAAGTTATAATGATCATATGAATGAAGGAGGCCATAAAAAACCATGAGTTAAGTTCATAGGATTATACATAAAGGCTTGAATATGTAGGAAATTTTTTTGAAGCATTTCTATTTTGATATGTAAGAGCAACATAAATTTAAAAATTTGATAAGTACTCATGTATGTGAATTTCCTGTATAAGGGAATTCATCACTTACACAAAATTACATATAAAAAGGTTCTACATAAGAGAACTTATGTAGCATAAGAAATTTCATACTTGTTTCCATTATATAAATAAATTTGGTTACACAAGGGTAACATAAGAAAATTTTTATATGTGAAGGACTATGGCTATATGAAGGGTCACGTATGAGAATTCAACTACACAAGGGTTACATATGAAAATTTGGGTTTATGAGTAATTTCATATATAAAAAACCAGTGATGTAGGTTATTCAGAACATGTAAATAAATTTATCTATATGGGGGAGTTCATGTATCTGACTCTGGCCACACACACAAATTGGTGACCCAAATATACATTTTTGTGATGTAAGATAATTTTATTGTGTATGCTTTTTCATGTAGGAAAATATTGGAAATGTATAGTATTTTGATAGAGATGTTGGGGATTTATCTTTGTGTTCTTTTGGAGATATCAACCATATTAGAATCACTTCAAATGATCCATAAATTGTTCGATAATGTCACAAACATCATAGTACTTAAAATAGGATTATTGATCTAAGATAAGAATTAATAATGAATTTGTGGATGATATGAAGTGAATTAAATAAAATATTATGATTTCTACACTAGATTATTTCATTCCTCAAATGAAAAAAATATGAACATGAATAATTTGGCATGACTAATGAGTTTTGAAGATGTTATTTTATTCAAGATGTAATTATTATCATTGTGATATTTATGGGCCATTATGAATTTGGAGGATTTGTAACTTGTATGCACAAAATCACCATAAAATAAGGTAAGTTCCAATGTGAATGTTGAATTGGAAAAACAACTTGCATGTATTTTTAATACATGTTTTTACTATCATAAAAATCTATATAAATATCATAAAGAGGTTGTTTATGGTTTGGTGTTATTGAATAAGTCTTCTCAGTATCCATATTTGGAAAACTGAAAATATCATTGGATTGAGAATCAAGGAGGATATTTTTGGGAGTTTTTTTACCTTCTAAATAAAATAGAATATGGATGAATAAGAGAGATATATTACTAAATATTAAATGATAAATTCATGGGAAGAGCAGTAGAAAACTCTTGAGTGTTCCATTGAAGATAAAAGTATCATGTTGAAAAAGAGAACTTATGCCTTCCTAAAGATCAACATTCTCATAGAAGAAGAAGGATTTACTGATATGAAACAAAGTGAATAAGACATTTCTAATTTATTATGGATAGAATAATAATATTTAAAGAGTGAGTTTAAAATATTTCTATGAAGAAGTAGCAAAGATATCATCAATGAATCCATCCAGAACTAAGGATTCATTCATCCAAGATGATGTTTAAGATGAAGAGACCTACAAGTCTATAACATATATTGGAGTACTACTATGGAGCAGAGCATAAAAGAGGAAGAATAGGGTAATGAAACATTAAAGGTAGTTCGTATTGGATATTTGTGATACAATGTTGAAAATTGTAATATAGTTATCCTTGAGAGGTAGTTATCCAACCCAGAACTTGTATGCTAGATCTCACACCCATATGGGTTGAAAATTTTCAGAAGGATTTTAGAATTTCATATATAAGATGGGTTAAATTTTTAAGCAAGACTCATAATATATTTAAAAGATTAAAAATACCTCAAAGTATTTTTTTTATATTAAGACTAAGGCCTGGGGGTGGCTCAAGTGTTTGCATGATCTTTAAATCCTTTAGGTTAAGTTTCAGAAAGTTTTTGATCAATTTTTCCTAGGTGCATAGTTTGGTGTGAATGTTTTAGAAGAAACCATGTGACACCTTGATAATCAGGATGATTTCATTTCATTTTGAACTAAGAATGATTTCATTTCATAGTTTTAACATGTTTTAGGGAAATCCATATAGGTCAAATGAGAAAACATGTGTGGTGGTGAAATTATAGGACACAGAATAATGTTTGTGCATGATTGTAAAAAAAACATGTGGATTGCTATAAATGGGACCAATGTGGTATTTTTCAATTGTTATATAGTTATAAAACCATGCATCCAAACCATATGGGAGGAATTGGTGGAATATAATGTTGAATTCATGTTTAACACGTGATTTTTCAAACTGATCACCATAACCATGTGAGGTAAAGTTATTTTGGTATATAGAGTCACATAGTTGGTGCTTGGTTTGAAAATTTGTGTGGACATTCTATACATAATGACTAAAACTTAATTAAAAGTGTTAAATGACTAAAATAAACCCATAGTTTTTCATCCACTTCCATCCTATCTTCCTCCCTTGTGTGTATCTGGACCAGGATATTCTCCTCCCCTCTTGATTCTTTCCCCCTCCCCCTTCAATTTGGGGTGGTTTCTAAATTTTTTCACAAGAGTGTAAGGTGAGTCTTCTTCATCCAGTGGATTTTTAACCTCTTATTCTTACCCTATCTTAATTTGGAGTTCTATGGTTTAGGTTTTTTTTGTGATTCTACTAGATCATGGTGAAATCACCCATTCCTCATGGGGATTTTAGTTGTCTTTAATAGAGGAGATCTGGAGACGACTTCTTCATATCATTTCTTGAAATTTATTTAATGTATTATAACATAGTGGATTTATTTTAGGTTTTATATCATTTTGGTTTTTAATAAACCATGGAAATGGTTTCACCCCTTCTGTATTTGTCTTAGAATGTGGTCATGGGTACCCCATGAGTGTTTAGTAGAAGGTTGTCCTTGGTTTTGGAGTGTAAAGGGATTAAGGTTGGTTTTATTAACTTATTACTAGTTTTAGTTATTTGTTAAATTAATTATAATTGATTTTTATAATTAATTTTTTAAGTTGGAATGTATTTATATAGGAAACTAGTTGAAAATATGAGTTTCTGCAGGCCTTGAAAAGTTGATAGTCCTTGGAGTTTATGTGTGAAAACATTCAATGAGGTAGGTCTTCAAAGCACTCTTACACATGGTTCTTTATAACCCTGGGTTGGGAACCTATAATTGAATTGAATAATGAAATTTTATCCTTGAATTAAATTTTGTAACACCTATGTCATATGGTTCAGACAACCAACATGGGATAGGGCAGGTTTGGTTAGTTTAGGTATAACTTTGGAACCCATGGTCAAAAGAGGTTAACAAATTTTTGTCTATTTATAAACCATGTTTTCTTTAATTTCCTTGTATATGATTCATTTTACACATTAAAACACTATTTTTTAACTATTTATTGGAAAAGAAAACATTTTTGGTGTCCTACTAAGTTGTACTCACACCCTTCCCGGGCCACCATGGCGTTGGGGTATCCTCGAAGATTCTATTTTTTTTCAAGTACAAAATCAGAGTAGGGGGCTATCTATTGGTTTATGTTTAGGATGATATGATGGATCATTGGATGTTAGGACAAGAATTGTAATTATTACCTTTTTAAGAGTTTTTCTTAGTTTCATAATTTGTGGTTTTTTTTACGACTTCCTGACATGTAGTGTATACACCTCAATATTATCGCATGTTTCACCTAGCTTGTTGTTGGAACTTGTCATTAGTTGTTCCATTTACCTCTTATAATAGTTTTTGAATTTTTTTGGTATTATTTTTTCTATTTTTATACTCTTATAAAGTGGATATACTCTCACCAAGATCAACATTAGACCCTTTTTCTAGTAGGATTCCTTTGGAATATGGGAGCCACACTTGAGGTTATGTGGTGAACCATCCTGGGGTAGTAGTTTTGGTGGATCTAGGTTTAGGACATTATAAAGTGGCATTAAAGAGGTTGTATTTTTTCTTACTATTTGGGAACATAAAATATGATATTTAGATCTTGTAATATCTTGGTAATGAAAATGTTCCTGGGTGTCTTCATCCCCAGGATTGGGGAAAATCATTTTTTGGGTTGGGAAATTGATGTTTTTTATGCTTTTACATTTGAATGGTTTTCACCTTGAGTGGTGCCCTTGGATGCAGTGTTATTGATTTATGATTTTTTATCTCTTGGACCAGTTTGGAAATAGAGTGTGTTTGTTCATTCATCATGTTAGGAACATATGATCGATATGTCATATGTATACTCTATCATGACCCATCCCCCGGGGCCCATGTCGTGACTACCCTAAGCCCGCCTTCCATAGGCCAGGGGTTGGTGACTAGCACCAAAGGAGTAATTCCCTAAAACTGGGAAGGCATTGCCTTTATAACCTGTAAACACACATAGTAGATATGATCACGAGTAAACTGAATAACCAACAAGTGAGTACAGTAAGTAAAAAGGGGACAAAATACAATCCCAACTAGAAAGTACAAGAAACTGAAAGTACAAATACAACTGAGGAAATAAGAAAAGTAGCCACTGGGTCATCCTTTGGGATTCCTACCTGAAGGGTAGGTACAGATAGCCTCCTCAGCAATCCACATCTGTTAGTCTCCTCCGTGTATTGACTCGTCATAAGGTCCACCTCCGGGTACCATCCAATCCCGGTATACTCAGCCTTGGTTAGTGTTGTCTGTCATCTACACCCAACACAACGAGGTGCGGGCATAGCCCATGCAAGGGTGAGTATAACGATACTTAGTTGGGATCCCAAGACCCTAAAGTTATCACAAAATCCAACAATGATAAACCACAAGGTATGAAGTCAATAGATAACCCCACTTAGGTATTTGCCCATACATATACCTAAGTTACCAAGTAATCCAACTCAATCATAAGGAAAACCCAAAAGTTAATGACTCAGCTCACACAGGTATACAACTTTTTTTGATAGATAGAAATGATTAGATGTAGCCACTAAATCATCTATTCTATAAAACCCATGTAGGATCCTTGTATAGAAATCAGAACTGTCGAACCCACACAGGATCCAAGAACAGTATTCAGAACTGTCGAACCCACACATGGATCTAGGAACAGTCGTCAGAGATGTCAAACCCACACAAGATCTAGGAATAGTAGTCAGAGCTATCGAACCCATACAGGATCCAGAAACAGTCGTCAGAGCTGTCAAACCCACATCGGATCCAGGAACAACATTTAGAGCGCAGCCAGCCACATGGTTTCCACACAGGCACACTTGATTCCAGGAGGGTCCGCTCCTCAATACAAGTGTTGATACATCAACTGCCACAAAGTCCCACGAAGAAGTATCCCAAAGGTCCGCCACATCATAGGGGTCTCAACGCAATAGACAGCACGTCAATCGGACGCCCGGTTTGTGAGTTATAATCCTTTTAGTCTCAGGGACCCGGTTGGATTTGTGCACGATACAAAATGACTGTAACTCAACCATACCCTGAACTCCAGTGGCGTATACTCAGAGGGACTGTCATACTCCAAGATTACCAGCACTGTTGATGGTTCATCAAATGGATGTCTGGTGCCAACGATATGGCCAAAAGAAAGTAAAGGGTCGCAGTGGGCCTGGGTCCAATCTGACTCGGTCGGATTTACCAAGACCGACTTAGTCTGGGCCGACCCGTTGGGATTGTCCCAGCCCACTAGGGCTGGCCTAGCAGGCCGTGAAGGATGTGGGTAGTGTGAGGGCATGGACCGGCTGCAAAGGAACGGACCAGCTGCGGGTCGGTGTAAGGGTGGTTCGGCCCGAAGTCGCTGCGAGGGGCACGGAAAGACCGGCTCATCCAGGCACGTGTGGCGCGCGGATCGTCCCAGATGGTCGAGGCTGGTTCAGCCAGTGCCGCGTGAGGCACGGCTCGAGTGGCTCGGCCTGGATGGACGAGCCTAGTTCAGACAGTGCCTCGAGGGGCACAGCGCGGACAGCTCGTCCATGATGGCCAAGGTTGATTCGGCCAGTGCTACGAGGGGCCAGTGCCATGACTACCCCAATCCTTCCTTCCATAGGGCTGGGGCTAGCGACTAGCACCAAAGGGGTAATTCCCTAAAACTGGGAAGGCATTTCCTTTATAACCTATAAACACACATAGTAGATATGATCACGAGTAAACTGAATAACCAACAAGTGTGTACAATAAGTAAAAAGGGGCTGAAATACATGCCCAATTGGAAATTATCAGAAATTGAAAGTACAAATACAACTGAGGAAATAAGAAAAACAACCACTAGGTCATCCTCCAGGGTTCCTACCTGAAGGGTAGGTATAGATAGCCTCCTCAACAATCCAATTCTGTCAGTCTCCTTCGTGTATCGACTCATCATAAGGTCCACCTTTGGGTACCATCCAATCCTAGTATACTCAACCTCGGTCAGCGTTGTCCATCATCTGCATCCAACACAACGAGGTGCGGGCACAGCCCGTGTAGGGGTGAGTATAAGAATACTCAGAAGGGACCCTGAGACCCTTAAGGTCACACAAAATCCAACAAGGATAAACCACAAGGTATGAAGTCAACAAATAACCCCACTTAGGTATATTCCCATACATATACCTAAGTTATCAAGTAATACAACTCAATGATTATGAAAACACAAAAGTTACTGACTCAGATCACATTGGTATATAACTTTTGTTTAGAGATAGAGATGATTAGATATATCCACTAAATCATCTATTCTGTCGAACCCACATATGATCCTGGTACAAAAATCAGAACTGTCAAACCCACACAGGATCCAGGAATAGTATTCAAAACTGTCAAACCCACACAGGATCCAGGAACAGTTGCAGAGCTATCGAACCCATACAGGATTTATGAACAGTAGTCAGAGTTGTCGAACCCACACAGGATCCAGGAATAGTTGTCAGAGTTGTCGAACCCACACAGGATCCTGGAACAGTAGTTAGAGCGCAGCCAGCCACAGGGTTTCCACACAGGCATGCTTGATTCTGGGAGGGTTCGCTCCTCAATCCAAGTGTTGATACGTCAACTACCACGAAGTCCCATGAAGAAGTATCCCAAAGGTCTGCCACATCATCATGGTATCAATGCAATAGATGATGCGTCAATCGGATGCCCGGTCTGTGAGTTGTTAGCCTTTTAGTCCTGGGGGGCCAGTTGGATTTATGCACAATCCAACCTGACCGTAACTCAACTATACCCAGAACTCCAATGGGGTATACTCAGAGGGACCGTCACGCTAGAAGATTACTAGCACCACTGACGGTTCATCAAATGGATGTCTGGTGCCAAAGATATGGCCAAAAAAAAGTAAATGGTCGTAGTGGGCCTGGGTCCGGTCCGACTCAGTCGGACCGACCTGGCCCGACTTAGTCTGGGCTGACCTGTTGGGTTTGGCTCGGCCCGATGGGCCAAGCCCAGCAGGCCGCGAGTAGCGTGAGGGTGCGGACCGGTCGCGAAGGCACGGATGGACCATGGGTCGGTGTAAGGGTGGTTCGGCCCGAAGGCACCGCGAGGGGCGCAGAAACTCCATCTCGTCCAGGCGTGCATGGGGCGTGGCTCGGTGGCTCAGCCCGGATGGCCGAGGCCAGTTTGGCCAGCACCGTGAGGGGCGCAGCTCGGGCGGCTCGACCCGCATGGTCGAGACCGGTTCGGCCAGTGACGCGAGGGACATGGCTCGGGCGGCTCAGCCCGGATGGTCGAGGCAAGTTCGAGCAGCGCTGTGAGGGGCACAGTGTAGGTGGTATAGCCTGGATGGCCAAGGTCGGTCCGGCCAGCGACAGCGCGGGGCGCGCGGACCGGCACGGTTTGGCCGAGCACACGGGAGGCGGCCGGGCAGGCCGACGAGCGGTCGGGAGGTTGTCGAGTAGGCCGGAGGGTGGCGGGGAGGTGGTCGGGAGGTGTCTGGGAGGTGGCCAGGAGGTCAGGGGCAGTGCAGGATGTCGCAGGGCACACAGGTCACGGAGGCCGCGGAGGCCGCAAGTAGCACAACCTTTGTCTTTTTCGCCTCGTCGTTTTGTCATTTTGCCGAAAGACATCAAAAAAGAGATCGATGGAGGGTGTCGGGCCATGTTAGTTTGGCATGCACCCTCCGCGTTTAGGGTGATAGCAATCGGTCCTTTAGAACGAACCACAACAATCCACCCCCAAAAAAGAAAGCAAACTCGTTGTTGTTTTTGAAAGAAAGAAATAACGTGGAACATAAATGAAATTAACACATACCTTTGTTAATTGTTCGATGATGAAATCCCAGAAAGAAGATGGAGGAGATCATCGTTCGTCACGTCCACCGCACACTTCCAATCCCGAGCTCACATGTCGGTTGTGGAAGACATTCCACGTTAGTAGGAGTCCAGGGAAGAAGATCGAAGGAGATCATTGCCAGCATTCTTCGTTGGATGAACACGTTCTTCGTTCTCATTGGGAGATAAGGTTCTTTGTTGGAGAACTCTATTTCTCCCATGCTCTCCTCTCCCCAATAATCCTCCTCTCAAAACACCCAAGTGAAAAGTTGTGAAAAATAATAGATTATAATATCTATTATTTCATTGGTAAGAATTCAAAAAGAAAAACTAAACACTTGGTTGGCACATTAAATATTAAAAGAGAGTATTTTTGCACCATTAATTTGGTGTGTTGGCAACATTAATGTGGAGGTGCGGTGGCACCATTAAGTGGGGAGCTCAAGAGTTTTTAACCTCAGGTGGTCCCCACCATATTAAACATGAATATTAGGTTAGGTTCAGGTGGGCCCCACCACCATTACCTCTCATGGGAGATTAAGGTGTGGTGGTTTCCACCTCCAACTTCTACATGGAGGCTTCAACCAACCAAAATAAAAATAAAGCTAAAAATTTATTTTTATTTAATTCATTCATTAAAACCCCCAAAAACTATCTTTTATTTCTGACCATCTACCATCAAGGTGAAAGTCTTCTTAAGTGAATATCGGTGTTGGGAGTTCAACGGTTACCTCAGATTTTAATTCTGAGCACCGGTTCAAAAGTTATAAAAACCCGCTCGTACAATTACTGAACATACCCGAACGAAACTTCAGAAATTGATTTCGGGCACACCGGGCCTCGGAATCACGCGCCGTCAATTTTCGCAGACTCGTAAAATTCCTATTTAATTAAAAAAAACATTGAAATTACAGGTCTTTACATACTCACTATGATTGAGAGTTCCCTAGTATTCATTATGCAAGTAGTGTATTTTTGGTCTATGGTCTTTTTTTGTTCATTTATATCTACCTATGGTTTTATATGGCTTATAGAGGGTGGTATTTCAAGTTTCCACAACCATTTATATGATTTACATATAAGTTTATAGTGTTACTCTATATTAATAACCCCTCATTTGACTTCTATGTAATAGTAATGTATAAATGACTTATTAGGTGGAAGTTCTAGTTAAATAAAGTGTCAACATGAATCTTATATGTTGTTTTCTAATTATAACTTTTAAATGAAATTTTATCTATCCAAAACCATGAATAAAGAAATTGACTAAAGCTGAAAATTTTAAAATATTATCTAATGAAAGGTTTTAAAATGTAAAACCCTGGGTTTAAAATGTTAAAGTTTAATTGAAGGGAAATGAGAAATGATGTAACATTTAGAAACACTGGGGATGAGTATCCCTTATGTTATTTTTGAACCCTCTGTTTGGGTGGTTTGGGCTTTGAGAGCACCCTAGTTTTAAGAACCTTTTTCATGGGTTGTGAGGCCATTATGGGTTTCAATGTGTCAGATAGTGAGATATTACTTTATATGATTTTGGTTAGGTTGTGACCATGAGGTTTTAAGATGTCTTCTGATAATATAGATGTGGATAACCTCATGGGTTGGGACTATGCAATTTGTGTGTTGGGCCCTAAAATGGGTGTCTTGGTTTGTGGTTATTTTAATTGTGGTTGTGTAGTTATGCGTGTGGGACCTAGAACTAGTAGTTTTAGGAATATGACTGTGGTTGAGGGTATGAGTTAGTGGATTTGGATAACCAAGGGTAACCCTGAGGGAGGTTAGCACAATGTTTATAGTGTATTAGAATTTAAATCATGGTTGGATGCATCAGAGGTGGAATCATTGCATGGTAGGCGCCATAAATTTTATATAGGAGGCATGGTTATGCCTTCATTTATTTTCTAAAAAATCTCTTTGAGTGGTTTTGGTTGTATTTTAAGTATTATTTTGAAGGGAAGGATCATTTTTGTTCATGACCCTTCTATTCTAACATGATTCGATGCAAGAATTGATGTTGACTTTAGATGGTTGAGAAAAGGGTGTCTAGAGTGTGGATAGATGCTATTGATCTAGGAATGATGCCTGGGGTAATGGGTGTTCGTGTGGTTGGAACTGAATTGTGTGAAAGGATAGGTTTTTGGATGAAAATTTCATATAATCCTTAATCCCCCTAATGATGATAGTCCCAAAGGCTTGGTTAGCTACTTGAGTTGGCATTTGAGCCATGTTTTGGTGACATACAACTGATGTGATTTTGAGATGTTTTCAGTGAATGGAATTAGGGGAGCATGCAACCTTGGGGTTTCTAGTGAGGTCAGGATGGTAGGCATGTTTTGTAGATGCATGATATAATTTAGGATTTTTGAATATGAGGATTAAAATAAAGCACCTATATTTTTTTTAAATCAAGGTGATTCTTGTTGGCTATGTGTGGGACTATTTGGTTTTAGATCAGTATGATGGATAATTTTTATATACATTGAGAATTTTAAGGGTCATGGTGGCTAGGATTTTATGAGAAACTTACATCTAGGGAGGCCCAGGTCCTTCAAATGGGTTGATGTGTCACTATAGTGATAGGTTTCAATGGGAATGGATCTATTTTGGTGGTATTGAATAATGACATCTTTATGTACTCCCATTCTAGAGATGATCATTCCAAAAATCTTGACATAATCCTGGGTATACAAAGATATAATAGACTATAAAACAAGCTATCTAAATGTTACTTTTGGTTTGATAAAGGGCCTCATTAGAGGTTTCACTCATAGAGCGGTTTAAGTGAATCTATATAGTGGGAAGTAAACCATGAATTGTTTGTGAGTGATATCCTTATAATGGATTGGATGTCAGGAAAATTTGTGGGTTCCATTCTTAAAAGATTGGAATATGTGATAATTGATGATTATTTTATTGCTTAGGTGATATAGATATGACCAAATCCAATTCATGGGTTTGGTAGTTATTGGTTCATTGGCCGTGATGGTTGGGGTTTATTGAGTGGGGAAGAGACAATGTCACCCCTGTTTTGGGGATTGATGTGTCAGTTATAGGTGTATGAACCTCAAGATAGAGGGGTTATGGGCATGTGGATTAAACTGTAGGTTTTTCAAGGTGGAATTATGATTCCAGTGAAAACTGACAAGGTTTGTTCTTGAATTCTATAGGTAATACTAAGAGTAAATCTAATGTGGTGGATGATCAAATAAATAATTGTATCCAAGATCTACATGGTTCTAAAATTCATCTAAGGGGATGGTGGAAGAGGTGATTCAATGGTTGTGGTAGGGAATATTGATAGTTTTGGGGGAGTGGAGGTTTTGACTATGGAATCTCTCCAGTAGTTTGGTATGGACTCAAGTTGGTGTGTTTAGGTGGTTATTGAATACCTCTAAACATGAAGGCATTGTTACTAGGTATAATGGAAATGAATTTAAATTGGGAGTTGGTAGTTGGTAGTTTTATCAAAGAGTCAACTAGGGATATTATGACTTGGGATAACATATGTAATGAATTAATTAAGTTGAAAACCACATCTGTATTTTCATCTTGGAAATAATGGGTTTGTTTCAGGAATTAAACTATGATTTTGAGGAAAAAAATTCTAGTTCTCAGTTCATGCATGGACGGAATGTATACATCTATTACAGTTGTTTTTTTTAATATGAGGATGTTTGATTATGTTTTATTGGTGTTTTGATGATTTTTGGGTGTGTTAAGTTATGAAACATGTTGGGAACATTGTGGGAGAACAAGTTTGAGGTTATTTTGGTTTTTTTTATAGTGTAGGCGCCAAGAATCGGAAGATTGTGATTTTAAGTTGAATATTTTGGTGTAGAGAACCTTAGTATTGGTGGATAACCAAAATAAAAAACTCTTTCTATTCCAGTTTCATGGGATTAGGTATGATCCATCTTTATTTTTCAGTTTTAATGGTGAGTGTTGGATCATGTCTCAGCAGTTTAAGCACCTTCAGTTGGGGTATGTGCCTTTAACGTGGCTCAGTGTTGTAAAAATATAGAGAAGACATTATCCTTAAGATGGGTAACTGATTTAGGTTGGTATGGGAAGTGGAATTACCACTAGTAATTATAATGGATGATAATTATTTTTGTTGGGAGGTTGTATGGTCCTGTGTCTGTACGAGATAAAAAATTTAAGAATTATTTTGAAATTTCATTTACGGTATGGTTTAAATTTTTGAAGAGATAATTTAAAAATATGTAAAAGAGTTAAAATACCTCAAATTATTATTTTTTTGATGAGGAATTTGTTTTGAGAGTTGTTTTAGGTGTTCAGATTAGATTTAGAGTCTTCAGGATAAGTTTGAGGAAGTATCAATCTGTATTTCCTAGGTGCACGGTTTAGAAGAAACCGTGTGACATATTTATGATCAAGGTATTTTCATTTTATTTTGAATTGAGCATGGTTACGTTTAACGATAAGTTCATGTTTTAGGAAAAATGAAAGGATCCATAGGAGAAACAATGTGAAGTGGTGGAAGGCTGGGACACGGTGCACGATCTATACATGGTTGAAAACAAACCATGATTCTTACTGTAGAGGGGCCCAGTATGGTGTTTCATGGTTAGTGAATAATTACTAAACTATGTAGTGAAATCATGAAAGTACTTTTGGTGGAAGGTACTATTAGATTCCTTGTAGGTTTATTGTTTGGAATATTGTATTTCCTGGTCGTGTGATGTGGAGTGCTTTGGGAAGATGGAGATGCGTGGTTGTTGAATGGTTTGAAAAACCATGCATTCAAACCATACATCCAAACCATATGGATTCCCATAAATTTATTAAAAGTTTAAAATGAATAAAATATGACCATATTTTTTTAGCCACTTCCCTCCCCTATTTCTATTTCCCCCCCCCCCACTTCTATTTTTGGTGGTTTTATCTTTTTTTTCTTTGGAATTTAATTTGATTCTTCTTCCTTCAGTGGATTCCTTACCTATTATTATTCTTCTTATCCAATGTTGGAGTTCTATAGTTAGGTTTTTTGTTTTTTATTCCCCACGATCATGGTAGAATCATCTGTTCCTCATGAGGATTTTAGTTTGCTTGAGAAGAAGAGATCTTTAGATGACTTCTCCACACCATTTCTCAGTGATTCATTATGGTATGAGACCATGGTAGATTTTATTTGTTTTTTCATTAATTTAGTTTTTAATGAACCATGTAAATGGTGTCTCCTATTAGTTATTTGGCCTAGAATGTGGTTGGGCATACACCATGAGTGTTTGGTAGAAATTTGGCCTTAGTTCTGGTGTGTCAAGGGCTTGTAATAGGTTTTATTCACTTATTTATAGTTTCCTTTTTTGTTAAATTAATTATTGTTGATTATTATAATTAATTATTCAATTTTTAATATCTTTAGATAGTTTATATATTGGTGATGTGAGCTTCAGATAGCCTCGTAATGTTTCTAACCCTTGGAGTTAAAGTTTGAAAGCATCCAATGAGGTATGTGGTTTGAGAGATTTTACCCATAGTCTTGAAATTTTTCCTTTGTATGTTTTATGCATGATAACTATTATGTTGTGCATTTACCCCTAAATTTAAGAAACAATTTTTAGGATTAAAATGATTTCTTAGACCATACATGGACCCCGTCGGGTCCATAGGTGATTATGAGACCAAACGCATGTCCACGAATGGGGTATTCCAACCTTATTGAAAATGGTAAAGTGGGGTTTAAAATGACGAGATAGGTGGATTTGAGTTTAAAAAGGTTAGGGTTTTTTTTCATTTTCATAGAATTATTAAATGAATTTTTTTAAATTTTTGAATAAATGTTTTATAACATGCTAATGAGGTGAAATGAAATGTTTTTATATGCTGACAATAGGAGGATTTATAAAATTATTTTAAGAGTGTAAATTGAGTGATGATCCTTTTTTAGTTTTCAATGAGATAAAATGGTGTTTTTAAGGTGAATAATAGTTTAAAATGAGGCTTTGACCTCAAATAGATTTAAAAGATTATGTTTAAGTTGACAAATGATTTTAAAGGAAGAAATGGAAAATGGTGAAAGTTGTTTGTTTAAGTTGTTAAATGGTTTTAAATAACATTTAATGAGTGTGTTGTATGAATAAAGGATTAAATGGTTAAATTGTGTAATTTAGTTAAAGGTTTTGAATATAATATACCGTGGAGAATAATTAATGTTGAAAAGGTATACCCTTGTAATTTTGATTTGTTAAAAGGTTAAGTATGTTGAACCTTGAATAGTGGATCACTATGGAATGGTTTGGGGATGATGGACATGGCCTTCCACATCTCTATAATGGAAATGGTGGACATGAAGATCCCCACCCATGGTTAAGGATGTTATACATGATTCTCCACAACATATTTTTATGATGTTAAAAACAAATCTCCACATCGTGGATTTAGGATATGGGATATGATGCTCCACATCATTGTCTTCCGATGTTGAACATGGTGACCAACATCATGGATTTGGTATTTTATACATGGATCTCATCAACCCTAGGTAGTGAACCTAAAATCTAATTTAC
This sequence comes from Viscum album, assembly GCA_963277665.1. Lineage (NCBI taxonomy): Eukaryota > Viridiplantae > Streptophyta > Magnoliopsida > Santalales > Viscaceae > Viscum > Viscum album. Next base: position 1,875,959,300 of record OY728161.1, read on the forward strand.
TATTGAATTATCCTCCTCGAAATAAAGTTTTTAACCCCTATGTTATATGTTTCAAACAACTAGCATAGGATGAGATATGTTTTTTTAGCTTGGGTATCACTTTGGAACTCATGGTCTAAAGTTCTTAACTAATTTTTGTTGATTTAAAAAACCTTTTTTCTTTTATATCCTTGTTTATGATTCATTATAAACCTAAAAACACTATCATTTAGATTATTTATTCCTTCATACACCATTTGCGGTGTCCTAATGAGTTATATTCACACCATGCTTGGGCCTCCATGACACTTGGGTACCTGAGTAGATGCAATTTTATTCAGGTAAAAGTTTATAAAGTACATGTATCTTGGTTTATATTTAGACTAATAGGATAGGGAATGATATTTTAGGACTGGGATTAGACTTGGTACCATGTTTTTTGTTTTTTCTCATTTCTCTATTTGGGGTTTTTTTATATGACTACCTGACATGTAGTGTATATATCTCATTATTATAATATTTTTTACATAACTTACTATTGAACTAGATATGGAGTGCAAAAAACCATTTAAACCATCAAAATTCATGATCCTAGTGGTTAATTTTTGTATCATAACAATGTTGATAAAATTATTCTTCTAATATCTCAGTGCAGGGGAGCCAAGTAAAAATCATTATTCCCCTACAAGCATTACATTCTCACATCTTGTTGAAGGAATTTTGGGTGGCTGAGGGTCAAGATAATGGTTGAAAATAGTTCTAATGACTTTTTTAAAAATATTTATAAAGGAAACTTAGTAAAAAAATAAAAAGGGTTTTAAATTGGGTGTTCCCTAGTTCACCCCCTCTTAGGATACCTAAGGGGGACCTAAAAATCAGTATCAGAGCCTCTGGTTCTAACTTTCTGTTCAACCTTATAGGAGTCTTAAAATTTCTTTCACAAATGGAGAGAATGAAAAATTTACCATTTCTCAATAGTTATAAATTTTAGAGGTGGAATAAAGAGTTTATATAATACATGGAGGATTCTCTTGGGATCCCTTAAGAAGTTGTGCATGAATTAATTGTTCTTCTCAGTCAACATGGGATTATCTTTGGGATATATCAAAGAAATATTAAGATTGATGCCTCCTTCAAAAAGGTATTAAAGTTTTCTCTTAGAAAATTTTTGTTTAATGGAATTTCTCATTTAAAGTAATACAAGGATAAAAGGTTGAAGTTAAAGTAAATATATGAAAATGGATATGGGATAAAGAAATTTTTCTAAACTAGTCAGGAAAAGAAACCATTTACCCAAGTTGAAAATGAATGCCTCATATATAAAATGAAATAAGAAGAAGAATTCAACCAAGAGAATGAAATTTCTAACTAAGTAAATTGATATAAAATATATTATTATTTCTAGTTCCTATTCTAGTTTGAATATTGTAGGTGAATTAGAAAGCTTAAATCCTCTCATGGAGTTGAAAAGTATATATGAATATGGTAAAGAAGTAGTAATAACATAAAGTTTTCAATCTATAGAGTGTTCATATATCCAGTAAAAAGATGTTGAAAATTGGAAATTATGGATGAAGTGGACCTTTCCATCTATGAATATTTTTCCTTATAAAAGAAAATTCTAAATAGAGATGAACTGGCCTTGAAATTTTACTTCAATATTATCAATAAAAATTTGAAATAATAGAGTGATTTTCTTAATTAGATGTGAAAATAAATCCAAAAGAAAATGTCCATAACACATGAGTCAAAATAAAAAATTATTTCTATAGAGATTTAGATTGGAGAAAGAAGGTAGCCCATAATGGAAGATAGGGAAATATTGAAGAATATAGACACCTAAATAAAACAAAAGGATAAGAAAATTAGTGAATTAGAGGAGAGGATGAACACCTTAAATTAGAATATGAAAATCCCACAAACATCAATCTCAACATGTACATCTAAAAGGAATCTAGATCTGAAATATGGATGTTATAGTGACCCATACCTTTTATACATTGATATCACATATTAATAGATGAATATTCATTACATAAAAAAATGATCCACTCAAAAATCCTATAGGTATAGTGCCTTTGAAAACTTAGAAACATAAAAAATTGGTTCATAAATGATCAATATCATCTCCCACTAAGTTCTTCATATTCAACACCCTTCTTAAACATATCTTTTCTAAAACCTTTCTTCATAACCTGGGGAAAAGAAACATAACAAAAGTTGTTATTAGATTCTCAGTAAGGCTAATAAAAGGGAATATCAATGATAAAATAAGCATAAAAATAGAATAAAGGTGTGAGAACATGAGATTAACATTTTAAATCCACACCTTGTATATCATAGATCATAATCTTTAGTCATGGAAAAAAATTTGGTAGATTGTAAGACATTAATCATAAAGTAGTCAAAGAACATGAGCCATGAGTGCCTAAAATTGGCATAATACAAGGAATCGTGGAATATAACTAAACTTATAACTTTTTGAACATTTATAAATAGAAATAGGTTTACTCATTAAGTTAAGGATATGGAAACAATCCCTCACATAAACTTATGGACATGAAACCAAATCCACACATGATTATATAGACATGAAATCTTGGTCCATGCATAAAATTTTGAACATGAAATCAAGTTCATTCATAACATATTTTCCACAAGAGTTATCCATATTTACCAAATAAATTGGAGGGAGATATAGGTCACACCCATCACAAAATAAAAATATTACACAATTGTGCCACAAGATCATAAATCATTCCTCATATCACATCCCATGAAAATAAATGATTTTTCTAAAAATCTTTTCATTATAATCACAAACCATTTAGATAAATAATAATGATGGTATAATTGGATCATATTCCCAGTAAATATTAAATAAAATAAAAATATTTCATTTTAGAGGGAAAATTATTTTGAAAAATCACTTGAAAAAATTCTTGATGAAAATAAACAATCCATTTTGGAATCACTTTTTAAAAAAGATAAGCAATTATAAATGAAAATATTTTCTTTGAAAATAATCTTGTGCAATTATAATTGAGTATTCAAATAGTAAATTAGTCTGGAGGGTAGGAAAATAAATTCATGTTATATAAGTTAAAATAGATTCCTTCTATTTTATTGTTAGAAAATTTACTAAGTAACTTATTTGGAAAATAATAATAAGATTCATATCATATTATATTTTTAAATTAAAACATTGGTAAAGATAACTTTAAACAATCCTAGTATACTAGTAAAATTATTCTTTAAATTTTTTTAGAGAATATGGATATGAAAAAAAAATATTCCTTAGTAGAAACTTAAATATAAACAATCCTTAATATTGATGATATTTTGAATTAAAACCCTTACCATTAGTTCGCTATTCTTCGAAATCACTCAAACCTCTTCTTCCTTGAAATGAAACCTTTATATTTCCAATCACGGGCTCTAGGGATGGTCCTTTGGGAAAAGAAACGTATAATATGTTTATAGAATATTTTATAAGGGAAATAGGTATAGATTTTTTGATCTTGATGGCTCAAAGTGGTGTGAAGAATTATGTTAGTAGATGTCCTTTTATAATTTATGTCAGTGAAGCTTTTGGAATTTCTCAAAAGATTAAATTATAAAAAATTCATTTTCAATCCATATACCTCCAAATGGAAATGGATTTGAAGATTAGGTAATATAGTGTTTTAATCCCATAAACCAATATAAATTAGACAAGTTTTGGTGTAATTTTAAACCTTATCATATTAATTATCCCATAGTTAACTAACTTAAATTTTAACTATGGCAATAAATTTTTTGATATTAAAGGGTTGAAATTTCTACTTATAAGGTGAAAATGGACCTATGAATGCATAATTTGTGAAACTTTATACCATATTATTCCTTGTATTATTTCAATATTTTTATGATTTTTAAATAATTTAATAAAATATTATTTTTTTAAAATATTATTAATATCAATTTTGGCACTATTCATTTAACTTGACTTTAAATATATCAATATAAAATTGGATTTCAAATATAATACTTTATCACTTTAATAACATATCATATAGATCTATAACATTCATAAGATACATTAATTATTTCAAATTATATTATTTTCAGTATTCTTAAAATCTTTTTTTTTATTTTCTAATTAATTAAATAAATTTTGTGTCGACATTGTGCAAGAATTTAAGGCATTTATTTAATAACATGAAATTATAAATAAATTTAAATAATTAAAATAAATTTATTATTAGAAAAAATATCCATTTATATTCATTAAATAATAATTTTAACTTATATCCATGTAATTAAAACTTATTTAATATGTTATTTTGACTTTTCCGGCCTAACGCAAGCGTTGGACAAGTATTAGGATAATCTACTGGTTTTATAACTCCAAAATTCATTTCCAAACATAAATATAATATAAAATAATTAATATTAAATAAAAAAATAATGTAAACACTTATTACATCTCAAATATTATCATTTGGATACAGAATTTGTCTATTCTCGTGCTACACAAGCTCTGCGTCGGCACTGAAAATGATTTTCATATTTATCATGGAATAAATTATAATTTATATTTTTTGTATTACTTGTGTATTATATTTGTATTATTTTACCATAATTTATTTATTACATAATTTTAATAGATTTTTATATTATGTTTAGGTCTTAGCGATATCATAAAAGATATCGTATTTCATAAAAACGGTATTTTTTACTATTCAAAAAAAATTAACTTATTTATTAAAATGTAAAAAAATAATACTAAGATAAATTTGACTTTATGAATCTAAAAATAAATTATATTTCTTTGTTTTCAATTCCTATAATTGATATAAATTTATTTTGATAAAAATGTGTAAAATGCGACAAAAATCCGATTTTAGAAAAAATTCCTTTTTAAGTATAAAAAAGTTTTTATACCAAATTAAACTATAAAATAGATTATAATGAACTTAATTATATTATAAAAAATATAATATAACTAATTTTACATTGAAATAATTTTAAAATCAAATTTTCACTTTTTAAATGTTTGAAACAAAAATACAATTTCATTAAAATTCAGTATTTTTCTCTATTCCCGGAAAAATAAATCTTTTCAAAATAATCCAAAAAATTTAACATAATATAAATTTGATATTATTATATAAAAAATTATTATATATTTATTAAAATAAATTAGTTTTTAGATATTAATTATAATATTTTTTCATAAAATAAAATAAAAACTTTTTTGGGGAAGACGTGATTCTAAAGAAACAAATAACTTTACTAGAAATTGAGTGATTATTTAATAATATTTTATAAAAAAAATTATATTGAGTATAAAATTTATACATATTTTAAAATTTATTTAATCATAATTATTTATTCCAATTTAGAATCGAGTACATAACTATCATATTAAATATTAATATACTAATAGTGTATTGTGGTTTGTTTAAACTTAGTGTTCTATGAAACATAAGATGTCAAAGAAATAAAATTATTTAAAGAGAAAAAAATTATAATATATTGGTGTTACAGATATAAATGTGGAAATCTATATTTTAATTCTATAAATGGTATAATTCTGGATTTATGGAATAAACAGAATTTTCCTTGAATATTTGGAAGAAATTTGGTCTAGAAGAAGGTATCTATTAGGTGATGCTTATATAAAATATTTGGTCATATTATGAGAATGTTCTTGGAATCCCAAATTCATAAATTTAAAATATGAACTCCAATAGTTCCCAAACAATATATAATAAAATACCACTTGAGGAAGGATTCTTATAGTAAATTATTTATTTTTTCTAACCTCAGTCACATGGAAAGGAATTGAAATTGGAGGATTGCACTGGAGGGTAAATATACCATAAAAAGACACACCACTCCTATGGAATATATAGAAATATTTTATCTAAAGAAAATTCATATTAAACTATAAAACTAGATCAATGTTCTCATGAAAAAAATCAGCATAAACAAAGGGTGCATCAGTTATAAAAATTAACTAACTCCCAAAAAATCTCTTGGAATTATAGAAATAAAATATAGAAATAAAATAAAAGAGTTTTTACAGATATAAAAGAGGTGTATGTAAATAATGACACACCTAGAAAGAATTAGTATTATATTAAAATCATATCCCTCAAGGAAGAGATTCAAAAGGCACACCTAAGTGGTCTCACATAAGCCATGAAAATGAAAGAAAGAAAAATAGGTGGAAATATTCTCTAATAGAGAAAGAAAACTGATATAATAATTTGTCGAAGGGAAGAAAAATAAAAATAAAAAAGTGGTATTTCTTTCACATTGGAAAATAATCCTAATCCAAGGAAGAAAATATTTCTATAAAGGATGATCCAAAATAAAAATTAGTTGATGAGGTGATGTCCTTCCTCTCCCTAAATCTGAAAAAGGGATAAGGAATGGTTGTTCGAAAAGGGTTGGACAAATCTAGCTAGCCCCACAACTATAATTTAGGAGGTTTCAATAACTCCTATCCACATGCATTAATTTATTTCTAACTATTTTTGAGGTGATTTAGTTTTATGGTGGTGATATAATCCATGTGGTAAGTGTGATATAAAATCACTTTCGAATGAGATAAAAATCAAGATCTATATGAATATGAAAAATAGAAGCTATAATACAAATTTAATAGTATTTCAAGTATATATTGGTATCAATCATGAACAAAGAAGTCAAGGATGAACCTGACTCACCTAGTTTTTTCAATAATAAACTTTTAATTCATTATATTCACTTGGAATTTGTCTACTCAAAGAAAATATTAAATTTAGAAACAAAAAAAAATGTTCACTGGATGCAATGGTTCGGTTTAGAAGAGAGCTTGAAATGAAACTAAAATATATTTCAAATACACATCTAAAGTCATAAATGGTATTTGTACCAATATGACTAATATCTAGAGATAGTAGGTCCTGGAATGAGTGATAGTAGACTATTAAAATGAAGATAACGTACCAAAAGGATGTAACAGTAACATTACTATTTTTATTATTTATTTATATTTATGGTCTTAACATTTGGTATTAACTATATCTTTTTATAGTATATTCATATCTTCTAATAAAGATATTTCTCTCCCAACAAGTGGATCCCCAAATTAAACAATAACAATTTGTGTCAAAAGATAAATACTCAGGGGGGATCTAGTGATTTTTCAAGGCTGTTAAAGCATCATTTTCACAAGGATAGATATTTATAAGTGATAAAGGATTGGTTTTTCGTTTTTGTATGTGAATTAATGAATATGATATAATTTTAATTAAATCGTGACTGATATAGATAACATTGGTGTTTTTTCAAAAAACTCTTTCTTCTTACACTGAGATCAGGCTCAATAAGCCTGGAGGATTTGTTGGAAATTCCAAATATTAAGTGGTAAATTCACTCACTTATTTTAATAGGAAAGTGTACCTATGTAACAAGTGAAATTATAGTGTTATTAAGTCTAACTATAAATTTGAAGTTAAAATTAGTATAAATATCCCAATGATTCAACAAAAGTGAATCAATAATTGGCATCACTGGGATAATTAGAAAAGGGGGAGATTATAATAAATTAGCTCAATAATGATTGATATGGAAAAATAGGATATACCTATCCATCCTTATACAGAGTAAATAAGACCTTGAGGAACCCCTCTTGGAAAAAGAGGGAGATGCTCCTTCTTCTATTTTCTTTCCATGCATTAAATAGGAGAAAAGGTTGAAAGATTAGTAGATAATTGATAAAGGGGAGATCAATCAATATTTATATGAAGTTGGATAGAGATAACACCATTATGAAGGGGGGGCAGAACCGAATACACCCTCTAGGGGAGATAAAATCAAGAGAAAAATATTCTTGGATCCCCATTGTATTTCCTGGAAAAAGGGGGAGATGATGTATCTTGGAGAGTATTGTTTTCAAAATCTAAAGGGGGAGATTATTGGACAACATTTGGGGAGTTTTGGATATTTTTACAAGGTTTTAGAGTTATCCCAAGCTAGTTTTTTGAAGAGATGTGGAAATTGGTGGATATCCTTCAATTGAGTTAAAATTGTTGAAAACGTGTCCAAAGAGGAGTTTGAAGTAGTTAGAAAATGGAGCCACATTTATATACATGTTGGATTTGTTGAAAAGATATTTTTAGAACAAAGGCTTATATTTGAACCTTATTGAAAAAATATGAGAACTATAAAGTAATGAAGTAGTTCTTGGTAACTGTAACAATTATTAGAAATTTATGACACATGAAGTTTCCCTGACATAATTCATTGGATGTGCTGAAAAATAAAAAGGATAATGTAAAGTGTTTGGAATGAAGATAAAAATATCATATGAATGAAGGAGGCCATGACATAGCCCTTGGAGAAGTTTATAGGATCATCCATGAAGTCCAAAATTTGTGGGAAATAATGTTGGAAGAATTTTGGTTATGATATGAAAGAGAAGCAAAAATCTAGAAATTGGATAAGTACTCACTGTTGTTCCAAGATATTATTTAAAATAAAATAAAAGAGGGGGTAAATTTTATATTAAAAATAAACATACAGTTTTCATCAACTTCAATTATTAATATTATCAAATTTTTGAAATCTCTATGAGAACAAATATTAATTTGATTTTCAAAAATTCCAATGAAAAAAAAGGTTAAAGTAACTAAAATATATACTATATTAAAATATAGTTTTTGCAAAAAAAATAAAGTAATTGGTATAAAAAACCAATCATGAAATATTTAAAGTATTGTAACTTTATGTAATTGAATTTTAAAAACTAATATTTCAAAATAAATACAACTAAAGATTAAAAAACATAGATTATTGGTTAGAAAACAAAATACTCCTTTAAAGTATATTTATTAAAAAGTAAAATTTAAACCATATTAAAAGATAGATATAAAGATATGATCATACGTATACAATAATTTCAACCTATCATATAGTATCCCTAATTTTATACCTATTAGAAGGTATTCCATCATATCCTTTTAATCTCTCTAATATACCTATTAGTAGTTTCTCAATTCAGAATGAAAGTACAAGATCAATGTTTTCCTTGCCACATAATACCTCGATTATATGATCATATTCTCCTTGGTTATCTTATACCATGATTACCCCAATTATATATGATCAAAAGTAAAATGATTACAATGGAAATACTAGTAGATTTATCAATAAAGCCTCACAAGATTAGTAGATCTTATGAAAAACACTTATAAATAAAAATTACACTGATCTAAATCATACTCCACAAAAATAAAATGTAAATCTCCAAAATGGTCAAAAAAAATTAGAATACTCTATACATTGAATGTTCAATAGTTAATTTTTTTTATGCTCTAGGTGAAACTTTATTTATAGAAAATGTATTAACAAACTTTAACAGACAATTTTTTCAAACCCTAGGAAACCCTAGGATCAGTTGTAATGGAATCATTAGAATATTATTTAGTTTGTTTCTTATACTACCAATGGGTTATTTTTGGACTGCTATAGTGATTTCTAAATCTGATAGAATTCATATAACATTGGAACTTTACATCACTAAATTTTCATAAATCATTTTATATTTATAGTATTTTAGTTACCATAAGTTCATTCTACATTAAAATAATAACCTAAATATAAAATTATTACATATCATTTTCATATAAAGTGTATTGTGATTTAAAAATAGATAAATAGGTGAGTACAAATCCAAAATAATCTCCACCTTTTTGGAAATCACAAAAGATTATATAAAATTTTAAGTAACTAAAATAAAAAAACATCATGTGGTCCTCATTTTATGGAATTTCTACCCATTTTTTGATAAAAATATTGAAAAAACTTATTAGATAATGGAAAAAATAACCTCAATAACAGTCTCCCTCAAGAATAGAGTTTTAGAAATATAATAGAAAAAAATAGTTTAAATCTATCCAACTTGAAAATAATCATGGATTTAAAATAATCAGAGAATATAAAATGAAAACAACTACAAAAAAACAAATTTTTTTAAACTTACCACCCCCCCCATTTTAATTTATAAAAAAAATACATAATAGAAAAATACATCTAAAAATTATAAATTTAATTCATCTTGAAAATTGTCCAATCATGTGTTTTTTCACCTTTAGTGCTTCTACATATCTTTAGATCTCCAATAAAATACTTTTATCAAGGTTGATGTAATTTAATTTTTCTACATTAATTCCATTCAAACCATGATTTCTTATCAAATAAGATAATATTCTAATGTTAGTTCAAGTTTAACATCATTTTCTCCACCATTATTATGGATATTTTTTGGAATATACATATGATAAAATATATGATTCTAAATTATTAATCTTTGGACTTTACTTTATTCACTAAGAATTAGAAGGTATCCTTTAGAAACATCTAATTATCTTACTTATTTAGCAAGGAATTTAAGATTCATGGGTGATATTATTTAGATAAACTCTTAGAAATATAATTTTGATGGGAAACATTTCAGAATAAAAGAGAATATATATAAAATGAAAATGAAAAACTCTTGATATTTCAATTATTATAAATAATTTTAGATTTATTTTGACCAAAAAGATGTAATTTGACATAATAGTTCTTCTCAATGAATTTTTCAGAAGATGAAAGGCCAAAATATAAGTCGTACAGGTTCTTTAAATTATTAAATTTATAATTTCTTTGAATAGAAAATAAAAAAAAGATAAATTCTTAAAAAATTAGTAACAACTCTTCCTATAAAAAATAATTAGAAAATTTTTATGTCAAAAAATTAATATATCCCCATAAGATAAAAAATAACATCAGGTAAATGTAAAAGATATAGTTTATAAGATTAAAACTTCTTAAATTAATCTTCTAGAAATAATTGATGATTTTTATCTTTCAAAGATAGTTTAAGAAATGTTTTATAAAAAGTTTAAATCTTTAAAAAAAATAAACCTTACGGATAAAATTTTAAAAACAGATCTGTTTTTAAAACTAATGTTTGAAACAAAATATACCCTTTTTTATAGATGATTTTTAATGTAATGATATAAATGAAACAAGAAGTGGATTAAATATTTATTAAGATTTATCATTCCCAACTTTTGTTTAATGAATTAAAATTTATCAAAATTAAGAGTTTTTTAAAATATATAATTAAGTTGATTTTTTATTCTGATAAAGTAAAGAATATCTCTTTTTTGTGTATGATATCTAAGAAAATGGTTTCTTACATCTATGTATTTTTCTTGTGAGTGATGTGCTGAGTTTCTAGATAATGAACTGGAACTAGTATTACCGAAAATAATTAAAGTTTGAGGAAAAGAAAAACAAAAATCTATAAGTGTGTATTGCATCCACAACATTTAAGCTCAATAAATTTCGAATGACATATATTATACTTCAGCAGTTGAAAGTCCTACAAAATTTTGTTTCTTTATTTAAACAATAGATTAAATTTTCTCCTAAAAAAACATGTTCCTAAAGTATTTTTTATCTAACATGCATATTTTAAAATCAACATCCATGTAACTTTTTAAAATAAAATAATTTCTAGAATAATATACTAATTTAAGTTCTAAAGTACCTTTAAGGTATCTAAAAATATGTTTTACCAATTTCATATGTAATTTTTTGGATTGGATTAAAATTCCATACATAAACATACTGAAAAAATTATGTCTTGTCTATTTGCTATAAGATACAGTAAACTTCTAATCATACATATCTAATATTTTTGATCTTCCAATTTACTATTTTCATCTTGATTAATTTTCATAGAATTTTCAAATTAAGTAGAAAATTTTGATGCATTTTCAAAAAAAAATTATTGAGTAAGTATTAAAATATTTATGTTGATTTAAAATATTTCCTTTTAGGATACAAAAAAATCAAAGACAAAGAAAATTTTAATTTCTCCCATTATATTCAATACAAACTCAATTTTCATAAGTTAAGAAAACTTATAATATACATTTATGATTTGAAAAAAAAATCATTGACATAAATTTTAACAATTATAGTGTTTTAGAAAAAAAGTGAAAATTTTTAGATAATCACTTTAACAAAATTATTCTAAAGAAAACATCTAGTAAGACTTTCATAACAATATTTTAGGGATTTTTTAAGTTTATAGTGTGATTTGTGAGTATAAATACTTTTTATAGAAATTTAGTATCATCAATATCTAGATTTTGTTCAACATAACCATTCTATTAAACATATCAATTATGGAAAGAAATTTTCACATCCATTTGACATAAAGTAAAATTCATATGATTTTCAAAATCTAGTAAGATTCTAATAGATTATAATCTAACTACCAGTGAAAATTTTTCACCATAATCTATGTCTTATTGTTGATAATATAATTTACAAACAATTCTCCTTTTATTTATAATAATGATTCCATTTTATCACTTTTTTTCCTAAATAACTATTTTAATCCAATTACTATTGGATCTATAGAATGTTAAACTAAGGCCCAAACAAGGTTTCATTTAAATTTATTGAGCTCTTGTTGTATAGACCTTATCCAAATTTTATCACCTAGAGCATCATTTATATTTTAGAATCAAATTATGATAGTAAAGAAAGATAACCACAATTATTTATTAGAGATCTTATAGTTTTAACCGGTTTAATTACATCTAAAATAATATAATGAAAAGGATAATTCTTTAAGATTAGATTATTTTTGGGTAATATAAATAGATGATGTTCAACTATTAGATGTCCATATTCTGTTGATGTTTCTTCCAAATGTTGAAAATGTAATGGACTTAATTATAGAGGATTTACAATTAGTAGTTATATATTATACTTTGGTATAGTTTCAGAATTATTTTTGAAAATAATATCATTATTTTGAATTTCTGATGGTTTTTAAAAAAATAAAAGGATTAGATTCATCAAAATTTACATGAACAATTTACTAAAAAACATTAGTTATTTTGTTAAAAACACTATAATCCTTACCAGTTTTAGAATAACTCATTAAAATTCCTTCACCAATTTTAGTATCAAATTTATATAACTGATCATTAGTATTCAGAATGAATAATTTACATCCAAAAACATTGAAGTTAGAACATTTTTTCTTTCATCTAGACCAAAGTTCATAAGGGCTTTTATTAAGAAAATCTGGAGTAAACCTTGATTTATAGTATAACTACGAGTACTCACATCCTCATCACAAAAATTTCTAGCAACAAAATACTCACTTACTAAAGTTAAATTAATTTCCAAAAGAATTTTATTTCTTATAAAAACTTTGAAATTTTTCTGTGGTTTTCTCGGTGAAAAAAATTATATGTAAAACCTTTTCTATTATATAAGTTTTTAAAATAAGAATTTAAAAACTCACCACTATGATCACGTTAGATAGTAACCAAAGTTTGGTTTTTCTCATTTTTAACTAAAAAAACTATACTTTAAAATGATTAAAAACTCTGGATTTTTTAGTGAGAAAATAGACCCAATTAAATATGGTGTAATCATCGACTAAAAAACACACACAAACATATATATATATATATAGTATTTTCCTCAAACAATTATAATTTTTGGGAAAAAATAGATCCATGTGAACTAACTATAAAGATTCGGTAATTTAGACTTCACTTTTAGATTTTAAAATTAACTTATGTTTCTTACCAATTTGACAATAATCACAGACTCTAGTTGAATTAAACTTAATTTCGAATATATCCCTAACATGTCCATTTCTAGAAACTTTATTTCAATTCAAAAAGTTAATGTATCCTTTTCTCCTATTCCATAACCAATATAAGTCTTTAGTTTCACTTAGACAAGGAAAATTATGATTACTAAACTCTTTTAAGTTTAGTGTGTAAACGTTTTCATGCCTATCCAATAATAAAATGAAATTTCCTTCTAAATGTTGAACAATACAGTTTTAATTAGAGTTCATAATATATCACTAATACTAATGTTTACTTATACCTATAAGGTTTTTATTTAGTCCTTAAACATATAAAATGTTTGAAATAAGATATTTTCTAAGAAAATAAATCTCGCCAATTTTGATGATTTGAACGTATAAATTGTGTCCAAAAGTAAATCTCCCTCCTTTTAACCTATTTAAATTTTGGAATTTCGACTTGTCTCTGGTCATATGTCAAGAAAAACCACTATCTATTTATATATTTTTTCTATTGTAACTCAACATCTTTTTTGGAAAAATATAAAATTTAGTTCTTGTTACCCACGCTTGTTTGTATCCAGTTATGTTAGTAAATAAAATTTTGGGAACCCACATTTATCTAACCCTTTTTCGTCATACAACTACTAGTTCTTCTAAAATATAATCTTTTTGAATAGGAAATTTTGAACTTTATTAAAATAATAATAGTTACTCTAGTGAACTCCTATTTAACACTCAGTAAAAAAAGGTTCACATTTAGGTAAGAAATATTTTGATTTAAAATAATATTTATCAAAAGTAAAACCTATTTCACTTGTAGTTCAAGAGGGTATTATATTTTTATAATTTTTTTTAAAAAAATTAATTATGAGAATTAAAATTAGATAAAAGTTTCTTTAAAGAACAAACATTTGAATTATGTTGAATAATAAAATTCTGATTCTCTTCATCGTATTTCTAATCAAAAAATAAAATCAATAAAATTACAATCAACTGAAATTAAATCTTATGAATTTTGATCAAATTATTTTTGAAAAACTAATTTTTGATGATAAAAATTATTTTTTAAAAATAATTAAAATGAGAGTTTTGAAATTTATGATGTTAATTTTGAAATTAGTTTATTAAATTTAATAATATTTTTTTAGTAAAATCATATGTATTTTTAAATATATGTTTTTCTTGACTCATAAGACTAACATATTGAGCTATTTTTACTATAAAAGGAAAAGTTTCATCATCTTAGGATGAATTGGTTTTTTATACTTTCATTGGATCAACTTTTTATCTTTTGATGAAGTTGAATTTCCATATTCTATATTATAAGTAATTTTTAAATAAATGTATACATTTTTTAGGGAAAGCTATTACCTTTTTTATGAATCAATTTTACTTACTTACAATGTTTGAGTAGAATACAATAATTTTCTAGTTTTCTATTCCTCTATTTTCTAATAAACATTCATAAGATGTGTTACTATTACTAGTGCTCCATGTATCTATAGATTTCAATATTTTATTTCCTTTTAATTTAAGAATACCGTATATGTTATCTATTTCTCATCTTCATTTTATAATATTCTAGTATAATATGACTTTCCTCCTTAAATTAATATATCACTTATGAATAATCTTTCTTATCTTTATAATCTTTCTTATCCTTCTAATGAGTACTTTGGAATTTTAAAGTTCCAACAAGCTTATTTATCCTTCTTAAAATTTGATCAAGTTCACTGTTTCTATATTCTAAATAACTTGATTTTGAATACTTATATTTTCTCTTTGAAAAAGGAGATTTATAATTGTTAGTACAAGTATTAAAAATAATGGAATAAGAATTACCTAAAGTAGAAGAAAATTCTTCTCAATTATTCCTTTTCTCTTTTTCAGAATCTTGTTTTAGTCTACCTCATATAACATCAATGTTCTAATTAATTTATCTATATTTAACTTTATTAAGTACTTAGTATCATCGATATTTATCCTCTTGGACTCCCATTACTTTATAATAATACCGATAATATTTTTCATGAGTTGATCCAATGATAAATATTTTTCCCCCAAGGATTGTAAACTTTTTTTTGCAATAAGGCTTGATACATCTATGTTATAGTTTCTCCAGGTAGAAAATAAAATGATTGATAATAATATCTAATAATATCTTTGTGACTTTCTAAAATGTTGGTAGTTCCAAAATGTGTTACCTTTATCTTATTTAAAATTTTGTTTCCCATTTCACATGAATATATATAGCTATTGATGTTATTTGTCATAAAACATAGTAAAGTATTATGAAATTTATGGTTTACCTAGTATTCAAGATTTTATTCATGAGATAATTAGGTGATGTAGTTTTAAAAACATTCTAATTTCATGAAAGCATAATAAAGTTTTCTACTCCGATATTATTGATATAAAATTTCATAAGATCAGGTCAGTAATCATAATAATTCCAATAAAAAATATGGGGTCTAGTAGGATTTAAGTTTTCAGGTGTTCTAACTGTTACTCCTACCATCATAATAAAATATCTCCTCTACTAACAGGATTAGTGTAAGGAAACTGAGTTGAAATTATTATAAAATAATAAAAATACAAAATTAAGTAAGATAATCTCAAAATTAGGTTAAAGGCGTACTATGATACCAAATGTTGTTCAAGGGTATGATGAAAAATAAAATTTAGGGGGGGTTGTAGTTTAAAAATAAACTTAAATTTTTTTTCCTCATCAAGTATTAAGATTATTTGATTTATTAAAAACCAAAAAAATCAAAAAATGTTATGATTTTTAAATTACTAATAAAATAAAAGGTCAATCTAACTGAAATATGTATTGTATTGAAATACAATTTTTACAGTAGAAATAAATTGATAGGTATTCTAAACTACTAATTAAATTATTAATTCAGTGAAATTTAAACTAACTAAATTAGAAAAACATAAATTGAGAAGGAAATAAAATTGAAGTCAAAAATAATAATACACAGGGTATTGGTTTGCAAACTAAATACTACTTTAATGTATATTTATAAAAACCTCACTTCTAAACCAAAGTGAAATGTAGATCTGTAGGTCTAATCTGAGGTATCCATGGATTTCAAACTATCTTTAGGTATCCCAAATTTTATATATATCACAAGGTCTATATTTCTATCCCTAGAATCCCTTGAAAATACTTGTTGGCAGAAGATCACTTTATAGGGGAAGTATAAGGGCTCAATATTCCTAGCCATAAAAGACCTCGATCAGATGTGTAGCATCCCCAACCTGAATAGCCACCAGAATATTGATAATGGGTCAGGTGCCACTGGCCTTATGTGTGCCTACCCAAACTCCAAAGGATTCCTACTAGTAGTGGGGGTGTAAAAATATATAGTGGGTAGGCTATACCCTCTGGAAATAGATAATATACTAGTCTGAGCATAATAAGATAACATGTAGTGGAAATAAATAACTTAGCAGACTCAAACCAGACCCGAATTGTAGAAGCACATACAAAATCAATAAAAAATAGAATAAATGTAGAAACAACTGCAATAGTGGAAAGTAAACAGAACAAAATGCCAAAAAATCACTTGTATGCACTCAAAATAAATTAAGCATGCATGCATTCCATGTTAGGTCATACAAAATAATATCCAAGGTGCTACCCAAGGGATACCATAATGGCTATATATATAAGCATGCTGAAATGGAAAATTAAACTACACAAAATTAAATATCTATCTAGGCACGACCTCAAGGTCCATGCCAATCTCCATGCCAAACAATACTATGATCTAGCTCCTAAGGCTGATCTGTTACCTATATGTAAATCCATAGAGTCTATACGCATCCCAAAGGACCCATGTAGGCTGTGAGAGGAATCTTGGTAGGATACCACCCAATGGTGCTTACCTAGACTAAGTGATTAACTAGATATTCATCTCTAAGTAAAGTAAATTGTACGGTGCAAAAAATAAACACAACCTCCACTAGTGCTTAGCAACCACCAGGGAGTGTCACCTACTTCGACCAACATTGTAATATCATAATTAAAAAGTATCCTTGGCCCATGGCACAAGGTACCCCTATAGTCACAATGTCCTTGGGAACCCTCAAGTTCTACCTCAAACATATATCCCAACACCACGTGCCTCCAGACATCTCGGGTCTCAAAGTACCGACATCCCGAAATCTCACCCAAACAATAGTATCCTAATATCACATACCCCTGATTGAAAGCTAACTTCGGCCCATGGTACGGAAACAATAGTAACAACGATGCATGTCTTAAAATACATCTCTAGGCCCATTGACTCAAGCATGGGGAGCCTTATCCCCCAACCCAATAGCCTCATCGCTATCAACCAAAGACTCATCACCTTACACATGGATCTCTAGGGAAATCACCCCAAAATAATAAATACCTAAGCTAAAACTATCAAGGGCCTCTACCCACACAAGTGATCAAAACCACATCATCATGGAGTCATCCTATGTGAACACGACTCAATCATCACTTTGTCCATCACGGGTGAGCGACAATCACCAAATAAGAACCTAAGACTCATCATCATTAACACTTTGTGCCCCTGCAACCATGTCACTCAAATCTAATGGCCTTTACATCAAAGTATTATGGGACCTACCGAACCTGACGGCCTTGCGGCCTCAACCCGATGTCCATGAAACCCAATTGTATGGTCAAAACCACTCAAGCGCATCTGGTCCAAACCCAACCAGCGATCATCATCACTCAATACCAATGGCAATGCCATCCCAATCTTGTTCCAATCCTATCACAACCCATTGAGTCTCAGCATATGTAATCTGAAGTAGTATATATATATATATATCACATTAAAACACTTTAATCAACAATTCAATTAAAATATATTTAATTTCACAATATAAAATCTCTAACACATTATCATGGAGGTCTAGAATTCCTATAATTATCTTAATAAATCCTTAATAATTTAAGCATACTAATTTAAATAAAAAAATAATTTAAAACCATTTTGGCAGCCCCAACAAAAATAACCCAAGGAGAAATGACCTCTAACCCAACCTTTCTCAAGCGTCGCAGGCATTGGGCATGCTCACAGCATCCCACAAAGTCCAACAATCATTTTCACATGCTATAATAGTGTCTCACCCAATACCCCCTCTTGACCTAAAAACTTTCAACCCCCAAAAGTCTACAAAAAATCAAAACCAGGTATGCACCACCTACCTTAAACTCATACACATAGGAAAATCCAATATTGAGATCCAATTAGAAGTCGATCAACATAGATCAGAGTTTCCATCTTAAACCCAAAAATTGGTTTAGACAAAAAAATAGTGGTCTGTAAGATGAAATGTCAAATAAGAAGAAGGGTGTGTGGGTTTAGACTTACTGAGGCGATCCAACAACTTCTGACAAATAGAATAAATGGTATTGGATAGTGGATTTGGATTAAAATCCCCCGAATAAAGGGAGGGGTTATCCCTAATGTTCGTGTGACCAAGAATAAGGTGAAAATTGGGAGAAAAGAAAGAAAAGGGGAGTAAAGATAAAAATTTAATTTTTCCTCACTTACTGGATAGCACAGTTTACCAAACCGTGCGGAAAATATTTGGAATACATTGCCTAAGGTTTCAAGCTTGTGTGGCCACCCTACATGGTTTTCCATACCATGCACAAAACATGTGTATCTCTCTACAATTCTACAGACGAGTCTTCATGTCCATGTTCCACCACTCGCATGATTTTCCCAAAATCATTTGCCTCCACCTGCTTCACAAAAACTAGTCCTTCAACACTCTCAAAACCCTTTTGAACACCTGAGGCACTCTCCAAGCCCCTATAAAAACCCAAAACCATAAAATAAGTCCAAAAGAACTCTCAAAATTTAGTTCCAATCAATGAATCAAAAAGTATCATAACCACTAATTGAAAAATTCAAAATTGGTAGGGATTTTGACTCATTCCAAAAACCTAGTTCATTACAATCTCCCCACCTTAACATAGCTCATCCCCGAGCAGTCAAAGAAAACTTGGAGATGGTGTAGAAAACACACATCCTAGTATAAAGAACCATGAATACCCTAGTCTCAAGGGTTCAAGACAAATTACTCAAGGGGATCCCAACATTAGGAATTGCCTAACTGGGTCTCAACCTAACCAATACTCAAATAAAAAAAATCTCCATCGACTTGTTTCTAGACCCATGGTCCTCCTTATAAGCATTGTCACCCTTAAACCTCATCGGGTGCTCCTGTGTCATTCTCGACACCCAGTCACATCCTACACCACATTGGTTCCCACCTCGAGCCAATGACACCTATAGCACAATGAAGTCCCACATACCATGGATGATAAAAACAACTTAGTGACTTATACATGAATCACAAACCACATAATTGATTCCTTGATGCCCCAATACCCAAGTCACCTCATGTAACCTTCATCCCTCGTATGCCCTGATGCCTAAGAACCTCCAAAAACACATCCCACAACACTCCTAATGCCAAGAATATAATATATATATATATATATAATCACACACATGAAATGGTTTTAACCTACTGACCAGTATCTGTTTAGTCCATATACATATTGTGAACCTCATTCACTCAAAATGGGCATGCCACAATAGGTCATTCCAAAAGAAAAAAAAATCATGACCATACTTGTGTCATACCTTTGACTGTCATGGGATCACTAGCCTAATCATCCCCTAGCATATACACTACATGCATCTGGCCTGACACACAATTTCTTGAAGTTAGGAATCATTGAGGTGTTACACCAGCCACTAATCATTGACCCCAAAATTGGGTCCCAATATCTATTCCAAATCCTCCATGTGTAGCTGAACCACAGCTACCATCGCCTCATACCGATCCTAAGCTGATCTCAGAAGCCTGTGCCTGCCTCGGTCCCTATCTATCAGCTATCTGAGAAGACTAACTATAGAACCTCTTGAGATGACCAACCTTCCCGCATTCCTAGCACTCCTTTGGAAGGCACTCACACTGAGTTTGGACATGCCCCAGTTGCCCGCACTGAAAGAAAACCACTATAGAGCTACCATGAGTTGGTCTATCGGAGTCATTGGCTTGACTGCTCTATTGTAACTCATACCAACCTCATTTTCTACTATCTAAATCATCACCTAAAGTCATGGCCCAGTTCAAATGGTACATGTCTATTAGGTTTCCTTCATCTATGAATGTCTGATTCACCACCTCTGAGAATGAGTTCATCCTAAATATGTTTACCTACACCTAAATGGTGTGTCATAATCCATATTCAAGCACCTCACCCTCAATGAGTCATAACTTACCATACCTAGTGCAAAGCATGACAAATCTGTGAATGTAGATGCATAGCCCATGAAAAAAAAGTCACCTTGATGTATGCTTAAGATCTCCCAATATCTCTCCTCCATCAGCATCTTAGGGAAAAATTGATTGAAGAACATGTCCTCAAATTCTTTCCAGGCCAGTCTCTCATGTCTCCGAGCCTGAACCTACACAACCCACCAGTGCTTAGTTGGCCCTCTAAGAATATACATCACTAGCTTGACCCTCCACATTGGAGGCATCTCTAGCTACTCAAAGATCATCTGCATACTCTCTATCCAGTTCTCAGCCACCTGTAGACCACCCTCACCCTGAAAGGTAGCGGGTGATGTGATAGGAAATCCTGTGTAAGGTATTCCATCGATCGATCTACTCCCTCAGCACCTCTATAAATCCCATGTAAGACATGTACCAGGATGGATCAGATCTTCTCCTCAATGCATGGCCCAAATGATATTAATTTAGGTAGCACCCCTACCTACACTAGACCCTAAACCTGAGCATGTCCCTAAGGCTGTATATGTGGCTCTTACTCTCCTTGACCCTCAAGGGTGTGAACCTAATTGTTATCCTACAGTACTATATCATCACCTGCCTAATGCTCTATCCAATCTATCTAGGAGGAACGAACTGAAAACCATAAATAGTCATACATCTCATATATATAATAATATATATAATTCAGATAGGGAAAGTAGTAAAAAGGTAGGGCATCCTCACTCTCCTTACTCTCTCCCACTACAATCATGCCCCACAGCATCGTAGCCTCATGGCCTCCTTACCCAACCTCATCAAAGCCAAGTATCACAATATCCATGTGCTATGTCCATCCTAACAACCAACATTTCCTAAAACCGATGACCTAGTCACTCAATCCTAGTGATCAAAATCACCTCAGTCATTGTACAAGCCTACTCCTATAATATCTAGGACCATTCCTCATGCCACATGAAATTTCACATATATATAAAGAATTGAATATCACTGTTCCGCATAGAATTTTATATTATTCACATGGTATAATTATTTTACTATATATACAAGCATTTATAAATTTGAGATACCCTAAAATGTTCTTATCAAAATCCAAACAAACAAGCATTGCAACCCCTTGCCATACCGAGCCAAGGGTCCATCTCATTCATCACCATACCAAGCCAAAGTTCCATGTCTCACATAATAACCAATAACATCACATTCCAAAAGACCCACTAAGGTGAAAATCATATTTAATTTAATCTGATGAAAATCTAAATAGCAAAACCCACCCAAGGTAACTAAATCAATCCCTCGTACAAGGGGATGCAAGAAACCAAGCACAAGTTAAAAATCCAGTTCTGAAAAAAACCTATCTCCAGTCTACCATAACCCAAAATGGTAATACCAAGAAAAGAGGTAAATGAAAATCTTTTGATACCACATGTAGCATCCCCGACCCGAATAGTGCAAATGGGCTAGGTTCCACTAGCCTTAGGTGGATCTCCCTGAATGCTAAAGGCTTTTCACTAGTAGTGTGGGTGTAAATAGGTATAGTGTGGAGGATATACCCTCTAGGAATATATAATATACCAGTCTAAGAATAATAAGATAACATGTAGTAGAAATAAATAATTCAGCAGACTCGAACCGGGCCCACAGAGTGGAAGCACGTCCAAAATCAATAAAGAGCAGAATCAATGTAGAAACAACTACAGTAATGTAAATTAAACAGAACATCATCCCATCAAATCAATTATAGACACTCAAAATTAATAAATAAATCATTAATTCCATGTCAGGTTGTACAATACAATATCCAAGGTGATGCCCATGGCAGACCATAGTAGATACATATATGAGCATGTTGAAACTGAAAAGAAGACTACATAAAATTAAAGCTCCAGCTAGGTAAGGCCTCAAGGACCATTCCAATCCACTTTCCAAATATTTTTATGATCCAGATCATGAGTCTGATCCTCTACCTATACATAAATCTATAAAGTCTACACGCGCCCTGAAGGACCCATTTAAGGTGTGAGATGAATCTTAGTAGGATTCCACCCAATGGTGTGTGCTAGGAATAAGTGTTTAAGTGAATATGCATCTCTTAGTAAAGTAGACAGTAAAATTTAATAAATAAACACAATCCTCATTGGTGCTCAAATGCCACCATGGAGTGTCACCTGCTTTAACCAAAGCCAGAATCTCAAAATCAAGGAGATTCTTTAACCCAAGGCCCAAGGTAAACCTATAGTCACAATGTCCGGGTGAACCCTTAGGTTCTACGTCAAACATATAGACCAGCACCACATGCCTCCTAACACCTCGTATCTCAAAGTACCAATGTCCTGAAAGAACTCCCAAAAATTTGTATCCCAGTCTTAGAAACCCCTGCTCAAAAGGTCACGTTGGCCCATGGCACGAAAATTGGAGGAACAACAATGTCTGTCCTCAAATAAATATCTAGGTGCATGGCCTCAAGCACGGAGAGCCTTATCTCTCAACCCGATTGCCTCATTTCTATCAACCGATGGCTCCTCACCTTCCACGTGGATTTGTAAGATAAGCACCCCAAAATCATAAATACCTAAGACACAACTATCAAGGGCATCTACCTACACTAGTGGTCAAAATCACCTCATCAAGAAGTCAACCTATGTGCACATGACTTAATCGGAGATTTAGCCATCATGGGGGAGTGGAAATCATGAAATAAGAACCCAATTCACACTATCTTTGACACTTCATTCTCCTATAATCATGTCACTCAAATTTGATGTCCTTTCCATCAAAGTATAATGGGCCTTTCTCAACCGGATGGCCTCACTGCCTCAAATCGATGTCCATGACACCAAATCATGTGGTCAAAACCACTCAAGCACATCTATGTCAAGCCCAACCATTGATCAGCATCACTCAATCCCAATGGCTATGCCATCCCAGCATCGGGCCAAGCCCGTCACAACCCATTGGGTCTCATTGTATATCATCTCAAATAGTACATATATATATATCATGTTAAAACACTTTAATCAACAATACAATTTAAACATATTGAACTGTATAAGCTACAAGATCTAACAAAATATTCTAGAGGTCTTGAATTCATCTAATTATCTTAATGAAGACTTAATAATTTAAACATATTATTTTAAATCAAAACAAATCAATTAAACCCGTTTTGGAACCCCCAGCCAAAATAACCCAAGGAACAAAAATCTATAACCCAACCACATTCAAGTGTCATAGGCATTGGGCATGATCACAACATCCCACATGGTCTGACAATCATTTTTATATACTATAATATGGTCTTACTCAATACCCATTGTTTCAATAAAAATATGCAACCCCCAAAAGTTCGAGAAAACTCAAAACAAGGTATACACCACCTACCTTAGACTCATTGGCATAAGCACGTCTGATAAAGAGATCTAATTCAAAGATGATCAACATAGACCGGAGTTTATTTATTAAAAACTGAAATTGGTTTTGATGGAAAAATAAGTCTATAAGATGAAATATCAAAGAAGAATAATAAGGGTTCATGGGGTTATCCTTTCCGAGGCGATCCCATAGCTTCTGATAGATCGAAGAACAGAGGTCGGATGGAGGAGTTGGATCAAAATCCTCCAAAGGAAGGGTGGGGTGCTCCCTGCTATGCGTTCAACCAAGAAGAAAGGTAAAATATGGAGAAAAGAAGGAAAAAGGTACAGATCAGAAAATTAACATATCCACTAATTGAAAAATTCAAAATTGGGGGAGATTTTGACCCATTCCAAAAATTCGGGTCATTACAAGATGATTGGATTTTCAACTTTCTTCTTAGCCTTGAAAATCCTAGATAATGTTGGAAATGAAGTATAATGATTACAATGTTAATACTAAGTTAGTTAAAAATAAAACTACTCACAATTGATATCTCTTATTAGAAACACTTAGAAAAAATTACATCGATTAGAAGCGCATTTAGAAATAAGAAATTAAAAAGATTCAAAATAAAAAACAAATTTTAGAATACTCAATACATTGAATGTTGAATTAATGATTTTTTCTTCTGATTCTTAAGGTGTGGATTTATTTATAGGAAATTTTGTAACAAACTTCAATGGTTTATTTCTAAAAAACTTTAGATTAGTTGTAGTGACATTGGTTGTAAATTCCTTAGCATGTTTCTTCATCTATCAATGGGTTAGTTATGCAACACTAAAATGCATCCTAAATCTGATGGAAGTATTATAATATTATAAATTTAGATCACTATATTCTCATAAATCATTTTATAGTTTCTATATTTCTATTACTAGATGTTTATTCTTCATAAAAATAAGAACTTAAATAGATACTTAAGTCAAAACATTTTCATATGAAGTGTATTTTGATTTCCAAAATAGTGAAAGAGTTGAGTTCAACACTCTAACACTCATGTAGGAAAATTTCCCCTATAATGTAATTCACCATGTATATGAAATTAGCTACATAAAGGTTCTATATAAGGTAACTCAAGCAGTATAAGAGAGTTTTTCATACCATTTTCCATGGAATAAGGAAATTTGGCTAAACAAGGGTCATTTAAGTCTATTCATCTATATGAAGGGATTCAACTATTCAAAAGTTCAAATATGCTAATTAATCTATGTGAGGGTAAAATTTGAAAATTTGGATATGTGAGGAAGTTCATGTATAAAAATCCAGTGATGTAGTCTATTTAGACCATAAAATAACAATAGCTATCTTAGGGAGTTCATATATCTAAATCTAGTGGTGTACTGAATTGGCAACCCACATATGTGTTTTTAATGACGTAAGAGAATTTTTCTAAATATGTGTCTCTAAGTTGGAAAATTTTTGTGACATGTGGGATTTATACAGTGATGTAGGGGATTTAGATCTATGTTTTTTAGAGATATCGAACAACTGAGAATAACTTTAGAATGTGAAAAAAACTATTCTAGAATGTAAAAAACATCATTGTACTTCAAATGAGAGACATGATCAAAGCCAAGAATGGATAATTATGATATGTTTTAGAAAAATTTAATTAATTAAAATATTTTTCATATTGCAGTGGAGTATTTCATGTCACAAATGGTAGAGATCTGATAGTGAAGTAGCTAGGAATAACTAAGAAGTTTTGAGAATACTATTTTATTCAAGATTCTTTCTAATGTTGGGATATTTATGGGTGTTCATAGATTTTAAAAATTTGGATGTTATCCAAAAAAATTAACCATATAATAAGGGAAGTGATGATGTAAAGGTTTCAATGAAAAATAAACATTCATGTATTTTTAAAACAAATTTTGACTATCATTAAAAATATGTAAAAATATCTCAGTGGTTGTTTCCATTTTGGAAATACAGAATAAGTCTTCTTTGTATCCATATTTAGAAAATGGAAAATGTCGATTGATTGATAATAAAGAAGTCTATTTAATTAGAGATATTATTTCTTCTAAATATATAAACATAATGATTAAAAAATGGACACCTTTCTAGGAATTCAATGATACATCCATGAGAATAGAATTAGAGAACAAAAAACTTATTTACTGAAGATTAAATTATTAATTAAAATAAGATAACTTGCTCCTTCTTGAAGATATT
The DNA here is from genome assembly GCA_963277665.1 of Viscum album. Taxonomy (NCBI): domain Eukaryota; kingdom Viridiplantae; phylum Streptophyta; class Magnoliopsida; order Santalales; family Viscaceae; genus Viscum; species Viscum album. Next base: position 1,875,985,854 of record OY728161.1, read on the forward strand.
CATTCTTAGAGAAGAAATTTTTTTTTCTGTTGTGAAGAAAGTTGAATAATTCATCTTAGATTTATTCTAAAGAGAAGAATAATATATGAAGAGGTTGTTCACAATAGGTTTTGGAAGAAACAACAAGGAGCTCATTAATAAATCCATCCATAACTGATGATTCATTCATACAATATGATGTTGAAGATAAAGATGCCTATAAGTCTATAAACTATGTAGAATTCCTACCTTAGAGTACTACATAAAGGAGGAGAAAGGAGAAAATTTTCCTTCATAGTTAGTGAACCTTAGGTGGCAATGATCAGATCCTTCATAAGGCAAGGAACCTTGGGTGGAAATTATTCAACCCAAAAAAACTATAAGGGTAATGAACCTAGGAATGGAGTGACCATGGACTTTTAAACCACAAAAATTAGTAATCCAAGTTATTAATTGGTTCATTAACACCAGATCGATAACATGCTCCTTGGAGTATCCCATTTTGGGTGAACTATATAAAAATCTAGGTTTCCCTACATTCCTTACATTTCCATGTCTTCTTAAAGGAATTCACTAAGGTTGGGGGGTCAAGAGAATTGTTGAAAATAGTTCTTATGCATGTAGTAACAAGATCTGTAAAGGAAAAGTAGTAAAGTGGTGAAAAGGGTTTTAAATTGGTTATACCCTAATTCGTACCCCTATCAGGGTTACTAAAGGAGGCCTAACATCATCAAACACATCAGTTGAAGATCAAGAAGGTTTCAAATGCTTCTTTAGTTAACGTTATGAAAATTTTACATAGGTTCTATATTTCAAGTCATTTAGGTGGATTTATATTTCTACCATGGTGATCTTGAATTTTTGTATGTTTTCTTACTTTCACTATAATGATTAATCTATAATTAACTTCTTATAAACTGAATAGTTCAATTAGAGTGAGATATGTTCTTATTTTTTGAAATAGCATTTGAAAATGGATAATACTGAAGAATAGAGCATCATATTGGTTATTGAAATGGATTTTACATCACACCACCACACCATAAAGTTGATTGTTTTAGACCATTTCTTAAGATTTAATGAATGCAAAATGGTTGCTCTAGGCTCCTTAAGGAATGGAAAGGAAATGTTTTTAGTTCATGCATTAAGCATTAACAAAAGAAAAATGGCCAGCCGATCTTCAAAATGATTTAGGTTGGATGAAATTTTACATAGGTGAATTCATTCTTCAAAATGGATTCTCAAGGGACACCTTGACATAGTGAAATCTATGGTGTTGAAGAAATTTTTCCAAATTCTTTTAATTTTGAATTGCAAAAATAATTTATAAATTATAATAAATTATAGTAAGAGGTGTTTTTTTGGATATTTATTAATTAATAAAACATTAATTGATTAATTAATTATAAATGGATTATAATTAATTAATAAATTTTCTTGTAACATTTATTACTAAATATTTCTTAAACTATTAAATGTTAATATTTAAAGTGGATTTTAAATTTATTTCACATTATAGATTATAAATAAAAGGGTTTATTTTATAATCATAAAATTGTAATTTGTAAAATGTTTATAAATTATATAAATGAGTCCAAATATAAATCTTTTTTACTTTAAATTATGACTTGTTCATAATTATTTTTAATTATTCAAAATAATTAAGGCCCTATTTGAAATACTAAGTATACAATATTTATATTATGTAAAAAAATTAAATAATAGGAATTGGATGATAAAATCATTTATACTTCATGATAATATCATTTATTCAATCCCATATAGCAATAAATATGAAATTTTATTATTAAAATAAATATAAAGTGTTATAATCATAATTATGGAATGTCTATATTATAAATATATAATTATAAAAGTTTTTATAATTACATTTTTTATGAATTGTTGATAAATAGTTATTTCATGTTTAAATATTAGAATTGTTAATTTATTTAAAAGTTATTACCTATTTTATTAATATTTATAAATTGTTTATATGATGGATGTTGTGTGATTTAGTTTAAAAAAACTACTTCTAGATAAACCCATGCATTACATGCTAGGAGTGACTCCAAAATGAATTTACTTTTTCATCTACCTTGATCTCATTTTGTAATTAAATATATGAACTTGTATATAGTATTTGGATATATTTTTTGTATATTATATTTAGATTTATGATGAAATAAATTCTCTCTTTAGTGGAGTCTACCCACGTATGAGAACTTAAGTTCAGACTACCTATCTTCCTAGAAGCTTAGGCCTTGTCTAGAAAGTTTAAAGGGTTTGGTTATCTATCACTCCAAGATAACTCGTGTGAATATTATCAATCTCATATAACTCTATTCCATTAGATGAAATGTTCATATGATATATTCAGATATGTATTAATATATTTGGATTCTATTTTTGGTTGAGTAATACAAACTTATGGATATTGTAAAGAGTTATAAATCTATATGGTTTGAATATATTTATTTGGTAGAGTAAATATGATTCCAAACTAAATCACTAAAAGAATGCATACATAAAAGGAAATAACATGAGATAAGATGATGAGATTAAATCTCATTTTAACACTAAGATTGAGATTCTTTCCAAATTATCACATGAAAAGAAAATGATTGTTGAAATGGGTAGGTTCTACCCAAATAGGATGCCTCCAGATTTTTTGTTTGTTAGTATATTCCTAACAATTTCATTGTGTAAAACTTAGCTGGGAAACCCTTAAGAATGATACTAGAGGAATAGAGTTGAGTGAACCTATATTATGGATTTTTCTAAATTTTTATCCACTCAAATATCTAAGAGTCACAATTATTTTGATTAGGATGATTCCCTACCTAAATAATTATGTGGTGAGAGGAACTTCCTATAGGACTCAATACTTAGTGAAATATGTATATTGGCCCACTATTGGGTGTGATAAATTTTAAAACTGGGTCAATATTTTAGTGGGAACCCATTTGATAATAGTCCTTATTAAATGGTTATATAATATGATACTCGTGTGATAAATTATTCTATTATATATGAATTACGTCATCATCGTCAAATTAAATTTGAGATTAAACCTTGGATGGAGAAACGTAATATATGTTACTCCTAAGATTTATAACTTAATAAAAGTTCTTAAGCTACACTGGTGAATTAAAAAGTTCTTAAAGAATAATAAATATTCTTTTTTTTAGAACAATACATATTCCTAAGTAATCATATAAAACTCCATACCCATTGTAGGTGTGAAATTCTAGTGGAATTTGAATTTTTGAGTGTTTTGGATGAGTTATTTTTAAAAATGATATTCAAATTCAAATTATGGGAGTTAGATTATATTGAGGAAATTATTTTAGATATTTTTTGATACCCGATAAGTGCCTTAGGTTCTCAGGGGAGTCTTAGGATATTTAGGTTAGTTTTCAGGACTTTTTGGTGGATTCTATATAGGGAGCATAGTGTGGGGTTCATGATTTAAGGGAAATCATGTAGCACCCTGATCATGATAAGGTTTTCAATTAAAAGTTTATAGATCATGATCAATGATAACCATTAGTGCATGATTTAGGGTAAACCATGCATAATTCATAGGAAACCATGCAGAGTGGATTAGACTTGGTGATCGGTGCATAGTTTTTGTACAAGTATATAAAAATAATGAAAATATTGAAAACCAATACAATGTTGATTTACATATTTGGCATATAGTTTGGTGAACTGTGTGGCCCTACTTTGTGAAGTAGGTTTGCATGGGTAGTTCCTACAGTGCGGTTGAAACATGATTTAGAAAACTGTGTGGCCAAACCAAGAAGCTCATTAAAACAATCATATTACAGTTTTCTCCTTTTATATTTTAAACCACAACCTCTATTTATCATCTTCCCTCTCATTTTTTTCCCATCCTATTGACCACCCTTTTTTCTCTTCCATCTCCTTCAATTTGGGATTTTTTGGTGTGTTTTTCAGTAATTCTTAGTAAGTATTTTATTCTGTTGACCTTAATTATTACTTTCCTTCACTTTACTTTAAATTTCATTTCTCAAGTTTAGTTTTTGGGTTCTGATTCCCCATTAGTAGAGTGTAATTGATCAATTATTATGGGGCTCTCATGCATCCTAGTTAGAGGACATCCCAAGACGATATTTGCATGTTGTAGCTCAGAATTTTGTTTGAAGTATACCATTGCATGGTTTTTCTTATATATTTTAGGTTAAATTAAAATATTTGGAAGTTTAATTATTTCCCTTTGTTAGTTATTTTAGGTGGGGATGTTCCAAGAGTATTCTAAGTGTCATTGGCATGCCTTTGGTAATAGTTTTAGTGTGGCAGGAGCGTCTGATGAGTGTTTAAGAAATTAGTCCTAATTGAATTAAATTTATTGATAATTATAATTGATTAAATCATTATAATTTGATTACAATTATTTAAATAGGATTTTTTTCTTGAGTTAGGGTATTTTTATATTGGGTGATGGCTGGATGGACTTAGAAGACCCTGAAAAGTCATGTTAGACAGTCAATGAAAAAGGGTATAAATTCTTGTTTGGGGTAAGTTTTCTCTCATATATACACCTTGGAATTATGTATTTATTTATATACATATGATATGTATGGTATTTCCACTTAGGGAGATCAAATAGTTAAACTGTATAAATTGATTAGTTAAAAGTAAATGCACTTTGGAATTGAAAAAAGTGTAAGGGCCATGATAGACCCTTGTATACTTGCTTGACTTCCTCAGTCATCAAAGGTTGAGGCCTTGGTTATATTGTATTTTGTGAGAAGAAAATTCCATGAGGGGTGAGATGTAAATAAATTCAATGAACGTATAGGCCCTTAACGTAGGTTCCTAATATGGATCCTTGTAGATGAGAGTACTATATTGGTGATGACTGGCTTGAGTAGGCTGGAATAGAATATTGAGATGCCTTAGAGACATATGGCTAGTGTAGTGAGCATGGGGTGAGTGTTCATTATTCTATAGATTTGATCCCATGGTAGGGATTCCTTGAGAAGAACATGGATGGGTTGGGTGTGAGGAAAGACATAAAGTGACTTGGTAAGGGAATGGTCATGAGTTTATTACCCATATGATATTTTCTTAAGAGATCGGCGAGGCTTAGATGAGACTAAACAATATAGAGGGATGTTATTCCCTATGAGTGATGGGTGTTGAACCGAGAGGTGTGTATTATATAAGATAACCCATTAAGGGTTCCCAAACTATTATGTAAACTAGGGGACCTTAGTGGGTTCCCCAGTTATATTTTGACCCCGAAGAGGGTGCATATGGGAAAATAAGTAGTGATGATTGTGAGTATCATGTAGAACTTGAATTGATGACGAGCCTATTATAGATATTATGATGAAATTTTATCCACTTAAGAGTACGGAATTCGTTTTTGGGATGGGTACAGGAAGGAGTTCAACCCCATTGAGATGTTCTATATAAGATGTTTTGGGTGGGATTCACTTCCCACCGAGATGTATTGAGATACATGGGATTCCAAGGACATACTCCTTGGATTCAGCCACAATGTTTGACATCAGTTTGGATTTACTAGGAAACATTCCTAGGATTCGTTTATTGAACATGGTTATATGGGTTAGAATTCCTTGTACACAACAAAAAAATGTGTATTTTATTAAGAGTAAAATAATAATGGTGAAACGAAAGATAAAGCAAGAACCTAACGAACTAGGGACAAGGTCCAAAGATCAGGGAGGTCTGAAGTAATGGAGCCTAAGTGAATCACCTCTAATAATACTCACGCATTCTGAGGGTAAGGACCCTAAGATAGAGTACTAAATTGAATCATTATCATGAGTGTACCTTGTAGTAAGGAATTCAACCACCTTTTTTCCCTCTCTCCAATTGTGAAGTAAGTTGGTCTTGTAGTGGATGAGAGGAATTCACCTCCTAATGTGATAAGATATTCTCTAGGGAGTGATGATTTAATTTTTAAAGAGCTCTAGAATATCTTGGAATCAATTTCAATGACTGGGAGGGAGATATGCATGGAAAACCAGTATTGGAGGCCTCTAAGTAAGTCCTAAGAATCTGTAGATAAAGAGTCACCTCTTCCAAATATTTCATTTAAGGCTGTAACCACATTACCTCCTTGGTTTTGAACAACATCCCCCCCCCCCTCATTGTTCCATTAACACTAGATCTATCAGTGTTTGATTTCAACCCATAAACTAGGGGGTATAACAGATCCAAAGACCTCAAGTATGATCTCTACAGTCTATATGATGGTTATTGAGAATCAGGACCTGCCTCATCAAGGGGGCCTCTTTCTAATTTTTCAAAAGAAAACCTAGGTCGGAGATCATCCACCATGTTCGGGCAACTAGGTCTACCTTTGAGCAGGAGAGACTTCCATGATGCACTTTTTTCCTCAATTCTCAAATGCAACAACACCCAGTTGAAAGGATGATGTCTCTTTAATTCTTATCTATGGTATTTATACTTACTCCATAGAACCACCTCTCAAGAATGTTATCACCAAGATGATACAGGGAAGTCAAGCCAATGAAATCACCCACTACTGGCCAGATTGTGTATGCCCAATCACTCTCAAAGAATAAATTGGATGTCAGCTCAATGTTCATATGAAGGTAGCCAGATCATTTAAAAACAATTTTGACCCCATTATGGAACACCTCCTCATCATTGGGGATCTCATGGTTAGGAATATTCCAAATAAGGAAATTATATTTTGGTTAAATCTCATTTCACCAAAGGAGTTGGCCCCATAAATCCTAGATGTGAGAATCTAGAATCACCAGTCTATAATCCTTGAAATAAAATGATCAGAAGTACAAGGCTTGAAAATGCACCATTTTTTATCGTTCGTGAGCTCTCTAAATTGATAAATGTCATTATGATCCTTAGTTAAGACCGCCTGAATAAACATTGGATATTCTATAGCCTGTTTGAAAGTAATTTCAATGGCTAGGCATCCAATAAATCCAATAATTCTTCCCAAACAATTATCATTCTAAAGGATGATGCCTTCACATCTGATGATCCAACTCGCATTGTAATGGTGATGAGATATGTGGATTTTAATTTTTTACCATAAATGAGAGGAGTTGTTTTTCAGAATACACAGATTCTTATCATAAGTTTCCTTGATAACTATATCCCACAGAGTTTTCTCCACCACAACCTCCCAATTAAACCTCTGCATGCATGCGGTGCATCATCTCTAAGACACTTCACAACCTAATGCCACCCTCATCCATAAGAAGATCTAATCTTGACCAAGAGGATCAATGGTAACTTCCCTCTAAATTGGAGTCCCAAATAAATGTATTCATTATCTTCTCAATATTTATGATAAAAAATTTATAACTTTAAAGGTTAAAAGAACATTTATGGGGATATAGGTTAACACACTATTTATAACAGTGATCCTCCCTTCGAATGAGAAGAACATGTTTTATAATTATTAATGTGAGAAGAGATCTTTGCCACCACTTTATCTGGGAGATTTTTATAAAGCCTCACTTATGTGACAGGATCACCTAATTAGTCCATTGGGAGGCTCCTATTTAGAATTCCAATACTAGATTCAATTTGGTTATCCCGCCTCTCCGAGAAAATCTTTAATATTTAAAGACAAATATTTTCCTTATTTATAAGTCTACCACTACACTTTTAGTATTCATCAAGAACATTGTTAATTCTAAGAATATAGTTTGATATCCCACTAATAAAAAGAACCATGTCATCTGTGAACATGAGATGAGACAAACTATGGAAACTAGATCTGTAGCGAAAAGGAATAATTACACCTTCTTGTATTTTGGCTTTGATGATTCAACTTAGAGAATCTTGTTTCAACATGAACATTCTTATAAAAAATTATTTTCATTGTCTAAGACCACATACCAATTCAAAGAAACCCCTTCTTATATCTATAAAAAATTTTAAAACCATTGTGAGCTCACACATCTAAACAAGTGGTCAATAGCCCAAGGATAAAAACCCATACAGTTCAGGACTTTAATGATAATGCCCCATTAAATATTGTCATAAACTTTTTCCATATCTACTTTACTAACAACTTTCAAGCCTTTAGATTTCCTATTTATGTCTTTTATCATCTATTTCACTAGTCCAATAGCACCCTAAATGGACCAACCACTCACAAAAATGTGATGCTCCTCAGAGACCCAGGCTAGGAGATGTTGAGTAATTATCATGTTGAGAACACTTGAAAGAAATTTATAGGAAATGTTACACATAATTATTGGTCTAAACTTCTTAAGTGAATAAGTATATTTGACTTTTGTGATGAGAATCAGGGTAGTTTCACTAGCCACCTTGGGGAGGCTACCTCTATAAAATAAATATTGAACTACCTCTAGTAGATCGTTCTTCATAATAATCCAGCAGGACTCATAGAATAAGCCTAAAAACCCATCCATTTGGAGTGAACTCTCTAGTTTGAGGCCTTTCATAGCTTTTCAAAGGTGTTTTTCCTCAGGAATGTTTTCTAAAAGGTGATTTGAGAACATTGATATCACCCTAGGAATGTTATCAAATATGGGTTAATGACAGCTAGGGAACCCATCCTATTTAGATGGGATAATTTTAGTAATAAGAGATTTAAAAATATATTCATCCATACCTCCAACAACATCTAGGTCATTTGTAAAAGTCACATCTTCAAGAAGATTATTTGGATTCTTAATAAATCTCTTTTATTTTATATATGTATGAAAATAAGTTGTGTTATGATCACCTATTTGAAGCCACAAAGATATGGATTTCTCCCTTAAAATATGTTTTTGAGATATAATTAGTTCTTACAGAATGCTCTTCTTATGAATAAGGGAGCTAAAAAGATCATCACTCTATCCAACCTCTGGTCTTAACTCCATATTCTCAATTTTTTTCTAAAGATTCCAACTATTGTTGCAAAGGATGTTGTCTACTAGTCCAAGATTGTAAAGAATCCTTCAAACGTCATAATTTTTTATACAGGTCGGTCCATCGATTCCCATGGACTGATCTATACCAGGATGAGATAACCTCCTATTGAAGGCTTGTGTTTGTGGTCTAGCTTCTTGAGAAAATGAAGTGCTTCCTCCCCTCATCCCTAGATTCCAAACTCAAAAGAAGAGGGGAATGTTCAGAATGAGCACTGACAAAGTGGAAAATCATAGCCTTATGATAGGAAGAAATCACTGATATGTTGGCTAGGTATTGGTCCAAGTGACATAAAGTACTCCTTGGGTATTTTTTATTATTACACCAAGTTATGTGTCCCCAATGAAATCCATATCTATAAGGCCATTATGAGAAATAATGGAAGAGAATTTTTGGCCTGATTTCCTACAAAAGGTTCCACCTCCTTTATTTTTTGAGGGATCAATGATGGAATTGAAGTCACCTACCACATACCATGACATTTCTCTGGGATCAAAGGAGTTGAGACTTTTCCATAGTAACACCCTAGCTTGCAGTTCACATTTTTCATAGATGAAGGAAACATAAAACTAATGCACACTAGAAGAAACCCAAGTGGTGAGGTTTTGATATGAAGAGATTATCAACTCCACTGAGTTATGAAAGTTCCAAAATAACTAGATATGATAGTTGTTGGTATGGATGTGCATAAAGTGATGAAATTCCATTCTCCAAGCATAGTTATAAATCATGGATACTTTTTTCTTGGGTTTTAATATAGCTACTAAAGACATATTGATGATGTGAGACTCCCTATATGTGTAATCCACTTTCACCCAAGATACTATACCTCAAGAGTTCTAAATCATTACATTTAACATTGATACTAAAGACATGTTGGTTTTGATCCTAACATCATATAATTCCTTGGATAACTTGTAGAATTTTGTTCATGCTTGGAATTTGAATGATTTTCTATACCTGAAGGTGGGGCAGTGACCAAGAGAAGAGGGACAATTGGAGTTTCCATATCCTTCTCTAATATAGAAGCAGTGGCAAGGTTGGAAAATATATAAGATATGATAATTGAAAAATATCCTGATGATCTTGGATATTTCATAACCTATATAGCTAAGGGGGTGGGGTTCATATGGGTTTCTTCCCTTGGGGGGGGGGGTCTTGAGAAGATTCATAGTGTGGAGTTCTAAAAGAGGTGGAACTGTTTTGAAAATAACTAGGGGAAGGTTTGAGGAGGGAGGAGTTGGAGGATCTGGACTTGTGACCATAGGGAGGGAGTCCAAAGACACCAATGGAACCAACTAGGACTGATCTATAGGGGAGACACACTTCGAGGGAAAGGGAAAGGTGAAACTTCTAACCTAAGAGGCAACCTCTAGATACTGAAAGGAGAGGCTTGGATCAGGTTCTTCTACTAGATCCTATGTCCTGAGGCACTACTTCTAGAACAAATACAGGGAGTGGCTATGAAGATTTCATGACTTGTAGAAGAGTTTGGGGAGTCATAGATTATTTTTTTCAGCAAGAAAAAGAGTCACCTACATGGAGGAAAATACGATCGGGAAGCTCATTAGTGAGATCCATTTCCACACATAGACTGCCTACCAAAACATCAAGGAGACAAAGAGACCTGTCATCTTATAAGACAAAATAAAATAAGAGAGTCTCTGATATATTTGAAGAATGAATCATTGAGAGAGGGAAGCATAATCCCTGGTAAGGTGATGTAGATCGCTACTTCTGGGGAGTCATGCCTGAAGTGAACCACCATCAACAACCTGAAAATATAAAACTGCCACTTACCATAATATTGAGTATGATGTGACCATGCTTTCAAAAATTCTTACTCAAAATCAAGTACCACACAAAAGGATCTAATATTTAGAATAGACACATGGACACTTTCCAAATTAGGTTTGTCTAGATCCTATTTTCAATGGAAAAACTTGAGGATCGATAGTAGTTATTTATTAACTCTTCCATGTTTTATTTTATTTAAATTATGATCTTGAAATATAAACATGAAATACATTTACTGGTTATGTATGGGACTATGTTTGTTGTTCCCTACTGAGTTATATCGACACCCTTCTCGGGAATCCATGACACTTGGGTACCCAAGAAGACCGCACTCTTTATAAGTTCAGGTTGGGTAGAGGCTTGTCCTAGAATAATTGAGTGGGATAACTCTAATGGGTTTAGAGATGGGGATGAGGTAGGGCTTAGGGATGTAGTATAGAATCATATATTTTTATTAATTATTTTATTTTATATTTGTGATTAGATAGCTAGATGATCATTCTTGATGTATGACTGTGAGTATGTATGATTATATTCTCGGACATTTCATTATTATTTTTGAATATGATTATTTATTTCACTTACTATGATTTGTGTAATGTCTGATTATTAGTTTATTTTACTATTATTTTTCACTCTAGTATAGTGGTATAGTGTCCTCATGGTACTAACATAGACCCCCATTACTAGTATGAATCCTGTGGAATATGGGGTGGTGAGTCTGAGGTCACCTAGAATCCTGGTCTTATTACTATACATAGTGAACTGGGGAATGTATGTAACAACATGGTATCAAATATTTTATATAATTGATATCATGAAAAGTATCAAAGTTTTATTTTATCTTACTATTAAGGTAGATTATAGATAAGTGACATAGGTATGTGTCGGAGCTTGTGTTAGATATCAAACTGGTTTATATAGAACACATTTTTTTGGTAGGAATTTTAAGTTACTAGGGATATGGGATTAATATTCTTTGTTTATAACATTACAGTTGTTTTATTTTCACCTAGTGTGAAAAAACATGTGTTTTAGATTTTATGATTTATGTTTTATTATGGTTTTTGATCTTATCCCATTAGGAAGAAGCCATTATACATGAATTATTTTTGGCTTGTATGATTCAAATGATATATGTCTGACTGTGTTTGATTTAATATAATAGATGAAAAGGGTGAAATTTTTTAAATTTTTAGAAACATATTTTATGGTGTTTCTCATAAAACGTGGTAATGGTATTCTACTCATATAGACCCAAATATATGTTTATTTTGATGAAATTTCATGTGTATATACAATAATATTCTCGATGATAATGACTATACAATCCCTCAGTCTAAGATATGTGTAATGAACTTAGTAGGTCAACACTGTAATTTCATGCCTTGATGATCTTCCCCTTGGGGGTGATCTTTATTTTGGTTCTAGATAAGAAAAATTGTTTTGTTTATTTCAATTTTCAATAATAACTTATATTATGTTTTCTCATGTAGCTTCTTGGTGAAATTCTACTTCACCGAAATGTAAAATTATGGTTACTCAATAAATATCACGGTAGGGTGATATAATCATATACATGTGTACCTGGTTGAGATCATGTTACTTGAGTGGGTGACTTCTATATATAGAGGACCAGTGAGGATCGAGATGATATTTCATATTCTTAGGTGGGTAGTCCTGTATGTAGATTCCGAGTGACAATAGGGGCCCTATTAGGCAAATCAGTTTGCATGTGATAATGGATATGGAGACATGTGGATGATTCCCTAGAGTGGGTAGTTTGGTGCATGAGTCACCGTGTGACTTTTGATATGGGATTGGAGGTGTTCCCCACAAGTTATTATTTAATTAATACATGACCTATGGGATAGGTGGTTAGGCCTAGTGCTTTTGAGATGATGCTCACAATATTAGTGAGTTGGGTATTATGAATGAGAAGTGATATGTATATAAGGGAAACCTGATTAATGGGTTAGCATTAGATTTGGAATTCCTTATAAATGGGAATCATGGGTAGATGCTTCAGATTGAGGTTGGTGCATCTTATCTTCTACTATATATTTTCAGTATAGGCATGCAGATGCCTTGGTCAATCATGGGAAAAGCACTTGGAGTTCTTTGGGTATCAAATAAGGAATTTGAGGGAAGGATCAAAAGGCTACCTAGCCCTATGTATTTTTTATGAACTTTTATTAGTGTGGTGAGAGAATGTATAGATGATCTTATTTTTTAGTATGATGCTTAGGTAAGTGGGTGAAAAAGAAATTTTCCTTAACATGTGAGGGTGTCTAGTTATAAAAAAAGAGCACATGGATGCCTCCATTTGGATGGAAATGATACATATTATAAGAATATTCCTTATTTAGGCATGTGAACCTGAGTGAAATGATGTGTGAATCATGAAATCATGATCTGGGTTATCAAATCAAGTGGTATTAAAGTGTACACCCATTATGTTTGGGTAATATTGAGTCATCACATGTTGAATGCATACAACATTTATGAATTTTGAATAGATTAAAGGATGTATGTGATCTTGTTACTAATGAAATTAAGAAATTTCTTATGATCTTGGAGTCCTAAAGTTTTGATAAATATGTGGACTATCTCCTCTTGGGTATGAAGTTGATCAAACCATAGATGGATTGTGTCAGTATTTACTAGGTAGATAAGAATGGATCAAGAGGATTGACACGTGTGTGATAATGGAACCGATTGAGGTATCACAAAAGTAATTATATAAGGGTATCCATATAGTTTTGAGTTTCCCATTAAACATTATATATATTACCTAGTATTGGTGTGGTCATGGTTAAGATAGGATTGTTCATAGGATGGTCGATACGACATTTGGATACTGATGTTATATAAATATAATTTATCTAGTCTAGTGTCAAATAAAATATTTGGAATTCATATAAAATTTTGTATAGAGTTAAGGAATTATAATTGGGATTAGCATGGAGTTGATTTGATATGAGAGTGTCTTGGGCCGATGATCTATCGGTTCTTTGGATAGAGCATGACAGTTAGGTTGGTTGGTTGAGGATCTTGTTATAGAATTTCATCGAGATTAAGGTTCAGAATTCAGTGAGGTTGATGGTTTTATCAAAAAATTCCCATAGGTGTAAATGTGTAACACCCCGACCCTAGTTACCCAGAGTCGGTACATTATTACATAACATTTTCATGGTCACAAGAGATCAATTCTCGAAATACAGATTAGTTTATTATCCTTGGAAGTACTAGACACATACATAAGTTTTACATTACAACATGAACTAAAGAAAAAAAATTGTGTCCCCTTTAAACACACTCATATCCTTTGGCCTATCCCTGTAGGTTAATCATAATATACTTCTTCACATCCTGGAAAAAAACATACAAAAGGGGTGAGTTCAGATTCTCAGTAAGGATAACAATATAGCGAGAACTATCATAAATAAGCATAAACATTTAAGGCAATGTATAAAACTAAAACACAAGACTTTTAAACTTAAACTTCAGTATAATATGGAAAAGATAAATCAAATAATTCCACTTACGTATTCACTTAGATATTCTAATAGTCGAATAATCACATGTAATATCAGTAGCTAATTTCATAATGATGGAATGCATAATGTCGGACATCATAACCACATAGTTAAGGACTGGTTCCAAGACTACAAATAAGATTTTTTCAAGGCCTTATTCCAAGACACTAGTTTGTCTCATGAGACCTACCGATGCATCAAGAAGCTATAGCGGGATCCACCTGACACTTATTAAGTCCAATGCATTCCTCATATGAAAAGGTTGAAACATAACATAAACATTAGTATTAAAATTAGCATAAGAAATATTAATAATTTAACCATAAACCATGAATAGTATAAACAAACACATCCATAGTCAAACATATCACAAAACATTCAATATAATATAGAAGATTGTATCATAATAAATAAACTTCAAACAAGTGTAAAATCCATCAAAGGATGTTTACATAGATGAAATCAAAACTCTTTGAGAGAAATATCACTTTCTATTTTCAAATCATTTAAAATTCACGTAATTATAAAATAAAACATTTATTTTGAAAATATTATATATAATCTTGTAAGGGAAGATTTGAAGGTGTTATAACGGAAGAAAATAGTCGCACCCACTGTATAAGTTAAAAAAATCTTACCTTGATTTTCCGAAAAGGTCATAAAGTACCTTATTTAGAAAAAGATGGAAAGATTCCTTTCAAAAAAATTTATAAAAATTGAAACAAGTGTATAAATGAATTTAACCCATATTCTAGGAAATAGTAAAAAAAATTGAAATTCATTTTTAAGAAACACGAATGATAATGATAAAAGGATCCTAGTAGATGTTTACATATAAACAACCTCAGATAATAAAGAGATTGTAAAGCAAACTCTTACCTTATACTTTTCCTTAGTTGAGGGTATGTTAACCTCCTATATAATAGTTAAATAATTTTTATTAAATTATAAAAAAAACCACATATATAAATATTATATCATATATTTTCTTCTAATATTGCTTTGTTAATAATATTTCAGTAGTATCATTGTTTTGAGAGTAAAATAATTCTTTTTTTATATTTTTTGTTACATAAGTCATGTTTGTTATGGATAGGATGTATTTGATTCATATACAGAATGATATTAAGTTCTTAAAAATTATTTTTAATCCTAAAATGAAAATTATTCTTGAATTGTTATGATGGGGAATGAATCCCATCGCATTTGTGGAGATGGTAATCCGTACGTACACACAAGAAACAATATCATTATATTGATGGTGAAATCATATGTAATTGGATGGTATATTACATATACAGAATAATTAACATGTTATATTTATTATTTACATCAATTATACTCATTATTATACTCATACAAATAATTAAAAGTTGAATAACAAACTACACCACGACAAGGAGACGGTAAGTCGTATGTACGCACGTATGGTGAATTTTTTATTCGTATGATGGATAAAATAATGAATATGTTTGTACCATATTTATAATAACATCACAATATATAGAATTTACTGGAGTTATTATTTTGTTATGGAAACAACAAAGAAAGATGAAGTGGAAGAAGAAAAGAACTTTGAAAGAGGTGATGAAATTATTACCTCTTCTTCGGGTGCTTCCTTTTTTATTTGATCAAAAGGGATCCTTATGTTGGATTTCAGATAAAATTAAGGCCTCTAGGTTTAATTTAGGGTAGTTGGGAAGATATTTGAGCAGGGTTTGGTCGAGCCAAATGGATTTGTAGGTGTGACTTCGAGAGAAGGGGAAGTACCCTTTTATAAGAGTGGTGAGGGTCACTTTACGAAAAACATGAAATATTATTTTATTATAAAATAATTTTAGGTTTATAATGGCTAAAAATTAATTTATTTCGATTATAAGGTGGGTATGGGTCTAAATCCTCTCAAAAAATAGGTTTTAGACAATTTTAGATCACCATATTAACCTTATCTTTTTTATTTAACTCTTAGATAAATAGTTTAACTTTTACAATGTCTTTTTGTATTTTTATATTACATGGTTAATAAACTTATTATAAAATGTCAAAAGAACCTAAAGTGGTTAATTAATGACTTATATACCATTATATAAGTCCTTTGGTCAAACCATATATTTTAGGAATATTATATCATTTAATTATATAGTATTTGTTTTAAAAACTCATTTATGTCAATTTTGACACTATTTAGTATTTGGTTTTTTTTTAAGTCAGAAAAACTTGATTCTTTCAAAAAAAATACACTAAATCAATCCTCACATTTCATATTAACCTATAAAATTAGTTTAATGCTTCAAAAGTCTCAATTTACATTTATTTGGATATTTATAATATCAATTATTTTAATCTTTCATTAATAACGAAATTATTGCATCATCATTGTGTCATAAATATATTAAATTATTTAATGTTTAAAAATTACAAATAAAATACCATGATGTATGAAATATTTTTATATTTTTAATTAATATTTATAGTCTAATTTATCTTATGTATAAACCTATATTTAAAATGGTTTAGTTATTAAAATTTGAATTTAACACTTTTAACTCTTCTTTAAATAAAATAATAATAAATATCCTAATCTAATACAAGTGGATCAAAAAGGATAATATTTTATTCTTAAGGTTTATTTTGTTCTAAAAACACTTATCCAATATAATTATGACAAGTGTTAGGGTAATTATAATATCATTTTTTCCTTTAATTACCCTATTTACTTTTAATTGTGGTAAATAAAATTCAAAAGTTACTATTCACCAAAAACTATTTTCATCCTATTGAACCAGATTTTACTTACTGATTTCAACTCTGTATCTCTTATTTTTTAAATTCAATTCACAGAAGTGGTAAAATTACTTTTTATTTAAATTTTCAAATGTGCCTAGAAGGTGCGTAAAAGGCGTTAAATAGTTCAATAAAATTTTATATTTATAATCTTATTATACAATGAATCCAATAAATTAAATTGAAATAACATAGTTATTATGTATCTATTTAAAATTTAAAATAAATTTAAATAAAAATAGTAATTATTTAAATAAAAGACAATTTTAAACAATAACGGAGTGTTTTTCACTATTCATCAAAAAATGAAAGTTTTTTAAAAAATACCAAAAATTTACCCTAAGATAATTTTGATATTATGAATCCAAAAATGAATTCCATTTTGAAAAATAAAATTTATAAAGTTTTAAAAAGTGGGTATTACTATTCATAACTATCTTTTCTTATGACTTGTTTGATTGGTCGTGTTGTGCTAGGACTCGAAGTTGCATACAGTGCAAGCAATTGTATTATTCAAAGATAAGTACACCATGGAAGATTGGGGTGTTAAAAAATGAATTAATAATGGTTAATGATGTGGTGTTTCAGTTTATTAAACTAAGTTCCTTCAGGAATGGTCATCCAAAGGAGGTTCGATCGGTGTTTTTAAAAAAGATTGAATGTTATAGGTTATATTACACATCAAGCATGTTATATTAAGTATGACATCTTTTTTTTTGACAATTGGTAGAGTATTTTTTAGGAAAATTCATTGTATATGGGCCTTGTATATATATGGTGGAGGATTGATTGATTCGGTTTGAAATCAAGATGAGGAGTAATACCGAGTTTTGACTGGTGTTTCTGTATGTAATTAGGTTTGGTGTGATGAAAACTACACCAAGAGGGTTGTTTTACCATTAGAAATGTATTTCACTGGGAAACTATAATGGTGGGAATCATTAAATATAAGAATTATTGCTTATAAGATGTGGCTTATGGTGGGTACACCACGAGACAGAGGATAAATTGGTTGATTTATAGCATCATGGGATAGATAGGTATGGGTAAGCACTGTATTGATACTTCTATAGT
Source organism: Viscum album (assembly GCA_963277665.1). NCBI lineage: Eukaryota > Viridiplantae > Streptophyta > Magnoliopsida > Santalales > Viscaceae > Viscum > Viscum album. Next base: position 1,876,003,967 of record OY728161.1, read on the forward strand.
GGTGACAACTAGTCTTTCAATCATTTATGAAAATTTTGCCTTGTGTTTTGATTCTTTCAAAGGAATATCTTTTTACATTTCAAAGTAGAAGTCAGGTAATTATGCACATTTTGGAAACCCTATTATTTTGGTATTATTGATTGAATTGTTGATGAGACTTATCAATAATGATAAGTGTTATGGTTGAAAGGTTGTAATACCCCATACCATTTTTAGGTGTGGAATTTTGGGAGAATTTGAATTTTTTATTTTGGTGTATGGGCTAGTTTTAAAGAAAATATTTGACTACAAATTTTGAGAGTCATAATGTCCTAAGGACATATTTTTGGATATGGTTTATGGACCAAGAGGTGACTTAGGTTCTTGGGAAAATCTTGGGATCTTTGGGGTAGTTTTCAAGGTTTTGTTTGAGAATTCTTCATAGGGATCATGGTTTGGTGTGCATATGTTACTATAAACTATAAAACACACTGATCGTGAGGAGGTTTATTATTTCAATTTTATAGATCATGGTCGATGTGAATGATTAGAACATGATTTTGGGAAAACCATTTGAAAATCCAAGTAAACCTTGTATGTTTTCTTAAACATGGGTCTTGGTTCATGATTTAAACATGGTTTCATATAAACCATGAAAAATAATTTTGACTAAGATAAAGTTTATTTTCATGGTTGGTGCATGGTTTGGTGAACTTTGTGTCCTAATTATGCTAAGGGGGTTTTCTTGTATAGTAAAAACTTGATGGTTGGTTCATGGTTTGGAAAATCGTGCATCCAAACCTTGTGTTTCATTAAATTTGTTTTTTATGGTTCTTCCTATTTGATATTTTAAACACTTATCCACTATTTATCCTCTTCCCTCTAGCATGATTCCCAGATGGCAGACCCCCTATTTTACCCCCCATCAATTTGGGGTTTTCTTGGTGCATTGCTTAGGTGATTATTCTTGATTATTTTCATATATTGTTTTCTATTCTTGTGCTCCTTTGCTTTCCTCTCATTTTTATTATCAAGTTTAAAGTTTTGGTTCTTATTCCACTAGCACTTGATGAAATTGACTGATTATGATATTTATGGACTCTCCATATAGGGATATTGATGAGTTAAATTATATAATTTTTTAGTTGAAAGTATATTCTATACCTAAGTTGAAAAGATTTCGAAGGGCCACGATGGATCCTTGTGCACCATATTGATTTCTTTGGCCTCTAAAGGATGAGACCTTATTTATACTGTATACTATGAGATGAATGGAACTTGAAGGGTGAAACATAAAAAATTGAATGAATATTAAGGCCCTTATAATAGGTTCCATGGATTCCTCATAGTAGTGTAGAGCATTATATTTTTGATGAGGGGTCTAAGTATGTTGAAAAAGAATCATACCTTGGGTATAGCATGGAAAAGTAGGGTGTGAGGACTAACCTAGGGTGACATGGTAAGGGAATGGACTTATGGTTATTACCCTTGTGATATTTTCCTAGAATTTCATTGAGGCTTGGATGTGACTTTGACAAAAATAAGGGACTTTATTCCATCTGAGTGATCACTGTTTACCAGAGAGGTGTGTTTGAGATAAGAGAAACTGTAAAGGGTGTCCAGATTATAATGTGACCTAGGGGACCCTAGTGGGTGTCCTAATGATATTTTGAACCTGTAGAGGGTGTGTATAGAAAAATAGGTATTGAAGATTGTGGGTCAAACCTAGAACTATAATATACGATGAGCCTATTATGGATGTGATGGTGACATTTCATGTAGTTGATCAGCTGACCATATGTTTTTAGATGGGTCTAGATAGGAGGTCAACCCCCCTAAAAATGAAATATATGAGATTCTAGAGTGGGTAAAATTTCCCATTTATATGTATCAAGATACATGGGATGCCTAAAACATACTCCTAGGATTCCAAATTCATGCTTAGAATTGGTTTAGATTTCTTAGGACATGTTCCTAGGAATAATTTGTTGACCATCATTATCCTTGTTATAATAACTTGAACACACTCATTGGATTCATCTCATAGAATATCTGGGTAATAATTCCTTCAAAATTATCCATGTATTTGTTTCATTGCTTATATAGGTTATAATGACTTAGAAACACTCCTAGGATTTGGATCATAGGATATTTAGGTTGGAATTCCTTAGACATGCACCTTGAATTCATCTTGTAGGGTAGTGAAGTTAGAATGCATTATACATACTCCTTGGATTTGTATCTGAGTTACTTGGATTGCTAAAGATATGTACCTATGAATTGTACATGGTCCTAATATTGGTAGGAGTGGTTGTGTGATGTACTTAGATACATCTCGGAACTAGCCAAAGTATGTTTCATTCAATCTTGGGTTCAATAGAAAACAAAAGGATCAACAGTTGTTATTCATTTATGATTTCATGTTATGTTTTATTTTATATTCTGATCATGTCACATTCACATACACTATATTTATTATCTATGTATGGGACCACATTAGTATTACCCTATTGATTTTTACTCACACCCTACTCGAGTATCCATAGAACTTTGGTGCCCAAGCATACCTCACTCTTTGTAGGATCAGGTTGGGAAGAGGTCAAGCATAAGATAATTGAGTAGGATAACTCATATAGGGATTAATACTGGGATGATGTGAGAATTATTTATATCCTCCTATATTTTTATTTGATTTTTATGCAATTTTTACTTTGTATTTGTGATCTGCCTAGTGGGTGATTAGTCTTGATGTATTAAATTGAGTCTATATGACTCTATTCTCTAACATTTAATTATTATTGCTAGATATGTTAATTGTTTTCACTTACTCTAGTTTATGTTACAAATGATTCTTTATTTATTTTCCTATTTTTGAACACTATGATATGGGTGTATAGTCTCACCACGGTACTACCCTAGACCCCCACTTCTAGTCGACAACCTATAGTATAAGGGGAGACATGGATAAGGTCATTTAGATACCTATCATTGTTATAGTTCATAGTGAATTGGGGATGGGACACTATAAATCAAGTGTTAAAATTATTCAACAAATAAATCATGATGCTTATATAAGATTATATTGATTCACTTAAGGTTTCAAAAATATTATATGAAAAATGACCAATGAAATATTATTCACCATGCACTTACTCAATATGATTGAGAAAATAAATAATTTAAGGAATTTAGTCTCATTTACTAAATATTATTGTTTATTCCAATTGATATTCAACACAATTGAATATGTTAATTACTAAGTAAAATTAAGGGTTTCTATAAAATTTTACTGGTTATAGAATTAAATTCAATTTTTCTAATATATATATATAATATAAAATGTTTATTTTTAAAAAAAATTAAATACATAAAAGGTTGGAAAGAGAAAAAAATGAATATTAGATCTTGATGTAATAGAGAAAATAAGATATTGTATTGATAACTTGGACACTTTAATCTTGGATTAACTTTTCATGAGATGTGTATTATCTCTCTCTTTTTTCTTAATAAGAGTATGTAAACAATTGTTTTTTAATAAAATAATATGGGTGTTTTTAATATACATGGTTTATGATAGGTTTAATTCCATAACATGATTTAAATAATGATTAAAATGGGTAATTTTTGTTAGGGAATTCATCCCATTTTAATTTATGGAATTTTTTTCAACAATGTGAATGAATATAAGAATATTTTACTTGATATTCTCAAAATATTAAGGATAGATAAACTGGGAATATAATGTCTAGGTTCTAAGTTTTGTATGTTGAGTACTAGTGTGTAAATGTTTAAACCAGAAGAATAATTTTTAAAAAAAAATCAAAAACAATATTAAATAATATATTCAAGGCCATTGAAACCGAGGATTATTAGGGAGGAGTAATAATTCATTATGATGTATTATCAAGATATCTAAGGGATTTTTAGGAAACTCCATGGATTTTCCATGTTAGGTATAGGTATTATAGAAATAAATTCTTTAATTTTTAAGGGTAAGTGATAATGAATGTATATTTTACAAGTGTTGTAAATATATATTATTTAAAAATAAAATAATTATTGATTGATCTTTTATTTTACATTCTTGTTAGGAAGAAAAGAGTTTCCACATAAAATTTGAATGTAAAGAAATTTATAAAGATCATATTAATCTAAATAAAGGATGTATATCTTCATCTCATTTATCTTATATAATAATAGAAGTTTTTTTAACAAATAGTTTTTATAAACAATATCATATGTTTAATTTCATACATATGTTTTATGATTTATCAGGATTATATAACATATTTTGAGTAGAAAATATGAATAAAAATGTTTTATCCAAGATTAATTATTTATCTAGATGTCTGTTAAAATATAAAGGATTGTGTTCCCACCTCCCATCGGTGGTATATTTTGAAAAAGTCTTATTTTAAAAATGTTAAATTCATAAAATATATAGAATACCATTTCTTAATTATTCCTACTTAAAACATAAATTAGTTTTTGTATCTCAGTAAGATATTTTAAAATAAATATAGTGACTAAGAGTCTTCTGGAAATATTCCTAAGCTTATAGAAGTTCAAATTTAACAAATAAAAGATAATATCAATTTAATATTAAAGTGAATTTATCTTAAAATACTAAAAGTGTTTAGGGAATTATGGTAAAGATATATGTAAAATAGTTACATTAGTTACTATAACCAAGTAAATGTGACTTTATCCAAAAAAAATAGGATATACCAGTAAACAATAATGTAAGTAGTTACATTACTTCAAGGAAAAGTTTGATAGAATAGGGTTCCAAGGATGATGATGATATACTTATAAAGTGATCTAAGTGAAAAATAGAATATGACATCATAACATTTGATGTTATGAAGTTAATAAGTTTGAATATGTTTGAAGAGTTGAATATTAGGAATATGATTCATAAATATAACCATTATTCAAACTAGATTACTTCGTATATGTTTCTTGATAAAAGGGTTTAGAGGGAGGGTTTTATAATATGGCCACATGGATATATGATAAGAATTATAAATGATGTAATGAATTAAAAAAATACTGATAGTGAAACATATATAATAATGACCTGGAAGTTTATTATATTTGATATGATAAACTGGTGATTATGTTCATTTTGTTAAATATTCCTATAAGAGTTTAAGAATCTAAAATGTATAATATTTAAGTAAATATCTATTTTATCATTATTTCATGTTGTATGAATATATATATATATATATATTTCATGAAGTGTAATGATCAATATCCTCTCAAAGTGTGACTTTGCGTTATCCCTGACTGATGTTCATTATGGTGTTTTATAATATATTATGAAATGTTAAGGTTAGCATGAGTAATATTATTATATAGATATAATTTCCTCATGAGGCAGAAAATAAGGAATAATATTCTTTGTGTATATTGGATTACCCACTAAGTATATCACATAAAATTTCATATTGATGACTTTTTTATACTATATGAGATTTACATTCTTTGTGTCCTATAGTCACCTGATGTCTTGGATAGAGGGAAAATATGATAATTAATTTTTTCATATGATGGATATTGGTGGATAAGAATATAGAGAAACATGTGTTTTATAGAGACCAAAATAGATCTATTTGTAGTTTGAGTAGCATTGATGTTTTTTTAGAGGCTACTATGTGATTACATTTATGAATCCTATGATTCATATTTATTGTCAATACTATAAAGTCATGTGGGGTCTCACTTTGTGGCTGAATGAATGGGGATTGAGTATGAGTCAAATATTTTCTCTAAAAATTTTATAAAGTTAATTAAAAATTATTTTTAATGGTCATTCATAGGGTATTTCATATAATTCTATACATGGTGAAGTTAATGATAACATTCCAAAAGGTATTTTGGAAGATATGAAAAAGAAGTTTTAGATAGGGTTTCTGGAGTTATTTTATATGATATTGTATATGATGCAATATAAAGTGAAATAAAACAAATACTTTTAAGATTTTGTTCAATTGGGATATTGAAGGAGATATATACCCTAAATTTCTATGCATGGGATGCATACTACGATAAGTCAAATATGATTTCTATATTTTTATAGATATATCAAGATTAATACTGAAATACAATTTCATGCACACAAATTCCATTATTCAAATGAAAAAAAATGGATATTAAGTGTTTTAAAATTTAAAATATTTAAACTCGCTTAAATATATCATTTATTAATATGTCACGTGATATTTAATGAAAGAGTAGAGTTTTTATTCATGAGATAAATGAACTGGTCAAAAAATTTACTCATTCATTTTAAATGCATGTGTAAATGTTGTAGCATTTGAATAAGATTTTGATAGTCTATATAAACCACTAAGATATAATTTTAGTGGGTGTGGATTCTTAACCAAACCACTTAGATATATGAAACTCTCATCCTCTTCATCTTTAGAACATCGAGGTGTTAGGACACTGTGGCTGGAGGATAGTCCCTCTCATGCGATGATAGATTCATCCTAAACCATGGATATCTGCGGTGGTGGGAGGTTTTCATCTTCAACTTTGGTGATCATCATCAAATACATGGGATGAAGATCAACATGGTTTTAAGGGATTATTTGGTGAATGATACACTCATTTTACATAGGTTCTTTACTTTTAGTTATTCATGTGGCTTCATATTTATACCATGGAGGTCTTAGATTTTTATACTTTATTTTTCTGCTTTTTTGATTAAGAAGCATTAATAAAATCCTTATAAACCTAAAAATTACATATTTCATAAATTTATAAACATGATAGCCACAGTTATACCCATTTAGTTATTTTGGATACTATAAAAAAATTTAAAATTATAAAAAAATTATGATGGCATATATTTCATTACTAACCTTTTAATATGTATAATTCAATAGATTATCATATATAGATATATACATTAGCACTTCACTTCCAAAGAAAATATGAATATTGATTAATATTATATAAAAAATAATATATATATATATATATATATATATATATATATATATTAAGTTCTTGGGGGTAAAATTACATTCAAACACAGACACACCACACATAGGCCAAAGTGGAAAACAATATCACCCCAAGGGGATATCCCACCCATCAAGCCTTATTTATTTATTATATGTCCCATAGGCCTAGTGGGAATTAATCCTATAACATGGCCCAAAATCCTAGTGTTGTTTCATGTTTTCATCATCATGTTTGTGTCACCAGGCCTCCATCACCGCCTACTCCACTGCATGCCTACATCATCATCTGCATAACCACTTTCATAGTATTATAATAGTACATGTGTCCAACAGAGCTTGATCCCAGAACCTATTGGATGACAAGTAGGAGCCTTTACCACTCAAGTACAGTCTCATTTTCATATGAAAAATAATTTATAGACAGTAAAATATTTAAACAATAATGTTTACTAGTTAAAAAGGGACATCATGTGTAGGTGAATTGTTGAATATCCATGAATTGGATCTAAAAAATATATTATTAGATTAAATGAATTTATTCGAATTAGTATCTAGTGAATCTTTGAAAAACATTAAAAAAAATTATTAATACATATTAAGAATAAAATTTAATCACAATATAAGTAATTGTTTTTAGTATTACCTTTGAAAGGTGTGTGTTAAAAATAACTTATCTTTTACTTCCTTTACATCAAACACTCTAACAATTTTTTTCTATACTTATAATTTGATATCTATTTAATGGTATTTCTTATATAAAATGAATATAGGGACCTAGAAATCTAAAAATATAATCAACTTATCAAGTGAATATAATATTTTTAATATGAATATATTTAATTATAAGAATAATATTACAATTTTAATAAAAATCATACATTAATAATTAAATAATCAAAATTTACCCCATATAAACATTTATAATGGAGGATCATAACCAATCATTCTGTAGAATTTTATTTACACTTAGAAGATCTATAAATTCAACCAAATATTAGTTATATATATTTTTACTAAAATAAATTTGAATTGAATTACCCTCTTTGAAATATGAATTTGAAAGGGACTTTAAATACATAAGTTGTGTAAGGGTAGGAAATGGGGTAAAATTATGTTCTATAGTGAATATTCATGATATAAAATCTAATGCCTTTGAATTATTTTATATATTTTCCCTTATATCATTACATAAAATCATTTAAAATTTTATTATTTATCATTAAATTTATTAAGTATATTAAAATTTGTAAATTACATGACCCTTTCTTATTGGGTTTGTTAATAAGATGAATCAATGATGCTAGAAATGTTTTAATAACTTGTTTGAACATTCGAACATAAACAAGGTTAATGGGTATAAGTAGGATATCTATGGTCTTATGATATACCTAAATTCATAACCTTATATTAATTATCAATAATGGTGTATGATAAAGGGTATCACCATTAATATTGTACACAAAACCTCTATAAATGATTCAGTGCATGTGTAATGATAGATGTAAGTCACAAACATCTTAACCCTAAAATATTTTAAAAATTACTAAATAATAAATATTTTTACTGCAATGATATTATAAAACATTGTTAAAAAATGAGTACATCTAATATTTTGGACTTCTAAGAGGAAAACTGCCCTTTAAACTCAATGATTTTTTCTTTGGTTGTGGTAGATATGGTGGTTGGTTCACTGATTATTGTATTTTTATTTTTATAACAATTTGTTTCCCATGTACTGCATTTTATTCAAACAAAAATTCAATTTGTTTCTAATTTATTTTTCTAAATCGTTATATTCCTAGTAATTATGATTTCATTTTTATCCATTATTAAATTATTCTCTTTGTGAGAATCTAAAACCCACCTATAATGTAACGCCCCGACCCCAGTTACCCATAGTCGGTGCATTAATTACATAACATTGGCATGATCACAATAAAGATCAAATCTAGAAATACCGATTGGTTTAGTAGCCTTGGAAACACTAGATATATTCATAAGTTTTACATTACATCATAAAATGAAAAACTACTACAACAACATAATGTTTCCACAGTCCACACTATAATCCCCTCAAAATATCCCTGCAGGTCATTCATAACTTACATCTTCACATCCTGGGAAAAATAAAACATAGAAAAGGGGTGAGCTCAAATGCCCAGTAAGGATAACAATATAGCGGAACATTCAAAAATAAACATAAACATTTAAGGCAATGAATTACTAAAACAAAAGCCTTTTAAACTTGAACTTCAACATAGTATGGAAAAAGTAAAATGAAATAATTCCATTTACTTATTCACATATAGATTCTACTAATCGAATAATCACATGCAAAAATCAATAACCACTTTCATAATGTTGGAATGCATAATGCCAGACTATCATAACAACATAGCCAAGGCCTCGTGCCAAGACTACAAATAATATTTTGCCAAGGCCTTGTGCCAAGACACTAGTTTGTCTCATGAGACCTACCAATGCATCGAGGAGCTATAGCGGGCTCCACCCGTCACTTACTAAGTCCAATGCATTCCCATATGAAAAGTTTTAAACATAACATAAACATTCGTATTAAAACTAGCATACGAAATGTCAATAATTTCCCCATAAACTATGAATGGTATAAAAATAGCACATCCACTGTCAAACATATCACAAAACCTTCAATACAATATATAAGTTTTGTATCATAATAAATCAACTTCAAATAAGCGTAAAATCCGTCAAAGGATGTTGACATAGATGACATCAAAACACTTTTTAGAGAAATATCTCTTTCTATTTTTGAAATCATTTAAGAGCCATATAAAATAAAACATTTTCTTGAAAATATTCTTATAATCTTGTAAGGGAAGCTTTGACGATTTTATAACGGCGGAAAATAACCGCACCCGCCGTATAAGTTAAAAAAAACATTCTTATCTTAATTCTGTCGAAAAGGTTAAAAAGGACCTTGTTTTGAAAACGACGGAAAGATTCCTTTATAAACCTCTTATAAAAAGTCAAACAAGGGTATAAATGACTTTAACCCATATTCTTGTAAATAATAAATATGTTTTGAAATACATTTTGAAGAAAACATGGATGTGGATGATAAATGAATCCCAGTAGATTATTACGTATAAACAACCTCGGATAATGAAGAGATTGTGAAATAACACTTACCAATTTGGAAACTTATGAAACATACAACCCATGAAATAGGTATCATACAATGAATATGTAAATACACATAAATTAGAGTGTATTACACAAAGAATATAATTATGGGTAGTACATACACCACACAAAAGGTAATGGTGGCAATATGGCATGAATCTCACAGGAATAAGGAGTGAGATGAAAACCCCTTACCTTGTACTTTTACTTTGTTGGGGTAGGTTAACCTCCTGTATAATGGTGAAATAATTGTTATTAAATTATAGAAGAATCATATACATTAATATGATATCATATATGATCTTTTAACATTGCTTTATTAATAATATCTTAGTATTATCGTCGTTTCGGGTGATAATCAATTCGTTCTTCTTAAATGTTTGGTTACGTAAGACATGTTTGTAATGGATAGATTATATCTTACTCATAATCAGAATGATATTAACATTATTTTTAACCCTAAAATGAGAATAAGACTTGAATGGATACGATGGAGAATGAATCTCATCGCGTTCGTGGAGACGGTAGTCCGTACGTACGCACGAACGCTACTTCCATTTAATTTTTATTTTAAAAGAATCGAATCCAAATGATACATAGGTATATTAATATTCCAGTATAATATAATATTTTATATATGTTACTTAAGTTCATTAACACAATCCTTTATACGTTCCATGTGTGGTATGAACGAGTCATATCATTTTAAGGGGGCGGTAGTCCGCACTTCCTCAAATGAAATTATCGTATGTATATACAACATGAAACGAATAATGGTATGAAATAAAATGGAATTACAGAAGCTTATATATAAAATATATATCATTAATATCATATTTAATTACAGTGCCATCATAATGGCCACCATGAGAGGCGGTAAGATGTATTTGAACAATCATCGTTTCGTGAGGCGTTAGTTTTCCATCCACAGAAACATTATGTTAATCATCCCTTAGATGGAGTTGTGTGTATGTGTAGTTTGAATACTTCTTATAACAACATCCTAGTATATTTTGGATACTGTTGTTGTTACAAAAGAAAGGAAATAAAAAGATTTTGGGGGTTGGAGAAGCAAAATAAATGAAAATAATTTAAGAGAAATCGTTACCTTTAATTTAGGTAACTCACTTTGGTTGGAACCAAAGGACTTCTTGAAATGCTTACTGCCTAAGGGGAAGCTTCAAGGAGGAGGAGAGGTATGTGGGGAGCTTATTTGGGCAGGGTTTGGACGAGCCAAGTGGCTTGATAGGTGTGAGGAATGAGTAGAAGTGGTCTCCTTTTATAAGGGAGAGGAGGGGCTCTTTAGGAAAGAGTGAAAGTATTACTTTATAATATAATTATATTCGGTTTATAATGGTCCAAAAAACATTGAGGTCGAAGATAAGATGACTCATATTCTAAATAACATCAACCAATAAGAATTGGACAGGTTTTAGATAATATTTTAATCATTATAATCTTATTTATTTAAATGATTTATTAATGAGGTAAACATTGCATCATTATTGTGTCATTAATAATTTAAATTATTTGATGTCTAAAAATTATAAATAAAATATCATTATGTATTAAATCTTTTTATCTTTCTAATGGATATTTATAATCTAAAATCCAACATATATAACCCTATGTAAAAATTGTTCTTCTAAAAGATGTATGCTTATGCCATTTTTATTTTTTATTTTAACTTTATTAATATAATGTGTCCCTACCACATACAAGTGGCTCCAAGGGGTCCCCAAATCGACCCAAGGATGCCCATGGTCGGGTATGTGTCCACCAATAAGGTTAGGACACGTTTTAGGGTAATTTTGTATTATTATAATATTATTTTTTTAACCCTTATTTACCGGATTTACCCTTTAACCATGGTAAATAAAATATTTACCGCAGTAATTATTCAAAATGTGTAAAAATAAAAGTTACCTATTTACATAATTTTAAAATCCTGATTCCAAATATGGAATCCATTTTCCTAAATTCAAAACACAGAAGTGGCAGAAATTAATTTAAAATTAATTCCCGCTGTCAAAACAAAAAGCGTGTTTTTAAGAGATAATAACTATCAAAAGATTGACACTTGTTTATGTTCGGTTTAATTGTAAAATTATGTCCAATGACCAAAATTATATCAAATGGTAAAAATATATTCTAAATATACTTTAAAACTACTAAAATTCATAATTTATCATTATTAAATATTTTGATTAAAAAAGTTGTTTTTAATTAAAATTTAGTAATTTTCACTATTCATCAAAATATAAAAGTTATCCGAAAAGTACCAAAATTTCACCCTAGGCTAATTTCGATATTCCGAATCCAAAAATGAAGTCCATTTTGAAATATAAAATATATATGATTTCAAAAAGTAGGTATTACTATTCACAACGGCTAGTTTAATTAGTTGTGGTGTGTGTTAGAACTCGAGGTTGCGTACAACACACGCTATCGCATTATTCGAAGGGAAACGTACCGTGGAAGCTTGGGGTGTTACATTCTCCCCTCCTTCAAATAATTGCGTCCTCTCAATTTCTAGGGTATTACTGCATAAAAAGACTCGGGTGGTTCTTCATCATAAGTTCCTCGGGTTCCCACGTTGCCTCTTCCATCTAATGGTTTCTCCACAGAACTTTTACCAGACGCGTCGTCCGGTTTCTCAACACTTGTTCTCTCGTATCAAGAATCTTGACGGGCTCTTCGCAATAAGACAGATCGGGTTCCAGTTCTAATTCTTCATAGGTTAGTACATGCGTTGGGTCAGGCATGTATTTCCTCAACAGAGATATGTGGAACACATTGTGAACTTTGGAGAGACTTGGCGGCATTGCCAATCGGTAAGCTACAACCCCAATTCGTTCTAGAATTTCGAAAGGTCCGATGTACCTAGGACTCAATTTACATTTCTTACCAAAACGTATGACTCCCTTCCACGGAGATACCTTCAGAAAAACATGATCACCGACTTGAAATTCCAAATCCTTCCTTCGATTATCGGCATAGCTCTTCTGCCTACTTTGAGCTACTTTGATGTGATTTTGTATTACCTTCACCTTTTCCATCGTTTCCTCCACCAGTTCTGGGCCTACAAGTTTTCTTTCACCAACCTCATCCCAACAGGTTGGTGTACGACATCTCTTTCCGTATAACGCTTCATATGGTGCCATCTGAATACTCGAATGGAAGCTATTGTTATAGGAAAATTCTACCAGTGGTAAATATTGATCCCACATACCCTGAAAGTCAAGTGAGAAAGATCTCAACATGTCTTCTAGGGTTTGAATAGTCCGTTCTGATTGTCCATCTGTCTGAGGGTGGTAAGCAGTGCTCAAATGAAGTTCAGTATCCAGAGATTTCTGAAGACTTTTCCAAAATCTTGAAGTAAAACGGGGATCACGATCAGAAATAATCGATAGGGGTACTCTATGAAGTCTCACAACTTCATTAATGTATAGTCTTGCTAGACGTTCCAGGGGTAGATCTTCTCTTATAGCAAGAAAATGTGCTGACTTGGTAAGACGATCAACAATAACACATATTTCATCGTTCCTTCTAGGAGTCTTTGGTAGCCCCATGACAAAGTCCATCGTAATATTGTCCCATTTCCACTCCGGTATGGGAAGAGGTTGAATGACTCCTCCAGGCTGTTGCCTTCCAGCTTTCACTTGTTGACAAACCATACATCTTGACACAAAATCAGCAATCTCCCTCTTCATGTTGTCCCACCAAAAATGTTCCTTCTAATCTCTATACATTTTGGTGCTCCCAGGGTGTATAGAGAAATTGGAACTATGAGCATCATCCAGCAATTCCCTTTTTAGATCAGGTATATCGGGAACACAAAGTCTCTTCCCGAATTTCAAAATTCCATCTTCAAACACAAAGTCTCTCAATCTCCCATCATTCACAGCTTTAATCTTCTTTTGGAATTCTTCATCATCGGTCTGAGAACTCTTAATCCTTTCTATTAAAGATGGTTTGGCAACCATTTGAAAAAGAAATGATGTTTCGCCTTCCCTGATTATTCCCATGTCCATCTTCACTAGATCCATGAAAATTGGATCCCTTTCAATTCTCATATTGTTCAAAACACCATGGTCTTTTCTGCTCAAAGCATCTGCCACCTTGTTTTCTTTCCCCGGGTGGTAGTGTATCGTGCAATCATAATCCTTGAGTAATTCAAGCCATCTCCTTTGCCTCATGTTGAGTTCTTTTTGTGAGAAAATATACTTCAAACTCTTGTGATTAGTATAAATCTCACATTTTTCACCATAGAGGTAGTGCCTCCATATCTTCAAAGCAAATATCACAGCTTCTAACTCGAGATCATGAGTAGGATAGTTTTGTTCATGAATTTTCAACTGTCGTGATGCATAGGAAATAACTCTATCATTTTGCATAAGGACACAAACAAGTCCTTTCTTCAATGCATCACTATAAATAACGAACCCATTATTCCCCGATGGTAGAGTCAATATAGGATAATTGACTAATCTTTTCTTCAGTTCTTCAAAACATTCTTCACACTCTTTTTTCCAAACAAATTTAACCCCTTTACGTGTGAGATTCGTTAATGGGTTAGCCAATCGGGCAAAATTCTCGACGAAACTTCGATAATAACCTGCCAAACCAATAAAACTGTGTACCTCAGTTATACTCGTAGGTGCTGGCCATTCTTGGATTGACTTGGTCTTAGAAGGATCAACAGAGATTCCATCTTTAGAGACAATATGGCCAAGAAAAGAAATCTCCTGAAGCCAGAATTCACACTTGCTAAACTTCCCATATAATTCATGCCTCCTTAGAGTCTTCAAGATAATGCGCAAGTGATTTTCATGATCTTCGTAGGTTTTGGAGTATACCAATATATCATCAATAAATACCACCACAAATTCATCGAGATACTCCTTGAAAACTCTATTCATCAGATCCATGAATACAGATGGTGCATTAGTCAATCCAAATGGCATTACGGTAAACTCGTAATGCCCGTACCTGGTTCGAAATGCTGTCTTCGGAATGTCTTCCTTCTTCACACACAACTGATGGTATCCAGATCGAAGTTCAATCTTTGAAAAGTATTGAGCTCCATGCAGTTGGTCAAATAAATCATCAATACGAGGTAGGGGATACTTGTTCTTTATCGTTATAGCATTGATCTCCCTGTAGTCGATACATAACCTCATAGATCCATCTTTCTTTTTAACAAAAAGAACAGGGTCTCCCCATGGAGAAACACTAGGGCGAATAAATCCCTTATTACTCAATTCCTCTAGTTGTTTCTTTAGTTCGACTAATTCTACAGTTTCCATTCTATAAGGGGTCTTCGATATAGGCCTTGATCCAGGAATCAAATCAATAGAAAACTCAACTTCTCGTTCTGGAGGATGTCCAGGTAAATCTTCCGGAAATACATCTACAAATTCTTTCACAACAGGTACATCCTCTATTTGAACATTCCTTTCCTCACCGACAGTTATTTCATTCTCTTCCTCCCCAATAATTGAATTAAGTTGAGATACTGAGGGTGGATCTAAATAAGAATTAAGTGGTGACGATTCTGCTCTAAAAATAAGGTGTTCCTTATCATTATCATCAAGAATCGTAACCTCTTTCTTCTTACAATAAATCTTCGCATCATAGTCCGAAAGCCAGTCCATACCGAGGATTATATCAAACTCAATCATAGGTATGATGATGAGATCAGCAGATAAAGAAAATTTATGTGCTCTAATGGGGACTGATTCACAAAATTTTGTTGCAATGATACTTCCCTTAGGAGTTTTAACTGACAACTCCCTTATTAAATCAAATTGGAAATATCTAATTTTCTTAGCAAACTGGGAAGATAT
The DNA here is from genome assembly GCA_963277665.1 of Viscum album. Lineage (NCBI taxonomy): Eukaryota > Viridiplantae > Streptophyta > Magnoliopsida > Santalales > Viscaceae > Viscum > Viscum album. Next base: position 1,876,019,934 of record OY728161.1, read on the forward strand.
GAAACAATGCGATGATCCAGAATCAAATAATGCATTTGCTAAACTTGAGGAAACCATTAAATTACCTGCCACCACGTCTTTCGGAGCTTCTCCCTCTGCAGTAGTGATAGCATAAGCCTGGCCTTGATCCCCTGGCCTTTTCTGAGGTATGTTCTCCTGACGCTTAGGAAATTCATTTGCATAATGCCCCATCTCCCTGCAATTGTAGCACTGAACGTTGGTAGCTTCCTTCTTCCCCTTGCAATCACGAGCTTGGTGGCCTTTTTCACCACACTTGTAACAGACTCCCATTCCCTTCAAGCAAGTACCAGGGTGTTTCTTCCCGCATTTACCACAGGATGGATATTCAACCTTTCCCTTCTTCCCCTTATTTCCATTCCCAGATTGATCAGCAGGTCTCTTCTTCTCTTGCTTTGCTTTAAAGTCATAAGACTTGGAGAATTCCTTTTCGGTCTTGATAGCACATGAGACAATGTCTTCGTAGGATGAAAAGGATTGTGAGACTAATGCTCGACGGAGAAATGGTTTTAACCCATCAAAGAAACGATCAATCTTACTTCTTTGGTTATGTATATAATCACCAGTGTACCTTGCTAACCTTGTAAATTTAGCCTCATACTTTGCGACATTCTCATCCTCCTTCTGTATCAGACTTAGAAATTGCCTTTCCATATCTGCTCGATGGTCGCGAGGGAAGTATTTTTCTAAAAACAGATCTTTGAACTCCCTCCATTCCATATTTGATACTTCATCATCTTCCTTCATTTTTTGAATCAATGACCACCATTGATCAGCATCTCCAGTGAGGCGGTAAACTGCCATGATAACTTTTTCCCTTTCACTGCTCCCCAAAGCCTGAAATATTTTCTCTAGGGAATTTATCCATTGCTCAGCTACTAAGGGATTTGTACTCCCATTGAACGTTGGTGGTTGTTGCCTCATGAATCGATCTAACATTGATCCTCCACGCTGCGGATCAGGGTGCTCCATACGGGTAAGGTTATTATTCATAACCTGAGTAAGTTGTCCCAGTATGGTGATTAGCTGATCGGCACCAGTTGCATCACCAGCCCCACTATAATTATCTTGAGCAGGAGGGAAATCCCTACATGGAGTGCGTGCATTGATACGGTTTCCATTTCTTCCACTAGGCGCCATTTCTAAACAATGGCATAAACTAGATCAGTTTATGAATCAAAATACATAATCCCATACTTATAAAACACTTAACATAAATTGAACTATTTATGGATATAATCCATAATCATAAGAATGTTTTCTTTGAGGAAGTATATACTCATAAACCCTTCATAATTATTTGTAAATAAAATGAGAGTTATCCTAAGAATATCCCCCGGGAGTGTCGTAACCAAGAGTGCAGCAAGGCCCGTTGTCGTGCACCAGTTCCCGTTCGAGTCTAGCTCAAAGCGGTGTTTTCGGGTTTTACCCCTAGGTACATCTGTGCCAGAGCCGCCTCTACCTGCTCGTATCCAGACATGGATGTATTGCTCGGAAAACTCACAAAATCTCTACAATACCAAAATTCTAGGAAGTTCTTCTATACTAATCTTCAAAGTTCATCTTAGGTCTACGTGCTCTAATCAGATTTTATCTAAATCTAGCTTCCAAGGTTTGTACTAAACTTCCTCTGATACCAACTGTAACGCCCCGACCCTAGTTACCCAGAGTCGGTGCATTAATTACATAACATTGGCATGATCACAAGAAAGATCAAATCTCGAAAGACTAATTGGTTTAGTAGCCTTGGAAACACTATATATATTCATAAGTTTTACATTACATCATAAAATGAAAAACTACTACAACAACATAATGTTTCCACAGTCCACACTATAATCCCCTCATAATATCCCTGCAGGTCATTCATAACTTACATCTTCACATCCTGGGAAAAATAAAACATAGAAAAGGGGTGAGCTCAAATGCCCAGTAAGGATAACAATATAGCGGAACATTCAAAAATAAGCATAAACATTTAAGGCAATGAATTACTAAAACAAAAGCCTTTTAAACTTGAACTTCAACATAGTATGGCAAAAGTAAAATGAAATAATGCCATTTACTTATTCACATGGATATTCTACTAATCGAATAATCACATGCAAAAATCAATAACCACTTTCATAATGTTGGAATGCATAATACCAGACTATCATAACCACATAGCCAAGGCCTCGTGCCAAGACTACAAATAAGATTTTGCCAAGGCCTTGTGCCAAGACACTAGTTTGTCTCATGAGACCTACCGATGCATCGAGGAGCTATAGCGGGCTCCACCCGTCACTTACTAAGTCCAATGCATTCCCATATGAAAAGGTTTAAACATAACATAAACATTCGTATTAAAACTAGCATACGAAATGTCAATAATTTCACCATAAACTATGAATGGTATAAAAATAGCACATCCACAGTCAAACATATCACAAAACCTTCAATACAATATAGAAGTTTTGTATCATAATAAATCAACTTCAAATAAGCGTAAAATCTGTCAAAGGATGTTGACATAGATGAAATCAAAACACTTTTTAGAGAAATATCTCTTTCTATTTTTGAAATCATTTAAGAGCCATATAAAATAAAACATTTTCTTGAAAATATTCTTATAAGCTTGTAAGGGAAGCTTTGACGATTTTATAACGGCAGAAAATAACCGCACCCGCCGTATAAGTTAAAAAAAACATTCTTATCTTAATTCTGTCGAAAAGGTTAAAAAGGACCTTGTTTTAAAAACGACAGAAAGATTCCTTTATAAACCTCTTATAAAAAGTCAAAAAAGGGTATAAATGACTTTAACCCATATTCTTGTAAATAATAAATATGTTTTGAAATACATTTTGAAGAAAACATGGATGTGGATGATAAAGGAATCCCAGTAGATTATTGCGTATAAACAACCTCGGATAATGAAGAGATTGTGAAATAACCCTTACCAATTTGGTAACTTATGAAACATACAACCCATGAAAGAGGTATCATACAATGAATCTGTAAATACACATAAATTAGAGTGTATTACACAAAGAATATAATTATGGGTAGTACATACACCACACAAAAGGTAATGGTGGCAATATGGCATGAATCTCACAGGAATAAGGAGTGAGATGAAAACCCCGTACCTTGTACTTTTCCTTTGTTGGGGTAGGTTAACCTCCTGTATAATGGTGAAATAATTGTTATTAAATTATACAAGAATCATATACATTAATATGATATCATATATGATCTTTTAACATTGCTTTATTAATAATATCTTAGTATTATCGTCGTTTCGGGTGATAATCGATTCGTTCTTCTTAAATGTTTGGTTACGTAAGACATGTTTATAATGGATAGATTATATCTTATTCATAATCAGAATGATATTAACATTATTTTTAACCCTAAAATGAGAATAAGACTTGAATGGATACGATGGAGAATGAATCTCATCGCGTTCGTGGAGACGGTAGTCCGTACGTACGCACGAACGCTACTTCCATTTAATTTTTATTTTAAAAGAATCGAATCCAAATGATACATAGGTATATTACTATTCCAGTATAATATAATATTTTATATATGTTACTTAAGTTCATTAACACCATCCTTTATACGTTCCATGTGTGGTATGAACGAGTCATATCATTTTAAGGGGGCGGTAGTCCGCACTTCCTCAAATGAAATTATCGTATGTATATACAACATGAAACGAATAATGGTATGAAATAAAATGGAATTACAGAAGCTTATATATAAAATATATATCATTAATATCATATTTAATTACAGTGCCATCATAATGGCCACCATGAAAGGCGGTAAGATGTATTTGAACAATCATCGTTTCGTGAGGCGTTAGTTTTCCATCCACAGAAACATTATGTTCATCATCCATTAGATGGAGTTGTGTGTATGTGTAGTTTGAATCCTTCTTATAACAACATCCTAGTATATTTTGTATACTGGTGTTGTTACAAAAGAAAGGAAATAGAAAGAGTTTGGGGGTTGGAGAAGCAAAATAAATGAAAATAATTTAAGAGAAATCGTTACCTTTAATTTAGGTAACTCACTTTGGTTGGAACCAAAGGACTTCTTGAAATGCTTACTGCCTAAGGGGAAGCTTCAAGGAGGAGTAGAGTTATGTGGGGAGCTTATTTGGGCAGGGTTTGGACGAGCCAAGTGGCTTGAGAGGTGTGAGGAATGCGTAGAAGTGGTCTCCTTTTATAAGGGAGAGGAGGGGCTCTTTAGGAAAGAGTGAAAGTATTACTTTATAATATAATTATATTCAGTTTATAATGGTCCAAAAATCATTTAGGTCGAATATAAGATGACTCATATTCTAAATAACATCAACCAATAAGAATTGGACAGGTTTTAGATAATATTTTAATCATTATAATCTTATTTATTTAAATGATTTATTATTGAGGTAAACATTGCATCATTATTGTGTCATTAATAATTTAAATTATTTGATGTCTAAAAATTATAAATAAAATATCATTATGTAGGAAATCTTTTTAGATTTCTAATGGATATTTATAATCGAAAATCCAACATGTATAACCCTATGTAAAAATTGTTCTTCTAAAAGATGTAAGCTTATGCCATTTTTATTTTTTATTTTAACTTTTTTAATATAATGTGTCCCTACCACATACAAGTGGCTCCAAGGGGTCCCCAAATCGACCCAAGGATGCCCATGGTCGGGTATGTGTCCACCAATAAGGTTAGAACACGTTTTAGGGTAATTTAGTATTATTATAATATTATTTTTTTAACCCTTATTTACCGGATTTACCCTTTAACCATGGTAAATAAAATATTTACCGCAGTAATTATTCAAAATGTGTAAAAATAAAAGTTACCTGTTTACATAATTTGGACATCCTGATTCCAAATATGGAATCCATTTTCCTAAATTCAAAACACAGAAGTGGCAGAAATTAATTTAAAATTAATTCCCGCTATCAAAACAAAAAGCGTGTTTTTAAGAGATAATAACTATCAAAAGATTGACACTTGTTTATGTTCGGTTTAATTGTAAAATTATGTCCAATGAACAACATTATATCAAATGGTAAAAATATATTATAAATATACTTTAAAACTACTAAAATTCATAATTTATCATTATTAAATATTTTGATTAAAAAAGTTGTTTTTAATTAAAATTTAGTAATTTTCACTATTTATCAAAATATAAAAGTTATCCGAAAAGTACCAAAATTTCACCCTAGGCTAATTTCGATATTCCAAATCCAAAAATGAAGTCCATTTTGAAATATAAAATATATATGATTTCAAAAAGTAGGTATTACTATTCACAACGGCTAGTTTAATTAGTTTTGGTGTGTGTTAGAACTCGAGGTTGCGTACAACACACGCTATCGCATTATTCGAAGGGAAACGTATCGTGGAATCTTGGGGAGTTACATATAACCTATTAATACTTCTATAGCTGATGAAAAATATCAAAGTTAATTCTTTTGAATCTATAATAAATACTCATCTTGTGTATAAAACATATAAATAAAAACCTAGCATATGTTATTATGTTTTAAAATATAAATTAACAATAAGGTTAACTAATTTTATACTTACACATTCATACCATAATTTTTTAAGTGTATCCATCTATAAGTTATACCTTCTAATTAATATAGGCCTCATTCTACAACACATGGCATGGGCCTAAAGTAGTGGGGGATCCAATTGATCAATCCTAATCTCAATATAAATATGATAATCGTTTTTTATGTTTTTTATTTTATTATAAATTAAATTTATTTATGATTTTTTTTCAATTATAGAAACCCCCATCCTTAAATTATAGTATGATTGTTGTGGATTTTCTATATGTTTTTTATTCTCATCAATCCTTTACTATTATAAAAATGTAACATATATGAAAATGAACAGACCAGATATATCATGTAATATAGATTAAAATATCTTATAATTTACCTTAAAACACTCATCCTCTTATCATGAAATGGAATAATTATAAGTTTCTTTGGAGTTGAATTAAGAATATAACACCGGTTGATAAGGATTTAAATTTCTCTCAACATCTATCATGTACCTAGAAAATGGTACTTTATTTTAAATCCATATGTGAATTTCTATAAATTTTTTAATCAAACTACATTCTAAATTCTTCCAATATAAATATACTCCTCAAAATAAAATCATATTTTAAATACTTTATCTAAAGGGAATAGAATAGAAAGAGTATCATTATGTTATCATAATGTTCTCCTAAAGAATTTTATTCATTATTTGTATGACAATATGAAAAATATCTATATAAAATGGTATATTTAATATGGTATTAAAACCAATATAAATAAAAAAATATTAATATATTGGGGTTAATGGGTTGACTAAGATAATTCTATCATGCCAAAAAAATTGACCTTTGCTTATTGATTTAACAACTTTTGTTAAAACAATCGACTAACATCACTCATGTTTTTCTAATTTATTTTAAGCTATAATTTTTTCCTTACCTTTTAGATCATTGAATTATTAATCATAAAGGTAAGTAGCATCTTGAGAAATATAATACATATTCTTCATCATAAGTTAGATAGATAAACTAGAATGCATAAATATCATATTGAAAAAAAATATAAATAGAACATATATTATATATGAGAACCCTTAATGATAAAAAACCTAGATTTTATTATCCTTATTTCTTTTATTTTTGAAGTATTTTTTTACTCTAATGATGACCTAGATCCTCTCTTTATGGTCAACTCTAATATATGAGACAACATCTTCATTGGGTCCAGTACAAAACAATTGTGATGTCCTAAAGAAAAGATCATACTCCAATGAATTGGAACCAAACCTAACATTTTATTTAATTCATAAAATAATAATAGAGGGATTTTAATTTGTAATATAATATATAAAAAAATAAGTTTTTTTATAATTCTATTATGAATGACTCATTATTGTATCTTTCTTTACTTGAATCCATTTTTAAAAATACTAATTCATCAAATTTAATTAAAATCATACTAAAAATCCATATTCATTAAAAAATGGTACATGAAATAATAGATAGACTAACTTTAATATTTTATTGATGATCCCAATTTAGGATATATATTCATGTAATTAGATTTCGGTCCTTGACACCTGATATATGATTCAATTCAACAACAACAGAGACTCCACTATTTTTCACTATACTATGTTCAACATATTCCTTTATATAAAATGTATAATCATTAATTATGTATCCAATGTAAGATAATATATGAATACTTGTTCTTTTGGGTAACCATTACAATTTTCCACTGTTATATTTAATATTTGAAAATAACTCTTTATAAATATGTTCATGAAACCAATAAATAAACTATTATTTATGTATATTTGATATACATACTTCAAATTTGGTTGTATTTAGATTCTTAATAATATATTAAAGAGTTTAAACATATTATACAAACTTATCACCATTATTAAAAACATACTGGTGGAAACATTACAAATCTATTATGGATGTTGAACAATATCTCTTCCTAAAATTCATTCACATTTGATGCAACCAACATGATGATACTTTTTAAGACCAAGTTTGTTCGCATCAAATAGGTATTTAATATAGAATTCAGTGAAATATTCAATAATATAAATCTTTGTTATAAATCCTTTTTGTCAACATTAATTTTTGATGTACCAAATATCTTCATATGATGTTCAATATAGTACATCCATATGAATGTATGGGGACACAAAGTTGTATCTATCTTACTAAATAAACTATAAAGTGGACCATAATATCAAATAGTGGTGGTGAAAAGAACATCCCTAATTTATATGAATTGATAACAATCTCTTTTTTCATTATTATAAAATTTGTTGGATTTATAAATTTACTTAATATTTATTTAAAAAATAAACATATCATAATTATTGTGTGTTATTTTTTTAGAAATATACATTATATTTCAATGTGTATAAAATCGTAAAGAAACCACTGATAATCAAGGGATTTTAATTATTTTAATTACAACCCACAAATTAATATAATATTACTGATATTTTATAAATACCCTTCTAAGATCATGACACCATTTAAAATGATAAAAAACGAAATATCTATTTTCTGGAAAGAGTGTGATCCACTAGGGAAAGGAATATTTTTTGGGTTTTAAAGTATATAGAAACACTTATTAATCCTATCAAGTGTAATTACAAAAAGTAAAACCAATAACACCATGCAAGAAAAATTAAATGAGACATAATCTAGAAATTAAGAAACTATAAATGTGAAACTCACACCATTTATCATAGTGGATTCAATATTTATAGTTTTGAGAATAAATGTGAATCTTTATATCTAGAAATGTAATAAAGGAGAGGTATCTAGCAAAGAATTAGTTATACTCATGATACAAAGGGATATTGTTTGATTTATATTAAACACAAGTATCTTTATACCTACATCCTACAGTGTCATCATATGCAAGCATGCATTCTCATATGTTCCCTTTTTCCAAGTCATCAAGTGACCATGGGACTTGGGGTACGTCAATACCATATAGATAACTCGTATTTTATTGAGTATTAAAGTATATACTGAAAAATTTGATGAATACATCACATGTAATTCACTTTTATGTATGATCACATCACACATCTCTCTCCCAAATAGATAAGCAAATCATATATACTATCTAGGTGTGGTCGCACACTCTTTGGTTTATCTTTATTGAGGGCTTAGATTCCATACTCATTATATGAGATCAAAAATCACATATTAGTTTAACTCCAACCAATGAAATGATCAACAACATACCCAACCACCCCTTGATTAGGTAAACCTTAAGTCTTGCATAAGAAAGGTATCAAAGTATAAATGTTATCATTCTTGGTATCTCTCTAACCGAAATTAGCAGGGACTCTAAATATATTCCATGCACCCCTTATATACAAAATATATATTGTATGACACTCCATGGGGTATACTAAGTGAACCATCTATAACACACAAAAACTTGTATTCCCATGATCATATTCTATATCTCCATAGAAGAATAATACTAATGCTAAATTTACCCATTAATCACATCCTACAATAGCCGATAACAAAAATTTATAAGGGGTAACTCAAAGTCATACTTTGATATGCTAATTATCATTACATCGCATAAATTGAATATCAATATATACATATATGTAGCCAACATAAAATAATGATGAAGTATAGAATTCAATTTATATGATTCATTTTATATTCTTAATCTATTTTTTGTATACTTAACGAAACCACATCTTTCTAACATATCATATATTATATACTACCATATTAGTCTCATTCTTGTTTATATTTATAAGTTTTTTTAATTTATTACATCTATATGTAATTATTACCACATGACTATGTGACCAACTAATAAAACCCTCCTATTAAAAGATTTTTTGAATAAAATCTATGAAGAAATAAATTTTTAATAAAGAGGATATTTAGGAATCATATTCCTATTGTTATTCTCCTTGAACATATTCAAAATCCTTACTTCCACAACACAAAATGTTACAATGTTAACTTATATTGTCCACTTACAACTCTTTCTAAGTTCAACATCATCATCCTCCAAACCCTTTCAATAAAACTTTCCCTTAATACCTTATCATAATTATAAAACTATTTATATTATTACTTATCATCACATCCTAAACTCTTTAGGATAAAGTGACATTAACTTTTTAACAATAACTAAATGAAACTCCTTAAATTTATCTTTACTACCATACCCAAAAACTATTTTAAGATATTAAGTTAAATTCACATTGAAATTTGATAGGTATTATCCTATAGGATATAGTGATATTCAATTTCTCATAATAACTAAATTTAACTCTTTATATTTATCATTATTAACACACAACTTAAACTCTTTAGGATATGAAGTGCATATCACTAAATTTTTTACTCCTATAATATTTTATTTGATAACTTTGAAATTTTATAAGTTCAAATATACACCCACTATCCTCTTGGACATTATATTATATTCATAATATCAGGCTCAGATAAACATGAAATTTTTTAGTAAATAACTCTTATTTACTTTTAGTTGGAATATGTAACAAATAAATTATTATTTCCATATAACATATGGTATTTTCTATGTTTGGATAATTTTTCTCAAAAATTAAAACTTTATTTATTAAAATATATTACTGATGAGTGGATGGAACATCTTAACTTATATTTTTAAAAACATCTAGGAAAAAAAAATTCTGGAAAAAACATTTTTATCCTTGTATCATTTCAAAAACATGTTATAAAATATGATGAATCATAAACCCTATTTATTAAATTTATTATCTCGTATTGTTCATAAAAAATATTTGTTAACAAAAAAACTCCTATGATAATGTAAATGGAATAAAATAACTATACAAATCAATTATCTAGATCAATTTGATCTTGATAAACTCTATTTTATTCAAATATATGATCTAGGAATTATTTTTCCATAACATGAATAAAAAAATAAAAAATATCAATTATTACCCTCACTTGGAACTCCTATATATTTACAACACTTGTACAACATACAGTTGGTATTACATAACATTAAAAATATGATAACTAATTTATATAAAATTGAATACTTACATAGAAATTCTATATAGTTTCACAAACCCATGAGGTATCTTGAAAAATTACATCCTATCAAATCATTTCTCATTATTCCTAATTTTACTTTTAGGTTTTATTGGTTGTGACTACCTACTTGAAGAAACTTTGTTGGATATTTCAATTAAACTTTTTTTCTTTTATTTGAACTTTTAAACACTTTTACTATCTATAGAGTATGAAAACATAGACCTCAAATTCTATATTTTCTATTCTAAACACATTGAGAATATAGGGTAAAAATTTCTTGAACTCATTCACATTATCAGGTCATTTATTAGTCTGAGGTGATCTTAATACCCTGAGAGTGGGGTGAAATAGGGTATGTGTATTTTTCAATATTCTATCACCAATCATATTGTTCCATTATTATTAATATCCCTATCTCCCTTAAAACTGATATGAAGTGTTAAAATAGTAAAGGAAATAGGCACGAGTGACTTACTTGGTTAACCAAAATTGTGTTAATACGAGGATCATGCAATGAAAATGTTCCAATGCACCCAAAACACAAAGAACACTTCTTTTTTATAACAATGGGTAGTTTCACTGACCATATAGGTTTTAAATCTTCACAAAATAAATTAATAACTCACTTCTCTTCATATAATATAGAACTCACTAAATAAAATATGAAATTACCTTAAAGATGGTGTAGAATCAGCTCCTATATTATCCACTTGATGAGCTCCCCCAACTTATAGTGAGATAACCACTTAGAACACCATCTTCTCCTTCGTTGACTTTAAAATACAGTCCTAGAACTATTCTTCAAGTTATTTTTCCTTCTAGTATAATTCTACAATTCCTCTTTCTCTCATCGTTGTATTTTCTCTCCTTATGAATGGAAATACGTTTCCTTTTTTATTTTATTTCTATTTAAATATTTTATTCATTGAATGTTAATCTAGGAAATATTTTCTATATTTGAATAAGTAAACTCAAAATTCATAGGTTTGATTTCTCTAGCATTGTATTCTAACCAAATCACTTAATATTTGGGAAATAATTAAATTCACAATCATTGATCAAATCCCATATTAAACTCAAACTAAAAAAAATTGTTGTCAACATGGGTTGGAATCCCTCTTCACTACTTGAATTTCATTATACTACCAAATCCATAAAATCATCACCAAAGTATAATTTAGATCACAATATAATCATGAAATTATACCCTTTAATTTTGGATTGATTCTCTCCATTCACAACTAGCTGATTTATTGATCAGAATTTATGATTAATAAAAAATATTTGAATTTGTTATAGTATAATAATTAATCAAAAAAGTAACTAAGGTAATTACCCTTATTTTCCTTAGTATTAATACTATGACTAGGAACTATAAACCCTTACAAATCCATGCCTTTTCTATTTTTTATGCTCAGCACCAGATGAACCTTATGTTTTTTCTAAATGAATCCTATATTTTTACTTGAGTCATATAAATGACTCTTATGATGGATACCCCTTATATTTACCCTCATTTCCATTTGTTTAATCATTATATAGTGACTCTTATAATATGATTCAAATAAACCTTATGAACTCTAGAATTTACTCTTACACTCCAGTGCCTTCGCTAGTTTTCTAGAGCTAGTCACATAGTGACTTTTACATGAAACCGAAGAAGACACTTATTCTTTGGTTAATGACCCATATGATTTCAGCCTTTTATCATGAAATAATGTATATAATCTTTGGGAACTTCTCTAGATATAGAAATATTTCTCTCTCTCTTTTAGAATTTACTATTACACGCACATAGAAACTCTAGGACTTAGCAATTTTCCATTTCCACCTCCATAAATTATTCTTACATAAAGTGTAAATGAACCAAATGAAATAGACTTTAGAAAAAAAAATTATAACATCTTGTGTAAACTATATCCCTCTATAATTACACAAAATCACCTCAAACATTCAAATTAAAAGCTTTGTATGACATTATATGCTATTTTGGAAGTTCCTTCAAAAACAATTTCAATAAAGAACCCAAAAATAATTCCATGGGTATTTTTTCGAAAAAACTCCTCTATTGGGTATTTTACAAGTTTAAATAATATTTAACACTTATTAACATGGAATATTTAGAAAAAAAACTAGATATATCCCTCTCCACTATCAAGATAGTTTTAATTCATTGAGTGTATCAACAATTCACCAAACATCAACTAAAATCCCACATGAGTTTAAATTGTTGTGATAAACAAAATATTATTGAAAATATACTAAAAATAACTTAATTTAACTTCATGACATTTATAACTACTTCATAAAGATGATCCCCCTGATTTTAAAGATAAATAATTACCCCCCCCCCTTTAAAACATCAGTATGGGAATATCCCTCATTATCAATAGTAAAGTACACTCTTGGTCTACTTAATTTCAAAACATGCATATCCTATCCCCAATAGTCTATGTATGGATTCCTTCCCTTTTTCAATTAACCCAAAAATAACTTCTATAAAATTTCTCAAAATAGAAATAAAAATACAAAAATTTATTTCAAGAGAGTCATTATACCTTACTATAAATAGAAAATCCCATGGGGGAGTAAGGGTATCTTCCCTAAACACCTACGTGGATAGTGATGGTTAGACTCTAAGAGAAGACTAATTACTATCAAAATATTCCTTATGTGGGGCCTTTTCCATGATATTCACAACTTAATTTTGTATTGTAATATACTCCAATATCACTAGACCTTGATCAACCTTATAATTAATGAAATGATATTTTATCTATATATTATTTTTCCTTTATAGGTGGACAATATTTTTTCTAATATTGATATCACTCAAGATATCACACTTAATTGAAATAGTAGAATTAAAATCAACACCAAGAAATATATTCTTTCTTCTTACTCAAATGATAAATGTTGGAACCTCCAAGATAGAAAGTGCAACACCCCGTTACTTTTCTGTTAGGTATGTTTTAATCTTCATTTTTTTTTCCTTTTTTGTAGGTTGAGTAATCATAAATAGGATTTGGGAGGATACCTGTAATAGTGAATTTAGTGATTTGTTTTAATTTTCAACATAAACCTAGATTTTTTGTTTTTCACTGGGCAATTACGCGTCGTGTAATGGGAGTATACACTATCTAATGGCCACTAGGAATAATTTGTAAACTGGATACATATCATGAGGGGTTTACACACCATGTAGGGGGTTCAAATCATGTAATATATAATATCAAAATTTTAATAAAACAGCAATGTTTTTTCAGATTATATGAGGTTTGTGGATTACATGACATATAATGGGATCACACACCATGTAAATGTCATGAGTTGTAGTATTTAAGGTGTTACATGGATGGTTTTCATTTCATTACACATGTATCCTTACCTCCCTTGATCTAGTGCTCACCCTAGGTGATTTTGGGTGACTTCTTCCCTTTTGTATTTATTTGTTCAATGATTAATCTTCATTGTGGTTGGTTTGCTTCACTCTGGGTATGTAATCCTTCTAGTTTTTCCTTATCTTTGGTTATAATTATGGTTTTGGATATAGTTCTGTTCATATTTTTTATTAGATAGTTTTTTATATAAATACTTTTCAGTTTCTTAGCATTCCATGTATTTTAAAGTCCATTCTCTTGATTTTTAGTCACCATTTTTGAAGGAAGATAAGTTTTTACCATGTTGAGGTGGGTTTTTCTATATAATGGGTTAATTTAATGAATTTCATGTATTTATTGATAATTATTTTAGTTTATTCTTTGATTTGAAGTGATAAGTAGTTTCAAATAATTTCTATGAAAGTAAATTGTTTTTAAAATGGACGGTTTTCTTAAAAATGTGTTTTCTTGATTTGGAAATGGATTTTCAAACTACGAAGAGGATTGGATTGAAATTGAAAAAAAATTATAAAATTGTGAGTATTTTTTTGAAATGAATTTGTAAAAATTCATATTAGGAACCTTAGGTGTGTCAAGAAATAAACATGGGTAGCCTTTTTGGGTGTATGACACCACTACGAAGTAAAGTTTTGTGATATCAAATGGCAAGACTTGATATCAGTTGTGATATTGACTGGTAGGAATCAATATTAGTTGGATCCAATGTTTTGTCTATTTAGACTTCACTTTTTTGTGTCTAGTATATAGTTTCATAGAGACTATAGAATATATGTGAGTTGATTTTTCATTTATGTTTATTTATCGTATGACTTTTTTTATCATGGATTTTTCTCACAAGTTTTTATATGAGGTTTTATCACATAGATTCACACGTTTTATGGATATGTGTTTACTTTTTTACCAATTGATGTGTGGAAAAATTTTCCCTATTTTATCGCTTCTACTTTTCATATTTCTAGTTTTAGAATATTAAATGATTTTATAAAAACCAACTGGAAAATGATTTATAAATGGTTTGGATTTATGAAAATTTTGTGTAAAAAAGATTTTTATTAAATCTAGAATTGTTGAATTATATATATTAGAACTTTTATAGAAACTATGGTGGTATCCTACTAAGATTTAGATCAAACCCTACTTGTGATTTTGGTAGTTTTTAGATGTTTTATTCCATGATTAAGGTAAAGTGAAGATCATCTTATAGTATGTTGGCTTCTCTTGTTGTTGGTGCTTTTAGTTTGGGTTGGTCTGGAGGTGAATGTTGGTCATGTGAAGATTTGATATACCTTCTGGTTTAGACTTTTTTTGCTTGGATTGTATGTCTTTATGATATCTCATATATTTTTTCTTTATACTTTAGTTGTATATATTGTTTTTATTATAGTAAATTATAGTTTCTATTATCCTTTTTACCTATATTACATAATAGGCTAGTTCAGGTAGCTTTTCTAGCTCACCCAGGTTGGTTCATTAAAATTTGGAATCAAAGGGATGCTTAGATTGAAGTGTGTTAGAATTTCCTGAGTTTGGTTTTGTGTCTTAGGTAGACAAGAGTTATGACTATTATAATTTGGATAGTAGGTGTGGAAAGGGGGCCTAGCCAGCTCACTTTCGAGACTAAAACTGAGCTACCATGGTTGGTTAGGGACTTTTACCAGGTTTGAAACTTGGAGTTTGAGGTCATTTTAATGAATTTTATGGGAAGTTTATTTTAATTTACCTATTCCTTTTAAAGTAAATTTTGTCATTGGTTTTTTCTTTGGTTTCTTTAAACTATTAATTTTTTAAAGCTTTGATATCAATATCAAAATTTGGTCCCATAATTTTAGAACTTTATCATTATTGATTGGTTCTTGTCTTTTGTTAGAAAATTCCTCTAATAAGATCTCTTCCAAATATAAGAGAGGAACCCAGGAGATAGGTTTCATAGAATAATACTCTAGTGGAACCTACTTTGGTAGAAGATATTATCCATGATATTTAGACTCTAAGTAAAATGAGTGTTGGGAACCTAGTATGCATGGTGGATCATGTATTAGAATTTTCAAAGAAACATCCAAACATCCTTCTTAGTGAAAAAGGACTCTAGGAATTTGAGGAGTGGATTGAGTGGATAAAATGGAACTTCAACTTCTTGAATACTCCCGAAGACTCTAAATTAGGTTTTCTATTTATTTTCTTAAGGGACTAAGAAGGAGATGGTGGGACTCTATTTTTTCAACCTAATTTGCACAAGTATCTTACCTGGGCTTCCTTTACTAATGTATTTAACCAACATTTTTACCCTAATAAATTGCATTCAGAAAATACCTGAGAGTTTTCTAGCCATATAGTAGGGGGTCATACCATTATAGATTATTCTTACCATTTTTTTAGTTGGTGCATCTAGAACCAAATCCCATCACTAATAACTACCTGAGGTCTTACAGGTTTGAGTCAGAACTAAGGCATGATATTTTTTCAATGTTGATACTCAATTTCCTTTTGAACTTTATAGAGGAAGTTGACAAGATATATTTGGATGAGGAATACATAGCTGGGAAGATAGGTTTTGTTGGAGCTTCAGTTGGTTCAGTTTTTAGTCAGGGTGTATCTTTTGGCCATAAAAGGAAGCGTATGAGTTGTAATTTTTCTTAAGGACCAGTTTCATGGGCTTCGATAGGGCAACAGTAGGTTTAATAATACCAGTGTAGAAGGGCGTTCATACCAAGACTAACTATTTAGAGGCTCCTAAGACTTTTCATATTTGTAGATGATGTGTCCATCTATAGTATTTTTTTTGAAAATATATCTCAAGGTAGTAGGGCAAGATCTACTCTCTCCAAGGGTTCGTAGGTTCATGTAGATGCTTACAAGGGTGGTGGGTCTAATCCTTAGGCCAAGGTAGATGTTAATGTGTCTATGATAGAACAATTTTATGTAGTGGAGTATATTCCATAGGAATATCAAGTAGGGATGGCTATTTTTAGAGGTACAATTTTTATCTCCTCTTCTATGGTGCGAGTATTGTTTGATATAGAAGCTACTCATTCTTTTTTATCATCAAATTTAGTTGATGTGTTGGTTTTGTGTTGGGAAATTATTTTATTCTTATTGGATCTTTAAACACCTTTGGGAAAGAGTTCTTAACAAGGTTTTTGATGTCCCACATGTCTAGTGATGATAGCCGACTTTGAGGTGGACTCAGACTTCTTAGTGCTGGATCTTAACATATATAACTTGAATATCGACATGGATTGAATGATCAGTGTTAAGGCCTAGATATAATATTATCACCTTATAGTTTATTTCTTAACTGTTGACAGGGTCACTCATGTTTTCTTGGGTGAGTGGGACTCTGTATTGAGAAGGTAAGGGCATGTTGTTCCTTATGTCAAGGTAATATCACGCTAGTTTTCAGAGTTGTTTTGATATAAATTTGACCCATATTTGGGTGGTTAGCTTCTTGCAATTCTGTTTTTATACCCTGAGGTATTTTTGGATGATTTTTTAGTTTCTGGAATAGAGAGAGTTTGAGTTATCTATAGACCTACTCCTTGGTATGATGCCTATTTCTATTCAATATTTCCAAAAGGAACATGATGAGTTAAAATAACTTAAGTTCCATATTGATTACCTATAGGCTAAAGGATTTATCCATCCTATCATGTCACAATGGGATTATCCTATTCTATTTTATAAGAAGTAATATGCGAGACTCATACTTTTTGTGGATTATCAAAAGTTGAATCAGGTAACCATTAAGAACAAATATCATTTTCCAAGGATTTAAGATCTCTTTGATTAGCTTAGATGTGCTAATTGATTTTATAAGATTGACTTACAGTCATAGTACCACCATTTGAGTGTTCAAGAAGAGGACATACCTAATAAAAAGTTTAGGAGTTGATATGGTCACTTTTTGTCTTTGGTTTTTTCATTCAATCTCACTAATGCTCATGTGGTGTTTATTACCTTGATGAATAAAATAATTCATCAATTCTTATAATATTCTGTTATTGTGTTTGTGGATAATAATTTGTTGTACTCTAAGTCAGAGGTGGATCATATGGACCATTTGGATATCATTCTTCGAACCTTGAAAGAACATCATCTGTATGGTAAGATTTTCCAAATGTGAGTTTTGGATTTGGGAAGTAAAATTTCTAAGGCATGTGATTTCTAAGAGGGGAATATCTGTAGATCCTAAAAAAGTATATCTAGTTATTTATTAAGAGCATCCAAGAAATTTTTTTTAGATCTAATGATTATTTGGTTTGGCTTGTTACTATAGACAGTTTTCTTAGGGATTATCCAAGCCCACATCTTTTATGTCACCTTTAACCCATAAGGGTGTAAAGTTTGAATCCAATGATAAGTGATAGAGATATTTTCAGGAGATTAAGGTTAGGTTTAATTCATAATGAGTTTTGATTATTCTATAATGAGGTTTGTTTTATGATTTTTTTCTTTGATGATTATAGTACGAGTTTGAGATGTGTCTTGATGTAGGGGAAACATGTGATGTCTTATTGATCTCACCAATTATTCCCTCATGAGAAGAAAAATCCTACCCATAATCTTGATTTTGAAGTGGTTATACATGCACTCAAAATGTGGTATCACTATCTATTTGGGTAGAAGTTTACAATGTATTCAAATCATAACAGCCTGAAATATATTTTCACACAGAGGGATCTAAATTTGTGATAGAGATAATGGGTAGAGTATCTTTAGACTTCTGATTTTGATATTTCTTAAACCCCAATTAAATGGAATTTGGTTTTTGATGCATTTAGAATAAGATATCTGACACATTCAATGAAGTAATTAATTGTGGAGTTCTTTATGATGAGTTTTTTGTTGAGATGACCTTGAAAGTAGAAGGGGTTGGTGGACATGTGTTTTTGTCATTGATAAAAGCTAACTCATCTTTTGATGAGAAAGTTAGGATTGAGTAGGTGGAAGACACTGAGTGCCAACATTTTAGTGAAATCGTTTATGGTGGGGAGACATTGGGTGAGAGGTATCGATCTCCTAATGGATATTTTTTCTTCTGTAGTAGGTTGGTTTTTTTGTTTTACCTAAGGTAGAAGTTGTTAGAAATTATACATTGATCTTGTTGGACCATGAACAATGGAGCTACCAAGATGTATCATGAATTAAGACATCTGTATTAGTGTCTAGTAATGAGTTTTTCTATTGATTATTTAGTTTCATGGTGTCTAACTTGTCAAAGAATTAAGGCAGAACACAAGAGACCCATAGGTTTGTTACAGCCCTTACCCATTTTGGTATGGAAGTGGGATGATATTTCCATGGACTTAATCATTGTTTTTTCGAGTAATCCTAGTGGTAATGGTGATATTTAGGTGATCGTTGATCGAATCATGGAATCATCCCATTTCCTACCAATCTAGGGGATGATGAAAGTGGAACATCTTGGGGACTTGTATGTTCAAGAGATTGTGAGACTTCACAGGGTTCCCCCTATGGTTGTATCTAATAGGAATATGAGGTTCATGTATAGGTTTCTAGAAAGGTTTTCAAGAGTCAATGGGTTATTATATTATATTGATCAAAACTTATCATCCACAGGAAAATGGTTAGAGAGAAAGGACTATCCAGGTTCTAGATCATATGCTTTGGGCTTGTGTGCTTGATTTAAGAGGGTCTTGGAAAAATAATTTACCTTTGGTTGAATTTTTATATTAAAATAGTTTTCAGGATTTGATATGTATGGATAACTTAAATTATTTATATGGAAGGCCATGTAGATCTCCCTTGTGTTGGGAAGAGTTGGGAGAGTGGTCCTTGTTTGGGTCGAGTGTTTTTCAGGAGATGATGGGGATGGTGTAGTTGATCTGGAGAAGAATGAACATGGAACAAAGTCATCAGAAATATTATGTGCACTATCATCATTGGCCATTGGAGGTTTAGGTTTGTAATTAGGAATTTATCGAGGTCTCACCTCTCTTAATACATCTTCATTTGGGTAAGTAGGGTAATTTATAACTGAGGTTTGTGGGTCCCATTGAAATCATTGGATGACAAGAGAGGGTGTCCTATCGGTTGTACTTTCTTTATGAAATGAATTTTATCCAAAAAATGTTTTATTTTTTCCAATTTAGGTGATATATACCATATCCATACCATGTGATTAAATGGGAGTATATTTATCTTGAGCCAGATACCACTTTGGTTAAGTAGCTAGTTCATATTTTATGGATAGTTAGGATAAGGTACTACATGATAAATTGACCCCCCTTTATTGTGTATTATGGTAGTCTGGATAGGATATCCATGATATGTGGGAGTGGGAGTTATTTATGAGGAAGTATTGTCTTTATATTTATTCAGTTCCAAGATCTTGAGGGATTTCTTGGGGAAGAAATCATTTATGGTGGGGATATTGTAACACCCCGTTATTTTTTTATCAGGTATGTTTTAAAAAAAATTTAGATTTCCTTTTTCTTGGTTGATTAATTCCAAAAAGGAATTTATAAAATACCTAAAATGGTGAATTCATGGATTTTTTGTAATTTTTAGCAATAACCTGTAGTTTTTGTTGTTTGTTGAGAAATTACATGTAGTGTAATGGGGGTACACACTATGTAATGGCCAATGAGAAGAATCTATGAAATAGATACATAGCAGGAGGGGTTTGCATGGAATATATGGATTTCATGTCATGTAATATATAAAATTGTGTTTTTGATTAAAAGGAAAGGGGTTTTTGGGTGTATATGATAATCTTGGATTAAACAGCATGTAATGGAATTACACAACTTGTAAATGTCACGAGTTGTAGTTTTTAGGGTGTTGAATGGAAGATTTTCATTTCATTTTTCTTTTATCCTTACCTCTCTTGACCCATATCTCACCCTATGTAATTTTGGGTGACTCTTTCCCTTCTAAATTGCTTTATTCAGTGATTGATCATTATTTTTTTTGGTTGCTTCACTCTAGGTATGTAATCCTTCTAGTTTTTATTTATATTTGGTTACAGTTGTGGTTTTGGATATAGTTGTTCCTGGGTTTTTGATTGGATAGTGTTTTCTATTGATCCTTATTAGTTTATTTTCATTCTTTTTTTTAAGTTCGTTCTAATGGTTTTCATTCATCATTGACAAATGTATATAGATTTCTACCGTGTTGAGGTAGGTGTTTCTATAAAATGGATTAATATGATTAATTCCATGTCATTTTGATAAATTGATTTGGTTTGTTCTTTTATTTGAAGTGATAAGTAGTTTCAAATGATTTTTAAGAAAGTAAAATGTTTTTAAAATGGGTTTTCTTCTTTGAAATTTGATTTTATTGATTTGAAAATTGTTTTCAAACACCGAAGTGGGTTGTCTTGACTTTGAAAAAGTTTTATAAAATTATGAGATTTTTTTTAATAAATTAAAAAAACACATTTGAAAACTTGGGTGCATCATGAAAGATATACAGGTAGCCTTAGTGTGTTTAAGACACCACTAGGAGGTAAGATTTTGTGATATCAACTAGAAGGACTCAATATCAGTTGTGATATTGAATAGCAGGAGTTGATATCGGTTGGGTCCAATTTTGTGCCTATTTAGGATTTTCTTGTTAGTGTCTAGTATGTAGTGTCCCAGAGGATAAATCACATATGTAAGGTTCTTTTTAATTTTTTTATTTATCTCATGATTTTTTATCATGGATTGTTGCTCAGGGGGTTTTATTTGATGTTGTATCACATAGATTCACATGTTTTATGGATAAGTGTTTACTTGTTTACCTCTTTATGTATGGAAGATGTTTCTTTGTTTTATCAATTATACTTTTCATATTTATGTTTTGATAATATTCGAGTATTTTATGAAAACCAAAGGAAAAATTATTTATAAATGGTTTGGATTTATGAAAATTGTTTGTAAAACTAATTTGTTTTAAAATCTAGAATTGTTGCATTCTTGATATTAGACCTTATATAGAAATTGTGGTTGTATACTACAGGGATTTTTATCACACCCTAATAGTGACTTTGAGAATTTTTATATGTTTCATTGCAGGATTAAGGTAAAGGGAAGAGCATCTTGTAGTATTATGGCTTCTCTTGTTATTTCTACTTTTAGTTCAGGTTGTTCTGGAGGTGACTGTTGGTCACATGGAGATTTGATATACTTTTGGGTTTAACCTTTTTTTGCTTTGATTGTATGTTTTTGTGGTATCTCTTCTGTTTCCACTTTGTACTATAGTTTTATGATGTTTTTTTATTATATTCAAGACTATTTTTTGATATCTTAGTTTACTTATATTACATAATGGTCTAGTTTGGGTGGCTTGTCTAATTGACTTGGGTTGGTTTATTATATAAATAACCATAACATTTTAACTTGTGATTGTCAGCTAAACATTCTTAATGTTTATTAGTGAATCCTAATAACTCTTACTATAATGTTATATGATAAAAAATCCCAAAATACATCATGTTATTGATATACTACAGTACTATTTTCAAGGGTAGCATGTGGATTTTCATTAGATAGCTTTGGTATTATGTATCTTGGCACATGGAAAACACTATGTCATTTTTTGTTGATGTTAAGTACAAGTGACTTCCAATAATATTCTTATACTCTGTGATAGTGAACTCTTTTCCACCATAATATCTTAACAATTACAACTGGGTAGCCACCATATTTTCATGGGATTTTAATCTTCTATTCTAAATCTACTGAGTATTTTTTTGGAATATTTTCAATGGGAAATGAATGTGCCATCCCTTACTTGATTCACCTATAAGCCAAGGAAAAATTTTAACTAACCAATCACGGACATCTCAAATTAAAAAATAATATATTCCTGAAAAAAAATTGCATTATACATAATATGATCATCTAGAATTATGTAATCCACATAAATATTCACAAAAATCCTTTGATGATTTTTATTCTTGATGTAGAGGTTGTGATCAACTCCACCTCATTGGAATCCAAGATTTATCAAGTATTTATCAAGCCTAGAATACCAAGATCTTGTATCTTAGTTTAGTCTATACAAATCCTTCTTAAACTAACACACATTACTATAATATTCATCTATTATTAATCCTTATGGTTTCTTAATATACACTTCCTCCTCAAAAACATCATTAAGTAATGATGATTTGATATCCATTTTGAATATCTTGAATCCTATTTTCACTGAAATTTCCAAGAAAATTTATATAGTGTTCAAAAATGATATGGGTGTAAATGTATCATAAATATAAATTAAATTAATTATGGAATAACCATTACACATTATTTGTTATTTATTTTGTTTTTCATTACTGTATTTATTATGTTTGTTTCAAAACACCCACTTGGTTCCAATGACATTTTTTATTTTTCATCTTTGGATTAATTTCCCACATTTGATTCTTTAATATTTGTTTTATCTCTTAATGCATAAATTTAATACAATTCTCATATTTGTAAGCCTATCCAAAACTATAATGATCAAAGTGAGATAGAATAGATATTTTCTAAAGAGTCGTCATCATTTGTGTTTTTACCATAACTGTCCAATCACCAACAATGTTCCCATCATTGAGTTCAACCCTGCCTCTTATCTTATTTATAGATTATAAACCTATTGTGTTTTTCACATCATCAATGTATTATTTTATGTCTTATATATACGCATATAATCCCCTTTTTCTACACATTTTGAAATAATTTTCTACTGAAATTTCTTTACTATTTTGTAATAAATTCTACTCACTAGGTTACAAAATATTCTCATTTTAAATAACTACTACATCTTGAATTTCAATAATTTTCACTACATTTTAACAAATAATTTATATTCCCTTATTTTGAATGATTTTTCCAAATAAAAAACCTTCATCCCCATGATCTTAAAACTTGTAGTTCCTATCTTTGTTGAGAATAAATAATTTACTTTTGGGAATTAGAAAGTATTTTAGAATCATATTATTCTTATACCAAATATTGTAGGTTGTATTCTCTTCATTTGAACATATAAAATACCACTATAGATATTAACTATTGTAAACCTTACTTATTCTCAATTTTTCTCCAGTAGACGTTTCTCAAGGATCATTGTTTGTGCCATATTATTACTAATTCAGTTCCTCCTCATTCTATTATTAGTTAGTAACCTCTGAATTTTTATTCTAGGAATATTCTCTACTAATCTATGATAATTTTTAATACACTATAACACTTAAAACATATGAGAGATAACTATAATCAATTAAATATTTTTGTAATCATCAATAAATGAAATATAATATCTCTTCTCATCTAAGGTGTTGGGTGATATTGGATCGCACATATCGATGTGGACCAACTCCATAAACCTCATAAAATTATTTCCTTCTAATTGTAATTATTATGAATGATTTTCCCTTTTTGGAAAGTTTCACGTGTGTGAGTGATATCTCACTAGAGCTCAGGGATATCACATGATCCTTCATTATTCATTATGTCTTCTAAGAAATGTCATCCCAACTAGACAAGAATTTTTTGAAAGAGCTAATTCTCTTCCACCTACAATAGAAAAAACTTGTATTCTTCTCCACCAATTAGGTAATGATTCCCCTTTGTGTACTTCACTTGTATTACAATAGTTCCACCTCTTCCTTTGATGATTCAAGTATTTTTTTTATAATTAACAAAATTCCCTGAGTCACATAATTGACTTACAC
This sequence comes from Viscum album, assembly GCA_963277665.1. Classification (NCBI taxonomy): domain Eukaryota; kingdom Viridiplantae; phylum Streptophyta; class Magnoliopsida; order Santalales; family Viscaceae; genus Viscum; species Viscum album. The sequence continues at coordinate 1,876,044,649 of OY728161.1, forward strand.
ATAGTAAGTTGTGACTAATGCATTTAACCTAAAAAACATCTATATACCTCATGTATTTTACCCCAATATTGTATTTATAATATCCAATGACCTTTATCCTTTCATCATTTCTGAAAAAAATGACACCATTCTTGTCATACTTTATGTCTGTGACAAGGTGTTTTCTTGCCAACATATGATATGTACAACCACTATCTACAATCTATATTATAGTTTGATTTATTTCTCTCAAAAGAAATTTCATTGATATTTTAATTATAACCTTTCACTTTTTTGTTCCATTTTTTCTTCTTTCATTCCTTTAGTGGAAGTTGAGATTTCTCTACCTCCTCCTATAATAGATCATCCTTATCATGAAAAATAAAAATTTATTATGTTTTTTCAACCCACTTGATAAATCTTTTAATTTCCAAGATTCCATTTTCTGATTCCCCTTTATTATATACTTGTTTACCATTAATAAATAATTCTTGGCTTTGTGTACAAAACTACACAATAAAAACAATAGCCTTCAAAAACATACCAAGTATAAGAAATTATTCCCTTCTATTTTTTCTCCCAACCCTTAAAATGTATTTTTTCTATAAATCATGAAAATTTTGTATATCTCATATTTCCACAATAATAACACTAGATTCATGGTGTATTATTATGTGTCTTCACTATCCCAAAAATAAATTTTTTAGACTGTTATGAGTCACTCAAAATAAAATCCTTCCTCGGAGTGGGATATTTTATTTTTTCATCAACCATCAAAAAAATATTATAATCAATCCACTCAAATAATTTACCATTATCATTGAAATTTTTAACTTATAGGAAAGAAATTAATTTTTCATTCGACTCTTAATGAACTTACTTGGATTATTTAGTGTTCTAAGTACTTGAACTTATTGATGTCAGGTTAGGGTAAGAATACTTTCCTAATCATCAAGATTTTGTCACATCATCATAACTTTCCCTTTGAGTTTCTTAATTATTTTTAAAATATATTTCATTTAATCAATCAATTAATCAATATTCTAGTCCAATTCTTCAATTTTCATCTTAATATAAACTTCCTTATATGAATTACCAATAATTATAAATTTTAGTTGTTCAATATCATCTTTTATCATAGATTTATCTTTTTTTTACTTCCACATTTATAGTGTGGGGTCATGAAGCACTCTATTTTATTTATTTTTCTTGGCCCTCCAAATGTAAATTTCTTTAAGAATAGATTTTAATTCATCATCTAGGTAAATTATTCTATAAAATTCGCCATCTTAATCATAATTTTACTTTACTTATCATCTATCTAGGACAACCACAAGAAAATACACACTGGGGTATTTAAAGTGCTAAACATTATCCACATCCATTTATTCCAAGTTTAAATCTTCAAGGGAAAGTACATTCTTCATTTTGAAGAATTTTTTGTATTAACTTATCTTTATTTTCTCACCCTTAAAGGATCTCTTCATGGGTTATTTCAATTCATAATCATCTTTTAATTTTTTTGGACATATTCTATTGAGATGAAAAAATTTTAAACAATTATAGAAAGCAATTGGAAGATTACCTTTTAATTTTTGATTTCCTCTTTTGTGATTTGAGAAAATAATTGGAATAATCTCATAAACATCTATATCATAATTATTATCCTCAAATATGAGTTTATTCATTTCCTAGAATAATAATTTTTGATAATTCTTCTTTTTTAATATCTCATTATCATTTTTCCTTATTTTGTATATAATAAGAGTGTTATGAAGTCTATCTGAAGCCGCATCCTTTGGGTATTTATCATCAAGTATCAATAATTTCATATTGTTATATATTGGAAATCTACCTAGTATTCACTTTATGATTTTGATTTCATAAAGGTTTTATCTAATTAAACACATTTCCTTCACAATTATGTTCACTCGATCAAATAATGCATCAACAGACTCATTTGAGTGCATCCAAAAATCCTCTTACTTTCTCCATAACACTTGAAACTTATATTTATATACATTATAATAACCATCATAAATGTTCATAATTTTTTCCATATCAAATGTGAGGATTTACATTACATAAATTTTATATATATAGATTTAGATAATTCTATCCCCATCAAGTTTTCTACATTTTCATCAACAACAAGCTCCTTTTGGTATTTTTTTATAATTATCTACTTTCCATGCTAGAAAAAAACACATAAATGGAAGGTGTGTAAATGTCCATTTCCAATGATTGAAAGTAGTATTGTGTCTGATTTTTTCATAATTGAAAAATATTTTCAATGAATTTTATAATTCCATTCTGGTTAATAACCACTACTATAACTTAATATTCATAATAACTTCACCAATAACCTTCTATTTGATACCTCTTATAGATCCTAAGAAATTTTAATACCCTAAAAGGGGGTTGAATTGAGTTATGTCTATTTTTTTATAAACCATCATCAATGATCTTATTCAAAAATCATTAGAAACCATCTCTCCCTTACAAATAATTTGAAACAACAAATGTAACACCCTGATATTTTATGATATATTACACTTTAAATAAATTTGATATATTCAATATCTTACTTCACGTGAAACACCAATCTTAAAATAATTATGATATACAAATGAAATATTATTATTAAATGTTACTATTATCACCTAATAGTTGGGTTGGATGGTATGAATAGGACTAAAAAAATTATTAAAAATATGTATAAAATTTTTCCTTAATGAATTTTTTTGATTAATTTCTAATAAATAAGTACTCAATTTAAAATGTTGAGAATAAAATCAATTAATATTAAATTATCTATTTTTTAAGATATTATATTTTTATATACATTATGTATCATGATCGCCAATGAAATTTGATTTTGATGAAATATATTGGTAATGAATGAACAAAATTCACACATTGTCTATTAATTTGATATAAATAAAGACAAAGTCATTTGAAGATAAAAAGTGTCTTTTTTCATAACATTGTTTTTAAGTGCACAATTTATTTCTATTTTAATAAATTAAAATAATCTTTACTTATGAATGATTTTAATGAAATTAGTATATTATATATTCAGTTAAATAAATTGGAATTTTTCTAATGATTATTTCTAGGAAATGAATTAGAGTAAGTTCATTTTATAATTGAAAAATTCTTTTTTCTAAAAAATTGTTTTGGAACGTTTTATGCTTTTAATTTTAATTTATATTCTATAAATTATAGGAATTTAATTTGATAAAATCGTTTAAATATTTAAAATAATCAAGTAAATATTTGTTAAATAATTCAATTTCATTTTTGTTCATAATAAATAGCAACCTAGGTAAAAATTCGTTATTACAATTAAGGTTAAAAGGGTTAACAAGGGGTTACACTAAAGAGATAAGAGTTAAAATAACCAAAAAACTTTTATAAATCCTATTCTTTAAATTTATTTTGACTATATATCATCCCATATTATAAATTTATCTTATTTGTATCCAATTTCTCATGATACTGACTTTATTATTTTTTAATGTTCTTAATATTTATAACTTTTCCACACACCTCACTTATAAAAGGAAACCTCCTTTTCATATTCTTAACACATTATTAAGAAACTTAGATCAACCAAAATATTCCAAAATATCTTATAAAATTCCCAATCTATGTTATAAAAATTATTTTATTCTTAAAATACCAACCCTTGGGTCTATAAGAGGTGATCTAAAGGAGGATTCTCAAAGAAGAGGCATAACTCTTAATAAAGTGATTTCATGTTTTGTTTCTTCTCCCAAATCCTTAAAATATTCTATAAACATGATTAGAAAATAAAATAATTATATTTAATATAATTAAATTTATTGTAACACCCCAGGTAAATAAAGAATATGACATTTTTATATTTATCCCTATTTGTGGAAAAAATGTCAATATTAATTTAAATGGAACTCTATGCTCGATGTCTTACACAATACGCAACAATGAGTTCCTTTGAAATCTTACGTTGCACTCTAATAATAAAATAATATTATTTTAAATATTCATTAACACATAGTCGTTGTAATGGCGGGAATGAATATAAATAACTAAATTACGATTATATATGTGTTTTAAATGTTTTTACTTTTATCCAATAAATTTTAGAGGCTTAAAATACAAATGAATCCAATCTTAAGCATTGAATATGCTAGTATTTTTAAAAGATTGTTTTACTACCTTTTGATGGAAAACCATTTTTAAATAAAACTTTTGACAATTTTATAAGCTCTATTTTTTAAAATAAACATATTATTTATGATTGGGACATAGAAATTTACCTTGGGTTAATTTTTTGTATTTTTCTAACAATGTTCATTTTTCAATGAATAGTGAAAAATACTGCATTTTACATCAAAGCTGCTTTTTCATATAATTTAATTATATGGTTATATTATCTTTTTAATTTGTTTTAAAGTTCAATTGGAATATATTTTTACCATTTAATCCAATTATGGTCATTGGGATTAATTTCACTTTGGAATTGGGCATAAACAAGTGCCAAACTTTTCATAAATATTGTTTCTAAAAAACCCGCTATTTGTTTTGACAACGGGAAGTTTTTTTAAATTAATTATTGAAATTTATGTGTTTTGAATTTGTTAAAATGGATTACATATTTGGAATCAGAAGGTCCAAATTATATAATTAAGACTCTGTTGTTTTTGGATATTATGAATAGTAACGACGGTAATTATCTTTAATTATCTTGATTAATGAGTAATCGGGTAGTTAAAGATAATAAGATAATATCATAATAATAAAAAATTACCACAACATGTGTCATAAGTATACTGGTTGTCTCAGGGCCGACCATGGGATGCCTTGTGCCAAACTTAGGGGCCCCATGGAATCACTTTTGTGAGAAAGTGACTTTTTATCTATTTATTTTTAAAGAATGTTAAATGTAACAAAGAATGTATCACCTAAGTAAAATATTTTTAATTTTGTCTACATAAATTATACTTTGTACAATAAATAGTCATTGGAAATATAAAAATATTTTCTACATCATAGTATTTTTTTATAATTTTTATACATTAAATAAATTAAATTATTTATGACATCATAATGATGCAGCGATGACCTCATTATTTAACGATTTAAATAAAATGGAAAGATAATGTAAAATATAAGACCTACACATGTCCAAAACCTATTGGATGGGTTGATTTAGAACCCTTATCACCTTATCCTCGAAACACGTCAATTTGGGACCATTAAAATCCAAAACTCATTTGAAAATAAAGTTACATTTTATACCTTTCCAAGAGTGCCCCTGCTCTCCTCTTATAAAAGGTTCCCACCTCTACCTCCTTACCCACACTTCCAAAGCCTTTGGCTCGGGCAACCCCTACCCATTCTGTCTCTCCACATCCCTCTCTAACTTCTTGAAGCCTCAATTTGGGAATAATCCTTTCCAAGGAAGCCTTTGAGCTCAAATCAAAGGAAGTTACCCGATTTTAAGGTAATGTCTTCGCTTGAGTCCTTTTGTTTTATTTTGCTTCTCCAACCCCATAAACTCTTTTTATTAATTTATTTTGTAACAAATCCAGTATCTTCAATATACTAGGATGTTTTTATAAGAATTATTCGAGATACACTTACACACACCTACATCTAATGGTTAAAGAACATACTGTTTCCATGGATGGCGAATTTCTGCCTCCCGAAACGATGATTGTTCAGCATTATTCTAACACCTTCAAAGGTGGACATTAATATGACACTATATTTATATATAATATCTAATATGTTTATGTTTTACTTAAGCTTATGTATTTTTCATTTATGTCATACCTTTATGGTTTCCATTATGGGTAAACGTGATATCATCATTTAAGGAAGTGCGGACTACCGCCCCCTCAAAGTTATTTGATTCGTTAATACCAGATGTGGTACGTATAAAGGATATATTTAATGATATTATTTATGATAACATACTATAATTAAAATACTATTATGTATCATTATGTTTTAATTCCATTAAATATGAAATAGAAATGGAAGTAGCATTCATGCGTACGTACGGCTTACCGTCTCCATGAACGGTACATTTCATTTCTTATCTCAAAATGTTATGTACTATTATAAGTACACATATATATAATATATATATGTAATATATTAAATCTAAATTATGGATATAATTCTGGAATTATAACATATATATATATATATCTCATTTTGTTTTAATTCCATTAATATGACAAAAAAATGAAAGTAGCATTCATGCGTACGTACGGCCTACCGTCTCCATGAACGGTGCTTTTAATTTTTATCTCCAAATTATATGGAATAGTATAAAATGAATATATACTGGATATATATGATATTTAAAACATCAATACTATTCTTTATATGATGTACCTATAACTACATGGAAAATTATTTTCCAACAAGTTCAATTTTTGACTCATGTACCAAACATCGAAAAAAACGTCTAATATGAACTCATATTATTAACCAATTATTATAACATTAAAATATGTGATATGAACTGAATAATAATAATTATAGTATGTCCGTAAGCAATTATAAATTTACCAAAGTTTATTATTCAGGAATATAAATAAACGAACAAGACAAGTTGGACACGAGGTAAGGGATCCTACTCCTCTCTTTCTTTTTAAGTACACTCTTTTATGTCATTCCTTTTAAAGCTCATCTTTATTGTTATTGGGATGTTCTTATATATTACTCTTACTGTAATTTTTATGTTCATGTGATGAGAGACCCTATTCTCTATCATCAATCCATTTTGGAAGCTTCGAGTGGCGCCGTTAGGCTGCCGAATTTTCATAAGAGATCTAACCTCTCTTTTTTTTAAGTACTCTCATTTATGTCACTTATTTTAAGATCCTATTTTTTTATGATTGGGGATGTTCTTTTATATTCCTCTTTCTGTACATTTTATTGTAATATTATGGGATACTCTATTTGATCTCATCAATCCATTTTTGGAAGTTTACAGTGGCGTTGTTAGGCTGCTAAGTTTTCATAAGGAATTTTTCATCTCACTTTTATTCCCGTGAGATTTATGCTACATTTTCCACCATTTACTTTGAGTGGTGTATGTACTTCCCATTATTATAATATTTGTGTAATATAATTTCATTTATGTGTACTTATATATTCATTGTATGACCCTTCTTCAATGGGGTGTACATTTCGAAAGTTACCCAAGTCGGTAAGGGAACCTTTCACCCTCGTTTTTTTAAAAGACTTATTTTGTTATGTCTTTTAATTCACATACTATTATGTTGGGATATGTTCTTATATATCCTTATTTATGTAAATTTTATGTCCAAGTGATTGTATCCCCTTTATCTCTCTCATCAACCCTTTTTGTAAAATTTTATGTGACACCGTTAGGCTGTCGAATTTTACCAAGGGAACTTCTTAACCCAATTTTGATTTCTTTGGGTTCAACATGTAGTTATTGAATATGTCAACCTTTGAATATGTGTGAATGACCTTTGATTGTTTTACACTTAATATCCACTTATATTGGGTGTATTTATATTTGTCACACATAATTATGAGATTGATTTATCCTTAATTTAAGGATGCCTTCTTTATAATGGATTTCATCTCATTTTACATTTCTTTTGAGACTTCATTGTTATTATGCACCAATTCACTCTTATATGGTGTTTATATTGTACTTTGAAATACTATATCATTAATCCCTTTATTCTCATGATATTATAAAGTTCGGATTAAATGTTATTCTGTAATTATTTGTATTCAAGAGTCTCTCATTTTGTTAAAAACTCTTTAACAAAAATATCGTTTTAAATGTTTTAAAGATTTATTATTCTAAATCTTTATCTTTAATGTCCATGTTTTCAAAATGGTTTTCAGTATTTATTTATATGGACGTTAATGTTTTAAAGTTATAATTCCATTAAAAGCTTCAAAGTGGTATGGGGCACTTTGATTCAAAAATCTCTTTTAAATGGTTTTTGAAAATGGATTGATTAATTCAATATCTGGGAATTACTTATTGTGATTGAAAATGAAATGTTGTTATTGAAATGTTTATATTTTCAATATTTTATGTGTAATGATGGTACTTGGACATTTTATGGGTGGTTACGTGATAAACCATATGACGGGTGGTGCCGTGAATACCAGGATGGGTGGTTACGTTATAACCTCCAATGCTTTGGGTATGGAAGTCGGCCGTATGGATATTCCATTAAGTATGTATGGAAGTTGTCCGAATGTCTATTCCATTAAGTTATATGTGTGGAAGTCGACCTTATGGTTATTCAACTTAAGTATGTTTATTTCCCAAGTTACCTTTATATGTTATGTGATCTTTATATGGGTTTTATGGTAATCTTTTGGTTACAGAAGGGTAAGTAATGAACTTTTATTCAGTGAAGAGTTTTTACTACTTAGAAAAGGTGAAAAGTATTACTTTGATAAAGTATATATGGTTTACTTGTTGTTTTAAAAAACTAACAGTTTTCATTCTTTGTGTATCCCTTACTGAGCTTTTTATGCTCACCCCAAGTTTTTTTTTGAAATGTTTTTCACAGGACTTAATGTGGAATAGGGTCAAGGATGGGATCAAGGGAAAGTCATGCTATCTAATACATGGAACTAGACATGTTTCTTATTAAGAGTTTTTATTTTATGGAAAATTAGTGGAAGTGTCTACTTTGTAATCTTTTGAGATGTAATAGTTATGTCCTAATTCTCTAAAACTCTAAACCTGAAAAGATCCTCAATGTGAATTATTCATTTAATTCAATATTAAGTAAGGTTTAAGGCCGGGGTCTTATATTTATTATGCATATGTAATAACCCTTTTCATCTCTTTTTCCATCCAATGGTAAATAAAATCATTTCTTGTGCATATGTAGGGACTGTCATCTCTACGTATAAATGTAATTGAATTTTCATCATTGTATCATAGATTGTTATGTATATACATTTAATGTATATATATGATATTTTTGAAATTATTATGATTATTTAAAGAAATATATTATTTACCTATTTACCCTCCCATCCATTGGAAAATGAAAACATCGATTGTGCATACATATGGACTACCACCATCCTGAAATGATGTGATTCGTTTTTTATTTCATGTTTACATGGATGGTAATAAGGATAGTTTTAATGAATATACATATAATATTTATTATATAATTATAATTCTTAAAATTTTATTTATTATATACCTTTTTTTTTCATCCATCAAAAAGTGGAAACATCACTCGTTCATACCTATAGACAACCATCTCAACGAAGTGATGTAATTCATTTTTAATCACCACATTATATGAATAGTTATAAAGGTGTATATAATAAATAAATATGATACTTATGATAATATTAATATTATAGTGATGATGAAACCATGAACAATTTTTAAGGATCAGAACCATCAAACTGAAACATGCATGGGAAACATAATAGTTAACACCCCAAATATTCATTTTGATGAAGAATTATTAATAAAAGGGAAATTGGGAATTATAAATGAATGATATATATTAAGTTATATATTAATATAGTTCTATAATATATGTATAAAAAATATAAATTTATTATATAGTAGTTTTGAATATATATGAAGAAATACAAGACATGGGGTAAGGGTTATTCATCTCAATATTATTTCATTGAGACATGTTTCATGTTATGAAACTATTTTTTGTTTAAATGGAGTATATACTTCCCATTTTATATTTTATATAATTAATATAATTATATTCATGTTATTTAAAGTTTTATTTGAATTTATTTCTTTCAAAGGGGTTACCATTCATACATTACCAAAGCGGTAAGGTTTTACGTTACTATCTCATTTATTTTCGGGATTGTCTATGTTAAATTTACATTGAAGGAAATTATATGATCCTTATCCTATAATACAAATATATTTTCTTATCATAAGTTTATTTCTATAATTTTCAAATATTGGGACAAATTTTATCTCTTTCATTCCTAAAATGATCGATAAAATTTTTTTAAGAGAAGCAAACTATATTTCTTCTTTTTTGGGATGGGAATCTTTCCCCTTCATCTCTATATTATTCAAAATGTTTTGTTGAATTATTTATCTATACTAATTTTTTTAATAAAGTTTATTTTTTTATATTTTAAATTATTTAAAAATTATCAAATTGAATCTTTTCAAATTTTTTACTTATGAATCATTTTTGAATTTTTATAGAAGTTTGAAAGTAATATTCTCTTTTAACTTATATGGAATGAATAACTTTTCTAGTTGTCAGGACCATTATTTTATTTTTAGATTCCATTATAAGTTTACAAGGTTATTTTATAATAAAATATTTTCCAAATATTTTGTGAATTTTTTAATTTTAATAATAAATAAAGAAAATTATATTTTCCCTACTTTCAAAGAAATGTTAAAATACTCTTTTAAATAATTTTTTTATGTCAACTTTTTTAAGGGTTTTTATGATTCACTAGGGATATGATCATATTATACCATAAAATTTATTTATCAATATAACATATGATGATAATGTTTAAGGATGATTATATGAAACTTATTACTTTTCCATATGTAATGATGAAATCTTTATGAAACTCATTTCTTTTCCTTAGTTTATGCAATAATGAATGTTTTATGATCTTGTAGAATAATTATTTTTGGTTTTCATTATTTTAAGAGTAGTCCTAGAACTATATAGCCCTAAAATACATTGGGTAATTATTTATATCTCATGAGATAATATTAACTAAAATGAAGACTCAACCTAGTTCTATAAGGGACTCTTTCAACTATGATAGTCTTGGTAATGAGCCTTGACTACGAAAATGATGGAATGGGGATTAAACCAAATCCAATATCAGAATTTTTCAACTATGATAATATTTTAAGTTAACCTTTACTAAGAAATTTTTTTTATATTCTTATGTTTATGCCACACACGTATGTCACATGTTTATGAAATGTACTCATGGCTCATGACTGATTATTGATGATTGAGCACTCTTATGACTTATTGATTATTTTCTAAAAAATATTTATTCCATAAATCATGATCAATTATATTAGATTTATTGGGTATGAATTTTATAATTTATGATCATGTTATCATACCCTTATTCTTTTATTTTTATCACTTTTGACCACTTATTGATATCTCATATGTTCACCCTTATTGAACATCCATGTAGAATTTTTCTTATGATTCTATTTTCCCAGGTAATGAAGAATGGTTTTAAATAGGTATTTATAATAATATTACTATGTGTGAATAAATTTATGGGATATATTGAATAATTTTAATAAAAATAATCTGTTTATGTATTTATTATCCAAATACACTAAACCATTACTTTCCTGAGTCATGTATTATTAGAAGATATAGTGAATGTTCATATAAAATGATGTAAATATGTTATTATTGGTTCACCTTAGTTAGTATTAGAGTAGGTTTTAGCTTTATTTAGATATTATAATTAGAAAATATTAGTGAAACCCTTAGAGATAAGTCTAATTATAGGATAATATCCTATAGTTTTGGTAAAGTATAGATTGTGTGGTTTAATAGAAATGAAATCGATGTTTGGATACAAACAAGTTGATATAGTCTTTCACACAAATTTACCTAGGGGTAATAACCCTTAAAATGATGTATGGGTATTAACTTGATCTTTACCAAGTGCATGACAAAGAGGCCAAACTACACACCTGGTTTGAAACTCCTAGGGGATATGATTTCATTAATTCACATTCTCTTTATAAACCATTATGAATAATGAGAGGAAGAATCTATGATAACCTATGATAAGATATAGATATTAGGATGGATGTAAAGTGTCATGGGTTGAAATAAAGTTCCATAATTTAGGGTATCATAAAAATTATTTTTAAAATCATATGATTAGTTACTTTGATTATTGATTTTTTATACATACACTAAGATTTTTAGTTTTAGTCATGGATTAAGGATAGAATGATGAAGTTGAGGTAGTGATAATTATGCTTAGATATTGAAATATATTATTTAAGACTAGTAATATAAATTACTTTATATCATTAAAGTCTCTATGAATGTAAATTCATATCCTCAATGATTAGATTTTGAATTATTAGTCACATATCAGTTATATAGATCCTCTCAAATAGAAGTTTTTAGGAATATGATTTTTAAAATTATTGTTATTCTCCCTATAGAAATGTGCTTCCTAAAATTATTGTTATTATTTAATAGAAGTTTGTTGGAATGTGATTCCAGAAATTCTTATTGAGGAAGGGAAGTCATATTTGATATTTTGAATAAACTTATAATCATATTTTAGTGTGAGGATAAATATGAACTTCAAATGAAAATAACTTCCACTGTATGTGTCTTAATACCTATTAATGAGGGATATATATCTATATTATTTGGGAGAAACTCAATATTGAATAGATTCATATTGTTCAGGAATATTATGATGTATTTATTGAAGACTTTTCTCCCCCCTCCCCCCAATCCTGAATTTGAGTTTTCAAAGGAACTCATACTTAGTGCTACACCTATTTCAAATAATACATATAGAATGGCCCCAGTTGAGTTGTAGGAATTAAGGAAGAGACTCTAAGAGAATCTTGATAAGTTATTTATATTCCCTAGTGAATCACTATGGGGTGATCCAATTATATTTTTTAAGAAGAAAGATGATTCAAGGTGTATTTACATTGATTATTAGAAATATAATAAGATCACTATTAAAAATAATTAACCATTACCCTATACTGATGATCTATTTGATCAATTATGAAGAGATCAATACTTTTCCAAGATTGATCTTTGATACACATATAATCATCTAAGGAAAAAATGAGGATATAACTAAGACATTATTTTATTCGAGTTATGGACATTATGAATTTATTAGGATGTAATTTGGACTTATAAATTCCCCTAATATCTTTATGGATTTAATAAATAGGGTATTTAGATATTACCTTGATCATTTTGTGGAAGTATTTATAGATGATATTATTATATATTTGAAGATAAATAAAGAGTATAAATATCATTTGATAATTCTTATGAAGACTCTGAGGAAGGATAAGATATATTAAAAATTTACTAAGTGTGAATTTTGGCTACATAAAGTTTCATTCATAGCTCATTTAATCTCAAGAGAGGGTATATTGGTGTATCCTTCAAAGACAGAATTTATTGAGCAATGGATTTGACCAACCATGGTGACTAAGATCTATATTTTTATAGGAATTATAAGTAGTGCCAATTTTTTTGATAAATTTCTCATGGATATCAAATCCACTATTTATGTTCCTGTAGACAGATAAATTTGACAAAAATTTGAAGGGGATAAAAAGAAGATTGGTCAGTGCGTCTATACAAACACTACCATATAGTGGATAAGGGTTTGTGATCTATGGTGATAAATTAAAAAAAGAATAGGGATGAATCCTCATGTAAAATGATATGGTGATATCTTATTCCTTATGCTAATTAAAAATTCATGAGAAAAATTACCTTACACAAGATTTGGAGCTGGAAATATTAACTTTTTCATTGAAAATATGGAGGAATTATCTTTATGGTGAATGGTGTCATATATATATATATATATATATCATAAATTTTTAAAGTATATATTCACATAGAATGATTTGAAAATTCACTAAAGTAGATGGTTGAATTTGATTAAATATTATGATTTCTCAATACATTAACACCATGGAAAGAAGAATGTGGTGGCCAATATTAGAAGAAAAATGTTAGTTTATCCATGATAAGGATTGAAAAAGATATAATACTTATGTATTTGTAGAATATGGATCTTGAAATCATGAGGAAATGGGTTAGATCATATCTTTCTCAACTATGATTGTTATGGAAGGATAAGGTTCTAAAAATGAGTATGTGTCTCATCAATACTATATTTGAAGAATAATTTGTTGGATAAAACTCATAGTTCATTGTTATTTATTCATCTAAGAAGTATGAAAATGTACAAATACCTGAATGATTATTTCTAGTGGGACAACATGAATAAGGATATTTTGGAGTATATATCTCATTTTTTGGTATGTCATCGAGTTAAGGCAAAGATATAGAATTTTAGGGATATTTTACAACCATTACCCATACCATAATGAAAATGGGGAAACATCACCGTGGAGTTTATTATTAGACTCCCCAAAACATCTAAAGGTAGTAATGGTATTTGGGTTGTAATCAATTTCCTTATGAAGTTAGCACATTTTATTACTATTATAGGTGATTACCCTCTTGATGATATTACTAGGATATAAATTAAGAAAGTTATAAGGTTTAATGGGGTACCATATTCTATTATATGTGGTAATGATTCAAGTTATTCCTATAAGTTCAAGAGAATTATTCAGTAATATTTGAATACATAGTAGAACTTTATCACTATATGTCATCCTCAGACAGATCACTGCAAAAAAAGAGTCATTAGTGGTGATTTGTTTGTGAACTAGAAGCAGTTTAAACCACCTTATAATAGTTTAGCGGTGTTTATTAAAATTGTTTCATATTACATGGTAACTAGTTATTTAGTGGAAGTTTTATTAAGTCTCAGTTTTGGATCATTTAGTGGTGGTAAATTTTTTATTATCGGCAATTTTTTATAAAAAAAAATACCCAAGTGAAATATAAATTTAAAGAAATCGTTGTTGAACATATTAGTGGTGGTTTCTTTTAGTGATGGTTAAGAGTAACCGCTGCTAAAAATATTATATAAAATGTATTTAGTGGTGGTAACTTAAACCCACTGCTAAATCATATTTATTTTTTAAATAAATTAATAAAATATATATATATATATATATATATATATAATTGACACATAATAAACTGAAACATAAATATATGACAAACCCATCATATATATATCATACATCCACAGTCATATACAAACATCTAGTTATCATAATCTCAATCTATGTCAACCCATACATATATCAACATACATATACAATATGTCTGACAAATAACCCATGCCCAACATATATCCATGTCACAACTTCCATTGCATCTCTCTGCCTCCATATCTCGTCATCTACTAAAACCAACAACATCATCTCATTAAATTTAACAAAAAAGAAAACACAAAATAAAAATACACACAATAAATCATAATTATAATAAAATGATTGATAAAATTTTAACATACCATAAAAACTAACAACCATCATGACTTCCATATGAAGAATTTCATGGATCAGAATGGTCAACCTCTAGACTACTACTAGCATGTATCATATACAATGAAAACCATAACATTTAAGAAAATAAATGTGAAAGAGAAATGACATTGAATATATTTAGAATTTTGCACATAAAATTGGTTATTTTGTTAATAATACAGAATAAATTTTAACATAAAACAAATAATTTATAATAAAAACACTTTAAAAATATAAACATACCTATTTAATATCAGATTCAATTGTTTAAATTGAAAAGGTATGAGTAAATATTCTAATTTACTTTTGAAGCATTGTGTGGTGTGCTTGAAATTTATTTAATAAAAAAAATTTAAATATTTTGATATCACAACATGTCCTATATTTCAAAAAAAACTCATTGGTGGTTTTACCATGATTTCACATCAATATTTGGTCATTTTTTATGATTTTCACTATTCCACACATTTTTTTAGTGTTTTAAAACACTAAAAATATGCGTACAACCATATTGGGAAAAGAATAATTCAAAATGATGTTTTTTTGTT
The DNA here is from genome assembly GCA_963277665.1 of Viscum album. NCBI lineage: Eukaryota > Viridiplantae > Streptophyta > Magnoliopsida > Santalales > Viscaceae > Viscum > Viscum album. The sequence continues at coordinate 1,876,060,378 of OY728161.1, forward strand.
ACTAAATTTAACAATTAAATATATGTATTTTTTCATGATGGCAGGGAAATCCGATGTTTTTTTCCTGGTTTTGACCCCCGATACTTGTCTTTAAAGGATTTTTTACTTTTCAACTATGTATATTGAGTAATTTCAACCACACTGCACGTCGTATTGACATGTTGTCTTTGTGTAAATTCCAAAAACAACTCAGCAGTTGTTTTTCCCTAATTTCACATCAATATGATCTATTTTTTTATTTTTTTGACCGCTCCATGAACGTTTTAATGTTTTAAAACACTAAAAATTTGTTTACGGTCATAACAAGAAAAATTTGATTCGGAATGAAGTTTTGTCCATTCCTAAATTTCAAAATTAAACTGATTGTCATTTTCTTGTGATTTTAGGGTAATCCAATGTTGTTTTCCTAGTTTTAACCCCCAAACAATTGTTTTAAAGGCTTTTATACCTTTCAAAAGTTTATACCGATTAATTCCAACCACAATGCACATCGGATTGAAGTTTTTTCTACACGTACATGTCAAAAACAACTCAAAAGTGGTTTTACCATGATTTTGTATCAATATGAGGTTGTTTACTATGGTTTTGACCATTCTACACACATTTTAATCTTTTAAATCACTAAAAATGATTTGTGAAAATAATATAAAAATAAAAATTCCAAATTAAATTTCGTCAATTATAATACTTTATAATTAAATCTATGATTTTTGTACCATGATTTAAGGGAAATCTGATATCATTTTCCTAGTTTTGACCCCCTGACACCTATTTTTAAAGGCTTTTGTACCTTTCAAAAGTGTATACCAAGTAATTTTGACTGAAATACACATCAAATTGACATTTTGTCTACACTTACAGGTCAAAAACAACTCAACAGTGGTTTTCCCCCAATTTAACATCAATCTGAGTTCGTTTTCTATGGTTTTGAATGTTCCATGCATGTTTTAGTGTTTTAAAACACTAAAAATGTGTTTACAATCATAACAAGAAAAATATAAATCAGAATGATGTTTTATTGGATCCTACATTTAGAAATTAAATATATGGTTGCTTTCCCATGATTTCAAGGTAATATGATGTTTTTTCCTTGGTTTTGACCCCTTGACACTTGTTTTTAAATGCTTTTGTAACTTTAAGAAGTGTATGTAGATTAATTCCAAACACACCGCACATAGGATTGATGTGTTTTCTATATCTAAATTTCAAAAACAACTCATTGGTGGTTTTCCCATGATTTCACATTAGTCTAAGGTTTTTTTCATTGGTTTTGACAGTTCTATGAACGCTTTAGTGTTTTAAAACACTAAAAACACATTTACAGCCATAATGGGAAAACCGTAATTCAGAATGACATGTCATCAGTTCATACATTTTAAAATTAAATCTAAATTAATTATCTTATTATTTCTTGTCAATATAATATCATTTTCCTAGTTTTAACCCCCTATAATTTTTTTCTAAATCCTTTTGTACCTTTCAAAAGTGTATACCGAGTAATTCTGACCACATCTCACGTATAATTGACATATTTTCTGTTCATACAAATCAAAAAACTCAATTGTTTTTTCCATGATTTCACATTAATATGAGGTCTTTTATATGGTTTTGAACATTCCACACACGTTTTAGTGTTTTAAAATCCTAAAAACACGTTTAAGGCCATAATGGACAAAATCTAATTTGGAATGACGTTTGGTCAGTTCCAAAATTTCAAAATTAAATCTATAGTCATTTTCCCATAAATTAAGGGAAATCCAAAATTATTTTACTAGTTTTTACCACCCCCACCCCCACCCCCACGACACCCCCACCCCCTCAACACATGTTTTTAAAGTCTTTTGAACCTTTAAAAAGTGTATACCGAGAAATTTCGACCACACCGCATGTCATATTGATGTGTTGTAGACATGTAAACTTAAAAAAACTCATCAATGGTTTTTTTGTGATTTAAATCAATATGAGGTCATTTTCTATATTTTTTACCATTATAAAAACATCTTAGTGTTTTAAAATGCTAAAAACATGTTTATGGCCATAAATGCTAAACTATAAATTATAATAACATGTTTTTGATTCCTATATTTAAAAATTAAATATAAGGTCAGTTTAATATGTTTTCAAGGAAATACGATGATGTTTTATTAGTTTTACCCCCTAACACTTGTTTTTAAATGCATTTGTATGTTTCAAAAGGGTATACCAAGTAATTCTGACCACACCACACATCATATTGATGTGTTTTCTATGCATACAAGTCAAAAAATCATCAATTGTTTTTCCATTATTTCACATCAATATAAAGTCTTTTTCTATGATTTTTACCATTCTATGCATGTATGAGTGTTTCAAATCACTAAAAATAGGTTTACAGACGTAACGGATAAAATCAAGAAAATAAACTCAGATTGTTTTCAAACTTATGGATAATGATCTATAATTAATTTTTATTGTGTAGGAATCAATCACACATCAATCCTGCAAAATATGTGGTTAGTATGACTTGAAATGAGTTTTTTATATATAAAAGTTTCATTTTAGTTTAATTTATGGATGTTGTATGTGTTCAATGCAAACATGTGAATGATCTATGGAATTTAGAATTTACCTCTCTAAGTTGATCTATAATAGAAATTTCCTTGAGGATTGTGTCGGTCATATGTTGAAATATAAAAACAAAATAATTTTCCATTTTTGACCACCAATAATCTTATGTTTTCCTATAAGAGTCTTGTTCTTTAACTTTTTCTTTCAATATTTTAATTTATCTTCGTGATTCCTGATCAACAACACCAATTGATCCCCGACCAGGTGTAGCAGTAATGGATGGTGCTGCCCTACCAAATATAGCTTATAGATTAGGCCCAAAACCCATCTCCCATAGATTTCTAGGATACCCCTTCCCTAAAACTATTCAAATTGCATCGTTCTGGGAAATTGATGTTGATTGTAAAGGGTTCGCCTCCCAGACATCTTGAATTTTAACCTATTAATACAAAAAAAATTAACAATTATTTTTTAAAATATTTGAGCTTCACAATTTTATCTAATTAATATTTTTTTCATTAGTATTTATTGTTATTTAAAAACTATAAAAACATAATATTTAAAATTATAATATAATAACAAACAATCCTTAAACCCAATTAATTGGGGATGACTAGATGTATCAAATGACACCAAATTAGCATCGTTTGGTCCATTTGGTTATCCCCATTTAATTGGTTTTAAGGACTGATATTTATTTTGATATAATTTTTATTATTACATTTTTATGGTAATAAAATAATATGAAATGGTAATGAAAAGTACTTACTCTAACGTCTTTGGTAGGTTCATTTACAAAACTGTCATTGGGTTTCCTATGCACTTTAAACCGCATCTCTATTCGGCCAATAGAGTGACCTAATTCATTAACCTTTATTAAAAGATGTATACAAGTTATAAAAAACCTTGAGTTATAATAAAATGATATAAATAATAATGAATAAAATACAAACCAAAATTTTTCTTTTTCTCAGAAAACTCTAAAACCCTACAATGTGAGGAATGGCATGGTTTTCACAATTCATAGAATTTATTCTAGATAATTCCTATAATAAATTGTGACATTAATAAAAATTATAATTATATAGTGTTTATGTTATTAAGATATTGTAAAATATGCAATTAATTCATGTGATTCATCTTTCTTGATATCCAAAAGGTGCTTCCATTACTCGTGATAAATTCCTTTAGGCACTTTCTAAAACATTTTTCATGAGCTCAGAGAAGTGTCATTAAACTCATGCAATAATCTCCATCAAAAATCTCTCAATTTTTTACCCAAATTTTTTAAATTCCATGGGTGTGAAACAAAGTTGGGGACATCAAAATGAAAAAACATCAAGAAATAAAAAACATAACAATTTATTAGTATATTACAAAATTTTACTCATGCCTTTTAAATTAGTTACCAAGAAATATTAAATTAATATTAACTTTACTTGAGTATCAAAGTCCTCATTTTTCTGAGCTATAGTAATATGCCTCTAATATTTATAATTAATGGGAAATCTCAACATATTGTAAGCAAGTTGCCTAAGAATATTCCCATAGATTCTAGTAGTATCAACAGTAGGTACCCCTAAACTCATAAAATAGAATGATAATATTAAACTCCTTCAAGACCCATACATCTTCTATATTCATATTTTTATCCCTTCTAATATTGTATTTATCTTTTTGAAAAAATCATTAAACAACTAATAAAATATAAAGTTTTTTTTGAAAAATGAAATACATACCAATAATGGTAACACGCCAATATCCCCTAGATAGAGGGGTGACGAACTGCTCCATCGTTGGAGGTGAATTAGGTGGTGGGATACCAACAAAATCTAGGGAAACATCTATCTCACTAGAAGTATCAAGTAAAATGGAATTAATAGGATCAATAATAGATGACAGTAGTGGTGGCGTGCTCTGAGATGCTGATCGACTAGGATCCATAAATTTTTTTTTCTCATCATTCCTGAATTTAAAATAGTTAAGGTTTATTAAATTAAGTATAGAATAATATGTGTTATCAAGGTATTTTTAACCCTTCTATTAAATTTACACTTTCTTTAATGAAACCACATATTGAATGCACATTTTTCTCTTTTTACCAATTTTTTAAATGTATTTTTTATGAGTTCAATCAATATTCATATCAATTACACCAAAAACTAGAATCTTTCAATGATTTTAGTGAGTGAATTTATAATTTGGAAATAAATCATTGAAAAAAACATCTATTACTACTATGTTAAAAATCAATTTTATAAATTTTATTTGAAGTATAAAACATTATCGATGTCTATTTTACTCACTATCTTCCATAAATACTAGGTGTCGTCAAACATTCCCTTCTTCCAACATTTATCCAAGTGTTATCTACCAAACATATGAAAAAAAAATTTAAATTAATCATAATATTCAAATTATGTGGGTACTAACACATGAAAATTACTATTGACATACCCGTTGTGTGGTGGTACAATCAATTTTTTATATTTTTCATAGTGTCACATAGTGGAAAATTAGGGTAGTCTCTCTTAAGAATATTTTTTCATCAATCAATAACTACTCCAAAAAACATTTATTATATTATTTTTTATATTTATGAAAACATATGAATGTGATGGGGTTAGAAATAGAATACATGAATGAAAATATAAGAAATATTTGAGACTAAATTTAACTCATATATTTCATCTAATAACATCTAATTAAGGTTTTTTGATCTATCAAATGGGTGTCAAAGAAACTTTCTATAAAATAAATTTATAAAAATGCAAGAATACAATAAAACCTAAATAATTCTATATTACAATTGATACTATTTAGGTGAGGGTGATGAAACCTTTAAGGGGGGGTTTGTGTTGCCTATGAGGAGGGGATCTGAGCTGGAGAGAGGGAGGTCATAGGGGGGTATATGTCACCACTGAGTAGGAGAACTGAGTTAGGGAGAGGGAGTTCACATGGGGTGTCAACATCGTTAGTGATTAAGGGAACTGTGATCCAAGAGAGGGGGGTCAGAGGGGGGGTGCAGGGTTTAGGGTTGAAGGGGGGTCTCAGGGGGTTTGGGTTTCTGCTGAGAAGGTAGAAGTTAGGTTAGAGGGGAAGGGTGGAATGGGGGTCTCAGGGTTGGGGTCACCATCAGGAAAGGGTGAGGAGGTGGTCAGGGGAGGTCAGGGAAGAAATGGTTCAAGGTCGTAGGGGAGCAAGGGAGGGTGGGAATAAGGGTTTTTTTGAAACATTTAGTATTGGTTTAATTAAAACTGATGATAAATGTTAAAATAATAAAAATTCATCGACAGTTTGATCAAACTTTCGTAATATTATTATTATTAACTAGATTTAACTCACGATGGTTACTAAAACCACCGTTAATAAACCACCTCTAAGCATCACTTTTTTTATAGTGGATGCTCAGTCTAATAGGACCATTAAAACCCTAGAAGATTTTTTTAGATACTGATATGTAGATTTTAAAGGTGGTTGGGATCAACACCTACCCCTATTTTAATTTTCTTATAATAATAGATTTCACTCAAGCATTTAGATGGATCCTTATGAAACCCTTTAGGGTAGGAAGTGTTGAAATCCAATATGTTCAGATGAAGTTAGAGAAATAAATCTATTAGGGCCTAAGATAACTAAGAAAATGGCATAGAATTCTAGATCCATTCAGTAATACATCATGACTTCTTATAGTCGTCTAAAGAATTGTGTTTAAAATAACCAATGAGGTCTAGAGTTTGAATTTAGTGATAAGTTATTCCTTCAAATATCTCTATTTAAGAACTTATGAGATTTTTAAATATAAGTAATATGATCCCAATATATATAATCCCATTCAAAATTATTAATCATATCATTATGGTCTTTATCGCTTGGGTATTCCATTGAACCACTCTCAATTTCATAATATATTTCATTTATTTATTTTGAGTAAGTACATACTTAATTCTCCACATGTAATGAAATCAGATGTTATCCCACTGAAGCATGATAATTCTTATGAGAAATAACCAATAGAGATTTTGGATAAAAAAAGATAAAGTGACATCAAACAGGAACACAAACGTTGTAAAAGTCTTGCGGTGAAAACTTAAATTTGAGGAAGTTATATGGGAAACCAGGGATGTGATAAGATAAAAATATTCTTGTTTTTTTATTGGTGTAACGAAATATTAAGGGAGAAAATATTATAATAAGGTTAGAATGTAACACCTCACAATTTTATAATATATTTCTTTTTAAATAAATTGGATGTGTTTTATATCTTGCTTTATACACAACAATGATCCTAAATGAACCATGATATACTATTAAAATATTATTATTAAATTTAGTTGTTATCACATAGTTTTTGGATTGGTGGGTATGAATATGACTAACTAAATTATAAAAAGATTATATAGAAGTTATCTTTAATGAAACTTTGTTGATTAATTCCTAGTAAATAAGTACTCAATGTGAAATTCTAAGAATAAAATCATTTAATGTTAAAAAATATATTTTTAAAAATATTTTATTTTTATATACATTATATATCATGACCATGAATTTAATTTTATTTTTATGAAATATATTTTTAATTAATTAATAATAATATATACATTTTCATCAATTTAATGTAAATAAATACAAAATCATTTGAAGGTAAAAAGGGAAATTTTTCATAAAACTGTTTTTAAGTGTAAAAGTATTTCAATTTTAAAAAATTAAAATAATATCTATTGATGAATGATTTTAATGAAATTATCATATAATATATTCAATGAATTATATTTGTATTCATATAATGATTATCACTAGGTAAATAATTAGAGTGAGTTCATTTTATTCTTGAAATTTTATTTTTTCTAAATAATTGTTTTCATCGTGTTTATGGGTTTATTTTAAAATTAATGGAAACTGATTATAAGAATTGAATTTGATAAAATCGTTTCCATATTTAAAATAATCATGTAAAAAAATTTAAATAGACCTATTTCATTTTTTTCCCACAATGAATAGTAATCGAGGTAAAAAACCATTTCTACGGTAAAAGTTAAAATGGTTAATGAGGGGTTGTACTAAGGAGATAAAGGATAAAATAATGTAAAATAATTTATAAAACATATTATTTGAATTAATTTATATCCTATATCATCACATTTTCTAATATGATCTATTTTTGATCTATTTTCCATAAAATTTACTCTATTATATTTTAATTTACTTAATATTTCTAAGTTTGTCACCCACCTCACTTATAAATGGGAACCTCCGATCCTCTCTTCTTCACACCTTCTTAAGCCATATAAATCAAAATATATCTATGAAAATATCATTTTAACTTTTCTATCAAAATTCTAAAGGTATTGGTATTATTATAATACCAACCCAATGGTCTTTAATAAGAGATCCAAATAAGGTTTCTCAAAGAAGAGGTATTTCTCTTAACAAGGTGTTTTCATGTTTATTTATTCCTTCACATACTTATACTATTTTATAACCATGATGATATTATATCATCAGTATCTTTAATATGATTAAATTTTATTATTTTTATGACACAACCCATTTTCATCTCCTTTTCCATCTGAAGAGATATGAAAGCATTACTTGTGTTTATGTACGAACTACTGTCTCCACGTAGTGATGTAATTTTCTTTTTCATCACCTTTAACCTGGATGGTTATGCTGATGGATTTAATATTTATATATTATTATTATTAAATTATTATGACTCTATAAATATAAAATATTATCTACCAATATACCCTCTCATCTTTTGGAAAATGATAATGTCACTCATGAATACGTGTGGACCATCACATACATGAGGCGATGTGATTTGTTTTTAATTTCCTATTCACATTGACGGTTATAAAAAGATATTTAATTAATATGTATTATATTTATGATATAATTATTATTATATGAAGTTTATTTATTATTGACATTTATTTCATTCCTTCCATCGAAAAGTGGAAACATCACTTGTGTGTATGTATGGACTATTGTTTCTACAAAGTGATGTAATTAATTATTCATAAAAAGAAACTATAAATAGTAATAAAAGTATATTTAATTAATTAATATTATAATTATAAAATTATTAATATTATATATTATATTAAACCATTACCAAGGTACAAGGATCGGAATCGTCCAACCAAAACATGCATGATAAATAGAACAGGTAACACCCCGAATGTTAATTTTAATGAATAATTATTAATTAAATGGTGATTAGAAATTATAAAGGAATGATATATAGTAAGTTATGTATGAATAGGGTTATATAATAGATTCATAATAAATATATATTTATTATATAGTAGTTTTAAAGTCATATGAAGCAAGACGAGACTTGTGGCAAGGGTTTTTTGTCTCAATATTGTTTCATTGAGACATGTTTCATGTTATGACTATTTGTGTTTATATGGTGTATATACTATAAATTTTACATGATATATCATGAATATATTAATATTAATTTTTTTAAAGTTTCATTTTAGGTTATTTATTTCAAGGGGTTATGATTCAAAATTTACCCAAGCGGCTAGGGTTTATGTTACAATCTCATTTTTTTCAAGATCATCTCTGTTAAGTTTCCATTGATGGAAATTATTTGATCTTTATCCTTTAAAACCCATATATTTTCTTCTATTATTTTTATTTTTAAAATTTTCAAGTACTATTACCTTTTTTCACTTTTGGTACTTAAAATGATGGAAAAAATATTTTAATATAAGCCATCCTTATTTCTTCTTTTTGTGTCGAGAATCTTTCTCCTCTATGTGAATGTTATTAAAAATTGTTTTATGGGATTTTTTATATATAATTACATGTTTGATAAAGATTATTGTTTCTATCTTTTAATTTCTTTACAGATTGTTAAAAGGAATATTTTTTAATATTTTATGTATGACTCACTTTTGACATCTTACAAAAATGTGAAAAGAATTTTCTATTTCAATTTGTACGGTGTGAAAATATTTTTACAACATCATGAAAATTACTTTATTTGAAGATTAATTTACAAGTTTCCATATTTATTTTCAAATAAATATTTTTTCTCAATATTCTATGATTTTTTCATTTTTAAAATTACTGAAATCAAAGGAATTTTTTCCATGTTTTCAAAGAAATGTTCAAATTCTCTTTTAAAGGTATTTTTCATATATATCAACATAATTCAAGGATTATTATGTTTCATTAGGGGTGTGATATTATGATGAAACCCACTTTATTTATTGAATTAGATTATGATGAGGATGTTTTATGGATTATTTTATGAAACCTGTTACTTTACAATGGGTTGATTAAGTTATGATATAATCATTATGAAACCAATTTCTTTTCTATGGGTTTTTATATAATGAATGTTTTTATAATCTTAATGTGAATTTATATAAGACTTTAATTATGTTAATTGTGGGACCATATTTATATACCCTATAATTTATTGGTTAAATATTGGTGTCTCGTGAGATAATATGAACTAAAATGGGGAGTAGACCTAGTTTAGTAACAGACTCTGTCCACTATGGTAGTCTTTGTAGTGAGCCTTAACTAAGGATGTGATGGAATGGTAAGTTAACCCAATCCACTATATAACTTTTTCAACTATTATATTCTTGAAAATAATCCTTGACTAGGTAAATGATTTTTTATAATTATGTATAGGCCAAAAACTTATATACAATGATCATCGATATGTTTTCATGACCCATGACTGATGATTGATGATTTTTTACATTTATGATTATGTATTTTATTAATAAAAAGTATTATTCCATTATTTATGGTAAAAAATCTTTGAATTATTAGGTATTATTTTCTTAAGTTATGATCTTGTCATTATAACTTTATTCTTATCTTATTCTCATTTATGATCATTGATTGATATCTCCTATGGTTACCCTTACTAAGAATATAATCTCACCCTTTCTGATATTTCTATTTACCTAGGTTATAAATAATGGTTTGAAATAGGATATGTCTAAGAAGGGTACTATGTGAGAATAACTTTATGAGATATATTGAATATATTTCATGAAATTAAGTTTTTTATATATCCAGTTTCAAAGGTCACTAAATATTTATGGTTATGAGGTATGTATTATTATTAAATTGTATTGAATATTCATCTAAAATGATATAATATTTTATAAGTTATGCTCAAGTCATCTAATTAAAGTAATAAAATAAATTTACATGAGGAATTTACTTATTTTACTCAAACTGGGCTAATTCATGGAGCATGCAAATACAATGTGCCAATGCACTTAAAATACTAAGTGCACTAATTTTATTTTAAAATAAAAATTGGTTTTACTAAACCTTTGTATTTATAACCTACATAAATTAATAAATAACTTGATGATATTCATACAATATGGAACTCATTACTCCTCTGATAATTTTTCTTCTTCTTCTACAAATAGAAGATTGAAATTACACTGAAGATGGTGTAACAATAAACTCTTCTTTTATCCATTTTATAAACTTTACTAACATCCAATGAGATGACCTCATAAAAAACCTTATTATCCTTCCCTAACTATTCAACATAGACCTATAAATATTCTTCCACTTTTTTTTACTTTCATTGTAGCTCTAGAATACCTCTTTATGTTGTCACTACTTTTTATCACCTCTCAGATGGAAATATATCTCCTTTTTTGTTATTTTATTTACCTTTTAATATTTTATTAATTGAATAATTATGTGTGAAAAATTTTCCATATTGGAATATGGAGACATTAAAGTTAGCAGTGGTAATTTCTATAGCATTGAATTCAAACCAATTTTCTTAATAATTTAGAAATGATTAGATCCACAATCTTATTTCAAATCCATTATTAAACACCAGAAAAAAAAATTTGTTATCAATATGGTGTGTAATTTCTATTAAATATGTGAGGCTTGGTAAACTACTAGATCAACAAAATAATACCCAAACATGAATTTAAATTATTGGATAATCATGAAATAACCTCCCTTTACTTTTTACTTGATTCTCCCTGTTCTCATATGGATGATTTCTTAAACATATTTCAAGATACATAAAACATATTTTATGTTTTTAAAGGATGGTAGTTCATAGAAAAAAATAACTAATTGAATGACCCTTATATTCCTAGAGAAGAATATTATGAATGATCACTAGTCACCCATATGAATTACTACCTTTTCTATTTTTCATGGTCAATGCTAGATGACCCTTACATTTTTTTCTAAATAACTCTTAGGTTTTTCCTTGAGTTATAGAAATGACTCTTAATATTTTAGGGATGACCCTTACATTTTTTAACCTTTTCCATTTTTTACAACCATAAGATAATAACTCTTATGAAATGAGTTTTATAGCCCTTAAAAACTCTAGTATTTACTCTTATGATCTGGTGTATTTTCCAATTTTCTAAACAAATTCATAGTGTGACTCTTATGTGATGCCCAAGAAGACTATTATGTGTATGGTTAATTATAATGACCCAAAATTTATAAATCATATTCATTTCTAGAATAAATATTTTTTTATATTATATTGTATAGTATTATACACATACAATACATAGAAAAACCACTAAAACTTTATTTCTTTAACAGAGATCATTACATTAGTCAACTATTATAACCATGAAATTTTAAAAAATTAAAATGGGTTAAAAATAGAAAATATAAAAGGTAGAATGGTAAAATTTAGATCGTCCCTATTTGTTAGGACTATTGCTCCCACAAATAATACTGAGTAAATGAAACAAACTATTAGTAAACCAATCAACATTTTAGAAATGGAAAATATAGAACATTTTGATGAATTATATTGAGTAATGTATAAAAGAATAAAGAGGTATTTATAGGAGGTAATATGACCATTAGAATAGTAATGAAATCGTTGAAATATGAACCTAACCATTAGGAATAGTAATATTACTGTTGGGGATAATAATTTGACCTCAAAATAAAAAAAATGCAATATAAATAATATTTATCAAGATTTATTTAAGAAAATATAAATATTATAATGTTATAAAATAAATATAAATACTAAAAACTCACAGAAACTATTAATCATGTTTTAAATAAACTGTATTTTAATGTATTTTATCAAAATCATAATTTTTATTTTAATAATTAAAAATAATTATGTTTGAAAATTATTTAAAAAAAATTAATTTCACTTATAGAATCATCACATAAAAATTTCACATGGGTTATTTTTTGATAATTTTTAGAGAAAATTCAATTTTATGTGCATATTAAAAATATATTTTTTGAATACTACATGTTTTATGATATGATAATGATATAATAGTGACTTGATAAATATTAAATAGGTTATCTCTACCCAAAATAAATTTAATATGCTAAATAGTTTATTTAAAAACAATAAACTTAATTTTCAAACCTAAAAAGTAATTTCCAAAGTCTGAAAGTATAAATTTTCCCTTTAAATGAACAAATTTTCACACTTTTCATTTCCTTTTGATTTAACTAATAAAATTTATTTATAAAGTTTTTGAAAGTACTAAAATCATGTTATTATATTCAAATATATTTTAAAATGTCAAAAATATTACTATCTAAATTTTTTCCTTGTATATAATAATTTATTCCATATTTTAACTCAAAAACATTCCTCTCCTCAAGTATAAATACCATCTACCCTTAACCTTGGAAACCCACTTCTCCCTCACCTAAAAAATCCAAATATCTACCCAAATTCAACCTCTTGAGACTTTTATCATCCTTATGGATGTTATGGAGTAAACTAAATCTAAGTATTCAAGGTGTTTACTATCAAGGAAAAGAAGAAACATAGAGAAGTAGGAGGTTTAAATAAGATAAAAAATAATAGGATTCAAGGTATGGGGATTCTCGAACCCAACTCCTTATTTTGGGTTATATCAAATTTCACATTATATTTTGTAATAATATTCCTCCTATGAACTTAAAATTTATTTTTTATAATTATTTCCCTTTTATTTCAAGGTATATACATGTTTCTAACTTATAAAAATTATTTTTAGGTCAATTTCATAGATTTTTCAAAATGGATTTATTTTCCAAAACATTTCATTAAATCCTCTTGATCTATTCCTTATATGATCAATAATGATGATATTTTATGCAAAAATATGACTTTACTTATTCATGTGGGGACCCTAAATTTTATTGATGAAATTATAATCATAAAACCTTTATAAAACCCATTCATTTCCATTTGTTTATTACATGACTATGATTATTATATGATTACTTTACATGTGGAATGCATGATTATAAGAATTTTTTGATGTGATGGTTATTATTGGAATTATATATCCCTTGAATGAATTAGTTAATGTGATGTATATCATGAGATTGTGTTTATTATGTGTGAACATGATGCTAGCTTTATTCACAATTATGATGTTATTATTTCTGCCATATGTTATGTGTAAACATGAAGCTAGATTTATTCAAAAACTATGTGTGGTATTTTACCACTATATTATGATGTTTCATTATTATGTATATTCCATATTCCATTACTCTTTGAAATTATTCACTCCATCTTATGATGATTATCCCATGATTATGATATAATGATGATGATTATGCTCTCCCATAAACTATTGATTTATATCTCTTATTGTTTCTTTATTATTCATCCCCTTACTGGTATTTTATCTCACCCATTTCCTTGATTCATATCCATAGGTTAATATATATACTAAGGATAACATGAGATCTTTTAGAAGTTCTATGATTAAGGATTGAAAAAAAATTATTTTTTATTATGTACAAGTGATCTATGAACCTAATTTTCCAAATATACTAAACCTTTTGATCATGGAATATAATACTACTTTGTTATTTATATTAAAAATGATTTAATAATAAAGTAATAAAAAGTTGGGTCACTATATTAATTACCCCTAAAATTTCAGTACTTTATCACAAAATGAATCATACATTCATAGGTAACATCTCTTAACTTAACAGTATTTCTTAGCCTCTTCAAGAATTTACACTTATATGAATAAGGGAACTCAAGGAATTAACCATTTTAATATTTCTTCTCTAAAGCATACTCTTATAAAAAATATGAAATAAACCCTATGAAATATACTTTAGAAAAACTTAGACCATTCTATACAAACCAAATTCTTCCAAAATTACTACAAAACACTTCAATTGTCAAAAGATATATATAAATTTATAATCTATTTTGGAATTTCCTTCAATGTCCTTATCAACAACCCTAATCCAAAAAGCCTTCATGTGATATTTTGTCTAAAAACAATCTATTAATAAAAATAGAATTAATTACTTAACTAGAATCATCCTCAATGAAACCTATAGTCTCACCAAGTAATTTATATATCTAATCATATTGAATATATGATCGAAAACTAAAATTCATTAGGCCATTTTTCTTTTATTTACTTTGAAACACCTTGTGAATAATTTTTTGTTTTTTATAATCATTTATATTCATTTTTTGAACTAATTCAACACTTTTTATATAGGTAGGGGTTACTATAACACATAGAATATTGTTCTTATTTAAGAACTCTTTTTAAGTTACCAATCTAATAAGTTTCTTACATTAAGGGTCTCATCAAAGATTAATATCAAAATTTATTTTTTATGATAATGATATTATTTATCTACTATAAATGATTTTATCATATTAGTATTATATTTTACTAAAATTTAATAAGGGATTTTATTAAATTAACTCCCACTAAAATAATGACCCCCTTTTTAAAAACAGCATATCCATTACTGGTCTAAGATCCATATTTCACTAATAAATGATTACTCTATGTAATTACTCTCACTAATTAGCTATTTAGGTGAGGTAACATACTAAATATATCATATATGACTCTTGGATAGTTGAGTGTACAACGCTTTTTCCAATCCAATATATAGATAAACTCAACTATACCCTCTGATATCCTAACTCTTAGAGTTTCCTAGATAACTGTAACCCAAATATAACAATGGTATTTGGTTACCTAACTATTAGGTTTTTCCATTTCCACCATGCCATACACAAGATAATACACGAGAAACCTGATATGAAAGAACCTACCTGATTGAATGACTAAGGCATTGACATGCTATTGCTTTGGAAGGAATCTAAGACATAATATTTTGAAGGTGATTGAATCTTACCATATTATCTTGTGTTATTCCATATATATATGAATGATCCAAGTGATTTAGTTTGGAATCTCATTCCTTCCACCAAATAAATATGTTCAATATATATTTATGTATAATGACTTACACAACCAATGATTTGCGTTACTCACATAAAAATAGAAACTAAATATGTTTACACATATCCAAATTCATCTCATGCATAAGGTAAATGAAATTTTAGTATAAATGTTAAGAATTATATTAAATTGGAAATAACCATATGAGTATTCTTGGACTATAAATATAAAATCCACACCTTTCTATAATAAGGAATAGTCCTCTAGGCTAGTGGGAACTTCAAACCAAATTTCTGCTACCCAATGTTACTTTACTCAAGAGATATTATAATTCATCATAACTCAAATACCTAATATGTGTAAACTATATTAAACAACTAAATTTAATATAATGAATTTAATTAGAAAAAAAAGTCAGGAGAGATGAAAACTAAATCCATTATCATACCAAGATTGTAACTCCTTAGATACATGTATGATCATCTCTATAATTAGTTTAACAACTTTAAAATAAATCATAAAAATAACCACAATATAAATATTTTATATCCATGAATAAAAAACAAGATAATAAATTTTAAATAAATGAACAATTCATATATTTAAACATGAGATAAATAGTTACAAACAATTCATAAAGAAAAGATAATTATAAATGATTTATCAATTTATCTATTCATTATAGACATTCAATAGTCTTGAATATAAAAAATTTATACTCATTTAATAATATAAAAACCTTCATATTATTCATTATATGTTATTTCACATTAAATATATGATATTAAATGAAATATAAACATTTAATAATTAAATTTATATTATGTATACTATTTACATAATCTAACTATAATATACTTAACATTATCTAATCCCACATCAAATCACTTTTCAAATATACTTTTTATGTGGTTTAAATAATATTCCAAATAAGGCCCTTAAATTGAACTATTAAAATTACGTATTATAAACAATTCATAATCTTAAAATATAAACACTTTATATTTAGAATTATTTTATAATTTATAAACACTTCATAAATTGTCCTTATGATTTCTAAATAAATAGTTTATTTATAAGTCATAAGGCATTCCATGTAATTTGGTAAAAGATATTTTAATATTAACAGTTAATATTATAAAATATTATTGATAATTTTTTCATAAAAATTTGATTAATTAATTATAAACACTTTATAATTAATTAATTTTATAACTATTTTATAAATTAATAAATAACCCAAAATAGCTCTTATTATAATTTATAAATATTTTATTAATTACATAATTCAATCCATAATTGAATTTTAAGAAAATAATTTTTTCATAACTAATAAAATTTAATGATATGATTAGAATTGTAGGATATGATAGGAATCATATTAAAAAATCCAAGGAAATCATAGAATGTGATAGATAAGTAGTGACACATAAATAGTTTAAGAACTGTCGGTAGTATTTTACAACTGATATCCATATTGTCTTCTATAATATCTTATCATATTTAATGATACACGTCAATATCATAAAGGAGGTATGATGCTGTATTTTTTGAAAACATGATGCAACGTAATCATAGGATATGATATAAAACAGTAGTGCCCTATGAATCATACAAACCTAAGGAATTTTTACTGAGTTGTTGTTTATGATATCCTATATAATAATTCATCACTCAATAAACTAGAACAATTTTCCAAATAATATTTTATGATTGGGGTTACAACATACAAACAGGCTTCTAAACCACTATTTCCTAATATGGCTTCATGAATCAAAATTCATGGTAGGCCCTAATATCACTTCTAGGTTTTAAAGGATCTAATAATAATTTTTAATCATAATATAAGTAAATAGGAAACCCAAAATAAAGGTCACCATTCTATATAAATTAAATCATATATAATATAGAAATGAAGAAACTATAAATTTATATATTACACTGTTGATCGTAGTGGAATAAATCTTCATCCATGTTTGATAAATATCATAGTATAGGTAGAAAAAATATGAACTAGATCCAAATGTATCCTTGGGTTGTTGAATCGCTTGATGTTCAAGTGAGATCCTCCACCCTCCACGATGTGCTAGAACCTTGTGACATAAATGAGGTGGGAGAAGAGATTTGTGGGTAGGGTAGTTTCAGATGAGGCTTGGGAGACATACCCACACCCCATCTCATAGAGAATTACTCCTTATAAATCTTTTGAGGACACTTAACAAACATACATGCATTAATTAATATGTTACAATTTAACAAATGCATCAACTATAACTCTCAGAAAATTCATGCAATGTTTGTATGAATGAAAAAAACTGCCCATCAATTTCATATAATGAAATGCCTAATTAATGATAGTTAAAAATTTTGGATATTCATTGGAACATTAAGAATTAATATTCAGTCTCCATGAGTATCGAATACAGTGACATGTTATATGAATTATGATACGGTTAGTTGTATATTATGACTTGCATATGTTGTGTCTTATTGTATAATACAGTCATTCCATATGATTGAAAAGGCTAGTGTCATGAAATGTCTCTCCATTCCTTATAATATACCTTAATTTTACAATATTATTGGGCCAATTACATCACATGAAAAATGGATTTATTTCATATATCCTTCAATAAACACCTCTCGTCATTCACCAATATTAACAATTCCAAGATTACCATTTCAATCATGTCTAACATTACCTTGATTAAATATTTGTTCTTCCTTTATATATTTAGTAATTTCACAATTATACTGTTACATATATTTTTCTTCATATGTATGAAGTCTATTAAAATATAACATATAAACTTTTATAGTAAATATATATAAAAAATTTATTTATTTTTTCAACCAACCATCAAAATATTTGTATTGAATTTTTTTCCAAAAACATTGATAAAATCCTTTACCTTATCAAGTTTAAATTCTCCTATTTATGGATAACATGAAAACCCTTATTATAGGTTACTATAAAATTATTTCATCCATGAATGGTATTAATTATATCATGTAAAACATTAAATGTACAAGGAACACAGACTTCATGCTATGTTTCAACCTAAGTGAGTCTATTAATTCTTCACATACAGGGAAACCTAAACTTTCATTACTGTTATACCCTAAAACATCACCAAACAACATGGATCTCAACAAAAAAATATTATTTATTGTGATCATCGTATACCATAACACCTCTATCCCACAAAAATTTCAAATCTATAGTTAGTTGAGCAAAATAAATTTTAATATCATTACTAAGCTATTTCATCCTTGAAATAAGAAATGAAAACATGTTATACTTTTACTTCATCCATAACCATGGATGTCAATTATAATTTAATAACATGGTTATCTAACTGTTGTGAGTGAGACTTCATATACCATGTGGATTAATTTCAACAATATATAATGTAAGATGGAAGTTTCTTGACTCATTCTCAAATTCAAGATACTCATTGTCAATTTTCTTCCATTGAAGAGTATCTATTGGGTGTTATAGTTTACCATATGGATTCTTGAATATATGTGATTCAAAAGAATACTAGAAGTCTTCAAACATCTATACATTCATTAAATTATATGAATTACTAGAATTTTCCACATAGCTTTTAACAAAATTCATTTATTTTTCTAGTATTGAGATGCATTGTAATTGGTATATTTTTGTAGAGATTCACACTCTTTTAGAAATAATATGTAGAATTTAAGGAAACTTTGTATTTTTTATAGATAATACCTATAGAACATACCATTTATTTAACATTTTATGTTTTATAAAGATGTTAAATGTTATCTATAAATATAACATTCAAAAAAGAAAGCATCTCTATAAAACTAGCATTACTCAATCCATGGCCCACTTTTAGGTTAATAGTTTTTGTACTTTTGATAGAGTTTTATATTTCATGCATCCATAAAATAATGGAATCTCTATACATTTCATAAATTTCTCAAACATTTTCATACAATATCTATGTTTATATTCAACCATGGTTATCATTTCCCCAATACAATCTATATCATTGTATATAATTATACAAATATCCAATGATTCATAAAATGTATTTTCATTCTACTTACTAGATACATTTAATTATTATTCATGTGTAGTCCAACATTTATTAAAAAAATATTATGTAAATAATATATATATATATATATTAACATTGTGAATGTATATATATATATATATATTAAAAAATATATACACAGTATAAAACATTTATGTACATATATTTATATGTGTATAATCTATAAACATAAATATGAATTGTGTATATAAACATAAATTATAAACACAATACTCAATTTTATATTTATATATTTCTATAATATAATTGAAAATACCATTTAGGTAATATTTATACATGAAATTATGAAAATATATCAATATATATAGTAATAAACTTATATATATATACATTATAAACAATATATGTATATAATACATAAATAAAGTAAACACAAAACACATATATATACATATGTATAAATTTGAATGTGTGTGTGTGTGCATGTATGCATGAATCTATAATATTCACTACTACATATTCTTCTATATTATGCACTATCATTTATCAGTGTTAAGAAAAAACTAATAAATAGGGTATTTTTATCATCACTAGAAAAAAGTACTGATAAAGATGATTTTTATCAGTGTTAAAAAAAGTTATGATAAAAAGGAAGCCTTTGTTAATGATTTTTTAGCACTAATAAATGGTACCATACATAAAATATATTATATATATAGATATTTATATATTCTTAAATATTATTTATATAAATATATATATATTTATTTATTTATATAGATAAAAAATATAAATATATATAATTGTTTATACTTTTGTTTATAAAATATTTAAATTCAAATTATATAATAGACAATAGACATATATATTTATTTATATTTATATATATGTATATATATGTATTCATATTTAAATCTATATATATTCATATTATATAATTTATAATATACATATATATTTACTATATACATAGGTATCTATAATTATATGTGTGTGTGTGCTTATATATATTTATATTTATTGACACACACACGCACTATAAGGCCCTAGCCTTAAATATTGAATAATCTGGAGTTAAGTCAATAATTTGAATTTATTTCACATTGTGGATCTTTTCAACTTTAGATATCTAGATAATTAGGCCATAAATCATACATAAAAAACCATAGAAATACAATGTGGAAACATACAAAAGTATCCATTTCTTCCATAAAACAAAAACTTTTAAGATGAAATGTTGTTTCTTTTCATGTTTAATCATAATTTTTTCTTGATCTTGTCATTGACTCTATTTTTCTTTAAATCCTTTGA
Organism: Viscum album; assembly: GCA_963277665.1. Classification (NCBI taxonomy): domain Eukaryota; kingdom Viridiplantae; phylum Streptophyta; class Magnoliopsida; order Santalales; family Viscaceae; genus Viscum; species Viscum album. Next base: position 1,876,081,469 of record OY728161.1, read on the forward strand.
AAAGCATTTTAAAACATGGGATGAGCATAAAAAGCTCGGTAAGGGATAAAAAAAGAATGGAAATCGTTAGCCTTGTGAAAACATGTAAACCATGAATACTTTATCATAAAGTAATACTTTTCACCTTTAAGATGTTGGGGTTTGGCTTAGTGGTAAGCACTCTGTAATCCTATATGAAATATGGGGGTTAAAACCCATTGCGTATCGGTACTGTAGCATTAGAGGTATTGTAGCAACGGAAACACTATAGCGGCGACGGGAACTGTAGATATAGCAGCAGTGGGCACTATAGTAGTGGTGGGTACTGTGTGCTATTATAGTAGTACTATTCACAGAATTGGCCTTTGGCCAAAAAGTTAGACCCTATAGGCCATGTAATTGATACATTCCTATTGGGCCTTCATACCAAATATATATGATGTAATAAAAGCGGGTGGTTGGATGGGTTATCCCATGGTGGGGCTATGACCTGCCTTTCAGGCCTATGTGTGTGTGGTGTGTGTGTGTGTGTGTGTGTGTGTGTGTGTGTTTGATGTAATTGTACCCCTAAGCACCTAATATACAAGTAGTAAAATACACTTCACTAAATATAAGTTCATTTATTACCTTTTTTTGTAATCAAAAAATTTCCATAAAACCCATATAAAGAAACATATAACATAAAAAGGTAACTTGGGATATAGTCATACTTAAATGCAAGAACAATATAGTTGACTTCCACACATATCATTAAATGGAATAGCCATACGGCTGGTCGACTTTCATACCCAATGCATTGGTTGTTATAATGTAACCACCCATTCTTGGTTTACCATAGAACCACCCATATTTGGTTTATCACATAACCACCCATCATTGGTTTATCACATAACCACCCATCAAATGTCCAAGTAACATTATATAATCATAACACATAAAAGATTGAAATTATCAATATTTCACTTATAAAATTTGCAATCACAAGGAATCATTACAATATATTGATATAATCAACCCATTATTAAAACCATTTTCAATACCAAAATAACTAAAAATGGAATATAGTATTTATTTTCCTTTTAAAAACATTTTTCTTGTATAGGAATCCAAATACCAAATAATGGTCACAGTGGTAGAAAAATCGTTGTCACCGCGTACGTTAAAAACATTCCTTTTGTAGTTTTGTAAAGAAAGTAAAACTCTTCATAAAAAAATATTCAATTTAAAAACTATTGAATGAAATTAAAAATATACATAAAATTTCTTGTATAACCCTTTTATATCCATATAAATAAATATGTTAATTAATATCATGAAGAAAAATATTTGATAATTAAATCTTTAAAAGTTCAAGGTGTCTCATACCACTTTGAACATTTAAATCATAATATACATGAATTAATACATTTAATAAAAGAATATATGAAATATTTATATATATAAATATCGATATTAAATGTCATAGTGGTTGTATATACACTTTATAAAATAATAAAGGTGCATATTAACAAGAAATGCCTCAATGAAAGGAGATTGAGACGAAATACCTTACCTTAAGTTCAATTTTTCATGTATTTTCCTTGTTCTTACTGAATATAAAATTAGGTTAATTTTTAATTTATTTATAACCTTTTTAATATTTATTATTTCTTTTATATCTCTTATTATCATGTTATAATCATTTAAGTTCATATCGGATGTTTTGTCGATATTTGGTACTTGAGTCTAAAATGAAAATGGTTTGATGTCACTAGTCCATGTGGTCATAAGTAAATTGTATCCATAATAATATTAATGAAATTATTATTATTTTAATACATAAATTTTACCTTTAAATCAAACCATTAAGTTTGGTTATGAAAAATGTACAATGTTATTTTCATGGAGATGGTAAGTCATAAGTACGCATGAGTAACGTCTTCATTTTTCATTAATCGTTATTGAAGTGAGGTAATTATAATTTCACCTTTCCATAATGATAATATCATCATTAATATCATATTTATAATTTAAATATACTTACATATATCATACAAGTGCTATAATTAACAAAAACAAGTCACATCGCTTCATGGAGGTGATAGTTTACATAAACACACGAATGACTTTATCATTTTTATGTGCATAGAAGTATGAAATTAATTTATATATTATTATATTATAATGATTTATATTTCATTAATATCACATATAAAAATTAATTTCATTATTATAACCACTCATGACGTACGATTATGTAAAATGAATTAGATCAGTTCGTGGAGGTGATAATTCACACATACACATGAATGGTTAATGTCTTGACAATTTAATAAAATTGGAGATGAATTTAAGTGATTATATTAACATAATAAAATCAAAGAATATTTAGTATACTTCAGTAATTATATCATCATGTTTGTATGAGATTTGAATGAATTGGAATAAGAAATTAAATAGAAATACTTAAAGAAAACGATACCTCTTCTTCGGTTGATCATCATTAAAGAACACCTTAACACCTCTAAAGAGGTTTTTCTTCCAAAAATAAGAATTCAATAATGTGGGGAGGGATTCTAGGAATGGTTTCGTTCATATATTTTCCAATCCAAAATCCTTTGGAAGTGTGACTAATAAAGAGGGATGGGTGTCTTTTATAGGAGAGGGGAGGAGCACCCTTGGAATTATTAAAAGTATTAAATTAATATAAATTTAATTTTGATTCAAAATAATAAAAAACTCATTATTTATAATATAATATTAGGATAGTTCTAAATCCTATCATCCAATAATTTTTATACATGTATTTATTTTATTTTAAACCTTATATTTACGGTTTACCCTTAATTATTCTCTTTTAATTTTAATTGTGGTAAGAAAATTTTAAATATTAAGAGGCTATAAATTTTAATTTTATGTGACTAATTTCATATAAATGAATTATTTATGAAATTTTAGACCTTATCATAATTAATTTGTAAATTTTAAATATTTTTATTCTTTTTAAATAATTTAACAAGATATGTTTTTATAAAATATCAATTATGTCAATTTTGACACAATTCAATTTATTAAATTGAAATAAACTCTAAAAGATATATAACTTCAAAAAAAAAATTAATAGTCTTATAAAATTTCATATTCACTTAAAAAAATATTAAATTAATTATGTAAAATAATATTTATTTCAATAGTTATATTATCATTTATTTGATTCTTTCATTAATAAGGCAATCACAGCATCATCATTGTGTCATAATTAAATTTTATTATTTAATGTTTACAAAATATAAATAAAACACCATAATGTAGGTAATATTTTTATATTTATAATTACTATTTATAGTTGAATATATAACTTATATAACCCCATATTAAAAAAATTAGTAATAAGAGTCATATTTATGATATTTTTGCCTTTAAATTAAATGCCATAAATGTCATAATCATGCCCTAGTGGATTCTAAAGGCTAAAATTTCATTGAAAGGGTTGTCTTCGTCAGCCGTAACTCATCCAATAATATTATTACAAGATTTGGGGTAGTTTTATATTATTATAATATTATTTTATCCTTATTTACCTAATTTACCCTATAACTGTGGTAAATAAAATACTAAAGTTATTATTCACCAAATAGTATTTTGATCTTATTAAACCAAAAAATTTCATAATTATTACAACTATGTATGTTATTTTTTGAGAATTAAATTCACATAAGTGGAAAAATTAATTTAAAATTAATCACATTGTCGAAATGAGAAAACATATTTTTAAAAAGTAAAAACCATTAAAAGATTGACATGTGGTCATATCAAATTTAAATGTGAAATTAATTCCAATTACCAAAATTTGACTAAATGATAAAAAAATATTCTAAATATACTTTAAAACCAATTTAAATTATAATCTAACAATACAAATAAATTAGACGAAATTGTAGTTTTGAATTAAAATGCAGTATTTTTCACTATTCATTAAAATATGAATTTTATCAGAAAAATTCCAAAATTTCAACCAAAGTAAATTTTTATGTCTATATTAAAAATAATATGTTTATTTTTTTAAATAAAACATATAAAAGTTCCAAAAACTATATTTAAAAATGTTTCACCATCAAAAGGCGGTAAAATTACCTTTTAAAAATATTAGAGTATTTTATGCTTAAATTTGAATTTATTCTCATTTTAAGCCTCTAAAATTTATTTTATGAATGTAAAAACATTTAAAAAATATGTGTAAACATAATATAGTTAATTTTTTCATTCTTTCCAATACAATGTCTAGGTTTTAACTACCATTTAAAATAATAATATTAATAATGTATTATTTGTCGATATAACTCGGTCTTTTGTACAACGTAATATTTTGGAGAAAACCTATTGTTTCATATTGGGTATGATATTAAAAAAAGCATCCCATTTAACATAAAATTAATATCTTATTAATAAATATTAATAGATATGAAAATGTCTTATCTTTTAATTACCTTGAATGTTACATACTTCCCTACTTTTGGAAATTGCATCCTTGCAATTTTAAAATTGGGCTTGGTAACTTCATTGAAATCCCACATCAGAAAAAAATTCAATAAAACCTTCACTTTAAAAGTAATAAAGTGAAGTACAAATTTCACATGAGTTTCCATGTAGTAAAACATGGATATAGAATAAAAACTAACTCTCATAGACTAATAGAGAGTGATAAAGAACTCGATCATGGAAAGCTAACCATCACAATACCATAAATATGTGACGAGTAAGAGTCTATTGATAAAAGTAAGCGTATAATTTTTTTACTTCAAGATCCTTTTCATAGAGTTAAATAATTATATTACTACTTATACTAATATCATAATGAAATATACTTACTTGACAAGTATTGTTTCATCCTTTAATCAATTTCCACCATAAACTCATCTTTTCTCCAAATGATGAGTATTCAAGATGACTTTATCACACCTGAACCACTAAAATAAACATCTATAGAATCACATAATCCGCCAAAGATGAACTATATATTTCTAGTATCTTTATGCATTAACCAAAATCAAAATGGTTTGTACAATAGATGTTAATTCTCAAAAATAATAAACCATTTTCTGAAAAAAACTACTTTTAATATCCAAAATTCAATAGTAATAACCAAAGTTCAAAATAGACAATTAAATAAATAAAATTCCTTAAAATTCCTAAAAATAATCCAAACTGACATTGAAACCCAAAATTCATAAGGATTTGATCACATAGTCTTCCAGGATAAATTTTAACATTTATCTCCAAATAACATCAACCACTCTTAATGTCACATACCACAAAGTAATTAACCTAATAACATATTCTCCAAGATAGGTTAATCATTTCATTAAATAAACCAAATGGTAATAAGTCCACAATAAAATCTTAGATTCTTTCAAAATAAAATTCAAACATTACTCCTCAAATAAAATCCCATATTATTCTATTTATCTTAATCATATAAAATTCCAAAAATAGTGAACGCCTTCCAAAATAGAATTTATCACTTAATCCCTCAAATAATTTTACAATACTAAGGATATCCATTTGATAAAACATAAGTTTCCAAAATCAACTTATTATTATTCAAAAAAATCATTAAACTAAGAATAAAAGATCTTACTAACCAGTAAATTTATGTAGGCAAGTAGTAGATGATAAATACTTTTCATGCTTTGGTTGTGTGTTTGAATCCCGCGACCTTCTCCGACGTGATGGGTTGTCACCCTTCTATAGGTTTTTCTTTTTTCTAAAACTATATAATTTATATAACATTCCCAAAATGAGATAAAATTCTCAAAAATAATCATAACATATTTTAATCTCATATTTTATCTCAGGCCTTTCATTTTTCATCCCAAAATGTAATATCCTAGAATTACCCCAAAATCAAGGATCATATAAACCCTAAATGTTCTTTATAATTATGTTCATAAAATAAAATATAATTCTTACTCAAATAAAATTTTCACATAAAAAACTTAAGGGTTTTATATACTAGAAAAAAAATATTTCAAATTAATCCCATCATCAAAAGATTATTAATACTTTTAAATATTACACCATCCTATGATCTACCATAACTATTGAATCCATTATATGTAGATATCTTATTCATTAATAATTCCTCATGATCCTCTAACCATGATTTTTTATAATATTCCTTAATACTTCTTTCCTACAAACAAAAACATAAATCATGTTATAAGATTCAAAAATGTCAAAACATGAGACAAGGAATAATACATACCTTTCATAGGTTATTTTCAGTTTTCTCATATTCAATTGTACGGGAATTATGTATTGATAAACATATATTTGTTTGGTCCTCCTGATCTCATTTTCAAACCTTCTTCATAGGAAATTGGTTTCCATAATCACCATACTCCTCACATTTAAAACATTCAATTGATAACTCAAAAATAACTTATTTCCCCTTCCATGAGTCAATTGAACGCTTCTTTTTTCCTTGGTAGGTTATTGATTTATGACCTTCATTACCACATCTATAACACATTCTTTTCCCTTTGAAACATTGTTCTAGGTGTTTCTTTCTACATCCTTAACACATATTTTGATGAATATTCTTACCTTTGTGATCATTACCTGAACTTACAAAGGGATTCATCTCTATCATATATGATGCATTAAAAAAATTCAAGAAGGTTCCAGTGGCTAATTGTGACTCCTGATAGTTGGTTTAGAATAACCAAGAGAGTTCTTGTTGCAGCTCCCATTTTATTTAGTTTCTTATTCATAGAACCACCATATTTTCCTTCACATCCATTATTAATTTGGCAGATGCTGGATCCAACCATTTACTAAAACCAAAAAGGTTAGTGTGATTATATCAATAAAATCTTCATATACTAACTTTTGAGGAAGATAAACACTATGATATCATTATTTATGTTATCTCAAACTCATTCAATTTATATAAAATAACTAAGACTCTTTCTATTATGATAACTATTATGGCTATATATAACTTATAACTTATGCTTAAATATCACCCTAACCTCTAAATTTATCTAAACCATCATTTGATACCAACTATAACGCCCCATCCTTAAACATTACATAATCTTGAGTTAAGTCAATAATTTTAATTTATTTCACATTGAGGATCTTTTCAAGTTTAAACCTATAGAGAATCAGGGCATAACTTATACATAAAAAAACCATAGAAATTCAATGTGGACATTACAATAGTATCTATTTCTTTTATAAAACAAAAAAATTTACGATAAAATTGGTTTCTTTTCATTTTTAATCATAACTTTTCCTTGATATAATCATTGACTCTATTACTATTTAAATCATGTGAAAAACATTCCAAAACTTGGGTGGAACATAAAAAGATCAGTAAGGGATACAAAATAAAGGGAAACTATTAGCCTTGCGAAAACATGTATACCATGAATACCTTATCATAAAGTTATACTTTTCACCTTTAAGAAGTAGTAAAATACACTTCACTGAATATAAGTTCACTGTTTGCCTTTTTTTATAATCAAAATATTACCATAAAACCCATATAAAGAAATGTATAACATATAAAGGTAAATTTAGACATGATCATACTTAAATAGAATAACCATAAGGTCGACTTCCACACATATCACTAAATGGAATAGCCATACGGCCGACATCCATACACAATGCATTGGAGGTTATAATGTAACCACCCATTATTAGTTTATCACATAACCACACGTGTTTGGTTTATTACATAACCATCTATATTTGGTTTATCACAAAACCATCCTTCAAATGTCCAAGTACCATTATATAATCATAACACATAAAATACTTCAATTGTCAACATTTCACTTATAAAATTTGAAATCACAAGGAATAATTATAAGATATTGCTATAATCAAACCATTTTTAATACCAAAATACTTGTAAAGGTAATATAGTATTTATTTTTATATTAAAAACATTTTGGCTTATATAGGAATCCAAATACCAAATAATGGTCACAGTGGCAGAGAAGTCGTTGTCGTTGCATATGTTAAAAACATTTCTTTTTTCATTTTGTAAAGAAAGTAAAACTCTTCTTATAAAAAATATTCCTTTTTAAAACCATTGAATTAAATTAAAAATAGACATAAAATTTCCTTTATAATCCTTTTTTATCCATATAAATAAATATGTAAATTAATATCATGGAGAAAAATATTTGATAATTAAATCTTTAAACGTTCAAGGTGTCACATATCACTTTGAACATTTAAATCATAATATACATAAATTAATACATTTAATAAAACAATAAATGAAATATTTATAGATAAAAATATGGATATAAAATGTCATAGTGTTTTTATACACACTTTATTAAATAATAAAGGTGCATATTAACAAGAAATACCTCAATGAAATGAGATTGAGTTGAAATCCCTTACATTAAGTTTGATTCATCATGTATGTTCCGTGTTCTTCCTGAATAAAACAATTACGTTAATTTATACTTTCTTGAGAACCTTTTTGAAGTTTATTATTTATTTTATATCACTTATTACCATGTTATAATAATTTAAGTTCATATCAGATGTTTTGTCGATATTTGGTACATAAGTCAAAAATGAACATGGTTTGATTTCACTAGTCCATGTGGTCATAAGTCCATCATCTCTAGAATAATATTAATGAAATTATTATTATTTTTATACATAAATTATACCTTTAAATCAAACCATGAAGTTTGGTTATGAAAAATGAACAATGTTATATTCCTTGAGACAGTAAGTCGTACGTACGCATGAGTAAAGTCTTTATTTTTCATTGATCATTATAAAAGTAAGGTAATTATTATTTAAAATTTCCATAATTATAGTATCATAATTAATATCATATTAATAATTTAAATATACTTATATATATCATACAAGTGATGTAATTAATAAAAATGAGTCACGTCACTTCATGGGGGTGATAGTTCACACATACGCACGAACGATGTTATCATTTTTATGCACATGGAAGTAAGAATGTAATTGATATATTATTATATTATAATGATTAATATATCATTAATATCACATATAAACATTAATTCTATTATTATAACCACTCATGAGATATGGTTTTGGAAAACGAATTAGATCATTTCGTGGAGGTGATAATTCACATGTACGAACCAACTATTAATTCCTTTCGCATTTAATAGAAGTGGATATGGATTTAGGTGATGATATTAACATAATAAAATATCAGTATATTTATGATACTATATTTATTATATCATCATGTTTTGAGTATATTTTAAGGAAGTTGAATAATAAATAAAATATAAATACTTAAAGAGAACAATACCTCTTCTTCAGTTGATCACCATTGAAAAATGACATAATACCTCTAAAAAGAGTTTTCTACCTAAAGTAAGTCTTCAAGAGTGGGTAGGGGTTATAGGAGTATTTTTTGGTAGATCTTGTCCAAACCAAAATGCTTTGGAAGTATAAGTAGTGGAGAGTAATGGGTGGATTTTTATAGGAGAGAGGAGGGTCACCCTTGGAATTATTAAAAGTATTAGAATATAAATTCAATTTCGATTCCAAATAGTCCAAAACTCATTTATTTAGAATATAATATTATTATAGTTATAAATACTCTCATAAAATAATTTTTATAAATTTTTTGATTTTATTATAAATCTTATCATTTTGGTTTACCATTAACTATTCTCTTTTAATTTTAATTGTGGTAACAACATTTTAAATGTTAAGAGTCTATAAATTTTACTTTTATGGGGTTTATTGCTCATAAATGGATGATTTATGAGATTTTAAACCTTATCATAATCACTTTGTAAATATTAAATGTTTTTATGCTTTTAAATAATTTAATAAAATATTATTTTTATAAAATATTAATTATATTAATTTTGATACTATTCATTTTATTGAATTTAAATAAAATAAAATAGAGAGATAACTTCAAAAAATAATTAAATAGTCTTAAAACATGTCATATTCACCTATAAAATTAATTTATTACATAAATTATGTCAAATAATATTTATTTTAATATTTATAATATCATTTGTTTGATTCTTTCATTAATAAGACAATCACTACATCATCATTATGTCATAATTAAATTTAATTATTTAATGTCTAAAAAATTTAAATAAAAAAACATGATGTAGGTAATGTTTTTATATTTATAATTACTATATATAGTCAAATATATCACTTATATAACCCCATATAAAAAATAGTAATAAGAGTCATTTTTATAATATTTTTTCCTTTACTTTAAATTAAAAGTTATAAATGTCATAATCACACACAAGTGGCTTCAAAAGGAAAACATGTCATCCCAAGGGTTTTATTGGCAGGCCATAACACATTAAATAATATTAAAAAAAGTTTTGAGATAGTTTTATATTATTATAATATTATTTTTACCCTTATTTACATTATTTACCCTTTAACTGTGGTAAATAGGATACTAAAGTTATTATTCACCAAAAAAATATTTTGATCCTATTAAACCCAATTTTTCATAATTATTACAACCATGTATGTTAGTTTTTTAAAATTCAATTCATATAAGTGGAAAAATTATTTTAAAATTAATCCCATGGTCAGAATGAGAAAACAGGTTTTTAAAAAGTAAAAACCATCAAAAGATTGACATGTGCTTATATCAAATTTTAATGTGAAATTACTTCCAATGACCAAAATTGTATTAAATGATAAAAAATAAATCTAAATATACTTTAAAACCAATTTAAATGATAATCCAAAAATACAAATAAATTAGATGAAAATACAGTTTTGAATTAAAATGCAGTATTTTTCACTATTCATTAAAATATGAATTTTATCAGAAAAATACAAAAAATTCATCCAAAGTAAATTTTGATGTCTCACTTCCAAATAAGATTTTATATTGTCAAATATAACATATAAAAGTGTCGAAAACTAGATTTAAAAATGATTCTCCATCAAAAGGCGGTAAAACTACCTATTTAAAATATTATAGTATTTTATGCTTAAAATTGGATTTATTCTCATTTTAAGCCTCTAAAATTTATTTGATGAATGTAAAAACATTTTAAAAACATGTGTAAATATAATATAGTTAGTTATTTTAATTCTCATCAATACAACGGCTCAGTGTTAACTACGATTTAAAATAATAATATTAATAATGTATTATTTATCGGTATAACTCAGTCTTGTGTGTAACGTAAGATTTCGGAGATACCAGTTGTTGCGTGTCAGGTAAGATATCAAAACAAATGTCCCCTTTAATGTAAAATTAATATCTCATTCATAAATATTAATAGATATAAAAATTTCTTATTCTCTAATTACCTGGGATGTTACACGAACATGTGCACACACACATATGTATTATAAAATTTCATATGAACTATATAAATAAATAGATCAGAAAGGTTTGGGGTCAAACCCCTTTATTAAAGAAAAAGAAAAAAGACAGTAATACCTTTTGAGTTGGGTAGGGTAAAACCCATTACAAGCCCGTAGGCCCAGTGGGACAAAACCCATTTAGAGACACGCACCCAAAGCATCAGATGACATGACAAAAGATCCCAGTGGGAAAACCCATTAAAAGTGAAAAACATCACCAGATCTTGTGCCGTTGTCAACCCTGCTGCAGCCTGAAGCCCCGCCAACGATGACTACAGCATGCCATGATGACCGCCACTCCAAAAATATCATTCCCAGCCCTCGGAGCTACACACAGCCATCGGCACACAAGATCTGTTTTAAAACCAGATTTGAAATCGCAAGGCCGAACACCGCTCCGATTCCCAGCCCGAAGCCAGTGAAAAACATTCATCATTTTCAAGTTCATTGCACATCACAACTTCAAACCGGCAAAGAACACAGCGAGACGTAGATGCACAACACGACTCCGCAAATTGGACAGCAAACCAAATATCCATCTCTTAAACAGATCCAGAACCTTCAAGCATTCCCGAACCACAAAGCTCCACCGCGAAGGCGAGAAACCAGCAGGAAATAGAAAAGATCCATCGACGTTGAACCAAACCAAATCCAAATCCATCCAATTGAAAAGACCATGACATACCAAAACAAAAACCTGAAAAACTCACAGAGACTGAGTCGCAAAGCCTCCCCCTCCGACCCGCTTAGATCTAGGGCGAGCTGCACTAGAAACTGCTGAAGAACCTGGTTGCGCCGGACAAGCCGGTAAACCGTCCAGGAGTCAAGCCTCTTTGTCGACGGCAAACACCACTTGCCCACCAGAAGACGCCAAGCACGTCGCCTTCAGAGGGGCGAACCGCGCCGCGCTGAGCCGAACACAGAGCACCGTCGAGAGAAAGCCGAGCCCCGCCGAGAATAGGACTCCGAATAAGAGAACCGAATGCGCGACCACGCCCACACTGAGCCGAGACCAGGGAAAGCCGCCGCGAACAGACTAGGCCGGAGGGGGAAGGGGAAACGGGATTGGAAGAAACCCTAAGCGCCGCGGGTTTGGGAGAAGAAGCCGCTCTAAGGCCCCTTCCTAAATAAATAGATAAATACATTAAATATGGTTCATATTTAAATTTATTATATATTTATATTCATATTATATAATTTACAATATATATGTATGTGTAATCATATGTGTGGTTTCATATATATATATATATATATATATATATTAAAATACAAATATACATATAAAATGTATATTTAAAAGTATATTTCATATTAATATAAAAATTTATTGTCAATCTTATTTTCATAATTTATATATGTTATATTTTAAAATATCAAATAAAAATTAACATATAAATGATCATATATTTATTTAATAAAAATTATATATATTATATGTAAATAAATATTAATATATTAATATGATTTTTGGTGTTGCGATGCAAATCCTTGATATGGCCTGAAAAGTTCACTGTTCAATAAAGGGAAAAAGTGAAAAACAATGGCAGTTAATATTTGTATGTATAAAAAATGTGTGTGTGTGTGTGTTTGGATATTTATATGTGTGTGTTATGTATGTATATGTGTTTTTATGTGTGTATGTGTGTGTGTGTGTGAGTATGTATGTGTCTAAATGAGTATGCATGCATGCATGTGTGTTTATATATGTGTATGTGTATGTTTGTGTATGTGTATGTGTGTGTATAAACTTGTATGAATGTGTATATATGTTTGTGTATGTGTATCTATGTTTATGTATATATGTGTATGTGTATATGCATGTATGTATGTATATGTGCATGTATGTGTGTATTTGTATATGTTTTCATGTATATTTGTCTGTATATGTATATACATGCATGTGTATGTGTATATGTATGCATGTGTGTGTGTGTGTATTCATGTGTGTGTACAGGTGTATGTGTATGATTATGTGTATGTGTATAGATTAATACACACATATATGTGTTGTTTCACCTATATATAACACACACACACATAAAAAAATATACATTTTTATAAATAATAATATTTTTAATTATATTTAAAACATTTAAATATAGTTAACAATTAATTATATTTCGTATATATAACTAATTCAATATATATATAATTAATTAATTAGTAATAATATATATATATATATTGGCAAATGTAAATCTATTTAAATATAGTTATTAAAATTCCTACTTTTAATTTTATAGTTTTATAATTAATTATATACACTGAAAAGCATTTATACATGATATTACTATTTATACATTTATTAAATATATATTATAAAAAATATTTATTCATTTATATAATTAATAGCATTTTTTATTATAATTAAAAAAACTAAATATAGTTAATAATTAATTATATTTATTCATTTTTTATATGTATCCATTTTTATTATAAAGTAATTTTGTAATTTGTGATTTATTATAATTAATAGATTTATTTATTATATTTATTAAAATACTAATACATTTATTAATATATTTACTAATAAAACATCTATTATAATATTAATATATTTTATTATAATATTAATACAATTGTTATAATATTAATAATACATTTTTATAATATTAATACATTTATTAATATATTTATTAATACATTTATCATAATATTAACACATTTATCAATACCTTTAATATACTTATTTTTTTCCATTTTTAATATTTTTTTAATTTATTCATTTTTAATATTTATTGTTTTTTATTATAAAGTTTTTTATTTTATAATTTATTATAACATTACTACATTTAATCATAAATTTATTATAATATTAATATATTTATTTTAATGGTAATAATATATTTATCATAATATTAACGTATTTATCATAATATTATACATTTATTATAAAACTAAAACATTTTTCAAAATATTAACGCATTTATTAATACATTTAATATAATTAATATTATTTATTTGTTAATATCTTTATAATTCATTAATTTTTTAATATTTATTCTTTTTTATTATAAATTAGTCTTTAATATTCATTTTTATATAATTATTAAGATATTATAATTTTAAAATGTATTTTAAATTTTTTATTTTTCACTAATATTTATCAGCACTAAATTTAGCACTGATAAAATTATATTTTATCAGTGTTATTTGTTAGCCCTAATAGTGGTAAGATTTATCAAAGTTTTTTAGCATTGATAAAGTCAATACTTTATCAGTGCTGACTCTAGAAATGATAATAAAAGTCTCTATCAATGATTTTCGTTTTAGTATAGATAAAGATGAATTTTATGAATGCTTTTTACTAGCATGGATAAAACTCTTTCTCCTCTTAAAATAACCCTAACAGATCACAATGCTCACTCATTCCATTCTAGTTATTGTAGAAGTAAATCCTTGGTGTTGCATCCTTTGATTTTTTGGATGAATCAACCTCAATTCCAAATGTATGTTATTCTTTACTTGATCTTAATCAATCTTGCAAATTGTTTCTCAATTATTGGATGTTTTATCTATATGCTCAAAGCCTGTACATGTCGTATTCCGACCTTTCCTTGAAAACTGGCCTTATTACATAAAAGAAGAGACCTAGTTGCAATTGTTTTTGTATCCCTACACCTTCATCCTCAATCAGCTACCTACGTCACTCTCTTTTATTCCCACTACTACTAGTGAGTGTCACCGCCTACTTCCCCCCATCAACAGAACTAACAAGAACTACCTCTTATCTGATTTACCTTGAAAATATGGGTATCGATCATTAAGATACGGAATCCCTTTCCTTTTTAGGTAATATATCCACTTTAACCTATAAATTTAGATAGAACTTTACTTATCCATTATACCACCCCTAGTTCCTCAAACTTTTCAAGAAAAAATCTATGATTTGAAACCTCAACCATTCACCCCTCATTATTTTTTCATCTCGCCTATCTATAACTAATTTTGTATCATTTATCCACTTACAAGTCATGTGATAACCTCTCATATGTATAAAATAAAAAAAATAAAGGTAGAAATATTTGTTTATACATAAGGGCCCTATAAGAAGGGTGTCTAGATTAGTGTGTTTTTTATATATAAATTTGAGGCATTTAGTTTTTATAAGTTCATAATATAAATTTTTGTTTTATTATTCTTAATGATGTTTCATTAAGAAGTGAATTATTATTTTATTCATGTATTTTAAAATATGACAAAATTGAAATGTTTATGTGAATGAAATGTTTTTTGATAATTATTCAATGTTTACAAATGATTTTATAAATTTGTTCTTGTATTTTACATATGTGTATTTAAATGTCATGCTTTTAACAAAACAATTTTTTTAACTAATACTTTTGAGTAAAAATAAGTTTTAAATTCCTTGACTAAATGGTTTTAAACGTGAAAATTAAGTCTTAAAGGGTTAAATATTAAATTTTGTTCAAGTTATGTTATGAGATGATTTTTAAACTGTGGTAAAGTAGTTTTTATTAAAATGAGGTTTTGTTTGGATAAGATGAATTAACTTATGATTTTATTTCTAGTTGGCTAATGTTTGGATTGTTTGGTTTCATCAAATATAAAGAGTCATTTTGATTATGTTACCTTGGTTTTAGATATGTTTTATGGAAATCATTATATTTTTGTTATTAAAAAACTTTTTTTGTGGTAATTTTTTACATAATACCTTATTTGATTGGGTCTCCATTTGTTTTGAGATTTTTTAAATTGAACTTCCTAGAGAATGTATAAAATTACATATATTATTTGAAATACAACCCAAGAAAACTAATAAGTGATTAAAGACCATGCATACAATCATACACTACAATGAAATGAAGCTATAATATTTATAAATTTATTATAAAACATATTATTTATATATTTACACATGAAATATGTTTACACACACACATACCTAATTATATATTTGGAAAAAAAATATTTATTTTGTTTTTGTATCTATGTTTATATAATTTATATGAAAACTGTATGTGTATTTATTTATTTATCATAAAAGTTGTATATTTTTTAACTAAATAAGATGGATATTAATTAAAAATAGACGTATTTAAATCATAAGATGAAAGAGTTTGAGAATGGGGTTAAAGAGTTTATTAAGTTTTTAACACTCAAATCGCTTGTCTATGATTACAATATTGTTATTCAAGAATAATTTTTCTATAGGATATGATAAAATACTTGATATCTTAAAAAATAGATTTAAGTTTTAAATTTTAGACTAAACAATAAGAATAATTGAATTTACCAAGTTAATTAGACAACACTGTGATATATGGATCATCTGATATGGTTACAAGTGTAAACGATGATGGAAGCCATATTGAGGAAATGAAAAATAGAAATTTAAGATGACTTTCATGATTTTAAAAGGATGTTTAAGAAGTTAAATAGGTATAAAAATGTTATTATATTTTGGTTGTTACACTGTGACCTCCCTTTTTATTTATGAATTATTTATTTATTCATTTTTATTCTTGTTCTTATTTTTCAAGTTGAATTTCCATAAATTTCAAAACAAATAGGTTGTAGTGATAGGTGCGCGGTTAGTGCTAGCTACATGGCCTGCCTATGAAAAACCTAAAAAACATTTTATAAGTTCTTTGGTAGTTGGAACAAGATTTTACTAATATTAAATCCAAGACATAAAACATCTCTCATGTATGTCTAGTGAGGGGGGCTTAGTTGACACACAAATTGGTAAATTTTGTACCCAAACTATACGACCTACAAAGATTATTAAAATCTTGAAATTACCTTTATATTCTATTCTATTTTAACTCCCTCAACATTCCCCTTTACCTACTAATGTTACACTATCCAAGGTGAACTCCAGGTGTAACCTTACCTCATTTTTCCTTGGTATGGTTTCTTTCCATTGATTTTCAGTAGATTCTCCATAGTTTGAGCCCATCTTCTCTCCTCATTTCCTTTCCTTCTTACTTCTTAACTTTATTATTGCCTTTGGGTTGTGTTTCAGGAACCCTAGGTCCTATTTATTTATAAATTTATTTGTTTTTTGTTCCAAGTGTGTGTATATCCCTTTTTGGTCCCTCCTCTCTTTATATTTTAAGATTTCACTTCATTCATGCTTTACATAGGCAGGTGTTTCCATGATTTTCTCTTTTCCCTAGAAATCCATGTTATGTTTTGATTTCAAAAAAACTTTTTCATTAAAATTATATATGTGATTTATTAATTTAAGTTCTTAATATGTTTTATCAAATTAATTGGAATTTAATAGGAATGTTTGTAACTTTTAATTGATTTTTCATGGGATTTGAGAGGAAATTGTATGGGACTTCTTTTACAATGGAATTTAATGTGTGTTTTGAAATTGTTCTCATGTTTATTATGGATTATAATTCTTTTTAGTTATTTTCATGTGGAAATTTGAATAATTGAGTTATTTTTTTGGTTATTAGCATTTCATGTGAATTTATATAAGACTTTGAAGTATTATGTGTTTGTAATTTCATTATTTTATGGGTTTTAGTGAATTTGTTTTTATAATTCAAGTTTTATTCAAATGTGATTTATTTTTATGATTTTCCATATGTTATTATCTGATTTTAATATATGTGTAAACATGATTTTAAAGAGTGTTTTAAATAAAACTAGTTTTCCTATAATTTTAAAGAAGTTTTAAAATGACATTTTGAATTCAAAATGGTTTTTTAAAATGGATTTATAAAAAGATTTATAAAATTTGTTTTGATATCTTATTTGGTAACTTTAAAGGATTTTTATAGATGAAATTGATTTAGGAATGAGTTTCAATGAAATTTTTGAAAATTTATCATTAATTTTTTAATTTGAAGCTTTTTTGGATATTTACCTAAATAGGTTTCTAATAAATTGAGTTACATCCTTTACTCATGGAACCTAATTTTATGTGATTTTTATGAATGAATGTGGTTATTGTTTATGATAATATGAATTTAAGGGGAGGATTTAGTGATAATGGTGTAAAATAGTGGGTTAAGGAATTTTGTTGGCACGGATTGACTTGTGATTTATTATTAATGTGTGTCTTATATGTCATACATTCTTCTCCACCATATAATTAGAGTATCATTGTAATACTAGGAACTTTAGTGAGATATTAAGAGATATTTATTATACTTCTATAAATAATATGAACTTGTATCCTCTAGCATCGGACTGGATCCAACTACAATAGCTCCCCCAGTGAGGCTAGTTGAAGGTAAATTAGGAGGTTATTGTCTAGGAATGCATTGATAGGCCGACAGATGGTTTCTCCTAAGTATATCTAGGATCGTGTCACTAAATGTTTAGGTGTTTCCCATGATTATATAGAACTTAATTTTAATTATTTAGTGTAATATATAATTATTGTTTTTCTTTTATCTTTTTAGTATTATTTTCATATGTTATGTGCCATTCACCCTTGTTTCTTTTCTAGATGGTTTAAAGGTATTATTTATTTTTATGATTATTCACTAATACATGAATTTGGGTTATAATATCTTTGATCTTGATTTATTTAGTTTGGTGTTTACATGTACAGATGTTTAGTTGTGTTTGTGTGTTTAATGTTTTATATTGGTTAGTTTTTTTATTTTTATATCATTTTATAAATGTTGTTTGGGAATTATTTTTTGAATTATATTTTAAAATGATTTTTAAAAAAGTAAAGTTAAATGTTTTTTTAAGAATAATTTGATTTTAAAAAAAGTATCTTGTGAAATATTTATGAGTTTTTTTTCCTAAAGCATTAAAAAACTATTTTTAAATTTTTTATTTCAAACTATCATTTTTGGAATGATTTGAAAAAGGAAATTCAAGGACTCTTTGTTGAAATCCTACTAGGATATTATGTTCACACCCTACTTACACCACTCGATGTCTATGGATCAAGTATATTTTCATAGTTTTGGGTTCTAGTATTAAGGAGCATTGGATTTGTGTGCTTCCCTTTACTGGTCTCTTGGAGAGCAAGTGTGTAGGATGGTGACCTTGGTTAATAAATAGAATATTGGTTGGTATTTTTGTTTTATTTTGGGAATTTTGGATAATTTATATATCATACAAGCTATCAATTTATATAATCACTATGGGATATTACATATATTGAGATGGAGTGAATCTATTTAGGATGAGTTACTACCAATTAAAACTTTATCCCTTGTCACCTCTTCACTTGTTCAGTAAATGGACATCTCACTTTCTTTATCTCAACTTTTTTTGTTATAAATGTAGACATGAATAGAAAGCACCAACTTGCTTATTTACTTCACAGAGATATAGGATTTATCCTACTACTTATAAAGTGTGATCAAAAATATATCATAGGTCTTATCTTGACATAAATAATTTGATATCCCTCCTCAAGGTGTAGTAATATTTAGTGTTGCCTCAAACTCAACATCAAGGTGTTGTCCCAAATATATTATAAATAAGAGTTTCTATAATATTATTCAGATTATAATATATATTTATGTTTGTAAGTATAATTTAGGTTGAATATCTTTATAAAAAAAATTGGATATCAACTTTAGAATATAAGGTCAATGTTCTTCCTTCTTCCTATTTAGTACACACAGATGAAAACATTCACAACATCACTTTAACTCTTTAAATATTCATATTATTGAATTATTTGATGATTTTAGAGTCATGTATTTGTCTTCTTCTTCACTACATAAGAATATAACTAAGCCTCTCTTTATATATTTTATATATAGGGTCTACTGTAGATTTTTTATTTGGGCTCTTATTCCTTTTCTCTTTCGAATTGTAGAATATTCATTGTGCACACAAACAATAGATCTTATACTTTTATTTTTTATTCTTCTCAGAATATATATTCATAGATCATATGAATATTATTTTCTATAATATTAAAATTTTTAATTTACATAATTCTTAGCTATTCAAACTCCTTAAATCGTGAATCTTTAAAATTTTATATCTTCAGTTATTTCTCTCCACATATAGTTTCCTTTTTTCAATATTCCTAAAAACTAAACATTTTAACTTCATTGTGTTTTATTCATCATATCTAAAAACTATGAATATATTTCCATGTTTTAATGGGATCTCATGTAGCATCAATTTCCACCGTTGTGTTTCCTTTTTATTACATAATTACAGTATGGAAACCTCATTACAGTGTATAAACTCACAAAGGACTGAACTTTGTGTTTTCATATAGATGGATGTACCCCCATGAAGATTTTAAATGTACCCTATAATGCTTTAGGTTATACCCAATGAACCCAAATCTATGAATCCTTCATTGTATGTACCTTACCAAGTTTCATTGTGGAAACATTGTAAACCCCTGTTTTATAGTTACCTATTTAGTTTCATATTCATTATTCATTATTGTATTCCATTTTTCTTGAATTATGTGTCGATTAACTACTTTATGTGTATAACATTGGTCTCCCAAAATTTCATCATAGTGGGTGCCTTTGGATAAAATGATTTCCAGAAGATATGTTTTCATAATTACTATTATAGAGCAAGAGAAAGATCACCTTAACATTTTATACAACAACAGAGAGGTTGTTATAATATTGAAACTCAAAAAATAATTATAAGGAATTTTAATCCATCAAGGGATGAAATATGGATATTAAATTCACATAATCAATAGTTTATAGGATGGTTGAGAGATCATATTTTTAAGGAATTTTCTAAAAATATGAACTCAATTTTAGAATAACTTTGATGGATAGTTAAAGGAACAAGTGTACATGTATTATAATATAAAGGTTATACAATTAATATTTATTCATTATATATAAAGAAATTTGATGAACATAGTACAATGAAAAATAGTTGAGTTTATCTTGTGGTAAAAGTGATTCATGGATTTAGTACCAAGGAAAGAAATATAATTTATATGAATATTTCATACTTTTGCTTCAGAAAAAAATATGGGAGTTGGATTATATAACATTACAAGTGATAATTTTTTGATTTAAATGGATTGATAACAGGAGTTCTATTAAAATCAATGAATTGTGATACATGAAACTAAATTTTAGTAAGGATTGGAACATGGAAAAATCGTTCATAATGACATTAAGGGTAGCAAAAGTATTTTATGTCCCAGATCCCACAAAAAAAAATAATTGTTCAATTTTCAACTAAAACCAATGCATAGTCAAATGAAAATTACATTGAGGGTGACCCTTTCATTGGGACATTGTAATCATTTTATGGTGGTCCCAATGTATATAATGTCTTGTATGTTATAGGGGACCCTGATGAGGGGATTTGGATACTCAATAGAGGGCACATATCCCTCTATATTTTAAATAAAGTTCAATGAATATATTAATTTTTTTCATATACAATTATTTTTCTCATAATATTATGTATTAACTTCTATATTTATGTAATATAAATTAACTATTTATCTAATTTTAAAAATAATGGATTATATATATATTGATGCTACCAATCCTGAGGAAAAACTTATTAGCAATGTTGAAACTGTGTAAATGTTATAAAGTGAATAAAATATGGTTGAAAAATGATAGAAGTTTCATAGAACAATAGTTTTAACAAACATTATTAATGTGGGAAGAAAAGGCCTGAAATTTAAGGTTTGATAAAATGCGTGAATCCAACTTGTTGACCCCAATAAGTCAATTTTCATTAATTAAATTGGGTTCACTAGTTGAACACATGTTTCAATTGATGTAAATACATGTAATAGTGTTTTTTCTCCATTGAAGTCAATAATATGGGCAGGAATTAATGTAACATTATGATATATATTCTCTATTTTTTAGAAAAATAAAATAATGAAACACTAGTTTACTCTTCATTATTCCTTACAGAGTACATTTATATTATATTATTTTTCAAATTAAATTCGAATTAATGGTCACTATAAAGTTTTATAGATCCTTTCAGGAAATTATTGTGAAGAATCATCTCAAGGGTGTTTAGGGGAAGGTAAAACCCCACTCACTACAAATATATCCCCTCATTATAAACCAATAAATTGGAATAATTTCATCGACCATCATGAGGAGGAATCATTTTATGTACATTATAATTGATAATATTTTATTTTATATTTTTCATATTAATCACTTTGATTTAGATTTTTTAATTTATTAAATGATGAAGGAGTGTTGAAAATAAGCAGAGTGCATCAAAACCAACATACCCTTTCCATAATACAGGGATGATGTATGCTTCAATTGAAAAAAATGGTATGTAATTTAAATATAAATTAATTTTGTTATGTGATATGAAAAAAAACATAATTTTATTCCTTTGTTTATATGAAAATTGATGAATCGGAATCTAAAGAGTTTTTCATCCCATGTAATATACTATAGAAGGAGGATCATGTAAATAAAATGGGACAAGTTGTGGATGAAAAAACACAAGGGGTATGAGAATCATGTGTAAGTATGACATAATATAAATTTATTCCATTTTAAATTGGTATTACTTGAAAATGACTACTTATTTTTCTATTTTTTTTAAAATTTGGAGACAAGAATCATTAACTTTTTTAATCAATGATAAAATGAATTCAGTGGCCTAGAAGTGTCCATAAAATACATCTACATCATAGGTGTAGGTTTTGGAGTTCGACCTTAATAATATTTGAATAAATCAAAGGAATAAGGGGTGCAGATGAGAGAATGAAATACATACATTCAAAAATAAATGGTCTAAGAGAAAATGTTACTTGGCAGTCTGGTTTGATAAACTAATTTAGGGTAAGTAATCAAGGATAAGTAAAAATACACTAGAAACCACTGCATGAAGAGACACACCCCTAGCTCTGAGGCTATCTACTCCCCTCAAAGGCCCTACTTACCCAAGGTAATAGATTTTTTCATAACATTTTTTGGTAATGGGAATCATGTGACTAATGATTAATTTCTTTTACTAAAATTCCATGGGATGAAATTTATTATTATTTATATCTATAATCACCCACCAATCATCTTTTTGTGAGGGGTATAGTGTTCACTATCCAAGTAGATATTCTACACACACAAAAACTTCCAAAGTATCACAGGAGAGTAGAGATTCATGTAGCTCACAATCTGAGCACCAAGAAACATATTCCCCTTTGATGATCTAGATGTTCACATGCTCGAACTTGTTATTATAACTTTTGTAGCATGTTATTTTAAACTAAAAAAGATATATGATGACAATAAGGTTTATCATTTCTATTTTATTTTATATACAAAACCCCTAATAGTTAATGAAAAAGGTATTAATTGAGGTATGTTATTTCATACAAATAAAAAAAGGAGATAGAATTTTGAGTCAAGACAATCTAGAGGATTGACCAATAGATAAGAAGGACCTTTTAAGAGTACCATTACCCCACATATTCCACTTTCACAATTATTAAAATTACAAGTTCATGTGAATACAATATTCAAATATCAAAATATGACATACATTTAATTTTAAGAACAAATATATGTAGAGGAAATTACAAGCATGATTGGTTTTGAGAGTGTAAATTAGATTTTCAAGTATGAATGAATGAGAGACTTGGTTGTGAATGTATACATGAGGTACTTTTTCATAATTCATTTTTACAATAATTGATCTATTATGTTAATTATAGTTAAATAATATTCGTATTTTCCACAAGTATATATATCACCACTATGTGATGGAAAAACCCTATGAAGAAAAATGTGGAATCATTGTTTTTCATATCACTTCTACATAATAACTTTCAAGGGGGGAGATGAAAATTCAAAAAAAATAAGAGCTAGTAGCTGTAGTGTTTGAATAGATGATAACATACAATATAATATTATTAATACCTTTAGTTAAAGGCTAAAAATATATAATCTAATCATATAAAATATATTTTAATTTTTTAATTACTTATTCTATTTTGTTTTTTCAAAAACATTACAAGGTTATTGGAATCAATTTAGATACTCTAAAGATTTATTTTTTAAAATCCAAAACATTGGTTTCCAATAAATCAAACACAATTTATTTCCTTTATCATTTTATAGAACACTAAATTCAACATTCTATAAACAAAATTCAAATTATATATTATATATAATGTTTTATTAATAATTTTTTTATTATTGGGTTATGTTTTCTTATCATCAAAATCAGGGTATGAGGATGGTAAATGTAGGCAAGGAGCCTATCAGATACTTAAAATGGGTAATTATTTGGGTATATATAATAATATTTTACAATTAAAAAATATATCAAAATATATTACTTATTTTTTTCAATGTTTCTAAATTTTTTAAAACAAAGTAATGAAAATGATTATGGTTATTATGTTTGTAAATTTATGAAATATTTTGTATTAAATTAATATAAAATAATCCCCAAAGAGTAATTTAGAAAGAGGAAGTATATTGGTTTAGAATTTAATGGAAAAATTATATATTGTCAGAATGTTTGAAGACATCATGAAGAGTTAATTTCTTATCACATTTTTATCTTTCTTATTTCACAGAGATCTTGAATATTTAGTTTTTTACTTTTTATTTAGTAATATTCTCATTTATAGATTTGTGAAATGTATGAAAAAACTTATATTAATTTGAATTGAATTTTAAATACCAAAATCATTCCCCCTTATTGATGAAGGATTTAGTAAGGGTGATGCACTTAGGTACTGTTTCATGTTATATCCATGCAGATTTTTTTATTTATTTGACTTTTCTATGCTCAGTAGTGATGAAATTCATTACCTTTTGGTTCTAAGATCTTTTAATAATATTATAGTGATACAAATTAATATTTTACCTATATAAAATAAATTTATTAAATTTACTATTATATGTGATTTGGACATGCAACTATCATTTGTATACATTTCTGCCTACTTTGTTTGGGGTACTTATATAAATTTCTACCCACTCCATTCTTGATTTTCCAAATTTTATTGAGTCTATCCATTCCCTATAAAGTAACATTTTAATTTATATCTTGCATCACATACTCAAAATTGATCGAGCATTCTCATATTGTCTTGATAATTTAGAAAAATTATATATGATTAATTTTTTATGTATATAAATTAACCACACATCAAACCAATTCATGTTGTGGCTAGTATGATTGAAAGTTCATGATTTAATTTAAAATTGAAATTTTAGTTCAAAACACATGTCACATACTCAAAACTATTAAAACATGCTCTTATTTTCTTATTTTTTTAAGACAATAATTCATTATTCGTTTTTGACATGTATGAATCAATTGCACATCAATCTAACACATAGTGTGGTCAGTATGATTTAAAGTGTATATTTTAACTATAAAAGATACATTTTAGCTCAAAAAATATGGTACATAGTTAAAAACAATAATATTGGATTTGGTATCCTAGAACTAACTATTTGCACATTAGATTTAATGTATATTCATATAAGTGAATATTAATTAAAATATATTATTACATATCATTCATAGTTCTATTTGGATTTAATATAATAATGTCCTAGAGTATCAGTCATATTAAAAATGGAATAGTAGTTCCCCACTATTATGAGAACCTTGAAATGCTATAGCAATATTCATAAAACCTTTTCTAAGATCGAGTAACATTCTATAATATGGAACATAGTATGTTGATTGTCAAGTGTGAGTACACCTAAGAGGATGATACTTTATCTCATAAATTTTTCACTTGATAATATCTAATATGGTATATTATAAGAACATACCCACATTTAGTAATTCCACAAGTTTATGTATCTTTATATATTTTTATATACAAGCATGTGTAATGATCCTTAGACTTTAATATTATTATCAATACATGTCATGATTCATCCACTTTAATCTATTTCTATAAACTATGATGGAATATGATCAAGGTGAAGTTGGGTATATTGAGTGTGTCACACATGATATGTTATTAATGATTAATTCAAGTAATAATTTCAACCAACCTTATGAAATTTGATATATCAGTTCTTTGATTGGAATGGAACCGTCGAAATAAATTACATGGTCATGGTTATGTAGACATGATCATTTCAGATAATCAAAGAAATATATGTTAATCATTATGTTTGATTGCATAATGATCATTCATATGTGGTTTTTTTGTTACAACATATCTTCTTTCTATGTGGGTGCCCTGACCCATTCCTAGATAGTAATCTTAGACTTTAGGAAATCCCACCTAATATCACTAAGGAAGATTCCAAGAGGGTCACACATAAATTGTTACCTTTGATCTTAGTTAAATATTATTTATATTTAATAATTGGAATAAATATTACTCTCCAGACTCAGAGTTAATATTTATTTAATGTTTATTAAATTATTGAAAATGTTAAATAAATATTTATTTGTAAGGTATTTTTTAGTTATATGGGTATATAATATTTATTTTACTCTTATTTTTAATGTCATAATAAATAAATAATTATTTATTAAATCAATAATTTATTTTGTTTTTTTAATATTAAATAAATATTAATTCACCAGTCTATGAATATAATATTAATATATTTATTAAATGAATAAATATTTAATAAAAATATTTATTTATGTATTTGAGAAATTATAAAGAGGATGAATAGACTAATATTAGGTCCAGTTATAAATATTAATTTACAAGACCATTAAATAATATTTAACATTTTGATAGTTATCACACACCATAGTATAAAATAATATTTTTATTTTATTGCATAGAATGGAGTTTCTTAGGGTTTAATTTTTTATTGAAGGAACCTTATGTAATTAACTAATTATTAGAATATATCCTTAGATCTATGAATAGAATACTATCACATTCTAGAGAAGGTTAATCATGGTACACAATAGATTCATCTCAATATCTTCTTCCTCCTCTCATCCTCTCAAGAATAAGAAGAACAAGAGATATTCCTTTAAGATTTCAAGAATGGGAAGTGATAAAATAAGAATAATGAAATATGGTAAATTGGTCATGCTATCACCCATCGATTAATCGACATTTTTTAGCGATTGAAGGAGAATGTGTGGATCAACAAAACAGGGGCTCAACTTTGGTTCCTCACAACAAAACAATTCTACAACAATTAGTATAGAAAATTCAAAATCCTAAATGAATAAATATCTCAAGAGAGAGGTAATATTTCTTCTTATGATAAAATTAATTATATAACTGACATGAAACAATATTCTCTTAGTTTTGGTGTTTTAATTATCAATATTCTTCAGAAAAAACTTTTTTTGATGACTTTTTTATCTTGTATATTGAGAAGGATCTGTCAAATCATAAAAAGGTCAAGGTGTGCATTGATCCAATAAGATATTTCACTAAACCCATAACCAAAAAGTTTCATCATAGTGGTTATGTTTAAATTTATAATTATTTATTAGATTTATGATAATTACTAATTTAAAATTTAAATTTCATGTTAAGTTTCATTCATTCTTTATCTGATCATTGAGATCACTTCCTCCTCCTTTTCATTTATCACCTACAAAACCAAGATTAGTTAAAAATTAATGAGGATCGCATTAAAAATCCTCATCTATAGATGCCAAGAACTCTGGCCAGGTAACATAGGGTTGCATGGTGTTTACTCATTTTTTACACTTTATGTATCCTTGTTCATTTCACCATGTGTGTACTCTAGGTCATCATATGATGAATACATGTCATATTCATTAAATGAACCACATGAAGATAATCTAGGGTATCACAAAAAAAATCTAGAAAACTTTCCATGTAAATTTCATATACGTTGTTTACTCCATGTGTTTTCATGGTTAAAAATATGTGATTAAGACATGTTATATAATTAATACACCATGTATATTTAATACATAACGCATGTAGTCTTGCAGTCATGCAACTTGAAGTAAACACCATGTATCCTTCCTACACAGAGTGTACTTAATAAATATTTGTGATAAGTACATGATGAGTCACCAGGTGTGTACTACAGACATATAGAAAAGAAAAGTACATGTCTTGTGGCCATCCTACTCACTCTTTGTACTTTACCTATTTACACAAAAATATGAAATTTAATTAATTTCTCTATTAAACATCAAAAACCCTAGTTCCATGAGTCATTAAATTGAAATTACACATCAATCGTGGGGTTTTATATTATATTAAATGATTAATTAATTTTTTATAATACTCAAAACTACAAGTCATGTATGGTTATTACATACCAAAGATTCATCATGCATTAAATTGTATAGGCAGTTTTATTTTCATGTGTTTTATGTCTCATTAATTTAACAGTACACATCATGAAATTATAACACATTCCATGTATGCAGTAACAACCCATTTAATGATAAAATAAATCATTTTTATGTTTATTAATATTTATGAATTATATATTTATATTCATTATAAAAATATTATGTAATTTTTAAATCAAAAAGTAAATACTTTTTTTAACTCTTTTTTTATAAGGTTTTATATAAAAGTTTAATTTATAAATTATAGAATTTTTAATTTTATAAAATTAATTTCATTTTTTGAAATTATAATATCAAAATTAACAGAGGGTTAATTTTTTGGATTTTTCAGAAAATATTGATTTTTAAGTGAAGAGTGAAAATGCCAATTTTTGTAATACTATCATTTATTTCCAAAAAATTAAGTAATGTAAAATTCCCATTATTATTTGATTTTTAATTCATGTAACATAAGTATTATTTATTTATATTTAATTAATTAATTAAATTTTAATCATCTTTAAACTGGATTTTAGTATAAGTTTATTTTTGGGTTTAAAAATATATTTTTCTTAAAACAGTTTTAAAGTGCATAATGTTTCTCCTTTTAATTAATTAAAATAATATAAAATTACGAATGGTTTAAATAAAATTTATAGATTATATATCTATAATGTAAAGACCCGTAAAATTCAAGGGAAATATTTTCTCAATTTTTTTGGGATTTTACAAGAATGCAGTTTTTGACGCCAGATGATTCTGAGGCCCGGTGTGCCCGGAATCAATTTCCAAAGTTTAGCATAGGTACGTTCAGTGAACAAACAATCGAGTTTTCCTAACTTTTGAATCGGTGATCGGAATCGAAATCTGAGGGCACCAATGAAACCGCAGCGTCGGTAATTGCTTAGGAACACCTTTTCTGGAGTAGTGTTTGCTCGGGTGTGGTTATTTAAAAAAAGGGTTAACTAATGAATAAAATAAAAGTTGTGCAAAAATTTTTATTTTATGTTCTAAGTAGTTTAAACCTACTTATAGAAGTTGAGGTGGGACCCACTATACCCTAACCCCTATTGATAGGATATTAGTGAGGTGGGCCCCACACGAGCCCCACCTTTGCAACTTCCTCAAACCCCCATCATTTTGTAACACACCCGCACCCCCTTATTAAATGCCAAGTCAACTCTCACATTAATTGGACTGTTAAGACTCTTCAATTAATTCAATTAATTGAATGAATTCTTTTGAATTTAAAATGGAATGTTGGATTGTGTGTATTAATTAAATAAGACAAAGTCTTATTTCATTAGGGGTTGCTTCGTTGTGTTGAGAGGGAGATCTCCACGAAGAACTTCATCTTCCTCCTTGAAGAACACAAAGAACGTACTGACACCGACTTAGAACGCTAATTCCTCAGAGATCAACGACGCGACGTCGTGTACCATGACGCCGACGATCCTCTTCACCGTGACGCCATGTACCGCGACGTCGACGACGCTTACGGAGCCTCCTTCCACGATGTCGTCTTCCACAACATCTTATGTCCGCGACAAACCTCATTCGATGACTTCATCGAGGTAGGGGTTAATTTTTTGTTCGTGTCTTCTTTTCCATTCATCGACTTTTATATTGGGCCGCCTGTTATCATCATAACGGGAGGAGGTCGGACCGCATGAACATGGCCGACCCTCCTCCCCCTTTGATGTTGTACATAATACGGCATGAGCAAAGGCAATGTGGTGCAACGGCACCGCGTGGAAGCAAGAGGAACGGGCGAAGATGCGTGCCATCGTCGCGCTGCGCCGTTGAGGCTGAACGAAGCCGCGGCGCCATCCCGCCGCGCCGGGGAACCACAAAGAAGCCGCGGTCAGAGCGGGTCCGCGGCGGAGGGGCGTCGCGCCATCGCGCCGCGCCGGTCAGACAAGGCCAAGGCCTATGGCTGTGGTGGTGCGGGGAGCGGCGTCCGGAACCGCCGGTGCAAGGAGGGCGGGACCCGCGGGGGGTCCCGCGGTGACACACCGGCCGGCTTGGTTGGCCGGTTTCTGATAAAGCCAGGGGTCTTAACCCCCGGCTGTAAAATGGTGGGCCCCCCTCGTGGGGGGCCGTTTCTCAAACAGAGGGGCAGCACGCCCCCCCCCCCCCATCCGCAACTGCTCGGCCAGCGCCGAGCTGGCCATTGCGGGCTGCACCCACGCCAGGCCAACCGGCAGCCCAGGTCAGACC
This sequence comes from Viscum album, assembly GCA_963277665.1. Taxonomy (NCBI): domain Eukaryota; kingdom Viridiplantae; phylum Streptophyta; class Magnoliopsida; order Santalales; family Viscaceae; genus Viscum; species Viscum album. The sequence goes on from OY728161.1 coordinate 1,876,112,216, forward strand.
GGCTACACCAGGCCAGGCCGCTCCCTAATGGGCTGGACCCGGACTCAGTTCGGGCCGACCCAGGGGGTTTTGGGTCGGGTCGGTTCGGACCCAAAACCCCTTATTTTCCGGACAGTTCCGTTCAAACACTCGTATCTTGGGCTACGGATCTCAGATCGACGCACCGTCAGTTGTGATACGATCCTTGGAACAAGAATGTAATTTCGGTATATTACATTCAAGGTTTCAAAGAAATTTGGGTACATCCGGGTTGGTTTGAACATGAAACCAACCGGGCCCTCGGAGCAGAAACGCTTATAACTTGAGCTCCGGAAGTCCGATTGACGTGTCATCGACTTTGTTGGATTCCTCTTAGTTAGACAGACCTTTTGGCTTAATACGCTTGATTTTTGGATGCAGTTGGAGTATGGTTGGGTTGGTTTTGACTTAAAAACCAACCGGGCCCCTAGAACCAAAATACCAATAACTCTCAGACCGGGCGTCCGATTGACGCGTCGTCTGTCGCGTTGATTTCCCTTTGTCGAGATGGAACTTTGGAATACATAAACTCCGGAATATGTGTCAGTTGATGCATTGACCCCTTGGATCGTGAAGTGGACCCTACCAGAAATGAGCATGTTGTGTGCGGGAACCCTAGAGCAAGTTGTGACTGCGACGACGATGATGACTGCACTGAAATCCTTCATGTGTTCGGCAGCGACGATGACTGCACTGAAATCCTCTGTGGGTTCGGTAGTGATGAATACTGCACTGTAATCCTCCTTGGGTTTAGCAGCAATGAAGACCGTACTGAAATCCTCCGTGGGTTCGACGGCGATGACTACTGTTCTTGTACCCTACGTGGGTCTGGCAGTACTACAGTTCTTGTATCCTACATGGGTCCGATAGTGTTTGACTCTGTTCTTGTATCCTACGTGGGTCTGGAAGAGTAGCTGGTCTGTATCCTATGTGGGTCCGACAGCTTAGCTAGTTTAGTATCCTACATCGGTCCCAGCTTAGATGAATCAGTGGCTACATCTGATCATCTCTATTACCTTACGAAGAAGTATACCTGTGTGAGATGAGTCTTGACTTTCAATCATTATCTTCGATATGATTGACTTGCTTTCCTATGTGGATTGTGTTGTGATTTCCTATGTGGATTGGGTTGTACTACTTCTGTGTGGACGTGATCGAACTTGGGCTCAGATGTTGGAGCTGAATTGGAATTGATGACTTAGGTATATGTATGGGTATATACCTAAGTAGTTTTGGATGTTACTTCGTGATTGTATATTTCTTTTGTGGATTATCCTTTGTGGATTCTGGGAGACCTTCGGGGGTCTCGGGGTCCCTACTGAGTAGAGTATACTCACCCCTGCACGGGCTATGCCCGCACTACGTTGTGTTGGATGCAGACGACGGACAACGCTGATCCTGGTTGAGGCTTGTGGAGAAGATCAGTACCTGGAGGTGGAACACTGGGTGGGACGTACACGGAGCGGAAGGCTGGACCCAAGGAGCTAAGGAGGCTATCTGTACCCACCCTTCAGGTGGTACTTCCAGTGGACGGCTCGTCGTTGCTGCTTTACTTTCAGTTGCTATACTTTCTTTCCAGTTGTACTTTACTTTTAGTTTGGGTTTGTATTCTGGCCCATTTACTTTCTGCACTTACTATTGTACCCAGTTTTACTTAGTGTTTACTTTTGTTGGCTTACTCTATGGTGTTTGGTTACTTTATAAGGCAATGCCTTCCCCTTTTTATCGGGATTTACGCCTTTGGTGCTAGTCGCCAACCCCTGGCCTATAGAAGGCGGGCTTGGGGTAGTCACGGCATGGGTCCCGAGGACGGGTCGTGAAAAATTGGTATCAGAGGAGTTCGGTTCTACCGCAGAACTCAGGACTCTGATCTTCCTTATATGTGTAGCAATAGTGTTAAGGGTATTGAGTGTGGTTATCAGTCCAAGGAGTCCAGTGTGGTGCGGCGGCCGACGTATCCGTACACCAGGACCCTGACTTCTGATTTCCGACTCAATGCACAAAAACATTGATTGCATGTGTGTTTCAAAAGTTTTCTTTGTGATTACTTTGTGTCATCTCACCAGGTATACTTTTTTGACCATGGCGCACCAGTTTCTTTTCAGGATGGGCCCACAACGGTAGCCAGCTAGGGTTCAGAGCTTTTTGCGAGACGACAGCCCACCGAGCGAATAGCCTCAGTGCAGGGCCCTTTTTCAGCAGAGGCACCAGCGGTACCTCTACCCGCCGAGCCACCGATGCCACCAGCCCCAGCCGCTGAGGGGGCATGTCACCTTAGTGCACTGCATGAGTTCTAACTTCAGAGACCGCCCAGGTTCCGTGGGGAGACGGACCCTCAGGCAAATGAGGATTGGCAGGAGGCAGTTGTGTGAGTTTTCAGGTTAGTGGGGACACCAGCTGACATCCTGCTGATCTTTGCTGCGAGCCTCCTGCACGTGGCAGCAGGCAGATGGTGGAGCTTGATGCTCCAGGTGCACGACGAGGCATCTCTCCTCTGGGCAGACTTTGAGAGCCTCTTCCGCTCGGAGTTCGTCCCAGCCACCCTCCGTGCGGTGCACATCCAGGAGCTACTACAGTTGTGGCAGGGCAGCATGACAGTCGCCCAGTACTCAGTGAGATTTACCGATCTCTCGCACTATTCGACGGACATGGTACGGGACCGGACCTTCGAGCAGGGACTGAGGTATGAGATCCAGGCATCGATGATCTCCCTCAGAATTCTGATGTAGGCAGGAGTACTGGAGCGAGAAATTCTCATAGAGATCTTTCTTGCTGATCCTACACCAACAGCGAGACCTACCGCAGGGCGGCACGTAGCATAGTCATCTGCAGCTGGCAATCGACGGACGTCACATGGGTCTAGGCGGACCAGACCATCAGGCGGATGACCTCAGGACACTTGCTCAGAGGTGCGGGGAACCCGGCACAGAGCCAGCCTTCCGAGGAGCAGATAGTTCTACGCATGCGGCGGGCAGGGCCACGTGGCTCGTGACTGCCCGACCCTCCATGCAGAGGAGCAGCATACGGTTGAGGGACCACCCAGGCAGAGGCATAGGGTCGACTGTGGCGGTCCGCAGAGAGCAAGAGAACGAGGCAGAGGAGTTGGCCGAGCAGCGGGTGGTGGGCGACGCTTTGAGGCTTTACCACCACCACCACCAGAAGGTCCACCCTGACCACAGGGAGCTGGTGGGCAGAGACAGGCTCAACTTCAGGAAGCGGAGTCCTATGACCACGGCGCGCCAGAGATGATTCGAGGTACTATCTGTGTCTACTCCACCCTTGCTGCAGTTCTTATAGACAGAGGAGCAAGTTATTCTTTCATTGTTGCTGCCCTTGTTCGGAGCTCGGAGATTCCGACGAATCTGTTGGCTTGATCCTTACGGCTAGAGACTCCTACGGGAGTAGACTCGACGATTACGCACTGGTGCCGACAGTGTGAGCTTACTCTAGGAGGCGAGAGCTTCAGCTGGGATCTTCTTGTAGCGGCGTCGAGTCCTTACGATGTCATCTTGGGCATGGATTGGTTATCTATAGTCCATGCACAGATTGATTGTATTAGGCACAAGGTATGATGTGTTCGCACCGATGGGAGCAGGTTCACCTTCATCGGCAAGAAGGGAGACTTATAAGAATAGGATGGACTCACGTAGAGGAGAGGACAGAACATCACTCATCAGTTGGCTAGCCTCATCCTACGAGCAGTTGACGTGCGGAGTCCGAGTTTCCTATAGTGGTGGATCATTATGCGGAAGTTTTTCCTGAAGACGTTCCAGGACTACCTCCTCACAGAGAGGTAGACTTCTATATTGACCTGTACCCCAGGACAGCCCCGATATCCACTCTAGCATATTGGATGGCCCCTGCTGATCTTCAAGAGCTACAGGTATAGTTGGAGGACTTGTAGGGAAAAGGATTCATCCGACCCAGTGTTTCACCCTGGGCTTCCCTGATTTTGTTCTCCAAGAAGGCGGGCGGGAGCTTGAAACTGTGTTTCTACTTGTAAAGACCCATAAAATTCAAGGAAATTTTTTTCTTAATTTTCTTTGGAATTTTACAAGAACGCAGTTTCTGACGGCACGTGATTCTGAGGCCCGGTGTGCCCAGAATCATTTTCTGAAGTTTGGCTCGGGTACGTTCAGTGAACGAACGAGCGAGTTTTTTCTAACATTTGAACCGGTGCTCGGAATCGAATTCTGAGGGCACCGATGGAATTGCAGCTTCGGTACTTTCTTATAAACGCCTCTTCCGAAGTTGCGTTTGCTCGGGTGTGGTTTTTAATTTTTGGGGTTAAGTGAAGAAAATAAAATAAAGTGGTGCGACAACTTTATTTTATTTCACTTAAAGCCACTTAAAGCTGCTTAAGCTGAGTTGAAGCGGATAGGGTGGAATCCAAAATATCCTACCCTCTTGGTAGGATATTTGTGAGGTGGGGCATGCACGAGCCCCACCGTTTCTTTTCCCTAAGTAACGCACCTAAAACCCCCCTCTTAATGAAAGTCAAATGGGCGTTTTCTAAAACTCTTAAACACTTCTATTAAATGGATAGTTAAGTCATTAACATTAATTCACCAAATTAATGGTTCGTTCTTAACATGTTTTCAAACTGTTGGCATAATAGTAAAATAAGACCAACACCTTTTCTTTTTGTTGACGGGTTGATTGTTGAGAGGATTTAGAGAATATGTACCTTCATTCCCCTCCACGAAGAACGCGAAGAACACGAAGAACGTCGGCCTTCGACGAAAGGCGACGAAGAACGCCGAACCCCCAGAGATCGACGACGCCACGCCGTGTACCGCGACGCCGATGATTCTTCTCCCGCGACGTTCTTCTGCAACGTTTCTTCTTCCGTGACAAATCTTCGATCATCCATTTGAGGTAGGAGATTGCGGATCTTTTTTAAATACCTTTTTGGATTTTATCCTCAACATGGATTTAATTCGTGAAATTAAATCAGTGTGTTTTCTTTAACTCTCGGAGATCGTCGACGCGATGCCGTATACCGCAACGACGCGATGCCCTTCCGCGACGCGATGATCCTTTTCTTCCGTGACGGTCAATACCGCGAAGAACACATGTTCAACGACAACGACGAGGTAGGGGTTTTGATTCTTTAAATCTTTGTGATTTATACCACGGCGTTTCATTTTTTTAAAATGTTGTGAGACTTTTAAACCGCTAACGCGGTGGGTGCGGGCTAAAGAACAAGTCCGAACCCAACGCCTCATTTCGTTCTTGGTGTGCGAAACGGCGGACGTCGACCAAGCAGGCCGCAAGGGCAATTTGAAAGCTTTGCAGTAAAGGACGGACCCCGGGAGGACTTTTGGCGAAGACGGAAAGGATTTCCGACCACCAGAACTCATACGGTGGTCCGTGGAGCAACACGTCGGCGCGCCTCGCCGGCACGGCGGCGCCGGCGGCGGAAGGCGACGGTGCCCGGCGCGCCGCCGTGGAGAACCGCCGCGACTGAAGCCGCGGCGGCAGCAACGCGGGACCAATGGAGTGCGGGACGCGGCGGCCCAGTCGCGTCCACTGGCAAGGGCGGCCCAACGCGGGGCCGCGGTGTTCTCACGCGGGGGTCGCGCGCCCCCCAGCCCGTGGCTCGGCCGTAACCGGCCGAGCCGACCCCGCCTGGCGACCGGGCCGCGCCCCGCATCGGCCGGGCCGGGTCACGCTGGCCGGGTCGGGTCGACCCGGTTCGGGCCGACCCAGGGGGGTTGGGCCGGGTCGGTCCGGGCCCAGACCCCCCGTTTTCAGACCTTTTTGGTCTTTTGCCCGTATCTTGAGCTAAGTGCCTTTGATTGACGCGCCGTCAGCGGCAATGCGATCCTTGGATCGAGACGGTCGTTTTGGTATATCACACTCAAGGTTTCTGAGTACTTTGAGTTCGTTCAGGTTGGTTCGTACACGAAACCAATCGGGCCCTCGGAGCGGAAACGCTCATAACTCGAGCTCCGGACGTCCGATTGACGTACCATCGACTTTGATGGATTCCTATAAGTGAGAAGGATCTTTTGGATTACTCCACCCGAGGTTTGGACGTAGGTGGAGTATGGTCGGATTGGTTTTTCCTTAAAAACAAACTGGGCCCCTAGGACGAAAAAGCCAATAACTCTCAGACCGGGCGTCCGATTGACGCACCGTCTGCGACGTTGAGTTCCTGTTGACGATACGGAACTTTGGGATATATCAACTCTGGACTATGTGTCAGTTGATGTATCAGCCTCTCAGCTCGTGGAGTGGACCCTCCCGAATGAGCTTGCTGTGTGCGGGAACCCTAGAGCTGGCTACGACTGCTACTGTGACGACGACGACTTGTACAGAGATCCTCAGTGGATTCGACGGCTATGACTACAGCCACTCAGAGATCCTACGTGGATCAGTACTACAGATCCTGTGTAGATCCAATCCTGTGTGGGTCAGCGCTCAGCAGTTCTGTGTGAGCCAGCGCCTACAGATCCTGTGTGGGTCTGATCCTGTTTGGGTCATTACGGGGGTTAGTTACCTATCGATCCTGTGTGGGTCTGATCATGTGTGGGTCATTGCGGGGGTTAGTTACCTATCGATCCTGTGTGGGTCAGACCCTTCCTGGGTCATTGCTAGGGTTAGTACCTATCAATCCTTTGTGGGTCCGATGACTTAGATGAATCAGTGGATATATCTGATCATCTTTATCGTCATATGTAGAAGTATACCTGTGTGAGCTGAAATCCTGTTTTTCTTCCTTTGTGGATTGTGTTGTGCTATCCTGCGTGGATTTACGTTTTGCTTTCCTGTGTGGATTGGGTTGTACTTGGGCTCGGATATCAGAGCCGAACGAGAATTGATGACTTAGGTATATGTATGGGCATATACCTAAGTAGTGTCGGATGTTACTTCGTGATTGTATCTTTCCTTTGTGATTTATCCTTTGTGGATTTAGGGAGACCTTCGGGGGTCTCGGGGTCCCTACTGAGTAGCTTATATTCACCCATGCACGGGCTATGCCCGCACTACGTTTTGTTGGTTGCAGACGATGGACAGCGCTGATCGTGGTCGAGGTTTGCAGATCAGGACGGTACCTCGAGGTGGACCACTGGGCCGGGTGTACTCGGAGCAGACGGATGGACCGAGGAGCTATGGAGGCTATCTGTACCCACCCTTCAGGTGGGACTTTCTGTGGGCGGCTCAACATTGCGGCTTTACTTTCAGTTGCTGTTTTCCCTTTTTCGAGTTGTACTTTACTTTCAGTTTTGGGTTTGTATTCTGGCCCATTTACTTTCCGCACTTACTGTTGTACCCAGTTTTCTACTAGTGTTTACTTCTGCTTGCTTGCTCTATGGTGTTTGTTTACTTTACAAAGGCAATGTCTTCCCTGTTTACCAGGATTTACGCCTTGGTGCTAGTCGCCAGCCCCTGGCCTATGGAAGGTGGGCTTGGGGTAGTCACGACACGGGCCCCAAGGACGGGGCGTGACAAATTGGTATCAGAGGAGTATGGTTCTACCGTAGACTCTGATCTTTCTTCTATGTGAAGCAATAATGTTAAGCGTATTGAGTGTGGTTATCAGTCCAGGGAGCCCAGTGTTGGTGCGGCGGCCGACATATCCGTACCCCAGGACCCTGAATTCTGATTTCCGACTTAATGCATGAAAACATTGATTGCATGTGTGTTTCAAGTTTTCTTTGTGATTACTTTGTATCAGCTCACCAGTTATACTTTTTTGACCGTGGCACACCTGTTTCCTTTTAAGGATGGCCCCACGATGGCAGCCAGCTAGGGTTCCGAGAGTTAAGCGTGACGAAAGCCCGCCGAGTGACGAGGCCTCGGTGCAGGGCCCTTTGACAGCAGAGGCACCGGCGGTACCTCTACCCGCCGAGCCACCGATGCTTCCATCCCCAGCTGATGACGATGCACGTCGCCTTGGAGCTCTGCACGAGTTTCAGTTCCAGCGACTACCTAGGTTCTGTGGGGAGACGGACCCCCAGGTAGCCGAGGACTGGCTGGAGGCAGTGGTGTGAGTTTTTAGGCTAGTGAGGACACCAGCAGACCTCATGGTGATCCTCGCAGTGAGCCTACTGCACGCAGCAGTGGGCCGATGGTGGAGCTTGATGCTCTAGGTGCACGATGAGGCATCTCTTCTCTGGACAGACTTTGAGATCCTCTTCCGCTCATAGTTCGTCTCGGCCACCCTCTGTGCAGTGCGCATCCAGGAGCTTCTTCAGCTGCGGCAGGGCAGATTGACGGTCGCCCAGTACTCGGCGAGATTTACCGATCTCTCGCGCTACTCGGACCCATTATTTCAGGCCCGGACCTTTGAGTATGGATTGAGACATGAGATCAGGGCATCGCTGATCTCCCTCAGCATTCCGAATCAGGCAGGAGTACTGGAGCGAGCCCTTTTGATCAAGAGCTTCCTTGATGAGCCTTCATCAGCAGTGAGACCTACCGCGGGGTGGCACGTAGCAGAGTCTTCTGCAGCAGGCAGTCGACGGATGACTCAAGGGTCCAGGCAGACCAGACCCTCACATAGACGACCTCAGGACACTGGCTCAGCAGTGTGGGGCACACATCGTGGAGCCAGTCTTTCGAGAGGCAGGCAGTGCTACACATGCGGCGGGTAGGGCCACATGGCTCGTGACTGCCTGACCCCCATGCTGAGGAGCAGCAGACGGTTGAGGGGCTACCCAAGCAGAGGCATAGGGTCGACCGTGGCGGTCCGCAGGGAGGAAGAGGACAAGGCAGAGGAGATGGCCGAGCTCCAGGCAGTGGAAGCTTACGACCATGGAACGCCCGAGATGATTAGAGGTACTATCTGTGTCTATTCCACCCTTGCTTCAGTTCTTATAGACACAAGAGAGAGTCACTCTTTCATAGCCGCTGCCCTTTTTCGGAGCTCGGAGATTCCGACAGAGCTGTTGGCTCGATCCTTACGGCTAGAGACTCCTACAGGAGCGGACTTGAAGATTACGCACTAGTGCCGGCAGTGTGAGCTTACTCTAGGAGATGAGAACTTCGGCTGGGATCTTCTTGTAGCAGCGTCAAGGCCTTACGACGTCATCTTGGGCATGGATTGGTTATCTACAGTCCATGCTCAGATCGACTGTATTAGGCGCAAGGTGCGATGTGTACGAACCGACGGGAGCAGGTTCACCTTCACCAGCGAGAAGGGAGACTTTGCAGCACAGGATGGACTTCCGCAGAGGAGAGGACATCCCATCACTCATCAGTTGGCTAGCCTCATCCTAGGAGCAGTTGACGTGCGGAGTCCTATTTTTTCTGCAGTGGTGGATCAGTACGCGGACGTCTTTCCCGACGACGTTCCAGGGCTACCTCCTCGTAGAGAGGTATACTTTCATATTGACCTGTACCCCAGGACATCCCCGATATCGACTCCAGCATATCGGATGTCCCCCGCTGAGCTTCTAGAGCTACAGGTATAGTTGGAGGACTTTCAGGGCAAGGGATTCATCCGACCCAGTGTTTCACCATGGGCTTCCCCGATATTGTTCGCCAAGAAGGTGAACGGGAGCTTGCGACTTTGTTTCGACTATCATCGCCTGAAACAGGTGACGGTGAGGAACAAGTATCCACTACTGAGGATTGATGACCTCTTCGATTAGCTCAAGGGAGCACGGTGGTTCTCGAAGATAGACCTCAGGTCAGGCTATCATCAGCTCAGAGTTTGGGATGAGGACGTGCAGAAGACGTCCTTCAGATGTTGGTATGGCCACTATGAGTTCCTAGTTATGCCTTTCATCATAACAAATGCTTCAGCGGTGTTCATGGGCCTCATGAATAGGATCTTTCATCCATACCTCGATCGATTTGTCGTAGTCTTCATCGATGACATTTTGATTTACTCGACAACTGAGGAGGAGCATGCCTACCACTTACGGGTTGTACTAGACACACTCCGAGAGCACCAGCTTTATGGAAAGCTCTCGAAGTGTCAGTTCTGGATACGTGAGGTCCACTTCTTGGGGAACTTCATTTCTGAGGTGGGATTTGCGGTGGATCCCGCAAAGATTGAGGCAGTGCTAGCTTGGGAGTCACCCAAGAGCGTGACGGAGGTGCAGAGTTTCTTGGGACTAGCTGGATACTATCGGAGATTTATGTCAGACTTCTACAGAGTTTTGGCACCACTCTTAGCTCTTACAAAGAAGGGGAAACCCTTTTTGTGGTCAGACAGATGGCAGCAGAGCTCCCAGGAGCTGAGACAGAGATTGACTAGCGCCCTTATCTTGAGGTTGCCTGAGGAAGGAGTAGGGTATGTAGTCTACTGCGATGCATCAGGGACCGGACTCGGATGTGTCCTGATGTAGGACCAGGCGGTGATCGCCTATGGATCACGTCAGTTGAGGCTGCATGAGCAGAACTACGATACCCATTACCTGGAGTTAGCAGCAGTGGTCTTCGCTCTGAAGACATGGCGACACTATCTGATGGGCAAGCGCTTTACAGTCTTTTCTGACCATCAGAGTCTCAGGTACATCTTCTCTCAGAAGGACCTGAACCTGAGATAGCGGCGATGGCTTGAGTTCCTCCAGGACTATGACTTTGAGATAGTCTATACTCCTAGGAAGGAGAACGTGGTAGCCGATGCTCTCAGTAGGAGGACGGGCATTCAGCTACTCGAGGAGGCGACAGAGCAGCTAGCCGCTTTGTGGATATCCTTCATGGATAGAGATGGTGCAGCCTTCCTTCAGTCTCTCACAATCTCTCCTCCACTACTACAGCGGGTTAGAGAGGCACAGCGTGGGGACGCTGACTGTGAGATGCGGCGTGCACAGATATCCTCAGGAAAGGCACCTGATGGTTTCTCATTTGGAGCAGAGCATGACATCCTTTTCAGAGGACGTACCTTAGTACCAGTCGCTTTATGAGAGGAGGTGCTGAGAGAGTTTCACACTTCTCCTTTGGCGGTACATCCTGGAGTGGCGAAGATGTACCAGGACCTTAGACGACAGCACTGGTGGTCGGGCATGAAGAAGGCTATGGAAGAGTTCGTTTATCGATGCCTCAACTGCCAGCAGGTGAAGGCAGAGCATCAGGTACCAGCAGGCTTAGTATAGCCCTTGGAGGTCCCGGAGTGGAAGTGGGACGGGATATCTATGGACTTCGTGACTGGACTTCCACGCACTTCTAGAGGTCACGACTCCATTTGGGTGATTGTCGACCGACTCACCAAGTCGGCTCACTTCTTACCCATCAGAGAGCAGGGCTCAGTGGAAAGCTTGGGGCGTCTCTACGTCTAGGAGATTATACGGCTTCACGGTGTGCCATCATCTATCGTCTTCGATCGAGATGCTCGCTTTACTTCCCGATTTTGGAAGGGGGTTGCAGGAGGCGTTTGGGACACAGCTACGTCTGAGCACCGACTTTCACCCTCAGACGGATGGTCAGATGGAGAGGACCATTCAGACTCTCGAGGACATGCTCCGCACATGTGTCCTAGATTTTGGTCGCAGCTGGGAGGACCACCTACCCTTGGTAGAGTTTGCGTACAACAAAAGTTACCACTCCACCATCGGGATGGCACCATACGAGGCGTTGTACAGCAGACCTTGCAGATCTCCTTTGTGCTGGACAGACCCTGGGGAGTCAGCACTTGTGGGACCAGAGATGGTCCGGGCCATGACAGAGAAGGTCCAGGTCATCCAGGAGCGGATGAGGATAGCTCAGAGCCGGCATAATTCTTATGCTGACAGGAGGCGGAGGCCACTAGAGTTCGAGGATGGCGACCATGTCTTCTTGCATGTCTCACCTCGACGTGGATTACAGAGATTTGGCTGAGGCGGCAAGTTGTCTCCACACTTCATCGGACCATTCCAGGTCCTCAGCAGGATCGGCGAGGTGGCTTATCGCCTAGCTCTACCACCTCAGTTGCACCGGGTGCATGACATCTTCCATGTATCTCAGCTGAGGAGATACGTGCACGACCCGATGCATATCATTGACCATGGGGAGCTGGACGTTGATAATGGGGCGACTTTTGCAGAGGTCCCAGTGGAGATCGAGGATCGACAGGAGTGGGTCCTACGTGGATGATCGATTCCTGTAGTGCGCATCAGATGGCAGCACGGGAACCTCCAAGAGAGCACTTGGGAGCGGGAGGCTCAGATGCATGCTCAGTGGAAATTCAAGGAAATTTTTACGGGGACGTAAAGCCCCCGTAAAGCCCTGAGGTTAGAGTGAAGTAAAGACCCGCAAAATTCAATGAAATTTTTTTCTTAATTTTCTTTGGAATTTTACAAGAACTCTATTTCTAACGGCACGTGATTCCGAGGCCCGGTGTGCCCGGAATCATTTTCTGAAGTTTGGCTCGGGTACGTTCAGTGAACGAACGAGCGAGTTTTTCTAACTTTTGAACCGGTGCTCGGAATCGAATTCTGAGGGCACCGATGGAATCGCAGCACCGGTACTTGCTTATAAACACCTCTTTCGGAGTTGCGTTTTCTCGGGTGTGGTTTTTAATTTTTGGGGTTAAGTGAAGAAAATAAAATAAAGTGGTGTGACAACTTTATTTTATTTCACTTAAAGACACTTAAAGCTGCTTAAGCTGAGTTGAATCGGATAGGGTGGAACCCAAAATATCCTACCATATTGATAGGATATTTGTGAGGTGGGGCCCGCACGAGCCCCACCGTTCTTTTCCCTAAGTAACGCACCCGCAACCCCCCTCTTAATGAAAGTAAACTGGGGTGTTTTCTAAAACTCTTAAATGCTCCTATTAAATGGACAGTTAATTCGTTACCATTAATTCACCAAATTAATGGTTCGTTTCTTAACATGTTTTCAAACTATTGGCATAATACTAAAATAAGACCAACACCTTTTCTTTTTGTTGACGGGTTGATTGTTGAGATGATTTGGAGAATCTGTACCTTCATTCCCCTTCGCGAAGAATGCGAAGAACGCCGGCCTTCGATGAAAGGCGACGAAGAACGCCGAACCCCCAGATATCGATGACGCCACACCCATGTACCACGACGCCGACAATTCTTCTCCGCGACGTTCTTCTGCAACGTTTCTTCTTCCGCGAAAAATCTTCGATCATCCGTTTGAGGTAGGAGATTGCGGATTTTTTTTAAATTCCTTTGTGGATTTTATCCTCAACATGGATTTAATTCGTGAAATTAAATCGGTGTGTTTTCTTTAACTCTCAGATATTGTCGACGCGATGTCGTATACCGCAACGACGCGACGCCCTTATGCAAAGCGACGATCCTTTTCTTCAGCGACGGTAAATACAATGAAGAATGCACGTTCGATGACAACAACGAGGTAGGGGTTTTGATTCTTTAAATCTTTGTGATTTATACCGCGGCGTTTCATTTTTTAAAAATTTTCGTGAGACTTTTAAACTTCTAACGCGGTGGGTGCGGGCTAACGAACAAGTCCGAACCCACCGCATCCTTTCGTTCTTGGTGTGCGAAACGGCAGATGTCGACCAAGAAGGCCGCAAGGAGATTTGAAAGCTTTGCAGTAAAGGACGGACCCCGGGAGGACTTTCGGTGAAGACGGCAAGGATTTCCGACCACCGGAACTCATCCGGTGGACCGCGGAGTGACACGTCGGCGCCCGGTGCGCCGCCGTGGAGAACCGCCGCAGCTGAAGCCGCGGCGGGTAGCAGCGCGGTCCCGCGACCGCGCAGGACCAGTGGAGCGCGGGACGCAGCGGCTCGGGTCGCGTCTGCTAGCAAGGGCGGCCACACGCGGGGGCCGCGGCGTTCTCACGCAGGGCAGCGCCCCCCCCCCCCCCCTCCCCCCCCCCCCCCCCCCCCCCCCCGCGGCTCGGCCGTAACCGGCTGCGCCCGCGCCGGCCGGGCCGGGTCGCGCAGAACGGGTCGGACCCGGGTCGGGTCGACCCGGTTTGGGCCGACCCAGGGGGGTTGGGCCGGGTCGATCCGGGCCCAGACCCCCCATTTTCAGATCTTTTTTGTCTTTTGCCCGTATCTTGAGCTACGGGCCTCCGATTGACGCTTTGTCGGCGGAGATGCGATCCTTGGATCGAGACGGACGTTTTGGTATATCACACTCAATGTTTCGGAGTACTTTTGGGTTCGGCCGGGTTGGTTTGTACACGAAACCAACCGGGGCCTCGGAGCAGAAACGCTCATAACTCGAGCTCCGGACGTCCGATTGACGTACCGTCGACTTTGATGGATTCCTCTAAGTGAGACAGATCTTTTGGCTTACTCTTCCCAAGGTTTGGACGCAGGTGGAGTATGGTAGGATTGTTTTGCCTTAAAAACCAACTGGGCCCCTGGGACGAAAAAGCTAATAACTCTCAGACCGGGCGTCTGATTGACGCGCCGTCTGCGACGTTGAGTTCCTGTTGATGATACAGAACTTTGGGGATACATCAACTCTGAACTATGTGTCAGTTGATGTATCAGCCTCTCAGCTCATGGAGTGGACCCTCCCGAACAAGCTTGCTGTGTGCGGGAGCCCTAGAGCTGGCTGTAACTGCTACTGTGACGACGACGACTATACAGAGATCCTCAGTGGATTCGATGGCTACGACTACAGCACTCAGCGATCCTACGTGGATCAGTACTATAGATCCTGTGTGGTCAGCGCTCAGCGGTTCTATGTGATCCAGCGCCTACAGATCCTGTGTGGGTCTGATCCTGTGTGGGTCATTGCGGGGGTTAGTTACCTATCGATCCTGTGTTGGTCTGATCCTATGTGGGTCATTGTGCGGGTTAGTTACCTATCAATCCTGTGTGGGTCAGACCCTTCCTGGGTCATTGCGGGGGTTAGTACTTATCGATCCTTTGTGGGTCCGATGACTTAGATGAATCAGTGGATATATCTGATCATCTTTATCGTCATACGAAGAAGTATACCTGTGTGAGCTGAAATCCTGTTTTGCTTTCCTTTGTGGATTATGTTGTGCTATCCTATGTGGATTTACATTTTTCTTTCCTGTGTGGAATGGGTTGTACTTGGGCTCGGATATCAGAGCCGAACGAGAATTGATGACTTATGTATATGTATGGGAATATACCTAAGCAGTGTCGGATGTTACTTTGTGATTATATATTTCCTTTCTGGTTTATCCTTTGTGGATTTCGGGAGACCTTCGGGGGTCTCGGGGTCCCTATTGAGTAGCTTATACTCACCCCTGCACGGGCTATGCCCGCACTACGTTGTGTTGGTTGCAGACGACGGGCAGCGCTGATCATGGTCGAGTTTTGCGGAGCAGGACGGTACCTGGAGGTGGACCACTGGGTCGGGTGTACTCAGAGCGGACGGCTGGACCGAGGAGCTGTGGAGGATATCTGTACCCACCCTTCAGGTGGGACTTCTTGTGGGAGGCTCGACGTTGCGGCTTTACTTTGAGTTGTTGTTTTCCCTTTTTCGAGTTGTACTTTACTTTCAGTTTTGGGTTTGTATTCTGGCCCATTTACTTTCCGCACTTACTGTTGTACCCAGTTTTCTACTAGTGTTTACTTCTGCTTGCTTGCTCTGTGGAGTTTGTTTAATTTACAAAGGCAATGCCTTCCCTGTTTACCGGGATTTACGCCTTGGTGCTAGTCTCCATCCCCTGGCCTATGGAAGGCGGGCTTGGGGTAGTCACGGCACGGTCCCCGAGGACGGGTCGTGACACTACTATCGTCGCCTGAACCAGGTGACCATGAGGAAAAAGTATCTGCTACCGAGGATTGACGACCTCTTTGATCATCTCAAGGGAACAAGGTGGTTCTTGAAGATAGACCTCAGATCAGGCAATCATCAGCTCAAAGTTCGGGATGAGGACGTGTAGAAGAAGGCATTTAGATGTCGGTATGGCCACTATGAGTTCTTGGTTATGCCATTCGGCATAACCAATGCTCCAGCGGTGTTCATGGGTCTCATGAACAGGATCTTTTATCCATACCTCAATCGATTTGTTGTGGTATTCATCGATGACATTTTTATATACTCGACCACTGAGGAAGGGCACGCCTACCACTTACGGGTTGTACTGGACACACTCTGAGAGAACCAACTTTATGGTAATCTCTCGAAGTGTCATTTCTGGTTACGTGAGGTCCACTTCTTGGGACACGTCATTTCTGAGGCGGGATTTGCGGTGGATCCTGTGAAGGTCGAGGCAGTGCTATCTTGGGAGCCACCCAAGAGCGTGACGGAGGTGCGGAGTTTATTGGGTCTTGCTGGATACTACCAGAGGTTCGTGACAAACTTCTCCAGAGTTGCGGCGCCACTTTCAGCTTTGACGGAGAAGGGGAAACCCTTCGTGTGGTCAGATAGATGTCAGCAGAGCTTCCAGAATCTAAGACAGAGGTTGACCAGCGCACCTATCTTGAGGCTATCGGAGGAGGGAGTAGGGTACATAGTCTACTACGATGCATCAGGGACCAGGCTCGGATGTGTCCTGATGAAGGAGTGAGTGGTGATCGCCTATGTATCATGACAGTTGAGGCAGCATGAGAAGAACTACGCTACCCATGACCTGTAGTTAGCAGCAGTGGTCTTCACTCTGAAGATGTGGTGACACTATCTGATGGGCAAGCGCTTTACAGTCTATTATGACCACTAGAGTCTCAGGTAAATCTTCTCGAAGAAGGACCTGAACCTGATACAGTGGCGATGGCTCAAGTTCCTCCAGGACTATGACTTTGAGATAGTCTATACTCCTGGAAAGGGGAACGTAGTAGCTGAATCTCTTAGCAGGAGGATAGGTATTCAGCTACTTGGAGAGGTGAAGGAGCAGCTAGCCACTTTGTAGATATCCTTCATGGATAGAGATGGAGCAGCCTTTCTTCAGTCACTCACAGTCACTCCTCCACTACTACAGTGGGTTAGAGAGGCAGAGCATGGGGAAGTTGACTGTGAGACGCGGCGTGCACAGATATCTTTAGGACAGGCACTTGATGGATTCTCTATAGGAGGAGAGCACGATGTCCTATTCAGAGGACGTACCATGGTACCAGTTTATTTTCAGGAGGATGTGCTGAAGGATTTTTACACTTCCCCTTTAGCAATATATTCAGGAGTGGCGAAGATGTATCAGTATCTCAGACGACAGCACTGGTGGCCGGGTATGAAGAAGGTTGTAGTAGAGTTCATTTCTCGATGCCTCACCTGCCAGCAGGTGAAGGTAGAGCACTAGGTACTAGCAGGCTTGGTACAGCCCTTGGAGGTCCCGGTGTGGAATTGGGATGGGATATCTATGGATTTCGTGACTGGACTTCCATGTACTTTCAGAGGTCACAACTCCATTTGGGTGATTGTCAACTGACTCACCAAGTCGGCCCACTTCTTACCCATCAGAGAGCAGGTCTCAGTAGAGAGCTTGGGACGTCTCTACGTTTAGGAGATTGTACGGCTTCATGGTGTTCCATCATCTATCGTCTCCGATCGAGATACTCGCTTTACTTCTCGGCTTTGGAAGGGGTTTTAGGAGGAATTCAGGACACAGCTACGTCTGAGCACCACCTTTCACCCTCAGACGGATGGTCAGACGGAGGGGACCATTCAGACTCTTGAGGACATGCTCTGTGCATGTGTCCTCGACTTTGGTCGTAGCTGGGAGGACCAACTACCCTTGGTGGAGTTTGTGTACAAAAACATCTACCACTCTTCCATCGGGATGGCACCATACGAGGCATTGTACGGACAACCTTGCAGATCACCTCTGTGCTGGACAGACCCCGGGGAGTCAGCACTTGTGGGACCGGAGATGGTCTAGGCCACGACAGAGAAGGTCCAGGTCATCCAGGAGTGGATGAGGATAGCTCAGAGCCGGCAGAAGTCTTATGCTGACAGGATGCGGAGACCACTAGAGTTCGAGGATGGCGACCACGTCTTCTTACGGGTCTCACCTCGATGTGGATTACGGAGATTTTCCGGGGTGGCAAGTTATCTCCACGCTTCATCAGACCTTTTCAGGTACTCAGAAGGATAGGCAAGGTGGCTTATCGCCTGGCTCTACCACCTCAGTTTCACTGGGTGCACGACGTCTTCCACGTATCTCAGCTGAGGAGATACGTGCACGACCCGACACATATCATCGACCATGGAGAGCTGGACATTGACGATGGGGAAACTTTTTCGGAGGTCCTAGTGGAGATCGAGGATCGACAGGAGTGGGTCCTACGTGGGTGGTCGATTTCTCTAGTGCACATCAGGTGGCAGCACGAAAACCTCCAGGAGAGCACTTGGGAGCGGGAGGCTCAGATATGTGCTCAGTACCCTCATTTGTTCCCCTAGTTTATGATGTATATTTACGGAGACATAAAGCCCTGAGGTGAGAGTAATGTAAAGACCCATAAAATTCAAGGGAAATTTTTTCTTAATTTTCTTTGGGATTTTAAAAGAATGCAATTTCTGAAGGCACCTGATTCTGAGGCCCGGTGTTCCCGAAATCAATTTCTGAAGTTTAGCTCGGGTACGTTTAGTGAACGAACGAGCAGGTTTTCCTAACTTTTTAACTGGTGCTTGGAATCGAAATCTAAGGGCACCAATGAAACCGCAGCACTGGTAATTACTTAGGAACACCTTTTCTGGAGTTTCGTTTGCTCAGGTGTGGTTATTTAAAAAAAAGGGTTAACTAATGAAAAAAATACAAGTTGTGCAACAATTTTTATTTTATGTTCTAAGTAGATTAAACCTACTTATGGAAGTTGAGGTGGGACCCACTATATCCTAACCCCTCTTAATAGAATATTAGTGAGGTGGTCCCCACACAAGCCCCACCTTTTTAACTTCCTCAAACCCCCATTATTTTGTAACACACTCGCACCCCCTTATTAAATGCCAAGTCAACTCTCACATTAATTGGAATGTTAAGACTCTTCAATTAATTCAATTAATTGAATGAATTATTTTGAATTTCAAATGGAATGTTGGCTTGTGTGTATTAATTAAATAATACAAAGTCTTATTTCATTAGGGGTTGCTTCGTTGTGTTGAGAGGGAGAGTTCTACGAATAACTTCATCTTCCTCCATGAAGAACGCGAAAAATGCACCGACACCGACAAAGAACGCTAATTCCTCGGAGATCGACGAAGCAATGTCATGTACTATGACGCCGACGATCCTCTTCACCGTGACGCCATGTACCGTGACATCGAAGATGCTTACGGATCCTCCTTTTGTGATGTCGTCTTCCGCGATGTCTTATTTTCGCGAAGAACCTCATTCGACGACTTCATCGAGGTAGGGGTTAATTTTTTGTTCGTGTTTTCTTTTTCGTTCATCGACATTTATATTGGGCCGCCTGTTATAGTAATAATGGGAGGAGGTCGGACCGCATGAACATGGCTGACCCTCCTCCCCCTTTGATGTTGTACTTATTGCAGCACGAGCAAAGGCAGCACGGTGCAACGGCACCATGCGAAAGCAAGAGGAACGGGCGAAGATGCGCGGTGCCATCACGTCGCACCATTGAGGCCGAATGAAGCCGTGGCGCCGTCGCGCCGCACTGGAGAACCATGAAGAATCCATGGCCGAAGCGGGGCCGCGGCGGAGGGGCGCGGCGCCATCGCGCCACACTGATCAGACAAGGTCGCGGCCTTTGGCCGCGGTGGTGCGGGGAGCGGCGGCCGGAACCGCCGGCCGTCGGTGCAAGGAGGGTGGGACTCACGGGGGGTCCCACGGTGACACATCGGTTGGATTAGCTGGCCGGTTTCTAAGAAAGCTGGGGTTCATAACCCCCAACTGGAAGATGTCGGGCCCCCCTCGTGGGGGGTCATTTCTCAAACAGGTGGGGCAGCGCCCCCCCCCCCCCCCCCCCCCCTTCTACAACGGCTCGGCCAGCGCCGAGCTGGTCATTGTGGGCCACGCCTGCGCCAGACCAACCGGACGCCCATGTCGGACCTCCATCGACGCACCATAAGATGCGATGTGATCCTTGGAACGATACGGTCATTTCGGTATATTACACTCAAGGTTTCAGAGAACATTGGGTACGGTCGGGTTGGTTCGAACACGAAACCAACCGAGCCCTCAGAGCGGAAATGCTTATAACTTGAGCTCCGGACGTCCGATTGACGTGTCGTCGACTTTCTTGGATTCCTCTTAGTGATACGAACCTTTTGGCTTAATCCGCTCATGGTTTGGACATATTTGTAGTATGGTCGGGTTGGTTTTGACTTAAAAACCAACCGGGCCCCTGGAACGAAAAAAGCCAATAACTCTCAGACCGGGCGTCCGATTGATGTGCCTTCTGTCGCATTGAGTTCCCTTTGTCGAGACAGAACTTTGGGATACATCAACTTCGGACTACGTGTCAGTTGATGTATCGACCCCTTGGCTCGTGGAGTGGACCCTCCCGAAAACGAGCATGTTGTGTGCGGTAACCCTAGAGCTGGCTACGACTGTGATGATGATGATGACTGCACTAAAATCCTCTGTGGGTTCGGCAGCGACTATGACTGCACTGAAATCCTCTGTGGGTTTGGCAGTGATGAAGACTGCACTATAATCCTCCTTGGTTTTGGCAGCAATGAAAACCGTACTGAAATCCTCCGTAGGTTCGACGGTGATGACTACTATTCTTGTATCCTACGTGGGTCTGGCAGTACTACTGTTCTTGTATCCTACGTGGGTCCGGCAGTGTTTGACTCTGTTCTTGTATCCTACGTGGGTCTGGCAGAGCAGCTGGTCTGTATCCTATGTGGGTCCGACAGCTTAGTTGGTTTAGTATCCTACGTGGGTCCTAGCTTAGATGAATCAGTGGCTACATCTGATCATCTCTATTACCTTACGAAGAAGTATACCTGTGTGAGCTGAGTCTTGACTTTCAATCATTATCTTCGACATGATTGACTTGATTTCCTATGTGGATTGTGTTATTCTTTCCTGTGTGGATTGGGTTGTACTACTCCTGTGTGTACGTGATTGAACTTGGGATCGGATGTTGAAGTCGAACTGGAATTGTTGACTTAGGTATATGTATGGGCATATACCTAATTAGTATTGGATGTTACTTCGTGATTGTATATTTCCTTTTTGGATTATCCTTTTTGGATTCTGGGAGACCTTCGGGGGTCTCGGGGTCCCTACTTAGTAGCGTATACTCACCCCTGCACGGGCTATGCCCGCACTACGTTATGTTGGATGCAGACGAAGGACAACGCTGATCGTGGTTGAGGCTTGTGGAGCAGATCGGTACCTGAAGGTGGACCACTGGTCAGGACGTACATGGAGCAGACGGCTGGACCCGAGGAGCTGAGGTGGCTATCTGTACCCACCCTTCAGGTGGGACTTCTAGTGGATGGATCGACATTGTTGCTTTACTTTCAGTTGTTGTACTTTCTTTCCAGTTGTACTTTACTTTCAGTTTGGGTTTGTATTCTGGCCCATTTACTTTCTTCACTTACTATTGTACCCAGTTTTACTTAGTGTTTACTTTTGTTGGCTTACTCTGTGGTGTTTGTTTACTTCATAAGGCAATGTCTTCCCCTTTTTATCGGGATTTACTCCTTTGGTACTAGTTGCCAGCCCCTGGCCTATGGAAGCCGGACATGGGGTAGTCACGGCACGAGTCCCGAGGATGGTTCATGACATATGAATATTAATTTAAATTCATATAATTATGATTACTATTTATATATTTAATATAAAAACATATTTTTCTTGAAAAATAGGTTTACGGAGAAACCTCTTTTTTCCTTGAGATTGTGGGTTTAATTTTCAATTAAATTATGCCACTTATTTGAATTAAATTTGGTAAAATGGATTAAATTTTTTTAATCAGAATAAATTATTTTATAAAATAATATCAACTTAATTTTCTTTCATAATGAATATTGAAAATAATAAAAATCTTTTACTGTGATTAATGTGAAAATGGGTTTAGTGGGGGGGTTAAACTGGAATGATAAGGGTTAAAATGACTTATAAAATTTAATAGATTATATTGTATGAACATATTAAGACCTTATAACATCTAATTATTAATAATGGTCCATTTTTTAGCCTCATTTCATGTGTAAAACATGGGTATAATGTTTTATTTTCAAAAATTCCAAGTATGTCCACTCCCCCACTTATAAAAGGCTACCCACTATCCTCCCATCTTCACACATTCAATGTATTTTGGTTTATATAATACCTACAAAAATACATTTCTTAATTAAATATCCAATTCCTAGAGTCCTTATATTGATCATTAATCCAATCTTGAAAGGTTTTAAGTATAATTATAAAGAGGTGGTCCGAAAAAGAGGTATCGTTCTTAACCGGTAATTTTTGTTTTGTTTATTCTTCCACATCATTAAAATATTATTAAAAAGTGTTTATATAATAAAATAATTATCAAAAATATATTAAGGTGTTATTATGTTAATGCAATAACCTTAATATATCTCCTCGTCCATTAAATGGGAAACAAAACCATCATTCGTCTATATGGCGGACTACCGCCTCGCGAACTGATGTAATTAATTTTCTTTCATCACCTCTCTTGAATGGTTATAATTATGGAATAAATTTTTATATATTATATTAATTATATATTTATAATTATTAAATTATAATATATCATTTTATTTCTTACCTTTCCACTCACTAAAAAAGGATAACGTCGTTCGTGCGTACGTGTGGACTACTGCCTCCGCAAAGAGATGTGATTATTTTTTCATCACCACATCACATGGATGATATGTATAAGTATATTTAAATAAATAATATTTTATTTATGATATTATTTTAATTTTTTAAATATAAAATATTACTTACCTTCTTTCCATAATGATCAGTGAAAAATGGAAACACTACTCATGCATATGTACGACCTATCATCTCTATGATCGTGACGTATATCGTTTTTAAAAACCATATTTCTTGACTGGTTTTAAAATTATAATTTATGTCTAAATAGGATAAATATTTAATTATTATTATTTTTTATATAATTTAATACTGACCACTTTGACCTTGGTTAACCTACTGAAGTCATTTTGGACTTATAATCAGAATACTGCCAAAACTTCCAAAGTGAATATAAATGAGTAACTAATTGTTTATAACATGGTAAGAGATAAAATAATAGGAATAGTAAACATGAAATGGGTTATTAATAAATTAAATAGTTAATACAATTTTATTATTCAGGAAGATAAAGAATGTACAAGATGATTTGGACTCAAGTTAAGGGACACTTTAACTTAAAACCTCATTCTAAATGTTTTAAAGATTTATTTTCAAAATACTTCTATTATATGTCCATGTTCTTCAAAATGTTTCAAGAAAATTCTTATTTATTATTCAATGAATAATAAAGGTCATTTTTTACCAAATTTAACTTTCTTTACAAAGTTTAAAAAAAGAATTTTTTTAAGGTTTTATGTAAGGGGTTTTTAAAAATATCCTTTTAAAGTTTCAATTTCAACCCTTTTTATTCCATGTCCACGTTTTTAAAATACATTTATAAATAAATTTTTATGAAGATAAAAATATTATAAGGGAAATTTTTATATCTCCTTTTAATTTTTTTAAGAGTTTTCAAAAAGGAATATTTTTATGGAATGTTTTACTTTCGTTTCAAAAGACAAAAGGAATGTTATATTTTAAAATATACAGTGACAACAACTTTTCCCACTACTATAGCCATTATTTAAAGTTTGTATTATTTTACAAGATTTAATTTTTTATTTAAAGAAAAAAACTACTACCCTTTTTCTAGATATTTTGGTATTGAAAATTATTTTGTAAAAGAAAAGGTTATTTTGATATCTGAAAGAGTTTTTCATACGAGTTTAAAAGAGTTTTTCAAGGGTGTTATGAACAAAAATATGAGATATTAAAAAAAATTATTCAATATATGGTCTGTTTACATTGTTTATGATAACGGTTGATCCTGATACAGATTATATGATGGTTGTTGGACCCTCTGTGATATAATAGTTTTCATAATCACAAATAATGTCAATCTACAGACTCTACTATGTCATGCCATTTAATATATTTAAGTAAATTAATTATGTCATACAGAACTATATACTTCAATAAGTCAATAACCTATATATATATATAAATCAATATTATTACAAGTTTATTTTTACATGTGTTGTTTCGTATAAGACAAACACTTCATGAGATTTTTAGAGTCTCTGGAACTAATAGTTTGACACACCGATGTTCAACACACCGATGTTCGACACACCGATGTTCGACACACCGATGTTCGACACACCGATGTTTGACACATAGATGTTGGACACACCAATGTTTGACACACCAATATTCGACATGCTGATGTTAGACACACTGATGTTCGACACACCGATGTTCAACACACCGATGTTTGACAGACTGAAGAAAACAGACTAAAGATGACAGACCTATGATGACAAACCGAAGATGACAGACCGAAGATAACAGACCATTACTGACACACCGATGCTAATAGAACGAAGATGACAGATTGATGCAAATGACTCATAGATAGTCATAAATAATTATTTCAAATTTATTAATTCAAATTTATTTCTAACAGTCATATTTAGACAAATTAATGTTTCTAACATTATTTAATATTGTCTGTAGGAATATCCGTAGACAGTACGAGGTGAATTCATGTGGGGATATCTTCTTTCCAAGTTTACCATGAATTATAAATGGATTACAAACTCAAACTTAAAGCGTCTCTCAAAATTCACTACAAAAACAAAAAGGATAGA
Source organism: Viscum album (assembly GCA_963277665.1). Lineage (NCBI taxonomy): Eukaryota > Viridiplantae > Streptophyta > Magnoliopsida > Santalales > Viscaceae > Viscum > Viscum album. The sequence continues at coordinate 1,876,136,854 of OY728161.1, forward strand.
CTGTGCTAATATGCAAGATTTTTCAAAGAGAGAAACTCAAAGCTTGAGCTCACAAGAAGCTTTACAAGAAATAACCTATTGAAGATCACTGAACATCCTCACATAGAAGAGCTGAACCTTTTCACACCTGGAAGATAGATTATAGAGAATACGATACTCTATTTTGGAGCCAACTCCCAAAAGAGTACTCAAATATCATTTTCTCTACATCTATTGATTCCAAAGCTTTACTGCACAACACACAGAGATTTCTAAACCTTGTTCTTCTTTAATAACTCTGTTGTGATCTTTTGTTTACTATTTGAGTAGTGTGTGCATTTGTTTGTGTCACACACAATATTTCCTTAGCATAACTGATGGATATTAAAATATCCTCACACTTAATCCAATTCTACTCTTGTATCCCACATTTAACTGTGGAAGAGATCCTGTGTGATTTTTTTGATAGTTTTCCCACAAATAACTATTGTAAAGGTCAAGTGTGACCTGGACAGCCCTGTGTACTACTGTGAACCCCGATCCAGGGTGTGGATCAAAATTTTATTAATATAAACTTCATGGTGGTAGGTGATCACCAAGTTGAGAGGACTAAGTCTCAGCTTAAGACAGAACCTATTGTTTTATCTGTTTTGTTGTTTGTCTTCTGTTTTAATCTGATATAAATTTTTCACATTAAGATAAAATTAACTTTGATAGTTATTTTAGCAAGTGTTTATATCTGTTTTGAATCAGTATATTATTTTCAAAATTTTGACTAATCTTTAGATTGGTAAAGCTGAGAACTAATCAATATTCTGAGAAACTAATTGAACCTTCAGAACTTTTGTAAATTCACTACAAACTGACTTCAATTAATTTAATCAGGTCTGTTCTTTTAAAGAACCATTTTTAACAGAAATTTTTATAGATACTCAATTCACCCCCCCCCCCCCCCGAGTGATCTACTCCAACCAACATTTGGTATTAGAGAGACTCAAAATTTATTAACAGTTTTTAAATATTGTCAACTAGGATTATAGTTGTTTTTAAATGATCTCAAAATTTCTGTTATTTCTAAATTTTTATCTCTTTGAAATTATTTTAAAATTTTTATCATTTAAACTAGATTAAAAGGGGTTACTACCAATATAACACCTTACTTTAATGGAACTAATTGTGTTTAGTGGAAGATTAAGATGAAAGTACATCTAGAAAGCATGGGATTTGAAATATGGGCTGCTATTGAAAGTAAATATACAATTCCTGAAACTGCTAGAAACACTTGGGATGAACCTACCAAAACCTCCTATAACTATAATTATAAAGAAATGAATTATCTATACTGTTCACTAGGAGATGAAGAGTTTAACTATATCTCTACTTGTAAAACTACACATGAGATTTGGGACACTTTGTCCGTTTCTCAAGAGGGAACATCTAATGTTAAAGAAATGAGATTAAATACTTATACTATTAAATATAACAACTTCAGAATGGATCCTGATGATTTTATTTCTGATATGTATCTTAGTTTCAATGAAATTGTGAATACCATGATTTTTTTAGGAAGAGAAGTAACATCCAAAGAGAAGATTCTGTGGATTTTGTGATGCTTACCAGAAATATGGCGTGGAATGTTTGTATCAATCAGAGAATCATGCAATATTTATAAGATTCCAGTGAAGGAATTGATTGGAAAATTAATGATTTATGAAGAGAAATTGAAAGTGAATCAAGAATAGGATGAACCAAAAAAAATGTAGCTTTCAAGATAACTGATTCTAAAAGTAAAGACAAGGAGAAATTTCAAGCTGCTATTGAAATCTCAAGCAGTGATGAAGTAGTTATGGATAGTGATGAAGAAATTGACCAGTTGTCTTGAAGATTCAAGAAAATTTATAAGAAAAATAATTTTTCCAAAAAACCCAATTACAAAGGAAAGTATGATAATAAGGGAAATTGGAAAAGGGATTGGAAGAGAAATGATAAATCAGAAGAGTTAATTTTCTAAGAATGTAAAAGGAAAGGATATGTGAAGGCTGACTGTCCAAAGATGAAATACAAGAAAAAGTATGAAAAAAAGGGTAGAAGTTATAAGAAAGCAATAAAGGCCACCTGGAGTGCCTATGAGGACAACTCAAGTGAATCTGGCTCTTCTCAGAATGAGAAACTTGATATGGCTAATATGTGTTTCATGACAAAAAAACTAAAATAACCTTAGACTCTCTTCTATATAATTCTTATTATTCTAAAAGTGAGTCTGAGAATATGAAAAATGATGAATTATTTGAATATTGAAACATGTTATAAGAAACATGTAATGAGTTGAAAGATAAGAATAAATATTTGAAGAAATAGCATGCTCTTACTGTGACTGTTAACTCTGAACTTACAACTGAAAAAGAGAAAATTGCTCAATTACTTAAGGAGAACAATGAGTTAAAAATGTATAATGAACAATTGAAGAAAGACTTGGAAAAGTTCACTAATGGGAAAAAACTCTTACTCAAATTCTCAGTAAACAAATAGCTCCTAAGTATACTTCAGAAATAGGATATCAACCTAGTCAAAGGAATTTATCCAAATCACATTTTGTAACCAGGTCTGGAAAATCTGCTACCTTTTTAAAAAAATAGAATTTTACAGCAAGTTCCAGTTCCAAGAATTCTTTTACTGCGTCTAATTCTTCAGAACCAAACAAAGTTTACTTTTCAAACACTTTATATTATGTATATAGGAAACCCATAAGACAGTTGTGGGTCCCTAAAGCTTATATCACTAATGTATGTGGATGCATACAAATATGGGTACCAAAGTCATTTTTTGGATGAACTTTTTTGTAGGTAAACTACCTAAAGGGCTCCTGTAAAAAGTTGTGGTACTTGGACAGTGGCTGTTTAAGACATATGATAGGGGACTATTCAAACTTTAAAAGTATTATCAAGATTTATGGAGTACATGTCACATTTGGTGACAATGGTAAAGGAAAAATCATCGAACTAGTCCAGATTAGTAACCATAACTCAATTTCAATTTATAAAGTACTGTATGTTGATGGATTAAAGTATAACTTGCTCAGCATATCTCAATTTTGTGATGATGGATTTAATATTAAATTCAAAAATGATTCATGCCATGTTTTTTATGCCAATAATAACTTAGTATTTACTACTTTTAGAAATGATAATGTATATGCTATAAATCTAGACACACTAGCCGCACAGAATGTCTCTTGTCTAAATGCCTTTCACAAAGAGTCTTGGCTCTGGCATAATAAGACTAGGACATTAAAACAAACACTCTCTTAAAAATTTAACTAGAAAATTTTTAGTTAAAGACTTACCCAAATTAGATTTTCCAAACAATAAAGTATGCAATCCTTGTCAAAAAGGAAAGAAACATAAAATATCTTTCAAACCAAAGAAAGAAGTAACTACTTATCAACCTATTGAGTTGGTTCACATGGACTTGTTTGGACCATCTAAAGTTTTGAGCCTCAATGGGAAGCATTGTGTTTATGTTCTTGTATATGATTTCTCTAGGTACTCCTGGACCTTTTTCTTATCTCACAAAAGTGAAACTTGTTCACACTTTACCAAGTACGCTAGGACTGTAGAAAATCTCAGCGGACTTAATATTAAATCTTTAAGAAGTGATCATGGATGTGAGTTTGAGAATAAATATTTTTGAAGATTTTTTCTCACTAAATGGCTATAATCATAATTTCTCTTCTCCTAGGACACCTCAACAAAATGGTGTGGTAGAAAGAAGAAATATAACTCTACATGAAATTGCCTAAACTATGCTCAATGAATACGACCTACCTATTTATTTCTAGGCTGAAGTTGTTAATACAGCTTGTTACATAATAAATAGAGTCTTAATTAGACCCATCCTTAAGAAAACTCCTTATGAGTTTTGGAACAATAGGAAACCCAAAGTAGGTTATTTTAAAGTTTTTGGATGTAAAGTTTATATTTTGAACACTAAATACAATTTTGATAAATTTGCCTCTAAAAGTGATGATGGAATGTTTCTTGAATATTATACATCAATAAAAGCCAATAGAGTCTTTAATAAGATAACCAAATGTGTGGAGGAATCTGTACATATCAAGTTTTATGAAGAAGATCCACATGAGCCCAAGACCTCACTAAAAAATATTGAAGAGGATATGTCAAATATGGACATTAATGATAAAACCTCAAATCATCATGTGAAGGAATCTGTGAAAACTTCTAGTTCTGTAAATTCTCCAGATCCTAACTGTAGTGAACTAGATCAACCTAAACAACCTGAAATATCAAGTCTAACATTCTCTACACCAACTAGGACCCTTAATAATCACCCCCTAAATGATGTTTTTGGATATCTAGATAGAGGAACACAAATGAGAGCTTCCTTGAGAAACCAATTTGAACATCAAGCTTTCTTATCACAGCTTGAACCTAAAAATATCAATTATGTGATCATAGATGAATTTTTGGGTAATGGCTATGCAAGAACAACTTAATCAGTTTGAAGGAAATAAAGTTTGGAAACTTGTAGATAGACCGAAGGATAATTTGACCATAGGATCCAAATGGGTGTTTAGAAATAAATTAGATGAAGCTCAAAATATAGTTAGAAATAAGGATAGACTATTTGTACAAGGATATAATCAAGAAGAGAGAATTGATTATGAATAGAATTTTGCACCAGTAGCTAGACATGAGGCAATTAGGATCTTACTTGCCTATGCAGCACACTTGGATTTTAAAATTTATCAAATGGATGTCAAAAGTGCATTCTTAAATGTTTATATAATTGAGGATGATTTTTTTTAATAGCCCCCAAGTTTTACAAATCCATATATTCCAAATCATGTGTTCAAATTATCGAAAGCTTTATATGGTTTAAAACAAGCTCTAAGAGCTTGTTATGAAAGGTTGAGTAATTTTTTTATTTCTAAAGGTTTTACAAAAGGACTTGAAGACCCTACTTTATTTATAAAAATAATTTCAAAAGAAAATTTAATAGCCTAAATATATGTAGATAATGTTATATTTGGATCTTCTAAAAATTATTTATGTAATGATTTTTCAAACATAATGCAAAGCGAGTTTGAAATGAGTTTAATGGGTGAACTTAAATATTTTCATGGATTTAAAATACTTGAAAATAAAGAAGGTATTATTTTAAATCAAAGTAAGTACACTAAAGATATTTTTAAAAGATATGGATTCGATAGCATTAAGAGTAGTTAAACCCCTATGAGCTCCAAATATAAGTTAGATCTTGATGAAAATGAAAAATCAGTTGATCAAACTGCTTATAGAGGAATGATTGGGAGTTTGTTGTACTTAAATACTAGTAGACCAGATATTATGTTCAGTGTCACATTTAAATGGTGTTAAAAGAATTTTTAAATACCTCAAGTATAAAAATAATTTAGGATTGTTCTATCTAAAAGTAAAACCTTTTGATTTATTTAGTTATTCAGATTCTGACTTTGGTGGATGTAAGTTAGATAGAAACAGTACCTATGAAACATGTCACTTTTTGGGAAAGTCTCTAATATCATGGTGTTGTAAAAAGTAAAATTCAGTTGAATTATAAATTTCTGAATCAGAATAAATTTATACTGGAAGTTTTTGTGCACAAATTTTATGGATGAAACACACCTTATTAGAATATAGATTTCAATTCAGATATATCCCCATAAACTGTGACAACACAAGTGCTATTAACATTTCTAAGAATCCAATTTCTCTTTCTAGAACAAAGCATATTGATGTAATACATCACTTTTTGAGAGATCATTATCAAAAATGTGATATAACTCTTGAGTTTATTAGGACTAAACATCAGCTTGCTGATATATTCACTAAACCCTTAAACTCTGAGAGAATGAACTACGTCAGACATGAACTAGGAATGATAAATCTCTAAGATCTCTTAAAACTGATCTTGTGAAACTGATCCTTGAAACCGATCTTGTGAAATCAATCCTTGAAATTGATCTTGTGAAACTAATCCTTGAAACCAATCTTGTGAAACCAATCCTTGAAACCGATCTTGTGAAACCGATCCTTGAAACTGATCTTGTGAAACCGATCCTTGAAACCGATCTTTTGAAACCGATCTCTAAAACCGATCATGTAAAATCGATTCAATAACACCAATGTATTTAAAGATACTTTTTTAATTCTATCTATTTCAAATAAAATGACATTTTTTTGGTATTATTTCTTCCGCATTTAAATTTTATGCTTTATGATTTACAATCCCTAAAATATATACTAAGTTAGATCCATCCCGACCATTCACCTTCCCGCTGCCATAAGCCTTCTACTCTTTTTCACTCTATCTCTCGACCCACGACCTCTCAACTCCCTTGGAATTCGAAACCTCAAAATGGCAAGGACCAAGCACGCCATGGAAGAGCCAAGAAAATTTCTATCTACTAAGTTTCAGAAAGGTGAATCCAATGGGACTAGAAAACCAATCTTGGAAATATAAGTGGTTATAGTTGAGAAGGAAGTATATGTAGTATGGATTCTATCAATCAAGTTGTTTTTATTGAGAGTGCTAGAATCTCAAGTGTGGCTAAGCTGGTTCTCTAATAATAAAATTCCTTATTATCCCCAAAAAGTGCATGAGTTTTATCAACATTTGAAGATTTCTTTGGATGAAGATAAGGCTGCAAAGATGAATTCAATGGTAAAGGGAAGGGAAATAGCATTTTTATCTAAGGAATGGGCTGAGTTCTTGTAAATGCCACATAAATGTGTCTATGCTGATTATCCAGGTAATATTCTACCTTCCTCTGATTTATTCTCTTAAGAAGATGATCTGAAGGAGCTGACTAGAAATAGAGAATCTAGGAGGACTATTGCAAGTGAGTTTGAGGGAGAGGTAAGATTTCTTTTTAAGTTTATCCAACATCAAATCTACCCAAGGAAGGGATATTTCTCTGCTGTGAAGTACCATGATGTATTCTTGATCTATTTATTGAAACATGGGATACAAGTGAACCTGTGTAGGTATCTAATGGTGTATATATCTAATTTGATAAATCTATCCAATAAGGAAACATGTTTGTACTATCCGAGAATGATCTCTACCATGTTAAAAAGGTTAGGTTGTGTGGAAGATGTAAATGAAGTGATAAGTGCATGTAGTGGTTTATGTCTTCAAAAAGATATTTGTAAAAGAATGAAGATATTCTAGAACCCATGGAAGAAATGTTGGGTAGGTGATGAGGAAATGTTGTACAATTATTTCAATCTATTTGACCATCTGACCAGAACAAAAGATCAAGTTGATCCAGGTCTCCAACTAGAAGAAGAACCTGTTTATTCTAATGAGGAAGCTAAGACTGAAGTGCCAAGGGAAGAAGGACCTTATTTCAATGGCAGGAGTGATCCTAATGTTGTTGAAACCCCCAAATATATGTCTTATAGACCTGCTAGTCCACCTTTGGACTTACCCTCAAGAGAATCTTTATTAGGTGATGAGGATGAGGAAGAGACTGAGATTACTGTAGTTGAAGGTTATGTAAATAAATCAGATGAAGAGTCTGATGATGATTATGATGATGATGATGATGATGATGATGAAGTAGGAGGAGGAAATGATGAGCATGTAAGTGATTATTTGAAAGAGGGAAAACAAGTAGTTTATTGATCCAGTGATAAATCTATACATGGAGTTGGTAATGGTGATGAGCCTGTTGAAAAGGAAGATGTTGATCATAGAGATTCTATTCATGAGGACAGGTCACCCCATCCTAATGCTGAAAATCAAAACATCATTCAGGAATTGAATGAACTTATGGCTAGTGGCCATGAGGAAGAAGCTGAGGATCAAGTGCCTCAAATTGAGGAAGTGCCTGAAGAAGTTGAAGTGGAGGGAGCACATGCATAACCTGAAGTTCAGTTGACTCCTATAGATAGAAATGTTATTATGGATAGAGGATAGGATGAAGAAGTTTATGAAGATGAAGTTGTTCCTGAGCCTCAGGGAAGAAGAATCATGATTGATACTATTGAGACAAGATATTGGACCCTTACTCGAGAATGGAATAATGATCCAGGATACATTCTTTTTGGGTTGGAATATGATTCAAATTAAGAGAGGGTGCCTCCTCCTCCTACTCCACAAGCCCAAGATGAAGTAGAACATGTTCCACCAGTTGCATCTCCAGTAGTAGAGCCAGTAGCACAGACAGTGCTTAGTGACTATGTCACTAAGGCTGATTTAAAGCAATTCAAAAATGATATATGTGTGTTAGTGAAAGCCTCTATTAGATCCAGAAGTGAAGCCTCCACTTCGATAGGTATTTCAAATGCATATGCATCAAAGATTGAAATGATAGTTATCCAAAAGATTCAACCAAATCTCATTACCACAGCAGAAACTATTATTAAGAATAATACCTTATTGAGAGAAGAATTAAGGAATATGAGCAATGAGTTAAATTATCTTACCTCTGATTTCAGGACTTCCTTTAGTGGTGTACTAGAAGTTCATAGGAACTTGGTGACTCATCTACTAAGTGTATATCTATTGAAATTGAAAGAGGATCTTGGAAAAATGATTACTATCTCTTCCATCTCTAGGATTGGAAAAGGGGTTGTTGTTGATTTAAAATCTCTCAAGGCTATGAAGAGATAGGAACTCCAAAATATTTAGAGTGTTTCAGACAAAGAAACTCTTGAAAAAATTCATTGAAATACATACCTTGTGTACAATATGGTAAGGCAGTGCACAAATGAATCCTCGGCTGCTCAGAATGAGATTAAAGAGAAAGTGGATAAGTACTTTACTAAGATTTATACCAATCATGATCCCATAAATAGCTACAAGTTTCTAGTAGAAAATCTCAGAATACCTCTAGTCACAGAACCATTTAAGAAGAAAGTTACTCAATTGAACGATTTTACCCCTTTGCTGAATAAATTTGTGGAGAATAAGGATGACATTGAGAAATCCATGAAATATGGTGGTGAAATCATCAATGATTTCATCAAACTCCTTAAGCCATATCTACATGTTCAAGCTGAAGCAATTGTGGTTCCTCTTGATGCTTCCATTGGTACTACCTCTCAGCCTCCTACTCCAATGACTATCTCTTAGGTTTTTTCCCATATTTGACCGATCATTACAGAGCAATCTCTTAACTAAGTGTTGTTAGAAAGAAGGCATAGCCTTTCCGCCAATGTCTCTATAGGTGTTGCCTTTCCTGGTGTTATCTTTAAACCGCCTATTCCCTCTACCACTCCCACACCTTCTCCTCCTCCTTCGAATCCTTCAGATAAAGACAAATCCCCTCAACAGCTAAACCCTTAGTGATGGATTGTATCTTTGATAGGTTTTTTTTCTTTTCTTTAGCATGTACTCTTATGATTCTTAATGGAAATCTTTATGGTGTTTTTATTTTATGGTATTTCTCTTCTTACTTTCTGCTTTTTTTTTGCTAATCCCAAAAGGGGGAGAAAAGGAAAAAGGCATACATTATTTGTCTAAGGGGGAGAATTTCTGGTATAGTTCACATGGAAAGTACTCATAATAATCCATTTATTGAGGGGGAGATTTGTTTTTAAAAACACAAACAAGGGAAGGCTTTATTTATATTGAATTATCTCATTTAGTGCAGTATGTTATGTCCAATTATTCTTATTCTTTATATTTTCAAGTATTCCATAATTTGTGATTATCAAAAAGGGATAGATTTTTGTACCCTCTATGATATAGTAGTTTTCATAATCACAAATAATGTTAATCTATATATTCTACTATGTCATTCCATTTAATATCTCTAAGTAAATAAATTATTTCATGTAGAACTATATACTTTAATAAGTCAATAAACTATATATATATAAATAAAAATGTTTACAGGTGTATTTTTACATGTGTTGTTTCGTATAAGACAGACACTTTATGATCTTTTTAGAGTCTCTGGAACTGATAGTTTGTTTGACACACCGATGTTCGACACACCGATATTCGACACACTGATTTTCTACACACTGATGTTCGACACACCGATGTTCGACACACCGATGTTCGACACACCGATGTTCCACACACCGATTTTCGACACACCGATGTTCGACACACCGATTTTGGACACACCGATGTTCCACACACCGATGTTCGACACACCGATGATCGACACACCGATGTTCGACACACCGATGTTCGACACACCGATATTCGACACACCGATGATGACAGAATGAAGATGATAGACCAAAGATGATAGACTGAAGATGACAGACCGAAGATAACAGACCGATGCTGACACACCGATGCTAATAGACCGATGCAAATGACTCATAGATAGTCATAAATAACTGTTTCAAATTTATTAATTCAAATTTAGTTCTAATGGTCATATTTAGACAAATTATTGTTTCTAGCATTATTTAATATTGTCTGTAAGACTATCTATACATAGTACGAGGTACATGTATGTGGGGAGATCTTCTTTCCTAGTGGACCATGAAGTATAGAAGGATTACAAGCTCAACCTTAAATCGTCTCTCAAAAAAACAATGTAAAAACAAAAAGGACATACTGTGTGAATACACAAGATTTTTCAAAGAGTGGAACTCAAAGCTTGAGCTCACAAGAAGCTTGACAAGAAACAACCTGCTGAATCTCGCTGAAAATCCTCACATAGAAGAACTGAAACTTTTCACACCTAGAAGATAGATTATAGATACTACGATACTCTGTTTTGGATCCAACTTCTAAAAGAGGACTCGAATATCATTTTCTTTGCATCCATTGATTCTAGATCTTTACTGTACAACACACAGATATTTCTAAACCTTGTTCTTCTTTAATAACTTTTTTGTGATCTTGTTTTTACTATTTTAGTAGTGTGTGTATCTATTTGTGTCACACACACTGTCTCCTAATCATAACTGAAGGATACTAAAATATCTTCACACTCAATCCCTTTCTACTCTTATATCCCACGTAGAACTGTGGAAGAGATCATGTGTGATCAGTTTGATAGTTTTCCCATGAATAACTATGGTAAATGTCAAGTGTGACCTGGATAGCCCTATGTGTTGTTGTTAACCCCGATCCAAGGTGTGGATCAAAAGTTTATTGATATAAACTGCTTGGTGGCAGGTGATCACCAAGTGGAGAGGACTAAGTCTCAGTTTGAGACTGTACCTCTTGTTTTATCTGTTGTGCTTTTTGTCTTGTGTTTTAATCTAATATGTATTTTTTCACATTAAGATAAACTGAACTTTGTTAGTTATTTTATCAAGTGTTTATATCTATTTTGAATCAGTAGATTAGTTTCAAAAATTTGACTAATCTTTATATTGGTAATGCTGAGAACTAATCAATCTTCTAAGAAACGAATTGAACCTTTAGGACTTTTGTAAATTCACTACAAACTAACTTCGATTACTTTAATCAGGGGTATTCTTTTAAAGAACCATTTTTAACAAAAAAAATTATAGATACTCAATTCATGCCCCCTCTTGAGGGATCTACTCTAACCAATAACGGGTTTATACCCATTATAGCTCTATATATGATGGGTTGAGCCCCATTATAGTTCAAGATATGATAAGTTGAGACCCATTATAGCTTAATATGTGAATATGTTGAGCCCCGTTATAGCTTATTATATGATGGGTAACCCCATTATAGATCTCAAATGCATTGTTTAATGATTATGTTCCCAAGATAATCATATTGGAAGTTGTTCATATGGTTATTCTAATTTGTAAGGGTTTTTTAAGGGTTATATGAAAATGATGTCCCAAAAAACCTATATGAATTTTTTATGATTACTAGTGAGTTTTAATGGAAATATTTTATTTTCAAAAGTTCATATAAATGATATAATTAAAATAAATACAATTCCCTTTTTGGGTAAAATTTTATATTTTTAATAAAATTATTTTTCATGGGTTTTCATGTTTTTCAATAGACTAATGTATTTCTTCTTTTTATGTCCCTTATTGAGATTTTTTTACTTATCCCATGATTTTAAAAAAAACTCACAAGGTTTAAGGATTGGTAAATGAAAATAAGAAGTCAAGTTGAAATTTATGAATATTTTTCATGAAAAGAAAACAATTTTTATTTTAAAAGTTTTATCTTATAAATAAATTGATACTAATCAGAAGTGTCCACTTTGTAATATATGGTTTTGTTATGTGTGAGTTATGACATGATTTTATAAAACTCTAAACCTAAAGGGTATTTTGGGAATGAAAAAAAGAGTAAATTCTAGTCTAATGACAGTAGAATATGTAATGTTTATGGTTGGGTATTTATAGTTGATATTATAGTAGGGTTTAGATAAATTTAGAGGTTAATATAATGTAAGTAAATTCCTTTAAGATATTTTAATCAATGATTATAATGTTATATAATTTTAAGGTTACCAAGTTTATTAATCTAAATTATATCTGTTTAGAATGGTTTTCCATAGATGAAACACAAAATCAATAGCAGGAAGGAATCAAAATGAAAATATCCTTCTAAATTAGCATCCCAGAATGGTTGGAATTGGAACTGAGTAGTTTTTTGTGGTAATGGATTAGTTGAAACAAGATATAAATGGTAGTGGTAACCATGCTAGAGAGGATCCATATCTTCCACTAAGTAACATTCTGATAGTGAAGCATTTTATCTGACAATATCCTCCAATGACTAGTGGATCTTCATATCAAGTGTTAGCTGAAGTACAGATCAATGCAGTTGAAAATATATTTGAACTCATGTGTTGTTCGTAACATCAAGAGGTATCACTTACAATTTATTATTTTGAAGGTGTGGATTATCGATGGTGGTATTTGGTTAAGAATACAAAAAAGAGATATGATCTTGATGCCATGCAATGAGAAATATTTAAGAATGTTTTCTTGAAAAATATTTCTCTAAATTTGTTTGAAAAATAATGGAGAAAAAAAATTTTGAATTAAAGAATAGAATAATGAATATTTAGTAGATGCATATGAATAAAATTTTATAATACTGGACAGATATACACTAGATTTTAAAAAATATCATGATAGTATGATTAATCTATTTTACTTAGGGTTGAAACTATGATATAAAAGGGAATTATATTTTCATGAATTCAAAAGTTATAATAAACTTGTTTTTATTCCAAGAAGGTAGAAATGGAGTTCACTAATGATCATGTATTCCAAGACAAAAAGAATAAAAAATATATGGAATTCAATGGGGAATCATTAAGCAAATAAATATAGAGGTAATAAAATCAAGTTCCAATATTTTGATAAGTATGTTAAAAAGAATCATGGGGAATGTATTGTAAATTCTAGGAATTTTTACTTATGTGTAAAGTTTTGACATGTGGCTCATGGGTACAAGGAAAATTATTAGATAAATAATGAATAACCAATGGTAAGATGATTTAATTATAAGTAATTTGTTCATTATGTTAATGTATATTCGAAGTTAGTTACATGGGATGGAAATCATCAAGATAAAAGATAAAAAGGTGTAAAAAATCATTTTCTACTACTATAGCTGATTTTAGACCATCAAATGAAGTGGTTTTAGGTATGTTACTTGTTTATTAAAATTATTACAAGGCCTTGTTTGAATTTGGGACTTCACATTATTTTATTCCTATAAAATTTTCAAGTAAAATGAGAATGTCACCACATGAAAATAAGATAGAACTTTTGGTGAAAACAGCAGGTAGAAGTATTAAAATAATTAAGATTTATTAGAAACTTCCTTTTATTATATTGGAGTGGTATTTCCTATAAATATTATTTTACTTACTATAGTATAGTTTCATGTTATTTTTGGTATAGATTGGATTTCAATTTATCATGATATGATGGATTTTAGAGCTAAGAAAGTTTTATTCAATGATTTCAATCCTTCGATAACTTACCAAGAAGATGGGAAATTGATTAGATATTGAAGTGAAAGTTACCTAGATCATAATTTTTAAAAGAAGTAAAATATTCAAATTGGTGATTTTCTATTAGTGAACAAAAATATGAATCTTTTTCTTGATGATTTACCTGGGGTTATTTCTGCTCAGGAGGTTGGGTTTATTATGGACTTAGTGTTTAATGCTAAGACTATTTAAAAACTTCATTATTCAATGGATTAAGAATAACTTTTAGAGTTGAAAAAAATAGTTTCTTGAGTTTATATATAAAGGTTTCATTCAACCAATCACTTTTTCATGGGGTGATCCTAATTTATTTTTTAAAAATAAAGACAATTTCATGATGCTTTTCATTGATTATCAAGCCTTGAATAAGATCAATATTAAGAATAAGTATCATTTTCCTCATATCTATTATTTGTTTGATTATATCTAGGGATTGTAATAATTTTTGAAGATTGATCTTGGGTTGGGGTACCATCAGTTGAAATTGAACGAAGTCAATATTTTGAAGATGACGTTTCAAACTAGATATGGTCAATATGAGTTTTTAATTATTCTATTTTGGTTATCCAATGAAGTAAATGTATTTATGGACCTTATGGATATATTTTTCCATGAGTTCTTTGATAATTTTTTATTTGTGTTCATAGATGATATTTTGTTATATTTTAAAATTCATGAGGAGAATTAAATCCACCAAAGGATTGTTTTTCAAACCTTAAAATAAAATAAACTATATGGAAAATTTATTTTTGTTCATTTTGGTTGAAAAAAATTTATTTAAATGGAAATAGTTTTTCTAAATATGGAATAACTAATGAACATGATAAATTAAATTTTTTTAAATAATTTCCAAGACCCAAAAATATAATATAGATTCATATTTTTCTAGTATTATTAGGTTACTACTGACTGTTTTTTGAAAAAATTACTCGGTTTTCTAGCCCACTGACTAAGTTAACTTGAAAAGGAGTTAAATTCATTTGGATAAAATATTGTGATTATTGTTCTTAGTAAATATAAAATAATATTGGTGAATACTCCAGTTTTGGCCATGCCTTCTAGAAATGGTGAATTTTCCATCTATAGTGATGCTTCATTAAAGATACATGGTTGATTCCTAATACAGAATGATCATGTAATTTCTTATGCCTCACATCAATTGAAACATCATGAGTTAAATTATCCAAAAAATGATATTGAATTAGATACTATATTTTTTTCTTTAAAAATTTAAAGGCATCATTTATACGTAGTAAAGTGTAAAATATATATTGATCACAAAATTTTAAAGTATATATTCACTCAAAAATAATTGAACATGAGATATATAATATAGTTAGAACTGGTCAAGGATTATGACTTCATAATTAATTATCATTCTTGAAAGAAAAATAAGGTATTAAATGGATTGAGTCAAAAAAATAATGCAACATTAACCATATTACATTTGGAACATGAACCTTTGGTTAATGATTTTATAAATTTTGGCTTAGAATTTGTGGATGTAGTAACCTTATCTATTTTATTTTTTAAGTTTCAGTATAATCACCTCTATTAGTAAGAATTAAGTTAGCTTAGAAGGAGGATCACGTTTTACATAAAAATGTATATCTGGTTAAAAATAGAAAGTTTCTTGAATTTAATGTTTATAAAGAAAGTGTTTTAAGATTTGAAAAAAGATTATGTGTGCCTATTGATTCCAAGTTAAAGAGAGAATTGCTGAGTGAATCTCATATTTCCCCATTTTTAATTAATTCTAGAAGCACTAATATGTATATATAATTTCAGAAGTATTACTGGTGGGATGGAATGAAAATACATATTACAGACTTTACAAAAAAAATTGACTTTTCAATAGGTTAAAGTACAGTGATAATTATAGAAGGTTATGCTTCATCCTTTTCCAGTGTCAGAGTAGAAATAAGAAAATATATCCATGGATTTTATGGTGGGATTATTAAGTGTATACTTCAGCCTTTTCTAATGTCATATTATAAATGAGAAAATATATCCATGGATTTCATGGTGGGATTGTTAAGGACATCATGAGGAAAGAATAGTATTTGTGTTATTATTGATTTATTAACTAAATATGTGCATTTATTTCCCATTTTAGATACTATGTATTTACACTATCTTTCTCAACTCCTCATCAAAGAGATAGTAAGGATTCATGGAGATCCTCTCTCTATTGTATCTGATCGTAATCCCAAGTTCACTTCTAATTTTTGTAAAGGAATTTAGAAGTAATTGGGTATTGAATTAAATTTTAGTATATATATTCATACTTAATCTGAAGAAAATTCTAATCGAATAATTTAGACCATAGAAGATATGATTTATTATTTTTCAATGGATTACTATGGAAGTTGGGATCAATATATTTCTTTGTTTTAGTTTTCTTATAATAATAGTTTTCATTCTAGTATAAATATGGAACCTTTTGAGGCATTATATTGAAGGTAGTTTCAGACTCTAGATTTTTGGGATGAAATAGGGGAAAGGAAGTTTATGGGACTGAAGATGGTAGAGAAAATAGCTGAGAAGGTGTATTTGATTCAACAAAATATGAGTATGTCTTAGAGAAGGTATAAAAGTTATGCAGATAACTAGAGGAAAGATCTTTCTTTCAAGGTAGGTGATCATGTCTTTCTCCAAGTATCTTCATGGAAAAGTTTTATGAGTTTTGGTAAAAATATAAAATTAAGTCTTTGGTTCATTAGACCATATGAAGTCATAGAGAAAGTTGGATCAGCTTCCTATTGAGTTTCTTTGCCTCTAATTTTATCCAAGGTACACAACATATTTCATGTTTCAATGTTAAGGAAATATATTAAGGATTCATCACATGTTTTGATCCTTGAATTAGTTCAATGAGAAGAGAATATTTCTTATAAATAACAGCCTATTCAAATTCTTGAGCACAAAGATAAAGTGTTTCAGAATAATTTAATTAATCATGTTAATATTTTATGGAAAAACCATACGGTTGAAGAAGCCGCATGGGAATATGAAAATGTTATGATAGAAAGATATCCCCACTTTTTTAATAAGTGACTAAAATTGCAAAGATTCAATTTATAAAGAGGGAAAATAATATAAAAACCCAAGTAATGATAGAATAAATCATTTTAATTTTTATTTATATTTATGAATTTTATATTTATATTCATTATAAAAATTTTATTTAATTTTTAAATCAAAACGGAAATACTTTTATTAAACTCTTTTCTTATAAGGTTTTATTTAAAATATAAATTTATAAATTATAGAATTTTAAATCTATAAAATGAATTAAATTTTTTATATATGAATATCAAAATTAACTCAGGGTGAATTTTTTTTATTTTTTAACAAATATTGATTTTTTTAGTGAATAGTGAAAAATATTGATTTTTGTAAAATTGTTATTTATTTTTAATAAATTAAGTAATTTAAAAGTACCATTATGATTTAAATTTAATTTAAAGAAACATAATTATTATTTAGTTATATTTAATATAATTAATTTCATTTTAATCAACTTTATATTAGATTTTAGTATAAGTTTATTTTTGGGTTTAAAAATCATTTTTCTAAAAACTATTTTAATGTTTATAATGTTTCAAATTTTTAATTAATTAAAATAAAAAACTAATGAAGAATTATTTAAATTAAATATATATTATATATATATCTGTGTGAATTTAAATTCATATAATTATGTTTAGTAGTCCTAGAGATAATATAAAATCATCTTATGCTTGAAAAATATGTTTCTTGAAAAACCACTTCTTCATCGCACCTATGGGTTTAATTTAAAATTAAATTATACCCTTTATATGAATTTAATTTGGTAAAATGGATTCCATGTTTTTAATCATCATAATTTATATTATATAATAAGTCCAACTTAATTTTTATAAATAATAGTGAAAACACTAAAAATATTTTACTGTAGTTTAGGTGAAAACAAGTTTATCTAGGGTTAAACTAAAAATAAAAGGATTAAAATAACCTAAAATACTTGTGTAAATTATATTTTATAGTAATATTTAAAACTTATTTCGTTTAATTCTCAATAATGTTCCATTTTTAATCCTTTTAGAAAGTGTAAAATGTGGGTATAATATTTTCTTTTCAAAAATTCCAAGTGTGTCCCCTCCACCACTTATAAAAGGTACCCCCTCTCCTCCCTTATTTACACCTTAAAAGCATTTTGATTTAGCCAATATCTACCCATATACCTTCCTTAATTCCATACCCACTTCCAAAAGTCATTTTTTATTATAAATCTGATCTAGTAAATCTTTAAGTATAATCCTAATGAGGTGATATGAAGAAGATGTATTGTTCTTAACCTAGCATTTTTGTTTTGTTTCTTCTTCTACCTACTTCAGATATTATTAAATAATGATGATATAATAAAACCATTATATATCGTATGATGAAATTTTATTTTTTTAATTTAATAACCTAAATCCATCTCCTCTTCCATCAAATGGGAAATGAATCCATCTTTTATGTGTACGACAGACTACAACCTTGCAAACCGATGTAATTTTTTTCCATCATCACCTCTAAAAGCTGATTATAATGTTGGAATGAATGTTTATATATGTAATTAATAAAATATTTATCATTATAAAACAATAATATATCATTTTATTTCTTATATTTTCACTAACTTAAAAATTATAACACTGTTCGTGCATATTGTGGACTACAGACTCCACAAAACGATGTGATTATTTTTTCATCACCACATCACATGGATGATATATATAATTATATTTAAAGAAATAATTTGGTACTTATGATATGATGATAATTCTTGAAATTTAAAATATTACTTAACTTCTTTCCATGATGATCTTGGAAAAATGGAAACGTTGCTCATGCATACATACGTTCTACTGTCTCCATGATCATAACATAGTTCATTTTTCAAAAAAAAACTATCATGATTGGTTTTAAAAGTATAATTTATGTATAAATATAATAAATATGTAATTTTTATTATTATTTAGATTATTTAATAATGACCTATTTGACCATAGTCAACCTAGAGAAGTCATTTTGGACATATAAGCCAAATATCGTCAAAACTTCCGAAGTGAACTTAAATGATTAACTAATTGTGTATAACATGGTAAGAGATAACATAAAAGGAATAAAAATTTTGAAAAAGGTTCTTAAGAAATTAAATAATTGACATAATTTTATTATTCAGGAAGATAAATAATGTACGATATGATTTGGACACAAGGTAAGGGATACTTTAATTTAAAACCTCAATTTAAATATTTTAAATGTTTATTTTATAAATATTTCTCTTCCATGTCCATGTTCTTCTAAATGTTTCAAAAAAATTGTTATTTATTATTAAATGGATGATAAAGTTAATTTTTTACTATATTTAACTTCATTTAAAAAAATTTAAAAAATTAATCTTCTAAAGGTTTTATATATGGGACTTTTTATAAAAAATATTCTTTTAAAGTTACCTTTTTAAATATTTTTATTCCGTGTCCATGTTTTTAAAATTGATTTATGAATAAAATTTTATGAACATAAAATAATTATAAAGTAAATTTTTATGTCTCCTTTGACTTTTTTCAAGGGTTTTCAAAAAGGAATCTTTTTATGGAATGTTTGATTTTCTTTACAAAAGATAAAAGGAATGTTCTATTTTAACATATATGGTGATGCCAACTTTTCCTGCCACCGTAACTATTATTTGAAGTTTGAATTATTTTAAAATCATTTATGTTTTATTCAAATAAAACCCATATTTCCCCTTTTTTGTTTATTTTGGTATTTAAAATGGGTAATTAAAAGAAAAGTGTATTTTTATATCTGAAAGAGTTTTGCATTCAGGTTTAAAAGAGTTTTTCAAGGGTTTTATAATGAAAATGTGAAATATTAAAATGTTTTATTCAGGATATGGTCCTTAGACATTATTTATGATAATAAGTATCTTGATACAACTTATATTATGGTTTTATCCCCATTATATCTCAATATATGATGGGTTGATCCCTAATATATCTCAAGATATGATGGGTTGAGCCCCATTATAGCTCAATATATGATGATTTGAGCCCTATTATAGCTCATAATATGAAGTTTCAGCCCCATTATATCACTCCAATATATTTTTTAATGATTATATTCTCTAGATAATTGTATTTTAAGTCAACCATATGTTTATTTCAATTAAAAATGGTTCTATAAAGGTTTTATGAAGATGATTTCCCAAGGAACCTAAATGAATTTTATATTCTTTCTAATGAGTTTTAATGGAAAAATTTTATTTTAAAAACATAATATAAATGATATTATTAAAATAAATATGATTATATTTTTAATTAAAAAATGTATATTTTTAAGAAAAGGGTTTTCATTAGTTTTCATGTTTTTCCATAGAATAATGGATTTATTCTTTTTATGTACTTTAATGAGATTTTTATTCTCATACAATTTTTTTTTAAAATCATAGGTTTTAAGGATGGGTAAAGAAAAAAATAATTCAAGTTGAAAGACGTGAATATTTTTCATGGAAATAAAACATGTTTTATTTTAAAATTTTAAATTTTGGGAAAAATGATACTAATCAAAAGTTTCCACTTTGTAATATGTAGTTTTGTTATGTATGAGTTGTGACATAATTCTATAAAAATATAAACCTAAAAGATATTTGGGAATGAAAGAAATTGAATTATATTCTAACAGAACTAGAATATGTAATGTTTAAGGCCAAGCCCCATTGTTATTTGAGTTCATTATATACAAAAAAGAACCATACTGAGTAGTTAGGATAGGTACTCTCCAATTTTCTTCCAAGTACAAAGTTATGTACTATTTTATTAAATTTTAAATAAAATAAAATTATATATTTTATTTAAAATCAAAGAGTATTGGAATATCTAGGACAATTGGATGTAATAAGATAAAATTAATTAATAGATTAATAGTATAATTAATTGGATTAATTCAGGCATAATTTATCTAATTAAATAATTAATTTAAATAAATTCAATCTATTTATCTTAAATGTTGTATCGTTTGATATATATTATTGATCATGATATTTTAATAGACCTATGTATTTGTTGGTTTTATTTAATTTAATTTTATTGAATGGTTTTGCAATTATTTATTATTAAATTAAATATGATGAAATGTGTGCCATACATCCCTCCTTTCTTATTTAGGACCAGTGCGTCCAAGGTTATTTTATGTAATTCCCATTAATCAATACTTTTGTTCCCATAACATTTATGGGAGTTACAAAACATCTGTAATGAAATTAATAATTGAAGGTTCATGGAGTCGGTTCAAGGTGGTCCCAATGTAGATGTGGTTCAAGATGGAATTGAGACTAAATAAATATGGTTGATACAAAGGTTGATAGGTGGAATATTTTAATTCATACCAAGAATAGCATAAGGATTTTTCCCCTAGTTTCATGTGTTGATTTATTTTTTTCTCAATAAATCAAAAATTATATACAATAATGATTGCATAAATTATTTATTTATTTTATTTCAATATATGCATGATTAATTTTATGGATAAAAGGCATTTATCACATAAATAAAATATTTATTATACTAAGATTGAATTAAAAATATAAGGATTATACACAAATTTTTTATCTGTATATGTTTAATAACTTAATTAAAATCCACTTAATTTTAACAAGACATGTAATAGATAAAATAAGGAAATTTATGCATTATAAAAAAATTTCTTCAAGTTCATATTAAGACATTATGTATTCAATTATTTGAATCAAGACAACCTATAGATAAAGTATTGGTTCAATCCATAGTCGGGGAGAACTTTTAATTATCAGGTAGTCTTAACTAATGATGAGTCAACTTAACCAAAATTTTATTGAATTTGATGGCCATAGTCTGATCAATACAATTTTAGAGGCTAGTATTTAGGAAATCTCAGTGAGGATTTCAAGATTTGGGAGTCCACTCAATAGAATAAGAATCTAAAATCCCACAGTTTGTAAGACTATCTACCTAAACACATTATTATGGTTTTCATAAAAATATTCTAGATCATAAGGATGGAAATATATATCTCCCTTCAACTTGAATATCTAGGGTGATGGGACACTCTGAGTTCAATGGTGAGGGACGTTGAGACTTGATAAAATAGTGAGATAATTAATAAAATTAAAATCATTTATTATCACATCTCTCCTAAATTATAATCAAGATAAGTACTGGTAATATTTTCAATTATTATAGAATATTGAAATATTCATTAACCACATTATCACTATGACCAATTCTGGAGAAATACAAAATCCTAAAAAGAAGTAACTTCTAGGAATGATTCAGACACATACAAGTTGTGTTTCACCATGAACGGAAATCCTAGATGCTAGAATCCCCAATCCTTGATCTACCTACTAAGGAGGAAAGTAATGAGGAGGTCGTTTTCAATGAAAATCCCCTAAATGATG
This sequence comes from Viscum album, assembly GCA_963277665.1. NCBI lineage: Eukaryota > Viridiplantae > Streptophyta > Magnoliopsida > Santalales > Viscaceae > Viscum > Viscum album. Next base: position 1,876,159,209 of record OY728161.1, read on the forward strand.
CACTATATGTTTATTTTTTAATGTTTTCATCAATGTCTATCGAACTCATGAAGTTGCATGAAAATATGGATGCATATAGCATGCTCTAGAATCTCTATGATCTTTATCATGAGAGAGAAATACATGAATGGTTTGAGATCTCCAAGGTGATATTAATGGGAAATCTTAGATAATTTTCATAAAATGGGACTCATTTAGTTAATATTATCAACTACATTGAGTGTCTATAGGTTCTAGGGTTTAATCTACTTGATGAACAACACATCAATCTCATTATTTCACCAATCTCCAGGATCTTATTTATTTTTTTGTCAATTTCAATATGAAAAACATATATAAGTATATATCAAATCTTCTCACTCTACTTATTCATTTTGATGATGATATAAATCATGAAAAACTATATGTCCTTATGGTGAATAAAAGGAAAGTCTGGATGAATTGCTCCAATAATAACTCCAAGTCTAAAGCTCCTCCTCAATTACATTATAAGAAGAGGAAGATCAAGGGAAAAGAAATGGAATATGATGTTGTCTATTTTTCATGTGACAAGAATATCCACTCAAAAAAATTACACCCAGACTAAAAAGTAAGAGAAATCCATAGGCATATTCATTATTGAATGAAATCTATCTATTTCTATAAGTTGGGTATTAGATATAATATGTGGTGATCATATATGTATTCAAATATAGTAACCAAGTATATTATAGAATATTTCACAAGGTGAGTTAGATCTATGAGAAACCAAAAAATTCATACTTACTATTTCAGATATTGGGGAATACCTCCTCACATTTCCATTGAAATATTTTTATTATGTGTTTTTAGTTACCAAAAACATTATTTCTGTGTCCAGAATTTATGTAGACGGATTTATTTTAAAATTTTGAAATAAGTATTTATTATTTTACAAATAAATATTTTTTATGGTAAGGAATATTTAAATAATGATTTTTACCTATTAAACAAGTAATGGTATTTGATAACGAATATAGTTCACACGACTCATACCACACACTACTATCGAATCACTGATTATGCCATGTAAATGAAAAATGTGTCACTATATTACACCAAGATGGTTATTTGGATTCATTTGTGCTAAAAACACTTGGTGTATGTCACACATGTTTACAATAAAAAAATGACCAAATCTCCAATTAGTGGAAAAGGTGAAAGGGACACTAAGCTTCTTGAGTTGGTTCATACCAATGTGTTGGAACATTTTTAGTTAAAGACAAGTGTGGGTATTCATACTTTATAAATTTTACTAATGACTTTAGTAGATATGGATATGTGTACTTAATGAGGTATAAATCAAATTTCTTTTTCAAATTAATGGAATATAAGAATAAATTTGAGAACCATCTTAGAAATATGATTAAGAAACTTATCACAGATCATAGTGGAGAATATCTTAATCAGTATTTCATTGGTTATTTATGAGAGTTTGGGATTTTATCCCAACTCACTCATCCTTATACACCATAATGGAATGGTGTAAGTTAAAGGAGTAATCAAACTCTGTTAGACATGGTGAGATTAGTGATGAATCATTCGATTCTTCAATTACCCTTTTGGTAAAATTAATTATATAAAATTGAATAAATACTAAACTCAATTCAATTAAAGCATCAATTGGCATTCCATATCATCTTTGGTATTTAAATAAAACCATTTTTCTCATGTACGAGTTTAGGGTTGTGAAGCTTATGTTAAGCCTATTTTTGGAAAAAAAACTTTCACCATGATGTACTAAATGTATCTTTATAGGGTATCTTAAGGAAAATAAAGGATATTACCTATATGATCCTTTAGATATAAAAATTGTGGTTAAAAGATATCTCAACTTTCTAGAAAGGTATTTCATCTAAAATTTATATAGTGGGAGTGAGATAGGCTTCGATGAAGTCCAGACCCAAGAAAGACAAGAGTTGGAACATGAATAAATTCAACAAATCCCTATGGAAGATGAAGTTTTGGATACAAAAATATTGTGTAAGAGTAAAAGAGTGGTTAAAAATATAATTATATTCAAGAAAATGGGTATTCAAGAAAAAATTGGACATTGATGGGGAATTCGGTAGCTATAAGGCACAACTGGTTTCAAAAGGGTTCAAATAGTGTCAACGCATATACTATGATGAAAAATTTTCACTAGTTTCTATGCTAAAATCAGTCATAATTATACTTTACATGAAATCTTACCATGATTATGATATTTAGTAAATAAATTTCAAAACATATTTTCTAAATGGGAACCTTTAAGAAGAGTTCTATATGACACAATCTGAAGGGTTTGTGGCTCCAAAGGATTCCAACAAAGTATGCAAGTTTTAGATATCCATTTATAGATTAAAGAAAGAATCAAAGTCATATAACACTCAGTTTGATAAATCCATAAAAAAATTAGTTTCATAAATAATGAATGTGATACTTGTGTCTATAAGTAGCTTAGTGGGAGTGCAGTTGTTTTCCTAATAGTTTATGTCAATTAAATACTACTCATTGGAAAATAAATACCAATCTTATAGTAAGTTAAATCCTAGTTGAATACAAGCTTCTCTATGAAATAATTGGGTGAAGTAGAATATATTATTAGGATTAAGATCCAAAATGATGAATCCAAGAGGCTGGTTGGACTAAATTAAATTACATACATTGAAAAGATATTGAATAGATTTAGTATGGAACAATACAAGAGAGTATTGTTTCTAGTGTCACATAACATTAATCCTTCCAAGAAAATGTCTCCTCAGATGCATGAGTAAATATAGAGGATGTAAAAGACTCCATATTCATTAGTGATTGGGATAGTTGTGTATTTTATGATATATATAAGGGTAGATGTATCTTATTCCTTAAACGCAGTAGGAAGATATCAATTTGACCCATGTGACTATAATTGGATGGCTACCACGACTATCTTTAAGAATTTGAGAAATATGAGGATATGTCCTTGGTTTATAGATGAGATTAGGAACTATTCATCATGGTATATATATATATATATATATTCTAGTTTCCAAATAGACCAAGAAACCCTAAAATTAAAATTAGGATACATCTTCAATCTCAGTTGAGGTGTTGTGAGCTAGAAGTGCTCAAAGAAAGCAATGGTCACTACTTCTACAGCGGAGAATAATTATATTGCATCATATAAGGTAGTTAAAGAAGTAGTTTAGATTTTCAACTTCATTAAATAACTTGACATGGTACCTATCAGTAAAAACCCTATCACACTCTATTTTGATAATACTATAACAATGGATCTTATAAAGGAGACAAGGTTACATTAGGGAATGGAGCACTTAATTTTTAAATATCATCTCTTGAGGATTTTTTCTCAAAGAGGTGATGCCAATGTAAATTATCCATGGAATACAATGTGGAATAACCCTTAACTAAATCCTTATCTCCGTATAAACATGGTTATTTTGTAAGATCTAGTGGAATGAAAGTTATTGGTAGTTGTATCTAGTCCAAGTGGGATTATATTGGAGTTAGCATCCTTGAATGAACATTTTTTAATTTAGATTGAATGTATATTAAATGGAGTGGATATTAATTGAAAATATTATTAAATATTATTTATATTCCAAGTGGGATTATATATTCAATTGAGTGTATATTCAATGGACTGGATATGACTTTAATGTAATAGTGTCCTAGAGAATCTATCACATTGAAAAGGGTATAATAGTTCCCTAATATTATGAGAACCTTGAAATGCTATGGAGATATTCATAAAACTTGTTCAATGGTCGCATAAGATTATATGATGGGGAACATGGTATTTTTACTATGAGGTGTTAGTAATCATAATAAAATGAGACTTCATATCATGAATTTCACACTTAGTAATCTCCAAGATGATAGATTATGAGAACATACCTGCATGTGGGAATTCTACATGTTTATATTCCATTGGATATTCTGATCTATGAGATTGTTTAATGATCCTTAGACTTTAATATTATTATTAATACATTTCATGAATCATTAAATTTGATTTATTACTATTATATGTGATGAAATATGAAGTAAGACCCCAATATTTTATGATATATTTATCTCCAAATAATTTTTTTTATATCTTGTGATACACATAATCCTGAGTCTAAATAAATGGTAATATAGTATACCGTTATACCCTAGTTGTTAAATTGGAGGGTATAAATAGGAATAACTAAATTATGAAAAATTTATGTTTTACACATGTATTAAAAAATTCATTAGATGTTAATTAATTATAAATAAAAATAAAATCATTTGAAATTAAAAGAGACATTTTTCTAAATAAATTGTTTTTACGCACTCAATATGTATTTATCTTAATAAATTAAATTGATAACTATTGGTGAATGATTTTAATAAAATATATATATTATATATTCAATAAAAATTTATAACATTTATATAATGTTTTTTAAGTCATGGGATATTAATAAATTTAGTTTTAATATTAAAATTTTATTTTTCTAAAAAATGGTTTTCGTCATGTTTTACACGCTTATTTTAAAAATAAGTTCGGCCACTTATGGAAACTAAATCTTAAAAAATTGATTAAATATTTGAAATTTGGAGGATCAAATTTGGTAAATAGTTCCATTTTATATTTTGTCATAATGAATAGTAACTTTGGTTAATATTTGTCACCCTAGTAAGTGTAAAATTGGTAAAACAGTGTTAAAACTTTGAAATAAGGCTTTAAAATTTTTCTAACACCTAAATTTGTACTATTTTATGAGTTGATTTTGGGAATGTTCATCCATTTCTAGAATATATTTCCATTTGTTTATATTATTCATTGATTATGACCTTTATAATATTTCAAGAAAATGATAAATACCAAATATCACTCTCTTGACTATAATAGCTCTAAATTTTTATTAAAAGGATAAAAAGGGGATTAGTTTAGTTATAAATTTTTATTTTAAATATGAATTAATTTTTTTATCATATTAATTTATTTCTAAATTTTATTGATTTAATGTTATCTTAAATATTTATACAACACTGGCCTGGTATTTATTCAATTAATGAAAAAAAAATAAATGATTTTTAAAATATTAAAAGTAATACCATTTGGATTACTTATTGTTTTATATGAATTTTTTAGATAAATATAACATGTTAAGGATTTTTTAAAGTTTTATATTCAAATTCCATCTTTTTATTGATGTCTTAAGGTCAAATTAAATGAATAGTGTCAAAAATGACATTAATGATATTTTATGAAAATGATATTTTATTAAATTGTTTAAAAATCATAAAAAATGAACTAGTAAAAGGGTGATAAAATGTGGTCTAAAATTTTATCCCTTTTCTATTTAATATTTAATTTTTACCTTATAAGTAAAATTATAACCTTTTAATATTAAAAATTCATTACCATGGTTAAGATTAAAATTGGTCAACCATAGGGTTAAACCAAAATATAAGGTTTAAAATGACACAAAAAAATTTATATAAATATAATTTTATGATTATATTTTGACCTTATACTACTTTTATTTGAATCTATAACCATTTGGAATCATTTTTATTGATAATTAATTCATTATATTTTAATCTTTTTAGCAATTCCAAGTGTATCATTTCTCTCCCTTATAAAAGGGCACCCCTTCTCTCTTTTCTTTACATGATTTTTATCTATATATATTAACCAAAACCTACCCAATTATCTTCTAAAAATCCTTATACATGTTATAAATGTTCTTTTATTTCTAAAATACAACCCTATAGCACTTAATAGGAGATCTAAAGGAGTTCTTTCAATGAAAGGGTAATCAGCTTCACCGATCACTTTCTTTTTTAATTATTCTTTTACATCATATAAATTATTAGTATTTTTAATAAAATAATAAATTAATTATACTAAATATAGTTAAATGTTATTATTATTATGAAACCACCATCATCCAGTCTCGTTTCCATCAAATGGGAAGTGAAAGTATCTCTAATGCGTATGTACGGTTTATCATCTCCACGTATCGGTACAAATCATATTTCATCACCATATTTTATGGATGGGTATTATGATGGGTTTAATGTTTATATATAATATCTATAACATAATTATACATCTAGAATTAAAATATCATATCTACCTTCTTACTTTCCAATCCATTGGAAAACAATAATGTCACTCATGCGTATGTGTGGACTACCACCTCTACAAAGCTATGTGATAATTTTTTAATTTCCATTTTACATGGATGGTAATAAGGATAGATTTAATAAATAGATATTATATTTATTATATAATAATGATTCCATAAAGGTGAATTATTATTTAACTTTTTTTATTCCATCTTTCGTAAAGTGAAAACAACGTTCATACGTATGTACGGCCTACCGTCTCCATGAACAGTGTAATTCATTTTTCTATATCTAATTTTTATGGATAATTATAAATATATGTATATATATATAATTAATATATATTATATTTATATAATTATTAACATTTTATATATTATGGAACCTTGATCAATATATAAGGACCAAAACTATTGAACCAAAATATACATGAAAAATGAAACAGTTATCACGTGGAACAGTCATTTTAATAAATAATTGTTAATAAATTGATGATAAAAGGTTGTAAGTAAATCATATATAGTATGATATATATGATTATGGTTATATAATTTATTTATAATAAACCTATATTTATTATACATGAGTTATGTAACAGTCTGGACCTTCAGGTATGTTACTTTGTAGGAATTCAAGTGGTGGAGGTGTTCAGAGGAGGTTCCAAGGAGTTGGGGAGAAAGTGGTGGAGCTGGAGCTTAGAAAATCCAAAAAGATTATTTTTTCATCATATAGTGTGTGATGTATCTTAATGTGTATTTTTTATGGTGTGTAGTTTCCAGCTATATCATTGGGATCCCGAAGGAGGAGTTTTGATGCCACTGCAATTTTTGGAATGGCTACACCATGGTGATAGGTTGTGGTATAGTGTTGGTGAGTCCTACTGAAAGAGTGCTGTCGTGGGTTCCCTCAAATGATTAATGTGATTTTGGGGTACTTAGGTGCAGCAGAGTGGCTGACCAAGGTCGTCTCTCAAAGGAGGAAGTGAATTTAACAACTTATTAAAGGTATTCTAAAAATAAAATAGAATATAATTAAAAACAATACTTGAAGAGATTGGGGTTTGTTATAGTTTATTAATCTATAAGAAGTTTTCCTGAATAAGATTGTATTTTTTTTAGTTTTGAAATGAATTTTGATTAAAAAGACACAACAAGAAGACATTTTTTTTTTGAAAATATTTTAAAAGGTGTAATAGATCTAACTCTACCTCTTCACTCTATTATTAATCATTATCATTTAAATTAAAATTCACTTAATTGTGATCCCTTAATTTTTTAAATCTCGAACCCTATGAGAATTAACTTTACCACGAAGATGATGTGAATTTAACCCTAGGCTAACTTCGGAACATGCAATCGCAGCACCCTGCTTTGATTGATGCTCTAAGATTAGCTTATGGTCAGTGGTAAATTAAGGCACATAACCACTCTGTAAATGAGGATTAATTGAGTTTAGGGATTGTATTTTAACTCTACAAATTTATCTCGTGTGGTCTTGTATTACCGATTAAGATCGTGCTCTCACAATTCACACAAATCCCGACCTCGTGCATTTTGTGTTAATTGTTCAAGTACTCACTTAGTTTCTTCTAATTTGAAAACTCAATTAATGTATCATGTTTAGTTAATTAAAGTATATCATTTATTCAATATAAATGAATGAATAAGGCGAGAGGTGGATCAATTACTAAAAAGAACTACTCTTCCATGGGCGGTGTAGTCATCGTAGAAGCGAATTGCATTTGCAATGGTTTAGAATGGGTATAACCCAATCATGCTTCTAATCATGAGTTACAGCCCAAAGAGAAAGATTAATAAAGAATAAAAATGAACAAAACATAGGAAATCAGAAGAAATTAAATAAGAACAAAGAAGTTTATTAAGAAAACACAAACATTACAACATGAGGAAGAAGAATAGGGCTTCGACGAAGGGATCCTTGCTTCAAGAGATACCCTTATTGAATTGCTTGGATAATTGGAGTGGAACCTATTCTCATGTGCCCTAAACTTCCTAATTCACGTCCCTAAACCCCACCAAATGAGAAAAACACCAATTTATAGAGTGGTGGGGAGGCTAGGTTCAAAGCGGTTTCAAGTGTGAATGGGAAATCTCGGCCAAATATTTTATTCCAAGTTTTACCACCAATTTTACCACAAAACGCGTGAATTGGCTGGCCTTCCAGAATGATAATATGTGAGTATATGGGTCCTCTATCTCCTATAAAAAGTTGAGCTCAAACCAAGACTATATGAAGGAGTTATGGCCGAAATACAGAAGCTTCTCCATTCTGGCATGTCCATCCCACCTTTGACTTTATGGCCCAATTACTCCATCCGAATGCATTATTTTGATCTAGTGTCCTGCATAAAGGTTGTATACAATTAAGTTAGGAACAATGTTACAAAATTTAAAATTAAAATAATAAATATAAAAATATTTATCTTCGAAATACTACAGTGCACTATAAAGGGTAAAACTGGAATTTTAACCAAATTTTCAAATGAATGATCAAATCCCAAATATTTTATAAATAAACATATTTAACACAATGTGAGAAAATTATATCATTTATTATCAATAAAATATTCAACAAAATAGTTTTTTATCAACTCCCCCACACTTACCCTTTTGCACTCCTGGGCAAAACCTCATGTCAAGTAAACATCAATATCAAATCAAAACCAATTTTAAAACACATATCCTTGAGATCAAAAAATTACACACCAAGAAACAAAATATGTCATGCCCCATAAAAAACCTTATTTCAAGTTCTCCATTTATATCATTCAATATATTTCCACTTCATTTATCCTCTCATGCACAAAACACTTACCTCGCTTGAATTTTCTCGCATCACACAAATATCAAAAAAAATTGCAATTTCTTTCTCATCCAAACTCATAAAAGGGTCACCATAGGCTTGATAAATTCCTACATTTCCACCCGATGTGAGTCAAGGATGTATATTTATCATGAGTAATTTTCAGAGTTGTTCTGTGGCTTTCGTTTGGTAGGATTTAGATGTGAAAAATTCTGAGGCTGAATGAGGAGGGCTTGACTCTTTTGGAAGCAAAATTGCATTAATATAATTTTCACTTAAATATGGTCTTCTCCTCAATCCCCATAGTATCAATTCAGCTCCATAATCATGAAAAGTCGTGAAAATTTTACACCATTCATCATTTCGACATCAAAAATGTCAATCTTCTCAAACATGATTTTCTTGAAAGCTCCAGATAGGCACAGCTTTCCACCTTAATTAGAAGCTCCAGAAAAGGCATAGCATCACTTGTCATGAAAGCTCTAAAAAGGCACAACTTTCAATATAATTTTTTTCTTCTGTAGCAAACACATCTCTTTATAATTTAATTTTTCGTCCTAAGTATCACAAAATGTGGTAGCACAACACAAGACAGCTTCCCCCACACTTAAGCACAACTAGATTATGCAATTTCACTTCAAGATTTGGTTGGATAAGGAAAATTGGCTTGTAATGTGGCTAACCTAACAGGTTGTGCATGGATTATAAGGGCTACAAGGATTAAATGTTCAAGGTAGTCCATTATAAAAAAAGGATTCTTTAAAATAGGGGCTTTAATACCAAACAAATTTCACAATCATTTAAACATAAGTACCTCAAACCCTCAAGTTTTGACAAGAATAGATCAAATTCTAGTTAAATCAAGCATGGTTTGGTTATCTCAAGAAGCGAGGTGAATGTAAATAATATGAAAATAATGGTTCATAAGCCTCATAGAAAAGTGATTTCAAATATAAAGACAGTGATATGTGGCATGGGATTCAAAATTCAGTGTACTTTTCATGAAATTACTAAATATTTAAACTTGAAACAAAGTCATTTCAGCATTCATTTAAGCTTAGTTTCAAGGGATAAATTGTTTCACTCATTGATATGAATTTTAAAATTGTGATGAGAATCATTTCAGCTCAAAAATTTCAAAAACAAAAAGAAAATTGAAAAATAAACACACAAAATTTGAAAAAAAACACACAATTTTTTTAAACAAGAAAACAATTGAAATTACTAAACTAAAAGGTTCCCTCCCCCACACTTAAAATATTACATTGTCCTAAATTTGAACCCATGAGATGATATATGCACATGAAATGCATAATTTTTAAATAGGATAAATAATATAAAAGTGAAAGGGTTAGGAATAGCCTGATGTGCTCAAGTGATGATGGGGTCATGCAGTGTGATAAAATCCACTGCATTAGTAGGAAGTCCCTTAATGTATCTCTTCAAACATTGCCCATTGATTGTAAAGCTCCTTCCAGTGTCCTCTTGTGTGATCTCCATAGGCATTATCTTTACTCATGAACTGTAGAGAAGGACTTTCTCTCCAACATGAAACTCCTTTTGTTGGATAATTCTATCATGAGCTACTTTTGATCTTTCCTTGTAGAGCCTTGAGTTCTCATATGAATACAATTAAATCTCCTCCATCTCTTAAATTTGCAACTTCCTTTGAATTCCATCTTGGGCAAAATCCATGTTGCATTTCTTTATATCCCAATAAGCCCAATGATCAACTTCCATGGGGAGATGACATGCTTTCCCAAAAACAATCTGAAATGGGGACATACCAATGGGTGTCTTGTATGCTATCCTATAAGCCCACAATGCATCATCCATGCGCTTGCTCCAATCCTTCCTATTTGGTTGTACAGTTTTCTCCAAAATTTGTTTCAACTCACGATTTGAAACCTCAGCTTGGCCATTTGTTTGGGGGTGGTATGGTGTTGATGTTTTGTGTGTCACCCCATACTTCCGAAGAAGGGAAGCAAGATTCCGATTGCAGAAATGTGTCCCTTGGTCACTGATGATAGCCTTTGGTACTCCAAACCTGCAAAAAATTTGTGCCTTCACAAAATCCACAACAACATGAGAATCATCAGTCCTAGTGGCCTTGGCCTCCACCCATTTTCTCACATAATCAACAGCAACTAAAATATACAAGAAACCATATGAACTTGGAAAAGGACCCATAAAATCAATGCCCCACACATCAAAAATCTCACAGAATAGTATAGGTTGTTGGGGCATATCATGTCTCCTAGAAATGTTCCCAGTGTGTTGGCAACGAGAGCATGACTTACAAAACACATGGACATCATGGAATAAGCTAGGCCAATATAATCCAGATTCTAAAACTTTCCTAGCTGTCTGTTAGGGTCCAAAGTATCCACCACAAGAAAGTGTATGACAGAAATGCAAAACAGACTGAAACTCATGAACGGGAACACACCTCCTAATTACTTGGTCACTACACATGCGCCAGAGGTAAGGATCATCCCACACATAATACCTAGACTCACTTTTTAATTTTTGGACTTGATGCTTCTTCAAATTTGTTGGGATTTCAGAGGAAACAATGTAATTAACTAAATCAGCATACCAAGGATACGTAATTGAGATGGTATAGAGATGCTCATCGGGGAAAGTGTCCCGAAGTGGTACCTGGTCTAAGGTGTCACCCTCTGGTGTGTGAGTAATCCTACTCATGTGGTATGCCACCAAATTCTCTGATCCCTTCTTGTCCTTTATCTCAATATCAAATTCTTGAAGAAGGATCATCCAACGGATAAGTCATGGCTTTGCATCTGGCTTCTTTAGGAGGTACCTCAAAGCTACATGGTCAGAAAAAACAACCACTTTAGAGCCCAATAAATATGAACATAATTTATATAAATCAAATATGACAGCAAGAAACTCCTTTTATGTGGTAGTGTAGTTTTATTGGGCTGAATCAAATGACCTTGATGCATAGGCAATCACATGTGAACGTCCTTCCACCCTCTGAGATAAGACGGCTCCAACTGCGAAGTTGGAGGTGTCACACATAAGCTCAAAAGGAATCACCCACTGTGGGGGATGTATGATAGGTGGAGTGGTCAAAAGTTGTTTTAGCTCATCAAATGAATTCCTGTAAGAAACATCAAATACAAAATCAGAATCCTTTTGAAGTAATCTTGACATAGGAAGAGCAATATTACTAAAATATTTGATGAAGCGCCGATAAAATTCTTCATGCCCTAGGAAAGATCTAACATCACGCACACATGAAGGATATGGTAAGGATGAAATAATATCTACCTTTGATCTATCAACCTCTATCCCATGTTTTGACACTACATGCCCTAAGACAATGCCATGCTCTACCATGAAATGACACTTTTCAAAGTTCAGGACCAGATTCTTCTCAATACAACAATTCAACACCTTTCCCAAACTATTTAGACATTCATAAAATGAGTATCCATACACTATAAAATCATCCATAAAAACCTCCATGTAGGTCTCAATAAAATCAGAAAAAATACTCAACATGCATCTCTGGAAGGTACCTGGGGCATTGAAAAGTACAAATGGCATCCTTCGGTAGGAAAATGTGCCAAAGGGATAGGTGAATGTAGTCTTATCCTGATCCTATGGAGCTATAGGAACCTGAAAATATCCAAAAAATCCATCTAAGAAACAATAGTGTGTCTTCCTAGGTAGTCTCTCAAGCATCTGATCAATAAATGGGAGGGGTAAATGGTCTTTGTGAGTGGAATGATTTAGTTTCCTATAATCAATACACACACACCAACTGTTTTGTACCCTCATTGTAACTAACCCATCTTTCTCGTTTTTAATAACAGTAACACCACTTTTCTTAGGCATAACCTGAATAGTACTTACCCACTAAGAATCTGAAATAGGATAGATTATACCTGCCTCGAGCAATTTTTCAACCTCTTTTTTAAGAACCTCTAGAAGGGTTGGATTGAGTCTCCTTTGTGGTTGCCTCACCGGTTTATCCCCATCCTCCAAAAGAATCCTATGCATGCAAATGGAGGGGCTAATACCTGATATGTCAGCCAAGGTCTACCCGATTGCCCTGATGTTCTCCCTCAAGATATTCAAAAGATTTTCTTCATGTTCAAAAGGGAGATTGTTAGCAATGATAACAGGTAATTTCTCACCACTCAACAAGTATGAGTATTTGAGATTTGGTGGAAATGGCTTGAGTTCCAATGTAGGGGGGTGGTGTATGGATGGAGACATAGAAGGAAATGAAATATGTGCACAAAGAGCATCAGTATCAGAATATACATCATCAAAATCAAATAATAAAGCATCAAATCCATCAGCATACTCAATATCTATGTCATAATCAGAGTTCACATGATCAAAATCAGAGTATGATTCCATTTCAAAATCAAATCTAATAGAGTCTTTTGCATTATAAATAGGTGTGGAAGTACTCTTATACATCAAACTTGAACCAATACTCATAATCTCCCTAAGCATAGAACAATAAAATTCCATGGGGTTTTTATTTGGTGGTTTAAAATGGGAGATAACAAATGTAGAGTGATCTTCTGAGGAGTACTTCATGTAATCCATAACATTAAATATCACAAATTCATCTCCAAACTCCAGGGAAAGTGTACCCTCATTGAAATTTATGATAGTTTTTACAGTTTTGAGGAAGGTTCTACCTAAGATTATGGGAGCATGAGAACTTACCTGATCATCCTCCATGTTAAGCACGTAGAAATCTGCTGGGAAGATCATGTCTCTTACCCGGACAAGTACATCCTCAAGGAATCCCGCTGGATATGTTGTAGCTCTGTTTTCCAACTGCACCACTACTCTTGTTGGCTTCAACTCATCAACCTACAAGGAAGAGAATACAGAGTGAGGAATCACATTTATTGAAGCTCCTAAATCACAAAGAGCATCAAATAAGTGCAACTCCCCTATGGTACATGGGATGGTGAATGTCCTGGGATCCTTGCACTTTGTTGGAATTGCTAGAGTTGGTGTAATGAGTGCTGAGACATTCCTTCCAAGGTTGATCCTCTCATTTCCCTTGAGCCCTCTTCAATTGGTGCAGAGTTCTTTTAAGAATTCGGCATACCTTGAGATTTTCTTAATGGCTTCAAGTAGAGGAATGTTGATCTCCACACGCCTGAATGTGTCCAAAACCTCCTTTTGCATTGCTTATTCAGCCATCTTCTTAGTTTGAACAACCCTGTTTGGAAAAGGAAGGGGTTTAGGAGGAACATCATCAATCTTTTTCTTACCTTTATCTTTCTCATTGGATTGCTCATCAGTTGGTATGGAATGCGGCTTATCTGGAGTAGAGGTGAATCCTGATGGAATGGTAGGTACATATGTATCATTCATTTGCTTCCCACTTCTCAATGTGATGGCACTAACATTCCCCTTTGGATTTGGAGTGGGTTGGGAAGGTAGATTTCCAGAATTCTTACTCACAAGTTCATAGAGGGCGGTGGTAATCTGGCTCTTTTGAATCTTCAACTCCCACAGCTCCAAACCTTGACTCTTCATCTCATTCTGTTGATTAAGAAAAATTTTCTTCAAAAAATCATCAGTATTATAATCTACCTTTGGTGGGGGATTCCCTTGTTGTTGTCTTGTTGATTCTTGGGCTTCAAATATCCTTTGGGGTTGTTGGAAACCCTTCTGGTAAGGCGGAGGCTGCTGGAAGTTTTGTTGAAAGGGTGGCCTTTTTTGTTGTCCAGAGCCATACCTCATGTCCGGTTGATATTTCCACCCTTGGTTGTATGTTGGAGAAAATGAATAGAACTTCTTTTGGGGATATGGTTGTTGTTGCTGCTGAAATGGTCTCCTTGGGAATACTGTTGCACAATCCTTTGTCTCTTGTAGTTGTGGGCAACAGTCAGTTGGGTGGCTTGTCTCAGTGCAAATGCCACAAGGCCTTAAAGGAGGGGGTTGGGATGTCTTTTGAGACAATGCAATCTTCCTCACCATAGTGGTCAATTCTTCCAACTTGGTATCAATAAAATGACTTTCAAGAGAAGAAGGACTTACCTGATGTACTCCCCTAACATGTGGTGTACCTCGATTGCCAAATTGTTGGGAGTTTTGTTCCATCTTGTCGATAAATGCATGTGTGGATACTAGTGTATTTTACACCAATGCCCCTCCTACTGCGGAATCTACCATGCTCCTCTCCATAGGTGTGAGTCCTTCATAGAAGTACTGAATAAGGAGTTGCTCACTGATTTAGTGATGTGGACAGCTTGCACACAACTTCTTGAATATCTCCCAATACTCATACATTGACTCCCCTTGTGCATGATTGATCCCTGATATCTCCTTACGAATGGAAGTGTTCCTCGATGCTGGAAAAAATCTCTGCAAGAAAATATGTTTTAAATCGTTCCAACAAGTTACATCCTCAGGTTGTAAATAATACATCCAATCTTTCGTAGCTCCATCAAGTGAGGATGGGAATGCTCTTAATTTGATTTGATCTTCAGAAAAATTTCTTGGTTTAAGGGTTGAGTAAACCAAATTAAATTCTTTAAGGTGTTTGTTTGGATCCTCACCAGATAAGCCATGAAATTTTGGAAGAAGGTGAATTAACCCAGATTTTAACTCAAAGTCTGATTCGAGATTCATGTATGCAATACAATTTGGTTGATAGTTAATATCAGGTGCAGCCAATTCTCAAATGGTTCTATTAAGTTCATTTCTATTATTTCCATCCATTGGTTCCTCTTTTATGTTTGAATTTGAATTTCTTCCAATTTCAATGTTTCCAGAAGAGATGAATTCACCAACTGGTTGAATGTTGAAACTTCTCGTAGACTGAGAATGTCTGATTCGATCCCTAAGGCTATGTTCAATCTCAAGGACAAGATCTAAGAGATCTTCGGGATTATTTTGTTTCATAAATCAAATAAAAATGAAAAGAAAGAAAGTTTACCATAGTAAAATAAAAATGAGAAGTTTGAGTTGATGGTCCAAAAAGAAAAGAAGAGGATGAAAAAAATGAAAACTTGAGAAAGGGGAAAGATGAAAGAGAGAGGTGAAGAAAATAATAAAATGAAAAATAAAAGAAATACATCTAAATGGTTGAATAAATTACTTTCCTCCTCGGCAATGGTTCCAATTTGAAAGATCGCTGTCGTGGGCGCCCTCAAATGATTAATGTGATTTTGGGGTACTTAGGTGCAGCAGAGTGGCTGACCAAGGTCGTCTCTCAAAGGAGGAAGTGAATTTAACATCTTATTAAAGGTATTCTAAAAATAAAATAGAATAGAATTAAAAACACTACTTGAAGGGATTAAGTTTTTTTATAGTTTATGAATCTAGAATAAGTTTGCTGGAAGAAGATTGTATTTTTTTTGTTTTTAGTTTTGAAATGAATTTCGATTAAAAAGACACAACAAGAATATTTTTTTTTTAGAAACTATTTTAAAAGGCATAATCAATATAAATATACATCTTCACTCTATTATTAATCATTATCATTTAAATTAACATTCACTTAATTATTATCCCTTAATTTTTTAAATCCCAAACCCTACGAGAATTAACTTTACCACGAAGATGATGTGAATTTAACCCTAGGCTAACTTCGGAACATGCAATCGCAGCACCCGGATTTGATTGATATTATAAGATTATCTTATGTTCAGTGGTAAATTAAGGCACATAACCACTCTGAAAATGAGGATTAGTTGAGTTTAGGGATTGTATTTACAAATTGATCCTGTGTGGTCTTGTATTACCGATTAAGATTGTGCTCTCACAATTCACACAAATCCCGACCTCGCGCGTTTTGTGTTAATTGTTAAAGTGCTCACTTAGTTTCTTCTAATTTGAAAACTCAATTAATGGATAATGTTTAGTGAATTACATTATATCATTGATTCAAAACAAATTAATGAAGAAGGTGAGAGGTATATCGATTGCTAAAAATAACTAATCTTCCATGGACGGTGTAGTCATAGTAGAAGCGAATTGAATTTTCAACGGTTTAGAATGGGTATAACCCAATCACACTTCTACTATTGGGTTCCAGCCCAAAGAGGAAGATTAATGAAGAATAAAAATGAAAAAAATAGATTAAATCATAAGAAATTAAATAATAACAAAGAAGTTTATTAAGAAAACACAAACATTACAACATGAGGAAGAAGAATAGGGCTTCGACGAAGGGATCCTTGCTTCAAGAGCTACCCTTATTGAATTGCTTGGATAATTGGAGTGGAACCTCTTCTACTCTGCCCTAAAATTATTAATTCACATCCCCGAACCCCACAAAATGATAAAAACACCAATTTATAGATTGGTGGGGAGGCTAGGTTCAAAGTCGTTTCAAGTGTGAATGGGAAATCTCGGCCAAATATTTTATGCCAAATTGAACCGCCAATTTTGCTACCAAAAAGCGTGAATTGGATGGCCTTACATAAAGATAATATGTGTGGATATGGGTCCTATATCTCTTATAAAAATTTGGGCTCAATCTAAGCCCATATAAAGTAGTTATGGCCGAAATACAGAATCTTCTCCATTCTGGCATGTCCAGCCCACCTTTGACTGTATGGCCCAATTACTCTATCCAAATGCATTCTTTTGATATAGTGTCCTGCACAAAAGTTGTATAAAATTAAGTTATTAACACTTTTACAAAATTTAAAATTCAAATAATAAATATAAAAATATTTATCTTCGAAATACTACAGTGCACTATAAAGGGTAAAACAGAAATTTTCACCAAATTTTCAAATGAATGATCAAATCCCAAATATTTTATAAATAAACATATTTAACACAATGTGAGGAAATTATATCATTTATTATCAATAAAATATTCAACAAAATAGTGTTTTATCACCTAAAATGTATAGTGGACATCTATGGCATAGTGTCTTTGGTGGATTTTTTCTAGGGGTGTGGTTGTGTTGTTTCCTCCTCTTCGGTTGTTGAGGGTCTACAATGTAGTGTCTTTAGTTGCACTTTGGTCTCCTCCCTGATTTTTAGGATCTACTGTGTTGAGATAGTTATGGATCTCAATGCCTCTTTGACTAAAACCATTGTGGTTTAGTATCTTGACTTATTCTATGGTCCACCCCATTTCCATTAGTTTTACATCATGGTGTTAGGGGTTTCATCATAGTCTTATGTTTTATATACCACTTATAAATTTTAAAATTCCTTAAAAACCTATCATTGTATCACGTTTTTTATTATTTATTAGGTGACCCAATTATGTATCAAGGTGAAATTTTATCCCCATTTAAGTTTATTTAAACCCCAACATTGGGAGATCAAATTTAGTTGTTTTTAGGTGAGTTCCCCTCTTGTCTTCACCCTATTTTTAGTCCAATTCATCACTTATAAAGGGATTCTATAAAATAATCATTGGTTTTAATGTTGTTTTGGAAATTTAATGATGTGTTTGTTGTTTTTTATGCTATTAAGGTTTTATAATTCATTGTGGTTCTTGTTGGTGTCCTTTCTCTTGATTAAACCTTGTGTGGTGAATCAAAAAGCTTCATTTGAGGTAGGGGGTCCTTCATTTCTCATTTAGTTATACTATGTAGGAGGGGTTATGTGCTTATTATATTTTGGGAAGATATTATAAAATTTCCTAATGAAGATAATGAATTGTTTTAATTTATATTTAAGTAAAGGGGAATTAAATAACATTCTTTATATTTTTTTATATAATTTGATATCGTAAGGAATTGATGCCTCACAAAAAATTATTGTCTTTGGTTTATTTTTTTTCATCATATCTAATGAGTTTATGGGAACCTTGTAGTGTAATTTCTTTACATCACCTTTAATAAATGGTTAACCACTTATATTTGGATAATAAATTGGTTTCACTTTGAAATTATGGCTTGTATGATAATACCCTTGAATTAAATAAGTTCTTATGATGAATGGAAGTGATGCAAGATTGTGATGTGTGGTGATGATGTGTGCTTGTTCTATGGGGTAGGATGTGATGGGTTTTGGTTATGATATATAGTGGATGTGATTGGAAGTTGTTGTGATATGTAAATCATATTGTGGTGGTGTACATGGGTGTGAAATTTTGGTGACATGGGGATTGTTGGAATAATGATAATGGTTTTTGTGTTTTTATGGTGTTGTTTTAGTTTCTTGGGCAGTAATGGAATCAATTAAATATCAATGTAAAAATTGAAATGGAATGGGATGGTTTGGATAATGGGTTAAAGTGGTTAACAAACTCTTATTTTGAAATGGTATGTATGGCTAAATGTGTTTGTTATTAAATTTTAATTAAATGAGCTAGAATAATTAAATATTTAGTAAATGGTAAATTTGGAAATTTTATTAATTTGAAAGGAAAGTGTGTAATGTGGCTTGTGGCTTGTTGTGTAGTATTGGAAATTTAGTGGTATAAGTGAAGGTGGTTGATGTTGTGGGGTTTGGTGGTGATGTTTTGAGTTGGTTGGTACTCTTGTTGTGAACTAATAGGTTGGTATTGTGTGAATCTATATAAATGTATGCATTGTATATTCTTTATGATTTATATATGCACCCCCACCCTGGTTGATCACTTTGTGCAGAAAACCAAAAAAAATTAGGTTGGTTTTCCCAACATCCCAATGGTGAGGATGGATGGATGGATACCTACTATTTCCCACTCTTTCTTCCAAGAGATGTTTACATGCACAAGTTGTTATGGATAGAAGTCAAAAGTAAACTATGGTGATGGTTTGATGAGATAACTTATGGTTGGGTTCATGCATGGTAGGGGGAGAGAATGGGGTTGATACCCTCCATGTTCATGATACCCTATTACTCTAGTTATGTGGTTATGGCCAAGATGTGATGTGATGTGTAAAGACCCGTAAAATTCAAGGGAAATTTTTTTCTTAATTTTCTTTGGAATTTTTCAAGAACGCAGTTTCTGACAGCGCCTGATTCCGAGGCCCGGTGTGCCCGGAATCATTTTTCCAAAGTTTAGCTCAGGTGCGTTCAGTGAACGAACGAGCGGGTTTTTCTAACTTTTGAACCGGTGCTCAGAATCGAATTCCGAGGGCACCAATGGAATCACAGTGCCGGTAATTGCTTAGAAACACCTTTTCTGGAGTTGCGTTTGCTTGGGTGTAGTTTTTAATTTTTGGGGTTAAGTTAAGGAATAAAATAAAAGTGGTGCGACAATTTATTTTATCTTACTTAAAGCATCTTAACTTAAGTTAAGTGGATGTTGTGGGACCCACGATATCCTACCCACTTGGTAGGATATTTGTGATGTGGGTCCCACATGAGCCCCACCATTTCTTTTCTTCTAAGTAACGCACCCGCACCCCCCCCCCCTTTCTAATGAAGTCAACTTATGCGTTTATTCTAGTTAATAAACGCCTCATTATTTGGGTGGTTTTAAACTCCTAAATTAATTGATCGTTTCTTTTCTTTTTGAGTTTCAAATGTTGTCTTGTGCGTTAATAAAAATAAGACAACTCTTATTTTTATTCTGTCAGAACTGGTTGCGTAGAGAGGATTTGGAGAAAAGCCTTCTTCTTCGATGAAGAATGCGAAGAATGCGAAGAACGCACTGACCTCCTACGAAGAGCATCGGATCCTCGGAGATCGACGACACGACGTTACTTCCGTGATGCTTTCTTCCACGACGATCCTTCTCTTCTACGACGATCCTCTTCTTCCGCGACGGTTTATTCTGCGACGAAACCTCATCCGTCGACTACGCTCGAGGTAGTGGTTAATTTTTTGTACAAGTTTATATTCCTGTGGTTCCTTCCTTTTAAAACAAAGAACACGGATCAACTCATCCTCAAGTTTATCCGCGTTTGATTTTCCTTTGCGGGTTGGGAATATTTAGTTGCGGGAAAAAACTATTTGGGTTGTTTTCTTTTTGAAAAATCCTTGTTGTTCTTCGTTGTTTGGGCTGTTTGTTACAAACTTAACGGGAGGAGGTCGGACCGCACGAACACGGCCGACTCTCCTCCCCCCCTTGTTGTTTTGATTCGTTACGGCACAAACAAAGGCGGCATGGTGCAACGGCACCGCGCGGACACAAGAAAGAACACGGCGAAGAATCACGGCGCCGTCGCGCCGCGCCGTTGTGGCCGAACGAAACCGCAGCCAGAGTCGGGGTCGCGGAGGCGATTGAAGACTCTGCTGATTAATTGTTGTGTGCGGATTTATGGGCAATGAAAAATGGGGCCGTAAGTTAATTTTGAATCCTCTGCAGTGAAGGTCGGGTCTCGGGAGGACCATTGGCGAAGGCGGCGAGCAAAACGGACCACCAGAGCGCGTCCGGTGGTCTGCGGAAGACTCCGCCGGCGGCCGGAGGCGGCGGCCAGCACCGGCTGGCCGCCAGGAGGAGGCGGCGGATGGCTAGTCCCGCGGCCATGCGAGACCAGAGGGACATGGCATTGTGTCGTGTCCGTTGACAGGGAGCGGCCCCCGCGCGGGGGGGCGTGGTTTCGTCCAAGGGGGCAGCGCCCCCCTTTTGCACGGCCGCTCGGCCAGCGCCGAGCCGGACCGCTCGGCCAGAGCCGAGCCGCCCCGAGCCGGACCGAACGCACCGGGCTAGGCCGCCCAGCCGGGTCGGGTCGACCCGGTTCGGGCCACCCGGGGGGGTTGGGTCGGGTCGGGCTGGGCCCAGATCCCCCGTTTTCAGACCTTTTCGGTCTTTTGCCCATATCTTAGGCTACAGATCTCCGATAGATGCACCGTCAGTGGCAATGCGATTTTTGGATCGAGACGGTCGTTTCGGTATATTACACTCAAGGTTTTGGAGAACTTTGTGTTTGGCCGGGTTGGTTCGGATACGAAACCATCCGGGCCCTCGGAACGGAAACGCTTATATCTTGAGCTACGGACGTCCGATTGACGTGTCGTCAACTTTGTTGGATTCCTCTTGATGAGACGGAACTTTTGGCATACTTCGCCCGTGGTTTGGGCACTGTTGGATAGTGGCCGGGTTGGATTGTACCCGAAATCCTACTGGACCCCTAGAACGGAAAGGCTAATAACTTTCAGACCGGACGTCTGTTTGATGAACCGTCAGTGGTGTTGGTGATCACGTGGAGAAATGTTCCCTATGAGTATACCCTATGAGAGTTCGGGGTATGGTTGAGATACGGCCGGGTTGGTTCGCTCACGAAACCAACCGGGCCACTGGGACGAAAAGGCTAATAACTCACAGACCGTGCGTCTGATTGACGTGTCGTCTGTTGCGTTGAGACCCCTATGACGAGGCGGTCCTTTGGGTTAATTCTTTGTGGGACTTTGTGATACTTGGAGTATAGACCAGTAGCTCATGGAGCGGACCCTCCCGAAGACGAGCGTGTAGAGTACGGAGACCGTGTAGCCGGATGAGACCTGACGACTGCTTGACTGATCGACTCGGTGTGTTTCGGATAGCCCAGTGGGGAGTGCTTGGTTGTAGCGGCAGACCCACGGTGGAGGATCTCTTGGTTGTAGCGGCAGACCCGTGGTACTAAACAGAAGGAGTACCTCTGGAGGCTATGAGGGGGAGCGCTTGGTTGTAGCGGCAGACCCATGGTGGGAAGCGCTTGGTTGTAGCAGCAGGCCCACATTACTCGACAGGAGGAGTACCTCAGCAGTCTTAGGTTAGTGAGCAGTACCTCGGAGTCATGACAGGACCACTGTACACTCCAGAGACGGGGCTCTTCAGCAGTTATGGTTTCGATAATGAAAATCCTGATTTGAGCTGAGTCTATAACCTCTGTGTTTACCTCATGATTGAGATGGGTCACTTGATAACTTAGGTATATGTATGGGCATATACCTAGGTAGTGGTTATTCGTTTATTTCATAATCTTTCTGTTTCCTCATGATTGAGATGGGTTACTTGATAACTTAGGTGTATGTATGGGCATATACCTAAGTAGAGGTTATCTGTTGAGATATTATTTGTGGTTATCCATGTTGGTTTTAGTGAGACCTTGAGGGTCTCGGGGTCCTTACTGAGTATCGTTATACTCACCCCTGCACGGGCTATGCCCGCACCTCGTTGTGTTGGTTGCAGACGATGGGAAGCACTGACGGAGGCCGAGTGTTCGAGGACTGGACGGTACCAAAAGGTGGACCACACGACGAGTTAGTACCAGGAGGTGGACCACACGATGAGTCAGTATCCGGAGGTGTACTTCACGGTGAGACGACACTCAGAGGAGGTTGACGGGAGAGAGTGTTGTGGAGTCTATCTGTACCTACCCTTCAGGTAGGATCCGTGGTAGACGATCTAGGAGCTTCACCATACGTACCTACCCTTTAGATAGGATCTGAGGAGTACGACCTATGAGCCACTTCCGTTCTTCCAGCTGTTGTCTTTTTCTGTTGTACTTTTGTTCAGTTGTAGTTGTACTTTTAGTTGGGTTTGTATTCTGGCCCATTTACTTTTCAGCACTTTCTTTTGTACTTAGTGTTTTACTTCTGCTTTTACTCTGTGGTGTTTGTTTACTTTTATAAAGGCAATGTCTTCCCAGTTATCGGGTTTTACGCCTTTGGTGCTAGTCACCAGCCCCTGGCCTATGGAAGGCGGGCTTGGGGTAGTCACGGCACGGGCCCCGAGGACGGGTCGTGACATGATGGACCGGGTGTCTACGGTTGAGATGTGATATGATGTGACGTGATAGACCAAGTGTCTATGGGTGGAAATTGATGTGATGTGATGTGATGGCCCAAGTGTTGGTGGGTGAGATGTGATGTGGTGTAACATGATGGACTAGGTTTTTTTGGGTAAGTTTATATACATAAGAGATGGGAGTACCAAGATGTATGATGTTGGTATGTGAGAGTGTAAAATTAGTGGGAAAGTTGTTTGAGGTACATTTTTAATCAATATGCTTCTTATTATGTTACTATACTTTGGTGCATTATTTTTTGAGTGTGTTATAGTGAGGATGGGATTGGTTAGTTGACCAATTTATGTGTCATTGGTTATGTTGATTTCTTGCTAGTGATTAGTATACTTCTTTCACATGTAAATGAGAGACTTTAGGTATGATCCTACTGAGTATACTTGTATACTCACCTCATGTGTATACAAACTATTTTTTAGGTTTCCAGGAGGACTTAGTGGATTGTGTTAGTCATTACTAGCATAGGAATTTGGAGAAATTGTTGAACCACTACTATAGGACTTTTCTTTTGGGTATTTATTTGAATATTCCTTGTATTTGTTTACATTATAAATTCATTATGGGATAGTTTTAAACTACTTTATTTTTATATTATTTAATGGATTTTGTTGCGATTGATTTATCCTATCTATTGATATTATGTTATATAGGGTAATTCCTTCCATTTGTGATATTTTTTTACCCTCAGTGCTAGTCACTTACCAAGTGCCTACTGGAGGTGGGACTCGGAATTCATTATCTCTCTCCTTTTATTTCCAGACTAAGAGGGGTACCTTTTTAGGGAGGGGGTTATGACATAGTGGTATTAAAGGTTTTGGTTAAGGGATAGGATTAAGTTTAGAGTTATACATTGTGAGAACAGCATGGGTTGGTAGGGAAATGATTTCAGTTGATCTGGGTACATGATATAGTCTAGGGAAGACTAGCTAGGACACTAGATTTTAACCCCCCCCCCCCCCCCATTATCTGATTCAAGGAATATGAGCCTACCTAATTACCAAGTGAGGTTGATTCTATTATAAGGTAGATACCTAGGAGAGTTATATTCATCATGATTGACTTGTGTTATTGTTTGAATTGGAGTGGTTGGGGGAAGGTCAAAAATTAATTAAATGAATATTAATAAAATTTCATACTATTGAGCTTAGGAAATATTTATTTTCATTTTAGTTATGGATCTTGGTCATCATCCGTGTGTGGTTTAAGAAGTAGAGGATCAGCAGTCTGATCTGTATGATCATCAAAGGGTCGATCTGGTTAAGTAGGATGATCAATAGAATATAACATTGTGTTCCTTTTAGCAGCAAGGTTTATGGAAGTACGAGGATAGTGTCTCTGATATGAAGATAGATATCTAGTTGGAGGAGTTCAAATATCACCTTCAGTTTGACCTGAGACCTAGAAGAGTACTAGCTCCCTTTGGTAATTAGTTATATGTGTGGAGATACATGTTAGTGGTGGATATTATATCTTGGTGAGAATAAGGAGGCAGATGTTTTCTGGGTCTACTTTTAGAACAAATTCTAAGGAGAGTTTCTTTCATCGACCATGAAGGTAGTAAAGAGGCAAGATATTATCTCTCTTCAGTAGGGGATCATTTCTATGTGAGAGATGGGGATCAAGTTCAAGGATATTTTTTCTTTCTTCCTAGAACTTTTTTCTAACAAGGAGACTTGAGTTTAGTATCTTGAGTATGCACTATATCCTTCTATTCATTATGTATTTACTCCTTTTACCATCCCATTATATTTGGAGGTTTAGAAGCTAGAGGATGAGGTGATCGATCACATGTATTCATGAGAAGGTTTACCATGAGAGGGAAACTAACGTGGTTCATTGAGGAGTGTATTTGTCAGTGTCAAGTCTTAGGTGCTAGGGCCTTTAAGGTTTTGACCAAAAAGGATTCAACCTTAGCAACTTTTTTTTCTTTATCGGGCTAGTGGTTTCCATGATTTTTCTATGGGACCTTGGGCTAGTGTTTTTCTACCTTGTAGGTCATAGTCATTGTTATAATTAGTTCCCTGTGGTTCTTGGACATAATTATGGTAGAGGTGTTCTGTTCAACACTAGACTCAGTAGTATCCATTAGTGAATCCATTTTAATAGCAGGGGCAGTAGTCTTATGATACTCCAAGAAGGGATGGAGCATGAAGAGGTTTACCTTGGTATGCTCCTCATCTTCATGGATCTCAACCTTATCATGTCTATGAGGGTGGTAATTAGTAAAGAGGTAGAGGATATAAGAATGGACAGTTACATGTAGTGAAGGTAGAATTTTCCTAGGGGCCAAAGATTGTTAGAGGTATGATCATCTTGTTGTCCACCCTTATTTATGCCTTGTTTTATTCAATATTTTTTAACTTTTTCATTTCACCCACTTTATTATGTTCTATATGACTATATAGAGAGAGGATTCTCATTCCCATGGTGTTTAATTTTCCATCCAGAGGCTAGACCAACTTGTTTGATGTGTGTTGAGGGTGTAAAATGATGATGGAGTCACATCAGTCATATGGTGGTATTTTATTGACATATATATGTAGTCATATGATTTTATTATTAGAATAAACTAGTTATATTATGTGAATCTTATTATCGAATGCTTCTAGAGGAGAGTTGTGTTCTTTGATGTGGATGGTCAACATGTAGTTTTCCTAAATAAGATAAATTTTAAATTAGTTAGAAGACATATGGATCCACTAATTTATTTTATGGTATAGGTATCCATATAATCAGTATACACAGAGATGGAGTAGGATCCTGGTGTTTTTAGGGGTTTTTTGGATGTTATTCCTAAGGAGGTTATAATGATACCCCCTAGACATGATGTTGAGTTCAGTATAGAATTGAAGCTCGGTGCTTCTCCAATATTGATGGATCCTTATTATGAGTTGTGGGAGTTAAGGATTCAAATATATGATTTGATTCATAAGGGTTTCATCCCACCCAGTGTGTCTCTATAGGGTGCCCCAGTGTTGTTCACTGAAAGGTCGATGGTAGTTTGAGGTTGTGTATATACTATCAGAGGTTGAATCAGGTGACGATCAAGAATCATTACCATATTATAAGGATGAAAAATATTTTCAACTAATTGAGGGGATATAGTTGTTTTTATAAGATTGATATATGGTCAGTATATCACTAGTTGAGGGTGAAGGAGGATGATCTCATGAAGACTGACTTTAGATATAGATACATGAACTTCAAGTTTGTGGTCACATTGTTTGGTGTCACAAATTAATCATATGTATTCATGGGGATCATGAGATATGTATTCCTTATACTCTAGACCAGTTCTTAGTTGTGTTCATCAATGAAATCTTGATCTACTCGGAGTTAAAGGAGGAGCATGTTGATTATATCAAAGCTATTTTTCAAGTTCTTTAATTCCACCAACTCTATGTAAATTTGTCCAAGAGTATACTCTATAAATGGTAGTTGTGTTTACTTGGGAATGTGGTGTCCTATAATGGTATAGTTTTTTACCCATCAAATATCATGAAAGTTTTTTCTTGGGTAGCACCCAAGAATATGGTAGAGGTTTGTAGCTTCCTTGGTTTAATAGACTATTATCGGAGGTTTGTATCAAATTTCTCATGGATTGTGGACCCATTAAAAACTTTGACTAGGATGGACCAATATTTTATCTTAATTAATTATTTTTAGGAATATTTTGACTACCTTAAGAAGAAATTGATCAGTGATTCAGTCTCCAAAGGAAGGGGTGATGTTAATGGTTTTTTGTAACTCTTCTCATATGGGCTTGGGGTGTGTCTTGATGAAGAAGAAGGTGGTAATATCTTATGGGTATAGGAAGTTACATCCTCATGAGTGTAACTATTCAACCCATGATCTAGATATGTAAATGTTTGTTCTTTTGATGAAGTTATGGTGGAATTACCTCATTAGGGAGCACTTTATGGTCTTCACGAATCGCAAGATTTTGAGTTTTATCCTTTCTCGGTGTGACCAGAATCTATGAAAGTGGAGGTGGATGAAGTTTCTATAGTATTATGACTTTAAGATATTCTAAACCTCATGAAAGTGAGATTTCATGGATCATTCTTTGATAAGTAATTCATGAAAGCATATTTTTTAGGAGTCTAGAGATACTTGGATAGCGATGTAGGAGTTGGTATCCCTGCACATATATGAAAGGGTGGTTGATGATAGATATTGTTTGTTTATAAATAATAGTGCAGTTTTTTGTGATTTAGAAAATTGAGTATTCTTAGTGGGGAGACTCATAGGTAGTGTTGGTACATGATCATGTTGTTTATAGTGATTCTCTGAAGAGATATTCTAAGGATGGTTGAAACTAGATGTTATTTTAGGGGAAGTTTTTTGCTCTGATGGTAATGTGTGAGGAAGTCCTTCATGAGTATCACATATCAAATTTTAAAGTATACCTAGAAGTATCCAACATGTACCATGGATTTAGGAATCTATTTTGTTGACATGAGATCAAATGTTATGTGGTAGAGTTTTTAGCTCGGTGGTTAGTTTACTAGTAGGTAAAGGAAGAACACGGTATTCTTAGAAGTTTATTGCATCCCTTAGATATCTCTAAGTAGAAATGGGTTGATATATCAATGGAATTAATAATAGGGTGATACCAAGATCAATGAGGTTGTGATGTTATCAAGGTAATCATGGATCCATTGATTAAATCGTCTCACTTCCTAGAAATCAATGAGTCAAACATTGTGGATATTTTGGTGAGGAGTTATATGGATGAGGTTTTTCAGCTTCATGGGGTTTTAAGGTCCATTGACTTAGACCTGGATACCCATTTTACCTCATGAGTCTTGAGGGGATTAAAATATAATTCTGGAACTCAGTTATGCCACAACACTTCTTTCCACCCTCAGAAGAATGGGAAAACAGAGCAGACTATCTAGACATTGTAGGATATATTATTATTGTGCATCTTGGACTTCAGAATATCTTGGAAAAAATATTGGCCTTTTGTTGATTTTTCTTATAAAAATTTCTATCATTCATCTATTGGTATGGCCTCATTTGATTATTTTTATAGGGGCTATGTCGTTCTCCATTGAGTTGGGCTATGGTTGTATGATCTTTAATTATAGGTCTTGATGTGGTAAAAGGAATGATAGAGAAAGTTTAGGTTGTTTGTGAGAGGATGAAAGAAGTACAGGATTGGTATATGTCTTATTTTGATCACAGGAGGAGTCCCTTGAAGTTTGATATGGGACCACATGTCCTTAAAGGTTTCTCCTTGATGTGGGTAATGGATGTTTGGAAGGGGGTAAGCTCTTCCCTGATTTTTTGAGCCTTTCAAGGTGTTGGGTGCATTGGAAAGGTGGATTATCAGTTGCAAATCCTACCATGACTAGACCAGATTCACAAAATCTTCCACATATCTCAGTATTGTCAGTATATTCATGATGAATTTAATTTCATTGATTTAGAATATTTTGATATCAAGGATGATGTGATGTTTATAGAGTGGCCAGTAGAGATCCAAGATCTTTGGGAGAAGGTGTTGTGTGGATAGACCATTCCTTTGGTTTGTGTTCTATGTGGTCATGGAGACTTGGATAAGAGTACTTACTAAGTGTGAAACACAGATTCATTCCTAGTACCCATAATTATTTTGATTTTTTCCTTGCTCTTTTTTTCTTTTATGATGTAATGTTTTGATATTTCTACTTTATGAGATGTGATTTTTCTTTGATTATTTGATGTGTAATTAAGTATTTAAGCATACTGAGAAGAGAAAACATAATTCCTAATAAATATTCGTTATAATTTACATGATTAAAATCATGTGGGTGAGTTATTTCTGTCCAAAGAGGATAATATTATATGGAATTCCTTAGTTTGTGTTCTTATTTTATGTTGTATAATGGTTTTGGTGATCATTGTATGGGGCTATGTAGAAGTTGAAATGTTTATTTAGATGATTTTGGTAAAAATGAGATTTAGTTTGGTTTGGTGGTGTGGTTGTTTGATGTATTTATGGATGTTTTTACTTTCTTTAGTGAGTTTGGATGGTGGTTTTTTTAGTTGTAATGAGATCCTTGAGAGGTATCTCATGGGGTGGTTATCTAAAACCCATTCCCTCTTTCCCTTCTAGGTTAGTTTTTATTCTCAAGGGAGAGAATATTTTGAGAGGTATCTAATGTAATGTTCTGGAACCTATGGTATTTTAATTTGAAGTAATTAAAGTGCTGGAGGTCTTTATATGTGGTTTTGAGGAGATGGGGAGTGAGTGGTGGAGCTGGAATTGAGAAAATCCAGCAAGAGGAGTCCTATAGAACGGAGGGGTGTATTTCACTATAAGGTTTAGTGGATGTGTAATGGAGGTTTGGGATGCAGTATATTGATCCTAAAAGAGGATTTTTTATGCCACTATCATTTTTAGCATGGTTGTGTTGTGGTGTTTGGCTACATCATAGTATTGGTGAATCCCATGGTGTAGGGTGGTCGACTATAGAATAGTGGCTTGGGTAGAGTTTTTATATGAATTTTTTTTTGTGGTTTCATCATATATCAAGGCTATATAATATACTCTTCTTCAGTTTTAGAGGGTCTATGATGTAGTGGATTTGGAAACACCATGGTCTCTTCCCCAGTTTTTTGAATATGTAGTGTGGAGATAGTTACAGATCTTATATATTATTTGACCAGCACTGCTATCGAATGGTTTTTTTCAATTTTCCATGGTACTCCCTGATTTTTTTAGTTTTTCGATATAGTGGTGGGGGTTACACTATGGTATTATGTTTTGTAGAATACCTATAAATTTTAAAATCCCCTCAAACCCTATCATTATCCCATTTTTTCCTCATTTCTTGGGTGACCCAAGAGAGTCCCAAGGTGGTCATTCAGCCCCCTTTTAGTGTCTTTCAACCCTAGACTTGGGAAATCAAACTTTTTTGTTTCTAGGTGAGTTCACCTCTTGTATTCATCATTTTTTTTATTTTAGTTCTTCACCTGGGAAGGGTTGTTATCAGGGAATCATCTATTTTGGTGTTGTTTTGGAAAGGGGATGATGTGATTATTTTGCTTTAGGTTTCTAAGGTGTTGTAATTATTTTTGGTTCTCTATAGTGGCCTTCCTCTTGATTCAACCTTGTGTAGTGAATCAAAAATCTTCATTTGAGGTAGGGGAAACTTCATTTCTCATTTATTTGTATCATGCAGGAGGGGTTATGCTCTTTTTAGCTTTTTATAAAATAGTATCCACTATCCAAATAAAGATAATGAATTGGTTTAATTAAAATTGATGGGTAAGGGGAATAAAATTACATGCTTTATAGATTTTTATATTATTTTATATTTTACAGAATTAATTTCTAGCTAAAAATTGTGGATGTTGGGGGGATTTTTTTTACTAGAGCTGATTATTTTTTGGAACCCTTGTTGTGTTATTAGTTATAATCAGCTTGAATAAATGGATAACCACTTATATTTGACTAATAAATTGGTTTCACATAAAAATGATAGCTTGTGTGATGATTCCCTTGAATTAAAGAAGTGGTTATGATGTGATACGTTGATGCATGGTTGTGATGTGTGGTGGTGATGTGTGTTTGTTCTGTGGAGGAGGATGTGAGGAGTTATGGTTATGATATGTGGTGGATATCATGGGAAGTGGTTATGATATGACTGTCATGATGAGTTTTTGGATGTGGGTGGGAAATGGTGGTGATGTGTGGCTTGATATAATAATTAGGATGGTTTCTTTGTTTTTGTGGTGTGTTGGTATTTTCTTGGGTAGTAATGGAAAGAAATTAAATATTAATGAATAAATTAAAATGACATGGGTCGGTTTGGATAATGGGTTGAATTGGTTAATAAACTCTTGTATTGAAATGGGAATTATGGATAAATGTGGTTTTTTAATGTGAATTAAATGGGTTAGAATGATGGAATGGTTGGTAAATGGGAAATATATAAATTGGATTAATTTGAAGGAAAATATAGAATGTGGCTTGTGGATTTTTGTGTGGTGTTGTGCATTTAGTGGTAGCGGAAAAGGAGGAACATGTTAAGAGGTTTGTTGGGGATGTTATGAGTTGGTTGGTACTCTTGTTTTGAACCCATAGGTTGGGATTTTTTGCAACTATATAAATATAAACATTTTATATTCCATGTGATTTATGAACACACCCCACCTATGTTGATCACATTGTGCCAAAAACTAAATTTTTCGGGGGTATTACTCCCAACATACCAGTGATGAGTATGGATTGATGGTTAGCCACTATTCCCCACTCTCTCTTCCAGGTGAAGTTGACATGCATGGGTTGTGATATCCAGAAGTCAAAAGTACACTATGGTGATAGTTTTATGGGATGGATTATGGTGGGGTTTGTGCATGGTATGAGGAGAGAATGAGGTTTATGTCATCTATGTTCATGATACCCTACTACTTTGGTTATGTGGTTTTGGTTGAGATGTGATGTGATGGACCAGGTTTATGTGGGCAAGATGTTATGTGAAGTGACGTGATATCCTAGGTGTCAGCGGGTAGGATGTGATATGATGTGATGTGATGGCCTAGGTTTCTACAAGTGATATGTGATGTGGTGTGATGTTATGGCCTAGGTTTTTTTATAAAGGTTTCTATATAGATGAGATGTGAGCACCATGACATACAATGTTGGGGTGTGAGAGTGGAAAATTAGTGGGAAAGTAGTGAAGGGTACCATTTTTATCGATATGCTTCATATTATGTTACTATACTTGGGTGTTATTTGGTGAGCATACCATAATGGGGATGAGATTAGTTAGTTGACCTATTTAGTTGTTGCTAGTTCTACTATTTTCTCACCAATTCATTAGTATGATTTTTTCATATGTACATGAGAGACTTTTTGTATAATCCTACTGAGTATACTTTAATTCTTACCCCATGTATATACAAACTATTTTTTAGGTTTCGAGGAGGACTCCATGGACTGTGATAGAAATTACTAGCATGGGACTTTAGAGATGTGGTTGAACCACTACTATATGAATTTTCTTTTGGGGTTTTACTTGGTGATTCCATATATTTTTGATATTATACATGCATTATGGGATGGTTTTTGTTACTTTATTTTATATTATTCCTTGTATATGCTTGGGATGGGTTTATCTTATCTCATGAATTTATGTTATAGAGGGTAATGCCTTCCATTTGTATGACTATTATACCCTCAGTGTTAATTTCTAACCTGGGGTCTACTGGAGGCATGAATTAGGGATCATTATCTCTCTCCCTTAATTTTCAGATGATAATCCCCTGTCACAAGGTTCTTAGAAAAACAATATTTGAACCCAATAATAATATAGTAAAAGTGGGACTCATATTGTCTCTGGATAAGGCGGTGTCATTTGAATGTAAAAAACTTGTTTGTGGGTTTAATTTTTAAATAAAATGAAAGTAATCTAGGTTGGTTTGAAATCAATTTAGCAATAAATAGTATAGTCTTGGATTATTCCCTCATTCACTTGTTGAATCATTATTAATAAAGTCTTTAATGTCCTTTTTATCATTTGAATTCATCTGATTACTTGTATTAGGAGGTGTTGGTTTATAAAAGGAATTATAATAATCCTTATATCCCCTATCATTTCATAGTCTGGTATTTAGATATTTCTATTAATCCATGAACTACCCCCAATGTTTTCTATCACATGTACTGGAATTAATTAAAGTATCTTGTGTGTTAAATGCCTAAAACAAGTAGAATAAATTAAGATCTAATCATAAGAGACCTACACTAATCAAACCATTGACTTTAATAGATGAGTTAGTACAATATTGAAATATTAGATTTCATCAAGAAGTGAGAACATGGGAATTATCTTTAGCTGAACCACTGAGGGTTTAGTGTGCCATCACTGGATTACTAAAAAAATAAATGAAATAATAAGATTCACCTCCCTTCGGCTTTATAGTCCTCTACTATTTAAATTGTACTCGAAAGCATAGGGTATGAAAGGGAAATGTTATTATTCATTGAATTTTGGAATGTCTGTAGGGGCAGGTATGATTTAAGATTGATGGTTGAAACATGTCCATAAGGTAGGGTCTGGACGAATTCTCCAAGGCATTGGAACTCATCCATGATCCAGCCCAATATTCCTTTTAAATGTGGACTATTCTAGTGCTTCGCTGTAAGTGAAAGAGGGCCTGGAGTTTTAATTGTGGGATTCATTTTAAATAGTGTCTGGGATGAATTATTTTACCTATGATATGTCACTTCAGCTAGAATATACATTTGTATTATCCCATCATTGGATAGATAAGGCCAGCAGTTTCCTTGTTAGTGGCATTATATTTTCTCTACAGATGGGTCCTTTCTACTCACCTCATACTCAGAGCTCTCACCCAACAACAGATCTATTTAATGGTGGAGAGGATTTATTTAAATTGAATGTAAAATGCTATTACCTCATCTTATTCAAGTTCCCAGGGGATCTTGTTCCTTTTCTATGTATCTCTAATGTTGACAAGCATAATTTTCCTTTCAGATAGAGTGGAATGATCGGGCTACCTTAGAAGTTGTACAGTAAGGGTGGCTCTGAACACGGTGCACTTGAATGGACCTCACTTTGAGTGGGTTCAAAGATAAAATGGGATCATATTAATACCACAAATATCTTGTAAAATTATATTCACTCCATCAATATCTCAAATTTAGGAATGGAAACCGAAGGTGGCATCGGTAGGGTAGGTGTCGTCCTGTTCTACCTTGGGGTGGAGTCACATAGATGGGGGTGGTATCTCCCTATTTTTGAAGAATCTCCTAGCCTTTTTACCTTAGTAAGTATGAATCAAAGGGTCTATGATCATCAGGAGATGAGGAGGATCAGGTTTTATTGATGGTCATAGGGAGAGGAAGAGGCACGGTAGGGTGGGTGAAGCTTGCGGTAAACATGCTTATTGTAAATGTCACGGTCAGTATCCTGACAGCAATATATATTTTGAGAAGGGGTATCATGGTAGGTATTATTATCATGAGATTGGTGGAATGGTTAATAAAATTATTCATAAAGTCATCACTTCTTGCCTTTTCATATTTTCTTTACCACACACGGTCAGCTATTGGTAATCACAGTAGGTATGCCTACTATGATAATATGGTGCGGTAAGGTGGGAAGGTGACTATGAGTAGTGCCTATGGTAGGATTAAGAAACTATTACCATTATTTCCATGATAAATTGGGTTTAATCATGGGTAATAATATATTTACCACCTATGGTAAGCCTAGTGACCATGGAAGTCATGGTCACTCTTGGCCTTTATAATTTTCCATCTTGTAAAAGTTTGCATCCTTTCTTAGTGTGGTATTAAAATACACCATAAAATAAATAATTAGATTCATAATTTAAATCAAAATATGTGTTTATCAATAAATACCATATTTAAATACAAGTTCCAATTAATTTATAATTTAAGAAAGTTAACAAAAATAGATGTTTACCTAGGAATTAAACTACAAAGAGGGGTATTTTCAATGAATAAAAAATATAAATATGGAAATTTCTTTCTTGCATCACTCCCCCAAAATTATACTATATTAATCATAGTAAATTAATCTTGGAATTAAAATTATTCAAAAAATAAAATGAAATAAAGTTCATCTTTTTTGAATTTAAAGTGACCATCCATAGTTAAAAAACACTAATTCATCCACTGTTCAAGTTATCATTCCTCATTTATGAATCAAACTACTATCTTAATTTAATTTAATAAAAGTTTTATTTCATAAGTAGATAGAATAGATTTAGGTGGAATAATAATTTTAATAAAAATAACTTCAATTCATCCTTCTTTCTTGAGTTTCTAAAAGTCATAGTTTTATTTACCAAATATTTGAGAAAACTTAAATGAATTTTTAATAATTATAGTGCCCCTCTTTCTATGGGTTCAATATTCCCCTCACCTAATTGGACACATTTTTTATAAGTTCCCTTTATTTGAATTTATTTTTCCCATCTACAATGTTTTTTAAAGCACTGTTCATAACACTTATTGAGATGGATTTATTTAATTAAAGAAAAACACCTAGTTCCCTTGTCTCAAAGATCTATTTTGGATTTTAAATTGACCATTTTTATTCTAGGTTCAAAGGACTTATCTTATTTACATTCAAGTTATCTTCCTGATGTGTTTTATCTTATAAATTTAAAGTTCACTTTAGATCAAGTTCAAAAATTCCAATGTCTTAATGTTAAAAAATTAATTGCACCCAATTATGTTTACTCACTCTCCATCCCCTAATTATAAGACCAAAATTTCATAAAACAGTTATCAACTCAATCATAAATCATCTAAGTATCATAGTTTTATAACCAATGAATCCCTTTAACTCTAGTATGATATTTTTAAACTAGGTAAGGTATAAATGAAGTTCAAGAAATGGGTGAAAAAATAAAATAAAAACTATAAAAAAGTTTATATACAAAAAATTCATTACAAGAAAAAATATTTATAGATTATAGTTGATCTATTCCCCCATGAAAGGTTCTAATTATGTCCTAGATGAATTGAAAAATGCATTTTCTTTAAGATAATATAGTTTAAACGAGATCAATATCTAGGATTAAATAAAGGGAAGAGACTACCTTGTAGTGATTTTTTCTAGAAGTATGAAGGAGTATGGACTCCTCTATAGGTTCATTCCAAAATATCTCCTTGTATTTCTTCAATTGTTGGTTTTTTACCTTAAATAGGTTCTTTGAATCTTCTCATTCAATCTCAAATGCACTAAAATGGAAATTATTAGTTACTATATACAATCCAGTTCATTTGGAATGAAGCTTACCTGGAAATAGTTTCAACCTTGAAGAAAACAATAGTAATTTATCTCCAACTTGAAATTCTCTCTTTTGGGTCAACTAATCTTGGGAAGATTTGGATTTCTCCTTATAAATTAGAAAGTTGTCATGTAATTATCTCCTT
This sequence comes from Viscum album, assembly GCA_963277665.1. NCBI lineage: Eukaryota > Viridiplantae > Streptophyta > Magnoliopsida > Santalales > Viscaceae > Viscum > Viscum album. The sequence continues at coordinate 1,876,195,713 of OY728161.1, forward strand.
AATTCCTCAATATCCATTATTTTCAATCTCCACTATCCTCCAACCATATTAAACTCCAGGTTTACATGTTTGACAACCCAATAATCTTTGTTTTGTAGCTCAAAAATCAAGTGATAATGTTTACCATAAACAATTTAGTAGGGATACATACCTAGTGGGGTCTTATATGAAGTTTATTATTCCCACGGTGCATCTTATAACTTCTTACTCCAATCCTTATGGCTCGGTTGTATTTTCTCCTCTTCCAGTCAATTTTTCTATGGGTGGTAGGAAGTAGAGGTTTTATGGTGTACTCTGTATTTTCTCATAAATGCTTATATATTCTTGTTAGATAAATGGGTTTTTTGGTCATTGATTAAATCTTGGGGTATTCCAAACCTATAAAATAATATTGATTTAAGAAATTAAATTATAGTTTTTTTGTCGACATCCCAAGTGGATTTGGCCTCAATCCATTTATAACCATTCTACTACCAAAAAAATATACAAAAATTAAAATGGAATGGGAAATGATCCCATAAATTAAATTCCCCAAACATAACATATTTCAAAAAAAAATGTTTTTGGGGCATTTATTTCCTTTTGTAAATTCCTCTAGTAAACTAGAGTTTTGGACATTTTTTACAAAAATAATAATATTTTTTAAAGGTGAAAGGAAAAAATTAACTAGTTTCCAAAATCATTCTAGTTGTTCTTTGAGGTCCAAATTAGCCTCCACATGCAAGTGTGTTGAAAAATGAAATTATAGAATAAATTTATTCCTTAGTAATACACCTTATAAGGATTTTATCATTAAAAATTTTATATAAATAAGAGTCTTCATAAACATAATGTTTTGATTCAAACTTTAATTTAACAGTTTGGTGCTTAGAGAAGAAAGAAATTACCTTGGTTGTAACCAAAAAGTTCACTATATTAGCATACCATGGAACTAGAGTTAGGATGTATAGTTTATCACTAGGGAAGGAATCATTTATTCTAGTATTTGGTACTCATTCAACCCTGATAGTGTGAGGTAGTCTTCTCATGTGTTCAGCCACTATATTTTCACATCCCTTCTTATATTTAATCTCAAGTTCAAATTCCTGTAGAAAAAATATCTATATTACCATCATGGTCTTGGTATCAGTCTTCTTGATCAAATATCTTAAATATTCATGATTATAATAAACAATTATTTTAATCCATAAGAGATAAGAATGGAATTTTTTCAAAGCTATAATAATAGATAAGAACTCATTCTCTATTATTGTGTAGTTAATCTGTGTAGTTTCTAGGGTTTGTGATATATAGGATATCACTTGTGGAATCTTATCAATATTTTGGAATAGAATATACCCTAAAGCTATATTGTAAGTGTTTCACAGTATCTCAAAGGGGTGACTCCATTTTGGTTGGAAAATAATAGGGTAGTGGTTAAACATTGTTTTAATTTTTCAAAGGTTGTCCTATATGAATCATTAAATACAAAGTTAGTTTATTTCTTGAGTAGTTTAGTTAGAGGAAAATAAATTTTTCTAAAGTCCCTAATAAACCTTATATAAAATCCAATATGGCCCAAAAATGATCTAATGTACCTAATAGTGGTAGGATAGTGAAGTGTAGAAATGATATTAATTTTGGATTTATTAAACTCAATTATATATTTAGAAATAAAATTTCATAATTCATTCCCTTTTTCTACCATAAAATAGATATTTTCAAAATTCAACACCAGTTTTCTTTCAATGCATATTTTTAAAACCTTTTCCAAACTCTCCCAAAAAAATGAAACTTCTAGGAAACTTTGAATCAGGTCTGAAAAGATACTCACCATGTGTCTTTGAAAATTACCTTGGGAATTATAGAGACTAAAGGGAATCCTTCGGTAAGAAAATGTACTGAATGGACATGTAAATGTGGTATTATCTTGGTCATAGGTGGATATTGGAACTTGGAAATATCCATAGAAACCATCTAGGAATAAACAATTTTCTCTCCAGTTAAACTATCTAGAATTTGGTCTACAAAGGGTATAAAAATAATGGTATTTCATTTTTATATGGTTTAATCTTCTGCAGTTGATACAAACCCTCCAACTATTCTTGATTCTAGTGGGTATCAATTCATTTTTTTCATTTCTCAGAAATGTGTAACTGGTTTTTTTGGGAAAAAATTGAATGGGGCTCACCCATTGAGAATATGATATGGGATAAATTATTTTATCTTTTAAGAGTCTCTCAAATTATTTTTTAATTACCTCCAAAAAGGATTGGTTGAGTCTTCTTTAGGTTTGTCTTAATGATTTTGATCTATCTTCCAAAAAAATTATATGCTTTCAAGTAGTGGGGCTAATTCCTAGAATATCTCCCAATGTCCATCCTATGTATTTAACATTAATTTTCAGTATGTTCAACAATTTATTCTCATGGTCAGGTTCTAAGTTGTTGTAAATCATGACGGGAAGTTTCTTGTCCTCTTTTAAAAATGAATATTTTAAATTTGAGGGTATCAACTTTAATTCTAATTCAGGGGGTTTTCTATGGATGTTTTTATTTTGGTATTCTCTATGATATCCAACTACACATTTAAGGAAGAATTATTAGTGTCATATTAAAGTAACTCATAAAAATTATTTTCATCAATTTCTTTAAATTGATCATTAGTTGCAATTGTTTCCATATTAATTTTATTTCCAAAAATAATAATTTTCTAACAGGTTGGTTGTTTCCAAAGATTCTACAAATCTAAGTATGTCATCAAACATCTCAATTTACTCCCTATAGGTACAAGGAAGCTCAAAATTCTTTAAGGTGAAAATATAATGTTCTTATTTTGTGTGTTTTATTGAATCAAGAATATTGAAATCTATGGTCTCTTCACCAAATGTCATGGAAAGGGTTCCTTCACTAACATTTATAATGGTTTTATCAATTTTTAGGAAAGTTATACCTAGAATTATGTAGGTATGTTCTTTAACTTTTCCTTCTTCCATGTTAAGGGTGTATAATTCTTCAAGGAATGGGTAACCTTGTACACTTACCAGATATCCTCAAGGACACCTACCAAATAGGTAGTGGATCTATTGGAAAGTTTTACAACCACATGGGTGGGTTTAAGTTCTCCCATATAAAGAGAAAAATAAATATAATAAGTCATGAAATTAATTTAAGCACCTAAGTCACATAATGCATTGTAAAGAGTAATCATACCAATTGTGTAGATAATATAAAAAGTACCTAGTTCTTGAAATTTTTGGGGAATTTGGGGGTGAAAATAGCATAAACATTCTAACCTAGTCATACAGATTCATTTTCTTTTAATATCCTTCTACCAATGCACATATAATTAATAAATTTATCATACCTTGGAATCTATCAAATGGATTCTAGTATGGGGATATTGATTTCAAATTTCTTGAAAACTTCTAATATCTTTTGATAAAGTGATTCCTCCTTGGTTCTTTTTGGTTTATGAATTATTATAGAAAAGGGTGGTGGTTTTGTATTTTTAATGATTTTTCTTTTGTATTAGGCTATTTTTTTATGCAGTTTCTTACTGCTAGTGAATTTTAGTTTCAAGTCCCAAGGGTAATCCCTTTTTGTCTTGCAGTTATTTTTCACTTCTCAAGTTAATGTAACTTCCATTTCCTTAATGATTTGGAATTTTTTGTGCATTAATATTTCATGTAACTTGATTTACCATATTATTTAGGGTGGTCATGAGCTGGTTGAATTTTCCTTTTAATTATTTTAATTTTGACTCATGAGTGGTGAGGGTGGTATGTTGATTATTTTTAGATTATGTTACTTGTCTCAACATGTCCTTCATGGATGGTTATTATGGTTTTCCTTGATTTTATCTTGTATATCATTGGAAATTCTATATATAGAATGTATGGGTATGAAAAGGTTATTAAGAAGCTTTTTGAAAAATGTTCTTTGAGTTTTATGGCTCCCAACTCCAAATTGGTTAGTGAGGAATTCTCTAAATCCTTGGTTTCAAACTAGTTGGTTCTAGAATTTCTTTTGGTACATGGAATCACATATTTCAATTCCTTTAATCTGAGTGAATCTTTCATTAAAATTTTCTTGAGAATTGTATAGTTGGAAATCTATTTGACGTGTGGTGTTTGATGATTCATGTACTTTGTTCGTAGTTAATTATATTATAAGGGAAGTTAGTTCTTAAATTATATTTTATAATAGGGGTTAGTTGGATATTTTTACCTAATTTAATCCTCAAGTTTTAGTTCAGGTACCAAATTGTTGGGAATTTTTTTGAGATCCTTTCAATGAGTTCTCTTAACTCAATTGGTGACTTTTCAATGAGTGCTACTCCTGAAGAAGCATCAAGTAGGTTCTAGTCATTTTCCATAAATCCTTGGTATAAAAACACTAATAATTTATGTTCTTCATATATTTTATGTGGGAAAAATGTGGCTAGCTTATTAAAGCTCTCCCAAAATTCATACAGATTTTCTATAGTCAACTGTTTGATTCCATAAATCTTCTTCCAAAGCTGATCACTTCTTGAAGTAGGAAATAATTTTTGGAGGAACATTTTTTATAGCTCTTCATATTATTATACTTCTTTAGACTGTAGATTGTATAGAAATTTATTAGATGCTTCTTTAAGTGATAAGTGGAATGCCTTCCAACTAATTTGATCCTCAGTGACTCCTCTAGATCAAAATCCATTACAAACTTCCTTTAATGCTCTTAATTGCCTATTGGGATCTTCTATAAATAGTCCATGAAACTTAGGCAGTATCCCAATCATTCCAGGTTTGAGTTCACAGTCCTGCTGATTATTTAATTGTAATTATTTATTATTAATATTGAAATTGGGTGCATACATTTCTCTCAAAGTTATGTGAACTTGAGCTAGATTACCTTCCACCTCTTCACTTCTAGTTACAGCTTGTGAGGAAGATGAAATTGAGGAGGGAGAGTAATCTAAAGGGATAATGAAAAATTCCCTTTCCTCTTGGTCTATGTTTTTTAAAGTTCTAATTCATGAAAACACAATTATTTAAACCTCTAGATCAATACCAATGAGGAGGGAATAACTGGATTTTTTCATTGGAAAACATTTTTTTAGAAAAAATTAAGATAAAAAACTAGCTTCCCCGATAGGGGAACCAAGTTTGATGAGATCCTATCATGGGGTGCTCATAAAAACAATATTTGAACCAAAGAATAATGTATTAAAATTGGGACTTATATTGACTCATGAGAAGGAAGTGGTGTGTGAATGTAAAAATATTTTTGGTTGGTTCACTTTTTAAAGAAATAGAATGTAATCTGTGTTGGTTTAAAATCAATTTAGAAATAAATGGTCTAGACTTGGATTATTCCCTCATTCACCTATTGAATCATTATTTATAAATTCTCTAATATACCTCATATCAATTGAATCAAATTTATTAATTGTATTAAGAAGTGTCGGTTTATAAAATAAATTACAATAATCATTGTATCCCCTATCATTGCCTAGCCTATTATTTGGATATTTCCATTAATCCTTGAATTACCCACACTATTTTTCATCACATGCAATGGACTTAATTAAAGTAACTTATGTTTGTAATGTTAAAAACAAGAATAATAAATTAAGATATAATCAGAAGATACCTCCACTGACCAAACCATTAACTTCAATAGATGGGATAGCAAAGTATTGAAATATTATAATTCATTAACAAGGAAGAACATGAAAATTCTCCTTAGCTAAACTAATTATGGTTTAGTGTGCCATCACTAAATTATTACAAAAATAAATGAAATAACAAGAGTTAACTATTTTCCACTTAGTATTCCCCTATTTTTTAAATAATGCTCAGATCTATAGGGTATAAGAGGAACATGTAATTATTCATCAAATTTTTGAATATCTATATGGGTAGGTATGATTTAATATTTATAGTTGAAACATGTCTAGAAGATAGGGTCTGGATTAATTCTCTAAGGCATTGAAACTCTTCCATGATCCTACCCAATATTATTTTTAATGGTGGGCTATTCAAGTGCTTTGTGGTATGTGAAAGTGGACCTGGGATTTTAACTATGCCCATAATTTAAAATATAACCTGGGATGAATTATTTTACCCACAAGACATCACTTTGGCTAGAATATTCACTTGGATTCTATCATCTTTAGCCAGAGAAGGCCAATGGTTTTCTTTTCAGTGGTGCTGTAGATTCTTTGTAGACAGGTTCTTTCTAATCACCTCATACTCGGATCTCGCACCTGACATCAGTTTTATTTAATGTTGGATATTCATTATTTAAATTTCATGGAAAACATTTTCCCCTCATCTTATTCAAGTTTCAATGGGTTTCTGGTCCTTTACCATGCATATCTAGTGTCTAAAAGCTTCAATTTCCTTTTAGATATAGTGGAATGATCATGCTACCTCAGAAGAGGTATAGGAAGGGCGGATCCAAATGTGGCATGCCTGTCTATACCTCACTATGAATGGGTGAGAAGATAAAATGGTAGTATATTAATTCTCTAAATCTTCTATAAAATTATCTCTACTCCATCGGCATCTAAAATTCATGGATGGAAACTAAAAGTGGCGTCAGAGGGTCAAGTGTTTCCTTTTTCTTCCTTAGGGTGGTGGTGCATAGATGAGAGGTGGTATCTTCCTCTTTTTAGAGAATATCCTAGCCTATGGACCTCATAGAGTATCATCTAAGGGTCTGTGATCTTCATGAGAAGAGGTTTGGGTTCTATTAATAGTCGTAGGGAAGGAAGATGAATGATAGGGTGGGTGATGCTTGCGGTAAGCATGCTTACCATTAATGTCATGGTCAGTGTCTTAACCACAAAATGTATTTTGGTAAGGGTAGTCATATTTGGTATGCCTACCACAAGAGTGGGGGCACGATTAATAAAATTCTTCATGTGGTTATCACTTCTTGCCTTTTCAGGTTTTCTATAGCACACATAGTCAATTGTTGGTACTCATGGTAGGTATGTCTACCGTGACAATAGGGTGTGGTAATGTGGAAAGTTGACTATGAGTGGTGCTTGTGGTGGTATTAAGGCATGGTCACCATTCCCACTGTGATATAGCAAGTTTAAGTTAGGGGAAGCAAATGGTCAGCACCTATGGTAATCCAAGTGACTGTGGATGTTATGGTCATTCCTGACCTTTGCAATTTTCCATCATGAAAAGGTTCACATACTTGATTAGTGTTGTATTAAAATACACCCTAAAATTAATAATTAGATTTACAATTTATATCAAAAAAATTATTTATCAAAAAATTACATATTTAAATCCAAGTTCCAATTAAGTTCTAATTTAATAAAGTCAACATAAACAGTTATATACCTAGGAATTAAATTATAATTAGGGGTATTTCAAATGAATAAAAAATAGAAATATGGAAATTACTTGATCGTATCATTGGAATAGGAGAGTTACCCTTAGATGGAGGGGTCATGGTAGTTCTAACTTGTAAGAAGGAAATTGAACCTGAGGTAAGGGTTCTTCATCTCAAATTGTCTTCTATGATATATATGTTATATTATACACCTATCTTATTTTATGAGGTGTATCTACTACACCTTTGATATGTTATGTTATGACTCTATTTATATTCATGTTTTTTAAAGTTTCACTTGAATATATTTCTTTCATAGGGGTTATGATTTGAGAGTTAATAAAGTGGTAAGGGTTTATTTCATAATCTCATTATTATTCAATATTGTTTATGTCTAAGTATCTACTGGGGGAATAATTTTATCTTTCTATCTTAAACCTAATATTTTTTCTTTTTCTCTGTTTATTTCTAGAAATTAAAAGTTTTGTTTTAATTTTATACTCTTTAACTACTCAAGAGACTGAAAGAATATTTTTAAGGAAAACTAAATTTATTTATCTCTTCGACCGAAAATCCATTTTCTTCCATATCTATGTTTTCTAAAAATAGTTTCAATAATGTTTTTAATATTATAGTATTATTTTTAAAGTCATTTTACCCATTATTTAATTTTTAAAATATGGTTTAAAAGGAATCTTATTTTCATTTTTAAAATGAGGTGATTTTTGACTTTTAAATTAAAAATGTGAAAGGAATATTTGTTTTAACATACAAGCACGAATGGAATTTTACATAATAATTATTGTCCAATAATTTGGATCTTGCTTTATAATTTTCCATGATTCTTTTCAAAGAAAATTTTTTTCTCAAAATTATAGAAATTTTTAGTTTTTAAAAGTGAATTTCAAAGTGAAAAGGGTATTTTCATCAAGAACATTTTTAATGATATTTTTATATTATTTATATTCATCAATAACAATAACCCTTTATTTTACTTATAGTTGACTAGGGATATTTTTTAGTGATACCACCATGATTATTTATCTTGATGTTTTATGATCAGTTTAACTGGGAAATTATTGACATTCTATATGTTTTTTCTTACAATATAGATAATTATTGATTTTTAAGACATGTTTATTAACTTGTGATATTTATTCATATGATTAATTCATTAAACTTATTAATTGGTGGGTGATACTAAAATTACATATCCCCTTGATGAATTTATAGGTCTCATGAGTAAAAATAGTTTGGGTGTTTGGATAAAGCCTTACCCATTTATGTAGATGTCTTGGAATAAAGCCTCAACAGAAATTATATAATGTCAGACTTTATGTATTCCATCATTATAAAATTAGTTATTTATGTTCATGTGATTATTTGAATAATTATGATATATGTGGATAATTTTCAATCTCAAGTGATTATTTATATATAATTACTTGATCATCATTTATTCCATCTATATTATTCATGCCTCATTTATTCCATGTTAGCTTCCACTATATGCATACCCTTACTATGAATTTGAGCTCACTCCTTTCTTATGTTTCATTTCCCCATGATTCTAGGAAGTGTATTATGATTTATATTTAAGGATATTATAGAGGGAATTATGATTTTATAAAATAAAATACTACATGTTGTGTTTTATGTTTTCAAATGTAAAGTCGTATTCAAGTATGTATCAAGTTTTCCAAGACTACTAAACTATTTGGTCCTTTAGGTTGAAATCTCTTATATCTTGTACCAATGTATTAAAGTAACTATCAAATATGGGCTACTAGGGTTGGGGTCTATATAGTTGGTATTAAATCAAATTTAGTATAAATATTGGGAACTATATTTAGGAAAACAAATATTAGGGAACAAAAACCTATGAAATAATTTGATGATAAGCCTAGGAATAGGATAAAATCATAAATTCTTGGTAAGGTAGGGATTATATAGTTTTCCTAGAAATAAATCTCTATCTGGATATTATAAGTGGATGTGGTTTCAGAACATATGCATTTAGGGGTAATAACCCCAAAAAGAGTTGGTTGAGTATATCTCAGCCATTATTTTGGTGCATGGTGAGTGTGACCTTACTGCAAATTTGGATTGACACTCTCAATTAATATGATCTGGTTAATTCACATTTTATTTATAAAACATTATAAAACATTTGAAAATATTTTTATGATTTGAGAATGTTCCTAAATAAACCAAGATTATGATTCTGAGATAAATTATTCATTAATTTCCGATTTATGTTAAGTGTTTCACTAGTTTTAAAAAGATACATTATGTTTAATAATTTTAATATCTAATATAGTGTATGCCATTATTTAGAAATAGCACATTGATAAAGGAATGGAAATTATATCAATGCACGTAATATATATAGGGATTTCTTTCCTGAGATAGATAATGAAGATGGAGATAGAGCTACAGTTGGAGCTAAATAAATTATAATTATATTGGGGTAGCTGACTCAGGTTATGACTAATAACCTTTCCTATATAAATAAACCTATGAAATGTTATGTGATAATTATAGACTGTTTCATGTGATAACAACCTCTATCATTCAATGTTACTAGAAATATATTTTTAGCTAGGTGAAGGATAAGTTCCTTTGAAGATATATTTCTCACTTTGGGAAGTAATGAAATAGATAAGGTTGTTATAGAATTTTATCATCTCATAGGGGATGAAAATAAATAGTGGTCATTGATTCAAAACACTAAGGATCAAGAGGAAATAGAGAGCATGGATTATAAGGATTTTAAGGTAATTTTCTTAGAAAAATATTTTCCTCATGAACAATTATTAGATATGGAGAGACAATTCCTCAATCTTTAACAAAAGGAAGAGGAAATTTTTCAATTGTGAAGATAAATTTATAAGACTAATAAGGAATATTGCAGACTATACATGCAATCCAAAGAGAATTATTGGTCATTTATTTGATGGGTTTAATCCAATAATTTGAGGGGAACTGGTATCCCAAACATTCTCATCATATAAGGATATAGTATCATGTTCTATTGAGACAAATAAAGGATTATCCATGTCTTATGGATTTGAAGGAAAGAAAGATAATAAGAGGACTACATAGAAAAAATAGATAAGGGGAATAAGATAAAGGGTATTTTCCAAAATATGATACTTATTGAAGGAAACATCTTGGTATATTATTAAATGGAAAAGGAGTTTTATTCAAGTGTAGAGAAAAAGGCCATAATTATTATGAACGAAAGGGTAAGGAGAAGCCATGAAATTATAATTATTTAACTATAAGGATATGGGGAACTATTCTATCCAATTCACCAAACATAAAGGTTACTTAATACAAAATTAAACAAGGGGAGAAGACTAAGATTGTGAAATTAATAAAGCCGAAGTGGAAGTTCATAGAGACATGGTGAAAGGTACACTTATCATTCACTCTAGGATTTCAAATGTTTCTATTTATACCCACTATTTTGAGTTGGTAGTGAAAAACTCTTAATGGTAGGATGACCACATCTCAAGTCTATAGATCCTTTATGATAGAAGTTTATGAGAGCATTTTTCCTGTGAATATTTTTATTCTTCCTATAGTTTAATTTTATGAAATTTTAGGGATGGATTGGTTCTCTTAGTATATATCCTAAATCAATTTTCATAGAAGGTAATTTACATTTTATTTTCTGAATCGACCTTGAATATTCTATCAGTATGACGATGAACCTGAACATCCAATGGAAATTACTTCCATCGTATGGGTTTTTATACCTATCCATGAGGGATATTTATTTTAAATGGGTAGGTAGAATCACAACATTGAAAATGTGCCTATTTTTTGGGAATATTATAATGTATTTTCTAAGTAATTTCTAAGTCTTCCCTTGAATAGTGAAGTTGAGTTTTCAATAGAACTCATACCTAGTGCTACACCTATTTCAATTACTCCATATAGGATGAGCCCAATTGAATTTCAAGAATTGAAGAAGTAACTAGAGGAGAATCTAGATAAGGGATTAATTCATCCTATTGATTCACCATGGGGTGGACCAGTTCTTTTTATTAAGAATAAATATGGGTTAATGCATATTTTCATTGAGTATTGGGAACTTAACAAGATCACTATTAAGAACAAGTATACTCTACCCTATATTAATGATTTGTTTGATAAATTATGATGAGATTTATATTTTTTTAAGATTGATCTTTTATTTTTATATCATCAGTTATGGATTAAGAAGGAGGATATACCAAAGATATCCTTTTTTATGAGGTATTATCATTAGAAATTTATAGTAATTTCATTTGGACTTTAAAATTATCCTTCCATATTCATGGATTTAATGAATAGAGTCTTTATAGATTACCTTAATCATTCTATGGTAGTATTTATATATGATATTCTTATAAATTTTAAGATCTAGGAAGAGCATGATGAATATTTTAAAATTTTTCTGAAGACCCTGATAAAGGAGAGGTTGTATACTAAATTTAAAAGTTTGATTTATATATTTATAAAGTTTAATTATTGGGTCATATAATCTAAAGTGAGGGTATATCAATGGATCCTTCAAAGATATAAGTTATTGATTAAGGGCCTAGACTAACTATAGTAACTAAGATCTATAGTTTCCTTCATCTGGTTGGATACTATCAACTTTTTGTGAGATATTTCTTTTGACTGTCTAATCCACTCACCAAGTTGACTTGGAAGGGGGTTAAATTATTATGGATAGATAAATGTGAATATAATTTCAAGGAACCTAAGATAAGGTCAGTCAGTGCACCTATGTTTATGCTACCCTATAGTGGAGTAGGGTTTTTGATATATAGTGATGCATTAAAGAAGGTATCAGGATGCATATTCATGTAGAATGATATGTTCACAGCTTATGTCTGACACTAAATTAAGGTTCATGAGTAAAATTACTTGACTCATGACTTAGAGTTGGAATCGGTAATTTTTTCATTGAAGATATGGATGCATTATCTGTATGGTGAATGGTATGCTATATATACTGATCATAAAAGCTTGAAGTGTATATTTACACAAAAATAGTTGAATATGTGTCATATAAGATGGATGGATTTAAACAAAGATTATTATTTCTCAATACATTACCACCCTGGGAAGGCAAACATGTTTGTTGATACTTCGAGTCGAAAGGATCATGCTAGATTATTTGTGATGAGGATCACAAAAGATCTTATATTTATAGATTTAAAATGAATGGATCTAGAAATCATGATGGAAGGTGAAAAATCTTATCTTGCTCAAATGAGTATTCAACCATTTAACTAATTGAAGATAAATGAGGCACAGAAGGAATATTTAGAGATGAAAAATAAGGTAAGAAATGTTATTGAGTTCAATCATGATTATAATGGAATGATAAGGTTTGATAAATGTGTATGTGTCTCTTAAATACTGGATTTGAAGAAGGAACTATTGGATGAAGCTCATAGTTCATTATTATCTATTCATCCTAGAAGTATGAAGATGTATAGAGATCTGAAAGAGTATTTCTAGTGGGATAACATGAAAATATATACTTTAGAGTATATATCTTGGTTCTTGGTATTTCATCAAGTTAATTATGATAGATAGAATTTTAATAGGATGTTACAAATATTACTTATACCATAATGGAAATGGGAAAACATCACTATGGATTTTTTCATCAGACTCCCCAAAATTTCAAAAGGCCATAATTCTCTTTGGGTTATAGTTGATCACCTTACAAAGTCATCACACATAATTTTTATTAGTAAATATTTCTATCTTGGTCAGCTTGAAAAAATATACATTAAGTAATTGATAAATTTTCATGGAGTACCACGTTCTATTGAATTTGATTGGGATCTAAGATTTACCTCAAAGTTCTAGTGCAGTCTTCAAAAATCTATGGATATAAAGTTCAGTTTCAAAACTACTTATCATCCTCAGCTAGATGGTTGGTTTAAGAGGACCATTAAAACTCTATAATACATATTGAGATCTTTATCTATGGATTTAAAATGTGTTTGGGATTAATAACTTCCTTTGGTGTAATTTTCTTAAAACAATAGCTTTAAATAGAGCATTAAAATGGATCCTTATGAAGCCCTTTATGGAAATAAGTGTAGAACTCCAACATACTGGGATAAAGTTAGAAGAAGAAATTTATTAGGACCTGAGATAGCTGAGAAAATGGTAGAGAAATTTAGATCCATTCAGTATCGCATTAATGTAGTTTATATTTGATAGAAAATTAATTCTAAAAATCATTGGTATAAATAGTAATTTGAAGTTGGTGAGAAGGTATTTCTACAAATTTATCCATGTAAGACAGTGATGATATTAGGAAAGACATCAATACTGATCCTTAGGTATGTTGAACCCTTTGAGATTATTTATTGTGTAGGGATAGTATCCTATCACTTGGTGCTTAAACTAAACCTCTCTCATGTTCATGATGTGTTCTATTTATCTCTCTTGAGGGAGTACATTCTTGATCCTTCACATGTACTGAACTTAGAGGAAGTGTAACATCCTAAGATTTTAAAAGATGGAAATCATGTTTCATAGCATATATGACATGAAACACCAATATGAGAAGAGAATATAACACCCTGAGACTTTATGATATATTTATTTTTAAATAAATTCAATATCTTTAATATCTTGCGATGAACACAACACTAAGTTTAAACAGAACATGATACTCTATTAAAATATTACTATTTAAACACAGCCATTATAACATAGATGTTAAGTTTATAGGTATGAATAGGAATAATGAAATTATGATAATCATATTGTTTATAGATGTATAAAATAAATTCAATGGATATATATTGATTATAAATAAAATAATAATCATTTGTAATAAAAATAAATGTTTTTTGAAAAACTGTATTTTTCTAAAATACGATTTAGTCATGCTTTGTGCGGATAATTTAAAATAAATTTTATAAATTTTATTTAAAAAAATAAATTTTATAAATTTTATTTGAAAGAAAAAATTATTTATTAAATATACGTGTAAAAATTATCCTTCAGTTAATTTTTTATAATTTTCTAAAAAGATTAATTTTTTGATGAATAGTGAAAATGCTGATTTTTAATGAAAAATGCATTTCTGTTTAAATTATTTACAAGGTTAAATTATATTTTAATTTTTTTTTTAAATTAAAATTATTTGAATTATATTATTATTTCACTAATTTAGGTCATTTTAATAAATATTATATTTAATTATGAAATAAAAACTTATTAAACTTTTAAAAGTTTTTCTTTGGAAAAACTGTTTTTTCAACGTGTCTGCAGGTTTAATTTTAAATTGAATTCTTTTAATTATGTGAATTTTATTTAAAAAAATGTATTTTATAATTTTAATAATAATAATTTATATTATATAATAAGTTCAAGTTAATTGTTTACCATAATGAATAATGAAAATAATAAAAATTAATTAGTAGGGTTAAGTTGAAAACAGGTTTACCATGGGTTAAAATTAGAACATAATGTATAAAATGACCTAAAACTTGTCCAAAACACATTTTGAATCTATATTTAGACCTTATAACATCTAATATTTGATAATTACCCATTTTTATTCTTTTTTTATGAGAAAAATGTGGGTGTTACTTTATCTTTTCAAACATTCCATGTGTGTTATCTCCCCCACTTATAAAAGGCCACCCCAACTTCTCTCCTCTCCTATTCACACATAAAAACAAATTTGGTTCAACCAAAAACTACCTAAATACCTTACTTACTTCCATAAACACATATTATATTCCTTATATTGATTATGAAGCTCTCTTGGGAAGGCTTTAAGTATAAACCTAAAGAGGCTCTCCGAAGAAGAGGTAAGATTCTTAAACGTGTGTATTTGTTTTATTTATTCTTATACATACTTAAAATCATATTAAAATATTATAATATATTAATAAAATTATCCCATATATAATTATATGTTATTATTTTAATGTAATAACCCAGATCCATCTCTACTTCCATCAAATGGGAAATAAAATCGACGATCGTGTGTACGGCGGACTATCGCCTTGCGAACCGATGTAATTTATTTTCCATAACCACCTTTTAGGGATAGATATAATAATATATTTAACATATTTATATTTTATTTATGAAATTATTATAATTTTTTAATTATTATGTAATATATACCTTCTTATTTAACTTTCTGTGGTGGAATATGATAATATCACTTATGTGTACAGCGTACTACCAACTTGCGAAGCGTTGTGGTTCATTTTTCACAAACGCTTTACATGGAAGGTATTAAGGATAAAGTTAATAAATATATTTAATATTTATTACCTAAAAATAATTTTTAAAATATAATATAACATATAACTTCTTACTTTCCAATTTTTTAGAAAATAATAATGTCACTCGTGCGTACGTATAGACTACCGCCTCCATATAGTGATATGGAATGTTTTACATTTTATGTTTACATGGATGATAATAAGGATGGATTTAATTTATATAAATTATATATATGAAATAATAATGTTTCTATAAAGGATAATTAATATTTATTTTCCTCTTGTTCCATCCATCGAGAAAAAATGAAAACAATGTTCATGCCTACATACAATCTACCGTCTCCATGAACGGTGTAATCCATTTTCTATATATAAATTTTATAGATTAATCTATTTAAATATATAATTAATATATATGATATTTAAATAATTTTTAAAATTATTTAAATTATTTAACCATGATCAAAGTAAAAGGATTGACATTACCAAACCAAAACATACATGAAAAACAATGCAATTATCACTTGAAACAATGACTTTAACGAAGAGTTGTTAATAAATGGGTAATAAAATATAATAAATAAATAATATATGAGATGATATGAGATATATGATTATGGTTCTTCAAAATATTTATAATAAACCAATATTTAGTATATATTAGGTTCGAACACATACGAAGGAAGTCGAACCTAAGGTAAGGGTTTCTCATCTCACTTTTACTTTCAAGATACATTTTCCATATTCACCACTTATTTCTTTTGTATGGTGTAAATAATACCCATTTGATATGTTTTATCCAGAATATATTTATATTCATGGTTTTTAAAGTTTCATTTTAATTTATTTATTTTATGGGGCTTACAATTAAAAATTTACCAAAGTGAAAATGGTTTATTTTACAATCTCATCATTATTTGAGATTGTGTATCTTTAAGTATCTCTTGGATGAATTATATAATATTTATTAAATTAAATATATTTTCTTATAATATTGTTATTCATGAAATTTTTTAACCAATATTACCATTTCTTCCTCTCTTTTTTACTTAAAATGATTGAGAAAATGTTTTTAAGAAAATACAACTTTATTTATCTCTTTGATCGAAAATCCTTTTTCTTCCAAAATTGTGTTTTCTATAAATATTTTCCAATTTTTTTTAACATTATCCAAATAATTTATTAAATAAATTTTTACCCATGTTTTACTTTTTTCAAAAAAATATTGAAAGGAATATTTATGTCTTTTTCTAAAAAATTCATGTTTGGATTTTATCAAAAAAATGAAAGGAATATTTGTTTTAACGTGTACGGAATGTACAGAATTTCCTACCGTCGTAACCAAAAAATGTTTTAAATATTATTTTATAAGTTTTAAAGATTCAATTATAAATTTCAAATTTTATTTTTAAATAAAATTATTTTCAAAATTTTTTGTGAACATTTAGTTTTAAAAGGTTATTTTCAAATTACAAAGGTAATTTTCCTTTAAAATGTTTTAAAGGATCTTTTAATGGAATTTATATTCATTGATGAAAAAAAATTCTTATTAAACTTATGATACACAGAGGATATATTGTATTGATATCATTCTTATTCTTTATTTGGATGTTTTATGATTAGTTTTACTGAGTTTTTACAATTTTTTTAGCATTCACCATATTACTTTAGATGATTGATGATTATGATTATTGATTGGGGTAAGTATTTACATTTCATATGTTAGTTTTTAAATAAAATTGTTTATGTTGATTCTTTTCACCCCTTTCATATGATCAATACATTAGACTTAATAAGTGATGGGTGGGGATAAAAATTACATAGCCCCTCAATGCATCGGTAGATCTCGTGAGACAAATTAGTTGGCTAAATTAAATGGGTTTTTACCCATAAATTTAAATTTTCTTATGAAAGGTCTTGATAGTATATTTTATATTTCCTTCATTATGAATTCACTCATTTTGAGTTCAGTTATTGAGTTTCATGTGATTATTATATTAGTTATAATATTCATGGATAAGTTTCAAGCTCATGTGATTATGTATATGGAATTATTTGATCAATATTTATTCCTACCATATTATGCTAAAGTTATTGATTATATGGAGTGTGTTTTAGTTATTTACCTTGAAATGTTGATTATTATTTATTTATTAATAGATTATATTGTAATCAAACCCTTACTAAGTATTTTAGATCACCTCTATATTATGTTTTATTTCCCATGGGACATAAATAAGTGTTTTGTGATTGGTATATAGGAATATGCTAAGGGGAAATATGGAATTCTCAAAGAAAACACTTTTTTATTTTATGTTTTCAATTTTAATGTGAATTTTAAGTATATATCTAGTTTAATAAGACTGCTAAACTATTTAGTCCTTAAAAATATGATTCCTTGTATCTTATGAAAATGTAATAAAGTGTCCACTGACTCTGGGTTACTAGGGTCAGAGTATTTACAATTGGTATCAAAGGAAGTTTAGTAGAAACCATTAGAACTAGATTTAGAAAAACATAGATTAGAGTATATAACCTTATGACTGGCTTTGAGGATAATTCTAAGAATAGGATACCATCAAAATGTTTTTGTTATGGTATATATTATGTTGTTTTCCTAGAAATACATCCATCCATGGATACTACAAGTGGATGTAGTTTTGAAATATATGTACCTAGGGGTAATAACTTTGAAAAAAGGTGTGTTAATCTTGACTTGAGCATTACCTAATACCTGATAATGGGAATTACTGTGCACTTGGTTTGACACTCATGGGGGATATTCTTGGATCAAATCATATTTTATTTACAAACCATTATAAAGTATTTGAAAATATTTTTATGATTTGAAAACTTTCTAAAGAAACCATGTTTATTATTATGAGATTATCCATGCATAATTTTTTCAATTTATGTTATGTGTTTCACTGTTTTTGGGATCATACATTACGTTTTATAATGTTAGGATATAATATAGTGTTTATAATTGTTTAGAAATATCATCTAGTAGAAGGAATGTAAACTATATCAATTCACATACCCCGTGTAGGGATTAACCTCCTAAGAAATATAATGAATCTGGAGCTAGATCTATAGATGAAATTGATCAAATTATAACCATGTTGGGGTAGCTGACTCAGGTTATGAGCAATAAACTTACCAATATGGAGTATCTTTCTGATCCACCACATGGTATAACAATGTTAGGAAAATTTATGTATTATAAGACTTTATAATTTAATGGGACTAAAAATCTATTTGTGGCTAGGAAATAAATAAGTTCCTTAGAGAAGATATTTCTAACTTTGGGAAGTAATGAAATGGATAAATTTTTCATGGTAGTTTTAGGAGTTTCAGATCAATGGTGGTTATTGATTCAAAACATTAAGGATGAAAAAGAAATGGAAAACATGGAATGGAAGGATTTAAATATACTATTCTTGGAAAAGTATTTTCCTTATGATTAATGAGTGGATATGGTGAGACAATTCAGAAGTCTATGAAAAAAGGACTATGTATGTAATACAAAGAGTAATATTGGCCATTTCTTTAATGGGTTAAAAATAATCCTTCGAAGGGAACTAATCTCAAAAACATTCTCATTATATGAGGATATAGTATCATGTTCTATCATGACATAGAAATAATTATATAAGTCTTATGGATTCTAAGTGAAGTAAGAGAAGAACAGGATGACAGAGAAAAAGATAGATAAAGGGAACAAGGAAAAGAATGATTTTACATCATGTAATAATTGTGAAAAAAACACCCTGGTACTTGCTTAAAGAGAATGAAAATTTGCAACAAGTGTGGGGAGAAAAGACACCATTCTCATTATTTAAAGGGTAAGAAATAAGTTTTCAATGTTCAATGATTTAGCTATAAGTAAATGGGGTACTAAATAAACAAATGTACCAAGTGTTATGGTAATATACCTCATAAGAGGATAAGGTATCAAGTTCAAGCTTATGTTGTCACCATGTTCGAAGAGGAATAAAGTAATTTTGTACTTCAATTAAAAAATTGTGTTGAAGAAGTATTTTATCAATGATTTTATTATTATAAGAATCAAAAAAATGTATAAGGATGGTATAATGGTGGTTTTTCTATAAGGATCTAAAGACACATATTGAATAGTACTAAAAATTGATTTAGTGTCAAGTTGATATTTTTAGAAAACACATGATTGAGGTATTATATCCCTTAATATGTGTTAAATGTTGAGATAATAATGATAAATATATGTTCATGGGATAGTATTTGTGATATTGAAATTGGTTAGTGATTTAATGGTTAATGTTATCTTTACAGGTTTTTACTGATCGTAGATCATTTTTTTCAAATAATCTACTTTATGGTTGAGCAGTAACCAAAATTCCATGCACAAATATAGATTCAAAGTAGATGAAGTTCAAAATTAAAAAAATCTATAGAATACAAGTATATATCAAGCCATGATTACCCACATCATCCAAATTCACATCCTTTCACCACCATCATCACCATGAGACCCATCGCCGTCAATCCATCATGTCATCATCATTGTCGCTATCACTGTACCATTCACCATATAAACTAACTTCCATAGAACAAAAACACCACTGTAAAACACACCAAAAAAAATCAGACCACCAGCCATCTTACACCAAAGTGCAGACCACCATTGCATAGCAAGCTCCCACATCAAAGCATAAACACCATTGACACAACATTGTCATGAATAACCCTGATGTCCACCACTATAACTAGAAATAACAATACCACATAGACAAAATAAAACATTTACCACTGATTTAAGGATGAAACACTTAGAAAAATTCAAAAAACCAAAAATATCTACAATGTCGACAGCCTGAGATTTTATTTTTAGAAGCATGCATGTTTTCATTAAGGTTTTATATTGATTAAGTTATTCATATATTTTTTATGTAAGATTAATATCTACATTATGTTGTTTGGAGAATATAATTTTAAGTTGATTTTGAAAATTCAATGACCCCCCTTATAAATATTTTGGACTTTGAATTTGGTCAAACATATTTTGGATGAATCTTAAGGTTAACTATTTATGAACAGGATTATGGTGAACTTTGGGTGTTATTGAATAACTTGTGCTAATCATTTTAATTTTGGAAAATATCCAGAGATAGACGAAATGAATTATAATTATTTTATGGATCTTATGAGTTGTTATTACTTTAGGTGTAAAAAAAATTTCTTCATTTCTTATAAAGAGAGATGAAGTGGAAATTGATTGAAGCACAACCAAAGGATGATATTGTGCATATGAAATATAAAGGAATCAAGTAAGTGAATTTTCTCAAGTTCTCTATATTGATGGTAAAAATTCTCTCAACTTTAGGAAAAGTATATTATGACATAATTTTTTTCCTATTAATTTAATTTTTATTAAATCAATGGTCTTTTAACCCATTATATATTTATGATTTTTTAGTGGTTAACTCTTTTATGATCATAATCTCTATCACTCTATAATTATTTACTCTTTTCTCAAATGTCCATATTTTCAATTCCTACCAATTTTTTCTTAATTGTAAACCTAATATGTGTTATTATAAATGACATTTATACTTCTATTTCTCTATTATTAAAATGAAGTTTTATTAACCCTTTTTATAATGTGGGTTTCCAACAAAGTTATTTTCAAATGTAAAACCTTTGGGGGTAAAATTTAATTCCCTAAGATTTTAAAAGATGAATATCATGTTCGATAGAGTATATGACATAAAACACCAAGATTAAAATAGAATGTAACACCCTAATAATTTAATATATATTTCTTTTTAAATAAATTCTGTTTCTTTGATATCTTGTGATTCAATC
The DNA here is from genome assembly GCA_963277665.1 of Viscum album. Classification (NCBI taxonomy): domain Eukaryota; kingdom Viridiplantae; phylum Streptophyta; class Magnoliopsida; order Santalales; family Viscaceae; genus Viscum; species Viscum album. The sequence goes on from OY728161.1 coordinate 1,876,217,146, forward strand.
AATACCGGGTTTTAATGAAACACAATACTCTATTAAAATATTATTATATAAACATGAACATTATAACCTAGCCGTTAGGTTGGAGGGTATGGATAGTACTAACTAAATTTTGAAAATTATATTGTTTACACATGTATAAAATAAATTCATTATATATATACTATTATAAATAAAATAAGAATCATTTGAAAGAAAAAGAAATGTTTTCTTAAAAGCATTATTTTTCTAAAAGATGGCTTAGTCACACTTTGCGCACATAATTTAAAATTAATGTTTACCACATTTATAAAATTTATTTTAAAAAATAAACTTCATTTTTGAAATCTAAATTTAAAAATTATTCTAGGGTTAATTTTGGATAATTTTCTGAAAAGATAAATTTTTTTATGAATAGTGAAAATACTGGTTTTTAATGAGACTACCTTATCGTTTAAATTATTTACAAGGTTATATTATGTTTGAAATTTTTTTAAAGTAAAATTATTTTAAATATATTAAAATTTAACAAATTTATTTAATTGTAATCAGTATCATATTAAATTATTATATAAAAACTTTATAAACTTTTGAAATATTTTCTTTGGAAAAATCATTTTTTCATTCCGTCTGCAGGTTTAAATTTAATTTGAGTTTTACCAATTTTATAAATTGAATTTGGAAAAATAGATTTCATAATTTTAATTCTAATAATTTATATAATCTAATAAGATTAAATTATTTTTTTACCATAATGAATGGTGAAAATATTAAAAATCAATTACCGTAGTTATGGTAAAAATGAGTTTACTAGGGGTTAAACTAATAAGATAAGGGTTTCAAATGACCTAAAATTTTACAAAACCAATTTTATAGAAATATTTTGACCTTATAACATATAATTTTTTATTATGACCCATTTATAAGGCTTTTTACATGATAATAACATGGGTATAACTTTATATTTTTAAAAATTACATGTTTGTCCTCTCCCACATTTATAAAAGGCCACCCCATATTCTCTCCTATTAACACTTATAAAACATGTTGGTTTAGATAATACCTAAAAAAATACCTTAATTAATTCTATACCAACATTCTAGAGTCATTATTTTTATTATTAATCCTTCTTGATAAGGATTTAGGTATAAAACTAAAAAGGCTCTCCGAAGAAGAGGTAAAATTCTTAAATAATCGTATTTGTTTTATTTATTCTTAAACATACTTAAAATCATCTTAAACTATGATAATATAAAAAAAGTTTCCCTTATATACTTATATGTTATTATTTTAATTTAATGATCCAGATACATCTCTACTTCCATCAAATTAGAAATAAAACTGATGATCATATGTACGGAGGACTACGGCCTCACGAACTGATGTAATTCATTTTCCATCACAACATTTCAAGGATGGATATAATGATGTATTTAACAAGTTTATCTGATATTTATTACATTATTATAATTATTTAATTATTATATCATATATACCTTCTTACTTACCATTCTTTGGGGGGATACGATAACGTCGCTCATGTGTATGGTAAACTACCACCTCACGAAGCGATATGATTTGTTTTTCACTTAAGATTTACATGAAAGGTAATGAGGAAAATTTTAATGGATATATTAGATATTTATGACCTAAATATAATTCTTGAAATATATTATCACATATTACTTCTTATCTTTCAAGCTTTTGGAAAACAATAACTTCACTTGTGCATACATGTGGACTACTGCCTCCACATAGCGATGTAAAATGTTTTTCATTTTATTTTTACATAGATGGTAATAAGGATATATTTTATTAATATATATTATATATATGAAATAATTATTATTTTTTAAATATTTATTAATATTTATTTTCCTTTCATTCCATCTTTCAAGAAAAAAAATGGAAATAGCGTTCATGTATATGTATTGTCTACCGTCTCCAAGAACGTTGTAATCTATTTTCTATCTATAACTTTTACAGATTACTATAATTACATATATAATGAATTTATATTATATTTAAATAATTTTAAACATTTTATATATTATTTAACCATGATCAAATTAAAAGGACTAAAATTAACGAACCAAAATATACCTGAAAAATGAAGCAATTGTCACCCGAAACAGTGAATTTAAACAAGAATTATTAATAAATGAGTTATAAAAGACTATAAGTAAATCATATATATTATACGATATATTATTATGGTTATATAATTTATTTATAATAAATCAATATTTATTATTCATTATATTCGTACACATATGAAGGAAGTTAAACCTGAGGTAAGGGTTTCTCATCTCATTTTACTTCTGTAAAACATATGTCATATTCACCACTTATTTCTTTTGTGTGTTGTATATACTATCCATTTTATATGTTTTATCATAAATACATTTATATTAATATTATTTAAATTTTCATTTGAATTAATTTATTTTATGGCCTTACAATTCAAAAGTTACCAAAGTGGTAAGGGTTTATTTCACAATCTCATAATTATTTGGGATTTTTTATGTTTAAGTCTCCCTTGGAGAATTATTTTATATTTATTAAACTCAATATATTTTTATTATCCTCTGGTTATTCATAAAATATTTCAAGTAGTGGTACCATTTTTTCCTCTATTTGGTACTTAAAATTATTAAGAAAATGTTTTTAATAAATTCTGACTTTATTTCTCTCTTCGGGCAAAATACCTTTTTCTTCCAAAACCATGTTTTCTAAAAATGTTTTCCAAAAATATTTTTAACATTATAAAAATGATTTATTAAAGTAATTTTTATAAATATTTTAATTTTTAAAAAAAAATAAAGGAATCATCATTTCATTTTCTAAACAAATCCAATTTGGATTTTACCGAAAAAGTGAAAGGGATCTTTGTTTTAACTTGTATGGAATGTATAGAATTTATTACAGTCATGATCAATCAATTTTTTGAAGATTAATTTATATGTTTCAAAATTTATTTTCAAATAAAATTATTTTCAAAATATTTTGTGAACTTTTACTTTTAAAATGTGATTTTCAAAGTGCAAAGGTTACTTTCCTCCAGAATGTTTTAAAGGATATTTCCAAGGAATTTCTAGTCATCAACAACCACAAACCATATTCTACTTATGATATACTAGGTATATATTGTATTTATATCATACTTATTCTTTATCTTTATGTTTTATTATCATTTTGACTGATTATGTACAATTTTATTACCATTCACCATATTACTCTAGATGGTTTATGATTATGTTTGTTGATTGGGGTGAGTATTAGCATTTTGTATGTTAGGTTTTCAATACAAATTTTTATGTTGATTATGTTTCACCCCTTTCATGTGAGGAATTAATTGGAATTATTAAGTGATGTGTGGGGCTTAAAATTAAATATCCCCTAGATGCATCAGTAGGTCTCATGAGACAAATCAATTGGCTAAATTAAATAGGTTTTTACCCATAGATTTAAACTTTATTGTGAAAGGTCCTTGTAGTATGTTCTGGAATTATGGATTCCCTCATTATGAGATTAGTTATTGATATCCATGTTATTATTAAATTATTTATAATATCCATTGATAATTTTCAATCTCATATGGTTATGTATATGGAATTATTTGATCATTGTTTATTCCTTCCATGTTATACTCAAGTTATTAATTAAATGTCATGTGTTTCATTTATTTACCTTTACATATTTATTATGATTTATTTATTCATATCTTCCACTATAATCATTCCCTTATTGAGAAATTGAGCTCACCCCATATTTTTTATTTCCCCTGGGGAACCAGAAAGTGTTTTCTGATTGATATGTAGGGATATGATAATGGAAAATATGTAATTCTCAAAGAAAAAACTTTTTGTATTTTATGTATTCAATTTTAATGTGAATTTCAAGTATGTATCTAGTTTACTAAGACTATTAAAATATTTATTCCTTTGGGATGTGATTCCTTCTATCTTATATTAATATAATAAAGTAACCATCAACTTTGAACTACTTAGGTCAGGGTATTTAAAGGTTTTACCACTAGAGAATGATCTTTCCCATAAATAATAACCAGTAGAAATATTTTATCATAGATATAAAGTCCAATGAAACAAGACTACCCACCAGGTTAAAGTGATCTAGAAGAATCATAAATTCGATAAAGCTATTTGGGAACCCAAGGATATAATAAAACAAAGATATCCTCGTTTTTTTATCTGAGTAATGTAATTTCTAGGGTGAAATTCATTTTAAGGGGGTTAAAATGTTACACCGTGAGATTTTATGATATATTTATCTTTAAATAATTTTTTTGATGTGTTTTGATGCATGAAACTCTGAGTCTAAATGAATCATAATATAGTATACCCTTATAAAATAGATGTTAAATTTGAAGGTATGAATAGAACAAACTAAATTATAAAAAAAAATTATGGTTTAGACATTTATAAAACGAATTAATTGAATATAAATTGATTATAAATAAAAATAGAATCATTTTAAAGAAAAATATATGTTTTTATAAAGTAAATATTTTTATGCACGCAATGTGTTTTTATCTTAATAAATTAAATTGATCACTTTTAGAAAATGATATTATTGAAATTTATATATTATATATTCAATCAAAAAATTTAACATTCAACTAATATTTTTTTCTAGTAATGGGATACAAATTAATCTATTTTTATGATTAAAAATGTATTTTTTTTAAATTGGTTTTCATCACGTTTTTTCTGCTTATTTTAAAATTAAGTTCTGCCACTTATAGAAAATGAATATTGAAAAATAGTTTTCATGTTTTTAATTAGGAGGATAAAATTTGGTAAAATGGCCCCTTTTATTTTTAGTAATTATGGATAGTAACTTTGGTAGATATTTTTCACCTCAGTAAGGGTAAAACATAAAAAGCAGGGTTAAAACTTTGAGATGTGGATTTAAAATTCTCTTAACACCTACCATTATCGTATTTTATGAGTGTAGTTCATCCATTTCCATACAATACTAGAATATATAGAAACATGGTTCCATTTTTCCTTAATTATGTCCTTTATATTATTTTAAGAAAAGGATAAATAAAAAAAGTCACCCTCGTGACTTTAATAACTCTAAATTATTATTATAAGGATAAAAAGAGGATAATTTCAGTTATAAATATTTGTTTTAAATATGAATTATTATTTTTATCATGTAAATTTATTTCTAATTTTTAGTGATTGAATAATTACCTCAAATTCTTATGCAACACCAACATAGTATTTATTTAATTAATAGAAAAATAAAATAAATGATTTTAAAAATATTAAAAGTATTACAATTTAGATGTATTATTATGTTATATGAATTTTTTAGATATATATAACATATTAGGGATGTGTTAAAGGTGTATATTTTAATTCCATATTTTTATTGATGTATTTAAGGTCAAATTAAATGAATAGTGTCAAAAATGATATTAATGATATTTTGTGTAAATAATATTTTAGTAAATTATTTAAAAAACATAAAAAAAAACTTGAAATCAGACAATGGAGATAATATAATGGAAATAATGTCACCCCATTTCCATTTATAAGCTAATTTTTACCTTGTAATTAAATTTATAACCCTTTAATATTAAAAATTCATTACCACAGTTAATATTAAAATTGATTAACTAAGGGAATAAACCAAAAGATAATGCTTAAAATGACATAAAATTATATTTAAATTTAATTTGAATGTTATATTTCAAACTTATACTATTTTTATTTTAATAATTATCCATTTGGAAGCATTTTTATTGATAATTACTTAATTATATTTTAAACTTTTTAGTAATTCAAAGTGTATCATCTCCCTCCCGTATAAAAGGACACTAGTTTTCTCTTTTCTTTACACTACTTTAAGCCATATATCTTTAATAAAACCTACCCAATTATATTAAATACATCATTATACACATTATATACTTTTTGGTCTTCCCAAACTACCAACCCTGGGGTCCTTAAGAGGATATCTAAATGAGTTCTTTGAAAGAAGTGGTAATCACCTTAATCAATCACTTTCTTTTTAATTCTTATTTTGTGTACTCAAAATATATGTTATTTATCATAAAATAATAACTTCAGTATACTAAATATACTAAAATTTTATTATTATTTTGAAACCATCATTATTCGCACTATTTCCCATCAAATAGAAAGTGAAAGTATCGCTCGTTCATATATACGACCAATCGTCTCCACATAGTGATGCAATTCATTTTTCATCATCATATTTTATAGATGGGTATTATGATTGGTTTAATTTTTATAAATGATATTTATGAAATAATTATTATTTTAGAATTATAATATCATATTTATCTTCTTACTTTCTAATCCATTGTAAAATGATAATGTCACTAGTATGTACATGTGGACCGCCACCTCCATAAAGTGATGTGATTCATTTTTCTCTACTTTACATGGATGGTAATAAGGATAGATTTAATAAATATAAATGATGTAAATGATGTATATATATATGATATATATATATATATGATATATATATATATGATATATATATATATATTAATGATTCTATAATGGTGAATTATTACTTAACTTTCTTTTGTTCCATCCATCAAAAAGTGAAAACAATGTTCATGCGTGTGTACGGCCTACCGTCTCCATAAACGGTGTAATTCATTTTTCTATTTTTACTTTTTATGGATGGTTATAAATATATATAATGAATACATATGGTATTTATATCATTAGTAACATTATAGAGATTATAAAACCATGATTAAAGTACAAGGACCAATATTCCAAACCAAAACATATATGAAAAACGAAGCAGTTATCACCCCAAATAGTAATTTTAATAAATAATTGTTATTAAACAAGTGATAAATGGTTATAATTAAATAATAAAATTTACTATATATATTATTATGTTTATAGAATATATACATATAATAATAAATATATATTTATTATATATGATTTTTGAAAACATACGAAGGAAGCTGGACCTAGGGTAAGGTTTCATCATCTCAAATTGTCTTCTTTAGGACATATGTTATGTTATACACCAATCATATTTTATGGGGTGTATATACCACCCCTTTGATATTTAATACCATGAATATATTTATATTAGTATTTAAATTTTCACATGATGTTTTTTATTTCATGGGGGTTATGATTCGAAAGTTACCAAAGTGGTAAGGGTTTATTTTATAATCTCATTATTATTCGAGATTGTTTATGTCTAAGTCTATTTTAGGGTATGTTGACGCTCCTTTCGTCACAGAATCTAAAGATCGGAAAAGGGAATATCTGAGCTCAAAGTGATTAATCCTTTGAAGAAACATCAAAAATCGACAAAGGGATGGAAAAGGAGAACATTGCCCATAGGTCGCGCAAGTTCCCTCTTGGTCGCGCAAGTACACTTGCGCGCCGCCTCAACACTTGCGCGACCCCTCATGATCATGCAAAGGACTTGCGCGACATATCTGGTAACCGCCCAGTAACCGCCCGGGGTCTTCTTTTGCCTATAAATAGACCCTGTGGGCCCCCCATTAAAGGAGATCTCTTCCCAGAAACTCGGATCAAAGCTCCCGACGCCCAAGTCTCTTCTCAAAGCTTCCAGAACACTTCTAAGGTAATTTCTTACCTAGAATGGAAGATCTAAAGGGAAGAAGGAAGGCCTAAGTGTTGAAACTTATCAAACACTTGCGCGCCGACTTAATTCCTTCAATATAACTTGCGCGTCCCTCTTCTGGAAGAACCTCAAGAGGATGGGAAAGGGTTTAATAAAGAGTCGCTCAAGTAATTCAACCCTGGTTGAAAATCGCGCAAGTATCCCTTATGTCGCGCAAGTATACTTGCGCGACCAATACTTGCGCGCCGCCGCAGGACTTGCGCGACCTTCAATACTTGCGCGCCCCTATCTTTTTGGGTGCCCATCTTGCCCTTTTTCACCCCTCTTAAGCCATTTTCACCCTTCCTATTCAAGATTCAGTCTTCAAGATACTTTTCAAAGCCATTTATGGCATGATTTCTTGATTTGACATCCTTATCTGAAAGGAATTATGTGAAATATCTCTCAAAACCTAATGATTTAAACATCTTTATATCACCAAAGATTGAGAGTTCATTCATTTCAACCTCATCCTTTAAGATGAGAGAATCCTAACCTGGGTTTCCTTTTCAGGAATAATCCCCAGTTATAAAACCTTTAAACTTGGGCATCTTCCTTAAGAATAAGCCCCAATCAAAGTCCTTTAATCTTGGGCATCCTCCTCAGGAGTAAGCCCCAAACCTTAATCCCTAACCTGGGTCTCCTTTTCAGGAATAAAGACTCAGTCATAACCTTGGGCTTCCTTTTTAGGAGTAAGCCCCAAGTCCCCTAACCTAGGCTTCCTTCTCAGGAATAAGTCCTAGTCATAAATCTTGGGCATCTTTCTTAAGAGTAAGCCCCAAGTCTCTTAAAATTTCTCTTAACCAGTCATAAATTTCCTTTGATTTGGGTTTCCTTTTCAGGAATAAAACCCAATCATAAGTCCCCTCCTAACTTGGGCATCCTCCTTAGGAGTAAGCCCCAAGATTAGAGTATTCAAATCTCCATGAAGCACATATAACTTTGTGGACCCTGTTCATGGATTTTCTTCCTAAAAGTAAATCCTAAACCTTCATCTATCTGGGCAGTCATCCATACATAAGCCCCAAACAAAATTCTTATGATTGCATCCTTCATGGCACAATTGTCTAAATTTTACCAATACCTCTTGTTTCTCATACCGAGCATGACTCACGTGAGCTTAGAGTGTAAAAGTAATTATGACATTCATCTTTGAGCCATCAATCATAAAATATCATATCCCATTCCTCGAACTACGTGGATTCTGATTCCTTTTTTCAAAACAAAGGATACGTAGGTAGCCCATTCATGGGTTCGATCCCAACATTGAAATAATCTCTGTCCTTCTGAATGACGATAAACTTCAAGTGCCCCACTGAGTGGCTTTAAAACCAGCCTGGTCATCAAAATGACCAAGAGACTTTTATATAAATGTTTTGAAGGATACCATTGACCAAGAATCTCTAAACAAATATAGATGATTCTATATTGATGAAGAACCTCGAATACATATAAAAGATTCTCTAAATTTCTTGCATATTTAATCATTGATTGTTAAAACTAAAGGAAAGCTCATTTTATACTTGGTAATGTAATAAGGATTCACGAACTTAACTTAAATCTATAAAGAGAGTCCCGGAGTAGACAATAATTCCCCTCAAAAAGGTGTGATGAGTCCGACCTCCCATCCTCTCGACCAATGCAAATTCCTAAGCCTCATTAGCCCACAAGCTAATGAGCGCCTGCCTTTGGAAAGTAGGTCCAAAAGGATGTGGAATCATTGGATGTTTCCGGTTCTACGAACAAACCCGTTAGAAACCGATCGGAACGTTTGAATCTCCCGTCCAGGAGGTCATCCCCGGATTCCGCGCGAAACAAAAAATGGTGAACCCGACGTGAATCCTTAACCAAGTTAAAGTGATGTTCTTCTTAGATGTTAGGCCCCTTGGGCCAACAAGGCAATCATTGACATATGATCATCCAAAAGATGCAGTAGCCGGATTCATCTTGATTATGTCTGTTATATGGAACAGGCACTCTTTTTTCAAGATCTCCTACAAAAAATGGCTTTCCTTAAATTCACCCCTGTGAATACTGCTGCTGAGAACACCTCTACTGTGAGGTCTGCTGCCATGAAAACCAATGCTGCTACTCCTGCTGGAACGTCATCCGCTCTGAGGATGACATCACCAACTCAGCGTATTCAACGCTGTGTTTCAAATGCACTGGTTAAGGAGTACCGTCGCAACGGTACTATCCCAACTCTGGAGGCCGCTCGTCAAGCCCTCCAAGTTAACAATTCTACCTGGTCGTCCGGACAACGGCGACCAGCAATCAAGAAGCAGGCGGTGCTGACTACCGTCTCCAACCGTTTCGGGTCGTTATCCCCGGAACGCAATTTCCATTCACTCCCTTATTCTGAGGAAGTGAATGAGCAGGTCCCGCGGGACCTTAATTCAAAGAGACAGGAGTCCTTCTCAAGGGCTCCCATCAACAATCGCCGCCAGACTCGTGCGGTAGTGCACCCTCAACATGATGAGGGTACCGGCTCCAGGCATTCAGCTCAGGTTCCTCGAACCCGAGCAGGCAAGATGAATCACCAGAGACGGAATCCGGTTAATAATAGGCAGGTTGTCATCCCTGCCATCTCCGGAGAAGTCCACCAACCTAACTTGGTGGCAAATAACGAGCAGGCATACACACCTGTTCGTTTTAATCCCGCTGTCCAGCAGACTCGTCTGGCAGCATCAAGCCGATCCCGCCAGGCAATTCCGGCGGAGTACCATAGGCAGGAACATACACCTGCTTATACATCAGCAGTTAGTCAGCAGGCTCGTCTGACTACATATGATGGATCTCGTCAACAGCGTTTGGCGAAGTGTAATCAGCAGGCACATACACCTGCTAATACTAATCAAGCCTACCAACAGTCTCGTTTGGTAGCGCACGGAGAAGTCAGTCGGAAAGCCCCGACGACAAACAGGAGGCAGACTAAACTCTCTGCCTCCACACTTGAGTACTGTCAGGATTCACTGACAGGAAAAGGAGGACAGGAGCAGGCACATACACCTACTCCAAGCCCGGAATGGACGTATATCCCTGTTCCGGCGGCTGAAGTCACCAAACATATTTTGTCAATGGTGAAAGAGCAGAAGCAAATTCCTGCTCATATTCTGGATGCTTGCCAGGATATCATAACAGCTTCAGCATCATCTCAGGGACAGACACATAAATCTATCCCTAGCAGTGGAATGACACATCAACAATTCACTCCAGAACAGACACACACATCTGTTCCAGTCCAAGAGGGTTGTGGGGCCTACTCCCCCATATCATATGGACAACCAAGTCAGGCACATACACCTGATTTGAGCGATTTGAGCGATGATCGTCAGCCTAACCTGACCATCTTTCCTGATCAGGCACATACACCTGCTCAGAGCAATCACTTTCGTCATCAAGTGATTTCTAAAGCGAGTAAGAAGGCATCTAAGAAAAAGATCCGCCCAGCACAGTCAGGAGATCAAAGGCCAATCTGTAACAAGGCCTTGCTCGATGCTGGAGTTCTTGAAGCCCTCAGACATTTATCTGTCGGAATTCAAGATTCTACTCCCTCAGTTCCCAATAACAGGAACATTTATCCCGAAGGTCTTCAACAGACACTTCCTCATGAAGACTTGCTTCATGAAAATTCGGTCAATCTTGAAGTTTCTTCTTCAGATGAGAACCACAGGAACCCTCTGTGTGGTCAGAAGACCAAGGAGCAAGAGATATCATCTTTTTCTATAACCCATCATGAAGGTCCTCCTCATGGTGATGAACTTCGCTGCGAAAGTCCTCTCCGCAGTAGTGATTCACATTGTCTCGAAAATTCTTCAGAAGGCAATGTAGTGACGAGAAAGCCCTCCTATCTCGAGGCACTTGCAAACGTAAAACCAGTCATGTCTGAAGTTTTACTATCGGCAGGTGAAACTCTTTCTCCATCAGAAGATAGCTTGGGGTTCAGGTTATTCTCCGAACCTTCCCTAGGTCATTCATCTTCCAGCATGAATAGTGATTCCTCTACCAATCTTGTTGAATCCGATGAAGCAACAAGGAAACACCAACTCTGGTCCAAACAGGTAGAAGAATCTTCATTTAATGATAAAGAGGAAATGCTGAACATGAGGAAAAAACTGGCAAAAGGTGAAGTACCAGTCATGTTTTGGCCTTTGGCTGATTCACAGTATGACATTCCAAAGATGTTGACGGATGATGGAATCCATGATATTCGTCTTAACATATGGAAAACTCTTTGTCAATTAAAGAAGAAGGTATTATCTTACGATGAATATGAAAATCATCTTAAGATAATAGAAGGGTTACAACGCCAGATTGATTTGGCATCTCTATCAGTCTCTCGGTATCCGAAGGCCGAAAAGCAACAGAGAACCCTTCAACGTTCATGCCTTGGCGCGCTGAGAAAATTGCGTCAGTTAATTTCCAATGCTCCATCTAATGTTCATATCAGAGGATGGGGTATTCACGGAGCACTACATTTCACAGTGCTTTCCGGTCAGCAAAGTCCGCCGAAAATGGTCTCATGCAATGTTATTGCCCATGGCCGGCCACAGTCAATGGGCTTTGTTCATAATCAAAATCTTGCTCGAGATCAAGCTTCAACTAGTTCCTCTCAAAATCAAGTTTATAGAGAACAGGTTGTTGAATTGCTCCTACATCAAGCAGGCGAGAATATTGCGCAAGCCTCTCGTCTGGAGCAAACACGTCATCAAATGACAGAAGTTTCGGAAATCATCCAACGGTCTGTTGAACCAGGTGATAAAAGTGGATACAGGTTAATGCATCCAGCTAATTTCCGAACTAAGATCCGCAAGATCAAGAGAGATTTCAAGAAGATCTCAGACATAGCATGTCAAGAGACACCCCAGCTTGCCAGACTGGGGACTTCTCTAACCCAACCCTCAGAATCAACGAATGGGATTCGAGGAGTTGAGCAGAAGCAACAGGAACACCCCCAGTCCACCGGACTGGGGACTTTTTCAAATCTTCAATCCCTCCCTCAGAGAAAGTCAGTATTCTCTCGATTAGGGAATAAGCCTCAAGAGGAACGAAGAGCCAAGATGTCAGGAGATTCTCTCCAAGTGACGGTTCACAAAGAAATTCCTGAGGGGTCAAGTCAACGGAATTCCATGTCTTATCATGGACATAAAAGGAGACAATATCATAGAAATGCTGATAGAAAGGATTTCATGAAATATGCATCCATTAATGTCATCACTGCCGTTGCTGCTGATTCACCAGATGAGGCTCAATCAGAGGGATCAGATGAAGAGGTTCCTGCTCAAGAAGTTGCGCACACAGACCTAAATGAAGAAGGTGTGCGCACACGTAATCAAAGGCTTACCCAAAATTTGGGTATTCCTTCAAGTAACCCACTTCCCCCTCTCCGAAAAGGATCCAATAAGGGGAAAGGAAAGAATCAGGTTACTTCTCACCCTTCCTCTGAAGGAGGTCAATCGCTCTCATTAGAGCAAAGGCTTGCACAACAGGAGGAAGAAATGAAAGAGTTAAGAAGGTTGAATGCAGAACTACTTCAGAGTAGTCTTCTTCTTAAGAATGCTGAAGTCCGACAGCCGAAGGAATTTGTTGTAACTACTGAGATGGATCAGGAATATCCTCCTTTATCAGTACACCCACAGAGGTCTAATCCTACGGGTCAAACGCAACAACGGTTGGCAGCACTACCATTAGTTGCAGCACCAACCTCCACGGCTGTCCAAGCTCCATTCATTGCACCTACCCAAAACCAAGTTCAACCTGACGTTTCTCAAAAGTTAATAACTACTATTGAGTCATTAACAGCTCGGTTAGAAACTATGGAAGGGAAACGGGCGCAAGTTCAACCTGAAAAGAAAGTTTACCCTGAATGGGTAGATTCAATTTCTCCTCCATCCAGTTTTGGAAACCCTATTTTCCCTACTTTCAATGGATCAGGCGACCCTGAACAACATTTGACGCATTACGTGTCTTGTTGTGATCCTATGATGGGAACTCCAGAACAACAAGAAGCAGTGAAACTCAGATGCTTCGTGCGAACCTTGCAAGGACCAGCTTTTGTCTGGTATACAAGCTTGAAATCCCGGTCAGTCATCGGATGGGAGGATCTTCGTCAAAAATTCCTTCTTCAGTTCAGCTCAACTTTGCCAAAAACGACAGTTTTCGATCTTACAAACTGCAAGCAAAGGGAGAATGAAAGAGTCTCTGATTTCATTGCTCGTTGGAAGGGATTAACGTATTCCTTGAGTTTATCACTCCCTCAGGAGGAATTATTGCCAATCTGTGTGGCAAATTTGCGTGACGAATTACGCACGCCATTGATCCCTGTGAAATACACAGGAGGGTTTCGAGACCTTACTTCAATCGCTCAACAGATTGAAGATTCCCTTATGCAGGCTAAGGTTAAATCTCGTGTAATTCCATCAGCTCCAGGAAGAAGAATGGGTAAAGCAGAAACTGCTACAGTTATGCTTAAACAGGCACCTGTACCTATTTCTACTTCAAAACCTTCATCTTCTCGAAGGGCTCCACCTCCTGAACGCCAACAACAAAGGCTGTTTCGTCCAAATGATCAAAAAGATCAACGACGAAAACAATTTGAGGATATGAAGAGTAAAACATACTCTTTCCGAAGTGAGCAAGTTCCTGGTTACTTCATTTCAGCTCTGGAAAATGATTTGGTTCAATTACCAGTGCCGAAGAGACCAAACAAGGAAGGAGATGAAGACCGTCCCAATTATTGTCCCTTTCATCAAATGTTGGGACATCCCATCCAGGAGTGTTTTGTCTTTAAAGACCTCCTACAAAAGATGGTTGACTTGGGACAAGTCAAATTGAAGGGTTCTTCAGCTCATGTAGCATGTATTACCGCTACAGATCCAGAGGAAGGAGGCGAGTGGCAGGAAGTCAAAAGCAAAACTGCGAAAAAATATGATGATTGGATGGTCAGAAAGACAATCAATCGGACCCATTCCATTTTGCGAACACAATTGAAGAAGCCAATTGTGTCTCCTACAAAAGCTGCAGTAAAGCCTCCATCAAAGGACAAATCCTCAAAAGGGCAGTGTAATTCAAAGAAGAAAGAGGAATCAGGAGAAGATGAGTATGTATCAAAGCCTAAATTGTCTTTGACTCTGGCAGATTTCATGCCATCTACTTCAAAGTCACGGGCACCGTCCCACCAAACGGCACAGCCTAAACAGGCCAACCAGGCAGAGTCTTTATCAGACGAAGAATTGATCTTTGGTTCTGTTAATATGATTCAATTAACAGATTCATATTCCAGTCTTGATGAGCCTGAATTCCCTGTATCAAATAAAGGAACCCGAGGAAGTTCTAGAGGTTCAGGATATAGGGGAAGACGTGGATCTTTCCGAAACCACTACTCTAATTCTACCCCTGCTAGCACTGTATATGCAGCAGAAACTCGTGGTAGAGCCCTTCAGCGAGCTCAAAATGAACAAGCAAGTTCTTCTGCTAATGGCCAACTCAGCTTCGGCACAATTATTTTGGAAGACCGATTAAAGGTTCCATCTTCTTTATCTCAGCAAGCAAATGGATCTAATCAGTCTAATTTTCCAAAACCAAAGATGTTGCCAACTTCAATACAAGATGCATCAGCTTCCAAAGCATCTGCTTCCAAGATACCTGCTAAACCACATATTCCTATTGGGAAACGCAGGCCTCTAGATCAAAAGTATGATATATTGAAACACTTGGCCCAAGTACCAGCCAAATTATCAATTTTGGATGCTTTGAATCTATCAAGAGATCTTCGGGAAGCACTCATCGAAGCTTTGTCAAGTCCTCAAGAGTTTGAAGCTGAGATTGCTGCAGCTGAAATTTATCACATAGAGAATAATCCTGCAGAATGTCATGCAGTGATATCTTTTACTGATAAAGATGAGGATGATGTTGTGCATGGGCACATAAAACCTTTGTACTTATCTGGCAAAGTCAATGGTATAGATGTTCGAAGAGCTTTCATTGACAATGGTTCAGGAGTCAACCTCATGCCCATTCGCACACTTCGTCGATTGGGCCTCACAGAATCTGATTTATCTCCTTCTACCATGATGTTGCAAGGATATGATAAAAATGAACAAGAACCACTGGGAGAAGTTACGCTCAGAACTCAGTTTGGAGATCTTGTTTCCAATTCAGATTTCATGATTGTTGATCAAGACTCAGCTTTCAATATCTTGCTTGGAAGACCCTGGTTACATCAGCATGCAGCTATTCCGTCATCATACCATCAATGTCTCAAATACTGTTTCGATGGTCAAGTTGGAACATTGTATGGTGATAAGGCCCCGTTCAAAACATGTGAGTCTCAATACATTGAGGCGGAATTTTATCACATGAAGGGAAGAGAAAAATCTACAATGAAGGAAATTACCAAAGTTAATGCTCCATATGGTTTGGAAAAAATTCCAATAAATCCATTTTTACATGTGAGTACAGATTATGTGTTACCTATCAGTCAAATTGACAAAATAGGCCCAAATCAAAATACTCTTATGGAAAGATCCATAATGTCAATTACGGCAATCGAGCCAGACAACATGGGAGAAATTGGTAACTTACCAAGCAATGATGAAAGCATAAGTGGTGACGTTTTCATTTCGTCTGCTGAAATCCAACAAGTCTATACTTCACTAATCAGGCCAGAAGAAGTTATAGCAACACCAGAGGTGAATGTTTATGTCGATTCTCAATCCATCATCTCCTCTTTATTTCCCAAAGAAGACCCTTTTTCATCAATAGGGACGGAAATGGAAGCTTCTTCTTCAAAATGTGAAAATTTTGACATCTCTTATGATCATGAGAATTTCGTCTTTTCATCTACTTTGCAAGTAGAAACGGAAGATATAACACATGATGAAGAGGAAGAGGAAGATCTTAGAGATGCTCCTCCAGCATTTGAAGAGGGTATCTCTACCACTGTGGATGAACTCAGAGAAGTAAATCTGGGTACAGAGAAAGATCCACGCCCCACTTTAATTAGTGCGGCCATGACCTTTGAAGAACAAGAGATGTATATTTCTTTTCTAAAGCAAAATAAAGATATCTTTGCTTGGAATTATACAGAGATGCCTGGCCTTGATCCTGATGTTGCCACCCATCATTTGGGTTTGCCAAAAGAACATCGAGGATTCAAACAAGCCGCGAGAAGAACACACCCAACCTATGCTTCCAAAATCGAGGCTGAAGTGGATAAGCTTATCAAAGCTAACTTCGTCAGAGAAGTTCAATATCCCAAGTGGTTGGCTAATATTGTCCCAGTAAAGAAAAAGAACGGACAAATTAGGGTTTGCATCGATTTCAGAGATCTTAATCGGTATTGTCCCAAAGATGATTTTCCAGTTCCGATTACAGAACTCTTAATTGATGCGACGGCTGGCTATGAAGTACTTTCTTTCATGGATGGATATTCTGGATATAATCAGATCCGAATGGCCCCAGAAGATGAGGAATATACAGCCTTCAGAGCTCCTCAAGGTGTGTTTTGTTACCGGGTGATGCCCTTTGGTTTAAAGAATGCAGGTGCAACATATCAACGCGCCATGCATCATATCTTCAAACCTTTTCTAGGGAAATTTGTTGAATGCTATGTAGATGATTTGGTGGTTAAATCCAAACAACGTTTTGATCACTTGGCTGATTTGGAAATCATATTCCACAAGCTTCGACAACATAATTTGAAGATGAACCCCTTAAAATGTGCTTTTGGGGTAACCTCAGGAAAATTCCTCGGCTTTGTTGTACGCCATCGTGGTATTGAAGTCGATCCTGAGAAGACCAAATCAATCCTTGGTATGTCACCTCCTCAGAATTTGAAAGAATTAAGAGGACTTCAAGGACACTTAGCCTATATTCGGCGTTTCATCGCCAATTTGGCAGGCAAAAGTTTACCTTTTACCAAATTACTGAAGAAAGGAGTCACTTACCAGTGGACTAAAGAATGTCAAGAAGCATTTGATGTTCTCAAGAAATACCTCTTAAGTCCACCAGTACTCATGCCACCTGTTGAGGGTAGGCCTCTTATCCTCTATGTGACAGCTTTAGAGCGATCATTGGGTGCCTTTCTCGCTCAAAAGAATGATGCTGGGAATGAAAATAGTCTCTACTATCTCAGTAGAACTATGCTTGAAGCAGAAACCCGGTATTCGAGTATTGAAAAATGCTGCCTAGCATTAATCTTTGCAGTTCAGAAACTGAGACACTACCTGCAACATCACGAGGTCCAATTGGTATCTCGTAATAATCCACTCAAATTCATCCTTAGTCGTCCAATGCTTACAGGACGTCTGGCAAGGTGGGCGGTTATTCTACAGCAGTTCGACATTCAATATGTGTCTCAAAAGGCAATTAAGGGCCAAGCTCTGGCTGATTTCCTGGCTGAACACCCTTCAGTGGAAGACACATATTCAGATATCGAACTCCCTGATGAGGAAGTTTTTTCTATTCAAGAGAATCCTCAAACATGGGAAATGTATTTTGATGGTGCTTCTAGAAGTCCAACAGGGAAGAAAATGGAAAATCCTAAATTCAACAAAGTTGGTTTAGGAATTGTGCTCATTTCTCCAGATAAGGCAGTGTTACCTTATTCCTTTTTGTTGTGGGAAGGTGGTACCAATAATGAAGCTGAATACCAAGCTCTCATTGCAGGCTTGGAGTTAGCGCTTCAAGCACAAGTGAATCACTTAAAGGTAAAAGGTGATTCAGACCTGGTAATCAAACAAATCAATGGGGATTATGCCATCAGAAAAGAAGAATTAATCCCTTTGTATGATTACGTCAGAGAGTTAATGTCGGAATTCCCTTCAGAACCGACATTTTCTTATGTCCCAAGATCACAAAATGCTCAAGCTGATGCACTGGCTAATATAGCCACAGCTTTAGCAGATCCAAATCGGGACGAGACAACCATCGGTATTGCCCACCGTCGTGCAATTTCACCTTATGTTCAAGTCAGAACAGAGGAAATTAATGAAATTAGTCCCATTCCTGAACCATATGGTCATACTACAGGATGGATGTCACCTATCAGGGAATACCTTCAAAATGGAACACTTCCACCTGATAGAGCCAAGAGAGAACAAATTCGGCGACGTGTGGTCAATTTTACTCTTTATGATGGTCCAAACCACCTCGAGAAAATTCTCTACAAACGTGGTTTTGATGGAGTTCTCTTCAGATGTATTGATGGTGAAGAGACAATGGCTGTCATAAAAGAAGTGCATGCAGGAGTCTGTGGTGCCCACCAGTCTGGACATAGATTGTCTGATCAAATTCGAAGACTTGGATACTTCTGGCCTTCAATGATACAAGATTGTGTTAATTTCACAAAGAAGTGTCATTCATGCCAAGTATATGCCAATTTCATTCATCAACCTCCAGAGTTGCTTCATACAGCTAAATACTCATGGCCATTTTCCACATGGGGAATGGATGTGGTGGGACCTTACCCTTCAGCTACGGCCAAGCAGTTTAAGTACATTCTTACTGCTACTGATTTCTTTTCCAAATGGGCAGAGGCAGTACCTCTCAAAGAAGTCAGTTCTAAATGCATTGTTAGCTTCATCAAGTCTAACATCATTACTAGATTTGGTGTCCCTCATACCATATTGACAGACAATGGCACCAACTTCTGCTCTTCTGAGGTAAAGAGATTGTATCAAGAATACAACATTAAGTCCAACCATTCATCTCGATATCATGCAGCGGCTAATGGCCAGATAGAGGCCTTCAACAAGACTCTTTCAAATATACTGCAAAAGATGGTGGATAAAGATAAGAGGTCATGGCCTGATAAACTCTATCATGCTTTATGGGCTTATCGGACTACCACTCGCAATGCGACGCGGTCTACTCCATATTCATTGGTATATGGAACAGAAGCAGTCTTGCCAATTGAAGTCCAATTGCCCTCACTCAGAATAGCCATTTGTGATCAGTTATCAACAGATGAGCAATCCCAAAAGCGGATGAATGAATTGGAACAGTTAGATGAGAAAAGATTGTGCACTTTGCACCACTTGGAAATCTATCAGAATCGAATAGCACGAGCTTTTAACAAAAAGGTTCGTCTTCGTTCATTCATTCAGGGAGAATTGGTATTGGTTCTCAGAACACCAATGATACCAGGAAAGAAGCCTCCCAAGCTTGAACCAAAATGGGAAGGACCTTATTCAGTACATAAGGTCTACTCCAATGGAGCGTATTCTCTGATTTCAATGGATGGAGAACACATCACGACTCCAACTAATGCCAGATTTCTGAAGAAGTATTTTGTATAAACACAAAATATTGTTCACAGAACTAAGACTCTTACATTTGGTTCATACAGCAATGGTCCAGTATGACCTTAAACTACAACTACGTCCAGCATGACGATAAACTGTATGGTCCGTGCATATGACCTTAAACTATTCGCACTTATGTCCCTGCAACATGACACTAAACTGTGCAGCACCAATAGTCCTAACTGCAAGACTTTAAACTGCATAGTCCCTGATTTTGTCCTACATGACAATAAACCGTATAGAAGTTCTTATATTCTGTCCGAGATGACATTAAACTATATTTTGTCCTAACGACATGACATTAAACTGTGTGGCACTTCCAACGTCCAGCATGACGATAAACTGTAAAAAGATCAGAACTGATATCCTCATATTGATTCACCTTAGTCTTAGCTACATGACTTTAAACTGTACAGCATCAGTTCGTCCTTGCTATATGACGCTAAAACTATACAGCAATGGTCCAGTATGACTTTAAACTGCAACTTCGTCCCACACGACATTAAACTGTGAAAAAAGTTCCATAAACAGTCCAGCATGACCTTAAAACTGCATCATCCCTGGTCCATGTATATGACCATAAACTATTTGCAAATATGTCCAGCAAGACGTTAAACTGTGACGTCCTAACTACATGACGCTAAACTGTATAAAAGTCCCTCACGTCCGGAACGACGTTAAACTATATAATCATCAAAAGTCCAGCATGACATTAAAACTGCACAATCCCCCTTTCGTCCAATATGACGTTAAAATGTATTGTCCCCATCGTCCTAACTACATGACGCTAAACTGTACAGAAAGTCCTTGATATGTCCTACATGACATTAAACTGTGCATCGTTAAGGTTGTTATTACCTCTTGTTTCTCACACCGAGTATGACTCACGTGAGCTTAGAGCGAACATCAACCATAACACTCCCTTTGGGCCACTAACCATGTGTAAGTCCCAACAACATTATTAGATCATTGTCCCCAAAAAACAATTTGATCGTTAATTCATTCTTTAATTGAACTACACAGACTTTGATCCTTGCCCTCCAGGCTGGGTATGTAGGCAACCTCCCAAGGTTCAAGCCCAAAAACAATCTCTTCACATCGGTTCACCACCATCTAATATGATGTTGATTTGTGAAACCGCCCCTGAAATCAATATCTTTACATTGATTCATTTTCGTCCTTGTTATACGACGTTAAACTATACAACACTTTTGTCCGGTACGACAATAAACTACAATATTCTTTGATTTCCTCATTTGAGAGAGAACTATTATTGACATTGATTTTTCAATCATAGTTTTTTCGTTTTCAAAAGACTACATGCATACATGGTAATGCCTGAACTTTTTATCTTAGGTTAAACCATCATTGCACTAAAGTCCCCTTTCACCCTTCACATGTACGAACCAAATTTGTACAAAGGGTAATTCTAGAACTACGTGGACTTGATTCCCATCCTTATGGGATACGTAGGAACATTCGAGTGTCTCTCGAATCCAGTCCCAAGTCTTTTGGGCCTAACCCCAAATTTCACTTTCAGTCCCTTGGCTGAAAAGTCCTCATGAAAACACACACTGTGTATTCATTATTATGGTCCGAATTCTATGACCCAAAAAACTAAGATCACTCATCCTTTCGTCCTGCACGACGTTAAACTGTATTTCAAGAACTACGTATGGCTTGATTCTCATTCTTATGAGATACGTAGTGAAGTCCAAGTTTCAATTCAGGACCCAGCCACAACATGATTATGGTTTTCATTGACCTATGTATCTCTATATACATTGGAAAATACCCATCTTTATGTATTATAATCCTAACCTTAAATATTTTCAGATCTTCATAACCCTTTTTCATGACTTATGGTCACAAAAATGTCAAACTTCTGAGAATTCTTTTGCCTGACTATGCAGCACGTGCCCATAGGTGGCCTTGCATAAACAGTCCACATAACAGACTTGTCAGCCAAGAGATGCTATTTATTTGACCATGCAGCCAATGCCCATAGGTGGCCCTGCATGTTTTCAACCCCCTAACGGGTTTGTTAAATAATAGTAACTTCATTCTTGGGAAGAATGCCTCTTTTGTCCTTATTTGTCTTAAACGACAGTATGTAGGGATCCGCAAAAATAGCCATCCTTAACATATTTGTCCCATATCCTTTTTCATGATCTGAAAGTATTCAAGTCTATGGTTTATTCTTCTTCCCTACGTTTGGGTCAGACCTTCGTAGGAGTGATATTCATCCAGTTCTTCGATATTCTTGTTCGGAAATATCCTTTCCATATTCAAGTACTTCTTTCCATACAACAAACTCTATGCTTTAGAAAATTTGAATCTCCATAAACTTTCACTGGCTTTTAGCACTAGGAAAGTAAATTTCTGAGAGTTCTTTTGCCTAACTATGCAGCACGTGCCCATAGGTGGCCTTGCATAAACAGTCCACATAACAGACTTGTCAGCCAAAAGATGCTATTTTATTTGACTATGCAGCCAATGCCCATAGGTGGCCCTGCATATTTCCACCCCCTAACGGGTTTTGTTAAATAATAATAACTTCATTCTTGGAAACTACTTATTCTAATGCTATTTAGCTCTTTTTCATATCATTCCTCAGATTCAAATATTCTTAAGTCATAGTTTACATATTTTCTCTCATACTTGAGTATGGTAATTTGTTTTCAGATAAATTATCAAGGAATTGAATCCATTTTAATCCATTTTTTTCGGTCAAAGCTATTTCGACCTTAAACATTAGCCTCTTTATGTCCGGCTTGCATGACTTTAAACTGCCCACACAAAAGACAGAGGAACTATGAATAAAAGTCAAGTTCCAGCTCACTAAATATACATTTTCTGTATGATTTAGGTAATATTGAGCAATTAAAAGATTCAAAGTTTGTAGGGTTATTTGTAATAATCCTAGTAAAAATCAAACTATGCTTACTAAGCCCATTGGCTTAAGTAAATTTGAAACAGGTAATGGAAGAATGCAAGCACAAATGATTGAAGACAAAAGTGTTTTTCATTGATACACAAGAGTTAGAAGGACATCCACATATTGGAATCTCTTCTCTTTTTCAAGAAATTACAGGAGATTGTCAACAAAAGTCTTCATTTGATGTATAGCATCCTGAGCCTTATCAACAGTTGCTTGAAGCTCGTGCACTTGACCAGCTTCACTCTTTTCAGCTTGCTGAAGTGCCTTCTTAGCATCTGCAATGGCTTTCATGCAATTTACATGAGTTTCATCCAATGATTCATTAAGCTGATCAAGTTCCCCAGTAACAGCATCTAACTGTTGCTGGAGTTGCACCTGCTGGACGACCTTTTCTTTGATTTTTTGTTTCAGATCCTTCATCTTGACAACATAATCAGCTTCAGCCTGGGATATCGCAGCCTCAAATTCGCCTAAGTTGACTGACGATTTCACTCTGGTCAAATCTTCGCGACTTGTCTGCATTTGCTCCCTCCTGAAGATAATCTGTTTCACTGTAGCATGGATCTTTTCATACCCAAAACCACCAAGTCCCATTATAACAAATTGGGATGACAATCGGGAAATTTTTGATGGTAGCTCTTCTAAGGGCACCCCCGATATGATGTTCCATATATTGTTCCACGCCTTACGTCGTGAAAAGCTGAACGCTTTGAGCATCTCTGGATCTGATTCAACATCTTCGTCAGAAGGGGGTATGTAATCTGGAATTAACATGCTTAAAGAAGTGCCTCGTTCTGCTCTTTCCCCTCTGACTTGGGCTTCTTCACTTTCAATTCCCATTGGGGCAGAGGCTGAAGCCTCATCTCCGGATCTAGCCATTACAGTTGATGGCCCTACATGATCAATTGAAAGATTTTAGTTGAATCTTAAAGAATAACAAAAGAATGGATTGTCTTGCAAATAAAGTACAATCACAAATATTGTTATCCCTTACCCAATGGTGGTTCAGCAACATGAGAAGACTTCTCCCCATCTTTCCCGGTTTCAACAGGATTTTCAAGATGGGTCTCAGGAGAGTTTATTGGATTTAGCTCTACTTGAGCTAATGTTTCTGCAATGATAGGGTTGACATCAGTGTCCACACCCTCTTCAGGCATTGGCAGTTCAGCAGCTTCTACGGAAGAAACTGCATATTATTTTACATCATGATTAGAAATATTTTTCTTTTAAAAGAAAAATTTGGGCGAAGGGTAACACTCACGCCCAAGGTCTTCTAAATCACATGACAATCTAGCATGATCATAAAATTCTTCAAAAGTCATTCCTTGATTCATCATTTCATCCAATGATACTTCAGAATCTTGGTTAGTCTCACCAGTGGGAGCATTTGCTATGTCTTCTTGCTGACTTATGTCCTGCAACCCCTGACCCTGGACAGCATCTTCAGTAGTAGGAGGGATACTGGGAATGGATGGCAGCTCTTCTCCAGGAGCTACCAAGTCAGCTTGAGTTTGTGGTTGTTCTACAGCACCCTCCACGGCCTTTGAAGAAGGATCAGTCCCTTCCCTCAAGGGGGAAATTGAAGAAGCCCCTGCAATCCTCAGAAATATGAGTAACCATATGATTATGGGTATAAACTCATGATTGTTCGAAGGACTTACCACTGCTAATGAAACGTTTAGCTAAGGATTTCCTCCTTCGTTGCCTTGGCTTCTTTTGCTTTTTTGGAGTTTCAGCTGTCTCCTTTATCGGCACTTGGATTGGCGAATGAAAGGCTATGTCCAGTGCCTCATTCATGGCCTGCTGGCCTGGAGATATCTCGCCTGGTTCGCGAGGAGAATCAGCAGCAGCCCCAACAGCGGTACCACCAGGGCTATATTGTGGCGAAGGAACCCCGGTCCCTTTCTTTGCAAGCTGCAAGATGAAGAAAATAACTTTCTTAAGAAACAAAGCTTCAACTGAAATCAAGTTGCAAATAAGGAAAGAAAACTTACATCTTCAGGAGACACGTACTCTTGCCACTCCTCATCTCCAGAACCACCAGCCCCCTTAGTGGTGCCACGATCAATCATTTCCTTCACCCGCCTGGTGATAGGAGTTGAATTATCGGTGGCATATATGAGCATTTCTAGCTCTCTGATGTAAGCCCGCACTTCATTGGGGTTATCTCCGTATTGAAGGTCTTTTGAGGCTAGAAGATATCCTATCCCAGGAAGTTGTAGACCCTCACACAAATCCAGCCAGGCGGTTTCAGTATCACAGTATAAGCTCTGCCATAGCTGAACAGCCTCTGGTCTTAGATATAAAGGCTGTGAGGAAGGTCCTACAATTTTTGATTTTAATTTCTTCCCAACTCCTGCAACTACAGATAGAGAATAAGAAAGTGAGACTTATTACTTTATAAAGTATCAGTGATTGAAGTTATTACAATCAAATAACTCACCAGGAGCTGATGGAGTGGGTCTTTTGACTCTGGCCGGAGGATTATATCGGGCACGAAACCGCTTTGCTGCCGGTTGTGCCTCATCATCCCCATCATGATAATCCGAGGAATCAGTTCTAGAGGAGGAGTCTGTTGAACCTATTTCAGGAGGAGAAGCAGCACCTTCATGAGGAAGAGTTTCTTTCTCTACAGTCCTCTTCCTCTTTCCCACTTGATATACAGGGTGATTCAATATCCCTTTAGGGTATGATGCTATCCAGTGTTCGGCATAAAAAGTAGTCAGATAATGTGCCGCTTTTTCAACTGGTAGATCAAATACTGCTCCAGTCTTCTCTCTTGACGTCAGCAACCATAGTTGTCGAGCAACCATCGGATGTTGCTCTAACCTGACGTGTACTGGAGGGGATACAACAATCTGTTGTAAACATTTGAATTGGCGTGCAAATCTATATGGAGCATAGGCCTCGCATATGATTTCTCCATCAACCCTGGCTACTAATACGCCATCCCTGCAAGCTAGCATGTATGCCCTCAAATCCAAAGGGGCTTTCCCATCATCAACAAACCGCCCAGATGGCGGACTTCCATAAGGAAAGAAGTTGAATTCCTTATACATGCTTAGTCTTACTTTTATGTCATAACCATTGACATCTAATGGAGCAATTACAGAGAATGCTTGCACTGACGGTCTGAAGGAGCTTCCAGGAATTTGTAACCCATTCTGTACATTGTAAGTCCTGAAGTGAGTGGCAATCCATCCCCACAAAACCTGGAATGGTCCCACTATTCTTAAAGGAGATTTACCCTGGAAGACATGAAGTAAACTCCTGTGAATCTTTGCTAAAATGGGGGTAGCTAACCCAACCATTTTTCCCTCAGCTAACTTAGCCGCAATGACGAAGGTCCCTGGCCTAACGCCTCCCTTCGAATCTCTGACCGGCAAGAGGTAAATACTGAGCCACATTGCCAAGAAACCCGCCAGACGAGTTTTCTTTGGAATTCTTTGATTCACTTCATAGCCCCATTTTTCAAACTCTCCTGCTTCTAGAGTTGGCCAGAATGTGCCAGGAGCTCCTCTCTTCTCAGGTTTTGGGCAAGTGGTAGGACGTCTGGGCCGGGTATCCTTGGATTTCTTTTTCTTGGATCCTTTTTCCTTTGGCTCCATCCCTTTCTTCTCAGTAAGAAACACCTTCATCCATTCTTCCGGATGGATATCTTTTCTGAAATGAGTTAATGAGGTCTCTGAACTCTTGAGCTTATGAAAGATTTTGAATAATTCTCGAGCCAAAACAGGAGTCTTCTCTGGATCATTCCAAGTCACCTTGGGAGGAATGAATTCATCATACATATCGCCCAAGATTGGAGCTCCTGAAATCTTGTGGACATCCCACAAACTGATACCTACTTCTCCATGAGTCAAGTGGAAAGAATTAGTCGCTGGACTCCAGTGACTGAGTATCTCTGGCACGAAGATATCATGTCTGTAAATATATGTCTGCCCAACCCAAACAGCTTCATATATTGCAGCTCTCTTCAGATCCTCAATAAACTCTGCGCAAGTCTGTCGCACCCAGTATGCCCACATCCAAGTTGGCTTCACACCTCCCCCAGGGCGGAAATCCCAACTTTTCTTCCAGCCTTTGGACTGATCCATCTGAGCATCTCGGAAGATTGAAGGATGGCAATGTGGTTGAAGCTCAGGTGTATGTTTTTTCAGATCTGGTGTGCAAGGGCTATGATGCATCACATACGCCTTCTCTACTGTTCCAGCAGTTTGAAATACTCCTCCGCCTGAGATATTTGCTGAAGAAAAATTGGTATAATTCTGAAACCAAGAAAATGGAAGATAATTCTTTACTTCTGGAATAATGACTTCTTGCAGATGACCATGACCATACAAAGGTAGATAAGTGCAGTGAGGAAAGTCGTGATGATATTTCTTCAGATACTTAGCCAAATCTGGAAGAGTGCTGTTTTTGACAGTATAGTAATCAGGGCCAATGATATTCATCATATCATCTATCCGCTTGCTAGCCAGTTCATCAAGGAATCCAGGTCTAAGAGCCATTGAATCTGCACAGGAGTTGAATAAATTTAACTCTTAAATGGGTTTTAATTTTTCATAAAATTTGTGAGAAAATCTGAAAAAAATGGCTAAGGCATTAAGGCGCGCAAGTATGGAGATGTCGCGCAAGTGGTACATATGTCGCGCAAGTATTTGTCGCGCAAGTGTTTGCCGCGCAAGCCTTATTACCTTGAGAGTAGCGCGGCAGCGAGGAAACAGCCAAAATAAGAGACTTGCGCGGCGACAAAGACTTGCGCGGCGAGAGCTCGAGAGAATTCGGGGTCGGATACCATTTACGGCCGGAAGCAGCATATTTATAGGCCAGGAGGCCTACCTGCACGCCATACCATAGGGTTTAAGGCCTGCGCGACGCAGACTTGCGCGCCTCCCTCTGCACCGACTGGAGACTTGCGCGCCGCCCTTTTCCTTTAGAGGGATTCGATTTCCTCAGAGTCAAATCCTCATTTTTTCTCCGGATCCAACTCTGAGGGGGGACTTTTGTTGACGCTCCTTTCGTCACAGAATCTAAAGATCGGAAAAGGGAATATCTGAGCTCAAAGTGATTAATCCTTTGAAGAAACATCAAAAATCGACAAAGGGATGGAAAAGGAGAACATTGCCCATAGGTCGCGCAAGTTCCCTCTTGGTCGCGCAAGTACACTTGCGCGCCGCCTCAACACTTGCGCGACCCCTCATGATCGTGCAAAGGACTTGCGCGACATATCTGGTAACCGCCCAGTAACCACCCGGGGTCTTCTTTTGCCTATAAATAGACCCTGTGGGCCCCCCATTAAAGGAGATCTCTTCCCAGAAACTCGGATCAAAGCTCCCGACGCCCAAGTCTCTTCTCAAAGCTTCCAGAACACTTCTAAGGTAATTTCTTACCTAGAATGGAAGATCTAAAGGGAAGAAGGAAGGCCTAAGTGTTGAAACTTATCAAACACTTGCGCGCCGACTTAATTCCTTCAATATAACTTGCGCGTCCCTCTTCTGGAAGAACCTCAAGAGGATGGGAAAGGGTTTAATAAAGAGTCGCTCAAGTAATTCAACCCTGGTTGAAAATCGCGCAAGTATCCCTTATGTCGCGCAAGTATACTTGCGCGACCAATACTTGCGCGCCGCCGCAGGACTTGCGCGACCTTCAATACTTGCGCGCCCCTATCTTTTTGGGTGCCCATCTTGCCCTTTTTCACCCCTCTTAAGCCATTTTCACCCTTCCTATTCAAGATTCAGTCTTCAAGATACTTTTCAAAGCCATTTATGGCATGATTTCTTGATTTGACATCCTTATCTGAAAGGAATTATGTGAAATATCTCTCAAAACCTAATGATTTAAACATCTTTATATCACCAAAGATTGAGAGTTCATTCATTTCAACCTCATCCTTTAAGATGAGAGAATCCTAACCTGGGTTTCCTTTTCAGGAATAATCCCCAGTTATAAAACCTTTAAACTTGGGCATCTTCCTTAAGAATAAGCCCCAATCAAAGTCCTTTAATCTTGGGCATCCTCCTCAGGAGTAAGCCCCAAACCTTAATCCCTAACCTGGGTCTCCTTTTCAGGAATAAAGACTCAGTCATAACCTTGGGCTTCCTTTTTAGGAGTAAGCCCCAAGTCCCCTAACCTAGGCTTCCTTCTCAGGAATAAGTCCTAGTCATAAATCTTGGGCATCTTTCTTAAGAGTAAGCCCCAAGTCTCTTAAAATTTCTCTTAACCAGTCATAAATTTCCTTTGATTTGGGTTTCCTTTTCAGGAATAAAACCCAATCATAAGTCCCCTCCTAACTTGGGCATCCTCCTTAGGAGTAAGCCCCAAGATTAGAGTATTCAAATCTCCATGAAGCACATATAACTTTGTGGACCCTGTTCATGGATTTTCTTCCTAAAAGTAAATCCTAAACCTTCATCTATCTGGGCAGTCATCCATACATAAGCCCCAAACAAAATTCTTATGATTGCATCCTTCATGGCACAATTGTCTAAATTTTACCAATACCTCTTGTTTCTCATACCGAGCATGACTCACGTGAGCTTAGAGTGTAAAAGTAATTATGACATTCATCTTTGAGCCATCAATCATAAAATATCATATCCCATTCCTCGAACTACGTGGATTCTGATTCCTTTTTTCAAAACAAAGGATACGTAGGTAGCCCATTCATGGGTTCGATCCCAACATTGAAATAATCTCTGTCCTTCTGAATGACGATAAACTTCAAGTGCCCCACTGAGTGGCTTTAAAACCAGCCTGGTCATCAAAATGACCAAGAGACTTTTATATAAATGTTTTGAAGGATACCATTGACCAAGAATCTCTAAACAAATATAGATGATTCTATATTGATGAAGAACCTCGAATACATATAAAAGATTCTCTAAATTTCTTGCATATTTAATCATTGATTGTTAAAACTAAAGGAAAGCTCATTTTATACTTGGTAATGTAATAAGGATTCACGAACTTAACTTAAATCTATAAAGAGAGTCCCGGAGTAGACAATAATTCCCCTCAAAAAGGTGTGATGAGTCCGACCTCCCATCCTCTCGACCAATGCAAATTCCTAAGCCTCATTAGCCCACAAGCTAATGAGCGCCTGCCTTTGGAAAGTAGGTCCAAAAGGATGTGGAATCATTGGATGTTTCCGGTTCTACGAACAAACCCGTTAGAAACCGATCGGAACATTTGAATCTCCCGTCCAGGAGGTCATCCCCGGATTCCGCGCGAAACAGGGTAATTATTTGATATTTATATATAAAAAATAATATATTTTATTTTAAACTTTTTATTTATAGAAATTAATATTTTTTATTTCATTTCTCTCCCTTTAAGTACTCAAGATACTAAAAGAATATTTTTAAGGAAAACTGAATTTATTTCTCTCTTTAGTTGAAAATCATTTTTCTTCCATATTCTTGTTTTATAGAAATGGTTTTAAGAGTTTTTTTATTATTATCCTATGATTTTTTGAATTCATTCTTACCCATGATTTACTTTTAACAAAATGTTTTAAAAGGAATCTTCTATTCATTTTATGAATGACGTACTTGTTAACATTTTTACTGAAAATGTGAAAGGAATATTTGTTTTAACATACATGGAATGAACAAAATTTTCCACCATGATGACCACCCAATGCTTTGAAGAATAATTTATAATTTTCTATGATTATTTTAAATGAAATTTTTTCCCTAATATGCTGTAAATTTTTAGTTTTAAAAATTGAATTTCAAAGTGAAAAGGGTATTTTTTTTCAAGAATGTTTTTAATGACCTTTTTATGGTATTTATATTCATCAATGAAAATAAAACTTTACTTTAATTATGATACACTGGGGATATGTTATAATGATATAATCCTTATTCTTTCTCTAGATGGTTTATGATTAGTTTTACTGGGGGAAGTATTGAAATTTTGTATGTTGGTTCTTCCAATACATACAATTATTGATTTTAAAGGCATATTGATTAAGTTATATTATTTATTCATATTATGAATACATTGTACTTAATAAGTGACGTGTGGGGGTAGAATTATATATCCCATTTATACATTGGTAGGTATCATGAGACAAAACAAGTTGGGTATTTGTTTGAGGCCTTAACCACTTATGTAGATATTTGGGCATAAGGACATGATGGTAAGATTAAAATGTCTGACATTAAAATTTTTATCATTATGAAATCAATTATTGATATCTACGTGGTTATTTTAATAGTTATGTTATCCATGGATAATTTTGAAGCTCATGTGATTGTTTATATTTCATTACTTGATCATCATTTATTTATGTCATGTTATTAATGCTTTATTTATTCCATGTTAGATTCCACTGTATTCATACCCTTATTGTGCATATGAGATCATCACATTATTCTTTTTATTTTCCCTAGGATGTGAAGAAGTGAATTATGATTAATATTTAAGGATATTTTATAGGGAATAATGATGTTCTAAAATAAAATACTATCTTGTATTTTATTTTTGTAAATGTAAATTCATATTCAATTATGTATCTAGTTTTCTGAGACTAATAAAATATTCAATCCGTTGGAATGTGGTTTATTGTATCTAATACCAATGTATTAAAGTATCCACTAACTTTTGGCTACTAGGGTTGAGGTATTCACATATGATTATAGTGAATTTTTCTATGTTGGTTGTGTCATGAATGATATGTTATAAATAAATAAGTCGAGGAAGGATTTTTACCTTCCATACTTATGGAAGTTTATATCTCAACTCTTTGATTGGAATTGAACCGTAAAAATAAATTCAATGTACATGGTGATGTATACATGTTCATTCTGGATAATCAAAAAAATATATGTCAAGCATTAAGGTTAATGACACAATTATGCAACCTGTTTGATGAGATATCATTAAAAAGGGATTATATGACACAATGAGAGTTTATATGTAGTTTTTTTGTTGTGAAATATATGATTCCTATATGGGTTCCTTGACCCATTTCTAGATATTAATATTTTACTTTATGAAATCCTTCCTAATACCACTGATTAAGAGGCTTAGAGGGTCACACACATAGTGTTTCCTTTGATCTCAGTTAAATATTATTTATATTTAAAAATTAGAATAAATATTATTCTCCAAACCAAGAGTTAATATTTATTAAATGGTTTCAAATATTAAATAAATATTTATTCACGAGGTAATTTTTTAATTACATGAACATATATTATTTATTTAGCTTGTGTTATTCATTCCATAATAAATAATTACTTATTTATTAAATAAATAATTTATTTGGTTATGTGAATATTAAATAAATATTTATTCAATAGTCTATGAATAGAATATTGATTTATTTATTGAATGAATAAATATATAATAATAGTATTGATTTAGGTATTTGATAAATGTCAAGTAGGATGAGTGGACCAATATCAGGTTAGGTGATAAAAATTAATTTACAAGGTTGTAAAATAATATTCATCATTTCACTAGTTAGCATATTCCATGGAATAGTATAATATTATTATTTTATTATATGGCATGGGGTTTCTTGAGGTTTATTATTTTATTAAAGGGACCTTGTGTAATTAATTAAACATTAAATTGTAGTATTAGGTTTATAAATAGACTTTTATCACAATCAAGAGAAGGATAATTATTGCACAACATATTCCTCTAAAGATATTCCTCCTCCTCTCATCCTCACAAGAATGAGAAGAACAAGAGAGATTTATTTAAGCCTAAATGAATGTGAAGTGATCAAAGGTGAATAATACAAGATGATCAAAAAAACATTCTATATCCTAAATATTAATCAATGTTTTTTAGATATCTAAAGAGCACATTTATACAACCATTAATGGGGCTTCACTTTGGGTTCTCACAATGAAATGATGCAACAGCGAAAGGTTTAGAACGATCAATATACTCAATGAATAAAGATATCAAGATTGAGGTAATATTTCTTCTTGTTATTAAATTAATTAAAAAATTGATGTGAAAATATATTTTCATGGTTCTAGAGTTTAATTTTTCAATATTATTTAGAAAAAATTTCATTGTTCATGGAAATTACATACTGCACATTGTGAATGATCAATCGAATATGACAAAATTCAAGTTTTCCATTAGCCCAATAGACACTTCTTCTATACCCAGAACCAACAAAGAAAAATTTATCATCAAATATTGATACTTTGGTAAATGATCTATTATTAATTTTTGATATTTATGAGTCAACTGCACATCAATATGACACACGGTGTGACTGGTATGACTCAAAAGAAATGATGTTTGTATAAAAGTAATATTTTTTATCACAGCATGGGTTAGATAGTCAAAACTAAAAAAGTATTCTTAGATTGAATTTATAATTTATTAAAAGTATTTGTAATTCATTTTTTGATGTGTATGAATCAACCGCACATCAATATGACACATGGTGCGACCATATTGATTTAAAGTTCATGTTTTTAGTTTAAAAGTGACATTTTAGTCTAAAACGCACATCAAAAACTCAAAACCAAGAAAATGTGCTTGGATTGTCTTAATACTTTATAAAAATTATATGTGGTTCGTCTTTGATTTTTTAGGAATCAAACACATGTTAGTATGACACATGGTGTGGTCGGTATGACTCAAATTACATGTTTTTAGTATAAAAGTAATATTATTATTCACAACATGCATTACATCATCAAAAACATAAAAACATACTTGAATTATATTGATAACTTAGGAAAATGATCCAAAATTATTTTGTGATGTATAGGTTTTAATTATACATCAATTCGATAGACAATGTGATCAGATTGACTTAAAGTGCATATTTACAATTTAAAAGTGACATTTTAGTCTAAAACACATGTCATGTACTCAAAACTAATAAAATTTACTTGTATTTTCTATATACTTTATGTAAATTATTCATGATTAATTTATGATGGGTAGTAATTAACCTCAAGTCAATCAAATACACTTTGTGCTTAGTATGTCTGATAGTGTATGTTTTCATTTTAAAATGACATTTTAGTTCAAAACATGTATTACATACTCAAAACTGATCAAACACACTTAGATGTTCTTTACATTTTATGATAAATATCAGTAATTCATTTTTTGTGTAGAGTAATTAACTGCATGTTAGTCTGACACACGATGCTGCCAATATGAATGAAAGTGCTTGTTTTCATTTAAAAGTGAGATTTTTTTTTCAAAACATGTGTTTCATACTCAAAACCAATAAAGCACATTTGTATTGACTTTATACCATATAAAAATGATCTATAATTTGTTCTTGACATATAATAATCAACTTCACATCAATCTGACACATAGTGTGGTTGGTATTGTAGCTTTCGAGTATCGTGGAAGCACCTTTGGTGGGAATTGTATTAAAATTTCTTTTAATATCGAGTTTCACAACACCCCAATAAAGGATAATGCACATTAAAGTTATAATTAATTTATTTATGATTTGAAGAAATTATTACCTCATCTTAGGATCCTTTCTTTGATAACATTTTTGATCTTATGAAACCCCTTTTGGATTACCTTTGTTGTGCTTTAAGGATCCAAGTATAAAATCCCTATAGAAGTGATCCACACATGCTCCTTTGATATCTAAGAAATTCCAATTTATTTATAGGTTCTATAATAGTGAATCAATCAGCTTTCATTGTTTGTCTTAATCACTCTAAGATCCTTCGGGCTTGAAGGAGTTCTTCTCGACAACAAACTAGGATTTTTAAATGATATTTGTTTCCTAAGAAAATGTGTGTGATATTATATAATATTATACACATAAAAAATATATAGGAACCAAAAAAACCTTATCTCATTAATAAATATCATTACATTAGTTAGCTATAAAACCAATTAAAATTATAAACATTGCAATTGGACAAAAAATATAAAATATAAAAGATAAATTGGGAAAATATGGATCACCCCAATCTACTAGAATCATCTCCCCCATGACCAACACTATAGAAATGAAATGAAATATTAGTAAATCAATCAACATCTTAGAAAATTAAAATATAACCTTAGTATAAATTGTATTGAATATTGAGTGAAAGAATAAAATGGTATCTATAAGGGCAATGTGACCATTAAAATAGTAATATGATCATGGGTCAAATATGATTGTTGATTAATTTAACCAGTGATCTATTTTAAAATTTGAAAATATACCCATTGGTAATAATTTTACCATTATAATTTGTGTTTATAAGTAGTAATGACAAATGATAATTGACACAAAAAAGGAGAAACTATGGCCTCAACCAGTAGAGTCGTGTCATTTAAAGCCCATTTTTCATAACATGGGAGAGATGTAGCGTCACTTAGGTTCTCCCTTGACCAATCATAATCCAAGCTTCAAAAATTGAAGCTTAAACATAATCACCTATGGTATAAGTTCAAGTTAGTAGATATTTACACTTATTCAATGTTAGTTGAGCCACCCCATGAAACTACCATCATCATACACCTTACCCTTAGGGAATACATGGGTGTAATAAGGGGTTATGTGTCCTAGAATTAGTAACTTAAAGTTTAATTTTCATTTTATAAATAAAATTTTTATTCCATCAACCCCATTTTGATAATAGTTTTTTTAATAAAATATACATTTAAGTAAGACTAATTTGATAAATTTATTATAGGATGAAAATAAAACATGATTGTATTTTTTAAAAAATATATACACTTTTATTATAAACATAGGTATTCTAAATAATATTTTTTTTAATGAAATGATATTTTAAAACTTTCTTATTTAAATATAAATGATAAAATAATTTTATAATATCTTGGGAAATTTTTATATGTGACATAAATTTGACTGTGTATTAAAAACTGGTATATTTCAATAAATAAGGATGTTTATATTTAAAATTTAAAATTCTCATATTTAGAAAATTATGTTGATAAAATAAATATTTTATTTTAAATCATCATGTCAAAATTAATCTAGGTTAAATTTTTGATAATTTTATAAAATACTTTATTTTTTAGTGAATAGTAAAAATATAGTTTTTTGGGTTTTCGGTATGTTTTATGACTTCATATTTATGTCATAATGATGTAATAATTAATTAACCACAATATAAAACCTAAAATATTTCATTTTATTAATATTAATTATTTTAATATCTTTTAATCAATTTCCAAACCTATAAGTTACTTTACAAAGTCTAAAATGGAAATTTTGATTTAAAAACATTACTTTGTGTAAAATCTACATTTCCATGAATAAATAAGTATTAAAAATACTGTTAGATTATAATATATTAAAATATCATAATATATGACCCAAATTTTCAAAACCATGGTTAAGATAATGGATTCTTATTTTCTACAACCAAGATTTCTGAGACCTATATTTGGAAATTATTAAACAATTCCTCCATTTTTTCTATAAATACCCACTCATTTCACCATTCCACTTCACTCTCAATCCATACTCCATGAATTTATAGTCATTTGGACTACCAAGGAGTCCCCCCAAGTTTTCCTTAATCCCCCAATGTTCTAACCTCAAGATTTAGAAGCAACTCTTCAAGGTAAAGGAATTCTCATCATCTTCTTTTCCATTCAAGTAATTATTTTTGTATACATATTCCAAAGGGTATTTTAATTTATTTTCTTAAGATTTTGATCATAAAATTACTATTATAATAATGTTTTATCAATGGGCAGCCTTCATTCTCTCTCATTTTACCCTTTTCTAAATCCATGTTTTTTACCTATCATGTTGTCGAATTCACTTCTCAATTTATCTCTTTTATATAAGAAATTATTATATTTTGAATACCTAAACCATTTATTTATGCATGAGTATTCACTTATATGTTAATATAATTTATTACTTCTGGTATTTACATATAAAAAAACCAAATTTCGTTTTTTTTGGTTAAAAATTATGTTATGGTCGAGCCTTTAAGCACTTATGTACTCAATGATTTTATATAAAACTTATACTTTATTTTCCTCGAGTTATTGACAAAATGATTTATTATGATCAATGTGGCTCACATTAAATTAAGAAATATGAAGGTTTCACCCTGATAGATTTTTAATTCATTGGATAAAGAAATATTCTATAGATATGACATGTTTAACGGTACCTTGGTGAATAACTTTGGTAATTTTGATTTATGACACCTTGGTGATAAGACTTTGTGATATGCTTATGAATGTATCATTTAAATGTTGTAGCCACATTTCCATGTTATGATTTATGTTCTTTTTATTATGATATTTCTCATTTTCTCTTGATCATGTTATATTATTATACCTCATGTTCTTATTAATATGTCTCATGATCACATATTAAATGTCTCCCTTGCTTATTCCCTTAATGGGATCATGCACACCCCTTTCCTTTGATGTATGTCCCCAAGATATGAGATATAGTAAAAGTAACTTAGGGAAAACCCATGAAGAATCTTTTCACATAGATTATAATAATTCTTTATTTTTTTCATGTATTATGTTCCTATTTTCTAAGAAACTAAACTTTAAAAGATCCTATATTTCGTTCCATGTAATGAAAATTTTATGTAATAAAATGGTAGGATTATATATTATTGTTCTTAAGAGGAAGAGAGGATAATTTTGAGAGAGATAGAGAGGAGGTAGAGAGATCCGTTGTGTGCAATGATTCTCTATTCACAATTTTCAACCAACCCTACACAATAGACATAACCATCTATTTATAGATCAAGGGTTTAGGTTAAAATATTATTTAATTTCTTTTAGGACCTTAAATAATATAATGATATTTATTAAATCCCATTCCAAAATAATAATATTATTATTATTATTTTTATAGTGCATACGCTAACTCGTACAATGATAAATATTATTTAATTGACATGTAAATTAATATTTGTCCCCAAACGTGGTCTTGGTCCTTTCAAACTCCTCGATATTTATTAAATACCCAAATAAAACCTTTATTCATAAATAAATATTTTAACTACAAACCATTGGTCAAATATTTTTTAAATATTCTCTAAAATAAATATATATTTTTTATTCACAATCTGATAAATAAATATTTATTTAATTTATGCAATCGATAAAACTTGAATAAAATTATTTATTGATCTTGAGAATAATATTTATTTCATTAATTAAATTTAAATAGAATTTAATCATGATCAATGGAAACACTTAGTATGTGACCCTTTGGGATTATTTCTTGTTGTCATTAGGTGAGATCTTCTAAAGTCAAAGATTACTATCTAGAAATGGGTCAAGGAACCCAAGATAAAGAACATAATGTCGTAATGGTGACAACCAAATACAAACGCTTACTATGTAATATAATCTCTTTATCTCAATATCTCATCAAAAGGGTTTCATATCTATGTAATCAACCTATATTATTGATATTTATTTCTTTGACTATCTGAAATAAACATTGTTACACCGTAGACATGGAATTTAATATGATGGTTATATTTCAATCAAAGGGTCGAGATATCAACTTCTATAAAGATGGAGGGGGAAATCATTCCTTGACTTATTAATTAACAACATGTCATTCATGACACACCTAATGTATCCAACTTCACCATAAATGGTTATCATCATGGTTTACAAAATACATATATGTGTTTGTGCCATAACATGAATTAATAATAATCTTAAAATCTAAGGACCATTAAACACACTTATAGATATGAATATATGATGGCACCATAACATGTGTAATTCTTACTGGTAGGTTTGTTCTCATAATCTTCCATCTTGGAGATTACCAAGTATGAAATTCATGAGAAGAATCCACATCTACTTATGATTACTCACACCTAATTATATATATATTGTGTTCCCTATCATTGTATTTTATCCAACTGTAGAACTATTTTTAAGAATATCATCATGATATTTCAAGGTTCTCATCATAGTGGAGAACTATTATGAACTTATCAATATGAAAAATACTCAAGGAAAATTAAAAATCAATGTTATGTAGAAGGAAAATCAATATGTGATAAGATATTTATATTAATATTCACTCCATTGAATATTCATGTAATTTAAAGTACAAAGTAGTTGGTTCTATGGCACCAACTCCAAAAAAATACCACTTTCACTAGAGCCAACTACTAATGATCAGTTAGTACTCACATGAAAAACATGCTTCTACTAATTATGGATACAACTTCTAATCCTACCAAATTTCCATGGTTAGGGTTGGAAAATTAATGTGTCTGTGCATAAAATATATTTACTACAACATTACTATCTTGAGAAAACCCCTCAAGTGGTGATATAACTAAGTATCCACCTCTTGTTCCCATGTCATAATCATGATATCCTGACTAAATACATATTTAAATATTATCATAAAATGATAAATCTATTTCTATTGGTATAACCCAAAATCAGATTGATACATTACTAAAATCGATTCTTAAGCTACATAAGAAGCCACAACGTACTCAGATATTGTAGATATGGAAATCACTGGATATAATAAGTTTTTCTTTCATATTATTTTATCCTTTTCTATGATACTAGATCTAATTGAAATATATGTATAGTGTTCAATTCTCTTGGTTACTAATATTCTCACTTCTCCAGACACCAGGAACTCATCCAGTTTTATTTTTCTAAGTATTTTCAAATAGTTCTAACCGCAAGTCTATGAAATTATGTTAGATCTATTTAATATTTACTCATTATGATTTATGAATAAGTAATATAAAATGTTAGTACATATCATGACACATGAGATTAATTCAAAGCACTTAATCTTGTGAAATTATTTTAATATTCATAATCTATTTATATTCTCATGCATGTTATACTGGAAGGATTATATTACAACAACAATTTGGTCCTGGATTATTACAACATATATTTTTAAATACTTATTTAATATATGTACTATGAATAAATTGAGAAAACCCATGGATCTATCTTATATATCCTCTTCCCTATAACATGGTTTCTACTTTAATCATACTTAGATAAATTTTATTCCTTAGTCTTAACAAACTAGTAAGACACAACAATTGTTTTCATATGTTATCAACATATTTATATTGAAAAGTTATAGCGCTCTCAATAACCAATCAGAGGCACATGTCACTAATTAATTTCCAAAGGAATATTCTATGATCACTATTCATGATTTTTTCATAAATTAATTTATGTAATTTGCATGTCTTATTGACATTTATTGATGTCACCAAACCTTTTAGTTATGCCTTATATATGTATACGATAGGGTTTCTGTTGGTTGTGTCATATATACATCCACTATGTGGATTCCTTTAAATGAGGCGGTCTTGAAAATTAATAGCCCAATATAATGATCATATAAATCTGCATTGAAAAAGTAAAATTCAAAAGGATTTTAGTCACGATTATTGGAGTATAGGCCTTGTCAAAGAGTAGATGTTTCAAAAATCAATCATGCTTTATTGGTAGCATCATGTACCATCCATGTATAGTTTCTATTGAATAATCACTATAAGTATCAAGTCTTAGAAACATTAAAAATATAGATTCCTTGAATCTTGATACATGGAGTCAATTAAGTTATTATATACATGATTTTCAACCTTACCATAATATCATTTATTATTGTATTGTAGGAATATTTATTCTGAAAGAATAATACATGTATCACCCACCATGGTGAATATAAACCACCTCTTTAGATATATATATATATATATTCCTACATAGTATGTGTCTCTAGAACTACTCCTCACACTAAGCTTAGTGGAGTCCATTTTTCTTATGTCAACCCATATGCATCCAGAGCCTTGACCCATAGAATTTAAGTATACTGCCACTATCTTTGAAGAGATAGGATTACTTTACGAAAATATATCCAATATTCACTGAAGTTTAATATCCTTTGTGACTATAGGATTATTAACTCATATGCACCTTAGTGTTTTAATGTTTGTTTGTAGTTGATGCCAGATTTTAACAAAATGTTCTCATAAACACTTTTTTGTAGTGTTATAATTGATTATTATCATATCACAATTGACATTATATCTATTAAAAAATATGGTTGATATATGGTTAGTTGTTTCACTTCTATTTGAAAAAAAATCTTGGAAGGAATGATAGAATATTTATAACATATATATAAGACTCATAATCGATCTTCCTTTTACTACCATCATAACGTTGATGTATATAAGGAAATATGAGTTATGTATAACCTTTACTCCACATGTATGATCAATGATTACTTGGATAATATTTTTCCAACAATTCAGCTCAAATATTCCTTAATATTTACTAAGTGCACTCATTTACTTCACTAATAATTTCTAAATTTTCTTCAATAAATATCATGAAGTATATAAAGTTTCCTTTATATTTAAAATAGTTCACATGGCCATATTGAACTAACTCTAATTTTTTTTTGAATTTACTTTATTTATAAATGTTTCTTTATCTAAAACATGATAAGTGGTTTGTTTTTATATCTATTATCTTAGCTTAATTGAGACTAAAATGCTTTTATGGGTATAAACAAGTCAACTAATTTCATTTTTATTTGAAAAATAATTATCTTTCCACAATCAGGTAAGATTCTTATATTTTTATATTCATCATTCATTGTAATGGATATTTTTTATTTAATAGTTACCAAACTATTACTTTAGTATTTAATTACCATAAAAACTTATTCTAAAAATGAAATAATGCCTCATTGTGTCAATCCTAACACTGGGATAAATTTTTTTATCACACTTATTATAAACTTGAATCAATATAGTCAGGAAATGAGAAATAGTGATTTACCCTTGTCTGAAAAAAGAATCACCCTTTCTTGGATTCTTTTGAGTTCACTCTATAACCTTTCTATTATTGATTGTTTCTTGTATTTAAATACATGTATGTTGTAATAAAATTGTATTTAATAAATAAGAAGTGAATAAAAACTTGAAGAATATACCTAAAGTGGATGCAACTACTTTCTTCTTCAATTTATTGAAATTTCTTTTCTAGTGTCCTTTCTTTCAATATAAGAAGAGAAGGGCCTCTTGTTCATTCTTCTACCTTTTAATATTTTGTATCTTTGAAGGACGTCATAAAAAATATTTTAGAATTATATTATATAT
This sequence comes from Viscum album, assembly GCA_963277665.1. Classification (NCBI taxonomy): domain Eukaryota; kingdom Viridiplantae; phylum Streptophyta; class Magnoliopsida; order Santalales; family Viscaceae; genus Viscum; species Viscum album. Next base: position 1,876,259,133 of record OY728161.1, read on the forward strand.
GGTATATTTATCCTTATCTTTAAAAAATTTATCCATAAGGGGTATAGAAATAGTTTTCATCTAATCCTTATCCACTTGGTGAAGTATAGAAAAAAAATTCCCGAACAATTTATCCATTTTGTTTATCCGGACTTTGAAAAATAAGGATAACCTTAATGGTAAGGATAATGAGATAATATTAATGAATAATTTCAGTGAAAGACCAATTTCTCTATCCGACCAATATGACCCAAAATTTTGAAAGTATGATTGATACCTTTATTTCCTTCTTCTAGTTTACACTAATATAGTGAATTGACAATCTTATTTATTTCTATCCTTTACTTATCTTTCTCAAGAGAATATAGAATTAATACTGTGGTTTATTCATCCATTTCTTTATGTTGTATCGTTAACTCTCTAGATATAATTGATAATATAATACAATAGACATAGGAAGTATCCTTAACAGATCACTGGTAGGAATCCTTTTCACCTTCACTCACCTTCTGGGGTGGAAGAATAGAAATACAGGATTCCAACACATAATAAAAACTTTTTGATAATAATGCAATGCATAAATGATTATACCATATTTAGAAATTTTTATTTGTAAGGGAATACCCTGAGTTAAGGAATTATTTCACTTTTTTCATGGTTTTTCTTTCCATTTTCTATAATAATTAAAACATATGATTAATAATTAACTTAATTACAAGTTATGTGAAAAGTAATAATAATTAATTTTATTAATTCACCCACTATTTTATCAAGCCTCAAAATCACTCACTATTGAACTTAGAATATGCAGTTACTAAAACATTCTAGAGTCAAGGATTCACATTTCCTTTATAATAATTTGTATGGAGGCCATGAAATTTACCAGAAAGTATTTAGGTAGGTGGTCTTGTCATGGATCCTTGATATATTGAGTGAGATCTCCAATCCAGAAACTCTGACTCGTATTTCCTCAATACTTGCCTCCAAATTTGTATTAGATAGATGGAGGCTATTAAACCCAATATAGATTCAATTAAGTCGACCCACTATCTTAGTTATGACTTCCTGATGATTAAAAGTTCCCTTGATAGAGGCAAAACCAACACTTAAACTATGGGTTCATCTTAATTCAAATTATGGAGTGCTTGATGACTTAATATTAACTTGAGGAATTTTTATTTATTATGCATAAATTTTATCTTGTTTTATCCTTTACTTAACTTTTTTAATATTAAGTGGATTATACTTAATTAATTAAATGTGTTGGATAAAAAATTTACACATAATCTATTTATTTAAATTCTATCATTGTATGTTAATTCATTTATTTATGTGAGAGTGGTCTTGCATCTATAAACTAAATAATGCATAAGATAGAAATAATTAATTAATTAATGACCCGATCATGAGATTATTTAATAGTTGATTTATTGAGAGATTAATAAATCAACCTTTAACCTTAAGGAAAATTCCTTGTGTTGGTCTTAACATGAGTTACAGCATTCCACTTATACACCTTTGTATCACCCGAGTTATCATCATTATTATTCTATCTTGAAACACCTCTACATGCCTTGGGATACTCCATTAACTAAAAGTATTTATAAATCAGATTCAAGTGAGAGGAACCAAAGGATTGGTTAATGAGGATTACATAAATAACCATATACATGCAGGTCCTACATAATAATGAAGGAAGGGATAACACGCAAGCCATCAAAGTTAATTTAAAATTAAATAATTGCAAACTCGTGTAATAAATTAAATTAAATAATTTCAAAACATACATAGGTCTTCGTCAAGATCATGAATGGTCATACACATGCAACAAATACACAAAAGTAAAATTATCTAACATTCATTTCTTATTTGTTCTTTATTATTAAGATAAATACACTTGAATTAATTAATTAATCAATTGATTATTTAAATATCTTTCATCTTAATGACCATACAAATTCATTTGGAGATATCTATAATTAATGTCATTCATGGAAAATAAATAGCTGATTCAATAATTATAGATTTATTACGATAAATTAATTGAGCATTTAAAATTATTTAAAACCATTATAAAATTATAAAACACAATAGGTGACAATCAATAAAATAATATTTAAATGATATAGTTATCAATTTAATTTAATTTAATTCTATCATTAATTAGGAGACTACACGGTGTGTACTTATTGGTTACACGTTGTGTACCTCGGTTGTCGTGTACCCATCTTACATGCTTGGGGAATTGATCATGTACCTCAGCTGGAATAGATGACGTGTACAAGCTAGCTATATTTTTGTATCACTCTTTCCATGTGTCTGTGAAACCCATCGAAGAACTCAATGTGTTCATTGAATGTGACTACATGATGTGTACAAATCAGCTACACATTGTGTATCACTCATGTCATGTCTCTACATAACTCACTGAATAGATAATCATCTATTTCATATGTGGGAAATAATGAACTACACATTGTGTACATTGCATACATGTCATGTATATCATTAATGCTCTAGGATTTTAGTCTCACATGGTTTGAAAATGTATAATGATTACACAGATTTCATGAATTTCATTGCTAACTCATGTAGACTACATTGCATGTATTCCAGTTACACACTATGTAATCCAACATTTTGTGTTTCACATTAACTCAGTCTACATGTTGTGTATAATAAATGTATCATGTGTAATTACTACTCAGTGCATTGTGTATCCCGTGACACAACTAGTTGTAGTGCACTTGGGTAAACAGTGTGTGGTCTGGCTATATGTCGTGTAATCCCATGCTATCCAGTCACATTCTTTGACACTTCTCAATGGAATATTCGGTCATTAATCGTATTTTTTTTACTTAAGAAATTTTTAATCTTGAACTAAGAAATTAAAATGTTGAAAATATGTTAATTCAAATTGTATTAAAGAAAAAATAATATGAAATGAAAAATTCAACCACTGTCTCACATATTGATAAACAATCAAATAAATATTTATAAATTTAAAAAGTGACCTCTCTAATACCACCTCTAAGTTCTAGGAATATTGGAAGTTACTTTGGTGGGAATTATATTAAAAATTATGTTAATATTGAGTTTCCTGAAACCCCAATAAAAGATCTCGCACGTTAAATTTATAATTAATTTATTTTTGAATGCATGAAATGATTACCTCATCTTAGGATCATTTATTCAATGAATTTATTTATCTTCCAAAAACAATTTTATATTACCTTCATTGTTCTTTAAGGATCCAAGTTTAGAATCCCTCTAGCGATGATCCACACATGGTCCTTTGATATTCGAGCAACACCGATTGATTTTTGGGTGTCGGCGTAGAAAATCAATCATCTTGCATTGTTCATCTTGATAACTCTAAGATCCTTCAGGCTTGATGGAGTTCTTCTCATTCTTTAGAGGAATATAGGAGAATTCTGAGAGATAGGGAGAGAAGTCTGGTGTGTGTAACGATTCTCTATTCTCAGTTTTCAACCAACCCTACACAATAGAATTAACCATTTATTCATAGAGATAAGGTTTAGGTTAAAATGTTATTTAATTTCATGTCATACCTTAAATAATATAATAATATTTATTAAACCCCATTCCAAAATAATATTATTATTATTATTATTTTATGGTGTGCGTGCTAGATTACACAATAACAAATATTACTTAATTAGCTTGAAAATTAATATTTGTCACTAGATGCGGTCTTGGTCTAGTTAAACTCCTCGGTATTTATTGAATACCCAAATAAAACCTTTATTCGTAAATAAATATTTTATCCACAAACCAGTGCAAAAAATATTTATTAAATATTCAATAAAATAAATAAATATATTTTATTCATAATCTTGTGAATAGATATTTATTTAATTTATGTGATCGATAAAACTTGAATACAATTATTCCTCAATCTTGAGAATAATATTTATTTTATTGATTAAATTAAAAAATAATTTAATCAATATTAATATAAACACTTATTTTGTGACCTTTTAGGATTATTTTTTATTGGCATTAGGAAGGATCACCTAAATTCCAAGATTACTATCTATCAATGGGTCAAGGAACCCAAGAGAAAGGATTTAATATCACAATGACGACAACCACATACGAATATTCACTGTGTAATATAATACCTTTGTCTTAATATCTCATCAAGTAGGTTGCACATATATGTCATCAACCTATATGATTGATATGTTTTTCTTTGATTATTTGAAATAAAAATTGTTACACCATGGTCATGGAATTTAATGTGATAGTTATATTTCAATAAAAGGTTCGAGATATAAACTTCTATAAATATGGAGGGGACAAATCCTTTTTTGACTTATTAATTAACAACATGTCATTCATGATGCACCCAATGTATCTAACTTAACCATGAACTGTTATCATTATGGTTTATTAAATACATCTATATGCATGATTCATAACATACATTTCTAATAATCTTAAAGTCTAAGGGCTATTAAACATGCTCGTAGATAGGAATATCTAATGACACCAAAACATGTGGAATTCCTAATGATAGGTTTGTTCTCATAATCTTCTATCTTGGAGATTACCAAGTGTGAACTTCATGTGAAGAAGCCTCATTATCTTACAAATACTCACACCTGATGATATATATACTATGTTCCCTATCATAGTATGTTATTCGACCGCAGAAATATTTTTAAGAATATCATCAGGACATTTCAAGGTTATAATCATACCGGGAAACTACTATGAACTTATCATTGCAATAGAAACTCTAGGGAATTATCACATCAATGTTATGAAAAAGAACAATTAATATGTGATAAGATATTAATATTAATATTCACTCCTTTGAATATTTATGTAATCTAAAGTACAAAGTATACTAAAAAAATGGAGTTATTAGCAACAATTTTTTTCTACTAGCGGTGATTTAAACCTTTTCTACATCGTTTAGTAGTAAGTATGAAAACCACTATTTATTTCATGGTTGGAAATCATTTAGTAGTAGATTTTCTTTTTTAGCAGTGGTTTTTGTATGTGTCATTTTTGGATCATTTAGTGGTGGTATTTATTTCAATTAGTGGTCATAACTATTACTAAATAAATTCATAAAAATATATTTAGCGGTGGTTATCATAAATTGTCGCTAAATATATTTTGAAAAAAAATAAGTTATTTAATAAAAAAATATAAATATAAAAACTATAACATTCAATAAACTAAACCATAAATCAAAAAGAAAATCATCATACATACACCATCATACATCCACAGTCATATATATACAAACTCAATCACCATAACCTTAGTCAACTCATAACCTCAGTCAACCCATAACCTCATTCATCAATATATACATATAAAATATATCCACCAATAATAACAACTCATGGAAAATATACATCCATCCCGCGATATCTGTTTCATCCATCTACCTCCACATCATGTCATAAACTGGAACCGACCACATCATGTCATCAACTACAACAAAAAAGAAGATAGAAATTAGAATCAAACATAATAAATTAGAATTATAGTAAAATAATTGATAATATTTAATCATACCATGGAACCTAAGAACCCAAATTATTTCCTTCTAAATAATTTCATGGATTAGAATGTTCATGATCTTGCCTACTATCACCACCGGTCACCTACAATAAAAACTAAAACATTTAAGAAATGAAATGTGAAAGAGAATAGACACATAATATATTCATAATGTTACACATAAAATTTGTACTTTTTTTAATCAAACAGAAAAAAAATTAACATAAAATAAATAATATATGATGTAGTACACTTTGAAAACATAAACTTACATATTTAAGATATGATTTAGCACTTGGAATTGAAAAGGGATAAGTTTATAATAATCTAATCAATTTTTAAATCGATGTATAGTGTGCTTGAAATTTACTTAATAAACAAAAATTAAAGACATTGATATGGAATTGTGTCTTATATTTTAAAAATAATTAAACAATAATTATATCATTATTTCATGTTAATTTGATGTCGTTTGTTATGGTTTTGACCATTATAAGCATGTTTTAATGTTTTAAAATACTAAAAACAAATTTATGGGAATATTGGGAAAAAAGTAACTCAAGATGACATATTGTTAGTTCATATATTTAAAAAATCAATCTATGGTCATTGTCCTATGATTTCACAACTATTTGAAGTTGTTTGTTCAGTTTTAACCCCCTAACATGTATTTTTAAAGACTTTCCTATCTTTAAAAACTGTTTATTGAGTCATTTTGAGCACACCACACATCATATGGGTGTGTTGTCTATGTGTAAAAGTAAAAAATAATTCAAAAGTGATTTTCCCATGCTTTAATGTCAATATGAGGTCATTTTCTATGGTTTTGACCATTACAAACACGTTTTAGTGTTTTAAAACACTAAAATTGCATTTACAAGCATCCTGGGAAAACCGTAACTTGAAATGATGTTTTATTGGTTACTAAATTTCAAAAATAAATCTTCAATCATTTTACTATGATTTTACATCCATTAGATGTATTTTTTTTTGTTTTTACTCATGTAAACATGTTTTTAAGGACTTTGGTGTCTTTAAAAATTTCTTATTGAGTCATTCGGAGCACACCACACATCAGATAGATATATTTTCTATGTGTACACATAAAAAATAATTCAAAAATGGTTTTAACATGATTTCGCACCAATTTGAGGTTGTTTTCTACATTTATTACTATTACACACATGTTTCACTATTTTAAAACATTGAAAATGCGTTTACGAGCATCCTGGGAAAACCATAACTCAAAATGACGTTTTTTCCATTCCTACATTTTAAAATTCAATCTAAGGTATTTTTCACCTGATTTCCTATTCCTATAATTTTATTTTCATAGTTTTGAACCCCTGACCCATGTTTTTAAATACTTTGGTATCTTTAAAAACTACTTATGGAGTCATTCATAGCACACCACATTTTAGATGGACATATTTTCTATACATACACATCACAAATAATTAAATTATGGATTTACCATGATTTATCATCAATCTTGTGGTTTTATGGTTTTGACTGTTACATGCATGTTTTAGTGTTTTAAAAAACTGAAAATGCATTTACAAGAACCCTAGGAAAACCATAATTCAAAATGACATTTTTTCAGTTCCTACATTAAAAAAATAAATCTAAAGTCATTTTCCTATGATTTCACAATCATATAAGATTTTTTGTGTAGTTTTGACCCCTTGATACACATTTTTAAAGACTTTTGTGTCTTCAAAAATTGTTTATTGATTCATTAAAACCACACCAGACATAGGATGGATGTTTTTTCTATGTGTACACATCAAAAATAATTTAACAGTGTTTTTAACATGATTTAACATCAATATGAGGTCATTTTATTTGGTTTTGACCATTACACGCATGTTTTAGTGTTTTAAAACACTAAAAGTGTTTTTATAGGTATCTTGAGAAAAATATAACTCAGAATGAGATTTTTTCAGTTCATAAATTTCAAAAATAAATATATGTTCATTTTTCTCTGATTTTACATCTATCTGACATCATTTTCATAGTTTTGACCCCCCCCCCCCGAAACACATTTTTAAAGAATATGGTATCTTTAAAAACTACTTATTCAGTCATTCAGAGCGTACTACACATTGGATGTATTTTTTGTATGCATTTACTCATAAAAAATAATTCAAATGTTATTTTCCCATGATTTCATGTCAATATGAGGTCATTTTCTAGGTTTTTTATTTTTACACACACATTTTAGTGTTTTAAAACACTAAAAATGCCTTTACGGGCATCCCAGGAAACCCATAACTTTGAATAGTTTACCTTCAATTCCTACATTTTAAAAATCAATATACTATAATTTTCCTATTATTTCACATCCATCTAACATTGTTTTCATATTTTTGACCCCCTAACACACGTTTTTAAAGACTTTGGTGTCTTTAAAAATTACTTATTGAGTCATTCAGATCACACCACACATTGAATGGATTTTTTTTCTATGTTTACACATCATTAATGATTAAGTGGTGTTTTCCAATGATTTCACATCAATATGAGGTCATTTTCTATGGTTTTGACCGTTACACGTATGGTTTAGTGTTTAAAAACACTAAAAACGTGTTTACAAGAATCCCAAGGAAACTATAACTCAAAATGATGTGTTGTTGATTCCTACATTTAAAAAATCAATCTATGTTTGTTTTATAATTATTTAATAGTCATAAGACACATGAATTAGCTAGTATGACTTGAAGTGAATGTTTTCAATATAAAATGTCATTTTTACTTTAAACCGCCTATCACATAGCCAAAACCTAGAAAATGAGCTTGGGTTCTTTTAAAACTTTAGTAAAACAATCCATAATTCATTTTTTATGTTTATAAATTGATATCAGATCAATATGACACATGATGTGGTCAGTATGACTTGAAGTGTATGTTTTAAATATAAAAGTTTCATTTTAGTTTAAAATGTCTATCACATTGTCAAAGCTAATAAAACAAGCTCATATTATTTTCAAAATTTATAAAAATGATATATAATTCATTTTTGATGTATAGTAATTGACTGCATATCAATCAGACACACTAAGTGGGAGGTATGACTCGAAGTGTGTGTTTTCAATATAATATTTGTTTTACTTTAAAACTCCTATCACATAGCCAAAACTGAGAAAATGAACTCATATTATTTTCAAAGATTAGTAAAATAATACATAATTCATTCTTGATGTATAGGAATAGACTGCACATAAATTTGACACATGATGTGGTCGGTATGACTCAAAGTACATGTTTTCAATATAAAATTTTCATTTTAGTTTTATTCATGGAAGTTGTATGTGTTCTTTGAAAATGGGTAATTGATTTATGGAAATTAGAATTTACCTAGGAAGGATTATCTATAAGGTTATAAATTTCTACAGGGATCATGCCAATCATCCTCTAAAATATAGACACTAAATCATTTTCCATTATCGACTGCCACTGATCTTGTATTTTCCTATAAGAGTCATGTTCTTTTACTTTTTCTTTCAACCTTGTAATTTCTCTTTGTGTTTCTCAATCAATAAAATTTCTCAAAACCACACTAGTTGTATCTGTAAATGATATTTATTCCCTACCAATAATAGCTGATGGATTGGTCCTAGAAACCATCTCTCGTACACGCTTGGGATGATCCTTCCCTAAAATGATTGCAACTACATCATTATGGGATACTGATGATGATTGTAAAGGGATGGCATCCCAGACTTCTTGAATTTTAACCTGTTAATACAAAAATATTAACAATGATTTTTTAAATTATATGAACTTCGAAATATTATCTAATTAATAATTTTTTCATTGCTATTTAATGTTATTTCATTACTATAAAAACATAATAATAAAAAATAAATTATAACAACAAACGCGCCTTAAACCTAATTAAATGGGGTCTGATGGATGGATCAAACAACTCCAATAGAGATAATCATAACTGGTTGATCCATGTATCCAACCCCATTTAATTGGGTTTAAGGCATGTTTTATGTTATAATTTATTTTTCGTTAATATTTTTTTATAGTAATGAAAAGTACTTACTCCAACATCTCTGGTGGGTTCATTCAAAAAACAGTCATCAGGTTTCCTATAAAATTTAATTCATATCTCTTTTTAGTAAAAAGAGTGACCTAATTTATTAGCCTTTATAAAAATACATATACACAAGTTATAAAAAAATAATCACTTATAATAAAATAATTTAAATAATAGTGGATAAAATACAACCAAGATTGTTCTTTTTTTTTTGAAAAACTCTAAGACCCAGTGATATGATTAATGACTTGTTTCTCATGATTCACAAAAAAAAATTCGATAATTCCTACAAAAAATAGTAACATTAATAAACCTTATAATTTTATTGTTTTTAAGTTAATAAGATACTATAAAATATGCAATTACCTTATAAAATTAATCTCTATTAATATCAAAAAACATCTTTCATTGCTCACTAGATACACCTTCAGTCACTTTTTCATTCATTTATCATGAGCTTAGAGATGTGCTATTAAATTCATTCCATGATCTCTATTTAAAATCTTTTCATTTATTACCCAAATTTTTCAGAGTTTTTGGGCATGAAATGAAGTCAGGGACATCAAAATGAAAAAACATCTAAAAAAATCATAACACTTTATAAGTATATTAATAATTTAACTCATGTATTTTAAATTAGTTATCAATGAATATTAAATTAATATTACCTTTACTTGGGTATCAAAGACTTTATTTTTCCAAGATGTGGTAATATGAATACAATGTTTATAATTAACAAAAAAAACTCACCATCTCACAAGAAAGCTACCCAAGAATCTATCCATAGATTTTGGAATAATCGCTAGTAATCACTCCAAACTCATTAAATGGAACAATAATCTTGAAGTATTTTAGATCCCATACATCTTCTATATTAATATTTATATATCTTCTTTTGTTATCTTTATCTATTTGAAAAATGAATTAAATAATTAATAAAATATATAGTTTTTTGTACAATGACAAACATACCAGTAGTGGTAACTTTCCAATATCCCCTAGATGGATGGGTGACCAACTTATTCATCATTAGAGTTTCATCATATGGTTGGATACCAATAACATTAGGGGAAACTGATGGATCGCTAGAAGTCTCTAGTATAGCGGAATCAATTAGATCCACTGAAGCTGACGGTAATGGTGGTGTGCTCTAAGATATTGATTGGCTAGTGTATCGAAATTTTTTTATTCTCAACATTCTTATAATTCAAATGGTTTAGAATATATTACATTTATAAAAAATTCATAAGTAAAATATTTTTTATAAAAAAGGAAAAAAAATATAATAATATATATATACGAAACACTTAAAAATGAAAAATTGTAATATAGTTTCATTACCAATTTATACATTCAATTATCTCCATCTTCATTGTCTTTATTGTTATCAATATCCATTTTGATGATTGCTTCATTTTCACCCTCTTATAAGTTCTATTATTTCAATATTTTCAGGAAAAAATTTCTCAATGTTTTTTAGTTGATGAGGTTCACTTTAAAAAAGTACCAATTTATATTCATCACCCATATCATACAAGTAATTGTGCTTTAATTGTAAAAAAATACTACAACCTTCATGTATTTTATAATCTGCATAATAAACCATCTTCGGTTGTGAATTCAAGATAAATGGATTATGCTCTGCATGCTCACCAATATAGATCAAGTGAGAGAAGTTTATAGAAGTAAAATGTAATGAATCTTTCATTATAACCTTATCAATGTTGACCCACTTGTATTTGAATAAGACAACTTAAAAATGATTGTGATAGTTTAATTTGATTATATCAATCAAATTTACATAGTATCCCATCTCTACAAGTGTAAATACACCATTATTTTGAGTTTTTGGGTATTCTTCATGATAAATTGTTTGAAACCTGAAGTCATGAATATTGTAGGCATCGAATCTCTTATCCTGCCTTAGAGGAAATTAAGAAAAAAACTTAAAATCATTTGAAATTTTGGCTTTATTATCAACATTTATTATCTATGAAATAATATATAAAGTGTTACTTTTAACATAGAAAAAATAACTACATATCAATAATATGAATATGATTATATACTTACATGATGGGTGAACCATTTAAAAATCTCTTTATTAACATATTTTGTTAATTCCATCTCATTTTGAGCTTGAAACCTTAGTATAATATTTATTTACAATCGAAATTATTCAATAAATGGATCTACAATAAGACTATTTAGTATCACATATTTATGTTCTTGTAGAAACTCCAATTCAGTCAGTGTAAAATTTTACCCCTTTCTAGTTGGTTGTCCAATAGTTGGAAATACCAGTGAATGGTTTTCAGAATGATAATTAGTGGAGATGTCATCAAAATGTCCAATATGATTGAATCTAGTCTTAATCCCATCCAAATACTTAGAATAGTAGGTCAAGTACTCTTCATCTATGTAACCTCTAGCAATAGAGCCATCTGGTTGAGATTTATTTTTCATGTATGATTTCAAATGACCTAAGTTCCTAATGAAAAATAATAATAAACATATTAAAAAAATTATGAAATGATTTGATAAAATTGAATTAACCAATGAAAATAAAAATAATATCAACATACCTCTCAATTAGATACATCCATCTATAGTTCATTAGTCCACTGAGTTTAGCTTCATCAACCAAATGAACAATCAAATCAATCATGACTGTGAAGAATGAAGGGGGAAATAACATCTCAAAATGATGAAGTGTCAAAAACAATTATTTCTTGAAGTTTATCAAGATCAGTTGGATTTAGAATTTTTCCACAAATCTATCTGAAAAAGGTACACAACTCAAATAGAACTATTGTTACTTTTTTAGGTAATGTATTATGCAATGCCAACAGCAATAACTTCTCCATCAGAATATGTGATTTATGAATTTTTAATCCATGTAACTTTCAGTGTTTTAAGTCAACGCGCATTGAAATGTTACTTGAATACCCATTAAGAACTTTTATATTATTTAAAGTTCTAATGAATACATCTTTCTCATGATTTTTCAATGTAAAAATATCCAGATGATACTTTCCATTCTTGTTTTCCCACAAACCATTCTTTATATTCATTTATTCCAAATCCTAATGAGCATTAATATGATCCTTTGATTTACCCTTCTCATTAAGCAATGTAAAAATTACATTGTCACAGAATTTCTTCTCACTATGCATTATGTCAATATTATGACATATCAAATTAAACTCCCAGTAAGGGAGTTTTAGAAATATACTCATTTTCATCTATTGTTTTGTTCCAGGTACTTCAGATAAGGTACCTCATACCCTTTTCCCACCTTATTTAATTTTATTACATTTTTTAATTTATACAGTGACATTCATTAATCATCCCAAGATTTATGAACCAGATAATAACATTGGTGTCTTTCTTAATTTAATATCTATATTGAATTTTTTCGAGTTAAACCTGAATTTATGAGAAGCATCAAGAAACCTATGATGACACATAAAACACCATTTTCTACTATGAGGTAATCATTGAGGTTAAAAATCAAAATTAAAAACTAGACAAGCCAAACCAGTGTGAGTGTTTCAACTAGATAAGTTTCCTAGTTTGGGAAATTCACTAATTTTACACATTAAATCATCATAAATTTTGAATATTTTTCTGGTTGAAGTATCATATGTTTCCACACCATCATCCCATAATTATTTCAATTCTTTGATTAGAGGATGAGGGTATACATCAATGTCATTTCTATGCATTTTCTCTCTAAGAATAATCATCAAAATAATGAAATATTTCTTATTCATACACATCTATAGATTTAGATTATAGGGGATCAAAAAAATTGGCCAAATCCCACAATTAGTACTTAAATTACCAAAAGGGTTAAAAATATCAGAATCCAATCCCAAACATACATTCCTATGATCTGAAGAAAAATATAGATATAATGAATTGAACACATTCCATGATGTTGAATATTTTTGATGTCTCATTAATCCATCATTGTTACTATCCTGAGTATTCCACTTCACATCGTATGCAGTCATAGATGATATGAATAATCTTTGTAAGCGTGGTTTCATAAGAAAGTAATGAAATGCCTTTGCAAGATTTTTCTTCTTTTGTTTCTTCCTGGGGTTGCATTTATTTGTACTCTCATTTTTTTCATTGACTTCCAACTTCTTGTATAAAATCATATGCATTCTTCTTTATCGGTCTCTTCTCCCCATTAAAGAATGAAATCATTAGGGCATGCATGTATTTTTATATAATCAAGTCTAAGTTTGTTAATGATTTTCTTCATCTCATAGAATGGCGCATTGATCATAGCTTTACAAAATTAATCATGAAGAAACTATAAAATTATGGATTCTTCTTTGTTAGTAATTCCACAGAGACACCTAATATGATACAACTTAATTATAAAAGAAAATTTTGAATACTTGGAACACCCTTCATATAGTTCTTGTTGTCCATATTCAACTAATTCATAAAACTCATTTTTTTGGTCACTGAAATTTTGAGAAAGATTAACCTACTTAGGATCAATTGAAGGTTCTATTGATCTATTAAAATCTTGTATATTGTATTCTAAAAATCTAAATGTGCCATTTATCAAATTTCAAAGTGAATTCTCCTATGGTAGGTCGCATTGTGTTTCGTTGACAAAATTATAATTATTTTGAATTTCCATAACATTCGATTAACCATGAAAAATCTAACATACATATAGAGTAAGAAACTGTTTCAATATCAAATTCTCATATACTTTATTTCTATTCAACCATTACTTGAATTTACAATCAAGACACATACATTTTATTCTAATATCCACTGATCGGTTTGTAATTGCATGATCTAAAAATTATTCCAAACCCTTATCATATTGAGGTTTGTTTCAAGATAAATTAATCCAAATTTTATCCATAGGTATTATATTTTCACTCTTCTCCCTATTCATTCAGATATAAAGATATAAATTTTTAATCTAAAGAACAATCAAAATTAAACATCTTTGAACTTCTTCATTGACTCAGGTAGGGTCTTGATTCGATATAAAAAAATCAACATAAAAATGATTCAATCCAATATGAAAAACATAAACAACATAAATGAATAAATATTACCTCTCAAAATAATATGTTCAGATATCATGGAATAGGTTCACTGAGCTGACGAGAGAGGAAAGAAAAAAATATGGAGGTCGGGAAGATGAGGCCAAAGAATTTTGACTCATGGACCGACAGGGGTAGGGGGAATCAAGTTATAATAGAGGTAGAAGGAGTATGAGGTCATGGGTAGAAGGGGGTTAGGATTTTTGCTTCTGTTGGGGGTTACAGACATCAAGAAAAGGGGAATAGGGATCATCGTTGGGGGTCACCTTTGAGGAGCAGGGGGTTTTGTGGGGCCATCGTCGGGGATCAGGGGGTCATGGTTATGGGGATCAGAGGGGATTGGTCTTTATCAGGGAGCATTTATCATTAGGGATCGAAGGTGAGGGAGTGGAATTTTCATCAAGAAGTAGGGGGGATCAGAGTAAAAGGATCAGAGGGTGAGAGGATGAGTCGATCGAGTGGGGGAGGGGAGTTAAATTATGGTTTTTTTAATGATTTAGTGGTGGTTTAAACAAAACTACCACTAAATTTAAAAATAAAAAATATGGTGGCAGTTATGTTAAACCATTTCAATATTATAAATTATTTTTAATGTGATTATTTTAGTTACGGTTATTATAAATTCCACTAATAAACCACTGTAAATACCTCTTTTTGTAGTGGTAGTTAGTTCCAGGGCACTAACTCTAACAGGTATAACTCAAAGTGCTTGTTTTTAGTATAAAATAGACATTTTAGTTCAAAAACATGCATCACATAGTCAAAACCAGGAAAACATTATTGAATTTTATTGATACTTTAATAATAAGATTAATGATTCATTTGTGATGTGTAGGGATTAACCCAACATCAATCTGACACACAGTGTGATCATTATGACTAAAAGTGTATGTTTTCGATTTAAAAGTAACATTTTTATCCAAAACATGCATCACACACTCAAAAACAAGAAAACATATTAGTTTTTTCTTGTTACTTTATAACAATGATCTTCGATTCATTTTTTATGTGTAGGAATTAACCGCATGTCAATATGACACATTGTGTGACTGGTATGACTGAAAATGCATGTTTTCATTTAAAAGTGACATTTTAATTCAAAATAGGAATCACATACTCAAAAACTAGAAAACATGTTTGGACTGTTATGATACTTTATAATAATAATTAATTTCCATTTGTGACTTGTAGTAAGTGACCGCATATCATTCTAGTTGAAATTTATAATGAATTATATAAAATTTCAATTGTAATTTATTTTTATTTATTTATATATTATTACTAAAATAAATATTGTTTTTATTACATACATGTGTTTCTTTGTACATGGTTGGGTTGATCATTAGATAAGTCTTGTGACAAGAGTTTTGTTTTTGTATTGATCGTGATTATTTTTGTTTGTAATTGAATTTTACATCAATGTAATTACATTGTACTGAAATTATTTAATATGATATTTGTATTAGAATGATGATGCAATGTAAATCTAAATTGTTTTTTTAATTTTTAATATAATATTTTTATTATAATTTAAATTGTTTTTATGTTTTTATGAGCTATTGGAGAGTGGTGAAAATATAGCTGCTAACATTTTATAGCATCTTGTAAGGGCTTATCAGCACGAATGCTAGTATTCATAAAGTGCTCTTTTATCAGATTGAATTGCATATTTATAGGTTATCCTAAGGAGACTAAAGGATATTGACTATTTAAACCTTCATATAGAAATTTTTTTATAGTAATTCATGCTATATTTCTAGAAATGAAACATAATTCCAATGGAAATAGTGGGCGAAAGATTGAATTTGATGAAGTTGATGCTCTAGATGCACAAAAGTTGGTACGGTAACAATCTCCAAAAGAGATAGTGAAAGAGAAGGATGTTCCCAAGACACAAGTACTCTTTAGATATACTAGATAGGTTAGTTAACCAGAGATATATTATTTTCTTGTCACCGATTTAGGTGACACATTACTCCTAGAAAATGATGAATCTATGACCTACAAGGAAATAGTAGATGGAAAGGATGTTGCTAAATAGAAAGAAGACATGCATTCTTAAATGGTGTTCATGTACCAAAATCAAGTTTAGATTTTGGTAGACCCACCAGCAGATATAAATCTTATTGGGTATAAATGGGTATTCAAGAAAAGGTTATACATGGATGGTCAAGTGAGAACCTATAAGGTAAGACTAGTGGTGAAGAGTTTTAGGAAATGTAAAGGAATCGACTATGATGAAACCTTATCTACATTTTCTATTCTAAAATACATTAGAATATTGCTTGAAATAGAAGCCTTATATGATTATTAAATTTGGAAAATGAATGTCAAAACTGCTTTTCTAAATGGGAAGTTTGCTGAAGATGTCTATATGACATAACCCGAAGGGCTCATTATGTCATAGAGTGCCAATAAATTGTGAAAGCTACAAAGATCCATTTATATATTGTATTAGGCATCAATATCATAGAATATTACATTTGATGAGGTCATAAGAGAATTTGGTTTCACTAATAGTAAAAGCAAGTCGTGTTTCTATAAGAAGGTTAGTGGAAGTTCCATAGTTTTCCTAGTATTATATGTTGAAGACATATTATTAATGGTAAATGAAGTACAAGTCTTGCAATCATTGAAGACTTGGTTAAATTAATTCTTCTCCATGAAAAAAATATGTGAAGCATCCTATATTCTAGGTATTATGATCTATCGAGATAGATCTCATAAGCTATTTGGGATAAGTCAAAGTGTATATATTGACAAGGTACTCAAAAGGTATAATATAAAACAATCCAAGAGATGATTGTTGCCAGTGTCACATGGAATTAATCTCTCCAAGAAGATGTATCTATAAACACGGGAGGAGATTGAAAGAATGAGTATAATCCCTTATGCTTTAGTAGTGGGATCTATCATGTATGAAATGTTTTGTACTAGGTTTGATGTTTCCTTTTATTTAATCACGGTGGAAAGATATCAATCCAATCTAGGTGAACTGCATTGGGTATCTGTAAGAACTATCCTAAAGTACTTGCAACATACAAAGGATATGTTTCCGATGTATGGAGGAGATAAGGATCTAGTGTTGAGGGGATACACTAATTCTAGCTTCTAGATGGATCATGATTATTTGATATTATAGTCAGGCTATGTCTTTTGCCTGAATGGTGGAGTGGTGATCTGGAGGATCTTGAACTAGTCCGTGGTTGTTGATTCTATAGTAGGGTTCGAGTATATAGTATCTTATGATGATGCTAAGGAAGTAGTTTGGATACACAGCTTTTTTTCCAATATTAGCATGGTACCTACCATTTTAGGACTTGTTACAGTATATTGTAATAATATTATGATAGTGGTGCTTTCCAAGGATCCTGGGTCACACCAGAGGAAAAAGCATATACTTCAAAAGTTTCATCTCTTGATAGATTTTACTTAGAGAGGTGAAGTCACGATTAGGTTAGTAGCCATAAAGGATAATGTGGAAAACCCCCTAACTAAATCCATATCTCAGCAGAAGTATGATACTCATGTGATAGCTAACGGGTTGAGAATTGTTAGCAGTTGGATCTAGTGTAAGTGGGAGTGTTATGAGTGGGTGCCCTATAACCAACTCCTTTATATACTTTGATTACCATTACATGTATACAGTTTGATATATGTGTGTTTTTATGTTTACCATAATAGTGTTGATACTTCTTCATCCACTATTTTCATAGTAATTTCCTTAGATTATACATTGTATCAAAAGTTTATAGCAATTATTATCTATAATGAGAACCTTGAGATACTATGAATGTAATCTTGAACATATGTCTTATGGTCTAGATACATCATACGGATAAGAAATATATGATGTTTGGCTATCAAGTGTTGGAGGCTCATAAGAATCGAGAATTATTCTCATGAAGTTCACACTTGGTGATATCAAGTATATGAGATCATGATGATAGACTTTCCAATAAGAACACTGTATTTTTCGGGTGTCATTGGTTGTTCCTGACTATGAACATGTGTATTGTGTTGAGTCAAAATTTATCTTTTGACTTTTATATCTTGTTTTGGAAATCACAATTTTCTTTTAACATGCTGATCGTACTGATCATGTTGATTGTACTGATCATGCTAATCGTATTGACCATGGTTATCATGCTGACCATGCTGATCGTAATGACCATGCTGATCGTACTGACCATGCTGATTGTACTAACCATGCTGATCGTACTGACCATGCTGATCATACTGACCATGCTGTTCATACTGACCAAGATGATCATACTAACCATGTTGATCGTACTGACCATGCTGATCGTACTGACCATGCTGATCGTACTGACCATGCTGATCGTACTGACCATGTTGATCGTAGTGACCATGCTGATCGTACTGACCATGCTGATCGTACTGACCATGTTGATCGTACTAACCATGCTGATCGTACTGACTATAATTTTCGTACTGACTCTGGAAATTGTATTGACTCTGTTAATCGTACTAAGTTTTATAAACTATACTCACTTTGTATCGTTTCAATACATTACACTGAGTAATACTTATAGTACTCATACTTTACTTTCATTACATGCTTGTTTTGGTCCTTTATCAGAAACACATGTTTCATATTAATCGTACTCATGTTTCACTACTGGAAAAACAGGTATTTGCGACGGGCTATTTGCGACGGGATCCCGTCGCAAATAGCCCGTTGCTGAAAACGCCGTCGCAACTAAACTTATTTGCGACGGGACCGTCGCTAAAGCCTTTTTTTGCGACGGGCATTCTCCCCGTCGCAAATAGTATTCCGTATTTTTGTAAAAAACTTTTTAAACAGTTATTGCGACGGGCCCGTCGCAAATACCTATTGCGACGGGACCCGTCGCAAATAGTTTTTGCGACGGGCCCGTCGCAATAACGTTTTTTTTTAAAAATAAAAAAAATTAATAATACTAGTATTTGCGACGGGAACCGGGACCCGTCGCAAATACTATTCATAGTATTTGCGACGGGACCCGTCGCAAATACTCTTTTTAAAAAAAAATAAAAAATTATTAATAATACTAGTATTTGCGACGGGCATAGTATCCCGTCGCAAATACTATAAAAAAAATAAAAAAAATAAATTATTAATAAATTATTTTAATTAATATAATAATAGAATTATAATTTACAAATGAAAATAATAAATTATTTTAATTACTATAATAATAGTAGAATTATAATTCAAAAATAAAAATAATAGAATATTAATAAATAATTTAATTAATATAATAATATTATAATTATAATTCATAAATAAAAAAAAATATTAATAAGTTATTTTAATTAATATAAAAATAATAGAATTATTTTACATTCAAATATTAAAATAATTCAAGTATTACAAAAAAATAATTAAATTATAATATTATAAAATTTTAATATATATATAAAATTTTATTATATAAATAAAATTTTAATATATATATAAAATTTAATATTATAAAATATAAATATTATTATTATTCATATTAATATTGTTATTTAAAAATATAATATTATTAATATTTTATAATGAGACAGAAACTACGAATAGAAAAAAAAAATATTTTGATTTCACAAATTTTATAACAGAAATACAAACTCTAATCTGTAGGAGGGGGGGAGGGGGGGAGGTGGGGGATCTGCAGATGGTGGTGGAGGAAACTCCATCCCTAAAGCATGAGTGAGTCGGCGCATGTACTCCATCTGCTCCTGATGTTGCTGCTGCCACCGACTCGTCTGCTCCTCGTACAGCTGCTGCTGGCGTCGACGCTCCTCCTCATGCTGCTGACGCATCTGCTCCTGCTCCTGTCGGAGACTCTCTATCTGTGCAGTCTGAGATCGCAACTGCTCCTCATACTGTGTAGAAGAAGATGCACGAGCTCCTCTCGAGCTGGACGCCGACATCGCAGCACTGCCATAATAATCTCCGGGAGTCAGTCGAGAGCCGATACCAACTACCCGGCCCTTCTCGAAGGCATATTGGGTGGCCTGCATCCATGCCGCCTCATCAAACTGACGGGCAGTGGTCTGATCTGATGCCTCGGCCTGACTCTCAGGCCGGGCCTGTGCCGCTGCAGCCTCATATGACTCCTATAGTTGCAATTTAAAATTAAAATTGTGAATATATTATATGCAGTTAATTTTTAAACTTGAAAACAAATAATACTGACCACGATGTGATGCTGACGATCACCTCTGAGCTCCCCAGTAGCAGGATCATTATACATCCTCCGATATACGTCGTACTCTGTAATATCGGGGTGCTCGACAGCCTATAAGAATAAAAAATAAACTGTTAATATTTATAGTTATATAAAATATTTATAAATAATGTACGTACCAGATGCTGTCTATGAGTACTGAAAGAACGACTCCCAGCTCGATGAGTCACCTCCTGCCTCCCCCGATTCTGCCTCCCCACCGATGATCTCCTCTGAAAGGCACCACTCAACCAGTGCGCACATAATCCATCCCATACATGGGATGAAATGTACTCTGGTCGGTGTGCTCTACATGACTCATCAAAATCTGACACTCCTGTTTTCTTCATCGCAGCTTTTCTTAAATTGTGCAAAAACTGACGAAGGCGATCACGCATGGCCACCTCCCATGCCTCGTGGATGGCGTCACGCATGGTATCCTCGATCGGATACCATAAACCCTACAAATAAATCAAAATATCAAGTTAGAAATGAAATAATTTTCAAAATAAAAATTATTTATTTACGTACGTACCAACCAATGGCCGAACATGGCCTGCTGCACATCAATGGGAATCTGCTCCCATGTGGTCCACGGCTGAGAGAAATAGTTGCGCAAAATAGCGCTGCCCTGTCCGACTGCTATATGCGAAAAACTGAAAAAATAATAAACATTTATTATGTGAATAGATTAATGAAATCTTATTCAAATTCACAGGTTATTACACAGGTTATCACACCTCCGGGTGCGCGGATCAAACCCAAGACGTGGACGTCGCTCGGGGACGGGGTCAGGAATCATCAATCGTGCAAGACCGCGCCCCCTCCGCGTACTTCCTGGAGCGCCTGCAGGCTGAGGGTCATCTGCCAGCAACTCACCCGCATCGAAAGGCAGGTCAGCCTCCGCCAACTCACGAAATGTGGCCTCGTCCATCTGAAACAGAAAATATTAATATTAGCAAATAATTGATAATTACTATTATATATACATATATACATATTATGATTGTATATAAATACCATGGAATTCTATAAGTGTTCATCTTCATCATCATCTTCATATATGTCAATGTCATCTTCATATTCCTCCTCAACATCATCGATATCCATTCGAGTTGCAGTTGCTTCATCTCTTACCATTTCAAATTCATGTGTGACATCATTAACATCATCGTCATCACCGACTCTTAAATGTGGGGTGTCGTCATCGATACTCATATCTCTTTGTAAAAAAGATTGATTTTGAGTACTCTCTTGAAAAACTTCAATTCTTTGCACATCAGTGAAAGCACATTCACTTTGACTAAACTGATTGTCTCGAATTTTGATTTTTATTACACTCCACCAATCAATCAAGTCTCTTGATGTTGCACAGTACTTTGCATAATAAACTTGATATGCCTGTTGAGCCAATAAGAATGGTTCATTTACTGCGAGAACACTTTTACATTTAATATCGATGATTCCATGAGTCGGATGAACACGCACGCCTCTCTCTGTATCCAACCACCGACATTTGAACATGGTTATGTAATGTTGTCCAAGATAACAGAGTTCAATGATTTCATCAAGTATGCCATAAAAGTCAACTTCATTTTCTCGATGATGAGATCCTCTCAAGCTAACTCCATTGTTCATTGTTTTTTTCGATTCCCCATATGCATGCGTGTGGAATCGAAATCCATTCACCACATATGCATTATAAGTTTTAACAAGTTTGGAAGGTGGGTTACTCAATACACACAGCCGTTTGTCAATTTTATCAGCATGTCGAGACACCTGAAGATTTGTGAAATAATTATCAATATAGTAAACTATACATTGAATGAGTTGCTAAATGATAAAGAATTTATGTTACCAGTTTTTGAAACCACTGAGAGAAATTTTTCAGTCGTCGTTCTTCGAGAGCAGCTGCTGTAATTTTTGGAATTTGTTTCTTGATATGATTATCATACAACCTATAAAAACCAAAGTTATTTACTGTAACATAAATGATAGAATAAGTGATATAAACACTTACAGTACAACTGATGCCATCTCTTCACAGTTGAGCAGAACATACGTATGAGCTCTATGATGTTCATCATCTGAAAGCCAGCGTTCAGAAACTCCACCAAAACCAAGCTCTGACTGGTTGAAAACAGATAATTGATTGTCGATTTCATCAATATTCCTCTCATTCCGTCCCATTCGGTTGTGTTTTGAAGGATACTCAGATTCAAAATAATGGGAGCAGAAAAAAGATATTTCCTCTTGCAAATAAGCTTCTGCAATAGATCCTTCAACAGATGCTTTGTTGCGTACTTTTCTTTTCAATTTTTTCATGCATCTTTCAAATGGGTACATCCATCGAAACTGTACCGGACCTCCACATTTGGCTTCATATGGCAAATGTAACATCAAATGTTCCATTGAGTCGAAGAAAGACGGCGGAAATATTTTTTCCAGTTTACATATAATTACAACAACATCTTTTTCAAGTTTGCCTAGAGCATCATAATCTGCCGTAGCCGCACAAATTTCCCGAAAAAAATGAGACATGTCTGTTATGGAATCCCAAATCACAGAATTCAACAGACCTCTTAATCCAATGGGTAGAAGTCTCTCCATTATAACATGACAATCATGACTTTTCAATCCAGTAATATGACCATTCTTTACACATCTACCCAAATTGGAAGCACAGCCATCTGGAAGTCTCAAATCTGCAATCCACTGACAAAATAATAAACGGTTTTCTTTAGACAGTGTATAAGCTGCTTTTGGTTTCAGTAACCTTTCTGTTCTGACATTCTCAAATAGTTCCAATTCTGGACGCCTGCAAATTTGGGCAAGATCTAAACGTGCATTTACATTGTCTTTGCTCTTTCCTGGCGTATCCAAAACTGTATGAAACAAATTATCAAAACAGTTCTTCTCAATATGCATGACATCTAACATGTGTCGGACCAACAAATCAGACCAATATGGCAAATCCCAAAATATGCTACATTTAATCCAATTGTGTTCTTTCCCAAAACTAGAAATTTTCTGTTGGTTTATTGTGGGACCAAAAGTGATGGGAGGTAATGAAAATACAACCGATTTTAACTCCGAACCTGATAGCATTTTTGGAGGTCCATCCCTTTCAGCTGTTCCTTTTCTGAAATGAGATCTGTTTCTGCGAAAAGGATGATCAGCTGGAAGAAATCTGTGATGACAGTCAAAATAACAAGGTTTCTTTCCATGAATGAGCATAAATGCTTTGTTCTCTCCCATACAGTAAGGACATGATTTCTGACCATGTGTACTCCAGCCAGATAACATCCCATAAGCCGGGAAGTCACTTATTGTCCACATCAATGCTGCTCTCAGTATGAAATTCTGTTTCGTTGCAACATCATATGTACTGACACCAGTACTCCACAATAAATTTAATTCATCAATCAATGGCTTCAAATAAACATCAATATTTTTCTTCGGATGTCCTGGAATTAGTAAAGTCAAAAAGATATATGGCTCCTTCATCAACATCCATGGAGGTAAATTATACAGAGTTAAAAAAACAGGCCAACATGAATATTGACTACCATAAGATCCAAACGGACAGAAACCATCAGTGGAAAGGCCCAGTCGAACATTTCTAGCTTCTAAAGCAAATGATGGATGCACTCTATCAAAATGTTTCCATGAATCACCATCGGCTGGATGATTCAAGCTTTTATCGGTTGAAATATTCTCTTTATGCCATGACATCATTGTCGCTGTATTCTTAGACATGAATAAACGCTGAAGTCTGGATGTAAGCGGAAAATATCTCAACTGTTTTACAGGAATCAAACCAGACTTCCCGTGTTGTCCTTCTTTATATCTCAGTTGCCCACATGTGGGACAACTATCCAACGACTCATTTTCCCCTGAATATAAAATGCAGTCATTTGAACATGCATGAATCTTCTGACAAGTAAGTCCCAAATTTCAAACCAACCTCTTACTTTCATAGTAATTTTCAGGTAAAACATTTCCTTCGGGTAACAGTGTTTTCAGCAAAGAAAATATCTAGTCAAAACATGTGTTTGACATTCCGTTATCTGATTTGATAGCCATAAATTTTGCAACTGCTTCTAATTTACTCATCTTGCAGCCAGGATATAATGCATCCTCAGCAGACTTCAACAACTCATAAAATTCAGACGGTCCCAACTCAGGATTTGAAGCTATATCAGCCGGAGTTTCTGTATGTTGAACAGATGAACCTGCAACATCATGTACTAAATCTTGAAACTGGGATGGATCCGGAATCAAGTTGGTATCACCTGCTCTGGAACTGCGTTCACCGTGTTGATACCAAAAAACATAATCTGCTTGAAAACCAAAACGCAAGAGATGTTCCCCCACTTTTTCAAACGTGTCAAACGTTCTCAATGCACATTTTCTACAAGGGCATTTTATCTTTCCTTCTGAAACAAATTCTGGATTTGATGCCGCAAATGATAAAAAACTCTCCACACCCTCTATATATACTGGATTTAAACCAGAACCATTTGGATTTCTACGTTGATTTATCCATATGCGGTCATCTAATAATGACTGTTGACGACCTCGTTGTTCCATATTTTTCTATAAAATATAAAAGCATTACTGGTTTTGAATAATTTGTTAGAAAAAACACAAGCAAGGATTGAATATATTGAGAATAAAGCAAAACCTGTTACAAATATTGATAATTTTAATATTATATTGATTTTTTATTTTTTTAATAATACTAATATAATTTTTTTCATAAATATTAATTATATAATAATAACATCATTACATTATTAGTATATTTTATTATTAATATTAAAATAATATAATTTTCTATATTATATACAATTCTCCTTTCATCTGTGTGTTTCACAATCTGTCTCCACATGTAATATTGGCATTCACTTTCACCTCTCCATTGGCAAGTAGGTTGATAATTTTGAAAAAGAATGCCAATATTACATGTGGAGACAGAAAAAACACAGAAGAAAAAAGAATTGTATATAATATAGAAAATTATATTATTGTAATATTAATAATAAAATATACAAATAATGTAATAAGGTAATTATTCCAAATTATTGGTAAGTATTTCAAATTATTGGTAATTATTCCAAATTATTGGTAATTATTCCAAATTATTGATAATTATTGCTAATTATTGCTAATTATTGCTAATTATTGCTAATTAATGCTAATTATTGCTAATTATTACTAATTATTGCTAATTATTGCTAATTATTGCTAATTATTGCTAATTATTGCTAATTATTGCTAATTATTGCTAATTATTTCTAATTATTGCTAATTATTGCTAATTATTGCTAATTATTTCTAATTATTGATAATTATTTCTAATTATTGCTAATTATTGCTAATTATTGCTAATTATTGCTAATTATTGCTAATTATTCCTAATTATTGCTCATTATTCCTAATTATTGCTAATTATTGCTAATTATTGCTAATTATTGCTAATTATTGCTAATTATTGATAATTATTACTAATTATTGCTAATTATTAGTAATTATTGCTAATTATTGTTAATTATTACTAATTATTGTTAATTATTGGCAATTATTGTTAATTAATACTAATTATTAGTAATTAATACTAATTATTGGTAATTAATACTAATTATTGGTAATTAATACTAATTATTGGTAATTAATACTAATTATTGGTAATTAATACTAATTATTGGTAATTAATACTAATTATTGGTAATTAATACTAATTATTGGTAATTAATACTAATTATTGGTAATTAATAATCATTATTGGTAATTAATAATCATTATTGGTAATTAATAATCATTATTACTAATTATTGGTAATTATTACTAATTATTCCTAATTAATACTAATTATTCCTAATTAATCCTAATTATTCCTAATTATTGTTAATTATTACTAATTATTGTTAATTATTTCTAATTATTACTAATTATTTCTAATTATTACTAATTATTTCTAATTATTACTAATTATTTCTAATTATTACTAGTTATTTCTAATTATTACTAGTTATTTCTAATTATTACTAATTATTTCTAATTATTACTAATTATTTCTAATTATTACTAATTATTGCTAATTATTACTAATTATTGCTAATTATTTCTAATTATTGCTAATTATTACTAATTATTGCTAATTATTGCTAATTATTACTAATTATTACTAATTATTGATAATTATTCGTAATTATTACTAATTATTGGTAATTATTACTAATTATTGGTAATTATTGGCAATTATTGTTAATTATTCCTAAATATTGATAATTATTGGTAATTATTAATAATTAATACTAATTATTGGTAATTAATACTAATTATTGGTAATTATTGGCAATTATTGTTAATTATTCCTAAATATTGATAATTATTGGTAATTATTAATAATTAATACTAATTATTGGTAATTAATACTAATTATTGGTAATTAATACTAATTATTGGTAATTAATACTAATTATTGGTAATTAATACTAATTATTGGTAATTAATACTAATTATTGTTAATTATTACTAATTATTACTAATTATTTCTAATTATTACTAATTATTTCTAATTATTACTAATTATTTCTAATTATTACTAATTGTTACTAATTATTTCTAATTATTACTAATTATTTCTAATTATTACTAATTATTTCTAATTATTACTAATTATTTCTAATTATTACTAATTATTGCTAATTATTACTAATTATTGCTAATTATTTCTAATTATTGCTAATTATTACTAATTATTGCTAATTATTACTAATTATTACTAATTATTGATAATTATTGCTAATTATTACTAATTATTGCTAATTATTTCTAATTATTGCTAATTATTACTAATTATTGCTAATTATTACTAATTATTACTAATTATTGATAATTATTCGTAATTATTACTAATTATTGGTAATTATTGGCAATTATTGGCAATTATTCCTAAATATTGATAATTATTGGTAATTATTAATAATTAATACTAATTATTGGTAATTAATACTAATTATTGGTAATTAATACTAATTATTGGTAATTAATACTAATTATTGGTAATTAATACTAATTATTGGTAATTAATACTAATTATTGGTAATTAATACTAATTATTGGTAATTAATACTAATTATTCCTAATTAATACTAATTATTCCTAATTAATACTAATTATTGGTAATTAATACTAATTATTGGTAATTAATACTAATTATTCCTAATTAATACTAATTATTCCTAATTAATACTAATTATTCCTAATTATTGTTAATTATTCCTAATTATTACTAATTATTGGTAATTAATACTAATTATTGGTAATTAATACTAATTATTGGTAATTAATACTAATTATAGGTAATTATTACTAATTATTGTTAATTATTGGTAATTATTACTAATTATTGGTAATTAATACTAATTATTGGTAATTAATACTAATTATTGGTAATTAATACTAATTATAGGTAATTAATACTAATTATAGGTAATTAATACTTATTATTGGTAATTATTACTAATTATTACTAATTATTCTTAATTATTGATAATTATTGATAATTGTTTCTAATTATTAGTAATTAAATGAATAATTATCAATAATTAGAAATAATTACCAATAATTATAAATAATAACATTATTAATATATTTTATTATTAATATTAAAATAATATAATTTTCTAATTTATATACAATTCTTCTTTCATCTGTGTGTTTTCTATCTCCACATACAAATAATACATGTGAAGACAGCAAACACACAGATGAAAAAAGAATTGTATATATATAAAAAATTATATTATTTTAATATTAATAATAAAATAAACTAATAATGTAATAATGTTCTTATTCCTAATTATTGGTATTTATAACTAATTATTAATATTTATTCTTAATTATTAAAAATTATTACTAATTATTCCTAATTACCAAACAATACTAATAATTTAAATTTATTAAATAATAAAACAATGTAAACATAATTAAATTACAACTAATTAATAATAATTGAAACTAATAAAAAATTAAAAATAAATAAAAAATTAAAAATACCTTGAAAAATGATCTGTTCTGATCGTTCTTGAAAACTTTAATATCAGCTCCGGAGAAAAAAATTAAACTGGAGAAAAACTCAACTCTAGAAATATAATTTTCAGAGAAGGAGAAGATAAGGAATGAGAATGAAATGAAAAAAACGGATGGGGGTATTTATAGGTTAGATTATTTGCGACGGGACCGTTTGCGACGGGATTCCCGTCGCAAATAGTATTATTTGCGACGGTACCCGTCGCAAATACCTTAGCCAACATTTATTACGGTCAACCGGTAAATAGTTATTTGCGACGAGTCCCGTCGCAAATAACCCCTGCCGACATAGTATTTGCGACGGGGGGATATTCCCGTCGCAAATACCTTTTACCGCCGCCGGTTATTTGCGACGGGGAAAGCAATCCCGTCGCAAAAGCCTCCTTATTTGCGACGGGGAAATACCCCCGTCGCAAATAAGTTTTTAACATGACTATTTGCGACGGGAATAAATCCCGTCGCAAATAACCCGTCGCAATTGCTCATTTTTCCCGTAGTGTTTATCATCTTCATATATTTTTTGTTTTAACCAAAACAATGTCGTGGAATTAGTTATAAAACAATCAAAATGATGTCATGTTTTCTGTTTCAATATGACCGTTATAATGCCAGGTGTCCAAGTCCCTTCGAGTTTTCTGGAGAAATATGACCGTTAGAGGAAATATGACTGTTGGAACCTAAGTCCTATAAATAGGAGGCCATTTGAATATGAGTAGAACAACTTTGACACAACTGTTAGACTTTTCTTATATCAAGTTCTAGAGAGAGACACTGTGACTTCTCTCCTACTTCGTGCGAAAGCCTTGAAACTACAAAACGTGAATGGATCATTCTTAGTTTTTGTATTTTTATAAGTGCTTTGTTTTGCTTTGTGTGACTGATCAAGTGATAATGATCAAGGGCTATCGGGGATAGGCAGACGATTCTACCGATCATCATATCGAGGGCTTTCAAGTGATTGAAAGACAGAGGTTCCGATTACCTACAAAATTGAGGGCTTGCGGGGATAGCAAGACAGACGTATCGATCATCGTATCGAGGGCTTACAGGGATAGCAAGACAGACGTACCGATCATCGTATCGAGGGCTTGTAGGGATAGCAAGATAGACGTACCGATCATCGTATCGAGGGCTTACCAAGGTGGTGGTAAGACAGACCTGTTATCCTAGGTGAAAGGATAACCCTTCTCTTTGGGTCAAAAGAATTGTAATAATTTTACATTTCCGCTGCTGTTTGTTTTAAGAATTGGAATTGTATTGTTTTCCTTTCTTCATTCCATATTCATTTGTAATTGTTTCAATTACAATTATACTGTTACATATTGTATCGATTGATTCTATACGCTTTATGGTAGAATCCTTCACTATTGTATTACTCTGATTATTGTATTCATCTTGAATACAATTGCTTTATTTTTCTTATAGTATTACATCATATCATACCTTTATATTCAATACAATTGTGGTTGTTTGTTCTTGTTGTGAATTTTATTAGTTTACGATCATTTAAACTAATTTCTTAAGTGTTTAAACACAAAGTTTTTAAACCTACAATTCACCCCCCCCCCCTCTTGTATTGTTCCATCTAATATTCATATACATCTACATATTCGATCCAAAAATTGGTATCAAAGGAGGTTTCCACTGATTTGTATTACTAGCTCTATTGTTTCTAAATTTCTGTTTCAACTATTTACTACACTAATGTGTGGAGTGGAAAATATTTTGTTTTATTAGATGACAGGGATGAATATTGGGTCAATTTAAAATCTAAATCCTTCTAGACCGCCTATCTTTGATGGGAACGACTATGAGTACTGGAGAGATCGAATGAAGACATTTTTTATCAATACTGGTGTAGAAAATTTTATTATGCTTACTGGAGGTTAAAAAATTCCTAACAAAGAAGTCAATACTTTCACTAATCAAGAGAAGCAAGAATATCAACTGAATTACAAGGTACGCAATACTTTGTTATGTTCTATGACCAGGAATATATACAGCCAGATATCATCTTGTGAAGCAGTCAACTTTATTTGGAAGAAATTGGAAGTCACACATTTTGGTACATCCGTTATAGAAACAAGAAGAGCAATGCTTTGAGCAGAGTATCATGGATTTATTTTTCCTTATGGAGAGGTTGTATGTAAAGTGCAACAAAGATTTATGACAATTGTCAACAGTTTACAATCTATGGGTGAAAAATGTCTTGATGATGAATCTCTTGTTGAAAAAATTATTGATATAATACCGAACAAATGGGAGTCAAAAAGGACAGCTATTTATGAAAACAGAAAAGTTTCCCAGATTACACTTGATGAACTATTTGGAACTCTTCTACAACACGAGACAAGAATGAAGAGGGATGCGGATTTCAATAAGAAGAAAAATGGAAATGGAAGTGTAGCTTTTACTACTACGTCTAAAGCTAAAACACCCAAAAGGATAACAAGATCCAAAGCTAAGAAAGTTGTTATGTCTGATTCAAGTGATTGTGATCTTTCAGATAATGAGTAAGCCAATCTTGCTCGAAGGATGAACAAGATTGTAGGAAAGAAAGTCTTCCAATAGAGATTCAAAAATAATGATAGGAAGGATAAGAAATATTCAGAGGTAACTTGTTATGAATGTAAGAAAGTAGGTCATATAAGACCTGATTTTCCTTTACTGAAGAGAAAATACAGAAAGGAGAAACATTCTGAAAGATGTAAGAAAAGGTATTACAAGACAAAGATGAAGAAAGTATTGAATGAAAATGATACTTGGAGTGCAACTGGTAGTGATTCATCAGATAATTCTTCAGAATATGAATCCTCAAAACAGAGGAATATTGGACTTATAGCCAGATTATCAATTAAAGATCATTGTCTCAAGGCTAAGGTACACAATGCTGAAGCTATTACAAATGTTTCTTTGAATACGAATTATACTGATAATAAATATTATGAATCTTCAAATGATGAGTCCTCATCATCAGAAGATAATGTTTTACCTTCTTTTGAAGAAGTGTCTAGGTTTTCTAAATTACTTGAGAATGAAAATTCTAAAGTCAAGAAAAATCTTGATAAATCAAATTCTAGAATTTCAATTTTAACTAAAGAAGTATCAGATCTTTCTAATGATCTTGATATAAAAACTTCTGATTTTGAAAGTATTTTAAAAACCCTTGAGAAAGTAAAATCTGATAAGGATAAACTTTCTAAGGATCTTGAAAATGTAATTTCTAAGAAAAATGTTTTAGAGCCTAACTCTATTTCTAAATCAAATGTTTTGGAGGATAAAAACTTAGATTTAAAATTAAAGTCAGAAATTTTTTCCTTGAAAAAATGTTTGTCAAACTTTACTCATGGCAAGGAAAACTTTGAAAAAATGTATTCTCAAATTAGACCTTTGAGGAATCATTTTGGTATTGGTTATACTTATTCTAAACCAATTTTTAGTAATAACTATTTTGTTCCACAAAATACTCCTTTTTGCTCTAAGTGTCAATGTGGTGGACACTGTAAAAGAGATTGTTCTCTTAATAGAATCTAGTCTTTAGGATTTCATAAAGACCATTTTGAAAAAAAAATGTGGATTCCTAAAATTCTTTTATCTAACCTTTTTTGATCCAAACAAGTTTGGATTCCGAAAAAAATAACTGTTTCTTTTTCAGGAAAATAAGAAGTGTACCAACAAAAACATTTGGTACATGGATAGTGGTTGTTCTCGACATATGACAGGAAATAAATATTTCTTTGAAAAGATCATCGAAACAAAAGGTATAAAGGTTACCTTCGGAGATAATTCTCAAGGAAAAATTGTTTGAATAGGTAATATTATTTTTCTTGGAAAAGTTCTTATTTCAAATGTTTTGTTTTTCAAAGGTCTTAATCACAATATCATCAGCATAAGTCAATTATGTGATGAAGGTTACCTTGTGAATTTTAGAAATGATAAATGTCTAGTTCACAATTCTAAGGATGATTTCATTCTATTTACCCATAGGCAAGAGAATGTATACACTATTAACTTAGAAGATCTTAGGAGCCAAAATTTACCATGCTTAAGTGCAATAGAAGACCAATCATGGCTATGGAATAGAAGACTAGGACACTACAACCTAAGAAACCTTTGTAAACTTTCAAATAAAAGACTTGTAAAGGGATTACCAGATCTTAGATATGATTCTTCAAAAGTCTGTAATCCTTGTCAATTTGGAAAGCAACATAAAACTAGCTTTAAATCAATTAATAAAGTTTCAACTTCTAATGCATTACAGCTAGTGCATATGAATCTTTTCGGTCCTTCACAAATCGGAAGCATTGGAGGCAAATACTATGTATTTGTCTTAGTTGATGACTTTACTAGATTTACATGGGTCTATTTTCTAACAAATAAATCTGAAGCCTTTTTCTATTTCAAAACTTTTAGAGCCCAAGTTAAAAATGAGAAAAACCTACCACTAATAACTATTCATAGTGATCATGGTGGTGAATTTCAAAATTCTTATTTTGAAACATTTTGTAGTAAGAAAGGTATTACTCACAATTTTCCAGCTCCAAGAACTCCTCAGCAAAATGGTGTTGTTGAGAGAAGAAATCGTATTCTTCAGGAAATGAAAAGAACCATGTTGAGTGAATACTCAATTGCTAAGCACCTTTGAGCTGAAGCTGTAAGTACTGCTTGTTATACTATAAATCGTGTTTTAACCAGACCTTTTCTTAATAAAACACCTTATGAATTGTGGACTGGCCAAAAACCTAAAGTTTCATACTTCAAAGTTTTAGGGTGAAAATTATTCATTTTGAATATTAAAGAGAATCTTAACAAATTTTCACCAAGATCTGATGAAGGAATAATTCTAGGCTATTCTAAAACTTCTAAGGATTATAGAGTTTTCAATAAAAATACTTGTACTATTGAAGAAATAGTACATGTTAAATTTGATGAAACCAACCCTTTTTTTTCAACCAACCCCAACCTACATCCTCAGATGTGTTTTCTAAAGATGGTTATTAACCTCTATTAGAAGATTCTTCTGATAAGAAAAATGTTCAAGAAAGAGTTCCTGAAACTTTTATCCCAGAATAATTTCTACCATATGTTGATAAATAGGTTTTACAAAACCCAAATCAACTATTTCTTAGGAATCATCCCAATAATAATATCATTGGTGATGTAAATCAACCTATAAGGACAAGAAATTCCTTAAGAAATTAAATAGAACATCTTGCTTTTCTTTCTCAATTTGAAACCTAAAATCCCAAGTGAGGCCTTAGATGATGAAGTTTGGATTAAATCAATGCAAGATGACCTAAATGAATTTGAAAGGAATCAAGTCTGTACTTTAGTTGAAAGACCCAAAGAAACAACTGTAATTGGTGTAAAGTGGGTTTTTAGAAATAAATGTGATGAAAATGGAATCATTATAAGAAATAAAGAAAGACTTGTTGCTAAGGGCTATAATCAACAAGAGGGAATAGAATATGAAGAAACATATGCTCCTGTAGCTATACTTGAATCTATTCATATTCTATTAGCCTTTTCAGCATACTTCAATTTCAAACTATTTCAAATGGATGTTAAATGTGCTTTTCTAAATGGTTTTGTTCAAGAAGAAGTTTTTTTCGAACAACCCTCTGGCTTTCTTGCCTCAAAACATCCTAATCATGTTTTTAAACTTACCAAATCTCTATATGGCCTTAAACAAGCCCCTAGAGCATGGTATGATAGACTTACAGGATTTCTTTTACAAAACAATTATGTAAAAGGTACAGCAGATCCAACCCTTTTTATAAAAATGGAAAATAAAAATGTTTTTATTGTTCAAATTTATATTGATGACATCATATTTGGATCAACTCAGCAATCTTTAACTAATTATTTTGCTAACTTAATGAAATATAAGTTTGAAATGAGTATGATGGGTGAGTTAACATTCTTTTTAGGTTTTAAAATTTCACAAAAACCAGAAGGAACATATATATCTCAACATAAGTATATAAAGTATTTACTCAAAAAGTATGATTATGACAAGACTAAAAGTATTAGCACTCCAATTGGTACCTCAAATACACTTGATCTTAATGAAACTGGAAAACCAGTAGATCAAACAATTTTTAGAGGTATGATAGGAAGTTTGTTATACTTGACAGCCAGACAACCAGACTTATTGTTTTCTGTATACTTATGTGCAAGATACCAATCTAATCCAAAAGCATCTCATTTAAAAGTCGTGAAGATAATATTTCAGTATTTAAAAGGCGCTCTGGATTTAGGACTTTTTTACTCTTCTGGAAATGATTTTGTTTTAAAAAGATTTTTAGATGCTCACTTTAGTGATTGTAGAATGGATAGAAAGAGTACATCTGACACATGTCATTTATTAGGAGATTATCTGGTTTCCTGGTCCTGCAAGAAACAACACTCAGTAGTACTTTCCACTACTGAAACTGAATATGTATCAGCTGGAAGTTGTTGTGCTCAAGTGTTGTGGATGCAACACACACTCACTGACTATGGATTGAGTTTTTCCAAAACTCAAATTCTTTGTGATAATACTGGTGCCATAGCTCTTAGTAAGAACTCAACACATCACTCTTGTGCTAAACACATAGATATTAGGCATCACTTTCTTAGGGATCACACACAAAAAGGAGATATTATTTTACAATTCATCAGAACGCAAGAACAACTTGCTGACATTTTTACAAAACCATTACCTTCCAATAGATTTGAGTTTATAAAACAGAATCTAGGAATGATTACATTAAAATAATCATTCATATATACTTCATGTTTTACACTTCTCCTTACATTAAACAACTCCTCTTAGAAAGGGGGAGAACATTTTTAACTTATTGTGTTTCTTATTTTCTTATGATCTTTATATTATTCACCTGGTTTGTGTTTTTGTCTTTCTGTTTATTGTATTGACTATTTTATCGTATTATTTACCTTTCTGTTTATCGTATTGACTATTTTATCATATTATTTACCTTTATGTTTATCGTATTGACTGTTTTATCGTATTATTTACCTTTCTGTTTATCGTATTGACTGTTTTATCGTATTATTTACCTTTCTGTTTATCGTATTGACTGTTTTATCGTATTATTTACCTTTCTATTTATCGTATTGATTGTTTTATCATATTATTTACCTTTCTGTTTATCATATTAACTGTTTTATCATATTATTTATCTTTATGTTTATCGTATTGACTGATTACCATAACAAGTTCATTTTCCATCGGCTTGTCAGTTCATGGTAACAACTTTGTTTTCCATCGGCTTGTCAGTTCATGGTAATAAGTTTGTTTTCCATCGGCTTGTCAGTTCATGGTAATGAATTTATTTTCCATCAGCTTTTCCGTTCATGGTAATGAATTTTTTTTCCATTGGCACATCCATTCATGGTAATTAATTTCTTTTCTATCAGCACGTCTGTTCATGGTAATGAATTCCTTTTCCATTGGCACGTCGGTTCATGGTAATAAAATTGTTTTCCATCAGCACGTAAATTAATGGTAACAAGTTTGTTTTCCATCGACACGTTAGTTCATGGTAACAATATTGTTTTCCATCGGCACATCCGTTCATGGTAATGAATTTCTTTTCCATCGGCACGTCAGTTAATGGTAATAAGTTTGTTTTCCATCAGCACATCAGTTCATGGTAACAATATTGTTTTCCATCGGCATGTCAGTTCATGGTAATGACTTTGTTTTCCATCAGTACGTTAGTCAATGGTAATGAATTTGTTTTCCATCAGTATGACAATTCATCGTATTCTTTCTCTTCATACGCTTGTGTTTTCTTTCACTGATAATACTATTTAAACCAACAATTACCTTATGATCTCTGGCAGGTACATACTTTACTATTTTTTTTAAAAAAATCGTTTTAATCTTATCCGTTGATTTATTTTCTTCTGATCTCAACCATAGAAGACCAATGGTCATTATTTTGTCACCTATAAATAGACCCCCCTCCCCAACCCCACACCGGTTTTTCAGATTTTGTGGCGAAGCTCGGCCTCCCTGTTTTAAGAATCTGTACGATCTTCCATTGGCTTCACCTATATGTCTCAGTCCTCTGCTAACACTCCTACTGAAATGTCTTCCAAGAATTTTTCAGAAAAATACTTTTTTAGAGAAAGGTTAGTTTCTCGGGACTTTTTTGATTCGTACGATTCTACAATCAAAAGAATTATTTTTTTTCAAGGCTGGGAGCATTTGTGTGTTGAAAAACCAGTGTCTCAAGATCTAGTTCTTATTGATAAAGTCAGACAGTTCTACAAGACTGTGTATTTCGACAAAAACATGACTATCAATTTTGTTGTGTACAATAGAAAGATATCAATGTCTATGAAGTAAGTAGCCCACTTTCTAAGTGTTCCAGCAAAAGGTGATTCTTTTTGTCCATCTCATAAACTACCAGATGAATTTGGTACGTTTAACAAAGAAAGTGTTGAAAAGTCTTTGTTTCTTATAAATGAAGAGAAGAGGAAAGTGGCTCATCTTTCTCCAGAAAATAGATTTGTGGCTCTTTGGATGCAAGGTTTTCTAATCCCAAGGAAAGGGGATAGAGAAACTCTGAAAGTTTATGATATTTTCATGCTTGACTATCTTTTCAACATGAGAAAAGTGAATCTCATGGGATACATTTTTGAAACTATCAAGAATGTTAAGTCAGAAGCAATTAAGTCCCATTTGATCATGTATCCATCTATTCTTACAAAGTTCATTCTTGAGAACATGAAGTTTTTCAATATTCCTTTGAAAGGAAAATTGAAAGAACTGAAGCCTTCCTAGATAAGTAATATTATATTGAAGAAGTTGAATGTATGTTTTGATCAGAATTAAAAGCTCTTTGTTAAGGATTTAGAAGCTGAATTGGCACAGAATCAATCGACACCTATGCTAGTCAAAGACAATCCATCTGTTGGTGCTCCTCAAAAGTCAGATCTACAAACCAGTTCAAAGCCAAAGAAGAAACCCAAGTATAGTAAGGAGGTTGTGGCAAGGTGGAGAAAATAAAGAGAACAAATAAAGGAAGTTGATCCGAAGTTTGGTCTTGACCCAGCTGAAGCCTTTGCTGAAAGGATAAGGGTTGATGATACCCTTCAGGCTGAAAAGAAAAAGAAGACTCTTTTAAAAAGAAAAGCTCAGGAGTTTGATGTTTCAAAACTCATGAAAATGGTTGAGGATGATAGTGCTCAAGTAACTGAAGAAGTATATCAAGAACCCATTGTACAGAGTCTTCCAGAGCCAGAGAAAGGGAAAAAATTCTGGAAGAAATTCAGGAAGTTGAAGAAGAGGAAGAAGATTTCCTTTTGGAATTCCTTCAGAGCTCAAAGAAGAGTAGAGAAGAATCGTTCCAAAGACAAAGTGAAGGGATTCAACAAGCTCCTCATGCCAATCAAGAACTGGCTGAATCTTTTGAAACTCCAAAAATAAATCTTTCTCAAGGGAATCAACATCCTCAATCTTCTCATACGGAAAAACAATTGTTATCGGTGACAAAGTGGAAGAAGAAAGAAAGGGGATTGAAAAAGTAAAAGGAAAACAGCCAGTTGTAGACTCAAGCTAATCAAATGAACTGGATTCGTACGATGAGGATACTGATTTAGAACAGACAATTTCTCTCAAAAGGAGTGATTACATTGTTTATGTTTTGAGAAGAATTGAGAAGACCATTCCTTAATTTCCCAGGCTTGAAGGAAAAATTGATTTCATTACTGACAATCAGAGAAAGAAACTTGGCTCTGTAAGAGAATTAAGAAATAAAGTTTTGTCAGTTGAAGCCGATTTGAAAGTTTTATCTGAAAGTTCGGCTGCTCATAAGAAGGCTTACAACAGAATGACTAAGTGGTCATACAAAACAGAGAGCTTGGTGAATGATCGTGATGTATCAATTGAATACTTAAGGATACTTTCAAATGATCTCGCTATTGCTTTTAATAAGCTTGACAAAGAAACTATTGAAAGACTGAATCAATTTTCAAATACCCATGGAGCCGATATTCCTTCAGTGAAAGAGTTACAAGAAAGAATGAATGCTTTTCAGTCTGAGTTTTCGAAGGTTTCATCTTTCAAAGGTGAATTAGTCTTGTTGAAGAAACAAAATTCCGTGTTATTTAAAGACAACGAGGATCTGCAAAACAGAATTTATACTCTTGAAGAAGTAATCAGAGTCCAAGAAGAGACCATCAAGAATCAAGATCATCTTTTTGCCGACCAACAGGAGCTTCTCAGATCTCGAGGTGATTCTATATCTGAAGACAAGAAATAAATCAAAAAGATGAAAGTCGTTCTTCATGAGCTGATAAAGAAGTAAAAGGAAAGAGAAAACAAATGACTATTGTATTTGTTTTCTTTTCAAACCTTTGTTATCGTAATAAGATTTATGATACCTTTCCCATTGTCTTGTATTTTTTTTCTAACTCTTTCAGGAAACTAAAGATTACCCATTCTTTTTGTAAATCACAAAGGGAGAGAATGTTTTACAAAGGGGGACAATGTTTTACAAAGGGAGAATGTTTTGAACAAACACTTCTAAATAAATGAAAATCCATGAATATAATCCTTAGGAAAGTACATACCTAAGGGGGAGTTAGTTGTATTCAATTTCTTATTCAGAAGAGTTTCCAATAACTCAGGGGGAGATAAGTATTTATTTTTGTTTTTACTTTGTGTTTTGTGCTTTCCAAAAAGGGGGAGATTGTTGAGTCAAAAGTTTTATTTTGACTTTTATATCTTGTTTTGGAAATCACAAATGTCTTTTATCATGCTGATCTTATTGATCATGCTGATCGTACTGACCATGCTGATCGTACTGACCATGCTGATCGTACTGACCATGCTGATCGTACTGACCATGCTGATCGTACTGACCATGCTGATCGTATTGACCATGGTGTTCGTACTGACCATGCTGATCGTATTGACCATGTTGATCGTACTGACCATGTTGGTCGTACTGACCATGTTGATCATACTGACCATGTTGATCGTACTGGCCATGTTGATCGTACTGACTATAATTTTTGTACTGACTCTGTAAATTGTATTGACTCTGTTAATCGTACTAAGTTTTATAAACTATACTCACTTTGTATCGTTTCAATACATTACACTGACTAATACTTATAGTACTCATACCTTACTTTCATTACATGCTTGTTTTGGTCCTTTATCAAAAACAAATGTTTCATATTAATCGTACTCATGTTTATCATCTTCATATATCTTTTGTTTTAACCAAAACGATGTCATGGAATTAGTTATAAACCAATCAAAACAATGTCGTGTTTTCTGTTTCAATATGACCGTTATAATGTCAGGTGTCCAAGTCCCTCCGAGTTTTCCAGAGAAATATGACCATTAGAAGAAATATGACTGTTGGAACCTGAGTCCTATAAATAGGAGGCCATTTGAAGCTAGGGAAAACAACTTTGACACAACTGTTAGACTTTGTTTATATCAAGTTATAGAGAGAGACACTGTGACTTCTCTCCTGCTTCGTGAAAAAGCCTTGAAACTACAAAACGTGAACGGATCATTCTTAGTTTTTGTATTTCTATAAGTACTTTGTTTTGCTTTGTGCGACCGATCAGGTGATAACAATCAAGGGCTGTCGGGGATAGGCAGACGGTGCTACCGATCATCGTATCAAGGGCTTTCAAGTGATTGAAAGACAGAGGTGCCGATTACCTGCAAAATCGAGGGCTTGCGGGGATAGAAAGACAGACGTACCGATCATCGTATTGAGGGTTTGCGGGGATAGCAAGATAGACATACTGATCATCGTATCGAGGGCTTACCAAGGTGGTGGTAAGACAGACCTGTTATCCTAGGTGAAAGGATAACCCTTCTCTTTGGGTCAAAAGAATTGTAATACTTTTACATTTCCACTGTTGTTTGTTTTAAGAAAGGGAATTGTATTGTTTTCCTTTCTTCATTCCATATTCATTTGTTATTGTTTCAATTACAATTATACTGTTACATATTGTATCGATTGATTCTATACGCTTTATGGTAGAATCCTTCACTATTGTATTACTCCGATTATTATATTCATCTTGAATACAATTACTTTACTTTTCTTATAGTATTACATCATATCATATCTTTATATTCAATACAATTGTGGTTGTTTGTTCTTGTTGTGAATTGTATTAGTTTAAGATCATTTAAACTAATTTCTTAAGTGTTTAAATACAAAGTTTTTAAACCTACAATTAACCCCCCCTCTTGTATTGTTCCATCTAATATTCATATACATCTACATATTTGATCCAACATATTGGTCTTAGGACTTAAGATTGTTTTCAATGTGTAACATTTGATCGCGTACTTTGATGCATGAAAAAAAACATGACATTGAAGTCATAGAGAGGTAGCTTCTATTGGGTGTGTCATTGGTGGCATGACATTGGTTGAATGATCAAGATAGAATTTGTCACTTCTGAGTCGAGGAAGAGATATATCATGGGCTCAGGTTAACCAGAATGGTAGGACCATCATTAAATCAACATCCATGGTATAAGAAGGTAAGTCCATCTAGTAAGGCCATTAAATATATAAAGCAACAAAAGGATGATGACACAAGTGTGCATCCTTCTTTATGAGATATCGCGAGACAAAGAGATAATATTACACCAAACGTGTTTGTAAGGAGGTAGTTGTAGTTATGACATTCCTTATCTCTTTAGGGACCATGATGGGCTACTAGACTCTGTTCTTGATCTATGGGTTGGATTCACTACTATCAAGATAAATACCTAGAGGGTCACACACTAAGTGTATCCCCAAGTTCCACCTATTCCAATGAATAGGAGTTTAGGATGAAGTGGGCCCCACGTACGGGGGTTGGTGAACGTCTGAGTGTGATCGATTGTAAGTAAAAATAATTCAATTATATTATTCAAGTTTAGAATAATTATGATTGAATTTATTTCTAAAGGTATTCACAAATTGTTTTATTATAAAAGTGAATATGAGAAAATATAAGTTTTTAAACGAACATAGGATGTTCAATGTTTGTTAAATTATTTGGGGAGCTTATGGGTCGAGTTAATGGTTCATATTTTATCATGTAACATTTTATAGTATTACAAGTGAGTGATAAAATATTTTTTACATTTAGGACAAGTTTATTAATTCATACTTGTGCAC
Source organism: Viscum album (assembly GCA_963277665.1). NCBI lineage: Eukaryota > Viridiplantae > Streptophyta > Magnoliopsida > Santalales > Viscaceae > Viscum > Viscum album. The sequence continues at coordinate 1,876,301,271 of OY728161.1, forward strand.
AAAGGTATAAAATGGAGGTTATTACTTTTTAGGGACCATAGTGTAATTTTGGAAAGTATAACCTAGGTATAAAAGGTCATTTTTAGACTCTTGAATAGTAATCTCCACCATTTGGATGAATTCAGTGAGAGAAGCACTCTTATCCTATCCTCTCAAGTTCTTAGAGAGAGGATCCAAAGAAAGAACAAGGTCGGATCGATCTTGTCTTCTCGATCGAGTTCGCATTGTTCACGCGATCAAAGAGACATCATAAAGCTCTTCAATTTCTCACACTATCACCCGAGAAACATAGATCGGTGATCCAGGTGTTGTGGTGCACATGTGGATGATTTAGAGGATGCCTAGCTTGGCACCTTTGAACCATGAAACATCGATGGTGAGAAAATCAAATTAATGACTTCAAACGAACAAGGTACCATTTACGCTTTCATTCAATTTAATTTTTCATACATAAATTGAATTACACAGAATCCTTTATATGGGCAAGGTGCTTTGTGGATTTAGTGTTTTGAAAATGAATCTAAACCCAAAATTTTAAATTGTGTGTTTTTTACGCTTTTGTTGCGCCCTGGGTTCCTTCACTATATACTATGTACCATGTTATAGTACATTATCCGACTATAGAACTACTTTTAAGAATATCATCATGACATTTCAAGATTCTCATCATAGAAGGGAACTGTCTTGACCTTATCAATGCGATGGATACTCTAGGAAATTATCGCATAAATGTTATCGAGAACAATCAATATGTGATAACATATTTATATTAATATTAACTCTATTGAATATTCATGTGATTTAAAGTATAAAGTAGTTAGTTCTGGGGTACCAACTCAAACAGGTATGAGTCAAAGTACTTGTTTTCAATATAAAAGTGTCATTTTAGTTTAAAATTTTGTGTTGCATAGTCAAAACCGACCAAACATGCTTGAATTGTCTTGATACTTTAGAAAAAAAAGATCGATAATTCATTTTTTGATGTGTAGGAATTAACCTCACATCAGTCTGACACACGATGCGACCATTATGATTAAAAGTGTATGTTTTCAGTTTAAAAATAACATTTTTATCCAAAACACTCATCACACGCTCAAAATCAAGAAAACAAGTTAGGATTGTCTTGATACTTTAGAACAACGATATTTGATTCATTTGTGACATGTAGGAATTAACCGCGCTTCAATTTGACATATTGTGTGACCAGTATGACTGAAAATGCATGTTTTCATTTAAAAGTTACATTTTAGTTCAAAACAAGCATCACATACTGAAAACCAATCAAACGTGTTTGGATTGTCATGATACTTTAGAATAACAATTGATTTTCCATTTGTGACTTGTAGAAACTGACCACATGTCATTTAAGTTGAAATTTATAATGAATTATATAACATTTCAATTGCGATTTATTTTTATTGCACGTGGGTGGCATTAGAGTGATTACATTTACTTTATGTTGCCAAGCTTTACATTTGTGGTCTTTCAACGGAATAATTTGATCTTTTTTTTGTTTATTGATTACAAATATCTAAAATCTAAAACCTAAATAAAAAAAAATCAATAATGATATCAGTATAATCCGAATAAATAGATTTCAAGGGAAACTTCGTAATCAAAGTCATTCGAAAAGTCTGTCACGTACGTAGTTATTTTGGCATGAACACACGGTCCACTCCTGCGGTTCAATTTAGAGACGGGGGGCAATCATCTGCTCCTGAACAGGTTGAGAAACGCCCGCACGGGAGGATCCAGTTGACTGATCGCCGGCGGCAATGACGGCGGCCATGGACCTCAGCTGGAACTTCTGAACCTTGCCGGTGGAGGTCTTGGGCAGCTCCTCCACAATCACAACCTTTTTGGGGACCATGAAGCCGGCCAGATTTTTCCTGCAATGGGACAGGATGTGAGCGGCTTCCTCCGGCCCGCCGTCGCCGGCGGCGGTGACGAAGGCGCAGGGGCTCTCCCCCCACCGCGGATGCGGCATCGCCACCACCGCGGCCTCCCGCACCGCCGGGTGACCGTACAGCACCGCCTCCACCTGGACACTGCTGATGTTTTCTCCGCCGGATATGATCACGTCCTTCGACCTGTCCTTAATCTCCACGTACCCGTCGCCATGGACGACGGCGACGTCGCCGGTGAGGAACCACTCCACGCCGCCGTCCTTTCTGAACGCCCTGGCGTTCGCCTCCGCGTCCTTGAGGTATCCCTTCATGACGCCGCTCCCCCGGATTACGATTTCTCCCAGGCTCCGGCCGTCGCGGGGCACGCTCCTCATCGTAGCGGGATCCTTCACGTCGACGTCGGCGAGCGACAGGACGCTCACCCCCTGCCGCGCCTTCAGCCTCGCCCTCTCCCCCGGCGGCCGCCGGTCCCACTCCGGCTGCCACTCGCACACCAGCGCCGGCCCCGTCGCCTCCGTCATCCCGTACGAGTGCGTCACGCGGAAACCCAGCGCCTCGATCTTCTCGAGCAGCGCCGGCGGCGGAGGCGCCCCGCCGACGAGCACGCTGACCCCGTCGGCGCCCCTGAGGAGGTTGGAGCGGCGGTGGGTGAGGGAGTGGGGGCCGCCGGCGCCGTCGATGAGGGCGTGGAACACGACGGGGGCGCAGCACATGTGGGTGACCCCATGGATGGCGATGCTCCGGTAGATGTCGGCGGAGGTGGGGCGACGGATGCAGACGTTGGTGCCGCCGCGGGCCGCCGCGCCCCAGGTGAAAGTCCAGCCGTTGCAGTGGAACATCGGGAGCGTCCACAGGTACACCGGCGCGTGGCCCATCTCCCACCCCAGCACCATGGCCAGGGAGCTCAGGTACGCCCCCCGGTGGCTGTACACCACCGCCTTCGGCGCCGACGTCGTACCCGATGTGTAGTTCACGGCGATCGGGTCCCACTCGTCGTCGACGGAACGCGCCGCCGGGACCGCCCCGTCGCCGTCCCCTCCCGCCACCATCTGTTCGTACTCCACCTCCCCGAATCTGGCGCCGGTGGGGGAGTCGACGTCGTCGATGAGGGCGAGGAGTGGGACGGCGGCGCCGGGATGGAGCTCCTGCAGGAGGCGGAGGGCTTCGCCGGCGAGTGCCACGCACTCGCAGTCGACGAAGAAGGCCTTGGCCTCGGAGTGGCGGAGGATCCCGGCGATACTCCGGGCGTCCAGTCGGGTGTTGATGGCGTTGAGGACGGCGCCCGCCATGGGCACCGCGAAGTGCATCTCGTAGAGAGCCGGAACATTGGGCGCCAGGACCGACACCTGCGGCAAAAAAAAAAAAAAAAGTATTCAGCAACTGAATAATCATACCCACACCAAGAAGTCAACACAAGTGAAGTTTTGGAGACTGACGACGTCGTTTTTAGTGATGGCGAGGCGGGAACGGAGGGCGGCGGCGAGGCGGAGGGTGCGGCGGTGGGTCTGCAGCCAGGTGAATCGAGCTCCGCCGTAGATGAGGGAGGTGCGGTGGGCGTAAACGGCGGCGGCCCTCGTGAGGAAACTGAGAGGAGTGAGGGGCGCGTGGTTTGCTTCGCGTTTGGGCAGCTTCTCCATTTTCAGTCCTCTCTCTATGAAGATTTGGTGGGGGAGGGAGGGGCCATGGCATAAGATATATAGAGAGTTGGTGTGCGGTGGGAACGTGGAGAGGTCGGTATGCTCACCATTGTTCGGTCGGTTACAATCATAATTGTCTATTTGCCTTTTTTGTATTTTTTACATGGTGACAAAATTCAACGAGGAAAAGAATCAGCCTAACAGTGGAAACCGTGAAAACCGTGATGCATCCCAAATCCCGCTAAACTGTGGGCAAACAAAATTACCCTCACGCCCAATAAAAAAAAAAAATTGAATGCTGAAAAGGACTCATCAATAGCCCTAATTTTTATCATAATAAGCCCAAAAAATTGATAATCTTTCCTTTTCTATAACAAATCACTAATAACACCGAGATAATCCGACTCCAGCACCACCTTTGTCCATCCTTTCTCCTGACCGAAGAGGATCCCTTGAGGTGGGACAGCCAGTGCCCATATATTCTTCCACATGTCCTCCAAGAGAGCCTGAGAAGAACTACGAACCAACATTCTTTACCCTGAGCGGACTGAATACTTCCTCGCAACTTCTCCATTCCAGCAGATGTGATCACTACCCAGCCCCGGTGAAAGAGGAATGCTGAGAATATGCTGTCAATCAGTATCATTGAACCAAGAACCAACACTGCTACAGACAATGCTTTTAAAAGCGCTAGAAAATGCTTTTAACAACGCTAAAAAAGCACTGTTAATCTTAGAGACGATAAAGAACCACTTTATCAATGCTTTAATTAGCGCTGATAAAGAGAGCATTTATCAATGCTTGAAATAGCGCTGATAAAAGGGGGATTTATTAGAGCTCGAAATAGCGCTAATAAAGTGGGATTTTATCAGCGCTCTAAATAGCGCTTATAAATGGGGCATTTATCAACCCTTGAAATAGCGCTGATAAAGACCTAACTACATGTAATGTGTTGTTTATATAACAACACACTCACCAGCACCTCCACAGCAAACACACACACCACCTGAACAGTGCACACAAGAACAAAGTAGCACACACAAGGGTTTGACAAACGATGCTATATACATTTCAAACAATGTTTTATATAATTACATTTACAATTATCCAACAAAATAGTTAAAACATTAATGTTTATTCCTTTGACATCTGTGATCCCCTCTCAAAAATGCCCGCTCATGGTATTAATTGCTGAACAAATCATCCCAACTAAAGCGAAAGGTTCTGCCTATATAAGAAAACAGATATTATGTTAGTAATACTACAAAGAAATAAATTAAACATTAATATGAAAGAATAAATTAATAAAATGTCAATTTTTAATAAAAAAAGACACATTTGAAGTTATACAGGTCACACAATGCATCGTATTAAGATGGGGTTGATTCCTACACGTCTCAAATGAGTTATGGATTGTTGTCCTAAAATATCAAAACAATTCAAATGGGTTTTCATGGTTTTGAGTATCTCACTTATTTTTTTACTAAACTTAATATCAAATTTAAATGACATATTTGGATTTAAACCGATCACATCGTTCTTTGGATTGAAGTGTGGTTGATTCATACACGTCACAAATAACTCATGGATCGTTGTTCTAAAGTATCAAAACAATTCAAATGGGTTTGCTCGGTTTTCAGTATGACAATTGTGTTTTTTTACTAAAATATTATTTCAAACTGAAAACACCCATTTTAAGTCATAACAGTCTCATTGTGCGTCGGTTTGAGGTGAGACTGCTTTATATACGTCACAAAAGACTTACGAATCATTCTCCTAAATTATGAAGACAATTAGAGAATGTTTGCTTGGTTTTCAGTGAGTGGAACATTTTGAGCTAAAATGTTAATTTTAAACTGATAACGGACATTTTTAGTCATACTGGTCACACCGTGCGTAGGATTGAGATGCAGTTGATTCCTACACGTTGCAAAATGACTCATAGATCATTGTTTTAAAGTATCAAAACAATCCGAATGTGTTTGCTCATATTTCAGTATGTCACTTGTTCTTTTTAATTAAATTAATGTCAATTTTAAATAAAAACACATTTGGATTTATACCGGTCACATCGTTCATCGGATTGAGGTGTGATTGATTCCTACACGTCATAAATGACTCATGAATTGTTGTTCTAAGGTATCAAAAAAAAAACAAATGTATTTTCTCGGTTTTCAGTATGTTAGTTGTGTTTTTTTTACTAAAATATCATTTCAAACTGGAAACACGCTTTTTGAGTCATACTGGTCACATCGTGCATAGATTTGATGTGAGACTACTTCAGACATGTCAGAAAGGACTTAAGAATCACTATCATAAATTATGAAGACAGTCAGAAAGCGTTTTCTTGGTTTTTAGTGAGTGACACGTTTTGAGCTAAAATGTAAAATTTAAACTGATAACCGACACTTTTAGTCATACCAGTCACACCGTGCGTCAAATTGAGGTTTGGTTGATTCTTATAAGTCACAAATGACTCATGAATCGTTGTCCTAAAGTATCAAAACAATCTGAATGTGTTTGCTCATTTTTCAGTATGCCAGTTGTTCTTTTTACTTAAATTAATGACAATTTTAAATAAACAAATACATTTGGATTTATACCGGTCACATTGTGCATTTTATTGAGGTGGGGTTGATTCCTACATTTCAAAAATGACTCATGTATCATTTTACTTAATTATAAAAACAATCTGAATGTATTTTCTCAGTTTTCAGTATGCCAGTAGTGTTTTTTTACTAAAATTATTGTCAATTTTAAATAAAAAGACACTTTGAGTCATACTGGTCGCACCATGCATCAGATTGAGGTGTGGTTGATTCTTACACATCAAAAATGACTTATAGATCATTTTCCCAAAGTATCAAAACAATCTGAATGTATTTTCTCATTTTTTAGCATGTCAGTTGTATTTTTTTACTAAATTATCATTTCAAACTAGAAACAAATATTTTGAGTTATATCGGTCGCATCGCGCATCATTTTGACATGAGACTAATTCACACACATCATAAAGAACTTATCAATCGTTTTCCTAAATTATGAAGACAATCAGAACGAGTTTTCTTGGTTTTCAGTGAGTGACATGTTTTGACCTAAAATATCAATTTTAATGTAATAATGGATACCTTTAGTCATATCGGTCACACCATTCATCAGATTTAGGTGTGGTTGATTCCTACACATCACAAATAACTGATGGATCATTGTTCTAAAGTATCAAAACAACTTGTATGCATTTTCTCAGTTTTTATTATGTCACTTGTTCTTTTTTCTAAATTTATTATTAATTTAATATAAAAATACACACTTAAAGTCATAACGGTCACACCATACATCAGATTTAGGTTCAGTTGATTCCTACATGTTACAAATGACTTATGAATCATTTTCTTAAAGTATCAAATCAATCCTAATGCATTTGATTGGTTTTTAATATGTCACTTGTTCTTTTTACTAAAAATACTGACAATTTTAAATAAAAATAAACACTTCGAGTCATACCGGTCACATCTTCATGCTATTTGTGTACATTCTTCCATCAGATATGCTACCCATTCATTTATAAACAAATAAATATCATCTTGTGAATAAGAGTCTTTTCGACAATCATGGTAGTACTAAAATATATAAATACACAAAGGATTAATAAATATTTTAAATAAAATAGTAATTATCTTCGAAAATACCTCTTCACGGATACTGGTTTGTTCATGGAATACAATCTCTTTCATAAATTTACAAACATAATAACCACAATAATTTCTGTTTGTTTCGAACACTATAGAAACATTGAGAAAAATGAGTAAATTTTTATATGTGTTTGGATAGTGAAATCTTATTATATATACACTGATACTTATCCAGTCATAGTACTTGTGATGTTCCTTGTCCTTTTCCCCTGGCCTCATTCCATGATGTAGATGATATTCACGCACCACCCTATTTATATGGTTGAATGGGTTTGAGGAATGGTTGGGTATGCTAATAAAGGGATATTTTGAAATGGTTGCAAATATTGTTTAGTTATTTTTCTAGAAAAATAACTTGCTGGGAAAATTGGTTTCAATTGCACTTGTATGCTTTTGGTAATGAATGGTTTTGGAAACATGTTTATATTTAGTTATAAACTGTTTTTGAGAAGTTGTTTATATAAAATCTTTTATATAATTGTTGCTAACTCTTCTATCCTAGTGGCGTGAGTAGGGAAGTCATTGGAGAAAACCTATTGAGTTCTATACTCACCTCTGCTTTGGCACTTTGGTGCTTTTACAGTTTCTATCTTCCAGGACAAGGGAAAAAGTAATGTTTCACACGTGTTTAGAACTACCTCGTGATGTTTGGGCTATTCATAGATTTTGGAGCTTGGAGCTTGTAGATCATGGATTCTTGAGGTCTTTGGAGAGTCTTGTGTAGTTTATCCATTGTGTACTCTGATACTTGGTTATCCTTCCGTTGTTGCTTACTTTGATGTGGTTTTGAGTGCATGAAGTTGTTAAGTTGTCTTTCATTTGTTCATGCATCATATAGTGAATGTTTGGTTATGGTTGGTAAGTTTATTAGTTTATTTCCTAAAGGGTAAATCGTCCCCTACTTGTATTTGAAACCCTTCAACATTTATTTCCAGCCTTTGGTGTCTTGGGGATGTCTCTTAAGGCCTAGTAATGACTCATTGAACTCTCAAGCCAATGAGAATTGGCAGGTCATTACAAATGGTATAATCTTGTTCGGTCCTTACCTAACGAGTAGTCATCGATGTTCCTAGTTTGGGAGATAAAATCCCTTCTTATCTATTCCTTGGCTGGGAGTCTTAGAAAGGAGTAACATTATTGGAACTTGAAATGTATAACATAAAAGGACGTAGCTAACCCTTTTATACTGAACTTCAAGTTACCAGGGATTTGGGTAAATAAGTGTTTGGAGACACTTCTAGGATTTTGAAATCTCAATGTCATGGGTTTATCCAATGAGACGAGCATGAAATGCATGGTATAAGGATGACTTCCCACTATGAGTGCATACATCATTTTGAGGAATGATTTATGTTGTGAAAAAAAGAGTGTTAATTTTTGAAAAAGTATGGAATTGGTTTTCAAATGAATTATTTTTAAAAATTGAATGCTTATCGTATTTTGAAAATGGTGTAATTTTCAAAAGCATGTGAAGTGTTTTAAAAATGGTTGAACATGGGAAAAAGGTTGTTTTGAAAAACAATGTTGTGATAGTTGATGTGATAGAATTTGAAATGCTAAGCCATCAATTTCTAGAGAGTGAGACTTGTAGAGTTTATTGTTGGTTTAGAAAATGGCACCCGATAGGTGTCATAAGAACTAATCAGAAGAGGCTATTGAGAATTTGGTTTCACCTGAGCCACAGGTGAACCACCTGTTGGTCTAAAGCATCACTCAGGCTATTAAAACTGTTGAGTTGAGACTGAAACCAGATACCCTGTTTACGATATTTTTTCACTGCTGAAAATCCAAGTGGAGGAAGTACGGTTGTCTTCACCAGAGGACCTGAGAACTCTATCACTAAGATGATGGGGAAGTGGGGAACATTTTTTCTATGTTTAAAACTTGAAATGATGCCTTCTATGATAAGACTGCAAACTCCTCTCGGTGAAAGAGAATGTCAAGCCTTTATATGTAGAGCATGTGTTATAACTGTTGATGGAGTTGAGCTAAAATGGGACTTCTTGATGTTGGATATGGATGTATATGATGTAATACTAGGTATGTATTGGCTGAAAACATTCAAGGCTCAAATCTACTATTATAGGAGAACAATTAGTTTCATGACTAAGGACGACATCGAGTATCTCTTTAAAGGAGAGATGATTGTAAAGAAGTGTGCAAAGAGCTTGTTGGCACCAATGGTGGGAACGATCTATTACCAATTGGCAGCATTGAATTTGGCATCAATGGAAGAGATCAAGGACAATAGTTTTTCAGCTTTTGTGGATCAATTTCCAGATGTCTTTCCCAAGAACTTCTCAGGGTTACCACCTCTATATGAAGTGGAGTTTACAATTGATCTCCTTCCAGGGACCAGTCCTACTTCCCTTCCGTCTTATAGGATGACACCAACATAATTATGGGAATTGAAAGTGTAGTTAGAGGAGTTGGAAAGCAAGAGTTTCATTCGACCAAGTACGTCTCCATGGGCAGCACCGGTTTTTGTTCGTGAAGAAGGAAGATAGAACTCTTCAGCTATGTGTTGATTATCGTAAACTTAACCAAGTTACGATAAATAATAGATATCCACTTACACGCATTGATGATTTGTTTGATCAATTAAGGGGAGCTCAATGGTTCTCCAAGATTGAATTTCGATCAGGATATCACCAATTGAGAGTTTGGAAAGAGGATATTCCAAAGACAACTTTCAGAAGTAGATATGGCCACTATGAATATATAGTAATGCCTTTTGGTCTAACAAATGCACCATCGGTCTTCATGGCATTGATGAATTAGATATTTCAACAATATCTGGATTCTTTTATTGTGGTGTTTGTGGATAACATTTTAGTCTATTCAAAGACAAGGTATGATCATGAGGTGCACCTGGAAACAGTGTTACAAATCTTGAGAGATCATTGTTTTTATGCCAAATTATCAAAGTGTGATTTTTGGATACAGGAAGTACATTTCCTTGGCCATGTCATTTCTGAGAAAGGTGTTTCTGTTGATCCTGAAAATATAGAAGCCATTATCTCTTGGTAACCACTGAATAATGTGTTCGAGATACAAAGTTTTCTTAGTCTAGCTGGTTACTACCGACACTTTGTGCATGATTTCTCACGACTAGATTCACCAATGAAAGCTCTGAAAAAGAAGAATTCTACATTCCAATGGATGGAGGAATGTTAGAAGTCTTTCTAGGAACTGAAAGTTCGGCTTACATCGGTACCTATCTTGATCTTTCCAGAATCAAGATAGGGGTATGTGGTGTATTGTGATGCTTTAGGATCAGGGTTGGGTTGTGTTCTCATGCAAAGAGATCACATGGTTGCTTATGGTTTAAGGCAGTTGAGGGTGCATGAGAATAATTACCCAACACATGATTTGGATTTATCTACAGTTTTCCATGCTTTGAAAACATGGAGACATTATCTCTTTGGTGAGAAATTTACCATGTTTATAGATCAAAAAAGCTTGAAACACATTTTCTAATAGTGATATTTGAATCTGAGGAAAAGGAGATGGATGGAGTATCTCCAAATGTTTGAATTTGACTTGATGTATGCACTGGGGAAAGGAAATTCGGTGGTGGATGCATTGAGTAGAAAGTCATATTCTTAGTTGGCGAAAGAAGCTTCAGATGAATGGTAGTTGATGTTAATCTTAGCCGACATGCATGTGGAATGTGAAGATCGAGGTGATGTTACAGTTTTATTTTCAGCTACGCTTATTCCTAATTTAGTAAAAATGATCAAATAGGCACAAACATCTAATGTAGAATGTTTTCTTATAAGTTCAAAGCTCAATGGTGGGGAGACTATTGAGGGTTGGAAACTTGATGGGGGTTCAATTTTGTGTTTCAGATATCAGATGGTTGTACCTATGGTTTTTCAGGAAAACCTCCTTTATTCTTACCACTATTCAAGATGGGTTTTACATCCAGGTACACAGAAGATGTATAAGGTGTTGAAGGTGCCATTTTGGTGGAGTGGCATGAAAATGAAGGTGGATGAGTTCATCTCGCAGTGCTTAACTTGTCAGCAGGTTAAAGCAGATCATCAGAGACCAGCTGGTATGTTACAATCTTTGCCCATCCCAGTGGGGAAATGGGATCATATAACAATGGATTTTGTTATGAGTCTTCCAAGAACAGTCCAGAAACACGATTCCATTTGGGTGATAGTGGATCGTCTAACCAAGTCGACCCATTTCATCCCTATTCGTGAAACTTATACGGTGGATGATATTTCAAAAATATATATCTGAGAAGTGGTAAAGAGGCATGGTGTACCAATGTCAATAATCTCAGATAGAGATCTGAGGTTCACATTTCATTTTTGGAAATCATTACAACAATCCCTTGGAACTCATTTGACTATGAGAACAGTGTATCATCCTTAAACGGATGAGCAATCCGAGCGGACGATACAAACGTTGGAAGACATGTTGCGGGATTGTGTGATGGATTTTGGTGGATCATGGGAGGATCATATACCCTTAGTGGAGTTCTCATACAATAAAAACTATCAAGACTCGATACGCATGGCTCCGTCTGAATCATTGTATAGGCATCCTTGTCGTTCTCCACTATGCTGGGTGGAAACGGGTGAAACTTCACTAGTCGGGCCAAGCCTTGTCCAATAAACTGTTGGAGTTGGTGGTCCAGAACCAACTACTTTGTACTTTATTCATTAAATAAAAGCCTTATCACATCTTGATTGTTCTTCTGCGTGACATGTCATGTGATAATGTCCTAAGGACAGCTGTTGCATTAAAGGGTCGTAGCGGATCCCTACTATGATGAGAACCCGAAAGTGCCATAACATTGTTCTTGAATGTATGTTCTATGGCCGGATGATATTATTTGAGGGACACAAATAATACAGGTCATTAGGGGTGAGGACTCATAAAACTTTGAGGCACCTTCTCATGGTGTGCGCCCTTGGTAATATCCAGGAGGATATTATGAGAACGAGACCCGCCAGTAGGAAATCCACATTTCATAGTGTCATTGGATGTTCCTATCTACGGACGTGTGTATTGATCCTTAGACTTTAAGATTATTATTAATGGGTATTAAAACTCGCGCACTTAGATGTATTGACGAAAACTATGACGACACACTGTTCGCAGCGAGGTAGGATACGTTGGGTGCGTCACGAGTAATACCACATTAATAGATAATGCGAGAAAGGATTTTTACCTTCCGTTCTATAACGGAAGTAGATATCTCAGGACCATTGATGGAATTGATATAGCCTAAATAAATCCATGGCCATGGTAAGGTATGGGCAAGTTCAATTCCGGGAAGTCAAAGAAAGAATAATCAAGCACATGGGTTGATGGCACTAGCATGCAACCCGCTTGATTGGAGATATCGAGACAAAGGGATTATATTACACGGTAAGCATTTATAGGAGGTAACACGTCATTGCGGCGTTAACTTCTTTCTCTATGGGTGCCTTGGCGTGTTGCTAGACGCTAACCTTGGACTTTAGGCAGGCTCAGCCTAATTCCACTGAGAAAGAGGCCTAGAGGGTCACACACTAAGTGTGTCCATGTATCTCAGTTAAATATTAATTTAACAAGTTAAATAAATATTATTCTCGGCTATGGTTTAATAATTATTTAAGGATGTCTGATCGCATTTATTTTGACACTAGTTATTCGAGAGAATATACTGTGGATAAAATAATATATTTATTAGCGAGTAATGCAGTTACATTTATTTAAGAAATAAATAGTCATTACTCAAGGTCTAATAAATGTGGTGGAGAAAAATGGAAAATAAAAGTACACGCCGTGTATATTAAATATACACGCTGTGTAGTTTTATGGAAAACAAGCACACGCCGTGTATTAATTATTACACGCCGTGTAGTTTTTCCAATTGGGATTTTGAGGATTTAATATTGTTTTATTAAATGATATTTATTATAATCAGCGTGGGCGCATGTCAAGGAATTAATAATTCAACATGGGGGTTTTCAATAAGAGTTAATGAAATAAATAAAACGCGTAACGCGTTTATTTATTGTCATAACTCTATTAACCTCAAACCTGATTATAAATATCCTCGCAACCCCAACATTTTTTGGTGAGCCATTGTTGTGCACAACGGATTTGGAAATACTCTCAAGCCAAGAGAGAATTCTCTTTCCACCAAGAACGCCCTCAAGTTACGAGAGCAAGATCCTCCACCGGATCAAGGCGGTCGAAGGCGGACATCGCAAGCGAAGGTTCTTCCGCGCTAGCACCCAGAGATCTCTTCGGCGACGTCTGGAGATACGTGACACACGTGTGGATCACCGCTAGAGGAATCCTACACTTGGATTCTACGACGCAACGACGGATCACCGAATCGTGACCGGACACATCAACGAAGAAAGAATTCCAACGAGATAATTCTTATGCATTAATTAAATTAATTATAATCAACATATGATGATCCTCCTCAAGGGTTGCAGGACTCATCTTTTCTTTTCGTTCTTCGTTCTATTCCGAAGATTCGGCATTTTATATCGTGACAGATCTCGGATTGAATATTGTTTAACGAAAAATTAAGTTGGGCAAACCCACTAACGCGCTTCCGCTGCGCCTGGAACCTACAAGTGGTATCAGAGGGGTCATATCGTTGGTTATAATTATTTAGTTTTTCGTTGGTGATTTACGCATTTAATAATTTAGTTATTTCAATTCATGTTTAATCGTTCTGAAAATCTGAATCTCGAGATCTGTTCTTCCTCCCTCGTTTCTCGTTCACCTCACAGAAATGGATTTTTCTTTTAATTTTGATTAAAATAAAATAGAGGAACTCATCCGGAGGAGCCAAGCGTTTCTGTCCGTATAACACCAGAATACACGGCGTGTATTCGGAAGTACACGCCGTGTAGTCTAGGTTCAATGCATTGACTGATCCGCCAAATCAGGCCGTGTATTGGATTCTTTCTAAGAATTTAAAACACTGTGTGTTGACCAGAAACAGGTGGCACACAGTTTCCGGAATACACGCCGTGTGGTCCAATGAACACGGCGTGTAGTCCCTTCAGGTTAGGGTTGGGTCGTGTACTCCGTACACGGCCTGCCCGGCTGGAAACCGTGTAACGCGGAAACTACACAGCGTGTGTCCCACTGTACACGTCGTGTACTCCGAAAATTTCCGAAGTACATTAACACGTCTTATCCTCGGGCGTGTACTTCGGATGGACGGTGAAGAAAAGTACACGCCGTGTAGTCGGAACTACACGCCGTGTACTCACCCAAATTACGCAGATTTATTAAAATTTATTATTATATTATACAAACCCTTGAGACATGTACCATGGTGTAGGCGTAAAGCTGAGGCACAACACGTGATAGGTGTTTTATATATATGTGTTTAATTTAACATCTGCGTAATAAATGGGAATTCACCGGGTTGCCTCCAAGGTACAAGTTACGTACAAGGATAATTTTAAATGAATTTATTTGTTTAAAATTATGATGGATGAGAATCTCAAGGAAATTCAGAAAATTGATTTAAGATAAAAGGATTGATTAATTAAAGATAATTAATTGATTCAAGCGTGATTTATCTTAAACAAGAACGATTAAAGAATTGAATGATAGTTTTATTTATGCGTAAATATCATTGCATGTATGGATGATCATGAGCTAGACCGAGACCTTTGTATGAGAATGGTTTCTTTTAATTTATTTATTTAAATTAAATTTGTTGGCCTGCGAGCCATCTCCTCATTAATATGTAGGGCATGCGTGCCCAAGGATTATTTTATGTAAAAACCCCTTTTTACCCCTCACCTGCGTGTGAGATAAATGCATATGTAATGGATGGAGCTCCCAAGCTAGTGGAGGCGGCTCAAGTCAGGAGCCAAGGTGAAACCAATCCATGGAGATACAAAGGTGGACAGGTGGAAAGCTGTAGACACGAACCCGAAAGGTTCAAGGTGTTTCTCCCCTAGGTCTTGGGTTAGTTTACCAACCGTTAGATAAACTAACCAATAGAAAAGCTCATGATCATACCATTTATTTTATTTTTGTCAGTTGCATGGTTTATTTATTGTGGGTGTGTTGTCACGATCACACAATTAATGAATTAAACGAGCATGCAAGATGGAACTAAAATAAAATTGGCTTATACATAAATATTATCTTAGACATGGTTAATCACTTAAGTATATCCCACTTAATATTAACAAGAATGTAATCAAAGATAATAAAATGGCAATTTACGTATAAGGATAAAATCCCTCAAGATAAATATTAAGTCGGCACAGCCTTCCATAATCTTGGTTAGAATCGAACCATAGTTCAAAGTGCTTGACCAACCCTAGTTGGGGTGCTTTCAATTATCGGGGAATTCTAATTTAAGGTTTTGGGTTGACTTGACTTGGTTCGTATCAAGGGTTGACTGCCACAGCAGGACTTGGTGTGACCAAGAGGCAAAGGTTGAGGAAATCCAAAAAAAGGATTTCAGGATTGGGGAGTCCACTCAGCGGATCAAGGAACTGCGAGTTAATGCAGTTGGCATTTGGAATGCCTACCTAAAACCCTTCAAGTTGCTTGACCAACCCTAGTTGGGGTAATGTGAAGGGCAATATGGATCCTTGCCACTAGAATATTCATGCAACAGAATATTCCAAAGTCAATGGTGAGGGCTATTGGATTTCAATAAAATAGTGGGAGACTAATAAGTATTAATTTATTTGTCTCAATTTTTATAATAAATTACTAAAACTTTTCTCATCTTAATTTATAGAAATGGCAAGAAAATGACTTCAAACATATCATTGTGCACCATACTCGAGAAAGAAAACCTTCTCACCGGCACCAATTTCCAAGAGTGGAAGAGGCGTTTACGCATCGTCCTTCGCCACGAAAGGAAATTATATGTGCTAGAAGAGCCTATTCCAGTTGCGCCTGGGAAAGAGGCTAGTGATGAGGAATTATCTCTCTACATGAAACACATGGATGATGCCACAGATGTCCAGTGTTTCATGTTATCGGCCATGTCTAATGAGCTCTTGAAGCAACATGAAAACATGGATGCGTATAGCATGATGTCTCACCTTAAAGATCTCTACCAAGAGAAGGCGAGATAGGAGAGGTATGAGATCTCCAATGCTTTGTTTACCACGAAGCTTGGAGAGTCTGCGCCAGCTGGGCCTCATGTAGTCAAGCTTATTGGCTACATTGAACGCTTGGACATCTTAGGGATTAAATTCCCGGATGAGTTGCGTATAGATCTCATCCTATCATCATTGCCCAAGACCTTCTCTAGCTTCATTGTCAACTATAACATGAGCGACAATGAGAAGATTATATCGGAGCTTTTGACCTTGATTCGCCAGGTAGATAAGGACATGGGGCGTGACAAACCCACGGTCCTTATGGTGAACAAGAAAAGGAAGGACAAGGCAAAGGGGCCAAAGACTTATAAACGGTCTGAAGCCCCCGAGCACCGTCCCTCCAAGAAGGAGAAGATCCAGAGGTAGGGCAAGGAAAGGGAAGCAGTGTGTTTTGCATGTGGCAAGCAGGGCCACTAGAAGAGGAACTGCACCCAGAAGCGTGGGGACGCTAAAGGTTCATTCGTTATCGAGTGCAATCTTTCTATTTCTACACATTGGGTATTAGATACAGCTTGTGGGTCTCACATCTGTATTCAAATGTAGGAACCAAGTAGATTTAGAAAGATCGCCAGAGGAGAGGTGGATCTTCGAGCTGCCAATGGCGCAAGGCTGGCTGCGTTGGCTATTGGCGACTATCACCTCTCATTGCCAACTGGCATGATTTTGGTTTTACAAAACTATTATTTTGTGCTTAGTGTTACCAAGAACATAATTTCTGTATCTTGTTTGGATATGGATGGATTTATTTTCAAGTTTGGAAATAAGGGTTGTCTCTTTTATAAGAACAACTTATGTTATGGTATGACACATTTGAATAATGGTTTGTATGTATTAAATTACGAAAACCAAGTGTTGGCAATCGATAACGAAACAAACTCACATGACTCATACATCACCCAGTTATGGCATCACCGCCTTGGTCATGTGAACGAGAAGCGCTTGACAAAGCTCTAACAAGATGACTATTTAGACTCTACTGAGCTAAAACCACTTGATAGATGTCACGCTTGTTTACAAGGAAAAATGACCAAGCCGCCTTTTGGTGGACAAGGTGAAAGGGCCACAGAGCTTCTAGGATTGGTACACACAAATGTGTGTGGACCATTTCCAGTAGAAGCTAGAGGTGGATATTCTTACATTATTACTTTTACTGATGATTTGAGTAGATATGGCTATGTCTACTTAATGAGGTATAAGTCAGAGTCCTTAGAGAAATTTAAGGAATTCAAGAATGAAGTAGAGAATCAACTTGGTAAGAAGATAAAGAAGCTTCGATCGGATCGAGGTGGAGAATATTTGAACCAAGAGTTCACCGATCTTCTACGGGAGTCTGGGATTCTATCTCAGCTCACTCCTCCTTATACACCAAAGTGGAATGGTGTTAGTGAAAGGAGGAACCGCACCTTGTTGGACATGGTGAGGTCGATGATGAGTCATGCGGATCTTCCATTATCCTTTTGGGGATATGCATTACAAACTGCAGCATACACATTAAACCAAGTACCAACTAAGGCGACAAATGGAATTCCATCCGAGTTATGGAATGGAAGGAAACCCACTTTGTCGCACACACGTGTATGGGGATGCGAGGCGTTTGTTAAGGCCTTCTCAGGCAATAAACTAGCACCCCGGGGCACGAAGTGTATCTTTATAGGATATCCCAAGGAAACAAAAGGATATTACCTATATAACCCCCAAGACAAGAAAGTGATTGTCGCCAGACAAGCCGTCTTTCTTGAGAGGGAGCACATCCTCAAGAAGGATAGTGGGAGCAAGATTGACTTCGACGAAGTTGATGCTCAAGATACACAGGAGTTGGTACAGGAAAAAGTTCCACAGGTCCCCGTGGAAGAGGTTCCAGAAACACAAGTAATGCGTAGGAGATCAAGAGAGGTAAGGGAACCAGAGAGATTTGGTTTCCTAGTCACCGAGGATGGTGAATCATTATTGTTGGACAATGATGAACCTCTCTCCTACAAGGAAGCAGTAGAAAGCTCAGAAGCTGCAAGATGGCTAGAAGATATGAATTCTGAGATGGATTCCATGTATCAGAACCAAGTTTGGGTTCTGGTCGATGAGTCAGTTGATGTAAAGCCTGTTGGATGCAAATGGGTATTCAAAAGAAAGATGGACATGGAAGGTCAAGTTAGCACCTATAAAGCAAGGATAGTGGCTAAAGGATTCAGACAGCGTCAAGGAATTGACTATGATGAAACCTTATCGCCAGTTTCCATGTTTAAATCCATAAGAATCATACTTTCCATAGCAGCTTACCATGACTACGAGATTTGGAAGATGGATGTCAAAACAGAATTCCTTAACGGGAACCTTCAGGAAGATGTCTATATGACACAACCAGAAGGGTTTGTGACACCAGGTTAAGCCAAACGGGTTTGAAAGTTGCAGAAATCCATTTATGGATTAAAGCAAGCATCCAGGTCATGGAACATTCGATTTGATGAAGCCATAAAGGAATTTGGTTTCATTAAGAACGAATGTGAGCCATGTGTTTATAAGCGGTTTAATGGGAATGCGGTCGTCATCCTAGTGGTATATGTTGATGACATATTGCTTATTGGAAACGACGTACCAGCCTTACAGTCAGTTAAGGACTGGTTGAACAAGTGTTTCTCCATGAAGGACTTAGGAGAAGCAGCCTACATTCTAGGGATCAAGATCATTCGTGATAGATCCAAGAGGCTGCTTGGACTAAGTCAGGGTACATACATTGACCAGTTACTAAAGAGATTTAGTATGGAAAAATCCAAGAGGGGATTGGTTCCAGTGTCACATGACTTACATCTTTCTAAGAAAATGTGTCCCCAGACACAACAGGAGAAAGATAGGATGAGCAAGATCCCATACGCTTCGGCTATAGGATCCATCATGTATGTCATGTTATGTACCAGGCTTGATGTTGCCTATGCACTGAGCATGGTAGGAAGATATCAAGAAGATCCAGGAGAACAGCATTGGACTGCTGTTAAGACTATCCTTAAGTATCTGAGAAGAACTAAGGATATGTTCCTGGTGTATGGAGGAGACGAGGAGTTTGTTATCAGAGGGTATGCTGATGCTGGTTTTCAAACAGATTAGAATGATCTGAAGTCACAATCTGGATATGTTTTCTGTCTCAATGGAGGAGCTGTGAGCTGGAAGAGTTCAAAGCAGATAGTTGTCGCCGATTCTACAGCGGAGTCCGAGTATATAGCGTCTTCTGATGTAGCCAAATAAGCTGTTTGGATTCAGAACTTTGTCCAGGATCTTGATGTGGTGCCTAGCAGTAAAGATCCCATTACATTGTATTGTGATAATACTACAGCGGTGGCTCTTGCAAAAGAACCAAGGTCACATCAACAGACAAAGCAAATACTCCGGAAGTATCACCTATTGAGGAATTTCTATCAAAGGGGTGAAGTTGTAGTGAGCAGAGTGTCCACGGAAGAGAACGTGGCTGACCCCATGACTAAAGGCCTATCTCAGCAGAAGCATGAATATCATGTGAGAGCTAACGAGTTAAAGGTTGTTAGCAGTTGGCTCTAGTCCAAGTGGGAGTCTGTTGGAGTTGGTGGTCTAGAACCAACTACTTTGTACTTTATTCATTAAATAAAAGCCTTATCACATCTTGATTGTTCTTCTGCGTGACATGTCATGTGATAATGTCCTAAGGACAGCTGTTGCATTAAAGGGTCGTAGCGGATCCCTGCTATGATGAGAACCCGAAAGTGCCATAACACTGTTCTTGAATGTATGTTCTATGGTCGGATGATATTATTTGAGGGACACAGATAATACAGGTCATTAGGGGTGAGGACTCATAAAACTTTGAGGCACCTTCTCATGGTGTGCGCCCTTGGTAATATCCAGGAGGATATTATGAGAACGAGACCCTCCAGTAGGAAATCCACATTTCATAGTGTCATTGGATGTTCCTATCTACGGACGTGTGTATTGATCCTTAGACTTTAAGATTATTATTAATGGGTATTACAACTCGCGCACTTAGATGTATTGACAAAAACTGTGATGACACACTGTTCGCAGCGAGGTAGGATACGTTCACGAGTAATACCGCATTAATAGATAATGCGAGAAAGGATTTTTCCCTTCCGTTCCATAACGGAAGTAGATATCTCAGGCCCTTTGATGGAGTTGATATAGCCTAAATAAATCCATGTACATGGTAAGGTATGAGAAAGTTCAATTTTGGGAAGTCAAAGAAAGAATAATCAAGCACATGGGTTGATGGCACTAGCATGCAACCCGCTTGATTAGAGATATCAAGACAAAGGGATTATATTACACGGTAAGCGTTCGTAGGAGGTAACATGTCATTTCAGCGTTAACTTCTTTCTCTATGGGTGCCTTGGCGTGTTGCTAGACGCTAACCTTGGACTTTAGGCAGGCTCAGCCTAATGCCACTGAGAAAGAGGCCTAGAGGGTCACACACTAAGTGTGTCCATATATCTCAGTTAAATATTAATTTAACAAGTTAAATAAATATTATTCCCGACTGTGGTTTAATAATTATTTAAGGATGTCTGATCGCATTTATTTTGACACTAGTTATTCGAGAGAATATACTATGGATAAAATAATATATTTATTAGCGAGTAATGCAGTTACATTTATTTAAGAAATAAATAGTCATTACTCAAGGTCTAATAAATGCGGTGGAGAAAAATGGAAAATAAAAGTACACGCTGTGTAGTTTTATGGAAAACAAGTACACGCCGTGTATTAATTATTACACGCCGTGTAGTTTTTCCAATTGGGATTTTGAGGATTTAATATTGTTTTATTAAATGATATTTATTATAATCAGCATGGGCGCATGTCAAGGAATTAATAATTCAACATGGGGGTTTTCAATAAGAGTTAATGAAATAAATAAAACACGTAACGCGTTTATTTATTGTCATAACTCTATTAACCTCAAACCTGATTATAAATATCCTCGCAACCCCAACATTTTTTGGTGAGCCATTGTTGTGCACAACGGATTTGGAAATACTCTCAAGCCAAGAGAGAATTCCCTTTCCACCAAGAACGCCCTCAAGTTACGAGAGCAAGATCCTCCACCGGATCAAGGCGGTCGAAGGCGGACATCGCAAGCGAAGGTTCTTCCGCGCTAGCACCCGAAGATCTCTTCGGCGACGTCCAGAGATACGTGACACACGTGTGGATCACCGCTAGAGGAATCCTACACTTGGATTCTACGACGCAACGATGGATCACCGAATCGTGACCGGACACATCAACGAAGAAATAATTCCAACGAGGTAATTCTTATGCATTAATTAAATTAATTATAATCAACATATGATGATCCTCCTCAAGGGTTCTGGGACTCATCTTTTCTTTTCGTTCTTCGTTCTATTCTGAAGATTCGGCGTTTTATATCGTGACGAATCTCGGATTGAACATTTTTTAACGAAAAATTAAGTTGGGCAAACCCACTAACGCGCTTCCGTTGTGCCCAGAACCTACATAAACAACAGATAATATCCATTTGATTAGAAAGAGGATGGAGATAGCTCAGAGTTGTCAAAAATCTTATGCAGATCACCGTCGAAGACCGTTGTCGTTCGTTGTGGGTGATCATGTCTTCTTGAGGATCTCTTCAAGGCTTGGATATCATCGTTTCGGGAAGCAGGGAAAGTTATCTTCTAGATACATTGGCTCTTTTGAGATACTGGAATGGGTTGGAGAGGTGGCATATCGGTTGGAATTACCGCTACAGTTTAGTTTGGTGCATAATGTGTTCCATGTATCACAGTTGAAAAAGTATCACCATGTTCCTAACCATGTGATTAGATGGGATCACATTGAGCTAGAACCGGATGCATCGCTAGTACATATTCCAATGAGGATCATTGATAGACAAGAGAAAGTCTTGTGTGGGAAAAGCATCGGCCTAGTTTGGGTTTTATGGAAACATGGTTAGATTCAGGAAGAGACTTGGGAACATGAGAAGGAAATGAAAGAGAAGTGGCCTGAACTCTTTTTGGCCAGCGAGGGTTTTCTACTTTTTGAGGACGGAAAGTCCAATGGTGGGGAGAATGTAGTACCCCCATTTTTTGGTACATAACCCCTTTCCTCACATCTTTTTATTTGGTGTTCATAAAATAGAGAGTTTCTATAAAATAGAGAGTTTCTATAAAATAGAGAGTTTCCATAAAATAGAGAGTTTCCACAAAATAGAGAGTTTCCATAAAATAGAGAGTTTCCATTAATTAGAGAGTTTCCCTAAAATAAAGAGTTTCCATAATATAGAGAGTTTCCATTAAGTTGGGTTGTTTCCATAATGTTGGTTCTTTCCATAAATTGGGGTGTTTCCATAAAGTGGGTTGTTTCCATAAAGTGGGGTGTTTCCATAAAGTGGGGTGTTTCCATAAAGTGGGGTGTTTCTATAAAGTGGGATGTTTCCATAAAAAAGGTAAAGGTGAAGGATGGGAGAGTTTGGGGGTTTTATAATGAGTTTTAGGAAAATAAGGAAGGTCACACAATCCATACACGGTTGGCCCAAACCGTGTGGTCAAACCTTGCGCAGAGGTCAAATCTAGATTCTATTTTCTAGGAGCTTACTTCTTTTTTATCTATATATTTTAGTTTGGATTCAAAACGCCCCTCTTTCGAGATTACTCTCCCTAGAAGGCTGGAGAACCCTCCCCATATGATTTGGAGTCATCCCAAAGCCTTTTCTTGGTGATTTCGAGTCCGATTCTTGAGGTATGTCGCCATTCTTTCCGGATTTGTCATGTTTTCTTAGATCTGCTTAGATCTACTTCTATGATCTCCATTATTTCTCAGATCTGAACCTATAGTGGGTAGATCTAAGTTTTTATATGCCAAATAATTCAATGCTGAGTCATGATCTTTCTAGGATAAGATAACTAAGGTCGTTCTTGGATAATTGACCCGCTTTCTTGTGTGTTCTTCGTCTATTGTCAAAGTTTCATCAAAACCTTTGAGGTAGGTGGCTTCACTCACATATCCTCTTTATAGAATTGATTATATTAGATTTCAATTGGTTTATTGATTGTGAAATGCATGGAAAATCTTCATTTGTGATGATTTATGGTTTTTGTGAAATTGTGTGATCTTGGTGAATAGTTGTGCAAAGGGGGTTTAGTTTCATGAATTTTATATTAGGGGTTTTATGGAAATGTTAAACGGTTGATGGAAAAGATATTTTCAATAGAAATGGTTTTTAATAAAAAATGGATTTTTATTGAAATGGTTTGTCATTGAAATGGTTTTGACAGAAATGGTTTTCAATAAAAAAGTGTTTTTATTGAAAGGGTTGTTTTGGCATGATTATTGGGAATATGTGGTGTGTGTTCATGTTGCATATATGAGGATTGGTTGAAATATGACCTTGTACTCGGTGCCAAAGGTTTAATGGCACATGGAAATTTCACACACAGGGCTTGGTTGAAATATGACCTTGTGCTCGGTGCCAAAGGGTTAATGGCACATGGGAAACAATTACCTTGTGATGACTTGGTAGATCGACGAGAAACCGCTCATGAGTATAGAACTGTCATAATGTAGCATGCACGGTTGGTTGCATGGGTTTGAGGAATGGTTGGGTATGCTAATAAAGGGATATTGTGAAATGGTTGCAAAGATTGTTTAGTTATTTTTCTAGAAAAATAACTTGCTGGGAAAATTGGTTTCAATTGCACTTATATGCTTTTGGTAATGAATGGTTTTGGAAACATGTTTATATTTAGTTATAAACTATTTTTGATAAGTTGTTTATATAAACTATTTTATATAATTATTGATAACTCTTCTATCCTAGTGGAGTGAGTAGGGAAGTCATTGGATAAAACCTACTGAGTTCTATACTCACTTCTGCTTTGGCACTTTGGTGCTTTTACAGATGCTATCTTCCAGGACAAGGGAAAAAGTAATGTTTCACACATGTTTAGCACTACCTCGTGATGTTTGGGCTGTTCAGAGATTTTGGAGCTTGGAGCTTGTGGAGCATGGAGTCTTGAGGTCTTTGGAGATTCTTGTGTAGTTTATCCACTGTGTACTCTGATACTTGGTTATCCTTCCGTTGTTGCTTACTTTCACTACCACAAAACTGGGCAAGGCTAGCACCAGCCTTTATCAGCGCAAACGAAAAAGTGCTGATAAATGGTCTGCTTCCAAAAAAATCATTAAAAAATATATACTAATATTTAAATATATAGATATAGTTATATTGATATAAATATAATATATATTTTTTAAATATAATTTTAAATATATTTTAAGATAAGTGTAAATATACAGTTACACTTAATATATAAGATATTTAGTGAAAATGGCTTATAAAAAAATTAAAAAAATATTTTTAATTAATAATTTGCTAATTATTATGAAGTAATAGCCATTTAATAACAATTTGAAGACTAAAAAATAAAATAAAAAATAAAAAAATATCCAGAATGTGTTAAAAACACAACCCAAACTTCAAACGGTCATAACTTTTGATCCGAGTGTCCGTTTGAGCTCTACCACATATCAAATCGAAGACTGTGATGAGCTCTATGTCGTTATAATTGGGGAAACCCAAGTTAAGGTTTTTTAAAGGCCAAAAAAGTCCCAAAAGGGCTCCAAAATTGAGTTTTTAGTCAGGGTACCCTGATTTTTTAACATTTTGTGGATTTTCAGCCTCGTTTAAGGGGGTATTATTGGCTTTTTTTTGGTGAGGACTGAATTTATTCCAAGTTATTACATTCATATTGATATTATTTCTTTGAAATTTTATCGTTTTTTATAATTCACTACTATTTATAATCAAATATATAACAATATATACATATTTTTTATATATTCACACATAAAAATTAATTTTTTAAATAAATAATTAAACATATTTACATATAACATATATTAGCTTTATCTAAATAATAACTAATATTCATTTTATTTAAAATACCAATATATCAATATTTATATACCTATATATTAATCTAACTATATATGTACCTATATGATGTGTGTCTGTCTATTTGTGTGTGTCTATATATTAATAAACTGATATTATATATATATATATATTCTAACATATGTATATGCATATATATTTATATATATATATAAATATGTATAATTATACTTATAGAAACACACATATATATATGTGTGTGTGTGTGTGTGTTGTATATATGTATTTATTTACACACACACAAAACAAAACATATTTTATAATTGTATTGAAAACTAATCTTATAAATATATATTAATATACGAATAAATATATGGATAAAAAATATAACTAAATATATATAAATAAATAGATATAACTTAATATTAATATACGAATAAATATATAAATATATACATCTATAAATATAACTAACTATATATGTATATATATATATATTAATACAACTATATAAATTTATATTAATACATGAATAAATATAACTAAATATAAATATATATATATATATCACTAGTTGGAGAACAAATCAAATTAGAGGAGTGGTAAAGACTTACAACGCATGGGGGGAGGTATTAAGTTCAAAACCTGGTAGAGGCAGGCAGGGGCGCGCACATGGGTGAATTTGGGGGGGGGATATAGCACTGTTAAAGGGGTCTACAAAGCGCTGATAAAACGTGGGGCGTCGTGGCTGGGGTTTGTGGGTGAGTGGGTGGGGTGGGGACGCTGATAAATGGGGGGGAAACACTGTTAAAAGACCCCTCTGATTTACAGATTTTTTTTAATTTTTTTAAATTTTTTTAAATTTTTTTAAATTTTTTTAAATTTTTTAACTTTTATCAGCTCTTTTTTGTAGCGCTGATAAAAGGGGTCTTTATCAGCGCTTTTTGGAGTGCTGATAAAGGGGATCCCCCTTTATCTTTTCTGGCATTAACATCGCTTTTTTAGCACTGTTAAAGGCCTTTTTTAGCGCTGATAAAAGCCATATCTATAGTGATGTTTGATGTGGTTTTGAGTGCATGAAGTTGTTGAGTTGTCTTTCATTTGTTCATGCATCATATAGTGAATGTTTGGTTATGGTTGGTAGGTTTATTGGTTTATTTCCTAAAGGGTAAATTGTCCCCCACTTGTATTTTAAACCCTTCATCATTTATTGTCAGCCTTTGGCGTCTTGGGGATGTCGCTTAAGGCCTAGTAATGACTCGTTTTACTCTCAAGCCAATGAGAATTGACAGGTCATTACAATATGCGAGTCATGAATTTTCAATCCATGTAAATTTCAATGTTTTAAGTCAATGCACATTGAAATGTTACTCAAATATCCATCTGGAACTTTTAAATTCTTTAAAGTTTGAAGGAATACATATTTCTCATGATTTTTCAATGTAAAAATAACCGAAGGATACGTTTCATTATCCTTTTCCCACAAACCATTATTTATATTCATTGAATCAAAATCTTTATGAGCATTAAGGCGATCATTTGATTTATCCTGCTCATTAAGCAATGTAAAAGTTACACTGACACAGAATTTCTTCTCAATATGCATTACGTCAATATTATGACGTATCAAATTAAACTCTCAATAAGGGATTTTGAAAAATATACCATTTTCTTCCACTGTTGTGTTTTAACTGCTTCGGATAAGGTAAATCATACCCTTTTCCCACCTTGTTTAAACTTATTACATTTTCTAATTTCTACAGTGACATTCATTAATTGCCTCAAGATTTATGAACCAAATAATAAATATATAATTATTAGAATTATAATAAATATATAATTAT
Organism: Viscum album; assembly: GCA_963277665.1. Classification (NCBI taxonomy): domain Eukaryota; kingdom Viridiplantae; phylum Streptophyta; class Magnoliopsida; order Santalales; family Viscaceae; genus Viscum; species Viscum album. Next base: position 1,876,328,354 of record OY728161.1, read on the forward strand.
TAGAATTATAATAAATATATAAATATACATTTATTATATTTATAATTGAATATTTATTTTAATTATATAATTATTATATTTATAATTATATATTTATTATAATTATAATTATTTAATTATTATAATTATTATAATTATTTAATTATTATAATTATATGTTTATTATAATTGTATATTATTTATAATTATAATAATTATAATAATTATAATTCTATATTTATTATAATTATATATTTATTATATTTATAATTTTATAATTATTATAATTATATATTTATAATTGTATATTTATTATAATTATTCAATTATTATATTTATAATTATATATTTATTATAATTATATATTTTTTATAATTATTATTATTTAATTATTATAATTATATATTTATTATAATTATTATATTTACAATTATATATTTATTATAATTATATATTTATTATATTTAAAATTATATAATTATTGTAATTATATATTTATTATTATTATATAATAAATATAATTATAAATTTATTATATTTATTTTAGTAGTTATATTTATTATAATAAATATATTTATTATAAATATATTGGTTATATTTATTATATTTATAATTATGATTATATATATATATATGTGATGGGTTGGGGTAGCGTGAGAATTTAGAAAAAAAGAAACTCCAAAATGAATTGGCAATATATTGGTTATATTTATTATATTTATAATTATAATTATATATATATATAAGATGGGTTGGGGTGGCATTGGAATTTAGAAAAAAATAAACTTCAAAACCAATTGGCGTTGTGAGGTTTTTGTCGAAAGCCAAAACCATATACCCAAATAAAAAATAATTAAACCCCTTAAATTAAAAATATAAATAAATAACCCCTATAACCGATTTTTCCTAAAAAATATGTTTCGTATTTCTCTGTTTAAGGTGAGTTTTTTTATACTCTTTCTGATTTTTTTTAAAACTTCCTAGGTTAATTTTTTTTTAAAAAATACCACTTTAAGGTGGCATCTGCGATGCTGCCTTTGCCCTAAAACACTATTTTTTCTATTTTAATTATGTTTTTTATATATTTAAAATTTTAATGTTTTATTATTATGTTCGTATGGTTATATATATATATATATAAATAGAACTTAATGTTTCAACATAATTTATCTTTTATTCAAGTACGTGACTTTTCTAGACTATATAATATAAACTCTAAGACATATATGAATGAAATTTTAAACATTGATTAAAAATATAACAAGTAGTACAAAATAAAAATAAATTCTTAAAAATATTGGTGAAAATTTACTTATAAGCTTTCTAATCCACCTATTTGAAACTTAAAAATTGTTTCAAGTATGTGACTTTATTGGCCTATATAATATAAACTATAAGACATATATGAATGAAATTTTAAACATTTCTTAAACATATAACAAGTAGTCCAAAATAAAAATAAATTCTTAAAAAATGTTGGTGAAAATTTATTTATAAGCTTTCTAATCCACCAACTTGAAACTTAAAAATGTTTCAAGTATGTGACTCTACAGACCTATATAATATAAACTATAAGACCGATATGAATGAAATTTTAAAAATTTCTTAAAAATATAACTAGTATTCCAAAATAAAAATAATTTCTTAAAAAATATTGATGAAAAAATATTTCTAATATTTCTAATCTACCTACTTGAAACTTAAAAATGTTTCAAGTACGTGACTTTGATGGCCTATATAATATAAACTATAATACCGATATGAATTAAATTTTAAAAATTGATTAAACATATAACTAGTAGTCCAAAATAAAAATAATTTCTTAAAAAATCTTAGTGAAAAATTATTTATAAGCTTTCTAATCCACCTACTTGAAACTTAAAAAGGTTTCAAGTACGTGACTTTACTGGCCTATATAATATAAACTATAAGACCGATATGAATGAAATTTTAAAAATTGCTTAAACATATAACTGGTAGTTGAATTTTTAATTTTTAATTATACGGGTCTTATATTTTATATTTTATAGGGTTTCAAATTCAAGTAGGTGGCTTATGATCCTCCTTGACATTCATTCTTTTCACTCTCACTTCTGAGTTACATTTCTTACATTCCTTTCATTATAATTTATTTATTTTATTTATGAAACTTTTTATTTTCAACAAATTTTTAGATGATCAGGTTATCTTTTAAATTTTATTTACATTGTTTTTATACTGTAGATTTTTTAATCTTTTAAAGTTATTTACTTAAAATTTACTAATTATTTCTATGTTTCTAGTAGTCGACTTTGAAAGCTATCAAATATAAATTGTTCCTAAAATATAAATGAAAAATGAAATACTTGATAAACATATAAGAAGAGTTAATAGTAATAATAGTATTTTGATTACAGTAGACATAAAACATGTAAACAAAAATGTACAATCAATGTATATGTATGTGGCGAGGAGATTCCGTCCCACATGGTGGTCTGTGAATAGGACATCCACGTCGAGTGCGCGGTGGAGTCTGATGACCTGGAGAAGGCTAATCCTCGGGCATTGGAACGTCAACTGGCGCATCCTCCATCTGTGTGTCAGTGGGAGGAGCAGTCAACTGGATCTCGTACTACCCTCTGGATCCTTCTCCCACTAGGGTGGTAGAAGGGCCTGCCTCCATCGTAGTGGGGGACCAAGCCTACGATGGAGCTATACCCCAAGACAACGATGGATTTGGAATCCAAGGCTGCGATGAATCCTAAGGCTGCGAAGGATCTGGAACCCAAGATGGAGAGAACTATGGATATCCTGTCAGGAAAGACGGATCCCATGCCACTTGAGGCACATCCTGAATCGACTGATCCTGAACTACTAGAGGGTCGACCTCTGCCTGTGGAACAGGTGAGGCCTCACGTGCAGCACGACACTGTCTACGTCATCGTGGTCATGGATCCTCATCACCAGTAGTAGCTTCAAGATGTTCCTCTGGAACAGGAACCTCCTCTCTCCGAGTCGGACGCACAAAGATGCTCCCAGAAAGCGCACAAAAATATTCCCTCGCCTCCAGCGTTGTAGCATGGATGACCGGCCGGCTAAAGACCCCCTCCTCCTCTTCATCACTTATGAGAACAAGCTGTTTTGTGTGACTTCCCTTTAAATAGATTCAAATTGAATTATAAAATAGTTCAATAAACAAACTAATGGAAAATTATTGACTTACCATCCTCTGTATCTCTATGTCGGGTTGAGTAAGATACAATATAGACTTCAGTCAATACCATGGCACATACTCAGCCTGCTCTGAAATAGAGAATTGATTTGTAGGAACACCTTGAATACAAAACTCTACACATCTGTGCCAGCAGTCGATAAAGATGGAATGTACTTGGGACCTGCCTCCTTGTCAGCTTCATCCCATGAAATCAATCTGTCTGTCTCGATGGTAATGGAATCAGATGAGTGCGTCAAAACTGGTGCATGTCTCTATCAGGCTGTTGCCACTCAATAATATGGAAGTGAATAAGGGGAACTACAACCATAACATCCTCAAGCCCAACAGTGTAGTATGCTGGCAACTGGTCTGTAATACTCCAGTATGGAAGCCATGAAATCTGAAATGACATGTGATTTTGTCAAAAAAATACATAACTAAAAACCAAAATTGATGCTATTATTAAATATGTTAGACAATGACAGATTGTATATACACACCTGATCAGGTAAGAGACAGTCCAACTGTAGCCGATATACGCCCAAATGTTGTCTTGGAACCATGTCAAAATTTTGTCGTTGACACCACCTGTAAAATACATCAACGATAGTGACAAATAATGAGAAATTATAGTCAATAACTCATAGTAAAATCAGAAACCAATAGAAATAACTGATCATACCAGCGTCTATACGAAGTGTTAGAAAACACCTCCTTCTCGACTGGCGGACCAACAAGGTTAGGACGAAATGCTGGGATGCGCTCCCATGTCCACATCTGAATATGGATGACACATCCCCCGAGACTTGTGAGGTCCCTGTGGGATAGCCTGCATAATGCTCTGTACATGTATGCCCAGCAGGCTGATCCCTGACTGTACATCTCAGCCCGATCAAAGTCCTCTAGTAGGGGTAGATACATCATGTGCACGTGTATCCCCGAGTGATCAGTACACATGGTCCCTCCAATAAGCCGTAATATATATGCACGAGCGTAACGTATGATAGTCTGATCGTCATCATCATCCTGTAAATGTGGAATCTGCGACTCCAACCAAGGAATAGATATGGACTCTCCATCTTTAGCCCTATGGTCAGACAAAATATCAACACCTAACAAGTGCTGAGCAAGGTCTGGCTAAGCTGCACGAGTGAGTCCAATAACGGGTCTCCCCTAGATAGGAAGACTGAGAAGCACTTCCAAATCCTCGAGGGTGATGGTCATATCTCTCTCAAGCAGGTGGAATATGCGTGTCTCTGGTCACCACCTCTCAACGAGGGTAGCAAGTATGTAATGATCTAACAAGTGCTGATGCTAACTTTTGTCTATCAAAAAAGTACTTCACGCATTGATATAATGTCTCCTAAACTAGGGTGGTTATAGGTAGTTTACGAAGGCCTTTGAAGACACCATTGATGCACTACACAATGTTTTTCGTCATATGTTCGTACCTCTTCCCCCCGTCATATGTCAATGTCCATTTCTATTTTGGAATCTGCATCATATAATCATAAACTTCTTAATTAGCCTGACAGATTTTTTCAAAATGTTCTTCAAACCGCTGTTGGTCTGACTCATATGCTACACAGAATAGATGATATTTCACATAAATTGATTTTATCTTTATGTTGAAATAGTAAAAAATAACGAATAAAATGCGTACCAAGCCTCGTGATTGTCTTCTTCATCGGTTCGTTGTGGAATTTTTTATGCACATTGCTAGCAATGTGTCTAATGCATAATCGATGATGTACATTTGGGTATCTCCATGTATCAGGAACCGCATTGATTGCCTCATTATTTGCCCGATGACAATCAGATATCAAACAAACATCCCGAAGGTTGGTGAAATGGTTGCTAATACATGCCAGAAACCAACTCCATAGTTCATAGTTTTCTTTCTCTATAATGGCAAAGGCAAGCGGAAGAGGTGAACGGTTTCCATCTTGGGTTGCCGCAATCAACAATACCCCCTTGTATTTTCCGTATAGAAATGTTCCATCAATCTAAATAAACTGTTTGCTAAAACGAAATGCGGAGATATATGGAAGGAATGTCCAGAATAACTGATGAAATTGAACATGAGATGGATCAAGTCGGTTATCGTGTGACACATGTTTGTTTGTATCCAGATAAAAGAAAACTTGGTGATGATGCCTCAGTATGGATAGCAATTGTGGCAACACCCGATATGATTCATCCCAATCACCATAGACCTTCACAATCGCCTTCTGTTTCGCTATCCATGCCTTATTATAGGAAATCTTATAACCGAATTTCTGTTGAATTCTCTCTTGCACAAGGGCTATTGGAACATCTTGACATGTCCTAATCATCTTAACAATAATAGATGACACAAATTTTGCATCCAATGAGGTATGATCTTGTGTGAGGCTTGGCTGAACGTAAATATGAGCCGCCTCAATCCTCGAGATTCTCCAACCTCCAAATATAATGTCCAGAATCGCCCTCAAGCGAAATCTACAATCATCCTCATACTTCTCACACCGTATGACATATTTACTACAACATGATTCATGAACTATATAGATGTGGTGCCTCTCAATATGAAATCTCTTTAGCGTGCTTTTTAATACGTCTTTACTTGGAAGATTCCTTCCAATATATAAGGTTTTGTCCAGCTCACTAAACCTATCTGGTATAACTCTGGGAAACTCAGTTGTCGGTGTGAGAACATTATTGTCGAATTCAGGCACACGTGTCATTGATTCTGACTAAGATGAAAGGAGTGGTGGATGATTTATTGTAGGTCGAGGTTGATGTATAACTAATGATTTTCTCAAAACCTCCTTCATAACTTCAGCTGATCCCTCCTTATCAGCACTGTTGTCATCATCTGATCTGTCATTACGAAACTCCTCATCGGAAGTCGGATTGACATGCAATCCAGGAGATCATCTAGGTTGTCCTCTTCTGTTGCATCATTTGGAATAGACTCAATTTCATGGGGTGGACTGTCTTCAACCACTCTTGTAATTCTACGTCTTCATACAACGAGACATTGTTGTTGTACAATAGCAACATCAACGTATAACTCTATCATGGTACCATCTAATCGTTGAGAAAATAAATTAATTGCTTAGACCCACTGCGCATCAGCAACCAATGTACAAGTTAGATGCCACAGTGTTGCCGGGAATTGCAAATGTCTTTAACTCAAAGACTTGATCTCTCGATCGGGTCCCAAATTTAAGGAACCACGAATTCTCTCTTGAAGGTCACTTATGGTTACACAATCAGTTGTACTAATCACCGTTATTGATTGTGTACTATAAGAAACTCCTTGCTCAGTTTGAATAACTTCCTTATAGCAATACACACAGGTAAACATGACTCACTACGTCAAAAATGTTTCTTTTATCAGAATTATGATACTATAACAAATATCAATAATTAATTATAATTAACTAATCATATGTATTCATTTTTAATCCTAAGTTATCATTAATTAATCTATAATTAATCATTGCTAATAGTAAGTATTATTTCTAAACTATATATAACTAACTAAACTACTTAATACATAACATCTTTAATTACTAATAATAACTTTTTTAACTAATCACTCATTCTTTAATCACTAGTTAATCAATATTAAGTTATTCTATAATTATTTATTCTTTAATCCTTAATCATATTATATTCATTAGTTATTTATAATTAACTAATCATATGTATTCATTTTTAATCCTAAGTTATCATTAATTAGTCTATAATTAGTCATTACTAATAATAAGTATTATTTATAAACTATATATAACAAATTAAACTACTTAAACAGATTTAATTACTAATAATAACTTTCAGTCATTAATGGTTTTGTCCTTATTTCATTCTATAATATCATAATTACCATTTTTTCATTGATAAATATACTAATTTAATTTCTTTTTTCTTAGATATTTTAGTAGTTTATAAAAAAAATATGAATCATCTTAAGCATATCTCCCGGGAGTGTCAAACTAGGAGTGTAACATGACTCGTTGTCGTGCACCAGTTCCCGTTCGAGTCTAGCTCAAAGCGGTGTTTTTGGGTTTTATCTCTAGGTACATCTGTGTCAGAGCCACATCCATTTGTTTGTATCCAGACAGAGATTTGATTGCTTAGATAACCACATAATCTATAAGCTGTCAAAATTTCACAATACTTAATCCTAAGTTAATCTTAAGTTAATCTATACTTAATCTATACTTAATCTATACTACTAACAATAATTATTTCAAACTATATATAACTAATTACAGAACCCAATGAACAAAATATTAAGAACAACCTAAACTACTTAAAAAATGAAATATTTAAAACTAAAAAGAATTCAATTAAATAAAAAAAACATTAAATTAAATAAATAAAAATACATCTAAATGATGCTTCGCAAAAACCCGCACAGAAAATGAGTTTTTTAGAAAGAGACGGAGATAATTTAGGAGGGATGAAGGCAAGAATTGAGTGATAAGTAGGGGAGCAAAGTCGGCATCGGCATTCCGCCTTTGTACCGTATTTTTTTTAAAAAATTAACCTTTGCCGTTAAAAAAAAATTCAGAAAACGTTAAAAAAAAAAAAAAAAAAAAAACTCGTTTAAGGCTCAACGCATATTTATTCTGTTACATGCATAATTTTTACGTCGGTATTTATTTTGGCATGAACACACGGTCCACTCCTGCGGTTCAATTTAGAGACGGGGGGCAATCATCTGCTCCTGAACAGGTTGAGAAACGCCCGCACGGGAGGATCCAGTTGACTGATCGCCGGCGGCAATGACGGCGGCCATGGACCTCAGCTGGAACTTCTGAACCTTGCCGGTGGAGGTCTTGGGCAGCTCCTCCACAATCACAACCTTTTTGGGGACCATGAAGCCGGCCAGATTTTTCCTGCAATGGGACAGGATGTGAGCGGCTTCCTCCGGCCCGCCGTCGCCGGCGGCGGTGACGAAGGCGCAGGGGCTCTCCCCCCACCGCGGATGCGGCATCGCCACCACCGCGGCCTCCCGCACCGCCGGGTGACCGTACAGCACCGCCTCCACCTGGACACTGCTGATGTTTTCTCCGCCGGATATGATCACGTCCTTCGACCTGTCCTTAATCTCCACGTACCCGTCGCCATGGACGACGGCGACGTCGCCGGTGAGGAACCACTCCACGCCGCCGTCCTTTCTGAACGCCCTGGCGTTCGCCTCCGCGTCCTTGAGGTATCCCTTCATGACGCCGCTCCCCCGGATTACGATTTCTCCCAGGCTCCGGCCGTCGCGGGGCACGCTCCTCATCGTAGCGGGATCCTTCACGTCGACGTCGGCGAGCGACAGGACGCTCACCCCCTGCCGCGCCTTCAGCCTCGCCCTCTCCCCCGGCGGCCGCCGGTCCCACTCCGTCTGCCACTCGCACACCAGCGCCGGCCCCGTCGCCTCCGTCATCCCGTACGCGTGCGTCACGCGGAAACCCAGCGCCTCGATCTTCTCGAGCAGCGCCGGCGGCGGAGGCGCCCCGCCGACGAGCACGCTGACCCCGTCGGCGCCCCCGAGGAGGTTGGAGCGGCGGTGGGTGCGGGAGTGGGGGCCGCCGGCGCCGTCGATGAGGGCGTGGAACACGACGGGGGCGCAGCACATGTGGGTGACCCCATGGATGGCGATGCTCTGGTAGATGTCGGCGGAGGTGGGGCGACGGATGCAGACGTTGGTGCCGCCGCGGGCCGCCGCGCCCCAGGTGAAAGTCCAGCCGTTGCAGTGGAACATCGGGAGCGTCCACAGGTACACCGGCGCGTGGCCCATCTCCCACCCCAGCACCATGGCCAGGGAGCTCAGGTACGCCCCCCGGTGGCTGTACACCACCGCCTTCGGCGCCGACGTCGTACCCGATGTGTAGTTCACGGCGATCGGGTCCCACTCGTCGTCGACGGAACGCGCCGCCGGGACCGCCCCGTCGCCGTCCCCTCCCGCCACCATCTGTTCGTACTCCACCTCCCCGAATCTGGCGCCGGTGGGGGAGTCGACGTCGTCGATGAGGGCGAGGAGTGGGACGGCGGCGCCGGGATGGAGCTCCTGCAGGAGGCGGAGGGCTTCGCCGGCGAGTGCCACGCACTCGCAGTCGACGAAGAAGGCCTTGGCCTCGGAGTGGCGGAGGATCCCGGCGATACTCCGGGCGTCCAGTCGGGTGTTGATGGCGTTGAGGACGGCGCCCGCCATGGGCACCGCGAAGTGCATCTCGTAGAGAGCCGGAACATTGGGCGCCAGGACCGACACCTGCGGCAAAAAAAAAAAAAAAAGTATTCAGCAACTGAATAATCATACCCACACCAAGAAGTCAACACAAGTGAAGTTTTGGAGACTGACGACGTCGTTTTTAGTGATGGCGAGGCGGGAACGGAGGGCGGCGGCGAGGCGGAGGGTGCGGCGGTGGGTCTGCAGCCAGGTGAATCGAGCTCCGCCGTAGATGAGGGAGGTGCGGTGGGCGTAAACGGCGGCGGCCCTCGTGAGGAAACTGAGAGGAGTGAGGGGCGCGTGGTTTGCTTCGCGTTTGGGCAGCTTCTCCATTTTCAGTCCTCTCTCTATGAAGATTAGGTTGGGGTGGGGAGGGGCAATGGAATAAGATATATAGAGTTGTTGTGAGGTGGGAACTCGGGGACGTCATTATGGTCTCCATTTTTCGGACAGTTACAATCGTAATTGTCTATTTCCCAGTTTGGTGAGTGTAAATGAGTAGTTTTAAGATATTAATTAATTTCGTTTTTTTGTAGGATTGGAATAAAGAATTCCAAATCCAATTAATATTTGAATTGGTTTATGCAACCTATATTACACGTTTTTTATAGAAAATAAAATATTTTTAGAAATACTTATTTATAATTAAACTTGCACAAATATATTATAAAATATACGAATATGAACTATATAAACAAATATATAAATACATTAAATATACTCCATATTTAAATATATATATTTATTTTCATATTATATAATTTATAAAATAAACATGTAAATGTATTAAAATATTTTTACATATAAAATTTAAATTTAAAAATACAAATAAAAAATAATAATAAATGATTATCAATTTTATTTTCATAACACACACATTTTGCAACAAATAAAAAGTGTTTATATATGTCTAGGTGCGCGCATGTGTGTATAAATATATGTTTATGTCTGTGTGTTTATATAAATACATGTGCAGTTCCAGATGCAGTAGAAACACTTATTGGGCACATGACCCACTCGACTTTTTTCAGATTCAACAAATCATCCGCAATGTACATGACGATATACGACATGACCAACAAAAATTTTTCCAAAGAAGATTGACAAATATTTTCGCTGGAATCAAGTGATGATTTTTTCACATTAATTTAATTGCAGGAAGAAATACATCTGTATTGAATTTTTTCTTCAATGCGGGTGTTGATCGTCCGAAGGCCGTTCGTTTTTATTTCCCAATGTTGTTAAGGACCCAAAGTAGAGCCCCTCTAACGGTGATCCGCACGCGCTCCTTATAGGAGTTGAGCGTAGCAAAAGTGTCGAACGGGACATGTCCCACTCGGTTTTTTGTCGTAATCGATGATTGATCCGAGATTTACATGACGGTAAATGTCGCGATCAACGGAATAGAACCAAAGATTAATTGACGATTGAGAATGCCAGAACCAAACACGGGATCATCACATATTATTTATAATTAATTTAAACAATTAAAGAATCATATTGTGAGGAATTCTTTCTTCCCCTACTATAGACATGCCCTTTTATGACGCGCAAAAAAGATTTTAATGTTAATCATAGTGGTGATAGGGGGGTCCCCTTAACCAGCGCTAAAAAAGTGATGATAAAGGCCTAAGTGATGTTAATATAACAGCACACCCAACAAAAACTTGTAACCTGTCAACGCAAAATATATAATTTAATTGAAATAAATTTGATATCATGAATACACAAAAAAAACACTGCTATATACATTTCAAACAATGTTTTATATAATTACATTTACAAATATCCAACAAACATTTAAAAATATTAATGCTTCATTTTTTGACGCTCGTGATCCCCTTTAAAAATATCCGCCCATGGTATGAGTTGCCGAACAAATCACATCAACCCGAGCAAAAGATTCTGCCTATATAAGAAAACAACTATTATGTTAGTAATACTATAAAGAAATAAATTAAACATTAATATGAAAGAATACATGAATAAAATATCAATTTTTAATATAAAGGACACATTTGGAGTTATATCGGTCACACAGTGCAACGTATTGAGGTGTGGTTGATTCCTACACGTCGCAAATGAGTTATGGATTGTTGTATTAAAATATCAAAACAATCCGAATGTGTTTGCTCGGTTTTGAGTATGTCACTTGTTTTTTTACTAAAATTAATGTCGATTTTAAATAATGACATATTTGGAGTTATACCGGTCACACCATATGACGGATTGAGGTGCAGCTGATTCCTACTCATCACAAATTACTGATTGATTGTTGTCCTAAAGTATCAAAACAATCTGAATGCATTTGTTCAGTTTTCAGTATGTTATTATTATTTTTTTACTAAAATGTCATTTCAAATTGAAAACACACATTTTGAGTCATACCGGTCACATCATATGTCGATTTAATGTGAGACTCCTTCATACACGCCACAATGACTTATGAATCAGTGTCCTAAATTATCAAGACAATCAGAGCACATTTGCTTGGTTTTCAATGAGTGACACGTTTTGAACTAAAATGTCGATTTTAAACTGATAACATACACTTTTAGTCATATCGGTCACACCGTGCGTCAGATTGGGGTGCAGTTGATTCCTACACATCACAAATGACTCATGAATCGTTTTCCTAAAGTATCAAAATGATCTGAATGCGTTTTCTTAGTTTTTAGTATGTCGTTTGTTTTTTACTTAAATTAATGTCAATTTTAAATAACAAGGCACACTTGGAGTCATAACGGTCACACTGTGTGTCAGATTGAGGTGCGGTTGACTCCTACACATCACAAATGACTCATAGATCATTTTCCTAAATTATCAAAACAATCTGAATGCGTTTGCTCAGTTTTCAGTATGTCACTTGTTCTTTTTACTAAAATTAATGCTAATTTTAAATAAAAAGAGACACTTTGAGTTATACCGGACACACCGTGCATCATATTGAGGTGTGATTGATTCCTACACGTCATAAATCAATTATAGATATTTTTCCTAAAGTATTAAAAAAATCTGAAAGCATTTTATTGATTTTCAGTATATCAGTTGTGTTTTTTTACTAAAATGTCATTTCAAACCGGAGACATGCCTTTTGAGTCATACCGGTTGCATTGTGCGTCGGTTTGATGTGAGACTTCTTCATACACGTCAAAAATAACTTATGAATCGTTTTCCTAAATTATCAAGACAATTGGAGTGCATTTTCTTGATTTTTAGCAAATTACACTTTTTGAACTAAAATGTCGATTTTAAACTGATAACAGACACATTTAGTCATACCAGTCACACCGTGCATCGAATTGAGGTGTGGTTGATTCCTACACATCAGAAATGACTCATGGATCATTTTCCTAAAGTATAAAAATAATCCGAATACGTTTTATTGGTTTTCAGTATATCACTTGTTCTTTTTACTTAAATTAATGCCAATTTTAAATAAAAAGACACACTTGAAGTCATAACGGTCACACCGTGAGTCAGATTGAGTTTAGGTTGACTCCTACATGTCAAAAATGACTCGTGAATCGTTATCCTAAATTATCAAAACAATCTGAATGTGTTTGCTTGATTTTCAACATGTCACTTGTTCTTTTTACTAAAATTAATGTCAATTTTAAATAAAAAGAGACACTTTGAGTGATACCAGTCACATCGCGCATCATATTGAAGTGTGGTTGATTCCTACACATCAAAAAATGACCAATAGATCATTTTTATAAAGTATCAAAAAAATATGAATGCGTTTTCTCGATTTTCAGTATGTTACTTGTTCTTTTTACTAAAGTAATGTCAATTTTAAGTAAAAAGACGCACTTAGAGTTATAGCAGTTACACCGTGTGTCAGATTGAGGTGCAGTTGATTCCTACGCGTCAAAAATAACTTATGGATCGTTTTCCTAAAGTATCAAAATAATCAGAATGTTTTTTCTCAGTTTTCAATATGTCACTTGTTCTTTTTACTAAAATTAATGTCAATTTTAAATAACTAGACACACTTTGAATTATACCGATCACAACATGCATTATATTGAGGTGCAGTTGATTTCTACATGTCAAAAATGACTTATGGATCGTTTTCTTAAAGTATCAAAATAATCTAAATGTGTTTGCTCTGTTTTCAGTATGTTACTTGTTCTTTTTACTAAAATTAATGTCAATTTTAAATAAAAAGACGTACTTAGAGTTATAGCGGTTACACCGTTCCTCGGATTGATGTGAGGTTGATTTCTACTCATCAAAAATGAATTATAGATTAGTTTCCTAAAGTATCAAAACAATCCGAATTTTTTTTCTTGGTTTTCAGCATGTCACTTTTTCTTTTAACTAAAATTAATATCAATTTTAAATAAACAAACACACTTGGAATTACACCAGTCACACTGTGTATCATATTGTAGTGTGGCTGATTCCTACACGTCACAAATGAATTATGAATCATTTTCCTAAAGTATAAAAACAATTTGAACGTGTTTTATCGGTTTTCGGTACGTCACTTGTCCTTTTTACTAAAATTAATGTCAATTTTAAATAAATAGGCACATTTATAGTTATAGCGGTCACATCGTGCATTCAATTGAGGTGTGGTTGATTTCTACATGTCACAAATGACTTATGGTTCTTTGTCCTAAAGTATTAAAACATTATGAATGAGTTTTCTCAGTTTTCAGTATGTCACTTGTTCTTTTTACTAAAATTAATGTCAATTTTAAATAAATAGACACACTTTTAGACATACTAGTCACAACGTGCAACATATTGATGTGAGGTTGACTCTTAAAAATCAAAAATGACTTATGAATCATTTTCCTAAAGTATCAAAACAATCTGAATTTATTTTCTCGATTTTCACTACATCACTTGTTCTTTTTACTAAAATTATTGTCAATTTTAAATAAAAATAGACACTTTGAGTCATACCAGGCACATCATGTATCATATTGAGGTACGGATGATTCCTACATGTCAAAAATGACTCATGGACTGTTTTCATAAAGTATCAAAATAATCTGAATAGGTTTTCTCAGTTTTGAGTATGTCAGTTGTCTTTTCTACTAAAATTAATGTCAATTTTAAATAGAAAGAAGCACTTGGAGTCATACCTATCACACCGTGTGTTGGATTGAGGTGCGACTGATTACCACACATCCCAAAGTCTTTAAAAAAACCTTAACTTCCAATGTTATCATGATTTTCATTGCCTTTATTTATTGAACTGTCAACACTGCATATTGACTCGATGTTCTTAGCTAAAAAATATTTCTCGTTGTTGAAAGGCAAGATAGTGGAGGAAGATCATGTGCCCATTATATCATAAGAATTCACCGCAATGAGAACAAGATCTTCCTCCACTCTTCTGGTTTTCAACGAGAAAGGTTTTTTAGCTAAATAACACCAACTCTATGCAGTGTTGGAAGCTCGACAAAGAGAAGCAATGGAAAGCGTAATGATCTGTGAAAAAACTAAATAAGTGTTAGATAAAAATGATAAGGAAATTAACTTACAAATAGTAGATAAAATGATGACAAAATTAATTAAATAATTAGTTGGAATTCAACTTTTCATGATGGTTTTATATAATCTTAACCCATTTCTTTGTTTTTATTATCTCAGTTGTAGCCTCGAAGCCCAATCTCTCACGAGCATGAGAAGCTTCAAACAAACTACCCCAACTCGAATAAAGGAATCCACTTGTATAAGAAAACAATTCTTATGTGAGTAATACTAAAAATAATTTAATCAAACATAAATATGAAATAATCCACTACTTCTATGGATCTCACATCTTCATGCTATTTTTGTACATTCTTCCATCAGTTATGCCGCCCATTATTTTCTAAGAAAATATAAATCGTCTTGTGAATATGAGTATTTTCTATGGTCATATTAGTACTGAAAAAATATAAATACACTAAGGATTAATAAATATTTTAAATTAAATAGTAATTATCTTAAAAAATACCTCTTTGGGGATGCTAGTTCTTTTCATAGAATATGATCTCTCTCATAAATTTACAAGCATAATGACCACAATCTTTTCATTTTTTTTATTTCAGACACTGCAGAAACATTAAGGAGAATAAGTAATTTGTTTTGATATGTTTTTAGATAGTGAAATCTTATTATATATACCCTGATACTTGGCCAGTTGTAGAACTTTTCAGTATCCTTGTGCTAAGCCCCTAACCCCATTCCTTGTTTTTTATGATATTGATGCACTGCCCTATCATAATAGAATCCTCATTAAAAGATAATATAAATTATATAACTTGATGTTAAGTTCTAAAACATTGGATATAGTGTATTAAAAATTGACAAATGCCATCATGTGTGGTTAGTTTGTTGGGTATCCATGCAGTGAATCCAGGAAATAAATCTTTGGAGTATCCAAATTGACTACAATGAGCATCTAATGTTGCCTAAAAACACAAAATAGAATAAGTAATGAAAGAAATGAAAATATATTTGATATGATTAAATTGTAGAGTTTTACCCCTATATCAATGGTATTAAGAATATTTTGTCATCTAAAAGTTTTCTTTCAAACAATTTGACTAGACCTACCACTATTTCATCAATTTTTTTGGATTCTATTTTTGTTTGTTCTGTAGAGGTAGTGTGAGTACTAACGAGTCCAATTTTTTTCATGGGGAAATCCCTTTAATTTTTTTTGATATATATGCCTGCCAAAAATATGAAATGTATTTAGTCATAATTAATACAGTATATCAACTTTTGGAAGATCAAATCATGAAAACATACCTCATGTATACATCTAAAACTGAGGTGCCAAGCCAATCATAGTCGAGGATTTCATTTACGTCCTCAACACCAATGTATTATTCACCTTCCTCTCCGTATATATTTTCTTCAAAATAAACTATGTGACTACTACCATTTTTTAACTTTGTATCCACATGAACCTTCAATGTTAGTAAATGAGGATATGAAATGGGCGGGGTAAAGGTGCTTTCAGAAGATCTTTTGGATTAGTTGGTCGATCCTTAAGATAGTTTCAAGCAGGTCTTTCATTTCACCCTCTTCCCTTTGTCTGTCTGTAATAACACTCACCAATTCAAACCTTTTTTCATTAATTGTTAAAGGTTTAGCTTGAAAAATAAATTGGAAACCTCATTTTTGATCTGTTCTTTTACAATATTTGACATCCATGCAATGAATTTTCCAACAGCTCGATCAACTGTATGAAAATCATCGTCATCAAGTGGAATTGGTATCTCGGTGCTCGGATCATGAGATACGCTAATCGAAACTTTCACATAACCTATTGTAAAGGTCCCTTGATTTATACTTTCAAGAAAGTCTATCTTACCCACACCAGGGTAATCCCTCGATACGAAGATTGGAATCTCTGTCTTACTATCCCCGCAAGCCCTCAACTTCAAGGTAGTTGGAACCTCTATCTTCCTCAGCAAGGAAGCCCTTGAACTTTAAGGTAGTCGGCACCTCTGTCTTCCTATCCTCGGAAGTCCTCGAATGTAATCACAAACATTCAGAGTTGCACGAAGCAAAAACTGAACGAGCGGTTCAGTATGCACAAAGCATGAAAATCTTTCTCTCTCTAGAAATCACCTTAGCAACGTGTGGTATCTAGATCGATCAACTTCATTGTTTTTGAACTCTTTCAAATGAGCTCCTATTTATAGGCTCGGTCGGCCTCCTTTCCAACGGTCATATTTTCCTTAAAAATCGTAGGGACCTGTACATGTGTAACTTAACCAATGGTTAGTTTATAATGGAATAGACGACATCATTTTATAACAAAATAAGTATAACAGAAAGTACGACATCGTTTCAAGATTAGTTAAAAAGTTCGGAGTGAAGATTCGGAGTGTAAGAAAAATGTCAAAGAGTAGACAAATTATAAAAGTGTAAGCAAAATGAAAGTTCGGAGTCTAACCAAAAATAATATTCGGAGTCTAAATAAATTCGGAGTGTATAAAGCAAAGATGATTAGATTCTGTTTAATAGGAGAATTCGGAATGAGAATTCGTCATCAGAATTCGTAATGGGAATTCGTAATCAGAATTCTTCATTAGAATTCGGTGTCGAATTTAATGAGAGTTCATATCTAGAATTCGTAGTGGAACTTTATTAGAGTTCGTATCCATAATTCGGAGTGGAACTTCATTACAATTCTCATCCAGAATTCGGAGCCTAAAAACAGAATGCCTCATATCAAAGTTTTAAATGATTCCGAGAATATAGAAATGAATCCGATTCTTATACTTAAGAAATATATGGATATAGATAATGAAAATATGATAAGGATAATTTTCCTTATAAAAGAGATTTTCCTTATAAAAGCGATTTTCCTTATAAAAACAATTTTCCTTATAAAAGCGATTTTCCTTATAAAAGTGATTTTCCTTAAAGATAAGGTGTTTGTGATTTTCAAAGTAAGAAGGAATGGAAAAGTCATAAGGAAAACATTATTGACTCAACACAATGTACCTAAAAATACACATATGCACGATGACCAGTAAATGCATTCTATGCTTCTTGGGTTATCAGGTGCGCATAGATAAGTAGTGGGTACTGGTTTATTTTCCCTTTAACATCTTTAAGATGATGTCTCGTTAGAATTGTGTGAAATCCTCTGTGAATATTTCCAATAAGAATTAATACATATTTATTATGTGAGTTATCTATTATAAATGCACTCTAGAAGGGATGATGAAGAGTAAATCAATGTTTCATTATTTTATTTTTTGAGTAAAATAAATAAATGATATCATAATGTTACCATCATCTCTTCCCACATCAGTGTGTTAAGCACGTGCACAACATGGTACCACAAATCTACATCAATCGACACACATTTCCGAGTGATGATTCCAATGCAACTACTAAACATAAACATTTTGGGGTTAACATGATGGCCCCATGCATTCCATCCGACCTTGTATCTGATGCCTTTGATTTTCACCTTAATGATTTTTGCTAACACCATCAAACTACGACACTCCTGTTTTTCTACATCATCGGTATTTCATCACCTACCATTTCCTAGGATTCAACATCATCAATATGTTTTTCCTCTAGAATGGTAGCATTGGAATGTGCATATGGTCATTGTACCTATGCACTGGGAGCAACAACATGTTGAGAAACCTATTTTTTCTCAGGATTGGGAGTACCAGCATGTGCATAAGGTTGTTGTTCCTCTGCACTACAAACAACATCAGGCTGAGAGACCTATTGTTCCTCAGGATTAGGGGCACCAACATGTGAAAAAGTCATTATCTTCATAAATGGTTTAACATTTAATTTAGATTACATGAATTCAGTAGTGAACATATAATAACATAAGGTAACACAATATATATTACAAAACAAATATAATCTAATTATTGAACTATTTTTAAAGGCTGAAGAGATTTAAACCCTCTATCGAATATCAAAATCCCTTCATTATGATCTCCTTTGACATAAAAAACACCATCTACATTGGGACCGCTGTGAAATGATTGTGATGTCCCAATGAAAGAGTTATCCTTAGTTGAATTTTCATTTGACCCTTTAGTGATTTTTGTCGATAACAAAATAATTGACCACTTTCAGTTTTTGGGATATGGAACATAAAATACTTATACTACCTGTGATTCCATTATAAATGGGTTTTCTTTGTACCCTTCCTTACTGAAATCCACTTTCATGAATCCCAATTCATCTATTTTAATAGCACTCTTGTTATCAACCCACTTGCATTGAAAAATCGACACTTGGAATGTTGTATAATGAAACTCCCATATTTGTTTGATGATTCCAAAGTATGAAAAATTATCGTAAATTTGATTTTTGTCCTTAGTACCAGAAACATGAATAGCTTTAGCCACAAGTGTAACTCCATGATTTTTCATGGTACAATCTTCATCATGTTCATTTATATAGAATGTATAACCATTAATTTGTAGGATCGAAATAATTATGTAGATGCTCACTATACAAGAGGGGGGGGGGGGGTGAATTGTATACTTTAAAAATTCCTTTGAAACCTTTAAAGTTAGTTATGGATAACTATGTTTTCCTTAAGCAAAGGAAAGAGCTAAGTTTAACAAAGTTAAACTAAGCAAATTCAAAACACCTCTAACACTAATTGAAAACTTGGAATAAAGAATGAAGTTATATACTTCAAGTTCTATGTACTTGCTTAATACTGGAAAGAGATTCCAAAAGTAGGTTCCAGAAATATGGTTCTGGAAGTTGAAACTTAACTAAAGATTACAATACGAGATTCTACCTTAAAGCGTATAGAATCTAAATGAATCAGAGTACAAGTAGGGAAGTATAAGAAAGTTATACTTTCCTTACAATACAAAATGCAGCGGAAACAAACAAGTAGTAAAACTACAAGTAACAAAATATAAGTCTTTTAACCCAAAGAGAAGGGTATCCAAAAAACTTGGATAAAGGTCCCTTGATTTATACTTTCAAGCAAGTCTGTCTTACCCACACCAGGGTAAGCCCTCGATACAAATATCGGAATCTCTGTCTTGCTATCCCCACAAGCCCTCAACTTCAAGGTAGTTGGAACATATGTCTTCCTCAGTAAGGAAGCCCTTGAACTTTAAGGTAGTCAGCACCTCTGTCTTCCTATCCTCGGAAGTCCTTGAATGTAATCACCAACATTCAGAGTCGCACGAAGCAAAAACTGAACGAGCGGTTCAGTACGCACAAGGTATGAAAATATTCTCTCTCTAGAAATCACCTTAGCAGCATGTGGTCTCTAGATCGATCAACTTCATTATCTCTTTAAGCTCTTTCAAATGAGCTCCTATTTATAGGCAATGTCAGCCTCCTTTCCAACGGTCATATTTTCCTTAAAAATCGGAGGGACCTGTACACGTGTAACTTAACCAACAGTTAGTTTATAACAGAATGGACGAAATCATTTTATAAAAAAACAAGTGTAACAGAATGTACGACATCGTTTTAAGTTTAACACAAAATTTCGGAGTGAAGGTTCAGAGTCTAACAAAAAATAATATTCGGAGTCTAAATAAATTCAGAGTGTATAAAGCAAAGATAATTAGATTCTGTTTAATAGGTGAATTTGGAATGAGAATTCAGAATGAGAGTCCGTCATCAGAATTTGTAATGAGAATTCGTATCCAGAATTCGGAGTAGAACTTTATCAGAGTTCGTATCCGGAATTCAGAATAAAACTTCATTATAGTTCTCATCTGGAATTCAGAGTGAAACTTCATTACAGTTCTCATCCAGAATTCGGAGTGAAACTTCCTTACAGTTCTCATCCAGAATTCGAAACCTAAAACAGAATGCTTCACATCAAAGTTTCAAATGATTCTGAGAATATAGAAATGAATCCGAATCTTATACTTAAGATATATATGGATATAGATAATGAAAATATGACAAGGATAATTTTTCTTACAAAAACGATTTTCCTTATAAAAGCAATTTTCCTTATAAAAAAATTTTCCTTATAAAAGCAATTTTCCTTATAAAAGCAATTTTCCTTATAAAAGTGATTTTCCTTAAAGATAAGGTGTTTGTGATTTTCAAAACAAGAAGGAATGGAAAAGTCATAAGGAAAACCTTATTGACTCAACAATCTCCCCCTTTTTGGAAAGCACAGACATCCTTACGAAAAAGAAATTCTAAGAAGAAAGAAAACATTAAGGCTTATCTCCCTTTGCTTATGAATGTTGATGAATAAGACTAACTCCCCCTTAGGCTTTGAAACTCTAAGGATCGTATTCTAGATTTCCGGAATGATATTTCATTAAGAATAAGAAAGTATTCTTTAACGAAAAACTCCCCTTTAGATAAGCTCTATTAGGGTTTGTTTTCTTTCTCACCCTTTATTAAGATTCTTTTTTCCCTTTATTAGGGTTCTTTTCCTTCTCCCCCTTTGTGATTTTCAAAAATAATTCAAGGGAATGGAAAATATAACAAAGTACCTGAAAAAATTAGTAGCAACAACAAAAGAAACGAGCAAGCACAATTTTCATTAAATTTGTAAATTCAACAACAAGGAGGTTAAGATACAACAAAAGATCGGATTTGTCTATTTTGGATCTTTTTCCTTCGCCATGAGACCCTTAAGAATAGTCTTTATCTTCTTCAAGTCTTTATGATCTTCCTTGGCTTGCTTCTTTAACACAACAATTCTTGCATTTTGAGCTTCAATCTTTTCTTCCTGGGCTTGAAGCTTTTCTTCCTGAGCCTGAATATTTTCTTCCTGATCCTTCAAGATTTGTTCTTGATTTAAAAACTTCTCTTCAAACTCAATCCAATGATCCCTTTCATACTTCCAGTTTTGAGAAACAAAATTTAGCTTTCCATTCAGATCTCTGACTTCTTGAATTCGGAAATTCTTTTCATCTGTCAACTTTTCTTCAAAGGATGAAGTAAGTTCATTTATTTTCCTGTCTTCTGTCTCAAAGGCATCCTTCACATTATCTTGGAATTCATCAAAGAGCCTCATCTCTTCTACAGTCTTCCTCGACCAACTAGTCATCCTCTTGCAAGATCTTCTGTGGGCTTCATAGCCGACAAAGAAAGTTTTGAACTGAGCCTCAATCTCAACACATTTGTCCATAACCATGGATACAAAGTCTTTTTTCTGATTCAAATAATGTTGAAGCATCTGGCATCTTGAATAAATACTTGAGAAAGTCGTAATAGTACCCACCAACTTCTTTAAAGACTGAACAACAAAGTCATGCCCCAACGAAGATGACTCCGAATCCGAGACTTTTCTTGGAGAAATTTCTTCTTCAATATGCTCAAGCTTTCTTTTTTAAGAACTACCAACTTACATTATCTTTACAACCACTGAGCTCAGGGTATCAACAACAAGTTGTTTTCCCTTGTCCCTTTTTGGAATGGAGTCCTGTTCTGGAGTTCTCTTTCCACTGTCAGACACTTGAACAACATTGTATTCATCATCAGTAGCTTTTTGAGCACCATCCTCTACATTCTTCATTTGAGAAATATCATGTAGAAGTTGTTCTTCCTCTGCATGATAAGCTACTTCTTCTTATCCTTTATCCTCATCCTTCCCTGGAGTAACTAGCTTAGATGATTCAGCTTCTGAAGTTCAGAGCGACAAATGTTCCGAAGGTTTCCCCTTATAATCATCTACTTGCTTCAAAATATCTCCAGTCTCACCACTAGCTTCAGAAACTGCTTCTACCTCTTCTACAAGCTCAAACTGCTCAACTTCCTCAACATGTTTAGCAACTGTCTCTTCCAGAGTGACAAAGTTTATTCCTGGAGTCTCAGGTAGAGATTCCAAAGAAAAAGATCTCGAAACAGGAATGTTTGCGGAAGTCATCTCATTAAACTTCAACAAAGCCTGAGCAACCTCGGCTTCTGAAATTTTCTTCTTAAGCTTCTTTTATTTCACTTGTTTTTCTAGTTCATCCGCTGTCCTTTCCTTCAAGGCCTTAGCCTCCGTAGGATCCAAGCCAATCTGAGGATCCCCTTGCACTCTCTTCTCTTTGATTTCCCTTCACTTAGCAACTACCTCATCTGGGTAAGATTTCTTCTTCTTCGGTTTTGGAGGTGCGGAATGAAATTTCTTAGATTTGGGATTCTCTAATTCAACTTCAACTTCTTTCAACTTTCTCTTCTTCACTGGCTTATAGGATTCAAGTTCAGCAACTTTCGAAACCGTTTCTTCTTGAGCAGGTAAATCAACAAACTGACCAGTCTCTTTGTCAAAGGCAACATCCATCCTTTTGAGAGTACCATCACTCACCAAAATAATCTTGCAAACTCTCGGCTTAGACTTGCAAGCTTCCTTGAAAGACTCAAGGCACCGGACAATTAACTTTGAGACGATTTCTGGATACATTATGATCTGTGCTCTCAAATTCCCTTTCTTAACATTCTCAATGGTAATAAGAATGTGTTTCATCAGGTTAAACTTCCTCAGATTTATCAAAAAATCTAGGATGTAGATATCACTCTTCTTCATACTATCTTTGTCACCCTTCCTCGGTACGATAAGACCTTGTACCCATAATTCTAGAATCTGAAAATTCGTAGACAGAGAAGCAATCTTCGGAGCCTTGTCATCTGACAGTCCGAGAGTTTCCAAATCCTTTTCCTTGTTGAATCTTCCCTTTGAATCCGGAAAAACATGAGAAATGAACTCGGCTTATCCTTCATTGTTCAGCCCTACCAAGCTGGCTGCCTTGGCATAAGAAAGTTTATAAGTCTTGCCATAAGACTTAAAAGACAACTTCTCCCTACCATCTTCCTTATATAAGGAAACTATCTCATATAATTCTATAAGAAAATCTGAATGAACTTCATCTTGATTACCGAGCTTGGACACAGCAACATCTTCCCATCCGTTAATCTTAATATTCTTGGATATAAGAGAATCATACTTGTTGAAGAAATCAGGATGAACCAACCTTTCTCTATATACTAACCACTTGGAAATCGGATTAGAGGAAGACATGTCTTGAGAAGCTACTTCTACAAACATTCGGATCTGAAGACCTCTGAGAAGTTCGGAACGGAGATTACTGAAGTTTGGAACGGCCTTAAAATAGATAGGCAGAGCTTCGGGATGATGGAGCTTCAAAACCGATGTGGGACAACCATTTGGGGTCTCCTTTATATAGGCAACGAGAAGAAGGTTCAACTTCCTCAGTTGATCGAATGGTTGTGACAAGCTGAGATCAGATCTGACGGTTGAAAACCAATTCTCAAGAAAACTTGAATCCAATCTTTTGAGGTTTTTATTAAAACAAAGATTTAAGAAAAAAACTATAATCCAAAAACAAAATATAAGAAAATACCAGCAAGTAAAGTATGATTACGAAAACTTGAGTAAGGAAATCATACCTTTTGGATTAGCTTTGGAGGATTATTCGTAATGGGTAAAAGAGAGAAAAAAAAACTACAAAAAATCTTTATTACGAAAAGACATAGTTCGTAAAAATCACTATGAAAAACTCAACAAATAAAACGAAAAAACATTACATGATTTTCAGCATGAAAATTCTATTACAAAAGTTTGAAAAACGAAAAACTCATTATGAAAATCTCGGTACGAAAATATCATTATGGAAAGACCAGTATGAAATTTTTCATTTCGGAGGTTTTAAATACGAAGATTTCCATTCCATAATTTTTCTATATGAAAAAATCCATTCTGAAAATTTCAGTTTCAGAAATTTCTATTTCGGAAATTTTAGTTCCGAAAAGTTTGAAAAACTAACTTTGAAAGATTTAGTTACTCTAACAATCAAATGTACTCCCTCTATGAAAAGGAGTTTATTACTGTTAGGAGAATTGTTCAACAAGAAGTCAATAAAGAATGATTATCTTACAGTTATCATTCCTAACTTCTGTTTAATATATTCAAATCTATCAGAAGGCAAAGATTTTGTGAAAATATCAGCAAGTTGATCTTACGTTCTGATAAACTGAAGAATGATATCTCCTTTTAGTGTGTGATCCCTAAGAAAGTGATGCCTAATATCTATATGTTTTGCACGAGAGTGATGTACAGGGTTATTACTTAGGGAAATGGCACTTGTGTTATCACATAAAATTTGAGTCTTAGTAAAACTCAAGCCATAGTCTGTGAGTGTGCGTTGCATCCACAACACTTGAGCACAACAACTTCCAGCTGCTACATATTCAGCTTCAGCAGTGGAGAGTGCTACAGAATGTTGCTTCTTGCAGGACCAAGAAACTAATGAATCTACTAAGAAATGAAAAGTTCCGGATGTACTCTTTCTATCCATTCTACATCCACCAAAGTCAGCATCAGAAAAGCTTTTTAGAACAAAATCATTTCCAGAAGTATAAAATAATCCTAGATCCATGGTTCCCTTAAGGTAGCGAAAAATTATTTTTACTGCCTTTAAGTGAGATTCCTTAGGATTGGATTGATATCTTACACATAATCATACTGAGAACATTAAGTCTGGTTGACTAGCTGTTAAGTAAAGTAAACTTCCTATCATACCTCTAAAAGATGTTTGATCTACTGGTTTCCCAGTTTCATCAAGATCTAAAGAGTTTGAGGTACCAATAGGAGTACTTATACTCTTAGTGTTGTCATAACCATACTTTTTGAGAAGATCTTTAATATACTTATGTTGAGATATGTAGGTTCCTTCTGGTTTTTGAGAAATTTGAAAACCAAG
Source organism: Viscum album (assembly GCA_963277665.1). Lineage (NCBI taxonomy): Eukaryota > Viridiplantae > Streptophyta > Magnoliopsida > Santalales > Viscaceae > Viscum > Viscum album. Next base: position 1,876,353,903 of record OY728161.1, read on the forward strand.
GAAAAAAGTTAACTCACCCATCATACTCATTTCAAACTAAAGAGTCAGTTAAAGATTGCTGAGTTGAACCAAATATGATGTCATCAACATAAATTTGAACAATCAAAACATTTTTCTTATCTTTCTTTATAAAAAGGGTCGGATCTGCATTTCCCTTAACATAGTTATTTTGAAGCAAAAATCCAGTGAGTTTATCATACCATGATCGTGGGGCTTGTTTAAGACCATACAGAGCTTTGGTAAGTCTAAAAACATGATCAGGATGTTTTTTATCTTCAAAGCCAGGAGGTTGTTCAACAAAAACTTCCTCTTGAACATAACCGTTAAGAAAAGAACATTTCACATCCATTTGAAAAAGTTTGAAATTAAAGAATGCTGCAAAGGCAAGTAGAATACGAATAGATTCAAGACTAGATACTGGAGCATAGGTTTCTTCACAGTCTATTCCCTCTTGCTGATTATAGCCTTTAGCAACAAGTCTGGATTTATTTCTTACTATGACTCCATTTTCATCACATTTGTTTCTGAAGACCCATTTTAATCCAATAACAAAAGTTTCCTTAGGTCTTTCAACCAAGATCCAGACTTTGTTCCTTTCAAATTCATTTAGTTCATCTTGCATAGCTTTGATCCAACCATTATCACCTAAAGCTTCATCAGTTCTTTTTGGTTCTAATTGGGAAAGAAATGCTAGATGTTCTATTTCATTTCTTAAGGAACTTCTAGTTCTTACAGGTTGATTTACATCACCAATGATACTATCACTGGGATGATTCTTAAGAAACACCTGATTTGGATTTTGTAAAACCTGTTCATCAACGTAGGGTAGAAAATCTTTTGGAGTAAATGTTTCAGAAGTATCTTCTTGAAAATTTTCCTTATTAGAAGGTTCTTCTATCAAAGGTTGACAATCAATTTTTGAAAACACATCCGAGGACATAGGTTGGGATGGTTTAAAAACAAAAGGATCTGACTCATCAAATTTTACATGCACTGTTTCTTCAACAGTACAAGTATTTTTATTAAATACCCTATAAGCCTTAGAGGTTGTGGAATAACCTAAGAAAATTCCTTCATCGGATTTTGGTGCGAATTTATGTAAGTTATCTTTAGTATTAAAAATGAATACTTTGCAACCAAAAACCTTGAAGTAGGAAAGTCTTGGTTTTCTACCATTCCATAACTCATAAGGGGTTTTATTAAGAAAAGGTCTAATCAAAACTCGATTTATAGTATAACAAGCAGTACTTACAGCTTCAGCCCAGAAATGTCTAGCTATAGAATATTCACTCAACATGGTTCTAGTTATCTCTTGAAGAATTATATTTCTTCTCTCAACTACACCATTCTGTTGAGGAGTTCTAGGTGCTGAAAATTTGTGAGTAATACCTTTTCTACTACAAAAAGTTTCAAAATCTGAATTTTGAAATTCTCCTCCATGATCACTATGAATAGTTTTCAATGGAAGGTTTTTCTCATTTTTAACTTGAGCTCTAAAACTTTTGAAATAGGAAAAAGCTTCAGACTTCTTTGCTAGAAAATAGACCCAAGTAAATCTAGTGTAATCATCAAATAGAACAAACACATAGTATTTTCCTTTAATACTTCCAGTTTGTGTTGGACCAAAAAGATCCATGTGCACTAACTGTAATGCATTAGTTGTTGAGACGTCACCAATTGATTTAAAACTAGATTTATGTTGCTTTCCATATTGACAAGGATCACAAACTTTAGAAGAATCAAATCTAAGCTCTGGTAGATCCTTAACTAGTTTCTTCTTAGAGAGTTTGCATAAGTTCCTAAGGTTACAGTGACCTAGTCTTCTATGCCATAACCAGGAATGATCTTTCATTGCACTTAGGAAAGTTAAATCTTGGCTCCTGAGGTATTTTAGGTTCAAAGTGTAAACATTCTCTTGCTTATTGGATGAGAGAATAAATTCTTCCTTGGAATTGTGAACTAAACACTTATCATTCCTAAAATTCACAAGGTATCATTAATCACATAACTGACTTATGCTAATGAGGTTGTGCTTAAGACCCTTAACAAAAAGAACATTTGAAATCAAGGTTTTACCTAGAAGAACAATATTACCAATACCAATAATCTCTCCCTTAGAATTATCTCCAAAAGTTACATTTCCTCCTTTCGTTTTGATAATCTTTTTAAAATAGATTTTGTTACCAGTCATGTGTCGGGAACATCCACTATCCATGTACCATGTGTTGCTGCTGGTACTCTCTTTATTTTCCTGAAATCAAGAAGAGAATTAGACTTTCGGAATCCAAACTTTTTTGGATCCGAGATTTCCAGATAATAAAATTTTAGGAACCCACATCTTCTTTGAGAAATAAGCTTTATGAAAACCTAGAGATTGTGTTTTCTTTAAGGAACAATTCTTTGCCTAGTGACCACCACATTGACACTTGGTACAAAATGGGGCACTTTGAGGAACAAAATAATTGCTACTGAAAATAGGTTTTGCATGGGTATAACCAAATCCGGATTTATTTCTTAAAGGTCGTATTTGGGAATACATTTTATCAAAATTTTCCTTACCATGGGTAAAGTTTGATAAACACTTCTTTAAGGAAAAAATTTCAGACTTGAGTTTTATAACCAAGTTTTTATCCTCAAAATCATTAGTTTTAGAACTAGAGCTAGGCTCGAAAACATTTTTCTTAGAAATTACTTTTTCTAATTCTTTAGAAAGTTGGTTCTTCTTAGAACTTACTTCCTCAAGATTTTTTGAAATACTTTCAAAATCAGCATTTTTCTTATCAAGATCTTTAGAAAGATCTGAAATTTCTTTCGTAAGAATAGAATTCCTAGAGTTTTCCTTATCAAGTTTCTTATTGAGTTTGGAGTTCTTAATCTCAATAAGTTCAACAAACCTAGAAAATTATTCATAAGTAGGTAAAGTATTTTCTTCATCAGAAGAGTATTCTTCATCAGAAGAATTATAATACTTACTATCATTAGAATTTAAAGATACATTGGTCAATGATTCAACATTTCGTACCTTAGCCATAAAGCAATGATTATTAATAGGTAGTCTGGCTATAAGACCAAGATTCTTCTGTCCTGAAGATTCATAATCAGAAGATTCATCTGAAGAGTCACCACCACTGGCACTCCAGGTATCACTAGCTTTCAAAACTTTCTTAGCTTTGGCTTTATAATAATTCTTTCTATTCCTGTCTGAATTCCTTTCTTTCCTTTATTTCTTTTTGAGAAAAGGGAAATCTGGTCTAATATGTCCATCTCTCTTGCATTCGTAACAAGTGACTTCTCCATCTTTCCTGTCTTTCCTTTCCTTTTTCTTATACTTGGTTTGGAAATTTCTTTGACCAGCTATCTTGTTCATCCTTCGAGCAAGATTTGCTACCTCATTCTCAGAGACTTCACTCTCACTAGAATCTGATTGGACAATAACTTTCTTAGTCTTGGATCTGGTTACTCTCTCAGGAGTCTTATCTTTCATCTGATTTGATGTTATTGTAAAAGCAACAGTACCATTTCCATTCTTTTTCTTGATGTTGTCAGCATCTCTCTTCATTCTTGTTTCATGTTGAAGAAGAGTTCCAAATAGCTCATCAAGAGAAATTTGAGTGACCTTCCTATTCTCATCAATAGATGTTCTTTTGGATTCCCACTCATTGGGAATGATATCGATTATCTTATCCACAAGTGCTTCATCATCTAAACCTTTCTCTCCCATAGACTATAAACTGTTGACTATAGTCATAAATCTTTGTTGAACTTTACAAATCGGTTCACCATAAGGAAAATTGAATCCATGGTATTCAGCTCTAAGCATAGCTCTCCTAGTCTCAATCACTTTAGAAGTTCCAAAGTGTGTAACCTATAACTTCTTCCAGATACAATTAGCTACTTCACAAGAAGAAATTTGGCTATATATATTTCTAGTCATTGAAAAACGTAAGGTATTGCGCACCTTATAATTGAGTTGATACTCTTTCTTTTCTTGGTTAGTGAATGTTCTAACTTCCTTATCAGTAATTTTATAATCTCCAGTAAGCATAACAAAGTTATCCACTCCAGTATTGATAACAAAAGTCTTCATTCGATCTCTCCAGTATTCATAGTCATTACCATCAAAGATTGGTGGTCTTGTAGGATTTAGATTATCAATGGAGCCAACATTGATTCCTGCCATACTTAAAATAACCTTCGACACACAAACTTGTTAGTAGAAAAACATTCGTAATAACAAATTTCGGAATGACAAAGTTAGAAATAAGAAAGTTCCGGAATGATAAAGTTCGGAATGACAAAGTGAGCAAGAAAAACTTATACGTGAGTACAAGTATTTCAAAAACCTTCCTCTGATACCAATTGTAGGATTGAAATAATGATGTAGATGCTCACTATACAAGAGGGGGGGGGGGGGTGAATTGTATACTTTAAAAATTCCTTTGGAACCTTTAAAGTTAGTTATGGATAACTATGTTTTCCTTAAGCAAAGGAAAGAGCTAAGTTTAACAAAGCTAAACTACGAAAATTCACAACACCTCTAACACTAATTGAAATCTTGGAATAAGGAATGAAGTTATAAACTTCAAGTTCTATGTACTTGCTTAATACTGGAAAGAGATTCTGAAAGTAGGTTCCAGAAATATGGTTCCGGAAGTTGAAACTTAACTAAAGATTACAATATGAGATTCTACCTTAAAGCGTATAGAATCTAAATGAATCAGAGTACAAGTAGGGAAGTATAAGAAAGTTATACTTTCCTTACAATACAAAATGTAGCGGAAACAAACAAGTAGTAAAACTACAAGTAACAAAATATAAGTCTTTTAACCCAAAGAGAAGGGTATCCAACAACCTTGGATAAAGGTCCCTTGATTTATACTTTCAAGCAAGTCTGTCTTACCCACACCAGGGTAAGCCCTCGATACAAATATCAGAATCTCTGTCTTTCTATCCCCGCAAGCCCTCAACTTCAAGGCAGTTGGAACCTCTATCTTCCTCAGCAAGGAAGCCCTTGAACTTTAAGGTAGTCAGCACCTCTGTCTTCCTATCCTCAGAATTCCTCGAATGTAATCACCAACATTCGGAGTTGCACGAAGCAAAAACTGAACGAGCGGTTCAGTACGCACAAGGTATGAAAAGCTTCTCTCTCTATAAATCACCTTAGAAGCGTGTGGTCTCTAGATAGATCAACTTCATTCTCTCTTTAAGCTCTTTCAAATGAGCTCCTATTTATAGGCAAGGTCGGCCTCCTTTCCAACGATCATATTTTCCTTAAAAATGGGAGGGAACTGTACATGTGTAACTTAACCAACGGTTAGTTTATAACAGAATGGGCGACATCGTTTTATAACAAAACAAGTGTAACAGAATGTACGACATCATTTTAAGTTTAACAAAAAAGTTCAGAGTAAAGGTTCGGAGTCTAACAAACAATAATATTCAGAGTCTAAATAAATTCGGAGTGTATAAAGCAAATATAATCAGATTCTGTTTAATAGGTGAATTCGGAATGAGAATTCGGAATGAGAGTTCGTCATCAGAATTTGTAATGAGAATTCGTATCCAGAATTCAGAGTAGAACTTTATCAGAGTTCGTATCTGGAATTTGGAATAAAAATTCATTATAGTTCTCATCTGGAATTCGGAGTGAAACTTCATTACAGTTCTCATCCAGAATTTGGAGTGAAACTTCATTACAGTTCTCATCCATAATTCGGAACCTAAAACGGAATGCTTCATATCAAAGTTTCAAACGATTCTGAGAATATAGAAATGAATCCGAATCTTATACTTAAGATATATATGGATATAGATAATGAAAATATGACAAGGATAATTTTTCTTATAAAAGTGATTTTCCTTATAAAAGCAATTTTTCTTATAAAAGCAATTTTCCTTATAAAAGCGATTTTCCTTATAAAAGCAATTTTCCTTATAAAAGCGATTTTCCTTAAAGATAAGGTGTTTGTGATTTTCAAAACAAGAAGGAATGGAAAATTCATAAGGAAAACCTTATTGACTCAACATAATTACACAACCATTGTAATATAATACATACACACTTGGTCCTCCGACTAGAAATCAAAGTTGTTCTAAAATTGAATCCATATTTTCATCTGACTACTTAAAAATATGGTCCTGAAACCATCCTATAAACTATTGATTATGTGTATTTGATATCCATATTTTACCCCTTGATAGATTCAAATGACTAATAATTTCTTTGTGGGTTTCAACATATGGGGAAACCTCCAAAATATTTTGCAAAACATAAAGGTGAGTATGCTCCTGATATGTAATATTGATTGTGAAAACATCTCTTCCAGAAATTCCTTCACCTGCAAGCCACCCGATGTGACGATATTAAGAAGACCAATGCTTTCCAGATGGGGAAGGTATTAGGTGTATAATTCAACGACTTCCTAAACAATATATTGCTCTATAATACAACCCTATGGACAATATTGATTTTTTAAATACCCTTTAAAAATATTCATATACCGTTCAATGGGGTACATCCATCTATAGTGTACATGACCACATAGTCTAATCTCTATCACCAAGTGAACCATCAAATGAACCATCATATCAAATAATGTTGGTGGGAAGAATATTTCAAATTCATATAATATGATGACAATTTATCTTTCCATAGTCGATTTTTTTTACATATCTATAACTTTTCTACATATAACTTTGAAGAAGAAACAGAGCTTGGTTAATGTATGATTAACATTCTTGGAAAAAATGAAATGTAAAGCTATAGGAATTAGATCTTGCATCAAAACATGATAGTTATGTGATTTCAGAACCTTTAACTTTAAATCGTTCATTGACACGATATTTTTGATATTTGATGAATACCCCTTTGGAACCTTTATATCATTTAAGAAGTTGAAAAACTGATATCTCTCCTGCCTGGAAAGAGTGTAAGTAGTTGGAGGAAGAAAAGTTTATTTTTCACCCTTCACTAGCACTGACTCTTCTCATATTCCCATGTCAACCATGTCCAACCTAACCTTAATTCTATTCTTTATTTTTTCGGGTTCATTTAGCAATGTGCTGATGACACTAGCACATACATTTTTTTTCAACATGCATAACATTAATAAATTTCTGACGTACAAAAAATTCCAGTATGGTAATTCAAAAAAAACTGATCTCTTTCTCCAACTGGTTTTTGTAAGGTTTTTTGGAAATTATTTACCAAAAACAGTATTTAAATATTTTACTTTCTCAAATAGTTGATCACCTTTTAGTGGATATGGTGATGTACGTTCTTCTGAACTTCCATCAAATGATGTCGTAAAATATCAGTACTTATGCCATCGGGGTAAAAATCTACGATGTCCTAGAAACATAGTCTTCAATGAATGTTTCAACCTAATTTTATATGTACCTTATTCGTAAATGGGACACCCTTGAGTTAGTTTAATTCTATATCCTGACAAATTTCCATAAGTAGGAAAGTAATTTATTGTCTCGTAAAACATGAATCTCAATGTGAAATATTTATTTCTATAAGCATTATACATCGTAACACCTAAATCCTATAATAATTTTAAATCCTTGATCAATGGTTCCAAATAAACATCAATATCATTACCTAATTTTTTTTCCTGATATATGCATAGACAACATGATGTATTTTCATTTCATGTATAACCCTGGTGGAAAGTTATAATTTACCAACATAACCGGCCATGTAATACGAGTGCTGCTTTGAAAACCAAAAGGATTCACTCCATTTGTAGATAAAACAAGACGAAGGTTTCTCGTACAGTTTCTAAATTCATGATACTCATGATCAATTTTCTTCCACTAAGGAGATTTTTTCGAGTGATGTAGTTTTCCATATTTATTTCTTGTATCTGTATGCCATGTCAATTACCCAGTAGTCTCCTTACTTCCATATAGATTCCTAAACCTTGTAATGATTGAAAAGCACCATAAAAATTTCATAGTACTAGATTAATCTTTCTTGTATTGAGAAGCGTCATACTTTGAGAATTCTATAAGTGATTTGTGGTCCTTTCAAAACAGTATATAGTCATTCGGGCATGCATGTATTCTTTCAGAGATCATACCCATTGAGCACAACATTTGTTTTACGTTGTATGTTTGGATAGGGAGCTCATTATCTTCCAGGAGCATGTCATTCAAGAGAGAAAGTAGTTTTTTAAAAATGGAATCACTCCATCCATTGCATGCTTTAAAATTATACAACTTTAGTATGGCTGATAATGCTATATATTTAGTGCAACTAGTATATAATGGCGTCTTTGTATAAATCTTTAACTTTTCATTTTTTTGGAAAATCATGAATTTTATCTTCATCTGTCCTTGTAATTTCCTCAATACAATCTTCATAATAATTCACATTTGTAATCACATCTTCAATATGGTCTTCTTTATTGTCCACACTTGTAATCATAACAGATGATCCATAAAATGCAGTGTTATCCCATCCACTAGATACATTTTCTTGTTCCACATGTTTATTCTAACATTTATAACTTCGATCTATTCTATGATAGATCAAGTATTCTTCCAAATCATCTTGACTAATTAGTCTTGAATAAAAATAGTTTAAACACAGACAAAGGATTTGAGAAGGATCATATGTATGATCTTTTGCAAACATGATGAACTCTTTCACTCCATCTTCATGATCTTTTGTCTAACGATTGGAATACATACATTATTTATTCATATCCAACCTATTTTATTTGGTAATATTAATATTTTAAAAAATAAATACACAAAAAATGTTCAACTAGGGTCACCATCCAACCATATATCCCTCTCAGAATATCCAAAGGAATCGAAACAAGATAGAACAAACATGAACTTATAAAATATATGTGTGATTTAAAAATCCAATAGATCACCACAACCTACCAAATATAAGAGAACACTTTAATATTACATCCTAAAAAATCTAGTTTGAAATACATTATAAAAATAAACATTTTCTATAAAGTTTTACCAAATAAGTAGTAACACATAAAAGTGTGTCAAAAATATTTTTCTAAGATTTTCATTAAATGAAAACAATCACTTGGAAAACATTTTTACACAACCAATACCTCAAATCAACTAATCTAACTTTAAACTATTTGATAAACACCCATTTTGAAATACGCATTTCAAAACTTAAAGAGGTTTCCAACTATCATATAGTTTTCTAAAACATGTTTGGAAACCGACACTTTCCATAAAACTAGGCATGGTGGTCTAAAACCCCATTTTCAAAACTCACACATTCTTAAAATTTCAAATACAAATCATTATAACTTTTATAAATTGAGAACACTTTACAAACTCATTATTAATATATTTTGAAAACACTTAAAAATCACACTTTCCTTTTTTCCTTCTTTAAAAACCTTTCAAAATCCATTTTCAAAAACTCTGAAAAGAAACTATACAAAGAAGGAAGAAAGAAAAAGGTCAAGAAACACTATGTCAAGTCATACAACATAGGGAAAATTAAAATAAAACATGTTCCAAAGAATAATATAAATAGAAGGGGATAGAATATAAGCTGAGAGATAAAACCCCTAAACGATCCTAAAAAGGATTAATAAAAGGACTTGAACTAGAGATAAGGAAACTAGTCCATCACTACAAAACCTATCCAAACCCCCAAAATTACCATCAAATAGGTCATAAATAATAAAAATCCTCACCTGGTATTACAATCTACAATGGTCTACAAGAATCAAAGGGGATTAAGAGGGTATCACACCTTTCATGAAAACTCTTTTTTTATAAAATTTCAAACGAGCCTTCTATTTTCAAAACATGCTTGTAATGACAATCCATTTTATCATTTATAAAACTCATCCTAATCTACTTTTCAGACCAATTTTATCAAAACACCTTTGAAACTAAAATGGGAATTCATACTACCCTTTAAACAGCCATTGAAAAACATTCAAAGACACAATAAGTTTTAAAATCCAATCCATATGGGAAAACACACCCTTTTTAAATAATTCATCTCATTTGGAAATATTAATATATTTAAACACCCCAAAATGTCGATATAAAAATTTAACAAGGCTAAAAAAAGTGGTTTTAAATATATATCACAAGGGCTAACTCACAAATTTAAAAATAAAATAAAAATTTCCAACATTTTTAACACTTTTAAATCACCCAAATTCTTGGTTTGAAATCCAATTAACAAAAGGGGTTTTATAAAATTTGAGGAATATAGTTTCATGAAATCTATGAATATGAATCATGGCAATGTATAGATCCCATGAAGCATTTTAAAATCTGTTTTTTTAATTTTAAAAATATGAATTTAATAAGAGGAATATTATTTCACTCCCCTACTTCTCTAGAAGCCTTAAAGACTCTCCTCATGCCAACCACCCCTTCCCTCTCCCTCATCTCAACTTTAATCTTGGTGATTAAAAACTCAAGGTATACATTAAATAAGTGTTCCTTATCTCTTCTTTACACCTTATTTATCCATATTTCTCCATTCTCTTTCCCTCCTATGATCATGGTAGCCTTGTGTTCAAACTTTTATGGGACTTACTTAGGGATTATTTTTTCTAGGGAATCTTGTAAATCTCTAGGAATCTTTCCTATTCTCTTTTGGTATTTTAACAAACATTTCCAATGAATTCAATGATTACTGGTAGGTTTCCCTATGTTAATAATTTAACCTTATAAACCAATAAAGTACACGATACAAGTGATTTTTCATGGTTTAAACAAATTAAGCTACATCTAAGGAGTATATATAAGTGATTTATTTATGTACTAAAATCCACCAAGTTCACTGATTGTATAAGGTTTATAATGAGCCTCTAACCGAGTGGTAGAGGTTTCTAATTAGCATCCAAAAGACCCAGGATCAAATTTAGGTGGGGGTGATTTTTCAGGTTACTGTAGAAGTTTCTGTAGAAAGTATTGTGAGGTACTATAATAGCTAAAACTATTCATCAAATTTGAACCTTCGAGCCAATGATTTGGGCCTACAGGCCTTACGGCCTTCGAGACACCAAATGCCTCCGGGCCATAGGGCCTTCAAGCCACCAAAGGGCCTTCAGCCCATAGGTCCTTCAAGCCACCAAAGGGCCTTTAGGCCATAGGGATTTTGGGACACTAATAGCCTTCGTGACATAGGGCTTTCAGGCCATAGAGATTGGGAAGGAGATCGGGTAGACCACACAGGAGTAGGCCCAAATGAGGATTTAGAGCAAAGTAACAACCACCAGAGAAGAACTAATCAGATTGGAATAATGAGAGGGTATGTCAACTGCCATTAGTACCAGGCACCGTGCAGCTCTGTATGGAGAAATTATAAGTGATCATCCATGTGAGGAGGGGATCTAGGTGCCTTCAAGATGCATATTTTGGGGAGGGATTGTTTCAATTATGTCGGGTCTTGGGTCTTCAAGGTCATGTAAGGGCCTTGTGCCTCTAGGCCTTCGGGTCATGTATGGACCTTGTGCCTTGGGCCTACAGGTTATGTAAGGGTTCCCTTTCAACCCTTTAAAAGGGGGATTATCCAAAAATCAATAAAAATATAAATCCTTTAGGATTTTAGTGTATAAGGTTTACAACAGAATCATTATCCCTTTTGTTTACAATTACACCTAAAGATAAATGTTAACTTCTTTATTATAGAATAAAGACTCACTACCACACAAGTGTATGAGTTTAATCCTTACTAATCAAAAAAATAAAATAAAAATACTCAATTGGTAGATATTTTTACAACATCTTCATGAAATTTTATGAACTCCTTCTTATTCTTCCCCTTCTTTATCTTTATTGATCAATAATAACCAAAGCCACAATAAATTTATAGAATGTTTCTCTTTATACTCCTTTATCAATTATCTATAATTTCATACTCTTCATCAAATAATCTCTAAAATATTTACCCTCACTTCATAAGAATTTATCAATGGTCATGATTTATCCAAGTTTTTCATAGCCACCATGATCATGATACTTTCCATCCACCATATCATATTTTTCAAAGACAACCAATATGGTGAAACTATATCTCTTATTCTCACTTTACAACCTCCAAGTTTTAGGGATTATGAATTATTTAAATTCAATAGATATAACCTTTATTATGGTGTAACATAAAGAAATATAATAAAATCCATTCAAAATTTACACTTCTCTAAAAAACACAGCACAATCCATCTAAATCTAAATAATGTGGCATGACCAAATATAAATTTATATCTATTAAAATACTTATAATATAACGAATAATATCAAAATATAGTTAATAGTTCATGACCTTCATTTATAGTGTAATACATAATCCAAAATGCATAGTTCTAAACACTTTTTTTAAGAAAAGTATTCTTTAACAAAACATATGGTTATTACATCTCAAGAATTATCTTCATAATGAATATAATGAACAAAACATAATTCACCCTAATCTCAAATTATTCATGATTTTCAATAACATACCAATTAATTAATTATGGGAATATACCATTCCATGAACTATACCTTTGGGAGAGCGAGCAACGACGAAGGTGAGGGCAGCAAAGGCGGTGATGGGGGAAATGGAGGCAGGAGCAGTAGAGGTGGTGAGGGTGGTGGTGGTGGGGGGGGGGGGGGAGCAGAGGTGGAGGGGGAAGTGCAAATAGGGGAGAGTAACACAAAGGCAATGCAGCTGGGGGAGAGCGGCGTGCGGTGACAACGAGGTTCAGCAAGAGCGGTGACATGATGGGGATGCGATAGCGCGATTGGGCAAGAGCGGAGAAGCGGTGGTATCGAGGTTTGACAAAAGAGATGGTGTAGTAGGAGTCACCTTCCATGAGAGTTTGAAGGAGTGCAAGAGAAGAATACAACTATTAGGGTTCATTTATAAAATTGGGTAATTCTTTTATCAGCGCTACTTATCAAGAACAACACATCCATGGGTTCAAAAACCCAAATCCATGGATCCAAAATTTATTGAAAAAGAGAGAAAGACAACAGTGTTTAGAGGAAATGTTTACACGTGGAACACCACACCAAGACAAACTGATAAAAACATGCACATCAGATGACCAAATACTACCTCTTCCTGAATTGGCCCTGACTCCGAGACCCTCCCCGGTTAGCTGGGTGGCGCCCTCTTCTCCATTTCACCATCTTTGGAAAATGCGATTCCTCATCCATCACTAGATCCTCTATACTGATAAAGATAGTCTCTTCATGAGGAGATTCTTAATGTGAATCTTTGGAGTCATGCACAACCTCATTAGAGGGTAAGGTATCATCTTGGGCATCATCTCCATGAGGAGTTTCTTTATGCACAATATTGGAGTCATGCATAACCTCCATAGAGTGGGAAAAATCATCCTGGGCAACCTCTTGATTATAAGCTGCTTCTTTTGTATCCTAGGATCCATGAACAACCACACTAGAGGGTGAGATAGCAAGCTGAATAGGTTGGACAAGCTCCTTTGATGACTCTAAGACATCGGTATAAGCAGGTGTTAAAGAATATCTCTTTTGATTACTGCATCTGGAATTCTTAAGGCCTTCAAGAATAAGAAGATCAAACTCAGGAGTGTTAATTGACTTAAGCATGGAAAAGAAGTTAATAGTGGGCTTATACTACCCTAGAAAATGAACTTTTCCAGAAGTATCCTTTGTGGCAGCAACCTCCAGAGGTAACCCCATTGATCCATAATAATTGAAGGAGACTTCATGAAGTCCTGGACAACTCCAGGGCTAGATGAAACATCCTTTCAGGTACCAGCATCATCCAATAAAGCAAGGGAAGATCCTTCCATAACAGGGACACCACTCAATTGTCCAGTTATAGTAGAACTAAGTAAATCCACACTCCCTTGAGCAGCCTACTCATCACCAACCTACTCAAAAGCAATAGATCCAACCATATAAACACCAGCCTAAACCTTTTGGGCATCGACCTATACATTGGTTGCAACTCCAGCAGGAACACTGTCCACCATTGGAGGTTCTAATTCCATCTAGACATCCACCTTGGCCACATGATCCTCATCATGATGAGCAGAAGAAATATTTGGAATGGATCTTGGTTTCTTAGGCATTACCAACTGAAATCCATTAGCATCAAAATTATTCATCTTACCCTTCCTACCAACAGAAGCCAACACAACATTATCCATCTCCAGGTTGACTTTATCTCGGATAGCAACCACATACTCAGATTGATTCTCCTCCTCCTCGTCTTCCAAATTAGCCCAAGGTCTCTTATCTGAACCCCCTGAGAATTCAATGGCAACCTGTTGTCCACCATTAGAGGGTGGAGCAACAACATTAAATGGTCACTAAGCCAAGTCCTGCAATGGAACTTCGGAAGAAGGAACCATTTCCAGGCCTTTCTTGACAGCCTCAACAAATGAGGAGGTACCAACAAGAGGGTCCTTCCTCCTAAAACTTTCCTATTACTATTAACATCACCACCATACCATTTCCTCCTACACTGATTAGAGTCATGTCCTAAGGATTTACAAAGAGAGCATTTAATATTCCCATGACATTTCTCAAGAGAATGACCAATGCATAGATAGGACTTACAGAAACTAGGTAGCCACTCATATTGTATAGAAAATTCTAACTTAATGTCACCCACAACAAGAAAGACTGTATCAATCAAAACATGAGCTAAATCAACTTCTACCAATATGCGAGAAAAGTGACCGTACCTAGGTCACTTTGTTTCTTTATCAACCTCAATCGGAGAGCCAACAACATATGCAACCTCCCACAAGATCTAAAGGTTCCAAAAAAACCAATTAAGACCCCTAATTCGAACCCAAGTTTGCATGGAGGAATTATTGATTACAAAAGGGTTTGCAAGCGGATCTCATTGTTGAACCATGATGTAACCAAGTTTCAAGGAAACTAGGCCAAAACTCCAAGCAACATTCAAAAGTTCCTTTGAAGGAAAAACAATGTGAAAAATACCTTTCCCAACTGAGACCAAGCGCCAATCACTGATAAAGAAAGAGCTAATAGAACCTATCATTATCAGCACTAAAAAAGCATTAATAAAGATATAATGTTAATAATTTATTTATATTATTATATATATTTATAAAATTACATATATAATAAATAAATATTTATTTATGTATAATTATAACTATAAATAAATAAATATTAATTTATATTTATATATATAAGAAATACATTTATATAATTATATATATTTATAAAATTATAAATATTTTTAAATAAAAAAATATTTATTTATAATTATAAAATTATAATAAATATATTTAATATATTGATAATTATATATAATAAATAAATATAATAAATATATTTATTATAAATAATTATAAATATAAATATAAATAAATATATATATATATTTATATTTACAACTATACATTTATATATATTTATTTATATTTATAATTATAAAATTATATATATTTATTTAAATAATTATAAAATTATAATAATTGTATTTCTTAAAATTATAATTTTATAAATATAATAAATATATTTATTATAATACTATAATTATTTAAATATATATATTTATTTATAATTATAACTATAAATAAATTTATATTTATTTATTTAAATAATTATAAAATTATAATAACTGTATTTATTATACTTATAATTTTATAAATATATATAGTTAATACATTTAATATAATTTTATAATTATTTAAATATATCTATATTTATTTACAATTAGAATTATAAATATTTGTATTTATTTATAAATAATTTTATATATTTATAAATATTTTTATATATTTATAAATATATATATATTTAATTATATATATTTATAACATTATAAGTATAATAAATATATTTGTTAAAATTTTATAATTATATATATATATATATATATTTAAATAATTATAAAATTATAAGAAATATATTTATTATAGTTATGATTTTATTAATATATATAATTAATATATTTATTATAATTTTATAATTATTTAAATATATATATTTTTATTTATAATTATAATTATAAATAGATGGGGAAGATGGAGAGAGAGAGAACCTGCTACGCTCAATTCGGCGAAGATGACCATCACTACTACTACGATCTGGACACGTCTTTTGATCCAGACTGGGAAGGATCCCTCACATCCCCCTAGGATGTCCCCAGTGTAGGCAATGACGCTATCAATTCCTCCCAGAAAGCCCTATCTTTTGTGGAAGTGCTTGTTGGTTCAACAGTTGCTGCTGCCAAAAAGTCACCAATATTGAAACGATCAGAGGATGGAGCAATCATAGTGTATGCGGACCCATATGCACTACAAAAATGAATGGATTTATATAGGTATTCAATTCTTGGTCGCATCTCACACAAAAAGGGAATGAAGCCCTGGTCCTATGCAGATATAAAAATTTGAATATCGCACTATTGGAACTTCTCGAAGTGGAGACTCATACCAATTGGGAAGAAATACTTCCACATCACTATAGAGAAACAAGAGGATGTTGATGCAGCATGGTGTGCTAGAAATCTAAATCTCAAACTAGGTTTCTTTTGGCTCTCTGACTGGGATGCCAACTTTAATCCATTTTCACAGAAACACTCTCTTGCGCAGGTGTGGACCAGACTACATGGTCTTCTGTGGGTCTATTGGCATCCCAAAATCCTTAACGACATAGCCTCTGGAATCAAATCCCCCTGAAAATAGGCCAGCGTACTCTGAATGGAGATCTTGGCCTTTATGCCAGAGTGCTAATTGAAATTGACATGGAATCTCCTCCTCTGAGTAAGATCTCCTCAGCTGCAAATGATCACCATATTGAGATAAATTTTTAATTTGAGAACCTCCCTCATTTCTGTGATCACTGTAAGATGGTAGGACATACCTTTCACAACTATAGGGTCCTTAAAAAGCTAGAAAATCCTTTACCTAGCTCTAGATCTTGGAAATAAGTTTCAAGAACTAAGAAAAGTAACCAGGGAATATACAAGAAGAAGGAACCTGTTGGAAATTTGGTAGGCAGGGAAGGCATCATGGTGACCACCACATCATCGTGGTCAACTCTTGTTGAAGAGGAAGAGAACCAATAGAAATTTACCACATCTAATTATTGGGATGATAAAGGTTGGCTCGTCAAACTCTCTTTAGAAATCACTCTTACTGCTCTCTCCCACCAGCTTGAAGACTCTATTATTGACTCTATCTTATATAATATCAACATGGCCATAATACTAGATGATCCTTTGGATAGGGCTGCGCCCATCCATATTGAACCTGACATGATGGAACGTCCAGGAGAGGTTGCAATTGAGATTCCCAACACTAAATTCACTGTACAACACACAATGCAATAACATGTTAATGTTACACAATAGATTCAATCCCATGATAATATGAATGATGGAAAGAGAAGACCTATCACACACAGCATTGGAACCCCCTTTTAGACTCCAGTTAAAGAGAGTACCTAGGGAGTAAAACAAGTCCTTCTGGATGTTGCGGCCAAGGACACCTCAATTCCCTGCAAATCAGAATCAGCCAAGAAGTATAAAAGTATAGGAAAGAATAATGGGGGATCAAACCCCAAACCAACACCCAAATGAGGATCTGTTTTTGAAATTGCTAGGTAATATCCAACCTTGGAAAAGAAGGTCCCCTTAGGCTACTTTCAGGTAAATACAAACATGAAATTATTGGTATATCTGAACCCAAGGTGATATCTTTATATCAAACCACTTTCTATAGCAATAGAGGATACTTGAGACTGGGTACTACTAGGGGTACATCAATCCTGGAAAAAATTTGGCTCTTGGTTCATTGTAGTGTGAAAAAACATGCTATTCTTCATGAAGATAACCAAATCATCACTTGTAGTTTTTAAGTCTCTGAATAGATATCTTAATGCTCAATCATTTATACTCTCAATAATTATGTGGATAGGAGGATACTTTGGTTAAAAATCAAGGACCTTTCCAGCATAATCACATATTCCTGGTCCATGATGGGTGACTTCAATGCAATTCTTCATGTCGATGAAAATATGGGAACAACCTTTATCTATATCTCCACTAGAGAATTCAGGAATTGTGTTGAAAAAGCAGGTATGGCTGAATTAAATCTTGTTGGAGATAAATTTACTTGGTATATAAGGTACCTTAATGGAATGAGGGAGAGAAATATTGATAGGGAATTTTTCAATGAAGTTTTTCTTACAAATTGGAAGGCTATTTCATGTGTCACCTTGGAACAACACAATTCTAACCACCCCCAATTATGTTAAGAATTAATATATCTGACAGAAAACCGCTGCTTCCCTTCAGATTCAACAATGCCTGGACTGCCCTCCCTAAATGTGAAAATCTTGTTTAGTAGGCTTGTCCCTTTTATAGAGGCAGTATTGATCCTCTAATTTGTATTTCCAAGCTCAAATCACTCAAGACCAAATTAAAGGTCTAGAGTTGGTTCAAATTCAACTCACTTGACACTGAAATCTATTCCATTTCATGTGCCCCCCATGAACTTCAGTAGGACCTAACTAGATACAACTTCTATAGGCCCCCTACACATGAAACTGATTTGGCTGCAAAGATTAAGCATCTTATCATCCTTAAAGAAAACATTAATAGAGATATTTTCAAGATAAAGTGTCTTGATTAGGGGGATAGAAATAAAAAGTTTTTCAATGCCATGAAAAGGGATCATAGGGTCAAAAAACCTCGCTCCTTACTCAAATATGGGGACAATATCCTTGAGGGAAGGAAGGATCTTTCAAATCATGTTGTTTATTTCTACAGAAATCTTTTCAATGGGCCCCCAAAACATGAAAATCTCAAAGAAAGTATTATTCTCAAGCTTATTACTGAATAGGACAACTCCTTACTTAAAATCTCACCTCTAGACATGGAAATAAGAGAGGAAGTTTTTGGTCTTAAAAAAGAGAGCTTGCCTGGACCAGATGGATTCACCAACCATTTTTTTCAAACCTTATGGGGCATCATACAAGATGAAGTTTTCAAGTTTGTTAAGGATTTTTTCAAAGGGGGATTCCTTACTCAAGGATGCAATGCCCAATTCATCACTCTCATACTCAAAGTGGAGAATTCTAGAAACACTATCCAATTCATACCAGTGGAACTAATCAACACGATCTACACAATCATAACCAAAATTCTTGAAAATAGACATTCCCTTGTCTAAGAAAAAATCATCTCATGGAATAAATTTGGTTTTGTGAAGGGAAGAAGCATCCAGGATTGCCTGATAACGGCCTCGAAATGTGTCAATCTGCTTAGAAAATCCACCAGAGGAGGAAACATCACCCTCAAATCTTATATCAGGAAGGCCTTTGATACTATGGGATGGAACTTTATTAGGATGATGCTCCAGTAGTTTGGATTTAATGCTTAGTTTGTAAACTAGATCACAACTCTTTTTGGTTCTAACAACATTTCCATCTTGATTAATGGGTCCCTAGAGGGGTATTTTAAATGTTCTATAGGGTTTAGGTAGCGAGATCCCCTCTCAACCATTATTTTTTCCATTATTGAGGATTATCTAAGTAGAATTCTTCTCCACATGGTAGACACAGGGGATTTAATACCCATCAGAGCAGCTAGAGGCATCTTGGACCCTTCTCATCTCTTTTTTGTAGAAGATATTATTATTTTCATTCAGGGAGGGAGATAGAACATCAACAATATAAAAAATTCTATTCTTCACTATGAATGTGTTTCAAGTCAGGAAACTTATTAGATCAAATCCTTCATCTATTTTGGAAAATTTTTCTCAGTAACAAGGAAATGCAGCATAATCAGTGATCTTGGAATAATAGAGGGCTCCATCCCCTTCACATATCTTGGAGTCCAAATGTACTGGGGAAAAACCCATGCCTCACACTTCTCAAATGCAGCGTGTCAAGTGAGATGGTCTCTTGCTTCATGGAAGGAAAATACACTTTCAATGGCTGGATGTATTTTCCTTGTTAAACATGTTGCGGTTTCCAAACTTGTCTACTCATTTATGGTCTACAATTGGACCTCAACTGCCATCAAAACTATTAACTCTATAATGAGATTTTTTTTATGGAGTGGTAATGTGAATGAGAGAAAGATCCTCACAGTCCCTTGGAAAACCTACTGCATGCCCCAAGCCCTTAGAGGTCTTGGCATAAAAAATATGAAGCACTTCAACCAAGCTCTTCAAGCTCAATTCATATGGAGACTTATGAATAAAAAATAAGCCTACCTAGACTTCCTCAATACCAAATTCCTGGTAAGTCTTATTGAGGTAAAATAAAACTATATGGAATCTTCCATTTGGACTGGGTTGAGAGAAATGTTCCATGACATTAGCCTGAATTATCACTGGATTTCTAGAAGAACTTCACCCCTCAACTTCTGGAATAATAACTGGATGGGTGAGACCCTATTGAATAGGGTTAACCCATTGGATATAAATCACAACCTTTCCATTAAAGATTAGTTGGCCGTAGTCGATTCACTTACTGAGGATGTTTCTCATGATGTAGCCAATTATGAATTCATCAATCAAAATGATATGATGATTTGGGAGAAATCCCCAACTATACATCTTGACTCAAAGATGTATTACAAACAGATGTTCCATGAATATCCACATTGGATTGGAGGTTTTAACAAAAAATGGATTTCTCCTTCCAGATTCACCATGATTTGGAGACTTGACCTGAATAAACTTCCAGTTGATTGCAACCTGTAACATGTTGGGATCTCATTATTCTCCCAATGTACTCTCTACCACCAGCATTGAGAAGATGTGGACCACCTGTTCTTGTCATGAAAACAACTTCTTATCTTTGGAATTATGTTTTTGAACTCTTTGAAACCATAATTCCTCATACTATTATAATATATCATCTTCTGTATGAAATCTTGCAGGTCCAGCTCTCCAAGAAGATCTCCATCCTCTTCAAAACATCATGTTCGGAGCTGATTCATTCCATATGGAAAGCCAGGAATGATTCCATCCATTATAGAAGGCGCTGTAATGTGAAGTAGGTGCTAGCTGTAGTTATTATAGCTGCTCAAAATGCAGACCATATGCATACGACCACCTACAATAATTCTGTCCAGGATTTCACCATCCTCAAATGGCTCAACTTAGCTGGAAACTTTCCAAAGGCACCAGGAACCTTCAAAGTTTTTTGGACTTTTCCCTTTCATGGGTGGTTGAAGTGCAACACGAATGGGGCCTCCAGGAGGAACACAGGTCCTTTAGGCTATGCAATTGTTTTCCGTGATCATAACAGAAAAATTTTGGAACTCTTGTATGAATCCTATGGAAATGTTACATCCTTTGAAGCTGAAATCACTAGGCTTATAAAGGTAGTTAATCACATCTTTTAACGATGATGGAGTAACATATGGTTCGAATGTGACTCAACCACAATCATCCAAGCCATTAAAAAGGGAACATATCATCTTTCATGGAAGCTTGCAGCTAAGTGGATGAACTGTCTTGACAAGATTTGTTCAATAAATTACTTTATTACTCATGCTTTCTAAGAAGCTAATTACCTTACTGATGGGCTTGCTAATAAAGGTGTCTCTGAATAAGGATGCACATACTCAACTACGCTACTTGGTGACATGTTTTATGCCTTTATCAGAGAAAAATGTAAAATCCCCTCCTTTTAGACTCCTATAATTTCTCTTTGACTTTAATATAGAGCCTACATGCTCATCTTTCTTAAAAAATATAATTATAAATATTAGTATTTATTTATAAATATTTTTATATATTTATAAATATATTTATTTAGTTATATATATTTATAACATTATAAGTATAATAAATATATTTTTTATAATTTTATTGTTATTTAAATAAATAAATAATTATTTATAATTAAAACTATAAATAAATAAATAATTATTTATAATTAAAACTATAAATAAATATATATTTATTTGTAATTAAAAAATTATACTAAATATATATTTATTTATAGTTATAATTATACATATATATATTTAAATAATTATAAAATTATAACAAATATATTTATTATATTTATAATTTTATAAATACATATAATTAATATATTTATTATAATTTTTATAATTATTTAAATTTATATATATTTATTTAGAATTATAATTATAAATATTTGTATTTATTTATAAACATTTTCATATATTTATAAATATATTTATTTAATTATATATATTTATAACTTTATGAGTATGATAAATATATTTATTATAATTTTATAATTATTTACACACACACACACATATTTATAATTATAAGTATAAATAAATATATTTATAAATATTTGTATATAATTATATATATATATATATTTATAAAATTATAATAGATATATATATTTTAATTTTATAATTATTTAAATATATATATATATAGTTATAATTATAATTATAAATAAATATATTTTAAAAGTATTTATATATAATTAAAAATTTATAATTATAAATGTAATAAATATATTTATTATTTAAATATATTTATTGTAATTTTATAAGTATTTATGAGAACATAATAGATTCATGGGTATAACATGAATGAATCGTATACCTAGTAAAGTATAGATCATAAAAGCAGTTGGGGGCTTACCCGAGTGGTAACTGCTCCCCGTAATTCTACATCAAACCCATGATCAAATCCGAGTGGGCGTAGGTACTATTATAGTACTATACAGGCGGTGACGTAGACATGATGCAGGCTTGATGACATAGGCAGGATGATGCATGAAAGATGCTACACTGGACTTTCGGGCCATGTTATAGGCTTCATGCCTAGTGGGCGTACAAGCCATGTATTAAATAAATAAGACTTGATGGGTGGGATATGACCTGCCTTTCCGATTTGTGTGTGTGGTGTGTGTGTGTTTGAATGTAATTATACCCCCAAGCACCTAATATATAGATAGATCATAAAAAATGAGTCATCACATATATGAACAACATGAATAATAATAAAGGTGTAATGTATAAATGAACATTCATGATTAATACATAACATATGCATGTAAATTATACTCACGCATCAATATATCTGTTGACCAAATTCATTGGAAATATATATATATTTATATATATATATATAATTATAATTACAAATATATATATTTAAAAATTATTTATATATAATTATAAAAATATAATTATAAAAATATAATTATAAATATAATAAACATATTTATTATTTAATAAAATTTATTATAATATTATAATTATTTAAATATATATTTATTTAATTACAATCCTATAAATATTTTTTAAAAGATTATATATATATATTTGAATTATTAAAAAATATATATTAATTATAAACATGCGTTTTTTATTTAATGTATATAAATAAACATTATTTTTGAATATAAATATAATAATTTTACATAAATTAATAATATTTTTTATTAAAAACTTTTTTCAGTGCTGATAAAAGCCCCATTTTATCAGCGCATTTTTCTTAGCACTGATAAAAGCTGGCACTGCCCTTGCGGTGATCTGTGGTAGTGTTCTTTGATGGATCTGACAACGTCTCTACATCGTATCATCATTGCATTGTAGGAATCAAGAATAGATTCCCTCCAGTGGTGATCCACACATGTTCCATGAATCTCTGAACATCGCTGTATAAATATCCACATGTTATCATGAAAGATCCTAATGCTTGCGTCATTCACCTTTGATCGCCTTGAGAACCACTTCAAGGAAGGGTTCTCTTCGATCTCTCTAGACTTGAGAGTGGTGGAGGAGGAGGACCACTCTCTATTTTTGAGTGTTCTTGGGGAGAGAGCTCTCTAGGGCTTTGAAAGGATTCTCTTCAGATCTTGTTGTGTACAACCAAATGAATTGGATCTCCTGAAGAAATAATATAATTGAGTTTATATATCATTAGGGTTAAAAAATAATAATTGCATATGAGCCCTTATTATTTTTCTTAATCCCTCCAAAACCTCATGTATATACTAATAATAATATTTATATTATTTTTTAACATGAGCTAAACCTGAAAATTAAATTAAATATTATTCATTCAAATAATATTCAATATATATTATTTTTCATCAGACCTTTAAACTCGGTCCACCATTCCTCCAAAATATTTATCAGACCTTGAATAATGACTATTTATTTAATAAATAAATATCATTTCATTATTCACCAATAAACAAATAAATATTATTTTCTCTAAATAACAATTACATATTTATTTAATATTCCGCTCACAAAATATTATCTCGAATAATTGGTGATGGAATATATACAATCAAGAAAACATAAATAATTTTTAACCATGTGCGAGAATAATAGTTATTAAACTTGTTAAATAATAAATAATAATGTTATTTAACTATGGTTCTCGATACACTTAGAGTGTGACCCTCTAGGCCTCTTTCTTAGTGGCGTTAGGTGAAACACACTACCAAAGATCAACCCTTTAACAGTGCACAAAATGGGTTTTTAAAAGTGCAAAAAAGGCATTGTTTTCCTACATGTCGTTAAAAGTAGGACCCCTTTATCAGTGTTAAAAAAGTGATGATAAATGCCCTACTATTGTAGTGTGCTATTTGAATTACAGTACACTACAACAACAACCTGTATATAAAAAATTCATAATTTAATTAAAATAAAAACTAGTTCATAAATACATAAAAAACACTATATTATAAACATTTCACACAATGTTTTGTATAATTAAATTAGAAATTACTATCACAAAAATTAAAAAACATCAATGTTTCAATGTCTTTTTTGTTGGAGATGGTGCCCTAGAAACCAACCTCTTTTTAATTTATGATAAACATGTATTCATTGGAAAAATATTTATAAACTCCTTATCACATCATGATTGTTCTTCCGCGTGACATAGTTTGTGCTAATGTCCTAAGAATAGATGTCACACTAAAATGTCATAATGGATCCCTGATATGATGAGAACCTAGAAGTGCCATGACACTATTCTTGAATATATGTTCTATGGTTGGATGATATCATTTTAAGGGACACAAATGATACAGGATATCAGGGGTGAGGACTCATGAAAATTTGAGGCACCTTCTCATGGTGTTCTCCCTTGGTAATATCCAGGAGGATATTACGAGAACACGACCCGCTAGTAGGAAATCGACATTCATAAGTGTAATTGGATGTTCCTATATACAGACTCATGTATTGTTCCTTAAAATTTAAGATTATTATTAATGAGTATTATGACTCACACACTTAGATGTATTGGCGAAAACCATGACGAAAAATGTTCATGGTGAGGTAGGATATGTTGGGTGTATCATGAGTAATACTATATTAATGAATAATGTGAGAATTTTTTTTCACTTATACGGAATTAGATATCTCATGCCCTTTTATGGAAATGATATAACCTAACTAAATCCATGGACATGGTGTTAACTAAGAAATTTCAATTCTAGGAAGTCAAAGAATGAGAAATCGAGCACATGGGTTGATGCCACTTGCATGCAACCCGCTTGATTGGAGATATTGGGACAAAGGGATTAAATTACATGGTAAGTGTTCGTATGAGGTGAAATGTCATTGAGACATTAACTTCTTTCTCTTGGGTGCCTTGACCCATTACTAGACAACAATCTTGGACTTTTGTCCAGCCCGCCTAATGCCAACGAGAAAGAGGCCTAGAGGGTCACACACTAAGTGTAGCCAGTATCTCAGTTAAATAACTTATTTATTTAATAATTTGAATAAATATTATTCTCGGTTGTGGTTTAATAATTATTCAAGTATGCCTGATCACTTTTATTTAATTTCTTGTTATTCGAGAGAATATATTGCAGACATAATATTTATTTATCAGCAGATAATGTAGTTATATTTATTTAATAAATAAATAGTCATTATTCAAGGACCAGTAAATATTGAATAGGATTGGAAGAAAAAGTCATGGTTTTGATGAGAAATAATATTAAATATTATTTGGTTAAATAATATTTAAATATAACGTGCAATTTAAGAACATTTCTTCGAAATAATAGCATTTCCATTATTATTTTACATGAGGTTTCACATGGAATAATAAATTAAGTAATTACACATGTGATAATTATTTATTATTAACTAGTGAATTAAATTCCCCTTTATGTTATTATTCCCTATATTAGCCAAGGGGTCA
Organism: Viscum album; assembly: GCA_963277665.1. NCBI lineage: Eukaryota > Viridiplantae > Streptophyta > Magnoliopsida > Santalales > Viscaceae > Viscum > Viscum album. Next base: position 1,876,380,017 of record OY728161.1, read on the forward strand.
TTTGACCGTCTAACCAATTGTTGTGTGCACAACATCCTTAAAGAAAAGATCTTGAGCCTAGATAACTCTTCCCGCACTACTGAAAACTAAGGCTTTACCAACGGTTTGAAACCATTAGTAAAGGATGAAAAACTGTTGGTATAATATATACCAATGGTTTGGAAAACTGTTGGAAAGTAAGGCGTAAGGATATCCCATTACCAATGGTTTTAGTACAACTGTTGGTAAAGGTAGTGTAATCCTAGAGTTTTCCAACGGTTTAAATAACCGTTGGTATATAGGATTATTCCCAACGGTTTGAAAACCGTTGGTAATACTGGTAGTGTAATCCTAGTTTCCCAATGGTTTAAATAACCATTGGTATATAGAATTATTCTATCATTTTCATGTTTTACCAATGGTTTACTAAAACCGTGGTAAAAATATGTTCAACCCCATACCAATGGTTTTAGTAAACCGTTAGTATAGTGTAATACCAGAATTTGGCAGACCAGCCACCTAAAATCTCCTCCACTCCTACATACACTCTTAACACCAACAAAACCACTGCACACTCAACTACATACACATACATACACTCTTAACAACAACAAACACCTGCTATATCACCCAAAAGCACATAAAAATAGGATACTCTTATAACCATGGAATGTACCAAAATTATAATCATGTATATGAACCCAATTACCCTATGCAATACAAAATTCATAATTGAATTATCAATTGAATACATGCAGAATGAATTATGTAATGAATTATGAATTATGAATCAATAACACATACAAAATTAATTATGTTGCATACAGAATTCTGAATATGTTTGGTCGGTTTTCCGTATACCAGTTGTTTTTTACTTAAAGTGATGTCCATTTTAAACAAAAGACATACAATTGGAGTGATACTGGCCACAATGTGCCCCATATTGAGGAGAGGTTGACTCTTACACATAATATATGACTCATGAATCATTTTCATAAAGTATCAATATAATATAAATGTGTTTGGTCGGTTTTCTGTATGCCAATTGTTGTTTTCACTTAAAATGTTTTCCATTTCAAATAAAGGTAAGACACTTTGATTGGTGTCAGCTAAAACATGCTTCAGATTAAGGCAGGGTTGACTCTTATATGTCACATACGACCCATGGATCGTTGTGCTAAAGTATCAACACAATCCGAATACGTTTGGTCGGTTTTCCATATGCCAATTGCTTTTACTTAAAATGATGTCCATTTTAAAAAAGAGAGAGAAAATTAGAGTGATACCGGCCACACAATGCCTCAGATTAAGGTGGGGTTGACTCGTACACGTCACATATGACCCATGGATCATTTTCCTAAAGTTTAAATAGAATCCGAATGCGTTTGGTTGGTTTTATGTATTTCAGTTGTTGTTTTCACTTAAAATGATGTCCATTTTAAACAAAAGAGAGACACTTTGAGTGGTGTCAGCCACACCACACCTCATATTGAGACGTGTTTGAATATTACACGTCAAAAATGACCCATGGATCTTTTTCGTAAATTTTCAATAGAATCCGAATTCATTTGGTTGGTTTTCTGCATGTTAATTGTTGTTTTCACTTAAAATGATGTTCATTTTAAACAAAAGAGAGACACTTTGAGTGGTTCCAGCCACACCATAATTTTTATTGAGGCAGGGTTGACTCATTCACATCACATATAACCCATGGATCATTGTCCTAAAGTTTCAATAGAATCCTAATGCGTTTGGTCAGGTTTCCGTATGTCAGTTGTTGTTTTCACTTAAAATGATGTCCATTTTAAACAAAAGACATACACTTGGAGTGATACCGGCCACACCATGACCCTTATTGAGGAGTGGTTGAATCTTACATGTCACATATGACTCATTAATCATTTTCATAAAGTATCAATAGAATCTGAATGCATTTGGTTGGTTTTCCGTATGCCAGTTGTTGTTTTCACTTAAAATGTTTTCCATTTCAAATAAAGGTGAGACACTTTGAGTGGTTTTGGCCACAACACACCTCAGATTGAGGAAGGGTTGACTCATAAATGTCACATACAACCCATGAATAATTTTTATAAAGTATCAACATAATCCTAATACGTTTGGTCAGTTTTTTGTATGCCCGTTGTTTTTACTTAAAATGATATCCATTTTAAACAAAAGAGAGACATTTAGAGTGATAATGGACATAAAGTGCCTCTTATTGAGGTGGGGTTGACTTTTACACATCACATATGACCCATGGATCATTTTAATAAAGTTTCAATAAAATACGAATGCGTTTGGTTGGTTTTCCGTATGTCAGTTGTTGTTTTCACTAAAAATGATATCCATTTTAAACAAAAGAGACACACTTTTAGTGGTGTCAGCCACACCGCATCTCAGATTGAGGCGGGGTTGAATTTTACATGTCACATATGACCCATGGATCTTTTTCCTAAATTTTCAACAAAATCCGAATGCATTTGGTCAGTTTTCCATATGTCAATTTTTGTTTTCACTTAAAATGATGTTCATTTTAAACAAAAGAGAGACATTTTGAGTGGTTCCAGCCACACCATGATTTTTATTGAGTCATAGTTGACTCATACATGTCAAATATGACCCATGCATTATTTTCCTAAAGTTTCAATAGAATAATAATGTGTTTGGTTGGTTTTCTGTATGTCAGTTGTTGTTTTCACTTAAAATGATGTCCATTTTAAACAAAAGACATACACTTAAAGTGATACCGGCCACACCATGCCCCAGATTGAGGTGGGGTTGACTCGTACATGTCACAAATGACCCATGAATATTTTTACTAAAGTATCAACACAATCCGAATTATTTTGGTTAGTTTTTCGTATGCCAGTTGTTGTTTTCACTTTAAATCCTGTCCATTTCAAATAAAAGTGAGACAGTTTGAGTGGTACCGGCCACAATGACCCTCAGATTGAGGTGAGGTTGACTTGTACATGTCAAATATTACCCATGTATCATTTTCCTAAAGTTTCAACAGAGTCTTAATTCCTTTGGTTAGTTTTCCGTATGTCAGTTATTATATTCACTTAAAATGATGTCCTTTTGAAACAAAAGAGAGAAACTTTGAGTGGTGATGGCCACACCGTGCCTCGGATTAAGACATGTTTGACTCTTACACATCACATATGACCCATGTATAGTTTTCCTAAAGTTTCAATATAATCTGAATGCGTTTGGTCAGTTTTCTGTATGTCAGTTGTTGTTTTCACTTAAAATGATGTTCATTTTAAACAAAAGAGACACACTTTGAGTGGTGTCGGCCACACCGCACCTCAGATTGATGTGGGGTTGACTTTTACACGTTACATATGACCCATGTATTGTTGTCCTAAATTTTCAACAGAATCCGAATGCATTTGTTCGGTTTTCCGTATAACAGTTGTTGTTTTCACTTAAAATGATGTTCATTTTAAACAAAAGAGAGAAACTTTGAGTGGTACCGGACACACCGTGCTTTTTATTGAGGCTTAGTTGAGTCATAAATGTCACATATTACCCATGGATAATTGTCCTAAAGTTTCAACAGAATCCGAATGTGTTTGGTCGGTTTTTCGTATGTCAGTTGTTGTTTTCACTTAAAATGATGTCCATTTTAAACAAAAGACATATTCTTGGAGTGATACCAGCCACAAAATGACCCTTATTGAGTCTATGTTGACTCGTAAACGTCACAAATGACCCATGGATTGTTTTAATAAAGTATCAACACAATCTGAATGCGTTTGGTTGGTTTTCTGTATGCCAGTTGTTGTTTTCACTTAAAATCCTGTCCATTTCATATAAAAGTGAGACAGTTTGAGTGGTTTTGGCCACACCATCCCTCGGATTGAGGTGGGGTTGACTCATACATGTCACATAGGACCCATGTATTGTTTTCCTAAAGTTTCAATAGAATCCTAATGCATTTGGTTGGTTTTTCGTATGTCAGTTGTTGTATTCACTTAAAATGACACCCTTTTGAAACAAAAGAGAGACACTTTGAGTGGTGCCGGCCACACCGCACCTCATATTGAGGTAGGGTTGACTCTTAAACATCAAAAATTACCCATGGATCCTTTTACTAAAGTATTAACACAATATAAACGTGTTTGGTCGATTTTCCATATGCCAATTGTTTTTACTTAAAGCGTAACCATTTTAAACAAAAGAAAGACACTTTGAGTGGTACCAGATACACCATTCCTAGGATTGAGGCGAGGTTGACTTGTACACATCAAAAATGACCAATGTATCCTTTTCCTAAAGTATCAACAAAATCTGAATGCATTGGTCGGTTTTCCGTATGGCAGTTGTTGTTTTCACTTAAAATGATGTTCATTTTAAACAAAAGAGAGACACTTTGAGTGGTGATGACCGCACCGTGCTTCGTATTGAGGTGAGTTTGACTCGTATACATCACATATGACCCATGTATTGTTTTAATAAAGTTTCAACAGAATCCAAATGCATTTAGTCAGTTTTCTGTATATCATTTGTTTTTTTCACTTAAAATGATGTTCATTTTAAACAAAAGACATACACATAGAGTGATACCGTCCACACCGTTCCCAATATTGATGCAGTTTTGAATTTTACATGTCAAAAATGACTCATGTATCATTGTGTTGAAGTATCAACACAATCCAAATGCATTTGGTTAGTTTTCCATATGCCAGTTATTGTTTTCACTTAAAATGTTGTCCATTTCAAATAAAAGTGAGACAATTTGAGTGTTACTGGACACAACGTGCCTTAGATTGAGGTTGAGTTGACTTTTACATGCCACAAATGACCCATGGATTGTTTTCCTAATGTATCAACAGAATACAAATGCATTTGGTTGGTTTTCCATATGCCAGTTTTTGTTTTCACTTAAAATGTTGTCCATTTCAAATAAAAGTGAAACACTTTGTGTGGTATCGGCCACACCATGCCTTGGATTGAGGAGGGTTTGACTTGTACACATCACAAATGACTCATGGATAATTGTTCTAAAGTATAAACACAATCCTAATCTGTTTGAATGGTTTTCCGTATGTCAGTTGTTGTTTTCATTTAAAATGTAGTCCATTTCAAATAAAAGTGAGACACTTTGAGTGGTACCGGCCACACCGTGCCTCAGTTTGAGGCGGGGTTGACTTGAAAACATCACTTGGTAATTTTGAGTGCTGTCAAGTGCAGATTAAAGATCCATGTGAGTCTAATCCTCTCCTTGCTTCCTCTTTTCAATTAGGCTTTTCACTATTCTCTCATCTTCTTCCGAAGCTCTAAAATCCTCTTTTCCGTTGGAATTTAGGATGAATCTTGAAGAGAGATTAGATTGGGATCCGGGGTCCAGGGAGGAGGGTTGGGGGGGGGGGCTGTTCGGGGTCTAGGGAGGATGGTGGGGGGGGGGGGGGGCTTTCTAGGGGGCTATCCGGGGTCTAGGGAGGAGGGTGGGGGGGGGGGGCTGTCCGGGGTCCAGGAAGGAGGGTGGGTAATGTACCTAAAACTCTATCTATGTATCATACATCGAATTATGACAGGTCTGAGAACTGCTGTAGGGTGTCATCCTGAAGTAGGGCTAAATCACGGCATTATTGCGACGTGACCATGGCGTGTTGGCCTGGTCCAACGACATTCACGGGGCAGCATCTTCTAGCCAGGAGCGAAGGGAGCGGGAGGAGGCGGGGCAACATTCCAGCTTTCGCCTCCCTCCCCATTAACTATGGGTGGGTAATGTATCTAAAACTCTATCTAGGTATCATACATCTAATTTTGATAGGACTGAGAACCTCCATGGGGTGTCGTCCTAGAGCAGGGCCAAATCACGACATTAACACGGCATCACCGCGGTGTGACTGCGGTGTGACTGCGGCGTGACTGTGGAGTGACCCCGGTGTGACCACGGCGTGACTGCGGTGTGATCGCGGTGTGACCGTAGGGTGACCACGGCGTGACCGCGACATGACTGCGGCATGACCACAACATGTTTTCCCGGTCCAACGACATCCGCGGGGCAGCATCTTCTGGCCAGGAGCGAAGGAAGCGGGAGGAGGTGGGGAAACATTCCGGCTGTCGCCTCCCTCCCCATTAACTTTGGGTGGGTAATGTATCTAAAACTCCATCTAGGTATCATACATTGAATTCCGACAAGATTGCGAACCGCCACGGGGTGTCGTCCTGGAGTAGGGCCAAATCACGACATTACCGTGGCATGACCACAGTGTGTTGGCCCGGTCCAGCGACATCCGCATGGCAGCATCTTCCAGCCAGGATTCCAAATAAATCCTATGTATTTGTCCTTCACATTATAGAAACCAATCTTATGTTATAAAAAACAGACTCTTGATTCAGGATTGTGGTATGATAAAGATATATATTTTATATTCATTGTTTTTAAAAGTGGTACTAGGTAGTTGAAAGTACTGATTGAGAGTAAAATTATGTAGGTGTATTACTTATCAATGGTATATGCATTTCTTGGAACTCTAATAATAAAACTTCAGTCACCTTGAGAACAATAGAATTTGAGTATGTTTTAACATCTCATGATGAAACACATATCTTATGGGAGAATTATATATCTAAAAAATTAAATGTGCATCGAGGCCAAGAAAACACCCCAAACAGTGTTAAGATGAAGCTTATGGTGGGGAGCACCATAAGACTGACAAGTGTTAAACAATGACACCATAAGTGTTTTTAGATATATAGGCTTGGGTAAACACCCAAAGGGGTGGCCAAGAGGCCAGACAAACACCCGAAATGGGTTTCTCCATAAGATAAGGTCACAACGGACATGATAGAACAAATCAACTATTTAATATGTTATAAAAATGGATCGTTGGAAGGTTGTAGTGAGCGGTAAAATGACACAACGTCTAAAGGGAAATGAAACGACAAAAAAGAATCATACACCCTAAACTATCACTATGATTTTTCGTAGACAGCACACCTCCGTTGGAGGGGTTTTATTAAAAAAACTTGACTTTATTTATCAAATGAAACAATTATATTAAAGAACACTTATTCAATATATGCAATTTAATATAATTAAGAAGAATTAAGAAAGAAGCTAAATTCAATTTAAAGAATTCTTAACTTAAAGAGGCTACGAGAGGGACTCTACCTCAAGGTGGAACCAAGCCGTCCACTTCGGCTCTTGGAGATTTCTAACTAAAAGATGCCACTCCTCTACTGGGTATACGCACCTTCACACACATGCAATGACACCTAGCCCCTATGCACACACCCGCATGGCCATGAGCATGTGCAAGGGGATCTTTGCACATATGCTTATATGCATATATCAGTCTCCACTCACCTATGTATGCATTTATATATATATACATGGGCACACCTAGCCCCATACATGCATAATCACTGCCATGGGTGACTATACACGTAACGGGGAAACCCACATACATATACTTACCTATGCACATGCAGGCGAGTCACCCTTGACTTGGTGACTCGAAACCAACAAGAAGGGATCAACGCACTACCCAAAGGATATTAAGAACCTTAAAACACATGAAGGATGCTACATAACCAATGAGAAACCAACCAATGGCATTAAAGCCTTACCTAGATTGGTAGTGGAGAACCAAATCCACCCGAACCAACATGAAATTATCGAACTCCCTACAAAAAACATAATATGGAGTCAAAAAACACTAAATCCCCAAATACATGAGGTGCGAGACAAGTAGTAACCATAGAATCTTACCGCAGATCAAAGTCGGTGGATAGAATCAATATGAACTCCTACTGGAACCCTTTGCAGAATATAACTACCCTCTGTCCATAGAAAGCAGTCAAAGATCTAAGTGACCAATGTGATAAAGAAAATAAAACAAAAACTAAACTAAAACATACCTATCTCCTGTGACTATACCTGTCACCGCCCAACATATAAGTACCACAGCGCCCCATGGGTCAAATCATGTTCATGCAAGCAAAGGGGAAACATATCAATGTTTTAAAATGATACTATCAAATAGTACATTCCTATTAATTAACAATTACTCTTCCTATTAATGGTATATAATCAATTTGGCCTGAGTTTCAACTTAGTTTGGTTTTGTTCGATACAAGGGATGAGGTCTTATTATTCTTGTTTTTTATGTTTACACTTGAGATATTTATTTAAAAATGATTCATATATTTGGCATTATTATTTATGGTTTTAGTTCTTAGCCATTGCTATGGGGCCTGTACACATGAATAATTATTGGAATGTAGGGTTCAGTTGACATTTATGCGCTTTAATGTGATTGATGTCACTAACTATGAGGATTTAGATCATGTAAAATATTCCTAAGAGGATTGGGCCTTGTAGTGATAGGTGTGGCAATTGTACATCTAGCATTTGATGAGGAAATACTTATGAGGATGGATTGGAATCTTGGTAGGTTCTTAGAGTGGGATGGTTACTATGAGTATATAAAATTTATTATGAAAGGTTTTACTCCATTTAATGATTCAAGAGTTCAACTAAAGAGATAAAGGATGAGATGCTAGTGTGGGTATTGGGTATTGTTGGACAGATTGGCATTATAATGCCAAGAGGCTTGGTATGATTTAGATTAGGATGGAACCTGGTTAGTGGGGATGAGTTATAATACATGATTTTGATGAGGTTCTTGACCGGATTATTGAGAATATAGTGTATATGGGTTTGACATGGTGTGCTTTTGTGACTAGGACAATCATAAGGTGAATAATCCTCTTTTTCTAGTTGGATGATGAGATGTGCATCGAGGCATGGGATAATCCTCGAGAGATGAGTCTAGACTATGTGACTAAGAGGATAGACTAGGATAGGTTTGATAGGATTCTGTGAGTGTCCAACCCATGCGAGGATGATACGATGTATGGAGACACTTGGAGACACTTGGGGTTATTTATGCTATCTCATGGAGACACTTGGGGTTATTTCATGACTCCAACATACTCCAGAAATTTTCCCACACAATGTTTTAGAAAAACAATTCCATCTCATAGAAGATCCCAAGGCTCCTATATATTCCAATGTTTCCTCACACTCACACCTCATGGTATTACAATATACAAGGGATCTATGTCAACTAGTCAGGATAGCATCACTACCCTCAGTCTGTAGAAAGAAGTAAAATACCTAAGTGGCCAATGAGATAAAGAAAATAAAATAAAAACTAAACAAAAACATACCTATATCCTGTGACTATACACGCCACTGCCCAATATATAAGAACCACACCACCCCATGGGTCAAATCATGTTCCTACAAGCAAGGGGTAAATAGTTCCATTTAATAATCTCTTCATTTTTCATTATGTTCTTTATATAGCACGTTGTTAGAAACACCATACTAGTACACTTAGCCATTGAATATGCACCTATGATACATTAGTTGAGTTGAATATTGTGCACATAACCTTACTAGAACCCCGTCATGTCGCACCATGATCCGATATTGACTACTATGGTGAATAATAACCGATGCATCATAAAATGAAATTCGGCATAGATTGCCCTTGTATCTTAAATAGCTCTCCTGCTAGCATCCACCATTACCCAGTCAATTGTGAACTCGGTCTATAATGAATTCAAACAAAATTAATACATATATAAATCCAAGCATTATCACTCTTAACACCCCATCTTACTAGCCTTTTGAGTGGTTATAATGTAAAATAATTGCAGAGAAAGTGGTTGTTGTGTTGGGGACTAGAAAAACTGTAACATCGCAATGTTTATTTAAGTAAAAGTTCTATTTAAAGTAACATGAATGTAATAATGAAATGTTTAGAGTCCAAAAATACTCTTGAATGTAAAAAACAATAACATAACAACTTAGTTGTTAAACTCAATAGGGGTGTAAAAATGGCCCGATGCCTGGCGTGGACCTAGAAAGTCTGTGAGACATATTTCTTATAATGGGCCCAACCCAAGTAGTGTTTAGGGAAGGACTTGAACTAGTGAATGCCCAACAAATCCAGACCAAACCCAAGCCCATACCAAGCCTATCCCAACCCAATTAATAATTTTGTTAAATTTTATTTTAGTTTGATGAATTATAAGTTTACTATATTTATTATTGTTAATTTATGTTATTTATTACATTTTACATTTTTTAAAAGACTTGGACTGGGACCCATCCCAAACTATTGATATGTACCATGCCTCATTACATACCTATTCATCAATTTTTATAACACCAGACGTCACAACCAACCCCTTTCCATTTATGTCTGCAATTGGGTTGAAGTCATTGGAATTTCATCCCCCCCCTCTCCCACCACACCAAACTGTCTAATTTCATACTTATGCCATTTAATGAGTGATAATGATTCATTTTCTGTGCCTTTGTATTTTTGATCTATAAAATATAACCAAACTACTAAAATTTTCATTTTTTATAACCAATAGAATCTTAAAAACAGGCCACTCAGAACTCATTATGTTGATTTTTGAACCAAATTTTTGCACATTTCCAAATGCCTACTGAACTTAAAAAGACATTTTTTTCCATTTACAGTCCAATATATTCCCCTACTCCTATACCTCTCATCACATGCAGTATCCATGATCCAACTATTTCAATTACAAGCATCATGGTAACAACTAAACCATTAATTTCACATTTGAACGAACAAAAAAAAATAACATGGTTGAGATAGACCTATGAGGAATTAACATATGAAAAATTTTGGCTGTAACACCACATGATTTCATAATGTGTTATTTCTTCAAAATAATTCAATAACTTGCACTACACGCAACACCGAGTTCAAGCGCACCATCAAGCCGTTCAAAAGAGGCTATGAATAGTATTAACTAAATTTTAAACTTTATATAAACCTTATAATTTTATAATCCATATTATGAGTTTCTTAGACATGATGTAAGAACAAATTCTTTTTTTTTTCAGATAAAAGAAGTATTTTTCAAAAATGCACTTTTACCAACTTTAATAGTGAACCCTTTTTAAATCCAATATTTTAAACTTTTATATATTCAATTTGACTAAATAAATTTATTATTTAGAATGGGTACATAAAAAATTTACAATGTAACACCCCAAGATTCCACGGTACGCTTCTCTTTGAATAATACAGTAGCGTGTGTTGTACGCAACCTCGAGTTCTAACACACACCATAACCAAATCAAACTAGCTGTTATGAATAGTAATACCTACTTTTTGAAATTTTATAAATTTTATCTCTCAAAATGGACTTAATTTTTGGATTTGGAGTATTGAATTTAGCCTAAGGTGAAATTTTGGAACTTTTCGGATAACTTTAATATTTTGATGAATAGTGAAAATTACTAAATTTTAATTAAAAACAACTTTTTTAATCAAAATAATTAATAGTGATAAATTATGAATTTTAGTGGTTTTAAAGTATATTTAGAATATATTTTTACCATTTAATATAATGTTGGTCATTGTACATAATTTTACAATTAAACCGAACATAAACAAGTGTCAATCTTTTGATAGTTATTATCTCTTAAAAACACGCTTTTTGTTTTAACAACGGGAATTAATTTTAAATTAATTTCTGACACTTATGTGTTTTGAATTTGGAAAAATGGATTCCATATTTGGAATCAGGATGTTAAAATTGTGTAAATAGGTAACTTTTATTTTTAGACATTTTGAATAATTACTTCGGTAAATATTTTATTTACCATGGTTAAGGGTAAATCTGGTCAATAAGGGTTAAAAAATAATATTATAATAATACTAAATTACCCTAAAACATGTCCTAGCCTTATTGGTTGATACATGTTCGACCATAGGCATATTTGGGTCGATTTTGGGACTCCATGGAGCCACTTTTAGGTGATAGGGACACTTTATTTTAATTAAGTTAAAATAAGTACAAAAATGACAAAAGCATATATCTTTTAGAAACACAATTTTTACATAGGGTTATATATGTTTGATTTTCGACTATAAATATTCATTAGAAAGATAAAAATATTTCCTACATAATTATATTTTATTTATAATTTTTTGACATTAAATAATTTAATTTATTTATGACACAATGATGATGCATTAATTACCATAATAGTGAAAAATTAAAATAATTGATATTATAAATACCCAAATAAATATAATTTTAGACTTTTAATGAATTAAAATAATTTTATAGGATAATATGACATATTAAGATTGATTTAATTGACTTTTTTAGAAGTAATAATTCTGTTATAAGTTTCACAAAAATAAACTATTGAATAGTGTCAAAATTGACATAAAAGAGTTTTTAAAACAAATATTATATTATTAATAGATATTAAATTCCTAAAAATCTAAGGTTCGGCCAAGAGACTTATATCATGATATGTGTATCATTAATGGACCACTTGGGTGTCTCTTGGATGTATATGGTAAGTTTATTAACCATATAATATAAAAAAACAAAGAGACATTGTAAAAGTGAAACTAATTAACTTAGAGTTAATACTTAAAGATAAGGTTAATATAAGTACCCAAACCTATATAAATTATATTGGTTGAGTGGTTTTCGACCCATACCCACCTTAAAATTTAAATAATCCACTTTGAAGACATTAGAAACCGAATATGAATTTATTATAAATTAATATTTCTAGCTTTTCCAAAGGTGCCCCTCACCCCTCTTATAAAAGGGCACTCCTCCTTCTCATTTATTCACACCTTCAAAGCCTTTTGGTTCGGCCAAACTCTGCCCAAATACTCTCCCAACTTCCATCACTACAACCTAGAGGCCTTAGTTTGATCATAAAGCCAACCTAAGTGGCCCTTTTGATCAAATCAAAAGGAAGAACCCGAAGAAGAGGTAATGATTTCACCACCCTTTTCCAAGTTCCTTTCTTCTTCCACTTCTTCTTCCTTTGTTATTACCATTCTAAAATAATAACTCCAGTATAATATATATAATTTTATGTTATTATAAATATGGTACAACCATATTCAGTATTCTATCCACCCTTTGAATAACATGTCACCATACGTGCGTACGTACGGCTTACCGTCTCCACGTCGTGGTGTAATTGTTATTCAATATATTATTATTTGGATGGGTATAATAATGATGTGTAACTCATTTAAATAATAAATATAACATGTTAATGATTCTGTATATATGATATACCATCCATTAATATATTATTTTAATATCAAAAGAATGATATTGTCGCTCGTGCGTAAGTACGGACTACCATCTCCACGAACACGATGAGATTCATTCTCTATTGTATCCATTCAAGTATAATTTTCATTTGATGATTTAAAAATAATGTTAAAGGACTTGATATAATTATGGATATGAATAAGATACAACCTATCCATGACAAACATGGCTTACGTAACAAAACATATAAAAGAAAACGAGTAAGTTAACACCTGAAATGACGATAATTCTAAGATATTATTAACAAAGCAATGTTAAAAGATCATATATGATATCATATTAATGTATATGATTATTAAATAATTTAATAACAATTATTTAAACATTATACAGGAGGTTAACCTACCTTCAACCAAGGAAAAGTACAAGGTAAGGGGTTTTTCATCTCACTCCTTATTTCCGTGAGATTCATGCCATATTACCACTATTACCTTTTGTGTGGTGTATGTACTACCCATAATTGTATTATTTGTGTAATAAACTTTAATTTATGTGTATTTACATATTAATTGTATGGTACCTCTTTCATGGGTTGTATGTTTCGTAAATTGGTAAGGGTTTATTTCACAATCTCTTCATTATCTGAGGTTGTTTATACGTAATTTTCTACTGGGATCTCTTTATCATCCACATCCATGTTCCTTAAAAATGTATTTAGAAACATTTTTACTATTTACTAGACAATGGGTTAAATTAATTTATACCCTTATGTGTTTTTAAAGGAATCTTTCTGTTGTTTTCCAAACAAGGCACTTTTAACCTTTTCGACAATTTTAAGGTAAGAATGTTTTTTTAAACTTATACGACGGGTGCGACTATTTACCGCCATTATAAAATCATCAAAGCTTCCCTTACAAGCTTATAAGAATATTTTCAAATTAAATGTTTTATTTTATAATTATGTGACCTTTAAATGATTTCAAAATGAATATTTTAAATTTTTTTGAAAGGTACTCTTTATCAAGATCATAATTTTAAATGTTTTAAAGATTTATCTTTCTAAATATTTTTAATTAATGTCCATGTTTTCAAAATGATTTTAAGGATTTATTTATATGGAAATGAAGGTTTTTAAATGATATTTCTTTTCAAAAGTTTCAAAGTGGTATGGGACACTTTGATTCAAAAATCTCTTTTAAATTACTTCCTTTATAAATGTGTGACTTTTCAATGATTTCGAGAAAAGAGATATTTCTCTCAAATAGTTTTGATTTCATCCATGTCAACATCCTTTGATGGATTTTAAGCTTATTTGAAGTTGATTTATTATGATACAAAAATTTTGTATTGTATTGAAGGTTTTGTGATATGTTTTACTGTGGATGTGTTATTTTTATACCATTCATGGTTTATGGAGAAAGTATTGACATTTCGTATGCTAGTTTTAATACGAATGTTTATGTTATGTTTAAAACTTTTTATATGGGAATTCATTGGACTTAGTAAGTGACGGGTGGAGCCCGCTATAGCTCCTAGATGCATCAGTAGGTCTCATGAGACAAACTAGTGTCTTGGCACAAGGCCTTGGAAAAATCTTATTTGTAGTCTTTGCACGAGGCCTTGGATATGTGGTTATGATAGTCTGGCATTATGCATTCCATCATTATGAAAGTGGTTATTGATATTGCATGTGATTATTCGATTAGTAGAATATCCATGTGAATAAGTAAATGGCATTATTTCATTTCATTTTTTCCATACTATGTTGAAGTTCAAGTTTAAAAGGCTTTTGTTTTAGTTATACACTGCCTTAAATGTTTATTCTTATTTATGAATGTTTCCTCTATATTGTTATCCTTACTGGGAATTTGATCTCACCCCTTTTCTATGTTTTATTTTTCCCAGGATATGAAGAAGTAAATTATGAATGACCTGCAGGGATAGTATGAGGGGATTAGAGTGTGGTCTATGGAGACTATATTGTTGTAGTTTTCATTTTTATGATGTAAAACTTTATGAATATATCTAGTATTTCCAAGGCTACTAAACCAATCGGTCTTTCGAGATTTGATATTTCTTGTGATCATGCCAATGTTATGTAATAATACACCGAATCTGGGTAACTGGGGTCGGGGCGTTACAGTTGGTATCATAGGAAGTTTAGTAATAACCTTGGAAACTAGATTTAGATAAACTCTGATTAGATCACATAGCCCTAAGATAGACTTTGAGGATTAGTATAGAAGAACTTCCTAGAATTTTGGTATTGTAGAGATTTTGTGAGTTTTCCAAGCAATACATCCCTGTCTGGATACGAGCAGGTAGAGGCGGCTCTGGCACAGATGTACCTAGGGGTAAAACTCGAAAACACCACTTTGAGCTAGACTCGAACAGGAACTGGTGCACGACAATGGGCCTTGCTGCACTCTTGGTTACGACACTCCCAGGGGATATGGTTAGGATAACTCTCATTTTCTTTACAAATCATTATGAAGGGTTTATGAGTATATACTTCCTCAATTTTTTTTTATGATTATGGATTATATCCATAAATAGTTCAATTTATGTTAAGTGTTTTACAAGTATGGAATTATGTATTTTGATTCATAAACTGATCTAGTTTATGACATTGTTTAGAAATGCCGGCCAATAGAAGGAATGATAACTCCAACAATATGCGTGATCCAAAGAGTAAGGAGGATCATATCTTTCATGGTATTAATCCAGAATTTAGAAGGGAAATAGTCTCCCATGTATTATCATCATATGAAGAAATAATATCATGTGTTGATAAGATAAGTAAAGAATTCTCAGAGTCCTATGGCTTTGAAGGGAAGCCAGAGAAGGAAAGGATGGTAGAGAGAAGGACAGATAAAAGGAATAAGGTAAAGAATGATTTTCCGATATGTGATAACTGTGGGAAGAAACACCCTGGAACTTTCCTGAAAGGAATGAGAGTTTGTTATAAGTGTGGAGAGAAAGGGCACAAAGTACGTGACTGCTAGGGTAAGAAAATGGTTTCAAATGTACAATGCTTCATTTGCAAGGAGTTTGGACACTACGCGAACCTATGTCCCAGTCATCAGACTATGCCACAAATGATGCTATTGGATAATAATAAAGTTATGATACTACCACAGATGAAGAGGAATGATTAGAGTTCTTATGTTGATTATATCATTTGAGTGTTGTATCAACAATGTACTTGTTATAATAATTATGGAGTATATAAGGATTGTACTGCAGTACTATTTCATTAAGGACTTGAGATTGTGTGGAACAAAGAAAAGTGACCAATAGCAGGATAAATTTTTTGGAAAATATATGGTTGAGAGAATGACAAACCATAATATAGTTTTGATACCAAGGTAGTGATTTTGGAATAATACATGATTGATTTGGATAAATTATATTGGATATTCTTAACTACCTTGAAATTGATTAATGATTTTTATATTCCATCATTGTTGGGGTTTACAACATTTTTAGATTAAAGGAGTATATCCATTATTATTTAAGGAAAAAGGGATCATGAATGTAATCAATAAGGTTTTATGGTAATTTAGGATGTTGTAGTGTTTTAAAAGAATACATGATGGAGGTGTCACATGTTATTACGCAGAAAAAAGGATCTTCATTTTTGGACTAAATCATTTTGGATAGTTCTAGTTTGGATTATTTTTGGATTTCCATAAAAGGACAACCCGGAGGTTGGGCGGCAACCCGTCGTGTCCGGCAAGTCCGCGAGACTTGAACCCACAACCGAAGGGCGACAAGGGTGTATCACCTACCACTGGCCCACGTAATATCCAGGATTAAATAATTTAGTTTTTTTTAAAAGATTTGGTAGATTAATTATAAATTCTTTTTTTGGAACCCTATACGAATAAGATAAATAGAATATTTTTTTACGTTCTATTATCTTTTAGAGTGAAAGATGAGTTTGTGGTAAAAATTAGTTAAAGGATGGAACTATACTTATCAAGAATATATTTTTCTTCTTATCTTATTCTATGAAGAAATTAATTCTTATACTTTATTTAAGGAATCCTAAAACCAAAAATGTGTTATCCTAATACCCCATGTTTTGTTGAACCGATGGTATTTCAAATCATCATAGATTGATGAATTTGAGGACCTCAATTTTACACTTGTTTGTGATTGATGACCTCAATCACTACCTATAAATATTTAAGTTTTTCCTCCAATAATATGTCTCTAATTTCCACCAATGTTCTCCTAATCGAGATCATAATTTGGTGGTGACCCTTTCATTTCTCTTTTCCTCATATTAAGACTAAATTTCAGTAACCCAATTTCCGATGTGGGTTTTCCCACAAAGATATTTTCTATTTTCAACCTTTTATTTTCGAAGAACAATTTCAAATTGCGAGGACGCAATTTATTGAAGGAGGGTAGAATGTAACACCCCATGATTTCATAATGTGTTATTTCTTCAAAATAATTCAATAACTTGCACTACACGCAACACTAAGTTCAAGCGCACCATGACTTACCAAACAAGCCGTTCAAAAGAGGCTATGAATAATATTAACTAAATTTTAAACTTTATATAAACCTTATAATTTTATAATCCATATTATGAGTTTCTTAGACATGATGTAATAAAAAATTCTTTTTTTTTCAGATAAAAGAAGTATTTTTCAAAAATGCACTTTTACCAACTTTAATAGTGAACCCTTTTTAAATCCAATATTTTAAACTTTTATATATTCAATTTGACTAAATAAATTTATTCTTTAGAATGGGGCCATAAAAAATTTACAATGTAACACCCCAAGCTTCCACAATACGCTTCTCTTTGAATAATACAGTAGCGTGTGTTGTACGCAACCTCGAGTTCTAACACACACCATAACCAAATCAAACTAGCCGTTATGAATAGTAATACCTAATTTTTGAAATTTTATAAATTTTATCTCTCAAAATGGACTTCATTTTTGGATTCGGAGTATCGAATTTAGCCTAAGGTGAAATTTTGGAACTTTTCGGATAACTTTAATATTTTGATGAATAGTGAAAATTACTAAATTTTAATTAAAAACAACTTTTTTAATCAAAATAATTAATAGTGATAAATTATGAATTTTAGTGGTTTTAATGTATATTTAGAATATATTTTTACCATTTAATATAATGTTGGTCATTGTACATAATTTTACAATTAAGCCGGACATAAACAAGTGTCAATCTTTTGATAGTTATTATCTCTTAAAAACACGCTTTTTGTTTTAACAACGAGAATTAATTTTAAATTAATTTCTGCCACTTATGTGTTTTGAATTTGGAAAAATGGATTCAATATTTGGAATTAGGATGTTCAAATTGTGTAAATAGGTAACTTTTATTTTTAGACATTTTGAATAATTACTTCGGTAAATATTTTATTTACCATGGTTAAGGGTAAATCCGGTAAATAAGGGTTAAAAAATAATATTATAATAATACTAAATTACCCTAAAATGTGTCCTAGACTTATTAGTTGATACATGTTCGACCATAGGCATCTTTGGGTCGATTTTGGGACCCCATGGAGCCACTTGTAGGTGATAGGGACACTTTATTTTAATTAAGTTAAAATAAGTACAAAAATGACATAAGCATATATCTTTTAGAAACACAATTTTTACATAGGGTTATATATGTTGGATTTTCTACTATAAATATTCATTATAAATATAAAAATATTTCATACATAATTATATTTTATTTATAATTTTTAGATATTAAATAATTTAATTTATTTATGACACAATGATGATACAGTAATTACCATAATAGTGAAAAATTAAAATAATTGATATTATAAATACCCAAATAAATATAATTTGAGACTTTTAATGAATTACACAAATTTTATAGGATAATATGACATATTAGGACTGATTTAATTGACTTTTTTTGAAGTAATAATTCTGTTATAAGTTTCAAAAAATCAACTATTGAATAGTATCAAAATTGACATAAAAGAGTTTTTAAAACAAATATTATATTATTAATAGATATTAAATTCCTAAAAATCTAAGGTTTGTCCAAGAGACTTATATCATGATAGGTTTATCATTAATGGACCACTTGGGTGTCTCTTGGATTTATATGGTAAGTTTATTAACCATATAATATAAAAATACAAAGAGACATTGTAAAAGTGAAACTAATTAACTTAGAGTTAATACTTAAAGATAAGGTTAATATAAGTACCCAAACCTGTCTAAATTATATTGGTTGAGTGTTTTTCGACCCATACCCACCTTAAAATTTAAATAATCCTCTTTGGAGCCATTAGAAACCGAATATGAATTTATTATAAATTAATATTTCTAGCTTTTCCAAAGGTGCCCTTCACCCCTCTTATAAAAGGGAACTCCTCCTTCTCATTTCTTCACACCTTCAAAGCCTTTTGGTTCGGCCAAACTCTGCCCAAATACTCTCCCAACTTCCATCACTACAACCTAGAGGACTTATTTTGATCATAAATCCAACCTAAGTGGCCCTTTTGATCAAATCAAAAGGAAGAACCCGAAGAAGAGGTAATGATTTCACCACCCTTTTCCAAGTTCCTTTCTTCTTCCACTTCTTCTTCCTTTGTTATTACCATTCTAAAATAATAACTCCAGTATCATATATATAATGTTATGTTATTATAAATATGGTACAACCATATTCAGTATTCTATCCACCCTTTGAATAACATGTCACCATACGTGCGTACGTACGGCTTACCGTCTCCACGTCGTGGTGTAATTGTTATTCAATATATTATTATTTGGATGGGTATAATAATGATGTGTAACTCATTTAAATAATAAATATAACATTTTAATGATTCTTTATATATGATATACCATCCATTTATATATTATTTTAATATCAAAAGAATTATATTGTCGCTCGTGCGTACGTACGGACTACCGTCTCCACGAACGCGATGAGATTCATTCTCTATCGTATCCATTCAAGTATAATTTTCATTTGATGATTTAAAAATAATTTTAAAGGACTTGATATCATTATGGATATTAATAATATACAACCTATCCATGACAAACATGGCTTATGTAACAAAACATATAAAAGAAAACGAGTAAGTTAACACCCAAAATGACGATAATTCTAAGATGTTATTAAAAAAGCAATGTTAAAAGATAATATATGATATAATATTAATGTATATGATTATTGAATAATTTAATAACAATTATTTCACCATTATAAATGAGGTTAACCTACCCCCAACCAAGGAAAAGTACAAGGTAAGGGGTTTTTCATCTCACTCCTTATTTCCGTGAGATTCATTCCATATTACCACTATTACCTTTTGTGTGGTGTATGTACTGCCCATAATTGTATTCTTTGTGTAATACAATTTAATTTATGTGTATTTAAATATTAATTGTATGGTACCTCTTTCATGTGTTGTATGTTTCGTAAATTGGTAAGGGTTTATTTCACAATCTCTTCATTATCCGAGGTTTTTTATACGTAATTATCTACTGGGATCTCTTTATCATCCACATCCATGTTCCTTAAAAATGTATTTAGAAACATTTTTACTATTTACTAGAAAATGGGTTAAAGTCATTTATACCCTTATGTGTTTTGAAAGGAATCTTTCTTTCGTTTTCCAAAGAAGGCACTTTTAACCTTTTCGACAAATTTAAGGTAAGAATATTTTTTTAACTTATACGGCGGGTGCGGCTATTTACCGCCGTTATAAAATCGTCAAAGATTCCCTTATAAGCTTATAAGAATATTTTCAAAGTAAATTTTTTATTTTATAATTATGTGACCTTTAAAAGATTTCAAAATAAATATTTTAAGAATTTTTGAAAGGTACTCTTTATCAAGATCATAATTTTAAATGTTTTAAAGATTTATCTTTCTAAATATTTTTAATTAATGTCCATGTTTTCAAAATGATTTTAAGGATTTATTTAAATGGACGTGAATGTTTTGAAATGATATTTCTTTTCAAAAGTTTCAAAGTGGTATGGGACACTTTGATTCAAAAATCTCTTTTAAATTACTTCCTTTATAAATGTGTGACTTTTCAATGATTTCGAGAAAAGAGATATTTCTCTCAAATAGTTTTGATTTCATCTATGTCAACATCCTTTGATGGATTTTAAGCTTATTTGAAGTTGATTTATTATGATACAAAAATTTTGTATTGTATTGAAGGTTTTTTGATATGTTTTACTGTGGATGTGTTATTTTTATACCATTCATGGTTTATGGAGAAAGTATTGACATTTCGTATGCTAGTTTTAATACAAATGTTTATGTTATGTTTAAACCTTTTCATATGGGAATTCATTGGACTTAGTAAGTGATGGGTGGAGCCCGCTATAGCTCCTCGATGCATCGGCAGGTCTCATGAGACAAACTAGTGTCTTGGCACAAGGCGTTGGCAAAATATTATTTGTAGTCTTGGCACGAGGCCTTGGCTATGTGGTTATGATAGTCTGGCATTATGCATTCCATCATTATGAAAGTGGTTATTGATATTGAATGTGATTATTCAATTAGTAGAATATCCATGTGAATAAGTAAATGGAATTATTTCATTTTATTTTTGCCATACTATGTTGAAGTTCAAGTTTAAAAGGCTTTTGTTTTAGTTATACACTAGCTTAAATGTTTATTCTTATTTATGAAAGTTTCCTCTATATTGTTATCCTTACTGGGCATTTGAGCTCACCCCTTTTCTATGTTTTATTTTTCCCAGGATATGAAGAATTAAATTATGAATGACCTGTAGGGATAGTATGAGGGGATTAGAGTGTGGTCTATGGAGACTATATTGTTGTAGTTTTCATTTTTATGATATACAACTTTATGAATATATCTAGTGTTTCCAAGGCTACTAAACCAATCGGTCTTTAGAGATTTGATCTTTCTTGTGATCATGCCAATGTTATGTAATAATGCACTGACTCTGGGTAACTGGGGTCGGAGCGTTACATTGGCCATCTGGACTGTACAAACAAATGCAAAAATGGAAAATTAGTATTACACCTAAACAACAAGAAAATCATCAACTAAATATCAACAAACACAGAAACCGTGGGTCCATGCATTGATTTGGAAAAGATTTACCTCTAGCTCTTGGGGGGCAGGGGTCGACCCCGATAATATTATTGCCCAAGTGGGAGGAGAGGGTTCCGAGAGAGGGGGACGTCCCATAGGGTGTTCGGCCATGGGGAGTCTCACGCGCGACTGGAGAGGGGGATGGGGGACATCGGAGGAGGAGATGGAGCCAAGAGGGGAGGGGGATGTCGCCAAGAGAAGGAGACGAGAGGGTAGGGGGGAACGTCGCTAGGATATGAGAGGGGAGGGGGACATCATCATCGGAGAAAGAGCCAAGAGGGGAAGGGGAATGTCACCGAAGGAGAGGGAGGGGGGCCGGGAGGTGGAGGCGGAGGCGGAGGCCGGGAGGCAGAGGCGGAGGCTGGGAGGAGGTCGAGGTTGGGGATGGGAGGAGTGCACGGGTATGAAATGTCACGAGGGAGGGAGCCCTAAATTGGGTATAATTTTTCCAAATGGTTAATAAAAACCATGGGTAATAGTTATATTTCTGAACAGTTTTCTTAAACTGTTGGGAAAACCCAACATAAAACAGCCTATGACAATGGTTTACTAGAACCACTGGTATGGGTTCTTTTTCCCAACGGGTTTTCTAAACCATTGGGAACAAAGTGTTTGTATCAGCTCGATTTATAGTAGTGCCTCTATAAGAATTCTCTCAAGAATGAGATAGATCCTCCTCCACCGGATAAAGGAGAATGATTTCGAAGCGATTCTCAAGGCGATCAAAGGCGGACATCGCAAGAGTAAGGATCTTCCGAGCTAGCACCCGGAGACTCCTTCGGTGAGATTCAGAGATACGTGGAGTAGGTGTGGATCACTGATAGAGGATTCCTATCCTTTGATTCTACATTGTAATGAAGCCATGCCTCAGACCTATGGTCAAACACATCAACAAAGAAAGAATCACCTTAGAGGTAATTTTATAATTTAATTAAATTAATCATAAACAGAATATGTCGATCCTCTCTTCTCAGTTTTGAGTTCTATCCTTTTTATTTTATCTTTTATTCAATTTCATGGATACCAGTGTTCATCGTCGTATTGATCCCGGATTAATCATCGATTATGGAAATTTGAAAAGTTGGGTACACGCCCACCTGTTCTTCTACTGCACCCGGAACCTACAAGTGATATAAGAGCGGTCATATTTTCTTTTATAATTATTTAAATAATTCTTTTATGATTTATGTTTTAATAATTTAGTTTTTCAATTCATGTTTAATCATTCTTGTAATCTGAATTTTTAAATATGTTCATCCCTTATTGTTTCTCACAGATCTAATAGAAACGAATAATTTTATGATTAAAATTAAATCGAGGATCTCATCAGGAGGTGCTGACAGTTCTGTATAAATAACATAAGAATACACACCATGTAGTCGGATCTATACATCGTGTATTTGTGTTCAATGCAATAGGATTAATTAGGAAATTACTCAAGCTGTGTGCATTAATGACATGCGGTGTAGTTAATTCTTACACCGCATGCTGACCTGGATAGACTGCTTCATGGTCAGCCGGACTACACAACATGTGGCCTACTGGACATGATGTGTAGTCCCTTTAGGTCAGGGCCAAGTCATGTATCCCATACACGGATTTCCCGACCGGTGAGCGTTTAATGCGGAGCCTATACGGTGTGTGGCCCACTGGACATGCCATGTACTCTGAAGATTTCCGAAGTACACCTCACACACTGTTTCCCCAGGTGTGTACTTCAGATGGATAGTTAGGAGGGTACACACCATGTACTGTTTCCAAATTACACATATTTAAAAATTTATTATTATATTATATAACCCTTGAGATATGTACCTTCATGTGGGTGTAAAGTTGGGACACAACATATGATAGGTTTTTTGATATATATATATATATATAAATGTTTAATTAACATCTATGTAATGTTCAAATATCTTCACATCATGTATGAGTTTTATTACAATTATACTTCTATGTGCATGCTATATGTCACAAGGAATAAAGTTTATACAAGTATAAATACACATTGGGTAGTTTTGGATGGGTATTCATTAGGTTGCTTCCAAGGTACAAGTTATGTACAAGGTTATGGATGAGAATCTTAAGGAAATTTAGAAAAGGATTAAGATAAAAAGGATTGATTAATTAAAGATAACAATTAATCAATTCGAGCATAATTTATCTTAATAATAATGATTAAAGAATTTAATGATAGTTTTGTTAAATGAATAATTTGTTTCATGTTTGTGGATGATCATGAGATAGACCAGACCATTGAATGTGATTTGTTCCCTTTTAATTTATTTATTAAATTAAAATTATTATCCTGCGTGCCTTCTCCTCATTAATATATAGGGCCTACGTACCCATGGTTTCTTTTATGTAATCCCCCCCTTTACCCATCACTTGCATGTAATTTAAAAACAAATGTAATGGATGGAGTTCCCAATCTAGTGGAGGTGGTTCAAGTTATGAGCTGAGGAGAAACCAATCCAAGGAGATACAAAGGTGGACATGTGGAAAGCTATAAACACAAATCTTAAATGGTTCAAGGTATTTCTACCCTAGGTTAGGGTTATTTTATCAACCTCTAGATAAACTAACCAATAGTAAAGCTCATCATCATACCCTTTGTTTTATTTCTATCAGTTGTATGGTTATTCATTATGGATGTTTGATGCAATCACATAATTAATGAACTAACAAGTATACACTATGGAACTAAAATAAAAAACGGATTATAAATAAATATTATATATACATAGTTAATCACTTAAGCATATCCCACTTAACATTAACAAGCATGTGAAAAGATAATAAGTGGAAATTTATGCATAAAGGATAAAATCTCTCAATTAAATATTTAGTCAGTATAGCCTTCCATTACTTCAGTTAGAATCGAACCATAGTTCAAAGTGCTTGAACAACCCTAGTTGGGGTGCTTTTTAATTATTGAGGAATTCTAATTTTAAAGTTTTGGGTTGACTTAACTTAGTTTACATCAAGGGTTGACTTCCCTAGTAGGACTTGGTGTAACTAAGACGCAAAGGTTGAGAAAATCCAAAATTAAGGATTTCAGGATTGGGGAGTCCGCTCAACAGATCAAGGGGATGTGAGTTAATGCAGTTGGAATTTGTAATTCCTACCTAAAACCTTTCAAGTTGCTTTTCCAACCCTATTTGGGGTAATTATAAGGGAAATATGGATCCTTTCCATTAGAATGTCGAAGAAATAGGATATTCCAAAGTCAATGGTGAGGGCTATTGGGTTTCGACAAAATAGTGGGAGACTAATAAATATTAATTAATTTATTTATCTATATTTATAAAGATAAAGTACTAAAAATCTGTTCATCTTAATTTGTAGAAACAAAAATCAAAATGACATCAAACATATCATTGCGATCCATAATCGAGAAGGAAAACCTTCTCAACAACACTAATTTTCAAGAGTGACAAAGGAACCTTTGGGTAATCCTTCACCATGAGAGGAAACTTCATGTGCTGGAAGTGCCTTTAACATTTATGCCTAGAAATGAGGTGAGTGATGAGGAACTCTATGTGTATGAGAAACATCTGAATAACACTACAGATGTTTAGTTCCTCATGCTATCATCCATGACCAATGATCTCTTGAAGCAACATGAGGAAATATATGCTTATATCATGATGTCTCACCTTCAGAATCTCTATCAAGAGAAGGTGAGACAAGAGAAGTATGAGATCTCCAATTCTTTGTTCACTACTAATATTGGAGAGTCTACACCAGCTGGACCACATATATTCAAGATTATTGGTAACATTGAGTGTCCAGACATATTAGGGATTAAATTCTCTGATGAGTTGCGTACAGATCTCATATTATCATTGCTTCATAAGACCTTATCTAGTTTTATTATGAATTATAATATGAGAAATAATGAGAAGATCCTATTAGAGCTTCTTACCCTGATTCACCAAGTTGATAAGGACACGAGGCATGAAAAAACTGTAGTACTTATGGTGAATAGAAATAGGAAGGACAAGGAACATGGGGCTAAGATTTATAAATAATCTAAATCCTCTGAGCACCGTCCAACCAAGAAGAAGAAGATCCAAAGGTAGGGTAAGGAAAAGGAGGTAATATTCTTTTCATGTAGCAAGTCAGGCCACTGGAAGAGGAACTGTACCCAAAGGCAAGGGGAAGCTAAAGGTGCATTCATTATCGAGTGAAATCTTTCCATTTCTACACATTGAGTATTAGATATAGCTTTTAGGGATCACATCTATATTCAAATGTAGGAACCAAGTAGATTCTTGAAAATTGAAAGAGGAGAGGTAGATCTATGAGCTGCCAATGGTGTGAGGCTGGGTGCTCTTGATATTGGTGACCACCACCTCACATTACTGATGGGAATGATTTCGGTTTTACATGGCTGTTATTATGTACCTAGTGTTACCAAGAACATAATTTCTGTATCGAGTTTAAATACATATGGATTTATTTTCATGT
Organism: Viscum album; assembly: GCA_963277665.1. Classification (NCBI taxonomy): domain Eukaryota; kingdom Viridiplantae; phylum Streptophyta; class Magnoliopsida; order Santalales; family Viscaceae; genus Viscum; species Viscum album. The sequence continues at coordinate 1,876,406,693 of OY728161.1, forward strand.
TTGGAAATAAATGTTGTTAATTTTATAAGGACAACATATGTTATGGAATGAAACATTTAAATAATGGTATGTATGTATCAAATTATGAGAACCAAGTGTTGTGAATTGATAAAGAACCAAGTTCACATGACTCATACAACACCCAGTTGTGGCATCACTGCCTTGGTCATGTAAATGAGATGCGCTTGAAAAAGCTCTATCAAGATGGTTATTTAGAATCTTCCAAGATAAAACCACTTGATAGACGTCACACTTATTTACAATGGAAAATGACCAAACCACCATTTGGTGGATAGGGTGAAAGGGCCTTAGATCTTCTAGGATTGGTACATACTGATGTGTGTTGACCATTTCCAATAGAAGCTAGAGGTGGATATTCTTACTTTATTACTTTTAATGATGACTTGAGTAGATATGGATATGTCTACTTAATGAGGTATAATTCTGGGTCCTTTGAGAAATTAAAGGAGTTAAATAATGAATTAAAGAATCATCTTGGTAAGAAGATAAAGAATCTTTGATCAGATTTAGGTGGATAATATCTTAATCATGAGTTCATCAACCTTTTACAGGAGTCTGGGGTTCAATCTTAACTCACTCTACCTTATACACCATAGTGTAATGGTGTAAGTGAAAGGAGAAACCATACATTGTTGGACATGGTAAGGTCGATGATGAGTCATGTAGATCTTCCATTATCCTTTTGGGGATATGCATTGAAAACTAGGGTATGCACATTAAACCAAGTACCAACTAAGTAAAAAAATGTGATTCCCTTCAATCTATGGAGTGGGAATAAACCCAATTTGTTGCATACACACATATGGGGATGTGAGGCATTTTTTAAGGCTTTCTTAAAAAAAAATAACACCTCAGGATACAAAGTGTATCTTTATAGGGTATCCCAAGGAAACAAAGGAATACTAACTATACAACCCCTCAAACAAGAAAGTTATTGTTTCCAGACATGCTATATTTATTGAGATGGAGAACATACTCAAAAAGGATAGTGGGATCAAGATTAACTTTGATGAAGTTGATACTCAAGATACATAGGATTTGGTACAGGAACAAGTTCCACAAGTCCCTATGGAAGAGGTAGTTCCTACAACACAAGTACTCTGTAGGAGCACAAGAGAGGTAAGGGAGCCAGAGAGATATGGTTTCCTTGTCACTGAGGAAGGTGACTCATTATTATTGGAAAATGATGAACCTCTCTCCTGAAAATAAGCATTAGAGATACCAAAAGATGTAAGATGGATAAAAGCTATGAATTTTGAGATGGAATCCATGTATCAGAACCAAGTCTGGGTTGTGGTCGAAACACTAGTTCATGTAAATCCTGTTTGTAATGCCCTGACCCCAGTTACCCAGATCCGGTGCATTATTTTAATACATTGGCCTGATTACAAGGAATAAAGTCCCAAAGGACCGATCAGTTTAGCAGTATTGAAAATAGATTACATACATGAATGTTACATTACACTTCATAACATACAAAACAACATAAATAATCCTTCATGAATGCCATTATTACCTTGTATTAACCCTGTATAACAATCACAATACACATCTTGGAATCCTGGGAAAAATAAAACATAGAAAGGGGTGAGATCAGATGCTCAGTAAGGATAAAAATACAGCATAAACTTTCATAAATAAGCATAAACATTTAAGGCAATGTATAACTAAAACAAAAGCCTTTTAAACTTGAATTTCAGCATAATATGGCAGAGATAAAATTAAATAATGCCATTTACTTATTCAAATGGATATTCTACTAGTTTAATAATCACATGCAATATCAATAACCACTTTCATAATGATGGAATGCATAATTCCAGACTATCATAACCACATGGTCAAGGCCTTGTGCCAAGACTACAAATATGATTTTGTCAAGGCCTTGTGCTAAGACACTAGTTTGTCTCATGAGACCTACTGATGCATCTAGGAGCTATAGCAGGATCCACCCGTTACTTACTATGTCCAATTCATTCCTCATATGAACAGGTTTAAACATAACATAAACATTCATATTAAAACTAGCATATGAAATGTAAATAATTTATCCATAAACCATGAATGGTATAAAAATAACACATCCACAGTCAAACATATCACAAAACCTTCAATACAATATGGAATATTTGTATCAACTTCAAACAAGTTTAAAATCCATCAAAGGATGTTGACATAAATGAAAATGATTTGTAAAACTCATTGAGAGAAATATCTTTTTTTATGAAAACATTTAAAAGTCACACAATTTAAAAAGTAAGACATTCAAAGAAATTTTTGAACCAAAGTGTCCCATACCACTTTGAAACTTTTCAAAGCAATTAAAATTTTAAAACATTCATGTCTATTTAAATAAATCCTTAAAACCATTTTGAAAACATGAACATTAATGAGAATGGTTTAGAAGAATAAATCTTTAAAACATTTAAAATGATGTTTTAGTAAAAATTAACTTAAAATAATCCCTTTGAAAACTATTTCATGAAATATGGACATGGATAATAAATATTTCCCAGTAGATACTTACGTAAAAACAACCTCAGATAATAAAGAGATTGTGAAATTAACCCTTACCAATTTGGTAACTTACGAAACATGCACCCCATGAAAGTGGTATCATAAAATGAATATGTAAATACACATAAATTAAAGTTTATTACACAAAGAATACAATTATGGGTAGTACATACACCACATAAAAGTTAACCGTGGCAATATGGTATGAATCTCACGGGAATAAGGAGTGAGATGAAAATCCCTTACCTTGCACTTTCCTTTAGTCGAGGGTACGTTTAAACTTCTGTATGAAGACTATAGTATGTTATTAAATTATACCAAAACCATATTAATATTTATTATATCATACATTATTCATTTATGACTTTATACTACCCATTTAATAATAATTTCTATGTTAAATTAACATTTCAGGTAATAATCGCTTTCTTTATCGTACGTGTTTTAACTTGTTACTCTTGATTGTATCACATAGATCATGATTTAAATAATTCCAGAATATAAAACATGATTTATAAATCATATATATTTAGAATATAATTATGTATAATAGACATATATATGAAATGAAGAACACTGTTTATGGAGATGGTAGTCCGTATATATGCATAAATGCTGTTTCTGTTTTCATATCGTGTTGAATGGAACTAAGTGAATAAGATATATGTAAGTATATATATATATATATATATATATATCTCTAGTAGAATTTTTATGTCATATATTACATACTTATTATTAATATATATATTTTTAAAATTGTCTATGAATGGTGAACGTGGAAATGAATCTCATCGCGTCGTGGAGACCGTAATCCGTACATACGCACGAGCGAAAATATCATTCTTTTGATATTAAAATAATATATAATTGGATGGTATATCATTGATACAGAATCCTTATAATGTTATATTTATTATTTACATCAAATACACATCATTATTATAACCATCCAAATAATAATGTATTGAATAACAATTACACCACGATGTGGAGACGGTAAGCCGTACGTACGCACACATGGTGACATTATCATTCATAAAATAGATAGAATAATGAATAAAGTTGTTCCATATTTATAATAACATCACATTATATAGAAAATACTAGATTTATTATTTTAGAATGGAAATAACAAAGAAATAAGAAGTGGAAGAAGAAAAGAACTTGAAAGAGGGTGGTGAAATTATTACCTCTTCTTTGGGTTCTTCCTTTTGATTTGATCAAAAGAGCTCCTTAATTTGGATTTCTGACTAAATTAGGGCCTCTAGGATGAAGGGAGGATAGTTGAGAGGGTATTTGGTCAGGGTTTGGCTAATCCAAATGGCTTATAAAGTGTGAATTAGAGTGAATAGGGAGTGCCCTTTTATAAGAGGGGTGAGGAGCACCTTAGAAAAAACTTAAAATATTATTTTATAATAAATTTATATTCGGTTTATAATGGATCCAAATTGATTTATTTCGAGTCTAAGGTGGGTATGGGTCAAAATACACTCAACAAATAGGTTTTATACAGGTTTGGGTCACTTTATTAACCTTATCTTTTAGTTTTAACTCTTAGTTAATTAGTTTGACATTTACCACGTCTCTTTGTAATTTTATATTATATGGTTAATAAACTAACTATAAACTTCCAATAGACCCCCAAATGCTCCACTAATTATAAAACTATCATGATATAAGTCCTTTGGCCGAACCTTAAATTTTTAGTAACATAATATCAATTAATAATATAATATTTGTTTTAAAAACTCTTTTATGTCAATTTTGACACTATTGGGTATTTTGTTTTTGATAAATTTATAAAAGCATTATTACTTCAAAAAAATTTCATATAACCAATCATAATATGTCATATTAACCTATATTTTTTTTAATTCATAAAAAGTCTCAAATTACATTAATTTGGTATTTATAATATCAATTATCTTAATCTTTCATTAATACGGTAATTACTGCATCATCATTGTGTCATAAATAAATTAAATTATTTAATGTCTAAAAATTATAAATAAAATACCATTATGTAGGAAATATTTTTAGATTTATAATGAATATTTATAATTGAATTTATCTTATGTATGACCCTATATTAAAAATGCTTTAATTATTAAACTTTGATTTTAACTCTTTAAACTCTTCTTTGAATTAAATAATAATAAATGTCCTAATCTAATCCAAGTGGACCTAAATGATAATATTTTATTCCTAAGGTTGTTTTTGGTCGAGATACACTTGTCCAATAGAATTAGGACATGTGTTAGGGTAATAATAATATCATTTTTACCCTTAGTTACCCTATTTACTTTTAACCGTGGTAAATAAAATAAAAAGATACTATTCACCAAAAATTATTTTTTTCATATTTAACCACATTTTACTCCTTGATATTAACCGTGTCTCTCGGATTTTTGAAATTAAACTCATAGAAGCGGTAAAATTAAGTTTTATGTTAATTTGCAAATGCTCCTAGGAGGTGGGTAAAAGATGGTAAAAGTTCGATAAAATTTTTATATATCTAAAATTATTATAAATTAACTATAATGAATTAAAATGAACTTATATAGGTATTATGCATCTATTTTTACCTAAAATAAATTTAAATAAAATAAATAATTATTTAAATAAAAATTCAGTTTTAAACGATAACTAAGTGTTTTTTCACTATTCATAAAAAATTGAACGTTTCAGAAAAATACCAAAACTTCACCCTAGGATAATTTAGATATTACAAATCCAAAAATGAAGTCTATTTTACCAAATTCAAAACATATAAGTTTCATTTATTAATTTAAAATTAATTCTCGTTGTCAAAACAAATAGCGTGTTTTTAAGAAACAGTAACTATCAAAAGATTGACACTTGTTTATTTATAATTTCAAAGTGAAATTAATTCCAATGACCAAAATTGGATTAAAGGGTAAAAATATAATCTAATTATACTTCCAAAACATTAAAATGTATAATTCAACACTATAAATTATTTTGATTAAAAAAGTTGTTTTTAGTTACAATATAGTAATTTCACTATTCACCCAAATATGAAAGTTATCAGAAAAACACCAAAAATTTATTGAAACTAAATTATTATGTCTTGATTCTAAAGAAAAAGTTTATTTTGTCAAATTGAATATATAAAAGTTTCAAATATTTGATTTAAAAAGGGTTCTCCATTAAAAGGCGGTAAAATTGCATTTTTTGAAAAATAATTCTTTTATCTGAAAAAATGTATTTGTTCTTACATTATGTCTAAGAAAATCATAATATAGATTCTAAAATTATAAGTATTATATAAAGTTCAAAATTCAGTTAATACTATTCATAACTGCTTTTGAACGACTAGTTTGGTAAGTTGTGGTGTGCTTGAACTCGGTGTTGCGTGTAGTGCAAGTTATTGAATTACTTTGAAGAAATAACATACTTTGAAATCTTGGGGTGTTACATTCTTCCCTCCAATAAATTGCGTCCCCGCAATTTGAAATTGTTCTTTGAAAATAAAAGGTCGAAAATAGAAAATACCTTTGTGGGAAAACCCACATAGGAAATTGTGTTAATAAAATTTAGTCTTAATAAGAGGAAAAGGGGAATGAAAAAGTCACCACTAAATTATGATTTCGATTAGGAGAACATTCACTACTGGAAAATAGGTCTATACCCACGGTTTTCTAAAACCGTGGGTATAGGGATAGTATGTGAACCTATACCCACGGTTGTGCCAAAAACCGTGGGTATAGTTATCTTTTAAGACCTATACCCACAGTTTTTGAGATAACCGTGGGTATAGGGTATTTTCCGAAGATCTATACCAACAGTTCTTCATAACCGTGGGTATTGTGGTTTTTTTTGAATACCTATACCCACGGTTCTCTAGAACCGTGGGTATAGCTTTCCCCCGTTATGACGGGCAAATAAAATTAGGCGGGACATGGGAAAAATTTGGCGGGGATACATTTTTTCACAGTTTAGATTAATATATTTATATACATATAAATATAAACTAATAAAAGTTGTATAGCTGAGTTGGTTTCTTTCTGTGGAGCGGTAGTGAGTCGAAGCGCCAAACTGGGTTCGAAACCCCCTGGGCGCATTTTTTGGAATTTTAATTCCATATATTAATATATATACACAAATATATGTATGTATGTCAAATGAAAATTCTAGCCCGGTTGGTCTGTCAGGGTTGCACGGTCGCGAAGAACTGCGCGCGGTGTGGTTTCAAATCCCGCTGAGATCTTTTTTTTTTGAATTTAAATATGCCATATTAATATATATACAAAGATATATGTATATAAAACATATAAAAATAACAGTTGGGTTGGTCTGTTGGTGGGAGGCGCCCGCGAAGGTTACCGCGCGGTGCGTGTTCAAAACCCCTTGGATGCGTTTTTTTAAATTAAATTCCCCACAATTTGAAAACTGTGGGGTCTGCTATGTGCCACGTTGGAACAGAGTTGTGCCAAATTGGACTACCCTATACCCACGGTTCTCCAAACCGTGGGTATAGGTTGATACCTCTATACCGACGCCATTCCAGCCCACGGTTCCCAAAACCGTGGGTATAGCCTATACCCACGGTTTTGGGGGCTATACCCACTATTTTGAACCGTGGGTATAGGTCGTTTTTCTAGTTGTGATTGGTGGAAAATAGAGACACATAATTTGAGGAAAAACGTAAATATTTATAGGGAGTGATTGATGTCATAAATCACAAACAATTGTAGAATTGTGGGTCTCAAAGCCACCAATCTATGATGATTTAAAATTCCATTGGTTCAACAAAACGTAAGGTATTATGATAACACATTTTTGGTTTTAAGATACCTTCCCTAAAGTTTAATAATTAATTTATCCATAAAATAAGAGGATATATATATATATATATATATGTGTGTGTGTGTGTGTGTGTGTGTGTGTGTGTGTGTGTGTATACTTGACAAGTAGAGTTTCATCCTTCAACTAATTCCTACCACAAACTCATCTTTCACTCTAAAAGATTTCAATAAATAAATAAATATATATTCTATTTATCCTAATCTTATAGGGTTCCAAAAATAATGAATTTATAATTCATATATCAGACCCTTTAAAAAAAACTACATTATTCAATCCAGGACATCACGTGGGTCAGTGATATGTGATACACCCTTGCCTCCCTTCAGTTGCGGGTTCAAGTCTCGCGGCCTTGCCAGACGTGACAGGTTGCCGCCCGACCTCCAGGTTGTCCTTTTTATGGCAATCCCAAAATAACCTTAACAATAGTATCCAATTTCAAATTTAATCCATTCCAACCTTTAGAATTATCCAAAATACTTATATCCAAACTCTCAGTCCAAAGTTTATATGGAAGTTAAACATAACGAGGATCCTTTTTTCCAGGTAATAACATGTGAACGCCTTCATCGTGTATTCTTTTACAACACTGCAACATCCTGAATTACCAAAATCAACCATCTCTTATTCCAAAATTACTATCTTAGTATCAGGACCATATAATCTCAAATTCCCAATAAAATAGTTTTGCAGTAAAATCCTTATTTATCTCCATAATTCATGTAACCAGTATACTGTTGATACAACACTCAAATGAAATAATTCTATAATAACAACATAAGAACACTAGTCTTTATTCTTCATCTGAGGTAGTATCATAACTTGATTATTATCCAATAACATCATTTGTGGTATACTCTTATGAATAGGACATTGATTCGCGTAGTGTCTCAACGCCTTGCAGATGAAGCATTTTACATTTGAAAACTTTTTCTTACCCTTGCAATCACGTACTTGGTGTCCTTTTTCTCCACACTTATAACAAACTCCAATTCCTTTCAATCATTTACGAAGGTGATTCATTCCAAATTTATCACATATTGGAAAATCCTTCTTTCCCTTTATCCATCTATCTTTCTACCATCCTTTTCTTCTCTGGATTCCCTTCAAAGCCATATGATTTAGAGAATTATTTACTTATCTTATTAACATAAGATACTATTTCTTCATATGTTTAGAATACATGGGAGATTATTTCCTTTCTAAATGTTGGCTTAATACTGTGAAAGATATGATCCTTCTTACTCTTTGGATCATATGTATTGCTGGAGTTCACATTCCTTCTACTGGGTGCCATTTCTATACAATAGCATAAACTAGGTCAGTTTATGAATTGCAATGAATAATTCCAAACTTGAAAAATACCTAACGTAAATTGAATGGTTTATGGATATAATACATAATCATAAAGATGTTTTCATTGAGTAATTATATACTCATAAACCCTTTATAATGATTTGTAAAGAAAATGAGAATTATCCTAAGCATATCCCCCGAGAGTGTCGTAACCAAGAGTGCAGCAAGGCCCGTTGTCGTGCACCTGTTCCCATTTGAGTATAGCTCAAAGCGGTGTTTTTGGGTTTTACCCCTAGGTACATCTGTGCCAGAGCTGCCTCTACCCGCTCGTATCGAGATAGGGATGTATTGCTCGGAAACCTCACAAAATCTCTACAATACCAAAACTCTAGGAAGTTATTCTATACTAATCCTCAAAGTCCATCTTAGGTCTATGTACTCTAATCAGAGTTTATCTAAATCTAGCTTCCAAGGTTTGTACTAAAATTTCTCTGATACCAACTGTAACGCCCCAACCCCAGTTACCCAGAGCCGATGCATTATTACGTATCATTGGCATGATCACAAAAGATCAAGTCTCGAAATACCGATTAGTTTAGTAGCCTTGGAATCATTAGATACATTCATAAATGTTACATTTCATCATAAAGTGAAAAACTACAATAATATAGTCTCAATGTTCCACACTCATATCCCCTTCAGACTATCCCTGCTGGTCAGTCATAAAATATTTCTTCACATCCTGGGAAAAATAAAACATAAAAAGGGGTGAAATCAGATGCTCAATAAAGATAACAATACAGCGGAAACTTTCATAAATAAGCATAAAAATTTAAGGCAATGTATAACTAAAACAAAAGCCTTTTAAACTTGAATTTCATCATAATATGGCATAGATAAAATGAAATAATTCCATTTACTTATTCTCATGGATATTCTACTAGTCGAATAATCACATGCAATATTAATAACCACTTTTATAATGATGGAATCCATAATGCCAGACTATCATAACCACATGGTCAAGGCTTTGTGCTAAGAATACAAATAAGATTTTTTCTAGGCCTTGTTCCAAGACACTAGTTTGTCTCATGAGACCTACCGATGCATTGAGGAGCTATAGCAGGCTCCACCCGTCACTTACTAAGTCTAATGCATTCCTCATATAAACAGGTTTAAACATAACATAAACATTCGTATTAAAACTAGCATACTAAATGTCAATACTTTATCCACAAACCATGAATGATATAAAAATAACACATCCACAATCAAACATATCACAAAACCTTCAATACAATATGGAAGATTTGTATCAACTTCAAACAAGTTTAAAATCCATCAAAGGATGTTGACATAAATGAAAATGATTTGTAAAACTCTTTGAGAGAAATATCTTTTTTTATGAAAACATTTAAAAGTCACACAATTTAAAAAGGAAGAAATTCAAATACATTTTTGAATCAAAGTGTCCCATACCACTTTGAAACTTTTCAAAGTGATTAACATTTTAAAACATTCATGTCCATTTAAATAAATCCTTAAAACCATTTTGAAAACATGGATATTAATGAGAATGGTTTAGAAGAATAAATATTTAAAACATTTAAAATGATGTTTTAGTAAAAATTACCTTAAAATAATCCCTTTGAAAACTATTTTATGAAACATGGTCATGGATAATAAATATATCCCAGTAGATACTTACGTAAAGACAACCTTAGATGATAAAGAGATTGTGAAATTAACCCTTACCAATTTGGTAACTTAGGAAACATGCACCCCATGAAAGAGGTATCATACAATGAATATGTAAATACACATAAATTAAAGTTTATTACACAAAAAATACAATTATGGGCAGTACATACACCACAAAAAAGTTAATATTGGCAATATGGTACGAATCTCATGGGAATAAGGAGTGAGATGAAAACCCCTTACCTTGCACTTTCCTTTAGTAGAGAGTACGTTTAACCTTATGTATGAAGAGCATAGTATGTTATTAAATTATACCAGAACCATATTAATATTTATGATACCATAAAATATTCATTTATGACTTTATACTACCCATTTAATAATAATTTCTATGTTAAATTTACATTTCGGGTAATAATCGCTTTCTTTATCGTACGTGTTTTAACTTGTTACTCTTGATTGTATCACATAGATCATGATTTAAATATTTCCAGAATATAAAACATGATTTATATATCATATATATTTAGAATATAATTATGTATAATAGACATATATGTGAAATGAAAAACATAGTTTATGGAGACGGTAGTCCGTACGTACGCATAAACGCTGTTTCTGTTTTCATATCGTGTTGAACAAAACTAAGTGAATAAGATATATGTAAGTACACACATATATATAAATATATATATATATATATATATCTCTAGTAGCATTATTATTTCATATATTACATAATTATTATTAATATATATATTTTTATAATTGTTGATGAATGGTGAACGTGGAAATGAATCTCATAGCGTTGTGAAGACGGTAATCCGTACGTACGCACGAGCAAAAATATCATTCTTTTGATATTAAAATAACATATAATTGGATGGTATATCATTGATAAAAAATCCTTATCATGCTATACTTATTATTTACATCAAATACACATCATTATTATAACCATCCAAATAATAATGTATTGAATAACAATTACACCACGACGTAGAGACGGTAAACCGTACGTACGCACACATGGTGACATTATCATTCATAAAATGGATAGAATAATGAATAAAGTTGTTACATATTTATAATAAAATCAAATTATATATAACATACAAGATTTATTATTTTAGAATGGAAATAACAAATAAATAAGAAGTGGAAGAAGAAAAGAACTTGAAAGAGGGTGGTGAAATTATTACCTCTTCTTCGGGTTCTTCCTTTTGATTTGATCAAAAGGGATCCTTAAGTTGGCTTTCTAGCTAAAGTAGGGACTCTAGATTTAAGGGAGGATAGTTGAGAGGGTATTTGGGTAGGGTTTGGATGATCCAAATGTCTTAGAAGGTGTGAATTATAGTGAAGGGGGAGTGCCCTTTTATAAGAGGGGTGAGGGGAACCTTAGGAAAAACTTAAAATATTATTTTATAATAAATTCATATTCAGTTTATAATGGCTCAAAATTGATTTATTTCTAGTATAAGGTGGGGATGAGTCTAAATACACTCAACCAATAGGTTTTAGACAGGTTTGGGTCACTTTATTAACCTTATATTTTAGTTTTAACTCTTAGTTAATTAGTTTGACATTTACCAGGTCTCTTTGTATTTTTATATTATATGGTTAATAAAATTACTATAAACTTACAATAGATCCCCAAGTGGTTAATTAATGATACACCTATCATGATATAAGTCCTTTGGCCGAACCTTATATTTTTAGAAACAAAATATCAATTAATAATATAATATTTGTTTTAAAAACTCTTTTATGTCAATTTTGACACTATTGGGTATTTTGTTTTTGATAAATTCATAAAAGCATTATTACTTAAAAAAAAATTCATATAATCAATTATAATATTTCATATTAACCTATAAAATTATTTGAATTCATAAAAAGTCTCAAATTACATTTATTTGGTTATTTATAATATCAATTATCTTAATCTTTCATTAATACGGTAATTACTACATCATCATTGTGTCATAAATAAATTAAATTATTTAATGTCTAAAAATTATAAATAAAAAACCATTATGTAGGAAATATTTTTATATTTCTAATTAATATTTATAATCTAATTTATCTTATATATAATCCTATATTAAAAATGTTTTAATTATTAAACTTTGATTTTAACTCTTTTAAATCTTCTTTGAATTAAATAATAATAAATGTCCTAATCTAATCCAAGTGGACCTAAATGATAATATTTTATTCCTAAGGTTGTTTTTGGTTGAGATAAACTTGTCCAATAGAATTATGACATGTGTTAGGGTAATAATAATATCATTTTTACCCTTAATTACCTTATTTACTTTTAACCGTGGTAAATAAAAGTGAAAAGTTACTATTCACCAAAAACTATTTTTATCTTATTGAACCACATTTTACTCCTTGATATTAACCGCGTCTCTCAGATTTTTTAAATTCAACTCACAGAAGTGGTAAAATTAAGTTTTATGTAAATTTGCAAATGCTCATAAGAGGTGGGTAAAAGACGGTAAAAGTTCGATAAAATTTTTATATATCTAAAATTATTATAAATTAACTCAAATGAGTTACAATTAACTTATATAGGTATTATGTATCGATTTTGACCTAAAATAAATTTAAATAAAATAAATAATTATTTAAATAAAAATTCAGTTTTAAACGATAACAGAGTGTTTTTTCACTATTCATAAAAAATTGAACGTTTTCAGAAAAATACCAAAACTTAACCCGAGTATAATTTTGATATTCCAAATCCAAAAATGAAGTCTATTTTACCAAATTAAAAACATATAAGTTTCATTTATTATTTTAAAATTAATTCTCATTGTCAAAACAAATAGCGTGTTTTTAAGAAACAGTAACTATTAAAAGATTGACACTTGTTTATGTATAATTTCAAAGTGAAATTAATTCCAATGACCAACATTGGATTAAAGGGTAAAAATATAATCTAATTATACTTCTAAAACATTAAAATGTATAATTCAACACTATAAATTATTTTGATTAAAAAAGTTGTTTTCAGTTGAAATATAGTATTTTTCACTATTCACCCAAATATGAAAGTTATCAGAAAAACACCAAAAATTTATTGAAACTAAATTACTATGTCCCGATTCTAAAGAAGAATTTTATTTTGTCAAATTGAATATATAAAAGTTTCAAATATTGGATTTAAAAAGGTTTCACCATTAAAAGGCGGTAAAATTTCATTTTTTGAAAAATAATTCTTTTATCTGAAAAAATGTATTTGTTCTTACATTATGTCTAAGAAAATCATAATATGGATTCTAAAATTATAAGGATTATATAAAGTTCAAGATTCAGTTAATACTATTCATAACTTCTTTTGAACGACTAGTTTGGTAAGTTGTGGTGCGCTTGAACTCGGTGTTGCGTGTAGTGCATGTTATTCAATTACTTTGAAGAAATAACGTATTTTGAAATCTTGGGGTGTTACACTGTTGGGTGTAAATGGGTATTCAAAAAGAAACTGGACATGGAAGGTCAAGTTAGTACCTATAAAGAAAGGATAATTGATAAAGGTTTTAAACAATGTTAAGGAATTGAATATGATGAAATCACCGGTTTCCATGTTTAAATCCATAAGAATTATACTTTCCATAGAAGCTTTCCATGACTATGAGATTTAGTAGATGGGTTTCAAAACCGCATTCCTTAATGGGAACCTTCAGGAAGATGTCTATATGACACAAACAGAAGGGTTTGTGACACCAGGTGATGCTAAAAGGGTATACAAGTTGCATAGATCAATTTATAGATTAAAGAAATCTTCTAGATCATGGAACATTCAATTTTATGAATCCATAAGAGAATTTGGTTTCATTAAGAATTAATGTGATCCATGTGTTTACAAGTAGTTTAATGGGAATGTGTTCATTATCCTAGTAGTGTATGTTGATGACATATTTCTTATTGGAAATGACATACCAGTCTTGTAGTCAGTCAAGGACTGGTTGAATAAGTGCTTCTCTATGAAGAAAATTAGGCTAATCATCATATATTCTAGGGATCAAGATCATTCGTGAAAGATCCAAGAGGCTGCTTGGATTGAGTCAAACTACATAAATTGAACAGATACTAAAGAGATTTAGTATGGAACAATACAAGAGGGGATTGGTTCTAGTGTCACATGGTATACATCTTTCCAAGAAAATGTGTCCCTAGAAACAACATGAGAAAGATAGGATGAGTAAGATTCCATATGCTTTAGCGATAAGATCAGTCATGTATGCTATGTTATGTACCAGACTTGATGTTACCTATGCACTGATCATGGTAGGATAATATCAAGAAGATATAGGAGAACAATATTGGATTGTTATCAAAACTATCCTTAAGTATATGAGAAGAACTAAGGATATGTTCCTGGTGTATAGAGGAGACGAGAAGCTTGTCATCAGAGGGTATGATGATGCTAGTTTTCAGATAGATCAGAATGATCTAAAGTCACAATTAGGATATTTTTTCTATCTTAAATGAGTATTTATGAGCTGGAAGAGTTTAGAGCATCTAGTTTTCATTAATTCTACAGCAGAGTCTGAATATATAGAAACTTATGGTGCAACCAAGGAATATGTTTATATTCAGAACTTTTTCATGGATCTTGATGAGGTTCCTAGAAGTAAAGATCCCATTACATTGTATTGTGATAATACAGTAGCGTTGACTCTTGAAAAAGAGACAAGGTCACATCAAAATACAAAGCACATACTCCGAAAGTATCACCTTTTGAGGGATTTATACCAAAGGGGTAAAGTTGTAGTGTGCATATTTCCCACAAAAGAGAACCCCTTGAATAAAGTATTATCTCAGCAGAAGCATGAATATCATGTGAGAGCTAGCAGACTGAAGGTTGTTAGCAGTTGGATCTAGAGAAAGTGGGAGTCTGTTAGAGTTGTTGCCCTATAAACCAACTTTTGTGTACTTTATGATTAACCTATACTCATTAGATAAATATTTATAAACTACTTATCACATCTTGATTGTTCTTCTGTATGAAATAGTATGTGATAATGTCCTAAGAATAAATTTCACACTAAAAGGTCACAGCGGATCCCTGCTATGATGAGAATTCAGAAGTGCCATGACAATATTCTTGAATATTTGTTTTATGGCTGGAAGATATCATTTGAAGGGACACAAATGATACAGGATATCAGGGGTGGGGACTCACCAATATGAAATACACATTCACAAGTGTCATTATATGTTCTTATTTACAGGTGTGTGTATTGGTCCTTAGACTTTAAGATTATTATTAATGGGTATTATGACTCGCACACTTAGATGTATTAAAAAAAACTGCGATGACAAATATTTTCAGCGAGGTAGGATATGTTAGGTACATAATTAGTAATACTAAATTAATGAATAATTCTATAAAGGATTTGTCACTTCTATAGAAGTAGATATATTAGGCCCTTTGATGGAAATGATATAGCCTAACTAAATCCATGACCATTGTGTTCTCTAGGCAAGTTCAATTCCAGGAAGTCAAAGAATGAGAAATCAAGCACATGGATTGATGGAACTTGCATGCAACCTGCTTGATTGGAGATATTGGGATAAATGGATTATATTACATGACAAGCGTTTGTATGAGGTGACATTTCGTTTCGACATAAAATTATTTCTCTTGAGTACCTTGACCTGTTGCTAGAATATAATTTTGGACTTTAGGAAAGCCCACCTAATGCCAAAGAGAAAGAGGCCTATAGGGTCACAAACTAAGTGTAGCTAGTATCTCAGTTAAATAATTTATTTATTTAACAAGTTGAATAAATATTATTCCCGATTGTGGTTTAATAATTATTCAAGTACGCCTGATCACATTTATTTCATCACTAGTTATTTAATAGAACATATTGCAGATGTAATATTTATTTATTGGCAGATAATGAAGTTATATTTATTTAATAAATAAATAGTCATTATTAAAGGCCTGATAAATATTGAGGAGGATCGGCAGACCAAGTTATGGGTCCGGTGAGAAATAATATTAAATATTATTTGGTTAAATAATATTTAAATATAACATGAAATTTAATCACATGTCATGGAAATAACAACATTTCTATTATTATTTGACATGGGGTTTCACATGGAATAATAAATTAATAACCCTTGTGCTAATTATTTATTATTACCTGGTGAATTAAATTCCCCATTATGTTATTATTCTCTATATTATCCAAGGGGCCATTCAACCGACTAACCAATCGTTTTGTGCATGGAATCCTTGGAGAAAAGATCTTGATCCTAGAGAACTCTTCCCTCTCCAAGAATGATCTCAAGAGTAAGAGAGATCCTCCTCCACCAGATCAAGGAGAATTCTTTGAAAGTGATTCTCAAGGAAATCGAAGGTAGACATTGCAAGCTCAAGGATGTTCTGCACTGGAACCCATAGACTCCTTCAGCGATGTCTAGATATATATGGAGGACATGTGGATCATCTCTAGAGGATTCTTATCCTTGGATTCTACATCGAAACAAATCCACATTTCAGATTCATGATCGAACACATCAATGAATAAAGAATCACCTTGGTGGTAATTCTATAATTTAATTATAAACAAAACATGTCAATCCTATCTTCCCAGTTCAAGGTTCTCTCCTTTGTCTTTTATCTTTTATTCAATTCCGTGGGTACTGAAATTCATTATCTTATTGACCCCGGATTAATAATCTATTATAGAAATTTTCAAAGTTGGGTACATTCCCATCCTGTGCTTCCGCTATGCTCAAAACCTACATTTGTCACTCAAACCCCTCTAAAAAAGCATGATCATGGTATTAGTTGTAAAAAAAACCACCCCAACTCGAGAAAAATAATTCACTTATATAAGAAAACAATTATTATGTTAGTAATACTATAAATAAATAAATTAAACATAATATGAAATAATACATGAATAAAATGTTAAATTTAAATAAAAAGACACACTTAGAGTCATATTGGTCACACTGTGGGTTAGATTGTAGTGGGGATGATTTCTACACGTCAAAAATGAATTATGGATCATTTTCCTAAATTATCAAAATGTTGGTCAGAGTGGATACTCAAGAGGGGGGTGAATTGAGTTCAAATTAAAATTTTTGTTAAAAATAATTTCTATTAAAATCCCCCAATTTATAAAACAAGTTAAACTGTAGTGAATTTATACAGATTGTAAATGTTCAATTGGCTTCTTAAAGATTGATTAGATCTCAGTCAATTTAATCACAGGATTAAATTAGCTTTTGAAGTTAACCTACTGGTTCACAACAAGTATAAACACTTTCTAATTTAACTATCAAAGTAACTTTAAAATAGTTTTGTATTTCAATGTAATAGCATCATAATATAAAAGATATATGTAGTATATTTTAGACTTATACTAAAAAGCACAACAAATATAACCAATAGGTTCAGTCTCAAGCAGAGACTTAGTCCTCACAAACAATTTATATAAATTTGATCCACACCCTGAATCAGGGTTAACAATAGTACAATACTGTCCAGGTTCTAAGACCTCTACCACAATTCTTCATGGGAAAACAAAGACAACAGTACACAGCTTGTCTAGGTCACACTTGACCTCTACCACTATCCTCAGTGGGATACAGTATGATGTATGGAGTTTGGAATGAGGATTTTGTATCCTCCAGTTCAGCACATGATAAAGTGTGTGTGTAAAGTATACAAAGTACACACACTACTCAAAATGTAAATAAATGAATCACTTAGAGAGAGTATGTAAGAGTTGAAAAATTCTCTAGATATTATCAGTGCAGCTTTAGACTCATTGGATTCAATATAAATTCTTCTTAGTCCTTCTCTAGTTTTTCTGTTGAAAAACAGAGTATCGTGGTTCAGATTGGTGTCCTTCACAAGTGAGCATGTTCTCTGGTTTCTAGTGTTCTTCATGTGTTCTTCAGTAGTGCTGGGTTGCATGCATGAGAGTTATTTGAAGATCTTGAAATGTCTTCTTCGAGTTCCTCACGTGTTCTTCTTTTCATGTATGTATGTGCATGGAAGAATTCTATCTCTATGCCTTTTCATGCATGCCTTTTTTACTGCAGCTTGATCTTCCTTTTATTCCATGAGCTCCAACAATGGGAATGATTACCTTTTCATAGGTATGAGGTATGGTCCCCTGAAATGCCAATAACTAACATTAAATATCATTAATTGCATTAAAAACATAAAATATAACCGTTGGAATTAAATAAGAGTTTATAGAAATTCAAACAGTTTTCATGACTATCGGTGAGTCATGAGATCGGTGAGTCATGATATCGGTGAGTCAGTTTGAATCTGCATCGGTATCAGTAGCATCAGCATCGGTAGTTCATTGATCATCGGTATTGGTAGCATCAGCATTGGTAGCTCATTGATCATTGGTATTGGTAGCATCAGCATCGATAACTCATTGATCATCAGTATCGATAGTTCCTATCTTCGGTGCGACCGTTCATCATCGGTGCGACCGTTCATCATCGGTGCGACCATTCAATAACTAACGGTGAGTCAAGACATGGAATTCTCACAAAGTATCTGTTCAATCCAGAATACTTCCAGGTCAACCGTAAAACATAAATTAACATAGATAAACATATTTATACATGATTTAAACATATATAAACATATTTAGAACAATTTTAACAAAATACTAAATTGAAATAAATAAAACTAAGATTTGTGATTATTAAAATAACCATATCACAGAGAGTTCAACAATATCCCCCTTTTTGAT
Source organism: Viscum album (assembly GCA_963277665.1). NCBI lineage: Eukaryota > Viridiplantae > Streptophyta > Magnoliopsida > Santalales > Viscaceae > Viscum > Viscum album. Next base: position 1,876,425,814 of record OY728161.1, read on the forward strand.
AATCACAAATCAATGGCATAAATGAAGAGAGAAAAAAAATATGTCATTCAGTATTCTCCCCCTATATAAAAAGAAAATATGCCAAAAGATAAGACAAGGTTAGAATAGCAAACATAACTTCTCAGCAGTCATACAAAGTAGCAATTTGTTAAACATGCAACATGGGATCATATGCATATGAAGTTCATACCATATTCATATTCATGATATCTTATCTCTCATTTCTCATTTCTCCCCCTTTGGGATTATAAAAAAAAAAGAAAATAGAAGGAAGATAAGTAAGAAGATTCCATTTGAAAAAAATAAGGTTTGAAAATGAGTACAAAAATCACATACAAAAGTGAAAATTATAGGAAGTAGACACCCTATCAAAAATTGACAGATACAGCTATTTATCTGGGTGCAATGAAGCTTTTCCTTTGGCAGTTGGAGGAATGGATGGTCCAGAAGGTGGCTGGGTGGAAGGTTGAACTGGACGGATGGAGAAAGGAGGTAGGATGACTCTAGCTGGACGAACTGTGGGTTCTAAGGTCACCTACTGAGGAGGAGAATATCTTTCTGAATGATTCTGTTAAAAGACTAGCCGAATACTGGAGAGATCTTGAGAGATAGATATCTAACCAGGAGCAACATCTGATGAATTAATAGGCTCAGCAGTAGGAAAAACAATGGCCTTAGCTTTCACATGAAGGTAGGGTTTGAGCAAATTGATTAATTCCTGAATTACTTCTCTACCGTACTTCATAGCATTTTCAAAATCATCCTTATTCTGCATGAAACTTTCCAAAGTAGGAGTAAAATCCTTCAACTGCTGAACTTGAGCCTTAAAAGCTTGAGTAATTGGAGGGAGTCTCAAATTGTCGGCCAACACTTTCAAATGATGATTCAACTCATGCTTGGTGTAAATCTTAGAGAAATAATGACCCACTTTCTCCTTAATCTCTTTTTGAGCATTGGTAGCATCGACTGAATACAACTTCACCATTTTATGAATATGATCACTATGATCTTTCATCTTTTTCAAAGAATCCAAATCCAAAATCTTTCCTAGAGCTTCCATATCTTCTTTAATAACATCCTTTAACATATTAATATCATGACCGGTAATCTTGGTCACCTTTGAGGAACTAGCTTGAGTAACAACTTGGGTGATATCATCTTTCAACTTCCTCAAATCCGCCTTCTTCAGATGTTCTATTAGATTTATTAACACTTCCATCATACCAGATATGGTTGTTCTGAACTCTCCTGACAGAGAAACCAAATTACTGCCTAAATCCGTGAGTGTTTGATTCAAAGAGGTAAAGTGCCTGCAAATCGACTCACTATAATTTCAAAGGTCTGGTTTGATAAGGCTTACCACTCTTTGAGCCAAATCATCCATAGCAGCTTCGGATAAAGTCATAGGTGCAGGAGCAGGAACATGAGATAACTCATCTTTCATAGTCTCTCTAACTGCTTGAATCAATTCAACCTTAAATCTATCAAAATCAGATTGAGTAACTACAAGACTGGATATAGATTGAGAAATAGAAGGATTAAGTTCAGATTGAGAAATAGAAGGACCAGGTCTGTATGTTGTCACTTGCATATATTCAGCAACTAATCGATCCTTAACCGAGTCACTTACTCTTGTAAGATTCATTCATTCTTCTTCCTCTTCCCCTGGATAGTCTAATCCCAGAACAGCAAGACATGGATGTTCTTCCCATGCAGCTTTGCATGAAGGATACATAGGTTTCACAAATTGAGCTCTTCCTGGAATTTCAGGAGGGACTTCCTCATCCTCATCAATCTCCAACTGTTCTGTTCTATTAGCCACAGGGAAATTTTCTTGCACATTTGGTTGGGGTTGAGGATCATCTTGGATCACATTCTGACTTTCTATAGGTCGAGAATTAGCATCATCAGCATCACCATTATCACAGTCACTGCTACTACTATCACTATAACCATTAGCATCACCCTCATCACCATCATTGCCTTCATCATCATCATTATTAACTGAACTCTCACTTGAACTATCTGTACTACCGGATTTATACTCCTCAGAGGTTGATTCATCAGTCTCACCTTCTTCTTCATCATCTAAAATAGGTTCTATCTCTGGTAACTTGAGAGGAGGGATTTCCGAACCAAATTACATTCTTATTTTCTTTGGGCTCACTATATCAGGATCATTCCTGTCATCAGGAGGTGATTCAGGCTCCTTTTCAGCATCAGTTCTGTCTTCAGCTTCTTTTTCTTCTATTCCCTGCTTACTGGACTCACCATTTCCCTTAGGAACTGCTGCTTCCTCTTCTTCATCAGAATAAACCACTTCTTCACCAGGTTTTAAACTAGGATCTCTCATCCCCTTTGGTCTCATAGGATGATCAGTAGGATTGAAGGAGTCATACAACTTCTTCTCATCAGCAACCCAAGACTTCTTCTATGGGTTCTAGTTGATTTTCATCCTCTTACAAATATACTTGTTAAAACAGATGCTACTGGATGAGATACACTCATCTCCATCATCAACACAGTCCAAGAACTTCAGCATGGAAAATATTTGCTTAGAATAAAACAAAGTTGTAGCTTTCTTTGATGGTTTTATCATCTCAACAATATGCTCAAAAAAATATCTACACAGGTTGATCTTTTCACCATCCAAAAAAAGAGATAACAGAAAAACATCCTGATACTTACTAAAGCAAAGTCACCTTTTCTAGGACATATTTGATGTTGAATAAACTTGAACATGATTCTACTATCACCATCCAACTCAGCAGCAGATATCCTCCTCGATTCAGACTTCCCAGTCAATAACTCCAAGGCTAGCTCATAAGAAATTTAATTAGTTGTAGGAGGGATATTACCAACATAATTATCATATCTTCCATTGTGAGGTACTCCCAAACATTCATCCCACTGTTTTGTTGAAAAAGTAATCTTTTTCCCTTTAACTATTGAAGACAATCTTGCAGCCTCTACTCCATCCAAAACAATACTTAAGTTTAAGTAAAAATCATGAATTATCTTTAGGTAGTAGACTCGGTTGTTATTAAAGAACTGGTCTTTCCATCCTCGTATCTCTAATACCTTCAACAATGCAGACTTGCTCGATAACACCCATTCAGCACACACTTCTTTCTCAGCTATAACTTCCCGAGTTTCCAACTCCGGGTTTACTGACCTCTGCATTGTGATGCTTGACTCTCCTCGAGCATGATTTATAGGTGAAGAACCTTCATATTCCTTGCCTTTTTTGCTTTTTATTTTCCATTGTAGATTCGAGAGGATTGAGAGGTTTGGAGAGGTTTTAAAGGTTCGGGTTATAAGAAAGAGAAGAGAGAGTTCAGTGGGAGATGGAAGGTCAACAGTCTCTTATAAAAATAAATTATTGCGGGTCATTATTTTTATCATTTAGGGTTTCAAAATAATAAAATATCGATTAAGTAAAATAGCTTCATTTTAAACAAACACTAAAGGTTTCAAACACACTATAACTCAATCAGTAGCACAGATCGGTTTCACAGATCGGTTTCACTGATCGGTTTCAATAATCGGTTTCACTGATCTATCATACCCAACTCTTGTTTAATCAAGTCTAACCTTTCAGAACTTAAGGTCTTGGTGAAAATTTCAGCTAATTGATGTTCAGTACCTATAAACTCAAGAGTAATATCACCTTTTTGGTAGTGATCTCTCAAAAAGTGGTGCCTAACATCAATGTGTTTGGTTCTAGAGTGAGACACAGGGTTCATTGAAATGTTAATTGCACTAGTGTTATCACAATTGATTGAAACATGCTTAAAATCATATCCATAGTCCAAAAGAGTGTGTTTTATCCACATAATTTGTGCACAACAACTACCAGCAGCAATGTATTCTGCTTCAGCAGTAGATAATGCAACAGAGTTCTGTTTCTTACTACACCAGGTTACCAGAGACTTTCCCAAAAGATGACATGTTCCATATGTGCTCTTCCTATCTAACTTGAAACCAACAAAGTCAATATATGAATAAATCATTAAGTTAAAAGATTGTCTTTTTGGATAAAAAAAACCTAAATTTGCAGTATGTTTAAGATATTTGAAAATTCTTTTAACAGAAAGAAAATGAAGTTATTTAGGATTAGCTTGAAATCTTGCACACATACACACACTAAACATAATATTTGGTCAACTGGAAGTAAGGTAAAGTAGACTCCTAATCATACCTCTATAATTGGCTTGATCCACTGGTTTCCCAGTTTCATCTGCATCCAATTTACAAATAGTACTCATTGGTGTATCACTTTAGTTAATAATATCCAAGCCAAAACGTTTTAAAAGATCTTTTATATATTTACTTTGATTCAAAATAATACCATTTTCATTTTGAAAAACTTGAAATCCAAGAAAATATTTTAGTTCTCCCATTAAACTCATTTCAAATTCATTTTTCATACTTTTTGAAAAATCAGTACATAAATCATTTTTAGAAGATCCAAAAATAATACCATCAACATAGATTTGTAATATCAAAACATCTATAGAAATTATTTTAATAAAAATATTTGGATCAACAATTAATTTAGTAAAAACTTTTGAAATAAGAAAACTACTAAGTCTATCATACCAAGCTCTTGGAGCTTGTTTCAAACCATATAAAGTTTTAGAAAGTTTAAAAACTCAATTTGGAAAATGAGGATTAGTAAATTCAGGTGGGTTTTCAACAGAAACATCTTCAACAATAAAACCATTTAGAAAAGCACTTTTAACATCCATTTGATATAACTTGAAATTCAGATGAACAGCATAGGCAAGTAGAATCCTAATATCTTCTAATCTAGCTACAGGTGCAAAGGTTTCCTCATACTGTATACCTTCCTCTTGACTATATCCTTGTGCAACTAATCTAGCTTTGTTTCTTACTATGTTTCCAGACTCATCAACTTTATTTCTAAAAACCCATTTAGTGCCTATGGTCAAAGTGTCCTTAGGTCTATCAACTAATTCCCAGACTTTGTTTCTTTCAAATTGATTTAGTTCTTCTTGCATATCCATTACCCCAAATTCATCATTGATAGCATCATTGATATTTTTAGGTTATAACTGTGAAAGAAAATCTTGATGTTCAACCTGGTTTCTTAGAGAAGCTCTAGTCAGTGTCCCTCTATAAAGATTACCAACAACAGCATCTAAAGGATGATTCTTTAGAATCCTAGTTGATCTAGTAAAGGTAAGACTAGAGATTTCAAGATCTTCTCTAGGTTCAGGTTCTATAGAAGTGGATTCTAAAACATTTCTAGAACTTGTTGTCTTTACAACAGGGTTATTGATTTTATCATTAAGGTTTAGAACAGATAAAACTTCTTCAAGATTCTCTAGATATGGTTTAGGTTCATGTGGATCAGTTTCATCAAACTTGATGTGAACAGATTCTTCCAAACACTTGGTTATCTTATTAAAGACTCTATAGGCTTTGCTATATATAGAATAACCTAAAAATATTCCTTCATCACTCTTAGAGGCAAACTTTTCCAGATTATCCTTGGTATTTAGAATAAAGACTTTGCAACCAAAGACTCTAAAGTAACTAACTTTAGGCTTTATATTATTCCATAATTCATAAGGGGTCTTCTTGAGAAATGGTCTGATCAAGACTCTATTGATGACATAACAAACTGTATTGACAACTTTAGCCCAAAAATAAATAGGTAGGTCATATTCATTAAGCACGGTTCTTGCTATTTTCTGAAGGGTTCTATTCATTCTTTCTACTGCACCATTCTCCTGAAGTGTCCTAGGAGCAGAAAAGTTGTGACTATAGCCATTATGTGAGCAATAAGATTCAAATTCATGATTTTAAAACTCACAACCATGATCACTTCTCAGGGTTTTAATCTTAAGTCCACTAAGGTTTTCTACAGACTTGGAGTATTTAATAAAGTAAGAACAAGCTTCACTCTTGTGAGCTAATAAGTATACCCAAGTATATCTAGAACAGTAATCTACTAGGACATAGAAATAGTGCTTCCCATTTAAACTAGAAACTCTAGAAGGTCCAAACAAGTCCATGTGAACCAACTTGAGAGATTGAGAAGTTGAGACTTCTTTCTTTGATTTGAAAGAAAATTTATGTTGCTTTCCCTTTTGACAGGGATTACAAACTTTGTCGTTTGGGAATTCAAGTTTGGGTAGGTCTCTAAACAAGTTCTTCCTAGTCAGCTTTCTAAGTGAATGTATATTTTAGTGTCCTAATCTTTTGTTCCATAGCCAAGATTCTTTATGAAAAGAATTTATGCAAGTAACATTTTGTTTGGCTAAAGAATTTAAATCAACAACATAAACATTTTCATTTCTTAAAGCAGAAAATACTAAAACATTTTTAGAGTTAAAAACAATACAGGAATCATTTTCAAATTTCACATTAAATACATCATCACATAATTGAGAAATACTTAATAGATTATATTTAAGTCCACCAATAAATAAAACTTTAGAAATCAAAACTGAATCAGTGTTACCAATCTGGCCTAGGCCGATGATTTTTCCTTTAGAATTATCACCAAAGGTGACATGGACTCCAAAAACTTTGATTAGACTCTTGAAGCACGAGTGATCTTCAGACATATGACTTGAACATCCAATGTCCAAGTACCATATCTTCTTGTGAGAACTCTTCAAACATGTTCCCTACAAAAAAAATTTAGATGGGAAATGATTTTGGTACCTAGATCTTCTTGGGTCTAGATAGGTTAGAAATCAAAGATTTAGGTTTCCAAATGTGTCTTATTGGTCTCATATAATTAATAGATTCAATGGATTTTGAAAGATAAACTCTATTTGATCTATAACTGTGTGAATAACTAGTTGTGGCTTATGAATTACTAGAACTATAACTAGCACAATTTTGTCCAGATTTAGGAATAAATCTAGTCTTAGTAAGCTGTCTCTATCGAGGATGATAGCATATTCCAGTGGTATATTTTGGTGACACTTGTTTTCCTAGCATTTGAGTTAGAGTATCCTTTCCATTTGTAAATTTTTATAGGTCTTTACTTAATTGCTCATTAGACAACTTCAGTTCAGTATTTTACTTTAACAGTTGATCATTCTTTTCCTTTTCTATATCAAGTGAAGATTTAACATTGGCAGTGAGAGCATGCTGTTTCTTTAAGGATTTATACTTATCCTTAAGTTCGTTACATGTTTCATCTAGCATATTACAATATTCAAACAGTTCCTCACTAGACATTTTTTCATATTCAGAATCAGTTTCAGAATAATAATCATTCAGCATAGGGGAAATAGGTACCTTAAAGGTATTGGTCATGAAGCACATGTTGGCATGATTCTTTTCAGAATCAGAAACTTCAGATTCACTTGTGCTGTCTTCTGAAGCACTCCAAGTATCTTTCATATCTCTCTTATACTTATTGTCCTTGTGGTCATGTTTCTTCTTGAACTTCAATTTTGAATAGTCTGTTTTAATGTGACCTTTCCTTTTTCATTCATAGAAGAAAACTTCATCATTATTGTCAGGATTTTTCCAATTCTTCTTCTAAATACCCTTGTTGTCATACTTTCCTTTGTAATTAGATTTTCTGAAGAATTTCTTCTTCTTATAGAACTTCTTTAATCTTCGGGCTATTTGATCCATCTCAGCATCACTGTTAGAGTCCGAATATTCACTTGTTGAACTTTCAGTTTGTATTTAAACTTTGTCTTTTTCCTTGCTCTTCGAAGCAGTATATTTAAAAGCTACAAACTTTCTTTTAGGTTCATCATCTTCCTCCTTATTCACCGTGATTTCTTCCTCATACATCATAAGATTACCAATGAGCTCCTTGACTGGTAGCTTTCTTATGTCACATGATTATTTAATTGAAACAGAAGTTCCTCTCCATCGATCTGGTAGGCATCTCAATATTCTCATGATTTGTTCCTTAGTAGTGACATCTTTTCCAAGAGAGATCATTGTATTGACAATCTCATTGAACCTGAGATATATGTCAGAGATAGGTTCATCAGTCTTCATTTTAAAATTATCATATTTAATAGTATATGTATTCAATCACATTTCTTTAACATTAGTTGTTACTTCATGAGAAATACTCAAGGTATCTCATATTTCATATGTAGTTTTACAGGCAAATATTCTATTGAACTCTTCATCTCCTAAAGCACAATACATGGATTTTATATCTTTACAATTATTATTGTAAGATGTCTTAGTAGCTTCATCCCAAGTAGTTCTAACAGTTGCTGGAATCTTATATTTAGTTTCTATAGAATTCTGGATATCAAATCCCATACTTTCTAAATGAATTTTCATTTTCAGTTTCCACTGGGCATAATTTGTGCCATTAAAGAAAGGTGTCCTGTTGGTAGCAACGCCTTCTAGTCTATTATCCATATCTAGAGTTTAGCCAATAAATTTAAAGAGATAAAATTTAGAACTAATAGAAATTTAAGATCTTTGAAATATAACTAAAATCAAAGTTTCAAAACAGAGTATTTGAAAACTTTGATAAACAAAACAAAACCCTATGATACCAATTGTTGGTCAGAGTGGATACTCAAGAGGGGGGTGAATTGAGTTCCAATTAAAATTTCTGTTAAAAAAATTTCTATTAAAATCACCCAATTTATAAAACAAGTTAAGCTGTATTGAATTTATACAGATTATAAATATTCAATTGGATTCTTAAAGACTGATTAAATATCAGTCAATTTAATCACAGGATTAAATTATCTTTTTAAGCAAACCTACTGGTTCACAACAAGTATAAACACTTGCTAATTTAACTATCAATGTAACTTTAAAATAGTTTTGTATTTCAAAGTAATAGCTGTGGAATATAAAAGATATATGTAGTATATTTTAGACTTATACTAAAAATCACAGCAGATATAACCAAGAGTTTCAGTCTCAAGCAGAGACTTAGTCCTCTCAAACAATTTATATAAATTTGATCCACATCCTGGATCGGGGTTAACAATAGTACAATACTATCCAAGTCCTAAGACCTCTACCCTAGTTTTTCATGGAAAATAAAAGGTAATAGCACACAGGTTGTCCAGGTCACACTTGACCTCTACCACTATCCTTAGTGGGATAAAGTATGATATATGGAGTTTGGAATGAGGATTTAGCATCCTTCAGTTCAGCACAGGAGATAACGTGTGTGTGTAAAGTATACAGAGTACACACACTGCTCAAAATGTAAATAAATGAATCACTTAGAGAGAGTAGGTAAGAGTTTAAAAATTCTCTAGAGATTAGCAGTGTAGCTCTGGACTCATTGGATTCAGTAGAAATGCTTCTTAGTCCTTCTCTAGTTTTTCTGTTGAAAAACAGAATATCATGGTTCAACTTGGTGTCCTTCACAAGTGAGTATGTTCTCTGGTTTCTAGTGTTCTTTGTGTGTTCTTCAGTAGTTCTAGGTTGCATGCATGAGAGTTCTTTGAAGATCTTGAAATGTCTTCTTCAAGTTCCTCGTGTGTTCTTCTTTTCACGTATGTATGTGCATGAAAGAATTATATCTCTATTCCTTTTCACGCACGCCTTTTTACTGCAGCTCGATATTCCTTTTATTCCACAAGCTCCGACAATGGGAATGATTACCTTTTCATAGGTACGAGGTACGGTCCCCTGACATGCCAACAAATAACATTAAATATCATTAATTTCATTAAAAACATAAAATATGACCGTTGGAATTAAATAAGAGTTTATAGAAATTCAAAAAGTTTTCATGACTATCGGTGAGTCATGAGATTAGTGAGCCATGAGATCGGTAAGTCATTTTGAATCTGCGTCGGTATTGGTAGCATCAGTATCAGTAGCTCATTGATCATCGGTATCAGTAGCATCAGCATCGGTAGATCATTAATCATCAGTATCGGTAGCATAAACATCGGTAGCTCATTGATCATCGATATTGGTAGTTCCAATCATTGGTGCGAACTTTCATCATCAGTGTGACCATTCATCATCGGTGCGACCGTTCATCATCGGAGCGACCGTTCATCATCGGTGCGACCGTTCATCATCGGTGCGACCGTTCAATAACTTATGGTGAGTCAAGACATGGAATTCTCACAAAGTGTCTGTTCAATCCAGAATACTTCCAGGTCAACCGTAAAACATAAATTAACATATATAAACATATGTAGACATGATTTAAACATATATAAACTTATTTAGAACAATTTGAACAAAAGAATAAATTGAAATAAATAAAACTAAGATTTGTGATTATTAAAATAACCATCTCAAAGAGAGTTCAACACAAAATAATTCGAATATGTTTTCTCAGTTTTGAGTATGTCATTTGTCTTTTTTACTAAAATGTCATTTTAAACTGAAAACATGCACATTGAGTCATACCGGTCGTATCGTGTGCCAGTTTGATGTGAGCATAATTCTTACACATCACAAATGACTTATGAATAATTTTCCTAAAGTATCAATACAATCTGAGTGTGTTTTCTTGTTTTTCAATGAGTGACACGCGTTTTGAACTAAAATGTCAATTTTAGACTGATAACAAGCACTTTGAATCATACTGGGCACACTATGTATCAGATTTATGTGTAACTAATTACTACATTTCAAAAATGACTTATATATCCTTGTTATAAAGCATCAAAATAATCTGAATGATTTTTCTTGGTTTTGAGTGGATCACTTGTCTTTTTTACTAAAATGTCAATTTTAAATAAATAGAAACACTTGGAGTCATACTGGTCACACCATGCATGATATTGAGGTGAATATGATTCCTAATTATCACAAATGAATTATGGTTTATTTTCCTAAAATATAAAAACAATATGAATGCATTTTCTCAGTTTTGAGTAAACCACATGTGTTTTTTACTGCAATTTCATTTAAACTAAAAAACACACGCTTTGAGTCATACCGAGCACATCTTGTGTCTGTTTGATGTGATACTAATTCCTACATGTCAAAAATGACTTATGAATCATTTTACTAAATTATCAAAACAATAAGAGTGTTTTTTCTTAGTTTTGAATGAGTGAGACATGTTTTGAACTAAAATGTCAATTTTAAACTGATAAAGGACACTTTGAGTCATACCGGGCACACCGTGCATTGAATTAAGGTGCAGATGATTACTACACATAAAAAATGAATTATGAATCATTTTACTAAAGCATATAAATAATATGAATGTGTTTGATCATTTTTGAGTATTTCACTTGCGTTTTCTAAAAAAAATGTCAATTTTAAATAAAAAGACACACTTGGAGTCATACTAGACACACCATGCATCTAATTGAGGTGAAAATAATTCTTACACATAAAAAATGACTTATGGATCATTTTCCTAAAGTATCAAATCAATACAAATGTGTTTTCTTGGTTTTGAGTATGAAACTTGTGTTTTTTTAACTAAAATGTCATTTTAAAATTAAAACACGCACTTTGAGTCATACTAGTCACATCATGTGTCGGTTTTAAGTGAGACTGATTCCTACACATCAAACATGACTTACGAATCATTTTACTAAATTATAAAGATAATTAGAGTGTTTTTCTTGGTTTTTAGTGAGTGACACATGTTTTGAACTAAAACATAAATTTTAAACTCATGATGAACACTTTGAGTCATACTGAGAACACCATGTATCATATTAGGGTGAGGTTGATTCATACAGATCAAAAAATGACTCATGGATCATTTTTATGAAGTATCAAAATAATAAAAATCAATTTTCTCAGTTTTGAATATGTCACTTGTGTTTTTTTACTAAAATGTCATTTTAAATTGAAATCACACTCTTTGAGTTATACTGGTAACATCATGTGTCAGATTGATGTGAGACCAATTTATATATTTCACAAATGACTTATAAATTATTTTCCTAAATTTTCAACATAATTAGAGTGTGTTTTCTAATTTTTCTATGAGTGATACACATTTTGAACTAAAATTTCAATTTTAAACTAATAACAGATACTTTGAGTCATACTGGTCACGTTGTGTGTTAGTTTGACATAAGACTGAAACCTACATATAAAAAATGACTTATTAATCATTTTCTTAAATTATCAACATAACCGGAGTTAATTTTCTTGGTTTTTAGTGAGTGACACACATTTTGAACTAAAATTTCATTTTTAAACTCATAATGGACACTTAGAGTCATACCGAGCACACCGTGGATTAGATTTAGGTTTTGATGATTGCTACATGTTAAAAATGAATTATGGATCATTTTACTAAAGTATAAAAATAATATGAATGCATTTTCTTGGTTTTGAGTATGTCACTTATCTTTTTTACTAAAATGTCAATTTTAAATAAAAAGACTCACTTGGAGTCATATTGGTCATACTGTGTATTGGATTGAGCTGTTTCTAATTCCTACATGTCAAAAATTAAATATAGATAGTTTTAAAAAAGTATCAAAAAAATATGAATGTGTGTTCTCTATTTTAAGTATGTCACTTGTGTTTTTTCACTAAAATGTAATTTTAAACTGAAAACAAACACTTTGAGTCATATCAGTCACATCATGTTTCAGTTTGATGTGAGACTAATTTGTACACATCATAAACAACTTATAATTTTTTTCCTAAAATATAAACACAATACATGCATGTTTTCTCAGTTTTCAATGAGTGACACACATTTTGAAATAAAATGTCAATTTTAAACTAATAATGGACACTTTGAGACATACATGGCACACCGTGTATCAAATTGAGGTGAGTCTGATTCCTACACATCACAAATAACTTGTTTATCCTTGTTATAAAGTATCAAAACAATTCTAATATGTTTATTAGTTTTGAGTATGTCACTTTTCTTTTTTACTAAAATGTAAATTTTAAATAAGAAGACACACTTGGAGTCATACCGGTCACACCATGTGTTAGATTGAGGTGTGGATGATTCATACACATAAAAAATGATTTAAAAATAATTTTACTAAAGTATCAAATCAATCCTAATTAATTTTATTGGTTTTGAGTATGTTACTTTTCTTTTTTACTAAAATGTCATTTTAAACTGGAAACACACATATTGAGTCATACCGGTCACACCATGTACTGATTTGATGTAAGACTGATTCCTAAACATAAAAAATGACTTATTAATACTTTTCCTAAATTATTAAGACAATATAAGTGAATTTTTCAATTTTCAGTGAGTTATACATGTTTTGAACACAAATGTTGATTTTAAACTAATAAAAAATACTTTGAGTCATAATAAGAACATCATGTATCAGATTGAGGTGTAGTTAATTTATAAATTTCAAAAATGACTTATAGATCATTTTAATAAATTATTAGTATAATCTGAATACATTTTCTTGATTTTGAGTATGTCACTTGTCCTTTTTACAAAAAATTAACATTAATTTTAAATAAAAAGACTCACTTGGAGTCATACTGGTCACACCGTGTATCAATTTGAGGTGAGGATAATTTCTACACAACAACAATGACTTATGGATCATTTTACTAAAGTATCAAAATAATATGAATGTTTTTGATCAAATTTAAGTATGTGATGTGTGTTTTGAACTACAATGTAAATTATAAACTAAAAACATATACAGTTCGAGTTATGCCGAACACAATGTGAATCAGATTGAGGTGAGGATAATCGAGTATGTGATGTGTGTTTTAATTTTAAATATCTATATCATGATAGAAAATAGAGAACATATTCCATTTGGATGGAATAAGAAACCTCATGCTACCTAAAACACTACACATCTTAGGAAACATGGGGATTCTTTTTCCATCCAAATGGAACCCAATATATCTTTTCTAACTTATTGTAGATAGTTGAAAGAAAAATATGACTTACGCAAAGATATGTGAAAATAAATAAATAAGTATTAGAAAAAAATTATAATAAAATTAACTTAAAAATAATGGATAAAATTATGACAAAATTAACTAAATAAGTATTAGGAATTTTCATTTTCATGATTTCTATATACATTCTTGACATATTTCTTTATTTACATTATCTCATTTGTAGCCTCAATGTAAAATATTTCATGAGAATGAGCATCTTTAAATAAACCATCCTAAACTGAGAAAAAGAATCCACATATATAAGAAAACACTTCTTATATTAGTAATACTATAAAGAAATAAATTTAACATAAATACGAAACAATACATTAATAAAATGTAAATTTTAAAACTGAAACCGCAAAGTTTGATTCATACTGGGTACACCGTGTATCGTATTGAGGCATGTTTGATTATTACACATAAAAAATAACTTATGGATAATTTTATTAATGTATTAAAACAATACAACACTACTGGAAAATGGGCCAATATGCACGCACCTATACAAATGGTTTATAATTTTTTTTGGGATTGATGTGTGATCCCTACAATTTTAAAGAAACTATAGGTATATCCTCCCTAAAATCTAATTCCACCATGCTCATATATGCATTCCTCTACCCCATATACTCTTCTCTACCTCACAAAACATCATCTCCCCTGAAAACCCTCTTTTCCCTCGATTATCTATCATGCTCATCCCCAACATGAACCCTCTCCTCTCCCCCGCCAACCCTCTTCTCCCCCGATTCCTCTATCATCAATTGTGCTCATCTAAGTCAAATCCAAAACCCTGTCTCAATGGTTAGGTTCCTTATGATTCCTCCATTCTAGATTTAGATTCCTTCCTCCATGTTAATTCTCAAAACCTTAGTGATTTGGCTCACCAAGGTTTGGTCTCTAGTTCCTTTTCCCTATTTATTTACAGGTTTATCCTTCCTTGTTGTCATGTCTGGTTTGGTCAAACCCTAGTATAAGGGATTGAGATTATTTTTTTGGTTTATTTGGTTTTTAGTGTTCATGGTAGTTTATTATTGGTTGTTTGTCCATCCACCATCAGATGCGATGTATTCTAGCTTATGTGTTGTTGATTCAATGTAGGTTTTTCTATTTCCTAACTTTTAATTTTGAAACCTTTTATTACTTGGTGTTTTGAACTTATGTTTTAATTATTAAATTATAGTTTTAATTAATTTTATTAGATTTAAAAGGTAAAAAATTGTATTTATCTTAGATTTACTTGAAATAGAAAGGTTTTACTATTTTAAGGGATAGTCTAAATCTAATTTTGTGTGACTGGTCACACAATGCATTTATGAGATTTCTAAAATGTCCTTTGAAAATATTATTTGAAATTTACAAATATGTTTAGGCTTTCAAAGTGATTTCTCAGAGGTATCACTTGGAGTTTCATGTGATACTTGAAATTACATCTGTTGTAAAAATATTTCAATAATTTTTTTGAACAAAATGTAAGGGTTTCAAATGGTTTGACCCCATTTAGGTCATGAATTAAATTAAAGGGTGATATTTGAAACCACATATGTTTTGGGATAAATGTTCATTTCCAATTTTTTTTAGATAATCATGGTGTTTTTAAAAGGATTTCAATATGTTTTGAAATGGTTTGTTTTTAAGAGATGTTTGAAATACGATTTTAAATTATTTAAATAAATCTGTAAATTATATTAGAATCACGACTGTTATGTTTTTAATTGCCTATTTTTCAATTTTAGTGATTTTATAAAGTGTATGATACCCTCATTAAACCCATATGACTATTTTACCCTTTCCCTATTTTCCATGGTAGTTATGCATATGATGATATAACCAGGGTTTTGAGCTTTGATTATCAAATTGATGTCTCTAACCGCAAGTAGTTTTTGAGTTTTGACTATTTTTATTTATCAACACTGTAATTTGAACCCTTATGCATATTTATAATTTGAAATGTTTTTTTGTATATTAATTTATATACATTTGATTATTTTCTCTGATATGTGATAATTCATTTCATCACATATTGCACAATAATTGACGCCTTCCTACTTCAAACAGACTCACTGTCAGCATCATCAAGGGAATATTTTAACGAAAATAAAATCTACCAATAGATTTTTCATAACTACTTTAATCTCTTGAAGGTTTTATTTTTTTAAATGAAGGAATAATTTATTTTTACTATTTTAAATTGTCATTTAATACTGTATATTATTATACACTATCATTTTTAATGCCTACTATTAAACAATGTAAGTTAATACTGTCTACTATCATACACTATCATTTTTTAATGTCTACTATTATACACTATCATTTAATACTGTCTACTATAATACACTATCATTTAACACTTTCTACTATTATACACTATCATTTAATGTACTATCTACTATTATACACTACCATTTTTTAAAAACTTGGTGATATTGATATTTATTAATTTCAATGGAGGACCTGCCCATTTATTTTTATGGATGTGATAACTAATAAATCATAGAATACCATTTTTTAATACATCATTGATTTATTATCTATCCCATCTACTGAAATGTGCATGAATAAATGGGCATGTCCTTCATCTGTTAGCCATCCCATCTACTATTGTATCTCACTAAAATTTATAGGAATATACCCAAATTTGGGTATCTACCCAAGTACGTTATCTTATATACATATTTAAAATTCAAAACCCAATGTACCAAAGTGAATGATTGATTAGTTTATCTTAATATATTATTTGTTTCCATTATATTTTTTTAGAAATGAATTGATGATATACTTTATAATTTTTGAAATACATTTTCCTTATTACAAGTTTAAAAAAATTATGTCTTAGTTTACTCACCTCTAAATTCCATGAATCCTACTATTTAATTTTTGAATATTTGTGTATCTTTAAGTGAATTTTTTGAATAGAAATTTTTATAAATGGTATTTGTTTTATAATACTCATAATAATTTTTTTTGAAGTTTACAGACACCATGTTATTGGGTGTTTCTATTTTATTTCTTGATTATAAAATGATTGAAGTATTAATGTTTTCTTTATCATGTGTTTTATTTATGATTGATCAACTTATTTGATATTTTTGGTTTCCTATTCACTGTTCATTTCAATTTCAATCACTGTAATTGAAAGTATATACTCACCAATTCTAGAAGTATTCAATTCCACATCCATTAAATATTCCCAATCATCATCTTGGCCTAAACCAATCCATTTGATTTTCCCTAATCATTCTTTTTTGGATTGTATATTTATTGTAAAGAAACTTCATTCCTTTTTGTTTTTATATAGACTCACAAATTTCTATCAAAATTTGTGGCCCTATCCCAGAATGATTTTTTTTTTGAAAAAACTGAAAAAGTCACCATGGGTTTTTGGTATGTTTTTTTCTATTTAAATTTTTCCCATTTTTTTAATTTATGGGTTTTGGGGTTTAAAGTTTTTTATATTTTTCTATAGTATTTTGGACCCCGCTGCGGTGGTTTTGGGTTTCCATTGTCAAAGGTGACTTGAACATGTATTCATAGGTAATAATATACATATATAAGTTCCCCCACACATATATATTCACTCATGGTGGTATGAATATATATATCAGGTCTAGGAGTGATTATGTATATATATGAAAAATGCATAAATGTGTAAAGTAAAGGGGTATATGCATGAATAAGAATATATGTAAGGATCCCCTTGTACGTATTTGTCTATGAAAATATATATATAGGGGTTATGTTTCCTTATATATATGCAAAAGTGAATATGCATGAAAGTGGTAAATGGAAGATTCAAGTTTCCTTATTCATAAACAGAGTGCCTTGAGTTTGAGGTAGGTTCCCTTACAAATTTCTATTTAAATTTAAAGAATCATTGATTGGTTGTATTTCACACCATGTTTTTGTACTTAATAATGATATAGATTTCTCAAAATAATTATTTTATATGAAATGAAGTGTTTACTGAATAGAATCAAATAGAATCAACCCAACCTTATCTAAACCAAAACAAACCAAATTAAATGAAACCAAAACGAACTCATTCAAACTAAATTGAATGAAATAGGATATAATATAAGTAATAAAAACTAATATAATATAAATTGTAGTAAACTATAAAGAGTAAAATTAAATACTCATAAATAAATCTATAATAAATTAAATTAGCATATACCGAACAAATAAATTAAACTAACCAGATCTAAAACAAATCATATCATGTCATACCAAAGCAAATCATACATAATCTGTATAATCTAGTTAGACCTCTCCTGACCTACCTCAATTAGGATTTCATCAAATATAACGAACCAAGATGAACCAAAAGAAACCAAACCAAATAATATTATGAAGAGTAAACCCAAAATGAGTTGAACTAAATATAGTGGCACCATACAAACCCATAATGAATAGAATAAAACCAAATAAAAAATAAAATGAAACATTAAAGAAAACATTCACAAACTAACAAAACTTTATTGGTATAAATATAAATCATATTAACCAAAATATATATAGAATGATAAAAATCAAGAAAATAGAATTCAAATATAAAAAAATTGAATGAAACTAAATTGGAAGTCAAACTAATTTAACTTGAACTAATATGATATTACAAATGATGAATCAAATTGGACCAAATATAACGAATTCAAACCTATATAACCACAACTGACATGAACTAAACTAAACTAAACCAAACCAATATGAACCAAATGTAATCAAAATGAATCAATTAGAACCCAAATAAATGAAATTTTCCAAGATAATATAAACAAAAACAAGACAAACTAAACCTAATGAAAATTTCCCAAACAAACTTGTATCGAACAAAACCAAACTAAGCTGAAAATTGATCCAAACTAAATATATACCATTAATAGGAATAGAAAATTTTAATTAATAGGAATGTACTATTTGATCGTATTATTTTGAAACCTGGATCTGTTTCCCCCTTAATTACAGAAATATGATTAGACCCATGGGGCTTTGTGGTTCTTATATGTTTGGAGATGACTTGTAAAGTCACATGAGAAATGTATGTTGTAGTTTAGTTTTTATTTTATTTTCTTTATCACATCATCCAATTAGGACTTTTACCACTTTCTATACATTAATGGTAGTTATATTCTACAAAGGGGGCCAAAAGGGCACTGGAGGTGGATACATAGTTTTCTTTGTAGGGGGGGGGGGAGATTAGGGTAGTAGAGGGATTAATTAGTTTGTTTTATTTTTGTCTGCCTTTATATCATGTTTATTTTATTTATTTTCTTTTCATTCGATGTGTATGTCCGATATATGGAAGGTTCATGCAAAATTTTTAATTATTTTATGCTGCTGTTTTAATTAATTTTTGTGTGCGTAAAATTGTTCCCAAGTGGTGATTCATTGATTCTTGGACACTTGTTCCAGCTTGTGGGAATAGCCCATCCACCTTACTCTATCTTAGTCATTCCTATATTAGAGTCTAACTAGGACATTACTATATCTGAACCATAATAGGGCTATGAAATATGGAATAACTGGGGAGGGACTGGGAAGATGAATATATATGTAGTATGATAAAAAAATGTAACAAACTAGAAAAAAATCATTTTCCATCACTAAAAATTATACTTTGTACTGATTGGAATTTATAGGAAAAGTATTTCATATCCTGGTTTCGATAGAGATGAAGCAGATATTATAATATTATGAAAATAGATTTCATTATCTTAGGCATATCATTATAGGGAAAAAGAAGAAAATTTCACTTCTATAATGGGACAATACAATTGTGGGGAAACAAAAGGATGTTGGACTTGTCCTAGAACTAAGGATCCTCATCCATTTAATCATTCCATTTTATTTTAGAGTTCATTCATAAATACATTTATTAACCTCTTAAAGTTCCCTCTAAGAGAAAATGGAAAATTTATTATATAGATCATTCATTTTATCTAAGAAAAGGAATGAAAAAAAAATCCAAAATTAATTATCTTTCTAATTCCCCTCAAGAATTTTTATCCTTTGAATACTTTAATATATCCAAACCAGAAGCTAAATTAATATCTAATGAATATATTATGGAATAAAAACTAAAGGTAATTTCAACATCACCTACTTCTTCACTAGATACGAGGAGTTGTATTCTTCCTCTATTCTCAGGTTTTTGTCTATATGTTCAGCAACATCCTCATAATCTTCTCAAGACCCCTCATTGGTGATGTTATTTTTAGGCTCCATATCTATTAAATACACATCAAATTTCTTTTACTTCTCTACAAGGATCAAAATTACCTCTTATTCCTAAATCCCCTTATCTTGGTGTCTTGGAAAGGCTCCTGTTACAAGTAGCCTCGCCTTCCCATATAGTAATCATTGGCCTTAGTAAATTTGAATAGTATTTTAAATTCTTGGTTTTTTCCCTTATTGATCATGTATCCCCTCTGTCAAAATTTCATTTCCTTCAAATGTTTTTACCTGGATAGATATAGTACACATAAAACCTATCCACCTTAGAATCAGAGGAAGCTAGGGAACCAACATTAACCCTTAGTTTCCCTATAAGGACCTTTTGTTCCTTTAGATAAGACCTCTAAACAACTAAAAATTTCATGAATTCCTCTTCCTAGGTTCCCTTTACATTTAGGAATTACATTATACCATTAATTTATATCACTATTACCCATTTATAATGATTCCAACTACATGAAAATATTATGTAGATGAATAAAAACCTTTTATTCCTTCTATTTAGTACCATTAAGATCCAGGACATCAGGCTTGTAAACTTTTAGAGACAGATGTATCAAAACTACATCCTAATTGAGTTCCTCTTAAAGAATTTACATAGTTTCTTTCTCAATGGGATAAAGGGTAATAAGTGCCTCCACATTGGTCAACACTTTATCTCTATGAGATTCACTCTCTAAAAAATGTGAGATGAAACATTTTGGGATGGGTTTTTGGAAGAAAAATCGATATTGATTTAATCGATCCTAGAATAGGATAGACCAGATTATTCCACATTATAGTTAGATACCTCAATATAGTATACCAAAATATCATTTCATTTTTCCTCATCGATTCTAGTTGGAAGAACTTTACAGTTCTAGTGGTACATTTTAGCTAAATTCCCTTATCGGTTGCAGAGTTGAAAAAATTATGATGAAGACTAGAAGTAAACCACTTATTAATGCATGTACTAGACTTAAATTTCATCCAAGGTAAAATTTAATGATGATTTCAATATTTCAACATCCCTAAAAATACACATGGTGATATGATGATAGAAATATTGAGTTTTAAGGTCCAAACCTAGATAATGCCCAATCTTGTTTCTAATAACCCTATGGATTAAAACATTTTTAAAAGGGAGATTTGGGATAATAAGACTTACCCAAACCATTGATATGGATAATAATGCATTAAAATATAGTCTAAATACCATATATGATAGTATAAATTCATATAATTGAAAAAATGATAGGTGGAAGGCATAAAAGTAATCATGTTTCCATCTTTGAGGAAATTCATGAGAATTGTCCAAGAGTCAATTAGAATCACCATTGTGTGATATTTGAATCACCCTAAATCCATTTATGGACTTTTTAAAAGTATTTATTGAGGGGTGGTGGTATACAAACCAATATAATAGAGAGAATAGATGGAGGGATAATGAATTTGATAACTTTGAATTGGTAAAAGATTAGGAGGAACCTTGAAATGGTTAAATACCATTAGGTACATTGATGATGGGGGGAATTGTGGTAAATAAGATAGATTCATGAAAGGAATAAAACTGTGTGGGGGCTGGAACCAGTGGTCAAATCAGAGCCTTAGCGAGTGAGAGAGTGGGAGGTTAAATTATGATGTTCTTTTGGGTATGGTTATTACAACAGTTCCATAAAATAGTATAATAAAAACCCAATTACCAGATATAAATATCACATCCAAAATACATGTAATCAAGAATACTGATGACACAAGTGTATTCATTATAATGAAACCACTATTCCAATATCTACCTTTTCTATAATCCATATCAACCCTAAAAGAATCATCCACCATTTTTACAAAATGATCTATATAGACATTGGTGCAGGAAATTCCCATGTATACATTTAGGGGGGAGAAATAATAATCAGTATAGTTTTCCAAATTAGTGAGTTGACTCAATGGATAAAAAGTTTCTACACACATGATCAATAAATATAGGTTAAATAAAATAAACATAACAACACATACTCTCCAATCATAACAATATTATAATGACAACTTATCAAGACACACATAAATAACATTCAAACTTCTCACTAAATAATAATGTTTATATAGAATTATAGATATGCTCACACTTCATAAACATAAGAATAAAATAGGGCCCCTATAAATTATGTCCTATTAGAGATGTAATAGTTACTATAATATCTATCTGGTATCCATCTCATTAAAGAGTAAAATCTATCCATCACATTGTAGTCATCCATTCCCACAAAATCTGAAATATTAGAATTATTCTAACCTTCTAGTATGTGGTTGTAAAAAAAATATAAATAAAATCTTAGAAATAATATTATCTTCACAACCCTTTATAGTTTTCCTACCAAATGATTCATCACAGATTATGCTAACTTAAATGATAGAGGAACACACATATCTACTGGTCTTTCATTAGAAATAATAGAGGAATATATATGTCCACTAATCTCCCAATATAACTAATATTGAAAATCTTGTTTACCTCAAACCCACTATTGCAGGTTAAAAGGATATAAGAGTGTGTATCATTTTCAACCTCAGTCCTATAGTTGTGAGAGAGAAAGAGTGTAAAAACATAGGTGACTAATTGTTATTAAAATTTAATACTCTCCTAAATATTCTATAAATCATAGAAAATATAAGTTTCTTGATCATTTTAAAATTATCCAATAATAGATTTCATGGAAGAATTATTATAGGAACTTAGATTCAAAGCTTTTATACTTACAGGTCCTGGAAGAGGTGCATGATGGACCTATTGTTTGATGGGGAGAAGAGGATGTACCAACAATTTACAGAACCATTGGTATATAATTATACATGATAGACTGAGGAGGATAGGGTATACCAATGGTTCTGTATATTATTTTTATATAGTTATGCTTGATAGTATGTATACCATGGTTCTTGAACCATTGGAATAGAGTAACTTGAGACAACCTATACCAATGGTTTTATAGAAACAATTGGTATAGGTCTATATGGACAAACCACATACCAATGGTTCCTAGAACCATTGGGATAGGTTAAATTTTTAGTATTGTGAATGTGTTTTCTCAGTTTTGAGTATTTCACTTGTCTTTTTTATTAAAATATCATTTAAAACAGAAAACACTCAATTTGAGTCATACCAGTCACATATTGTGTTGGTTTGATGTGAGACTGATTCCTATATGTCAAAAATGACTTATGATTTGTTTTCCTAAATTATCAAGACAATCCGATCATGTTTTCTCAGTTTTTAGTGAGTGAAATGTTTTAAAATAAAATTTCAATTTTAGACTAATAATAAATACTTTGAGTCATATCAGGAACACTGTGTATTTGATTGAGGTGATACTGATTCCTAAATGTCAAAAACGATTTATGCATCATTTTCATAAATTATCAACATAATATGAATGCATTTTCTCAGTTTTGAGTATGTCACTTGTCCTTTTTACTAAAATTAATATCAATTTTAAATAAAAGAACACTTTGAATTATACCTGTCACACCATAAATTTTATTGAGATGATAAATAAGATTAATTAGGTTTAATGTAAGAGTAAACTGGACTACTAATTAGATATCATTTTATAGGTGTAAATTTCTATAGGAAATCAGAGGTTGTTGGGATGAATTGAGGGACTTCCATGAATATCAGAAGTTGTTGCTACTTGTTGACCACTTGGGATGGACTATAAGTGGGTGAGACCACTTGTACAGGTGTGATGATACAATTATCATGCAATTAATTATTGTTAGTGGTCTAATTGGTTGACTTGACCAAAGTGATTTTAATACTTGTAACTTTTTAAGAAATGAAAATGTAGCAGTGTTCTACCCAAAATGTTGAATACATTAGAGAATAAAATGATAATTGCGTCATCATGAGTGCAACATTTTTATTAAGTGAATGATCAAAGTACCTAAGTGAATCATCCTTGTTGAATAAGTCATTTCTTCATGATCTCTATGAAAATTAACAAAATGAGTGTTAAATAAAAATGAAAGGAAATTAACTAAAAAAAGTAGATAAAATAATGATAAAATCAACTAAATAATAGTAGGAAGTCACATATTCATGATATATGTGTATATTATGACACCAGGTACTGTTCCCATTAATTTATAAAGAAATCCATTTCCTCTTATGAATATGATGAATTTCAATAGTTCTGGTAGTTCTGAAAAAATATAAATACAAAAAACTATTAATAATATTTTAAATGAAATTATAATTATCTTTGAAAATACCTCTTTGGGGATTCTAGTTTGTTGATGGTATATGATATCATTCATAAATTTTAAAACATAATAACCACAATATTTGAAATTGGTTTATTTCAGACACTACAAAAAACAATTAAAAAATAAGTAATTTGTTTTCATATTTGTTTTGATAGGGAAAAATTATTATATATACCACTTATAAAAGTAGATAGGCTCCTTGTACTCATGGAACATCCTCATTCCTTTATTTTGATGATATTTAAAGACTACCCTATCATAACAGAATTCCCATTAAAATATAATATAAAATATATAACTTTAAATTTAGTTCTAAAATGTTGCATGTAGTGTATTAGAAATTGAAAAACGTCATCATGTGTGGCCGGTTGTTGGGTATCAATTCAGTTAATATAGAAAATAAATCTTTGGAGTATCTAAATAAACCACAATGAGTAACAAATGCTTCCTAAAAAAAGGAATAAATAATGAAAGGAATGAAAATATATTTGATATGATTAAATTGTAGAGTTTTACCCCTAAAACATTAGTAATAAGAAGAATCTTTCATTCGTAAGTTTTCTTTCAAAAATTGCGGCTAGTTTTTCCACTATTACATCAATTTGACTTGATTCCAATGAGATTTATTGTGTATAAGTGATGTGAGGATTAATGAGACTATATTTCTATTCACAGGGTCCTCTCTTAAAAAAGTATTGATATATATTCCTGTAAAAAAATATGAATTGTATTTAGTCATAATTAACATATTAGATCAGCTATTGGAAAAACAAATCACAAAAACACACCTCATGTATACATTTATAACTGAGACTCCTATCCATTCATACTTGAGGATTTCATTTGCATTCTCAAGAAAAATATAGTCTATAATGGTCTCTTCATACATTTTTCCTTCAAAATCAACCATGACATTACTACCAATTTTTAACCATGTATCTGTATGAACCTTTAATGTTAGTAAATGCGGAAGTTGAACAGGCGGTGAAAATGTACTTTATGAAGATCTTTTTGATTGGTTAGTTTATCCTTTATATTGTTTTTATTCGAACTTCCATTTCACCCCTTCCCTTTGACTATCTATAATAACATTCATTGGTTCAGAACTTTTTTCATTACTTTTTAAAGTTTTTACATGAAAATAATTTGGAAATTAATACCTCCTTGTCGACATGTTTGTTTACAAGATATAATGACCATGATATGAATGTTCCAATAGCCTTCTCAATAGTATTAATATCTGCATCATCAAGTGTAATAGGTAGTTCGACACTCGGATCTTGAACTATGTTAATCACCACTCTCACATGAACTATTGGAAGTTTTCTGTTGTGTATAATATCTTCGTGGATATTATACAGGGTACCCCTCACAATAAAGAAATGGGTGGGTGTTAATAGATATCACTAAAAAAAATGACGAGTTTTTAGGGGGTTATTTTTGATAATAGAAGGGTTTATAACCCCTTCTAAATACATTAGCGACAATTATGAGTAACCACTGCTAATGTGACCGCCTATTGTTGTTAAGGGTGATTTTGAGGAACTGTTGGAAAATCAGCGTGACTTTAGTAGCAGTTAAATTAGACGGGATTTAAACCCCCTAAAATGTTCACATAAATTTACCAAAAATGCCTCCATTAGAGGTGGTTATAACCACAACCACATCTAATGGAGGGATTTAGGGGTGGTTTTAATCACCCCTAATTGTGATAACTTTTGGGACAGTTGAGAAAACCTCCCCTAAGGCTTCTATTTTTTTAAACCCGATCATAGAATAGTCCTGCCTCACCCACCCACGCCTCTCCTATGTCACCCCACCTCACCTCCCTCCCATTCACCTATGTCACCTGGCCTCCCTCAATTTCCCGTGATACCTCCCCACCTCTAGTTCCTCTGCACTACCCCCTCCAGTTCCCGTGTTACCCCCACGCTACCCCAACCGCCTCTAGTTCCTGTGTCACCAGTGCACCCCCACACACAACTTTTCTAAAATGTATCCCATAAGTTTCGAATGGTGATTTCTAGCATACGGCTCCAGTGCCTCTACCACCATGCCATTTGAAACTTTTTATTTTATTTACACATTATTATTTTTTATATATATTAGGAAGCTAACTTATTTAAATATTATATGAATAAATATTTAAATAGATATAAATATATAACCTATATATATATATATTTATATAAATTAATATAAATTTTTTATATTATGTATTTATGTATTTATATTATATATCATTTATATTATATTCAGTTTATAAATTTATATAAACTATATATTATATATGTGTATTTACATACATTTGACTAAATATATTTCATAATTCTACTTATGAATATACACATATATTTATATATTTATAAATATATATTTTGTAAATTATTTATATACTTAAATACATATTTATAATATATATATATATAAATTATTTATTTAATATATCTATATATCGGATTTAAAAATATATTTATATAATGTATTTCAATACATATATTTATTATTATGTACATTGATATATATTTATTTGTTTAAATTGTATAATATTATATATAATTAATATATGATTAATAATTTATGAAATACATATATATAAAATACAATTTATACAAATATTTATATTATGTATAATTAATATTATATGAAATACAAGTTATAAAAATATTATATATGGAATAAAATTTATACAAATATTTATATAATGTTATATGTAATATAATTTATACAAATATTTCTATAACATATTTCAATACATATATTTAATATTATGCACATTAATATATATGTATTTCAATAAATATAATTGCATAATATTATGTACATTTATATATATATATATTTCAATAAATATAATTGTATAATATTGTGTAAATTAATATATATTTATTTGTATAAATTGTATATCTTATAATATTAATTGTATATAATATAAAAGCATAAAAATATTATTCAAAAATTTATTTATTATTATTAATATTTAAATTATAAAAACTACAATCTTGGGTTTTATATGATATATTTTTTTAAATAAATTATATTTATGTCTATATTTATATAATATATATTAGGAATTTGAGAGTATAATTACATTGAAACACACACACACCAATATATATTTATCTAATATGTTTATGATTTTTATATTATATGAAATAAAATTTATATAAATTAATATATATTAATGTACATAAAATTATACATTTATATTTATGTATACATATAAATAAAATTAAATAAAATTATATAAATATTTTATATAATATGATCATATAAAGTTTTAAACACATTTATATATAGTGTTTTAATTATATATATATACACAAATTATGTAATTTGTTTTTTAAATAGTGGTGGTTCACAACCCCCTATAATCTCTTAAATTAGGGGGGTGGGTTGGACCCCCTCTAATTTAAATACATTAGAGGGGATTTTCACCACCCTCTAATTTAAGATATTAGAGGGTTTTTTGAACCCCCTCTAATTTAAGACATTATAGGGGTTTTGAACCACTACTAATTTATGATATTATAGGGGGTTGTGAACCACCACTAATCTCATTTTTTAGCGGCGGATATGAAGCCCCCAATTTTTTTTAAATTAGAGGATGTTGAAAACCCCTCTAAAATCCCATTGGATATTAAAAAAGTAATGTTAAAAAAATTATAGGGGGTTCAAAACACTCTTTGATTTAAGAAATTAGAGGGGGGGGGGGGGGGGGGGGGGTTATAACCCCCTCTAAATTTGATGATTAGTGAGGGTCACACATATACCCCTATAATTTATATAGAAAATGAATTTATAGGGGGTTTATAACCCCCTCTAAATTCAATTATTATAGGGGGTTATGCATAACCCCCTCTAATTATACATAAAATGAATTTAGAGGGGGTTGTCATAACCCCCTCTAACCCCCCTCTAATCACCCTGTTTTTTTTGTAGTGTATAAATAAAAATCATTTTGAACCTATAGAATATCAGTACAGGAAAGGTATCAATGTTTTCATAATTCACATTTCATAGAAAAACTTATTAAAATATTTATTACCTCTTATAATATAACTCTTTTAGGGGAATGACTTGCCTCAAAGATGGTAGAAGTGGGGGGGGGGATCTTCATGTAGTGGTTGTTCTTGTGTTGTTTCTTTTGTTTGTTTCCTTCCCATAACATTTTCTAATAATTATAACTTCCTATTAAATTTTTATTCAATAGAATATAATTATGACTTCAACTCTTCCATTTTCATATCTTTATCCCACCATTCATTTTTTATCTCAAAATATGTTTGGGGTGACACCCCAAAACCTGCACCTCTGATGCGGCCTTACTATTTTGGCTACTTCAAGGCCACTGATAGTAACTGTTCATTGGGTACAGTTGATGATGATTCTTATTTATAAGTTGGATAAAAAATATAGGAAAATAATTAATCATTATTATGTAATATTGATTTAAATATTTTTTATTATGTCATACTTATACATTCTTCCCACACTTTTTGTTTATTTTCACCTATTTGCATCCGTTATTTTTCTACACATGCATCCTTCCATACAACATGATGCGGGATGGAAGTGGATTTGGATTTGGATTCATCATGTTCATTTTTATAGAACATATAACTATTAATTAAATAACCATTATAAGATAATACATGCACAATTGGTCCTCTTTCTAGCCATCAAATTTGTTCTGAAATTGAATCCGTATTTCTAGCCGACTCCTTAAAAATATGGTCTCGGAACCATCATATAAAATATTTATTATATTTATTTGATATCTAGATTTCATCCCTTGATGGATTCAAATGCCTAAGAATTTATTTGTGGGTTTTAACATATGGGTCAACCTCTAAACTGTTATTCAAAACTTAAAGGTGGGACTGATACTTATTTGTAATAGTGATAATGAAAACATCTACTCCATAAATTCTTTAACCCACAAGCCTCCCAGTGTGATTAGATTTTGATAGACCAATTCTTTCCCCACCATACAGGTAGTAAGTACATAATTCAACGCTTTCCTCAACAATATATCACTCCACAATACAACCTTATGGCCTACTTAAATTTTCGATATACCTTTTGAAAATATTCATATATCATTCAATGGGGAACATAAATATATAATATATAGTACCACCTAGTTGAATCTCTCTTATAAAGTGAACCATCAAGTGAACCATCATATCAAAGAATTATAACCGGAAGGATATTTCCAATTCAAATAATATGATGGGAATTTTCTTTTCTATAGCTATAAATTTCTTTAGTTTTATAACTTTTCTGCATATATATTTGAAAAATAAATAGATCTTGGTTAATTTATGATGGGAATTCTTAAAAAAAATGCAATGTAAAGCTACAAGCATTAGATCTTGCATCAAATCATGATATTCATGTGATTTAAAACACTTTAACTTTAAATTAGTCATTGAAATTATATTCTTGATATTTGATGAGTACCCCTATGGAACCTTTACATCATTCAAGATGTTGAAAAACTGATATCTCTCATACCAGGAAAGAGTGTAAGAAGTTGGAGGAAGAAAATTTGTTTTCACCCTTCACTAGTGAAAACTTTTCTCATATTCCTATGTCAATCATTTTCAACATAGCTTTAATTATATCCTTTTTTTCTAGAGAACTTAGTAACGTTCCAATTATACTATCACATACATTTTTTTCAATATGCATAACATCAATAATGTAAAGACCCCAACTGTAGAAGCCCGATATCAGTGGTTACTTTATTGTATTGGCATAAGATACAAGGAATCACATCCCAAAAGACTGAATAGTTTAGTAGTCTTGGTAAACTATATACATAATTGAAGTCCAAATCAAATTTTAAACATAAAATATAAAATTTATTTTCTTTTATAACACCATTATTTCTCTTAGCATATCCCTGCATAATCAAACAAAAAACACTTTCTGGTATCCTAGGAAAAAATAAAACATAATAATTGGGTGAGATCAAATGATTATTAAGGGTAAATGTAAAATGTAATCCACAAGTAAATAAGTCATAAAAAATATGGAAAGGTAAATAAATGAAACACAATCCATTTAATTGATAACTTGAGAATAATATGATAGGAATAAATAATGATCAAATAATTCCATATAAATAATTACATGATAATGAAACATAATCATGGATATTATACTAATTGAATAATCACATATACATAAATAAATAATTTTATAATTATGGAATATATAACACAAGATTCATCCTTAAGAAAATTTAAATCTGTGGGTAGAAACCCATCTGATTTGGACAAATGATTTGTCTCATGAGACCCATTGATAAATTGAGGGTCTATAGTGGACCCATCCCATAAATTAATAAGTCCAATTAATTTCTCATTTGAATAAATAATTCAACTGAATCAATATTCCTTAACAAAATCAATAACTGTTAGTATCAGGAGAACTAGTCATACGAAATATCAATTCTTTCCCCAGTAAAAATGATCATAAAAATTATAATAAATATGATTAATGGCATCATTATAGTACATCATCAACATTATATTTAACAAATAATTTTTACATAGATGAAAATACATTAAAGATATTATTGGAATATTTCTTAAGGAAAATACCGTTTCTACTTTGAAAATAATTTTAAAATCTAAAAACTCTGTACGTAATAAATAAATCATTTTTATTGATATAACTTTGTAAAAATGTTAATTAAGATTAAATTCTTTTATTAGATATGAATGTGGCTAGTTTCCTTCATGCCATATAAGTTAAAAAAAATTCTTTTTACACCTTCATAAGAAAACCATAAAGTACCTTGTTTGGAAAATGACAGAAAGAATCATTTTTAAAAATTTTTATAAAAAGTTAAAAGGGGATAAAAAATGACTTTAAACAATCTTCCAGGAATAGTAAAATAATTTTTGAAAACATTTTTTTAAATCATAGACATGAAAGATAAATATTCCTCAATAGAGACTTAAACTTAAATAATCTCAAATAATTACGAGATTGTAAAATAAACACTTACCTTATTGTAATCAGTTAAATTGTATGCCCCATGAATGAATAATATTTAAAAAAACTTTAAATATCATGAGAATAAATAAATTCATGATATAAAATGTCAAAGGGGCATTATATACACCTCATAAAAGAATATAGGTTCATAACATCCATATATGCCTCAATAAAAGGAAAATGAAATGAAGTCCCTTACAAAGATCATATCATTGAAGTGAGTGTTAATAAAATGAATAGATTATGTGTATCAACTATAAATCCACATAAAAAAAGTGGAAATATAACATAAGTTAATCAAAATTCATTTCTTACTTAATCTTAGCATGACATAATGAACAAAGTACAAGTTTAACCCAATGAATGGAAAGTGCGTTAAGAAATCCCTTACCTTTGGATTTAATTTTAATTAAATGTGATTTAACCTCCTGTATAATGGTTAAAATCATGTTATTAAATTATACCAGAACCATATTAATATTTATGATATCATATATGATCCTCTTAAATCATTTTATCACCTGTTTTTTAATAATATTTCATTATTACCATTGTTTCAAGTGTAAGCTGCTTCATTTTACTATGCATGTTTTTTTTCATATAATTCATAGTTATTGTGTATTGGATATAGTTCCATCATCTCTAGAATGATATTAAGGTCACATATATCATATTTATTCATTATATATATTTTTATAATCACTCTTAAATGTTGAATATGGAAAATGAATCATATCACATCGTGAAGATGGTAGGTCATACGTACGCATGAGTGACTATATCAATCCCTTAATGGGTGAAATGGTAAATAAGTGAGTGATATATTAATTATAAATAATAAATATAATTTTATAAAAACCGTATATATCTATTATTTCCATAATTACAACCATCCTTATAAAAAGGTGATGAAAAACAAATTACACTGCCATGTGGAGATGGTAAGCCATACATACTTATGTGCGGTGATTTTGTTTTTTATATGATGGATAAAAGGTATAATATATATATTTAATAATATTAGTATATATATGATACTGGATTTATTATTTTATTATATAAACAATACATGAATAGGATGTAGAAGAAGAAATAAATTTGAAATAGTAGATAAAAATGATTACCTATTATTTGGTGGGCTTACTTTAGATCTCTTATTATGGGACATAAGGTTGGTATTTTGAGGAGAATATAACATCAGTAACTTTGATAAGGAAGTTTAGAAAATTAATAGGTAGTACTTGGCCAAGATAAATGGATCAAAGTGGTGTAAATAAGTAAAGGAAGGGGTGCCCTTTTTTAATTGAGGTGAGGGGAACTTTAGGAATTTATTAAAATATTAATTTAATATAAATTAATTTTCAATTCCAAATTAATAAAAACTTATCAGTTTCAAAAATATTATTATTATTGAGAAAAAACCCTCAAACAATAAAATTCAGTTAAGTTTTGACTGAATTTATACCCTTATTTAAGATCCCATCTTTTTCCAGGTACATTTTTCTCTGAGTTTTTCATTTAAGCCTTGGTGGTCGAGTCTTGTTCAAATACAGAGATAATTTGTTGGATAAAATGACCTAAAGTTTGGGGATGTATGATTTTTTGAGTTAATGGAGTCTGGGTATAAATGGGAGTAAGTTTAAATATGGGTTCTTGGTAAGTTTAGAAGTTTTAAAGGAGGGTTGGAGACTTAAAGGGAAAATGGGATGAAAAATCAATTATAGGACATTTACATGTCATGAAAAGGGTTTACACATCGTGAAATGTTTTGTGGGTTTTAATTAAAAAAATATGAGGTGATGGGTTTTTTAGCGAATACCATTAAAACCATTTACACGAAGTGAAACTACATTACACTCCTTGTAAATGTATGACCTATTGTTTTAAACAGGTTGTGTGGATGAAATTTGTTCTATTTCATTATAAATCCTATCCTCTTGACTCTAGGGTGCTCTCTTTGTGATTTGTGGGGGGGGGGGGGGAATTCCCTTCTAGACATCCATTTTGTGTGAAAAATCCCTGGTAACTGGTTTTGGTTAGGTTTCTTCATATTTTTCTTCCTTCTACAACACTTTACAGTGAAATCCCTTGGAAAATTGCATTATTAGTTTTGATATTGATCAGTTTTGATCTAGGAACCTCTTTGTAATCATCCACACCTTTTTCCTCAATGCTTTGGTCAATGGAAGCATTGTTGGATAATCGGTTAAAGGTATGGGGTTTAAATCTTAACCCTTTGGTTTGATTATTGTCAAGTTTATGCAATATTGTGATTGCGACCTTGTTGTGTGTAACTAAATTGATTAAATAATTGAATGAGATTTATCCTTGAATTTATTTGGTTTCAAATGAATTTGTATTTGGCTAATGGATTAAAGTATGTTTAGTATGAAAAGTGACCTAGGGTGATTTCTTTTTATAGAATCCCTAAATTGTGGCTTATTGCTTATTGATATAATTGTTAATCAATTGTGAATTGAATTGCAATGTGGAATATGAAAGAATAATGGTAATTCATATAATTAACCATTGAGATATATGATGTGATATTGTGATATCCATTCAGTATGATAGGAACTGTGATCCATTCTGAGATGTTTATATAATAGGCTAGGCCCAGACACTTGCACCCATATATTCTGTAATGATGATAGTGAGTGGGATCGGCCCAGTCTAATGTTGTAATGATTATAGGGCTTTGACCCGAAAATAATTTAATAATTATAGGGATTTAAATCAGATTTATTATTGTGATTATACCATGATTATATAGTGGTTATCATACTTGGAAGACATGCTTTTAGATATTAAGACATGGTGATGAAGTAGGTTGTTTACCTTGGATACATGGTTGTGGTAGGCATGATCATAAGACATGCTCAGAGATATTCTGGTACTTAGATGAAGGTGGTTATGGCTGTATTTTATTAATTGTTGAATTAATCAGTACACATGTTTGTTACTTTATTGCATACACTTATTATCATACTGGTTTTGTTGAGACACAGTGGTGTCGACCTACTGAGTTATTATACTCACACCCTATTCATGCCACTATTTGGAACCCGAGATGATTTTTTGGATGTAGGTTTGGACAAGGGAAAAGGACCTTGCTGTTGATTACTTGTTGTTGTTGGGATGGAGTTTGGAGATGTGATCTATGTGGGGATTAAGACTTGGGACTTTGAGTCTTTTATTGAGTATGATAGTATTTTTCTTTTATTTTTCTAGCATGAAATTTAGTTACATTCCAGCATGTCATTCTATTATTCTTTTATTATTATTTGATTATTTTGTTGGACTTTATTGTGATATTCTGCTATATCATTACTTTGATTATTATTTCCGTTTTATTATGATTTGTTCTACTATAGTGTCACTTCATACCAGAGGGTATAGTCTCCAAAATATAAATTTTACACCCCTACTGCTAGTCGGTAGCCTCTGGTGTATGAGGAGGTGCACTTGAGGTATTGTAACCAACCCTTTCTAGCCATGTGGGAGAGTATTGGATTGGGGGATGTTACAAAGTGGTATCAGAGCCAGGTTTTATTTTATTCTGCCTTATAGTTTGGGAAAGATAAAAAGGCGACCAAGATGTGTAAGGACTTGGTAATGAGCTTGTTCATGGGAGTAGCTAACCCATGTATGGGGGGAAATTTTTGTACCCAGAGATGGGATTGCCGTTGTGCTGCATGTTTGTTACAGTTGATGTTATTTCACCTTGGGTGATTCATATGTTTTGTGAGGCTATTGTTTTATGATGATATTATTTCTTGAGATTTGTACTAATGGCTTAGTATGGCGTGAGCTGAGAATACATGAATCATAATAGGAATATAGGGATATATTAACATGCATTGTTCATGATAGGGACATATATATTTTTTCATGTAATATATACTTTCCTATTGAACTTTAATATGAGATATCTATTCACTGGATAAAGGAAATGAGTTTTCATTCCCTGATAAAATACTTGTAATCCATGTCTAGAGAGACCAAGAGTAAGTGGTTCTCTATTACCTTCATCTATTAGGGTTGACCTTGTTGCTATGCAGTTCTCTAAGGTGTGCATTTGTCTTGTAGAGAAAATGCCTCCTCGTCATCTTATACTTGAGCGTTAGGAGAGTGAAAATCAGCATGCTCCTAACGCAGTAGAACCAAAACTCCCTATAGTTCCTGAGGAGTATATGGATGTTCAACTTCATGAGAACTTACTACAGTTCATATGACCCATGTAAAGAGAGACTATTTGTATCATTCCTTTGATGTCTAAGCTGACAAGAGAGTTTTAGCTTCATTACCCACCTGTGTTTACTGGGGAAGGGGGACCCCAAGGAGCTGAGTTCTGAATTGAGTTAGTATAGAAAATCTAAAAGAATATTGAGACACCCACATATAGGAGGGTTAATCTTGCTATGTATATGCTTTGTAGAACTACTAAGCATTGGTGGTATATTCTGGAGGAAGCTAGGCAATAGGATGAGCTATCTTGGAAGCACTTTGAGATGAAGTTCTTGATCCATTTCTATCTTGAAACCTTGAAGGATGAAAATTCTCATGAGTTCATGCATCTAATGAGGAAGGGTTTGTCAGTGCTGGACGTTTTAACAACCTACAACTCCTTGTGATATATTTGGCAGTGAATGAGATCTCTAGGGAGAGACATTTCTAGGATAGTCTTCATTATGAGATTAGGTTTCAGGTAAATGTTTTCCTTTTAACATCTTTAAAGACATGATTAATCAGGAACTCATCACAAAATGGAATCTGAAAGAGTCCCCAAGTAGTGGCCATACTATTTTAGTAGGGTGATTTGGAAGCTATTCTTTGAGTGGTAAGAAGCACCATTATGACAGTTTCTTCCAAATTAGTAATGGGTAGATTAGTTAGGGAAGTGGACTACCATCTCAAGATTGTGTTCTGTTCCAATGCTATCAATGTGGAAAGTTTGGTCACAAGTGACCGTGGTTTCCTTACCCTGTAGTTGAGTGTCACATCCATGGAATACTAGTCCACATTTATAGGTTTTGTGTGAATTTTCCATAGTAGACTAGGGATAGGCACTAGATTTGGGAAGGGGATTAGCTACCCCACAACAGTCTAGTAGTTGGAGTTCCATAGACTATTCGGTCCGAGGTAGGGGATGTGGTACCCCAATGCATGAGAAAATGTACCAAGAAAGGGAAATAACTTAGGGTAGTCAGACTGGATCCCAGGGAAGAGAGAAAATTCAATTTTAAATTATACATATTACTCTAACTAACATGGATGTAGGACCATCTACCATCATAGGTACGATTCTTATATCATTTACCTTAGGTTATGTTTTGTTTGATGAATGGGAGTTTCATTATTTTCAATCTTCTATTTTTGAAAATGGTTTGGACATGGATGTAGAAATCATAGATGGTGTTTTAACCCTTAACACATTTCTAGGAGTGAAGTTAGAAAATATCAAATATTATAAGGCGTGTTCTCTAGATATTGGTGGTTACCATTTATTTTTGGAACTATTCATGATGGAAATGATAGGCTTCAACTTCATTCTTAGTATGGATTGATTAGTTCTATATTAGGTTCATATCTACTATTACAGGAGGAGAGTTACTTTCATGTATCTAGAAGGAAGAAAATATTCTCTCCAAGGTGAGTGGGATCTTAAGACTAGTAATGTGGGACTAATTTAGTGAATATTTGAATGTATCATGGCTCAAATTTCCATTCTTTCCCTAGATAATGGTAGAATGTAGCAAGATTCTTTTCCTCTAGTGGAAGACTATTTTTGGGATGTTTTCCCAAGCGAGTTCTATGGCTTACCCCTTGAGCGAGAGGTCAAGTTCACGATCAAGTTAGTGCTGGGAGTAGAATCAGTTTCTATCCCACATTTCCGAATGACACCATCAGAGCTTTAGGATTTGAAGGTTTAGTTATAAGATATAGAATCTAAAGGCTTCATATGGAAAAGTACATATCCTTGTGGTTCTTGAGTTCTCTTCTCCAAAATTCTTATGGTTCCATGTGCTTTTGTGTGGATTATCAGAGGTTGAACCCAATGATGGTCAAGAACTGGTATCTTCTTCCACGCATTCATGATCTTTTCAATTAGATGAGAGGTGATAAGATCTTATCTAAGATTGAATTTAGATTATGATATCATTAGTTAAGAGTGAGACTCTCAGACATACCTCAAACTACTTTTAGGAGCAGGTACGACTTGTATGAATTTTATTAATGTCATTTGGGTTGATTAATTCTCCTACAGTATTCATGGCCTTAATGAATATGATCTTTCATCCTCTTATATATTAGTTTGTGATGGTTTTTTTCAATGATATCTTAGTTTACTCCTAGTCAACAGATGATCATGCCAAAAATATTGACATCATCTAGAGTATATTGAGAGAGCATCAGATTTACACCAAGCTAACTAAATGTAGTTTCTAGATAAATTAAGTGCACTTATTTTGCCATGTCATCTCAAAGGTAGGAGAATTAGTAGACCAAAGTAAATTCACAGTATTGATATTTTCAGAACATCCCAAGAACTTCTTCAAAATATGATTCTTTTTGGGTTTAGAAGGTTATCAATGGAATTTTATCGAAAATTTCTCCCATTTGGCATCACCAATGTATGGGATGAACAAAAAAGGGGAGAATTTTTTTTGTTCTAATATTTGAGAAAGATATTTTCAAGAGATTAAAGGTATGATAACCTCAACACCCATTCTCACTTTACCTATGACAGTTAAAGCATATGCTGTGTACTGTGACACATACAGAGTTAGACTGAGAGTAGTTCTAATGCAGGAGTATCAAGTTGTTTCTTATGTCTCTAGGAAGCTATGAACACATGAGAATAATTACCTTGCTCACAATCTAGAGTTAACAGAAGTGGTACATTCCCTGAGAATTTGGAGACACTATCTCATGGGTGATAAGTTTTTGGTATACACGAATCACAAGAGCCTCAAGTACATCTTTTCTTAGTGAGACCTGGACCTTCAAAAAAGGAGGCGGGTCAAGTATCTATAGTCTTTTGACTTTGAATTTTTTTATACACCAATAAATGTCAATGTAATTTCCAAAAATATTTATCGAAACACACAGATAGAGGTAGTACAAGAGTCTTGTGATGAGTGGAGGATACTGTCCTTTTTCACAGACATGCATCTGAATGTTCAAGAATCCCAAGGGTGAGTAGCTTTAACTTGGACATCAGTTATACCCGTGCTGTTGGACAAGATTAAGACTGAGAATTTGTCTGATACAGAGGGAACAGTTCTGAGAGACAAATGATTCTTGCTCAAATTTACCCAAGAGAAGAAGGTAGAACAGTCCTTGTAGTTTAGCTTGGGTTATCGAATCCTCATAGACCTAAGAAGTAACCTAACGACACGTACATTATATAGATTGTTTTTGGCTATTAAGTGGAATAATTGAGTTGATTTAAGATGGTTTTAAAGGATATATAAAATATTTAAGTGAATTCAATTTAAAATAATGAGTTGATCCTAGGTTATCACTTGGGGTGGATTGGATGAATTCCTTTTTTAATGATTTCAATTTCTTATAATTGAGATGGGTTAATTTAAGAAGATCAAACATAATCATCACTTACAAGTTTAATGACTATACACCCTAATACTAATCCCCCATACACTTTAAGGATTAAATCATTGATAACTTCAAGGTAAAGGTTCGTATTAGCACTTGTGACGTGTGACCTTAAATTCAATAAGGATGAAGATGTTTTAAAATCATCAAATAAAAATATCATTTAAAAGAAGTGATTATCCATTAATGGAGTGAGAAATAACATCCAATACAGAAACTTGATACTCCCTTGGATCAACCCATAAAATAGTTAGCCCTCCATTGATTACATGTCTTCAACGGAATCGGGAAGTATACTTACGAGGGTGGAAATGAAGAAGTAAAAAAACAACAAAAATCGATCACTCCACCGTTCTGTGATAAATATCAAAAATTATGGTGTGAATAAATTCAAACCTTGAACCAAAAGTATCAATGTGATATATAGAACAACATAATAAGAGTGTAAGAAGAACTTTTATTAAGAAACTAGGATGAATTAAAACAATTTACATATGAAGGAAGAACGTTACAAAGAGAAATTGACAGCATAACATTAAGATGAAAACAAAGCTCAAATATGAAAAACTACTTCACTAACACTACCTTAAATAAGAATTTTGGGGGCCTTGGGTCGATAATCCAATAGTAAAAAAGATCCCACTTGAGTATGGTAGGCCTAGGGTGGTGGAAAGCTTGTGGAACTTGGACTTTTCCACATTTGACCCGAGGTGGAAGCTAGCTTGCTTCCACCGAACATATGCGCTTTTAAGTCCTTCTATATGGCCTAATCAGAGTGGTCCATAGAAAAATAAAATGGATCCCCAGATGTCTCCTACCCACCTGTAAAATTTGGGCCCATTTGGAGTTTTGGATTCGGAGATATGATTAGAGTAGTAGACTATTTTTCTGGGTCGCAGAATCTGGCCCAGAAGTTTATCTCTAACTTGGGCCGCCTAAATGGACACCATGGATGCCTAATTAGCATTGGATCCTGAATATTGATTTGTTTTTATAAATTTCTTATAGAATCCCATGAAATTTGGGATTAATTGGGCCTGTATGTTGGTCCCCACAGTCTCTTCAGTGGGATGGTTTCCAAACTGACTTCTCCAGAATTGTTTCCTTTCATAACAAAATATCCCCATCTTCTTCCATGAATTCTCCATTGATCCCTGAATAAAAAATGTTCATATTTAAGTGTAGATAAATTTCCCAAAATATAAAATTAAAATATTTATAATTATATTCCTTAAAATTAAATGAATCATTGGGTACTTTAAATGATGTTAAAAAAATGTACCACATAATAGTGCATTTTAAGAAGGCGTTACAATCATAATGTGAAATGATGTTCAAAGTGTAAAATGTACTAAAATGGTGTTTATTAATAATAAATCACATGAATATTATATATATTAAAAATGAATATTAGCCTCATTTAGTGGATAATCACACCAACTTGAGTTTTGCTAGTCCCGAGCAAAATATATCTCGTCAAAAATGAAATTCGAATTCCCTTTTCCAATAACATTTTAATACACAATGATCAACAAAAACACTTATACCAAAAAATCATGAAACCCATCAAAATATTTTAATACAAGATAGTTTCATAATCATATCCCAATCCCAAGCCCATTCCTTTGTTCAAATTCATTGTCATATTTTATCCAATATTAAT
Organism: Viscum album; assembly: GCA_963277665.1. Classification (NCBI taxonomy): domain Eukaryota; kingdom Viridiplantae; phylum Streptophyta; class Magnoliopsida; order Santalales; family Viscaceae; genus Viscum; species Viscum album. The sequence continues at coordinate 1,876,466,411 of OY728161.1, forward strand.
TAAGTATGAGGATGTGTTGTGCATCACAATAGACATGGGGGTTCATCTTTATTAAAGGGGAAAATGAAGGAAGTTCTAGGTGGAATCACATTTCAATATTAATATGAGTATTTAAAAAAAATATTGTATTATATTTTTTTTGTTTTTTGTTTTTTTTTGCAATTTTACCATGGTAATCGAAATTGCACTCAAAAGAGTCAACCCCTGTAGCGAGACTTTGCCAATGAATCCCAGGCTCAAAGGCCTTAGGGCACCAATTGGAGCCCACATAATCAGGAATCATCTCATGTTAACTCAATAAAAAAAAATAAATTGAATTACCAAAAATAGAGATAAAATTTCTAACTTTGGGCCAGACAACTATGGAGTCACGATCCCCAAGTGCCGAAAGCCACTCATTAGGTCATTTCATTGCTCTACATGCAAATTTATTGTTTTTTTATTTTTATTTTTTTATTGAATACTCATATTAAAACTAAAATGATAACCAAAACTATTCTATTTATTTGGGGGACCCCATGAATTCAAACTAATTCCCCACTATCCAAAGGACGTGCATTGTGATCTTTTTTTTGGATGAAAATATAAACGATGAAATATCACATTGGATAGCCACACTTTCCAAAATATATGCTCATGAAATTATACAAGGATTAAAATCAGAATCAGGGAATGCTAAATTATTTGATATTTAGTTTCAAAGTGTGCAATGTGTATTACCATGTTCAAAGTTAAAGGAATTTTTCCTTCCATTTACACAATTGTTTTTCCAAATAATTCATTTTTTTGACACGAAAGAATTTTTTATTTTATATCCCCCCACAACTTAAAATAACACTGTCCCTAGTGTTTAAATAAAAGAAAATTTAGATGGGGGTAGAGGTATATAATGAAAGTTCAAAAAGGAAATTAAAAATGGGGATCATGGAATGAAGTCACCTGGTGGTTGAAGTTGAAATTCTTGCTGCTCCAAATTAGTCCTTTGATCTCTTGGGGGATGTACGCACCTCCTTGATTGAACATGTATCACACAAAATAGTACCTGAATCATAAAAAGAAGAAAAAACCAGAAAAAACAAATAACACAACGACTTATTTAATTCCAAGTATCATCATTTTTATGGTTTTTCCTATTTTTCTGTTTTTTTACATCAAACTAATGATACATTATCTTCTTTTAATTTTCTAGGTAAGGTATTACTTAGGGATCACACCACGTGACACAGATGAATACGGTGCTCCACTTTCATACCCATCCATACTCATAATAGAAGAACAGGTCAACAGTCTTTTTTTAAATATAAAAATTATTAATTAATCCTATTTAAAATTTAAATTTTATTAAAAGAACAAAATGATAGGAAACTTGAAAACCATGGGTTTCCTCCCATGCAGTGCTTTGTTTAATGTTGTTAGCCCGACATGGATCCTAAATCTATCAACTTTTTCCTGGTTCATATGTTGGCTCAGTTAACTCAACCTCTATTTCCTGTTTATTGAATGATTCAATGAATGGTTTTAACCTTTGACCATTGACCTTGAAAATGTAACCACTTGTGGGATCTTGAATCTCTACTGCCCCATGGGGGTACACATGATGCACTATGAAAGGTCCTGACCATCCAGACCTTAACTTTCCCGGTAGTAAATGAAGTTTTGAACTATACAAGAGCACAAGTTTTCCCAGTTCAAAATGTTTGACCTTGATATTAATAGATTGGTAGGATTGAACTCTAGATTTATTGATCCTTGAATTTTCATAAACCTCCATCCTTAGTTCCTCTAGTTCATTGAGATCTAATTTCCTTTTTCTTCTGGCCAATGAGAGGTCATAATCCATTTTCTTAATTGCCCAAAAGGCCTTATTCTCAATTTCAACAGGTAAATGGCATGCTTTTCTATAAACCAACCTATATAGGGAAATTACTAAAATGGTTTTATATGTGGTTCCATAGGTCCAAAGAGCATCTAAGAGTTTCTCAGACCAATCTTTCCTAGAGGGGTTGACAATTTTTTCAGGAATTTTCTTAATCTCCCTATTCGCTAACTCAGCTTGACCATTGGTTTGAGGATGGTATGTAGTGGACACTTTATGAGAAATACCATACTTAGACATGAGTGAAGAGAATGGGAGGTTGCAGAAATGGGTTCCTCGATCACTGATTATAGCCCTAGGAATTCCAAATTGAGAAAATATATTCTCTTTCAGAAATCAAATCACAACTTGATGATCATTAGACTTAGTGGGAATGAACTCAACCCATTTTGAGACATAATCAATAACTAAGAGTATATATAGGTATCCCCTAGATTTTGGGAAGGGACCCATGAAATCAATTCCCCAACAGTCAAATATTTCAACCACTAAGATGGGAGTGAGTGGCATTTGATTCCTTTTTGTGATGGACCGTACTTGTTGACTCCTAGGACAACTTTGACAAAATGTGTAGGAGTCCCTTGAGAGGGTGGGACAAAAGAGACCACGTTGAAGAATCTTAGAAGATGTTTTCTTAGAGGAAAAGTGACCTCCACACGCCTCACTATGACAAAATTTAAGGATGGACTCTTGTTCAGATTCTGGAACACACCTCTTAATGACTTGGTCAGGGTAGAACTTATAGAGGTATGGATCATCAAATACATAGTGTCTAACATCAGAAAGAAATTTTCTTCGAGCTTGAGTCCCTAAGAATTTTGGAATGACTCCTGTAACTAAGAAATTGGCTATGTCAGCATACCAAGGGCGGTCACTCACAGAGTATAGGTGTTCATCAGGAAATGAATCAGACACAGAAAGGTGATTTGAGTTGTCTTTGAATTCCATCCTAGAGAGGTGATCAACTACAACATTTTCAACACCCTTTTTATTCTTGATTGTGAGGTCAAATTTTTATAAGAGGAGGACCCACCTAATCAGTCTAGCCTTAAAATCTTGTTTTTGGAAGAGGTATTTTAGTGCAGAATGGTCAGTGAACACAATGATGGGGGATACTAAGTGGTAGGACCTAAAATTCTCTAAGGAAAACACAATAGCAAGTAACTCCTTTTCAGTAGTGGTGTAGTTGATTTGGGAATCATTTAAGGATTTTCTTGCATAAGCAATGACATAAGGAGTTTTATCACAACGTTGTCTTAACACAACTCCTACAACAAAGTCATTGGCATCACACATAAGTTCTAATGAAAGGTTCCAATTTAGAGATTTCATGATGGGAGGAGTGGTGAGAGAGGATTTGAGGGTTGAGAATGAACCCTCACAGCTTTCTGTCCAAACAAATAGAGCATCCTTTACTAGTAGAGATCAAAGGGGATAGGAGGTTGACCTAAAGTCCTTGATGATTATTTTATAGAAACCATCATTTCCTAAGAAAGACCTCACTTCCTTGACAGTTTTGGGTGATGGAAGGTGATGAATGATGTCAAACTTTACTTTATCAACTTCAATCCCCCTACCTGAGACTAGATGGCCTAGAACTAGTCCCTATTTAACTATGAAATGGAATTTTTCCCAGTTTAGGACCAGATTATTTTCTTCACATCTTGACAACACTCTCTCCACATTCTACAGGCATCCCTAAAATGTATCCCCAAACACAGAGAAGTCATCCATGAAGACCTCTATAAAATCCCCTACCATGTCTGAGAAGATTCCCATCATGCACCGTTGGAAGGTTCCAGGGGCATTACATAACCCGAAGGGCATGCGTTTGAAATCAAAGGTTCCGAATGGACATGTTAATGTAGTCTTCCCTTGATCATCTAGGGAGACCTCAATTTGATTATACCCTGAGTACCCATTTAAGAAACAATAGAACACATGACCTGCCACTCTCTCAAGGACTTGGTCAATGAATGGTAAGGGTAAATGGTCCTTCTTGGTGAATGAGTTTAGCTTCCTATAGTCAATGCAGACCCTCTATCCACTACTCACCCTTGTTGCAAGAATATCTCCATCCTCATTGGTTATCACTGTGATTCCAGCCTTTTTTGGAACCACTTGGATTGGGCTCACCCATTCACTCTCAGCTATGGGATATATGATACCAGATTTTAACAATTTCAGAAGTTCTTTCCTTACTACCTCCATGAGATTAGGATTGAGTCACCATTGAGGTTGACGACATGGCTTTGAATCAGATTCCAGAACAATCCTATGAGTCCCGATAAGTGTGCTAATCCCAGGAATATCAGAAAGGGTCCAACCAATGGCTTTCTTATGCTTCCTAAGGACATCTAGAAGCATCCACTCATGATTGGATTCAAGAGAAGAATAAATTACAATAGGATGTGTTTGATTGTCCCCTAGGAAAGCATACTTGAGTGTAGCGGGAAGTTCCTTAAATTCAAGATCAGGTTGGTTCAGAATTTCAGCAGAAGATTGGGACATTGGATCAAGTTCAATTTCTTTTTTTTAGAGTTTTAGATAGGATTGATTCCCCACATTTAGAAGTTTCAGCTACTAGATTGGCTTGATCATATTTAAGGAAGGAATTTGGAGTGGTCTTCATGAAAGTGGTTTCTTGAAAGGTTTCACTGATTTTTGGACCTAAGACTTCATCATAAGAGCAATTTGAAAATGATTCAATCCAAGGAGATAAACTTTCTTCATGTGAATAAAGGAAATCAATCTCATCCTGACTTAAAAATTCATCAAATATTCCTTGATGTTCTATGGATTCATTATCAATGCTTCCTATCATGTTTACTTCATGAATGTCCTTGTCATCCCCCATTTGTGAGCTTGCATTATAGATGTTCAATTCTAGAATCATGTTCCCAAAGGTGATGGGAATGTTCCCATTTCGGACTCGGATAACAGAGTTGATTGTTTCAAGGAAGGGACGACCAAGGATGATTGGGTTTTGTTTCTTATTTCCTAAGTTTGGATGGTTGTCAAGGACAATGAAGTCAGCAGGGTAGATGAAGTTTTCAACCTTTACCATAACATCCTTTAAAATACCCTTTGGAACCCTAATGCTACGATTAACAAGTTTAAGTGTGACAGAAGTGGGTTGAAGTTCTTCTAGGCCTAACTAGAAGTACACGTCATAGGGAATGAGATTGACACTAGCACCAAGATCACACAAGGCCTTGAAAACTTTGCTTTATCCTAGTTCAACATTGATTTAAGGGAAACCTAGGTCTTTCAACTTAGGAGGAATGGTCCCTTGAATGGTGGTACTCACATTAGCAGCCAAAAAAACTTGGTTTTTATGTGAAAATTTTCTTTTAAAAGTACACAAGTCCTTAAGGTACTTTGAGTAGGCAGGTATGGTTTGGATGGAAAAGATAAGGGGAATGTTCAACTTGACTTGTGAGAAGATTTCCCTCAATGTTTCACTCAGTTAAGGCTTGGGTTTCCCCCTCATGTGTTGAGGAAATGGTGCAGGTTGTGGGGTTGTTTGATGAAGAGTTGTTTCTTTGACAATGTTATCCTATTTTTTAGTTTGATCATTTGGTTCATTTGAATTTTCATCCAAGTTTGAATCTTCATGTGGGTTCTAAATTAGTTGTTCTGGTTTATCAATTGATTTTTCACTTCTTAAAATAGTCACAACCTTTAGTTGTTCATGAGTTGTTTGAGTACAACTTGACTCTCCCCTTGAAGTTGAGGATGGCACCTCCTGAGTAGGCATGGGTGACTTTCTAGTTTTGATGGTTTGAAGTTCTTGTTTTAGGGAATAGACATATTAGTTCATCCTTTCCATTTTTTTGCACAGTTGTTCTAATAGGCTTTGTGGAACAGTTTGGGTTGGTGCTTGAGAAGATTGGTTTATCCCGGGTAGATATTTTGGAGGTGGGATGGTTTGTTGAAAATGGACCGGTGGCTGTAGGTATTGGATAAGTTGGGTTTGGAACTGGTTATGGGTTTGGTAGTTCTGATGGGGTTAAGGATATTGTCCCTGTGGTTGGATAGGTTGTTGGTTATCTTTCCAGCGGAAGCTTGGGTGGTCATTATACCTTGGGTTGAAATTGTTTTGGTATTGAGGATTTTGAAAGTTCAAAGCATTTACTTCTGCTAGGGGTCCTCCTAAAAGAACATACTTGATGGATGGAATGGTTGGGTAGTTGTCTGTCTTATGGTCATGTTTGTCACAAATTGTGCAAACAGGGTCTACAATTTGGATTTCATGGACTTTCCTAAGGTCTATTTCTTCAACCTTTCTAGAGAGTGCTGCGAGTTTATCCCTAAGGATTTCCTCTTCTCTAAGTGTATGAATTCCAGTTGTTCTTTGTGGATTTTCAGAATAAGGTGAAGTTCCCCATGTTTGGTTTTTTCAGAAAGGCTTTCTAGATACTCATAAGCGTCATTTGGGGCTTTATTTTTAAATGTTTCATTACACATCATGTCAATGAATTGTTTTTTCCCCAGACCCAACCCTTCGTAGAAAATTATCACTTGTTCAGGAGTAGAAAAACCATGGTGTGTAACCATGTTTAGAGTGTCTTTGAACCTCTCCCATGTTTCATAGAACGACTCTCCCTCTTTTTCAAAATTTTTTTGGATACTCTTTTTAAGTGCAATTGTTTTGTGGTGGGGAAAGTATTTTTTGTAGAATTCTCTTTGCAGTTGGTCCCAAGAGTTTATGGATGATGGTCTCAAATTATTTAGCCGATTTTTAGCTCGATACTTTAAAGAAAAAGGAAATAGCATCATCTTATCTGATTCTAGTTGATGTGGGGGACACATGGTTTCTACAATGTCATTGAATTCCTTAATGTGAAGGTAGGGCATCTCGGACTCCATTCCATGGAATGTGGGAAGATGGTTTAGGAGATGGGGTTTAAAGATGTAGTTGGCATCTCCTAGGGAGTTATGTCTAATACATGAGGGGGAATTGGTCCAGGAAGGTGTGAGGTAGTCATTCATGGTTTGATCAATTGCATTCCCCAAGTTTGGGGCTACCTCATTTGGGTTTCCATTTTGGTTTCCACCCGGGCTTATGAGTTGGTTTCTTTGAAGACCTTCCATTGAAATGGGATAAATTTTGGATTCTGGAGTATTATAAAGATTAGGATCTAATGTAAAGAGTTCCCTTGGTGTACTTGACTCCCCAACCCCAGGACTATCCACCCTAACTATACGGTTTGATTGATCGCGGGTGTAGGCAGACATGCGCCAAAAGAAAAAAAACGAGAAAGGGACAAGATAAGAGAATTTGGACGAGAAAAGAAGAAATGGGGGATAATAGAATGGGTGTTTAGATGAATTACTTGGGTCCCCATAAATGGCACCAAAATTTGATTCTCGTTCAAATTTACCCAAGAGAAGAAGGTAGAACGATCCTTGTAGTTTAGCTTGGGTTATCGAATCCTCAGAGACCTAAGAAGTAACCTAAAGACACATACATTCTATAGATTGTTTTTGGATATGAAGTGGTCAACTTGGGTTGATTAAGATGTTTTTAAAGGATATATAATAGATTTAAGTGAATTCAATTTAAAATAATGAGTTGATCCTAGGTTATCACTTGGGGTGGATTGGATGAATTTCTTTTTTAATGATTTCAATTTCTTATAATTGAGATGGGTTCATTTAAGAAGATCAAACATAATCATCACTTACAGGTTTAATTCCTACACACCCTAATACTCATCCCCCATACACTTGAAGGATCAAATCATTGAGCACTCCAAGGTAGAGGTTCGTATTAGCACTTTAGATGTGTGACATTAAATTCAATAAGGATGAAGATGTTTTAAAATCATCAAATAAAAATCTCATTTAAAAGAAGTGATTAGACATTAATGGAGTGAGAAATAAAATCCAATCCAGACCCTTTATTCTCCATTGGATAAAACCATAAAAGAGTTATCCCTCCATTGATGACATGTCTTTAACTGAAGCGGGAAGTAGACTTACTATGGTGGAATTGAAGAAGTAAAAAAAGCAACAAAAATCGATCACTCCACCGTTGTGTGATAAATATCGCAAAGTATGGTGTGAAAAAATTCACACCTTGAACCAATAGTATCAAATTGATATGTAGAAAAAAAGAATAAGAGTAGAAGAAGAACTTTTATTAAGAAACTAGGATGAATTAAAACAACTTACATGTGAAGGAAGAACGTTACAAAGAGAAATTGGTAGCATAACATTAAGATGAAAACAAAGCTCAAAGATGAAAAACTACTTCACTAACACTGCATTAAATAGACATTTTGGGAGCCTTGGGTCGATCCTACAACAGTACAAAATATCACACTTGAGTATGGTAGGCCTAGGGTGGTGGAAGGCTTGTGAAGCTTGGACTTTTCCACATTTGACCCGAGGTGGAAGCCAGCTTGCTTCCATCGAACAGATGCGCTTGTAAGTCCTTCTAGATGGATGAATTAGAGTGGGAAATAGAATAATAAAATGGATCCTCGGATTTCTCCTACCCTCCTTTAAAATTTGGTCCATTTGGAGTTGTGGATTCGGAGATATGATTATATTAGTAGACTATTTTTCTGGGTCGCAGAATCTGGCCTAGAATTTTATCTCTAACTTGGTCTGCCTAAATTGACACCATGGATTCTGAATTAGCATTGGATCCTGAATAGTTATTTGTTACTATACATGTATTCTAGCATCCCATGAAATTTGGGATTACTTGGGCCTATATGTTGGTCCCCACAGCCTCATCAGTGGGCTGGTGTCCAATCTGACTTCTCCAGAATTGTTTCCTTTCATCACAAAATATCCCCATCTTCTTCCATGAATTCTCCATTGATCCCTGAATCAAACATGTTCATATTTAAGTGTAGATAAATTTAACAAAATATCAAATTAAAATATGTATAATTATATTCCTTAAAATCAGATGAATCATTGGGTACTTTAAATGATGTTAAAAAAATGTACCACATAATAGTGCATTTTAAGATGGTATTACAATCATAATGTGAAATGATGTTCAAAGTGTAAAATGTACTAAAATGGTGTTTATAAATAATAAAGAACATGAATATTATATATATTAACAATGAATATTAGCCTCATTTAGTGGATAATCAAAAAATTATATGGTAGGGATACCCCATTGGGATGGTCTCTCAGTAGTGGAAAATCTCTTCTTTTCCATGGATGAGTATGGGTTCCTATAAGCTTGTGTGGAAAACTTATGAGGGAGTTTTATGCTTCTAGATGGGTGTTGTATCCTAGTTCGACTAAGATGCATCACGATCTATGTAGATAGTATTGGTGGTCATGATTTAAGAAGTAGGTGTCAAGCTTCGTGGCTAGATGCTTCACTTTTCAACAGGTGAAAGCCAAACTTCAGAGGCTAGTTTGGATTTTTCAGCCTTTAACCATTCCTCGGTGGAAATGTGATGACTTAAAAATGGATTTTGTGATATGATTACCCTAGAAAACCCATAAGAATGATACTTTATGGGTTTTTTTTGGATCAATTGACTATGGTTTCCCGCTTATTACCTATTAGGAAAACCTTTATAGTGGATGACCTGGGAAATATTTACATGCATGAGGTGGTTTAGTTGCATGGTGTTCTGAAGAGTATTTTTTTAGATAGAGACCCTCTTTTGACATCATGTTTCTAGCAGGGTATTTGGAAAGATTTGGGATCACAAGTTCTTCTAAGAACAACCTATCATCCACAAAATGATGGTCAATCTGAGTAGACTATTCAGATTCTAGAGGATATGTTATGAGCCTATGTTTTGGATTTTGGTGGTTTATAGGAGAATAACATGGCACTCATAGAGTTTTCATATAATAATAGCTTCCATACATCGATCAAAATGGAATCTTTTGAGTATTTTTATGAAATGTTGTGTCATTCACCTCTTTTTTGGATAGAGGTAGGTGATTCAACACTTGTTGGGCTTAGTCTCATGCAAGAGACATCTGAATGGATTCAGTTGATTAGATAGTGGTTGGGGACTATACAGATTAGGCAGAAATCATATACTGACTATCATAGATGACCTTTGGAATTCGAGGTTGGTCATCATGTTTTCCTTTAGGTGTCACCAAGGTTGGGGAAATGTCTTATCAGGAAACAAGGAAAGATAGCACTCAGGGTTTTTAAGTTGTTTGAAATAATGGAAAGGGTCGATCCAATGTAATACCATATATCCCTTCCACAGTGCTATAGTGTCATGCATAGCATGTTCCATGTGTGAAAAATGTGAAGATATCATATAAACCCATCCCATGTGATAGGCGTAGCAGACATCGGTCTTTGTGATGATGCATCCTTTGAGGGGAATCCAATATGGGTTTTGGATCATAGTGAGAAATATCTTCAAGGTTAGACTATACCATTGGTTCAGGGGTAGTGGAATATTGTGTGAGTTCAGAAGGAGACCTAGGATAGGGAGTTTGATATGCTGACACAGTTTTCAGAATGGTTCTCTAAGACCTTAAAGTGATTCTTGGAGAAGCTTGAGGAAAATCTGTTATAAGGTGGGGAGATTGTAAGATCCTATCTTTTTAGAGGTATGTTTTTCTCTAAGTTTTTCACTTATGCCTTGGTGGATGAGTCTTGTTCAAAGAAAAAGATCCTTTGTTGGGGAAAATGGCCTAAAGTTCAAGGATGTATGCTCTTTTGAATTAATGGAGTTCGGGTATAAATGGGACTAAGTGTTAATATGGGTTCTTGGTAATTTGAGAAGTTTTAAAGGAGGTTTGGAGAGTTTAAGGGAAAATGGGATGAAAACTCAACTGCATGAAAATAACACATTGTGTAAAGGGTTTACACATCATGTAATGTTTCATAGGTTTTAATTAAATAAATCCTAAGTGAAAGGTTTTTTGGTGAATACCATTAAAAAAATTTACATGACATGTAATTACATTACACTCTATGTAAATTCCCAAACTACTATGAAGCTGAAATTTATTTTATTTCACTACAGATCCTCTCCTCTCAACCCTAGGTAACTCTCCAGGTGATTTTGGGGTTTCAGATTCCCTTTTGGATGTTCTGTTTGTGTGAGAAATCCCTGGTAAGTTGTTTCAGTTAGGTTTCTTCCTCTTTTTATTCCTTCTCCAACCTATTGTGGTAAAATCCCTTGGACAATTGCATTGTTGGTTTTAATATTGACCAGTTTGGATCTAGGAACCTCTTGAAAATCATCTTCACATTTTTCTTCTTAGTTGTTGGTTGTTGGAAGCATTGTTGGATCATTGGTTAAATGTAGGGGTCAAAATATTAACCCTTTGGTTTGATTATTGTCAAGTTTATGAAATATCGTGATTGTTCCTTTGTTGTATGCACCAAAATTGATTAAATAATTGAATGAGATTTATTACTTGAATTCCTTTTGTTTTAAATGAATTTGTAATTCGATAATGTATTAAAGTATGTTTAGCATGACATGTGACCTAGGGTTATTTCATGTTATAGAATCCCTAAATTATGGATTATTTCTTATTGATATAATTGTTTATCAATTGTCAATTGAATTTAAATGTGGAATATAAAAGAATAATGGTAATTAACATAATTAACTATTGATATATATGATGTGATATTGTGATATCCATGCTATATGATAGGAATTTTGTTCCATGATGAGATTCTTATACAACGGGCTAGTCTGAGGAACTTGCACATGTATATGCTGTAATGATGATAGTGAGCAAACTCGACCCAGTCCAATGCTATAATGATTATTGGTATTCAACCTGGAAATGATGTAATGATTATAGGGATTTGACCTGGATTGATTATTGTGATTATACCATGGTTATATGGTGGTTGGCATGTTCGTATGGCATGCTCCATGATATTCTGGCATGGCACCGAAGCAGGCTATTTACCTTGGATACGAGGTTGTGGTTGGCATGGTCGTAATACATGCTCAAATATATTACGACATAGAGATAAAGTAGGTTATGGTTGTATTTTATTAATTTTTGAATTAATTAATAAACCTATTTATCTCTTTATTGTATAAACTTCATACAAGACTGGTTTTGTTTAGATACAATGGTGTTGACCTACTGAGTTATACTTAGACCCTATTCAGGTTGCCATTTGGAACTTGAGAAAATTTTATAGATACAGGTTTGGACAAGGGAAAAGGACCTTACTTTTGATTAATTGTTGCTATTAAGCTGGAGTTTGGAGTTGGGACTTGCGTGGGGATCGGGGCCTGAGACTTTGAGTATTTTATTGAGACCGTTAGTCTTTTTTTGTATAGTTCTAGCATGAAATTTAGTTACATTACAACACATCATTATATTATTCTTTTATTATTATTGGATTATTCAATTGGAATTTATTTTTATCTTACACTATGCCCTTACTTTTATTATTATTTTGATTTTATTATGATTTTTTACTACTGTGACATTTCATACCAGGGGGTATAGTCTCCCCACTACACACTTTACACCCCTGGTGCTAGTTGAAAACCTTTGGCGCATGGGGTGGCATGATTGAGATATCATAACCAACCCTTTTTAACCACGTGAGAGAGTGCCAGATTGGGGGACATTACACTTATCTTTTGGTTTTAACCCTTATTTAACCTTTGTAACTCTTACAGTGACAACATGGATTTTTTACTTTTTGAGGGTTAATAAAGATATTATAAAATGAAAAAATACCCATAAATTGGTAAGGGTTGATATTTTAAATCTTATCCAAATAATTTGGAATAATTTAATATTTTTATGATTTTTATATATTTTAATAAAATATTATTTACTATAAAATATTCATAATGTCAATTTTAAGAAATATTCATTACTTTGACTTTAATAATATCAATATAAAACTTATAATTCAAAAAAATGTAATTACATCCCTAAAATTTTAAGGTAATCTATAAAATCCATTTATAAAATTAATTATCTCAAATTATATTTATTTTAATATTTTTAATATCAGTTATTTTATTTTTCCATTAATTAAATAATTACTACATCAACATTGTGCAAGATTTTAGGATAATTATTTCTTCCCTAAAAATTAAAAATAAACTACCATGATGAATATAAATCTCTTAGATGTAAAGTTACAATTTATAGTTGAAGATATTCTCTAGATAATCCCATATTAAAAATGTTATATTTATTAAAAACATGAATGTGACATCTTTGAATTTTAATTAAATAAAATATTACAAATATCATAATCTCATTAAAATGGTCATATCACCAAACATTAAATGATTATGGGAGAAATTAAATTATCCAATAAGATTTAGTTAAGTGTTTGGGTCATTAAATGGTTCTTATCATTATATTTTTAACCTAAATTACTTAATTTACTTTTATCATGGAAAAAAAAAATTACCAAGGTTTATATTCATATTAGCCAAAAATACAAGGGAAAAATTTACTAAATTTAAACCTCCAGAATAAAAAAAATATGGCATCCATTTTTCAAAATTTAGAAAACATAAGTTTCAGAAATTAATTTAAAATTAATTCTACAAAATGCAACGAAAAATAGTTTTCTTGAAAATGCATTTTAAGCCCAAAAATGTACTTATACCAAAATAAGTTATAAGTATGATTAAAATGAAATTAATTAGATTATATATAACTAAATATTACTTATGTTACTTTGGTATAAAATTCAAATCATAAATGGACTTTTTAATACAAATAAAATGATAGTTTTATAAAAAATTGGTAATTTTCACTATTCAATGGAAAATCAATCTTTTTAGAAAAACAAAAAAACTTCACCCTAAGATAATTTTAATATGATGATTTAAAAATTAATTTTGTTTTTTTAAATACATTTTATAAAATTTTAAAAAATAAATTATATTTATTTTCTCATAGTAAGTAATAAAAATCACTTTTTAAAGAAACATATTTTTAAATAATAAAATGATTTTATTAAAAATTAAGTGTTTATTCACAAATAATTAATTAATACATTAAAAATGAGTAAGAAAATTATATATTTCATATTATAGTTTATCCTATTCACACCCACTAATTTAATGACTAGTTTATAGTGGTCGTGTTAAAATAATAATATTTTAGAGTTTATTTAATCTTGGTGTTCCGTGCAACATAAGATATTGAAGATGTTAAATTTATTTAAAAATAGACATACCATAAAATCTTGGGGTGTTACATTCTCCCCAGCTTTAATAAATTGTGTCCTCAAAATTTGAAATTGAACTTCAAAAATAAATGGTGGATATTTGAAAATTCCTTTGTGGGAAACCCACAATGTAAAAAGTGTTAACCAAACTTCCTATTAAAAAGAAGAAAAGGAAAATGATAAGGTCACCACAAAACTAGGATTTTGAATAAGAAAAAATTTTTGGAAAGTGAAAATATAGACATGGAAGCAAAATCTAACTATCAAGTTCTGATGGAGAGTGATAAATAACATGATAAAGTGAAATTTAACCATCACTAAACTGTAAATCTATGATGAGTTAAAAGTCCACTGATTCCTCAGTAAGAAAATTAAGCAAATAACATTTTTGTTCCAAAATCTCTTTCCTATAGTTGATGAATTCTTTTATTATATAGATAAATAACTTGAGACAATAAACATACTTGATTTCATTCTATGTCATAAGAATAATATCATCCTTCGGTTTTACTTTGATCTATTTTTACTTCATCTCTTACGCTAGGAAATAGATATTCAAGATGATTTTTTCATGCTTGAAGCACTTTTAATGAATCATAAGATCCATAGTTCATTCATTCAGTCTGTTAATATTTATTGAAACCAAAATTTTTAGCACATGTTATCAACAAAAAATAATATTCAAATATCAACTTAATCCATTACATAAGTATTTAACCTTAAGAATCATCCAAAATGCATCTATCTAAATTTAAAGTCCAAAAATTTAGAATGAAGGTCACCAAATTTACAAAATTAACTTAACATTATATTCCCCAAAAAACATAATGTAGATATTATTGTCTCATACCAAATATATGAATACCTTGATCACTTTAAAACCTTAATGAAAACTTTAATGCTTCCAAAAATAAAATCTCAGGTTGTTGAATATATTCCTTAAATCCAAACTCATAGTAAACTCCATCAATGATAACATAAACCATTAAATTGCTAACCAATTTCATGGTCACCCATACTATTACATAAACATATCTTTATTATTATTATCTCAACATTAAGCACATATTAAGGTTATCTTTCCCCAATCATGTTTTTTCCAAAAGATTAAATTTCCATAGAAACACTTATCTTGGTTACCGATACTATTCATCATATGCTTTTAAATCCTTAAAGAAGAAGTACTATAGTAAAATAATTATATATCTCATGATTTATATAACTAAAATACCACTGTTAAAATATTTCTATAACATAATTCTTGAATCCAACATTGGAACATTAATCATTCCACTACATGCTTAAACTATTATCTAGGACTTATCATCTTATTCCTTAACACCTCCTTCCTTTCATATGTCATTTGTAGTTTCTTCATCATAAAAAATATAAACATAACTCATACAAACCTACCAATTATCTTTATTAGCTTTCCCCAATGGAAAAAAATTTATATAATCATCACAATTTCCACATTTAAGACATTCAACCATCAATAATACCTTAGGGAGACCATTATTCTCATCCATTATAGTAACCAAGATTTTCATTTTTCCTTTGAAATTACTTGATTTGTGTCCTTATTTTCCACACCCAAAAAATCTTCCCGTTCCTCTAAGACATCCACCTAGAAATTTCTTCTCAAATTCTTGACATATAAGAAACTAAATCTTCTTTCCTCTATGATCTCCACCACCTGATCTCTCAGCGAACACTATCCTTCTTTTCTTTGGTGAGTCTAAGAGTTGGTTAAGGTGAATGTTGTTAATCATATATCATGATTACTGAATATGAATAATCAAAATATCATATAATCTAGTTATAATCCCATTTTATTTATTATAAACATGATATCTATTGCATTCATCATTAACCTACTTCCTTAAATTTTTATGAATTGAATAAAACAAAAAATCACAGTGTGAGAAACAATAATCATAGTGGTAAATCACATAATCCATGAATAATCATTTATAAGATGTCTAAATCATGAAAATTTATCAATCTATGAAACCTTAGGTTTAACCTAGGTTATCTATAGTTATTTTGAAATCTATAGGATATTATCCTATACTTAGACTTATATTCAAAGTTATTCATAGGGTTATATTTTATAATCTAAGTTTTCCTAAATCTAGTTCCCAAGGTTTTTACTAAACTTCCTCTGATACCAACTGTAAAGACCCCAACCCCAGTAGCCTAGTGTTGGTGGTTACTTTATTATATTGGAATAATATAAAAGTAATCACCTATTGAATGAATGAATAGTTTATTAGTCTTGGTAAAATAGATACATACTTGAAATTAAAATCACATTTCAAATATAGAGTACTAAATTTATTTTATTTGAGAATACCAATATTACCCTTAGTATATCCTAGCATAATCAAACATAAAACACTTCCTAGTATCCCATGGAAAAATAAAACATAATAATAGGGTGAGGTCAAATAATCAGTAAGGGAAAACATATAGTAGAAGCTATGAGTAAATAAGGCATAAAAAATATGGAAAGTTAAATAAAAAATCCATTTAATCGATAACTTGAGAATAATATGGTAGGAATAAATGATGATCAAATGATTCCATATAAATAATCACATGATAAAAAAACTTAATAATGGATATTATACTAATATAATAATAATAGGGACATCAATAACTAATTTAATAATGATGGAATTCATAATGAGGGACATCTGAACTATAAAGATCTATCCTCAAGATAGTTATTGTCAAGATATATCCTCAAGACTGTTACTATCAATATCTATCCTCAACATAGTTTAAATATGTGGGTAGAAACCCATTTGATTTAGATAACTGATTTGTCTCATGAGACCTGTCAATGCATCAAGGAGATATAGTGGGCCCTGATTATCACTTACTAAGTCCAATGCGTTCTCATATGAATAAATAATTTCACTGAATCAACATGCATTAACAAAATCAATAACTTTCCATTTTCAGAGAACTAGTCATACAAAATATCAATTCTTTACCCAGTCAAACTGATCATCAACCATCCAAAAAAATATGATGAATTGTATCAGTAGATTACATCCTCAATATAATATTAAACAAAGGATCTTTACATAGATGAAAATATTTTAAAGAGATTACTTGAATATTTATAGAGGAAAATACCATTTTTACTTTGAAAATAATTTCTAAAATATAAAAATTATGCATGTAATAAAGAAATAATTTCCATTGAAAACAACTTTGTAAACTTGTAAAGTAAGATTCAATGCTTTATGGTGACATAACGGCAGGAAGTTTTGTTCATTCTGTATAAGTTCAAAAAAAATTCTTTTCAAACTTTTTTAAGAAAAGTCATAAAGTACCTTGTTTTTAAAATGATAGAAAGATTCCTTTTTAATTTTTTTTAAAAAGTTAAAAAGGAATAAAAATGAATTTAAACAGTCATTTTTGAATAGTAAAATCATATTTGAAAACATTTTTAGAAAACATGGATATAAAAGAGAAATATTCCTCAATAGAGACTTAAAATTAAAAAATCTCAAATAATGATGAGATTGTGAAATAAACACTTACCATTTTGTAATCAGTTGAATCAAATGCCCCATGAATGAATAAAATTTAACAAAACTTTAATTATCATTAGAATAAATAAATTCATGATATAATATGTCAAAGGTTAATTTTATACACCCCATAAAAGAATATAGGTTCATAATATCAAAACATGCCTTAATGAAAGAAAAATGAGATGAAGTCCCTTAAAAAGGTTATATCATTAAAGTAAGCTTTAATAAAATTAATAGATGATGTATATTCACTATAAATCCACATAAAACAAGTAAAAATACAGCATAAAGTAATCAAAAGTCATTTCATACATAATCTTATCATGACATAATCAATGGAGTAGAAGTTTAACCCAATGAATGGAAAGTGAGTTAAGAAATCCATTACCTTGCACTTCCCTTTAATTGAATGTGATTTAACCTCCTGTATAATGGTTTAAATCATGTTATTAATTTATAAAATTTCAATATATGTATTTATTATGTCATATATGATCCTATAATATCATCTTATCATCCATTTATTAATAATATTTCACTATTTCCTTTGTTTCGGGTGTTAGCTGCTTTATTTTTCTATGTATGTTTTGTTGTGTAAGTACTGGTTATTGTTAATAGGATGTAGTTCAATCATCCATATAAATATATTAAGTTCATAAATATCATATTTATTCATTATATATATTTTTATAATCATTCTTGAATGCTGAACATGGAAAATGAATCACATCACATCGGGGAGATGGTAGGTCATACATACACTCGAGTGACGATATAATTCCATTAATGAGTGAAATAGTAAGAAATTGGGTGATATATTAATTTTAAATAATCAATATCATGTCATAATTACCATATATATCCATTATTTCCATCATTATAACCATCCTTGTAAAGCGGTGATGGAAAACGAATTACACAGCTATGTCGAGATGATAAGCCGTACGTACACCCTTGTAGTGCTTTCATTTTTCATGGGATGGATAAAATATAAAATATAGTTGTTTAATAATATCAATATATAGGAGTTATTATTTTATGATGTAAATAACACATGAATATGAAGTAGAAGAATAAATAAATTTGTAACGCGTTAATAAAACTGATTACCTCTTCTTTAGTGGACTTCCTTTAGATATCTTATTAAGGGACTTAAGGTTGGTCTTTTGGGGATACAATCACATCCAGAACTTGTATAAGGAATATTGGAAAATTAATTTATATGAATTTGTCAATATACATTACTCAAAGTGTTGTAAATATGTGAAATAAGGGGTGCTCTTTTATAATTGAGGCGAAGGTCACTTTAGGAAGTTATTAAAATTTTAATTTAATATGAATTGATTTTCAATTATAATGGATCCAGACATATTAATTTAGAAAATATTATTATGATGGGTTTAAATCCCCTCACCCAATAAAATTTATAGAAGTTTTTACTAAATTTATACCCTTATCTTTTGGTTTTAAAACTTATTTAACCTCTTTAACTCTTACCATCACAACATTGATTTTTACTCTTTGAGGGTCAATAGAGTTATTATAAAATGAAAATGACCAATAAATGGATAATGGATGAAAATTTTAATATTATTCCAATAATTTGGACTAATTTAATATTTTTTAAAATTTTATATCATTTAATAAAATATTATTTATTATAAAATATTCTTAATGTCAATTATAAGAAATATTCATTACTTTAACTTTAATAATATCAATATAACAATTATAATTAAAAAAAATATTTTATTACATATATAACATGTCAAGTTAAATTATAAAGTTTTTTCATCACATTAATTATATAAAATTATAATTATTTTAATATTTATAATATTATTTATTTTATTTTTTCATTAATTAAATAATTATTTCATTAGCGTTGTGTAGGATTTTAGATTAATTATTTATTCCCTAAAAATTAAAAATAAATTACCATGATTAAGATAAATATTTTATATTAATAATTAATATTTATAGTTGAATATATCCTATAGATAATCCCATATTAAAAATTTTATAGTTATTAAAAATATGAATGTGACATATTTGCCTTTTAATTAAATAAAATATTATAAATATTATAACCTCATTAAAATGTCCATAAATGGTCATATAAACGAATCTTAAATTATTATTTAAGAAATTAACTCATCCAATACGATTTATTTAAGTTTTTGGTTCATTAAATGGTTCTTATCATTTTATTTTTAACTTAAACTACCCAATTTACCTTTTACTGTGGTAACAAAAATTACCAAAGTTACTATTCATATTGGCAAAAAAAGGGAACTATTGACTAAATTTGTACCTCATGGATAAAAATATGGAATCCATTTTTCAAAATTTACAATAAATAATCTTTAGAAATTAATTTAAAATTAATCCCGCAAAATGCAACGAAAACATTTTTCTTGAAAAATGCCTTTTAAGCCCAAAAACACACTTCTACCAAAATAATGTATAAGGATGATTAAAATGAAATTAATTAGATTATATACAATTAAATAGTATTTATTTTAATTTTAGATCAAATTAAAATCATAAAGATACTTTTTAATACAAATAAAATGATAGTTTTATAAATCGGAATTTTCACTATTCACTAGAAAATCAATCTTTTCAAAAAAAATCCCTAAAAAATTTACTATAAGAAAATTTTAATATTGTGATTTCAAAAATAAATTTCTTTTGTTCAAATAAATTTTTTAAAAGTTTTAGAAAATAATTATACTTATTTTCTCATAGAAAGAAATAAAAATCTCTTTTTGAGGAAAACATATTTTTGAAGAATAAAATAATATTACTAAAAATTAAGTTCTTACTCACAAAGAATTAATCCATACATTAAAAATGAGTAGGAAAATTATTTATTTCATAATATAGTTATTTCTATTCACACTAGATAATTTAAAGGCTAGTTTACAATGCTCGTATTAAAATAATAATATTTTGGAGTTCATTTAAGATCGGTGTTCCGTGCAACGTAAGCTCTCAAAGAGATTAAATTTATTTAAAAAGAGACATACCATAAAATATTAGGGTTCTATATAGAAAACTAATGACATAAAAACAGTTCTAGTAAAATAATTAAAAAAATCGAACTCTTTTTCTAACCTTTTTTCATATGGTTTTTCGAAAAAGGTTTACCAAAAGTAGTGACCATAACATTTAATTTTTCAAACAATTGATCAACTGTTAGTGGAGACAATTCTATATTTTATTATAAAATCTCATAGAATAATGCCATCCAATATTAGTACTTATGTCACTGGGGTAGAAATCTACGATGTCCTATAAACATAGTATTCGATGAATGTTTCAACCTAATTGACTACGTACCTTGTTCACAAATGGGACTTCCTTGAGTTTCTTTAATGCTATATCATAATTTTTTTTGATAAGCATGAAATTCATTTACCATCCCTTAAAAAATGGCTCTCAACATGAAATATTCATTTATATAAGCATCATACAATGTAACTCCTAGATCCCATAGTAATTTAAAATCCTCAATCTATGGTTCCAAATAAACATAAATAGCACTACCCAGTTGTTTTGGTACTGATATAAGAAGACATAACATAATGTATTTTTGTTTCATGCATAACCACAATGGAAAGTTACAATTTTCCAACATAACCACTCATGTACTATTAGTTCTTCTTTGAAAGCCAAAAGGATTCAATCTATCCATAGATAACATAAGATGAATGTTTATCGTCTCATTTCCAAATTCAGGATACCTATGATCAATTCTGTTTCACTAAGGAGAGTATACTGAGTGAATAATTTTACTATTTTTATTTATTGTATCTTCATACCACTTCAATTTCCTCATAGTATCCTCACTTTCATATAGGCTCTTAGACACTTGGAATGATTGGAAAGTACCATAAAACTTTTGTAGGACCTGATTCATCTTTCTTATATTGAGAAGCACCACAATTTGGGAATTATTTAAGAGATTTTTGGTCCTTGAGAATCAATATATAGTCATTTGGATAGACATGTATTATTTCATAGATCATACCCACTGAACTTAGCATTCTTTTAGTATCATATGTTTGGATAGGAATCTCATTATCATCTGAGAGTATATCATTCAAGAGAGAGAGTAATTCAGTTAAAATTGCATTAATCTATCCATTTCCAGATTTTAAATTATGAATCATTAGTATGGATTAAAATGTTTTATATTTAGTATAACCAACATTCAATTTTATCTTTTCATAACTCTTTAACTTATGAAACAATTTTGGATAATCATGAATTTCATCTTAAAATTCCATTATCACTTCCTCAATATGATATGCATCATCATTCACACCTATAATAAAACCATCGATACTGTATTCTTCATTGTAAACACTTGTAATCATATCAGATGATCCATAAAATTCATTATTATCCCATTCACTAGATACATTCAATTTTTACCCATTTTTAGTTAAACATTTATAACTTTGATCTATTCGGTGATAGATTAAATGTTCTTTAAACTCCTCTAGACTAATTAGTCTTGAATAAAAATAGTGTAAACACTGAAAAAAGATTTTAAAAGGGTTATATGAATTATCTTTTTCAAACTTGATGAACTCTTTCACCCCATATTCATACAGTTTTTTCATAAAATTGATATCCATATATTTTTGATTCATATCCATTCTATTTGATTTGATAATATTAATATTTATCAAAATAAAAAAATACACAAAAGGGTCCTTTAAAATAAGGGGAACCCAAGATTTGAATGTTTCAAATAATTTCAGCATGTTTTAAAGGAAATAGGTAATTTAATTTAAGAAAATAATTGCTCCACTGGTGGTAGGTGTTATTTTCTAAATTCACACACAATGATCACCGTTACTTGGTATGGGATGAGTACTACTTAGAGTAGTTCAAAAAACATAGGTGCATGTCCATAAGAGATGGGGGATGAGTCTAAAGCAATAAAAATAGTAACTTTTCAGGAGATAAAGCTTATGAGGATGAATGTTTTCTCTTTAAATCTAAATGTTCCTAGGTTTAGGACTTGGAGATAAACCAGACAATATTTCTCAATTTGTTGTCTAAAGTTGAAAAAACAACATTAGTAGTTTGATTTCTACAAGGGGATCCTTTATTGGTGTGACTATGGAAAGGCTCATCTGGATGGTCTTACACACACTCATGACGAGACAATCATTGTTGTTTCAACATTCAAATCAAGCCTTCAGTTACTTCGTGAAAAGTAAAAGGCTTTTTGTTTGAGGACTAAATTTCAGAAGTGTTTATCTTCCTGTGAGGCCAAGGTTGTGGGAGTGGGGTCATGATTGATATCTTATGGGTTTGATGGAGTTATTTACATTTCATTTACATAGTTTTATTATCAATTTATATTATATATCAGGTGAGATTTTTTTGTGTCTAGGAGGTCTCTAAATGTTAATATAATCATATAAATATAGATACCACTATGTTTTCTTACACATTTATGAATTTATAAATATATATACCACTCATACTATTACATTTTTAAATATATATACCACTAAATTTTTTTGACACATATTTTAAGAAGTGTTTGAAAATGAAAAATAAATTATTAAGTGATTAGATCAAGACTTTAATCAATAACCGAGGTTAATTTATAAATAGTAATTGCAAAAGAAAAAGTGTGTCACTTATTTATTGCCCCTTCTCAGTGATAAATTACCACTACACTATATTATTTAATAAGGACTATTCCTTAGAAAGGTAAGCCCATATTCTCTCCTATAATGTTATTCTTCAACATTTTTTGTTGTATCCTTACACATTCCAATTTCGTATTAGGACATTGAATTTTTTTGATCCTTCTGTGTTCCTTAGGTTTGGTTGTAGTGGGTTGTTTTGTTGGATGATACCAAGGTAATAAATTTTTTCCCTTTTCCAGTTTGATACTTAATATAAAAAAACCAATCCTTAATTTTATGTTAGTTATAGGTTCGTTCTTAGCTTAAAGTGGTGGTTGAATTATCTTTCTTTGAATCTAAAGTTCTTATTTGTAATACTTTTTATAGGTATACACCTCTTCCCTCTCACATTCACTTAGATATAGGCTTAAATACAAATAGAGTTGAGTGGATTTAAGTAAAACTGAAAAATTTTGGTTAGGAATGACTTATTAATTGATCTCATATGGATTTTAAGGGTTATTTAGAATCTATTTTTTCTTTATAATCACAAATTTGGTATTTTCATTTTTAATTTCAATGATGGAAACATTTTACATGTTCATGACTTGTAATTTCTTATTGGAACTATTTTTTAGTTAAAATGTGCACCTAATAATGTTTTTGTTATGTTCTTTAAAGTGTTATGAACACATATCAAGATATTACATGTGTTGGTTCTTAATTTCTATTTTCCTATATGATACTTAATGTTTGGTAAACACAAATAAAGGGGTATATATTTTTTTAATTTATGATCCATCAATCCTTTTTATAAATAGTTTATTAACTGTTTTTTATCCTTTATTATGGAAAAAAATTTAATTAATAATTGAAAAATAAAATGAACTGAATGAGTTATAGGTAAATTTAGTTTAAAAAAGGATCAAAGATTGCACCTTTTGAAAGAAAATTGTTAAGAAAATAAATCCATCTATAAACATAAAAACAAAAAATGTAGAAAAACCAACTAAAAATAGATAATAAAATCATAGAAACATACAAAAGTATATATAAGGCCCCAACTTTAAATGTTACATAATATTGAGTTAAATCAAGAATTCTCATAGAGGATCCTTTCAGGTTTAGAGTTTTAGATAATTAGGCCATAACTATTACATAACAACTCAAATATTACAAAGTATACACTTCTACTCGCTATCCATTTTTTTACAAAATAAAACTCTTTAAAAATGATTTCTTTTTATTGATAAAAATATTTATTCATATTGAATTCTTAAATTCTCTTACCCATACTTATAACCTATGGAAAACATTTCATAAACTTTGGATGAGCACAAATAGATCATTAAGGGATATAAAAACGGGAATTGAAAATATTAGTCCATGAATATTTTAAACTCATGAAAACTTTTTCACAAAAATCATACTTTTCACCCATAAAACATAAATTATTTAACATACCTCATGAAATAATAATATTCCTAAACAAATTATTAGAAATCATAAATCATAAAGTTAACTTGCAACATCCATATCATACTTACATTGTAGCTTTCACAGCTACATAGGGAGTAGCCTTCCTGGTCACATTTGGAATACCCATCACAATATATTCCCTAAGTCTCTTAGGATAAACCTTATCATTTAACTCTGTCTCATTACCCAATGAATTGTAGAGAAATCATGGGATCAACCTCCATTGTTTTATCATGGAACCACCTGTATACATAAGAAATTCCCAATAACTATGACATAATCATAAAACATAAAACATGCATAAATTAAAAATAACATTTCCACTTTGCAATCACAATATATCATTTCATGATATTGATATAATCAATCCATTCTTAAAACCATTTTTAATAAAAAAATACATAAGAAGGGGAAATGGTATTTATTTTTCTTTTAAAAACATTACGTCTTGTAGAGGAATCTAAATACCAAATAATGGTCATGGCGACGGAAAAGTCATTATCGCCGTATACATTAAAAAACATTCATTTTTTCATTTAGTAAAATGATTCATATAAAAAGATTAATTTTGAAAATATTTTAATGATATTAAGATTAAAATGTATTGATTATACACTGTATACAAGAAGGTGGTGTATATTATCAAAATATGCCTCAATGAAAGGAGATTGAGACGAAGTCCCTTACTGTGAGTTTGAATCACCATGTACAATCTTTATATTCCATAATAATAAAATTAGGTTAATTTATACTTTATTTATAACCCTTTTCAAGTTTATTATTCCTTTTATATCACTTATTACTATGTTATGAAAATTTCAGAATTATTTATGTTTATATCAGATGTTTTGTCGATATTCGATACTTGAGTTAAAAATGAACTTGGCATAATGTCAATATTCCATGTGGTCATAAGTAAATTATATATATAATAAAATTAATTAAATAATAATCAATTTTATACCTCAATTATACCTTTAAATTAAACCACTTATTTATGGTATGGAAAATGAACAACGTTATGATCATGGAGATGGTAGGTCGTACGTACGCAAGAGTAACGTTTTCATTTTTCATTGATCATTATGGAAATATGGTAATTATTATTTTAACTTTCCAGAATTATAATAGTATTATTAAAATCAATAAAATCATTTAAATATACTTATATATATATCATACAAGTGATGTGGTGAATAAAAACGATTCACATCACTTCATGGAGGTGATAGTTCACACGTACACAAGAACAACGTCATCATTTTTATGTGAATGGAAAGTAAGAATATAGTTGATATATTACTATATTATAATGATAAATATGTCATGAAAATAATATAAAAACTTTAATTCCATCATTATGACCTGTCTTGAGAGATGGTTATGGAAAACGAATTATATCGGTTCGTGGAGGTGATAGTTCACATGTATGCACAAATGATTAATTCCTTTCCCATTTGATAGAAGTGGAGATAGATTTAGGTGATTATATTAACATAATATAATATCAGTATATATTGAGGATACTAGATTTATTATTTCATCATGGATGTAGGAGATTTAAGGGAGTGGAAGAAGAGATAAAATAGAAACACTTAAATAAAAACATTACCTTTCCTTTGGATGATCACCTTTCTTAACAACATAAAAACTCTAAGAAGGGAGTTATACATAAAATAAGGCCTCAATAAAGTGGGTATGGAATATATGAATAGGTTTGGGTAGATATTGGCCAAAACAAATGCTTTTTTAAGTGTAAGGAATAAAGAGGAAGAGTGCATTTTTATAGGAGAGGGGAGGGGCACTTTTGGAATTATTAAAAGTATTAAATTAATATAAATTAAATTTATATTAAAAATGGGTCCAAGTTGATTAATTTAGAATATAGGATATGTAGGTGTCAAAATATAATCATAAAGTGAAAATTAGAAATTTTTTGAATAATATTTAATCCTTATCATTTTGTTTTAACCTTTTTAACTCTTACTATTTTATTAAGTAATTTACACCTTGAGATTTAAAATAATTACCATAAATTTCAAAAGACTAATTAATGAGTCATTAATAACATTTGGAGGATTAAAAAAACTAATTGGATGAATCTTGTATTTTTTTTCAATTTTAAATTCATTTAGTAAAATATTTTATATTTTAAAATACAGATTTTGTTAATTTTGACACTATTCATTACATGACTTAAAAAAAAAACATAAGAACTTGATTCCTTGAAAAAACCTAGTTTAACTCATTAATAACACGTAAAATTAATCCATAAAATTTATGGAAGGAATAAAATATTTCCATTTGTATTTATCTTAATATTATTAATATCATTTATTTGATTCTTCCTTTAATAAATCTTTTATTGCATCATCATTGTGTTATAATTAAATTTAATTATTTAATTTATAAAAATTATAAATAAATTATCATGATATAGGTAATATTTTTATATTTATATTTACTATTTATAGTCAAAGATATCACTTATATAACCCTATATTAATATTGTTTTAGTAATAAGAGACATGTTTATGACATCTTTGTTTTTTACTTTAAATAAAATGTTATTAATGTCATAATCACACCCAAGTGGCTTACAAAGGCCATAATTTCTGAACAATTATTTTATTTTTCGACAATAACTCATCCAATAATATTAGTACAAGTGTTAGGGTAGTTTTATATTATAATAATATTATTTTTACCTTTAATTACCTGATTTACCTTTAACCGTAGTAAATAAAATACTAAAGTTACCATTCAAAAAAAATTATTTTGATCCTATTAGATCACATTTTTTATACTTATTACAACCATGTATGTAAATTTTTGAATATTCAATTCAAATAAGTGACTAAAATTAATTTAAAAATTATCCCCATTGGAGGATTGAGGAAACAAGTTTTTAATGTAAAAACGTTCCAAAGTTCACAATGTTTTTTATATCCAATTTCAATTTGAAATTGATTCCAATGACCTAAATTCTATTAAATGATAAAAAAATTATTTAATTATACTTTAAAACCAATTAAAATGATAACCTAACTATACAGATAAATTAGATGAAAAAATAGTTTTGAATTAAAATGTAGTATTTTTCACTATTCATTAAAAAAAACATTATCAGAAAAAGACAAAAAATTAAACCAAAGTAAATTTTGATGTCCCTATTTCAAAGAATAAGTTTAATTTGTAATATAAAATTTATAAAACCATCAAAATATAGAGTTAAAAAGGGTTTACAATCAATAGGCGGTAAAACTACCTTTTAAAAATATTTAATCTTTTTATTCTTAAAATTGGATTTATTATTATTTTAAGCCCATAAAATTTATTGTAAGAAAGTAAAAAAATTTAATAAACATGTGTATACATAATATAGTTAGTTCTATTCATTCCTTTCAATACATCGACTAGGAGATAATTACTAATTAAAATAATAATATTATATTGTTTTTTGGTATAACTTAGTCTTATGTGCAACATAAGATTTCAAAGAAACTCATTATTGTGTGTTGGGTATGATATCAGAGATAGAATCCCTATAAAATTAATATCTAATTCATAAATTTTAATTGATATAAAAAATTATTATTCTATAATTACATGGGATGTTACATCCTTCTACCCTTTTGGAAATTGCGTCCTCACAATTTTATTTACTTATCAAATAAGTGGGGGTATTTCTCCCTAATAGAATTTTCAGATTCCCATGTTGCCTCTTCGACCATATGGTTTTCCCAAAAAACCTTAAACTGATGAATCAACTTACCTCACAACACTTTCTCTCTGTGGTCCAGAATCTGGACTGGCTGTTCCTCATGAGAAAGATTCTCTTCCAATTGAACTACTTCTGGACTCAAAACATGAGATGGATTTGGCATATACTTTTTTAGCATTGAAACATGATTTTTTTTACCTGAGATAAAATTGGAGGTAAATTCATTTTGTAGGAAACTAATACAACTTTCTCTAGGATTTCTGAGGGTCTAATGAATTGTGGAATCAAATTCCATTTCTTTCAAAAACACATCACACTCTTCCATAGATAAATTTTGAGAAAGACATGATCACCTACCTCAAAAGAAATATCCTTCCTTTAATTATCCACATAACTTTTCTACCTACTTTGAGTTGAACTCATGTGTTTCTGAATCAACTGAACATTTTCTACCATCTCTTTTACCAATTATGGTACCATCAACATCCTTTCACCTACTTCATCCCAAAAAGTAGGATTTTGACACCGCTTTCCATATAATTATTCAAATGGTGTCATTTGTATACTGGAATGAAAACTGTTATTATAAAATAACTCAACCAAAGAAATATGTTGACACGAAATTCCCTAGTAATCCATTGAACAAACATGTAGCATATCATCCTAGGTCTAAATTGTTTATTTTGTCAGCCTATATGACTGTGGATGAAAGGATTACTGAAATTTAATTCAGTACCCAATGACTTCTGAAGGACTTTATAAAAGTTACAAGTGAACCTATGATCATGATAAGATATATCACGACTCATCCCAGTGGGGCCTGCGCCGCGACTCCCCAAGCCCGCCTTCAACAGGCCAGGGGCTGGTGACTAGCACCGAGTAGGCATATTACTAACATGGGAGGCATTTCCTAAGTACCTGTACAAACACACCCATCTCCAATCCCACAAATGCTGAAATGTAAAAAAAAACACCAAGGAACAAAATGCATGCATACACTAAAACCAACCAACAGAGTACGACGGAAGGTAAAGTACTGAAAGTAAACTAGGCCAGAATACAAGTCCACTAAAATAAAAGTCTGAAAATTGCAAAGTCCAAACTGTAAACACAAAAGGTACTAGGACTGCTGCTCATAGCCATAGGAACTCCTCGGACTATAGGTAACTCAGGAAGCTCGGTCCTGTCCGGGTCCACCTTGGACTCCATCAAAAGGCTCCTCGTCTGTACAAGACACAGCACGTGCGGGAAAAGCCCGTGTAGGGGTGAGTATAACAATACTCAGTAGAGGACCCCAAAAACCACAAAACAGTACACAAAGTAAAGGTATAGTCATCTATGCATAGTATATGTCTACAGAACAAAAACTAGATATACTCAAAACCCAGACCCACGGTCTTAGAGACAAGTAGCAAAACCGCATACCCCTCTAGGGGTTCGGTTTGAAGATTACATGAAGCACTTATTCCAGGAGAACACACTCCACGAGTCTTATAGCTCTAATGATGTCCATCCAAGAAGTACTATTCATCAGGAAATGTCACGAGAGGTAGTTACACTCATTACGGGAGACACACTCTTGAGTGAGAAGGTCACGATAGATAGATGCACTCATTACTAGAGACACACTCCTAAGTGGGAAATATCACGATACAAAGATGAGGATCACTGCCAGGGATATGGTGGATACCGCGACTCATCCAGAATTCACATTCTAGGTAGAGGATCGACGCCCAGTGAAGTTGGTCACATCAATGCCGGACTCTACCTAGGGTCAAGAATGGATAGAGGATCTCGCTACGGGCCACTCAGATGGATGCCTAACTCTATCACAGAAATTCTTGTTGAAGGGATCATAATCCTATGTGAGGAAATTATGCCTGACCTTTAGGGGAACGAGAAGAAGGGGCACTAACCCAAACAAAATAAGTCCAAGATATAGTGAAAAAGAGGACCATGCCGTTTTCCAAAAAGTACACAGCGTGTGGAAAAGTTACACGCCATGTGGTTTGACCCCGGGTACTGACCGTATACAACGGACCATGTCATAAGGCTGGTCATGTAGAAAATTGAGTACATGAAATGTAGTATGGTGTACACGCCGTGTTCGAGTGACTGGGGTTGCCTCCGTGTACGCTGGCCATGTGCCCGTACACGATCATCAACCCATGTCCTCCAACCCATGTAATCGGTACACGGGGTGACCCACATTACTGGACTCACCTGGCCATGTGATGGAGTACACAGTCATTTACTCCATCCTGTGTCCATGTACCCCCTGGATACACGCCAAGTCCCGCGTAGTCGCCTATGCCATGGTATACACGTCGTGTTCTGAAGCTGTGTAGATCATCCCATGTCCACATACTTCCCAAAATACACACCGAGATTCGGGGAAAGTCAAACATGCCGTGTGACTAGGGTCACATGCCTTGTGATTCCTCTCTGTCCCCCGAAACCCTAGCTACCACCGCCAGTACTACATAGCGTGTTCTTCATAAGTACACGCCGTGTATTTTGGAAATTTCCAGAAATGCAAACCTCAGCCATCACGCCTTCCGTAATGCTTCGTTCGTCGATCTGACTGTCTGATCGCCATGAAACTCCCAGGTTTTGGTATCCCAAACACCAGGAAGTCAATTTCATTATTTTTTGACCTCCAAACATCTTTGAGAACATGAAAAAATCTATCCATGTGAATAATTCTCGAAGAAAGAACCTTCCCGATCCGGTCCGATTCGTCGTCGCACCTCTGCAAGGTTGTTGTGGTGTCGATTCTTCAATTTGGGATCATTTAATCACAAAACAGATGCGCAACGATCCTTTGTTCATCACCCCATGAAGAAAACAAAGAACATACAGAGAAAGGAAAAAGGGAAGTAATCCAATAAAACAAATCGAGGAACGAACGTCTGCCATCGTTTATCACAGTGTTGATCCACTCCCATTTGTTGGCTTAAACAGATCACAAATCAACAAAAATAATCAACATGGATCAATTCCCTAAATCACCTCAAATAAAACCCTCCCACAAGAACATACAAATCCGCGGATCAACTTCTTCATGGTTGATCCGCGTTCATCATTTAAAATCAAAAACGGGGAAAGGAGATTTAAAATAACAACCCCTACCTCAAGAGGGGATTGATCCCTGATGAAGAGGACGTGCTACCACCATCATAGAGATCCTTAAACTTTGCTGGCATAGAAATTCACAGCTACGATCCATCTTCGTTCATCGCTGAAAGTTATCTCCAAAGTTTCCTCTCAATCTTTCGCCAACAATCGACGTTCAATTATCCCCATAAAAAGGGAAACATGTTTTGGAATTCAAAAATACGCTGTGGTATTAATGAGTCTATCTTTCCATTTTTGAGTCATTATGACATTCCATTTATTAAAGAAACTTCTACCCTGTCGCTGTGTTTTAGCGGATGTTTCCATAAAATAAAAATAAACATTGCGAATTTATTTTTATTTTTATTTTTACTAAAAACGTCCAAAAATTAACTTTTTCCCTCGACCCGCGCCCATTGAGATTAGGCTCGTTCTTAGGTAAAGTCATCGTCCTGGACACAATGGTGCCCTCATATTTTTAATCTAGGCATCCTTTTGGAATCTTCCACAACTGCACATAAGTTCCGACTCACTTAACTAAAAAAAAGTTCAAACCACCATTCCGGGACCACCGGGCAACAGAATGATGTGCCGTCTCTGTGTCTGGTCTCATAATAATTCCATATAATATTTAAAAATAATACATGGAAAATATAAGACTTTACATTCTCCCCACAATGGGGATTTATGTCCCCAAAAAGCCAAGACAAAGGCTACTCAAAAATATGTGGGTATTGGGCATGGATCTGGGCCTCCCGCTCCCACGTGCTCTCCTGAAGATTCCCATGCTTCCACTAGACGCGCACCAAGGGAATCGATCACCCATGAAGGATCCTCTCCTCTGATTCTCGATCTCCACATGGTACTCAGCAAAGGTTGCTCCATCATTGATGTCCAACTCACCCCAGTTGATGACGTGTGATGGGTCATGCACGTACCTCCTCAGCTGCGACATGTGGAAGACATCATGTACCCGATGCAACTGTGGCGGTAGAGCTAGGCGGTACGCCAACTCTCCAACTTTGTACAATATCTGGAAAGGTCCGATGAGCCTCGAAGATAGCTTGCCGCCTCGGCAAAATCTCCATAACCCTCGTCGAGGTGAGACCCGAAGAAAGATGTTGTCTCCCTCTTCAAACTCCAGAGGTCTCCATCGTCTATCAGAATTAGCCTTTTTCTGGATCTGTGCAGTATTCATCCACTCCCGGATGATCTGCACCTTCTCGGTGGTAGCTCACACCAACTCTGGACCCATGAGTGCTGGCTCTCTGGGGTTAGTCCAGCAAAGCGGTGACCGGTAGAGTCTCCCATATAAGGCCTCGAACGGTGCCATACTAATGGTGGAGTGGTAGCTATTGTTGTACGCAAACTCCACCAGTGGTAGGTGGTCCTCCCAACTGTGACCAAATTCCAAGGAACAAGCTCACAACATATCCTCTAGAATCTGAATGGTCCTCTCCGTCTGACCATATGTCTGGGGATGAAACACTGTGCTCAAGCGTAGTTGAGTCCCAAAAGCCTCCTGCAATCCCTTGCACAACTGGGATGTGAAATGAGAGTCTTGGTCCGAGACTATTGTCAAGGGGATTCCATGAAGCTGAACTATATCTTTCACATAGAGGCGTCCCAAGCTCTCTATGGAACTCTGCTCCCTGATAGCTGGGAAGTTGGCTGACTTGGTGAGTCAGTCAACGATCAACCAGATGGAATCATGACCTCTGGATGTCCGTGGTAATCCTGTAATGAAGTCCATTGATATTCCATCCCACTTACACTCTGGAACTTCTAGGGGTTGAGCTAATCCCGTTGGAACCTGGTGCTCAACCTTCACCTGTTGGCATATAAGGCATTGAGAATTGATCTCCGCTACTTCATTCTTCCTGCCTGACCACCATAACTATCGTCGAAGATCCTGGTACAACTTTTCCACTCTAGGATGTACCACCAAGGGGGATATATGAAACTCTCTCAGGACTTCCTCCTGCAACGCCACTGGTACAAAAGTGCATCCTCTGAAAAGAAGTATGTGCTCCCCACCTTGCGAATATTCAACAGGAGCATGTCCTATGGATAATTGAGCACGTAAGGCCACACAGTCGACATCTCCTAGCTGCACCTCCCTATCCCATTGTAAGAGTTGAGGGGTGAAAACCATCGACTTTAGGTAAGCTGTATCCTATCCATACATTAAGGATAACTGCAATGTGACTAACTAATCCGTCATCTCACTAAGTAGCTGTGAGCTCGACCTTCTGCTAAGAGAATCCACCACCTTTTCCCCTTCCCAAGAGTATAGATGATCTCAAAATCATAATCCTGGAGGAACTCTAGCCAATGCCTTTGCCTCAGATTCAAATATTTCTATGAGAAGATGTACTTGAGGCTCTTGTGGTCAGAGTAGACGATAAACTACTCACCCATAAGGTAGAATTTCCACATCTTCAATGTGAAGACAACCACTGCCAACTCGAGATCATGGGTCGCATAGTTATACTCATGTGGACTAAGCTGACGTGAACCATAAGCAATCATCACCCGCCTCTACATCAGGACACAACCAAGCCCAGTCCCTGATGCATCGCAGAAAACTATGTACTCGACACCCTCCTCCGACAATCTCAAGACTGAGGCACCTTTCAAACTCTGTCTCAACTGCTCGAAAGCCTACTGACACTTCTCCATCCACATGAAGGGTTTCCCCTTCCTGGTCAAGGATGTCATTGGTTCTGATATCCGAGAGAAATCAGGAACGAGTCTTTGGTAATATCCTACCAACCCAAGGAAGCTCCACACCTCCGTCACGCTCCGTGGTGCCTCCCATGCTAACACAGCCTCCACCTTGGCTGGGTCTATAGCTAATCCATCTGCTAAGATGACATGTCCCAAAAAGTGGACCTCCTGAATTTAGAACTGGAACTTTGAGAGATTCCCATAAATATGGTGCTCCCGAAGTACGTCTAGAACCATTCATAGGTGTCTCTCATGCTCCTCTTCTGATGTCGAGTACACAAGGATGTTGTCGATGAAGACAACTACGAACCTATCCAAGTATGGATGGAAGATCTGGTTCATCAGTCCCATGAACACTATATGGGCGTTCATCACGCCGAAAGGCATCACTAAGTACTCATAGTGACCGTAGCAACATATGAAATCCGTCTTCGGTATATCCTCATCCCGTACTCGTAACTGGTGATAGCCTGATTGAAAGTCAACCTTTGAGAACCATTGTTCCCCTATTAGCTGATCGAAGAGGTCATCTATTCTCGGCAGTGGATACTTGTTCTTCACTGTCACCTGGTTCAGGCTTTGGTAATCCACGCACAACCTCAAACTCCCTTATTCCTTCTTGGAAAACAAGACTGGGGTCGCCCAGGGTGAAATGCTGGGTCTCACAAAACCCTTGCTCTGCAAATCCTCCAACTGCACCCTCAGCTCACGAAGCTCTGTGAGAGCCATATGATATGCTGATGAGGAAATCGGTGCCGTCCCAGGGTGTAATTCAATGCAGAAGTAGATTTCCTGGTGGGGAGGTAATCCTGGAACATCTTCGGGAAAGACATCCTCATACTTCGCCACAACTGCTAGGAACTTGGAGCTCAAAACATCCAATACTCCAAGGGCAAGGATAGCCAACTCATGAGCGATTGGATGAACCCTACTATTCATAAGCCCATTATGCGCTGCCTAGGTTTCCCTTTCTCTGAAAAAGGAAAACCTCATTCCATCATGACGGACACATCGCACTCTTCGCCTAAAACAGTCAATCTGGGCATGGACCGAAGATAACCAATCCATACCGAGAATGACATTGTAAGGCCTCAACGCTATCACCAAGAGGTTCCAACCTAAAATATCACCTCCAAGGGTAAGATCACACTATCTGAAAAGGTGCGTGATCGTCGAGTCTCCCCTCGTAGGTGTCTCCAATCATTCAGATCGAGTCAACAGTTCTACCATAATCTCAAGGTTTCGTACAAGACAGTTGGATATGAAGGAATGACTAGAACATGTATCTATAAGTACAAAAACTAAGGTAGAAAAGACACAGATCATACCTCGAATCATCCCTGAATCCCCTGGGTCGTATGCCTCAACTGCATGCAGCTGTCCTCATCCATGTCCCCCCAGCTCCCTCATCCTGGTACGGACCTCCTGGGGGTGGTGGTGGAAGTAAGTAAAAGTGTCTGCCACCACCCACATCCCTCCCTGCTCCTCCACCACGTCCGACACCTAGCAGTTCTCTCTGATCCACTCTCTGCCTCTGCCTCGGTGGTCCATCCACCACTTCTCTGTCAGCATCTCGACAGGTTGGATAATCTCTAGCAAGTTGTCCCCTACCATCGTACGTGTAGCATAGCTTCTCCCTAGGCTGACTAGATCAAGAATGAGAGCCCTGGACTGTTGATCCTCTATCCTAGGTCCTCTTATGACGTTTCCCATGTCCAGATCTCTGTGTCTAACATCAACTCCCTACTGTCGGGGTCTCCGCACCTATCTGCCTACTGCTGATTGCCATTGGCTGTCTCTACTCCACCAAGAAGATCTCGATCACCAAGTCCCACTCGATCACTCCAACATAAGTCGAAATGCATAGAGGCACGACACTAGCTCAGATGTCTCATCATATACCTCGCTCGAAGGTCTGAGCTCTGAAGTACTGATCCCTGACCATATCCACCAAGTACCGAGCGAGGTTGGTGAACCTTGATGAATAGTTAGCTACTGTCATACTGCCCATCTAGAGATGAATAAGCTCTTGGATGCGCACAAATCTCAGCATAACTGGAGAGAACTCCTCCATAAAGAGTTGCTTGAACTTTGTCCACAAAATAGTCTCCTCATCGTGAGTCTGTGTGGTCAGACTCCACCATCATCCCGCCGAACCCTGAAGAAGGCTCGCTCCTAGGATTACCATCTGGTCTGATGGTGTCCTCACTAGATGGAAAACTCTAGTCACCACCTCAAGCCAGTCCTCAGCCACCTGAGGGTCGAGCTCGCCTCAGAACTTGAGGGGTCTCTATCTTTGGAACTCATGGAGTGCGCTAAGCCTGCGCTCCTCGTCGGTTGGTACTGTGGGTACCACGGGCTACTCCAAGGGTGGAGGCATAACTGGTGCACCACCTAGTGGAAACTCCTGGGGAAATGGTCCCTGTATCGAAGGCTCATCACTGAGGGGGTCATCCTCGTGATCGAGCTACTGAATCCCAGTAGGTATGCGTCATGGAGGCATCCTATAAGGAAACAAGATGTACTATGGTCATCGAGTATATCTGGATAGCTGACACAAAGGACATGGAAAACAAAACCGATTCCTATATGATGAATATACCATTATTTTACTTTCTCACAACTAGTGTTTCCATGTACCAAGTCAAAAAGCAGGTTATCAGAGTCCTAGTGTATGGATACATTGGCTGCCGCACCAATACTAGAGTCTCTAGCCTGAAAGCTGAACTCGAAACACTTAACATTGTTGCCCTAAACCAATCTCACAGACCCTTGGTCCTAAGGTAGAACCGACCACCTCTAATACCACTTTGTCACAACCTATCCCAGTGGGGCCCGCGCCGCGACTCCCCAAGCCCACCTCTAATTGGCCAGGGGCTGGTGACTAGCACCGAGTAGGCTTATTAATAACATGGGCGACATTGCCTAAGTACCTGTACACACACACAACTCCAAGCCCACAAATGATGAAATGTAAAAAAAATACTATGAAAAAAAATGCATGCATACACTAAACCCAACAAACAGAGTATGACGGAAGGTAAAATACTGAAAGTAAACTGGGCCAGAATACAAGCCCACCAAAACAAGAGTATGAAAACTGCAAAGTCCAACCTGTAAACACAAAAGGTACTGGGACTGCTGCTTGTAGCCATAGGAATACCTCAGTTTGTAGGGAACTCAGAAAGCTCGGTCCTGTCCTGGTCCACCCTGGACTCCGTCAAAAGGCTGCTCATGTTCACAAGACACAACACGTGCAGGCAAAGACCATACATGGGTGAGTATAACAATACTCAGTAGAGGACCCCAAAAACCACAAAGCAGTACACAAAGTAAAGGTACAATCAGATATACACAGTATATGTATACAAAACACAAACCAGTTATACTCAAAACCTAGTCTCGCGGTCTTAGAGACAAGTCGCAAAATCGCATACCCCCACTAGGGGTTCAGTTCGAAGATTCCAAAAAGCACTCATTTCGGGAGAACACAATCCACGAGTCTTATAGCTCTGATGATGTCCATCTGAGAAGTACTGTTTGTTGGGAAATGTCATGAGAGGTAGTTACACTCATTACGGGAGACACACTCCTGAGTGAGAAGGTTACGATAGATAGATGCACTCATTACGGGAGACACACTCTTGAGTTGGAAAGATTACCATACACAGATGAGTATTACTGCCAGGGCCATGGAGGATACCATGACTCATCTGGAATTCACCTGTTAGGTAGAGGATCGACACCCACTGGAGTTGGTCACATCAATGATGGACTCTACCTAGGGTCAAGAATGGATAGAGGATATCGATCTGGGCCTCTCGGATGGATGCCTGACTCTATCACAGAAAGTTCTGCTGAAGGGATCATACTCCTGTGTGAGGAAATGATGCCTGACCTTCAGGGGAATGAGAAAAAGGGGAACTAAACCAAAAAAATAAGTCCAAGATATGGTGAAAAAGAGGACCATGCCATTTTACAAAAAGTACAGGGCGTGTAGAAAAGTTACACGCCATGTGGTCTGACCCCGGGTACTACCCGTGTACAACGACCCATGTCGTAAGGCTGTTCATGTAGAAAGTTGAGTACACGAAATGTAATATGGTGTACACACCATGTCCGAGTGATTGGGGTTGGCTCCGTGTACGTTGTCCATGTGCTCGTACATGGTTATCAACCTGTGTACTCCAGCTCGTGTAATCGGTACACGGGGTGACCCACGTTACTGGCCTCACCTGGCCGTGTGATGGAGTACACAGTCGTGTACTCCATCTCGTGTCTATGTACCCCCTGGATACTTGATGAGTCCCACATAGCCGCATCTGCAATGATGTACATGCTGTGTTCTGAAGCGGTGTAGATCATCTCGTGCCTGCGTACTTACCAAAATACACACCGAGCTTCAAGGAAAGTCAAGCACATCTTGTGACCAGGGTCACACGCCGTGTGATTCATCTCTATCCTCTGAAACCCTAGCCACTGCCACCAGTACTACATGACGGGTTCTTTGGAAGTACACGCCATGTATTCTGGAAATTTCTAGAAACACGAACCTACACCGTCACGCCTTCCGTGATGCTCTGTTCATCGATTCGGCAGTCTGATCACCACGAAACTCCCAAGTTTTGGTCTACCTGACACCAAAAAGTCGATTCCGTTGTTTTCGGACCTCTGATCGGCTCTGAAAACATGCAATGATCTATCCTCATGAAGAACGCTCGAAGAACGACCCTTCCCGATCCGGTTCGATTCATCGTCTGTCATCGTCCTCGCACCTCCGGAAGGTCGTTGTGGTGTCAATTCTTCAATTTGGGATCGTTGGGTCGCAAAATAGACGAGAAATGATCCATTGTTCATCGCCCCACGAAGAGCATGAAGAACGTATGAAGAAAGGAAAAAAGGAGGAAATCCAATAAAACAAATTGAGGAAAGAACCTCCATCGTCATTAGTCACGGCGTTGATCCGCTCCCGTTAGTAGGCTTAAACAGAATAGAAATCAACAACAATATTAAACATGGATCATTTCCCCAAATCATCCCAAATAAATCCCTCTTGCAAGAATGTACGAATCCGCGGATCAACTTGTTCGTGGTTGATCCGCGTTCTTCGTTTAAAATCAAATACAGGGAAAGGATATTTGAAATAACAACCCCTACCTCAAGAAGGGATCGATAGCTGATGAAGAGGTCATTCTACAACCATCATTGAGATCCTTCAACTTTGATGGCATAATGATTCGCAGCTTCGATCCGTCGTCGTTCGTCACCGAGAGTTCTCTCTAGAGTTTTCTCTCAATCTTTTTCCAACAATCGACATTCAATTATCCCCATAAAAAGGGAAATTTGTTTTGGCATTCAAAAATACGGTGTGGTATTACTGAGTCATGCTTGCTATTTTTGAGTCATTATGATGTGCCATTTATTAAAGAAACAACCGCCCTGTCACCGCGCTACAATGGATGTTTCCTTAAAATAAAAATAAATATTGTGAATTTATTTTTATTTTTATTTTTACTAAAAACATCTGAAAATTAACTTTTTCCCTCAACTTGTGACCGTCGAGGTTAGGCTTGTTATTAGGTAAAGTCATCATCCCAGATGCAACAGTGCCCTCATATTTTTAATCCGGGCATCCGTATTTAAACTGCCACAACCGCACACAAGTGCCGATTTACTTAACTAAAAAAAGTTCACACCACCATTTTGGGACCACTGGGCCTCGGAATGATGTGCCGTCTCTGCGCCTGGTCTTGTAATAATTCCATATAATATTTAAAAATAATACACGATAAATTAGAGACATTACAAGATATAATAAAGAGTGTAAGTCCATGTAACCTGACTATCAATTTAAGATATAACCGAGAAATTTGATCTAGATACAATGTTTCTTGAATATGAAGAAAATGAGTAGATCTAGTCAATCTATCAACAATAAACCAAATCACATTGTTACGTAGAGAAGTCTTTAGCAATCCCACTACTAATTCTGTGGGTATATTTTACTATTTTCACTCTAGCACTGGAAAAGGACGATTCATCCCATTTGGTGATTACCACTCTGCTTTAATGTACTGTCAAGTCAAACAATTCATAATAAAGTCAACAATATCCCTTTTCATTCCGTCCCACCAGTAATAATTCCAAAGGTCTCTATACATCTTAGTACTGTTAGGATGAACTAAAAATGGAGAACTATGAGATTCACCTAAAAACTCTTTCTTCCACAATGAATCACAAGATACACAGAATCTCTTCTCAAATTTCAAAAAAAATATATTTATTAATGTTCAATATAGGAAACTTACCCTTTTTAACCAATTCTAAATTTTTCTGTAATTCATTATCTTCCTTCTGTGCTTGCTTAATTCTGTTTGATAGAGATGATTACACTAAAACTTTAAACAAAATAAAGAAATTTCCTACACTAACAACTTCCAAGCCAAAGTTCATCAAATATTTAACCAAATGATTACATTACAAATGTAACATGGTTAATGTAGCATTAATTTTCTGAATCAAAGCATAATCAAACTTATTTTATTTCCCAAGATGGTAATGAATCATGCATTTATAATCCCTGATTAGTTCCAACCATATTCTATGTCTCATGTTCAATTTTTTTTGAGTGAATATATACTTCAAACTTTTGTGGTTAGCATATATTTTACATTTTACTCTATACAGATGATGCCTCTAAATTTTTAAAGAAAAAACAGCAGAAGCTAATTCCAAATAATGTGTAGGGTAATTTAACTCATGAGTTATCTATTGACATGAAGCATAAGTAATTAGCTGATCATTATTCATTAGGACACACCAACTCATTTTAATGAATCATAATTATAGATAAAAAATTCACCATTTCTGGAAGGCAAGTACAGAACTGGAGAATTCACCAATCTTCTTTTAAATTACTAAAAACAATCATCCCATTCTTTTGTCTAAATGAACTTAACACCTTTTCAAGTTAACTTAGTCACCAAGCTAGATAATCATGAAAAATTTTCAACAAACCTCTGGTAATATCGTGATAAACCTAGAAAACTATGAATATTAATTATATTTGTGGTCCTTGGCCATTATTAAACAATTTTTTTTAGAAGGATCAAAAGTTATGATATCTTTAGAAACAATTTGACAAAGGAAAGAATTTTTTTGCAACCAAAATTTACTCTCAATGAATTTCCCATATAATTTATTTTCTTTTAAGGTTTGAAAAATAACCCTTTCATGCTTCACTTTACTTTTAGAATATACCAAAATTCCATCAATAAACACAACCAAAAACTTATCCAAGAACTCATGGAATATTCTATTCATAATATCCATTAATACAACAGGTGTATTAGTTAATCGAAACAACATAACTAAAAATTCATAATATCCTTATATAGTAAGAAACACACTCTTCAGAATGTCTACTTCCTTTACTTTCAACTGATGGTACCCCGACCTCAAGTCAACCTTTGAAAAATATTGTGCTCCTCGGAGCTGATAAAAAAAATCATCAATATGAGGCAATGAATATTTGTTCTTAATAGTGATGTTATTCAAGGATCTATAATCAATGAAATGTCTTATTGAACCATATTTCATTTTAACAAACAAGATAGGATCACCCCATGGTGAAGTGCTAGGTCAAATGATTCCTTTATCTAATAGCTCATGCAATTGGTTCTTAAACATTAAAAGTTCAATTTGAGCCATTCAATAATGAGGTTTTGAAATTGGATTAGCATTAGGAACTAAGTCAACATTAAATTCAACTTCTTGATTAGGTATACTACCAGATAACTCATTAAGAAAAATATAAAGATAATCATTTACCACTGACACATCATTAATCTGAATAGTTCCTTTGTTTTCAACAATATGTAAAAGGTAACATTTATTTCCATCTTTTAATAGTTTCTTAGATTCTTGATATGTTATCAATGGTAAGGATTCATTATTGTACACAAACTGATTTTTTTTTGAAAATAAACACCTTTAGCTCTATAGTCAATCTTAGAATGGTAAAAAAAACAATCCATACCCAGAATAACATAAAACTATACTAGAAGCAAAATAACAAGGTTTTTTGGTAAATTATTTCCACATATAAGGATAGGAATATTCTTTTAATTTATTTTTTCCTCAAAATTCCCCCTAGGTGTTTTTACCATAACTTCTGGATTTATTTCTTGAGGTGGAATTTCTAATTTACCAAAAAATTTCTTAATAATGGAATAATGTGTAGACATTGAATAAAAAAAACTGGCATAATCTGAATAAACAAACGATGTACATGATACCAATTTATTTGATGGCCTAACATCTTCTGAAGTAATTGCAAATGATTTCACCACACCTTTATGCTTAAAGTCTGAATGCTTCCCATCATTCAAATTCTTCATCAGACACTCGTTTGCATAATGACCCATCTCATTACATTTAAAATTTTTTGTTGATTGTATATCGGATTTTATCTTACCACTACCTTGATCTTTTTCAGTGTAGTTATGTGCCTTATGTCCCATTTTACCACACCAGAAGCACTTACTAGAATTCAAAATTCATTCCCTAGTGTGTTTTTACCACAGTTCTCACAAACTATAAAATTATTTTTATTAGAATCATACATTTTTATGAATTCTTTCCTTTATCTTGCCACCTCTACCTCTTATTCTTCTATGTTTCAAAGAACACATGATCCTCGACAAACTCCATTTCCACCTTCTCCAGACATTGAAATTTTTTTTCATAACTTTTGAACTCATGAGAATCCCAAGCCATTCAATACTTTGGATTTAATCCTGAGTAAAAATGTTTGATTTTACTATCAATATCCCAAACGAAATTTGGAGAATACCTTGTTAGTTGAGTGAATTTTTCCTCATATGTTGACACTTAATCCTAATATTTCCCCAATTCCAAGAATTATTTTTCTATCCCAAGTCAAACCACATTAGGAAACTATTTCTCAAGAATCATACTCTTTAATTTATCCCACTCAAGAGCATAAATATCCTCATTTTCCTGATATTCTTAACCATAGATCACCACTAATAAGATTAACCTTAAAAATAGTAAACAACAAGGCCAACCTTTTGATTTTTTGAACACCCCGTGAATTTAAAAATCTTTTATTGGGATTTAATCCACCCCTCATCTTGCACGGGGTCAGATGATCCTCTGAATGATGGGGGATATTGCCTCATGAAATGATCCACTACCAACATGTTCCTATGTGGTTGACCTAGATAATCTTGTTCATGGATACCACCACTATTTATA
Source organism: Viscum album (assembly GCA_963277665.1). Taxonomy (NCBI): domain Eukaryota; kingdom Viridiplantae; phylum Streptophyta; class Magnoliopsida; order Santalales; family Viscaceae; genus Viscum; species Viscum album. The sequence continues at coordinate 1,876,509,972 of OY728161.1, forward strand.
GCCCAATTCAATTGTGAAATCACTACAACAAACTGTTTAGTTCTGATTCTGACCATCTCAGGTAATTGATTTGGAAGGTTTTTTTCCTCTTGATCCTACCCCAGCATAGCTACCATATTTCCTCTATGGAAAAGCATTATGAATATATATATTTAGATGAAGAAACAAGGTAATTTTCAAATACTATATAATTTCAATTTTACTATAAAGTAAAAATCAATTATAGATATTCCATTAACCATATCCTAACCCCTAAAGTTATCTAAATCGACCTCTGATACAAACTATTTGGACCCAGCCCTAAATGTCACATAATATTGAATTAAATCAAGAATTTACATTGAATATATTTTCATGTTTAGAGTTTTACAGAATTAGGTCCTAACTATTACATAACAAATCTAATATTACAAAGGAGACACTTTTACTCACTATCTATTTTTTCACAAAAATAAAACTCTTTCAACATGATTTATTTTTATTGATAAAAATCTTCATTCATATTGAATTATTCCATTCTCTTAACCATACTTATACCTAGTGGAAAAAATTTCAAGAACTTGGGATGAGAAAAAAAATCTCAGTAAGGGATATAAAATAAGGAATGAAATTGTTAGTCCATGAATATTTTAAAATCAGGAAAAAACTTTCAAAAAATCATAATTTTCACCCATAAAACAGAAGTTCTTTAACATACCTCGTGAAATTATAAGATTTCTAAAAAACTACTTATAAATCATAAATCATAAAGGTTACTTAGGGCATCCATATTATACTTACATTATAGCTTTCACAACTGTACAGGGAGTAACCTTCATGGTTACATTTGGAATACCCAAAACAGTATATTCCCTAAATCTCTTAGGAGAAACCTTATCATTTAACTTCATCTCATTACCCAATGCATTAGAGAGCTATCATGGGATTACCCACCCTCAATTTATCATGGAACCACCTTTATACATAAGAAATGTGCAAGAACCATAACATAATCATAACACATAAAACAAGCATAAAGGAAAAATAAAATTTACACTTTGAAATCACAAGATATAATTTCAAGAAATTAATTTAATCAATCCATTCTCAAAACTATTTTCAATACCAAAATACCTGAAAAGGGAAAATGGTATTTTTCTTTCTTTTAAAAACATTACATTTTTTAGAGAAATCAAAATACCAAATAATGGCCATGATGGTGGAAAATTCATTATCACCGTATATATTAAAAAACATTCCTTTTGTCATTTAGTAAAAATATTCTTATAAAAATATTACTTTTGAAAACCTTTGATTGAAATTAAAATTAAATGGGTTTTATTATACACCATATAAAAGAAGGTGGTATATATTATCAAAATATGCTTCAATGAAAGGATATTGAGACGAAGTCCCTTAACGCGAGTCTGACTCATCAGATATAATATTTATATTCCTGAATAATAAAATTTGATTAATTTATACTTTCTTGAGATCCTTTTTCAATTTTATTATTATTTTTATATCACTAATTACCATGTTATAAAAATTTCATAATTATTTAAGTTCATATCAGAGGTTTTCTCGATATTTGGTACTTGAGTCGAAAATGAACATTGTATAATGTTAATAATATATGTGATCATAAGTCCATCATCTCCCGAATAAAATTAATGAAATAATAATCACTTTTATAAATCAATTATAACTTTAAATAAAACCATTTATTTATGGTATGAAAAATGAATAATGTTATAATCATGGAGACAGTTGGCCATATGTACACACAAGTAATGTTTTCATTTTTCAATGATCATTATGTAAATAAGGTAATTATTATTTTAACATTACAGAATGATAATAATATTATAAAAATCATTTTAACAATTTAAATATAAATAAATATATATATATATATATCATACAAGTGATGTGGTGAATAAAAACGATTCACATCGCTTCGTGGAGGTGATAGTTCACACGTATGAACGAATGATGTTATCATTTTCATGTTGATGGAAATTAAGAATATAATTGAGATATTATTATATTATAATGATAAATATGTCATTAAAATCATTTAAAAACATTAATTATATCATTATGACCAGTCTTAAGAGATGGTTAAGGAAATTGAATTATACCAGTTCGTAGAGGAGATAGTTCACACGTACGTACGAACGATTAATTCCTTTTCCATTTGATAGAAGTGGAGATAGATTTTGGAGATGATATTAGCATAATAAAATATCAGTGTATTTAGGATACTTTAGTTATTATTTAATCATGGTTGAAATATATTTAAGGGAGTGGAAGAATAAAATAAAATAGAAACAATTAAATAAAAACAGTATATTTCCTTCAGATGATCACATTTCTTAACACCTTAACACCTCTAAGAAGGGTGTTCTACCTAAAATAAGGCCAAAATAATGTGGGAAGGAAATATAGTTTTTTTTGGGTAGATATTGGCCAAAAAAATAGTTTTTGAAGTGTATAGAATAGAGAGTAAGAGTTCCGTTTTATAGGAGAGGGGTGGGGCAGTCTTGGAATTATTAGAAGTATTAAATTAATATAAATTAAATTTATATTCCAAATGGGTACAAGTTGATTTATTTAGAATATAGGATGATTAGGGGTTGAAATATAATCATACAATGAGAACTATAAAAGTTTTTAATAATTTTAAATCCTTATCTTTTTTGTTTTAACCTTTATATCTCTTAATGTTTTATTAAGTAATTTACACTTTGAGAGTTAAAATAATTACCATAACATGTAAAAAGACCAATGAATGAGTAATTAATGAAATTTTAAGTCTCCCCAAAAATATTTGTCCTAAGATTGTATTTTTTATAATTTTTAATTCATTTAATTAAATATTTTATATTTTAAAATATGTATTATGTCAAATTTTACACTATTCATTACATGACTTTTAAAAAAACAACTTGATTGCTTAAAAAAAACTAGTTTAACTCATTAATAACATGTCAAATTCATCCATGAAATTTTTGTATGGAATAAAATATTTTGATTTATATTTATTTTAATATAATTAATATCATTTATTTTATTCTTTCTTTAATAAATTTATTACTGCATCATTATTCTGTCATATTTAAATTTTATTATTTAATGTCAAAAAATTATAAATAAATTATAATCATGTATTTAATAATTTTATATTTCTAAGGATTATTTATAGTTTAAGATATCACTTATATAACCTCATATCAAAATTGTTTTATTAATAAGAGACGTGTTTATGGCATCTTTGTTTTTACTTTAAATAAAATTTTATTAATGTCATAATCACACACAAGTGACTTCCAAATGCCAAAATTTAGGCCCGAATATTTATTGGTCAAAAATAACTCATCAAATAAGATAAGGATAAGAGTTTGGATTTTATATTTTTATTATATTATTTTTACCTTTAATTATCTGATTTACCTTTAACCGTGGTAAATAAAATACTAAAATTACTATTCATAAAAAATTATTTTGATCATATTAGATAATTTTTTTCACACTGATTATAACCATGTACATCCATTTTTAAAAATTCAATTCACAGAACTAACTAAAATTAATTTAAAAATTAATCCCATTGACAGATTGAGGAAACGAGTTTTTAATGTAAAAAAGTTCAAAAGTTCACAATGTTTTTATATCAAATTTCAATTTGAAATTGATTACAATGAACTAAATTAGATTAAATGACAAAAATTTTGTTTAATTATACTTTAAATCTAATTAAAATGATAACCTAACTATATAAATAAATCAGACAAAAAATAGTTTTGAATCAAAATGCGGTATTTTTCATTATTCATTAAAAAATGAATATTATCCAAAAAATACAAAAAATTCAACCAAAATAAATTTTTATGTCCCTATTACAAATAATAAGTTTAATTTGTAACATAAAATTTATAAAAATATGAAAATATATAATTAAAAAGGGTTCTCCATTAGTAGGCGGTAAAACTACCTTTTAAAATTTTTAGAGTTTTTTATGCTTAAAATTGGATTTATTCTTATTTTAATCCCATAAAATTTATTTGAAAAAAGGAAAAACATTTAATAAACACATGTAAATGTAATATAGTTAGTTTTTTTCATTCATGCCAATACAATGACTAGACAATAACTACCAATTAAAATAATAATATTATTTTCTTTTTCGATATAACTCAGTCTTATGTGGAACATAAGATTTTAAAGAAACCCATTATTGCGTGTAGGGTACGCTATCAGACATACAATCCTCTTAAAATTAATATATAATTTATAAATATTAATAGATATGAAAAAGTCTTATTCTATAATTACCTGGGATGTTACAACATATGTCTCACAATTTCAAACCCATATGAGAAATGTTCTGATGTTTTCATAATAGAGTAAAAATTCAACCCAATTCCTTACATATAGGTCAAAGAAAAATTATAAATTTCAATAATTGGAAACAAAACCAAATTTACTAAAGAATAATGTTAAGAATATAAACCATTGTTATTATAGAAAGTTGGAGTTCAAAAATAGTGGAGGAGCCGAGCATCACAATGCTCATTGTTTTAGATTGATTTTGTTAGAAACCTTGATATTGTAACAAATCAAAAGCTATGTACATCAAGTGTAAGTGCAGTAGGAGAAGCTCAAATGAGGTGCAGTAGGTGAAACTGAAGTGAGAGGTTAGCTAACCGAGGTTTGATCAATTTTTTTTCAGGTGATGAGATATGATGGGATAAGAATCAGATCAGGTGCGTGGTTTGTATTTCGATTATAGAGGAGAATAAATAAACACATACCTTAGATTTTGAGAGGATCGATTTGTCAAGAAGCTTGAGGAAGAGCGGAAGTGAGGGTTTGATTCTGTGGAATCTTGAATGACACGAGAGAGGATAAATCTATTAGGTTTCTATTTAAAAGATCGTGTAAGGATTTTATTAGCACATTCAAATAAGTGATGATAAAACATAGTTTTATCAGAACTAAAATAGTAAGTGTTGATAAAACGTACCTTTATCAGCGCTCATAAAGACCTAATTTTAAAAATATAATAAATAAAATTCAAAAATTTAAATTTATATAATTATAAATAAATATTTATTGAATTATAAATATGTATTTGTAAATATAATTATAAATAAATATATTTATTATTTAAATATATTTATTATAATTTTATAATTATTTAAATAATTATTTAATTATTTATAGTTATAATCATAATTAAATATATTTAAAAATACTTGTATATAATTACAATTATATTTATATATTTATGTAATTATATATATTTATATAATTATATACACACACATATATATTAATATATAGATATATATAATTATATATAGTAAAACAGTGCGAACCATTGTCCCAAAATTTATATAATTATGTATATATATATTAATATATTAATATATATATAATTATAAATATAATAAATATATTTATTATGATTTTATAATTATAAATATAATAAATAAATAAATAAAAATATATATATATTGAAAGAGGTCCGAGTGTGAGTTGGCAAACCAACCCGCACCCATAAACTTTATTAAAAAAGTAAAGTGCAACAAACAGAGGGAGAGATGAGGATATAAATACAAGTGTAACACCAAAGCCACCAAGAAGAAGCATAGAATGAAATGCATTCAACTTTTTTTATGCCTATTCCCCCTTCCCTGTGATCCTCCCCGATTCACCAGATGTCAACCTCTCCTCCATTGGGGGTTCAGTCACAAAGTTTTTTGATCATCCATGCCACTTGTCACTTGTTCCTCACTTTGAGATTTTGTTTCAACATCAATAGAGGTATGGAAAAGGGTCACTTGAATCATATTATTATTATCTGTGTTCTTAGGGGCATCCTATCGCACTACAATTTCCATATTGTTATCCTCCATGTTAGGTGGTATATTTGGCACATCCATGATTTCAATGGAACCCATTGATGGGGATCCTTTAATTCCATCCCTACCCCACTATTCAAGTTTAAACATACTTGTGATAGAATCACATATTATTTGGTTTCTATAACCAACCTTCTCAAGCCATACAAGATTAATCCTGTAAAATTCTGAATAATTAATATTTTTAAGAATAGAAAAGAAATTAGGAATCCTTCCTACAAAATCATTCACTTTGGCCTTATCAGTGGGGGAAGAAATCCTAAAAGTGTGAGTAGCTCCACTGAAAATTTAAAAAAGATATTAAATATGAAATACAGGTTCAAAAGGGACTAAAATCTCCCACATGATCATTGTCTTGCTCACTGACTTCTAGGCTATGAATTTCTCTCATCAGTAACATGATCAGATGTTGGACACCCACCATCATCAAAACTCTGAAAAATCATGTTAGGTTCATTCTCAATGTTGGTTTGGTCAACTTAAAGCCCCCCTTGAAACCGATGAAGCCCAACCAGTGGAGAGAAAATCCGCCCTTGGTAAAAAAATTGAGTCCCTTCAGGCTCTATTTTATGTGGATTGAATATAGTGGGAAAACTACTAGATAACACTAGCATATCCTTATAAGACGACCGAGCCTTCCTACCCTGAAGTTTAATTGAACTAACCTACGAATAACTGAAATTATATCAATGAAATTTCCCTTTTTATAATATTTTCATATAGTATAAATAACATAAAATCACTTAAAGAACACAATACAAACTTTTTAAATGAATAATGAGTGAAATAAGAAGTATTCCTAGAGATTAAGGAACCTATACCGATGAAATAGTAACTTGACCTTAGGAATAGTAATATTACCCTTATAAATACTAAATCAGACAAATGAATAGTAACCACACTCATGAAAGTATAAATAAAATCTATGTATATTATAAATTAAATCATGATATAATTATATCATAGTATAAGGTAATGAATATTTTAAAAATTAGTAATTAAGTGTTGGTATTTTTGTAAGTCATAAATATTTAATTACAATTTTATAATTAATAAAATTACTTTAGAAAAATTTATTTTCAGAAAATGCATTTATAAATTAACAATTTTTTGTTTTATTATTTTAGGATAATTTTAGGATACCTAAGTTAATTTTTTAGAGTGTTATAAAATCAATTATAAATTTAAAATCTGTATTTTTTGAGTAAATGATTTTTTTAATTAAAAATTAAATTTATCATATTTAGAAAATTATTTTGATAAAATGGAGTTCATTTTTTAATTCTACACATTAAAAAATGGTAAGGGTAAATATTTTGGGATTTTTCTAAAATACATGAATTTTTGGTGAATAGTAAAATATGATAATTTATGATAAATGTTAAAAACTTGAATTATTGAGTCATAGGTGATATATGAATGATGTAAGTCCATAATATTGAACAATAATTAATTATTTCAATATATTTGGTGATAATTTTTAAAATATTTATAGTCTTGATCCAAAATAATAAACAAATGAATAAAATATTCAAAAAACTTCCCTCTCCTCTACTATAAATACCACCCCTCACCACCCATTCTTCTCACACCTTCAAAGATTTTATACTTATAAAATTTCTACCCAACCATCTTCCCAAGACCCTCCCCATTTCCATTATCTTTGTTCCCAAAAATAGACCAAAACCAACCCCCTTAAGGATGTTCTCAAGGAAGATAATTCAAGAAGTTAAAATCCTCTTTTCTTTTATTTCCTTTTCAATTTCTTTTATTTTCTTATCCTTCCCACACCTACCTTGTAAAAAGAGACATGATAACTGAAGTATAGTTTATATACTATAATTATATCATGTTAATGGAATATCCATAATCAAACTTCTTTCTCTCTCTCTTTTATTCTATAAATGAAAACATCACCCATGATGTGTCAATTTACCGACTTCATGGACGATGCATTTATATTTTACATCAACAACTTCAAGGCTAGACATAAAACCATTTTTATGGTTAAATAAAATTATAATACATGTATTACATACTATTTAATGTTTTGGAACCATTATATACACATGATGTTAATTAATAAAATAAAACTAGTTTTTGATGATTAAAAAACCACAAAAATAATCCAAACGATTATCACTATTGTCTTATCAAATGATTCATTCAAACCCCATATAACTAAAAGAATTATATTACCATTTTATCTTTTGTATGATCATTAATAACATATAATTTTAGTTCTGTATAATTATTCTCATTTTATATGAACCTCCATACTCTTTTATAAGTAACCCGATCCTGAAAACCTAGGAAAAGAATGCCACCAAATGATAAAATTGTATCTTATAAATCAAAAAAAGACCATAAATGAACTTAATAAAATTATAATAAATAAAATACTTTTAGAAAAGGTTATTAATTAATTGATTAATGGATTTAATTTTATTATCCATAAAAATATGGTCAAGGGCAGAACACTTTTGAACATAAGGTAAGGGTTTTCTCGTCTCACTTTTATTTCTGTTAGATATGCCTTATTCACCATAATTTCTTATGTGTGGTGTATGTATACTTATAATTTATTTATAATATAATGATTATATTTATCTTAATGGTATTAAATTTTATATTTTATTATCATCAAATTTATGGGACATACAATTCAATTGATTATAAAGTGGTAGGGGTTTCCTCTCGAACCTCCATTTTCATTCAGGTTATACTCTCTCCCTCTTTAAATCAATGTAATTATTCATTATTTTTATATAATTCTTATAAATTATGTGTATATGTTCCAAAATATTGTATCCAAATCAGTTCATATTTATTTTATTGGGAAATACATGTTTTAAAATGTTCCATTCTCAATTCTCCTCGATATGCAAGCCCGATTAAAGGGAACTTATCAATTTCTTAACCATTTTCAAGTAACATACATAATCTATTATAAGACAAAATTATTTTTATAAAATAAATAATTTTTTCATGAAAAAACTATATTTTTTCATTTCTGGTTTTACAAAACTGATTAAGAAAAATAAAAATGATTTTCCAAAAGAACTCTTTTTTAGTAAAAAAGGGGATTTTTCTTAAGAACTCCTTAATGATTTTATTAGAGTATTTTCATATATTTTAACACCTATATTGAATATTATGATTTATTGAGATTGATATCTTATGATTTTCATCTACCATATTTTATAAAATTGTTTATGGCCAGTTTGACTATGGATGTTCTATCTTGATACCATTCACCATACTACTTAGAATGGTTAGTGATTTTGTTTACAAATTGGAGAAAGTTATTTACATTTCATATGTATATGTTGTTTTTATTTAACCCCATTCATATAAGGAATGCATTGGAGTTATTAAGTGATGGGTGGGGCCCAATATAGCCCCTTGATGTATCGGTAGGTCTCGTGAGACAAAACAGATATAGACTTGGCTGAAGCCTTGCCCATTATTTTAGGATATGGATTTGGATGAGGCCTTAACCATTTATTTTCAAATTTCTAGGATGAGGACTTGATGATATGTTTCAGATATCCGGTATTATGAATTCCCTCATTATGATGTCAGTAATTGATAAATAAGGTGATTATTCAACTAGTATAATATCCATGGTTAAGTTTCATGTGTTTATTTATATGACATTATTTATTCAGGTTTTATTCTTTCCATATTATGATCAAAATTATGTTCTAATGGAATGTGTTTTTATTAATTTAACATTGCTTATTGTTTATATTAGCTTCTACAGTATTACATACCCTTACTAAGCATATGAGATCACCCCTTTCTTATGCTTTATTTTTTCCCATGATGTGAAGATGTATATTATGAATGACTTGTTGGGATAATCTTGGAGTTATGGATGTTTCCAATGGAGTTGATATGTTGTTTTTCATTTAAAGTTATAATTTAAAGTTCATGTATGTAATCTAGATTCAAAAAATATGAAACTATTCAGTTCTTCATGACATGACATCATTTTTTATTATACTAGTGTAATAAAGTAAGCCACTGGCTCTAGGAAACTGGGGTCGGGGTCTTTACATAACACGATCACATTTCTTCTTCCCTTTGTGGGAACTCATTGAAATGAAGAATTATTCTTGTATATAAGCAAGGACCATGTCCATAAAACCACATGAATCTCCTAACTTATTATCATCACTGAAATCAACCTTAGGAATATGATCCACATCTTTAAGATCCTCAAAGATAGTTTTGGTGACTTCATCAGAGGTGGGATATGTAGTAGATTTCTGGTTTTCGGACACACCAACCCCCACTAGAATTCCCATATCTCCATTGACCTTGGTTGAATTGCCCCCATGGAACCTACATCACTCATTATTGGAGCTCTTCAAGGTGTATATATATATATATTTATAATTATAATTATAAATAAATATATTTTATAAGTATTTATATATAATTATAAATATATTTATGTATATAATTACATATATTAATATAATTATACATATATATTTATTAATATGTAAATATATATAATTATAAATATAATAAATATATTTATTATAATTTTATATTTATTTAAATATATATATATTTATAATTATAATTATAAATAATTATATTTAGAAATATTAATATATATATTATAGGTACTTAGGGGTATAATTATTGCGAAACACACACACCCACACCTTCACCCACATGCCAATGAGCAGATCATAACCCTCCCAAGGGATAACCTACCCATCAAGATTGATTTATTTTATGCCCTGAAAGGCCTATACACAAAAATCCATATGGATAGACAACCATGGAACAAATTCACCACCTTAATAAGCCCATCTCTATATGTCATTTCCTATGAAATCATCACCAAGAAACATTATTGTCCACGATCATGCCTCACCTACAGATCAATGATGGAGTTCCTCAAAGCACCACCAACCAACACCATCATATTTTCTGACACCCTGGCTCTGCCATAGACAACCGCCAAAACACCACCCCCACCTTAAAGTGGGGGTTCACCGATCTTGATTGCCAGTCAACACGCCAACCTGCTCCTTTCTCCATAACAAAATCATCAGCCTCTGCACTTCAGCTGTGCCTGTACAGAACCCTTCGCCACTCAGGATTTGAAATAATTCCTTTTTGTTATCATTGCATGGTGATAATAAAAATTTGTGCCACCAATGGTGTAGGTTACCGCCCCCTACAATCACCAACTACTGAGTTCCGTCAACATTCGAGGCCATCACCTACTATAGAACTGTGTCCGTTGTCGGTCAGCCACTGACACCCACACCTTCTGTCATCTTGCGTCATCAAGTCACATATTTGTTTCACCGTTACGACCTCATCGACTGTGTTGAGGCCTATGTCACCCATTTCTCAGCATTCGAAGCACTACTATAGCGCTCCTGCACCCGTAAGCCACCATAAATCCCCTAAATTGGGCCCACTGGGATTGGAACCTAGACTGATGCAGTATTATGGGCCCCCTATACCACTAGGCCAAGACCTCAACTACAATAATTATAAATATTTATATAATTATATATATAGTAACATATAAATATAATAAAAATAATTTTATATTTTTTTAAATATAAATATATTTATATTTATAATTATAATTTTAAATAAATATATTTAAAAATTATTTATTTATAATTGGAAATATATTTATATAATAATAATATATAATTATATATTTAAGAACAACGCAAACTAGGGATTCACATACATTATCTCAAAAAATTTATTAATAAAAAGGAAATTACAAAGGAGAAAAAATGACGGAACTACAAGATTAGGAAATGGAACTAACAACACCATTAAAAACAAAAGATCAAACTAAAATCACCTTCCTCTATGTCTGCTTCCCCTTACTCTGGAGCCACCACAAACTCTCGGGTGTCTGTCTCTATTTCATTGTTTAGGATCCTCCCATGTGATATCTTGATCATCCATGCTCAATGATTCATTCTCATCAGGAGGCTCAATGCTTCGAGTGTTTGATGAAACCTTTATATCAGAATTTATAATGTTTGAGTATTGTGCTACATCTTGAATATTTTCAAATTACTCATGGAATGATTCCTTGCTATGATATGTGTTTATAATTTATAACAAGTGAAATTTATTTTTAATGGGTCTAGAATCTGGTACGGTAAAATAACCCTCCATGATTTCTACCTTTCCTTCTAATGTGCCACCATAAACAAGGTTTCATTCTAAAACCAACCTATCCTCCGTAATTACTTCCAAATCCTCAGAGGGAGCCAAGGAAACCTATTTCTCCACTTCATCTGAAGAACATAACCCCCTAATGGATAACTCCCCCATTTGTCTCTATTTATTCATATATTAAAGGCTTTTTGTCCTAGCATTTGATGGCCTGAAAGCACCTTATTTTTGATTCCCCGAAGGTCCTTCTTGCATCATCATGTCCATGAGTATACTCCCCTTGCCTACATCATGCCTGCGTCGCCGTCTTCCCATGTAATGCCTATATCACCACCACCTATGTTAGTACCTGCATTAGTGCCTTCTTTATAAATCCCCCAAGGGGATTTTTAGGATTAAAATCTTAATATTTTTGATATAGGATTATGAGATTTACCACTCAAGCACCACCCCAAATGCATTAATATATAAATATATATAATTATAAATATAATAAATATATTTATTATTTAAATATAATTATTATAATTATTATAATATTATAATATTATGAATATATATATTTATTTTTAATTATAATTTTTTAAAAACTAGTCAGGTTCAAACCCCTTTATTAAAAAAAAGAAACACTAAATGACTGAGTTAGGGACCCATTACATGTCAAAACCCCCAAGGAAATGACCATATGACCCAAAAAAATAGTATCAAACAAGATGACTGATGTCCAAGAAAAAAATTGTGTGGGAGTACCATAAAGGGCCCAGGGAATCTAAAATAGAGCAAACCCCATCCTATGCTACCATCTAATCCCTGTAGCTGAATGGCGATGTGGAAGCCCTTCATCCTGCTGGCATCACCATCCCCATCCCCATCAATGATTCAATGATTCCATTGTGAATGTTGATGCCCTTACCTTCCAATACCACACCAGTGCCTCCATCATCCCAAACTACCACCTAAGACATAACATCCTCATCGATCGATGATTACACACCTACACCACTCTCCCAGTGAATGAGCACTGCCCTGTACCCATCTTCATTTATGTATTTTCTCCGCATCCTGAGGCCACAAATCTAATTAGATCTGGATGGAATTAGATGCCCTGAGTAGACCCCATCAACAATGAGGTTCTTCCAATGGAAAAAAAATGAGAAACCCTTGTTTTTTATCTTCGCCACCATCGACCCCCATGCCAAGAAAGATTCTATAGGCTAAACATAACTATTAGATTTCTTGTCAAACGATAAAACTTCACAATCCATGTATTTCTCCCACTGTTGGATGGGGGATTAGATATGAGATTTTCCTCTTTATAGGGAACAAAACTTGGAAGACCTCATGATTTTTTACATGGATTTACTCCATCAAACGAAGGACTAAAATCCATAGATCCCCATAGCATATGATCTTATGAAGCCACCACTCGCGGTCTTCCTCTTCTCAGAAGATCTCTCTGAAGATTCAAGTTCACCTCCAACCCCTTATACATAGGGATAAGGTTCACCACCACACACATCCTACCTCCCTTTAGGAGATCCAATCTCACCATCAACCCTTGATTCATAGGGCTGGACCTCATCGCCGCACGTGACCTTCCCCTTCTCAGTAGGTTAGTGCTTACCGCCAACTCCAGCTATACATGTGTAGTATTTTTCACCACAAAAATCCATCTTCATCTCAAGAGATCCATCTTCTATAAATCTTATTGTTATTTATAATTATTATTATAAATATATATATTTATAAATATTTTTATATACTTATAAATATATTTATAAAATTATATATATATATATATAATTGTACATATTTTTATAATTATATATATATTTATTAATATACAAGTATATATAATTATAAATATAATAAATATATTTATTATTTAAATATGTTAACTATAATTTTATAATTATTTAAATATATATTAATTTATTTATAATTTATAATTTTAAATAAATATATTTACAATTATTTGTATGTAATTATAAATATATATATTACGTATTTGGAGGTATAATTACATTAAACACACACACACCAATCACACAAGCCTAAAATGCAGGTCATACCCCCCTAAGGGATAGCCTACCCATCAAACCTTATTTATTCAGTACATCTCTTGAAGCCGAGGGAACATGAATCCCATTACATAGACCAAAGGCCCACAAACTGGCCTGAAGGCCCAGTAAAATGTCATGCCTACATCATGCCTGCATCACCATTAGCCTACATTATACCCATGTCACTGTCTACCTGTGTCATTCCTGCGTCACCGCTTGGCAATGAAAATTCCTTCTCACCCAGATTTGAACTCGAGTCTGATGTAGGATTACGGGGAGCCTTTACCTATTTGGTAAGCCTCCAACCGCGTATATAAATATATATTCATATAATATATATTTATTATTTATATATATTTACTATAATTTTATAATTACTTATATATATATATATTTATTTATAATTCTAATTATAAATAAATATATTTATAAATATTTGTATATATTTATATATTTATATATATTTATATAATTATATTTATTTGTTTAGTTATATATATATATGTTTATTAATATATAAGTATATATAATTATAAATATAATAAATATATTTATTATTTAAATATATTTATTATAATTTTATATTTATTTAAATATATATATATATATATATATAAATAATTTTATAAATAATTTTTTAAAACATTATATATATTTATAATATTATAATTAATTAATTACATGCCGTATATATACACATGTACACATGTTATATATATATGTACATCCCACATACACGTACAAATATATATACATACACATACATACATCTGTACACATACAACATCTATATGTACAAATATACAACACACACACACACAACATAATGTATACACATATATGCACATAAAGATATTTACAAATAAAGCGTGGAGAAGGGTCGAGAGCTTCTCTCTCTACTCTGAAATAGTGATTTGGGAGTTCTTCTTCGATAGAGTCCTCGATCGATCATTCCTTGGTAGTAGGATTCCTCATTAATGGGAGGTCTGATTCTCACAATTGTGATATAGATGATTGGGGAAATAAGGCATTTGTCTGCAGCTCAATCATTTGCAATGCTTGATATGTTTGATCTCTCTTCCCCTTCAAAGATTCTAGTGTTGGAGGTTTTTGTCACTGAGGTAACATCATGCACATAAAAGATAAACCTGATGTGGTTAAAGTGATACTAGTGAAAGGTAAACATTCAATCATTTCCTAACTTCTCTTACCGAGTGGTTCCAAACCTTGTACAAGCGATGACCTAAATATCTGACTCTTAGAGATTTGGGGTTTTTCAGGATGTAAAAGCATCTCTCATGATTATGGCTTATACCACCTTCTCTTTCCCACTGAAGAACTGAAAATGAGAGTGTGGGGGTTTGGATCATTGTCACTCTAATCAGGATTCCTTCAAATTCGGTAATGGGATCATGATTTCATCCATTTATAGGTTTGAAATTCATTTGTTCAATTGTGGGTTAAGGTTCATGGATTAAAATGGACACTCTAGAACCCACACATCTTGTACGATATTTATACTATGATCATAAATATGATTAAAATGCATTGAGAGATGGAGATATCATGGTTTGGCCATTATTACCAACTTCTGATTGAAACCAATCTGTGAAAAACCATTATTGAAAAATTAATCCTATTAATTGTGGACGAATATGTGGAACTGTGAATTGAATATGAGAAATTACCCCACTTTTACTCAGAATGCAGGATGATTGGGCATGCCACGATGAGTTTTAGGAGCACTATTATATGCTAGTTCTACTTGGTGAGAGGCCATTATGTGGATAAATTACACATGAACATCAACAAGGTTAAACCTGTTGATTTTCATGGGGTTAGTTAGGGTATGCCTGAATATCCTTCTAGAGACGGAATGGTACTATAGGAAAATCAATAGTGGAAGCATGTTTCCTCCTATTCAGAGACTTAAAGGGTAGGGGTTTCTGTTCAATCCCATGATCCTTCCCTGAAGTCTGTTGGGGAGGCTGGTCAGGTCAGGGAGAATGAATTACTTACATGCACAATAAATGTAAATCAGTCTCTAAAGATTGTTTGGGTAGATTGTGTAAAGGATGAGTAACATAAATTTGATTATATTCCTGATAATGTTCTATGTAATAATATTGAGTTAGTAGATGATAATTATAGTTTATATAATGCTCAAAATGATCTTGAGATTGATGTGTAGTGTGAAGTTTATTATGAAATGCAGAATGAAATAACATTGTTCATGGACAAGAGAAAAATGAAGAATCAATTGGAAGAAAATGCCTCTTTAAATCTAATGAGAACTAGATCCCACCCATGATCATAGTAGGTAACTAAAAAAGAGACTCTAAAAAAAGATAAGAATACATTGGTGGATGAGAAGGGTTTTTAAATGGTCACCCCTAGAAGATCAGAGTTCATGATTTTGCTCAGATTTCAATGTAGGATAATCCTACAGGTGACCAATATTCGCACAAACCATTATGTAGGAATGATGATGGTGGAGATAATGTGGGATAATCCTTTCCCTATCACTTCACCAACCTAAATAAAAATATATATAGCCTTTATCAAGTCCTCATATGAATAGAAAGACACTGCATGATCCAAGAATTCTTGTATTATACCTCCAGAGGACCAAGAAGGTGAAAGAACTCCCGAAGGACTCAATTAGGGAGAAGAAGATTAATATTTCTTGAAACTTGAAGCCATATTTTTTATGATGGAACCTAAGTTATTTGGATTCCATGATTATATAATAGTCTATAAGTTTCTATTAGTTAATATTCAAGAGGGTTTTCATTGAAATCCAACGATGGATTTTTGGGACCTAACTTGGAAATTTAGGATCTATCATATTCTAGAGGGATCCTTTGAATCATCATCAGATAAGGTTTATGAACCCCCACAAAGGGATAAAACATGTATAATAGGTTGACACCCAAAGGGTAGAGGGAAATACCCCAAGAATTTGGGATCCAAGGGTTGGATTTTGGGTATGATTTTCTCTTTGATGTGGACATTTTTGTTTTGTTTGACCCTTTTCTATTCTTTCCTTGCATGATTTATTTTTTATTAATAAAGTTACGGTCATGGATTTGGTCTCCAAATCCATGGCTAAAACTTTCTGAGTATATATGCACATATACATTCATATAAATATATAAGTTCAAATATCACATATTAACAACACATCATTTATATTTATATAATTATTTGAATTATTAAAAAATTTATATATATATCAATATATCCTATTTATGTAAATTATATGCATGAATTTTTTAGTTAATTTATATAAGTAAACATTAATTTTTAAATATAAATATGATAATTATATATATATTAACAATATTTTTTATTAAAAGTTTTTATTAGTGCTAATTAAAGCGCTAATATAGATTAACCTTTATAAGTGCTAAAAAAAGCATTGATAAAGGGTTCACTTTTACCAGTTCTTTTTTTAGAACTAATAAAAGTTACTTTTATTAGCACTTTTAGCTAGCAAAGATAAATGTTACCTTTTTATCAGTGATTTTTATTTAGCACTGATAAAACCCAACATTAGATAAAATACAATATGTGGTAGTGGTAGTCTAAATTCCAAGTTTAGCATTTAGAAACATGCCAAGACACCCATAGAGAAAGAAGTTATTGTCACAGTGAAATAAAAATACATACAAATTATTATTGTGTAATATAATCCATTTATCATGATATCTCTAATCATGCAGGTTTCATGTTGGTTCCATTAACCTATATTCTTGATGTCTCTTTATTTGACTTTTCAGAAATCGAACGTTCCTACAAAACACCATGGCCATGTATTTTTTAGGCCACATAATTTCCATCAAAGGGTTTGAGATATTATCAATATAAAGGACAAATCCTTTCTCACATTATTCATTAATGAAATATTACTCATTATACACCCAACATATCCTACCTCACAATGAATATATTTCATTACTGTTTTCATCATTAAATCAAATTATAAAACTTATAATACTAATTAATAATAATCTTAAAGTATAAGGACCAACACACACATCCATAGATAGGAACATCCAATGACACATATAAAAGTGTATTTCTTACTGGCGGGTCTCATTCTCATAAAATCCTACATTGGATATTACCAAGGGAGTACACCATGAGAAAGTGCATCAAAGTCATATGAGTCTCCCCCATTGATAGACTATATCATTTATTTTCCTTGAATGATTTTATCTATATATAGAACATATATTTAAGAATATCTCCATGGCACTTCTGGGTTCTCATATTAGAGGGAAACTGCTATGAACTTTTAGTGTGAAGCTATTATTAGAACATTATCACATGTTATGTTATGCAGAAGAATAATTATGATGTGATAAAGTGTTTTTTAATATTAAAAATAATGAATAAATATTATCATAAAGTACACAAAATTTGGTTCTAGGGCTCCAACTCCAACAGAATCCCTCCTGCACTAGAGCCAATTTCTAATAAACTTCAGTTCTCTAGATCTAACATGATACTCATACTTCTACTAATATAGTCCTTTAATCAAGGGGTACACCAAATTTTATTCTCTGGAAACTTTTCTTACTTCAACTTCACCCCTCTGAGAAAAATCCCTCAAGAGGTGATACTTCTAGAGTAAGTTCTTTGTCCATTAGTTTGACCTTATCCCTTTTCCAAGATCCACAACTATAGTATTATCACTATATAATGTGATAGAGTATATAATTATAGGAATAATATCATGCTTCTAAACAATGTTTTGGATACAAATAAATTCTTTTGCTACATCAGAAGTCACTATATATTCAGAGTCCACTGTAGCATCAGTGAAAACTAGCTTCTTTGAACTCCTCCAGCTCATTGCTCCTCTGTCAAGATAGGAAATATATCATTACTACGACTTTAGATAATTTTGATCTATCTTAAAACCACAATCTGTATAACCCCTAATGACTAACTTCTCATCTTATTTATACACTAGGAATACATCCTTAGTTCTTATCTGATATTTAGGGATACCTTAATATAAGACAAATTATATTCTCCTATATCAACTTGATATATTCCTACCATGATCAATGTGTAGGAAACATCATGTCTGGTAAATAACTTGGAATACATGATTTATCTTATCATTGAATCATATGATATCTTAATCATTCTCTCTTTCTCCAGTTGTGTCTGAGGACACATTTTCTTAGATAGGTGTATACCATGTTAAACTAAAATGAATCCCCTCTAGGATTGTTCCATACTAAATATATTTAGTATCAGAACAATATATATAAATTAAATTAGTCTAATAAACCTATTATATCTATCACAAATGATATTGATCCCTAAAATGTTGGCTTCTTCACTTAATTACTTCATGGAGAAACATTTGTTTAACCAATCATTAAAATAATGTAAGACTGATATATAATTTCCAAAAAGTAATATGTAATCAATATATACTATTGGGATAATGACCAAATTTCCACTAAACCACTTTTAAACACATGGATCACATTCATTCTTAATTAATTCAAAATCTTTTATATCTTCTTAAAATAAAATGCTCCAGGACCTAGATGCTTGATTCAATACATAAATAGAAATCTTGTGTATATTTATCAGTAACTTCATTGAAATAAATCTTTATACCATTAACATTTTTAGGATTTACTCCCTCTCAATAAACATGGATTTTATAGTGATAATCAATTTCTTTTATGAGGGTTTTTATAGGTAGTATCCATTTTTTCCTTAGGATACCCTATAAAGATACACTTTTTACCCCAGGGTTCTTGTTTATTTCCCAAGAAGGCCTTAACAAATTCCTCAAAACCACATACACATGTATGTGATAAAATAGGTTCATTTCTACTCCATACCTCGAAGAGAATTTCATTTTCCACTTTAGTTGGTACTCGGTTTAATGTGTATGAAATAGTTTGTAATGTATATTCTTAAAAGTATAATGGAATATCTATATGAATCATTATTAAACTTACCATGTGTAGTAAGGTATAGTTCCTCCTTTCACTAAAACCATTCCACTATGGTGTGTAAGGTGGTGTGATTTGAGAAAAAAATCCTAAACTCTCGTAAAAAGTCAATAAACTCTTGGTTAAGAAATTCTCCACCTCAATCCGATCAATGTTTTTTATCTTATTTCCAAGTTGATTCTCTAATTAATTCTTTAATTATTTTAATTTATCAAAGGACTCAAAATTATACATCATCAAGTAGACACAACCATATCTACACAAGTCATCAGTAAAAGTTATGAAGTAAGAATACCCACCTCTATATTCTAATAGAAATGATCCATACACATTAGTGTGTACCAATCATAGAATCTCTATGGCCCTTTTACCATGTGTACTGAATGGTGGTTTGTTCATTTTTATTTTTAAAAATCATTACATCTATCAAGTGGTTTTAGCTAAAAAGATTCAAAATATCCATCTTGATAGACCTTTGTCAAATGATTCTTGTTTACATGACCATGATAATGATTCCATAGCTGGGTGTTATATGATTAATGTGATCATGATTTTTTATCAATTTAAAATATTTGGTTTTCATAATTTAATTCATAAAGACCATTATTTAAATGTTCCATACTATAAAATATGTTGTATTTATAAAAAGAAAAAAATTTATTTATAAATTTGAAAAAAAACTTATATATCTTGTTAAGACATAGAAATTATGTTCCTGGTAACAGTTGGTATGTAATAACAATCATTTAAAACCAATATCATTCCTATTGTAAATAAAAGGTGGTAGTCTCTAATGGCTATAGTAGCCATCATTGCACCATTGGCAACATGAAAATACACATCTCCTCAGTGGAATCTACTTTTTTCCTACATTTGGATATAGATGCGAGTACCACAAGTTTATCTAATACCTAATGAGTAGATATTTAAATACTACACTTGATAAAGAACAAACCTTTATCTTACCATTACTTCTAGGTGTAGTTCCTCTTCTTTTGGCCTTGCATACCATATAAAAAACATACTACTTCCTTTTCCTTTTTCTACATATGGATCTTACACTTCACGAAAGCACAGTTCTAGGGATATTTAGACTTGTTATGAGTCTTGTACCTCTTATCATTATTCTTCCTTTTTTTATTCACCCTAAGGATCAAGGGTTTTTCATGACCCATGTCCTTGTCCACTTGGCAAATCAAAGTAAGAAGTTTTAAAATACTCTTCTCATTATTTTTCTTGTTATAATTAATAGTAAAACAAGAGAAGGACTTGGGTAGTGAGGAAGGTATGATATCTCTACTCAACTCATCTAATAATTTAAAATTAAGATGTCTAAGCATTCAATGTTGCCAATAATCCTGACTACCTGAGGCCTATTTGGAACTAAAAATCCAAGATTAGTTGTAAACAGAGCATTGTAGATTCCGTATCTCTCTTGTCTCTCCTTCTCTTAATAGAGATCCTAAAGGTGATACATCATGATATAAACATCCATTTTATCATGTTACTTTATAATCTCATTGGCCATGGACGATAACATGAAACACTGAACATCTATAACATCATTCAAATGTTTCTCATAGAGATACAACTCTTCCTCACCATCCTCTTAACTAGGTGCTTTAAAAATAGATTCTCCCAACATATACAATTTCCTTTCATAAAGTAGGATAATGTTTAAGTGCCTTTGCCACTGTTGAAAATTTTTGATAGTGGGAAGGTTGTCCTTATCAAGTATGAATCCTAAAAATATGTTTTAATTCATGTCTATTTCCATTTTTAAAAATAATATAATAATAGTTTTAGTACTTTATCTAATAAATTTTAGATAAATAAATAATACTATATTTATTGATCTTCTACTATTTTATTAAAGCCCAATATACCAAACCATTAGCTTTGGAATATCCTGTTTATTAGACATTCTATTAGAAAGGATCCATATTCCCCTTATCATCACCCTGAATTTGGCCAGTTAAGAAATTTTAAGGGTTTTAGGTAGGAATTCCAAATTTCAACTACATTAACTCACAGTTCCTTGATCTATTGAGTGGACTCTACAATCCTGAAATCCTTAAATTGGATTTCCTCAACCTTTGCCTCTTAGTCACACCAAGTACTTCTTTGGATGTCAACCCTTGATGAGAACTAAGTTAAGTCAACTAAAAACATCAAGTTGGAATTCTATGATAATTAAAAGCACCCAAACTTTTTCTGGTCAAGAACTTTGAATCATGGTTCGATTTTAACTTAAGTAGTGGAATGATATACCAACTTAATATATATAATTGATGGATTTTATCTTTATGTTTAAATTGGAAGTTTTTATCTTTATTACATGATTTTTTATATATATTTTATTTACTTAAGTGATTAACCATGTATTATATAATGTTTACATGTAAGATAGTTTATTTTAGTTATATCTTGCATGTTTTTTAATTCATTAATTCACGTGATCTTGAAAAAACATCCATAATGAAATAACTATGTAAATTGAAAGATATAAAATAATAAAGTGGTATGATCATGTTCTTTTACTAATGGTTATTTTATTTAGAGGATGAAAAAATAATCATCTACCTAGGGGAAAAACACATTGAACCATTTATGGTTCATGTTTTAGATTTCCACCTATCCACCTATGTTTCTCTATTGGATTGGTTTCTTTTCAGATAAAAACTTGAACTGCTCCCACTTGTTTGGGCACTTAGTCCATTATATATGCTTTTAATCACACACAAGTGAGGGGATCCAAATGATTGGTAAAGGGGTTTATATAAAAGAAACCATCGGTAAACATGCCCTTACATAATGAGGGGAGGGATGAAACAAAAACCAATAATTTAATTTAATAATAAATTAAAACAAACCAATCAAATCCAAGGGTCTAGTCTACACCCATGATCATCCACATATATATAATGAATTATTCATTTAATAAAATTAACATTTAATTCTAATCATTATTATTTAAGATAAATCATTCTTGAATCAATTAATTATGTTATTTAATTAATCAATTCTTTTATCTTAATTATCATACAAATTTTTATGAGATTATCATTCAACATAATTTTAAAAAAATTAAATAATTTTTTTAAAATAAATTATGTACAAAAATGTACCTTGTAGGAAACATTGTGAGTACCCGTCTGAACTTCCCAATGTGTATTATATTCATATACTATTTAATCAGTGGAATCTAATATACAAGAATCATTATGTAATTTCACAATGTGCACTATCAACTTAAGGACCAAAAATAACACATGGTATTTATATAGAATTTAATATTTTGATGAATGTAGAGTAATAACTATATTATGACTTATACCTGATATGCATTTTCAAATATTACACAAAACATTAACTAGATATTTAATATATATAAAACCCATCACATGACATGTACTATGAACTTAATGACCATATGAAAAATATGTTGATAAGGTTTGAACAGTATAATAAATTAATTTTTATTTATGTGTACTTTAGTAAAAGTAAAAGGTGCATATATTCCAGCTATAAATCATGTATTATTCTCACCGTATAGCTAGGACACATGCCTAGGGACTCAACATGTAACCATAAAATAGAAAATATTGGAGTACATGATGTGTACATGGGCTATACAACATGTGATCTTCTACTTACACGGTCACCAGTCATGTAGGCCATGTAAGAAGATACATGGTCTATCTATGACTAAAGAACTACACATCATGTACATAAGTTACATGATTTTTACTCCTACTAAAAATGCACCAAGATGGCCCAATAAACATATAGTGTTTAATTAAATTCACTTAATGTAATAAATTCAAATGACTTGAATAAATTAAAAATTAATTCTTGGTGAATTGAACATGAGTACATGACATGTACTAATGGGCTACATGATGTGCACTCCGGTGTTAAACAACTAGATTCCTCAGCATCTCCAGGTGAGTTCTTTGTATGTGTTTAATTTATAAAATTAATTGATTTGATTATATTTTTGAGAAATAACGAGGAAGAAATAAGATCTCACAATTTTTATTAAAGAACGATTGAACTGTAATTGAAAACTAATGAAAAATTTGTAAATAAATCAACAATCTTTAAATAATTACTAATAATTATGTTATCCCTTTTATACCAATTATAGGTTCAAGGAGTAGTGGAAGCACTGGATGGGGCATGAACGACTCAGATTTTTATCGTAATCAATGATTGATATGAGATTTATAAGTTGATAAATTACTTGATTAATGGAACTGAATCAATGATTAATTAATGATTTATAATGAAAGAACCAAGTACATGATCATCACATATTATTTATAATTAATTTAAATAATTAAATAATTAACTTTTGAGGAATTATTTCTTCAATAATGGATTTGAAAAATTATCTATGCGTACCATTGTTTAATTGCAAGAATCAAGAATATATTCTCTCCAGTAGTGATCCACACGTGTTCCAAAACCTCTAACCATCGTTGTAGGAATCTCTGGGTTCTAGCATGACAGATCCCAATCCTTACATATTTCACTTTTGACATCCCTATTAATTGCTTCATGGAAGGGTTCCCTTCATCTATAGACTTGAGAGTGATGGTGGAGGAAGATCATTCTCCATTATTGAGAGTTTTCTTAGAGAGGGATCTCTCTAGGGATTTGAGAATATTCTCTATGGATCTCATATTTCACTACCAAATGAATTGGTTCCCTTGTAGAAATAATATAGTTGGGTTTATATATCACTAGGGATAGAAAATAATAATTACATATGCACCCTTATTATTTTTCTTAATATAGTGAAACCCCATATCTACAATAATAATAATAATAATAATAATATTAATAGTAATAATAACAATAACAATAATAATATTATTTCTTGACATGCGCTAAACTCGTGAATTAAATTAAATAATATTTATTCAAAAAATATTCAATATATATATATATTTTCTCACTGGACTATTAAACTCTGTCCACTATTCCTCCAAAATATTTATCGGATCTTGAATAATGACTCTTTATTTAATAAATAAATATTACTGCCTTATTTTCCAATAAATAAATAAATATTATATCCACTAAATATAAAATAAATATTTATTAAATATTCTTATCATAAAATATTCTCTTGAATAACTGGTGATGAAATATATACGATCAAGCTAACATGACTAATTATTAAAACACGTGTGAGAATAATGTTTATTCAAATTGTAAAATAATAAATAATAATATTATTTATTTGTGGTTCTCAATACACTTAGTGTATTACTCTCTAGCCTCTTTCTCAATGGAATTCAACAATGTATACCAAAGTACAAGGTTATCATCTAGAAACAGGCCAAAACACCCATAGGGAAAGAAGCTAATTTCAAAATAACATAAAACCACATACATAGTCCTACTGTGTAATAAAATCCCTTTACCACAATATCTCTAATCAAGATGGTTGCATGATGCTGCCATCAACCTATGTGCTCTATGTATATTTCTTTAACTTTTTATAAATCAAACTTACCTATAGAACACCATGGACATGGTTTTATTTAGGCTATATCATTTATATCAAAGGGCCTGAGATATCAACTTCTATTAAAAAAATAAAATGAACAAATCTTTCTTACATTATTCATTAATTAAATATTACTCATGATGCATCAAAATATCCTACCTCACCATGAACATATGTCATCATGATTTTCATCAATATATCAAAATAAGAGACTTATAATACTAATTAATAATAATCTTAAATTCTAAGTATAAATACACACATCCATAGATAATAACATCCATTGACACATATAAATACTGATTTCTAATCGGGGGTCTCATTCTCATAATATCATACACTGGAAAAAAATATGGGCATACACCATTAGAAGGTTCCTCAAATTACAATTAGTATCCACCCCTAATGGCCTATATCATTTGTGTGAAAAAACCAATCTTAGGAAATTATCATATGATTTTTTACATAGAAGAATAATGATGATGTGATAAGGTGTTTATTAATATTAAAAATAATGAATATATGTTATCATAAAGTACAAAAAAGTTAGTTATAGGGTACCAACTCAAACACTCCTTTGATCTCATAATGTCGCTGATGGTACTCTAGGTGATTTCACGACAGTACCAATCACCTTGTGTCACTCCCATTATCAAAAACATGACCCCTTTATTTTATAAGGATTGTATCTTGATATCTCTATATTGAGAAAAATGAAGGAGGAAGATAGAATCTATTGAGCTAAAACCCTTGTGATGTTCTTTGTTTACAGATAATTCCCTAGGGAGGAGAATGTTTTATACAATGACCAACCTCTCAGAATTCTTAGAATTGTTTATTTATTGATCTAGAGTTAGGTTTTTATATTTATTAACTACAAAAGGCCCTTAATAACATCTTAAATTAAAAATATACCTCATTCCATGTAAAATATTATTATTATTTTATTCTATGGAATACACCAACCCGAAAAATGATAAATATTATTTATCGTTTGATAAATAAATATTTACAATATTGTAGATTAGACTTTCATTTATGATACAATATACATTCATTAGCACTAAAAAAGCACTTATAATGTAAGCACATTTAAAATCACGTATCTTTTATCAGTTCTAGAAAAAACATTGATAAAGACACCCTTTAATAGAACTAGTTTTTAGCACCGATAAAGGATGTTTTTATCAGTGCTAGTTTTGTTAGTGATTTTTTAGTGCTGATAAATGAATCCTTTAGAATTTCTTAAAAAAATACCAATAAAACCATGTTTTATTATCAAACCTAAAAAAATTCCAACACCACACATGTCCACAACCCCCTCTTTAGTAGTAACACATGGCTACTATACCCCTCTTTATTAGTGCTTCCCCCAAACTAGCCTTTATTAGATCTCATCCACCCACATACCCACCCATGTATGTATCAGTTCTTGATCCACCCCTACTTAGCCACTAGCACATGCCTTTTCCTAGGTTCGAACCTTAGACCTCCCTGCCCTACACATGTGCTCTAACCACTACTCTTTATTGATTTATTCTATATTTTATGATATATCAATTTATATATATATAATTAGATACATATTTTTTTCATATATTTATTCATATATTTATTCATATATTTATTTTTAAATATATTTATAAATTATGTTTGTGAGTGAATATATATTTTTGTGTCTGTTTATATATATATACATATATGTGTTTCAATATATATATATATATTACTATTTATTTAGATATATTATCTATTAATATTTATTTACATACATTATATATTAATATTTATTTACATATATTAGAATATATATGTAAATATATATGTTTTTGTTAAAACACACACACACACACATATCTATATATACACATTTTTATATACATATTCATACATCTTTTATTTTAAATAAAATGAATAATAATTATTTCTATTTGGTTTATATGTTTAAAAATATATTTTACATGTAAATATGCTTAAATATATATATGTATTTATTAATTTTTTTATATATAAACATATAAAAATATTTATAGATATGTTTACATTTAATTATAAATAACACTACATTATAAAAATGATAAAATTTCAAAGCCATAATATCTATTTTTATGTAATCACTAAGAATAAATTTAGTCTCTACTAAAAATAGATAAGAATAATCTCTTTAAAAAATCTTAAATTCTATTAAATATTTAAAAATTTGGGTATCCCAAATAAATAATCAGTTTTGGAGGCCTTCCAGGCATTTTTGACCTAAAAAAATAATGACTGAAATTCCCCAAGTCAACACTGCATAGATATCGTCAAAGGATTCGATTTGATATGTGGTGGAGTCCAAAAAGACACTTGGATCAAAAGTTATGGTTGTTTGAAGTTCTATTCATGTTTTCAACTTAAGATGTTAATTGATTTATTAATTTTTTATATCAACAAATTGTTTCAAAAGGTTTATTACACGATACTAATTAGTAAATTCTTAATTAATATTAATTTCAAAATATTTTATAATCCATGTCCATAAAATATATTATATATTAAGTGTAAATACACATTTAGTATTATATTAACAATATTTATTAAAATATTACATATATATATATATCTATATAAATATATTCATATATTAAAAAATGATATTAAAAATCTTATATTTTTTTATGATGCATACCTTCTATCAGTGCTAAAAATGTGATGATAAAGATGCCCTTTATCATCATTAAAAAGGGACTGATAAACGTCCTTCTTTATCTACTATAAAAAAGTGCTGATAATGGTCACCTTTTATCAGATTTTTTTTGCTAGTGCTGATAAAAACATCCCCTTTATCACCATTTTTTAGCATTGATAAAATACAACGTTGAATAAACCTAATTCTGTAGTAATTTTATTACCAAACCAATAACTAGGTCTACTCATACTTCTTAACATTTGTTGAATTCTCTAAAAAACATTTAATTTAACATTCACATAATTAAATATATTATTTATTAATAAATAATTATTTCATTACCTTTTGAATAACAAAATATAACTATTAACATTCAATAAATAAATAAATATTATATTCATAGTTTGGTGAATAAGATATTTATTTTTATATTTGTGTAATTTAATAAATTATTTACTAATAAATAAATATTTATTTATTACCTTGAGAATATAATGTTATAAATAAATAACATATTTTCATGTAGATATACAATTAACTTGTGAATAAATATTTATTTAATATTTATGAACATTTAATAAATATGAAATAAATATCACTTGTTGGTATAAAGATTAATATTTATTCCAACTGTTAAATATAAATAATATTTAATTGAGATCAAAGGAAACACTTTATGTGTGACCCTCTAGGCCTCTTCATTAGTGGAATTATACAGTCTTGCCTAAATTATAGGATTATTGTCTAGAAACAGATTAAGACACCCATAGATTAAGGGGATATCTCACAATGATAACAACCAAATATGAATGCTCATTATGTAATATAATCCATTTTCCATGATATCTCATCAAGAAGGTTGAATACCCATGTCATCAACCTATATGATTGATACATATTTCTTTGAATATCTAAAATAAACTTATTGTTACACCATGACCATGAAATTTAATGAAAAAGTTCCATTTCAATCTACGGGACATGATATCAATTCCACAAATATGGAAGAGGAAAATACTTCCCCGACTTATTCATTAATAACTTATCATTCGCGACACACCCAACATACCCAACTTCACTAGGAATTGTCTTATCATGGTTTAAAATAATAAATATAAGTTCATGTGTAATAACATGAATTAATAAAAATATTAAAGTCAAAGTAACATTACCCAATATCACATATATAAATATACGATGACATGTAAAGATGAAAAATACCTACTGGCGGGTCTATTCCTATAATCTCATGTCTTAGAGATTACCAAGTTTGAACATCATGAGATGAATTCTCATCTAATTATAAGTACTTTCTCCTAAAAGTAAACATATAATGTGTCACATCATAGAATGTTATCTGACCATAGTGTTTTTATTATCACATTCATTTTAATAAACAAAAACACTATTTAAAGTGTCTAATGATTTCACTTATGTGGTTGTAATTTATAAACTTGTGCTTCATAACTTCACTATGCTGCACCACTCTACACCACACTATAAAAGTCCTAAAATAGGAACTACAACACTATGAAAAGGACCATGCCACAACATTGCTTTCTCTAAATTCCTATTCAATAATTATAATGAGAATTTTTGAATTCATTATGTAGTCAAAATTTAGATCCTAAAAACATGGGTAAGGCTATGGCACAAGGTAAATGCATACACCACAGATCTTATTTTTTCGAGACTTTTATCCCATATCTTAAGGGATATGTCGCAACTACCACAAAATAGGCAGAACCTTAAAAATTATCCTATAAGATTCCATGCCACATCTCTAATCCCTATTCTACAAAGAACACCACCACAATGCAGAGAGGTACACCCCACTATAAGAGTCTACAATTTAGAATATTCCAAGGAGTATTAAATGTTGGTAAAAAAGTATTACCTAGATTCATTAAATCACTAATATCAACCCAAGAATTACTTATAACTCCTAATGACTATAAATATACCTCTTGGTTGCCTTAATAACTTTCCTTATCATGCATTATACAATGCCAACATGCTACAATCATAAATTCTCTCTCTAAAGTAATCTTATTTTCTAAATCCTCTCTTCTTTATTTTAGAGTGTGTACGTATTATAAAATCTTATCACTCTTATCCTATTTCTCATTCTCTCTTACTATTTTTCAAATTATTTTAAGATAATCAAGATTATACTAAAATGTGATTTCTCTTAAAAATCCTCTCCTCTTCCTTTATTTTGTTATTGGTGATAACTACCATTAAAATCTAGGGATTCATGTTTACTTTCCATAACTATTAAAAGGAAAGGGACTATTATATTTTGATGTTTCAATACATTCCCATTAAAAACATAATGTATATTGTGATTCAAGTTTTTTCTACATCCTAAAAAATAGGAGAGTCTTCTATTAAATCTAAGGGAATAATACATTAAATCGTCAAGTGATTAGGGTTGTAAATGTAGGGTATATTTTAGATCTATTTCCAAACTTCCTTACCAAATATTGTGCCTTATTTAATTTCTTATTTTTTTATTTATTTATCTCAATAATTTGTTTATTTAATCTTTTGTTTAATCCATTAATAACACTTAATCATTTATTTCTCAAATTGCTTTTTTTATTATTCTTCCACTTTCATAGACCATTATTATTATATCCTTATGCTTTTAACTTTGATATATTTTTCTTTTTATATCATCAAAATATTTTTTTATCTTTTGTCTTTTAAAAATAAGTTTTAATATTTAAGAATTTACTTATTTTAATTCGAATTTCCCTTGATTTTTAAAGGGAAATTCACCCCTCTTGCCATTTTACCCTACTCCAACATATATTTGGTACCAAAGGAGTCATAAATTTCATTATTGCTTTGTTTTAAAATTATTTAAAAGTTTTTTTTATTATTTTCAAAATATTTACCCTAATTTTCATGAAACTTTCTATTTTTAAATGGATTTTTCAAGCACCCATGGGGCTCCAAAAGGCCACTCTTTAGGTCATTCTCCCATTTATATTGTAATATATAATTATTAGAAAACTAACATGTTTACTTTTCTTAGATCTATTGGTTATCCTATATGAAAAATAATTATGCATGGTTATATTTCTACTACTAAAAAAGAAGATAAATGGACTCCTGATGACATTTTTACTTTTGAATGAGAAGATAAAATATTGAATTCCTTATATTGCGTTTTGGATTAAATTTTTTTATTAGAATTTCTATATGAACAATGACTCATGAAATTTGAAAAATCTTATAAGTAACTCATGAAGGAACTAATAAAGTAGAATATAACCATTTAGACATGTTTATATAAGGCTTTGAAAATTTTTCTATACACCTAATGAATTTAGCACTAAAATATTTACTCAATTTACTGATATTTTTAATAGGTTAAAGGATCTTGGTGCCATTATTGAATAAATCACTGAAAATTTTACTCTATTTACTGAAATTTTTAATGGGAGAAAGAATCTTTGTGACTCTATTTCTACATAAACTTTTATAAAGAAAATAATTTGGGTTTTACCAAGCAACAGGGAACCCAAATTCATTGTGATTCAAGAATCTAAAGACATATAGAACATAGTGTCTGAGGATCTCATCGGTTTTCTCATGAAAGATGAGATAACAATGAAAATATAAGTCAAAAAGGAGGAAAAAGAGTTCAAATAAACTAGAAAGATAATTTCATTAAATTAAATCAAGAATGAATCATCCCAAAGTGAATATGATATTGCTAAAATTTCTAAAAGGGTGAGCAAGAACATGAATAAGGAAATATTTACTCAATGCTTCAAAAAGAAAAATCAAGAAAGAGAAGTTAATCACTACATTTTAAAAAATAAGGGCCACATAAAGTTAGATTTTTCCTTGAATAAAAAGAATAATCAAGTTAAGAAAGCTCTTAAAGACTCAACTTGGAGTGCTTTTGAGAACTCAAATTCAACTAAAGAATCATGTGGGGAAAGTCCTAAATTCATCATGGAAAAATTAAAGGTATGTAATGAAGTAAATATTTATTTTTCTAGTTCTTAAACATCTATATTATAAAATATATAAATATGTAGTATATATAAATAAAAAAATAAGTATATTTAATTCTTTTTATAAAATTTATATTTAAAAATATAAATCATAAAAGAGTAAAAAATTATTATCAAATTTATTTTCATAATATATATATATATATATTCACACACACATTTTTCAATAAATATGTGTGTGTTTATAAATATATATGTGTGTGTGTAAATATATGTTTATATGTGTGTGTTTATATATAAATATATAAATACATGTCTATAATGGTTCTGGATGCAGAAAGAGTGCTTATTAGGCCTATGACCAACTTATTTTTTTTCTTCAGATTCATCAAATCCTCCCCAATTCACATGACTATAAAAATATGACTAATGGAATTTTCTCCAAAAAATATTGAAAAATATTTTCCTCAGAACCAAGATAGGATATTTTCACATTAATTTATAAATATTTTAATAGTATGAAGAAATAAATTTTTCTGGAGTTCTTTCTTCGATGCCCTTTTTGATCATTCAAAGGCCATTTAATTGTATATTCATTTCATTGATGAGGACCCAAAGTAAATCCCCTCTAGAAATTATCCACACATGCCCCTTTGATCTCAAAATGTATCTGATGGTACTCCTAGTGCTAGTGTGATAGTACCAATCGCCTTATATCAATCCCATGATCACAACCAAGATCCCTTAATTCTAGAAGGATTGTCTCATGATATCTCCTTATTTAGAGGAATGAAGGAGGAAGAGAGAATCTCTCGAGGTTGAGAGAAAACCCCAACGACAGTCTTAGTTGAGAGATAATTCTCTAGGGAGGAGAATGTTGTGAACACCAACCTAACACAATTCTCATAATTTTCTATTTATAAACCCAGTGTTAGAGTTTCATATTAATTAATTACACAAAGGTCCTTAATAATATGTTAAACTAAAATTGAACTCTATTCCATGTAAATTATTATTATTATTATTATTATTATTATTATTATTATTATTATTTTATTCAATACAGTTCATTAACCGACAAAATAATAAATATTTTTTTGTCTGATAAATATATATTTTTCATCAGACCAATAATAGGGTCAGCTCATCCTACTTGACATTTATTGAATTCACCCAAAAAAATTAATTTAATATTCACATAACTAAATAAATTTTTTATTAATAAATAATTATTTTATTAACATCAAAATAACAAGAGATAACTATTCTATATTCCATAAATAAATAAATATTATTTTCACAGTATGGAGAGTAAAATATTTATTTTGATATTCACATAATTAAATAAATTATTTATTACACTACAAACAAAAAGAGTTAAATAAATATTATATATTCATGTAATTAAAAAAATATTAATTTAATATTTGCTATCATTTAATAAATCTTGAATAAATATCACTTCAAGGCCCTGATAATAATATTTATTCCAACTAGTAAATATAAATATTATTTAACAGAGATCAAAGGAAACAATTTGTGTGTGACCCTCTAAGCATCTTTATCATTAGGATTAAGAGATACATCCTAGAATAAGATTATTTTCAATAATGGGTCAAGGCACCCATAGAGTAATAAAATATGTTACAATGAAAACAAGAAATACAAAAACTCATTGTGTAATATTATCAATATTTAAAGATATCATATTAATCAAGTTGCATACCCGTATTATCAACCTAAATGATTGATACATCCTTCATTGACTATATAAAATAAAATTGTTGTTAAACCATGCCCATGGAATATAATGCGATGATTCTATTTCAATCAAAGGGATGAAATATGAACTTATATAAATATATAAGGGACAAATCCTTCCAAAAATTATTTATTAAAAACATATCATTCATGACTCAACCTATGTACCCAACTTCACCATGAACTATATCATCATGGTTTAAAATAAAACATATAAGTGAATGATTCATGATATGCATTAATAATAATATTAAAATCAAAGGAATATTACAAAATCTCACAAATATTAATATCCTATGACATGTAAACATGAAGAATTTCTTCTAGTGGGTCTGTTCTCATGATCTCCTAATTTAGAGATTACCAAGTTAAAACTTCATGAGACGAAGTCTCATATTCTTACGAGTACATTATCCTGAATGTCAACATACAATGTGTCCCATCGTATAATTTTATTCAACCATAGAACATTATTTATGAATATTGTCATGGAACTTTATGGTTCTCATCACAGTGTAGAACTGTTATGACCTTTTCAGAATGATAGATATTCTAGGACATTATCACATTAATTACATGAAAAAGAATAAAAAATATTTGATAAGGTATTTATTAATATTAAAATATATGAATATAAAAGAAATATAATGTACAAATTAGTTGGTTCCAGGTCACCCAGTACAATAGAATTCTACTTTCACTAAATCCAATAGTAATGACCCAAAATTATAGTCCTTATAAAAAAGATTTTATATTAGATAATTATATTTACATACTACACCCAAAATAAATAAACCAAAAAATATCAGAATAAAATTATTAATAAATCTATAATAAAATCTAATATGGTAAAAAATTAAAACTATTACCTTTAGAACATAAACAATTAATATGTTCGATTATTGAAAAAGGTTATATTTAAAAGTGGGTTTTCTTATATGTTATATTATTTATTTTAAAAGACAATTTTTTAGATTTTATAATTTGAATTTGATAAAATAATATTATTTTTTAATTCAATTTACCAAAATTTACTTAGCAATAAATTTTTATCTTTTTCTAAAAAGGGTGTTTTTTAGTTGAAAAATATGGTTTTAATGAAAATTATGATTTTTGTGATAATATCATTATATAATAATTTCCTAAAAGACTAAAAAAACTTTTAATTAATAAAATAGGTATTTAAGGTTTAAAATTATTCATTTTAAAATATTATTTTAACTTATAAATCCTATTTTGAATATTTTAATAACTAATGTATAACATTACTTGAATAAAAAAACTATTTTCAGTCTTTTATTTGAATCAAACATTTTTAAGGTGAAATTAGATTTTTGATTTATATTAAATCCTAATAAATTTTATTATTTTATGATAAATCAGTTTATTCCCTGAAAATTAGTAACCATGATAATTTTTCCTTATGTATAATTTTTAATCTTTAAAACACATTTTGTCTAAAATCTATTTTATGCGATTACGTGCATTTATTTTAAATTTAAAATTTTCAAACATTTATAAATTATAAATGATAAAATTATTTTAAAAATATAAAATAAAAAGTTCCAAATTAGGTAATTTGGTAATTTTAATTTTGTCCATTAAAATTAATTTATAAGGTTAAAAATTAGTTACCTCTATAAAAAGTAAAAATGGTAAAAATTATTTTACCAAGGGGAAAAGGCCAAAATATGTTAAAATCATATTTATAAATGGATGTTTGACGTTTTTATAGAACAATAATCACACCATTTCCTCATTTTTCCTTTTTTTATTCACTTTACCCTTTAATAGTTAAATTACAATATTGAAATTCAATGGGTATTTTTCAAAACTAACCTTCGATTCACTTATAAAATATAAAAATTAAACCACTTAAATACTCAAATTTATGTTGAATTTATACTTTAAAATATGAAAATTTTATCTTACTAGAACCCTATCCCACTTCCAAAATTCTATAGAAACTATTATTTAGCATAAGGCCTTCATTTCAAAGGATAATTCCTAGAAAATATTCAAGTCCCGGATGTAGGTATACACTTATTCTTAGTATTTACTAACCTTCTATAAAATTATGAATATAATTAATTATATATCATTATTATACTTAAATCTCATTATATTAATTAAAAAAAATTATTCATTCCATTCCATCAACCAAGAAAAACAAAAACATCAATTGTCTATATGTGCAGACTACCGCCTCCACGAAGCGATGTTGTTCCTTTTTCATCACTGACTCTAAAGTTTGGTATCAAGGTTGGATTTTATGAATAAATATGTTTTATATGTCACAAATATAATTATTAAATGTTAATTTATCATATAACATCACTTAGTTTGTTCATTTATAAATGAGATCCTTAATCATGTGTATGTGCAGATTACCTTCTCCACGAATGAATAATTTCATTTGTCATCACCACCCATCGTGGATGGTTATAAGAATAGATTTAATAAGTATATATGATAATAATTATATGTTTAATATTCTTAATATTTCAAATTATAATTATATAAATACATTCACTCGCTCATAAAAATGTTATAAAACGTTACCATTGAGGTCGATTTAACTGATTATGCAAAATATGTTATAATGATTATTTCATAAATTATTATTGGATTTAATAAAATTTTAATATCCTATAAAAATTATATATTTAATATATTTTAATTATTATGTGAAGGTTTCATTAATATTTAAAATATTTATTAATATATCACCTTTCGATCACTAAACATGTCAAAACTAGTTCATTATGATTTCTATTTCCAAAATCCGTATTCATGTCTATCACCTAATAAAAATGGGAATTAATAAATAATTTAAAAAATAAAGATTATTATATCTTGAATTATATATTAATGATTAAATTTAAACCACTTATCGAGAATAGACCCCGTATTTGTTAAGTTTATGTGAAAAAAAAATATGATGTTCTAACACTCGATAATGAAAATAAACTATAATTGGTTAATATATTTGTAATATATGGTTATAAAATAATTATAAAAAGGATAATATATTTATATAAATCATTTGTGATAAGTGATTAAGATATTTATGTTCATTATACATAAGGTTAAATCACTTCCATGGAAATTAAAGTTAAAGGTAAGGGACTTGGTAACTCAAACTCCTTTCTTTGAGCTATACAATTTCTCATTAAACTTTGTTTTTCCAAGAATTTTAATTTTTAATTATGTTATATTTTTTTTATTTATGTGAAAAAGTTGTTTTTTATCTAAATCCATTTCCATGAAAGGTTTTATTTTCACTTATTATTTTTTTTAATATAGAGCTGTTGAAAAGAGACTCATAACTATGAATTTTACAATGATGAATATAAAATGTTTTCAAAAATGAATTTCTAGTATTTTGTTTTCATTATATTAAAATTATTTATCTATAATATATTTATATTTAATTTTTCAATCTATATTTTCTTTTATCGTTTGATTATTTTGGGTGATAAAGTTTTCTGTATCAAATGATTTAATTCATGATGTTATTTTATAACATTTGGATGTCTTATGAAACCCATTTTATTTCCAAAAGTTCTTTATAAAAAGTGAATGATTTCCATTTGGATGTTTAAAAAACCAACATTTTTCCATGAGTTCTTAAAGATATGATGATGATTGATTTTAATTGTAACACATTTGTATTAATGATGAGGTCGGGGTTCTATATGGCCTTAAAATGCATTAGTTTAAGTTTATATCTCATGAGATAGTTAGACATGGACATAATGAGTTTGTTTACATAGGTTTGGGCATGATTGGTTTTCTCTCAATGGGTTTCCTATGATTATTTTTGTTCTAAATTTCCATGTTGTTTATCAGGTTTTGAAAAAAATTTCAAGATGCATTTCATTTCCCTGAAATGCCAAATTTTTAAGATTACACATCATTTTTAAATAATTACACACTTCTATACTATTCTCCATGTTTTATGATTATTGACATTTATTTTGAGCCAAGTCATAACTTTTAAACTTAATTAACTATCTAGTTATGATATTATAATTCTCTATCATGTTTTATGATTATCATCTATGATATTATAATCACTTATTAAGTTATTTATGTATTCCTCATGTTCTCCTTAATGTTTATCATTTGACACATTATGATATGTCTTCCCTTAATGAGAATTTGAGATCACCCCTTTTTTATGGTTTCATTCCCTAGGCTATGAAAATTATTATATCATGTGAGATGTCTAGAAACGTTCTATAGGATAACGATTATGGAGGAATGTTAAAAATTGTTGTTAAATAAGACCTTTATATACCTAATCTCTAAGTAACTAAACCTTTAGGTATTTTGGGTTGTGTGACCGTTGGTGAGATTTATTATCTAAATCATGCTATTTTTGTAATAATTAATGTTTATCTTGGGTCACTTTAGTTTTTACCATATTAGAGTTTAGTTATTTTTGGAGATTCAAGATAATTTAATTATATTACTTTTTTTGAAGGCCAAAACAAGGAGAGAGAGATGGGGGGAGGAGGAGGGGAAAGAAAAGGGAGCAGGGCCTCATGGGGGTTTGAAAAAGTGAAGTACAAGGGATTTTTTGAGATTAGATTAGTTAAATTTAGGAAAAAATATAAATAAAAGTCCAAGGGATGAGTCTAAATATAGGAAGACATCCCGATGTTTTGGTAAAGTAGACATTTTGTGGTTTTCCTAGAAATTATGTACCTGTATGGATACTACAAGTGGATGAAATCTCTAGCAAAAATGTACCTAGGGGTAATAACCCTGAAGAGGGTGTGTTGGGTATTTTATAATTTGCAACCTAGTGCACAACAAGTAGGCCTAAGTGCACATTTGGTTTTATAATATCGAATGATATTCTTTTCTTAATCACGTTATCTTTAGAAATCATTATTAAGGATTTTAATATACATAATTAGTTCATTTATAAATCTAAACATGGATAAATTATAATTAAACATATAGATTCATAGGCTAACAAATGCATGTTATTTATGAAATCATACATATAAGTTTACAGTTTCCTATTATGTAAATTTATTAATTTAATCATACTCATTCCCAATTTTCCTTTAGTTAAGGTAATAGAGGGAACCTGAAAGGATTGAGTTAACAATTAGTGCAATGGAAAATGTGGAAAATTCCCTAATGGGAAACCAAATGATATTGGTACTAGAATTAAAACCTCATGAAAATGCTAACCCTACTATCTAAATTTGTGGAAAAAACCCAAATTATATTAAGATCTTGAAAACACTAAGGAGGGATAAACTATCCATCAAGTCATTTATGAGATAACATTCATCATCCTTTAGTGAGTCTTCTAATCCACTGGTTACTGAGTAGTTGGTCAATGAAATCAAAAACATATTTTTTGTTCTCTAGTGCTTGAACCATGAGAAGATCATTTTGGTAGTCTATCATCTATATTGTGTTTCTGACTAGTGGTGGATTCTAAATTAATAATACTAAGAAAAAGGAGAAAGTATAATCTATGGTTTGAGAAGATTTAAAGAAGATATTTTTCACTAAGTATTTTCCTTGGAATCTTCACAAAAAATGGAGTGTGAATTCTTGGAATTGAATAAAAAATAAGATGAATGTATTGAATCATATGAATAAAAATTCACAAAACTAATGAGGTATGCCTCTAGTTTCATCTCTGATACTAAGAGAATAATTGATAAATTATTTACTATCTTAAATCCTATTATTCAAAGGGCCTTATCCATAAGATATTTTGATAGCTATGAAGATATTTTTTGATGTTCTATTAAGGTAGATGTAGAAATTAGAACCTCTAAATATTGTAAGGAAAAGAAAATGAAAATGGAGTATCATAGAAGCACTGAGGATAAGACATATGGTGGTAAGAAAGTAAAATTTCCTACATGAAATAAATATGGGAGAAAGCACCTGGGTAATTTTCTAAATGGATTAAGGAATTTTTTTAAGTTTAGTAAAGTAGGACACTAATCCCACAACTTTAAAACTAATGCTAAGATGATGATTAATGTAACCAAAGAGAACAAGATACTAGCTAATGATCCACATGCACTATAATTATTCAAATAAAAGGATTTAAAACATTATGTTAATAAATTACCCAATCCTATATCCAATGAAGAAAATAATAATGCCTCAAATTGACTCAGTCTATGAACAGTAACCAAACCAGTTCACCCCCTGACCTCAGGTACACCTCTCTGAACGCCAGAGGCTTCCAACTAGCAGAAAGGGTCTAAGGAAGTATCATGTGGATGATACACCCCCTGTATCAGAGTTAAAAATCATAAATAAATAACCAAACCTCAAATATCAATGATAAACATACATTATAGTACATATAATAAAAAAATATAACTATCAATAATAAATGATGCAAAAGCATACATTCATACATCATGACTGTTACCCATAAGGCTGATCATATAAAAAAAATAAATACAAGAATAAATGAAAGTATAGGAGGAACTAATCCACTATGATCCATACATCATCCTAAGCTCCATATATTATTTGAGATGATCTAGCTAGATCTAAACTCTAGGCCCCATTCCAACCTGTTCCTGAATTAACCATGTGAGAAATGATTGGGTACCCATGTACAATGGAATCCTGAGTAAGGTTCAAGTAAAAAAATAAGTAGGTAACCACATATTTGGTCCTATACTAACTATATTATGTCGTGATATATGTATGAGACACACTTTAATAATAATTAATAAATAAATAGCAAGATAAAAAATAAATACACCACCATCAATACCTGCTTATTCCAAATGCTAGAAAGTCTCTAACCACATCATGATGACTACACCTCCACAATATCACAACTGGCCCATGGGAATACACATATAACCCAATCCGTGCAAAATAACAGTTGTCGTTCCTCAAGTACGCAACCCTGTATGACTATACCTACTTCTTCCAATTCCAGAATGTCTCTAACCATGAGTGTCACCTCAGGGGAACCTCTATCCACACCCAAGGGGTCCCTTGATCACAACTCCCCTGATGTGTAGTGGATCCTAGGGAATCACTAGGAATACCTCATCCTCAATCCCTCA
The DNA here is from genome assembly GCA_963277665.1 of Viscum album. Lineage (NCBI taxonomy): Eukaryota > Viridiplantae > Streptophyta > Magnoliopsida > Santalales > Viscaceae > Viscum > Viscum album. Next base: position 1,876,551,117 of record OY728161.1, read on the forward strand.
GGATAAACCTCACGGTAGTACCTGAGCTTTCTCAATGTTAGGCTGACATATGATTCCTAGGATGGGGAAACCCTAGGAAATCCTATAAATCAAGGTGTGACTATTTCATAGAAAACCCCAGAAATAAAATATAATATCCTCCCTAGATCCCACAGTCAATATCTTGGGAATTCAATACCTCATGGATCCTCATCTAGACCATATCTAGTGCACCAACCCGATCCTAGGGGGTATACTATGAATTGATTAAGGGCATCCAATTTTCACCATTAGGATTTCCAACATCCATTCTCAGGGATATATGACCACTATACACCTCATACTACCATTAAAATCCTAGGTAGCATGGGAATTTTTAATGGTCTACCAGTATCACCATTCAAATACTAACATACATGAATTCACAATTGTATCATTGTATTGAAGGAACACTTTTTATAATGGGAATTTATATATATGCTCAATCATATAGCTCTGATGCTGAATCATTGTTACCACCTATAGACATCCACTCCCACATCAACCAAATCACTATATGATTGTTGAACTTGAAATCCACACCAAATATACCATGAGACTAGATCCCCAACCTACCAGGCATCCTAGGGTGTCATCCATCTCATCATGTGATTCCCAGGCTTCCTGGGCAATCACATCAATGTTAGGCCTAACAAAAAATTCCTAGGTATCAGGGGTAATCAATTACCATAAAACATAAATATAAATAAAAAATAAACATACCATAAGGTATATATGAACAAAAACTCCCATCACCATCATCATCTAATTCCCCTCATGATTACATGTCAGTTTTGGTTCTAAGGTGATTGACACAACCATCACAACCAAACAATGTGTATCCGTTCATGGTTGGTCTATCAATGGGGTACCCACTCATGTGCCCCGAGTAATAGAATCTCTAATTTACCCTCACAAGGTCCCTCAGTCTCATATAAGGTCTTGGGTCAACAACCAATACTCTAAGGATTCCACATACCATGGAATAATCATTAGAATAACCCAGCTTCTCCAACTACATAAGGCACACTATATTGGAAATAGTTGAAGAGATAGCCCATGGCCCATCTTAGTTGTTAAGGTATCACTAGGTTGGTATGATCACCCAACATCTCATCCATGGTTTATGATCTATCCACATAGGCTAAGCACATATCAAAGGTCCATATGCGGCCTACTGGGGCTTCCCACCTTATATCACCAAACAAATCCACAAGGAGGTAGTAAAAGTATCACACCCAAGGGCCAGAAACCCCCTCGTGGGGTCCAAATGTCTCAGGACAAGGCCTCATCCATCAGTGGTCGAGGTGTCATGCTGACATCCTAGGACCAACTTGGTCTAGGTGATTATTCACTTATCTCAAATAATCACAATAATTAATCAATATAGTTTAAACATTTAATTTAATTTAAATAATTAATTTTTTTAGGAGTTAACTACCTATGGTGGTGAAACTCACATGACATGCTATATATCTAAAACATAACAACCATAGGTCTAGTATACAAGTCCACCTACCATTATTTGATGCTTTTTGATTATTTTCCATGGGCCAACAGTAGCCACCAAATCTTATCTTATCCCTCCTAACCTCGTCAATGCTCATCCGAGTTCGTCTCAATGAACCAAGATCCTAACTTAAGAAATTTTTAATTAATTAATTATAAATTTATAATTAATTAATTAATCTAAATTAAACTCAGAATAATGTAGGATAACTCATTGAGCCTTAATTTTCTATCAAAACCTCAAGAAATGGGGTGTAGACCATCCCTAAAAGACCCCTAATCCCAATTCTATGAAAATACCCAACCTTACACATAAAAACCATAATCAAATTAATTTTAGTTTTTGAAGAAATATAATAAAATTCATAATAGTTACATAACTTGTCGAATTTCCAAGAAATAAGGTGTAAGTGACATCTTAGGATTCCCTTTTTCTAGGAAGAGTGGAAACCCCATCTCTTATGTCTGATTCCACAATGATTAGGTGGAATTAGAATTAAAATATATAACTATAGAAAGATAAATTAGAGAAAGAGGTATGGGAACATCAATAGAGGCAATCAGAGTTGAAGAAACACCATGAATCTTTGAAAAGAGCCACTAAAAACACCCTCTTGAAGGGCTTGAAGGAGGGGGAAGGGGGAAGGGAGGATTACTCCCATGATGCAAGGAGAGGGGATAAGAGGGATATAAATTTCATGGGGTAAAATATAATTTTTCCAATTTTTAATAGGTTTCAGGGTTTTGTTACATGATTGGCCAAACCGTGTGCCAACCATGCAGATGGATCTTCCACCAAACCATCCACCCTATAGGATTTGGTCACACAGTTACCATACCATGTGGAACAAATCTATACCCCTATTCAAATTCCACTTATCCTATAAAAACATTCATGGTTTTCCTTTAACCATGACCTAACCATGTATGAAAACCATAATCTATATGAAAAAACTAAAAATTTTCTGATCTTAGGGTTCCCCAAGGTTTCCCTTAAACCGTTCATCCCAAAATCTTACTCTCATTGAAAAAAACCCCAAACTTCTAAAACATAGACTGAAACTCTTGAAGCCTGCCCAAGAACCTAACATAACTTATGAGCCTCATTCAACATATATAAACATAAATTTAATGTAACACCCCGAGATTTTATGAAAAATATTCTTTTTAATTTCATTAATGTCTTGTGTTATACGCTACACCAAAAGGAGCTTTCACAATACACATCTCTGACCTGACTTGAATTAGACGCAATCGCGACCTTCCACGATAGCGTGTGTTGTACGCAACACCAAGTTTCGCTAAACAACGATATGCTATTAAGATATTATTAAAACTAGCCGTTATGAATAGTAATAACCACTTTTTGAAATTTTGAAAATTTTATTTTTCAAAATGGACTTCATTTATGGATTCGGAGTATCAAATTTATCCTAAGGTGAAATTTTGGTACTTTTCGGATAACTTTCATATTCTGATGAATAGTGAAAATTACTAAATTTTAATTAAAAACAACTTTTTTAATCGAAATAATTAATAGTGATAAATTATTAATTTGAGTGGTTTTAAAGTATATTTAGAATATATTTTTACAATTTAATACAATGTTGGTCATTGGATGTAATTTCACATTTAAACCAGTTATAAACAAGTGTCAATCTTTTGATAGTTATTATCTCTTAAAAACACGCTATTTGTTGTGACAGTGGAAATTAATTATAAAATTAATTAATGCAACTTATATGTTGTGAATTTTGTAAAATAGAAATCATTTTTGAATTCGGAATATCAATTATAGCTTAGGGTGAAATTTTGTTATTTTTCTGAAAACTTTCAATTTTTGATGAATAGTGAAACCACTAAGTGGTAGGTTAAAAACTGAATTTTGCATAAAACTTAATTTTACCGCTTATGTGAATGGAATTTCAAAAATACGACAAACACGGTTGATATCAGTAAGTAAAATGCGGTTCAATGAGAAAAAAATAATTTTTTGGTGAATAGTAACTTTTTACTTTTTTTTACCGCGGTTAATAGTAAATAGGGTAACTAAGGGTAAATATGATATTACTATTACCCTAACACATGTTCTAATTCTATTGGATAAGTTTAATTCGACCCAAAACAACCTTATGAATATAATATGACCATTTAGGTCCACTTGGATTAGATTATGACATTTAATATTATTTTATTTAATTAATAGTTAAAATAGTTAAAATCAAAGTTTAATAACTAAAACATTTTAATATGGGTTTATACATAAGATAAATTCGATTATAAATATTCATTAGAAATCTAAAAATATTTCCTACATAATGATATTTTATTTATAATTTTTAGACTTTAAATAAATTAATTTATTTATGACACAACGATGATGCAGTAATTACCCTTTTAAGGAAATGTTAACATAATTGATGTTATAAATGCTCAAATAAATGTAATTTAAGACTTTTTATGAATTCCACTAATTTTCTAGGTTACTATGATATATTAGTGTTGATTTAATCAACTTGGTTCGAACATATAATTCTTTTATAACTTTCACAAAAATCATATATCAAATAGTGTCAAAATTGACACAAAATAGTTTTTAAATCAAATATTATATTATTAATTGTTATTTTATTCCTAAAAATCTAAGGTTCGACCAAATGACTTAGATAAGGATATATATATTAATAATAAACAATTTGGGGTTCTTTTGGCATGTTATAGTAAGTGTATTAACCATATAGTGTAAGAAAACAAAAAGACACGGTAAAAGTTAAATTATTTAACTTAGAGTTAAATCTAATTGATAAGGTTAAAATAATAACCTAAACTTGTCTAAATCCTATTGGTTTATAGGATTTCTACCCATACCCACTTTAGCTTCGAAATAAGACCCTTTGGAACCATTATAAACTGATTTTGACTTTAATATAAAATAATATTTTTGAGATATTCCTAAGGTGCCCCTTTCCTCCCTTATAAAAGGACACCTCCTCCCCCTCCTCCTCACACCAATTTGAGCACTAAAGCTCGGCCAAACCCTGCCAAAATCTCTTCTACAATTCCCTAGAATAATCCTAGAGGTCCTGGCCTTCTTCAAAGACCAATCTTAGTTCCCTAAGTGGAGGATTCAAAGAGGCGTTTCAAAGAAGAGGTAATATCCATTACCGATCTTTTCAATTTCTTTCTTCTTCAACTTCTTCTTCTTTAGTTGTTTCATGACAAAGTAATAACATAAGTATTACTTACACACTGATATGTTATTATAAATATGAAACAACCCTAATTCACCTTCTATCCATCCTACGGAAAAATGAAATCACCGCGCGTGCGTACGTACGAAATACCATCTCCACGCCGTGGTGTAATCTATTTTCCACAACCACTTTAATAGGATGGGTATAATGGTGTAATGAGTAACTATATATGATTATTATAAAGTTATATTGATACTGAAATAGTCTACATACACTTCAACACAATTCCACGACCATGGGAACGATATCATCGCTCGTGCGTACGTACGGACTACCGTCTCCACGACGCGATGAGATTCATTCTCAATGATTAACCATTCATGAATGATTATAAAGTATATATAATAAGTACTAATGAAGTATATTACATAATAATGATACTGGATTTATGTAAATTTATATGTATGTCATCTACTTAATTCCATTCACTTCAATAAGGAAACGAAAACAACGTTCATGCGTACGTACGGACTACCGTCTCCATGAAAGGTGTATTTCATTCCATTTATCGATATATTATATATATATATATATTCTGAATATATATTATATATAAATCATGTTTTACATTCTGGATATAAGTAATCATGATCCAAGTAATCATATTAATAATTACAAGTTAAAAACACGAACGACAAATGAGACGATTTTACCCAAAACGCTACTTTAACATGAATTTACAAAAGAACGGGTAATATAAAGTCATAAGTGGACCATATATGATATAATAACAATGTATATGATTCTGGAATAAGTAAATAACATGATTTAAATCATTATACATGAGGTTCAGATACTTACAAAGCAAGTCAGACCTAAGGTAAGGGAATATATCACAATCTCATTTTATCCCAGATTGTTTATACTTTGGTATTTACTGGGGTGTATTTTATCATCCACATCCATGTTTCCTCAATATGTAATATTATTTCCATCCACGTACAATTTTTTTAAATCCAATTCTACCCTTCGGTGAGTTTTTAGTAAAAGATATGAAAGGAATCTTTTGTCGTTTTTCGTACGAGGTACTTTTTGACTTTTCCGACAAAAGTACAAGAAGAATGTTTTTTTAACTTATACGGCATGAATGGATTTTTAAAACATTACTTATAAGAAGCATACTTTACAAGTTTTCAAGTTTATTTTTAATCAACTTCTTTTAGTTTAAAGTTGTATGACATGTTAAGAAAGGAAAAATGTTTTTGAAGAAGAAAGGATATTTTCCTCAAGAATGGAGTTCAAGTGTTTTATCAAAATTATTTTCCATCTAAGATAATAAAGGGTTCAATTTTTAGCCCTATTATTACATTGATTTGATTATGTTGTGATGGAATTATTTTTATGAATTCCTTTATCTTATATGAATTGTTTTATGATGTCATGATGTTTAAGATTCCCATTTTTATTACATGGGTTATGCAATGATGTATGGTTTATGATTTTGTGGCACACATAAGAATGGTATCATTATGAGATGGGTGGGACCTATATCTCCCTCCAATGCATTGGGTAAAGATTTTATATCTCATGAGATAGACAGGGCTGGAACGGAAGGTTATACCAGTTCAGTGAAACAGGACTGGAACAAGGGTGACTCGGTTCAGAAAGGGACTTTGTCCACTAAGATAGTCTTGGCAATGAGTCTTGACTAACAAGAAAAGATTCTCTATGATTATGTGCGTATGCCACAAAGTTTCATGTTTTAAGTTATGATTATTGTGATTAAATTTCACTGCCATGATTTATCCCATGTTATGAAATTATGATCTCTTTTGCAGGTTAAGATTTCCAAAAGTTATGTGCTTGTGTATACGATGAGATTTATATTTCTTTTGTTTAACCTTACTGAGAATTTGAGCTCACCCTTTTATGTTTTATTTTACCCAGGATATAAAGAAAGGTTTTAGGTAAAAAAAAGGAAGATCTTTATGGGAGATGTTGAAGATCTTTCACCACGATTAGAAGATTACGTTCCGAGTTTCCAAAGACACTAAACTATTTCGATCCTTGTGTGTGTGTTTTTGTTATGTACTAAGTATTCCGCAAAAGTAATGTAATGTTCATGTACATTAAACTTAGGGTCTCTACAGTTGGTATCAGAGGAAAGGTTTAGTCAACCTTTGGAAACTAAGATGCAAAAACGTTAGTGAGATCCCTAGAGATATTTCTAAGGTATGTCAAGGGATGTCCCTAAGGTTAAGTATACGTAAAGGTTATAGTACTAGAATTATGCTAAAGATCATAGAATTAAACCTAAGATGTTAGATATTGAAGGTACTCCCCCTTTATTATGTTGTTTTCCCCTAGCATGATTTTTGCCTCTCACACTATTCTTTTTGGGTTTTAGAAAATGGCTGGAAACAAGATGATTCACGATAATGGAGAATATGATGGACAATGGAATGATATTCTTCATAATGAAATGGGATTTGGAAGTCCAAACATCATTATTATGCCGAATCAGCAATCTCATAATATGATCAATAAAGTAAAATTTGGTAAGTTTCCTGACTCGGCTAATAAGAGAAAGATGGAGTTTTATGATGATCATAGAGGAAAGAAAGTTCAATTTCCCCTATGTAAATCATGTGGGAAGAGGCATCAAGGAGAATGTTTCAAAGGAACTGGAAGATTCTTTGGGTGTGGAAAAGAAGGACACAAAACAAGTAAGTGCAAAGGAAAAGGTTCAGTTAACACCATGGATGAGGATAATGGTATTGCTACGACATCAACAATGGTTAAATGTTTTAAATGTGGAATGTACGGGCATTATGCAAACCAATGCCCTAAGGGAAAGTCTCATGAAGAGAATCAGTATGGTCGTATGGGAAGTATTTATGTTCATGATGATGAAGAGACTACAAATGATATGTGAGATGAAAGAATTGTTGAAGCTAGGTCAATGGTTTAAGAAGGTAGTGGAATGATTACATGTTTATCAAGTGTAATGTTGTATAAGTAATCTCATGGTACTATGGAATAAAGAGACATCTAAGGATTGTTACACTATTTTCTTTCCTAATTTTTTAAAGTGCATGATTAATGGTACTAGTAACCATGAAATGTTATTCAGATATTTTTTGGAAAGTAGATGATATGCGCATAATGAAGGAATAATAAGATAATGAGGTATTTGATTGTATTCATGAGCTCATGACTGATATAAGGAGAAGGTTATATCATGGTTTGAGTATATAGAATTTTTGGATTTTGGTATGTGGAAAGAGTTAACTTTTAACTGCATTCATGTTTTCACTAAGGTTCAATGGGAATTCAAGAGAATACGTGATTAAGGCCTTCGAATTTTTGGAATGTGACCAACAAGACATATCTTATGATATATGGGGATCAACGACAGTATTAAATCTCTGGTAATCGTTTTCACTATATTATGAGAGTGGACTGAAGTATTATGGATAAGCCTAAAGATTAGAATGGATTAGGTTGGACATAAGTTAGTATTGTTTAAGGATAGAAGATTTTCGATATTATTGATGGGATGTTATAGTAATGTAGTTTTAGAAAAAGGGCAACCTGCAGGATGGGAGACAGCCCATCGCGTCGGACAAGGATGTGGGAATCGAACCCACAACCGAAGTGTGACTGGCCTTTATCGCCTACCACTGGACTACAGGAAGTCCCTGTTTAGTAGAAACTAGTTTTATTATATTAAGCAGTATGATATATGAAGTATAAGTTCATTTTAGGAACCATATATCATTAATCTCACTATAGATAGACTTATGTATTTTTTGATAACTTTTCTAACCTTTTGAGACAGATGGAATGACCCATCATTCTATCACATGATCTGCTAACACATCACGAATGACAAATTCAACTTCATTTCCTTAAGAGATGAAGTAGATATTGTCCAAAGAATGACAAACAATGAGACTATACCAAAATCACGAAAGTATTTCTTCTAATTCCAATTTCATCAACTTTAGGGAAATGATCTTGAAAACCAAAAATGTTGTCCTAGTGCTCTTATATCTGATTAATCAGATGATACCTTAGATCGTCACAAATTTATGGATTTGTGATTGCTGGCTTTTCCATAGCCATGTTCTCTACCACTCTCCATCAGAACATGATGGTTAGATTTCTCTTCCATATCCATATTTTCAACTATGCGGAAACCCAGTGATTAGTTTATTTGGGTAACTGTTACGTTTCATACTTTTGTTTCTAAAGATTGGTTTTGGTATTCCTTTTTACGATGTGGGTTTCGATTAAAGAAACTTTCTAATAGTAAACCATTTATAACCCCGGCGAATTTCGAGGGTGAAATTCATTTTAAGGGGGGTAGAATGTAACACCCCGAGATTTTATGAAAAATATTCCTTTTAATTTCATTAATGTCTTGTGTTATACGCTACACCAAAAGGAGCTTTCACAACACACATCTCTGACCTGACTTGAATTAGACGCAATCGCGACCTTCCACGATAGCGTGTGTTGTACGCAACACCAAGTTTCGCTAAACAACGATATGCTATTAAGATATTATTAAAACTAGCCGTTATGAATAGTAATAACCACTTTTTGAAATTCTGTAAATTTTATTTTTCAAAATGGACTTCATTTATGGATTCGGAGTATCGAATTTAGCCTAAGGTGAAATTTTGGTACTTTTCGGATAACTTTCATATTCTGATGAATAGTGAAAATTACTAAATTTTAATTAAAAACAACTTTTTTAATCGAAATAATTAATAGTGATAAATTATTAATTTGATTGGTTTTAAAGTATATTTAGAATATATTTTTACAATTTAATACAATATTGGTCATTGGATGTAATTTCACATTTAAACCAGTTATAAACATGTGTCAATCTTTTGATAGTTATTATCTCTTAAAAACACGCTATTTGTTGTGACAACAGAAATTAATTATAAAATTAATTAATGCAACTTATATGTTAGGAATTTTGTAAAATAGAAATCATTTTTGAATTCGGAATATCAATTATAGCTTAGGGTGAAATTTTGGTATTTTCGAAAACTTTCAATTTTTGATGAATAGTGAAACCACTAAGTGGTAGGTTAAAAACTAAATTTTGCATAAAACTTAATTTGATCGCTTCTGTGAATGGAATTTCGAAAATCCGACAGAAACGGTTGATATCAATAAGTAAAATGTGGTTCAATGAGATAAAAATAATTTTTTTGGTGAATAGTAACTTTTTACTTTTTTTACCGCGGTTAATAGTAAATAGGGTAACTAAGGGTAAATATGATATTAATATTATCTTAACACATGTCTTAATTCTATTGGATAAGTGTAATTCGACCAAAAACAACCTTATGAATATAATTTGACCATTTAGGTCCACTTGGATTAGATTATGACATTTAATATTATTTTATTTAATGAATAGTTAAAATAGTTAAAATCAAATTTTAATAACTAAAACATTTTTAATATGGGTTTATAAATAAGATAAATTAGATTATAAATATTCATTAGAAAGCTAAAAAGATTTCATAAATAATTATATTTTATTTATAATTTTTAGACTTTAAATAAATTAATTTATTTATGACACAACGATGATGCAGAAATTACCCTTTTAAGGAAATGTTAACATAATTGATGTTATAAATGCTCAAATAAATGTAATTTGAGACTTTTTATGAATTAAACTAATTTTATAGGTTACTATGATATATTAGTGTTGATTTAATGAACTTGGTTCGAACATATAATTCTGTTATGACTTTCACAAAAAATCATATATCAAATAGTGTCAAAATTGACACAAAATAGTTTTTAAATCAAATATTATATTATTAATTGTTATTTTATTTCTAAAAATCTAAGGTTCGGCCAAATGACTTAGATAAGGATATATATATTAATAATAAACAATTTGGGGTTCGTTTGGTATGTTATAGTAAGTGTATTAACCATATACTGTAAGAAAACAAAAAGACACGGTAAAAGTTAAATTATTTAACTTAGAGTTAAATCTAATTGATAAGGTTAAAATAATAACCTAAACTTTTCTAAATCCTATTGGTTGATAGGATTGCTACCCATACCCACTTTAGCTTCGAAATAATACCCTTTGGAACCATTATAAACCGATTTTGACTTTAATATAAAATAATATTTTTGAGATATTCCTAAGGTGCCCCTCTCCTCCCTTATAAAAGGACACCTCCTCCCCCTCCTCCTCACACCAATTTGAGCACTCAAGCTCAGAAAAACCCTGCAAAAATACCTTATCCACTTCACTAGAATAATCCTAGAGGTCCTGGCCTTCTTCAAAGACCAATCTTAGTTCCCTAAGTAGAGGATTCAAAGAGGCGTTTCAAAGAAGAGGTAATATCCATTACCGATCTTTTCAATTTATTTCTTCTTCAACTTCTTCTTATTTTGTTGCTTCATGACAAAGTAATAACATGAGTATTACTTACATACTGATATGTTATTATAAATATGAAACAACCCTAATTCGCCTTCTATCCATCCTACGGAAAAATGAAATCACCGCGCGTGCGTACGTACGGAATACCGTCTCCATGCCGTGGTGTAATCTATTTTCCACCACCACCTTAATAGGATGGGTATAATGGTGTAATGAGTAACTATATATGATTATTATAAAGTGATATTGATACTGAAATAGTCTACATACACTTCAACACAATTCCATGACCATGGGAACGATATCATCGCTCGTGCGTACGTACGGACTACCGTCTCCACGACGCGATGAGATTCATTCTCAATGATTAACAATTCATGAATGATTATAAAGTATATATAATTAGTACTAATGAAATATATGACATAATAATGATACTGGATTTATGTAAATTTATATGTATGTCATCTACTTAATTCCATTCACTTCAATAAGGAAACGAAAACAGCGTTCATGCGTACGTACGGACTACCGTCTCCATGAACGGTGTATTTCATTCCATTTATCGATATATTATATATATATATATATATATTCTGAATATATATTATATATAAATAATGTTTTACATTCTGGATATAAGTAATCATGATCCAAGTAATCATATTAATAATTACAAGTTAAAAACACGAACGACAAATGAGACGATTTTACCCAAAACGCTACTTTAACATGAATTTACAAAAGAACAGGTAATATAAAGTCATAAGTGGACCATATATGATATAATAACGATGAATATGATTCTGGAATAAGTAAATAACATTATTTAAATCATTATACAGGAGGTTCGGACACTTACAAAGCAAGTCAGACCTAAGGTAAGCGAATATATCACAATCTCATTTTATCCGAGATTGTTTATACTTTGGTATTTACTGGGGTGTATTTTATCATCCACATACATGTTTCCTCAATATGTAATATTATTTCCATCCACGTATAATTTTTTAAATCCAATTTTACCCTTCGATGAGTTTTTAGTAAAAGATATGAAAGGAATCTTTTGTCGTTTTTCATACGAGGTACTTTTTGACTTTTCCGATAAAAGTACGAGAAGAATGTTTTTTTAACTTATACGGCATGAATGGATTTTTAAAACATTACTTCTAAGAAGAATCCTTTACAAGTTTTCATGTTTATTTTTAATCAACTTCTTTTAGTTTATAGTTGTATGACATGTTAAGAAAGGAAAAATGTTTTTGAAGAAGAAAGGATATTTTTATCAAGAATGGAGTTCAAGTGTTTTATCAAAATTATTTTCCATCTAAGATAATAAAGGGTTCTGTTTTTATCCCTATTATTACATTGATTTGATTATGTTGTGATGGAATTATTTTTATGAATTCCTTTATCTTATATGAATTGTTTTAAGATGTCCTGATGTTTAAGATTCCCATTTTTATTACATGGGTTATGCAATGATGTATGGTTTATGATTTTGTGGCACACATAATAATGATATCATTATGAGATGGGTGGGACCTATATCTCCCTCCAATGCATTGGGTAAAGATTTTATATCTCATGAGATAGACAGGGCTGGAACGGTAGGTTATACCAGTTCAGTGAAACAGGACTGGAACGAGGGTGACTCGGTTCAGAAAGGGACTTTGTCCACTAAGATAGTATTGGCAATGAGTCTTGACTAACAAGAAAAGATTCTCTATGATTATGTGTGTATGCCACAAAGTTTCATGTTTTAAGTTATGATTATTGTGATTACATTTCACTGCCATGATTTATCCCATGTTATGAAATTATGATCTCTTTTGCAGGTTATGATTTCCAAAAGTTATGTGCTTGTGTATACGATGAGATTTATATTTCTTTTGTTTACCCTTACTGAGCATTTGAGCTCACCCTTTTATGTTTTCTTTTCCCCAGGATATAAAGAAAGGTTTTAGGTAAAAAAAGGAATATCTTTATGGGAGATGTTGAAGATATTTCACCAGGATTAGAAGATTACGTTCCGAGTTTCCAAAGACACTAAACTATTACGATCCTTGTGTGTGTGTTTTTGTTATGTACTAAGTATTCCGCAAAAGTAATGTAATGTTCATGTACGTTAAGCTTAGGGTCTCTACATTTAAGATGTCCCAACTATAAAAATTTAGTTCTGATCCTCTAATAAAAATTTAACCTATCCAGTAATCCAAAATTCAAAATTCTTCTTGAATTTCAACCATGTCCATACCCATGGGATGTTACAAACTCCCCACCATAACACTTACAATACCCATGAATTCCCATAAAATATTCAATCAATAGACCTAACTAAATTGGGTCACTAAAACATAATTAATTAATTATGTTATACTCTATAATTTTGAACAAGATCTCATTTTAAAACTCCAAACACAAGGTACATCATTTGTCAAAACTCAATCCACCACTTGAACTCATCACTGAACATTAAGATGGTGCTTACCTGTGCCCATTTATCTTGAGAAACAATAGTTTCATTATCCAATTCATCATTAGGTATTTAGTTCTCCCCACTATAAGATTTATCCCATAGCTTCCAATTCCAATGATTTTTTACCCCATCCATCATTATTGACTATTGAAACTCCATACCCATGCCCCAACTATGCTCTCATCATAGTATCTAGCTCCACTTACCTGAAAACATGAAACCACCTATCAACATTGGTCGTACCCCTTATTCTCATTTTTTAACCAAAACCAATGCATCTAATTTCCCATACATTATGCCCTAAAAATACCTAATTCCCATGTAAAGAATTGACCAAAACTCTAAAACACACTCATCACACCTGGTATGACATACTTGATGCAATTTAATACTAATCAGATCTAAATACCTACAAAATCACCGGTCATACCTACTTCAACTGAACTATATCAATAACACATGTATCTATCCATCAACACACCACTAATTCATTGATCACAATCTGCTCACATCTAGAGGCAACATGTGATCATCCAAACATGAGCACTGAATTCTATGCCTGAATTTCAATGTAATTTCACAGTTGAGTCCTCAACCATCTGAAACCACCATTGTGCCCTATTGAAATCACCGATGATCCTTCGATCAAAATACACCCAAATCATCATAAGCCATCCTGATACTAAAACACACACTCAAAATCCAACCTGTATCATACCTAAACTTGTAGATGGAATTCAGCAAGGAATCTAGAAGTACTCAAGTCTCTTAATTCACCAACATCAAAATTACAAAACGATCATTCAACGAAGAATCCCATACTCTTGTGACCATTCTCTAACAAGGGTATTATGCCTGTGGCTAACATATCTCTCCCCACCATAGAAGAATCCTTTTTTTCACTAAAAAACCAAGTTAGTAGTCACAAAATCCCATACTCCATATATAACTAAACTTAAAAATTGGATATGGTTTTCCCACTCTCACACGAGTGCCATCACAACATCAAATACCAATAATTCCTGACTTCCAAAAATAAAATCCATGAAACTTAGCAAGATCTAATATATAAGAAGGTAATCACCTTGAAAAATCCATAGGCACACTCCCCACTATATGGATTACCTTATACCACTCCTTTATAATTGCCTCAATAGGTTTAAATAATTAATGTGTGTATCTCCTCCCGAGACATGCCCGTTTTATATCATGAAACACCTACCTTTAAATAAATCCTAGATTGATCATGATACCGCACCTAATACATTTAAAAAACATCCCGCACTATAGGGGAATTCCAAAGCCCCATAAAACCTCAAGAAACCAAGACTATAAGTGTTTAATTAATTTCATTGGTCCTCATATCACACATGGCCACTAGTCAATTCAAAATTTAATAATTCCACACATATATGATGTACGGTACCTTGAAAGATAGTACCACCACCCAAAATCATCAACACTCAAAGTGCTATTCACCTAAGAAAATTCATAGGGATAACCATTTATTTTCCATAAGCTTGACTGCACCTCTCGTGCATCGATCTCAACTCAAGTAATATAACCATGTGTTTTCACCTCTAAGGAACTCAAAAGCATAGAATAACCCCTATAATTGGTTTACCTAGATCAATATAAGGATCTAACTCACTAAAAACTAAGTCATATCTCAAGGGTCTCTAGGTATTACCACCTATCCCAAAAACTAGGTGTCGTTAGGGTCATAATTCACAATAAACATCTCATGTTACTGTCTATACCCATACAACATCTCATTAATTTATTCTTTCTAAATGTTCTCAAAACATAATGACATCACTCGCCATATCATAGATTATAAAGGATCTGGTTCTCACTAAGCATCCTTCTACGTGGCTTCTCCCTCGAGAACTATAACTTAGGTAGATCTCCCACCACATCATCTGGGACGATATGTGTTAAGGAACCATATTCATGAGGTCCTATAAGATAGAATTACATCCCAAGATATATGGTAAAACAACATATTTGTTGTTATTAGAACTTTAAACAACCGAAATTATAAGATAACTGTAACACCCCGACCCCAGAATCCCAGAGTCGGTGCATTATTTTAATACATTGGCATGATTACAAGGAATCAAGCCCCAAAAGACCGATCAATTTAGAAATCTGGGAAAATATATTACATACATGAACGTTACATTACAAATTATAAAATAAAACATAACACAAATGATCCTTTGATAACGCCATTAATCCCCAAGATTAACCCTACTTATCAATCATTAAACACTTCTTGGAATCTTGGGAAAATGAAACATAAGAAAGGAGTGAGCTCAAATGCTCAGTACGGGTAAGTAATACAGTAGAAGATAACATAAACATTAGGCATGGTGAATAATTGAAAATAGATGAATTTACAGACAATAAACATGAATACTATATGGAAGGAATATGAGTTGAGTAAATAATGCCATAATAAAACATAATCATGGGTATTATACTAGTCGAATGACTATATGAACCATAAATATTATTTTTATAATGAGGGAATGTATAGTACGAGACTTTAATTTCTGTTTCAAGGCCTCGTGCCAGGACCTAGGGGATAACTGTAACCAGACCCCAACCCGGAGAGCCTCTATAACCAGACTCCATCCTGGAGAGCCATTGTAACCAGACTCCAACCCAGAGAGCCTCTGTAACCAGACTCCAACCCGGAGAGGCTCTGTAACCGGACTCCAACCCAGAGAGCCTCTGTAACTGGACTCCAACCCAGAGGGACTGCTGTAACCAGACCCCAACCCGGAGGGCTTACATTTACTAGTTCCCAACCCAGAACATACTATTCCAATACATTCATCTTAAGAAAAGGTTGAAATATAACATAAACATTTGTATTAAAACTAGAATATGAAATGTCAATACTTTAACCATAAAACATGAATGTCATAAAAATAGCTCATCAATAGTCAAAAATATCACAAAACATTAAAATACATTATGGAATATTTTTATCATAATAAATCAACCTTGATCAAGAATAATATCCCGTAAAGGATGTTGACATAGTTGAAAATGATCATTAGAAATATTTGAGAGAAATATCCCTTTTTCATGAAATCATTTAAAATTCACATAATTTATAAAAGAGTCCATTTAAAAGATAATTTTGAATAAAAGTGTCCCATACCACTTTGAAACTTTTGAAATGAATTAACATTTTAAAACATTCATGTCCATAGAAAATAATCCTTAAAACCATTTTGAAAACATGGACATTAATGAGAAAGGTTTAGAAGAATAAATCATTAAAACATTTTAAAATGATGTTTTAGTAAAAATAACCTTAAAATAATTCCATTTGAAAACTCTTTTATGAAACATAGACATGGATAATAAATATGTCTCAGTAGATACTTATGTAAAAACAACCTTGGAGAATAAAGAGATTGTGAAATTAACCCTTACCAATTTTGTAACTTATGAAACATACACCCCGTGAAAGAAGTATCATACAATGAAGATGTAAATACACATAAATTAAATTTTATTAAACAAAGAATACAATTATTGGCATTACATATACCACACAAAAGGAAATAGTGGAAATATTGAATGAATCTCACGGGAATAAGGAGTGAGATGAAAACCCCTTGCCTTGCACTTTCTTTTGGTAAAGGTTACTTTTAACCTCCTATATAATGACCATTGTATTTTATTAGATTATACCAGAACCATATTCATATTTATTATGTCAAAAATTATTAATTTATGACTTTATACTACCCATTTAAAAATGATTTTCATGTTAAATTAACATTTCAGGTAATAATCGCTTTCTTTATTGTACATATTTTAACTTGTTATTCTTGATCGTATCATTTAGATCTTGATTTAAATACTTAAAAAATATAAAACTTGACTTATATATCATATATATTTATAAAATAAATATTTATAATAGATATATATATGAAATGGAAACACCGTTTATGGAGACGATAGGTCGTATGTACGCAAAAACACTGTTTCTGTTTTCATATTGTATTGAACGTAAGTAAGTGAATAAGATATATGTAAATACATAAATACACACACACACACACAGATATATATATATATATACAATAGAATTATTATTTCATATATTACATACTTATTATCAATATATATTTTTATAATCGTCGATGAATGGTGAATGTGGAAATGAATCTCACCGCGTCGTGGAGACGGTAATCCATACGTACGCACGAGCGAAAATATAATTTACTTAAAGGTGGGGAATTGGATGTTATATTAATTTTAAAGAGACATTATAATTTTATTTTCATTATTTATATACATATTACTCACCATTATATCCATCCAAATAACATAATATTGAATAAAAAATTACACCACGGTGTGGAGACGGTAAGCCGTACGTACGCACGCATGGTGACATTATCATTAATAGGATAGATAAAATAATGAATATGGTTGTGACATATTTATAATAACATCAAAATATATATAAGGTACTGTATTTATTATTTTGGTATGGTAATAACAAAGAAAGAGTAAGTGGAAGAAGAAAAGAACTTAGAAGAGGGTGGTGAAATCATAACCTCATCTTCGGGTTCTTTCTTTTGATTTGATCAAAAGGGATCTTTAGGTTGGCTTTATGATCAAACTAATGCCTCTAAAATTAATTGAGGATAGTTGGGAGGATATTTGGGTAGGTTTTGGCTGAGACAAATGGATTTGGAGGTGTTAATTTGAGAGAAGGTGAAGTGTCCTTTTATAAGAGGGGTGAGAGGCACCTTAGAAAAAACTTAAAATATTATTTTATAATAAAATAATTTTAGGTTTATTGTGGATAAAAAATAAATTATTTAAAGTATAAGGTGGTTATGGGTCGAAGAAAATACAACCAATAGGTTTTAGATAGGTTTGGTCCACTATATTAACCTTATCTTTTATATTTAACTCTTAGTTAAATAGTTTGACATTTACCATGTCTCTTTGTATTTTTATATTATATGGTTAATAAACATACTATAAACTTCCAAGATAACCCCAAGAGGTTAATTAATGACATATATAATAGTATTTAATCCCTTTGGCTGAAAATTATATTTTTATGAATAGAATACCAATTAATAATATAATATTTCTTTTAAAAACTCTTTTATGTCAATTTTTACACTATTTGGTATTTTGTTTTTTCTAAATTCATAACAGCATTATTACTTGAAATAAAATTCATTTAATCAACCTTAACATGTCATATTACTCTATAAAATTAGTATAATTCATAAAAAGTCTCAAATTACATTTATTTGGGTATTTATAATATCAATTATTTTAATATTTCATTAATAAGGTAATTACTGCATCATCATTGTGTCATAAATAAATTAAATTATTTAATTTCTAAAGATTATAAATAAAATAACATAATTTAGGAAATATTTTTATCTTTTTAATGAATATTTATAGTGTAATTTATATTATGTTTAACCCTATATTAAAAATGGCTTAGTTATTAAACTTCGAATTTAACACTTTTAAATCTTCTTTGAATTAAATAATAATAATTTTCCTAATCTAATAAAAGTGGTAATAAAGGATAAAATTTTATTCCTAAGGTGGTTTTTGGTCGAATTACACTTATCCAATAGAATTAGGACATGTTTTAGGGTAATTATGATATAATTTGTACCCTTAATTACCCTATTTACTTTTAACCGTGGTAAATAAGTCAAAAGTTACTATTCACCAAAAATTATTTTCATCTTATTGAACCAAATTTTACATAATAATATCAACCTTTTCTCTCATATTTTTGAAATTCAATTTACAAAAGTGGTAAAATTATGTTTTATGCAAATTTGGAAATTCTCCTAGGAGGTGGGTAAAAGACGATGAAAAGTTCAATAAAATTATATATATAAAATATTTTTACAAAATGACTCCAATGGATTAAATTGAACATATATAGGTGTATTCTATATATTTTGACCTAAAATAAATCTAAATAAAATAAATAATTATTTAAATGAAAAGTTGTTTTTAACCAATAACGCATTGTTTTTCCCTATTCATCAAAAATTGAAAGTTTTCATAAACATACCAAAAATTCACCCTAAGATAATTTTGATATTATGAATTCAACAATTAAGTCGATTTTACCAAATTCAAAACATATAAATTTCATTTTTTAATTTAAAATTAACTTCCATTGTCAAAACCAAAAAGCGTATTTTTAAGAAATAATAACTACCAAATGATTGACACTTGTTTATGTCCAATTTCAAAGTAAAGATACTTCAAATAACCAAAATTGGATTAAATGGTAAAAATATAATATAATTACGCTTCCAAACCATTCATATGTATAGTTTAATGCTATAAATTGTGTTGATTAAAAAAGTTGTTTTCAGTTAAAATTTAGTATTTTTCACTATTCACCCAAATATGAAAGTTATCTGAAAAACACCAGAAAATTATGAAAACTAAATTTTTAAGTCCCAATTCTAAAGAAGAAGTTTATTTTATCAAATTTAATATATAAAAGTTTCAAATATTGGATTTAAAAAGGGTGCTCCATTAAAAGGCGGTAAATTTTCATTTTAAGAAAATAATTTTTTTATCTGAAAAAAATGAATTTTTCTTATATTATGTCTAAGAAACTCATAATATGGATTCTAAAATTATAAGGATTATATAAAATTTAAAATTTAGTTAATAATATTCATAATTGCTTTTGAACAGCTAGTTTGGTAAGTCATGGTGCGCTTGAACTCAGTGTTGTGTATAATGAAAGTTATTGAATTACATTGAAGAAATAACATACTATAAAATCTTGGGGTGTTACATTCTCCCCTCCTTCAATAAATTGCATCCTTGAAATTTGAAATTGTTCTTCGAAAATAAAAGGTTAAAAATAGAAAAATACCTTTGTGGAGAACCCACATCAGAAACTGAGTTAATAAAATTTATTCTTAGTAAGTGGGAAAGAGAAATGAAAAAGGTTACCAGTAAATTATGATCTCAATTAGGATAACATTGGTGGAAATTCGAGACACATAATTGGAGGGAAAACTTAAATATTTATAGGGAGTGATTGAGGTCATCAATCACAATATATCATTTAAATATATTGACATAACAAATCCATTATCAAAACCACTTTCAAAACCAGAATATGTAAAAAGAGTATATGGTATTTATTTTCTTAAAAAAACATTTTTGCTTGTTAAGGAAACCAAAGATAAAAAAACTTGCGGTGGAAGAAAGGTCGTTGTCACTGATTATATAAAAAAAACATTCCTTTTTTTGTCGTTTAGTAAAACGATTCGTAGAAAAATATTCCCCTTGAAATGAAAAGTCAAAGGGTTTTATACAACGTATAAAAGAAAGTCGTTTAGAAATCAAAGGATGCCTCAATGAAAGGATATTGAGACGAAGTCCCTTAAATAAAGCTTAAGAATTAATTTAGTCATAGAATAAGAGGGATATATATATATATATATATATATATATTCTTGACAAGTAGAGTTACACCCTTTAACTAATTCCTACCACAAACTCATCTTTCACTTCAAAAGATTTCCAAAAAAAATCTATTTATCCTAATCGTATAGGGTTCCAAAAATAATGAATTTATAATTCACCTATCAGAACTTTTAAAAAAACTACATTATACAATCCAGGACAACACGTAGGCTAGTGGTAGGTGATGCACCCTTGTCGCCCTTCGGTTGAGGGTTCAAGTCTCGCAGCTTTGCCAGACACGACTGATTGTCGCCCGACCTCTAGATTGTCCTTTTTATGACAATCCAAAAATAACCTTAAAAATTATATCCAATTTCAAACTTAATCCATTCTAACCTTTAGACTTATCCAAAATACTTCTATCCAAACTCACAGTCCAAAATTTATAAGGATTTTAAACACAATGAAGATCCTTTTTCCACGTAATAACATGTGAACACCTTCATCTTGTATTCTTTTAAAACATGGAAACTCCCTGAATTTCCATAAAACCTTATTGATTACATTCATTATCCCTTATTATTTATAGAATACTAGATATATCCCTTATATCCAAAAATTTTGAATATTCCAACAATGATGAAATAAACAAACTATTAATCAGTTCTAAGGGAGTCAAGAATATCCAATATAATTTTTCCAAATCAAGCATCTCTTATTACAAAATCACTAACTTATTATTAGGACCATATTAAGGATTACATTTCCTTCAACTGTGTATTTTCCAAAAAGTGTAGCTTACTATTAAGTCACTTTTCTTAGAACTATATAATCTCAAATCCTTAATAAAATAGTACTGCAGTACAATCCTTATTTATCTCCATAATTCATATAACCAGTATATTGTTGATACAACACTCAAATGAAATAATTATATAATAACAACATAAGAACACTAGTCATTACTCTTCATTTGAGGTAATATCATAACTTGATTATTATCCAATAGCATCATTTACTGTATACTCTGATGACTGGGACATTGATTCGCGTAGTGTCCCAATGCCTTGTATATGAAGCATTTTAAATTTGAAACCTTTTTCTTACCCTTGAAAACACGTACTTGGTGTCCTTTTTCTCCACACTTATAACAAAATCCCATTCACTTAAAGAATTTACCAAGATGATTCTTTCCACATTTATCACATATGGGAAATTCCTTCTTTCCCCTCTTCTCTTTATCCATCTTTCTCTCTACCATCCTTTTCTTCTCTTGCTTACCTTCAAAGCCATAGGACTCAGAGAATTCTTTACTTATCTTATTAAAACGTGATATTATTTTTCATATGTTGATAATAAATGGGATACTATTTACCTTCTAAATTTTTGCTTAATACCATGGAAGATATCATCCTTCCTACTATTTGGATCATACTTATTGCTGGAGTTGTCATTTCTTCTACTAGGCACCATTTCTAAACAATGGAATACACTAGGTTAGTTTATGAATCACAATGAATAATTCCAAACTTGTAAAATACCTAACGTAAATTGAATAGTTTATAGATATAATCCATAATATTTAAAAATATTTTCTTTGAGGAGGTATATACTCGCAATTCCTTCATAATGATTTGTAAAAAAATGAGAATTATCCGAAGCAAATATCCTGGGAGTGTCGTAACCAAGAGTGCAACAAGGCCCGTTGTCGTGCACCAGTTCCCGTTCGAGTCTATCTCAAAGAGATGTTTTCAGGTTTTACCCCTAGTTATATATGTGCCAAAGCCACCTCTACCTACTCGTATCCAAACAGAGATGTATTTTCTTAGAAAACTCACAAAATCTATACATTACCAAAATTCTAGGAAGTTCTTCTATACTAATACTCAAAGTCTATCTTAGGGTAATGTTCTCTAATCAAAGTTTATCTAAATCTAGTTTCCAAGGTTATTTCTAAACTTACTCTGATACCAACTGGAACGCCTCGACCCTAGAAGCCCAGAGTCGGTGCATTATTTTAATACATTGGCATGATTACAAGGAATCATGTCCTGAAAGACCGTTCAGTTTAGAAGTCTTGTAAAATAGATTACATACACGAATGTTACATTACACATTAGAAAATAAAACATAACATAAATGATCCTTTTATAATGCCATTAATAGCCAAGGTTAACCCTGCTTATCAATCATAAAACACTTCTTGGAATCCTGGGAAAATGAAACATAAGAAAGGGGTGAGATCAAACACTCAGTAAGCATAAGTAATACAGCGAATGATAAAATAAACATTATGCATGGTGAATAATTGATAACACATGACTTTATAGATAATAAACATGAATACTTTATGGTGGGAATATGAGATGAGTAAATAATGCCATAATAAAACATAATCACGGGTATTCTACTAGTCGAATGATCATATTTACCATCAATATTATTTTCATAACGAGGGAATGTATAGTACAAGACTTTAATTTCTGTTTCAAGGCCTCGTGCCAGGACCTAGGGGATAACTATAACCAGTACCCAACCCAGAGAGCCTCTGGAACCGGACTCGAACCTAGAGAGCCTCTGTAATCGGACTCCAACCCGGAGAGCCTCTGTAACTAGACTCCAACCTGGAGAGGCTCTGCAACCAGACTCCAACCCAGAGAGCCTCTGTAACCAGAATCCAACCCGGAGAGACTATTGTAACCAGACCCCAACCTAGAGGTCTTACTTTTACCAGTCCCCAACCCGGAACATACTAGTCCAATACATTCATCTTAAGAAAAGGTTGAAATATAACATAAACATTCGTATTAAAACTAGCATACGAAATGTCAATAATTTAACCACAAACCATGAATAGCATAAAAATAACTCATCCATAGTCAAACATATCACAAAACCTTAAATAAAATATGGAATATTTTTATCATAATAAATCAACCTCGATCAAGAATAATATCCCGTAAAGGATGTTGACATAGTTGAAAATGATCAGTAGAAATATTTGAGAGAAATATCCCTTTTTCATGAAATCATTTAAAAGTCACATAATTTATAATGTAATCCATTTAAAATATAGTTTTGAATCAAAGTGTCCTATACCACATTGAATTTTTTTAAATGAATTAACATTTTAAAACATT
Source organism: Viscum album (assembly GCA_963277665.1). Taxonomy (NCBI): domain Eukaryota; kingdom Viridiplantae; phylum Streptophyta; class Magnoliopsida; order Santalales; family Viscaceae; genus Viscum; species Viscum album. The sequence goes on from OY728161.1 coordinate 1,876,575,360, forward strand.
CATGTCCATACAAATAAATCCTTAAAACCATTTTGAAAACACGAACATTAATGAGAAAGGTTTATAAGAATAAATCTTTAAAACATTTTAAAATTATGTTTTAGTAAAAATTACCCTAAAAATATTCCCTTTTAAAACTCTTTTATGAAACATAGACATGGATAATAAATACATCCTAGTAGATATTTACGTAAAAACAACCTTAGAGAATAAAGAGATTGTGAAATTAACCCTTACCAATTTGGTAACTTATGAAACATACACCCCATGAAAGAAGTATCATACAATAAAGATGTAAATACACATAAATTAAAGTTTATTACACAAGTAATACAATTATTGGTAGTATATATACCACAAAAAAGAAAATAGTGGCAATATAGCATGAATCTCATGGGAATAAGGAGTGAGATGAAAACCCCTTACCTTGCACTTTACTTTGGTCGAAAGTACGTTTAACCTCTTATATAATGACCATTATATGTTATTTGATTATACCAGAACCATATTCATATTTATTATATCATAAATGATTCATTTATGACTTTATACTACCCATTAAATAATTATTTTCATGTTAAGTTAACATTTTGGGTAATAATCACTTTCTTTATCGTACATATTTTAACTTAATATTCTTGATCGTATAATTTAGATCACGATTTAAATACTTCCAGAATATAAACCTTGATTTATATTTCATATATATTTAGAATATAAATATTTATTATAGATAGATATATGAAATGGAAACACCGTTTATGGAGACAGTAGGTCGTACGTACGCATAAACACTGTTTCTATTTTCATATCGTATTGAACGGAAGTAAGTGAATAAGATATATGTAAGTACATAAATACACGCACACACACACACACAGATATATATATATATATATATATATATATATATCCAGTAGCATTATTATGTCATATATTACATACTTATTAGTAATATATATTTTTATAATCGTAGATGAATGGTGAACGTTGAAATGAATCTCAACACGTCGTGGAGACGGTAATCCGTACGTACACATGAGAAACAATATAATTTTCTTAAAGGTGTGGAATTGGATGGTATATTAATTTTAAAGAGACATTATCATGTTATTTTCATTATTTATATACATATTACTCACCATTATATCCATACAAATAACATAATGTTGAATAACAAATTACACCATGACGTGGAGACGGTAAGCCATACGTACGCATGCATGGTGGTATTATCATTCATATGATGGATAGAATAGTGAATATGGTTCTTAAATATTTATAATAACATCACAGTATATATAAGGAACTGTAGTTATTATTTTGGTATGGTAATAACAAATAAATAGTAAGTTTAAGAAGAAAAGAACTTGAAAGAGGGTGGTGAAATCATTACCTCTTCTTCGGGTTCTTCCTTTTGATTGGATCAAAAGGGCTCATTAGGTTGGATTTATGATCAAAATAAGGCCTCTAGAATGAAGGGAGGATATTTGGGATGATATTTGGGTAGGGTTTGGCTGATCCAAATAGATTTGGAGTTGTGAATTGAAGATAAGGGGAGGTACCCTTTAATAAGAGGGGTGAGGGCCACCTTAGGAAAAACTTAAAATATTATTTTATAATAAAATAATTTTCGGTTTCTAATGGATACAAAATAAATTATTTAAATTATAAGGTGGGTATGAGTAAAAAAAACTCAAACAAAAGGTTTTAGACAAGTTTGGGTCACTATATTAACCTTATCATTTATATTTAACTCTTATTTAAATAGTTTGATATTTACCACGTCTCTTCGTATTTTTATATTATATGGTTAATAAACATTCTATAAACATCAAAGAGAACCCCAAGTGGTTAATTAATGACATATATAATATTATTTAATCACTTTTTCTAAGCCTTATATTTTTAGGAATAGAATATATATTAATAATATAATATTTTTTTAAAAACTCATTTATGTCAATTTTGACACTAGTTGGTATTTTGTTTTTTCTAAATTCATAAAAGCATTATTATTTCTAAAAAAATTCATTTAATCAACCCTAAAATGTCATATTACCATAGAAAATTAGTGGAATTCATAAAAAGTCTCAAATTACATTTATTTGGGTATTTATAATATCAATTATTTTAATATTTCATTAATAAGGTAATTACTGCATCATCATTGTGTCATCAATAAATTAAATTATTTAATTTCTAAAAATTATAAATAAAATACCATAATGTAGGAAATATTTTTATCTTTCTAATTATTATTTATTGTGAAATTTATATTATGTTTACTATATTAAAAATGGTTTAGTCATTAAACTTTGAATTTAACACTTTTAACTCTTGTTTGAATTAAATAATAATAAATGTTCTAATCTAATCAAAGTGGACCTAAAGGATTGTATTTTATTACTAAGGTTGTTTTTTCGAATTAAACTTCTCCAATATAATTAGTACATGTGTTAGGGTAATTATGATATCATTTTTACCTTTAATTATCCTATTTACTTTTAACTGTGGTAAATAAAAGTCAAAAGTTACTATTCACCAAAAATTATTTTCATCTTGTTGAACCAAATTTTAATTAATGATATCAACCGTGTATCTTGTATTTTTGAAATTCAACTCACAGAATCAGTAAAATTAAGTTTTATGCAAATTTGCAAATTCTCCTAGGAGGTGAGTAAAAGACGGTGAAAAGTTCAATAAAATTTTATATATCTAATATTATTACAAAATGACACTAATGGATTACATTGAAAATATATTGGTATTATGTAACTATTTTTACCTAAAATAAAATTAAATTAAATAAATAATTATTTAAATGAAAAGTTGGTTTTAACCAATAACGCAGTGTTTTTCCATATTCATCAAAAATTGAAAGTTTTCAAAAACATACCAAAAATTCATCCTAAGAAAATTTTGATATTCCTAATTCAAAAATGAAGTGTATTTTACCAAATTAAAAACATTGAAATTGAATTATTTAATTTAAAATTAGTTCCTTTTGTCAAAACCAAAAAGCATATTTTTAAGAAATAATAACTACCAAAAGATTGACCTTTGTTTATGTCCAATTTCAAAGTGAAATTACTTCCAATGAACAAATTTGGATTAAATGGTAAAAATATAATCTAATTATGCTTTCAAACCATTCATATGTATAGTTGAACACTATAAATTATTTTTATTAAAAAAGTTGTTTTCAGTTAAAATTTAGTATTTTTCACTATTCACCCAAATATGAAAGTTTTCAGAAAAACACCAAAAAATTATCAAAAATTTATTTTTATGTCTCGATTCTAAAGAATAAGTTTATTTTGTCAAATTTAAAATATAAAAGTTTCAAATATTGGATTTAAAAAGGGTTATCCATTAAAAGGTGGTAAAATTTCATTTAAAAAAAATACTTCTTTTATCTGAAAAAATGAATTTATTCTTATATTATGTCTAAGAAACTCATAATTTGGATTATAAAATTATAAGTATTATATAAAATTAAAAATTTAGTTAATAATATTCATTACCTCTTTTGTATGGCCAGTTTGGTAAGTCATGGTGCGCTTGAACTCAATGTTGTGAGTAGTGCAAGTTATTGAATTACATTGAAAAAATAACATACTATGAAATATTGGGGTGTTGCAATAACAAACCATACATACTCATTCAATAAACATTTCCCTATGATAGTTTATATCTAAAAATCCACTATTACGTGGTTTGGTTAAGTAGAGTGTGTTTACAAGATATATGGGGAACACCATATAGGTTGTTACTTGAACTTTATGAAACCAAACCTACACAAAATTCACCCAAATAAGGTGTAACTCTAAGAAAATAATTACCCTTACTTGCCCCTCAAGGTCTCTACTCATCCCCTACTAAAGGGACTATATCACTATTTTATCCATTGATCGTATCACCATAGGATTCATAATACCTACCACCAAAATAAAACATATACATACAAGTCTTCCCAAATGAGTAGAATCCCACCATTTAGTTGTATGGGAAAACATTGTATGAGTAGTTTCTGACACTTTAAACATTTGAGCCTCAGTTATAAGTGAAAAAAATCACACTAGCAGTATAAGGAAATGACCTTAAAAAGTTACTTAATCTTGAATTTAAGTCAAGAATATACATTATTACACATTGAGGATCTTTTTGGGTTTATATTTTTAGACAATTAGGATACCTTACATATATAACATACCACATTCATACAAGATGATACTAATAAAAACAGTATCCATTTTTTTTCAAAATATAAAACATTAAAGCTTAAAATATGATTTCTTTGAAAACCCTCTATAACATTCATCACAACTTTATTCTTTCTATTACCCATCCTTATATACTATGATTTTTTTTGAAAAACTTGGGATGAGTATAAAACTCAGTAAGGGATATAAATAAAGAAATCATTAGTTAAGTGATAACATAAAAACCATTAAAACCCATAATCATAAAAATTAATATGTATAGAAACGTCTTGTAGATTCCTTGGGACATATTTACAATATAACTATTACATTTACCCTTACACATGGAATAATATTTTGGTCAACTTCCATCTTTGGAGTACCAAATGTATTGGAGAGCTATAATAGGGCTCACCCGTCATATCTTGTGCTATAATGGGCTCAACCCAACATATATTGAGCTATAATGGGCTCAAACCAATATAAATAATTTCCAAGGAACACATCATGGTAATAAAGTATCTTTAAATAAGAAAAAACCATTAATTCCATATACATATAAAAAAACAATCCTTTTTAAATTTATTAAAGAGAGTTTTAAAAGGTTTTTTAAAGGAAAGTACCATAAAATATAAATGGAGTGAGAATTAATAGAATGAAATGGATATTTGTATAAAATTTAAATACACATATTGAAACATAATATAAACAAAAATCCATCACACCAACAATCTTAATACCACATAATGAATAAAGAATAAGGTTAACCCAAAGAATGGATGTTGGGTTAAGAATTATGTTACCTCGGGTTCTTCTTACTTCAAATATGTTTAAAACTTCTGTATAATGGTTAAAATAGTGTTATTAATATCTAAAGGATACATATTAATGTTTATAAAACCTTATATGATCATTTTACAACATCATTCAACACATTTATTAGTAATATTTTGTTATTTACATTGTGTCAGGTGAGTTCTTTACATGGTTTCCATGGTAAGTTCATGATGGATTTTCTTGTCCATTGGGAGTAAAACTCTATAATTAGAATGGAATGGTAGTTATATATTTATAGAACCATAAATTATACCATTTATCATTTTGAATTCTTAAATAAGGGTTATTCATATGTTAAAACATTAATGATGTTTGTTTAGATCATTTTAGTGGTTCTTTGATAATAACGACCTCATTTTGTTTTATAAATTAAAAACATGTGTTAAAAAGAATTCCAGAACCATGGATGAGACATATTATATATATTATAACTTTTTTAACCCATAAAAATATTTTCCTGGCCATACTTGAGAGAATTAAAGAAAATTGAAATCACATCGCCCACAATTTCAGTAATTCGACACATCACAGACAATGCTTTTATTTTTTAAATAAGTGGGAGAGGAGAAGAAGAGTAATGGTGAAATCTCCATGAAAATGAGAACTAAAGAATATAAAATATTTATGTATCCTTAATTCCTCTTGTATAATAGGAGGGGAAGAGACTATAAAAGAAAAGAAAAGGAAAGGAAAACACATGCAAAGGAAGATGATTTCTTACCTTTTGATATCTTCTCCTTGAGATCCTCCTTAAGGCCATTGATTTTGGCCTTTGGTTGATACCATAAGGTCTTAGAACTGGGGAAGGAGATTGGGGAGAGAATTTGGAATAAATTAAACAATTTTCAAGGCTTGAGAGGTATGGGAGGAAGAGGGGAATGAGGGTGGTATTTATAGTGGAGGGGAGGAGGTATTTTACATTATTTAAATCATTATTATAATATTTTTTGTCAAGACTATGAATAATATTAATTCATGTGACCCCAAATAGTAATAATGGAATGTGAGTTCAAACCAAGTGGTCTTACATCACTTATGATGTCATAAATAGTGTATTTAACTGATAATTTGAATATACAGAATTTTTCCATATTTTATTATTCCTAAAAAATTCAGGAATTTCAAAAATATCCCATAAATTCACCATAACCAGTTTTTGACTTGTAGAATAAAAAAATGAACTCCATTTTTTGAAAATAATTTTCTAAATATTTTAAATTTAATTTTTAAATAAAATCACACTTAATTAAAAAATTAACAGTTTTAATTCTATAACTACTTTTATATATCATTGAAAAATTAACCAATATGTCATTATTTTAAATCTTTAGTAAAATAAAATTATAATACAATTTACTATTCATTAGGGTTATATTACTATTCATAAGGGTATGTTACTATTCACTAAAAAATAAGTTGGTTCCATCAAGCTCCATATAATATACTGAACAAAATTATAGATGAACGTTTTTTGAAATTCAAAACATAGAAGTAGTAAAATTATGTTTAAAGGCTAGTTATAAATATATACTTAAAACAAAGTTCAATGCATTTCATTAATTTTTTTTGAAACCTTGGGGTGTTAAATTATCCCCACCTTCTAGAAATTGCATCCTTGAAATTTTATGTACTCATTAAACAAGTGAGGGTACCTTTATCTCATAGCATTTTCAGATTCCCATATTGCTTCTTCAACCATGTGGTTTCTTCAAAAAACCTTTACCTGGTGTATTATCATACTCCGAAATACCTATTCCCTTAGATCAAGAATTTTAATTGGTTTCTCTTCATAAGAAATCTTCACTTCCAACTGAACTGCTTCTGGTTTCAAGACATGCGATGAATTTGGCACATACTTTATCAACATCAAAACATGAAAAACATTATGTACCTGAGATAAACTCAGAGGAAAATCTACTGGGTATGAAAATGGTCCAAAATTCTCCAATATTTTAAAATGATTGATTAATCATGGACTTATATTTCCTTTCTTACCAAAATACATCACAATTTTCCAAGAAAATATTTTAAGGAAAACATAGTCACCTACCTCGAAAGAGATGTCTTTCCTTCTGTTATCTACATAAATTTTCTGCCTGCTCTGAGCTATCCTCATGTGATGTTGGATCATATTCAATTTCTCCGAGACTTCCTCTACTAATTTTGGTTCCATAAAATTACTTTCCCCTTCATCCCAAAAAGCTGTAGTTCGACACCATGTCCCATACAATGCCTCCAAAGGCGCCATCTGTATAGTGGAATGAAAACTGTTATTATAAGAAAACTCAACAAATGAAAGATGTTGATCTCAACTTCCCTGGTAATCCATTGAACAATATTGAAGCATATCCTCCAAGTTTTGAATTGTTTATTCTGACTACCCATCTGATTGAGGATGAAAAGCTGTACTGAAATTTAATTATGTGCCCAACGACTTATGAAGCCCCTTAAAAAAGTTAGAAGTGAACCTAGGATCTCGATTAGATACAATAGAAAGAGGAACTCCATGTAACCTGATAATATCATTGAGGTATAGTCAAGAAATCTTATCCAACACCATTGTATCTTGAATAGAAACGAAATGTACATATTTTTTTAGCCGAACAACAATTACCCAAATTTCATTATTACCTCAAGTAGTCTTAGGTAGTCCCACCACGAAGTTCATGGATATATTCCCCCATTTCCACTATGACATTGGAAATGGCTGAAGCACCCCCTTTGCTAACTGCTGCTCTGCTTTAACCTATTGACATGTGAAATATTTCACAGTAAAATCAACAATATCCATTTTCATTCCATGCCACCAGTAATACTTCTGAATGTACATGTACATCTTAGTACTTCTAGGATGAACTGAAAATGGAGAACTACGAGATTCACACAACAAATATTTCTTTAATTGGGAATCACAAGGCACACACAAACTTTTTCAAAATCTTAAAACACAATATTTATCAAGGTTAAAATATGGAAACCTACCCATTTTAACAAATTCTACCTTTTTCTGTAGCACATTATCTTCCTTCTACGCTTGCTTAATTCTATCTGATAATGATGACAACATTGAAACCTAAAACAAAATAGATGTATTCCATGCAAATACAACTTATAATCCAAAATTCATCAAATAATTAATTAATGGATCAAGTTCCAAATGTAACATGGTTAATAATTCATGATGTTTTTGACTCAAGGAATCCACCACTTTGTTTGCTTTTCCTAGATGGTAATTGATCATGAAATCATAATCCTTTATCAGGTCAATCCATCTTCTTTGCATCATGTTTAATTTCTTATGAGTGAATATATACTTCAAACTTTTATGGTAAGTATATATTTGAAATTTGGCACTGTATAAATGGTGCCTCAAAATTTTCAAAGACAAATCCACAACTACCAATTCCAAATCATGTGTGGGATAATTTAACTCAAGAGGTTTTAGTTTTCATGAAGCATAAGAAATTACCTGATCATTCTGCATCAGAACACAACCAAGGCTCTTCAATTAAGAATCACTATAGATGAAAAAATCACTATTTTGGGAAGGTAAGGCCAAAACTAGAGCATTCACCAATCCCTTCTTCAGTTCCTAAAAACAATCATCACATTCTTCTATACAAATAAATTTAAACCCTTTTCTTGTTAACTTAGTTAGCGGCCTAGATAGCTGTGCAATGTTTTTAACAAACCGTCAGTATTAACCTACTAATCCAAGAAAACTATGAATATATGTAGCATTTTTAGGTCTTGTCCATTCATCAACCACTTTTGTTTTGGATGGATCAACTGCTATTCCATCCTTATTTACAATATTACTAGGAAAAGAAATCTGTTGCAACCAAAAATCACACTTTCTGAATTTTCCATATAGTTTCTTTTTTTAGGTTTTAAAAACAACCCTTAGTTGTTTTTCATGATCCTCTTTACTTATAGAATATACCAGAATGTCATCAATAAACACAACCACAAACTTATCCAAGAACTCATGAAATATTCTATTCATAAGATCCATGAATATAATAGGTGCATTAGTTAACCCAAAAATCATAACTACAAATTCATAATAACCATATCTAGTACGAAACACAGTGTTTGAGATGTTTTCATCCTTTAGTTTCAACTGATGGTACCTCAACCTCAGGTCAACCTTTGAAAATTATCTTGCTCATTTTAGCTGATCAAAAAAATCATCGATATGTGGAAAAGGATACTTGTTTTTAACCTTAATGTTATTCAAGGCTCTATAATCAATGAAAAGTCTCATTGAACCATATTTTTTCTTAATAAACAAGATAGGAGAACCCCATGGTGAAGTGCTCAGTTGGATAAATCCTTTATCTAATAATTCTTGCAACAGATTTTTTAATTCTATAAGTTCTATTTGTTCCATTAGATAAGGAGGTTTAGAAACTAGATATTAGGAGCTAAGTCAATAGTAAACTCAACTTATCAATTAGAAATAACACCAAGAAAATAATCTGGGAAAACATCCAAGTATTCATTTACCACTGGTACATAATTAATATAGATAGTTCCCTTGTCTTCAAAAATATGATCAAGATAACTTTAATTTCCATCCTTTATCAGTTTCTTAGCTTCCAGATATGTTATTAATGGTATTGGTTCATTATTGTACACAAACTGAAATTCTTTCTGAAAAACAACTTATTTTTCTTTGTAATCTATCTTAGCATGACAAAAAGAAATCCAATCCATACCCAGAATAACATTAAACTCTACTAGAGGAAAAACAAAATGTTTTGTTGGTAAAATCATTCCACAGACAAGGATAGATAGATTCTTATAATTTTTTTGCAACAATATTTCCTCCAAGTGTTTTTACCATGAGATCTGGTTTCATTTCATGAGGTTGAATTCCCAATTTTTCTAAAAATTTCTCAAAAATGAAGGAATGTGTAGACCCTGAATCAAAAAACACATTTGCGAAATCTAAAAAAACAAGAAATGTACTTGATACCACCTCATTTGATGGATCAACATCTGATAAAGTGGTTTCAAATGATTTTACCAAACTCTTCTGCTTTCAATCTTGCTGATTACCTTCTTGAGTAACTAGCTTCAGAAAAACATTATCAAAATGACCCAATTATTTACAGTTAAAGAATATCACCATCATATTATCATTAATTTTTGAATAATTTTCCTTGCACTGATGAGAAATGTGTCCTAATTTTACAAATTGGTAGTATTTCCTAGAATTTACAAGACATTAATGATGATTCCTTTCACCACACTTTTCAGAAGAAGGGAAATTAATCTTCTTACATCTGGACTTCTTTGATGAGTTCTTCCCCATTTCCTACCATACTAACCCCTTCTTATTATTGTCATCATGATGAAAATATGTTTTAAAAATCTCTATCTCAACTTTTTTAGCCAAACTAACAAGCTTATAATAGATTTTACACTCTCATGAGGCTAATTCTCTTCGCAAAAATAGTTTCAAACCAAAGTAAAATCTATTAATTTTATTTTCAAAATCTCGAGTAAAATTCGGTACATATGTGGCCAGTCTTGTAAAATTGGATTCATATTCTACCACAAAATCATCATATTTCTTCTTCAGTTCCAATAATATCTTCTCTATTCTAAGTCGAACGGTTTTGGGAAAATATTTTTCTAGAAAAGGAATATTAAAATCATCCCATTCCAAACTATCAAGATCATCACTTTATCTCATATTCTTAACTATATACCACCATTGATCGAGTTCACCTTACAAATGATAAATGGATAGAATTACCTTTTTAAGTTCCAAACATCTAATGACATCAAATATCTTTTCTAAAGCATTGATCCATCCATCGACTATCACTGGATCTACCATTACACTGAATATTAAAGGATGTTTCCTCATAAAATTCCCCAAAAAAGAAATGTTTCTTCATGGTAGATCATTTTCCTCTATATAATGGATACCACCCCCATTTATTTCTTGATTCAAACAATCCATTGCAGTTACAAACTTCTCAGTTCCGATTCCCACCATTTCAGGCTGCAGATTCAGAGAGACATCAGCCTCTTGGCGCCTTCCTACTTCATCTTCCCTATTTCTTCTATGGAAAACCATTTTGTAAAAACATAACTTATATTATGAAACATGGTAATCCTTAAATGTTATAAAATTTCAAATTACAAAAGATTAAAAATAATATATGGTATTATATCAATATCATCATAACCCCTAAAGTTATCTAAACCATCCTCTGATACCAACTATAAGGACCCAACCTTAAAAAATTACTTAATCTTTAATTTTAGTCATGAATATACATTATTACACATTGAGGATCTTTTCGGGTTTAGAGTTTTAGAGAATTACCTTATATACATAACATACCACATTTATACAAGAGGATACTACTAAAAATAGTATCCATTTTTTTAAAAATATAAAACATTAAAGCTTAAAACATGATTTCTTTGACAACCCTTTATAACATTCATAAAGAATCCATTTATTCTCTTACCCATCCTTATATCATGTGAAATATTTTAAAAAACCTGGGATGAGTATAAATCTTAGAAAGGGATATAAATAAAGATATTGTTAGTCAAGTGATAACATAAAAACCATTAAAACCCATAATCATAAAAACTCATATGCATAGAAACATCATGTAGTTTCCTTAGGACATATTTACCATATCACTCTTACATTCAACCTTACACATGGAATAACCTTTTGGTAAAATTCTATCTCTGGATTACCCAATTCATTGGAGAGCTATAATGGGGCTCACCCGTCATATCTTGGGCTATAATGGGCTCAAACCAACATATCTTGAGCTATAATGGGATCAAACCAACATAAATAAAGTCCAAGTAACAAATCATGTTAATAAAGTATCTTTAAATCAGTAAAATCCACTAATTAGATATACATATAAAAAACAATCCTTTTAAAATTTATTAAAGAGAGTTTTAAAAGGATTTTTAAATGAAAGTACCATAATGTATAAATGGAGTGATAATTAACAGAATGGAATGCATATTTGTATAAAATGTAAATACACATAGTGAAACATAATATAAACAAAAATTCCTCACACCAACAATCTTAATACCACATAATGAATAAAAAATAAGGTTAACACAAAGAATAGAAATTGGGTTATGAATTCCCTTACCTAGGGTTCTTCTTACTTAAAATGTGTTTAAAACTCCTATACAATGATTAAAAGAGTGTTATTAAGATCTTAATAAAACAAATTCAGGTTTATAACACCTTATATGATAATTTTACAACATAATTCAACACATTTATTATTAATATTTTGTTATTTACATTGTGTCGGGCGCATTCTTTACATTGTTTCCATGATCGGTTCATGATGAATATTCTTGTAGATTGTGAGTGAAACTATAGAATTGTAATGTAATGGTAGTTAAATATTTCCATATCCATAAATTATACCATTTATCATTTTGAATTTTTAAATGAGGATGATTCATAATTTAAAACATTAATGATGGTTATTTAGATCATTTTTGTGGTTATTTGATAATAACGACCTCATTTTGTTTTATAAATTAAAACCATGTGTAGAAAAGAATTATAGACCCCTGGATGAGACATAATACATATATTATAACCTGTTTAAACAATAAAAATGATTTCATGACCAGAATGGAAATAATTAAAGCAAATTGAAAGCACATCATCCACGATGTCGGTAATTCAACACATCGTGGAAAATGTTTTTATTCCTTGAATAAGTGGGTGAGGAGAAAAAGAATGATGATGAATTTTCCATGAATAGGAGAACATATAGAATATAAAATATTTTTGGATCTTTAATGCCTCTTGGATAAGAGTAGTGGAAGAGACTATAAAATAAAATAAAAGGAAAGGTAAACACATGAAAATGAAGAGAACTTATTACCTCTTGATGTCTTATCATTGAGATCCTACTTAAGGCCTTTGATTTTGGCCTTTGGGTGAGACCAGTTGGTCTTGTACATGGGTAAGAAGATTGGGGAGGTAATTTTGCAGTAATTAGACAATTATCAAGGCTTGAGAGGCGTGGTAGGAAGAGGATAATGAGGGTGGTATTTATAGTATATGAGAGGAGGTATTTTACATTATTTAAATCATTATTATAATATTTTTGCTCAAGAATATATATAATATTAATTAATGTGTCCAAAAATAGTAATAATGGCTTGTGAGTTTGAACCAAGTGGTCTTAAATCACTTATGATATCATAAATAGTGTATTTAACTGATAGTTTGAATATATGGTATTTTACCGTATTTCACTGTTCCTCAAAAATTCAATAATTTCATAAAAATCCCAAAAATTTAACCTAACCATTTTTCAACATGTAGAACTAAAAAATGGACTCCATTTTATGAAAATAATTTTTTAAATATTATTAATTTAATTTTTAAATAAAATCATACATAATTCAAAAATTTACAGTTTTAATTTTATAACTGATTTTATATCACATTGAAAAATGAACCAATATGTCATTATATTAAAGACATAAGAAAATAAAATTATAATACAATTTACTATTCATTAGTGTCATATTACTATTCATAAGGGTATTTTACTATTTACCAAAAAAGAAGTTGGTTCCATCAGACTCCAAATAACATACTGAACACAATTGTAGATGACTATTATTCGAAATTAAAAACATAAAAGTAGCAAAATTATGTTTAACTGATAGTTATAAATATCTACTTAAAACAATGTTTCCTGCATTTAGTTTATTTTTTTAAAACATTGGGATGTTACAAGTATACCTATATTCCATGTGGATCCTATGTGCCTAATATGATATATGATACGCTACTTGCTTCTACAGGCTAATAGTCAAATCTAGAACATGTCTCTTTCTAATGGGACAAGATCAAAAAACCAATAACCCATAAATCATAAATCAAAAACATCATGTTCTTCTCACTTGGTGAAAATCATATCAACCATAATATCACATACCTAGAACACCAATCCCATACCCATGGTAACAAAAAATTCTACCAGAAAAGGTTTAATGCCTGTCTAGGTTCTATCACAAGCTCCAACACATCCCTATGTCTCCAGTATACCAAATAAAAAAACAAGCTCTAATCCAACTTTGAAATGACCTATCCCATATCACTATCTACACAGTAACCAAACCAATTCATCACCTAACCATAGAAATATCTCCTCAAACAAGCTCAAATACAACTTTGGTCCTTGTACTTTGTTCATGGTTCAATCATATAAAGAATTTTAATCATGTCATGAGTGTAAGTATCTGGCCTAAAAAATAAGATATTCTAGTGTCTTTATAAAATAATTCACATTCTTTCATTCAAAAAGATCTTTTAGGTTTAGAGTTTTATATAATGAGGTCATAAATATTACATAAAAACCCCTAAATTACAAAGTCGACACTTCTAATAAGTTTCCATTTTTTCTACAATATAATTTTTTTAAAATGAAACCTATTTTTTTCATGAAAAGTTTTCATGACTTTAACCTTGACTTCTTCTTTGTTCTTACCCATCCTTAATACCTATGAAAAGAATTTCAAAAACGTGTAAATAGAAAAAATAGATAAGTATAAGACATAAAATAAAGAAGAAATAAACTTTTTAGTTCATGAACACTTATAAAAATTAGCAATTTTTAGAATAATATTTAGGCTCAAAATAGACATTTTATTTCCCAAGAAATAAAATTTATTTCCTAAATATTTTCATAAAACATCTTATAAGAAATATTTAAAACAAAATAAAAATAATAAATGTTTTTATGAACTCATGAAAATAATATAAAAACTTTTTCAAAAATTTATACTTTCCGCCCTTAAGAAGTAGAATATAATTTCCCTTAAATAAAATATCATCAGTTCCCCATGTGAAATCATAATATTTCCATAAAAACCCATAAAAATAATAGGTAAATAATGTAGTTAACATGGCACATTATTTTCCATATCACTATTACTAATAAATAACAAGTACGATTAGCTTCCATACCCAATGCATTGGAGGTCTATCATAGACCCAAATGACCTTGGTTTATAACGGAACCACCATCTTTGGTATATAATGGAACCACTCATCTTGGGTTTATAATAGAACCAACCATCAACATAAAAATTCCCATGAACCATAACATAATCATAAAACATAAAATCATGAAATTTCAAATATTACACTCCTAAATATTCTTTGTACCCATAAGTAATCATTTTTGGATATTGAAATATCCTTTCCATTTTTTTTGAAAATAACCAGAAAACAGGGATAATGGTTTTTATTTGAATAAAACATGGAAGAAAATAAATTAATTCAAATATCAAATAATTGTTATGGCGGCATGAAAAATCATTGTTGACGTATACATTAAAATAGAACATTCCATTTTTATTTTATATATAAAGTAAAAATGTTTTTTTTAATTCATAAAAATATTCCTTTCAAAAACTATTAAAAAAATAAAATTAAATTCATTTTATAATTAATTTTCATCTATATAAATACAAACATAAAATAAGTTTGAGGAGTGAATATTAATAGGAAACCCCGGTTGTAAAACAAATGATCACCCTTTATGGAGTAAGGTTCTGTAAATGATCATCCATTCACAACTCAAAAAAGAAGAGTACCTGGGTTATGTAACTCTACACACTGATATTTATATCTCCTATCCACAACCTCATCATCTGTAAATTCACAACATGGACTAGATATAATAATAATAATAACATGGAAGACATTTTCTATAACCTAGTTCTCAACTATCCATAGATCTAACCTATCACTTAGCTGGATGATAACATATAAAAATCAATATACCCCACCATGGAAAACCTCATCATTCACATCCATAAACCCAAAATAGAGCTATATAATACTAACAATGTTTATAAGCCCCAAATCTATACCAAACTCACAATCTTGAATAATAGGCCACATATAGTCACAGCGGGACACTAAGAATCACTCAATCCACATACCAAACCTTTATGTCTCAAGAAGTCACCAATAATTTTCTACTCCATCCCTCACACATGACCAATTCCCAACTGCACCCTATAGTATGTCACTAGATGCTTGATCATCTTCCCCAAAACTTACCAAAACTAATTATACATAAGGTATACTAAAAATACAACTTAGTATACCCATAGAAATAATTGTTTCAATACTCACCAAGCCTCACAAAGAATACCTCTAGTTATCCATACCCATCTCACATTTTTTATCTAATTCCCCTGGGATCCCAATTATTAAGATATCCCATGCACCAACTTTGTAATATCTAAGTTTCACTAGTCACACCCAATGAGAGTGATTACCTACTTTAATAAACCAAAAATATACATATCCCAATTCAAACAACTTACCTTGACTAATAAATTAATTTGAATCATCCCATTCTTATTACTTGAGGAGTACCATAATCCCAAGGCTATTACCATAGACTATCCTATAAAACTCCCAAGGATGACACTAAATAGTCTATTCCAAAATGGAAATTATAGACACTATTCCCTTTAGATTCATAACTGTCAGGCATATCTCGGATCTCTAAATCATGGGTGGAACACTAAATCAATTAATAAAAGGATTCATGCAAGACAATCCTAGAATACTAGACTCCAGGGGAACCTTCATATATTTTTGAAGCTAAACTCAAGGAATAAACAAGAAATATACATGAATACACACATATGGTTTAGTATTTAAGGTATCTTCTACCTCTAAAATATTTTTACCATAAGTATCCATAATCAACCAACCTCAAACTGAGTCCACATATAACATCTCCATGATCCTAACCCCCTATATCATATAACATGAAAACACCAATTAATTATAAATATTTATAATTAATTTCACAATTTAATTCAAGGATGCACATTTTCAAGAAATCTCACTAAGGAGTCTTCTAAGGAAAGAACATCCAGAAAAAAACCAATGATAAATGGAATGACTCTAGAGCACCTATAAACAAAATTCCCATCATAAAATATTCAATAGTCTATAATTACTTTCCAAATTGGTAAATTTCTTAAAAAATACACTACAAAATATACCTCTAATGGAAATAATGAGAAATAAGAAACATTTCTCCTCTTTAGATAGTCTTTTGCGAACGAAACAGGAAGTACCATCATATTTAAATGATTCCATCATGCTTCAGGGGAATCACCATCGAAACCCAAGATGAAACCACCCAAAATATGACAAAGAACCAAGATGAGAAAGAGAGGAGTTGTAAGAGAGAGATTACCTAGCCCCAATGCGACAAAATGACTCTTGATCAACCACAAACCATGGGGGATCTATGAGGAATAAACAATGGGGAGGGGGATGTCCAAATTTCCTTTCCCTAGCGAAACTTAGGTAAAATAAATTTTGGGGCCAATCATAAAATTTCCAATCTTCCCATCCTAAAAAGACACACCAACAACTCTCTGGGTACCCAATCAACCTATAGGGAATACCCATGGCTCCATTAGTCACACTTTACATCACCACCAATAAGTTAGTGGGGCTCCAAGACTTATAGGGGAACTACCCAATAAACCAGGTACTAGATAGACTTATACCAGGTACTCTGTACCCCTATGCTACATTTTCACACTATTAGACAATGTGGTATTTGTGATGAGTCATTTGTGACGGGGCCCCATCACAAATGAACCGTTGTTGAAAAGGGCATCACAAATAATAATATTTGTGATAGTCCATACCCCCTGTCGCAAATATTTTTTCTGTTTAAAAAAAAACATATTGCAATAGGTCATTCCCCGTCGCAATAATATCCTAATTATTTAAAAACTATTTGCGATGGGACCCATTGTAACAGCCCAAGATTTTATAAAAAAATATTCTTTTTAATTTTATTAATGTCTTGTGTTGTACGCTACACCAAAAGGAGCTTGCACAACACGCATCCTTGACTTGTCTTGCATTACACGCAATCACGACCTTCCTCGATAGCGTGTGTAATACGCAATACCGAGTTTCACTAAACAACGATATGCTATTAAAATATTATTAAAACTAGCCGTTATAAATAGTAATAACCACTTTTTGAAATTTTGTAAATTTTATTTTTCAAAATGGAATTCATTTTTAGATTCGGAGTATCGAATTTAGCCTAAGGTGAAATTTTGGTACTTTTCGGATAACTTTCATATTCTGATGAATAGTGAAAATTACTAAATTATAATTAAAAACAACGTTTTTAATCGAAATAATTAATAGTGATAAATAATTAATTTGAGTGGTTGTAAAGTATATTTAGAATATATTTTTACAATTTAATACAATGTTGGTCATTGGATGTAATTGCACATTTAAACCAGACATAAACAAGTGTCAATCTTTTGATAGATATTGTTTCTTAAAAACACGCTATTTGTTTTAACAGCGGGATTTAATTATAAAATTAATTAATGCAACTTTTATGTTATGAATTTGGTAAAATAGACTTCATTTTTGAATTCGGAATATGAAATATAAGCTTGGGATGAAATTTTGGCATTATTCTGAAAAACATCAATTTTTGATGAATAGTGAAACTACTAAGTGGTAGGTTAAAAACTGAATTTTGCATAAAAGTTAATTTTACCGCTTCTGTGAATGGAATTTCGAAAATCCGAGAGACACGGTTAATATCAAGGACTAAAATGTGGTTCAATGAGATGAAAATAATTTTTTGGTGAATAGTTACTTTTTACTTTTTTTTACCGCGGTTAATAGTAAATAGGGTAACTAAGGGTAAATATGATTTCACTATTACCCTAACACATGTCCTAATTCTATTGGACAAGTTTAATTCGACCAAAAACAAACTTAGGAATAAAATATGACCATTTAGGCCCACTTGGATTAGATTAGGACATTTATTATTAATTTATTTAAAGAAGGGTTAAAATAGCAAAAATCAAAGTTTAATAAGTAAATAATTTTTAATATGGGGTTATACATAAGATAAATTCGATTGTAAATATTCATTAGAAAGCTAAAAAGATGTCCTACATGATGGTATTTTATTTGTAATTTTTAGACATCAAATAATTTAATTTATTTATGACACAACGATGATGCAGTAATTATCTTATTAATGAAATATTGACATAATTGATGTTATAAACACCAAAATAAATATAATTTGAAAATTTTTATGAATTCCACTAATTTTATAGGTTACTATGATATACTAATGTTGATTTAATCAACTTGGTTCGAACATTTAATTCTGTTATGACTTTCACAAAAATCATATATCAAATAGTGTCAAAATTGACACAAAATAGTTTTTAAATCAAATATTATATTATTAATTGTTATTTTATTCCTAAAAATCTAAGGTTCGGCAAAATGACTTAGATAAGGATATATATATTAATAATAAACAATTTGGGGTTCGTTTGGCATGTTATAGTAAGTGTATTAACCATATAGTGAAAGAAAACAAAAAGACACGGTAAATGTTAAATTATTTAACTTAGAGTTAAATCTAATTGATAAGGTTAAAATAATATCCTAAACTTGTCTAAATTCTATTGGTTGATAGGATTTCGACCCATCCCCACTTTAGCTTCGAAATAAGACCCTTTGGAACCATTATAAACCGATTTTGACTTTAATATAAAATAATATTTTGAGATATTCCTAAGGTGCCCCTCTCCTCCCCTATAAAAGGACACCTCCTCCCCCTCCTCCTCACACCAAATTGAGCACTCAAGCTCGGCCAACCCCTGCCAAAATCCCTTCTCCACTTCCCTAGAATAATACTAGAGGTCCTGGTCTTCTTCAAAGACCAATATTAGTTCCCTAAGTGAAGGATTCAAAGAAGCATTCCAAAGAAGAGGTAATATCCATTACCGATCTTTTCAATTTCCTTTCTTCTTCAACTTCTTCTTCTTTATTTGTTTCATGATAAAGTAATAACATAAGTATTTCTTATATAATGATATGTTATTATAAATATGAAACAACTCTAATTATCCTTCTATCCATCCTACGGAAAAAGGAAATCACCTCGCGTGCGTACGTACGGAATACCGTCTCCACGCCGTGGTGTAATCTATTTTCCACCAGCACCTTACACGGATGGGTATAATGGTGTAAAGAATAACTATACATAGTTATTATAACATCATATTGATTCTGATATATTGTATAATCCACTCCAATTCAATTCAATATTTATAGAAATGATATCATCGCTCGTGCGTACGTACGGAATACCGTCTCCACGACGCGATGAGATTCATTCTCCATGTTAACCATTTAAGAATGATTATAATGTATATATAAGAAATAATAATGAAATATATGACATTATAAAGCTACTGGATTTATGTATATATATACATATGTAAGTCATCTACTTACTTCCATTTCAAGACAATAAGGAAAGGAAAACAGCGTTCATGCGTACGTACGGACTACCGTCTCCATGAACGGTGTTTTTCATTTTATTTATCTACCTATTATATATATATATACTGAATATATATATGATATATAAATCATATTTTATATTCTGGAAGTAAGTAAATCATGATATAAGTAATAACGATGTCAAGAACAACAAGTCAAAACACCTACGATAAATGAAACGATTTTACCCAAAACGCTTCTTTAACATGGAATTTACAAAAGAACGGGTAATATAATGTCATAAGTGAACCATATATGATATCATAACAATGAATATGATTCTGTAATAAGTCAATAACATGATTTAAATCATTATACAGGAGGTTCGGACACTTACAAAGCAAGTCGGACCTAAGGTAAGGGAAATATCACAATCTCATTTTTATTTACTGGGGTGTATTTTATCATCCACATCCATGTTTCCTCAATATTTAATATTATTTCCATCCACTTACAATAGTTTAAATCCAATTTTACTCTTCGGTGAGTTTTTAGTAAGGAATATGAAAGGAATCTTTTTGTCGCTTTTTCATACGAGGTACTTTTTGACTTTTCCGACAAAAGTACGAAGAATGTTTTTTTTAACTTAAACGGAATGAACGGATTTTTACGGTTTTATAAAGCCTTATTTTCATGAAGCTTCCTCCAAAAGATTTCATGACTATTTTTAATAAAATCTCTTTCTTTTAAAATTGCATGATGTTTTGTGAAAAGAAATTGATTTTGAAGAAGAAAGGATATTTTCCTCAAGAATTCATTTCAAGTGTTTTATCAAAATTATTTTCCATCTAAGATAATAAAGGGTTCTGTTTCTATCCATATTTTTACATTGATTTGACTATGTTGTGATGGAATTATGTTTATGAATTCCTTTATCTTATATGAATGGTTTTATGATGTCATGTTGTTTTAAGAATCCCATTTTTATTACATGGGTTATGAAATGATGTATGATTTATGATTTTGTGGCACACATAAGAAAGGATTCATTATAAGATGGGTGGGACCTATATCTCCCTCCAATGCATTGGGTAAATATTTTATATCTCATGAGATAGACATGGCTGGAATGGTAGGTTATACCGGTTCAGTGAAACAGGACTGAAACGAGGATTACTCGATTCAGAAAGGGACTTTGTCCACTAAGATAGTCTTGGCAATTAGTCTTGACTAACAAGAAATGATTCGCTATGATTATGTGTGTATGACACAATGAGTAATGTTTTAAGTTATGATTTCATTTCACTACTATGATTTATCCCATGTTATGAAATTATGCTCTCTTTTGCAGGTTAAGATTTCCAAAAATGTTATGTTCTTATGAAAATTATGTGATTGATATTTCCTTTGTTTACCCTTACTGATCATTTGAGCTCACCCTTTTATGTTTTCTTTTCCCCAGGATATAAAGAAAGGTTTTAGGTATAAAAAGGAAGATCTTTATGGGAGATGTTGAAGATCTTCCACCACAATTAGAAGTTTACGTTCCGAGTTTCCAAAGACACTAAACTATTACGATCCTTGTGTGTGTGTTTTTGTTATGTACTAAGTATTCCGCGAAAGTAATGTAATGTCTATGTACGATAAGCTTCGGGTCTCTACACCCATCATAATAATTTTTTTATTTAGACTATTCGTGATAGGACCTATTACAAATGCGTGAAAAACGTTTAATAAAATAAATAAAATACTAATAATAATATAAAACTAATACAAATAAAATAATAATATTATTATTTTCAATATAAATTAAATTATGGAATTATAAAATAATATAATAATAGTAATATTTTTATATTCATTAAATAATAATATTAATATTAGTAATATTGAAAACTTCAAGATTTGAAAAAATATAAAAAAATCAAATAAATACGAAAAAAATGTAATATTTGTAATAAAATTCATTAAAATAAAAAAATACTAATAATAATATAAAACTAATATAAATTAAATAATAATACTAATATTAGAAATGTAAATTAAATTATAAAATTATGAAAAAATAAAATAATAATAAATTTTTTAATATTGATTAAATAATAATATTAATTTTAGTAATATATTAAAAATCTTTAGATTCCCAAAAATATAAAAAAATAAACTAAATACAAAAAAATGTAATATTCGTAATAATATATAAAACACACTATTTAAAACTTTAAATAGTTAATATTACAAAAAACACTTACTTGCAAATGTTTTTTCATAAAACTAATCTAAATCACTGGGGGGGTCATCTATAGGAGCTGGAGGAGACATTAGAGGGAACTCCATACCTAAACTCCGAGTCAGATGTCGCGTGTACTCCATATGCTATTGCCCGCATCGATGCATCTCATCCTGCTGCTACTGCTATAGTCGGATCACTTCCTGTTGCTGCTACTGCCATTGACGCATCTCCTGAAACTCTCTACGCATACTCTCTATAAGATGACTATGTGCTCGCAGCTCTTCCTAATACTATGCAGCAGATGATGATGTATCTCCATGAGATCCTATCGAGCTGGACGACGACATTGCAACAGTGCCATAAAAACTCCCAAGCTTCAATCAAGAGCCGATACCAACAACTTGACCTTTCTCGAAGGCATAATAAGTCTCCTGAATCCATGCTAACTCATCAAATGGGTGGGAACTGGTCAGAGCATCAGTCTCGGCCTGAATCTTAGCCTGTGACTGAGATATCGCGGCCTCATATGAATCCTTTAATTTCAATTTAAAATTAAAATTGTTAAAATTTTATTTGCAGTTAAGTTTTAAACTCAAAAGTAAATTATACTGACCACAATATGACGCTGGCGAGCACCTCTAATCTCTCCAGTGGTCAGATCACTATACATCCACCTATAAACATCAAAATCCATAATATCAAGTTCTGTGACTGCCTATATGAATATAAAATAAGCTGTTTACATTTAAAGTTATATAAAATATTTAAAAAGAGTACTTACGATATGCTCTCTATGTGTACTGAATGTACGACTACCAGCTCAGTGTGTTACCTCCTGTCTCCCCTAATTATGGCGACCTACTAATGATCTACTCTGAATCAACCTACTCAACCAGTGTGTACATAATATATCCCAAACCTGAGATGAAATGTAATCTGGTCGGTGGACACAACATGAATCATCAAACTCTATCTTTCCTGCTTTTTTTAATTTCACTCTTTCTAAAATTGTGCAAAAACTAACTACATCACGAATGAATAACCCCCTTCCATGCCTTCCAGATAGCACCACACAGGCTGTCATCGATGGGATACCATAAACCCTACAAATAATTTTTAATATCATGTTATTAAATAAATTTATTTCAAAATAAATATTATTTATTTACATACCAGCCAATGATCAAACATGCAGCGCTAAATATCATCAATAATATGATCCCATGAGACCCATGCCTCAGAAAAATAATTATGCAATATAGCGCTCCCCTATCCAATGGCTATATGTTTTAATCTGTGAAAAAAGAACTAATAATTAAACAATTAAAATATAAATAAATTAATGAAAACTCAATAAAATACACAGCTAAACATACCTCTACGTGTGTGGATCAAACCCAAGACGTGGATGTCAGCCAGAGATAGGGTCAAAAATCATCAGTCAAGCAAGACCACAACCCCTCCTAGTGCTCCCTGAAGTGACAATAGTTTTAGGGTTAGATGACTCAATATCCTTCTCGTCTAAAGGTAGATCAACCTCTTGTAATAGACGATACAGATCTGGGTCCATCTAAATCATTAAATGATTGTTGTTTCCAAATTTTTGAAAACAACGATTATATATA
Source organism: Viscum album (assembly GCA_963277665.1). Classification (NCBI taxonomy): domain Eukaryota; kingdom Viridiplantae; phylum Streptophyta; class Magnoliopsida; order Santalales; family Viscaceae; genus Viscum; species Viscum album. Next base: position 1,876,599,639 of record OY728161.1, read on the forward strand.
GATATAAATTATATTTGAGTATAATCAGCATTCAACTGTGTCAATTTCCATCTTCATCCTCATCTTCATAGCTGTCGATGTCAATGTCTTTATCTTCCTCCTCAACATCATCAATTCCCACCTTAGTTTCAATTTGATCATCTCTTGTCATTTATATTTCATTTGTACCATCATTAACATCATCTTTACCATCGACCCTTAATTGTGGGGTGTCAAAACAACTATTTTACATTCCATTATATGATTTAATAGCCATAAATTTAGAAATTGCTTCAAAATTTCTTATATTGCAACTAGGATGTAAGGCATCCTCAGTGGACCTAAAAAATCATAAAAATCATATGGTTATAAATCAGGAGTTAAATCAATATCATCTTGCATTTCAGTTTGTTGAATAGATGGAACTGCCACATCATGTACTAAATTTTGAAACCTTGCTGGATCTAGAACCAAATTATTAGTATGTTCTCTAAAACTGCGTTCACCATGTTGATACCAAAAAACATAATCTGGTTGAAAACCAAAACACAATAAATGACCTCTAACATTTTCAAATGTGTTAAACATTCTCAGACCACCTTTTTTACAAGGATACTTAATTGTCCCTTCTGAAACAAATTCTGGTTTCAATGATGCAAATGATAATAAAGCTTGAACACCCTCAATATATACAGGATTTAGACCAGAACTATTTGGATTCCTATGTGGATTTATCCAACCATGATCATCTAATAATGACTGTTATCGACTTCCTTGTTCCATATTTTTTCTAAGGAATAAAAAATAATTAGTTTTTTTGTATAATTTGATATAAGAAAAACATCAAAAAAGAGAAGAAAATTCAATTACTTTTTCTAGAAATTTATAATAATTTCTATTATTTTATAGTCATTTATACAATATTTTTAAACTTTTAAACTAATCTACATTTATTTATAATAATTAATACTAATTACCACTAATTATTATTAATTACAATTAGTTTGTAGCAATTATTTTTAATTACCATTGGCACAATTTCTAGCAGATTTGCGGCGACACTTTTTCCTGAGGACTCATATCTTTGTAAGGAGATAAGTCGTCTGAAAAAAGAGCCTCTTTTTTTTTGATGGATCATCTCTTTGAAACTTTCTCTCAACTGAAATCTGTATGAAAAACCTGCTCGGGCATACATTAGAGAACGTTTTTCATAAAAACTTCAGTGGGAGAATGTTTCAAGGATATGAGACGTCGACCAAAAGGAAGTCTCCAATCCACTGGAAATTGTGCCACAATGTTCTCAAATTTATTCAATTTTTCTAAAATTATTGTAAATTATTTTAAATTATTACTAATTATATCTAATTATTGCTAATTATTTCTAATTATTTCTAATTATTACAAATTATTTCTAATTATTTCTAATTATTTTTAATTATTACTAATCATTACTAATAATTGTTAATCATTACTAATCATTGCTAATTATTTCTAATCATTGCTAATCATTACTAATTATTGCTAATTATTTTTAATTATTCCAAATTATTGCTAATTATTCCTAATTATTTGCAATTATTCCTAATTATTCCTAATTATTTTTAATTATTACTATATTATTACAAATTATTACTAATTATTACAAACTATTACTAATTATTACTAATTATTACTAATTATTACCTATTAATCTTAGTTAATCCAATTTTTTACTAATTATTCCAAATTAATCCAAATTAATCCAAATTAATCCTAATTAATCTTAATTATTACTAATTATTTCTAATTATTACTAATTATTTCTAATTATTACTAATTATTTCTAATTATTACTAATTATTTCTAATTATTACTAATTATTACAAATTATTACAAATTATATCTAATTAATCTTAATTAATCCTAATTATTACTAATTATTTCTAATTATTACTAATTGTTACTAATTATTATCAATTATTACTAATTATTACTAATTATTACTAATTAGTCCTAATTATTACTAATTAAACCCAATTATTACTAATTAATCCTAATTATTACTAAGTAATCCTAATTATTACTAATTATTACTAATTAATACTAATTATTTCTAATTATTTCTAATTAACCCCAATTGTTACTAATTAATCCAAATTATTACTAATTATATCTAATTAATCCTAGTTAATCATAATTAATCCTAATTATTACTAATTATTTCTAATTATTACTAATTATTACTAATTATTAATAACTAATACTAATTATTACTAATTAATTTTAATTGTTACTAATTAATCCTAATTATTAGTAATTAATCCTAATTATTACTAATTAATCCCAATTATTACTAATTATTACTAATCATTACTAATGATTACTAATTATTACTAATTATGACTAATTATTTCTAATTAATCCTAATTATTACTAATTAATTCTAATTATTACTAATTAATTCTAATTATTACTAATTAATTCTAATTATTACTAATTAATCCTAATTATTACTAATTAATCCTAATTAATCAGAATTTTTCCTAATTATTGCTAATTATTACTAATTATTACTAATTATTACTTATTATTGTTAATTATTACTAATTAATACTAATTAATACTAATTATTACTAATTATTACTAATTATTACTAACTAATCCTAATTATTAATAATTAATCCTAATTATTACTAATTAATCCTAATTATTACTAATTAATCTTAATTATTACTAATTAATCCTAATTATTTCTAATTAATCCTAATTATTACTAATTAATCCTAATTATTACTAATTACTCCTAATTATTCCTAATTATATCTAATTAATACTAATTATATCTAATTAATCCTAATTAATCTTAATTATTACTAATTATTACTAATTATTACTGATTATTACTAATTAATCTTAATTATTACTAATTAATCCAAATTATTACTAATTAATCCCAATTATTACTAACTAATTCTAAATTGTTACTAATTTATCCTAATTATTACTAATTACTCCTAATTATTCCTAATTATATATAATTATTTCTAATTATATCTAATTATTCCTAATTATATCTAATTAATCCTAATTAATCCTAATTATTTCTAATTATTACTAATTATTACTAATTATTACTAATTATAACTAATTATAACTAATTATTACTAATTGTTACCAGTGATTACTAATCATTATTAATTATTGCTAATTATTACTAATCATTGCTAATTATTACTAATCATTACTAATCATTACTAATTATTACTAATTGTTACTAATTATTACTAATTATTCCTAATTACTCATAATTATTACTAATTAATACTAATTATCTCAAATTATTACCAATTTGCACCAAATTATATCAAATTATTACTAATTATCTCAAATTATTACTAATTATTACTAGTTATATCAAATTATAACTAATTATTTCTAATTGGTACTAATTATTACTAATTATAGCGAATTACTGCTAATTCTTACTGTTTTTTACTATTTTTTTACTATTTTTACTAATTATTACTATTTTTTACTAATTATTACAAATTTTACTGGTTATTACAATTTTTTTAATAATTATTTCTATTTTTTACTATTTCTTACTAATTTTACTACCTTTTTCTATTTTTTACTATTTTTTTTCTAATTTACTAATTATTACTAATTTTTAAATTTTTTTGGAGTTTATTACTAATTTTTAGAATTTATTGCTAATTTTTAGAACTTAATACAAATTTTTAGAATTTTCTACTAATTTAATACTAATAGAGTACTAATTATTTATAATTGTAATTAATTATTTGTAATTATGACTGGCTATTTGTAATTATTACTAATTATTTCTAATTATTTCTTTTTTTATTTAACACTAACACATAATTATCCATAAAAATAAGAATTAAAAAAAATATCCGATTTTAACTTAATTTAATTGCAACTAATTAACAAAAATTATAAATAATTTAAAATTAAATAAATTAACTAAACATTAAAAAAATAGGCAAATACATTGAAACTAAATCTTTCAGAGTATAGCATGCACAAATTATGCTCTGATTGAAAAGTTTAAACTGTGAAAAAGTTTAGAAATTTTTTTTCGAGAAGAATTATAGAGAGAGATTGAGAGAGAAGTAGATTGAGAGAAAAAACGAATGAGGTATATATAGGTTAGATCATTTGCGACGGGACCCGTCGCAAATGCCAACCACTAGCAGTAATTACGTCGGTGGGTAAATAGTCTTTTGCGATAAGTCCCATCGCAAATGACAACCTGCTGACATACTATTTGCGACGAGATGAATATCTCATCACAAATACTAAAAACCGAATCGGGTATTTGCAGTGGGAATCTTTTCCCCGTCGTAAATGCTCTTCCCGCGGTCTGATGGGAAAGTTACGCCAAACTTTTTGTGACGGTCCCCTTCGCTCCCGCCGTAAATGGCTGTTTTTTGCGACGAGGTATGTTTCCCGTCACAAAAAAATCTTTTACAAAGGATTATTCGCGACAAGCCCCTGACCCGTCGAAAATGAGCATTTTCCCATAGTGTCACTAGGGGTGATTCTAGTACCCATCTCCCATCAATCAAAGACACTCAAAACCTCCTGAGAACATGTAAAAAACCACTTTTAGAAATTCCAATCTGAATAATATAACTCAAAACACACCCTTAATCAGATTTCAAAGTTGAAGTTCCCTTTGAGTTTTACAACCTATAATTATATGGGTCATTACACAGTCCACCTCTAGAATAATATCAAATTCAACTAAAGAAATATGTATTAGATTCATAGGTAATACTTTCTCGAAAATCATAATAGGGAAGCATCTTAATATATGGGTAGAAATCATGAAACATTTAGTGTTACCAAAAAAAGTTAGCATCTAGCCACGAGATGATAAATTTAGGTGCACCAATAATTTGAATGATATAAATGAATGAGTTGATCAAGAATAAAATAATGTAAAATCAAATATTGATTAAATCAATTTAATACCTATGATATTTTTAGGTTATTATAACTCCTTTTTTTTGTGGTAGAATATACCTGATATTGACCTTGAGGGTTTTTGGGTTTGAGGACGATGATTCCCTCCAATCATCCTCTACCTTGGATAATTATTATCATAATTCCCAAGAAAATTATAATTGAATCCTTGAATCCTAGGATATGGATTTTGGTAAACCTTAATTTGTTATTCATTAGTCCATGTATAGAAACTTCCTTGGAGTTGATTCAATCCTTGTCAACATTTATAATCTTGATTTCCACCCTTTCCAAAAATCGAAGCACTTCCTCGTACCTTGTAGAAAATTTCCCAAGTGTTTCCTTCCACACCTTCAACATGCTAATTGCCAAAACTTCTTCATTTATATTTATTTTTCAGAATTGATTCTCACATGATAACTTTTTTTTTCAAAGGCTAAATGAGACCAATGATTATATGAGAACTCCATTTCTACCTTTCTAGAATAATGAACAATTTCCTCGTAAATTTCAAACTCTCAGATTGCCAAATATTTATAAAGACTTGGATTTAATCTGTTGTAAATATATTAATCTTAGTTTCTAGATAAATGAAAATTACAGAAGATTACTTTGATAACTGGGTAAGGTTAGCTTCCTATGTCACAATGGATTCGTTATCCTTTAGCTTTAGCTCACAAAATTATCACTCCATCTTGATTGGTGGAGTCTTAGGGAAATATTTCTCAAATAATAACCACCTAAAATCACCCCATAACATAGAATCAATATATTATTTATTAATTATATTCTTTATTAATGTATACCATTGATTAAATCCTTCTTCAAGAAGATAAATAATTAGTACAATTTTCTACCATTCAGAGCATTCCACTGTAGTAAATATATTCTCTAATGTTGTTATCCATCATTTATCTACAGGTGGATATTTGTATCCACTAAATGATGGATGTTGTTGCATTATTAATTACAGAGATTTTTATGGTCCACATCATGGAGATGAAGGTATCTCTATATAGTTATGGTTATTATCCTAAACCCGCATCATTTGTGTTAATATAGACATGTTTTTTTAGACATTAACACTCATGTTGTTTGGTTGGACAATGGGGAAATTGTCACATTAAAAATTATCAACAAATTGGGAATTTCTATCAACTCATATCCTTCCTCCAATCATCTTATAAATTGAACAAAAATAAATTAGGATAAATTGAATAAAATAAAATTGAGAAAGAAAATGGAACTATATATTCTTAATCTAGTTCACTAAAATTAAATATTTTCTCTATGTTTTTTCATCTTAATTCTAGAAAATTACAAAACTCTAATATGATACCACTACAACAAATGCCGGTCCTAGCGGCAGTTTTTTTCCGGTTTAGCAGCGGTTTAAACCGCCGTTATATCATGTGGCGGAGGTTTACAAAAACCGCCGCTAAGTTTGGCGCCGACAATCTATTAGCGGCGGTTTTTTTGATTCCGCGGCGGTTTTAGAAATGTGTCGTAGGTCCGTCATTTAGCGGCGGTTTCTCTTCATTTAGCGGCGGTTATATGGGTATCTTATTCGCAGCGGTTTTAACCGCCGCTAAATTCAGGCGTTTGATGCGCCTATTCTGCGGCGGTGAATACCGCCGCTAAATATCAACATAATATATTTAGCGGCGGTTTTAACCGCCGCTAAATGATTCCCGGTTATTTAGCGGTGGTTAAAACCGCCGCTAAATGCTCACAGGTATGGCATTAGTGGCGGTTAAAACCGCCGCTAAATGTTGAACTGGAAAAAAAAATATTTTCGATCTGCTCCACCACTGCCCTAAATTTTCCAAAACCACAGCCACATCTCACCCATCAGCCCCACATAATATCACATCCACACATATTTGTAATGTACAACAGCTTACAACATTATTACATCATTACCATTTCATATTCCATCACTAAAAGAATACTACCACAAACCACTACACACAAAAACCAACATCCTCATAATAGTGACCATAACATCTCTTACCATAATAAAAACCAACATTAAAAACACCATCGCTCATAGACAAAACCACACCATAACAAGAAACATGTATCTCACTATGAGAACCAAATTCACCCATAACACGTCCACAATTAAAAACAAATTGTGAAACCAAACTTGTTGGTTCCATCATACTTCAAACCCCTTAAATCCCACACAAAAAAGATTAACAGACAACCAAATGTACACAAGAATATATTTCAAGATATATGAAGACAATTTCACATTAATTCATCATCTCATGTGGTTGTTTTTTCATAATTATCAAAATTTTCAATGTAATTGATTCTTATCAAAATATACCTATTATTCCTTTTTCGATGGATGAGTTAAAATAATCATCCAAAAGAAGATTTTATAAATAGACAAATAATACATTCAGGAATCACAAGGAAGAAGAGAATGATACTGTGGAATAATAATGAAAAACCAAATATCTAGTAACCATATTTGAAATCACGGATCACGTAAAATCCATTTCAAAATCAATTAGTTATTTTTTCTTTGATTTATCTCAATTACCCACCCACATGGAGAAAACCACGATAATTTCATAAATGGTAAAATCAATAGAGATTAAGGACACCCTAATAGAATATACTATAATTATTTCTACACAAAAAATGGAAATGAGAAGGAGATGTAATAGCCTATATATACCAAGGTAATTCTTTGATCAGTAACACAACCCATTTAGAGAATGGAGGAATAAAGGAGGGGGACTAAAAACAACATCAAACTTCACATCACGGTGCAATCAAATGAAGAATGGTAGTAAAGAACATATCTAGAATTGCATGTTTGGGGAGTCCATGTCCCATATTGTGGATCTAAAAAATTAAAACCATATCTAAGGATAGATGAAACAAGATAAAAACAAGTTAATACATAATATAGAAGGAGTCCCCTAATTTAAGATTCAAAATTTAATTTACCAAACTTTATTGGGTTGTTATGTTTGTCAAAATTCCATTTTTTTGTATCATCAAATTTGGTTTCATTTAAATGATGGGTAATTGACCATTTAAAATCATGAATCATGATTATTTCAGTAATGTTGGGATACATGGATGATATTGTGAATTATTTTTATCAGTGGTTAGAGCTCCAACTGATATAACACCTCACCAATAGAGCCTTCTGGTTGAGCTTTATTTCTCACGTATGCTTTCAAATGCCCAAGATATCTGTGAAAAATAATAATAATATTATGCATTTATTTAAATGCCAAAAAATGTTTACTTAACTGGAAACATATAAATAAAATACCTCTCAATTGGATACATCCATCGATAATGAACGGGGCCTCCTAATTTAGCTTCGTCAACCAAATGCACAGTTAAATGCATCATGACAGTAAAAAATGATGGAGGGAAGATAATATCCATTGCACAAAGGGTCAATAAAAACCTCTCCTGTAGGTTGTCAAGCTGAAATGGATGTAGAGCTTTCTCACATAACTATCTGAAAAATGTGCAGAAATGGAGTACAACAGTAGTAACTTTTTCAGGTAATAATGTACGCAATGCCAATGGTAGTAACTGTTGTAACAAAACATGTGAATCGTGACTTTTCAATCCATATAACTTACGATTCTTCAAGTCAACACACCTCGAGATGTTACTCGAATACCCATCAGATACCTTCACATTCTTTAAAATTTGAAGGAACGTATCTTTATCCCTATTTTTCAATGAAAAAATGGCCGGAGCATACTTTTCATTCTCATCTGGCCAGAGATCACGTTTTATGTTCATTACTTGTAAGTCTTTGCGAGCATTGAGATGATCCTTCGACTTTCCATGCTCATTAAGTAATGTGAAAATCAAATTATCACATACATTCTTCTCAATATGTATCACATCAAGATTGTGGCGCAAAGAATTAAATTCCCAATACGGAAGTTTGAAGAATATACTTTTTTTCTTCCATTGTTGCGTTCTGATTTCACTTGACGATGCACTTCGCACTCGTTTTCCGCTATCATTCAAATGATGAACCTTCCCAAATTCTGTTTTAACATTTTCAAGCTGTGTCAATATTTCAGAACCGGTTAACAACTTTGGAGGTGGTCTACGATCAATGAAACCATTAAATTTTGATTTGTTCAGCTGAAATCTATGAGATGCATCAAGAAATCTTCGATGGCACAAGAAGCACCATTTTCTACTGTGAGGTAGCCATTTGGGCTCGAAATCAAAGTTACAAACGGGACAAGCCAAACCTGTATAAGTGTTCCAACCAGATAAATTCCCAAGCCCAGGGAAGTCACTAATGGTCCACATTAAAGCAGCATGCATTTTAAACATTGTTTTAGAAGAAACATCAAATGTCTCAACACCGTTGCTCCATAACTCCTGCAATTCTTCAATCAAAGGCTGCAGGTATACATCAATATCATTTACAGGCATTTGTTTTCCAGGAATAATCATCGAAATGATAAAAGATGTTTGTTTCATACACATCCACGAAGGCAGATTATAAGGGATCAAAACAACTGGCCAAATGCTATAACTCATACTCAAAGTCCCAAATGGGTTGAATCCATCGGCAGCCAATCCCAATCGAACATTCCTAGGATCAGCTGAGAAATCTGGATGTAATGAATCAAATGTCTTCCACGATTGGGAATCTCGTGGATGTCTCATTAACCCATCATTGTTATTATCTACAACATTCCACTTCATGTGTTCGGTGGTTTTTGATGACATGAATAATCTTTGCAATCGAGGCTTCAAAGGAAAGTAACGAAAAACTTTTGCAGGTGTGTTCCTTTTCTTCTTCTCCGTGAAATTATGTTCAGTCATACTTCCAACATCACCCTTTGACTGCCATCTAGAAGAAGAACATTTCTTACAATTCTGTCTACTTGAATCCTCTCCCCAGTAAAGCATACAATCATTGGGACACATATGTATTTTTGTATAATTCAGACCAAGCTTGTTAACAACTTTTTTCATATCATAAAACGATTCTGGGATTTTTGCTTCAGGAAATGCATCACGAATCAATTCCAATAACATGGACATTGCCTTATTTGTAATTCCACATAGACATTTGATATGGTACAACTTCAGTAGAAATGAAAGCTTTGAATATTTCAAACACCCACTATACAACTCTTGATTTCCATCGTCAACTAAATCATGAAATGCATTTTCCTCACTGAAGTTTTCCCTTACATTTGGCTCCACAGAATCAAGAGGATCCAATGATATGTTACAATCTTGATCTGCTTGTTTTACAGTCTCAGAAACATCACTTGTCACGTTGCAATTTGTAGCACCCTCTTCTGGTTGTTCTGATATGCTTTGATGCTCATACTGGTGTCTTGCAGTGCCGAATGCATCATTTATGAGGTTTTGCATTTCATTTTCCATTGTCGAAGAACTTGGGACCTCATTCTGTGGATTAACATCAGTCCTCAATCTTTCTGTATTGTTTGATTCTCCATGCCAAATCCAACACAAATATTGCTCAAGGAATTGCTTCAGTATTAAATGTTCATAAACTTCATCTCTCTTCAACCATGTTCTAAATTTACATTTAGGACATGGACATCTTATTCTCCCTTCAACGGATCAATTAGAAATTGCAAAATCTAAAAACCCATTCAAACCCTTAACATATTGAGGTGTGTTCCTCGGTAATGTGATCCAGCTTTTATCCATGTATATCACAATGTGCCTACACAAAATATACGATAGTGTAAGATTACAGAAACATAATATAATAAAGATGAACCATTGACCATAAAGTATGCATAATATAATAAAGATGATTCATTGACCACATTTACCATTTCAGACCAACTGAACAAGTCTGGTCCATAGGTGACAACGTCAACACCTCATTGAGGAGCAATAAGAATATCGAGATACACACTTATCATAACACCATCGATCACACATTTATGTTGCCTCAAACAACACCCCGTTGATGTGTGATCGAAACTGATCATAATGCATTTTAAATCAAGTTAACTACATTCACTGAAACCATTTTCACAATGGGTAATGTTTGTTTTATTGTTCTAGGGAAATCTAAATGGCCACATTTAAGTTTTGGGGTTCATCTTGTGATGGAATCATGAGACATGGTGTTTGAATTTCTTGAATAAATTAGTGATAATGACACTCCTAAGGTGGAGAGAATTATGTTAGTCATGGAAATGTGGAGAAAACTGTAGAGTGGATGTGGAGGAATCAAGGTTCCAAATAGAAACCTATAAGGGACATGTTTGGGGGTTCTTAGGGAAGGCCAGGTGGAACTTGGATATGGTGTGTGAGGTAAATTAAGTAGGCCACCACTAATGGTTTCTAATGCATAATCTAGTCCATGAATATAAAACAAACAATAGTTGTTGTACCCCTCTCTCTTGGATTTTAATGATCACAATCACTCTATTTGTGTTCTAACTTGTTTTCAAGTGTTTTTGATGTTAGGAAAAAGATTTCCTAGGAGCTCGCCCAAGAAAGCTGAAAATGGATTGACTGAGTCTACCGGCCAACCGGTGGATTTCCACCGGCCAGCCGGTGGTCTCTGGCAGAAGCATTGGCTTCTGTCTAGAGCCACCGGTCAGCCGGTGTGAGACCACCGGCCAGCCGGTATGGGCACCGGCCAGCCGGTTCCTACCCACCGGCCAGCCGGAGGAGCCAGGAAGTAGGCTTTCCCAATGCCTGGTGTCACCGGCCAGCCGGTGGATGACCACCGGCCAGCTGGTGAGACACCACCGGCCCGCCGGTGTGCCCAGTCAATCCTTCTGGTGGATCCTAAACTGCGGAAAGTACTAATTATGGGTGTCATTTTTCATTGCTACGATCCTGTGCTTACCACTTTGGTCGGACGTAGCGTCATGGATACTTTAGTTCTTCCTCAAGATAAAAAGTGCTTTAGCTGTAATGGTAAAATCTAGATTTTCTTCAAAGGATTACAGTGATCGTTTGGCACTTCATCTGATTTATGAGAGATGGAATGAAGCTGAAAAGAAAGGATCAGTGTATGAGTATTGTTGGGAAAAAGTTCATCATGTGGAAACTTTAAAGACAATTCATGCTATTCAAAAGTAATATTTTAGAAATGCTGGACTGTTGGATAGAAATGTGGGCTAGTCACATGATCTTCGATAAAGCCTGTATGGTTTGTTAAGTCATGCTATAACCATGAGGAATGGGTTATCCATTTTCACTTGGTTTATTCTCCCCCTTTCCTTATTTTTTCATTGAATTTACCCCACCTCTTGTAAATCATGGTTAGGGAACACAATAACTACTAACTGGGATCCGATCGTATTACTTGAGCTGGATAGGCACTTTTTCAACCTTTTGTGTCCTAAAAACCCTGGACACCCCAAAAACTGTTCATACATCCAGTAAACATTTTGATATCCCAAAATTATCTATTTAAAGTAAAATTGAAATGAGAAAGTACCTGAAAAAATCATAGAATATCATACCCTCCCTAACATGAAATGTCTTAGCTTTGAGCCACATTTCAAAGTATCACTAAGCTTTGTCAGAAAAGAGATTGAACCACTATTCCTACATATTCATCTCCCCTCCCATGTCTCTTATTTAATGGTACTATATAGTAATAAAAGCTTTGTTAAAAAAGAGATTGGACCACTATGCCTACATATTCATCTCCCCTCCCATGTCTCTTCTTTAATGGTACTATGTAGTAATAAAACTAGAACAAAAGGTACAATACTACCTTGCAAAACCATCCCATTGTGATCCATAAAATGAACTAGATTCTCTTAAAGGATGATTCGGCCTCCAACAAAAATTCAGCCACATGGACTCTATAGAGAAGTCTAGGAAACATCACCTAAAATGAAACATAAAGAAATAATTCACATAAAGCCATACCATCATGGAATATCCAATATATTCCCCATCGGCCCGATCCTCTTCACAACACATTACTCAAAACGCTTGACACCATCTTACCATTTTTTCAAAACATTATCTCTAAACAAAAAATCACACGATAGAAAACTCACTTTGAAATCATGCTTTACACCTTAAAACACATTTTAAATGTTTAGGATAATTTCTATCAACCACATTGGGAGATACATTCCGAGAAATAAAACCAATAATATATATAAAAAGATATAAAATATTCAATTGATAAAATAATGAATAATAGATTAAAAAACATCCATGCTATCATGGAATTCAAATAATGGTAACATGAATATGGAAACTACCTAAAACTCAAGCCATGCTAAAATAGATGATGGAATCTCAAATTTTAATATTTTCAAATGCACACATATTCACCTTAACTTATATGTAATGATACCTAGTCCATATATACATATTAAGGTGTACAAATATGTATAAGGGATCTATACATATTTGACTATACTTTCATATACCCCTTTTCAATGATACACATATTCATTTTCATATACACATATAAGCACATATAGCCCCATGATATATATTAATACTTTCAAGGTTGAATATATATAAATGGAGAACTTATATATAGATTCTTAATTATGAATACACATGTAATCCTTTGATGATGACAGCTCAAACCTGCCAAAATGAAGACCAAAACACACTACAACGATATTTGGAATATAAAAATCACAATATCCCTAATTAAAATGTGGAAAAAATAAAAATTATATATAAATAAACCTGAAAATTATGGTGGGAGGACTGAAATTATGGTGCGGGGGTTGCCGGAGGCCGCGGGGGGTGTGGTGGTGGCCGGAGGGCGCGGGGGGCGCGAGGGGCGCGGGGGGCGCGAGGGGCGCGGGGGCGCGGGGGTCACCGGCGGTCGAGGGGGGGGGGGTGCAGGGTTCGCCGGGGGGCTCGGGGGTCGCCGGAGGGCGCGGGTGTCGCCGGAGGTAGCGGGAGGGGGATTGGGGAAGAGGGGAGGGTTTGTGAGGGGGATTGGGGAAGAGGGGTACGCGATAGGGGCGGGGAAAGCGTCGCAGATTATCAAAATAGATTGGGTTTCGCGGAGGTTTTTAACAAACCGCTGTGAAATCTTTCACTGATAACGTTTCGCGGCGGTTTTGTGAACCACCGCCACAAAACCTCCGCTAAACACTGTTTATGTTGTAGTGTACAAACTAAGACACTCCATTCCTACACTCTCATATTTGATGATATAAATATATACGTCTATTACAAAACTTGAAATTTATTACATTTGAATACTTTCTAGATTATTTGAGTTTAATGTCACTGGGAACTAATACTTAATACATAAAAAATAATAAATCTACATTAATATTTTAAACAATTAATAGATATATCCATGAATCCATATAAAATTTATCCTACAAAATATATTTGTTTTTATAAGTACTTAGGAAAAATTGGAAAATTACGAGCTTAGATTCATAGTAAGGGTATAAATAAAAATAATAGTTTTTCAAGAAGATACCTTCATAAATTATGGTATAATAATAAAAAGATAATGAAACATATAAAGACCAAGATATATTAGTGATGAATTTAAACTAGAAAACTATAAACGTTTGGTCAATTTCACAAACCAACTTGATCCATCCCTCTGTGAAAAGTCTAAAGTGGACCGCAATAAGTCTTGAAGGGCATTCCCAATCCCCAAGGATTTGAAAAAGCTCATAGGAATGAAAGAATCACTAATTGAGATTGATTTATCCCATATACACTAACTAAATAAGAAGCTGAAATTGTAATAAAATTTCAACATTTCCCATTCACAAGTTGAATGTCCACACCAAATAAAAATTATAGTAAAATCAGATATAAAAGCAGTAAATAAAAAAAAATCCATACTAATCTCTTATCTCAACCCTAGTTTCCCTCCCCTGTAAGAAAAAGATGCCTAAAAATCCATTACCAAATGCCTTTTCTTTGGCCACCATAAGTTATTTCTTCCCTACATACATAGAAATAAATAAAATGTACTACTTGGATGATGCGATAAAAGAAAATAAAAATAAAAAAATTAACATTCCTAAACAAACTATCCCATTTGAATCGATGTCAGTCTCCATCCAAACAGGAACACCAATCACTCCGAAAGAGATTAAGAGATAAAACTGAAATAGAAAAATATATACAGGAGGAAGCATAAAAATTTACATTAGTCCACCACCCAACTTTACACATTCTTACCATTTTATTAAAGATCTATTATCATTCTAGTTTGACATTACATTAATTTAAAATAAGGTTTTGGCTATTTTAGAAAACAATATTAAATCTATTTTTACCATTAGTTTCTAAAGCATTTAATAATTTATTTATAGTTTTAATGGGGGATAAAACCTATAATTACCAATATAATTTCAATGTAATAACTAAAAGATCCAATATTTTTATTGGTACTTCCCTCTTTGAGTTTTTTGTTGAACCTATTTTTTTGGTTTTTTTGTATTTAAACCTTGGTGGCCAAGTCTCATTCAGTGATGGAGAGATGTTGTTTGGGAAAATGATTTAACATTCAGGGATGTATATATTTTTTAATTAGTAGAGTCTGGGTATAAATTTTTTAAACGGTATTATGAGGGTTTATAGTGATTTTGGAAGGCTTTAGATGTGGCTTGGGTGATTTTGTAGAAGCTGCACTTATAAGCTGTCTGCAGGATATTTACATGCTGTGTTAATGCATTACACAACATATAACTGCTACCAAGAAGATTATGTGAAATGAATATAGGCTATGAACTGATTCGTGATGTGAACCAGTTAAACATCGTGAATCCACAATACATTATGTGTAAATTTCAAGAAAGGTTAATATTACTTGAGGTGACATGAATTTCAGCGTACTATTAAACCAAGAATTACACGCTGTGTAATACATTTACACATTGTGTATTTATCAGGATTAGTGATTAAAAAATGTGTCATATGCTAATATTTTTACTCTTTACATGTGAATCCTTCCTATATCAAGCCCTAGGAATTCTACAAGTGATTTTGGAGAAACTTACTCAATTCAAGATTTCCCATTCAAGCAATCGATCTCTGGTGAGTTGTTTTCTTAGTTTTTTTGTTATCTTACATTTCCCTCTAATTCTGGCGGTGGAATATTTTAACCATGGATATTTGGGGTTTTAATCTGGGCCTTTTGTGATATTGGTTTCTTCTATAAATCTTCCACTACTTTATTCCTATTGGTGTTTCCTATTGGAAGCGTTGTTTGATCATCAGTTAAAGTTAGGTGGTATAAAACCTAATCTTACAGACTGTTTAATTTCTTGAGTATGTGTAATATTGTAATCAAACTAAAAAAATGTTCATATAAATTAATTGAATGATTAATAATGATAAATCGGGTGTTATATTATTCATAAGCCCCATTTGGATTCAATAGTAATGATACCTAGATTATGACTTCCCATTGGGTGAGAGAAACCTTGAAAAATATTGAATTGGATAATGGCATAAAGTGTGTTTAGAAGGAAATGATACTCTAGGTGATTTATTGGTGTAGAGTCACTTTTTTATTGGCCTATTATTTATTTAAATGGATGGTGATAATTTGGTAAAAAAATTAACCTGTAATTGAAATATAAATGGTAATTTTTAGAATTAACCATTGAAATTTATGATATTATATTTTTAAATCCTTGTTTTTATGACTTGTTTTGTGACACATTATATAATTCTTATATAGAGGGATTTTACTAGTTAATATTGTAATGCTTATATAGAGGGATTGGCCCAGTTTCATTTTGTAATGATTATATAGTGTTCTTGGCCCAGTTTCATGTTGTAATTCTTATATAGCGAGCTTAGCCCAATTTCATGTTGAAATGATTATATAGAGGGATATGTCTGGATGGTAAAATGATTATATAGTGGGCTATTTCTGGATGCTAAAATATTTATATAGAGGGAAATGTTTGGATGCTGACATGCTTATATAGAGGGATTTTTATGGTTATGTGATTATACCATGGTTTATGGTTATGGTTGGTATGGGTGTGCTACATGCTCAGTGACTTTCTAGAATGGTGTCGAAGTACGTTGGCTATTATATTATTTTTAGTTTATTAAGAGATAAACCTATTTATCTCTTTATTAAAAGAAATTATTATTAAAATAGTTTTATTTAGACATGTTGGTGTCGGCCTACTGATTTTTACTCACACCCTATTCGGGCTGCCATTTGTTATATGATAAGCTTACATGGATGTGGGTTTGGACAAGGGAAAGGGACCTTATTGCTGATTGTTTCTTGCTGGATGAGATGTAGTTTGGAGATAGGATTGATATGGGGTTTGGGACTAGGGTTTTTTGAGTTTCTTTATTTCAGTTGGTTCTTTTATTTGTATTAATTTCAGTTTGACATTTAGATAAATTTCAGCATATCATTACATGGTTCACTATAATTTGGATTATTATTTCCTCCTTTTACTTATGAGTTGTATGTTGAAATGATTCCACTATTTCTATTAATCTGATATTTATTATTATTTTTTAATAAGATGTGGTTTAACTCTATAATAGGGGGTATAGTTTCCCCACTATATTCGCCACACCCTTGCTTCTAGTCGACAACCTTTGGAATATGGGGAGGTATGATTGATGTCTTGTAAACAACCTAATTTGTCCACATGAGAGAATTCTATATTTGGGGATGTTACAATGTTTTATCATAGAAATATTTTGTTATTTATTATTCCTTTACTATTTTGTAAAGTTGGTAATATGGTGAGGATGTGTCGGGAATTGGTAATGAGATTATTTAGGGGAGTATCTAACCCTTGTGTGGGAAAAAATACGAGTGTACATGGATGAATTTTTTGTTTATGATGATCATTTTTTATAGTTCATGTTATTTCACCCAGGGTGATTTACATGTTATGTGATACTATTACTTCTTTAGATTTATACTCATGGCCCAGTATGGTGCGATATGAGTATAAATGCATCATGACAGCACATCTGGATGTATCTTGATTTGCATTGTTCACAATAGGGAAATTTTTATTCTATGTGATATATATTTTACTATATGAAATATGAATTGAGATACTTGTTATATATGATAAATGAAATTAGTGAAGTGGAATTTCATGATAAAAAACATGTAATCCATGTTAAGAGAGGCCAGGGGATGGTGGTTCTCTATTATTATCACCTGTTGAGGTTGACCTTACTGTTAACTAGTGTTAGAATAACTGTGTTCATATTATAAAGAAAATTCCTCATTTTCATCTTCTGTTGAACTTTAGGAGAATAAAAATCAATACGCTCTTAATGAAGCTGAAGAAAATATTATTTTAATCCCTTGGGATCATAAGGATGTTTATCTTTATGACAACTTCCTAAGATTCATGTGATATATTGACAAGGGTACTGTTTATAAAACTCTTTTGATGTTTGAACTAATGAGAGCGCTTCAGTTATAGTATGCACTTACATTCACTATAGAGGGAGACCGTAGGCAGTGGAGTTCTGGATCATGTTAGTCAACATGTTCTTTAATCACCTCTATTCACCTATAAATAAGATAGTGAATCTTGCTAAATATATGAATTATGGTCCTTCCAAACATTGGTGGGACATTTTGGTGCAAGATGGGTAGCAAGAGGAGTTATCCTAGATGGAATTGAAGATGAATTTTTTGAGACACTTCTACCCAGAGATATTGAGGTATGAGAAGGCTTATGAGATTATTTATCTGATATAGGAGGGAATGTTAGTGATGGAACATGATAGAATTTTCAATGAATTATACTTATTTTCACCATATTTAGTAAATGATGATATCTCTAGGGTGAGACATTTTTAGGATGGAATTCACTACGAGATTAGTTTGCAGGTGAACTTATTTCACTTGAGTATTTTTTTCGAATGTGATGAATAAAGAACTCATAAATGAAGGGAATATGAGAGAGGTCTTGAGCAGTGGATAGAATATTTCCATAGTCCAAACTAAGAGCTCTTCTTATGGTGTAAAGAAGAACTTCAATGACAGTTATCACCAAGGTAGTTACAGACAGAGTAGTTAGGGAAATGGGAAGCCATTGAAATAATATGGTTTTTTATAGTGTTATCATTATGGAAAGTTGGGACACAAGAGGCCTTAGTGTTTGTATCCTACATTATAGTTTCATTATTGTGTTTTTATGGGTCATATTTAGATGATTTGTAGGAACTTATCCCAGGAGAGTAGTGGTAGGGGACCAGGACAGGTACCAGAGTTTGGGAAGGACTCAAGTACCCCTTAACAGAATGGTAGTTGGAGTAACAATGAACATTCTGGGTGATGTTGGGGATAGTGTGCCTGTAGAGACCCGAATCTTGACGTACATGAACATTACATTACTTTGGCGGAATACTTAGTACATAACAAAAAACACACAAACAAGGATCGTAATAGTTTAGTGTCTTTGGAAACTCAGAACGTAATCTTCTAATCGTGGTGAAAGATCTTCAATATCTCCCATAAAGATCTTCCTTTTTTTACCTAAAACCTTTATTTATATCCTGGGGAAAAGAAAACATAAAAGGGTGAGCTCAAATGCTCAGTAAGGGTAAACAGAAGAAAAATCAATCACATCATATTCATAAGAACATAACTTTTGGAAATCTTAACCTGCAAAAGAGAGCATAATTTCATAACATGAGATAAATCATAGTAGTGAAATGAAATCCAAATAATCATAACATAAAACATGAAACTTTGTGGCATACACACATAATCATAGAGAATCATTTCTTGTTAGTCAAGACTCATTTCCAAGACTATCTTAGTGGACAATGTCCCTTTCTGAACCGAGTCACCCTCGTTTCAGTCCTGTTTCACTGAACCGGTATAACCTACCATTCCAGCCATGTCTATCTCATGAGATATAAAATCTTTACCCAATGCATTAGAGGGAGATATAGGGCCCACCCATCTCATAATGATACCATTCTTATGTGTGCCACAAAATCATAAATCATACATCATTTCATAACCCATGTAATAAAAATGGGATTCTTAAACAACATGACATCATAAAACAATTCATATAAGATAAATGAATTCATAAAAATACTTCCATCACAACATAATCAAATCAATTTAATAATAGGGATAAAAACAGAACCCTATATTATCTTATATGGAAAATAATTTTGATAAAACACTTGAAATGAATTCTTGAGGAAAATATCATTTCTTCTTCAAAAACACTTTTCCTTTCTTAATATGTCATACAATTTTAAACTAAAAGAAGTTGATTAAAAATAAACTTGAAAAATTTTAAAGGAAGATTCTTGGAAATAATTTTTTAAAAATCCATTCATGCCGTATAAGTTAAATAAAACATTCTTCGTACTTTTGTCGGAAAAGTCAAAAAGTACCTCGTACGAAAAACGACAAAAGATTCCTTTCATATCTTTTACAAAAAACTTACCGAAGGGTAAAATTGGAAATAAACTATTGTATAAGGATGGAAATAATATTACATATTGAGGTAACATGGATGTGGATGATAAAATACACCCCAGTAATTACCAAAGTAAAAACAATCTCGGATAAAAGTGAGATTGTGATATTTCCCTTACCTAAAGTCCGATTTGCTTCGTAAGTGTCCGAACATCCTGTATAATAATTTAAATAAGGTCATTAACTTATTACAGAATCATATTCATTGTTATGATATCATATATGGTTCACTTATGACTTTATATTACCCGTTCTTTTGTAAATTCCATGTTAAAGAAACGTTTTGGGTAAAATCGTTTCATTTATCGTAGGTGTTTGAACTTGTTGTTCTTGACATTATTATTACTTATATCATGATTTACTTAATTCCAGAATATAAAACATGATTTATATATCATATATATTCAGTATATATATATATATTTAATAAATATATAAATGAAATGAAACACACCGTTCATGGAGACGGTAGTCCGTACGTACGCATGAACACCGTTTTCCTTTCCTCATTGTCTTGAATGGAAGTAAGTAGATGACATAAATATATAAATAAATCCAGTAGCCTTATAATGTCATATATTTCATTATTATTGGTTATATATACTTTATAATTATTCTTAAATGGTTAACATGGAGAATGAATCTCATCGCGTCGTGGAGACGGTAGTCCGTACGTACGCACGAGCGATGATATCATTCCCATGGTCGTAGAATTGTGTTGAAGTGTATGTATACTATTTAAGTATCCATATCACTATATAATAATCATATATAGTTACTCCTTACACCATTATACCCATCCAATTAAGGAGGTGGCGGAAAATAGATTACACCACGGCGTGGAGACGGTATTCCGTACGTACGCACGCGTGGTGATTTCCTTTTTCCGTAGGATGGATAGAAGGTTAATTAGACTTGTTTAATATTTATAATAACATATCAGTATATAAGAAATAATTATGTTATTACTTTATCATGAAACAACTAAATAAGAAGAAGTTGAAGAAGAAAGAAATTGAAAAAGATCGGTAATGGATATTACCTCTTTTTGACGCGCCTTTTCTTAACCTCCACTTAAAGAACTAAGGATGGTCTTTGAAGAAGACCAGGACCTCTAGGATGATACTAGGGAAGTGGAGAAGAGATTTTTTCTGGGTTTGGATGATCTTGAATGCTCAAATTTGTGTGAGGAGGAGAGGGAGGAGGTGCCCTTTTATAAGGGAGGAGAGGGGCACCTTAGGAATATCTCAAAATATTATTTTATATTAAGGTCAAATTCGGTTTATAATGGTTCCGAATGGTCTTATTTCGAATATAAAGTGGGGATGGGTCTAAATACTCTCATAAAATAGGATTTAGACAAGTTTAGGTTATTATTTTAACCTTATCAATTAGATTTAACTCTAAGTTAAATAATTTAACTTTTACCGTGTCTTTTTATTTTCTTACACTATATGGTTAATAAACTTACTATATCAAGCCAAACGAACCCCAAGTTGTTTATTATTAATATATATATCCTTATCTAAGTCATTTGGACTAACCTTAGATTTTTAGGAATTAAATAACAATTAATAATATAATATTTGTTTTAAAAACTAATTTATGTTAATTTTGACACTATTTGGTACATGATTTTTATGAAATTTTTAACAGAATGATAAGTTCGAAACAAGTTACTTAAATCAACAATAACATGTCATATTAACCTAGAAAATTATTTTAAGTCATAAAAAGTCTAAATTACATTTATTTGGGCATTTATAACATCAATTATGTTAATATGTTCTTAAAAAGGTAATTACTGCATCATCGTTGTGTCATAAATAAATTAAATTATTTAAAGTATAAAAATTAAAAATAAAATACCATTATGTATGAAATATTTTTAGCTTTCTAATTAATATTTATAGTCGAAATTATATTATGTATAACCCTATATTAAAAATGTTTTAGTAAATAAACTTTGATTTTAACTCTTTTAACTCTTCTTTGAATTAAATAATAATAAATGTCCTAATCTAATCCAAGTGGGCCTAAATGATAATATTTTACACTTAAGTTTGTTTTTGGTCGAGATACACTTGTCCAATAGGATTAGGACATGTGTTAGGGTAATATTAATATCATTTTTACCCTTAATTACCCTATTTACTTTTAACCGTGGTAAATAAAAGTAAAAAGTTACGATTCACCAAAAATTATTTTCATCTCATTGAACCACATTTTACTTACTGACATCAACCGTGTCTCTAGGATTTTTGAAATTCCAGTCACAGAAGCGGTAAAATTAAGGTTTATGAAAAAATTAATTTTTTTAACTACCACTTAGTAGTTTCACTATTCATCAAAAATTGAAGTTTTTCAGAAAAATTCCAAAATTTCATCCTAAGCTATAATTGATATTCCGAATTCAAAAATGATTTCTATTTTACAAAATTCCCAACATATAAGTTGCATTAATTAATTTTATAATTAATTTCCGCTGTCACAACAAATAGCGTGTTTTTAAGAGATAATAACTATCAAAAGATTAACACTTGTTTATGTCTGGTGTAAATGTGAAATTACATCCAATGACCAACATTGTATTGAATTGTAAAAATATATTCTAAATATACTTTAAAACCACTCAAATTAATAATTTATCACTATTAATTATTTCGATTAAAAAAGTTGTTTTTAATTAAAATTTCGTAATTTTCACTATTCATCAGAAAATAAAAGTTATCCGAAAAGTACCAAAATTTCACCCTAAGATAATTTCGATATTAAGAATCCAAAAATAAAGTCCATTTTGATAAAATAAAATTTACAAAATTTCAAAAAGTGGTTATTACTATTCATAACGGCTAGTTTTAATAATATTTTAATAGCATATTGCTGTTTAGTGAAACTCGTTATTGCGTACTACACACGCTATCGAGGAATGTCGTGATTGCGTGTAATGGAAGGCAAGTCAAGGATGCGTGTTGTGAAAGATTCTTTTGGTGTAGCGTACAACACAAGACATTAATGAAATTAAAAAGAATATTTTTCATAAAATTTCGGGGTGTTACATTCTACCCCCCTTAAAATGAATTTTGCCCTCGAAATTCGTCGGGGTTATAAATGGTTTACTATTCGAAAGTTTCTCTAATAGAAACCCACATCGTAAAAAGGAATACCAAAACCAATCATTAAAAAAAAAGTATGAAACGTAACGGTTACCCAATTAAACTAATCACTGGGTTTCAACATAGGTGAAAATATGGATATGGAAGAGAAATCTAACCATCATGTTCTGATGAAGAGTGGTAGAGAACATGGATATGGAAAAGCCAGCAATCAAAAATCCATAAATTTGTGACGATCTAGGGTACCATCTGATTCATCGGATATAAGGGCACTAGGACAACATTTTTGGTTTTCAAGATCATTTCCCTAAAGTTAAAAATTTGAATTAGAATAAATACTTACTTTATTTTGGTACAATCTCACTATTGTTCGTGCCTTGAATAATTTCCACTTCATCTCTTAAATAAATGAAGTTGAATTTGTTATTCGTGAAGTGTTAGCAGATCATGTGATAGAATGAAGGGTCATTCCATCTGTCTCAAACAAAAGGTTAGCAAAAATTATACACATAAGTCGATCTATAGTGAGATTAATCATATATGGTTCCTAAAATGGACTTATACTTCATATATCATACTGCTTAATATAATAAAACTAGTTTCTACTAAACATGGACTTCCTGTAGGCCAGTGGTAGGCGATAAAGGCCAGTCGCACTTCGGTTGTGGGTTCGATTCCCACAGCCTTGTCCGAAGCGATGGGCTGTCGCCCGTCCTGCAGGTTGTCCTTTTTCTAAAACTACATTACTATAACATCCCATCAATAATATAAAAAATCTTCTATCCTTAAACAATACTAACTTATGTCCAACATAATCCATTCTAATCTTTAGGCTTATCCATAATACTGCAGTCCACTCTCACAATATAGTGAAAACGATTACCAGAGATTTAATACTGTCGTTAATCCCCATATATCATAAGATATGTCTTGTTGGTCACATTCCAAACATTCAAAGGCCTTAATCATGTATTCTCTTGAATACCCATTGAACCTTAGTGAAAACATGAATGCAGTTAAAAGTTAACTCTTTCCACATACCAAAATCCAAAAATTCTATATACTCAAACCATGATATAACCTTCTCCTTATATCAGTCATGAGCTCATGAATACAATCAAACACCTCATTATCTTATTATTCCTTCATTATGCGCATATCATCTACTTTCCAAAAAATATCTGAATAACATTTCATGGTTACTAGTACCATTAATCATACACTTTAAAAACTTAGGAAAGACAATAGTGTAACAATCCTTAGATGTCTCTTTATTCCATAGTACCATGAGATTACTTATACAACATTACACTTGATAAACATGTAATCATTCCACTACCATCTTAAACCATTGACCGAGCTTCAACAATTCTTTCATCTCACATATCATTTGTAGTCTCTTCATCATCATCAACGTAAATACTTCCCATACGACCATACTGATTATCTTCATGAGACTTTCCCTTAGGGCATTGGTTTGCATAATGCCCGTACATTCCACATTTAAAACATTTAACCATTGTTGATGTCGTAGCAATACCATTATCCTCATCCATGTTATTAACTGAACCTTTTCCTTTGAACTTACTTGCTTTGTGTCCTTCTTTTCCACACCCAAAGAATCTTCTAGTTCCTTTGAAACATTCTCCTTGATGCCTCTTCCCACATGATTTACATAGGGTAAATTGAACTTTCTTTCCTCTATGATCATCATGAAACTCCATCTTTATCTTATTAGCCGAGTCAGGAAACTTACCAAATTTTACTTTATTGATCATATTATGAGATTGCTGATTCAGAATAATAATGATGTTTGGACTTCCAAATCCCATTTCATTATGAAGAATATCATTCCATTTTCCATCATATCCTCCATTATCGTGAATCATCTTGTTTCTAGCCATTTTCTAAAACCCAAAAAAGAATAGTGTGAGAGGCAAAAATCATGCCAGGGAAAACAACATAATAAAGGTGGAGTATCCTCAATATCTAACATCTTATGTTAAATTCTATGATCGTTACCGTAGTTCTCGGACTGTATCTTATACGTATACTTATCCTTAGGGATATCCCTAGACATACCTTATAAATATCTCTAGGGATCTCACTAAAGTTCTCGCATCCTAGTTTCCAAAGGTTGACTAAACCTTTCCTCTGATACCAACTATAGAGACCCGAATCTTGACGTACATGAACATTACATTACTTTTACGGAATACTTAGTACATAACAAAAACACACACACAAGGATCGTAATAGTTTAGTGTCTTTGGAAACTCAGAACGTAATCTTCTAATCGTGGTGAAAGATCTTCAATATCTCCCATAAAGATCTTCTTTTTTTTACCTAAAACCTTTCTTTATATCCTGGGGAAAAGAAAACATAAAAGGGTGAGCTCAAATTCTCAGTAAGGGTAAACAGAAGAAAAATCAATCACATCATATTCATAAGAACATAACTTTTGGAAATCTTAACCTGCAAAAGAGAGCATAATTTCATAACATGGGATAAATCATAACAGTGAAATGAAATCCCAATAATCATAACTTAAAACATGAAACTTTGTGGCATACACACAAAATCATAGAGAATCATTTCTTGTTAGTCAAGACTCATTGCCAAGACTATCTTAGTGGACAATGTCCCTTTCTGAACCGAGTCACCCTCGTTTCAGTCCTGTTTCACTGAACCGGTATAACCTACCATTCCAGCCATGTCTATCTCATGAGATATAAAATCTTTACCCAATGCATTGTATGGAGATATAGGTCCCACCCATCTCATAATGATACCATTCTTATGTGTGCCACAAAATCATAAATCATACATCATTTCATAACCCATGTAATAAAAATGGGATTCTTAAACAACATGACATCATAAAACAATTCATATAAGATAAAGAAATTCATAAAAATACTTCCGTCAAAACATAATTAAATCAATGTAATAATAGGGATAAAAACAGAACCCTATATTATCTTAGATGGAAAATAATTTTGATAAAACACTTGAAATGAATTCTTGAGGAAAATATCCTTTCTTCTTCAAAAACACTTTTCCTTTCTTAATATGTCATACAATTATAAACTAAAAGAAGTTGATTAAAAATAAACTTGAAAACTTTTAAAGGAATATTCTTGGAAATAATTTTTTAAAAATACATTCATTCCGTATAAGTTAAATAAAACATTCTTCGTACTTTTGTCGGAAAAGTCAAAAAGTACCTCGTACGAAAAACGACAAAAGATTCCTTTCATATCTTTTACAAAAAAACTTACCGAAGGGTAAAATTGGATATAAACTATTGTAGAAGGATGGAAATAATATTACATATTGAGGGAACATGGATGTGGATGATAAAATACACCCCAGTAATTACCAAAGTAAAAACAATCTCGGATAAAAGTGAGATTGTGATATTTCCCTTACCTTAAGTCCGATTTGCATCGTAAGTGTCCGAACATCCGGTATAATGATTTAAATAATGTCATTAACTTATTACAGAATCATATTCATTGTTATGATATCATATATCGTTCAATTATGACTTTATATTACCCGTTCTTTTGTAAATTCCATGTTAAAGAAGCGTTTTGGGTAAAATCATTTCATTTATCGTAGGTGTTTGGACTTGTTGTTCTTGACATTATTATTACTTATATCATGATTTAATTACTTCCAGAATATAAAACATGATTTATATATCATATATATTCGTTATATATATATTTAATAAATATATAAATGAAATGAAACACACCGTTCATGGAGATGGTAGTCCGTACGTACGCATGAACGCTGTTTTCCTTTCCTCATTGTCTTGAATGGAAGTAAGTAGATGACATACATATATACATAAATCCAGTAGCCTTATAATGTCATATATTTCATTATTATTTCTTATATATACTTTATAATTATTCTTAAATGGTTAACATGGAGAATGAATCTTATCACGTCGTGGAGACGGTAGTCCGTACGTACGCACGAGCGATGATATCATTCCCATGGTCGTGGAATTGTGTTGAAGTGTATGTATACTATTTCAGTATCAATATCACTATATAATAATCATATATAGTTACTCCTTACACCATTATACCCATCCAATTAAGGAGGTGGCGGAAAATAGATTACACCACAGCGTGGAGACGGTATTCCGTACGTACGCACGCGCGATGATTTCCTTTTTCCGTAGGATGGATAGATGGTTAATTAGAGTTGTTTCATATTTATAATAACATATCATTATATAATAAATACTGATGTAATTACTTTATCATGAAACAACTAAAGAAGAAGAAGTTGAAGAATAAAGAAATTGAAAAAGATCGGTAATGGATATTACCTCTTTTTGACGCGCCTTTTCTTAACCTCCACTTAAAGAACTAAGGATGGTCTTTAAAGAAGACCAGGACCTCTAGGATGATACTAGGGAAGTGGAGAAGAGATTTTGGCAGGGTTTGGCCGAGCTTTAATGCTCAAATTGGTGTGAGGAGGAGAGGGAGGAGGTGCCCTTTTATAGGGGAGGAGAGGGGCACCTTAGGAATATCTCAAAATATTATTTTATATTAAGGTCAAATTCGGTTTATAATGGTTCCAAATGGTCTTATTTAGAAGCTAAAGTGGGGATGGTTCTAAATCCTATCATACAATAGGATTTAGACAAGTTTAGGTTATTATTTTAACCTTATCAATTAGATTTAACTCTAAGTTAAATAATTTAACTTTTACCGTGTCTTTTTGTTTTCTTACACTATATGGTTAATAAACTTACTATATCAAGCCAAACGAACCCCAATTTGTTTATTATTAATATATATATCCTTATATAAGTCATTTTGCCGAACCTTATATTTTTAGGAATTAAATAACAATTAATAATATAATATTTTTTTTAAAAACTAATTTTTGTTAATTTTGACACTATTTGGTACATGATTTTTATGAAAATTTTAACAGAATGATAAGTTCGAAAAAAGTTACTTAAATCAATAATAACATGTCATATTAACCTAGAAAATTAGTTTAAGTCATAAAAAGTCTCAAATTACATTTATTTTGGCATTTATAACATCAATTATGTTAATATTTTCTTAAAAAGGTAATTATTGCATCATTGTTGTGTCATAAATAAATTAAATTATTTAAAGTATAAAAATTACTAATAAAATACCATTATGTAGGAAATTATTTTATCTTTCTAATGAATATTTATAGTCTAAATTATATTATTTATAACCCTATATTAAAAATGTTTTAGTAAATAAACTTTGATTTTAACTCTTTTAACTCTTCTTTGAATTAAATAATAATAAATGTCCTAATCTAATCCAGGTGGGACTAAATGATAATATTTTACACTTAAGGTTGTTTTTGGTCGAGATAAACTTGTCCAATAGGATTATGACATGTGTTAGGGTAATATTAATATCATTTTTACCCTTAATTACCCTATTTACTTTTAACCGTGGTAAATAAAAGTAAAAAGTTACGATTCACCAAAAATTATTTTCATCTCATTGAACCACATTTTAATTACTGACATCAATCCTGTCTCTCGGATTTTTGAAATTCCATTCACAGAAGAGGTAAAATTAATATTTATGAAAAAATTAATTTTTTAACTACCACTTAGTAGTTTCACTATTCATCAAAAATTGAAGTTTTTCAGAAAAATGCCAAAATTTCATCCTAAGCTATAATTGATATTCCGAATTCAAAAATGATTTATATTTTAAAAAATTCCCAACATATAATTTTCATTAATTAATTTTATAATTAATTTCCGCTGTCACAACAAATAGCGTGTTTTTAAGAGATAATAACTATCAAAAGATTAACACTTGTTTATGTCTGGTGTAAATGTGAAATTACATCCAATGACCAACATTGTATTGAATTGTAAAAATATATTCTAAATATACTTTAAAACCAGTCAAATTAATAATTTATCACTATTAATTATTTCGATTAAAAAAGTTGTTTTTAATTAAAATTTAGTAATTTTCACTATTTATCAGAAAATAAAAGTTATCCGAAAAGTACCAAAATTTCACCCTAAGCTAATTTCGATATTACGAATCCAAAAATAAAGTCCATTTTGATAAAATAAAATTTAAAAAATTTCAAAAAGTGGTTATTACTATTCATAACGGCTAGTTTTAATAATATTTTAATAGCATATTGTTGTTTAGTGAAACTCGTTATTGCGTACTACACACGCTATCGAGGAAGGTCGCGATTGCGTGTAATGGAAGGCAAGTCAAGGATGCGTGTTGTGAAAGCTTCTTTTGGTGTAGCGTACAACACAAGACATTAATGAAATTAAAAAGAATATTTTTCATAAAATTTAGGGGTGTTACAGTACCCCATTATATAAGCAACAGTACTAGATAGAGTGAATAACACATGAGAGTTAGACATCAACCTAAGGTAGAGGGGCTAGTTAGATGCACACTATATAGAATACTTTGGTTAGTGTGGATGTAGAAACTTCTACTATTAGAGGTATAATTCTTGTATCATCTACCCTTACTTTCGTTTTTTGATATGGGAGCATCAAAATAATTTTCATCTTCCCTTTTTAAAATAGTTTTGGTTTGTTTTTAGAAATATTGGATAATTTTCTAACCATCAAAAAACTGTTGGGAGTGCGTTCAGAGAATATCAAATGTTGTAAGGCATGCTCTCTAGAAATTTGTGGTTACCATTTCTTTTAGTAACCATTATTGATAGAAATATAAGGTTTTTATTTTATTCTTTTTATGGATTGGCTAGTTATATACTAGGATCATATCGACTATTACAGAAGAAAAGTTACCTTTCTATCTCTAGAAGGAGGCACTTAATCTCACCGAGGTGAGTGAGATTTTCAGACTAGTCAAGAAAAATTCAAGGAAGATTTGATTATCACAAGGACCAAAAAGAAATAATTATTACATATGATATAGGGATGTAGTAGGATACATTTTCTCTACTGGTAGAACATTTTCAAAAATTATTTCTTGATGAATTCTATAACTTACCTCCCAAGTGAGAGATCAAGTTTATGATCGAGTTGGTATCAATATTAGAGCCAGTTTCTATTAAACCTTTTATAATGAAACCAATATAGTTTTATGAGTTGAAATTTTAGTAAGAAATAGATCTATAAGATGAAGGTTTCATATGGACTAGTATGCATCTGTCACGAACCGCCCTCGGGGCCCTTGCCGTGACTACCCCAAGCCCGCCTTCCATAGGCCAGGGGCTGGCGACTAGCACCAAGGCGTAATTCCCAGTAAAAAGGGAAGGCGTTGCCTTTGTAAAGTAAACAAGCACCACAGAGTAAGCAAGCGGAAAAGTAAACACTAAGTAAAGACAGAGTACAACTGAAAGTGCGGAAAAGTAAATGGGCCAGTATACAAACCCAAACTGAAAGTAAAGTACAACTCGAAAGGGGAAAACAACAACTGTAAAGTAAAAGCCGCTACACCGAGCTGTCCACTGGAAATCCCACTTGAAGGGTGGGTACAGATAGCTCCACTGCTCCTCGGGTCCCGCCGTCCGCTCCGAGCATGTCCCACCCAGTGGTCCACCTCCAGGTACCGTCCTGCTCTGCGAGCCTCAACCACGATCAACGATGTCCGTCGTCTGCAACCAACACAACGTAGTGCGGGCATAGCCCGTGCAGGGGTGAGTATAAGCTACTCAGTAGGGACCCCAAGACCCCCGAAGGTCTCCCAAAATCCACAAAGGATAAACCACAAAAGAAGGATACAATCACGAAGTAACAACCGACACTGCTTAGGTATATGCCCATACATATACCTAAGTCATCAATTCCAATACGCTCCAACCTCCGAGCCCAAGTACAACTCAGTCCACACAGGAAAGTATACGTATTCCACACAGGAAAGCAAAACGTAATCCACACAGGATAGCACAACACAATCCACACAAGAAAGCAACAGGATTCAGCTCACACAGCTATACTTCTTCGGTAGACGATAGAGATGATCACTGATCCATCTAAGTCGTCGGACCCACAAAGGATCGATAGGTACTAACCCCCGCAAAGACACACACAGGATCGGACCCACACAGGATCTGTAGGCGCTGGTTCACACAGGACCGCTGAGCGCAGAACCACACAAGATCGGACCCACACAGGATCGGTAGCACTGATCCACACAGGATCGCTGAGTGCTGTAGTCGTCGTCGTCGAATCCAGTAAGGATCTCTGCACAGCCGTCGTCGCAGTCACAGTAGCAGTCGCGGCCAGCTCTAGGGTTCCCGCACACAGCAAGCTCGTTCGGGAGGGTCCGCTCCACGAGCCGAAAGGCTGACACATCAACTGTCACAAAGTCCAGAGTTGATGTATCCAAAAGTTCCGTATCGTCAACAGGAACTCAACGCAACAGACGGCGCGTCAATTGGACGCCCGGTCTGAGAGTTATTGGCTTTTTCGTCCCAGGGGCCCGGTTGATTTTTAAGGAAAAACCAACCCGACCGTACTCCACCTGCATCCAAACCTCGGGCGGAGTATGCTAAAAGATCCGTCTCACTATGAGGAACTCAACAAAGCTGACGACACGTCAATCGGACGTCCGTAGCTCAAGATATGAGCGTTTCCGCTCCGAAGGCCCGGTTGGTTTCGTGTACGAACCAACCCGGCCGAACTCAAAGTATTTTGAAACCTTGAGTGCGATATACCAAAACGACCGTCTCGATCCAAAGATCGCATCGCCGCTGACGGTGCGTCGTTTGGAGATCTGTAGCCCGAGTTATGAGCATTTGAATCCAAACCGCTCGGTAACGGGGGTTTCGGGCCCGGGCCGTCCCGGCCCGAGACCCCCCGGTTGGCCCGAACCAGGTCGACCCGCCCCGGCACGGCGCGGCCCGGCCTGGCCAGGCACCGGTCCGGCGCAGTGCGCCGCGCGCTGCCAGCTCGGCCGAAGGCCGAGCTGCTAGAAAATGGGGGGCCGCCTGCCTCCCTTTGTGAAACCGGCCCCCCCTCATTATGGGGGGTCGTTTTAGGGCTGGCCGGGGGAATTAATTCCCCCCGGTTTTTCCTCCCTTCCGGCCGGCCCGACCTGGCCGGCCGGTTCTTCCTCAACGGGACCGGCAAGGCCGGTCCCCCTTCCGGCTTCCGACACCGGCGGCCCGGCTGGCCGCCGGTCTTCTCGTTCCGCCACGGCCCAGAACCGGCCGCGGCCTTCTTTTTCCGGCGCGGATTGACGGCACCGCGCCCCTCCGCCGCGGCCCCGCTCCGTCCGCAGCACCTTCAACTTTCTTCGACGCGGCGCTACGGCGTCGCATCCTTGCATTATTTTACGACGCGGCGCGACGGCGCCACACGTTTCTTGCCGTATAATCCTGCGCGGTGCGACGGCACCGCGCCACACCCGTTTCAATCCACAACAGAATCAACATGAAAAGGAGGAGGGTCGGCCGTGTTCGTGCGGTCCGGCCCCCTCGCGTTATTTGATAACAATTGGACAAATTTCACGAAGAAATAATCACGGGTATAAATCATGAACAAAGGAATAAAATAAACCCCTACCTCGGTTTCAAGAACGGAGTTCTTCAACGACCCGCAGAAGACAAGCGTCACGGAGGTCGGGCGTCGTTCCGTCTAGGTTGGTGGGAGAAGAGCTCGGTGAAGTCGAGCCGAGACGTCACCCTCTGTATACTTCGTAGGCGGAGGTGCTTCCCTTCCTTACTCCGGTTGAAGATGGTCGGAGGTGTTGCTTCACGTTCTTCGGAAACGCGGAACGTTCTTCCTCAAGAGGTTGGTGATCTTCCAAGAGTTCTTCTCCTCTCCTTAGTTCTCCCCACAAAGATTATGCCAACCCAAAAAGAAGAATATAATCTCTCTTTTTAATGTTGGAAAAATGAATTCAAAAGAATTCAAACACTCAAATTAATTAATTAAGCTGGTTCAATTAATTAAATGCAAAGTGTTGGCAAGAATTTCAAAAGATTGAAATTCAATTTAAACAACACTTAACTCACCTTATTAATTAAACAAGTTGTCAACATTAAAGTGGGAGTTGTGGGAGTTTTAAGGGCTGTTGAGGAGTTTAGGCTTCGTGTGGGCCCCACCACACTTAATACTCTCAAGGGAGGTTAAGTGGATGTGGGTCCCACCTCTAACTCCCTTTGGGAGGTTATAACCAACATGGTTAAAAATAAAATGTGTTTCCACATTTTATTTAACTTCTTTTTAATTCCCCCAAAACTAACTCTTATCCCGCATAAAACGCAACCTCGGAAAAGGTCTCCTTAATCGAATATCGGCACTGCGAGTTCATCGGTGCCCTCAGAATTTGATTCTGGGCACCGGTTCAAAAGTTAGAAATTCCCGCTCGTCCGTTCACTGAACGTACCCGAGCCAAACTAAGGAAATTGATTCTGGGCACACCGGGCCTCGGAATCAGGTGCCGTCAGAAACCGCGCTCTTGTAAAATTCTAAAGAAAATTAAGCAAAAATTTCCCCTGAATTTTAAGGGTCTTTACATTACTCCCACCTCAGGGCTTTACGTCCCCGTAAAGATACATCAAAACTAGGGAAACAAATGAGGGTACTGAGTACGCATCTGAGCCTCCCGCTCCCAAGTGCTCTCTTGGAGATTCCCGTGCTGCCATCTGATGCGCACTAGAGGAATCGACCTTCCACGTAGGACCCGCTCCTGTCGATCCTCAATCTCCACCGGGACCTCCGTAAAAGTCTCCCCATCGTCAACGTAGAGCTCCCCATGGTCAATGATGTGCGTCGGGTCGTGCACGTATCTCCTCAGCTGAGATACGTGGAAGACGTCGTGCACCCGGTGCAACTGAGGTGGTAGAGCCAGGTGATAAGCCACCTCGCCAATCCTGCTGAGGACCTGGAAGGGTCCGATGAAGCGCGGAGATAACTTGCTGCCTTGGCCAAATCTCTGTATACCACGTCAAGGTGAGACCCGCAAGAAGACATGGTCGCCATCCTCGAACTCTAGTGGCCTCCGCCTCCTGTCAGTGTATGACTTCTGCCGGCTCTGAGCTGTCCTCATCCGCTCCTGGATGACCTGGACTTTCTCTGTCATGGCATGGACCATCTCCGGTCCCACAAGTGCTGACTCCCCAGGGTCTGTCCAGCATAAAGGAGATCTACAAGGTCGGCCGTACAACGCCTCGTACGGTGCCATCCCGATGGTGGAGTGGTAGATGTTGTTTTACGCAAAATCCACCAAGGGTAGGTGGTCCTCCCAACTACGACCAAAGTCGAGGACACATGCGCAGAGCATGTCCTCGAGAGTCTGAATGGTCCTCTCCGTCTGACCATCCGTCTGAGGGTGAAAGGCTGTGCTCAGACGTAGCTGCGTCCCAAACGCCTCCTGAAACCCCTTCCAAATCCGGGAAGTAAAGCGAGCATCTCGATCGGAGACGATAGATGATGGCACACCGTGAAGCCGTACAATCTCCTGAATGTAGAGACGTCCCAAGCTCTCCACTGAGCCCTGCTCTCTGATGGGTAAGAAGTGAGCCGACTTGGTGAGTCAGTCGACAATCACCCAGATGGAGTCGTGACCTCTGGAAGTGCGTGGAAGTCCAGTCACGAAGTCCATAGATATCCCATACCACTTCCACTCCGGAACCTCCAAGGTCTATACCAATCCTGCTGGTACCTGGTGCTCAGCCTTCACCTGCTGGCAGGTGAGGCATCGAGAAACGACCTCTGCCACATCCTTCTTTATGCCTGGCCACCAGTGCTGTCGTCTGAGATCCTGGTACATCTTCGCCACTCCGGGATGTACCGCCAAGGGAGAAGTGTGAAACTCTCTCAGCACATCCTCCCGTAAAGCAACTGGTACCATGGTACGTCCTCTGAAAAGGATGTCGTGCTCTGCTCCAAAGGAGAAACCATCAGGTGCCTGTCCTGAGGATATCTGTGCACGCCGCATCTCACAGTCAGTGTCTCCTCACTGTGCCTCTCTGACCCGCTGTAGAAGTGTAGGAGTGACTGTGAGAGACTGAAGGAAGGCTGCTCCATCTCTATCCACGAAGGATATCTGCAAAGAGGCTAACTGCTCCGTCGCCTCCTCAAGTAGCTGAATGCCCGTCCTCCTGATGAGGGCATCAGCCACTACGTTCCCCTTCCCAGGAGTATAGACTATCTCAAAGTCATAGTCCTGGAGGAACTCTAGCCATCGCCACTGTCTCAGGTTCAGGTCCTTCTGTGAGAAGATATACCTGAGACTCTGGTGGTCAGAAAAGACTGTAAAGCGCTCGCCCATCAGATAGTGTCGCCATGTCTTCAGAGCGAAGACCACTACTGCTAACTCCAGGTCATGGGTAGCATTGTTATGCTCATGCGGCCTCAACTGACGTGATCCATAGGCGATCACTGCCCGATCCTGCATCAGGACACAACCGAGTCCGGTCCCTGATGCATCGCATTAAACTACGTATCCAACTCCCTCCTCAGGCAACCTCAAGATAGGTGCGCTGGTCAATCTCTGTCTCAGCTCCTGGAAGCTCTGCTGACATCTGTCTGACCAAACGAAGGGTTTCCCCTTCTTCGTCAAAGTTGAGAGTGGTGCTGCAACTCTAGAGAAGTCTAGCACGAATCTCCGATAGTATCCAGCTAGTCCCAAGAAACTCCGCACCTCCGTCACGCTCCTGGGTGGCTCCCAAGCTAACACTGCCTCGATCTTCGCAGGATCCACTGCAACTCCCGCCTCAGAGATTACGTGCCCCAAGAAGTGGACCTCACGTATCTAGAACTGGCACTTCGAGAGTTTACCATAAAGCTGGTGCTCTCAGAGTGTGTCTAGTACAACTCGCAAGTGGTAGGTGTGCTCCTCCTCAGTCGTCGAGTAAATCAGGATGTCGTCGATGAAGACCACAACAAATCGATCGAGGTATGGATGAAAGATCATGTTCATGAGGGCCATGAACACTGCTGGAGCATTGGTTACGCCGAATGGCATAACCAAGAACTCATAGTGGCCATACCGACATCTGAAGGCCGTCTTCTGCACGTCCTCGTCTCTAACTCTGAGCTGATGATAGCCTGACCTGAGGTCTATCTTTGAGAACCACCGTGCTCCCTTGAGCTGATCAAAGAGGTCATCAATCCTCGGTAGCGGATAGTTGTTCCTCACTGTCACCTGGTTCATGCGACGGTAGTCAACACAAAGTTTCAAGCTCCCGTCCGCCTTTTTGGCGAACAATATCGGGGAAGACCAGGGTGAAACACTGGGTCGGATGAACCCCTTGCCCTGCAAGTCCTCCAACTGTACCCGTAGCTCTCAAATCTCGGTGGGGGCCATCCGATACGCCGGGGTCGATATCGGGGATGTCCCGAGGTACAAGTCAATATAAAATTCTACCTCTCTGTGAGGATGTAACCCTGGAACATCGTCGGGGAAAACGTCCGCAAACTGATCCACCACTGCAGGAAAACCAGGACTCCGCACGTCAACTGCTCCAAGGATGAGGCTAGCCAACTGATGAGTGATGGGCTGTCCTCTCCTCCGCGGAAGTCCATCCTGTGCTGCTAAGTCTCCCTTCTCGCCGGTGAAGGTGAACCTACTCCCGTCGGTGCGTACACATCGCACCTTGCGCCTAAAACAATCAATCTGTGCATGGACCGTAGATAACCAATCCATGCCCAAGATGACATCGTAAGGCCTCGACGCTGCTACAAGAAGATCCCAGCCGAAGCTCTTGCCTCCTAGAGTAAGCTCACACTGCCAGAACCAGTGCATAATCGTCAAGTTTGCTCCTGTAGGAGTCTCTAGCCGTAAGGATTGAGCCAACGGCTCTGTCGAAATCTCCGAGCTCCGAACAAGGGCAGCGACTATGAAAGAGTGACTCGCTCCTGTGTCTATAAGTACTGCAGCAAGGGTGGAATATACATAGATAGTACCTCAAATCATCTCGGGCGCGCTGTGGTCGTAGGCCTCCACTGCCTGGAGCTGTGCCTGTCTCTGCCCGCCAGCTCCCTGTGGTCGGGGTGGACCTCCTGGTGGTGGTGGTGGTAGAGCCTCAAAGCGTCGCCCGCCACCTACTGCTCGGCCAGCTCCTCTGCCTCGTATGCCTCCTCCATGCGGACCGCCACGGTCAACACTCTGCCTCTGCCTCGGTGGCCCCTCAACCATCTGCAGCACCTCGGCACGGCGGGTCGGGCAGTCACGAGCCATGTGGCCCTGCCCGCCGCACGAGTAGCACTGTCTGCCTCTCGAAAGACTGGCTCCGTGCTGTGTGCCCCGCACTACTGAGCCAGTGTAATGAGGTCGTCTTCCTGAAGGTCTGGTCTGCCTGGACCCCTGAGTCATCTGTCGACTGCCTGCCGCAGAAGACTCTTCCACATGACGCCCTGCGGTGGGTCTCGACGCTGGTGTAGACTCAGCAATGAAGCTCTCGATCAAAAGGGCCCGCTCCAGTACTCCTGTCTGAGTCGGAATGCTGAGGGAGATCAGCGATGATCTGATCTCGTGTCTCAAACCCTGCTCAAAGGTCCGGTCCTAGAAGAATGGGTCCCGTACCATGTCAGTCGAGTAGCGTGAGAGATCGGTAAATCTCACCGAGTACTGAGCGACCGTCATGCTGCCCTGCCGCAGTTGAAGAAGCTCCTGAATGCGCACCGCACAGAGGGTGGCTGGGACGAACTCCGAGCGGAAGAGGTTCTCAAAGTCCATCCAAAGTAGAGATGCCTCATCGTGCACCTGGAGCATCAAGCTCCACCATCGGCCCGCTGCTGCGTGCAGTAGGCTCGCAACGAGGATCACCATGAGGTCTGCTGGTGTCCTCACTAGCCTGAAAACTCTCACGACTACCTCTAGTCAGTCCTCGGCTGCCTGGGGGTCCGTCTCCCCACAAAACCTGGGCGGTCACTGGCGCTGAAACTCATACAGTGCGCTGAGGCGACGTGCATCGTCAGTGGCTGGTGCTGGAAGTATCGGGGGCTCGGCGGGTAGTGCTACCGTCAGTGCCACCGCTGAACAAGGGCCATGCACCGAGGCCTCTTCGCTCGGTGGGCTGTCATCACGCTCGACTCTCGGAACCCTAGCTGGCTGCCATCATGGGGCCATCCTGAAAAGGAAAAAGGTGCGCCATGGTCAGAACAGTATACCTGGTGAGCTGATATAAAGTAATCACAAAAAAAACTTGAAACACACACGCAATCAATGTTTTTGTGCATTAAGTCGGAAATCAGAAGTCAGGGTCCTGGTGTATGGATACGTCGGCCGCCGCACCAACACTAGACTCCCTGGACTGATAACCACACTCAATATGCTACACATTATTGCTTCACATAGAAAAGATTAGGGTTCGCAGTAGAACTGAACTCCTCTGATACCAATTTGTCACGACCCGCCCTCGGGGCCCTTGTCGTGACTACCCCAAGCCCGCCTTCCATAGGCCAGGGGCTGGCGACTAGCACCAAGGCGTAATTCCTGGTAAAAAGGGAATACATTGCCTTTGTCAAGTAAACAAGCACCACATAGTAAGCAAGCGGAAAAGTAAACACTAAGTAAAGATAGAGTACAACTGAAAGTACGGAAAAGTAAATGTGCCAGTATACAAACCCAAACTGAAAGTAAAGTACAACTCGAAAGGGGAAAACAAAAATTGTAAAGTAAAATCCGCTACACCGAGCTATCCACTGGAAATCCCACCTGAAGGGTGGGTACAGATAGCTCCACTGCTCCTCGGGTCCCGCCGTCCGCTCCGAGCACGTCCCGCCCAGTGGTCCACCTCCAGGTACCGTCCTGCTCTGCGATCCTCAACCACGATCAACGCTGTCCGTCGTCTTCAACCAACACAATGTAGTGCCGACATAGCCCGTGCAGGGGTGAGTATAAGCTACTCAGTAGGGACCCCGAGACCCCCGAAGGTCTCCCAAAATCCACAAAGGATAAACCACAAAAGAAGGATACAATCACGAAGTAACAACCGACACTGCTTAGGTATATGCTCATACATATACCTAAGTCATCAATTCCAATACGCTCCAACCTCCGAGCCCAAGTACAACTCAGTCCACACAGGAAAGTATACATATTCCACACAGGAAAGAAAAACGTAATCCACACAGGATAGCACAACACAATCCACACAGGAAAGCAACAAGATTCAGCTCACACAGGTATACTTCTTCGGTAGACGATAGAGATGATCACTGATCCATCTAAGTCGTCGGACCCACAAAGGATCGATAGGTACTAACCCCCGCAAAGACCCTCACAGGATCGGACCCACACAGGATCGGACCCACACAGGATCAGTAGCACTGATCCACACAGGATCGCTGAGTGCTGTAGTCGTCATCGTCGAATCCACTAAGGATCTCTGCACAGTCGTCGTCGCAGTCACAGTAGCAGTCGCAGCCAGCTCTTGGGTTCCCGCACACAGCAAGCTCGTTCGGGAGGGTCCGCTCCACGATCCGAGAGGCTGATACATCAACTGTCACAAAGTCCAGAGTTGATGTATCCAAAAGTTCCGTATCGTCAACAGGAACTCAACGCAACAGACAGCGCGTCAATCAGACGCTCGGTCTGAGAGTTATTGGCTTTTTCGTCCCAGGGGCCCGGTTGGTTTTTAAGGAAAAACCAACCCGAAAGTAATCCACCAGCATCCAAACCTCAGGCGGAGTATGTCAAAAGATCCGTCTCATTACGAGGAACTCAACAAAGCTGACGGCACGTCAATCGGACGTCCGTAGCTCAAGATATGAGTGTTTCCGCTCCGAAGGCCTGGTTGGTTTCGTGTACGAACCAACCCGGCTGAACTCAAAGTAATCCAAAACCTTGAGTGCGATATACCAAAATGACCTTCTCGATCCAAATATCGCATCGCCGCTGACGGCGTGTCGTTTGGAGATCCGTAGCCCGATTTATGGGCATTTGAATCCAAACCGCTCGGTACCGGGGGTTTCGGGCCCGAGCTGTCCCGGCCCGAGACCCCCCGGTTGGCCCGAACCGGGTCGACCCAACCTGGATAGGGTCGACCCAGCCCAGCCCGGCCCGGCCTGGTGGACCGGCCAGGCGCCGGTCCGGCGCAATGTGCCGCGCGCTGCCAGCTCGGCCGAAGGCCGAGCTGCTGGAAAACGGGGGGCCACCTACCCCCCTTTGTGAAACCGGCCCTCCCTCATTATGGGGGGCCATTTTAGGGCTGGCCGGGGGAATTAATTCCCCCCGGTTTTGCCTCCCTTCCGGCCGGCCTGACCTGGCCGGCCGGTTCTTCCTCAACGGGACCGGCAAGGCCGGTCCCCCTTCCGGCTTCCGACACCGGCGGCCCGGCTGGCCGCCGGTCTTCTCGTTCCGCCGTGGCCCGGAACCGGCCGTGGCCTTCGTTGTCTGGCACGGTGCGACGACACCGCGCCCCTCCGCCGCGACCCCGCTCCGGCCGCGACTCCTTCCACTTTCTTCGACGCGGCGCGACGGCGTCGCGTCCTTGCATTATTTTACGACGCGGCGCAACGGCACCACACGTTTCTTGCCGTATAATCCTGCGCGGTGCGACGGCACCGCGCCACACCCGTTTCAATCCACAACAGAATTAACATGAAAAGGAGGAGGGTCGGCCATGTTCGTGCGGTCCGGCCCCCTCGCGTTATTTTCTAACAATTGGACAAATTTCACGAAGAAATAATCACGGTTATAAATCATGAACAAAGGAATAAAATAAACCCCTACCTCGGTTTCAAGAACGGAGTTCTTCAACGACCCGCAGAAGACAAGCGTCTCGGAGGTCGGGCGTCATTCCGTCTAGGTTGGTGGGAGAAGAGCTCGGTGAAGTCAAGCCGAGACGTCACCCTCTGTATACTTCGTAGGAGGTGGTGCTTCCCTTCCTTACTCCGGTTGAAGATGGTCGGAGGTGTTGCTTCACGTTCTTCGGAAACGTGGAACGCTCTTCCTCGAGAGGTTGGTGATCTTCCAAGAGTTCTTCTCCTCTTCTTAGTTCTCCCCACAAAGATTATGCCAACCCAAAAAGAAGAATATAATCTCTCTTTTTAATGTTGGAAAAATGAATTCAAAAGAATTCAAACACTCAAATTAATTAATTAAGTTGGTTCAATTAATTAAATGCAAAGTGTTGGCAAGAATTTCAAAAGATTGAATTTAAATTTAAACAACACTTAACTCACCTTATTAATTAAACAAGTTGTCAACATTAAAGTGGGAGTTGTGGGAGTT
The DNA here is from genome assembly GCA_963277665.1 of Viscum album. Lineage (NCBI taxonomy): Eukaryota > Viridiplantae > Streptophyta > Magnoliopsida > Santalales > Viscaceae > Viscum > Viscum album. The sequence continues at coordinate 1,876,641,314 of OY728161.1, forward strand.
TTAAGGGGTGTTTAGGAGTTTAGGCTTCGTGTGGGCCCCACCACACTTAATCCTCTCAAGGGAGGTGAAGTGGATGTGGGTCCCACCTCTAACTCCCTTTGGGAGGTTATAACCAACATGGTTAAAAATAAAATGTGTTTCCACATTTTATTTAACTTCTTTTTAATTCCCTCAAAACTAACTCTTATCCCGCATAAAACACAACCTCGGAAAAGGTCTCCTTAAGCGAATATCGGCGCTGAGAGTTCATCGGTGCCCTCAGAATTCGATTCCGGGCACCAGTTCAAAAGTTAGAAATTCCCGCTCGTCCGTTCACTGAACGTACCCGAGCCAAACTTTGGAAATTGATTCCGGGCACACCGGGCCTTGGAATCAGGTGCCGTCAGAAACCGCGCTCTTGTAAAATTCTAAAGAAAATTAAGAAAAAACTTTTCTTGAATGTTATGGGTCCTTACAGCATCCATGTGGTTCTCCATTTCTTTTCACTAATAAGGATGATGGGAATTTGTTCTTACGTGTGAATAATCAGATATTGAACCAGATGACAATCAAGAACTAGTATCCCCTTCCATATATCATAGATATGTTCGATCCTATTAGAGGTTATAAGATCTTATCTAAGATCAATTTGAGATAAGGATACCACCAGTTTATGTTGATACCATCATACATACCTCAAAATTATTTGAGGAGCGAGTATTGATTATATGATTTCATAGTGATGCAATTTTGTTTGATGAATGCACTGGCGGTATTGACGACCTTGATGAATAAGATATTTCATGATTTTCTATATCAGTTTGTGGTGAGTTTTTTCAATGAAATCTTAGTGGAATACCAGTCAGTAGATGATCTTGCCCAACATATTGAAATCAACTTGAGTACATTGAGAAGGCATCATCTTTATTCCAAGATAACCAAATGATGTTTTTGGATTGATAAAGTTTACTTATTGGGTCATGTATTATTAGTGGAATGAGTGTAAGTGGACCAATAAAAGGTGGACGTTATGGTTTCTTGGGAGTGACCCAATAATTTCTTTGAGATTCAGATTTTTTTGTTTAGAAGGTTATTATTAGAATTTTATCGAGGAATTATCCTGTTTGGAATCACTGATGTATGAGATGACTTAGAAATGTGTGAAGTTTGTTTGGTTAGATTCTTATGAGAGGGATTTTCAAGAGTTGAAAAGAATTATGACCTCATCACCTATCCTCAATTTACATATTCTGAGTAAATCATATATTGTGTACTATGATGCATCCGGACTTGAACTTAGATTTGTTATGATGTAGAAATATCAGGTGGTTTATTATACCTTCAGAAAGTTGATTCTGTATGATAGGAATTACCCTACTCAAAATCTAGGGTTATTTGCAGTGGTACACATCCTGAGATGTTAGAGACACAGTCTTTTGGCCATGTGGTTTGTGGTATAAATGGACCAAAAGATCTTTAGGAATATCATTTATTTGTGGCACTTAAAACTTAAGTATATGAGGTGGGTAGAGTATCTCCTATATTGTTTACTTTGAGTTAGAATATACACAAAGAAAGGGAAACTTCATTGATAATGGAGTGAGCTAGAATATGTAGATAGAGGAAGTGAGGGAGTCTTTGAATGAGTAGTGGTTAATGGAACTCGATGAATACATGCATTTATATGTTTAGGAGTCCTAAGGATGAGTATCTCTAACTTTGGAATATATTACACATGTTCTCCTTGATCAGATTAAGAAAAATAATTTATCTAATTAGGAGGTATTAGTTCTAAGAGACATATTATATGGTGGGAAGACACTATTCAGATGGTTTCTTAGCAGTAAAAAGTATTTTATTTTCTATTGTTGAGTATGGATTCCTATGGTCTTGCATGAGGATATGATGAGAGTGTTTCATGCTTCTAGATGGGAGGTACACCTTTTTTTGAAAAAGAGTTAGCATGATATCTACATATAGTACTAGTGGTAAAGAATGAATAATGATGTAGCAGGATTCACAGAGAAGTGTTTCACCTATCTGTAGGTGAATGTTGAGCATCAGAGTCCTATAAGGATGTTTTAGCCTCTACCCATCCCGAAGAGGAAATTGGATGATGTCACTATGGATTTTATGACAAGATTATCTTGGAAACCTCACAATAATGATGCAGTATGGGTTATATTGGATTGAATAATGAAGCTATCCCACTTCTTACATATTAGGGAGATCTTCACCATTGATGATCTGGATAGTCTTTACATTCACGAGATAGTTCAGTTTCATGGTTTTCTGAAGAGTATCATTTCTGATAGATATCCTCATTTCACGTCTTATTTATTATAGGGTCTTAATAAGGATCCTAGATCATAGGTTATTTTTAGGACAACCTATAATCCTTAAACTGATGGGAAATACAAGAAGAAAATTCATATTCTGCAGGATATGTTATGAGCTTGTGTTTTTTTATTTTTTTTGGTTTTTGGGAGTAGTATATGGAACTCATGGAGTTTTAATATAATAAAATCTTACTGGAATAAATCCATATGAAACCCTTTCATGAATTTTTATGACCTATGGAGTTCTAGGTTGGTCATTGTGTTTTCCTTCGAGTGTCACCTATGTTGGGGAAACACCATATTTGTAAATAATGGGATCTAACACCTTGGATTTCTATACCATTGGAGATAATGGAAGGGGTTGGTCTAGTGTTATAGTGATTTTCCATTATTTAGTGATACATTATCATTCTCTATTTGTTTCACATGTCAAAACATTAGAGATATTATCCTGACCCATATCATGTAGTAGACATCGAGGATGTTGAGAATTATGTAGATGCATCATTTGATGAGAATCCAGCACAGATTTTGGATCATAGTGATAAATATCTCTAAGGTATGATCATAACTTTAGATGAAGTGCACTGGAAGCATGAGAGTGTTCCAGAGGATACCTATGATTGAGAATATGATATTTGTGTATAGTGGAAAAACTTGTTTGTCAAGATCCCATAATGATTCTTGGAGAAACTTTGGGACAAGCTGCTATATTGTGGGGAGGTTGTATGTTCCTATATTTTTCATGGAATGTCCCTCTTTGATTTTTCTATTGACCCTGTTTTTTTAGTTTTATTTGTCTTTAAACCTCAGTGGTTGATTATAATCTGGATAAAGATAGATTTTGTTGAGTAAAATGAACTAAAGTTCTGGGATGTATGTTTTTTAAATTAATGGATTCTAGGTATAAATGTGTCAAATGGACTTACAAGGGCTTCCTACAAGATTATAAGTCTTTGTAGGTGGGTTAGTTTCTTTTACAGAATCTAGGATTAAAACATTCTACATGGAATTTACACATCATGTAAATACATTACATGTCGTGTAAATATTGCTGGAAAGATGTGAGGAAATGAAAATAAGATGTGAATGGATTCATGATGTGAACATGTTACATGATATGAATCTATATTAAATGACATGTAATGTTAAATTAGGGTTAATATCACCTGAGGTGACATGAATTTCATCATACTCTTAAATATATAATTATATATTGTGTTATACATTTACATGCCATGTATTTATTGGGATCTGAAATTATAAGATATTACTTACACATATGATTTCACTCTTTCTGAATGAAACCTTCCTATCTCAAGACCTAGGCATTTTATAGGTCATTTTTAGCACATTCCTCCATTTTATACATCCTGTTCAAGAAATCAATCTTCAATGAGTTGTTTTTCTTAGGTTTTCCCTTCTCTTCCATTGTCCTTTGGTTATAGAGGTGGACTATTTTGACCATGGTTGTTTGGGGTTTTTATTTGGGTGTTATGTGGTCTATGTTTTTCCTTGTGATCTTTTATTCCTTCATTATTGTTAGCATTACATATTGGAAGCATTGTTTGATCACCAGCTAGGGGTAGATGTTCTAAAACCTAACCATATGGTCTTTTTATTTTCTTGAGTATGTGAAATATTGAGATTTAACTAGCACAACATACACATTAGTTAATTAAATGATTAATGATGATAAATAATGTGTTAGATTATTCCTAAGATCCCTTAAAATTCAATGGTAATGATATCTGGATTATGGATACCCATTGGGTGATCAAAAACATGAATAATATTGAATTGGATAATGGAATAAGGTGTGTTTAGCAAGATATGAAACTCCAATTGATTTCTTGGTGTAGAATCACTTTGGTATTGGCATATTGTTTATTGAAATGGTTTGTGATAATTTAGTAAACAAATTAATGTGTAATTGAAATACAAATGGTAAATTACAGAATTAACCATTGAGGATTATGATATGATGTTGTGATATCCTTACTATTATGACTTGTGTTGTGATACATGTTGTAATGCTTATATGGAGGGCATGGACCATTTCATGCTGTAATTATTATATAGTGGGCTTGTCTTAGTTTCATGTTGTAATTATTATATAGTGGTATTGACCATGTTTCATGACTTAAATCTTATATAGTTGTATTATCCTAGTTTCATGATGAAATGATTATATAGAAGGATATGAATGAATGATAAAATGATTATATAGAGGGATTTGATCGGATTCTAAAATGATTATATAGAGGGTTAAGCCTGGATACTAAAATGATTATATAGAGGCTATGCCCGAATTCTGAAATGATTATATAGAGGGATTTTCCCAGTTTTATGATTATTCTATGGTTTTTTGTTATGGTTGGCATGATTTTGATACATGCTCAGAGAAATTCTAGCATGGTTCCAAAATAGGTTGACTTTTGTATTATATTAAGTTGATTAATTAATAAACCTATTTATCACTTTATTTCATGCACTTATTATTATACTATTTTTGTTTATACATGGTAGTGTTGACCTACTAATTTTTACTCACAACCTATTTGAGCTACCGTTTAGTACCCAAGAAGATTACATCAATGTAGGTTTGGACAAGGTAAAATGACCTTATTGCTGATTGTTGCTTGCTGTATGGGCTGGAGTTTAGAGACAATATTATTATGGGGTTCGAGACTTAGTTCTTTTGAGTTTCTTTATATCATATCGTAATTTTATTTTTATTACTTTTAGTTTTATATTTACTTACATTTCATCCTCTCATTATTTATTTCACTGTTATTTGGTTTATTTCTTCCTCCTTTTACTTCCCAATTGTATGTTGTACTATTTTTTCTATTTTTTACTATGATATTTATTATTATTGGTTATTCTACTATGTTGTAACTCTTTAATAGGGGATATATTCTCCCCACTATATTCATGACACCCCCAATGCTAGTCAGAAACCTCTGGCATGTAGGGAGGCACACTTGAGGTCCTGTAACAAGCATCATTTGGTCACATGAGAGAGTTATAGATTTAGGGACATTACAATAATAGTAAATGTAAAAAATTAAACATAAATCAAACCTCATAAGAGAGATAATAGAATGAGACTAAAAGTGTGTGAAACATCATATAATAAAGTAAAGATAACAAGATTCTTATTCGTTAAACATGTTAATGAAACTAAATAAAAGAATATTTAAATATAGTAATAAGAAATGGGAGTAAATAAGATAAATCACAATGGGAAACCCTAATAAGATAGGGTAATTGGTGACCTAGGATCCTCATACTGTTGGAAATCAAACCATAAATATATCCATACCTATATATGAGACATAACCATTACATCAAATTTTTAGTTAGTGTTGTTGTGTAATACAACTAATGAGGATAGTCCAAACCGCCATTACCTCTTCTAGATCACTTTTCCTAGTCTACCCACCTAGGTACCCAAGGTTACCATGTTATATGTCCACAAAAAAAATACATAAGGGATGTGTATTAGAAAAACCAAAACTCAATCACATAGCAATGCAAGGAAAACATACAATGTCACCTCATCTCCCCATGCTATCTATGAGAATCCCCCATTCATAGAGTAATATTAACATGCCAATCATAAAAAATACAACTATAATAAATAATATAAAAGTATGAGCTATCATTAGAGTGAAACTCACTTTTCAAATGGATTTAGAATGTGCCAACTGGGCATATAACATTTATTTTCAAATTCATTTAAAGACTTGTTCAAAATCAAGTTTGAAATTAAATTTTAAATTCACAAGGAGTCCTTAATATTATGTACCTATACAGTTATGTTGATATATATTTCTCTTATTACAAACATTCAGAGGCTTCCATGTGAATTTTTAAAATTATATGTATATGTATACTCATGCATATGATCATCCCTATCAGATACCCACAAGGCATATATAGAATCTCACATTTATCTTATTTGAAAAAAATCATGAAACATTTTAGAAATACATGGGTATATATGGGTGTATATATATATATATATACTCTCATTCTGATGATCATATTCATATATCATTGTGTAAAAATGTGCAACAAGGTACACACACACACATATAAAATAATTGAAAACAAATAGAACAAGGGAGTTTTATAATAAATTTTAATTAAACCCAAATATAATAAAGAATGAGAGATCAATTAAATTACTTTGTTAATTCATTTAAAAATCATATATAATTCAAATTATATTAGAATACCCAATTTCACTTTAAAAATCATTACAAATATTTTTTTGGGAAAATTTCGAAGCAACTAAAGGAAGAATACATGGAAATAAAAAAATTAGAATCAAAATCTCTACCATAAAAAATTTATAAACCTCCAAATAGAATTATTAGGTATCAAGAATAAAAAAATTTAGGCCAAGAAATTAATGGTTTTAAAATTAATTGGTCATCCTTGGAAGAAACCTATATTGAAATTGCATAGATGGAGACAAACCTTTAAGAATGATAAGAGGAAGGCCTAATGAGGAAGCCACACACCCTATGAAAGAAACCCACAAGAAAAGAATAAAAAATAGGCAAACACCATACCCTATGGTTTGAACCTTATGCGACACACCAAGGGGAAATGAAGAGAGGGGAAAAAGAGGAAGAAGAAGGAGATGGAGAGGAAAAAACACTAACCTATGATGACTTCACACAAAAAGAGAGAATAAATCATCTGAGAGAGGATGTCACACGAAGGGAGGAGGCACATAAGAGGGAGGCCATCTAGATAGGGGTGTCATGTTTATATAAGGGAAAAAAATGTAGGGGAAATAGGGATAAATCCATTAAGTTCATTCTTGGGGAAAATAATTTTTAATAGAAAAGGAGAGATGCATGGTTTGGACACATGCATGACCAAGTTGTGAGTCAACCATGCAACTGACAGTAGTTATTTGGAACACCTACACAGTTGGTCCCTGATGGTTGATAAGACACATTCCAACCATGGAAAACCCATATAAAAAGTAATAGATCAATCTATATTGTTTCCAAATTGTTTATCCAACCACACGACTAAACTTCATGACACAAAAAATATAAAAAATTTCAAAATTCTCCTGAATTAAAACACACAGACCTCTAAATAATGAATAAAAGTAAATAAATAAGTAAAATTATAATTAAATAAGGGTCAGGGTGTGATAATTCTCCCCACCATGACCCTTTTCACACCCATAAATCCAATGAAATCATGAACAGAGACACACCATAGGAATGTAGACTAAACGAGTTAACCACCCAAACAGCTCTAAACCACTTGAACTCTAAAGAAAATCAAATAAACCACAAGAATCATCAAAATTACAAGCCACACCCAATGATTTAAATCTAAAGGACAAAGGAAAGAGATGAATAGTGGGTCTCCCCACCATTTTAATGTCCCGTTAGAATTATGGATCCACAAGGTAAGGTCACTCCATGATGAAAACTATAAAAGACAACAGAAGTTTCAAACCAAGGGAACTCAAGTAAAACTTATGACCACAATCTCATCAAAAACCCCACCAAAAAAATACTAAATCCCTAAAATGTTACTAGGATCAAAACAAAAAACACTAAAGAAATGAGGGGGACGAAGGAAAATGAAATGTATGGAATACCTCAAAACCATTACAAAAACATTATCAAATAAGAACACAACCTAAATTGAATCCTGAATATTTCCCAAAACAAGGTCCATTAATAGACTCATCACCACACTTCTATCTAGGAAAAAGGGTAAATATGTATAAATAACGAAAATAAATATTCAAAAAATAACATGGGATCCACTTTAGTGTCGAGAATAAAGGGAGGATGACCTTGGACCTCAAATCTAAGTCACCAACCATGGTGATCTCAATAAAAGTCACCCTGACACTAGGCCGATCCTAAACTCGAGTGATGTGGAATCTTTCCTAGTCACTCAAAGAACACAACAATGGTTTCTCAGGTCTAGTTAATCAAAATAAGACCTCACCACAACCCTTACAAAAGTAATTTCTTATAATTGCGACGATGAATTTAAGATAGATTTTCATCGCAAATGAATTTTTATAAAGGGTGTCCATCGCAAATAGCCATCGTGAAAGAAGCTATTGAAAATATAATTATTTGCAATGGTCCTTCATAGAAATTTTTTTTTGGTGACAAATATGTAGTCCGTCGCAAAAAAACCCAAAAAATTATTTATAACCATTTTGCGACAGATTAGTTATCCGTCACCAATAACCTTTTAAAAGAAAGAAATAATTAAATTATTTATAAATAAATGAAATTAAAAATATTTAAAAAATATTTAAAAATATTTAAAAAAAATTAAAAAACACATAAAAATAATAAATCATTTCAAATATAATATTTTTATCATACCAAATTACAAAACAGTCATGAAAATATTCAAAAATCATCAACTGGTATCAGGTGGAGGAGGATCACTTGATGGACCAAGGGAAGGAAACTCAATACCAATGCCCTGATCAAGTCACTGTATATATTACATCATCTCTGTAACATCCCAGGTAAATAAAGAACATAAAAATTTAATATTTATTAATATTTATGGATTAATTATTAATATTACTCTAAATAGGATGCTAAGTCATATGGCGTACCCGATACACAATAATGTTTTTTTGAAATCTTACATTGCACACTAATAATATAATATTATTATTTTTAATGATAGTTAACGCCTAGACATTATAATGGAAAGAATAAATAAAACTTACTAAAATATGATTATAAATGTTTGTTAAATGTTTTTACATTTATCTAATAAAAGTCAAAGGCTTAAAACGTGAATGAATCTAAGCATAAATACTCTAATATTCTTTAAAAGGTCGATTTACAACCTTTTGATGGAGAACCCTCTTTAAATATAGTTTTGGTCATTTTGATATGTTCATTTTGAAAAAATAAATTTTTTATTTAGATTAGAGACATCAAAATTTACATTGGGTAAATTTTTGGTATTTTTCTGATGAAGTTCATTTTTAATGAATAGTGAAAAATACTGTATTTTAATTCAAAAGTGCCTTTTAATATAATTTATTTATATGGTTATATTATCTTTTTAGTTGGTTAAAACGTTTAATTAGAATATATTTTGACAAATTTATCCAATTTTGGACATTGGAATTAATTTTACATTGAAATTTCACATAAACAAGTGTCAATGTTTTGATAGTTATTATTTCTTAAAATCACACTTTTTGTTTTAAAAGTGGGAATTAATTTCAAATTAATTTATGCTACTTATGTGTTTTGATTTTAGAAAAATGGATTCAATATTAGGAATCATTATTTCCAAATTGCGTAAATAGATAACTTTTATTTTTAGACATTTTAAATATTTACTTCAATAAATGTTTTATTTACTATGATTAAAGGGTAAATGTAGTAAATAAGAGTAAAATATAATATTATAATAATATTAAATTACCCTAAAATGGGTCTTAATACTATTGGATGATACATAGCCGACCATGGTCATCCTTGGGTCGAATTTGAAACCCCATGGATCCACATGGGAGTAATAATGACACTTTATATTAATTAATTTAAAGTAAAGACAAAATGACATAAACAAATATATTTTAGTAAATAAATTTTTATATGGGGTTATATAAGTTATATTTTAGACTATAAATATTATTTGGAAATATATATATATTTCATAAATCATTTTATTGTTTTTATAATTTTTGGACATCAAATAAATTAAATTATTTATGACACAATAATAATGCAATATTTGCCTCATTAATAAATGATTTAAATAAATAAGATTATAAATATTAAAAAAATATCCAAAACCTGACTAATTCTTATTGGATGATTTTATTTCGACCATGAGTCATCTTAACTCCGAATTTAAGGATTATTTGACTTTTTGAAACTCAAGATGAGGTTATAATAAAATAATTGTTTCAAACTTTCCTAAAGATCCCTTCCTCTCCGTTATAAAAATCCCTCACTTTTTACCCATTTCTCACACTTCTAAAGCCTTTATCTCATGAAATATATTCTCCAATAAGCTCCCAAGATCCCAATATTTATCCTAGAAGACTTAAAGTAGGCATAAAGCACTTCAAAAAACCCTTTTGGTTTAAACCAAAGGGAGTTACCCGATTTAAAGGTAACATCTTCTCTTAAGTTCTTTTGTTTTATTTTACTTATCCAACCCCCTAAACTCTTTTTATTCCTTTATTTTATAAAAAAACCAGTATCCTCAATATACTATTATGTTTTTATGAGAATTATTCATAATACACTTACAGAAATCTCCATCTAATGGGTAAAGAACATAATGTTTCTGTGGATGACAAACTAACACCTCACAAAATGACGATTGTTGAATTAACTCCTACCGCCTCTAATGGTGGCCAATAGGATGGAAATTTATTTATATATGATATATATTATGTTTATGTTTTTTTATTCTTCTATAGTTTTCATTTATAGCATACATTTATGGTTTCCATAATGGGTAAACGTGATAATTTCATTTTAGGAAGTGCGGACTACCTCCCCCTCAAAGTGATATGACTCGTTAATGCTTTATGTGGGATGTATAAAAGATGGAGTTAATGATATTATATATGATATTATACTGTAATTATAATATAAATATGTATTATTATGTTTTAATTCCACTAAAGTATGAAATAGAATTGAAAGTAGCGTTCATGCGTATGTACGACTTACCATCTCCAGGAACGGTGCATTTCATTTCTTATCTCTAAATGTTATGTAATATTATAAATACATATATATAATGAATATATTTGATGTATATGATATATAAATCATGAATATAATTCTGTTGATAATGGATTCTTTACGATATGGAAAACTTGTTATTATAAGGAGTTTATTTTTACTCAAGTACCAAATATCAACAAAACAACCTTTAATAAATTAAATGACTACATAATGTTTATAACATGGTAATAAGTGATATAAAAGGAATAATAAACTTGAAAAATTTTCTTAAGAAATTATAAATTAACTTTATTTTATTATTCAAGAGATTAAAGAATGATCGAGTCAAGTCGGACACGATGTAAGTGATTTCTTATCTCACTTTTAATTTCATGAGATTTCCATTGTTCGCCACTTATTTATTGCATGTGGTGTATTGTGTACTGCCATTTGATATATATATTATCATGATTCTCTTTATATTTATGGTATTATGTGATTCATTTGGTGGTTATTAACTTTTGGTCACACGACTCGATTGATTACAATGTGGTAAGGGGTTTTCTTCTCACTTTTTATTCCTATGAGATTCATGCTATATTTTCCACTATTTACTTTTGTGTAGGGTATGTACTCCCCATGATTGTATTCATTGTGTAATATAATTCAATTTATAGGTATTTATATATTCATTTTATGATTCTTCTTTCATGGGTTGGATGTTTTTTATGTTACCAAATCGATTAGGGATCCTTTTAAACCAATTTCTATTCCTTGTGTTAATCTTGTAAATATTAATTATTTATTTATATGATTATGTGTGGAACCACTATTTATTTATTTATGTTTTAATTTCCACTCCCCTTTGTGTGGATATACTTTTGATACACATAATAACTTCATTGATAAATTCTCAAGTCATCGATATGAACTTGATAAGAATAATTTTAACCCAATTTCCATTCATTGAGTTAAACATCAAAGTCATTGGTTTTGTCATAAAAAGAACATGTGTTAATGTTCTATGATTGAATTACACTGAATATCCAATCATATTGAGTGTATTTATATTATTCACACATTATTATGTAATTTATTTATCCTTAATCTAGGGATACAGTTTTTATAAGGGATTTCATCTCAATTTACATTCCATTGAGACTTCATTGTTGTTATGAACCAATTAACTCTTATATGGTTTATATACTGTCCTTTGGAATATTATATCATGAATCCCTTTATTCTCTTGATATTTTAAAGTTTTTATTCAATTTTATTCCTCAATTATTTTTATTCAAGAGTCTCTCATTTTGTTAAAATCTTTTTAACTAAAATATCATTTTAAATGTTTTAAAGATTTAGTTATCTAAATAATTATCATTAATTTCCATGTTTTAAAAATGGTTTTAAGGATTTATTAATGTGGACATTAATGTTTTCAAATGTTAAATTCATTTAAAATCTTCAAAGTGGTACGTGACACTTTGATTCAAAAATCTCTTTATTAAATGTTTTAAATGGTTTTTTAAGGCATTGTTTATTTAAATATCTTGATTTGATATATTGTGATTGGAATGTGAAATATTATCTTTCCTTTATACTTGTGTTATGTGTTATGAATAGGTTATGGTAATTGGGAATTGTTTACATATACAGGTGGTTCTGTGATAAATCTAGGGCGGGTGAGCCCGAGATAACTCTCCAATGCATTGGGTAACTTGATGGAGGTAAGCATGAATGTTTCTCTTAAGAGATTAAGGGAATATAATTTGATGGGTATTCCAAATATGACTCCCTATGTACATGTGATAGATACAATGTAATTTTGATATAGATTCCACAAGTTAACTTTATGATTTATGATTTATTTGTTTTACTAATAAATCTTATGATTTCCTGAGGTATGTTATGATTGAAAAGTATGGTTTCATTGTTTTTTATTTATTGATGGGATAATGTTTTCGTTCCTTATTTTATACCCCTTACTGAGATTTTTATGCTCATCCCAAGTTTTAGAAATGTTTTCCACAAGACTTGAATATGAATATGGGTCAAGGATGGGATCAAGGAAAAATCATGCTGTCTAAAACATGGAACTAGACATGACTCTTTTTTTCAAGAGTTTTTATTTTATGAAAAAAATTGGTACTGAGTAGAATTGCTTACATGTAATATTCATGTTGTTATGTAAATGTTATGACCTAATTCTCTAAAACACTAAACCTGAAAAGATCCTCAATGTGAATTATACATTTAATTACAGATTATGTAATGTTTAAGGTCGGGTCCTTACAGTTGGTATTATAGGTCGGTTTAGATAACTTTAGAAGTTAGGGTGTTCTTTAAGCATAAGTGACATTTCCATAATGGTTAAGATTTTAGAAAGCATTATAGTTATTTTAGATAAAGTGAATGAGTTTAAGATAACATGAGTAAGTATATAATATTATCTACCCTCCTCTTAAGATATTATATAATGATTTTACTAATATACTCACACTTACCTTTTTGGTTTTATTAAATGGATGGATCTAGCAGGCACCAAAGTAATAGTGGATGTGAAGAAAATTGTGATGGTTTTTTGAATGAGCAACTGAATGAAATGGGAGCTAAAATTAGAAATATTGTGGTTATTCTCAACCAAATATCTAGAGTCATGATTAACCACCTGAACCTTGGTGATTTTTATAAGGGATCGTATATGCGAGAAACAAATCCCCACAGAAGTTCAGATAATAATCATAAAGGTAAGTATATTCAAAAAACTATATGTCAAGGATGTGGAAAGAAACACATAGGAAAATGTTTCAAAGGGACAAAAAGATGCTATAGATGTGTAAGTGAAGGTCATAAAGCAAGAACCTACCATGGAAAAAGGAAGCATCCAGTTGACTCTAGGAAAGGGAAAGAAGTTCTTTTTGAGGGATCAATTGAATGTTTTAAATGTGGTGTTCCTGGTCATTATGAAAACAGTTGTCCTATGAAGAAGTTTTGGGAATGAGATCACCAGGATCATACAAATATATGTTTACCAATATGTAATGCCATTCCAATTGAGTATGAATAAACTAACAATGAAAAATGATAGGTATGGATTATTTCTTAAAATATCTTTTAACTTTATTGAATCTTAGAATATGAATCATGATTTTGTTTGTAGGAAAGAATTATTTCAGAATAAGTTGGTAAATATGGGTTAATAGATCATGAAGAATGTTGAATGAGTAATAAGTTAACATATAAGAGATTCAAGAGTTATGGAATATTTTAGGATGGTGAAATGATTAAAATAATTAAGTCTCTTTTTATGAGGGGATTACATTGGAAGACTTTTTATATTATGTGTAACCCTGAAGTTTGATATATGAAAATGTTATTCAAGGAATAATTATATTTTCTTCTGATGAGTAATGGTGGAATTTTATTTTGGGAGAATCTATGTTTTTATTATGGACATATGGTGATTTGTGGTTTTTATGGAAATAATTAACCTATCATAGAGAATATTTGATTTGGTTAATTATGCTTCAGTATGAGACTTTAAGAGTAGTCTATGCTTTTGGAGTTCAATGTTAATATTTATTATGGAAGACTATGTGATTAAATCCTTCTAAGTTGTTGGTTTCAATCTTAGTTTGGATTATTTTGAAGAATTTTAAGGACAATTGTGTATTGAATGGTCTTTCTAGAACTTTGGGTACTTTTGGTTGAATTTTGGAGATTAAGAGTAGTTCTTATTTTTATAAAAGATTATCCTTTTGGGAATTATATGATCACATACTAACCAATTTTGGTTTTTGTTAATGTATAAAGATAAGGAAAATATATGGTTTATATTTTTTGGATCATGTTATTCTCTAGAAGTTGATTATAGTGCTTTTAATGTGAATAAGTCATCTTGAATACTTACCGTTTGGAGAAAAGATGAGTTTTTGGTAGAATTTTTTTAAGGAAGACACTCTACATGGAGAGTAAGTGTATTTACTTATGATATTAGTCTTGTTATTAATAAAATTCATCAACTCTATAAAAGTATCTTAATGAAAAAATGTTATAATCCCTATTTTATCATCAGAATTTTACGCGACCACAAATTTATGGTATTGTGGTGGTTAAATTTTGGTGATCAAGTTCTCTATCAATCTCTATTAATCTATGAGAGTTAGTTTCTCTTACATATTGATGTTTTCATAGAATACTAGTATCTGTTGTCTTGGTTAACCTTTGTACTTCTCTACCTTTATTATAAAGTGATAGTTTTGTTGACTCTTTTTATGATGTAGGACTTTCAATGATGTTTCCGAGCCCAATTTTAAAATTGTGAAGACACAATTTCCAAAAGGGGGGAAGGATGTAACATCCTAGGTAAATAAAGAACATGAAATTTTAATATTTATGAATATTTGTGTATTAACTATTAATTTTACTCTAAAGGGAATGCTACGTTCGATGGCGTTCCCGATATGCAACAATGAGTTTCTTTGAAATCTTACGTTTCACACTAATAATATAATAATATTATTTTTAATGATAGTTAAATATTAGACGTTATAATGGCGAGAATAAATAGAACTAACTAAAATATTATTATACATGTTTTTTAATTTTTTTTACATTTATCCAATAAAAGTTATAGGCTTAAAACGTGAATGAATCTAAGCATAAATACTATAATATTCTTTAAAAGGTCGATTTACTGCCTTTTGATGGAGAAACCTATTTAAATATAGTTTTTTTTTTCATTTTTATATGTTCTATTTGACAAAATAAAATTCTTATTTAGATTCGGGACATAAAAATTTACTTTGGGTAAACTTTTTGTTTTTTTCCTGATAAAGTTCATTTTTTAATGAACAGTGAATAATGCTGTATTTTAATTCAAAAGTGCATTTTAATCTAATTTATTTATATGGTTAGATTATCTTTTTAATTGGTTAAAAAGTTTAATTATAATATATTTTTACCAATTAATCCAATGTTGGACATTTTAATTAATTTCACTTTGAAATTGGACATAAACAAGTGTTAATCGTTTGATAGTTATTATTTCTTAAAATCACACTTTTTGTTTTGACAGCGGGAATTAATTTTAAATTAATTTATGCCACTTATATGTTTTGAATTTATAAAAATAGATTCCATATTTGGAATCATTATGTCCAAATTGTGTAAATAAGTAACTTTTATTTTTAGACATTTTAAATATTTACTTCAGTAAATATTTTATTTACCATGACTAAAGGGTAAATGTAGTAAATAAGAGTACAATATAATATTATAATAATATTAAATTACCCTAACATGTGTTATAATCCTATGTTATGATATATATCCGACCATGGGCAGCTTTGGGTCAAATTTGGGACCCTATGAAGCCACATAGGTGTAATAATGACACTTTATATTAATTAATTTAAAGTAAAGACAAAAATGACATAAAAAATATTTTTTAGTAAATAAATTTTTACATGGTGCTATATAAGTTATATTTTAGATTATAAATATTATTTGGAAATATAAAAAGATTTCATACATCATTTTATTTTTTTTATAATTTTTGGACATCAAATAAATTAAATTATTTATGACACAATAATAATGCAATATTTACCTCATTAATAAATGATTTAAATAAATAAGATTATAAATATTAAAACAATATCCAAAACCAGTCCAACTATTATTGGATGATTTTATTTAGACCATGAGTCATCTTAACTTTGACTTTAATGATTATTTTACCTTTTGAAACTAAAGATGAGGTTATAATAAAATAATTGTTTCAAACTTTCGTAAAGATCTCTTCCTCTCACTTATAAAAATCCCTCACTTCCTACCCATTTTTCACACTTATAAAGCCTTTAGATCATGAAAAATATTCTCCAATAAGATCCCAAGATACCTATATTTATACCAGAAGCCTTACCTTAGGTAGAAAGAACTTTTAAAAACCCTTCTTGTTCAAACCAAAGGGAGTTACCTGATTTAAAGGCAACATCTTCTCTTAAGTTCTTTTGTTTTATTTTTTACTTCTCCAACCCACTAAACTCTTTTTATTACTTTATTTTATAACAAAACCAGTATCCTAAATATACTAGGATGTTTCTATGATAAGTATTCGAAATAAAATTACACACACCTCCATCTAATGGGTAAAGAACATAATGTTTCTGTGGATGAAAAACTAACGCCTCACAAAACGATGATTGTTCAATTAACTCCTACCACCTATCATGGTGGCCATTAGGATGGAACTATATTTATATATGATATATATGATATTTATGTTTTCTTTATTCTTCTGTATTTTTCATTTATAGCACACCTTTATGGTTTCCATAATGGGTAAACGCGATAATTTCATTTTAGGAAGTGCAGACTACCACCCCCTCAAAGTTATATGACTTGTTAATGCCTTATGTGGGATGTATAAAGGATGGAGTTAATGATATTATTTATGATATTATACTATAATTATAATATACCTATGTATCATTATGTTTTAATTCCATTAAATTTGAAATATAAATGAAAGTAGCGTTCATGCGTACGTACGATTTACCCTCTCCATGAACGGTGCATTTCATTTCTTATCTCAAAATGTTATTTACTGTTATAAATACATATATATACTGAATATATATGATATATATGATTTATATGATATATAAATCATGAATATAATTATGTAGTTAATTTATTGTTTATGATAAGGAAAACTTGTAATTATAAGGTGTTCATTGTTACTCAAGTACCAAGTATCGACGAAACAACCGTTAATAACTTAAATGATTACATAATGTTTATAACATGGTAATAAGTGATCTTAAAGGAATTATAAACTTAATAAAGGTTCTTAATCAAGTATAAATTAACATAAGTTAATTATTCAAGAAGATCAAGGAACAAACAAGTCAAGTGGGACACGACGTAAGGGGTTTCTTATCTCACTTTTAATTCTGTGAGATTTCCATTGTTCGCCACTTATTTATTGAATGTGGTGTATTTTTTTCTACCATTTGATATATATTATCATTATTATCTTTATATTCATGGTATTATGTGATTAAATTGATGTTTATTAACTTTTTTTCATACGACTCGTTTGATTACAATGTGGTAAGGGGTTTTCATCTCACTTTTTATTCCCGTGAGATTCATGCTATATTTCCACTATTTCCTTTTGTGTAGTGTATTTACTACCCATGATTGTATTAATTGTTTAATATACATTAATTTATGGGTAATTAAATATTCATTTTATAAAACTTATTTAATATGGTGAATGTTTCATAAGTTACCAAATCGTTAAAGGAACCTTTTACCCTCCTCTTTTTTAAAGACTTCTTTCTGTTATATCTTTTAATTTACATATAATAATGTTTGGATATTTTCTTCTATATCATTAATGATGTAAATTTTATTTCCAAGTGATGAGATACCATTTTATCTCTCATCAAATTATTTTTCTGAATTTTAAAGAGATGTTGTTAGGTTGTCAAATTTCTATAAGGGAACTTCTTAACCCAAATTCAAATCATTGGGTTAAACTTATACTTCTTGATTATTCTGTGTTATAAATATGTCTGAATTACCTATGATTTTTTCACACTTAATATCCACTTATATTGAGTGTATTATTATTTTTCACACATAATTATGTAATTTATTTATCCTTAATATAAGGTATAAGAACCCGACCTTAAACATTACATAATATTGAATTAAATTAATAATTCACATTGAGGATCTTTTCAGGTTTAGAGTTTTAGAGAATTGGGACATAACAATTACATCTCAAAAGACTACAAAGTAGAAAATTCTACACAGTTTCCATTTTTTTTTCATAAAATAAAAACTCTTGAAAAAAAGAGTCATGTATAGTTCTAGGTTTTACACAGCATGACTTTTCCTTGATCCCATCCTTGACCCTATTCATCTTTAAGTCCCGTGAAAACATTTCAAAACTTGGGATGAGCATAAAAAACTCAGAAAGGGTTATAAAATAATGAAAGAAAACATTTTTTCATTAATAAATACAAAACATAAACTCTTTTACTTACCTCATGAAAACATAAGATTTATGAGTAACACATAGAAATCATAAATCATAAAGGTAACTTGTGGCATCCATATCATAATTACATTTTTGCTATCACAGCTACATAGGGAGTTACTTTGGAAAACCCATCACAGTATATTCCCTAAATCTCTTAGGAGAAACATTCATGTCTACCTCTATCACATTACCCAATGCATTAGAGAGCTATCTCGTGCTCACCCACAACAGTTTTATCACGGAACCACCCGTATACGTAAATAATTTCCAAGAAACATAACATGATCACAACACATAACATAAGCATAACGGAAAGATAAAATTTCCACATTGAAAAAACAATATATAATTTAAAGATTTTGATATAATAAATCCATTCTAAAAATCATTTTCAATACCGAAATACGTAAAAAGAGTATATGGTATTTATTTTTCCTTTTAAAAACATTACGGCTTGTTAAGGAATCCAAAGATCGAATAGTACTCGCAGCGGCGGAAAAGTTGATGTCACCGCTTACGTTAAAAAACATTCCTTTTTTTTAATTTAGTAAAATGCTTCATATAAAAATATTCCCTTTGAATGAAATGAAATATAAAAGGGGTTTATACACCGTATAAAATAAAGTCATGTATAAAACGAAAAATGCCTCAATGAAAGGAGATTGAGACGAAGTCCCTTACCTCGTGTCTGACTTGACTCGATCATTCTTTAATCTCCTAAATAATAGACTAAAGTTAATTTATAATTGATTAAGAACCGTTTTCAAGTTTATTATTCATTTTATATTACTTATTACCATGTTATAAACATTATGTAATCATTTATGTTAATAACGTTCATTTTATCGATATTTGGTACTTGAGTAAAAAATGAACACCTTATATTTACAAGTTGTCCATGTGGTCAATATTCCATTATATTCAGAATGATATTGATGATTTAGATATCACATATATCATATATATATCCAGTATATACATGTATTTATAATATTACATAATATTTGGAGATAAGAAATGAAATGCACCGTTCATGGAGACGATAAGTCGTACGTACGCATGAACGCTACTTTCATTTCTATTTATTATTTTAATGGAATTAAAAAATAATGATACATAGGTATATTATAATTAAATTATATATAATATCATATATAATATCATCAAATCCATCCTTTATACATCCCACATATGGCATTAACGAGTCATATCACTTTGAGGGGGTAGTAGTCCGCACATCCTCTAATGAGATTATTGCGTTTAACCATAATGGAAACCGTAAATGAATCCTATAAATGGAAATTATAAAAGCATAAAGAAAACATAAACATAATATATATCATATATAAATACAGTTCCATCATAACGGCCACCATGAGAGGTGATAGGAGATAATCAGACGATCATCATTTCATGAGGCGTTAGTTTGCCATCCACAGAAACATTATGTTCTTCATCCATTAAATGGAGGTGTGTATAAGTGTAGTTATAATAATTCTCATAAAAAAAATCCTAGTATATTGAGGATAATGGTTTTGTTACAAAATAAAGGAATAAAAAGAGTTTAGGGGTTGTAGAAGTAAAATAAAATAAAACAATTTAAGAGAAACCGTTACATTTAATTTGGGTAACTCCCTTTGTTTTTATCCAAAGGACTTCTGGAAGTACCTTATGCATAAGGTAAGGATTATAGAAGGAGGATAGGGATGTAGGGAGATTAATTGGGTAGAGTATGGATGAGACAAAAGGCTTTAGAGGTGTGTGGAATTGGTTAGAAGTGGTCTCCTTTTATAAGGTAGAGGTGGGTCTCTTTAGGAAAGTGTGAAAAAATTATTTTATTATAAACATATATTCGGTTTAAAAAGGTCAAAAAATAATTAAAGTAGAAGATAAGATGAATACTATTTGAAATAAAATCATCCAATCGTAATTGGACATGTTTTGGATAATATTTTAATCATTATAATCTTATTTATTTAAATCATTTATTAATGAGGTAAATACTGCAACATTATTATGTCATAAATAATTTAATTTATTTGATGTCTAAAAATTATAAAAAAAATACCATGACGTAGGAAATATTTTTATATTTCCAATTAATATTTATATTCAAAAAGATAATTTATATAACCCCTTGTAAAAAATGATTTACTAAAAGATATTTGCTTTTGTCATTTTTGCCTTTACTTTAAGTTAATTAATCTAAATTGTAATTATCACTCTCAAGTGGCTCAACGGGGTCCCAAAATCGACCCAAAGATGACCATGGTCGTTAATGACTCAACCAATAAGGTATGGACAAGTGTTAAGGTAATTTTGAATTATTATAATATTCTTTTTACCTTGAATTACCCTATTTACCTTTAACCGCGGTAAATAAAAGACAAAAGTTACTATTCACCAAAAATTATTTTCATGTTATTAAACCACATTTTACAAACTAATAACAACCATGTATGTCAGATTTTTTAAACTTAATTCACAAAAGTTGTAAAATTTTATTTAAATGAAAAATTCATTTTTTTAACTACTACTAAGTGGTTTCACTATTCATCAAAAATTAATGTTTTTCAGAAAAATACTAAAAATTCAGCCTAAGGATTATTTGATATTCTGAATTAAAAAATGATGTTTATTTTTCCAAATTCAAAACATAAAATTTTCATTAATTAATTTTAAAATTAATTCCCATTGTTAAAAAAAATAGAGTGTTTTTAAGAAACGATAACTATCAAAATATTGACACTTGTTTATTTCCAAATTCAAAGTGAAATTAATTCCAATGACCAAAATTGGATTAAATGGTAAAAATATATTCTAATTACACTTTAAAATAAATTAAAAAGATAATCTATCCATATAAATAAATTAAATTAAACTGCAGTTTTGAATTAAAATATAATATTTTCACTATTCATTAAAAAATGATCTTTATTGGAAAAAATCCCAAAAATTTACACAAAGTAAATTTTGTTATCCCCATTCTAAAGAAGGATTTTATTTGGTCAATTAGAATGTATTAAAGTGACCAAAACTAGATTTAATAGGGTTCACCATTAAAAGGCGATAAATCAACCATTTAATGTAAATTATGCTTAAAATGAGATTCATTCACATTTTAAGCCTCTAAATTTTTATTGGATAAATGTAAATACATTTAATAATAATGTATAATCATATTGTAGTTAGTTTTGTTCATTCCTGCCAATACAAAGGCTTGGAGTAAACTACCATTTTAAAATAATAATATTATATTATTAGTGTGCAACGTAAGAAACCCGTTGTTGTGTATCGGGTATGCTATCGAACATAGAAACCCCTTAATGTAAAATTAATATCTAATTTAAAAATATTTATAAATATGAAATACGTATTATTCTTTATTTACCTGGGATGTTACATCCTTCCCCCTTTTGGAAATTGCGTCCTCACAATTTTTATTCACTTATCCAAATAAGTGGGAGTATTTATCTCGCATAGCATTTTCAGATTCCCATGTTGCCTCTTCAACCATATGGTTTTTCCCCAAAAACATTACCTGGTGAATTACCTTATTCCGCAACACTTTCTCTCTATGGTCAAGAATTTGAATTGGTTGTTCTTCATAAGAGATATTCTCTTCCAACTGAACTACCTCTGGGCTCAAAACATGAGATGGATCCGACATATACTTTCTCAACATCGAAACATGAAAAACATTGTATACCTGGGAAAAACTTGGAGGTAAAGCCACTCTGTATGCAACTGATCCAACTTTTTCCAGAATTTCATAAGGTCCAATGAACCTCAGACTCAACTTTCCCTTCTTACCAAAACACATCACACTTTTCCATAGAGAAACTTTGAGAAAGACATAATCAACTATCTCAAAAGAAATATCCTTCCTCCGGTTATCTGAATAAATTTTCTGTCTACTCTGAGCTGTTTTCATGTGCTTCTGAATCAACTGAACTTTCTCTACCATCTCTTAAACCAATTCTGGTCCCATCATCTTCCTTTCACCTACTTCATCCCAAAAAGCTGGAGTTCGACAATTCATTCCATATATTCCTCAAATGGAGCCATCGGTATACTGGAATGAAAACTGTTATTATATGAAAATTCAACCAAAGAAAGATGTTGGTCCTAACTTCCCTAATAATACATCGAGAAAGAACGCAAAATATCCTCCAATGTCTAAATTTTTCGTTCTGATTTCTCATTTGATTGAGGATGAAAAGCTGTACTAAAATGTAATTCAATACCCAACAACTTCCTAAGGCCTTTCGAAAAGATAGAAGTAAACCTGGGATCACGATCAAATACAATGGAGAGGGGAAATCCATGCAACCAAACTATCTATTTAACATAAAACTGAGAAAGTTGATCTAGAGACAAAGTATCTCGAATAGGAAGGAAATGAGTAGATTTAGCTAATCAATCAAGAATAACCTAGATTTCATTATTATCTCGAGATATCTTCGGTAATCCCACAACGAAGTCCATGGATATATTTTCCCATTTCCACAATGGCACCAGTAGAGGATGAAGATACCCTTTTGGTAACTGCCACTCTACTTTAACCTAATGAAAAGTCAAACACTTCATAGTAAAATCAGAAATATCTCTTTTTATTCTATCCCACCAATAATACTACCAAAGATCTATGTACATCTTAGTACTACCAGGATAAACTGAAAATAGAGAACTATGAGTTTCACATAATAACTCATTTTTCAACTGTGAATCATAAGGCACACATAATCTCTTTCCAAATCTCAAAACACAATCATTATCAATGTTAAATTCAGGAAACTTACCCTTCTGAACCAACTCTACCTTTTTCTGCAACTCACTGTCTTCTTTATGCGCATTCTTTATTCTGTCTGATAGAGATCATTTCACTGACGCCTAAAACAAAACAGAATAATTTCCCACACCAACAACTTTATGCCAAATTTCATCAAATCAAAAACCAAAGGATCTTGTTCCAAATGTAACATAGTTAATGAAGCATTGCTTTTTCGACTCAAAGCATCATCCACTTTATTTGCTTTTTCCGGATGGTAATGGATCATGCAATCATAATACTTGATTAATTCCATCCATCTCCTCTGTCTCATGTTCAATTATTTTTGAGTGAATATATACTTTAAACTTTTGTGGTCAGTATATATTTCATATTTTACTCCATACAAATTATTCCTCTAAATTTTTATAGAAAAAACAATAGCAATTAATTTCAAATCATGTGTAGGTTAATTTAACTCATGAGGTTTCAACTGACGTGAAGCATAAGCAATTACCAGATCATTCTGTATAAGGACACATCCAAGTTCTTTCAACAAAGAATCACTGTAGATAACAAACTCACCATTTCTAGATGGTAGTGCCAAAACAGGAGCATTCACAAATCTTCTTTTCAATTTCTAAAAACAATCATCACATTGTTTTTTCCAGATGAACTTAACACATTTTCGAGTTAACTTAGTCATTAAACTAGTTAACCGTGAAAAGTTTTCAACAAACCTCTGGTAATAACCTGGAAAACCAAGAAAACTACGGATCTCAGTTATATTTGTGTGTCTTGGCCATTCTTCAACAACTTTTGTTTTAGAAGGATCAACAGTTATGCCATTTTTTAAAACAATACAACCAAGGAAAGAAATTTTTTCGAACCAAAACTAACACTTCCTGAATTTCCCAAACAGTTTCTTTTCTTTTATGGTTTTCAAGACAAACCTTAAATGAATTTCATGTTCCTCCTTACTTTTGGAATAAACCAAAATATCATCAATGAAAACAACCACAAACTTATCCAAGAACTCATGGAAAATTCTATTCATAAGATCCATGAATAAAGCAGGTGCATTGGTTAAACCAAAAGGCATAACTACAAATTAATAATGACCATATATAGTATGAAACATGGTCTTCAAAATGTCTGCTTACTTTACTTTCAACTGATGGTACCCCAACCTCAAATTAATATTTGAAAATTACTGAGCTCCCTGGAGATGATCAAACAAATCATCGATATGAGGCAAAGGATACTTATTCTTAACAGTGATGTTATTCAATGCTCTATAATCAATGAAAAGTCTCATTGAACCATCTTTCTTTTTAACAAACAAGATAGGAGAACCCCATGGTGATGTGATAGGTCGAATGAAACCTTTATCTAATAACTCCTGCAATTGCTTCTTTAACTCTAAAAGTTCAATTTGAGCCATTCGATAAGGGGGTTTTGAAATTGTCTTAGCATCAGGAACTAAGTCAACAGTAAATTTAACTTCCCAATCAGGTATAATACCTGGAAAATCATCAGGAAAAACATCAAGGTGCTCATTTACCACTGGCACATCATTAATCTGAATAGTTCCATTATTTTCAACAATATGTGCATGATAACATTCATTTCCATATTTTACTAGTTTCTCAGCTTCATGATATATTATCAGAAGAAAGGGTTCATTCTTGTACACAAACTGTAAATCTTTCCAAAAAGAAACCTTTTTAGCTCTTCAGTCAATCTTATCATGATAAATAGAAAGCCAATCAATGCCCAAAATAATATAAAACTCTACTAGAGGCAAAATAATAAGGTTTGCAGGTAGATTATTTCCACACAAAAGGATTGGAATGTTCTTATGTTTTATTTTTGTCTCAACATTTCCTCCAGGTGTTTTTATCATAAGTTCTATCTTCATATCTTGAGATGGAATTCCCAATTTACTAGAAAACTTCTCAGAAATGAAAGAGTGTGTAGACCCTAAATCAAACAACACATTGGCATAATCTGAACAAAAAAACAGTGTACCTGATACAACTTCATTTGATGGCCCAACATCTGCTGAAGTAGTTGCAAAGGATTTCACCACCACTTTATTCTTGCAGTCTGGATTCTTTCCTTCAGCTGAGTTCTTTGTTGGACACTCATTTTCATAATGACCCATTTCAATGCACTTAAAACATTTTACTGACTGTAAATCAGATTTTGTCTTACCATTACCTTGATCCTTTTTAGTGTAATTACGAGCCTTATGTCCCATTGTACCACATCGGTAGAACTTACCACATAATTCAAAAGACATTCCCAAGCATTATTTTTACAACAATTTTCACAAATTGTAAACTTAAGTTTCTTACCATCAGACTTTTTTGAAGAGTTCTTCCGGTTCTCCTGCCACCTCGACCTCTTATTCTGTTGTTTGTCAAATAATACCTGATCATCAGAAAACTCTATTTCCACCTTCTCTGCACAATGAACAAGTTTTTCAAAACTTTTTAACACATGATAAGCTAAATCCCTTCAATACTTTGGCCTTAATCCTGAGTAAAAACAGTTGGTTTTACTATCAGGATCTCGTATGAAATTTGGATCATACCTTACCAGTCGAGTGAATTTTTCTTAATAAGTAGCCACTAAGTCATCCTTATGCCTCAATTCCAGGAATTGTTTTTCCATTCTAAGATGAACCACCTTAGGAAAATATTTCTCAAGAAACATACCTTTGAATTCATCCCAATCAAGAGCATCAATATCCTCACTATCCCTAATATTTTTCACCATCAACCACCACTAATCAACATCACCTTCAAAACAGTAAACAAGAAGACTAACCTTTTGATGTTCTGAACAACCCATGACATCAAATTTTTTTTATAGTGCTTTAATCCACCCTTCTGCTAGCACCAGATCAGATGATCCTATGAATGATGGGGGATGTTTCCTCATGAAAGGATCCACTATATACATGTTCCTCTGTGGTTGATCTGGATAATCTCGTACATGGATACAACCACCATTTATAGACTGATTCAACTGTTCCATCACTACAACAAATTGTTCAGTTCCAATTCCAACCATCTCAGGTTGCTGATTTAGAAGTTTGTCTTCCTCCTGATGTTGTCCCAATATAGCTGACCTATTTCCTCTACGGAAATCAATTTTGAACACAAAAATATCTTTGGTGAAGCAACATGGTAATCTGAAAATTCTATATGATTTCAATATTAACATAAATTACTTTATGAATATTAATTTAACGATACCCTAACTCCTAATTTATCTAAACCGACCTCTGATACCAACTATAAGGACCCAACCTTAAACATTAAATAATATTGAATTAAATTAATAATTCACGTTGAGGGTCTTTTCAGGTTTAGAGTTTTAGAGAATTTGGACATAACTATTACATCTCAAAATATTACAAAGTAGAGACTTCTACACAGTTTCCATTTTTTCATAAAAGAAAAAACTCTTGAAAAAAAGATTCATGTCTAGTTCTGGGTTTTAGACTTCATGACTTTTCCTTGATCCCATCCTTGACCTTATTCATCTTTGAGTCCTGTGAAAACATTTCAAAACTTGGGATGAGCATAAAAAGCTCAGTAAGGGTTATAAAACAATGAAAGAAAACATTTTTTCATCAATACATAAAAAACATAAACTCTTTTACTTACCTCATTAACACATAATATTTATGAATAACACATAGAAATCATAAATCATAAAGGTAACTTGTGGCATCCATATCATACTTTTATTATAGCTATCAAAGCTATATAGGGAGTTACTTTAGAATACCCATCAGAGTATATTACCTAAATCAATTAGGAGAAACATTCACGTTTACCTCTGTCACGTTACCTAATGCATTGGGGAGCTATCTCGGGTTCACTCGCCCTTGGTTTATCATGGAGCCACCCGTATACGTAAATAATGCCCCAGAACCATAACATGATCATAACACATAACATAAGCATAAAGGAAAGATAACATTTACACATTGCAATAAAAAAATATCATTTAAAGATGTTGATATAATAAATCCATTCTCAAAATCATTTTCAATAAAAAAAATACGTAAAAAGAGTATATGGTATTTATTTTTCCTTTTAAAAACATTACGGCTTGTTAGGGAATCCAAAGATCAAATAATACTCACGGCGGCAGAAAGGTCGTTGTCACCTCTTATATTAAAAAAACATTCCTTTTTTGTCATTTAGTAAAACAATTTGTATAAAAAGATTCCATTTGAATGAAATGAAATGTAAAAGGGGTTTATACATCATATAAAATAAATTCATGTATAAAACTAAATATGCCTCAATGAAAGGAGATTGAGACGAAGTCCCTTACCTCGTGTTTGACTTGACTCGATCGTTCTTTAATCTCCTGAATAATAAACTAAAGTTAATTTCTACTTTCTTAAGAGCCTTTTTCAAGTTTATTATTCATTTCATATCACTTATTACCATGTTATAAACATTATGTAATCATTTATGTTAATAACGTTCATTTTGTCGATATTTGGTACTTGAGTAAAAAATGAACACCTTATATTTACAAGTTGTCCACGTGGTCAATAGTCCATTATATCCAGAATGATATTCTTGATTTAGATATTATATATATCATATATATCCATTAAATACATGTATTTATAATAGTATATAACATTTTGAGGTAATAAATGAAATGCACCGTTCATGGAGACGGTAAGATGTACGTACGCATGAACGCTACTTTCATTTATATTTCTTATTTTAATGGAATTAAAACATAATGATAAATAGGTATATTATAATTCCAGTATATATAATATCATATATAATATCATTAACTCTATCTTTTCTATGTCCCACATATGGAATTAATGATTTATATCACTTTGAGGGGGCGGTAGTCCGCACTTTCTCTAATGAAATTATCGCATTTACCCATAATGGAAACCATAAAGGAATGATATAAATGGAAATTACAGAAGAATAAAGAAAACATAAACATAATATATATCATATATAAATACAGTTCCATCATAATGGCCACCATGAGAGACGGTAGGAGATAATCAAACAATCATCATTTCGTGAGGTGTTAGTTTTCCATCCACAGAAACATTATGTTCTTCATCAATTAGATGGAGGTGTGTGTAAGTGTAGTTCGAATCCTTATAATAACAAAAACCTATTTTATTTAGGATACTTATTTTTTTACAAAATAAAGGAATAAAAAGAGTTTATGTGTTAGAGAAGTAAAATAAAAAAAAAACAATTTAAGAGAAACCGTTACCTTTAATTTGGGTAACTCTCTTTGGTTTTATCCAAAGGACTTCTTGAAGTGCCTTCTGCCTAAGGTAAGGCCTCTAAGAGGAGTAGAGGGATGTAGGGAGATTAATTGAGCAGATTTTGGATGAGCCAAAAGGCTTGATAGGTGTGTGTAATTGGTTATAAGTGTCTCATTTTATAAGGGAGAGGAGGGGCTCTTTAGGAAAGTGTGAAAACATTATTTTATTATAAACATATCTTCGGTTTCAAAAGGTCTAAAAATAATTAAAGTCGAATATAAGATGACTCATATTCGAAATAAAATCATCCAATCAGAATTGGATATGTTTTGGATAATATTTTAATCATTGTAATCTTATTTATTTAAATCATTTATTAACGAGGTAAATACTACATCATTATTGTGTCATAAATAATTTATTTTATTTTATGTCTAAAAATTATAAAAAAATCCCATTATGTAGGAAATATTTTTATATTTCTAATTAATATTTATACTCAAAAGTATAATTCATATAACCCCTTTTAAAAATTAATTTACTAAAAGATATTTGCTTTTGTCATTTTTTCCTTTACTTTAAGTTAATTAATTTATTTGTCATTATCACTCCCAAGTGGCTCAATGGGGTCCCAAAATCGACCCACAGATGCCCATGGTCGTTAATGACTCAAAAAATAAGGTATGGACAAGTTTTAAGGTAATTTTTAATTATTATAATATTCATTTTACCTTGAATTACCCTATTTCCCTTTAACTGCGATAAATAAAAGTCAAAAGTTACTATTCACCAAAAATTATTTTCATCTTATTGAACAACATTTTACAACCTAATAATAATCATGTATGTTGTATTTTTGAAATTCAATTCACAGAAGTTGTAAAATTTCATTTAAATGAAAAAATCAGTTTTTTTAACTTCTACTAAGTGGTTTCACTATTCATCAAGAATTGAAGTTTTTCAGAAAAATACCAAAAATTCAGCCTAAGAATTATTTGATATTCCGAATTCAAAAATGATGTTTATTTTGAAAAATTAAAAACATAAAATTGTCATTAATTAATTTTAAAATTAATTCTTGTTGTTAAAACAAATAGCGTATTTTTAGGAAACAATAACTATCAAAAGATTGACACTTGTTTATTTCCAACTTCAAAGTGAAATTAATTTCAATGAACAAAATTGGATTAAATGGTTAAAATATATTATAATTAAACTTTAAAACCAATTAAAAATATAATCAATCCATATAAATAAATTATATTAAAACGCAGTTTTGAATTAAAATACAATATTTTCACTATTCATTAAAAATGAACTTTATCAGAAAAAATCCCAAATATTTACACAAAGTAAATTTTTATGTCCCCATTCTAAAGAAGGATTTTATTTGATCAATTAGAATTTATTAAAGTGACCAAAACTATATTTAAGATGGTTCACCTTTAAAAGGTGATAATTCGACCATTTAATGTTAATTTTGCTAAAAATTAGATTCATTCACATTTTAAGCCTCTAACTTTTTATTGGATAAATGTAAATTCATTTAAAAATCAGGTATAATCACATTGTAGTTATTTTTGTTCATTCCCACAAATACAACGACTAGGAGTTAACTACCATTTTAAAATAATAATATTATATTATTAGTGTGCAACTTAAGAAACTCGTTGTTGCGTATTGGGTACGCTATCGAACATAGAAACCTATTAAATTAAAATTAATATTTAATTCACAAATATTAAAAAATATGAAATATGTATTATTCTTTGTTTACCTGGGATGTTACACAAGGATACTGTCTTTATTAGGAATTTTGTCTCAATTTACATTCCTTTTAGACTACATTGTTGTTATGCACCAATTCACTTTTACCATGATTAAAGGGTAAATATAGTAAATAAGGGTAATATATAATATTATAATAATATTAAATTTCCCTAACATGTGTACTGATCCTATTGGCTGATACATAGCCGACCATGGGTGTCCTTGGGTCAAATTTGGGACCCCATGGATCTACATGGGAGTAAAATGAGACTTTATATTAATTAATTTAAAGTAAAGAAAAAAATGATATAAACAAATATCTTTTAGTAAGTCAATTTTTAGATGAGGTTATATAAGTTATATTTTCAACTATAAATATTATTGGGAAATCTAAAACAATTTTCTACATCATGGTATTTTTTTATAATTTTTGGACATCAAATAAATTAAATTATTTATGACACAATAATAATGAAATATTTACCTCATTAATAAATTATTTAAATAAATAAGATTATAAATATTAAAATAATATCCAAAACCTGTACAATTCTTGTTGGATAATTTTATTTAGGCCTTGAGTCATCTTAAATTCGACTTTAATGATTATTTGACCTTTTGAAACAAATTATTAGGTTATAATAAAATAATTGTTTCAAACTTTCCTAAAGAGCCCCTCCTCTACCATATAAAAAGCCCTCAATTCCTACCCATTTATCACACTTCTCAAGCCTTTGGATCATGCAAACTATACTCCAATAAGCTCCTAAGATACCTCTATTCATCCTAGAAGCCTTACCTTCAGCAGAAAGCACTTCAAGAAACCCTTTTGGTTCAAACCAAAGGGAGTTACCCGATTTAAAGGTAACATCTTCTCTTAAGTTATTTTGTTTTATTTTACTTCTCCAACCCCCTAAACTATTTTTATTACTTTATTATATAAAAACATCAGTATAATCAATATACTAGGAGGTTTTTATGAGAATTATTCGAACTAGTCTTACACACACCTCCAACTAATGGGTAAAGAACATAATGTTTCTGTGGATGGAAAACTAACACCTCATGAAATGATGATTGTTCAATTAACTTTTAACACCTATAATGATGGAAATTATGATGTAACTTTATTTATATATAATATATATTATGTTTATGTTTTCTTTATTCATCTGTATTTTCCATTTATAGCATACCTTTATGGTTTCCATAATGGGTAAACACGATAATTTCATTTTAGGAAGTGCAGACTACCACCCCCTCAAAGGGATATGACTAATTAATGCCTTATGTGGGATGTATAAAGGATAGATTTAATGATATTATATAGGATATTACACTATAATTATAATATACCTATGTATAATTATGTTTTAATTCCATTGATGCACGAAATAGAAATGAAAGTAGCGTTCATGCGTACGTACGACTTAACATCTCCATGAACAGTGCATTTCATTTATTATCTCCAAATGTTTTGTACTATTATAAATAATTATATATATACTAGATATATATGATTTATATGATATCTAAATCATGAATATCATTCTGGAGATAATGGATTGTTGACGACATGGACAACTTGTAATTATAAGGTGTCCATTTTTTCTCAAGTACCAAATATTCACAAAACAACTATTAATAACTTAAATGATTAAATAATGTTTATAACATGTTAATAAGTGATATAAAAGGAATAATAAACTTTAAAAAGGTTCTTAAGAAAGTATAAATTAACTTTAGTTTATTATTCATGAGATTAAAGAATGATTGAGTCAAGTTGGACACGATGTAAGTGATTTCTTATCTCACTTTTAATTTCGTGAGATTTCCATTGTTCGCCACTTATTTATTGCATGTTATGTATTTTTTACTGCCATTTGATATATATATTATCATTATTCTCTTTATATTCATGGTATTTTGTGATTCATTTGGTGGTTATTAAATGTTTGTCATACGACTCGATTGATTTCAACGTAGTAAGGGGTTTTCATCTCACTTTTTATTCCAGTGAGATTCATGATATATTTGCCAATATTTCTTTTTGTGTAATGTATATAATACACATGATTGTATTAATTATGTAATATATTGAAATTTATGGCTATTTACATATTCATTTTATGATCCTTCTTTCATGGGTTGTATGTTTCGTAAGTTAGCGAATCAGTAAGGGAACCTTTTAACCCAATTTATATTCCTTGGGTTAATCTTTTAATTCTTAATTATGTCATGATATGATTATGTGTGGGATCACTATTTATTTATTTATGTTTTAATTTACACTCCCCTTTGTGTGGATATAATTTTGATATGCATAATCACTCCATTGATAAATTCTCAAGTCATCGATATGAAGTTGATAAGAATAATTTTAACTCAATTTCCATTCATTGAGTTAAACATCCAAGTCATTGGTTTTGTCATAAAAAGAACATGTGTGAATATCCTCTGATTGATTTAAACTGAATATCCAATCATATTGAGCATATTTATATTATTCACACATTATTATGTAATTTATTTATCCTTAATCTAAGGATACAATTTTTATAAGGTATTTCATTGCAATTTACATTCCATTGAGACTTCATTATTGTTATGCACCAATTAACTCTTATATTGTGTATATACTGTCCTTTGGAATATTATATCATGAATCCATTTATTCTCATGATATTATAAAATTTTTATTCAATGTTATTCCTCAATTATTTGTATTCAAGATTCTCTCATTTTGTTAAAATCTATTTAACTAAAATATCATTTTAAATGTTTTAAATATTTATTAATATAAATTATTATCATTAATGTACATGTTTTAAAAATGTTTTTAAGGATTTATTTATGTGGACATTAATGTTTTCAAATGATAAATTTATTTAGAAGCTTCAAAGTGGTATGAGACAGTTTGATTCAAAAATATATTTATCAAATGTTTTAAATGGTTTTATAAAGCATTATTTATTTCAATATCTTGATTTGATATATTGTGATTGGAATGTGAAATGTTATCTTTCCTTTATGATTGTGTTATGTGTTATGAATATGTTATGGTTATTGGGAATTTTTTACGTATATAGGTGGTTCCGTGATAAACCTAGGGCGGGTGAGCCCAAGATAGCTCTCCAATGCATTGGGTAACGTGACAGAGGTAAACATGAATGTTTCTACTAAGAGATTTAGGGAATATACTATGATGAGTATTAAAAATATGACTCCCTATGTAGATGCGATAACTAGAATGCAATTTTGATATGGATTCCACAAGTTACCTTTATGATTTATTATTTCTGTGTGTTATTAATAAATCTTATGATTTCATGAGGTATGTTATGATTGTAAATATGGTTTCATTGTTTTTCATTTATTGATGGGCTAATGTTTTCATTCCTTATTTTATATCCCTTACTGAGCTTTTTATGCTCATCCCAAGTTTTTAAAATTTTTTCCACAAGACTTAAAGATGAATAATAGTCAAGGATGAGATCAAGGAAAAGTCATGCTGTCTAAAACATAGAACTAGACATGACTCTTTGTTTTCCAGAGTTTTTATTTTATGAAAAAATGGATACTGAGTAGAATTGTGTACATGTAATATTCATGTTGTTATGTAAATTTTATGACCTAATTCTCTAAAACTATAAACCTAAAAAGATCCTCAATGTGAATTATGCACCTAATTCAAGATTATGTAATGTTTAAGGCTAGGTCCTTACAATCTCCTCATCTCTCATATGCTTCTTCTCAAGCTCCTCCTTACTCTGCTTCTCCATCTATTGTATCATCTCATCCTGAGTTCTCAACCTCTCCTTATAATTTACAGACTACATCAATGGAGAATCTCTATGATCTCCCTTAATGCTCCCTTATAGCATCACAGAAGTACCATAATAACTCATAGGTGTCAGTCGAGAACCAATACCAATCACTTGATCTTTCTCGACACCCTCTGAAGTCACCTGTATCCAAGGCCCCTCTTTGAAACTTGAATTAGTAATGAAATATTTTTTGGCCTTAGCTTGACTCTCCCATGAATGAGACATCCCAAATTCATATAGTTTCTTTAAATATAATGAAAAATTATAATAACAATAAAATTAATATTGATGACTTTGTTAAAAAAAATCACTAACCACAATACGACACTGTCATTCACCTACAAATTCTCATGAATGGGTATCAGAATACATATTCTTCTAAACTTCAAACTCCGTAATAGATAGGTTAGTAGTGGACTGTATAATATAACAAACATTTTATAGTTAAAATAAATATACATTAATAAATAATATCACTTACCATATGTCATCGATGTTTGTCAAATGTACGAATCCCAACCCTATTGGTGGCCTCTTTCCTCCCCTCTCTCTGATGTCCAGTTGCTCATATCCTCCTAAAAGTCTATCCTATATAGAAAGAGAAAAACACATTCTATACATGAGATGATATATAGTCGGGATGATGGGAGATGCAAGACTGATCAAAGATGGTAGCACAAGATTTATCCATAACTCTCTTTCTATTGTTGTCTAGAAACTGATGAATGCACTTGCATATAAAAGTATCCCATTCCTTTAGGATATGACTTCTTTAACTATAAAGAATTATAGAAAATAAATACTGTAAGACAATATTAAGAAATATGTTAGTAATTAAATAATTTTTAGAAAAGTATATATTATTTAATAATGTAAAATCATGTGGTCAAACATCTGGTCACACACAATGATGGGTACTAGGTCCCATGACACCCATGACTCAGAAAAATAATTTCTCAAAATTGCACAAGTCTTTCCAATAGCTAAATGCTAAAAACTATGAAAATTGAAACAAATATATAATCATAAAATTGTTATAAAAATTAATACACTTATTTAATATAAAATAAATTTCTTATTAAACAATTAAAAATACCTATGTAAACATGGAACAAAATCAATATATGGTCATCTCTCTAGAACAGGATTCAGAATCAGTAATTGAGTAAGACCACACCCCCTCCGAGTAGGCGAACCAACCTAAGGAGGAGTAGCTAAATCGGGCTAATCATCAGGAAGTCTAACATCAATGAGAGAACATAATAAATTGTCATGAGGATCATCTCTAGCCATCTGAAACAAATATTCTCACCAGTAATATATTATTAAAACATATATGGAACATAAAAAAACTAATGAATGTTAGAATAAAATAGTGTTACCTATAACAGATTGTTTATACAAATATGAAATTTGAAAAACTAATAAATATCAGAATATTATAATTACCTGTAACTAATGTTAAAATAGATATGAAATATAAAAGACCGACGAATGTCAAAATAAAATAATGTTACCGATAATAGATTGTTAATACAAATATGAAATTTAAAAAACTAATAAAGATCATAATATGATAATTACATACAACTAATGTTAAAATAGATATGAAATATAAAAAACTAATGAATGTCAGCATAAAATAATGTTACCTATAACAGGTATTAAAACAAATATGAAAATTAAAAACTAATAAATTTCACAATTTGATAATTACCTGTAACTGAAGACCTGAATATAATACATCAATCATTATCTTCATCACCATTTTCATCGACATCGATGTCTTCATCCTCATCTTCATAATTGTCAACTTCCATTTGAATTTTAGTTTCATCATCTCTTATTACTTAATCAACATTATCTATATCATTGACCCTTAACTGAGGGGTTTCATCATCGATATTTATATCCTGTTGGGTAAGAGATATATTTTGGGATGTTTTTTGAAAAATTTCAATATGTTTCACTTCCACACAACTATTTTCATTTTCAATAAACTAATTGTCACATGATTTATTTTTTTATCACACTCCACTAGTCCTTTAAATCTCTCAAAACATCATAGTAATTAGCATTATAAACTTGATACGCTTGATGTGACAACATAAATAGTTCATTTGAAGCAAGAATACAGTTATATTTAATGTCAACAACTCCATGTTGTGGATGTACTCACAACCTCTGATCAGTATTAAATCAATGACATTTAAACATTGTAATTTGGACCCAGATAACATAACTCAATTATTTCATCTAGTATACCATAAAATTAAACTTCACTTTCCTTATGATGGTATCCTTTCAAACGAACACCACTATTCATTGATTTCTTTGAGTCACCATATATGCATGTATGGAATCAAAATCTATTAACCACATACCCATTATAAGATTTTACCAATTTTGATGGAGGGTTTTTGAGCACACATAATCAACTGTAAATTTTATTTTTATGTTGTGTTACCTATAAAAAATAAAAATTATTAATAATAGATATCATTTAAAAATTGATTTATTTTTACAAAAAAACTTTATTTACCAGTCTTTGAAACCAATATGAAAAATTTTATTTCTGACTTTCCTCAAGGGTAGCAGATGTAATTTATAGAAATTGTTTTTTGATATGGTAATCATATACTCTACAAAAAAGTTAATATAAATAAAGATATATTTTATAAATATTTAACAAAATAATAAAAAAGTAGTACTTACTGCACAAATCATTCCATTTATTGAAAATTCAGCAGAGCACAAGTATGAGAACTGTCCAATTCTTCATCTGCAATCTATCGTTCATGATAACCACCAAAACCAAGATCAGGCTGATTAAAAACTGACAACTAATGTTCTGTGACATCATTAACATTTGTCTCATTGTAACCCATCCAATTATGTTTCTAAGGATATTATGAATAAAAATAATAATATTAGAAATTTAAAATTTCCTCATCTAAGTATGCTTCTACAATTTAATCTTCAACAAATTCTTTGTTATATACTTTCATCTTTAATTTTTGCATACATCTCTCAAACATGTACATTCACCAGAATTGTACCAGCCCTCCACATTTAACTTCATATGGAAAATGAAATATTACATGATCTATTGAATCAAAGAAGATCAGTGGGAATAGTTTCTCTAATTTACATAAAATTAAAACAAAATCTTTTTTCTAGGGAATTTAATGAATTATAATCTGATTTTTCCACAGAAATATCTCAAAAAAGGATATTTCGGTTAAAACCTCCCAAATTGAATAATTAAATAGCCCTCAAAGACAAACATGCAATAATCTTTAAATTAGGACATGATAATCATGACTTTTTAACCCAGTAATATACCCATTTCTGATGCAATGAGACAAATTAGAAGCATAACCTTCTATTAACCTCAAATATCTTATCCCTTGAGAGAATAATTGTAGCACCCCCAAACATTTTATGGTATGTTTCTCTTAAATACATTCAAGTCATAGCCTATATTTTATAAATCTTTGAGTTTATTTGAAACAACACTTGGTTATTTAGGATATAGTTATAGCCTAGCCATTGAACTTAAATTACCCACTTATATGTTTTGAATTTAGAAAATATGACATACACGGTTGTGTTTCGGATGATCTTTTGAGTTTGATATAATTAACATAATTTTTGATGAATAGTAACATACCATTATGAATAGTAACCTAACCTTATGAATAGTAACTTACCCTTATGAATAGTAATATTACTCTTATGAATGGTATCCACACCCATGAATGTATAAATAAATTTAGGCACCTTAAAAATGATGAAGAATAATTTAAGTGTTTATATTTTTTCAATTAAATAATGATTTTAATTAAATATTTAATTAATCATATATAGAAAATTATTTTTAAAAAATGGACTTCATTTTTGGATTCTACATGTCAAAAAATGGTTAGGATGAATTTTTGGTATTTTTCTGAAATACTTTAATTTTTGGTGAATAGTAAAATAAATTAATTTACCGTATAAATACATTATAAATGAAATTAACTATTCCTAGAATCATGAGTGATGTAAGCACACAAATATCAAACAAACATTCTCTTATTACTATTCTAAGTCAAGGAATACTCACTATTTCTTATCTTGAGAAAAAATAATAAATTAATGATTATAATATTAGGAAAACTCTCCTCCCCTCCACTATATAAACCACCCCTCACGCCCTCCTCCCCCCCCCCACACAAATCAAGCTTAAAGACTTGACTAAATTCTGCTAAAATATCTACCTAACCTTTTCACTCATGTCCAACACCTTCTGGTCTCACAAAAAGGCTAAAATCAAAGGTCTTAAGAAGTTTCTCAAAGAGGAGTACTCAAGAGGTGAACCTCTCTTCCTTTTTATTTCAATTCCTTTTACAAGTTCCATTATTTTGTTCTCTACTCTCACCTAAACACATCCAAATGACATGATGATTACAGTACCACAAATGTACTTTATTTTCATTGTGATAATGTAATATTTCATTATAATCTCTCTTTCCCCTTCTTTTATACTATAAATACAAACACCATCCGAGATGTGTTAATTTATCACACTCAAGGAAGACGAGTTTTCAATTTTTATTAATATCTTAAATACTGGTCATGAAACCTTTTCAAAGGTTAAACCAGATCATAATATATGTATTTTACCATGTTTAATGTTCTATAATCCTTACACACTCATAAAATAGAATAATAATACAAAACAAGTTCAATGTGAACAAAACCGCTAAGCCAAATCCCAGCGTTTATTATCTCATCGAATGAGTCATCATCATGGTATATAACCATAATAATTATATGATCATTTATATCTATATAATTTCCTTAATAAGATATATTAATTATTATGGATGTTTAACCACCTTTAAAATGAAATTCCATTCATGAATACAAGTAAACAAATCAGGAAAACCAAGTAAGAAAATTCTTCCAAAATAATAAAATTGAATCTATTAAACCCATAAAAAAGTACATTAATGAACTCAATAAGGTTATAAAATATAAATTAAATGTTTATTAGTTTATTTAATTATTAATTAATGAAGCTAAATTTTATTATTCAGGTCATTAAGAACAATCAAGAACACCTTCGAGCTTAGGGTAAGGGATCCTCTCTCTCAATTTTGTTCAAGAATTTCCACTATGTTTTTCCCTTTTATTTTTAATTCCTAATGATGGGTTATGTTTTCAAAACTCCCCCATACTTCCCTTATGACATATAAATAATGGGATACCCCTTTACCTCTAATTAATCTCTCACAAGAACACTCATTACCATGACGAAATGTTTGTAAGGGGTTTTCTCATCTCACTTTCAATTCTGTGGGATTTCCATTGTTCACCACTTATTTCTTATATGTGGTATAGGTGTACTGCCATTTGATATATATTATCATTATTATATTTATATTCATGGTATTATATGATCCATTTTGTGGTTATTAACTTTACTCATACGACTCAATTGATTACAACGTTGCAACGAGCTTTGTCTCAATTTTCACTTCATTGTGACTTGCTTAGTATTGTGAAACAACTCTTTATTATGTAGTGTACCTATTTCCAATTTGAGATAACTTTTCAATTGAAATTATATTCCATTTAAATTTCCATATTCTCATACCATGGATATTATTATTGTCTAAGCCGTATTCCATTTTACATACGATATTTATTTTGAAAGTTGTTTTGACTGGGAAATTATTGATGAATATGTATCCTCTATTATATACAGATAATATAAAGGAATATTTATATTATGTTGAATATATATATAAAAAATTATTTGGACATGCAGTGGTATGTGGGGCCCACTACATCCCATCGATGCATTGGTAGGTCTCATGAGATAAATTAGTTTGCGACAAACCCTTCAAGTTGGTTTCCAAAAATTAGACGAGTTTCTACCCATAGAACTAAACCATTTTTATGTTATTATGGTATAATGTTCTAGATACATGATTTACTATTAAAAAGAATCATCTTTATTCATTATTAGTTATTAAAAACCATGAGGTTTTCACTATGAAAAAATCCATGCATGCAGTTTCATTCTCAGTTTATTAATGGCGTGAGTTTTTCATTGATTCACCCTACCATTTTTATTATGTCAATTTGTTTACAATTAGGTTATTATTGATTCACGATTCAAATATTTTTAACCCTTAATGAGCATTTTAGCTCACCACTTTCATTTTTTACTTTCAATAGGTGATGAATAGAAGATCATTTATTGAGTTCTTGTGGATGCAGTCTTTAGTTTTAGTTATGTGTTGTATTTTGTAGCCTTTTCCAATGTAATTTGAGTTACATATATGTATCTAGTTTCTTCAAGACTACTAAACCGATTGTTCCTTTGGGATTTTTATTCCTTCTAACTATACCAATATAACAAGTAATGCACTGGCTCCAGTATAGAGGTGTCGGGATGTTACAGTTGGTATCAGAGGAAGTTTAGTAGAAAACTTGGAAACTAGAATAAGA
Source organism: Viscum album (assembly GCA_963277665.1). Classification (NCBI taxonomy): domain Eukaryota; kingdom Viridiplantae; phylum Streptophyta; class Magnoliopsida; order Santalales; family Viscaceae; genus Viscum; species Viscum album. Next base: position 1,876,682,579 of record OY728161.1, read on the forward strand.
AATGTATAGTAGGGAAAAAATACCTAAGGTAGTATTTGAAGATAAATTTACAAGAACGTATAGGTATTATGGTAAGGAATAGATTATGTGAATATTTTTATCAAATACATTCCTATCTGGATACGAGCAGGTAGAGGTGGCAACGGGCCATGTTGGACTCTTGGTTATGAAACTCTCGAGGTATATGCTTAGGATAATTCATATTTTCTTTAAAATCCATTATGAAGGATTGAAATGTAAATTATTCATCAAATAAACCATTTTTCTGATAATAGGATTATCCATGTGTAGGATCTCCATTTTTTCTATGTATTTTGTTAAGTTAAGATTATAAATTATGATTCATACCCTGATCTAGTGTCTCCCTTTATTTAGAAATGGTGTGTAATAGTAGAAGGGGAATAAATACTCATGGAGAATGTAGGGATCTCCCCACTGAGGAAGTCAACAGAGTCAATGTTGGAGCAGATCAGATCATGACTATATGGTACAACTTACTTAGGTTGTAATGAATAACCATTACACACCTATGTTGGATTGTTTCATGTGGAAGAAGCCCCCATCTTTCAGTGGGACTACTAATCTAGTGGTTGCTGAGCAGTGGATCAAGTCCCTTGAATAGATATTCATGGAATTTAAATGAAATTAAAATGAAAAGGTAGTACTATCAGTATATTGTATCAAGGGGGATGTTGATCCATGGTGGTCTTTGATTCAGAATACCATGAAGGAAGAAGAAATAGAAGATATGGAATGGAAGAATTTTAAGGAAATAATCTTCAAAAAATATTTCCCTCATGAGAAACGAACCAAAATGAAGAGGAAATTTCTTGGATTGGAGCAAAGGGAATAAGACAATGTTGCAGAGTATGAGGCTACCTTCACAAGGCTATCTAGGAATGCCATAGATTACGTACGTGACTCATCAAACAATATTGATCATTTATTTTAAGGTCTTAAGCTATGTCTTCAAATGGCACTGACTTCTCAAAAAAAAAATTCATCATATGTTAAAATTGTATCATGTTCCATAAAAATAGAAAAGGAATTTTCTAGATAAAATTTGTTCAAGGGAAACCAAGATAAAAAAGCGGTACTCTGATAACCAAGGGAAAAGTGAAGCACCAAAGAAGAACAAAGGAATGAAGAAATTCCCATTATGTGATAACTATAGAAAGAATCATCTCAGGATATGCTTGAAAGGCATGGGAGTCTACAATAAGTGTGGAGAAAAGGGTCATCTATCTAATTAATGCAAGGGGAAGAAGGAATTTTATGATGTTCAATGATAAAATTGTAGAGAGATGTGAAACTATGCATATGAGTGTCCTGAGCGCCAAGGAAACATGCCTTAGAAGAGGCCAAGAGAGTAAGGGAGATCTTATGTGATTAAAAATGCAGAAATTGAAGTTCCTAATGATGTGGTGGTAGGTAATTTAATTGTTACCTCAAACTTAGCCAACACTTTATTTGATTCTATATCATCACATTCATTTATATCTTTCATGTTTTCCAAGAAAATTAGACATGTCCAATTTGATTTAATAAAGGATTTACCGATAAAAAATCCTAGGGGATGCATTATTGCAACAAAGGAATGTCAAATAGTCCCCCTCGTGACACATAAGCTTGCTTTAGTTACTAACCTTATCATCATAACAATGACTGAATTTGATATAATTCTCGGTATGAATTGGCTGTCAAACTGTGATGAAAATATTTATTGCAAGAAAAAGGAAGTTGCAATTTTTGAAAATGGTGCAGAATCCCTTATCTTTAGAGTAGAAATATCTCTATCTAATTATTATCTTGATCTACCCCAATATATCTACGGAATACAATACTTATAGAGGAATATAAACCAATATCTATGGGTGAGGAAAGAAATATTCTGATTGAATATGTGCATATAGTGAAAGAATACATTGATGTATTTCCATAGGATTTACCTGGACATCCTCTAGATCGGGAAATTAAGTTTTCCATTGACTTAATTTTTGGTGCAAGTCCTATATCAATGACCCCCTATAGAATGGCCACTGTGGAGTTAGTAGAGCTAAAGAAACAACTAGAGGAGTTGAGTGACAAGTGATTTATTCGACCTAGTGTTTCTCTATAGGGATCCCCGATCCCGTTTATTAATAATAAAGATGGATCCATGAGGATATGCATTGATTACGAGGAAATCAATGCTATTACAATAAATAATAAGTATCCTCTGCATTAGATTGATGATTTATATGATCAAATTCCTAGAGCTCAATAATTTTTGAAGATTTACCTTCAGTATGGATATCGTAAGCTGTGTGTGAGGAAGGAAGATACTCCTAAGATAGAATTTCAAACCAAGTATGGGAATTACAAGTTTACAGTGATGCCTTTTTGACTGACTAATTCACCCTAAGATTTTATTGATTTAATGAACTGAGTTTTCAAGGAATATCTTGATAAATTTGTGGTGGTATTCATCTATGATATTTTGGCATACTCAAAAATCTATGAAGAACATGAGAATCACTTGAAAATTATTCTAAAAACTCTTAGAATAAATGAATTATATGGGAAGTTTTGCAAGTGAAAATTTTGGATTTAATCAGTTTCTTTTCTATGACATATTGTCTCTAATGATGGAATCTTAGTTGTTCCTACAAAGACAAAGGCAATCCAAGATTGTCCCACACCAAAAAACATAACCAAGGTATGCTGTTTTATTGGCTTAGTGGTTTACTATCGGCGTTTCATTCAGAATTTTTCCAGACTGGCTAACCCACTAACCAAACTCACACGTAAGAGAGTTAAGTTTGTGTGGATAAAATAATGTACAGAATGCTTTGAATAATTAAAAATAAGACTGGTAAATTCTCTAATTTTGACTCTTCTATTTGGCAATGAGGTATTTGTGATATATAGCGATGCATCAAAGAATGGACTGGGTTGTGTCCTTATGAAAAACAAAAAATTTATTTCTTATGCATCAAGACAGTTGAAGACTCATGGGTAAGATTATCCAACTCATGATCTTGAGTTAGTAGCCACAATCTTTGCTCTGAAAATTTAGAGACATTATCTCTATAGAGAATGATGTAAGATTTATATGGACCACGAGAGTTTGAAATATATTTTCACACAAAAAGAACTCAACATGAGGAAAATGAGATGGCTCGAGTTACTCAAACATTACGATTGTTGAATACACTACCACCCAAGAAAGGAAAATAAGGTGGCTGATGCATTATGTAAGAAAGATCACTGATTCCTGACCCAAATTAGGATTGAAAGAGATCCTATATTCATGGATCTACTGAAGATGGATATGGTAATTGTTAAGGAAGGGGAAACATGTTTCTTATTTCAAATGATTTCTAAACCATATTTATTACAGAAGATAAAAAGATCTCAATTTGATGATGAGAATTTTCACAAGAAAATTAATGCTGTCAGGGATGGGAGATTGAAAGACTTTGTGTGTGAAGAAGGAGTTCTGAAATTTAGGAAGAGGTTATGTGTTCCATCTGTACCTGAGCTAAAAAGGGAACTATTAGATGATTCTCATAGATCAAAATTTCTCTATACAACTGGGTAGCACAAAGATTTTTAGATATCTAAAGAAATATTTTTGTTGGGATAATATGAAGTGGGAAATTGCCGACTACGTGTCAAGGTGTCTATTTTATCAAAAAGTGACACTAGAGAGACAACATCCTAGAAGAGTGATTCAACCTCTAACTATTTCTATGTGGAAGTGGGATAACATTACGATGGATTTTCCCAACAGACTATCGAGGAAACCTAGAAGGAATGATGCAATATGGGTAATTGTTGTTCGTCTCACAAAATCAGCACATTTCCTTCCTATAAGAGAGGATTTACCACTTGAGCACTTGACAAGACTTTATATTAATAAAGTTGTAAGACTTCATGGTATACCTCTATTTATTGTTTCCGATCAAGATCCCCGGTTTACATTAAAATTTTGGAAAAGTCTCCAAAAGGCTTTGAATATTGAGCTTCATATGAGTACTACTTATCACCCCCAAACCGATGGACAGTCTGAAAAGACTATTAAAAATCTAGAAGACATGCTGAGATCATTCTCTCTTGACTTCCAAGGTATGTGAGATCAATACTTGCCTTTGGTGGAGTTTTCCTACAACAATAGTTTCCATTATAGTATTCAAATGACCCCTTATAAAGCATTATATGAAAAGAGACGTTGAACTCCATCTTGTTGGGATGAAGTTGGTGAGATGAAACTTATAGGCCCAAAACATATTGAAGAGACCACAACAAAGGTGAAGACAATTCAAGCCCATATTAAAGCAGCCCAAAATAGGCAGAAGAGTTATGATGACAACTAGAGAGAAGACTTTGAATTCCAAGTGGGAGATCATGTGTTTTCTCCATGGAAGGGTGTCTTAAGGTTTGGTAAGAAAGGGAAACTGAGCCCAAGTTACATCATACCATTTGAAATTATGGAAATAATTGGAGTTGTGGCTTACCATTTAGCAATGCCACCTAGTCTCTCCAAAGTTCATGATGTATTCCACGTGTCATTGTTAAAGAAATACATGCCAGAACCAACACATTTACTCACCTATGAATAAATAGGTCTGGAACCTGATTTTTCATACTGTGAAGAGCCTATCAGGATTCTTGACACAAGAGAGAAGGTATTGAGAAATCAGATTACTCTTCTAGTAAGGGTTCTTTGGAGAAACCAGAATTTGGAGGAAGAAACATGGGAACCTGAGGATGTTATGAAGAAGAACCACACACATCTTTTTGGTGGGGTTTATAAATGAAAAATTTTGAGGATGAAATTTCTGAAGGAGGGAATAATGTAGCACCCCAAACATTTTATGGTATGTTTCTCTTAAATACATTCGAGTGATAGCCTATATTTCATAAAGCATTGAGTTTATTTGAAATAACACTTTGTTATTTAGGAGATATTCATATCCTAGCCATTGAACTTAAATTATCCACTTGTGTGTTTTGAATTATGAAAATATGACATACATGGTTGTGTTTAGAATGATATTTAGAGTCTCATAGAATTAACATAATTTTTGGTGGATACTAACAAACCCTTATGAATAGTAACATACCCTTATGAATAGTAACTTACCCTTATGAATAGTAATATGTATCTTATGAATGGTATCCACACCCATGAATGTATAAATAAATTTAGTCACCTTAAAAATGAAGATGAATAATTTAAGTCTTTATATTTTTTCGATTAAATAATTATTTTAATTAAAAATTTAATTAATCATATTTAGAAAATTATTTTTGAAAAATGGACTTCATTTTTGGATTATACACATTGAAAAATGGTTCAGGTGATTTTTTGGTATTTTTCTGAAAAACTTGAATTTTTAGGGAATAGAAAAATATATTAATTTACAGTATAAATACGTTAAAATTTAATTTAACTATTCCTAGAATCATGAGTGATGTAAGCACCCAAATCATGAAATCACATGCTCTTATTACTATTATAATTCAAGGAATACTCACTATTTATTTTCTTGAGATGAAATAATAAATTAATGATTATAATAATAAGAAAACTCTCCTCCCCTCTACTATATAAACCACTCACCCCCTCTTCCCCCCACACAAATCAAGCTTAAAGACATGCCTAAATTCTGATAAAATATCTCCCTGACCTCCTCCCCCACGTCCAACACCTTCTGGTCTTACCAAAAGGCCAGAATAAAAGGTTTAAGGAGTTTCTCAAAGGTGAGTACTCAAGAGGTGAACCTCTCTTTCTTTTTATTTCAATTCCTTTTACAAGTTCCATTATTTTGTTCTCTCTTCTCACCTCAACTCATCCAAATTACATGATAATTCCAGTACCATAAATATACTTTATTTTCATTATTCTAAAGGAATATTTCATTATAATCTCTCTTTTTCCCTCCTTTTATACTCTAAATTCAAACACCGTCTGAGATATGTTAATTTATCACTCTCAAGGAAGATGAGTTTTCAATTTTCATTACAATGTTCAATACTGGTCATGAAACCTTTTCAATGATCTAACCAGATCATAATTTATGTATTTTATCATGTTTACCATTCTGGAATCATTACACACTCATAAAATGTAATAATAATATAAAACAAGTTCATTGTGCACAAAACCGCCAAGCCAAATCAAAGCGTTTATTAGCTCATCAAATGATTCATCATCATTGTATATAACTAGAATAATTATAATATCATTTATATATATATAATGTCATTAATAATATATATTAATGATTCTTTATGTTTAATCACATTTAAAATGAACTTCCATTCATTAATACAAGTAAACGAATCATGAAAACCAAGTAAAAAAATGCTTCCAAAACAATAAAATTGAATCTATTAAACCCATAAAAAGTATATTAATGAACTTAATAAGGTTATAACATAAAAATTACATGTTTATGAGGTTATGAAATTATTAATTAATGAAGATAAATTTGATTATTCAGGTCATTAATAACAATCAAGAACACCTTCGTGCTTAAGGTAAGGGATCCTCTCTCTCACTTTTGTTGAATAATTTCCACAATGTTGTGCCATTTTATTTTTAATTTCTAATGATGGGGTATGTTTTCAAAAATCCCCCATAATTACCTTATGAGATATAAATAATGGGATACCCCTTTACCTCTCACTAATCCCTCACAAGAACACTCGTTACCATGCCTAAATGTTTGTAAGGGGTTTTCTCATCTCACTTTCAATTCTGTGGGATTTCCATTGTTCGCCTATTATTTCTTATATGTGGTATATGTGTATTTCCATTTGATATATATTATCATTATTCTCTTTATATTCATGGTATTCTGCGATCCATTTGGTGGTTATTAACTTTTGGTCATACGACTCAATTGATTACAACGTGGTAACGTGCTTTGTCTCAATTTTCACTTCGTTGTGACTTGCTTAGTATTATACACCTACTCCTTATTATTTAGTGTACCTATTTCCCATTTGAGATCACTTTTCAATTGAAATTATATTCCATTTAAATTTCTATATTTTCATATCATGGATATGATTATTGTCTAATCCGTATACCATTTTACATACGGTATTTATTTTGATTGTTGCTTTGACTGAGGAAATATTGATGAATCCATATCCTCTATTCTATACGTATAATGCAAAGGCATATTGATATTGTTTTGAATATATGTATAAAGAATTATTTGGACATGAAGCAGTGAGTGGGGCCTGATATATCCCCTCGATGCATCAGTAGGTCTCATGAGACAAATCAGTTGGTGACAAACCCTTCAAGTTTGTTTCCAAAAATTAGATGGGTTTCTACCCTTAGAACTAAATCATTTTTGAAATATTATGGTATCATGTGCTAGATACATGACATAAAATTAATAAGCATTATCTTTATTCATTATCAGTTATTACTATCCATGATGTTTTCACTATGACAAAATCTATGGATGTAGTTTCATTCTTAGTTTATTAATGGCGTGAGTTTTTTATTTATTCACCGTGCCATTTTGATTATGTCAATTTTTTTACAATTTGGTTATTATTGATTCATGATTCCACTATTTTTAACCCTTAATAAGCATTTGAGCTTACACCTTTCATTCTTTACTTTCAACAGGTGATGAATAAGAGATCATTTATTGAGTTCTTGTTGATGGAGTCTTTAGTTTTTGTTATTTATTGTGTTTTGTAACCTTTTGCAATGTAATTTGAGTTACATCTATGTATATAGTTTCTTCAAGACTACTAAACTGATCATTCCTTCTTGGTTTTCATTCCTTCTAACCATGCCAATATAAAAATTAATGCATCGGATCCAGTCTATAGGAGTTGGGGTGATACAATAATAAATGGTTTTCTTTACTAAGTGAGTAATATGATTTTGGCTTCAAAAATTTATGTGATCTTTAATGTTCAAATAATTCAAGTTCAGGAATTCTTAAAATATGCGCAAGATCTAACCATGCCTTTACATTATCTTTGTGTTAACATGTGTGTCTAACATGGTATAAAATATATTATCAAAAACATTCTTCTCAATATGCATTACATATATCATGTGACGAACCAACAAATTAGACCAATATGGAAGGTCCCAAAAAATAATATGCTTTATCCAATTATGATCTCTCCCAAAACCATTAATATTTTTTTTCATTTATGATTGGTCCAAAATTAACATGAGGTAATGCAGAGACAATAGATTTTACTTGATTACCTAGGAGCACAACTGGAGGTGCGTCTATTTCAATTCTACCTTTTTTAAAATTAATTATATTTCTTCGAAAAGGGTGATTTTCAGGAAGAAATATATGATGAGAATCAAAATAACTGAGCTTTCTCCCTTTATAAATAATAAATGATTTTTTCTCACCCATGTAGTATGAATATGATTTTAGACCACGTGTGCTCCATCTAGATAACATACCATACACCAAAAAGTCACTGATCGTCCATATTAATGAAACCTTCAATATAGAATTATGATCTATAGTTATATCAAATTTAGTCATACCATTGTTCTATAATGAAATTAACTCTTCAATGAGTGGTTTTAAGTAAACATAAATATTATTCTTTGGATGCCCTAGAATTAGTAGTGTCAAATATATATACGGTTCCTTCATCAACATCCAAGGAAGTAAGTTGTAAGGAGTAATGAAAATAGGCCAACAATAATATTGACTTTTGTAAGAAAAAAAAGACAAAAACCATCAGTTGAAAGGCCCAGTCGTATGTTACGAGGTTCTACAACAAAAGATGGATGTGTCTAATAAATATTTTGCATATGTCACTATCATAAGGATGAATTAATATTTTTGTGATGGAAATATATGATTTATGCCATGTCATAAATATAGGTATGCTACAAGACATAAATAAACACTATAAATGAGGTGTAATTAGAAAATATCTCAACTAATTCATAGGAAATATGGAATTTCTTTGTTGTGCCTCTTTATATCTCAATTATATACATGTTGGAAAATTAAAAAAAGATTCATATTTACCATAATATAAGATGCAATCATTTGAATATACAAGGATATTCGAATAAATTAGACCCAAATTATGAACCAACATTATACTTTCATAGATTCTTGTAGGTAATTTATTTCCCTCAGGTAACAACGACTTAACCAAATATAAAATATGATCAAAACAACTATTAGAAACTCAAAACTCTGATTTAATATCCATAAAAGTTTTAACATATTCAAGTTTGCTAATTTGGATTCCCATATATAAGGTTTTCTTAGTGGATTGCAATAAATTGTAAAACTAAGAAGGTTCAGATTCAGGATTTGGAATGTCATTCTGAGTTGTTGTTTCAGGAATAGATGGACCAGTTGTGTCATGTATTAAATTCTGAAATGATAGATCTACAATTTTTTTTTGTATTTTCTACTAAACACTTTTCACCACATTGATACCAAAAAATATAATCTTTCTAAAAATCGTAACACAATAGATGAAGTCCAACATTATCAAATGTTTTTAATGTTTTAATACCAAATATATGATAGTACATTTAATTTTTCCTTCAGAAATGAAATTTTAATTTGATGATGAAAATGATATAAAGGCTCCAACACCTTCAATATAGATATGATTTAAACCAGATCCATTTGGATTTTTGCGATTATTTATCCAATCAAGATCACGTAATAAGTACTGTTGTCTACTTCCTGAGTCCATAGTTATCTAAAAACAACAAGAATAAGAATAATTATTTCTGATAATATTGACTAGTTGCAAATTATTTTTATCTTTTACCATCTTTAGATATTCTATGAAATATGAGTAGAGTGAGGTACTAGGTATCACTAGTTTATGGGGCCCGTAGAGGCTCAATGTAGATAAAAAGAAAAATATTAAATATATTATATAAGAAAATGTTATTTTTTGAAAATAATTGAATATTTCTTGAATGATGTCACATAAGATAAATTGGTGATCACTGCTGGGTTTGAGATGTGGGGTTTATCCTAGACACGACATTAGATTTGTAAGCGTCAGGCAGTTACATTACAGGAAAAGGTAATTCATTTAATATTTGTATTATAAATTATTATAAAAATTCAATATATCTTTCAAAATATGTATTTCATGATAAATAGGAGATAACCGTTGGGTCTGGGATGTGGGGTTTACCCTAGGGGCGACGTAACATTTGTTAGCGTTGACTGTTTCATTACATCGCATGCGAGGGTATCATTTTTAATCTTTTATTAATATATATATATATTACAATATGAATAAAAATTATTAATACAGATTATTTTAATTAATTTAAAATTTATATGAAAAGATTAATAACTAATAAATAATTACTATATATATCACAATAAATTATAAATTATGTAATGAATATTAGTAATTATGTAATGATTATTATTATAAATTATGAAATGATTATTATTAATGATTATTAATTCTTATATATTATGTCATTATTATTATGTAATGATTATTATTCATTATTTAAATTATTATAAATTATGTAATGATTATATATATATATAAATCATAATTTCTTAAATTATTATTGAAATTTTATTATTGCAATTTTATTTTATAACGAGTATTACAATTACAATTTGATAAATTATCTAAATTATTATAAATTATGTAATGATAATTATTAATTTATTTAAATTATTATTACATTTTTATTAATTATTATATATATATAACAATTTATTAATTAATATAATTATATCAAATATATTCAAACTCATTTTAAAAAAAATACACAAATATCAAATATATATAAACACACACACACACACACACACACACACATATATATATATAATTTGATTACCTTGAATTTATAATTTATATATATAATTTAGAAATAAAATTGAGTTCATATTTTTGAATTAATAATTAAATTGAATTCATAATTAATTAGAATTAATAAATTTTAAATTAATAATTTTTACCCTAAATTTATTATAATTTTTTTGCAAGTTAGGTGTTTTACAACATTTATACAACATATTAATGTTAATTAATTTAATTAATACATGATTTTTTTGCGAATTATTATGAATTTCTAAACGTTATTATATTTTATTATAATTTTTTTAAAAATTATTATAATTTTATAATTATACCTAATATTTAGGATTTATTTATAATAAAGACTCATTAATTATTACACATTATAAATTATTTATTTTTTTACTAATAATTTAAATTAATACTAAATTTTTAATAATTAATATTTTTTATACATTTATAATAATTATTTATATTATTTATATTTTTTTACAAACTATTACAAAAAATTATCCAAATTATTATCATATAATATTTTACTAAATATTACATATTTTAAATTGTCATTTTTTTTCAATTATAAATTTTTTTAATGTTTTTTATCAAACAAAATTCTTATAAATAATTTTATATTAAAATTTTTTCTTTAAATTAATTTTATCATCATTATTAAAAATCAATCAATCATATTTAGACATAAAAATATTTGGACATACATACATGCACGTGCACCAAAAAAAATTGTTATAAAAAATAGTATTACAAATAAATATTATGTGCGCACAAATATAATTATAAAAAAATATTATGCACGTGCAAAGATCAAACAAATATTATGTGCATAATAAAAATACTCAAATCGACATACACAATTATATTTGCACGCGCAAAGAGAAAACAAATATTATGCGCGCACAATTATATTGGCATGCATATAATGTTATATGAGCGCAAGTATTATGCACACACAAATATAATTATTGTAGAAAAATATTATGCATGCAAAAATATAATTAATTTCCAGCAACACTAAAACAAAAAAGAAAATTCTAATAAAACTATGTTTTGAAAAAACCAGTATATTTGAAAATAAATACAAACTTCCAAATTTTTTTAATAATAATTAAATTTCAGATAATATAAAATGGTAATGTTTCAACAACCATAAACACACAAAAAAAATCTATACAGTTTAGATATCAAACACTATGAAAAATACTGTAAATCAAATTAAAAGTAATTTTTTTGTAATAAAAATAATCATATCTGTAATAATAAATTTAGACTAGCCCTACATGTCAAATAAATCATCAAAAAAGGGTAATATTTTAAACCTTGGTTTTTTCAATTTATCAATCTAATGAAAATATATAAAAAATCGATGAAGGAAAGAATAAGATTCCATACCTTGGATATTTGGTGTAAAATCCCCCAAAAATTGAAAGATATATAGGATTCTAGGGCTGCATGAAGTTGGGCAGCCGTATGGTTCCACAGGAGAGGGAAGGAGGAAGAAAAGAGGAGAAAGAAGAAGGGAGCGGGGCAACCTACTAAATTCTGATATTTTTTTCAATGGTATTATAATGGACCAAACTCTCTTGGTCCATTACTTTTCCAAATTCTAGTGTTTGGGGTATCCGGGTGATAATCAGTGACTCATTAAGGAGTTTTCCAAATTTTAGGTTGAAAAAATGGTGGCACCGATCGGCGTCGGTGGCACCGACTGATCAGCCTTGGTGTCACCGAAGGTCATCGGTGGTAATGACGGGCACCGGTAGCACCAACCTGCACCGGTGGCATCGACGGGCACCGGTGGCACCGATAGGCACTGGTGGCACTGACGTACATCCTTGGCACTATTGGTGATCATTACCACCGAGGGGTCGTCCGTAGCACCAATCGACATCGGTGCCATGGCGACGGTGCTAGGGAGACGGGGCTAGGGCGAAGGTGCCAGGGCGACGATGCCAGGGTGACTGTGCCAGGGCGACGGTGCTAAGGTGACAGTTCCAGGGCGACGGTGCCAGGGTGACGGTGGCTCACCCATCGATGAGTCATTTCCAGTTTCTCCAGGACTTTCCCATTTCTCCCCACTGACATATCTTTTGATGTAAAAGTTTTTTAATACACATTTACAAGTGTTTGAATACCCTTAAAAAGATGTTTTAAACTCCCAATATTCTAGCGACCCTTGAGTTACCAAAACATGTGGCCTTTTTCCTCAGTGTCACACCCCTTATTGTGTTTTTATAGTTTCACCCATGTTACATATTTTTCTCTATTTAAAATAAATTTACCAGCTCATAGCCGTCTAATGGTCTATCTCACTATCATCGAGAGAATTAATTAAATCTAAATTGACTTGAACATGTGAAACCACCAAGCCACGTGGGTGAGCCACAATATGAATTTTAAGTTCTTCGAAATGGCCTCTTTGATTTCAGGACCTGTCCTCTTCTTAAGCCGAGATACTCTCTTCTTTTCCTTTTAGTTTCTCTTAGTGTACCTAGAGACTTCCTCCAGAAACGAATCGTTCTCCCGTGATGGATCCATTCTTGCTCAACCTTAGAGTCTTGAGAGTTCTTCCTCAACAAGTCGCGCATCCCCAGTTCTTGATGAAAAGAGGAAACTTGGATCCTTAATCATCCAAGTAGGGGTTTTTCCTTTGTTTCTATTTAGTATGCATCATGTGGTGGGGGTGTGATAATGTCCCCCCCAAGTAATAGATTAAAAGAAACCTTAATGAAGTTAATAAATGGACTTTTAAATAACTAAGGGGTCTGAATGATGATGATATTTCTATATTGTTTTTACCTTCATTTTCATGTTGTATAGTGTATGGTCTTATGTCAACTAGAAATCATGGCCGTTGGTGGTCCTTTATTGTGCACTAATGAACTTCTATTTTCTCAATAATCCTATGATTTAATGGCTATAACATGGGAACTGGTTAATCACATAAACTCAGTTGATTAAATTGATGCCCAATGAACAAGAATCCTTGTGTGATCACCCCGGTTAACCAAGTCAAAAGAAGGAACATAATAAATGGTGTTGGAAAATTTGAAAACATCCTTACTCTATTATGATGATATGTGTTGTCACTATGTTGATTCCTTGAGGATGATGTGAAAGGGAGTGTAATCTACCATTGGGAGCTTGTGGGTTGTGGATCTGAGGCCATGTGGGGACAGTATAGTAGGGATTGGTTTGGTTCCAGTACTTTGAGGGATGTCACATATCCCTTTTGATGTTGTGACTTTACAAGAGAACCGGGTGTGAATGCTAAAATGTCTACTTGGAAGTTTTCTCTTCAGTTGTTGCTTTGGATTGTGGTTATGCCTTTTATTCACCCGGTATTGAACAATTATTTAATTGGGAATCACTTAAACATGTTAATGAGAACTGGTAAAATGGGGGAATTTTTTTCCATAGATAGGTTGTGTTGTGGCTGTGGCTATTGTGTATATGTGAATTTAGAGATATCAGTAAGAGTGGTTGTGTATGAGACATTTGTCTATTTTGGAACCCTTAGGTTGGGATGAGTTCTTGATTACCTCTATGCATAATATTTAGTTTCTGTGTTTATTATGCGCATCGCACCCATGTTGAGAACTTCATGCCGAACACCCCCATTCCATTGGGGAGGGTGTTTTTCCCAACATTATTATGAGTGGATAGTTTTTATCTCATTTGTTTCTCCCTCAATTAGGTATCCTAGGACTCTTTAGGCATGGTATCATGGACTAAGGTTCATTATGGCCCAAGACTCTTCGGGCAGGGTGTGTTGTGATGACTGGCCTAGGTGTGTGTAGGAAGGTTTGTTTTCCCAAGTGTCTTTGGGATAAGGCACAAGTGTCTTCAGGCGTGGAAATGTTTGTTGCTACCCAAGTGTCTATGGGTGTGGTTACATGTAGTTGTTGTGGTCTAGGTTTCTTCCGGAGGGATGCATGGTGGTGGACCATAAGGTTGTTTTTGGGGCGGAAGTGGGACTACAATGAGACTTTTGGGGGAGGTTTGACGTGTAGGATGTCTAAATAACCGGTGGAAAAGCGGTTCTGGGTACCCAAACATTGATTTGTTATTAATATTACTTTACCCGAATTGCATTATCCGGGGAGTGTGCCTTGGTGAGGCTAGGTGGATAGTTTCCTTGCTAGGTTTTTTGGCTAACTTTACTTTCTCAGAGGACATTAGATTATCTCCCCACATGTGTATGAGAGATTTTGGTTTTCTCTACTAAGTATACATGTATAATCACCCTACATATATAAAATTGCTTTCAGGTTTCCAGGATTACTTTGATGGCTATGCCGAAACTTACTAGATTGGGTGTTAGTATAGTATTCATTGCTATTTTTCTTTATTTTGGTAATTTCCTTTAGATTTTTCTTGTACTTTGTATCTGTTTATTTTTTAACATGCATATATTAATGGATATTTAGCTATAATTTTACTTTCAATTTTTTGGAGTTGTTTAGGATTTACCATCTTATCTCTCGATCTTATTCTATAAAAAGGGTAATTCCTTCCATATTACACATGATTCTATCCCCTTAGTGATAGTCTCCACTCCAGGTCCTATTGAAGGTTAGACTCGGGGGTTATTATAGCTCTTCAACTTGAATAAAGAAGGTTATGACAGTTTTCTATCTCTTCCCTCATCTTGGTGAAGGAGAGTCATGACAGAATGGTATCAGAGGTGATAGTTGAGGGATATGATAGATTTCAGGGTTAGGAATAGTAAGGATTGCATGGGATGGTAGGGTAATAGTGTTATGAAATATTGGCATGTGAAATAGGAAAGGGAAGACTGGCTAGAACATGGGATTTTAGGGTCCTCCATGATCTGATGGAAGGACTCCAGACCTACCTAACGACTAGGTGAGGCTACATTGATTGTAGGGGAAGAGACCATATGAAAGGTACATGAATCATAATGACTTGTGTTCTTGTGTGTCTTGGGTGTTTTGGGAACTTAAAATGAATAAAATTTCAAGTAATAATTTAAAAGGTATCGTCGACACTACTCGGGCTTAGGTGTTCCTTGTTGATGTTGCAGCCGTGGAACCCATACGACATCCATGAGTTGTGTGGGAAATCGAGGGCTAGTAGGATGATATGGTTGATCAGCAGAGGGATGATCGAGAGGAGGATGAAAACCAGTGGTAGAAGACACTTTGTGCCTTTCAACAACAGACCCTCGGGAAGTATGAGGGAAGCATCTTAAACATGGAGACGAAGATCTGGATCAAGGAGCTGGTGATAGCTTTCAACTTAATCTAGGATCTAATAGAGTACCGGGTTCCTCTAGATGTAAGACATATATGGGGAGCATCATGTTAGTGGTGGATTCTCTATATCATGGAGAAGAGGTAAGGTAAGGTTTCATGGATTGACTTCGAGAAGGAGTTCTGGGAAGAATTCATTTCTTCCATAATGGAGGATGAAAAGAGGCAGGACATGCTCTCCCTTTAGCAAGGAAGTATGATGGTAAGGGGGTTGGGGATCAAGTTCAAGGATATACATCATTTCAATCCAGACCTCTTCTCGGATGAGGAGTCATGGTCAAGGTTCTTAAAGGATGCACTCTGAACTTCCATTCAGTATGTTGTTACTCCTTTCACTCTACCGATGTAGTTGGAGGTTCCGAAAAAGGCTGAAGTGGTGAAGAGGATGTACACACTAGGAGGTGTTCCATAATAGTGTATCCATATGAGTTAATCATAGGGGAAGGCCGTTAGTAGCAAGCCTCCAACATCAGGGCCTTCCAGGTTTCGAATGAGAGGGAGCAGACCTCAACAGTTCCAGTTCCGATCTCCTGGTCCTCAACCCTTCTCTATGGGCCTAGGACTAAGATGAATTATCTATGGAAGCTGTGGGAATATTTTTAATCAGTGCCCAGACCGAGTGTAGTATAGTGTGGGTGGGCAGGTTCAACACCCACCTCAGTAGAAACAGTTTCTAAATAGACCTTTTCAGTAGTAGTAGCAGGAGCAGCAAGATCCCACTCCACCAAGGGTAGACGGTGCCAGAGGAGGCCAAACTTAATGAACTCCTTAGGGACCTCAACCGGGGCATGGTCAGGGAGGCGGTTGAAATCTAAGAGGCAGAGGTGCTATGTATGGAATGTTGAACACCGTAGAGGCAGTAGTTCTAACAGGGCCGGAGGTTGTCTGAGGTATGATTAGTTTGTTTAGCACTATTTCTCGTGTCTGGTTTGATTTAAGAGATTCACACTCCTTTTTTCAACCAGTATATCCCATGTTGTGGGCCTAGACATAGAGAGACTCTCCATTCCCTCAGTGGTGAGAATGCCAGTTGGAGGATAGACCATCCTGTTTGATGTTTGTCAAGGATGTAGACTAATGTTGGGGCCACATCAGTCCATTGGGGATATTCGTCTACTAAGAATGAAGCCATATGATGTCATCCTAAGCATCGACTAACTATTTTCCATGCACACGTAATCAATTTCTTCTGGAGAAGTGTCATGTTCTCATATGTGGCCGGCCAACGTGTAGCTTTTGTTGGAGAGAAGTGTTTCCAGGAGGGAAACCAGAAAGTGAAGCCCATTGTTTCCTTGTTAGATGAGCTGTCAGTGGAGCTAACAGAATCAGAGTTGTTTGAAGTTCTAGGTATTGTGAGTTTTTTCTTGGACATCTTCCCCAAATAGTTTGTGACTCTACCCCCTCGACGCGATGTTGAGTTTGGGATATACTTACAACCCGATTCATGTATAATTTCGACGGATCCCTATCGGATGGTTTCTTTTGAGTTGTGGGAGTTTTATATTTAGTTTCATGACATGATAAATAAGGGTTTTATCCAACCAATAGAATCACCATGGGTTTATCCAGTCTTTTTTTTTCAAGGAAGGCAGATGGTGATCTCAGGCTGTGCATAAACTATTGGAGGCTGAATCAGGTAACGATCAAGAACTGCTACCACCTTCTGTGAATTGTCGAGATTTTTGACCAATTGAAGGGGTAATGTTGGTACTCTAAGATCGACCTACAACCTGAATATCACCAGTTTAGGGTGAAATAGGGTGATATCTACAAGACTGCTTTTATGTGTAGATATGGACACTTTGAGTTTGTGGTCATGCTGTTCGACATTACGAATGCACAAGCTGTGTTCATGGGGATAATGAACTCTATTTTCCATGATTTCCTTGAACATTTCATAGTCATGTTCATTGATGGCATCCTGATCTACTAAAGATTAAAGGAGGATCATGTCGAGCATCTAAGGATAGTTTTGGAGGTCCTCTGACACCGCCATCTCTACAGGAAGTTTTCTAAGTGCATGTTCTGGACATGAAAGGCACACTTCCTTAGAAACATGGTGTCCCAAAAAGGAAAATGAGTGGAACCATTTAAGGTAGAAGTGATTTTTTATTGGTAAGATCCCAAGAATGTGGTATAGATTCATAGTTTCCTAGGATAGATAAGATACTCTCGAAGGTTCGTGTCCAACTTCTCTTGGGATACATCCCCTTTGACGTCCCTGACCAAAATGGACCCGAATTTTGTATGGAGTGATCAATGCTCAATATATTTCTGTTATATAAAAGGAAAGATGGTCAGTGCCCAAGTTTTGAGGTTTCTAGAAGAAGGGGTAACATTTTAAGTGTTCTATGACTCTTTTAGTATAGGATTGGGGTCCGTGCTGATTCAATAGAGGGGAGTGATCTCTTATGGGTCTTGGAAGTTATGTCCTCAGGAATGTAACTATTCCACCCATGAACTGGAACTTATAGCGGTTGTGTTCATGATTAATCTATGGATGCATTACCTCATAGGGGAACATTTCGTGGTCTTTACAGATCACAAGATCTTGAGGTATGTCTTCTCCCAGCGAGACATGAAATTGCGGCAACATAGGTGGATAGAGTTTATTTAGGACTATGACTTCGAGATCTCATACACCTCAGGAAAGAGGAACATGGTGGCTGATGACTTGAGAAGGAACTCACATAAGGATGTGGCTTGAGAGTCATCAGATGCTTGGAAAGAAATGGGGGAGTTAGCTGCTTTGCATCTGGGCATGAAAGTGAAGGATGATAGTGGTTTTCTGTTTCAGATAATAGTGCAATATTCCTTGGTAAAGCCAGTGGAGGAGTCTCAGTGGGGATATTTAGAGGATGAAGTGATTCATGATCATGTTAGCTAGGGTGATGCTCCAGAGGGATGGTCGGAGAATGGTCAGAGTCAAATGTTTTTCGATGGGGAGTTGTTTTTCCAAGATGAAATGTATGAGAGAGTTCTTGGTGAGTTCTATAACTCACCCCTGGCAGTACAACCAAGTGTTTCTAAGATGTATTGGGGATTAAAGGGTTAGTTTTGGTGGCCCAGAGTGAAGTGAGAATTGGCAGAGTTCGTGGAAAAATTTCTCATGTGTCAGCAGGTGAAGGCTAAACACCGTGTTCCTGGTGGTATTTTGTAGCCCTCAGATGTTCTGTAATGTAAGTGGGATGTCATCTCGATGGATTTATTCATAAGAATACCCATAGATGATGGAGGTTGTGTTTCCATCTGGGTAGTGGTGGACCGTTTTATGAAACTAGCTCACTTTTTAGCAATTAAGGAGTCAAGCGTAGTGGATGCCTTAGCACAGAAGTACATGGGTGAAGATGTGCGGCAGCACAGATTTCCCAAGACCATCGTTTTAGATCAGGATATGTGATTTATTTCACAATTATGGAAGGGATTAAAGAGTTATTTTGGCACCTAGATTTTCCTTAGCACTTCCTTCCACCCTCATAAGGATGGGAAGACAAAGAGGACCATCCAGACATTAGAGGATGTGCTGCTAGTTTGTGTTATAGAATTCGGAGTGTCATGGGTATGGCACTTGACTCTGGTAGAGTTTTCCTACAACAATAGATATCACTCTACCATCATCATGGCACCATTTTAATCCTTTTATGGGAGATCGTGTCGTTCACTCTTTTGATGGAAAGAGGTTGCAGAGGCAGGTGTTCTTGGCCTGGAGGTGGTGTAGAACATGATAAAGAAGGTTCAACTTGTGCGTGAGAGGATGAAGGTGTATCAAGACCAGTATAATTCATATAAAAATCATTAGAGGATAACTTTGGAGTTCGAGGTTGGGGACCACATGTTCTTAAAGGTTTCCCCTCGGCGTGGGTAGCAGAGGTTCGACAGGGGTTGTAAGCTTTCTCTTAGGTTCATCGAACCCATCGAGGTGTTGAGACAAGTTAGTGAGGTGTCATATCAGCTGGTGCTACCACTTTCTCTAGAGAGGATCTACAACGTCTTCTATGTATCTCAGATCTATCGGTATCTACACGCTGACTCCCACATCCTCAAATTGGGAGAGCAGAATATCGAGGATGATGCGATGTTCATGGAGAGATCGGTGAAAATTGAGGATTGTGAGAAGAAAGTGCTTCATGGGTGGACCATTCCCTTAGTTCGCATGTTATGCAGGATTAGTGGCCTTGAGGAGGGTACCTAGGAGTGACAGGCATAGATGCGTGCCAAGTACCTAGAGCTGTTTTGAGTTTGACCTTGTGATTTCTTTGTGCTTTAATTATGATGAAATTATTGACCTTGTTAACTATGAGATGGGATATTTTCCATATTCTATGAATGTGTGTGAAAAGTACTGACTATGGGGAGGGGATGACCTGATCTATAATCAAGACTCATTAAGGCATATGTGATTAAAACTATGCGGGCGAGTCAGTGCTGCCCAAAGAGGATAATATATTGACATGGGAAAAGAGACTACCTAATTTGTGAGTCTAGACAGTGTGAACTTTATATATTTTTTTGGTTACTTGGGGGAGAGTAGAGGTATTGTATCCATAGTTGTTTAGGAGATATATGTGATAGAAACACTCTTGGATGTAGAGGTTTGTTCCTATTTTCGAACAAATCTAGGGTGGTCTATCCGTGAGAGGTATCTTATGAGGAGGTTGTTCAGACCCCTCTATTTTCTTTGGGTTTTATCTTAGGTTCTTGAGGGTGAGAATAGTTTTATAGGTATCTTATGAAATGGACAAGACCCTCCTGGTCCATTACTTTTCCAAATTATGAGGTTTGGGGTATCCTGGGGACCATCAGTGACTCATTAAGGACTTTTCTAAATTTCAGGTTGAATGAATGGTGGCATCGATGGGCTTCGGTGGCACTAAATGGCGTCAGTGGCACCATTGGGTGTCGGTGACACCGAGGGATGTTGGTGGAACAAAGGGGAATTGGTGGCACTGAGCGGTTTCGGTGGCACCGACGGGCATTGGTGGCACCAAGGGGTGTTGGTGGCACCGATGGGCATCAGTGGCACTGATTGGCATACCGATGGGCATCAGTGGCATTGATGGTCATTGGTGGCACTGATGGGTCGTCTGTAGCACCAATCATCATCGGTGCTAGGGAGAAGGTTCTAGGGGAATGGTGCTAGGGCAATGGTGCTAGAGCGACAATATCAGGGAGACGGTGCCAGGGTGACGGTGGCTCACCCATCGGTGAGTCATTTCAAGTTTCTCCAGGACTTCCCAGTTTCACTCCAGTAATATATCTTTTAACATAAAAGTGTTTTAATATCCCTTTCAAAGAATTTTAAGACCCATAAAATGATTGTTTGGACCACCAAGAGTCAGGAAACCCTTGAGTTACCAAAATGTGTGGCTTTTTTACTCTATGTCACACCCCTTGTTGTGTTTTTACAGTTTCAACCCAATTACAGATTTTTCTCTATTTAAAGGAAATTTATCAACACACAGCCATCAGATGCTCTCTCTAAATTTCCTCTAGGGGATTAATTAAATATAAATTGATTCAAATGTGTGAAACCACCCAACCACGTGGTCGATCCACAATCCGAATTTTAAGTACTTCGAAATCATCTCCTTGATTTTAGGATACATACACTTCTTAAGACAATATCCTCTCTTATTTTCCTTTCAGTTTCTCTTAGTGCATATGGATAATTCCTCCTCAGGTGAATGTGCACCCGTGTTAGAGCTCTTACTGGTCACCCTTGGAGTCCTAGGAGTTCTTCCTCTCCAAGTCGCATATCTACAGTTCTTGACACAAAGAGGAAACTTGGATCCTTGATCATCCAAGTAGGGGGATTTTTCTTCATCTCTCGTTGATGTGAATCATGCGGGGTGGGTGTGATAATGTTTATCTTGGGGAATAGATTAAACCAAAACATAACGAATATAATAAACAGACTTTTAAAGAATGAAGGGGTGTGAATGGTGATGATGTTTTTGTATTCTGTTTACCTTCATTTTCTTGTTATGAATTGTATAGGCTTATGTCCACCAGAAATCATTCCCATTGGTGGTCCATTCATGCACACTAATAAACCTCTATTTTCTGGATAATCCTATGATTTAATGGATGTAACATGGTAAATTTTTAATCACATAAAATCGGTTGATTAAATAGATTACCAATGAACAATAATCCTTGTGTGATCACCCCAGTTAACCAAATGGAAAGAAGGAACTTAATAAATAGTGTTGGAAAAGTTGAAAACTTCCTTTCTTTGTTATAATGATATGTGAGGTTACTATGTTGATGCCTTGCGGGTGACCAGGAAGGGAATGGAATCTCCCATTGGGAGACTGTTGGTTGTGGATCTGAGAACGAGTGGAGCCGGTATGTTGGGGATTGGTTTGGTTATAGTACTTCGAGGGAACTCATAGATCCCTTTTGTTGTTGTGACTTTACAAGAGAACTAGGTGTGAATGCTTAAATGTCTTCTTGTACATTTTCTCTTCATTTGTTGCATTGGCTTGTGGTTATGCCAGTTAGTCACTCGGTAGTGAAGAATTATTTAAATGTAAATCACTTGAACATGTTAATGAGAACTAGCACAATGGGGGAATTGTTTTCTTGAGATAGTTTGTATTCTGGTTGTGGCTGTTGTGTATCTGTGCATGTAGAGATATCAGTTAGAGTGTTTGTGTACATGCTTATTTTCTATTTCGGAACCCTTAGGTTGGGATGAGTTCTTGATTACCTATATGCATAATATATAGTTTATATGTTTCTTATGTGCACCCCACCCATGTTGAGCACTTCATGCCAAACACCCACATTCCATGGGGGAGGGTGTTTTCCCAACATTATTATGAGTGGATAGTTTTTAGATCTTTTTCTTCTCCCTCTCCTAGGTTGCTCAAGAATATTTGGGAAGGCTATTCTATCCTAAGGTTCATTATGGACCAAGACACTTTGGGAAGGGTGTGTTGTGGTAACTGGCCCAGGTGTGTCAAGCCAGTTTCTTTTGCCAAGCATATTCGAGATGAGGCCTCAGTTTCTTCGGGTGAGGTAGTGGTTATTGTGTCCTAGGTGTATACGGAAATAGTTACATGTGGTTGTTTTAGCCCAGGTGTCTGTGGGCGGGATACATGGTGGTGTCCCATAAGGTCATTATTGGGGCGGGAGTGGGACTATAGTGAGACTTGTGGGGGAGGTCGGATGCGTAGGATGTATAAATAAATAGTGGGAAAGTGGTGAGGGGTACCATAAAATTAATGTTTTATTACCATTACTTTACCCGACTTGTGTTATTTGGGAAGTGTGTCTTGGTGAGTTCGGGTCGATAGTTTCCTTGCTAGGTGTTTTGATTACCTTTAATTTTTCACGGGACATTGGATTATCTCCCAACATATGCATGAGAGATTTTGGTTTTACCTACTGAGTATAACTGTATACTCACTCTACATATATAAAACTACTTTCAGGTTTCTAGGAGGACTTTGACGGTCATTCCAAACATTACTAGATTTTGTGTCGGGATAGTCTTCATTGCTATTTTTCCTTCTTTTGGTACCTTCCTTTGGAGTTTTCTTGTACTTTTTATCAGTTTATTTTTTTAACATGCATATGGGAATGTATATTTAGGTTTACTTTTACTTTCAGTTTTTGGAGTAGTTTGGGATTTACTATCTTATCTCCCGATCTTGTTCTATAAAATGGGTAATTACTTCCATATTATGCATGATTATATACCCTTGGTTCTAGTCTCCACTCTGAGGCCTATTGAAGGCATGAATCAGGGGTTACTATCTCTCCTTCAACTTTAAGAATGAAGCGTTTGGCAGTTTGATATCCCCTCCCTCATCTTGGTGAAGGATGGTCGTGACAGAATGGTATCAAAGGTGATGGATGAAGGATATGATAAATTTCGGGGTTAGGCTCAATAAGGATTTTATAAGATGGTAGGGGAAAAGTGTTAGACAATATTGGCATGTGAAATAGGCCTAATAAGACTATCCAGGACATAGGATTTTAGGTCCCCACGTGATCTGACACAAGGACTCTAGACCTACCGAATGACAAGGTGGGGATACACTAACTACAGGGTAGAGACCCTAGTAAAGGTATAAGCATCATAATGACTTGTGTTCTTGTGTTTTTTGGGTTCTTTGGGAACTTAAAATGAATAAAATTTTTAGTAAAAATTTTAAAGTGATTTTCTACACTACGCCGGCTTAGGTGTTCCATGTTTACCTTGCAGCCATGGCACCTAGATGACATCCATTAGTAGTGTTGGTGATCGAGGCCTAGAAGGCTGATATGGCTGATCAGCGGGGAGTTGATCAAGAGGAGGATGATGACCAGTGGTAGAAGATGCCTTTTACCTTTAAGCGGTAGACCCTTGGGAAGTACGATGGTAGCATCTTAGACATGGAGACAGAGAACTGGATCAAGGAGATGGTGAAAGATTTCAGCTTGATCTGGGCTCTGGAAGAGTTTTGGATTCCTATGGCTATAAGACAGATGTAGGGAGCAATGCATCAGTGGTGGACCCTATATCTTAGGGAGAAGAAGGAAATTGAGGTTTCGTGGACTGACATTGAGAAGGAGTTCCAGGCAGAATTCCTTTCTTCAATGATGAAGACCAAAAAGAGGAAAGAGATTCTCTCCCTTCAGCAAGGGAGTATGATGGTAAGGGGGTTGGGGATCATGTTCAAGGATATACTTCATTTCACTCTAGTCCTCTTCCTAGATGAGGAGTCATGTGCCAGGTTCTTAAAGGAGGCACTCCGACCATCCCTTTAGTATATTGTTACTCCTTTCACTCTACCAACACACTTAGAGGTTCATAAGAAGGCTGAAGTGGTGGAGAGGATGTTGACGTTGAGAGGTGTAACACAAGAGGGGATTTTTATGAGTTCTTAAAAGGGTAAGGATGTCAGCATCATGACTCCAGTATTAGGGCCTTCCAGGTTTCGACCGACGGGGAGCATACCTCAGCAATTCCAATTACAAGGTCTCGGTCCTCACCCTTTATCTATGTGCCTAGGACTGAGATGCCTTATCTGTGGTAGCCATGGGAATATTTTTAATCAGTTACCAGACCGAGTGCAGTACAATGGGTGTGGGTAGGTTCAACACCCACCTCAGCAGTTGTAGTTTTCGACCAAACCTTTTTATTAGCAGCAATAGGGGTAGCGATCTCCCACTCCACCGAGGGAGGATGGTGCTAGAGGAGGCCAAACTCAGGGTTCTTCTCAAGGACCTTGACTAGGTAATGGTTGGGGAGGCGTTCAATAGCCGATAGGAAGAGGAGCTGAGCATGGTGAGTTTCATGCCGCAGAGGCAACAATTCGAGTACAAAGGTCATTAAAGGTACGATCAGTTTTTTTAGCACTCTTGCCTGTACCTTGTTTGATTCCAAAGATTCACACTAATTTATTGCACCCGGTCTAGCCCATGACTTGGTCCGAGATGTAGATAAACTCTCCATGACCCTGATGGTGAGCACGCTAGTTGGATGTCAGATCATCTTGTTTGATGTTTGTTGAGAATGTTGATTGATGTTGGGGATACATCAGTACAGTGGGGATCTTCTTCTACTATGAATGAACCCATACGATGTCATCTTGTGAATCAAATAACTATTTTCTATGAACGTTGTTATCTAATGCTTCTGGAGATCAGTCTTATTCTTATATGTGGGCAGCCGGCGTGTAGCTTTCATTTTGGAGCACGGTTGCTAGGAGGGTAGCTGGAAAGTGAATCCCATTCTTTCCTTGTTTGCTGAGTTGTTAGTAGAGTCAGCAGACATAGAGATGGTGGAAATTTCATTGATTTTCAGTGAGTTCCTGGACTTATTCTCTAAAGAGGTTGTTACTCTACCCCCTCGACGTGATGTTGAGTTTGGGATAGACTTACCACCCTGTGCACATATGATTTTGATGACTCCCTATCGAATGATGCCTTCTGAGTTGTGGGAGTTGAAAATTCAGGTTGATGACCTAATTAAGAAGGGTTTTATCGGACCAAGAGATTCATCGTGGGGTGCTCCAGTCTTTTTTTCAAATAAGGAAGATGGTGGTCTCATGCTATTTATAGACTACCAAAGGTTGAATATGGTAATGGTAAAGAACCATTACCCTCTTCTGAGAATCGAAGATCTTTTTGACCAGTTAAAGTGGGTTGGTTGGTTCTCTAAGGTTGACATATTGTCTGGATATCACCAGTTGAGGGTGAAAGAGGGCAACATCTCTAATAGTTCTTTCAGGTGAAAATATGGACACTTTGACTTTGTGGTCATGTCGTTCGACATTACAAATTCACCAGATATGTTCATGGGGCTCATGAACTCTGTTTTCTGTGAGTACATATACTGGTTCATAGTTGTATTCATTGAAGAAATCTTGATCTACTTAAGATTATAGGAGGATCATGTCAACCATCTGAGGATGGTTTTGGAGTTCCTCTGACACCACCATCTTTACGGGAAGTTGTCCAAGTGAAAGTTTTGGACATGAAAGGTGCACTGACTTGGACACTTAGTGTCTCAGTAGAAAAAAAATAGGAATCATCGAAGGTCAAAGTGATTGTTTCTTGGGAAGTACCCAAGAACCTTTTTGAGATTCATAGTTTCTTGGGACTAGAAGAATACTACCAGAGGTTCATGAAATAATTCTCTTGGGTTAAAACGCCAATGACGGCCCTGGCCAGAAAAGACTAGACTTTTTTATGGAGTGAGTAGTGCTAGAAAACTTTCAGTTATCTAAAAGGAAAGATGGTTAGTGCCCTAGTGCTATTGTTTACAAAGGAAGGGGTATTGTTTTAAGTGTTCTGTGATGCTTCCAGTCTAGGATTTGGGTGTGTGCTGATGTAGTAGTGGGGAGTGATCTCTTATAGGTCTAGGTAGTTATATACTCGTGAACATAACTATTACACCCATGAACTGGAACATGCAACAGTTTTGTTCAAGATGAATTTGTGAAGACAATACCTTATAGGGAAATGTTTTGTGGTATTCATAGATCACATGAGCTTGAGGTATGTCTTTTCCTAGCTAGACCTGAACTTGTGGCTGTAGAGGTGGATAGAGTTTCTTTAGGACTATGACTTCAAGGTCTCCTAAACCTTAGGAAAGGGGAACATGGTGGCTGATTCCATGACCAAGAAGTCACAAAAGGATGTGGTTTGGGAGTCATCAAATGCTTGGAAAGCAATGTGGGAGTTAGTTTCTTTACATTTGGGAATGAAAGTGGAGGATGATAGAGGTTTTCTGTTTCAAATGACAGTGAAATATTCCTTGGAAAAGAAGTTGGTTGAGTGTTAGTAGGGAGACACAGAGGCTAAAGTTATGCGTGATTGTGTAAGACAAGGTGATGCTCCAGAGGGATGGTCAGAATTAGATGCTTTTCCATGGGAAGTTGTTTCTCTTATGGAAATTAGTGATAGAGTTCTCGGTGAGTTCTATAACTCACCAATGAAGGTACACCCATGAGTTTCAAAGATGTACTGGGGCTTGAGGGGTCAGTTTTGGTGGCCCATAGTGAAGCGTTAAGTGGAAGAGTTTGTTGGAAAATGCCTCATGTGTCAGCAGGTGAAGGCTGAACCCCGTGTTCCCAGTGGTCTATTGTGGACCTTATATATTCCCGAATGGAAGTGGGATGATGTATCGATGGATTTAATCAAATTACTACCTTGATATGAGGGAGAATATGATGTAATCTAGGTAGTAGTGGACCATTTGTAAAAATCGGCTCACTTATTATTGATTAAGGAGTCAGGCGTAGTGAATGCCTTAGCATGGAAGTACATGGGTGAGTTGTGCGGCTACACGGAGTTCCCAGGACCATCATTTCGGATCAGGATACATGGTATACTTCACAAGTATGGAGGGGATTAAAACATGCTTTTGGCACCAAGATTTTGTTTAACACTGCCTTCCACCCTCAGATGTATGAGAAGATAGATAGGACCATCCATATGTTAGAGGATATGCTGCGAGCTTGTGTTCTAAACTTCGGAGGGTCATGGGTACGAAACTAGCCTCTGGCAGAGTTTTCCAACAACAATAGCTATCAATTTTCCATCAGCATGGTTCCATTTTAATCCTTGTATGAGAGACCATTTCATTCACCCATTTGATGGACAAAGGTTGCAGAGGTAGATGTTCTTGGCCTGTAGGAGGTGCAGAACACGAAAGAGAAGGTTCAGGTTGTGCGTGAGAGGATGAAGGTTTCTCAAGGATGGAAGAATTCATATGCTTATCATCAGAGGAGACCTTTGGAGTTTGAGGTTGGGGACCAAATGTTCTTAAAGGTCTCCACTCAGTGTGGGAAGTTGAAGTTTGGCAAGGGGAGTAAGATTTCTCCTAGGTTCATCAGACCCTTTGAGGTGTTGAGATGATTCTTCAATGTGGAATATCAGCTGGTGCTACCACTACCACTAGAGATGATCCACAATTTCTTCTATGTATCTCATATCTATTGGTATCTACATGACAAATCCCACTTCCTCGACTGGGGAGAGATGGATATTGAGGACGATGCGGCGTTTGTTGAGCGACCAGTGAAAATCAAGGATCTTGAGGCGAAGGTGATTCATGGGTGGACCATTCACTTGGTTCACGTGTTGTGGAAGCATGGTGGTATCGAGGAGAGTACCTCAGATTTAGAGGCACACATGTATGCTCAGTACCGAGAGATGTTTTTTTTGACATTGTGATTGCTTTGTGCTTTACTTATAATGAAATTCTTGACATTATTAACTATGATATGTGATGTTTTCATTATTCTCTTAATGTGTGTGAAAATTCTTGACTATGGGTAGGGTAGGGCCTGATCTATAATTAATACACATTAATGTGGATGCAATTAAACCCATGTGGGTAAGTTCATGCCTCCCAAAGAAGATAGTATCTTTACATGGGAAAAGAGACTCCCTAATCTGTAAGTTTGGACAGTGTGGCCTTTATATTTTTGTGATGTTTCTTGGGTGAGAAGAGTGGTATTTTATCCATAGTTGTTTAGGAGATAGATGTGATAGAAATGCTTCTGGGTGTTTAGGTTTGTTCCTTATTTTGAACAACTCTTGGGTGGTCTGTCCGTGAGAGGTATCTTATGAGGGGGTTGTTCAGACCCCTGTCATTACTTTGGGTTTTCTCTTGGATTCTCAAGGGAGATAATAGTTTGAGAGGTATCTGATGTAATGTCTTGGACCATCCTGATTCATTATTTTTCCAAATTATGGTGTTTGGGGTATTCTTGGGACCATCAGTGACTCATTAAGGAGTTTTCCAAATTTCAGGTTGAACGAACGATGGCACCGCTCAGTGTCAGTAGCACCGATGGGTGTCAGTGGCACCGATGGGAGTTAGTGACACCGAAGGGAATTGATGGCACCGATGGGAATCAATGGAATAGTTGGGTGTCAGTGGCAGTAAAGGGTGTTTGTGGAACCGATGGGCGTCAGTGGCACTGAGGGGCATCCGTGGCACCGATTGACATACCGATGAGCATCAGTGGCACTGACAGGTGTCAGTGGCACTGATGGGTCATACATAGCACCAATCAACATTGGTACTAGGGTGATGGTGCTAGGTTAATGGTTCTAGGTTGACGGTACCTGGGAGATAGTACCAGGGCGATGGTGCCATGGCGATGGTGGCTCACCCATTGGTGAGTCATTTCCAATTTCTCCAGGAATTCCCAGTTTCAATCCACTAATGTATATTTTGATGTAAAAGTGTTTTAATAAACATTTAAAAGCATTTTAAGACCCATAAAAATTTGTTTTAAAACCATAAGATTTAGGTGACCATTGAGTTACCAAAATGTGTGGCCTTTTTCCTTGATGTCACACCCCTTATCGCATTTTTATAGTTTTCCCCTGTTACATGTTTTTCTCTTTTTAAAAGAAATTTATCAAATCATAGCCATCCACTGGTCTATCTCACTATATTTAAGGGAATTAATTAAATCTCAATTTATTAGAATGTGTGAAACCTCCCATCCATGTGGTTGAGAAACAATTTGACTCTTAAGTACTTCAAAATCATCTCCCTGATTTTAGTATCTAGCCTCTTCTTAAGATGAGATCTTCTCTTCTTTTCCTTTTGGGTTCTCTTAGTGCACTTGGAGACTTCCTCCCGAGACAAATAATGAACCCATGCTGGAGACCTTACCACTCATCCTTGGAGTCCTAGGAGTTTTTCCTCTACAAGTTACACATCCCCAGTTCTTGACATAAAGAGGAAACTTCAATCCTTGATCATTAAAGTAGGGGTTTCTTCCTTTGTCTATATTTACTGTTCATCATGTGGGGTGGGTGTGATAATGTTTCCCTCAGGGCGTAGATTGAAAAAAACCTTAACGAAGATAATAAATGGACTTTTAAAGAATGAAGGTGTTTGAATTATGATGATTTTTTTGTATTATTTTTACCTTTGTTTTCATGTTTTTAATTGTATGGGATTATGTCCACCATAAATCATGGACATTGGTGATCCTTTCTTGTACACTAATTAACCTCTATTTTCTAGATAATCCTATGATTGAATATATGTAACATGGGAACTGGTTAATCACATAAACTTACCTAATTGAATGGATTCCCAATGAATAAGAATCCTTATGTGATCACCTCTGTTAACCAAATAGAAAGAAGGAACTTAATAAATGGTGTTGGAAAATTTGAAAACTTCCTTGCTCTGTTTTAATGATATGTGCGGTAACTATGTTGATTCATTACGAGTGACGTGGAATGGAATGGAATATCCCATTGGAAACTTATTGGTTGTCGATATGAGGTCATGTAGAGCTAGTATGTTAGGGATTGGTTTGGTTCCATTACAATGAGGGATCTCACAGATCCCTTTTGTTGTTGTAACTTTACAAGAGAACTGGATGTGAATACTTAAATGTATAATTGGCCATTTTCTATTCAATTGTTGCTTTGGATTATGGTTATGCCTGTTAGTCTCCCGGTAGTGAAGAATTATTTAAATGGGAATCACTTGAACATGTTAATGAGAACTGGTACATTGGGGGAATTGTTTTCTTGAGATTGGTTGTATTCTAGTTGTGGCTGTTGTGTATCTATTCATATAGGGATAGTAGTAAGAGTGGTTTTGTATGGGATATTGTCTATTTTGGAAGACTTAGGTTGGGATGAGTGCTTGATTACCTATATGAATAATATTTAGTTTCTATGTTTCTTATGTGCACCCCACCAATGTTGATAACTTCATGCCAAACATCACCATTCTATGGGGGAGGGTGTTTTCCCCAACATTCTTATGAGTGGATGGTTTTTATATCTTTTTCTGCTCCCTCTCCTAGGTATCCCAAGACTCTTTAGGCATGCTATGATGGCCTAAGGTTCATTATGGCCTGAGACTCTTCGGGTAGGGTGTGTTGTGGTGGATGGACTTGGTGTGTGCATGAATGTTTGTTTTACCAAGCGTATTCGTGACGATGACCAAGTGTCTTTGGGCCTGGCAGTGGTTTTTTTGGACCATGTGTTTGCGGGTGTGGTTATGTGTGGTTGTGGTGGCCTAGGTGTCTGTAGGCAGGATACATGGTGGTGGCCCATGAGGTTGTTATTGAGGTGGCAGTGAGACTGTAGCGAGACTTGTGAGGGAGGTATGACACGTAGAATGTCTAAATAACTAGCGGGAAAGTGGTACGGGGTACCCAGACATTGATGTGTTATTATTATTACATTACCCAACTTGTGTTATTTGGGGAGTGTGCCTTGGTGAGGCCAGGTGGATAGTTTCCTTGCTAGGTATCTTGGTTGCCTTTACTTTCTTACGAGACATTAGATTGTCTCCCCACTTGTGCATGATAGATTTTGGTTTTCCCTACTGAGTATACCTATATACTCACCCAACATATATAAAACTTCTTTTAGTCTTCTAGGAGGACTTTGAGGGTCGTGCCATACCTTACTAGCTTGGGCATTGGAATAGTCTTTGTTGCTGTTGTTCCTTATTTTGGTAATTTCCTTTGGATTTTTCTTGTACTTTATATCAGTTTATTTTTTTAACATGAATATGGGAATGGGTATTTGGATTTACTTTTATTTTTAGTTTTTGGATTTGTTTGGGATTTACCATCTTATCTCCTGACCATGTTTTATAAAAAGGGTAATGCCTTCCATATTTCGTGATATTCTACACCCTTGGTGTTTGTCACCACTCCGGGGCCTATTGAAGGTGGGACACAAGGGCCATTATCTCTCCTTCAACTTGAATAAGGGTCTGGTAGTTTTTTGTCCCTTCCCTCATCTTGGTGAAGGCAGGTCGTGACAGGTTTAATTGTAAAAAAATTAATTCAGTTGCAACTAATGTTTTTATTGAAAATTATTTGCGACAGAATTCAATTACCATTGAAAATACTATTCACTCAAAGGAAATTTGCAAGAGATTGAATAATCCATTGAAAATGCCTATCGCGAATGATTTTTGCGCCAGGAGGTGGAAAATCCTACCAAATTATTATGGGATAGATTTACAAATCTGTCCCAAACAGTTACTTTTTGTGAAGGATTTCCCCCTCCGTCGCAAATAGGTGCTGTCTCTGGACTATTTGCGATGGGAAATTTTTCCATCGCAAATGACTCGTTACAAACACTTGAAATTATAGTAGTGCCTTATCACATAAGATCCTTAAGAAGTACATTACCCACTAAAAATTCCAGAAAATAACCCAAGAGTATCCAAACCACATGAGAAATAAAAGATGGACCCATATAAACTCACTCATGAAAGGACTATATTAAAAAATAAATTTCCCAAAAACCAATAATAGGTAATCTACAAGGCCCTAAAACACCCGAGACTTTTTAGGGAGTCATAATTTAAAAAAAACAAAATAATTCCAAAATCACCAGGATAAAAAAATACAACTCTCTTCAAAAAAAAGAAAATCCCAACTATAAAATCAAAATTTTTTATAAATATAATTTTTTCATTAAAATTTTTATTTTCACACCCCTCTAAAAAATTGAAACCCAATTTAAAACGCCCAAATAAAAAATTAATTCACATTTTAAACCAAAAAATTAAGAACAAAAATCACAATTACATCCCAAATTAATTGTAGTCTAAACAAAATTCAGGATTTTTTCCTTTAAAATAATTTTTAAAACCCCATATTTGAATTTTAAAATCATGGAAAACCATTTAGAACTTAATTTATAATTTATAAATATATTTTTCACATTAAAACCACTTTAAAACTTTATACTTTAATTCTTAAAAAATCACTGAAAATCATTTTTAAACATTAAAAGTTCTCTTAGAAAATTATTCTTGAGTATTTAAAAACTAAATAAATTTTATTTCATTTTGAATAAAATCACATTCAATTTTTATCGAACTCACATTTAGAATTTAAAACCAAATTTCATTTTATAACATCACTAAAATCACACCAAATCATATAAACATATCATCTAAAACAAATGTCTAATGATAAATAAACTGAAAATAAAATTTCAAAGGGGATAATTATCTTACGTGGTTGAACTAAAGGTTTTGAAAAACCATGGGAAAATCCTAAAACTACCATAGAGAGTTTATTGAAACTATCCACTTGGGATCTTCATGGTTTTTCTGACCATGTGAGCTACTGGTTCCTTTTATTCCAGTCATTTTTCATAATAAATTTTGAAAATACCTAAAATAAATCCATAAATCAACCAAATAAATCTTAATGACATCAGATAAAAATTGAAATTTCTCAAAAGAATCATGATGAGGATCAAATTTAAAATTCAAATCCTAAAATCCCCTAGTAACTCATGTTTTTCCATTAGCGGTGCTGATTAAGAACTGACCCATGACCAACAACCTAAGCTCTGACAATATTTTCTCCAATCTACAGGACATACTGAATACCAATGGAAATTTATAAACCTATGTCCACTTAATATCCAAACTACCTATGATACCAGTTTTTCATGAACCAAACTAATATATATCTCTATCTGATGCTTGAGCCAACCTGTGATAAAACTTGAAGGTCACTGTTGATCCCCATGGGATGGGACAAGTACCTAGGAATTAATGAAGCACCACGTGAAAATGATTTCACCAATAAAAATTTATTTAATAAGTATAAAAATATAATAATTTTTTTTCATGAACCATATATAAGTCAGATACCCACACAAAATCAAAATTATAGTAAAAGTAGATATTATAAAATAAAATAAAATAAAAATAAAAATCTATACTAATCTCCTCACTTATCCCAAACCCCTCCCTTTCAATGAAAAAATTCTAAAAAATCCACAAAATATGTCATTTCTTCATCCACCATTAATTATTTCTACCATCTATCTGTATAAAGAAATAAAAAGGAAAACTTGGATGATGTGAGAAAAGAAATTGAAAATAAAACAACATACATACCTAAACAAACTATACCCTATGACCTGAGGTCACTCTTCATCCGAACTGAAACACCAAAAACTATGGGAGTGATTAAGAGATTAACCTTAAAATAAAAATATATATATTTATAGGAATGAGTATAAAAATGGATAATTGTCTACTGTGATGCATCACATCATCATGATTTGTGAAAATTTGGGGAATTTTTTTCTCTCAAAAGTGTTTCAAAGGAAAAATAATAAATTCTATTTTAAATTGATCTCAAATATTTTTTTGACTACTATATTGGTCTCAAAACAACGTGTTTACCCTAACATAGAAGTTTGGTAGAATTTAAATCCATTCTAATTTACATACAATTTTTAATATTTAATTAATTAAATATTAATTTATTTACACTTGTTCTTTCTGTGATATATTTTAAATGGAGTGTCGTATTGGGATTCTATCTTCATGGTTGATTCTAGAATGGGATGTTTTGACTAGGTGAGGTATAAATCTGTTTGGGTTCTAGGTTCGTGGTCAGGATCCTTTTCTTTTTTAATCTTCTTTATTCCCTTTTTCTTTTCTACCTTTATACCATTTTTATTCCTATTCTCACCCCTTTTAGATTTGTAATTGTTTAAATAATAGAGGGGGAGAGAGTGAATAAGGATAGAGAGAGGGAGGAGGTACTGTTGGGGGTTCATCTGAGAACTGGATTTGAGTGTAATGGATGTGGGTGGAAGGTTTTTGTGAATTATCGACAATTTCTGCCCAAATGTAGGCCCATTTTATGTTTATTACCATAAATCATTGAATCATAGTTGTTTTAAGTTTTTATTACTTAAATTGGTAATGGTTATCTCTTAGGGGTTGATCTAGGCTTAATAGGGTAGATACCATCCTTTATGTCTGTTTTGGTAGTTTTCTATTTGGGAATACCCATGTAAATGTTGTGTGGTTCAAAGAAAACATATATTTTATTCTTATATTCAGTGAATATATTGTTTATGGTACTAAATTCTATATACATAGGAGTGCACACCATGTATTGGGCCTAGGGGTGTGACCGACAACTCGGCCAGACACCCCATTTGGGGGTACATTATCATATGGGGTACATGAATTAACCTCATGTGGGATGTAAACTATGTATGAATACATGGATAAGAAGAACACATGGACATGAAATCTGTGGTAGATAAACCAGTACCTCATGTCAGAGTATACATCATGTACTTAAGGAACATGCCATATACTGGGGATGGGTACATACTGAGTTGGGGTTGAGGTACACGGGCAGGTACCCATGTTGGGGTACACAATGTGTATAGGGTCCACATTCTATGAAATTTGTAAAAGTACACCCCAAGTAGAATGACACCCCTTAACAAGTTGGACCTTTGATGTTACACACCGTGTACCCCAAGTAAACACCATGTACTTTTTCCCATCCTGGCCAGTTTTTCTTGTTTTTCATTGTAGAGTTATAATTGGAGCTATGAGTAGTCTATTCTAAGTGTTTTTCTACGTAGATCATGGTGGTGGAATCCTTCCTTTATTTAGAAGCTACCTGGAAGTTTTTTTTTTGTTTTGGATGAGTAATTACAGGAGGGTTTCCTCAAGGTTCGTTTTTTAGAATATCCCTCGGGGTTGGGTTGTGAGCCGCATGGCCAAGGAGAGCGTCATGATCTAGGTGACCAGAAAGGACTGAGTGTGCCTTGGAAATCTATTCAAGGTTCTTTTGTAAAAATCTTGATAGGTGGGAGTGAGTGATGTCTCTAAGGAGATATTGGGGTTTACTTGTATATGTGATGAGTTTCTCAAGGTTAGATCAATTTATTTTTATCTCTTAGAGTTGAGGAGAAAAAATATATTGTATCCTTCAAGATGGGTTGAAACCATGGGATGGAAGTTATGTCCATGTTCCATTGAGATGTTGAGATGATTCTAAGGAGCTCTTGAGGATTCCCTTATGGGATATTTACTAATTGAGTGATTAGTAGTTACCATAGTTGGTAGTTGATAATGCCTCTATGGCATGGTTTGGATTATAACAAGGACCTCTTATGGGGTCCTTCTTATGAGGTGGTCATAAGGTCTATTGTGAACACCCTTAAATATGTTCTGGTGCTTTTGGATGTGCCTTTAGGAATTTTATTTATTGAGGATCAATTGATGTCCACTGAGACCCATTTGGGTTTTTTCTAATATGGGTGTGACCCATGATTTTAATGATCTAGAGGAAAACTCATAGGGTTTCCAACTCTTACTATGGCCTTTGGGCCGTTTGAGGATATTTGGACGGGTGTGGCCTGAGAAATTGGGTACAGTAGGGGAGTCCTCATCTTGATTGTAACATCATGGACATATTTCACTCATAAATAACCAAACTAGGTTAGTCACATGGCCTCAAGTTCACCTCCCCATACACTAGAGGATGTCGACTAATAGTGAGGGTCTATAGTGGTATAGCGAGGAGACTATACCCTCATGATCAGAGTATCACAATTGCATAACAAAATAATACATAGAAGAATCATAATAATGAAAGTAGAATAGAGAAAGTAAATCATTCAAACATCAATAATAATAATCAAGCCCAAGCCAACATCATATACAAAATAATGAGTATTTCATGGAGATATAATAAAGTAGGTAATACAAAGATGAAGACCTTTAGAACAATACATGTTTCAAAAGAAAAAAAAGATAAAAAAGACTATCTACAAAAGCATTATGATCCAATGATCTATCTTGTGCTCCCACACTCCCATGATATGAACAATCATGAATCCATGACCGGGAAATTTCCATTGTCACTATGTGTAATCATGAAGTCTGTTTGGATACCATAGGTTTCCCAAATTGGGTGTGAAATACACTCATTAGGCCACCAACAACAAAGTCTATAACAAATACATCTTGTGAATATAAACTATAACCCTATGGAGGTATAATAGGTATGATATAATGTATAAACAATATAAAAATGTTCATGGCACAAGATGTAAGAAAAGAAGGCTATAATAGATGAGTATCAATATACATAAATGAAGTTCCAACAATATGTATTAACTAGATCACCATATAAAACATATAAATAAGGTATTAGACCTACATAGGCCAGGTCCCAAGTCATATAACCAGGGTTACCTCATCAAGACCAAAGAACCCATCCAATGAAAATCTCATACTAGAATTATAACTACAATGCGCAAGTCTCAAGGAAATAATCCGGTGACCTATATTCATAGATGTGAATGTATTTGGAAGTCATAGGTTCCATACCTAGATCTACCACATTTTTTCTATACCATAAGTATTCATACCTAGGGGTCATAGGTTCCATGCCTCAATCTTCTAGTTTGTTTCATACTATTATGAAACAGGTTCCATACCATTATAAGAAGTTTTTTCCATACCAATACATCTAATATCAAGAAACTAATATAATAAAGGAAAAGGCTTTGTCAGTGTCCATACATAATCACAATTATCAAAATAAAAAAAAGGAACAATCCAAGATAATATCCATATCATTCCACATTTTCATTTAAATGCAACCATTTAACGATTTGATAACATTTAATATTAGGGTGAAGGAGTAATGTCTATCCCCAATCTTCTCATAA
The DNA here is from genome assembly GCA_963277665.1 of Viscum album. Classification (NCBI taxonomy): domain Eukaryota; kingdom Viridiplantae; phylum Streptophyta; class Magnoliopsida; order Santalales; family Viscaceae; genus Viscum; species Viscum album. The sequence continues at coordinate 1,876,720,648 of OY728161.1, forward strand.
CATCTATAAAAATGATCCCACTAAAAGGTGGTGAGATCACATACCCTAAGGGGTGGTTCTATCATGGGTTAGAATAAATAACTCAACTATGAATTGGCTCAGGTTGAGGTTTCAACCTGAAACCACGTCTATGTGATAAAAGGGAACTACATTAAGGTTCCAAAAATTTCATTAAGATATTTAATCTATTTAGTATAAATTTACAGAAGGTATTTTATGTGAAACAAAAATGATAATTTAATAGACAAAAAAACCTTTGGGAAAAGGTATAGAACACCTACCTTATACCTATGGTAGAACACTCATCCAATACTAGACCTTGGGTCCACCTAAATTAGAATAAAATGGAATAATAAATAAATACCCTAAAAATAGGGAATATAAGATTGCACCAAAATAATTCCATCGATAAAAAGATGAACGATGAAATGAGCTAAAGTAATGGGGAGCTTACCAATGGCTATACAACCTGATAGATGCCACTTGAATCAGAGTTTGGATAGAGGAGCAGCTTCAAATCCTAGGATAGGATTAAGAGGATATTCAATAGATTAGAGTGAACTACTGTTCATTAGGGTAAATATAAAAAGGAAGAGGGTTCTTAAAATGGAAGAGGGAAAAAATTCCATTTCTCCCACTTTTAAAGAGGTGCATAGTTTGGATTCATACTTTCCCAAAACATATACAAAATATGTGGTTGGAATTGTCTTTGGACAACCCCTCGCATGGTTCCTGGACATAGTTTTTCAGACCATGCACACCCTGTGCACTAGGTACTATTTGGGTGACAAACCCCCTCACACAGGATAGGCACATGTTTAGAAAAACCATGAATATCTCGTGCACACCCTCTAAAACCCTAGGTAGACCACCACATGGTTTTCTAAAACTATGTGGCCTCAGGTGCTCTGTTATAGAAAACAATGTTCCTGGTTCATTTTTTCCAAAACACAGAGTTTCAGGATCCTAAAAAGCCCTAGACACTTCCAATTCATTCCTTATAACATTGGGAATATTTATAAGTACAAAAAAAGAAATATAAAAATATATTTAAAGGATACATACCTCATAGATAAACCAGGTATCTTATAGTATCCCCCCTCAAAGAAAATCATCCCTATGTTTCCCTTCCAAGGGTGGTAAAATATTATTTGAGAATAACTCTTTTCACTAAGAATGTATATTGACATCTCTCTCATAGGTATCTTCTTTTACACAATTGTGATTTTATAGCACCCATACAAGAGTAACTGATCTTCCTCAGAGATCATTTACATACTGATCTAAAATACAGATAGGATGACCCAAAATGGATGCATCCACATCCAATTAATCCTCATCAGACTGAAATATGTGATATAGGTATGAATAGTATCAATGATTTTATGGAACATGGAATACATCATGAATAGATTGATACCTCTGAGGTAACTACAACTGATAGGCTATCAGTATGACTCTCTCCATAACCTTAAAATGTCCAAAAACTCAAGGTGACGATTACCTTAACTCCTTAATCATTAATTCCACAGTCTAGTTGATACATGAAAGAATAACTAACCTCAAAAATAAAACTCTATAGGTCTTAAGTGATGGTCAATATATGATTTTTTTTCTATATTGAGGTGTAGCCATTCGATTCTGAATCAGATGAACCTTCTCCAAATTCTCCTGAGCGAGATGAGGTCCAAGTATCACTGCCTCACCTACCTATAACAAGTATAGAGGTGAAAAAAATGCATTACCATATAAAGCCTTATAAGGATCCATCTGTATAGTACCCTAAAATATGAAATTTCAAGATAATTATGCTAAGGGTATACGTTTCTCCCAATAACACAAAAATTCAGTGATGCATGCTTGGATCATGTCCTCTATTACCAGTATCATCCGTTGTGACTGGCCATCAGTCTGAGGGTTAAAGGATTTACTCAAAATCACCTACATACCCATATATTTCTAGAACCCCTGTTAGAACATTGATGTGAAATGAGTATCCCTATGAGAAATGATAGTACGAGGGAACCTCTTTAGGTGTAAAATATCATGGACATATAGTCTTCCAAGATCATTTAATTTGATGATATCTCTAATAGGTAAGGAGTGAGTGACCTTCATGATACTGTAGATGATCACCCATACTATATCACTTACTCGAGGAGATATTAGTATGATAGTCACAAAATACATCACGGAATCATCCCATTTCCACTCAAGAATGGGAAACGACTATAAATTTTTTGTTGGTGGCTGGTGTTCTACCTTCACATGATGATAGGGGAAACTCTTAGTACCAAGACAACTATCACCCTTTTTATCCCCGACCTCCAGTATTGGAAATGAAAGTCATGAAACATATTAGTAATTCTTGGTTGTACTAACCAAGTAGAATACTTAAAATCTCACATCAATTCCTTCCATATGTATGTAGGAACCCAGAAACGTCCATGGATTCACAAAACCTCATCCTGATTAATGACTCATCTAGGCATCATGTCCTCACCTGAAACATTCTCTCATAGGACCAAGACCTCGAGATCTGATAGATTCCTTATATTAACTATTTCTAGGAGTGAATAGGTAACTACCAAAGTTGTATGGTTAGGATTCTAGTGATGGTATTGGATCTTTATGTACATCTCAGAGAACATGGCCATCAATCACCACTCATCACTAGACTCTCAAAATTCCCGGGTCTAAGTCCTCTACCTCAAAGCATTCACTAAAAAATTTCAATTTCCTAACATTAAGGTAGGCTCAAAATCAAACAAATATAGTTATTAAACCCACATCCTCTTCCTGAGGTTCATGTCACATTATGTAAAGATATACTTGTGGATTTTATGATCTGTATACCCCCAAAAATGATCCCCAAGGAAATAATTCCTTCAAAAATTAAAACCATGAACTAAAACTGCCATCTTGAGATCATGTTTTGAGTAATTCCTCTCATGTGGCCTCAAATGAAATGACCCATACACCATAAATCGATCTTCCTACATTATAAATTCTCCAAGATTGATGTCTTAAGCATAATAATAGACTGTATAGTTTCTATATAGCTCTAGAAAATTTAGGATCAATGATGAAGTCAGTATCCCTTTAAGCTCTTGAAAGGATATCTTGCAAGATTCTGGACATATACAGTTGACACCCTTATTATTTAAACAAGTTATAGGTGATTGTAGGACTGAAATTTCCAGTTTAAATCACCAGTAGTATCTAGACAACCCCAAGAAACTGTATATGTCAAAAAAATTCTTGGGCTGCTCTCAGGTAACTATAACTCTTACCTTCTCTTGTCTAACTAATACTCCTACCTTTGAGATAATATGACCTAAGAAGTTAAACTTATTAATCCAAAAATGGAATTTATTGAGCTTATCATTCTGATTGTTCTCTCTCAATGTATTCAGAACAATATCAAGATGTTTGGCATGGTTGCATCGAGTCCAAGAATAGACCAAGAATTCATCCACAAAGACCACCATAAAAGAATCCAGGTACAGGTGGGAAACCAGATTTATCAGAGATATGAAATCTACTAAGGTGTTTGTGAGACTGAACGACATTACCATATATTTATAAATACCATACTTGAAGCATAACATTTTATGAGGTATGTATAAAGGTATAACATGTACTTGGTGATAACTTGACCTCAATTAAATCTTTTATAAAACTCTTTCTCCTTGGAGATGGTAAAATAGGTCATCAATATGAGGTATGAGATACCAATTATTCATAGTATGATGATTCAAATTCTGGTAATCCACACAAATCTTAAGGTTTACAACCACATTATTGAAAAAAGTACCAGTGAATCCTGAAGAGAAGTATTATGCCCTATAAAACCATTAGCTTCTAATTCCTACATCTATCCCTTTATCTTCTACGACTTAGTAATGGATATCTTATAAGGAGGAATGGGTACTACTATAGCTTAGGGAACTAGATCAATAGAAAACTCCACCTCCCACTCAGGAGGTAAACTAGAAACGTTTTCGTAGAATAATTCCATGAGATGATATACTATAGGCATAAAATCAGTATGATGTATTTCTTAATCATCCATATGGAGGCTATAAATTCGGGCTTTCACTCCACCTAACCCATAATGCTTTGGTCCAACTCTACTGGCCTAGTCATCCTAATAACCCTTGTCAATATAAGAACCACCCTCTAGTGATGTGAAATAATGCCTTTGAAAATAGAAATCAACTTAGGCATTATATGGAACTAGCCTATCCATCACGAGGATAACATCAAAGCCCATCATCTTGTGGAAAAATAATTTCCATAAAAAGTGATAACTGCCTATCTCAAGGGGGAGCTCCCTAAATTAGAATAAAATCTTTGATCAGATAACCAAATTATTGTCAAGGGTTATTACCCCACAAAAGTACTGAATCACATTCCCTAGAATTTCTATTATAGATACAAAAAAATAGTTCTAAGTTTCTGTATAAAAAAAATAGATACCAGGGTAGATGATACTAAAATTTCACCTCAAATTGTATAATTTCCAGGAATTTTCTCCTTGAGTACATGTTGTAATACATAAACCTATTTTTTTTGTACTTGATATATAACATGACTTCCCTGATAAAGACCACTCTACTGATGCTATGAAACTCATGTATGGATTCCCCGACCACGGTCACCACCTTGCCCTGATCGGTCTATAGAACAATAGCTCCCTACCTAATGTAGAGCTACTAATCCCAGTATAGGACCTAGAGTTTGTGTTGATCCTATCTCATCGACCACTAGTGGTAAAATTCAAAAAAACCACTGTAAATGGACCATAATTTCATAGGATCAACACTCAACTAGGTCCCTCTCACACAGAGTTTTCACATACCCATACTTCCTTCACTTATGAAATAACACAAAACCACTAGTACATGTACTCTGATTGGTATTAACCTCACTAGAGGTCTCAAAGTGATATTTCCTTCCACCAGACACTACACTACCAGGGTGAGAAGCTAGTCCAATCTGATTCTGACCTCCTGATCCCCTCAGGTTATGTTCAGTAGTAAGATCCTAGTTTACTATTTCAAACACAATATTAAACTAGGAAATGTTCACCTACAATTATATTGAATGTATGATCCCATCCTCAAAACACCTCACTCTTTCTAGATAAAAAAATTATAGTTAGGTGAAAAGAACTGAAGCTCTATAAAATATGATGAATAGTCCATAATAGACATAGAACTGTGTTATTAGTTCACGAAATTCCTATAATGATCATCCCCCAAGGTCTCATGAAAAAATTCTTCATAGAATCTATTTTTTAAATACCTCTAAATCATTTACCGGTATTGATATACTTGGTTCTGAATATACAACCAACATTTGGTGGATCCTCTGATAATATAATTCATTAGAAATGCTTTCCTTTTAGGAGGCATCTCTAGGTACTTGAAGATAAATAAGAAAATATCAAGGCATTACCCTGCATCCTAGGGCCACCATTCTATGAAAGAGCATGTAGATGCTGCTATTAGAACTCTTTCATCAACTCTTTCATATAAGAGGAAGGTTGGGGTGTTCCTTATATAGTCTTCATAATCTACAGAATTTCTCCTAAAAACCGGGCCTCATTGCCCACTTTAAGAATATTAGGATGTTCCATAAGTGGAACTACTAGAGGTAGCATTTGTGGCTCAGGGACCACAACCTATGAATCATGGTATTCACCACCCTCCTAGTGTATGTCTATTTGATTTCATGGTTTAATTTCCCTACAAATACCAAGAAAATTCCCTATATAGGTTTTGATAATGGTAGATATTATAGTCATAAGAATTGGAAATGTATAATTCTTCTTTTAGAAGATCAACACCCCACTTACTAGTCTCAAATCCTATTTTGGGTGATAATATGGGTCAAAAAAATCATGAGAGACACTGAATACTTCCCACTACTAAGGTGAAGTCTAAGTCAAGATCTATATTCCAATGTAATGATTCAGGTATATGAATTTTCAATTGAAATTTAAAGAGAAAAATACCCTTTAAGTTTCAACTGTAATCCAAATTTAATGATGATCATAATTAAATAAGGATTTAATAATTCTTTCATTTACATAATAATACAATTATCTGAAATACAGTTACCAATTTATAAAATATATTATTTATAAATAGAAATTGGTAGTTCATATAACTGTATCCAAAACATTAATTTTGAATGTAGAATTTAATAGGTAATATAAGACGATTTGACTAGATGAATCTACATTCCATATTTATAGAGGCACAAATTCTCTTTAAATTAAAATTAGAAATCATGTATTCAAAATCAACTAATGATTTAGTATATATAATCTCAGTCACATAACTCAAACATATGAAAATTGATTAATTAAGGTTCTATAATCAAGATATATGGGAAAAACCATTTAAGTTGATGGTGACACTTTAATAATCAATTACTTAATCTCCTTTTCCCTGTAGAAATGTTAGTTACATAACCGTGATATCAATCATGTCACATACTACAAGTATCATGCAGTTAAGAAATGCAACCTACATAGTGTGGCATAATGAATGACATATTAATCCTATACGATGTCTAAAATGATGCATGATAAATGCTTCCTTACTGTATCATGCCAAGGATAAAATGTAATAAAACATCATTTTTACAATAACATCACATATCCTGTGTGTCACCCAATAGTGAAAACAAAACAAATGTAACATGCATAATCTCGAACAACAAGTCCCATTCCAGGTGATTTGGATTTTTCCCTATAGGTGGGTTATCTACTCCCATGGACATGCTCATTATAAAATTCCAACACATCATAGTCTCTTTTATACCATCCCAAAATAGTAAGGAAAATACGAGAAACATTTTATGCCAATTTGTCATTTCCCAGACTTGGTTTACTTATAAGTAATTTAACTTGGTTGGCCTCATGGCCTCAAGAATGCCTCCCCATATGCCAGAGGATGCCAATTAGTAGAGAGAGTCCATAGTGGTATGGTGGGGAAACTATAACCTCATGGAAAATTATTATAATGGTATAAAAAAATAAAAAATGGTGGTATAATAATAGTGAAAATAGATTATATAAAGTAAATCATCCAGAAATAAGTGATAATAATTAAGCCTAAGCAGTGTCATATACAAAACGGTGAGTATTTCAGGGAGCTATACAAAATCTAGGTTTTAAATGGAAGAAGTAATACATTAAAATATACTCATCAAAAGAAAAAAATACTAAAAATACTATCTCTAATAGCATCACGATCCAAGGTTTGGTCCTATGCTCCCATACTCCCTTGGCATGAATAATCAATCATCCATGACCGGGTGCTTGCACCTATACATACATGAAATCATCAAGTATCTCTAGGTACCATTGGTGGACTAAAAAGGGTGTGAGATATATTCAGTAGGCCACCACCAACAATGTCTATAACAAATGTTGCCCGTACATATAAACTATAACCGTGTACAGGTATAACAAGTAAGATGTAATGTATAACAAATATAAAAAAGTCCATGGAACAAACTATGGGAATAGAAGGGTATAAAAATTGAGAATCAATATACATAAATGAAGTGTCAATAGTAGATTATAACGAGATGAACATATTCCACATATGAATAAGGTATTAGATCAACATGGTCTAGGTTCTAAGGCATATAAAATGAGAGACCTCATCGAGTCTAAGGAACTAATCCAATGGAAATATCAGAATAGTATCTAACCTACATGGTCCAAGTCCCATGACAATAACCAAGGAAACCTTTATCCATAGATGTGAATGTATATAGAAGTCACATGTTCCATAACTCGATCTCCCTCATCGGTTCCATACTCTTAGTAATCTTACCTAGGGGTAATAGGATCCATAACTCAATCCCCTATTCAGTTCCATACCATTAAGTAATTGGTTCCATACCTTCATAAGAATTCAGTTCCATACTGATATGTACACCACCAAGAATGTAATATAATAAATACAGGGGCTATGTTAGTTTCCATACCCAATTGTAATTATCAATATAAAAAGTCACAATCCATGAGAATATCCATCTCATTCCACATTTTCACTTAAATCCAACCATTAAATCATTTGATAACATTTAATATCATGGCGAAGGAGGCATGTACATCTATAATCATCTCATTAAATTGAAGAAAAGGCTCCCATTAAGTAGTGATGTGGTAATACACAGAAAGGGGTGGTTCTATCATAGGGATGATTAAATAACTCACATATGAGGTGGCTTGGGTTGAGGTTATCAACATCCAACTATGTAAAAGTGATAAAAGGAAAATACATTAAGGTCCCAGAAATATAATTATTACATTTAATAAATATAGAAGCAATGTATGGAAGGTCTGGTGTGTGGTACAATGAAGATAATTTAATGGAAGAAAACCTTAGGTAAAAGGTGTAGACCACCTACCTTATGAATGTGGAATAACACTTGTCTAGTATCGACCCTCAGTTTGGATTAAATCAGAATAAAACTGAAGAATAAATGAATACCCTAATAATAAGGAATATGAACCTCCACCAAAATAACTCCTTCGATAGGAATATGAATGATGAAAAGATATAAATCAATGGAGAGATTACCAATGGATATCCAATGAAATAGATGGAAATCAAATTAGAGTCTGAATGGAGGAGCATCTTCAAATCCTAGTTTAGGCTTAATAGGAGATTCAATGGAGGATAGGGACCTACTATGCATTGGAGGAAAAATAAAAAGGAATAGGGTTATTAAAAGGTAGAGGAAAATTTTCATTTATCTCACTTTTAAATAGGTATAGAGTCTAGATGCACAATTTTCCAAATTTTGTTCCAACTGTGTGTTTATCACTCTCCATGGAAAACCCCTCACGTGGTTCATGGGAATGGTTTGTCAAAACATGAACACCCCAGGCATTAGATATAATTCATGTGAAAACCCCCCTCACACAGATATGGAACATGGTTTGAAAAATTGTGCGCATCCCCTAGACACACTCTACATCCCTTTGCGTCACACCACACGGTTTTCCCAAACTCCACAGCCTCAAGGGAATAGTTAAGGAAACATGTGTGCCTAGTCTAATTTTTACAAAACATAGATTTTTGGGCTCTGACCAATCCCCAAACCCTTTTAATTAATTCCTTAGACCACAGATGAAATTTATAGGGATACAAAAAAATAATTTTAAACAAAAATTAAAATGGTTCATACCTCATAAAAAAACCTTAGATCTTACATGGATAATGCTTTATGTTATGACCCTAGGGTCCATGGGAGACCTGAGTTTTGTTTTGGACCATAGGCGGGTCATTGAGAGCCTGTGGTGGCTTCTTTATTGGATTTTGAGATGCATGGTGTTGAAATAGGCCCTTTGATTTGTTTAATGGGTGTTAATAAACACTAATAGTTTAGATTTTTTGATGGTAGGTTCAAGGTTGGATCATCCCACGTTTTTTTGGCCTCTGGCCATGATGTTTGAGGTAGTTAATTCTCCAGACTTTGGTTTGGTAAGGAGACCCTTGGGATATCTTAGATCAAAAATTTTCCCTGAGTTTGATTTGATTCCCTTCTCCATTTTTTGGTCATGTTTAGATAATATTAGGAACTAATCGATGATATGTACGAGTGAAACCCCCCTCTAATTGATTGTGAACCCTTGCTAGAGTGAATTCAGGATCACGAGGTGATGAGACACTTGAAAAGTGGGGAATTTTTATACTTTGGATGATGAGAAATCTAGGGGATATAGATGTTGTATACTCTCAGCTTATGGTATGGAGCCCACCTATTTTTGGGACTAAATTTGGTTCCTGATTCATTTTTTAGGACTTTCAGGATAGACATGTTTTCTAGTTATGTCATCCTAGATGTTTATATCACTTGTTTAGATCATGATATTAGATTCCTAGAGACCAATAGATGTTGTTTATCTTTTCGATGTCTATTGTTATTCCATGGGGTCTGAAATTTCTTCCAATTTAATCTATAAATCTTGGATCCCCTAAATTGATCTAGAAAATACACCAATTTTCACGTGGTTAGGGGAGCCACATGTTGTAAATTTTCTAGTGGGGGCCAAAGCGGGGGTAGATTTACCTCTAGTTTTAGACTAGAACACACAGTTGTCTATTTTGTTATTTTTTTGGTTCACACAATTATTTTATGAACTTTTTTATTTTATTACATATAATTTTAGTTTTTAATAGGATATGAATATCACATGTGCAAGAACTTATTATGAAAATAGATTATAGGTCCTTTAATGTGGGTGTCCTACTGAGATTTATTTCTTTCCATTTGTATGTGTAAATCTGTGTGTGGGTAGATATTATGTATTCTTTCAGGTTGGAGAATAGGTAGAGAGATATATGGGGACAAGTCCTTGTGTTTCTTGATCGATCATTTCCACCCATGTGGAGTCTTAGGATCAGGCTGGTGTATCTCAAGCATCATGGAGACTGGGTATATATTTTGGCTTTGTTCTAGTAGTAGATAATATTGTATTTATTTTCATTGGTTTATTTTTTATATGTGTTCAGCCTAGTGGGTGATTTTATGTTATATGTTTTGCTTGATTTGAGTTTGTGATACTATATGATGCATTTCACTTATTATAACATGATTCCATTTAATTCATTTATTATGCGTACTATGATTTTTATACTTTCCTATTTTTTGTTATTTTTTTTGTTATTTCACTCATACCAGACCGTATAGTCTCCCAAGTATATATTTTAGACCCTTGCTACTAGTCAAAAACCTACAGAATTTAGGGACATGTTCTTGAGGCCTTATAGTGTTCCAAATCAAGTGACATGTCTAGTCAACTGGGGATAATTCTTTACCAAATGGTATCATAGTATTTTTTATTATTTGAGGAGTTATTAGACATGTTGTCTAGGAATGTGTTGGGACTTGTAATGGATATTAGAGTAGTGTGTCACCAAAACCTTTTCTGATAGAAAGTATAAATTTTCAGGGCATGGGATTACTATTCTTGGTTTCAATTTTTACAGTTTCAGGTTTTCACCTAGTGTGATATAATTGGGTTTTTGGATATATTTTTTATAATTTTTTTATATATCAAACCATGGAAAAGAGGATAGTTTTCATGCATCTTTCTAGGCATACAATATTTAAATGAAATATGCCTTTCTATGGTATTTTTCTTGATGATAGAGGTTTAATTGATTAAAGCGTCAAGAAATTCTCATATGGGGTCTTCTAATACAAGTACATGGATAAATTATATTGAAATTAAATGAATGTATATATTTTCTTCTAATGGCAGGTCATGTAGATTTTTTTGGTGAGATGGTTTCCAATTATGAAATTCAATCCATTTATCAAGGGTTGCATAGAGACCCTTGGGGGCCGATAATGGGATATGAGTGCCCTTTTGGTGGATCGATGAGGTAATATATGCCTAAGGGATCCTTGTATTAGCCTAAAGTTTCCTTGAGGTGGTGGTTTCCTTGAAGTCACAGTTTCACATTTCTTGAGTGGGTGATATTCTTGCCACATGTTGTGTGCTCGGTCATGCGGTAGGGCTAGTGTGCCTACTATCACTGATTGCTTGGGTGGGTGTGGATGTTCATCCTTGATGGTTCCATAGAGTTATTATATCACCAGGGTGTGGTTAGGCCTATTGATACTTGGGAGTTCTCCTTATCTTGTGTCTAGTTTGAGAGGGAAAGTTTTGTTGGACCCCAAGCCATGCTCATTTTTTGTTGTGCTTTGGGAAGCACCATGGAAGCATGGTTGGAAGCTATTTGATTTTGATTGATGCCCAAGTGAAGTATGGTCACATGGTTTAAATTTTCATGATGTATATTACTTGTTTTAAAGAGAAGTGATGAGGGTTCTATGATTTATTAGAACCGACTTATGTGAGGAGCATGGTCAGGTGTCTTACGTGCATTAGTGTAGTTTGGTTAGGACTTGTACCACATGAGTGTGAACCCTATTTCTTATTTGAGAGTAGTTTAAGGAAATAATTTTTCTGGGGAGCAAACCTTAAACTTATTGAGGTTATGAACTTGTTTTAAGTGGGTTTATAATATAGTTGTTTTTTATTTTCATGCCAACACTCTTTTGTGATCTATTTGTACACATCTATCCATTGAGTTCAATGATAGACATAGTGTGAGGTGTGTTATTTTAAATTTGGGAAATTTGTTGATGAAAAGGATACTATTGTGGAGTGGAGAATTAGTTCAACATTGGTTGAACCTTCTCTCATTTTAGGAGACAGTTGGGGATGTTGTAAGACCAATCGTTGGATGGTTGAGGTATGATTTGTTATACTAGTTCTTGGGGGGAATTAGGAAAACCGGTTGACGATTGAGTCATCTTATGGGTGAGAAGCATTTGTAGTGGGGAGTTTGTGACACTTCACATCATCAAAGGTTTTGAAAATCATGGAAAATTTTAAATTTTTGTTCCCCAAAGTGTTTTAGGAGTAATATGAAAACTTATTCTATAAGATGATCTTGGATAATTTATCTCACTAATCTATTTTTCTCAAAATAGCATGTCTATCACAGGACATAGGTTTTGAAGAAATATGAGCCATTCTAATTTTAATGAATATTTTATATTTAATTATATAAATATTAATTTATTTATTAATTTTAATTTTTTTGTTTATTTCAAAAAAAAATTTAGATTGAGATTCCATCTATGTGGTTGATTCCATAGTGGGGTTTTTTCTAGGAGATACATAAACCTGTGTCGGGAACTAGTGATTGGGACCCTTTTCTTTTATTTTCTTTTATTTTATTACCATTTTATTTTCCCCTTTCTCCCATTTGGATTCCCATTCATGATTCTTGGTGATTTATCATTATCGGAATAAGAGAGGTAGAGCGATAGAAGATGGCGAGGGAGAGGGAGGAGGCCCCACTATGGGTTCTTCCAAGGCCCGGATCAGAGTGTGGCGTGTTTGGGTGGTGGATTCTACGTGAAGCTTTAGTGGATTCCACCTAAAGGTAAGACCATTTTATGTTTTCACCACAAATCCTTGTTGTATACATGTTTTTCATTTTAAATAATGTTAGTAGCTTTTTGGGTATTTCGTGGGGTTTGATCTAGGCATAATTGGGGATAAATGGGTGCTTCATGTCGTTTTAGGGGATTTACCTTCGGGAGTACCCATGTACATGACATGTGTTAAAGAGAACACACACTATATGTTCTTCCTATTTAGGTAAGATGTTGTTTTGTGACTACATTCCATGTACTTGAGAGTACACACCCTGTAGTGGTCCTGGTGTGTAGTTGAGTACTTGACCAGACACCTCGTGTGGTGGTACATGGCTGTGTAGGGTACACAAATTGACCCCATGTGGGAAGAATTCCTTGTATGCGTACATGTATAGGTAGAACAAATGACCATTCTATGTGTTGTACATGGTCAAGTACCCCCTGTGGAAGTACAAACCATATACTTGGGAAACAAGTCATGTACTCAGGAGGGGTACACACTGAGTGTGGATGAGGAATACAGGTAGGTACCCATGTTGCACTAATAAAAAACATGCCTTTAACAACAACAGAATTTATCAACAGTAGAAAAATTCACTGATAAAGTTCATCTTTATTAGTGCTAAAATAAGCGCTGAAAAATGGCACCCTTTATCGGCTCTTTTTTTAGTACAGATTAAAGGTAACCCTTATCAGGGCTTTATTTTAGCATTTATAATGGAATCCTTTATTAGCACCTTATTTTTAGTGCTGATAAAAGGTTCCCTTTATTAGTACATTTTTAGCACTGATAAAAGTTTTCCTCTTTAAATGCCTTTTTAGTGCTGATAAATGTCCATAATAAAATGAAAAATCAAACAAATAAAAACCAAATGAGTAAATTAAGAAAAATATGAAACATTTTATTAATTAAATAATTATTGATAAAAATGAATAAATTTAATATACATATATATAGATTATAAATAATAATAAATATTATATTTTAAATATAGATATATGAAATGAAGAAGTATAATATATATAAAATTTTAATTAAAAACATATTATTTTCTTATTGATTTTTAATGTTTGAGTTTTCAATTTAAACTATATAAAAAATTGTGTGTTGCATTTATTTCACACACACACACAAATATATATATATATATATATATATATGTTAATGCATTTGTATATAAAAACTCAAACACAATATATTTATACAATATATATAAACACATACACCTAATATTTTTGTAATTTATTCAAATTTCAGTATATTTTGGAATTTCATTATAACATGATACATTTAATATATATTATGTTTTTAATCAGTCAATTTTATTTATTTATTTAAAATTATAGTTAGGGTATTCATTTTTAATGTTTTTTTATTTTCTTTTTGAATTTGGTCATTTAATATTATATATATATATATATTTACTATGTTTTAGTATTTTCAATAGGTATTTAACCACTTATATATATATATCTATATTTTTTTAATAACTTTTATTTAATTAATAAAAATTAACCATTTTTCAATATTTTTATAGTGTACTCATTTTGAATTATTCAATTTCACTCATTTTTAAAAATGCATGTATTTAAGATTATATATCTATTAATAATTGTAAAAATATATTTGTAAATAAATATTTATAAATAAATATATCTATAAATTTATAATTACTATATTTATTTTTTTTATAAATAAATAATAATTTTTTAAAATAAGTATTTATATAATTATAAATAAATAATTAAATATATTTAAATAATTATTAAATTATAATAAATTTACTAAAAAAATTATAAAATTATAATAAAGTTATTTAAATGATTATAATTATAAAACTTTTATGAACACTTTTTTATCACCGATAAATATTCATTTTATCAACACTTGTAAATTTAGTGCTGATAAGGGGAATCTTTGTCAGCATTTTTCTGAAAGCACTGTTAAAAGTGTCCCTAATCTATTTACAAAAACCATAACCATGACTCATTCACTTTCGATTCTTAAGCTCTCATGGAACTCCTCTACTTCCGGTGCGGCTGCTTTACATTCCCTCAGATTAATCAAGGATATAATCCAGTGAATGTTATTTTCTACTCTTCCTCTATCATTTTTTGATGTTTTGGGTTCCATGTTTTTCGTTTTTATACTGTTCTTAAACATGATGAACCCTACATCTCTTCTCTTAGCTACTAAAATACAATGAGTGTGGTTCTATTTCATCATTTATCTCGTTTTATATGTATTTGAGTGTCCAACCCATTAGTCCCTAGAGACACACATAGATGGTTTACTCTCCTCTCAAAATTAACAAGGAGACCTCTCACCCCCCTCCATTTTCTATTCATTTGAATAATATAGGGTTCCAAAATCTAGGTAGTTTCCCAAATTGAATTAATCTTATTGACTAGATTATAGGTTCTAAAGGATTACTTATGAGGATTTTTTAGGATTAGGGGATAAAATGTTGTGGCCCCCATTTATGGGTGATGAACATATAGAGACCAAGGTAAGTGTAAAAATTATTAAAACATGTTTTGTGTATTAAGTTTATTATTATAAATTGTTAAACAATGAAATGGGTTACTTAGATTTATGAATTTGATGAATAATTTTTTATTGATTTCAAAAAAATATTGAATTAATTAGTCACATTCCAAAAATTATTTTATTGATGCATGTTGTGCGTGTTTTTTTAATTAAATCATGACTATTATTAAACTTTAACCATTGGTTACAAAGAGTGATGGGGATTTTTTTTGGTGAGAAAAATATGATCATTTTTTAAAATTTCTAGATTGGATAGAGTTGAGAGATCATTGTGTAAATGGACTTAGAAATACACAACAACATATAAAGAGTGTGTTTCCCAAAAGTAAGTGAGTTATCTATGGTTGGATAGTTAATCGAGAAAACTATGAAATATTATTTATTAATATATTTACAAATGAAAATAGAGAGATAATTAATTCATAGGATAAAAAATAATTTTAAAAGTCATCCAACATGGTGAATAACCATAGAGAGAACAAAAATTTATTAAAATATACTTTTGATAGTTTGAATATTTATGTCTTATAAGTAATTTAATTTTTTATCCATGTCCAAAATTCACAAAATAGTGATATTGTATTTGCTGATATCCTTGAATCATAAATAGAAATTTAACCTTATATATACTTTTATCAGAGGCTATGACCAACCACTAATTTATATTTTCGTGGGGAATTAAATATATGATATTGTATGAAGGAATTTGGCTACTTCTCCAAAATGGTTTCTCATCAATTATATATCATAAAGAGGATCATAGATGGATTGAAACATTTATTGAAATTCTCAATGAAAGAAGTACTCCAATGTGATGAAATTATCAGTTTCCATGAGATAATTGTCAATGATAAAGGCACTCTTTATTAAATTTAGAGTCCCTATAAAGGGATATGATACCCCTATTGTAATTAACCCTTTTTTACATTTCATATCCTAACCACTCTTCTTCTTTGATCACTGTTTAGCACTAGGTTAAGGCACCAGCACTCCTTCGGTGATCGGGGGTCCTCAAAAATATTTCTATTATTGAAGTCTAGTTTAATATACTCAAATTATATAATATTTGTTATGGGGATACCTCTCTCTAATATAATATTTTACAATTTATAATATCATTTTCAGTCGTAAAGTAGGACATTTCTAGAGGTAATTGTAGTTCTACTTCAAGCTATGTGGTATAATTTTTAATGATGGGAAGTATCTATGGTTACTCTAAGATTTTATGGTAGTATATCATAATAATAAATTTATGATTTCATTTAATATATTAATTTCATTTATAAGAGTATAAAAATTCTAGATCAATACTATGCATAAGTTGATAAATTTACCCTTTAAAGGGATGTATGTTATTAAAGGGATCTTATGATGGATTAATAAAAATATCCAAAATTGGAAGGTGAAAAATCATTGAGTATATAGAAGTGATGTCCAATGTTAGTGGGGTGAGATTCATTTCTTCAAGACCATTAGAGTGGAGGTATTCTAATTTCTCTTCAATTGAGGAGACTTTTTGAGTGATTCCATTAGTGTAGGTTCCTAGTACACTTTAATACTTAGACACTTTATTATCTTCTATATCTTGATGATATATGGGACTCCCTCTATCAAAAAAGACATCCTATCATCATTGTTGTTCCAGAGTTTATTGATGACATATCTCCGAAATAGTGATGGTAGGAAGGCTAGTTTGAAAAAGGGAATGAGTAGCCTCAAGTCCATCATCAAGAGATGGAAGGAAATCAAGAATTTGATTATGGATTAAATAAAGGTAGTGAAGGTTAGTTGTATTATAGTATTGAATTATTATATATTTGTTCAAGACAGTAACAATTTTATTGCAAGATGTATGAAATTGTGAACTTTTATGCCTAATGTTTATTACATTTTTGTTATTCAAGACAAATTAAATGTTTGACTACTCATGCATATAATGTCTTCTGAACATGATGATGTTAGGAATCCCTAGAAAGATCAAACTATTGATGATGGAACTGTAGAATGATTATGGGATCAACAAAATGTTGATGAAAAAATGAAAAATAACAAGAACGATGCTGCATCAATGTTTTGAATAAAATTATCAAGGCAGTAAGTCATGGTATAAAATTTGAGGTTGGTTAGAATCAACGCAACCGACCAATTAACCCTAACAAGTCAAAATTGATTATTTATCTTGGGGTCACAATGAGGATGAATGTGCTGATTGATATTGACTCATGGTGCCACATTCAACCTATAATGAAGGAAATCCATTAGAAAGATATAACAGTAATGTTACAATATACATTCTCTATTTTACTAAAAAATTATATAATGAAAAATTTATTGAGTTTTAATTATTCCTTGAAGATGTCATTTATTTTAGAACATTACCATAAGAAATTTGTCTTAATGGCCACTAGAAAATCCCATAAAGGCTTTTGGAATCTTCAAATAAAGTTACATCTTAGATATGCTGAGGGGAAAATAAAACCCCACCGACCACTAAGTTATGCACACATTATAAAGCCGGAAACATGGACTTATTTAGAAAATGTTCATAATGAGAAATTATTTTACGTGCATTGCGATCAATAATATATTATTTGACATTATCTATTTAATCCAAATTGATTCAAAATTGTTATTTTATGAAACAAAAAAAGAGTTCTAAAAATAAAGAACATGCATCAAAACCAGTGTACCCTTATCGCAAAGGAAGGATAGGGTATAATTCATTAGAGAAGAAATCGGTATTTATTTTAAATATACAATAAAATTTTAATTATGTTATATGAAACAACATATGTTCCGTATTTTATATCTAGATTGATGAATTAAAATCTAAATCCACTTCTATCCCCCGTCATGTTCTATGGAAGGAGGATCATGTAAATAAGGATGCTATATTATTTGATAAAAACAAAAAAGAAGTATGGGAATCATGTTTTAGTATGAAATAATTGCAATTTGTTATGAATTATAACAATAGTACAGTAAAATAAATATGTTCATATTTTTTTATGGTTTAGACACAAGAATTGACAATGACTGTACTGGAAGAAAAGAGACTTTCAGTAGCTTTGATGTGGCCAGAACAATATGGTCACTGCTGGTCAATGTGGACACTCAAGATGGGGGGGGGGGGGTGAATTGAGTTCCAATTAAAATTTTCCATTTAAAAGTTTTGTATTAAAATCCCCAAAATTAAATAACAAGCTAAACTATAGTGAATTTCTAATACAGTAAACGTTTAGTTAGGTTCTCAAGAGATTGATTAGTTCTCAGTTAATCTAATCTGGAGATTAGTTTAGCTTTTGAAACTAACCTACTAGATTAAAATAAATACAAACACTTGATAGTTTAACTATCAAAGTAACTTTAAAATAGATTTATGTTTAATTTAATTAGCAAGGGAATATTCAAAATAGTTTTAACTAAAATAAAAATGCACAACAGTTTTAAACAAGAGGTTCAGTCTCAAGAAGAGACTTAGTCCTCTCAAACAGTTTTATACAAACTATGATCCACACCCTCGATCTTGGTTTTACAATAGTGCACATACTATCCAGGTCCTCAGACCTCTACCACAATTCTACATGGGAAAGCAGCAAAAACATCACAGGATATCCAGGTCCTCAGACCTCTACCACAGTTCTATGTGGGATACACACAAGTATAAAAATGATGGTGTGAGGATTTCAGTATCCTTCAGTACAGCTTAGGATAAAGTGTGTGTTAAAATAAATAGAATCACACACTACTCGTAATGTAAAGAAAATGATCAAAGTATAGAAATAATATAAAGATAGGTTTAGAATGCTCTTGTGTGTTGTTAATGTAGCTCTGAACTCCTTTGGATCGAAGCAGATGAAGTTTTGAGTCCTTCTCTGGTACTTGTATGATAAACAGAGAATCTGGGTTCAACTTGTGTTCTTAATGAGGTTCAATTGATTGAAGATGTTCCTTAAGCTTCAAATATTCTTCGCGTGTTGTCAACATCAATTTTCATGCAGTGTGCCTTTCCTTTTTTACTTCCTTCAAGTATCTTCTTCGTTATGGTGTTCATAGCCCTTGCTTTTCGTCTGTGTATTACACAATTCTTAGACACACACGAATTTTAACTTTGAATGCACGTGTTGGAGCCGAACAGTTTCATGTGTTCTGCACCTCATACCTCGTACTATTCAATGATATGTATACAATTAAACATTAATTATTTCGGTGCATTAAAGTCATCAAATATGACAATTAGAAATTAAATTTAAAGACGAAAAAGTAGTTTAAGAAACAGTGTCACAGTAAGTCATGGAAATGGTGTCTCATTCACATAGTGTCTAGGTTGATCACGGTGTCTGAGTTCCATGATGTCTCATGGTCACGGTGTCTGCTTCACGGTGTCTTTTTCATGATGTTTGGCTTCACGGTGTCTTATTCACGGTTTCTTGCTTCACGGTTTCTTGCTTCATGGTTCCGGTGTCTTAGACTTTCCAAATTGACTATGTGCAGACTTAAATAAAGAAGATAATAGAAAGGATCATACTTAAGCATTTGTTAAGGAAGTTATTTTGAGAGTATATAGATGATAGTATAAAGTAGGTAAATTGAAAATAGAATAATTAAGATCTTGAAAGGCTCTTCTTAAAGCATGAGAAAACTTTAGACAAAAATACACATGATTGGATATAATTTATAGAAGTTGACTAGGTTGAATAAGATTTGTAATCATTAACACATGATTAAATACGATTTTTGATCATTAAAAAATGATAAATACATGAGATGTCCATCAATCTCCCCCCTTTTGATGATCACAAATCATATACAATTAAGGTCTTTATTGGATTCAACTATAAAGATAAATTGCTAACATAGTATATAGAGACATAGAAATATAGAAACTTAGAAACTTCTTTCCCTCTTGGGATTATCAAAATTAAGAAATAAGAGAGATCAAAAAGGTTTATTGTCCATTAATAGAAAATAAGTTGATATTACAACAAAAAGTAAAAAAATAGTATCCCTATCAAAAAGAGTAATCACTTTTCTTTCTCAAGGGCTGGAATTCTCTTTGCCTTTTGCAGTAGCAGAAGAGTAAGCCATAGGGGAAGAGGCTGAGGTAGAAGAAGGCATAGATGTGGTTGGTAAAGAGGGTAATGGAAGGCCTTAAAAGACTGAGGGAGACAAGGAAGGAGCAATAGAAGATTGAGGCAGTTGTTGATCAAGAATCACAGTCCTGATTTGACAATGTGCTTGACCAACTGACATGGTGGTTAAGGCTAGAGCAGAGGTGAAGTTAGGTAGCCCAAGTTTGAGAGGTGCAGCCACTGGAGAAAAAATGGATGTACTCTAGACATGAAGATAGGGCCTTAGAAGTTTGATAAAATTTGTAATAATATCTACACCATACTGTATGGATTTCTCAAAATCCTCCTTGTTCTCCATAAACTTGTCTAAAAAAGAGTAAACTCTGTGAGATTATGGACTTGGTTCTTGAAATCTTGAGTCACAAGAGGAATCTACAGATTTTCTACAAGGTACTTGAAATGGTTTGTCATATCTGTCTTTGAAAAAATTCTGTTGAAGTAGAAATCCACTTTCTTGGAAATCTCTTGCTGAGTATCATTAGAAATTTTTGAGTGTATTTGTACTAAGTCAAGAACTCTATAACTGTTTTTGACTAGTTCAGATAAGGAAGCTGCATTGAAACCACTGAAGACATTCTGAAGATCTTCTTTGATTACCGTTCTGAGATGATCACTGTCCAAGGAGGGTTTAGAGGATTGACCAGATGCCTTGACAGCTATGGTCAGATATTTTAGTTGATTCAACACCTTTTGAAGACTCCCTGTGTAATCATCAGTGAGTTTATTCAGATTGGCAACAAGATATTTCATTTCCGTCACAATTTGTTTGTTCCTTTCAACAATCTTTTCATCAAAGGATGATAGATAAAGTTGAATCTGAGACACAATAACTTGTGGTATTTGCGAAGCAATAGGTTCTATAAGAGGAACAACAAATTCATATCTCAAATGCAGCTCACTCTGCATGTCTTCAACCATACTTCTTAGGGTCTTTACTTCATTACTGAGCATCTTATTTTCAACGCTTACTTCTTGAATTTCATGGAGAATTTTAGGTTGTATTTTCCAAATAATTTTCTCCAACAACAGATAGGTATATTTCTCACTTAAAATTTTCACAAGACGAGGTTGGGTATGCATGAGTTTCTCAACTTCAAATAATAGTGTGGCACCAAATTAATTCAAATTATCCTTACTCACAAAGAGTGGATGTTCAGACAAGGGTTCAGGAGTAGGTACAGGTACAGGTATAGGCTCAAATTCCTTCTTAGGTGCAAAATTAGAGACTAATTTCAACTGAAATAAAGAGGAAATATCATGTCCGGTTGCTGTAACCTGATATGAATCATTCACATCATAGAAGCTAGTAAATTTGTACTGAGTGTCTACATGACTCTACTTAGTTGGATGTGAGGCTTCAACAGACTCAACATTTGGGGTTTTCTCCCCCTCAACAGGTGCCTCCATCTCAAGACTGAGAGGCTTAGGATCTTGGTCTAGTTCCGCAGACTCAACTCTGAGTTCCTCACTCATTTCTTGTATAGCCAGCTGAAAGGCTATATCCATCCTTTCTTCAGCAGAAGGTATTATTTCAGGAAAGATTGTTCCATAGGGAGTTCCTCAAGATTTACCTCTTGAAAAATAGGTAGCTCTCCCACTATAGGCTCTTCTACTGTAGGCTCTTCCATGGCATGCATTTCAGATTCTTTGGAAATTTATTCTTTTATAGCTTTGGGTTGAATTTTAAAATTAGCAGTTTCTTTAGGAACATGGACTTCTTATTCAAGAACTACATGAGGAACAATAGTCATATCTTCTTCAACAATAACAGCTTCACTAGGTAGAAATTCAGCCTCTTCTTCCTCTTCTTTAGGATACTCAACAATCTCATATGGTTCCAAACCAGGATAAAAAATGTCTTTTGGTCTTGAGGGATAATCCACCGGATTGAATTTCTCATAAAATTTATCATTGTCTTCCACCCATTCCTTTTTCCAAGGATTCCAGTTTATCTTCATTCTTTTGATAGTAGCTTTGAGAGGCAGTACTCATAGTCTATAATCAATTCCTTATTGGGTCCAACTACAACTTTTGCCAGAATCATGGCTAATATTAGCCGAGAGTAAAACAGAGAAGTTGACTTGGATGTTGCTTTGATCAACTCACACATATGGTGAATGATATATTTCCACAGGTTGATCATATGTCCATTTTTCATGAGGTGAATCAAAAAAACATCTTGATATTTTAACACAAAAAAATTATCTTTTCTTGGACTTACCATATTTTGTACAAACTTAATCAGAAACCTTGTTTCTCCATCTAATTCAGCAGCAATGGCTCGCCTTTGTGTGCCATTTCTAGTTAGGGTTTTCAGTGCATCTTCTAAATCAAATAAATCGGTTGAAGGTGGAGGTGCTCTCTGATAATCCTCACATATTTCTTCATGAGGTATCCTAAGGAATGCAACCCATAACCTTGAAGACAAGGAGAATCTCTACCCATTGACCCAGCTTCTCACAACATAACTCTCACCAGAATCAAATAAGAGCTGTACGTATTGGTAAAACTGAGCTACTAACCTAGGATTGATGGGTCTATCCACCTTAGATAACCAATCTAACCAGACTTTTTGTTTTAACACTTCTAATATCAATGAATTACTAGACAGAAGCCACTTGGGGAAAATCTCTTTCTCAGGTACAACAACGCAGTTTACCTGATTCATATTTAAAGGACCTTTGAGTGTCAACTTAGGTTCAATCTTCTTCTTCTTCGAGCTACGCTTCTCGAGTGTCGATGATGACCGACGTTTAATTCTTGTCATTCACTGAAGGTTCGAGTGAGATAAGGGTTTCAGGGATGAATAAATGTTTGAAAAGAGTAGACAGAAGAAACATTGAGTGAAAAATTAAGTGATACTTTCTTTGTTTTATCATTTAGGAATACCAAACATCGTTAAAAATAAAAACGTGGGAAAAATAAAAGAGGTGAAATAATAATTACTATGATAAGGATTTAAAGAAAAACAAAAATAATTTTTACGATGAGACAGTAAGTGGTCACTACGGAGAGATAGTAAACGAGTGTGAGATAGTAAACGAGTTTCACAGTGAGACCATGAGTAAACTTTTCAGTGCACGTTACGGTGAGACAGTAAACATGAGAGACAATAACCGAGGAACCGTAATAATGAAACAATAAATTATAACATAGTAATATATCAAACAGTAAGACCTGAAACAGTAATAATAAAGGTATATATTTTATATTTATCATGCCTGGTTCATGTATGATGTAGTCTATTCTCCCAGAATTTAATGGTTTAGTGAATATACCAGCATGTTTATATTCAGTACCAATGAATTCCAAAATGATATCCCCTTTTTGATAATGATCTCTAAAAAAGTGATGTCTTACATCAATATGATTTGTCCTAGAATGTGAAACAATATTCTTTGATATGTTAATAGCACTTTTGTTGTCACAATTTATAAGTACATGTATAAATTGATATCCATAATCTAGTAATGTGTGTTTCATCCACAAAATTTTTGCACAACCACTTCTAGCAGCTATGTATTCATCTTCTGTAGTAGATAATGCAACAAAATTTTGTATCTTTATACACCATGATACTAGTGACTTACCTAAAAGGTGACATATTCTATAGGTGTTTTTTCTATCTAACTTACAGCCACCAAAGTTAGCATCAGAATAACTAACTAATTCAAATGATTGTCCTTTAGGATAAAATAGTCCTAGATTGGGTGTTTTCTTGAGGTATTTGAAAGTTATCTTTACAAAATTTAAATGATATTCCTTAGGGTCTAATTAAAAATGACCACACATACACACACTAAACATAATGTTAGGATGAATAGAAGTTAAGTAGAGTAAACTTCCTATCATTTTACTATAAGTTTTTTGATCAACAAATTTTCCATCTTCATCAAGATCCAACTTACAAGTGGTACTCATAAGAGTGTCACTACTTTTAGTGCTATCTAATCCAAAATGTTTTAGAAGATCCTTTGTATATTTAATTTGATTTAAAATAATACCATTTTCATTTTGAAAAACTTGAAATCCAATAAAATACTTGAGTTCTACCATTAAAATCATTTCAAATTAATTTTGCATCATTTTAGAAAAATCAACACATAAAGAATTCTTCAAAGATCCAAAAATAATTGCATCTACATAAATTTGAAAAAACTAAAACATCATTAGAAATTCTTTTTATAAAAAGAGTAGGATCAACTATTCCTTTTGTAAATCCTTTGGAAATAAGAAAAGTACTCAATCTGTCATACCAAGCTCGTGGATCTTTCTTTAAACCATATAAAGCTTTTGATAATTAAAAAATATTATTTGGAAAATGGGGATTTGTAAATCTAGGGGGTTGTTCAAAAAAACATCCTCAGCTATATACCCTTTCAATAATGCACTCTTGACATCCATTTGATATATTTTGAAATTCAAATATGCAGCATTGGTAAGCACGATTATGAGGGATTCAGGTCTGGGTACTGGTGCAAAGGTCTCATCATAGTCAACTCCTTCTTCTTGACTATATCCTTGTGCAACTAGTTTAGCTTTGTTTCTAACTATGTTACCATCTTCATCAACTTTATTCCTAAAAACTCATTTAGTGCCTATGGTCAAAGTGTCCTTAGGTCTATCTACTAATTCCTAGACTTTATTTCTTTCAAATTGATTTAATTTTTCTTGCATATCCATCACCCAAAATTCATCATTGATTGCATCATTGATATTTTTAGGTTCAAGCAATGAAAGAAAATCTTGATGTTCAACCTGGTTTCTTAGAGAAGCTCTAGTTTGTGTGCCTCTATCTAAATATCCTACTACAACATCTAAAGGATGATTTTTAAGAGTCCAAGTTGGTCTAGAAATGATAGGTCTAGAAATTTCAGGTTCATTTATAGGTTTGGGTACTACAGAAGCAGGTTTTGGATAATTTCCAGAACTGGTTGTCTTAACAACAGGTTCACTGTTTTTGTCTTTAAGTTCTAGAATGGACATATATTCTTCAAGATTTTCCAGAGGAGTCTTATGTTCATGTGGATTAGTTTCATCAAATTTGATGTGTACAGATTCTTCCACACATTTTTGTCTCTTATTTAATACTCTATAGGCTTTAATAGTTGTAGAGTAACCTAAGAAAATTTCTTTATCACTTTTAGAAGATAATTTGTCAATATTATCTTTAGTGTTAAGGATAAAAACTTTGCAACCAAAAACTCTAAAGTAATTAAACATAGGCTTCCTATTGTTCCAAAGCTCATAAGGGGTCTTTTTAAGAATTGGGCTAATCAAGAATCTATTGATAATGTATCAAGCTGTATTAACAGATTCAGCCTAAAAGTAAATAGGTAAATCATATTCATTGAGCATTGTCCTAGAAATCTCTTGAAGAGTCCTATTTCTTTTTTTGACTATACCATTCTGTTGAGGTGTTCTAGGAGCATAGAAGTTGTGACTATAGCCATTATGTGAGAAATAAGATTCAAACACTTTATTTTCAAACTCAAGGCCATGATCAATTCTCAAGGTCTTGATCCTAAGTCCACTAAGGTTTTCTATAGACTTAGAATATTTGATAAAATAATAATAGGATTCACTTTTGTGAGCAAGAATGTGTACAAAAGTGTACCTAGAAAAATCATCTACAAGAACATAAACATAGTTCTTCCTATTTAGACTTGAAACTCTTGATGGTTCAAACAAATCCATGTGAACCAACTCAAGAGGTTGAGAATTAGAAACTTATTTATTTGATTTGAAAGAAACCTTGTGTCATTTTCCCTTTTGAAAAGGATTAAAAACTTTATCTGTTGGAAATTCTAGTTTGGGTAGGTCTCTAACCAAACCTTTCCTAGTCAGTTTTCTAAGTGAGTGCACATTACAGTGTCATAACCTTTTGTGACATATCCAAGATTCTTTATGAAAAGTATTTAACAGGTAATATTTTTCTTAGCTAAAGAATTCAAATCTACAGTATAAACATTTTCATTTCTTAATGCAGTAAATACCAAAACATTTTTTGAATAAAATACATTACATGAATCATTTTCAAACTTAACGTTAAATCCATCATCACACAACTGAGAAATTCTTAACAGATTATATTTTAGTCCATGAACAAATAAAACCTTAGAAATTAAAACTAAATCAGTGTTACCAATCTAGCCTAAGCCGATGATTTTTACTTTTGAGTTATCCCCAAAGGTTACATGTCCTCAATCAAATTTGATTAAGATCTTAAAGAATGAGTAGTCTCCTGTCATATGCCTTGAACATCCACTGTACAAATACCATATCTTCCTATAGGAACTTTTCAAGCACGTTTCCTACAAAACAGATTTAGACCGAAGATAATTTTGGTACCCATATTTTCTTGGGTCTAGAAAGGTTATCAAGTAAAACTTTAGGTTCCCATATTTGTTTAATGTATTTACTATAATTAATTGATTCAAATGATTTTGATAAGTATACTATGTTTGTTCTATAAGAATTTGAATATCTAGATGAAGGCTAAGAGTTTCCATAACTTGAACTAGCAGCATACTATCTAGATTTTGGAATAAATTTATTCTTAACAATCGGTCTCTATCTAGGATAGTATCCTAAACCAGTAGTTTACCTTGGTGCAAATTGTTTCCCTAGAATTTGAGTTATATTATTCTTTCCATTAGTAATTTTTTCTAAATATTTCCTGAGTTACTAATTAGACAATTTCAGTTCAGTATTCTCTTTGAGTAGTTGAGCATTCTTTTCCTTTTCTACTTTTAGTGTAGATTTGATAGTGCTAGTTAAAGCATGCTGTTTATTTAAGGCTTTATACTTGTCTTTTAGCTCATTGCAAGTATCTTATAACATATTAAAGTATTCAAATAATTCTTCACTAAACATGTTTTCAGAATCAGTATCAGAATCATCTTCAGAATAATATGAGTTTAAAGCATGAGTATCCAATGTTACCTCAGCTGTGTTTGTCATAAAACTCATATTGGATTTTTGAGATTTGTCATCCGGAGTGGAATCAGAATCACTTGAACTGTCTTCTGAAGCACTCCAGGTTGCTTTCATATATTTCTTATATTTTTTGTCCTTATACTCATATTTCTCCTTGGACTTTAAATTCGGCCAGTTAGCTTTGACATGTCCTTTCCTCTTCCATTCGTAGAAGACTATCTGTCACGACCTGTCCCAGTAAGGCCTATGCCGCAACTCCCCAAGCCCTCCTCCAATAGGCCAGGGGATGGTGACTAGCACCGAGTAGGCATGTCACTAACATGGGAGGTATTTCCTATAAACCTGTACACATAATCACACACATCTCCAAGCCAACAAAGGTGAAAAGTAAAAACTACTAAAAATAGAAATGCATGCATACACTAAAAATCCCAACCAACATAGTATGATAGGAAAGTAAAGTACAGTATTGTAAAAACCTGTGCCAAAAGTACACTCCCACCAAAAGAAAGTCTGCAACAAAGTCCAACCTGTAAAGAAATGTACTGGGACAACAATCTGTAGCCATAAGAACACACCTCGGCCTGCCTGATCGCACTGAGTACCGTCTGGTCCTGGTCCACCTAGAATCCTGTCAAAGGCTCGCTTATCTGCACAAGACACGACACATGCGGGCAAAGCCCATGCAGTGGTGAGTATACCAATACCCAGTAGGACACCCTGAAAACCCAAAAGGAATACAATAAAGGAAATACCACAAAGGAAAGATATAGTCAGCTCTACATAGTATATGTTTATAGAACATATAACAAGAATATCCAGAAATACTCTTACATGATCGAATATCGTGAAACCACCACTAAGATCCAGCTAGAAGATTCCACTAAGCAAGTAACCGGGACAACATACTCCTAAGTCTGAAGAGAGAGATACGATGCACTCGTTCCGGGAGAACTCACTCCACGAGTACTGAAGAAAGATACTTGATGCGTCAGATGAGGATCACAACTAGTAGCTATGGGGTGATTTCAACAACTCAGTATGAACTAACTTGAAAAGTAGAGGATCAGCGCCCGGGTAAAGTAGGTCACATCGATACCAAGAAACTCTACCTAGTGTACCATGAAGGAATAGAGGATCTGGATCTAAGTCTCACATAGGAGATTCCAAAACCTCTATTCGGGAAGTCCTGCTGAAGGGATCATACTCCTGTGTGTAGGAAATGATACCGAAAACCTTCAGGGGAAAGACCAATGGGACGAACCCTAAAGAAACTAGTCCAAGTCACAGAATACAACTGGATCAATACATGTATAAATAGGTTACATGACGTGTAGTGGGATCAGACGCCATGTTCCTTGACTTTGGGTACTACCCATGTAAACGGCCTGTGTCTCTCACCCAGGTGTGTAAAACTAGACTACACGACATGTAGAAGGATCACACGCCATGTTCCTTGACTTCAGGTACTGCCTGTGTAAGAAGACCGTGTCTCTGGGATTGTCGTATAAATAGTAACTACACAACATGTGGAAGGATTACACGCCATGTACGAGTGTACATGGTTCGCTCCGTGTATGCTGGCCATGTGTCCGTACACGACCTCAACCCGTGTCGCCCTGCTCGTGTACCTGTACATGAGGTATCCCGTGTATCTGGACGGGTTTGGCCAAGGAAGGGTATACATGTCGTGTACTTGGCAATGTACCCAACCCATGTCTGTGTACTCCCAGAGTACATTCCGGGTGTTCTAATGATGAAGACATGTTGTGTAGCCCATACTACACACCGTGTAGTCAGGATTTCTCCAGAATCGCTGCCTTCTTCCTCCCGCCTCGGCCGAACCTCCAGATTCACGATCTGTCATTCGTTTTCCGCGAAACTCGAGATCTCACGTAGCCTCATCGTTGTGATGCTAAATCCGTGGGTTTCAGACCTTCGATCGGCTCCAAAATCCAATTCCGGTCACCTGTGTTGAAATATTTCGAAGAACGATATCTTCCTATTCGCTTCGATCCGTCCATCGCCACAGTAGTCGCACCTCCATGGGGTTGTCCTGATGCCAGATCTTCAATTTGGGATCGTTTTATTACACAACAGATGCACACAGATCCATCGTTCATATCTCCATGAAGAACGCGTAGAACGCACATGAAGAACTCAAGAAAGCAGGGAAGAAAGGCACAAAAAATCGAGAGGTATGAACATCGATCGATGTTTGTGTCGATCTTGGTTCGTCACTGTTAGATGGATAAAAGAAACCAAAATAAACTTCAAGAATCAATCCCCAAAAGATCCCACAGATATCCAATCCCACATAATGATCAATCCGCAGGCCAATCTATTCATTGATTGGTCTGCGTTCATCATGGAAATCAATAACGGGAAAGAAACCACAAAGAGATCAAATCCCCTACATTGATCTGTGGCGTTCATTGGCGAAGATCCGGTCGCCGTGTCATCATCGCTGGCGAAACTCGTCAAGAACATCGTCGCCGCATTGGGGGTTTCCTCCGGAGCTTTCCAGAGCCTCTTAGGGAAATTCAGGGTTATGAGATCTGTAACCCTGATCCCCTACGAAACATTTACTTAAAGATTAAAAATATTTCACTGCAGAAATATTTAATAAAATATTTTTATTAATTATTTTATTACGGTTACGTCCAAAAGCTAGATTTCACCACTGACTGGCGCCAGCTGATGTTAGGTCTCACCTAAGGGAAACTCACTACTCTGAATGCAACGGTGCCCTAGTATTTCTAATCTGAGGACCCGTTCAAGAGTTATTCTACTTTTTCAGGAAAACCATACACGCACATAATTTAATTATTTAATTAAATTCAAACATTTGTTCCGGGATCACTGGGCCTCGGAACTGCATGCCGTCTCAGATCCTGGTCTAAAAATAAATCCCATATAAGACAGAAAAAATATACAGAAAAATATGAGACATTACACTATCGCATCATTTTTATCATCTTTCTTATAATCTCTCTTCCAATGACCTTTATTGTCATAATTTCCCTTGTAATTCTATTTTCTGAAAAACTTCTTTTTCCTATAATACTTCTTAAATTGTCTGGATTTTTGATCCATTTCATCATCACTATAAGATGCACTTTCTTCACTACTTGAACTATCACTTGCTACTTGAATTTTCTCTTTGTCCTTGATTTTTGAGGCAGTAGACTTAAATGCCACTGAATTCTTCTTAGATTCATCATCTTCTTCTTTGTTTACCTTCAAATATTCTTCATACATAATCAACTTACCAATCAGCTCTTTGACAGGTATCTTGCCAATGTCACATGATTCTCGTATAGAGACAAAGGTTCCTCTCCATCTGTCTGGTAGGCATCTTTGTATCCTTATGATTTTATCCTTTGTGGGAACAACTTTTCCCAGTGAGATCTTTGTATTGACTATCTCATTAAACCTGGGATACATATCAGAAATAGGTTCATCAGATTTAATTTTGAAATTATCATACTTAATAGTGTATATATTTAGTCTCATTTCATTAACAATGGTTTTTCCCTCATGAGAAACTTCCAAAGTATCACATATTTCATAAGAGATCTTACAAGCAGATATTCAGTTAAATTATTCATCTCTTAAAGCACAATAAAAGGCATTAATTTCTTTAAAATTATTATTATAAGTTGATTTAGCAGATTCATCCCAATTATTTCAAATTGTTTTTGGAATCTTATATTGAGTCTCTATAACAGTCCAGATGTCAAATCCCATAATTTCTAAATGAATTTTCATTTTGATTTTCTATTGGGAATAATTAACACCATTAAAGAAGGGTGTCCTATTTGTAGATACACCTTCTAATCTATTATCCATAACAAATTTGTTTTAAAAACATATATAAAGATATAAAAATTTAGAATTTACATAAATTTTGAGATCTTTAAGATACAACTAAAATCACAGTTGAATTTTTTTCCCGAACATAGATTTTTGAAAAACCTTTATTAAACCCTTTGATACCAAATGTTGGTCGGAGTGGACACTCAAAGGGGGGGGGGGGTGAATTGAGTTCCAATTAAAAATTTATATTTAAATGTTTTGTATTAAAATATCCCAAATTAAATAACAAGCTAAACTGTAGTGAATTTATAATACAGTAAATGTTCAGTTTGGTTCTCAAGAGATTGATTAGTTCTCAGTTAATCTAATCTGAATATTAGATTAGATTTTGAAACTAACCTACTGGTTTACAATAAATAAAAACGCTTGCTAGTTTAACTATCAGAGTAACATTAAAATAGATTTATATTTAAAGTACTTAGAATTGGAATATTCAAAATAGTTTTAACTAAAATAAAAATGCACAAAAATTTTAAACAAGAGGTTCAGTCTCAAGCAGAGACTTAGTCCTCTCAAACAGTTTTATAGAAACTATGATCCACACCCTAGATTGGGGTTTTACAGTAGTGCATAGACTGTCTAGGTCCTCAGACCTCTACCAGAGTTCTATGTGGGAAAGAAAAAACAATAGTACAGGCTGTCTAGGTCCTCAAACCTCTACCAAAATTCTACGTGGGATATACACAGGTATAAAAATGATGGTGTGGGGATTTTAGTATCCTCCAGTTCAGCTTAGGAAATAGTGTGTGTTAAAATAGATAGAATCACACACTGCTCGTAATGTAAATAAAATGATCCCAACAGATAAATAATATGGAGATAGGTTTATAATGCTCTTGTGTAATGTCAATACAGCTCTGAACTCATTTGGATTGAATAAGATGAAGTTTTGAGTCCTTCTCTGGTAGTTGTGTGTGAAACAGAGTGTCGTGGTTCATCTTGTTTTCTTCATGAGGTTCAATTGAGCGAAAATGTTCCTTAAGCTTCAAGTATGATTCATGTGTTCAGTAGCATCATGTTTCATGTAGTGTGCATTTCCTTTTTTTACTTCCTTCAAGTATCTTCTTCATTATGGTGCTCGTGGCCCTTGATTTTCATATGTGTATTACGCACTTCTTGGACACACTTCACTTTTAACTTTGAATGAACGTGTTGGAGCCGACAGGTTGCATGTGTTTTGCACCTCATACCTGATACTGTCTGATCATATATCTACAATGAAACATTAATTATGCCAGTTCATTAAATTCATCAAATATGACCATTAGAAATTAAGTTGAAAGATGAAAAAGTAGTTTAAGAAATGGTGTCACAGTAAGTCATGGAAACGATGTCTCCTTCACACGGTGTCTAGGTTGATCACGGTGTATGAGTGTCACATCGTCTCATGGTCACAGTGTTTCCTTCACGATGTCTTGTTCACAATGTCTAGCTTCACGATGTCTTGTTCATGGTGTATTGCTTCATGGTGTCTTGTTCACGGTATCTTGCTTCATGGTGTCTGGCTTCACGGTGCCTGGATTCATGGTGTCTTGCTTCATGGTGCCAGAAATACATATCCAGTGGCTGACTTATGGTGTCTTAGACTTTCCAATGTAACTATGTGCAGACTAAAATAAATATGATAATAGAAAGGATCAGACTTAAGAATTTGTTAAAGAATTTATTTTGAGAGTAGATAAATGATAGTATAAAGTAGGTAAATTGAAAATAGAACAATTAAGATCTTGCAAGGATCTTCTTAAATCACGAGAAGACTTTAGAAAAAAATACACATGATTGGATATAATTTATAGAAGTTAACTAGGTTGAATAAGATTTGGAATCATTAACACATGATTAAATAAAATTTGTGATCATTAAAACATGATTAATACATGAGGAGTCCAACAGTCACATTAGAATATTAGGTTTTGGAGTCTCTCCTTGAACATATTTTGAGAATAAAAACCACATGTAGATACATATAATATAATGAGACAAATGAAGACACAAATATACTCACTACAAGATATTATTTTATGGTCTGGTTTAGCAGACCAATGTATAAGAAAGGATCAAAGTGAACTGGTGGTGGAGAAAATATCCACACATAAACCAAATTATCCTACTACATTTGAGGCTAGTCATTCCCCCAACAACATTCCTTACCTGAAATAATCAAATTTTTCATTACTCTTTCTCATAAATGCGAATCAAATAACTTATGATAACTTTATACTACTAAAGTTATATAGGGTACATTTGTATGTGATTTTTATCTATCAACGCCCACATACCACTGTGTTGTGATGGGTCTAGCGTATAATATACCAGGAGACTAGCTACACAATCAATCCCTCCCAAAAAATCACAAGAGAATGGGTATTGAGGTAGCTCATGATCCAACTGCTGAGTATCCTGTTCCACTTGATGGTCTAGATATTACATTGGTTGAAAGATTATATTAGAGATTTCATATCATGGATATCTAATATTATAAAGATACATGAGGTTTGACTTTAAAAAAATTCATATGAAAACCATTTAATGTTTAAGGATAACATTTTCGAAGTGAGGTATGATATTACAGATGGAAAAAGTAGCAGAGAAATGAAAGGTCGAATCAAGAAAATCTAGTGAATCAACCAAGAAAAAAAGACCTTTCGAGAGTACCTTCTCCCCACCAGTTCCAGAGTAATAATTATTATCCATAAAACATTATATAGAGACCACATTTAAAGACTAAACTATGTCTTACATTGAATATTAATAAAAAATATATGGATATTCCTTGATAGAAAAAATTCGTTTCGAGACTCTAAATGATATTATCAAGCATGAATAGCTGGGAGTATCAGTTGTGAATACATACATAAGGTACATTTTCATAATACATCTATCCAAATAGTGAGATAAATATGTTTATTAAAGATAATAACTATTCATATTTTGTACATGCATTTATATTAAAACTATATAAAGGGAAGATCATGTGAAACATGATTTGGATTCATTAATCCCTGCATCATTCTAGAAATTACTTTGAATGAAGAATAAATTAAGAAGAAAAGAGATGAGTTACTCAAACTAGTTAATAAAAAACCATCATATGACATACTCTTTTTGTTACCTACATTGCAGGTGTAAAACTCTGTGATCTAATCACATTAAATATTTTTTTCAATTTGGAATTACTTAAATGTTTTCATTTTTTTAGGAAGCACTGGATGCTGATAATAGTCAACATAGACACCCCAAATATTTATTTTTTGGATTTAATGCATTGATTTCCAACCAAACGACCACACATGATGTGGAATGTGAATATGTAATACACTAAAATCAACATTTTATAGATAAAATTCAAATTATATATTCGATCTGTGTTTTAATGATAATTTTTCTATAATAGAGTGGTTTCTAAATACATGATAGATCATGGAATGAATTTAGTTTTTGAAAAGATAAATCCTGTGGATTAATAAAAATGGAAACATATTAATGTATATATATTAATATTTAACTATCAGAACATTTCAAAACATTTTAATTAGTTTTTTTAGTGTTTTTGAAGTGTCCAATACAAGATAATGAAATTTACTGTGAACATTATATATGAAAATTTATGAGATAAATCATAAAACATGAAAATAACAACATCCCCCAATAGGTAATTATTGAAGGTAATTAAAATTTCATTAAATATATTTTGATAATATTTTTTTTGTCTATATTTTATCTATACTATTATGATTTCTGACAACAGATTTACACAAAAGAATAAATAAATTACTTTAGAGATGAATGGGAAACATACTTTTTGTTAGAATGTATGCTGACAACAAATTTAGGTGATTACCTACTATATTTGTGATCTAGTGGAGTTATGAACTTCAAAAGATATTTTGGATGTAAATAATTAGTGTTAGAGTGCTTATATATTATTTTTGATATCTTTATCAAGGAGAAGAGTAACAAAGGAAATCAATTTGTTTAGAACTGCTGACCTACAAACAATAAAATTACTGGGAAATCGTGAAGGTGGAGGTGAAGGAAGAGGAAGAGGCAGAGGTAAAGGTGAAGGCATAGTCAAAGTTTGAGACCGACATGGAGGAGGAGGTAGAGGCGAAGACCTAGGTGGAGGAGGATAAGAAGCATTGGCATGAAAATAATAAATTTTTTGGGAAATTAAGTAAAATAATGATCATACCATGATTTTGTTTCAGGAAAATCGTTTAAAAGTTCACACAACACTTTTCACTTAAGATAAGATCCATTATGAATATTTTCAATTTAAAATGACATTTTTGTAAAAAACACACATGGCATAATAAAAACTGATAAAACAAAATAGAATTGTTTTGGTACTTTATAAAATTGATACTTACGTCATTTTTGATTTTTAGGGATCACCCACACCTCAATCCGATGCACAGTGTGACCACTATGACTCCAAATGTACATTATTTTTTAAAAACTAATATTTTATTACAAAAATGTTTCACTCATTGAAAACTGAGAAAATAAACTCAGATTATCATGATAACTTGGGGAAGAGATTCATAATTCATTTGTGAGATGTATGAATTCGTCTCATGTGAAACCCACACACGATGCCACCTATATGGATGAAAGTGTGTGTTTCAAGTTTGAAATGACATATTAGTAAAAGAAATGTGGCATAATAAAATATGAGGAAACACATTATTATTGTTTTGATACTTTAGAAAAACAATCCCTGAGTCATTTGGGACATTTATCATTCAGCCACACCTCATTTTGATGCACGGTGTGACCAGAATGACCACAAATGCGTCTTTTTTTTATTCAAAATTAACATTAATTTTAGTGAAATAATTGACAGACTCAAAACTGAGAAAATACATTTCGATTGTTTTGGTACTTTGAATATGATCCATACATAATTTTTTTACATATAGGGATCAGCCACACCTCAATCCAACACACAGTGTGTTTGGTATGACTCAAAGTATCTGTTATCAGTTTAAGGTTGATATTTTAATACAAAAAGTGTCACCCAATGAAAACTGAAAAAATGAGATTTGATTTTCTTGGTAATTTGGTACAATGACTCATAATTTATTTGTGATGTATACGAATCATTTTCATGCAAAAATTATACATGATTCTTCCTATATAGCTCCAAGTGTGTGTTTCTAGTTTAAAATTAAATTTAAGTAAAAACACAAGCGACATAATTAAAACTAAAGAAAAATATTCCAATTGTTTTTATACTTTAGAAAAATGATCAATGATTGATTAAAGTTGTGTATACTTCATCCAAAACTCAATATGATGTATGGTGTGACTGGTATGACTCCTAGTGCATCTTTTTTATTCAAAATTGAAATTAATTTTAGTGAAAAAACAATTGACATACTCAAAATTGAGAAAAATTAGTTAGATTGTTTTGATACTTTAGAAAAATGATACATACATCATTTTTGACAATTAACGATCAACCGAACCTCAATTTGACACACGGTGTGACTGGTATGACTCAAGGTGTGTCTTTTTATTCAAAAATGACATTAATTTTAATAAAAAAATCAATTTACATACTCCAAATTGAGAAAATGCATTCTGATTGTTTTGATACTTTCGTAAAATGACACATAAGTCATTGTGACATGTAAAAATCTGTTACACATCAATTCAACTCAAAATGTGTTCGACATGACACCAAATTCACCTTTTTATTCAAAAATTTCACTAATTGTAGTAAAAAACAACTAACTTAATCTATAATAGTGTTTTCTTTTTCTTTTATTTGTGTTAGAAATTTTATTTCATTTAAATTTTGTATTTGTATCTTATTTTGGTAATTTTTATTATTGTTTCTACTGATGTAGTGTGTTTTTGTAGCACACTGCACCTGTTTCTAATGATGTAGTGTGCTGCATCATCACTCTATAGTTTTCACCTTCATCAATGCTACTAAATGCGTCGATGAAGGACACCTTTATCGACACTTATATAGGCACTGATAAAGTATATCTTCATTAGCATATTAAAAAGCACTGATAAATTAGAATTTTTTAGCATAAATAAAAGCACTATTAAATCATACTTTTATCAGTGCTTTGGAAAGATTGGATAAATCATAATTTTATCATAACTTTTAAAAGTGCTGATAAAAGGCACCATTTATAATTGTTTTTTAAAGAGTTGATAAAAGGCATATTTATTAGTTATAAATAAAAGATTTGATAATTGGGGTATTTTATTAGAGCTTTTAAAAGTGCTGGTAAATATACCATTTTTAGGGATTTTTTAGCACTAATAAAAGTCATGGACTTTTAATCATGCAAACTAAGTCAGCGCTTTTTTAGCATTGATAAAGCCGGATTCTAGCACTGTTAAAGGCGTTTTTTGTAGCAGTGTTGGGGTATACTCTGTGTACATGGCTCACTCACTGTGCACTATAGAAAAGTACACATTGAGTGGATTGAGGTGTATAGATAATGATTACCTCTATGGTTACAAATCATGTACCCCAAGTACACACCTTGTACATTTTCTTTCCCTAGTATATTTTAGATATTTTCACATTGGTGTCATAATTAGACTTCTGAGTTGTCCATTTCAATTATTTTTCCACATGGATTGTGATTAAGGAATTTTTTTGGCCTTTAGAGTTCATGTGGACAGTGTTTTTGGACCGTTTGAGTGTTTTTTGGAGGATTTCTTCAAGGTTTAGTTTCAGAATCCTTTTGGGGGTTGGGTTGTGGGCTGTGAGGCCCAAGTGAGGGTTTTGATCTTGGTGATCAATGAAGATCAAGCATTCCATGGTGATTTTTTTGATGTTCTTTTTGATAAATCCTCAAATACATGATCAAGTGTTTTATCACAGGAGATCTTGGTTAGTCCCAAAATGACAAGACCAATTTCTTGTGATCAAAGCCATTGAGGTTTAACTCTCGGGGTTTAGAAGACTTGGGGTGTTAGAGCCTTTAGACTATTTTGACGTTGTGAGAAGGAATTTATGGTTGGGTTCCATAAAGATGGTGATATAAATCTAAGGGACTCTTGGGTATACCCTTATGGTCTAGTTTATGATCAATTTATTAGTGGTTTCTATATTTAGTAGTTGAGAATACCCATGTCACATGATTTAGCATATTCTGGGGATCCCTTGTAGGGTATTAATTTTGAGGCATTCAAGAGGACTATTGTGAATTAACTTATAGTAATTCTTGAGATTTTTGTTTCCCCTTTGGTTGCATTGTTGATCGAATATCAGTTGGGGGCCACTGAGGTCCATTTATGATATTTCTTCACTTTTAGTGAATTATGCTTTGGATGAGATAGAGAAACCCTAATAGGGTTTCATTATCTTTATGTGTCATATTTTTATTTGAATATACTTGGATGGGTATTTCCTAAGAGATTGGGTAAAATAGGGGAGTCCCTAGTTGGATTTCACTTTATACTATGACCCTAGAGACTGTGGGATTCATGAGTTTTATTTTTGCTCAGAGGTGGGATGATTAGAGCCCATGGTGGATGCTTTATTGGATAATAAGATCAATGGTACTGAGAATGGCCCCATGATTTGTTGTTTGAGTGTTGATTTACACTGCTAGTTCATTTCTTTGAATGGTGGGTTCAAGGTTGGATCATCCCATGTTTTGTTGTACTTTGGCTGTGATGTATGGGGAAATTTTTAATAATGGATTTGGTTTATAGAGGAGACCCTTGGGATATGTTAGATTGTGTGTTATCCTTGAGTTTAATCTTGTTCTATCCTCCATTAGATGGTTGTGGTTTGATGGGATTAGGGAGATAATGGATGAGTAAAACCCACATATAGTTGAGTGTGTGCCTTGGATAGAGTGGCTTAGAGAGCATGAGGTACAAAGGTACTAACAAAGTGGGTTTTGTGTACCGTGGATGCTGAGAGCTCCCAAGGCCATGAATGCTTTGTGATTTTGGGTTACAATATGAAGTCCACCTGTTGTTGGGTCTATATTTTGTTCCTAATTCATTATGTAGGACTTTAGGGGATGATGGGATCTCTATTCGTGTTGGACTAGATGTCCCTTTCACTAGTTTATGTCATTCTATTGGATTCCTAATGCCTGAAAGCTTATATTTTTCATGTGGATGCCTATGTTTATTCCCTATGATTCAAAATTCTTGTTTTTTAGATTTATACATCTTGGAGACACTGTGTAGATCAGGTAGACACTCTAGTTTTTTTGTGGATTGGTGAGACACATTCTATATATACTATGGTAGGGGTTAGATAAAGGGGAATATTTACCTTGGGCGTTATACTAGAGCCCATGATTGGTCGTTTTCTTATTTCCCCCCTTCTTTTATATAATTTTCTATTTTAGTCTAACCGTTATTAGTTTTTACTAGTATGGGAATATCACATGTGCATGCACTTTTTTAGACAACATATTATAGGTCCGCCATTGGGGGTGACCTACTAAGATTTATTTCTAACCCCTAGTATGAGAACCTTAGTGTGTATGCAGGCCTGATGTTTTATTTCATGATGGATCATAGGTTGTGTTATGGTTAGGGCCATGGCCCAATGTTTCTGGATCAATTAGATCCACTTGTATGGAGTCTTAAGATAGATCTAGTGCTACTGGAGCATCATAGAGATCGATTATATGGTTTAGATCTGTAATGGTAGTAGAACCTATTGTATTTATTTTATGTTATTTATTTTATATATTTGGTCGTCCAAGTGGGGGACCGACTGTTGTATGTTTTTCATTATTTGAGTTAGTATGACTATATTTTTCTTTTCATTTATTATATCATGATTCTATTTTAGTTATTTATTATGTGTACTATGATGTTTATACTTGTTGATTCTTTTCTTATTTCTACTACTATTTCACTCTAACCAGAGGGTATAGTCTCCCGACTACTTGTTTTAGACTCTCACCACTAGTTGGAAGGCTTTGGAATTTAGGGAGGCTTACTTGAGGCCTTTTTGTGAGCTATATTGGGTGAAGTGTTAGGTCGAACTTGGATTATTTGTTACAACCACCACCCAACTTTCCATATTCTTAACCTTTAATTAAAGATCTGTTATCATGCTAGTTTGAAAATACATTAATTTCATATAATGTTTTAACAATTTTATAAAAATATTAAATCCCCCTTTATCATTAGTTTCTAAAAATGTTGGGAATCTATTTAATGTACCAAAATAGAAATGAACCAGTGGTTACCAAAATGTTGTGAAGTAAAAAACAGTAAATGTAAAAAGGGAAACATAAATCAAATATCATCATAGAGTTAATAGTATGGAACTTAATGTGAGTGAAACATCATATAAGAAAGTAAATACCACAAGATTATTATTATTTTAAAATCTAATAAGAAACTAAATAAAAGATCATTTAAATAGAGTACCACAGAAACATGAGTAAACATGAGAATCCATAGTGAGAAACTTAAAGAATCTAAAGTAATTGAAGAATTAGGATCCTCATAATCTTAGTGATAGAACCATGAATTTATCCATACCCATGCACAAGAAATGACCATTATATCACAATTTGTTTAGATAATGTTATAATGTAATCATACTATAGAGGACTGTCCAAAGACTCAATAACTCATCAAGAATACTGGACCTAGTCTACTTTACTACATTTCTGGGGATCCCATTTTCCATGACCATAACTAGAATACATATGGGAGGTGTAGTAGAAAAAAAAATCAGACAACAATACAAGGAAAATATACAACATCGCCTAACATCTCCGCTCATTAGGCACATCAATATTCCAAACATATAAAATCCAAGTTTAACAAATAAAATAAAAGTCTAGGTTTCCATTATATTATAACTCATTTTTTAAAGGATTTAGAATTTTTAATCCGGCCTATACCAATTATTTTGAAATTCATTTAATGAATTTTTTGGAACTGTGTTTGAAAAACAATTTTAAATTCATAAGGCTTATTTCTTATTGTGATGATATATAATTACACACACATATAAATTTCACTTATTACAAAAATTCACATGCTACCATTTGAATTTTAACATTTAATTATATATATATATATACTCATGCATCAGATCATAATCATAATATACCCACATGTCATATGAACAATAACACATTTATTTTATTTGAAACAAATATTGAACCATTTTATAAATACTTAGGTATATATATATATATATACTATCATTAAGATTCACATATTCACACATAATTGTGTGAATATGAACAAAAGGGTACACACACACAATGAAGAGAAATAATACGTGAGATATTTAAAATAAATTACCATTAAATGGAAATTTAATAAAGTATGTGAGCACAATTAATGTCCTTTAAAAAATAAATTAAATTTAAAAAAAAATCTTGAGATATTAGAATACACAATTCCTCTTAAAAAATCATCAAAAATATTTTTCCAAGAAAATTCAAAAGAAATTAAAGGAAGAATCCATATAAATACAAAATTATAAACATAATCTCTTACTTTAAATTTTTTTGAACATACTTAACAGAATTTTTTTTCATCGAGAATAAAAATTTAAAATCCAATAAATTAAAGGTTTTAATATTAAAAGATCAATTATGGGGAAAACCTACTTGAAAATTGTGTAGATAGAGAAAACCCTTCAATAATGACAATATGAGGGTCTTTAGAGGATACCACACACTGTAAGAATGAGACCCAAAAGAAAAGAATAAAAAATAATCTCACCCTATACCCTAGGGTTTGAACCAAAATTGATTAACCAAGGGGGAAAACAAGAGAGGGGAATAAAGAGGAATAAGAAAGAGCTAAATTGGAAGAAAAAACAACCTATGATTATCACACACCAAAATAGAGATGAAATTGGCCGAGTGAGGAGGTCTCGCCAAGGGGGCAGGAACGTGAGAGGGTGGTGGTATAGGGAGGGATTTCACTCACTTATGAGGGAAAATAGGGATTTAAAATACACATAAATAACTTAGTTGAATTTTTAAAAAAAGGAATATTCAATTCCCAGGGAGAGCCCCACGGTTTGGACACTAGGTTGGCCAAACCGTATGCTGATTATGCAACCCAAACTAGTCAATTGTAACACCCACATAATAGGTCATCATAATATTATAAATAATGAACCAATCATGGAAAATACATCATCCAGGTTACATT
This sequence comes from Viscum album, assembly GCA_963277665.1. NCBI lineage: Eukaryota > Viridiplantae > Streptophyta > Magnoliopsida > Santalales > Viscaceae > Viscum > Viscum album. The sequence goes on from OY728161.1 coordinate 1,876,763,284, forward strand.
CCAATACAGATGGTTAATGCACAGTTTTACCAACATTGTGTCCAAACCATGCAACACATTGAAACATTTAAATTTTCTAAATTTTCAATAATTAAAATACCCAAACCTCTGAAAAAGAATAGAAAAAAATAAAAAAATAAAAAAATATCCATTAAATTAGGGTAGAGGAGTGAAAATGAATGAACCCCTATGATAAGCCTACCCACCAATATCACTAGAAGATAATTTCCCCTATGATGAGGCTATCTGTTAGGCCATAAAAACATAACTATTACATTTACATTAATCCACATAGATAAAACATTACCTAATGAATTTGTGGTCCATATATCTGGGCCTACCTATATGATACTATTTCTTGTATACACTTCATAATATATATTTATTATATAATAAACATAAAATGTAATATCAAACTTTGGCTAACCCAAATAGTAATAGAAACGATGACATTATGTGACCTCGGATGTGCCTACTCATATGGATAAGGATACCAACTAGTTGTGAGTGTATGATAATACCACATGGGTAGAATATTCCCTCTTGAACCATATCTAAAATAATAGGTAATTAACTAGATATCATCAAATTTAAACAAATACAAGTTCAACTTATAAAATTACATTAAAAAAGAAAACCATAATAATAACATAAAAATGCTATAAAAAATATACATAAAGGACATACTTTCATAGATAATATATAAGATCGTTAAAAAATAGTCTATATAGAGAAAAAAATAAATTTTCAAATAAACAAGAGAGACCCACACTATCCTTGGCCTCTATTTAGTCTTATCTCTATAACCTCATTATGCTCTACTAGTTCATCACACTATACTAAAGGTATATCCCATCATGTATGAAAACCATGAGATCTAAACATTCACTAAAGTTACCTTGTAGGGTGTGATCATAAAAAACAGTAGGCCACCAATAAAAATTTCCTTAATATAAATTTATAAAAAGATTCATGTATGTACTGGAATAAAAGTAACCCATATACATCACATGCAGACACCTGTCGCATTAATTTGTATTCCAGTAGACCCTATGATGGTCAAATCCTACTCTCTTTGATTAATCTCATAATTGGATGATTCTATAAAATTATGATCAAAATAGAATTGTGAATGATCCATCGCCACTCATTCCATTAGTCAATATGGATGAGCTATCACCATATCGTAACATGAGGGTGATCAATGCATTACCAATACACCAACCAAGGTGAATGATATATAATTGAATCATATATAAGATGAATGATATATCACCATCCTCATCAATAATATCGAAAATAATGTTTCTTTATTTATAAAACAAGGATAAATGACGTATTATTAGGTGAATGATGTACCACTATAATCAAAACATGTGAAAATAATGTATCACTAGGTGAATGAGATTTCACCACGCATATATTTTATAAGAAAATAATAAATTTTCAAATATATGATTTGTCACCATCTAGGAAACAAAAGTATGAATGTTTCATCACCAAACTATTATTTTAGGTGGATGATCTAGCACCACACACAACTCTAAAGTAAAAGGTATATCACTATCAACAATTTGTGGGTGAACAATTTTCTACTAAAATTATCAATGGGGTGAATTATAAATCATTAATACCACGTACAAGGTGAAATATATATAATCATGAGTATATAAACATAAGTTAGAAACTAATAAATGTAAACATAATAGTTCATCATAAAATATAGCAAGGGAAAATGAGTTATCACCCAAGGAATACATACCACACTATAACCCGACTCAAGAAATTAATTCAAGAGGGACACTCACCACACTATGATTCCATAAAAATGCCATCCAACCATTAAACCTCCTCTATAAGTATTTCTATATCATTTAGTAATATTTAAAGATGTTATACAAGGCTAAAAACTCATACTATGGACATTGATACCACTTACGATTCTATTTCATATTCATCTCTCCACTCTTCCAAAGAGACATGGAAATTGAAAACCACATGTTAAACAAGCCCTAGAATGCGGATCTCAATCTAGATAATCTAGGAACATATTCAATGATGTAAGGGGACCAAATTTAGTTGTGATTAGGCTTGTTAACACATGTTTCTCTATGATCATAGCCCATACATCCAATTTTATATCATTCCATAGGCTCACCCCTAGGTACTGTACTAGGAGAGTATCAATTAACAAGATGAAAACCTCAATGTTTATCAAGGATCTAGATCAATGATAAAATCTCTCTTTAGTTTCTAATACCAATTTAACAAAAATTTTGATATAGGAAACATAGCCTTTAGTGGCTATGTGATGATGCCTATTATCAGAGGACTTACTAATGATCTAACAAACTACTTAGCCTCACCTTACACAAGGAAAATAACTCACAATTCCCATTCAGGTTTATTACATCATCTTAGTCACCCATATAATCCATATAATATATGAAAACATATAAAATTTAGTAATATTAGGCACCAATTACCTCAAACATGGATTTATACCCCTTTAAAAAAATTACTCTATCCTTAGATAATCCATCAAAGGCCACCATCACCATCCATTATCCCCTTACCCATCCAACATGTTTTTTAATTAATTTTCAATAATATATAATTAATTTTACTAAAAAATACATTAATTTTCATTTATAAATAAATTAGATAACACTTATCAAGTGATGTATCCTCACTGAAAACCCAATACATGAATTTTTTTTATCACTTCTATAACACCCTAAAGACCACTACTAACCAAATAACTGACACAAAATGTTAATTCATCAACTCATTAAATCCATATTTTTTGAAAAAATAAGAAATAACTACGGAAGTGTCTTACCTCAGGAAAAAATATATGAAATTATGAACATTAATCCCTATAAATAATCCTCTATATAATCCATAAAAAATTCATCAAATCAATATAATTACCCCATGTTTTATTGAAATTGGAACCAAAACCCCAATATATACATCCAAGAATAAGAGGGAAAAGAAGAGGTAGGAAAGAGAATAAAAATAGTGAGGAGAACTAATATTAATATATAAAAAATAACCTTATAAGAATCTAAAATCCATGGGGAAAAGGAGGGATAGAATAAGGAAGGGTTGGTTGCCTCCTCCTCTACTAAATTTTACAACAAATAAGGCACCCCAAGTAAGATTATTCTTTTAAAAACCATGTGGTCCATTTTAACCTCTTATTAAAAAACAGTTCTAGATAGCATGGGGCACCCAATCCACTAATACCTGCCACTTAGTTCTCCACTATGTAACTGGTGCAAATCACCAACCACCATATGACCCCATCAAGGGAGTATACACCATTATCACCTTCACCAGGCATCCAGTGCACCCTAAATTGTTACTTTGTTTCCCTTTACAACTAAAAACCTTCTTATTTAATACTTATGAACATATTAAACTCACTCTAGACCTCCTATACATAAGATAACACCTTGGGAACAAACATTTAATAATTTTAAATGTGCTTAAAATTATCAATTCCTGATCAAAATCCAAAAATTAAAATTATCACTTATTGCACCTCTATTGAAACCCATTTTTTCCCAGCTCCATCAATACAAACTGGTGTAGGTTGTTACATACAAAATTTATAATGTATATCCAAATTCATCATTAAACCATGGGTAATAAATGTGACTTCCAACGTAGTAAATCCCTAGTCTATGGATAATAATGGATTATAGGAAAGTTCTCTTCATATAGTTTATGTAAGTATAAAATATTCATGTTAAATGGTATATGATAATGTCAACGTCTATAATTTGGTTTTCAAAGTGTTGTGTGAAAATATTTTTAATGAAAAATTGGAATATATCCTCATAAAAGGAAAATAAAAATACATGATTAGATTGGGGCCCTAGTGGAGCATAAAAAAGAATTGTGATCTGGTTATGGAAATCCTATGAGGCCACGTGACCCCCCAACTTACCTAGAGTCACATTTATTTACTTTATTTCATAATATCCATCTATTGAAACACATTGAGATTTTTATGAGAGGAATTTTCCTTATGATTGAAGTATGTAGTATGGTTTTGGTAGAAAATATTATAATCGTGAATGGTTGATAGAAAGGAATTAAAAAGGAAGTTAAAAGAGATTTCATATTCAAAGAATCATAGATGTATAGAGACTTAGGTAATATATCACATATCATTAGAACATTTTCTGATAGAAACAACTTATGATGAGGGAATAATGAGAATAAATTGGTTGCATATTATTGATAATAGATACTAATAATTATAATATACCACATATAAGATAATATTATAAAATTAAATGATGTTTTAAAAAGTTTTATAATAAAATAATAACAATATTAAATTAAAGAAAAATAAATAGAAATACTTTGACATGTTGTAGATTTTTAACAGGGTATAAAAGAGGGATAAAATGATCAATCACAGATAAAAGTTAAAATTAATTATAATAACATATAACAATAATCATGTAATTATATTATAATTTTTTACAAATCATTTTAGAAAAAAATTCATTTAGAAAAGAAAAATAGTGAATTAGCAACAAAAACATCAGCATGGTAATGACTTAAGGAGATAGAGAAATTTCAGTGAATGAATATTTTATCATGAAAAATACCTGAAAAGGATGGTAATATATTGAATTAAAAATAATGGATCCATATTTGATGGGAATTTAATAATTAACGCAGCATGAATAAAAATTTGATGATCATAATGAATTTTATAGTAGTTCAAATCTAAATGATGTTACTCAACTATTTATACCTCCAAAAAATACAAAGATATGATAGCCACTATCTATAGAATATATTAATTTCCAGGGAAATCTCAAACCATCACAATTATTTTTTAAACCCTAGAGGAATAACTGAAAATATGATTTTTCCACACCTTGTGGCTTAACTCGATCACCCATCATTTTCACACCTAGAGGCACAACCCATATCCTACCTTTTTATTTAGTGATAAAAAACAATACCTAACTTTATCAGTATGAATGGATCAAACATGAATAATAAGTACAAAATATTCTCTTTAATAGAAAATCATCAAATGATTGAAGTTCAGTCAAGGGCAGTAGTTGATCCCCAAAGTTTTTTTTCATAATAGAGATTAAAAATATCCTCAACCACATTACTCTAGTGGTTATATTATACTATATATACATAGTTCATCCATGTTTGACATATTCAAAAGTAGAAATCCATGACACTTAATCATTTATGAATAAACCCATGTATGTATCATCAATAATTGCCCATGAAAAACATTCCTAGATTATTTACTTCGTTGATATATACTATTAAAATATTATGTACAGTGAAACTTGTTATAATAATTAATATAAATTTTTTAACCCATAATAAACAATATTAAAGTCCTTTAAAATACTCCCATAAATCATGTGAGGTAAGTTGTTCAAATTCCAAACAATTTCAATTTTAAAGTCATGTTTTTCCTAGAAAATATTGTAAGAATTTAACCCACATGATGATAATTCAATACTATATATATTTATTACAAGTAAAATTAATTCGAATAAAAATAATGAAAAAGTATTTAAGAAAATATTATATTAATAAAAACCATTAAAATAAACTTGTAGTAAATCAAAATATATAGAATATAAATTATGAAAAATATAGCATCATAGAAAATATGCCATTAAGGAATGGTAGGTCGATATCATGGTAGGTAATAACTTGAACAGTGTCTAAGATTATGGTATGTCACTCTTTTTTGGAAGTAATTATTTTCCTCATGTAGTTGATTGGCTTTAAATTACATTCGACCTATTTTTTAATGTTTGGTTGATACGATTTATAAACCATAGTCGATCACTGAAGTTGTTTGGTTCAAAACTGTTAATTCAAACTTTCCATATGGTTGATTCAATAATTAGATATATTTATAGCAGTCTTGATAAAAAATGATTATGAATTTACTTGATATTTCTTTATTTGGTCACTTGGAATGGAATAATTTATCAATTACTTTACGATATTTTTGTTACAATTGATTGAATACCTTGGGGGAGATCGAGATTCCTCATGCGGCCCATTAAATAGTTTGAAAAATATAGAATACTTATACTATGGTTGATTCAAGGTCATGAGGTCAGTCAGGGATTATAGTCACTTAACACTTGTTCATGTGGTCGATGCATCTAGTTGTACAGTTTATTTTAATTTCTACATCATGGTCACTTGAATACGTATACAAATTTTATAAAAAAATAATTATAAGACTTATAATATATATGTTATTAACCCATATAGAGATGATTTTTTCCAAAACCAGTTAATAAAATACATGATAAACAATATTATTAGAATAGTAAAAAATATTAACAAAAATCCTACTTATGTTATTGGTAATAAAGTATTTAAATAAAATCTAGGAGAATGTATAATTATGAAATGAATAAGTATTTTAATTATGAAAAAAACAAACAAAGTGGTTATGAGAGTTCAATATTCCTCCCATTTTTAATAACTATTAAATTTTATGTGAATTTCTCCTCCCATTTAAAAATGATTATAAATATTAAAGTAAAAAAATTCATCCCCCTTTTAATTTATAAACAAATTTATTTTTAAATATGCTTCTCCTAAAACATTACTATGAAATAAATTAACCATTTTAATGTTAACATCATACATAGAAAGATCCCCCAGAATTATTATTGGGAATGAAATTAACTATTATAATTTCAACTTTGTACACATAACCAGGTTCCTGATTCTTCATGTATTTAAAGAATATTCTTCTCATAATCCATAATTGATACATTTTGAGAAATATATTACAAGCCTCAAGGAGATATAAAAACATGTCAGGAGATTCAAAGAATGATGCATAGTGATATTCAATCAATTAAGAGGTGACTAACCATTAAAGCACATTCCAATGATATATATAAAAGTTTAATATGTTTACTAACAAAAAATTAGAATTATAAAATTATCCCAAACTCATAATTTAACCCCTAAACATATTCTATAAATTTATATATCCATCATACCAAGTTCAAATTTAATTTTATCAAATTTATCTAAATATAAAGGGTTTAGTGAAAATATCATCATAATGATCTTTTGTAGAAACTAATTCTAGAATTATATTCCCTCTTTGGATATGATCTCTAAGAATGTGATATATGACATTAATGTGTTTATTAATATAGTATTGAAGAGCATTTATATATATATAAATTATACAACTATCAAAAAAATAAATTAGGATCTTTTAAAAAATAAAACCTACATTAGAAAGTGTTTATTTAATCTTCAATGAAATGGAACATTAAGAAGAAGAAACACTATACTCACTTCCAGCAGTTGATAAAGCCACTGAATTTTATTTCATAGTTCCCCATGAAAATAAAAATTTACCAAGAAAGTGGAAAATGACTATTGTGATTTTTCTGTCTATTTTTCAACACCAAAATTATAATATATAAAACTTGTTAGTTCAAAGTAAGTATGTCTAGGATTAAATAAATTGAGATTCACATATTCTTTAACAAACTTAGTCACTTTTTAAATTTCCTTTAAATGATTTTATTTAGGATTATATTGGAATCTAGCACATATACACATTGAAAAAAATTAAATGTGGTCTATATGCTTTCAAATAAATTAAGCTACCAATAATAACTCTAAACGTATTATTATTAATAGGTTTTAGAAATTCATCATAATATATCTTACAATTATAACTCATTGGAACATTTTAACCTTTACAACACTCAAGAACGAACCTTTTAATTATTTCATTTGTTAATATTTATTTATTATGAAAAATATTATATTTACTTTAAATTATTTATAATCTCAAAAAAATTAATTTCACCCATAAGAATCATATGAAAATCCAAATAAAATAAATTTGAAAATTAATTTCAAATAAATTCACTTTTGGATCCAAATGTAATATCATTAATGTATTTTTGAACAATTAAACTATTTTTGAATCTCTTTTAATAAATAAAGTTATAATTTTATTCTCTTTTATGGACTATTATTTAAAAGAAATAATAAATACCTCCCATACCAAACTTAGGGAGATTATTTCAAAACATAAATATATTTTTAGTGTTTAAAAACAAGGTTTGGTTTAGATTCATTCTCAAAACCTCGAGGCTATTTGATAATTTATTTCAGAAATATATTCATAAAATAATACACTTTTGACATCAATTTAAAATAATATAATACTATAATGAGATTCATATTCCAAAATATTTCTTACATATTATAATCGAGTAATCTTGTAAAATAATTTTTCAAAGTGTATTTTTTCTTCTTGATTGTAACCTTGAGGAATTAATCTTACTATGTTTCTAATTGTTATACCCGGCTCATCTAACTTGTTTATAAATATCCATTTAGTGAATATAATATTTTTATAATTAGGGTTTTGAACTGAGGTCTAAAAATTATTTCTAGCAAACTTATTTAGTTATTAATGAATTTCTATAATCTATTTTAGATCAGATACAAATTATTCTATATTTTGAGTCCAAAAATCATAAAAAAATCTTGATAAGGGAAAAACTTTCCTAATGAATTTATAATTTTAACTCTATAAGTTATATCACTAATTACTTTTTCAACTAAATTATCTTTAAGATATTTTAATGTTTGATCATGATATATATTCTCTCTACTAATAGATGAATTTAATTATAAGTTTTCATGTCTATAAAATTTTAAACCTCCAATATCTTCCTTAACCTGGTCAAAATTAGGTTTTATTTACTTTAACTAATTTTTCTCAAATTTAACCATCACATATTTTTCAACGAATGATGTTATTTTTTTATAAACTCGGTGTGCCTTATTATAACTAGACTATCCCAAAAAATACCTGTATAAAATTTTAACTTAAACTTTTATATTAAATCTTTGATATTAAGAATGTAAACCTTACAGCCAAATACTAATAAATTTCCAATTCTAGGATTTCTTTCTTTTTAGATTTTATATGGTGTATTATTTAAGAATGGACTCAAATGAATTTTATTTGAAACATTGAAATATTTTCCAATAGATTCTTCTACAAATATTTTATCAAAGAATACTCATTTAACATATTCTAAGAAATTTCATTTAAATTGCCATTTTTCCTTTATAACACATCATTTTGATGGGGTTCTAGAAGAGAAAAAATTATGATTATACCCATTGTATTCAAGGAATTTATCAAATTATAGACTTTAAAACTCACCACCTCTACCAATTGTAATAGATAATACTAGATAACCTTTTTAATTTTAAACTAATTTATAGTATTTAATAAATTTATAAAAATTTATAGATTTATATGTAAGGAAATATGTCTATGTAAATCTTCTGTATTCAAAATAAAAATACAAAAAATATACCTTTTTACTTTGATAATAGTACTTTTCTTGTGGATAAATAAATATAATTTTAAAATTTGAAGGATTCTTGAAGTTATTACCTCAATAAAGGATTTGAATAAATTATTATTGTAACACCCAGACCCTAGTTACACATAGTCAGTGCATTATTATATAACATTGGGATGATCACAATAGATAAAGTATCTAAAGACCAATTAGTTTAATAGCCTTGGAAGCACTAGATATATACATAATTTTTACATTACATTATCAAATGAAAAACGACAACATTGTGTCTGATTTGAACACTCTTATATACCTTGTCCTATTCTTGCAGGTCTGTCATAATATACTTCTTCGCATCCTGGAAAAAATAAAACATAAGAAAGGGGTGAGCTCAGATGGTCAGCAAGTATAAAAATATAGCGGAAAATATCATAAATAATCATAAATGTTTATGGCAATGTATATGACTAAAACACATGTATTTTAAAAATAATCTTTAGTATAATATAGAAAATATAAATCAAATAATTCCATTTACTTATTGAAATGGATATTCTACTAGTCTAATAATCACATGTAATATCAATAGCTAATTTCATAATTATGGAATGCATAATGCCAGACATCATAACCACATAGTCAAGGCCTCATGCCAAGAATAAAAATAAACTTTTTTCAAGACCTTGTGTCAAGACACTAGTTTTTCTCATGAGACCTACTGATGAATTGAGAATCTATATCAGGATCCACCTGTCACTTACTAACTCCAATTCATTCCTTATATGAAATGGGTGAAACATAATCTAAACATTCATATTAAAACTGGCTTAAGAATTTCCAATACTTTAACCACAAACCATGAATGACATAAAAATAACACATCTATAGTCAAAAATAACTCATTCAATACAACATGGAATATTTTATTATAATAAATAAACCTCAATAAATAATAATGAAGGATATTGACATAGATGAAAATAATCAGTAAAACTATTAAATAGAAATATCCACTTTTTCTTGAAAACATTTAAAAGGATCAGTATTTATCAAAAATATGTTAAAAATATATTTTTGAATCAATGTTTCCCATACCAATTTGAAACTTTTAAAAGTAATTTTAGTTTTAAAACATTTATGTCCATATAAAAAAATCCTAAAATCCATTTTTAAAAATTGACCATAATGAGAAAGATTTAGAAAAATAAATCTTTAAAACATTTAAAATGATATTTTAGTTAGAGTTCCTAACAAAATGAGAGATGATTGAATACAAATAATTGAGGTAATAAAAACCTTATAATATCATTAGAATAAAGGTATTCATGATATATTAGGTCAAATTACAATATGTACACCATATAAAAGTGAATTGGTGCATAACAACAAAAACGTCTCAATAGAATGTAAATTGAGATGAAATACCTTATCAAATATATATCCTTAGGTTAAGGATAAATCAATGACATAATTATGTGTGAAAAATATAAATACACTCAATATTATTGGATATATAGTTTAAATCAATCAGAATAAATTCACACATATTCTTGTAAAAAAACACCAATGCCTTGGATATTTAACTAAATGAATGGAAATTGAGTTAAGATTACTCTTATCAACTTCATATTGATGATTTAAGAATTTATTGATGGAGTTATTATGTGTATAAAAAGTATATCCACAAAATGGGAAGTGGAAATTACTATATAAATACATAAATTGTGATTTTACACATAATCATGGAGTAAAATAATCAATGAAGTTTGCGTAAAACCAAATGAGTGGAAATCAAAATTAAAAATTCCCTTACTGATTTGGTAACTTACAAATCATAAAACCCATTAAACAAATATCATACAATGAAGATGTAAATACCCATAAATTAATGTATATTACACAAACAATACAATCATGGTAAGTACATACACCACATAAAAGGAAATTGTGGAAAATATGGCATGGATCTCACGGGAATAAAAGTGTGAAGAAATCCCCTTACATTGTAAATTTCATTGGTCAAGGGTACTTTAAACTCCTGTATAATAGTTAAATAACTGTTATTAAATTAAAAAATAACCACATAAATAAATATTATATCATCTATGATCTTTTAATATTGCTTTGTTAATAATATTTTAGTTGTATCATTGTTTTTGATGTTATGTGATTTGTTTTCCATTATAGGTTTTTTACATAGGTCATGTTTGTTAGGGATAGTATGTATTTGATTCATATCCAGAATTATATTAATTTCTTAAAAATTATTTTTAATCATAAAATTAAAATTATTCTTGAATGGTTACAATAAGGAATGGATCTCATCACGTTCGTGGAGACGATAATCCATACATACGCACGAGCGACAATATCATTCAATTGAAGGTGAAATGGTATATAATTGGATGTTATATAATATATAGAGAATCATTGATATGTTAAATTTATTATTTACATTAATTATACATCATTATTGTACCCATCCAAATAATTAAGTGTTGAATAACAACTACACCATGACATGGAGACGGTAAGCCATACGTATGCACGTATGGTGACTTTTTCATTCATAGGATGGATAGAATAATGAATATGACTGTACCATATTTATAATAACATCAATGTATTTAAAAGGTAATGGATTTATTATTTTGGTATGTAAACAAAAAATAAAGATAAAGTGGAAGAAGAATATAACTTTGAAAGAGGTGATGAAATTATTACCTCTTCTGCGGGTGCTTCCTTTTGATTTGATCAAAAGAGATAATTAGGTTGGATTTATGATCAAAGGAATTCCTCTAGGATGAAGTAAGGGTATTTGGGAGGATATTTGGGCAGGGTTTGGATGATCCAAATGGCTTTGGCGGTGTGAAATTAAGAGAAGGGGAAGTGCCTTTTTATAAGAGAGGTGAGGTTCACTTTAGAAAAAAACATGATATATTAATTTATTAAATAATAATTTTTAGTTTATAATGGCTCCAAATGGATTTATTTTGATTATAAGGTGGGGATGTGTCGAAATAACTTCAACCAATAGGTTTTAGACAAGTTTACATCACCATATTAACCTTATCGTTTAGATTTAACTCTTAGTTAAATAGTTTAACTTTTACCATGTCTTCTTGTATTATTACACTATATGGTTAATAAACTTACTATAAACTGCCAAGAGAACCTAAAATACTTAATTAAAGATATATATATAATTATATAAGTCTTTTGGAAGAACCTTATAGTTTTAGAAATATTATATCATTTAATAATATAATATTTGTTTTAAAAACTCATTTATGTCAATTTGACACTATTTAGTATTTTGTTTTTGTGAAAGTCAAAATAGCATGATTACTTCGAAAAAAATTAATTGAATCAGCCATAACATGTCATATTAATCTATAAAATTCATGTAACGCATCAAAATTATTAATTTACATTTATTTTGATTTTTTATGATATAAATTATTTTAATCTTTCATTAATAAGGTAATTACTACATCATCCTTGTGTCATACATAAATTTAATCATTTATGTCTAAAAATTATAAATAAAATACCATGATTTAGGAAATATTTTTATATTTCTAATGAGCATTTATATTCGAATTTATCTTCTGTATAACATAATATTAAAAATGTTTTAATTATGAAAATTTGAATTTAACACTTTTAACTCCTCTATAAATAAAATAATAATAAATGTTATAATCTAATCCAAGTGGACCAAAGAGGATCATATTATTTTCCCTAATATTGATTTTGGTTGAAAAATACTTATCCAATAGAATTAGGATAAGTGTTGGGGTTATTATAATATCATTTTTACCTTTAATTACCCAATATACTTTTAACCATGGTAAATAAAAGTCAAAAAGTTACTATTTACCAAAAATTATTTTCATCTTATTGAACCAAATTTTACTTACTAATGTCAACCGTGTCTTTATATTTTATGAAATTTAATTCATAGAAGCTGTAAAATTATGTTTTATTCAAATTTTTAAATGTGCTTAGAAGGTGGGAAGAAGATGATAAAAAGTTCAATAAAATTTTATACAACTAATATTATTATAAAATGACTCCAATGAATTAAATTGAATTTATATATGTATTAGGTATATATTTTGACTTAAAATAAATTTAAATAAAATAAATAATTATTTAAATACAAATTCGGTTTTAAACAGTAACATAGTGTTTTTCACTATTCATCAAAAAATCGAAAGTTTTCAAAAAAATACAAAAAATTCACTCTAAGATAATTTTAATATTTCAAATTAAAATATGATGTCTGTTTCCCCAAATTAAAAACATATAAGTTGTATTAATTAATTTTAAAAAATATTCTCGTTATAAAAACCATAAAGCGGGTTTTTGAGAAGTAAAAACAATTAGAAGATTGACACGTGTTTATATCCAATTTAAATTTCAAATTACATAAAATGACAAAAATAAGATTAAATGATAAAAATATAATCTAATTATACCTCAAAACCATTCAAATATACAATTTATCACTATAAATTATTTTGATTAAAAAATTTATTTTTAATTAAAATTTAGTATTTTTCACTATTCATCAAAATATGAAAGTTATTAGAAAATCATAGAAAATATATGAAAATGAATTTATTATTCCCCTATTCTATATAAAAAGTTTATCTCATCAAATTGAATATATAAAAGTGTAAAATATTGGATTTAAAAATGGTTCGCCATTAAAAGGTGGTAAAATTTCATTTTTTGAAAAATAATTCTTTTATCTAAAAAATTAAATTTGTTCTTATATTATGTATAAGAAACATATAATATAAATGTTAAAATTATATGGTGTTTATAAAATTTAAAATTCAGTTAATATTATTCATAACCGCTTTTTGAACAACTAGTTTGGTAAGTCATGATGCGCTCGAACTCAGTGTTGTGTGTAGCGTACGGTATTGAATTACTTAAAGAAAATAACTTATTATGAAATATTGGGGTGTTACATTCTTCCCCCTTTTAGAAATTGTGTCCTCACAATTATAAAATTGGGCTTGGGAACTTCATTAAAATTACAATATCGGAAAAGTGACAATAAAACTGCCACTTTAAAAGAGAGAAAGAGAATTACAAAGGTCCCTCGAGATAACCCATACTATAATTCCATTTAAGAAAACATGGATATGGAAGATAAACTAGGTTTCAAGTTATGATAGAGAGTGGTAGAAAATTTGATCAGGAGAAAGTTAACCACAAGAAAACTAGAAACTTGTGATGAGTTTAATATTCATCAGTTTCCCAATAAGAAAATCAAAATTTATTATACCATAATATCTATATATATATTTTTAATTATATGGAATTATTTTGAGACAAAAAAATCTGACGGCGCGTGATTCCAAGGCTCGGAGTGCCCGGAATGGTTCGTCGAAGTTTTGTTTAACTTTAAATAGCGTACGTAAACAGTTTTCCTAAAAAAGTGGAATAACTTTTAAACTGTTGCCTAGATTATAAATATGAGGGCACCGTTGCATTTAGGATAGCTGGTTTACCCGATGCGCGACTTAAGTTTAGTCAGCGCATGCCTCCTATGAGAAAAACCCAAAAATGGCATAACTGTAAATAAAATAATTAAATAAATTATTTTATTTTTCAAATGATTATAACTCACAAATGGTAATTTGAATTAAAAATCTGAGACCACTGCTAAACTTGTGAGGGTATGCTTTGTTTAGGCAGATACAAACATTTACCTTCATGGTGTACCTGTTTGGTACTTCTACCTTTATGGTGTTACTTGTGTGGTAATTCTACCTTCGTGGTTTTACCTTTGTAGTATTCTTTCCTCATGTATAAGATGAGTATATCTTGATAACTTAGGTATATGTATAGGCATATACCTAAGTAGAGTTGATGTCTTGCTTTGTGGTATTTCCTTTGTGGAAATCTAGGAGACCTATGGGGGCCTCGAGGTCCCTACTGAGTATCGTTATAATCACCCCTACATGGGCTTCTCGCGCACCTTGTTGTGTCTTGTGCAGACGACGAGTAGTAGAGTTGAGTCTAGAGGGAGCTTAGACAAGGTGGTACACATAGGAGACGAGCTGACGTGGAGTGTTGTGGAGATGATCTGTACCTACCCTTTAGGTAGGATCCTCGGCAGAAGATCTAGGAGTTTCTTGTACTTTTATTTGTATCTGTACTTTCCATTTGTACTTGTACTTTACAGTAGGGATTGTAATTCTGACCCCTTTAATTTCAACACTCTTTTTTCTATAGCAGTTTAATTTGTGGTTGCTCCTTGTTGTGTTCTTGGGTTGTGTGTTTGTACAGGTTTAAAGAAAATTCCTTCCCGTTTTAGGGATACACCTTTCTGGTGCTAGTTGCCAGCTCCTGATCTATGGAAGGTGGGCTTGGGGTAGTCATGGTACGGGCCCTGGGGGACCGGTCATGAAAAAGTGGTATCAGAGATAGTTAAGTTCTACCGAAGAACTGGGAATCTGATATTTTCTACGAAGAAATAGTGTTAAGTATTATGAGTGTGGTTTTCAGTTCGGGGAGTCCAGTGTTGGTGCAACAGCCGACATATCTATACACCAGGATCCTGAATTCTGATTTTCGACTCAGTGCATGAAAACACTGATTGTGTGCATTTTTGAAAAGTTTTTCTTTTGATTTCTTTGGAGTCAACTCACAAGTTATAACTTAGTAACCATGGAGCACCTGTTCCTTATCAGGATTCCACCCCAAATACAGCCATCCAAGTTTCCTGAGAGAGCACATGATGATGTACCACCGAGCGATGAGGCTCCAGTGCAGGGCCCCCTTAATTTATTATCACCTACGGGTGGTGTTCCAGTAGCACCACCACCCATTGGTCAGCAGTTACAATTGGCGGTACCGGTAGAGGACACATTTAGGCTTTGTGCCTTACACGAGTTTCATCATCAGATAACCCTCAGGTTCTGAGGCGAGCCTGACACATAGGCAGATGAGGACTGGCTTGAGGATGTTGCTGAGAGTTCTCTAGAGCTTCTACAACTTTGTAAGGATGGCATGTTTATATCTAAGTATTCATCGAGGTGTACCGAAAATTCCTGGTTCTCGATGAATATGATACGATCAGTGCTTCAGGGATCAGAATTCCGAGCATGGTGTGTTTAAGGATGTACGAGCTAGCACCATTACCCTATGTGTTCCTATCTATGTTAGCGTGCTAGATAAAACTTTTGCAGTTGAATTTTCTTTGGATGAGAGGATACAACTAGTGAATGTTAATAGTGGGAAAGCTGGAAACTGGCAGTAGTCTCAAAGACTTGGGCATGTAAAAATGTTTCAGGAAGAAGAAGTGTTTGGGAAAAATGAATCTGTAGGGCTATAGATTTGGAAGTAGAGCTGGGAGAGCAGCATGAGGTGGTGTACATCTCGACATGTTACAACCACCCCCCTTTGTGGTCCCCACCAGGCTCAGGGAGCTGGAGGATAGGGGAAGGGAGTAGCTGCATATGGTCAAGGAGTGTGGCCCAAGAGCTCTAGGAATGATTTGATTAATGGTTTGTGTCTGCTACTATGTAACAACCCAAGCTTCCATGGTATGTTTCCCATTGAATAATGAAATAGATTGAATTATACACAACTTTGAGATTCTAACACACCGCGACCAATCAAACTAGCCATCATGAATAGTAATACCCAATTTTTGAAATTTTATAAATTTTATATTTTAAAATGGACTTCAGTTTTGGATTTGGAATATCGAAATTATCTTTGGGTGCGTTTTTGGTATTTTTCTGAAAGCTTTCGATTTATGATGAATATTGAAAAACACTAAGTTATGTGGTTATGATTTCTGGAATTATGCATTCCATCATTATGAAAGTGGCTATTGATATTGCATGTGATTATTAGACTAGTAGAATATCCATTTGAATAAGTAAATGGAATTATTTTATTTTTCCCATATTATTATGAATTTCAAGTTTAAAAGGCTTTTGGTTTAGTCTTAAATTTCCTTAAATGTTTATGCTTATTTATGAAGGTTTCCGCTATATTGTTATCCTTACTGAGCATCTGAGCTCACCCATTTCTATGTTTTATTTTTCCCAGGATGTGAATAAGTATATTATGACTGACCTACAGGGATAGTCTAAGGGATATGAGTGTGTCCTATGAAGACTATGTTGTTGTAGTTTTTCATTTTATAATGTAATGTAAAAATTATGAATGTATCTAGTATTTCCAAGGCTACTAAACTAATCGGTTTTTTGTGACTTGATATTTTGTGATCATGCCAATGTTATGTAATAATGCACCGACTCTGGGTAACTAGGGTTGGGGTGTTATAGTTGGTATCAAAGGAAGTTTAGTACAAAACTCAGAAGCTAGATTTAGAAAAACTCTGATTAGAGAACATTAACCTAAGATAGAATTTGAGGATTAATATAGAAGAACTTCCTAAAAATTTGGTACTGTATAGATTTTGTGAGTTTTACAAGCAATACATCCCTGTCTGGATATGAGGAGGGAGAGGCGGCTCTGGCACAAATGTACCTAGGGGTAAAACCTGAAAACACTGCTTTGAGCTATACTCGAACGTGAACTGCTGCACAACAACGGGCCTTTCTGCACTCTTGGTTACGACACTCCCAAGGGATACGCTTAGGATAATTGTCATTTTCTGCATAAACCATTATGAAGGGTTTATGAGTATATACTTTCTCAAAGAAAATATTTTTATGATTATGGATTATATCCATAAACTGCTCAATTTATGTTAACTGTTTTACAAGTTTGGAATTTTGTATTTTGATTCATAGACTTATATAGTGTATAACAATGTTTAGAAATAGAACCTAGTGGAAGGAATGGAAACCGTATCAATGCATGTAATCCATGTAGGGATTACCCTCCTACTCAAGATAATTATAGTGGAGCTGGTCATTTAACTAGTGCTGATCAGCTTATCACCATACTGGGACAACTCACTCAAGTTATGAATAATAACTTTACCCATATGGATCACCCTAATCCAAAATTCATAGGATCAATGTTAGACTACTTCATGAGGAAAAAATCACCAACCTTAAATGGGAGTACAAATCCATTAGTACATGAGCAATGGATAAATTCCTTAGAGAAAATATTTCATGCTTTGGGGAGTAGCGAAAGAGAAAAAGTTATCATGGTAGTTTATCACCTCACACGAGATACAGATCAATGGTGGTTATTGATTCAAAACACAAAGGAAGATAATGAAGTATCAAATATGTAATGAAGAGAGTTTAAAGAGATTTTATTACAAAAATGCCTTCCTCATGACAATCGAGCAGATATGGAAATACAATTTATGAGTCTTAGGCAAAAAGAGGATGAGAATGTCGCAAAGTATGAGGCTAACTTTACAAGGTTATAAAGACATACTGCAGATTATATAAGTAACCCACGAATTAAGATTGATCATTTATTTGATGGGTTAAAACCATTTTTCCTCTGAGCATTAGTCTCAAAATCCTTCTTGTTATATGAGGATATTATCTCATGTGCCATCAAGACAAAAAAGGAATTCTCTAAGTCTTATGACTTTAAAGCAAAGTAAGAGAAGAAGAGATCTGCTGAACACTATAGAAGTGGAATTAAAGTGAACAAGGGAAAAGTGGAATATCCATCCTATGGTAAATATGGGAAGAAACACCCTAGTAATTTCCCAAAGGGAATGGGAGTCTGTTACAAGTTTGGTAAAAAAGTCCACCAAGCTCGTGATTGCAAGGGGAAGAAAGAGGCTGTCAATGTTGAATGATACAATTGTAGAGAAAGGGGGCATTATGAAAATTAATGTCCTAAGTGCCAAGTAAACCTACCTAATAAAAGGCAAAGGGAGAAAGGCCAAGCTTATGTGATCACCAATGTTGAGGTTGAAGCTTAAAAAGACATGGTGGCAGGTAATTTAATGGTTTTCTCAAGTTTAGAAAATGCTTTATTTGATTCTAGATAATTGCATTGTTTCATATCTTCCCAGTTTTCTAAGAAAATTAGATACTTTCAATTTGACTTAACAAGGGATTTGTCAGTCAAAAAACCTAAGGGAAGTATCATTGCAATAAATTTTTGTGAATCAGTTCCTATTAGGTCATATAAATGTTCTTTATCTACTGATCCCATCATCATACCCATGATTGAATTTGATATAATCCTGGGCATGGATTGGATCTCAGACCATGATGGGAAAATTTATTGTAAGAATAAGGTGGTTACAATTCTCGATGATGATAAAGAGTACCTTATCTTTAGAGAAGAAATGTCACCAACTAATTCTTATCTAGATCCACCCCTAATAGATCAACTAAATTCAATTAATAGGGAGGAAGATAATTAAATAACTATGGGTTTGGAAAGTAATGTTCAAATAGAGGGCATACCTATTGTGCAAGAATATGTTTATGTGTTTCTAGAGGATTTACCTGGACATCCTCCAGAATGAGAAAGTGAATTTTCTATTGATTAAATTGCTGGTTCAAGGCCTAGATCGAAGAACCATTATAGAATGACCACTGTGGAATTAGTGGAACTAAATAAAAAACTAGAGGAATTGAGTAACAAGGGATTTATTCTACCTAGTGTTTCTTCATGGGGAGCCCCTGTTCTTTTTGTTAAGAAGAAAGATGGATCTATGAGGTTGTCCATTGACTATAGGGAAATCAATTCTATAACAATAAAGAACAAGTATTCCTTACCTCACATTGATAATTTATTCGACCAAATTCTGGGAGCTCAATATTTTTTAAAGATTGACCTTTGATCTAGATATCATCAGTTGCGTGTGAAGAAGGAAGACATTCTGAAAACAACATTTTGAACTAGGTACGGGCATTACGAGTTTAAAGTAATGCCTTTTGGGTTGACTAATGAACCCTCTATCTTCATGGATCCAATGAATAGAGTTTTCAAGGAATATATTGATGACTTTTAGTGGTATTTATTAATGATATCTTGGTATACTCCAAAAGCTATGAAGATCATGAAAATAACTTACGCATTATTCTAAAGACTCTTAAAAGAAATGAATTATATGGGAAATTTAGAAAGTGTGAATTCTAGATTCATAAAATTTCTTTTCTTGGCCATATTTTCTCTAAGTATGGAATCTCTATTGATCCTTCAAAGACCAAGGCAATCCAATAATGGACAACACCGATCAGTATAACTGAGGTATGTAATTTTATTAGTTTAGCAGGTTATTATCGATATTTCATCCAGAATTTTGCCTAGTTGGCTAACCCATTAACAAAGATCACACGTAAAGGGGTTAAATTTGTTTTGAAAAAAGAGTATAAAGAATTTTTTGAACAAATTAAGAGAATATTATTCAATGATCCTATCTTGAATTTACCATCGGGGAATGATGGGTTTGTTATTTATAGTGATGCTTCAAAGAAAGGACTTGGTTGTGTCCTTATGTATAATGATAGATTTATTGTCTTTGCATCACGACAGCTAAAAATTCATGAGTAAAACTATCCTACTCATTATCTTGAGTTAGCAGCTGTAATCTTTTCTCTGAAGATATGGTGACATTATCATTATGGTGAAAAATGTGAGATATATACCGATCACAAAAGTTTGAAGTATATTTTCTCACAAAAATAACTCAACATGTGGCAAAGGATATGGCATGAACTAATCAAGGATTATGATTCCACTATACACTACCAAGTGTGGAAGGAAAATAAGGTGGCAGATGCTTTGAGTAGGGAGGATGATGTAGTTTTGTACAAGATGAGAGTTTAAAGGAATCCTTTTTTCATGGATCTAATAAAGATGGATATGGGAATAACCATTTAAGGTGAAACATCAATTATTTTTCAAATGGTTGCCAAACCATATTTACTAGAAAGGATAAAAATTTCTCATACCAATGATGCGGAGTTTCAAAATAAAATTAAAGCTGTGAATGATGAAAGATTGAGTGACTTCATATATGAAGATGAGATTTTGAAATTTGGGAAGAGACTTTGTGTTCCCAATTTACCTGATCTGAAAAGGGAATTGTTGGATGATGATCATAGCTCCAATTTCTCTATACACCCTGGTAGCACTATGATGTATAGATATTTGAAGAAACATTTTTACTGGGACAACCTGAAGCGGGAG
Organism: Viscum album; assembly: GCA_963277665.1. Classification (NCBI taxonomy): domain Eukaryota; kingdom Viridiplantae; phylum Streptophyta; class Magnoliopsida; order Santalales; family Viscaceae; genus Viscum; species Viscum album. The sequence continues at coordinate 1,876,784,802 of OY728161.1, forward strand.
ATTACTGATTTTGTGTCAAGATATATGGGTTTTCAACAAGTGAAAGATAGAAGGAAACAACCTAGAGAATTCATGAAACCTCTTCCCATAACTGAGTGGAAATGGGATAATATTATGATGGAATTTGTCATGGGGTTACCAAAGACACCTAGACGGAATGATGCAATATGGTTCATTGTTGATCGTTCTACCAAGTCAACACATTTTCTTGATATAAGGGAATATTTACCACTTGAAATTTTAGCAAGAATGTATATTAATGAAGTTGTAAGACTTCATGGAGTACCCCTATATTGTTTCTAACTGTGATCCCATTTTACATCAAGATTCTGGAAAAGTATTCAGAAGGCCCTGGATACTGAACTTCGTTTGAGCACTGCCTACCACCTTCAAACCGATGAAAAATTAGAAACGACTATTAAAACCTTAGAAGACATGTTGAGAACTTGCTCACTTGACTTTCAAGGTATGTGGGATCAATATTCACCTCTAGTAGAATTTTCCTATAACAACAGCTGCCATTCAAGTATTCAGATGGAACCATATGAAGCGTTATATAGAAAGAGATGTCGCACATTAACTTGTTGGGATGATATTGGTGAAAAGAAACTCGTAGGCCGATAACTTGTTGAGGAAATGATAGAAAATGTGAAGGTTATCCAAACCCACTTCAAAGTAGCACAAAGTAGGCATAAGAGATATGTTGATAATCGAAGGAAGGATTTGGAATTTTAGGTAGGAGATCATGTTTTCTTGAAGGTATCTCTATAGAAGGGAGTTATACGATTCGGTAAGAAGGGTAAATTGAGTCCCAGGTACATTGGACCTTTTGAAATTATAGAATGAATTGGGGCTATAGCTTACCGTTTTCCAATGTCACCAAGTCTCTCGAAAGTTCATGATGTGTTCCACGTATCACTGTTGAGAAAATACACGCCAGACCCAACACATCTACTCACCTATGGGGAAATTAAATTAAAACCTGATCTATCTTATTGTGAAGAGTTTGTCAAAATTTTTGATACTAGAGAACAAGTGCTGAGAAGCCGAATGACTCATCTGGTAAAAGTTCTATGGAAAAATCATAAGATAGAAGAGGAAACTTGGGAACCCGAGGAACTTATGATGAAGAACCAGATGGATATTTTTGTGTGGTAGTATTATAGAAATTTCAAGGATAAAAATATTTGAAATAGGGAAGAATGTAACACCCCAAGTTTCCACGGTACGTTTCCCTTTGAATAATGCAATAGCTTGCATTGTACGCAATTTCAAGATTCTAACACACCACGACCAATAAAACTAGCCGTCATGAATAGTAATAACCACTTTTTGAAATTTTATAAATTTTATCTTTAAAAATGGACATCATTTTTGGATTAGGAATATTGAAATTATCTTAGGGTAAATTTTTGGTATTTTTTTGAAAACTTTCAAATTTTGATGAATAGTGAAAAACACTAAGTTATAGTTTAAAACTGACTTTTTATTTAAATAATTAATTATTTTATTTAAATTTATTTTAGGTCAAAATAGATTCATAATACCTATATATATTAAATTTAATTCATTGGATTCATTTAATAATGAGTTTACATATATAAAAATTTTATGGAACTCTTTACCGTCTTTTACCTACCTACTAGGAGAATTTGCAAATTTGCATAAAAAATAATTTTACCGCTTCTGTGGGTTGAATTTAAAAAATCCAAGAGACATAGTTAATATTATTAAGTAAAATGTGGTTCAATTAGATGAAAATAATTTTTTGTAAATAGTAACTTTTTACTTTTATTTACCACGGTTAAAAGTAAATAGGGTAATTAAGGGTAAAAATGATATCATAATTACCCTAACACAAGTCCTAATTCTATTCGATAAGTATAATTCTACCAAAAAAACCTTAGTAATATAATATGAACCTCTTTTGTCCACTTGGATTAGATTTTGACATTTATTATTATTTTTTTTAAAGAAGAGCTAAAAGAGTTAAAATCATAGTTTAATAACTATTTTTTTTAATATAGGGTTATGCATAAGATAATTTAGACTATAAATATTTTATATAAATATAAAAATGTTTTCTACATAATTTTATTTTATTTATAATTTTTAGAAATTAAGTAGTTAAATTTATTTATGACACAATGATGATGCAGTAATTACCTTATTAATGAAAGATTAAAATAATTGATATTATAAATACCCAAATAAATATAATTTGAGACTTTTAATGAATTACAATAATTTTATAGGTTAATATGACATGTTAGGGTTGATTAAATGAATTGTTTTATAAGTAATAATGCTGTTATAAATTTAACAAAAACAAAATACCAAATAGTGTTAAAATTTACATAAAAGAGTTTTTAAAACAAATATTATATTATTAATTGATATTCTTTTTCTAAAAATATATGGTTTTAGAAAAAGGGAATAAATGATATTATATATGTCATTAATGAACCACATGAGGTTCTCTTGAACGTTTATAGTAAGTTTATTAACAATATAATATAAAATACAAAGATACATGGTAAATGACAAACTATTTAACTAAGAGTTAAATCTAAAAGATAAGGTTAATATGATTATTGAAACATGTATAAAACCTATTTGTTGAGTGTTTTTCGAACCATACACACCTTATCCTTTAAATAATTCATTTTTAGCCATTATAAACTAAAAAATTATTTTATTATAAAATAATATTTCAATCTTTTCCTAAGGTGCCCCTCACCTCTCTTATAAAGGGGCACTTGCCCTTATCTCAAATTCACACCTTCAAATAAATTTTTCTCTGACAACCCCTACCCAAATATACTTTCAACTGTTCTAAATTCATATTAGATTCATTAATTTAGTAAAAAATTTAACTTAAGGATCCATTTTAACCAAATCAATAGTAAGAACTCGAAGAGGAGGTAAATATTTCATCCCCTCTTAGAAGTTATTTTCTTCTTCCACTTCCTCTTTCATTGTTGTTTAAATTATTTAATAATAATTCTAGTATATTCTATAAACTATGATGTTATTGTAAAAATGGTACAACCATATTTGTTATTATATCCATCCTATAAATGAAAAAGTCACCATACGTGTGTACGTACGGATTACCGTCTCCACGTCATGGTGAAATTTGTTATTCAAACACCTCATCATTTAGATGGGTATAATAATGAGTATAAATTATGTAAATAATAATATTAACACGATAATGATTCTGTATATATGATATAACATCCAATTATATACGATTTTAATATCAAAATAATGATATTGTCGCTCGTGCGTACGTACGGATTACCGTCTCCACGAACGCGATGAGATTCATTCCCCATCGTATCCATTCAAGACTAATTCTCATTTGATGATTAAAAATAATTTTTAAATACTTAATATCATTTTGAATATGAATAATATACATCATATCCATAACAAAAATTACTTACGTAACAAATCCCATAAAGAAAAATGAATCGGTTAACACCCGAAACAATGATACTACTGAAATATCATTAACAAAGCAATATTAGAAGATCATATATGATATAATATTTATGTATATAGTTATTTTATAATTTAATAAAAATTATTTAACTATTATACAGGATGTTAACGTATCCTCAACCAAGGAAAAGTAATAGGTAGGGTTAATTTCACAATCTCTTTATTATCCGAGGTTGTTTTTACAAAATTATCTACTGGGACCTAGTTATCATCCACATCCATGTTTCTTAAAAGTGAATTCCAAAACATTTTTAATATTTACTAGACAATTAATTAAATTCATTTATACCCTTATTTAACCTTATATGTTTTGAAATGAATCTTTCTGTCGTTTTCCCAACAAGGTACTTTATGACCTTTTTGACCAAATTAAGGAAAGAATGTTTTTTAACTTATATGGAGGGTGTGTATATTTTCCACCATTATAACATCCTCGAAGACTCCCTTACAAGATTATAAGAATATTTTCAAAATAAATTTTTTATTTTACAATTATATTACTTTTAAATGATTTCAAAATCGAAAGAGATATTTCTCTAAAAAAAAGTTTTGATTTCATCTATTTCAACATACTTTGATGGATTTTAAGCTTATTTGAAGTTGATTTATTATAATACCACAATTCCATATTTTATTGAAGGTTTTGTGATATTTTTGACTATGGATGTGTTATTTTCACACCATTCATGGTTTATAGACAAAGTATTGAAATTTTATATACTAGTTTTAATACGAATGATTATGTTATGTTTAAACCTTTTCACATGAAGAATGAATTGGATTTAGTAAGTGATTGGTGTAGCCCGCTATACTTCCTCGATGCATTAGTAGGTCTCATGAGAAAAACTAGTGTCTTGGAACATGGCCTTGACAAAATATTATTTGTAGTCTTGGTATAAGGCCTTGACTATGTGGTTATGGAGTATGGCATTATGCATTCCATCATTGCGAAAGTGACTATTTATATTGCATGTCATTATTCGACCTGTAAAATATCCATGTGAATAAGTAAATGAAATTATTTGATTTTATCTTTTCCATATTATGTTGTAGTTATATTTAAAAGGCTTTTTTTAGTCTTACACTTCCTTAAATGTTTATGCTTATTTATGAAGGTTTCTTCTATATTGTTATCCTTACTGAGCATCTGAGCTCACCCATTTATATGTTTTATATTTCCCAGGATGTGAATAAGTATATTATGACTGACCTACAGGGATAGTCTAAGGGATATGAGTGTGTCCTATGAAGACTATGTTGTTGTAGTTTTTCATTTTATAATGTAATGTAAAAATTATGAATGTATCTAGTATTTCCAAGGCTACTTAAATAATCGGTCTTTTGAGACATGATATTTTGTGATCATGCTAATGTTATGTAATAATTCACTGACTCTAGGTAACTAGGGTTGGGGAATTACATACTAGCTTTTGTATTAATAGACATAGGTACTAATCATTCATTCCTTCCACGAATCTTGTCGAAGACCTAGAGTTTCTGGTTAAGCCGTTGACTTGACCCTCACGTCTGGAGTTACCATTGGGAGGATACTCGATAATCACACTTACGTCGATGGTGTGATCTGACCCTTGAGGTGAGAGTTTTGGTTGGAACCACTTGGTTGTAGCGTCGAGGCCTTACGATGTTAGTTTGGGTATAGACTGGACATGCATAGTTCATTCTCAAATTGACTGTTTTAGGAAAAAAGGTTGTGGTTTACCTATAACATTGGAATGGTATTTTCCTTGGTTAGAGAAAAAGGAAACTTAGACAGCATAGGTTAAACTCATGCAAAGGAGGGTGCAGCCGATCACTCTTGAGTCGGCCAGCCCTACCCTCATGGTAACGAGAGTTTTGAGTTTTCAGTTCCCAAAAGAAGTGGAAAAGTGTGGGGGAAATCCTTTAAAAATAAGTTTCTAGGTTTACCTCCCTGAAGGGGGAGGGACTTATGCTTTGGCTGGGTACTACCTGAGTTTTGGACCAGACTAGTCCAGGGTAGCGGCACCCTTTTCAGTTTTGACGAAAAAAGGAGATCCTTTCCTATGGACGTAAAAGTGTCAGTAGAGATTTTAGGAGCTGAGATAGATAATGAAGAGTAGAACTATGCTACCCATGAACTGGAGTTAGCAGTAGTGGTATTTTCACTAAATATGTGGCATCACTACTTGTTGGGTGAATGTTTTACAGTATACTCTGATCAAAAGAGTCTTAGGTATATCTTCTCTCAGAAAGACCTAAACCTGATACAGTGGCAATGACTAGTGTTCCTACAATACTATGACTTTGAGATAGTCTATAATCCTAGGAAGGTGAACGTGGTAGCATATGCACTCCGCAAGAGGTATGGTCTGCATTTTTTTAGTGAGGTGATAGAGCAACTAGCCGCGTTGAAGATATACTTTGAGGATAGAGATGGAGCAGCATAAATCCAGTATATGACAGTCACACCTCCACTCCTTCAACGAGTTAGGGAGGCACAACTTGGGGACACTAAATGTGAGGATCAACATGCACAGATATCCTTAGGGCATGCACCTGATGGATTTCTGAAGGCGGAGAGCACGTCACCCTCTTCAGAGAAGTACCGTGGTACTAGTAGCGCTACGGGAGGAGGTGTTGATGGAGTTCCATATGTCCCCTATGGCGGTACATCCAGGTGTGGTGAAGATGTACCGGGACCTTTGGCGTCAGTACTAGTGGCTTGGGATAAAGAAAGTAGTGGCAGAGTCAAATCACGATGTCTCACTTATCAACATGTGAAGACTGCATAGATTTGGCAGAAGTCATATGCCAATATCATATGGAGACCAATGGAGTTCTAGGAGGAGGACCACATATTCTTACGAGTCTCTCCTCGATGGGGACTACAAAGTTTTGGTTAAGGCGGAATGTTATCACCGAGGTTTATCGGTTCTTTTCTGATACTTCAGAGGATAGGCGAGGAAGCATACCACTTGGCCCTTCCACCACAATTTGAGAGGGTGCACAATGTCTTCCACATATCCCAACTGAGGAGATGCATCCATGATCTATTGAACATTATTAACTAGGGAGAGTTGTAATTTTATGATTTGGTGACTTTTACGAAGTTCCTGGTGGATTTTGAGGACTAATAGAAGTGGGTCCATCGTGGGTGGTTGATACCTCTGGTGCACATTCGCTGGAAGCATGAGAACCTCTAGGAGAGAACATGGGAGTGAGAGGCTCAGATTAATGCTCAGTACCCCCATTGTATCCTTAGTCTTTGTTGTGACTTTCGGGGACGAAAATCCCAAAAGGTGTGGAGAATGTAATGTCCTGGAATTTTTGTAAATATTGTTTTAATTAAATGAAATTATTTTAAGACTGCGAAATCTGACGGCGCATGATTCTAAAGCCCGGAGTGCCTAAAATGGTCCGCCGAAGTTTTGTTAAACTTTAAATAGCGCATGTAAGCAATTTTTCTTGAAAAAGTGGAATAAATCTAAAGTAGTTTCCCAAATTAAAAATACGAGGGCATCGTTGCATTCAGGATGATGGGTTTACCATAGGAGAAACTTAATTTTAGTCGGTTCTGGCCTCCTATGAGAAAACCAAAAAATTGCATAATTTTAAATAAAATAATTAATTAAATTATTTTATTTTTCAAATTCTTATAACTAACAAATGATAACTCAGATTAAAAATTTGGGACCACCTCTGAACTGGTGATGGTTTGTTTTCTTTAGGAGGATACTAATATTGGTCGGTGCATGCCACTTGTGAAAGTTAGTTTTTGGCTGTAAATAAAATAATTAAGTGACAATTATTTTATTGTAAAATCCATAAATTTTAAATGGTAACTTGGATTGGAAATTTGAGAGTAACATGGGTTTTTTGTGGTGTGTTTCACTTAGGAAGAGCCTAACCTTTACTAGTGCGGGTCGAGGGTGACTGTCATTAATTTTCTGAACTTTTTTTTGGGTATGTTCAGTAAATGCATGAGCGGTGTTCTTTAACTTTTGAATCTATGCTCAGATTAAAAATACAAGGGCACCATTGAATCCGCAGTGCCAAGATTCACTTTAGGGAGGCTTTACATTGACCATAGTAGGTTCGAAGAAGAAGTTATTTTTTTGCAACTTTTAAAAGGAAATTAAATAAAATAATCTCTCTATTTTATTTTTTTTCCACAAACAGACAATCGGTAGGGTGGGACCAGTAGTGAGTCAAGACATTAAATGTCTTGAACCTTCAAATACTAAGTAACAACATCATTGGAATTTAGGAAGGTTCCTATTAAATGAACCTTCATAAATTCCACGATCGTTACTTACCCTCCCCTCTCCTATTTATATGGAGCTTGGGGGGGGGGGGGAATTGGCACAACTTCACCAAGAGACGAAGCTCTGGTAAAGTATCGCAATGCCCAAAACATGGAGTATGGAGCCGATTCCAGCGGGCGGTGACGAGAGACCCCGAACCACAAACCAAATAATGATGATCGAGCGACGTCATTGGAGGCTTGTTGTAGGGACGATGAATGCCGACACTTCCTTAAATGCGAACACTCTTCAATAAACTTGAGGTAGGGGTAGTTTTTTTGTGCATTTTTGTTTTCCTATTCCCCATTCTTGAATAACACGAAAAATGTAGGTAAACTGACTAATGGGTTAAACCACAATTTATTCATCTTTGTGGGAGGATTGTTGCGGGGAATTTTGTGGGGTTTATCTAGTTGTTTAATTAAATTTTTATAAAAACCTTAACCCCCCTCATGTTATGAGCTAATGCAGAGGGAACATGCCTAACCAACCCAGCCCCAAATCTCTGCTATTTTCTTTTGTTACATCCTTTTGCCTCCATGGAAGACCGACAGCGTGACGACATCGACTGGCTATGTGGTGGATAACACATCGACGAACGCCGCAGGAGGAGGTCACGACACAAAGCCGTAGTGGTCGTCAGAGTGGACCACACCGGCCAGCTTCGGAGGGGGTGTGGCGTGTTGTCACTCGCCACTGATGAACAAGGAGGGCCTTGGCCCGTTAGCCACGACGACTAGAGGAGAGGTTGGCTGGAATGTCGGCCGGCTGCGACAGAGACAGCAGGGTAGATGTGGGCGTGCCCCCAGCGACACGCCCATTCTGCAGCAAAACTGCTGCCTATGTTGGCCGAGGCGGGCACAAGGGGCCTCCGAATCGACCAGCGACTGATGGAAGGGGCGCGCGCCAGCGGCGAGCCCGACAGCAAAGCTGTGGCCCGTCGGCGGCGACACGGGTGACCCGATGCGCCACGTGGCACCGCGTTGGGGTCATCCCCCACGGGTTGACCCATTGATGTGGCCCCATGCCACGTCATCCCTACCCGGATGCACTGTGTTTGGGTGTCTCTGGTGGCCTCCGCTGCTAGGCGGGTGGCACCACCGAGTCGATCTAGTGGACCAACCCGCCACTCAGTGGGCCCACCCGTGGCCCAATATCCTGACCCATGACTTAGTAGGGATGGGCTGAGCCCAATAGGCCAGGTTGACCCAAGTCGGGTCGGACCTTAGATGGTCCGGGTCGGGCCGGTTTGACTGAGGCGGACTGCACCCAGATCTAGTACCACCCAAGAATACTTAAAGGGCCTTATCTTGTGAACCGAATGTCTATTTGATGAACCATCTATGGCGTTGGGATACTTTTACTAATATGGTCATTTTGATCTACTCCATGATAGTTTTGGATAAACTTGGAGTATGGTTGGGTTGGATCGCACCTGAATCTAACCGGGCCCTCGGCACTGAAATGCCAATAACGCACAGAACGATCATATGATTGATGATCCATCTATTGATTTGGAAATTTTATGATATGTCAGATAATTAGGTTACTTCCTTGTGAGACTTTGTACCATCTGTAATATGACCAATGGATTGAGGAGCGGTTCTCCCAAGCACGCTATGTACGGAACCCTACAGCTGGCTGAGACCTAAAGACTGCTTGACGATGGTCAAGGTGGGAAGCAGCTCTGTGTGACCCAGTAGGCCCACAGTGGGAAGCGGCTCTGTGTGACCCAACATGCCCACGATACCCATCAGGGATGCATACCACAACAGTTCAGGGTTAGTGGGAATCAACTCTGTGTGACCCGGCAGCCCCACTGTACTCGATAGAGGAGGAATTCTCTAGCAGCTGAGGATTTTGAGGTTTTTGATGGACTATGATATGGTCACTACCCTAGAATATACATTGTGGTGACTTTCATGGATATCAAGATGCAGTGAGTGCCTTGAGAAGAAGTTCTCCCAAGAAGACTACGTATAGAACCTTGTAGTTAGCTGAGACCTGAAGACTACTTTACTATTGTCCTAGTGGGAAGAAGCTCTATGTGACCTAGAAGGCCCACGGTGGGGAGCAACTCTGTGTGAACCAGTAGACCCCTAGTACTCGATAGGAGAAGTACCACAGTTTGGCCGAGGTGGGAAGCGACTCTGTGTGACCTGACATGCCCACAGTGGGAAGCGGCTATGTGTGACCCAACATGCCCACGATACCCATCTAGGATGGGTACCAAAGCAGTTCAAGGTTCGTGGGAAGCAGATCTATGTGACCTGGCAGGCCCACTGTACTCGATATAGAAGGAGTTCTCCAGCATTCGAAGAGTTGGGTGATGTGATAATCCTTCTATCTTTGACCTAAAATGATACCTGGTGTGAGCTTACTTGTGTTGTGTACTTTTACCTTCGTGGTGTACCTGTGTGGTACTTCTACATGTGTAGTGTAACCTGTGTGGTACTTCTACCTTTTTGGTGTTACCTTTTTTGTATTATTTCCTCATTTATGAGATGAGTATATCATGATAACTTATGTATATGTATGTTCATATAACTAAGTAGATTTTATGGCTTGCTTTGTGGTATTTCCTTTGTGGAACTCTAGGAGACCTATGGGGATCTCTGGGTCCCTACTGAGTATCTTCATACTCACCCCTGCATGGGCTTCGCCCGCATCTTGTTGTGTCTTGTGCAGAAGACGAGCAGCAGAGCTGAGTCTAGAGGGAGCTGGGACCAGGTGGTACACAGAGGAGACGAGATGATGTGGAGTGCTGTGGGGACAATCTGTACCTACCCTTTAGGTAGGATCCTTGGTGGACGATCCAGGGGTTTCTTGTACTTTTAGTTGTTTCGGTACTTTCTAGTTGTACTTGTTCTTTGTAGTTGGGCTTGTATTTCATACCCCTTTACTTTCAACACTCTTTTTTCTATAGCAGTTAACTTCATGGTTACTCTTTATTGTGTTACTGGGTTATATGTTTGTACAGGTTTAAAGGCAATGCCTTCCCATTTTAGGGATACGACTTTCCGGTGCTAGTTGCCAACCCCTGGCCTATGGTAGGCGGGCTTGGGGTAGTCACGACATGGGCCCCTGGGGATAGGTCGTGACAATAACAAACAGTGTTTTTTTTGTTTTATGTTCCATTTCATAAATGTAAGGAATTTATTTATGAGATTTACTATGAACATATAGAGATATACTTACTTTTTATGTAGAGTTTTATCCTTTAAGAAATTTATACCACTAACTAATCTTTTCTCCAAACGAGGAGTATTCAATATGACTTGGTCACACCTGAAGCGCTAAAATCATCTTCTAAAGAATCATATAATCTAAAAAGGGTGAATTATATATTTGCCTTGTATTTAGAGATTAACCAAAACCAAATGGTTAGTACCAGATTAGATCATCTCAAAAATGGATAATCCTTTTTTGGAAGAAATATTAATTTTAATTTCAAAAATTGAATAAACTATACCGAAAGTTAAATAAAGACCATTCAATAAACAATTGTCCTTAAAATTCTTTAATATAATCCAAACTAAGATTGAAACGAAAACTCAAAAGAATTTAATCAACTAGTATTTCATAATAAATATTAACATTTATCTCCAAATAACATCAACTACTCTTAAAGTCTCCTACAAGAACTGTAATTAACCAAATAAAATATTCTCTATGATAGGTTAATCATTTACATTAATAACCTTAATCTATATAAAAAACATATATTCTACCAAAATACAAAAAATACACCATTACTACTCCAATTAAATTCCATAGAATTCTATTTTCCTTAGGCATATAGTGTTTCCAACAGAGCGTACGTCTTCCAAAATAACATTTATCAATTTATCACCAAATCATTTTACTATACTAAGGTTATCCAATGGATAAAACATAAATCCCAAATCAAATTATTATTGATCAATAAAATCATTTAACTAAAATGAATTGGTCACACTTACCAGGGACTTCATGTAGTAGTGGTTGGCGATAAATCCCAATTGCACTTTGGTTATGGGGTTGATTCCCGCATCTTTGTCTGACATGATGGGTTTTCACATGGTATACATGTTGTGATATTTTAAAAAACTATATTTTATAACATTCTCAAAATGAGATAAATTCCAAAAAATAACCATAATATAATTTAACCAAAAATATTATCTCATACCTCGCATTTTTATCCCAAAATTTAATAACTTGTAATTTCTTCAAATTGAAGAATAACATAAAAACAAATGGTTATTTATAACTATATCCACAATAGAAAAGATAATTCTTCCTCAAATATAATTTTCACATAACAAACTATATGGTTACACATACAAGAGAAAAGTATTCTGATGTAATCCTATCAACAAAGAGCACTAATACTTTTAAACATTTCTCCATCCATTTATTTCCACATATGTTCTTCCTTGACGAGGAGGTTATCCTATAGAATAGGGGATTCACTTGGGTAATTCACAAGTCCCCTAAATTTATGGCAAATGACTGTAAATGGATTCTTAGGATCAATTTTATTTTATTCCATAGTACTCTTCATTTTTCCTCGAAAATTATTTACTTTATGTCATTTTTTCCCACACATAAAGAATTTCTTTGTTCCATTGAGACACTTTATTGGGTGTCTCCTTCTTCATTTTTTGCGTTATGGAAATGGAGATTTCTTTTCTCCATGGCCTCCACTGTTGGAGCACTTATCATTCCCCTCCTTTATATCCTTTTTTGAGTCCAGGAGTTGGTTAATATATATGTCGTTGATCATATTTTTGGAAAAATGATTGGGAAAGAACACAATATCCTTCACTCTTATCAAAATTCAATTTCGTTTCTCATTTCCACCACCATTCCCACCTTGTAAATCATGTTCAATGTTACTATGACTTCCTTGGAATCTAGCAATTGACTAATACCAGAAATAATTGTGTGAGTAACAATATACAAAAAATCATTTAGAGAATATCATGACACCTTATTTTCAATCTAAAACACCTTATGATTAACCATTGTTAATTATTCTCATCTTATATAAAAATCCTTTAAATGAGTTTGTAAAGAAATTGTGAATTATCCTAAGCATATCCCCTAGGAGTGTCATAACTAAGAGTGAAACAAGTCCCATTTTCGTGTACTGGGATACCTTAGGTCAAGCCCAAAACTCCTTGTTAGAGTTTTCAGTCATAGGTACATTTATGCTAGAGTCGCCTCTACCTGCTCGTATCCAAACAGGGATGTATTGCTAGGATAACCAACATAATATTTACATTACCAAAAATTTTGGATCTTCTTCTATACTATTCATCAAAGTCTATATTAGGGTAGTGTTTTCTAATCCGAGTTTTTCTAAATCTAGCTTCCAAGGTTTGTACTAAACTTCATGTGATACCAACTATAATGCCCTGACCCTAGTTACCTAGAGTCCGTTCTTTATTACATAACATTGGCACTATCATAATAGACCATGTCTTGAAACACTTATTACTTTAGTAGACTTGGAAGTACTAGATACATACATAAGTTTTACATTACATTATCAAATGAAAAACAACAACATTGTGCCTAATTTGAACACTCTTATATCCCTTAGCCTATTCTTGTAGGTCAATCATAATATACTTTTTCACATTGTGTAAGAAATAGAACATAATAAAGGGGTGAGCTCAGATGGTTAGTAAGGATAAAAATTTTCAGAAACTATCATAAATAATCATAAATGTTTAAGGAAATGTATAAGACTAAAACAGAAGACTTTTAAGCATAAAATTCAGTATAATATGGAAAATATAAATCAAATAATAACATATAATTATTAACATGTATATTCTACAAGTTGAATAATCACATGTAATAACAATATATAATTTCATTATGATGGAATGCATAATTCCGGACATCATAACCAAATAGTCAAGGCCTCATGCCAAGACTACAAATAAACTTTTGTCAAGGCATTGTGCCAAGACACTAGTTTGTCTCATGAGACCTTCCGATACATCGAGGAGCTATAGCAGGATCCACGTTCCACTTACAAAGTCTAATGCATTCCTCATATAAAATGTGTGAAACATAATCTAAACATTCATATTAAAACTATCATACAAAATTTCAACACTTTAACCCCAAACCATGAATGACATAAAAGTAGCACATCCACAGTCAATCATAACTCATTCAATACAATATAGAAGATTGTATTATAATAAATCAACCTCAATAAAGAATAATGAAAGATATTGACATAGATTAAAAAAATTAGTAAATCTATTAGAGAGAAATATCCCCTTTTTCTTGAAAACATTTAAAAGTCTCACTATTTATAAAAAATCTGTTAAAAATAAATTTTTATATCAAAGTGTCCCATACCACTTTGAAACTTTTAAGAGGAATTTTAATTTTAAAACATTAATGTCCATATAAATAAATCATTAAAACCATTTTTAAAAATCGACATTAATAAGAATAAATTTTTAAAACATTTAAAATGATATTTGATTTAGATTTCATAACCAAATGAGAGATGATTGAATAAAAATAATTGAGGCAATCAAAACATTATAATATCACGAGAATTAAGGGATTCAGGATATACTTGGTCAAATTACAGTATGTACACCAAATAAAATTGAATTGGAGCAGAACAACAAAGAAGTCTCAATGGAATGTAAATTGAGATGAAATCCATAATAAAGTATGTATCCTTAGGTTAAGGATAAATCAATGACATAATTATGTGTGAAAAATATAAATACACTGAATATTATTGGATATTTAGTGTAAATAAATCAGAGTAAATTCACACAGATTCTTGTAAAAACAACACCAATGGCTTGGATGTTTAACTCAATGAATGGAAATTGAGTTAAGATTAATCTTATCAAGTTCATATTGATGACTTGAGAATTTTTAAATGGAGTTATTATGTGTATCAAAAGTATAACAAAAAAATATGAAGTGTAAATTACTAGATAAATAAATAAAAAGTGATTTCACACACAATCATGGAGAAAAATAATCAATGAAATTTGCGTAAAACCGAATGAGTGGAAATCAAAATTAGAAATTCCATTACCGATTTGGTAAATTACATAACATAAAACCCATGAAATAAGGATCATAAAATGAAGATGTAAAAATAGATAAATTAATGTACATTACACAAAGAATACAATCCTGGGTAGTACATACACCACACCAAAGGAAATAGTGGAAAATATAGCATGAATATGACCAAAATAAAATGGAGATGAAAATCCCTTTGTACATTTTCTTGATCAAGGGTACAATAAAATCCTGTATAATAGTTAAATAATTGTTAATAAATTATTCAATAACCACATACGTAAATATGATAACATATATGATCTTCTAATATTTCTTTGTTAATAATATTTTAGTAGTATAATTGTTTCAAGTGTTAACTGATTCATTTTACTTTATATGTTTTGTTATATAAGTCATGTTTGTTATGGATAGTATGTATTTGATTCATATTGAGAATTATATTATGTTCTTAAAAATTATTTTTAATTATGAAATGAAAATTATTTTTGAATGGTTACGATGGGGAATGAATTTCATCGTGTTCCTGGAGATTGTAATCCGTACATACGCACGAGTGACAATATAATTCAATTAAAGGTGAAATGGTATATAATTGGATGTTATATAATATATAAATAATCTTTAACATGTTATATTTATTATTTACATCAATTATACATCATTATTATACCCATCAAAATAATTAAGTGTTGAATAACAACTACACCACGACGTGGAGATGGTAATCTATACGTACACACGTATAGTGACTTTGACATTAATAGGATTGATAAAGTAATGAATATGGTTGTAACATATTTATAATAACATCACAGTATGTATATGGTAATACAGTTATTATTTTGGTATGGAAACAACAAAGAAAGTGGATGTGGAAGAAGAAGATAACTTTGAACGAGGTGATGAAATTATTACCTCTTCTTCAGGTGCTTCCTTTTGATTTGATCAAAAGGGATCCTTAGGTTGGATTTATGATCAAAGGAAGACCTATAAAATGAATTTAGGGTATTTGGGATATTATTTGGTCATGTGTTTCCTGATACAAATGGCTATGGAGGTGTGAAATTAAGTGAAGGGGAAGTGCCCTTTTATAAGAGAGGTGAGGGTCACTTTAGTAAAAGCTTGAAATATTATTTTATTATATAATAATTTTCGGTTTATAATGGATCCAAATGGATTTATTTTTAGGATAAGGTGGGTATGAGTCTAAATACCTTCAAAAAATAGGTTTTAGACAAGTTTAGGTCACCATATTAAACTTATCATTTAGATTTAACTCTTAGTTAAATAGTTTAACTTTTACCATGTCTTCCTGTATTGTTACACTATATGTAAATAAATATACTATAAACTACCAAGAAATACTCAATTGGTTTATTAAAGATATATAAATCATTATGTAAGTCCTTTTTCTTAACCTTAGATTTTTAGGAATATTATATAATTTAATAATATAATATTTGTTTTAAAATCACATTTATGTCAATTTTGACACTATTTAGTGTTTGGTTTTTGTGAAAGTCATAACAACAAAATTAACTCAAGAAAAATTCATTAAATCAACCCTAACTTGTCATATTAATCTAGAAAATTAATGTAATGCATCAAAAGTATCAATTTACATTTATTTTTATATTTATAATATAAATTATTTTAATCTTTCATTAATATAGTAATTGATTCACCATCATTGTGTCATAAATAAATTTAATTATTTAATATCTAAAAATTATAAATAAAATACCATGATTTAGGAAATATTTTTATATTTCTAAATAGTATTTATAGTCAAATTTATATTATATATAACCCTCTATTAAAAATGTTTTATTTATAAAAATTTGAATTTAACACTTTTAACTATTCTTTAAATAAAATAATAATAAATATCCTAGTCTAATCTAAGTAGACCAAAGAGGATCATATTTTATTACTATGCTTGATTTTGGTCCAAAAAAACTTATAAAATTGAATTAGGACACATTTTATGGTTATTATTGTATCATTTTTACATTTAATTACCCTATTACTTTTAACCGTGGTAAATAAATTCAAAAGTTACTATTCACAAAAAATTATCTTCATCTTATTGAACCTAATTTTTCTTACTGATGTCAAATGTGTCACTCATATTTTTAAAATTCAATTAATAGAAGTGGTAAAATTACATTTTATGCAAATTTGAAAATGTGCCCAGAAGGTGGGTAAAAGACAATAAAAAGTTAAATAAAATTTTATACATCTAATCTTATTATAAAATGACTCAAATTAATTAAATTGAATTTGTATAAGTATTATGTATCTATTTTGACTTAAAATAAATTTTAATAAAATAAATAATTATTTGCATAAAAAGTCGGTTTTAAACAATAACATAGTGTTTTTCACTATTCATAAAAAATTGAAAGTTTTTTGAAAAATACCAAAAATTCACTCTAAGATAATGTTTATATTTAAAATTAAAAAATGACGTTTATTTCAACAAATTAAAAACATATATGTTGTATTAATTAATTTTAAAAAAAATATTGCTGTTATCAAAACCAAAAAGTGGGTTTTTGAGAAGTGAAAACTATCAAAAGATTGATATGTGTTTATGTCCAATTTAAATATAAAATTACTTCCAATGGCCAAAATTAGATTAAATGATAAAAATATAATCTAATAATACCTCAAAACCATTCAAATATATAATTTAAAACTATAAATTATTTTGAATAAAAAAGTTTATTTTTAATTAAAATTTAGTATTTTTCACTATTCATCAAAATATGAAAGTTATCAGAAAAGCACCAAAAATTTATCAAAGATAATTTTTTATGTCCCTATTCTAAAGAAGAAGTTTATTTCATCCAATTGAGTATATAAAAGTGTCAAATAGTGGATTTAAAAATGGTTCCCCATTAAAAGGTGGTAAAATTGCATTTTTTGATAAATACTTCTTTTATCTGAAAAATTGAATTTGTTTTTATATTATATATAAGAAACACATAATATGGATGTTAAAATTATAGGGAGTATATAAAATTCAAAATGCAGTTAATACTATTCATAACTTCTTTTTTAACGACTAGTTTGGGAAGTCGTGGTGCACTCAAACTCGGTGTTGCGTGTAGCGCAAGATATTTAATTACTTTAAAGAAAATAACTTATTATAAAATCTTGGGGTGTTACATTC
The DNA here is from genome assembly GCA_963277665.1 of Viscum album. Taxonomy (NCBI): domain Eukaryota; kingdom Viridiplantae; phylum Streptophyta; class Magnoliopsida; order Santalales; family Viscaceae; genus Viscum; species Viscum album. The sequence goes on from OY728161.1 coordinate 1,876,802,838, forward strand.
TTCCCATATTTTGGAAAATTACATCCTCAAAATTTAAAAATTGGGCTTGGGAACTTCATTGAAATTCCCACATCAGAAAAAGAGTCAATAAAACTATCACTTTAAAATAAAGATAGAGAAGTAAAAAGGTCACCTCAGATAACCCATACTTGGATTCCATATAGGAAAACATGGATATCGAAGATAAACTATGTTTCATGTTATGATGGAGGGTGATATAAAACATTACCAGGAAAAAATTAACCAGAATAAAACCACAAACTTTTGATGGGTTGACCGATTATTAATTTCCCAATAAGAAAAGTAAACAAACAATGTTTTTTTTGTTTTAAGTTCAATTTCATAAAGTTAAGGAATTTATTTATGAGATTGACAAAGAACCTAAAGAGACACACTTAATTTTTAAGTAGAGTTTTATCCTTTAATAAATTTCTACTACTAACTCATATTTACTCCAAACGATGAGTATTTAAGATGAATTGGTCACACCTGAAGACCTAGAATCAACATCTAGAGAATCACATAATCCAAAATGGATGAACTATATATTTTCCTTGTCTTTAGTTATTAACCAAAACCAAATGGTTAGTAAAAGATCAGATGATCTTCAAAATGGAAAATCCTTTATAGAAATAAATACTAATTTTAATTTCCAAAATTGAACAAACAATTCCAAAAGTTCAATAAAGCTCAGTCAATAAACAATTGTCCTTAAAATCCTTCAATTTAATCCAAAATAAGATTGAAACCCAAAACTCAGAAGAATTTAATCACATAGTCTATCAAATTAAATCTTAATATTTATCTCTAAATAACATCAACTACTCTTAAAGTCTCATACAGAAGTGTAATTAATCAAATCACACATTCTCTAATGATAGGTTAATCATTTCCACTAATCACCGGAATCTATATAAAAAACATAGATTCATCCAAAATAAAAAAATCCACCATTACTCCGCAAACAAAATTCCATAGAATTATATTTTCCTTAGGCATATAGTGTTTCCAACAGAGAGTACATCTTCCAAAATAAAATTTATCACTTAATCACCAAATCATTTTCCAATACTAAGGATATCCATTTGATAAAACATAAGATCCCAAATCAACTTATTATTGATAAATAAAATAATTTAACTAAAAATAATTAGTCACACTAACCAGGGACTTAATATAGTCTAGTGGTAGGCGATAAATCCCAATCTTACTTTGGTTGTGGGTATGACTCCCGTAGCTTTATCTGATGCGATGTGTTTTCACATGGTCTATGTGTTGTAATTTTTCAAAAACTATATTATATAACATTTCAAAAATGAGATAAATTCCTCAAAATAACTATCAAACAATATAACCAAAAATTTTATCTCATACCTCACATTTTCGTCCCAAAATTTAATAACTTATAATTGACTCAAATTTAAGAATCATATAAACCCAAATGGTTATTTATAACTATATACACAAGAGAAAAGATAATTCTTCCTCAAATATATTTTTTCACATATCAAAATATAGGGTTACAAATACAAGAGAAAATACTTCCAAAGTAAACCCATCAACAAAGATCACTAATACTTTTAAAAAGTTCACCATCCATTATTTCCACATAGGTTCTTCCTTGAACAATAGGTTATACTATAGAATATGTCATTCAATTGGGTAATTCCTAGGTCCCCTACATTTACATAAAATGACTGTAAATGCATTATTGGGATCATTTTTATTTTCTTCTATAGTACTCTTCATTTTCCTCAGCAATTCTTTAATTTATGTCCTTCTTTTCCACACAAAAAGAATCTAATTGTTCAATTGCGACAATTTCTTGGGTGCCTCCTTCCACACTTCCTGTATGATAGAAATTTAGTTTTCTTTTATCTATGGTCTCCACTACTGGAGCTCTTATCATTTACTGCCTTTCCTTTCTTTGTTAAGTCTGCGAGTTTGTTAATATATATGTTGTTGCTCTTATTTTTTGAAAACTAATTGGGAATGAACACGATATCTTTCACACCTATCAATAATCTATTTCGTTTCTCATTTCCACCTCCATTCACACCATGTACATCATATTCAATGTTTCTATGACTTACTTGGAATCCATACATTGACTAAAACCAGAAAGCATTGTGTGAGTAAAAGTAGTCATAAAATAATTTAGAGAATATCATGACACCTTATTTTTAATCTAAAACAGCTTAATATTAACAAAGGTTATTTATTCTCTTCTTATATTAAAATCTTTCAAATCAGTTTGTAAAGAAAATGTGAATTATCCTAAGCATATCCCCCGAGAGTGGTATAACCAAGAGTGTAGCAAGGACCGTTGTTGTGTACCAAGATACCTCGAGTCAAGCCAGAAACTCCTTGTCGTAGTTTTGACTCCTAGGTACATCTTTACCTGAGCCGCCTCTACCTGCTCGTATCCAGACAGGGATGTGTTGCTTGGAAAACCCACATAATATTTACATTACTAAAGGTTTTAGATATTCTTCTATACCAATCCTCAATTTCTATATTAGGGTAGTGTTTTATATTCAGAGTTTTTATAAATCTAGAATCAATGGTTTGTACTAAAATTCCTCTGATACCAACTATAACACCCCGAACCAAGTTACCCAGAGTCAGGGCATTATTACATAACATTGGAAGGATCACAATATATCAAATCTAAAAATACTAATTATTTTAGTAGCCTTGGAATTACTAGATACATACATAATTTTTACATTACATTATCAAATGTAAAACAACAACATTGTCTCTCCTTTGAACACTCTTATATACTTTAGCCTATTCTTATAGGTCAGTCATAATATACTTCTTCACATCCTAGAAATAATAAAACATAAGAAAGGGGTGAGCTCAAATGCTCATTGAGGATAAAAATATAGAAAAAACTATCATAAATAATCATAAATGTTTAAGGCAATATATAATATTAAACACAATCCTTTTAAACATAAAATTCAGTATAATATGGAAATTATAAATCAAATAATACCATTTAATTATTCACACGTATATTCTACTATTCGAATAATCACATGAAATATAAATAGCTAATTTCATAAGGATGGAATGCATAATGTAGGACATAATAACCACAGAGTCAAGGCCTCGTGCCAAGACTACAAATAAAATTCTATCAAGGCCTTATTCCAAGCCACTAGTTTGTCTCATAATACCTATCGATTCATCAAGGAGCTATAGTGGGATCCCCCCGTCACTTACTATGTCCAATGCATTCCTCATATGAAATGGGTGAAACATAATCTAAACATTCGTATTAAAACTAGAATAAGAAATGTCTATATTTTAACCACAAAACACAAATGGCATAAAAATACCAAATCCATATTCAAATATAACTCATTAAATAAAATATGGAATATTTTATTATAATAAATCTACCTCAATAAAGAATAATGAATGATATTGACACAATAAAACTATTAGATAGAAATATCCCATTTTTCTTGAAAACATTTAAAGGTTTCACTCTTTATCAAAAAGCTGTTAAAAATAGATATGTGAATCAATGTGTCCTATACCACTTGGAAACTTTTTAAAAGGAATTTTATTTTTAAGGAATTTATGTCCATATAAATAAATCCTTAAAACCATTTTTAAAACATGGACATTAATGAGAAAGATTTTGAAGAATAAACCTTTAAAACATTTAAAAAGATATTTTAGTTAGAGTTCCTAACCAAATGAGAGATGCTTGAATACAAATAATTGAGGTAATAAAAACCTTATAATATCATAATAATAAACAGATTCATGAAATACTATGTCAAATTATAGTATTTACACCATATAAAAGTGAAATGGCACATAATAACAAAGAAGTTTCAATAGAATGTAAATTGGGATGAAATCCCTTATAAAGACTATATCCTTAGGTTAAGGATAAATCAATGACATAATTATGTGTGAAAAATATAAATAAACTCAATATGATTGGATATTCTATGTAAATAAATCTGAGGACATTCACACATATTCTTATAAAAACAACACCAATGACTAGGATGTTTAACTTAATGAATGGAAATTGAGTTAAGATTACTCTTATCAGGTTCATTTTGATGAATTAATAATTTTTCAATGGACTAATTATGTGAATCAAAAGTATATTCACAAAATGGGAGGTGGAAATTACTACATAAATAAATAAATAGTTATTTCACACATAATCATGGAATAAAATAATCAATGAAGTTTGCGTAAAACCTAATGAGTAGAAATCGAAATTAGAAATTACCTTATCGATTTGGTAACTTACAAAACATAAAACCCATGAAATAAGTATCATATATTAAAGATGTAAATTCCCATAAATTAACATATATAACACAAAGAATACAATCATGGGCAGTACATAAACAACAAAAATAGAAATAGTGGAAAATATTGCATGAATCTCACAAGAATAAAAGTGAGATGAAAACCCTTTACCCTATACTTTTCTTGATTGAGGGTAAGTTAACCTCCTGTATAATTGTTAAATCATTTTTATTAAATTATACAAGAACCACATACATAAATTTGATATCATATATTATCTTATTATTTTTATTTGTTAATAATATTTTTATAGTATCTTTGTTTCGGGTGTTCACTGAAAATTATTATTTTTTGATTATCAAATCAATTTTAAAGGAAAGCGAGAAAATGCCAAGTACATAATAACAAATAACAAACAGTACATAGAATTCCCAGAAAAAATAGGTTCTGAATATTCCCTAAAAAAACATCGTGTGAAGTCCCTCCACCAAAGAATGATCACTCAGACAGTTCCGTCTAAAGATGAACAAGCTCGAAACCGATGGTCAGGCCATAAACCTCTCAGAATCCAAGTTCCATGAAGAAGTGGTGACCTCAGGATCTAACCCCCATCTGAAGCAGTACCAGATAAGTTCTGGAAAAATGACATCCAAATTCATCTTGAGTCACACTGTCTGATAAAAGGAGTCCTCATAATGAGACACCTAAAAAAAGTGATAGACCAAACATTAGTCAGGAAATGATAGAATATAATCATTGAAAGAAAGTTTAAAATTTAAAAATTCCATATACCTAAAAAAACATCCATGATATATCTGTAACTTGATTCTGAAGCTCATCACTGATCCGGTCTTCTAAATCAGAAGATAGTTTATCCCAGACCTTTATATATTCCTCAAACTCTAACTACCCCTTATTGAATCCCCAAACCAAAATCATGTCATGTTTGTCAACCCAAGAATACTAATCCTCATTAAGGTTCACTTCAATATTTCATCCCATCTTCTTGGCTGCTTCCTCTTCCGAGGCATTGAGAAATAGAACCAGCTCTATTACCTCATCCCCCAAAATCAGCATCAAATCCTATGATTCAGGTTGTCTAGGATACTCTGGTTGATATAAGGCCTCACTGTGCACCCTCTCATCCACTTTATTTTTTGATGACCGGGTCTTCAAAGGAGGTGTCAAGGAGGAGTAATCCTTCCAACTCTTCCTCCTCCTATTACTCCTGCAACTCCTTAGGCTGGTTTCCCCAGTAGAGATACTCTTACTGCCTTCAAAGGACTTCTCCACATAGTCCCCATTTGAAAATTCTGATTCTTCATGGTCATTGTTCAGACCCTCCATAATGAGGCCATCAAAGTGGTTTCTCACCTGTAAGGAGTAGTGGATCCCTAAAGGAAAATATCCTGACTTAGAATCAGAGTTTTAGTCATCCACGACTAGAGAAATCCCATGAATTCCCTTGAGTAATGGCGCACTGTCCCCGAACACATCCACACATAAAGAATCACCTGCATCCTCAACCCTTGATTTAACCTCACTATTTGTAGTAACCACCCTTATATCCATCCCCTACCTTCCCATCCTTGGATTCCTTTCCCTGAATCATCCACTTCCACTGTATCTTTCTCCACACAAACCCCCTTCTGCACCATAGCAAGATTACTTACAGATACCCTAATCCCCTCATGGGTCACATCCTGTTGTACCAATTCTTCCTCCCTCACAGTGTCCTTGAGCAGCGGATTATTACTCAAGTATAGCCCAGAAAAATCCTGATTAATCCTGTTAAACACATTAGCCACTGAAGGATTTACATGATTCTTCAAGCCTTTCTTCACCAGTGAACAAACTTGGGGTGTCCGCTAAGGTTCAGTCTCCCTTGACCCAACACACACCTTTGGAGGACTGACTAATCCTCCTCGGTTGGTCAACCCATGAAACCATGACTCTACCTTAGGATGGGTATCGAATTCATAGTCACTATAATATCTCATATTCAAGACATTCCTCTGAGCACTCCTACGACAAAACTCCATCAAATGGACAAACTGCTTGCATTCAAAGCAGTAATCAGTCTAGGATTCATAAATAAAACATTTTTTGCAGTGGTATTCTTTTCCCACCGTGATTCACAAATAATCAAACGAAACCCTCGACACTTCCATTTCAACATAGATTCATGGATTCATGGGGTGATAGATGAAAACTGTATGGCTATCCGAACACATGTATCTACCTATCAAATTCCCTAACATACGAAGAACAGAGAGATTTTGGAATGGTAGTGGAAGGTTGAGGAGACTTACCTAGGTCTCCATTGAAGAAGGGTCACTCTTCATATAAAAATTGAAGGACCACCAGAGTAGATAAAATTGAAAACCATTGAATTTTCGAGGTGTTCTTGAAGAATCATTGATGAGGTAAGCCTTCGAGGCAAAATAGACCATAATCTGTTGATTGTCTAGAATACCCACCATCTCCCTCTCTTGCAAACCCCAAGCATCGAAGACGTGTTTCTAAAACAAGTCTAGAGAGGGCCGTCGTTGAGTAAACCTCACAACTAGAGTCAGCTACAGAAGGTCCGATGACTCCAAGAATTCCGACACCGATAATGAATGGTTAGGGAAACCATCGATCAAATCCGTGAATTTAGGCCGAGCGAGATTTGAAGAAATGTCGGTAGCGAATCTGAGTTTGAGAGAGTTAGGTAGGGTGAAGAAGAATATTTGGAGGAAGCCCAAGGTCCCTTCTCCACCAGTGAGGGAGAGACTAGGGTAGCAGACACCACTGTCGTGAAGAAGAATTGCTGCTAGGTTTTCCTCTGAATAAGCTGCCACATCAATTCAACCATCATGTTTTGGGTGTTAAATGATTCATTTTCCTTTATATGTTTTGTTAAGAAAGTCATGTTTTATATTGATAGTATGTATTTGATTGATATCCAGAATTATATAAAGTTCTTAAACATTATTATTAATTATAAAATAATAATTATTCTTGAATGGTTACGATGGTGAATGAATATCGTCGTGTTCCTAGAGACAGTAATCTGTACGTACACACGAGTGACAATATCAATCTATTGAAGGTGAAATGGTATATAATTATATGTTATATCATATATAAATAATAAATAACATGTTTCATTTATTATTTACATCAATTATACATCATTATTATACCCATCTAAATAATAAGGGTTTGAATAACAACTACACCACGACATGGTGATGGTAAGCCGTGCATACGCATCTATGGTGACTTTGTCATTAATAGGTTGAATAGAATAATGAATATGGTTGTACCATATTTATAATAACATCGCAGTATGTGGAATGTACTTGAGTTATTATTTTGGTATGTAAACAACAAAGAAAGAGGAAGTGGAAGAAGAAGATAACTTTGGAAGAGGTGATGAAATTGTTACCTCTTCTTCGAGTGCTTCCTTTTGATTGGATCAAAAGGGATCCATAGGTTGGATTTATGATCAAAGAAAGGCCTATAGGATTAATTGAGGTTAGTTGTGAGGATATTTTTCTATGGGTTGGCCGAGCCAAATGGATTTGGAGGTGTGAAAGTAAGAGAAGGGGAATTTCCTTTTTATAAGAGATGTGAGGGTAACTTTAGGAAAAGCATGAAATATTATTTTATTATATAGAAATTTTCAATTAATAATTGCTAAAAATAGATTTATTTAGAGGATAATGTGGGGATAGTTCACAATAACTAAAAAAATAGGTTTTAGACAAGTTTAGGTCACCATATTAACCTTATCTTTTAGATTTAACTCTTAGTTAACTAGTTTAACTTTTACCATGTCCTCTTATTTTCTTACACTATATAGTTAATAAAATTACTATAAACTACTAAGAGAACCTCAAGTGGTTCATTAAAGATATATATATATATATAGTTATATAATTCCTTTGGAAGAACCTTAGTTTTTTAGGTACATTATGTCATTTAATAATATAATATTTATTTTAAAAACTCATTTATGTCAATTTTGACACTATTCAGTATTTGGTTTTTGTGAAAGTCATAAAAACGTGATTACTTCAAAAAAATTAATTTAATCAACCCTAACATGTAATATTAATCTAGAAAATTCATGTAATGCATCAAAAGTTTCAATTTAAATTTAATTTTATATTTATAAAATAAATTATTTTAATCTTTCATTAATAATGTAATTATTGCATCATCATTGTGTCATAAATAAATTTAATTTTTTAATGTCCAAAAATTAAAAATAAATTACCATTATGTTTGAAATATTTTTATCTTTATAATGAATATTTATATTCAAATTTATCTTATGTAAAACCCTATATTATAAATGTTTTACTTATGAAAATTTGAATTTAACACCTTTAAATCTTCTTTAAATAAAATAATAATAAATGTACTAATCTAATAAAAGTTTACCAAAGAGGATAATATTTTATTCAAAAGGTTTATTTAGGTCTAAAAACACTTCTCCAATAGAACTAGTACATGTTTTAGGGTTATTATAATATCATTTTTATCCATAATTACCCAATTTATTTTTAACCGTGGTACATAAAAGTCAAAAGTTATAATTCAACAAAAAATATTTTCATCTTATTGAACCCACTTTTACTTAATAATTTAATCCATGTCTTTTGTATTTTTGAAATTAAATTCCTAGAAGTGGTAGGATTTCGTTTTAAGAAAATTTGCAAATGTGCATAGGAGGTGGGTAAAAGATGGTAAAAAGTTCAATAAAATTTTATACATCTAATATTATTATGAAATGAATATAATGAATTAAATTTAATTTATATAGGTATTATGTATCTATTTTGACTTAAAATAAATTTAAATAAAATAAATAATTATTTAAATAAAAAGGCAGTTTAAACAATAACACATTGTTCTTCGCGATTCATCAAAAATTGAAAGTTTTCAGAAAAATACCAAAAATTCACTCTATGATAATTTTGATATTTAAAATTCAAAAATTATGTCTATTTCACCAAATTAAAAAAAATATAACTTTTATTAATTAGTTTAAAAAAATATTCCTGTTATCAAAACCAGAAAGCATGTTTTTGAGAAGTAAAAACTATCAAAAGATTGATATGTGTTTTTGTCCAATTTAAATGTAAAGTTACTCCCAATAAACTACATTAGATTAAATGATAAAAATATAATCTAATTATACCTAAAAAACATTCAAATATATAATTTAACACTATAAATTATTTTGATTAAAAAACATGTTTTTAATTAAAATTTAGTATTTTCACTATTCATCAAAATATAAAAGTTATCAGAAAAGCACCCAAAATTTATCAAAACTACATTTTTATGTCCGTATTATAAAGAAGAAGTTTATTAAGTCAAATTGAATATATAAGAGTTTGAAATATTAAATTTAAAAACAGTTCTCCATTAAAAGGATGTAAAATTTCATTTTTTTGAAAAATACTTCTTTTATCTGAAAAATTGAATTTATTATTAAATTATGTCAAAGAAACACATAATATGGATGTTAAAATTATTTATAGTATATAAAATTAAAGATGCAGTTAATAATCTTCATAACTGCTTTTTGAAAGGTTAGTTTGGTAAGACGTGGTGCTCTTGAACTGGGTGTTGTGTGTAGCGCAAGTTATTGAATTACTTTTAAAGAAAATAACTTACTATGAAATCTTGGGGTGTTAAAATTATTCTAATAAACTTTTAAGAAAGAGTCACATAAATATGTGTTGTCTAATTTAAACATAGGAAGACCCAATAAATTTTTTTTTGTAAATATTTTTTATCAATATGACAATTTCATGGTTTAATCTTCTATTCCACAAAAAAATTTCTAGATTTTATTATATTTAAACATTTAACATTTAGTTCAGTAAACTAAGAAGAATAAAATAAATAATATTTCTTTTATTCTTAAATTTAACATTCATATTACCATTAAAAATTTAGAAAATACATATTCATGTATATTTTAAACCATAAGAAAAACATTTGAAATGACAACGAAATTTAAAATTCTAACTCTTCTAAAACATTTTACTTTAAATTTAGAGTTATCACTTAATGAAGCACTATAATTACCATATTTATTAAAATATTAAAAATTAGTGACATCACCAATCATATTTTTCGAGTATCTATTTTCCATAAACCACACATCCCTTTTTATTCTTAAAATACAAGCTTCATATAAAAAATATTCAAGAATGTTTTACTACCCATGCATGCTTGGGCCTTATGGGATTGGTACATGAATTTTTGAGAACCAATATATATTTCAAACATTTTTTCATATGTAATGGAGAATAAAATGATTTAGAAATAAAATCCTTGGTGTGATCAACAGACTTTGAAAATTGTATAGAACATTCATTTACATAATTCCATTTTGTTTTAAATTTAAAACACGTGACAATAAATGTAATTCCACTTGAACATTTAAAAAATAAAGATTTATATTTTTTGGGTAAAGTTTTTCGTAAATGATAATTTTTTTCCATTTTTTCATATTATATAAACTCATCATATTTTCATAACTTTTTTCCTCTTGAACAAAAGTGATATACCAAGATTCAAACTTAAATTTATTTTCTGAGTTTATAAATTTATTCTAAAATAGAATCAAATTTATTTCTTTGATCTTATTAACATTTAGAATAATAAACATTGAGTTTATTATTTTCAAGTTTAATATTTTTTAGATTAGAACATAATTTATCATTTGATTTTGAAGAGTTAATTTTTAATTTTTAATTTTTAGTAAGAAAATCCTTATATTATCTCTTATGATTTTTGAATAATGCAATAATATTGTTAAATTTATGATTGATTCTATGAATTTATTCCTAAAATTAATATTTATAAGAATAAAAATTATATTTATAAGAGGAATAAAATTAATACCCACTTACTTATTTAGTTGAATAAATTAAACACTTTATTTTTAATACTTTTCCTACTCCAAATTCATCACTTGAATTTGAATCCAAACCATAATTCTAACCAGTTGTAATTTATTTACTTTTTATACTATTCTCACTCGTTTTTATGATTATTGAGTCTTGTGATGTCCTGATTTATATACCATCTTTCTCTACATTCATAACATTTAATTTCATTATCATTATTACCTTTATTGATTTCTTTATTCTAAGGATAATTACTTTTGTTTATCTTTGAGTAGCCTTTGTTTCTTCTCACTTAAGAAACCCATCCAACTTAGTTTATTTAACTTATTTTTAATTCATAATGATAAAAAAATGTGGTAACATGAATTTTTGATTTAAAATCAATACCTTTCATTTTCGAAATCTCTTCTTGGGAAATATTTTTCAATTCCAACACATATTTCAATAAAGTCTATAGAATCTCATCCAATTTAAATTCATTGACCTTTTTATAATTCAATTTATTTTGTAAATATCTTAAAAAAATTTCAACTAGAATTATATTATATAGAGTCTCTCCTAATCCACTCATACCATTCACAATACTTGTAAATATATGAAACATTTAATCAACTATTTCTTCTTCTACCATTTTGATGTCTTGATACTCATCACTTAACATTCATAATTTTGTTCTTATATGCCTATCCAAACCTAAATGAGTAAAAAAACACTATATTTCCAGATCAGTTTTACATGATGACTCATGGTTATAAACATTTATACTTATTGAATATTATAAATGATTAATTATATTTTAATTCAAAAAATATCTAAAGGAATCATTAACAGTTAATGATTTATTATATAATTCTAGTAGTTTTTTTCGTTTAACCAAGATTATCTAACTATAAATGCTATGGTTCTTAAAAAAATATTCCATGTGAGACTTCCAATAACCATAATTAGTTCCATCAAATAATTAAGGTGTTTGAGGTTTCCATCCATTATTCGAATTTATTATCACCATCTCAAAAATATGTTTTCATTTTGAAAAATTAAGTCAATATTTGATTAAAAAAAGTAAAATATTAATTTAAAAAATATAGGGGACTTTATATGATACCATTTTAGGCCCCAATACTATATTTTATAAAAGATCAGGAGGGGGGGGGGGGGGGGTAGATAAAACCATTTATATTATCATATTTAATTATTATCAAAGTAAATAATATATATAGTAGAAATAAAAAATAAATGAGCATGATTATTTTTATAGTAGTTCAGATCTAGATGATATTACTATACTCTTCACCTCTCTCAAACATAGAGGGAGACAAAACCCACTAAATATAGAATATCTTAATTTTCAATAGAGATCACAATTCTTTACAATTAATTTTTTACCCTAGCGGTACAACCAAAAATAATATTTATATAAAGATAGTGGATAAATTCGATCACCATTACTTTGACACACTATATGGCACAACCCATAACATTTATTTTGAATTGGTTTTAGAAAATATACCATTCCATTATTTAGAACATGGAACAACCAATTAACTTTCCTTTTAAAATTAATGGAAGAACCTATACCTTTTGTATGGGGCAGTATAACCCGAGTTTTTCCTTTTATAGATAGTATAACACAACATTATTAAGAAAGAAAATAATAGAAGTAAACGAGAACTATAGATTCAAGATGAATAAATAAAACATGAGTGTTGAGACAATAATGTTCTCTTCAATAACAAACCATCAAACAATTAATGTTTAGTCGAGAGTTGTAGTTGATATCCAATGTGTGCGGCACAATATGGTTTAGAAATATACTTAACCTTGTTACATCTATGGTTATGTCGAAATAAATATATATAGTCTTTCTTATATAATAGATTTAAAATAAATCTGCTGCATTTCATTTTTCATGAACAAACACATGTATGTACCTTAGTTTAATGCTCATGAAAAATAGTGTTATGTGGTTTTCATCAATAATTTATAATATTAAAATAATATTTTATAGTGAAACATGTTAGAATAATTTATACAACATTAATAACACATAATAATCAACATTAAATTCCTTTATAATACTCCCCTAAAGTATGTGAGGAAATCTATTGAAATTCTTAAAAATTTGATTTTCAAACTCAAATTTTTCCAAGAAACCACCATGGAACTTTAATCCACATGATGAGAATTTAATACTACATACAATTCTACCAAGTAAAATGAATTATTATAAAAATATTAAATAATTATTTAATAAATAATAAAAATAATGAAAACTTTTTTTAACAAATTTTAGTAAATATAAATGTATTAAATATAATGTATGAAAAATAGAGAATCATAGAATATAATACCTTAAGGAATTGTTGGTTGATATCATGGTAGGTCATAACTTGTGGTAGGTCTAACATCACGGTACATCACACTTTATGATAATTCATTATTCTCCTCATGTGGTTGACTGGATTTAACATACAGTTGATCGAGTTTTCAATATGCAGTTGATCAGATTCACAATGTGTGGTCGATCAGTGTGGTCAATTAGTTCAACATTGCTAGTTAAAACTATTCATGAAAATGATTAAACATATATTTACCTTATAGCTAATAAAAAATGATCCTGTGTTAAATTGATATTTCTTCATGAAGTCATCAATAATGCCACTGTTGGATTATAAATTTGAGATTTTTTCAGATATAGTTGATTGAATACCTTATGGTCGGCTAGATTTATTCTTATATCCTGCTTATTTACTTAAAAAATTTTGGCTACTCATAGTATGGTTGATTCATAATCATGTGTTTAGTCAGGGATTATGTTCACTTAAATCTTGTTCATGTAGTCGAGGCAAATTATCATATGGTCTCTTGTACTTCCATCATCACAGTCCCTTGAAAACTTAGTCATATGTTATAAAAAAAAGATAAATTTCACACTTATAAAATACATGACATTAACCCATATTGAGATTATTTTTCTCCAAAACCAGGTCATGAAATACATAATAAAAATGATTATTAAAATTATAAAATATATTAAAAAAATACCACTTTTGTTAGAGGGAATAACAGATTGAAATAAAAACATTGAGAAATTATAATTATTCAATAAAGAAGTTTGTTAATTATTAAAACATAAACAATTTTTTTGGGAACTGCTCAAACACTCCACAAGCCCCAACATTGTTCCAATATAATATTTTGTTCTAATATTTGGTTAAGAGAAAAAATTAGTTTATGTTGGTTGTGTTTACTTATATATGATGACATATTTACTATATTTTACTGTACTTCATGATTTTCGCCATATTTTACTGTTTTTATTAATTTTTTTTGTTTTTAACCCCTTACCAAAATTTAAAATCTATCTTCCTAATATATATACATTTTATAAAAATTATCTTCCAACTATGTGAAATTTATCATTTAAATAAGATTGTAATATTAAAAAACCCTATTTGGATATGAAACATTTTATTAATAAAAGACTTTATAAAATAATACCACCTTAACCAATAGAGACATAACCCCTTATTACACTATAATTTTCACTAATGGTATGGTATTTAATGGTAGTACTTTCATGGGGTAGTTCATACATGAATAATCGCATAGAGATTTCCACTAACTTGAAACTTTTTCTACAGATGATTCTAATTGATCATTAATTTTTGAAGTTATTTCTATGTATGGTTTTGGTAAAACCCAACTGATTCTACCTCCTTCCCAAGATCTAATAATTGTACCTCATTCATGATGTTATTACTAGTTTAATCAATTGTTTCCCCTTTCCATGGAAATTAAATTATACCTTTACCCTTATAATACACACTCATCTAAATAGTTACATTTAACTACTATATTATTAATGGTTATGAGGTCTAACGACCTTAATGATTAAATGATCATAATGCTCAATGGTTATAATTAATTTTAATAAATAAATTTCCCCAAATGAAATGATATATTTCTCTCTCAATTTATATTACATGGATGGTGTTATTTTTATTCTATACTTTTCTTATTATAGTTGTGATGTTTATTTGGGATTAGGATTGTGAAAACAATTAACTTGTAATGAGATAATTGTTTACTGTATTTTCTATTCCAAGTTATATCAGTATTAGTAAATTTGAATCATTTATTTTTATTACATCATTAATAATAATGAAATATTTATTTAAATGGATATAATGGGATTTAAATTTTTTTCCATGTAACTAATTTTTATATGTCTTCTTCATTATATGAAGGATCCTATTATAGTTATAACATTTGATACATTATGAAATAAAAAAACCATTTGCCTTTCACCTCAATAACTATTCTATTGGATGAAGTCCTTTAAAAATAAATTTTTTATTGATACATAATCATATGACCTGCCAATAAGATAGAATAAATATGAGAATCAATATAGGGAGAATTATTGAATTATATCACATATTTTTCTAAATTTGTGCCACAACATTATATAAATAACCATATTAAGACATTGACTAGGACATAGTGAGTTTCATCATGCCATGGTTTATTGTTTAGTGCACGATATTAAATAATCTCCCATTATCACTAAATCCAAAAATATATTATGTAAAACTTCATAACTCTTTGTGAATCCATCAAAACCCATTTTTTCATGATTATCATTGTTTATCTCAAATATATGGTAAAAATTTTATACCAAAACTAATCCTCTTTACCAAACCCAATGCATGATATTGAGAGCCTTTATAGTATTGGAGACAATTATTAATTTCATATCGTATAATTTTTAAAAAATAATGCCTCTAAAAAAAGCCAATTATACTAAAAATACAAATGTATTGTATAGTTGCCCATTTCTTTACACATATTATTACCTTATTTTTACATAATAATCCACTAATTACAACCTAAAGATCGTTAGTCTTAGTATATTTGGAATACTTGGATCATAATACATAAATGGAAACTAAACATGGAATCATTATTTTTTTTCTTTCCCTTAGTGATATCCTAAATACTTTTGAGATCTTAAAACTACATAGGACAACCTGGGGAATATATAAAATAAAAGAGTGAATTAGAAATCATAGTAAGGGAATAAACATGATAAGGACACATATCATGTGAGTCAGAGGTATAACACGATATCATAAAATAGAAGGAACATGAATAATCACATGGAAGCATAACATAATGAAAATGGTATTATAAGATCATGGTGACATTGTAAATGTGACATAAATGCAAAAAATGACATAAAAACGACTTAATGACAACTTCATAGATAATATCTATAGTGGACAAAGTCCCATAACTGAATAGGTTTACTCTATAATACTATACATTATCCATCATGAGACTAAAAGTATTACCCAATGAATTGGAGAGCTATCTGGGTGCACCCATCATAACATGTTAATGATTTATGTGTCCTAAAAAAAGAAATAGATAATAAGGCCTGAACATAATAATTACCCATGGAAAGAAATAGGTTTAATAATCCTTACTTATATCATAATTAAATGAAATTTTATAATGAAGGAATTTAAGAGATGAACATAAGAAAAATATTACCCCATAAAAGTATGGTGAAGGGAGAAAGGTATATATATAATAAAAATATCTACATTATTTTAAATAATTCCATAATATTAAAGGTTTCTTTCATTGATGAATTTAAATACATAAAAAAATATTAAAAAAATTCTTGAGGAAAATAAATTTTCCACTTCGAAAATAACTTTTGAAAAAAATAAAATAAACAAAATATTTAGGAAATAATTTTATTTGAAAATAACCTTATAAACATATAAATAATGATTCTAGGAAAATAATGGTCATGAAGGTAGAAAATACAATTAATTCTGTACACATTAAAACAAATATTTCTTTCATATTTTCGATAAAAATCCAAGAAGTGCCTCGTTCGGAAAATGAAAAGAAGTTTCCTTTAAAAAAGTTTTTCAAAAAATCCAATATGGGTGAAACTTTATTTAATAAATATTTTGGGGAATTTTTTAAATACTATTTAAAATATTTTTAGAAAACAATAATATAAACTAAAAATTATTTTGGACTAAAGAGAGAAAAGAAGTCAATTTTCCCCAAAAACAATTTTATCAATAATTTTATGTACCAAAGAGAGGAAAATGGTATTATAACTTGAAAAATTTATGAATAAATGTATTTGAAGAAAAATAAATTGGTTTATTATAAAATTATAAAATAATTTACTTTAATGGAAATTCATGAATAAATAATCCAAAAAAATTAGATTGTGAAATAAACACTTACCGCATTGGTAGTTTTTGAATAAAAATTACTATAAATAAATTAAATGAGTTGTAAATTAAAATAAAATGAATTATTAAGGATTCATGATATAATATTTAAATATTAAGTATATAAACCATATAAAATAAACCAGGTGCATAAAAGAACATTTTTCTCAAGGAAAGAAGAATTGCGATGAAACCCTTACATCAACCTCGAATCATCATGTGTGTTCATTATATTACTAAATAATAAATTTAAATTAACCATTTAACTTATTATTAACCCTATTAAATTTTATCATTAATTTATTTTTTTAACTTTTGAAATTCAATTACTTATCTAATTAATGTCATATCAGACGTTTTAAAGATAAACAACTCATATGTCCAAAATCACTTTGGTAAGCTGACTTTGTTAAAAGATACAGTTATTTAATAATATATAGAATTAAAATAATGAAATAATTATATTTTTTATACATAAATTATAGTTTTAAAACCAACCATGAAATATGGTAATGACAAATGAACTATGTTACAATCATTGAGATGGTAGGTCGTAGGTACGCATGAGTAACATTTACATTTTTTGAGAATAATGATGTGAAGAAGGAAAGTGTTATTTTATCTTTATAGGGTGATAATTTTATCATAAAGTTAGTATTATTTCATTAAATACCCTTACATATACCATCCATATAATACATTAATGAAAATGAATCACATCAGTTTGGAATGCACTAGTCTGTTGTACACACAAATGATGTTATCATTTATCCAATGGGTGGAAAGGTAAGAAATATTATGTTATATTTCTTTTTGAAAACAATTTATATGTAATTAATATCATATGTAAAATAAAATTAATTATTATTTCCTTCAATTTAAAGTGGATGTGAAAAAAGATTCACATCGCTTTGTGAGGCAGTAACCCACCGTATACATGAGCGACTTTATCGTATTCACTAAGGAATATAAAGTAATAATGTGTATATGATATATTAATTAAAAAGTTAATTATATCATAAATATAATATATAAAAATTAAATACATCATTATATCTATTAGTGAGAAGCGGTTATGAATAAAAAATCATGTCGGTTCATGAGGTAGTAGTCCTCCATACACACGATCAACGGTTTCATTTCCCATTTGAAGGAGGATGAGGTTATTTTTGGTAATGAGCTTCAAATAACAACATATAATTTCATTTAAGATAATAAAGTTATTATATCAATTTTTTTAAAAATATTTTCATGATCTTGAATAATAAATAAAATAAAACACTCTATTAAAAATGTTACCACTTCTTCAGAAAACTTATTTATGATTATACCTAATGCCCTTCTAGATTGTTTTTATGATAAAAATAAGTATTATATTATGAAGGGAGTTTGTTAAGAAAGTTTTTTGTTTAGGTATTGGACAAAATAATGGGTTTTGGAAGTTTAAAGAGGAGAGGAGAGGGGATGGACTTTTATAAGTGGGGGATATGACTCACTTAGAATCTTTGAAAAGAGAATTAAACATAATCATTTTAGTTTAACCCTTTTTAAACTGATTTTTACCTTAACCACAAGAATTAATTTTTACTATTTTTACAATTAATTTTGGTAAAAAATTAAGGTGAAATTATTAGATAGTATAAATTATTATTATTAAAAATATGGATTCTATTTTTATAGATTTAACTCACAGAATTGGAAAAATATAATTTTAAATTAAACCCACAGATGTGTCGAAAAAACAGTTTTCAAGAAATGCATTTTTTAAGCATAATATAATCGTATAATAAATATATGATAAATAATGAAAATTAAATGAATTTAAATTAATATTTTTATATATATATAATCTATAAATTTTATTTAAATAAATCCTCATTAGGGGTTATTTTAATTAATGAAAATATAGAATGATTATGTACTTTTAAATAGTTTTCATAAAAAATATGTTTTTAACCCATATAATAAACTTATACTAAAATATAGCACAAATATGATATATATTTACTGAATTGGATTTAATATTATTAAATAATACTCATGTTAGTTTTAAATAAAATTATAATAATTATAGTACTTTTAAATTATTTAATTTATTAGAAAGAAATGACAATTTTATAAAAAACAACATTTTTTGTTATTCACAAAAAAATTAATATTTTTAGAAAAATTCAAGAATTTAACCCTAATTTAATGTCGATATGATGATTTCATAAATAATTTTAATTTTATGAAATAAAAATTCAAAATTTTCTAAATATTAATTATAATATTTTCTTCACAAAAATTAAAAAAATACCATTTTTGAAATTAATGTTTCCATTATAAATTGAGTGATTATTTCCTAAGCATTTATAAATAAATTTTTACTGATTATAACCTTTATATATATTTCATAAATTATTTAATAATATTCAAACCAAAAAATTTAACAACTAGATTAAAACTATCATAGTTAAATAATAATATGTCGTGGTTTTTTTTTAAAATTTGTGTTTCCTATTGAATATGATATCAAACATAGTGTTATTTTAAAATATTGGGATGTTACATTATAACCCATTAAATAAATTTCATCTTATAAATTTTAAATATTACAAACTAATCACGGATTTTACATTTTATAATTTCATTTTGGAAAAAAACCACATTCTAAAAAGTGTGATGAAATATTTATCTTAAAGAGTGGGAAAAGGAAATACGAAGCTCATCACATAAATAGGTTTGAAAAGAGGGTATAATCAGTCAAAAGTGAAGATATATACATAGAATAAAATCATAAATAATTATAAATAGAGATATAGATAATTTATTATAATAAATTGAATGACCATGAGAAAGTCAACATCCACAAAACTATAAATCTATGATGAATTAAAAGACTATAGATTCATCAGATATGAAGGTAATAAGATATATTTTTTTTGTTTCAAGATCATTTTTCATAGAGTTGAGGGATTAATTTACTATTTTTTAAAATGTTGGGGCCGAAGCCTCATTTATTATTTAAAGAAAAGCAAAGACCTCTTTTAACTTGGTAGAGGGAGACCCATTAAATAGCCTGAAGGCTCAGTGGGCATTTAGCCCATTAAATGGTGCGTAGGGCCAATGTTTTGGCCGAAGGCCTATTCTATGAATAGTACTGCTATAGTACTCTTCCTGATATAGTACTACACAGTATCCTCCACTGCTACAGTACTCTGCCGTCACTATAGTGAACTACCCCCACTACAGTGCCAGGTGTTACTACAACACTACTACAATACTTGCGCCCGATGGGTTTTGAACCACCATTTTTCTTGTAGGCTTATGTGGTGATTACCACTAATACAAACCCCAACTACAATTAATTTACTATTAGGATAAATAATATTGGAAAATACACCTACCTGGTATATTTTTATTTCATAAACATAATTTAATCCTTTAATTATTCTTTAATCGCTTTCCGCTTCAGCTCTTTCTTTAAGGAATGAATATCCAATATGATTTTTTAGGCCTAAAGTAATAAAATTAAATTTTAACAGATCATAAGATCCATAAAAGAGAAACAAGATATTACTCATATCTTTATTAAAACAAAAATGTCTAGCACATAATAAGATAATACCCAAAAATTAATATACATATATTAATCTCTAAAATTTAATAGTGAAACCAAAGGTTTAACAAATATCATTCTTTCAATAAATAACCCTATATCCCAAAAAACCACAATAACCTCAGCATGAAATAAGGTTTCAAACTGAACAGTTATATCATACACTTTGAACTGACATATCAAAAAACATGACAATGTTATTCCCAAATAATCCTTTATGTTTAACCTATAGTTTATATATATATATATATATCAACCTAATAAAATGTTTCCCAAAATATCATTAATCTCCTAAAAATATTAAAAATCCAAAACCTTTTGATCCTATAATAGGTTTCCTAAATTAAAATTAATACTTATACACTAAATAATTTAAGTAAAAACAATGTTATACAAACTAGTACATCACATACGCCAATGGTAGTCATTGAACTCTCATCATAATTCTGTTGTGAGTTCATCCCCCTTGACCCTATAATTTTATCAAGAATACAATGAACTTATTGTATTTGTTATAAAATCACTTTTTTTCACCGCTAATTTTGTCTATACAACCTATTTTTTTAAACAAAATCAACTAATTTAATTGAATATAATTACCACAACATCAAAGATATCCCCAAGATATTAATTTCCAACATTATTTGTTTTACATAGAATATCTTATTACCATAAAATCAAATTTCTTAGTCATTAGAACCATTCAACATATTCTTTCAAATATTTAAAGAAAAAATATCAAAAAATGATCCGAATAAGTTTCATTATTATTGTAACCAAAATACCATCGATAAAAATACTTCAACATAATAATTATAGGACCACATATGTAAATACTTCACCTCAATAGTTTGTATAAAATTTTCACTTCATTGGTCCAATATATAACCCTTATTATAGGGAATTTACATGGATAATTTCTAACTTCACCACAAATAATACATAAAATTATTTAGGAATTCATTGCCCTATACCCTTTTTTTCTACATAAAAAACACATTCACCTCAATTTGAGACATTCTTCTAGGTGCTTCTTCCCATAATATTGACTTGTAAAAGGCCACATTTTCTTTTCATCATCATATTTTACAATTGAAATTTAATAATATTCTATCATTATTTTTTTTGATGTGATTGAAAATTCAGCTATGTTCCATTTTTTATCATAATTTGAGATATCTCATTTGAAATGATCACAAAATATCTAAGTTCCATTACCAGTAGGTTAAAAAGCTCATTAGGGAAATAATTAAAATTACCAACACATTGGTTTTTTTCATTTTTTATCATATTTACTTCAATTAACTAAAAATATTAAAACGAACAACATGAAAACACATTAAAATACTAAAGGGAAAATTATAAACCTATAAGGAATAACTTATAAATGATAAGTATTAACTGACTTATGGACCTCTAGGTTTCAATATATGTTATCTACGACAATGAATCATATTAGGCTTTCTAACCTAGAAATCCATTCAATTCATTCATAATGGACCTTAAAGAGGTTGTGAAATTATAAAGCATATCCCTTAGGAGTGTCAAACCAAGTTCATAGTAAGGTCTGTTGTTGTGTAACAGGTAATTCATGAGTGAAGGCTGATGCTCCTTTTTCAGAGCTATTACACATAGGTAAATTTGTGTTAGATTCATGTAAAATTTTACTATCTATATAGGGATTTAATTTCGTAGAACTTCTCACTCTATAATTTTACATGATTTTAGGATATTTTTCTATACAGTCTTATTCTTAGACTTATCCCTAGAATTATCACTATTTTTTTCTATCTAGTTTCCAAATATTAATTAAACCTTTTATATTATGCCAAATATAGAGACCCATAACTTTTACACATATTATTACATGATTCTTAACCTAATCATCCATTAATTATAATCCAAATATCAGGTCTAGTGTCTTTGAGAGATTAGGATCATAATACATCAAAGAAAAAAAACATGGAATACTTATTTTTTTACTTAGTGATATCATAAATCGTTTTTAGATCCTAAAAATACATTGGATTTCCTAGGGAATAAATAAAATAATGGGGTGAGATATAAATACCATAAAGGAAATAAACATGATAAGGAAAAATTGTGTTTGAGTAAAATATATAACATGATATCATAAAAGAGAAGGTACATGAATAATTACATGGTAGCATAATATAAATAATGTGGTATCATAAGATCATGTCAACATTGAAAATGTGAAATTAAAAAAATGACATAATCATGAATTTAGGCTCTTTGACTAGACAATATCACATTGTGTACAAAGTCCCATAAGGGATTATGTTTACTCCATAATCGCATACATGACACATCTTGAGTCTAAAAAAAGCCAATACTTTGGAGCACTATATTAATGCCCCCCTCATAACATGTACATGCTTTATGTATTCCAGAAATAGGAAATAAATCATAAGGCATAAACATAATAATTGTCAATGGAAGGAAATGGGTTCTATAGTCTTTCCTCAGATAAAAATTAAAGTAAATTTCATAATGATGGAATTTAAAAGATGAACATAAGGCATATATTACACCATAAAAGTTAGATAGAGTGATAAAGGTATATATTTAAGATATATATATATTATTTATAATCATTACATAATATTAAAGGTTTTTTTTAATGAATATAAATAATTTAAAAAAATATTAAAAATATTCTTGGTGAAAATAACCTTTCCACTTTGATTTTTTTTGAAAAACGGAAATCACATAATATTAGAGAAATTATTTTCATTAAAAATAAAATTAAAAAATTAAAAATAAATGTTCAAGTAAAATAATATCAATTATAGAAGAAAATATTGTTCCTTTCATACATGTTGAAATAAATATTTATTTCACATTTCTGGTAAAAATTAAAGATGTTTTAGAAATAAAAAAGAAGTTTCATTTGATTTTTTTTAAAATTTCAAAATTAGTAAAATTTTATTTAACAAATATTTTTTGTAATATTAAAAATATTCTTTAAAATAATTTTATAAAACCTAGATATTGATGAAAATTTATTTTTGACTGAAGTGAGAAATAATGTGGATTTTCTATAAAACAATTATGTCAATAATTTTAAGTACCAAATGTAGGAAAATGGTATTATAGATTGAAAATTTTATGAATAAATAGAGGAGAATAAAATGAAAGTGTTTTTTAGACAATGATTAAATAATTTACGTTAATGTAAATTCAATCATAAACAATCCTGAAAAAAATGAGACTATGAAATAAATCCTCACCACATTGGCAGTTTTTGAATAATAACCCCCAAAATGATATAAATGAATTGTAACTTAATATAATATGATTTATGAAGGATTAATAACATAATTTTTAAAGGGCCATTATATACCTCACATAAAATAAACTAGGTGCATAAAAGAACACGTGTCTCAAAAAAAGAAGTTTTGAGATGAAACCGTTACCTCGATCCCAAATCATCATGTGTGTTCCTTATCTTCTTGAATAATAAACATATGATAATTATTTAACAGATTAATAATTTTTTTTAAATTTTATTATGCCTTTTATTTTAGTTTTTACCATCTCATATTCAATTACATGAACAATTAATTTCACGTCAGACGTTTTTACAATAAATGACTCCTATATCCAAATTCCGTTTAGTAAGATGAATAAGGCCAAATAGACTATTATTTAATCATATATATAATTTCAATTATGACATAATTATCACTTTTATACATAAATTATACTTTTATAACCAAACATGAAATATTTTTTTTTGAAAAATGAACTACGTTGCAATCATTGAGTCGATAGGTCATACATACGCATGAGTAACATTTCCATTTTTTGACAATCATAATGGGAAAAAGGTTAGAGTTATTTTATCTTCAAAATATGATAATTATATCATAAATATCATATTATTTCATTAAATTTACTTACATAAACCATCTATGTGATGTGGTAATATATAATTGACATTGCTTGGTGAGGTGGTACTACGCCGTACACGCAAAGGACATTATCATTTATTAAAAATATTATAAGGTAGAAAAGTGTTTGAAATATTTATTATAAATTATTATATAAATCATAAATATGATCTATAATCATAAAATTAATCACTATTACCTTCCATGTAATGTATAAGTGAAAATCGATTCACATCGCATCGCGAGGCCGTAGCCCACTATACACATGAGCGGTGTTATTATATTCTGTAAAGAATGGAATCTAATAATACTTATGTGAAATTACAATTAAATAATTATAATTATATCATAAATATAATATATAAACATTAAATAAATCCTTATATCCATCCATGTGAAGCAGTGATGGAAAATGAATTACACCGGTTCACGAGGTGGTAATTCACCTTACACACGATCAAAAGTTTAGTTTCCCAGTTGTGGGAGGAGGATATACTTGTAGTTTAGGAACATAAAATAACAACATATTAGTATATTTAATATAAATTTTTTTTATTTCATCTTGTTTTAATAATATTTAATATATGTTGACGAATAAATAAAATAAAACAACCAGTTAAGAACATTACATCTTTTTCAAACAAATTCGTTAGGATTATACCTAAAGCCTACCTAGATTGGAGTTTTTATAAAAAATGATCACAGAGTGACGTTAGGGAAGTAATTATTATTTTTGGTCTTGTATAGTATGAACCTATGGGTTTTTAAGTATAAATAAGAGAGGATAGGGTGTGGACTTTTATAAGTGGGGGAGAGGGCACACATGGAATTTTTGAAAAGAAAGAATTAAACTCATGTTTTTTCACATGACACAAGGATAAAAAATAGACCATTTTATAAACTTAAAATATATAATTTATAAATATGACCATTAAATAAAAATTAAATATGTTTTGGGTCATTTTTATCCCTTTTATATTTGGTTTAACCCCCAGGTAAACCCATTTTTACCTTAACCCTGATAATTAATTTTTTCTATTTTTACTACTCATTATTATCAAATATTATGTTGAACTTATTAGATAATATAAAATTTACTGATTTCAAATATGGAATACATTTTCCAAATTAAACCAATGTACGTGGCTGAATATAATTTAAAATTAAACAAATGGATGTGTCAAAAAATAGTTTTCAAGAAATGATTTTTTTCAAACAGAAGATGATATTATAATAACTATATGACAATTAATTATTATTAAATGAATTTAAATTTAAATTTTTATATATTTATAATATATAAAAATTATTTAAATAATTTATTATTATCGGTAATTTTAATTTGTTATAATGTAGAATCATTATGCACTTTAAAATAATTTTCAGAAATAAGGCATTTTTAAGTATAAGAATAAACTTATTCTAAAATCCTATATAAATAAGATATAAAAATAATTTATTGGATTTAATATTAATAAAAGTTAATAAAATATAGGCTCTATAAGATTATGCTAGACTTTAGGATTGCTTTATATGACTGAAATCTATTTTAAAATAACTACATGTGATAAAATTCATAAGTTATTGGTGGTCTTAAATTAAAATGGAAAAAATATCATCAATATATGATTATATTATATTCAAGTGACCAATGTATGAATATATTTGATGTAAAATATCCCTGTATTAATTAACCAATTCCAAATAATAATTTATCGGTTGGATGTGGGAGTAACTAAATATTTATTCTATGGAAGAGTGTTTACATTTGTGACATGAGCTACACCCAACTGATATAGTGTCATCCAATGATGTAGTATATTAAGTATACCTAGAAAACCCTCATGATGTAAAACATGATCCCTTATCTCTAAAATATAACCTTTTTCTTCATCATAGTAACCATCGACCCCTTGAATACATATCGAGAACCCAACACACTACATTTATAATTTAATGTAGTCAATATTATTATACACTAATTTGGGGAATATTTATATGGAACAAATGAAACACACATTGATCTAATTCCCAATCAGAAAAATAAAACAATATTCATAGACCCTTCAATTAAATCTTGATTCACAACACATCATTTTCATTATGAATCATAATCCCATACATTAGCTATATTCCACTAAAGTTTATAAGAAACACTCATAGATGTTGATTCTATAAAGTTCCACATGTATAAATAAATAAAAGAACATAAATAGAGAATATTTTATATATAATTTGAATTAAAAAATTTTGTTTAATTTTCAAAAAACTTCTATTTGGAAACGGATCGATCTGGATGGAATATTGGAGTTGAGGGAACTAATAATGAAGGCATTAAAATATTAAAGGAGAAGAGAGAAGAAACTAGAGGTTTAATATCACATACCACCCTCATTGAAACCCCATGTAGTTTAGTAGTGAATATTTTTGTGACCCCTTGATGCCAAACTCTAATAATCCCTGTGTTGGTGAATACAGTATCTATCCTTTAAGGAAGGCACCACCCTTATAAATTCCCAAACAAACCACAATCAAATACATACACATATAAACCAAAAAATATAAAATTAAAAATCCAGAACCATATTAACATTGTAATGAAATATAATGAAAATAAATATATTTCATGGGCTCTCACTAAGAATACACTCTATCTTCTTGAACAAAAACATCCCCGATCTCCATTGAACTATCATACAAAGTAACACAAGAGAACGATAGGGGGGTACTTTAGAGTTCTTAACGGGTTTATATTTATAAAAAATTCTAAATCCATGTGAACTAAATTTCGCAAGATATATATGAGTGATATATACTAAGTGATACAAAAGGAATAATTAAGAATAAGTATCAGGATAGTAAAAATTGTTCGATGAAAATTGAATGTCACAAAATCATATAACCATAACCTTTGAAGGTGAAAAATTGTTATGTCAAAATTTACAATTTAATATATACAATAGTATAAATAAATTAGGGCGATATCGTGTTTCTAGAAACATAATAAAAATAATATATAAGGCATGGAAAGAAAACACCACTATTCAATTATTATAATCATAACAACAATATTAATGTCATAATATTCACATCACAATTACTTCCACATAACTATATCCATCACAACATCACCACATAATCAAAACCATCATAATATGAAAAGAATGAAATACAAGCTCTCAAAAAGTTCTGACCATACCAACATCACTCCCATACCAATCACATTACATTCAGTATATTATGAAATCATCACCTCAATGAATCATGATATAAACACTATACATCACAAACAAAATACATGACTTAACCTTGAGGTATCACAGCCCGGGGAAGCTTGTACATGTCTATCATAATTTATTACATCCTATAAATAGTTGCAAATACTGTAACCTTCATCTATTGCATCCCGTATACAAACACACAAACCATGATCCATTACAACCCATAATGGACTAAACATTCTAATAATTTGGGCCATTATATCACATATATGGGTATACATGTAATTTAAATCCATTATAACCATCATGAATAATATCATATCAAAAAATAAAACAAATAATAAAAGAACCAACCTATAAATCAAGAAAAAAATATCATTTGTACAGACAAACACATACAATAATAATAAATTCACATTACAATAACAATAAATATATATAATCCACACCAATTTTTGATCCAAAAATAATTGTCAAAATATACAAGATATTAATATTAGACTTTACTATAAGGAAATTATACTACTTAACCTAATTTTAATTATGAGGTTACTCTATTTTGGTTAACTAATTGATTATTTAAACACAACTACCTTAATATGAATAACTAAGACACAAAAATGAATTATATAAATATTATATTACAAGTAAATATTTAATTAACCAAACTCGACAAATTAAGAATAAATTAATAGGAAGTTGGATGAACTTAATAACACCATACTCTCTCCCAGCCTAAGCAACACTATTTAAGAAAAAACATTAAAATACACAAAACATTACAAATTATATTAATTATCCATATTATTTTTATTTAGATATATAAATTCAATATATATTTTTCAATTAAATGCAGTATCAAGTATGTATTGGGTTTAATATAAAAAAATGAATTCAAATAAGTAGTGAAATATTTTATAATTTTACTTAAAATGATCCTTAAACACATCATCATATATGTATTATATATAATCATCAATTTAAATTCTACATCACATTCATAAACAATGGAGATAGAATAATAAGAGCCTATTTAAGTATATTCATCTTTTTATTTATTTATTTTTCATTCTAGATTTCTCATTTGAATCCCATTTTAACATTACTTCCCATACCTAATAAGAGAATTCAGTTAGTGTTAGTGATGTAAAAATATTCTATTTTTATCATAACAACATGAAATAATATTTTTAATATTTTAAAACAAAAATTAATGAAATCAAGAGAAGTGTTTGATAATAAAAATGCATAAAGTAAATGATAACCCATCCCACCAGACCAAAAAAATATTTCCAAGCTTGAGGAGAGTGTAATGTTATGAATGAATAAAATAATGAAATAATAAAATAGAGTAATAACCTTCCATATTTGATTTCTAAGTGATAGGTGCATTAATAATAGTTGGGGTGTGGTAAGAAAACATATAGTTTGAGGTTTATTAGGTGAGTATCAATAAAATATGATGATTTTTATTCAAATAATTAGTGTAGAGATGCTAATAGTTGATATACAGTGATCATAATTCCAATAATCAGTTCAGATGGGCTAAAAATCGATGGCCTTAGGTCAAATATTGGTATCTTAGTGGATTTTTGAGCATATAAAAAAAATTAAATTATTGAAGATAGGAGAAAGGCACAAATAATTCTATACCCTATTAAAATCTTGTTCATTTCTTGACTTTGTTCATCATTCACTGCACAGTTCTAAAATTTCATTTTCATTCATCATTATCGATCCATCACTATGGAAGGAATTATTCATAATGAATATGGATATATATATTTTTATATTTTTATTTTTTAAGTGTGGTGAATTATAATCATCATGACTACTGCTTGTATTTTTTTATATGTGATGAATTTTATCATCATGACTACTAATTATAATATAAATATAACCCTTGATAGTTGTCACAATAAAATAATAGTTTCTTGAAATTTTATAAAATCATCAAAAAAATAAATTTGATAAATTTATTTATATTAAATATTTTTTTTTAAAATTTTATAATTTTAATTATCTATATATTTTTATTTAATTATATATCCTCTTGTTTTTTATGTTCTATATACATCTATAACAATGTGCACTACACTTTTTTTCAAATTTAATCATGTATATTAAACAAATTACAATTTTATTTATTATATTTAATTTATTTTTTTTAAAAAAAGTTTTTGTAAAACATTTTTTTAACTTTTACTTAAATTCCAATATGAAAAATCCCATACCCCATTTTGATTTTAATTAGTTTTATTTTTTCTATTATTTCAATTTCCCATTTTAAAGGGAAAATAACCATTTACTTCATATAAATTAAATAATTAATATCAAATAATCATATTTATTAATAACATATTATATATTATATATTATATATTTGTTTTATTTATTTTAAAAATAGTAACATTCCCTATTTATTTTTGTAAGTCTCACCGCTATTCAAAGGATGTATTTTTATTGTTTTTTATTTATGGGTGCATCAAATACACACCCATCATTTAATTAAAATAAATATTTTTATATTTTTATTTTCCTAAATTAATGCATTCCCATATTTCTTTATGTTTTATAAAACCACTTTACATGGACTCCCTAATATTATAAATATAATATAAAATAATAAACCTAAATATTTTATTTATTTATTTAATAAAAATAAATAAAAATTTTCACAAGAATAAATACTTTTTAGAATAATAATCTAATAATTAACTAAACTAGAAATATAAAAATATATTTGATATGTAATATATTTAATCAAATGTAAGATATTTTTATTAGCCAAATTTTACGTTGTAAAATATTAACCGATGATAAGAATTAATAACATGATAATAATTATTAAATCATAGACTTCCCCAGACTCTCACAACTTGAAAATGATCTAGTAAATATTTATAAAAATATAGTCCCTTATATAATATCCTTTCCAAATAATTCTCATCCTTTAGGATTTTGATAAAACCCAAAGAAAAATTAATACCTACCAAAAAATGATAGATAAACTTTGGTTCTAAAATTAAATAACTATTAAATGATTCCCCCCCTTGATAAACCAAATGAAACTAGATAAAATTAAGTTCCAAATTTTATTGGACATGGAAAGATACCTCTCAAACAAAAAAATTCCCACTATGAAAAACTAAAAACAAAAAAGAAAAATGATTCAAAAATAGTTGAAATAATTTATAAATAATTTAAAAACCCATTTTTTCTTAAAAAATAAAATGGCTTTTTAAAATCATCTTTCAATATCAATTAATGTATTTAAATAAATGAACAATCACCCCATTTATTTTTAAATAAATCAATATAGAACTTGAAATAAATCCCATGTTTTTATAAAGGAGGGAGAATAGTTATAAACCCATTATATAGAGACTCTCCCAATACTGAGATACTTGTTAAGACATAGGTTTTTAATATTGATGGTTACCTAATAAAAATTAGTGAGATTATAATATTGAACCAACTTCAAGACATACTATATCACTCATATATAGGTGGTTATATTATAACATACCGAATTTACAATCTATTTATG
This sequence comes from Viscum album, assembly GCA_963277665.1. Lineage (NCBI taxonomy): Eukaryota > Viridiplantae > Streptophyta > Magnoliopsida > Santalales > Viscaceae > Viscum > Viscum album. The sequence continues at coordinate 1,876,834,606 of OY728161.1, forward strand.
AGGTGAAAACTAGGTTGAAATAGATCTTTTAAATAACATTCATATAACTAAGGAGATCATGAAAAATATGCATAAATAATCATAAAATAGTCACTATATTTAACTATCACTAATTCAATTTCCAGATTTCAATTACAACTAATAAAACATATATATTAAAATAAAAATCCTATTTGTATAAAAAAATTTAAAGGTCAATCAATGTTGCTTTAATTAATGTGCGAAAGATTTAAGTAATCAAGAACTGACATAGCAGGCCATTTTTATCATTTTCATCAACATCATTATTTCATAACTTCTTTAATTTATTTTATTATTTTATGGTAATATTTTTTAAATCAAAATAACTAATTATAACAACATCTATAATAGTAATAAACATCAAATAAAAATATACAATGAAGTTATTTATCATATAAATCAATTTAACAGCCAAAAACTAATCAATAATGCTGCAAAAAACTATTAAATAAATAACTAAAGGCTTGAAAATATCGAATAGTATCCAAAAATAGAAAACTATAATTAAATAAGAAAAAATAGATTGAAAATAAGAAAAATAATAGATAATAAAAAATAAATGGTGGCTTGAAAAATAGCCATTAGGAATTCAATATATTCTCATCCTCAACACATTACCACATCAACTATCCCCTTCAATCATTAATCACATACTATCAAATAAAATTCTCCCAAGGATATTGACAGAAATTAACAATCAATTATCTCCAAAAGTATTAATTTGATATAGTAAATCAATGACTATATCGAGGCTTAAGGAAATATTATCATCAATAAGTAATGACAATATTTAACTAATAAACAAAATTTTTTATATTGAAATTCATTATGTTAAACATCATTAGTTGATAATTTTCATGAAATATAATTGTATTTTTTATATTTAATGCTGGAATAATTTCCAAAATCTTATAATACAGTATCAAAATAATTTTACCATATTAATTTAGTTATTAATTTTTTATAATTCTTCTAATTAATAACTTCAAGGATTTTTTTCTTTCATTCTTCATGCTTAATCAAACATGGAAATGTAAATCTTATACAAAATTTTAGTTCATGCCTTCCTAAAAGATTATTTATATTTTTTTACAATTTTAGGCATTATTTTTACAATAATTGGATCATACATATCACATTACATCCAATTTAAATTAGGCATTGTTAATTAAAATGAAATAAATTATGTTATATGCATGATTCACAAAATTTTTATTAAATAATGTTTTCTAAGAAACAAAAATTTTATAACTATAACATTATCTTTAATTAAACTAACTCATAATTAAAACATTCATTTATTTCCAATGAAGTTTCTATTTTTACCAGTTAGGATTAAAAGATAGAATAATATTTCATGTTAAAGGACATTGAAATTTAAAATATATTGTTAAAATAATCATTTTATAATTTTTATTTTAATCAGTAGTTGAAAAAAGAATTCTTAAATATGGAATAATCTATATATTTTTTTCTTCCATTTTTATTAAAATAAAAATCTTTTAACCATGATTCACTATTAATGAAATCATATTATCATGCAACATTAAAATAAAAATTTCAGTTCTTAACTTTTTGTTAAAAGTTTTTTACATAGCATACTTTTAAACTTTATATTTTAAAATTAATATAGAATATTAATAAAATAAAACACCATATTATATATTGAATTTTGAGAAAGAATATTTTAACTAGCATGTGTTAATTTATGAAAAAATATTACAATATAATTATAAATATGATATTATATAAATATTTATTCTAACATAAATAAAAACTCAAAATATAATTAAAAATAAAAATTTTAACATAAATGAAACTTATGACTATGATGCATGAACCCTTCCTAAATTTATCACCCTATAATTAGTATATTTTTCCTGAACATCATTAATTGTATATCATTGTCCTTACCCCAGATCACAAGGTTCTATGCCCCCTATGTTCTAGACCAACCCCATGATATAAGAATTATAGCATCCTTCAAGAAGGATCCTAAATATATTTCTTCCAGATAGTACCACACATTTATCATAGTTTAAATAAAATTATATTCTTACCAAACCCATTAAAACCTCACTTATTTATATCTCCAAACATCATCCTATCTATCAACATAAATATTTGATACAAATTTGTCACACCCACTAATAAAAGAACCCCACTAGGTATATAGTAAAGATGATTTTAATCCCTGAATCTCACATTCAACAGGCCTTAGGTTGGCATTAAACACTGATGAAATATGTCACTTATGGGAGGAGTTACTATAATAAATTCCCAAGAAAATAAAAATGAACCACCAATATAATCCAAACATATATAATATAAAATGATAAAATTACCAAATACTAATCCATGTATACATGATAATGAAATATAATACAAATGAATATAATGGAAGGACATCCACCTATACTCCACTCAAAGTACATGAATTTAAACTTCTCTGATCACAATAAAAATGTCCAAAAAAACAACACAAGATAATTATAGAGGGGAGAGAATTTTGGAGTACTCATTATTTTTATATTTTTAATAAATTATATATCCATATAAACTAAATGTATAGGGACATTCATGAGTGAAATAAACTAAGTGAGATAAGAGGAATAAGTAAGAATAATGATCAACATGTTAACTAATACTGGAAGAAAATATAATATCATAAAATTATATAATTATCAAATTTGGCGGTAATGCCTGCATGTTTGATAATTGATCAATAAATATATACACTAGAATAAATAATTGAGGATGGTATAGGGTTTCTAGAACAATAATAAAATAATAGATAAGTCTTAGATACAAATCACCACTCTTTAATTGTTTGTTATCATAATACCAATATTATTATCATAATATTTACATCACAATTACCACAACATCACCATAAACATCACACCATTGCTACATGTTCAAAAACATTATAATAATAAATAAAAACAGGTAATACCATCTCTCAACATGTTCTTACTATCCCAACACCATTCTCATCATGATCACATTACATCCACCATATCACCACATCATCACCTCAAGGTCTTTTCTTATAAGCTTGAGTTATCACATGCATAATAAATTTCATAAACCTAATCCATTACAAACCATAAAAATGTGTACATGTCAACCTTAATCCCTTAAATCCACAAATAGGTGCACATGTTATAACATATAGACATTATATCCCCCCCACACACACATACACTACACTTTAAGCAATTATATCATAGGTATTTATATAAAAAACATTTCATAAATCATTATCCATTGAAACCCATAAAGGGATATACATGTTAATACCTCAATCCATTACATCCTGTGTATATGTATACACATAACCAAAATACATTACAATACGAATATGTTGTATCATATAACAAAAAAAATTATAAACAAATAATCAAACAAGAAATTATTCTAGAAAAAAAAACACATTCATGTTAAAAAATAATAATAAGTGCACATTATAATTCCATTAATAATAAGTATACAACAACAATTCCTGATCCCATAATCATCACTACAATATATAATAGATCAATATTATATACTATTATAAGGACGTGTTATTACTTCACCTTTTATTAATTTTATGGTTACTCTATTTTGATTTACTAATTGATTATTTAAGCACACCAAATTTAATATAAATTACTAAGCCATAACATTGAATTATTTAGCTACACTATTATAACTATATCTTTAATTAATTAAACTCAATAAATCAAAATATGAACTATAAGGAGGTTACTATACCTTTATAATACCATAACCTCTATCAACCTTTGAAAAACTCTACAAACACTTAAAATTACATTACCCAAAACATTAATATTTCAATAAACTATAAATTCTAGATTCACATGTAATTACTAGTTGTATCTTATTTATATTTACACATATAAATTCAATATTTATTCTTTAATTCAATGTAGCAATATATGCATACATGTTCAATATAAAATAAATAATTAAATGAAGTGACAAGAAATTTTATAATTTAACTTGAAATCATCATTTAATACAAAATAATACATGGAATATATAATCATAAATTTAAATACAAAAACACATGAATAAATAATAATTATAGAATATTAATAATATAGTTAAACATATTCTTTTTTTATATTATTAGTTTTCATTATTTATTTATTATTTCGCTCCGATCTCAAAAATTAATTCCATACCACAAATGGGATTCCACTTGTATTAGCAGTTTACAAATATTCCATATTTGTCCTAAAAATATTAAATAATAGTAAAAATATCCTTAAAATAGAAATTAAATAAAGAGAGATAAGTGTGATAATATTAATTCATAAATTAATTTATAACCCCTCCCGCAGAACAAAATATTAATATTTTTCCTGAGGAGAGAGTAGTTATATGAATTTATAAAATAAAAGTAATAAGAAAAGAGTGTAATAAATTATCATATTTAATGGTATCAAGTGGGATAATATTGGAACCAAAGGATCTTATTATTTGTATATCGTTTAGATGAACATTTAAAGGAATATATATTTTTAAAATAATTAGGATGAAATTATAGAAAAACACTATACCATTTCATTATCGGTATATAAGTTTAAACATTTGGAAAAGTCATATAAATTTTAAAATTTAGTGTCTCAAGTATATTCACACTACAATATCATGCTATACTGCATTGGTGTTTGGTGTGTTAAAAAGGGGACAACCTTAAAACATCAAATGAGTGAGGTGATGTCTTTAGGAAACACCAATCTCTACCAAAGTTCCATGTAGGGAAGTAAAGAACAAAGAATCTACTGTGGGTCAATGATAGCCATAAAAAGGACCACAACATAAGGAGGAACCAGGGATAAGAGAACCATGTCGGGAATTACAGACCTGTAAGGACTGGTAGGGACCTAAGGGATTTCATAAAGATTTTATTCCACATCAAGGGTAATGAAGTATCCATTACTAAAACAGATGTTTGATTTAATACTTAGGTGTTAGAATTTATTCCAAAATAAATGTGACCACACCTTATAATAAAGATATTCTGTTTCAAAATAATTAAATGTGAAACTTTATAAGATATGTTCATTATAATGAGGATGATTTGTTTTTGGATTCATGACTAATTTTTTATATTCAGAGCCTATAAGACTTTACACCATGGAGATGTAGATCGTGCCATAATGATGACTGAGATGAATTATTCCACTCAATAGAAAAGTATTAAACCATAGAGGTTATTTATTTTTATGTTTTAAATTCATTATATTTATCAAAGAACACATGACATTACACCATGAGGATGTGAAACACTCTATAACCTCCTTTTCAGTTGAAAAATAGTGAAATTAAAAATGTTTTAGCATTCTATAAAGGGGTATTATATATCATAATGTATATATTGAAACAAAATTAATAATATGTATTTATCATGGATGTTTTATAGTTATTTAAACTTCTATAACCACCAAATTATAATTTAATGAGGTAGATTATATTAAAAATATATTAATATATGGTTTTATAGTAGATGAAGAGAATAAGTTAAGTGAAGTTGGAATTTTAAATTATAAATTGAAACATTTATTTATGTCGAAAGTATTCTATGAAAGGAAAAATAATTAAACATATTACAAAAAATAAAAAAGAGAGTATAATCTTATAGATTATTGAGATATGAATATCCTTGATTATCTTGTATTGATTTGTTTAGTGTGATGAAACCAAAACACTACCAATGATTTGGTATAGAAGCAGAGAGCATGATGGAAAACACATTTTTTGTTTATGTTAAATTTATTATTGAAATCTCATAAGATCAACATATGTTTCAACTTTATCCTTTTAATACATCTTGAAGGAAATTAGTGGAATATAATAAAAATCTATGGACCTTTCTGGAGTAGCGATCTTTACATAAATTTGTAATCAAATACTAGTGATGTAGTGATTAATTGGAATATCATTAATTCACTGATATATGATCTAATATCTCATGATTTATTGGTTTTTTAATGATCACATGGGAATAAACTCATCATTGGATACTTTTTGGATTTGAATAATTGGATATCCCCTTACGTTATTTAACATAGACATCCTCAGAATCACTAAGAAGTCATTTTGGTGTTTCATAGTTGTGGATAAACTCTCCCTTTGAATGGAACTCACCATGGGGGAGTGTATATTTATTGATGTGGATATGTTGGGCCATATCCCATATTTTATTCTTCTTTGATTAGTTGTTAATTTTTCATTCTGGTAGAGGATTGTTTATCTATGTTATCTTAGTTTCTTCAATATCTTATGTATTCAAGGGAATTTGGTTTCATCCTTAAGAAGGAAAGGTTCCTCATTCCATCTATAAGTTCCTATGATGGGAAAGGATTCAAAAGCATAACCATATTATCCTATAGATCATGAGATAATCCAATGTGAAGATCTTAACACCAAGAGGGGCTGGTCTAATGGGCCTTCACTTCATGTCCAACTCAGTCCAAATGAATATTCCTCAAGCATGATCCAAGATGTGGTATCTTCTCCTCCAATTTTGAAGGACACTAAGGTTAAATACTTGGAAACAAGGAATTCACTCCATTTTATTTATGAGGAGGGGTTATTTATAGATCCTACTCTTTCCACGGGGTCATGGGATCCAGTAACTATGCTTGAAGTGAAGGGGTTGGATCCATCTCCCCCTCCCTAATCCTCCTCTCCCCCTAAACCTTAAAGAGATGAGATTTCCTCTTGTGCGACTTCTCCTTTAACTCCAAAGGGATCTCATGGATATCCAAAACTAGAAGATACAATAAATAATCATAATACCTTACCATTTCTGGAAGATATTATTGAAACAATAGTCCAACCATCCCCAGATTGAGGTATCCCTATGATTGTAAAGTCCAAGCTTCCTCCTAGAAACATTGAGACTCGATTTAGATCAGAATATGTTATGTTTGGAGTCAATTTTTATTATTCTCTAAAACTAGGACTGGAGGATAAACCATTTTATTCTCAATAATTTATTCTACCTTATCGAATTCTTGGGTATAAAATCCTTGGTAAAAATATAGTTCATCTTGAAGGCCATCTAGAAGAAGAACACTTTCTTTTTGGCCATCATGTAATGGAAATTAAAACCTATTTCCATCAAGGACATTGTAAAGACCCAATAATTCCATGTAATTTTTTTAAATTATTTGGGATTATAAAAAGTCATTGAAAATTGATGGCACTTGTTTTTGAGGCCCAATGTGCTCAGAATGAATTTCTTAACTTTTTTTTAGGTACGTTCAGTAAACGTGCAGGTGACATTTTCTAACATTTGAACAATTGCTCGGAATTGAAATCTGAAAACCCCATTGAATTCAAAGCATCAAGTTTCACTTAAGGGGAACTTAACATTGACCACAATAGGCCAGGAGAAAAATATAATTTTTTATAATTCTCAAAGAATAATAAAATAACATGTAATTGTTATTTTATTTTTTTCCAATGGTTGAGCGGTGGCAGTGGGACCACTATGTTCTCAAGCCATTTAATGGCTTGATTTTCCTTTATTTGTAACCAAACCATTGGGGAATTAAGAGGTTCATTCATTAATGAACCTCATAAATTAATCATTTTGTTACTCAATTTCCCCCCCCCCCTCTATTTAAGTGAGGCATGGGGTGGAGGCTTGAAATAGATTCACCAAGAAAGGAACCTCTGGAGAAGTGATGAAATGTCTTCCATTGATGAGGAATGGAATCTTGGATGTCGTTAGAGGGATTGAACCAGGATTGAAAAACTCTGGCAGCTTCCATGGACAAGGACTCTTCATATACCACTACGACAACCCCAAAGAATCACGAGGTATAGGTTTTCATTTAATTCAATAAATTCCCATGATTCTTCTCCCCGTTTTTGATTTTGATGATGGTCATTGTGTGGGATTTGAATGAGTTTTGTCATTATTTTTAATGTAATATATAAATTAACCCCCACTTACTATTTTGATAACATGGAGGGCATGTTCCAAACAAACAAGGCCCGAACCCTCCACTGCTTGATTTTCATTGCGTTCTTTGGAGGCGGGTTTTCCAACTTTACGGAACCTTGAAACTGGGAGGCGCACAATGACAGAGACATCCCGAGAGGTCCATAGACACATTTAGAAGAAAGAACAGACCATAGAAGCTCACCAGGTGGCCTGTGGAAGCTCCACCAACATGGCAACACTGGAGACCAGTGCCGACGGTGATGGCGGTGGCCAGCGCTCTCCGGCCTTAGAAGAGAGGCGGTGCTTGAAGGCTCCGCTGTGGGCCGATTGGGTGGTTGATGTGGGTTGGCCATAGGGAAGGTGAGGCGGTGTGACATCGTGTGCCATAGAAGGAAGCCACGACATCAAAGCTGTGACGGAAGGCTGAGACCCACTCCCTGCGGGTCCCATGGGGGAAAAGGCAGTGCCTCCTAGTGCCACCCTTAATTAAACTGAAAATCTCTTTGAGCCGTTCAGGAGGCAAACCACGTAACCCCTGAGCGGGTTGCACTAGCCAGCATGCCGGACCACCCGGTCGCATCCGCCATGTTTCATGATTATGATATTTGAATTGATATGTATGATTTTATAATATTTATCTCATGTTATCATACCGTTATACTTATATCATGTTCACATATGATCATTTATTGGTATCTATTATGTTTACCATTACTAACGATTTTATGTATACCCTTATAATGTTTTCTTTCCCTTAGTTATAGAGAATAATTTTATGTATATTATGTCTAATAAGGGTGATAGTTGTGAAGAACTTATTGGATAATGATCTAGATATTTATGTAGTAATATTTTATGTATCAGAGTTTCCAAATACACTAAACCTCTATAGTTATCATAAATATACTATTATGAAATGTATTTAATATTCATAAAAATAATTAAAAAATTATGTATGAAAATTATAAATTTCCATCGTTGGAATCATAGTTAATGTTTAGTAACTTTTGGAAACTAGAATCGGGAAAAATTTGTGACAACTCATAAGATAAGCCTAATTATAGGAGAACATACAAAGTTATGGTAAATAAAGGAGTGTCATTTCCCTAAGAAAATAAATTCTTATCGGATATTACAAGTGTACATGGTTTTGGAATAGATACATATAGGGGTAATAATATAAAAAATAGTTTATTTAGTATATATTGACTATTATTCTAGTTTATAGTGAATACCCCCTTACTATACAATGAGTTTACAATCTTAGGGGATATTATTAGGTTAAATCCCATTTTATTTATGAGCCATCATGAAGGATTTGGTTTGATAATGAGAATGAATGACCTAGTTTAAAACTATAGTTTTATATATTGAAAAAAGGTTTCATGAATTAGATATAAAATGAAATATTTTTCATGAATAATAACTCTTATTAAATATAAATTATGGTATTGATAACAATTTTGGTTTTAGAAAAGGACTAAATATAGAATGATGAAGTCGAGGTGGCAATAGGTATTATGAAATATTGAAGTTTCTTATATGATAATTGTTATATTAAATCATTTATATCATGAAAAGTATCTTGGAATGCTAGTTACTATTCACAATTCTTATATTTTGAAATAAAATTAAAAAACTCTTAACGGTATGATGATCACATCTTAGTTCTATAAATCTTTTGCGATTAATGTTTATGGGAATTTTCTTCCTGAAAATATTATTATTATTTATAAAGTTTAATTTTATGCGATTTTGGTAATGGATTAAATTTCTTTATATAAATCACATATCAATTTCTATGGAAGGGAATTCATATTTACTATTTTGATCCAATATATGATTGACTATTAGTGAAAAGATTAATATGAACTTCCATTGAAAATTATATTTGTTACATGTGTCTAGATTCCTATTCAAATTGGTTATTAATGTAAGATACCTGGGGAAAATTTAACTTCGAAGACATGCCCATTGTACTAGATTTTATTGATGTATTTAAGTAATATTTTTTTAGTATTACACCAAATCATGAAGTTTATCTTCCAATAGATCTCATACCAGGTACTACACCTATTTCTGTGACTCAATATATAATATCCCAAATTAATTTGTCAGAATATAATAAGTAACTCCAAGAGAATCTTGATAATGGATTCATTCATCAAAGTATATTACCATGGGTCCCAACTATAATTTTATCAAGAAGAAATATAGATCATTGAAACTATTCATTGATTACCAGGAACATAAGAAGATCATAGTCAAGATTAAGTATCGTCTAACACATATTGATGATTTTTTTCTGATCAATTTCAAAGAGGTGAATATATTTACAAGATTGATATTTTATCTAGATATTTCCAACTGAGGGTTAAAAGTAAAGACATACCCAAGAAATATTTCCATTTGAGGTATGAAAATTATGAATTTATAGTGATTCTATTTGGACTTATTAATACCCACACTATCTTAATTGATTAATGAATAGAGTCTTTAGTGCCAGTCTAGATCGGTTTGTGGTAGTATTTATAGATGACATTATTATATATTACAAGTGCAAGGAAGAGTATGGATATAATTTTTGTATTGTACTAAAGACCCTATGGATGGATAATTTTTATTAAAAATTTATACAGTTCTATTTTTAGCTATATAAAGTGGCATTTTTGGGTCATATAATCTTAATCAAGGGTATATTGGTGTGTCTATTAAAGATGAAAGTTTTTGAACCTTGGAAAAGACCAACAACTATGTTTGAAATACATAGTTTTCTTGTATTCTATGGATATTAACGATTATTTGGGTGGTATTTATCATAACTATATAATGTACTCAGAAAGATAACTTGTAAAGGATTTAAGTTCCTTTAGACTAATGAGTGTGATGAAAATTTCAAGTAATTGAAGGTAAGGTTGGTTAGTTCACATGTGATCACACTACCATGTAGTAGAGATAGGTATTTTATTTATTTATTTTATATAAAATAATGGTTTTGGATGTATTCTCATGGATAATGATATTGTGATAGAATACATCTCATGAATGTTAAATGTTCATGAGAAAAATTACCCAAATCACAATTTGGAGTTGGAATCATTAATATTTTCATTATGGATATAGTTATATTATCTTTATAGAGAAATGTGTGAAATATATATCGATAATAAAATTTTAAAGTAAATATTCACATAGAAAGTGTTTAATGTGAACTAAATAAAATGTTTGGAGTAAATTAACGATTATGACAGATCAATACAATACCACCCTAGTAAAGCAAACCAAGAGGCTGATGCTTTGACTCAAAAGGATCATTCTAGATTATCTATTATGAGGATGAAAAAGATCCAATATTTATGGATTTTAAAATGATTAAAATTGAAATTATAATTAAAGGGGAGAATTATTATATTTCTCAAATGAGTAATCAACTATCTATCTATGTAATGATTAAAGAGGAAAAAATGAAGAGTTGGAGTTGAAAAAGATGGTAAAAAATGTTCACATTTTCAACATTGACTGTGATCAAATGATATGGATCAGGAACCAATTATGTGTCCCACCAATACCAGAATAGAATAAGAAACTATTTGAATATGCTCATTGCTCATCCTTATATATTCATCTTGTAATTACGAATATGCATATTGATATGAAAGAGTGTTTCAAGTGGGACAAAACTAGGAGAGACATTACATAGTTTCTATATGATTCCATGGTATGTTATTAAGTAATGTATGAGAGGAAAAATTATAAGGGTATGTTACCAGTATTATCTTTACTAAAATAGAAATGGGAAATTGTTACCATGGATTTTGTTATCGGACTGCCCAAAATATCAAATGGCTAGAATGAATTTTGGGTTATAGTCAATCAACATACAAAGTTAGTATACATCACTATTATTAGTAAAGATTTATCTCTTGATTAGATCTAAAAGATATAAATTAAGGATGTGGTAAGGTAACATGGGGTACCAAATTCTATTTTATCTGATTGGGATATGAGGTTTACCTTTATGTTTTGGAAGAGTCTTCAAAAAGATCAAGATATAGAGTTCTGTTTCAGTACTACTTAATATATTCAGAAAAAATGGCATGTTTGAGAGGAACATTAAAAAATTGGAGGATATTTTAAGATCCTATTCAATAGAGTTCAAATTTTTTTGGGAATAATACCTTTCTCTAGTTATTTTTTCTTATTGAAAATAGCTTTCACTCGAGCATTCAGATGAATCCTTATGAATTCCTCAATGTAAATATGTTTAAAACTCTAAAATACTAGGATTAAGTTGGTGAAATAAAGATATTTGGGATTGATCTAGTTTAGGAAATTAAATATAAGGTTAGAGCCATTCAAAAACACATCAAGGAATCTCAAAATCAATAGTAGAGTTATAATGATAGTCGTTCATGAGATCTGGAATTCGAAGTTAGTGAGACAATTTTCTATGAATTTCTCCATGAAATAAGGTTATAAGATTCATATATAATGGAAATATAGTCTCTAAGAATATTATCCCCTTTAATATTATTGATCGAGTAAGGATGTTATCATATATCTTGGCACTCCCACCAAACCTCTCTAAAGTTCACAATGTGTTCCACGTATATCTTCTGAAAAAGTACATACCTAATTCTTCACATATACTGTTCTCAAAGGTCACACCATTAAAGTATAATAATTATTATAATAAATAATTGGTCAGAATATTGTATCATACTGATAAAGTTATGTTAAAAAATACGACTCACTTTGTTAAAATTATTTTTCGGGATTATAAATTTGAAGAAGCTAAATGGGAACCTGAGGACACGATGAAGCATATATATCCTCATTTTTTATACCATAGTGGTATAATTTTTAATTAGGAATTCATTTTAATGGGGCTATAATTTAACAACCCTTGATTTTATTTTCATTTCTTTCGAAATAAAATTTTAAGTATTCGACAACTTTTCTTATTTGCAACCCCGAGTCTATATGAACCACGATATAGAATACCATTATAACCTAGAAATTAAATTGTATAGTATGGATAGTAATAATATATTTTTAAAAATTTTGTATATTTTTTTAATGTAAATATATTTATTAAGTCCTAATAAATAAGTACTCAATCTTTAGTAATGTCATTTTATGCTACAAAAATATATTTTCTTGAAAAATGGATTTTATCACATTTCTACAAGTGATTTTTTATTATTAATTTCTAATATTTTTTGAAATTATATTTTATGTAATTTATATAAATTCTAAAACTATCATGGGAATATTATCTAATGGTTATTTTTTAAGGATTTTTTGAAAAAGTTTTATTTTTTAGTGAATTGTGAAAAACAACAATTTTTGGAAAATTATCATTTCTTTTCAATTAAATTTACCTTTATTTTTTAAATTAAATTTTAAATTAAATGAATAATATTTTTATTATAAATAAAATTATTAATTAAATATTAATCATCATTATACTATTTTGTTTTATAATTTGATTTTTGGGCATAAAAACATATTTCTTTAAAAAATGTGTTTATACACGCAATCTATTTTTATCTTAATAAATTATTTGAATATATATTAATGAATGTATTTAATGATATATATATATATAAATATTATATTCAATATAATATTTTTAAATTAATTTTATGGTTTTTTGAATGGTTAGGAATGTATGTAAATTAGGTTTTATAGTTAACCGCAAATTGTTTTATTTTCTTTTTCTAAAACCGGTTTATGGGTTCCCAGTACCCCAATTTACAACCACAGAAAAGTCATTCAACACATACCAACATATACTTACACATCATAATAAACAGATTCATCTCCGTATCCCAGGCAGGAATCTTCTTCTCCAGTAGCCAATTCCCATTCAAGATGCCTCTAAAAGCTTCCCCTTTTATAGTTAAAAACTCATTTTACAAAAACAAGGTTTCATTAGGGTTTGTATGCTTAAGTAAAATTAAATTCCAAAATTATAAGAATTTAATCTGAAAAAAGGATTTAATATTTGAAATAATAATTATTAATATAATTTAATAGTATTAAACTAATTTTTTTATCATCGTAAATATTAAAAATAGTCAAATTTTGTTACTTGGGTTAAGGTTTAAACGGGTTTACCAAGGGTCAAACCATGAGATAATGCCACCCACAATATAAAAATTATTTTTTTTGAAACTATTTTAACCTTATATTATCCTAAATTCAAATATATGTCATTTTGGTTCCACTTTACCATAAAATTTTCCATAAATCATCAAAATCTTTTAATAAACTCCATGTGCGTCCTTCCCGTTACTTATAAACAGGAACGTCTTCTTCTCTATTATTCACACCATTTATTCTATATAGATAAAAAATACCTAATAAAAAACCATAATTTAACCCTTCTATTCATCTTATATATATTTTTTATTCTCATAATACAAATCTTTCAAGGCTTAAGGAGTAATAAAAAGGAGGTCTCTAAAAGAGGAGGTGTAAATATTAACAAATCCCTTTCAATGTATTTCTTATAAACCTTCTCTAAACATATTTTATCCATAAAAATTATTAATAAAATTTCATAAATATAATAATATGTAATTATGATTATTTCTCAACCATTTACAACATCTTCTCAATCAAATGAGAGACGAACGTATCACTCAGGCGTATGTGTCGACTAATTCCTCAACATAGTAGTAAAATAAATTTTCATTACCATATTTCATGTATTGTTATTATGATGGGTTTAATGTTTTTATAAAAAAATATTTTATAATAATCATTATGAAAATATAAATTAATATTTATCTTACTTTTATTTCATCCACTGAAAAATGTAATCGTCACTCGTGTATACGTACGAACTACCATATCTACATAGTGATGTATTTAATTTTTCATCCTATATTTATACATATCATTATTAATATTCATATAATGAATATAAATGATATTTCTATCATTATTAAAATTATGGATATTAATTGAATATGATAAAAGTTAAATTAAAATAACCATAACAACTAAAACTTACTTGAAAATGAAGTAATTAATAACCAAAATGATTATAATGAAAGATAATTAACCAATGTGTGAAAATATGTTATAATTAATCCATTTATTTTATTTTAGAAATGATTATGGTTATGTAATATATGTATAATAAATTTAAATATATAATACAGGTGGTTATATCTCTTAGAAAGTAAGACAAACTTGATGTAAAGGTTTTATATTACAATTTTATTTTTACTAGGATTGTTTACACTTAAATTTTATGATGATGCCATTTCATGATATATCTATTGAAATATTTATGTATTTTTTATTATCTATTTATTCCATGATATTTCCTGTTTTTAGTTTCATTTTCCCTCTTTAATTACTCAATATACTGAAAGAATGTTTTTAAGGAAAACCAACCTTATTTTTATGGCTGATCAGGAATCATTTCTTCCAAATCGATATTTTGCTTAGAATACTTTCAAAATGTTTTTTTTCTATTATTAAAATATTATTAAAATTATTTCTTTTTATATTTGAATTCACATAAATTTTTAAAAGGTAATTTATTACCTTTTACCAAAAAATGGTACTTTTTACTTTTACTAAAAATTTGAAGTGATTTTTTGTTTTAAAATACACCACCTGACCATATTTATATACTATATTTAATACTAAATTATTTAAATATTACTTTATGTGTTTCAATTTTTTATTTTCAAATAAAATTGTTTCCTTAACATTTTATAAATTTTAAGATTCTAAATAAGAAATTTCAAACTAAATGGTATTTTCATTAAGATATGTACTACTGATCTTTTAAGGGTAATTTCCTCTATAGAAACGTCATTTTTTGTTTATTATGGAATACTAGGGATATGATCCAATGTTACAATTTTTATTATTTCTATAAGTGGTTTATGATTTTGATGATGAAATATTTATAAAACACTTATCCTTTAAATGGGTTTTTATTAGATGATATAATTAATGTTTTATGTTCTTGTGGAACAAGTATGTTTGGTTTTCATTCTGTGATGGGCGGGAATGGAATTATATAACCCTATAATGGTTTGGGTAAAGATAGAAATTTCATGGAATATTAAGGACTATAATGGGGAGTAAAACCAATTTAGTATTAGTGTTTTTCAAATAAGATAGTCTTGGGAGTGGACCTTGACTAAGTATATAAAGGAATGGGGAATGAACCTAAACAACTACGATAGTCTTGGCGGTGATACCTAACTAAAAAAAGTAGTATCTATACTTATGTGCATGACTCAAACTTATGTCTTATTGTTATGATATTTTTTCATGTCTCAGGATTTTTTATTGTTTATACCACAATCTTATATATTATGTCTTTCAATTTATTAAAAATTATGCCATGTTTCATAAATAAGATATATTAATTGATGGGTATGATTTTGAAATGTTTAGATAATGTAATTATGTATTTATTATTACATTATGCTCACTTTTGATCACTTATTTATATCTCTTATGTTTTCCCTCTCTAAGCATTTGTTATTACCTATTCTTATGTATCCCCTCCCCAGGTTATCTAGAATGGTTTTATGTATATTATGTCTAAGAAGGGTGATAGTTGTGATGAATTAAATGTGAAATGATATAGATATTTTTCGTATTATTTTTTCATGTACCTAAGTTTCCAAATACACTAAACCTCTATGATCCTCGGGTGTGTATTGTTGTGAACTTTATTGAATATTCATTTAAAATTATTTAATATTAATGTATGAATAGTATGGATTTTTATCGTATCCTTTAAAATAAACACCAATATTCATCAATTTTTTTTCATTCAAATTATGTTCATGTATAAAATAAAAATCCATTGAACACATACAAAATATAATGTTTTACCAATTTGGATGGTAGTTTACACAATTTATATAATCAATTTTTTTTTCAATATTGCAATACTAGGAAAAATAAAAAAATAGCCGATAATAGATAAAATAAAAAATTTATTTGATATGTTTGATTATAAATAATTTAACCAACCATTGCTTGAAACAAATAGGAAAAATTATGAGTTTGACTCTCTTAAAGTGCAGTGAGAGTAATTTGTGTGAATTTTTAACTTGATAATCATATAATATAAAAAATAATACATATTTTATTTTTTTAAAAATATTTTAAAAATAAAGATAAAAGTAGTACTTAGTATAAAAGCTTTTTCATTTCTTTATAATTGATCTAAATATATGTATGAGCTCTATGTTTTTCATCATCTAAAAGCCATTATTCCTAATTACCACAAAAACAAGACTTAGGATAATTAAATACTAAAAATAAATGGTTTGTGAAATCATGAAGATTTCCCTCATTAAAACCTATTCAATTATGTTTTGAAGGGTATTTTAACTAAAAACAATAAGAGTATAAATTTAAAATTTCCTTCTGTAAGTACACTTATGAAATTTTCCCTTTAACTAATGCCTTTTTTTTAAAATTATTCATTAATTTTTTAAAACATATCTCATTTGAGTACATCTATTGGGATTTAAACAACCCTCAACATTTCTCATCAAAATAAAAGTGTAATATTAAATTTTTTATTGAATCAGAGAAGTCTGATATATGTATTTTTTCCAATTTACAAAACATTTTAACAAAATAATTTTTCAGCCAACTTTCATATTCAGTTGTTGCAACATAAATATCTTACAAATACATGATATTTAATTCAAAACATCCAAAATAAAATAATTTAACAACCCTAAAATAACAATAAGAAATAATAATTCCACTAGGACATGAAAATGATTATTTTTACCTGATATTATAACCATTTATAACATAATAACTACTATTAAAATCATAACCTTATTATAACCTCAAATCATTAATCCACCATTAAAAACATAAAAAAGTTTTTTTTATAATCATTATACTCTATTGTGGGATTAAAAAAAAATTATATTCCACTTTTAAATAACTCATGTTTAGGATATATTTAAATTTGAAAAAAGATATAATAATGACATTATAGTATATTTAGGATTTCTTGGGGTGCCTAGCACATTTTATAATATGTTTTCAAAAAAATTATTCTCAATATGGGTTAAATATATCTTTTGAATTACCACAAAATCATATTAATATCGATGGTCCTGAAAACATTTTGTTTTATACAGTTTTTACCTCTCACAAACCCCCCATTTTTATTAGTTAGCAGTTGGTCCAATAGTAATATGGGGAAGTGAAAAGATGATAGAATTTATCTGAATACTCGAGATCACTGTTGGAGGTATATCTTTTTTAATTTTAACCTTTGAAAAATTATTTCTATTCCCTCATAAAGGATGATATATAGGGAGAAATGTTTTATGATTGTAAAAAACAAGCCTTTATTCCATTGAAAAATATAAATTCTTTTTTCTCACCCATGTAGTACATACATAATTTTGTACCATGTTTACTTCATCCAGATAATATAATATAAATTGTAAAGTAACTGATTTTTCTCATTAATGAAGGAGAAAATACCCCAAACATATTATATTTATGTGATATATATATGTATATATTGATTATAAATTTGTATGATATAAACATCCATAAAAAATAAATATATCCCATTTTATAAGTAAAGATTATAGGGTAACTGTACCATATGCTTAGAGAGTATCATAAGCATGGTTTGAGAAACCATACCACAACATTATACTACATATCCCAATGATAATGTACGATTGGGTGGGTCATATTGTATAATAGTTTGACATATCCTATAAAAACCATGAATTTATAGAGTATTACAACTTATATCATATGATATAGAGTACGCAACTCACTTTGATTTAATGGGTAGTCAGATTTTGATCTTCCATGATGAGATAATTAAGGGTCTGTTACATTTGATGTAATATGAAAGAGTTTCTATCATTCATTAATGTTATTTTTTAACATTATAAAGTATTTAATCTTGGGTTATAAAGTATGAATTAATGAAATCATCCACGATGTAGTATCCTTGGGGTGGTATCTAAACCCCATTTCTATATGATATAATCAGTATAGATGTTAGAATGATGATTAGATGAGACTCCTAAGAACCCAAAAAACTCCCCATAATTATCCTTTTTCACTTGAATAACTATAATACCATGAATAAGGGGTGAACCTATTTCATAACATAAACAATTCAAGCTTGGCCAGTGGATATTCCATAAAGGGAAAGGTCATTTGATCATTCATTTGTGATATTCATCAAGCATATATGATTTTATAGTGGCATTGGCAGTTTATGTTACATGTATTATAGTTTTTTCATTTCCAAATTACTAATGTTTGATCTTTCTTGGAATAATGACATTGATATTTGAATTTTAATTTCTTCCATTACTTCTATTAAGTCATAATGACCCCCATGAATCCAAATTATGACATCATATATTACCATTTTTATATATTTATGAACTCATGCATGGAATATAGAATATCTAAATAATATTTATCATCATTTACCAGTTGTAAAAAAAGAAAATTTATAATTTTCTATGGGTTTAATGTCATGAAATATGATATAGGATATTGTAATTCATGACATTAGTTGATATTGTTGATTTCTCTAGTTTGTATCTTATGATTCCAAGATATCGTATAGTGCGATAGACACGTAGTGTATCTAGAAAAACAAGTATTGAGTCACCAAATAAATATAAATTCTATAGTCAAATATGATATGTTGTTTTTCAAGGAATGATAGGAATTATCAACCATTTAAAACAATTTCCCATTATAATTAGTGATTGGGCTACCAGTCATAATGTATGATGGATAAAAAATGGAATAATATTTTTTCCATCATACTCTATGACCCATAATAAATTGTAATATATTATTTATATCACATTATATTATTATGGATGTGTTTTTAAAAAAATCGCTAATATATATTTTTTGTATTCAATTATGAATTTAACTATTTATTAAAAAATAGTTTATAAATAATTATAAAAAATAATTGGGGGATACTAATTAATTTTAAAAGAGTTCATAAATTTGTTAGTTTTTAAGACATTATAATTAATTAATAATTTTTTATGAAATATTTATTATTAAATATTCCTTAATATTAAATACTAATTTTAAAGTAATATTTATAAAATTATATGGCATACCTTATAAATTAGAAATAAAGTGTTTATTTAATAATCATAAGCAATAATTTATATAGTGTTTATAAATTTAAAATATATGGCATAATATAAATTGATTATATTTATATTATGAATAAGTTTTTGATTTAGTATAAATATTTTAAACAAATTCTTATTTTCAGTAATTGAATTTAACATTTACATGCTAGGTACAATTTCATATGATTTGTGTTCATCCACCCTTACCTCCGTTTGTAGTTAATGTTATAGATTGAATTTGGTTATTGAATGTAGTTTATAAAAATTATGTGTTATAGTTATGCTGAATTGAATTTTATCTTGAATTAATTATTCCTAGATAGTGGGAGTTTAGGTTAGACATCCCACTATCCTGGATAATTATACCTTGTTCTAGAAAGGTCGGAGTCGGCTATATGTGGCTACAAGATTACACTTGTGGCGATTGTCATCCTCCTGTAATTCTAAACCCTTATATGTAGAGTTCATATAACTTATGCATGATATTCATTTAGATATATTTAAAATATTTTAATTCTATCTCTAAGAGAGCAACAAAAACTGTGGATTGTGTAAAAAAGTACACATCAAAATATTTTGAACATATTCATTTTGTTGGGGGAATAAGATTCCAAAATAAAATTTCCAAAAGAATGAATAGGTAAATATAATAACATGTGTAACGCCCCGACCCTAGTTACCCAGAGTCGGTGCATTATTACATAACATTGGCATGATCACAAGAAAGATCAAATCTCGAAAGACCGATTGGTTTAGTAGCCTTGGAAACACTAGATATATTCATAAGTTTTACATTACATCATAAAATGAAAAAGTACTACAACAACATAATGTCTCCATAATCCACACTCATATCCCCACATAATATCCCTGCAGGTCATTCATAATTTACTTCTTCACTTCCTGGGAAAAATAAAACATAGAAAAGGGGTGAGCTCAAATGCCCAGTAAGGATAACAATATAGCGGAAACCTTCATAAAAAAGAATAAACATTTAAGGCAATGTATAACTAAAACAAAAGCCTTTCAAACATGAACTTCAGCATAAAATGGCAAAGGTAAAATGAAATAATACCATTTACTTATTCACATGGATATTCTACTAATCGAATAATCACATGAAAAAATCAATAACCATTTTCATAATGTTGGAATGCATAATTCTGAACTTTAATTTCTTTTTCAAGGCCTCGTCCCAAGACCTTGGGGCTAACTGTAACTAGAACCCAACCCGGAGTGCCTCTAATAACTGGACACCAACCCGGAGTGCCTCTAATAACCGGAGACCAAACCGGAGTTCCTCTAATAACCGGAGACCAAACCGGAGGGCTTACTTTTACTAGTCCCTAACCTGGAGGGCTTACTTTTACCAGTCCCCAACTTGGAACATACTTGTCCAACACATTCTTATGAAGTAAAGGTTGAAATATAACATAAACATTCTTATGGGAACTAGCATACGAAATGTGAATACTTTACTCATAAACCATGAATGCTATATAAATAGCACATCCACAGTCAAACATATCACAAAACCTTCAATACAATATAAAAGTTTTGTATCATAATATATCATCCTCAAATAAGCGTAAAATCCATTAAAGGAAGTTGACATAGATGAAATCAAAACTCTTTTTAAAGAAATATCTCTTTCTATTTTGAAATCATTTAAGAGACATATATTTATAAAATAAAACATTTTCTTTGAAAATATTCTTATAAGCTTGTAAGGGAAGATTTGACGATTTTATAACGGTGGAAAAAAACCGCACCCACCGTATAAGTTAAAAAAACATTCTTATCTTAATTCTGTCGAAAAGGTTAAAAAGCACCTTGTTTGGAAAACGACGGAAAGATTCCCTTATAAACCTATTATAAAAAGTCAAACAAGGGTATAAATGACTTTAACCCATATTCTTTTAAATATTAAAAATGTTTTGAAATACATTTTGAAGAAACATGGATGTGGATGATAACGAGATCCCAGTAGATTATTACGTATAAACAACCTTGGATAATGAAGAGATTGTGAAATAACCCTTACCAATTTGGTAACTTATGAAACATACAACCCATGAAATAGGTATCATACAATTAATATGTAAATACACATAAATTAGAGTGTATTACACAAAGAATATAATTATGGGCAGTACATACACCACACAAAAGGTAATGGTGGTAATATGGCATGAATCTCACGGGAAAAAGGAGTGAGATGAAAACCCCTTACCATGTTAATCAACTGAGTCGTATGGCCAAAAGTTAATAACCACCAAACTATTTACAGAATAACATGAATATAAAGATAATCATGATAATATATATCAAATTCCAGTACACAATACACCACTTTCAATAATTTAGTGGCGAATAATGGAAATTTCACGGAATTGAATGTGAGATAAGAAAATCCCTTACCTTGTACTTTTACTTGGTTGGGGTAGGTTAACAACCTCTTCTTCGGGTTATTCCTTTTGATTTGATCAAAAGGGCTTCTTAGGTTGGCTTTCTGATTGAACTAAGGCCTCTAGGTTGTAGTGAGGGAAGTTGGGAGAGTATTTGGGCAGAGTTTGGCCGAGCCAAGTGGCTTGAGAGGTGTGTGGAATGAGTAGAAGTGGTCTCCTTTTATAAAGGAGAGGAGGAGATCTTTAGGAAAGAGTGAAAGTATTACTTTATAATATAATTATATTCGGTTTATAATGGTCCAAAAATCATTGAGGTCGAAGATAAGATGACTCATTTTCTAAATAACATCAAACAATAAGAATTGGACAGGTTTTAGATAATATTTTAATCATTATAATCTTATTTATTTAAATGATTTATTAATGAGGTAAACATTTCATCATTATTGGGTCATTAATAATTTAAATTATTTGATGTCTAAAAATTATAAATAAAATATCATTATGTAGGAAATCTTTTTAGCTTTCTAATGAATATTTATAATCGAAAATCCAACATGTATAACCCTATGTAAAAATTGTTCTTCTAAAAGATGTAAGCTTATGCCATTTTTATTTTTATTTTAACTTTATTAATATAATGTGTCCCTACCACATACAAGTGGCTCCAAGGGGTCCCTAAATCGACCCAAGGATGCCCATGGTCGGGTATGTGTCCACCAATAAGGTTAGGACACGTTTTAGGGTAATTTTTTGTTATTATAATATTATTTTTTTAACCCTTATTTACCGGATTTACCCTTTAACCATGGTAAATAAAATATTTACCGCAGTAATTATTCAAAATGTGTAAAAATAAAAGTTATCTATTTACACAATTTGAACATCCTTATTCCAAATATGGAATCCATTTTCCTAAATTCAAAACACATAAGTGGCATAAATTAATTTAAAATTAATTCCCGCTGTCAAAACAAAAAGCGTGTTTTTAAGAGATAATAATTATCAAAAGATTGACACTTGTTTATGTTCGGTTTAATTGTAAAATTATGTCCAATGACCAACATTATATTAAATGGTAAAAATATATTCTAAATATACTTTAAAACTACTAAAATTCATAATTTATCACTATTAATTATTTTGATTAAAAAAGTTGTTTTTAATTAAAATTTAGTAATTTTCACTATTCATCAAAATATGAAAGTTATCCGAAAAGTACCAAAATTTCACCTTAGGCTAAATTAGATATTCCGAATCCAAAAATGAAGTCCATTTTGAAATATAAAATATATATAATTTTTAAAAAGTAGGTATTACTATTCATAACTGCTAGTTTGATTGGTTGTTAGAACTCGGTGTTGCGTACAACACACGCTATCGCATTAATCAAAGAGAAGCGTACAGTAGAAGCTTGGGATGTTTCATTTTAAATTTTTTTTGATGTCCCCCTTTACTCAAAAAGTTTAAAATATTTTATTTAAAATGGGTTCACTATTAAAAGTTGGTAAAAGTGCAATACTAAAAATGAATTTGTTCTTACATTATGTCTAAGAAACTCATAATATGGATTCTAAAATTATAAGGATTATATAAAGTTTAAAATTTAGATAATACTATTCATAACCTCTTTTGAATGGCTTTTTTTTTGTAAGTCATGGTTTGATTGAACTCGGTGTTGCGTGTAGTGCAAGTTATTGAATTATTTTGAAGAAATAACACACTATGAAATCTTGGGGTGTTACAACATGAGTTAATTTGGAGAGATTAAATCCCATTTAAAAAAATATATGTTATATTACTTCTAAATATATACTCTTTAAGACCTTTATCATCTAACTGTGTATGTACTATCAAATATGGGTGCCCTTTGATTATTGTGAATAAGTAAATAAAGTAATGGGTGACCCTGGATTATCCAATGGGTTAGTAATGTTAAATCTAGGTTCCCCTTAATTTTTGTTGTTATCATTTTCTTGGTGTTTTATTTGAGTTACACTTATAAGTAAGACCCAAATATGATTTGGTTAGAAAAGGAATGAATTTGAGTTTATTCACTCGATGTATTAGATAAATTGTTTTCAATTAAACTATCTAAGAGACATATATCAAATGATTGGGATAGTGAAATACCTAAATCTCTAAATAACAGGATAATTTCTAAAGAGAATAAGAGATTTGTGAAATATGGATCTTTTCCTATTAATGGATAAGATGAGTTTAAAAGAGATCATTATTTTAGTGGTAGCCCATTTGTTAAAAGTTTATATTAAATGGTAACAAAACATAATACTCGTTAGATAAACGATTTTATTATATATGATATCATCATCATTATCAAACTTATCTTTGAGATTTATCCTATTGAAATGAGAATTATAATATAATAAACTCATTAAACTGGTAACTTAAGAAATGTTCCCAAGGGGAATATTCTATGTGTTAGAGAAACACCTTTCTGAGTAACAAAATTATGATTTTTTCAATAAGTGATTATATTTTCTTGTAAGAAGTATAAAATGATTATATTAAATGTTTAAAAGAAACTAAATACAGCACAAAGAAGGGAATTATCCTCTTATATAAAAAAAATATGATTTAGAATGTTAATGGTAATCAATATGATTGAGTATGATAATGAAAAGGAGAGATATAAGATTCATATAAAAGTTTATTATTGTTAAGGGATTAATTATATTTCAATATATTGAAATTTAAAAAAATATTAATGAATTAATGAATGTTTTACATGATATTCTATTTTGTTGATAATAGAAGAACTAGGCATATGATGTTTATGTACTGAAGCTGTGTAAACAATATAAATAGGTATATGTTAGAACTAAAAGAATAAAGGTTAGTTGAAAAGTCTAATTGTGTTTCTTTAAGTATCCAATTAATTGTCATTAAATGATAATGGGGATATCAGGAATAAAGTGGAATGATTTCATAGGATGAAATTGTTTAGGATTCCTGAAGGGGTTTTTAAAAATTCTATGAAATGTCCTTGTCACGCACCAATGTTATAGAAACTGGTTTTTTAATTTCGATTGGAATGTGATATCAAATTTATAATTTAAAATTATTAATATATATATAGTATCTTAAAATTAAGGTAAGAGTATACAAATATCATAATATGTTTTAAAACGAAGAATCAAAGCACTGTTACATGAAATATTTAAATTTATAGAAATATATCAAACATAGATGGATTATAAAAGGATTTGTATCTTAATATAATTTATTTTTTCTGATAATATAACTTCAAAAAGTTTTGTCATGAAGAAAAAATAAATAATTTATTGTATATTATTTTTTTGAGATTAAAGATAATTTTTTTTTGAGATATTTATTAGACTATGAGGGATGGTGTTCTCGCCACTAATTAGTAGAATATTATGATGAATATTCTTCTTTATTGATGGAAATGATATGAAAATATATAACACCATATATTATATCAATCCAATAGTTTATTTGTTAATATTCTCACTAAGAGTAAATAATATTTATTTCCTAGACAAAAGAAGTTTATGTAGTCTCATGATATTCTAAATAGAATATAATGTCTAAGAGGATAGTGGGAGTATGTTTGAACATAGAGTTGTTGAAAGTAAACAAATGAAAAATTATAATAGTCTACAATATATGTTATTTCACTTAATATCATAAGGAGTTAATGATATTTTATGGTAATGAAAAATGTAAATGTTTTATTTCGTTATCCGGAAAAGTGAATAACACTATTTCTATAAGGATTATAATTGTTAAAGTAAAAAGTGAATGTAAATTCATCCTATAGTATATTACGGAGTCCTAGTCAGTAGTAATGTAAAAATATATATTGTTATTCAAAGTAAAATATTGATTTAATAGGTTCCAATGATAATGATATTAATCATAGAAAAAGTTTTTATGTTGACAACATAAGTTGAAATCATACCATTTGATGTTATGGAGTTAAAGAATTTGAATATGTTCAAGGAGTTGAATGTTAGGAATATGATTCCAAAATTTAACCATTATTAATCTAACATTCTTCATATATTTTTCTTACTAAATAGTTTTGTGGGATAGTTTTATCATATGTTTATTTAGAGATGTGGAAAAAATTACATATATATGTAGAAAGTCAACAAAACCCAAAAACATTTAGTAAACATAAGGATGATCTAGTGGTTTATCATGTATGATATGGTATACATATACTTATTTTGGGGTTTTTTAGTATTTTTAAAAGTGTTTAAATTATATATAATGTACTTTATAAAAGTGAATCCCCACATTATAATTCTTTCATTTTGGA
This sequence comes from Viscum album, assembly GCA_963277665.1. Classification (NCBI taxonomy): domain Eukaryota; kingdom Viridiplantae; phylum Streptophyta; class Magnoliopsida; order Santalales; family Viscaceae; genus Viscum; species Viscum album. The sequence goes on from OY728161.1 coordinate 1,876,861,480, forward strand.
TGCATATATGTATATATTGATAAATATTTCATTAATTTTAATGATAATTGAACTCTCAAAGAATAAAATTGAGTTATACCTAACCAATGTTCACTATGAATTATTATATATTAAGAAAAAAATATAATGGTTACCATGAGTATGAATCTTGTATGATATACCATATATTCTCATTAGGCACACCAATTATTTTTGTGTGCTCAATGAACCACTAGGTATACCACATGGAGTTTCATACACTCTGTCTTTAGTATACCAGGGGTGCATGGATCATATAATATTCCCCACCAACTATGGTTGGGGAGATACCTTGCTTGATAACCTTTATATTTTTATACCTTTCTTACACAATCCACTATAGCTTAGCTAATCAGGGGGTGGTTATGTAAACTTGTGATGATGTCTTGGATTGTAACTCAACCAAGATAGGATTTACCCTATCATATAACAATTATGATATTTGGTACCTCAATTTATATTTTTAGGAAAGTATTTGGACATACCTAAATAGTATATATGATGTTATTGTCTTTTCAAATTATTGACATTTGATGTGATCATCCATAATGGTGAATGACATGTGATGTATTCATCAAAAAAATTAGTATATAGTCAAATAATAAACAATATATGAGTAGGATATATGGGATTAAGTATTTATATATCCCATAGTAACTCAATGTATTGGAAATAAGAAACATATGAGAATATATACTAGAATAAGAGGTGGTTGGTTGACACATGTATTTAGATACATGTGTTTGATGAAGACATATCTATAGAGATCACTTTCTAGATTTAGTACATCAAGTCTTTGTTATATCCTGATGTTTGATAACATATATCGACCTGATTTATTATTATTATTATTAATTCTATAAAGGTACATCAGGTAACTCTGTTTGTATGATTGAATATGGTTTGATTTTTACTTAGAGAGTCTCTCTAAAAAGGTTTTTGTGTTTAATCCAAAATATTTTAATTGTGAATTTTGAAAAAAATTTAAATCTGATGATAAAAATTATATACATTGAAATGTACCAACCGAAATGAATTTGAGACTAGTAGCTAGAATATTTATCACATGGCTTCATGAATTCCTACCCATTCGACTGAGGCTCTTGACTAATATCGAAGGTCTAATTATGGCTTGGTATGGAGGCTATACCCTCAAAACCAGAGTGTCACAATAGTATAATATTTAATAATTTGATAAGAAGTGAAGGTAGTATAAAATAAAGACAAAACAGAGAAAGATAAATATATTTTTTAAAATCAAATGTTCAGTGTGAAATATATGTACACCGCATGCATGTTAAGATGATGCCAAAATAAACAAGGAAGTGAACAACATATTAGGTGATAAAAATAATAGGGTAAATAAAATAGAAAAATTATACAAGGGATATATATTTGATAATAGTTATATTTGGATTAGTTCTATGCTTCTAACTTATAGGTACATGCATGCAATAACAATGTACGAATTCCGATATTTCAACCAATGAGGCCAGTTCAGGTAGCTCAGTGTAATTGTGGCCTCAACAAGGTGTGAGATATACTCAATAGTCCACCACTGATGGCGTCTAGAGATATCCATTCTATGAATATATAATACATCAGTGTGCATGTATGATTGGTAAATAAGTAAATAAATAAAATTAAACTAGTAGAATTAAGTTCTACATGGACACCTAGATAACTATACCTACATCACTATAAGACTAAATAACTCTACAAGGGGACATAACTAAGCCTATAATAAAGGACATATAAAAATATTGACAAAACCCAAAAAAAATTCTTTGGCTTGGAGGATGAATCCCTAAATCTAATAAACTATCATATCGTATATTTTCAAATATGAGGTATTAAGGTTCTTAGTAAAAAGTCATCCTAGTCCCATACAAGGTGGTGTGTAAAGAAGAATCCCAAGTATCTTACCAAGAGAACCATAATTACCCATCACCATCAGAGTTCTTCCAAGGCGATTCTTAAAGAAGAATCCAATGTATCACTCTCATAATGGTATAAAGGGATAAACCACTGATCCCATCTGAGGTATCTCACATAGGGGACCGAGTATTTCTCATGGAATAGTATAACCATCTTCCCACCAAGCCCATAAAAGGTATATTACCTAGGATACTAGTATCTATCATGGGAATAACAATATCAATCATTATATGATCCCATTATAGGAATTATTATACAGAAATATGAGTATTGCTCAATTAAAATAAAAAAATACCACTCTATGATCATGACCAAGGAATTCCTACAAGGGAATACATTTATCATTCTAGGCATAATATGAAACAAGACACTTGTGATATGATCCTTGTAGTTCTATAAAGAGGTAACCCAAATATCCTTCATGGTACATAATTCATCTATCCATTTTAATTAAAGAAAAAGGAAGGCCTTGTTTATAAGAATGAACCATCACTAGTCATATATACATAAATAGGTCTATTCCCATTTGACATGTCAATTTAAGAATAAAAAATGCCATTTACTTTCTCAAATTCATTTACTATCATAAGGATTAATTCACAATTTGAAAAAGGTATTGTGACAAGATCTTACATTCACATTATATTTAATTAAAATTAAAAATTTTAAGCATTAACTCAATCCAAAACCCATTAAGAGGTTATTTTGATAAATGGGAGTAAGTAGGTGGATAATTATATCTATTTATTATCTTAATAAATCCATTTAATTACTATAATATCTTTTTATAATAAATATCACATGAATAGGTGGTTTTATTAGAGAAAAATTTCTTAATCAATATGGAATTTTAAGCACAAAATATAAGTGGGTATCCTATGTCGATGAAATCAACCTTTAGAGTTTCCATTCAATGAAAAAATTTATTTAGTTCAATTATTTGTGGAAAAAATACTGAATTTTACATTTTTATAGGTGTCACATTGAAATAAAGTCTTCCAAAACAACAGTGTAAATTATATATCAACAAAACACTGATGGAAAATAAATAAACCACCTACCTCATACTTAGGATGCTATAATAATCCATTATAGATATTTTATTTGATCCCAATATAGAGAAAATGGAAAATTTTATAAATGAATTGAAGACAGTGAAAATTATATCACACTATGATAGCACTGAAGATGGCTAGATAAATGAAGGAAGGGAGAAGGAGGAGTCAAGAAATTACAGAGAGGATTTTATCTAATCTGATGGGATATAAATAAGAAACTAGAAAGATTAGATACATACGACCCTAGGAGAGGGGTAAAGGCACCACCGAGCGGGTTCCATTCTGTGCATGAAGAAATGAGGGTCCGAGCCCCTATTTTAAATTTTTTAAAATGTCTTCTTAAATATTACATGACATATAATTAGTACACATCGTGTATCAGTTTCATGATGTGTAATAGATACACATCATGTATTACTCAAGGAAATACCCCAATATTTCATGTCATGAATCCAACTAGACACACCTCATGAAACCATTACATTCCATGTAAACATTTTACACAACTTGTAAAACTCCCATAAGTTGTTTTCAATAGTTTGTTTGTCCTTTCTTCCTCTAGTGATTTCCCAATCCCCCATGAATTCTAGTGAAACATAAAATTTGTATGAAAAAAATATTTATAGATGTTAAAAATATCATAAACTCACTCGGGTTCCTGAAATTTAATATGATCCATCCCCAAAGGGAAATTTTAAATTACTTTGTAAATTCCATCCAGTCCAAAACCCGAGCTGCTCTAATATCCCCACATTAAAACCTATCATCCCAGATAATCCTTAGGTAATAATAAAAACAACACCTGGAATTCTAGGTTAATGAAGTTCTATTCAAAAAACCGTGTTTTGTTTCCAATCTCCAATGCACGTCCTAGACTCTGTTAAAAAAAGGGTTACATAAGCCAATGAAACTTGAGCCAATGCTCACACTCCAATACTAAAACATCGAGATAGTGATTACTCATGAATGTATAACCCGATTCATGATATCCTCACCATATCTTTCATTAACAATAACATGGTATAAACTATAAAGGGTTCTATCATTTAACAGCTGATTTTGAGCCAAAATACTCCCCATAGTCAGAATTGCCTTTCTAAACATGTCACCAACATTCTAAAAATATTCATGGAATGATTCAATTAATTGAACAGTTGATTCAAAATTTAAAAAAATTAACTGGTTCATGATAAATTTTCCATTAATCCCCAGCCAAACTTTTACTACACTATTCTCATCTAGAGGATGTGTGAGAATCTATTACTCATTGACTTCATTCAATGGACAAAAGTAAAAGAGTTGATCCACTTTCAGACAATTATTCTAAAAAATACTCATCTTAGATGGTTGGCATATCATTACCCAAAACATGAATCCTTATCCTAAGAAACCTTGATTTTACCTGGAGAACATCCACCGAATCCCGTATCTTAATTTGGATGATGTATCATGGCTGAAACATCACCAGTTCAGTTATGGTTTCATGCTTCATTAAGAACATGAGTGTATACCCGGTCCAACATACTTTGATCATCGCACTTAAATTAACTCATATGATCTCGTCTAGAAGTACAGGTAACCTTGGATTCATAAAATTGAGTCTAGGGATCTTATCAAAGGTAGTAAAAACTCCACGTTTACATATAAGAAGTGGGTAACAATCGAAACATCCACACATTAGAACATTGATTGAGCCCAATGAAGGCCAAGTAAAAAATATAGCTCGTGTATGTGAGTTCGTACAAGGTGATCCTACTCAAGAACCTAGGTTTCAATTATGACTAACCATTCCTTTAAATTACCAATATATAGAAGCACACCTCCCATGGAATTTATTTATCAATCCCAAAAATATTTAATTTCGTTTTTTAGATTGACATATAACCGATGCTATCTCAGTATAACCATGACGATGTCAAGATAGGGAACATGATCATCACCAAAATAAGAGTACAATAATAGGATAATAATAATTCCATGAATACCCAATAAACTTCCATTATATTTGAGATGAAGTGATCAGTATGGTTTTTGAAAAACCATAACCAACTTCCCAAAGGAAATAATGGGTGAACCACCCTTGTCCGACTTCCCTAGAAGAGTTCAACTACTCCTGCTGACACATCATCACTACCCGACCATGATTACCCCACTTCCAAGTCATGCCATGATCACTCGTGTATAACCACTAGATTCCATCCATGAACAATTGTGTTTTCCAGTGTTTCATACTCATCCAACCATATTATCATCATGCTGACTCTCAAGAACCAAAGCATTTGAAAGCTTTTAAAACCTCATGAGAATTTAAAAGTTGTAATGACCATCTTCAAATGGAATTCCTCAGTTGTTTTCAATATAATTTTAAGGAAAAATTTTTCCTACAATAGATTTGATTCGCTTCACCTTAGGAGTTTTCTTTTCATTAGATATAATTAAAAAGGGAACTCATCCCATGACTCATGCTCCATTGACCACTGGATGTGGGTCCTGGAGTGGTTAAAAAACTTTAGAAAGCGTTAAACTAAAATAAAGAGAACACATATACTAGAAGAAACTATATATCTGATTCACCTTTAGGCGTATGTATGAAACTCTTCCCAATTTATGTCCACACTTTCCTTGGCATTAGGTGTAAAATAAAAAAACAAAAAAACAATGTGTCAAAACACCTGATCCTTTTTACAACATAACCACATGCATTGGGAAACATCTGATTTCCTCTAACGCTGATGTAACATTACTCTAGAGACTATACATGAACATATAGTATTATCCCCAGGATTTAGAAACTTTCACTGAACTCATATGGTTCGGTATACAACTTTAGTAACTCGATGGGTACAACATGTATGAATGCATACTACCCTGAGATTTCATAAGAATAATAGAACATCCTTGATACTATTCATATTCCCATTCTAATGAAATTATCAAAGAAGATTGATCTATCCTTACATCACATTTCCATGATCTTAAAATATCAAGTCTCGAATGATCGATTAGTTTTGTAGCATTGGAAGTAATAGATACATTCATAAGGTTTATATTACATCATAAAATTAAAAACTAAAACAACATTGTTTCCATATACCACACACATATCCTCAGACTATCGCTGCAGGTCAGTTATAAAATACTTCTTCGCATCCTGGGAAAATTAAAACCTAGAAAGGGGTGAGCTCAGATGATCAGTAAAGATAACAATATAGCGTAAAATTTCATAAATAGACATAAACATTTAAGGAAATGTATATTACTAAAACAAAATCCTTTTAAACATGAACTTCAACATAATATGGCAAATATAAAATCAAATAATTCCATTTACCTACTCAAATGGATATTCTACTAGTCGAATAATCACATGCAATATCAATAGCCACTTTCATAATGATTGAATGCATAATGCCAGACAATCATAACAACATAGTCATGACATTGTGTGAAGACTAAAATAAGATTTTGTCAAGTCCTTTTCCCAATACACTAGTTTGTCTCATGAGACCTACCGATGCATCGAGGAGCTATAGTGGGCTCCACCCGTCACTTACTAAGTCCAATGTATTCCCTATATGATTAGGTTTAAACATAACATAAACATTCGCATTAAAACTAGCACATGAAATGTCAATAATTTATGCATAAACCATGAATGGAATAAAAATAACACATCCAGAGTGAAAAATATCACAAAACCTTCAATACAATATTGAAGTTTTGTATCATAATAAATCAACTTTAAATAAGCTTAAAATCCATCAAAAGATGTTGACATAGAGGAAATCAAAACTCTTTGACAGAAATATCTCATTCTTTTTTTGAAATCATTTAATGTTTAATAATTATAAAAGAAAAAAATTATTTAGAAAAAATTATTATAATATTTAAAGGGAAGCTTCGACGATGTTATAATGGCGGAAAATAGTCGCACCCTCGGTATAAGTTAAAAAAATATTCTGACCTTAAATTTGTCGAAAAGGTCAAAAAGTACCTTATTTGGAAAAGAATGGAAAGATTCCTTTATAAACATCTTATAAAAGTCAAAAAATGGTATAAATGACTTTAACCCATAGTCTATAAAATAGTAATAATGTTTTCAAATACATTTTTAAGAAACATGGATGTGGATGGTAAAGAGGTCCCAATAGATAATTACGTATAAACAGCCTCGGATAATGAAGAGATTGTAGAATGTACCCTTACCTTGTAATTTTCCTTGGTTAGGGGTAGGTTAACCTCTTGTATAGTAGTGAAATAATTATTATTAAATTATACAAAAATCATATACATTAATATGATATCATATATGATATTTTAACATTGCTATGTTAATAATATATATCTTAGTATTATCGTCGTTTTAGGTGTTAACAGATTTATTTTCCATTATATTCTTTGTTATGCGAGTCATATTTTTTATGGATGGGATGTATCTTATTCATATCCAGAATGATATCAAGTATTTAAACATTATTTTTAATCATCTAAATAAAATTAGTCCTGAATGGATACGATGGGGAATGAATCTCATCGCGTTCGTGGAGACAGTAATCCGTACGTACACATGAGTGACAATATCATTCTCAAAATAATATATAATTGGATGTTATATCATATATAAAGAATAATTATCATGTTATATTTATTATTTAAATCAATTTCACCTCATTATTATACCCATCCAAATAATAATGTATTGAAGAACAATTACACCACGACATGGAGACGGTAAGCCGTACGTACACACGTATGGTGACATGTCATTCCAATGAAGGATAGAATAATGAATTTGGTTTTACCATATTTATAATAAAATCACAGTATATATAATATAATGGATTTATTATTTTAGAATGGAAACAAAAAAGAAAGAGGAAGTGGAAGAAGAAAGGAACTTGAAAGAAGTGATGAAATATTTACCTCTTCTTTGGGTTCTTCTTTTTGATTAGATCAAAACGGCTCCTAGGATGGATTTATGACTAAAGTTAGGCCTATAGGATGAAGGGAGGATAGTTTATAGGGTATTAAGGCTGGGTTTGTCAATGCAAAAAAGATTTGAAGGTGTTAATTAGAGAGAAGGGGGAGTTCCCTTTTATATGAGGGGTGGGGGGAACCTTAGGAAAAGCTAGAAATATTATTTTATAATAAAATAATTTTCGGTTTCTAATGGCTCAAAAATGAATTCGTTAAATTATATGGTGGGTATGGGTCGAAAAACACTCAACCAATAGCTTTTAGACAGGTTTGGGTCACAATATTAACTCTATCTTTTAAATTTAACTCTTAGTTAAATAGTTTGACATTTACCATGTCTCTTTGTATTTTTATATTATATGTTTAATATACACACTATATACTTCCAAGAGAACACCAAGTCGTTCATTAATGATAAAAATATTCTTATATATGTCCTTTGGTCAAACCTTATATTTTTAGGAACAGAATATTAATTAATAATATAATATTTGTTTTAAAAACTCTTTTATGTCAATTTTGACACAATTTGGTATTTTGTTTTTTATAAGTTCATAGCAACATTATTACTTTGAAAAAAATTCATATACCCAAACATAATATGTCATATTAATCTATAAAATTAGTGGAATTCATAAAATTCTCAAATTACATTTATTTGGATATTTATAATATCAATTACTTTAAAATTTCATTAATTAGGTAATTACTGCATCATCATTGTGTCATAAATAAATTAAATTATTTAATGTCAAAAAAATATAAATAAAATAAAATTATGTAGTAAATATTTTTAGCTTTCTAATGAATATTTATAGTTGAATTTATCTTATGTATAACCCAATATTAATAATGTTAATTTATTAACTCTTTTAACTCTTCTTTAAATAAAATAATAATACGTGTCCTAATCTAATCCAAGTAGACCAAGGAGGTTCATATTTTATTCCTAAGGTTGCTTTTGGTTTAACTATACTTATACAATAGAATTAGGACATGTGTTAGGGTAATAATAATATCATTTTTACCCTTAAATACCTTATTTACATTTAACCGTGGTAAATAAATGTAAAAAGTTACTATTCACCAAAAATTATTTTCGTCTTATTGAACCACATTATTCTTTCTGATATGAACCATTTCTCTTGTATTTGTTAATTTCCACTAACAGAAGTGGTAAAATTATGTTTTATGTGAATTTGCAAATTCTCCTAGGAGGTGGGTAAAAGACAATGAAATGTTCAATAAAATTTTTATATAACTAAAATTATTATAAACTGACTCCAATGAATTACATTGAACTAATATAGGTATTATGTATCTATTTTTACCTAAAATAAATTTAAATAAAATAAATAATTATTTAAATAAAAATTTGGTTTTAAACTATAACTCAGTGTTTTTCACTATTTCTCAAAAAATGAAAATTTTCAGAAAAATACAAAAAATTCACCCTAAGCTAATTTTGATATTCCGAATCAAAAAATGAAGTCCATTTTGAAAGGTAAAATTTATAAAATTTCAAAAAGTGGGTATTACTATTCGTAACGTCTAGTTTGATTGGCTGTGGTGTGTTAGAACTCGATGTTGCGTACAACACACGCTACTGTATTATTCAAAGAGAAACGTACCATGGAAGCTTGGGGTGTTACATTCTCTCCTATTTCAAATAATTTCATCCTTGAATGTTATAGAGTATTACTGTGTAAATACACTTAGGTGGTTCTTCATCATAAGTTCTTCGAGTTCCCACGTTGCCTCTACCATATTATGGCTTCTCTATAGAAATTTTACCAGACGAGTCATCTGGTTTCTCAGCACTTATTCTCCTGTATCAAGAATCTTGACAAGATCTTCGCAATAAGACTGATCGGGTTCTAGTTCTAATTTCTCATAGGTGTGTACATGAGTTGGGTCAGGCATGTATTTTCTCAACAATGATACGTGGAACACATCATGAACTTTGGAGAGACTTGGAGGCATTGCCAAATAGTAACCTACAACCCCAATTCATTCTATAATTTTGAAAGGTTCGATGTACCTGGGACTCAATTTACCCTTCTTACCGAAATGTATAACACCCTTCCATGGAGATACCTTCAAGAATACATGTTCTCCTACATGAAATTCCAAATCCTTCCTTTAGTTATCAGCATAACACATCTGCCTACTTTGAGGTAACTTGATGTGGTTTTGGATTACCTTCACCTTTTCCATTGTTTCGTCTATAAGTTCTGGGACTACGAGTGTTCTTTCACCAACATAATCCCAACAGGTTGGTGCGCGACATCTCTTTCCATATAACGCTTCATATGGTGCCATCTGAATACTCTAATGGATGCTATTGTTATAGGAAAATTCTACCAGAGGTAAATATTGATCCCACATACCTTGAAAGTCAAGTGAGAATGATCTCAACATGTTTTTTGAGGTTTGAATAGTTCGTTCTGATTGTCCATCAATTTGGGGGTGGTAGGCAGTGCTCAAACAAAAGTTCAATATCCAGGGCTTTCTGAATACTTTTCCCAAATCTTGATGTAAAACATGGATCACGATCAGAAACAATCGATAGTGGTTCTCCATGAAGTCTCACAACTTCATTAATATACAGTCTTAATAAACATTCTAGTGGTAAATCTTTTCTTATAGTAAGAAAATGTACTGACTTGGAAAGACGATCAACAATGACCCATATTGCATCGTTCTTTGTAGAAGTCTTTGGTAGTCCCATGAAAAAGTCCATCATAATATTATCCCATTTCAACTCCAGTATGGGAAGAGGTTGCATGACTCCTCCAGGATGTTGCCTTCCATCTTTCACTTGTTGAAAAACCATACATCTTGACACAAAATCTGAAATCTCCCTCTTCATGTTGTCCAACCAAAAATGTTCCTTCAAATCTCTATACATCTTAGTGATACCAGGGTGTATAGAGAAATTAGAACTATGATCATCATCCAACAATTCCATTTTTTGATCAGGTATATCGGGAACAGAAAGTCTCTTCCCAAATTTCAAAATTCTATCTTTATACACAAATTCACTCAATCTCCTATCATTCACAGATTTAATATTCTTTTTAAACTCTTCATAACCGGTATGACAACTGTTTATCCTTTCTAGTAAAGATGGTTTGGAAACCGTTTGTAAAAGCAATGACGTTTCACCTTCCATGGTTACTACCATATCCATCTTTACAAGATCCATGTATATAAGATCCTTTTCAACTCTCATCTTGTTCAAAACTCCATGATATTTTCTACTCAAAGAATCTTCCACCTAATTTTCCTTCCCCATGTGGTAGTGTATAGTGAAATCATAATCCTTGAGTAGTTCAAGCCATCGAAGTTTCCTCATGTTGAGTTCTTTTTGTGAGAAAATATATTTCAAACTCTTGTGATCGATATATATATCTCACATTTTCACCATAGAGATAGTGTCTCCAAATATTCAAAGAAAAGATTATAGTTACTAACTCAAGATCATGAGTAGGATAGTTTTGCTCATGAATTTTTAGCTGTCGTGATGTATAGGCAATAACCCTATCATTCTACATAAGGACACAACCAAGTCCTTTCTTTGAGGCATCCCTTTAAATAACAAACCCATCATTGCCCGATGGTAGAGTCAAGATAGGATCATTGACTAATATTCTCTTCAGTTCTTCAAAACATTCTTCACATTATTTTTTCCAAACAAATTTCACAAATTTTCATGTGAGATTTGTTAATGGGTTAGCCGACCGGGAAAAATTCTGGATGAAAAGTCAATAATAACCTACTAAACCAATAAAACATCCTACCTCAGATATACTCATTGGTGCTGGCCATTCTTGGATTTCCTTGGTCTTATAAGTATCAACAGAGATTTCATCCTTGGAGACAATATGTCCATAGAAGAAATCTCCTGAATCCAATATTCACACTTTCTAAACCACCCATATTATTCATTTCTTCTAAGAGTCTTTAGGATAATGCGCAAGTGATTTTCATGATCTTCATTGATTTTAGAGTATAATAAGATATCATTAATAAATAACACTACGAAGTCATCAAGATATTCCTTGAAGACTCTCTTCATTAGATCCATGAAAATAGAGGGTGCAATAGTGAATCAAAAGGCATTACTGTATACTTGTAATGCCCGTACATGGTTCGAAATTCTGTTTTCTAAAAATATTCCTTCTTCACACACAAATGATGATATCAAGATCAATGGTAAATCTTTAAAAAGTATTGAGATCCATGAAGTTGGTAGAATAAATCATCAATGTGAGGTAGGAGATACTTTTTATTTATTGTTAAAGCATTGATCTCCCTATAGTCGACGCACAACCTCATAGATCCATGTTTCTTCTTAACAAAAAGGAAAGGGGATCCCCATGGAGAAACACTAGGGAAAATAAATCCCTTATTACTCAATTCCTCTGGTTGTTTATTTAGTTCCACTAATTCCACAATGGCTATTCTATAAGGGGTCTTCGATATGGGCCTTGAACCAGGAATTTAATTAATAAAAAACTCAATTTCTCATTCTGGTGGATGTTCAAGTAAATATTCTGGAAACACATGAACATATTCTTCCACAATAGGTACATCCTATATTTGAACATTCCTCTCCTCACCCATAATTATTTCATTCTTTTCCTCCCTAATAATTGAATTTAGTTGAGCTATTGGGGGTGGATCTAGATAAGAATTAGGTGGTGATGATTTTGATCTAAAGATAAGGTGTTCTTTATCAACATCATCAAAAATCATAACCTCCTTCATATTATAATAAATTTTCCCACCATGGTCAGAAATCCAATACATAATTAGGATTGTATCAAATTCAATCATGGGTATGATGATTAGATCAATAGATAAACAAAATTTATATGCCCTAATGGGAACTCATTCACAAAACTTTGTAACGATGATACTTCCCTTAGGAGTTTTTACTATCAACTTCCTTGTTAAATCAAATTAGAAATATCTAATTTTCTTAGAAAATTGAGAATATATGAAACAATGTGATGATCCAGAATCAAATAAATCATTTTCTAATCTTGAGGAAACCATTAAATTACCTGCCACCATTTATTTCGGAGCTTCAACCTCAGCAGTAGTGATAGCATAATCTTGGCCTTGATTCCTTGGACTTTTCTAAGGTAAGTTCTCCTGATGATTAGGACATTCATTCACATAATTCCCCCTTTCTCTAAAATTTTATCATTCAACATTGATACCCTCTTTCTTCCCCTTGCAATCACGAGCATGGTGGATTTTTGACCACATTTGTAACAGACTCCCATTCCCTTCAGGAAAGTACCGAGGTGTTTTTTCACCCATTTACAGGATGGATATTGAAATTTTCCCTTCTTTCCCTTATTTCCATTTCCAGATTGGTCAGTAGATCTATTATTCTCTTGATTTTCTTTAAAGTCGTAAGACTTAGAGAATTATTTTTCTATCTTGATAATACACGAGAAAATATCTTCATACGATGAGAAGGATTGTGAGACTAATGCTTAACAGAGAAATGGTTTTAACCCATCAAAGAAATGATCAATCTCAACTCTTGTGTTACATATATAATCTGCTGCATGCCTCACTAACCTTGTAAAGTTAGCTTATACTTTGCGACATTCTCATCCTCATTTTTCCTCAGAATCAGAAATTGTCTTTCCATATCTACTCGATGGTCACTAGGAACGTATTTTTCTAATAGAGTCTCTTTAAACTCCCTACGTTACATATTTGATACTTCATCATCTTCCTTTTTTTTGAATCAATGAACACCATTGATCAACATCTCCAGTGAGGCGGTAAACTACCATGACAACTTTTTCCCTTTCACTACTCCCCAAGGAGTGGAATATTTTCTCTAAGGAATTTATCCATTGCTCAGCTACTAACGGATTTTTACTCCCATTGAATGTTGGTGGTTGTTTCCTCATGAAGTGATCTAACATTGATCCTCCACGTTGTGGATCAGGGTGCTCCATACAGGTAAGGTTATTATTAATAACCCGAGTGAGTTGTCCCAGTATAGTGATAAGATGATCAGCACCAGTTGTATCACCAACTCCACTATAATTATATTGAGCAGGAGGGAAATCCCTACATTTAGTGAATTCATTGATATAATTTCCATTCCTTCCACTAGGAACCATTTCAAAGCAATGGCATAAACTAGATCAGTTTATGAATCAAAATACATAATTCCAAACTTGTAAAACACTTAACATAAATTAAACAGTTTATGGATATAATCCATAATCATAAAAAAATTTCTGAGGAAGTATATACTCATAAACCCTTCACAATGGTTTGTAAATAAAATTTGAATTATCCTAAGCATATCCCCTGGGAGTGTTGTAAACTAGAGTGCCACAAGGCCCATTGTTGTGCACTAGTTCTCATTCGAGTCTTGCTCAAAGAGGTGTTTTTGGGATTTACCCCTAGCTACATGTATGCCAGAGCCACCTCTACCTGATCGTATCCAGATAGGGATGTATTTCTGGGAAAACCTACAAAATCCCTACATTACCAAAATTCTAGGAAGTTCTTATTTACTAATCCTCAAAGTCTATCATAAGGCTATGTGCTCTAATCAGAGTTTATCTAAATCTAGTTTCCAAGGTTTGTACTAAAATTCCTCTGATACCAACTGTAACGCCCTAACCCCAATAACTCAGAGTCGGTGCATTATTACATATCATTTTCATGATCACAAAATATCTTGTCTTGAAAGACTAATTAGTTTAGAATCATTTTAAGTACAAGATACATTCCTAAGGTTTATATTACATCATAAAATAAAAGACCACAATAAATTTTTTTCCATAGACCACACTCATATTCTCTCAGACTATCCCTGCAGGTCAGTCATAAAATACTTCTTTGCATCCTGGAAAAAATAAAACATAGAAAGGGGTAAGCTCAGATGCTTAGAAAGGATAACAATATAGCAGAATCTTTCATAAATAAACTTGAACATTTGAGGCAATGTATAAGACTAAAACAAAAGCCTTTTAAAATTGAACTTTAGCATTATATGGAAATGATAAAATCAAATAATTTCATTTACTTACTCACATGGACATTCTACTAGTTTAATGATCACAAGAAATATCAATAGCCACTTTCATAGTGATGGAATGCATAATGCCATACTATCATAACAATATAGTCAAGGCCATGTGCCAAGACTACAAATAATATTTTGTCAAGGCCTTGTTTCAAGACACTAGTTTGTATCATGAGACCTACTGATGCATTGATGAGCTATAGTGGGCTCCACCCATCACTTAATAAGTCTAATGCATTCCTCATATGAAAAGGTTTAAACATAACATAAACATAAAATTAAAACTAGCATATGAAATGTCAATACATTATCCATAAACCATGAATGGTATAAAAATAACACATTCATAGTTAAACATATCACAAAGCCTTCAATACAAAATAAAAGTTTTTTATCATAATAAATCAACTTTAAAGAAGTTTAAAATCCATCAAAGGATGTTGACATAGATGAAATAAAAACTGTTTGAATGAAATATCTCATTACTTTTTTTGAAATCATTTAAAGATACATAATTATAAAAGAAAACATTTATTTTGAAAATAT
This sequence comes from Viscum album, assembly GCA_963277665.1. Taxonomy (NCBI): domain Eukaryota; kingdom Viridiplantae; phylum Streptophyta; class Magnoliopsida; order Santalales; family Viscaceae; genus Viscum; species Viscum album. The sequence continues at coordinate 1,876,877,092 of OY728161.1, forward strand.
TCTTATAAGATTGTAAGGGAAGCTTCTATGATTTTATAATGGAGGAAAATAGCCACACTCGACGTATAAGTAATAAAAAACATTCTTACCTTAAATTTGTCGAAAAGGTCAAAAAGTACCTTGTTTTGAAAATGATGGAAAGATTCCCTTATAAACATCTTATAAAAGTCAAAAAAGTGTATAAATGACTTTAACCCATATTCTATAAAAAATTAAGAATGTTTTTAAATACATTTTTAAGAAACATGTATGTGGATGATAAAGAGGTCCCAATAGATAATTACGTATAAACAACCTTAGATAGTGAAGAGATTGTAGAATTAACCCTTAACTTCTACTTTTCCTTGGTCAAGGGTTGGTTAACCTCTATTATAATGGTAAAATAATTGTTATTAAATTATACAAGAATCATATACATTAATATTATATCATACATGATCTTTTAACATTTCTTTGTTAATAATATCTTAGTATTATCTTCGTTTCGGGTGTCAAAAGATTCGTTTTACTTTATATTCTTTGTTATGTAAGTCATATTTGTTATGGATGAGATGTATATTATTCATATCCAGAATGATATCAAGTCTTTAAACATTATTTTTAATCATCAAATGAAAATTATTCCTGAATGTACAGGATGGGGAATGAATCTCATCACCTTCGTGGAGACGGTAATCCGTACGTACGCACGAGCGTCAATACCATTCTTAAAATAATATATAATTGGATGGTATATCATATATAAATAATCATTATCTTATTATATTTATTATTTACATATATTACAAATCATTATTATACCCATCCAAATAATAATGTATTGAATAAGAATTACACCATGACGTGGAGACGATAAGCCGTACACACGCACGTATGGTGACATGTCATTCAAAGGATAGATATAATAATGAATTTGTTTGTACCATACATATAATAACATCACAATACCTATAAGATATTGTATTTATTATTTTAGAATGGAAACAACAAAGAAAGAGGAAGTGGAAGAAAAAAATAACTTGAAAGAGGTGATGAAATATTTACCTCTTTTTCGGGTTCTTCTTTTTAATTTGATCAAAATGGATCCTTAGGTTGGATTTATGACTAAATTAAGGCATCTAAGATAAAGGGAAGATTGTTTAGAGGGTATTTAGGTAGGTTTTGGCTGGGAACAATGGCTCTGATGGTGTGAATTAGAGAGAAGGGGGAGTGCCCTTTTATAAGAGGGGTGAGAGGCACCTTAGGAAAAGCTAGAAATATTATTATATAATAAAATTATTTTCTATTTCTAATGGATAAAAAAAAATATTTAAATTCTAAGGTCAGGATAGGTTAAAAAATACTCAACCAATAGGTTTTATACAGGTTTGGGTCATTATATTAACTTTATCTTTTAGATTTAACTCTTACTTAAATAGTTTGACATTTACCATGTCTCTTTGTATTTTTATATTATATGGTTAATAAACATACTATATACTTCCAAGAGAACTCCAAGTGGTTCATTAATGATACACCTATTATTATATAAGTCCTTTTTCTGAACCTTATATTTTTAGGAATAGAATATCAATTGATAATATAATATTTGTTTTAAAAACTCTTTTATGTCAATTTTGACACTATTTGGTATTTTGTTTTTTCTAAATTCATAACAGATTTATTACTTTGAAAAAAATTTATCTAACCAACCCTAATATGTAATTTTAAACTATAAAATTAGTTTAATTCATAAAAGTCTCAAATTACATTTATTTGGATATTTATAATATTAATTACTTTAATATTTCATTAATTAGGTAATTGTTGCATCATCATTGTGTCATAAATAAATTAAATTTTTTAACGTTTAAAAAATATAAATGAAATACCATTATGTAGGAAATATTTTTATATTTATAATGAATATTTATAGTCGAATTTATCTTATGTATAACCCTATATTAAAAATGTTTATTTATTAACTCTTTTAACTATTCTTTAATGAAAATAATAGTAAGTGTCCTAATTTAATCCAAGTGGACCAAGGAGATTCATATTTTAATCCTAAGGTTGTTTTTTGTCGAATTATACTTATCCAATATAATTATCACATGTTTTACCGTAATAATAATATCATTTTTACCCATAAATACCATATTTACTTTTAACCATGGTAAATAAAAGGAAAATGATACTATTCACCAAAAATTATTTTCATCTTATTGAAACAAATTTTTATTACTCATACCAACCATGACTCTCAATTTTTTTTAAATTTCACTCACAGAAGTGGTAAAATTACGTTTTATCTGAATTTTCTAATTCTCCTAGAAGGTGGGTAAAAGACGGTGAAAAGTTCAATAAATTTTTTATATATCTAAAATTATTATAAATTGACTCCAATGAATTAAATTGAACTTATATTTGTATTATTTATCTATTTTTACATAAAATAAATTTAAATAAAATAAATAATTATTTAAATAAAAATTTGGTTTAAAAGTATAACTCCGTGTTTTTCACTATTTATCAAAAATTGAAAATTTTCAGAAAAATAGAAAAAATTCACCCTATGATAATGTTTATATTCCCAATACAAAAATGAAGTCCATTTTGAAAAATAAAATTTATAAAATTTCAAAAAGTGGGTATTTGTATTCATAACGACTAGTTTGATTGGTTGTGGTGTGTTAGAACTCGAAGTTGCATACCACACGCACTACTGTATTATTCAAAGAGAAACGTACTGTGGAAGCTTTGGGTGTTACACTAACACTTTAATGGACAATTGTATATCTTGATTGTTACAATGAAATTTATCACAATAAGTAAAAAAATGATATGGAAATATAAGAAGGAAACCCCCGAATCATAACATATAATTTGATAATCAAAATATTAAAATAAGGATGCTAAATAATTACCTTAACATGTTATAGAGGAAAAATGTTTTTATAATCACTAAAACATGGTGTCCAAAATAAACATGTTTCTAAATCACACAAGGACAATCAACCGTGTTATTAGGAAACAAAGCAATGCAATATACATGACATAGCATATGCATGGCATGTAAATATTTTTTTCACTATAATGATGCATGTCAAAATACCTTTTTTCCATACCCAACCAAGGATTAAATGCAATAAATGCAATAAATCAGTAAGTAGTTGAAAGTACACCAATCACTCAAGGTGAAATCACAATCAACTGTAATAATGAACAACATTTAAAATAATCCCATCCCTTGAAACTTTGTATTTTCCCCATGCATGGGTTGATCACTCCCAAACATGGATACTTACCAAGTTCTAATGCATTCCAAGTATCTTGTATACCAACCCAAAACTGTAAGATAAAGAAAAATAATTTTCTCTGATTCTAATTTGTAATGTCCAGACCCAACTAACTATAAAATCATTAGCCGTACCTATTTCCCTGAGGCCTCAAGCACACCTCCCTATATTCCATAGACTACTGACTTCCAATTTGGGTCTAATGGAGGTACAGTTGGTAGACTATAACCTCATGACCAGAGTAACAAATCTACATAATAATAATAAAATCAATATAAAATTGAAGCAGTATAAAATAAAGATATAGAAGTGGAAGATGAATATAATTTCTTAAATAAAATGTCCAATGCCTAATATACATACAATTAATGAATGTTTAGATGATTCTAAAATAAAAAATTCAGTAAACAACACAGTAGGTAATACAAAATAGTACAATAATTAAGAAAAATAACAAATTCCCCAAGAGATATATCCATAAGAATACTATGCTTTGGATCATTCATGTTATCTTAACTCCTAGGTACAAGAATGACAACACAATCCAAGGATCCTGATCTTGTATCCAATGAGGTCAGTTCATGTACCCTAGAGAAATGGACGGTCGAATAGGGTATGAGATATACTCAATAGTCCACCAACAATGATGTTTATTTCCATCCAATATATGAATATAAAATAAAATAGTGTCATGGTATGATAGGTAAAGAAGTAAATAAACAAAAGTAAAAAAATTCATATTAGGTTCCATAAGGATACTTGGTTAACCATAACTTCTTCAACTAAAGATAGAATATCTTTGAGCATAGTCTAACCAATGAAAATATAATCCATATAAATGAATATAGGGAATATTCACAAGGGGACATAACTAGAACTATCATAAATGATGAATACAAATATGGACTGAACCCATGCATGCTCTTTGTCTTAGAGGACACATCCTTAAATTTAATAAAATAGAATATATTTTTTCATTAAACATGAGGTATTAAGGTTCTGAGTAAAAAGGAATCCTTATCCCATCCCATGATATCCAAAAAGAGGAATCCAAAGTATCACACAAGGAGCACCATAATTACCCTTCATTATCAAAGTCTCTCTAAGAAGATATATAAAGAGGAATCCCAAGTATCACTCCTAGTATGGTATAAAGGTATAATCCACTATTCCCATCCTAGGTATCTCATGTTGGGACCAATTATCACTCATGAAATTGTATAACCATCTTCCCATGATGCCCATACTAGGTATCCCCTATAGGGTACTAGTATCACTCTTGGGGATAGTAATCTAAATCCACCTATCAACCCATGTAGGGAATTAATACATGATAATATGAATATTTCTCAAGGAAATAAAAGCATCTCACCCCTAGAATCCATTCAAGGAATTACTTCAAGTTACTCCATGTATCACTCTAGTAATAATATGAAACAAGAGACCTATGGTCCTGTACTTAGAATTACTTAAAAATGTAATCCGAGTATCACTTATGGTATATAATTCATCTATCTAGTTATATTAAACAAAGATAAAGGACATGATTATAAAGATGAAACAACACTAGTCATAATTGAGCAGTGATATTTATGAAATTAATAAAACTTAGTCATTTCTTAGAGAAATCATTATAAAGTGAATCAAGAGATAGTGTACAGTAACCAAACTGAATGTATAAAACTTAAGGGATTTGGATAAATTTTACTAAACAACTATACATTTTATGTGAGATAGATTACATAGATTTACCATGGTTTATAAACTGAATAGGATTTGTGATCATTAAAACATGATTAATACATGAGGAGTCCAACAATCTCCCCCTTTTTTAAGATCACAAACCATGTAAATTTAGAGTGTATATGTGTTCTAACAACATAATTTGAATGTTGATATTTAGAGTGAGTGTTCTCCTATCCTATATTTGTCCTATATATTTCTCATATTTGTTTACCATATATTTCTCTTCCTTTTGGGATTATCAAAAAGTAGCATGAAAAAGAAAAACAGGAGATACAAGAAAAGTGAATAATGCATTAGAGAAAAGAAAGAGGGGAATTACAAAAAGTAAAACAAATGTAACAAGATTCCCATCAAAATAGATTAAGAATTGTCCTTATTCAATTTCTGGTATTCTCTTTTCCTTTAGAAGCATCTGCAGAATATGAATCCATAGGAGCCGAAGTTGAAGTAGAATAAGGGAGTGAGCTGGTTGATAGAGAAAGTAATGGAAGAACTTCAAAGACAGAGGGAGCCAGAATAGGTGTAATAGAAGACTGATGCAGTTGTTGGTCAAGTATCACAAGCCTGATCTAACTCAATGGCTGACTGAGAAATATAGAAGTGGAGGCTTGGGCAGAGTTGAATGTAGGAAAACCATGTCTCAGAGGTGCAGTCGTAGGAGAAAAAATGGTTTTACTATGTACATGAAGATAGGGCCTCAGAAGATTAATAAAATCTGCAATGATATCTCCACCATACTGCATAGATTTCTCTAAGTCATCCTTGTTTTCCATAAACCTATCCAATAGATGAGTGAACTCAGTGAGATTTTGGACTTGAGTCTTGAAATCTTGAGTAATTGGAGGAATCCTCATATTTTTGACAAGATATTTAAAATAATTGGTCATGTCAGTCTTTAATAAGATTCTGTTAAAGTAGAAATTTAATTTCTTGGAAATTTATTGCTTATAATCATTATAAATTTTTGAATGGATTTAGACCAGATCAAGAACTCTGTCACTGTTCTTGATAACTTCAAATAGAGAATCTTTATTGAAACAACTAAGTACAGTCTGAAGTTATTCTTTGACCACTGTTCTGAGTAGGGAACTATCTAAGGAAGGTTGAGATGATTTTCCAAAAACCTTAGATAAATTTACAACTGAGGTAAGATATTTTAGTTTATTTATCACTTTTTTAAGGCACCCCGTATACTCATCAGTGAGCTTGTTAAAATTAACTACAATCTCTCACATTTCTTTCACAATCTATTTGTTTGTTTTAGTGACCTTCTTATCTAAGGAAGCTAAAAGAGTATGAATCTGAGAGACAAAATTCCGTGGGGTTTGAGGAACAATAGACTCCACAAGATGAGAAACAAGCTCTGATCTCGAATGCATCTCTTTCTACATTACTTCAATCATACCACTCGGGGTCTTCACTTTATCACTAATCAGTCTGTTTTCAACTCTGACATCCTGAATCTCATGAATCATTTTGGGTAAGATCTTCCAAATAACTTTTTCCAACAAAAGTGAGGCATATTTCTCACTTAGATGTGTTACAAGATTAGGTTGGGAATTTAGGAGTTATTCAACTCCAGAAAAAAGGGTAGCTCCAAATTATTTCAGATCATCTTTACTCACTATGGATGGTTTTTCTAGTGAAGGTTCAATGATAGGGACTGATACAGGCTTATGTTCCTTTTAAGGGGAAAGATTAGAGATAGATTTAAATTGAAACATAGTAAAAAGGTCAATTCCTTTTACTGAGACTTACTGGGAGTCATTCACATTATAAAAACTGAGGAACTTATACCGAGTGTGTACATGGAATGGATCAATCGGTTTTGGTACCTCAAAAGATTTCGGATTTGGGGTTTTCTCCCCCTCAATAGTTGCATCCTTCTCAGGACTGAGATACTTAGTGTCTTAATCTAATTCCAAGAATTCATCTTTTAGATCCCCCTTCATTTCCTGTATAGATAGAAGAAAAGATAGCTACAACATTTCCTTAGCTGAAGGAATTAATTCAGGAACATATTTTTCAACTGGGAGTTCTTCAAGGCTAGTTTCTTGCATAACAGTTAATTCTTCAAGGCCAATTTCTTGCATAGTAGGTAATTCTTCAAGGACAGTTTCTTTGACAGTAGACTCTATTTCAACCTCGGTTTGATCTTCTAGATTAATAACATCTTTAGAAGTAGGATCTTCTATTTCACTTACTACATGAGGGACAAGAGTACTACCTTCTTTATCAGAAACTATTTTCCTAGGAGGAAAAACAACCTCTTCTTGTTCTTCTTCAGAATACTCAACATCCTCATCTGGTTCCAAACTAGGATCTGAAATATCTTTTGGTCTCGAGGGATGTTCCACTGGATTGAGCTTTTCATAAATCCTATCATTATCTTCCACCCATGCCTTTTTCCTAGGATTCTAATTGATTTTCATCCTTTTGAGAATGACTTTTGAAAGGCAGTACTCACAATACTTGATAACTTCCTCATTAAGTCCAACCATACCTTTGGCATCAAGCATGACTGAGATATGCCGAGAATAAAATTGGGAGGTTGACTTGGATGTGGTTTTGATCAGCTCACACATAAGGTGTATGATATACTTAAAAGGTTGATCTTATGCCCATTTTTCATAAGATTAATCAGAAACACATCTTGATATTTTAGTACAGAAAAATCACCTTTTCTGGGGCTAATCAAGTTCTATATAAACTTAAATAGATGTTTTGATTCTCCATCCAGTTCAGCAGCAATGGCTCTCCACATGGTGCCATTTTGGGTTAATCTTTTCAAAGCATCTTCCAAAATAAAGAATTTACTAGAAGGTGGAGGTCCTCTTTTATAGTCCCCACAGATGCCTTCATGAGGTATCCTAAGGCATGAAACCCATAACCAATAAAAAATGAGCATTTATGGCCACTTATCTAGCTTCTCACAGCATAACCATCTTAATAATCAAAGGAGAACTGAACATACTAATGAAATTGAGCCACTAAATTAGTGTAGATAAGTCTATATTCCTTAGAAAACTATTCTAACCATCCTTTCTCTTTTAAAACTTAAAAAACTAGAGACTTGTTATAATCTACTTAGGGAATATCTCTTTCTTTGGAACTACTACTCAGTTCAACAGATTTGGATTTAGAGGACCTTTAGTTGTTATCTTGGGTGCAATATTATTCTTCTTTGATCAACGTTTCTCCAGAGTTGAAGATGAAGGGTGTTCCATCCTGGGAATTCATTGAAGGTTCGAGAGAGATCAGGACTTAAGGGTTGAAGAAGTGTTATGAATTGAGTGAATAGAAGAAATCTCTAGTGAAGGACAAGTGACAATTCCTTTATTTTATCATTTAGAAATACCAAACATTGCAAAAATAAAAGCATGAGAAATAATAAGGTGAAATGAATAATTAACATGCTATGATTTTTAATTAGTAAATAACAATAATAAAGAATCGTTACAGTGAGACCATATCGAGTCTTTATGATGAGACATTGAATGAGCTTTACGGTGAGGCAAGGATTGATCTTTATATTGAGACATGGATTTATCTTTAAGGTGAGATAATAAACATGAACATTACGGTAAGACAGTAAACATGAACTTTATAGTGAGACAGTAAACATTAACTTTACAGTGAGATAGTCAACATAAACTTTATGGTGAGACAGTAAACATGAAACTGTAAGATATAAAACAGTAAGATATAAAACAGTAAGATAATTATTTAAGATTTATCATGCCTAATTCATGTATGATGAAGTCTATTCTTTTAGAATTTAATGGTTTAGTAAATATATCATCAAAATGATACTTAGTACTGATGAATTCCAATGTGATATCACCCTTTTGACAATGATCTCTCAAAAAGTGATGTCTTACATCAATATGCTTTGTCCAAGAATGTGAAACATGATTTTTTGAAATGATAATAGCACATGTGTTGTCACAATTTATAGGTACATGCCTGAATTGATATCCATAATCTAGAAAAGTATGTTTCCTCCAAAATACTTGTTCACAACAACTACCAACAGCTATATATTCATCTTATGTAGTAGATAATGCAATGTTTTTTTGTTTCTTACTACACCATGATACTAGTGACTTTCCTAAAAAGGAACATGTTCTAGAGGTGATTTTTTAATCTAACTTACAACCACTAAAGTCGGCATTAGAATAACTAACTAATTCAAATGATTGTCCTCTAGGATAGAACGATCCTAGACTGGGTGTATGCTTGAGGTATTTGAAAATTATCTTTATAGAATCTAAATGATATTCCTTAGGATTTTCTTGAAAACGAGAACACATACACACACTAAACATAATGTCAGGTCAACTAATGGTTAAGTAGAGTAAACTTCCAATAATTCCTCTATAAGTTGTTTGATCAATAGAATTTCCATCTTCATCATGATCCAACTGACAAGTGGTACTAATGGGAGTGTTACTAATTTTAGTTCTATCTAATCTAAAACAATTTAGAAGATCTTAAGTATATTTAATTTGAGTTAAAATAATACCATAATTATTTTGAATGATTTTAAATCCGAGAAAGAATTTTAGTTTACCCATTAAACTCATTTCAAATTCATTTTGCATCATTTTAGAAAAATCAATACACAAAGAATTTCTTAAAGATCCATAGATAATTCCATCTACATAGATTTGGACAACTAAAACATCATTATCAATTCTTTTTATAAACAGGGTAAAATAATATATTCCTTTTTTAAAAACATTGGAAATAAGATGAGTACTCAACCTATCATACCAAGCTCTTCGAGCTTGTTTTAAACCATATAATGCTTTTGATAATTTTAAAAATATGATTCAGAAAATGGGGGTTTGTAAAACTAGGGGGATGTTCAACAAAGACATCCTCATCTATATACCCATTTAAGAATTTACTCTTAACATCCATTTGATATACTTTGAAATTCAGATGGCATCATAAACAAACATGATTCTGATGGCTTCAAGTCTAGCTACTAGTGAAAAGGTCTCCTCGCAGTCAATTCCTTCTTCTTCACTATAGCCTTTTCTAACCAATCTAGCCTTGTTTCTAACTATGTCACGAGCTTCATCTACCTTATTTCTAAACACCCATTTAGTGCCTATGGTGAATGTGTCCTTTGGTATTTAAACAAGTTTCCAAAATTTGTTCCTTTCAAATTGATTAAGTTCTTCTTGCATAGCCATCACCCAAAATTCATCATTGATAGCATCATTAATTTTTTAAGGTTCAAGTTGTGACAAGAAGACTTTATGTTCAACATGATTTCTAAGAGAAGATCTAGTTTGAGTTCTTTTGTCTAGGTCTCCTACAATAGCATCTAAAAAATGGTTCTTAAGAGTTCTAACAGATCTATAAAACGAGGGACTAGTTATTTCATGTTCATCAACAGGTTCAGGTTCATTATGACTTGAGTCTAAGGAATTTCTAGAAATGGATGTTTTCAAAGATTCTTTCACAGAATAGTTTGAGGATTTTGAATTAATGTTCAGATTTGATACATCATATTCTAGGTTTTCTAGAATGGTTTTAGGCTCATGTGGATCTACATCATCAAATTTGACATGGATAGATTCTTCCACACATTTGGTTATTTTATTAAACACTCTATAGGCTTTACTAGACATGGAACATCCTAAAGAGATACCTTCATCACTCTTGGATGAAAATATTTCAAGATTATCTTTATTATTAATAATATAGACTTTGGAACCAAAAACTTTGAAGTAGTTAAACTTGGGTTTTCGATTGTTCCATAACTCTTAAGGATTAATCTTAAAAATAGGTCTCATCAACACTCTATTTATTATGTATCATGAGATATTGACAGCTTCAACCCAAAAATAAATAGGTAGTTCATATTCAATAAAAAATGTTCTTGAAATCTCTTGTATGGTTCTATTTATTCTTTCTATAACTCCATTTTGTTGAGGTAATATAGGGGTAGAGAAATTGTGACTATAACCATTTTGTGAGAAAAAAGATTCAAACTCTTGATTTTCAAACTCTTGTCCTTGATCACTTCTTAAGGATTTAATTCTATGTCCACTAATATTTTCCACAAACTTGGAATATTTTGTAAAATAAGAGTAGGCTTCAAATCTGTGAGCCATAAAGAAGGTACAAGTATATCTAGAAAATCCATATATAAGAACATAAAAATAGTTCTTCCCATTTAAACTAGAAACTCTAGATGGTCCAAACAAGTCCATGTGAACCAGTTTGAGAGGTTGAGAAGTTGACACTTATTTCTTTGGTTTGAAAGAAATTTTGTGTTGTTTTCCCTTTTGATATGAATTACACACTCTGTAATTTAGATGATGAAGTTTGGGTAAATCATTAACTAATATTTTTATAGTTATCTTTCTAAGGGAGTGAATATTACAGTTTCTTAGTCTCCTTTACCAGAGCCAAGACTCTTTATTAAATACACTTTATAAAGAAGAATTTTGAGAATCTAATAAACCTATGTTAACAGAGTAAACATTTTCATTTATTAATGAATAAAATACTAATTCATCTTATAATTAAAGTCATTGAAAGGATAATTTTCAAATCTAACATGAAATATATAATCACATAATTATGAGATACTAAGTAGATTATATTTTAATCCATCAACAAACATTACTTTATAAATTAAAACTGAGTTGGAGTTATCGATTTGGCTGAGGCCAATAATCTTTCCTTTGGTATTGTCACCAAATGTGACATATCCTCCATATATTTTTATTAATTTCTTGAAGGATTAGTATTATCCTATCATGTGTCTTGAACATCCATTGTCCAAGTACCATAAACTATTATGGGAACTCTTTATGAATATTTCCTAGAAAATAATTAAGAAAAAACAGACTTTGGTACCCATACATGTTTGGGTCTAGTAATATTAGTAATAAGTGATTTAGGAACCCATATATACCTCATAGGTTTCCTATAAGCATTAAGTAAAGTATTTTAAAAATAAACTTTATTTGGTCCCAAAAAACATGAAACAATAGAAGGTGTATCATAAATTGAATTAGTTAATTTGTGTCTAGAACTGGGAGTAAAAATATATGTTCTAGATTTAGAAACAAAATTTGGTCTACCAATATTTCTTTTTCCAGGTTGATAACCAACACCAGTGTTATATTAAGGGACAATTTGTTTTCCTAGCATTTGAGTAAAGGTATTTTTTCCATTGGTAAACTTTTCTAGGTCATTCTTAAATTTCTCATTATACATTTTTAATTCGTTGTTCTCTTTAAGAAGTTGAGCATTTTTCTCTTTTTCAGTTGTGAGTTCAGAATTAACAGTCACAATGAGAGCATATTATTTCTTCAATGATTTATATTTGTCTTTTTAGTTCATTTCATGTTTCTTTAATAATGTTATAGTATTCAAATATTTCTTCATTAGTCATGTTTTCAAATTCACTATCATCTCCAGAATAATATGAATTATGAAAGGAGAGTCCAGTGTTACCTCAGATGTGTTTTTCATAAAACACATATTAGCTTGTTCATCATGCAATGTTTCTGAGTCACTTGAACTGTACTCAGAATCACTCGAGGTTTATTTAATGGCCTTTTTATACTTCCCGTCCTTGTCCTCATATCTATTTTTGTACTCTATATTTGGATAGTCAGCCTTGATACGTCCTTTGAGATTACATTCATAGAACACAATATTTTCAGCCTTGTAGATTCTTTTCAAACCCTTCTTCCAACTTCATTTTTGGTCATATTTACCCTTAAAGTTAGGATTTTGAAAAAGTTCTTCTTCTTTTAAAATTTCTTGAATCTTCTGGCTAGTTGAGCCATCTCTTCATCACTGTCAGGTGATGATTTTTCACTACTATATCTTTCTATATAATCTTCAAATTTCCCTTTGTCTTTGTGTTTAGAGGTGGCGGTCTTGAATGCAATAAATTTCCTCTTTGGTTCATCCTCATCTTCCTTGTTGAATTTTTGTTCCTCTTTATACATCATCAGTTTCCCAATGAGTTCTTTTATAGGTATCTTTCCAATGTCGCATGATTCTATAATAGAGACAAAGGTTCCTCTCCATATGTCAGGTAGACATCTGAGAATTCTCATGATCTTCTCCTTAGTAGTGACTTCTCGTACAAGAGAAATCATTGTGTTGAAAATCTCATTGAACCTAATATAAATGTCAGAGATTGTCTCATAAGGTTTCATTTTAATGTTTTCATATTTAATGGTATAAGTACTAAGCCTCATTTCTTTTACACTATATGTTACTTCATGTGAGACAGACAGGGCATCCCAAATTTCATGGGCAGTTTTACAAGCAGAAATTCAATTGAATTCCTCATCTTTTAAAAATCATAATAAAGCATTCATAGATTTTCAATTGTTATTGTAAGTAGTTTTGACAGGTTCATCCCATGTGATTCTCTTAGTAGTGGGAATATTATATTCACCTATAATGGAAGTCCCAATTTCAAAACCCATACTCTCTAAATGCATTTTCATTTTAATTTTCCATTGAGAATAGTTGGTTCCATTAAAGAATGGTGGTCTGTTGGTTGTAGCACCTTCCAATCTATTATCAATAATATAGAAATACTTTGAATGATCTTGAAATTTAGAATTAATATAAATTTATAGATCTTCAATGTAAAACTACAATCATAGTTGAATAAGGTTAAATAGAGTGTTAATAAAAATCCTCTGATACCAAATGTTTTCAAAGTATATTACTTAGGGTGGGGGGGGGGGTGAATTGAGTAACTATTACAATTTCTGATTAAAAAGTATTTCAAAAAGGTTTCCCCAAAAGATTAAAAACAACCCAGTTAATCAAGGTTATACTATTATAAGAGTTTGACTGTTTAAATAACTTCTTATAAGATTGATTAGTTCTGAGTAATCTTAATGTCAGATATTAATATTACTTTTGAAGATATTCTACTAACACAAGACAATTATAACTTCTTTCCAAGAGTATCTATCAATGTAAATTTAGTGATATCTGAATTATACCATAAAGCAGTAAAATAGAGATGACTAAACTAAGAAGCACAACATATATGAAACAAGTGGCTCAGTCTAAAGCCACGAACTAATCCACTCCACTTGGTGATCACCTCACACAAATCATTTTATATAAATAAATTTGATCCACACCCTGGATCGGGGTTAACAATAGTACACAGGACTGTCCAGGTCACACAGGGACCTCTTCCACAGTTCTTCATGGGTACAAACAACCATGCCACACAAGAATTCTTCCACACTTATCCATGGATATACCCAAGTGTAAAAATATGTTTGAGTAAGAAAATGTTGTATCCTTCAGTTTAATGTAGGGGAAATTGTGTGTTGTTATACAGATACACACTCAAATTGAAAGTTAATAAAATGATACACAACAGAGCATAAATATTGTGATAGGTTTAGAAGTGATCTGAGTGTTAGTCTTTGCAGCTTTGGACTTCTTGAGATGAAGCAGATGCAGAATTAAGGTCCTCGTATGGAAAACAGAGTGACACAATTCAAACAGATCTAGCTTGTGTTCTTCATGATGTTTGACAGAGTTAAGATGTTATTGGGATTCCAGTATGCTTCTTGTGTTATTCAACAATGTCTAGTTACATGAGGCAATTCTTTCTTTAAGAATTCTCTCAGTGTATTCTATTTTTATGCTCACATCCACCAGCTTTTTCTACTTTTTATTATCCTATTTCATTATTACTTTTTCCTGGGCCGCATTACTCTTTTATCTTGGAGTGTACGTGTTTGGGCTGATAGGTTTCACATATTCTGCACCTTGTACATTGTACTTGTCTACAAAAGAAACATTAATTATTTTAGTGAATTAAAAAATTAAAATATGAATGTTATAAATTAAATTGAAAGATAAAAAAACATATTATGAAATAGTGTCACAGTATGCCATGGAAACAGTGTCTCCTCACACAATGTCTAGATTGGTCTCAGTGCCTTGTGTTCATGGTGTCTGGTTTACAATGTCTCGATGCCGTGGTGTCTTGTCCATGATGTCTTGTTTACGGTGTCTTGTTTACAATGTCTTGTTCATGGTGTATTCTTTACGGTGTCTGGATGTCATGATGCCTTGTTTATGATGGCTGGAAGTCACGGTGTCTGCTTGTTCATGGTGCCTGCTTTTTCACGGTGTCTACTTGTTCACGGTGTCTCAGACATAAGAAAACATCTGTGTTCAAACTTGAGCAGTGATATTTATGGAATAAATTAAACATAGTAATTTTCCTAATAAATCATTATAAAGTGAATCAAAAGATAGTGTATGGTAACCAAACTAAGTGTATAACACTTAAGGTATTTGGATAGCTTTTACTAAATAGTTGTACATTTGATGCGAGATTTATTACATTGAGTTAACATGGTTTATAGATTGAATATTATTCGTGATCATTAAAACATGATTAATACATGTGGAGTCCAAAAATTTCATTAAAATCCCTCTATTCCATTTATTCTGTTTCTTCTTCCTCTTAATTGTTTTGGATTAAAGACCACCACTAATCCACATCCCTTGATAGTTGATAAAATTCCATTACAACCTTCTCCCTTTTGTTACATACCAAAGCAAGAAATTTCTTCTTTAAAGAACTTATCCACTGCTCCACTACAAATGGGTTTGTAGTCCCATTAAGAGATGGAGGTTGTTGTCGCATAAAAAAGCCTATCATAGCTCTCTCACATTGTGGATCTGGATGATCCATACAGGTAAGGATATTATTCATAACTTGAGTCAATTATCCCGGCATATTTATAATTTTCTCATCACCAGTCACAACACCAAATCCAACATCATTATCTTTCATTGGGGGGAATTTTCTACATGGTACACATGTGTTCATGCAGTTTCCATTCCTTCCACTAGGTTCCATTTCTAAATAATGGCATACAATTGATTAGGTTATGAATCACAATGTATGATCTCAACTTATAAAAATACTTAGCATAAATTGAAATTCTATACATATCTAATCTCATAATAATAAACATGGTTTCTTTGAGGAAAAATTTACATATAAATCCATTGTAATGGATTATAATGAAAATGTAAATTATCCTAATAATTTTCCCATAGAATGTAAAACCATGTGTGTAGTAAGGCCTGCTGTCATGTACTTGGATACCTCAGGTAATGCCCAAAACTCCTTATTAGAGTTTTCATTCCTAGGTACATCTATGCTAGAACCACGTCCAATTGTAGTGTCTAGATAGGAATGCATTTTATAGAATGATCCACATTATCTATTGCTTACAAAAAATTCTAAGATGTTCTTGTATGTTTATCCTCAAAGAATATCTTTGGGTTTTGTTCCCTAAACTATGTTTTCTAAATCTAGTTTCCAAGTTTTCTACTAAACTTCCTCTGATACCATGTGTAATGACCTGACACTAGTTCCCCAGATCTGATGCCTTATTAAATTACATAGGCATTATTAAAAGAAAGTAGAATCCCGAAGGAATGGATATTTTAGTAGATTTGGAAATCCAGATACATACATAAGTTCAACATTACAACATGAAGTTAAATACAACATATTTGTTTTATTGGGATCATCCACAACTACATGTTTGTCCCTGCAGGTCATTCATAATAAAATTCTTCATGTCCTGAGAAAATCAAACATAAGAATACGGTGAGCTCAAATTCTCAGCAAGAGTAATAAATACATTATAAGATAACATAAACATTAGGCATGATGAATAATTGAAAACAGAATCCTTTAAAATAAAAACATGAACATAATATGGTAGGAATACGAGTTGAGTAAATATTTCCATAACAAAATATAATCATGGGTATTAATATAGTCGAATAACCACATGAACATTGAATTTTTAGCTTTAAAATGAGGGAAATTAATATGCCAGACATTCTGAAACATACCGTCAAGGCCTCTTCCAAGACATCTAAAAATGATTATGGCCTCAGCCAAAACCATATCTAAAAATGGGCACAGGCTCAACCAAGTCCATATTTATTTGTCTCATGATACCTACTGAGGCATCGAGGGGCTATAGATGTCCCAACCCATACCATAATAATTCCAATTCATTCCTCATATTTATGGGGATAAACATAAATAACATATAGATTCATAGTGAAACTAACATGTGAAACATAAATAACTTTCCCCAAATGTTAAGCTTAAACTCTAACCATTCAGAGTAAATTGCTGAATGGTTTTAAGATTGAACATCAATAGTCAAACTAATAATAAACCATTAAATTAAATAAGATATATTATATCATAAATATAAATCCTAATAATACATAATAATCAATATGAGTGTTGAAACAGATGATGATGCTCTTATAAAATCATTGAGTAATTCTTGAGATAATTACTCTTTTACTTTGAAAAGAAGAGTTATTTTAAAAAAGTGTTTATATAAAACCAGAAATAAAGTAAGATATTATTTCATAATAAAATGATTTATTTTAGATATATA
This sequence comes from Viscum album, assembly GCA_963277665.1. Lineage (NCBI taxonomy): Eukaryota > Viridiplantae > Streptophyta > Magnoliopsida > Santalales > Viscaceae > Viscum > Viscum album. The sequence continues at coordinate 1,876,894,595 of OY728161.1, forward strand.
ATGGTTTCTAAAAAAATATTATATAGTTCCCTTCAAAATAGGTAAAAATTTGAGAAATTCCCTTGAGTCGGGCTTGTATTTCGGGAGGAATGTTTTGAAAGATCATTTTAAAACATATAATTCTAACTAAATAAAGGTAGGATTCAGATTTTTAAACATATATATAACATTAAAACAAAATCTATGAGGAGTAAATATTAATTTATAATAATTTAATTGAGATAAGTATATTATAAAAGTAACCCGAATGAAAATGGATGTTTTGGTGGAAAACCCTTAACTTAAGTTTGACGGAGTTCATCAATTGATATTAATGTCCCGAATAATCAAATTTTGGCTCCTAAATTAATTATTAAAAAACCTAATCTAAATTTAATTTATTTAGTATAACCTTAGTAGGTTCATTCATGTTCTTTTGATGGGTTAAAAGATTCAATTTCATTGTTTGGGAGTGTTTTCTTCGTTGGTTTTCATGATCGGTTTACTTATATTCATGTATGGATAAACATGTAGAATTGTAATGATTGTCTAGAATATAAGTTGTATATTATTAGTGAAAAAACACAAGATTAAGTGGTTACTAAATTCATTTGTATTTTTTTGGGAGAATATGTATCATTATTTAAAACATTAATGATAATTGTTGGGGTTAATTGGCTATTTTTTGATAACGAAAAACACATTTTGATTGATAAATTAATATAATGCGTACAAAAGGATTCTAGAAACTTAAATAAGTTATAATAAAAATATTATAGTCTGTTTAAACCATCAAAATGGTTTCATTAATAGAATTGAATATGGTAATAGAGATTGAAAACCCGTCATCCTTGAATGTGATAAATTAACACATCTCGGATGGTGTTTTCATTTCTAGTATTAATGAAGGGGGAAAGGAGAGATGATGAGAAATTATTATTTTATCATAAAGAAATTCAAGTGAATTTTTGGTACTGGAGTCATCCAAACATTTGTATGAAAGGATGTCAGGAAATAAAATGAAAATAAAGTAACTTTAAATAAAAGAAATGAAAAGAGGAATTTACCTCTTAAAGTAATCTTCGTTGAGAGCCTCTTTAAGTGAGAGGTCTTGGTCTTTTTATGATACCAAGGGCTTTTGGAAATGGAAGAAGATATTGGGAGGATATTTTGGTATAATTTAGATAAGGCACAAGGCTTGATAGGAGTGAAGAGAAGAGGGAGTGGGGGGGGGGGGGGGGGGGTTATAGTGAAGGAGAGGAGGGTTTTCCCATTATTTTACTCATTATTTTATTATTTTCCCAAATACAAGAAAAACTATTGATTCTTTTGACCAAGAATATTAATATGTGCATGTGTGTTCAAAAAAAGAGGTCTTACATCATCCTTACATCACCAATGACTCAGTAAATTATGTGTTTAGTATTTATCATAAATTATCGTATTTTACTTTTCACAAAAAATTGAAGTATTTTAGAAAAATACCAAAAATTCACCATAACCTTTTATCAACATGTAAAATCCAAATATGATGTCAATTTAATCAAAATATGTTTTTAAAAATTATTAATTAAAATTTTAAATAAATTGATAATTTATTCAGAAAATAACAATTTTGAAACTATAATTCATTTTGTATCACCTTTAAAAATTAATCAAGATATCATTATATTATAAACTAATAAGAAAAATTAATAATATTATTTATTATTCATAAGGGTCATATTACAATTCATATTACTATTCAGAATGGTATGTTACTATTCACTAAAAATTAAGTTTTTCTTACGAGACTCTAAATATCTTACTAAACGCAACCATGTGCGTTAGTTTTTTGAAATTCAAATCCTAGAGGTAGATTTTTTTTACTAGCTAGGTTATAAAAAGTGGTGTTTTTTAGAGAATCAATGTTTCATACATTCAATATTATATTTATTTTCGAAATCTTGGGGTGTTACAACCTTCATTGTTATGTCCACCAAATTGGATTATTTTGAACTCTTCCAATTGACACCTTTACTATTGTAGAAAAACATGAAACCATATTGAAATATAATTTAATATTTATTTATTTGGAAACTATATTTACGAAACCCTTTATAATTGACTCATACTCACCTCTAAAGTCCAAGAACATATCCTTACATCCTCATAATTACTTAAGGATATTCTTGACAACAATATAGAAACTCTCATTTGGATTGGATTGGTATGTAGTCCTTTTAGAAAAATCTTATATGAGATTAAGTATAGTACATATTAATGAATAAAGTATAGATCCTACAAAAAATTATTAAGTAATCATATCTATCCTTTTTAACTCTTTATAAGGATCTTGGATTATCATATGATTTATACCATGAAATACAAGTAATGAACTTCTTTAGAGTTCTCCATGGTAAACCTATTTATAACTTTACAAATATTTGTGTTTTCACTTAGTCTAATAATACAATAGGATATATCTCTATAGATATTAATACCATTTATTTATGATGCTTTACCTGTGTCTTCCATTAAGAAGAACTTTCCCAACCACACCTTTATAGAACATAAAGTTAATAAATCATTTACTATGAGTAATATATCATCCACACACAATATAAAAAACGTCAAATAACATAAAAAAACATGAATATAAGCACAAGACTCATCTATATTCTTGATGAAACTAGAATCTTTAATTGAATCATCAAACTGGGTGTTCCAACTTCAAGAAGCTTTCTCCAATCCCTAAATGGACCATTACAACTTGAAAACAATAACAAAATCAATTGACACTTCCAAACCTTTAAGGTGTTGCATATACACATACTTGGATAAATTTCTAGTAAGTAAATTAGTCTTTACATATTTATAATATATCTCATAATCATAATGATATGATAGAGAGAGAAATATCTAATTATAATGTATGATCAAAAATGGATAAGTGGTTTATTAATTGTTATTATCATGAATTTTATTATTATTTTTTTGCCTTAAAATATTTATAGTAAGAAACCCCACCATACATGTAATTTTTGTGATAGAAAATTTAATTTTTCTTTATAGATCTCACCCCTCCAGGAGCATTCACCACATTTTAAAAAAGGTTTGTGTATATAGTCCCTATTAAACTTTATGTCCTCTAACCATTTCTTCAAATTATAACTCCCAATGGAATATTTATAGGTAGTAGGTTCCTCATCTATGAACGTAATTTTATATCCATTTTCTATAAGTAAAACATATCTCTTAGGCTCGATGCGTATCTTACCAAACCTTTGATGTTCTTATGTAACCACATATAATATTTCATTTAGAAGCACTTTTTGAACCATTACACTTTCTATATCAAGAATTTTTTTAATTTATTTACTTTACAATTGTCATAATTAAAACCTCCTCCTCCAAAAAACATGAACAATGTGATATTTCTAAAGGATAGCACCATTTAAGGAAAAAAAAACATTGTGTTTGGTAGGATTTTAAATTAAAAAACCTACAGTATCATTAGAATAACAAGAAATAATAATTTCTATGATTTATGTCAAATTTTATCAGAATAAAAATATCATACTTTTGATTCACCAAACAAAATACTCATAAAAGGAAAATTGAGATTCTTACCATTTCATATCTCATAGGGTGTATTTATTAAAATCTTACATGAAACTAGATTTAGTACAAAGGATTTTATTTCTTGAGTATATCCCCAGAGTGATATAGGTTATCCACTCTAACTCGTTATCGATCAAACCATTTATACAAAGGTATTATTCCTCCTTCCAGATACACTATTGCATTATGTTTTTCTAGGAGTGTGTTGCAAAATAACTTCAAAATCTATGTGATGATCGGTAAATTCAAGGGTCAAGTAATCACTATCTTAATATAATTAGATAATATTAATACCTTTTCACAATTGATTCTATACATAACTTTTAAACACCATAATAATTTAAAATGTATTAATGATTTATCTCATATAAAACACATAACCTTACCAAATGAAATAATTTATAAAGTTTATGATACATTTATACCCATGACTTCTTTGTGAACTTATTGGTCAGTCTACATCACTTTGTATAAATTCTAATATTTCACTTTCCCTCCCAAATTTTACACTAAAGGGGTTGTTTTTTTAATAAAAAATATCCACAGTTATCAAATTTTTCATAATAGAATGAGTAAAATAATACAACTATGTGGATGCTTTAGATACATTCCAAATTTAAATACCCCAAGTGACAATGATAAAGATAAGTGTTACTATAAACAACCTTGAACTTAATATCTTGAATATTATAGATAATTTTATCAATTTTAATTTTATATAAACCATTCACCATATTCTAAAATACATAAAACAATTAATTCATATGTATAGAAAATTAATTATTTATAATAATTAATGAAATAATATTTTCTGAACAAGATATAGAAATCAAATTTCAATTTCTAGAGCGAATTAGATAATGTTTTTCTAATTCATGAATTAATCCCCTAGGTAGACTTATATCATAATTTCAAACCACTAATATGACATCTCATACCATTTAAAACATTTATATCTACTTCACCATCCACTAATTTTTTCCAATTTTTTATTTTCTATTTATCAACAAAAATCATTAATGCACATATGATATATAATACATATCTGTTAGAATTAGTGAAATTTATTTCAATAATATTCACACCAATATATTAATAATTATTCTCTTTTAGAACACTTCTAAAAATTAAATACCAACCAAGAATTACTTTATAGGTTGTACCTATAAGAGATCTCAAAATGATAATCATGATTCATTTGACGATCTATAACAAAGACTCATTTATGGGTGAGGATCTTGTTTTATATCATTTTAATAAGGATTTATATTGAAAATAATTCCACAAAAAATTAAAACCCTAAATATAATATCCATTTAGTAATACCAGATCCATATTTCATCTTGGTTTGACATAGAAAACATCATAACATAATCTATTGATATATTTGGTAAACAAACAAATCATTCATAACACATATTACACTTTGATAGTTATGTAGACCACTATTCTCCAAATCCATCATATTAAATATCTTAACTTTATTCCTTTGGTCACCTAATGGTTAAGGTCACCCAATGGTTAAGGTCACCCAGTTTAATATATCCTAAAGCTTCATCCATATATATCTAGCTAATGATGAAGGTCACATATAATTTTTTTACCTTACACGTGATAATTTATTTTCACCCAATAGTTAGGGTCACCCATACTAAATAATAAAGGTATTTAACTTGTTTTCAATTTTAAGGAATCTCACATTTCTTATTTAAACTGTATTATTAGTCTCAAAATTCTCATATATATCTTATTCGCATCATATATAACTAATTTATCCCATAAAATCTTTACATATCGTGTAATCCTTATATTATTGAAAGATTCCTAAGGGTTAGTTTTAAAATCCCTACCATTTACTTTAAATTAATACGTTCTAATAATATTTATGTGAAACTCTTTACAAAAATCAAAATTTTCATTACTAACTCACGAATAAAATTGAATTATATTTACACATATCCAAATAAATCTTATGAATAAGGTATATGAAACTATTTCATAGAAATTTTTAGAATGATATGAATTCAATAATCCCCAAAAGAGTGCATATGGATATACAGGTATCTAATTCCAAATTTTATAAACAATGAATAATATTCTAGGATAATGAGAATTCTATGGCAATGTCCCTATAACCATATTTTTTAACTAATTGAGACCTCAATCCCATTATAATTATAACACATAACATGTATAAAATACATTCAATCTCTAAATTCAAGCTCTTATATACATAATATTGTAAATTAAATTTAGAAGAAAACTAAATAATATATTTTATTACCTAGAATGTGACACTTATATGCTGGTGTAACAATTTATATAAAGAAATCCATAAAATTGAAACTAAATATAATAATATTTACATTATATAAGAAATTTATGTACAAAAATATTTAAATATGGATTTATTAAGTAAATTAACAATTCAAAATTTTAACATGATATATCTTAACTTTATAAAATAAAAATAATAAAAACTATAGTTGATATAGTCAAAAGTGATTTGGACTCAATGTGAAATCTTCAGAACCATCTCGTGAGAAATTTTATGAAAATCCAAATTTTAAAATATTTTGAAGTCCATGAATTTTTACAATGGAATTCTTAAATAGTACAAACCACTTTAAAATTTAAAGGAATATCATTTTTCCACATGATATTATTTTACCAATAGTTATTTTAGCTCTATATTCAAGGGTAGAATATATCAACCACTACATTGTTGGACTTTGTGGTGGCTTTAACCATGTCATAGTGGTTAGAAAACTATTACATACTGACTTTGAGAATGATACCATATTTTTGTGTCTGAAAAAACCCATTATATTTTAAATTATGAAACATTATTTCCATTAAAAAATTAATAATTTATGATGTATTGATTAGATGACAATTTTGTTATTAGAAAAAATGACATAGAACATGATTTGTTAAAATAAACATGACCGTGGTTCTTTTAAATATCAAAAACCAATTTTAAATTTTTATTTTAATCCTGTATATTAATCTGTATAGTGTGTTAGTAATAAAAAATAAACATTATGATAAATATTGTACACTTTAATGAAAATCATCACATATCATTCTAGAAGCGCACTCAGAAATGATATAGATGACCACATGAAGACACCAATAATAGTGTGGGGAATCTATCCACATCATAGATTGTTTTTTAATAGAAAATATTCAATAGTTTGGGCCTTGATGATCATTATTGTAATAAGGAACTCCATGTTTGATACCATTAGGAGAAACTATATTGTTGGCACCCTATTAAATATCACTAGGATACCCTCCATGGTTAATATATGTTTTGATTTTGATCATAGAGGGGACCTACATTTTATATAGATCATCTATCATAGGAATGGACTCTATGATGAGTACCCTATGACAAACCTCTAGTGTTTTTTATTTTTTTATTTATAGTCATGGTGATGAATATATGATGAATATATAATTATCGAGGGGAGGAACTCCATAGAAGATACCATGGAGAGTTCCACTGTTATTCCTAGTATTTTGAAAGCTATGATGATGACCTCCATGATTTCTTGGATCTTGACTTCCATTTGGAATAACACCATGATTATTTTGTATCTCATAGTGTGGGGTACCTCTATAGTTGATACCTAGGGTAGAACATCATATTTATAATGTTATTTATTTTCATCATGGGGAGGAACTCTATATTAGTCAAGTTATTTTCAACAGGGATGAATTTTCTAATTGATACCATTGATATGAACACCATGGTTTTGTGATATATCTATACCTTTAGAAATACATCCCTGGGGATTTTCTATGTCATGATGGGTAGTAAATTTATAGTGACTAGTTATGTTATCATGGGGAGGGCCTTGATGAATGGTACCATAGGGAGGGACTATATATTTTATTAAAATTTTCCCTAATAAAGGACCTCTATGAGAGTCATTATTCACCATTATAAATAAAGGATATTTTGATAGGGTAATTGACATATGTCTAGAATAATTTTTATGATTTATTCTAATGGTAACATCAGACTTTCACCATGTTATTATATATATATTTTATGAAATATTTTTAGGATGACTGTAATAACAAGTATACATTCCTTCTCCTTGATCAAAGTGGTCATTTTACCCTATCATAGTCTCCTCCTAGATTCTATACACTAAACAATTTAGGACAAAAATTCATAAAAAAATATTTAAGAAGTTGGGATTGTACTAAAATGAAAATTATATTGGTAGGTAGAATCCCTCCTTAATAACTCTATAGCATTCATATAGTTGTGGTATATTCCCACTGTAACTTTTTTTAGATAGGTATAGTGAGAATTATCTGACTCTGTTGAGAGACTCTATAACAACCTAGATCATTCAGCTAATTACTTTCTATGGATTTGATTAATGGGGGCGTCGTGGGGAGTCTTCAAGAAGGAGAGAGTCATCTTGAGCTAAAATCTCAGCTGGAGGATAAGGTTTTTACATGGTGTTATTGGATTAAATGTTTTGGTGGACCGTATAGTGTGGTTAATCCTTATAGCATATAGTCTTAGTAAAATGGATTTTTGTGGTTTAGTTGGCTTGTATTTAGATACGGTGTGTATGTTATCTACAACATAAGATACTAGGTAGGTATATTTTAGCATTTATATAGATTTTAGGGTTATTGTGTCATAGTTTATTATTTATGTAATATCTTGGTTTGGGATTTGAGTGTCTGCAGGGAAGGTTTGGGCTACACCATAAGGTTTTTTTTGGGGGGGGGGGGGTTGAGACAACCTTTCCCTATTGTTTTGAGGTTAGTGTAATTAACCAACCAGGGTTCCCATCCACAATCCATAGAAACAAATACACCACAAGGAATAATGGATGTTCTTGATCCCCACATGCTAAAAATTAATTTCCTAAGCATCATAAGAATCATCTTTGGGAATGCAATAATGAAAAAATAATTAATAAATTATAGAAGAAAATTTACAAAAAATGTGTTACATGAACTCTCCTAACAATGAACATCCATGTAGTATTAATAATATATATCCAAAATAAATAGGCATGTTTAACATTTCATATCCAACATCACTGATTCAAACCATTCATATAAATGTAACTTATTATCCATAAATGATACAAAACAACCTAGAAAAATATAATACAATAAAAACAACTAATTGTGTCAATAAATATGTATTAATTAGCTGAAACAATAATAAATTAAAATATAAAATAGTCAATACAGGCTCAAAGTTCACTCCATAGAACATTTGGCTGGTCACCACCTCCCAACTCACCCAACATAGTGCATATGAACAAATCTGAGTCAAACTAAAATCCTGAAACCTATAATATATATGTGTGAGAAAAATAACCTGGTAGGTCTCCACCCAAAAAATCTATGCAATTTATTCTATAAGATAATTCATAAATTATAGTCTAATAATACACTAATAAAATAGGTTTTTTAAACATAAACATGTGAAAAAAACATCAATACAATAATTACTTTTCAGAAGTTTTTAGTGTTTTATTAAATAAAAAAATCACCTTAAAAATGTTCCATCGACCTAGGATATTTTCGATCTAAAACACAAATTTTTTAATCCAATTTCAAAACATTGAATATTAGAATTTACTTTAAAAAAGTTCTCCCCAACATTATTGATAACCATTTGAATGATAAAACCCAAAACATAATGGGTCAAAAAAATACAAGGTGGGAACTAGAAGTACATAGATAGAAACTAATGAAAAAATATAAGGATACCTTAATGATATAATTCGGGGAGGATATAATTAAGCATAAGATTAATATTCCCTTTATAATCCTCTATCAACCAATTCGAGTGTCATGGTCTCTACGCTAGGTCCTAATGTGAGATGTATCCAACTCCATCAATTTCCTTTTGAATGAATACTAATATAAACATAGTCTAAACCATCCCAAGCTATCCAAATATCCCACACTAGATTTATCTAAAATGGAATCACCTAAAATACATAGTTCTTAAGAATACTAGAGGGAAACTACAACATGTGAACTAACCTATGTAACATACATATAGATTTACAACTTTGTACCCGAGTTCCCATTAATCAAAGAAATGTATAGGTGAGTGAAAAATGACGACAAGGTCAATACACAAGGTAGAAGCAATAAATCTCTCATATCTGTAACAACCTCTCATAGAAAAACGCCATTAATCATCATATATCCATGGAATAAATAAGAAAATTCCCTTAAAAGGGATAAAAAAGCATTAAAAAGATATAAAAATTCCACATAAGGTGAAACAAACACAAATGGGAAATCAATCAGGTCTCACCTTTACTAAATAACATTTTTTATAATGTCCCAACATGATATTTATTATAAAATATAGTTATGAATGTTGATCCCTTTATCATTTCAGAAAAATAAATTTTAAATATCCATTAGATATCTAATAAAACAACACACGCAATTTACATTTCAATGAAACCCATTAAAACAAGAATTTTCTTCTTTGAAACCCAAAACAAGACCAAAAGCCATCTATTTGCATGAAACATAATTTTCAGTTCCTTGAATTCATTTTCACAATGGTAATAAAAACAAATTCATTTTAAGAAACATTTGACTTCCCCCAAAGATCCCATTTTTAAATAATTTTGGGGCCAACACCTCATTAGAAAACAAATATCTCTCTTTAAAACATATATTTGACCCTTTAAAAACAAAAAATGATCAGAAAACAACACACTCTGTTAAAATAATTTAAAAATACCCATACACATTTAAACAATTGTTGCCTTATTATAAAATTGCAAGTGGAACACAAAAACAAGTAATTTAAAAGGGAAACCTTTTATGCCAATCTTAGACCTAATAAGAGTGATATAAAAAACCACATGGATATCACATATATTTTTACACTATAAAAAAATATTTTTAAGTTTAGTCAATACTTTAAATTCCCAAATGAAGTAATTTCATTGAAACACCTTCTTGGAAGAAGTGAAAACCAAGACCAAATGTGTTGCCTTCGGAAGAGACCACACAAAAAAGTAAGGATACCTCCTCTATATTCTATAAGAGTAAAAAAAATCCAAGTTTATAACCATAGTGAATCCAAACTATATCTTATACAATTAATTAGATATATGTGTGGAATATTAATCCTTAGAAAGATATAAAAAATAATAAAAGAAAAAAGAGGAGTGATTTACCATGGAATCCCCTAAAAATACCAAAAGATGATACAAGAATATAAAGAGAGGACAAATAGAGCCTTAATTTGGCCTCTTTCAGGTTTAATGAATGAATGAGGAGGGAGAAGAGGTTCCACAACCTAAAAGTGTAAAGGGAAATTTTGATAAAATCACATTTTACCTGATTCTAGGAAGGACACATTGTTTGGTCACATGGTTTTCCAAACCATGTGAAAACCATGTGGGAGTACCCTTACTAGAAAATCATGGCACTCTATTACTTGGGAATCCCTACATCATTTGAAAAAAAAATTAGAGCACATGAAAACTTAAACCATCTCTATGAAATCACATTCCACACGAGTACAATTTGGATACTACTAACCGCGTGGATAAACTATAAAATATCTAGAAAAGCTCCAAAACTCAAAATTTCTAGTCAGAAACTTGTAGACACTCAAACTAATCCAAGATAAAATAAAATAATACAAAATAATTACTATAGTGACATGTGGGTGTCACAATTATACCCACCATTCCACTTTCTTCCCCCACAAAGTTAATTTAAAAAAATTAAAGGTGATAGAAATCATGAGAAAAGAAGATGACCAATCATCCAAGATAATGAAATGTATTGAATTGACTATCAAAATTTATTTATAGACATCTTCCAACATAACTAGAACATAAAATAAAAAACTTAATTCATAATAAAGAAAGGAGACCTAACATGGTCTCCCCACCATTTATAATTCCTTTAACATAGTGTAACCAAATAAAACTACTGAGAGAGTCATCCTAAAAAAACTGTGAGGTAAACTCACCCCAAACCATAAACACTTTCCAAATGAAGGAAGTATGGAAAACCCAAAATATAATTAAATAAAAATATGATTTCCCAGTGTGATCTGTAAAACACATTGATAAAATATGGTCACTAACTGAATCAACACCTCACAGTTAATCAATAATAGTTTACGTAAAGATCCAGGTTGTTAATAAATATCAAATAGTGATTCACCCACCATAGTTACCAAAATATTCTGCAAAATAATTTCCTCATGTATAATTAGTGATCATATAAAAAATTCATGACAAAAACCACCAAAACCACTAATCTAAAAGTAAATTCACCCAAACAATGAGGCACAACAAAAAAAATTTAACAAAAATCCAAAAAGAAAAAGTAATATGAGAAAATTACATTATAATATATCCAAAAGAAATATTACATAAAATAAATATTAATTATGTTCTAAAAAAATAATAAAAAATCACAAAATCTCAACCATATTTAAACCAGAAAACAAAAGGTCCTGAAATTTTCCAACATCTTCAAATAGATCAAAATTGAGAACTCTTTTGATAATCCATCTTAAAAAACTTATGAGGATTAACTAAATGGGCACAATGGAAGGAAAATATTGGATTTATTAAATAAGTGTTTCTAAAGTTCCATGTAGTTCCACATGTGAAGAAAACATGAAGTCTCTATTTCATACGAGAAGAAAACTTCACTCTTAACCTAGGCATATCTAACTTCTTCTCTCCACCCATGGGGTCTCCTTCATTCCAATCAGATTAATCTAAGGGATCACATATCACTGGTTTCCTAGACTGATTGTAACATCCCAAGTAAGTAATGAATAATAGATATTTTTATCTATGTCTATTAATGATTTAGATAGTGTTATAGAGGCTTAAAATGAGAATAAATCCAATCTTATGCATGGAATACACTAATATTTTTAAAAGATTGTTTTACTGCCTTTTGATGGAAAACCATTTTTAAATAAATTTTTTGACAATTTTATAATCTCTATTTTTCAAAATAAAAATATTCTTTATGATTGGGACATTGAAATTTACATTGGATAAATTTTTGGTATTTTTCTGACAATGTTCATTTTTTAATGAATAGTGAAAAATACTGCATTATACATCAAAACTTATTTTTCATTTTATTTAATTATATGTTTAGATTATATTTCTAATTGGTATTAAAGTGTAATATGAACATATTTTTACCATTTAATCCAATGGTGGTCATTAGGATCAATTTCACTTTGGAATTGGGCATAAACTAATGCCAAACTTTTCATATATATTGTTTCAAAAAAACCCACTATTTGTTTTGACAACGGGAATTATTTTTAAATCAATTATTGAAATTTATGTGTTTGGAATTTGGTAAAATGGATTACATATTTGGAATCATAAGGTCCAAATTATGTAATCAAGACTCTTTTGTTTTTGGACATTATGAATAGTAACGACGGTGATTATCTTTAATTATCTTGATTAATGAATAATCAGGTAGTTAAGGATAATAAAATAATATCATAATAATAAAAAATGACACCAAAATGTATCCTAATGATACTGGTTGTCTCATGGCCGACCATGGTATACCTTGTTCCAAACTTGGGGACCCCATGGAATCACTTTTGTGGGAAAGTGGCTTGTTATCTTTTTATTTTTTTAAAGAAAGTAAATATAACAAGAATGTATCACCTGATCAAAACATTTTTAATTTTGTCTAAATAGATGATATTCTGGACTATAAATATTCATTGGAAAGATAAAAATATTTCCAATATCATCGATTTTTTTTTCATAATTTTTATACATTAAATAAATTAAATTATTTATGACATCATGATGATGTAGCGATTACCTCATTATTTAACGATTTAAATAAAATGGAAAGATAATGTAAAATATATGACCTACACATGTCCAAAACCCATTGTATAGGTGGATTTCTAACCCTTATCACCTTATCCTCAAAATACATCAATATGGGACCTTTAAAATCCGAAACCCATTTGAAAATAAAGTAACATTTCTTTACCTTCCAAGAGTGCCCCTCCTCTCCTCTTATAAAAGGCCCCCACCTCTACCTCCTTACCCACACTTACAAAGCCTTTGGATCGGCCAAACCCTGCCCATTTTGTATCTCCACATCCCTCTATAACTCCTTTAATCCTCACTTTGGGCATAAGTCTTCCCAAGTAAGCCTTTGAGCTCAAACCAAATGGAGTTACCCAATTTTAAGGTAATGTCTTCACATGAGTCCTTTTGTTTTATTTTGCTTCTCCAACCCCCTAAACTCTTTTTATTCATTTCTTTTGTAACAACTCCAGTATCCTAAATATACTAGGATGTTGTTATAAGAAGTATTAGAGCTAAACGTATGCACACCTACATCTAATGGTTAAAGAACAAACTGTTTCTGTGGATGGAGAATTTCTGCCTCCCGAAACGATGATTGTTCAACATTCTTTTAACACCTCAAAGGTGTCCATTAATATGACACTATATTTATATATGATATATAATATGTTTATTTTTTTCCTTAATCTTCTGTATTTTTCATTTTGGGCATACCTTTATGGTTTCCATTATGGGTAAACGCGATATCTTCATTTAAGGAAGTGCGGACTACCGCCCCTCAAAGTGATTTGATTCGTTAATATCATATGTGGGACGTATAAAGGATGGAGTTATGATATTATATATTATATTATACTGGAATTATAATATACCTTTATATCATTACGATTCCATTCTATAAAATATGAAATAGAAATGAAAGTAGCGTTCATGCGTACGTACGGCTTACCATCTCCATGAACAGTGGATTTCATTTCTTACCTCTAAATGATTATGTAATATTATAAATGCATGTATATACTGAATATATATAATATATATGATATATAAATCATGATTATAACTCTGGATATAATGGATACCTGAACAACTTGTAATTATAAAAAGCATATTTTGACTCAAGTACCAATGATCGTTAAAATGACCGTTATTAACTTAAATAATTACATAATGTTCATAACATGGTAATAAGTGATATAAAAGGAATAATGAACTTGAAAAGGTTCTTAAGAAAGTATAAATTAACTCAAGTTTATTATTCATGACATTAAATAATGGTCGAGTCAGGTCGGTCCCAAGGTATGGGACTTCTTCTCAATCTCCTTTCATTGAGGCATATTTTGTTTTATACACAACTTTCTTTTATACGGTGTATAAACTCCTTTGACTTTTACGATTATTCAAAAGGAATCTTTTTTATATGAAGAGTTTACTAAACGACAAAAGGGAATGTTTTTTTTGTCGTACATATGCGGCGACAACGACTTCTCCGCCGCCGTGACCATTATTTGAGTTTCGTCTTCCTCTACAAGCCATACCTTTTTTAAAATGAAAAATAAATACCATGTTTATATTTTCTTTTATTTTGGTATTGAAAATGGTTTTCATAATGTTTTTTATTATATCAATGTGTTTGTATTGATATCTTGTGATTGAAATGTGGAAATGTTATGTTTCTTTTATGCATGATTTATGTGATACGATTATGTTATGGTTCTTGAGAATTATTATGAAGATGGGTGGTTTTGTGATAAACTAAGGGCGGGTGAGCCTGATATAGCTCTCCAATGCATTGGGTAACGTGAAGGATTGAAACATTAAGGTTTCTTCTAAGAGGTGTATGGAATATAATGTGATGGGTATTCCAAATTTAACCAAGAGGGTTACTCCCTACGTAAGAATGTTATGAATGCCTCAAGTTACCTTTATGTCTTATGATTTCTATGATTTATTCATGATTTTATGAGGAATGTTAAAGGGCCTATGTTTTATGGGTAAAGTATGATTTCATTATTATGTATATATGAACTCATGTTTCCATTCCATATTTTTATAACCCATACTGAGCTTTCTATGCTCATCCCAATTTTTTTTTGAAATGTTTTTCACAGGCCAAGGGAAAGTTACATGATAAGATGATAGTGTCAAGGAAGTGTCAAGAATGAATCCAATTTTTATTTTAAATATGTTTCCTCTGATGGGAAAAAAGAATATTATCTTTTATGTAACCACTTTTTTTAAATGTGGAATATAATGCAAGTTTTATGATCTAATTCTCTAACACTCTAAACCGGAAAAGATCCTCAATGTGTAATCTTGTAATAACTCAAGATTAAGTACGGTTTAAGGTTGGGGCCTTATAGTTGGTATCAGAGGTCGGTTTAGATAACTTTAGGAGTTAGAATTTTATTAAATGATTATCCAAAAAATATTTTTTTATGGTCAAATTGAAATGATATAGAATTTCAAGATTACCATGTTGCTTCATCTAAGAGATGTTTGTTCAGAATGGTTTTCCGTAGAGGAAACAAGGAAGCAGTGCTAGGAAGGCATACAGAAGGAAATAACCTTCTGAATCAGCATCCTGAGATGGTCGGAATTGGAACTGAACAGTTTGTTGCAGTAATGGCGTAGTTGACTCAAGCGATAAATGGCGGTGGTATTCATGCACGAGATCAGCCAGATATACCACAGAGGAACATGTTAGTGGTGGAACATTTCATGAGGCAACATCCCCCATCATTCAGAGGATCATCTAACCCTGTGCTAACTGAAGGGTGGATTAAATCACTAGAGAAGATTTTCGATGTCATGGGGTGTTCAGACAATCAAAAGGTTAGTCTTTCTATTTACCGTTTGGAGGGTGAAGCAGATCAGTGGTGGTCGATGGTTAAAAATATCAGGGACGCTGATGACATTGATGCTCTCGAATGGGATGAATTCAAAGGTATGTTTCTTGAGAAGTATTTTCCTAAGGCTGTTCGACTTAGGATGGAAAAACAATTCTAGGAATTGAGGCAAGAGGAAGACTCAGTGGCTGAGTATTAAGAAAGGTTCACTCGATTGTCAAGGTATGCTCCAAATTTTATCCTAGAACTTGATAGTAAAATCAATCATTTTTACTCAGGATTAAATCCAAAATATCGAAGGGCATTGTCTTATCGTGAGTTTAAAAGTTATGAAAAGACTGTTCGATGTGCTGAGAAGGTGGAAATGGAGTTTTCTGATGATCAAGTGTTCTATAAAAACCAGCAGAAGAAGAGACCGAGGTGGCAGGAGAAAGGGAATAATTCTTCAAAAAGGTCTGCTGGTAAGAAAACTGAGTTTCTAGTTTGTGATAAATGTGGGAAAAGTCATGCTGGGGAATGTCTTCTGAATTATGGAAGGTGCTGCCAATGCGGTAAGATGGGACATAAGGCTCGTGATTGCACTGAAAATGATCAAGGTGAAGGTAAGACCAAATTTGATTTATAGTTAGTGAAATGTTTTAAGTGTAATGAGATGGGTCACTATGAAAACGAGTGTTCGACAAAGAGCTTGAGTGATGGGAAGCAGTTAGACAACAAGCAGAAAGGGGTGGTGAAATCCTTTGCAACTACTTCAATAGATGTCGGGCCATCAAATGATGTTGTATCAGGTACTTTGTTTGTTTTTTCAGATTATGCCAGTGTGTTGTTTGATTTGGGGTCTACACATTCCTTCATCTCTAAAAACGTTTCTAGTAAAATGGGAATACCATCTCAAGAAATGACTCCTGAACTTGTTGTAAAAACACCTAGGGGAAATGTTGAGGAAAAAAGAATTTATAAGAACCTTCCTATCCTTATCCGTGGAAAGAACCTACTTGCAAACCTTATTGTTTTACCTCTAGTAGAGTTTGATTTTATCCCAGGTATGGATTGGCTCTCTATTTACCATGCTAAGATTGATTGTAGAGCTAAAGAAGTTTCTTTTCAGAAAGACTTTCAGTTTTTGTAAAAGAATGAACCCTTACTATTGATAACATATCAAGAGGCTGAGAAACATGTAAAAGATGGAAATGAATGTTAACTTGCACATATTGTTGAAAACAAGGGAACTGTTCAGATTAATGATGTGCCAGTGGTAAATGAGTATCCTGATGTTTTTTTCTGATGAGTTGCCTAGAATAATACCAGATCGAGAAGTTGAATTTACTATTGACTTAGTTCCTGAGGCTAAGCCAATTTCAAAACCCCCTTATCGAATGGCTCAAATTGAACTTTTGGAGTTAAAGGAGCAATTGCAAGATTTAATAGATAAAGGTTTCATTCCACCTAGAACGTCACCATGGGGTGCTCCTGTTTTATTTGTTAAAAAGAAATATGGTTCTATGATACTTTGCATTGATTATAGAGCCTTGAATAACATCACTATTAAGAACAACTATACTTTTCCTCATATTGATGATTTGTTTGATCAGCTCCAAGGAGCTCAGTATTTTTCAAATATTGACCTGAGATCGGGGTACCATCAGTTGAAGGTAAAGGATGCAGATATTCCGAAGACCGCGTTCCGTAAAAGATATGGCCATTATGAATTTTTAGTAATGCCTTTTGGGCTAACCAATGCACCTGCTGTATTCATGGACTTAATGAATAGAATTTTCCATGAGTTCTTGGATAAGTTTGTGGTGGTTTTCGTTGATGATATTTTGGTGTTTTCTATAAGTAAAGAAGAGCATGAAATACATTTAAGGGTTATTTTGCAAACCTTGAAAGAAAAGAAATTGTATGGGAAATTCAGCAAGTGTGAGTTTTGGTTGCAACAAATTTCTTTCCTTGGTCATATTGTTTCTAAATATGGGATAACTATTGATCCTGCAAAAACAATAGTTGTTGAAGAATGGCCAAGACCCACAAATGTAACTGAGATTCGCAGATTCCTTGGTTTGGCAGGCTATTACCGAAGGTTTGTTAGAAATTTTTCATAGTTATCTAGTCCAATGACTAAGCTAACTCAGAAAGGTTTTAAATTTATCTGGATAAAAGAATGTGATGATTGTTTTCAGGAGTTGAAAAGAAGATTGGTGAATGCTCCAGTTTTGGCACTTCCTACTAGGAATGGTGAGTTTGTTATAAATAGTGATGCTTCATTGAAAGGACTTGGTTGTTTCCTAATGCAGAATGATTAGGTAATTGCTTATGCTTCACGACAGTTGAAAACTCATGAGGTAAATTACCCTATACATGATTTGGAATTAGCTGCTATTGTTTTCGCTTTAAAAATTTGGAGGCATCATTTGTATGGAGTAATGTGTGAAATATATACCGATCACAAAAGTTTAAAGTATATATTCACTCAGAAATAATTGAACATGAGACAAAGGAGATGGCTAGAATTAATCAAGGATTATGATTGTACAATTCATTACCATCCGGGAAAAGCAAATAAAGTGGTTGATGCTTTGAGTCGAAAAAGTAATGCTTTATTTACCATGCTACGTTTGGAACGAGATCCTTTGGTTTTTGATTTGATGAACTTTGGCATAGAAGTTGTTGGTGTAGGAAGTTCTTCTGTTTTGTTTCAGGTATCAGTGAGATCATCTCTATCAGACAGAATCAAGCAAGCACAGAATCAAGACAGTGAGTTTCAGAAAAAGGTAGAGCTGGTTCAGAAGGGTAAGTTGCCTGAATTCAACATTGATAGTGATTTTGTTTTGAGATTTGGGAAGAGATTGTGTGTGCCTTGTGATTCATAGTTGAAGAGACAGTTGTAATGTGAAGCTCATAGTTATCCGTTTTCAGCTCATCCTGGCAGTACTAAGATGTATAGAGATCTTTGGGAGTATTACTGGTGGGATGGAATGAAAAGAGATATTGCTGATTTTATTGTGAAGTGTTTGACTTGTCGGAAGGTTAAAGCAGAGCGACATTTACCGAAAGGGATTCTTCAGACTTTACTAGTTCCAGAGTGGAAATGGGAGAATATATCCATGGACTTTGTTGTGGGATTACCGAAGACATCCCGAGGTAATAATGCAATCTTGGTTATTGTTGATCTCTTGAATAAATCTGCTCATTTCCTTGCTATAAGAGATACTTTTTACCTAGATCAACTTTCTCATTTGTATCTTAAAGAGATAGTTTGGTTACATGGAGTTCCTCTCTCCATTGTATCTGACCGTGACCCCAGGTTCACTTCTAACTTTTGGAAAGGCCTTCAGAAGTCGTTGCGTTCTGAATTAAATTTTAGTACCGCTTTTCTTCCTCAATCAGATGGGCATTCAGAACGAACAATTCAGACTTTGGAGGATATGCTACATGCTTGTTCGATGGATTATTAGGGAATTTGGGACCAACATCTTTCTTTGGTTGAATTTTCTTATAATAACAATATTCATTCCAGTATACAGATGACACCATTTCAGGCATTATATGGGAAGCGGTGTCGAACTCCAGATTTCTGGGATGAAGTGGGTGAAAGGAAGTTGATGGGACCAGAATTGGTATAAGAGTTGGCAGAAAAAGTTCAGCTGATACATAAACTCATGATAACAACTCAGAGCAGGCAGAAGATTTATGCAGACAATAGGAGGAAGGATCTCTCTTTTGAGGTAGGTGATCATGTTTTTCTCAAAGTATCACCATGGAAAAGTGTGATGCGATTTGGTAAGAAAGGAAAGCTGAGTCCAAGGTTCATTTGACCATATGAAATTCTGTAGAGAGTTGGATCAGTTTCTTACCGAGTGGCTTTACCTCCGAGTATATCTCAGGTACACAATGTTTTTCATGTTTCGATGTTGAGAAAGTATATGCCAGATCCATCTCGTGTTTTGAGTCCATAGGTAGTTCAGTTGGAAGAGAATCTAACTTATAAGGAACAACCGGTCCAGATTCTTGACCACAGGGAGAAAGTGTTACGGAATAAGGTGATTCATCATGTACAGGTTTTTTTGGAAAAACCACATGATTGAAGAGGTGACATGGGAATCTAAAAATGCAATGAGGGATAAGTACCCCCACCTATTCGATAAGTAAATAAATTGTAGGGACAAAATTTTATAAAGGGGGGAAGGATGTAACATCCCAAGTAAGTAATGAATAATAGATATTTTTATCTATGTCTATTAATGATTTAGATAGTTCTTTGAGTCTTAAAATGAGAATAAATCTAATCTTATGCATGGAATACACTAATATTCTTATAAGATTGTTTTACTGCCTTTTGATGGAAAACCCTTTTTAAATAAAACATTGGAAAATTTTATAATCTGTATTTGTCAAAATAAACATATTATTTATGATTGGGACATTGAAAATTACATTGGATAAATTTTTGGTATTTTTCTGACAATGTTCATTTATTAATGAATAGTGAAAAATACTGCATTTTACATCAAAACTGCTTTTTCATTTAATTTCATTATATTGTTAGATTATCTTTTTAATTTGTCTTAAAGTGTAATATGAACATAATTTTAACATTTAATCCAATGGTGGTCATTAGGATTAACTTCACTTTGGAATTGGGCATAAACTAATGCCAAACTTTTCATTGATATTGTTTCAAAAAAACCCGCTATTTGTTTTGATAACGGGAATTATTTTTAAATCAATTATTGAAATTTATGTGTTTGGAATTTGGTAAAATGGATTACATATTTGGAATCAGAAGATCCAAATTATGTAATCAAGACTCTTTTGTTATTGGACATTATGAATAGTAACGACAGTAATTATCTTTAATTATCTTGATTAATGAGTAATCGGGTAGTTAAGGATAATAAAATAATATCATAATAATACAAAATGACACCAACATGTGTCCTAATGCTACTGGTTGTCTCATGGTAGACCATGGGATACCTTGTGCCAAACTTGGGGACCCCATGGAATCACTTTTGTGGGAAAGTGACTTGTTATCTTTTTATTTTTTTAATGAAAGTAAATATAACAAGAATGTATCACATGATTAAAACATTTTTAATTTTGTTTACATAGATGATTTTCTGGACTATAAATATTAATTGGAAAGCTAAAAATATTTCCTATATCATATAATTTTTATTCATAATTTTTAGACATTAAATAAATTAAATTATTTATGACATCATGATGATGTAGTGATTGCCTCATTATTTAACGATTTAAATAAAATGGAAAGATAATGTAACATATATGACCTAAACATGTCAAAAAACTATTGGATGGTTGTATTTAGAACCCTTATCACCTTATCCTCAAAATAAATCAATGTGGGACCTTTAAAATCCGAAACCCATTTGAAAATAAAGTATCATTTCTTTACTTTCCAAGAGTGCCCCTCCTCTCCACTTATAAAAGGCCCCCACCTCTACCTCCTTAGCCACACTTCCATAGCCTTTGGCTCGGCCACAACCTGCCCATTTGTTATCTCCACATACCTATATAACTCATTGAAGCCTCACTTTGGGCATAAGTCTTCCCAAGGAAGCCTTTGAGCTCAAACCAAAGGGAGTTACCCGATTTTAAGGTAATATCTTCACTGGAGTCCTTTTGTTTTATTTTGCTTCTCCAACCCCCTAAAATCTTTTTATTCATTTATTTTGTAACAACTTTAGTATCCTCAATATACTAGGATGTTTTTATAATATGTATTCTAGCTACACTTACACACACCTACATCTAATGGTTAAAGAACATACTGTTTCCGTGGATGGCGAATTACTGCCTCCCGAAACGACGATTTTTCAACATTATTTTAACACCTTAAAAGGTGGACATTAATATGACACTATATTAATATATGATATATAATATGTTTATGTTTTCCTTAAGCTTCTGTATTTTTCATTTTGGGCATACCTTTATGGTTTCCATTTTGGGTAAACGCGGTATCTTCATTTAAGGAAGTGCAGACTACCGCCCCCTCAAAGTGATTTGATTCGTTAATACCATATGTGAGACGTATAAAGGATGGAGTTATGATATTATATATGATATTATACTGGAATTATAATATACCTTTATATAATTATGATTCCATTCTATAAAATATGAAATAGAAATGAAAGTAGCATTCATGCGTACGTACGGCTTACCGTCTCCATGAACGGTGAATTTCCTTTATTACCTCTAAATGATTATGTAATATTATAAATTCATGTATATACTGGATATATATTATATATATGATATATACATCATGATTATAACTCTGGATATAATGGATACCTGAACAACTTGTAATTATAAAGACCATATTTTGACTCAAGTACCAATGATCGTTAAAACGATCGTTATTAACTTAAATAATTACATAATGTTCATAACATGGTAATAATTGATATAAAATGAATAATGAACTTGAAAAGGGTCTTATGAAATTAAAAATTAACTCCAGTTTATTATTCAGGACATTAAAGAATGATCGAGTCAAGTCGGTCCCAAGGTATGGGACTTCGTCTCAATCTCCTTTCATTGAGGCATATTTTGTTTTATACACAACTTTCTTTTATACGGTGTATAAACCCCTTTGAATTTTACGATTATTCAAAAGGAATCTTTTTCATACAAAGAGTTTACTAAACGACAAAAGGGAATGTTTTTTTGTCGTACGTATGCGGCGACAACGACTTCTCCGCCGCCGTGACCATTATTTGAGTTTCGGCTTCCTCTACAAGCCATACCTTTTTTTAAAATTAAAAATAAATACCATGTTTTACTTTTATTTTATTTTGGTATTGAAAATGGTTTTCATAATATTTTTTATATATCAATGTGTTGTATTGATATCTTGTGATTGAAATGTGGAAATGTTATGTTTCCTTTATGCATGTTTTATGTGATACTATTATGTTATGGTTCTTGGGCATTGTTATGAAGACGGGTGGTTCTGTGATAAACTAAGGGCGGGTGAGCCCGATATAGCTCTCCAATGCATTGGGTAACATGATGGAGTGAAACGTTAAGGTTTCTCCGAAGAGATTTAGGCAATATACTGTGATGGGTATTCCAAATGTAACCAAGAGGGTTACTCCCTATGTAAGAATGTTATGAATGCCTCAAGTTACCTTTATGTCTTATGATTTCTATGATTTATTCATGATTTTATGAGGTATGTTAAAGTGCCTATGTTTTATGGGTAAAGTATGATTTCATTCTTATGTATATATGAACTCATGTTTCCTTTCAATATTTTTATAACCCATACTGAGCTTTCTATGCTCATCCCAAGTTTTTTTTGAAATGTTTTTCACAGGTCAAGGGAAAGGTACATGATAAGATGATAGTGTCAAGGAAGTGTCAAGACTGAATCCATGTTTTATTTTAAATATGTTTCCGCTGATCGGAAAAAATAATATTATCTTTTATTAAACCACTTTGTTTAAATGTGGAATGTAATGCAAGTTTTATGATCTAATTCTCTAAAACTCTAAACTGGAAAAGATCCTCAATGTGTAATCTTGTAATAACTCAAGATTAAGTAAGGTTTAAGGTTGGGGCCTTATACTTATTGACATACATTTGAATTTATTTCATATTGACCTTCAAAAATGATTTAATGTATCAACCTGATATTTTTATGAAATATTTCTCTTTAAATAAATTTGTTTCTCCATTAGCTTTTACTATACATAACACTAAGTTTGAATGAACCATGATATATTATTAAAATATTAACACAAATTTTTTAACCTAGCCACCAAATTGGTGTGTATTAATAAGAGAAAATATAATATGAAATATATTATTTATTAATAATTAGAAACAAAAAATTCATTTTTTAGTAAAGTCATTTTATTCATTAAAAATAACTTTTAATAAAAAAATTGACTTTTATTTCATTCTACGGGAAAAATGAGTATAATTAATTTTTTATATTTTATGAAATTTATTTGATAATGTAAACATCATTTTACAAACCATCACATCAAAATTAGTCTATGGTGAAATTTTGAGATTTTTTTGAAAAAGATAATGTTTCTGTGAATAGTAAAGAATACATTTTTTATAAAATACAGTATCCTTTGTGACATAATTAATAAACAATTTTGATATAAAAATATATTAAACTTTTTTAATGACTAAATTATGATACTATTATATAAATTTCACAAAAAAGTAATAAAAAACATATAAATTATAAATTATTTCATGATAATTATAAAAATCATTTTTAGTGATGACAAAATGTCTTCCCATCATTGAAAAAGTAAAATTTAGTGTCCTATAGATATTAATTTGAATTAAAAAGTATATTTAATACTTTATTATTAAATATTATTCATAAATTATTATTTTTACGAATTGTTTCAATATTTTGACTTATATAACATGAATCTTATCCAAATAGTTGAGCTATTCTAGCACAAGTCTATAATAGTTAAATTAACAAATTAAATAAGTTATATTGACATGGATATGAGTAAATATGCATAATTAACTAATATAAAAGACTATATTCATACTAATTACATTATTTTTATGGTAGTAATTTATTTTTAATTTTTATATATGAAATAATTACTTTTAAAACTTATGAAACACTAAGACAATGTTTGTTCAAGAAGAATTAAAATCAATAAAAATATTTTAATTAAAATTATAAGAACCATAAAATAACCCAACAAATTGACTAAATATTATTTTATGATTAATTTTTGACCCTAAACACATATGGGTGTAATTTAGAACCTTGTGGATCCACTTGGTTGACATTGACTCCCCTGTATTATTTTATTTAAAATAATTCCAAATTGTTCACACTATAATTTTTAATTTTTATAAAATTTTTTAATACAAGCTATTGTAGAAGATATATTATACCATAAATTTCAGTTTTAATGATAACATATTTATATTCATTAGGTTTTTTTTAATTTTTTAGGGAATAAATAAATATCTTAAATTCTTACACAACAATGAAGCAATAATTATTTAATTATTGGAAAAATAAATAAAATAATGTTAATTAAACTAGTAAGAACTATTAAATTTTAAAAAACACTTGAATAAATTTTATTTTTTGATTTTTTTGTCTATAAGAATTCATGGTTCTGATTTATGAGAATTTTTACATTAATAAGTGGTTATTAGCCTTATGATATTTTATTTAAATAAAGATCAAACATTTCATACTCTTATTTTAAATAAGTAAAATATTTATAATATGGCATCATCCATAATATTTGTTTGACTATAGATATTATTTATAATTATAAAAGTATTATCTAAATTATTTAAATTAATTTCTAATTTTTAGTGAATAAAGTGTTTCTTTAAATAATTACTCAATGATGATGAAATAAGCATTAAATGGATGGAAAATTCAATAAAATTACATTATAAATAGAAAAAATAATACAATTTGAATTAATTAATGTTTTCCCTGAATTTTAAAGATTAATATTACATATTATGGATTTATTTGATGTATTGGCTCAAAGATACATTTCTATCTTAATATTATTAATGTCAAAGTAATGAATAGTATCAAAATTGACAATAATGATATTTCATGAATATAGTATTCCCTAAAATCCGTAAATAGAGGCACATCGATGTCTTCCCTCAAATTAGTAGTTGGAGGGACATCGATGTCTGCCCTCAAATAACGGTGAGCCTCTACCCCCCAACCCGATAGCTTCAACGCTATCCCCAGAAGGATACTCTACTTCCACATTTCTTCCCATGGAAATCACCCCCAAACCAATTGTACCTAACCACATCTATCAGGGTCCTTCATCCAATGATTTTTCAAATCCACCTCATCATAGAGTCTACCTATTGCCACACTACTCAAAGTTCCGGGTGAGCGGTAATCACCGAAATACGTTCCCAAGACACAACATCTCTCACACCTCGTGTCCCTATGACCATGTCACTCAAGTTCGATGGCCTCACCATCCATGTAACCCAGGCCATTCCCAACCTAACAATTACACTAACTCAAGCCGATGTCCATGACGCTCAATCCCAAGGTTAGAAACACCCAATGTAATCCTGGCCATGCCCAACCTATGATCGACATCACTCAACAATACCAAGGCCATGCCCAACCCAACATGAAGGTTCCAGCATATGAAATATCACACATCACATATATATAATCAAAATAAATACTTCTAATAGGAAAAAAACTAACAGTTGAATTGCACTAGCCATGTTCTCCCGTGATCAGGCTTAACAAGTTTATACACAGCTATTTAAAAAAATTGTTCAATTATACTCATTTTGGGACCCCAGCCAAAATGCACCAAGTTAGAAATGGCCTCTAACACAAAATTTCTCAAACATAATAAGGTGAGGTAATTCCCAACGAAATCCCATAAGGCATACAATCAATTTAATTTAAAGAAACATGGGTCTCACTCAATACCTGATGTTGCGCTAAAAGTACGAAACCCCCAATTGTATACGGAAACAAAAAAAAAACATATGCACCCCCTACCTTAGACTCAAATATGTATGCACTTCTGATGTCAATATTTAATTCGATTCTGATCTTCATAGATCTACATTTCCATCAAATCCTAGCAATTCTGCTCAGATGGAAACTGCGGTGTGTGAGGAAAAGAAACTAGAATGAAAAAGGGAGCACGAGATTAGACTTACTGATGCAATCATGAATCCACTGATGGATTGGAGAATGGATGTCAGATGAAGAATATAAGAGAAGAAACATTCTCAGCTTCCTGAAGCATCAAATTACAAAACTGGGGAAGAAGAATATGTTTTTTGAAATTAGACGCGATGCTATTTTATATAATAGAATAAAAATAAAAGTACACTGCGTGTATGATTGACTACACACCGTGTAGTTAATTTTTTTTTGTACTCTGACTTAATTGGGAGGTAGCCAAAAGGCTTGGACACACCACAGAGGTCAACACATGATTAAGACTCAATTGATATGTGGAAGGAATATACACAACGAGTCAAGTAACACTACATGCCTTTTAGTTTGAAATTCTTACATAGTCACCACAATAGATGTACTTGGAAAGCATATGGGTTATACGCATCTAACATACATAAGATGTGTATTTGGGAGTACATGGAGTGTAATCTGGAATTTTATAGAACTTCCCAAATTTTCCCAGTTTTCTCAGAAGCAAGTCAAAAATTCAAATAGGGTCGGGATTTTGACCCGTTCAAAAAACTCAGGTTCTTGTAATCTCCCCACCATAATATAGCTTATCCCCGAGCTATCAAACAAAAACTTAGAGGGCACCGAACATACCCGTCCCTATCAAAGAAACCTAAACTACCCCATTCTTAATGGTTCTAGATAAATTCCTCAAAGAGATCCCTACCTTATTAATTTCCTAACTTGGTTTCAACCTGACAAAATTAAAACCAAGTATAGTTTTAACAACCCATTTCCTAGAACCATGGTCCTGCTATGACACATCGTCACCCCTGCACCTCATTGGTGCTCCCATGATGTTTCCGATACCCAAACTCATGCCACAACACATCAGTGTTCACCTCCATGAGGTCCTACATCCCATGGATGATCAGAATAAAAACTGGAGCCATGCACCTCATGTAACCTGCATCCTTGATACCCTGATGCCCATGACACCCCTTGTAACCCGCATCCTCGATGCTTCTGTTTTTATGCATCTCATGCACATAAATATAAATATATCACACACACGAGATGGTTTCAATCCCACTGAACAACATCTAGTTAGTCCCCATATATCCTATGCATCATGTGCACTCAAAATGGATATTCCTCAATAGGTCATGCCAAAAGGAAAATAATGAAGTCATGACTACACCCACAATGTACCTCTAACCATCACTGGCTAACCAGCCTGCTCAGCCTCTAAATACTCCATGGAAAACACTTTTCCTAGAGTATGATGGACTGATGTCTGACCTCCCTTCTATGATACTCCATTCACCAGCCATAGACCCCTCATCTAGGTCCTGTTGTCTCTACCGTGTCCTCCTCGTGCAGTTGAAACTCGGCTAGCCACTCCTAGTACCAGACCTAAACCAACTCCAGATGCCACATTGTTTTCTAGTTCTGGCCTACTGGCTATTTGACAAGGCTTCCTAAAGAACCTATCAAGATTCCCAACCTTTCCACATGCCCGACACTCTTTGGCAGGCCTATCACACTGAGTTAGACATACCCTGGCTACCCACACTGAAAGAAAACAATTGAAGAATTGAGACGAGGTGGAATAGCTGATTCCTTGGCCTAACTAACCTACTGTAACTCATCCCTTCCTTGCTTCCTACTATCAGAACTATCACCTAAAGCTATTGTCCAGCCTAAGTGAGACCTCTATTTCTTTTTTCCCTCTGCTATGAGCGCCTGATTCACCACCTCAGATAATGAACCCCATATGAAGATATTTACCTTGATCCAAATGGAGTGTCGTAATCCATCGTTGAAGTGCCTCACCATTTCTGAGTCATATATTACTATACCAGGTGAAAAGAGATATATCTTTTTGAAATTAACAGCATAGTCCATGATGGACATGTTTCCCTGCTGAAGACTCAAGAACTCCAAAGATCTATTATCCTTTAGTGTCTCTAGGTAAAAGTTATTGAATAACCTATCCTTGAATTCTTTCTATCCTAGTCCCTCATGTCTATGAGCCTGAACCTGTACATCCCACCAATGATTCGCTGGTCCTCTAAGCATGTACATCGTTAGCTTGACCCTCCGCCTAGGAGGCATCCTGAGATGCTTGAAGATCATATGCATGCTCTCTATCCAGTTCTCAACTTCCTATGGACCACCCTCGCCCTAAAAAAGTGGCAGGTTCTTCAACTAGAACTCCAACGTCAGATATTCCATAGATGGATATGTACCATGTGTGCCTTTATTGACCCCCTATAGGATATGTACCGGACTAGACCGGAGCTGTTGTCGAGCCACAACCCAATTGCTGCCAAACCCAGCTGTTGTCCTCCGTGCACTGGATCCTGAACCTAGTCTTATCCCTGACTGTAAAAATATGGATCATGCTCTTTCTATCCCTCAGGCTTCAGAACCTAATCGCGCACCTTCGACACTTTACCATCACCCACCTCATTCTCCATCTGAATCTTCTAGGAGGAAACCGCTCAATACCATAATGGCCAGACATCCCACATATATAACAATATATATATCACAAAGATTAAGAATGTAGTAAAGAGGCAGCATATAAAAACTACCCTTACTCTCCCCCATCCCAACCCCTACCGATGGAATCCTGTAAGGCATATAATCAATTTAATATAAAGAAACATGGGTCTCGCTCAATACCCTACATTGCGCTTGAAGGAAGAAACTCCCAATTTTCTACAAAAACACAAAACAAGGTATGAAACACCTAACATAGACTATTAGATGTTGGAACTTATGATATTGAGCTCCAATTAAAAGATGATATTCATATATCTATGTTTCCGTTAAATCCCGAAAATTCTGCTCGGATGGAAACAGTGGTGTGTGAGGCAATGAAACTGTAACAAAAGAGTGTATGTGGTTTTAGCCTTACTGATGCGATCTAACAACCACTGATGGATTGAAGAATGAATTTTAGATGAATAATCTATGAGATGAAACGTTCTCAACCTCCTGGAGCGTCAAAGTCTGAAACCGAGGAAGAAGAAGATGTTTTTTAAAATTAAACACGATTCTAGTTCATATAAGAGAATAAATATAAAAGTACATGGAATGTATGATATACTACACATCGTGTATTATCCTTTTCCATACTACAACTTAAGAGGAGGTAGCCACATAGCTTGGATGTGCCACATGGGTCAGAACATGGCTAAGACTCAACCAGTACGCAGAAGGAAGATACACAGGGTGTCCAGTAACACTACACACTGTGTAGTTGGAAATTATTACACAGTCACCACATGGAAAGTACTTGGAAAGAAAACAACAGGTACCTTCCTAACATACAGATAGCATGTACCTGGGAGTATATGGCATGCAATCTGGAATTTTCCAAAACTTCCCATATTTTCCCTATTTTCTCAGAAGCAAGTAAAAAATTCAAATAGGGTTGGGATTTTGACCCATTCCAAAAACCCGGATTCTAACACCTTAATTATAAATAGGAACCCTGTCTTTTAATTCATTTAACCAACTAGATCCCTCTATCTTAACCATACCTTACTAATTTTTTTGAAAACTTTCATATCCACCATATAGAGGTCTCAGTCTTCTAGAAATTCCAACTCAAGAGCCATTTAGAGGAGGTCAAAAGGAGATGTTTTGAGGAAGAGGAGTTTTCAACGTGAATAATTAAATTCAAGACTTGAGGTAAGGGATTTTTTTTCTCACTTTTATTCTTATAGGACACATGCCTTATGGAATAATTGTTTCTTTTGTGTAGCATATATACTACCCATGAATTTATTTTATAAATCTGATTTTGAAGATTACTGTATTTATGTATACTTATAATTTTCATTCTTTCACGAGTAATACAATTCACATTATTACAAAGTGGTAAAGGTTTAACTGAAAATCTCATTATTATGAGAGTTTTTTTATATTTAAATATCTACTGGGGAATATTTCTCTTTCATGTCTATGTTTTCTAAAAATTTCTTCCAAACAGTTTTTACTATTATCCTATGAATGTTTAATTTAATTTTTACCAATGTTTTACTTTTTAAAAAACAGTTTGGAAGGAATATTTTTATCATTATCCAAACAAGGTACTTTGAGGCAATTTCAAAAAAATAGAAGGAATTATTTCTATCTTATAAAACATGATTTGATTTTTCCACTTTCATGAGGCCTTAATTTCATGAAGATTCCTTTATAATCATAAAAGTTTTATTTAAAAGAAAATGTTATCCTTTGTAATTGTGTAGCTATAAATATTTTTCAAAATAGAAAGGATTTTTTATTCAAGAATTATTTCAAGTGATCATTCAAACATCCTTTTCTATCTAAGAAATCATTATTTGATGTTATTTATTCTTTACAATAGATTTTATCCAGGGATAAAATTCTTATTCTTTCTTTAAATGGTTTATGTTTTTGATGGAATGCTGTTTATGAATTGACTTTATCTTCGTGAGTAATGTTATGATGAAATGATTATGAAACCCATTAATTTTCATTAGTTTTTTATGATGAATGATTTATGTATTTGAGAAACACATTTGTATGGTCTTCATTATATGATAGGTGAGACCTATATCTCCCTCCAATACATTGGGTAAAGAATTATATCTCATGAGATTGTTAAGGGAAACAAGTTGATTTGATTGATCCCCTATTATAAAAAGGTCGATGTTCTTGATCCACTATGGGAACCAAGTTGATGTTCTTGATCAATTATGGGAAACAAGTCGAATTTTATGATATGTTATGTGAAATATGTGTTTTTTCTTGTTCTGATTCTCATAGCAATTAACCTTGAAATAATAAATGGTTTTTATTATTATAATGATTCCACCTTCATCTATGACATGATATTCTAGTCCATGATTGAGTTATGATGAATTCTAATTATTAAGATTCATTTATTTTGAATTGATAATGTTTCACACCAAAACCATTGATTATGGTCTATTTTAGATTAGGAATGAACATTGTAAGCAATGGTCAAGATCTCATTTCCATATGCCTTTATTATGTTCTTATATGACCATGAATCTATATTTTCCTTGTTTACACTTATTAAGAATCCAAGCTCAAAATTTTCTTAGGGTTCTTTTTCCTAGGATATAAAGAAAGTTTTCAGTTGGTATTCCTATGAAGAGTACCACGTGGGAAGTACTATTTAGTAGATTTCAAAGATCTTTCATAAAATATGATGTTCTTATATCTAATATCCAATAATGAAGAATTATTATGATTTTAAAATGGAATATAATTTTATTCATCTAAAAATATGTAATATCTATGTTTGAAAATATTAGGAAATTATTTTTGGTATTAGAACAAGTTTTAGACAGTATTTTGAGATAGGGTTAGAAAAATTTGATGAAAACCGAGGGGTAATAATAAGAATGGGATAAAATCCTAAAATTTTTATAATGATTAGGAATGACTTAAGTTGAAAATAAGGTTTTATTTATTAAAAAATAGTATTTCATGATTTATACATCATATGTCATTATTATATGGTTTACATAATGTTATTAGTCTTTCTCACACTATAATTTTAATTTTATTCAATGGATGGAACCAGAAAGAATCACGTTAGTACTGAATGTGATGGGAAATTAAATGATTGTCCCAATGAGAAACCCAATGTTATGGGATTGAGAATAAAGAATATTGTTTCTATTTTGACACACTTTTATTAGGCTACAAATCATGTTATAAATCAAAATTATCAAATTTTGTAACAATATTTTATTGAGTCCCTCATGAGGTAGCTTCCACCTTATTTGAGTGGGCCTTCTAATAAACTAGTTGTTGAGAAATAGATCAATACCATTGATTAGATTTTTTATATTCTATAATATTCATAAAATGATAAATTCATTTTTTTCTATAATTGTTAAGGTTAAAGAGGTCAATAGTGTAATATTATTAAGAATAAAAATAAATAGGATGATATTGACTCCATTCACTGTGATGAGTTCAAGAACATATTTTTCCATAATTACATTCCCCATATTATTCATATGAAAATATAGAAGTAATTATTTTTTTAAATAAAAATGATGATGAATTTTTTGGAACCTATGAAGAAAATTCTACAAGACTTTTGACGTATGCTTATAGAATTAACATCTAACCAAAATGTATGGTTTATCGATTCTTAAGTGGCTTAAAACCGAGTCTCAAAAGGGAGTTAGCCATAAAGGACTTTGGTATATATGATTAAATCATCCAATATGCAACCATGGTGAAAATATAGGTTGTATTTGTGTATCAATATCATGATTTTTACAAGAAAAATAAGATAGAGTTTGGATGAAAATATAAAAATGATGGAGAAAATAATATGTGTTTTCCTTTTGTTCAAAGTGTGGGATGATGCATAATTGAAATTTTCTTAAGGGGGGTTAGTAAATATTTTATGTGTGGAAAATAAGGTCATCAGGTAATTAAAGACTAAAGTGATGGGAAAAATTTAGCTAATGATGTGAATAGAGAGAAGGCTCCACTAAATGCACCCCCCTCACATCAGTTCATCATGTGTATAGAAAGTGGGCATTATGATAATTAGTTACAAAATCCAAGGGTTAAGGATGATGATATATTTTAGAAACCACTTAAATCCAAATTAAAATGTAAATCTCATTTGGTTACTATTGTTTATTTTAAGTACGATGAATAATTGGTGGAATGGTTGAGTGTGTATGTATTGGAATTCAAGAATACTGTTGTAAAGGAACTTTTATGGTATTTCGGAATAATGAAACATCTAAGGATTGATGTACTAAAATGTTTCCTTAAGAATTTTAAAATATATGTGGAATGGAACTTGTAACCATTAATGGTGATTTTGGTGGTAAGGATAAATAATTAAGGGAATGATATCCCTTAACATGTTCATGATGTTGGGATAACAATGAGAAAAAGAGATGTTTGATTGTGAAAATATAAATAAGAAAAATTATTGAAATTAGAATAGATTTTTAATATGATTAAAAAGTGTTTTATGATATCATGAATTGATTTTATAGAATTATTAGATTTATAGTATGAGGGAATAGTTAATTTTTTTAAGAATTCATTTTTTCACTAAGGTTTTATGGTAATTCAAGTTATTACCATCTTTCAGAGAATAAATGATAATGGTATGCAAATATGTGACAATTAAAAGTTACATCAAGTTCTTTGGGAGATAAATGATTATTTAATTTTGAAAATTTAGTGAACTTATTTATAATGTTTTTGTTTTTAATATTTTGGAAGGTTCATAAGGGTGACTGTTTATAAAATTGTTTAAGTGGAATTTTGGACAAGGTTTGAGAGATTAATTCATTACTTTACCAAATTAAGATTTATGCGTATTGGATATACCATGCTAACCATTTTATTATGATAAATAGAGATATATGGAATGAATTTTCAAACCATTATAAATCTTATGATAAACTTTTTAGTGAAACATTACAATTTATTCTTCATTTTTTGGAGTAAGATGTGAAGGAGAAATTGAACATGGAATAACCAAATAGTGAGATTGTACTTATGAATTGAAGTAAAGTAAGTATATATTCTCTAATAAATTTCAAATAAAATGTTACTCAATTATAATCATTTATGATGATATCAATGACCATTTTTAGACCTACTAGGTCTATAGTTTCTTGGTCATATACCTTATCTTGACCATGTTCTCTATGAGTATCTATTAGTTCTTGGGGATTATTTTTCCCTTCAAAATCCACATTTTAAATTTTTTAATTTTTTTTTACCTATGTGGAAACCTAGTAATGTGTTACTTCAAGTAATATTTATCTTTCAATATTCCTTTTAAGGGAAGTTTTATTATTCATTTGTATGATGTGAGTTTCTATGAATAAATCATCAAATGTTAATATTTTCATGGCCTAGATGAACTTAGAGGAAAAAAATAATTTTAATAGGGTTAGAATGTAACGCCATGATATTTTTATTCAATATTTCTCTCTAAATAATTTAATTTCTATGATATCTTATGTTGTAGACAGCATTGAGTTTAAACGAACCAAAATATATTATTAAAATAAAGTGAATGTTATAACCTAAAAGATGAATTGGATGGTATGAATAAGAATAAATATATTATGAAATATATTTATTTATAAATTCCTAAGAAATAATCACTTATTTATTTAGAAAACTATTATATTCTTAAGATATAATTTTTAATAATAAATTTACTTTTAATGATTTCAGTGGAATAAATAACTATAATTATTTTTTTCATTTTTATAAAATTTACATGATAAAATGAACTTAATTTTCAAAATCAACATATGAAAATTAGTCTATGGTAAAATTCTGTGAATCTTCTGAAAAAATTAAATTTTTAGTGAATTGTAAAAAATTCAATTTCGTATAAATTGCTGTATCTTTTGTGATATCATCAAGACATAATTATGATATAAAAATTTATTAAAATTATTTAATGAATAATATATACTATTATTATAAAATATCATATGAAAATAATATAGAACATATAATTTATTAATTATTACATGATAATTTTAAAAATCATTTTCAGTGCCGATGTAGTGATTTCACATCATTGAAAACTGAATATTGGGTTATTTATAGATATTAATATAGAAGTAATAAGTATTTTTATGAATTTATTATTAAATATAATTTGTAAATGATTATTTTTATATATTTTTTGAATTTTTTACTTATATATGATGAATATTATCCAAATTATTGTGAAATGCTTGGGTAAGGCTAGAAAAGAAAACTTAATTAATTAAATAAGTTTACTGACATGGATATGAGTAAATAAACAAAATGAACAAATATAAAGGACTATATTGAGCCTAATTTATTTATATTTATGGTACTAATTTATATTTAATTTTTATACATGAAATAATTACCTTTAATGCTTATGCAACACTAATGCTGTGCTTATGACCATTTGTTTCTATTATGAAGTGGTCTTGACCCATATAATATTTTATTTAATTAAAAGTAAAACTCATCATACTCTTGTTTTCAATAAGTCTAATATTTTTAGTATGGGGGTTATCTAGAAATTTTTTTAACTATAAATTGTGTTTAGAAATATAAAATAATTTTTTACATAATATTAATTTATTCATAATTTTCAGTGTAGAAATGACTACTTTAAATAATAACATGACATTGATGAAGTAATTATTCATTTAATGGAAAAGTCAAATAAATTATCTTAGGAATATTCAATGTAATATAATTTTAATAAATTTAGGTGGTAGATAAATTTTATAGATTAATATTACCTATTTAGGATCTTTAAAATGTATTGGTTGTAATATATATTTCTTTCTTGATATTCTTAATATCAGTTTAATGAATAATATAAATTGACCATAATGATATTTCCTGAATATAATATTTTAGAAAATTATTTAAAAATCCAAAAAATGTTAAATAATTAAAATGTGTATATAATTTGGTCTAAAATTTCATTTCCAATATATTTAGAGGCTTTATATAAGATTTTTTCTTCTAATAATAGTTTTAATATATTTTAATATTTTTGAGAAATCCAGGAAGTTACCCTCACCTAAATTATAAAATGGAACCCTTTGCTTCCCTTCATTTTTTCACATTGAGACTTCTATCTCAACCATACCCTACCAATTTCTCTTCTCTACTTCCTTAACCACTATCTAAAGGTTCTAGGATTTTCAATAGACTAACCCTAGTGATATTTAGAGGATATCAAAATGATAAATTTTGAAGAATAAGATGTTTTAATGTGAAAAAAGAAATTCTAGACCTGAGATAAAGTGATTTTTGTCTCAGTTCTTTTGGGACACTTGCCTTATACAATATATTTTATTTTTTATTTTTTGTGGTTTATACACTATCCATGAATTTATTTTATGAGTATTATTCTGAAGACTGGTATTTGTATTTCTATATAATTTTCTTTATTTAATGTTACATACGATTCGATTAAATACAAACTAGTAAAGGTTTATCTCAAAATATCATTATTATTCAAGATTGTTTATGTTTAAATATAATAGGGGAATATTTATCTTTCTAGTGCATGTTTTCTAAAAGTGTCTTAAAAAACCTTTTTAAAATTATCTTATGAATGTTTATAGTCATTTTTACCAATGTTTTAAATTTTATAAAATGTTTTAAAAGGAATATTTTTATCCTTATCCAAAGAAGGTACTTTGTGATTTTTAAAAACAAATATAGAAGTAATGTATTTTAACTTATCTGGAATGACTGGATTTTTATGCTTTCATGAAGACTTAATATCTTTAATATTCCTTTACAAGCTTACAATTATTTGTCTGAAGAAATTTTTTTCATTTGTAATTTCATGGATAAAATAAATATATTCAAAATGGAAGGATATTTTCGTCCAGAATGATTACATGTGATCATTAAAAAATTATTTCACATCTAATTAAAATTATTTGATGTTACTTATTCTTCACTAGGGATATAATCTATGGATACACTTATTTTTCTTTCTCTGAATGTTTTTTATTTATGTTGGCGTGATGTTTATGAAGTAAGTTTTTTCACGAGTTATGTTATGATTTAATAATTATGAAACCCATTTATTTTCATGGGTTCTAATATGATTAATGGTTTATTTTATTTGGAATACATATATATGGTCTTAATTATGTGATATGTGGGACCCTTTTCTACCTCCAATGAATTTGGTAATTAATTATATCTAATTAGATATTTAAGGGACAAGATTTGATGTTCTTGATCCACTATGGGGAATATGTTGATGTTCATGATCCAATATGGGAAAAATGTTGATGTGCTTAATCTGTTATTGGATGAAGTTAAATGTTCTTGATCTATTATAGGAAACAGGTGTTACAGTATAATCTAATTGTCTTGTTAATTAACCATGACATGTGAAATATTTTCTACTCTTATGATGATGAACCACACATTTATGACATGAAATTAAGGTTCATGATTGAATTATGATGAATTCATATTCTTATAATTCATGTCTTTTGAAATTTTAATGTTTTATTCCATAACCCATGGTTATGATCTTTTTCAAATTAAGAATGAACTTTTTATGTTTTATTCGTGATCTTATTTCCTTATTCTTTTATTTTTTATATGATCATGAATTTATATTTTCCATGTTTACACTTATTGAGCATTTGAACTCATCATTTTCTTATGTTTTCATTTCCTCAGGATATGAAGAAAGATTTTAGTAGGTATTCCTATAAAGTGTAGTAAGTGAGAATATATCTTTGTAATATATTCAATATCTTTAATAATATAATAATATTATATATCTAATCTTTTAATAATATAAACTTTTACAGTTTTTGTGTGGATTATATTTTTATTCATCTGAAAATGTGTAATATCATTGTATGAAAAGATTAGGCCATTATATGTCAGGCCAATGGAAAGGAAAATTTGTGGAAACCAAGTTAGTCCTTGAAAT
Source organism: Viscum album (assembly GCA_963277665.1). Taxonomy (NCBI): domain Eukaryota; kingdom Viridiplantae; phylum Streptophyta; class Magnoliopsida; order Santalales; family Viscaceae; genus Viscum; species Viscum album. The sequence continues at coordinate 1,876,933,052 of OY728161.1, forward strand.
AAATAAATATTATAATTTATATTTTTTCATTTTTTGACTTACATTCATCATAGTTTTACAAATTATTTTATAATAGTTTTTAGTCAAAAAATAAATAGTCTTATATAAAAAATTGTTTTCCCATGAATTCCATGGGTTTATTTAGAAGAAAATTTTTGTAATTTTAAAAATTCAGTTTAATGTAAATTATTTATTTTTTGTATTTGGAAATTTGAAATATAACATAAAATTATTTTTTATATTTTTCTTGAAAATATTTATTTTTCAGTGAATACTAAAATGCAACGACATAAAAAATGTAATTTATTTTCATTAAATAATGTAAAATAAAATTCCCATTCTAATTTGGATTTGGAATTAAAGTAAGATATGATCAATTTTATTAAACATAACCTAAATAATTCCATGGGAATCAATATTATATTATATTTTTGTTTAAGTTTATATTTGGGCTTAAAAAAATTCTTCTAAACATGTTTTTGTTGCATTTTAGGAATTTACATTTAAAGTATTTTATAATTTTTTTGAAAATTAATATTGAAAAATGAATTCCATATTTGTAATTATGATGTTAAAATTTAGTAATGAATTAAATTTTATTTTTGTCCATTATGAATAGTAAATACGGGAAAAATGTGTCGCCACACTAATGGGTAAATCATGTCAATTAAGATAAAAACTAAGTGATAAGGCCATAAAATTGTATATTAATTATTAATTGATGATGTGGATTTTTACCTTATAACCTTATCTTATAAATTTTATTTTTTTGGAGCCAATTTCCAAAAATTAATAAATTAAAAATATGCGAATGATTAAAAATATTCTATGGATGCCACTCCCCACACTTATAAAAGGGAACATCCCCTAATCTATTCATCACACATTTTGAGAACTCTATTTTTTAAATTAATTTCCATAGAAACACCTATTGGTATACACTCATGACTTAGGGGTCTTTTTCATAATATAATACCAATCCTAGAGGGATTAATATGTAATCTAAAGGGAGATATCCAGGGAGATGGTATAAGTCCCAACCATTCTATTTTATGTTTATTTATTCATATAACTCCATAAAATATTCTTCTAACCTGATGAAATTATAACTAAAGTATCCTAAATATTCCTAAATATAATTATTATTTTTATGGTACAACCCTTTTTTCTCATTTTCCACCATGCGATAAATTAAAATTTCATTTGTGTGTCTGCGTAGAATATCACCTCCACAAGGTGATGTGTTTCGTTTTACATCATCATATTATATAGATTATTATAATGATTGAAAAAATATATATGAAAATTTATCATATAATTATGATTATTTAATGATAATATTATACTTACCTTCTTACTCATTCCATCTATTATAAAATGATAACATCGCTCACGTGTCTGTGTTGAATACCACATCCACAAAGAGATGTGATTCATTTTTTATTTTCAACTTATAAATATTTTCATAAAAATGGAAATAATTAATATATATAATTTTAAAACATATTTGTTATTTAATAAAAGTAAAATATAAAATAATTTATTTCTTTTCCAGCAATTTGAATAAATGAAAATGATGTTCATGCGTATGTATGGACTACCATCTCCAGAAATGATGTGGTTCATTTTTCATGACTACCATGAATGGTTGGTGTTAAAAATTTTATTTAATGTAAAAATATCCTAATTATATCATGCTTAATATTCTATACGTATTGGAACAATAACCCCTTTGACCACAATCAACACACCAATGTTGTATTTAGGTTATAAACCAAATGACAGAAGAAACTTTCAATGTGAACTTAATAAATTTAGTATCAAAATAAAACATGGTAATAAATGAAAAAAATGAATAATGATAATGAAATTAATATGATTTTTTAGGAAACTATAGAACAAATACTATTTTATTATTCAGGATCTATAGAATATACGTATCTAGATGAGACATAAGTTAAATAACTTTTCTTTAGAACCTTGTTTTAATGTATTAATTTTAAATCATATTGTTTAATGTACATGTTCTCTAAAACATTTTAAGAAAGTAATTATTTATAATTAAAATAATTTTAAATTTAATCTGCAACTATTTTTTATTTTATTTTTAAATTTTTTGAAAGGAATATTTTAAACATTTATCAAACTATTCAATTTGAGTCAATTTTGTACCAATGGTATAAATAATGTTTTTAATGCATAATAATATATTGTACATTACTACCATCATATATATTATTCTTTATCAAGTTTAGGATAAATTTTTTCATGGTTATTTTCAAGGAAAATATTTTTCTCAGTTTTTTTAGAATTTTTAGTTTAAGTATGTTTTTTTAAATAAACAAAAATATTTTGCAATTATTATTAGATAACTGAAATTATTATTTCTGACAATATTAAATACCTTTTCAAGTGGGGTTTATTATTAAATTTAAATATATATTAATCTTTCTTATTCTATGGTACATATACATTTTTTATGAATGGTGGATGATCATGATATATCTATAATGATAGAGGAGCTCGATATTTCTCTCTAATGCATTTTTTAAATTAACAAAGTGTATTGGTTATAGGATATTCTTAACAGATATGTGAATTCTTTGGTTAGGTTATTCCACTATAATTTTTATTTTAAGGGTTAATTTAAGTATAATTTTACAAGGTATATACATGATATGCTTTCAATGGTTTATTATTTAAATCTTGTAAGATAAAATTTTAAGAAAACGAGATTTTGTTATAGAGAATGTTTATGAATTATGTTGGTGAAAATGAATTTTTTTCAGGGAATGATATTCTTTATTTTTCATATTTTCCAAGAAAAATGTATGATTATGATAATTTATTTATTATTTAATATTAAATGTTTAATTAAAGATATTAATAAATCAAGTTATTTTCATGGAAAATTAAATACATATTTGATATCCTTTACTTATTCTAAAAATGGAAGATTTTATTATGGATTTTTTATGTTTACAAATGGGGTAATGAGTTTCTTTTATTTTATGTCTCTTGATGAGATTTTTGAGCTCATCCCACATTTTTAAATGTTTTCACAGGTTTTTTGGATGAGAAAAAGAAAAGAAGAAGTAAAAGTTGAATCTCATAAAGATTTATCATGAAAAGAAAATCTGTTTAATTTTAAAATATATATATTATGAAAAAATACATATTTTTTGGAAGTGTAAAGTTTCTTATATATGGGTTTTTATGTAATGTTTTTCTTAATTATATAAAAATATAAACTTAAAAGATACAAGAAATGTAAAAAGCAAAACCCTTGTTATAAATCATGTAATCATGAATGACTTAAGGTACATGGTGTTATAATTGGTATCAAAGGAAAGGTTTAGATAAATTTAGTGGTTAATAGAATGTTAAAGGGAAATTTAAAGAGATTTTAATTTTGGTTATGTTATTCTGAGAAAGATTTTTCATATTTCCATCTTTCTTTATCTAATATATATCTATTCAAAATGGTTTTCCATATAAGAAACATGGTAACTAGGGTAAAAAAGAATCAGGAGGATAATATCCTTCTAAACTATCAACATTTAATGGTTACAATTTGAATAGAGTAGTTTGTACTTGTATTGAATCATTTGACATAATATTTCAATGTAGTAACCAATGAAATAGAGAAACCAAATGATTCATAGAGGATCAAGTATATTATATAACATTTCCGGATATAACTACCTTGAGATTTTGATGGTTCCTCTATCCTAGTGAAATATGAAGGATGGATTAATTCTATAGAGTTGATATTTATATTTATGGTATGTTTGAATAATAAAAATATAGCCCTTAATATTAATCATTTTGAAAAATAAATTGATTTGTAGTGGTATTTGATTTAGAATAATAATGAAAAAGGAAGAAATTGATGCCATAGAACTTCCGATATTTAAAGATATCACCCTTCAAAATTATTTTTCAAAAATTATTCAACATATAATTGAATAGAAATTCCTGGAATTGAGATAGATGAAGAAGAATATGTTTCCACATATGATGGTAATTTTAAAATATTGTCCAGGTTTGCACCAAATTCCATTACAGACCATGACGGTAAAAGTGATCAGTTTTACTCTAGATTGAAGACTTGTTTTTTAAGGGAACTAGTCACTCCTGAGTTTAAAAGTTATGAGGTATTTGTGAAGTATGATATGATTTTTGAGGCATAGTTTTTGTAGTTTTGCAATAATAGAAATATGAAGCAATATAGGTGGTGGGTATTCGATAAAATTCATCAATCAAAAACTGAAGGTGTGAAAAATTAGTTACCCTCTTCTAATAAGTTTGGAACAGACATTTTTAGAGAATGTATAATGATATTTTTGGAAGTGTTCATGATTTAGGTAGCCTAGTCACATGGATTGTGAATGCTATGAAAAGGGTAATGTAAATGGTCAAACTTGTAATGAATAGTAGGTAGTGAATGGTTTTAATTCTAATGATTTGGGTCATTATGAAAATACTTGTACCAAGTTAGTTACTCAAGGAAGGAATCATCATGATCAAAAATTGAAAGGCATGTAAAAGTCATTTTCTGTTACTATGGAAGATTTTATACCCCCAAAAAACTGGTAAAATTTACAAAATATGTTTATTCAGATTGTGACGATGTATTATTTCATTAAATATCCACAAATTATTTAATATACAAGAAATTTTTTAGTAAAATTAATATAAAATATCAATAAATTAAGTTAAAATTATTGTTAGAAACTCTTAGTGGTAGCATTAAGGAACCATTTATTTATAAAAAACTTCCTATTATCATTTTTGGAATAGTTTTTCCTAAAAACATTGTTTTCTTATCCATTATAGTGTTTGATTTTATTTTTAGTATGGATTGGATTTTTTTCATGATATGGTAGATTGAAAATATAGAGAATATATATTTCAAAATGATTTTACATTTTTATATAATAATGAATTCATATATTTGGTAACATATAAAAATGTTGAGAAGTTAATAAATTATGGAGGTGAAAGTTATCATGCCCTTATTATTAAGAAAGAAGGAACTGTTCAAATTATTTATGTTCTATTAGTAAATGAACATCTAAATATGTTTCCTGATTTTTTCCATGTGTTATTATGGATCAATAAGTTGAGTTTACTATCGAATTAGTTTCTAATGCTAATCTAATTTTAAAACCTCCCTATCAAATGGCTACAACTTTTTTGTTTGCATTAAAAAATAAATTACATGAGTTTCTTGATAAGGGTTTCATCTAGTCTAGAACATCTCCTTAGGATTAACCAATTTTTTTTAAAAAAATAATCATGGTTCCCTGATAATTTTCATTTATTATTGAGAACCAATTATGATTACTCTAAATAAAAACTATTTTTTCCTCATATTGATGGCTTGTTAGATTAACTCTAGTTTGCATAATTTTTTCTGAAGAATGATCTATGATAAATTTAAGGGAAGAAGAGATTACAAGGGTGATGTTCTAAATAAGTTATGGTTATTAAAAGTTTGTGGTTATGCATTTTGGATAAAAAACAACACCCATAGTATTTATTGATCTAATGAAAATAGAGGTCCATGAGAATTTGGTTAAATTTATGGTTGTGTTTACCAATGATAATATAGAATACTCTAAAACGTATAATGATATTTATAAATAGCTGAGGATAACTTTTAATAATTTAAAATAAAAGACGTTTCATAGAAAATTTAGTTAACTTGAATTTTGGATAAGAAAGTTCTTCTATTGGGCATATAATTTCCAATGATGCTAGAACTATCAATCCTTCTAAAACCAAAGTGTTGGAAGAGTGGAAAAAACCTAAAAATTTCACTAAGATTTTAAATTTCTTGGATTAAAATGTAAATATTGATTAGTTTTTGATAAATTTTATCAATTATATGTCCCACTATATATGTTACATTGAGATTTTAAATTTATCTGGACAAAGGAATGTGATGATTTATTAGAGGAATTGAAAAGAATATTGATTAATGATTTACTGTTAGACTTGAAAAAAATAAATGGTGAATTTTTTAGTTATAAATATGCTTTATTGATGGGAATTGTTTGTGTTATAATGTATAATGATCAGGTTATCTTGTATATATCTCATCAATTGAAACCCCATGAGAAGAATTATCATCCACAAAAACTTTAGTGAGATGCCATTTATTTTTCTTTAAAATATGAAGACATAATTTATATGGGGAGAGATATAAAATTCATACTAATCATAAAAGTTTAATATGTATATTTTGTCAAAATGAGTTTAACATGTGGCGAAGAAGATAACCTAGAACTGATTAAGAATTATGACTTCCCAATACACTATTATCCATGTAAAGAAAACATGGAAACATATTCCTTGATTCATAAATACAATGAATCCTTAAATATTCCATGTCTATAACATAATCCTTAATAATTGATTTAATTATTTTTCGCATGTAATTTTTTTTGAAACTACTCTTATTTTGGATCATGTATTAGTGAATTTGTCATTTTCAACAAGTATTATGGAGTCTGAGATGCAAAATCTTAGTTTTTTTGGAAAAATTATAATTAGTGTAGAAGGGTAAGTTTACAGAGCTTACTGTTTACAAAGAAAGTGTTATTAGATTTAGAAAGAGGTTTTGTGTCCTAAGTGATTCTGAAATTATGAAGGAATTATTAATTGAATCTCACAACTATATATTTTCTATTTATCCAAGCATCATTAAAATGTATAAATACCTTCCGGAATATTTTTGTATGAAGTTTTAGAGAAATATATAACAGATTTTACTATGAATTTTTTTACTTATGAATAGTTTAATGCAGAGAGACAATTACAAATGGGTATACTTCATCATTTTAAAATTCCTAAATGGAAATGGGATAATATATGCATGGATTTTTTTGGTATTAACAAAGACATCCCATGTTAATAATGTGATTCGGGTTATTATTGAAAATTTGACTATATCTATGTATTTTCTACCAATATGAGATACTATGTATTTAGATCAGCTTTTAGGACTTTATCTTAAATAAATATTTACATAACATTAAGTTATCCTCTCCATTATATCTGATTGTAATCGCAGGATTACTTCTAGTTTATTGAAAGGACTTCAAGAGTTAATGGGTACTAAATTAAATTTTAGTATAAATTTTTATCCACAATCCAATGGACAATAAAAGAGAAGTGTAAAAAAATTAGAGAATATTATTAGATCTTGATAATTATATTATAGTGGTTGTTTTTATCTGTATATAAATGTATTTTTTTTATAATAAAAATCTTTGTTCATGTATACATATGGAACCTCTTGATCCATTGTATAAAAAACTAGCATCAGGCTCCAGCATGTTGGGATGAATTCAATGAGTTAAAAATTTTCAGATGCTAATTTGTGGAATAAATGGTTGAAAATTATAGATTATTTAGTAGCACATGAGAAATATTAGATCAGTTAGAAGAGTTATGAAGATCACGAGATGAATGATCTGTCATTTTATGTAGGAGATCATATATTTCTTAATGAATTTCTAGGTAAAAGGTAATTTTTGGAAGAATGGGAATGTTAAGTATATGGTTTATTGGTCATCATGAAATCCTATAAAAGATTTTATTAGTTTCATAGAGTGTATATTCACTAACTATTATATCTTATTTAAAATATGCATTTCATGTTTCATTTCTATGAAATTATTTACCTAATACATCTCAGGTTTTGATCCCTAAAGTTATACAGAGAATCAATCTTTTGGATAAAATACAGTTAGTATTTTGAATCATAGAAAGATGGAACTATGTAATAAGGTGATTCTCCATGTAAAGTTTTTATGGAAGAATCAAATTATTGCTGAAGAAATATGGGAGTCAAAAAATTCCTTGATGGAAAAATATCGTCACTTGTTTATGTAATGAATAAAATTGCGGGGTTCAATTTTAATAATAGGGGAATAATGTGACAACCTTGATAATCCTATAAATAAATCAATCTTATGATTTATAAGTAATGATTTTATGGATTTTTATTCTTCATAGTTTTTAAATAATTTTATAAAAGTTTTTAGTTAAAAATAGAATAGTTTTATTCAAATATTTTTTTTCTGTGAACTATATTGATTTATTTAACAAAAAAATTAATTATTTTATAAAATTAACTTAATAAAAATGAATTAATTATTTATAATTAAAAATAAAATATATCTTATATGAATATTTGGTATTTTTATTAATAAATTTAATATTTGGGGAATAATTAAAAATAACACATATTTTATAGAACTATCATTTATTTTCATTAAATAAAGTAATTTAAATGTAAAATTATATTTTTTATTTTTTTAAATAAATATATTGGAAATTTTATTCCAAATAATATCAATAATTATATAGGAATCAAAATTATATATTTTTTATATGTTATTTTTTAGGGATGAGAAAACATTTTTCTAAAAATGATTTTTAGTTACTTTTTACTCATATATTTTAAAATTAATTTATTCCAATTATAAAAATTGATTCTTAAAAAATATATTCTATATCTAGAATTATTAGGTAAAAATTTATTTATGATTTCAATTTCATCTTTGTTCATTATTAATCATAACCATGGTAAAAAATTTTCACCAAAACAAAGGGTAAATATGGTTACTTAATGTAAAAAAACAAGTGATATTGCTCAAAACTCATATAATAATTCTTATTGGATGATTATATATATATATATATATATAATTATATTATAAAATGTATAATTTTATCTACTTTACCAAGATTAATACTTTATAATATTAATTTTTTTTTAAAAAAGATTACTATTGTGCCACTCCCCTCACTTATAAATGGGAACCAAATCTCATTTCTTCCTATTTTTATATTGCAATATTGTCCAACCATTATATAAACAAGACTATCCAAAACATCCCTATCCATTCTCTAGAGGCCCCAGTTCCCTCAAGTGATTGATCCTATTATCCATAATGTGTAACCAAAAGAGAGATATTTGATGAGAAAGTATATGTCCTAAGTGACTTATTTCAAGTATATTTATTCATCTACGTACTTCAAATATTATTTTACTGTGATGAAATAATAAAATAAGTATCTTAAATATAATTATGTGTTATTATTATTATTTCATAATAAAGTTTCATCTTCTATTCAATATTAAGTGAAATGTAAACGGTTTTCGTATGTATGTGCGGAATACCACCTCCAGGATGCGATGTGTTTCATTTTTTATTACCAGATAATATCGATGGACATAAAAATTGAAAAAACAAATATAAATATTACCTATGATATAATTTTTATTATGTAAATATAATATATTACTTACCTTTTTACTCATTTTTTCCTCCAAAATTGATAATATCGCTCGTGCGTATGTGGGAAGTACTACATCCACGAAACGATGTGATTCATTTTTCATTTTAAACTAATAAAGATGGTAATAAAGATATATGTAATGGATAAATATGAATATTATAAAATATTTATGAACATATAATATTAAAATACTATCTTAGTTATTTTTACCCCGATTATAAAAAAGGAAAAAGACGTTCATGCATACATACATACTACCTTCTCCCTAAAACAGCATGGTTCATTTTCCATGATTGACTTACATGGTTGATATTTAAAGTGTATTTAATGTATAAATATGAAAATTAGTGCATGTTTTGGATTCATTTATTTAATTTAAGAACAATCCCTTTGACCAAAGTCAACACACTGATGTTTTTTTGAGGTTATGCACCGAACAACCCCAAAACCTCCAACATGAACATAACGATTTTAGTAACTAAATAAAATGTGGTAATAAATGAAATAAATAAAATAATGATATTAAAAGGAAAATAAATTTTTTATTAAAAAATAATAAAACTAATATAATAATATTATTTAGGATTTACCAAATGTATGATGTTAGATGCAACCAAAGGTAAGAGACTTTTCTTTAAAACCTAATTTTAAAGTATTCATTTTAAATATTTTTCTTCAATGTACATGATACTAAAAATGATTAAAGAATTTTATAATTTCTAATTATGAGGATTTTATATTACATTTTTAATTACACTTTACTCTCTTTCTATTTTTTAAAAATGAATCTTTTAAACATTAACCAAATGATTCATTTTTACATTTTTGACCAAAGTGAAATAAGAATGTTTTTAATGTGAATGTATTCATTGAAAGTTCCTTCCATCATATAAATTATAATTAAAATTATTCATTTAAATATTTACAAGGTTATTTTAAAATAAAATATATTTTTCAATATTTTGGTAATTATTAGTTTTAATTTTCTTTCAAAGTGATCAATTTGTTTCTCATATTTATAATATAACTGAAATTTTTATTTCTTAAGGTCTTGAATGAATATTTAAATGGGTTTAATGATTAAAGTGAAATAATTTTTTTATTAACTCTATTTTTCTCAGACAATTTATATGAATTATAGGTGATTCTGATATAGATTCGATGATAGGTGATCCCAATATATCCCTCTAATGAATTGGGTAAATTGAAAATGCTTACTAGTTATTGGTTTCTACTAAGAGATATGGGAATTATACACTTAGGGGATTCCATTTTTAATGTTCTTGTAATTGTTAGTGTAAAAATAATGTACCAAGGTATCTATATGATATGATTACAATGGTTTGTAAATTTAATCTTTTGATTCCAAATGGTAAGAAAATTAACATTTGTTTTAGGAAAAGTTTAGGATTTTTTAATGTGAAAGGAATATTTTCAAGGAAATGTATTCATGATTTTTTCTATTGTCTAATAAAGTTTTATGATTATTGTTTTTTATTTTATGATTTGTTTTGAATGTTTTCCAAAAATATTTTAGGTAATAAGTTGTTTTCATGAGAAAGTTAATAGATACTTGAGATCAAATGTTTTTTGTGAAAAAGAAAAAAATTATATATAATTTTTCATGTTTTTAAATGGTCTAATAGGTTTATTTTATTTTTTTCCCATTATGAGATTTGTTTTCTCATCTTATATTTTTGAAGATTTTCCCAATTTTTAATGATGATGGGAACAAATAAAAATTCAAATTCAAAGTCATGTGGATTTATCATAAAAAGAAAAAATTCTTATTATTAAATGTTTTATATAATATTAATAATGGATATAGAGTAGAAGTGTCCAATTTTTAATATATTGGTTTTATACTTAATTTTTTATCTTATTCTCAAAAAAATCTATACAAAAAAGAAACTATAAATGTAAGATAATGAAACCCTTGTTATAAATCATGAAATTATTGGTTTTTTATATTATGAGGTGTTATAAAACTAAACAAAGATCAAGGTGAACACCTCCTCTAATGAAATGATAATTTACATAGTCATTTCTAATTAGCCTCAATGAGAAGATGGAACACTCTGATAAGTGATAGAAGAACTCCTTCAGTAACTTATAACCCTGATGATGTTTCAAAAGGTTGAGAGATTGTTACAATTTAAAAATATTGTGAAAAATCCATGAGATAAACAACAAGAATAAAATATCCAAAGACATACCCTAACACATCCGAGTAGTCACCATAGACTCCCACCACACTCAACTAGATCCAATAAGAAATCTAACCATAGTTTACAACTAGAAATATTTATATGTCTCGAGAGAATTAATGATCAACTCAATCATTTACAACAACCTTATTTCTTCTTTTTAACCTTGATCACTATATAAAGAAGTCATATTCTTATTTAAGATGTATAAGATAGTGTTTGATAGAAACTAAAGTAATGAGTCCAACCATTTTATCTTATTATGGATATATTTTAGAACTAAACTCATTCCATGTTATTATATGACTAACCAAGATGATCACCATTGATAATAGGACATTTATTTTTTATTTCAACCATTTTAGTAGGCATAATATACACAATACAAGTCATGAAAAAAATAAATTCAGTCCTAAAATCTTTATATAATTTATACCCACATAAAAAGGGGACCAAATAAAAAAATAATGATTCATCATCATCAAAAAAAACTTATTACACACTAGAAAATTAATATTTTATTTAAAAATCACCAAAATTCAACAATTTATTTTTTAATACACACTCCACCATGGAATACACTTCAAAATCTTTTAAAACACATCTTACAAAACAAATTTTCAATTGTTTAACACTTATCACTAAAGAAAAATTGATTACAATATCTCATTTTTATGATCCAAATTTCTCCACATAAGCCACTTTTTAAATCCACAGCACTTCTAGAATTTTATTTTAAAATCTATCACCTTAGAGAATACCAAAATAATTTTTATAAACACCCCACTTACTTATTTATTTATTTTATAAAATCTACAATAAATGAAACCACATTAAAAAAAAATTCAAGAAGACCAAGGAGATTCCCTTTATCTAACAACTCTGGGAAAATAAATTTAGAAATTAATAATTTCATAAAATTCCTTCAATTTAAAAAATAAAGATATAATGACAAGAATAATTTCCTCACCATATAACAGTCAAACAGATTCCATTGAGACAACATCAAAATTTCTTAAAAAAAACCTAAATCCATCCAGTATAAGTGATAATGAATTTTGGTAAAATATTCAATTGAGATGAGTTTAAAATAACGAAACTAAGGAATAAAATGATTTCTGTATGGTTTAGTGGGATGGTTTGGGAAACTATGTGTAAACCTAGTAAAAATATATATAATTTGATATAATTTAATTGTATGATCACCACATGGTTGTTAGATCATGTAAGAAAACCATTATAGTCATGTTATCTTACATTTCACCCCAAAACTAATGATAGATCACCGAAAATGAACTACTTACTCCAGTGGGTTAGAATAAATAATAATTCCCCATAAAATACCTCATAATCAACTAAAACCAAATCAAATTCACATTTAAAAACAAAACATTTCATAGAATCATAAGGAAAATGATGAGAAATATTTATATAGACTCTCTCCATCCTTACCTATGAAGACCCAACAACCTTAATCTCATTTATACCATGACACTCCCAAAAAACGTAGGGAATATCAATAAACTTAGGCTCCGATTGAAGAACCTCATATCTAATACAACTTATAAAAAATATGCATTTTTGAAATCTACATATCAGTTCAAATAATTTTCCACTAGGCTTGAAGGGTATTCTCTATCCCCACTAGTTGGAAACTGCATGCTAAAAATCACATAAAGGACTTTTGTGAATAATATTTCTCTAAAAATAGAGATAAATTATAGTGAATCATTTACAAAAATGTCCACTAAAGAACATCCATACATTGGATGTACATACACCATTAAGTTTATATAACCCATAAAAAAGGAATTCTAAATAGTTTATTACAAAATAATGATTCAGAATATTTTAATAAATATGGTAGATAATATATAAACGATATAAAAAACAAGGGATAACCAGATATAAAAAAATCTGATAGAATCTATAAAGATGATTGTTTTGGTCAATAAAAAAAACTCTATGTACACCCAAATCCCACTCTATATGACCATTGGTTTCTTATATATTCACAACTCACCCAACATTATTGAGAAGAACAAACCAAATTCAAAATAAAAACCTAGAACCTAAAATATATGCATGAGCTAAACATCTGAAAAAGACCTATATGAAAAAAAACTTTTCAAAATATATCAGTTTTATTTCTATATATATAAAAATCACTTTTAAAAACATTCCACTACACTAATATATTTTCATTACAATGAAAACATTTTGAAAATACACATTAAAAACCAAAAATAAGAGTCTTTAACTCAATACAGGTTTTCCAAAACATTATTGAAAACTATATGAACGTGAATGGACCAAACACAACTGGTCATGTACACACAAAGTGGGAACCAAGAATCCAAAGATAGAAAATTAAAACAAAAAAGATAATGGTTTTATTAAAATAAAATAGAGGGATAATGTAATCAAGAAAAAGATAGATATACCATTTTAAATCCAATAAAAAAGAAACAATAGTGACTTGAGATTTACTCTAGGTCTTATTACGAGAAAAATCTAAATTTATCAATTTTCTGCAATACAACTGCGGGTTTATACTAAGTTAATACCATCAAAATCCATTAAATAATCCTACAGTGGACTCAATGCAAATCGATTCCCTTATTTAGACAAGTTCCAATCTTTAAATGAGGGACACAAATAGCATTTTATCTATCTTGGTTAACCTAAATATAGATATTCCATTTTTAAACCTTAGTTCCCATGACAAAAAGAAAAGTATAGGTGTGTCAATAGAAAAGATAAGATAAAAAAAGACATAAAAAATTATTCTCCCTCACCTCTAATATTCTCACATATAATTTTCCCATTATAGAAAATAAATCTTTGATATAAATAATAAAAATATATCAAAAGGGTGAAAAAATCATCACATTGTGATAAAAACCACACAAGGGGAAACAAACACCAAGAGGAAATCAAGAGGGTCTCACCATTTTTAAAAACATGGTTTATAAAGATCCAACTGAATATTTACTGAAAAATATGTCTTAGAATGTTGAGACCCATACCATTTTACAAAAATCCATTTTTAAACAACCTTTTAAAATATACTGAAACCACACTCACTATTTACAGTTCAAAACCACCCATTAAAATATGTGTCTACCTCTTTTAAATATAACACAAGAACAAAGTATTTAAATTTCTGTCATGCAAATTTTAATGATCCTTGAAGTAATTTTAACAAGGGAAATAACAACACATTCATTTCACTAAAAATTTGAAATTCATTTTAGAACCCATTTTTAAATAATTTATTTATCAATACCTCATCATTACATAAATCTATGTTTGAAATATAGATCTCACCCTTTTTAATCCAAAAAAGATCAAAATATAGTACACACAATTAAAAGAAATTAATAAATCCTCATAGTGAATTTAAAAATAATTGGTATATTATAATTTTCCACTTTTAAACAATAAAACATAAAACATAAAATATAAATCCTTTATTTTAAGCTCAAAAAATATAGAAAAAACATATATGTACCACATAGATATAACATATGTTCATACATTTAAGAAAAATATTTTTATAAATTTCAAATATAATTTTAATTCCAAGAGGAGAAATTTTCATAGAAACACCTACTTGGAATGAGAAAAAACCAAGGTGAAACATGTCTACTTTAGTAGTGGCCACCAAAATTAGAAATTAAACATCCTATAAAATAAATAAGTGACCAAAAATAGGATCAAATTATAATAAACCCAATACCTATATTATACAATGTGTTTTTGATCTTATAGAATGAGGAAACCTGGGAAAGATGGATGACAGAAGACTATAAGAAAAAGGAGAAGGGATTTACCTTGAAATCACTTGAAAACAACTAAACACAATATATGAATCAAATAAATAGAATTATATATCCCCTATTTGGGGTATTCATGGTTATCTAAAAAAATGGGTATTTATGATAGGTTCCAATTCATAAAATATGAAAGGGGGATTAAATTAAAATCACATTTTTCGTGATTTTGGGTTGGTCACATGATTTGGATACATGGTTTAGAAAATTGTATTCTAACTATGAGAGAGTAAAGTTTCTCCCAAAACACGGAACATGGTTCCATGGGGATCCCTAAATTTTATAAAAACCATGTATATTCATTGTAAAACTAAATCATCTTTAGGACAACACCCTCTTCACGGGAACCACATAGTTTTTACTAATCATATGGGTAGCTGGTAAAACACCCATAAAACCTCCTGAACTTCAAATTTATAGCTCAAATTTTAGGAGGATTCAAGGTGAACCAATATAACACAAAATAAAAGAAAATTAAAACAATAATGGAATGTTTGTTTCACAAGTATCTATGGAATAATTCCTCTAAATATGTTGTTTTATTTCTATAGGATCATGGGTTATGGCCATTGACTATAGTGTGAATTCTCAAGAAGGTTGGATCAGGGCCCCTTTGTAGCATAAAATTACATATTTTGATAATGTTTTGGGAAGAAACCTATACATTATAGTGTAAAATGTAGTGTTGTTCCATGTATCTTTACTATTTTATTTGGAATAAATTTATAAATTTCCTAAAAAACCTTTGTTTCTTTTCTTTATCACTCAATTATTAGGCAACCTGGTGGTGATTTTAGGAGGGATTTCATACTCTATTATGTAGCTATTATGCCAAAACTTGAGAGATTAATTATTGGTGATATAATTTTAGTCTATTACCTTTTTAATTCTTGATTTATTCCCATCCTTCATCAAAAGAAGATTAATTTATTGTAATTCCGGGTTTGGATGATGTTGTGGTGGGAGATTGATATGGGACAATGTACTGTAAGTTTCTGAAGCTTCCTCATCATAATATTTGTCATGTAGACATATTTTCCCCATTTGGATCTAGTGAAATGATTTTAAAATATTATTATTGATGTAGGGGATCCATTATCTCTCTTTTATTTATGTGTATCTATGAAATTTACATGATTTTTCCTACTGGTGGATGATAAGAGATAATTAAATAAGGTTATAAAACATATCAAATAAAATCTATGGTAAGGTATGAATTGACATTATTTTACTAGTTTCCTCATTATTATCTCTTTAACTCCTTTTGAAATTTGAAATATGTTGTGATGTGTATATTATAGATGATATGAATTATGTTCTCTTACAATTATTGATTGTTCGAAATTACTTTAAATAAAATAATAAACTTAAATTTGGTAATGACCTTAATGTGGGTAAATGTAGAAATTCTTGTGAAATCACCTATAGAATAGATGATTAAATTATAAGAAATATATCAATAAATTTTAATTTTAAGGGTGGTTGAAACTAATGTCTAAACTACAGAATTTATTTTGTATTTGAAATTATCCTTAGGTTCTCATGGAAATTGTAGGATTGTATAGTAATTTTTGTGGCTAGTTTAGATTAAAAGTATGTTGGGAAGCGAGGATACAATTGGTTGGTGTGTTATATGTTAGGGTCTAGTTTATGAGGTGGTTGGGTTGTTGTGTTTTTTGGAATTTTTTAATGTTTATTGGTAGGTATGGAGCATAGAGAGTAGTGATCATCGTGTAATGGCCTAGATTAGAATTGTATATAAGTGTTTGGTAATTATATAAAATAATGAAATGAATTGTTAATGTTTAAAATTAAACACAAGATATGTTCAGTGTGGGTTCCAATAAATATGAGATTATATGGCTAAATAAATGGAACTTTTTTGGTAATTGAAAAATCCTGAAGTGGTTAAATCTATGAATAGAGAATGGAATTTTGGGTTTTTTTGTGATAGTTTCATATGGTGGATAACATTTTTGAGGTTGTAAAAATTGGTGGTGGATTCAATGGGGGTGATTTGGTAATGTGGTGATCCATATTTATGTGAACCCATATTTTGGGCATGTGTGTGACTACCATCCTTATATTTGAAAATTATTTTTATACACACCTTATCCGAGTTGGGTATTTAGTACCTAAGCCCATTGATTTTGGGCTTCGGTTGTTTTCCGTAATATCTAGGTTGGTGAGGGTGGAAGGATGACTACTCCATTTTCCTATCCCTATCTTCATTTTTTATTTATAGTAATGATTCTATGTTTATGGTGGCTCCTTATAATGATGGATTAGTTGGTGGAGATACCTAGTAATGATGAATTAGTTGGCAGTTTACCTAGTGGTGATAGATTTTTTATTATTGGAGGTATTTTATGTGATGTGTGGATGGGGTCACACATGGTAGTAGGAGGGAATGCAGTTTTTTCACTACACATTCATAACACCCTACTACCCTATATTTATTCTTTTGTGTAGGAAATGTATGAGAGAAGATAAAATTTTATTTAGGGTAATAAAAGAGGAAAATTAGTGGGAAATTAGTTATGGGGTGACTTACCTACATTATATAATATTATATTACCACTTTAGATGTGTTAGTTGTAGAATGATCCTTGATAAGGTTGGGACTGGGATTAATTTATCTATTTTGTGGTCTTGGTGATTTCTACAATTCATTCACCCGAGAATTATTATGAACTTATCACATTTTTTAAATAGAATTTTTGTATACTCCTATAGACTATACATATTATATTGAACCCTATTATATAAACTTCATTTGTACTTTTCAAAAGCGTTTTAGAGGCTGATTTTGGAATCCATAGCTTAGAGGTTGGAGTTACTGTGGAGTTACTACCATAAGTTTTCTATTAATACTTAATTTTGGAATTTTTATTTTTATTTCATGAAATGATTCAGTTTATAGTTATTTTATATTATTAAATTGTGTTTATAGGTTTTTATATTATATTCATTGATTTTTTTGTGCAATGCCTACCTTTTTTTGACACAATCGACATGAGTCAATAACCTGTGACTTATAGGAGGAAGGCTTCAGGGGTTACTCCATCTATTCATTTCTAGCCTATGAGATATTCCAGTTAGGGGGGGATGGGGTCATGAAAGAATCCAAAAGTTTTTTTCATTTTTGTAATGCGGGACTCTTACCCCAAAGGATCATCAATATGGTATTAGCCTTAATGAGTTTAACTACTAATAATATTCATAAATTTTTTTTATAATGTTGTGATTAAACTATCAAGGAGGTAGTCATGCACTATTTTCTTCCCCATTTGGTTTTTCAAGAATTGAGTTAGTGATATAGTACATTTTTCCCCAGTTTGTCATTTTCTCTCCCCTATTATGATTAGATAGAATGATCTCTACTGTATTTTAGTTGAGGATTCCATTTCGATTATATATAAAATTTAAAAACAAGAAACCTGTCTATGAATTATTATATGTGAAAATTAATGTATAACAAATCTCTCTCATTGGTAAAGGATTTTACATCAGGTTCACCTTTTTATATTTAAAAAATTTTCTATCACATGGAATATTTGGTTTTGTTTTGATTTATTTTGGTGAAAACTTTTTGAAACTAAGATGATAGGTGGTTGACTAATCCTATAAAGGGTAATTTTTTTCATGTTATGGGTTCTCTTATAGATTTAATAATATTTTTGAAATATATCTACGTAATATGACTAGTTACACTCTTTAAGGGATGTGATCAATTATCACTGATGCATTTAGAATAATACTGCACATAGGAGTTATTTTGTCTCACATTTGATAGTAGTAATAAATTTAACTATAGTAAAATGCTATATATGAAGGTTCTACTAAATTTAACACCATATAAGAATATTTTCGAATGAGGGGAGGTGGAACATACTATTCTATAGGGATTGGGGCCATAGAGAGTTTCATATGTATCCTCAATAAATAAATCCAAAATACAATATTTTTATCTCAAAGATTATACCCTTTAAAAGGGATGATATATGATGAATGTGGATTGAAAATTATATCCTAATAATAAGTAACAACTTTTATTTCAAATACATACAAGAAGGGATAATATCATGTAATTTTATGTTTATTTTAAAACTGTGAATGATGTTCTTTAATAATTCAGGGATCCAGGACTATTGTGATATTTATTTTAATTACATATGAATAGGAATTGAATTTTAAAGGTACCGGTGGATGGTTTGGTGGGAGACCACTAAATGAGAGGCCCTTTTTTATTTTGTATGAGTAGACAATATTGGTGAAGTTTTTTTGGTTTATTTCAGAATTCTAGCCCATATTTAAAAAACTTATACCCATAGAAGGTGGATAGTGAAGGATAAATGGACCCATGGGACATAGGAAACCATGTGAATAGACTTGGTTGGTTTCATTCGGAATAATACTATAATATTTAATAATGATTTTGGAAAACCAGAATTAAAGATATGTCATCGGTTCTTTTAGATGTCAAATCCTCATTATCAAAGGGATATATGTTTGACACATCACCAAGTATACTTAGTAGGGAGGGGAATTCTAGATAGAGATAAACTATTAGTTACAAGGTTCCCATTATCAATGGTATATATGATATTATGGTCTATGTGAAAGTGGAAAATATATCTGTCCTAAATATAGGACTACTGAATCATATCGATGGGAAATTTTGGATTTTTGAGGTATTGACTGAGGTAGAATAAATTATTATGGTTTTGAATGTGTGATAAACCGGGTAATACTAGAAATAAATTAATATTATGATTTATAAGCATTAAACTTATTAATATATATTCTTCATAGTTTTAAAAATAATTTTAATAAAATTTTCAGTCGAAAATGGAATAGTTTTTTTAACTAAATGGTTCTTCCATGAATTACTTGGTTTTATTTAAAAGAATTATTTCTTCATTATATAAATTTAATGTGATAAAAATTACTTCATTTTTGGATAAAAAATAAAAAATAAAAAATAAAAAATCATATTAATCCTTACTATTTTTTTGAAAAGATTTATTTATGAGGGAATAATGAAAAATGATGAATTTTTACGAAACAAACATTTTTTCATTAAATTAATTAGTTTAAAAGTACCATTACATTTTGGATTCAGTATTAATGTTAAATAATATCAAGTTTATTAAATAATATATAAATGATTTAATATTTATAAACATTATATTTTATTTTGGAAATAGTTTTTTTGGGCTTAAAAACATATTTATCTAAAAACTGTTTTTCATTGTGTTTTAAGCATTTATATTAAAAGAAAAATCTAAGAGTTCAAAAAATTTGGTCTTGTAAAATTTATTTAATATTTTTAATCATGATTTTACAATTTATTAATGTGTTTAATTTAATTTTTTCCGATATTATGAATAATATCCGTGGAAAAAATGTGTCACTATAGTAAAAGTGAAATTTAGTTAATTTAGGTAAAAAATAAGTGATATGGAAAAAATTATTATCTTAATACTTATTATATGATATTATTTAGACCCTTATACCCATATACTCAAAATTGGATAATTTTAGATCTAATTTTGCATGATTAATAATTTATACTATTTACATTTTTAGAAAAATCACAAGTGTGCCACTCCGCTTACTTAAAAATGGGAACCTCACATCCTCTCTTATTCAAACATTTTGATAACTCTAGTTCATACAATAATTTGACAATATTTTCCAACACATATTATATCACATATTATAGGTCTCTTAATTCTCAAAATACTAATCCTAGAGGGCTTAATAAGTATCCCAAATGGATATATCTGAGGAGAATGTATAACTCTTAACCAACCAATTTGAAGTTTATCTCATCTTCTAACTCCATCAAATATTCTTCCACCAAGATGCAGTAATAAAATAATTATCTTATAAAAACTTAATTTTTTATTATTATTATGGGTAAACTAATTTTAATCTTCTTTTACATATTATGAAAATTGAAAATGTCACTCATGCATATTTATGAAATACCACCTCCTTGAAGTTATGTGTTTCATTTATCATCACCAGATCATATGGTTAGTAATAATGATTATAAAAAATAAATATATGTTATATTTATTAAATAATTATAAATATGTAAATAGAATACATTAATTATCTTATTACTATTTATATCCATTGGAAATTGATGACGTCACTCATTTTTATGTATCAAATACCATCTCTATGAAGTGATGTGATTCATTTTTCATTTTCACCTCATAAGGATGGTAATAATGATAGATGCAATGAATAAATATGAAATTTATAAAATATTTTTAATTTTTTAAGAGTATCATATTTTCTTGTTTATTTCTTTTCAACCCATTAAAAGAAATTAAAATGTTTTTCTTGGGTACGTACAAACTACATTCTCTAAAAAACGAGATGGATCATTTTTTCAGACCTCTATACATGTTAGGAACTTATAGTGAATTTAATGTGTACATATGATAATTATTAATTTTTTAATATTTACCCAAAACCTATTTGACCATAATAAACTTATCGATGTTTTTTAAGGTTATAAGCTGAACAACCCCAAAATGTCTAACACAGACTTAACTATTTTATTAACTAAATAAAGAATGGACTTAAATGAAATTAACATGAAATGAAATATTAATTAATTATAAAAACTATATAATTTTATTATTCAGGATTTATAATATATACTAATATAGACAACACATAAGGTAAGAGACTTTTATTTAAAACATTATTTTAAAGTATTCATTTAAAATAATTTTCTTCCATGTCAATGTTATTTAAACTTTTTCAATAATATTATTATTTATAATTAAATGGATTTTAAAAATCATTTTAATATAATTTTGAATTTATTTTTAAATGTTAAAAATGTAATCTTTTAAACATTTACATTAGGATTCATTTTTTTTCTAATGTTTAAAAAGATTTATTTTTATGTTATAAAGATTGAAAACCCTTTTCTTCCTTAACCATTATTAATCGACAATATTAATTTAAATGTTCCCATGGTTTTTTTCAATTAAAAATTTTTGGTCAATATTTTGGGAATTTCTAGTTAAAAAACATTTTTCTAAGGAAATCGAAACTTATTCCCTTGTTAATGAGACAGATGAAAGTTTTACTACCAATGAGATGAAATTCCAATTAAAACGTGTTCTAATATTAACTCAAAAGTTTTATTTGTTTTATTCATTATAGAGTTCTTGAAAATTTTATATGAATGATGTCTCAGATTGATATAACTCTGAAGATGGGTGAGTCAGATATAGATCTCCAATTCATTGGGTAAAGTGACAATGTTTACCAGTTATAGGTTACTCCTAAGATATATGGAAATTATCTAGTTTAGGGATTCTATTTTAAGGGTTATTATAAGGGTGAATGTAAGGACAATTTACCAAGGTATCCACATGATATTATTGAACTGGTTAATAAAGGAAATATTTTGGTTTCAAATAGCAAGAAAATGGGCTTATGTTTTAAAAAATGTTGATGAATTTTAAAGGTGAATATTTTTTTTAAAGGAAATATAGTCATGAGTTTTCTAATTTTATAAGAAAATATTATGATTAATATTTTTTAAATTATGATTTAAAATAAAATATTTCATGAAATATATTAATATATTAATTTTTTTAATAAAAAATAAAAAATATATATTTGATCAATTTTTAATTATGAAAAAGGAAAAATTTATTTAGGATTTTTCAGGTTTAAAAATTTACTAATGAGTTTATTTTTTTATCATCTCTTTAAATATTATTTTGAAAATAATACATTGTTTTTAATTGATTTTAATAGGTTTTAAGAATGAATAGAAATATAAAATTATTCAAGTTTAAATTTATGAATATTTTTCATAAAGATAAAACATGTTTCATTTTAAAAGTTTTATTTTGTGTTAAAATAGATACTAGGTAAATCTGTACAATTCATAATATCTTGTTTTTTATGTAAAGTTTTACCTAATTATCTAAAACTCTAAATAAAAAATATCCTTGAAATTTAAGAAAGTAAAACCATTTTTATCAATATATTAATTATATATTATTTAAGCTGAATAGTTTTGTAGTCAGTATTTATGGAAAGGATAAGATAACTTTGGAGGTTAAGAGAATGTTAAAAGAAACATTAATAATATTATAAAATATGATTACATTATCATGAGATAGATTTTTTTATATTTCCATGATGCTTCAACTAATTCTTGTCTTTCCAAAATGGGTTTCCACAAAGGAAATACAATGGTTATGGTGGAAAGGATTGAAGAGGATAATATAATTCCAAACTAGATATATGGATTGGCTAGAATAAGTTTAGAGTATTTTGTAGTTATGTTGACTCAGTTTACATAGGCTACCAATTGGGGAACCAACGTAAGAGAGATACCAAATTATACACATACAAAACATTTTTATAGTATAGAATTTCAAGAAATAACTCACCGAAAATTTTGGTGGATCCTTAAAACGAGTGAATGATAAAGGATATATTATTTCCCTAGAGAAGATATGTTAGGTTTCTGGATTTTTGTAACATATAAGTGTAGCCCTTTATATTTATGATTTGAAGGAGAAATAAATCAATAAAATAATTTAGTGAAAAAATAGGGAAAATGAAGAAATTTATTCCATAGAATGGATGTTACTAAAAGATATTTTACATAAAAATTAATTTTTAGAAGTTATTCTAAATAAAATGAACAAGAAATACCTAGATTATAAGAAAAATGAGGAAGAATAATTTTTCCTAGGAATATAATTTTACTACATTTTCCTGGTATGAACCAAATTCCATTCAGGACCATGATATCTTGGTTGATTCATTTTACTTAAGATTGATGTAAATATTATGAAGTGCTTTGGTTACAAATGAATTTGGAAGATAGGTGGAAATTGTGTTGTGTGCTGAGAAATTTGAGATTCAGATTGTGTAATTTTACATCCATAAGAATAAGAAATAGTTATGGTGGATAGAAATGGAGAATAATTAATAAAATAAACTTGAATATAATAAAATTAAATTACACCTCATTGTAAGTGTGAAAATATGGATTACAGAGAATTCGTGAAGATATCTAGGAATTGTTACCACTACGGGAAGCTCGAATACATGGATCCTAGATAAAAATAATTTTTCTTCGGAAATGGTGTGACTAGTAATGAAAATATGGTAGTGAAATGTTTTAATTTCAATGTTTTGGATTATTAGGATAATTTATGTCTAAATTTAGTTACTCAAGGTTGTAATCATCATGATTATAAATTTGAAAGTTACACTGAAGTCACTTTCTACTGTTATGGGAGATGCATACCCTAAATGAAGTGGTGATAGGTACATTAATTATTTAATAAAACCCCAAAATCATATTATTTGACTTTAGACCCACAAATTATTTTATATCTAATAGTTTTTCAATTTAATTGGGAAAACAATCTCTAGAAATGAAGTTGTAACTCTTGGTTACAACTCTCAGGGGTAGTATAATGGTAATTTTTTTATAAAAATATTCCCATTATCATATTTTTAATGATTTTTCATACAAAACTTAATGGATTTACCATTATAGAGTTTAATGTTATTCTGGGTATGTATTGGATTTCATTTGATCATGAATAGTAAACTTTTAAAGCTAAAGAAGTTATTTTTCAGAATAAATTTCAATTTTTTAAAATAATGAATTCCTGTATTTGATAACACAATAAGAAGGTGATAAAATGATAAAAGAAGCATGTGAGAGTAATCTTGTACATATTTTTAAGAATAAATGAATATTTAAATTGGTAGTGTGAAAGTAATAAATTAATATCTGTATGTATTTCTCTATAATTTTCCTAGTTTTATTCTTGATCAATAAGTTGATTTTACTATTTACTTAGTTCATGGTTATAAGAAAATTTAAAAACCTCCCTATAAAATGGTTTTATTTGAGTTGTTATAATTTAAAAAGAAATTATAGGAGTTTGTTTATTAGGGTCTCATCCACCCTAACACTTATGCTTGGGGTGATCCTATTATATTTGTTAAAAATATGGATAGTTCCATGAGACTTTTCATTGAATATCAGACACATAATAACATAAATATTAATAAAAAGTATCTATTTACTGACATTTATGGCTTGTTGGATCAGCTCTAGGGGGCACAATATTTTTCAAAGATTTATCTCTGGTCTAGGTATCACAAGATGATTGTGAAGTAGGGAGAAATTTTGAAAATAGAACTCTATACTATATAAGGTCACTACGAGTCTATGGTTATGAATTTTTGGTTAAGAAACATACCATCTATTTTTATCGATATTGTGTATAGATTATTCCAAGAGTATATGGATAAAATATTTATTTTATGTATTGATGATATTATGGAATACTCTTAAATCTATGGAGATCATGAGAAACACCTCGGATTTTTTAATGACTTTAAAAGAAAATAAGTTGTACTAAAAATTTAGTAAATGGAAATTCTGCCGATAATAGATTTTTTTCTTGAAAATATAGTTTATAAAGATGACATAACTATTTATCATACTAATAAACAAGTGAGAGACTGTTCAAGGCATGAAAATATTATAAATATTTGATGTTTTCTAGGATTTGTTAGTTACTAATGACTTTTTGTTGAGAACTTTTCTTGGTTGTCTTCCCCCTAACTAAGTTAAATCAAAATGTAGTCAAAATCATCTCGAAAAATGATTTTTTATTTATTTTAGTAATTCAAAATTATATTTTTTTGTTCTCCAATGTAAAACGTTCTAGAAATTAATAATGAATTTATTATTTACATTGATGCTTCTTCGAAAGGACTTTGTTGCATCTTGAGGTAGAATGGTTGGGTTATCTCATATTCATTTCATCAATGGAAACCCCATGAGTAGAATTAACCAATACATGACCTTGAGATAGATTTGTTTGTTTTTTTCCTTAAAAATTTAGATACATCATTTATATTCTGAGAAATTAGAAATTTACACTTATCATAAGTGTTTACATTATATATTCACTAAAAAAGAGTAGAACATGAGGTAGAGAAGATGGCCTGAACTGGTTAAGGATTTTGATTTAAAATATAACTATCATCTAGGTAAACAGAATTTGGTATCATAATCCTTGATATGGATAGATAATTATGAATTAAAATTGTTGGGTTTGGAACATGAACAATTAGTTAATGATTTAAAGAATGTTTTCCGAGAAAATATTTATGAATAAACCTATTCAATTTTTGTGAGGCATCTATACAACTATTTTTTCCAAGAAGAATTAATGAGTATTATAAGTAATATCGTTCCTTATAAGATAGATAAGAATTATTCAATAAAGATATGTTTCATGAGTTCAATGTTTATGAATAAATTATTATCATATTTGGGAAGAAGTTATGTCTTCCAAGTGGTTAACAGTTGAGGAAGGAATTGTAAAGTGAAGCTCTCCACTCTCTATATTCTATTCATCCTATTAGTACTATGATATAAATATACTTTCAGAAATAATTTTTATGGGAAGGTATGATAAATTATATAACTAATTTTACCACGAAATTCTCAACAAATAAACAATTTAAAGATGAGGAAAAAATACCAAAGGCATGCTTTAGTTTTTCCATTGCATTAATAGAAATGAGAGAATATATCCCTATATTTTTTATGGGAATAAAAAATAAATCTCAAGGTAATAATTAGATTTTAATTATTATTTATAATTAAACTAAATATATTCATTTTATTCCACTACGTGATACTACTTATTTTGGATAATATTTCAAGACTTTATTATAACGAGATAGTCAAGTAACAAGGTTTTCCACTCTCCATTAAATCTGACCATGATCTCAAGTTTACATTTAATTTTTAGAAAATAATTTACAAGTGGAGGGGTAATAAATTAAATTCAGTAAAACTTCTCATTACTAGTTAGATGGATAATCAGAGCATACAATCTAAACTTTAGAGGATATGATTCCAGATTTCTCATTGGATTATAAGAGATGTTCAGATCAACAAAATTCTTTTTTTAAAATTCTTATAATAATTGTTTCCATTCAAATTAAGAGTTGATAAATAGAGGGAGAAAGAAATATTTCCATGAAGCACATTTCCACATATTTCAATCAGAGAATAATCATTGACATGGGATTCAGTCATTATACCATTAGGATTTTTTACTTCTAATTCAACATATTACCTTTTAGGATAGGAATTAACATTCATGGACACTTTTTATGATATAAAGTAATTCACTTGAGAAATACTGAATAAGATACTTTAATATTTGATTATATTTGTCACCACCTCAAATTCTATATAATATCATGAAACCATTTCTAAAACCAAAATTATTAGCATTACCACCATGTATCTTTAATCTGAGGTATCAAGGAATCATGAATAAGATGTCTAATTATTAACAACGTATTTTCAGTATATTATACCTTAGGTATAACCTAGGTAATTCATGGTCCTTATTTATTCAAATCATTCATAACGGTTCATAAATAAATTGTTAGTTATCCCAATCATATCTCCCGATAGTGTCAAACCAGGTGCATAGTGAAGGCATAATAACCATGGACCTAAATGATAGTCAAGATATAATAGACCGACTCCTTTTGGGGTTATTAATCCAAGATTTATGTATTCCAAAACCATTTCCACCAATATAGTCAAATCATAGATGTTTTTCTATGAAATCCAAACTCCTCTCTTTACCATAACTTATGATGAACTCTTAAGAATAGGATTATAATACAGGTTCCCAATAATTTTTTGTAATTAATGTTTAAAAAGGTAACTAAACCATTCTATGATACCAACTATAGTGAACCATACTTTTTGTAAATAGATATTACAACAAAATATATGTATATTCAATACAAAATATTATAATACATTCTATAATATTATAAGTTTAGTTTATTTGGAAACGTGGATACATAAACATGTTCATAAGATATATATATAATATCCCACTATTTTATTCATAACCATCACCCTGATTACATATATAATACTTAAAAACTTTCATTATTACATGTGGAAATGACAGATAAGAAGGGGTGAGTACAAATACTTAATAAGGTTAAACAATAGAGATATCAATGATAAATTAAGAATGATATGATAATAAGGGTATGAGAACATAATATTAACAATTAAAAACCATACCTATTATATCATAGATCATAATATTGATTCCTTCCATAATTCTTGGTATTTCATAAGACATAAATCATAACGGTGTCAAAGAGCATGATCCATGAGTGAAACAAATTAGCTCAAAAATAAGTTTGTAGTATACAAAAAATCATAGAAAATATTTTTATTATTCAGGGATTATTTACAATACTTTCATGGTGGATGAGGTTAACTTTCGATTATATTATGTCATTAGTCATGGTTCACACTATAGACTATCACAGTGGATGAAGTCCAATACTCAACGGGCTTCACTCCCTATTCTAGTCTTTATTATCTAATGAGATATTCTTACTTACCCAATGTACTAGAGGGATATATAAATATGTGACCACCCATTACACAATAATAATCAATTATTTTGTGTTACATAATATCATAAAACATTCATCACATATCAAAACATGTAGAGGGAAACCAGTTTCATACACATTACAACATTTTATTATACGATAACCTATATAAATAAACTTGTTTGATAAAGAATCTAATCATCATAATAATGAAATATCTAGATAAATAAAAATTATGGTATCCTTGGATCAGAACCCCTTTAAATCATAATTAACATAAATGGATGTTATCACATATGAAAAATGCCTTTAAAGGAACACTGTAATATATTTTAAAGGGAATTCCCATTTCAGTTTGATACTACTTATTTAAAATATAAAAAATTTCCAAAATAATAATGAAAAAATTCTATTAGAAAATAACCTTGGAGACTTGTAAAGTATGTTTCAAATCAATGATTGCTCATGATGGCATGAACCTCTGTTTATTCGGTGTACATAAAATCAAACATTTTTTTCACATGTTTGGTATGAAGTCAAAAATACCTCATTTAGAAAAGTAAAAGATGACTCCATTTTAAGAATTTCATAAAAATTTAAACCTCGATAAAAATTAAATTAAAAAATCATTGAATATTTTTAAATAAATTCTTCAAAAACATTTTATAAAACCTGGATATGGAAGAAAAATTATTTTTGATCGGAGGGAGAAATATAGTCATCTTTCCATAAAAACATTTGTTCAGTATATTGAGTTAATAAATAGAGCTAAATGAATGGAAAACATATAATATCTTGAAATATCCATATTAGGATTAAATTTATGGTATTCTTGAGATTTAGGTTATAAAAGTTCATTATTGTAAACTAATCATAAAAAATATCAATAAACAATGATATTGTAACATAAATCCATTATCTCATGTTAAAATTGATTTTAATGATCTATAAACATAGCTATAATAAACTTAAATTTATTATAATTCTTAAGTAGAATAATCTATATATATATAATATCATATATGATCCACTTGTAACATCTTAACATTAATATATTAATAATACCTTATTATAATCATTATTTTTAGGTGTTAACTTTTCTGATTTCCATGACAATTTGGGTTCATTAGTTTAGATCCTTTTACTGTAGTCTTGTATCCATTATCTTTGGAATGCTAATAATTATATAAAAACAATATATATTCTATATATTTATATTTATATTCATCCATAAAATTTAGAGATAGAAAGTTGAACTATACCATTCACGTGGACGGTAGACGATGTGTATGCCTAAACACTGTTTTCACTATTCAACATATGGAATGAAAGGAAGTTAAATAAAAATTCTCCTTTATAGAATAATTATTATTTCATATATATCATATATACACATTAAATATGTATTTATTACCTTCAATGTAAATAATAATCAAAAATTGAATGATAAAACTCTGGGGAGGTGGTAGTCCACACGTACGCATGTGTGACATTATCGTTTTACAATGGATTTAAAGGTAACAAGGTAGATATTATATTTTAAATATAGATGTAAAAATATATCATACATAAAATATATAAACATTAAACCCATCATAATAACCATCCATGAATTATGGTGGTGGAAAGTGAATTGTATCTCAATGTGGAGGTTGTAGTCCACACGTATGCACGAGTGATAGTTTCACTTCCCGTTTGAGGGAAAATATGGTGAATATTAGTGGTTACAAAATCAAAATAAAATTTAATTATATTTATGTTAATAAATTTTCTATTTCACGACTAGTAACATTTATTTATAGGAGATATTAGTAGAAATAAATTGAAAGTTATTGGGTAAGATGATTACCTCTTCATCGGAAGGCATCCTTTAAATCCTTACATAACAACCCTTGTATTGGTCTTTTAAGAAGATCGGAACATAAAATTCATCGATATGGATGTTTAGAAGATACTTTTATATTTTTTGGTTGAGATATATGGATAAAATTTATGTAATTATATATAGGCCCTAAATTTTATTACACGAATATTACATCATTTTAATGATAAAAACACAACAGTTGTATATTTAAGGATTGAAATGTGTATTTTCATTGAAAAATTAAGATAATAAATTATTTATACCAAATAAAAAGAAAAAAATCATTAAAATTATTCTTATTTATCCGATTAAAATATTTCAGGTTCTCCTAAGTACATGCAGTCCCCTCAGGATATACAACAAAGAAAGGGGAGAGCTAAATGGCCAGTAAAGGGAAGTTGAGATAAGAGACCTGAATAAATAGGACAAGAATGTGAATAAGAATCATCAAAATATCATAATAATGGAATCATAATCATAAAAATAAGGAATAAAATTGATAAATAATGGATTGTGGTGATGCATAAAAATGAAACATCATGTCATAGTGGTCAAATACCACACATAGTTTTGAACAATGCTAACATCATGTTCATGCATAACATATGTGAATAATATTAAAATCATAATTGTGAATGAAACTAGTATCATGTTAATGTGTAATACACATTATATAATTAGATATATCACATTACCCAATGCATTAGTGGGCCATAAAATTCGGATCCCACATATCACATCATAATATTTATATAACCATGCATGGCATATAGTATGTATAACAATTATTGTAATGAAATAACCAATGGAAAGGAATGAGTTTGAAAATAATTTAAGAAATAAAAACATCATGAATTAGATTAGGTTTCCAAAATTAAAAAGGGAAATCCTATTTGGGACAAACATCATTATTCTTATGTTAATAAAAATCAACTTAAGAGAGTAAAAGAAGTGATTCAGAAAGATAATTATTTTTTTTGAAAATATCTATATTTGGATTATAAATCAAGGTGGTTAAATGTATATCACTAAAAATAAAATAAAATAATAGTGAAATTATATTCAATTAATATTATAGAGATATCCACACCTAAGATAAATTTAAATACAAATATCATAAATAAAATAATTTGGGTTTGAGAAATCCCATTACCTTAATTCCCGCTTTATTTCATCTCTTTTACACTTCCAGAATAATTAATTTTTTAAAAATAATTTAAACATAAGTAGATTATATTAATTTATTTTCCAATTTATCAATTATAATTATTTGATTTGTTTTGTAATTTCCTTTGGTAATGTGAATTAATTTTGATATCATGTTTTCCTTTAAAATTTCCCATTTTGCATTGATTACTCTATTGGTTCAAAGTAATTTTTAAATTAGTATAATTAATTTTATAAGATAAAAATATATATTTATAAATTTAAATTTAATAAATTATTTATAATAATCATACATAAGATTCGTGATTACAAACTAATTGGAAACGTCCTCATATGGTAGTTTGCCGACCATTAATGAGAAATTTTCAAAAGATCTTGAATATGATGCTTGAAAATTTAATATGTCATATATATATAATAAATAGAGCAGGTTAAAATAATTAATATAATATTAACATAATAATTAATTATCATTATGTGATTTTGTTTTGAAAAGTTGTGAATAAAAGAGAAATTGGAGATGAGACTAAGAGGAAGAGTTGATGAGAACATACATTCTTCTAAGTGTTGTTTCTTCTCTATAACAACAAAATCCTTTGACGAATGGAGATAGATGGAAAAAGAAAATACCTAGGTTTTGTAAGAGGATTAATAGAGGGGATTTTGGTTGATATTTTGTTTTGAAATTTTATATTGGTGTGGTTTTCCAAGGGGATTGGGAGGGGTTATTTATATTTCAGGAGAGGGATATTTTTAGATTAAAATATTGAATAAAATATTATATACAAGTAAAACCTTGTAATAGTGATATTTTGAAATTACACACCACATTTTAATTAAATAACATTGCTATAATAGTTTTAATCACTTTGTAAATCGAATTCATTAGTTTAATTAAAAGGAATGGTGGAAAAATGATAAAATATTATTCTAATGTAATACTTTAAAATTTAGATTTTGGAAATTAATTTTTATGTTTGGAAATTATTTTTATTTAATTCTAATGAATCATTTATGAAATTAATTTTGTTTCCAGAATTTCATGTTATATAAATTACTGGGTAATTATTACATCATGAATGATGTAATTTATGATACACAGGTTACTAGAATATTTTTTTAATATTCACCAAAAAATTGATGTATTTCAAAAAATTACCAAAACATCACCTATGGAAAATTTCAATGCGATTATTTAGAAAATTATATTCATTTTATCATAATAATGTAATAAAATATATATTTTTTGTTTTTAATATAAAAATTATTATTTTTACGAAATCCGTTAAAATACAGTTTATAAGAGATGTGTTTATATATTTTTGAGTTTTAAAATCATGATATTGTTTTGTGTGACATCCCGACTCAGGTGCCACAAAATGGTGCCCTCATCCGGTTGGCCACATTTCCTCATGCATGCCTCCTTATACTCCAGAGGTTGTTGACTAGCAGCGAGGGTCTGGTAAGTCAGTCTTGGAGAGAATATGCCCTCTTTTATCAGAATAGAACACAAATGAAAGCAAACTACAATAACCAAGTTTGAATGAGAATAAATAACTAGAACAAAGCCATTTTATACGATATCCAAAATAAGAAAATACAATGATCAACTGAAAGGTAAAACATACTAATAAAATTCAAATGTCACGTTTCTACAATGCAACTAAAGGAAAAGTCACGATAACTCCCAAGTGGGACTCGAACCACATCTGGTTCCTTCTCCTATGATCTAATTCCAAACAAGAACCTATCCCAGGGCCTTGCCCTTATCCTGTACTACAAAATAAGTCTAGTCAGTTTCTGATCAGGCGGCCAAAAGAGGGTGTGAGTATGACTCAATAGGCCACAAAAAAGGTGTCTAATACAATTCCAGTGAAAAGATAGTGTATGTAGTTTTATGAAGAAATAAATACAATGCATAATTTAAATATTTATCACATTATCATTTAATCTTTAATCATCACATTATTCCTAGTTTCAATTCATGTTTTCTATTTGAAAAATATTTCATTATTATCGTTCATTTGGCATTGAATGTCTTATCAAGCATCCCAAATCTCATTGAGTGTAGTTCACCCTGCCTAACACTCGATATATCATTTAGTGTAGGATTTCATGCCTAACACCCCATAATATCAATATTTTATAACTATTGGGGAGGAACACCATGTCCAAGTACCAACTTCTAATAATTCTAGAATGCCTTGTCTAGAACCACAAAAATCTCATCCATTTAATCATTCTTTAATTCAAAAGAATTAGCCACATCATTCCATTAATAATCCAATGATTAGTTAAACATTTATAAGGCCATTAGTTAACTAGAAAATTAATTAAGAACATAATCCATCAATTAATTCATCAATTAATTAATCAATAAACACAATTATATTTCCATAACTAATTATTCACAATTAATTATGCAGATAAAATATCAGCTTGTCATAATTAATTGTCACAATTAGTTATCTTTTATCAACATTATGGCGCATAATTAAATATTTCAATTAATTATCTTCCATAGCCAACATAATTTCATAATTAATTTACCCAAATTAATTATCTTATCACAATAAATTCAATATCTTAATTATAATATCTCAACCCATAACCAATCTCCAAAAAAATATTCATTTGGGAAAACCCCTTTGTTTGATTCATGATTCAGTTATCAATTAATCACCAAGAAAAATAAAAAGTCTATGCCACATTCCTAATTACTCAAATTTAGGAATTAAATTATAAAGGGAAGCTAGAAATTTATAAACCCACATTCAGGTATCAAATCCATTGCTAGGGGAGTTCTATTTAGACAACCTACCTTGGTTTATTGATGTATTTTAGCACAACGGAAGTCACTAAAATCTGAGCAGGACAACTTCAACGATCTATCTCCAAATCTAAATCCCTAAAACAAAATTAAGATTAAAGGCATCAAGATCCTGAAAATGTAGATGAAGATACACAATGATAGATCTAGATCTCAGTATATAGGTTTAGATCCATGAAAATTATGCATATATTCCATAAAAATATCAAGGAAAGATAGAGGAAAGAATGTGAGAAGAAACAGGATGAAATCCCCTTAATGATAAGAGAACATATCTTCAATCTGGGATTTTGATCTTTAAGAACTATGTTTGGCTCACCTTGGAATCCCTTCATTAGGCTTTCGGATCACCTTGAATTTTTGAATCCCAATACAAGGTCGAAATATGGGAGTATCAGGGGGAGGGGAAGTGTTAGGGTGGTTTTAAAATATATTTTCAGAATAAAAATCCCTTTCACACTGTTTCCTGGTCCTAGAAACCCAGTTAGGGAAAACCGTGCACCAACCATGTGGACCTCACTTTCTATATTTTCACGATTTGAAGAGTTTAGTCGCACGGTTTATCAAACCATTCATAGCCCACTGTTCTTTAGTTTTTTTTTAAAAGTTCACCCAAACGAACCCCAAAACACTACTCCAAATCCTTGGTACTTAAGTACCTAAAAACATACTCGATATGACTTTAAAAAATTCTGGGATCTTATAATATTCCCACCTTATAATATCTCATCCTCAAGCTGCACTCTTTAACTTCTCTAAGATTCTGAGCCAAAAATATTGGGCCACTGAACCTTCACGTCCTCTTCCCATTCCCATGTTTCCTATTGAACACTACCATGTTTCCATAAAACATGAACTAGTTGCATGATCATTCCGTGCAACACATTATCACTATGACGCACCAGACGTATTAGATGCTCCTTAAAGGAGGAATCTATATCAAGGTAAACCTCTTCTACATCAATCAAATTATAAGGTTCAGGGTGATACCGTCATATTTGTGACACATGTAAAACATTACGCATAGTACAAAATTTCTATCTAATGGTTAATCGGTATGCCACTAGCCAGATTATATCCATAACCTCGAATGGTCCTACAAACTTGGGATCCAACTTTTCCTACCTCTGTATCCTATGGTGACCCAATCTAGGAGACACCCAAAAGAATACACGATCACCCTATGTAAACTCTAGGGGGCATCTCCATCTATCATTATACAAATAATGCCTAATCTAAGCCGTATCATTACATTTCCGAATCAACTGCACCTACTCTGATGTATCATGAAATAGACTCAGCCCCAATAGTTATAAATCACCCGCCTCTAACCAGCATAGCAGTGATCCAAAAGGTCTTCCATAAAGTGCCACATATGGTACCATCTGTATGGTTTCTTGATAACTATTGTAATAGGAGAACTCTACTAAAGTGAAGTGATTCTCCCTGGAACCACCAAATTCAAGCCCACATGCTCATAGAATATCATCTAACACCTTTATGGTACACTTCGACTGCCCATTTTTCTGTGGGTGGAAGTCCATATTTAATAAAACCTGTATAGCAAGAACCTTTTATAAGCTCTTACAGAAGCGTGATGTAAAGAAAAAATCATGATATGAAAATATAGTCAATGGAACCCCATGAAAATGAACTATCTCTTGTACAAATAGTTCTCCAAATTGTTCTACTATAAAGGTTTTTTGATTGGAAATAAGTGTACTACCTTCACCAGTCGATCCAAAATGACCTAAAGTGAATCATTCTACCTAAGATCCTTTGGAAGTCCTACCATGAAATTCATAGTCGTGTCATCCCACTTCCATTCCAGAATAGGCAATGACTGCAATATGCATCCAGGTCGTTGATGCTCTTTCATCACCTACTAACAGGTGAAACATCTCCTTATGAACCCTACTATCTCTTTTTTCTTGCCTGGCCACCAAAACTGTCATCATAGGTCCCTATACGTTTTTTTCACCCCGGTATATACCCTCCACTTTGAGGAATTAAATTCCCATATAAGTACCTATCTCATAATCTTAGGCACAACATCCTGATTTTTTCACATAGATGGTCTCATCCTCATCTATTATCCAGTCTGAAGGTGTCTCCCCACATTCAAGGATTTCCCATATGTCTAAACGCATTGGATACTTGTACTAAATATCCCAGATCTGTCTTAAGAGTGTAGACTCCGCTATTACAGAAACTAGAGTCAGCCTCTCCAGACTCTTCTAAACTACCAAATTAATTTCTTCTAGAAAAGTCATCATTTTCCACTATGCACTCAACTCATATACCGACTGAGTCTGTGTTATATTTTTCAAGTAATCAACCACACTATTTCCCTTTCTTGGTGTGTATTCCATTTCAAAATCAAAGGATTGCATATAATCTACCCCACTTCGCTACCAAATACTCAAGTTGTGCTGTGAAAAGATAAACTTCAAAGGTTTGTGATCCATAAAAATTGTAAACTTTTCATCCAAAATATAGTGTCACCAACACTTAAGAGAATAAACCACTACTTCCAACTCAATGTCATTCATAGTGTAATTCCGTTCATGTGGCCTCAACTACCAAGAACTTTAAGAAATGTCTCGATCCCCTTGCATTAACAGAGCTCTAATTCTAATCCCGGAAGCGTCACAATACACTTTTTACTCCTCACCCGACTCAGGTGTGATCAAAATTGGTTCTGATTTCAAGTGATTCCTCAAATCATGTATATCATTCTTGTATGATTTTTTATAATATAACTTTATTACTTTCTTTGTCAAACCTCTATGTAGTGATTCCAATCGGGAAATTTCTTGGAAAAACCTCATGTAATAATGAGCTAAAACAAAAAATATTTAGATATAAAAAATATTCATGGGATTCAACCAATAAACCACTGCCTGAACTTTTTCTTGGTCCACTTCCACACCTTCTTCTGAGATGATATTCCCAAAAAAGTGTACCTTGTTAATCCAGAATTGAAATTTTGATATCTTTTAATATAGTTTATGTTCTCTCAATGTACCCAAGATGATGTCAAGATGTTGGGAATGATCTTCATGAGTCTTAGAGTACAC
This sequence comes from Viscum album, assembly GCA_963277665.1. Classification (NCBI taxonomy): domain Eukaryota; kingdom Viridiplantae; phylum Streptophyta; class Magnoliopsida; order Santalales; family Viscaceae; genus Viscum; species Viscum album. The sequence goes on from OY728161.1 coordinate 1,876,970,839, forward strand.
CAAGATGTCCTCTATAAACACCACTACAAATTGATCTAAGTAAGGATGAAATATCTTGTTCATAAAGTTCATAAGTAAAAATGGAGCATTTTTCAACCCAAAAAAATACAACAAACTCATAAAGGACATACCTACTTCGGAAATAAGTTCTTGGTATATTCGAGGTGCTAAATCTCACTTAATGATATCCTAATTTTAGACCGATCTTTGCGAACACACAATCACCCTTCAGCTGGTCAAATAGATTATCGATACGTAGAAGAGGATATCAGTTATTCATCATCGTTTTATTCAACTTCTGATAACTGACACATAAGCATAGACCCCCATCAGCCTTCTTTGAAAATAGAAAAGGTGATCCCCAAGGTGACATGCTTGGATAGATAAACCATTTATCCTCTAACTCCTCCAAATACATTTTGAGATCTTGAAGATAATTCGGTGTCGTTCTGTAAGGTGGAATAGATACCAGATCAACCCTGACATGAGCTCCATAGTGAATTCCATATCTCTCTCAGGTGGAGAACCTAAAAATTCTTCAGAAAAGTCATCTTGAAATAGTTCTACTATTGGTGTAAGGAAATCTTGCCTACCACTCTCATCATCCTGGAAGAGAATATAAACTTGGGGTGTGACATCTTCTAGTTGTTGAGTAATTTGTCCCGCTTAGCCTGCAAGGATTTACCATTCTCCATGATGAACATAATGGTAACCCTGAGGAGATACAAAGGTCACTCTCCTATGGTAACAATCAACGTGGGATCTATATGTGACTATCCAGTCTGTACCCTTAATTAGGTTGAAGTTCATTATATCAAGGACATATATATCCCAAAGAAAATGATACTCTTTAATCTATAGCTAAAATATATTTCCAATAGATATCCCTTATCTGTGTTCCCAATGGGGTATCAATATTCATCACCCAACTTATAGACTCCACATTCCAGATCAATCCATTAACATGATTTGAAGATATAAAATAATGAGAGGCAATCATATCAAAAAAAGCAGTAGATAAAGTAGAAGCTACTAGAATAGTACCCCTCACTATCAATGGTCCAGCCTCACTCTCCACATGTGTAGGCTGCACTGCAAGTAACTATTGTACCCATTTTCCTTATGGTGTCACCTAACTCCCTTGAGTATCACCACTTTGGTGATATGGGAGCTCATACCCTGAAGCACCATGTCCACTTCTTCTACCGTTTCTGCACATAGAGTTCCAACTGCTAGACCTATATGGTGTAGAAGACCCCATTCCCACACTCTATCTTGGAGAAGCTTCTCCCTCAACACCCTCCTACCAATGCTTCCTATATAACTTCTATAGGTTCCTCAGATTTCCACAAAACTGACACTCTACTATTGGTTGAGGACAACGTGTATGATAGTGTCACTACCTACCGCATCGGTGGCAAAGAACATGAGAAAGATCTGATCCAACTATTTTTATTGACTATCCACGTTACTTTCCACTTTTAGGAATAATATTCTCATAACGATTCTTCATGCTCCCATAAGGCACACACCTAGATCATCTTGTGATAACTACCTATCATTTAATAGAAGACTCCTTTAGGTTCCCCTCTAAAATTGGAGTTGGATCAACCACTTCTTATTATTTATTCATCCAAAGGATATTTACCTGGGACTTAATTTTACACCCATGTCCATCCTGAAATCATTTTTTTGATGAAGCATCATCTACCTCCCAAGCTAGAGAAAAATGCTGTAAATCTATGAAACATTTAGCGTACTCAATTATAGACATGCTTCCTTGGGTCATATGCATAAAATCTAATTCCTTATCTTATTTTAGTGTCCATGGATTGATGTTTTCCAAGAAAGTATCAAGAAAGTCATTCCATAACATCTCATCGGTCTTTCTAGATCGTACCTAAATGCCCCACTAGTGCTTAACTAATCCTCATCACATATAAGTATCCAATGTGACCCTCATCCTAGACAGAGACTCTAAATGGTCATGTATCATCTAAATGGATTAAATCCAAAATTCATCTCCCTCAGTTCGACCCTCTCTAATAACAGTAGGAGGGTGATACAGCTGAAACTCCATTGTCAAATCAAGCATGATTTTAGGAACCTTCCCTCGATCTCTCTCCATGAATTGCATGAATTGAGAAATGTTCTCTCAGAACTATTCCCTTTTCTCCTCAGCTTACACCAATGGTGCCTCAAGTTCCTTATTCGGAAGTTCGTTTTAGGCCATACCCCTCGGTCTCTCCCTCAATAAGCATCGTGGATGCATATCTCTACAAACCCAAAAACACATCTTTGGTCTCATAACACAACCTTAAAAAATTTACATAAGAAGATAAACTAACACAAAAAGTTTCAATATGTCATTTTCCTCTTTTTTCTCCCCACATGATCAACACTGAGGCCTTATGACTACCCTTAACCATCCTACTCCTAGGTCTTCTTTAATAAGGGTACATATGTTCTCATTAATTAATTTAACCATTAATTAATCCGATTATCTCCAATTAATTAATTCAATAATTAATTATTTAATCATACCCATTTCATCAATAAATTTTCTCACTAAACACCCATTTACTCTCATTTTGCATCATTATTTCAATCTCATAATAAATAAAAATAGTTCATGCTCAATAACTTACCCATAACCCATTATCCCGTGAGTGCATAAAATGATGCATGCCACAACAACCCTGAGTGCCTAGAATGATGCATGAAGACTCAAGTATCATTCATATTTAGGAAAAAAATAAAAATTCAACAACTTTCAAAACATTTATCACATCACACCATAAGTCCACCATCCAATGTGAAATAATATCCAATTATAACAACAAACAAAAATCACAACAATCCCACCCCGAGTACTCAGAGTTTCCCCTATATATGTGTTTTCAACTCCCATTCAATAGCTCATTACCATGCCTTGAATCTTCCTAGTATCTTGTCTACCTTTCCCAAAATAGTAAGTAAAAAGAAGAAAATGAAAAGAAAACTCATCTCATACCACTTTATGACGTCCCGACCCAGGTGCCACTAAACGGTGCCACAAGCCGGTTTGCCACATGCCCTCAAGTGTTCCTCCCTATATGTTAGAGGGTGCCAACTATCAGCGAGGGTCTAGTAATTCAGTCTTGCGGAAACTATCCCCCTTTTATTATAATAAAACAACAATATAAGAAAACAACAATAACCAAGTGCGGAAGCATAAAAATAACTTGAACAATACCATATTATATGATATCCAAAACAAGAAAATAAAATGCTCAACTAAAATGTAAAACATGCTACAAAAATGAGAATTCCATGTGTATATAATGAAACTAAAAGTAAAGACACAACAAATCCCAAGAGGGTCCCGAACCACATCCAGTTCTTGCTCCCATACTCCAATCCCACATAGAAACCTATCATAGGGCCTTTCCCTTATCCGATGCTGCAACAAAAAAGTATACTCGGGTACCAATTAGGAAGCCTGAAAAAGGTGTGATTACGACTCAGTAGGCCACCACCAGCGGTGTCTAACTCAATTCTATTCAAAAGATAGTGTATTCAGTTTAACGAAAAATAATTACAATGCATAATTTAAATAGTTATCACATTGTCATTTAATCTTTAATCATCACATTGGACCCAGTTTCAATTCATGTTTTCCATTTGAATAATCATTCATTATTATCATTAATTTAGTGTTGAACATCATGTCTAGAACCCCAAATCCCATTGAGTGTAGGTTTCCATTCCTATCACTCCATATCTCATTCGGTGTAGGTTGTCAGGTCTATCACCCCATAATCTCAATCTAGGATAACTATTGGGGAGGAATTCCATGTCCATGTCCCAAATTTTAATTGGTATATAAATCCATTTTTTGCACCAAAAAAATATTATCCATTTAATAATTTTTTAATTCACAAGAATTAGACACATCATTCCATTACTAATCCAACGATTAGTTAAAAATATCAAAGGCAATTAGTTTACTAAACAATTAATTGACCATATAATTGAATAATTAATTCATCAATTAGTTAATCTATCAATATAATTTTCATTCCATAATTAATTATTTACTATTTATTATCCATATCAAATATAAAATTTTCATAATTAATTTTCACAATAAATTATATTTGATCTACATTATGGATCATAATTAATTGTTTCAATTAATTATCTTTCATAGACAACATTATTTCATTATTAATTTCCCCCAATTAATTATCTGATCACAGAAAATTCAATATATCAATTAAAATATATCAACCCTTAACCAATATTCAAAACAAATATCCATTTGGGTAACCCCCTTCGTTTCTTCCATGATTCAATTATCAATTAATCCCCAAGGAAAATCACAAGTCAATTCCACATTTCTAATTACTATAATTTAGAAATTCAATTATTAGGGGAAGCTAAAAATTCATTAAATCACATTCTCAAATCAAATCCATGACAATGGGAGTTAGATTTAGACCACATACCTTAGTTTATGGACAGATGTTAGCCCAATGAAAATCCCCAAAATCTGAGTGGAAAAATTTCATCGATCAAGCTCCAGAACTAAATCCCTAAACCAAAATTAAGATTAATGGAATCAAGATCTTGAAAATCTAAATATTGATCTGCAACACAAGATCTAGATCTCAACACATAGGTTTATATCAATTAAAATGGTAGAGATCTTCAATGAAAATATCAAGGATGGATAGAAGAATGAACAAGAGAGGCAACAAGATGAAATCCACTTATGGGGAAGGGAGATGATCTTCAATCTGGGATTTCAATCGCGAATAACTTTGTTTGAATCACCGTGGAATCCATCTGAAATGCTCTAGGGTCACCTATAATTTTTCTAGCCCACCCAAGATCGGAATATGTGTGTCTAAGGGGTTTAGGTGGTTTTAAAATATATTTTCCGAATAAAAACCCCACGCACACAGTTTACTAGGTTGAGACGCATGGTTTGGGAAAACCATGTGCCAAATGTCCGAACCTCTCTGTCTAGTTTTGCACACTTCACACGATTTAGTCACACAGTCTATCAAACCGTGTGAAAATGGTGCACATCCCACTTTCCATTATTTTTCCTTAAAAATTCACCCAAAGGCACCCCAAGCCACTACTCCAAATCAAAGGTACATAAAAGCTTCCAAAGTACCTAAAAACGTGCCTGAGATGACTCCAGAAAAGATTTGGATCTTACATTTTGGAATTAGAATAATCATATATACTTATATTAATCATGATAAATATAATTTATATAACATTTTATTATTTTGAGGTCAAATTACTGTTCCAATGGCCGTGTTACTATTCTCAATGACCACGTTACTACTCCCAACGACCAGGTCACTATTCCCAACAATCACATTACTATTCCAATGGTCACATTTCCTCCTATAAATACAAATTAATTCCTTCATTAACTATTCAATTCAATTCTTTTGAATGTTTCATTTTATAATGTTGATTAGATTAATAATATTTTTTTTCTTTTATATAGCGTAGCTTGTGGGAGGGATGATTAAATAAGATAGGGGCGATTTATATTTTCCCATTGAAGTTTTTATATTTTTTATTTTTTATAACCTTGTAATATTTTTCATTTTAATGGTCTTAGCCTTTGGATAATGTAATAATTTTAATAAATAAAATGATTCTTTGTTGGTTTCTTTATGAGTATTTTGTGTATAATAATATATAATATGATATGATACACATTTATTATAAAAATAAAATATCATTTATAAACTCTAGGTTGTTATATCCCCCACCGTTCCAAAATTTCGTTACCAAAATTTCAAATCATATTCACGGTTGAGAATATGGGGGGGGGGTACTTCTGTTTCATTATTTTTTATATTTCCCATGTATCCTTTTCATACTTACAGTTCCTCTAAAACACATTGAAAATGTGTGTTATCTTGTTGCATTGATGTTTATTTATATGGTTCAAGATCTTCACTAGATGTTATTTATGTGAGAGGTCATTATCTAGTTTTACCACCTCCAGATTTAGTACAAGTGTGCGATGGTGTATGTACTTCCACATGAGAGTTATGCGGTACACATCCTGAAATTGATCCATATTTCGTGAAAGTGAAAGTCAATAGGCCATGAATCCTATGGTATCAATGATCTATAAGGGGAAAATATACATAGGGAAAATCTCACATTTCCTTCCAAAATGAATGAATCTATTCTATAAAGATATTTGATGGAAAAACTTATCTCTAATATGAAACTTCAAGTCAATTCTTTAGTTGGTACCAAAAATTTATTTCTGACTCTAAGTAGATTTTATATTATATTATATGGATTAGACATTATTTATCATATCATTCACAAGATTAGGTAAAAGTAGATTTCATTCCCAAATTCCTTCCAAAAAGTTGCAGTTATACATCGCTTCCTATATTGAGTTTAATATGGATCTATATAAATAATTGATTGGAAGCTATTTTAATATGAGAACTCAACCAATGGGAGATGTTGATCCCATTATATTTTTAAATTCCATCGAACAGAATCTTCTCATGTCCTTGAGTGTATAAATATTCTTTTATGATTGGCCATAATTTTGGGGGTGATAGGTTGTATAAAAATAAAATTTAGTATTCATATCAGGTTAAAGACCTCTCTATAATTTAGATGTGAAGATGGATCAATATTATATATTATTGAAAGTGGAACCCCATACCACCTCAAAAATTCCTTGATGTATATATTGGAATGTTTTTTCAGCAATAATTATTCTTGAAGGTTGATGTAGTGGGATGTCTTGGTGTATCGATCCACCAATACCCATATCACATTATTTCCTTTGGATGTATTTAGGAGACCTATGAAAAATTCCATAGTTACATTCTCCCATTTCCTTATGTGCATAAGAAATGGTTACATCATCCCTCGGTACTCTTGTCACTTTGATTTTACATTCTGACATATCAAATAATTTGAGTTATACTAAACGACGACCTTCAAAATTTTTCCCACCATAAGTGTTCTTAGAGACAGCGATACATCTTGGTACTTCTATGATGGATGAAGAAAGATGAGTTAAAAACATTATCCAATAGCACTTTTATTATATCAGGCGATGAAGGCACATAATGTCTAGTTCTAAATCAAATTAAACCATCCTCATTAATGTATAACTCATGTAGATTTACTATTTTTACTGCCTTCACCTTATTTTTAAGCTTATAATCATCCGTTTGTGCCTCATTGATATTCTCTTGGATAGATGGTTATGTTATTATTTGGTAAAGTTTATATTTATTTCCTACAAATATGATTTCTTGAAGATATGTGATTTCTCAACACACATCATGGACAAAGTAGAACATTATTTTTTCAAATAGAATCAGATACCTTGTTCAACTTTCCCGGATGGGAATGAATCAATTAATTATAGTTATTAATTAGATTTCTCCATCTTATTTGATGCGTTTTGAGCTCCTTCTATGTGAATATATATTTTATACTATTATGATTGTAATTTATGTCACACTTCTCACAATAGAGGTAGTTCCACCAAATATGCAGGGAAATGATAACAACTTATGGGTCCTGACTATGAATCAGGTAGTTTTGATCATGGATCTTAAATAATCGGGAGGATTAGGTTATCAATTTATCATTATGAATTAGTATGTAATCCGTAAATAGATTTTAATAATTTCTATATATCACAAATCCTTCTCCACTTTTTGTTTGTGTGAGTATAGATGTAGTTATTGGCCTTTTATATAGTTCCTTAAATATTTCTTCACATTCTTATATCCAGAAATATTTTAACCCAGTACATATTAACTTGTCTTATGGGTAAGATAATCATGATTAATTTCTAACAAAATTTTTATTATACCCTATTAGGAAAATAAAACTATGGATTTCCATGACACTAGTGGGACCATGCCATTCCTCAATTGCTTTTTTCTTTGAAGGGTTTATATTAATTCCTTCACTAGTGATAATGTTCCCAAAAAATGTGACTTACATCATATAAAAGTCACACCTGCTAAACTTAGCATACATTTCCTCATTTCTTAATATCTCTAGCACAATATTTATATGCTCTTAATGTTCCTCCTTTATCTTGGAGTAAATGAAGATATCATCGATAAAATGTTCCATAAATTTGTTTAGGTAGTATCTAAAGATGTTATTCATGAAATACACCAATATTACAAGGGAATTACAAATTACCAAGGGAAACACTATGAAATCACAGTGTCTATACCTTCTATAAAAATAACGATTATGAATATATTCATTATTTAACATCAGTTGATAAAATCTAGAATGAAGACCCACCATTTCAAATTACTGAGCTTCTCCTAGTTGATCAAATAGGTCATAAATACTTGGAAGAGGATAATATTCATTATGGTGATCTTTTTGAGCTATTTATAATCAATACATAGCCACATTGATCCATCCTCCTGGTAGAAAAAGAGAAATTGTGTGGCCCAAGGTGATGCACTAGGGCATATAATCCATTTTTCAAAATGATCTAATAGCTGCTTCTTTAACTCCACTAGTTTGTCCAGGGCCATATTTTAGGGGAAATTAGAGATAAGATTGGCTCCATGTATAAGCTATATAGATAAACCTTCCTATAGATATGGCGGAAGTCTGGGTAACTCTTTGAGAAATAAATCTGAGAATTCTATAATAATGGGAATTTCATCGAGTTTGACACCTTCCTTTAAATTGACCATTTAGGAAAGGTATGCTCATTCACAGGGTAAAAAATCCCACAACATTGAGGGATTTAACAAAAGATATTCATGATATTTCTTTTATTTATATATGATCATGATTTTTTTTTGAATTTGAAAATGGTTTCCCTTTTACGAATAGTTTATGTTGTGAATCCATGGCCAGTATAGTGTCAAATTAAATTAAGGAATGCATTATAAGATTATCTGGAGAAATATTCCCACATATTCTAACATTATAAGAGTACAAAAAATGAGTATAAATTATCACAAAACTAAGTGTTTTTATATATATATCTGCTCCAATTTATCAATGCTTCGATTCAATAGTTCTTGAAAATTTTTAGGGTAGAAATTAATGCGTAGAACCAAAATCATGTAATTTTTTTCCATTCATAGTAAATAAGAATTGTACCTTGTATGAATTAATCTTCACATTACACTTTAATAGTAGTGATGTTATAGGCTTCCCATTTCCTCTTTGGATTCAGTGGTCACAAACACTGATTAACCTCAAAGACACCTAGTTTAGTGCACTAACTTTAATAGCAACATACCTCTCTAAAGTTGAAACATTGATCCTTGGGTGGTGTTTAAATGGTTCCTTCCATTCATCCATCATATTGGTCAGATTATTAATGTCTATTTTTAATTCATTAGATTGACGGTCTTCTCTTCCAAGCTTGAAACATTTTCCTATACCATTAAGGAGAGTTCCAGGATGTTTCCTCCCAAATGTTTGACATGTGGGTGGTTGGATCCTCTTGAATCCTTCTTAATTTGACCTATCATATTGAAACTAAATTCTTCTCCTCTTATCTCTATAGCCATGATATGAATTTTTAAACTCCATTCTTTCCTTGAGGGCACATCAAACTACTTATTCATAAGTCTCAAAGTCTCCAATATCTAGATCCTTTAATGGCGTGTTTTCAATACACTAAATAATATATCTATTTTCATATCATTGTTCATCACAAAACACGAGGTGTATATTATAATACTCTTTTAGTTTTCCTTTTATGTTGTGATAGTTTCACCTTCTTTTTCTTAAGATATAATAATGTTTTATCCATCATTGTTTAAAGAGTTAAATAGAAATACAAGTTATGAAATTTAATTTTTTTAAATTATTCCCACTCCATTTCATCCATTTCTTATTTTGGATTTCTATTAATTATCAATGACAACCATTGACTGACTTATCCATCGAAATGATAGATAGATAGAGTGACCCTCTTCTTCTCAGAATAGTGGAGCATAAAAAATATCTTCTCTATTGAGTTAGTATAATATTTAGTGACATGTTGATCAAAATAACATATGAATTTTGGTGGTCCTTAATGAATAAAATACTTGAGAGAGAGTTACTCATTCTTGGGTGAAGGGATATGTTTGATGTGGTTTAGGTAGATTTTCTTAGCTTGAGATAGATGGTTGAGAATATCCATAATATTTTAAACACCACCACCCATGGAATTGGGGATGTCACCTATAAAATCATTTCACTATCCCTCACATGGTTTGTTGTCTTGGTAAGTTAACGTTTCCACAATTTTCCAAAAATAGAAAATGTTCGAAAAAAACATATGTCAAAAAATTATGAATAAATAATTTATTATTTTTTACAATTATATTTAAAGTCATATCTTATGGGATCTTGATATTTATCCTCTTTCTAAAATTATTCTTCTAGGTTGTTTTACCTATATATATAATTAAACTTATAGTTTTCACTAACATTTTCTAATCCTAATTTCGAAATGAACTAATTTATACCTCTAATACTAACAATAGTGGCCCAAAGTTTTCTTACATGACTATTAACTTATTTTAAAGATAAAAAACACAATCATTTTATATTCAAGGATTCAAGGGTTTAATATTATGAGAAAGTTAGGATCATACATAACTTATACATAATAAATAGTACACATGATTAAAATCCTTATTATTTATCAAATTTAAATCTTTCACATTATCCTTAGTACATGTAGCCACCTAAGGATATACATCATAGAAAGGGGTGAGCTAAATTCCCAATAAAGGGAAAGAGAAATAAGATACATGAATTGATAGTACAAGGGTGAGAATAATAATAATAATCATATCATTAGAATGGGGTATTCATTATAAACATGAGGTTGAAACTTGAAAATTTAAGAGAATGTGGGGATGCTAAAATTGAAACAACATGTCATAGTTTTCAAATACAAAAAATAGTTCTGAACAATGCTAGTATCATGTACACACCTAACTTATGTGTGTAATAACATAATCATCATTTTGAAAAAAAATATAACATTATTTTCACACATAATACACAATATCTCATGAGATATATCAAATTACCCAATTTATTGGAAAGATATATAATTTCAGGCCCACCCATATCCTTATAATATTTTCATAATCATGCATGCCACATAAAAAATTTAATAATTATGGTCGTGAAATAACCCCATTAAAGGAATGTGTTTCATAAGTATAGAAATTCATGATTTCATGAATAAAAAGGGGTTTAAAAATGAAACATGGAAACATATTTGGCATAACAACCTTTATTCTTGAGCGAAGAAGAAACAACTCAAGAGGAGTAAAAATTTATTTTAAAATAAAATTCTTTTGTAAAAATCATGGCATTTAGCTTATTAATCAATGAACATACATGGATATTCCTTAAAATAAAAGCGAAGAATGTTGAAATGATATTAATGTATTTTTAGAGGAATATACATGATGAAGATGTCATGATATGGGGCTAACTAAATGAAAATAAGTTGTGTTCAGGAAATCACATTACATTAAATCCCGTTGTATTTATTCATTTTTACACGTCCAAAATAATAAAAATATATTTATTAAAAAATTTAAATAGAAGTTTCTTATGTTAATTTATGTAAATATTTCTCAATTATTATAATTGGATTATATTTTATAATTTCTTTGGTTAAATAGAAGACATTTTCATATCATGTTATCCTTAAAAAGTTCTAGTTTTCCTTGGATGTTACTATTTTTTCAAAATAATTTATATATTAGTATAATTAATTAAATAAGACTAAAATTCATATATTTATACATTTATATATCATAAATAATTTATAATAACCATAAATAGTTCTGTAATAATAAAACAATTGGAAACGTCCCCATTGGCTGTTAACAGACCATTAATGTGACATTTTAAATAGAGAGGGAATGAGAAGTATGAAAATTTAACATATCATAAATATAAAAATTCTTGAATGTTAACATCATTTATATAATGTTAAAAGAATAATTAACCACCCTTATAATATTTTTGTATGAAAATTGGCGGGGAAAAGATAAATAGGATAGGAGAATGAGAGGGAGAATTGAAGCGAACCCACCCTCTTCTCAGTGTTATTTCTTCTCTATGACACTAAAATCCATTGATGATTGGAGTTGGATGGATCGAGAAAATACCTAGTTATACTAAGTGGATTATGAAATAGTATTTGGGTTGTTATTTGGATTTTTAAATAGAGGGAGGAGTGGGTTTCCAAGAGGAGGGAGAGAGGTTATTTATATTTGAGGAGAGGGATATTTTTAGTATAAAATATAGAATAAAATGATATATGTAAGGTAAACCTTGTAATAGTGATATTTTTGACATTATAAACATTCCCTAAATTAAATAACACAATTTTATGAATTCTACCCACTTTATAATTCAAATTCATTAGTTTAATTAAATGGAATGGTGTAAAAATGAAAAAATATTTTTTCAATGTAATGCGTTAAATGTTAGAATTTGGAAAGTACTTTTTAGGTTTGAAATTTAAGATTATTTTATTTTAATGACTAATTAATGAAATTAAATATTTGTTTTTTTAATATAATGTTTTACAAATTAATAACTCATTTTTATATCATGAATGATGTGATTTAAGATATATCGATTATGAGAAAAATAATATTTTTACTATTCACAATAAAATTGTAGTATTTAAAAAAATTACCAAAAAATAACCCTTGGAAAATTTTGTCATGATAATTTAATAAATTAAATTCATTTTGTTAAAATTATCTCAAAAATATGTCAATTTAAATTTAAATATAAGGATTATTATTTTAGTAAATCCTTAATAATATAGTTTATAAAAAACGTACATATATTTTCTTTATTTTTTTAATAATGATATTTTTTTGAATTATAATATTTATATGTACTTAAATTACAAAATATAAAGAGATTTTATATTAAATTTTATTATTTTGAGTTTATATTACTATAACAACAGCCATGTTAACATTCTCAACATTCGGGTTTCTATTCCCAATAGTTAGGTTTCTATTCTCAATAGTGACATTACTATTCCAATGATCATATTTCCTCCAATAAATACTAATTAATTACATCATTCATTATTCATATTAATTCCTCTCATGGGTCTACATTATAATGTAAATTGGTTTTGTAATGTTTTGTTCTTTATCTATACTTTTTTTCATGGGAGGGATGATTCTAATATATTGGGGTGAGCCATATTTTCGTATTTTAATTTTTTAATTTTAAATTTTCTATTCCCTTGTAATATTTTTCATTTTAATTGGAATTATATTTGACTAATGTAACAATTTTCATTAATGAAATAATGTGATGTTGGTTCCTCTATGTGTTGCATGTGTATGATACTGTATAATATTATATAATACACATTTATTTCAAGAAAAAAATACCACTTATGAAGTCTGGGTTGTTACAAAATATGAGAAAGGAGGGGTTCCCTTTTATAAGTTGGGGAGAGGACACACATTGAATTTCTTAAATGAATAAACTATACTATTTTCATACTCAATCTAGATGCTTCCAAATGAATTGTGATTCAATGATTTGATAGTATGAGGAAAACATATGGACATACAATAAGGTTTAAACAATTTTAATTGTAAAGCTTACCCTTATATCTTGGTTTAAACCCTAGGTAAACCTATTTTATCCTTAGCCATGATAATGAATTTGTACTTATGTTACTATTCACAATGACACAATTTATGGTGTACTAATTATATAAAATTAATTATGATTATTCAAAATATTGAATCTATTTGATCAAATTCAATTCACATAACTGGAAGAAATTAATTTAAAATTTAATCCACAAAACATGATGACATGTGATTTTCCTGAAAATATATTTTCTTAAGTAAAAAATGGTTTTTACCAAAATACAATAAAAAATTAGTCATTTTAATCCCATTAACCAAACCAAACACCATACATTTCAATCATTATTAAAAATAATTATTCAATTACTACCAGTGAATACAAAACAATGCAATCAAAAATCACAAGTAGCCCACTATTCCAACCGAAGAATCACATCAAAACCCCAAAAAAGGCCACATAACAACCAAATCACTACCCAAAAGCATAGATACTCAATTGTCACCTGCCAACCAAAAATTGTTGTCAAACAACCACCACCTCACCACCCCAAAATCACGAACATGAAACCACCACATCACTTAACCAATATAATGGACAAAAATCACTACCTCAGTAACCCAAATGCATGAAAAAACAACCACTACCTCACCACTATAAATGGACAGACACATCTCTCCATCATCCCCTCATCACATCACAAACAGACATCAACACCCCAAAATATTGTCCAAATAAACCAAACCTCGCTACCACAAAATCTTATCCAAAAAACCCCCACCTCACCCCAAAATCATGATTAAATCTCACAACACATCAAATATCATTTCATAGACATAACATAGGGATTTTATCATATTCCACTTTATTTTTGGGTCATTATCACACAAGATATAATCCTGGGGAAGCAATTTTATTATTCAAATATAAGTCGTTAAGGAATTTCTGTTTTATGGTGATATAAAATCTATCAAAATAGACATATAATTGACAAAAATATCATCAATCACAAAAAAATCCCCGAACGACCACAATTTTTAGGGTGGGCATCAAGCTCGTACAATCCATCATATCACAAACATATCGATCATGTAAAAAGCATGAAAATAAAAGCCCTTTTGCCTTTAAATTTAAAATAAAAAATTCTATATATTTTATTTATCCAAGACAACCATATCACATAGTTAAAAAAGGGTGAACCCTTCCAGAAAGATACACAATAAAGAGTAATTAAGAATTACCTACCTTAAAGAAGCTTTCCAAACATGTCTTACACTATAGGGAGAAGACGAACACCCAAAGACACAAATGCATACATCACCCATGAATCAACCTACACCTCACCAAAATATCATCAAATAAAATCCCAAAACTAGCCCTAAACCAAAACAAGTTCACCACAACAAATCACTAAGAGAAGAAAAAAAAGAAAACTAACCAATAAAAAAGATCGACTTACCACCAATTGAAAATAATAATCCACCAGATCCAATGAATCAAAATGAGGATAAGAGGTATATAAACACTCATAAATTCACATAGGGTTTATCCAAAATTATATAGACATAATCAATAACCAAAAAAAAATTATCCATGAAAAGAACTTAAAATATGGAAACCTACTGTTTGCACATCATGTGACCATTATACGATGTGTAATCCAATGGTTTTCTAAAATTTCCATAGTTCACTAAAAAATCAATCACCTTGGAATTTAATTATTTTATAGCATGTATTTTTTTTCATGACTCACTCTTAGATGATTTATAATAAATGAATTTTCAATTTGTAAAATCCGTGAACCACCTTTACACAACGTGTAAACATTACACGATGTGAATTCCCTAAAATAGCACCCATACAGCTCCAACATCTCTGGATCCTCCACCTGAATCCTACAAAACAACATCAACACTTAAAACCAACAATGAAATAGACCTGTAAGGAACAATATATTACATCATATAGGTCTCAAATGTTTCTTTCCCTCCATAACCCTAAACCAAGAGCCTAAATAAATGGGTTTTGAGAAACCATCCTACAAGATACCACTCACAGATCTCATCATACCATAAACACTTTGACCATATAATAATGCCAAAACAAACAACAATTAAACAAATTCTAAAACCTCATCACTACACAGGCACATCACCACATCCATCTAACCTCCACACAACCCAAAAAATAACCAAACAAACCTGAATATAAAATTCATGGAATTAAATACTCTATGTCAAGATACTATCTAATATGGTTGGAACTAACCTTCCCACATAGGTTCAATAACATTGTATTATAATGAATCTTTATTAGGTATCATGTCCTGACCTTATCATATTTCGTAAAACTATCACAAATAAAACATAAAAAACCAAGGAAAACAAATCGTCTCATTAAACACAAGGATACAAACATCACATCACAAAGTAAAATAAAGAAAATAAAAACTCAAAAAAGTCTATCTACTTGGCAATAATCTACATATCTCACTCCCAAGTACTCTCATACAAACCACCATGCCTCCACAACACACAAGTTCATCTACATAACACCCTCTCTTGGTGATCATGGATCTCTATAGGTTGCTCCATGAATGTAGTTTCATCTTCAATATCCAAATCTCCCCAATAAATGAGATGGATTTTATTGTGAATATTTTGATGAAGATGAGAGATGTGGATGAAATCTTGGATCCTCTCCATTTTTGGTTGAAATTACAACCAATATTCCTCCTCATCAACTCACCCCTACACCTAAAATGGCCTAATAAACCTTGGATAAATCTTACTGCCCATGAAAGACCTCAACTACCCACATCTGGAGGAAAACTTCAAGAACCTATGGTCCCAAAATTTGACCTCTAAGGGCCTCCTCCTATAATCATTATAAGACTTATGAAATTATTGCATTGCTTTCATCCACCCACAAAGAAGTTGAACCTTCTTTATTTTTCTCTACACCACCTCAGGAATAAGAAATGCATCCTACCTAACATTCATCCAACACAACAGAGAGAAACACTACCACCCAAAAAAAGGCACAAATGGAGAAGTGTTGATGGATGAGTGAAGTATATTATTGTATGAATAGTTGAAAAAAAGTGAGGTGTCATACCCAAGATCCACTAAATTTCAAGATGCATTTCCATAATATATCCTATAGCATATAGATGTTCTACTCTATCTACCCATCCTTTTGAGGTAAGAATGGAGTGATATTGTGTAACCGAGTTCCAAAAGAATACTGCAATACCTTATAGAATCATGTGGTAATACATTTTTCATGATCCGAGATCTTGGAAATTTTATCTCTATGAAACCACAATGCATAATCCACATAACTCTTTGAAAAAGCATCCACTACGCCTGACTCAGGATCACTAAGAAGTGGGATTATTTTGTCAATCGATCTATGATCACCTACACAACATCACAACATCATTGATCTTATGGTAAATTTACGATTAAATCCATTGATATGTGATCCCATTTCTACTTGAGAACATACAAAGGTAGAAAAAACCTCCCAGAATGTGTTGATATTCCTTTTACCACTATTAAAATAAATACATGGCCTGGAACACCTACACTAATTGTTACTCTCCAAGCCACCAAAAATATATACTCAAACCACTATATATTTATGAGAAACTCTGGGGTGTACAATCAAAGGTGAGATATGAAAATTAATAAGTAATATTGCATGAATCACTAACAAAACATAAGACCTCCCATAAAAAAATTCTAGTTTAGAAAATCCTCAGACTATCTCTTGAGAGAATCACTATGGAAAATGTGACCACGCTTAACCTATGCCTTTGAGTCTTCCCATTAAGCCACCTCTACCTTCCACATCATAAATTACCACACCATTATATGAAAAAATTATCCTATACTATTATCATCCCATTAATCTAAGTACAAGGCTTCCAAATCCTGTATTTCTCCCAAAACATTTCCATACTCCTGAAAAAAATCCTCTGCCAAATTATATCTCAAAGTGTGGGCCACAACACTCCCTTATCCCAAGGTTTTACTAGATCTTAAAATCATAAACTTGTTGAAACTCCATGCTCCTTTATAGAAAAAAATTCATATCTCACTAACAAAATATATACCTCAAGATCTTATGATCTGTGAAACCACATACTTCTCTCAAATGATGTGATTCCATCATAACTTTTGTGAAAAAACAACCACTACTAGATCTAGATCATGGGAGGAAAAGTAATTCTTATTGATACATAACTACCCAGACCCATAACTAATCAATAACTCCTTCCACATCAACACACATCCCAAGTGTAGAAAAAAAGAATAAAAATCACCTCAAGTATCACACCCTTCTCAGGAAACTGAAGAACTGGAAAAATGAAAAACTTACCCTGTTGATAATCAAATTATTCCTAGAACTGATTATTCCACAAAATACTAGTCCTTCATGGTCAATGTTTTCATAAGGATGGAAAGTTTATATAAAATGGTACATACTCCAAATAATATCTTGAGATACCAAGGATTCTATGAATATATACCATGTTATAGGGTGATACCTAATAAACAACTCCCCTAACCTTTAACAGGTTCATTTACACACCCTATAGAGACACCACATGCCATGGGAGTACACCTCTTGCATATAGAACTCACATTTGGATAGCCTTCCATAAATATGGTGGTATCAAAAGACCTATAAAATAGAAGTAAGATTCTCGAAATGATCCTCCTATAACTTCAAGTTGAACAAGATATCATTGATGAATACAATTATTAACTATAACAGTAACTCAAAGAACACTAAGTTCATAATACCTATGAACACAATTGATCCCTTTGTAATATTAAACGACATGACTACATAATCAAAGTTACCATATCTGTATTAGTAGGCAGTCTTTAGGATATCTCCCTCTCTCACCGTCAACTCGTGATATCCAGACTAGATATTGATAATTGAAAACCAACATTCCCCTCTCAGCTTTTTGAAAAAAACTTATGTCCTCAAAATAGGTTCATGTTTATTGAACACAACTTGATTCACCCTTTGGTAGTGTACACACAACCTCATACTTTTGTATGCCATCTTGGAGAAAAACACTGAAGCACCCCACAATGACATAATGGGCTCGATAACTCCCTGTTATATCAGATAAAAAACAAAATCCTTAACACTAGTAATATAGATGGCACCTTCCAATAATAATCCATAAAAATTGGTGAATCATTGGGCTTCATGTCTGACTCAAACTCAACACCAAATTGAGTTTGAAACATCTAAAATTCCTTGGGGAAAACAACCAAAAACACCATAATGACCCTAGGAACCTCCACTTCCACATCAACCACTGAATCCAATAAATAATCATCCATCAAATAATGAAGGGTATCCATATTCAGACTTCCCACCTAACAACCCCGCTCGTGAATGAAAACCACACACAATCCATCCACATCTAAAAAAACTCTCCACTATAAGTAGTAAAACACATTTGTAATATAACCAATAAATGTATAGGATGAAAATTTATGGATGTATCTATAATAAGAAAAGATCCACGTAGGATTGACGTGGCCTCATCATCAGTCTACCCCAATGTCACACATCAAACAAGCTAGTCTAGCCTTCAAATGACATAGTCAACATCAGGGGGATGCGAAGACTCTATTTTTGTAGTCCCATATAATATACTGTAGTGGTTGGAGAAAAATAATTATAATCTCCTTAATAAAAAAAATCAGAAAAACTGAAACTAAAAACCTGTCGTACTTATAATGATCCCTGGACCTTTTAGAACTGTTACCCCCAATACATGCAACTAACCATGCCTAGCACCTCTATCTCTCTAATAACAACCATATCCAATACCGGACATGGTATGGGGTCTCCAAACATGAGGAATACCCTCTTGTCATCCTCTATATGCTCTATATACCCTAGGTTAAGAATAAGCCTACTGCCCCTTCTACTGAAACAGTCCCACTATAAAATAATGATTAGGCCGGCACTGAACCTATCAACCTACAACAAAATGAGATTAGAGAACCATTGTAAAATCATTATCACAATGGCCAAAACCCCAAAAACCAAAAAAAAAGGTAAGATATCTCTAGGAAAATCATGAAAACAACTGACCCTAGAAGGATAGAAAGAAAACTACTGAGGTCGACTACCCACTGGTCAAAACCTCAAAGGTCCTAATGCCAGAGAGCTTCCACTAAAAACTCTTCTCTTCGAGGAACCGTAATGGTTCCCCTCTCATAGTAGGACTCCTCATTAGTATATGTACCTGATCACCTATACCTTTTTATTAACCTCTATATACATTGAAAATGTAAAAAGAGTGAATTCATACTGGATAGAAGGATGTTTTTCCTCCTCAAGATGTCTTGTACGAGACTCCTAAAATGAAAAAAGATATGGGAAAGAATGAAGAAGTTCCTTGAAATTCATTTCAAAATCCTGGATTGACATACTCTCTACTGAAGAGAAAGAAGCTCTTACCCATATACTTCCTTTATGGATGATGAAAGGAACTTTACATGTAATTCCATTAGAATTTCGACCAATAAAAAATCGGTCTCCTTCTACTCAACTAGATACAACATCTAGCACTAACATGCATCTCTCCACAACTGACTAACTTCTAATGGGATCCATTATTTCATAGAGGACAAGATAAAATTAAAATTGATATTTATCTCCTAAAACTATCACTTTGTCTCCTCATTTGAAACACTTCTCTTATAATTTACCAAATCTATCCATTGAAAGGAATAAATTTCCCACTTCTAGACCTCAACATCCTCTACTAGATTAACCATAATGATTTCAAACAGATCATCCTAATGAACCTCAACTGCCTGAGCCACATATGGATGAGGAATATGATCCATAGCTAAAAATTAAACAAGTATTTCCTAAGCTCCATAGTATTTAATTTAATTTAGATTCATTTTAATTCAATTTAAAAAATTTAATCTTACTAAAACAACCCAATTAAAAGAAAAAAAATTCAACATGTTGAATTTACCTCTTATAGGACACTTCCTTGAAAAATGATCCACCTCATTTGGTCATTCAATAATCTCATTGTCTGTGTGAAAGATCACATGTGGCCCTAAAATCCTAAGTCTCAGCTAGTCTCCCTAGTCTTTGTCACACATCATGGTCAATTGAAACTATTTCCAAACCAACCCATGAATGTATCACTATAACTAACTCCAAAATCCATCCTATATCTCAACCAAACTCCATTTTATACCACTCTATCATGACCCCCACCTGCCAAAGTTACCAAAATTCAGTTAAAGAGATAATGAACCCCTGAGACCCACCACTAGTAGGCCTTAGGATTTCAATTAGCACCGGGGGTATGAAAATATCATACAGTGGAAGGAATTACCCTTAATAATAATATAAGATCAGAAGATAAGATGAATAATCCCCATGAAAATCAATGACAAAATATAAAAGAAACCAAAAACAACCCACAATAAATGAATAAATTAAAATCATACAGGTAAAAGTCTCCACTTTGATTAAATTAAAAGTAATTCTAATGTAGTGACATAACTAATATCTAATGAATTGAGAAATGAATTTCCATAATAGTTCATGTAGTTGTCCTTGAAACCAAAAATCAGTTTGTATATGTAGTGTGAGCAAACATGTATACTTAGTAGGAAAACATAATTATCTTAGGAAAATTGGAAAGAATCATACTAATGCACCCATGAGAATATAATAGAACATATTGAACCAAAATAGTTCAACTATACATACCATCCTCACCAATAAATGATCACCAGATAACATAATCCGAGAATAATGACATAATAAGAAGAATATCGATGAAGGGAACCCTGTACCACTTAACCACTGATTTTATGCTCTCACACCCAAAATCCATAAATCCTGGGGCTCCCATATCTTTTGAATAATATATAACACCACCCTACAACATAATAATATCACATCATTCCCACAGACATATGGGCCACCCCCCCACGACACAGTCACATCATATCTCTACTGCAAACACCCGGGCCATCACATCACAACCATGTCATTAACAAAAGTGGAAGTGCATACTTGATAAGAAATACATCAATATAGTGACCTCATCCTACCATGAACAACCCAAACAATTACCCTCCCTATATAATCATCATATCACATCTCTCCATAAAACACTTGGGACACAGACCCACAACATAGTCATATCACATCTCGCCTGAAAACACCTAGTCCACACCACATTTCACGATATATCACATCTCATCCGAAAAACACCTAGTCTATCACCTTATTCACCAATAGATATCTATACATCATATCATTTGAATATATACTCACATGTAAGAGAGAGAGGGAATGAGTTGGTAGCCAGTTGGCCATCCTAATCAATGGGATATTATAAAAAAAACTTGTGGGATGATACAGGTGTCGACACATTGTGATCGATGTGTGTGGGGTTGAATATAGAAATAAAAAGGAATATAAAACTATATACATATAGCCATGCATAATCCCAACCTTTGGGTTCACAACCAAATTCCAACCAACTCACAGTATCATAACTTTTTCTACCACCTCTAAATGAATAACACCAAATAATCCACAAGACACATTTCACATTTCGAACTAACTTTCATTATAAATACCTTTAAATTAATTTTTAAGTGTCAGTCATATTTAACCACACATACCATTACTAATTTATTTATTAATCATTTTCATTCCATCAACCAATCCAAACTCCAACCATTTAAATCATTATAAAAACAATTATTCCATCGCTACCTTATAATTTTAGACAACACAACCAAACATCACAAGAAACCCATAATTCACATCAAACAATATCCTCACCACTGTAAACTCATGACCACCAAACCACCACATCACCACCCAAAAAACATACACAAACTACCAAAACCTCACCACCCCAAAAGCACATCTGAGAAACCACCATATCACGACACCAAAAGCATGAACAAACAATCACCACCATGCTACCCAAAAAAATATCCATACAAACACTTCCCAAAAAACCAAAAGAATATATAAACAACCACGACTTTACCACCCCAAAATCATGACCACATATCACCCATCATTCCCACATCGCATCACAAACACACATCAACACCCCAAAATCATGACAAAAAAATAACTACCTCACCGCCCCAAGGCACGACCAGACAACCACCACCTCACTTCTCTAAATGCATGGAAACATAGCACAAAATATCAAATATAATTTTATATATTTAATAACGGTAATTCAACACATTACACTTTATTTTATGTGTGTTATCACGAAATCCAAAATCTAGGGGAACCAATTTATGAGGAAAATATAATTGGTTATCAAATTTACCTTTTAGAGTTATATCACCATAATCAAAATAGACAAAGAAGCCAGAAAACATATCATCAATCACAAAAAATCCCCCAATGACCAAAATTTTGTGCGGGCTATCAAGACCTTACAATCCATCATATCAAAATAATATCAAAGTTGTAAGATGTATGTGAATCAATCCACATTCCCCTTTCAATTTTTATTACCCAATTCTTTGTGTCTGATTAATCTAGAACAACCATATCCTATAGGTTATCAAGAGTAACCCCCCCCCCCACATGATACAAAACAAAGAGAAACATGATATTTATTATGATGAAGAATCTTATCTGACTCGTTGTGCACCATGCTGTAAAGACGAATGATCTTAAACAACAACCACACATAACACCCATGGAAGAACCTACACTACATGAAACGATAATAAAAACACATACCAAAATTCAACCGAAACCAAACAAAAACATCTCTATATAGAATCCCAAAGAAACGAATAAGAGGAAACTAACCAAGGAGAAGGAAGGTCCTACTACTGATTTCTAATTGGAATCCACTAGATCCAATGAATAAAAGCAAGGAGAAGAGGGTTGGAAACCCCCATCAGGGTGACTAGGGTTCATCAAGTATTAAAAGGAGATAATTCATGGATGAATTAGTAAAATAGAATGGGAGAAGAACTAAAAATTTAGAAATCCTCTAGTTTCACATCATGTACCCATTAAATTATGTATACTCATTGAGTTTTAAAAAATTTCTAGGTTTCACCAAAAAAAAGTTTCTCCTCAGTATTAAATTTTTGAAATTTTTGAATTAAATTTACATGATGTGTATTTATTTCATGGATCAACCTTAACTAATTTACGTGTTTTGAATTCACTGGCTGTACATCTGTGAACAACCTTTATAAGTTGTCTAAAAATTACAATATTTTAATTCCCTGCTACAACACCCTTGTAGCTCCAGCCTCCATGGATCCCCCTCAAGGCTCCTCCAAAATACCCCCAACACCAATAAAAAAGAAAATTAATGGACTGGGAGGGTATGAGCCATTAAATATTTATGGTTAAGATATGGATTAATTTTAATGTTTTTATATAAATTTGATTCATGGTATTTTGGTGAATTTACATACATTATACTATTATATTGGGATTTATAATTATTATTAATGACATTTTTGGGGTTCTATCTAAGTTGAAGTATATTTGACCTTTTGTTTTACCATGTAGTTTAGCCTAAAATATAAATTGAGAAGTATGAAATTAAATTTAAGGAATGTAAATTATAAGGTATGATATAACTATTGGGGTTAAAAATTCTTTAATGTTGAGTTTATTAAGAATAATTGGGATATTGGGTTATTTATATGTTGGATAATCTATGTTAAACCTTTGTTTTCATTATTGAAATTTTAATTAAAAATTTATCATTTATTCATATGAAGTACTATAAATTTTGGATATTATCTTACCTTGTGGTAACCATTTATGTTTCGGTTAAAATTTACTGGAAATATGAACAGATATATTTTCTTCTATGCATTATGAGATTCATTATAAATTGATTTTAGTGTTTCAGGCATGAAAAATTCGTCTTGAATACTCATCATTTGGAGAAAGTATTAGACTGTGGTGGAAATTGATAAAATGATGAAATTATACTTTTCAAGTAAGTATATTTTTTTTATTCTCTTAGTCTAGATTTTAAAGGAATTCATCAACTCTTGGAAAATTATCTTGAAGGTAAAATTTTACCCAACTACAATCATTTTTGATGAATTAGCGGTCTTTCCATCAATCATATATCTATGGTTTTGTGGTAATTAACTTCCCTTGACCATATTATCTATCAATATCTATTAGTCATTAGGAATTATTTTTCTCCTCCATGTCCATATTTTCGCTTCACACCAATGTTAAACTTACATGTGAACATAAATATGTTTTATTTCTTGTAACCATTATGTTTTCTACTATCAATTCTCAAAATAATTATTATAATACATGTTAATGATGTTTGGTTTCAATAAAAAAAATTGGAAAATTCACATACTAACATAGTTTAACACTATAAATATAGCATAAAAACCATGTCCATAAGTAATGGCCATGGTTTGGATAAATTTGTCGAAAATTCAGTTACTATAGATATATTTCCATGTTTCATAGTGACAGTGGAAGTAGGTTATCTTCATCAATGGAAAAAATAATGGTTGTAAATAAGGATTCTTCCATGCTTAAGCACATGGATTTATATTATTTGATATCCACCTTAAAACAATGGATTATATTTTATCTTAATTATATAACAATAGAAAATTATAGTATTCTATTAGAGAAATGTAGAAAAGTTTATAAATAAAATTTCACATGTAAAATAGTAGTCAAAACAAAAAATAAATTCCATATACTACTAACACACACACAACCTACTAATATGTCTCCCCAAGTTCATATACACTATTGATATTGTCATTCATTATAAATATCATCTCTACTCTCATAGAATACATCATCATTGAAAGTATAATCAACACGATCACCTATAGTAGTAGCACCCTCACCACCCGCTTAATCAATATGAACCAAACAACAATAATTATAAATCTTGTGTATGCTGGAAAAAAATTGTGAATCATTTCCAATTATTCTGGGGTAAGGGATCAACATATAATTGAAATCTTCATTTAAAAAACTAGTAAATTTTTTTCATTTTAATTAGGCCAATGACCATGTCGAAATTGTTATGTTTATTTCTTAATGGAAGCATTTATCAGTTTTTGTGTTACCATTTGAAAAATGTTTCTAGAAGAATCACCACTCAAATATATCAGATATATTTCTCAGAAACATTAAATTTTTAATTTTATTATTATTTTAAAAACTAGTTTAAGAGAATCTAGTTCCATTATTATTATGAATAAAAGGGTCATTTTCAAACTAACCTGACTTTTGAATGAAACTTCCCTTATAAAACACACAATTGAAAAATGATTCCCTTTTTAAAAATACCTAAATCTTTATTAAATAATTAATGTATAAAAACAATGAAATATCAAATAGTATAACAAAAACCAGATTATAAATCAATTTATACTAATATATAACTTATAGGAAACCCACCTATAATAAAATTTCACAAAGTATAAAGAATATTATATGCTTTTTCGTTATGCACAGAAAAAATTATTATCAAACACTACTAAATAGAAAAAACATGTCATGATTTAGTAGATAAATTATTTAGTTATTCTAAAACATAGTTTTAAGAAAAAAACATTGAATTATATAAAAATAATAAAATAATACTTTTAACATTATATTATACAATATAAAACCAGGGATAAAATGATTAATAAAGAATACCAGGTATAAACAATTATAATAATACATTACCTAACAAAACCTGTCTTTCTGCTGAAGTATAGTTTATTGAAAACAATATTACTAATTATTTTAGGTGGTTTTCTGTCATTGAGACCTAGGTTATCATAGGCCTGAGACAAAATAATTATTTATATACCCTACTTAATACTAGCTCAATGGTTAGGAGGGGTCGATCTATAGGGAACAACTTATGTATAAGGGGTGTTTAGTGTGACCAACTAAAAAATCTGAACCAAGAATAAGAAAAAAATGGATAAAAGTGGGTGAAAACGTGGTGAATAGGCTAATGGAAAGAAAAATGGGTCACAAAGATATCCAAAAGGATCAAGCTTAGAGGGAATGAGGTTAAAAATAAGAAAAAATTGAAATTCAAGGGATGACGTAGGGGGGTTTCTTGGATGGTTCGAATATTTTTATAGGTGATTCTATTTATTTTTTTTCTCTCACTGAAGTCTAGTCACCATAGGCATAGGGAAAATGGATGAAAAAATATCTTGAGTGGTCAATCTATTGGTGAAAGAGACTTATGCTTCTGAAATAAATTTCTTATTTACCCACTCATTAAAGAAATATGATGACCCAGTCCTTGTTAAGCCTATCCTCTTCTCAGATAGACATCGGGATGTTATGTTATTGATGAAAATGATAACCAAAACATCTCTCATTGAATTCAGACAATTGGAGGTCATCAATTACTTGATCATTGAAAAAAGGGTATACTCTTATAGTTTCTGAAACCTAGGTGAAGTATAAAAATTCCAAAAAAATAACCACCATCCCCATGAAATATTTATCCAATCATCTAAAAGAAATATATTCCATATATTTGAAGATATTTTTATAAATAGAGTATCAAAATGAAACCAAAAAAACAAAGAACACCCTCCCAACAGCTTTAAAATAATAACATAATTGTATTGGTTCTCTTTTTTCCTCATTTTCATTGAGTGTATTTTCCTTCCACCTTAGTTCATGGATGATATTATAAATTTTTCTCCTCTATTTTTCCATATGATATATAATTATATTTTAGGCACACTTCATTATGCTAACTACAACTACTTCTTAACAGTGGTACAACTACTCTTTCCTACATCATCAAAACTTTTATTGGATGCCTCATTCACATTTGAATGGTATGAGACCCATCAAGATAGTGCACAAGATTTTCATTTGTATTAATGACGTAGCCATTTTTTCTCATGTGACCAATTTGACTGACATAGGAATTTTGGTTCATGGGGCCATTTGTATAATTTTATGTGATTTCCCACATATCCAATTCTTATGTTTCTATTTGGGTTAACACAACTGTTTCTCTATAAAGTCAAATTTTATCAATGTAGATGTTTCTAGATATAGGAAAACATCTTTGTAGTTGATTCCTCTAACGTAGTCATTTCCAATCATGTAGACTATTCCTTTGACCTAACTTATTTCATTGATATAGGAATTTTCAATGTATACAAATCCCTTCATGTAAAAAATTGGGTATACGTAGCCAAATATTGATGTAGGAATTTAAATTTCATATAGATGATTCCACATGTAGACTTTTTTATATAGTTTTTTCACCTAATTTATGAAACTAACCACATTATCTAATGCCACACATAACGTATTTGACCTTTATTTTTCAATTAATCCACTGAATTCAAAATGTCTCAAACTTGGGGAACTATATCCCAAGAATGAAATCTTATCAAGAATACATGCTTCACTCAATCTTGAATTTCATGCCCCACACTGTCATCGTTTAAATGGAAACCTCCATCATTAAAAAAAGAAGTCCAGTGAAATTTGGAGGAGTGGAATTGACCATTAGAATAAGATATGGTCTCTTCATTGTATCAGATCATGTTTTGGAACATTTTAGAATTGTCTTCTACAACACTGGATTTGGAGATCACTTGAAGTGGGAACCCCCAAATCAATAGAGGTGGAAGAGGCTTCTCCCTCACCATAATTAGTAAGCCTTATGCCATCATCCAAGGAAGTGTGAATCTATAAGTCAATATTGGTATGCAGTGGTGGAATCAAAACCCTTAAACTTAAAATTAATAACTAAGGAGATAAAGTTAAAAATATTTTTCGGAAACATACAACATGTCGATGATCTGGAAGATCTTTCTTGACAAATAAATGTAGCATTATGATTTTCATCATATTTCATGTACAAAATTTTCAAAATTCTGTCAATTATTTCCCAATAAGAAAATTAGTTTTCTTAATGGACATGGTTAAATTTTAACTATAGTAGCTATAAAAAAATTAGTTTCAAAATACTGACATTTCTATAATAAAATTAAATAAATAGAAAATTCGAACAGATCTATTCACAACTAAACAATTATCTATTTAAAGGTCAATTAATAGTTTATAACTCATCTAATTAATCAAAATAGATGTGGAAATTTTTTAATGAATGGTTCCACATCAAAATACCCCACACAAAAAACATTTCAACACTATGGAATTCTATTATTTAATGTATTTTTTAACAAAATAATTAGCGTTAATGAATTTCATTCTATCTAAGAGTATAACAAGTCAATCATTTCAATATATTTTCATGCATCTTATGTGAGTTCAACCTACTTCCCAACATCTATAAAAACTCTAAACCAATTATGATGAGAAAATACTAGAGAGACCCAGGTTAAATTAGATCTATAGAAAATGAACAAAAAATTTCACCCTCAAATAGGTTCCTCAAACACAAATTTCACAACAAACCATATTGATAAAACTCAAAATATTTTATTAGTAATAAATTTTCCCTTGTTCAACTGAACTAAATATTCCCATCACTGTCGTGAGATCATTTTGTATTAGGGAACTTGAATTTAAATTTTATTTGTAATTATTTTTTACAAAGAACATTGAAGAGAAATTATTGATTTGGGTTTATTTATAGAAACACACCTTTTACCATTGTCTCAGACACTCACAATGGGATCTAAAATGCCCATTTAACTTTATATTCAATGGATTTTCAATACTTACCAATTATGTTGTCTCTCTAGGTGTTCCATGTTACATAGGCTAAATGGATACATAAAAATTTAGGTTCAATATTCCTCATTTTATATTTCCAATTTTAAAATATCCTAAACTAAAAAACACCCTTTCTCTAATTTTTAAACAAGATTTTCATAAAAATAGTAGACAACAACAATAATAAACAAATCACTTAATACCTACAACTTCAAATTCAATAAAATCTCCCAAACAGGATGTGGAATATTCCCCTTAGTAGAGAACTTGATTTTTTATTGGTTAGACCAAGATGCAACTTGAATTTATATTTATATAGACAAAAAATATTTGAATTTCTCAAAATATGAGGCATTTAAAAAAAGTTGGGTGTTTTGAGGTGGAAGAACTGAAGAAAATCTATAGTATAAGAAAAATTCCCCCATACACCTCACTTAAAATTCAACATTGTCCTCAATGTTGAATATTAATTTGGGAATCCATAAAGAAGAAATGTGGTATAATATTTTATTAGTGAAAATATTAAAGAGAGGTTTGTATGAGAGGTAAAAAATAACTCCATTTACACTTGAAATTTTTTCTTTGAAAACAAAATTAGTATTGAATGTTCATTCCTTTCATTTTTCTAGTGAAAAATAAGAATTTCAAATTTGATTAAAAATAAAGCTTGATATACAATAAAGTAGCATAATATTTTAGAAAAAACTACAGGATATCCTCACATGTAGTTCCCAGTAGCAATAATAAATAATTGGGTATAATTAGAACTTACACTTCCTTGAAATGAGATAGTATTATCAAAGAACAAACAGAGAAAACTTCCATCCTTTACAAGATAGAGATATATTTGGATAAAAGGTTGATTTCTATATAAATTAAAGACTAAAATTAACCAAATTTAGCTATAGAAATAAAAAGGAAACAATAAAAAAGGAAAAATATGGAACCATGGGTTAAATCCCATGAAGATTTGAGTTTATAGTCATCATTTAAACATAAAAAACAATTCTATCAAAAAGATAGAAAATATAATTGACCCTCTATTGTTATCCCTAAAAGTAATGCTCTAATCTTTTTCCATTGACAAAAAATGACTTGTTATGATGTCCAATTTACTCCACCAATCCATTGACCAGTAGTTTTATAATTTTTAATGGGCCTAACCACTTTTATTAGAGATTACTAGGAAATATATTAATCCTATAATTTAATATAGAAACCTTATTTCCCATTTTATGGTGCCAATTTTGAATTATGTAATCCTCAAAAGATGTTGTCCTTTATTTATAAATCCTAAAATTTCATAATATTCTCTCTATATTTTATCCATCTCATTTAATTAAAGTTATCATTTTCCAAAGAATATTTAAAATCAAAATTCCAAGAATTAACTTCCCAATTGAATTTATGTTGTAGGTTCATAGGAAACTGACAAGCATTTCTAAAGAGAAGATGATATGGAGACAGTATTATTGTTGATATAAAATTTGTTTGATAGACCCATAGTGCTTCATCAAACTTTAAGGTCCAATCCTTCCTTGTGTTTTTGATAGTCTTTTCTAATATTTTTTCTTATTATCTATTAGAGACCTCATCTTGGCCACATAAATACAGATGATAGGGTGTTCAAGTCATGTGTGTTAAACCATACTTTTCCACTAAATCTTTGATGTTTTATTTCTTAAAAAGATTCCCATTTTTAGTAAAAAAATAATTGGGTAGTCAGAATGAGTGAATATGTTATTTTTGACAAACCTGATCATATTTTTTGCTTGATTATTGGGAACAGTAATCTTATCAATCCACTTTGAGACATAATCATATAAAACTAAGATATATTCATTTCCGTAAGAGGTATGATATGGTCCCATAAAGTCTATTCATAAAACATCCCAAATCATAACTTCTAAAATTTGTTTATTGGGAATCTCTCTCTTCTTAAACATATTATTAATCATTGGAATTTATCAAGTCCTACAACTACACTCCAAGAATCTTTAAACAATGTAGGCTAGTAGAATCTTGATTTCACAACTTTTTGAGTAGTTACCTTACTTACATGATGATATATCAATGAATTTAAATGAAAACTATCTAGAATGGAAATAAAATTCTACTATAAAAACATATATTCACACAATTCCATCAAAACATGTTTTGAAAAAGAGAGGGTCATCCAAGAAATGTTTTTTTAGATCTAAAATAAACTTATTCTTTTGGTTATGAGAAACATATATATGTATAATCCCATCGTCAAGAAAGTTATCAATGTAAGAAAACCATGGAGCACTATTTTGAGAAATTGAATAAAGAATTTGATTTGGTAAAGAAGAACTCAGCTCCCTGAGTCATCACTTACGCTATTGTAAAATCTCAAAAAATAATCTGTTATGAAATTTTTAGAAACATGTTTATCCTTTATAACTAAATCAAATTCCCGAAAAAATAAATTTAGGATCAAAATATTGAATTTGATGATCAATTACAGGAGGGTGAATTGTAGGTTTAAAAACATTCATTTTTTATCCTTAAGAAAATATATGTTTAACAAAGTGAAACAAGAAGGATTCACAAACCCTCTATAGTTATTAACTAAGAAACAATATTTCTTAGGATCTGAAAAAATGGATCCAATAAAGAATCTAAAAAAACTATACTTTGTTAAGGATTCTACCATAATGTGTATAAAAGATTATTTATTAGAGTATACCAGTACAAGAATGTATAAGAATGTTATACTTTATCTCTTTAACAAAATGAAAAGCAATTAAAAATTGTAACAAAAATAGGTAAAAAAGTATAATAAATCTTTTAACCAAAATAGAAGGGTATATATCAACTTTGGATAAAGGTTCCTTGATTTATACTTTCAAGAAAGTCTATCTTACCAACACACGGGTAAGCCCTCGATAAGAATATAAGAATCTATCTGACTATCCCAACAATCCCTCAAACTTTAAGGTAGTCAGCACCTCTGTCTTCCTATCCCTGGAATCCCTTGATTGAAAAGAAATAATCAAAATTGCACCAAGTAGGCTGAACTTGTTGTTCATTATGGAGAAATATGTTCAAATTTCACATAAGGAATGAGAGTTTCTACCTCTAGAAATTACATCACAACATTACATCAGGTAATCTACAGTTGTGTGTTGTGTATTTGGCTCATTAAAATGACTGGGTATTTATAGGTGAAAAATCAAAATGGCTGGATCCACCTCCAACAGTCGTATTTTCCCTTAAATTTCGAAGGGACCTGTACATGTGTCACTTATCCAACAGTTCATTAGAAATAGATTGTATGACATCGTTTCATGTAAGAAAATATGAGAATCATTATCATGATTGAGAAACATTATCATTCTCAAGAAATATTATTTAGGATCTGATAAAATGAAATGTTACTTTAAGAAAATGAATTAAATATAAGAAAAGCAATAAATTAGATTCTTAAAAAAGTGAGAATCAGACAATGAAAATATGAACAATCGGATTATGAAATTAAAAAGAATAAAAGTCTAAATTTTGAGGAATTTGGAATATGATTTATGATGAATTCAGAATCTTATTTCTAGATTAATCGGAGTTTGATTTCTGAAAAATTGGGGTCTTATTTTAGAAGAAATCAGATTCTGGTTTCTGAAGAAATAGGAGTATGTTTTTAGTAGAAATCTGAGTCTGATTTTAGGAGAAACCATAATCTGATTTCAAAATAATCCAGAGTCTGATTTTAGAAGAAATTGGAGTCTGATTTCAGAAGAAATTGGAGTATGATTTTAAGTGAAATCCGGGTATGATTTCCGAAGAAATTTGATTTTTATTTCAAGAGAAATCAGATTCAAAATTCGAGGGAAAAGTGATTCTACGAAACTGTAATGTTCTATGATAGGTTAGGATCTGATTTTTTGGCTTAAAAAAAGATTGTTAGTCTTGGTTTAAGAAAACACTACATGATACAATTAATTTCATAGGTGAAGTCAAATTTTTTAGAGACATTAAATTTCCCTTAAGAAAATATTTCTAAGAGAAATATATTTTTCCTTACCAAAATATGTTTGTGATTTTCAAAAAATAGTGTAATAGACAATTCATAAGGAAACTTATTTAATAAAAAATTTGTAACACCCCATGCTTCCACGGTTCATTTCCCTTTGAATAATAAAATAGCTTGTCTTGTACACAACTTTGAGTTCAAACACAACACAACCAATCAAACTAACCATTATGAATAGTAATACCCACTTTTTGAAATTTTATAAACTTTGACTTTCAAAATGGACTTCATTTTTGGATTTAGAATATTGAAATTTTCTTAGGGTGATTTTTTGGTATTTTCTGAAAACATTAAATTTTTGATTAATAGTGAAAAACACAGAGTTATTATTTAAAACTTACTTTTTATTTAAATAATTATTTATTTTATTTCAATTTATTTTAGTTCAAAAAATATACATAATACATATATTAGTTAATTCTAATTAATTTGAGTCATTTTATAATGAGTTTAGATAAATAAAAAATTTATTGATCTTTTTACCGTGTTTTACCCACCTCCTAGGAGCATTTGCAAATTTGCATAAAACATAATTTTACCGCTTCAATGAGTTGAATTTCAAAAATCTGAGAGACTTGGTTAATATCAGTAAGTAAAATGTGGTTCAATAATATGAAAATAATTTTCGGTGGATAGTAACTTTTTACATTTATTTACCACGTTTAAAAGTAAATAGGCCAATTAAGTGTAAAAATGATATTATAATTACCCTAAGATGAATCCTAATTCTATTTGATAAGTACAATTCGACAAAAAACAACCTTAGGAATAAAATATGATCTTCTTTGGTACACTTGGATTAGATTAGGACATTTATTGTTATTTTATTTAAAGAAGAGTTAAAAGAGTTAAATTCAAAGTGTAATAACTAAACCATTTTTAGTATAGAATTACACACAATATAAATTCGACTATAAATATTTATTAGAGAGATAAAAATATTTCCTACATAATCGTATTTTATTTATAATTTTTAGACATTAAATAATTTAATTTATTTATGACACAATGATGACGCATCAATTACCTTTTTAAAGAAACATTAAAATAATTGATATTATAAATATCCAAATAAATTTAATTTAAGACTTTTGATTAATTACACTAATTTTCATGGTTAATATGACATGTTATGGTTGATTAAATAATGTTTTTTCGAAGTAATCATGTTTTTATTATTTTCCCAAAAATAAAATACTAAATAGTGCCAAAATTGACATAGTTGAGTTTTTAAAACAAATACTACAATATTAATTGTAATAATATTCCTAAAAATACAAGGATCAACCAAAGGACTTAGATAAGGTTATATATATTAATAATTAACCACTTGGGGTTCTCTTGGACGTTTATAGTATTTTTATTAACCATATAATATAAAAATACAATGAGACATGGTAAATTACCAACTATTTAACTAAGAGTTAAATATAAAAGGTATGGTTAATATGGTTACCTAAACCTCTCTAAAACCTTTTGGTTGAAGGTTTTTAGACCCATACCCACCTTAACCTCTAAATAAATCATTTTGAGCCAGTAGAAATCGAAAATATTTTTATTATAAAATAATATTTCAAGCTTTTCCTAAAGTAACCCACACCTGTCTTATAAAAGGGAACTTCCCCTTATCTTAATTTCAAACCTTCAAAGCCTTTTGGATCTTCCAAAACCTACCCAAATATCCTCCCAACTTTCCTCTCTTCATCCTAGATGCCTTCCTTTGATCAGAAATCCAAACTAAGGAGCCATTTTTATCAAATCAAAAGGAAAATCCTAAAAAGAGGTAAATATTTCATCAGCTCTTTAATGTTCTTTTCATCTTCTACTTCCCCTTTATTTGTTGTTTATAGTCTAAAATAATAACTCTAGTATATTATATATAATATGATTTTATTATAAAAATTTTACAACCATATTCATTATTCTATCCATCATATGAATGACAAAGTCACCATAGGTGCGAAGATACGACTTACCGTCTCCATGTCGTGGTGTAGTTTGTTATTCAAACACTTCATTATTTGAATGGGTATAATAATGATGTATAATTGAATTAAATAATAAGTATAAAATTTTAATTATTCTTTATATATAACATAACATTCAATTATATACGATTTAACCTTCAATTGAATGATATTGTCGCCCGTGCGTACGTACAGATTGCCGTCTCCATGAACGTGATAAGATTCATTCTCCATTGTAATAATTCAAGAATAATTTTTATTTTATGATTAAAAATAATTTTTATGAACATAATATCACTTTTTATATGAATCAAATACATCTTATCCAAAACAAACACGGCTTATGTAACAAAACATATAAAGGAAAACGAATCATTTATCACCTAAAACGATGATAACACTAAAATATTGTTAACAAAGTAATATTAGAAGATCATATACGATATCATATTTACTTATATGGTTATTTTATAATTTAATAACAATGATTTATATATTATCCAGGAGTCTAATGTACCCTCGACCAAGTAAAACTACAAGGTAAGTGTTAAGTTCACAATCTCTTTATTATTTGAGGTTGTTTTTACGTAAGTATCTACTGGGACCTCTTTATCATCCACATCTGTGTTTTCTTAAAAAAAATTCAAAAAATTTTTATCATTTACTAGACTATGGGTCTAGTTCATTTATACCCTTATTTTACCGTATAGGTTTTGAAATTAATCTTTCAGTTGTTTTCCAAACAAGGTACTTTATGGCCTTTTTAAAAAAATTAAGGTAAGAATTTTTTTAACATATATGGTGGGTATGACTATTTTCCGCCGTTATAAAATCATCAAATCTTCCTTTAAAATATTGTAAGATTATTTTCCAAATAAATATTTTCTTATAATTACATTACTTCTAAATGATTTCAAAATATAAGTAAATATTTCTCTCAAAAAGTTTTGATTTCATCTATGTCAACATCCTTTGATGGATTTTAACCTTGTATAAAGTTGATTTATTATGATACAAAACTTCAATATTTTATTACATTTTGGTTGATATTTTTGACTATTGATGTGTTATTTTTACACCATTCATGGTTTATAGAAAAAGTATTGACATTTCGTATGCTAGTTTTAATACTAATGTTTATGTTATGTTTAATCCTGTTCATATGAGGAATGCATTGGACTTAGTAAGTGATGGGTGGATCCCACTATATCTCCTTGATTCATCGCTAGTTCTTATGAGAAAAACTAGTGTCTTGGCACAAGGCCTTGAAAAAATATTATTTGTAGTATTGGCACAAGGCCTGGACTATGTGGTTATGAAGTCTGGCATTATCCATTCGATTATTATGAAAGTTCCTATTGATATTTCATGTGATTATTCGACTAGTAGAGTATCCATGTGAATAAGTAAATGAAATTATTTTATTTTATATTTGTCATATTATTATGTCATTTAGGTTTAAAAGGATTTTGTGTTAGTCCTACACATTGCCTTAAGTCTTTATGCTTATTTATGAAAGTTTCTGATATATTGTTATCCTTAATGAGCATCAGAGCTCACACCTTTCTGTGTTTTATTTTTCTCAGTATGTGGAGAAGTATTTTATGGTTGACCTGCAGCGATATGCTAAGGATATATTTGTGGTCAAAAGGGGACAAAATGTTGTTGATGTTTTTATTTCATGATGTAATATAAAACTTATGAATGTATCTAGTACTTCCAAGGCTACTAAACTAATCGGTCTTTCATAACATGATTATTTGTATCATGCAAATTTTATGTAACAATGCACCGAATCTGGGTAACTGGGGTGGGGTGTTACAGTTGGTATCAGTGGAAGTTTAGTACAAACCTCGGATGCTGGAATTAGAAAAACTCTGATTAGAGAACCTTACCCTTAGATAGACTTTGAGGATTATTATAGAAGAACTTCCTAGAATTTTGGTACTGTAGAGATTTTGTGAGTTTTCCAAGAAATACATCCATGTATGGATATGAGTAGGTAGAGGCAGCTATTGCACAGATGTACCTAGGGGTAAAATTTGAAAACACCACTTTGGGATAGACTCGAACGGGAACTGGTGCACGACAATGAGCCTTGCTGCACTCTTGGTTACGACACTGCTGGGGGATATGCTTAGGATAATTTTCATTTTCTTTACAATCTATTATGAAGGGTTTATGAGTATATAATAATCAGAGAAAACAGTTTTATGATTGTTTATTATATCCACAAACTTTTCAATATATGTTAAGGGTTTTACATGTTCTGAATTATGTATTGTGATTCATAAACTAATCTAGTGTATGCCATTTTTTTAGAAATAATGTCTAGTGGAAGGAATGGAAACCGTATCAATGCAAGTAATCCATGTAGGGATTTACCTCCTGCTCAATTCAATTATAGTGGACCTGGTGATGCAACTGGTGCTGATCATCTTATCACCATACTGGGAAAAATCACTCTGGTTATGAATAATAACCTTACCCATATAGAGCACCGTGATCCACAATATTGAGGATCATTGTTAGACCAATTCATGTGAAAAAACCACCAAAATTCAATGGGAGTAGAAATACATTAGTATCTGAGCAATGGATAAATTCCTTATAGAAAATATTTCATGCTTTGGGGAGTAGCGAAAGGGAAAAAGTTTTCATGGAATTTTCTCACCTCACGAGATATGCAGATCAATGGTGGCCATTAATCCAAAACACAAATGAAGATAAAGAAGTATCGAACATTTAATTATGGGAGTTTAAAAATATTTTCTTGGAAAAATACTTTCCTCGTGAATTTCCATCCCACGGTAAATGTGGGAATAAAATCCCCGGTACATTCCTGAAGGGAATGGGAGTCTGTTACATGTGTGGTGAAAATGGACACCAAGCTCGTGATTTCAAGGGGAAGAAAGAGTTTGTCAATGTTGAATGCTACAATTGTCGAGAAAAGGGACATTATGAAAATGAATGTCCTAAGCGCCAAGGGAAATTACCTTAGAAAATGGCAATGGAGAAAGTCCAAGCTTATGCAATCACTACTACTGAGGTTGAAGCTGCGAAATACATTGTAGCAAGTAATTTAATGATTTACTCAAGTTTAGAAAATGCTTTATTTGATTATAGATCATCACATTGTTTCATATCTTCCTAGTTTTCTAAGAAAATTAGATATTTTCAATTTTACATAACAAGGGAGTTGTCAGTCAAAACACCTATGGGAAGTATCATTGCAACCAAGTTTTGGGAATCAGCTCCCATTTGGGAATATAAATGTTCTTTATCTACTAATATCATAGTTATAACCATAATTGAATTTGATATAATCCTCATTATGTATTGTCCTTTAGACTATGATTCCAAAATTTATTTTAAGAAGAAGAAGGTTACAATTTTCGATGATGATAAAGAGTACCTAATATTTAGAGCAGAAACGTCACCACATGATTCTTATCTGGATCAGCCCCCAGTAGCTCTACTAAATTCAATTATTACGGAAGATGATAATGAAATAACTATGTGTGAGGAAAAGAATTTTTGAATAGAGGATGTACCTATTATGAAAGAAAATGTTGATGTGTTTCCATAGGATTTACCTGGTCATCCTCTAGAATGATAAATTGAGTTTTCCATTGATTTAATTTCTCATTTAAGGCCCATATCAAAGTCCCCTTATAGAATGTCCACTGTCAAACCAATGTAACTAAAGAAACAACTAAATGAATTGAGTAACAAGGGATTAATTCACCCTAGTGTTTCTCCATTGGGGGACACTGTCCTTTTTGTTTAAAAGAAAGACTGATCTATGAGGTTGTGCATTGACTACAGGGAAATCAATTCTATAACAATAAAAAACAAGTACCCCTACATCGCAATAATGATTTATTCAATGAAATTCATAGAGCTCAATATTTTTCAATGATTGACCTTCGATCTGGATATCATCAATTGTGTGTGAGAAGGAAGACATTCCGAAAAAAGCATTTCAAACCAGGTACGGCCTTTAGGAGTTTACTGTAATGCCTTTTGGATTGACTAATTCACCCTCTGTATCCATAGATCTAATGAATAGAATTATCAAGGAATATATTGATGACTTTGTAGTGCTATTTATTGATTATATTTAGGTATACTCAAAAAGATATGAAGATCATGAAAATCAATTTTGAATTATCCAAGGGACTCTTAGATGAAATGAATTATATTGAAAGATTACTAGGTGTGAATTCTGGATTCTGGAGATTTCTTTTTCTTGGCCATACCATCTTTAAGGATGTAATCTCTATTGATCATTCAGAGACCAAAGTAATCCAATAATGTCCAGCACCAATAAGTATAACTATGTTATGTTGTTTTATTGGTTTAGTAGGTTATTATCGACGTTTCATCTAGATTATTTTCTGGTTGGCTAACCCATTAACCAAGATAACATGTAAAGCGGTTAAATTTGTTTGGAAAAAAGAGTGTAAAGAGTTTTTTGAAGAACTGAAGAGAAGATTAGTCTATGCTCCTATCTTGACTCTATAACCATGGAATGATGGGTTTGTTATTTATAGTGATTCTTCAAAGAAAGGACTTGGTTGTGTCCTTATACAGAATTATAAACTTATTTCTAATGCATCATGACAGCTAAAAATTCATGAAGAAAACTCTCCCACTCATGATCTTGAGTTATCAGCTATAATATTTGCTCTGAAAACATGGAGACACTATCTCTATGGTGGAAAATCTGAGATTTATACTTATCATAATAGTTTAGAGTATATTTTCTCACAAAAAGAACTCAACACGAGGCAAAGGAGATGACTTGAACAACTCATGGATAATTATTTCACTATACACTACCACTTGGTGAAGGAAAATAAAGTGGCAGATGCTTTGAGCAGAAAGAATCATGGTGTTTTGAATAAGATGAGAGTTGAAAAGGATCATATATACATGGATATAGAAAATATGTATATGGGAATAACCATTGAATGTGAAACATCAATGATTTTTCAAATTGTTTCCAAACCATCTTTACTAGAAAGGAAAAAAAGTTCTCAGACTGATTTTGTGGAATTTCAAAAGAAGATTAAAGCTGTGAATGATGGGAGAATGAGTGAATTCGTATATGAAGATGGAATTTTGAAAATTTGGAAGAGAATTTGGGTTCCTGATATAACTGATATAAAAAGGGAACTGTTGGATGCTTCTCATAGCTCCAATTTCTCGATACACCATGGGATCCCCAAGATGTATAGTGACTTGAATGAACATTTTTGGGGGGACAAAATGAAGAGGGATATTTCTGATTTTGTGTCAAGATGTATGGTTTTTCAAAAAGTGAATGCTAGAAGGCAACAACATGGAGGTTTCATGCAACCTCTTCTGATACCTATGTGGAAATGGGATAATATTAAGATTGACTTTGTCTTGGGGCTACCAAATAATCCAAGAAGGAATGATGCAATATGGTTCATTGTTGATTGTCTTACCAAGTCAACACATTTTGTTACTATAAGAGAGGATTTACCACTTGAACATCTGGTAAGACTACATATTAATGATGTTTTAAGACTCCATGGTGTATCCCTATCGATTGTTTCTAACCATGATCCCCATTTTACATCATGATTCTGGAAAAGTCTTCAGAAGGCCCTAAATACTGAACTTCGTTTGAGCACTGCCTACCACCCTCAAACCGATGGAAAATCAGAATGGACTATTCAAGTATAAGTCCCCGGCCTTAAACCTTACTTAAAATTGAATTATATGAATAATTCACATTGAGGATCTTTTCAGGCTTAGAGTTTTAGAGAATTAGGACATAACTATTACATCTCAAAAAACTACAAAGTAGACACTTTTACTAAGTTTCTATAAAACAAAAACTCTTAAAAAACATGTCTAGTTCCATGTTTGAGATATCATGACTTTTACTTGATCCCATCCTTTACCCTATTTCACTTTAATTCCTGTGAAAAACATTTCAAAAACTTGGGGTGAGCATAAAAAGCTTAGTAAGGGATACGCAATGAAGGAAAACTGTTAGATTTTCAAAACAACTAGTAGACCATGAATACATTATCAAAGTAATACTTTTCACCTTTATGAAGCAGAAAATACTCTTCATTGAATAAAAGATCATTACTTAACCTTTTTTAATCAAAAGATTACCATAAAACCCATATAAAGAACACATATATAAAGGTATCTTGGGACATAAACATACTTAAAGGGAATAACCACACGGTCGACTTCCACACATATTACTTAATGGAATAGCCATACGGCCGACTTCCATACCCAATGCATTGGAGGTTATAACGTAACCGCACATCCTGGTATTCACGACACCACCCTTCATATGGTTTATCACGCAACCACCCATCAAATGTCCAAGTACCATTATAAAATCATAAGATATAAAACAAAAATAATGGAAAGAAAACATTTCCACATTTCAATAACAATATATCACTTAAATATATTGACATAACAAATACATTATAAAAACCATTTTCAATACCAAAGAGAGCAACTGAAAGTCAACAGTCCGCTCATCCCACCCAGAGGGAACCCAGACGAGAGAGAAACTCCATCTCGTGACCATCCTCAGCTAAACACAACTAGTCAGCTCAGCTCTGGTGTATTCCCATACATACACCTTGAACAATCCAGATATACTAAACTCACGCCACAAAGCCACAAGAGGTACCAACCTTGTCACCAGCAACTGTCCACTACCTGGAGAGTACACCACATGATCACCGTCATCCCAGATGACACTCATCCAAGAGATACACTCCATCGGGTTTCTCACAAACCTCTCAGACGCTCACTCGAGAGATCACGCTCGTCGGAAAGCATCACTGAGGAAACCTACCTGAAACAACAGAACCACAAAACTCCTCAGATAGGGATCGCTCCTAGGGTCCGCTAGGGGATACTAGAACCCACTCCGGTATACAAAGATCACAGTTAGGGGATCACTCCCAGGGTCCGCTGGGGGATACCACAACCTGATCTGGCATACGTAGTTCTCACAGATAGGGGATCACACCCAGGATCCGCTAGGGGATACTACAACCTGATTTGGCGCTCGACAGAAGCACATCACTCAGATAGAGGATCATCACCCATATAAAGGTGGTCACGATGATACCGGAACCATATCTGGTATAACTCGCGATGTAGGGGATCGAACCAACGATGCCGCAACCCTACCGAAACCACGCGCTGAGTAGGGGATCGCATAACCAGTGGTATCACAACCCAACTAACACCAAGAGTTGAGTAGAATATCGTATAACCAATGATACTGCAACCCTACTATAAACCTCATGCTGAGTAGGGGATCGTATACCCGATGATGCCACAACCCTACTGAGCATAACCCATCGCGCAGGGGATCATATTCCTGATAATGCCACAAACCCTATGGGGTTAACCTGCTAGATAGGGGATCGCCACCCGTGAATAAGAGGTCATAGCGATACCTAGAACCCGATCTAGGGTAAAGATGCTAGAGGATCCCGCTTCGGGCCCACCGGAGGGATGCCACAACTCTAACAGTTTAAAAATCCCATTGAGAGGATCATAAACCCATACGAAGGTTGTGATGCTGCGCGAACCCTCGTAGGAACGAACCAAGGTAAAACCCTCAACCACTGCTGGCCCAAACATCGCTAACCTGAGCGACCCTCCATAACTCCACACTGCGCACCTTCTAGGCCAAAACCGAGCCCACCATCGCGTCCCATGCGGAAAAACACACAGGATAGGTTGTTTACTCGCCCGAAACGGAGCACCAGTGAAAAAGGAACTATTCACCGTTGCTAGCTCGTGCGGGGCCCACACAACGATCCCGAAACCCATCGAGCAGACCATACCACGACGATCCCCTCGGAAAAACAAGCGGAATTGACTACTCCCTCGTCCCAAACGGACACCCGGTGAAAAAAATGAAATATTCACTGATGGCCAGATTGGGTGGGGCCCACGCCTAGAATCCGAAACTCATCGAATGAATCGAACCATTGTGATCCTCTTGGAAAAACACACAGGATCTACTATTCATCCGCCAAAATTGGACTCCTAGTGCAAAAGCTGCGTTTCTCCACAAACGCCAAAACCCGGCCTCGTGGGGCCCGCACCCCGTTCTCAGTCCCAACACACGGAAACCAACTCAAAATGTCCGCCGTATCATCAGGGTCACAATGCCACTGATGGCATGTTATTCAGACGCTCCGGGTAGAAGTTACAACGGCCCGAAGTCGTAAAATAATAAAATATTATTATTTTATAAGACGTTTCTAACTCCCGGGCCACAATGCCGAACCATAAAATGCTCAAAGTGATTTCAAAAGCTCCGTCTCGACGCAAGGAACGCGTCTCCACAAATGGCTCGCAAATCGGAGTTTCGGTTTGCGAGTTACAGGGGTTTAGAGAAACCTCAGAAATTCCTAGCCGGACCACCGCCAGCCTTGCCGGAACCACCGCGCCGCCGCCGGATTCCGCCGCGCCGCTGCCGCCGTCGCTGGAAACTGCTGCGCCGCAACCGCGCCGCCGCCCTGCCTTGCCGGATTCCACCTTGGCCGTCGCCGGAATCCGGGATTTCCGCTGGAAAACTTCCGGGGACCCCCGGGAGCACCCCGGTGCTCCAAAATTAGATCCGAAACATGTTTCGGAATCCTTGGGACCCAAACTATACAACCCTTATAATGATTTGAAGAAAAACAATAAATAAACGGGGTCCGGGATTTCAAAACTCAAACCGCCTACCTGTTGGCGGATCGTCGACGCTTTGGATGCA
Source organism: Viscum album (assembly GCA_963277665.1). Classification (NCBI taxonomy): domain Eukaryota; kingdom Viridiplantae; phylum Streptophyta; class Magnoliopsida; order Santalales; family Viscaceae; genus Viscum; species Viscum album. The sequence continues at coordinate 1,877,015,057 of OY728161.1, forward strand.
GAATGGCGCCTACGACGCGCTGGAGCTCGATCTGTTGACGATCGGCACTGAAAACGGACGCCCAGAGCTCGATTTGGTGAAGAACGGAGGAGGTAGGGAGGGGTTCGTCCGGCGTTGCATGTAGGTGTTGAGGGAGGGGAGAGGAAATGATTTTTTTCCTTTTCCTATTTTTTTTATATTTAAAAACCTTGATTTAAATCCACGCTCTTGACTTCGCTCCCGATGTGGACAAAGGTAAGGTCACCCCTAGGGTAAATGCGTCGTTCTGAATGCAACGTCAGTCCTAGATTTTCGATCCGAGACTCCGTTCAGATGTTACTCGAGCTGACACTCATAAACCAACTTTTCCACTTATTAACGAAAACGCCCCTGGTGGCGCTTTCCACAGCAGGCCCGCGCTCGCGAATTTTACACCTCTCCTAGGGTAAAAGGCACGTTCCGGACGCAACTATGCCCTCAGATTCCCGTTCTACATTACCGTTTAGGAGATATCACACCGCCGCCATGTGTAGAGTATAAAAATACTTAATATTTTTATAAAATTAATTCCAGGCACACCGGATCTCAGAATCGCACGCCGTCTTCACGCCTAGATTTGGAATTATTCGTAGAAGTAGTCCAAAGTCTGACAGCACCAAAAAATCGAGTCGCTACATCCTCCCCCCCTTAGAACTTTTCGTCCTTGAAAAACCATAAGTACAAGGAAAGTGACTGGACTCTCAACTGGGTCTCACACACCAGCGAGTTCACCAACAAACACCCCTGCCCAAACACATAAGTCAGAGGGACTCATCCACCACACCTCGATACTATCCACTTTGGGGGGCACTGACTTTCCCGCAAAGATTTAATCACATCACAAAAATGCATCTTGGTGGGGGAAGGATCCCACTTCCTGATGCATTCAAAGAATTCCGAAGAACACCCACACAGGTTCTTACCAACGTCCTGAACAAAAATCGATCAAGCAACAAAAGAAAAGAGTACCGTTAAACAATGTCTATCAAACTACTGGAGAAAGTAGAAAAGACACAAGGCGTACCTCTATCCATTCACGGTGCCTCTGGGTCAACAGCCTCCAGGGCATGCAACTGTCCTTGCCCTCGACCACCAGATCCTTGTGCTTGGCGTGGAACTCCTAGGGGTGGGGGTGGTGGCAACTGATACCGCCTACCTCCTCCTCCTACTGCACCCGCTCCGCCGGCACGTCCGCCACCCTGCAGACCTCCTTGCTCGAAATACTGCCTCTGCCAAGGCGGTCCATCGACCAACTCCCTCTCAACAACACGACGGGTCAGACAATCTCTATAAAGATGTCCCCGACCATCACAAGAATGACACCACCTCTCCTGCGGCTGACCAAAACTGGTCTGCGAGCCCTGAGACACAGATCCTACATCCTGGGGTCGCCTCCTGAAACGTCTTCCACGTCCAGACCCCTGAGTCTGTCATCGGCTACCAGATGCTGATCCGACTGACAAAGTCTCAGCCCTCGCGTGCCCAACACTAACAGGTGGGATCTTCTCGGCCAGAAATCTCTCCACCACCAGCACTCGCTCCAGCACCCCAGCATAGGTGGGCATACACAAGGAAACCACACCTGCTCGGATGTCTCTGCGTAAGCCCTCCTCGAAGGTCTGAGCCCTAAAGAACAGGTCTCGAACCATATCCAGGGAGTAGCGCGACAGGTCTGTAAACCTCACTGAGTACTCCGACACGGTCATGCTCTCCTGTCGAAGCTGCATAAGCTCTTGAATCCGTACTGACTTCAGTGTCACCAGATAGAACTCCTCCCTGAAGAGCTGCTCAAACTCTGCCCACGTGAGCGTCTCCTCATCATGGGACTGCATCACCAAACTCCACCATCGCCCGACCGAACCATGCAGAAGGCTCGCCGCTAGGACCACCATCTGATCAGGAGGTGTTCTCACTAGGTGGAAAACTCGGGTGACTGCCTCAAGCCTGTCATCAGCTTCCTGGGGGTCTGGATCACCCCGAAACCTCAGAGGTCGCTGCCTCTGGAACTCATGCAGTGCACTCAGCCTGTGTGTAACCTCGTCCTGCACCGCCGGCATAACCAGCTGCTCGACAGGTGGCGGCTCAACCGGCAGACCACCTAGAGGTGCAACCTCAGAACCCGCACCCTGCTCCACAACCTCTACACAGGGCGGGTCATCGGCACAATCCTGCTGCGGAACCCTCATTGGCTATCGTTGTGGAGGCATCCTGAAATAAATTCAAGACACACCACAGTCAAAGAGTATATCTGGAGAGCTGACTCAAGAAGGATAAGGGAAAACCCCAAAACCCAGTCCTATATGATGCATGTACCATTATGTCCCTACGACCAGTGTACAAATGTCTCGAGTCGAAAGGCAGGTTATCAGAGTCCTGGTGTATAGATACCTCGGCCGCCGCACCAACACTGGAGTCCCTTGCCTGAAAGCCAAACTCGAAACATCATAACACCACCGCTATGAAACCCAAACTAAACTCACAGCTAGACCAGCTACGCTCTGAGATCCCAAAGGTGGAACCTCCTCTGATACCACTCTGTCACGAACCGACCCAACGGGGCTCGAGCCGCGACTCCCCAAGCCCGCCTCCAATAGGCCAGGGGCTGTAGACCTGCGCCGAGTAGGCTATCACACACATGGGAGGCATTAGCCTAAGGTACCTGTACACATGCACCCACACACACCTCCATGCAACAGTGCAGAGATATGTAAAACTGAAAATAAAATGCATGCGTACACTATCCCACAACCAGAGTACTGCAGAAGTACAAAGGAAAAAACAAGTCCCACTAAAAGTAAACTACAAAAGCGCGTCCAACCTTCTCTGAAGAAGGGGAACGCTGCCACAAACACCGCCGGAAAACTCCCCCGGCACCGCACCAAAAAAACCCCCGGTCAGTCTCGCTCACTCAGCTCCACCTGCTCCGGGTCCTCCTGTGATTCCGTCCACTACTGGAAAAACGGGCTATACCCACGGTTCAAAACCGTGGGTATAGCCCCCAAAACCGTGGGTATAGGCTATACCCACGGTTTTGGGAACCGTGGGCTGGAATGGCGTCGGTATAGGGGTCTTCACCTATACCCACGGTTTGGTAGAACCATGGGTATAGGTGTGTCACACACCATCACCACGCTGTACAGCGTGGCAGGCAAATACCCCACGATTTTCACACCGTGGGGATTTCAATTATTTTCGAAAAAGTCGCGTCTGGAAGGGTTTGAACTCGCGCCTCACGCGCTGCAACGAGGCCGCGCACCGCAACTAACCAACCGAGCTGCCATTTCAATAAGTTATATATATATATACTTTTTCTTATATATATTAATAAAGGTTCTCTTCGCATATTCAAAAATATATGAGGCTGGGTTTCGAACCCGCGCTTCCCGCTGGAGACACCGACGCGCCGAGAGAACAACCAACTGAGCTAAGCAGACTTTGTCTATTAAATTATACGCTGCTATACTTATATTAATAATATTGATAAATTTAAAATTATGTCGTGAATTCCAAAAACTGTGCTGGAAGGGAATCGATCCCGCAACCGCACAGTACCCAATTCCCGCGCCGCACTGAGTGACCAACTGATCTAACGCCGCTATTGATATATAATGACAATTTTATTTTAATATGTTAATATAACAGTTATAATCGAAAATAAAAGAACTGTGGGTTTCGATCCCGCGCCTCCCGTTCGCTGCCCAGTCACAGCGACCAACCGAGGCAACAATCCAATTGTTATATAAATAACTTCTTTATTCTTATATTAATATATCTGCAATAATCAAAATATATAAACCGCCATTTTTCGAACCTGCGACCTATGCTGAGACATGTGAGGGACTGACCAAGTAACCTGAACATATTATATGATTTAATATTTCGTATCTATAAATTTATATTATTTAAAATCGTCTTTTCATAAATAAAAAATTCCGTCCCGCGGAATTTTTTGTTCCCGCCATAACGCGGGAACTCTATACCCACGGTTTTGAAAAACCGTGGGTATAGGTCTTTGAAAAATATACCACCTATACCCACGGTTTTCAAAAACCGTGGGTATAGGTCTTCCAAACAACACCTATACCCACGGTTTTTCCAAAACCGTGGGTATAGGTCTTCAAAAAATGCCTATACCCACAGTTTTACCATGAACCGTGGGTATAGGGGACCTATACCCACGGTTCTCCAAAACCGTGGGTATAGGTCTCGATACTATCCCTATACCCACGGTTTCCCAAACCGTGGGTATAGGGGGGGCCTATACCCACGGTTTTACACAAAACCGTGGGTATAGACCCATTTTCCAGTAGTGGTCGAAAGGCCTGTGGTCTGCACAAGACACAAACCTGTGCAGGGAAAGCCCGTGCAGGGGTGAGTATAAACATACTCATTAGCCACCTCAAAAACAAAAAACCAAAGAGAGCAACTGAAAGGCAACAGTCCGCTCATCCCAGCCAGAGGGAACCCATACGAGAGAGAAACTCCATCTCGTGACCATCCTCGGCTAAACACAACTAGTCAGCTCAGCTCAGGTGTATGCCCATACATACACCTTGAACAATCCAGATATACTCAAATCACACCAAAAAGCCACAAGAGGTACCGACCTCGTCACCAGCAACTATCCACAACCAGGAGAGTACACCACACGATCACCATCATCCCAGATGACACTCATCCGAGAGATACACTCCATCGGGTTTCTCACAAACCTCTCAGAAGCTCACCCGAGAGATCACGCTCGTCGGATAGCATCATTGAGGAAACCTCCCTGAAACAACAGAACCACCAAAATTCTCAGATAGGGGATCGCTCCTAGGGTCCTCTAGGGGATACCAGAACCCACTCCGGTATACGAAGCTCGCAGATAGGGGATCACTCCCAGGGTCCGCTAGGGGATACCACAACCCGATCTGGCATACATAGTTCTCAAAGATAGGGGATCACACCCAGGATCCACTGGGGGATACCACAGCCCGATTTGGCGCTCGACAAAAGCACATCACTCATATAGAGGATCATCGCCCAGATAAAGGTGGTGATGATGATTCCGGAACTCTATCTAGTATAACTCGCGATGTAGGGGATCGAACCGACGATGCCGCAACCCTACCGAAACCACGCGCTGAGTAGGGGATCGCATAACCAGCTATATCGCAACCCTACCGACACCAATCACTGAGTAGATGATCTTATAACTAATGATACTGCAACCCTACTATACACCTCATGCTGAGTAGGGGATCATATACCTGAAGATGCCACAACCCTACTGAGCATGACCCAGCACGTAGGGGATCATATTCCCAATGATGCCACAAACCCTACGGAGTTAACCTGCTAGATAGGGGGTCGCCGCCCGTGAATAAGCGGTCACAACGATACCAAGAACCCGATCTAGGGTAAAGATGCTAGAGGATCCCGCTCCGAGCCCACCGGAGGGATGCCACAACTCAAACAGTTAAAAAATACCATCGAGAGGATCATAAACCCATACAAAGGTTATGATGCTGCGCGAACCCTCATAGGAACGAATCATGGAAAACCCTCAACCACTACTGGTCCAAACATCGCTAACCCGAGTGACCCTCCATAACGCCACACTGCGCACCTTCTAGGCCAAAATCGAGGCCACAATCGCGTCCCACGTGGAAAAACACATAGGATAGGCTGTTTACTCGCCTGAAAAAGAGCACCAGTGAAAAAGGCACTATTCACCGTAGCTAGCTCGTGCGGCGCCCACATAACGATCCTGAAACCCATCGAGCGGACCATACCACAATGATCCCCTCGGAAAAAACAAGCGGAATCGACTACTCGCTCATCCCAAACGGACACCCGGTGAAAAAAAGCACTATTCACCGAAGGCCAGCTCGGGTGGGTCCCACGCCTAGATTCCGAAACTCGTCGAACGGATCGCACCATTGCGATCCTCTCAGAAAAACACACAGGATCGACTATTCATCCGCCAAAATCGGAATCCTGGGGTAAAAGTTACATTTCTCCGCAAAAGCCAAAACCCAGGCCTCGTGGGGGCCACACCCCATTCTCAGTCCCAACACCCGGAAACCAACTCAAAAATTCCTCCGTATCATCAGGGTCACAACGCCACTGACGGCACATCATTCGGATGCTCCGGGTAGAAGTTACAACGGCCCGAAGTTGTAAAATAATAAAATGTTATTATTTTATACGACGTTTCTAACTCCCGGGCCACAATCCCGAACCATAAAATTCTCAAAGTGATTTCAAAAGGTCTGTCTCGACTCAAGGAACGCGTCGCCACAAACGGCTCGCAAATCAGAGTTTCGGTTTGCGAGTTACAGGGGTTTAAAGAACCTCTGGAAAATCCTGGCCGGACCACCGCCGGCCTCGCCGGAAACCACCGCGTCGCCGCCGGATTCGGCCGCGCCGTCGCCGCCGTCGCTGGAAACTGCCACGCCTCCACTACGCCGCCACCCTACCTCACCGGATTCCGCCATTGCCGCAGCCGGAATCCGGTATTTCCGCCGGAAAACTTCCGGGGACACCCGGGAGCACCCCGGTGCTCCAAAATCAGATCTGAAACATGTTTCAGAAACCTCGGGATACAAAATATACCACCCTTATAACGATTTGAAGAAAAACAAAAATTAAACGGGGTCCGGGATTTCAAAACTCAAACCGCCTACCTGTTGGCGGATCGCCGACGCTTTAGATGCAAAACGGTGCCTGCGACGCGCTGGAGCTCGATCTGCTGACGATTGGCGCTGAAAACGGACGCCCAGAGCTCAATTTGGTGAAGAACGGAGGAGGTGCGGAGGGGTTCGTCCGGCGTTGCACGTAGGTGGTGAGGGAGGGGAGAGGAAATGATTTTTTTTCCTTTTTCTCTTTTTTTTATTTAAAAACCTTCATTTAAAACCACGCTCCCGACTCCGCTCCCGATGCGGACTAAGGTAAGGTCACCCCTAGGGTAAACGTACCGTTCTGAATGCAACGATGGACCCAGATTTGCAATCCGAGACTCCATTCAGATGTTATTCAAGCCAATTCTCATAAACCAACTTTTCAACTTATTTACGAAAAGGCCCCTAGTGGGGCTTTCCACAGCAGGCCCCCGCCCACAAAGTTTACACCTCTCCTAGGGTAAAATGCACGTTCCGGACACAACCATGCCCTCAGATTCCAATTCTGCATTACTGTTCAGGAGATATCACACCGCCGCCATGTGTAGAGTATAAAAATACTTAATATTTTTATAAAATTAATTCCGGGCACACCGTGCCTCGGAATCGCACGCCGTCTTCGCGCCTAGCTCTGGAATTATTCGTAGAAATAGTCCAAAGTCTGACAAGGCCAAAAACTCGAGTCGCTACAACTTACCCTTCTAGACCAGCTCTACCCTTTTCTGCAACTCATTATCTTGCTTCTGTGCTTGCTTGATTCTGTCTGATAGATAAGATTTCACTGATACTTGAAACAAAATAGAAGGACATCCTGCACCAACAACTTCTATGCCAAATTTTATCAAATCCTTAACCAAAGGATCACGTTCCAAACACAACATTGTTAATAAAGCATTACTTTTTCAACTCAAAGTATCATCCACTTTATTTGCTTTTCCCGGATGGTAATGAATTGTATAATCATAATCCTTGATTAATTCTAGCCATCTCCTATGTCTCATGTTCAATTCTTTCTGAGTGAATATATACTTTAAACTTTTGTGATTGGTATATATTTGACACTTTACTCCATACAAATGATGCCTCCAAATTTTTAAAGTGAAAACAATAGCAGATAATTCCAAATCATGAGTAGGGTAATTTACCTCATGAGTTTTCAACTGACGTGAAGCATAAACAATTACCTGATCATTCTGCATTAGGACGCAACCAAGTCCTTTCAATGAAGCATCACTGTAGATAACAAACTCACCATTCCAGGAAGGTAGTTCCAAAACTGGAGTAGTCACCAATCTTCTTTTCAATTCCTAAAAACAATCATCACATTCTTTTGTCCAGATAAACTTAACACCCATTCGAGTTAGCTTAGTCATTGGACAAGATAATTGGGAAACCTTCCAAACAAATAAAACTACGAATCTCTATTACATTTGTGGGTATTGGCCATTCTTCCACAACCTTTTTTTTTCAGGATCAACAGTTATTCCATCTTTAGAAATAATATGACAAAGGAAAGAAATTTGTTGCAACCAAAACTCACACTTGCTGAATTTACCATACAATTTCTTTTCTTTTAAGGTTTTCAAAATAACACTTAAATGTCTTTCATGCTCCTATTTACTTTTAGAAAACACCAAAATATCATATAAAAAACAACCAACATTTTTCACCTGAGTCAACCAAGCCATCACTGCAAAAAACTGCTTAGTTCTGATTCTGACCATCTCAGGATACTGATTTGAAAGGTCATTTCCCTCTGTATGCCTTCCCAGAAAATCTGTTCTGTTTCTTCTATGAAAAACCACTCTTAACACAAATATATCTTAGGAGAAGCAACATTGTAATCTTCAAATGCTATATCATTTTAATTTGACCATTAAAAAAATATTTTTGGATAATCATTTAATAGAATTCTAACTCCTAAAGTTGTCTAAACCGACCTCTGATACCAACAATAAGGCCCCGGACATAAAACATACTTAATATTGAATTAAATAAATAATTCACATTGAGGATCTTTTCAGGTTTAAAGTTTTAGAGAATTAGGACATAACTATTACATCTCAAAAGATTACAAAGTAGACACTTCTACTAAGTTTCCATAAAATAAAAACTCTTAAAAAGAAACATGTCTAGTTCCATGTTTTAGATAGCATGAATTTTCTTTGATCCCATCCTTGACCCTATTCCACTTTATGTCCTGTGGAAAACATTTCAAAAACATGGGGTGAGCATAAAAAGCTCAGTAAGGGATGCACAAAGAAGGAAAACTGTTAGTTTTTCAAAACAACCAGTAAACCATGAATACTTTATCAAAGAAATACTTTTCACCTTTATGAAGCAGAAAATACTCTTCATTGAATAAAAGATCATTACTTACACTTTTTTAATAAAAATATTAAAATAAAACCCATATAAAGAACACATATATAAAGGTAACTTTGGACATAAACATACTTAAATTGAATAACCATACGGTCGTCTTCCACACATATCATTTAATGGAATAGCCATACGAACGACTTCCATACCCAATGCATTGGAGGTTATAACGTAACCACCCGTCCTGGTATTCACGGCACCACCTGTCATATGGTTTATCACGTAACCACCCATCAAATGTCCAAGTACCATTATAAAATCATAAGGCATAAAACTAAAATAATGGAAAGAAAACATTTCCACATTTCAATCACAATATATCACTTAAATATATTTACATAACAGATCCATTATAAATACCATTTTCAATACCAAAATACATAAAATAGTATATGGTATTTATTTAATTTAAAAAACATTACGGCTTGTTGAGGAAGCCAAAGTCCAAATTATACTCGCGGCGGCAGAAAAGGTCGTTGTCACCGCGTACGTTCAAAGAAACATTCCTTTTTGTTGTTTTGTAAAACTCTTCTTAGAAAAAGATTCCTTTTGTATAAAATTAAAAGTAAAAGGGGTTTATACACCATATAAAAGAACGTCTTTCATTAGAACAATATATGCCTCAATGAAAGAAGATTGAGACGAAGTCCCTTACCTCGTGTCTGACGTGACTCGATTTCTCTTTAATCTCCTGAATAATTAACATGTGTTAATTTCTACTTGCTTAAGAACCTTTTTCAAGATTACTATTCCTTTTATATCAATTATTTCCATGTTATAAGCATTATGTAATCATTTAAGTTAATAATGTTCATTTTGTCGATATCTCGTTCATAATTCAAAAATGGACTTCTTACAATTACATGTTGTTTATGTGGTCAAAAGTTCATTATATCCTGAATGATATTCATGATTTGGACATCATATATATCATATATATCCAGCATATACATGTATTTATAATAGTACATAACATTTAGAGGTAAGAAATGAAATGCACCGTTCATGGAGAGAGTAAGCCATACGTACGCATGAAAGCTACTTTCATTTCAATTTAGTATTTAATGGAGTGAAATCATAATGATATAAGGTTATTTTATAATTAAAGTATAATATCATATATAATAACATTAAATCCATCCTTTATACGTCCCACATATGGCATTAACGAATCAAATCACTTTGAGGGGGCGGTAGTCCGCACTTTCTAAAATGAAATTATCGTGTTTACCCACAGTGGAAACCATGAAGGTAAGCCATAAAAGAAAAATACAGAAGAATTAGAAAAACATAAACATAATAAAAATAATATATATAATACATTGACATCATAATTTACAACTTAAAAGGCGTTAAAAGAATATTGAACAATCATCGTTTCGTGAGGCAGTAATTCTCCATCCACAGAAACAGTATGTTCTTTAACCATTAGATGAAGGTGTGTGTAAGTGTAGCTCTAATCCTTATCATAAAAACATCCTAGTATATTGAAGATACTGGTTTTGTTACAGAATAAAGGAATAAAAATATTTTAGGGGGTTGGATAAGCAAAATAAAACATAAGAACACAAGAGAAGACACTACCTTTAAATCGGGTAACTTTTTTTGATTTGAGCTCAAAGGCTTACTGGGAAAGACTTCTGCCCAAAGTGAGGATTCTAGGAGTAGGAGAGGGATGTGGAGAGACAAAATGGGCAGGGGTTGGCTTAGCCAAATTCTTGAGAGGTGTGGGTAAGGTAGTAGAGGTGGGGGCCTTTTATAAGAGGAGAGGAGGGGCACTCTTGGAAAGTTATAAAAGGTTACTATATTTTCATATGAATTTCGGATTTTAAAGGTCCCAAATTTATTTATTTCAAGGATAAGGTGATAAGAGTTTGAAATCCAACCATCCAGTAGGTTTTGGACATGTTCAGGTGTTAAATTTTACATTATCTTTTCATTTTATTTAAATCGTTAAATAATGAGGTAATCGCTGCATCATCATGATGTCATAAATAATTTAATTTATTTAATGTCTAAAAATTATAAAAAAATATCCTGATGTAGGAAATATTTTTAGATTTCTAGTTAATATTTATAGTCAAAACTATGACTTGTATAACCCATTTAAAAATTGTTTCAGTAAAACAACTCTTGTGACATTTTTATTTTAACATTAAATAAAAAGATATTAATGTCATTTTCCTACCAAAGTGGCTCCATAGGGTCCCCAACTTGACCCATGGATTTTATTGGTCATCCATGACACATCCAATAAGGGTAGGACATGTGTCAAGTTCATTTAAAATTATTAAAACATTATTTTTACATTAAATTACACTAATTACCTCTAATCGCGATTAAAAACTTAAAAGTTACTATTCACCAAAAAATTATTTTAATCCCATTGAACCACATTTTACTTCTTAATGACAACCATGTATGTCGGATTTTTGAAATTCAAAACACAGAGGTGGTAAAATTTCATTTAAACAAAAAAATCAGTTTTTTTAAGTACCACTTAGTGGTTTCACTATTCATAAAAAATTGACGTTTTTCAGAAAAATACCAAAAATTCACCCTACGATATATTTGATATTACTAATTCAAAAATGATGTCTATTTTACAAAATTCAAAACATATAAGTTGAACTAATTAATTTAATAATTAAATCCCGCTGTCAGAACAAATAGTGTGTTTTTATGAAACAATATATATCAGAAGATTGACACTAGTTTAAGTCCAATTTCAAAGTGAAGTTAATTCCAATGACCACTATTATATTAAATGGTAAAAATATATTCTAGGTTCACTTTAAAACCAATTCAAAAGATAATCTAATCAAATAATTAAATTAGATGAAAAAGTAGTTTTGATGTAAAATGAAGTATTTTTCACTATTCATTAAAAAATGTACATTGTTAGAAAAATACAAAGAAACTATCCAATGTAAATTTAAATGTCCCAATCATAAATAATAAGTTTATTTTGACAAATATATCTTATATAATTGTCAAAAGTTTGATTTAAAAATGGGTTTCCATCAAAAGGAGGTAAAACAATCTTTTAAAAATATTAGTGTATTTCATGCTTAAGATTGGATTTATTCTCATTTTAAGCCTCTAAAACACTATCTAATTCTTAAAGAGATATAGATAAGAATATCTATTATTCATTACTTAATTGGGATGTTTCATCCTTCCCCCCTCTAGAAAATTGCATCCACGAAATTTATTTACTTATCAAATAAGTGGGGGTATTTATCCCTCATTGAATTTTCAGATTCCCATGTTGCATCTTCAATCATGTAGTTTTTCCACAAAACCTTTACTTGATGAATCACCTTATTCCGCAACACCTGCTCCCTATGGTCAAGAATCTGGACAGGTTGTTCCTCATAAGATAGGTTCTCTTCCAGCTGAACTACCTGTTGACCCAAAACATGAGATGGATCTGGCATATACTTTCTCAACATCGAAACATGAAAAACAATGTGTACCTGAGATAAACTTGGAGGTAAAGCCACTCGGTATGCAACTGATCCAACTCTCTCCACAATTTCATATGGTCCAATGAACCTTGGACTCATCTTTTCTTTCTTACTAAATCTCATCCCACTTTTCCATGGTGAGACTTTGAGAAAGACCTGATCACCTACCTCAAAAGAGAGATCCTTCCTCCTATTGTCTGCATAACTCTTCTGCCTGTTCTGAGCTGTTCTCATGTGTCTCTATATTAGCTGAACTTTTTCAGCCAACTCTTCTACCAATTATAGTCCCATCAACTTCCTTTCACCCACATCATCCCAGAAAGCTGGTGTTCGACACCGCTTCCCATATAACGCCTCAAATGGTGCCATCTGTATACTGGAATGAAAACTGTTATTATATGAAAATTCAACCAAATAAAGTTGTTGGTCCCAACTTCCATGATAATCCATCGAACAAGCACGTAACATATCCTCCAAAGTCTGAATTGTTTGTTTTGACTGCCCATCTGACTGAGGATGAAAAGCTGTACTAAAATTTAATTCAGTACCCAACGACTTCTGAAGGCCTTTTCAAAAGTTAGAAGTGAACCTGGGAGCACAGTCGGATACAATGGAGAGAGGAACTCCATGTAACCTAACTATCTCTTTAAGATACAAACGGGAAAGTTGATCTAGGGAAAAAGTATCTCATATAGCAAGGAAATGAGCAGATTTTGTCAAGCGATCAACAATAACCCAGATTGCATTATTACCTCGAGGTGTCTTCAGCAATTCCAAAATGAAGTCCATGTATATGTCCTCCCATTTCCACTTTGGCACTGATAAAGGTTGATGCATCCCATTTGGTAACTTCCACTTTGCTTTTACCTGTTGACAAGTCAAACACTTCACAGTAAAATCAGCAATGTCTCTTTTAATTCCATCCCACCAGTAATACTCCCGAAGATCTCTATACATCTTAGTACTGCCAGGATGAACTGAAAACGGGGAACTATGTGCTTCACATAACAACTCTCTCTTCAACTGTGAATCACAAGGCACACAAATCTCTTCCAAAATCTCAAAACACAATCATTATCAATGTTGAATTCAGGCAAATTACCCTTCTGAACTAGCTCTACCTTTTTCTGCAACTCACTGTCTTGATCTTGTGCTTGCTTGATTCTGTCAGATAGAGAAGATTTCACTGATACCTGTAACAAAACAGAAGGACATCCTGCACCAAAAACTTCTATGCCAAAGTTTATCAAATCCTTAACCAAAGGATCACGTTCCAAACGCAACATTGTTAATGATGCATTACTTTTTTGACTCAAAGCATCAACCACTTTATTTTCTTTTCCCAGATGGTAATGAATTGTACAATCATAATCCTTGATTAATTCTAGCCATCTCCTATGTCTCATGTTCAATTCTTTCTGAGTGAATATATACTTTAAACTTTTGTGATCGGTATATATTTCACACTTTACTCCATACAAATTATGCCTCCAAATTTTTAAAGCAAAAACAACATCAGCTAATTCCAAATCATGAGTAGGGTAATTTACCTCATGAGTTTTCAACTGACGTGAAGCATAAGCAATTACCTGATCATTCTGCATTAGGACTCAACCATGTTCTTTCAATGAAGCATCACTGTAGATAACAAACTCACCATTCCTTGAAGGTAGTTCCAAAACTGGAGCAGTTACCAATCTTCTATTCAATTCCAAAAAAACAATCATCACATTCTTTTGTCCAGATTAAATTAACACCCTTTCGAGTTAGCTTAGTCATTGGACTAGATAACCGGGAAAAATTTCTAACAAACCTTCGGTAGTAACCATCCAAACCAAGAAAACTGTGAATATCAGTTACATTTGTGGGTCTTGGCCATTCTTCCACAACCTTTGTTTTTGTAGGATCAACAGTTATTCCATATTTAGAAACAATATGACCAAGGAAAGAAATTTTTTGCAACCAAAACTCACGCTTGCTCAATTTCCCATACAATTTCTTTTCTTTTAAGGTTTGAAAAATAACCCTTATATGTATTTCATACACCTATTTACTTTTAGAAAACACCAAAATATCATCAACAAAAACAACCAAAATTTTTCACCTGAGTCAACTGAGCCATCACAACAAAACACTGTTTAGTTCTAATTCTGACCATCTCGGGATACTGATTTGAAAGGTCATTTCCCTCTGTATGCCTTCCCAAAAAATCTGTTCTGTTTCCTCTACGAAAAAACCATTCTTAACAAAAAAATATCTTAGGAGAAGCAACATTGTAATCTTCAAATGCTATATCATTTCAATTTGACCATAAAAAAATATTTTTGGATAATCATTCAATAGAATTATAACTTCTAAAGTTTTCTAAACTGACATCTGATACCAACTATAAGGCCCAGACCTTAAACCTTACTTAATATTGAATTAAATGAATAATTCACATTGAGGATATTTTCAGGTTTAGAGTTTTAGAGAATTAGTACATAATTATTACATCTCAAAAGATTACAAAGTAGACACTTCTACTAAGTTTCCATAAAATAAAAACTCTAAAAAAGAAACATGTCTAGTTCCATGTTTTAGATAGCACGACTTTTTATTGATCCCATCCTTGACCCTATTTCACTTTAAGTCCTGTAAAAAACATTTAAAAAACTTGGGGTGAGCATAAAAATCTCAATAAGGGATACACAAGGAAGGAAAACAGTTAGTTTTTCAAAACAACTAGTAAACCATGAATAGTTTATCAAAGTAATAATTTTCACCTTTATAAAGCAGAAAATACTCTTCATTGAATTAAAGATCATTACTTACCCTTTTTTAATCAAAATATTACCATTAAACCCTTATAAAGAACACATATATAAAGGTAACATGGGACATAAACATACTTAAATGGAATAACCATACAGTCGACTTCCACACATATCACTTAATGGAATAGCCATACGGACGAATTCCATTCTCAATGCATTGGAGGTTATAACGTAACGACCCGTCCTGGTATTCACGACACCACCCTTCATATGGTTTATCATGTAACCACCCGTCAAATGTCCAAGTAGCATTATAAAATCATAAGACATAAAACAAAAATAATGGAAAGAAAACATTTCCACATATCAATCACAATATATCACATAAATATATTGACATAACAGATCCGAAGAGGGATTGCGTAGGTGATAACCTCCGATTCTCTCCCGTAGCTGGTGGCAATGGCAGCGGCCTGCCCAGACCCTCCCACCTTTGCGGGGGAGGGGAGTTCATCATTCCCTAGGATTGCAGGGTAGTTGTTTCAGCCCTTTTCCAACCCTGATTTTCTTCCGACATTTCCAAAAGCGTTTGTGAGACCTAAAGTTCGAGATCTCTTGGATAGAATCCCTAACCTTCAGATTTCATCTTTTGAGTACACAGAATATTCTGCGTTCTGGACACTTACTCTGGTTGTTCAGTTCACACAGAGGAGACCGTCTGTCGACACCTTCGATAGGATTGTCTTCTCGTCTTGGGATCTTCAGGAATGGGCGACCGTCGGGTTGATGGAAAAATATCATATTATGGTTTGTTTTACGTCGGAAGAGGATCTCTTCAAGGGTTGGTCGAGAGCTCCTTGTAGCTGCAACGAATGTCGGTTCTTCCTTCTTCGATGGTCTTTCGACTGCCATATGAAGCGTGATGTTCCTTCAGTAGCGATTTTGGTTTGTTTCCCTAAAATTCCCTTACCTTTTCAAAATCCCTCTATCACAAGATTGTTGGGAAACCTCATGGGTAGATTTCTGTGTTCGGATTCCCATACTGAAGCAGTATGCCACCTGATTAATTCTCGTGTATGTTTGGAAGTGGATGCCTATAGGGCTCCATTTGATTTTGTTTGGATTACAATTGGTGAGGAATATAGGTGTAAACAACAGGTTATTTATGAGAGTTGGCCTGACTTTTGTTTGAATTGTAACCACTTTGGACATCCTTTAGAGAGATGTCGGCGTAACTCATCAACCCAGGAGGTGAAGTATAGGCATGAGTTACTGACTTCGGTTTGAAGGGAGTCACCTGTTCATGTGGAGAGGGGTTCAAAAGGGAAGGACAAGGATGCCTAACCTGCAGTGGTGGCCGAACAGTTGGAAGATGCGGGCAAGGAGCTGGAAGTGAATGGTCAATGCAGTAAGGCTTCAAATGACAATGGGGTTGCTGAAGCCAGTTCATCCCAGAAATGTATAGGGGAGGATAGGGGCTTGGACCCTACGGCCAGACCTTTTGTTTCCTTAAGTAATAGGTTTGTTTGCCTTGGTAATGTTAGTTATGATCCTTTTCTAAGGGTTGTTTTAGGAGATGAGAGTGATGGTAAGGGGGCCTCCAGGATTGGTGGTGTGAAGGAGGTCCCTACAGTGACTATGGATGAGGAGATAGCAGAGGGTGTGCCCCTGCCTTCGATGGTGAATGAAACTCCGGAGATGGCTATGGTTGAAGAGACTTTAGAGGGTGTATTCCTGCCTTTTAGGGTTAATGAAACTCCGGAGGTTCCTGTGAATGAGATGATTCTAGAGGGTGTGTCCCTGCCTTTGGTAGTAAATAACACTCCAGTGAGGGAGGTTTGTGCAGGTAGTAATATATCAGGCTTGGTAGAAAAGGTCGGTAAAGGAAAGGAGAAATTTGGTGAAGGGTTAGAGTGCTTGAGTGGTCCAGTTGGGCGCTCGTTCAGTGATGTGGTTCAAAGTGGGAATCAGAAACCTGCTTCAGTTGACGGATCTGTTTCTGCCACTCTTAGACGTCGACCAAGGAGAGATTACTCATATCTCCCGTAGCCGAAGTAGGATCACTCCACTGCCAAGAGGAATAAGAAGGTGACGGTGACCTTTGAAAAGAATAGTAAGGCTGAGAGTAAAGCACCAGATCAGTCTGTTCTTGAGCAGCTCAGAAATCGAGTCCATAGTGTTAATTACTGGAGGACTTCAGGATGGGAAACAACCATGGATACTGGAGATGATTATTTCGGATGGGGTTGTAGAGACGAGTATGGTTTGGATGAAATATAAGTCTGTGTCAGTGTGATGTCTTATAATTGTATGACTTTGTTGTGTGGGAGTTTGTGGTGGTTTCTTGGGGTACCAGATCCCCCTTAAATCGGCTTTTGAAAAAAAAATGATTGGTGGGCATAAAAGATCCAATATAAATACCATTTTCAATACCAAAATACATAAAAGAGTATATGGTATTTATTTACTTTAAAAAACATTACGGCTTGTTGAGGAAGCCAAAGTCAAAATAATACTCGTGGCGGCGGAAAAGGTTGCTGTCACCGCGTACGTTAAAAGAAACATTCCTTTTTGTCTTTTTGTAAA
Organism: Viscum album; assembly: GCA_963277665.1. NCBI lineage: Eukaryota > Viridiplantae > Streptophyta > Magnoliopsida > Santalales > Viscaceae > Viscum > Viscum album. The sequence goes on from OY728161.1 coordinate 1,877,032,934, forward strand.
ACGCTTAATAGAAAAATATTCCTTTTGTATAAAATTAAAATTCAAAGGGGTTTATACACCGTATAAAATAAAGTCTTGTATTATAACAATATATGCCTCAATGAAAGGAGATTGAGATGAAGTCCCTTACCTCGTGTGTGACGTGACTCGATTGCTCTTTAATCTCCTGAATAATAAACTAGTGTTAATTTATACTTTCTTAAGAACCTTTTTCAAGATTACTATTCCTTTTGTATCAATTATTTCCATGTTATATGCATTATGTAATCATTTAAGTTAATAATGTTCATTTTGTCGATATCTGGTTCATAAGTCAAAAATGGACTTCTTACAATTACATGTTGTTTATGTGGTCAAAGGTTCATTAAATCCAGAATTATATTCATGATTTGGACATCATATATATCATATATAACCAGAATATACATGTATTTATAATAGTACATAACATTTAGAGGTAAGAAATGAAATGCACTATTCATGGAGACGGTAAGCCGTATGTACGCATGAACGTTACTTTCATTTATATTTCGTATTTAATGGAGTGAAATCATAATTATATAAGGGTAATTTATAATTATAGTATAATATCATATATAATAACATTAACTCCATCCTTTATACATCCCACATATTGCATTAACGAATCAAATTACTCTGAGGGGGCGGTAGTCCACACTTCCTAAAATGAAATTATCGTGTTACCCACAATGGAAACCATAAAGGTATTCCATAAAAAAAATAGAAGCATTATAAAAACAGAAACATAATATAAATCATATATAAAATACAGTGACATCATAATGCCCACCTTAAAAGGTGTTAAAAGAATATTGAACAATCATCGTTTTGTGAGGCAATAATTCGCCATCCACAGAAACAATATGTTCTTTAACTATTAGACGATGGTGTGTGTAAGTGTAGCTCTAATAATTATCATAACAACATCCTAGTATATTGAAGATACTGTTGTTGTTACAAAAGAAAGGAATAAAAACAGTTTATGGGGTTGGAGAAGCAAAATAAAACATAAGAACACAAGAGAAGACACTACCTTTAAATCAGTTAACTCTTTTTGATTTTAGCTCAAAGGTTTCCGTGGAAAGACTTCTGCCCAAAGTGAGGCTTCTAGGAGTAATAGAGGGATTTGGAGAGAAAAAATGGGGAGGGGTTGGCTGAGTAAAAGGATTGAGAGGTGTGGGTAAGGTGGTAGAGGTGGGGGCCTTTTATAATAGGAGTGGAGGGGCACACTTGGAAAGTTATAAATGGTTACTTTATTTTCATATGAGTTTCGGATTTTCAAGGTCCCAAATTGATGTATTTCTCGGATAAGGTGATAAGATTTCGAAATCCACCCATACAATAGGTTTTTGACATGTGTCGATCTTAGATTTTACATTATCTTTTCATTTTATTGAAATCGTTAAATAATGAGGTAATCGCTGCATCATCATGATGTCATAAATAATTTAATTTATTTAATGTCTAACAATTATAAAAAATATATCATGATGTAGGAAATATTTTTTGATTTCTAATGAATATTTATAGTCAAATATATGACTTGTATAACCCCATTTAAAAATTGTTTTAGTAAAACAACTCATGTTTGTGACATTTTTATTTTAACATTAAATAAAAATATATTAATGTCATTTTCCTACCAAAGTGGCTCCATGGGGTCCCCAAGTTGACCCATGGATTTTCTTAGTCGTCCATGACACATCCAATTAGGGTAGGACATGTGTCAAGTTCATTTCATATTATTAAAACATTATTTTTACCTTAAATTACACTAATTACCTCTAATCGCGATTAAAAACTTAAAAGTTACTATTCACCAAAAAATTATTTTAATCCCATTGAACAAAATTTTAGTTCTTAATGAAAGCCATGTATGTCGTATTTTTGAAATTCAAAACACAGAGGTGGTAAAATTTCATTTAAATGAAAAAATCAGTTTTTTTAAGTACCATTTAGTGGTTTCACTATTCATCAAAAATTGAAGTTTTTTAGAAAAATACCAAAAATTCTCCCTAAGATATATTTGATATTCCGAATTTAAAAATGATGTCTATTTTACAAAATTCAATACATATAAGTGGCATTAATTAATTTAATAATTAATTCCCATTGTCAGAACAAATAGCGTGTTTTTATGAAACAATATATATCAAAAGATTGACATTAGTTTAAGTCCAATTTCAAAGTGAGATTAATTCCAATGACCGCTATTGGATTAAATGGTAAAAATATATTCTAATTTTACTTTAAAACCAATTCAAAAGATAATCTAATCATATAATTAAATTAGAAGAAAAAGCAGTTTTGATGTAAAATGCAGTATTTTTCACTATTCATTAATAAATGAACATTGTCAGAAAAATACCAAAAAATTATCAAATGTAAATTTCAATGTCCCAATCATAAATAATAATTTTATTTCGACAAATAGAGCTTATAAAATTGTCAAAAGTTTGATTTAAAAATGGTTTTCCATCAAAAGGAAGTAAATCAATCTTTTAAAAATATTATTGTATTCCATGCTTAAGATTGGATTTATTCTCATTTTAAGCGTCTAAAACACTATCAAATTCCTAAATAGACATAGATAATAATATCTATTATTCATTAATTAATTGGGATGTTACATCCTTCCCCCATTTAGAAAATTGTGTCCCCGTAATTTATTTACTTATCGAATAAGTGGGTGTATTTATCCCTCATTGCATTTTCATATTCCCATGTTGCCTCTTCAATCATGTGGTTTTTCCACAGAACCTTTACTTGATGAATCACATTATTCCAAAACACGTGCTCCCTATGGTCAAGAAACTGAACCGGTTGTTCCTCATAAGATAGGTTCTCTTCCAGCTGAACTACCTCTGGACTCAAAACATGAGATGGATCTAGAATATATTTTCTCAACATCAAAACATGAAAAACATTGTGTACCTGAGATAAACATGGAGGTAAAGCAACTCGGTATTCAATTGATCCAACTCTCTCCAAAATTTCATATGGTCCAATGAACCTTGGACTCAACTTTCCTTTCTTACCAAATCGCATAACACTTTTCCATGGTGAGACTTTGAGAAAGACATGATCACCGACCTCAAAAGAGAGATTCTTCCTCTTGTTGTCTGCATAACTCTTCTTCCTATTCTGATCTATTCTCATGTGTCTCTGTATTAGCTAAACTTTTTTTTCCAACTCTTCTACCAATTTTGGTCCCATCAACTTCCTTTCACCCACTTCATCCCAGAAAGCTGGAGTTCGACACTTCTTCCCATATAAAGCCTCAAATGATGCCATCTGTATACTAGAATGAAAACTGTTATTATATGAAAATTCATCCAAAGAAATATGTTGGTCCCAACTTCCCTGATAATCCATCGAACAAGTATGTAGCATATCTTACAAAGTCTGAATTGTTCGTTCTGACTGCCCATCTGACTGAGGATGAAAAGCTGTATTAAAATTTAATTCAGTACCCAATGACTTCTGAAGGCCTTTCCAAAAGTTAGATGTGAACCTGAGATCACGGTCGGATATAATGGAGAGAGGAACTCCATGTAACCTGACAATCTCTTTAAGATACAAACGTGAAAGTTGATCTAGGGAAAAGTATCTCTTATAGCAAGGACTTGAGCAGATTTAGTCAAGTGATCAACAATATCCCAGATTGCATTATTACCTCGAGCTGTCTTCAGCAATCCCACAACGAAGTCCATGGATTTGTCCTCCCATTTCCACTTTGGAACTGGTAAAGGTTGAAGCATCCCTTTCAGTAAATATCGCTCTGCTTTTACATGTTAAAAAGTCAAACACTTCACAGTAAAATCAGCAACATATCTTTTCATTCTGTCCCACTAGTAATACTCTCGAAGATCTCTATACAACTTAGTACTGCCAAGATGAACAGAAAACGGAGAACTATGAGCTTCACATAACAAATCTCTCTTAAACTGTGAATCACAAGGCACACACAATCTCTTCCAAAATCTCAAAACACAATCATCATCGATATTGAATTCAGGAAAACTTACCCTTCTGAACTAGCTCTACCTTTTTCTACAAGTCACTATCTTGCTTCTGTGCTTTCTTGATTCTGTCTGATAGAGAATATTTCACTAATACCTGAAACAAAATTGAAGGACATCCTGCACCAACAACTTCTATGCCAAATTTTATCAAATCCTTAACCAAAGGATCACATTCCAAACAAAACATTGTTAATGAAGCATTACTTTTTCAACTCAAATCATCAGCCACTTTATTTTCTTTTCCCAGATGGTAATGAATTGTACAATCATAATCCTTTATTAATTCTAGCCATCTCCTCAATCTCATGTTCAATTCTTTCTGAGTGAATATATACTTTAAACTTTTGTGATCGGTATATATTTCACACATTACTCCATACAAATGATGCCTCCAAATTTTTAAACTGAAAACAACAACAACTAATTAAAAATCATGGGTAGGGTAATTTACATCCTGAGTTTTCAACTAACGTGAAGCATAAGAAAATACCTGATCATTCTGTATTAAGATGCAACCAAATCCTTTCAATGAAGCATCACTGCAGATAACAATCCCACCATTCCTAGAAGGTAGTTCCAAAACTGGAGCAGTCACCAATCTTCTTTTCAATTCCTAAAAACAATAATAACATTCTTTTGCCCAGATAAACATAACACACTTCCGAGTTAGCTTAGTCAATGGACTAGATAACCGGGAAAAGTTAATAAAAAACCTTCGGTAGTAACTTTCCAAACCAAGAAAACTACAAATCTTGGTAACATTTTTGGGTCTTGGCCATTCTTCCACAACGTTTGTTTTTGAAGGATCAACAGTTATTCCATCTTCAGAAATAATATGACCAAGGAAAGAAATTTGTTGCAACCAAAACTCAAACTTTCTGAATTTCCCATACAATTTCTTTTCCTTTAAGGTTTGAAAAATAACCCTTAAATGTCTTTCATGTTCCTCTTTACTTTTATAAAACACCAAAATATCATCAACAAAAACAACCAACATTTTTCACCTGACTCAACTGAGCCAGCACTGCACAAAACTGTTTAGTTTTGATTCTAACCATCTTAGGATACTGATTTGAAAGTTCATTTCCCTCTGTATGCCTTCCTAGAAAATCTATTTTGTTTCCTCTATGAAAAACCATTCTTAACACAAAAATATTTTAGGAGAAGCAACATGGTAATCCTTAAATGCTATATCATTTCAATTTGACCATAAAAAAATATTTTTGGATAATCATTTAATAGAATTCTAACTCCTAAAGTTTTCTAAACAGACCTCTGATACCAACTATAAGGCCCCGACCTTAAACCTTACTTAATATTGAATTAAATGAATAATTCACATTGAGGATCTTTTTAGGTTTAGATTTTTATAGAATTAGGACATAACTATTACATCTCAAAAGATTACAAATTAGACACTTCTACTAAGTTTCCATAAAATAAAAACACTCAAAAAGAAACATGTCTAGTTCTATGTTTTAGATAGCATGACTTTTCCATGATCTCATCCTTGACCCTATTCCACTTTAAGTCATGTGAAAAACATTTCAAAAACATGGGGTGAGCATAAAAAGCTCAGTAAGGGATACACAAAGAAGGAAAGATGTTAGTTTTTCAAAACAACCAGTAATCCATGAATACTTTATCAATGTAATAATTTTCACCTTTATGAAGCAGAAAATACTCTCCATTAAATAAAAGATCATTACTTACCCTTTTTTAATCAAAATATTACTATAAAACCCATATAAAGAACACATATATAAAGGTAACTTGGGACATAAACATACTTAAATGGAATAACCATACGGTCGACTTCCACACATATCTCTTAATGTAATAGCCATACGGATGACTTCCATACCCAATGCATTGGAGGTTATAATGTAACCACCCATCCTGGTATTCACGGCACCACCTGTCATATGGTTTATCATGTAACCACCCGTCAAATGTTAAAAGTACCATTATAAAATCATAAGACATAAAACAAAAATAATGGAAAGAAAACATTTCCACATTTCAGTCACAATATATCACTTAAATATATTGATATAACAAATCCATTATAAATACCATTTTCAATACCAAAATAAATAAAATAGTATATGGTATTTATTTAGTTTAAAAAACAATACGACTTGTTGAGGAAGCCAAAGTCCAAATAATACTCGCGGTGGTGGAAAAGGTTGTTGTCACCACGTATGTTAAAAGAAACATTCATTTTTGTCGTTTCGTAAAACGCTTCATAGAAAAAGATTCATTTTGTATAAAGTTAAAAGTCAAAGGGGTTTATACACCATATAAAAGAAAGTCTTTCATTAGAATAATATATGCCTCAATGAAAGGAGATTGAGATGAAGTCGCTTACCTCATGTCTGACGTGACTCGGTTACTCTTTAATATCCTGAATAATAAACTAGTGTTAATTTATACTTTCTTAAGAACCTTTTTCAATATTACTATTCCTTTTATATCAATTATTTCCATGTTATAAGCATTATATAATCATTTATGTTAATAATGTTCATTTTGTCGATATCAGTTTCATATGTCAAAATGGACTTCTTACAATTACATGTTGTTTATGTGGTCAAAGGTTCATTATATCCAAAATGATATTCATGATTTAGACATCATATATATCATATATATCCATCATATACATGTATTTATAATAGTACATAACATTTAGAGGTAAGAAATGAAATGCACCGTTCATGGAGACGGTAAGCCGTACTTACGCATGAACGCTACTTTCATTTCTATTTCGTATTTAACGGAGTGAAATCATAATGATATTAGGGTATTTTATAATTCCATTATAATATCATATATAATAACATTAACTCCATCCTTTATACGTCCCGCATATGTCATTAATTAATCAAATCACTTTGAGGGGGCGGTAGTCCGCACATCCTAAAATGAAATTATCATGTTTACCCACAATTGAAACCATAAAGGTATTCCATAAAAGAAAAATACAGAAGCATTATAAAAATATAAACATAATATAAATCATATATAAAATACAGTGACATCATATTTTCCGCTTTAAAAGGTGTTAAAAGAATATTGAACAATCATTGTTTCATGAGGCAGTAATTCGCCATCCACAGAAACAGTATGTTCTTTAACCATTAGATGAAGGTGTGTGTAAGTTTAGCTCTAATAATTCTCATAAAAAAATCCTAGTATATTGAAGATTCTGGTGTGTTTAAAAAAGAATGTAATAAAAGTGTTTAGGGGGTTGGAGAAGCAAAATAAAACATAAGAACACAAGAGAAGACACTACCTTTAAATCGGGTAACTCTTTTTGATTTGAGATCAAAGGCTTCCTTGGAAAGCCTTCTGCCCAAAGTGAGGCTTCTAGAAGTAAGATAGGGATGTGGAGAGACAAAATGGGCAGGGTGTGGCTGAGCTAAAGGCTTGAGAGGTGTGGGTAAGGTGGTAGAGGTGGGGGCCTTTTATAAGAGGATAGGAGGGGCACTCTTGGAATGTTATAAAAGGTTAATTTATTGTCAAATGAGATTAGGATTTTAAAGGTCCCACACTGATTTATTTCAAGGATAAGGTGATAAGAGTTCTAAATCCACCCATACAATAGGTTTTTGACATGTGTAGGTCTTATATTTTACATTATCTTTTCATTTTATTTAAATCTTTAAATAATGAGGTAATCACTGATCATCATGATGTCATAAATAATTTAATTTATTTAATGTATAAAACTTATAAACAAATATCATGATGTAGGAAATATTTTTATATTTCTAATGAATATTTATAGTAAAATATATGACTTGTATAACCCCATTTAAAAATTGTTTTAGTAAAACAACTCATGTTTGTGACATTTTTATTTTAACATTAAATAAAAAGATATTAATGTTATTTTCCTACCGAAGTGGCTCCATGGGGTCCCCAAGATTACCCATGGATTGTCTTGGTCGGCCATGACACATAAAATAAGGGTAATACATGTTTCAAGTTCATTTCATATTGTTAAAACATTATTTTTACCTTAAATTACACTAATTACCTCTAATCGCGATTAAAAACATAAAAGTTACTATTAATGAAAAAATTATTTTAATCCCATTGAACCACATTTTTCTTCTTAATTAAAAACATTTATGTCGGATTTTTGAAATTCAAAACACAGAGGTGGTAAAATTCCATTTAAACGAAAAAATCAGTTTTTTAAGTACCACTTAGTGGTTTCACTATTCATCAAAAATTGAAGTTTTTCAAAAAATACCAAAAATTTACCCTAAGCTATATTTGATATTACGAATTAAAAAATGATGTCTATTTTAAAAAATTAAAAAAATATAAGTTTCATTAATTAATTTAATAATTAAATCCCCCTGTCAGAACAAATAGCGTGTTTTTATGAAACAATATATATCAAAAGATTGACACTAGTTTAAGTCCAATTTCAAAGTGAAATTAATTCCAATGACCACTATTGGATTAAATGGTAAAAATATATTCTAATTTCAATTTAAAACCAATTCAAAAGATAATATAATCATATAATTAAATTAGATGAAAACGAAGTATTGATGTAAAATGCAGTATTTTTCACTATTCATTAAAAAATGAACTTTGTCAGAAAAATACCAAACTTTTTCCAGTGTAAATTTAAATGTCCCAATCATAAATAATAAGTTTATTTTGAAAAATAAAGCTTATAAAATTTTCAAAAGTTTTATTTAAAAATGGTTTGCCATCAAAAGGCAGGAAAACAATCTTTTAAAAATATTAGTGTATTCCCTGCTTAAGATTGGATTTATTCTCATTTTAAGCCTCTAAAACACTATCTAATTCATAAATAGACATAGATAAGAATATCAATTATTAATTACTTACTTGGGATGTTACATCAAGACTTTGAAGAAATGTTGAGATCTTTATCACATGACTTTCCAGGTATGTGTGATCAAATATTTACCTCTTGTAGAATTTTCCTATAACAATAGCTTCCATTCAAGCATTCATATGTAACCATATGAAGAATTATATGTAAAGAGATGTCACACAATAACTTTTTGGGATGGTTTTGGTGAATGAAAACTCATAGTCCTAGTACTTGTTGAGGAAACAATAAAAAAGGTGATGGTTATCCAAACCCACATCAAAGAATCCCAAAGTAGGAAAAAGATCTATGTGTTGGACGGAGAAGAAAAGGAAGTGATGGCAAGAGGGGGGGGGGTGAATTTCCTTTTAAAATTTAACTAACAATTTTAAATCAAAGTTAAAGAATGTAGCGGAAATAAAAGAGGCAAGACACAAAACTTGCTAACGGAGTTCAGCTTAAACCCAAGCCTACGTCTCCGCTCCCAACTCAACCGTTGAGAGATTTACTACCGCTTGCTTTTCAATGGTTTTAGCAAGAAACCCACTAGACTTTACAGGTAGTCTAGAACCTATTACAGCTTGCTTTTGATGGTTATGCAAGAACCCACTTTCTTTCAATGGTTGAGCAAGAACCCACTAGCATTCTTACAGGTGAAGGCTAGCTCACCTATGTCTCAAGCCTTTTAAAGGAAAGGCTTGACCAACCTCTTCACACCTTGAAGGTGATGTGAAAACCCAAAAGAAAGGATGAGAGAAAGAGATGGGGTTTGTAGGCACAAACCCAATTTGATGCTCAAAATAAATAAAGCAATGAAAAACCGTAATGAGGAAGTCTTGGGCGCCAATGGATTGATGGAGCTGATGAAGGGCGCTCCAAAGCTTCTTTGGTGGTGCTCCTTGGATGTGGAAGTGTGTTGGAGCAAGTGGGGTTCCCTTGGAGGAATCCGCCGGAGGTTCTCCAAATGATCAAAAATGTGTTCGTTGGCTTCACAATAGTTCCGACTATGTTCCTTAAGCTTCCGGGGGTTCCTAGTCCTTTATTTATAGAGGGGGAACCCTCATATGGCCGTTGGAGGCCTTTGGAGCCGTTGGAGAGGCTTTCGGAGCCGTTGGAGGCCAAGTGGACAGGCTGGTCAAAAGCCCAACGGCTAGTTTGACTGGATCCACCAGCTGACCGGTGCAAGGCCACCGGTTGGCCGGTGCTTGCAAAATGGAAGAGGGCTCGGGCTCAGGCTCCACCGGCTGGCCGGTGAGGAGGCCACCGGTTGGCCGGTGCTGAGGCAGTAGCAAACACTGTGCTGGCTGGGTGCCACCGGCTGGCCGGTGCTGAGGCCACCGGTTGGCCGGTGCTGAGGCAGTGGCTCAGCCTTCTGTCTGGGTGCCACCGGCTGGTCGCTGGTGTGACACCGGTTGGCCGGTGGTCTGGACAGAGGGATGCCATCGGCTGGCCGGTGCTCTTCCATCGGTTGGCCGGTGGACTGAAAATCAGTCCACTTTGGCTTCTTGCTTTCTTGGCCCAATTCCTTGGCCATCTTAAATTATGACTATCAACCAAAAACACTTAAAACAAGATTAGATAAATAAGAGAGTGATTGTGATCAGGAAAATTAAACCACGAGGGATTCGAGAGGTACAACAATCTCCCCCTATTTTGATGATCACAATCACCAAAACAAGTAATGTAGAAAATGAAATGAAAAGCATGCTTTAAAGGATTTCTCCCCCAATCAACCAAGAATTTCTCCACCTTTGTGATTATCAAAATAGCACGGGGCATAAAACTTGATTGAGGGAAAAAAGATTTCAAACCAATTGAAATTTTTGAAATTTGAATTGAAAGTTTTGAATCAAAAATTTCAAATGAAAGTTTTGAGTGAAAAATTGAATTGAAAGTTTTTGAATGAAAAATTTAATAATAGTTTGAATTGAACGTTTTGAGTGAAAAATTGAATAACAATTTAGAATTAAAAAATTTGATACCAAGTGTTGAAATTGAATGTTTGAATCGAAAATTTGGAAATTGAAATCAAAAGGGCTTAAACGATCCTAACTCCCCCTAAATATAAACAACAAATCACTGGGGAGAGGTTTTTGGAACCGAGACAAATTTTGGCCCGGAGAGACTCGCTAGAAGGGATTTTTCAATCCATACTTGTCTAGTGGCGGGTCTTCTCCTATAAAATTCATCGTTAAGGAAAATGGTTTTGGGCCTACCATACCGGGCATTTTTGCAATTGCACTCATAGATTAAGTGCCCGAGTTTTTTACAATAATTGCAAAATTTAAATTGGGAGCTCCCCCTTACAAAAATAGTAGGTGCATGGGAAGAGGAAGCTTTCTTGGAATAGCCAAGCCCTTCGGTGGTTCTAGATACGCGTTGGGAACCTAGCAATTTGGTCAGATTTTGTTCCCCTTGGGTGAACTTAGCTAAGGATTCCCTTAAATCTTTGATAGTTGATTCCATGGAATCAACATCGGGAAGGTTTTGGATTTTGAGGGTCAACTCTTCCTTTTCTTTGAGAAGTTGCTCTTTTTCGGAAGAGAGTTTTTTGAAATTATTTTTTAAAGCAACAAATTTGGAAGAAAGTTCGTGAAAACCTTCCTCCAATTGATCTCTTGCATTTTGGAGATCCTCATAGGATAAATGATTGAAAGAATTTGAATTTGATGAACAAGAGGAAGAGGAGTCGGAAGATGTTACCTCATGAAATTCCATTAGACATTTGTTACCGTTGTCGTTTGAGGAGGAGGAGGAGGAGGATGTGGAGCTATCACTCCATGTGGCCTTGAATGCCTTCTTCTTCTCCCTTTGCTTGGCCTTTTTCTTTTTGAGTGGACAATCGGGCTTGTAATGGCCTTTCTTTCCACACCCGTAGCATGTTACCTCGGGCTCAGATTTTTTGTCGTGTTTTTTCTTTCGAGCCTTGCGGGATTTCTTCTTTTTGTTCTTCTTAATGAACTTGTGCATTTTGCGGGCAAAATTCTCCATTTCGGAATCGCCGCTTGAAGAGGAAGAGGATGAGGAGGAGGAGCTTTCTTCTTTTTGAGCTTTGAAGGCGATGTTCTTTGGAACTTTGATTTGTTTGCCTTCCTTTTCAGCTTGCCTCCTCATGGTGATCTCATAGGTCATGAGGGATCCGATGAGCTCTTCGACCGGCATATTCTTGATGTCCTTTGCTTCTTGGATTGCCGTGACTTTTGGTGCCCATGTTCTTGGTAGGATCCATAGGATTTTTTGACAATTGTTTCTGCAGAAACATCATCACCAAGGGACTTTCTCCCATTGCAAACATCAGTAAAACGTGTAAACATTTCAGTAATAGATTCGGATGGATGCATGGTAAAAGACTCAAAATCTTGACGGAACATATCCAATCGAGTATCCTTGACTTTGTTGGTCCCCTCATGGGTAACCTCCAAAAGTTTCCAGATTTCGTGTGAGGAGGTGCATGTGGAAACTCGATTGAACTCATTACGATCAAGGCCACAATGTAGAGCGTTCATGGATTTTCCATCAAGCTCGAAATTTTTAATATCGGCTTGAGTCCATTTGGATTCATCGGGAGAGGATAAAGAATAACCATGCATGACAATTTTATAAATGGGATAACCTATACTTCTAAGAAAAGTAGTCATGCGGGTTTTCCAATAGTTATAGTCGGTTCCATCAAAAAATAGAGCACGACCCAAAGAATAGCCTTCGGGGGCGAAAGACGTTGAAGCCATCAAAAAAAAGATCTTGAATTTGAAACCGGTTAGGGTATTACTCAAAGTTCCCCTTTGATACCAATTGTTGGACGGAGAAGAAAAGGAAGTGATGCCAAGAGGGGGGGGGGGTGAATTTCCTTTTAAAAATTAATTAACAATTTAAAATCAAAGTTAAAGAATGCAGCGGAAATAAAAGAGGCAAGACACAAAACTTGATAACGGAGTTCGGCTTAAACCCAAGCCTACGTCTCCGCTCCCAACTCAACTGTAGAGAGATTTACTACCGCTTGCTTTTCAATGGTTTTAGCAAGAAACCCACTAGACTTTACAGGTAGTCTAGAACCTATTACAGCTTGCTTTTGATGGTTATGCAAGAACCCACTTGCTTTCAATGGTTGAGAAAGAACCCACTAGCCTTCTTACAGGTGAAGGCTAGCTCACCTATGTCTCAAGCCTTTTAAAGGAAAGGCTTGACCAACCTCTTCACACCTTGAAGGTGATGTGAAAACCCAAAAGAAAGGATGAGAGAAAGAGATGGGGTTTGTAGGAACAAACCCAATTTGATGCTCAAAATAAATAAAGCAATGAAAAACCTCAATGAGGAAGTCTTGGGCGCCAATGGATTGATGGAGCTGATGAAGGGCGCTCCCAAGCTTCTTTGGTGGTGCTCCTTGGATGTGGAAGTGTGTTGGAGCAAGTGGGGTTCCCTTGGAGGAATCCACCGGAGGTTCTCCAAATGATCAAAAATGTGTTCGTTGGCTTCACAATAGTTCCGACTATGTTCCTTAGGCTTCCGGGGGTTCCTAGTCCTTTATTTATAGAGGGGGAACCCTCATATGGCCGTTGGAGGCCTTTGGAGCCGTTGGAGAGGCTTTCGGAGCCGTTGGAGGCCAAGTGAACAGGCTGGTCAAAAGCCCAACGACTAGTTTGACGGGCTCGACCGGCTGACCGGTGCAAGGCCACCGGTTGGCCGGTGCTTGCAAAATGGAAGAGGGCTCGGGCTTAGGCTCCATCGGCTGGCCGGTGAGGAGGCCACCGGTTGGCCGGTGCTGAGGCAGTAGCAAACACTGTGCTGGCTGGGTGCCACCGGCTGGCCGGTGCTGAGGCCACCGGTTGGCCGGTGCTGAGGCAGTGGCTCAGCCTTCTGTCTGGGTGCCACCGGCTGGCCGCTGGTGTGACACCGGTTGGCCGGTGGTCTGGACAGAGGGATGCCATCGGCTGGCCGGTGCTCTTCCATCGGTTGGCCGGTGGACTGAAAATCAGTCCACTTTGGCTTCTTGCTTTCTTGGCCCAATTCCTTGGCCACATTAAATTATGACTATCAACCAAAAACACTTAAAACAAGATTAGATAAATAAGAGAGTGATTGTGATCATGAAAATTAAACCACGAGGGATTCGAGAGGTACAACACTATGCTGATAACCGAAGGAATGATTTGGAATTTAAAGTAGGAGACCATGTTTTATTGAAGGTATCTACATGGAATAGTGTTATATGTTTCAGTAGGAAGGGTAAATTGAGTCCCAGGAACATTGGAACTTTCAAAATTCTAGAACGAATTGGGGTTGTAGCATACCGTTTGACAATGACGCCAAGTCTCTCCAAAGTTCATGATGTGTTCCACGTATCACTATTGAGAAAATTCATGCCAAAACTAATGCATGTACTCACATATGAAAAAATATAATTGGAACCCAAACTGTCTTATTATGAAGAGCCTATCATAATTCTTGATACCAGAGAACAAGTGTTGAGAAACCAGATGACTCATCTAGTAAAAGTTCTATGGAGAAACCATAAGATGGAAGAGGAAACATGGGAACCCGAGGAACTTATGATGAAGAACCACCAAAATAATATTATGTAGTAATATTCTAGAAATTTTTAGGACAAAATTATTTTAAGAAGGGGATAATGTAACACCCCAAGATTCCAAGATACGTTTCCCTTTGAATAATACAATATCTTGTGTTGTACACAACTTCAAGTTCAAACACACCACAACCAATTAAACATTCTATTATGAATAGTAATTCCCACTTTTTGAAATTTTATTTATTTTATCTTTCAAAATAGACATCATTTTTGTATTTGGAATATCAAAATTAGTTTAGGGTTAATTTTTGGTATTTTTATAAAAACTTTCAATTTTTGATGTATAGTGAAAAACGTTGTGTTATTGATTAAAACCGAATTTTTATTTAAATATTTATTTATTTTACATAAATTTATATTAGGTAAAAATAGATAAATAATACCCATATTAGTTCAATTTAATTCATTAGAGTCATTTTATAATGAGTTTAGATATATAAAAACTTTATTGAACTTTTTACCGTCTTTTACCCACCTTATATGAGCATTTCCAAATTTCCATAAAATATAATTTTAACTCTTATGTGAGTTGAATTTCATAAATCTGAGAGACATTTAATATATGTAAGTAAAATGTGGTTCAATAAGATGAAAATAATTTTTGATGAATAGTAACTTTTTACATTTATTTACCACGATTAAATGTAAATATGGCAATTAAGGGTAAAAATGATATTATAATTACCCTAACACATGTCCTAATACTATTGGATAAGTATAATTAGACCAAAAAAAACCTTAGGAATAAAATTTGATCCTCTTTGGTCCACCTGGATTAGAATAGTAAATTTATTATTATTTTATTTAAAGAAGAGTAAAAAGAGTTAAATTCAATGTTTAATAACTAAACCATTTTGAATATAAAGTTACACAAAATATAAATTAGACTATAAAAATTCATTGTAGAGATAATAAAATTTCTTAAATAATTTTATTTTATTTATAAATTTTAGACATTAAATAATTTAATTTATTTATGACACAATGATGATGCAGTAATTACCTTTTTAAAGAAATATTAAAATAATTGATATTATAAATATCCAAATAACAGTAATTTGAGACTTTTGATGAATTACACTAAATTTATAGGTTAATATGACATTTTATGGTTTATTAAATAATTTTTTTCAAAGTAATCATGCTGTTATGATTTTTCCAAAAATCAAATAGTAAATAGTGTCAAAGTTGACATAATTGAGTTTTTAAAACAAATACTATATTATTAATTGATATAATATTCCTAAAAATCTAATATTCTGCCAGAGGACTTAGATAAGGTTATATATTTGATTAATGAACCACTTGAGGTTCTCTTGAAAGTTTATAGTAAGTTTATTAACTATATAATATAAAAATACAAAGAGACATAGTAAATGAAAGATTATTTAACTAAGAGTTTAATCTAAAAGATTAGGTTAGTAAGGTGACCTAAACCTATTAAATCCTATTGGTTGTGTTGTTTTAAATCCATACATACCTTATCCTCTAAATAAATTATTTTGGAGCCACTTAAAATCAAAAATGAGTTTATTATAAAATAATATTTCATGCTTTTTCTAAAGTAACCATCACCTCTCTTATAAAAGGGAACTTCCCCTTATCTTAATTTCACACATCCAAAGCCTTTTGGATCGGCAAAAACCTACCCAAAAATTCTCCCAACATTCCTCTATTCATCTTATAGGCCTTCCTTTGGTTAGAAATCTATCCTATGGTTTCCTTTTGATAAAATCAAAAGGAAGAACCTGATGAAGAGGTAATTATTTTATCACCTCTTTCAAGTTTGTCTCTTCTTCCACTTAATCTTTATTTGTTTTTTCAATTATAAAATAATAAGTCTAATATCTTATATATACTGTGATATTATTATAAAAATGGTAAAACCATATTCATTATTCTATCCATCATATGAATGACAAAGTCACCATATGTGCGTACGTACGACTTACCGTCTCCATGTCGTGGTGTAGTTTGTTATTCAAACACTTCATTATTTAGATGGGTATTATAATGATGTATAATTGATGTAAATAATATATATAACATGTTAATGATTCTTAATATATGATATAACATTCAATTATATATGATTTCACCTTCAATTGAATCATATTGTTGCTCGTGTGTACGTACGGATTACCGTCTCCATGAACGCGATGAAATTCCTTCCCCATCGCAATAATTCAATAATAATTTTCATTTTATGATTAAAAATAATGTTTGTGAACATAATATAATTCTGTATATGAATCCAATACATCTTATCCATAACAAATATGGCTTAAATAGCAAAACATATAAAGGAAAACGAATCAGTTAACACCCAAAATGATGATAATACTAAAATATTATTAACAAAGCAATATTAGAAGATCATATATGATATCATATTTACATATATGGTTCTATTATATTTTAACAACAGTGATTTAACTTTTATAAAGGAGGTTAAATCACCCTAAACCAAGGAAAAGTACAAGGTAAGGGTTAATTTCACAATCTCTTTATTATCTGAGGCTATTTTACGTAAGTATCTACTGTGACTTCTTTATCATCCAAATCCGTGTTTTCATAAAAATATATTTCAAAACATTTTGATCATTTACTAGACTATGGGTTAATTTAATTTATATCCTTAATTGACTGTATAATTTTTGAAATGAATCTTCTCGTTGTTTTCCAAACAAGGTACTTTATGACCTTTTCGACAAAATTCAGGTAAGAATGTTTTTTTAACTTATATGATGGGTGCAGCTATTTTATGCCATTATAACATCATTGAAGCTTCCCTTACAACATTATAAGAATATTTTTAAAATAAATTTTTTCTTTTATAATTACATGAATTTTAAATTTTTTTCAAAATAGAAAGAGAAATTTCTCTCAAAAAGTTTTGATTTCATCTATGTCAACATACTTTAATGGATTTTAAGCTTGTTTGATGTTGATTTATTATGATACAAAATTCCATATTTTATTAATGGTTTTGTGATATATTTAACTGTGGATGTGTTCTTTTTACACCATTAATGGTTTATAGACAAAGTAATGACATTTCGTATGCTAGTTTTAATGTGAATGATTATGTTATGTTTACAAATTTTCATATGAGGAATGCATTGGACTTAGTAAGTGATGGGTGTATCCCGTTATAGCTCCTCGATGCAATAGTAGGTCTCATGAGATAAACTAATCTCTTGGAACAAGGCCTTGAAAAAATATTATTTGTAGTCTTGGCACAAGGCTTGGACTATGTGGTTATGAAGTCTGGCATTATGCATTCCAAAATTATGAAAGTGGCTATTGATATTGCATGTGATTATTTGAACAGTAGAATATCCATGTGAATAAGTAAATGGAATTATTTGGTTTTATATTTTCCATATTATTCTTAAGTTTATGTTTAAAATCCTTTTGTTTTAGTATTATACATATCCTTAAATGTTTATACTTATTTATGCAAGTTTTCATTATATTGTTATCCTTACCGAGCATCCGAGATCACCCCTTTCTATGTTTTATTATTCCCAGGATGTGAAGAAGTATTTTATGGTTGACCTACTAGGATAACCTAAGGATATAAGTTTTTTCAAAGGGGGAAAATTTTTTTTGATGTTTTTATTTCATAATATAATGTAAAACCTATGAATGTATCTAGTACTTCCAAGGATACTAAACTAATCGGTCTTTTGAGACATCATTATTTTTATCATGCCAATGCTATGTAATAATGCATTGACTCTCGGTAACTAGGGTCAAGTCATTACAAAATATCCCCCTTTTTATAAAGAACAAAGAACTTTTTGTAATAGAATATAAGGAACTAAGATTATCATTTTTTAACTCAAAAGAAAACACTTATCTCCCTTTATTTATGATGTATGATTAATACGACTAACTCCCCCATTAGGTTTTTAAATCCCAAAGGTTCATATTATTTTATTTCTTAAAAAAATAACTCTTACTTAATAAATAATATATTATTTATGTAACCATCCTTTACTTAATAAATATATTTCTTAATATTCTTTTTGATCATTCATTTCTCTCCCTTTGCGATTTTAATAAATGAATGGAGGGGAAAAAGAAATTTTTTTACCTAAAATGTTAGAATTATAAAATGAAAATTTATTTAAAGATAATAAAATTCATTATTATAGGAAAAATTTTCTATAAAAAAATACAACAAAATATCAATTTTTGAGAAAAAATCATTCATCCTTCTTCTTCTCCTCTTGCATTATTTTTTTCAAAGTTGGCTTTAACTTATTCAATTATTTATGATCATCTTCATACTTCTTGATCAACTGAATTTGATACTGATTTTTCTTTTCTAGATTTTTGATCCTTTATTCCTTATATTTTATCACTTATTATTTCTCTTGGGATTTTCTACCAACTATTCCCTGAGTTACCTTTTTCTATTCAAGTTTAATGCCAGAAAATTCAGTTCTCCCTTAAAAAATTTGTCCTCTTGGATCCAGCCAGCTTTCTCTAGATTCAGATTCTCTGAATGAATTATTTAAAAGGATTTCTCTTGTCATATGACATATAACATTCATTCTTTACTAAATTATTCAAATCATCCATGGTTTTTAGATCATAAATCACTGACTTAGGCCTCTTGCTAATCTCTTTAAAAGATCTTATAAGAGAATCATAACCAACTTGAAATAGCTTGAATTTGGATTCATGCTTGGTAAATTTTTTTTATGAAAATTAATGTTGAATATGACTTCTATTATATTGTTTTTGAAGTATTTGGAAACTTGAATCAATACATGTAACTGAGGGAATGATATTCAAAATTTTCTTAAAAGAATAGACTAAAAAATCATGGCTTAAGGAAGATGAGGATTCTGAAGGAGATTTATTTGCTGGAAAGGGAACTTTATCTTACTTATCTCATTTTTCATGTGATGTTCCAAAAAAATATTTCTTGGATTTTACAACCACATATTTATTTGGGGAATCAACAACCACTTGATTGAATCTTTAAGACATAGCCTCAGTAGGGTATAAACCCAAAAATGTATCTCCTTCCATCTTTTTCTTCCTTTTGTCTCTCCAATTGGATATAACATAATCAAAAAATGTATTTTTCTTTTTTATCTTGGTTGTAATAGACACTGACTCTGGTGTTGGTACTTTCTCCTTCGGTTCTGGTTCTTTTTATTTTCTTTTGTTTGGAGATTTCTTGGATGTTTTTCCTACTTCACCTTTTTTACTGGCATCTTAATCATCTGAAAGTTCGAAGAACTATCCATCCTCAATATTGAAACTAATTTTCATCCTTTTTAGTGTATAATTAGTCAAAAATTATCTTAAAAACATTGGGTTTTTATCTACAAGGAATTTCAAATAATTCTATAAAAAGGACATTAATCATTAACAATATTTCTAGGAACATTATGATATGAGACATGAGGGTGTCAATATTGATATGGATGATTTTCAAGAGAATACAATTTATGGTTTTTATCTTCTTTAGATTCACTGATAAATCCATCATGAATATATCATATTTCTTAGGGGAATTCTTTTCCCCATTTCTCAGAATGAGAAAATCTTTTATCCACAGAGCTAACAATCTATTATTAGTTGAATGATGTTAGATATTCACTGACATAACTCCTTTAAGTGTAAGTCACTCAATTTCCTTAACCATTTCAATAGTACCTTTCTTTTTTGGAAACGTGTTAGAGAAAAATATAGCCTCTCCTTTATAAGGTATATCTAGAATACTGGAAGCCTTGTTCAATGATAAAGAATAATTTTTCCATAAATCCTGAGTGAAAACATCTATCTTCCTCCATGTTCAAAAAAAATAACTAGATCATACAATTATATAAGAAGATCAAGATAAAACAGATCACGATTCTATGGTTTGGAAACACAAAGGCTTTCGCATCCATTCTTCTTAATGATTTTTTAAATCCTAGAATCATACTTATCAAAGAAATTTAGATCCCCCAACATTTATCTATAAATTATCCTATCTTTGAGTTCCTTGTTGGAGGCCATTTGAGTCTACAAAAAGACTTCAAGAGACATTCATAGCTTAAAGAAACTGAGAAAACTGAATTGTATCTTTTAAGAGAGAGAAAGCATCAGTGCAAAATCACTGGAACAATCGATGTGGGATGCGAATATAGGGGTCCATTATATTGGATTCATGATGAAAATTTATATTCTCGAATCAATCCAATGGTTGAGATTTTCCTAATCCGATCTGATGGTTGACATCAATGCCAAAGAAGTATTTATAGGTTTTGATCTTTTGGGGTTTTAAGGACAAATAATCAGATTTAAGGAAAGTGAATCTGATAATGATTTCTTAAAACAAGATAGAAATACCAACAAGTAAAAATGAGATTATGATGATTTTAGTAATGAAACATAACTTGTATATTACTCAAAAATAATTGTTAATATTGACAATGTTCTTATTGAAGAAATTATATTCCAAAATAATTAATTAGAAAAAGAAAATTTAGGGTTTTGAAAAAAATTGGAGAACAATAAATAAAAAATAAACATATTTATCCCCAATGAAAATGAGTAACTTAATGTTAGGAGATAGGTTTTATCAAAATGTTAATATGGATGATTAACTTATGATTTTCATTCCTAACTTTTATTTAATTTATTCAAATCTATTAGAGGGTGATGATTTTGTAAAAATGCCCGTAAGTTTGTCTTGAATTCCAGTAAATTGTAAAATAATATCTCATTTAATTGGGTGATCCCTAAGAAAGTGATGCCTAATGTCAATGTTCATTGAATGAGAGTGATATATAGGGTTTTTTCTTAGAGAAATGGAACTATTATTATCACAAATTATTTGTGTTTTGGTAAAACTTATTTCATTGTCTCTGAGTGTGTGTTGCATCCATAATACAAGAGCACAACAACTTCCAGCTACTATATATTCAGTTTCAATAGTTGAATGTGTTACATAGTGCTTCTTATTATATAAAAAAACTAATTAATCTCTTAATAAATTAAAAGTTCAAGATATAATTTTCGTATCAATTCCATATCCACAAAAATCAGCAACAGAAAAACATTTTAAAACAAAATAATTTCCAGAAGAATAGAAAATTCCTAAATACATGCTTCCCTTTAAATAGGGAAAAATTATTTTCACTTGTTTTAAATGAGATTACATTGGATTATATTGATATATTGCACATAACCACACTAAAAACATTTAGTCTATAAGACTAGCTGTTAAGTATAATAAACATTTATATCATAACTCTAAAAGATTTTTGATTTACTGGTTTCCTAGCTTCATCCAGATCAAAACAGTTTAAGGCACCGATTATAGTATTTATAATTTTAGTGTTTTTATATAAAAAATTCATAAGAAGATATTTTGTATACTTATGTTGAGATTTATTGGTTCCTTATAGTTTTTGAGAAATTTGAAAACTGAGAAAAAATATTAACTCACCCAACATACTCATTTCAAACTCAGATTTCAAGTGATGTGCAAATGAATTAGTTAATGATTGGTAATTTAATACAAATATAATTTCATCAACATAAATTTGAACAATCATAACATTTTTCTTATATTTATTTATAAATGGTTTGGATAAATAGTTTTATTAACATGATTTTTTTGTAACAAAAAATATTTTATGTCTCTCATACTAGACTCTTGGTCTTGTTTCAATCCATATAATTCTTTGGTAAGTTTGAAAACATGTTCAAGGTGTTTTGTGTCTTCAAAACTAGGAGGTTTCTTAACATAAATTTCCTCTTGAACAAATCCATTAAGGAAATCACACATCACTTCCATTTGAAAATGTTTGAAATTAAATAATGATTCCAATACTAATAGAATTGGAATAGATTCAAGTCTAGATATTAGATTGTAGGTTTCATAATAGTATATTACATCTTGTTAGTTATATAATTTCAAAAATAATAGTTCTTTATGTCTTGTAATGATTCCATTTTGATCAAATTTATTTATGAAGACCCACTTTACTCCAATTATAGATGTTTATTTAGGTCATCCAACCAAGGTACAAACTTTGTAGCTTTCGAATTCATTTAGTTCATATTACATAGCTTTAATCCAATCATTATCACCTAAAGATTAATTAATGCTTTTATGTTCTAATTGGGAATTAAATGACAGATGATCTACTTTATTTCTTAAAGAACACCTAGTCCTTACAGAACTATTTACATCACCTAAAATAGTATCACTAGGATGATTCCTAAGAAACATCTGATTTGGGTTTTGTAAAACCTGTTCATCAATATACGGTAAAAAATATTCTGGGGTAAATAATTTAGAAATATTTTATTGATATTTTCTTTATTAGAAGAATATCCCAATAAATGTTGATAATCACTTTTTGAAAATACAAATGAAGATGTTGGTTGTAGTTGTTTAAAAACAAAAGTATCAGTTTCCCCAAATTTAACATGTACTATTTCTCCAACCGAAGAAACAATTATTGTTAAAAACTCTATAATTATTATAAGTAGAAGAATGGAATAAAAAAATTCCTTCATCAGATTTGGGTCAAAATTTATTTAAGTTATCTTTAATATTAAATATGAATACTTTGAATCCAAATACATTGATTTAAGAAACTTTAGATTTTCCACCAGCGCACAATTCGTAAGGTGTTTTATTCTGAAAGGGTCTAATAAAAACTCAATTTATATTATAACAAGCTATACTAATATCTTTAGCCCAAAAGTGTTGACAAATATAATATTAAATAAATATGTTTATTGTTATCTCTTAAATAATTTGATTTGTTCTTTCAACCACACCATTTTGTTCGGGAGTTCTTGGAGCTAAAAATTTATGAGTAGTGCCTTTCTTAATTAAAAATGTTTCAAAATTAGAATTTTCAAATTCTTCTCCATGATCACTATGAATAGTTATTAATAGAATTTTTTTCTCATTTTTAAAATTAGCTGAAAAATATTTAAAATTTGAAATGGTTTCATATTTCTTTGCTATAAAATAGGCCCGTGTAAATCTAGTGTAATCATCAACTAGAAAAAATACATAGTATTTTCGTCTAATACATCCAGTTTGTGTTGGACTAAAAAGATCCATATGCAAAAGAAGTAATGCATTAGATTTTGAGACATCGCTGATTGATTTAAATCATGACTTATGTTGCTTTCCGTATTGAAAAGGATCAAAAAATTTTGAAGAATATAATTTAAGCTTTAATAGATCCTTAAGAAGTATTTTCATTGATAGTTTTATTATGTTCTTAAGGTTACAATGTATTATTATTATATTCCATAATAAAGACTGATATTCCATTTCACTAAGGGAAGGTATGGTTAGGCTTAGATCCTAAGGTATTCTCTGTTAAGTGTATAAACATTCTAATGCCTATGGGCATAAAGAATAAAATCTTTCTTAGAATTGTGTACTATACTTTATCATTCCTAAAATTCACAAGGTATCCTTCATCACATAATTGGATTATGCTTATAAATTTGTTTTTAAGACCTTAAAAAAATAAAACATCTGATATTAATGCTTTTCCAAGAATAAAAATGTTACATATACGAAAAATTTCTCTATGAGAATTTTCTCTGAATGATACTTTTCCATCATTCAACTAAATAATCTTTTCAAAGACGTTTTGGGAACTAGTCATGTGATGAGAACATCCAGTATCCATTTACCTTGAATTTTTGTTTTCACATCCTTTGTTTCCCTAAAAATAAAATAGTTAAAATTTTAGAACCAAAACTTGTTTGGATCCAGAATTATTAGAAAGTAAAATCTTAGGTATCCAAATTTTCTTAGAAAAATAAGATTTATGAAAACCTAAATATTGTTTTTTATTTAACGAATAATTTGCCTCTGAATTCCCACCACTTTGACACTTAGTATAAAAAGGATCACTTTGGGGAAAAGAATATTTATGAATAAAAATATAATTTGAGTGAATATAACCACATTCAAAACTATAACTAAGAGAATGAAGTTGTAAATAAATTTGATCAAATTCCTTCATTCTTGACGTGAAATTTGATAAAAGTTTCTTCAATGAATATTTTTCAGATTTTATTTTGATGACTAAATTCTTATCCTCATAATCATTAGTCTTATAATTTGAGATAGCCACAAAATAATTTTTTTATAAGTATCATTTTCAAGACACTTAGAATGTTTATCCTTCTCCTAATTATCTTCTGTAAGATTTTTTGGAAACACATTCAAAATAAAGGGTTTTCTGATCATGATCTTTTGAAAGATATGATACTTCTTATGTTAAAACATATATTCTAGAATTTTCTATCTTTATCTTATTTTTTGTATTACAGTTCTAATTCGCAAGTAATTTACAAAATCTAGAGACTTCTTCAAATAAAGTCAAGGTATTATCTTTTGATGAAGAAGATTATTCATCCAAAGAGTCATAATATTATTGATTGAAAAAATTAGCATTTAAAGAAATATTGGTTAAAGATTCACCACTCTGTACCTTATCCATAAGACAATGATTTTTAATAGGTAATCTGACTATAAGAACAATATTATTCTAAATAGAAGATTCATATTCCAAGGATTCATCTAAAGAGTCACCAACACTAACACTCCAGGTGTAATTATCATTTAGTTCTTTCTTAGCCTTATATTTGTAGTACATCATTGTGTTCCTTTCAGAATTCTTATCCTTTCTATTTTTTTGAGCATAGGAAAATGAAGTCTGATATGTCCAACCCTTTTTCATTCATAACAAGTTACTTCTGAATCATTATTGTCCTCTCCATCTTTCTTCTTATATCTATATATAAAGTCTTTATTTACCACAATCATGTTCATCCTTCGACCAATATTAGAAAGTTCATTCTCAAATTGATCATTATCACTTGATTGAGATATAAAGTAGATTTCTTTTCTTTTGATCTAGAAACTCTTTCTAGAGTCTTAGAATTCATATGATTTGATGTAGTAGGGAATGGAACACTACCATTACCATTCTTTTTTATTAATCTCATCATCTCTCTTTATTCTACATTCATTCTGAAGAAGAGTCCGAAATAACCCATCAAGAGTGATGTTTGAAACCTTGATATTCTCATTAATTGTAGTTATTTAGACTCCCACTCATTGGGAATAATATCTGTTATATTATCAACAAGAACCTCATCATAAAGTCCCTTTTCTCCCATAGATTGAAGACTATTAACAATAGTCATAAATCCTTATTTCACTTTTCAAAATGGTTCTCTATTTTGAAACATAATCCTTGATATTCAACTCTAAGCATAACCTTTATTGTTTCGATCAATTTTGAAATTCCGAAGTTTGTAACATGAAGTTTCTTCCATATTCTATTGGATGCTTCATAAGAGGATATTTTACTATAGATATTCTTGGACGTTCAACATAAAATTTTATTTCATACCTTGTAGTTTACTTGATATTCTTGTTTTTCCTAATTTATAAATATTCTGATTTCTTTGTTAGGGATATTATATTCACCAGTAAGTATAACACAGTTTTCAATACTGGTGTTGATAATGAATGTCTAAATCCTATCTCTCCAATACTCATAATCATTTCAATCCAAGATTGGTGGTCTTTTCGGATTTTGGTTATCTATATAATCAATGTTCATTCCTACAATTCTATAAGAATATACACAAGATATTTACCAAAAAAATAATTAGTAAAAATGATTTTATAAATAAAATCCTTAAGAAAAACTTGAAAAAGTAATGTTAAGAAAGAAAAGTTAAGCATGAAAACTTATATGTAAGTAAAAGTATTTTATAGAAATTATTTGATACCAATTTTAGGATAGAAATATTGATGTAGAAAATAAAATACATGGGGGGTGTAAATTATTGGTTTAAAAACATTAAAAATTTTCCTTAAGGATTATACCTTAAAGAGAATATAATATTATTTATCAGAGTATAAAAGTATAGGATAGTATAAGAAATTTATACTTCTATTCTTCAAAAAAAAGTAAAAGAATTAAAATTTATAACAACAACAAGTAAACAAGTATGAGAAATATTTTAACCTAAATAGAAGGGTACACAACAACCTTGGATAAAGGTCTCTTGATTTAAACTTTCAAGAAAGTCAGTATTACCCACGCCAAGGTAAGACTTCTATAAAAATATCGAAATATGTCTTCCTGTCCCTACAAGCCCTCACAATTTAAGGTAGTAAAAACCTCTTTATTCTTATCCCTAGAAGCCCTCAATTGATAAGCAACAATCACAATTGCGCAAATAAGGTTGAACAAGTTGTCCACAACTGAACAATATGTTCAAATTTCACAAAAGGAATGAGAGTTTATCCCTCTAGGAATCACTTCACAACAACACATAATATAATACCTTGATGTGGGTTTTGTATTTGGATTGTTCAAATAACTGGGTATTTATATGAGAAAAATACCAATGTTCAGCTCCTACTCAAACTGTTATATTTATTCTTAATTCTAAAAGGGACCTTTACACATGCCACTCAGCCAATTATTAGTTAGAAACAGATTGTATGACATTGTTTCACATAATGCAACACTGAAAACATTATCATGAATAAGAAACATTATCAAACTAAAGAAACATTATTTAAGATCTGATAAAATGAAATGTTACTTTAAAAAAATGAAGTAACTGTATGAAAATAATTTAATCGGATTCTTAAGAAAGTGACAATCCGAGTATAAAAATATAAATAATAGAATTCTAAAATAGAAAAGAATCAGGGTCTAAATTTTGTTGAATTTATAATTTTATTTCTTGAGAAATCAGAGTATAATTAATTAAGAAATTAGAGTATGATTTTAGAGGAAATTAGAGTCAGATTTTAGGAGAAATCAGTGTCTCATATCAAGAGAAATCAAAGTCTGATTACAGGAGAAATTGGAGTCGAATTTCAAGAGAAATGAGAGTGTAATTTCAGAAGAAACCAGAGATTGATTTTAGAAGAAATTAAAGTCAGATTTTAAAATAAATCAAGGCCTGATATTAAGAGAAATCAAAGTATGATTTTAGAAGAAATTAGAGGATGATTTTAGGAGAAATTAGATTCACAATTCTAGAGAAAGAAGATTCTAAGAAACTATAAGGTTCTAAGATAGGTTAGGATCCAATTTATTGGATTAAGAGAAAGATGGTTAGTATTGGTTTAAGAAAACACTAGATAACATAATGGAATCCATAGGTAAAGTTTGAAACATTTTTAGAGAAAGTAAAATTTCCTTAATAAAATATTTCTTAGAGAAAGATAATTTTCCTTAATAAAATGTGTTTTTTATTTTCAAAACATAATGGATTGGAAATTTCATTAGGTAAACTATTGAATCAACTATAAAACCCATCTCATTAGTTGAGGGTTGGTTTCCTTCATAGAAAATTGAAACTTAAGGGATATATATTCTTTGAAAATAATGAATTTGGATTCAATTAGATACTACCTGAAATTTTCAAAGGAGAGAACTATATCCAAATTATAATCTTCCATTGTGGTGTCACACGTTTGAGCCTCATCATGCAATTTTCTATAAAAATATATAAGATATAACTTCTTTTACTTCTTTTGGCCAAACAAAATCTCCCACAACTATGTCACTAGCATCTCACATGACTAATAAGGAAGTCATGAGTCTAGGGCATGGATAATAGTTGATGTTGTGAGGTTTTCCCTAAGAAAATTAAAATATATCAAACAGTTCTCATTAAACAAAAATGGTGTGTCTTTAACAATAAGGGACTGAAATGGTTTTGTGATCTGAGAGAAGTCATTGACGAATCTCTTAAAAAATATAGCATATCTTAAAAAAATTCACATACACTATATATTATAAGTTTGTGGTAGAATTTTAATTACATCAATTTTAGTATTATCAACCTTTATACCATTCTTGGAAACCCAGAGTTCCAGGAAAATTATTTCTATTACCATGAACTGAACTTTTTTTAATTAAAAATGTTGTTTTACTCTTCACATAATTGACTATAAGATTCAATATGTTTTAAATGGTTATCAAATTCATAACCCACAATAATGAATTCATCCATGAACAATTCGATATATCCCTCAGATCAGAAAAATATTAATCATGAAACATAGAAAGGTATCTGGGGCACCACACAAACTGAATTCATTTGTAAGAAAAAAACAGAATAGATAGGTGAATGTAGATTTATCTTTTTTCTCAGGGTAAATGAGAATATAATTTTAATGAAAAAATTATTAAAAAGAAGAAAAATAATTCCCAGATAGTATTTCCAACATTTGATCTAAAAATGGAATTTGGAAATTATATTTTCTAGTAGTCAATTTTTGTTTTATATAGTCTATTAAGACACTCTATTTATTCCCCATTATAATTTGATTATGTCAATTCTTATCATTGGTGGTCATAATAAATCCAATATTATTAGGGACTATCATAATAGGACTTACCCAAGGTCTATTTGAAATATGAAATAGTATTCCATCATCATGTTTCCAACTCCCTTATTCTCAGAAAACATCTTTTATGTTCAGTTTGATTATTCTATGAGATTATACCCTTGGGTGATATTAATGTTCCATGTAAATTTTGTGCATGAAAATGATAAATTTATTACCTTAATATTAGAAATAGTCAATCTAATAACATATTTAAACTTTCTAATATGATAAATAAATTTATCCTCTTGGCATCCCTCTAGTGTAGAAAAAATTATAGCTGCTAAAAAAACACACCAAAGCATACATAACATGAAATTATAGAAGATCGATCTCCATGGTTGGAGGGACATGGATTAAAGGTAGTCACTTGGTTTTTTACGGTCTAAGATCATCATATTGTCTCCTAAAATGAATTATAAGAAGAATATTATTCATCACTACCAGTGTACAACATGCATCCACCATATTGAAATTCCTCTAGTTTAGTATTCATATTGTCTTCAAAAAATTCAACTAAGTGACCTAGGAATTCCCCTTAAAAATAATTTATGGGATCCTCATCCTTGTCCAAACTAACTCCAACAAAGGTTTCTGTAGATAACTATGGAGTATCATTGATTTCTTCATGAATTAAAAAAACTCTTCTTCCTCCCCATCTACAAATTAATTAATATTTATAAACTCATATCTTGATCTGAAATGGTCATGTGGTGGTTATTTAGTATTTTTAATAACATTAAATTCCACCCTATGGTCAGAAAGGTTGAAAATTATTGTTCACATTGAAACATCAATGACAAAAAACCCTATGGAAAAAAGGTCTTACTAGAATAATATGGGATTCTTCATCTTAATACATGTAAAAAATGAGAAATTTAGGGGGTAAAAAGAGATTACCCACTCCAACAAGAATCCCATCTACCCTACCAGCTAGGTGGGTAATATGTCAATCGGTATGATGAAACAAATAGTGGGTTTTGGAATTCCTATCCTCAATTTCTGGAATAAAGATAAGGGAATAAAATTTATACTCACTCAAAGATAATGCAAATAGTTAAACTAGTAAACCCTATATCCAAAAGCTTAAGGAATAACAAAACACTATTAGATTTTCATTTTATATATATCCTATTTCACATGCGTTCACAATAATCCTCTATGAGATTTTAGGTTGAAAAATATTCCAATTTTTTCATACAAGAAATAAATTTCTTGACCGGTTTTTGATAAGAAGGACTCTGAATGAGATGTTCATGGAAAATAATATCAATGTTCTATTTCTTGTAAAACATTATAAATTTTAACAATTCAAAATCTTGATTTACTCTATTGATCCATTGAGGGAAGAGAATGGTTGGAGAAAAAATAAACACTATTGTGGGAATCCTCTTACTTTATTCTATAACATTTATATTTTTTTGTGTCCTTAGTTATATGGTCTTCCAACCATGATTTTTTATCTGGTACCATAGGTTCTCACTGAATTTTTATGAGGCTATCTAAATATCCATGTTGGCTGGATTCCAAATTGTAATAGGGCAATGCAACCATATTTTCATTGGGATCTCATTTGGGATTTGTTGTTACTTCCTCTTGATTATGGAAACTTCCCCTAGTTAATACTACCATGTAATTCTCTTTATGATTTGACAATGTCGTTATAGCTATGTTCACTTTCTATGTGACACCTTAATTTATGACTGATTGACCAAATTGAAACTCTAGGTTTGTAGAATTGGATTCCTACTATATATTATCATAACAAATCTTCAATTTTTTCTCATCAGACAAATCCATTAGTGTTTGGAACATCTCTTTAACTTTATCTTGTGAACTATATGTGTCAACCCTTGGTTGAGTTTGAAACTATTGTATATTTGGTTAAAAATAGGGGGCATAATAGGTATTAACACTACCTTCTCCCTCTAATTTTTTTTTGGTATGATTCAAGTAGAATAAGTTGTAGTTTTTCAAGAATGAATATTATATTCGATACATTCTAGGTCCAACCCTGATGTAGTTTTCATTTATATATACTTGGGCTGGAATATCAAAATTTGGGTGGCAGGACTATGAATGGTAAAACACCTAACATTAGTGACACTATTCCCTAAATTTATATTGTGTATTTTTGTTGTATACAATATCAAAATTTCCTTCATCTTGATATGTGGTTGCGGTTACCTTCTTAAAAGGATTTTCCATCTAGAACATTTTTATTGGGATTCTATGCCAAATTGTTGAAAATACTTCGGAGCTATTCAAACATCATAAAAGATAAATCTTCTATAATTGACTGGTAAACTAAGGTTTGATGATATGGTGTAATACTATTATAGAAGGTATCTATAAGGAATATGGATATACATTGATGGTTGGGTAACTATCTAAAATTATATTTGAACCTTTCCTAAGATTCCTGGAATAATTCAATTTCCTCTTATAAAAATATGGTGATCTTATGGATAAATTCATAAACTATCCTCCTTTAGTAAAACATCATGGAAAAGGGGTTGTAAGTTTTTACCCATGTATCAAAATATCATCATCCAATTTTTTGTACCATACCTTTGCACTTGACTTTATTAAAAATGGAAAATACTGTAATCCATGAAAGTCTGGAATCATAGAGTGGTGAGGATGAATAATCTTGTAATTTTTAGATCTTTGGGTCTTCCTAATAGAATATGGGTTATTTTAAAATATCATCATCTCATACTCTTTAATCCCCAATCTATCCATTATAGTATTTACCATTGTCCAAGGATTTACATTTTCCTCTTAATTAATATTTTGATGTTATTTATTTACTGGATTTTCTTCAAGATTTTGCATAACCAGTTTCTTCCTGTTTTCGATTAAACTCATATGTTTATCAATTACATGTTTAAATTTATTTAGGTAATCATAAAATGGCCAAGTTTTCTTTTACTCGATTTAGAATTTTAAAAAATGATAATATGTTGCTTTATTTTTCTTTTTCCTTTTTATTTTGGTCGTACATTCCCTTCATTGACAACAGTTCCAAAATTTAGCAATAGGGCCTAAGACATAACTAAGTACAAACAAAATAATTATTTTTATGACATACCTAATCCTAGTGAAGTGGTGACTAGGGTTCGATTCGTAGGGAAGGGATTTTGTGTAAGGTGTTTGTAGAGTGACCTACTATAGAAAAAAAGAGACAAGAAAAAATGGAAAAAGTTAGGGAAAAGGTGGTGAAGTTGGTAATGGAATGAAGATTGGGTCATGAAGGCATCTAATAGGTTCAAGAACAGAAGGAAGGAGGATAAATATAAGAAATTATAGAACTTAATGGGATGTATATGGTGGATATGGTTGGATAGTTGGAATTACTGTTTCTCTTTATTTCTTTTCTCTCACTCAAGGATAGTCACTGTAGATCTCGGGAGAATGGACGAACAACTTTATTGAGCAGCAATTTCATAGGTGAAAGGGAGATTAACTTCTCAACTAATAACCTCTTTTACACACTCATTTAGACAACTGGGTGATCCAACCCTTGTACAGCCTATCTTCATATTAGATGTACATATATATGTTATTTTATTGATAAAAAACAATTGCACCAACACCCAATAACATTGGAATGTTGAAGTTCATAAATTACTCTATCACTAAGAATAGGGTAGAACCTTGTTGTTACCAACACCTGGACGAAGTAAAATAATGCCTTCCAACTCAACCACTAACCCCTTGATAGATTTAAACAACCATATCAAAGAAAGATATTAAATATATTTTAATATTGAATTTAAAAATTATTTCCAAAATGAAACTAAAAACACAAGTAAATCTCCCACAATGACTTCAAAATAATAATAAAATCCAAATACTTCATCATCTAACTTTTTATTTTTTAGTGTTTTGTGGATTCTACATCGATTCATGGTTCTCCAATAATAAATTCCTCCTCTCTTTTTATACCCCATTTTGCTTATATTTTATTCCCACTTCATGCTACTAACATCTACTACTTCCTGATTGTGGTACAACAACTCACACATGCCTCATCAAAACTTTGTCCCTCTACCTCAAACAAGTTTGAATGGTAGGAGATCTAGTCAACCATCACACATGATAATCTTCTACATGATTAACATACCCAATTTGGCAACATTACCAATTGGATAAATGTAGGAATTTTGGTCTACATACCAAATTATATCAACGTACATGATATCCCACACTACTATTTCCCACATGTATGTTTGGGCCGATGTATTTGTTTATCTAGGTTTCTGAATCTTATCAACATAACTATTTTTCAACATAGAAAAAAATTTATATAGCATATTTATTCAATGTATCTGTTTCTAATCACGTTTTTTATTCCTTTGACATAGAAATTTTTTACAACATATGCAATTATGACATAGAAAAATCCCCTCACATAGCGAATTGGTCCCACATAAATGAATCTCGATGTTGGAATTTGAAATTGACCAAGATTAATTCACAAATATCTTTTGTCCAACATCAGTGTTTCTACCGATGTATGTGATTCCCCACATCGTAGAATGAACCATGTAACTTATTTGAACCATTTTATATAATATTATCTCTGAATTCCAATTTTCAAAAACTAGTGGCACTACACCCCAAATATGAAATCTTATTAGTAAGATTGGATTCTCTCAACATTGAATTCCATTCCTTCCAGAGATATCAATTTAAATGGAAATCTCAATCCATAAAAAAGTTGTCTTGTGAAAATGGGTGGAGTGACATCGAATAGTAGTAGGATATGTGGGATATTTAGTTCTCAGATCATGTTGTTAAACATTTTATAATAGTCATCAACCTTACTTGGTTTATAAATAACTTTAAATGGGGACCGCCTCATCAACAGATGTAAAAGATGCTTCTCCATCATTAGAATTAGCTAAACCTACTCAATTTCCCATGGTAGCATGTATCTATATGTCAAGATTTGTAGGATTTTGTGGAATCAAAATCCATTATTATTATAATAAGAACTAGGGATCTCAGCTTCAAATTATTTCTTGGGAATGGATGACATGCACATGATCTAGATGAACAACCTTGAAACATAAATGTAGTATTTCCACTTTTCTTCATATTTATGATATATAAATTTCAAATTTCTATTAATATTTTCTCAGGAAGAAAATTATATTTTGCAGTGGCCATGGATAAATTTTAACCGTAGAATATGGGTACAATTTGGCCTAAAAATAGACAATTATATTCTAAAATTTAATAAATAAAAAATTCCAATAGATCTTCTCCCAACTAAAAAATTCTCCATTAAAAGATGAGTTAATATTTTAAAAATTACATAATTAATCAAAATAGATGTGGAAAAGTGTTAAAAAATTATGCCACATCATTTTCTCCATTGA
Source organism: Viscum album (assembly GCA_963277665.1). NCBI lineage: Eukaryota > Viridiplantae > Streptophyta > Magnoliopsida > Santalales > Viscaceae > Viscum > Viscum album. The sequence goes on from OY728161.1 coordinate 1,877,067,252, forward strand.
TATTTTCCAACCATTTAACTACATCACATATACCATGTGTGGTGATTAAGTAAAGTAAGAAATCATAGATTTATCAGTAATTAGTTTATTTGTGATGTGAAAATTCAATGTTATGTCATCAATCAATCATATAATTATCTAAGATGTTCATTTCATATCAAATAAAAGTACCAATATGTTTCATTTATTAGATTATTTATTTCTCCGTAACATCATTGTGATAATATGAATATCAACATCACCAAATGTTGTTTATAGAATCATTACATTATTTCCACATGATAATAATATTTTATCCAAATAATTATCTATTGAAATAAGTAAGATCAATCTAAATGGTTCAAATAACCATTCATTATTGAGATTATATAAATAATATGTTATCTATTAATTATTCAAGTCACTTCTAAATAGGTACCTCATAACCAAAAAAATACTTCAAAATCACCATGATCATTGTTATCCTTCATTTTGTGAATTATATATATAGTCCTTGTTCACTTCATAAGTATAATAAACATCATTTTTTATTAGTTCATCCACATTATTCACTTTTTTATAGAAAAAAACAATAATGAGATGAAATTTTCATTTCTTTCATATTTCCCCATTAATCAAGTAATTCAATTTAACATGTCAGATTTATTAATTAAAATAAATTCATTGATTAGTTCATGAAATTATTAACTAATCCTCATCATCATAGGAGACTCATGATATCCATTAATAAGTTATATTAAATGTTGGTAATATAGGTCCACACATATTTTTCAATAAATATTGGTATTAATTTAATGATATCTTTATCTATTTTGATTAATTAGTCAAAAAAATCCTATTTATTATATGTATTGTCATTATATATTATTTATAGTAGTTAGGGGTATTATATAACATAATATTAAAATTTTCCCATCCAATAAAATTAATGATAATTTCTCAGGTAGATAATTTATATACAAGGTGAATCATTAATAATTGAAATGACCAATAATCTATTATTTATCATTAATAAATCAAAGAATGATAATTATAAAAAATAATAATTTCATGTTGTTTAGTTCAAAAACAATGTGGGTTCACCTAATCAAAATAGTAATTCATCCATTTATAGAATGGAGGAATCCAATAAAACATCACAATACTCTTTAGAAAATAATTAGTATCATTCCACTTACAATGGTAACCAAAATGATACAAATAGTAGTCTATTAGGTTCAATATTACAAAAGGTGTCCAAAAAAATGTTGGTGTGAAAACAAATACTCTATGACACACACTATGTTGACCAATCTTCACAATATATTCAAAAATTGGATTATATCAGCAATAGAGGCTAGTCATAGCTTATCTACCAAAGATGGCAAGATCGATAAGTGAGGTCATATTCAACCAATGTTATAAGATTATCACTCATTGTATGTTCCACAATTTGAATGTATTTGAGGAGGGTATAAAAAACAAGAAAATATATATCATTTAATCATATAATCATCTTTCCACTACTAATCTCCAATATATTGCAATATAAAACCAACATTTACCAACTTTTCCCACTATGTGTAGCCATGTGCCTTAAGGGTAATAGTGGAATGCTTCTTCAAACGTAATACTATTAGTTCTCATCATAATGACCAATGAAATTTATGTCTATAGAATTGATTCATACATTTAGTCTAAGAAAATATGCATAGAATATGGAAATCCTATAAACATTTCTCATTAATATAGTTCAATCTATATCTTTGATCACAATGTTCATTGTTTTGTGGGATTTATTTCTTCACAATATAATCATTTATATTGCATTTGAAAAATAACTCTGAATGATTTGAATTTATACCCTGATTTATAAGAGATAACATTAAAACATATCTCAAAATTTTAACTAAAACCATTATTCATATTTTCATAAAAATTATATCATTAGAATAATATTAATACATGGATTCAAGTTATATTTACCCTTTATCAATAATTTTATTTTTAGACCATCAAATCATAGTTATATGTTTGTAACAGTTGAACAAAATTATAATAACCTTATTCTATATCTTATATTGAAATTATTTAAATTTATTCATAATCATCATTTTTGAATAACTACTATATATAAATTTAATTTCATAACTAAAATCATAGTGAAAAATATAATTGTTGGGAAAAAATCCTTCAAGGTAACATTAAAGCATTTTTGAGGTGATTGTGTTTGTTGACAAAGTGGGACTCCGTGTTGTGTTTGTTTACATGGAAGACCATGATGTAAAAATTTATTGTCAAAGGGGGTTTACATAGTGATTTATCAAGTTCAAGGGATGTTGTCAACAATCCATGATTGATTGAAGAACCTTGGTTAAGGAATGAACAATCTAGAGGCGGTGCTAATAGAGCAGATACAAGGTGGCACCATTTTTGGCTAAAGGACTTGCGCACCAGTTTCTTGGAAGTTTCGAAGTTGCATTCCATATGTTTTTTAAGACCAGAACATGAAAATATAAAAATTGAAAGGGGGAACACAAGTTTTGGTTTGGTTACAAAAGTGACTAGGCCGACAAAGGCTCAGTTGGCTAGACCTGTGTGCCAAGATGATACTTTCATTCCGACGCTCAGGGTACCAAAATGCCTATAAATATAGGGATAACTCTCCTCATTTTTATAGAGTTCAATACTTAGAGAAAATTAGATCTCTAGTCGCATAGGTGGTTCAGTTGCAGATGTGGTGGTTTGGTCATGAAAGTGTAAAGATATTCAGAAGTTGCGCGCCAATTGATAGTTGTGTGCCAAGACATATAGATGTGTTCCATTCATAGAGAGGAGATCTGATCATTCTAGGGCTACGTGAGAGTAAGAAGATTTCATAGTACCTTAAGTGAAAAGTGTGATTCATCTGTAGGTGAATGTTGGATGTCAACAGAGCATCTACATACAAAGAAATATGCATTCATTTGGGATAATGAAGAGACTTACAGGTCTATAAACTACATGTGGATCTTTTGAATAAGTAGTGAGCTCACATTAGTTGAGAGAGTAGCGATTTATAAAATTTTGGCTCGTTGTAAACAAGAAGGGACAACGAGTCCTCTTCAAACTTGTAAACAGCAGTGCGCTTATAATGGATTTGTTATATCGACACACCACCGGGGTATGCTCCTTAGAATTAGCCTAGTGAGTGTGAACTAAGTAAAATTTTTGTGTCCTAGGCATGCTTTAAGATTCATTCATACTCTGAAACGAGAATGAGAGAGAGAAGAGGGTTTTGTCTAACAATAAAAAAAGATCAAAAGGGGAAGTTGTTTGAATTTTTCATACCCTGATTCACCCCCTCTCAGGGTATCTAGCCTAGTGGACCTAACAATAAGGGATGTATTATATGGTAATTAAATATTTTATAAAATAAGTGTAAGATCAATGAACCATGCTATATATTTTTTGATTCCCCAAACATTGGAAAATTCTTAATCTTCGACGTGTTCTATATTTTAGGACCTTATTATTATGTCAAAATAATTCAACATAAAACTATATTTCATTTTAAAACCAAATATCCTAGATATTTATCAAAAAAAATTAATTTTGAAACAACTTCTTATTTCAAAAACCATATTTTTTAATATATGTACTATTCGATTTGGGGTAAAATTACAATGAAACACACCCACATGACACACCAAAAAAGACAAATAGGTAGATCAAAACCAGGGCCGAAGAGACACTTTTTCAAAATAAAATTTCCATATTATTATGAATATGATAATATTTTTCACACCACCATCACCATTGAATGTAGATTCCCTTTTAAAACATATAGTTTAAAAATAATTTACTTTACATTGAACAAAACCCAAATGTTTATTTCAAATGTTATATAGAATAATAATGAAATATGTTATTAAATTATTTAATCCAAATTTTAATGAAACTATAATAAAACATTAATAGAAAAGAAATCGTAATATTTTTAGAGTTCATAAAAATTCACAAAAAAATATGGTACCCACAAAGGAAATCATATTAGTATTATATCATAATTCTCTAAAGCAGCGATAATTTTCTTCCATATATCTTTTACAAATATCTTCATCAAACATTATTACCTAAAAATGGAAGATGTAATGTGAAAATTATGGTATATTTAAGAAACATAAATTTAATAAAGATTACGAAGGTAATAGAGAATAATTTTCTAAGTCAATTATAGATGTAACTAAAAGAGAAAAAAATGAAAGTAAGGAAACATAAAGTGAATAAATATTTATTATAGGTCCTTAAATAGTAATGAATGATCATTTAATGGAAGCATAGATTTTAACACAAAAAATTATTCACACAGGACTCTTAGAAGTGACTATTATCTTCTCGCGTGAGGCTAGGGATTCCTTTGGAGAATCACCTCCTCCCATCTTCCAGTGTGATTCGATGTGGTTCAGTGCCTCTACTATGAGTTGACATGGAGTTGGCATGGATTGACATTGGCGTTGGTGCTCCGAATTTGACTACGGAGAGACTCGTTGAATTTCGGCTTCCCAGACTAGAGTTGACACGAATCAAAGAAGGATTTGGTTCACTTCCTATATCATCTTTTAGTGTGATATGTCATAGTATATAGTTTGGATCAGTGGGGGGGGGGGGGGTCTAATTGTCTTTTGCAGGTTCGGTCGGCTTTTGCAGCATCGCCACTGCTGGAGGTTTCCTGATGCTCCTCCCTGCCTATGCTTACCATTTGCGGCTCAAATTCTTATGCATATGGTTTGGGATTTCTCACAGATGATAGTAGGGTTGTTTTCTGGTGGTGTCTCCAGTAACTAGTGAAGGTATTATGGTGTATGATATTGTCTTCTTGAGCTTCTCCATTTGATTGACGTTCTCTTGAGGATGTTTTCTTGTAGTTGGATGGATGATTTCTAGAAATCTATGTTGTTGGATTTGTTTTATGCTAATGATTTGGTAATGGTTTTTCTCTATAAAGGATTCCCTAAAGTGATTGGTGGATGTTTTTTGTAATTTTGGTTCTATCATAAAGGTGGAAAGTTAGTGCGTCAATACGAAATCACAAGAATAGGCTTGAGAAGAGGATTCAGAGTTGGTAGTTCAACTTTGTAGTGATTTTTGGATTCTGTTGTTTGATAGGGTGTGGCGTCAGCCATAGGATCAAGCCTCTTCTTTGACATAAGACACTTGCTATCCGATTACCCTTGCAACTGATGAACAACAACATGATCAAATGTTGTATTGGGGTATCTCTAGTTGTCAGTATGGTTTTACTCTTTTTGAATTTTGAGTGTGATTTTTCTAAGTCCTTGATGTCTTTTGGGTTCCCCCCTTCTTCCTTTAAAAGGAAGATCTATCTAATAAATAAAAAAATTGTAGGCCTTCAGGATGATGGAGGGGAAAAAAGAGAAAAAAATCAATTTTGTTTAAAAAAATTCATCATTTTATATCAAAATATAGATGCAATTGATGATTTGGAAATAAAATATATATTTATAAATTTGTATATGCTTTTAAAAAGATAATTTATTTGATAATTTGAATTCCAATTAAATTAGATTTATGAATAAATAATGAAAATTTAATACAATATTATATAGAATATATTAAGGCACATAGTGAAATAAATCCATTGAAATTTTATTTATTTCAATTTATTAAATAATAAATTATAATATAGTTATCATCCTTGAAATATGTGTTTATTTTATGAAAAAACTCCATACCTATGATGATGAAGAAAAAATGGAAATCGAAAAGAAGAATCATTGTTATTAGTTTTAAAACCACAAAAAATATCTAACATAGTTTATATTTGACATAAATAGAATTAATCTTGTTGCATACATGAATATAATTTTATTGGAGATAGACATTAAATATATCATTGAGGAATCATTGTTTTCTATAATTAAATTGATAGCTTATATTTATAAAAATTATGATTGGATAGCGTGATAGGTTGTAAAAATATACACGATATAAACATATGAAAATTATATTTTCTATTATCATTTATCCTAAATAAAATAATTGGGTTTATATGTCATTTTCTATAGATTTTTTAAATTATTGGATGTACTTGAGAAATTTTTCAAAATTTAACAAGAAATAATATCTATGTATGAAATATTTATTAACATGAATATTTCAATATATTTTCATGTTCAATGAAAACTGACCTTTATTATTTACTAATTTTAGGGTCAGTATCAGGTCGAAATAAAAAATTTAACAAATCCTAGCCATATAGTGGACCATGTTGTTAAAGTGGATAGATTCACAATGGGTAATATTATTTCAAAAATAAAATAGTTCCTAAGTTTGATGACACTTATATTGATGATTTAATTAAACAATATGATAAAATAATGGGTTTTATCATACTAAATTATTATAAATCTAAAAGTAGGAATATTTTTTTTCATTCCATTCGTAGGCAAGTAGAGGTATCCTCTAATCTACCCTCTTTAAATTTAACAACAGCATTTAAGTGATGAATGAATTTTCTTACTTGTAAGAGTGAGTGAATACTGATAGAAGGGAGATAAAAGGTTCATCCCCTTAGAAGGTGGGGTTTTCCCATAAGATTAGAAAATGGGCAGTTTTCTTTTAAGACATATTGTAGGATTCCTTTAGGGCAGTAGGGAGAAGGTAGAGTTCTTTTGTGTGAGCAGATGTTGTTCATTAGTGAGAGTAACAACCCAATTGAGTTCTTTCATGAGATAAGGTAGGGATAAGAAATGTCAAATGTGTGTCAAATGGGGAGGGGGTCATGATAATAGGTTTTCCTATTTCCATGATTTATATAAACCATACTAATCCATGTTAATAAAAGTGTTAAAATAACCTAATTTTATAGTTATGAACAATTAAACATTTGATGAAATGGGTAAAATTGTGAGTGAACACTTTATTTAAGGGGTTAAAATGTAAAATCTAAATATTTTAAGATATATTTCTCTTTAAATAATTTTATGTATTCAATATATTTCACAATAAGAAACAGAGAGTTTAAAATGCTTTGATGAACTATAAAACTATTATTATTTAAAATTGATCATTATAACCTAGCCAGAAAAAATTGGTGGTTTTAATGAGAAAAAAATTAAATATATAAAATTTATAAAGGTTTTTATAATTCCAATAAATTAATTAATTCATAATAAATAATTTCATAATTTTTAGTAAAGTCATTTTTTGCCTCAAAAATACGTTTTCTTTAAAAGATGTTTTTTTTTATTTTTTGTGAAAGGATAATATAATTAATTCCATTAAAATATAGTAATGATATTTTAGAAAAATAAAATCATTTTTTATATCATCATATCAAAATTAGCTTAAGGTGTTTTTTTCAAATTTTTCTGGAATGATTTAATTCTTAGTGAATAGTGTATAATATTGATTCTTCATATACAGTAATTTTTTTAATCAAATAATTTAATAGAAATGTTGAATTATAATTTTCATTGGGAAATAAATTTTCAAATAATCAATTTTATGTAATTAATTTAATTTTAATTAGAAATATACATGATTTTCATATAATTTAATTTTATGCTTAAAAACACATTTTATCTACAAACTTTTTTTCACTACATTTTTAAATTTACATTAAAATTAAAATTTTTAGCTTGTAGAAATTTAATTTTATTAAATTAAATTCATTTTTGGTTTTATAAATTTAAATTTTTCCTAGTTTTAATTTTTTATATTTCTATAAAAATGTTAAAATTATAATTAACAGTAAACAATACAGTTTTTTTGAAATATGATATATTTTTGAAATTTACATAAAATAGATATTTTATAAAAAATTATTTAAAAAATGGAATGAATAATGTATTATAATATAATAAAAATATCATAAAAAAATAAGTCAAAACATAAAAATTATAATTTATTTAATGATAAATTTGAAAAAACATTTTAAGAGCCGACACAGTACTTTTACAATATTAGAAAATTAAAAGTTAGTATTGTAAAGGTAGTGTTTGTGAGAGAAGAATTATTTTATAGATTATTTCATTAAATATTTTATTTTTGATTTTTATGTACATATTTTTTTATATAACAAGTGACTTATCCGAAGGATTTGGAATTCCTGTGTAACGGTAGAATAATAAAAATAACAAATTAACTAATTTTCTATGAAATAGATGTGAGTGAATATAAAACCTGAGTGAGTAAAATTGTTCAGTTGGAATTTATTTTTTTATGTTTATGACGATAATTTATTTTTAATTTTTAGTGATGAAAAAAGTATATTAAATTCTTATGAAACACCGACAAGGTATTTATTCAATTAATAAAAAATAGAGTAAAATAATTCATTTTAAAAATATTAATTTTTTTTTTATTTTGGAGGAATTTTGAATTACAAAATTTTTATAGATACATATTAAATGTTAGTTATGTGTGAAATTATTTTTTTATAATTCCATATTTTTCTGAAAGTCTTCGAAGTTAAATTAAATGAATAGTGTTCAAAATTAAATTAATGATATTTTATTATAAATAATAATTTATTAAATGGTTTTATATTTATATATCCTATTTTATGCCAAGTTAATTAGATATGGTTGTAAAAATCAACAATTTTCCATTTGTGGTTCATTTATCCTCTTATAGTAATGTTGTTGGTCCTCAAAGTGTGGAAAAATTTAATATCACGATAATTGTTACGGGGGTTGACAGGGTTAAAACTAAAATATATGGGTGGAAAAATAAAAAAAAATAAAAATTTTATTGGATGATAGTATTTATATTCCTCCCAATATTATATTATAATTATATAATTTTGTATTCATTTGGACATGAAATATTATTTATATTAATTTAATAATTTAATAAATTCCATGAATTCCCATCCCCTAACTTATAAAAGGATATCCATTCTCTCTTTTATTTTTAGTATATTTTGAAAATAAGATTGAAAAAACCCTTAATATTTATATTCTAAAAATTATAATCAATGTTCACTAGTTTTTATTATTCCAAAAATTCCAACCGCATGTCCCTTAAAAGGGGATCTAAAGGAGGTCTACTAAAGAAGAGGTAATCATCTTTACCGACTATTTCAAGTTTATTTGTTCTTATATATCCTATAAATATGTTGTAACCATTATAAAAAAACAAATATAGTATCAAAAATATATTGATATATAATCATGATTATTTTACAACCATATAACATCTCTTTTCCTTCTTTGGAAATGTGAAAACATCACTCGTCTGTATGTAAGACTTATCCTCTCCATATACAAGTGTAATTTGACTTTCATCACCACTTTATTTGGATGGTTATATTTATGGAAATAAAAAATTTATATGATATTTAGAACATAATATTTCTTTTGAAATTATAATATCATATCTATGTTCTTACCTACCAATCTATTAGAAGATGATAACGTTGCTCATGTGTTTGTGTGGACCAATACCTCTAAAATGATATGTGATCCGTTTTTTATTTATATTTTATATGGATATTAATAATGATTTATTTAATTAATATATTACGTATATATTATATAAAAATTATCATTTATATATGAATTAATATTTTTGTTTCTTTTGTTCCATCTATAAAAAAGTGAAAACAACATTCATGCGTATGTACGACCTACAATATCCATGAATGGTGTAATTGATTTCCCCATAGCTATATTTTATGAAAAAATATAAATATGAAAATAGAATATATATTATATTTATATCCTTATAAAAATTATAGATATTATGTTTCCATGATCAATATTCTTGTATCGAGACTACCAAATCAAAACATATATTAAAAAATTAAGTAGTTAACACCTAAAATAATGACAATAATAAAATATTAGTAACAAATAGATGATAAAATGTTATAAATGGATCATATTTGGTATTATAAATTATTAAATGGTTATGTAATGTAATTATCATAAATTTATTTTTAATATACAGGAGGTTGGATCGCCTACGATATATGTCGAACTTGGGGAATGGGGTTTCTTAACCCAATTTCCTTTCATTTGGTTATATTACTTCTTCATTAACAATGTTATATCATGAATAAGTGTGAAACGTCCTCTAATTGTGTTATTTGATATTTAAATAACTTTTTAAAGTGATTTAAATTTGTTAGAATTAATAAATTCATTGATTAATGTTCCCTTCAATAAGATGATCTTTGAAAGATATTTCATCTCAAATTCCACTCCATTAGGACATATTTGGTATTATGTACTGATTAATTTTTATGTGGCATATATAATACCCCATTAAAGTATTTAATATCGATATATTATTATTCGTGACGATTAATGATTCAATTCAATTTACTCTTTCACGAGAAAAGTTTAACAGAAAATCCGATCTTATTTCTCTTGTTGATCAGGTATATTTTTCTTCCAGGTCCATATTTTTTAAAATTATTTTACAGAAGTAATATTTATTAATCACATGGAATATTAACGAAATTTCAAGTTATAATTGTACTTTTTCAAGGTTTTAAATAAATATTTCCAATGTATTTCTAATAGTTTTGTTTATAACTTTATTTAAACAAATTAATATGAATGTTTTTTAAAACTATACAGTGTTAAAAAACATTTTGTTGCTATAGCCATTTTACATTACTTAGAATCATATAAATTTTTTTAAATTTTTTTCAAGTAAAGAAATTTCATAAATATTATCTTTATATTTCTCATAAATTTTATTTTATTCTATAAATTATATGAATTTATTTTTAAACCTGTACTTCTGATGAATTGAAGGTAATATTTTATGTCTTTTTAATTTTGTGCTCTTTAACATTATCCTGAAAGATTAAATTTCTTATGATAATTTTGAATTGGAAATGAAATTTTTCTTAAATATACATCATGGATATTCATATGGATTAAACAATATATCATTTTTACATATGGTGTTTTAGTATGTTTTTTATTTTATTTAATGGAGAAAATATTAATAAATTTGAATCCTTTAATCAATATGGATATTTGTTGATAAGTGATATTGTTTATGAATTGGGTTGATAATTCAATATAACAAGAATAAATTAGACTCATACTGACTGGCAGGTCCCAGTTATAGATAGCCCCTCGATGCATCAATAAGTCTTATGAGATAAATCAATTAGCCAAATTAAATGTGTTTCTAGTGTATAACTTTCCATAATTTAAACTATACTAGAATAAAGATTTGACAGTATAGATATCTTGATGCATGAGATCCCGACATCCAATATTAATAATTTCCATCATTTAGAATTAAGGTATTATTATCCAAGAGGTCACCGCATTGATATTATCCATGGATGGATTTCATAATCAATTTATTGATTAAATGAATTTTTTTTACTTATTTTCCTTACCATATTGACTATAGGATTTTTTATATTGAGAATTTTTCTATAAAAAACTATTACATAGCGTCTAATATCACCCATTATTTTATTCTATTTTCCCTTGATTTTAATAAGGATATTTGAAAAAATAAAAAGGATGAAAAAAAATGTTTCTATGTTCTTTATTTTATATTTACAATGTAATATACGAATCATGTATGTATCAGGTTCTTCTAGAATATTAAACTAATAAGTCATTCTGAATGTGATCCTTTTTATCTTATACCAATGTAATCGAGTAGGAGCTGGATCTGGGTTACTGGTGTTTGGATTTATATAATTTTTTTAAATAGGTGACTTTCCTCATTCATCCTTATAGTAATTCATCCAAAAAATTATTGAAATCCACAACATGAATTTATTCATAACTCCCATGCTAAAAAAATACCTATATTAAGAATATATGGATGTATTTATCACAAATGTCATATAATGTCTCATTATATCTTATATTGTATGATTAATCTTAGGAAACAACACATGGCCACTTAGTTTGGTATTTTGTTTAGGTTATTTTTAATGGATATGGAGAGATAGTTGGGAATGATTTTTTTAAATCTATTGTGTTTTAAAGGTGATGATAAACATTTTTAGGATAGTGTAACTTATAGGGAAGAAGAAGAGGTTCTTTAAAAAATATATTACATCATAAAATAGCGATTCAACATGTGGCTTAACGATAATGAACTTGTGTATCTATAGTATTGGGATGATAAAATATTCTTCTAAATTATCATAAACCTAAAAAATTATATAATATGTAATATTACAAAATAAAATATTATATGGTAGTTTTAAATTTTTTTAAGATTATAATTTTTAAGGAAATTTTGAAAAATTACTAGAATTTAATTTTAATGTGAGGATTCCCAAAATGGAATCCATTTAAAAAATATTTTTATATATATGATAAATTTAACACCAAAAAACATTATTTATTTTGGATTTGTTATAGAAGAGTGAACATAAAAAACATTTAGTATTATTAATTATATTTCATATTAATTATTAATTAAAATGATGATTATTCTAGTTTTTTGAATGCATAATCAATATACATCATAAAATTAATTCTTTAATAATATTTACGTAAATATATTAATATAAAAATATCATACTCACATTAAAATAATTCTATTGAAAATATATATTTTTATCAATAAAATTTTAAATCTCTATATATAAATAATTGATAATCAATATATAAAATAATATTCATTGTTTAATATTTCTGAAAAATAGATTTAATAAAATTTTATACTTTAAGTATAATAAACTTATTTTAAAAAAACAAATATATACTAAAATAATTCTTCAAACACATTTCATTGAATATTAATCATCCAATTCCTTTTCCTTATAATTCCTTTGATATTCATGGATTTTATTTACATTTTTTAATATTCATTTAATAAATACCTTTTAATGAAATAGTTCGTTGAGTTTTTTAAAATATGTTTAATTATAATTTTTGAATATAAATATTAGAGAAAATATTTACTTGGAATAAATAAACCATTTTAAAATTATATGAGTGATTATATTTTACTATTAGTAATCTATTTAATAAATTATAAATAATTATTGATACATATTAAACATAATTTTTCAAATATGTTTTTGGTTTAAAATATTTGATAAAATGGTTTTGTAATGACTGTATAATAAGAATAATATATAAAATAAATCATTATTTTTATACAACCCTTGAATTTTGTGGTTTATAATAGTTTTTTATTTTTATTTTCATTAAAAATCTCATTTTCCAATATCACTTATATGGAAAATATTTTCATTTATTCTAGATTTTATGTGTATCGTTAATAGAGTTCCTAAAAAATCATTATCATTATAGAAAATGATGATATTAAACTAATTTATCATTTTATCATATATTAAATATGTTGACTGTATATAAATTTATTTTATTTTCCATTATAAAAATATTTAAATCAGGTTTATATTATACTATCTATTCAAAGTAAAATATATAGTAAATTCATGGGATGTTATATCCCAAGACAACTATTTTATGGGATAAAGGTGGTAAACCTTATCTACTTTGTTGTAAATATATTGATTTTAATAGTGAAATATTCTATAATTTTTTATTCTCATACTTTTACATCATTTTAATATTATCTTACTATGTTTCATGTTTATTTATTCATGGTTTTTATTCAATGGTTCATGTTATACAACCACTATGATTCTTTTAGGATTGTAGGTTTTTATATATTGATATATAATTATGTTATCATGCCTTACGATCAACATCATGGATTCTATGGTCTTATTAATCATATATTTCTCTAATATTTATATTTTCTCACATATTTATGACCTAATATACTATAAATCATTGACATACTTTTTATATTTCTTATTAATGGGAAACACTACTTATATTTTCCATTACTCTAAATAATTATATATAAGAATATTTCTTTCAAGAATTCTTTTTTTTGAGAATTTTATGAGGGATGTCGAAGAAATAATATTCTATAATAAATTTATATAGTTAATATCCAAAAAATAAACCATTGGGTTCTAAGATCCTGTGTTTTAATATTAAATTGAAAATTTTAATAATGTAATTGATATAAAATATGTGTATATAATTTTTGGGTCATCTTAGTTGGTATATGAGACAGGATTCACTAAATTCTGAGAATAATTTATGTGGTATAAGAGAAACCAACTTAAATAAACCTAGGTGGAACCAAAATTATGTTAGGTTAAAATGATGGTGTGATATATTAAGAAATATTAAGTTTCAGTTTCCATATATTTATGATTTTACATTCATTTTATTAATATATTACTTCTCTTTACTCATGCTAACCCTTTTTGTTTTAATAAATGGTTTGAACCATAAGTAGTATTGTAAAAAATGTGTATGATATAAAATTTGGTGATTTTTCTAATGGAAAACTAAATTGTAATGGATATAACTTAAAAACTATTATGTATTTTCTATCTAAGGTAAGGAGTAATAACATGAGCCGCATAGATATATGAAATCCACTAAAGAAGGAGAAACTCTATATTGAGTCTTTTATGAAATAATGAATACTGTCCATTAATTGTTATTTAGATACACTAATTTTCAAGAAATTTCACAACATTATAGAAAAGATATTTTCTATTACTAAATTATGAATGAATGAAATGTTAATTTTTGATATTTTTTTTGAAAGGTGAAGCAGAATGATTGGAATTTCATCAAGAACAAAAGGCTTAAAGAAGGAAATTGACACTATGGAATAAGAGGGTTTTGATAAAATAGTCATCAGAAAAAATTCCCGCCCTAGTCATCATAATAAAATATTAATGGAATTCCATATGTTAACCCCGAATGAAGAATAATCAATGTGTTTATATAAATAAATATTCATGAGTCATATAAGGCATGTATTTAGTTTTTTATCAATAATGAATAAAAATCAATCATTTCATTATTTTATTCAAACCAAGTCTCTAAATATAATTATCGATGAGGTATCTTGTTAGCTATGAAGAAATTGATTAATGTTTAGTTAGGGTAAAAATGGAATTTGGAGACTCTCATTATTCATTTGGATTCGGTGACAAGAAATGGAAAATAGAATTTTGTTGGATTTTAAATAATTAGTATAATGGTGAAAATTATATTATAGTATATCAAAAAAATAAGTATGTGATAAAGAAACCAAGAAATTTACTCAACAGAATAAGGAAATGATACAAGTGTAGAAGAATGGGTAATCAAGAACATAAGTGTTGAAGATATATGAATAGTAATATAAACCAAAATGGATGGGAAGAATGTTCCACAGAATTCATGTATGATATTTTATTGATTAAGGATTAAAAAATATGGGAAGTTTGTTGATAAGTTCTTTAATCTTAGAGATATTGAGGATAATCCCCATCAATAACCTCTAAAACCAATGTAAGAAAAAAAGATAAATTGTTAACATTAAAAAAATATTCGATCATGATAATGAATTTGAGAATGGTATAGTAATTATCCCATCAAGAACTATCTATTTTTTTTTGAATCTAGTTTTTCACATTCACTTATAACTTGAATGTTTTCTAATAATATTGATTCATCACCTCAAACATTGGATATTGAATTATTTGTTAAAACATATAGCGGTGTGATGATTTCATCCAAAGTAGAATCAACTTCTTTAATTGAGTTTTTTGGAAGATACATGAAATAAATCTTGTTATTCTTCCATTAGTAAAATATGATGAGATATTAGGCATGTATTTCATCTATTTCAAAATATCATATATTAATTTCTAGGGTTGATAAATTTCTTTCAATATCTTAAATCAACCAATGTTTAAATATCAATGAATTGATGATTATGAACTCTCACAAGAAACTAATACATTAATATGGTTTTTGATGGCTAATAATGAGGGATATATGGTTTTGTGAGATGATAAATTATAGTTGTATTTTTTGCAATCATATTTTGAATAATTCATTTCATGTAGGTTGAATAAGGATGAGTATGCTACACCCATTGTAAAAGAAAAATAGATGGTGAGATGTGTTGCTTCCTTAAGGAACATGGATAGATAAATTCAATATAGACCAATTCATGTGATGATTTTTTTGTGGAGATATTCATTTAGAAATGAAAAGTGTTGGTGGAGTAGGGAGAACTATCTAATATAAGCATGGATAACAACTATGTATTGTGATCAACCTATATAATATGTTATTTTAGATTTTAAAATTTTGATTAATGAAAAATTCAAGAATATGAGTGATTAAGAATTTTACAATTGTTCATTGACCCTAAATCATAATAAAATCACTGTAAAGATATATTTGATAATGTTTTTGGGGAGAATCATAAAGCTCAATGTTTATATAAGGAAGATCTGAGTTCATTTAAAATATTTCTATAAATTTAGAGTTCTAGAAAATTGTATGACTCCATATGAATTGTATAACATTGTGTGAATGTGTATTATGCTACTTGTCTAGAAGAATTAATTGTAAGGATACATGGGTAATTTTAGGAATTTGATCCTAATCGTCATAGATCATCATATCATTTGGAAAACCATAAGAATTAAATGTAATAATTCACTACTGATATTAAAAATTTTATGCCGATTATAAGTCATAATATTACATGATTTTAGTAAACTTCATTAGAATTCATTATCTTCCATTTGATTTTATTGGATCATATACCTTTTGATAGTGTATTTTCTTTATATCCAATAATAGAATTTGAATTACATTTTATTACTTTCATGTGGAATGAATTACTTATTGCAATGTCCTAATTTGGTCTTTATATGTCTTTAATGTCATAAATTATTAATGAATATATTAAAGTCACATGAAATTATCTTAATTTATTGATTTAAATTTCCAAATGAAATAATAAGAATGGTAAATTCAGGGAGAATAAAAAGGGTAAAAAAACAAAAATATATTGGGTGACTAAAGTGGGGTTATTGCCTATTTTTATATGGGGAAAATTATGGGGATAAAAATGATACTTGATCCATTATTTTATTTGAGAATGTATGACACATTTTGGTGGATCATGTAAATCAATGATATGATCATAGAGTTAACTCAACTATAAATGAAAATATTATTAGATATTTGTTTGAGTTGTTTAATCCCCATAATCTGTCTCCTTTTTAGGAGACTATTAGCTTTATATTTCAAGTATGATACAAAAAAAATAAAATAAATTTAAATTATAGAATTTGGATATGTGCATCAATATACAATTTTCATAATTCATTATATATTTCCCCATATTCTCAAATTCAATTAGTGGGTTACCTTCATCACTTTCATCAATTATTTCTCTCCTTGATCAAAATAAGATGATGGTATATTAGTTTATACTTCCATGGATTCTTCCTTGGATCTCTTTTCCTTTTCTGATTCCCCCTTATCGATTTAGTTAAATTTCATGGAACTTAATCTTCATGACATATCTTTGTGGATTCTGGTTATTTACAATACTTTTGTCTAGACAATTTACATTTTTATAGATTGAGCGGGAACATTTAGTTAGAAGAATACTCATGTTGGGCAGTGTTGGGCATGGCTAATCATTGGGCGCATTGGCCACCTGTATTCACCCCCATTGGGATGGAATCTCATATGAGGAATCTTAGGCCTGGAACCCAATGAATTCGACGTGGATTACAAGGTAATTAATTCTAGTGGCATAGGTCTTCCAAAGTTTTTTATCTTATGCCCCCTATACTTATGAATAGGGTATATATTATGGGTCAGTTAACATGTTCTACATCATGTGAAGATAGATCAGAATGTATGGTTGAGACAGATTAGGGCACGAGTGTAATGGCTTTATGAGATGAGATTTGGGTTGATCATAATTCCCTTTGGATGTAGATCAAGGTTGTGTGAATTTTAATGCCCATAAGAGGTAGATATGTGAGGTTTTCCCTATGAAGAAATAGCTGAGAATTTAGAAATATATGGATCAAAACACCCATTGAGGTGGATCCAAAAGGTAGAACATAGCACACCTTGTGGTCATTCAGGGAGGTGTTTCCCAAGTAGAGAAGATTTCATAACCAAATAGTTTACTAATGGATAGATCAGAACTCCCAATGAGGCATATTTGGAAGGTTGACCAGAATCCCCTTTAAGGTGGATTAGGGAGGTGTGTCCCTAGGATGGAATATGTAACACTTGATTAATTTAGCTATCGATGGATCAAAATGTTCCTTAAGGTAGATCCAGAAGGATGATTAGAGTGGTTGTTGGGTTGGATCATGGAGGTGTGTCCCTAGGAGGGGAGACATCACTACTGAATAGTATGGAAATGGAGGAAACAAAATTCCCCTTAAAAAATATCTTGAAGGTTGATCAGGACACCCCTTGAGGGGGATCAGAGAGGTGTGTCCCTAAGAAGGAAAATTTCACACAAGAATAGTTTACCAATGTCAGGATTGAACCTGATGGAGGCATCCTATTCACCCAATTTAAAAGATAAGGATCAAAACTGACATAGTTTAATGCCACATTTTAAGCTCATGTAGCAGGATTGGTCCATGCAGTTTAAGGTCATGCAGGAAGAACACCTGATTCCTGAAATAATATTCAATGAGGGATGGTATGTGGATCACACAAAGAAGTTTTCCTTCATAAGTTTATTTATTTTTTCTGTAGTGGTTGGTGTTTATATTTTTAGATTCACCAGTTCTAGGAGTATAAATGATGTGGATGGAGGAAATGTGACGAAGTTACCTAAAGGATCTCATTCCTTATGAGTGGTACACAAAGCATTCTTTCGGTAAGAGGTATGGGGGTCATCCCATTCCACTCACAAAATAGGGAATACTATTCTTATTGAAAAGGTAAATATTGTAGTTTTAAATCATTTTCTTAGTACATTTTTCTACAGTTTAATTTTGGTAACTATGACATGGAACTAGTATGTTTTACACGATGTAAATCAATTGTGTGGGGATCCACTACAACAAAAAGGGGTTAGAGTACCCATGCTATGAAACAATTGGTAGGTGGGAATATTGATCCACACTTGGGGTAAAGTGGGTGAATGCCGGAATGGGTGGAACATGCTAGATAGGGACTTGAGGTACAAAAAAACTGTTACTCGATGAGTGTCGGGGCCATGGGCACCAAACATTAGTGAAGGAGGGTCAGTAGATGGGAGGCACCACAGAGAGGCCTATGAGTGGTGCTACATGAAGATTAGAGGTTTTCAATTGGGGTATTTCAAGTCTAATGGTCCTATCAGAATATAAGGTATTTATTACTGATAAGGATTCCCGAAACAGGTGTTTCCCAAACTTGAAGTGATGTTCTGTTTCAGAAGAGGAGTGATTCATATTGGTTGAATGCTTTATGAAGCATCATGTTTTGAAGAGTTCCTTCATCCTTTATGAAGGGAATAGGTTTTCATGAGTTTAATCTCCATGTGGTGTGGAGGCTCTCAAGAACACAAGGGAGTAGGTTTCACAACCCTTGGATTCCGTGGGTGATCCATTTTCACTTTGGTTCATGATTCTCAAGGAATTCACTAAAAGAGGTAGATTTCAGAAGTTGAAAGGTCATGCATCATCTTGAAAATTTTAGGCCAACATGGGTATTTATAGGCAAGGGTTTTTAGGAATATTTATGTCATTTCATGCTTAATTTTTGGGCTTCATATATAGGCATGAATATCAGAGTTTGAATTTTGAACTCATAAAGACACTGCCAATAATTCATGCATTCAGGAAGCACTCTATGAATCTGTATATAGATATCATGGAGATTACTATCAAGACTTCAAGTGTTCATGAAGCATACTTCATGTCTAGGGACCTTTATGAGTTCTATCCATTTTACAAGGAGATTATATTTGTGAAATAGTCTTCTTAAAGGGATTTTTGGCTATATTTACTCAGATTCACCCCGAACCGGATGTTCCTTCCTCAACCATTCATGTGACACCAATATTTTGACAAAATAAAATTACCCCATTGGAATGGGTTCCAACACATAAATGTAGGGTCATATTCTATGGGAGAATTACAAAAATTTTCATTCGACTCCCTTTTGCGAAGATCACTCCTGGTTCACACTCATGAAGCCAATTTGTGATGGTTTCTCTGTGAAGATCATTGAAAATATTGGGTCAAACATACAAATATAAATATTGGGGGGTGGGGGTCCCTTAAAGCCACCAAAATTTCAATAGGATGAAATATATGTCCCTCCTTTTACAAATCTCAAACCCTTTGAGAGGTCTTTTAGATATCATTTTGCCTCGCTTGTGTAGCTCACTATATCTAAGAACCTAGTTCTGAAAAAGATTCATATATAACCTCTCTGTATGAAAATAGTATTTGTTAAATGACCTCTGTGATAATGAACATTATGAACAAAATCCATGAGCAAAATTTTTGAATGATCATAACAAAACAGTCTAAAAAACTATGTCTTGAATCAAATGGGTGGTTATAGATTCAGTGCCACTACTGATCATAGAGAAGAAATGGATGGGAACATCCTGATCAAGAAGTGTGTCTAGAGTGCTTTAGATCATGAATAACTTATTTGACATCTGAATGAGGATCATAGGCAGTACCCACTATCTCAAAATATGACACATTATGGCTATGAGATGAGAGATGAGTTCTTCATCACTTTGCTAAGTAGAGATGAATCGACCTGTAGGATTATAGGCATACATGTGAATTACTAGTTGCATAAGAATATTATAGGACACATCTGGAAGAAAAAATCACCAATTACATCATACATTCTCTACAACCAAATCAATAATATCGAGGGGGCGAATCTTGAGTACAATACATCCCCATCAGAGAATGAGATAATCCTTAAGGTGGGTTTAGGGAATCGCCAAAATGGGTTGAATGATAAATTTGACTTATATGTGGGAGTAAATTTCACTAATGAGTGGTCCTAGGCCTACTAGGCATGCATGTCAGTCCATGAATTTGAGGAAGAGTTGTCGAAAGTGGTACTTTATGAAGAATCATGGGCCTCAATGTTTCATATCTACCACCCTCATAAAATTATGTCTAAGTTTCTAAGAAAGTAACCATTGGGGTTGAAGATGTTATATCTATATAACAGTGATGTTGGCATCATCCTTTGGAAACTTCATCAAATCATTAGGATATTGATACAAGGGGTAATGTATGATGATTTCCTCCCCACAGATAACTTGTGGGAGAACTAAGAGAAACTACAAGACCTAAAAATGATTTCCTAGATTTATTTCAAGGTTGAGAAAGAGAGTAGTTTAGGATGAGAGATATCCATGTCAAGAAATGGTTCCAATACTTATTAAATGAACTAAGAGAGGATCTAGTTTGAGTAGAGGATCTATAAAAAAAATTATGAAAAGTCCATGAACTTGTCCCAGGGAACATAAAAAGGGAATGAAGAACTCCTACTGGAGGATCTTGGAGGCGAGCCAGTGGGAGATATTGGGATACAACCCCAAGCTTGAAGATAATCCTATAATTAGGCTAGAGTGGTTCATTTCAGCACTTATCTATGGCTGGATACTTTTATTGAGGGATGCCCACATGCGGTTGCAGTCGAGCACCTTCATTATGGTTGTGATGCTGGTGATATAGTAGCACATAAATTTGGTTGTCCCAATAGTGGAAAATTTGTATAAAGTACCTCTCCATATAAGCAAAGGGAAGACTCTTATATTTTTGTGTGGGCCCCTCCATTTCCTATACATTTATGTGGACACATATATAAATGGAAATTTTTACCCAAAACCCATCTCTTATCTTACTACAAAGTTTCATACAATGATATTAAATATCACAGGGAGTCTCCCATGCAGGATGAGGTTGTTTGAAGTTTTGTAGAAGTTTGTGTTGGTGAAGCATTTAATATTTCTCCCATTCCACCTCCCACTGGGGATTTTAAATAATTATGGTACTATGAACCTAAAACATAGATAATATATATTGGGCTTCTGTGGTGGGGAACTAGTTGTAATGGTTGGATATGAGCCATTCTATGAACTTTAAAATCCACAATATTTCTCTTGGTAACTCAAGTGTCTACAATGGTTTACACCAAAGGTATACTCAGAGTTGTTACTTGAGCATCACCCATTGGTTATGAGGTGGATCTGGTATATGTTCCTGCATGAGGATGGGAATACATGGACTGAGTTGTTTCCACCTATCAATGCATATGGAATAATCCATGAATATTCTCAATGTTTGGAGAGAATGTATACTAAGGATATGTTGAGGTGGAGGGACACCTGATCTAATGAAGGGGTGGCCCTTAAACCATGGGGCCAAAGATGAGTTGTGGTTTGAGTACACTCTGACAGAAGATCTAGGCCAGTTTACAGGGAAGCAGTAGGAAGTCCATTAGTTCATGTCCCCAAACACATGAGAGATGTAGGGATATGGTCATCACAATGATTGAAGATACTAGAAAAGTAGTAGCATGAAGAAGTGGGGAACTTTGTGGCAATCACAAAGAAATTATTCCAAGCTCCTAGGAAGTAGTTTAGTTGTATAGATATTCATAGTGATTCCATATTTCCCAATTCTTGGGACAACTGGACATCTATATAGAGTTCACCAATTCTCACGGGGTATGGAAGTAGCTTAATAGAGAAGGTATGTGTCTCTGTAATATTTTTCTTACCAATGATGGATTTCATGTGTCTAATGATGAGTCAAAGTGATAAAAATTAGAGATAGAGTACCTTGTCCCCTCTTGAGTCACTTCATACCCGATGACCGACCAGGTAGGGGTGCAACTGAACATGAACTCTCCACAAAAGCTTTCAACATCAAAGATGGAAATGCATGCTCCACTTCCAGATGAGTAGGATGATTACTTGGGAAAGAGATTTCTATTGAGTCTCTCCCATGAGAGGAATAACTTATAATTACTTGGTAAATATCGGGATCTCATGTATCTCAGATATAACATGTTCTTAAAACTATTTCTTGACTCTTTTTATATGTAAAGGAGTCAGGTACGAAGAAGGGGAAGGTACATAATAATCCTTAAAATGAGTAATATGAGACCTAAAACTATAAAGAAGAAATCGTGGGGTCCCTTTCTGTTGTGGTGGTTATGACTAACCAACCATCAACCCCTGTAAATGAGGTAATGGCCACCAAGGGGTCCTTTCATAGAGAACTACATGTGAACCACTAGTAGATACTCAATGGACTGTGTAATTCATGTCATTATTTTCCTCATTTACACCCTTGTTTTGTTTTTCATATATTATGATGCTTGAAAAAAACATTTTATAGTGGAATTTTGAATGTTTCTTGAGGCCTAGTTTCCAACACCAACATTTGCATTAACAATGCTTGGGGATGAGGTGGTGTTGGAAGATGTTACCTCCTAGAGAAAATGGCCGAAGAAACTATAGTGGTAAGATCAACAATCGTATTCCCAATATTGGGGAAAACTGAGATAGAACCATCATTTGAGGGGGTCGAGACGGTGAACATTAATGGGGTGGCCAAAGGAGACATAATGGTGGTGCCAATAATGGAGGAGCCATCAGGGGAGGATGCAAGGGCCAAAGATTCCAGGGAAGATGCATATATTATGAGAGAATCCGAGGTGACTGCGGAAGTTTCATTGGATGCATATTTATCAAAATTTCCAATGGTGGATTTTTTGGGGACCAAATTTGAGTTTTTGAATCCAATAGGGGAATATGAGGAAGTTTGACAAGTTTTGTCAACTTCAGTAGTTCCACAAGGGGAAACAAAGGCTTCTACTAATAGTGAAGAGGTTTGGTGAGGAACTGTTTCAGAGGATGATTCTCCAACCACTCATGCCCCAGGACCTACACCTTAAGGATCCAGAATTTAATATACATAAAGCTTTTCTCCCTATAAGCCTAAACTGCCTGAATAATTTTAATATCCTAGATCAGAGGTTATAGAGGAGAACCAAATCTGTCACCTCAAGGCATGGCTGTATGTTTATAATTTCATCACCACAACTCAGATAGATGAACTACCATAGAGGGTGGGATCTCTCTACCATTGGTTAGTCAACACGAGGACTAGTGGGGTAAACTTTTAACATCCCAGTTCCAGAAACCACCCAGGGGCAACCCATACTCGGTTAGTCACATGGCCTCAATCCCATTTCCCCGAATGCCAGAGGCTGCAGACTAGCAACGATGGCCTTGGGTGTGATTGTGGGGAAACCATGCCCTCATTGGCAGATTACACAGCAGAAGTAAACAAATACATACAATAGTGGATGTAGTAAATATCCAACAATAACAATAGCAAAAGACTGGAATAATAAACAACTAGAGAACACACAAATATATAAAATGATGCATGATACATATGTGTAGCAAAGCAGCCAAACAAGTCACAATGCTAGAAATAAAAATATTACTAATCCAAATTACAAAAGAAAAAGATAAACAACAACTATGAATCGAAAGCCTAAGCTTGGTCACATGCTCTCCTACTCCACAGCAAGTCATGCATCGGAAGTAGAAGGGCTCTTTCCCTTATCTATAGATGCATCAATATAATTTGTTTGGGTCCAAAAGCACGACCCAAACAGGGCGTGAGACTAAATCCCAGTAGGCACCCACCCAAAGATCTGTTCCTTATAGTCAGTGAATATATGTTAGGTAAAGTACAAGAAAATATTAAGCATGAAAGTACTCAATAGTAAACAATCCACAGTTTCAACATCAAGCAACAACTTATCAAACAGCTAAGCACAAATAGGTAACCCTATAAGAAACACTCCCTGCCATCACCTATGGTCCTACCTAACAAGTACAAGCCAGCCTCTAGGTAGTACACTCGGCCTAACCCCAAAGTTTTAGTATATAAAGACTCTTTGAGGAAGCAGTCACAGTCAATTCCTCTTATATTCTACGGTTTTCAGGAACTCTTTGAGGAAGCACTTACAGTTAATTCTCCTTATAGCCCCAAGGTCAAGGACTATCTGAGGAAGCTCACTTGGTCAATTCCCCTTATAGCCCATGTCGTTCATAGACTCTCTGGGGAAGAACTCACTGTCAATTCCCATTATAGTCTAAAGTAATTCAAAATAATCCAAAGTCTCTCTAAGGAAGCTCACTCGATCAATCCCCCATATAGTCTAAAGTGCTCAATGACTCTCTGAGGAAGCTCACTCAGTCAATTACCCTTATAGTCTAATACACCAGGTTCTCACGACGCTGTGTAGGTCAATGATAATAGAAATACAATATTGCCAAAGTAAACCTAAAGAACTACTTGGATAAACAATCTACAACATATCAATCATGTCATAATACAAACTCTCCGTCCTATGACAACATGCTTGGAAAACACGCAAGGCGGCCTAAGGATAAGCAGTGCCGAACAGTCGTAAACAGAAAATGTCTGGGAAAAATAAATCCAAGCATTTAGAAACACCCTAATCATATAAAAATAACCTCTACACAGGCATACAAGTATGGTAGGAAAAAATAGGGGTAAAATAGTAAACACACAATACCCCATTCAAGGGTATTGGTGGAGTTTGCACATAATACTCAAAGACATTGAACAGAAAGGCACAAAACACCTAATTTGGCATTAGAAGATCGATATATGCGAACCTAGAAGATTGATTCACCCTAGAACGCCGAAGATATACAAAAAAATCCAAATCATTCAACCTTTGATAACTAGAGTAAGTAGAGGAAAGATGAAACGATGCTCAAGGAGAAGTGAGAACTCACCGATGAAATTCCAATGCAACCAACAGTGTTCAATTCAGAAGACAAATGAAGGCTCGGGAGTTCGTCTAAGATCCACGGACGTACAGAACTCTCGGTCGAACGAGACCTAAAAGAAGAGAGTTTTGGCGATTAGACACGACCCCTGTGCATTTAATGAACAAAATTACATGATGTATACTTTTTAAGTACACAGCGCGCACTATCCATTTCCATAATGCACTTTAAGCGGCCTCCAAGTCACTCCCATACAGCCGTGTGTGTGGCTACTAAATGACTAGCACACGGCCTCCTGTGGAAAATAAGTACACGACGTGTACTCATAAAGTACACCGAGTGTACCTAGAAAATTTCCAAAATTTCCTCTTTTTCTAAAAAACAACCGGAAAAGGAAAAACATACCTGAAAGGAATATCCAGGTTCTTACAAACTTCCCCCCTTAAATAAATTCGTCCCTGAATTTCCCTAGCACGGTGTAGAAGAAGAAACCCTGAACAGTTCTGGCCACTGTGCTCGTACATCGGCCTCCCTCTCCCAATTCTCTTCCTGTACTCGCTCATGCTTCCATAGCACTCATACCATAATAACAGACCGGCCACAGAGAACCTTTTCAATACAATCAACAATCCAGATAAGATTCTCTATGAACGACACATCCACTTCGAGCTCAACCTCCTTAGGATGAAAGACATGAGACAGGTCTGAAAGGTGACGTTAGAGCTGAGAAACATGAAAAATGCCATGTATAGCCCTTTACCTTTGAGGTAACTACAATCGATAAGAAACCAACAAATTCTCTTCAACAACTCCAACAACCCGACATATCTTGATGAAAGATAACCCTATCCACTAATTGTTTTGTGTCCTAACCTCGGTGTGACATGCAAGAAAACCTGATCCCTGACCTCGAACTCCAAAGGTCATCTCTGATGATCAATATAAGACTTATTTCAGGACTGTGTAGTTTCCATCCTCTTTCGAATCATCTATATCTGCTCTGTGGTCTCCCAGACAAGATGAGGTCCTAATAAAGCTACCTCTCCTACCTCCATCCAACATAAGGGTGATTGGAAAGACCTACCATACAAAGCCTCATAGCATGACATTTGAATAGTTTCTTGAAAACTATTATTGTAGGAAAACTCCACAAGAGGTATATGCTTCTCCCAAGAACCTCTGAAATCCAGAATACTTTCCCAGAGTATATCCTCATGCACTTGGATCGTACACTCGGACTAGCCATCTGTCTGGGGATGATAAGATGTACACAAAAGTACATGTGTACCAAATGCCTTCTAAAGACCCTGCCAGAATCGAGAAGTAAAACAGGCATCCCTATCTAAAACAATGGAGTGTGGAACTCCATATAGAAATACAGTCTCATATATGTACAACCATCCTAGATCATCAACACTAAAGGTCTCCTTGATTTGGGAAAAGTGAGAGACCTTCATGAGTCTGTCAATGACAACCCAAAATGCATCACTCCCTCGATGCGACCTTGGTAAACCGGTCATGAAATCCATCACGACATCATTCCACTTACACCTGGGAATGGGTAACTACTGAAAAATCCCTCATAGTCACTGGTGCTCCAGCTTCACCTGATGACAAGTGGAACACCTAATGATGAAACTAGCAACGTCCTTCTTCATATCTGTCTACCAATACAAAAAATGTAGTTCACAATACATGTTAGTGTTTCCTGGATGAACTACCCAAACCTAGGAATGAATGTCCTGCATCATCTCCTCACGTATGTCTGCTGGAACCCATACGCTCCCATGGAACTGCATGATCCCATCCTCGCCTACTGTCCTTCCAGGAATAGGGTTCTCTCCTGACACGATTTCCTATAGGACTAGGCCTTCTGAATCTGATAGTTTCCTCATTCTCACTTGATCAAGAAGAGTATAGGTAACAGCGACAGAAGAAAGAAATATTTGACCCTGTCTTTTGTGCACCTCAAAATGCATTTTAGTGAATAGAGACACAATATGCCACTCATTGCTGGACTCCTGAACTTCCTTTATATGAGTCTTCCTAATCAGTGTATCAGCAACTTCATTTCGTTTCCAAGGCATATAGGCATGATCAAAATCGAAGGAATAGGGGTACTCAACCCACATTCACTGACTCAAATTCAGATCACACATAATGAAGATATACTTGAGACTCTTGTGGTCAGTGAAAACCACAAAATTCTCTCCCAGCAAATAATGTCTCCAAAAGCGTAAGGCATGTACAATGACAGCTAACTCAAGATCGTACATCGGGTAATTTCTCTCATGTGGCCTCAACTGTCAAGATCCGTATACAACAACTCAATCTCCCTGCACAAGCACAACTCTTAGCCCGATACATGAGGCATGACAATATTCAGTATAGCTCTTTATCAGATCTAGAAAGACTAGTATCAGTGCTAGAGTCAACCTCCCTTTCATCTCCAGAAATATGACTTACAAGAATCTGACCATTAGAACTTCGCACCCCTCTTAGTCAAACCCGTCAGTAGTGCCGCTAAGCATGAAAAGTCTTGTATAGAGTGTCTGTAGTATCCATCCAGCCCTAGAAAACATTGTACCTCATAGAAGTTCTTCAGCTACTCCTAAGAAACTAATTCTTTCACTTTCTCTGGGTCTACTGATACTCCTGTCTCTGAGATAATATGACCTAGGAAGTGAATATGATCCATCCAAAAGTGTCATTTTGAGAGCTTAGCATATAACTGATGCTCTATCTGTGTACTCAAAAGGATATCAAGGTGTTTGACATGGTTATGATAATACCAAGATATCGTCAACAAAGACAACCACGAAGGAATCCAAGTATGGATGGAACACTCGGTTTATCAATTCCATGAAAAATTTAGGCGCATTTGTGAGACCAAACAACATAACCATATATTCATATAGACTACACCTACTCTGGAAGGATGTGATATGTATATCAGATGGTCTAACGTGCAACTGATGATAACCGGACTACTAGTAAATCTTCAAGAACACTCGGGCTCCTTGAAGCTGATCAAAGAGATCATCAATCCTTGGTAAAGGATATCAGTTATTGAATATTCATTGGTCCAACATTTTATAATCCACACAAATCTTGAGGGTGTCGTATCCCATCTTCACAAATAGGACAAGAGAACCCCAAGGAGAAGTACTGGGTCGGATGAAACACTTTGCCTGCAACTCCTCTAACTGCTTCTTGAGCTCCTACAAATCTAGTGTAGCCATCATATAGGGAGGAATGGAAACCAATGCTGCCCCTGGAACAAGCTCAATAGAAAAGTATACCTAATGATCTGAATGAAAACCTAAAAAATTTTCTGAAAAGACATCCCTATAATGATCCACCACTGGAGGAAAGTCTAACTGAGAATTCCCTTAATAATCTAGATATAAATTAGAAATCTGGGATATAACTCCTCCTAACCCATGATGCTCTAGACCCACTCTGCTCACTTGGACATCCCACTCACCCTTATGAAGAAATGATACTTCCTCTAGTGATGTGAATCTCACCCTACGACGACAACAGTTGACAACTGCTTGGAAAGAAACTAGCCAGTCCATTCTGAGAATGACATCATAACCTATCATCTCTAGGACACAGAGTTCCCATTAAAAGTGACACCCACTAACCTCTTGAGGTCACTTCTTACAATGATGTACACTTTCCGTTATAGTCTACAAAGGAGTGTCTAGTGTAATGATATTAGTAGAAGAAGGATCCAAAGCCCAAGGCTCTCCACAACAGCAACATATATAAAGCTATGGGAAGCCCCTTTATCAAAAATATTAGAAAGTAGAACTGAGGCTACTATGATCGTACCTTGAACTATAGAAGGTCCGGGATCCTGCTTCAACTGGTTCTACTCCACTAAAAAAGTATGTCTTGCACCGCGGCTCTGTGACCCTGCCTGACAACTCTGAGCTGATCCACCCTAATGTGGCTGAAAACTGGGTGACTAGCTACCCCAGCCACGACCTCCCCCATAGATTGAACGGCTGGAAGATCTCCAGTTCCCTGAATTATGAGAAACTGGTGGCGATGCTCCTAAATGAGGAGTCATATAATAACCCCTATCACCAGCTGTTGGTGAGATGATCTGGCAGAAGCACTGAAGATGACCCATCTTTCCGAATGATCAGCACACCACTGGGTCTCTCGGGCAATGTGGCCTCGTATGACCACTCCTCCTACACTAGTAACATACCACCTGGATACCAAAAGATGCATCTCGGCTACCCTAATCTTCTCATGAAATCTCCCTATAGTGCTTCCTACTATCTTTTGGCGGAGCAGTTAACCTAGATGCCGAACCACCCTAACTCATAGCTCTAGAATCCCTCAGATTACACTCTATGATCAGCACCTAGTTGACTATAGAGGATATCGAATTCAACTTGAAGATGTTAACCTGAGATCGGATGTCGTTCCTCAGGCCATCCTCAAACATTCATGCAAGGAATAACTCATCACCTCCTGGAATAGGCGTGAAATGCTGCAACTCAGTAAAGAGAGATGAATACTCCATAACAGAAAGAGTAATCTAATTTAGAGTCATGAACTCTTTGGAATAATCATCTCTCAAGGTCTCTAGATAGAAGTAATCATATAAGATACACCAAAACTCATCCCAAGTCATATTCTGGTGGCATCCTGCCTGTGAGATCACATCCCACCACCTCTTGGTGCAGTCCTGAAGCATGTAAGTAGTGAGATTCACCATCTTCTATGGAGGTATCTCCAGATGCTTGAAGATTGTTAGTGTTGCCTCTAGCCATGACTCTGCTGCCTGGGGTCCCCCATCCCCTGAAAAAGTGGGAGGATGCTACTGCTGAAATAGCCATGTCAAGAGGCGGCACTCCCTAAAAGGCCTTCATCAACCTCAAAAATCCATCCCAAAACTATGCATCCACACCTATGTCAGGTACAATGGTTGGTGATAAGGATGGAATGAATAGAGGATATGATGGGAGTCCCTGATCGAACATGTCTGGTGTCTGATCATCGTTTGGAATCTGGCATACAACCAGAGGATGCCTCAGTGGCATAACTCAGCATAGTCCAATGCACACCTTAGATCAAGATTATAAAGGACTGAAAACTAGAAGCATAATAAGGGAACATGAGAAAGAAAACATTCATGTTTCTCAAAACATGACTACATGGCGATTACAGTTACTACACGACGTGTTCTTTCAATTCATTTACATGGGCATGTACTCTTTCCTAAACATGTCATGTAAGACCCCAAACACACAACGTGTTCTCTTAACACACAATGTATACTTGAATCCTCTTCCCCTACCTAAGTCATTATACATAGTTAAGCCACACGACTCTCCTAAGACTAGACTACACGGCGTGTTCAAGATATACACGACGTGTACTAGACAAGATTCACCCGACCCATGTTGTTAGTGACATGGCCTGAAACACGACTCACACTACACGACATGTTTAAGGTGGACACAGTGTGCATGTGAAAGGATAACATCGACCCGTGTTTTTAGTTACACGACCGACTACACGGCTGACACTACACAACGTGTTCCAGGCAGACACGGCATGTACAAGAAGGGATAATACCAACCCATGTGGTTCGTGACACGGTCGGGTACCTAGGTCAGGCTATATGATTTTTTCAACTAGTAAATTATGTGTTACAACAAGAAAATCCCTATCATGTGTCTCTACCCACACGGATTATGACACAGTTAGAGACTACACAACATGTACATATGGTACACGTCGTGTACTTAAGAAAAACTATTTCTTCTCGAGCAGAATAACACATGGCATGTAGTTAAAACTTCATGACATGCATTCTGGGTTTTTCCAGACAGTAAGCCTACGAGGAAGTCAATGATCCACCAAATTCCAGTTCATGAGGGCCCATAACACCTGAATAAACAAAGTTTGGTGTTCATTCAGACAAACATTACACAAAAAATACCCTATCAAATAACATGTATTTTTATCAAGGCATCTATCACAACAACATGGATATCTAACACAACATCAAACACAACAACATGCAATCTCTAATTCCCCATAAATGGCATGGTAATAATGAATTACATGTGATTTCTATCAAGTGACTATATGATGCATGAGATTGCATACCCTCATCTCATCGGGTTGCAACAGAAATTGAAACTGAATATCCTCAAAAATAACAGCACAAAACATGTGAGTCACCCAACAGTGAAAATCAGATCAACCATGAACCTGAGAAACAAGAAGAAATTCCAATAAATGAGGTTGATTGGCTTTACCCTATACACGGGTTAGCTACTCCCGAACATAGCTTATTACAAGTACCTATTCCTTCCTATCCATAGATAAAGTTTCCTAATAGTAAATCAAGAGTATATAATTTATATAATACCACTTTGAAATGTCCTAGTTCCAGAATCCACCCAGGGGCGCCCCATACCTGTTTGGTCACACGACCTCAAGTGCATTTCCATGAATGACAGAGGCTGCCGACTAGTAGTGATATCCTTGGATGTGATAGTGGAAAAACTATGACCTCATTGGAAGAGTACACAGTGGAAGTAAAAAAATACATACAATAGAGGAAGTAGTAAATATCCAAAAACAGTAATAGCGGAAGACTGGAATAATAAAAAATTGGAGTACACACATATATACAAATGATGCAAGATACATATATGTAGGAAAGCATCCAAACAAGTCACAATTTTTGGAATAAAAACAGTACTAATAAAAAGTAATAATGAAAAAGATAAAAAAACTCCTCAGCATCGCAAGCAAGAGCTTGGTCCCATTCTCTCTAACTTCACAACATGTTCATTACTTGAAGTAGAAGGGCGATTTCCCTTATCTATACCTACAAAAATATAATCTGTTTGCGCCCAAAATCATGACCCAAACATGATGTGAGACTAAATCCTAGTAGGAAACCACCCAAAGATCTGTGCCTAGCAGTCAGTGAATATATAGAAGGTAAAGAATAGAAAACATTAAGCAAGAAAGTACTCAGTAGTAAATAATCAATAGTTTCAACATCAAGAAACAACAAATCAAATAGCTAATCAAAATAGGTAACTCTCTGGGAAGTACTCATAGACATCCCCTCTGGTCCTACCTAATAAGTACAATCCACCCTCTGGGAAGTACAGTCAGCCTAACCCATGAGGTTCAGTATATAAAGACTCTATGAGGAAGCACTCATGGTCAATTCCTCTTATAGTCTAAGGTTGTTAGGAACTCTCTGAGAAAGCACTCACAGTTAATTCCCCTTATATCCCCATGGTCAAGGACTCTCTGACGATGCTCACTCGGTCAATTCCACTTATAGCCCGGGTCATTCATAAACTCTCTGGGGAAGCACTCATTGTCATTTCCCCTTACTATCTAAAGAAGTTCATAATAATTCAAAGACTCTCTAAGGAATCTCACTTGGTGAACCCCCTTATAGTCTAAATTGCTCATAGACTCTCCGAGGAAGCTCAATCGGTCAATTCTCTTTATAGTCTACTACACCAAGTTCTCATGGCCCTGTATAGGTCAACGAGCATAGCAATACAATATGGACAAAGTAAACCTAAAAAACTACTTGGATAAACATTCTACAGTATATCAAGAATGTCAGAATACAAACTCTCCATCCTATAGCAACAAGAATGGAAAACAACCAAGCCAGCCAAAGGCTACGCAAGACTAAATGGTTGTAAACAGAACATGTGTGGGAAAAATACATCCAAGCATGTAAAAACACCCTAATCATATCCAAATAACCTCTACACATGCATACAGGTGTTGTAGGAAAACAACATGGGTAAAATAGTAAACATGCAATACCCCGTTCAAGGGTATTGGTGGAGTTTCAACATAATACTCAAATACTTTGAATAGAAAGGCACAAACCACCTACCTTGGCGTTAGGAGATCGATATTTGAGAAACTCGAAGCTTGATTCACCCAAGAACATTGATGATCTACAAAAATGTCCAAAAAATTCAACCTATGATAAATTGATAAATAAGAGGAAACCTGAAATGGGGATCCACGAGAAGAGAGAATTCACTGATGCGATTCCAATGCAACTGGCGGTGTTTGATTCAGAGGACAGATGCACGCTTGAGGGTTTGTCGAAGATCCATGGCCGTACGGAGCTCTCGGTCGAACGGGAACTAAAAGAAGAGAGTTCTGGCAATTAGACGCAACCCCAGTGCATTTAATGTAAAAATAAAGTACACAGCGTGTACTTTTGAAGTAGACGGGGTGTACTAACTATTTCCGTACTCTTCTTTAAGAGTCCTCCAAGTCACCCCCACACGGCCGTCTGGGTGGCTACTACATGACCAACACACAACCTCCTGTGGAAAAGAAGTACACATTGTATACTCACAATGTACATGGAATATACTTAAAAAATTTCCATAATTTCCTCTATTTCTCAAAAATGACTAGAAAAATAAGAAACATTCCTGAAAAGAATATTCGGGATCTTGCAAAACTCTATCAACCTCTCTGCACTAGCCTGATACATTTTGTTGAGAAGGAACATACTAAATTGTAGGCTCTATACCTTTCATAGATTAGAAAGTGAGTTCAGGGATCCAGGGAACATGAGGAGGATGAAAGAGAGATCATCTACCAAAAGGGGTTGGAACATGAGCATGTGGTAGTCACTTCTACTCAAAATAAAGTCATTCATAGTCTAAATGCTCAATAGGCAGTGAAAGAGGACAAGGGTGATAATGTGAGATCCTTAGTAGCTGAGTGATGGTAAGAGAAAAATCGATATTGAATCAGATACAATGATGTCCACTCTAGGTTTGAATAGGATAAAAAACCTAGAAGAGTAGAAATAGACCCTAGAGGCCACCCACCAAAGGCTAAATGAGCTCAACTGATCGATCGTTGGGGTTTATCATTGAATGAATTTTTAAAAAATAGGATCTAATATGTGGATGATCAAAAAAAATTATCTTATTCAACTAATACATGCTTGAACATGTTTCTTTGTTTTATTATTACACATTGTTAATATTTATGAGACAACCAACAACCAATATGCAAGACCATGTGATTCATAATTTTTGTGAGAAACAACTGACTACCATGAAAAATATCATTCATAAAATAGTTTTAGGAAATAACAAAACACTTGGGGTATAATATTAAGGAAGGGGCAATTTTTTCAAGATGATAGAATCAATGGAAAAAGAAAGATTTTCCCTGAACAACTAATTTTCAGGTGAGGGAGGTTGTGGCTAGAGAACGTGTCTCTATAAATAGATGAATTTTCATTCCAAATTTCTCTTTTGCTTGAATAGAAAAATTACACAGGCATTGAATTATACTCGAACAAATGGAAAATAAAGAGTGGGAATAAAAATGAAATAATATAAAACAAAAGTGTAATGGATCCATGATATATGACAAATATTTATTGTGTTCAAAACACATCTACTATACTACTTAGCTGAGAATGGGGAAAAATGAATGTGTGTTAACCACTAACCATGTTCAAAACACAGAACCTTCCTCAAAATGTCACATAATGTACTATGTGTTGTTGTCCTCGAATAGTAGGTAATCCATTATGCCTAGACACTACTTTTTAGAGTGGGTCCTTACACACATGGAGGACCATGAGAATCCAAATAGATGGAATAAAATGTATAGAGATGAAGTGATTGAATATTGAATGCAGTCCAAAACATTTAGAGTTATTCCACCATGTCTTAGAGAACATTGTTTTTGGAATATAATTTTAATAAAAGGCCATACTCATATTCTATGGGGTATTTTCCCTGGATTCCCAATAGTGTTCAAATAGACATTGTGGTAGATGACCAATACCAGAGGATGGGGCTTCTCAGTTGAATGATTATGATGAATTAAAATTTCACATCATGTAATGAGGAATAATGACCCATAGTTTGATGTTGTACAATGAAAGAATTGGACATGTATTTTAATGTCATGTGGTAAGTAAAATTTGTCAAATAATTTAATTTTGTTTGATCAAGATGTAGTGTGTGGGGATTACACACTTATCCACCAAAAAATTCTTCCTCATGTCAGGTTAAGAGGGAATTCTATGTTCATTTCATAGGGTAGAGTCATAGTTTAATGTCATGAAAAAATGATGTAGTTAATGTGAGGCTTATGAGGAATTGACACATGAGATATCCCTGAATCACATTGCATGAAAATTGTTTATGGTCATACTGATTAGATCACGTATCTTATTTTAAGGTCATAAAGCTCATTACTAAGGAAAATAGTTTTTAGTCATAATGGTTAGACCATGGGGGTGTGTCTTAAATGAATGTTCACAAAATCAAAAGAAAATTTACCCGATGTGAATGGGGGGACTAAGAAGACACAAGATGCTGCACAAGACACCCCTAATAGAAATCTTACACAGTCTAATGTCTGGTTGTTTAGACTTAGACTCTGATATTAGTTTAAAGCAATAGAGTTCAGATGAGGAGGTTTACTAATGTGTATGATGTGGATTGAGGGAATGTTATTCTAGTATAAATGGGTCCAAATAAAACTAGTGTACCATAAAAAAAGTATGGGGTAGGTTGTATACTATTTAAGATCATGCTCTATGGACCATGGATTTTAGTTTAAGGCCATAAATCTTATGTCGTGAAACTGAGAAAGCGAATGGTCCCACGGTGAGTTGGCTAAATGGATGAACCTAAGATAAAATATATGGACGTCACCAAATATCCCATAAATATGGGAATCAATCCACATGTAGTTTTGGAGGTGAATGGAGGCAGTTTTAGGTAATACAGTCTAGACCCTGAAAAATAGTTCGTAGTCATGTTTCATGGATAATGAGAAATTATTTTTTAGTCATGATGTATGGACTATAAAAGTGTTTGTTTCAAGGGTGATTGTGCGACATGAATGAGGAAAATGCTAATGTGAATGAGCCAAAATAGGATCACATAAAAAATATGTATCACGATAAAATTGATAGATAAATTATCATTATAATGCTTGGACAAAGGAAAAGGGACCAACCCATTTAATGTCATGATGCTTGGAATTGGGCGACGTTCACTCCGTAGTCACCTATGTTGCACATATAGAAGGAATACTTAATTTTAATGGAACCAAAAGAGGATCACACACCATAAATTGAATTTTATATAAATCTAAGTTTATTATAAAAATATTCTAGAACCATACTCATATATATCATACAATATGTGATTTTCTAATGAAATTATATTACCTGTTTATTAATAATTGCTTGTTAAAATCATGTTTTGGGTAAGAAGATATTTTTATTTCATGTATAATTTTCTTTTGAATTTTTAGTACTTTAATATTTATCACAGGTACATAATCTCAAAAATTTCAACTTTTATAGAAAAATAATTGAAAATTTTTCACACCTATTCATGGAGGGTTGGTTTCCAATGGGGTTTATTCAGGGATCTGGATACTCCCAATGACTCTCTTATCCGTGATGACTTATGGTCTTACTTTCCAAAGTTATAAGGTCATTGGGGGAAGATAAAAACAAGGATCAAGAACCCACATTGGTCAAGAGGATTAGAGATTTGGATCATCACACCCTTTGGGGGGGGGGATTATTTCATACTTTAGGGCACTCTTATAGATTTAAGATGCATTCATAAATCACTTCTAAATTCAAAAAATGGAATCAGTCACCGTTTAAAATCAGTTATAAAAAACCATTGATGGAAAACCATATGTATATATCTGATTTTCACCATTTAAGGACCCATATTTATTTATAGGAGTTTCTATATTGATGGAAATGTATGTATGTATCATAGGTTCTCCACTATTATTATGTTCATTGCTTTGTGATGATAGTTTTAATCCACCCCATTAGGCGCTCTTGAATTTATCATTATAATGGGAGATTAGGGTTATCTTGATATTGGTATAAGGGCCATTATAGGGGATTACTAAGAATCCTTGTGAGTCAAATAAGAACCCATGTTTAATGG
Source organism: Viscum album (assembly GCA_963277665.1). Taxonomy (NCBI): domain Eukaryota; kingdom Viridiplantae; phylum Streptophyta; class Magnoliopsida; order Santalales; family Viscaceae; genus Viscum; species Viscum album. The sequence continues at coordinate 1,877,104,880 of OY728161.1, forward strand.
TGACACATAATAAGAAACATAATACATTATAAGGTAATGTGATAGGTATGTGACCATGAAGTTGAACGTCATGTGATTGTTTTTAGGAAAAGGTTTTCTAATAAAGGATAGTGTGGGATTTACATTGAAATAAATCTTTGAGGTTGATTTAGAAGGGAATATGGAACTGTAATGAGATGCAATTCAACTTAAATTTAGGCTGATAAGGATGTGATGAAATATACTTATAAGAGATATATCCTCCAAGGTTGTGGTGATCTTATTAGGAATATGGACCAATAAGGATAAAGGTTAAGGGACCCAATAAGAATATGTCCCACTAGGATGGACTTGAACCTACATGTACTATGTCCTACATAATATTATGGTGAGTTGGGGGGGGGTTAGGATTGAACATATGAGATGATTCCTATGTATCCTTGTTGGATATGTATCAAACCCCACCTAGTAGGGAAGGGTTGGGGCTTAAACCTAAAAAGGATTCCCATTTAGTTATTCATCAAGAATTTGGCCCCTTAAAGCGTTTTCTCGTAGATAATGTATCGCTTTGAGTGTATGGGGTCATGTTTTTGGGGATTAGACTTTGAAGGAGTCCCATTTAAGGATATTTGATCATGCTAGTGATATGATCATTAATGAAATCTAAGCCCATGTGATTCATACATAGTGTGAGAAAGAAGAGGAAGTAGAAGATATGGAACATCGGATGATCTTTTTCATCTACAGGTGGGAAAGGGTGACGGTATTGAAGGTAAGATAGGTCCTACATCAGTGAATATTGGCTTACTCCCAAAGGGATCCCAAATTCATGGTTTCAGAGATTAGGGGAGATTAATACATCACTAACCCTTATCAAAGGGAAAATAATTATTTCTACTCAATATTTAAAATAGGTAGGTCCTTGGAACTATCCATAAGGCTGGGGTCCTCATTACTAAGGGGATGAATAATTATATTCATCCTAGGGGTCATACCTATCTAGTAGGTTAAGTGAATTACATATTTTATCAAGGGAATGCACGATTGAATATAAGACATGATGATGTGTCTTATGGCATGGTTATGCAAATCATGTAACCTCGGTGTTGATTTTGACTTGGTATTATTTAGATGGTTATCCCAAAGAGAGTACCCTATCATTGATGGTATAAGAAAGATACTTGGGGGTTCTTCTCTATAGTGACACCTAGGCAAGATGAATAGTTTTTTTCCCTGGTGATACCTCAATAATTTGGAGGGTACCTTACCTAAGTGATACAAGGGAGAACATGAGGATATGTTAGCCAGGTGGTACCTAAGAATGGTAGAGGTTACCTCATACAATTATTACTTCTATGAACTTGGATAGATAACAAACCAAAAAACAAACTTTGGTGGTATTTTTCTCAAACATCCAAGGGTCTCCTCAGGTTACCCTGGAGGTGTCTCAAACAAGTCCCAATATTGGGATGGGCCTTATCCATATTACTTTTGGATAAGGGGAAGTGTTACTCACATAGTTATTTGGTTTTTTGACATTGTAGATACTATAATACAAGGAAATTCATTAATTATATATTATTTTGAAGCATATAAAGATACGTAGAGGGTTTTGAGGACTTTTGAGAAAGACCTGGGAGAGAAAAGCTTCGAACTATCTTCTTATCTTCCACTTCTTTTACCAAGTCCTCATATACCTATATTTATCCCTCTTTGCTTCAAAAGAAATGAAATTTAAAAAAATTAAAGAGATTATAGTTTATCAAAATTTTAAAACTCCAAATACCTATTCTAGGAGCCACTTCCCACTATTTTAATGGAACTAGGATAAAGGCCCCTTACCAAGCTCAAGACTGGCATGAGACCCTTCTAAGAGAACTTGAGGAGACCCTTGGAGGTTTGAGAAAAGTATCACCCAATTTTTTTTGAATGAGATGTTCTTCATCTATGTTATACCAATTAATAAATTTTTGAGGTACCCTTTATATCAAATAGGTATCACCTAGGTGAGGTAACCTTCAGCCCACCCAGGTATCACCTGGGTGAGCTACCCTCCCCCTTTCCCTGGTTATCACCTAGGAGGGGTAACCTCAAGCTCACCCTGGTATCACATGGTAGAATAATTATCCAGTTTTTGCAAATATCACAAGGGAAATAAACTCTCCAAGTATTCTTTCATACCATAAATGTATTGGAACTCTTCTTGGTATTCCTATATAATATTTATCAGGTAAATAATTAACCAATTCCCCAATATTTTAATGTTAAGAGAAAAATAAACATCATATTTTCCATCATTCGATTTTGAATTACCTTTGTGGAATATGCACTACACATAACCTACCTGATCGGTAGGGTCCTCTAGATATTTACAATTATGAATCCAAATGATAAATAGGACCCCCAAACATATAGATAGTTTTAGGTAACTCTCATTTTCATTAGTGAGGATATGAGCATACATTTCCCCATGATTAGGGATAATGACGTATTCTTATCACCTCTACTTTAAAATAAGGAATCTATTATACCAATTAGATTAAGCTCTTAGAATTTTTTAGGACATATATTTTGTTCTATACCATCACCCTTTACCACCATCATACAAAGGATATGGTGTGAAGTGTGGGATCTTCCACTTACACTTGTTCCCAACACCGAGTTTGAATCACATGAGCTTATAGGGAAATGATGATAAAATAACTAGTAGGATCAAATATCAAAAAATGAGAATACTAATATCTGTAATCTATAAACCCATGTTACCATCCTCTCAATAAGATATATTCCCTATGATAAAAACCTTCAAGGGTATATATTCCAAATAAAGAACCAAAATGGGAATCCTCTATAGGTGTATATCCCAACCCTTCCGAACTACATGTGCTTTGATTGCAAACCAAATGGTATACATTATAAGACTCCATGTGGTTTAATCCCAACCCCACAAACTCACCCTAATCCACTTTGGTACATATTCCCAGTAGGGTCATATCCAACCCAGAGGGCCATATTCCTTCTAAGTCTTTACACCATTATCCTTATTGTGATAAATTATCTGTAAGATCATTACCCACCTGTGAGGGTATATATCTTATAGTTCCTTTTCATCCCATCCTCATTGGACCAAATTCCTAGTGAATATAAACTTATCCTTGGGATATATTCTATACTAGGTCAACCACGTGTTCTGTTTTGGTGTGAGTCCTACTCCATTCATGAATGGGAACATTTTTCCTTAAATTCTTTGTCACAAGATTTTAAAATGAATGGTATAGTCCTTTTAAAATGTCATTAAATTGTATTATGTTTCATGTTAAGTGTCATCGAACTATGTTGGATATTATTCCTCTCACAAGGATACATAGGAATCCCCTCTCTAAGAAAAATTCCAACATAAAAAAACGATTTCTGCACAGATTATGATAAATTTTAGAGGGCCTTACTACGTGTCTTAAAACCAAAATCAAAAAACAAAAAACTGATTCAATATGGGGAAACACTTATACCTATAGACTATTCCATGAATTTATAACATTCTATGCATACATACAGGTCCATCGGTGTATAAAATTAGATAAATATAGATGTTTTCATATTCAAACATGTATATAATTGTTTTTAGCGATGAATAGTTCCTAATATTAAATTTAAAATAGAATCTTAAAGGGGTAATAAACCTATAATAGAGTCCTGAAGTAGATAATAATTCATCCAAAGTGTGCGATGAGCCTAAATACCCATCCTATCGACCCATGTGAGTTCCTAATTATGGTTGGTTAATTTACCTGATGACCTATTTCCTTTGGGATGTAGCTACACGAGCTATCATGGATATGAGAGTTGTTGGGTATTTTCATTTCCATAGATAAACCCTATTGGTACCCAACGCACCATGAATTGGTATCATAAAATTGTAAACCCGACTTGGACTGACACGTCTCAACCATGAATGGAGAACATTAAAAAAATTTATAGGACCACAGAGCTATGTTTGATGTGAGAAATAAGGAATGGAATGTGTTTCCTTCACTGCATAGATATAATTAATAGAAATTGACAAAAGGGATCAATTCCAGAATCTGAGGTCCTTAAAGGTAAATCTATGGTAGCACTTGATTTTACATCTTGAGAAAAAGACTTTGACCATGTGGTAAAATGTATTATTGTAGGGATGTTTGGTGTGAAATTTATGGTCTTATATCTATGAACATGGGGTAGAGATTGAGTGGATCTATTAGTTGGTAAGGAGGAATTCCATTTGGATGAGTGACCTGAGGGGCCCAAAGATGGTAAAAACCATCACATAGTGTTTCAGAGTTAGTGGCTGGTCCATAAAAGAGAAGCATATGAATCAATAAATATCTTATAGATATTATAATCAAGCTATATATATTTATTTTAAAATATCTCTACATAGGTCTGGTCCATATTCAAGGAGGGATAACTTTTTTGAATACAAGTTCATGAATTAAATGATAACCCAAATCAGAATCTCTTGTGTCGATCTGGCTCTTTCACAAAAGAGGGGGGGGGGAATGTTTTTTTATGGATAGGAAGAAGATGAAAAACCTAGGAATCTCTCTATATATCATCTAGATGAGAATAATTCCATAGGTTGTTCTTGAGTCAAGATTCCCTACACTTATCTGACTCATATATAGGGAATGAGGTATAATTTTGTTTTTCTTTTTTGAATGGGTCTAGGATTAAGTACTAAGACATCAATAAGTATAATACTAAAATTAGAATAAATATACACATAATTATCATCATTATATGTAGTTTAATATAGTTCATCTGGTACTATTTTTTCATAGAAGAGTGATGACAATGGATGTGGAGCATACAAATTAAAAGATGCACATGTGTTTAGAAAATCACCTCATGTAAGTGTTTCCTATTAATTTAGGAAATCATATAATTTAAGAGATTATTAGAAATTTGGGAAACCATATCATTCATGGAATCCCATTATAATCACATTGGGATTCCAAGGGTTTTCTCCTAGGGAATCCTATGCTTGTTTCATTAAGCAAGTCTACATTTTAACAACATGTTATGATGGCGTTTCCATAAAGTTTAACATCTTATAACTAGTATGGTATGGGTCATTCCATTTCAGGGTTTTAAATATTGACTACTCTTTCTTGTTTAACACCATTAAGTGAAGATTAATGGTGTCTTATATTTTTGGGTTATATGACTCATACCATATGTCATTATTCTTAAGAAGCATTTCTTGAGAAGTATTTCATTTGTACGTGGCACAATACATTCATCATCCATGGAGATCAATGAATATAATGAATTGGAATATTTTTTTTATGGATAGAAATAGGTCCTTTAATATTTTATTCAAGCACTGGTGATATTATACGAGGTATCATTGATTTCATGAGGACCAAAACCAATTCTAGTTGTATAAATGAATGAAGGAAAACTTTTGTGTTGAAATATCATGTTATTCGGTTTTAGTGAACCTAAAAATGATGAATGGTATATATAATTTTATAATTAATGAATTAAAATTATTCCAAATGATTTTGGGACTACTTATCTATGGAAAATAGATCATAGATGGAAATACAGAGTGAAGGAAAGTTGACCTCAATGGAAAAAATTGCTTCTATCTAGTATACCGCTGAATACAGGGTCTCCTGCATAGCTATATAGGTTTTGGTATGGTAGGATCAAAGGTATTTAGATGATTTTTGGGTCAGGATTTCTTGTTCTTATCTGTCATTTTCTAGAGTATGTTTTATAGATAATTTTTGAAATCCTATATATGTCTACATTATTCTACATTATATCGGGATGAGTAGCTGCTTTCAATGTCATATTCTCTGTAAAACCTTGTCAATTAATTTGAACAAAATATGGCTATATTTTAATTCAATAATTAATTTGGGACACCAAAACTAGTGATGATGTTGGAATTCATGAAATTTATAATTATTTTTATCTTGGATGCTTTGAGGGGTATTAATTTAGCTCATTCAAAGAAGAAGTTAGTATCAGTGGTGGTACATTTAAAATGACTGGATGTAGAGGTATGGTATGACCCCATGTCATGAATTCCCCACATGAAGAACAAACAAGAGTATTTTTATTTTTGAAACAACTCTAAGGGTTGATAGATGAAATTGGAATAAACATGATAAGGGGGAAAATGTTTTTTAAATTGTGTAAAATCCTGCATCATCAAAGGAGATAAATATTCATGCATTCTAATTTGGTAAAAAATATTTCTTCCTAGGTGATTTGAACCACATTAAACAACATGTAATTTTCACATAATTGATATATTCTTCTCTTGATCAATAAATATGGGGAGGATTCTCCAGAAGACTTGTATATAGAGGAAATTCTGATAAACTAGGATGTCATAGATGATGATGTTGACTACCTATCATTGGATTTTTCCTTTCCTTGTTATTTCTAATGGAGGTATCCTACTCTAGAGGTAATATTGTATGGGATTCATCTGACCATTCCTTGTATTATCTAGTTGAGGTGTATAATTGACTATTTTGATCTCTTCAATGAACCTATGTACAAATTTTGATACCATTCTATGATCTAAAATATTCTTGGATATTTTATATTTATTAAGATATTAAAAATCTATAGCTACATTATTCAGTTCATCAAACTAAGATATTTGAGGGTATGAGATATGAGTCAATTTTGTCTTTGAGTGGAACTGATCAATCAATCCTCATGTACATCATGTAGGGGGATTAACTATTCTTTCCAGATAACATGATCTACAGTGCCTAGCTTGATTACAATATTTAAATAACCATTTAATTTTGTATGGGTCACTAGCATTTGTAGCGTGAGTTCTAATAATACAATGATGGATTGCTATTTTACCTCATTTTTGGTGACTTTTTTTGATAATATGAAAATATAGGGTATATATTCTTTTTATGGTGATATAAGTATGACACCCAACCCAAATTAATTGTGCATTGGATCTTCCATTATTTTTTATCTTGGTATTCTAGATGAACAATCTAAATACATCCCCCATTTTCCCCTATATTCTTGGACAAATAAAATTTCATCATCTAACAGTTCAATATTCATAGGAATCTCTTCTAATGAAGTATGCCTTATTTGGAAATTTTCCAAAGATTTAACTTTATTTCCATATATGGTATGAAATTGATCTAAAAAACTACCTGATGACCAACTACCATTAAACAATCCAATATTCAAAGGGAGTTTGAATATGTACTTGAGTGGGTCAGTTCAAGAAAACAAATAATACTTGTGTTTCTACAAGTAGTGCCTAAATTTCTAAACTATAAAGACTAATGCTAGATAGTTATTATTGACATCTAAATAATCCTCCAAAACATTTTCATTAATTTCTAAAAACAATTAAATTGGAAAAGTGTGAAGCCCAACAAAATTAAAACCATAAAGAAGTCCAAGTGGGAAATCAAACATGTTCAGGCCGAAAGTAGTTAAACAAAAAAGAGGTCAAATAGTCATTGAGAAAGAGGCTAAAATTGGTAGAATTACTTACTCAATATAAGCCCCATTGAAAATCATGAACCTTTGAATCTAGATCATATCTGATACGATCTTCAAAATTAGTGGTGAGCTTGTCCCATGATTGTATGTATTCCTTTACATTGATCTCCGTTTCATTGAAGTTGTGAGCTAAGATCTAGTATAGTTTGTTTATCCAAGCCATTTGAACTTTATTGGCATTAATACAAAGTTCCCTATCTAATATTTTCTCCTTCTCCTTCTCATAATCCTTGAGCTCCATGGTCCCAACATGCATTTATTCATTTGAGTGAAGAACAAGCTCAAGATGTTTCTCTGGTTCTTTATAAGAAAAATGTTCAACCTGTTGCTTTTCCTTTTGAGTGTCCAGACACTTCATTTTTCCCATGATTTTGGCTTCAATCTCATTATTGTTTGTCCTGCTTGAAGATCTAGTAACGATTGTTTTGGGGGTATTCGAGTATTCCTTTTTAGGTCTTGACTTCCCCCCCCCCCTTTGAATTGGGAAATTTCCAAGGAGAGTGTTTCCTTGCTTCCCCTTTCTTGAGCCAGCTCCAACCAAAGGGTGACCATGAGATTGCTCATGATCCATTATTAGTTGAGAATCAACCCCACTATCAATTGATTATAGATATTGAGACAGTCCCAACTTTCTTTTCTATCTTAGGATGATGGTTTTCCATCCTTCAGCTTCCACATTCTCCATTCCATCTAAATAACGAGTCTTAGTATCGATCATGGTTTAAATGAGATAATATATAATGATTTAATTTTCAACATCATTATATTTTTGTTAGAAAAGCACTATTTAGTTTCTATAAAGCTTCCATATATATGATAATTATATTTCATTTGATGGGAGACATCATCACTGGTAGACTTAAAAAATACTTATTGATAACATCGAAGTAATCTTGATAGTCATGTGTCAACTGATATGTGACCCCATTTCACATCAAATTGGGGAATGAAAAACACATTCCATCATGTTTTTCTATCTAAACAGAGTCTAATGTAGGCAATGAGTCCTTGTATCCCATTCAAATCATTAAGGTTTATATAAGGTAACATGTTAGGGATAACATTTGGATTTTTTTGATCGATTTTTATTGCAACATGGAATAGAATGATCTTGTGAAATTTTTCTGTGGTTATAGTGAGAGAACATTTTAGGGGTTTAATTTTCAGGCTATAAAATATTAGTTATTTTAAATCCGTATGTCATTTGGAATGATGTTTATAACTTTTTAGGGATTTCATCACAAGGTTATTGACATAGAACCCAACGAACATTCCTTGAAATCCTTTGAATTTGTGGTGCATGGAACACTAGTATGTGGCACTGACATTCTTCAGGATGAAGGGAATCACCAGATTGCAATATACACCTTATGCTGCATTGAAGGAAGGTGATTCTTCTTCTTTTGTGGAAATTCATATTTGGTTATATCCTGTGTATAAATCCATGAAATAGAGGGCCTGATATCTAGAAATAAAATTAATATAATGTTCCATAATTGGATCCCGAATTTCATCTTTTGGATATTGCCTATTAAGATCTCTCAAATAGATGCGAACTTGAATCTTCCAATTTTTCATCGTGAATGGTATTATATTAGTGATCCATTTTGGGTACCGGAAATTCCAAAACATGATTGAATTTAATAATCTTATCAAAATTAGATTTAACGTTGTTTTTATGGGTTGGATTCATTTTTTTGGTTTCCATCTTATAACCAAAAAGATCATCTAGAAAGCCTTGGTGGTGGGACGCCACATTAGGATCAAGGTCTAGAATTTCTATGTAATTCATGGTGAAAAAATCTAGATGATGTTTTAATAAAAATGTATATACCTATTTTTCTTTGATGATAATATATTTACTAACTGATATTGGTCATAGATGTTCCTCTATGCCCGTATTTACTTTTTATAGTTCATCAATAGTGGTAGAGACACCTTCCTAGAATGTTGTAGGATCATCATTGAGGCAATTCTCCTCACAATATTTCCACTCCTCTCACAAATAATTTATGCCCTCATTGGGGGAATATGAGTGTAAGTGGATATTATTTATATTTAGTGGAATGATTAATAATCTGAAATTATGAGGTAAAAATATCTCTATTCATACAGGGTGTCCTGAAAATTTTATCAGATTCAACTGATGATATTATGGTATACATAATTATTGGGGATAAGGTGAAGTAACTTTCCCCTCATTAATCACTACTAATGGAAGGATTTGAGACCACTTCACTGTGACCTTGTTCAAATGACATGACTGATATCTGAAGGGTTGAAAAGTAAATTCTAAACACGCAACTCACACTCTTGATTTGACTGATGGGATGTATATACACATCCCCAAACTCATTAATTGGGTTGTTCAATGTCATTTCTAGACTTTATGGGGTATTAAATTGAGAGACATAATTAGTAATCACTTTATTCCCTTATCTATAATAAAATATTGCTTCCATGTATTAATATTTATAATATTCAAACCTAGATTAATCACCATATAACATTTCACTTTTTCAAATGAAATTATATTTGAGACATTGGTGATATGATTAATGGATTTCAGGAGGTGGTGCAACCAAGGCCTTCCTAGTGGGACATTAATGGATGTATCTTACCAGAAAACATGGAATTCATAGTTAGACATTATGTCCCCAAATTTATTTTTAGGCTCAATCTGACTGAGGAGAATTTATTCAATTTTATTGTACCCATTAAGTGTTATAAGAGAGGGAGAATAGTTGGATTTACCATATCCCAGAAAAGTGATGTGTTTGGACTAGAATGAGATTTAATCACAGGAAATTTCGATGAAATCTTGACAAATATCAATGTCATATGGCTTGTTAGTCACATATAAGGGCCTAATGTGTTCTTATATAACACCATCCTTGAAAATTTATGTAAAAAAACTACATAAAATTAAATATTTTCTATCTTTTAATAATAAACATCAACTAAAATGACATATACTTGAAAATACAAAGTTCTTAAGAGGGCCTCTATATATGCTTCTCAGAGATCCTTTGATTGTTTAGGACAATACAGTTTTGATATTCTAACTAGAATTGTGTCCAAATCTTTTATAATGTTGTATTTTTGAGTCAAGGGTATTTTTATTCCAGTGGGAAGTAGTTACCTTATAATAAATTTGGTGGTTTAAATACCAAAATTATATGGGTTTGGTGACTGAACAGTTGTTGATGGAACTTTTTATATTTCTGTATTAGGCTGAAATGGGCTACCTTCCTACCTGGGATGATGAGACTATTACACCCATTCCTATCGATCCTTCAAAATAATATACTCTAGAAAAAACTAACTGAATGTGGGTTCACTCCCATGATCTTCCTATTATCACTAGATGGACCTTCTATCACTCTCAATAGTGAAAATGGATCAGTTGAGGACATGGGAATAATATTGGATTCATATAAGACTATGTCTTCCCCTTTCCCCTTATCTCATGCATCATATACTAGTTATTCTCTGATTTAGAATGGGGAACTCTGATTTTTAATTTTTCTTATCATTAGAGAAGGGATACCTCAATTGAATGAACATAATGGAACTGATGATTAAATTTTTATCTGATGAAGATTATATATGGATGGAAAATTTTCACTATACCAATTTTTGGGATGGTTCCCATTCTATCAAAGGATAGAGGCATGAAATATGAGTGTCAATACATTATTTGGAATTGTTATAGACTCATACATCTATACCTGATCATTTATTTTAGTTATGCTGATTCATAGATGGTTAGAATTTGGATGATTGTAGTGTATAAAAAATTGGTTGTATTATGGAAGAGGAAACTGAGTGGGCGTTGTTGGATTTAACTATGTCATGATAATATATTGATTTTGGTTGATTGTTTTTTTGGTCATTCAATCATTGAAATTATATATGATCATGATTATAACATGTTTACATTCATCTTCTTCTTTAGTATTAGAAAAAACATACCCCGCTTGTGATGGTAGTTTACCCAACATTACTTTCTAGGAATCAACCATATTTTATAGGATTTATTTAGAAAAAATAATATCAAATGGTATGGACCAATGTTTGTTTAGAGGAGAAATAATTTGTGAATTTATTTAGACCAACATGATTAGGCCTCTTATTATTTCAAAATTATAGTAGATTATTTTCCATATATGGTATAAAGTAACATGCTAATTTCTCATCTTAGAAAGAATAGAAATTATGATTTAGCTCTTCAAATTGAGAGTGTTTTGGTTCAATTTTCTCATCCTGATAGAGATTCTATCACTAAATTTGGAATTCCATAATAGGTTCTACATGAAAATGTGTAGGATTCAGTGATGGATCCGTCATAGATGCCTATTTTATGATGACAGCTATGATTCCTACTCTTCCCATTATCTTTCACTTAGCTACTAGGGTTGGTATTGATTTGTCTTGATTCCAAAAATATAGAGTTCCCCAACCTCTATGAAACCACAAAACAATTTTTAATAGACCGAGATACATTATTGGGATAATTATTATTCATATCTCATTATGAAGGTTCTCAATGAAGAAAATAAAAATTTCTCTTCAGGTTGTTCTTGGTTTAGGGAGTATGTAAAATCCACCCCTAGTAATTAAATATATGATTCTATAATTACCTTTCTAATTGAAACTTGAGAGGTAAATAGATGTAATTTTCTATAGTGTAGATATGAATTGATTGGGTAATTTTTGGAAAAGTGCATACCAACCCATATTTTATCCATCTTGTCAACTGGTATATGAGATTAAGGCCATCCACTATAAGGTATACAAAAAACAACTAAGCTTGGCTGCCTTTGGCTACGTAAGGATTCCCCTCAAGGGAAAACACAAAGACACAAAGTGAATCATATGTTGTTTTGTGTCCCCAAGCCATTAAATGTCAGGAATTCAATATTCTTAATGGTTGTTGAGTGAGGAGTTGTATCCACCCATTCAGGATATAGATTCATTTCTAGTTTATCAGTGTATTCCAACCTTCCATAACTTCTAATCATAATGTCAGGGAATAAACAGTGTTGATGAGTTTGAGAGGAGAGACCAGCTGGCTAAGAGCCTAAAAAATTAGAGAAATAGGTCTAGCTATATGTGGTGGATCTTTTTTTTACTCTTGGGGGGTTACCAAAAAGGGTTTACCTTTGAGGATGAATTTGACCCAGATCTGGTTGGGAACCTAATGGATGGAACCCCTGATATCATATTGTTGTGGGGGTTTATTTGTATTGGTTTTTGATATCCCACGTTGATTAGATATTCTGACTCTACATCAATTGTTGTGATGAATCCTATTTTCCAAGGTATGTTAGTTGGAGAATGAGTTGAGGATACACATGAAGAATATATCTAGAAGAGAGTTTTCTTCAAAGTAGTTTTGAATTAATATTTCTCAAATTCTTCCCCTCCAACTCTTACTGATAAAGTATTTCCTCAATTTTTAGAGGTTGAAACTCTTGATGCGATGGTGAGATATGAAAACCCCTTTAACATTTTCTTTAAAAGATTCAATCCAAGTTGGTGGTAGTGGGAAATTTGTGGGTTTCCTGAATTTTTTATGTGAGCCTCTAATTCTTAGTAAGAACATCTTCTATAGTAATTTTAATATGTGCTACATTTCATATGGTAGCACACTCATCCTATTCCCAGGTATCAGTTTTATGTTTTGAATCACATGTGAGGGTGGAACTAATGGCATTCAAAAATTTATAGTTAATTATAGGTGTTTTTTCAATATTAGTATGATAGGAGGCCTGTATGATCTAAGGATATATATCAAAAGAGACATGATCTTCAAGAGTGGTTGTACCCTGAGTATATCACTTTTGATTTGACCCACTAGGATGCTTCATTACTTCCTCTGAACATCCTTTTTCATCCATCTAGTGAAGGGTGATCCAATGTGAGTCTCATGATAGTTTTTTCTTGAATGATCCTAATGAGGAGATCAAGTCAAGAAATGGGATGAAATAGGAGGGTTTACCGTTCATCACTCCTCCAAATTTGGAAAATTAGGACCTATGTTGGGAAGGATATTTAGGTAAAGAATACCTCTAATATATAAGATGGTTTTTTTCATTTCTCTACTACTAATACATTTTGGACATGAATTTTTAGCCTTGTGGGGATGGGATGAGTTAAAAAATACTCTAGTCTGAAAGGTTGGGGTTGCACCTATATCACTGTGGATATAGTTTCCACTGCTATCTTCAGATCATGCATATATTTATTCAAAAATGAATTGGGTGCATCATAAAATCCACACATGTGATATTCTTTTCAATGTCATTATTGTTGTTTTAATATTTTCCTTCCATAAGAGAGAATCCAACACAAAATTCTCGTATTCCTCATGAAAAAGTATTTCAATGGATCTCTGCAATCAGGATCAATGATTCTATGATTTTTATAGGCTATAATCACTGAGTGTGTCATATATCATGAGAAAATATTTCTTCTGAGAGACAAATATAAGCAATTAATTTTTATGATTTCCCTTTTGGAAGGACCTCTTGATTTGGGAAAGGGGTAAAATGAAATACTCTTTTCTCACCCCAACCCCAACTTCAGACATCAGTTGGTGCCTTAGTGATCAACTAACTTATAATTCTTAACACATTAATACATGAACATTGGAGACCCTATATCTTTATCCTCTTTTTCAGGATTCATATAACTAGAAGGGAAGCTATGTCAATTTGATGATGTAGTTAGTCAATTACCTTGATATGATCTTCATAAGTTTCATAATGCAAAAATTAATTCCTCTCATGATAAGGAGTCCTCCATATGTATAAGAAAAGTTAATGAACACATTATTCTGATTATGTTTTCCAAATTCTTTATCGAGGATTGGATATGGGAGAAATCGTGATCAAATTATTTTCTACAACTAATTGTTTCCTCAAAAGTAATCTATTATGTTCATATTCTATCAAAGAATCCTCCACCTGATCTAAAAAAATATACAATATCCAAATCACAGTTTTATAAGACTCATGTTTATGTGGAATCATCTCTACTATGTTGTAGGACATACAATATAAGGGTGTTTTAAAGAGTGACTATTTCCATGGATGATATTCTGATTTTGAATGGATATCAATTTTCAATAAAAATTCATCAAGAATGAATAACCTCATCTTACTAAGAACCTCAAGATGTAGGAGATTTCCCAAAATTTATTCATCTAGGGAAATATCTTCTTGTCGAAGTTAATTATCACTATGGGGTGATCCTACAAACTGAATTCCATATTGGTAGGGACTTCCACTATGACTTTTCATCTTAGTACATGATGAAATCTGGTGGCATATATGATGAGGAGGACCTTAAATTTAGATGATGGCAAGGGGAGGACCTTCTTTACATTATATATTTAGACCATGTAGAGGGTCTCCACGTCACTCATTAGGATAAGGGTTCTCATGATTGGTCATCTCATTATCATGAATGAGGCCTTTACATTATGATTTCTTAGGAGGATGTCCAATGAACCTATAAGTAAAATAATGGGGAGGGCCATCACAATTGAAACTACCATTTCCATTATTTGATGATTAGTTATAAGGTTCTTGAGACACCATTGATATATGTCAGATGGATTCAAGAACAACATCCTAAAATAGAATATGATCATTAACTGCTATTGTTTTTCAATTTTCTGTTGGTAAGACTTATTTTTGAGTTATTGCTTTTGAGATTTTGGATTCACATACTCTAGAAAATGAATTTTATATACATTATCCAACCTAATAGACACTTGTTTTGATTCAAGGATTTTCTGACAAACTTCTAAAATTATTATGGGAGTATATACCTTTCCCGGAGTGGCTACTAGAATGGACCGATGACCTCCGTTTGGAATGAGTATATATTCTTGATTCTATTGTATATTTATCATAGAATTTTTCTTCAAAACCTCCTAGAGGAGTTTATAAATGTATTTCCACTCTTATGTGGCCACCATGTTATGATAACGCGACACTCTAATTTCATAGGTTGTGTTGTATGCCTAAACATTGAACACTACTGATGTGGTCTTTATTTCATGGAAACAATGGAAAATGTGGAAAGGGATTTCAATGTATCCTTCCATCATTTAAAAGATGTAATGAGGGACTTATGTATCTTAAAAAGAGATATCTTCTAACTCCATGGTTGGATCAGGGATATATCCCTTCTCTTTCCCTCCATTTCTATCCAGGACATACAAGAAATCATCATGTGTGTGGTACGTATATGGATTTACCTCATATTTGTTGTTGAGAGATGATATTATGTTTCTTCAATTATTTCTAAACTATTCTTGATGGATTGATATATATGAGTAAGTATATTGGATCACTTGTACATTTTCACCAGACATTATGAGTGGCATCATCTTGTAGGAATAAGAATGTGTACCTATTCTCAATTGGTTGAAAACCACCCTTGGTAGGCTCTCATAGGCCATCTGGTCGGAGTGAACTAAGCCAAAGAATTTATGGTGACATCCTCATTATTATAATGAATTTTAACTATAAGAAATTAGAGGAAGTGTTTTTGGAAGGATTTCTTAGTAGAGGCTCATGTTATAGTGATATAAGGGAATCACTGACCTCTTGTTCCACATCCTTATGGTAAGGGAGGAGGATATTGTTTCATTTTAGGGAATCAATTCTAAAATTGTTTGGGATAGTGTTGAGTTATATCTTATATTTTTTAAATAACCATCACAAATTGAATGGTTGGAAGGGCTTCATATATTGGGGGGATTCACAAGCATCCTCTTTGGTTGGGATAATACCATTTAGGTGGTACTCTTGAACAATTGTATTCAAAACCTGGAGTTAAAGATGATGGGTCAAAAATGGTTTCATCTAGTTATATGAGGATCCATAATTTTTAGCAGTTTATTTGTAATTTTTTTGTCCATTGGTAGTATTGAATTTGAATTTAGAGAGTTTTGGATAATGTTCCTAGAGGTATACATGACAAACAAAAAACAAAAAAAAACTAATCAGAGTAATGTCATAATAAACAAACATGTAGACAACTGATTATCTTAAAAAATACATTCCTAGACATCATTTATTTTCTTATTTGTATAAAAGAAGTCTGATATGTGGGTGACATGTCATTGAAGGTTTCATGTTGGCTCCACCATTTTTGTTTCACACCTATTCATGGGGGGTTAGATTCTAATTAGTTTTATTCACTAAATTGAATCTCCTAATGAATCTCATATACATGACGGATTATCATAATGATTCCATAGTTAGTTGATCATTTGGGAACTCAACCAATGATATATAAAAACTCACATTGGTTAAAAGTATGGGAGGTCGAGCTCATTGATCCATTTTAAGGGGAATTATTTTCTACTATAGGAATCTATTATAGATTAAACTAAAATTCATGAATAGATTGTAAATTCAGAATATTGAGCTAGGAACCACTAAAAATATATTATATACATCTGTTAATGGGAAACCATCCATATGTATTAATGGTTCTCCATATATGGACCCATATGTATGCATCATAAGTTCTTTATTGATGGAACCTCTATATGTATCATAGGTTCTCCATCTTGATTAAATTCATTTTTTAAAGCTAGGTTTAATCCACAAACTTAGGTGTTATGGAATTTATCAACATTAGGGGGATGTGGTTTTTTTTATGATTGGATTGGTCCTATGATAAGGGTTCTAATGTATCCTTTTGTGTGTAATCACACCCCAAATAGTATTATACCACTTAAAGGGACACATTATAACTTTTAAGGCCATGTGATAAGGACCAAACCATGTAATTTGACATCATATAACAAGGAATTATAGTCAAAACGTTCCATGTCCATGATGGGGTGGCAATTATTTAAAAATAAACTTTGTGTTTGACCAAGTAGGGAATATGGACCTGTAATGACCTGGACTTATTTGGGAATTTTGGAGGGTGATTACAAGATGAAAAGGAATAGATATATAGCCTCATAGGTATAGAGAGGATCTTATAGTGAATACATGCCAATAGAGATATAGGTGGAGTGACCTAGAAGGAAAATGGACCCCAGGTTAGATATGGCCCAAATATGGACTAGATACTGAGAAAATTAGGGTTAGTTTGTGGAGTTGGTATTGATCCTTTGGGAGGCCTCTTATGGATATTGTTTGTAAAGGAATAAATTCACCCATAGTTTGAATGTTTTAAGGATTAAACCTATGAAGGTGCCCCATTTTGTTTCTTCATTTTGAAAATAGCCCCATGAACATTTTTATCATAGGTAATATTTACCTTTGAGGGGATGGTAATATGGTTTGGGGCTTACAACAAGTAGGAATCCAATTTTAAGATATTTGATCATGCTAACGATATGAACATTATTGGCATATAATTCCATGTGAGTCATGATTGGAATGTGATACAAGACAAAGTGGAAAATATTACACTTCAATTGATCTACCTCATACGCTGGTGGTAAAGAATATGAGCATGGAAGGTAGGGGATGTACTGTAATAATGAAAAGGGGCATACTCTATGAGGGATGACTAATTATAAATTTAATAGAGGAAAAGAGAATAATAAAACACCTTCCCTAATTAAATGGAAAATCAAGTGGTTCTCCTCACTATTGTAAATGAGAAGGACCTTGATGCCACCTCCAAGTCTGGGGCTCTCATGACTTAGGGGATACAGAATTGTATACATAATGAGGCACCTACCTATCATATTGGTTAAGAGTGTGACATATTTTACAGAGGGAATTCATAGTTGAATAGAATACATGATGGTGTGTTTTATTCTATGATCAAAGAAATATTGGGGCCTTGATGGAGGCTTCGACTTGGTCTTTGTTATATAGAAATACCATTAAAAGGGCACCCTCATTGATGGTTTAACAGAGAGCTTAAATGGTGCCTCACCTAGGCGACACCTATATTACCTAGAGAGTTCTTTGCATAGGTGGTACACGGATGAGCATGAGGTTACCTATAATGACCCCGAATTATATCAATGGAATTTCCATTCATATATCACAAAACACATATATCACATAGAAAACCCAATAAAACATTATTCTCATAAATGAATAATTATACATTAGTCACTGAATAAACCAGTAAGAACTCTAAAAATTACTAATATAAAATAATATAATAATAATGGGTAAATTTGGATATGATCGATCTATAAGAAATACCACACTCATGAAAAAATCTATAAAAATAAAACATATCTATAATAATACAATATTAAATTTGAATATAAAAATACATAATTTTATAGAAAGTATAAATGAATGAATAATGAATGAAATAATATGTATATATAAAAATTAAAGAACCTGTAATGGTCAAATAGTAATACGAACACTAGCAACAGTAAATTGCCATTAGAATAGTAACCTCCCCTAATAAAGTGTATCATTTTTTTTCTGTCTTATAAAAAAGAAGATATAATTATATCATAGTATAGGAAAATAAATGTTTTAAAAATGATAAGATAAGTGTTATTTTATTAAAGATTATTATTTATTTGAAATTTTATAAATAATATAATTATTTTAAAAAAATTATATACATAAAATAAATTAATAAATTATTATTATGTTTTTTAATTATATTTTAATTTTATGAGACCGAAATAAATTTATCAATGGGTTGTAAAAATTATTATAATTATAAAATCAGTAATTTTTGAATAAATGATGATTGTTTTTAAAAATTAAATTTATAATATATAGAAAATAAGTTTCATAAAATTCATTCCATTTATGAAATCATGACATCAAATAATTTTTTTGGTGAATATGTGTGATTTTTTTTAAAAAAATTTAGTTTTTGTAGAATAGTGTAATACTGTAATTTTTGATATTTAACATTATAAGAATGTTTTAGTAATGGATGTTGAAATTTGGATTTATGATCTCATTGGTTTGAAACCTCTTAAACTATTATTTTTTTCATATGAATCAATACAAATGATATAATTTTGCCAAAATAATAAACTAAGGAATATAATAATCATAAACACCCATGTCCCCCTATAAATACCACCTCTCACCACCTATTATATTCACACCTTCTAACCCATATATCTTATAAATATTTTACCCAATTACCTTCCCAAGCCTATTCCCCATTTCCATGACCTTTTGGTCTCATTAAAAGATCAATTCCAAGTTCTCTAAGGAGGTTCTCATGGAAGCAATATTCAAGTGGTAAAATCCTCCATCTTTGTCCTCTAAATTATTTATTTATTCTAAAAAATCCTCACCTCTCTTCAAAGTTACATGATAATTCCAATATAATATATAAACTATATTGTTATTGTGTTAATGGATTACCCATAATCAAATCTCTTCTCTTCTCATTTTATTCTTAATATGAAAACATTGTTCATGATATATCTCTTTACTGCCTTCATGGATGATATGTTTTTGTTTTTCCATTATCTACTTCAAGGATGGTCATGAAACCACTATTATTGTTAAAATAGATTTTAAAAATAATGTTATAGATTTTTTTCCTATTCATGAACTAATATATATGAATAATAATAAATAAAACAATACTAGTTCATGATGATTGATAAAACAAAAAAATATAAACTAAACATTTATCATTTACATATTATCAAATTTATCATTCTCATACCATAAAAAATGATATAAGGTACTATTTAATCCTCTATAAGTTCATTAGAACCATATAATTTCACTTATATGTAATTATTCCAATTTTACAAGTCCTTCCAAAATCATACATATATAAACCGACCATGGAACCATGAAAAACAATTCTCCCAAAATGAAAACATTGAACTTTACAACTCATCATAATCACTATAAATAAACTTAACAATATTATAATAAATCAAATAATTATAGAATGGGTTCAAGTACAAGTACGAAACACATTCAGATATAAATTTAGGGAACTCTATGAACCTTCAATTTTTAATTTTTTTTAGTTTCTATCTCTTTACCGTACTTAATTTCTTCATTATTATTATATACCTCTCATAATATATATTTAAAGTTTACAAATAATCTTATATGAATTAATTAATCTTTATTGAATGGGGAAGAATTTTTTTAAAAGGATCCCTTTTCAATTCACCTTGATAAGAAATGCGATTAAAGGGGACATTCCCATTTCTTACCTATTTCTATATACACTCCATAAACAATTTTAAGCCCCCAATATTTTGATAAAGTATCTCATTTTAACCTGGAAAACTAATTTAGTTCATTTTTGTATTTATACAAACAAATACGACTTTTCACTCTTTAAAGATTTTTTAATATTTTCCTTTAAACAACATTAAAGAGACTCAATTCAAAAGTTTCCTGAAAACACTTTTTCATGAATTAAATTTAGTTAGAAATCATTATTCAGGATATATTATTATTTCTACATTATGATTTTTAAAAATTTACTTAATCCCTTATTTCATAGATACCATTTTGATACACCATTTGGTTATTCCCATCGACATGATTTCCAATCCCATTTTGTTCCATGGGTAACCCTTATTATTATTCTTTTTGTTGGATTTCATTATGTGGAAAACATATTAATGTACATGTTGTAATGGGTGTGACTAGATTTTACTCAAAATCAATGGGTAATGTGTAGTCTCATGAGACATTACATAGGGTATTTGGGAGTAAATATAATTCATCATGAGTTTTTGTCCACAAATTGATATAGTTATGAAATTATCATACACTCATGTTAATTTATTATTATATGTTCCTGTAACTTTCCTACAATGTCATGATAATACGATTCCCTGTTCAAGATGAAATTATTAATTACTTTTATTCATTTTCCTTGACTACTATATTTTCATGTTATGAATTTGAATAAGGTTTTATGCTTCTTTACTATGATAATTTTTTACAAGGATTTTTAGAACATCCATTTGGTATAATTATTCCCATTGTTATGTTATATAATTATAGTATCTTGTATAAATTAAGTAGATCATTGTGGAAAATAAGATATACTATGGTATCATTTTTTCAAATTATTTTCATTGTCTTCAAAATACACTGGACTTTTTGATCCTTGGTTTGTATTTATAAGATATTTATTCTTAAAAAATGTATTAACATATGTAAAAGGCTAGGGTCCCTATTTTTGGTTTTATAGTCATAATACAGTTATTTTTTAGGATTACTACTAGAATAAATAGTATGAACTGTAGGTATAATTTAATAATTAGGGATAACCTAGATTGAAATTTATGGAATCTCAAGATATGATATAATTTCAATTTAAAATATTATAATTCTATGATCATAGTTTATTTTCTATATGATCATTAGTTAAGTATAAAATCCACATTATTTTACTTTATTTAATTTTATCAGTTAATGTTCGTAAATAGGAGAACCTATTCCTATAATCAATGTGATATACAATGTGATGATTTACCTAATTAAATGACAAATACAATGGGACTAGGCGCCCAAAATTCACTATAGTAAAAGTAGAATCATCTCAAGTTATGAGTAATAACATGAATAATTTGTAACAACCCCTTATCCTAATAAATTCAATGTAATAATTGAACCATTTGAGAGAAAAAATCCTCTTATCTTTAGCGGATATTCGGATACTATCATCATGGAATAATGTATTAACACCATTGATAAGATATTATCTTTCCATCAATGATTAAAGGAAGATAAATTTGTATTATTGTTCTATTATTTAAACAGGGAAGCTATTCAATGGTGGAAAATAAAAAAAAAATTATATATTGGCAATTGATTCCATGAATTAGGAAGGATTCAAGAAAATATGTTTAAAAAATATTTTCCCCAAACTCTCTATCTTAATATAGAGAGGTATATCCTCAGACTAAAGTGAAAAATGATGAATCAATCGAGGTGTACATGGAAAACATTACACGTCTTGAATGATACACCGATGGCTTTGTCATAAACATTAAAATCAAGGTAAACTGATTTGTTAGTGTATTAAAACTGATTCTGGGAAAATGATTAGTGATCCATGAATTTGATTTTAATGAGGTAAATTTATGATGTTCCCTAAATATTGAGATTGAGATAGGAGACTCTTAGTGGTCTCATGGGATTAAAGATAAAAAAGATGAAAATTGATTTTAACATGGGAGGATCAACAGATAAATCCCAATAATGAATGAAAACCCAACATTCCACATTTAAAAAGTGTGGGAAGAAGCATCCTATGAACTATCTAGAGGGAACTAGGGGATGTTTCAAATTTATAAGGGAGGGGAATCAAGATAATTATTGTCTAAGGGATTTGAATAATCCCACTAATGCAGAAGTAGAAAGGAATATTCAGGTCAACACATAGACAACAAAGTATTGTTTCATCTTTAATAAACATGAGAATTATGAAATACAATTCTTTATACCAATGTTTTTTTAGTGGAAATCAACAAGAAAAACATTCGAGTTAATAAGGAAGGGTATATGCAATTAATACTACAGAGGTGGATCAAGAAAAATGGTGTGGTGAAAGGTACACAAGTTATTCATTCAAGAACAGAGAGCATACTATTTTGTTCATGTTCAACACATTCTTTCATGGCTTAGAAGTATAGTATAACTATTTATAAGCCACAAAAATATATAATGATTGAGTTTTCTTTGAGAACAAAGAATGGGAAAATTATGGAATCTAATTTATATAACTCCTCCTTAGTTGGTGTTAGTTAAATGAAAATCCCAAAAAATCTTATCTTACTTCCATTTTTGTAGTTTAATTTTATATTGGACAAAGATTGGATATCTTTATACACATCCAATATTAACTATCAAGAAAGGAATATCAATATTCACATGCTAAGGCATCCTCAGATTTTGTTCAATTGTAAGGAGGAGGATGAATCTTATTTAGAATCATCATCTCAATTGTGTATATTATTCCGTTATAAGAAATTATATGAAACTCAAATGATTTAGGGAAAGGAGAGGATCATTGTTGAATACATTCTTATTGTGAGGGACTATACATATGTGTTCCCTAAAGAATTTATTTGTCTTCCTCTCAAAATTGAGGTTGAGTTCTCAATTGATATTTTACCAAGATATCTACACATATCAAAGACTTCTTAAATTATAGACACCATTTAGTTGGAAGAACTAGAGAAGTAATTGAAGAAAATATGGACAAGTATTTTATGTTCCTGAGAACTTCACCGTGGGGTGCGTCAGTCCTATTCACCAACAATAAGGATAGCTTAATGTTTATCTACATTGATTATTATAAGTTTAAAAAAATAATAATAAAGGAAATGTATCCCTTTCCAAAAATATATTACACGTTTGATCAACTATGTATGGAATATTATTTCACCATGGTGGACCTTTGGTTGGGATATCACCAATTATAGGCGAGAAAGGAAGATGTTCCCAAGACTGCATTTTGAAGGTGTTATGAACACAATTAGTTTATAGAGATTCCATTAAGACTCAATAATTCTTGAAAAAAATTAATTTACATAATGAATAGATTATTTATTTATTACATTGCATGTTTGTGGAAGTCATTATTGATTATATTCTGATATACTCTAGTAGAAAGGAGGAACATGAGGAGAATTTTAACACTTTTCCAAAGAATTTTTGAAGGGATAAACTATATGAAATGTATAGTAAATATGAGTTATATATGGAGGAAGTATCATTATTACTTTATTTTATCACAAAAAAGTGATATCTATGGGTCAGTATAAATAATAACAAATTGAGGAGTGGTCCAGAATAGAAAATGTAATAGTGATCAATAGTTTTCTTGGTATAGCTGGCTATTAGGGTTTATTTTTGAGGAACATATCACTATTATCATACCCAATTATCAAGATGAATCAAAGGGTATTAAATATTTTCTAGATCATTGAATGTGAAGACTACTTCAAATATTTTAAAAAAGTCTTATCACTGAACCCGTAATTAAACTACTAAAAAGTTGGGAACTCTTTTTTGGATACAATTATTCTTAAAAAATAATATTATACTATTTACCTACAAAAAATTATAATTTTATAGGCAATGCCACATAATGGTTGAAATTTCATGATAAAAACTGCCCCACACATGATCTGGAATTGAAATTTGTGATCTTCTCTTGGAAATTTTTGTAACATTATCTATTTGGGGTGAAGTGTGAGATATATATAGATCATAAGATCCTGAGGTATATATTAAAAAATAATCTTAATATTATCCAATAAAGGTGGTTATAATTTACCAAGGATAATGACTTCTCAATCCACTATCATCCTAGTAAATCTAAAAAATGGAAGATTCTCTAATTAGAAAAGATCCTGTAACACTATCAATGATGAAAATTGAAAAGGATCAAATATTCTTAGACTTATAGAGGATGAGAATGGGAATCATTAAGTAATGAATATCATTATTTATAGGAAAAATTATTTATCAACCATCTATTTTAGAGAAGATAAATCAGTCCCAATAAGATGATGTGGAAATTCATAAAATGGTTGAAGTTATAAGAATAGGGAAATCTTTAGATTTCAAAATTGATGAGGAAGAAGTCATAAATTTTGGTTAATGATTATGTGTACAATAAAATACCGCAATAAAGAATTATTCACATATATTGATCTTCTCTATCCACCCATGGGTCACTAAAATGTATATAGATCTCCAAGATCAATTTTGGTGGAACAATTTGAAGAAGGAGATCAGTGAATATGCATCAAATTTATTGGTTTTTCAACAAGTGAAGAATAAAAGATAAAGGTATAAGGGGATTATTAAACCATTACTAATACCTACATGGAAATTTAGAACAATCAACATGGACATTGTCACTGAAATTCTAATGATATATAGAGGAAATAATGTTATATGGGTCATTGTGGATCATCTTACAAAGAATGCTCTCTTTATTTCAATTTGAGAGGACTTATCACTCAACTAAATTACAATGGTATACATAAAATAAGTGATTATTCTTAATTTAGTACCAATAGATATTATATCTGATCATGATATGAGATTTACCTCCATGTTATAGAAAAATCTCCAAAACATCCTCTAAATACATGTTGTAATTCAGTAGAGATTATGACCCTAAAAGAGATATCCAACATGAGAAGAATATTCATATAATGGAATACGTGTTTGGTGAAGACTCAATGGACTTAAAAGAAGTATTTGAACAAAATATTCAGTGGTTTTATTTCTCTTAAATCAATAGTTTCCACTAAATCATCCAAAATGGCTCTATATGAATCCCTTTATGGTAAAATATGTAGAAAAACTGTATGCTAGTATGATATTGGTGAGAGTAAGCTGCTGGATATCAAATGGTTCAGAAAATGGAAGAATTGTTTATGAAAATACAAACACACATCTAGACTATAAGATGACAAAAGAAGAGATATGAAGACAAAATTTAATGGGAATTAAAGGCTTGGATTGTTGATAAGGTTTCCTCCAAATATTTTTATGTTATAGGGCCATTGGTATTTGGAACAAAGTAATTTTTAGTCCTAGGTACATAAACCCCTTCGAGATTCTTGATTAGGATGGAGTTTTGGCCTATAAACTAGAACAAACACTAAAGATGTCTAAAGAACCAGATGTATTTAATTTATCCCTCCTAAAGAAGCACAAACAATATCCCTCACTCGTATTGATCTCAAAGGTGATATAGATGGAAAATGTTCCCTCTTATGGGGTGCATCCAGTGATGATTTTGACCAATACAGAACATTTTCTATGTTAAAAGACCACTAACTTGGATATGGAAGTTTGAAAAAACCATAAGTATGAGTAGGAAACATGAGAACTAGAGTAATAAATGAAAGATAAATATCCTCACTTTTTTTCACCTTACTATGTAAAATACAATTTTGAGGGTGAAATTTCATAAGGGGTAATAATATAATGACCCAAATTACCCTAACATAATTTACCTTCTTATGTCATAAAAGACATATATGAAATAGAGAATCTAATAATTATTTTTTCTCATTAATTAAGAATGATAAATTAATCATAAATTAAACCAATATGATTTCTAAATATTACCGTCACAAATTAAATACAAGGAAAGATAATAATGATAGAAAAATTTGGATCTTTTTGAACCAATAGAATGAAAAAGTCATAAAAGGATATATAAATAAAACATAATGTTAATAAATAAAATATTCACTTATAATATTAAAATACATTCCTCTAAGTTAAAGTATATGTGAATTATAAATGACGTAAATAAGATGTGTTTATAGAAATTAAGAAACCTATACCATTGGAATAGTAATATGATAGTTAAGAATACTGAACTAACTATTATTATAGTGACATCACATAAGAATGTATAATTAAAAACTATGTGTCATATAAACAAAAACGGGATAATTTTAACATATTATATGTATATAAATATTTTAAAGAAGTTTAATTAAGTGTTTTTATTTTTTGAAAATATAAATTTTATTTATAATTTCATAACTAATATAATGATTTTAGAGAAAATTTATTTCCATTAAATAGATTAATAGATTAATATTTTGTTCTTATTAATTATAATATAAATTTATGAGACCTCAATTAATTTTTCAAATGGTTATAAAATCGATAATAATACTAAAATAATATTTTTTAAAATAATTGGTGATATCATATTAAAAAATTAATTTCTCATATATAGAAAATTAATTTTATAAAAAAGATTCTATTTTAGAAATATACACGTTAAAAATTAATAGGGTTAATTTTTTAGATATTTATAAAATATTTCATTTTTTGGTAAGTGGTGAAATAAAGTAATTTTCTTCCATGTAAAATTATATAAATTTTTGAGACATGTATTATGTAATAACGGTATAAGAGACCATTGGTTAGAACCCTCCTAAAATATTTAAGGTATTTAGCTACAATATTAAAACTTATTTATTATCTTTGACAAAATAATAAACTAGTGAATATAATAATATAAACAACCCCTATCCTCGCTTATAAACACCATCCCTTATCCTCACACCTTATATGATTTATGGGTTGTCAATATTTTAACAAATTATCTTCCCAAGAATCTTTCTCACTTCTAGGAGATTATGTTCTGAAAAAATAACTATTTCATGTTTTTGAAGAGGTTCTTAGGGAGATGATATTCCAGAGGTAAAATCCTCATTCTTTATCTTTTAAAATATTTCTATATTATACCATATACTCACCCATATTCAAAGAGACATGATGAATACATTATCATATATATAATATAATTATATTTTATTAATGGAATATCAATAATCAAATCCCTCCCCTTCCCCTTTTATCCTAAAAATTAAATCATCATTTGTGGTATGTCAGATCACTGCCTTCTTGGTTGATGAGTTTTCATTTTTCTTCATTACAAATCTCCAGGATGGTCATAAAACCATTATTAATTTTTTTAAAATATTTGAATATTAATATTATATCTTTATTTACTTTCTGGAAGTAATAAATAGACATAATATTAAATAAAAATAATCTAGTTCTTGATGATTGAAAAAAATACAAAAATATATTAAACATTTATCTTTAACATTTTACCAACTGAATCATCCTCATAATAGAATATAAATACATGGGACAATTTAAACTTATGGAAGTTAATTAATACCATATAATTTTACTTTTGGAAAATTAGTCTAATTTGAAAATAAGTTTCATAACTATTCATAAGTAAAACGAACTTGAAACAATGAAAGCAAATGCTCCTAGAATGATGAAATTAAATATTATCACACAACATTATGGCCATAAAATAACTTAATAAAACAATAATAAATCAGATAATTATAAAATAAGTTATTAATTTAGTAATTAATCAATATAATTTTATTATATAGGACATTAAGTGAACAATTAGAATACATTCAGACATAACGTAAGGGATCTCTCTAAACCTCCATTTTTCATTTGGGTTACACTTTCTGTCCCTTTAACCAAATGTATTTCTCAATTCCTATTATATAAATTTATTATATTCTATTTAAATGTTCCAAAATAAATCTATATCTGAATAGGTCTTTATTTTATGGTGAAATACATTTTTAAAAGGGTTTCTTTAACAATTTCTCTCGTTAGGCAAGCCAATTAAAGGGAAATTCATCATTTCTTATCCCTTTTTATCTAAAATACATAATTTTTTAAGACACAAATATCTTTATAAAATATAAAATTTTATCATGAAAAATGTATTTTGTTTCATCATTAAAGGCCCTTTAAACGATTCCCTTACACCACAAAAAATTGGCCCGATTATAATGTTTCCTAAAGAGTAATTGTCATATATTTACTTTAGTTGGACATCAATAGTCATGGTATATTATTATTTTTACTTTATTATTTTCCATAAATTAATTTATCCATTCTTTCATGGATTCTATTTTGATACAGCCTCTATTTATGCCTTTATATGATTACAAAACCCATTTCTTTCCAAGGGTAAACTATATGGTTATTCAATATGTTTGATTTCATTATGTGGTATACATATGCATGTACATTTTATGATGTGTGTGTCCAAATATCACTCAAGTTAATTGGGTATGTTTAGTCACATGAGATGTCATGTATGGGATTAGGGAGTAAATTAATCCATTACGGGACACTGTAAACTGTGTGATTCTATCTAGGTAGTGATCCTTGATACATGTCTATTATATATTATATATTGCTACTAATTTACTATTTTTTCATGATCACATGAATTAATGTAATAAATTATTTGATTCCTTATTTTTATTCCAGTTCTATGCCAGTTATGTTAAAATCTTATGACTTGGACTCATGTGCTATGCTTCTTTTCCATGCTTATTCTCTTGTTGGGATTTTTTGACCATCCATTTTTTCTATATACTCTTCATAATATCCAATTCAGTTGTATGAGATCAAATGGTGATAGAATATGATTATGGAAATGATCTTATACTCCAGTTTCATGTTTTATAATTATGTACCATATCTTTAATAGACACTAGAATTTTCGATCTTGGGTTGGTATTTGAAGTATATTTATACTTAAAATCATGTAATAATATGAGGAAAAGGCTAAGGATTCTATATTACATCACCGAAGTTATACCTGAATGAGTTGGAGGGTGACTTCAACAATAATTACATGGGATAACATGGATTAAGAAAAACCTAAGAAACAAAAATATGGAGAGACTTACCTTAGACCTTGAAGGGACACATAAGGTTCTCCTAGAAGGGTCTTGTAGAAGTATTGATCTTGGGATAGTACCTTCTAAATTTTACTTTTGGACTCTGGGTATTTGGATCATTATGTAGCTATTTGGAGTTTTATACCTTTTAGTACTTCTAATTTGGTTACTCTCATTAATTACCTCTTATTTTGATTCTTAGAGAGCTACCTAGAGGCTTTTGTGGAATTGAGAGAAGGAATGGAAGACCAAAAGTTGGTTTTAATATCTAATCATTGTAGTCCTTTGTCCATTTCATCAAAACACTCTAGATATATTTTCATGATTTAAAAGAAGGGGTAATTAATGAGAGTCTAGGTAGTAGAGTAAATCCAAGGTATAAAACACCAAAGTTCTATATGGGGAGCCACATAATACTAGTATAAAATTACATGGGAGAAGATCCCATCCATAGCTCAGGACTTGTGTTAGACCCTTCTAGGAGAAACCGAGGATACCCATGGATGTCTGAGTTATGTATCAACCATGTTTGGTTTCCAAAGATTTTTATTTTTCCATGTTGCACCATGTAATACTGACATGAGGTACACTCCATTTCTCTTAGGTATCACCTGGGTGATGTACGGTCCAACTCACCTATGTATCACATGGGTGAGGGACCCTTCAGTTCACCTAGATATCAGCTAGGCATGGTGCCATCTATCATTCCCTAGTATCACCTATGTGAATCACTCTACATGTAACATAATGTCACCATATTTTAGGAATTTATCATCTCTCTTTTCATTTACAATATTTTCCTATAGGTGTTTTGGAACATCCAAAGATGTTGAGAATTTGATGGTAAAGATGACCTAATGTTTAGGGATGAATGTTTTCTTTAATTATTAGTTTCGAGGTTTAAATTTGAAAAAGGAATAATAGAATTTTCTTTACTTCTGTGTTGACAAGAGATATTTTACTCAGAAATTTCGATTGATGTTTTTTTAACAGATATGATGCCTTTTCCAATGTATTGGCATAATGTGGATTTCATATTATGAAGTCAAGATTAGCATTGGGAAATTTTCACAACTAATAGGTTTTTATGCACTTCAAGTACACTTGTTTATTATTTTAAGGGTAACCTCATATATCAAAACCACAAATATCTCCCAGGTGATTTTTAGATCTCAAATCCTTCCAAATAAGTTTTTTATTCTAATTTTTTTTGTGTTGCATCTCTCCAGTTATGTGAATTTTACCCTTCTTTATTTCCCTTGGTTGTAGTATAGAGGTTGTGCTACGTTTTTAGATCTTGTAATTTTTGGTGGTGTTTATTCTTGATATTTTTAAGATAAATTTTGTTATCTTCCTCCATAGTCTAAACTTTTTGTTGGTTGTGGTGTAGAGTGTGAGTTCCTTAAGGTCCTCCAATTTTGACTTTGAGTTATTTTGTGTCAGTGGATCCCATTGTGGGTGTGTGCGAACTGAGTTTGTTGAAGGTGGTTATATTTATATCCTATGTTTAATGAACCTTGAATGATCTTGTTTTTATTAATGTTTTATAAATTAATTGTAATTATTTAATGATTTATGTGTCTGGTAATAGGTTTTTGGGAAAACATGGTTTTTCCCTTATTATGGTTAAAGGAAAAATTATTTTCAATGAATTGTGAAATGGATTTATGAAATGGTTTTTAATGTAAGTTTTTGATAAAATGGTTTGGAAAATTTATCCCATGGGAAACCATAGGTACCTTGGAGGATTGGGTAGTATAGACAACATCTTTTGATACTATCGAGTGGTTCAGTCATGGGCAGTTCCTCTTTTTAATAGGCCAGTTGTTCTAGGGACTTGTAATAATTTTTGGGAGGTTCACTTGTTTTGATGTTACTCTTCTCTCTAGATTTGATGCATATGTATAGATACCCAATGCGTGTGATTGTCTATGTTGCAGGTACAAGTGTTCCAAATAGTTTGACCTGTAATGATCCTTGGCTTAATTTAAATATTCTTTCATTCCTATTGATTTGGATATGATATTATATGAAATATATGATTTGA
Organism: Viscum album; assembly: GCA_963277665.1. Classification (NCBI taxonomy): domain Eukaryota; kingdom Viridiplantae; phylum Streptophyta; class Magnoliopsida; order Santalales; family Viscaceae; genus Viscum; species Viscum album. Next base: position 1,877,136,661 of record OY728161.1, read on the forward strand.
TATATGAGATATTATTTGAAACAATTTTAACTATATTATTTTCAAATGTAGTAATAAAGGATTTATTTACAATGATTTTGATCTGAAAACATTTTAACCAATTATCATGAATTATTTTCTTTGAATTTGATCTGTGTTCATAATGGTGTATAAATACATGTTATGGAACACCTGTGTATGATCTAACTGATCATGAGTTTCTCACAACTGGTGCACCACTTCAGAAATTCATAGACCATGTTATTTTTTTCGATGCAGGGAAAGGAAAGGTAGCACAGTGAGGTGACAAGGTCTTTGTAAGCTTTTTCTGGGAAGGTGTTTGTGAGATGGTGGGATTTTTTCCCAACTTATGACATGGATTTGATATTTTTATTTTATTTGCCATATTTCGTTAGAATTATACCATGAAGATTGTTTAGGATGGGTGAAATGATTTCCTCTAAGTTTTTTTTTATACTTGGGTGCTAGGTACCAGCCCTTGGGGATCAGGGATAACCTTAAAGAATTTAATGGGATGGATATGGTACCAATTTGTGATGGTATTTGGGTTGATTCTTCATTGTTTGGTATTATAGGTAGGATGCACTCAATTAAGGGATGTTTGTAGAATGGAGATAAGATTATTGGGACTTGAGAGTTAGGTTGCAGTAAATTCTTGGAATGCTCTTTCCGTGATGATAATTAAGTTACCGTGGGTTTTTGGGATTAGTATTCTTCCAAGACTTCTCTTAGAGGTTCCTTGAGAGGATGGATTAGATTATCCTTAAGGGAATGCGCCTCTAGATCAGGTTCTTATTGGGGATATCATGTAGAACATTTTTGATGTAGAACAAAATTGTAACACCCCTAGAATTTAAAAACAAATTTAATATTGAATGCATGAAAACACTAAGTCTCTATGAAAGAACACTTCTTTATAACCTAGACAATGAACATAATTTTTGCTGCTTCTTTGAGTTGAATTTCAAAAAACATAGATAATCAATTGCGATCAGTAAGATAATTATAGTATGATAGGATCAACTTACATTTTTGGTGAATAGTAAATTGCCCTTATGAATATAAACATACCCTTATAAATAGTAATGCACCCTCATGAATAGTAATATAACCCTAATGAATTGTAACTTCATCCATGAAAGTATAATAAAAATCTACGCACCCTATAAATGTGATTGAATTTTATAAAAATTAACAATTAGGTGTTGATATTTTTGTGAGTAAAAAATATTTAATTAATCTGTATTTTTCAAGTAAAAAATAAATTTATTTAAAAAATAAATTTCACATATTTAGAAAATTATTTTCATAAAATGGAAATTTTTTTTTATTTCTACACATTAAAAAATGGTTATGGTGAATATTTGATATTTTTATAAAATACTTAAATTTTTAAAAATTAATAATTAAGTGTTGATATTTTTGTGAGTAAAAAATCTTTAATTAATATGTATTTTTAAAGTAAAAAATAAATTTATTTAAAAAATAAGATTCAAATATTTAGAAAATTATTTTCATAAAGTGGAATAAAGTTTTTAGTTCTACACATTAAAAAAATTTTATGTTGAATATTTGATATTTTTATAAAATACTTGAATTTTTAGTGAATAGTAAAATATGATAATTAATGATGAATTCTAAATACCTGATTTATTGAGTCATAGATGACGTATAAATAATTTATACACAATTGGTTCTAACTCAGATGAACTTATTATTATTATTTGTTATAATAATCAAAACTATTACTTGTCTTGAGGAAGGAATAAAATAATTAATATGATATTCAAAAACCAGTCATCTTATCCACTATAAAAACCACCCATCACACCTTCTTCTTCTTACACCACTCGAGTTTTGATCATTTTCAAATTTTTTCCAAATACTATTCTCAAGCCCCTTACCCACGTCCAAGGCTTAATTCTCTCACTAAAAAGACAAAACCAAAGGCCTTAAGGAGGTTCTCAAGGAGGAGTGCTCAAGAGGTAATCCTCTCTCTCTTTTTATTTCAATTTGTTTTACAAGTTCTATTATTTTCTTTATCTCTCCTCACCTCCCCATATAAAAATGAGATGATCATTTCAGTAATGTAAATATACTGGAATATTATTATGATAATATAATTTTTCATCATCATATCTCTTTTCCTCTCCACATATATTAAAAACGGAAACACCGTCTGAGATGTGTTAATTTGTCACATTCAAGGAAGACGGGTTCTCAATTTTTATTACCATCTTCAATTATGGTAATGAAACCATTTTTGTGGTTGAAAAAGATAATAAGATATATTATATATCCTAGTTTATGTTCCGTATTAATATTGTACACATGGTGTAAAATTATAAAATAATATGAGGTCATGGTGATCGAAAAACCTCCAAATTAATCATAACATTTGTAATTATAATTTTATCTATTGATTCATCCTATCCCAAAAAAAAATATTTATATGATAATTTAACCTTATTTATAATCATTAATAACTCATTACTTAAATTTTGGATTTGAATTTCCATTTTACACGAACTTCCATACTCTTATACAACTGAACCGATCATGAATTCTAAGAAAACATGCACTCCAAAATGATGAAATTGAATATATTAACCCATATAAAAGGAAATAAATAAACTTAATAAAGATATAAAAAATAAATTACATTAAGATAAGGTTCTTTATTATTTAATTAATGAATCTAATTTTATTATTCAGGACATTAAGATTATGTGTGGAATACATTCGAACATAAGGTAAGGGTTTTCTACTTGAACTTCTATTTTTCTTTTGGGTTACTTTTATTCTCTACATACCTTATTGAAAATATAATTTATACTTATCTAAAACTCATAAGTCCTATGTGACTGTGCTAAGTATTTTTAACAATCATAATCCTTCTTTATTTAATGGTAAGTAACATGTTTTAAAAGGATATTTAAAAAAAATCATGAGATACAAGCACAATTTAAGGGATCTTCTCAAATTCTTACCTACGTTCAATAACACTATATAATATATTTTTAGACATATTTATTTTTATAAAATGAATAATTTTATTATGAAAATACTATATTATTTCACTTCTGTTTTTATAAAAAGATTTTTCCAAAAGAACCCATTTTTTCAGGTAAGTGTATTTATTTGAAGAATTACTCAATGATTTTATAAGAGTATTTTCATTTGTTTCAACAATCCTATTTATTATTTTGTAAAAATGGGAGTAATTTTTTATAATATAATCTAAAATAATTAATTTAATAGTTTATTATTAGTTTGAATATTGATATGCTATCTTGAAACCATTCACCACATTACTCTAAATGGTTAGTGTTTGGGGAATATTATTTACATTTGATATGTTAGTTTCCATATGAATGTATATGTTTTCCCCATCCATATGATAAAGGAATTGTACTTTGTAAGTGGATGGTTAGACCCGATATAGCCCCTCAATTAATCTGTAGGTCTCATGAGACACAACAATATGGAAATGGCTGATGCCTTTCCCATTTTTAGATATGGTTTTGGCCAAGGCCTTAATTATTTTCAGATTTCCGGAATGAGGAATTGATGGTATATTTTAGAATGTATGGAATTATGAATTTCCCTGATTATGAAAATTAATAGTCCATTAGGATGTTCGACTAGTAGAATACCCATGTTTATGCTTTATTATAGATATATTTATTCATCCCTTATTATACCATATTATGTTCATGTTCATTTTTATTGGCATGTGTTTTTAGTTATTCAACATGCCTAATGTTTATGTTTATAATATCATGAAATGTATTTATTACCCTTACTAAGAATATGAGATCACCCATTTATTATGTTTTAATTTCCCAGGATGTGAAGAAGTAAAATGTGAATGACCTTCAGGGTAACCTAGGAGTTACATATGTTTTTAAAGGATTTTCCATATTGTATTTAATTTCATCTTTCAATGTTAATCCTATGTATGTAGTTGGTTTTCCAAAACTACTAAACTAATTCATTCCTTAGGGAAACTAATTTATTGTAATCATTCCAATGTGATGAAATATGTCACCAGTTTTGGGAAACTGGGGTCGGGTATTTATTGTTGGTATTAGAGGATGTTTAATAGAAACATTATAAAATAAACTTAGAAAATTAATATTAGGGAACAAAACCCTAAGATAGTCTTTAAGGATAAACATAAAATAACATCTTGTAATTTTTTTTTGGAATATATTTTGTGGATATTTCTAGAAAATACATCCTTCTCAAGATATTACAATGGGACGTGGTTCCGACACAAATGTACCTAAGGGTAATAACAATGACATGGAGTTTTGGGCATGACCTGGGGTATCATGGTACATGAAAATGGGCCCTACTATGCACTTTATTTGACAATCCTAGGGGACATGCTAAGGATATTTCACATTTTATTAAAAAAACCATTATGAATGAATTAAATTTAAATTTTTTCTCAACGAAATATTGTTTATTATTATGAGATTAGCTATGTATAGGAATTCATTTTTTGCTAAGTATTTTTTTATGTTGATATTGTAAATTATGATTCATAACCTAATATAGTGTATTTCAATATTTAGAAATGACACCTAGTGGAATTAATGGAAACCATATGAACATGCATATCCCATGTAGGGATTCCCCTATGATGCAAGATAACGATATTGTCTCGGGTGTTGTGACTGATGTTGAGAAACTTTAACTATATTGAGACAAGTGAATAAGGTTATGAATAATAACCTTACCCATATGGAGAATACAGATCCATAACGTGGAGGATCTATGTTAGAACTCTTTATGTGACAACAACCTCCATCATTCAATTGGACTACAAACCCATTGATATAGGATTAGTGGATAATTTCTTTTGAGAAGATATTTCTCTCTTTTGTATGTAATTAAAGAGGAAAGGTTGTCAGGTTATTTTATCATCTATGGAAAGATGAGGATTAGTGGTGGCCTTTAGTTCAAAACAAAAATAAGGAGGAAGAAACAGAGGAAATGGAATAGATAGATTTTAAGGAAATATTATTAGAAAAATACTTCCCTTGTGAATAGTGAGCAAATATGGAAAGGTAGTTTATGAGTCTAAGGAAAAAAGAGGATGTGAATGTTGCAAAGTATGAATATAACTACAAATGGTTTGAATGAAATGCTTCATACCACATTCATAATCCATGGAGAAATATTTATAAATTTTTTTATGGTTTATAACCATTCCTCAGAAGGTTACTAGTCTATCAAAGTTTTTCATCATACTAAGAAATCATCTCATATGTGATCAAGACACTGAAATAATTATCTATGTCTTATGAATTTAAAGGTAAATAAGTAAATAAGATTGTGGAGGAGGATAAGATGGATAAATTGATGAATAAAAAGGGGAATTTTCCAAAATATGATACTTGTGGAAGGGAACACATTGGAGCCTGCATAAAAAGAATAGGAGTGTGCTACATGTGTGGATATAATGGACATCATGCTAGTGATTTCATGAATAATAAATAAGCTATTAATTTCCAATGATAAAATTTAGGGATATGGGACAATATTCTAATGATTTTCCAAAGTATCTAGGAAATGTGCCTTAGAAATTAAAAAGGGATCAAGGATAAGCTTATGTGATCAAACTTACTAAATTTTAAGTTCTTAATAATGTGGTGTCTAGTACTATAATCATTTCCAAAAACTTTTCCATTGCGTTATTGGATTCTGGATCATCACATTCTTTTATATCTTCCTAGTTTTCTTTAAAAATTAGATATATTCAATTCTACTTAATAAGGGAGTTGTTTTCCGAAACCCCTAAAGGAAGTCCCATTACAAAAAAGATGTATCAGGGAGTCCCTTTTATGGCTTATAAATATTCATTACTATCTGATTTTCTCTTTATACCTATGGTATACACTGAAATAATTCTTGGAATGGATTGGTTTTAAAAATATGATGTGAAAATCTATTGCAAGAAAAAGTAAATTATGATATGTAAGGAAGTTGTATAATCCATTATCTTTTGAGTAGAACCATCACCATCTGATTTTTATCAAGATCCACCCCCAGTAGATCCACTTAATTCAATTCTTATTGAGGATGAGAATGCAATATGTATGGGCAGGGAAAGAAATATTCATATTGATAATGAACCTATTGTGAAAGAATATATTGATGTTTTTTCTAGGGTATTTACTTAGACATCCTCTAGAGTAGTAAGTTGAGTTCTTTATTGATTTAATTCCTAGTTCAAGGCCTCTATCAAAAAATCCTTATAGAATAGAAACTGTGGAATTAGTATAATTGAAGAAACAACTAGAGGTATTGAGTGTTAAAGGATTTATTCTTCCTAGTGTTTGTTCATTGAGAGACCTTATAGTTTTATTTATGAAGAAAGATGGATCTATAAGGTAATTCATTGAAAAGAGTGAGATCAATGCTATTACAATAAAGAATAAGTATCCCCTTCCTCACATTGATGATTTATTTGATCAATTTCACAGAGCATAATCATTTAGAATGGTTGACCTTCGATCTAGATATCATCAGTATCATGTGAGGAAGGGATATATTCCAAAGACCACATTTCAAACTAGGTATTTTCATTTAGAGTCTATAGTAATTCCTTTTGTCTGACTAGTGCACCCTATATCTTTATGGATTTAATGAATAGGGTTTTGATGGAATATCTTTATGACATTGTTGTGCTATTTTTTAATGATAACTTGGTATACTCTAAAATCTAAAAATATCATAAAAATAACTTTGCAATATTCTTATGACTCTTAGAAGAAATGAATTATATGGGAGTTTTGGAAAATGAGAATATTGGACTCAATCTGTTTCTTTTTATGGCCATATTGTCTCTAAATATGGAATATCTATTGATCATACAAAGAAAAAGGCTGTTCAAGAATTCCCTACACCAACAAAAATTACTGAGGTACATAGTTATATTGGTTTAGTAGGTTATTATCGGTATTTTTTTAAAACTTCACTCGATTATCCAACTTGTTAACCAAGATTACTCTTAAATGGTTTATGTTTGTATGGAAAAAAGAATGTGAAGAAAGATTAAAATAATTAAAGAGGAGATTAGTATATTCTTTGATCATAACTTTACCATAATGGAATGATTGGATTGTGATCTATAGTGATGCATCAATGAAAGGACTTGGATATACCCTTAAATAGAATGATAGATTTATTGCATATTCATCATGGTAGTTAAACATTCATGAAAAAACTATCCTACTCATGATTCTGAGTTATCTTTTGTAATATTTTTTCTATGTATGTAGAGACACTATCTTTATGTACATGGATATAGAAATATAGGATTTGAGAATTATCAAAGAAGGTGAAACATTATTACATTTTCAATTGTTTTCCAAACCATATTTTTTAAATGGATTAAAACTTCTCAGCTTGAGGGTGAGAATCTTCAAAAGAAAATTAAGTAGTAATTGATGGGAAGTTGGATGACTTCTTGTGTGAGGATGGAATTATGAAACCTGGGAAGAGTCTATGTGTTCACTCTATACCCGAGTTTGAAAGGGTGTTATTGGATGATGCCCATAGCTTGAATTTATCTATACACCCTGGTAGCACTAAAATGTATAGAGATTTTAAGGAACATTTCTGGTAGGACAAAATGTAGAGGAAAATTGATGAATATGTATCAAGATGTTTAGTCTTTCAACAAGTGAAGCCTAAACGACAATATCCTAGAGGAGTCATGTAACCTCTACCTATTCATACAGGGAAATGGGATGACATCACCATGTATTTTTTCACTTGAATACCCAATACTCTAAGAATGAATGATGAAAAATGTGTAATTGTCAGTCAGCTTACGACTTATGAACATTTACTCACAATAAGGGAGGATTTTCCACTAGAAAACCATTGATAAATATATATCAATAATGTTTTAGGACTTCACGGAGAACCTATTTCAACATTTTCTGATACTGATACTTACTTTACATTGAAATTCAAGAAAATAATTCCTAAATATTGGGACACTGAGCTTCATTTTATTATTTCTTATCACCCTCAATCTGATTGGAAATCGAAATGGATGATCCAAACCTTAGAATACATGTTGAGATCATGATAACATGATTTTAAAGGTATGTGGGATCATTATTTACCTTTGGTGGAGTTTTTCTATAATAATAGTTTCCATTCTAGCATTCAAATGGCACCATATGAAGCAATATACGAAGAGATGTCGTACACCAACATGTTGGGATGAATTCGGTGAAGGGAAGCTTATGGTACCAAAGCCTATGGAGGAAAATACTATGAAGGTAAAGCATATTCAAACACATATCAAAGCATCTCAATGCAGGAAAAAGTGCTATGTTGATAATGGAAGGAAGGATTTGGAATTTCAAGGGGGACATCACGTTTTCTTGAAACTATCTCCATGGAAGGGTGTTATATGATTTGGGAAGAATGGGAAACTAAGACCCATGTAAATTATCCCTTTTGAAATTATGTAGTGAATTGTATCTTTGTATTATTGTTTGGAAATTCTACATAGCCTTTCTAAAGTACACAATGCGTTCCATGCCTCATTATTGAGAATGTACAGGCCAGACCTATGCATGTCCTCACTTATGATGGTATAGAATTGGAACCTGGCATGTCTTATTGTAGAGATCATTTCCTGATTCTAGACACTAAGAAACACATGTTGAGGAATCAGATGACATGACTGGTAAAGGTACTTTGGAAAAATCATAAAATTAAAGAAGCAACATGGGAGCCTTATGTGCTTATGATGGAGAACAACCCAAATATTTTTATGAGGTAACATTCTAGAATTTTGAGGTCAAAATTTTTATAAGGTGTGGGGGGAGAATGTAACACTCCATGAATTAAAAAATAACTTTAATGTTTAATGTAAGAAAACACTAAGTCTCTTAGAAACAGCACTTTGTAATAACCTATCCAATGAACATAATTTTGCCACTTCTGTGATTTGAATTTTGAAAAAATGACATACACAGTTGTGATTAGTAAGATATTTAGAGTCTGATAGGATCAACATACATTTTTGGTGAATAGTAACCAACACTTATGAATAGTAACTTACCTTTATGAATAGTGATGTACCCTCATGAATAGTAATATAACCCTTATGAATTGTAACCTCACACATGAAAGCATAAATAAGATCTAGGCACCTTATAAACGAGTGTTACTGTTTTAAAAAGTTATAATTATGTGTTGGTATTCTTATGAGAAATAAATATTTAATTAAAATTAATAAATTTATTTAAAATAAAATTCATTTTATTAAAATTTAATCATAAATAAATAGGTTTATCCTATTATCTGAGGATAATTTTATGATAACTCAATTAATTTTTGAAAGTATTATAAAATCGGTTTTAAATTTAATCTATATTTTCAAGTAGATAATGAATTTATTTAAAAATTAATTTTGACATAATTCATAAATTATTTTGATAAAATTGAGTCCTTTTTTTAATTCTATACATTGAAAAATGGTTATGGTGATTTTTTGGATTTTTCTAAAATACTTGATTTTTTAATGAATAGTAAAATATGATAATTAACAATAAATGCTCAATACATGCTTTATTGAGTCATATGTGATATATGGATGATGTAAGAACACTTGGTTAAAACCCACATGCATTTATTACACTTTTTGTTCAATGAATAAACACTATTTATTTTCTTGAGAAAAATAATAAAATAAAGAATATTATATTCAAAAACCACTCATCTCCTCCACTATGAATCCTGCCCCTCACCCCTCTTCCTCACACACCACTCAGAATTTGAGACATTCCTATGTTCTATCAAATAATCTTCATAAGACCGTTCCCCATATTCTAGACCTTCTGGTCTGACAAAAAGGCCAAAACCAAAGGCTATAAGGAGGTTATCAAAGAGGAGTACTCAAGATGTAAACCTCTATTCCTTTTTCATTAAATTTCTTTTAAAAGTTCCATTCTTTTTTTTATCTCTATGAAACTCCCCTCATCAAAATTATATGACAATTACAGTACCTTACTTGTACAATAATTTTATTATTCTAATGGAATATTTCATCATCATCTCTCTGACCCCCTCCTATTATATTCGAAATGGAAACTCCATTCGAGATGTGTTAATTTATCACATTCAATGACCACTTGTTTTCAATTTCTATGACCATCTTCAATTATGGTCGTGAATCCATTTTTATGATTGATTCAGAACCTAATATATGTAATATATCCTATTGAATGTTCTAGAATCTCTTTTTTACACATTTCATTAAATTATAAAACAAAATGAGTTCGTTGTGATCGAAAAACCTCCAAATTAATCCAGGCATTTGTCAATACAATTTTATCTATTGATTCATCCTCTACAAAAATAACCAAATGAAAAATATGATTATTTGACCTTATTTATTTTAATTAATAACTCATAACTTCAATTTTTTATTTCAATTTCCATTTTACATGATCTTTCATACTCTTATACAAGCGAACTGATCCTGAAAACTAAGAAAATGTGCACTCCCTAATGATGAAATTGAATCTCTTAACCCATCTAAAATTACATAAATGAAATTAACAATGATATAGTAAATAAATAAAATATATATAAGGTTCATGAATTATTAATTAATGAATGTAATTTGATTATTAATGACATTAATATCAACTTCAGGATACATTTGGACATAAGTTAAGGGTTTTCTACACGAATTTTCACTTTTATTTTTAGTTACTCTTATTATCAACATACCTCAATGAAATTTTTATTTATACTAATGTAATCTTCATAAAACCTGTGTAAATGTTTTATATATTTTTTACTAATCATAATTCTTCTTTATTTTATGGGGAGTTACATGTTTTAAAAGGATCATTCAAAAATTCTTCTCAAAATACAAGATCAATTCAAGGGAACTTCTCGAATTCTTAACTATATTGAAGTACAATAAATAATATATTATTATAAAACATTATTTTTATAAAATAAATAATTTTATTTTTAAAAAACTATATTATTTCACTTTTTGTTTTATTGGATTATTTTTCCAAAAGAAATCTTCTTTTCAGGTAAAAGAGTATTTATTTCAATAATTACTCGGCTATTTTATAATATTATTTTCATTTGTTTCAATTCTCTTGTTGATTATTAGGTATAATTGGGGCTATTATTTTATGATATCATCTAAAATATTTTATTTAATGGTTTGTGATTTTTTTAATATGGATGTTCTATCTTGAAGCCATTCACCACATTACTATGAATGGTTAGTGATTGGGGAAAGTTATTTACATTTCATATGTTAGTTTCAATATGAATGTCTATATTGTCCCCATTAATATAAAGAATGCATTTGTAATGACCCGGACTCTCCTAGTCCATTAAATTACCAAATTATTGGTTTTGGGGTGTCTTAGACACCATTAGTGTTAGGAGGGCATTAGTGGCAGCATGTCACCATGGTTGAACCTATCAGTGCCACGAATCGGTCTCACCGATGGGTACCAAAGTTCATTCCCCAGTTTTCCCCATAATAACTCTTTTAAGTTTTATTTCCTTTTTAAAGTAGTTTAAGGACGTTTTAAAGCCCATAAATGATATTTTAAATCCCATAAGAGTCATGAATCCCTTAACATACCAAATGTGTGGTATTTTTATCAGTTTCACACCCTTTTTCACATTTCAAATTATGCCCATGTTGTGATTTTTTCTTAGTTTCAATGTAAACTATCTAGCTCTCAACCATGTGATGATATATCTTACTATCTCTCGGGGAATTATTAAATTTCAATAAATTCTATGGTGTGAAACCTCTCAACCACATGGTCAAACCACGATCCTATTTTTATTTACATAGAAATTTCATATCCCATAACTCTAGGATTGGGCCTTTTATCACATCGAGATATTCTTCTTCATCAGTCTATTTTGTTCCCTCTTGGTGAACTTGGAGTCCCTCTCCCAGAGACAATTCATGCCTGTGTGAGATCCCCCCAGTTTAGTACTTCTAGAAGTTTTTTGTAAGTTGTGTCAACCCCAGTTCTTGGACCAAATTGAAAACATTGATCCTTGAACAACCAATTAGGGATTACTACTTTGTCTCTCTTTACTATGAATAATTTGGGGTGAGTATAATAATGTTCCCATAGGATGTAGTTGAAAAAAACTTTAATAAAGATAATAAACATACATTAAAATATTGAAGGGGTGGGAATGGTGATGTAGTTGTTTTGTTTTACGGTCATTTTTATTTTTTAAATTTTATGGGAATATGTCCACTAAAAATCATGGTCGTTTGTGGTCCTTTCCTGTACACTAAAAAACCTCAATTTTTTGGATAGTCCGGTGATTGAATGGTTTTAACATAAAAATGGGGTAATCATGTAAACTTGGTTGATTAAATAGATGCACGATAAATAAGAATCCCTTGTGTGATCAACCCAGTTAACCGAACAGAAAGAAGGAACATAATAGGTGAAGTTGTCTAAATTTAAAAATCTCTATGATCTGTTCTAGTGATATGCATGGTTGTTCTTTTTATGCCTTATGGGGAGACATAGATGGGAATGGAATCTCTGGTTGAATAATTATATGTTTGTGAATCTGAGGTCGTGTGGATCCAATGGTAAATGTCTTGGACCCATGTAAGTTTGGGCTTGGTTTGGTTCTCGTACATCAAGGGATCTCACAGATCCCTTTTGATGTTGTTACTTTACAAGAGAACTGGGTGTGAATTTTTAAAATCCTACTCTGCTATTTTGTTTGAGTATTTTTTGCTTTTGTTATCCTTAATTAGTTTCCCAGTAGTGAAAAATAATTTAAATTGAAATCACTTGAAAAAGTTAATGTGAACTGGTACAATGGGGCATAGTTTTATAGAAATGGGTTGTGCTTTGGTTGTGGATATTGTGTACATGTGCATGTAGGGATAGTAGTAATAGTTTTTGCGTATGGACTATTTTTTGGTTTCGGGATCCTTAGAATGGGACGAGTGTTTTTTTAGCTATATGTATAAAATTTATTCCTTGTGTTTCTTATATGCACCCAACTCATGTTGAGAACTTACTATCAAACACCGCCATTTCAAGGTGGAGGGTGTTTTTTCCAACATTCCTAATAGTGGATGGTTATTAGTTCCTTTATGCTCCCTCTCCCAAGTATCCCATGACTATTTTGGTAGGTTTTGACAGCATAAGATTCATTATGGCCCTAGAAGCTTTGGGAAGGGTGTGTCATGGTGGTTGGCCCGGGTGTGTGTGGGTAGGTTTGTTTCCCAAGCATCTTAGCAATGATTCCCAGGTGACTTCGTGCATGATGGTAGTTGTTGAGGTCCAGGTGTCTTCATGCATAGTGGTGGTTGTTGTGGACCAGGTGTCTGCGGGTGTGGTTGTGTGTGGTTATGGTGGACCAGGTTTCTGCGGGTGGGAAGAATAGTGGTGATGCCCCATAAGTTTGTTGTTGGGGGGGAAGTGGGAGTAAAATGGAATATGTGGGGGATGTATGATGTGTAGGATTATCTAAATAACCAATGGGGAATTGGTGCGAGTATACCAAATATCAATGTGTTATTACTATTACTTTACCTAACTTGTGTTATTTGGGGAGTGTGCCTTGGTGAGGCTGGGTGGATAGGTTTCTTACTAGGTGTTTGGTTATCTCTAATTTCTCATGGCTAATTTGAATCTCTCCCCACTTCTGCCAGAGATCTTTTGGTTTCCCTACTCCATATACCTGTATACTCAGCCTGTGTATATAATGCTTCTTTCAGGTTTCTAGGGGAACATTGAGGACTGTGCTATAAATTACTAGCTCAGACGCTGGGATAGTTTTTTTTGATGTTTTTATTTTCTTATGGTACATTATTTTATAGTTTTATTTTACCTTTTATCAGATTATTTTGAACATACAAATTCGAAGGTATGTTTGGCATTACTCTTACTTTCAGTTTATGGAGTTGTTTAGGTTTTAAAATCATATCTCTAGAAATTGTTCTATTAAAAGGTTTCTGCCTTCCATATTACGTGTGAATCCATACCCTTGGTGATAGTTTCCCCCTTGGGGCCTATTGAAGGCAGGACACAGGGGGTCATTATCTCACCTTCAACTTGAAGAAGCAAGGGTCTGACAGTTTTTTTCCCTTCCCTCATCTTGGGGAAGGCAGGTCGAGATAGAATGGTATCAGATGTTATGGTTGAGATATAGGATAGAGTTTTGGGTTAGGAATAGTGGTAATTGAATGGGATATTATAGAAATAGTTTTTGGAAATCATGGTTCATGAAATAGGCCAGGGAATACTGACTAGGAAATAAGATTTCAATCCCCCCCTATAATCCAACGCAAGGAATCTGGACCTACCGAACAACAAGGGGAAGCTACACTGATTGCAGGGTATAGACCATAAGAAAGGTATATGAATCACAATTAATAGTGTTATTTTGTGATTTGGGTGTTTTGAGAATTTTAAATAAATAAATAGTTAAAAAAATAAAAGGATTCTTCTATACTACTCGGGCATAGGCATTCCTTGGTTACCTTGCAGCTGTGGCACCTAGACGATGTCCATGAGTAGTGCAGGTAATCAAGGTCTAGAATATTAATTCAGTTGATCAGAAGAGGGATGATAGAGAGGATGAAGATGACCATTAGAAAAATATTCATTATCAGTTTAGTTGAAACCCCTTACGAAGTATGAGGGCAGCGTATGAGACAAGGATACAAAGAGTTGTCTTTAGGATCTTGTGAAATATATCTACTTGATCTGGGCTCCGAAAGAGTAATGGTCCCTCTGGTCATGATCTAGATGTGGGGAGAGGCACGTCAGTGGTGGAAACTCTACCTTGGAGGGAGGATGGAGGCTGAGGTTTCATGGAATGACTTTGAGAAGTCGTTTTTGGCAGAGATCCTTTCTTCCATAAAGATGGAAAAAAATAGGTAGTTTCTATTCTCCCTTCATAAATGGAGTTTGATAGTGATGTAATTTGGGATCAAGATCAAATATCTTATTTGTTTCAATTCATACCTCTTCTCAGATGAGGAGTCACATGAGAGACGGTTAGAGGAGGTGCTCTGACCTTCTCTCCAGTATGTCATCACTCCCTACAATGTACTGATGTACTTTGAGGTTTAGAGGAAGGCTGAAAAAGTGGAGAGAATTCACATTCTAGGAGTTTTTTTGAGAGAGGGGAGAAAGTTTAGATCCTCAAAGGGTAAGGAAGTCAGCAACATTCCTCTAGCATTAAGGCCTTATCTGTTTCGGCTGACAGCGAGCCGACCTCAGCAGTTCCTGTTTTGGTCCCCCAGTCCTTACCCATTCACCATGGGCCGAGGAATGTGGTGCTTTATCTATGGTAGCCATGTGAATCTTTGTAATTAGTTCCCAGACCGAGGGTATTATAGTGGGGTTGGGCAGGTTCTGTTCCCACCTCAGTAATATAAGTTTCTAGCCAGACCTTTTCAGCTATAGTAGGAGGGACATAGAGCTCCCAATCCACTGAGGGAAGACGATGCCAGAGGAGGATGACCTATGGGATATCCTCAAGGACCTCTTCCAGGGTGTGGTTGGGGAGTCGGTTGATAGCCTAGGTGTAGAGAATCCATGCATGGATAGTTACACACTGCGGAATAAGTAGTTCTAGCAGGACCAGAGGTCGTTCGAGGTATGATCTGTCTATTTAGTACAATTGTATTTTCCATGTTTGATTTAGGAGATTTTCACTCCTGTTTTGCACATAATCTATCCCATGACTTGGGTCTAGACTTAGATAGACTTTATATTCCCCTGGTTTTGAATACACTAGTTGGAGGTCAGACAAACCTATTTGATGTATGTCGATGATGTAGACTAATGTTGGGGCCGCATCAGTCCTGTGGTGATCTCCTTCTGCTACGAATGCAGCCGTACGATTTTATCCAAGGAATTGAATTTCTATTTTCCATGCATGATATTATGTACCTCCTCCAGAGAAGTTTCATGTTCTCAGATATGGGTGGCCAGGGCATAGGTTTTGTCAGTAAGTGGGATTTCCAAGAGGGAAACCCGTGAGTGGATCCCCTTCATTCTTTGTTAGCTGAGATATCAGTGGAGTCAGCTGACTCCAAGATGGTGAAATTTCCTCAGATTTTCAGCAAGTTCCTCAATGTATTTCCCAAATAGGTTGTGACTCTAAACCTTAGATGCGATTTTGAGTTTGGGATAAACATACAATCTGGTGCCCATCCGATTTTGATGGATTCTTATTGGATGGTGCCTTCTGAGTTGCGTGGGTTTCAAATTCAACTTGATGACCTGATGAAGAAGTTCTTTATTAGATCAAGCATTTATCCATGGGGTGCTCTAGTCTTGTTTGTATAGAAGGAAGATGGTGTTCTGATGCTATCCATAGACTACCGAATACTAAATTAGGTGAAGGTCAAGAACAATTTCCCCCTACCAAGGATCGACGACCTTTTTGACTACTTGAGGGGAGAAGGTTGGTTCACTTAGATTGACATACGATCAAGATATCACCTGTTGAGGGTGAAGGAGGTGGAAATCCGAAACACCACTTTCAGTTATAGGTATGAAAACATTGAGTTCATGGTAATTTCGTTCTGCTTATGACCTCACCAGCTGTGTTCATGTGGACCATGAACTCTATTTTCTATGAATATTTGGACCAGTTTGTAGTTGTGTTCATCGATGAAATCCTGATCTACTCATGGGCAGAGGAGGATCGTGTTGGGAATTTGAGGATAGTTTTAGAGGTCATCCGACACCACCAACGTTAGGGGTTGTTGTCCAAGATCATGTTATGGGAATGGTAGGTGCACTTCCTCGGACACGTGGGGACCCAACATGGAATAGAAGTGGACCCGTTGAAGTTCTAAGGAGTTGTTTGTTGGGAAGAAACCAAGAATGTGGAATAGGTTCGTAGTTTTCTTGGTCTGGTAGGTTACTACTGTAATTTCATTCACGACTTCTCTTGAGTTGCATAACCTTTGACGACCTCGACTAGAAAAGACCAAGAATTAATATGGAGTGAGCAGTGCAAGGTAGCTTTTGGTTATCTAAAGGGGAAGCTGGTCAATGTTCCAATGATGAGGTTTCAAAGGGAAGGGGTAATGTTTTAAGTGTTCTATGCTTCTTCTAGTCTATGATTAGGGTGTGTTATGATGCAACAATGGGTAATGATCTCTTATGGCTCTAGGAAGTTAAGCCCCGAAGAATGTTACCACGCGACCCAAAACCAAGAGCTTGCATTGGTTGTTTTCAAATTGAAGATGTGGCAGTATTACCTCATTAGTGAAATCTTAATGGCATTTAAAGGACACACGAGCTTGAGGTATGTCTTCTCCCAGCGAGACCTGAACTTGCAGTAGCAGAGGTGGATGGAGTTTCTTTAGGATTATGACTTTGAGATCTTTGAAACCTTAGGATAGAGAAATGTGGTGGCTGATGCCTTGAGCAAAAACTCATAGAAAGATGTGGTTTGGAATTTAGAAGATTCTTGGAAAGAAATGGAGGTGTTAGATGCTTTAAATCTTGGATGAGAGTGGAGGATGGTTGAGGCTGTTTATTTCAGATGGCAGTGAAATATTCATTGGTACAATAGGTGGAAAAGTATCAGTGGGGAGACTCAGGGACCAAAGTGACGTGTGATCGTGTTAAACACTATGATACTTTGGAAGTATGGTTAGATTATATTCAGAATCAGATGATGTTTTGTGGAAATCTATTTGTCCTGGTGGAAATACATGAGGGAGTTCTTGGTCAGTTCCATAAATCACCCCTGGCTGTATACCCAAGAGATTCTAAGACATATAGAGGCTTGATAGGTCAGTTTTGGTGGTCTAGAGTGAAGAAAACAGTGGAAGAGTTTGTGTAAAAGTGCCTCATGTGATAAAAGGTGAAGGCTGAACACTGTATTCCCTGCAGTCTGTTGAATCTCTTAGACATTCCCTAGTGGAAGTGGGATGATGTCTGGATGGATTTCATCATATGACCACTAGGGGTGGAGGGAGGTTGTCATTCCATCTGGGTAGTGGTGGACCATTTGATGAAATAGGCTCACTTTTTAGTGATTAAGGATTCAAGCTTAGTGGATTCCTTGGCACAATAGTATGTGGGTGAAGTTGTGTGGCTACACAGAGTTCCCAAAACCATTATTTCAGATCAAGACACACGCTTTACTTCATAAGTCTGGAAGGTATTACAACATGATTTTGGAACCTAGAGATTCCATAACAATTAATTCCACCATCATAAATATGGGATGATATAGAGGACCATCTAGATGTTTGAGGATATACTTCGAGCATGTGTTCTGGACTCCATAAGATCATGGTTGTGACACTTGCCTTTGGTAGAGTTTTTTTACAATTATAGCTATCACCCAACCATTGGCATGGCTCCACATGAAGCCTTGTATGGATGAGCTTGTCATTCACCTGTGTGATGTACAGAGGTTTGAGAGGAAGGTGTTCTTGGCCCGAAGGTAGTACAGAGCACGACAGAGATGCTTCATCTTGTGGGTGAGAGGATAAAGGAAATTCAAGATCGACAGAAGTTGTATGTTGATCATTGGAGGAGACCCTTGGAGTTCGAGGCTAGGGACCACATGTTCTTGAAGGTTTCCCCTCAACACATAGAATGGAGGTTTGGTTGGGAGATAAAGATTTTTCCAAGGTTCATCGGACCTTTTGAGGTGTTAGGGAAAACCAATGAGATGGAATATCAGCTGGAATTTCCACATCCGCTAGAGAGGACCCCCCAACATCTTCCATGTCTCTAAGCTTCACGAGTATGTACAATATGAATTCCACATCCTCGACTAGGAATAGTTGTATATCGAAGAAGATGTGATCTCTGTGGAGAGACCGGTGAGAATTTAGGATCATGAGGGGAAGGTGCTTCCTGGAAAGACCATTCCCTTGGTTCCTGTGTTGTGGAGGCAAGGTGGACTCGAGGAGAGTACCGGAGAATGGGAGGCACAAATGTGTGCCCAGTACCCAATGTTTTTATGGGATTATATCTTGTGTTTTCTTTTTTCCTTTCTTATGATGTAATGTTTGACCTCGCTAGCTATATGATAAGTTTTTTCCATGTTCTCTGAATGTGTGTAAAGAGTCCTAATAGCGGGGAGGGGAGAACTTGATCCCTAATCAAGACACATTAATGTGGATGTGATTAAACTTGTGTGGGAGAATAAGTTCCACCTAATGTGGATAGTATCTTTATTAGGAGGATGGACCACCCTAATAGATAAGTTTGGGAATGTGAATTTTATGTTTTTATGGTTACTCAGTCTTTGAATAGTTTTTCCGGAGATATATTTGAGAGATATGTCCCTATATGTTGAGGTTTTATTTCCTATTTCTAACAAATATAAGGTAGTTCTCCCATGAGAGGTATCATACGAGGTGGTTTTTTAGAGCCCTCTATTTTTTCGAGTTTACTCTTGAATTCTCGAGGAGGAGAATAGTTTAAGAGGTATCTAATGTAATGGATTAGACCCTCTTGCTCTATTATATTTCCAAATTCTTGTGTTTGGGGGTGTTTGGGACACCATTGGTGTTAGGTGGGAATTGGTGGTTGGGAGTCATCATGGTGTCACTTATCAGTGTCTCTGATCTGTCTCATCGATTCGTCCCATTGTTCAGTGTCTCTTTGATCAGTCTCACTAATCAGTGGATCAATGATTGGTCTCATTGAGAGGGTATTAGGGTTCTTTCCCCTATTTTCATGATAAAACCACTTTTAGGTTTTATTGCCTTTTTAATGTAGTTTAAGGCCATTTAAAATACTATAAATGTTATTTTAAATCCCCAAAGATTTAGGAGACCCTTCACATAGCAAAACATGTGGAATGTTTATCAGCTTCACACCCTTTTCAATGTTTCCAATTACTCTCCTATGGTGTGTTTTTCTCAGTTTACCTATAATCTATCTAGCTCTCCACCATACAATGATCTATCTCGCTATCACTGAGGGAATTATTAAATCTCAGTAAATTCTAACTTGTGAAACCGCCCATCTGCGTAGTCAAACCACGATCCACTTTTTAAAAACTTCATGATTTCATATCTTGTAACACTAGGATCGAGGAATTTATCCCAATGATATATTATTCTTCTTTGGTCTCTTTTATTTCTCTATTGGTGCACCTGGAGTCCCTCTTCTAGAAACAAGTCGCACTTGGATGTGAGCCCCCCCAATTCAGTCCTTCTAGGAGTTTCCTGCATGTTGCGTCAACCCCAGTTCCTTGTGCAAAGTGAAAATTTTGATCCTTAATCATCTAGGAAGGGGTTCTCCCTTTATCTATGATTACTATGCATCATGAAAGGTGGGTATTATGATGTTACTATGGGAAATAGATGAAACAAACTTTAAATAAGACAATAGATAAACATTTAAATAATGAAGTGGTTGTAATGATGATGTTATTATTTTGATTTACGTTCATTTTTATTTTGTAAATTGTATGGACTTATGTCCCCTAAAAATTGTGGTCATTGGTGGTCGTTTCTTGTGCACCAATGAACCTCGATTTTATGGATAATCTTATGATCAAAGATATGTAACATGGAAACAGGTTAATCCCATAAAATTGGTTGATTAAATTGATGCCTGATAAATATGAATCCCTTCTTTGATCACCCCAGTTAACCAAATAGAAAGAATGGACTACTTGGGTGATGTTGGATAAATCTGAAAATCACACTGCTCTCTTCAAGTGATGTGCATGGTTATTCTATTGATGCCTTGTGGGGTGACATATAGGGGAAGGAATCACTGGTTGAGAGATTTTTGGTTTGTTAATTTTACGCCATGTGGAGCTAGTGATAAATGTTCTAGACTCCATAAGATGGGGATTGGTTTGGGTCCTGTAATATGAGAGATCTCACAAATCCCTTCTGATGTTTTTTACTTTACAAGAGAACTAGGTGTGAATGCCTAAAATCCCACTCGACTATTTTTTGAGTTATTATTTTTGGATTGGGGTTTTTCATGATTAGTTTCTCTGTTGTGATGAATTATTGAAATGGAAATCACTTGAACATATTTATGAGAAAAGGTACAATGGGGAACAATTTTCCAGAAATGGGTTGTGCTCTAGTTTTTTCTGTTGTGTGCATGTTCATGTATGGATAACAACAACAGTGGTTTCACATGGGATGGTTTTTGGTTTCAACATCCTTATGATGGAATGAGTGATTGGTTACCAATATGAATAATATTTAATTCTTGTGCTTCTTATATACACCCCACCCAAGTTTATCACTTTGTGCCAAACACACCCATTTCAGGGGAGAGGGTGTTTTTCCCAACATGCCTATGAGTGTCTGGTTATTAGCTTCATTCTTCTTCCTCTACGAGGTATCCAAAGACTTTTTGGGTAGGATTTGATGAACTAAGGTTCAATATGGACCTAGACTCTTTTGTAAGGGGGTGTAATGGTGGTTATCCATGGTGTGTGCAGGTAGGTTTGTTTCCCAAGCATATTTGGGATAAGGCCCAGGTGTCATTGGTCGTGGCAGTGGTTGTTGAGGCCCAGGTGTCATTGGTCGTGGCGGTGGGTTTTGAGGCCCAGGTGTCTTCAGGAATGTTGGTGGATTTTGTGTCCTAGGAGTCTGTGGGTGTGGTTATGTGTGGTTGTGCTGGACCTAGTGTCTACGGGTAGGATGTGTGGTTGTGATGGCCCATAAGGTTGTTGTTGGGGTGACAGTGGGACTATAGTAGAAATTGTGGGGGAGGTCTGATGCGTAGGATGTCCTAAATAACTAGTTAGAAAGTCGTACGGGGTACCCAAATATTGATGTGTTATTACTATTACTTTACCTGATCTGTGTTATTTGGGGAGTGTGCCTTGGTGAGGTTGGGTGGATAGTTTTTTATGGGTGTTTGGTTATCTCTATTTTCTCACGGATCATTAATAGGTCTCCCCACTTTTGCATGAGATATCTTGGTTTTCCTATTTAGTATACATGTATACTCACGCTATGTATATACAATTTATTTCAGGTTTTGTGGGGGACATTGAGTACCATGCCTGACCTTACTAGCTTAGACGTCAGGATAGTTGTCGTTGTTGTTTTTATTTTCTTTTGGTACTTCCTTTCAGAGTTTTATTTAACCTTGTATCACTTTATTTTGAACATGAATATGGGAATGGATTTTTCAATTTTCTATTACATTAATTTTAGGTATTTTTTTGAGTTTTACCATCTTATCTACTGATCTGGTTCTATAAAAAGTGTGATGTATTCCATATTAAGTGTGATTACATACCCATGGTTCTAGTCTCCACTCCATAGCCTATTGAAGGTGGGACTCGAGGGTCAGTATATCAGCTTCATCTTAAATAAGGAAGGGTCCGGAAGTTTTCATTCTCTTCCCTCTTCTTAGGAATGGTGGGTTGTGACAACATTGGACATATTATGTTATGGGTGGGGCCTATTATAGCCTCTCGATGCATCATTAGGTCTCATGAGAAAAAATAGATATGGAATTGACCGAGGCCTTACCCATTTAATGATATGGTATTGGATAAGGACATAATCATTTTTAGATGTCTTTGATGAGGCCTTGATGGTATATTCCATAATTTTTGACATTATTCATTTCCCTCATTATGATAATTGATAGTCTATGAGGATATTCTAATAGTATAATAACCATGTTTATGATATTTTATGGCATTATTTCTTCAACACTTATTCCTACTATATGATGTTCATGTTAATTTTTTAATGCAGGTGTTTTTTGTTATTCACCATGCCTAATGGTTATGTATTTGATATCTTTTGATATATTGCTCACCCTTAATGAGCATCTGATCCCACCCCTTTCTGTTTTTTATTTTAGCTGGATGTGAAGAAGTAAATTATGAATGACTTTCAGGGTTAACCTAGGATTTATGGATGTTTTCAAAGGATATTATATTTTGTAGTTCATTTCAAGTTTCAATGTTGAAACTATGCATGTATTTGGTTTTCCAAAACTACTAAACTAATTAATTATTTCAGGATAAAAATTTCTTAAAATAATTTCAATGTAATTAAATCCGGCACTGACTCTGAGCAATTGGTGTCGAGTCTTTAAGAAAATCTACTGCAGGTATAGAACATGGTTACTGAATTAAATCTAGGCAATAGAGGATAAATAGATCAACCAGGAGAGTTCTTAAATTAGAAGCTGACGACCATAATGTATGAAAGTGATCCTAAAGAGGAAGATGGTTAGATAGAAAAGAATGATCTGATCTTTCAATTCTTGGACACACATTAGAAAATCATTGTAAAGTGTAAAATATTCAGACTTTGTGTCCCCAAAAAAGATAGTGAGATTATATGGTACATGAGAATGAAAATGTTGTCTTGTATTTGAAGGGTCTGAAGGGACACTTCATTGAGTAGTTTTATCCAGATTTGCTGATGATGGTGTAGTCTTTGGAGCCATTTTCGTTGATAAAGGGAGAGAGTTTAGTATTAGTTTACTACAATTGGTTCATGGAAATGTTTCATTTTGTTTTGGATGTATTAAATAATAACCAGCTAAAGGTTTAGAGGTACTTGCATGGTTTTTGACTAGAAATTATAATTTCTGTATTCATGATGAATCTTTCTACCTATGCATAGATAGTAGAGATGGAAATTATGGAAGATATGTACATGTATGTAAAGGTCAGTTATTCTTCCAATTTTTTAAAAAACAGTTAAAGATTAAATGGAGTTCATAAAAGGAAGAAGAAGTTGAATGATCGATGTAGGAGTTATTGCTGTAGTTCCTGGATGTGGGCATACTATAAACCTTTAATTATATATAGTGTTTTTCCTATGACCTAATATTTTTATAGAAAGGTTTGTAGTATCTTTAATTCTTTTTCCTCGAATTCGGAAATATGTAACAATTGTGGATGGTATGTTGATCTATAGTTTTTGGGTCAGTCTATCCCTATACCTCATTGTAGTCATGGATCACCAACACAAAATTCTACTTCAGTGCAGTTTGATTATTAGAAGTCTACAGTGATCCAGCCAAATGCCTATATCTTAAAGAACCTTCATGTAGTGGATGAGATTTCAGAAGAGGTAGATGAAAGACTAATGATAGTGTGTGGTTTTATATCCATTTAATCATAATTAATAACTAGTTATTATGATATATATTCATCCCACTTACTTATATATTCATATTTTTTGGATATTCTTAAAATTACATAGGAACTCATATCAATTTTAATGGAATTACCAACTGCCATTGGAAAGAGGAAAGGGATTTGGTTGTAATATCCTTATTTTTCATTATCGATAGTTGATGTAGTGTTAGTATGATATTTTCCCATTCTCAATCTATGTCAATTTTATGTAATCATTAAGATGGATTGAATTATCACTCATCATGATGAGTTTTATTATTTTCATCGGTGTGTTTTATTTCATGAGGCTAATGAGAGAACTTTAGTGTTTCTAGGAGGGTGGGATATGAGTTTTGGTCATATAGAACCTCCCCTCATAGAGATAAAGATATTTTTCTTTTATTATAGGTTATTGTAACAGCCCGAGATTTTATGAAAAATATTCTTTTTAATTTTATTAATGTCTTGTGTTGTACGCTACACCAAAAGGAGCTTGCACAACACACATCTTTGACTTGCCTTGCATTACACGCAATCGCAACCTTCCTCGATAGCGTGTGTAGTACGCAATACTGAGTTTCACGAAACAACGATATGCTATTAAAATATTACTAAAACTAGCCGTTATGAATAGTAATAACCACTTTTTAAATTTTAGAAATTTTAGCTCTCAAAATGGACTTCATTTTTTGGATTCGGAGTATCGAATTTAGCCTAAGGTGAAATTTTGGTACATTTCGGATAACTTTCATATTCTGATGAATAGTGAAAATTACTAAATTATAATTAAAAAACAACTTTTTTAATCGAAATAATTAATAGTGATAAATTATTAATTTGAGTAGTTTTAAAGTATATTTAGAATATATTTTTACAATTTAATACAATGTTGGTCATTGGTTGTAATTTCACATTTAAACCAGACATAATCAAGTGTCAATCTTTTGATATATTTTGTTTCCTAAAAACACGCTATTTATTTTAACAGCGGGATTTAATTATAAAATTAATTAATGAAAATTATATGTTATGAATTTGGTAAAATAGACTTCATTTTTGAATTCGGAATATGAAATATAGCTTAGGATGAAATTTTGGCATTTTTCTGAAAACTTTCAATTTTTGATGAATAGTGAAACCACTAAGTGGTAGGTTAAAAACTGAATTTTTCATAAAACTTAATTTTACCGCTTTTGTGAATGGAATTTCAAAAATCCGAGAGACTCGGTTGATGTCAGTAAGTAAAATGTGGTTCAATGAGATGAAAATAATTTTTGGTGAATAGTAACTTTTTATTTTTTTACCACGGTTAAAAGTAAATAGGGTAATTATGGGTAGAAATGATATTATAATTACCCTAACACATGTCCTAATTCTATTGGACAAGTGTAATTCGACCAAAAAAAACTTAGGAATAAAATATGACCATTTAGGCCCACTTGGATTAGATTAGGACATTTATTACTATTTAATTCAAAGAAGAGTTAAAAGAGTTAAAATCAAAGTTTATTTACTAAAACATTTTTAATATGGGGTTATACATAAGATAAATTAGACTATAAATATTCATTAGAAATCTAAAATGATTTCCTACATAATGATATTTTATTTAGAATTTTTAGACTTTAAATAAATTAATTTATTTATGACACAACAATGATGAAGTAATTACCCTTTTAAGGAAATATTAACATAACTGATGTTATAAATACTCAAATGAATGTAATTTGAGACTTTTTATGAATTCCACTAATTTTCAAGGTTACTATGATATATTAGTGGTGATTTAAGGAATTTGGTTCGAACATATAATTCTGTTACGACTTTCACAAAAATCATATATCAAATAGTGTCAAAATTGACACAAAATAGTTTTAAATCAAATATTATATTATTAATTGTTATTTTATTCCTAAAAATATAAGGTTCGGCCAAATGACTTAGATAAGGATATATATATTAATAATAAACAATTTGGGGTTCGTTTGTCATGTTATAGTAAGTGTATTAACCATATAGTGAAAGAAAACAAAAAGACACGGTAAAAGTTAAATTATTTAACTTAGAGTTAAATCTAATTGATAAGGTTAAAATAATACCCTAAACTTGTCTAAATCCTATTGGATGATAGGATTTCGACCCATCCCCACTTTATCTTCGAAATAAGACCCTTTGGAACCATTATAAACCGATTTTGACTTTAATATAAAATAATATTTTGAGATATTCCTAAGGTGCCCCTCTCCTCCCTTATAAAAGGACACCTCCTCCCCCTCCTCCTCACACCAATTTGAGCACTCAAGCTCGGCCAACCCCTGCCAAAATCTCTTCTCCACTTCCATAGAAACATCATAGAGGTTCTGGTCTTCCTCAAAGACCAATTTTAGTTCCCTAAGAGGAGGTCTCAAAGAGGCGCTTCAAAGAAGAGGTAATTACCGTTACCAATTCTTTCATCTTTATTTCTTCTTCCACTTCTTTTTCATAGGTTGTTTCATTATGAAGTAATAACATCAGTATCACTCATATACTGATATGTTATTATAAGTATGAAACAACCCTATTTCACCATCTATCCATCCTACGGAAAAAGAAATCACCGCGCGTGCGTACGTACGGAATACCGTCTCCACGCCGTGGTGTAATCTATTTTCCACCACCACCTTACATGGATGGGTA
The DNA here is from genome assembly GCA_963277665.1 of Viscum album. Lineage (NCBI taxonomy): Eukaryota > Viridiplantae > Streptophyta > Magnoliopsida > Santalales > Viscaceae > Viscum > Viscum album. The sequence continues at coordinate 1,877,163,478 of OY728161.1, forward strand.
TAATGGTGTAAAAAATAACTATACATAGTTATTACAACATCATATTGATTCTGATACATTGTATAATCTACTCTAATTCAATTCAATATTTATGGAAATGATATCATCGCTCGTGCGTACGTACGGACTAACATCTCCACGACGCGATGAGATTCATTCTCCATGTTAACCATTTAAGATTGATTATAAAGTATATATAAGAAATAATAATGAAATATATGACATTATAAAGCTACTGGATTTATTTATATATATATATATGTATGTATGACATCTACTTACTTCCATTCAAGACAATAAGGAAAGGAAAACAACGTTCATGCGTACGTACGGACTACCGTCTCCATGAACGGTGTTTTTCATTTCATTTATCTATCTATTATATATATATATACTGAATATATATGATATATAAATCATATTTTATATTATGGAAGTAAGTAAATCATGATATAAGTAATAATAATGTCAAGAACAACAAGTCAAAACACCTACGATAAATGAAACGATTTTACCCAAAACGCTTCTTTAACATGGAATTTACAAAAGAAGGGGTAATATAATGTCATAATTGAACCATATATGAGATCATAACAATGAATATGATTCTGTAATAAGTCAATGACATTATTTAAATCATTATACATGAGGTTCGGACATATACGAAGCAAATCGGACCTAAGGTAAGGGAAAATATCACAATCTCATTTTTATCCGAGATTGTTTATTCGTAAGTATTTACTGGGGTGTATTTTATCATCCACATCCATGTTTCATCAATATGTAATATTATTTCCATCCACCTACAATTTTTTAAATCCATTTTTACCCTTCGTTGAGTTTTTAGTAATATGTATGAAAGGAATCTTTTGTCGTTTTTCGTACGAGGTACTTTTTGACTTTTCCGACAAAAGTATGAAGAATGTTTTTTTAACTTATTCGACATGAATGGATTTCTAAAAAATTATTTCCAAGAAGCTTCCTTTACAAGTATTCCAGTTTATTTTTAATCAACTTCTTTTAGTTTAAAATTGCATGACATGTTATGAAAGGAAAAGTGTTTTGAAGTAGAAAGGATATTTTCCTCAAGAATGAAGTTCAAGTATTTTATCAAAATTATTTTCCATCTAAGATAACAAAAGGGTTCCGTTTTTATCCCTATTTTTTACATTGATTTGATTATGTTGTGATGGAAACATTTTTATGAATTCCTTTATCTTATATGAATTGTTTTATGATGTCATGTTGTTTAAGAATCCCATTTTTATTACATGGGTTATGCGATGATGTATGATTTATGATTATGTGGAAAACATAAGAAAGGATTCATTATAAGATGGGTGGGACCTATATCTCCCTCAAATTCATTGGGTAAAGATGTTATATCTCATGAGATAGACAGGGATGGAACGGTAGGTTATACCGGTTCAGTGAAACAGGACTGAAACGAGGGTTACTCGATTCAGAAAGGGACTTTGTCCACTAAGATAGTCTTGGAAATGAGTCTTGACTAACAAGAAATGATTATCTATGATTATGTGTGAATGCCACAAAGTTTCATGTTTTATGTTATGATTATTGTGATTACATTTCACTGCCATGATTTATCCCATGTTATGAAATTATGATCTCTTTTGCAGGATAAGATTTCCAAAATTTATGTGCTTGTGTATACGATGTGATTGATATTTATTTTGTTTACCCTTACTGAGCATTTGAGCTCACCCTTTTATGTTTTCTTTTCCCCAGGATATAAAGAAAGGTTTTAGATAAAAAAAGGGAAGATCTTTATGGGAGATGTTGAAGATCTTTCACCATGATTAGGAGATTACATTCCGAGTTTCCAAAGACACTAAACTATTACGATCCTTGTGTGTGTGTTTTTGTTATGTACCAAGTATTCCGCAAAAGTAATGTAATGTCCATGTACGTCAAGTTTCGGGTCTCTACAGTTGGTATCAGAGGAAAGGTTTAGTCATCCTTTGGAAACTAGGATGCGAAAACGTTAGTGAGATCCCTAGAGATATTTCTAAGGTATGTCTAGGGATGTCCCTAAGGTTAAGTATACGTATAGGTTATAGTACTAGAACTATGCTAACGATCATAGAATTAAACCTAATATGTTAGATATTGAAGGTACTTCCCCTTTATTATGTTGTTTTCCCTAGCATGATTTTTGCCTCTCACACTATTCTTTTTGGGTTTTAGACGATGGCTGGAACCCGAAGGAACCGTGTTGATCAATGCAATGGACAATGCAATGATTGTCCTCCTGAACAAACAAATGTTATGGGAGATGGAGTGCAAAATCTTATTGCTATACTTACACAAGCTATGAATCATTCTGGACTTCCAAATGAGCAGAGAAGGGAACAATATTCTATTGAGTCCTTCATGAGGCAACGTCCACCTTCTTTCAGTGGGTCTTCTGATCCACTTGTTGCTGAAAAATGGATTAGTACCATTGAAAAGATATTTTCAGTTCTTCAATGTTCTGAACATGATAAAGTCATCTTAGCAGTATATCGTTTGGAAGGTGAAGCTGATCAACGGTGGAATCTTATCAAGAATACAAGGCAAAGAGATGAAATTGAGTCCATGGAATGGGACGAGTTCAAGAACTTATTTTTCAGTAAGTACTTCCCTCGTATTCTTCGAACAAAGATGGAAAAGGAGTTTCTTGAGCTGAAGCAGAAGGATGATGAATCTGTTGGTATATACGAAGCAAATTTTACAAGACATGCAAGGTATGCTTTCGTTATTATCATCCAACCTGAAAGTAAAGTTGATCGATTTTTCAGTGGCTTAAAACCAAGTCTTCGAAGGGCATTAGCTATAAGAGACTTCAGTTGCTATGAAGAAATTGTACGTTGTGCTATCAAGGTAGAAATGGAAGTTGGTGTTACATATCCATCTCATGGTTTTGACAAGAAACGAAAGATGGAGTTCAAGGAGAAATCTCAGAATAATGGTGAAAAGAAGATGAATGTTTCCTTATGCACAAAGTGTGGAAAGAAGCATGGTGGAGATTGTCTGAAAGGGACTAGAAAATGTTTTAAGTGTGGAAAAGAAGGTCATCGAGCAGCTGAGTGTCGAAGTAATGAAAAAAGGGTTTCTAATTATGCGAATAAAGCAAACACTGCAGAGAACGCACCACCAACACTTTAATGCTTCAAGTGCAAGTAAATGGGGCATTATGCTAATAAATGCCCTAATCCAAGGGTTAGTGATGACCGACATGAGCAACCGCTTATGGCAATGGACAAAGGGAAGTCACATGCGATCACCATTGGCGATGTTGAATATGATAATGATGTGGTGGAATTATTAAGTGTTTATGTAATGGGATTCCAAAATAATGTTGTATCATAAAGTATTGGAATATTTATGTATTGGTCTATTGTGGTTTTCAATAATTTTATGGTACTAGGAACCATGGAAAGTGATTGAAATATTTTTGGAAAAAGAATGATATGCGCATAATGAAGAGAAAATGAGAAAATTAAATATTGGACAGTATTCATGAGCTCATGATTGATATAAGGACTAAGTGATATCATGGTTTGAGTATATAGAATTTTGAGGATTTTGGTATGTGGAAGGTGTTAACTTTTAACTGCATTCATGTTTTCACTAAGGTATTCAAGAGAATACATGATTAAGGACTTTGAATGTTTGGAATGTGACCAAGAAAACATATCTTATGATATATGGGGATCAACGATGGTGTTAAATCTCTGGTAATCGTTTTCACTATGTTATGAGAGTGGACTGCAATATTATGGATAAGCCTAAAGATTGGAATGGATTATGTTGGACATAAGTTAGTATTGATTAAGGATAGAAGTTTTCTCGATATTATTGATGGGATGTTATAGTAATATATTTTTAAAAAAAGGACAACCTGCAGGACGAGCGACAACCCATCGTGTCAGACAAGGATGTGGGAATCGAACCCACATCCGAAGTGCGACTGGCCTTTATTGCCTACCACTGGCCTACAGGAAGTCCCTATTTAGTAGAAACTAGTTTTATTATATTAAGCAGTATGATATATGAAGTATAAGCCCATTTTAGGAACCATATATGATTAACCTCACTATAGATCAACTTATGTATATAATTTTTTTTACCTTTTGTTTGAGACAGATGGAATGACCCGTCATTCTATCACATGATCTGCTAACACTTCATGAATAACAAATTCAACTTCATTTATTTAAGAGATGAAGTGGAAATTGTTAAAGGCATGAACAACAGTGAGATTGTACCAAAATAAAGTAAGTATTTATTCTAATTCAAATTCTTTAACTTTAGGGAAATGATCTTGAAAACCAAAAATGTTGTCCTAGTGATCTTATATCTAATGAATCAGATGGTACCTTAGATCGTCACAAATTTATGGCATTGTGATTTCTGGCTTTTCCATAGCCATGTTCTCTACCACTCTCCATCAGAAAATGATGGTTAGATTTCTCTTCCATATCCATATTTTCATCTATGTGGAAACCCAATGATTAGTTTATTTGGGTAACCGTTACGTTTCATACTTTTGTTTTTAAAAGATTGGTTTTGATATTCCTTTTTACGATGTGGGTTTCTATTAAAGAAACTTTCTAATAGTAAACCATTTATAACCCCGACGAATTTCGAGGGCGAAATTCATTTTAAGGGGGGTAGAATGTAACAGCCCGAGATTTTATGAAAAATATTCTTTTTAATTTTATTAATGTCTTGTGTTGTACGTTACACCAAAAGGAGCTTGCACAACACGCATCTTTGACTTGCCTTGCATTACTCGCAATCGCAACCTTCCTCGATAGCGTGTGTAGTACGCAATACTGAGTTTCACGAAACAACGATATGCTATTAAAATATTAATAAAACTAGCTGTTATGAATAGTAATAACCACTTTTTAAATTTTAGAAATTTTAGCTCTCAAAATGGACTTCATTTTTTGGATTCTGAGTATCGAATTTAGCCTAAGGTGAAATTTTGGTACATTTCAGATAACTTTCATATTCTGATGAATAGTGAAAATTACTAAATTATAATTAAAAAACAACTTTTTTAATCGAAATAATTAGTAGCGATAAATTATTAATTTGAGTAGTTTTAAAGTATATTTAGAATATATTTTTACAATTTAATACAATGTTGGTCATTGGTTGTAATTTCACATTTAAACCAGACATAATCAAGTGTCAATCTTTTGATATATTTTGTTTCCTAAAAACACGCTATTTATTTTAACAGTGGGATTTAATTATAAAATTAATTAATGCAACTTCTATGTTATGAATTTGGTAAAATAGACTTCATTTTTTAATTCGGACTATGAAATATAGCTTAGGATGAAATTTTGGCATTTTTCTGAAAACTTTCAATTTTTGATGAATAGTGAAACCACTAAGTGGTAGGTTAAAAACTGAATTTTTCATAAAATTTAATTTTACCGCTTTTGTGAATGGAATTTCAAAAATTCGAGAGACACGGTTGATGTCAGTAAGTAAAATGTGGTTCAATGAAATGAAAATAATTTTTGGTGAATAGTAACTTTTTACTTTTTTTTACCATAGTTAAAAGTAAATAGGGTAATTATGGGTAGAAATGATATTATTATTACCCTAACACATGTCCTAATTCTATTGGGCAAGTGTAATTCGACCAAAAACAAACTTAGGAATAAAATATGACCATTTAGGCCCACTTGGATTTGATTAGGACATTTATTACTATTTAATTCAAAGAAGAGTTAAAAGAGTTAAAATCAAAGTTTATTTACTAAAACATTTTTAATATGGGGTTATACATAAGATAAATTCGACTATAAATATTCATTAGAAAGCTAAAAAGATTTCCTACATAATGATATTTTATTTATAATTTTAGACTTTAAATAAATTAATTTATTTATGACACAACAATGATGCAGTAATTACCCTTTTAAGGAAATATTAACATATTTGATGTTATAAATACTCAAATGAATGTAATTTGAGACTTTTTATGAATTCCAATAATTTTCTAGTTTACTATGATATATTAGTGGTGCTTTAATCAACTTGGTTCGAACATATAATTATGTTATGACTTTCACAAAAATCATATATCAAATAGTGTCAAAATTGACACAAAATAGTTTTAAATCAAATATTATATTATTAATTGTTATTTTATTCCTAAAAATCTAAGGTTCGGCCAAATGACTTAGATAAGGATATATATATTAATAATAAACAATTTGGGGTTCTTTTGGCATGTTATAGTAAGTGTATTAACCATATAGTGAAAGAAAACAAAAAGACACGGTAAAAGTTAAATTATTTAACTTAGAGTTAAATCTAATTGATAAGGTTAAAATAATACCCTAAACTTGTCTAAATTATATTGGATGATAGGATTTCGACCCATCCCCACTTTATCTTTGAAATAAGACCCTTTGGAACCATTATAAACAGATTTTGACTTTAATATAAAATAATATTTTGAGATATTTCTAAGGTGCCCCTCTCCTCCCTTATAAAAGGACACCTCCTCCCCATCCTCCTCACACCAATTTGAGCACTCAAGCTCGGCCAACCCCTGCCAAAATCTCTTCTCCACTTCCCTAGAAACATCATAGAGGTTCTGGTCTACCTCAAAGACCAATTTTAGTGCCCTAAGAGGAGGTCTCAAAGAGGTGCTTCAAAGAAGAGGTAATTACCGTTACCAATTCTTTCATCTTTATTTTTTCTTCCACTTCTTCTTCTTAGGTTGTTTCATTATGAAGTAATAACATCAGTATCACTCATATACGGATATGTTATTATAAGTATGAAACAAACCTATTTCACCATCTATCCATCCTACGGAAAAAGAAATCACCGCGCGTGCGTACGTACGGAATACCGTCTCCACGCCGTGGTGTAATCTATTTTCCACCACCACCTTACATGGATGGGTATAATGGTGTAAAAAATAACTATAAATAGTTATTACAACATCATATTGATTCTGATACATTGTATAATCTACTCCAATTCAATTCAATATTTATGGAAATGATATCATCGCTCGTGCGTACGTACAGACTACCGTCTCCACGACGCGATGAGATTCATTCTCCATGTTAACCATTTAAGAATGATTATAAAGTATATATAAGAAATAATAATGAAATATATGACATTATAAAGCTACTGAATTTATATATATATATATATGTATGACATCTACTTACTTCCATTCAAGACAATAAGGAAAGGAAAACAGCGTTCATGCGTACGTACGGACTACCGTCTCCATGAACGGTGTTTTTCATTTCATTTATCTATCTATTATATATATATATATTGAATATATATATGATATATAAATCATATTTTATATTCTGGAAGTAAGTAAATCATTATATAAGTAATAATAATGTCAAGAAAAACAAGTCAAAACACCTACGATAAATGAAACGATTTTACCCAAAATGCTTCTTTAACAAGGAATTTACAAAAGAACGGGTAATATAATGTCATAATTGAACCATATATGATATCATAAGAATGAATATGATTCTGTAATAAGTCAATGACATTATTTAAATCATTATACAGGAGGTTCGGACACATACGAAGCAAATCGGACCTAAGGTAAGGGAAAATATCACAATCTCATTTTTATCCGAGATTGTTTATTCGTAAGTATTTACTGGGTTGTATTTTATCATCCACATCCATGTTTCATCAATATGTAATATTATTTCCATCCACCTACAATTTTTTAAATCCATTTTTACCCTTCTGTGAGTTTTTAGTAATATGTATGAAATGAATCTTTTGTCATTTTTCGTACGAGGTACTTTTTGACTTTTCCGACAAAAGTACGAAGAATGTTTTTTTTAACATATACGGCATGAATGGATTTCTAAAAAATTATTTCCAAGAAGCTTCCTTTACAAGTATTCCAGTTTATTTTTAATCAACTTCTTTTAGTTTAAAATTGTATGACATGTTATGAAAGGAAAAGTGTTTTGAAGTAGAAAGGATATTTTCCTCAAGAATGAAGTTCACGTATTTTATCAAAATTATTTTCCATATAAGATAACAAAAGGGTTCCGTTTTTATCCCTATTTTTTACATTGATTTGATTATGTTGTGATGGAAACATTTTTATGAATTCCTTTATCTTATATGAATTGTTTTATGATGTCATGTTGTTTAAGAATCCCATTTTTATTACATGGGTTATGCGATGATGTATGATTTATGATTATGTGGAAAACATAAGAAATGATTAATTATAAGATGGGTGGGACCTATATCTCCCTCCAATGCATTGGGTAAATATTTTATATCTCATGAGATAGACAGGGCTGGAACGGTAGGTTATACTGGTTCAGTGAAATAGGACTGAAACGAGGGTTACTCGATTCAGAAAGGGACTTTGTCCACTAAGATAGTCTTGGCAATGAGTCTTGACTAACAAGAAATGATTATCTATGATTATGTGTGAATGCCACAAAGTTTCATGTTTTAAGTTATGATTATTGTGATTACATTTCACTGCCATGATTTATCCCATGTTATGAAATTATGATCTCTTTTGCAGGATAAGATTTCCAAAAGTTATGTGCTTGTGTATACGATGTGATTGATATTTCTTTTGTTTACCCTTACTGAGCATTTGAGCTCACCCTTTTATGTTTTCTTTTCCCCAGGATATAAAGAAAGGTTTTAGATAAAAAAAGGGAAGATCTTTATGTGAGATGTTGAAGATCTTTCACCATGATTAGGAGATTACGTTCCGAGTTTCCAAAGACACTAAACTATTACGATCCTTGTGTGTGTGTGTTTTTGTTATGTACCAAGTATTCCGCAAAAGTAATGTAATGTCCATGTACATCAAGCTTCAGGTCTCTAAAGTTATCCTGATAAAGTTTCTTTGGTGGGTAATATTAATTTTTTGTCATGTATTTTCAAATTGTTTTCCCAGATGATTTATTCAGTATTCTTCTAAGGGAGATTTAGAGTTAATGATTGATCTAGTTCTAGATGCATTGTCAATTTTAATAACCTATTATAATATGGTTCCTATGGTTCTTAAAGATCTCATGATTCAGTTTGATGTGATGATGACAAAATGATTTATTTAAACTAGTGTTTCTCCTTAGGAATCCCCGATGCTCTTTTCCAAGAAGGAAAATAGTTCACTCTGATTGTACAGAAAATATCATAATTTGAATCAGGTAATAGTGATAAATATATATCATTTGATATGCATGAATGATTTTTTTTGACTAGTTAATGTGGGAAAAGTGGTTTTAGAAGAACTTCAGTTAGGTTATCATCGGCTCATAGTTAAGGTGGATGATATACTAAAGGTGAATTTCCAAGAGCTTGAATGGCCATTACGATTATCCTTTGATTCATTTTCCTGAATAATTATTATATTTTTTTATTTCATTGATGAATATGATATTACTTGAGTATATTGACACATTTTTGTTAGAGTTCATGGAAGATATCCTAGTTTATTTGTGATTTAATCATGAGAATGGATTTCATTTGAGTTTCATTTTATAAAACATGGGGAGTCACCATTTTTAGGGAAATATTTTTAAATATAGTTTTTGGATCAAAGAAGTGATTTTTTTAGGTTAAATTATTTCTAGGAATAGATTATCATTTTATCCAAATAATGTGAAGGTTCTCTTATTAAAGGAAGACCCATAGATCGTCTTTGAGATTTGAAACTTCCTTGTCCTTGCAGTATACCACTGATGTTTAATCAAGGATTTATAAAGGTAGGAGTTCCTATTAAATACTCTTACCACCAAAGGGGTTAGGTTCACATGGGATGAGAAATTTTTTTCCTCTATAAATGAAATGAAACATCTCATATCATCAGATCCTATTCTTATCTTACCTGGGCTAGGTAAGGGGTATGTAGTTTTTTATAATTCTTGTTGTGATTGACTGAGTTGTCTACTTATTAATGATTATCATGTGGTGGCTTATATATCTCACTTCATAAAAATGAGATAGAATAATTACCCCACTATTTATTTAGATATTTTCACAGTTACTGATTCACTTAAATTTTATTGACATTATCTTTTTTGTTAGAGGTTTCTTGAATTTTCTGATCATAGGAGTCCGAGATATATATTTTCATATAAATACGCGAATATCATATAGATGTGGTATATATAATAACTGCATCTATTTAACATATTCATCACATACACCCCAGGAAGGATAATTTCATTGAATAAACTTTTAATATGAAAGAACCATCACATGCCGTTCTGGAATCGATGGAGGAGTTATACATTTTATGGATATTAAATAAGTTAAAACTAGATGATTGGGAGGATGTTGTACGTATGTTTCTATAAAATGTTTATTTATCATAGTCTCTCATTGATTCTTTTGTGTATGATAAGCAGTAGGATGATGAATTCAATTGAATTTGAGATACTCTGTATTATGGGAGAATATATCTGGTCGGTCTCTCTCTTTAGTTGGTATTATCCATTTTTGGAAGGGTTTATCATACCAATATCTATGACGAGAACAATTTTGTTTAAAAATCATATTTCCTCAAGGAATATTCATTTGGTCACCAAAACCATGTATTATTACATGATATAGTGATTTTGGTGCTAGGTTCTGAAGCCTATCATTTTATATTATGTTTCCTTCTATTACACCTACCAACAGGTAAATGAAGAGTATATGAGACATTTTTGTTTTTCTCCAGCCTCTTATAGTGTCAGTTGGGAAATGGGATGATGAGTTTAGGGTCATTATTGGTATATTACAAAGGACTCCCTAAGGGAGTAGTTCTATTTTTATGGTGATTGATTTGTCGAAAAATGAGGCTCACTTCATTCCGATCTTAAAAACTAATAAAGATAAATAAATGAGTAAGCATTATGTACGGAGGTTGTTAGGTTACATTTGATTCCATATTAATTTTTTTAAACAAGGATACATTGTTTTACTCCTGATTATACAAGATTATTTAGGAGTTGATGGGGACAAATGACAAGTTGATTAAAACCTACCATCAATAGACATACAGTTAGATAGATAATACTATTCCGATCCTGGGTGACATTTTCCAAGACCAGGTCTTTAATTTTGGTGGATCATGGGATATGCATATGAGAATAGTTTATATTTCATAATAAATATTTATCCTTCATTGGTTATAAAGGATCACCTAAATTATTTTTATGGTAACTCATTCTGGTCCCATCTCTATTTGGTAGAGGTGGGATAGGCCTCATTGGTAGGACTGAGTCTCATTTTGGTTATATTGAAAAGAATTCAGGATATATGTTGGCATCTGGTTATATCTCAGAGTCAGCATAAATCATATTCATATCCTAAACTTCATCATTTAGAGTTTTCTATTGGTGATTGTGTATTCATAAAGTTATTCTGTAGTTGGATCATCACTATCATGTAAATCGGGTAAATATAGATTTGAGATATATTGTACCATTTGTGGTCATTATGCTGATTTGGTGGGTTTTTTATCAGAAGGGAATATCCAGTTTAGTTGATGGGAATTCATGGTGTTTTTCACATAAATCATCTCAGTAATTACTATCTAAATCCTGATAATTTATTGATTTTAAAAGAAATTGAATTGGATACGTATGTTTTTTGATATATAACAACCAATGTTGATTGTTGACTCTCAGGTGAAGGTCCTCCATTGGAAGTTGATTGCATTAGATATAGTATTATGGAGACATGGATCAAATTCTCATGGAACATGGGAGCAGGAGTATTCCATATGGGGTAGTGGAATCACTTATTTCAGGACCCTATTCTTTTATATAACTTCATGCAGATAAACTGACATATATTTGGGAGTTTGTAACATGCAATTTTCATTATTATGGTATTTCTCATATCCATTTTCATTTCCCCCATTTTTTGGGTTTGTTTTGGTCCTTTAGAGGATGGAGTGAATTTACTGTGTAAATTTACTTAATGTTTAGGGATGAATGATTTTTTGTAATTAATGGATTCTGGGTATAAATGTGACCAAGGTTAAGATAATATACTTGGGAAAACAAGTTGACCCTTGATATTATTATAAATGTTTTAGTAGAATCTTTATTTTTTTAGTTTTCATGTCGTGAATTGGTTACATGATGTGAAAACGTTATTGGGATGATTTTGTGAACCATTATAATGGGGGGGGAGTGTACACACCATGAAATTGCTTCACATTTTGAAATGGTTGATATGTTTTTTAACCGAGGATATTCCTTTTTTGGTGTATTATAATTCCATGGAATTCACATCCTGAACCCTATATTCAGGTCATGAAATGTTTAAGGCCATCAATTTTTTGTAAACCACATTTATGATTCTATTTTATTAGAAATACATGCCCCTCTCTCAAAACCTAGGAGCTATCTTATGTAATTGTTTGAATCTCTACCCCTTCTGGGTTATTCTATTCATTAATTAATCTTCATTGTGGTTGTGATTCATATCCCAAGGTCAGTGGTCTTTCTACTTATTTGATAGCTTTAGGTTCAATAGTTCCATTACACTACATTTTCAGATCCATTGTTCTTATGGTGATGTTTCATCAGGATAATTTCTAGATCAATTTTTCAAACTTCCTCTAGAAGCATGCATTTATGTTGGTTGTGGTGGGCCAGGTGAGTTCCATGTGGGAATTCATTATTCCCTTTTCATTCTTCCATGTTGGTGGATCTTGTTATAGGCATGTAAACCAAAGTTTTAGGTAAGTTATTTCATCAATATAAAATATTGGTTGAAACTTTAATGCTCTTGTTGTTATCACATTTTTTATAAATGAATATTATGATTTATTGATTTATGTGTGTGTAGAAATGGGGTTTTGTTAAAATATGGTTTTCCTATTTTTTTAAAAAAGAAGGTATTTTTAGATAATTGTGAAAGAGATTTATTTATTGGTTATAATATAATCGTTTTGATGAAATGGTTTTGTAAATGTAGTACATGGGAAGCCTTGGGTACTTAGGTGGAAGGTGTAGTAATAAGACTCACCTATTGATATCATCAAAGGGTTCACTCATGTGGTGTTACTATCCTCCCTAATCCTATTATTATAGGGACTTGTTAGAATGATTGAGAGGTCCACTTGTTTATTTGTTTCTCTACTCTCTAGATTCGATGAATTCATCTAGATACATGACGCATATTATAGTATATATTGGAGGTATACATGCTCTAATTTGTAAGACATGTAGTGGTCATAAGAGTGATTTACCAATGTTTTTTTTGAAATAATTTTGGTTTTAAATGATTTGTGATATATGAATTTACTTTCATATATGTGATATGATTTTAAACTATTTACCTAGATTATTTGGAAATGTGGTTAGGGGATTTATTTACAATTATTTTGATAAAAAAACTATTTATCTAATTAATATTTCTAATATTCATTGAAGTTGTTCATTTTTTTTATTTTCATATAAATACATGTAATGAAACAACTGGGTTGGATTCAAATGGTCCGGTTTAGATCACACCCAATGCACCCCTTCAACAGTGGATTGAACATTTTATGTCTTCCAATATAGTTAAATTCAAGGTGATATTTTGATGCGATGAGGTTTCTATTAGTAATGTCTAGGTAGATGGGGGTAAGATGGTGGGATTTTGGAATGATATCACTTGTAGTCGTTATTGTGGTTTTAGTTTTTTTTACTATTAGACTTGTAACTTGGAGACTACTTATCCAATTTTGAGTTGTATAGCTTATGATATTTCATTTTCTATATGAAATATATTTCTTATTCTACTCTTTCATAGTTTCTTATCATCTTATATATATATATATGTGTGTGTGTGTTTCATGTGTTCTAATTCATTTTCATTGAAATAATTCATTGAAGTTGTTTTTGATGCATGGGTTCTAATTTCTAGCCTGTGGGGATCTAGAATTCACATCGATAATGTTATAGGTTGCGTCAGTTAATTGATTATGGGGGTATTCCAGTCGATTCATCACAATCTAGATATCCCAGGTGTCACCTGGGAAAAGAACCCAATAATATATCTCTCATAAAATCAATGATAGGGATCTCTCCTTAAGATTCCCATCTAAGGGAGACCAATTCAAAACATTAACTGTGCCCCATATATTTTCATGACCAAAGCACAAGACAGTTCAATGTGTCTTCCATTATTTTAAATAAACATTAGGTAAAATATGACTGCACTTAACCTACTTGATAGGTATGGTTCCCAATATTTTTACAATTGTTCAACCCCTTGATAAAGAGGACCCCAAACCTAGAGACAGTACTAGGGACCTCTCCATTGTAAAAAGAGATGGGGACCACTTTCTTTTCCCTTAAATGAGGGCTAGTGATGTATTATTCTCCCATAAAATTTGAAACTAGGAATTGGGAATCCATCACAGTGAAAAATCGTAACCGTTATTACTGGACATCTCATATAGCTACACAAGTATAATATATATATATATATATATTAAATATTTTTATATGAATATCCAATACATTACACAATCAGATAATTTTGAAACTTAATTGTTTAGTGTCTTTGGAGACTAAAAAATCTTCAAATTTTGTGAAATATCTTCAAAAAGTCCCATAATTATCTTCCCCTTTAAGACTCTTCACAAAAATACCATACTTAAAACAGTTATTTAAAAACTAAATAATGGAAATATAATAATGGGTGATCTTAGAACCACAGTAATGGTAAATAATGGAGATATGTAGCCATACAGTGACTATAAGGGTATGAGACCATAGCATAAAATTTTAGAACCATTCCCTACATATCAAAGATCATAATATTTTTCCATGATTTTATTATTATAAGTTCCTAAGTCACAACTCATAAGGTAATTAAAAAATATGGGACAAATGATCATGAAATTGTATTTAGACATGGTATTGTGGGATATACATAATAGCATGAAATATTATGTCAAGGATACCCAACAAAACATTTATAACATGTTAGGAATGAGCTAACCACCCATGTGAACGATTGATGATTTAGATGACCTCACTTGTACTATCCTTTGGTCATGGGATAACCATTGTTTCACACTCTACTAAGTTTTGTATAAAATCATATGTACCCTTTGAGATCATATAACATTAATCATTACTCAATGAATTATAGGGAGATATTGGTCCCACCAATCCCATAATCAAAATTGTATATATATAAATATATATGTGTGTGTGTGTGTGCGTGTGTGTTCCATAATATTATAAAACATTCATCATATCATAACTTGAGAAATTAAATTTGTTTCATAAACCATTCATCATATCATAATCTGTGTAAAAGATAATTGTTCCATAATCAATTTAACATTTCATCATTATATAACGCATGAAAAGGAGCAGGCTCTATAAGAATTTTAATGAAGTATAACATATGGAAGATAATTTTTTATCATAAATATATTCATAATGTAGGCCATTTAGAGAAATAATAATAATTTTTTACTTGGATTATATAACCAGCAAAGCACAAGTAATGTAAGAGGATATCTCCTTATATATAATTTGATTTTTAAAGGTCACTCGGAATATTTATTATGGAAAATATATTTTCTTTGAAAATAAATTTCTCAAACTAAAAATTCATAAAACATTCTAAAAAATATTTTCTTTGAAAATAAACTTGAGAACATATAAAATAATCTTAAAAAATTGTTTAAATCATTTCTTGAGAAAAAAATCCTTCCAACTTAAAAAAATTATAACATTTTCGAAATCAGATTTTATCTTTGAAATTATTATTTTTAAATATAAAAAATTCAAAAATATAAAGAAAAAATTTCTTTTAAAATAACCTAGAAAACATGTAATGGAAGAATGAAATAAATTAGTGTTCATGACAATATGTAAAATTTTTCATGTTGTTCATGTTAAAAATAAGGGCTATTTTCACATTTTTGGTAAACCCAAATAGTCATTGTTTGGAAAATGATATGAATATTCCATTGATTTTTTTAAATTAAATCATGTGTAAAAATTTATTTAATTAACCAATTGATAAATGTTATAAAAATTTGAGAACATTTTTAGAAAATATGGGTTTGGAATAAAAAGTGATTTTGTTGAAGAGAAAAATAAAGATAATTATTCAAGAAAAACAAATTTTGAAGTGTTTTTTACATAAAAAGAGTAAAATTAGTAGAAAATAGGTATTGTGTAGAAATATCTAGATTAAAAAAATCACGAGTCTCATTTTATCATTGTAAGAATAATCATAAATAATCCTGACAAATGATGTGATTGTAACATATAACTCTTACCACTTTTGTAACACTAAATAACAATCCACATGAGGTAGTAACATTATATAAAACCTTTAATATCACTAAAATAAGAATATTAATGATACTACATGTAAAAGTGGCATTGTATACACCACATAATGTATAATAGGTTCATAACATAAGATATTTTTCAAAGAAGGTAAAGTGATTCCAAAACCCCTTAATGATTTAGTAAGATTTTGAATTATAATCCCCAATATGGAATAAAATAAAATGAAAAGATAAATATCATGAAAATAATGTGATTAATTATATAACATATCCATTGATTATTATTTATACCATATAAAATAAATCAGTGGAGAATTTTTATGTCACCTAGAAGAAAGAGAGAATAAAAATCACTTATATAATGTATTAACTTCATTTGTTCACATTCAAACACTATGTATAATAAATACGAGTTTATTTTACATTTATTAAATAAATATACTCATATATATCATAATAATAATTATATTATAATAAAACTTTATTTCCCCTTTGTTAATGATTCCATATTAATGTCATATTTCGTGAAATAACCACTTTATTTTTCTTATATATTTTGATTTGTTATTTTTGATCATGTTACTTTGATAATGGTTTGATAACATTCAAAATAATAGTCATGAAAAAATAATAATTATTATAAATAAATTATACTACTAATTTCAATCATGAATGATAGTTTTTATGAATCATGTACATTGCGACCATAGAGACGGTATAACATATATATGCATGCGTAACATTTCCATTTTTCAATGATCATTATGGAAAGGAGGTAGGTAATATTTTATAATTAAAAAAATGATAATAATATAATAAATAAAATATTATTCTTGTAAATATAATTATACATATCATCCATTTGGTGCGGTGATGATAGGAGAGAGTCACATCACTTCGTGAATACAGTAGTGCACATGTAAACGAATGAGGTTATCACCATTCAGTGAGTGAAAAGTTAAGAAATAACATTCTATATTATCTTTAAATAATAATAATTATTTATTTAATATAATATCTATTTATTTTATATCATATAAATTTATTAACATTTTCTGTATCATCATCTATGTAAATCATTATTGAAAACGAATCACATCACTTTGTGAGGGGGTATTCGACAGTACAAATGAGTGATGTTATCGTATCCCCTATAGAATTGAATAATAAAATTATATATTATATAATTATTCCATATGTATAATTATTTTATTAATATCATATATATTATTTATTTTCATCATCATACTCAACCATGAGAGGATGTAATGGAAATTCAGATGATATCGGTTTGTGAGGTTTGTAGTCACCCCGTACAGATGAATGATAATTTAATAACCCATGTGATGGAATTAGAGATGGTTGTAATTAATTACATTAATATAATAAAAATAATATAGGTTATATAATAATTTTATTATATCATCATGGTTGATTATAAATTAAAAGAGGTTGAGGAAGAAATAAAATAAAAAACTATCAATGAAGAATGTTACATATTATTCGGTATCTTTTCACCAAAAGCATTACTAGGTTTTATATCTTCCAAAAAATAAGGATTATTTTATGATTATATGGTTGTTTTTATTGTATTTGGTTATGTTTTATTATCTAAATGTTTTGAGAGGTGTGAAGAAGTTAGGGGAGCATGGCTCTTTTGTGCAATTGAGTAGGAGTGTATTTTTTGTAAATAACAAAAAGTTTTCAATGATGGGAACTCACTCATACCTCATATGGAACCAAGATAGATAAATAATGTATTTTAGATATTATATGTTCAATGAAAATATCATACACAAAAAACATATTTTTAAACATTTTATTCCTTATCCTTTAAGATCACTCACATTTACCACTTTAGTTTCCCCCACGATAATTAGTCTTTTAACCTAGGTAATTAAGTCATTAAATAAAAAATAATATGAGTTTTATTAAAAAACTTTTACCTACATGATATAAATATTAAAACAAATTTATTGATTAAAATTGATATGTGTTTTGAAAATTAATTGTAACACAAGCAAATGTAATGTGAAAAACTCCCTTTTAACATTAATTATCGTAATTTATTTTTATTTTAATAAATAATTATTATCATAAAAAATTATGTTGAAAATAGTAAAAAATATTAATTATTATTCTTTCAAATATGGAATACATTTTATAAAATTAAATTCTTTAAATTGGAGGAATTTAATTTTAAATTAATCCCACAGACATGAGAATAAAACATCTTTTCAAAGAGAAATGATCAAATGTTTATACAGCTTTTATATCAAAAATAAATGAAAAATTGATTGAAATTAAATAAATTTTATTAATATATCTATTTTATCTAATTTAAATTAAATAATAAATTAAAATATAATTAACAATATTAATAATTTATAGGAAATTTACGATTTCAATAAATATTAATTATGTTTCACTATTCATAAAAAATATTATTTTCAGAAAATTATCAACACTTAATCCTTGGATAATATTAAAATGATTATTTAAAAAATTAACTTTATTTTTTGAAATAATTTTTATAATATTTTCAAAAATTAGTTTTTAAATAAATGTAAAAGAGGTGACAAAACTTTTATTTAGAAAAATACTATTTTTAATTGTAAACTTTTATTTATTATTATCTATTGTCTGGAAAACACTTTAGACGAATCGTAAAAAATTTATGGAA
Organism: Viscum album; assembly: GCA_963277665.1. NCBI lineage: Eukaryota > Viridiplantae > Streptophyta > Magnoliopsida > Santalales > Viscaceae > Viscum > Viscum album. Next base: position 1,877,182,485 of record OY728161.1, read on the forward strand.
TATATATTATAAAAATTTCATCAAAACCATTCAAAAAAAGTGATTTTTTAATTTATTGATGTTGAACACATTTTTGGGTATAAAAGAAAATTTTTAGGAAAATATTTCCTCCATTTTGACTTCTAATTAATTAGTCACCAAAGAATGAATTTTATATAAATATGTAAAAATTTATTTTTATAATTTAGTTAATATTATTAATACATACCATTCAAATGCCTATGTTATAACTATCTTAATAACATTTTAATATTATTTAATGTTTCATTTAAACTAAGTGTTGCATAAAATACAAGCTAAACTCAATGCTTCAAATAACACAAGATAAAATCAGTGTTGCATATAATAAAAGATTAACTTGGTGTTCTGTGAAACTCAAGATAAAATCAATGTAGTGTGTAATTAAATCTAAACATGATTTTACATGTAACTCATTCAAAAAATGGTGATTTTTATAAAAAAAATATTAAAAAAATAACTTTTGTCAGAAAATAAATAATTCAAAATATATAGAGGTGTTTCATTATACTCCCCTAAAAATGTTTTTCTTAAACACAATTAATATTTATTATTAAAGGTTTAACATTGGAAAATATTTCATATATTTCTAAATGGTAAATATGGTTAATAAAAAATTATATTGAAAATAGAACGGGATATGTGGAAGTCCTCTGGAATAACACATAAAAGGTCAGGTTGGAATTAAAAACATGAAGGTAGAAGAAAAAAATAAAAACAAAACACTGATGAAGAGTGATAGAGAACATGGTCAGAAGAAAGTTAATTATAAAAAATCCATAAACCAAATTTTTGTAAAAAAATTCATTGATATAATAAAAAATTATGATAGCATGAAAAAATTATATTTTATGGACCCTTTCCTAATGTTGGGTAATTCCTTTTTCCATCTAGAGTGATAAAATTTGAAATTGTACTTACCTAATATATTTTTATTTTATAGGAATAATTTTTAAAATTGGTTGTGCATTGAAAAATTCACACATCATTTATTACTCCATGAAATGAAGGTGAATTTTTTATACCAGAAGCACTAACGGATCACAAGATCCAAAAATAGGATGACAAGTTATTATGTATATCTTTTGTTATTGTTAAAAAAAATGGTTAGCACAAGTTATCCAATATTCATAAATCTTCATATGTTGAAGTAATATATGAATCTCTAAAACCTCATAAAAATATCATCCTAAAAAACTCCATAAATGGTCATCCTTATAGCCGTTCCAAAAATCATTGAATATAAATAAGGTTACTAAATATCTAAAAATAAAATTAACATTAATCCACCAAATATTATAATGTTTCTCTTGATTTTTACTTTCCAAATATGTGAATAACTTAGTCATATTTTTTTTGAATCATAGTAACAACCAGAACTAACATACAACCATAATGTAAACATACAAACGTAATCATTTCTTGATTAAAATAAAATGATGTTAAATATACTAAAAAAATAATTCTATAAACTCATTCAATAATAACATATTTCACTTTTTCAAAAAATATATTATCATTTATAAAGTTATCAATACTATCCAATTTACATTATTCATACCAATCATATCTTTATCCTAACTAAAAAACATTTTCTCAACATTACAAATATATTAATGGTTCTTTTTCCATTAAAATTTTTTTTTCCATTAATATCACCTTAATATTAAATAACTTTTCTATTTCATCAACACATTTCAAAATAAACCAGAAAATCTAAAAAAAAAACATTATGTGAACAATCCTTATATATTTCTTGATTCATATATCCTAATCCATGAATTATAATGCCTTAATACTTCAATCATCTGATTTCTTTCTCAAACCATTACCAAGGATTTATCATATTATTCCTTAATACCACTTCCCTTTTATATGTCATTCTTAGTCTCTTTATCATCAATAAGAATTCCATTACTCATATATACTTAATGATTCTCTTCACTAGCTTTCCCCTTATGACATCAATTTTCATAATTCCTATACACTCTTTATTTAAAACAATAATACATTGATAATAACTCTATCATACAAATATTCTCAACTATTGTGTCAATTGAAATTTTCATTTTTCCTAATAAGATTTTACATTGAGTCCTTATCCACAAAAAACATCCCTTACCTTTGATACATTCTATGGAGTGATTTCTTACACATTCATTAAATATAAAAAGCTGAATTTTCTCTCCAATGCGGTCTCTATTACTCAAACTCTAAACTAAATCTATCATTCTCTTCATTGATGAGTCTGAGAGTTGTTTAAGGATCACATTTTTTATCATATATCGTGGTTACTCATTAGGTATAATCTCATTATCCTTCACTCCAGTTGTCATCCAATTTGGATTCTCATCATCAAATTGTCCATCACATTCAATGTTCACCCAGTTATTTCTAGTTCTAACCATTAACTAAAACAAGAATGAATATTGTGAGTCACAATTTCTATAGTGTAAAACCACACAGTATGAAAAATAATATATAGGATGTCTAAATCATGAAATCTTATTTTCAATCAATGAAACTTTAGGGTTATCATAGTTTATTCATTGCTATAATCTATGTAATATAATTATTGTGAATTATATCAATGAATTTTTACCTTCATATAGTTATCTGATATATTATAAATAAAAAAAATCTCTTAGATAATACAATAAAGAATTTATAAATAAAGAATGAATTAAATAATATATATTTATGGATGTTAAGGAACCTATACTAATGGAATAGTAATTTGACATTTTGATTAGTAATTTGACCATTAGTAATAGTAATATGACAAATAGAATAGTAACTTCCCATATTAAAGTATAAATAATATTTTGGCGACTTATAAATGAAAATATTATATATTTATATTGTGATACAAGTAACTAAATGTTTTGAAAATAATAAATAATAAATTTGTATTTTGTAAGTCCTAAATATTAAATTGTGATTTTATTATTAATATAAGGATTTAAAATAAATTTATTTCCATATTTTTTGGAATTAATTAATTTTTTCCGAATGATTATAATATTATTTAATGATACCTTAATGAATTTTTCAAAGTGTTATAAAATCAGTTATAGTATTAAAATTGGTAATTTTCAAATAATTGATGATTTTATTTAAAAATTAAAGATATATTATTTAGAAAAATATTTTCATAAAATGGAGTCCATTTTATAATTCTACACATCAAAAAATTGTTAGCTTGAAATTTTGATATTGTTGAAAAATAGTTGAATTTTTGGTGAATAGTGAAATACGATATTTTAAAATATTTAACAAAAACATGATTTACTCAGTCATTGATGATTTATGGATTATTTGATCCCATAATAAAGAACATTAATTCTTTACATCAAAATGTTTAGTGATAATTACCAAAATATTCATAGTCATGATCCAAAATAATAAACAAATGAATAAAATATTCAAAAAACACCCCTCTCCTACACTATAAATACCACCCCTCATTACCTCTTATCCTCACACCTATTAAGACTTGAAGCTTGTAAAATTTCATCCCAATAATTTCCCTATAATATAATCCATTTACATGAATCCTTGGTCTCATCAAAAGATCAAACCCTTTACCCTAAGGAGGTTCTCTAGGAAGAGAAATTCAAGAGGTAGAATCCCCTTTCGTTTCTTTTACTTTCTTTCCGATTTCAGTTATCATATTATTCTCTCCTCACCTCCACCTATACAAGATGAATGATAACTCAAATATATTTTATTTACTAGAATTTTATTTTGTTAATTGTATAATTCATCTTGTAATCTCTTGCCTCTCTCTTTTGTTCTGAAAAAGAAAATATCATCTCTGGTGTGTCGATTTACTGCCACCATAGATGACACTTTTTAATTTTTCACTAACACAACCATGTATGTTAATAAAACCATTAATTTGGTTAAATTATATTTAATTATATATATTATAAGTCATATAGTGTTCTGAAACCAGTATATATACATGATATTAATCAATGAAAGGAAACTAGTTTATGATGATTGAAGAACCACCAAAATAGACTAAACAATTATCACTATTGTCTTATCAAATGATTAATCCAAACCCCATATAATCAAAAGATTTATAGAACCAGTTTTTCTAATCTATTATCATTAATAACATATAATTTTAGTTTTGGATAATTATTCTCATTTACATGAACCGCTACACTCCTCTACAAGTAAAAAAATCATGAAAACCAAGGAAAAGAACACCCCCAAATGACAGAATTAAATCTCCTAACTAATCAAAATACCATAAATGAACAGAATAAAATTAAAATAAGTAAAATAAATATGTAAAAGGTTATTAATTAATTTACTAATAAATCAAATTTTGTTTTTCTGGATATTTAAATAAATTGTATAATACTTTTGGTCATAAGGTAAGAGTTTCTTCCTAAACCTCCATTTTCATTCAGGCTATGATTTCTTCCTTGTTACACTGATGTAGTTATTAATTATTTTGTTATAATTCTTAAAAATTATGTTTATATGTTGTGAAATCATGTAACTAGATTAGTTTATCTTTATTTTTTGGGGAAATACTTGTTTTACAAGGTTCCCTTCTAAATGATCCCAATACACAAGCCCGATGAAAGAGAACTCATCGATTTCTTACCCATTTTTAAGTATAATAAATAATCTATTTAAATTTTATTTATAAAGTCACTACTTTTGTTATAAAAAAACTTATTTATTCATTTATGATTTTATACAAAAAAATATGAAAAATATAAATGATCTTTACAAAAAAAGTATTCTTTGCAAAGTAAATTTTTTTATTTCTCTCAAGCATTTCTTGATGATTTTATTAGACCATTTTTATCTATTTCAATAAATATATTGAATATTACACTTTATTGATATTGAACACTTATTATTATCATATACCATATTTTATTAAATGTTTTATGATTAGTTTTATTGTAATGTGCTATCTTGATACCATTCACCATATTACTTAGAATGGTTAGTGATTATGTTTACAGATTGGAAAAGTTATTTTCATTTCATATGTATATGTAGTTTATATTAAAACCCATTTATATTAGGAATACATTGGACTTAGTAAGTGAAGGTTGGGGATCTCTATATACCCTATATAAATTATTAGGTTTCATGAGACAAAATAGAAATAAATTTGGCTAAGGTTATAACCATTTATTTTCAGATGTCTTGGCCAAGGCCTCGACCGTATGTTTAGGTTGTTTGGAATTATGCATTATGTTATTATTATTTTAGTAATTTATAAATTATGTTATTATACTACTAATATAATATCTATAGTAATTCTTAATGTTATAATTTATGTGTCATTATTTAATAATCTTTTATTCCTACCATATTATGAGGAATATTAGGTTTTATCGTCATGTGTTTTAGTTATCAAAATTATATTAATTTTTATGTGCATGTAAGATTATGCTTTTTTACTATTACCAATCACTTGAGTTCACCCCTTTTTTATGTTTTATTTTCCCCCAATATGGATAGATGTATATTATAAATTAACTGAAGAGATAATCTTGGAGTTTTGGATGTCTCTCTGATGTTTTTCATTTCAAGATGTATCGAAAAACTTTTTTTTGTATCTGGTTTTCCAAAACATCTATACTATTCAGTAATTTAGGAAAAAACATCATTTTTTATTATACCAATGTATTAAAGTTAGGAACTAGCTCAGAGCAACTGGGGTAAGGGCCTTTATAGTTGGTATCATAGTAAGTTTAGTAGATAACTTGGAAACTAGATTTTGAAAACGTTAATTATGAAAAACAACCGTATGATAGAATTTGAGAAAAAACATAGAAGAAAATACTATAATTTTGGTTAGGTAGAGATTATGTGGGTCTTCCTAGAAATACATCACTGTCTGGATGGTACAAGTAAATGTAGTTCGTCATAGCTATACCAAAGGGTAACAACTCTAACTAGGTGTCTCGAATTTGACATGGGGTAACCTAGTACACGACAATAAGCCTTACTGCACACCTAGTTTGAAACTCTTAGGGTATTTTCTTATGATAATTCACACATTCATTACAAACCATTATAAGGATTTAAAAGTAAATATGTCCCCAATGAATGTTTATGATTATGAGATTAGCTATGCATTAATTTCTAATTTATGGTAAGTGTTTTTCTAGTTAGAAATTATGCATTATGATTCACATCCTAATTTAGATTATTCCATTATTTAGAAATGGTGATAATTGTAAGGAATAGTAACCATATCAACGCGCACATCCCATATATTGATTTACCGCCAATGCACATTAATGATGTTGGTACTAGATTTGTGACTATGGATGAGAAAATTATAACTATACTGGGATAGTTGACTGATGTTATAAATGATAAACTTTCTAATATAGGTAATTCTGATCCACATCATGGAGGGAAAATGTTATACCACTTAATGAGGCAACAACCTCTATCATTCAACGAGACTGCAAACCAATTTTCAGCTGAGTAGAGGATATCTTCTATAGAGAAGATATTTCCAACTTAGGGAAGTAACGAATGGGAGAAGGTTATCATGGTAGAATATCGTCTCTCAGAAGATGTGGATTAGTGGTGTATGTTACTTAAAAACAAAAAGGGGGAAGAAGAAATTTGAAATTTTGAATCAAAATATTTTAAGGACATTTTCATTGCAAATATTTCCCTCGCTAACAGTGAGAAGATTTAGAGAGACAATTATTGAGCCTAAGACAGAAAAAGGATGAAAAAGTTTCCAAATATGAATCCAACTATACATTGTTTAAAAGTAATTCGATAGACTACATAAATAGTAGAAGGATAAAAAGTCATAAATTCATTAAGGGGTTAAAACCATTCCTATAAATAGAATTGGTCTCCCAAATGTTCTCACCATGCGAAGATATAGTATCCTGCGCTATTAAGATATTAAAATAATTATCTAGGTTTTATAAATTTAATGTAAAACAATATAAGAAGTGGGAGGATGAAGAATAAATGTATAAAAAAATAATAAAGAAGGAAATTTTCCAAAATGTGATACTTATGGAAGAAAATAACACGGGGCCTGCTTAAAAGGAAAAGGTATCTCTTAACAGTGTGAATAAAAAGGCCATTAGAGCCACAATTTCAAGGGAAATAAATTATATACCAATGTTAAATTATATAATTTTAGGGAGGTGGGACACTATGAAAATGATTTTTCTAAGCTTCAAATAAACTTTCCCAAGAAATGTCTAAGAGAGAAAATACCATGTTTTACTATCACAACTATGGAGGTTAATGTTTTTAATGATGTGGTTCTAGGAACAATAATCATTTTCTATAACATAGAGAATGATTTATTTGATTCAGTATAAATTAATTCTATTATATCTTCCCAGTGTTCCTTGAAAATTATTCATTTCGTTTTTGATTTAATAAAGGAGTTATTAGTCAAAACTCTTATGTGAAGCGTGATTTAAATAAAGAAATTTTGTTTATTCCCCTTTATAACACATAAACATGATTTAGTTGCAAAAATTATCATCATCCCTATGGTTGATTTTTATATAATCATTATTATGGACTAGATATCAAAATATATAGTGAAGATCTATTTCCAGATGAAGGATGTTACAATTTGTGAGGAAGATGTATAATCCTTTAACATTAGAGATGAAACTTCATCATTTGGTTCTTATCTAGATCCACCCCAGTATCCCTATTGATTGGAATTTTTGGGGAGGAAGAGATAAAAATATATATAGATGAGGAAAGAAATATTAAAATTGAGGATGTACATATTGTTCAAGAATACATTAACATATTCCCAAATGATTTAACTTGTCATTTTTTGGAGCAGAAAATTAAGTTTTCTATCAATTTTATCATTGATGTGATGCTAATATCAAATACTCTTTATAGAATATACACTATGGAAATAGTGGAGTGGAAAATATAACTAGAGTATTTGAGTAATAAGGGATTTATTCACCCTAGTATTTATCCATGGGGAGACCCCATTCTCTTTGTCAAGAATAAAGATGGATACATGAGGCTTTTCATTGATTATTGGGAAATAAATTCTATTATAATAAAGAGAAAGTATTCCCTGCCTTATATTGATGATTTGTTTTATCAACATCATGGAGCTTAATATTTTCCAAATATTTACCTTAATTATGGATATCATAAATTGCATTTAAATAATAAAGATACTCTAAAGGAAGCATTTTAACCAGGTATGAATATTATGTGGTTATAGTAATTCCATTTGGACTGACTAATGCACCCATTATTTTCATGAATCTAATGAACAGATTTTTCAAGGAATATCTTGATTATTTTTTTTGTGGTATTTATTGATGATATATTGGTATACTCCAAAATCTATGATGACCATGAGAACCACTTTAATACTGTTCTGAGGACTCTTATAAAAAAATAGTTAAATGGGATCTTTAGGAAGTGTGAATTTTGAGATCAATCAGTTTTTTTTCATGCCTATATTGTGACTAAGTATGGAATATCAGTCGATCCTGTGATGAAAAATGTGATTTAGGAATGTACTACATGAGCCAACATAATTAAAATACATAATTTCATTGATTTAGTAGGATTCCATCGACAATCCATTTATAATTTTTTTCGATTAGAAAACACTTTATCAAACCTTACTCATAAAGGGGTAAAGTTCATGTGGAAAAAATAATTTTAGGAATGTTTTGAAGAATTGAAGAGGAGATTAGTGAATTATATCATCTTGACTCTACCATCATGAAATGGTGGATTTGTGGTTGATATTGATGCATCCAATAAAGGACATGGATGTGTCCTTATGTAGAATGATAGTGTTATTTCCTACGCATCAAGGTGGTTAAAAACTCATGAACATAACTGTACAACTCATGATCATGAGATAGAATCCATAATATATTCTCTAATGATTTAAGGACATAATCTATAAAGTGAAATATTTAAGATATATACAAATCACAATAGCTTGAAATATGCATTCTCACAGAAAGAACTCAACACATGAGAAATTCGATGGCACAAACTATTCAAGGATTAGGATTGTCCAAAACACTATCACCCAGGGAAGGAAAATATGGTATATACTTTTTTGATTTGGAAGGATCATGGATTTATAAAAAAAATATGGTTTGAAATGGATCATGTGTTAATGGGTCGACTGAAGATGGATGTGGGAATAATTAGTGTAGGTGAACCAACATTAAATTTGTAATTGGTGTCGCAACAATACTTATTAGAAAGCATTAAATGTTCTCACTCTAAAGACGATAGTTTTTAAAGTATAATTAAATATGTGAATGTGGGAAGTTGAGAGACTTTGTGTATTTGTATAGAATTATGAAATTTTTAAAGAGGCTTTATGTTCCATCTATACTCATTATAACAACAGAGTTATTGTATGATCCCCGTAGATCTAATTTCTCAATACACCTTGGTAGCATTAATTTGTATAAATATTTGAAGGAACATTTCTAGCTGGATAAAATGAAGTGAGAAATTTTTGATTGTGTATCAAGATATTTAGTCTATCAACAAGTGAAGTAAAAAATAGAACATCCTAGAGGAATCATACATCCTCTATATATTCTCACATGAAAATGGGATGAAATTACAATGGGGTTTCACTCGATTATCAAGAACCCCAAGAAAGAATGATGCAATATGGGTAATTCTTGACCGATTTACCAAATAGGATCATTTCATCTCTATAAGGGAATATTTTCCACAGGAGTGCCTTGAACAAAAACATACTATAGAATTTGTAAGACTTCATGATACACCTCTTTCAATTTTGTTGGATAATGATCCATGATTTACCTAAAAATTCCAGAAAATTATTCAGAAATATTTGGATATTGAGTTTTATTTGAGCACTACATGTCACACTCAAACCGATTGGTAGTCTAAAAACACCATTGAAACATTAGAAGACATGTGGATATCATGTGAAATTGAATTTCACAGTTTGTGAGATTAGTATTTTCCTTTGTCAGATTTTTTCAACAATAATGGTTTCCATTTAAGTATTCAAATGGAACCATATGAAGCGTTGTATAGGAATAGATGTCATACGCCAACATGTTGGGATTAATTTGGTGAAATGAATCTTATATTCTCATAGAATGTGTAGGAAACAATGACATAGGTAAATACCATTCAATCACATATCAAAGCAGTACCAACTAGGAAAAATATCCATGATGATAACTAGATGAAATATTTAGAGTCACAAATGGGATATCATGTTTCTTTGAATGTATCTCCACAAAAGAGTGTCAGAAGGTGTGGTAAGGAAGAGAAACTGAGCCCTAGGTACATCAGAAATTTTGAAATTATAGAGGTAAGTGGAGTTTTGGCTTATTATTTTCTAATGCCACTTAGCCTCTGGTGTATTCTGGATGTGTTCCACATCACTTTGTTAAGGAAGTCTATGATGGACCAAACACATGTTCTCACTTCTAATGAAATAGAATTGGAAACTAATTAATCTTACTATGAAGATCCTATATATATTATAGAAAATATAGAATAGGTGTTGAGTAATTAGATAACTCAACTGGAAAAGGTACATAGGAAAAATCATAAAATTGAATAGGCAATGTGGGATTGGAGGAAGTTACGATGATGAACAACACAAATATTTTAATGAGGTGACATTCTGGATGTTTTGAGGAAAACTTTTTTGTTGGAGGGGTGAATGTAATGACCCGAAATTATATCGATGAATTTTTACCTTCTTATAGTCATTTCATAAAGTATTAATTGCATAAAATCACTTAGAGACTACAATACAAACTTTATAAATGAATAATGAATGAAATAAGAGATATTTATAGAAGATAAAGAACTTATACCAATGGAATTATAACTTTACCTTTGAAATAATAATATAAAAATTAGGAATATTATTATTATTAATATAATAGTAACCTCGACTATGCAATCATACAAAAAATTTGGGTCTCTTATAAATGAAAATGTGATATATTTATATCTTGATATAAGTAACAAAATATTTTAAAAATAATAAATTAAGTGTTTTTATTTTTGTATGTGATAAGTATTTAATTAAAATTTCAAAATTTATATAATGAATTTAAATAAATTTATTTACATAAAATAGATTCATAAACCAATAATTTTTTGTCTTATAATTATAAGATAATTTTATGAGACCGTAATTAATTTTTCTAAGTGTTATAAAACAAGTTATCATTTCAAAGTTGGTATTTTTAAAATAAATTATAATTTAATTTTAAAATAAATGTATAATATTTAGAAATTATATTCAAAAAATGGATTCCATTTATGAATTCTACACTTTGTGAATGTTTCTAGTGAAATTTTGATATTTTTGAAAAATAGTTGAATTTTTGGTGAATAGGGAAATATTATAATTTATGGTATAAAAAAAACAATAATTTTTCAGTCATAGATGAGGTATGGATCATTTATGCTCATAATATATAACTATATTTCATTATTTTAATATATTTGGGGACAATTGTAAATCTATTCATAGTCTTGATGCAAAAAAATAATCAAATGAATAAAATATTCAAAAAATGCCCCCCTCATCCACTATAAATACCACCCATCACCACCTCATGTACTCACACCTATTAAGACTTTAAGGTTGATAAATTTCTACCCAATACACTTCCCTAGACTCCCCACATACAAAATCCAATGGTCTCATTAAAGGACAAAACCCTTTCCCTAAGGAGGTTCTCGAGGGGGATAAATTCAAGAGGTAAAATCCTCTTTATTTTATTTTATTTTCTTTTAAATTTAACATATTTTATAATAATGTAGTCACCCCCACCTATCCAAGAGACATGATAACTAAAGTTTATATTTATATACTATAATTTTATTATGTTAATGGAACAATTCAACTTCTACTATCTTAACTCTTTCTTTTATTCTAAAAATTAAAATATCGTTCATGGTGGGTTGATTTACCACTACAACAGAGGATGCTTTTGCATTTTCCCTGACCCCTACATGGATGGTCATAAAACCGTTATAATGTTTCTATAAGATTGTAGTATAAATGTTATATTTCATTTAGTATTATAGAAAATGTTTATATAGATGATATTAATTAATGAAACAAAACTATTTTATGATGATGGAAGAACCACCAAAATAATCTAAACGATCATCACTGTTATACTATCAAATGATTCATCCTCACCCCATATAACCGAAAGAATTATATAAAAATTTTATATATAGTATGATAATTAATAACATATAATATCATTTCTGGATAATTATTCTCATTTTACATGAAACTCCATACTCTTATCCATGTAAACCAATCATGAAACGCAATGAAAAGTACACTCTAGAAAGACGAATTTAAATATTATAACATATCAGAAGACCATATATGAATATAATAAAATAATAATATACCAAATACATGTTTAATAGGTTCTGAATTAATTTTTAATAAATCTAATTTTATTATCCAAGACTTTAAGAACAAGTGAAGAACACTTTCATACATAAGGTAAGAGTTTTTTCCGAACCTCCATTTAGATTCAATTGATGATTTATCCCTCTTTAAATCTATATAATTATTTATTTTTATAAATAATTATTATAAATTATGTGTGTAGTTTCCAAAATAATGTATCTAGATCAATTCATCTTTATTTTATTTGATAATACAATTGTATTGGGTTTCCTTCTCAATTCATCTTGATACACAAGCTTGATTAAAGGGAACTTCTCAATTTGATACCTATTTTATAGTACAATCCATAATGTATTTTAAGACACAAGTATTATTGTTCAAATTAACAATTATTTCATGAAAAAAAATATTTTTTCAATTCTGGTTTTATACAGACAATTATGACAAATGAAATATAATTTTCCAAAAGAACTCTTCTTGGAAAGGTAAAAAGGTATTTCTATAAAGAATTCCTTGATGATTTTATTTGAGTATTTTCATATATTTCAAAACCTATGCTGAATATTATGATTTATTGAGATTGATCTCTTATTATTACAATCAACCATATTTTATTAATTGTTTTATGATCAGTTCGAATTTAGATGTGCTATCTTGATACCATTCTCGGTACTACTCCGAATAGTTAGTGGTTATATCTACAGATTTGGGAAAGTTATTTAGATTTAATATGTATAGGTTGTTTATGTTTAACCTAATTCATATTAGTAATTAATTAGAAATAGTATGTGATGGGTGTAACCTACTGTAGACCCTTGATACATCAATATGTCTCATTAGAAAAAAACAGTAATGGATTTGGCTGAGGCCTTAACAATTTGTTTTCACAAGTCTTCACCGAGGCGTCAACTGTATGTTTATGATGTCTATCATTATGAATTCCCTAATTATAATATTATTTATTGATAAATTAGGTGATTATTAAAATACTATAATATCCATTGTCAAGCTTCATGTGACCAGTTATGTGGAATTATTTCTTTATCGTTTATTCTTGCAAATTTTTTCTGAAGATTATGTTTTAATGGCATTCATTTTAGTTATCTTCCTTGCCTTATTTTTTATGGTTATTATACCTTCCACTATATTGTTTACCCTTATCGATTAACTAAGCTCGCACATTTATTATGTTTTATTTTCCCCCATGATATGAATATGTATATTATTAATGAACAATAGAGATAATCTAGGATTTATGGATGTTACAAATTATGTTGCAATATTGTTTTTCCTTTCAATTTGCAATGTAAAACTAATGATTGTATATAGTTTTCTTAAAACCCCTAAGATCTTAGGACTTTTAGGATGCGAATAATTTTTCATATTACCGAGGTAAAAAAATAAGTAACAGACTCCGGGATACTTTAGTTGGGGTCTTTACATTTAAATACTTCTTGATGGTTCTTGATGAGTTTTTGAATTTCCAATGAATATCCCCCAGGGGTGTCAAACCATGTTTCCAGTAAGGATCCTTATTTTGCATGAGGTGAAAATAAAGTAAAGATTATTGTAACCTTTTCCAGTTTATTACCCCTAGGTACATATGTTCTAGAGCCACATCCGTTTATAGTATCTAACAATGATGTAATTGCGTTGAAACCACTCGACATATCATTTAACATAATTCTAGGATATCTTAATATAATTTGAATAATAATTAGACTTATCATAAGAGACATAATTATAAATATTCTTAAAAAAATAACAGGGGAGCACGCTAATTATTTCTCAGCCTAGTTTTCAATGGATAACTTAACCTTTCCATACACTATGGGAAAAATTGATATTTTTGATGGGGTATTTGGGATGGGGAAGGGTCCCATCGCAAATAGTATACTGGGACAAAATATTTAATATGGGACACTCTTTCCGTCACAATAGGTTTGGTGCAAGTTGTGCACCCAACTGTGGGAAGGTTATTTACGATGGGTATAAAAACCTATCACAAATACCCAATGGTATTTTTTACTATTTGCGATGGGATTTATCTTTTATCACAAATAGTTTGTTGGCGGATTGGAATTTGCAAATGGTCCTATCACAAATACCTTTTTAACCACCACTCTTAATTAATAGAGGGGTTATTATTTTTGAAGGGATTCTCATCACAAATAGTACCATCACAAATAGTCTTACCTATATATATCCCATTCGTTTTTACAATTCCACTCCTTTCTCTACCCCTCTCTCTATCTCTACTTTGATTTTTTCTCTCACAAATTTTCAAAGTAAAAAATTCTAAATTAGAGAAATATTCAAAGCTTATATCCTCCGAAGGATTTAGTTTTTAGGTATTCACCTATTTATTTTATTTTATTGTTAATTCATTTTATTTTATATTTGTTATACTTATTTATAATTAGTTGAAAATAATTTAAATTAGAATTAGACAGTTTTATTTATCATTATTTATTCTTACATATAATTATGTGTGATTTGTATTAATTAGTATCAATTAAAAGTTATTATATTAATTATTATTAATTAGTAGTAATTAGGAAAATTGTTAATAAGTTGTTATAATTAGTGAAAATTAGTAATAATTAGAAATAATTAGTTATAAATAGGAATAAATATTTATAAATAGAATCAAATAATAGAAATTAGTAACAATTACCTATAATTATAAATAATTAATGGTAAATAGTATAAATAAGTAATAATTAGAAATAATTAGTAGAAATAAGTTATAATTAGTGTTTTTTTAAGAAGGTGGCTCTTGGCTAGAAAACCGAGGCATAATTATTATTACGAAAGAGGATACAAAAGTCTAAAAGATGGAAACATATTCTAATCATTGTTATCCAAGGGGATTAGATCAGAAAAAAGATCATCAGGCCAGGTAATATCTTGATTAACCCCATTATTCAAAAGGCCATTAACAACCATCTTAACCTCTCGATAAATATGAGTAATGATGTAATTGATGTCAGGAAGAGTGTGGATTCAACCCATCCAGTGGGTGGTGATCGGCCACACAAGATGTATCACACCATTCCCATTTTCTTGCACAGTGGTGGTTGAGTCACTCTCAATCCAAATGTTTCTCCTATAGTGTTGTTTGTAAAAAGAAACAGCATGAATCATACTAATCAATTCAGCTTCTAGTGTAGAGGCAATACCATGACAATGATAAAAACACCCCAGGATTTGACCGGCATGATTCCTAAAGATTTCACCACAACCCACAATGCTGAAATTTCCTTTAGAAGCACCATCCACCTTAAATTTAACCCAACCAGGGAGAGGGGTGGGCCAAAAGACTTCTGATGTGTGGCGAGGCTAGCAGTAATTTCCATTAATACAGAGTCGTTGCAGAATGCCAAAGTCATGCACCGTGTTGTGAGCAAGTTGGTAGATGAGAGTAAATCTTGAAGGTTTTATCCAAGTATTAATTAGTAATAATAAGTAATATTTGGTAATAATTAGTAATAAAATATAAGAAATTTTAATAAATAGAAATAATTTGTAATAAATAGAAATAAATGGTAATAAATAGTAGTTGTTTGTAATAATTATTTATAAATTATAATAATTAGTAATAATTAGTAATAATTTGTAACAAATTATAATAATTCATAATAAATTGTAATAATTAGTAATAAATAGTAATAATTAGTAATAATTAGTAATAAATTATAATAATTTGTAATAAATGTTAATAATTTGAAATAATTTGTAAAAAATTGTAATAATTTTTAATAATTAGTAATAAATTGTAATAATTAGTAATATACATTAATAATTAGTTATAAAATGTAATTATTAGTAATAAATTGTAATTATTAGTAAAAAATATAATAAATAGAAATAAATTGTAATAATTAGTAATAAATTGTAATAATTAGTAATAATTAGTAATTACTAGTAATAATTAGTAATAATAAGTAATAATTAGTAATAATTGTTAATAGTTATTAAAAAATTATAATAGTTAGTAATAAATTGTAATAAATTGTAATAAATTGCAATAATTTGTAATAAATAGTAATAATTTCTAATAATTAGAAATTGTTAGTAATAATTAGAAATTATTAGAAATAAATTGTAATAAATTGTAATAATTAAAAATATATTGTAATTATTAAAAATAATTAGTAATAATTAGTAATAAATTGTAATAATTAGTAATAAACTGTAATAATTAGTAATAATTAGAAACAATTAGTAATTTTTTCACCCCAAGAATTTATAAATAGATTTATTTTAGAATTTATGAAACATAAAGTCTCTAAAAACACCACATTGTTATAACATAATCAAGAAAACATAATTTGTCTTCCTTTGTGATTATAATTTTGAAAAACTGACATACACAGCTGAGATCAAAAAGATATTTAGAGTCCAATAAGACAAAACTAAATTTTATGTGAATAGTAATATACACTTATGAAAATTAACATACCCTTATGAATATTAATGAATAGTTAATCAACCAAAAAAATAGAAACATCACCAAAGAAATTTTTTTCATAAAAAGTTTACATAAAATGTTACTATATTATTTTATGGTTATAAGATAATTTTATGGGACCTCGATTAATTCCTCAAAGTGTTATAAAACAATTTATAGTTTTAATGTAGTTTTTTTGAATAAATGATAATTTTATTTAAATATTAAAATAAAAATATTGAGAAAAATATCTTTGTAAAATAAAGTTCATTTTTTCATTCTACACGTTGAAAAAAATTTAGGGTGAATTTTTGGGATTTCTCAAAAATTCTAGAATTTTTTATGAATACTGAAATACGGTAAAATACCATTTATAAAAATTAGAAGAAAAATACACTATTTATGAAATCATAAGTGATATAATCCCCCTTGTTTAAAACTCAGAAGAATTTATTACTATTCTTGGTAAGGGAATCATCACTATTTCTTGTCTTGGGGAAACAATAATGTAATGATTAGAAAATTATGAGAACCCTTCTCTCCTCTACTATAAAACCCCATCACTCTCTCTTCTCTTCACTCCACTAATCCTTGAGGCTCCTGAAAGTTCTACCCAATTAACATTCCCTAGTCACTCCCCATGTCAAAGAAGCTCTTGGTCTTTCCAAAGGACCAAAACCCCTTCCCTTTATGAGGTTTTTAAAGAGGTTATATCAAGATGTAAAGAACCCTTCTTTTTCATTTAGTTTCATTTCAATTAATCTTATTTTGTTATCTTCTCCTCAAATACTATGTCAAAATGACCATGATAGATCCAGTATCACCTATATATTATAATAATACCATGTGAGTGGAAGAAACATCATCAATATTCTACTCTCTCCACTTTTATTTTATAAACGAAATCAACATTCCAAAGGTTCCAATTTATAACCTTCGTGAATGACAAAGTTTCATTTTTCAATTTCTCCTTCATTAATGGTTATGAAAAAATATTTATGGTTTAACCAGACTATAATATATTTATTATAACTTATTTAATATTCAAAAACCACTATATGTACTTTTTATTAAATCATATGACCAAACTAGTTCCTAATAATCAAAATACCGCTAAAATAATCTAAGTGAATGTCAAAAATATTTTATCTAATGATTAATCCTCATTCCATTTAACCAAATTATATAAATGAACATCAACACTTCTGAATGTTCATAAATAACATGTAATTTTTATTTTGGAGATTTAAATCTATTCCACTTGAACTCCATTACTGAAGAACAAGTTAACCGATTATGAAAATAAAGAAAATGAACACCTAGGAACGAAGAATTTCAATATAAGAACTTATAAATAAGGGAATAAATGAACTAAATAGAATTATGATAAAATAAATTTATTTCTAATAGGTTATTAAATAAGTCACTAATATGTCAAATTTCATATTTCTGGACTTTAAGATCAAGAGTGGAACACATTCAGACTTAAGGTAAGGGTTTCTTCATCTCACTTCCATTTTTGTGAGATATTCCATATTCACTACTATTACTTGTGTATGCTGTATGTATACAGTACATTGATGTTCAATATCATCAATCTATATATTATCATTGCATTAAATTTATCATTTCAAAATTATTACTTTTGGGGAATTTGAATTTATTGATTACAAAGTGGTAAGAGTTTTTCTACCCGAACCTCCATTTTCATTTGAGTTACTTTGATTTTATAATTAACTCAATCAAATTATTATATATTATTATGTAATACTATTAAATAATTTTTTATTATTCTATATATTTACATCATCCATAATTATTCGTTATTTTATGGGGATTTATAGATTTTAAAAGGAACATTCAAAATTATTTATAAAATACAAACCCGATTCAAGCGATCTTTTAGAATTATTACTTGTTTTCAAGTGTACACCAAAATCTGTATTAATCCACCATTATTTTTATAATAACACTCATTTTATAATGAAAATTTATCAAGTAAGACTTTTTAATTTAATATAACAAATGTGTATTTCGACATTAAAATTCTCTTTAATACTTTCCTTAAAATTCTCTAAAATGATTTATTCTTAAAGATTATTAAGAAATATTTTTTACATTATTTCACTTCAGTGGGACATTATTTATGCGTAAAATATAATTTCAATGTCCTAGTCTTTTATTTTTTGGGATATTAATTTTTAAAAACATATTCCATGGAAAATATAAATGATTTTCTAAAATTACTATTCTTTCCAAAGTAAAAAGGATTTTCTCATCTCACATTAACTTTTATGAGATATATGCCCTTTTTACAATTTATTTCTTTATTGTGGTGTATGTAATGACCGTTGGAAGATAATATAAAGAGTCCCCTTATTCTCATGATATTCTAAGAGATTATTATTTGAATGTTTCAAGGTGGTATGGGACAATTTTGAATGCTTAAGGATTATTTCCTCCTGGATTTTTCAATGGATTCATTTAAAAGTATCCTAATCTATGTAAACATACATTTATATATCTTTTAATTCATTGAGGTTTATCTCTTATGATATAATCCACTTTTTTTATTGAATGGTTTACGATTATTTTGACTGTGGATGTGCTATCTGGAAACGATTCACCATATTACTCTAAATGGTAAGCGTTTATGATTAATGATTGGGGAACATTATTTACATTTAAAATTTTAGATTCAATATGAATGTGTATGTTGTTTATGTTTATCCCCATTAATAATTGGAATGAATTAGATATAGTAAGTGTTGAGTAGGGCCCTCTATATCCCCTCGGTGCATCGTTAGGTCTCATGAGACAAACTATGGTCTTGGAATAATACCTTGAAAAAATGATTATTTATGGTCTTGGCATAAAGCCTTGACGGTATGGGGATGATGTCCCAAATTATGCATTCTATCATTATGAAAATAGTATTGATGGTTCATGTGGTTATTCTACTAGTAGAATAACCCTGATTATGTTTTATTATGGCATTATTTACTCATCTCATATTCCTGCCATAATGTGTTCAAGTTTATTATTTAAAGGCATGTGTTTTCAATTATTCACCATGAATAATGTTTATGTTATAATATCTTAAGTGTATTTCATACCCTTATTGAGTATTTGAGATCAAATATTTCTTATATTTCATTTTCACAGGATATGAAGAAGTACGTTATCAGTGATTTGTAGAAATAATCTACGAGGCATTGATGTTTCTAATGGAATAAATTAATGTTGTATTTATTTTCCTGATGTAATGATGAACTTTTATATATGTATCTTGTTTTCCAAAAATCCTAAACTACTCGGCCCTTTGGGATTTTATTCTTTATTTATATTCCTATTTAATAAAATAAGGCACCGACTGTAGGAAACTAGGGTTGGGTCCTTACAGTTGGTATCAAAGGAAGTTTAGTATCAAACTAGGAAACTCGATTAGAAAATGTAGATTAGGGAACAAATACATGAGGTATTATTTGAATAAATACATAAAATAATGCCCTGGAATCTTGGTAAGGAATATATTATTTGAATCTTTCTAAAAAATGCATCCCTGTCTAAATACAAACATGTAGAGGTGGATCTGGAATAGATGTACCTGTGAGTGAAAACATTGACCAGGAGTTTTGGGATTGACCCAAGGTATCCTGCTACATGACAAAAAGCCTTGCAACACTCATGGTATTGAAACTCCAAAGGGATTTGATTAGGATAATTCACATTTTATTTACCCACCATTATGAAGAATTATTACCCCAAAGTAATGAAAGTATATGGTTCTAGGATTCATGATGCATAAATTTATGCTATGTGTTATACCATATTTAGAGTCATAGAGAGTTCATAATGTTATGATCTCATATATAATATGGAATTGATTAGAAATGGATCCTAGCATAAGGAATGATAACATAACCAATGACCAAGATGTGAAGAGTAATAAGGATGTTATCTTTGATGGTATTAAGTCATCTTTTCAAAGGAATATTGTCTCCCAAGTATCCTCATCATATTGTGAAATAATGTCATGTTTTTACGAGGTGTGAAATGACTTCTCTGAGTCCTATGTATTTGAAGGGATGAAAAACAAGAAGAGGATATAAAATATAAAACCTAGATAAAGGGAAGAAGAGAAAGATATATTTCCCCACTTGTGATAATTGTGGAAGGAAAAACCTTGGTATATGCTTGAGAGGAAAAAGAGTTCTATTAAATTGTGGAGAAAAAGGGTGCCATGCTCATAATTTCAAGACAAGAAATAGATTTCTCTATATTCAATGCTTCAACTGTAAGAAGATGGGACCCTATGAAAATCATTATCCCATGATTTAAAGGAATATACCCCAAATGATGATTTTAGATAGTGATCAAGTTATGATGACACCAAATCTGAATTAGAATGATTAATATTACTAGTCAAGAATCATTTCATTTGAATTTTTTTT
Organism: Viscum album; assembly: GCA_963277665.1. Taxonomy (NCBI): domain Eukaryota; kingdom Viridiplantae; phylum Streptophyta; class Magnoliopsida; order Santalales; family Viscaceae; genus Viscum; species Viscum album. Next base: position 1,877,203,846 of record OY728161.1, read on the forward strand.
TCAGTAATGAACTGGTAATAATAATTATGAGATATATAAGGATTATACTGTAGTAAAATTTCATTAAGTATTTGAGGTCATATGGTGAATGGTACAAAGGAAAAGTGATTTAGTAGAAAGTTAAATTTTTTAGAAAACACATGATTGTGGGAAATAAAATCGTTAATATATATCTAATGTTGAGATAATGATGAAGAAATGATTGATTTAGATAAGTACTAACTACCTTGAAACTGATTGTTGACTTGTCTAGATGTTTTCTATGATATCATCAATACAATTTACATCACTTTTGAATTTAAGGAATATATCCAATAACATGTATCTTACTTAAGGAATATAGAGGAATTCATTTTTCCAATATGTTTTTTTGGTAATTCAAGTTATTAAAATATTTAAAGAGAATACATGATGATTTTATTAATAAAATATTTTAAATATATTATTGATGTGGTTTTCCCACAAGGTAATATTCAATTATCTACCATTAACTTTCAAAGTTCAATTCGAAATTTTTAGGATGAATTTTTTATGAGGGGATAATATAACACCGTAATAATTCAAAAAAAGATTTATTATAGAATGCATGAAGCCCTGAGTCTCTAATGAACACCACTTGGATATAACCTAGTCATGTAAACATAAATTTCCACCTATGGGATTTGAATTTTGAAAAATTGACATACACAGTTTCATTCTATATGATATTTAGAGTCATATAAGATAGATATAATTTTTTGTGAATAGAAACATACCCTTATGAATAGTAACACACCCTTATGAATATTAATGTATAGTAATGAATAGTAAATTAGACAAAAGAAATAGAAACATCACCAATGAATGTATAAATACAATTTTTACATCTTAATAGTGAAAAAACAATCATAGAATAATTATTGGTATTTTTGCATGTTAGAAATATTTAAATTACAATTTTTGATTAAATTTAATAATTTAAAATGGACATTTACTTTAAAAAAATGTATTGAGAAATTTTTACTTTATTATCTTAAGGAGGTTTTTTCAAGAGGTAAATCACCCTTCTTTTTCATTTAGTTTCATTTCAATTCATCTTGTTTTGTTATCCTATGAACATCTACTATGTCCTAATGACTATGATAAATCCAGTATCATCTATATAATTGAATTATACCATGTTAATGTAAGACACATCATCAATATTCTTAATCTCTCCCTTTTTATTTTATAAATGAAATCAACATCAATAAGGTTCCAATTTATTAGCTTTGTGAACGATGAAATTTTATTATTGAATTTCTCCTTCATTACTGGTCATGAAAAACATTTTATGGTTGAAACAGACTATAATAGATGTTTCATGACCTATTTAATATTCAGGAACCATTATATGTACATTTTATTAAATCATATGACCAAACTAGTTCCTAATAAATAAAATACTGCTGTAATAATATTAGTGAATGTCATAAATGTTTCATTTAATGATCCATCCTATTTCCATGTAAGAAAATTATAGAAATTACTTTTAAAACTTTTGGATGTTCATAAATAATATTTAATTTCTATTCTAGAGATTAACATGCATTCCACATGAACTCCATTACTTATGAACAAGGGAACTGATTTTGAAAATATAGAAAACGAACACTCCAAAATGATGAACTTCAATATAATAACTTGTCAATAAGGGAATAAATGAGCTAAAAATAATTATGATAAACTAAATACCTGTCTAATAGGTTATTAACAATGTTATTAATATGTATAATTTCACATTCTATAACCTTAAGTTCAAGAGCGGAACCCATTCAGACTTAAGGTAATGGTTTCTTCATCTCACATCCATTTTTGTGAGATATTCTATATTCTCTACTATTTCATGTGTATGGTGTATGTATACATCCCATTGATGTTTCATATCATGAATATTTTCATTAAAATGATATTTAATATATCATTTTAATATTCTTAATTTTGGGGCATTCAAATTGATTGATTACAAAGTGGTAAGGGTTTTTCTACCCGAACCTTCATTTTCATTCAAGTTACTTTTATTGTCTAATTACCTCAATGAAATTGTTATATATTATTATGTAATCCTCAGAAGTTATGTTTTATTATTAAATATATGTACACCAACCATAATCCTTCTTTATTTTATGGGGGTATACATGTTTTAAAAGGAACATTCAAAATTATTTCTGAAATAAAAACCTGATTTAAGGGATATTTTTGAATTCTTCCCCGTTTTCAAGTGTACACCAGAATCTATTTTAAGCAACAATTATTTTTATAAAAACACACATTTTATCATGAAAAATGATTTTGGATAATTTTTTTTAATTTAATAGAACAAATCTGTATTTCCACTTTAAAATTCACTTTAATAAATTCCTTAAAATGATCTAAAATGATTTATTTCTAATGAATCTTAAGAACTATTTTTACATGATTACATTTTAGTGGGACATAATTTACACCTAAAATATAATTTCAATATCAAATTATTTAATTTTCTGGTATATAAATTTTTATAAACTGATTTCATGGAATATATAAGTAATTTTCCAAAATATAACTTCTTTCAAAATTGAAAATAATTTTTCTTATCTCACAGTATCTTTTATGAGATATATGACTTGTTCACCAATTATTTCACTCTTGTGGTGTATGTACTGCCCTTCTGTATATTATATCGAGTGTATCCTTATTCTCATGATATTCTAAGGGATTATGATTTGAATCTTTCAAGCTAGTATGGGACATTTTGGAATGTTTCAGGATTATGTCCTCAAGTATTTTTTAATGGTCTCATTTAAATGTATCCTCATATATGTGAACATACTTTTTTGAATATTGTTTTCGTTGATGTTTATTTTATATTATATCATCCACTATTTTTAACTGAATGTTTTATGATTATATTGACTATGGATGTGCTATCTTAAAACCATTCACTATATTACTCTGAATGGTTAGTGTTTATGATTAATGACTGGGGAATGCTATTTACATTTCATAAGATATTTTATATATGAATGTTTATGTTGTTTATGTTTATCCCCATTCATAATAGAAATGAATGGGACATATTAAGTGTTGGGTGGGGCCCACTATAGCCCCTCGGTGCATCGGTAGGTCTAATGAGGCAAACTACTGTCTTGGCACAAGGCCTTGACAAAATGATTATTTATGGTCTTTTTATGAGGACTTGACGGTATGGTTATGATGTCACACATTATGCATTCCCTCATTAAGGAAATGGTATTGATGGTTCATGTAGTTATTCCACTTGTAGAATACCCATGATTATTTTTTAATATGACAATATTTACTCATCTCATATTCCCTCCATAATATGTTCATGTTTATTATTTAAAGGAATGTGTTTTTAATTATTCACCATTCCTAAAGTTTATGTTACGATATCTTTTGTTTTATTTCTTACACTTACTAATCATTTGAGCTCACCCATTTGTTATGTTTTATTTTACCAAGATATTAAGAAGAATGTTATGACTAATTTGCGGGTCTAATCTCAGAGGTTTGGATTTTTTTAATGGAATAAATTAATGTAGTATTTCCTTCCATGATGTAATGTTGAACTAATATACATGTATATTGTTTTCCAAAAATACTAAACTACTCTGTCCTTCAGGATTTATTTCCTTATTTATATTCTAATGTAATAAAATAAGGCACTGACTCCAGGAAACTAGGGTTGGGTCCTTATACCAATATATTGTAACAGATTTCAATAATTAGTAATAATTAGTAAAAATTATTAATAAATTTCTAATAACTAGTAATCAATTGTAATAATTAATGATAAATTGTAATAATTAATAATAAAGTGTAATAATTATTACTAATTAGCAAGGATAAGTAATAATTATTAATGGTTAATTATAATTAGGAATGCAAAGTAATAATTAGTAATGTTTAGTAATAAACTCTAATAAATTGTAACAAATTGTAATAATTAGTAATAAATTGTAATAATTAGTAATAAATTGTAATAATTATTAATAGATTGTAATAATTTGTATTAATTAGTGATAATTAGTAATAAAGTATAGTAATTAGTAAGAAATTGTAATAATTAGGATAAATTGTAAGAATTAGCAATAAATTGTAATAATTAGTTATAAATAATAATAATTAGTAATAAATTGTAATAATTAGTAAAAAATCATAATAATTAATAATAAATTATAATAATTAGTAATAATTAGGAATTATTAGTAATGATTAGTAATGATTAGTAATAATTAGTAATAAATCTTTTCAATTAGTAATGATTAGTAATAAACTGTAATAAATTATAATAAATTTTAATAATTAGTAATAAATTTAAATATTTAGTCATAAATTTTATTAATTTTTAATAAATTTTAGTAATTAGTAATAAATTGTAATAAATTGGCATAAATTCCGGTAGATTGGCATTATCAATTTTGTTCGATTACTCATTTCCTTGATTATTTATCGCATTGAAATCACTATGAGAAATATATTCTAATGCATGATATCTATTTTCTTATGCTAAATAATGTAAGGCAGTGAGGCGAGGCCTCACTGCGCTCCATTATTGCGAAAATGAAAATGGATATGGGTACATTTGAGAAGATTTTTATACTGATTTTAGTTTGAGAAAGATTCAAGGAGACAAGCTGTCAGACAAAATATGCTCTTTTGCTTGATGAATCCTCTCATTGAAACTTTCTCCAACTCAAATCACTATGAAAAATCTGCTACAATATACAGATATCTATTTTTGTATGCACAAGAATGAAGAGTCACACTATGATGCTTCCATGCTCTCTATTTCTGTGCATATGAAAATGGATATACGTGCATTGGAGCATATTTATCATTTTGAATTCAGTCCGAGAAAGTTACAAAGAGATGATCTATCAGGAAAAAGTGCTACTGCAAATCCATTTGAAATTGTATCGATCATAATTAGTGGTAATAGTATAAATTATCTGTAATGACAAATAATTTGTGGTAATTATTATGAATTATTATAAATTAGTTTATATTAGTATAAAATTCCAAACAAATACTATAAATAACTATGAAACTATAGAAATCGGTTTAAATTTCCAAAAAAGGGAATTTAATTTTCTTCTAGTTTTTTGAATTTTGTTTTTATTATTTCAAATTATTTAGAAAAACTATTTTTTTAATATTATCTCATGAAATATGGAAAAAGGAAGTCGAAAAAAATCATTATTAGATGACACAATTGGATAAATCAACGTATTAATTCACAGATTTCTGGTTTAAATGTTGCATATATTGATAGTGTTGAAGCTTTCTTATCATTTGTAATCTCAAAACCAGAATTTTATTACAAGGTACAATTAAGTTTCCTTGTAGAAAATTCTCTCTAGGGATCCTTGACACATTTGAAAATGTGAGGGGTCAACTACTGTGTTTTTGTTTTTTACTAGATTATGTTTTTTGGTATCAACATGTTGAGTGAAGTTCAAGAGAAGATACAAATAACTTGGTTCTAGATCCATCATAAATTAAAAATTTAATAAATGATGTGGAAGGTTCATCATTTAAAAAATTTAAAATCATGATGATATTGATTTAACTCTTGGGTTGGAACTATCTCTATTTTATGAGTTGTTGAGGTCCCTTAAGGATTCCTTATATCCTGGTTGCAAGATAAAAAAATTCTGAAGTGGTTGGAAAATTTATGAATATTAAATATGATAGGAGAATGTCAAATAGATGTTTTGATAAAATATTATTTTTGGTTAAAACAATATTACCTAGAAGAAATGTGTTTCCTAAAATTTTATATGAGAGTATGAGGCTAGTTCATAATCTGGGTCTTGTTTATTTGAAGATTCAAGCATGTTCATGTGATTGCATCTTATATTATGGTGAAAATGATTCGTTGGATAGTGGTCCCACATGTGGAAAGTCAATCATTAGAGAGACAAAACAGGGGATGTCTGGATTAATTCCTATTAAATCATTGATATATTTCTCTGTTACAGCCAAATTACAGAGTTTATTTATGTTTCAAAACCCAGCGACAGTGACGTTATTGAAAAAAACCAATATTTCAACTAGTAAAGGATTAAATCATACATCTGATGATGATTCATGAAAATATTTTGACCAAGTGTATCATTGTTCTTCTTTAGAAGCCCAAAGAATGTGATTGTGTCATTCTACTTATTGTTTATGTCCATTTTGTTCTTACGGTAGTCAGTATTCATGTTGGCCTATCTTTATAAGTCTGTACAATTTACATCCATTAATGTTGATGAAGGAGCCATAAATATATTTCACTTTATTAATTCTAAGAAATTTGAAAAAGAATATTGATGTTTATTTGAAACGATTGATTGATGAGATAAAATCATTATGGATTAATGGTTTCAGTTCATATGTTGTTGCTGGGAAACAAAATTTCATACTAAAAGAGGCATTTATGTGAACCATTAATGACTTCCTGGTATATGACATTTATATGGATCTAAAAACACATGGTCCAAAATCAGTTTCATACTGTATGAGAGACAAAAAAGTGTTTATGCTCATCAATGGACAAATCCTTATTTTTTAAACTACCATCACATATTCCATCCAACCGGTCATCATTTTCAGAAGAAGATATATCATTTGAGTAAAGGAAAAATTGAAAGAGATGGACCTCCAAAATTGATCTTAGGTAAATATTTAAAATCAATTTCCTTTTCATTATGTCCCATCATAGTTGGACCCACAATAATCTAACATAAAATTTATGGATTTGGGAAAGAACATAATTGGAAAAAACTGAACATTTTTTGGGATATTCCATATTAGTCTGATTTGTTGGTTAATCACATGTTTTATGTAATTCATTTTGAGAAGAACTATTCTGATAATTTATTTCTTATAGTTTTGGATACAACAGGTAATAGCAAAGATAATTTAAAGGAACGATTAGATCTTGGAAAAAAATTTAGGTGACCAGAACATGAACCATTTGAAATGTTAGATCACAGAAGGTAATGAAGCCAAAAGCAACTTATAATTGTCCAATGATAATTTATTATTATTTTTTCATTGGATTTCATATTTGAGACTTCCATATGGTTGTACTTCAAATTTGGGTAGATGTGTCAGAAATGTTCATATTACCTAATTAAAAAAGACACGACTGTCATGTTATAAATGAAATTTTTCTACCAACTGGATTAAAAGGTTTTTTGAATTCAATGATTTTGGATGCGATAATAGACATATATTATTTTTTCGAGGCATTTATTTGGAAACAACAGACTATGATGAACTATGAAGACTGCAAGAATATGTTGTTTTAATTTTATGTAAATTGACAAAAATATTCGCATCATCTTTCTTTGACTTGATGGAACATTTTATATTACATTTTCAGCATAATGAAAGTTGTTATGGTCTAGTAGAGTTTCAAAGGTGTATCCATTTGAAATATTCATCTTTTAATTAAAGAAAAAGTACATAATAAAGCATAGTTGAAGTATAAATTGCAATTTATAATTTTGAAGATAAAAATTATTTTTTATACTATCTTTATTTACAATCCGAATATCTCTCAAAACAAAACTTCATGGGACATAATGAGGGAAATTTTGATGATGAAATGAGAAATAAATTAGTATTTTTTCATCATCCTGTACTATGCTTCCATGGAGTTCATGAAAAATGGATTTCAAATGATTACCATCACAAAGCTCATACATATGTTATTTCCAACTGTAAAAAATTAAACTTTTTGAACTGTGAGGGCTCCTATCACATATACAAAATCTTAGTTATAGTAAATAAATATTATTTTATTTTTAGGTTATTTGATAATCATATTAAGAAACAGTTTCCACAAATTACAATAGTTACTCTTGAAGAACATCAGAAAAATAATTTTTCCTACTAGTTTCATAAACTAGTAACATAAATCATTTATGGTTTAACATAAAAAAACTATATTACTAGTTATATTGATAATTATTTTAAATATTTTTAGGTATCTCAATATGCTGATAAAATTGATAACCAATTGTGTGTATTGAGTAACCCATCATCCATAATGGTTAAATCTTATAATGCATATGTGGTGAATAGTATTGGATCTCATGCACATGCGTATGAAGAATCAAAAAAATAAAGAATATTTTTTTTTCTTGAGAATATATCATTATAGAAAAACTGAAGATGAATTTTATGGAATGCTGGATGAAATTATTGAACAATGTTATCTAGGATAGAATTAGATAATGATGTTTAAATTTCAGTGGTTGGATACTGATAGAGTCTTGTGTGTTCATCTAACCCATGAAATCATTGATATTAATCATAAAAGTAGCCCTACAGAAAATGATCCATTTTTATTGGCACAAAAGGAACATAAATTTTTTTATGAAAATTACTAATCTACTTCAAGAGATCTGGGTGATTGGTGGAGAATAATAAAAAATTAAATCTCTTGGAAATCAATTTACTCAAACTAAATGTGGTTCTGTTGATGTGAATGTAATATAAATCATTCTAGAGAATACTCCAAATCCATATTTTTCCTAAAGATACATGAATACTGATAATGGCACCAAATAGTTTAGGGTCGATGGTCAAGATGTTGTTAATGATGTTACAAATGAATTTTAAATGACAAGAGATGATGAAATTGAAACTCATATGGAAATTAAAGAATATGTGCAAGAATATGAAGACATTGACATTGTTAGATATGAAGATGAAGATGAAGATAAAAATTAACACTGTAAAATTATAATTATAATCATATAATATATATATAATAATTGTTTTAATTTTGTTTGATAATAATAGCCATTTCATGTTTCATGTGGACGAGGATATATTTCATTAGTTGCAGGTTGATGATATACCTTTGGATGAGTAAGATGTTGGATAATCAAACCCTCAGATTGATGGAGGATCAACGAGTACTTTTAGGGGGCATGGTCTTGCGTGATTGATGAATTCATCACCCTTTCCCCAAGAGACATATAGGTCTTGGATTCTATCCGCACATGTAGTGGTATGTTTACCTATGTACTCTACTTAACTTTCATTAACTTATTCATATAATAATTATTTGATTATTTATTCCATTCTTTCACAGGTTTTCGTATATAGCTATTGGACCAGGGAGCACTATATTTCACAAGTATTTTTCTGAAGTATGGGTAACATGGGATCTGATTCTCGTCGATGTTCCAAAATGCATGTTTGATCATTGGATGGTACATAAATAAATAATATTTATTGGGAAATTTTTATAAGTAATAACATGATATTATAATTTATTTGTCAGTTTTATGGTATACCATCGATGAGAGAATGCATGATGTTAACTGGATGTTATGGGAGGGTTTATGCATGATCATTTCCATCATTCTTTTCACAATTTGAGAAGCAAAGACATGATGAAAGATAGAGTTATAGAGTTTGATCAATCTTTTCAAACCCACCGACCTGATTAAATTTCATATCAGGTTTTGGATGGATTATGTACACTATGGTTGGGTGGTCTTTTTAAAATTATATCATCGGTAGGATGAAAAAAATGGGTGAGACCGGAGGTGACACATTAAGTTGGTAGTCATACCTTCAGTACACACAGGAAACATATGGTATGTACTTTTTTTAAAATAATTTATATGACATCAAATATAAATGTTTTATTTTATATTTATATAGACATCCGAACAACCTGATATTATAGAGTTAGACGTTTATAGGAGGATATAGAGATATTTAATCACAATAGATATTAGAGGTGATTACCAGCATCAGATTTCTATCAATATAATTTATTTTTGAGTTTTAAAATTAACCCCAAATAATATTTTAAATACTTTAATTTTAAATTTCAATTAAAGGAGTCATATGAGGTCGTAAATTCATAGACACATATTGATATTTATGCTGAGACCAATGATTATACTAGTGCCCACTGATTTGATGAGGTAGTATGGATGCTTGAGACCCTGTATACCTTGGAGAAAGGCTGAGTTGTTGGTATCAACTCTCGATTGACACCTGAGAGTTATTATGGTACCACTGTTATGTCGACGTCTTACTTTGGAGGAGCTCGTACAGAGTCATCATTATTTACTAAATAGTATCTGGACCAGCTATGAGTTCAGGGGGATCTTATAGAGAGTGTGCATATAGAGCAGAAGGATATGTGTCAATGGCAGCGAAAGCAACAGGAAGAGCTCCGACGAAAGTAGGAGGAGGAGGATAAGAGGCATTTATGGCAACAACACCACCATGAGAAAATGGAGAACAAGTGATGTTAGACTCATGGTTTAGGAATGAAGTTCCCTCCACCATCTCCTCTTGCCCCTCCAGAAGATCATCCCCTCATTGATATATTTAATTTGTTTTGATAAACCATTTGAATGTAACTTTTTTTATGATTTAATATTTAGATATCTATATAGTGTGTTTTTTATATTTTTGTGAATATTTATTTATTATTATTTATTAAATATTTTAATATTTTATTACATGAATCAATATTATTTTTTATTTTTTTATTTTTTTATTTTTATCCTTATATTTTTCTAATATTTTTTCGAATATTGATTTTTTTATTTTTTAAATATTAATATTATAATTTCATTAATATCAATAATAATAATAATAATATATTATTAGTATTATTTTAGTATTATTATTATATTAATATTATTATTATTAATATTATTTTATAATTTTATAATTTTTTTAATAATATTGATATTATTATTTAATTAATATTAATATTAACAATATTAGTATAAGAATTATTTACTAATATTATTTTACGTTTATTATTAATATTATTTTATTCAACATTATTATATTTTATTTTTTTAATCTATTTCCTATGGGTTGTCACAATTTTTTTTTTAAAACCTCAAAAAAACATTTTCGGTGGGACGTAGACCCTTTACAAATGGTCCCTTTTTGTGACGAGTCCACATGCCGTCACAAATAGGTTTTGCGACAGGTTGTCATAATAGGGATTTATAAAAACCACAGGATAAAATATTTGCGATGGGACCACATCCCATCGTAAAAATATTTATTTGGGACCATCTATCGCAAAACAAACATCTATTTGCGACGCCCTTTTCTGCAACATGCCTTTTGAAATGGGGTCCGATAAAAAATATATCAATTTATAGTAGTGTATTACAACTATAGAAATCTCGGTTTATTATACCAATATATTAAATCTTTTCAGATGAATATGAAATAAATTACACAAACACACACATGGGGCCTATAATAGTTTAGTGTCTTTAGAGACTAGGTACACAATCTTCTAATTTTGTGAATAATATTCATTAGATACACTAAAGATATCCCTCTTTATTATACTGACAATCCTACCCTATAAGAAACCTATCTTCAGTTAATAAGATATAAATCATAAGGGAATAAAAAAACATGATCCAGGAGAGCATAAAATTAACATAATACGAGGAATTGTTGAATATAAATAAGAATATGAATTCTTATATCAAGGATACCCACCAAGACATTCATAACATGTAAGTATTGGGATAACCAACCATTTACCTACTTTAGGCGAGGGATGACCACCCATATACCATCTTTCGGGCATGGGATAATCTCTAATGTACCCCATCATAGTTTTGGGATGACCTCCCATATAGCATTTTAGCATATATATCATTAACAATTAACTAATTCATTGGAGAATGATATAGATCTTAACCTTCACATAATGAAAAGAAGACTTAAATGTACCATAAGATTATATAAAATTCATCATATCATAACCTAGATAATGATATGGGATTCATAATAATTTCATCTTATAATAACATTTTGAAAATATATAGTTTTTATAATCATTTCATCATTTCATTATTTCATAACATATGAAAAGGAGTAGAATTCATAAGAATATTATTATCGTATAACCAATGGAAGAGAGATGGATTCCATAAGCATCTAGTGAATACAGACCATTCTAAGAAAGAATATAATAGTACCCTTGGTTTATATCCCTAGTAAAGCATATGTAACATCGAAGGATGTAATTTTAGATGGAAAATTATTTGTAAATGTTAATTAAAACATATCTTAACTAAAAAATATTTTAATCAAAAATAACTTTTTAAAAATAAAAAATATGATTTTTTGCCAATCATTTTATTTGAAAATAATCTTGATAAAATATAAGTTAATATTTAAGAATCATTTAATAGATTTTAAGAGGAAAACATCTTTTCCAACTCCAAATACACTATTCAAAAAATTTCAAAATCTATTTTTACATTGATATAATATATTTATATTCTAAAAATTTCCGAAATATTAAAGAAACTATTTACTGTGAAAATAAACTTGATAAAATTTTAGGGAATCTAAAAATAATTATTTTTTCATGACAATGGTAAATACCATTCATTTTGTGGATGCTAATTTTTTTTTCACATTTTTAATAAAATCAGGACAACCATTATTTGGAAAATGATATGAAGAATCCTTTAATTTTTTTAAAATTTAAAACATTGGAATAAAATTTATTTAATAATCCATTTTAAAAAATCTAAAATTGTTTTTGAAAACAGTTTTAGAAAATATTATTTTGTGAGAAATTGGGTTTTTGGTGGGAGAGAGAAAAAAAGATTATTTATATTAAACACATTCTTATAAAATATTTTCTACATAATGAGAGAAAAATGAAAGAAAAATTGAATTCAATAAAAAAACTAGAGGATAAAAAAATTTGGGAGTATCATGAGATTTATATTATAATATTTCATCATTGGTAGCATAATTATAAACAATCCGGATGAATGAGTGGTTGATTTGGAGGCTGATATAGAGCGACTTGATAAATCCGATCCTAGGTGAGAACATTACTTCAGATGCAGGATCCTCCATGAGAATTGTTTCCAAATGATGGACTAAAAACTCTAGGCCATGCTCCAATGATTCCACGAATCCTGGTTCTTGCATTAACCCCAATATTTCTTATCATTGTGGCCAACTGATGATTTCATTCTCAACAAATGCGGTAACCTTTTTTTCAGACCTTCAATTTGTTCTTGTTGAGAAATTCTTTAATTGCTGATCATCATTGAAATTTTTAAGAAGCTCTATTAATGCAATCAGTTTTTCATGATTTCATATTAGTCTTATGAACGACTAAATTTTTTTATTTCTCCATTATTTTGAGGATTACTACTGCTTTCTATGGGTGAAAAGATCATGGTTTTTTGGGGATGTTAAATGAAAGTCCTAAAATGCCCCCCGATTTCGACACCAATTTTGAGTCCCCCATTCTTTTGATTTTGGTTGTCATCCTTGGGATACTATTTCATATATTAAAAAAACATCTTTTTTTCTGATATCTATGCTCATTGGTAATCTATTGAAGGTGTATTCGGTGGTGCAAAATATCTCTAGACCATTTATTGCTAGGATATTTGTTGAAATTGATATTTATCAGGATGTAACATCACAAATCAGGATCCAGAATGGTGACCACTTAATGTTTTAGGATGTTATTTATGAATGGATTCCAGATTTTTGTTCTTATTGCCTCATGATAGGAAACGCTTTGAAAGATTATGGCTATAAATCTGCCCATCTTGAGGAAAAAATCCACTTGGGTTGAAAAAAGTGAGTATAATAATGAACTTGTTGGGAATAATGTTATCCAAATAGTTAACCTGGACACTACTGCGATATATATTTAAGGTATGCAGATGGATGTGATCAAAATGGTTTTGTTTAATAAAATTTAGTCTCCTGAAAATAATGAAAATTCAGGCCTTATTGATTCCCAATCTACAGGAACGTGTACCAACATTTCAACTCCTAATATAGTGGATGAATAGGAGAAACAAATTGAATCACATGACACACAAGACAAGGATCCAAGTGACCTCTCTGATTCTAGTAATTCCTTTTAGGAGGATGATGATCAAACTAATAAAATAAAATAATAATACTTTAAATCAATTTCTAGGAAGGGGAAAAATCCAAGGGTGGATAAGGATGGATACATCACAACGAATCCCCAAAAAATATAAAATGTAGGGACTATTTTACTCCTAAGAGAGAAGTTCTTACATGCTCATTAGATCCCTCTAGGAATGAAAACATTGTGTTCCCAAACAAATTATAGTTGTTGAACCTGTTTCAACCACTATTTTAGAAGATAAATAATATGATAAAAATAATCACACTGCGTACAGGTATTCCTACAAGATTACGAGAAAAATAATGTGAGTGATGAAATTATTGCATGGATAGATGAAAAATATGAAAATACTTTTCAGAATTATATCAATAGTGATACTTTAGCTGAGATGTTCATTCAAATCAGGAAATTTATGCTCATTAGGATGGTTGATGAACTAAAAAAAATCTTAATTTAATGTTTAGAGAAATTACTTTGCAATGAATTATACAGTTCAAGAGATCTATTCGTTGGTGATATTTTTTTGGATTATGCATATTTTTTGTTCTCTCTTTTAATTCCCACTGGAGTTAATCCATTTCTTGCCAGTTTATTGGCTCATTGTTTGACCTATTTTGGCGACAAAGCTAGAATGTTGGAGCTTGACCTATGGTTCGGAAGATGTTCATTTTTTTGAGTCATGATGTGGTTTGGGATTACATGTTGCATTTGGACTTGGATTATGACCTCTCAGTTTGGAGACACACTAATTCAGTTGAAAGTAAACACAAGAATTCTTTCCAGGAAATTGATCAACTTTGTATCATTTGAATCTAAAATTGGACATCTATAGATTTTAATCTGATGTAGTTGAGGATATTGAACGCTGTATAGAAATGTGCTTTTCTGGACTTGGATGAATTTATTACGACTATAACTTTCAACCCAATTTTTACATATGATTGGGGAGAAATATGATATACATGACATTATTGAAATGGTTGAACAACATGTGAACGATTCAATGTTAACATACTTTGATGTGGTGGGGTTTTTATGGGATGTCATGATGGATGCCATCCAGGAAAATTTTTCCAGCAACTCCTCAAGGATAATATTTCCAACAATGGACTAGTGCTTTTTTATAACATTCATTTTTAATGAATATATACATGTTAATTTCCTTCATTACATGGCTGATGGAGATTTACTTAATAATTTCAACAATGAAGGATTGGTTACATCAGTATAATACAATCAGAAAGGAAATGAAATATTTTGTGACACTGTTTATGCTTCCCTCTAGATATTATGGACACCTTCTAGGTCTGGTTGCTGTCAAGGCATTTCTTTCAATTTCTTCATATTTATTTTTTTGATTTATTCTTGGTATTATTGACCTGTATCCCCCTTTAATACTGGATGGTTTAATATATTTACTCTTTATTCCTATATTAATATTTTTTATTCTTGGGGCATTGATCAAGTGGTAATCATGATTACGAGTTGTGTTCTCAACTGAAATAGTCACTTCTTATCCTTTATAGGGTTAATAATCCGATTTAAGAATGTTCTGGCCATAATCCCAGTGCATGATATGGTGGATACTTATGTGACTATAGGGGTGATCAATGATATCGACATGGTCCTAGAAATTTTTATTTGGGACGTGCTAGTGGAAGGAAAAACATAAGGTTTCATGGGATAGGATGGCTAGACCGATTCATGTGTTGGGAGGGGGGGATAAATGTCATGAGTTTGATAGAAACTCTCAGGGGAATGCACACCAAACATTCATGGGATATTTTAGAGGGGAGTAATCTATTGGGGAGGACTATGAGGAAAAGTGTAGTGACAAACTCGGAGATGGAAAACATGTGGGGATCCTCTCTCTTGAAATCAGTTGGTCCCCTCATTCCAAGCCTCCAAAAGCACTCTTAGTGGATCATGGGAGAAGGAAATATTTTATTCTGGAAACAAGAATAGGTCAGAATAGTAATTGACTTCTTAGATTTCCCGGTCCCTTCGATTACCTTCAAGGACGCGAACTTGCACCTGACTTCATCAAGGAAGTGATTAACGATAACAATAAATAAATCTTTGACTCCATCTTCTTCAACTCTGAACCGAATCATTGTGCCTTCACCACATCACCATCCATGAAGCTTAATATAAAGGAATTCTGAGGTATATCAACTCCTCGGGTGAAACAAGAAAGATGGAATGATATTCTATTGTGGAAAAAACTCCCGACTCAATATAACTTTCTTTTATGGAGAATCACGAACTCCATGATCCCTTTTAATGAAGTTATTAAGAAAATGAGTATCAAACTTTCCACCTACTACTAGTTCTGCAACAAAAAATGAGAAGAAAGCACTAGCTATATCTTCTTTGAAGGTGTAAGGGCACAAGAGGTATGTAATTTATTTGGGTACTTCATTGTGATTTTATCTCTAGACATACAAGAAATGACTTTTTTGTAGAGGTGGTTCCAGGGAACTGCAAAAAAAGGTCCTGAGAGGGTGGTGAGGTCCATTATTCTCAGTGCCAGGTGCTGGTGTCTCTGGAAGGCTCATAATAAGGCAGGATTTGATGGGTATATCTCTATATTTTGGTTCATCATTATGTGAACAAAGATGTCACTGGTCGATATGGTCACCCATGTTGACAACTAGTGAGACACACCCTTTTGAGTATTCTGTAGGGCCAATCTCCCTCGTCCATTACTCCATTAGATGGAGTTTGGGTTTCTAGATTAAGTGGTCTCCTCCAACTGAAGGTATGAAGTTGAATACCAATGGTTCCTGCATCACGAGGGATATTTGGGGTGGCTGAGTGGTATGAAACGAAGGAGGGAGTGTGTTCTTATCTTTCACAGCACACTATGGCAGTGCCAACACACTTCAGGCAGAGGATAATGCAGTACTAACATGGATCATGTTATATAGACAGAAAAACATTGCTTCATCCTAAGTGTAAACATTCTCAAGGGTTATTTATGATTCTCTTATGGGTAGAGACTCCACTCCTTTGACAGTTGCATACACTATCAAGAAATGAAAATAGATCCTTGATAAAAAGATTAATATCACCCACACATGGAGAGATGGGAACAAGGCTGTATATTATATTGAATCTATGGGTTTTCCAGGATCCAAAGAAACTTGTCTCCCCAATGTGGCCTCCTTCAAGGAGGAGGGGATTAACATGATTTGAGGTGACGCCCTCAGGATTCATTACTTGAGACCCCCATAATCCTGAGTGGCATTGCCTCCCCCGTTTGTTTTAATTTTTTTTATCTCTGTACCTTATTTTTTGAATAAGAAAAAAAATATTACGATGATGAAAAAATATAATATAAATTTATAACATAATATATGTCCAAAAGAAGGATAATTGAGTAAAAAATCCCCATACTAATTTAGTAATATATTGAATTATAGACCCTGATAAAGAATAAAATTAATTGATACGTTAAATATAATTTAAATAATGTGATTTAGGATAGAACATGTCAAATGGTTTGTATATGGACCACAAAAAATAATCAAGTGGTGGATTTTCAAAAGTCTCCCCGAAATAAAAGAGACTAGAAATCTATTACATTAAGTCTCGAATTCCATCATACATAATGAACCCTCATGTATAATATTTATATTCTTATTATAAATATATTTAATAACCATAATAATATATATCATACAATATATGACTTTTTATGACCTTTTATTATCCTTTTTTAACAATTCTTTGTTAAAGTCATGTTTTGGGAAATAACTGCTATGTTTTTCGTAAATATTTTGATGTTTTGTTTTCAATACCATTAAATTGTTTATTGTTAAATAATATTGATAATTATAATAATTAAATAATTATCATATTTATAAATAAATTATACTATTAATTACAATCATGATAGTTGTTTTTGAGAAATGATTTATGTTACGATCATGGAGATTGTTGGCCACACGTACGGATGAGTAACATTTCCATTTTTAAATGATAATTATGGAAATGAGGTAGAAATTTTTTTATCATTAATAAATTATAATAATATCATAAATAACATATTACTACATTAAATATACTTATACATATCATCCATGTTGTGTGGTGATGAAAAGAGAGGATAACTTCACTTCGTAAAGGTGGTTGTCCAGATGTATAATGACCACATTATCACATTTCAGTGAGAGAAAGGGTAATAAAAAATATATATTATATTTTTATAATGATTATTATTTCACTAATATATTAATTATTTCATTTAAATCATATATATTTATCATATTTATCATTAACACTTCTATGTAATGTGATAGTGAAATCGAATTACATCGCTTCGTGAGGCTGTAGGTAGTCCACTATACCACATGAGAGGTGTTATCTTATTCCCTATAGAATGGAATTTAAAAAACAATTTATGAAATTATGACTCCATAATTATAAATATGTTATAAATATAATATATATACATTGTATCCATCATCATACCCAACCAAGAGAGTTGGTAGTGGATAAATGAATGACATCTATTCGCAAGGTGGTAGTCCATCGTACACTTGAATGATGATTTTGTGACTAATTAAATGGAAGTGAAAATGGTAATTGGTAGTTACCTTAACATAAAATAATATTAGTATGTGATATATAATGATATTATTATATCATCATAGTTTAAAAATAATTAAAGCAGATTGGGGAATAATTAACGTAAAATGGGGGAATAATTAAAGTAAAAACACTCATTGAAGAACATTACCACTTCTTCAGGTATCCTAATTATGATTTCAACAAAATCATTCATAGTATGGATTTATGAAAAAATATGTATTTTATGATTAGGGTATGTATTTCGCAGGTTATTTGGGCAGATTTTGTTTGAGCCAAAATGGATTGATATGTCTGATGAAGTGAGGGGAGTAAGGGACCTTTTATAATTTAAGAGGAGTGGTATTTTTGTAAATACCTAAAAGTATTCAATAATGGGAGATCAATCTCAGATATTATGGCTCCAAGATTTTTAAATAATGTATGTGAGATAATATTTGGTCCATCTACACCTCAAACAAAAAAAGTTTCAAACATTTTATTCATTTGCCTTTTTGTTTACCCCATTTTACCACTTTAGTTGTCACGACCCGTCCTCGGGGCCCGTGCCGTGACTACCCCAAGCCCGCCTTCCATAGGCCAGGGGCTGGCGACTAGCACCAAGGCGTAAAATCCCAGTAAACAGGGAAGGCATTGCCTTTATAAGTAACAACCACACAGAGTCAGCAAGCGGAAAGTAAAGTGCAGAAAAGTAAAGGGGGCCGGAAATACAAGCCCAACTGTAAAGTACAACTGAAAAGTAAAGTACAGCAACTGAAGAAAAGATGGCGGCCTCGTGTCGTCCACTGGCAATCCCACCTGAAGGGTGGGTACAGATAGCCTCCGGGCTCCTCGGGTCCCACGTCCGCTCCGAGCACGTCCCGCCCAGTGGTCCACCTCCAGGTACCGTCCTGCTCCACGCCCCAACCGCGATCAGCGCTGTCCGTCGTCTGCAACCAACACAACAAGGTGCGGGCATAGCCCGTGCAGGGGTGAGTACAAGCTACTCAGTAAGGACCCCGAGACCCCCGAAGGTCTCCCGAAATCCTCAAAGGATATAGCACAAAAGAAAGATGCAATCACGAAGTAACATCTGACTCGACTTTGGTATATGCCCATACATATACCTAAGTCCCCAATTCTAGCTCTGCTCACGAGCTCAAGAACAACTCAATCCACAAAGGAAAGCAAGACTCAAATCCACAAGGAGAGTAAATAGTAAATCCACATAGGATAGTTCAACACAATCCACAAAGGAGAGTAACATAAGATTCAGCTCAACCAGGATTTTCATTATCGAAACCGTAAATGTTGAAGAGCCCCATCTCTGAAGTGTACAGTGGTCCTGTCACGACTCCGAGGTACTGCTCCCTAACCTAAGACTGCTGAAGTACTCCTCCTGTCGAGTACCGCGGGTCTGCTGCCAACTACCGGGCGCTCCGTCCGCTGAGGGTCTGCTGCCAAATACCGGGCGCTCACCCAGATAGCCTACTGAGGTACTCCTCCTGTCGAGTACCGCGGGTTTGCCGCCAACTACCAGGCGCTCCGTCCGCCGTGGGTCTGCTGCCAACTACTGGGCGCTCCGTCCACTGGGCTAGTCGACTCACTCCAAGTCGAGTCGGTCAAGCAGTCGTCAGGTCTCAGTCATCTACACGGTCTCCGTACTCCGCACGCACGTCTCCACCGTCGCGGGTCTGTCGCTACAACCAAGCGCACACACTCCGTAGAGTATCGCGGGTCTGCCGCTACAACCAAGCGCTCCACCGCCAAGGGTCTGTTGCTGCATCCAAGCGCACCACCACTGTCAAGTACCACGGGTCCGCCGCTACACCCAAGCGCTCCACCGCTCAAGGTAAAAAGAAGATTCAGCTCACACAGGTTCGGTAGCACTGTTCCACGTAGGATCGCTGAGTGCAGTAGTCGACGCAGTCCACGGAGGATCTCTGCACAGTCGTCGCCGCAGTCCACGAAGGATCTCTGCTCTGCCGTCGTCGCAGTCCACGGAGGATCTCTGCTCTGCCGTCGTCGCAGTCCACGGAGGATCTCTGCTCTGCCGTCGTCGCAGTCCACGGAGGATCTCTGCTCTGCCGTCGTCGCTGTCCACGGAGGATCTCTGCTCTGCCGTCGAAGTCACAGCCAGCACTAGGGTTCCCGCACATAGCGAGCTCGTTAGGAGGGTCCGCTCCACGAGCCGAGAGGCTGATACATCAACTGACACGTAGTCCGAAGTTGATGTATCCAAAAGTTCCGTATCGACAACAGGATCTCAACGCAACAGACGGCGCGTCAATCGGACGCCCGGTCTGAGAGTTATTGGCATTTTCGTCCCAGGGGCCCGGTTGGTTTTTAGGGCAAAACCAACCTGACCGTACTCCGCCTGTGTCAGATCCTCGGGCGGAGTATGCCAAAAGTTCCGTCTCACTTAGAGGAAACTACCACAGCTGACGGTACGTCGATCGGACGTCCGTAGCTCAAGTTATGAGCGTTTCCGCTCCGAGGGCCCGGTTGGTTTCGTGTACGAACCAACCCGGCCGAACCCAAAGTCTTCCGAAACCTTGAGTGTAATATACCGAAACGACCGTCTCGATCCAAGGATCACGTAGCCGCTGACGGTTCGTCAATCGGAGGTCCCTGGCCCAAGATATGGGCGAAAGACCGAAGAAGGCCCGAAACGGGGGTTCTGGGCCCGGGGCGACCCGGCCCGAACCCCCCCCCCCCCCCCCCCTTGGGTCGGCCGAACCGGGTCGGCCCGAACCGGCCCGAACCGGCTCGGCCGGGTCCGGTCCGGCCTGGGCGCGGCCCGGCCGACCGGACCGGCCGGCTCGGCTTCGGCCGAGCGGCCGAGCAGGCCGCCGCCGCGGGTTTGACCCGCGGCATTTGGAGAAACGCGGCCCCCGCGGGGGGCCGCCTGTCACGCGGACGCGGCCGGGCCGCCGCGTCTGTTCCCGGTTCCGCGCAGCCGCGGAACCGGCCGCCACCGCCGCGGCTTCAGCCGCGGCGGGAGATCTCCACGGCGGCGCGCCGGGCGCCGCCGCCTCCGGTCGCCGGCGCCGCCGCGCCGGCGACCCGCGCCGCCGCCTCCTTCCGCGGGCCGCCGGAGTTGCTCCGGTGGCCCGTTTTGCCTCCCGTCTGCGCCATTGTTCCTCCCGGGACGCGTCCTCCACTGCGGAATCAACAAATGGCCCTTGCGTCGTGCTTTTGCCGTCGCCCGCCAAATCCGCACAAAAAGGAAGATCGGCGGAGGGTTGCCGGGTCTTGTTCGTTAGACCCGCTCTCTCCGCGTTAATCATAAACAACGGGAGAAAAGAATAAGATGATCAACACATGATCCAACAATTTTATTTAAAGATAAAATTGTTCGCTTGAAACCGGCTTTTTAAATTTTCAAGAACGTTCACGAGAAAATTTAAAAGGGGTAACTTTTCCAAAATAAATCCCTACCTCGAAGTCGTCGTCGGACGAGAGGTCGTCGCGGAATCGCTCGTCGCGGAAGAAGGAGATCGTCGCGTCGTCGCGGTATCCGGCGTCGCGTCGCCAATCTCCGGATCAAGAACAAACAGATTTAATTAATTAAATCCGTTGTTATTGAAATTAAGAAGGGAGAATTTAGAAGTTTCGATTCTCACCTTTAACCGCCGATCGCAGGTTCGCCGCGGAAGAAGAGGCACCGAAGAAGAAGAAGGTCGCGGAAAAGCTGTTGACGTCGCGGATCGTGCGTCGTCGGATTCCGGTTCCGGCGTTCTTCGCGTTCTTCGCGTTCTTCGCGGAGAGGGTGGAGGAACGAAGATTCTCTCAAATCCTTTCCAAGGATTTTTAGGTTGGTCTTATTTTATAAACATGCCAACACGAAACCGGTTAAGAAACGATCCATCAATTCGAAAGAAACGACCCATTTAATTCACGAAGAAACAGTCCATTTAATTTACGAAATAAACCGCCCAATTAAATGGTCTGTTAAGAATTAAAGAAAACGCGTCGGTTGACTTTTCAGTTACTTTGACGGGTTTTCGCGGGTGCGTTACTTAGCGAAAGAAACGGCGGGGCTCGTGCGGGTCCCACCGCACAAATATCCTTCCAAGGGGTAGGATATTTCTGGATAGCATCCTATCCAGTTCAACTCAGTTCAAGCCGCCTTTAAGTGACTTTAAGTGGCTTCCAAGCAGTTTAAGTGAAATAAAATAAAGTTGTCGCACAACTTTATTTTATTCTGACTTAAAGCCGCAAAATTTAAAAACCACGTCTGAGCAAACGCAACTCCGGAAGAGGCGTTTCTAAGCAAATACCGGCGCTGCGATTTCATCGGTGCCCTCAGAATTTGATTCCGGGCACCGGTTCAAAAGATAGAAAAACCCGCTCATCCGTTCACTGAACGTACCCGAGCCAAACTTTGGAAATTGATTCCGGGAACACCGGGCCTCGGAATCAGGTGCCGTCTGAAGCTGCGCTCTTGTAAAATTCCAAAGAAAATTAAGAAAAAAAATTTCCTTGAAATTTGCGGGTCTTTACATTACTCCCACCTCAGGGCTTTACGTCCCCGTAAAGATACATCAAAAACTAGGGGAACAAATGGGGGTACTGAGCACGCATCTGAGCCTCCCGCTCCCAAGTGCTCTCCTGGAGGTTCACGTGCTGCCATCTGACGCGCACAAGAGGAATCGACCGCCCACGTAGGACCCGCTCCTGTCGATCCTCGATCTCCACTGGGACCTCCGCAAAAGTCGCCCCATCGTCCACGTCCAGCTCCCTAAAGTCGATGATGTGCGTCGGGTCGTGCACGTATCTCCTCAGCTGAGACACGTGAAAGACATCGTGCACCCGGTGCAACTGAGGTGGTAGAGCCAGGCGATAAGCCACCTCTCCTATCCTGCTGAGGACCTGGAAAGGCCCATCGAACTTCGGAGATAACCTGCCGCCTCGGCCACATCTCCGAAACCTCATCGGGTTGAGACCGTATAAGAACGTGTTCGTCCCCCTCGAATTCAAGAGGTTTCCCTTTTTAGGTTAGAACTGAAACTCAAAACTCCTGCTGCCACAAGGGTAGGGTTGACCAACTCAAGAGTGATCGGCCACACCCTCTTATGCCTGAGTTTAACATGTGCTGCCCAGGGTTTCCTTTTCGCCGACCAAGGAAAACCCATTCCGACGTTTGCCTAAAACAGTCAACCGGGGTATGATTTGTGAATCATACCCAGATCAACGTCGTAAGGCCTCTACACTGCCACCAAGAGATTCCAACCGAAACTCTCGCCTCGAGGTCAAATCACACCGTCGGCGTAAGTGTGATTATCGAGTCTCCTCCCAAAGGTATCTCCAGACGTGAGGGTCAAGTCTACGGCTTACCCGGAACCTCTAGGTCTGGGACATGATTCGTGGAAGGGTTGAATGATCGGTTCCTATGTCTATAGATATGGCAGCTCGTAGTAGACATAATTCGTACCCCGAATCATTCTTAGAGTTCCTGGGTCACACTCCTTGACCACAATGCAGCTACTCTCCTCCCCAGCCCTCCTGCTCCCTGAGCCTGGCGGGGACTACTAAGTCGGGTGGTCGTAACATGTCGAAATGTACACCACCACATGCTGCTCTCTAAGCTCCGCTTCCACGTCTGCTACCCTTCAGATTCATCTGTCCTTAGCACTTCCTCCTCCTGAAACATTTTACACGCCCGAGTCTCTGAGACTGGCGCTAGTTTCCTGCCTTTCACTGCTAACGTTCACAACCACAAAGGTTCTCTCTAGCATCCTAGCATAGGTAGAAATGCATAGAGGAAAAGTAATGGTTCGGATTTCCCTTAGACACACTTCGCTCAGAAGTTCGAGTCTAAGGAACTGATCACAACGTAACCAACGAGTACTACGATTGATTGGTAAGCCACGATGAGTGCTCTGCTTCCGACATGTCGTACTGTCGAAGCTGTATTAGCTCCAGAAAACTCACAACCACCTCCTCAAGCCAGTCCTCAGCCGCCTACGAGTCAGGCTCACCTCGAAACTTGAGGGATATCTGGTGCTAAAACATATGTATGGCACTAAGCCTGTGATTCTCTGCTACCGGTACCGCCGGTAGTGTCTACTGACCAACAGGTAGTGACATAGCTGGCGCACTACCCGTAGGTACTATCCCAGGTATCGGTTCGCGTACCGAAGCCTCATTACTATAAGAACCAACCTCATGGTCACTCACTGGAAACAACAGAAGCTAAGATCATCATCCGCTCTACTAGTATCCAAGCTAGGCGTAGAACTCTAGCAACCGCCTCCATCCAGTCCACTGCTGCCTGGGAAAACTGTCTCGCCTCGTATCCTCAGAGGCCTCTACTGCTGGAACTCGTGCATCGCGCTCTGCTAGCGTGCACTGTCAGCTAGTGGCATCCTCTGCCTAACGGGTGGTGGTGCTGCTGGTACACCACCCGAAGGTGCCAACACTGAAAAAGGGCCCTGCACCGGAGTCTCGCTGCTCGGTGGGCCATCATCGAGAACTCTCTCGGAACTCCAGCTAACTATCTGCATGGTGACATCCTGAACAGTTGTGTCACGGTCAACGATTTATACCTGGTGAGCTGACCTGGTTTGAGCTGACTTTAAACCTTTTGGGAAACACACACGCAATTAGTGTTTTCGTGCATTAAGTTGGAAATCAGAAGTCAGGGTCCTGGTGTACGGATACGTCGGCCGCCGCACCAACACTGGGCTCCCTGAACTGATAACCACACTCAATACACTAAACACTATTGCTTCACATAGAAAGAAAGGACGATCAGAGTCCGCGGTAGAACCGACCACCTCTGATACCAATTTGTCACGACCCGTCCTCGGGGCCCGTGCCGTGACTACCCCAAGCCCGCCTTCCATAGGCCAGGGGCTGGCGACTAGCACCAAGGCGTAAAATCCCAGTAAACAGGGAAGGCATTGCCTTTATAAGTAACAACCACACAGAGTCAGCAAGCGGAAAGTAAAGTGCAGAAAAGTAAAGGGGGCCGGAAATACAAGCCCAACTGTAAAGTACAACTGAAAAGTAAAGTACAGCAACTGAAGAAAATACGGCGGCCTCGTGTCGTCCACTGGCAATCCCACCTGAAGGGTGGGTACAGATAGCCTCCAGGCTCCTCGGGTCCCACGTCCGCTCCGAGCACGTCCCGCCCAGTGGTCCACCTCCAGGTACCGTCCTGCTCCACGCCCCAACCGCGATCAGCGCTGTCCGTCGTCTGCAACCAACACAACAAGGTGCGGGCATAGCCCGTGCAGGGGTGAGTACAAGCTACTCAGTAAGGACCCCGAGACCCCCGAAGGTCTCCCGAAATCCTCAAAGGATATAGCACAAAAGAAAGATGCAATCACGAAGTAACATCTGACTCGACTTTGGTATATGCCCATACATATACCTAAGTCCCCAATTCTAGCTCTGCTCACGAGCTCAAGAACAACTCAATCCACAAAGGAAAGCAAGACTCAAATCCACAAGGAGAGTAAATAGTAAATCCACATAGGATAGTTCAACACAATCCACAAAGGAGAGTAACATAAGATTCAGCTCAACCAGGATTTTCATTATCGAAACCGTAAATGTTGAAGAGCCCCATCTCTGAAGTGTACAGTGGTCCTGTCACGACTCCGAGGTACTGCTCCCTAACCTAAGACTGCTGAAGTACTCCTCCTGTCGAGTACTGCGGGTCTGCTGCCAACTACCGGGCGCTCCGTCCGCTGAGGGTCTGCTGCCAAATACCGGGCGCTCACCCAGATAGCCTACTGAGGTACTCCTCCTGTCGAGTACCGCGGGTTTGCCGCCAACTACCAGGCGCTCCGTCCGCCGTGGGTCTGCTGCCAACTACTGGGCGCTCCGTCCACTGGGCTAGTCGACTCACTCCAAGTCGAGTCGGTCAAGCAGTCGTTAGGTCTCAGTCATCTACACGGTCTCCGTACTCCGCACGCACGTCTCCACCGTCGCGGGTCTGTCGCTACAACCAAGCGCACACACTCCGTAGAGTATCGCGGGTCTGCCGCTACAACCAAGCGCTCCACCGCCAAGGGTCTGTTGCTGCATCCAAGCGCACCACCACTGTCAAGTACCACGGGTCCGCCGCTACACCCAAGCGCTCCACCGCTCAAGGTAAAAAGAAGATTCAGCTCACACAGGTTCGGTAGCACTGTTCCACGTAGGATCGCTGAGTGCAGTAGTCGACGCAGTCCACGGAGGATCTCTGCACAGTCGTCGCCGCAGTCCACGAAGGATCTCTGCTCTGCCGTCGTCGCAGTCCACGGAGGATCTCTGCTCTGCCGTCGTCGCAGTCCACGGAGGATCTCTGCTCTGCCGTCGTCGCAGTCCACGGAGGATCTCTGCTCTGCCGTCGTCGCAGTCCACGGAGGATCTCTGCTCTGCCGTCGAAGTCACAGCCAGCACTAGGGTTCCCGCACATAGCGAGCTCGTTAGGAGGGTCCGCTCCACGAGCCGAGAGGCTGATACATCAACTGACACGTAGTCCGAAGTTGATGTATCCAAAAGTTCCGTATCGACAACAGGATCTCAACGCAACAGACGGCGCGTCAATCGGACGCCCGGTCTGAGAGTTATTGGCATTTTCGTCCCAGGGGCCCGGTTGGTTTTTAGGGCAAAACCAACCTGACCGTACTCCGCCTGTGTCAGATCCTCGGGCGGAGTATGCCAAAAGTTCCGTCTCACTTAGAGGAAACTACCACAGCTGACGGTACGTCGATCGGACGTCCGTAGCTCAAGTTATGAGCGTTTCCGCTCCGAGGGCCCGGTTGGTTTCGTGTACGAACCAACCCGGCCGAACCCAAAGTCTTCCGAAACCTTGAGTGTAATATACCGAAACGACCGTCTCGATCCAAGGATCGCGTAGCCCATGACGGTTCGTCAATCGGAGGTCCCTGGCCCAAGATATGGGCGAAAGACCGAAGAAGGCCCGAAACGGGGGTTCTGGGCCCGGGGCGACCCGGCCCGAACCCCCCCCCCCCTTGGGTCGGCCGAACCGGGTCGGCCCGACCCGGGTCGGCCCGAACCGGCCCGAACCGGCTCGGCCGGGTCCGGTCCGGCCTGGGCGCGGCCCGGCCGACCGGACCGGCCGGCTCGGCTTCGGCCGAGCGGCCGAGCAGGCCGCCGCCGCGGGTTTGACCCGCGACATTTGGAGAAACGCGGCCCCCGCGGGGGGCCGCCTGTCACGCGGACGCGGCCGGGCCGCCGCGTCTGTTCCCGGTTCCGCGCGGCCGCGGAACCGGCCGCCACCGCCGCGGCTTCAGCCGCGGCGGGAGATTTCCACGGCGGCGCGCCGGGCGCCGCCGGCTCCGGTCGCCGGCGCCGCCGCGCCGGCGACCCGCGCCGCCGCCTCCTTCCGCGGGCCGCCGGAGTTGCTCCGGTGGCCCGTTTTGCCTCCTGTCTGCGCCATTGTTCCTCCCGGGACGCGTCCTCCACTGCGGAATCAACAAATGGCCCTTGCGTCGTGCTTTTGCCGTCGCCCGCCAAATCCGCACAAAAAGGAAGATCGGCGGAGGGTTGCCGGGTCTTGTTCGTTAGACCCGCTCCCTCCGCGTTAATCATAAACAACGGGAGAAAAGAATAAGATGATCAACACATGATTCAACAATTTTATTTAAAGATAAAATTGTTCGCTTGAAACCGGCTTTTTAAATTTTCAAGAACGTTCACGAGAAAATTTAAAAGGGGTAACTTTTCCAAAATAAATCCCTACCTCGAAGTCGTCGTCGGACGAGAGGTCGTCGCGGAATCGCTCGTCGCGGAAGAAGGAGATCGTCGCGTCGTCGCGGTATCCGGCGTCGCGTCGCCAATCTCCGGATCAAGAACAAACAGATTTAATTAATTAAATCCGTTGTTATTGAAATTAAGAAGGGAGAATTTAGAAGTTTCGATTCTCACCTTTAACCGCCGATCGCAGGTTCGCCGCGGAAGAAGAGGCACCGAAGAAGAAGAAGG
Organism: Viscum album; assembly: GCA_963277665.1. Taxonomy (NCBI): domain Eukaryota; kingdom Viridiplantae; phylum Streptophyta; class Magnoliopsida; order Santalales; family Viscaceae; genus Viscum; species Viscum album. Next base: position 1,877,232,317 of record OY728161.1, read on the forward strand.
TCGCGGAAAAGCTGTTGACGTCGCGGATCGTGCGTCGTCGGATTCCGGTTCCGGCGTTCTTCGCGTTCTTCGCGTTCTTCGCGGAGAGGGTGGAGGAACGAAGATTCTCTCAAATCCTTTCCAAGGATTTTTAGGTTGGTCTTATTTTATAAACATGCCAACACGAAACCGGTTAAGAAACGATCCATCAATTCAAAAGAAACGACCCATTTAATTCACGAAGAAACAGTCCATTTAATTTACGAAATAAACCGCCCAATTAAATGGTCTGTTAAGAATTAAAGAAAACGCGTCGGTTGACTTTTCAGTTACTTTGACGGGTTTTCGCGGGTGCGTTACTTAGCGAAAGAAACGGCGGGGCTCGTGCGGGTCCCACCGCACAAATATCCTACCAAGGGGTAGGATATTTCTGGATAGCATCCTATCCAGTTCAACTCAGTTCAAGCCGCCTTTAAGTGACTTTAAGTGGCTTCCAAGCAGTTTAAGTGAAATAAAATAAAGTTGTCGCACAACTTTATTTTATTCTGACTTAAAGCCGCAAAATTTAAAAACCACGTCTGAGCAAACGCAACTCCGGAAGAGGCGTTTCTAAGCAAATACCGGCGCTGCGATTTCATCGGTGCCCTCAGAATTTGATTCCGGGCACCGGTTCAAAAGATAGAAAAACCCGCTCGTCCGTTCACTGAACGTACCCGAGCCAAACTTCGGAAATTGATTCCGGGCACACCGGGCCTCGGAATCAGGTGCCGTCTGAAGCTGCGCTCTTGTAAAATTCCAAAGAAAATTAAGAAAAAAAATTTCCTTGAAATTTGCGGGTCTTTACATTAGTTTCCACCACCGTAATTAGTTTTTAACCTAGGTAATTAAATCATTAACTCTAAAATGAAATGTGTATTATTAGATATTTTTTTAATCATGGTTGTAAATTAGAAAAAAATCAAATAGAAAACATTTTTGATTTCAAAATTAATTTTAACACAAACTCATATAACGTGCAAAAACACCGCTTTTAGACATAATCCCAATAAATAATTTTTATTGAATTTATTAATTATTATGAAAATAAATTAATTTTACATAATTAAAAAATATTAATAATTATTATTATTATTATAAATAAGGAATCTGATTTAAAAAATTAAATTGACAATATTGGAAAAATTCATTTAAAATTAGTCTAGCTGATGTGACTAGAAATCTTTGTATTAATGTGAAAATGTTCATAAGTTTTTATAGTTTCTATATAAAAAATTTACAATAAAAGTTTGTTTCTATTATGTGAATCAAGAAATGTAGGAGGAAGAAGAGATCTTGTTCATTCAGTTTATAGAACAATTTATCTTGAATTGAATCAAATATAAATGCATAAATTATCAACGAAAATTAAATAACTATTATCAACATTGTAACTTTCCTATGATACCAATTGAAGTTCCGGGTGAAGAAAAAGAACATGGGTGGATGTTCCCATTTAGATTTTTGTTATTAGAAATGATCAATCTGGGATCAATACTATGATAAATACTAGTCTCCACAGATCAATTCACAGAAATAGACAAAGAAGTAGAAAGGTCCCAGAACTACAAAAGTGGATCGTTACAGGTTTATTATAATTAATTTAATTAATTGTCAAGAAGTACATTTTGGGTGTTATTTATTCATTGATATTCTTGATCACGTCCCGATGTGATTCTTCATTGGGTCATAGAATCAATGGGTAGACTTCCTCTAGAGGTGATCCACACGTGCATCACGTATCTCTGGACGTCACCAAGGGAGTCTCTAGGTGCTAGCATGGAGAAACCTTTGCTTGTGTTGGCCGCTTTAGATCATCTTTATTCGATGAAGAGGATCTCTCTCGGTCATGAGAGAGTTCTTGTAGGAAGGAGTTCTTTCAGTCTTGAGAGAATTCCCAAGAATATTTGTGCACAAAGATTCTATTAGGAAAAGGTTTGGTGTTGTGAGGATATTTATAATCGGGTTCGAGGTTGTCATGTTTTGAAAATCAATAAACATGTTATGCCTTTTATTTATTTCATTTACTATTTTGAAAAGCTCCATGTCGAGTCATTAATTCCTTGACATGTGCCCAGAATAATTAAAATAAATATCATGTAATAAAATAATATTATTTCCTCAAAATCCAGACTGGAAAAACTACATGGCATGTAATCATAAATACAGGGCATGTACATTTAATAATACACGGCGTGTACTTGTTTTAAAAATAAAAACTAGACGGCGTGTAATCATTAATACATGACATGTACTTGTCTTCATTTTATTATTCCTCCATCATTAAATTGATTTAGGCTTCCTTTAATAATTATTAAACCACATACAGGAATAATATTTTTCTACTTGGGAAACTTGAAAAAACATAGTGTTTGACCCTCTAGGCCTCTTTCTCGTTGGCATTATGCGGGCATGCCTAAAGTCCAAGATTACTGTCTAGAAACGGGTCAAGGCACCCAAGAGAAAAAGTTTACACCGCATTGACATATCACCACATACGAACGCTTACCATGTAATTTAATCACTTTGTCTCAATATCTCATCAAGCAGGTTTCCTGGCAGTTTCATAAACCTATATTCTTGATCTGTCAATCATTGACTTCTAGAAATAAACTCGCCGTGACAACATGGCCATGGAATTTGTTTGACAGTTCTATTTCAATCAAAGGGCCCGAGATATCTACTTCTATAAATATGGAAGGGATAAACCCTTCCTCGACTTATCCATTAACAATATGTCATTCATGACGCACCCAACGTACCCTACTTCCCGCCAACTATCTTCATGATGGTTTTCGTCAGAAAATCTAAGTGCGCGATTCATGAATCGATTTAATGATAATCTTGCAGTATAAGGACCATTACACACACTCATAGATAGTAATGTCCAATGACACCAAAACATGCAGAATTATTACTGGCAGTTCTGTTCTCATAATCTCTTATCTTGGATTCTACCAAGTGCAAACTCCATGAGAGAGAGTCTCATCTTCTTACGAGTACACACACATGACGGTCTGTATACTATGTGTCCTATCATAGTATGTCATCCAATCGAAGAACTTTATTTAAGAATATTGTGATAGCATTTAAAGGTTCTCATTATAGAGGAGATCTTCCATGACCTTATCAATGCAACAAATATTTTTGTACATTTTTATATTATAGTCATGCAGAACAATGAAAATTATATAATAAGTGAACATTCATGTAATCAAAGTACAAGAAAATTGGTTCTTAGGACACCAACCCTAACAAAATCCCATTTGGACTAGAGCAAACAACCTACGACTTTTAGTCCACTAAACCTCACATGATTATCAGGTTTTTGCTGAATCAAGGCTTTAGTCAAGGGGTCTGCCACATTGTCTTTCATGTAAATACTGCTCACTGGAAATTCACATCTCTGAGAAAAATCCCTCAAGAGATGATACTTTCAAAGTATGTTCTTTGTCTGCTGATGTGACCTTGGATCATTTGAAAGTGTCACCACTGCAGTATTATCACAATAGAGTGTGATAGGATCTTTACTACTAGGTATTACATCCAAATCTTGGACGAAGCTTCACATCCATACTGCTTCTTTAGCTGCCTCTGAAGCTACGATATACTCAAACTCTGCTGTAAAATCTACGACCGCACCTTGCTTTAGGCTCTTCCAGCTCACTCCACCTCCATTTAAACTGAAGATTTATCCATTCTGCGACTTCATGTCATCTTGATCAGTTTGGAAACTAGCATCTACATGTCCTTTGATGGATAGTTCCTCATCTCCTCTATAAAACAGGAACATATCCTTAGTACGCCATAGATATTTATGGATAGTCCTGACTACCATCCAATGGTGGTCTCCTGGATCATCTTTATATCTATCTACTGCAATTAATACATAAAAAACATATAGCATTGTACATAACATAACATACATGACCGACCCAATCACAGATGTGCAAGGGATCCTTTCCATTTTATTTATTTCCCCATGTGTCTGAGGACACATTTTCTTGGAAAGGTGAATTCCATGTGAAACTGGAAACAATCCCCTCTTGGACTATTCCATACTGAATCTCTTCAGTATCATGCCAATGTATGTACTTTGACTTAGGTCTAGTATTCTCTTAAATCTATCATGATGGATCTTGATCCCAAGAATATATGTTGCCTCACCCAAGTCTTTCATAGAGAAGCATTTATCCAACCATGCCTCAACTGACTGTAAGATTGGTACTTAATTTCTAATTAGTAATATGTCACCAACATATACTATTATAAAAAAACTAAACTTCCACTAAAACATTTGTAGACACAAGGCTCACATTAATTCTTAATAAATCCAAATTCTGTTATGGATTCATCAAAATGAATGTTCCATGACCTTGATGCTTGATTTAATCCATAAATGGATTTCTGCAACATGCATACTTTTTTGGAATCCTTTGGAGTCACAAACCCTTCAGGTTGTGTCGTGTAGACATCTTCTTAGAGGTTCCCATTAGGGAATGCTATTTTGACATCCATTTTACAAATTTCATAGTCATGGTAAGCAGTAGTGGCCAATAGGATTTTGATGGATTTCAGCATCACAACCAGTGAAAAGGTTTGATCATATTCAATTAATTGATGTTGTCTAAAACCTTTTACAACTAGTCGTTCCTTATGGGTGTTGTCTTTCCCCTCCATGTCCAGTTTCTTCTTGAATACCCCTTTATTTTTAACAGGCTTTACATCAACTGTAGGATCCACTAGAATCCAAACATTGGTTTGGTACATGGAATCCGTTTCAGAATTCATGGCTTCTTGCCACTTAGCAGCATCTGTGCCTTCAACTACTTCCTTGTAGGTAAGAGGATCATCATTTTCAACCAATAACGAGTCACCATCCTCAGTGAAAATAAAACCACATTGTGTTGGTTCTCTCACCTCTCTCGTGCTCCTACACAGTTCTCATGTCTCTGGAACATATTGTTCTTCCATGGGGCTTTGTGGAATCTGGTCTTGTACCAACTCTTGTGTATTTTGAACCTCAACTTCATCGATGTCAATCTTGCACCCTCTATATCTTTTGGAGATGTTCTCCCTCTCAAGGAATATGGCGTGTCTTATCCCTGTTATCCTTTTATCTGAGGGGTTGTACAGGTAATATCTCCTTGTCTCCTTGGGATATCCTATAAAGATACACTTTGTGCATCAGGGTTCAAGTTTGTTACCTGAAGAGACCTTAACAAATTCTTCGCTACCCCACACATGTAAATTTGATAACATGGCTTTGTGTCCACTCCATAACTCGTATGGAATGCCATTTATCAATTTAGTTGGTACTTGGTTTAGTATGTGTGCTTCTGTTTGTAATGAATATCCCTAAAAGGATAATGGGAGACTTGCATGACTCATCATTGATCTCACCATGTCCAACAGGGTGTAGTTCCTCCATTCACTTACACTATTCCACTGAGGTGTGTAAGGACAAGTGAGTTGAGATAGTATCCCAAACTCCCATAAGAAATCAATGAAGTCCTAATTAAGATATTGTCCTCCTCTGTCTAAGTGGAGTTTCTTAATCTTCTTACCAAGATGATTCTCAACTTCATTCTTGTATTCTTTGAATTTATCAAAAGAATCTAACTTATACCTCATTAAGTAAATATATTCATATCTACTAAAATCATTAGTAAAAGTTATGAAGTACAAGAACCCACCCCCTGATTCAACTGGAAATGGTCCACACACATCTGTGTGAACTAATTATAGAATCTCTTTAGACCTTTTACCTTTCCCACTAAATGGGGATTTGGTCATTTTTCCTTCTAGACATGCAAGACATACACCAAGTGGTTTTAGTTCGAAAGAATATAAATACCCAACTTGAGGTAAATTTGTCAAACATTTCTCATTGACATGACCTAGAAGGTGACGCCAAAGTTGGTTGTGGTATGAGTCATGTGAATTAATTTTGTCATCAATCTCCATTACTTGGTTTTTGTAGTCTAACACATAAAGGCCGTTATATAAATGTGACCTAAAAAACAAATACTATATTTATAAAAGTAGCAACAACCACTTCCAAACATGAATATGAATCCATAAGTATCTAATCTGGATATTGAAATAATGTTTTTGGTTACAGAGGGTACATAAAAAACCCTTTCAAAACCAAGACCATCCCAGTAGACAATGTGAGGTGCTAATCTTCGACAGCTATATCAGCGAGTCTGGATCCGTTGGATACTCGTAGATCCACCTCGCCTCGATCAATCTTTCGGAATCTACTTGGTTCCTGTATTTGGATACAGATGTGAGAACCACAAGTAGTATCTAATATCCAATTGGTAGAAGCAGATAGATTGCATTCGATAACAAACACACCTGAATCTTCCCCTTGCATCCTTGACTGGGTGCAGGTTTTTGTTCTTGTGGTCCTTCTTGACACATGGAAAACAAACAGCCTATTGTTTTTCCTACCTCACCTTTGATCTTCCTTTTCCTGGAAGGCCTTGAAGAAGCTTTGGGCTTCAATCTCTTCGCCTTCCCTTTCCACTTATTCAACATTAGTACAGATGGATTTTCACTCTTCATATCATTGTCCAATTGGTGAATTAGGATGAGAAGATCGGATAGAGACTTCTCAATGATGTTTATGTTGAAGTTTACAACAATGTTTGAGAAGCTCTAGGTACGTGATGCAAGAATGAGATCGATACCGAGTTATTCGGGGATTTTAAACCCTAGAACCTCCAAGTGCTCAATGTAGACAATGATCTTGACTACATGAGGCCCGACTGAGGCACCCTCTCCAAGCTTGCTCTAAAATAGAGCCTTGGTGTTCTCAAAACTTTCCTATCTTTCTCTCTCCTGGTATAGACCACAGAGGTGCTCGAGCATGCTATAGGCATCCATGTCTTCATGAGACTTCCTGATCTCACTATACATTAATGATAGCATCAAATATTGAATGTCGAGTGCATCATTCAAATGTTGATCATAGACCAGGAAATCATCATCACTGGCCCCATGGGCAGGCGAATCAGGAAGTGAGGACTCCAGCATGTAAAACTTTCATTCATGGTGTAGGATAACCAAAAGGCGCCTAAACCATTTCTGAATGTTACTGTCGGTGATGATATTTTCTTTTTCCAGAATTGATTGAATAGAAAATGTTCTTGATGAGTTTGTCATATTGATTCTACAAATTAAAAGAGAAGATTTATCAGTACCTTTTGATTACATTTTATGTAAAATAATAAATGAATTTAATAATTCTCCCACTATTTTATAAAGTCCCAATGCCCTCACCATTGAACCCGTAATGTCTAGTTTATTTGACATTCTAGTGGAAAGGATCCATATTCCCCTTCACATAACCCCAACAAGGGTTGGTCAAGCTATTTGACGGTATTTAGGTAGGCAAGTTTTTGCCAACTGTGAGCTTACAGTTCCTTGATCTGTTGAGTGGAATCCCCAATCCTGAAATCTTGACATGGATTTCCACAAATCTTTCCTTCAGAATTACAGCATGTCTAGCATCAGCTACTCCTCTAGATGTAATCTGGTTAAGTCAAACTGAATCCTTTCATAAGGGCTTCCTTTATAAAAGTATGTGTCTTAACATGGGTTGGTAAAACACATAGTTTTATTGAGTCCTTCCCTTAATCAAGTAACGAAAGGCTTGATCTGACTTAATATGTTAGTGAGGGATTTTAATCCATTATGTGTAGTTTCGCATTATCACATGCTTGTTAATAGTAAGTGATGCTTTCTTAAGTAATTAACCTAGTTCTGATAATGTTTACACATAGTCCAATTTTTATTTTATTCCATCTTTGCATGCTTGTCCATTTTATTAACTATGTGATCACGACAACACATACATAATAAATAAACCATTCAATCAGACAAAAATAAAATAATAAGGCATGATCATGTTCTTTTATTGTTTAGCTTATCTAGCGGTCTGATAATCTAACCCTGACCTAGGGTAAAACACCTTGAACTGATGGTTTGTGTTTTTCATCTCCCACCTATCCTCTTTTGTATTTTCTTGGGTTGTTTTCACCTCATCTTCGAGTTTTGAACCATCTCCTATGGCTTGGAAGATCCTCCGTTACATGGGGTTTAAATTAAATAAACCATGGGCATGCAGGCCATAAATTTTATCGGAAGAAGGCTCGCAGGCAAAAAAATTTAAATTAAACAAATTTAAATGAAACCATACACACATGAAAATGGTCTTTGGTCTAGCTCATGATCATCCATAGTATGCAATGACATTTATGCATATTTAGAATTCAAATTCTTTTAATCATTCTATTATTTAAGATAATTTGTGCTTGAAATTAATTAATTATGATCTTATAATTAATCAATTCTTTATCTTAAATTTCTTTCTGAATTACCTTTAGATTATTCTCATCCATATCCCTTGTAAAGGTCTTTGTACTTTTAAAGGAAACCTGGTGAAATTCCATTTATGCATGGTACAAGGAATGTAGTTTATATTTACACGAAGTGTATTTATTTTCATAATTTATCTAAAGTACACGTTGGGGGCTTTGGCGTGTTTTCTGTAATTTGGAAATTTTGGAGTACACGGCGTTTAGATTAATTTAACATGGTGTGTACTTCCTTGTTACTTGGTTACCAGCCTGATAATACCATGTACACAGAACATGGATTCTTCTTATACATGGTTTAACTTAGGCCAGATTGGACTACATGACGTGTTGATCAAACAAACATGTTGTGTATTCTGGTTCTAATGGGCCGTTCATTTCTTGTCAACATGGGGTAATAAAACTCAGGTATACTCAATTCACACAGAGTGGTTTGGTGGACCAATACCAGTTCGTTTAACCTAAGTACACGACATGTATTTTTCATTACACGTAGTGTATTCTTGTGTTGTGCGGACAGAAAGAGCGGCTCCTCTGGATAAGATTGTCATTTTTAATTTAATAAAAAATGAAATTAAAAGTTTGTTTCTATGATGTGAATCGAGAAACAAAAGAGGAATAAAAGATCTCATTCATTCTGTTTATAGAACGATTTATCTAGAATTGAATTAAATATAAATGCATAAATTATCAAAGGAAATTAAATAACTATAATGAACGTTGTAACCTCACTCTCATACCAATTGAAGGTACTGGGTGCAGCAGAAGCGCATGGGTGGATGTGCCCATTTGGTTTTTTGTCATTAGAAATGACCAATCTAGGATCAATACGATGATAAACCCCATTCTCCACAGATTGATTCATAGAAATAGATAGAGAAGAAGAAAGTTACCAAAACCAAAAAAGTGAATCGTCACAGGTTGATTATAATTAATTTAATTAATTGAAAATAAGGACCTTTTGGGTGTTCTTTCTACAATGATATTCTTGATCATGTTTCGATGTGATTCGCCGTTGCGTCACAAAATCCAAGGGTAGAATTACTCTAGCGGTGATCCACACATGCACCAGGTATCTCTGGAAGTCACCAAGGAGTCTCAGAGTGCTAGTGTGGAGAAAAATTTGCTTGCATTGCCTGCCTTATACCTCTTGATCCGATGAAGAGGATCTCTCTCTGTCTTGATAGCATTGTTGGAGGAAGGAGTTCTTTCTATCTCAAGAGAATTCTCCAGAATTGTTGTGCACAATGATTCTCTTAGGGAAAGAGTTGGGATTGGGAGGATATTTATAATCGGGTTCAAGGTTGTAAGGTTATGACAATAAATAAACGTGTTGCACATTTTATTTATTTGATTAACTCTTTTGAAAAACCCCATGTCGAGTCATTAATTCCTTGACATGTACCCTCACTGATTATAATAAATATTATTTAAGAATACAATATTATGTCCTCAAAATACTGACCCAAAAAACTACATAGCATGTAATCATAAATACATGGAGTGTACTTGTATTTCATATAAAACTACACGGTGTGTACATTTAATAATAAACGACGTGTACTTGTTTTCAAAATAAAAACTACACTGTGTGTAATCATTAATACAATTCATGTACCTGTTTTCATTTTATTCTTCCTCCATCATTAAAACAATATAGGCTTCCTTGAATAATTATCAAACCACATACAGGAATAATATTTATTTTACGTGAGATACTTGAATACATTTAGTGTGTGACCATCTAGGCCTCTTTCTCATTGGTATTAGGTGGGCTTTCCTAACGTCCAAGATTACTATCTTGAAACGGGTCAAGGCACCCAAGAGAAAGAAGTTGATGTCGCATTGACGTGTCACGTCATACAAATGCTTACCGTGTAATTTAATCCCTTTGTCTCAATATCTCATCATGCAGGTTTCATGGCAGTGTCATAAACCAATATGCTTGATCTATCATTATTTAACTTCTAGAAATAAACTCGTTGTGACACCATGGTCATGGAATTTGTTAGACAGTTCTATTTCAATCAAATGGCCCGAGATATCTACTTCTATAAATATGGAAGGGACAAATCCTTCCTCAACTTATCCCTTAACAACATGTCATTTGTGACACACCCAACGTACCCTACTTCCCACCAATTCTATTCATGATAGTTTTCATCAGAAAATCTAATTGCGCGAGTCGTGACATGAGTTAACGATAATATTTCAGTCTAAGGACCATTACCTATGCTCGTAGATAGTAATGTATGATGACACCAAAACATACGGTATTACTACTGGTGGGTCTGTTCTCATAATATCTCATCTTGGAGATTACCATGTGTGAACTCCATGAGAGAGAGTATCGTCTTCATATGAGTACTCGCACATGACAGTTTGTATACTATGTGTCCTATTATAGTATGTCATCCAACTAAAGAATGTTATTTAAGAATATTATTTTATCATTTCAAGGTTCTCATCATAGCGGGGATCTTCCATGAACTTATCAAGGCAGCAAATATTCCAGGACATTATTATGTTATAGTCATGCAGAACAATGAATAATATATAATAAGTGAACATTCCTATAATTAAAGTACAAAACAGTTGGTTCTCAGGACACCAACCCTAACCTTTCTCACTATTCATAAAATAATTATCATTTTTAAGAAATTCTAAAAAAATCACCATAAGATAATTTTGAAATAATTATTTCAAAAATGAGATTTAAGTTTTCAAATAAATTTTTTATATGTTTAAAAATCAGTTTTAAAATAAATGTTCAAGGGGCGAGAAAAGTATTATTTTGAAAAATATACTTTCTAAGAGTAAATTTGGATTTATTATTTACTCAGGTTTAGAAAACACAGAAGATGAATGTTAATTTTTTTATTGAATATATCATATTTAAATATTCTTGAAATATTAAATCTAAATTGTTTTTTTAATTTATTGATGTAAAACGCGTTTGAACGGATTAAAATAATTTTTTTAGAAAATATATTTTCTTCATTTTCATATGGTTCATATATATATATAATTAATTGGTAACAAAAAACTAATTTTATATATATGTGAAAATAATTTATTTTCATTTGTTAGTAAATATTTTTTAAACCCCTCATACAATTGGTTAGGTGATAAATATCCAAATTATATTTTAATATTATTTCATATTTTCTTTAACCTCGGTGTTTTTTGAATGAAAAGATAAACACAATGTTTCATGTAACACCAGTTAAAACCGGTGTTTATTGTAAGAAAATTTGATTTTCTTTAAAGAAATAAAATCTAAAATCAGTGTTGTGTCTAATTCATTCTAAAATCGGTGTTGTGTGTAATGAAATATTAACATGGTGTTTCATGTAAGAAAAATTATCGGAATGATTAAATTAATTTTAGAAAATTTATATTTTAAAAAATATATAGGTGTTACATATACTGCTTTCCATAATACTACCCTTTCCCTTCAAAGTAAGAATGAGAACTTAAAAAGATTCATATTTTCTGCTTGCTATGGTTTCTCACAATGAGTATGACTCACCCAGATTTAGTGTTTTGTGATGATTATGTCACCATCATAATCAAATTTTCTCCAATGGACCTCCAATAAGGTTTAATACCTAAAAACACATTACTACACTATAAAAATTCCATATTTCTAATGAGAAAAACCTTCAAGGGTCCTTATTCTTGATGAAACAACCAAATTGGACTTCTCTATTTGTGTAATACTGAAACCATCTGAACTAAAGAGGATTTTATTCCTATACAAATGGGATACATAGGAAGCCTCACTATGTTTTAATACCAACCCCCAAATATCACTGTAACATTCTTAGGGCCATATTCCTTGTAGGGTCATCTCAAACATGAAGGGATATACTCTTTTTGGGTCCCCCAATCACTCTCTTTATCGGTATATATTCCCATTAAGATCATCCCCCACCTGGGAGTTTATATATCTTCCTGATCCTCTTCATCTCATCCTTATAGGCACAAATTCTTGGTGATGTTCATCTCATCATTGGGCCATATTCCCTACCATATCATCCAAAAATGGCTATTTCAAGGTAAGTCCCACAATATCAATGACTAGGAATGGCTTTCCTAAACATACTTACCACATGATGTTAAACTGTAAGGTATGGTCCTTATCACATAATATTAAAATATACAATGTTCCCCATTATGTGGAGCAAAACATCAGGGTTTCTGATTCCTCCCACTTTTATATTTAGAAATACCCTCTCATGGGATTGATCCCAAAAACAAAACAACCCTTATCTCCCTATATGAAGATAAATTCCAAAGTTCCAAAATATTTTGCTTAAAACAGCAACATAAATCAATGAACGTAATAAGGATTGGGAACGTTTGAAACAAATATATGGTTTGATTGATAAAGAACCCATAATATATAAAAATTGGTCCATTTATAGAGAACATCATATACATATGGATGGTTTCCCGTCAGCACATGTCTATAATTGATTGTTAGGGAGGGTCGATCCCATATTTTTAATTTAAAAGGGAATCAAAAATATATATTAAATATATAAGAGAGTCCTATATTATGAAAAAATCTATATCAAAGGGTGTGATGTGACTAAGATCCCATCATCTTGAAAAATTTTAGTTCTTAATCATTGTTGGCAATGTTTCCCAATGATCGATTGCCTTTGTAAAGTAGGTCCAAGAGAAATCATGGATATAGGAGCCTTTGGATGTTTCTTGTTCCATGAATAAACCTATTAAGAAAAAAACCATTATATGAAAAGGTGTTTAATAACATTTATTATATACATATTTAGATTCGTCCATAAATTTTGATATAGAAAATAAATTACATTGTTCATGGAGATAGTAGACCGTACGTACACATGAACATTATTTCAATTTTCTTGATAGATGTAACTATATAATGGTAAATAATATATAAAATTTTAATATTAATTTTCATTTAATAAAAATTATATTATTTTTATTAAAATTATCATTATTTCAGTCAATTTCAATATGAAATGAAAAACTAATTAGATCGCTTCATGGAGGTGGTAGTCCACACGAATGCATGAATGAAGTAATATATTTTTTAAAAAAATTGGATGTTAAGAAGTTAGATATGATAATATAATTAAATAATTATAATTATATCAGAAATACCATACAAATAGGTTCAAAGAATCATTTTATCCATTCATGAGAGGCGTTGATGCAAAATGAATTACATTGATTCGCGAGGGGATAGTCTTCCATACACACAATCAAATGTTTCTATTCCCATTTAATCAGAGAATTGTTTTATATACATTATTACATTAAAAGAATAACATATTAGTGTATGAGAGATAATATTGGTATTATATCAATATAGTTGGAGAATATTTTAAAGTTTTTCATGGAGAAATAAAACAAAATCACTTAGTTTGGAACAATACTTTTTCATTAGATAACATCCTTATTTCTAAACCAAAATATAATTTAGGAGGGATTAATAATTTAAATAAGGCATATATAATTTGATTATGGATGTATTAAATATATCTGGGTTAGAATTTACTAAAAAATGGTTTTCCCTTTTATAAGTGGATGAGATGAGAAAATTGGATTTTTTGAAAAGAAAAATGTATGACCACATTTTTGACATGTAAAAGGGTCCAAAATGGATAATTATCAAACATGATATGATATATGGTCCATATATGTCCAACAAGTATTAATTTTATATGTTTTGGGTCTTTTTAACCCCTATATTTGTTTAACCTCCCAATAAACACTTTTAACCATAACCAAGATAATTAATTTTTTCCCTTTTTTATTATTCAATATGAGAAAAAATTATGTTGTACTTGTTATAAAATATTAACTATATTGATTATAACTTGGGAATCCATTTTTCAAAATTCAATTCATATATGTGAAAATTTTTAATTTAAAATTAATATAGAAGAAGTGGTGAAAAAGCTATTTTCTAAAAGAAAATTTTCTCATAAGTTTTGGAAGTTTAAATATCATTATTAATTATGAAATTTTTGTAAATGAACTAAATTGGATTAAAAATTATATAATTTATCTAACAATACTTTTAAAACCATAAATAAATATAACTTAGCTTTTATGGTATTCAAAAAAGTATTTTTTACTAAATATTTGATTTTGTTTGTTTTTTGAAAAATTTATTATTACAGAAAATTGAAAAAATACCACAATAAGAAAATTTTGAAAATTATTTTTAGAAAATGAAGTTTATTTGTACAAAGAAGTTTTTTAAAGGTGTAAGAAATTAATTGTTATATTTTCCAAAAAAGATAGTAAAATATTTTCAGATTAAATGGTTTTTTAGGAGAATAAAAAAAATTTAATAAAAAAATAAGTACTTTTTATCGATAAATATTCATTATATAAAACCATTATTTTTAATTTAAAAAATGTTGTTATTCCTATTCATAGAACCACGTTCAACATCAAGGTTGTAACTATTATTATACAGAGGAATCATAAAAATATATTATAGTTCATTAAAAATCTGTATTGCATGTTACATAAGATATTAAAGAAAATAATTTTTTTTGAGAAATAATATTTAATAAAAACTCAGGTTGTTTCAGTCTACCCCCCTCAAAATAAATTTTACCAATGAAAATTTTAATTCTGATGAAAAAATGTGGATAATTATACCTCATCATATCCTTAGGTTCTGGTGAATGTTCATCAAGATGGTTTTTGCACAAAAAGTTTTTATAAGTTGTATGGTCCTGTTTCATAGAATATTATCTATATGAACCCAAATCTCCAAATGTTACACTTCACAAGAAATATCATGATCCAATGGTATTTCCTATAAGTTTATTGCATGGGAAAGGCCATATATTTACCTTTTCATGATAGATACATGGAGCACAACGTGGACTTGAGAGATGTTCGGTGGAAGAAATAACTGAATAAAAACAATCCCAACTCAATAATGAATCCGAAAAGGGCCAATATACCTAGGGATAAACATTCCTTTCCTTATTAAACACACAAACATGTTCCACAGGAAAGTTAAAAGAAAGATCCTCTCACCAACTTTAGATTCCATATCACGTAAATGATAATAAACAAATCCTTCCCATTGACTTTGTGCTTCTCTTAGGTGTTGTCTCTATAAATATCATTCATTTCGTTATAAAGCTCTAGTACCAATAGTATTATTTATCTAACATCATCCCAACATGTTTATGTTTTATGTTTCATTCCTTATAGGTCTTCAATAGGATTCATCTGAATGCTTTATTTAATGATATTGTTGTATGTAATGTAGAAATAAGGAAGGCGTTAATCCCAACTGAAATTAAAATCCATAAAAAGGCCTTATCATTTTTTTCTCAGGTTTTAAGGGTATTATTAGACTAACCATATATCTAAAGATGATACAATATAATAAAAATCTCATCAATATCAAGAAATTTATGATTACTTCACACAAATATTGTGGTAAACCTTATATCCAGATGAGACACAATTTATTGTGGCACAAAATAAAACCAAACCACTTACTTAATTAATATCCTCAAATGATGATCCAGAGATAAGTATTATTTGATAAAAATGAAGTGTCTATAATTTTTGTGGTGATCACCTATATCTCATATAGCATTATTACCTTTATATAGTTTGGGGAGTTCGGTATGAAAATCCAAGGTGATGTTTTCCCATCTCCATTATGGTTGGGTAATGGTTGTAATACCCCCTTATACATTTGTCTATCATCCTTAAAATACTATCATACCATGCATCGAGATTAAAGCTATGGAATATCAATCTTCATGCTATCCCACCAGAAATTGTTTTTCAAATATCTTTACACCTTTTCGATTTTAAGATGAATATAGAAAGAAGAAATATGGGATTACTATAAGAACTCCATATTATAATCATGTATGGACCGAAATCATAAAATTTTCTTAAACCATATCATTCTATCATAACAATGTTTAAGATCATAGAAATGTATAATATTTATTGGTAGATCTATATATTCATTCTATCCCACTTTAATCACCACATGGATAGATGGTTTAACACTCATTTGAGAAATAATATATTTCTCCCCATTTTTCAAGATTTCAAGGTCTATCCTCTACAAATCTTGAAATATCAGATCTTTTATGATCCTCATCATAGATAAGCTTGCATGATCCTTCGGACACAAACTATTGACTACCTTGTTTGTCATCCTAGGGTGGTATTTTATTAAGAATACATAATCATTAATGAGTGACTCCCATATTCTCTGGAACATATTCCAATCCTTCTATATGAGTATATAATTTAATATTTTTTTATTAGTATATATATCACACATTTATCCAGAAAGATAATACCTCCAAATATTTAATGAAAAATTACCATAGATAACTCCAAATTAGGTGTTGGGTAATATTTATTATGAACCTTCAATTGTTGTGAGGAATGGTTTATCACCACATCATTTTTAAATCACATGTTTATCCTAAAAAAAATTATTTACCAAAATAACCTTAATCTTAATCTATCACATGATTTTAAAAAATTAATTTTCATAATTACCAAGAAATATTTTGGGAAAGTTGTTGGCATTCGACCCTTATCACCATTCGGTTGTTGGTTCAATATAGATTCCCATTCCAGAGGTAATTTTTTGTTCCATTTTTTACTAAAATTATATTTATATAGATCTTATAACTTCCCAAAAAAATTTATGAAATTACTTAAAAATAAATTTTGTCATCGAAAATCATATAAACCGTGATGGTTATTCGTACATTTAAACTTATGATAATAGAATTATTCTCATATAATACTTAAAATTGAACCTAAAGGTTACATATATGCTATCCTAATAAAACTTATTCCATTATTTTAATAAAAAAATTAATTCCCATCACTTAAATCATAAAAATTTGTGTTTAAGGGTTTGAACTTATTATCAAACTTAATCTCAAAATCCCATGATGGTATAGATAAATATTAATTTAATATTATATAATTACATATATGCTTCAAAAACTACCAAAATACTTAAGTGTTTTATGATTATTATATAGAAAATACCATTGGTAATAATACTTATAAAAAATAATTATTCAATATCAACACACACACACAATTCAATATTTTCACTTTAATGGTTGGAATAACATAGGTCCTTAATTGTTCTTGGGTCTAACCCTTAGTTTAGTGCATTTAATGTTATAGTCCCCATTTTCCCACTTATAAGACCCAAATTACATGTTAATTTGTTTCCCTATAACAATACCTAAACATAGAAAACATATTCCCCTCTATTTGAGATATTATTCTAGGTTAATATTCACAAATTCTTTACATGTTGGATACCAAACCCTTTTACCTCTATGTTTGATAAAAAAAAAACATTCATTAGAGTCCATATTACTCTTATTTGAAATTTTAGGAATCACATAAAATTTTATGGTATTAATCAAAAATTTTGGTAACTAATTTTTTATAATCTTATTATCTCTCTTTCCAATCATCAATCAAATTTATTTCTCATATTAATCAAATGGTCTATCAAATTTAGTGTTAACATGATTCCTTATCATTAAAACCATGTATTGAAACAAAAAATAATTGTATGTTAAATATTAATCATAGTGGGAAACCAAATAATGATGAAAAATCTATTATATGATGTCTAAGTAAGGAACCCTTATTTTAAATATATAGGTCCCTAGGTTTTAATCTGTCCTCTCATGATCATTATCAACTTATATCCTTCATGATGGTTCTTAATGACATTTTTAATTCAAAAAAAATATCTGCCAGGAGTGTCAATCCAGGTTTTCATCAAGGGCTATTATCAATTACCATGTGAAAATGGAATCCTATCCCATTTTCCCTTTTTAAATTTTTTACCCCTAGGCACAATTGTGTTGGATCAATATCTAGTTGTAGTGTCAAGATAAGGATATAATATCTTGGAATCTACTTTATTTATCCTTCACAAAAAAATAAAAGATATATTTGTATATATAGACTAATCCATAGACATATCCCCAAGGATATTGGTAATGTCTTCTCATTCAAGTTCCAAAGGTTTACTCAACCTTTCCTCTGATACCAAATATAGTGATCTGAGATTTTAATTTATAAATATTACATCTTTTTAGACCAAGATTCAATAAATTTCACAAATACATGCTATATTACAGTAATGGTTTATTGTATTTTGGGACTATATACAAAACATTCTTATTTAATGAAATAAGTCAAATATCTCCAATAAAGATCTTCTCCTTCTGTACACTTCATTGATACACCCTACTAAAACCTTTATTCATAACATAGGGAAAAGAAACATAAGGAAGGTCTTTCATAGAAGTAGAGTAATGGAAAAAATTTGATGTATAAATAGATGATCACAATAAGGCATAAGATAGTCTTAAGGGTATGATATCATGAACATAAAATACAATGTTAATACCCAATTCTTCAATGATCATAAACATGATTTATGTCATATAACATTATGATTTAAATGAAATCAATTATAAGAGTGATAAATAATCATAAATAAATCATGACCTACATGTTAATGTCCTATAAGTGTTGCACCATCATAATTATAGAAACCATGTCATTGTTCAAGGATAATTACTGAGACCATAAAATCAAAAGGGATATGGAATCCCTACTTATTTCACATATTATACTAGATCAAGAATTATCACCAATTTCTTATAGTGGATAATGAAAACTTACTTATTTCCCTTAGTTTATCAAGTACACAATCATTTATCTATAGTGTATCAGGCACAAAATCTTGTTTCCCATAGTGGATCAAAATCCTCACCTTGTTTAACAAAATTAACTCATGAGATATAGATATTTACCCAATTTATTGGAGGGAAATATAATATTAGTACCAAAAATCACATAATGAAAATAATATATATATGGTCTATAAAATCTATAAATATTCACCATACCATCACACTATAACCCATTAAAAAATTGGTTTCAAAAAATATATCATCAATCCATCATATATATACCCTTGGAAAAATAAATGGGTTTCATAAAAATCACATTATAATAGTCATATAATATATTTAGAAATAACAATGATGGAACCATTATAGGATTTCCCTAAAACATAAGAAAGAATAAAGGTTGTTGTCATTGAGGAATAAAAATTCCATTAAAATATAATTAAAAAATTATTGAAGAAAATATATTTTTAATTTTGAAAAAAATTAATTTAAATATTTAAATTACCCAAATAATAAGAAAAAAAATATTTATAATATCCTTATAATATTATAATGTAACATTTTAATGATTTAGAGGTTATAATGGTCATAAATACTAATTTTTCAATACACATTTAAAATAATTCCTTTCATATTTTCAGTAAAAATTAAAAAAATTGATGTTTGAAAAATTATAATAATATTCCTTTTAAAAAAATTTTAAAAACTATAAAAGGGGTAAAAATTTATTTAAACAAATGTTGTATAATATAATTAAAACTTGAAAATGGAAGAAAAAGTATCTTTATCGAAGAGATAAATAATGATATTTTTACTAAAAACATTCTTCAGAAATAATTAGTTATTAAAGGGAAAAAATTAAATGAAAACATGTATTCTCCACAAATTTATATTGTGGAAGAAAATTCATGAGTTTCTTAAGATATAGATTATAATATTTTTTCATTATAATCATAATCATAAATAATTACAATAAATAATGATATTGTAACATAAAACCATTACCACTTTGGTTTCTTTTGAATCACAAGCCCCATGGAATAAATAAACCTATATAGATATTAAAATAACTATAATTTTCATATGAAACATCCAAAAATATATTCATGGGTAGTATATATACCAAATAAAAGAAAATATTTGTGAATATAACACGTGTCTCACAAAAAATAAGTGAGACAAAAATCTATTACCTTATTTGGAAACAATTAGATAATAAGACCCATGAAAGCATAAATTTAAATAAAACATTAAATATCATGAAAATAACTAAATAAATTATATAAAATGTAAAAGGGTCTTTATATACACTTCATAAATAAATGTAGGTGAACTCAAAATCTTATGCCCAAAATAAGACAAATTTTGAAAAAAAATATATTACCAGAAGTCTCGAATTTATTCATACATGTTTAGAAATACATTATAATAAATATAGTTTTGTTTTGAATTTATTATAGAACCAAAATCATATAAATAATTCCATATATGATTTTGTAAATCTATTTTACTACCCATTTATAAATAATTCCCTATTAAAATCATGTCTCGGGTAATAACTGTTTCATATTTCATATATGTTTTTGTTATGTATTTTGGGAAATTTTAATTTGATAATGGATACAGAATTTAAATAATGTTTAAAATGATAAAAACATAATATATATTTAATATATTAATATTTTTATTCATATATAAAAGTTATATATTGAAAATTGACAAAATTTTTCGTGGATATGGTGGGTCGTAGGTACATAAGAACATTATTTCATTTTTTTCGATGGGTGGAAAAAATAATGAAAAATAAAATATCACCTATATATAATCATTTTTATTTCATATATATATATATTATATATATTCCTTAAATCCATCACTATTAGCATCTATTTTAAATTAAAATGAAAATTGAATCACGTTGCTTTGTGGATGTGGTAGGCCACACATACACACAAATGACATTATAATTTTCCAAATGATTGGAAGGAAAGAAGGTAGATGTGATATTATAATTAAATAAGTATAATTATTTCACAAATATAATATATATATATATTATATATGTCATTATATCCAGCCATAAACATCAGTGATGAAAAACAGATTACATCATTTCACGATGCGGTCGTCCGCCGAACACACGACCAGTGGATTCCTTTACGATTTGATAGAATAGGATATGAGTATGGTTAATTATATTAAAATGATAACATCTCAATATGTGGGAGTAAAATATTTTATTATTTCATCACTGTTATAGAATATCTCTCAGAAGGGGAGATGAAATGGAAGAGAAATACTAGTTTTAAAATGATACCTCTTCTTCAAGAATCCACCTCAGGTTTGCACCCAAATCCCTATTAGGAGGGATAAATAATGAAAATAATGTCTCTAAGAAATGGGTAGGAAATTAAGGGAGAGATTTAGGTAGGTATATTTTGATCCAAAAGGATTTTTATGTGTAAAGAGGAGAGGAGAGAGAGTTCTCTTTTAAAAGTGGTGTAGAGGACAGGCAAAAAATTTTTAAAAAGAAAAAGGAATTACTAAATTTTAAACATGCTAAAAGGATAAATAAAATTTAATCATATAACATTATATGATATAGGATTTAAATATGTCTATAAAATAATAATTGTTGAAAAATTAGGTCATTCAAACCCTTATCTTTTTAGTTTAAAATCAATGCAAAGCCATTTCAACCTTAACCGGTATAATAATTTTTTAATGTTTTCATAATTCATTATGAAAAAAACTAATATTAAAATATTATGTAATATTAATTATTATAATTCCAAAAATGGAATCAATTTTTTCAAATTCAATTAATTTATGTGAAAATTTTAATTTAAATATAGTCATACCGACGAAATGAAAAAGTGGTTTTTGAAATTAAAAGTTTTGATAGGTATAGAAAGTTTTAATGTAAAAATTTAATATTAAATTTATTTAATTGAACTAAATAATATTAATAAATATTTAACTAAAAATATTTTACTTCTAAAACAATCCTAAAATAAATTTTATCTTGTATATTTTATAAAAGAAAAGACAGTTTTTAATAAAAATCATAATTTTTTTACTATTGATAGAAAAATTAGACTTCTTATAAAATTATTAAACAATAAACAATAGATAATTTTCACATGTTGATATATAAAATTATATTTCTTTTTCAAATAATTTTTTAATAGTGTAAAAAATTCTTTTACTATTTGGTTTTAAAAATCAAATAAAACATTTCATTAAAAAACTATTTTCCAAGAATATATGGATTTTATTAAATATGAATTACTTTATATCAATATGTTTTTATTATCTAATATGCCATTAAAAATAATGTTTCTGAAAAAAATAATCTTATTTAGTATGCCACTTTTAACATATCGGTTTTCCATACATGTTTAAATAATAATACTAATAGTATATCATTGTTCATTACAACATGTTTTTTTAGGTAATGTAAGCTATCAAAGAAATTAAATTTATTTGAAAAACATACTTCATAATGAATATAGGTTTTACAATAACCACTTATAACATAAAATTATTATTTTCACCATGGAGGAGGTATTTTTTGAGAAGTTCTTAGAGGTGGGGCTTTGAGTATTATAGAATCATTTATATCATTTTTCCAATTTAAAGGTTGATATGACCTAACTCATAAGCTGTAGTGTGAAATAATCCTACATAAAAATTTCCTCATTATAGATACTAACATTGTAGTTTTTTCTCTATTAGTTGTTTTGGATATAATTATTTTTATGTTTAACAGACTCAAGAATTTACATCATGATGTTTAAAGAGGAATATGAGTTGATATGTGCTTTAGTATAGTCCTTGTCATTATGACATAGTCTCTATTCAAGAGCCTTATATGGGATGTTAAAGTGAAATTAAATATTTTTTACTAATTTTTAGTCTTGGAATGAAATCATGAATCACTTCAAACCAAATAATTATTCTATTTTTTTACTTAAATAAAAATATTTCAATTACCATTCATGATAGTGATCCTAAAAGAAAAATAGAGGTTTCATAGGGAAAAGATTGAGTCAAAATCTTGGAGATAGTTTTCTAGAGAAGAAGTACTATTTTTTGGGTATTTATAAGGAAGCAATAAATATAAGGACCCAGACTTAAACATTACACAATATTGAATTAAATGAGTAATTCACATTGAGGATCTTTTTAGGTTTAGAGTTTTAGATAATTTGGACATAACTATTACATATCAAAATATTACAAATTATACACTTCTACATGGTTTCGATTTTTTTCTTAAAAAAACTCTTGAAAAAAAGAGTCAAGTCTAGTTCCATGTTTAAGACATCATGAATTTTCTTTGAGTCCCTTCCTTGACCCTATTTCACATTATGTCCTATGAAAAACATTTCAAAAACTTTGGATGAGCATAAAAAGCTCAGTAAGGGATACACAAAGAAGTAAAACTGTTAGTTTTTCAAAACAACAGGTAAACCATGAATAATTTATAATACTTAATAATTTTCACCTTTATGAAGTTATAAACACTATTCAGTGAATAATGGATCGTTACTTACCCTTTTGTAACCAAATGTTTACCATAAAGCCCATATAAATAACACAGAACATATATAGGTAACCTGGGACATAAAAATTCTTAAATGGAATAACCATACAGTTTACTAACACACATATTACTAAATGGAATAGGCATACGGCCGACTTCCATACCCAATGCATTAGAGTTTATAACGTAACCCCCCATCTTGGTATTCACGGCACCACCCGTCATTTGGTTTATCACGTAACCACCTGTAAAATGTTAAAGTAACATCATAGCACATAAAATATTGAAAATATAAATATTTAACTAATAACATATCATTAGAAATTTCAAGAAGTAATTTTAAGATATTGAAATAATCAATCCATTTTCATAAACAATTTAAATATAGATTTTTTAATCAAAGTGTCCCATACCACTTTGAAGCTTTTAATGGAATTATAATTTCAAAACATTAATGTCCATATAAATAAATACTGAAAACTATTTTTAAAACATGGACATTACTGATAATTATTTAGAATAATAAATCTTTAAATATTCAAAACAATATTTTAATTAAAGAGTTTTTAACAAAACGAGGGACTCTTGAATACAAATAATTAAGGAATAACATTTAATCTGAACATTATAATATCATGAAAATAAAGGGATTCATGATATAATATGACAAAGGACAGTATATACACCATATAATGGTGAATTTGTGCATGACTACAACTAAGTCTCAATGGAAATGTAAATTGAGATGAAATCCTTTA
The DNA here is from genome assembly GCA_963277665.1 of Viscum album. Classification (NCBI taxonomy): domain Eukaryota; kingdom Viridiplantae; phylum Streptophyta; class Magnoliopsida; order Santalales; family Viscaceae; genus Viscum; species Viscum album. The sequence continues at coordinate 1,877,256,774 of OY728161.1, forward strand.
TAAAGACGATATCCTTAAATTGAGGGTAAATCAATCACATAATTATGGGTGAAAAATATAAATACACCAAATATAAGTGGATATTAATTGTAAAACAATAATATTTCCTTCACACATATTCATAGGATGAAATATTCATTAAGTACAAGTTGAACCCAAAGAATCGAAATTGGGTTATGAAGTTCCTTAGTAAAAATTCGACAGCCTAACGATATCACTTTAAAATTAAGAAAATGATTTGAAGTGAAAAAAGGGAATCTCATCACTTTTAAATGATGTTTACATCAATAATTATATATAATAACATATTCCAACAAAATAACATGTAAATTAAAAGACACAACAAAAATAAGTCTTTTAAAAAGAGGATGGTGAAAGGTTCCCTTACCGATTTGGTTACTTACAAAACATATGCCACATGAAAGAAAGATCTTATAATGAAGATGTAAATAATCATAAATTAAAGTATATTACACAATGTGTACAATCATGGGCAGTATATAAAACACACAAAATAATATAGTAGAAAATATAGCATGAATCTCACAGGAATAAAAAGTGAGATGAAACCCTTTACCACATTGTAATCAATTGAGTCATATGACCAAAAGTTAATAAACCCCAAATGAATCACATAATACCATAATTAGAATCCTGATAATATATATCAAATGACATTACACAATACACTACATGAAATGAATAAGTGGCGAACAATGGAAATCTCACAGAATTAAAAGTGAGATAAGAAATCCCTTACCTTGTGCCCGACTAGACCTGTTCGTTCTTTAATCTCTTGAATAATAAACTAAATTTAATTTCAACTTGACTAATAACCTTTTTCAAGTTTATTATTACTTTTATATCACTTATTACCATGTTATAAATATTATTTAATCATTTAAGTTAGTAACATCCATTTTGTCGATATTTGGTATTTGGGTACAAAATGAACACCTTATATTTGCAAGTTGTCCTTGTGGTCAATAGAACATTATATCCAGAATAATATTCATTATTTAGATATAATATATATCATATATATACAGTTTTTACGTATATTTATAATATTAAATAACATTTGGAGGTAAGAAATGAAATGCACCATTCAAGGAGACGGTAAGCCGTACGTACGCATGAATGCTACATTCATTTGTAATTATTATTTTAATGGAATTAAAACATAATGATACATAAGTATATTATAATTCCAGTATAATTTCACATATAATATAATATATAATATCATTAACTCCATACTTTATACATCCCACATATGGCATTAACGTATGATATCACTTTGAGGGGGCGGTAGTCCGCACTTCCTCTAATGAGATTATCGCGTTTACCCATAATGGAAACCATAAATGAATGCTATAAATGAAAATTACAGAAGAATAAAGAAAACATAAACATAATATATATCATATATAAACACAGTTCCATCATAATGGCCACCATGAGAGGCGGTAGGAGATAATCGAATGATCATCGTTTCGTGAGGCATTAGTTTTCCATCCACAGAAACATTATGTTCTTCATCAATTAGATGGTGGTGTGTGCATGTGTAGTTTAAATATTTCTTATAAAAAGATCATATTATATTTAGGATACTTGTTTTGTTATAAAATAATTTAATAAAAAGTGTTTAGGGGTTGGAGAAGTAAAATAAAAGAAAACAATTTAAGAGAAACTGTTACCTTTAATTTGGGTAACTCCCTTTGGTTTGAACCATGGGACTTTTTTAAGTGCCTTATGACTAAGATAAGTCTTCTATGAGGAGGAGAGGGATGTTGGGAGCTTAATTGTGCAGATTTTGGACCATACAAAATGCTTGAGAGTTGTAAATAATTGGTTAGAAGTGGTCTTCTTTTTTAAGGGAGAAGAGGGGCTCTTTATGAAAGTGTGAAAATATTATTTTATTATATAATGATATTCGGTTTCTAAATGTCAAAAAATAAATATAGTAGAATATAAAATGAATAATGGTCTAAATAAAATACGAAAATAATAATTGGACAGGCTTTGAATGTTATTTTAATATTAATAATCATATTTAATTAAATGATTTATTAATGAGTTAAATACTACATCATTATTGTGTCATAAATAATTTAATTTATTTGTGGTCTAAAAATTATAACAAAAAATACCATGATGTAGAAAATATTTTTATATTTCCAATGAATATTTATTGTTGAAAAGATAATATATATAACCCCATGTAAAAATTAATTTACTAAAAGATATATGTTTTTGTCATTTTTGCCATTACTTTAAGTTAATTAATCTAAATTTTTATTATCACTTCCAAGTGGCTCAAAGGGGTCCCAAAATCGACCCAAAGATTCCCATGGTCGTAAATGAATCAACCAATAAGGCTTAGACAAGTGTTAGGGTAATTTTGAATTATTATAATATTCTTTTTTACCTTGAATTGCCTTATTTACCTTTAACAACACTAAATAAAAGTCAAAAGTTACTATTAACCAAAAAAATATTTTCATCTTATTGAACCAAATTTTACTTACTAATTAAAATCATGTGTTTTGGATTTTGTAAATTCAACTCACAGAAGTGTTAAAATTCATTGTAATGAAAAATTCGGTTTTTTAACTACTACTATGTGGTTTCATTATTCATCAAAAAATTGAAGTTTTGCTGAAAAATACCAAAAATTCAGCCGAATATATATTTGATATTCCAAATTCCAAAATGTTGTCTATTTTACCAAATTATAGAAATATAATTTGAATTAATTAATTTAAAATTAATTTCCATGGTTAAAACAAATAGTGTGTTTTTGAGAAACAATAACTATCAATAGAATGACAATTATTTATGTCCAATTTCAAAGTGAAATTAATTCCAATGACCAAAGTTGGATTAAATAGTAAAAATATATTCTAAATAAACTTTAAAACCAATAAAAAATATAATCTAACCATATAAATAAATTAAATTAAAAGAGACTTTTGAATTAAAATACAATATTTTTCACTATTCATTAAAAAAATGAATTTTATGAGAAAAATACCAAAAAAATTACCCAACGTAAAATTTGACGTCCCCATTCTAAAAAATGATTTTATATTCTCAATTATAATGTATTATGGTGACCAAAACTATATTTAAAGACGGTTCACCATTAAAAGGCGGTAAATCGACCTTTTAATGTAAAATTTTCTTAAAATTAGATTCATTCACATTTTAAGCCTCTAACATTTATAGGATAAATGTAAATACATTTAGAAAACATGTATAATAATATTGTAGTTACTTTTGTTCATTATCTCCAATACAGCGACTAGGAGATAACTACTATTTAAAATAATAATATTATATTATTAGTGTGCAATGTAAGATTTCAAAGAAACTCGTTGTTGTGTATCATGTATGCTATCGAACATAACAACACCATTAATGTAAAATTAATATTTAATTCACAATATTAATAAATATAAAAATTTCATATTATTCATTTATCTGGGATCTTACATCCTTCCCCGCTTTTGGGAATTGCATCCTCACAATTTTAAAATTGGGCCTGCGAACTTCATTGAAAGCCCCACATCGAAAAAAGAGTCAATAAAACAATCACTTTAAAATAGGGAATGATAAGTACAAAGGTTACCCAAGACAAAATATACTAGGATTCCATGGAAACATGGATATGGAGGAGAAAACAAGCCATCATGTTCTGATGGAGCATGATAAAAACATTTTTTATGAGAAAGTTAACCACTAGAAATTCACAAACTTGTGATGGGTTAAACAGACTTTGATTCCCCAGTAGGAAATGTTTTCAGAAAAGGTTTTCGTTTTTAAGTTACTTTTCACTGAGGAATTTATTTATGAGCTCAACTAAAAACATAAGGAAATATACTTGTCACTTATAAATTCATCTTTTACTATATTTCTACCACAAAATAATATTTTCTCCAAACAATGAGTATTCGGGATGACTTTTTTCACATTAAGAGCCCTATAATCAACTTCAAAGGAATCACATAATCCAAAAAACATAAACTATATATTTACCATGTATTTAGACCTTAACTAAAACAACAATGGTTAGAACCATATCAAATAATCCCTAAAAGGATAATCTTTTACAAAAAGAAAAACTACTCTTAATCTCTAAAATTTTATCAAACAAAACTCAAAGTTCAACAAAGACCATTAATTAAACAACTTTCCATAAAATTCTTCAACTTAATCAAAACTAATATTGAAACCCAAATCTCAAAAGGATCTAATCACATAGTCTTCCAAGATAAATCTTAACATTTATCTCTAAATAATATCAGTTACTCTTAAAGTCACATATTTAAAAGTAATTAACATAATCACATATCCTCCATGATATGTTAATCATTTACATAGATAACCCAAAATCAACTTATTATGGATTTATAAAATCATCTAAGTAAAAATAATTCATCATACTAACCAGGGACTTCAAGTAGGATAGTGGTAGGCGATGTGCCCTTATCGCCATTCTGTTGTGGGTTATATTCATGAGGCCTTACCAAATGCGTTGGGTTTCCACCCATCCTACATGTTGTCCTTTTTAGAAAACTCAAAAATAACCCTAACATGTTTTAACCTCAATGGTTTCCTTATACCTCTCCTTTTCATCCACATTCATTATGATCTTAAGATCTTAATTTGTGAAGTCTTATTTCACCACAATATGATAAAATAAAACGATTCCCAAAATGAAGAACATCATACCTTGATCATGGCATCCAATTGGTTTCATCATCATCTTGTTCACGTAGGTAGTAGGTCCATGCATTATGACAATGATTTATAGATCCTTAAAAATCATTTTCTTCCTCCATCACAATACACCTTGTACAACATGGTCCATATAGGAGTTCACAGGAAAAAATATTTGGAAAATAATCATGTATGAAATATAATTTAAAAACATATGATAAAACATGATTTCTATAAAACAATCGGACATAGGTAGTAGGTCCATGCATTACGAAAATGATTTATAGATCCTTCAAAATCATTTTCTTCCTCCATCCCAATACACATTGTACAACATGGTCCATATAGCAGTTCACAGAAAAATAGATTTGGAAAATAATCATGTTTGAAATATAATTTAAAAACATATGATAAAACATGATTTCTATAAAACAATCGGACATAATTTGAGTTGAAACTTTCAATTAATGGTACTTTTATAATACAATATGTATGTGCTGAGGGACTATATTTAAAAAGAAAATATAGATAGGTTGCGCTAGGGTCTCATTCTTTAGAACCAATTTTAAAATCATAATATCCTTCAAAATCTTGTGATGAGGTAAAATATTTGAAAATTCCTTGATAATATTTACCTTTCTTGAAAATATGAGAATATTGTGAAAATATGATTTGTCTAAATACAACCTGTGATCCACGATGATAACGAGGTATAATGGAGGTGTTTGATATCTCAAACAACTACTTGAAAGTGAGTTGTATGCTTGAAAACGTTTCACAATCATCCAAACATGACTTTGCAATAATTATTGCAAGCTTGTTCTCAGGAAGATATAGGAATGTCATTTGAGATCCCCCTCCTTCTATTTGTAATTGACTTTCCTTCATCTGAAAAATTTATAAAACAAGTATCTAACTTAAATAATATACATAGAGACTAACCATGTGTCTAACTAAAACTCTTAATCCCTAAAGTTGTCTAAATCGACCTTTGATACCAACTATAAGGACCCAACCTTAAACATTACATAATATTAAATTAAAATAATAATTCACATTGAGGATCTTTTCATGTTTATAGTTTTAGATAATTAGGAAATAACTATTACATCTCAAAAGATTACAAAGTAGACACTTTTACATGGTTCCAATTTTTTTCATAAAATAAAAACTCTTGAAAAAAAGAGTCAAGTCTAGTTCTATGTTTAAGACAACATGAATTTTCCTTGATCCCATCCTTAACCCTATTTCCCATTATGTCCTATGAAAAACATTTCAAAAACTTGGTATAAGCATAAAAAGCTTAGTAATGGATACACAAAGAAGGAAAACTGTTAGTTTTCCAAAAAAAAGGTAAACCATGAATACTTTATAATAAGTAATACTTTTCACTTTTATGAAGTGATAAATACTCTTCACTGAATAAAAGATCATTAATTACCCTTTTGTAACCAAAAGGTTACCATAAAACCCATATAAAGAACACATAACATATAAAGGTAACTTGGTACAAAACATACTTAAATGGAATAACCATACAGTCGACTTCCACACATATCACTAAATGGAATAGCCATATGGCAGACATCCATACCCAATGCTTTGGAGGTTATAATGTAACTACCCGTCCTGGTATTCACGACACCACTCATCACATGGTTTATCACGTAAACACCCTTAAAATTTCCAAGTACCATCATACCACATAAAATATTAAAAATATAAACATTTAACTAATAATCTTTCATTTGAAATTGCAAGAAGTATTTTCAAGATATTGAAATAATAAATCCATTTTCAAAAACCATTTAAAAATAGATTTTTTTAATCCAAGTGTCCTATACCACTTTGAAGCTTTAATTGTAATTATAATTTCAAAACATTAATGTCTATAGAAATAAATACTGAAAATGATTTTTAAAACATGGACATTAAAGATAATTATTTAGAATAATAAATCTTTAAAACATTAAAAATAATATTTTAATTAAAGAGTTTTTAACAAAATGATATACTCTTAAATACAAATAATTGGGGAATAACATTTAATATGAACATTATAATATCATGCGAATAAAGGGATTCATGGTATAATATGACAAAGGACAGTATATACACCATATAATAGTGAATTGGTGCATAACAACAATGAAGTCTCAATGGAAATGTAAATTGGGATGAAATCCCTTATAAAGACGGTATCCTTAAATTAAGGGTAAATAAATCACATAATTATGTGTGAAAAATATAAATACACCCAATATAAGTGGATATTAAGTGTAATAAAATCATATTTCATTCAAACATATTCATAGGATGACATATACATTAAGTTCAAGTTGAACCCAAAGAATGGAAATTGGGTTAAGAAGTTCCCTTATAAAAATTCGACAGCCTAATGACGTCACTGTAAAATTCAAAAAATGTGTTTATGTGAAAAAAAGGGTATATAATATATTTTAAATAAATTTTACATTAATAAGGATATATAATAACATATCCCAAAAAAATAATATCTAAATTAAAAAACACAATAAAAAGAAGTCTTTTGAAAAGAGGAAGGTGAAAGGTTCCCTTACCGATTTGGTTACTTACAAAACATACACCGCATGAAATAATGATCATACAATCAAGAATTAAATACTAATAAATGAATTTATATTACACAAAGTATACATTCATGGGCAGTACATAAAACACACAAAAGGAAATAGTAGAAAATATAGCACAAATCTCAATGGAATAAAATGTGAGATGAAACCCTTTACCACGTTGTAATCAACTGAGTCGTATGACCAAAACATAATAACAAAAAAATTAATCACATAATACCATAATGATAATCATGATAATATATATCAAATGGAAGTAAAAAATACACCACATTCAAGGAATAAGTGGAAAACAATGGGAATCTCATGGAATTAAAAGTGAGATAAGAAATCCCTTACCTTGTTCCCAACTTGACCCTTTCGTACTTTAATCTCCTGAATAATAAAATAAACTAAATTTTTACTTGCTTAATAAACTTTAAAAATTTTATTATTCCTTTTATATCACTTATTACAATTTTTAAAATATTATGTAATCATTTATGTTAGTAACGTCCATTTTGTCGATATTTGGTATTTGAGTAAAAAATGAACACCTTATATTTACAAGTTGTCCATGTGGTCAATAGTCCATTATATCCAGAATTATATTCATTATTTAGATATCATATATATCATATATATCCATTATATACATGTATTTATTATTTTACATAACATTTTGTGTTAAGAAATGAAATGCACCGTTCTGGGAGACGATAAGCTGTACGTACACATGAACACAACTTTCATTTCTATTTCTTATTTTAATGGAATTAAAATATAATGATACATAGGTATGTTATAATTATAGTATAATTTAACATATAATATCATATATAATATCATTAACTCCATCCTTTATATGTCCCACATATGGCATTAACGAATCATGTCACTTTGAGGGGCGGTAGTCCGCACTTCCTCTAATGAGATTATCGCATTTAACCATAATGGAAACCATAAAGGCATCCTGTAAATGGAAATTACCGAAGCATAATGAAAACATAAATATAATATATATCATATATAAATATATTTCCATTAAAATGTCAACCATGAGAGGCGATAGAAGATAATCGAGCAATCATCGTTTTGTGAGGCGTTAGTTTTCCATCCACAAAAACATTGTGTTTTTAATCCATTATAAGGAGGTGTGTGTAAGTTTAGTTATAATACTTATAAAAAACCATCCCAGTATAAGTAATACACTGGTTTTATACAAAATAAAGAAATAAAATGAGTTTAGGGTTTGAAGAAGTAAAATAAAAGAAAACAATTTAAGAGAAACTGTTACCTTTAATTTAGGTAACTCCCTTATGTTTGAACCAAAGGACTTCTTGAAGTGCCTTCTGCCTAATTTAAGGCTTATAGGAGGAGGAGAGGGATGTAAGGAGATTAATTGGGAAGAGTTTGGACGTTCCAAAAGGATTTAGATGAGTGAATAATTGGATAGATGTTGTCTTCTTTTATAAGGGAGAAGATGGACTCTTTAAGAATGTGTCAAAATATTATTTTATTATATAATGATATTCAGTTTCTAAAGGTTCAGAAATAATTATATTCAAATATAAGATAACTAATGGTTGAAATAAAATCATCCAATAAGAATTGGATAGGTTTTGGATGTTATTTTAATATTAATAATCTTATTTAATTAAATGATTTATTAATGAGGTAAACACTACATCATTATTGTGTCATAAATAATTTAATTTATTTTTGTCTAAAATAATAAAAAAATACAATGTTGTAGGAAATATTTTTATATTTCCAATGAATATTTATAGTGGAAATGATAATTTATATAACCCCTTGTAAAAATTAATTTACTAAAAGATATATATTTTTTTGTCATTTTTGCCTTTACTTTAAGTTAATTAATCTAAATTGTCATTATCATATCCATGTGGCTAAAAGGGGTCCCAAAATAGACCAAAAGATTCCCATGGTCTTAAATGACTCAAAAAATATGGTTTGTACCACTTTTAAGTTAATTTTGAATTATTATAATAATCTTTTTACCTTGAATTACCTTATTTACCTTTAACTGCAGTAAATAAAAGTCAAATGTTACTACTCACCAAAAATTAATTTCATCTTATTGAACCATATTTTGCTTACTAATAAGAACCATGTATGTATTATTTTATAAATTCAAATCACAAATGTGGTAAAATTCATTTTAATGAAAAATTCAGTTTCTTTAACTACTACTAAGTAGTTTCAATTTTAATAAAAAATTGATGTTTTTATGAGAAATACCAAAAATTCAGAGAAAGCTATATTTGATATTCAAAATTATAAAAATATTTCTATTTTACCAAATTATAGACATATAATTTGAATTAATTAATTTAAAATTAATTCCCATTTTGAAAACAAAGAGCGTGTTTTTAAGAAACAATAAATATCAAAAGGTTGACACTTGTTTATGTCCAATTTCAATGTGAAATTAATTAAATGACCAACATTGAATTAAATGGTAAAAATATATTCTAATTAAACTTTAAATACAATTAAAAAGATAATATATCAATATAAATAAATTAAATTAAAATGGACTTTTGAATTAAAATACAATAATTTCACTATTCATTAAAAAATGAATTTTATCAGAAAAATACCAAAAAATCACGCAAAGTAAAATTTGATGTCTCCATTCTAAAGAAAGATTTTATTTTGTCAATTAAAATGAATTAAAGTGACCAAAAATATATTTAATTTGGGTTCTCTGTTAAAAGGTGGTAAATTGTCCTTTTAATGTAAATTATGCAAAAAATTAGATTCATTCACATTTTAAGCCTCTAACATTTATTGGATAAATGTAAATACATTTAAAAAACATGTATAATCATATTGTAGTTATTTGTTTTCATTACTGCCAATACAATGACTAGGAGATAACTACTATTTAAAATAACAATATTATATTATTAGCGTGCAACGTAAGATTTCAAAGAAACCCATTGACGCGTATCAGGTATGTTACCGAACATAACAACTCCGTTAAAGAAAAATTAATATTTAATTCAAAATATTAATAAATATGAAATTTTCATATTATTCATTTATCCGGTATGTTACAATAAAACATGGTCATTCAAAATTTATAGCATGTATTGAGACTAGGAGTGTTGACCATTTTCAACTACTGATGTTGATAAAGGATTTTTATATGAGATATCCATAGCTTATATTCTGATTGAGTAATATCATAACTATGTGGTGTATAATAAGTCTTTTACCGAAGTAGATATATTATCATTTGGATTATTATTTTAGAGAGTAATTTCTGGTGTTTGTATTTAACTAATTATGTAAAGGACAATATATAATTGGGGTGTATAAATATTTATGAGAAAAAGGAATAGATTTGTGTTTCTGTATTGATCTTTTTTTTCCTATTCTGTAACCACATTTTTCTATGGTGGTTATTATGTTATTGGGGGGTTTTTTCAATCACCAAAATGAGTATGTATTTATAGAAAAAACATTTAAATCATAATTTCCTTTTTTATGATTTTATCTATATGAATTTGAGTAAGGGTGGAATATTATTTCATACATGGATCAAGAACTTAACTGGGAACAATGGTTGGGTTAAAAGGGAGTAAATTATAGAAAAGTGAGCGAGATCACTAATTCACACTTCTCATTCTTGAGGATAAAATATTATTTGGGAACTTCAATTATAATAAGATAAAAATTTCACTACTAAATCATTATGAAATAGTTGAGGATGGTGAATATAAATACTATTAATAGTAGAAGTGATTTTAATTTATGTGTAACTGTCTCATCTGAAGGAAAAAAATGTGAACCTACCACCTATCTATTGGCATGGATGTTCAAGATACAATAATAGTGGTATTTACACCCATATTTATGGATGATGATACGATACATTATATTAAGTTAAATATAGATAATGGTGATATTGTTCAAAATGAAATTTAGATGTTTGCTTCAAAAAATATCTATAAAAATGTAATGGGATGTGAAATCAGTATGGAAATATTGGGTAATTTGAGAAAAAGTCATGAAGGTAATATTAAATTATGGTAATCCAACTTACAAATATATAAAAGAATATTTATAGACATAATTATGGGTGATTATTTGAATATTATGAACTATTTTAGATAAATTAGTGATATTTTGAGAAATCTTATTGGGATTGTTGAGAAACATGATGATAAAAATATTATAAAAAATCTTTTCAGAAATTTCATCGAAATATTTTACCCTAATTTTTTAACATTAGGGGATAGAGGATATCTATCCATAGAGACACATCATAACATTCTATTAGCATATGAAATTAAAAAGGCACTAACTATCAAGAATATGGTAGAAGATTATATATCTATTGAATCTATATGAAAAGGTAATGTCATAAATGTCGACATTTTAGAATCAAGTTATTCTAATAAGGGTGATGATGATGAAGATATTAATAATATTTTTTCCTTCATTGAAAAATATTCAGAAAATAAAAGTGAAAATGAAATGGTAATAAATTAATAATGTGATGGGATTGTGATGAAATAATAAACTTTTCCTATGACTATCCAAATGAGAAGTATACTGATTCAGATTTATGTGAGGAAAAAAAGAATATTGAAAAATATAAGTGGTTAAAGAATAAGAATAATTTCACTCTTAAGAATAATAAATTTATGTGAAAATTAAGAAGGAGGACTCATGATTATCTGGTTTCCAATCTGATAATGATATCGGATTTTTGGATTCTGTTAGTCATTGACTCCTCAAGTATTGATGTAGTTAAAGATAATAAAAATTTGGAATGGTTTTTTAAATATAATTTTAAATTATATATTTAGAACAGTAAAAAAACAAGAATGAATAAAGAATATTTGAAAAATAGAATAATAAGGTCGATATTGAGAAGGAAGAATAAGTATATAAAGACATAACATGCATTTATGATATTAAGAGAAATGTTTGAAAATGGATGAGATTGAGATGAAGCTACGTGATATTGATGAGAAACTATCTCAAATGAAGGAAGTTGTATCTAAGGTACAATCTATATATTTAGTATTAAAAATTGAGGAAAATAAGAGTAGATAGTCCCTAACCAATTATTCTATAGTTAAAGGTCAAACTTCATAGGATAGTGAGAATAAAAAAACTAACATATATGGTAAATATGTTTCTAATATTTCTCAATGAAGATGTTTAATTTCTATTATTGTATGTCATAATAATAATAATATATATTTTGGGAGATAGAATAAAATTTATAGGAGATCAACCACCTTAAAAGAATGTAAGAAAAAAAAGTGGCCACAAATCCTTTGGGAAGAGTCCCAAACTGAAGGAAGAAAACACTAAAAATAAGAATAAATACTTTATTAATGTGGTAGACAAATGTTCAAATGTTATTGGTGGTGAAGTGGGATGTTTTTACACATAAAATGTTCTTACCGACATGATATTTATTTTCTTGGGAAGATGCATGGACCATGTGGTTTCTTTGGTGATCAGTTAAGAATATTTTCACCAATTAAGAAAGACGGCTTTACAGATGCAACAAAACTATTCCCCAATAATACATTTTGATACTTATTATATATTTTATGTTAGATGTGGATAAAAACGTGATTATCCTGAGACACGTATGAATATGCTAGAAAGATAACTCACTTGTACTGAGAAAGTGAAGGATGTTCAGATGAGAAAACGTGGGAAGTGATATTACGTAAATGCAATTATATATTTTTGAGAAACTAAAAGAGTAAACACATGTCAAGAAAGAATTACTAATTACATGGCCCAATCAGTCTGTATTATATAAATAAATAGAGATTTATATGGTAAGTGAAACTAATAATGTTAAGAGATTTCTAAAAGGGAGTTGATATATCATTATTAGTTTGACAAAAATGATGACCTAAAAATTCAAGAATTAATATATAAAATATATATTCAGTATGGTCATGGAAAAAATGAGTGTATGAAAATACTACCTTACAAAGAGGAGTAAAATAAATAATTGATTTATGAAAATGTAAATAACGTTTCAATGAAATCTGAGGTGAATAATACTAACTTACTTGAATAATAAGTTCAAGAGGAAAATTTGAGTAAACAATATGTTAAGGTTGTTTCTAGAAGAAGTAGTGATGAGTTTGGAAGGAAAGTGTTTCCAAGATTTAGATGATACTCCAAGGATCATTGTTAATTATAATGATCAAATAGGTCCCTTCTAATTCATTAAAAATTATGCTTACATATAGGGACATAAAGGATAACTTTTACTATTTTACATATTTTAAAACAAATACAATGTTCATTATGATGTTTTAAAACTATCATGAAGGGAATTAGTTGATCTTATTCCTTTTGGGGAAGTAAACATGAGGCAAGGTTGTTAAAACAATATGATATGTGTAAACCATGAATTTCATGATAACTCTATGAAATTTAGAGAATGATGTATTCTATTAAAAAATACCCATAATTTTGGACTATATTAAAAACATTTAAAAATTGGGAGTATTGGTTAATGAAAACATGAGAAAAGGGAGAGTTTTATGATTTCATAATTCACTACTTGGAGAGAGCTGTTAAGGTGTTTGCTGGATTTATAGTCTTCATGATAAATCTGTTTAAAAAAATCATGAAATTTGAATATGAGTTAGTAAGATGTGATGAAAATTTTATGTTAACCCTATCATAATGGTGAAATCATTATTTTTTTCTATATTGGATTATCCCATATAAAATTAGAGTAGATCAACTAAATTCTATTGGATGTGTATTATGCAGTACCCTCAGTCAGATGACATGTTCTTAAATGATATTATTAAAAATTTAATAGGTAATAAAATGATATTAAAAATTAAGGAGACTATTTAATGGGTCCCCTATATTCCCTTTTAATTCATTATTAATAATTGGGAGAATAAAATGAGAGATGGAATCAAATATTATTCGGAGTGTTTTAAATTATTTTGACAAAAAGTATAAAGGGGGATATTATTGTTCTTCATTTTGTTTTAGTTTTATTTAAATTCATTAAAGTTTTGAAGAAGTTGAGTAATGTTGGTTAAATAATAATTATTGAGATAATACCATTATACATAGAAAAATCAAGGAGATATATGATTCTTTCTTAGAGAATATGTCTATAATGATCAAGAGCAACTTGTTGGGATGATTGTGGTGTTGAATCTCAAAGAGAATTGAAAATTGATAATGGTGTTATAGGAACTATTTAAATGAATTATCCTAAACTTCTCACAAATATAATGAACTTGAATAAGCTATTACGTATGATATTTTAAGAAGTATAAAGGGAATAGGGGGAACTTATAAAATAGACAATCCATTAATGTTGTGTTGATCATGAATCATATTGGTGTTAGTTTGATGATAATATAGACAATGTTTTAAGGATATTGGTTAGGATTAGAGTTGTTCTGGGGAAGTTAATAATTAATTAAAAAGAAGTAAAAAAATTTGGAGTTCCATCAGATCTTATTACTTCATAGAAATCATAGGAATTTTAGTCTAAGTGTATCTCTCTGATCAACTTATTAAACTCATCATAAGACTTTGAGGGTGATTATTTGACTTTGATGAATTTTGTTAGACTTCGTCAAACAACTTTTTCATACTATATGGCCACATCATATGGATTACATAACTAAGAGTATGAATTTGAAGCTCACAATATGGCTTCAAATAAAATAAATTTTATTAGAATATAATAATTCATGAGTTGAAGATTATTGTTTTAGGATCACATGATTTTTTTGTGTATGGATTTGAGAGAAAATATACAACTTTTAGGGAGATCTTATTACTATATAATAAATATATGACTTTAAACCGAATCTAAATTTGGACTTTTCTTTATTTCATGTAATTTAAAATGAAATAATCTATGATTGTATGAATTTACATCCAACAAAATTATGATTATTACTAGAAATCAAACTCTGAATGAAATTAATAGAGTGATTAAATCATGGAGAATATAAAGGTAAATCAAATAGATCATTAGGTTATTTAAATGATGATACTAAATGAGTTATAAATGGTTAAAATAATTAGGATAAAAAGGAGACTTGATCAATGATTTTAGGTGATAATAATGTATATGATTGGGTCCCTTTTTTAAAGTATCAATTAGATCATCGAGTTTACTTGACTATATATGGAAGGATTGAGGGATATTTGATTGAGTTGATTAATCCCTACAATCTTTCATCTTTTAAGGAGAAAGGTATTTTGATATTATGTAGATAATTCAAGCATAAAATTATCATCTAGTGTTAGAAAAATTATGATCTCATATTTCTTGGACTTGTGGGGTTTCAATAAACAAAATATTGACAAAATTATTCCTAATATCATTATGTGAATATATAATAGAGTTTCATGGAATAATTATTTATTAATAATTTAAAAAGAATTAATAAAATATAGTATCAAAGTAGTATAGATGAATGAATATATATACATGAGATTTTTTTTGGAAAAGAATACATAATGCCGATGTATTTTTAAGGAAGTAAAATACCCAGATCATTCACAATCATGAGTATGTTTTAAGTCCTGTAGTGGTTCCCAATGTTGGCTGCTGAATTTTTTGAAGGATGTTTACATGGGAGAACTATATTTTTAACTCTAATAGAGTAATATAATCTCTTAGTGTCATATAATTATTTATGAGAACAATTAGATATTTATCATCATTGTTGTGAACTATTTTCAGTTGGGGTTTATAAAAGATACCTAAAAGGAGATACTATGAATGGAGTGTATAAATTGTTACAAGATGATAGAACTCATAGGGATTTTGTGTTGATCATATTAGAGTTGTTCATGGTTTAACCAATTTAATCTATAGTGTTTGATCTATGATTGGGGTGTCTTTCCAAATATGGAAATGAGTAGATTATAAAGGCTTAATATAATAATTCCTTATCTTTCTTTATTATTCCATTATTAACATGGATTTGAGTAAGGGTGTGATATTTTTTTTGAGAATGGATAGAGACCTAAACCAATCATAGAGGTTGGGTTAAAATAGAGTAACTCATAAAAATAAGAAGAGATCAATAATTCACTACATTCCCATCTTATTGATAAAATAGAGTTGGGGAAGTTCACTTAGTTGAAATAGTTAGGGAGGAAGTAAATATTGAATATATTCGAATTTTACTAGAATATGTTTACGGTTTCTGCTATATTTTACCGATATTCCTATAAAATGAGTTTTTTTATATTTAACATTTTCCTGGTTTTATGAATGTATAAAAGTCATTAGAGAATGGCCGCTATTAAATTAGAATAATTAAAGAATAAACAACAATATAACATGAAATGGGGTTTTATATACCCAAGTGCATCACCATGGGGTGAAGTAGTACTATTTTTCAATAATTTTTAATGGTCAATGCAATTTTTCTTTGATTATCATGAGAGTAACAAGACCACGATTGAAAAAATTTATCATCTACCTCATATGGGTGATTTGTCTGATCTAAATTGGTGATCTCAATACTTCTCTATGGTGGATCATCATTCAATACCATATTTTATTTTTAAATAGGTATTAAACACCTAATAGAAAAATTTAGTTAATATATAGAAAATATAAGTTCAATATAATACTCTTCAATCATAAAAACTCCATGAAATTAATTTTTAATTTGACGAAAATATTAGTTAGATATTTTCTTAATAACTTTATGGAAAACATTATTGATCATATTCTATTATATCGAGAGATCAACGAATAACATGACCTATAATGAACTATCCTAGATTTCCACATGAACCCGAATCTATCATAGTCTGTCACTAACCAAAGGGGCATCATCGATCCCACCAAGATGACACAAAGTGTTATATGCTTAAAAAAATCATTGGTGAAATTTCTCCAAGGTAAATAACATTTAAACAACAAAAGGATTATCCAAAATCCTAGAATGAACTAGTAGTTGGTTTTATGTCTGTGCTAAAAATAATTTAGGTGAATGAGTTAGTTTAAAATAAACTTTAACATTTAAAAAAATAAAGAAATTATACATGTTCATAAATAAATACCTCTTCTCACCATTAAATCCCTCTATAGTAATAAACCCTAGGTCCATTATCTGGTCTCCAAATATATAATTTTCTACCAATGGATATAATAGATATAAATAAAGGACTGTTTGGATGAAACAAATAAAACACAAAAAATAAAAAAAATAGTAAAATATGAAATCAAACTATCTATTGTGACTAGGGGTCATTCTCTCTAAAAACTCCAATATGGTTCCAAGAACTAATTGCATTTCCTACAGATCCACTAGAACTATAAAAATTACGTTGTGAGAGTAGGGTGTGTGGTCAATATCCCAATAAGTATCTTTTGAAAATTCTAGGGTTTTTAATTTCACGGATTGATAAAAATTTATAATTTTAATACAATTAGAGAAGGTATTTTATGAGTGGGAATATGAAGACAAAACATCATGATATTTGATTTTATAAAACATAAATTTTTGATTCATGTAATAAAAAATAACTTGAAAATAATTTTGATATCATAAGCCTACTTTATTAAAACAAATATTTATTCATCCCATTTCAATAAAAAATAATGTAAACTAGAACTTTTTAAATTGTATTTTTAGCAAACTTTTCAAAATAGCACTAAAAAGGAAAGAAATTAAAATGAAATGAAATGATGATAAAGACAATTAATGAATCCAGTCTGAATAATTGACTAATGTGTAACATAAGTAAATAATAAAGTTAAACAAGGGCTATAAATGATAATGAAAATGCAATCTATTAAAATGAGACTGAGAAATAGATATCATGTAATATCACATATATAATTCTTGAAACAAGTTAAAGAGATCTAATCTATATGATCTAATGTTTATTAAATATCTCACAGGGAAGTACCCTTCCATGTGAAATAAATATGTAATACAATTCAAGACTCTCAAGGAAACAAGAAACTAACCCTAGTTAGTACCTCAACCAAACTAGAGGAGAACCTATTAGGATATCATTCTACAAATATTCTACCATGTTTGTTTCCAAGATAATACCATATAGTGATAATTATATCCATTAAAATTACTAACCAATGTCCAAAAAAACATTTAAATTGTTACTTCTTTCAAATCATCTATTGAAAACCCAATTAAAAATAAAATAATTTTCCTAAGGAAATTTTAAAAACACACAGTAATACCAAATCCATTTTTAAATGAAGACAAAATCATTGAAAAATATCTTTTAAAACATATTTATGTATCATTTTAAAACCCCATATAAATATTAAAACATTCATTTTATACATTATACAAAAAATAAATAAAATATAAATTTTTAAAAATATATCAGTGCATATATTTATATATTTTCATGTGAATATTTACATGTATATATGTATATATAAATTCACATACATAGGTTCACAAACCAAACCTAGAAGGATACATAAATAACATTGGTTAGGAATAAATAATATATAGATGAAACTATTAAACTTAATAAAAATTATCAAATAAAGAATCCCCAAATAATAAAAAAAATAAAATCACATGTTAGCAAATAAAATCTCATCAAAACACCAAATAATCTAAAAACACCCAATTCCACTTTTAAAACCACCCTAGGTACTTTATAAATCGAAGACATTATTTATTCTTTGAGTGTATATAGAAAACATGGAAAGGTATGTATAAAAACATTTTGAAATAAGTTTTAACACATTAAAATATAGAAAAATAATAAATATATCATTACAATTATACATAAATATAATTTATAAACTTAAAGGAAACCAATAATAAATTCCTAAGTATGTGTTAAATATTTTGGAAAAGTGAAAGCATGGGAAAACCTACCATGTTTTTCCAAGGAGGATGTGAATCCATTAATAATAGAGAAAGGAATTCATTGAGAATCAATGAAACACCCTAGAAAAAAATTATAACGAATATAGATGATGAGACCCAACATATAGTTCGATAAGGGTGCATAAAAAAAATAAGGAGAATAAAACAATAGGGGCATGAGAGGGAGAAAAAGGAAGAGGGACAAGAGCCTTACCTGACCAATTCCTTTTCTATATTGAATGAAATCAACAAAGAATTAGGGAAATATAAGAGAAACATTACACAAGGGGATGAGATCTTGGATGGGTTAACATATGAGAGGTGAAAGAGGGAGAGGAAGAATTAATTAGAGATACATATAAGGGAGGGTGTCAAAGAAATTCACATTTTTTAAATCTATGTTTATGAAATGGTTTCTGCATGATTACCCCAAATTGTGTTCCCCTCACTTGGAACAAAGGGAACCAACATAGTTGGATCAAATGGTTAGAAAAATCATGATCCAGCCATGAAAAATTTATTTGTAACATAGCATTCCCCCTTCACACGGTCTCAACATGATTAACACTAATAATGTAGTAGGTTGTTTTGCCTAAAATTTAAAAAAATTCGATAGACGGTTCCCAAAAATCAAGAGAAAATTTAATACCCATAATAATATAATAAATTAGAGAATTAAAAATATATTTGTCATGATCCACCTCAAAATAACACTTTTTCCCCTATAAATACCTCGATCTCAAGGATGAGACACAAAGAATATTTTCAAATGAGAAAAAAGTACAAGCTATGATGTGGTATCATAGATACTCAAACCAAAATTTATCTATGGACACTAAAGGCCCGTCTAAAATTTCAAAATATATATAAACCATTAATGAGTAACTGAAACATTACCAATAATAGTGAAATAAAGACTTTGAGACCTTAAGTGATTCTCCAAATGATTTAATAAACAATTATAATGGTGAATCAAAAAGGATAAAATAATTTGAAACATATTTCAGTGATCCATATCCTAAAATAAAAACCATAAAGACTTAGAGATATGCTCAATAACAAAATAAAACATTATCAAAACTAATCTAAGTATTAAATCTCTCAAAAAAAATTCTATATTGAGAACCATCATGTTACCCATCATTATCCTTTAACCATGAATAAAGGGATGAATACACCTCCTTGAACGTGCCACATCAATCAAGAAAGGTAAAAAATAAGAAAAGTTTGAATAAGTGATAAACTATGGAATTATACCCATTAAAGAACTCATGTTAGTTATTCCAATTTAAAACAACACCAGTAAATACATAACCTCAACTAGTTAAAATCCATCATAGGTTCCCAAAGAATACACATGGTCCTTTCTCATAATCTAGAAATTGAAATAAATCCTCACCTACCATATCATTTTACAAAATCCAAGAGGACCAAACTACTCCAATGAGACACAAGGACACATAATAAGATAAATATTTCATAAGAAATAAATAATATGGGTTCTGGGGAAGTATGACCAACTTGAATCACCCCAAACCTTGGAATTCTAATACCCCTAAAATTGAAAATCACATAAACCCAAAAATGATTGAGACTATTCTAGGGAGAAAATTAAAATATCATAAATAATAAAAAACAAAATAAATTACATTCAAATAAACATCCAGAATAATAATAATTAATATTCCAACTCAAAATACATATATGAAAGAAATTAAGAAAGGATGCAACCATAATGATCCCTTAAAATATTAAAAAACCCAAATACTCTCATTAAAAAAACTCAAAGATATAAATTTGTATTCTGAAATTTTAAGTGTCTATTTTATAAACACATTTTAAACCCCACAATTCATGTATTAAAATCTATTTTAAATCAAAAACACAAAATTAATTTGTAATCTATACATAAAAACTCTACAACATATTCCACACAAAATTTACTAATTAAAACCATGTTTCCAATTCAATGTCCTAAAAGTATCCTTATAAGACACACTCATTTATGAAAAAATAATTATTAAAATTTAATAAATATTTCACTATTTTAATTCAAACATTAAATTCACTACCTTTTCAAAACCCTAATTTTTTTTTATTTTTGTTTGAAAACCTCTAAAATTCACCTAAAAATAAATTGAAACATCCAACACACACTTTATAAAAAATCCATAAAAACTAAAATGATCATCATCAAAAAAAAATATATGAAAAATAATAATTAGATGAGTGACTAAGAAAAACAATATACACGGATTGGTAGACCATTATCCCGTCACACATCTTTCAAAGAGAGTAAAAAGACCCTTGAATGTGGTTTCCAAATGGGCTATCTAGTCATGCGAGCTCAACGTGAACAATTAAAATGTTGGAGTTGTTGTCCTAGAATTTTTTATATAAATTATATTTCATTTATGTTCAATTATGTACATATAAATTAGTATAACTTGTTACATATCATTTATATTTCTATTCAAATTTAGTTTAATATAGTCTCAATGTATCTATCACATTGAAAAGAGACCCACAGTTCCCCACTGTGATGGGAAGATTAAAATGACATAAATATATTCTGTACCATTATTATATTGTTTGATAACATTTTACAATGATTAACATTTCATATTTAATATTATTTGTGAGTACTCACTATTATATGATACTATATATCATAATGTTCAAACTTGGTAATCTTTAAGATAAGAGATTGTGCGAAAAATCCTCCACAAAGGAAATCCACATGTTTATGTGCTATTAAATATTCTTGTCTATGAGTGTATGAAATGATCCATATACTATATGACTATTTTTTATGAATATAATGAATCAAAAAATTTATTTATTACCATAAAATGAGACAACATGACTATAATGAAATTGGGTCTATTGGGTGTGACATGAATGTTATGTTATTACTAAATAAGTCAAGGGTGGATTTATCGATTTTATCTTTATGCAAGTTGATATCTTAAGCCATTGGTTGAAATGGAAATGTCACAATAAATTCAATGGCCATTGTGTATAAATGAGTTCATTTCCAATAGTCATATAAATATATCTCAAATAGATAGGTTGATGACATGGGTATTCGTCCTACTTGATGAAATTTCATGGAAAATAGATAATATTACACAATGAGTGTTCATATGTGGTTTTATTATTATGAAATATATTATTACACTATGGGTTCCTCAAACTAGTTCTAGTAATTATTCATCTAATTTAGTAAATACTTTAGGTTTCCACATTCAAAGAGGCCTAGACGGTAGCACACAAATTATTTCCTTTGATCTCAGTTAATCATTATTTATATTAAATTTTTTTTAATAGATATCATTCCCTAGATTATGAAGAAAATTTCCTCAAGATTTATAAAATGATCACAAGTATTAAAGAAATATGTATTCATAAGGTGAACATTTAATTACCTGAATACATAATACATATTTATCCCACATTAATCACATAATAAAAAATAGTTAAGTGTTGATTGATTGATTAATTAATTGATTATAAAATAAATAATTTATTTTGTTATTTTAATACCAAATAAGTATTTTTGACCAAAAATATAAATCAATAATTTTATTTATGAAATTAATAATATTTATTCAAATATTTATTAAATAATTAAATAAATGATGAGTAAGACAAGTGGAGCGATTTTTTTTCTAGTAATTAATATTTATATAATACTGTATAAAAAATATTTATCATTTCTTGAGTTAGTTAAAACCAAAAAAATATTAACATTATTTTATTACATGTAATGATGTTCCTTTTGGGTTTAATATATTATTAAGGGACCTTTTAAAATTAATTAAATATTAAACCCAAACTCTCAGTCTATAATAGACCACTTTATTAATATGAGAAAGGTTAATCATTGCACAAAACAATTACCTATGAGGATATCCCCCCACTTTTCTTCTCAAGATCCAGCAGAACATGGGGAATTAATTTATTCTAAATGTAATGTGAAACAATCAAGGTGAAGAAAACTAGATTATTAAGTATCTATTCCAGATCGTGGTGGTTCATCAGTGTTGTTAGGATTTTGAAGGATACCATGTGTGTCACCACTAGAGGGGTTCAACTGTAGTTCATTATAGTATAGAAAATATCAATTTGGATAAGAAGAAAAACACTATCATTGTGAGAGATCAAAATATAGTTGCAACCAATATTTCCCCTTTATTAATTAAAAATATCTTATTATTAATGATCCCATTTTCATGTTCTAGTAAATATAACTATGAAAATTCACTGGAAACATTTTCAATTTTCTAGGTGACCAGGTCTTGTTAAAAATTAATTAATCATTGAATCTAAAAAATATGAGTTATAAAGTTCCCCAATATTAAATTTCACTCTCTCTAGAACCATCAGGTTATATTAGAGTTGAAACACTAAATTTATAATAATTTATTTATTGTCTATCATTTACATATTTTTGTTTTATTTTTCATTACATGTAAATCATTCCTGAATCCGATCATCAGGATATTTTCTTCCTCAATTCATTTTGCAGTTATTCAAACTAGATATGATAATATTTTAATAATTAACAACCAAATAACCCCTTTAAAGGTTCTAATAATTCTGGATGGACTTCAAAAAATTATACATCATGTTTCTTGTGTACATGCCATGTATCCTAATTTATCACACCATGATATAATAGGAATTAATTCATGTTGTTTTGGAACGATGAAAATTTGGTTCAATAAATTCTCCTTGTGTTGAATAATCCATTAAAAACATGATATTTGGGACTACATTCCATGTATCATGGTTACATGACATGCAGTCTATGCTTTTTTGAGGCAAAACTTTTTAGTAAAATACACATCAAATAAAAATTACAAGACCCATAGGTAATAAACACTATGTAATAGTTAGGTTACATGGAATGTAAAAAACTATACACTTAGAAACTCTATAGGTCACTAATATGTCTTATTTCAGTTTTTATTTATATATTTCTTCATTCTAGAATATCTCAGATGTTGGGGATCAAAAATATTATTTCTTTGGAAATGAATTTGCTGTATGGTTGGATCAATATTGTCTAATAAATGAAACTACATGTATGAGGTTTAAGTATTTGAGAAATATTAACATTGTTTTAGCATGATTTTCCTAAACATGTGAGGATATGTAAAAACCAAGAATCTTTGGTCTTAAAGATAATGTTTCTCCTACACAGTTGGTTCATAGTTTGTCTAACTATGTGGCCAAACCATCATGTTATCCAGTTAATTAAAATTTTGTGAAATAAAAAAAACTTTACAGGTTTAACTACACTATGACACATTTCTTCTCCAATGAATGAGAAACTTATTCTTCAAGTCTTGGAGCTTATCCCCACACATTTTTGGTCAAATATTCCATTGTCTTTTATCCTGAAAATCCCTCATGGTCTTGGTTTACTCATAATCTCTCCTAATCATGAAATATTCTTCCATTTTTCATTGAAGCTTGAAACCCAATCAAGCCACATTTATGAATATATCTTTGTGAATGGGTGTGTTTTGGTTGGGTTGTTGGTAGTTTAGTTGTGTGCGTGATTCTCTTTCCTAATTCTAGTCGTTTTATTTAAGGTAATAAGATTTAGTTCAGTTTCATTATAGGTGCCTCTATTTAAGGGTGTTTTCCAAGTATAATAGTTAATTCCTCATGAATAATGTTTTTAGTTGTGAAATTGTATTAAAATTGATTTATTGTTGATGATTTATCCATATTTTATTCGATTCTTGTTTTTGTTGGTAATTTTTTGTTTTATAATGGGTTTTCAAATAGATTTGGATTTTACACAACATGTATGTTTGATAAAATGGTTCAATGGGGTTATATGATTTAAAATGGGGGTCTGAAAGTGTTATCAATGAGGTTTCCAATGTTTTTTATGCTTAACTTTATTAGGTCATGTTGGTTCATTTTATTTGATTTTTTAGATATGGTTTATGATCAGAAAATTTTTAAGATATGTGTGTTTGGCCTTGTGTCGCACATGAGAAACCTTTTTATATATGGTTTCATGAATTAGATAATGATTATTTTCTCTAATGGAGTGAGTAATCCTTTGAGAATTATATTTATTGAATATCTATCATTTTTTCCCAGGGGATGAGTGATTCTTTGAGTAGAAGACCAAGTGAGATTCTAAAATTTTGACCAAGGGAATGATTTTTCCCTTATATTTTTTGTTCTAAAGAAGTCCAAGCGAGACTCAAACATGTTATAAATGGATACCTAGATAATAAACCATATTTTATTGACTATGGAAGAATATTCTGTTATGGTTAGAGACTATGTTTCGTGAATCTTGTGCCCTATTAATTTATGTTATTCAATGCATTGTGTTTGTGACTTTTTTGATTGAGATATCTTACTTTATGCCCATTATCATTTCATTGGAAATAAAATAGTTCTTATAATTATTACCATGTTTATTTCTTGTTTGGTGGTGTTGTGCGTTATTATGTTGGGTGGAATTATCTCATTATTTTAGCATTATGTTCTCTTGTTTAAAAATATGAATTTCTTGAGAAAAACCAAAGGGATTTAAAAACGAATTTTTTTTCCAAGTGATATGGTTTTAAAAAGTGAAGTAGGTTTTGAAAGTTACTCCCAAAATTATGTTCTTTTGGTTTTAATGGTTAAAATCCCAAAAATATATATATTCATAGTGGAATCCTATGAGGATTCATTCCTCACATACTATGTATATCTTTTGGTTTATGAAGAATCTGTTTTGAAAAACATTGGTAAGAGAATGGGAGCCATGCAGTTCAATCGCTCTTCTTGATTTTTGTTGTATGTGTTTGTAGTTATAGAGGTGGAATCCTATCACAGATTATAGCTTACATGGATCTCTTTTTGATTTTTTATAGTTTGGATGTCATGAATTTCTAGTTGGGGCTTGGAGAATATTTTTGTGATTTTAATCATGGTTATCATGTGTGTGTCTTGTGTATGATTTGTTATATAAGGTGATGCAATGGTTTTTGTGAAATCTAAATTTATTCATTTCTATAATTAATTTGTTATATATTTATATTTTTTATTCTTTTTATTCATTTTGTGTGTTCATCCAATTCTTGGATGGGTCATTTCAATTTCTCTACGTGATAAACATTCCCCAAATCCTTATTTGTGGTGAAAAAATACTTTTCAAAAACTTATGAAGATCTAAAACGTTCTTTAGGCCCTCTGGACTACTATCTTGTTAGATTGGTTGGGTATAAGTAGTCATTTTCTATATATAATGGA
Source organism: Viscum album (assembly GCA_963277665.1). Taxonomy (NCBI): domain Eukaryota; kingdom Viridiplantae; phylum Streptophyta; class Magnoliopsida; order Santalales; family Viscaceae; genus Viscum; species Viscum album. Next base: position 1,877,283,250 of record OY728161.1, read on the forward strand.
ATCAACAAAGATTGTTTTATTTGTGGGTCAGTGGTAGACTATAGGCCGGACTGTTCGATCTTGAGCAGTAGGGGTAGGGGAGTGTATTTGAAACTTTTATATGCATCAAACCATTAGTTACCATGGGAGGTCTAACATAGTGTTTATATTTTGAGATTTTTAATGCATTTTTATTGGTATTTAATGTATTTTCTTACTGATAATTTGTTGTGAGGCGAGGTTGTGGGTTATATTAAGTTCAACTACAAAATAGGGAAGACAATATGAGGTCCATGATTTAGGTTCGTGGTCAGTAGTAACAACATGGAATCCATACCTCCTTTTCCATTATCTTCTAATAGTACATGTGTGGTTGGAATACAGGTTACATTACCATGGGACCAAACTATGCACGGTGGAAATATTTTTAATGATTATATTTTTTATCCCATTCTCTATTGATGATTCTATTAAAAACTATACTAATAGTTTAAAGTTATTATGTGAGTAATTTTTTGGTTTATTTTATGTGGATTAAGATTCATGTGTGTATTAAATGAGATTATGTATTTTTTTGTATACAATACCTCTTAGAAAGACCTCATATATTCATATAGAGGGATATATAAATGTTGTTCTATATGATTACTCTCTAGTTGATATATATTTGGTAGAGTCGGGGTTCCACATAATCATGTTCGTAAGTGATGAGGGTGGTCAATATCATATATAGAAAATGGACCATAATTAGATATTTACAAATAAAAATGTAACTATCATATGGTTTGATAAGAGAATTCATGTTCCTGAGGAGTGAATGGAATAGATCAAGTATATATTTCAATTATTGAAACCCCAGAGACCTCATTGGTTGGATCGACAACTTTTTTATTAGAAGGACTAGGTGGGAAATATTGTGAATCTATCATTGTAGTGAAGAATCATAAAGTTCTAACATTGAATATGTTTATAGAATATTTTAACAAAATGGTCTATCCCTAGAAATTAACAGAATACATTTTTTGTGTGTTTGTGAGGTTTGATCAAGTAGACGATTCAGTGATTGAGTATACTTTTTAGTCTTCCAAGATGGTTCATGTTTCTCCCTAGATTCACATTAATAATTACCTTAATGGTCATAATTATGAGATGGTTTTGAAGGCTGAGATTAATTCAATTCAAATCCTTCAATTTTTACTAACCAATACTATGGTGTTTGATTAAGAAACTATAACAGAGGCTATGATATATGAGAGAAATGTCTCATTCTTTTCCATTTTTTGGTTGGTATCTAGAGTTCTTCATTTGACTATAAGATGAAATGGGATTAACCTTGTTGGCATAGTGGTAGTGTTTCTCTGAAGTCATCAGAATAAATTCATGTGGTATATATATGAAATACGTTTTGGGTTTTTTATCATGGTAAGAATTCATGAAATACCAGAACTTACTGTTAAGAGGATCTAAGAAAGTTTTATTTGTGTGGGAACCCTTGTCATCATGAATTATTATGTAAGGATCCCTTACTAGAGAGTAAAATTGGTAATTCCTTATATAATGGTTAACAAGTGTGATCAGGTGATTCCAAGTGTACCAGATCTCTCCCTCTGGTAAATGAGGTTTCAAATTTGGTGAATAAATTTCATTAAAGGCATGATTAATTATGATTTTACACAACATATTTGTCACTTAAGGAAAATGAGTATTGGATAGCCACTAATAGAGGTATGATTTTTACTATCTCATCAATGTAATCTATTTTATTTAATATAGGCTATTACATTTCATTCATCTCAATAACATTTATTAAATATTTTTTTTAATGTGAGATTTGATTTTGAATTTCATGATATATTTTCTAACCCTATAGGGTTGGGTGATGGGGCAAGGCCTTAAGTGCCCAAAGTGTTACATATTAATCATTGATGTTGAAGTTTTTTTGGGAATTATTAATTTATTAATTGGTCATTTTCAATATCCTTATTGGTATATTTATTTTATTAGATTCAAATATTATAATTTTTTGTACCACTGCATGGTCCATTTTTTATATCTTGATTATAGAACTCACATTGTCTAGGATGAATGGGATACGAGATCAAGGAGACCCAAGTCTGTTGTTGGATAGATGGTATTCATCTTATGTCAACTTTCCAAGTTTTTATTTGATTTTATTCATAAAATTTAGTTGGTTTTCTTATAGTGGTTGTAAACTAGTGACCTGATGCGTTTTTTGCATGCTTTTTCAATGATTCTTCCTCATCGATAATTGAGATTTCCAATTTATCTACTCCCTAGGATGAGCCCCATTTACTTACCATATTATAGGATGAATACTCCTGAGTTTATTGAGTTAGTAGATAAGTTTGAGGGCCTAGAGAGCAGGGGGGTTTATTCATCCAAACATTTCACCATGGTTGTTCCCTTATCTCTTCACAAAGACATTAGATAAGAGTCTTCAAGATTATATAGATTACAATAAAATTAATTAGGATACCATAATGATTAAATACCCACTGTAAAAAATTTATGATATTTTTTTGACCGTATAGTATATTGATGGTTTTATGTGATTGAATTTAGATAGGTTAACACCAGTTGAAGATCCATGATGAGGTTATCCCTAAGAACACATTTTGAAGTGGGAATGGACATTGTAATTATTTGGTTATGATGATACACCATACCAATTATGACGTGGAATTTATTTCCTTGATAAAACATATATTTCTCTATATTTTGAACTCCTTAATGGAGGCATTTTTTGATGGAATCTTGTGTGTTCTAAGGTGGTGGTGGACTATTCAGACCATCTTGTGGTTGTTTTGTGAATACTGTGAGATAATTATTTATATTCAAATATTCACAAATTTTAGTTTTGATTTAATAGGTAATGTTCTTGGGCCTTTTGATTTCTAAAAATGGTGTTTCGGTTGATCAAGTGAAGATCCATGTATTCATTTCATGGAAATGACACATGAATGTATTTGATAGAAGACATTTTTTTGGGGATTGGATGGGTATTATAAGGTATTTTTTTAACACTTATCTAGGTCATATTTTTCGTCGACATAATTAACTCAAAAGGGGTAATGTTTGAGTAGAAATACATGTTCAAAAATTATTTTGAGTAGTTACCCGCCAATTTTACATAAGCATCGATTTTGATTATTCATTTGTCCAGGAAAGCTTACACAATGTGTTATAATTCTGTACGTATGGGGCCGGGATGTGTGATGATGCAGGATGACTATGTGGTGTCTTATGTCTCATGAAATCTAGATTCAAACAAGTAGTATCTTCCCAACCATGAATTGGAGTTACATGTTATGATGCATTAATTGAAGTCATTGTGCTACGAAATCTTTGACAATAATTTTATAGTTTACTAGGATCATAAGATCCTAAAGTTTATCTTTACTGAATGGAACATGAACCTTAGGTAGAGATTCTGGGTAGGGTATCTTTAGTAAGATTATTTTATTGTATTTTATATCCCCAGGAAAGGGAATATTGAAATTGATTCCTTGAGTGTATTTTTTTCTTGGAATATCTAGAGTTAGTGAATGAGTGGGGCATGATTAGTTTTTTACTAATCAAGAGATGGATGCACATGAGGATGGAGAGTATGTGGTTTTTAACAATATGTAGGTCACCCATTATTTCTTGACTGTGCTCAGTTTTATAAGGAACATGAACCCAAGTTCTATAATATTAGTAATGCTTGAAATAATGGGGAAAACAAGGGTGTTGTTATTTCTCCCTAAACAGTTTTTTTCTTTTTGGGAAGTAGATGGTAGTTTCTTTGACATTGTAGAGAGAGGTGATGGATGAGGGAGATAAATATACACAGGCCATGCCCCCATGATATGATGGTTTTATACACTACGAGGTAGTTATTGGTGGACTAAGATAAGATAACCAGTTGTGGAAGTTTTTCTTGGTGTTTTACCTACTAGAGGATCAAATATTAGCATTAATATAACTATTTAGTACCCACACTCCTAGATCGAGTGATAAAATAAAAAACATTAACTTTCTGGATTTAATACCAATCATTGTGACCCAATTTAAACCATCAAAAAATGAAAACATCCTATAGAAATATGGTATCCCTTATATACAAAAATATATTGTAGGTTTATTGTTTTATAAACATCAGAAAAACTCTTATGTAATGCTACCAATGAAATTAACATAGCGTTATTCCCATTATACCAAGCCTTTATTTTCCAATATTATGTCTTAATCATTATTTATAATCATCATTAAAACACTATAAATAAAATTTTAAAATGTGGGATGAGTAAAAAATAATATTTAGGAACCTAAAAAAGAAATAACCAAACTTGTTTTTCCATGAATATATATATATAATTTTCTTTTTCAAAATAATATTTGTGCTCTTAATAATAATTTTCATTCAAAAATAAATCACCCTCTATAGGAAAATATTTTTAATAAAACATTTAATAATAAATCAGTAAGTTAAAATAAAACTCAAATATTTTCCATTTTTTTATGAAAAACTCATAAAAATGTTTTACAAAAAGATAAAAAATTCATTCAAAAGAAGTTACATACACCTTACATTAAATTAAATCTTAATAACTTGGATTATAAAATCATAATATTTACATAAAAATGATAGAATACATAAATAAATCTTGTAGGTAATATGTGTAATCATTTTACATATCAGTTTTTCAATTGGAATAACCGATACAACCAAGTTCAACAATAATTATCTGGAGAACATAATCAATACCCAATGCACTGTAGGGTTATAACATACCCTCCGTTCATTTATTTATAATGTAATAACCCATATGTGTTTTATAAAAGAACGTAAAATCATTAGATTACAATGGAACCAAGCATAATGGTTTTTTAATTAAATCCCCCATAATCATAAAAAAATCCTAGGAACCACAACATAATGCCAGGATATTAAATGGAAGATATATAAACAACTTCTTTCAGCCATAAGAAAATATATCTTATTATCAAAATAAACATTCCATTTAAAACCAATATTTTAAAATTCCCATAACAATGGGAAGGAGGTTTTTCCTTTTTATAAATCATTTAATATTATAAAGGAATACAATTATCAAATAATGGTTATATAAGCAAGAAATACTATGGAATGTATTTTTTAAAATATTATTAATTTTTTTTAAGAAAGTCAAAAAATACTATATAAAATAAATACAAATATTTCCTTGAGATTCATTGAATTAAAGAAATAAGAGAGGTGAACTATCATTTTTATTTCCATATAAATACATCTATAAAATAATTTTAAAAATTTTGGCAAAAAAAGAGAAATATTAAAAAAACTTAATCTCTAAAACTGTTTAAACATTGTTTTTATAGTAATGTGAATTACCCCAAGTATGATTCATCATGTGCAGTGATTATATTAATAAAAAATTAACTAATATTAATTATTTACATTTTTAATAACATTTTAATAGTTTATTATCCATTATATTTTACTTATTACCATGTTCTATAAAAATAAAATAATCAATTAAATTCAAATTGGAAGTTTGAATGATATTCAGTTCCTATAACCAAAATGACTTCAGTTGGTTGTATGTGGTAATAGAGTTCATTATTCCATAATATAAATAATTAAATTCAGAAATCAATTAAAATTTAATACATAAGAATAGTTTTATAACTCACTATTAAAGATGGTTATAAAAAATTAACTACGTTATGATCAGGGAGATGGTAGGTTGTAGGTACACCTGGGTAAAATTTTAATTTTTCAATGATATTTATGGAAATAAGGTAAGTATTGTTTTATATTTACATTAAAATTATTATATAACGAATACCATCTTATAAAATAATATATATCATCCATGTGGAGTGGTGATGAAAAAACAATCATATTACTTCGTGGAGGTGGTAGTCAACAGGTGCACACAAACGATGTTATAATATTTCAAGGATTGTAAAGGTAAAAAAATATATGACATATGAAATTTAATGAATGATAAATATATCATGAATATAATATATTTAAATTAAAATAACTATAATAAATATATGTGATATAGAGTAAGGGAAAACGAATTATGTTTTTTGGTAAGGCTATTTCCTTCCTTATACACAAATAATGGTTTCATTCCCCATTTTATGGAAGAAGAGACATATATAAGATTTTAAATATACATAAAAATAAATATGTATACTTAAAATAATTAATTTTTATTTCATATTAATTTAAGAATATTTGAAGGAGGTATAATAAGTAACAAACTAAAACATTCGGTAAAAATATATACATATAATTTAGAAAACCTATTTTTCTTGACACCTTAATCCCTATCAAGAGAGATTTCTCCCCAAACAAAGACCTCTAGAATGTGTGAGTGTGTTTGTGGGGGGGGGGTGGGTGGTGGGGGTTATGGAGATATTTGAGTACGTATTGTCTTAGCCAAATGGAACAAAAATTGTATAGAGATGAGGAGAAAGTGTTCCCTTTTTATAATAGGAGGAATTCATAGAATTACATAAAGTATTAAAGGAAAATATATTAATTTTTATAAAAAATCTCCAAAATATTTTAGAATTTATATATGATAAATATGGGTCAAAATAATATAATATAATAAAAATTTATACGTGTTTAGATTAGTTTTTTACCCTTATCAGTTTGTTTTAACCCATGTAAACCCTTTTGGACCATTACCGTGATAAAGTTGTTTTTGATTTTTATGGGTTAGTGTAGTTAATATAAAAGGAATTAATTATACCTAAACGGATCAAAATTTTTATTTTTAAACATATAACAATCAGTAGGCAGAATATAATATTTTTAAGAATTTAAAATTATTTTATAAATTATTATTTCTTATATAATAACATTAATATTATTTTTGGAAGAATTAATTATATTTTACTTTGAGAAAAACATAACAACAATGGAATTAAAATCTAATACTTTAAATAATCCCTAAAATTTTATATTTATCTAAAAAAATTTGAACATCGTAATTAATTCACATTATATTACTTTTAGTATTTTTAAAATCATTTAGTTAATTTTATGTTATTTGAATAAATACTATGTAAATGTTGTGTAATAATTTATGGTAATTATCTCATCACAAAAAATGTGAAATAAATTTCCATTATAAATAAATTCATTGATAATTTAAATAAAATTTTTATAATCCAAAATTTTGTTTTATTTATCCATACATCAAGAATTTAGAGATATGAAAACAATGAGAATACTGTTTTTGACTTTCATTTCCATAAAAAATTATAAAGGTCAAAATCAAAAACATATGGCACCAGGTTAAAATATTTTAAATAAATAGAATGAAATTCAATATTAAATTCTTCTAAAAGGATATATTAAGGTTTGAGGGTCATTTATTATTTCTTATCATATTATTTTAAACCTCAATTACCCAGTTCACCCTTACTCTGGTGATAACTATATGTACAATTACTATTCAAAATGTCCAAAAAAATAAAAGGGACCTATTTTCCAAAATTTTACTATTTGATTTCAAATATGGAATCTATTTTTCAAGATTCCTTTTTTAGATGTGGTAGAAATTAATTTAATATGAAAATTAAAAAAAAAATAATATTTTTTTTGAATAATGACCTTTTAAGTATACAAATGTTTCTACACAAAATATATGTATAATAATAATTAAAATATACATAATTATAATTTATTTATTAAAAAATAAAGAAAATAAATTTTAAAGTTAATCCAAAATTTTAATTTAAATTTTTATATAATTTTAAAAAATAAAGGCTTCAATAATAAATTTTATTTTCACTATTTATTGATAATAAAACATTTCAGAAAAATCATGAAATTTATTATTAAGATAATATTGATATAAAGATTTAAAAAATTATATCCATTTTATGAAATAAAATTTAAAATGTTTCATTATTGAATTATAATATTTTCTCAGAAAAAGAAATAAAAACCATTTTTGATGAGAAAATATTTCCACGAATAAAACAACTATACTGAAAAAAATATGATTATTTAGTAAGACCATATAAATGAATTTATATTTAGTGAGAGAATTACATATATTTAATAAATAATTTAATCCTATACATAACTATGAAATTAATGCCTCAGTCATGACTATAATTTTTAAGTAGTAATATTTTATGATTATTATTGGTTTATTGTTGCGTGTCATGTATGATATTGAAAATATTTTCTTTTAAAAAATTTGATATGTTAAAAGCATAGATAAACCCATTTTTTAATTTACTTCCCATTTCAATGATTTTTTGGGAAGAAATATAGATGGAATTTTTCATCAGACCACCTTGTACTCTATGTTGGAATGATGCAAAATAGAATATTATCAATCATTTTAAGAAATAAAACCCCTTCTTACTAATCAAGGAGTGAAAAAAGGAAGAGTATATAAATAATTGTTTTGTCTAGGAGGATTTTAATCTTAATGAATTTTCATTAATTGTTTTTTCTAACCAGTTCACTCATTTCACTTTTCAATTTTACAATGTTCTTCTGGAAGCATTGGGAACCATGATGAGGTTAAGCCCAATGTATCACCCACATATGGTTTATATGATCAAACCCTCAAAAATAATGATGATAAGATCTATGTCTTTTTTCACAAATTTATTGGATTTTGGAAGAGGAATATATTTTTGGAAGAGTTTATTATAATAACTATTAGATGGCCTCAATCAATATATCCTTTTATAATGCCTTACGATACTGTTTATTCTAGTGACCTTTGAACTATGATGTGGTAGTTGAGAAATAAATATTAGTATTGAGTTTGTTATAGCTTATGATAAAAAAAAGGGTAGCTAATTTTGAGAAGGACAGAGATAGCACAGAGTATCCCAAATTCACACACTAGTCGACACCATCACCTATTAGAGATTTAAGTTGGTGATCAGGTGTTTATTTGGGAATCTATTCAACTAGGACATCATATCTAAGGAAAGTATATAAAGATGATGCCATGTTATGTATTGTAATTCTAGACTATGGAATGTCTTGGGAAGGTAGACTATCAGTTGTATTTTCTATCATTATTGAAATCAATCTAACAATTATTTTATGTATGTTAGTTAAGGAGATTTCATTTAGACCCATCTTATGTGATAAATAAGTAATATTTGGAGTTTGTTTCTAATGACACTATTGTGGAGCATCATATTATTATCAAGTATTATCAGAACAAGCTACACATTATAAAATATATCATTGGTATTTTTTGATTTTTTAGTGTGGTGGTGATATCCATGAGACCTCGTAGCGGGAATCCTAATAAGGGTGTAGTGGATTCACTTGTTTTCCACTGATTATGCCCAAAAGATTTATGAGGGTAGAATTTTATTTGGTGGGGAGGATTATGATACCCTCCAGACCATTGGTATACACTATTTGGGTTTATTTACCTATTTGTTCGTTCTTGGAGTTCTTGGGTTTCTAGGTTGAGAAATATTATTTTTTGAGAAAACATACCATAATAACTAGTTTTCACATGATATATCTAACTTTGTGGATAATCGTGTGAGGGATAGGTTTCATGGAAAATTTTTTTTTCATGGTTTGAGAATTTTTTGTCTAACAATTAGAGGATCCAAAAAAATGTGGTTTTTATTTGGAGGTGACACGAAATCCCATATGGTTGGTTTATTGTTTACCTAACCATGTGCCCAAACTATACATATTGTCTCGGTGAATATATGTTTTTTGGAAAAACCAAAATTCCCTTGATGTGTTCAAGTCCCCTTGACCACATTTATTCTCCCACACATAATGAACTTCTTTCTCAATAATTGATGCTTTTACATCTCCTTTTTGGTGGATTCCACTTTAATCCTTGATGGTTTTGGTTGTGGTAATCAATTTTTTCATGATTTCATCATCCTTCCCACATATCCTATATGGTACCTCTTTCTTAGGGATGCATAAATCCCTAACATGATTCATGGATTAAAGTAGTGTTTTAATGTGGGTTTCTGTTTTTTCCTTGGGGTTTAGGTGTGTGGGTAGTTATCATTAATCATTTTAGAGGTTTTCATTAAAGGCTTCATGATTTTTTTAGTTTTAAGTTAGGTGTCTGTTTATTAGGTTTTTTTACATGGATAACCTCTAATTTGTAATCACATTTTTGTTTTAATCATAAAAAATAAATTAAATTGATTTATAATTTATGATTTATCAGTTTTTAGGTAATTCATGGTTTTTGTTATAAATTTAATATTCTAAAGTGGGATTGAAAATAGAGTTATCTTTAATGAACACAATGTATTTTCTAAATAGGATCAAAGATGGAATATTTTTTAAACCTATTTTTGAATGGATTTTCAAAGATATATTGCATGGTTTTGATTTATAACAAGAAATTGAAAAGTCAGTTTGTAGAATAGTATTTTAAAATATTCTCAATATTTAAAACTTGTTTATGATTTTTGTTTTTTACATTGAGTAGAACACGAGGAACCCTGGGTGTGTGTCCGTCCATAAGCTAGACAAAGGTGATGTTTTCCAAGGGACTGAGTGAGACTTTAGGGAAAATATTGATTGATATTCTAAAACATTTTACAAAGGACAAAGCGATCCCATGAGAGGAAGACCAAGTGAGGTTCCAAAATCATTACAATGGGACTGATTCAGATACTAGAGTTTTCTCCCACAAAAGGCCAACTGAGATTATTAATTTTTATACATTCACAACAATCTCGGAAGCCTTTATTGTAGTATATGTCATGCTATAACATTATATTTAATCCCCAATTTTCATGTCTCTTTTTCCAAGTTCAAATATATTTATTCATTATTTATATTTGTGTATTTTTTGGATTGAGATATATTATGTTATGACCATTTCCATTTTATTTGTTATTTGATGGTGGTTATTCTTATCCCTCAGGCTAATTCCATGTTTGGGTGTGTTTAGGATGATTATGCTAGATTCATTTATCTTTTTAATTGAGCATTGTTTACTCATGTTATGAAAAATATATTTCTGGAAGAAAATAACATATCTTTATAAAAGGAAAACATTTTCATGTGAGATTGTTCTAAAAAGTAAAAAATTGAAAATAAGTTTAAAATTGGTTTTATTAGTTTTGATGGTGAAATACTTATATAGATTCATGGTGGTATCTTATAGGGATGTTTTCCTCACACTGTTCTTCTCTCTTTGGGAATACATAGACATTGTTTTTCAGGACACAATTAAGAGAACGATAATTGAGAAATTCTGTAGCAATTCTTGATTATTTTTATCTAGGGTTTTTGTGTTGAAGGGTACATGATATAATAATTTTTAGCTCAGGTGGATCAATTTTGGAATTTTTTGTAGTTGGGATCTCATATATTTCTTATTTGGATAAAAATCCCTATTTTGGGATGTTGAATAATGATATCATGTATCTATATTTTATATGAATTGTTATATATGGTATTTCAATGGTGTTTATTATTTTAGAATTGGGTAATCTATTTGTCAAATCAATTATATATTTATATCTTGTATATGGTAATGAGACTAAAGATATCAACTATTGTGGTTGTTTAATTCATATATGGGTTATGCCAATTTTTCTAAGGGAGAAACCGTACCCAAATGGGTTTTTTATTCCCATGTTCTTTTTTCCATCGCACGAAAATTAGGAACATGCTTTGGGCCTTTTCGACTTACAGCTCTTGTGATGGGTCTAAATTACCAGAGATGGTTCACTACAAACATGCTATGTACCATGTACATTTCCATATTTTAATACATGTGTAGTCCCATGGCATGTATTATAGATCTATAATAAGAAATATACAAGGCGTTTAGTTGGGCGTTCATGTCATGTTCCCAATCTGTTTATATAGAAAAATAGAATTTACCATATTTCCCTTTTTGAACTCAAAAACATGTGTTATGTGTATCATTTTTGACTTGTTCACACTATGTGAGAGGATATATATATATATATATATATATATATATATATATATTAAATTCATAAATTTTTTTATAAAAATTATTAACTACATATCTATATAGGCATAATACTTAAACTACTCCACAAACATTAAAATAATTATGTGTTACATTAATCAAAATGTGTTCCATTTTTAATTTCTTGAATCATATACTACACATAATTAAAAAATAAAATATCTACACTACATTCTATAGGAGTATTTGTTATATAATCTCTATACATGTTAAGTGATTTGAATTGGTACTCACTAAGTTTGTTCTATGTAAAAGCAGTGTACTTTTTAAAATAATGTCTAAATAAATTAAAATAATATTTTATCAATAGAATAAAAATGAATGGGTATCTCTAGGATGGATTAAATGGAGATTAATAAATGATTAATTAGTTTATTAATCATGTAATTAACCAGATTTGTTCATGTTCATTTATCATAATAAAAGAGTGATTAAAAATGAATGTTTTTCATTTATTTTAACTTATTAATAACTATAGTATGGGATAATCATGATATTAGAGAGACCTATGTATGTGAATAATTTATCTTTATTTACTCATTACATGGGTTTTTGTAATAATTTTATTAAATTAAAATTATGGACTATATGTTACCCCTGTGTCATTATTGTGTGTGGACCCATGCTTCCATTGTTTATGTTATATCAACCACTTTATAGTTAAATCAGAAATGGGTAATTAAAAATAATGATAAGTATGGGGATCCCAAGATGATGGAGTTTTTAAAATAGAGTTCAGTTCAAAAAAACATTGGAGATACATAGGAAAATAGTGGAATGTTGCAAACTCAATCCCAGACCGGATCAATGAGTTTTTCCCCAAGGGTCCATGGTTTTTTTTATTATTTTCTAAATAGATAGATCGATTGTTAAATATCATGATCATGCCACATTTTATATATTTTTACCCTATACATTTCATGAGTTATTTAATAAATGTAAGATGATTATCACATAAATAAATGAATGAATATGAAAATATAGAATTAAAATAATTTTTTCCATCAATATTTTAGTGGTACATGGTTAATAACTTAAGTAAAATCTACTTAATATTATAAATGTAAATTAAATGATTAAATAATAATATTTAAGAATAATAAATAAAATACCTCCACTTAATATTAGGTCAGTTAGTCATAAATTATCTTAATTAAGATGATGCTATGTTTGAAGTATTAGTTTGACCTCCATCATGGAAGTGTTAATTATCATGATGTATTAAGTTCGATAGTAATTAATCATAAATAAATATTTATTAGGTTTAATGAAATTATTCTATCCAATAAAAATATATAGGCAAGGTTTGAGGAAACCCATGTCTGGAATTCTGAGTTAACGAGTCTACTCAATAGATTAAGGAGTTCCTAGTTTATATTTGGCATGTCTGCCTACATAAATTCTTTCTTATAATTTTCATGGATTCCATTTGTATTATAAGGAGGTAAATAGGGATCCTTATTAGTATAATTTCTAAACTATGGGAAATTAAATGTTCAAATGTCTAGGGACATTGAGACATGATAAAATAATGGGACACTTAATAAATTTATTTCATTATTTAAAATATAATTTATAATCAAGTGAATTACTAATAATATGATCTCTTATTAAATTTATAAAAATGAAATGTTTCTCATCAAATTATCATCTCAATCAACCTTGGGGAAATACCATCTCTAAAAAACCAGTAACATATATGAGTTTTTCAGATACATGTTGTTTGTTTTCCACCACAAATGATTGTATTCTATGACATAATGCATTTTCCCTTATCCACTTGCTAAAAATAAAATTATTGGGGAGTTAAATTACTATGAAAAACATATGATAAACGTTCTATATTCTCAGTGCTTTACATTTTCATTATTTTATTATGTACTCATGAACTCACATCAGAACATCGATTCCTATAGAATTATTTACTATCCCTGTGGTCTTTATTGGGATAGATAAAGATAAGAAATATTTGATAAATCCATGGTTCTCTTGATGAGAAAAACTTGCAAAGGTTCACCGACTAGAAATCAGGTAATCATACAAATATTATACATATTGTTTCAAGATGTTATAAGGTATAATATTTCCAAATAACTAAACATCAGTCTCATTATTTCAACCCTACCTAATATCTAATCTAGTATTGTTTTAAAGTACCATATAAACAATATAGAGAAGTATCTCCTAGATTGTCCTATTAAAATTCACCATGATGATAAAGATATGAAGCATGCAAATACTTTGGTCCATATGTTTAATAAAAGGAAAGGTTAGATAAAGACCTCCAAGAAAATCACTATGTCTAAAGCTTCTTTTCAAAGACCCTATAAGAAGAGAAGGATTAAGGGGAAAATGAGACCAAGACACTAGGTTTTTTTCATGTTGCATGAAGGGGCACTAGAAGAAAAACTACCCACTAGAAAAAAAGAAATGAAAATCTTCATGAGTGTTTCTATTGAGTGGAATTTATCTATTTCTAAAAATTAGGTATGGTATACAACAAGTTATACTCATATATGTATTTTAATACAACAACCAAGATGATTTATAATGATTTACTATGTTGAGGATAATCTACGATAAAAAACAGTGCTAAAAATTATTTTATTATTATTAGTGTTTATGCCATCACGTTACTTACTGTAATGTTATTGGTTTTAAAATATTTTTAGTATTTTCTATAAGTAACCACCAATATATTTTTTGTATACAGACATAGTATTGATGGATTTATTTTCAAATTTGGGAATATATATTGGTTCATTTACAATGAAATAATTTTAATGGAAAAGAATATTTAAATAATGGATATTATGTTTTGAAATAAATGAACCAAGTATTGAAAGTAGATTAATAAAGTATTTCAAATCACTTATACCACACCAAAATATTTTATCACGAACAATGTTATGTAAAATAAATTTGTATAACCAAGATACAAAAGGATGGAAATTTAGATTCATTTGATCTAATACCACTTGGTGTATGAACCAAATATTAATTAAGGAAAATGGAAAATTTTAATTTAGTGTAAAAGGTAATATGCTCTCAGATGTTCATAATTTGGTTGATAACAGTTTGTTTGGAGGATTAACAAATGAAACTTCAGATAGAAAATCATACTTCTTAACTTTTAAAATTTTTATTAATAGATATAGATATTTATATATAATGTGGTATACATTAGATTCCAAAAATATATTTGTGGAATATAAGAATGAATTTGATAATAAAATTTGTGAGAAGATTGTGATTTTGTACTAAGATCATGGGAATGAATATCTTAACCAATATTTCAATGATTATTTATAGAAGTTTTGGATTCTATATCCACTCACTCTTCCAAATACAATATGATGGAATGGTTTATGTAAATGGAGTAACCACACCATATTATACATTGGGATATCAATGATGATTCATTCAAGTATTCCATCATCATTTTTGGGATATTTACTATTCACATTGTTAGCCATTCTAAATCGAGTTCAAACTAAAGGGACATACACAATTCCATGTGAAAATTTACAGGGAAATGAACCCATGTAGTAGAAAGTATGAGTATGCAGTTTCAAAGAATATGTTAATTCTACTTATATCAATAAACTTACACCTTGTGGAACTAATTGGTTATGTAAAGGATCCCTTAATGAACAAGTGAATTTACCTATATGACCACTCATATTATAATATGGTGTTTGATAGACATCCCACATTCCATAAGAGGGATCATATATTTAAAAATCATATTTGATGTGATATAGAATTTGATCAAGTCCCAAGTTAATATAAACATGATTTGAAATAGGTATATTTTAATCAAGACCCCACAAAGGAGGATATTTTAGAGACACATGTACAACATAGGAGTATGTGACGGTTTAGAGAACCAAAACGATATGGGTTTCTATTCACTGAGGAATTTGACACATTATGGGTTGATAATAATGATATTTTCACCTAAATATATTTTGTAAGTGGCACATAAGATAAGAAATGGAAATAATCTATGAATTCTAAAATAGATTCCATGTATCATAATAAATTATAGGGTTTTTAGACCTTCTACGGAATGTAAAGCATGCTGGTTGTAAACGATAATTCCAGATCAAAGTAAAAATTAATTTATATGTAATAATATATAAATCTTTAATAGTTGTGAATGGGTTTAATCAAAATCCTGAAATAGAATATGAAAATAATTTTAACCATTTTTCATTATTAAATATATTATAAATCTACTTTCGAAATCAACTTACCATTTCTATGAAATGTTTCATACAAAAGTCAAAAAAACATTCTTAAATGGGATCTTTTTGTAATATGTCTATATGAAATAACCAAAAGGGTTTTTGACTCCAAAGTATGATTAGAAGGTATAAAATTTTCAAAGATACATTTATAGATTAAATTAAGAAACTAGGTTTTGGTAAATTTGACTTGATGAAGCTATACAAGAATTTGGTTTTTTAAAGAATGAATGTGAGGCTTGTGTCGATAAAAAGATTCATGGGAATGAATTAATTTTCCTAATAGTTTATTACAATAACATACTAATACTTGGAAATGTAAAAAAATACATACAATATTTTAAATACAAGATGAACTCATGCTTCCCCATGATGGAAATAGGTGAAAAAAATATATTCTTGGTTTCAATATCGATCCTCATAGATCCAAGAGGCAACAGGGACTAAGTGAAAGTACAATCGTTGAAATAATGCTGAAGAGATTATTTATGGGACAATAAAAGATGGTATTATTTCCACTATCACATGGTATTCATATTTCTATGAAAATGTTTTATCAAACACATGAGAAAAGGATGTGGAAATAATATGCTCCCTATGAATTAGTGTTCACCCATGTATGTTATTCCATGTTCAAGAATTGTAATCTATTTTTCCATACGTGTTATTAGAAGATTTCAACCTTACCAAGATAGCTGTTATTGGATTATAGTCAAGAATATCCATAAGTATTTTAGGTTTACTAAGGGTATGTTTTTATATTTTTTACGATATTATGTTTTTGTCATCAGAGAATATAGGGATGCTATTTTACAAATAGATCAATGTGTTATGAAATCTCATTGAGGAAAATCTTTACTACTAATAGAGGTGTTTTTAGATAGAAGATAAATCCACAGTTTTTGATTCTATACCAGAGTCTAAATAAATTACAACTTTTTATGTTGCTAAAAAGGAATTTTTGTTTTAACAACATCATTAACGAGATTTAAATGGTTCCTAATAGTAAAGGTCGTATCACAGTCTATTTTGGTAAAAATGAAATGTTGTCTATCTCAAAAGAGACAAGTTCACATAAGTAGAGAAAACATACATTGGGAATATCATATATTGAGTTAATTTTCACATTGAGGTGAAATAATTTTGATCAGAGTTTCTATAAAATACATTGTGAAATACCCTTTAATTGAACCTCACCATATTAAAACACAATCATTATATGATATTTAGATGACTAAAGTCATTAGAAGATGGTTATAGTCCAAATGGGAATCTATTAGATTTTTTTCCTAGGAATGACTATTTTAAATTTTAATTTCATGAATATTAAATGAAGTGATTATTATTTAATATTTATTATTACATATTGTTTATAATTGTGCATCACCTAAATATAATAATGTCTTAGATTACATTTCACATTGAAAAGGTAATATCAATTCCCCACAATAGTGAGAATCTTCCATGATGACATTCTTAACACATATTCTAATATTAGATAACATTCTATAATGGGGTAGATAATATGTTCACAATAAAGTTTGGATAATCAAAAGAAGGTGAGACTTCATCTTATAAGGTTCACACATTGAAATATCCAATACATGAGATGATGAGAACATACCTTCTTATTGAAAATTCACAATTTTTTTGTTCCATTATATATTCTTAAATGTGAGTGTGTGTAATGATACTTATATTTTCTAATTATTATTATTAATTCAATTCATGACTCTCAAACTTTTATGTATTACTATAAAACATGATGACATGTGATCTCTTTGGATTTGTTACATATTGTGCATCAGGAATAAAATGTTATTAATGAATATGTTGAAGAAGTATTTACCCCTTATATATTTATAAATTTTTATGAGTCAATCCATTGATTGAAATCAAACTACTACATAAAATTCCATTTCCATTGTAAATAGTAGAGTTCATTTAGAATAGTCAAAGAAAGACATGTCAATCATATATTTTTATAAATTAGATGTACAAATACTTGATGAGATATCATAAAAAATGGATCATGTAAAAAATTGATGATTCAAATATATTTTAATAATCTTGACATATCTTCTGACTCTATGGGTTTCTTGACCTGTTTCTAGAAAATAAACATTTACTATTGGAAATCCCACCTAATTTCATAGAGTATGTGGTTTCGATGGTCATACAGAATGTGTTTCTTTTTATCTCGGTTAATTATTATTTATATTTAAGAATTGGATTAAATATTATTCTATATATCGAGAAGTAATATTAATTCAATAATTATTAAATAATCAAATATATGAAATGGAATTATTCATAATGAAAATGTTTAATTACATGAATATATAATTTTAATATATTTATTATTCAAAAAATATTAATTTATTATTTTTCTATTAAATAAATAATATATCTAGTAAAATTAATATTTAAAAATATGCATTCAATGGATTGCGAATTAAATATATATTTTATCTATTGAATGAATAATATTAATATTAATATTTATTCTATAATTCAAAAAATATCGAGGAGTATTAGTAGAAGTTATTTTTAGTGTTGAATATTTATTTACTATATTGTAAAATAAATATATATTATTTTTTGGGCTGGTGCATTCCAAAAAGTATATTAATAACATTATTTAATTTCATGGCATGGAGTTCATTTTGGGTTTATTGTATTATTGGGGGCATTTCTACAATTAATTAAATATTTAAACATAATCTAAAATTAGTATTTAGACTACTATGTTAGTTGGGGAAAGATAAAACATTGTGTACAAAAATTACCTCTCAATATCTCAAAATTATTTTACTCCCAATTCTCATAAGAACAATAGAAATTACATAATTCCCAAAGGAATTTGAAGGGATCATTGAGAATAATTCATGTGATTTTTTTGGCCACTATAGCACCGAATAATACATCATTGTTATTCGAAGATCGATGGAACATGTGTGGATAACTGCCAGAGGGTCCAATAATTAGGAACTCACAAAACAATAAAAATACTAATATGGGTCTGAAGATCAACTTCGTCAATAATGATATATTTAATGACAAAAATATTTTTTCTTATCATGTTTTAAATTAATTATATATTCAAATGAGTTATTCTATATATTATTTTCAAAATATTTATTTTTCAATATTTTATGAATTGTATTCATTGGTCATCGAATTTTAGTCCTTAACATAGTGAAAAAACTGTTGTATTTGATAAAATTTGAGTTATCCATAAGCCCAATAGGCACCCTTTATGTTTCCAAACTATCAATTATACACTCTCGTCACATCCAAAATACAATATATCTATTAATAAAACCATAAAAATGAAATACAGTTTTAAAAACCATCTAAAAAAATAGAACATACTTAAAAAAGACCAATAATTGAATCACAACTGACCATGGGATCTCAAGGTTCATAATATTAAGAGTTCATGAAACTCTCCTTGCTCCTGCCTCATGAGTATTGAAAATCATACTTCTATTTAAAATACATCCAAAATAATAGGGAAACATTGAAATGTAGATCCTATTCAGAATATTGGATTTAATACCATTTGTAATAAACCGACCTAGGATTCCATAAGAACTAGTAGTCAAATTGATCTCCCATTGAACTGATCAGTATCACCAATCTAATAGGGCTGATGAAAATAAATATAGGCATAAAAAGAAATCAGTAGGGATTATTTTTTATAGATATATAATATTTAAACGGAAACATAATTAACTAAAATTATATAATGGACTATCCATAAGTTTGATGTACATGCTAAAAATAATTAAGTTGAAAGTAAATATTGTTAAAAGTAAAAAGTAACAATTTAAAATCCAATCAAATCAAATGGATGAATATATAAATACCTCTATTCACCTATAAACTTTTCCATAAAAACCATCCTTATGATATATCACCTAGACTTCATATATAAAATGTCTTACGAATAATTGTAAAATAAAAGAAATTCTTTTTTGGAAGAAACTACCTAAAATTAACACCAAGAAACCAAATCAAAATATCACATGAGACCATATGTTACCGTCCATCTATAGAATAGAACCTATTTTGAGAATCAAATATAGAACCGACGAATCCACTTTGATTATAAATACAATGTGGTAAGAGTACATTTTGGGATTGAAAATGTAGTAGGTAAGCAATATAGAGTCCATGATTTTCCATTTCTACAATAGAGTAAAAATGTTTTTTTGGAAAAAACTCAAGAAAGAAAATTCTATGAGTGAAGATAGGGACACCAAACATCATGATTAAAGAAAATATAAAACATCCAAGAGTTATTATTTAAATGAAACTATTCACTTCTAAATTATTTTAATAGACTAAGTCTATTTTTAAAAAAAAGTATTTATAAATATATTTATCAATAAATCAACTCACATAAACTTTTCCCTTTTAAGTTCCCATTTTAAAAATGTTTTCAAACTGGCACTGAAAAGGAAAACCCATAATAATGAAATGAAGCATGATGCATTCAATAAATATAGCCAGGATGAGTAAAATACTAAAGTGTAGTTGAATTAAAAAACAACGATAAAAAGGGATAGTAAAATATATTCATAATATCATACGTAAAAATTAATATGGGAACTAAATTACATTTAATGTAGCAATCTACCTCCAAAAAATTTGAAGGAGATTCATCTTATAGGCTTTAAAGGTAATTGACATTATTAGGAAACACATGCCGACTCCATGACCTAAATGAGTAATATAACACAGCCCTCTTAAAGACCCTAGAAATGACACCTAGATAATATGCCAACTAATATAAAGTATCAATCATCTAGTTTCCTACCTTCCTATGGTCTTCTATGTTCCATTAATTGAATATAACCCATATAAATAATGTTATCATATATAATACAACCCAAAATGATAAAACACATTGAAACTCTGCCTTCACTCAAAACCTCTTTTGATATACTAGTTGAAAATGAATCACTTTTCTTAAGATCATTTAAAATATATGTAGAAGATCATTACTATATTTAATTGATACCAAAACGATTTAAAAAACTCCTTGAAAACATGGTTTAAAATAATGTTCAAAATCCATTTTTAAATTTTATAACCTCTCATTTTAGGTGTTATACACATATAAAATTTCATATATATATACACACATACATATATTTAAAATTCACTCAGTGAACCTATTGACATAATATTATGTGAATATATATGGAAATTTCTATATTTATATTGAGACCAATACAAATATTAATATGAAAAAAGGAAAGATACATATATAATATTGGCCATAGATAAATAACATAAGGATGGAATAATTAATCATAATAAAATGTCTCAAACAAGGAAATCCAAAATTAATAACACCTTTGAACCAATTTATTACATTATAAAATTCCATAAAAAACATAGAATAATCTTTTTATCAGCATGAATTTATAAATCCAATTGAACATAAATGGAATTTAAATATTCATAAGAATATAATTATTAATGGTTAATATCCAATATCCAATTAGTAAAGTATGAAACATATAAAATCCAACCTATGGCTAGCCAGATGATATGAATCCCTCATAAATGGTGGAAGGAAGACGAGTAGGGCCCTTTTCACACCTTAAAAAATGATCCGCCTCATTCTTTATCTCAAAACCCAATATAGGGTTCCCCAATGGCATACATAGTAAAGGGGGATAATAAAATAATAGGGGGAGGAGTGGGAGATGAATGAATATGGAAAATAACCTTACCTTGACTAATTCCCATATAAAATCACAAGAAATATCCCATGAATTAGTGTGAGAGGGAGAATAGTGACCAGGGGGATTCTTATCTAGGGAACCATGTGGGATGATATTGAGGAAAAGGGGGAAATAAATTGGGTGAAATAAAATGGAGGGAATTTTTGTAATTCTAATTATTTAAAAAATACGGGTGTAGAACATGGTTGCAACATGTTTTACCCACACATTGTTCCAACCATCTCCCCTTCACCAAAAAGATAGGGAAGTTTCTTGGATGGATGAAACAATTTGAAAAAGCACACCACAACCATGAATAATAGAGTAGTCACATTACGTTCTTCATTACCATAGTCATTGCAGAGTTATTACAAACTATGAAAAAACAATACGACGTGATTGATTTCATAAAATCTAAATAACATTAATGGACCAGGATTGAAAATGAAGAGATTAAAAGGATAATAAATAAATACATTAAATAATGAAATTAAAATATGGGTGTCATGTAATACCATAGAATTCCATATATATATATATTTCTTGACAAATTAATAGGACTATTTCAAGACCAAGCTTAGAGAGGACATGTAATTCCAAGGCCTAGATTAGATGGAACATATTTTTTTACTACATTTTAAAGATCATTAAATAAATGTGCGAGTAGGATTTTCTATTTGTCAAACCATTTCCCGGATCAAAAATTCTATGGAACTGTGGAACCCAGAACACTATAATTCTCATAGAAAGACCTAACATTGACCAATGCGGGCCAACTGTGCAAAATAGTATTTGGAATTAAATAATATAATTTAATAACAATTAATTTATTTTCAAAACAATATAACTCCTAAATGGAAACTCAGACTACAAATCCAAGAGTACAATTGGGCATGTGAGGGTGTGATTCCTTTAGGAAGAGCCGAACCTCGACCGGTACATGTTGAGGGTGATAATTAGTTTTCATACTATTTTTAGGTAAAATAATATAACATAAAAAATTATATTATATTATTTCTTCAATGTTAAGTAGTGGAATTCCCGTGCTACGATGTACTAATGAAGAAATGATAAATATAATTAATAAACCTCATTAATGAGTCTGTGTAACAATGCTTAAATGTAGCATAACAGAAAAGATGATTTGTTTTTTGTCAATTAATATCTTAATAAGCAATGCATAATTGTTGGCACAATCCTGGAAAATTCTATGAGGATTTGGTTGGTGGAGATGATGATCACCAAACACAATTTCATCCAACCTTATAAAAATCAGTAGTAATGATGGGCTTCAGATCAAGAACAAAGAACCAAGGTGCACAAATCCCTTATTCCTCGACCAAAAATCCTATCCTAGGTAGGGGTTCGATTACTTTATTTATGAATTGATTTCCCATATTCCTTCTTTTAATATAAGAATTATGGTTAAATCACGAACATTTTAACTCGCAGGTTGATAATTCATGTGGTATGGTTAATGATGCAGGATAAAGTGGATATCTATCTTAGTGATTATTCGTCCCTATTTTGATTTTTTTGTGAGCATGCTAACAAGAATTCATACCTGTCAGCACGAACAAAGACCTATAACATTTTTTGAGCGTTCATATATGGGACTCCTTCGACTTTTTTTCATTATTTCATTTTCTAATTCTGCATGCTGAAATGGTCGGAGGTGCATCAGCCATAGTGGAATAGGCGGAAGGGATGCGGCTAGGCAGGCAACAATGTCAACACTCGATCGTGGAGGCAGAACAGGGTTGCAGAACTCGTCAGTGGTGTTAGAACTGGGCCACAACCACTAGACCAGGCCACAGAACCCAACCACGATGGGGGTGATAGTGTCTATCAGCATAGAGGCCAATAACTTGCATCAGGTGGACACATACACCAGGCCATGTTGAAGGTGCATGTTGCGGTTGATATTCCATGATAATGAGTTAGACCCATTACTCTACATGGGTCATGAGGAGGTCTGTTCTGCATGAGAGGACTGGCTGGGTGAAAACACGGTACCACCCCAGCACCGCGTCGCCACACGAACTGGACACTGCCCGAGGTATGTGTTGGGAGAAAATGCAACCTCCATTGCTGGTCGGGCCTATGAACTAAAAAAGGTCGTTGAGTGGACACAGATAGAGGCGAACTGGCTAGACGATGTAGGCTGGGTTGGAGGTGAAACTGGGCCCCTAGGTGTGGTAGCTAGGCAGTACTGGTCTGACCGAGTTGGACAGGGCCAGAGAATGTGGACCGGGTCACTAGACGAGCCAGTAAGCTAGACCCAAGGACAAATCAGGAAAGTTCTGTCAAGGCCCAATGGGCCTTGCCTCTAGTCTAGGCTAGAACTGGTCAGCCGAGACTGAATCGGGTCGAGTCGGCTGAAATGAGTTGGGTTATGCAGGACCCTTGGGCTGGGATGGCCAGGTCGGTCTGACCAAGTCAGACCGGGTATGGATGCAACCAAACCCTTTTTACTAAAATTTTAATATCCTTTAGACAGGGCCTCAAATTTATTCACCGTCTATGGTGTTGGGACCCATGTGATAAGACGATCCTTAAGGAATACTCTATGTGAGAATCCATGATAGTCGAGATACAACTGATGTCTTGAGGTGTAGATTATTTTGGAATCAAGTGAACTGTAGTGTGGGAATCCTACAGATGTCTTTGACATGAAGGATATGACAAATGTACCTCAGTGGTTTTGTGGACGAGCATACATCAGTGGTTCAGCAGAGGAGGGTGCCTTAGTGGTTAATGAGACGTGTGTAGCATTGTGGTTCAGCAGAGGAGTGTACCACAGTGGTTCAACAGATGAGCATTCCTGAGTGGTTCAATAGATGAGCTTACCTTAGGATTTCAGTAGATGAGCATACATTAGTAGTTGTGTAGATGAGAAAACCTCATTAGTTTAGGAGATGAGTGTACCAATGTGGTTCAACAGATGTATGTACCTCAGTTGTTTGTCATATGGGTGGACCTCAAAAGTGCTAAAGAAGAGTAGAACATAGTGGTCCAATAGACAAGCAATCTATAGTGGTCCAACATCCAAGTGAGAAGACCTCCGTGGCTCATCAGGGATGTGTCCCTCAGTAGTAGAAGATGAGTAATCTATACGAGTGAAAATCTTACATTCTATACATTGAGTTATAACCGGCCTGATCTGTCCTTGCAGTGTGTTTTTGTTGTGTGATCTTGTTGTGTGGTATTTCCTTTGTGGTTTGGGGTCCTTACTAACTACCATGTCACTCACCCCAGCTCAGGCTTTGCCCGGACATGTGGTATCTCATGTAGGTTACTAACGCATCGATGGGGACCTTCGTTGATCAGGAAATAGTGGTGCTCAATGAGACAAGTGTACTTCCATGTCTAGAGACATCTAAATTCACCTACCCTACTGTTAGGGTCTTGAGTAGATGGAATGTGGTAGTGGTACTTTCTTTTGTAGTTTTGGGCTTCTATTCTAGCCCCTTTGTACTTTTAGTTATACTGTACTTTGAGTAGTTATTTTAGTGATAGTTGTGGTTTACTTTTTTGTTTACATTCCACAGTTTAAGATTTCTACATATGTATAGGTTTAATGTAAAATTACTTTCTCTTTTGGAATATTATTTTTTGGTTCTAGTCCCTAGCCCCTGGCCTATAGAAGGTGGGCTTGCGGTAGTCATGAAACTGGCCCTTGGGGACGGGTCATGAAAAAGAGGTATCAGAGGCCAGTCGGTTATACCAAAAGAACACAGTGTCTCTAAATTTTTATGTGGAAAGAGTGGTAAGTGTTTTTTGTTTGGATTTTAGGCCAGAGAGTCTAGTGTTGGTGTGGCGGATAACTTATCAATACCCTAATACCCAGAGTTGTTCTTTTCCAACTTGCTACATAAAAACCCGGGTTGTAGGAATCTCTGATTGATCCCCTCATGATATTTTTGAATCAGATTCAGCTAATCATGTATAATATATTGACCATGGTTAATATTGATCTTTTTTAGGAAGCCTCCACACAGATAGCCATCCAGGATTACAGTGCGTGACCACGTGGATGATCCACAGAGCGATGAGGATTCATTATAGGGACAGTTGCATGGGATGGAACCTTCTTGTGGTCTCCCAATGATACCACTTCCCATTGGTTAGTAGTTACTACTGGCTATACTAGTATATTAGAAACATAGTCTTAGTGACATACATGACTTCCAGTGTTAGAGAACTACATATTTTTTGGGAGATATAGATCCTCAGGTCACTGAGAATTGGCTGCAGGAGCTGAAGTCAGTCTTCTGCTTAGTGGGTAAACTACATAAATAGATGTAGGTTATACCAGCGATCCCTAATGAGGGATTAGTGGAGAGATGGCTGATTTTAATGATCTAGAATCAAGATGAGGAGACCCTCACTAGGTTTGAATTTGGGCGTCTTTTGAGGGTGGAGTTTTTCCAAATGACTTTTCACTCAGTGCACATACATGAGCTACTCCACTTACAACAGGGCATCCTAACAGTGGATAAGTCCTCAGTGAGGTTCTTAAACCACTTTTGTTACTCTATTAATATTGTACAAGACCCTTCCTTTAGGGCCCAAACCTTTTAAAAGGGAATTCAATGGGATATCAGGGCATAAATTATATTTCTCAGCATCCCTACGCAAGCAGAGGTGATGAAGAGAGATCTACTATTAGAGTGATTCCTCACTAAGGATGCATCGATGGTTGGAGCTACGTCCTGCTGAAGGATAGCCATGTCATCAGTGGAGGGTAGCCAACATATGATGCAGAGGCCCAATTGGGACAAACCATTTGGAGGATTACCCTAGGACTTAGGGTAAGCGGTGAGAGGTCCCCAAGGCAGAGGGAGTCATCAGCTAATCAGAGTTTGCTAAAAATGTGGTGGAAAGGGGAACATGCCTAGAGATTTATCAAATCACCACATGAAGGATCAAAAAATAGTTAGGGGGGACCTCCAAAGCAGTGGTAGAGATAGGATCAGGGTGGTTTTCCAGGTGATAGTTGAGGAATAGGAGTGGGATGAGCAACAGGAGTTGGGAGTAGGTAAAGAGTACTACCACGACCACCCCAAGGTGGTCCACGATGGACTCCAGGAGTGGGTGTATATGGGAAGGTTTAGCTTCAGGTTGTTGAGGAATATGATCTAGATGTCCTAGAGATGATATGAGGTTTGATTTTTGTCTTATCCACTTTATATGAAGTTATTATAGACATATTTTCCAGTCACTCTTTCCTTGTCGTGGACCTTGTTCAGAGCTCAGAGATTTTGATCGAGCCGTTGGATCAATCCTTATGATTAGAGACTCCTACGTCAATGGATTAGATGATCACACATTGGTGATGACCATGAGAGCTTACCCTAGGAGGTAATAGTTTTGGATAGGATTTCCTAGTAGCGACATTGAGGCCTTACAACATCATTCTGCGAATGGAATGGCTATTAGCAGTTCATTCTTGTATCTACTATTTTAGACCCATAGTGCAGTGTGTCCTTAAAGATGGGAACCGGTTTTACATTGTTGGAGAGAAGGAAAATAGAACATCATGAGATGGACTCACACATATGAGTGTGCATATGATCATTCCTCAGTTGGAAAGCATGACCCCTAGTGCAGTTAATGAGACGAGTCCACAATTTCCTAAAATGGTGGATGAGTATGAGGATGTCTTTGCATAGGATGTTCCAGGACTCTCTCTTTGAAGACATGTATAATTTTTCATCGATCTAAATCTCAGTATGGCACTGATATCTACACTTGCATATCAGACGTCTCCCACATAGCTCCAGAAGTTGAGGGTAAAATTGGATGAATTACCGAGGAATGGGTTCGTAAGGCCCACTGTTTCACCATGGGTATCCCCAGTGTTTTTTTCCAAGAAGGAAAACAGAATATTTTGGTTATGAATAGACATCTGGTGCCTTAACCAGGTTTCCATGAAGAAAACGTATCCTCTACAAAGCATTCATGTACTATTCAATCATTTTAAGGGAGAAAGACAGATCTCAAAGACAGACCTCAAATCAAGCTATCACCAATTTCGAGTACGATATCAATACATCTTGAATATGGGTTTTGAATACCTCTAAAACCATTATGATTACTTATTTATTCCATTTGGGGTGAAGAATTCCCCAATAGATTCCATGGGACTCATAAATAGGATCTTCGAGTTGTACATAGATTGTTTTTTAGTGGTCTTCATTGATGACATCTTAGTGTCTTCGGCATTAATGGAGGAGCACACGATACATCTGAGGATGGTTCTGGACACACTCCGAGACCACCAAATTTATAGAGAACTCTAAAAATGTGTGATTTGTATATGAAAGGTTAATTTCATGGGACATGTTGTCTTAGAGGATATAGTTATTATGGATTCAGTAAAGATCGTAGTAGTTCTTTCTTGGGAGCCACTCAAATTCTTTTCTAAGGTGCTGAGTTTCTTTAGGCTGGCTGGGTACTATCAGAGGCTTCTACCTGACATATACAGATTTTCCGAACCTGAGACAGTTTTTATGAATAAGGGCAAACCATTTTGTTAAAATAAAGATTCCATAAGAGATTTTAGTAGCTGAGGATGAGCTTGATGAGAGCTACTATCTTGAGGATTCAATAAGAGGGAACCCACTATATGGTGTACTATGATGCATCAGGAACCAGGATTGGTTGTGTCCTGATGTAGTGGAAATTAGTAATTTTAATGGATCATGAAAATTGAGACCGCATGAGCCGATCTATGTGACTAATGAACCGAGTTGGTAGTGGTAGTCTTCACACTGGAGATGTGGTGACAATACTTAATGGGTGAATGATTTATCATCTATTCTAATCACAAGTGCCTCAAGTATACCATTTCCTAGAATAACCTGAACCTAAGATAATAGAATTTTCTAGAGTTCCTCATGGACTATAAATTCGAGATAGTCTATACACTCAGCAAGGGGAATACGGTGGAAGATCCTTTCAGAAAGAGATCGATTTCATTACTACTAAATGATTACTAGTGTAGTTGGCCTTTCTTTAGATAACCATTGTGGACAGAGATGAGGAATATTTTCTTTCATCGATGATAGTTTCCCCCTAAATATTAAAGCGAGTCTCGGAGGCACAACTCAGATTTTTCATCTGTGAGACTACACGTGCCGATATGCTCACATGGCATGCCCCTGATAGATATTCAAAAGGTGGGGAGCATGCCATTTTTTTCAAAGGATGCACCATTGTACTAAATTAATTACGGGAGTAAATATTGAGGGAGTTAAACACATCCCTTAGGTCGGTACATCCAGGTGTTCCATATATGTACCAGGACCTCCGATGTTAGTATTGGTGGTCGTGGATGAAGAAGAAAGTGGAAAATTCCCTCTCTAGATGCCTCATTTATCAGTAAGTGAAGGTTGAGCACTAAGATCTTGCCGGTTTGAAATAACCCCTCGAGGCACCAGAGGGGAATTGGTATGAGATATTGGTGGACTTCGTGATGGTATTACCATAT
This sequence comes from Viscum album, assembly GCA_963277665.1. Lineage (NCBI taxonomy): Eukaryota > Viridiplantae > Streptophyta > Magnoliopsida > Santalales > Viscaceae > Viscum > Viscum album. Next base: position 1,877,312,723 of record OY728161.1, read on the forward strand.
ATGACAAGGGGAACGATACTATTTGAGTGATTATAGACCGAATCACCATGTCATCTCACTTCCTACTAATTCAAGAACAACTTTTAGTAGAGATCTTGGGACACCTCTATGTGAAGGAGACAACTTGACTCCATGGAGTCCCATCTAGGATAGTCTCATATCATTGTGCTTGCTTTACATCCCGGTAATGGTATGGATTTCAAAAGGCATGAGGGACTCAGCTGTACTTGACCACGACATTTCACCCACCGCTAGATGGCCAGATAGAGCGAACTATTCAGACCATTGAAGACATGCATCCTGATTGTGTTCTCGATTTTGGTCGCTGTTGGGAGGACCACAAACCATTGGTGGAGATTACATACAACAACAACTACCACTCCACGATTGGTATGACACTATTTGAGGCATTGTATGGACAACCTTGTCGGTCACCATTACGTTGGACAGACCCAGGGGAGTAATTAGTCATGTGTCCAGAGATGGTACATGCTACTACAGAGAAGGTAAAGGTCATCCGATAGAAGATGAAGACAACATAAAGCCTATAAAATTCATATGATGACTAGAGATAAATACCCTTGGAGTTAGAATAGGGGGACCATGTATTCATACATGTCTCTACTTGAAAATAGATATAGAGATTTGGTTGAGGAAACAAATTATCTCTGAGGTTTGTCTGAACTTTCCTGATACTATGTAGAGTGGGAGGGTAGCATACCACTTGGATCTTCCTCCATTATTTGAGGGGGTGTAATACATCTTCCATGTAACCCAGCTGAAGAGATATGTGTAGGACCATTCTCACTTCATCTACCATGGTGAGATGGATATTGACGACTAGGTGACTTTCATGAAGTACTTAGTGGAGATCGAGGATTGACATGAAAGGATACATAGTGGATGGTCATTTCTTATTGTGTGTCTTTCCTAGAAGCACTGGAATCTCTATGAGAGAACGTTGGAGTGGGAGGTTTCGATTCATGCTCTCTCCCCTATTTATTTGATTATTCTTTGTTCTCGCTTACAGGGATGTAAATCCCTAAAGGTGGGAGTAATTAAATACCCAGAATTCTATGTTATTTTTATGGAAAATTTAATGGGATTATTTTGAGACTACTCTCAGAAATAAAATTTAATTCTAAGGCCGGGAGTGGCCATAAAGTATTTTTGAACTATTTTATAATGTTCATTAAATAAAAATGTGGGTGGATTTTTCTATCATTCAAACTAGTTCCCGGATCAAAATATCGAGGGAACTGTTGAACACTGAGTGTTAGGATTCTCACATAAATGGCCAAACATTGGCCAGCGTTGGTCGACTATGGAAATTAGTTTTTGGCCATACATAAAATAACTAAATAAAAATTATTTTAATTTAAAATCTTTATAACTTTTAAATGGTAACTAGTATTGGAAATACAAGAGTACCATTGATCTTATTAGGGAGTGATTCACTTAGGTAGAGCCTAAATTTGACTGTAATGGGTATAGGGTAAAAGTTAGTTTTTTGAATTTTCAGAAGAAAAATAAAAATACCTAAAAATTTATTTTATTTGTTTTGTTAATCCTTAAGCCGCAGCACGTTATCATTGTGATAAAACAACCAGGGGACATGAATCTAATTAATGTACCTCATTAATGAAACTCATTAATGATCCACATCATTGTAATGACACTAAAACTCTACGTAATAGAATTTTGGATTCAGGTTTTGTCAATTAATAGCCTAATAAGCAATGAAAAATTGTTGGCATAATCCGGGAATTGTAGTGAGGCTTTGGATGGTGGCGACAACAAATTAATAACTATGCACACACATTCATACATCCTTTGAATTATCTCTATCAATTGTGGGATATATATCAAGAAGTATTAACAAAGGCGGGAGATTCCATTCTACCTTGAACAAAAATCCTATCACAATAAGTGGTTTGATGATTTTCTGTATGAATTTATTTTCCCTATTTTTTCATTCAAACAAAAAATGTTAGTTTAATAAAGTACGAGTTAACCGATAGATCGATCATTCATGATGGATGGTTAATGATGTTGGATGAATGGTACATCTAGATTAGTGATTATTCTAAACCCTTTTGATTATTCAAGATTTTTCTAATATGAATGCATCTAGGTCAACACGAACAAAGAATCAGATAATCATTTGGGTGTTCATATGTAAGAATCCTTTCCACTTTTCCATATTGAGTTTTCTCATTCTTTGTGGCACAACAGTTGGAGGTGTAATGGTCAGTGGACTATCGGATGCAGAGGTACAGGTGGAAGGAATGTGTCTAGGAAGGTCGTGACATCGATGTTGGTCCGCAACACCCAGCTGCAATGGAATGGGTCGCCGGTGGATAGCTCTAGGAAAACGCGACCACCCAACCATTTCATAGGTGCAAGACACTATTCGTGGACCGTAGCTATGTGATATACTTTCATCCTCCTGTAGGTCACGGGGAGGACAAGTTCACGCGAGTGGACCTACTTTCCAAGGACATGGTGCCAGCCTGGTGCCAGGTGGCTGTGCAAATTGGAAGCTGCTCGACATCCTGGATGGGAGAAACATGGACCACATATTTATTCTAAGAAGAAGAACTAAATACGGCCACCATGTGGCAGAGGATGGAGAAGAATTGGCCCATAAATGCCTGCTAGGACAGAGGGGAAACCAGGCTTCTTAGCGGACTAGCTAGTTCGTACCAGTCCTACTGAGTTAGATAGGGTTAGAGAATGTAGACTAAGTTGTTGGGTGTCCTGGTGGGTGGGAACCATGACTGAACCATGCTATGTCTGGAAATGACCAATTGGCCACGTCACTAGTTGAGGTCGGGTCTGCCAAAATGTGTCAGTTCATGCGGGACACCCGGGCATGGATGGATGGGCTGTTCCAACCAAGTTGTACTTGGTCCGGATACAACTGGCCCATGTTTACTAAAATGTCGTTATCTTTCAGACCGGGCATCTGATTGATGCAGTTTATATGGAATTGGGGCCATGGTTAAAAAATGGTAATTTAGGAATACTCTAAGAGAGATTTAATGATAGTCGAGATAATAATGATGGAATAAAGAATATATTCTCCAAGAATCAAGTGCACTGGAGAGAAAAAATCATATGGTTGGCTATAACACAAAGGATATGAAGAGAATACTTCAATTGATCAATAAAAGATCATGCCTTAGTGGTTCATCATATGATCTTAACCCAGTGTTTCATCAAATGAGTGTCCCATAGTGGTTTAGCCGGTGGTTGTACCTTAGTGGTTCGACTGACGGGAATACCTGAGTAGTTCAACAAACGAGCGTACCTACATGGTTAAGTATAGGTGGGTACCTCATTGGTTGAGAAAAAGAGTGTTACTCTGTGGTTCAGTAGAAGAGTGTGCCTCAGTAGTTTAATAGATGAGCGTACCTCAGTGGTGCAGCAGACAAGCATACCTTAGTTGTTTAACAGATGACGGAAATCAGTGGTCCAGTAGAATAGCATTCCTTAGTGGTCTAGCAGCTGAGTGAGCTAACCTCAATGGCTCATCAGGGATGATTCCCTCAACAATACATGATAAATTAGCTCTCTGACTGATAATCATAATTTCTATACATTGAGTTATACCTAGGGTGAGCTGTCTTTGCTGTGTGTTTTTGTTGTGTTATCTTGTTGTGTTGTCATACTTTGTGGTATTTAATTTATGGTTTGAGGTCCCTAACAAGTATTGTGTTACTCACCCCTGCACTGACATTTCCTGTATATGTCATGTATCACAAATGTGATCAATGCTTCGATGAAGACCTTTGGGGTTTGGTACCAGGTAGGGCTTAGTATGATGGGACAGACGAGCGTACCTCTATGGCTACAGGAAGCTACATTCAAATACCCTTACTGTACGGTCTTGGGCGGACATACCCTGAAATTTGTTCTTCATTTTATTGTTATGAGCATGTATTCTAGACGAATTGTACTTCCAGTTGTTATGTAATCTTAGTAGTTGTCTCAGTAAAATTTGTGGTTTACTTTGTGTTTACTTTTTGCAATTTGATGTTTGTGTGTGTATAGGTTTAAAGGTAAATGCCTTATATTTTTGGGTTATTCCATTTTGGTGCTATTCACCGACCCCTAGCCTATGGAAGGCGGGCTTGGGGGTAGTCCCATCATGAGCCTGGGGGGGGGGGGGGGGGGGCAGATCATAACATGTCACACTATTAGTATTTAATAATTGTTCTAATGAAATTATGATACAGAAACTATATGAAAATAAAAAAGTATTAAATATAGTAATAAAAACCATCCTTCCATGATCCTGTAATAATACATAAAATATATAGGTGATTAAAGAGTGACCTAGATCATTATCTGTAATTGAGAAGGAATGTATTCATAGGTTGGTTGGATAATATTAGAGTTTTTTAAGGTATTTCAAAAGAGTTTCATATCATCCAAGCCCACATGAAAGGGAATAAAGAAATTCCAAATAGAAGAATATAAAGATTTATTTAAGGAGTATAATAAAAAATTTGTAACTGCACCTATACTTACACCCCATTTTAATAGATAAGGGTTTTTTGAATACAATATTGATTCAAATAATGGATTGGAATGTATTATTATATAAAATTTCAAGGTAATAGCTTATGGATCATGTAAATCAAATAACCATTACCGAAAACACGATCTAGAGTAAATAATCTTATTTTAATACATTAAATATTTTTTAGGATTATATTTATTTCTAGAATTGTGATATATATATTAATCACATAATCATAGAGTGTATTTTAACATATAAATATTTAAATACTAGTCAAAGGAGATGGTAAGAGTTAATCTAAGATTATTATTTCTCAATAAATTACTATCTAATAATGGATAACAAGATAGAAGATGTTATTATATAAGTGTATCGGGCTTATTTATCCATGATGTGGACTTAAAGTGACTAAAGCTTTATGAATTTGAAGGTGATGGACATGGAAATTTTAAAGAAAGGAATTGAATCCTACAATTCTCAAAAGATTTCTTACCCATATATCTATGTGGATACCAAGGAAGAAAAAATTATGATAGATAAATATATAATAATCACACAATTTTTATAGAGTTCCACAATGATAAATATAGAATTATAATATTTTAAAACTAGATATGTGACAGTAAAATTGAAGATTTTAAAAAAATAAATTTTGGATGATGTATATGAGGGATATGTGGGACGAAAAGACATGATATGTATGTAGTATATATATTTATATTAGATTTATAAAATACACATTATCATATGGTACAATATAGTAGGAAATAATATATGATATGCATGAAAATTATTAGTTTTCAGTATTTTAGATATATTATTTATAATGGGAAATGGAATATTGTGTGGAAATAGATTACCCTGCCCAACTCAATTGTATGGATTGATAGAGAATTTTATAAATAGAGAATAAAATACTATTTCAAACTATTCAAGGGTTTTATCATCATAAATTATTGATTGATATAATAAATATTATTATAATATTCTATTTCCAATGAAAATCTAAGTAATTAATTTTCATTAATCATAAATTATCATTCATTAAAAAAGGATACAATAATAAAAAAACAACCAATCATTAATATATTATCATTTGAATGAAATATTTTACCAATATATATCACATAGGAGTTGAAATGTAAGGGAGTTTAATACATGCATATGATGAATGTTTAAATCAAGGAATTAAATTGTGCATTGTAATCCATGTGTTAATGTGTGATTTATTTAAGTTAACTTTTAAACCCATTACATAATCAAATTTCATTTAATGGTTGTGATATATGTGTTTTCATTGAGGTTACATAGATGCTCCCTATCCATTTATCAAGATCTTTATCATTATTAGAATACTAAGGTTCTTTTACACCATAAAACCTAGAAGACTCACACATATATAATGTATGATCTAGTCAACTTACATATATCATTGAAGGTGGGAGGCCTTAGTCTACCACTCAAGAAATCATCAATAAAAATAATTGAAGATGATACAATGATGATGTAACATCTATCTTAGTGTAAATTAATAATGGTATATATTTCTTCATTTATGTTACTTTACTTTATATTTCTATATATAGATTACATTCTGATGGGATTTAATTTATTCTATACATTCAGTATAAATTTTATCGAACCCCATGAATCCCTACAGTTGTATTAGAGAATAAAATTTTCTTATATTTATGAAATCGTTCATGAACTGATATATGTATTAATTTTATTTAAAATAATATTGAGTATCATAAAATATGACCATAATTTTTCACTTTTTGTAACATATAATAACATACATATCATCAATTAAAAATATTTGTGTGGAGTTTCTAAAAAACATCATATCCTAAAATTTGTACGAAACATATCTTTTAATGGGATATCTGATATCTTATGGAGAATCTAGATAAAGAGTTAAAATATTAATCTAATATCATTCCTCATTTTTATACCAATATTCAAATATGACTATTCGAAAATGTAGAATACAATAAAGAGGAAAAAATATTCTCATTATAATCAATTATAAATTGAATTGATTTTTATGAATTGTTAACAAATAACATTAAAGGTTATTTTGGGAATATATTTCTATTTATAATAAGTTTATAAATTATTAAAATGTTAATAGTTTAGAAATAATTAAAAATATGTATTTTTGAACATTCATAAATGGATATTACATATATATTTATTATTTATATTAATAATATTTTAATAATATTATATATAATTCTTTATAAAATATTAAAAAGGTTTTTATTTATAAATCATAACGAGTAATTTATAATGTGTTAATAAAATAAAAAAAATAATGAATAATATATATTTTTAATTTTCTTTTAAATTCAAAAAATGATCATAATATATAATTTGGTCTGACCAATTTAAAATATCTTCATTTTTAATTAATTTAAACTCATGAATAAATATTTCAATGATTGAATTTATCAAGATTTAAATAATTTTAATTGTATTATATATATATTATTTAAAAAAATTTCATAAGAAATAATGGATAACAAATTGTTTAAAATTCATGAAATAACATAAAATTAAAACAATATACAATATTGTGAATAATAAAAAATGTCCATATTATTAAGTAAATAAGAATAATTTTTATTTAAACATTAATAAAATGTCTACAATAAATAAATATTAATTATAAAATTCTTACAGTTAGATTTCATTTAAGAAATGTTTATAGATTTTTATTTAATATTAAATTATTGAAAATCATATTTATTTCTTCATTATTCCCTCCTTTTATTCATAATTATACATTTTTATGTCATGAAATGTTTTTTATGCTTTACTTTATGTGAGAATCGCCTTCTTTTAAGACATTCATCCTCTATATTACAATATAGGTATGTCAAAATTAGATTTTGTTTTCATATTACCTGACCTTGAATTGTAATTTATGTTATGATCTTCAGAATAGTTGATGAACTTATGTTATAAATATTAGGTTTTAGATTTATGATGAATGACTATCCACTGAGTAATTTATCCCTAAGTAGGGGAACATTGGGTCAAACTTCCCACTATCCTGGATGCTTATATGTGTTATACTATAAATGTGGTGGTGGGCTATATGTGGGTCTAATTGTTCTCTAATGAACATTATTAATTAAATATAATTTTAAGACATTAAATTTGGGGTTCATGTAACTTATTAATGAGATTCATATGTCTATGAGTGAATTTGATTGAAAACTATTTTGGGGTGAGAAACAGGAATTTTTGAATTGTGTAAAGGGATATACATTAATGTTGTGTGGGCACATTAATTTGGTGCGTGGAAAGGGATTCGAAAACTAAATCATAAAAAGTGTGCATATATAAAATGAATAACATTAGATAATATGGTGTTCTTAAATAGAATTGAAATACTATGTGTAAGATTCATTCCAATATGTCACCTGTGGACACTTTTATAATTCAATACGAGTGTCCCTAATAGTTATGGGACCATGAATTTTCCTTTATAAGGGGATAAATTAATTAGGTGATGCTAATAGCTAAGTGCCTTTTTCTTTTTCTTTTATTTGTGTTTCACATATATGGGAAAAACAATTATTTGGATACAAGAGTAATATATTAAAGGTTATATATTTTATATATTAGAAAAAAGGGTCTTCCACGTTACTATCTAAGATTCATATATGATATGGTCGGAAAGTGTTTTATTTAGGATAGATTTACTTTAGTTTATATAAAAAAATTATTTAAGGAATAATGAAACATGGATCCTTTCTTACTAAGGTGTATGGAATATTTATAAGTGTGAATGATTTTAGTTGGAGCACACAAAAAATCATTATTAAAAGTAATAAAACCTGACACTCATATAATAAATGATTTTATTATAGATAAAAGTATACTAATTTTCTAGATAAACATGAGAAAGGATAATCATAATGTGAGAAAATTATTAAAATAGTTCCTTAATAAAATTTCTTATGTATGAGGAGAACATAATTGTGTTAGAGAAAAACCTTTCTATGTGATATATGTTAAAATTATTCAATGCATGAATATATGTAACACCATGAAATTATAAATTAAGAAACATATATTACATAGTGTATATGAAACATGATACCTATCATTTAAGGGAAAATAATATCCTTATAATTTAAAAAATATTAAAATTTTTAAATAGATTTTATATTTTCTAGATTTGTAAATGCACTCAAATCAATGTTACCATCCATTACACGCATGAGATACTTTCTTCGAAGGCTTGCATTACAACCATGATTGAGTTTTACCAAATAAATATATATTATTAATTTTAAAAAGATAAAACCAATACTTTAAATTAATAGTTATGAAAATGGGTAACTAATTTATGAAATCTTTGGTTTACACAAATTTAAAATGAATTAATTGGATATAAATTAATTAGGAATGGATATGAAGACACATTGTATATAAAATAAAATATAATTATTTTTTACATATCTAATTAACCCTAATATATTTAATTAATAATAATTAGTTGGAGATATTAATTATACCTATATATATATCATGTATTAAATATGTTTTCCATCTAATAGATTAGATAAGCATAAGATACGAACAAACAACATATTACAATTAAAACATATATTTTTATCAAGGAAATTTCACCGCCTTTTAGTGAAGAAAAAATTTTAAATCTTAATTTTTATACTTTAACTATTTTAATATGAAAAACTAATGTTCATCTTTGAGAGATTAATTTAAAAATTATGTTAGAGTTATTTTTTGAAAAATTTCAATTTTTAATGAATAGTTACGAATACTATATTTTAGTTTCAATTTTTTCATATAATTTATTTATAAGGATAAATTATGTTCTTGACAGGTTTTAAAATTTAATTAGATTATATTGGTATCAATTAATATAATTTAGGTCATTGGCATTAATTTCCCTTTGAAATTTACATTAAAAACCTAGCAATCTTTTAGAAGTTTTTACTCTAAAAATCCGTATTATCATCCCACCTACGGGATGAATTTTTAATTAATTTGGTCTACATATATTATTTTAATTTTGGAAAATAGATTCAATATTTTTAATTATCTAAATGTATAATTTCTAACAAACCCAAATTTGTTTTTGACAAAAAATATTAGTTAAAGTAATTTAAATTTATTATGGTAAAATTAAGCTTTATAAAAGAATAGACCTTTATCATAAGGTCCCAAATGACATAGAAAATTGTCCAACATCCATTTAATGGTAATATTTCTGACATAAAACTTTAATTTTATAGTTTTTTATTTCCTTTTTAGGTAAAAACATGTGTAGATGTAGTGAGTTTCTAAAAATTACAAGTGAGTCCTTTTTCCTTCCCTATAATAGGCCACCACATATCCCAATTTTTCACGCCTATAAAACCACTTATATTCGGTCATGATATACCCAAATAGATTCCAAGTATACCTAAAATAGACCTTGAATCTTAACATTATACATTAATACTACCAAGTAATCTTTTTGGTTCAAACCAAAAGAAGTTACCCGATTAAGAGGTAGTGTCTTCTCTTGAGATCTTTTGTTTCATTTCCATTATCGACACGTAAAATCTATTTATTCCATTATTATATATAAAAAATCCTAAATATAATATGGTGTTTTTATGGAAATGTTTTGACCTAAACTTACACACACCTCATTTTTATGGGTAACAAAGATAATGTTTACTTGTACATTGAACTACTTCCCCATGAAAGGATGATTTCTCATTTTTTGCTTTACCACATATCATGGTGGAAATTATGATGGAAAATATGTTTTTATATGTTATATATGATATTTATAATTATTTTATTCAACTTTAATTTTTATTTAGAATATACCTTTATGTTTTCCGTCTTGTGTAAATATGATAATTTCTTTTGAGTAAGTGGGCACTACCGCCCCCTCAAAGAGATTTGACTCATTTATGCTATACATGGAATTTATAAAGGATATTTTTAAAAACCATACGTAAAATATATAACATATATATGATAATTTAATTATTATATACAAGTTTATCATTTAGTTTTCAATAATTTAATACAACAACAAAATTAAAGTAACATTCATCCTTACGTACGCTCTGTTGTCTCCATGAATGGTGCACTTCATTTCTAATCTCCAAATATTATGAACAACTATGAATACATATATGCTAATTAAATAGGAAAATTAATTCAGAGTAAAAATTATTTAGATGATTAATCCATCATCTAATTAATGATAACAATATATAAAAAGTTAAAACTTACTCGAGATACTAGGCAATTATCACATGAAATAGTAGAATTAATCAAAGTTGTTATCAAATGGGTAATGAGATAATACAAGAAGCTAATATATGGTATTATAAACATGATTATGGTTATTATATTAGTTAGTGACATATTTTAAACCATTATAAATTAATATAAATACCACACAAAAAAAAGTAATGTGAAGGTAAGAGATGTCGTTTGAATTTACAGTCAATTGAGACTTAATTTTTATGCACCAATTCACTTTTGTTTGGTGTATATACAAAAATTTGACATTATATATCATGAATATACTTATTCTAATGATATTAAAAGTTTCATTGAATTAATTAAGAATTATTATTTAAATGATTCAATTGGTATGAGACACATTGGGATGTTTAAAATTTATTTTTCCTCAAGAATGATTTAATGTCAAAACCCCATGCCTTTACTTATAAAACATTTAGGTATAGGTGATAAATCCATAATTATTATTCAATATGGATATTTGATAAGGAATATTGTTTATTAAATATATTAGTAATTCTATAGACATGAAATTCATGGGTTGGGGACAAATTAAGATAATCCATACAGGTTTGGGAATAATTAATGCAAGCCCCTTGATGCATCGATAGTCTCATGAGATGAATAAGTGGGCCAAATAGTTTAAACTATCCCTTGATGATAAAGTTACCATGTTACTAGGAACATGATGTCTCATAATTACGAATTTCCTTTATTGAGAATTTATTTTTTATTTATCCATGAGATTTTGTATCGATATATTAATGTATGCATTTTTTTAGTTCATTGATTTGATGGAATGCGTCTTCAATTAATTACCTTTACATATTGATATTTTCTTGTCTAGTTATTTTCATAGAAATTTTAACTACTATTTTCCATGTTATATTAATTTATTCATATTTATTCATTATTTATTCCACATTACTTACCCTTATTGAGCATTTTAGTTCACCCTTATTTTGTTCTCACTCTCGAGGTTATGAAGAAGAACTCCTTGAATAACAGTTCAAGGAAAGAATTTATTTTCTATTTTTGCATCCTTCTTATAATTCCTATTTCCAAATGTATTGTGGGTATCATTTATGTAATATTGATTTTCAATACTGCTAAATTGATCGGTCCTTCGAGATTTTATTCATTATAATCATGCTAATGTAATTAAATAATGCACCGACTCTAAAATTTTGGGGTCGGGGCATTAAAGATTGTATCTGAGGAAGTTTAAAAACACACTTAGAAACTATATTTAGAAAACATAGATTAGGGAGCCCAAATATATTATAGAAATTGAGGATAATTATACAATAACATCCTCGAATTTTGGAATGTTAGTTATTATGTGGGTATTCCTAGACATACATACCTGAGTAGGTACTACAAGTGGATGTGGTTTAGGAACAGATGTACATTAGAGTAATAACTCAAACATGGTGTTCCATGCCTAACTCTGGGTAACCTGGTACATGATAAAGGGCATTACTATGCACCCGGTTGACACTATTGGGAGATATTATTAGGATAATTCACTTTTTAATTACCTACCATTATGATGGATTCAAAAGTAATGATTTCCCCAAAGTATCCCATGTTTAATATTGTATGATTTAAGATGCATAAATTAATGTTATGTACTATATAATATATTTATTTATTCAATGTTTATAATTTACGTATGTAATCTAATATATGATATTTCCTAGAAATATCACCTATTAGAAGGAATGTGAACCTCATCGATGCATGTGATCCAAAGAGTATGAAGGATCAAATATTTCATGGTCTGAGACCAAAATTTCAAAGGGAAATAGTATCCCAAAAATTCTCATCGTTTGACAACATAATCCATGTGATAATGATATGGGTAAATAATTATCCACATCCTATGTATTCAAAGGAATCTAGGACAAGAAGAGTCCATATGAGCACGTTGAAAAAGGTAATGAGTCCTAGAAGATGAAGGAAAAGAAGAATTTTATGACATGTGATAACAATGGAAAGAAACACTATGAAACTTTATTGAGGGGAATGAGAGATTTTTATAAATTTAGAGAAAAAGGACACCATTCTCTTGATTGCATGGGTAAGAAAAAGGGTTCCAATGTACAATGCTTCAAATAAAAGGAGATAGGACACGATGATAATCATTGTCCCAAGAACTAGAGGAATATACCCTAAATTATTCTATTGTATAATGAAGAAGTTATGATATTACCACAAATTTATAAGAACATGAAATATTACTATTCATGAATTATGTCATTTTAATATTTCATCAGTGATGTATTAGTTATATAAATTACAGAATATGTATGTAATTTATTGTAGTGTCTTTTTGGTAAATATTTGAGATAATATGTTGAATGGTACCAAGAAAATTTATTCAATTGAAATTTAAAATTCTCAAAAATTAATTTATTGAGGGAAGAACAACCCTTAATATGTTCTTTATGTTGAGATAATGATGAAGAAATGATTGATTTTGGAAAATTGATTACAACCTTGGAACTGGTTAATGACTTTTCGATATGTGGTTTATGATATCATTGTTGGAGTTTACTTCATTTTTGTATTTATGGGATATATCCATTAATTTAGGTATTATTTATGGAATTAGAAGAATGCATGTTTCCAATAAGGTTTTGTGGTAATTCGAGTTATTACCATATTTCCAAAGATTTCATAATGATGTTATTCTCATGTTTGGAATATGTAAATTTAAAGATTCTTCATTTTGACTAATGGATAAAGATATGTTCATTTTGGAAGTTCAGTGAAATTATTTATAATGTATTGGATCATAATATGTTGGAAAAGATAAACATTTATAAAATGGTCTAAGATGAGCATTGGAGGTTATTTTTGAGGTTTACATATTACATCACCATATTATGCATCATGTTCTAAGATATGAAGTAGAAATAGTTAATGGATTTATAAATGGAAAATATTAAGTGTATAGAAATTTTTATTTAATAATATTTTCATTCAGTGAATCAAATACTTAACTGTAAAAATAAAATGGTTTTGTAACAAAAATGTTGTCATATTATCATCATGTTTGATGATATCAATGTCCTTTATTCACACTTATGGTTTATGGTTTTGTGGTTAAAAAATTTCCTCTGAACATGATCTGTAGAACTCTCCATTAGAACTTGATTGTTGGACTTTTCATTCCTTTTACATGTTTCCTTTTCCCACCCATGTTCTCATACTTGAGAATGTAGTTATGTAATAGTTGTACATTAATTTATCTTGTATTAAAAAGATGTAAAATACACACTTTTTATGGTGTGGAAATTTCAATAAAATTTTATTTTCAATACCCATATTTTTGAGATGAATTTTAAATTTCTAGGATGCAATTTATTTAAGGTGGGGAGAATGTAACACCTTGAAATTATAAAGCAAGAACATCATATTTCTAATAGCGTGCATAACACACGACACCAATCGTTTAATAGAAAATAATACCCTAATATTTTGAAATAAATTAACTATTTTAGATAGATTATATATATTCTATATTTGGTAATTAACTCAACACCGAGTTACCTTACTGTACACACAGTAGAGACTTTCTTCAAAGGCTTACATTACACGCAAGTACGAGTTTTACAGAATAACGACAAATTATTAAATATAATAAGATATAACCAATCCATTAAATTATTACTTATGAAAATGGGAAGATAATTTAATAAAATATATTCTTTAAAAAATTTAAAATGAATAAATTGGTTATAAAAAATTTATATATGAATATAAAAACTGATTTAATAAAAAGGTATTTATTATTATTTTCACAAAGATATTTTACCATAATAGATTTAATTAATAAGAATTAGTTATTGATATTAATATAATATATATGTATATAATATAATATATTCAATATAATATTTATTTAGTTCATCCAATATATTTTACTATCCTAATATAAGAGTAAACCAAATATGACAATTAAAAACCTATATTTTTATAAAGGAAATTTTATCAAATTTAGTGGTGAACCCATTTGAAATATGAAATTTGATACCTTAATTTATTTAATATGGAAAAATGAACTTTATATTTGAAATAAAAACAAAAAATTAGTTTATGGTGAGTTTTTTATATTTTTCTGAAATATTTCATTTTTATTGAATATTTAAAAATACTATACAAAAACTCTTTTTTATATAATTTATTTATAAGATTGAATTAAGTTCTAGATTGGGTTTGTAGTTTAATTAGATAATAATTTTATAAATTAATTTAATTTAGTTCACTGTAATAAATATATCTTTTAAATTTGTAACCATTTAACTATGAATTTGATAATAAAAACATAGCAAACATTTAGACATTTTACTTTAAAAACCCACATTATCATCCTGCATGCGAGAAGAATTTTACATTAATTTATATAATGTATATGATTTTAATTTTTAAAAATAGATTCCATATTTAGAATCAGAAAAATTTATAATTTCTAATCAGACCATCTTTTTTTGACTAGTAATATTAGTTTAAGTATCTAATATAATTACAATTATTAAGGTAAAATTAATCTTAATAAAAGACGAAAACATTATCTAAAGGTCCCAAATTAACTTTAATAATTTCTAAAACCTATTTTTGGACACATATAGTCCATGAAACTTCCATATTGTGTTTTTGTTTGTATGAAATTCTTTAGGTAATAACATGGGTACCCCTAACTTGTGTCCAAATAATCCAAGTGAGTCCTTTTCTTTCCAAATAAAATTCGACCACCTGTCCCCATTCATCATACCTCTAAAAACATTTTTATTGGGAAAATATCTTCTAAAATAGACTACCTACATCCATCCCATCTAACTTTAAACCTTTATTTGGGCAGGAAGCCGTCCAAGGAAGCATTTTGATACAAACTAGAAGAAGTTACCCAATTAAGATGTAACATCCTCTCTCAAGCTATCTAGTTTCATTTCCATTCTAAACCACCTAAAATATATTTATTACATTATAATATAAATAAAAAAGGATAATAAATATACTATTGTGTTTATATGTAATTGGTTTTACCTTCTCTTAAACTCACATCTATCTAATGGGTAACGAACATACTATTTCTGTGTACGGTGAACAACTGCCTTACGAAATGATGATCGTTCATTATTCCTTAACCCCCTATCATGATGGTTATTATGATGAAAAATATGTTTATATATGTTATATATGATATTTATAATGGATTTATTCTTATGTAATTTTTATTTACAACCATCCTTTTTGCTTTCCATCTTGTGTAAATACGATAATTTCTTTTGAGGAAGTGTGGACTACAACCCCCTTAAAGCGACCTGAATCGTTCATTCTATACATGGAATATATAAAATACATTTTTAATAAAATTATGTTATATATATATAATATAAATTATAATGGAATTTTAATTTACATATTTACGATTTATTATTCATTATTTTCAAAAACAATGATGAAATGAAAGTACCATTCATGTTTAAAAATAACCTACCATCTACATGAACCATGCACTTAATTTATAACATCCAAATATTATAGACAACTATAAATACATATATACTGATTATATATGATAATTAATTCATGGATAAAATTATTTATATGATTAAACCATGATATTATTAATGATAACTACAAATACCATGTTAAAACGTATTCGAGAATACTAGGAAATTAAATACAGAAATAGAAAAGTTAATTATTGTTTGCAACAAACGGGTCATTATATATTATATAAGTTAATATAAGTAATAATATACAATAGTATGGTTATAATATTAGATAGTAACATATTTTAAACAAATATATTAGAGTATGAAGTCCACATAACTAAAATGAAGAATAAATTAAGATATTTCATATCCATTTATTTTCTATTGAGACCTATTATGTTTTGAAATAGTTCTATTTTTTTTGGTTTATCTACCTACTTTTGACATTATATATCATGAATATACATATTCTCATGATATTATAAGTTTCATTTAATTCACGTGGAATAATGATTTTAATGTTTCACGTGGTATATGACACTTTGGAATGTTTAATGTTTATTTTTCCTCAAGAATGTTTTAATTTCAATAACCCTTGTTGTTTCTAACACTAAATTTAGGTATTATTGACCAGTGCATATTAATTTTCCAATATTTACATTTTATAAGGAACATTGTCTATTCAATATATATGGAATTCATTGGACATTCGATACATGGTTTGGGGACCGTTTAAGGCAATCCATATGGGATGGGGACCAGTTAATGCAAGCCCTTCGATGCCTCAGTAGCCACACAAGACGAATTAGATGAAAAAAGGTTTAAAATGTTTCTATATGGTAAAAGAATCATATTACCATGAAACATGAAGCCCTATAAATATTTATTTTATTTATTAATGATTAATTTATTATTTATCAATAAGATTTTACGTCAACATATATATAGATTCATTTTCTTTTCAGTTCATCAATTTAACACCATGTGTTTCATGTTCTTTACCTTTCCATATTTATATTTCCTTATTAAGTTATTTTTATGGAATGAGTTATTAGTTATTTACCTTTTCACGTTAATTTAGTCATATTGAATCATTGTTACATCTGCCTTAAATACCTATAATGAGTATTTGAGATCACCCTTATTATTTTTCCTTTCCTTAGGTTATGTAGAATAACTATTTAAATTAGCATTAAAGGACACAATTTATTTTATTTTCATGTTTCGTGATTTTATTTCCTATTTTCAAATGTATTTTGGGTCTCATGTATGTAATCTTACTTTTCCAAGACATCTAAACCGATCGGTCCTTCTGGATTTGATTCCTTGTAATCATTCCAATGTAATAAAAAATGCATCGACTCTGGACTTTTGGGGATGGGACATTACAGTATAAATTCTTGTAAAATATATAATTATTCAATTTGGGGATTACATGAATAATATGAAAAATAAAAGATGGAATTATGTCTCTGATCATATTTTCTAAATGAAAGGGTACAATTATTTTTTGGAAACTGGATACTACCCAAAAAGTTACTCTAATTTAGGAATTCATATTATTTTAGGCTTTGTAAATGTTTAGATAAGATGAATGAAGTTTAAGTAAAGCTTACATGATTTTATCAAAATTATAGAATAGATTAATTAGGACTATGCTTTCTTATTACTGGTAAAATATAGATAGTCAAGTGGAAAATGTTTTAAACTAGATAAATATATTTTTTTATGTGTCCAAAAATGTTTCGTGAAGTAGATATATCACATAATTTAATCCTCAAGGTGAAATCAGGGAGTAATAGTTCAATAAGATGGAATTGTATGGATATATAAAGGAGTTTTTGGAACTCCATGTGTAATTCCCTGACCACAGTTACCCAAATTCAGTGCATTATTATATAACATTGGATGATATAAAGAATTATGTCCCGAAAGACCGATCATTTTGGTAGCCTTGGATGTACTAGATACATTCGTATGTTATAAATTACATAATCAAAAAAGACATCAACAACATTTTTTCCCCTTTTGAACAAAATTATATCCTTATCCCATCCCAGTAGGTCAACCATAAAATACTTATTCTCATCCTAGTAAAAATAAAACATAGAAAGGGGTGAGATCAGATGCTGAGTAAGGATAACATTATAGTGGAAACATTAATAAATAAGCACAAACATTTAAGGCAATGTATAAGACTAAAACAAAATCCTTTTGAACATAAAATTCATCATAATATGGAAAAGATAATATCAAATAATTCCAGTTACTTATTCACATTGATATTCTACTTGTTGAATAATCAAATGCAATATCAATAGCCACTTCCATGGTGATGGAATGCATAATTCCAGACTTCATAATGGCATATTCCAACCCTTATTCCATTACTACAAATAAGATTATGTTAAGGCCCTATTCCAAGACAATAGTTTGTCTAATGAGACCTAACAATGCATCTAGGAGCTATAGCAGGCTCCACCCTTCACTTACTAAGTCCGATGCATTCCTTGTATGAAAAGGTTTAAACATAACATAAACATTCGTATTAAAAAAAGAATATGAAATTTCAATACTTTATCCATAAACCATGAAGGGTATAAAAATAACACATCCACATTAAAACATATCACAAAATATTCAATACAATATGGAAGATTTGTATCATAATAAATCAACCTCGATCAAGAATATTATCCTATGAAGGATGTTGACATAGTTGAAAATGATCAGTAAAAATCTTTGAGAGAAATATCCCTTTTCATGAAATCATTTAAAAGTCATATAAAGGAAGTCATTTAAAAGATATATTTTAATTAAAGTATCCAATACCACTTTGAATATTTTTAAGGGAATTACCATTTTAAAACATTCAAGTCCATATAAATAAATCCTTAAAACCTTTTTAAAAAACATAGAAATTAATGAGAAATGTCTAGAAGAATAAATCTTTAAAACATTTAAATGATGTTTTAGTAAAAAGTAGCTTAAAAATAATCCCTTTGAAAACTATTTTATGAAACATGGACATGGATAATAAATATATCCTAGTAGATACATACATAAAAACAACCTTGGATAATAAAGAGATTGTGAAATTAACCTTTACGTTGAAGTTTTTCTTGGTTGAGGGTATTTTAACCTCCTATATAATAGTTAAATCACTTTTATTAAATTATAAAAGAACCATATAAGTAAATATGATATCATATATGATCTTCTAATATTACCTTGTTAATAATATTTTAGTATTATCATCATTTTGGGTGTTAACTAATTCATTTTCCTTTATATGTTTTGTTACGTAATCCATGGTTTTCATGGATAGGATTTATTTTATTCATATGTAGAATTATATTATGTTTATGAAGAATATTTTTAATCATAAAATGAAAATTATTCTTGAATGATTACGATGGGTTATGAATCTCATCGCGTTCATGGAGATGGTAATCCCTACGTACACATGAGAGACAATATCATTCAATTAAAGGTGAAATTTTATATAATTGAATGTTATATATTATTTAAAGAATCATTAACATGATATATATATTATTTACATCAATTATACATCATTATTATACCCGTCCAAATAATGAGGTGTTTGAATTACAAACTTCACCACGACGTGGAGACGGTAAGCCGTACGTACACACGTACGGTGACTTTGTCATTAATGTGATGGATATAATAATGAATATGGTTGTACCATTTTTATAATAACATAAAATTATATATAATATACTTGAGTTATTATTTTATAATGGAAACAAAAATGAAATAGGAAGTGGGAGAAGAAAAGAACTTGAAAGAGGTGATTAAATATTTACCTCTTCTTCGGGTTCTTCCTTTTAATTTGATCAAAATGCCTCCATAGGATGTCTTTAGGACCAATGGAATACCTCTAGGATGAATAGATTATTTTTGGTAGGATATTTTGGTAGTGTTTTTCTGGGCCAAAATGCTTTGGAGGTGTGAAATTAAGAGATGGGGAAGTTCCCTTTTATAAGAGAGGTGAGGGTTACTTTTGGAAAAGCTTGAAACATTATTTTATAATAAAATAATTTTTGGTTTCTAATGGATCCAAAATGATTTATTTAGAATATAAGGTGTTTATGGGTAGAGAACCTCTCAACTAATAGGTTTTATATTGGTTTAGATCACCATATTAACATTATCTTTTAGATTTAACTCTTAGATAAATAGTTTGTTATTTACCAGGTCTCTTTGTATTTTTAGATTTTATTGTTAATAAACATACTATAAACATCTAAGAGAACCCTAAGTGGATAATTATTAATATATATAACCTTATCTAAGTTCTCTGACCGAACCATAGATTTTTAGGAAAATTATATCAATTAATAATGTAGTATTTGTTTTAAAAACTAAATTATGTCAATTTTGACACTATTTAGTATTTGATTTTTTTTAAAAATTCCTAACAACATAATTACATAAAAAAATTATTTAATCAACCCTAACACGTCATATTAAACTATAAAATTATTTTAATTCATTAAAAGTTTCAAATTACATTAATTTAGATCTTTATAATACCAATTACTTTAATCAATCTTTAGTAAGATGATTATTGTATCATCATTGTATCATAAATAAATTATATTATTTATTTATAAAAATTATAAATAAAATACCATTATGTAGGAAATAATTTTATATTTTTAGTTAATATTTATAGTCTAATTTATATTGTGTGTAACCCTATATTAATAATGGTTTAGTTATTAGACTTTGAATTTAACTCTTTTACCTATTCATTAAATAAAATAATAATAAATTTCCTAATCTAATACAAGTGGACCAAAGTGGATCAATTTTTTTTCCTAAGGTTGTTTTTGGTCGGATTATACTTATCCAATTTAATTAGGACATGTGTTAGGGTAATTATAATATCTTTTTTACCATTAATTTTCCTATTTACTCATAACCGTGGTAAATAAAAGTAAAATGATAGTACTCACAAAGCATTGTTTTTATCTTATTGAACAAAATTTTACATATTGATATTAATCATGTCTCAAGGTGTTTTTATATTCAACTTAGAGAAGCGGTAAAATTACGTTTTATGAAAATTTGTAAATGCTCCTAGGAGGTGGGTAAAAAGGGTTAAAAGTTTTATAAACTTTTTATATAGCTAAACTAATTATAAAATTACTTCCATGAATTAAATTGAACTAATATAGGTATTATGTATTTATTTTGACCTGAAATAAATTTCTATAAAATAAATTATTATTTAAATAAAAAGTTGGTTATAAATAGTAACTCAGTGTTTTTCACTATTCATCAAAAATTGAAAGTTTTCAAAAAAAATACTAAAAATTAACCCCAATATAATTTAGATATTCCAAATCCAAAAATGAATTCCATTTTGAATGATAAAATTTATAAAATTTCAAAATGTGGGTATTATAATTCATAACAGCTAGTTTTATTGGTTATTGTGTGTTTGAACTCAAAGTTGCATACAACAAAAGCTATTGTATTATTCAAAGGGAAACATACCGTGGAAGCTTGGGGTGTTACATTATCCACTCCTTAAAATAATTTCATCTTTGAAATTTATAGAATATTAATTCATAAAAAGAATCTAGTGGTTCTTCTTCATACGTTCCTCAGGTTCCCATGTTGCCTCTTCCATATTATGGTTTCTCCATAGAACTTTCACCAGAAGAGTTGTCCAGTTTCTAAACACTTGTTCTCTAGTATCAATAATTCTAATAGGCTATTCACAATAAGACATGTCCGGTTCCAGTTCTATTTCTTCTTCCGTTAGTACATGTTTTGGGTCTGGCATGTATTTTCTCAATAGTGATACATGGAACACATCATGATCTTTAGAGAGACATGGCAGCATTGCCAAACGGTAAGCTACAGCCCTAATTCGTTCCAGAATTTCGAAAGATCTAATGTTCCTGGGACTAAATTTATTCTTCTTACAGAAATGTATATCACCCTTCCATGGAGATAACTTCAAGAAAACATGGTCTCCTACTTGAAATTCCAAATCCTTCCTTCGTTTATCGGCATAGATTGTTTTTCTACTATGGGATACTTTGATGTGGGTTTGGGTAACCGTCACCATTTCCATTGTTTCCTCACCATGTTCTGGGCCTATGAGTTTTCATTCACCAACAAGTTGGTGTGCGAAATTTGTTACCATATAATTCTTTATATGGTTCCATATGAATAATTCAATGAAAGCTATTATTATAGGAAAATTATACTAGAGGTAAATATTGATCCCACATACAATAAAATTCATTTGAGTAAGATCATAACATGTCTTCTAAGGTTCGAATTGTCCGTTCTGATTGTCCATTGGTTTGAGGTTGGTATGAAGTGCTCAAACAAAGTTCTGTATCTAGGGCCTTCTGAAGAATTTTCCAGAATCTTCATGTAAAACAGGGATAATGATCAGAAAAAATTGATAGGGATACACCATGGTGTCTTACAACTTCATTAATATATATTCTTTCCAGACGTTCAAGTGGTAAATATTCTCTTATATCAATAAAATCTGCTGACTTGGTTAGATGATCAACAATGAACCATATAGAATCATTCCTTCTTGAAGTCTTTGGTAGCCCCATGACAAACTCCATTGTAATATTATCCCATTTCCACTCAGGTATTGGAATAGATTGCATGACTCCTCTAGGCTGTTGCCTTCCATCTTTCATTTGTTGACAAACCATACATCTTGACAAAAAATCAGGCATCTCTCTCTTCATGTGGTACCCCAAAAATTATTCCTTCAAATATCTATACATCTTGGTGCTCCTAGGGTGTATAGAGAAATTTGATCTATGAGCATCATCCAACAATTCCCTTTTTAGATCAAGTATATCAGGAACACAAAGTCTCATCGCAAATTTCAAATTTCAATCTCCAAATTCTAAGTCACTCATTCTCCCATCATTGATAGATTTAATCTACTTTTGAAAATCTTCATCATCATTCTGATAATTTTTTATACATTCAAGTAAAGATGGTTTGGCAACCATTTGAAAAAGAATTGATGTTTCACCTTCCATGGTTATTCCATATACATATTTACTATATCCATGTATATAGGATCATTTTCATCACTCATCTTGTTCAAAACACCATGATCCTTCCTACTCAAAGCATCTTCCATCTTATTTGCCTTCCCCAAGTGGTAGTGTATAGTACAATCATAATCCTTGAGTAGTTAAATCCATATCCTTTAGCTCATGTTGGGTTCTTTTTATGAGAAAATATACTTCAAACTTGTGTGATCTGTATAAATCTCAAATATCTCACCACAGAGATAGTGTCTCTATATTTTCAGAGAAAACAATAGAATTCCATACTTATGATAATGAGTGTGATAGTTTTGTTCATGATGTTTTAGCTTCCGTGACGCATAGGCAATAACTCTATCATTATGCATTTGGAAACAACCAAGAGCTTTCTATGATTCATCATTATAAATAACAAAACCATCATTCTATGATGGTATTTTCTTGATAGGAGCATTGAGTAATCTTCGCTTCAGTTCTTCAAAACATTGTTCAATCTCTTTTGTACAAAAATATTTATCCCCTTTACGTGTGAGCTCAGTTAATGGGTTTGCCATCCGGACAAAATTCTGAACGAAACGTCGATAATAACCTACTAAACCAATAAAACTGTGTCCCTCAGTTATACTAGTCGGTGATGGCCATTCTTGGATTTCCTTCGTCTTTAAAGGATCAATAGAGATTCCATCCATATAGATAATATGGCCAAGAAATGAAATCTCTAGAAACCATAATTCACACTTTCTAAACATTCCATATAATTCATTTCTATTAAAATTATATAGGATAATGCCCAAGTGATTTTCATGATATTTTTAGCTTTTTGAGTAAACCAAAATATCATCAATAAATACCACTACAAATTCATCGAGATATTCCTTGAAAACACTATTCATTAGATCCATGAAGATAGAGGGTGCATTAGTCAATCTAAAAGGAATTACTGTAAAATCGTAATGCCCGTACCTGGTTCAAAATGATGTTTTTAGAATTTCTTCCTTCTTCACAAAAAATTGATGATATCCAGATTGATATTCAATCTTTGAAAAATTTTGAGCTCCATGAAGTTGGTCGAATAAATCATCAATGCGAGGTAGGGGTACTTGTTCTTTATCGTTATGGAATTGATTTCCCTATTATCAATACACAAACTCATAGATCTATATTTCCTTTTTTTAAAGGACATTGGCTCCCCGTGGAGAAACACTAGGGAAAATAAATCCCTTGTTTCTCAATTCCTCTAGTTGTTTATTTAGTTCCACTAATTCCATAGTGGCCATTCTATAAGGGGTATTCAATTTAGGCCATGAACCTGGAATTAAATCAAGAGAGAACTCATTTTCTCATTTTAGAAGATGTCTAGGTAAATCCTCTAGAAACAAATCAACATATTATTACACAATAGGTATGCCCTCTATTCAAACATTCTTTTCCTCACCCATAGTTATTTTATTCTCTTCTTCCCATATAATTGAATTTTGTAGATCTACTAGGGGTGGATCTAGATAAGAATCATGGGGTGACATTTATGCTCTAAAGATTAGGTACTCTTTGTAATCATAGAAAATTGTAACCTCATTCTTCTTACAATAAATTTTCACATCATGGTCCAAAGGCCAACCCACACTAAGGATTATATCAAATTCAATCATGTACATGACAATCAGATTAGCAGATAAAGAACATTTATATGCCCTAATGAGAACTGATTCACAAAACTTGGTTGCAATGATACTTCCCTTAGGGGTTTTGACTGACAACTCCCTTGTTAAGTCAAATTAAAAATATCTAATTTGCATAGTAAAATGGGAAGATATGAAATAATGCGATGATCCAGAATCTAATAAATCATTGGATAATCTTGAGAAAACCATTACATTACCTTCCACCATGTCTTTCGGAGCTTCAACCTTAGCAGTAGTGATTATATAAGCTTGTCCTTTCTCCCTTTTCCTTTTCTGAGGTAATTTCCCTTGGCGCTTAGGTTATTCATTTTCATAATTCCCCTTATCTCTAAAATTGTAGTATTCAACATTTATAGCCTCTCTCTTCCCCTTGCAATTACGAGCTTTGTGGACTTTTTTACCACACTTGTAACATACTCCCAATCCCTTCAGGCTAGTACCAGGGTGTGTTTTCCCACATTTACCATAGGAAGGATATTCAACATTTCCCTTCTTCCCCTTATTTCCATTTCAGAGTGTTCAACAGATCTATTATTTTCTTTCTCTGATTTAAAGTCGTAAGACTTTGAGAATTCTTTTTCTATCTTGATATCACATGAGACAATATATTTGTATTATAAGATGGATTTTGATACTAATTCTTTCTGGAGAAATTATTTTAACATATCAAATAATTGATCAATCATACTCCTTGGGTTATGTATATAATCTTCCGCATGACTTGAAAACCTTGTAAAGTTAGCCTCATACGTTGCGACATTCTCATCCTCCTTTTGCCTCAGACTCAGAAGTTGTCTTTCCATATCCGATCGATTGTCACGAGGAAAGTATTTTTCCAAGAAAATATATTCAAACTCCCTCCATTAAATATTAAATAAATCTTCAACTTCTTTTGTGTTTATGATTAATGACCACCATTGATCTACATCACTAGTGAGGTGACAAACTGCCATGACAACTTTTTCTCTTTCGTTACTCCCCAAAGCTTGAAATATTTTCTATATGAAATTTATCCATTAATAACATACTAATGGATTTGTACTCCCATTGAATGTTGGTGGTTGTTTCCATATTAATAGTTCTAACATTGATCCTCCACATTTTGGATCATGGTGCTCCATACGGGTAAGGTTATTATTCATAACCTCAGAGAGTTCTCCCAGTATTGTGATAAGCAGATCAAAACCACTTGTATCACCAGCTCCACTATAATTATCTTGAGTATGAAGGAAATCCCTACATGTATTACATGTATTGATACAGTTTTATTTTCCTTCCACTAGGCTCAATTTCTTAACAATGTCATACACTAGATTAGTTTACGAATTGCAAAACATAATTTTGGACATGTAAAACAATTAAAATAAATTGAAAAGTTTGTGGATATAATCCATAATAATAGAAATGTTTTCTTTGAGGACGTTTATACTCATAAACCCTTCATAATGGTTTGTAAAGAAAATGATAATTATCCTCAACACATCCTCTGGGAGTTTCATAGCAAGAGTGCAGTAAGGCCGGTTGCCGTGAGCCAGTTCCCTTTTGAGTCTTGCTCAAAGCGTTGTTTTCAGGTTTTACCCCTAGGTAAATCTATTCCAGAGCTTCTTCTACCTGCTTGTATCCAGAGAGGGATGTATTGATCGAAAAACTCCCAAAATCTCTATAGTACTAAAATTTTATGAAGTTCTTATATACTAATCATCAAATTATATATTAGGGTAATGTTCTCCAATCAGTGTTTTTTCTAAGTATAACTTCCAAGGATTATACTAAACTTTCTATGATACCAACTGTAATGCCCTGACCCCGGTTACCCAAAGTCAGCGCATTATTATATAACATTGGCATGATACAAATAATCATGTCCCAAAATACCAATCAGTTTTGTTTCCTTGGAAGTACTGGATACATTCATAAGTTTTACATTACATTATAAAATAAATACATAAATTTTTTTACCCTTTTCAACAAACATATATCCTTATCCTATCCATATAGGTCAGCCATAAAATAATTCTTCACATCCTTGGAAAAATAAAATATAGAAAGGGGTGAGCTCATATGCTCATTAAGGATAAAAATATAGTAGAAACTTTCATAAATATTCATAAACATTTAAGGAAATGTTTAAGAATAAAAAAAAATCCTTTTAAACATAAATACCAGCATAATATGGAAAATATCGAATCAAATAATTCCATTTACTTATTCACATAGATTTTCTACTATTAAAATAATCACAAGAAATATTAATATCAACTTTCATAATGATGGAATGCATAATTCCAGACTTCTTAACCATAGTGTCTGGGCCTTATACCATGACTAAAAATAAGATTTTATCAAGGCCATCTTCCAAGACACTACTTTGTCTCATGAGACCTACCGATGCATTGAGGAGCTATACTAGGCTCCGTCCGCCACTTACTAAGTCTAATACATTACTCATATTAAAATGTTTAATCATAACAAAAACATTCATATTAAAACTAGAAAACGAATTGTCAATAATTTATCCATAAAACATAAATGGTATAAAAATAACACATCCACAGTCAAACATATCACAAAAACATCACCACAATATAGAAAATATATATCAGAATAAATCAACATCGATCAAGAATAATACCCTGTAAAGGATGTTGACATAGTTGAAAATGATTAGTAACAACCTTTGAGAGATATATCCCTTTTTCATGAAATCATTTAAAAGTCATATAAGGGAAGTCATTTAAAATATAGTTTTGAATCAATGTATCCAATACCACTTTAAAACTTTTTAAAGGAATTAACATTTAAAAACATTCATGTCCATATAAATAAATGCTTAAAACAATTTTGAAAACATGGACATTAATGAGAATGGTTTAGAAGAATAAATCTTTAAAACATTTAAAATTATGTTTTCTTAAAAATTTCATAAAATATAATCCATTAGAAAAAACTTTTATGAGTCATGGACACGGATAATATATATTTTCTAATAGATACTTACGTAAATACAATCTCGGATAATAAAGACATTGTGAAATTAACCCTTAACTTATACATTTCATTGGTCCAGGGTACGTTAACCTCTTGTATAATAGTAAAATCATTTTTATAAAATTATACAGGAACCAAATAAGTAATTATCATATCATATATGATCTTATAATATTACATTGTTAATAATATTTTAGTATTATCGTCGTTTCAGGTGTTAACTAATGAACTTTCTTGTATATGTTTTGTTATGTAAGCCATGATTATTATGGATAGGATGTATTTGATTCATAAACCTAATGATATTATGTTCATAAAAAATTTATTTAATCATAAAATGAAAATTATTCTTGAATGATTACGATGGGGAATGAATCTGATCACATTCGTGGAGATGGTAATCCTTTTGTACGCACGAGCGACAATATCATTCAATTGAAGGTGAAATACTATATATATGAATGCTATATCATATATAATGAATCATTATCATGTTATATTTATTATTTAAATCAATTATACATCATTATTATACCCACATAAATAATTATGTGTTTGAATAACAAACTACACCAGGATATGGAGACGGTAAGCCGTACGTATGCATGTATGGTGAATTTGTCATTCATATGACAGATATAATAATAAATATGGTTGTAACATTTTTATAATAACATCACAGTATATAGAAGATACTAGAGTAATTTTTTTAGAATTGAAAAAACCAAGAAATAGGATGTGGAAGAAGAAAATAACTTGAAAGAGGTGATGCAATATTTACCATTTCTTCAGGTTCATCCTTTTGATTTCATCAAAAAGGCTCCTTAGGTTGGCTTTATGACCAATGGAATGCCTCTAGAATGAATAGAGAAAAGTTGGGAGGATATTTGTCTAGGGTTTGGATGATACAAAAGGCTTTGGATGTGTGAAATTAATATAATGTGAATTTCCCTTTTATAAGAGAGGTGATGGTTACTTTAGGAAAAGCATGAAATATTATTTTACAATAGAGTAATTTTAAGTTTCTAATGGCTAAAAATGATTTATTTAATGGATAAGGTGGGTATGGGTCAACAAACTTTCAAACAAAATGTTTTACACTGGTTTAGGTCACCATATTAACCATATCTTTTAGATTTAACTCTTAGTTAAATAGTTTGTCATTTACCATGTCTCTTTGTATTTTTATATTATATGGTTAATAAAATTACAATAAACATCCAAGAGAAACCCAAGTGGTTGATTATTAATATATATAACCATATCAAAGTCCTTTGGCTGAATATTATATTTTTAGAAATATTATATCTATTAATAATATTGTATTTGTTTTAAAAACTCAATTATGTCAATTTAGACACTATTTAGTATTTTATTTTTTTAAAAATCATAAAAGCTTGATTACTTTGAAAAAAAAATATTTAATCAAATATAACATGTCATATAAACTTATAAAATTAGTGAATTTATCAAAAGTCTCAAATTATATTTATTTGGATATTTATAATATTAATTATTTTAATCATTCTTTAATATGGTAATTACTGCATCATTATTGTGTCATAAATAAATTAAATTATTTAAAGTATAAAAATTATAAATAAAAAACCATTATATAGGAAATAATTTTATCTTTCTAATGAATATTTATAGTCTAATTTATATTTTGTGTGACCCTATTTTAAAAATGTTTTAGTTATTAAGCGTTGAATATAACTCTTTTAGCCTTCTTTAAATAAAATAATAATTAATGTACTAATCTAATCCATGTGGACAAAAAATGAGATTATTTTATTTTTAATATTGTTTTTGTCTAATTATACTAATACAATATAATTAGTTCATGTGTTAGGGTAATTATAATATCATTTTTACCGTTAATTACCATATTTACTTTTAATAGTGGTAAATAAAAGTAAAAAGTTACTATTCACCAAAAATTATTTTCAACTTATTAAACAAAATTTTACATACTAATATTATCCATGTCTCTCAGATATTTGAAATTCAAATCATATAAGTAGTAAAATTATGTTTTATGAAAATTTTCAAATGCTCCAAAGAGGTGGGTAAAATATGGGAAAAAGTTAATAAATTTTATATATATTTAAACTCATTATTAAATGGCTCCAATTAATTAAATAGAAATAATATAGCTATTATGTATCTATTTTGAACTAAAATAAATTTAAATAAAATAAATAATTATTTAAATTAAATTCAGTTTTAAACAATAACTCAGTGTTTTTCACTATTCATCAAATATTGAAAGTTATCAGAAAAATACCCAAAATTCACCCTAAGAAAATTTAAAGAGGTTTGGATATAGGATGGTAAAGAAAAAATGTTAAATTTTATAGTTATTTATTGTGATAAAGTGAATATCACTGTTTTCTTTAGGATTATACTACTCATAAACAATGTGTGTGTCACTTTATCCTAATGATTTTCATGATGTGATAGTGATTGTTAATGTAAATATATACATGATTGATCAAGGAATCAAATTTATGGGAAAATAATCAAGGATAATTATGTTAGTCTTAGAAATAATTTTACATAGACAATATAATTTTACTTATTAACATTTATTTTGGTAGTTGAAGAGTTTGAATATGTCCAAAAATTTGATAATTAGGAATATAATTTCTAAATGTCACCATTATTCAAAAATTATTTCTACATATATTATAATCACCAATGAACTTCAAGGGACATTTTTTTTAAAATGGTCACCTAGGGATGTGATAGAAATTATATTTCAAAATAATAATTCAATATTTCCTTATAAATTATATAAAATATATGGATGATCAAGCTATTTAACATAAATTATATGATAGAACCAAGCTGATATTGTGATTTAGTAAGTAATCTCAAATGATTTTTACGAATATAAAATGTATACTATATAATATAGTGTAAATGTTTTAATACATACAAATTTTTTATAGAAATTTATATATAGATATAAATTTCTTAAAATGTAATGATAATTGAGCTCTCAAAGTATGAATTTTAGTTATCATTAATAGAATTTCATCCGGGAATATTATAGGTTTTAATAAAAACTAAACGTTTCCATGAGTAAGATTATTTTATGAGATTCATAATATGCTAATGAGGAACAAAAGGTGTTTATTTAACCTCTATGAACTACAATGTATACCATATAATGAGTTATATTATGTGTCATTGATATACTATGGGTACATGGATTACATTAGTGCCCCACTAACTGAGGCTGGTGATACTCCAAACACTAAAAACGTTATACATTTATACCATTATTAAAAAAATACATTATGACATAGTTAATCTATGGTTGTATTGGTATGTTAGTGATCGTGTCATTGATTAGATCCCAACCGAGATTAGATTATTACCCTCCCATGATGAGTATCAGATACGGTCTTACATTTGAGATAGAATAGAGTGTGTGACCACACCTCGATGGTATAAATGATTCTATTATCTATTCATGTGCAGGGAATTTATTGTTGTCATATATATATATATATATATATATATATGAACGTCAAGGATTTATTCATCAACTAGGTCAGTCTTTACGTAGAGAATCCGGAATATTTGTGTTTTTTGTGTGGGATAGATACAAACCTTGGCCCATGGTCACTTAATGTATTGGAAAAATATAATGTATAGTAATTCATGAATTCATGAAATGCATTTAGTGGAAATAATTATAAATTATTTGTGTTTGATAGATATCATATGATATTCCATTATATATGAGTAGCATACATACATTTCCAGTGGTAAACTTTTTATTACATATATGGGTCTTGGGATTCAAATGTTTTTCCAATTCAATATTGGTCTTTAGGGTCGCAATTTTTTCTTGACTTAATGGGTATTGAGTTTGATACAAAGATATACTCTTGAATTATTTTATAGTTTAATACAAATGAGTTTTGGATGTGTGGTCACAAGTAATTTTATATTATGTAATATTAGGTGGAGTTAATTTTTATTTTCAAAAATGTTTTGAGAAATGCACAAATGTTTTTGGTATAGTATATCATGAGTTATCATATATGATAATATATAAAGTGGTAATAAATAAATTATTATATTATTTAGTGAAAGTGGGAGATTTATGTAGTATTTTTTCCAAAATCCATGGTGTATATATGTGAGGTATATACTATATATTATAGTATAATATAATAAGTTGTAGTATAATACGTTTCTGAAAATTATTATTCCCAAGAATCTTTGTAGTATAATTTTTAATTATAATCATTATATAATATGGAATAATAAGTGACCACCTCACTTAATCATATGGTATAATTAATCGTATCATAATCAAATAATTAGATTTGTTTCCATACTATTAAGTAATTTATTATTATTAATGAATTGATTCATGTCATATAGATGGCCATCATATTAAATTTTAAATGAAACCTTATGTAATTATTTACAATTAATCACATATTGTGATTAATTTAGAAAGGATATGATAATAATATGAGAGCCTATAATTAATTTGGTAATGTTTATATGAAATCTTCTACCTACTATTCTTTTCAAGTGTTGCAATATAGTATAGTTCAATACATGTATATGATGCATGCATAAGTCAAGTACATAACTTCTACACTGTAACACATTAGTTATTATGTACATTATCAAGGAGAAACCATTGGAATATATATAAAAAACTTCCATTAGATGACATTGAAATATATTACAAAATGGATTCTAAATAGAATCTCCCTAAATATCAAGCTCTATATTATTCATCAATATCACACCAAGGTGTAAGAACACTATGGAATCAAGGGGACACCCACACATATGATGTGTGATGTATTCATCCAATGGATACCTACCTTGGTGGATGTACTTTATCTACAACTCATGATATCAAAATGAATCCCATTTAATGATGATAAAAATATAGTGCAATGGATATATCCATGTATGGTACACATTGTATGTAGTTTTTCACTTCAATTTTCCTGAGTATTTAATATTTTGATACATATTAGATCTTTCAATTGGATGTAAATTCTTATAAATATTATATATGGTCTTCATAGAAACCTAAAAATCCCAAAATTAAATAACATATACTTATATATTCAAAAAAATATGTAAAATTATCTCATGGGACATTTCTAGATGGATAAAATGAAATGTGATATTTCATATTGTATATTGTGATTCATAGTTTTCCAGCAAGTTATGGTTTAGTATAATAAGTCTAAGGGGATGATGAAAGAATCACCCATATCCATATAATAATGGGAGATGTTCATTATGAATTTCACCAAAGGTCTTACTAACACCATTAAAGGATATAATTCCATTTTGGTTGTGCTTGATAGACTCATGAAATTAGAGATTTTTATTTTTTAGATGATAGGATTTCTCATTGTATCAAGTTTCCTTGTTATACCTAAAAGAAGTGGAGTACCTCTTTAAATTATATCTATATTAGATCTATAGTTTATTAAAATGTTTGGTAGACATATTCAAAAAAACTTTGAGATATATATTATCCTCATAAACATCATATCATCTTAAAAATGATTGTTACTATGAAGGAACCAATAAAAATCAATAATATATGTTGATATCATACTCAATAGATTATAAAGGTGGTTGTGATCAATATCTTCTTCTGCCGATGTTAACAAATTGTATAAGTTTCAACTCTAGTATTAAAATAGAAACATATAAGGATTTATATGGGAAGAGATGTATTAATATTACATACATGGATGATGTGGCAGATATAAAGTTATTGGGACCTAATCCCTATTAAAAAATATTATTGAATGTTCAACCCATTTAGTGATATGAGAATGTAGTGAAAATTTGATAGAAGATCTATGATGATAATCATGTATGAGATATGTATTTTGATGTTGGTGATAGACTATTACATATAATATCACCATGGAATTGAATCATGATTTTTGGGAAGAAGGTAAAGGTAAGTCCTTAATACGCTCTAACCATTGATATTCTTGATCATATAGGGACATTAGCACATCACTTCCACCAAATATCTCCCAAGTGAGTGATATGTTCTTTGAATCAATTTTGAGAAAATACATAATTGATCCATCAAATAAAAAAATTAATTGGAAATAAAAATGGAATATGATATCTATTTGGTGGAATAACTGGTAGAGATCATAGATCATAGTGGAAAATTCTTGTGAAATAAGATTAGACACTCGTTCAATACATCATGGGAAAATCATTACTTTGAACAATCTATATAGAAACATAATGATATAATGATCATAAGTAATTTAATTTGATTTATTACGAGTAATAAAATTTATAGAGTGAAAATATTATATGGGGGAATAATATAACACCCTAAAGGCTCCTTCCTTGAATGAAAAAGACTTGGGATCAATTTTGAGTAGGGATGAATTTCCCGAGTACTGTAGAAGTAGTTTAGTAGGGCACTGTAACATTATTGTAGAAACTATGGTGACATTTTAGCGGTGGAGGTACTGTGCGAGAACTATAGTGGTGGTGGTAATGTAGTAAGGACTGTAGTAGTACTATTCACTAGAGGGCCCTTTAGGCTAAAAATGGGCTTTCATGCCCCTTGGCCTTTGGGCTATGTAATTGGTTTCCCTCTACCCAGTCAAAAGAGGGCTTTACCTTGCTTTAATAATAAAAATGAGGCTTTAGACCCAATTTTTTTTCAAAAAGACACTAAAAAAGAACTAAAGGAAATAAAATCAATAAAATAAGAGAAGAAATGAAACCAAAAGTAAGTAAAATACTATAAGGTTGTAATTTTTATCATCATAATCATTCGTGTAGATCCTAATATGGATTATTACTATAGAAAGAATAAAATATGTTATATATATGGTAAAAATATTGAGAAAATAAATATAGAACATAAAAAATTATTTCAGAGAAGTATATAATGTAATATATACTTATGTGATTACAATTTTATAGTTCTATTTAATATATATTTTTATGGATATGTATGTCCTTTGGTTACATGTCATTTTTGGAATATATTTTTTATGCATATGAATAAACCTTTTGAAAATTATTAATTTCTTTAAAAATGTATAAAATTATATACTTTATTAATGTAATCAGGATAAATAATTGTTATTATGTAGTTTTTGATGCCGTGGTTATAAAGGGATGTAATAAAATTAACAAATTTATATAGAAATATGTTTTTGAATTAGGTTATAGAATAATTCTATATGATGATTTTTATCTATTCTTGGGAACATAGTAGAATAACTATTACATTCCCTTGACTATGATGAAGTTGAATTTTGAAAAGAATCCCTTGATCAGATCATTTATGAGGGAATGTAAATCTCATAGAAACTATAATGAGATGTATTCTAGAAGAATCACCACCCATGATTAACACAATTAATTTTCTCTCTTTATATATCATGATGATTTCATGAGTTGTTTTCTATGTTGATGATTGGAGGATATCGATTAGTAATTACGTATTTAATAACTAATATTTTAATTTTTCATGTTTCATGTTTTTTTATTTTCTTTAATGTCTTACATTAAATGAATTATTTTTAATAAATAAATTTATGTAAATAAAATACTAATTTTAATGAAAATTTATTGATATAATTAAATGAATTATTATTATGTAAGTAATCAATATTAAATAAGCATGAATAAAATAATTTAATATTAAAAACTAATACTTTTCAAACAGTTTTTATGTGGTGTACTCTCTTAATTAATTTAATTAAAACTATAGAATAATGATTATAATAAAATATAGTGTTTATATTCATACATATTCATTAAAATTAATCTAATGGTTTTTTTCAGAATAGAATAAGAATAAATAACATTTTATTCTTAATTTTATGGACTTATAAATATTGTTTTGTTACGTTTTATATTTTTTAAAATTTATTTTAATTAAAATTATGAACTTTATATAATTAAATGGATTTAAAAATTGGGATCAACTAGTTAAAATATTATAATATGCACATTTTTTTGGAAGAAAATATGTTAGAAATGTAAAATTAATTTACGACTATAAAGGGTGAAATGATTTTGAAGGGTTAAATTAAGGTGAAATGTCATTAAATAAATATAACTTTATCAAAAAAATTGTTGGATGATTGGATTAAAAACCTATATCAGTTTTTTCTATAATTTGGATCCACTTTTTAGGATAAATTACTTTCCATATTCAGAAAAGAATGTGTGTCTGTGGAAATTCCTTTCAACCCCACCAATAAAGTGACCCCTTCCCTATGAGCTTCATCCCGAACGACTTTTTCATTCTCTACCTAAATCCATACTAAAATTCACTCCCTAATAATTACTTACTACTTTTGGGAACTTCTAGTCATGATAAAGTGTTCCAAATTATTAATTTCTAAGATTATCTCAAAGCTAATATTTAGGTCTTCACAATATGTGTGATCGTCACCTAATATTCTTTATCCACCTATACATCAATCGAATTTATGATTTTTATAACAATTTTTTGATATCATTACTCCTCTATAAATGTGATATTTTAACTATAAAATTACTTTATTTTCTCTTTCAAACATGATAACCTGAAATTACTTAGGTAAATTTCATATATATGTGAATAATGTTATAAAATAAAAATCATGAAATATTATAAAAACATAAATACTTTTAATATTTGGTAATAATAATCATTTTAAATTTTTTTATAATTATATAATAGTAATATAAATGTGTATTAATTAATAAAACAAATTAAATAAAATGATCATCAGAATTATAGTACTATATCAAACTCATATATAATATCTCCATGAAAATTATCGATGTGATGAACACATGTGAATGATGAAATTAATAAATTGAATACATCGAAGATATCATGGAACATACAAAATAATTAACACACGACTGTTAATTTTAACAAAGAATAAATTTTAAAGGGTTAATAAGAACTTATAATTTAATGGTAATAAATAAAATAAATACAACTATGGTTCTAATATAGAGGAATAATAAACCTAAAATTATTATATAAAAATATTTAAAAATATGGACACGTGTGAATCAAAGATAAGGTTTTTTCATTTCACAATTTTTTTCATTGATCCATAATAATTCTTCCTTGATTATGTTATTCTATATTAAATATCATCCTCCCCTTCTCTATCTCACATTTTATTTTCAATTTTATCTTAGGAAATAATATTTTCGTAACAAAATATCATTATTTTATTTATTTCGTACTCTTTTTAAATAAATTTTTTTTAAGGATATTATTCATCCACTATCTTTGATATATCTATTTAATATCCATGTTTATTCTCAAATTTTGTTAATTTTATAATATAAATATATAATTCCTATTATGACACACTTATTTAAATTTTATTCCATTAAAACGGAAATTTTGTGTATTTTTTTTCAATGTGGGTTAGTTCTTAAATCTTTTTTAAATTATTAATATTTATTTCTCTATACTTACATATAAATTTTAATATTTCACTAATTTTTTTTATAGTTCAATATAGAGGATTTGTTTTAAATAAAATTAAATTCCTTAATATTAAATTTAAAAAATGTTTTTAATTGAATGTAATTTTTTACAACAACATCTGGAAATAGTTGTAAAAAATATTCTTCAATTATTTATATTCTAGTTCTTTCATATTTGAAAATTATCATTCATCTATATAATGTTATTTCAATTATCACCCTCTAGGTTATGATTCTCAATGTTTTCTTTTGGAAATTTAATGTTTTTTTTTTGAATATATTTCTATGTTATTCTTAAATTATAACTCATAAAAATGTTATGAAACCATTTACCTTCCATGGGTTAATCAATATTTAATGTGTGATAAATTTAAATTAAATCCTCAACCTGCTCATCTCATTTCATGTCTCAATAGATTTCTCCACTATTTACATGTAGACCATTGACTAAAACACTATTTTATTGTTGTGTGATGTATTTTATGGTGGATTGGGTTGTGATGGAGATGAGAATGTTCGGTTAGTTAAATTTATTTTTATTAGTTTATATGATTATTTAGGTATTTTTATTTTCTTTTTTATATGGTCTTTTCTCACATCAACTCAACCACATGTCTTAGAAACTAATACAGTACATCCGATTCTATTTTTTTCTAGTGTGTGAGTTTTTTTAGTTGTTTTGGGTTGTGTTGGTGGAGCATTCCCTAGTATCCCAGGAGGCTCATCCAATTTAATTTTGTCTTCAAAATTTGGGATTTTACTATCCTTTAAAAATTGTTTTGTGTAGGATCCTATTTTTTAGTGGCATTTTTTATTAAATGGAATTGTTTTCCATGTTTTTAATTATGTACTACCTATGGTTGGTTTTTGGTGTTCTGTACGAGTTATATAGAACGGTACTTTGTGGTCTAATGCTCTTGGTGATGATGAAAGTGCTTCTGAAATATTGTTTTGGAGAGACTTATATTCCTTCTTCAATAGATTTTATCTATTCATTCTTAATGGTTTCTTTCACTGTTTAAATTTTATTTCATGATTTTAGTGATGGTGGGATCAATGGTGTTCCTTTAGTTATTTTTCTAGTTTTATTTCATGATGATGTCCTTGTAATTTTTATTCTCATAGAATGTGATCGATATTATAGATGCGACAGTTTTCAATGATGTGCATCAATGGTGGAAACTATGATACTGATTAAAACATGTAATGTTTTGAAGGATATAACCTCAATTGATATAGTTGGATAGGTCCATGGGGTCACTATCACTCTTAGGGTAATTGTTAGGTTTCTATCTAGTGATATGATTAATCTCGTGTTTCTATTTTTAAAATTAAAAATTAAAAATTAAAACATTTTATATTTTAATTTTAATTTATTTTTTTATTTTTTTTACTACAGTGTTGATATTATTTGGTTGATTTTTTGAATTTCTATTTTTAAGCCATATTTATTTTATAAAATTAAAAAATAATGAATAACGATGATTTATGTTTAGATTATTAGGGAATGAAAAATTGTGGTTTAACAATATATGATGTTTAGGAAAAAAATATATCTATAAAATTCATTAGTTAAATATATACATCTCATGATATTATTCGGTGTTATGTGTTATTAGTATAATTCTAGAATGTTTTGCGAAACTGGTGGTTAAAATATATACACAATGTTATGGGTATTATTTACTTATACTATTAAATGTTGATAAAAATGTATTGGTAGTGAATTGTTACATATGATATGATTTTTTATGTATTTTCCTCTCCAGAATTCCAATATTCTGTTACCAAGTTACTTTTTTTTATTTCAAGATATTATTTTATGGTTTATAATATAATTAAATGATGATGGTTTTATGATTAAATATTCTTATGAAATTATCGATGATTATGAAAACATTCCTTATGATCAACACTTATTATTATATATTCTTATTAATCATATATTTCTCCTATAATTATGTTATCTCACATGTTTATGATCTAATACTCTATAACTCAATAATATTTTTCCCTTAATAACTGTTTTATCTCACTCATTCTAATGATTACCATTTACCTCAAAATTATTTTCAATTATATCTATATAATAATGCCATGTGTGGGGAATTTTATGGGAGGATATTGAAATAATAATGTTTAATTATATATTTATAATTGAAATATTAAAAGACATTAAACCACTACTTTCTTGTCTTGTGTGTTTTAATAATTAGATATAATGTTTAATCTTGTAAATAATGTAAAATATATTTATGTTACATTTTAGTCATCTAAAAATTACTTTATCAAATCTAATACTTTTATATATGGAATACTAACAAAATAATGATGAAAATAAAATCTCATTCAATATAAAATATAATCTCAGAAGTTTCATAAAATAATATGATAATAATGATTGGTATGATCCATGATAAGACTATTTATCCTAAAAATTAATAAAGAAACATCAACATCCCCTTATTTTATCAATATAATTGGTTCCTTTATTGAATTTTAGAGTTTGTGGTCTCTATTTAGAATGAAAATATATATAAAATTAAGCCTATGATCATAAAAAAATGTACCATTAATTTATTATGAACTATAATATGAATATTAATTAAACATTATTTTATTTTCCTAATATATTAAGGATTATAGAGTTGGATATCTTAGGAAGACTATATAATTCCTCAATGATAGTATATAAGGTATTAGAATACAAAAACTCTTAGATGGTCTAATAGTAAACCCGAGTCATTGAAAAAAAGAGGTGGATTCATGATGTAAGGGAAATATTTCCATTATGTAAATCCTATACATTAGAGGCATAATTACCCAGAATATCTAATGTGTTTTTTAAAAAACATTTGAGATATAAAAATTAATAAAATTTTATAGAAATACAATATTTAATTTTGATGTTTATAATAGATAAATATAATGTGACCATGAAAAATCACATTAATACGTTCCATGTGTACATTATTTATTTCCATTGAGAAACATATATATCCAAAAAAAAATTACCCATACATAAAAAAATGTATTTGGATTTTCTATCAATTGTGATACAATTTTAAAATATATTATAATTAGTTAAGATTGAATTAACTAATACATTTTCCTGATTTACATACTGAAATTATTTTCAATGTATATCACTAATCACGGATATTATTGAATGAATATGAATGAAAATGTAGAATAATTTAATCTAAAATGTTTATAAATATACTAATAATCATTATAGAAGTCCCACAATATATTGTAAGTATGAAGAGACAAGATTTTTGAACATGTAGTTACAAAAAATTTATTCATAATACTTTAGAATAAAGGACCATAAATAGAGTTTTTAGTGGTTTTATATCATAAATAAAAATTAAATATGATGATAAATATTTCATCATGGTAATTAATTATTTATACAAATTTTGTGCAAAAATTAGTAGAGTTAAAAAAATCTTGAAATAGAGACACTAAATAATCTATGTGTTGTAACATTAGCTTGAAATGATTTCTGTGCATTTGTTTTGAGAACTATATGCCCTCTAAAATTGAATAAAAAAAATTTATGAATAAATAAATATATGGGTAGTAATGTAATTTTTATATCCAATTTAAAACAAAAAAGATTGGTGTTATTCTTGAAATTTTATGACTAGAGGATATTGCTTTCATTTATTAGTGAAATTTTATTTTACAAATTATGAATAATAAATTAATAGATTTATTAGAGTGTAATATAATTTTATATTGGTTTGTATTAAAACTAATGATTTTTTTTGTTTTCTAATATGTATTTTATTTGAGTTTTTTCAATCTATTATATACATAATAATTTATGCAAAAAAAGAAACTCTCTAAAAATGTTGAGATAGGATAATACATCACCTAAATTAGGATATTCAATTTGGACATTGATTTTTTACTATACACATGAATTAAGATAAACTAATAAATTAATTTTGTTTCTTTACATTCTATGATATACCAAATACTCATCTAAATTATGTGTATGTTGTCATTGACACCAAAGTGTTAATATTTAGGAATATGAAATTAGTTTTTTGGGCCTGGAATACCCTTTATATTTATCCATGTGCTTGTATAAATTATTGGAGAAAATAAATAATGGAAGGAATTTTAAATTTGAGGAGAGTCTTTATATATGGATAAATATTTTTTTCCCAATAATAAGAGATCATTTATTTTATTCATCAAATCAAAATCATTATTTATTGAAGTCAATAGGGAGTACAAGGTGTTTACTGGAATATTTTATTATCATGAACACTTAGTTTTTGTTATAGTATAAATATTCAATAATAATATTATAAATGGATATTTTGTACCCCTAAAAATATAAATTAATTATATTAGTGTCTAAAATAGATATGTAGTTCATGTAAATGTTGGAAGTGGTCTTCCTTGAGATGTTGTATTCTCAGTTTTCTTAAAAAAATGAACATTCAACAATTGATATTTTATATTTGTGGGGATCCAACTTAATCCCTACCATATCAATAATTTTTATATATTCTAAAATCATATTAATTTTCAAATTTCATGCTTTCCATAGATGTACAAGGCTATACCATTTCTTTGATTTCTAAAATCATTAAAGAAATAAGATAATCATGATAAGTGATATATCACCAATCAGTCACCAAGGATTAACACCTAATAGTGAAGGGGTGATCCTTATAAATCATTATATCTTTCTCAATATTTCATTAATTATTTGGAAAAGTTCTAAAAGTGTGGAAACAACTTATATATACATAATCCAATCTAATTACACTAACTTATAGTGAGATATTATAATTCCCTTGAGTATAAATTTTATAAATGTGATAATGTACATTGATTAATCTATATCATTGATTGAAATGATTAATATTTCTATAAAATTTATATTACAGTGCGTTTTATCTCAAGTATCTATTCACATAATTCATTATTGTGGTTTCCCATTTTTTATTATTGTGGGTGTGAATTTTGTGGAATATAATTGTATAATATATTGATTTTTAGACTCTTAAATTTTTAAATTAGTATTTCATATTTACCAAAGAATATAATATAGTGGAATATGACTATGTGTCCACCATATGTATTCAAACACACACCTTATGTTTCTCTATTATCATTTATTTATTTATTTGGATTCTAAAACATAAATTAACATAATAACCAATATATTTTTAATATAATTTTCTCAAGGGATTATATACAAAATTTTTTGAACAATTTGTAAATATGAAATGAACCATGTTTATAATATATACGGAATATTAGGTTAGATTCGAAAAATATATCTCAATTTGATGTAATCAATCCTTTATTTACTAAAAATGAGTTCCTTTGTGGCTTTCTCTAAATTCATGAAAAAATTTCACAATCTATTCAACTTGCTAGGAAAATTAGTAACAACTCCTCACTGTAATCATAGTGAGTGAATTTAATTATATTATTAATATATTATCCATCATGAAATTACCAAATATAAAAATTAAATCGATAACTCATTGTCATCATGTCCCTCTGTAGATAAAAGGATGTTTAAATACAAAATAAATGGTTTTTTAAATTT
Organism: Viscum album; assembly: GCA_963277665.1. Classification (NCBI taxonomy): domain Eukaryota; kingdom Viridiplantae; phylum Streptophyta; class Magnoliopsida; order Santalales; family Viscaceae; genus Viscum; species Viscum album. The sequence goes on from OY728161.1 coordinate 1,877,355,877, forward strand.
ATACTCATCATTTACACTCAGTCTATCAAATATAAATATATTAAATGGGAGGGAATGAAAGAATAAAATAGTGAGAATTAAAATAAATTATAAAAATTTAATAAAAATATTTTGAAAAAATGCAATTAGTTTAATAGATATTTTAAAAAAATAAACAGAAATATACAAAATATGAATTCATTACAATATTTAAGACTAGACCTAGTCAATAGATAAATTAGTCGTCCATGTAAATGCAACAAAAAAAAAAGAAGAGAATAAATTTATACACATAATAAATTAGATGGTAAATACAAGAAGAATTATATGATAACAATGAACATCAATGGGATATATAAAATGATATATAGGAAGAAGGAGAATAACACATATAAATAATAATCATGAAATGTATATATAATTTGATAGATAATACAATTAGTAAGAAAATTTTCTAAGACAAGGATGTTATCAAAAATATTTTACCATTAATTTATGAAAAATATATCATATGAAATTTAGAATTTCAATTTTATATAGTTTTATTAAGTCACCATTTATGAAAAATTTAGAGGCTTGAGTAACTTGACATCAATCACCTATAGTGACATAAGAATTACATTTCTAATAAAATAATCTACCATAAATAAAATCCATGTTAGATAGTTTGGGGTAATATAATTGGAAAAATAGGTCCATATTTTCCTTATATCATAGTTGTTAAAACAAATTAATTCTGATAACTGCTCAAACGGACAACCATTAATCTATAAGTTATAAAAAATCATCCCATATTTGGACATCAATATTCCAAAAAATATCAAACCAATTCCAACATAAATATTATATCACTCTATTAGGAAGTATAATTTGATAACACTAATAACAAATTACATAAACACATGGACCTATAACGTCTAATAGAGAGAAATATGAACTAAATCAAGTCCTATAAACCACGAAATTCATGTAAGCAAAAAATCATTACTATAAACCCCACAAAACTATAGTGTTAAATAAAAAATCATCAAGGAATAAATTAAAGGATGTTATCTAATATGATCCCAAAAAGTGACTTTAAATTAGTTTCAAGATAAATACATATCCAATTATCCTCAATTATATAAATATTTTAGCAACACCATAGTACAATTAAACCACCTCTCCTGGAAAACAAGGTTTATAAAAACCATTCAAGAAGATTATAATGATATTAAGAGAAATATCAATACCAATACTTGAAAAACCCCACTAAGAAAAATATATATATATTTTTGTCTCTAATAAAGAAATCAATCCTTTCTCCACTAACATCAAAGGGTTATAGGTGAACTCCTCTGAAGAATATTGATTAAATTGGAATCTAAATTATTTCTCACTTATTCTCTTATAAAAATATTATTAGTCCTTGATTAATGATTATTTCATTAAGTTAATTGAATAAATATTAAATTACACCATCTAAAATATATCTTGATATGGTTGGATTTTATTCAATGGGACTAACAAAGAATGAGAGTCTCATAAATATTTAAAAATATCCAACATGCTTTGTATCTTTTAATTACCTTTATAATATGATATTATAATATATAGAAAAAATGATAAGTTCTATTGATCATTAAAATTATCAATTAAGTAATTTCAATATGATTTAAATATTTTTTAAAAAAATACAAAAAAAATTATTCACATAATTAATTATCGAATATTATTTAAAATTATACTAAAAACAGAAAATAATAAAATTTCTAATTTCTATCTAAAAAAGGAAAAAATAATTTAATAATATTATTTTCCAAGGAAATATATTATATGAGGGAAAATAATCAGGGAATTTCATAACAAAATTGTTAATAAAAAACATTTTTACATGTATATAAATTTTTTATGGAAATTCATTTAATTTATAGATATAAAGGATAACCCTATATTTATTTTCTTTTGGTCTTAAAGAGACATAAGTAAATTAAATCTACTTGGTATGAGAACTATAAAAACAAAAAAGATGAAGAAAATGTTAATTAGTCATGATTTAAAATTTATTGGTATCATATTTAGGAATAATATATTATTGCAAATGAAATAAATTCTGAATTATTCTCCTTAGTGAATGGTATTTAAAAAAAAATAGGGATATAAATATATTTAAAGAGAGTATATGATTTTCATGTCATTTATCTTAGTTCTTGAGAAATTTGATGTAATGATTTCATATTTGGAGGATAAATATTTGGATAAAATCACATTTATAGAACATTATAAAATTTGATTAGATATGAGATGATAATAAGAACATAGGAAAATAATAATAAAAATAAAAGTAAAAAATAGTTTATTCATGGATTTGAAGAAGCTAGATAATAGTTAATCTAAGGAGGAAGACCAAAATACATGAAAATATGAAGAATAAGTCATGAATTATTGAGATCCTGTATCATTTATGTTAAGAGTATTTATCAATGGGTAATTACTATAGACGAAAAATATCCCATTCATGTGTTTTAATTATTTTATGTTTTTATGAGTTGTAGAAAATTTTATTATAAAGTCTCACGATAATAAATATGATTTAAAACTAAAAAAACATCATATTAAATATAATTGATAATAAGTGTGTTTTCAATTACATAGAAAGAGGGATTATAAAAGGGAAGTCCAATATAATCTGATAAACTAAAAAAATATTATATATGATACAATGGGATATATTTTGTGAGGATAGTGATGTTGGTCGAGAAATCATTGAATATGACGGTAAAAAATTATATATGGTACATGAAGAAGATAAAAAAGGTTCATTTTGTGAAGAGTTTAATGAGGTTAAATAAGAAAAAACTAAAGGGGAATTTTTTTAATGCTTTAAACAAAAATTATATTTTAATTTTTATCACATGTTAGTGATGAGGACGTAATAGTTAAATAAGACATGTGAAACAAGTTACATGGAGTTTTAATTTAACAAAACAAAAAATGATCTCATGAAGAATATTTTTCATAAAAAAATATTACTTATTTAATTGATAAATTTAATTAAATACATGAAAAATAATATGAATTCATAGGATTAAAAAATTAACATTCTTCAATCAAAACTTCTTAGACTCATATAATTATATGATTTTTTGTTTTTTTATGAATGATCATCGATATTGATTTAATAAAACTCTAAATGATATAGGAAACTGTAATTAAAATCAAAAAATCTTGAAGAGTGACTAAAAAAATAAAAATATCATCACTTGGTTATCTAAAATCTAGGACATATTTATGGTCTGGAAAGTAGCTTATAATTTATTATTAATGTTAAGTTAATTGATCTGTAGAATACATACCTATTTTAAAACATAATAGAAATGTAAAAATAAATAGATAAAAATTATATAATTTGGAATGATAAATATTTTAGTGAAGGAACTATGTACATGAATTATGAAAATGTTTTATATTTTTGTATTGTCCAATAAAAATTAGTTTATCATAGAATTGAATGTTTACCAAAAATGGTATGATAAAATGCTGGATAATTTTTTTTAGAAAAAAAATGGTCTTGAAAATTAAATTTCATATACTACAAATACATAAAATGGATGATAATAAATTGGGAATATAGTTAAAGAATATATTAAATACTCCTTAAGAAGTTGAATAAATAAATATCAAAATAATTTCTAAAGAATAAAACACTTGATGAACATACTATAATGGTGGTGTTTTCTGATGAGGATTGAGCGTGTGAGAGAATGAAAATATATTTCATCTCAAAAGTGAGTAATACATTGGATATATAAATATGATGTATTAGAACCCCTTTTAGAATTAGTGTATTTACTACTAATATTAAAATACAAATAAAAGACTAATCCAAACAATTGATCTTTAATTTGAACTAATTGTGAAAATGGACTGTGTATTATTATGTGAAACTTTTCAAAAATTTAAGATAATGAATTCAAATTTTAATGGGTTATAGATAATTAATGTGACCCAAGAAAAAAACACTTAAATAATACATTAATCACATGATTTAAATAATAAATCTCACAAATAGTCACAAAACCCATTGGAATAATGTTTTAGTGTCTTGGAAATTTTATATATATATATATATATATATATATTAGTTGGAATCACTTGAAATTTTTTTACCATAATATTTATCCTCTATAAATTTTCATGATATATCAGATGATACAATCATCTTTATAATATAGGGATTGAAAACATAAGAATGCTGGAAGCTCAACTTCCCATTAAAAGAAAAGTCATATCTTAAATTATTATATCATTTTCATAAATGGGAATATGAGAAATATATAAAAAGTAATAATAAAAGTTTAAAGTGTCCTTGATAAAAATCATAAAACATGATTGATAAATATAATATCATAATATTATTATTATGGAAACTTAAAGAAATTATATTCTAGAAAATAAAATACTAATAATCAAAAGAAATGTGATAATGATATAAGAATGAGGAAAACATAAAATTAATTTATAATCATGAGAACATTCCAGAACAATTTGAAATGGTAGGAAAACATAAAAATTGTAATCATATCATTATGAACCTAAGTAATTGAAAAAATACTCAAATTAAAAATACTGATTACATATTAACCCCATGACACTTGCCCTTGGTGAACCTAGATCTTTACTATACATCTCACACATAAATTTATCTATATATATTAACACAATCATACACACCATTTGTGAACCTAGATACTTTAAGACCTATTAACACATATAATTGTGTGAGTAACTTAACAAAATTGTAGATAACCATTGAGATCCTAGATTTATATTAACATGTCTACAAATAAAATTGAGATTAGATATTAATGCCATCACAATCACCGATTATGAAAATAGGTACATGAAAAACCATTCATATTACATTTCTTTATCAATATATAGGCATTTAAAAAAAAATGGAGTGCAATATAAGTACCACTAATCTCATTGTCCAAACATTTATGTGCCACACAAAATTAAAATAGGAATCATCTTTTAAAGAATCCATGGAAAATAATGGGTCAATTAAAACATTAAAAAAACCCATAAGATTAATGTAAGAATTCATATAATATTATAACTATTATATTCAAAAAAGTAATTCACTTAATAATAACATATAATGGGAGGCCAAAACATCACATCATGAATAATATAACTTTGAGGGTCCATATAAGTGAAAATGAAATTTTTTTCATAAATCATTTATTAAACGTTGATGTGAATATTAAATTAATTTTTGTGACATTTAGTAGTCGTGTTTTTGAAAACTTATTATCAAGATATCTAATTTTAAATTCCTTGAAAATTCATAATGGTTTCAAAAAGGATAAGTAAAAATATCTTAAAAATATTTACTTTTAAGTGAATCTTTACTAATAATGACTAAAAATCGTCATTAATTTTTCAATAAAAAAGTGGATAAAATTTTAATTAATTTACTTTTTGAAATAATATTTAATAACAAAAACATTAATCATTTATAATATTTTCAATGAAATATGTCGAAAAACTGTGTGAATTTTTACTTTTAAAAATAATATTTAATAAAGAAAAATTTAAAAACACAAGTGTTTCTAAATAATATATGTGGAAATAAATTGAATAAATTTAATTTTAAAATGATTATTTAATAATGTAAACAAGAAAAATATATAAGAGTAGTGAAAAGAAAATGGGTATTGGATGATTTAACATTTTTTTTGGAAATGATGTGAAATCCATTTGAATATTTTGAAATTTTTTTTCAAAATCCACATTGCAATACATATTATAAAACATTAAATTTAAAATATGGTAAATTGAAATTTATTTTTACCAAATATTTCAATAAGAGAAGAAAATTATCGTGTCTTTAGAATAAATCAGTATAAAAGATTACTATATGGTTTATTGCAATTTAGATATATCAATTTCTTTTAGAGGAAGTTGAAAATAAATCCTTATGAATTGCATAAACATTAAATTAAAACTATTAGTGGATAATGACCATGAAAATTAAAATAGAATACTAGATATAATGAGTTAATTCATTTTATAATATATAATATAGTCAAAATGAACACAAGTTAAATGAAGATATAAGTGTAATTAAAATAATTCATCAAAGAAGGGGAAATTAAAATGAAGATCCCTTACATCATTTTCAACATTAAAACCAAAATTCAATGATAATGTTGACATGAAATTATAAATTTAATATCATTACTTATAAGATAATCATGATATAAATTTTACAAGTGGGTGTTAATTACATCATATGAAATAAAACGTGGTGTATTGCATAAAAATTTATCAAAATCAAAATGAAGACTAAATCCCTTACTCTGTTTCCTTGCATATTGGTTCATAATCTAAAATCCTGTAAAACAAAAATATATTAATTAATAAAATATTTATGAAAATAAATTTTAAATTTTAGCCTTTTATATTCATAACTATATTTTTTTTATCATGAGTACATTAATTAGTTAAATCGTATTTTGACCATAAGGTATTAACTAATTTTATTATTTAGAATATTTTTAATAATTTTTATATCATTAACCATAATTTTATACCTTGTTAATTGTTGATATATGTAACACTATGATAATTTAAATGGGTACTATAGTCGATATCATATTCAACAATCAACATTGAGTTCAAAAAAGTTTTTTTTTTGGATTAAATTTTACAATTAATCATTGGAATATTTAGAAATTTTATTTTAAAATTTTTTTAAATCAAAATATTGGAATTTACATTGGGTAAATGTTTTGGATTTTTTTTGAAAATAATAATTATTCACTAAGTAGTGAAAAATATTGATTTTTATAAAATTGCGTTTTGTTTTTAATAAATTAAGAAATTTAATAGTGTTGTTAATTTTTGAATTTACATCACAATAAAATCATTATATTTTTTATATTAAATCATATTAAATACATTTATATCATCTTTATAGTATATTTTAGTATAAGTCTATTTATAGCCTTAATTTTTTTGAAAACTGTTTTAATGTTCATAAAGATTATACCTTTTTATTAATTAAAATATAATATAATGATGAATTATTTGAATTAATTATATATATAATATATCTTTAAATATTAATTTAAATTTATTTAATTATTATTACTTGTCATATAGTTTTTATAAGACCATCTTATTCTTGGAAAACGCATTGCACCGAAAATTTCTTTTTCTACATACCTATGAGTTTTATTTTATATTACATTCTACCAATTATATGATTTTAATTTTAAAAAAATGTATTAAATATTTTTAATCAATATAATTAATATTATCGAACATTCTCATCAAAATTTTTATCCATAATGAATAGTTAAAATAGAAAAAATCAATTATGGTATTTAAGGTTAAAATCAGTTTACTAGGGGTTAAAATAAATGTATAAGTATAGAAAATGGATGAAAAATAATATAATTCTAATATTTTGTCATATATAGAGATTAAATATTTTAAATCAAGATAATGGGCCATTTTTGAACCTTGTGGTATGTAAAAAATGCGGGTTTAACTCTCTCTTTTCAAAACTTCCATGTGTGTGCTCTCCCACATTCAGAAAAGGATACCAATTCTCCTCTCCTCTTTATAGTTCTAAAACACATTGGTTTGGATATTAAATACCAAAATAAATTCATTAATTCCATACCAAAAACCAAAAATACTTGGTTTTATCATGAATCCATTCTAGGAAGGCTTTAGGTATACATTTAATGATGTTTCCTGAAGATAGGGTAATGTTCTTAATCAATAATTATATTTTATTTATTATTATACATCATACAAACTATATTAACCAATGATTATATAATACAGACTATATATTGTAGAAACCAATTTTTTACATCTAAAACCATCTCCTCATCCATCAAATGGTTAATGAAACCGTTGATCATGTGTACGATAGACTACTACCTTATGAAGCAATGTGATTCATTTTCCCCTTTTAGTTTACATGAAAGTTAATGATAATTTATTATATTTTTATATACTATATTTATATATTTTAAATAATTACAAGAAAGAGATATATCATAAAATATATTACCATTTCATCCATTGAATAAATGATAATGTCATTCATGTGCACCACAAAATACCTCCTCTCAATCCAATGTGATTTGTTTTAATTAATGATTAACATGGATGGTATATATAAGGTTTTTTAAATAAATAAGATTATTTTTATAGTCTAATTATCTGAATGGAAAAATAATATAATACATACAATCTTTCCGTAACGATCATAGGAAAAAAAAGCATCACCCACACATATCTATGACCCACCTTCTCCATCACTGTGACGTAGTTCAATTTTAAAAACCATATTTCATATTTTATAGAGATTAATTTTTATATAAAAATGATAATTATTTTATGATTATAATTTTGGAAATGATTAAATAATAATCTCCTTTTCCCTAGTCAACTTACTCATTTTTTTGGACATATGAGATATTTATTATTAAAAAGTATCATCTGAAATTAATTGGTCAACTAATTGGATATGACATGGTAAAAAATAAAATAAATGTAAGAATAAAATTGGAAATTGGTTTAGAAAATTATATAGTTAATATAATTTTAATTTTCAGAAATATAAGGAATGTACTCAATGATTCTGGCTCGAGGAAAGGGTTTCGTCTCAAAACATCCTTATTTGAGACACCTATCCTTTTATGAACAAAATTTATTTTTTATAGGGTATATAATAACAATTTAAATATTATATAATTAATAATTCATACCTCATTGTATTTTATGGTATAAACCATTAAAATAATTCATGGGGGTTATGATCCAAAAACTACAAATATGGTAAGGGCTTATTTCATGCTATCGTTTTTTTCAGGATTGTTTATTATTTGAAATAAATTAAATGGAATTATTTGATAATTCTCTAATAAACCACTCTAAATTTTCCATTGTATTTATTCATGAAATTATTATGTTTTAGTTATATTTTACTCTATTCGGTACTTAAAAATATAATTTTTTAAAGAAAACTAACTTTATTTATATATCCAATCGAAAGGTATTTAAATTAATTATCCATTTTATTTTTTAATTATTTTAAAAAATGTTTTATTAATATTATTATAGGATAAATTATATTAATTTTACTCATGTTTTCCAATTTTTAGAATGGTTTGGAAGTAATTTTCTTTTCATTTTCCAAATGAGTGATTTTTTGACTTTTTAGGAAAGTGTGGAAGGAATAATTTTTTTTATTATTTATAGAATGTATGGTATTACTCCCATCATGACTATTATTATTTTTTAATATTAATTTATATTTTTATAATTTTATTTTTATAATATTTTTCATAATATTATTGAAATTTCTAGTTTTTCAGAAGTGATTTTCCAAGTGAAAGGGTAATTTTCTCCAAGAATGCTTTTAATATTTTTAAAAGTATTCTAATCACTGAAAGTAACCTTTTATGTTATGGATTTATTTTAAATAATATATATATGTATATAATATATATACCAAGATTTTAATATCATATATTCATGGGGAAATATATACCTTATGTTCATCTCCCAAGTTTCTTCATTATATAATTTACTTTTATTATGAAATGAGATAAGATTATAAAACCCATGGAATTACATGGGTAATTATTATCTTTATTTCTTAGGATTGATTTTATATTATGGATCCCAAAATTCATGATCATGTTATGATGACTGTGCCCATATTGTACTATGTGATCCTTATATTTCTTATATGATAGATGTTCCCTGAGAGGGCTCCAATAAATTATTAAATGTACTTAGTGTCATGAAAAATCATGTATGAGATTCGAATAAACCTAATCCATTATGATACCTTTTCGGCTATGTGTTATCATTCAAGTATTTTTTCTTGACTCATGGTAATTTTGTGTTTTTTTTCTACAAGCATATTTTATATATTACGATGAACTTGTGAAACCATGTTCTTTATGCTATGTTTTCATGAGACTATCCATATTCCTTTTACTTTATGATATCATGTTATATCTTTAACTCACCAAGTATTTTTCATTATCATGTATATTTTTACTAGGATTTCTAGTTCACACCATTTTTTATGTATTCCTCAGGATATCCAATATATTTGTATGAGATAAAAAAATTAGGACCTCCCAAAGGAAATGAAAACATGATTTTTTATTTTTGTTTCCTTTTATGTATTATGAACATATTTCTAAAAATAAACTATCATTAATTATATTCTATTTGCAATTAATGGGTTATTATATTAAGAATCACGTAATAATATGATTTAAATGAATGTTCCACTATATTTGGTTTCAAATTAACGATTTTTATATCCTTTAAAAACAAGGATTAGAAACAGTTAGTGAGAATCCTATGGATAAGTCTTATGATAATGAAAATTCATAAAAAAATTTAGTATCTTGGTGAAGTATAGAAGGAGTGGTTTCCCAGAAATTATATAACTATCTAGATAATACAGTTGGGCACATTTTTATCATATATGTACCTTGTGGTAATAACAGTAAAAATGAATTTCAGGATTTTCTCGAGTGTTACCTGGTACACCACAACATGCCTTATAGAAAACCTTTTATTCCTAACCGATGGATATGATATGTAAATTTGAAAACTCTTTACGAACCATTATGAAGGACATGAATGAATTTATAGGTTAGAGAACCTAATAGGAGTCATTACCATGGGTGATGAAAATTGAAACCTAGAGTCCCATAAATTAATAAATACATACAACTTATTAGTTATTCCATATATGTTTATAAGCATCCATTTAGTAAATTAAAACATTATCATCTCGTTTCTTTTAATAATTTTAGTAATGACTGTAAATAGGAGAAATATTTTGGAATCCAATGTGTTGGGAAATGTAAATATTTTTATAATGAGATTACTAACCTAATGGGAACCTCATTTAAACATATTGTGATCATGTTAAATGAGAAATCTAAACTTATTATCTCAAACTAGAAGATATTTGAATTTATAATCACATCAATGAAGAGAAGGATGTTGTTTAATACAAGTTTAAATGTTAAATATGATATAATATAGATGATTTGTCCTCATAAATATCTATATAATGGGAATAAGAACCTAGAATTATATCTAAATGGAAGGGGATGATGTTTTATCTGTAGAAGTAAAGGGACTAGAGAAATTAATGTCTAAATAATTCGATGTATTATTTGTGGGGAATATGGAAATTATCTATGTTAATGCCATAAACTAGGGTTTATCCCCTATACAAAGGAAGTAATTATGTTATACCAATCATTAAACTCTTGTATTTATATATGGTGATCCTAGAATAGTTATGTAGAAATATTTTTATCAATTGTGTTTTGGTTAATACAATGATGAATATTGTAAGGATCATTCCACAATTGTTTTAATTTTACCATTTTCAAGAATATGTTAAATGTTACTAATGACCTAGAAAATATATTTAATGGGAATGTGATATATTATAGGAAAATTCATAAATATGGAAAAGATAACATTTGATATTTCATGATGTTTATCTAAATTATAATCATTAATTTTTTTTTTGATTTTTGGAAAATAATGGGTTGTATAAAAAACTATTGTAATTAAAAAATGGGTTTTATGAATAATCCACGTTGCTTATCATTTTATTGAGAACATTATAGGATGAAGGAGAATTATGAATATTATTATCACATATTTGTTTTCCATTTTTTTAAAAAGGGAAACCCCTAAATTGTGGGAAGAGACAAAGTATATGATATGTGTAACACCCGAGATTTTTTTTTGTTTTTATGTTATATAAATCATCAAAGGAATCTTTCACTACACACCACACTAGGTTGGCTTTCTTTACACACAACCGCGGCCTTCCTCGATATCTTGAGTTGTACGCAATACCGAGTTTCACTAAACAACGATATGCTATTAAAATATTATTTAAACTAGCCGTCATGAATAGTAATACCGACTTTTTTATATTTTATTAATTTTATCTTTCAAAATGGACTTCATTTTTGGATTTGGAATATCAAAATTATCCTAGGGTGAAATTTTGGTATTTTTCTGAAAACTTTCAATTTTGGATGAATAGTGAAAACACTAGGTTACTATTTAAAAACAGACTTTTTATTTAAATAATTATTTATTTTATTTTAGGTCAAAATTGATACGTTATACCTATATAAGGTCAATGCAATTCATTGCAATCATTTTATAATAATTTTAGATATATTAAAATTTTATTGAACTTTTCACAATCTTTTACCCACCTCCTAGGAGAATTTGCAAATTCACATAAAACATAATTTTACTGCTTGTGTGAGTGGAATTTTGAAAATACAAGAGACATGGTTAATATCAAGGAATAAAATGTGGTTCAATAAGATGATTTTTTTTGGTGAATATTAACTTTTTACTTTATTTTACCACGGTTAAAAGTAAATGGGGTAATTAAGGGTAAAAATGATATTATTATTACCCTAAAACATATCCTAATTCTATTGGATAAGTTTAATTCGACCAAAGACAACCTTAGGAATAAAATATGACAATTTAGGCCCAGTTCGATTATATTAGGACATTTTATATTATTTTATTTAAAGAATAGTTAAAATAGTTAAAATCATTGTTTAATAACTAAAACATTTTTAACAAAAGGTTATACATAAGATAAATTCGACTAAACATATTAATAAGAAAGCTAAAAATATTTCCTAAATAATGGTGTTTTATTTATCATTTTTAGACATTAAATATTTTAATTTATTTATGACACAATGATGATGAAATAATTATCTTATTAATGAAATATTAACATAATTGATGTTATAAATACTCAAATAAAAGTAATTTGAAGCTTTTTATGAATAAACTAATTTTATTGGTTAATTTGACATATTTTTATTCAGTTAATTAACTTTGTTCGAACAAATTAGGCTGTTAAGATTTTCACAAAAATCATGTACCAAATAGTGTCAAAATTGACAAAAAATAGTTGTTAAAACAAATATTATATTATTAATTGTTTTTTTATTCATAAAAATCTAAGGATCGGAAAAATGAATTATACAAGGTTATATAGATTAATAATAAACAACTTTATATTCTTTTGGCTTGTTATAGTATGTTTATTAACCTTACAGTGTAAGAAAACATGAAGACACGGTAAAAGTTAAATTATTTAACTTAAAGTTAAATCTAAATGATAAAGTTAAAATAAAAACCTAAACATGTCTAAATTATATTGGATGAGATTATTTCGCCCCATACCCACCTTACCTTTGAAATAAATCAATTTGGAGCTATTAAAAACCGTATATGACTTTATAATAAAATAATATTTTTAGTTTTCCCAAAGGTGCCCCTCTCCTCCCTTATAAAAGGGCACCTCCTCCCTCTCCTCCTCACACCACTTTGAGCCTTCAAGCTTGGAAAACCCCTGCCAATTTCAATTCTCCACTTCCCTAGAATCATCCTAGAGGTTCTGGTCTTCTTCAAAGACCATCTTTAGTGCCCAAAGATGAGGTTAAGAAGAGGCACTTCAAAGAAGAGGTACTGTCTGTTGCCGATTCTTTCAACTTTTTTTCTTCATCTACTTCTTCTTATTTAGTTGTTTAATTATGAAGTAATAACATCAGTATCAATAATATATTGATATGTTATTATAAGTATGAAACAACCCTATTTCACCATCTATTCATCCTACAGAAAATGAAATCACCGCGCGTGCGTACGTACCGAATACCGTCTCCACATCGTAGTGTAATATATTTTCCACCACCACCTTACATGGATGGGTATAATGGTGTAAATAATAACTATATATGATTATTTTAATGTGATATTGATTCTAAAATAGTATACATACACTCCAATACAATTTCATGATCATGGGAACGATATCATCGCTCGTGCGTACGTAAGGAATACCGTCTCCACGATGTGATGAGACTCGTTCTACATGATATTCATTGCATAATGATTATATTAATGAATTGAATGAATAAATATGATATATATTACACTAATACCATTCTGTAAATGAGGTATCTATAACCTAAAAAGAATAATAAGAATTTATTCGACAAAACATACATAAGAACAAAAAATAACAAACACCCGAATTACAAGTAGCAGTGAAATATTACTAATAAAAAGCTAAGAATATGACCACATATGATATCATAACAATAGTTATGATTCTGGAATAAGTCAATGACAATATTTAAATCATTATACAGGAGGTTTGGACACATACGAAGCAAATCGGACCTAAGGTAAGGGAAAATCTTGCAATCTCAATTTTTATCCGAGATTGTTTTTAATTTAGAATATACTGGGGAATATTTATCATCAACATACATTTTTCATCAATATGTAATATTATTTCTCTCCTCCAACAATTTTTTAAATCCAATTTTAACTTTCGGTGAGATTTTAGTAAAAGAAATGAAAGGAATCTTTTTTTGTTTTTCGTACGAGGTATTTTTTTTACTTTTCCAGCCAATGTACGAGAAGAATGTTTTATTTAACTTATACGGCATGAATGGATTTTTAGAAAATTATTTCCATGAATCTTCCTTTACATGTTTTCAAGTTTATTTTTAATTAGCTTCTTTGAGTTTAAAATTATATGACATGTTAAGAAAGGATAATGTTATTGAAGTAGAAATGATATTTTCCTCAAGAATGGAGTTCAAGTGTTTTTTCAAAATTATTTTCCATCTAAGATAATATAGGGTTCTGTTTGTATCCATATTTTTACCTTGCTCTGATTATGTTATGATGGAATTATTTTTATGAAGTCCTTTTATCTTATTTTATTTATGTTATGACGACATGATGTATAAGAATCCCATTTTTATTACATGGGTTATGATAGGATGTATGATTTATGATTTTGTGGCACACATAAGAATGGTTTCATTATTAGATCGGTGGGACCTATATCTCCCTACAATGCATTGGGTAAAGATTTATATCTCATGAGATAGAAATGACTGGAAAAGAAGGTTAATCCGGTTCAGTGAAACAGGACAGAAACGAGGAGTGAACACAGTTCAGAAATGGACTTTGTCCACTAAGATAGTCTTGGAAATGAGTCATGACTACTAAAAAATGATTCTCTGTGATTATGTGTGTATGAAAAAAAGTTTCATGTTTTAAGTTATGATTACTAGGATTACATTTCACTACTATGATTTATCGCATGTTAGGAAATTATGATTTCTTTTGCAGGTTAAGATTTTCAAAATGTTATGTTCTTATGAATATGTGGTGATTGACATTTCTTTTGTTTACCCTTACTGACCATTTGAGCTCACCCTTTTTGTATGTTTTCTTTCCCCAGGTCTGGAAGAAGGTTATTAAGTTGGATATTCCAAAAAAGGGACTCTAGATATAATGAAATAAATGGGAGACAATGTAGATACTTTATGAACCAGTTGTTTATGTGTCCCAGTTTCTAAAGACACAATACCTATATTTTCCTTTCCTGGTTTTATTATATGTTGTAATAAGTGTGCTTCAATTTTGAAGTAATAACAATGTATGTAAAGTATGGGTCGTTATAGTTGGTATGAGAGGAAAGGTATAGTCATCCTTTGGAAACTAGGATGTGAACACCTTAGTAAGAACCCTAAGGATAGGTTTAAGCATAGAACACAATCTTAGTGTTTTAGAAATGGCCATTTTTAACCTATGATAAGACCTTAAGTGTGAAATTTTATTCTTGATTATGTGGTTTTCCTATTATAATTATTGTTTCTCACACTATTCTTCTGGGTTTTAGAAAATGGCTGGAACCCGAAGGAACCATGTTAATGATGAATGTAATGGGAAATGCAATGATTTTCCCCCTGAGCAACCAAACATTATGGGAATCTTGTAGACATGATCACACAACTTTTCAATCTATGAATCATGCAGGACTTCCAAATGAGAAAAGGAAGGAGAAACATTATGTTGAATCCTTCATGAGGCATCGTCCACCTTCATTCAGCGGGTCTATTGATCCATTAGTTGCTGAACAATGGATCAGTACAACTGAAAAGATATTTTCAGTTATTCAATGTTCTGAACATGACAAAGTCATCTTAGTAGTGTATCTTTTATAAGGTGATTCTATTCAATGGTATAATCTTATCAAGAATATGAGGCAAAGAGATGAAATTGAGTCCATGGAATTAGATGAGTTCCAGAACTTATTTTTCAATAAGTATTTCCCTTGTTTTCTTTGAACAAAGATGGAGAATGAGTTTCTTGAACTGAAGCAAAAGGATAATGAATCGCTTGGTACCTATGAAGAAAATTTTACAAGACTTTCAAGGTACACTTCTGGGATTATTATACAACCTGAGAGTAAGAATGATCGATTATTTAGTGGCTTAAAACCAAGTCTTCGAAGGGGGTCATCTATAAGGGACTTCAATAGCTATGAGGAAATTGTTCAATGTGCTCTCAAAGATGAGATGGAGATTGGAGTAACCCATCACTCATATGGGTTTGATAAGAAGATGAAAATGGAATTCAAAGGAAAATCTAATGAGCACAGTGAAAAGAAGATGAGTTTTCCCTTATACTCAAAGTGTGGAAAGAAACATAGAGGGAGTTTTCTTAAATGTGCAAGTAAATGTTTCAAATGTTGAATGTAAGGTCATTGGTCATTTAAATGCCACAATGATGGGAAGAAGATGTCTAGTGATGCGAACAAAGAAAAGGATACACATGGTGCACCTCCTATACTTCAATGTTACAAGTGCAAGGAAATGGGTCATTATGCCAATCAATTCCCTAATCCATAGGTTGTTGATGCTGATCGATGTCAACAAACTCTTAAGGATAATGACAAAGGAAATTCACATGCAATTTCTATCAGTGATGTGGAGTATGAGAACTAAGTGGTTAAAGGTACACTTACCATCCACTCTAAATTAGAAAATGTTTTATTTGATTCTGGATCCACCCAGTCTTTTATTTATGAAGAATTTTCTAAGGGTATCTCCATATTACCTCAACATTTAGATATTGAGTTAGCTGTGACAACCCCTAATGGAACAACAGTCGCATCAAAAGTTTACAATTCTTCTCCGATTGAAGTTTGTGGGAAATTAATTCCTGCAAATCTTGTGATCCTTCCTATAGTGGAATTTGATGTGATTCTTAACATGGATTGGATTTCTTTATATGGATCTCATATCAATTTCTAAATAAGGGAAGTCACATTTCATATTCCTGATCAATCTATGATTGTCTATCGATGCAAGGAGGGACATAACCTTCCAGTGGAAATTTCTTCCATATTATGGGTCTTGATTCCACTAAATGAAGGTTATTTATCTCAAATGGTTGCAGAGAAACTCATGATTAAGAATATTTACATTGTACGGGAGTTTGATGATGTCTTTCAGAAGGAATTCCCGGGTCTTCCACCAAATTGTGCAGTTGAGTTTTCAATAGAACTCATACCAGGTGCTTTACCTATTTCAAAGTCACCTTATTGAATGGACCCAATTGAGTTGTAGGAATTGAAGAAGCAACTCCAAGAGTATCTTGATAAGGGATTCATATGCCCTAGTGCGTTACCTTGCGGAGAACCTGTTCTGTTTGTTAAGAAGAAATATGGATCAATGAGACTCTGCATTGATTATCGAGAACTTAACAAGATCACTATCAAGAAAAAATATCCTCTCCCATGCATTGATGAATTATATGAACAACTATGCGGAGCTCAATACTTTTTCAAGATTGATCATCGTTCAGGGTATCATCAATTAAGGGTCATAAGGGAGGATACACCAAAGACGACTTTCCATACAATGTATAGACACTATGAATTTATAGTGATGCCATTTGAACTTACTAATTCTCCTGCTATCTTCATGGATCTGATGAATAGAGTTTTTAGAGACTATCTTGATCAGTTTGTGGAAGTCTTTATAGACAATATTCTTGTCTATTCAAAGAGAAAGGAAGAACATGAAGATCACATGAGAATTATATTGAAGTCCCTGAGAAAGGAGAAGCTTTATGCCAAATTTACCATGTGTGAATTTTGGCTTCAAAAATTTTCATTTTTTGTCACATAATCTCAAAAGAGGGGATATCTGTGGATCCATCAAAAACAGAGATTATCGAATGATGGTCGAGACTAACAACAGTAACTGAGATCCGAAGTTTTCTTGGTTTGGCTGGATAATATCGATGTTTTGTGAAATATTTTTCATAGTTATCTAATCCAGTCACCAGGTTGACTCGAAAAGGAGTTATGTTTGTTTGGACAGAGGAGTGTGAAGTGAATTTCAAGGAGTTGAAAAGAAGGTTATCCAGTGAACCTATACTCACACTGCCTTGTAATGGAGAAAGGTTTGTGATCTACAGTGATGCATCCAAGAAGGGACTGGGGTGTGTTCTCATGCAAAATGATATGGTGATAGCTTATGCCTCATGACAGTTTAAAATCCATGAAAAAAATTACCCAACTCATGATTTGGAGTTAGCTATGGTAATCTTTGTATTAAACATTTGGATGCATTATCTTTATGGAGAATGGTGTGATATTTATACTGATCATAAAAGTTTAAAGTATATTTTCACACAAAAGGAGATGAATATGCGCCAAACAAGATGGTTGAAGCTGATTAAGGATTACGACTGCTCAATTCATTTCCACCATGGGAAAGAAAACATGGTTGCAGATGCATTAAGTCGACAAGACCATGCCAGCTTATCCATGATGAGGATCACAAAAGATCCAATATTTTTGGATTTACAAAGGATGGATCTTGGAATTATAATCGAAGGGAAAAAATTGTATCTTTCTCAAATGAATGTTCAACAATCTATATATGCGAAGATTAAAGAAGCACAGAAAGAAGATGTAGAGTTACAAAAGAAGGTGAGAAATGTTCCTGAATTCAATCTCGATTGTGAAGGGATAATAAAGTTCCGGAATCGAGTTTGTGTTCCTCCCATACCTGAATTAAAGAAGGAGCTGCTGGATGAGGCTCATAGTTCTTCATTTTCCATTCATCCTGGAAGTACGAAGAAGTATAGGGACCTGAAAGAGTACTTCTGGTGGGATGGGATGAAAAGAGATGTTGCTGAATATGTCTCTCGATGCCCGGTTTGTTAGAAAGTTAAAGCTGAGAGACAGAAGTTTATGGGGATGTTACAAACATCACCCATACCCGAATTGAAATGGGAAAATATCACTATAGACTTTGTCATCGGACTTCCAAAAACATTCAAAAGCAATAATACTATCTGGTTCATAGTTGATCATCTTACAAAGTCTGCATACATCATTACTATTAGGGAGGATTTCTCTCTGGATCAGCTTGCTAGGATATATGTAAAGGAAGTGGTAAGATTGCATGGGGTACCACTTTCCAAAATATCTGATCGGGATCTGAGGTTTGCCTCAAAGTTTTGGCGATGTATTCAGCATACTCTGGATACAGAGTTGAGTTTCAGCACTGCTATCATCCTCAGAAAAATTGTCAGTCTAAGAGGAAAATTCAAACTCAAGAAGATTTGTTAAGAGCTTACTCTATGGATTTAAAATGTGTTTGGAATAAACACCTACCTTTGGTGGAATTTTCTTATAATAATAGCTTTCATTCCAGTATTCAGATGTCTCTTTATGAAGCTCTCTATGGAAAGATATACAGGACTCCAACTTGCTGGGATAAAGTTGGGGAAAGAAATCTATTAGGACCTGATCATGTTGATGAGATGGCAGAAGAGGTCGGATCTATTCAACAACACATAAGAGCAGCTCAGAGTTGGTAAAAAAGTTATGACGACAATTGAAGAAAAGACCTAGAGTTTGAAGTGGGTGATAAAGTGTTCTTACGAATATCTCCTTGGAAGAGAGTAATGAGATTTGGAAAGAAGGGAAAGATGAGCCCTAGGTATATTGGTCCTTTCGAAATACTGGATCATGTTGGGAAGGTAGCTTACCAATTCGCGCTTCCACTAAATCTCTCTCAAGTTCATGAGGTGTTCCATGTATCTCTCCTGAGAAAGTACGTACTCGATCCTTCCCATGTACTCAATCCATAAGTTTTACCACTGGAGCAAGATCTTTCTTATGAAGAACAGCCAATAGAGATTCTGGATTGTAGATAAAAAGTCCTATAGAACAAGACCACTCGCTTGGTGAAAGTTTTATAGAGGAACCACTAATTAGAAGAAGCTACATGAGATCTTGGGGATATGATGAGGGAGTGGTATCCTCATCCTTTGGTTACAAAGTGATGAATTTCGAGGGAGAAATTCATTTTAAGGGGGGTAGAATGTAACAACCGAGATTTTTTTTGTTTTTATGTTATTTAAATCATCAAAGTAATCTTTCACTACACACAACACTAGCTCGGCTTTCTTTACACGCAACTACGGCCTTCCTCGATAGCTTGTGTTGTACGCAATACCGAGTTTTACTAAACAACGACATGCTATTAAAATATTATTAAAACTAGCCATTATGAATAGTAATACCATCTTTTTGAAATTTTATAAATTTTATCTTTCAAAATGGACTTCATTTTGGGATTAGTAATATCGAAATTATCCTAGGGTGAAATTTTGGTATTTTTCAGAAAACATTCAATTTTTGACGAATAGTGAAAACACTTGGATAATATTTAAAAACCGACTTTTTATTTAAATAATTATTTATTTTATTTTTTTGTTAAAATTTATACATAATACCTATATAAGTTCAATGTAATTCATTGGAGTCATTTTATAATAATTTTAGATATATAAAAATTTTATTGAACTTTTCACCATCTTTTACGCACCTCATAGGAGAATTTGCAAATTCACATAAAACTTAATTTTACAGCTTCTGGGAGTAGAATTTTGAAAATTTTAAAGACATGGTTAATATCAAGGACTAAAATGTGGTTAAGTGAGATGAAAATAATTTTTGGTGAATAGTAACTTTTTACTTTTTTACCACGGTTAAAAGTAAATGGGGTAATTAAGGGTAAAAATGATATTATTATTACCCTAAAACATGTCCTAATTCTATTGGATAAGTTTAATTCGACCAAAAACAACCTCAGGAATAAAATATGACCATTTAGGCCCACTTGGATTAGATTCGGACATTTAATATTATTTTCTTTAAAGAATAGTTAAAATAGTTAAAATCAATGTTTAATAGCTAAAACATTTTTAATATAGGGTTATACATAAGATAAATTAGACTATAAAAATTCATTAGAAATATAAAAATATTTCTAACATAATGGTATTTTATTTATAATTTTTAGACATTATATAATTTAATTTATTTATAACACAATGATGATGCAGTAATTATCTTATTAATGAAATACTAACATAGTTGATGTTATCAATACTCAAATAAATGTAATTTGAGACTTTTTATGCATACCACTAATTTTATAGGTGAATATGACATATTAGTATTGATTTAATTAACTTTTTTCGAACTAATCATGTTGTTATGTTTTTCACAAAAATCATGTACCAAATAGTGTAAAAATTGACATTAAATAGTTATATAAAAAAATATTATATTATTAATTGTTATTTTATTCTTAAAAATATATTGTTAGGCCAAATGACATATATAAGGTTATATATACTATTAATAAACAACTTGGGGTTCGTTCGGCTTGTTATAGTAAGTTTATTAACCTTATAGTGTAAGAAAACAAAAGACACGGTAAAAATAAAATTATTTAACTTAAAGTTAAATCTAAATTATAAGGTTAAAATAGAAACCAAAACTTGTCCAAATTCTATTGGATGTGAATATTTCGACCCATCCTCACCTTATCTTCTCAATAAATCAATTTGGAGTTATTAAAAACCGAATAAAACTTTATAATAAAATAATATTTTTGGTTTTTCCAAAGGTGCCCCTCTCATCCCTTATAAAAGGGAACCTCCTCCCTCTCCTCATCAAACCAATTTGAGCCTTCATGCTCGTACAACCCTGGAAAATTTCTGTTCTCCACTTCTATAGAAACATCCTACAGATTCTGGTCTTCTTCAAAGACCATCTTTAGTGCCCAAAGGGGAGGTTAAGAAGAGGCGCTTCAAAGAATAGGTAATGCCCATTACCGATTCTTTCAACTTTATTTCTTCTTCTACTTATTCTTATTTAGTTGTTTCATTAGGAAGAAATAACATCATTATCAATAATATACTGATATTTTATTATATGTATGAAACAACCCTATTTAACCATCTATCCATCCTACGGAAAATGAAATCACCACGCGTGCGTACGCACGGAATACCATCTCTATGCCATAGTGTAATCTATTTTCCACCACCACTTTACTTGGATGGGTATAATGGTGTAAATAATAACTATATATGATTATTTTAATGTGATATTGATTCTGAAATAGTATACATACAATCCAATACAATTATATGATCATGGGAACGATATCATCGCTCGTGCGTACATACGGAATACCATCTCCACGATGTGATGCGACTATTTATACATGATCTTTATTACATATTGATTATATAAATGAATTTAATGAATAAATATGATATATATTACACTAATACCATTCTATAAATGAGTTATCTATAACATAAAAAGAAGAATATGAATTTATTCGACAAAACACGCATAAGAACAAAAAGTAATAAACACCCGAATAACAAGTAGCAATGAAATATTACTAATAAGAAGCTAAGAATATGACCATATATGATATCATAACAATATGTATGATTCTAGAATAAGTCAATGAAATTATTTAAATCTTTATATAGGAGTTTTCGACACTTACAAAGAAAATCAGATCTAAGGTAAGGGAAAATCTCGCAATCTCAATTTTTATCCGAGATTGTTTTTACTTAAGAATTTACTGGGGAATATTTATCATACACATCCATGTTTCATCAATATGTAATATTATTTCTATCCTCATACAAGTTTTTAAATCCAATTTTACCCTTCGGTGAGGTTTTATTAAAAGATAAGAAAGGAATCTTTTGTCATTTTTCGTACGAGGCACTTTTTGACATTTTCGGCCAAAGTACGAGAAGAATGTTTTATTTAACTTATACGGCATGAATGGATTTTTAGAACATTATTTCCATGAAGCATCCTTTAAAAGTTTTCATGTTTATTTTTAATCAATTTCTTGTAGTTTAAAATTATATGACATGTTAAGAAAGGAAAATGTTTTTGAAGTAGAAAAAATATATTCCTCAAGAATGGAGTTCAAGTGTTTTATCAAAATTATTTTCCATATAAGATTATATAGGGTTGTATTTCTTTCCCTATTTTTACATTGATTTGATTATGTTATGATGGAATTATTTTTATGAAGCCCTTTTATCTTATATGATTTATGTTATGACGACATGATGTATAAGAATCTCATTTTTATTAAATGGGTTATGCTACGATGTATGATTTATGAATTTGTGGCACATATAAGAATGGTTTCATTATGAGATGGGTGGGAGATATATGTCCCTACAATGAATTGTGTAATGATTTATATCTCATGAGATAGACATGTCTGGAACGGTAGGTTAATCCGGTTCAGTGAAACAGGACTGAAACGAGGAGTGAACTCAGTTCAGAAAAGGATTTTGTCCGCTATGATAGTCTTGGAAATGAGTCTTGACTACTAAAAAATGATTCTATATGATTATGTGTGTATGCCACAAAAGTTTCATGTTTTTAGTTATGATTATTAGGATTACATTTCACTACTATGATTTATCCCATGTTATAAAATTTTGATTTCATTTGCAGGTTAAGACTTCCAAAATGTTATGTTCTTATGAATATGATGAAATAAATGGGAGACAATATAGATTCTTTATGAATCAGTTGTTTATTTTTCCCAATTTCTAAAGACACTATACCTATACGGTCCTCTCATGGTTGTGTTATATGTTGTAATTACTGTGCTTCAATTTTGAAGCAATAACAATGTATGTAAATTATGGGTCATTATAATATGGACATGTTGTTTGAATCCCAAATTGAAGGGAAATAAGGGGTCATTCCATACCACATTAATATATGATTTCATTGTTTGTATAACATTGTTTTTAGATAAATTATTTTGTGGATAATTTTTTGGTTGATTTTTGGAAACATATTAGAGGATAATTTTTTTTTGAAATTTTTGGATTTTTTAGCAATTAATGATATTTTGTAAATCATTTTATCATGTTATGAGATATATATATATATATATATATATATATATCTAACATATAGGTTTAGCATAAATGATTTTTTGGGAAAAATAATTTCATGTTTATATATATTTATGTTGAAAGAGTATGAGAAAATGTTTTTATTAGAAACCAACTTTCATACCACAGTTATTGTGGTTAGTTTGGAAATAGGGTAATTAATTTAAGGAATTTTGTAGGAAATCCTTTGGTTTTTTATTGAAGTTTGGATATTAATATATTTATATTAATTTTGGGTATTAACTTACTATTGGTTAAAAGGTTGTTTAATAATGATAAGACGAAAAGTTTTTTACTCTTTTATCAATATTACTCTCTATTAGAAGTTAATAATAATTTTTCTGGCTTAAAAACACTAAATATAATATTCAATCCTTAGAGTAAGACGTGATGTGGAAAGTTATGGAAGAAAAATCAAAGGATGGAATTGTGTTTATTAAATAAATAAATATTCTATAAGAATATATTATATATTTCACTCTCTTATTTGTAATATAATCCCTCAAATCATTAAGAAAGGATCATAAAAAAAATTATATTATTACTTTAATTTCTAATGAATCAGGGTCTTTTAATTCAACGGAAATTTATGTTTTTTTTGCATGTTGACATTCTCATGATCATAAAATTTATAATTATCAATGATATCTATCTCTCTATATAATAATTTGGGCTTTTAACCCATATCTATATCGTCAATTGAAACTATTTTTCTTTTATATCAAATCCTATTTGTATAATGTCTTTTGCATTTCCCTTTCCCTCTTTTAAGAGAATGTTTTGTTAACCATCTTTACAATGTGCAGTTTTCAAAAATAAATCTAGAATAATAAACATTTTGGGTAATAATTATTAAATTTTTATTATTTAAATATATTTGTTTTAAGATTCCTATTAAATTGGTTGGTATGAACAGTATTGAATAAATTAAGAAATATATTTTATGTTTCTAATCAATATAAATGTTTTTATAAATTCTTACGAACATTATAGTTAATTTTAATAAAATCATTTATTTAAAAACAAAATTATTTCTTTTTTTGATAAAATATTATAATTAATACTTTAAAATTTTAGAAATTTTATTCTATAAAATTAATATTATTTTCTAAATCAGAATATCAAAAATAAAATTGTGTTATAATTTTTAATTTTTCAGAAAATATTATTTTTTCATTGAATTTTGGGAAATATTGATATTTATAAAATTATCACTTCTTTTTAATAAATTAAGAAATTTAAATGGAACATTACTAATTTAACATGGTTTAAAACAAGAAAAAATATTATTTACTTAAAATAAATATAATTAATTTAATTTATATCATCTTTGTAAATGTTTTATTATAATTTTATTTTTTGGACTAAAAACACCTTAATTTTTTAAAAATTTTCTTCTGTGCATAATGACTCCCCATTAAAATTAAATAAGACAACCCATAATTAGGAACAATTTATTTAAATGTATATATTAAATATTTTTAAAAATTTATTTAATTAAATATAAATATGTTTACTGGGAATATAGTTATTATTAGATAATCATATGCTTGAAAAAAAAATTACTTGAGAAATAGTATTTTCGACGCATCTGCATGATTTATTTAATATCAAATTCAGTCACTTATATGAGTTGAATTATAAAATATAGATTCCACATTTGCAATAAAATTAATTTTTGTTATATATTATTTCCAAATTAATTTTTTTCTGAAATTAATACTAAAAATAGTAAAAATTAATCTGAAAATTAAAGAAAAGATGAGTTTACTGGGGGCTTAAAAATGATAAATGTTAAAAATCACCCCAAACTTGTACAATTTATATTTTAAGAATAATTTAGACCTTATATATTATAATTTTCCAAAATATTTATTTATGAGCGTTATGGAATATTAAAATCGTGGATGTAATTATCTCTTTCCAAGAATTCTATGTGTGTCCTCTTCCTTACTTATAAAAGTCCAACACATCAACTTTCCTTTTTGAACCACTAAAATCTAATGTTCCTTCCAATTTATAAATAAACATATTCCTTATAGTTTTTTCCCAAATAGCCTGAAGGCCTTCTTTTTATTAATTTTTGATAACCCCCTTTCATGGGATGAGGGGAAACCCTTTAAAGGCTTCTAGGTATAAGAGATTAAATTACCCATAGGCCATAGAGAAAATATCCTGACAATAAATATTTAGATCTAATCCTACCCAACATCTAAATAGTGATATCAGCTCTCTACCTTCGCCTTACTTTTTAGATAGGCTTATCGTGCATGCACAGGCTGGTCCCAAGGGAAATTCCATAACCTATCTTTCTTCCACATCTGTTTTCTTCTAATCTAGTGAATACACCTACTCTGAATCCTCCTCGGAAGTCTTCTCCTTTATATAATCTCCTAGGTATATTCAGCACAAGTTCAGGTTGCCCAAAATCCTTGAGGTGGCCCGAAGGCCTTGAGGTGGCCTCACGACTTTGAGGTGGCCCAAAAGCCTTACTGGTCAAAAGTACTTGGGTGGCCCGAAGGCCTTGAAGGACCCTAGGACCAAACTAGTGGCCAAAAAACACAAATAGGTGAATAGTTCTGGCTAATACAGTATTTGAACATTATTTACAATAGTGCCTTCAACAGTACCTAGAAATATTTCTCCCCCCAATTTTGAACTCGGGTCTCTTGGATGCACTTGTTGAGTCCTCACCAACTAGCCTGAGGATATTTTGGCTTATATTCCTTTCATAATCCTATAATATAATTTTTATCATAAATCTAATCTATGAATTCTTTATGTTAAATTCTTCATATGGTTCCTGAAGATGTTACTTTCTTAACCAACCATTTATTATTATTTTTTATTCAAACACCTTAAAATATTATTAAAACATAATTATATAATATCATATATTTATTAAATATAATTATATTATGTTATGTTTTGGTCATGACCTTTAACAACCTATCCCTACCTTAAATGGGGAATATAGCTGTTGGTCATGTGTGCGACAGACTACATTTTCAAGAAGCAATGTGATTTATTTTTCCTGTAATCATTACATGAAAGGTAATAATGATTAATTTTATATTTATATATTATATAAATTTCATGCTAATAATTTTGAAAAATAAATATATAAATAATTTCTTTACATTCCCATATATTGAATAAATGATAACATCATTCTTGTGTACAAAAGATTGTCACCTCACTAAGTGATGTGATTTGTTTTTATTACCACATTTCATTGATGGTATATGTATGGGGACTAAAACAAATAATATTATATTTATAATATAATTATTATCATTGAAATATTAAAATAACACTTAACTTATTCCTATAATGATCATTACAAAATTGAAATATTAATATTTTGTACGCATGACCTACCGAGTCCGTGATTGTAACATTAATTCATTTTTCTTAACCATTTTTCATGATTGGTTTTAAATGAATATTATTGTTATACAAATAAATATTGTTTAATTATTACCATTCTAGATATGATTAAATAATAATATATATTATGTTAGTAAACATACCAAAGTGGTTTTGTATATATGAGATGTTTATTGTTAAAATTCTAGATATTATATTAAATGGATATATAATTGAATTTAACATGGTACAGTCTAAAATAAAAGGATTAATAAAATGTTAAATTTTTCTTATAAAATTAAATAATTAATATATTTTTATTATTTAATAATATAAGGAACACATGTGATGATCCTAGCTAGACATTAGGGTTTCATATAAGAATATCCTTTTTAAAGAAAAATGTACTTTTACAAACCTAGTTTCTTTTATATGGTGTATATACATACTATTTACCTATTTTATAATTAATCCATGATAATTTATGGTTTTATATTTGAAATTAATTTTATTCATTCATGAGCGTTGTGATGGAAAAACTACCAATGCGGTAATGGTTTGTTTCATAGTCTCATTTTTTTCAGGACTAGTTATTCATGAATTTACATTTGTGAATATTATTTGATAATTGTATAATGAAGAAATTAACTTTATTATCTAGTGGTTATTTTTGAAAATTTCATTTTATAATATCATTTTACACACATTGGTAATTAAAATTATTGTGAAAACATTTTTAAGGAAAATAAACTTTATTTCTCTGAAGGATGAATACCCTTTCACTTCAATGCCCATATTCAATTTAAAGTGTTTAAAAAAAATTAACTCCATCAATTTATTTATGAAATTAATTACTACTAATTTTTTCATTTTTATTTTTAGAAAATCGTTTTAAATGAATCTTATTTTCATTTTCCAAATAAGTCACCTTTTTCCTTTTAACTAGTATTTGAAAGGAATGTTTTTTAGATTTCATAGAGCGTGTGAAATTAATCAGAAAAATAATTATTATTTTCATTTAACTTTACTTTATATGTTTACATGGTTCCTTTAAAATATATTTTTATTCCATTTTGTAAATTTATTGTTATTTAAAATTCCATTTTCATTGTGAAAAGGTTATTCACCTCAAGAATTGTTTTAATATTTTTAAAATTAAATTCATCAAAGATAACAAAATATTATATTTTGGATTGCATATAAATTATGTATATATATGCCTCTCACGTATATACCTATACTATTATCCCTTACATTCATGGGTTAATACAATATTAATGTTAATCCCCCAAATGCACTAATTATGAAATTTCGATTGATTATGATATGAGACATGATTATGAAACTCTTTTATCTCCTTAATTAATTCTTGTTTTTATGTGTTATAATTGATTTATTTTTTGGAATAGAAAAATCCTGATAATTTTATGATGGTCCCACCCAAATAGTGTTTGGTGATCCAGATATAACATGCATGATGGTTGAACCCAAATTGTGCTCTAATGCATTGAGTAATGTTTTTCATATCATGAGGAGTTATGTATTGGTTTAGAGAGTAAACCTATCCTGTTATGTGACTTTTTCTTCCATGTGATATTGTATAAGTAGTTTTCCATGACTCATGTTTATTTCAATTTTTGTGTTTTTATGAAAATTACCATGTTACCATGATCCTACGATACCAATTTATTTATTTTATGCCTCCATTAGAATATTACTATTCATTATATTTTATGATATCTTGTTATATCATTGAATCACACACTATGTTTCCTTATCATGTTTTTCCCTTACCAATATTTGTACCTCACCCCATTCTTTGAAGTATTGAACTGGTTATCCTATGATGTTTTATGATATCAAAAATATTTAGGATCTTACTATTGAAAAGGAAAAAATAACGATGCCATTTTTTGTTTACTTTGATGTATTATGATCGTAGCCATCTGAAGACACTAGTCCCCATGATCATTGGGTTATATTTAATGGATGATTATTTTAATAATTATGGAATAATTTCTGTTAAGGTAAAGTGTATCCAAATCATATCTATTAATATTCTATAACACATAACATATATTTTTCTAAAATGTTCCAATTTAATTTCATATGTTTTTTCATTATTTTACTTGAAAACCAAATCGATAATTGTACATTTTTCTAATTTTAGAGAACACAAAAAGTACTTTAATAATAAGTTAAATAAACAATATGATATTTAAAGAACTACATAATAGTAATTATCTTCATAATATATAATAATAATATCATCTTTCATGTCCCCAAATTCATTCATAAATTTATTTTAAAGAATCATTCACTTAGTTTATTAAACCAAACCAAACATGGCCAAACTTTAACTCTATTGGTGAGTATAGTTATGGAGGGGTTTCTTTTGAAATAATTCCATTATAAAAGTTTCATAATGGAATTATTTTTAATTTTTAATGATTTTAATATATATTTAAATCTTTTTAGATAATTTATGAAAGTCTAAATGAAAAAAGAAAATATTTCTTCATGGTTGTTATAGTTCACACATATGGAAAATTAATGTTCTCGTAGTTCAACATATGGGAGGGGGTGGAGATTAAAATTGAATTGATGTTTTATAATAAAAATTATATGGTATATATAATATTCAACCATCATTACCCCTATTAATACTATCCATTAATAGTGGTAATAAAAAACAAATAACATATCTTCATGGAGGTAGTATTCCGCGTAATGCAATAACATTTTTTTACTATATAATAAAAAATGAAAAATAAGGGTTTTATGATAGTTATATCTATATATAAGTATAATAATTATTCATATGTCATTATATTATTATTTTTATAATTTATTTTTATATTTAATATTAAGATGAAATGCTTAATATGAGGTAACACTTATGTTGGAGACTTGATTTTTGACTTAGAAGATCACTAATAATTAAATGGATTATGCTAACTATGAAGGAGAAAGGAATTAAGTTTTTCAATAGGTTTATTGGAATATTAAAATGATATTTTTTTAAGGATTAATTCAAAATATAGTTCTTTATTATAAATGGTGTATGTGATCCGTGTTTATAAGAGAGGAAATGGGAACTTTTGGTAACACCCCTTATGTTTTTATAAATTCAAGACCCTATATAAAGTTTTATGTTTTTAAATTATTTAAATTATTTAATTTTTTATTCTTTTTGGTCAATATAAATTCAGACATGCTTTTATAAACATTTTTTAAACATGTTATATGGCCATAACCATTATGTTTTTTACATTTTACTCATTTCCACTTAAACAATGTAACTTGTTTCTAACTAAATTATTTTATGTATTATTTAATATATAAAAGAATAAATATAAATTATTTTTGGTGTTCTAGTAATAAAATTAACACAAATTTGTTCAAATTAAAATTATAAATATTAAAAAATAATCTTACAGACTAAAATAGATAACACGTAGAAAAAATGTTTTAGATAAAACATAGCATTTTGATCATTATGGATTCATTATTTTATATAAAATCGATTAATAATAAAATAAGTGTTAATATATTTATATATATTTTCATACATCATATTTTATTAGTGATTTATTGGATTTCAATTTAATTATTCGATATAAGTTCATTTATATTAATAATACAATAATTTTAATGTAATTTTTTTATCGCTATCTTAGTGATTTGAATTAATCCTAATAATCTAAATTTTATACATATAAATGAAATTAGAAATTTGAAACATATATAAAAAATATTTTCAAATATAATTTTAATTTAATGTCACTAACTTCATGTGTATAGTGAAAGAAATATTAACTTTAGACCACGTAACACGTAAATACCCATTTAAAAAATGGTTATTTTTAAGCGAAAAAATATTTATTATTAGGATATAATTATCATTTTTATTTATTATAATGAATTTAAAATATAAATTATCTTTCATATGATAATTATTTAACTATTAAATAATTGAAAAAAATACATTTAATTAATTTATTATTTGACCAAATAGTGGGAATATAGTTTTCATTAAAACACAACATAAATTTTAGAGATATTTTTCATGGGATGATAAACAAAAAATTGAATTCTAAAAAGATGATTATATGGTATATTATATAATTTTATATTTGTAAGAAGTTTCTAATTCATTAAAATTAATTGTCCACTAAATTATTTTCATAAAAGTTACAATATTAATCTGTATTTTTACTATTCTCTTGACAATCAACAATTTTACCAAAAAACATAAAAATCAATCATAAGAAACTTTTATTGTGACTAAATGAAAAATGAATTTTTATTTATAATATTAAAATTAAAAATATTTATAAATATATCTTGTTAAAACTTAATATATAATATAAGTAAAACATGTTTTATTGAAGATAATGTTTTTGAATATGAACTCGTAATAATTATTTATCGTCTAAATGTAATTACTATTAATGTTTTACCATTTTAGTGTTTATTATATCATTAATAATAATTAAATCATATTATCATTTTTTTTACAATTGTTTAACTCTATGACACAATTTATAGAATATAGTTCATATTTCAATGGATCCAAAATATATTTTTGTTCCATTTTATGCCCCTTAAAATAAATTGGACCATGATAATTTTATTTATCATTTTCTAAAGTAATAGGATAATATATCCATGATAAACTTAACACATATTTTATACAATAATATCAATCACATTATCCTTAGTAATTATGGGATATTTATTATGATAAATGTGTTTTATAGGATTTCATAGGGTCATACCGTTCATATCTTAAATTCCATGATATTTATTCCAACAAATGATAAAACCAAATTGATTTTGAAGATATAAAAAATAATTAATATATGTGAATATGAAATTAAAATAATATGATTTTTACAACAATGAAAAAATTATTTCAATTTATAATAATTTCATTTTAACCATGCCATACTGGGCTAACAATATATCCCTCTTGGTTCTACATAAGATAATTTAAAATATGTTAAATTATAATTTTCATCCCCATTAAAAAGATTCACTAGGCAATAAATCTTTCATAGTGGTTTAGAGATAGAATATTATCAACCCCAAAATATTCATAGAAAGTGTCTTGGTATGTGTGCAGTTTTGGCCCTAGTCATAGTGCATAAGTATAAAGATCCAATATTATTATACATGGAAACAAGTTTATTTTTTAAAAAAATACAAAAACACATGCCCAAAGGCCATATTAGTTTAGTGCCTTTGGAAACCTAAAACACAAGTTTCTAGTCTGGTTAAAGATATTAAATATTTCCAAAATAGTTCAAACCCTTCAGTAGCCCAAAATAAATACATTAGTTATAATTAGGGGAAAAAATAGAAGGCTAATATCATATGTTTAGTAAGGATAATCAAGGGAGATACGAAAGAATAATTAGGAACATAGGGTCTTGAGAACACAAAAATAACGTTATAAGATCATAAATTGTATATCAGTGAACATATACATGGGTCATGGAATAAGTAATGGAAATTCCTAATATATGAATCGTGTGGGAATTAAGAGAATATAAAATGAAATAATAAAATATGAATAATTTAAAAATATGTGGAAGAAATGTAAATATATAATATCACTCCATATAAGTACATGAACATTCCAAAAACACATCATGGAACTTCATGGGGGTAAACTAATGATGCTAAAAAAACCAAAATCCCATGTCATAGTCCTTTCCTTATAATGGATTTCGTTTTCTCTCCTTTCCACAATGGATTAAGCCCAAAGACATGTTTCTCAACATAATCTCATCAGATCTAAATCAATACCCATTGAATAATATGGATATATAGGTCCCACCCATAAATTAATTAAAATAATACATATTTATTCCACATTAAATTAAACCATTCATCATATCACAAACCATGGAATGAAATAGGTTTTAAAAACACTATTCAATCATAACATAACCCATGGATAAGAAATGGGTTTTATAAATATCATTAATTTATAAAAACAAAATAACCATAAAAATAATAGGTATAGTATCATTTTATAATATCCATATTAAAGAATACATATCATAAAATAATATTATATTAAATGGAAAATTATTTTTAAAGTTAATTGTGAATAATTTGTGAGGAAAAAACCAATTCCTTTATAAATTTTTTTTAAAGAGCTACAAAACTATAAAATAGAAAATTTTATTTGAAAATATCCTTGTAATATTTTAATATAAGAGTAAAATCATTATGGAATCATGATGAAAGACTATTCTGTTCATAAAATTTAAGTTAAAAAACATCCCATTAGTATATTTTTGTCGGTAAAGTCACAAGGAGCCCTATTTATAGAATAACAAAAATATTCTTTTCAAAACAATTAATAAATAGTCAAACTTGTGTAAAAAATACTATAAATATTAATAAGAGAATAATAAAATTATTTTTATTGTTTTCTGTAGAAAACATGGACATAGAAAATAAAATTTTCCTAATAAATAATTAAAGTGAAACAGTCTTGAATATTGATGAGGTTGTGAAATAATCCCATACCATATGATAAATAGTTGAATCATATGCCCAATGAATGAATTAATTTTGTTGATAGAAATATACTATAATATTTATGATAATTCTTATTAAATATCTTCATTATAATTATATACACAATGCATAACAAACAAGTTGTGCAAAAGGAACGTGTCATATAAAAATAAAAATGAGACAAAAATCCCTTACTATTTACCTGGAATTTATTCATTTATGTTCAAAACTTATGTATAATAAATATATGTTTATAATACGTATTTTAAAAAACCATATTAATATATATAATACCATATATTATTTACATAAGACTTTATATTAATCCCTTATGACAACTATTTGTTAAATCTATGTTTCATGTAATAACCGCTTTGTTTTTCGTACAAGTTTTGAAATGTTATACTTTTTCCACTTACATAAATAATAATTTGATCATATATAAAATGATAAAAATGATATAAATATCACAAATAAAAACACACAAAATGAAATATATATATGTATATATATTATATATTCATTCAAGGTTATTCATAAATGTAAGAGGTGGAAAATAAAATACTCCTTTCATGGAGGCGGTAGGCTGTACATACAAAAGAACATTGTTATGATTTTATTTTTATATTAAAAGAAAGAAAATTGTATGATATATTATTATTAGAAAATATTTTTTCTGTTTTATGTATCACATATATTGATAAAATCCATCATTATTAACCTCCATGTGAAATTTAGATGAAACAATAATGACGTCACATTGTTGAGATGGTTAATTATACGTACATAGGTGTGACATTATCAATTCAAAAAATATTAGATGGAAAAATGGAAGATAATTTATTTTTATTATAAATATAAAATAATTTAATAAATATCATATATAAAATTAAACCCATCATAATTAGAACTCATAAAACACTGTGATGGAAGATGACTTTTATTGCTACAAAGAGATTGTAAGTCGTACGCTCACACAAACGATACAGTCCGTTGTTTTCAATGGAAAAAAGGATATATAAATGTGTGTTAAAAATAATAATAACATTTTTTAATATTTACTATTCTGAAGTTATAATTTCAGGATAACTACCATACATTTAGAGAAGGTAACAAAGAGTATAAAAAGGGATTGATCGGTTAGATCAACGACCACTTCTTCAAAGCGATTCCTTTAGATATCCCTTAAATGACTATAGAGTTGGTATATTGGGAGGGGAAAAACATCTAAAATGTGTTTAGTAATGTTTTGAAAATATTTTTATATAGTTTGGTTGAGCTAGAGGCCCCAAAGTTGTGAAATGAGATGAGGGATGACGTGTCCTTTTATAACAACGGTGAGGGGCAACAATATAGTTTCTAAAAAATATTAAATTAAAATAATTTAAATATCAATAAAAATACCACAGAAAATAATTTTATTTGTATATAATGTATGATAGGGCTATCCTAAAATCAACTAATAGATTTTATTCTGGTTTTGTGGTAATTGTAAAGCATATATTTTTTATTAACACTAAGTTAATCTATTTTATTTTTTCTATGTTAACAACATTTTCAATATTACAAGGTAGATATTTTTAACTTATAAGTTTAAATTGAACCATAAATTCAATATTTATGATATTTTATATAATAATTTATCCTCTTTGTCATTATTTATAATTATTATGATTATTAACTAGTTTAGGATATATTATTTTCAAAAAATATATTTGGTGTCTATTTTGACACTATTAATTAAATTTACTATATGAATCTCAATAAAAAAAGATTAATTCCTAAAAATAATATTAATAACACTAAAATATGTCATAGTAACCTTTTAAATTCATGTAGGTTCCAAATTAATTCATTTTATATTTATTTTAA
Organism: Viscum album; assembly: GCA_963277665.1. Classification (NCBI taxonomy): domain Eukaryota; kingdom Viridiplantae; phylum Streptophyta; class Magnoliopsida; order Santalales; family Viscaceae; genus Viscum; species Viscum album. The sequence goes on from OY728161.1 coordinate 1,877,391,883, forward strand.
TATTTTCTATATCACTTAATTGAGTTATCCTTTAACTGAATAATTACATCATCATTATCATGTAATTATTTACTATAATTATTCCTTCAGTAAAAATAAAAAAAATCATGCTATATTTAATCCTTTTATATTGAATAATAATATATATATTTGAGAATATATTCTATTTTTCCCCATAATACTGATATAATACTTATTCAACATAAGAGTGTGACATTTTTTCACTATATATGATTTTAATAATTTCCAAGAAATTTTCATGGAATAATGTCCATTAAATTATTGAATTATTATAATTATTTGTCTATTATATCATTAAAAACATAAAATAACATTTTAAAAACGTTTAGGGTCATTTTATAATCCACATCACATTATTTTTACCATAAATTATAATATTTTATTCCTCACCGTGGTAAACTAAATTAAAAATGTTACTATTCATATTGTAAAAAAACAAAAGGAATATACTTCAAAAATTTTAAAATTAATATTAAAATTTTGGGGTCTATTTGTCAAAATTCAAATAATATAAATTAAAAATATTAATTTAAAATTAATCTCGTAGATGGGGTGAGAAAACAAGTTTCTAAAGTGCAAACATTCAAAAGATTCAAATGTTATTATATTAAAATTCAATGTAAAATTGATTACAATGAACTAGATTTGAATAAATAACATAAAATTGTCATATTTATTTTTAGAAAAATTTAAAAAATTTAATTTAATATGATAAAATATTTAGATCAAAAAATTTCATTTCAATTAAAATTCATAATTTTCACTATTCATCAAAACATGAATCTTATCAAAAAATACCAATGATTCATCAAAAGTATATATTTATATCCCTATTTAAAATAATAAGTTTATTTTTTCAAATATAATATATAAAGGTGTAGAAAATTATATTTTAATTGGGATCTCCATTAAAAGGAAAAAAATTACCCTTTTAAAAAAATACATCATTTTCTTCATAAAATTGTATTTATTAATATTTTAATCAAAGAAAATCTATGAGATTTTCATCCAATTTTTTTATTGATTATTTCATATAAAAAATGCATAAAAATTATTCTTTAATATTTTTTTGTTTAATTTTTTGAGATGAATTACTATTCGTGTCACGACCCGCCTTCACCAAGAGGAGGGAAGGGTCAGCAGATTGTCAGGCCCTTTCTTCTTTAAGTTGAAGGAGAGATAGTGACCCCCGAGACCAGCCTTCAATAGGTCCCAGAGTGGCGACTAGCACCAATGGTATAAAAATTTCTTACAAGTGGAAGGCATTACCCCTTTTTATTTTATAGGATCGGGAGATAATATGATGAAACCCAACAACACCACGACAAAAGAAAAGTAAAACCAAAAGTAAACCATTCCCACATGCATGTTTCAAAAGTAAAAGCCACAAGGTACAAATGATAACTACAAATACATGTACCAATGAAAGAAAACAGCAACAGAAACTGCCCCGAGGGTCTGAGCTAGTATAGTCCTGCATGATCCACGACATCCTCCTGGAAACCTGGAAGCAGTTTTATATACGTAGGGTGAGCATACGAGTACACTAAGTATGGAAAACCAAAGACTCTCGTGCATAAGTGGGGGAACGTGCTAAAGTCCCATGAGAAAAGAAGTAAACCAAACGCCTATCATAGTAAAATAACCACCGAAGCATCACCAGGGCACACACCCCAAATAACGCAAGTCATATAATATATATAATAAAATCACATCGATGTTTGGGTACCCCGCACCACTTTCCCACTGGTTATTGAGACATCCTACGCATCAGACCAATCCCGCCATTCTCACCGCAGTCCCACTGCCACACCCGCCCGCAAACACCTGGGCCACAACCACACGTAGTCCTACTGCCGAATCCCACCCGCACACACCTGGGCCACAACTGTCTCATGTAACTACGTCCGAAAACACCTGGACTAGAAGATCAACTACCACGCCCGAAGACACCTGGTAGTCATCCCAAAGACACTTGGGAAACCACCTGCCACACACACGTGGCCAACCACCGCACTACACCGCCCGAAGGTTCTTTGGCTAATAATGGACCTCAGGCCAACATAGCCTATCCGAAGATACTTGGGCTATCCAGGAAAGGGAGCAGAAAAGGAGCTAATAACTAGCCACTAATAATAGTGTTGGGAAAAACACCCTCCCCCATGAAATGGGGGTGTTCGGAACTAAGTTCTCAAATTGGTTGGGGCTCGAATAAGAAACAAAAAACTAGAAATATATAAGTATAGGTAACAAGAACTCACCCAATGTTCAGTTTTTTCTTCAGCCAGCCTAAGAACACGACCTCACTCAAGTCCGAGTCACAACTCACATCAACCAAAACCCATTTGTCCCATTCTTGTTTCATGTTAAGTAACAATAGTCAAATAAGATTATGCACTACTGGGAAACTAAACCATAAGCATATCCAAGGAAGGTAACCAGTCAAGAATCAACCATAACACCCACACCCAGTTTTGTCAACAGAGGATCCCACCCCAATTCGTGATATAAATAAGGTAGCCAACCGGTCTCAAAAGCTCATAACCACCGAACCCATAACAAAAGGGGATCCCATCTCGATTCCACAACCACCGAGAGTATAAAAACAGGGGATCCCATCCCCTCCCACACCTCCAGCAATCAGCCCCAAAAAGGAAACAACTAAACCACTACCACCGACACAAGGTAGATCCATACCGGTAACTTCAGATTTAAACGATTTAACACACTCCGTGACTTCAATTTCAGTGTTCTTTAATCGGGAGTTATCACAGAAGGGATGATCCTCGTGCTTTCAAATTATTAATCCAGGTATACGTGATTAACCAATTTCACAGCAGGAGTTCACAATTACAAACAATACATTTATAACACACGAGGGGTTCATTAGTGCACAGAGAAAGACCACCAACGGCTATGAATCTTCAGAATGCGTAAGCCAGCACAACTTAGAAAGATAATCAAAAAATAAATAAAGTAGAAAAAACGATCACAACCCCTTCTCCTTCATTCTTTAGAACATCTTTTATTATCTTCATTATGGTTCAATCCAACCAATTCTACAGAAAACAAAGAACACCCACCCCACATGATACACAAAAATGAGAGACGATGAGAAAAATTCCCTACTTGTTTGATCGACGATCGACGCTTAGGCTGGGCGTGGAACATTACAGATAACGATGCGGCACAGCCGATGCACCGAAAGCTATTTCGTGAAAAGCCGCGATTGAGGAGAGAATAAACCCTACCTAACCCTCTGCTTTATAAGGCCCGCGTACAGTTGAGATAAAAACGCGAAACCGCGTAAGGGGCGGGGGGTCGTGGGTTGACACGTTCGGGTCAGGTGGTTTAAACTGACTCATTAATTCCTCAAGTATTTAAATAAAACACTTATGGGCATTACCGATATTTTAAACACGCTTAAACGAGTCAGAATAGGGTTTAAAACCCTAATTGCGCGAAGAGGAACGCCACTTGAAATAACCCACCGGGGTAGGCCAGAGCCACCGGTAGTTGAGAGCTACTGGTGGGTGACAGCTACCGGTAGCTGAGCTACTAGCAGGCTGCAGCCACCGGTAGGCCGAGCTACCGGCAGGCTGCAGCTACCGGTAGACCGAGCTACCGGTAGGCTGCAGCTACGGGTAGACCGAGCTACCGGTTGGAAGCAGCTACCGGTAGGCTGAGCGACCGGTAGGCTGTAGCTACCGGTAGGCTAAGGCCACCGGTAGGCAGCAGCTACCGGTAGGCTACGGCCACCAGTAGGCATCAGCTACCGGTAGGCCGAGGTAATGGTAGGCTGTAGCTACCGGTAGGCCGAGCTACCCATAGGCTACAGCTACCGGTAGGCTAAGGCTACCGGTAGGCCTACTCCACCAAGACCCCCAGAAATCCAAACACGATATTTTCACAAAGTAATGGACCCCAAAAACCCAGGCCATTACATCAGATACCTCTTAAATGATTTTAGTCCCCAAGAATCAAAACAAACCAGATGAAAAGAGAGGGTCTGAACTACCACTTCGAAAGATACCTCTTAGGAGAGAACTCATACTAACTAAAACACTTCCCTGACAAGAACCAAGCAACAACTGCCCAGGCATGTGGGTTGGGGAGTCTCCTCCCCCATTTCAATATATTATCCGCTTTGGGCGGCACTGACTCGCCCACACGGGTTCAATCGCATCTACCTTAATGTGTCTTGATTAGGGTTCGGGTCCTCTCATCCCCCATAGCTAGGGCTTTTCACACACGTCTAGAGGAAAGAAAACCAGTACATTGCATAGCCAAAAAGACAAATCATTCTACTACAATAGGTACAACAAAGAACAAAGCTCAAAACAATTCTGGGTACTAGGCACACATCTTTTCTTCCCTCTCCCACGTACTTTCCTCAATCCCACCATGTCTCCACAACACACGAACCAAGGGAATGGTTAATCCATGTATCACCTTCTCCTTGCGATCCTCGATCATCACTGGTCTCTCCACAAAGGTCACGTTGTCCTCGATGTCCAGCTCGCCCCAATCAAGGACGTGTGAATCGTCGTGCAGATACCGACAGAGCTGGGAGACATGAAAGACATCATGTATCCTTAGTAGCGGCAGTTGTAATGTTAGCTGATAGGACACTTTGCCAACCCGCTGCAACACTTCGAAGGGTCCAATGAACCTGGGAGAAAGCTTACTCCCCTTGCTGAACCTCCGTTGCCCACGCCGAGGGGAGACCTTCAAGAACACTTGGTCTCTAGCCTCAAACTCCAAGGGCATCCTCCTGGTATCCGCATATGACTTCTGTCATTCTTGGGCAGCCTTCATCCTTTCCCGTATGAGCTAAACCTTCTCTTTCGTGCTCTGCACAACCTCCGGGCCAAGCATGCCTGCCTCTCCTACTTCGTTCCAACACACAGGTGAACGACATGGCCTCCCGTACAAAGCATCAAACGGGGCCATACCGATGGTAGAGTGGTAGCTATTATTGTAGGAAAACTCTACCAGAGGCAATTATCGCACCCATGATCCCCCCGAGTCTAGAACACATGCCCACAACATATCCTCCATGGTCTGGATGGTGCGTTCTGTCTGTCCATCTGTCTGGGGATGGAAAACAGTGCTAAGATGTAGCTATGTGCCAAAGGCATGCTGCAATCCTCTCCAGACCCGAGAGGTATACCGTGCATCCCTATACGAGACTATAGACCTCAGAACCCCATGAAACCGCACTACTTCATCCATGTACTTTTGTGCCAAAGACTCTACTGAACTCGACTCCCTGATTGCCAGAAAGTGGGCTGATTTCGTCAACTAGTCCACTACCACCTAGATGGCGTCATATCCTCCTTAGACCTTGGGTAGTCCCATGATGAAATCCATTGAGATGTCGTCCCACTTCCACTCTGGAACAAATAGAGGCTGCAGTAAGCCACCTGGAACTCGGTGTTCAGCCTTCACTTGCTGACATACTAAGCACTTGGACACAAAATCTGCCACCGCTCGCTTAACTTTGGGCCACCAAAACTACCTCTTTAAACCCTAGTACATCTTGGAAACTCCTGGGTGTACTGATAGGGGTGAGTTGTGGAACTCACTGAGAACCATGCCACGCATCGCCTCCGGGACAAACAACCTTCCCTGGAAAAGCATCCCATTCCGACTATCCTCTATACATCCTTCCGGAGCATTGTCCTAGTCAACTCGGTCACGCATCACTTCGCACTATAGGTCTCCCCAATGAGACTCCTCCACTTGATAAAATAGGGATGACTGCACTATCATCTGATATAGGAAACCTCTATCACCATCCACCCTCGCATCTAGGTGCAAGGAAGCTAACTCTCCCATCGCTTTCCAGGCATCTGCCAACTCTTGGACTGCATCCTTCGGCGTCCTCCTGCTCAAGGAATCGGCCACTACATCTCCCTTGCCCTCAGTATAAGAGATCACAAAGTCGTAATCCTGGAGGAACTCTACCCATATCTGCTGTCGCAAGTTTAAGTCACACTAGGAGAAGATATACCTCATACTTTTGTGATCTGTGAAGATCACAAAGCGCTCTCCGATAAGGTAGTGCCACCATAACTTTAGTGTAAAAACGACCGCTGCAAGCTCCAGGTTGTGGGTGCCGTAATTACGCTCATGGGAACATAGCTGCCTGGACCCATAAGAGATCACCCTGTGTCGCTGCATCAGGACACATCCCAAGCCCTTTCCTGAAGCAGCACAAAACACCTTATAAGACGCCCCTTCTTCTGGTAATCTCAACACTGGGGAACTGACCAACTTCTCCTTCAGATAGTTGAAGGCTGACTGGCACTGCTCACTCCATACGAAATCCTGGTCATTCTTGGTCAGAGCCGTCAAAGGGGCTGCTACTCAGGAGAAGTTGGGTACGAATCTCCGGCAGTAACCTTCCAGCCCGAGGAAACTTCAGACTTCCGCCACATTCTTGGGTGCTGCCCAAAAACAACTACCTCAACCTTTGATGGGTCGACCACTACCCCCCTGCTCAGACACTACGTGCCCGAGGAAGTGCACTTCTCGTGTGCAGAACTTGTATTTTGACAACTTCCCATAGAGATGGTGCCGTCGGAGGACCTCCAAAACCGTCCTCTGGTGATTCGCATGGTCCTCCTCTGATTTAGAGTAGACCAGAATGTTGTCAATGAACACAACTACGAACTGATATAGGTACTCCCAGAAGATGGAGTTCCTAAGTCCCATGAACACGGCTTGGGCGTTCGTAACGCCGAAGGGCATAACCACGAACTCGAAGTGTCAATACCTACATCTGAAGGTTGTCCTCGGGATGTATCTCTCTTTCACCCTCAGCTGGTGGTACCCAGACCACATGTAGATCTTTGAGAACCATCATACCATCTTCAACTAGTCGAAAAGATCATCTATCCTTGGAAGAGTGTAGCGATTCTTAATCGTTACCTGATTCAGCCTCCTGTAATCTATGCATAACCTAAGGCCACCATCTTCCTTCTTTGCGAACAAGACTGGAGCACCCCACGGTGACACACTCAGAAGAACATAACCCCTCTTCATCAGATCGTCAATCTATATCGGCATCTCGCGTACCTCCGAAGATGCCATCTGGTAAGGAGCCATCGAGATCGGACGAGCGCCGGGCTACAGGTCTATCCTGAACTCGATATCACGTTAAGGGGGTAGAGTCGTCACTTCCTCAGGAAAGATGTCCATAAACTCAGGGACAATCTCTAGCACTTCCACCATTTCAGCATCTACTGACCCTACTGACAGCTCAGCTAGCAAGGAGAGGAGGGGTTCCTCTCGCCTGCTACCCTTCTGACCGCTCCGCTCGCCGGTGAAGGTAACACATCAGCTGCCCAAGTCTAAGTACACAACCCTTCTTTGGAAACATTCGATGACGTCATATAAAAATAATATCCAGTCGATGCCTAGGATGACATCGTATGACTGTATCTGTAGCAGAAGAAGATACCTAACCGACTGATGTGGCCCTATAATCAGTCTACATCCTTGACAAAAAAAAAAAAAAGTCAGTCTGACCTCCGACTGGTGTACTCAACACCAGAGGCACTAGAAGTCTCTCAGTATCTAGACCCAAGGCACGGGCTAGACTTGGTGGAAAAAAGGAGTGCGAAGCTCCGGTATCGAACAAAGCATAAGCAAGAGTGATAAACAAACTGATCGTACCTCGAACAACCTCCGACCCTACTGGAATTGCTGCCTCTGCGGCGTGTATCTGTCCATAGCCGGATCCTCTGCCTCTCGGCTGTCGGTCACCTCCCTGACCACGCCCTGGTCGAGGTCCCTGTGGAGCGCCCTGAGGGCGGCCTCCTCTCCTACGTCTGCCCTCAGAGGAGCGGGAGCTCGCTGTCCCTGCTGCTGCTGCTGGAAAGTCCTGGCTAGAGGCTGCTGCTGGGGCGGGTGCTGGGGATGACTGCCACTGCTGTACTGCACCCGGTCGGGGCACTGACTCCGGAGATGTCCAGGGCTCCCAAAGATGAATCATCGCAGCCCTGGGCCTGAAGAAAAGGGGCGAGGACCAGGGGATTGAAACTGAAACTGCAGCGGCCTTCTCCCTGCAGGTCGAAACTTGGAGGGTCCCGACGCTGGAGGTCTGGTGCTAACAACCTTCCCTTTCGATGTCCCCATATGGATCCCCTCTCGTGACACTCCACCTAGAGTGTGCATTCTCTCCACCACTTCAGCCTTCTTCTGGACCTCCAAGTACGTCGGCAGGGTAATGGGGGTAACAGCATACTGGAGGGAGGGTCGTAGCGCCTCCTCCAAACATCGTTCCCGAGACTCCTCATCGGGAAAGAGGTCTAGAGAAAAACGTAGGAGGTCCTTGAACTTGATCCCTTGCTCCCTCACGGACATACTCCCTTGTTGGAGGGAGAGTAGCTCTTGTCTCTTTTCCGCCTTCATCGTCGAAGAGAGGAACTCTGCCCGGAACTCCCTCTCAAAATCCGCCCAAGCCACCTCAGCCTCTCTCCTCTCCCCCAAGTAAAGCGTCCACCACTGACACGCCGCTCCCCACATCTGGCTGATGGCTAGAGGAACCCAGTACTCGGTCGGGGCCCAAATAATGCCTAAAGCTATAACTAGATCCTCTAGCCAGCCTTCCGTCTTCATATCGGAGGTGCTACCCTCATTCTTCTCAAGGTCTGTCGCTGGAAGGCCCAGAGAGTCCTCTGCCACTGGTCGTCCTCTTCTCGGTCGGCCCTCTACCAATCGGTCAAGGTAGTCTGCGGGTCCTCGATTGTCTGTACCACATGTGGTCGCCTTCCATGTGCCATAGCTGCAAGGTAAACAAGAAATGCCTAAGCCCAAGTAGTGAAAATTATTTCCTTTAAAACCTCTTAAATGTTTCATTTATTTTTAATTCTCAAAACACCCCAGAAACACGAGAACACAAGTCATTATGATGTATGTACCATTCCAAGGGTCTCTACCCTGCAATCAGTGTGACATCACTTGGTCATTCGGTAGGTCCAAAGTCCTTGTGTCGGATCACGGAGGGCCCTATAATCCCGTGTCCTAGCCGGTCTTCCCTAGCCTAATTCACGCATCGAGGTCAGCCAACACCATTTCCCTACCATCCCATGCAATCCTCTCTGTGCCTAACTCCAGACTCCATCCTATCTCTCAACCTGCCTCTGATACCATTCTGTCACGACCTGCCTTCACCAGAAAGAGGGAAGGGTCAGCAGATTTCCAGGACCTTCCTTCTTTAAGTTGAAGGAGAGATAATGACCCCCCGAGACCTGCCTTCAATAGGTCCCGGAGTGTCGACTAGCACTAAGGGTATAGAAATTTCTCATAAGTGGAAGGCATTACCACTTTTTGTTTTATAGGATCGGGAGATAAGATGATGAAACCCAACAACACCAAAGTAAAATAAAAGTAAAACCAAAAGTAAACCATTCCCACATGCATGTTTCAAAAGTAAAATCCACAAGGTACAAAAGATAACTACAAAGACAAGTACCAACGAAAGAAAACAACAACTGCAACTGCCCCGAGGGTCCGAGCTAGTATAGTCCTGCGCGATCCCCGAAGTCCTCCAGGAAACCTGGAAGCAGTTTTATATATGTAGGGTGAGCATACGAGTACACTCAGTAGGGAAAACCAAAGACTCTCGTGCACAAGTGGGGGAACGTGCTAAAGTCTCGTGAGAAAAGAAGTAAACCAAACGCCTATCAAGGTAAAATATCCACCCAAGCGTCACCTGTGCACACTCCCCAAATAACGCAAGTCATGTAATATATATAATAAAAGCACGTCGATGTTTGGGTACCCCGTGCCACTTTCCAACTGGTTATTGATACATCCTACGCATCAGACCAATCCCGTCATTCTCACCGCAGTCCCCCTACCACACCCGCCCACACACACCTACGCCACAATTGTCTCACGTAACCATGCCCAAAAACACCTGGGCTAGAAGATCAACTACCACGCATGAAGACACCTGGGCCTCATCTCGATGACAATTGGGAAACCACCTGCCGCACACACATGGCCAACCACCGTACTACTCCGCCCGAAGGTTATTAGGCTAATAATGGACCTCAGGACATCACAACCTGCCCGAAGATACTTGGGGTTTCTGAGAAAGGGAGCAGAAAAGGAGCTAATAACCAGCCATTAATAATAGTGTTGGGAAAAACACCCTCCCCCATGAAATGGGGGTGTTCGGCACTAAGTTATCAACTTGGGTGGGGCACGAATAAGAAACACAAAACTACAAATATATAAGTATTGGTAACAAGAACTCACCCAAAGTTCGGGTTTTTCTTCAGCCAACCTAAGAACACGACAACACTCAAGTCCGAGTCACAACTCACGTCAACAGAAACCCATTTGTCCTATTCTTATTTCATGTTCATTAAAAATGTTCAAATAAGTTTATGCACTACTGGGAAACTAAACCATAAGCATAACCAAGGAAGGTAACCAGTCAAGCATCAACCATAACACCCACACCCGGTTCTATCAACAGAGGATCCCACCCCAATTCGTGATATAAACAAGGTAGCCACCCGGTCTCAAAAGCTCATAACCACCAAACCCATAACAACAGGGGATCCTATCCCCAATTCCAAAACCACTGAGAGTATAAAAATAGGGGATCCAATCCCCTCCCACACCTCTAGAAATCATCCCCAAAAAGGAAACAACTAAACCACTACCACCGACACAAGGCAGAGCCATACCGGTAACTTCAGATTTAAACGATTTAACACACTCCGTGACTTCAATTTCAGTGTGCTTTAACCGGGAGTTATCACAGAAGGGTTGATCCTGGTGCTTTAAAATTATTCAGCCGGGTATACGTGATTAAACAATTTCAAATATGGAGTTCACAATTACAAACAATAAATTTAAAACACATGAGGGGTTCATTAGTGCACAGAGAAATACCACCAACGGCCATGAATCTACAGAAGGTGTAAGCCATCACAAATCAAGAATGATAATCACAAAAAAATTAAAGCAGAAACAACGATCACAACCTCTTCTCCTTCATTCTTTAGAACTTCATTTATTATCTTCATTAATGTTAGGTCCAATCAATTATACAGAAACAAAAGAACACCCACCCCGCATGATACACAAAAGTGAGAGACGATGAGAAAAATTCCCTACTTGTTTGATTGACGATCGATGCTTAGGCCGGGCACATAACATTACGGATAACGATGTGGCGTGCGCGATGCACTGGAAGCTGTTTCGTGAAAAGCTTCGATTGAGGAAAGAAGAAACCCTGCCTAACCCTCTGTTTTATAAGGTCCCCGGACGGTTGAGATAAAAATGAGAAACCGTGTAAGGGGCGGGGGGGTCGTGGGTTGACACGTTCAGGTCGGGTGGTTTAAACCGATTCATTAATTCATCAAGTTTTTAATTAAAACACTTATGGGTATTTCTGGTCTTTAAAACACGCTTAAACGAGTCAGAATAGGGTTTAAAACCCTAATTGCACGAGGAGGAACGCCACTGGAAATAACCCGCGGGGGTAGGCCAGAGCCACCGGTAGGCCGAGCTACCGGCAGGCTGCAGCTACCGGTAGAACGATCTACCGGTAGGCTGCACCTACCGGTAGACCGAGGTACCGGTAGGCAGCAGCTAACGGTAGGTCGATCTACCGGTAGGCTGCAACTACTGGTAGGATAAGGCCACCGGTAGGCAGTAGCTACTGGTAGGCCGAGCTACCGGTAGGTTGCAGCTACCGGTAGGCCGAGCTACCCGTAGGCTGCAGCTACCAGTAGGCTAAGGCTACCGGTAGGCCTACTCCACCGAGATCCCTAGAAATTCCAACACGAGATTTTCAAAAAGTAATGGACCCCAAAAACTCGGGCCATTACAGTTCGAACATAGAAAAATTGTTTTCTTAGAAAAATTATTATATATTTTCAAATAGTTCTCACTTTATCTTATAGTTAATTGATAACAAATGTTTTATTTTATATAGATGTTTAAAGCATATTTTCATTATTTGTTTATCTAAAATTTTAATTTCCATTCCAATTAATGTATATTAACTATAATGATATTTTAATATCTATATTAATAGTATATTTTAGTTTGGTAAAACTTGACCTTTCATGTATATAAATAGATTGAATGAACCTGGAACTGTGTTTAAAAAAATCCAAAATATTGTGTTGTGTATTCCTAAAGCCAATATAAGTGTTACATATAGTTCAAGGTAAAATTATTTGTTCATATAGCACAATAAAAACATAGCATTTTTTTTAAAACACTATATTAAGTGTTGTGTGAAAAATAAAATATATAAAAGAAAAGTTTATTTGGAAAAAATATTTCACAATATATACGGGTGTTAAATTATACACCCCTTAAAATGAATTTCACCCTCAATATTTGTATCGATTTTCTAAGGTTTAATACTTGAAATTTACTTTCATAGAAACCCACATTGTAAATATGAATACTAAAACTCCATTTTAGAAGGTAAAATTTGGAACATAATTGTTACACAAAGTAAATAATTATTGGGTTTCCACATAAAAGAACATAGGTGAAAAGTATAATCATGGTCGTGGAAGTTAAATACAACTATAAGATTTTTATGGAGAGTGATAGATAACATGTTATTTATAATGGTAAGGACAAAGAAACCATAACTCAAAGAACATTGAAAAAGGTAATTGATATCATAAAAAATGATGATAAATGGAAATTTTTTTCTAAGACCCTTATTCCTAATGCTGAATAATTTTCATGATAGGATATATTGATATAATTTTTGGAAAAACATAACATTTGTTATGCCTTGATCAATTTCCACTTCATCTCTTATTCCTTGAAAATATGATGCTGAAATTGTAATGCATGAAGAACTAGTGGATCACAAGATATATAATTGGATGATAAGTCATTCATTATATCTCTAGTTATCATAAAAAATAGGTTGAAAAATTTATCAAATATGCATAAATCCTCTTATGGCGAGATAATAATTTAATATCTAAAAATTCATTTCATGTTTAGAACAAGCCATCCATAAATGTTTATCCTTGTAACACTTCAGAAAAATAAACATCCAAAACATTATAAATAAGGTATCAAAATTTATCAAAATAATCTTAACATTGATCCCCCATAGATTATAATGTATCTCTTGTTTCTTATATACCAAACATTTGAATAACTTCATTATATATTTTTGCGAAACTTAGTAATAACCATAATTACCATAAATCATTATTAAAAACAATAATTCTTCCTTATTCAAAAAATTATTTAAAATATTCCGTAAATCCAAAAAATATTTCATACGTTATTAATGATAGAATAATCCACAGTTTCTATAGGGTTTTAATATATTCCAAGGTAATGAGTACCATTAAATTTATTGTATCCAAACATAATTATCATAAAATTAGGTTCACATTAAGGGTTAAATTTCCCTTAATTATGTGTCTCCCTTGAATATCACCTTTACATTAAATAAATTTTCTTCTCCTATAAAACCACTCAATATATTGTTCTAAATCCTTATATAAAAACACAAGCAAAACAATACTCTTATATTTTAAAATCCATATAACATAATTCTTGAATCAAAATACATAAAAACTTTGACTATTTATTCTCATCCTTAACCCATTAATAAGGTTACCTCATAATATTACTTAATACATATTTCCTTTCACATTTAAGATGCAGTCTCATCATCATCAACAATATAACCATTATTTGTACCACCTTTCTGATTATATTCATGAGATTTCCACTTAGGGAATTGATTTAAATAATTATCATTCATTAAAAATATAACTAATTCATAAATTGGTAGATATTTAGGGATGCTTATATTCCCATTTATTGGGGTAGCAGAAAATCTTCATTTTCGCTATGTAGTTACTTACTTTATGTCTTTCTTTTCCACTTTAAAAACATATTTTTGTTCCTCTAAGACATCACTTTGTGTGCTTCATTCATTAATCTTGACACAAATGAAATGAAATATTCTTTCCATTATGGTATCCATTAATTGAATTACTAGAAAACTCTTTCCTTTACTTCTAGGTGGGGTTGAGAGTTGGATAAAGTAAAAATTGTTAGTCATGTTCCATGAAAAATGAATAAGAAATATCATAACTTCCTTCACTCCAGTGATCATCCCAATTAATTTCTCATAATTTTTTTTAATTACATTCAACATTAACCTAGTTCTTTCTGGTTCCTACAATTGACTAAAACAAGAAATAATAGTGTGAGAAACACATATCAAATAGGAAAACCACATAATTATGAAAAATCAAATATTGTTTTTATAAAATATGACCACTTATTTAATCTATGACACCTTAGTATTATCTTAAGAGACTCATATAGACATATCCTTATATATATATATAAGTAAATCAATAATGTTTTCTCATCCTAGTTTCAAATGGTTGACTAAAATTTTTATCTAATACCAACTATAATGATGAAATATTAATGTACAATGAAATCACATTTTTTTAGAATACAAAAACACAAACCGAAATACCATACTAGTTTAGTGCACATAGATATTAAGAAGAAAAACTTATGGTAAAATGAAATATCCTAAATGATTCTAAAATTGATCTTACCTTTTATTAACCTTACCTAAAACTATTCTTTTCAACCCGAGTAAAATAAAACATGAGAAAATAATGATCTTAGATTCTGAATAAGGATAAAAAAGAGTGATATATAAGCATATTCATGAACATGAGGGTAATATAACATAATAATAACATTATAATATCATACCTTGTATATTAAATAATATGTAAATGCTATGTGGAATAATTAATCGTGGTTCTTAGGACGTGAATCATGAGAAAATCAAGACATGAACTATGAAAGCATAAAATTAGAATAAGACATGTAATTTGTGGTAAAAACATAAACATGTAATATCATTCAATATTACTCAAGGATCATTCACAAAACATTATATAGAACTTATTAATGGATAAATCTAATAGATGGGATACACCACCAACCCTAGTTAGAGTCCCTTTCATATAGTGGATTGGTTATCCACTTCTTCACATAGTAGATCCAGCACAGCGAATTGTTTCCCATAATTATCTGATGAGATATAAATCTTTACCCAATTAATTGGAGTTATATACTGGTCTCACCTATCATATTTGGGAAACTATACAAATGGGTTACCCATGAACATAAATTATTCATCATATCATAACCCATGGAAGGAAATGAGTTTCATGAATGTCATTGAATCATAATTTAACCAATGGAAAATAAATGGTTTTCATAAATATAATTCAATCATAAACATAAACCAAATATATAAATTATAGGTATAATATCATTGAATAATATTTTCAATAAACGATAAGTGACATAAAATAATTTTATCTAAAATGGAAAACTAATATTAATGAAAATTTGAAATAATTATTAAAGAAATATCCATTTTATCTGAAATATTTTTTTAAATAGCTATGAAATTATAAATGATAAAATTTTATTTGAATTGACCATTTTTATATATTTACGTAATCTTCAAATAATTAAGTATTCCTAATATAAGAATATTTTTTTCCTGCTATATTATTTTTATAAACATTTCTTCCATGTTTTTTGTTAGTATAGTCACAAAGAGCATTTTTTAGAAAATGACAATAATATTCTTTTCAAACAATTTTGTAAAAAATAAAAAAATGATAAAAATAAATTTAAATACTAATAATATAATACTAAAAAAGATTTAGTTTTTTTATAAAACATTAATGTGTATGATAAATAATTCTTAATCTAGACTTAAAACAAAACAATCTTGAATATTGGTGAGAATGTGAAATAATCCCTAACTAATTTATAATTAGTTGAAATGTATTTCACATGAATCAAAGAAAATTTTACCTATGTTAATATCACATAATATTTTAGGTAATACTCACAAAAGGATATCATGGGATGTTTATAATGCACTCAGGTGAAATAAGTTGTATATTAGGCATGTGTAACTCATAAATAAAAGTGGGACAAAAAACCCCTTACCTACCTTCTTATGTTTATTCATATATGTTCAAACATACTCTATAATAAATATAAGTTTATTAAATAGATAACACACAACCATATTCATATATATAATACCATATATTAATTACTTATTACATTATATTACTCTCTTATAAAAAACTCCATTTTAATTTTAGGTTTCATGTAATTACTGATTTGTTTTTTATACATCTTTTGACTTGTTATCCTTGGTTATCTTACATATATCACCATCCCTTCATCTAAAGAATGATAAAAATGATATAAATATCAAATATATATATATATATATATATATATTCCTGATGGAGCTCTCACTCGATCACTCCCCTCCTCCTCTGAGGTTTTCCCACCGGTGATGGAGGAACCTTTCATCTCGCTTCCTAGAATCAATATTTTATACTTCCTACTTTCTAATCCCATTTCACCCTTCTCGTTTTTATCTCTCTCCTTCGGTAGTACTGTGGTTAAATATTTTTCACCTCATTATTCCTCCCCTTCCACGATGTTGATTTCCCCATATTTGTTGCCAGATCATGCAACGATCTCAGTTTTCTTCCTTTCACATCCTTCACAATTTACCTTTCTCTTATTTTATTTCTTCTTTTGACTGTCTGATTCAAGTGGTTCCATTTAGAGGGATGTTTTTTGTCTAATATGACGTATGTCCTCATCATTTGATTGATTTTCAATGGATTTGTATTCTATTTTGGTGGCGTAGGTTTGACGAAGCTGTTTTCTGGGGGTTTTCCAGTACTGGCATCATTGTGGCTCGCTTTGGAGGCCCTCTCTACCCTTACTCTACTCTGGATTCTAGATCCATTTCTATATCCTAGGTCAGGTGGTTGAGATGGTTTCCAAAGAGGTTTTGGGATTTGTTTGTTGGGGTGGTAGGGTGTTCTAGGAGGGGTGACTTACGGTGGTTTTCACACTTTCATTAGGTTCTTTCGGTGATGGTTTTTCATTTTTTCTGCTTTGATTTTTGATAAAGTTGGTGGTGAGACTATTCTTCAATGTTTGTGGGTTATTATAAATTTCATGAGTATTTTGTTGGTATGTTGGTTATTCCACTCTGGAGGGGCCGATGTCGATCAGTGTTCTTGCCGGTCACTTTCTTCGGGTAGGATGTGAGGGATGATCTATTTGTCTCAGGGCTCGTGTTTTCTAATGCCTGCGAGGTTAGAAATATTCTATGGACTGTGGTAGTGTTTGAAATTTGATATTTTAATCTTTAAAGGCACACATTAGGTTATAAATTAATGCATCTCAAAGTAACAGATTCCTGGCGAGGATTATAGGAGATCCATTTGAGGTGGTGAGGTGTTGTTGCTTGGTGAGTGTGACAGGCTCGAGGCTCGATCAACACGCGTGATAGTAATTCCATTTCAAATTTTAAAATTTGAATACTTATTATGATATTTGAATTCTATTTTTCCAATTTGGGAATTGGTTTGTAATGGGATGGTTTTATTGTGTGAGTTCCCACTTCACTTTTCAGAAGTGTTTTGAAAATAAAAAAAGGGCATTTTACAGGTAGGCCATGCGTACACAAGAATGCTATTTTCATTTTCATTTCATATTAAAAAAATAAAAGTATATGATATATTATTATTAATTTTTTGTGATATATATATATCAATTATATTCACAAAATCCATCATTATTTCCATCTATGTGAAATATAGATGAAAATATATTCACATTGCATCATAGTGATGGTAAGCCATACATACACACAAGCGATGTTATCATTTCCAAAAAGAATAGATGGTAAAGTGTTAGATATGATATTATCATTAAATAATTATATTTATTTAATAAATATAATATTTAAAAATTAAAACCATCATAATTTCAACTCATAAAATATATTGATGGAAAATAAATCGTATCCCTATGTATAGATGGTAAGTAGTACGTACGCATGAGAAATACGTTCACATAATGTTATTTGGGAAAGGTTATATATAATTGTGTTTCAAAAATTATAGTAAAATACCAGAATATTTTTGATTATGAATATATTATTTCATGATATATATCATATATTTATAAGAGTTATAGAAGAGTATAAAAATAGAGTGATCGGTTATAGCGATTACCTCTTCTTCAAAATAGATCCATTAAATCTTCCAAAAAGGATTCAACCATTAGAATTTTTGGATGAAAAGATCCTATATAATGTGTATACTAAGTTGGAAATGATAATTAAATTTTTTTGATTTATCTAGAAGGTCCAATGATGTAAAATGTGATGAGGGATAAGGTTTCGTTTTAAAGTAAAGGTGAGGGACACCTTTAGAGTTTCTCAAAAAGATTAAATTAAAATAAATTAAATATGAATTCAAATACCTTAAAATTTTAATGTATTATAAGGTAATGTGTATTGGGTGGTAATAACATCAACAAAATTATTTTAAATAGGTTTGTTGGTAATTTAAATTCTTATCATTTTGATTAACCCACACTTAATCTATTTTAATATCTTCTAAGGTCACAATATTTTCAGTATGAAAAGGTATGTATTTTTACATATAAGTTTTCAATTGAACCAAAAATGATATATTTATGAAATTTTGTACCATAATTTATTCCATTTATCGTTATTTATAATTTTTATGATTTTTATCGAATTGAAGACAATTTTATTTTCATAAAATATCCTTAGTGCCAATTTTAACACTATTTATCACAATGACATATGAAACACAATAAAATAATATAAATTCAAAAAAACACATTCATTACAACCATAATATGTCAAATTAACTTTGAAAATTCATGTATATCCTTAATTAATTCAAGTTACAGTTATTTTAAAATTTTTAATATTACCTAATTGATTTTTATTTGATTGAATAATTACAGCACCATAATTGTGTAACTATTTATGATAATTATTTCTTCACATAAAAATAAAATTAAATTTCATAAAATTAAATAAAAAAATTCTATATTATAATATATATATATATATATATTCAAGAATATATTCTATATAACCCTATATAAAATATTATATTTATTAAATGTAAGAGTGAAATTTTCTCACTCTCTTTGATTTTAATAATATCCTATAAAGTTTCATGGAATATTGTCTATTAAATGTTTTTAATTTTTAATATTATGTGTCAATTATTGAATTAAAATCATTCAATAACATCTTGTAAACTATTAGGATCATTTTATAATTATTATCACTTTTTTTTTAACATTAGTTTCCCAATTATACCCATCATCGTGTTAACAAAAAGATTCAATGTTATCATTCATATTCTAATAAATTAAAAGGGACCCACTAAATAAATATGGACCTTATTATTCCAATTACAGAATCCATTTTTAAATATTCAAACCACCTAAGTTTATACAATTTATTTTAAGTTAATCTCATAAAGGGGGTGAGAAGATAATTTTTTAATGTGAAGACATTTAAAATATTGAATTGTTTTTATATCCAAATTCTATCTGAAATTAATTATAATGACCAATATTGTATTAAATGATATAAATTTGATTTAATAAAACATTAAAACCCATAAAAATATAATTTTACACTATAAAATATTTAGATGAATTTTTTTTTTCAATAAAAAGTTAGTTTTATTCCCTATTAATTAAAACATGAAACATATAAAAAAATACAATGGATTTAGCAAAATCTAATATTTATATTCCGATTTAAAATAAGAAATTTATTATTTTAAATAGAAATTATTAAAGTGTCAGACAAAATATTTCAAATTGGTTCTCAATGAAAAGATATAAAATGATCTCTTCGAAAAAATACATCACTTTACTCAAAAAGTTATATTTATTTTGAATATTTTCCTTTAAAAAATATTTTTTGAGCATCAAATTTTTTTTATTGAGTATTCAATACAAAAAATTTATTAAAAATAGTCATCAATTGTGTTTTGTTTTATTTGTTGAGAAAAAATGGTATTTTTTCTTAAAAAAATATTTTTCTTAGAAAATGATTTTATTTGTTTTCAAATAGATCTTAATTTCATTTAATTATAATTGATAACCAAATGATTAAATTTTTATACTTTTTAAAATTATATTTTCATAATTGAGTTAATAAAATTTTAAATTTCCATTCCAACGACTATGTGGTAACTATGATAAAATTTTAATAACAATATTAATAGTATATTATAGTTTGGTAAAAAAATTTATTTCATGTAATAGAAGCTATTAAAAGAACTTAGAATTGCATGTAACACAAGAAAGAAAAAGCATTTTATGTTTAATAAGAAAATATATGTGTTTTGTATAGAATATGTTTAACATGGTGGTGTTTATATCACATGATAATATTATTGTTTTTTTTATAAAAAACCATTACTCAGTGTAGTGTGAGACATAAAATATTAAAAATATTAAATTAATTTTAAAAAAACAATATTTTAAAAAATATTGGGGTGTTACATTTTAAACCTCTTAAAATTAATTTCACCAACTAAAATCATCTAGTTTGTTAATGGTTTAATTCTTTAAAGTTCCATTCACTAAAATCATCAATGAAAAAATGAATACAAAATCTACATTTTGAAAAGAATTATTGGAAACATAACGGTTACCCAAATGAACTCATAACTCGGTTTCCACATAGGATAACATATGTGGAATGTGAAAACATGGAGATGAAATTCAAATTTAACTATCAAGTTCAAATAGAGAGTGATAGAGAAAATGTTCCAGATATAGCTAATTACTATAAAACCATACCCAACGAAGCTTGAAAATAGACATTAATATCATAAAAAATGATGATTACTGGACAAAATTTTATGTCAAAACACTTTTTCCTAATGGTGTTAAATTATCATGAGAATAAATACATAATTTATTTTAGTACAACCTCACCCTTTTTATTCCTTGATAAATTTCCATGTCATCTCTTATTCTATTAAAATATCATGTCGATATATTAATGCCTAAATTACTGGTGGATCATAAGATCTATAATGGGATGATTAGTAATTTCTTATATCACTGGTGATCATCAGAAGAAAATTTCTCAAAAAAGTAATAAAATATGCCTGAATCCTCATATGGAGTGATAATACATTAATATATAAAACCACTTTTAAGGTTTATCATAAAATATTTCATAAATGGTTATCCTAGTAACACTTCTGAAAGATTAAATTCCAAAACATTAGAAATATGCTCATTAAATTTCTCAAAACTATATTTACATTGATCCCCTCTATATTATAATGTATTTATTACTTTTCACATACAAAACATGAAATATACTTTCATAATATTTTTTCTTGAATGATTATTATAAAATTAATTCCCATAAATCCTTATTCCTAACATTCATGCTTCCTTATTCCAAATATTATTAAATATATTTCATAAATCCAAAAAATGTTTTAGATTTCAGCAACGATATTATAATCCAATTTTCCAACAAGTATCTACTCAATTACACGGTAATTAGTACCATTACGTTTACTATATATAAACAAACATATCTAAAAATCAAAAACATATAAAGGGTCATATTTCCCTTAATCATGTGTCTCGTAAGAATATCACCTTACATTAAATCAATTTTCTATTATAACATAACCATTTAACATATTCATGTAAATAATAAGTGAAAAACATATATAAAAGAAATACTTATATATTTCAAAAAACATATAACATAATTTTTGAATCCAAATATAGAAACAATTCGACTATTTTACATCATCATAAATCCATTAACTAGGACAACTCATCCTATTACATAATAAATTGTTCCTTTCACATTTCACCAACACTCTCATCATCATAAAAAATATAACCATTAATAGTACCACCTTACTAATTATCATTGTGATCTTTTAATATAGGATATTGATTTTTCTAATGGCCATTATTTTCAGAATTAAATAATTCATCGAACGATAGTACGTTAGGTATGCCAGTAGTCCTATTCATTTCGTGAACTGGAATTCTAATTTTCCCTTTGTAGTTAATTTTTGTTATTATTTTCTATAGTATAAACATCTTCTAGTTCTTATATGAAGTCAATTTTGGTGGTTCTTTCCACATTCTTGACATAAATAAATTATAATCTTCTTTCCTTGATGGTATCCCTTACTAGAATTATAAGAAACCTTTTTCCTACTATTCTTGGGTGAGCCTAATAGTTGGTTAAGGAACACATTTTTAATCATGTTCCTTGATAAATAATTTTTAAAGATCATAAATTCATTCAGTCTAGTGATCATCCAATTTAAATGCTAATCGGAATGTTGTTCACCACATTCGACGTTGATCCAGTTCATTGTCATTCCTCCCATTTCCTAAAACCATACATAATTGTGTGAGAAACACTAATCACATAAGAAAACCAAATTACTATGACAAATAACCAAGACTATGTCTAAATTAGGACACCTTGTTAAATCTTTGACACCATAGGCTTATCCTTAGAGACATCCCATGAAACATCCTTTGAAATATCCTAAGGGATCTCAATATTGTTTTCTCATCTGAGTTTCCAATGGTTGAAAAAATCTGGGCTCTTATACCTACTATAACTGACCAATTATGTCATACATAGACATTACATAATTTCTTAAAATACTAAAACACACTCCCAAATACTGTATTAGTTTAGTGTATTTGGAAACTTTGAATAAAAGAATCTTTTCAGGTGGAGTATCTTCAGTGATCCCCTAAAAGATCTTCCCCTTTACTACCACTAGTAAGAAATATTCTTTATATGATTGGAAAAATAAAACACAAGAAAATGTTGTGCTCAAATGTTCAGTAAGTGTAAACAAGGGAGATACATAAGTATACTCACTAACATGAGGTTATCATAACATTTGATAATATCATAAGATCAAACCCATCATAAAAATGATCATTTACATTGGACATGGAATATAGAATAATTATTCCGATTACATGAATTATGAGGAAATCAAGATCATAATCTATTAAATCCTAAAATATGAATATGACATGGAATTTTTGGTAGACACATAATCATATAATATCATTAAATATAAGTGAAGTCTTGTTCAAATAACCTATCATGACAATGTATGGGCTACACCTTCTTGGTAGGACATACCACTCTCCGAAATCATAGTCTTTTCCGTATAGTCGATCGAGTTTCCCCTTCTCCAAATAGTGGATCTAGTACATCAACTAATTTCCCATAATTATCTCATGAGAGATATCGATTTACCCAATTCACTAAAGAGTGACATAGGTCAAACCCATCACATAATGAAAACCATACATACGTGTTCCATAAGAACATAAATCATTCATCATATCAGAACACATGAAACGAAGTGGGTTTTCAAAACATCATTCAATCAAAACATAACCGATGGAAAATAAATGAGTTTCATAAATATCATTCCATCATAAACCTAAAGCAACCGTAGAATGGGTAGGGATGTGATCCTTGAAAAATATCCTAGAAAATAATAAGAAACATCAAATAAAGTAATATTAAATGGAAAATGATTTTTAATTATCATTTCAAAGGAGTTCTTAGGATAACATCCTTTCTTTTATGAAATAATTTTTAAATATCCACATAATTATAAAAGATTTTATAAAATACCATTATAATATTTTAAAGGAATATTCTAAACAGTAAGGTTTCTGGATTGAAGAAAATACCCTTCATTCCAGATATGTTACAAAAATTCCTTCCGTGTAAGGCATGTGTCCAATTATACAATAATGGACAGTATATACACTATACAGAAGAAACAATTATTGTATAAGACATGTGTCCAACATAAATAAAAGGGGGATACAAATATTTTACGATAATTCTTACCTTTCTTAGTATACATTCAAAAAACAAGTGTAATAAATATTATATTACTATAAATATACCAAAAAACCATATTCATATTTATAATACCACATATTATTTATGTATATCATTAAATTACTCTCTTGAAAAAATTCTATTCCAAAGTTATGCTTCGTGTAATAACAGTTATGCTTTTCGTACATGGTTTGACTTGTTATAATTGGTAAACTTACTTAGATTATTATTTAATAATACAATAACCAATAAAAATTATATTAATATCATTTATATTTTTATTATATATGTATTCATTGATATTTATTAAAGTTATATGTCTAAAATAAAATAAGGTGTTCATGGAAAGGTAGGCCGTATTTACTGATTAATGTTTTTTTATTTTCTTATCAATTTAAAATAAATTAATTACATAATATATTAATATTAAAAAATAATATTTTGTTATATAATATGTATATATATTAAAAAAATAAATCCTTATTACCATCAATGAGAAATATATATAAAAAAATGAATCACATTGTATCCTGGAGATGGTAAGCTATACGTACGCACATGCCAGATTATCATTTCCCAAATGATTAGATTTTAAAAAGGTAGATATTATATTATCATTAATGAAGTATAATTATTTCAAAAATATAATATATTTACATTTAAAACTTTATAATTCTCACTCATATGGTATGGTTATGGAAAATGAATTGTAACGATACATAGAGATGGTAAGTCATACGTACACTCGAGTGATGCTTTCACATCTTATTGGATTGGAATGGAGTTGTATACTTGTGTGTTAAAAATCATAATAAAATTTCATAATATTGAGGGTTATTAATTTTTTTTCATGATATATATCACATATTTAATTTAGGTATTGAATATTAGAAAAAATAGAGAAATTGTTTAGAGTGATTAGCTCCTCATGGAAACGACTTCTTTAGATCTCCTCTAAAAGACTCTAGAGTTTGTATTTTGGGAAAAAAATATAGAATATTACTAGAGATTTTAATAATATAAAATATCATTTTTGGTATATATATATGTCTCCAAGTATTGTGAAAAAAAGAGGTATGAGTTTTCTTTTTTATAATTATGTTGAGGGGTGAATTTCTCAAGAAGAATAAATTAATATAATTAAAATATCAATAAAAATACCTACAAATGGGAAGTTATTAAAACATAATTTGGGAGAGGGTGTTAATCCCATAAACCAATATATTTGATAAATGTTTTTTATTTTAATTTTAGACCATATCATTGTTATTAACCCTTAGTTAATATATATTAGTTTTAACTACAATAACAAAATTTTCGATATTAAAATGTAAAGAGTTTTACTTAGAAGGTGTCAATTAAACCCTAAATGTTCCATTTATGATATTTCGACCATAATTTATCACATTTTTTCTTTATTTGTTAAATTTTTAGTACTTAAATAATTTAATAAAATATTATTTTCATAAAATATCAAGGGAGAATTTTGAAACATATATTTACATTGATTTTAATAAAATAAATAAAGTTATATAACTTCAAAAAAATAAATTTTATACACCCTTAATATGTCATACTCACCATGAAAATTCATTATCCAGATTAAGTATTTTGAATTAACTTTATTTTAACATTTAAAATATAATCTAATTGAGTTTTCATTGAATTTAATATTTACTACATCATTATTTTGTAGTTATATATGATAAATATTTATTCACTAAAAATTTGAAATAAAATTACATGATGTGTAAATTTCATAAGAATATATATATTTGAGAATATGTTCTTTTTAACCCCACAATAAAAATATTGTAATTATTAAAAGTTACATGGTGACATTATTTCTATCACTTTTATTTTAATAATATCTAAGTCACTTTTATTTAAAGGAATCCATTAAATAAATAAGATTCTAAAAAAATGTGATAATGATAAAATTATATTCATCTAATAACATTTAGACATGTTTAATGATAATTTTAAAATCGTTATGAATTTTTTTAACCTAAATTTTTCAAAATTAGCCTTTACCATGGCACTAAAAATAAAAAATATTACTATTCATATTGTCAAAAATGAAATGGGACATATTTAATAAATTTGGAATTTTTTTTAGAATTATGGAATCCATTTCTAAAAATTAATAACATACTAATTTGTGAAATTTATTAAAAAATTTATCCCATAGATGTAACACCTCGACCCCAGTTACCCAGAGTCCATGCATTATTACATATCATTGGCCTGATCACCAAAGATCAAGTCTCGAAAGGCCGATTAGTTTAGTATCCTTGGAATCACTAGATGCATTAATAAAGATTACAATACATCAAAAGGTGAAAAACTACAACAACATCTTTTCTCCACACTCATATCCCCTTATACTATACCTATTGGTCATTCATGAAATACTTCTTCACATCCTAGGAAAAATAAAACATAGAAATGGGTGATCTCAAATGCCCAGTAAGGATAACAATATAGCAGAAACTTTCATAAATAAGCATAAAAATTTTAGGTAATGTATAAATAAAAGAAAAGTCTTTTAAACGTGGACTTCTGCATAATATGGGAGAAATAAAATGAAATAATTCCATTTAATTATTCACATGGATATTATACTAGTCTAATAATCACATGCAATATCAATAACCACTTTCATAATGATGGAATGCATAATTCCATACTATCATAACCACATAGTCAAGGCCTTATGCCAAGACTACAAATAATATTTTGTCAAGGCCTTGTGCTAAGACACTAGTTTATCTCATGAGAGCTACTGATGCATTGAGGATCTATAGTGCGATCCACCCGTAACTTACTAAGTCCAATTCATTCCTCATACGAAAAGTTTGAAACATAACAAAAACATTCGTATTAAAACTATCATACTAAATGTCAACACTCTAACCACAAACCATGAATGGTATAAAAATAGCATATCCACAGTCAAACATAACTCATTTGATACAATATGGAAGATGGTATTGTTTCAGATTATCCTCAATCGAGAATAATGAAGGATATTTACATAAATTAAAATAATCATCAAACTATTGAGTGAAATATCCCCCTTTTTCTTGAAAACATTTAAAAGTCGCACTATTTGTCAAGAAGCCATTTAAAAATAGATTTTTTAATCAAAGTTTCCCATACCACTTTGAAACATTTAAAATGAATTTAAATTTTACAACATTAATGTCCATATAAATAAATCGTTAAAACCATTTTTAAAACATGGACATTAATGATAAAGATTTAGAATAATAAATTTTAAAAACATTTTAAAATGATATTTTAGTTCGAGTCCCTAACCAAAATAGAGACACATGAATACAAATAATTGAGGTAATCAAAACATTTTAATATCATGAGAATAAAGGGATTCATGATATACTTTGTCAAAGTACATTATATACAACATATAAAAGTGATTTGGTGTATAACAACAAAGGAGTCTAAATGGAATGTAAATTGAGATGAAATATATCATAAAAGTTGTATCCATAGGTTAAGGATAAATCAAAGACATAATTATGTGTGAAAAATATAAATACACTCAATAAGATTAGATATTCAGTGTAAAACAATCAAAGGACATTCACACATATTCTTGTAAAAACAACAACAATGAATTAGATGTTTAGCTCAATAAATGGTGATTGAGTTAAAATTACTCTTATCAAGTTCATATTGATGACTTGAGAATTTATAAATGGAGTTATTATGTGTATCAAAATTATATCCACAGATAGGGGATTGGAAATTATGACATAAGCAAATAAATTGTTATTCCACACATAATCTTGGAGTAAAATAATCAATGAAGTATACGTAAAGCCGAATGAGTGGAAATTGAAATTTCAAATTCCCTTATCACTTTGGTAACATACGAAACCTACACCCATCTAATAGTTATCATACAATGATGATGTAAATATCAATAAATTAAATTATATTACACAATGAATAGAATCATGGTCAGTACACACACCACATGCAATAAATAAGTGGTGAACAATGGAAATATCACGGAATTAATAGTTAGATATGAAAACCCTTACTATGTACTTTTTCCTTGGTCGAGGGTAGGATAGCATTCTGTATAATGATGAAATAGTTATTATATAATTATACTATAATCATATACATTAATATGATATCATAAATGATCTTTTAACAATGCTTTATTAATAATATCTTTGTATTATCGTTGTTTCGGGTGTTAACTTACTCGTTTTTTATATGTTTTGTTACATAAGTCATGTTTGTTATGGATAGGTTGTATATTATTCATATACAGAATGATATCAAGTTCTTAAACATTATTTTTAATCATAAAATGAGAATTAGACTTGTATGGATACGATGTGTAATGAATCTCGTCGCGTTCGTGGAGACGGCAGTCCGTACGTACGCACGAGCGATAATATCATTATTTGGATATAAGAATCATATATAATTGGATGTTATATCATATATATAGAATAATTATAATGTTATAATTATTATTTAAATGAATTACACATCATTATTATACCCATCCAAATAATAATGTATTGAATAACAATTACACCTCTACGTGGTGATGGTAGGTCATACGTACACATATATGGTGACATGTCATTCAAAGGATGGATAGAATACTGAATATGCATGTACCATATTTATAATAATATCAAAGTATAAAAAATATACAGGAGTTATTATTTTATATTGTAAATCACAAATAAAGAAGAAGTTTAAGAAGAAATGAACTTGAAAGATGGTTGTGAAAACATTACATCTTTTTTGAGTTCTTCCTTTTGATTTGACCAAAAGGGATATATAGGTTGGATTTCTGATCAAACAAAGGCCTCTAGGATGAATTCAGGGAAGTAGAGAGAATATTTGGTCCAGTTTTGGTCGAGTCAAAAGGTTTTGAAGGTGCTAATTAGAGAGAAGGGTGAGTACCCTTTTATAAGAGGGGTGAGGGGCACCTTTGGAAAAGATAGAAATATTATTTTATAATAAATTTATATTCGGTTTCTAATGGCTCAAAAGTGGATTATTTAAAGGTTAAGGTGAGTATGGGTTGAAATCCTTTCAACCAATAGATTTTGGATAGGTTTGGGTTACTATATAATCCTTATCATATATATTTAACTCTTAGTTAAATAGTTTGACATTTACCATGTCTCTTTGTATTTTTATATTACATGGTTAATAAAAATACTATATTCCTCAAGTAGACCGCCAAGTGGTCCATTAATGACACAACTATTATTATATAATACTTTTGACCATTCCATTGATCTTTAGGAATATAATATCAATTAATAATATAATATTTTTTTTAAAACTCTTTTATGTCAATTTTGACGCTATTGGTTATTTTGTTTTGATAATTTCATAAAAGAATTATTACTTCGAAAAAAATGTATATAACCAATAATAATATGTCATAGTAACCTAGAAAATTAGTTTAATTCATTAAAAGTCTCAAATTACATTTATTTTAATATTTATAATATCAATTATTTTAATATTTCATTAATTTGGTAATTACTCCATCACCATTGTGTCATAAAATAAATAAATTATTTAATGTCTAAAAATTATAATTAAAAATCCATTATGTAAGAAATATTTTTTGATTTCTAATGAATATTTATAATCAAATTTATCTTATGAATAACCCTATATTAAAAATGTTTTATTTATTAAACATTGATTTTATCTCTTTTTACACTTCTTTGAATTAAAAAATAATAAATGTCATAATCTAATCCATGTGGACCTAAAAGATAATATTTTATTTCTAAGGTTATTTATGGTTGAGATAAACATGTCCCATAGAATTAGGACATGTGTTAGTGTAATATTAGTATCATTTTACCCTTAATTACCCTATTTACTTTTAACCGTGGTAAATAAAACTAAAAAGTTACTATTCACCAAAAAAATTCATCTCATTGAACCACATTTTACACCCTGATATTTACCGTGTTTCTTGGATTTTCAAAATTTCACTCACAGAAGTGGTAAATTTATGTTTTATGTGAATTTCCAAATTCTCTTAGGAGGTGGGTAAAAGGCGGTGAAAATTTCAATAAAAGTTCTATATATCTAAAATTATTCTAAACTAACTCCAATGAATTACATTGAACTTATATATAAATCATTTATCCATTTTGACCTTAATTACATTTAAATAATATAAATAATTATTTAAATAAAAATTTGGTTTTAAACTATAACTCAGTGCTTTTTCACTATTCATCAAAAAAATAAAATTTTTCATAAAAATACAAAAAATTCACCCTAAGATAATTTTGATATTTCAAATCCAAATATGAAGTCCATTTTGAATGGTAAAATTTATAAAATTTCAAAAAGTTGGTATTACTATTCATAACGGCTAGTTTGATTGGTTGTGGTGTGTGTTAGAACTCAAAGTTGCGTACAACACATGCTACTATATTAATCAAAGAGATGTGTACCGTGGAAGCATGGGGTGTTACATTATCCCTTCATTCAAATAATTTCATCCCCAAAATTTTTAAAATTGGGCTTGGGAATATAATGGAAAGTCCTACATTAGAAAAAGATTGAATAAAACTATCACCTTAAATGAAAGAAAGAGGACTACAAAGGTCACCCAAGATAACTCAAACTAGGATTCCATGTAGGAAAACATAGATATAGAAGATAAACTAAGTGTCAAGTTCTATGGGAGAGGGATAGAAAACATGATCAGGAGAAAGTTAACAATAAGAAATCCACAAACTTGTGATGGGACAAACCGTCATTAGTTTTCCAGTAGGAAAAGTATACGGACAACATTTTTTTAAGTTACGTAACTTAAAGATGAGGAATTCATTTATGAGATTGACTAAGAAAATAAAGAGATATTCTTACTTTTTAAGTAGAGTATCATTCTTTAAAAAATTTGAACCACTAACTCATTTTTTAAACATGAGTATTCAGGAAGACTTGGTCACACTGGAAGAGCTAGAATAAACTTCTATAGAATCACATGATCCACGAAGGATAAACTATATATTTACCTTGTCTTTAGAGATCAATCAAAACCAAAACGGTTAGTACAAAATCGAATGATCCCCCAAAAGGATATTCTTTTAGAGAAAGTAACACTAATATTAATTTCTTAAATTAAATCAACAATACCCCAATATTAAATAAATACCATTCAATAAACAATTTTCATTAAAATCCTTCAATATAATCCAAACTAATATTGAAACCAAATACTTAAGAGAATTTGGTTATGTAGACTTTCATGTTAAATTGTATCTCCAAATGAAATCAATTACTCTTAAGTCACATACTTAAAAGTAATTAACCTAATCACATATTCTCTATTATAGGATAATAATTTACATAAATAACCCAAATAACTATAAATACACAATAAAAACGTAGATAAAAATCCACCATTACTCCTCAAATGAAATCCCATAGTATTCCTGTTTCCTTGGGCATATAGTGTTCCCAAAAAAGCTAACATCTTTCAAAATAACATTGATCACTTAACCACCAAATAATTTTTCTATACTAAGGGTATTCATTTGATAATACATAAGAACCCAAATCAACGTATTTTTGATCAATAAAATCATTTAACTAAAAATAATTAGTCACACTAACAAGGGACATCATGTAGTCCAGTGGTAGGCGATAAATCCCAATCGCACTTTGGTTGTGGGTTCGATTCCCATAGCTTTGTCTGACGTGACAGGTTTTCACACGGTCTGCATGTTGTCCTTTTTCGAAAACTATATTTTATAACATCACCAAAATGAGATAAATTCATCAAAATAACCATAACATAATTTAACCCCTAATGTTATCTCATACCATTCATTTTCATCCCAAAATATCATAACTTGTAATTGCCTCAAATCCAATGATCATATAAAACCAAATGTTTATTTATAACTATATCCACAAGGGAAAAGATAAGTCTTCCCCAAATATCATTATCACATGGAAAAATGCGGGGTTACAAATATAAGAGAGAATTATTCCAAAGTAATCCCATCAACAAGGAGCACAAATACTTTTAAAAATTTCTCCAACCATTTATTTCCACATTGCTTCTTCTTTGACCAAGAAAATATCCTATAGAATAGGGCATTCACTCAGGTAATGGCAAGGTCCCCTAAATTTATGTAAAATGATTGTAAATGGATTCTTGGGACCATTTTTATTTTCATCCATAGTACTCTTCATTTTTCTTCGGTAATTCTTCACTTTATGTCCTTCTTTCCCGCATGCAAAGCATTTCTTTGTTCTATTTAGACACTTTCATGGGTTTCTCCTTCCACATTTCCTGCATGATGGAAATTGAGAATTCTTCCCTCCATGGTCTCCACTTCTAGACCTCTTATCATTAATCACCTTTCTTTTATTTGATGAGTCTTGGAGTTGGTTAATATATATGTTGTTGATCATATTTTTGGAAAAATGATTTGGCATGAACACGATATCTTTTACACCTATGAACATTTAATTTTGTTTTTCATTTCCACCTCCGTTCCCACCCTGTAAATAATTCTCAATGTTACCAAGACATCCTTGGAATCCAGCCATTGACTAAAACCAGAAAACATTGTGCAAGTAATAGTAGTCATAAAATCATTTTGAGAATATCATGACACCATATTCTTAATTTGAAACATTTTAGGATTAACCAAGGTCATTTATTCTCATATTATATTAAAATACTTCAAATTGGTTTGCAATGAAAATGTAATGTATCATAATCTTATCCCCCAGGAGTGTTGTAACCAAGAGTGCAGCAAGGCCTGTTGTCGTGCACCAATTCCCGTTCGAGTCTATCACAAAGAGGTGTTTTCAGGTTTTAACCATAGGTACATTTCTGATCGATCCGCCTCTACAAGATCGTATCTAGACAGGGATGTATTGCTCAGAAAACTCACAAAATCTCTATAATACCAAATTCTAGGAAGTTCTTATATACTAATATTCAAAGTCCATCTTACTTCAATGTTCTCTAATCAATGTTTATCTAAATATAGTTTCCAAGGATTGTAGTAAACTTCCTCTGATACCAACTGTAATGCCCTGACCCTAGTTACCTATAGTCAGTGCATTATTATGTATCATTGACCTGATCACAAAAGATCAAGTCTTGAAGTACCGATTAGTTTAGTATCCTTGGAATCACTAGATACATTCATAAAGTTTACATTAGATCATAAAGTGAAAAACTACAACAACATCTTGTCTCCACACTCATATCCCCTTATACTATCCCTGCAGGTCATTCATAAAATACTTATTCACATATTGGGAAAAATAAAACACAGAAAGGGGTGAGCTCAAATGCCCAGTGAGGATAACAATATATTGGAAACTTTCATAAATAAGTGTAAATATTTAAGGCAATGTATAACCAAAACAAAAGCCTTTTAAACTAGAACTTCAACATAATATGGCAGAAATAAAATGAAATAATTCCATTTACTTATTCACATGGTTATTCTACTAATCAAATAATCACATGAAATATCAATAACCACTTTCATAGTGGTGGAATGCATAGTCCCAGACTATCATAACCACATAGTCAAGGCCTTGTGCAAAGACTAAAAATAATATTTTGTCAAGAACTTGCGCCAAGACACTAGTTTGTCTCATGAGACCTACCGATTTATCGAGGAGCTATAGCGGGCTCCACCTATCACTTACTATGTCTAAGGCCTTCCTCATATGAAAAGTTTGAAATATAACATAAACATTC
This sequence comes from Viscum album, assembly GCA_963277665.1. NCBI lineage: Eukaryota > Viridiplantae > Streptophyta > Magnoliopsida > Santalales > Viscaceae > Viscum > Viscum album. Next base: position 1,877,425,527 of record OY728161.1, read on the forward strand.
CTATTAAAACTAGCATATGAAATGTCAACACTTTAACCACAAACCATGAATGGTATAAAAATAGCACATCCATAGTCAAACATAACTCAATCAATACAATATGGAAGATTGTATTGTATCAGATTAACCTCAATCGAGAATAATGAAGGATATTGACATAGATTAAAATAATCATCAAAATATTGGGAGAAATATCCCCCTTTTTCTTGAAAACATTTAAAAGTCACACTATTTGTCAAGAAGCAATTTAAAAATAGATTTTCGAATCAAAGTGTCCCATACCACTATGAAACTTTTAAAATAAATTTCAATTTTAAAACATTAATTCCATATAAATAAATCATTAAAACCATTTTTAAAACATGGAAATTAATGAGAAATATTTAAAATAATAAGTTTTTAAAACATTTTAAAATAATATTTTAGTTAGAGTTCCTATCCAAAAGAGAGACACCTAAATAAAAATAATTGAGGTAATAAATAATTTTTAATATCATGGGAATAAAGGGATTCAGGATATAGTATGTCAAAACACATTATATACACCATATAAAAGTGATTTGGTGTATAATAACAAAGGAGTCTAAATGGAATGTAAATTGAGGTGAAATCTCTCACAAAAGTCGTATCCTTGGGTTAAGGATAAATCAACGACATAATTATGTGTGAAAAATATAAATACACTCAATATTATTGGATATTTATTGTAGAACAATCAAAGTACATTCACGCATATTCTTGTAAAAAACAATAATGAATTATATATTTAGCTCAATAAATGGAGATTGAGTTAAAATTACTTTTATCAAGTTCATATTGATGACTTGAGAATTTATAAATGTAGTGATTATGTGTATCAAAAGTATATCCATGGAAAGTGGAGAGGTAATTATGACATAAGAAAATAAATTGTGATTCCACACATAATGTTGGAGTGAAATAATCAATGAAGTATGCATAAAGCCGAATGAGTGGAAATTGAAATTTCAAATACCCTTATCGATTTGGTAACTTACGAAACATACAACCATGAAATAAGGATCATAAAATGATGATTTAAATATCAAAAAATTAATGTATATTACACAATTAATACAATCATGGGCATTACACACACCACATTAAATGAATAAGTGGTGAACAATAGAAATCTCATGGAATTAAAATTGAGATAAGAAACCCCTTAATTTGTACTTTTTCCTTGGTTAAGGGTAGGTTAGCCTCATGCATAATTGTTTATTAATTTTTATTTAATTATAAAAGAATCATATTCATTAATATGATATCATATATGATCTTTTAACATTTCTTTGTTAATAAAATCTTAGTATTATCGTCGTTTCGGGTGTTAACTTACTCATTTTCTTTTATAGGTTTTCTTACATAAGTTGTTTTTGTGATGTATAGGTTGTATCTTATTCATATAAATAATGATATCAAGTCCTTAAACATTATTTTTATTCATAAAATGAGAATTATACTACTATGGATACGATGGGGAATGAATCTCATCACGTTCGTGGAGACGGTAGTCCGTACGTATGCACGAGCGATAATATCATTCTTTTGATATTAGAATAATATATAATTGGATGTTATATAAAATATACAGAACAATTATCATGTTATAATTATTATTTACATGAATTAAACATCATTATTATACCCATCCAAATAATAATTTATTGAATAACAATTACCCCACGACGTGGAGATGGTAGGCCGTACGTACACACGTATGGTGAAAGGTCATTCAAAGGATGGACAGAATAATGAATATGGTTGTACCATATTAATAATAATATCACTATATATAAAATATACTAGAGTTATTATTTTATAATGGAAATAACAAATAAAGAAGAAGTTGAAGAATAAAGGAACATGAAAGAGGGTTGTGAAAACATTACCTCTTCTTCGGGTTCTTCCTTTTGATTTGATCAAAAGGGATCCTTAGGTTGGATTTATGATCAAAATAAGGCCTCTAGGTTGAATTTAGGGAAGTTGAGAGAATATTTGGGCAGGTTTTGGCCGATCCAAAAGGCTTTGAATGAGTAAATTGGAGAGAAGGGGAGTACCCTTTTATAAGAGGGGTGAGGGGAACCTTTGGAAAAGCTAGAAATATTGTTTTATAATAAATTTATATTAGGTTTCTAATGGATCCAAAATAAATTATTTAAATGTTAAGGTGGGTATGGGTTTAAATACTTTCAACCAATATAATTCAGATAGGTTTGCATCACTATATTAACCTTATCATTTATGTTAACTCTTAGTTAAATAGTTCGACATTTACCATGTCTCTTTGTATTTTTATATTATATAGTTAATAAACATACTATATAGATCCAAACGACCCCCAAGTGGCCCATTAATGATACAACTATCACTATATAAGTCTTTTGGCCGATCATTAGATTTGTAAGAATAGAATATTAATTAATAATATAATATTTGTTTTAAAAACTCTTTTATGTCAATTTTGACAGTATTGGGTATTTTGTTTTTGATAATTTCATAACAACATTATTACTTCAAAAATAATTTATGTAACCGATAATAATATGTCATATTAACCTATAAAATTATTGTAATTCATAAAAAGTCTCAAATTATATATATATTGATATTTATAATATCAATTATTTTAATATTTCATTAATTAGGTAATTACGACATCACCATTGTGTCATAAATAAAATAAATTATATAATGTCTAAAAATTATAAATAAAATACCATTATGTAGGAAATATTTTTAGCTTCCTAATTAATATTTATAATCGAATTTAAAGTATGTATAACCCTATATTAAAAATGTTTTAGTTATTAAAAATTGATTTTATCTCTTTTAACACTTCTTTGAATTAAATAATAATAAATTCCCTAATCTAATCCAAGTAGACCTAAATGATAATATTTTATTTCTAAGGTTTATTTTGGTCGAGGTAAACTTGTTAAATATAATTAGGACATGTTTTTGGGTAATATTAATATCATTTTACATCTAATTACCCGATTTACTTTTAACCGTGGTAAATAAAAGTAAAAAGTTACTATTGATACCCAAAGGATTCATTTTAGTAATATTTTTAAATAATATGTTCATAATTAATTTAATCAAATTTGTATGTTCCATTCAAAATTACTGGATGTAACTATAATAATAATTTAATTATAGAAATAATAGTACATTTTAGTATGGTAAAACATGGTCATACGTGTAATACAAGCTATCAAAATAACTCAGAATTGTGTATAACACAAGACAAAAATTATGTTGCATGTACTGCATACTAATCAATGCGTTTAATGTAGTGAATGTTTGTATTTGTGGTTCATATAAAAAAATCCAAAATTAGTGATTTTTATAAAAAATGATATACTTATAGCTGTGAGAATGAAAAATTTCAATAATATTAAATCAATTCAAAATATGTATTTCACAAAATATCGGCATGTTATAGCTGGGGTGATTTTCGAGTCAATGCCCAGCCAACCCTTTTAGTGGAGTCTACTCATAAGTGCATCCATGCATAGATATATCCACATTACAATATCCATATAGTGATGTATTTTTAGGGGGAAAACATACTCAACACTTTAATAATATTTTATTATATCACATTATACTTAGACTCATCTGTAGGGTTTCAAAATGGGTTTCTTAACTAATAACCAAAATAACTAAATTAATCACCAATACATCTACCCCCTCTTCTTATACCAACTGAAATTATCCAAGATAAAAATGAAATAAATAATACATTGGTAACATGATTTATATAATACACCTCACAAACAGTCTCACAAACCAAGTATATGTATATTCATTTTCACAGAGATTAGTTAAATTAATAACTTATTTTACAAAACTTTAAAACATTTATCCATAATTATACTCTTTTAGGCCCTTTTTATACATATAACTTGAAAAAATTATCTTCATAACCCGAGGATTCAAAACATATGAAATGGGCGACCTCAAATTCTATACATTTCAAAAACAACTATATAATAAACATATAGGTGAATATGAAAAAGATATAAAAAATAATAAAATATCAAAATACCATGTATAATAATCATAAATCTTATTGGCGAATCTTAATATCATCTAACAATCATTAAAGAACCATAAAATAAATTATCTATCATATAATAAAACATAAAACACCATAAATCATGTGAGAATCATATAAACGTGCATAATTTTGAAAATATATAACATAATAATTAAAACATCATAAATCAACATGAAAAGGTTGAACAATCATAAATTTAGGATTCATTATTATTAATAACAATGAAACTTTCCAAACTCTTCATTTAAAATATTGATATTTGTCACACACAGTTTTTTTATTTTCTGTCATTGTATTAATCCGGCCCATTAGAAATACCGATCCTTTTCATGGGTATTTGATGAGATAAATCTTGAGTTTTGAAGTTTTATATATGTCTAACCACCCTAATTTGGGATCCCCATTGTTTGTTTAGTAGTTTTGGATGAAAGGGTGGTTACTTCATGATTTGGGCCAACCGTGAGCCCATTCCCAGTTTTAAAAACCGAATTTGTTTCTTTTATAACTCTTTTGTTTTTAATCCTTTTTCACCCATTCAACTTCCCACTTGTCCTATACTGATATATTAAAACTTATTTATCCTTTTGGACCCATTATAAATTCATAGGCCGGGTGAATTTGGGTTACTCATTTAGGTATTGGGCCAGCCCATGGACCCATTTCCTGTTTAAAAAATAATAATATGTTTCGTTTATATCATTTTCATTTTCACTATTTTTCGGTGATTCCACCTCCCCCTCGAATCCAATAACCCTATCCTAACCCTCATAATATATTTTACCTCTTTGGAGCTCATGTGGGTCACGAATTAGGGCAAAATTCTTAGGAAACCTCAAATCGCCCAGAATTTCCAAGGTAAATTTTATCATTCATAAATCAATCAATTCGTACTACTTTAGCCACAAATCTTCTTCCTATGGGTCGTCCAGACCTTAGGAGTCTCTCCAAGAATTTTCATGCCATTCCCTTTTCGCTAGGGCTTCAGATCTAATGGAAGATGAATAGTTTTCTAGGATGAAAGATGAGATTCCTTCTTCTTTCTTCTACCTCTTCCCCCTCCTTTCATTATTTCTTGGTTTTATACTATACCATAGTCTTGATAGACATATGGTTTTGTTATAACATGTTTTTTATGGGGTTTCTGTTTGTTTAGGTCTGATCTTTATAGTTTTATGGTTTATAAACCCGCGGCGGGTGATTTCGGGTGTGCGTTTCAATTACGCCAATGATTTGAGGTAGGATACCCCTTGCACATGACTTTATTATTTAAGTTTCATTATTTTATTATATTTAACACCAGATATATATGTTTATTATTGTTTTATCATCCTTTGAATAATTTTATTGGTGTTCAAAGTGGTTGTTTAATCATTGGTTTGTGAACGGTAGTGTTGTTTTGTCATGAAAGTTCTCAACAAGTGTTTGTTTAAATGTTCCGTTATCTTTTGCAAATATTTTGTGAGGTTTATAATCTGGTATATGGTATTTTTAACATGTTACAATATCTTTAATGAAAATATGTCTTTCAATTGGTGTTTTATTCCTTTTCATGTACTTAAAATAAATTTTTTTGTTTAAAAAGGGCATGTCATGTGTTCGGTAAATTGCCCGGTTGGCTTCTATGTGTGATGTGTGATTGAAAAGTTATTTGTTTGGATTTATAAAGGAATTGGAATAATGATAAATGGTATTTTTGGGTACTTATATGGATTTCCTATTTGTGTTCGTTTTTACAATCAAGTGGGTTTTGATTTACAACATATTTTGGACCGAGTTTCCTAAAAATGGACTGTTTCACATCTTTATGAAAATGGTTGTGTTTTGAATATGTAACCTGAGTATTATAAGAGATTTATGAATGTGGTTTTATGCTGTAAATTGTGTTTATACAGATCCTTAATATAATTAAAATTAATAACTTCGTCAAAGGATAGTTTTGAGAAAATAATTAAAGGCCCGTTTGGCATTTCCTAGAAATGAAGGAGTGTTTTACTTGTATATAACAATTTGTGTATTTGGGATTGTTTTATGGTCCATTAAATGATTTTATTAAATGTTTATTGTGCTGCCAAATATGATTTGGTTTGGTTATGATGTGTGTTTATAATTTAAAGAGTGTTTTTGAAAGCGTTTTATGTGCAAAGCCTCAATACACTTCATGAAATTGTTTTACCGAAATATTTTGCGGTTTATTGATTAGTGTAAGAAATGTGAAGAATGATTATGGTCTGTTTGTGTTTTTATGGTTTTGGAATGGAATGGGGATGTGAAATGTGTATTTGATAATATGTGTAACTTGATTGAGCACTAAAGGGAATCCCGGGTATCTAGGTGGGCGGACGTGTACTAGTATGCTAGTGATTCTGTGGGGGTTGGCCCCTGTTTCACATAGCAAGTTTGACGATGACAACACTAACTAAACTATGATGACGATGATGATTGGGGACCACTAGGTTATGGGTATGTTCCCTTCTAGTGGCTCGTGCACGAGAACAGATATTTATTATGGTTACTTTCACTGAGATACGAGGTACCTGGGGCTCACAACTAACTAGTGCCTAGGGGTATTCCTGTGACTAGTGCTCATTGGCTATTTTGTACTCACCGTCGGCATACGGTGTGTTTGGTTGGTAAATTCAGTTGAGTTTTTGGTTTTTTTTCTAATTTTAGTTTATTGTACAAATAATATTTAGTTCAATTTTTATATAAATTCATTTTGGGCTGTCCGTTTATTTCCGCTGTTTGTTTGATTGTTTATATATGGGAGAAATCGTTCCCTTGTGTACTCTATTGATGCCCTTGGTGATTGTCACCATCCCGAGAGGATCGGGAATGCTTCTCGGCACTTGTCGCGGGCTGGCCTGGGTGACCGGTTCAGGGTTGACTCGGGCTGGTTCGTGACAATATTGGATCTAAATGGCATCACACTCACCCTTTGTGGACTCATATACTTGTTAAAAAGTTCCTAAATAAAATTTTGATTATTGATTAATTCCATAACAGTCACCATTTTTGAACATATATACTTTACAACATATTCAAATTTTTAATTATGTGTAGATCTTAACTCCATCACACTCACACTTTCCAAACCTAGAGACTTGCTAATGAGCCCACTGACAGAATTGTGAGTCGATTTTAACACCCTCACACTTTTAGTTTTGAACCAAGTTATTCGCTAATCTGTTCACATGAAAGTTATACTTCATGAGATATAATCCTTCACCCAATGAATTGGAGGGAGATATATATCCCATCCATTTAATAATACCAACAATTGTGTGACACTTGGAAGTACAACATTAATCATATCTAAAATAACCCATTAAAAAATAAAGGGTTTCTTTAAAGATTAAAAAACATCACATAACATGAACTTAATAAATAATAAAATATTAAAAATCTAATTTTTAAAAAGAAATCGTATCATAAAATAATATAAATAGTGATAAATACATAACATCATGAAAAATAATACTTCTGGGGTAAATAAAAATGAAAATAAAACATTTTTAATTAAAAAAAATGGGTTAAACATTAATTTTAAAAACAAAAATCATTTATGAGAAAGAGAATAATTTTGAAAACCTAATCATAAATATTTCTCAATAAAACGTATATGAAAATGAATAAATTTTAAAAAATGGTAAGTGAAAATAATTTGAAAATGTTTACTTTTAATAGAATTATTAATAAAATAAACATAAAAATACAAAGTTTCCAATAAAAGATGTGAAAATAGGTTAGAAAAATTTAAATTTTAAGTCAATAATTAATGATTTAAACATTAAAAAAAACATAAATCTATTAATAAAGAATTTTCAAATACTTTAATAATTTTAACATTTAATATGAATATATAATAATGGAAACTAAAAAAGGAATTGCATTTTTCAATACAATATGTGGAAATGCATAGGAAACATTTAATTTTAAGATGAATAAGTAATAACTGAACTTGAAAAATAAATTAGATTAATCCAAATCAAATGAGGACAAAATGATAAAATATATATTTTTTGGAATGGATGGAAAAATATTTGGAACATTTGGTAAAAGAATTTTGAAAACCCAAATTTCAATGATTATTTTAAACATCAAATTGGATATTTTCCAAAGTGATGTTGAATTTTACCAATAATATTCAGAGGAGATGAAAAAATAGTTAATTTTAAATTAATTATAATACGAATTTACCAAATTTAATATTAAATTTGAGAGGTCTTAGTTTTTTAAAAGTTGTTTAAAATAAATATGTGCATCTTGTGTTACATTAAAATAAAAACTTTTGAAGGAAAATGTCAATGAGATTGTTCTTATAATACAATTAATGATAAATTAATTAATGATATAATATATCATTCTGGTAGTATATGAACCATATAAACAAAAATAGCTGTGTAAGAAAAACAATGTCTCAATGTTGTGGAAAACAGGATGAAAATATGTTGCAACCTTCAGAACATTGGAAAAATAATTCCATAATAATTTTAACATTAACATGGAAATTTAATATCATGATGTATAATATAACCATGATATAAATTTTATAATTGGTTGGTAATTACCTAATATAAAATCTAACATATTTAATAACATAAACATGTATCAGTGAAAGAAAATTGAGACAAAACCCCATTAATTATTTCCTTGCTTGGTTTATCACTCTTTATCCTCCAATCAAAAAAAATAATAACCTATTTTTGAACATTTCTAAAAAATAACATACTTCTGTAATCCTTATTACTAATAATTATCATAGGTATTGTAATTTCTTTAGGATATTATGACCATCGATGTTTAATAAAATTAATCTTTTTACTCATGTTTAATATTTTTGATGTCATTACACTTTATTTAATGAAAATTTAATCACTTATATATCATTACAAATTATTAAAAATATAAATTATATTTTTGTAAAATTTTATTATTTCATTCCATATGTGTTTTTATTACAATATATGATAACCTTATAGATAAAAAAGTATTTCAATAATTTTAGCAAAAAAAATATACTTTAATAATAAGTTAAATAAATAATATTAAATTTTCAGAACCATATAATAATATTAATTTTTTTACCATATTCATCCATAATCATATTTTAAATCAGTATTCGTGTTTGTGGTTAAAATAACACAAACATGATTTCTGTTTTACTCGATTGATGAGTATGGTTAAGGTAATGTTTCTTTGGACATAATATAATTTTAAAAAAATAATAATAAAATATTTCTTATTTTTTTTAATATTATTACATATATTTCAATATTCATATATAATTTATGAAAATTAATTTGAAAAATAAAAATTGTTACATCATGGAGGGGGAAATGTGTACATATGTATGGTTACCATTCTTGTTTCACAATTTGTGAGAGTGGGTGAAGGTGGATTAAAAATTTATATTTAATTATATAAAATATATGATATTTATTATATTCATTCTTAATTACCCTTATTAGTATAGAAAATTAATGGAGCTAATGAATGAAAATGATGTAGATTTCTAGAGGTAGTAGTCAGTGCAACACAAATGATATGCTTTTTTTCTAAATGTATGAAAATTTAAAAAAATAAGGGATATAAAACTTATTTTAAAATAAATAATTATATTAATTATAATAATTAATCATATTATTGTGGGTATAAGATTTTTTTATGATTAATATTAGGAATAAAAGTAGAATATGTGATAACACTTATGTGGGAAACATGATTTTTTCATTAGAATTTTTTTTTCGTTGATTGGAATTATATAACTAAGAGAGAACGTGGTTTTTTGGGATATAGTTCAATTTATAGAAAATTTTTATATTTATTAGGATTAATTATAAATATTGCTATAAATTAGAAATGGTGTAAGTGATCCCCTTTTATATGAGTAAAAAATGACACTTTTGGAAACAAACCTTGAATATTAATTTGTCCACGGCTCTCTTACATGGTATATGGATAAACAATTTCAAAATTATTATGTTTTGGGTTTATTAGGGTCATGAAATAATCTAGGAATTTACTTCCAAACACGTTTTAAATTTTTTTTATGTCTTTTATCATTATTCTTTTACATTTTTCTCTAATAATTTTAAACATTGTAATGAGATCTTAACTATGTGAATTTATGTTTTTTTATACATATAACATAACCCATATAAATAAATATTGGTGTGATAGAATTAAAATTTTCATCTATTTAATAAAATCAAAATTCTAAATATTATATATTTATCTTTTAAATTTAAAATTATAATATGTATAAAAGTGTTTTATTAGAAAATGACATGTTGACCATTATAGATTATTAATCTTATTTATTAGTTCATAGAAAATAAATTTGTTATAATATTTTAATATATGTGTTTATAAATAATATTTGAATTATTATTTATTGTATTTAAATATATATATATATTATATAAATTTCTTGATAATATTTAAATAATAATTTTTTATAATAGTTTCATCATTATCATGGTGATTATCATTAATCATAACAATCTAAATTATATATATAAAAATTAAATTATAAGAATTAAATAATATGAAAATTATTATCTCAAATTCTAGAATAATTTTATCAAATTTAGATTATTTTTTGGGGAAATTAATCTAAATGTTACTATGTGTAACACAAAAAACTTTTTTTTGGAAAAATATTAGTTTTAAGAAAAAAAATTAATTATTAGGATAGAATTATCAATGAAACTAATTGAATGAATTTTGGATATTTATTTTATCACACCAATAGTTTTTATTTAACCATTATATAAATAAAAAATTTCATTTCATCATGTTATAATTTAGAATAAAAAAATAAAAAAATTAGTTTTCATTAAAACACCACGTAAATATAGAGAATATGAAGAATTGGTTTATAAATTCAAAATTGTTTTTTTAAATTACTATTCATTATAATATATAATTTTATGAATAATTTATTTTTATGTAACTATCAATGAATATTTGATATAAAATATTTTCCTAAAATTGATGACAATAATGAGTATTTTCATTATTCGCCAAAAAAGCGATTAATTTTGAAAAAAATCAAAAGCTCAAGAGAAGAAAACTTTATGGTGAGGAATTAAAAGATTAGTATTAATATATGAAATTTATGTTTTAAATTTTTATATATTGAATTTCAGAATAAAACATATAATATATTGAAAATAAGTTTAATTAAATACAATTTTTTCAATATTAATTTGTATGAATTATTTACTATATAAAGGTATTTACTATTTATTAGTTACCATTATAGTGTTTACTCTATATTTTTTAACAATTCATTAATAATTATTTTCTTCTTATTTTTTTTGTAGCCATTGATAGAATTTATAAAACATAGTATGGATTTTATAGGATGCAAAATTTCGAGTCAGTTTAATAACCTAACACCAAATTCTTCTAGTTTTTCACTGCGTTGGGTGTTATTAAATCACCAAAAAATTAAAAAATAATTATAAAAACATTATTAAATTTATTTATTATTATAATAAAATGACTATTATTATGTTTTTGAAAATTATATCTACAACACCCCACCTATCACGCATTGTATTGGGAAGAGTTTTAGGCATTACTAAGCCTTTAATGGCATCCCCGAGACACCCACGGTAGACAATAAATTCCAACGGATTCATGAAAATTGGGGTTGATTTTCCCTTTGAAGATAAAACAACCAAAAAAATAATATAATAACCCAAGAAAAATTATATAATTCATGATAACAATGTAATAAAACTCAAGTTAATATGAACATAAAAAAACAAGACAACAACTCTGAACCATATTAGAGTAAAAAAGTGAAAACCAAAACCAAAAAGTCAAAAAAACAGAAATAAACTCTATATATACCTTATGTTCAATTCTACAAATTCAAAATCCATGTCCACAGTATAAAAATGCATCACTAATGAGATACCTTTCATCTCCTTGTGTCTTGATATATAGTATCTATAAAAGCACCAATGTGACCAAAAAGGGGGTGAGTATAAAACTCAGTATGTTTTCTAAAAATAAAATAAGTACACTTGCCACTAGGATAGAACACGTTAAAAAATTTATATAAAACAATTTATATAAAATAATTTAAATTAGTTTAACACAAAATCAAAATGTTTTCTCAACAATAGAATTTTTTCCATGAAAAGAAACCAAAATTGTCATTCAAATCCCATTCAAATATATTTGGCATGTCCCATTCCATTCCACCCAACCATGAACACAAACAAACACTCACAATGATTTATGCATTGTGTTACCATTGATGAATGAACATCATGTCCATATTTCATACCTTTTATTATGGTATGTCAAAACCATTATCCTCCCAGTTCAACGCAAGCCCAAACTTTTTTGCTAAAAACCATGACAAAATAATTATTCCAAATATTTTCAATAAAACAACCCCATTATTGAAAAAAATTTGAAACTAATTTTTCCCTATATAAAAACCAAACAACCATTTTAAAATAATCATTTTAAAAGCATATAACAAATTTCACTTTCCATATTACAACCAACTTCACATACCATAACCAAATAGGGTATCTCGAAACCATTTCCAATAGATTTCACAAATCGAAAAAATAAAAATAGTCAATTTTAAATAAAAAATTCATTTTATAATAAGAGCATTTGAGAGTGGATCCACATTCCCTGTAAGCTTAGGATAAAAAAATATTGTAAACATTTCATTAAAAAAACTTTTCTTGGATCTTACAAAACCAACCATTGATCTTGTTCTCTGTCACAAACAAAACTATATCTTCACATGATTGGAATCAAACACCATGGATATATCTCCAACATATTAGATCCATGAATCCCAGATAGGGAACAAGAATAAACCTTTGGAAAACCACCATGAATAGGATCTTACTAAGGAATTTGACCTCCAAAGCACCATTATTTTGCAACGCATTACTCCTAAATTAAAGGGAAGGTTCTCTGTAACCATGGTTGTGAGAGTAATTCAAGTTAGGCTCAGACTAAAGGAAAATCATAGGTTAAAGCTATAATTCAGATTAGATACAAAATATAAGTAGGTCCACCTATACACTATAAGGTTAGGCTACATGGTCTAGAAAACCATGTTCCAACCATGGGTGTACTAATAACTATAGCCTCCCCTTACAAAATTAAAAAAATATATGCGCTAAATGTGCTGAGCCCTTCTATTCACATTTTCATGGTTCCTCCTAGGTTGCTACATGGGTTGGGAAATCTGTGATCCATCCATGTGCCATCACATTGACCTATTTTTCCAGTTGAATGATTTCTTGTAGGGGTTGTAAAGTTTCTACTAACCTTTCTTAAAAAATGAACCTCTATAAAATCACTAAAAACATTCCAAAAACTCCTCCAAACTATCCCAAACATAAAACAAAATCATTATTTATTTAAAATACATGAAACCTAGTTTATTACCTAAAACCGAGGGTTCTAAATACTCCCTACCATTGGTCTTTACATCATTGGAATGTAAATCCACACCATTGACCTGGTAGAGTTCAGGCCATTCCTCAAACATTTCATTCTCAAATTCCCACATTTCTTCTAAAATTTAACCATGTTTCCACAAAAATTGTACTTGATCGATTCTTTTCCCAAAAAATACATTCTCTTGCCTATCCACAATCCACACTAGCATATAAACCAACATAGTATCCAGCTCATGGTCAATGTGATCCCTTTGAATCACATGTTTAGGATCCAGATGATATATGTTGAACTAAGATACATAAAATACATTATGCGTTGAACTTGTCCTTGGTGGGAAATCCAACTGATAATCCACATCACAAACCCATTCAATTATCCAAAAAGAACTATTTATCAATCTGATAACTTATCCCACTTCCCAAAATAATGATTCCAATGTCTAAGAGATATTTGCAGGAACACATGGTCAGTCACCTAAAATCGAAATGGTCATTGATGATGATTGACATATTATCTCTGATGACTCTAAGAAATATCTTTCATTTTCATGATCAATTGAATATTCTCCATTGTCTCGTCCAAAAGCATTTATCAAACAATTTAAGAATCACATGATTCAACCCAACAATGTAGAGAATTAAAAGGACCCCCAAATAAAGATCTAACAGGATTCATATGTTTTGAGGCCTGATAATTATGTGACATGATAATCCAATAATAGTTTTTATGTCATGGCCCGTCCCCTAGGGCCCATGCCATGAATACCCAAAGCCCTCCTCCCATTGGCCAGAGGTTGGCTACTTGCACCGAGTAGAAATATCCCACAAAGTGGAGGAATTTTCTGAAGTACCTGTACACATGCACCCATATATAGGAAAAATAAAATAAATGAAAATACTGAGTAACCTGGTATGCATGCCACTAAGACAACTACTAAGAGAAATAGTACCAAATAGTAAGGTAAATGGGCCAAAATACAAGACCTATTGAAAAAGAAAAGTACATACTCTTGGATCTCGTCTGTAGAAAACCCTACACGAAGGGTAGGTATAGTGACCTCAATAAATGTCACTGAACCGTAATACATCCATCGAGTCACCCTAAAGCACCACCTATCTACAACCCACCAATTAATCCTTCAAAGCAATCGATCATCTATATAATACACGGCATGAGTGGGCAAAGCCCATATAGGGCATGTAGAACAATACTGAGTTGGGACCTAAAACCAGAAAGGTAAACCACAAAGCAAGAACAAAGGTAGACTACCAAAGAGGTGCACGATGTGGAACATCTATGAAGAAAAGTCAAGAAAGACACTAATGTCAGATCACACCAGGATGAATTTACAATGAATGATTAGAAATATCCAAATCCATCAAGGCATGCAATATCTATAAGAGACCTAATATGTGACCTCGTATGATGCCAACTTTTCATCATCACATGAGACCAGCTCCATGAATTTACATGAGACCAACTCCATTCCATTAAGGAGACCAACTCTGCACCTTTACAGTAAAACTACTCAATGCCCTCATAAGAGACCAACACTGCATCTTTTTCCAAGACCAACCTCACATCTTCGCAGGAGAAAAACTCCACATAATTCCCACAGTGAGTCACAATATATTGTCCTTATATTTATGAATCAAGGAACACCTAATCCATGAGCTAGTAGGCCATATTCCCACACTACATGAAAACTCACTTAGATAATTTCAAAAGAAACACCTCATAATGAGGGTCCCAATGCAGTAAATGGATCATCAATAAAACATATTGTTTAGATGTTATGGGTATTTACATAAAAAGGGGCCAGTGTTGTATGGGTCCGATTAGACCTTGGTAGAACGATGGGGCCCACTACTGGTCTGGTCCACTGGGTCCAGCCCAGCCCAATAGAGTAAGATATTTCTTCCACCAAAATGGGGTGGGTTGAACATCCCCTTCATGTCAATGCGGGTGACCATCACATTCAACGTGGCCAGCTACCAGTTGACCTGCCCCGTGGTGGCCCCACTAGACCACAAACCTCCACCGTGTGACATGGACCCCTACCTCATTTGACCAAGGCCCACTTCTAGCATTCATTTCGGCGGCCCTATTGAAGTTCCCGGATCAGTGTGATCACTGAGAGGGGGAGGGGGTGAATTAGTGATCCTTTTAAACTTTTTACTAATTGATTATTTATCAATTAAATCTCTATGGCTTGTTAAGGCCTCGATCCACTCTTCTTTTTATCTCTCAGCCTTTCCTCGAGTGATGCAGTAAATGTAAAGGCACATGACGCAAGGATTTACAAGGTTCGGCTCCAAAGTCCTATGTCCTTTCCATGTTGGTTAAACGCCCCAACATGGTTTCTCCACTATAATTCAGTTAGTAATTACAATGGTCGATATAGAGTTACATTGTATCTCTCTTTAGTCCCGTAGGAGGTTCATTATACTGCATCTCAAAGTGTTACCAGAGTCCCACTGGCCTGCTTCAACTTCCACCGAAGACTTCTCTACCCTGAGTCTTACAGGGGGTCTTCTCCGGGCTCCTCGAGTCACACGAGTAGCTCTTCTTCAATTTATGCTCTTCAAGAGTCTTCAACAGCCTTGGATAAGGTCTGATGGCCTTGCTCACTTCTTCTGATCACTTGTGGTGATCAGGACTCCTCTTCTTTTCTCGGGCTTTATCTCCTTCTTCTGAGGATGACCCGGCCTCTGTCTTCAAGAATCTTGATGGAAAAATATGTTCTTGCACCGAGTATGCCCACTCAATCTTCTTGGTCTTCTCAACTACTGAAAACTCATATGAATGATGTCTTTAACTTCAGTCTGGCTTTAGTCTCTCTTTAATTCAACTTCATGCACAGAGTGCATGGAATCTCTGAATCGTCATGCACTGATTGCATGGCTTCTCAATATTCAGGCATGACATGCATGGAATCTCAATTTTCCTCAAGAACCTTTGTTCTTGGTCTTCTCAAATGCACACACACTAATTTATGCTTTGTTTATGTGTGCATGTGCATGCATGAATGCATGTACTCCCCTTTTCTTCTTGGTGTGATAAACCCTTAAAGGGTGTAAACTCTTTTAGCACACACATCTTCTTCTTGGAGTCACACTTTTTTATTCTTTCTTACACACAACAAATTGTGTGTTGTTATTTAGTGTGAATTTCTCCTTCTCTCTTTCTTCTCAAGGTGTTCACCCACTTGTTCACTTATAAATTAATGAATGTATATTCATGTATCTTCTTCATTCACTTGGGCACACACAAGAGGTATGGCCTCCTTCACATGTGCACATACAAGGCTAGGGCCTTCTTGTTTCTTTGCACACACTTTTTTCTTTTCATCTTCTTCAATGTGTGCACACTCCACTTGTGCACACACAACCCGTAGGGTCTTGGACATGCACTTGCATGAAACCTTCACCCACACTCCTTCTTATTTGCACACACTCACCCAAGAGGTGTGTGGGATTCACTTCACCAGAACCCACTTCAAAGGAGGGCACGCAAGTGATGTGGATACCTCCTGCCTTCAAGCACGCTGGGCGCCACAGCTCCTCCCGCGCAGGTGGCGCGGTGGCTTCCTCCTGCCATGCAGGTGAGCAAACAGAGAAGGAATGCAAGTGTGCGCGGCTCAGTTTCTTCCTACCGCACAAAGGGAGCGCGGTGGCTTCCTCCTGTCGCGTGAGTTCGCGGGAACAGAGGGTGCGGCCACTTGCTACCATGCAAGAATGCGGGCAGCGGGCGTGCAAGGCTCAGATTTATCCATGTCTCGCAAGGGAGCGCACAGGGAGGCCTTGCTATTTACATATTTCGCGTAGGGGTAGCGCGAAAGGAACTCCAGATCCTCGGGTGGATCAGGGCTTCTCTGCCGCACAAGTTGTGCACGGAGTCTTTCTTCGCGTTGCTCAGAGCTTCGCGGGACTCCTTCACTTCGCGCAGTAAGGCTGCGCGGAAAACACTACCCTTTGCAAACCATTAGGTTTCACGGTTCCTCTGTTTATCTGCAGAAGCAGGAGATATATCTCAATGATGGCAGCAACATTCTCCGGCCTTAGACAGCTTTTTATAGGCAAGGATTTCGATCAAAGCCACGGGGATCAAATCATTGAAGGCCCGAGATTTGTTCCTTTGAATAACCGAGATATTAGGTTCTTTTAAAAATATTCAACCTGCATTCAAGATATGCCGCATATCACAGGTGTTTCCACTTTCTTTCTCAACCACGGGATCACGTGCACGAGTTTACGAACACATGCATCCCTTCTTTAAGACCGATCCATGAAAGAACACACTGCCTTGCAACTCCGTTTTCTTTGTCCTCGATTGATTTTATTCATTTCATTTCATGCATGCATCTTTTAATGCATGCATGTGTTCGTGAGGTGGAAACGAACACAATGGAGGCCTTTACTTCATCAGAGGCGGCCGGGAGCTCCTTCTCCATCACTTGGGTGCCTCTGGTTCGTGGGAGGCGTCGCGGGGAGTCTCTCAGCTGGCGAGAGGTAGGTGATGATGCGACGGCCGTTGGATCGTCTTTTAATGATATGAGACGGTCGAGATTATAACACAGGGCCGCAGAATTAAATGAGAGGTTGTGATTACACGCGGATCAGATGGACGGCGCAGAACAGCTCTGCGTTTTAAAAACTCGTCCCACATCGAAACGCCCCACGATTTTCTCTCGGTTTAACAAACAAAGCCTCCCGAACACCGCTCAGAAATCTTCTCTCCCCCCTCCGGTGCCGCCCCGCACCGTTTCTCCTACGGGCACGCTCTAGCGCCCACTTTGCTTCCTTTGGGTGTGCACCTAGAGCCCACACTCCACGGGTTCATCACCTTGTGGCACTCGCGGGCTTACACACGGCCCGCACCATGCCTCCTGCAGCTGGCACTGGCTAGGCATCCTCATGGGCATGGTGACCTAGCCCCACATGTACCCTGGGTTGAGGATTGGGTATCCAGCTCACGGGCTGGCCCCATTTTTTGCATAAGGTCCTCTCCCTCCTCGTATACTTGGTTAAATTACCAAGTAGGAACAAGACTTCTTCATGCCATTCTTTTCTTCTTCACCTCCTCTTCATCTTTAGAATTCCTCTTATCCTCTTCAACATTTATTCTTATTCTTCTTATCATGGAATGGAATTACCAAGGATCTCTCAACTATCTTCATCAACCATAAATTAATAATCACCTGATCTTCAATGTTCTTTAATGATCCAATTATAGATGAGGTTGGATCATCTTCAAATCCTCATGCACTAAGATATAGTGTATGGTATTCTTCAAACCACTTCATCCACTTATGATTTGTGGATGGTTCATCTTCTCATTCCTTATCCATTTACTGATAGTGGATGGCACTTCTTCATCTCCTCATGCATTGTGAAGACAATGCATGGACTTCTAACAATGTTGTGACATTGTATCTCCTTGATACAAGTCTTGGAACTTTAAGAACAGCCCTGCAATCATCTGATTTGATATGGAGAATGTTTCAACCATTACCTCCTATGCCACTTAGTGATTCTGATAAGTGACATGCTTCTCAATACCATGGTCATTCTCCAATCACCACCAAAACCATTACTTCATTTGTCATTCACATATCCATTCAATCCTTGACATCTTATTGACAACATCGTCATCACCATCACATCCTCTGTCATTCACATATTGAAACTCCTTGCCATTCATTCAGTCTTTGACACCTTATTGACAACAAATGCAACATAGTGCACAACACCTGTCTACTGCCCATGACCACTATGTCATCGGTTCCACCCAGTGGTTGTGCCGCCACCGACAACTCGCCTTCTTCGTGCCGCCACCATCACTATGGTGGTCCATTATTCGAACAATGAATATCGTTGAGAACCCCAAGTCGTCACCATCACTACCATGGGCTCAAGATTGTATTTTCATCGCATTGGGTGTATGTTCATTTTTGTAACCCCCCACCAAAGTTATATGCAACCACGTTGGTCCGTTCGAGAAGAACAGAAAAATAGGGGAGATATAGAACACACGAACACCCTTAGATTGGACCATGACCTTGTCTATGTTGGAATTAGTATTTTATGGTTAGAATAATTATAAATAAGAAAAAAAATATTATTTAATAAGATTAATCACCTTTAATCCCAATTTTTTAACTACCTCACAAGAACCATCGAAATACAGATCCACTTGTCTGTGTGTTGTTCCACATTTGTCATTGTAAAAAAGAACAATGAAAAGAATCACAAAAATATAAACCCCCTACATGTATAGAGGATAAGTTAGAGGAGGTAAACCATCTTTGATGGTGATTCATCCACAAATTTCCTCGATCCATCTTTCTTCGGTATTCATTGTTCCTCATTACCGATGAGAGAGCTTCCTTCTCCTTCCTCATGGAAGCTTCTAGGCTCTAGGTAAATTCTATAGTATTATAAATTCTAGCAGTGGTCCATAACTATAATTAATGGAGGAAATGAATTAACATTTTTTATAATATTAAATGTGTTTCAGCATTGCCATGAAACTTTGTTGTAGAGTCACTGAGTCGCTGCATTGAAGTCCTGTTGAGTCATTGCATAACGTTGAAGAAATAAAATAAAATAAAATAACTTTTTGTGTATATTTTATTTTTCTATTAAAACATCCATAATTTAAATTTTATAGCTGACTTGTGATGGCCGATTTTAGGCCCCACCTATGGTAAACATTCAATCCTAATCTCAACAACCCCTCATATTTCTGATCCGGTCACCCATTTAAAAGTAACTAAAACTGCACATGCGTTATATTTTTAATAAACATAAAAGTAGTTTCCAAATTTATTATGGAAACCCTAGGCCTCAAAATCACTATCCATCTCTTCACCTAGTCTCAAAATATTCACATTTAATTTTAAAAAAATTACTTGGATATTCTAGGACATTAAATTCTCTGCACCATAGGGATTTACGTCCAAAAAATCCAAAAAAAAGGATAAAAAACAAATAGGGATACTGAGCATGAATTTGAACCTCTCAATCCCTTGTGCTCTTCTGTATATTCCCATGATAGCACCAAATGTAAACTAATGGAATCAATCACCCATGGATTTTTTTCTCCTGTCGATCCATGATCTCCATCGAGAACTCCATAAAAGTTGCTCTGTCATCAATGTCCATCTCACCCCAGTAAATGATGTGTAATGGGTTGTGTACATATATCCTCAGCTAAGATATGAGGAAGACATCATGCACCCTATTTAACTATGGAGGCAATGCCAAAAGGTATTCCACTTCAACCAGTCAATACGGTATCAAGAAAGGTCTGAAGATCCTCCAATATAACGTGTCCCCCCGACAAAATCGCTATATTAAAAAATGAGGAGAGACTCTAAAGAACACATGTCCCTAATCCTTAAACACTAAGGGTCTCCTTTGACTATCATCATTGGAATACTAAAGGCTCTGTGAATTTTTAATCCACTCTTGGACAACTGTAACCTTTTCTGTAGTATCCCACCCCAACTCCGGGGCAATGAGTGCTAATTCTCTGAGGTTATTCCAGAAAAGTGGTGACCTGCAAGGTTGCCCATACAAGGTCTCAAACAGTGCCATACCGATTGTGGAGTGATAGCTATTATTGTATAAAAACTCCACCTGAGGTAGGTGATCCTCCCAATTTCTGTCAAAATCGAGGACGTAAGCATGTAGCATGACGATCTACGACCTTAGTAGTCTTCTCTTTATAACTGTCTGGCTATAGGTGGAAAGTTATGCTCAAGAGTAGTTGTGTCCCAAATGCTAATTAAAATCCCTTAAACAGACAAAATATAATGTGTGTGTCATTTTATGAGACTACAATTGATGGGACTCCATGGAGTCAAAATGTCTCCTATATGTAGAGGCGTCCCAATCTATCTACTAAATCCTATTCCCAAAGCACTAGGAAGTGGGCTAACATGATGATTCTGTCAAAGATCACCGAGATGGTATCATACCTTTAGAAATATGGTGTAAAACCATCACGAATTCCATCGATATTACATCCCACTTACAATCTCAAACCTCAAATGGGGTGACAATTGACACACCTATAGGCAAAGTCTGCTAATTCCATCTTCATCCCGGACCACCAAAACTGACATCATATGTCCTATTACATATTTTTCACCCCTGGATGTACCACCAAATGGGATGTATGGAACTCCCTCAACACTTCCTCCCGTAACATCGCTGATACAACTATGCATCCTATGAAAAAGATGAAGTGATCCTCACCTTTCAAATATCCATAAGGCGAATAACCTATATACATATTAGCACGTGTAGTCTTGCAGCTGTGCCACCCTGACTCACTTTAATATTAGAGGGGTAACTACCATCATCTGGGGATAAGCTACACCATCTCCATCCACGAAGCATATATAAAGAGAGGCCAACTTCTCTGATGCCTTGTTGAGGTTAAATAAGGATGTTGATATCAACTGAAACTAATATAATACATTGAAGGGACATAAGAAAAAAATGAACAAAAAGGTTTCTATTTTTAAAATTAGGATGAATGAGATTAAGAAAATATGATTTATCTTATTAATGTATGAATAAATATATGATAAAACTAATTAGGAAGCATATGATAAATATAAAACATGTGATCCCAAAAATATCATTTGTGGCATATTTGAAGGTGTATATACCAGAATAGGATTAAGGATGGATTGGTATACAAGAATTTATTCCATAATTGAGCCTACATTTCAAGATAAATATTTAAAATAATATAATTGTTTTAGTTATATAGAATATGAGCTAAAAAATTAATATGTGGTATGTATGATGAAATCTAAAAGGGATGATTATGATAAAAAAATTGGGTATTTATTAACAATATAAATGAGAAAGGTGATTTTTCATGGATCTATTAAAGAATCATATAAATGGTATATTAATAGTGAAAATTTATTAGATTTTATGATATATTTTCTCTAATTTATTGAATGAAAATTATTTAAAATTTTCCAACCATCACTTCCCAATGGGAACATAATATTATTAATATCGATTTGATGTTAAAATTCCTCAACAATGAGAATGTGTGCGAGGTTTATATTAAAAAATAAATAACAAGACCTAATTTTTTATTATGAAATAAATTTATTTACGTTGAATAAGACACTATATGTTTTTATGAAATACTTGAAATTATGGTATTCTATGATGGATATATGATTAAGGAGATTTTACTCTAATAATGGCTTGATAAAAAAACATTTATATGATAGAATGATACAAAATACCATAATTGAAATCAACTATGTAAATTTTATTATATTTCTTAGAGATCATTCATGAATATTGTTGACGCTCCTTTCCATCATAGAGTCCAATGAATGGAAAAGGGGAGTACCTTAAGCACAATGAGGTTCACCCTTTGAAGTACATCAAAAATTGACAAAGACATGGACCAAGAACCCATTAAGAGGGTGTCGTGAAAGGTTCCTATGTGCCGCAAAAGTCACTTTCGTGCCACCTATGGGTCACACAAGTCACTTTCATGCCCTATTCTTTTTTCACCCAAGGTGCCTAGTGGACAATAAATAGCCCCTCTGGGCCCTCCATTTCGAGGACGATTTTTCCAAAACTCAGATTCAAGCTCGGGTTGCTCTAGTCTTTATCCGACGTCTTCTGAACACTTCTACGGTAATTATTTACCTTGAAGAGATGCTCTAAAGAATAATAATAAGGCCTAAGTGATAGAACTCATCAATACCCATATGCTTAAGTGTGCATCCCTTAAGAAAAATGAAGACACTTGGGCACCGCCTTTCCCTCTCAAGAGAACATGCGCACCACCCTTTTGTAAGCCTCTAGGGATGATACTAAGGGATTGACTTCAAAGTCTCCCAAGTATTACACTATATATTATTCATCTCCCAAGGTGACACATGTCATGCAAGTCTAGTGGAGCGACCAGGACTTGCGCGCCAGAATGGTACTTACACGCCTCCTTCCAAGTCACCTCCTTCACTCAAATCCACCTCTCCTCTTCAACACATAGCCTTAAAACCCCTTGTCAAAGCCATTCATGGCTTGGTTCCTTTTTTGGATTCCTTATCTGAAATGAATTTTATGTGAACCTCTCCCAAAAACTCATGACTTACAAGATTTATGTCACCATGGTTAGGGGTTTTCTATATAACCTCATCCTTTGATATGAGAAGATCTTTTGATTTGGGCCTCCTTTTTTGAAGTATTCCCCAAGTCTCAAGTCTCCTTAACCATGGCCTCATTCTAAGAAGTAAGCCCCAGTCATAATTTCCTTTTACATTGGACCTTCTTCTTAGGAGTAAGCCCCAAGTCTCAGGTCCCCTTAACCTAGGCCTCCTTCTCAAGAGTAAGCCCCAGTCATAATTTTCTTTATCATTGGGCCTCCTTATCAGGAGTAAGCCCCAAGTAATATGTTCGTTTTAATTGGACAATTTCTTCAAGAGTAAGCTCGAAAATTAATTTATTTTGATTTGGGCATCCTCCTCAAGAATTAACACCAATCACAATTCCATTTTAATTTGTGTCTCTTTATCAGAAGTAATCCTCAGGTTAAAACTCCAAATCTCCATAAAGTAAAAATACCTTTTTGTAACCAACTCCCGGGCTTCATTCCTAATGTAAGTCGTGGTCTTCATTTACTTGGGCCATCATACATACGTAATCCCCACATCATTTTTCATGACTGTATCATTCATGGCACCATCATCAAGTTTACTGATACCTCTTTTTTATCACACTAAGCATGACTCACATGAGATTAGAGTGTGAAAGTTATCATGACATCTCTTTTCATGCCACTAACCATGTATAAACCCCATATTTCTTACCCTGAACTATGTGGACTTTGATCTCTGCCTTAAAATTAGAGTTCCTAGGAATTCTTTTTAATGATCAATCCCATATTTCATTAATTCTTTTCTATCCCATATGACGTTAAACTGTATCCTTCTTATATAACTAAATGGGTTCTAATTCCTTTAAATGAGGATAAGTAGGTAGCCCATATATGGGTACGATCCCAACTCTGATGTTATCCATGTTTTTCTGAATGATAATAAAATTCATGTGCTCCATTGAGTGGCATTAAAACAGTATGGTCATCATAATGGCCATCATATTTCTATATAATGTTTTGATGGATACCATTGAATAAGGATCTCTAATACATACGGATGATTATCCATCAATGAATAACATCAAATACCTATAAAATATTCTCTAAATCCCATAAATATAAATCATTGATTCCAAAATCTAAAGGAAAATTCATTTTAATTCTTGGTGAATTAATAAGGATTCGTTATCATAACTTAAATCTATAAGAGAGTCCCATAGTAGGCAATAATTCGCCCCAAAATGGTTTGATGAGCCTGACCTCCCATCCTCTCGACCAAAGGAAAATTCTCAATCCACATTGGTCCAAAACTAATGAGAACGTACCTTTGGAAAGTAGATCTAAATGGATATAGAATCATTGGGAGTTTCTGATTATATGAATAAAACTGTTACAAACCAATTAGAATGTTTGAACCCTAAACAAACAAGTTCATCTCCATTTCTAGAAGAAACAAAAATAGTGAACCCAACATGAATCCTTAACCAATTTAAATGATGTTTTACATATTTGTTTGGCCCCTCTTAAATCACAATATGAGGGCCAAAAAAGCAATCAATGATATATGTGCTCATCCAAAAGATCTAGTCTACACAAACATATCTTGATTATGTATTCTATATCAAACATTCACTCTTTTCCAAGATCTCTCTACAACACAGAATGGCTTCTTTAAAGTTCACACATATGAATGCCTCGACCACAACTCCGGTTGGATCCTCGTCCGCTATGAGGTTGACATCACCTACTCAGCGTCTTCAATGCTGGGTCTCGAATGAATTTGTGAGGGAATACCCTTAACATGGTACCATCCCATCTCTGGAGGCCGCTAGACAAGCCCTCCAAGTTAACAACTCACCCTGGTTGTCCAGACAGTGATGATCAGTGGTCAAGAAGAAGGTGGTGCCAACAACCATCTCCAACCATTTCAGGTCGTTATCCCTGGAATGCAAAAACTAGTCCCTCCCATATTACAGGTAGGTGAATGAAGAGGCATCTTAAGGAATTAGTTCAAGAAGACAAGATACCTTCCTAAAGATTCCCACCAACAATCGCCACCAAAGTCTTGCGGTAGTGCACCCTCAACATGATGAGGGTCTCACCTCTAGATGGTCAGATCAGGTTCCTCTGGCCCATGCATGCAAGACGAACTGTCAGAGACGAATTTTGGCCAATAGAGAGTAGGTTCGTACCTCTTCCTCTTCAGAGAAGTCTATCAATCAAACTTTATGTAAAAAAAAGAGCGGGAATATACACTTGTCCATCATGATTTCACCACCCAACAGACTCATCTGGAAGTAACACATCAATCCCGCTATGCAATTCTGGTGGAGTACTATAGGCACACACATACACTTGTTTATAATTAATCATCCAGTCAGCATGATATTTTGACTGCATCCAAAGAAGATCACCAGTCAAATGTGGTGACCACCTATAAACATGGACATACACATGCTTACACTCATCAATTCTGCCAGCAATCTCATCTGCCAGTCTTGAAGGAATATCATCAATTATATTAGGTGGAGAACAATAAACAGACACATACACATTCAAATCATCACTATAACCAATAGTCTCTTTTGATAGAACCCGGATATGTCAATTGGAAAGCTCAAATGACAAACTATAGGGAGAAACATCTTTCTTCCCCCACACATGAGTACTGTCAGAATTTATTGACAGGAATAGGAGGATAGGAGCAATACCACAATCCTACTCCAAACACGGAATGGAAATACATTCCAATGCTTGGTAGTTGAATTCACCAAGCACAGTCTGATAATGGTGAAAGAGCAGAAGCAAATCCTTACCCATATTCTGGATACCTGTCAGAATATTATAACAACTTTTGCAGCATCATAGGTAAATAATAATAAATCTATCCATATCAGTGGAGTGACTCATCAACATGTCACTCTGGAGAAGATGCACACCTCCATTTAAATCAGGTGTATGTGCCCGACTTGATTTTCTGTATGACATGGGGGAGTATGCTCTACAACCCTCCAAGACAATCAACCTGACCTGACCATTTCTTCTGAGCAGGCCCATACACCTTCCCATAATAACCACGTTCGTCAACAAGTGGTTTCTAAAGTGAGTAAGAAGGAATCCAAGAAAAAGACATATCCAGCATAGTTGAAAAATCAAGATTCAATGTGCAATAAGGCATTGCTCAATGCAGGAGTTCTTAAATCCCTCAGACAATTGTCAATTGCAACTCAAGATTTTACTCTCTCATTTCTAGAATCTAGAAGTAACAACAATAATTCTTAAGGTCTTCATCAAACACTTCCTCATGAAGGCTTTCATCATTAAAATTTGGTCAATCTATAAGTATTATCTTCAGATGAGATCCACGATAACCCTCTGCATGGCCAGAAGACCATGGAGCAAGAGGTTTCATATTTTGTTGTAACCCACAATGGTGGTCCTCCCATGATGATGAATTTAGCTTCAAAAGTCCTCTCCTCAGTAGTAACTCACATTGCCTGGAAAATTCTTCAATAGACAATGCAGTAATGAGAATGACCACTTATCTTGATGCACATTCAAGTGAGAATCTAGTCATGTCTGATGCCTTACCTCTAGTAGGTGAAATACTGTCTCAATCAGAAGATAGGCCGGGGTGTTGGTCATTCTCTGAACCACCCCTGGGTCATTCATCTTCTAAATTGACAAATGAATTCTCTACCAATCTTGTTGAATCTATTGAAGTAACAAAGAAGCACTAGATTTGGAATAATCAGGTAGAATAATCTTCATCAAATGACAAAGAGGAAGTGCTAAATATGAGAAAACAACTGAAAAAAGGTGAAATACCAGTCATGTTTTGGCCTTTGGATGACTCTCAGAATGATATTTCAGAAATTTTGACAGAAGATTGTATTCACGATATTCTTCTCAACATATAGAAAAATCTTTGTCACTTAAAAATAGAATATATTATCATATGATGAATATCAAAACCTTTTCAAGCTAATAGAAGGTTTTCAATGCCAAATTGACTTGACATCTCTCTCAGTTTCCTGACATCCAATGGTTTAAAAGTAGCAGAGAGCCCTTCAACGTTCATGCCTTGGAATGTTGAAAAGTTTTTTCCAGTTAATTACCAATGCCCCCATCTGGTATTCATATCAGGGGATGAGGTTTTCATTTAGAGTTACATTTCATTGTGCTCTCCAGTCAACAAAGCCTACCAGAAGTGGTCTCATGATATGTTATTGCCCATTTCTAGCCACATCTAACTAGTTTTGTGTGTAATCAAAGGCTTTCCCAAGAACAAGCCTCAACTAGTTCTTCCTAAAGTCAGGCATATAAAGAACAAGTTGTCAAATTACAGTTTTATCAATAAAATGAGAATACCGAAGAGGCTTCTCGTTTAGAGCATGTGCATCATTAGGTGATAGTGGTGTCAGAAATAATCCAATGGAAATCTGAGCCAGGGGATTTGAGTTGATGTAGGATGATGCATCTTGCTAATTTTCTGACTAAAGTCTACAAAATCAAGAGGGATTTTAAAAATGTTTCAGATGTATCAGCTCAAGAACCACCTCATCTTGCAAGGCTGGGGACTCTTTTAATCCAACCCTCGAAATCAACAGACATGATTCAAGGATTTGATCAAAACATATAGGAATAGCCCCAGTCCACCGAACTGGGGACTTTTTAAATTTCTCAATCTCGTCCTCAGTGAAATTTAGTCTTCTCTCGATTAGGGAAGAAACCACAAGAGGAATGAAAAGATGAATTATCAAGAGATTCCCTCCAAATTATGGTTCATCAATAAGTTCCTAAGGGATCAACTAAACAAAATTAAATGTCTCATAAAAGTCATGGAATAAAATAGAAATGTAGAAATGGTTACATAAGGGATGCAATGCGTTATGCATCGATAAATGTCATCAATGTCGTGGTCACTAATCCCCAAGAACATGAAGCACACTCAGAGGGATAAAATAACGAAGTTCCTATTCCAGAGGTAGTACACACAGAAACGGATGAAGGTGGTGTGTGTAAAAGAAGATAGAGTGTTTCCTAGGGGCAAGACATTCTTTCAGGCAATGCCCTTCCATACTCCAAAAAGGCACATGCCAAGGAAAAGGGTAAAATCTAGGTTAAATTAAACACTACCTCATGAGAAGGCCAATCACTCTCATTGAAGTAAAGGTTCGCACAACAAGAAGAATAAATGAAGGAATTAAAGAGGTTAAATACAGAACTAATTCAAAGTACTCTTCCTCTTAAGAAAGTTGGAGTTAATCAATCACGAGAATTTGTTGCAGCTACTGGGATGGATCAAGAATAACCCCCTTTTCAAGTACACCCTCACAGGTCCAATCCTATGGGTCACACATGACAAAAACCAGCAATACTATCATCAGTGGAAGTACCGGTCGCCACACCCATCCAAACTCCAGTTATTGCACATACTTATGTTCAAGATCAACCAGATGCTTCTAAAAAATTAATGACTACCAATGAGTTATTAACAGCTCGGTTGGAAGCTATGGAAGGAAAGCATGCACATGTTCAACCATAAATGAGAGCTTACCCTGATTGGGTGGATGAAATCCGTCCCCCATCAAATTTTACGAATACCACATTACCATATTTTAGTGGTTCGGGAGACCCAAAACAAAACATAAAATATTTTGTTTCTCGTTGTGATCATATGATGTGAACCCCTCAAAAACAAAATTCATTCAAGGTTAGGTGTTTTGTGCAGTCAATACAAGGTCCTACTTTTGTCTAGTATACTAGTTGGTAAACATTGTCAATTACTGGGTGGGAATATCTCCATCAAAGGTTCCTTCTTCAATTAAGCTCAATGTTTCCAAATTTGTTAGTTCTTTATCTTACCAATTGTATGAAAAGGGAAAATGAAAGAGTTTCAGATTTCATTTCTCACTAGAAGGGATTGACATATTCCTTAATCTTAGCACTCCCCCAAGAAGAGTTGCTACCAATTTGTGTGGCAAATCTACTTGAAGAGTTATGCACGCCATTGATCCCTGTGAAATACAGATGAGGGTTTCAAGACCTTAATTCAATCACTCAACAGATAGAAGATTCTCTTACAAATACTGAGGCTAAAACTCAGGTAATTCCATTAGTTCCAGGAAGGAGAATAGAGAAAGCAGAAACTACAACAGTTACACTTAAACAAGAACTTGTACCTGCTTCCACTTCAAAAACTTCATCATATCGAAGGGATCCACCTCCTAAGAGTCAACAACAACGACCTCCTAGTCAATATGATCAAAACAATTAATGGCGGAAACAGTTTGAGGATTTGAAGAACAAAGTTTATTCTTTCCGGAATGAACAGGTTCCTGTATACTTCATCTCAGCTCTTAAAAGAAATCTGATTTAGTGGCCAAGGCCCAAAAGGCTGAACAAGGAAGGAGATAAAGACCTCCCCAAATATTTCCCATTTCATCAGATGTTGGGGCATCCCATTCAGGAGTGATTTTTCTTAAAAGACCTCCTGAAAAATATGGTGGACTCTGGAAAGGTAAAACTGAATGGTTCTTCAGCCCATGTAGCATGTGTTACTACTATTGATCCAGAAGAAGAAGGCAGGTGGATAGTAGTAAAAATTAAAAATGAGCAGAAATATGATGATTGGATGGTTAGGAAAATGATCAACCAAACTCATGCTATTTTACGAACACAATTGAATCAACCAATTTTTTCTTCTGATATGAATGCCATAGAAAAACCCTATTCATCAGAAGGAAAATCCTAAAAGAATTAGCGTAATTTGAAGAATTAAGAGAAGTAAGAAGAATATGAGCTCCTATAAAAGACTAAGTTGTCTTTGACTCTCGTAGATTTTTTTCCATGTGCTTCAAAAGTGCATGCATCGCCCCACCAAAGAGCACATCCTGATTTGGTTCATCAGGAAGAATCTTCATCAAATGAAGAATTGATCATTGGATATGTTAACATGATTCATTTAACAGATCCTTAATCCAATTAATGTTTCGATTATGATAATCATGTGTTCCCTGTATCTAATAGAAGATTTAGAGGAAGAGATAGAGGTCTAGGATACAAGGGAAGATGTGGATATTCTAGAAGCCACTATTTCAATCCTACCCCTGCTAGAATGGTATATATGGAAGAAACTCATGGAAAATCTCGTCAGTAGGCTCAACAGGAAAAATAAAGTTCTTCCACACATGGAAGATTCGATCCTAACACTGTTATTTTGGAAGACCAGTGAGAGGTCACACCTTTTTCCTCTCAGCAAATAGATAGACCTAGTCAGGCTAATCTATCGAAGCCAAGAGTGTTTCCAATTCCTGCCCTGATACGGGATGCATCTACTTCCAAAGCATCAACATCTAAGGCACATGAAAAAACACATTTTCATGATGGGAAACACTAACCTTTGGACCAAATGTTTGATGTATTGAATCATTTGGACCATGTACCGGCCTAGTTATCAATTCTGGATGCCATGAATCTATCAAAATATTTTCGGGAGGCACTTATTGAGGCTTTGTCAAGTCCTCAAGAATTCAAAACTAAAATTACTGAGGCTGAGGTGTACCATATAGATAATGATTCTGTAGAATTCCATGCAGTGATATCTTTTACAGATGAAGTTGTAAATTAGGTTGTACATGGACATATCCGAACTTTGTATCTATCTGGTAAAGTCAATGATATAAACAACTGAAGAGCTTTCATTGATAATGGATCAGGAGTAAATCTCATTCCTATTCGTACACTTAATCGATTGGGCCTCACCAAATCTGATTTATCTCATTCTACATTGATGTTTCAAGAATACTATAAGAATGAACAAGAACCTCTGGGTGAAATTACATAGAGAATTTAGTTAGTATACCTTGTGTCTAATTTAGATTTCATGGTTGTTTATCAGGACACGACATTCAACATTTTTCTTGGAAGATATTGGCTACATCAACATGCGGTCGTACATTCATCATACCATCAATGTCTCAAATATTGTTTCAATGGTCAAATAGGGACATTGTATGGTGACAATGCCCCATTCAAAACATGTGAATCTTAATACATTGAGGCATAATTTTATCACAGGAAGGGAAAGGAAAAATCCATGATGAAGAAGGTCACCAAATTTAATGCTCTAAATGGTTTTCAAAAGATTCCAGTAAACCCATTCATACATGTAAGTACATATTATGTGTTTCCTATCAGTCAAATTGACAGGATAGACCTAAATCCAAACACTCTTATGGAAACTTTCATAATTTCAATTACAACAATCAAGCGAGACAGCGTGGGAGAAATTATTGATTCACTAAGAAGTGATGAATGCTTAGATAAAGATGTCTTCATTTCATCTGATGAAATAAAGAAATTCTACACTTCATTAACCAGCCAGAAGAAGTTATAGCAATACCAAAGGAAAATAATTATTTCAATTCTCAATCCATCATCTCCTCTCTATCACCCAATAAAGACCCTTTATCATCAATAGAGTCAGAAATGGAAGCCTCTTCCCCATGATGTTTAAATTTTATCTTCTCCCCTGACCCTAGAAATTCTACTTCATCATATACTATGAAAGTAGAAATAGAGGAAGTAACACCTATTAGAGAAGAAGAGGAAGATATTAGGGATTATCCTCCATAATTTGAAGAGGGTATCTCTACCACTATAGATGAAATCAGAGAAATAAATCTAGGTACAAAAGAAGATCCATGCCCCACTTAAATTCATGCAGCCATGACTCTTGAAGAGAAAGAAATGTATACTTAGTTTCTAAAGAAAAATCAAGATGTATTTTCTTGGAATATATAGAAATATTTGGTCTTTATCCCATTGTTTCTACTCATCATTAGGGTTTTCCAGAATAACATCAAGGATTCAAGCAAGCGGAAAGAAAAACACACCCAACTTATGCTTCCAAAATTGATGCTGAAGATGATAAGATTATCAAGGATAAAATTGTCAGAGAAGTTAAATATCCCAAATGGGTGGCTAATATTATCCTTGTAAAAAAGAATAATGGACAACTTAGAGTTTTCATTGATTTATAGAACTTAACCGGCATTGTCTCAAGGGAGATTTTCCGATTCCGATCACAGAACTCTTAATTGATGAAACAGTTGGCTACGATGCTCTTTTCATCATGGATGGTTATTCTGGGTATAATAAAAAAACTAATGGCTCCAATATATGAAGAGTCTATAGAATTTAAAGCTCCTCAAGGTGTGTTTTTCTATCAGGTAATGCCCTGTGTCCTAAATAATTTAGGTGCAACGTATCAACGTTCCATGCACAATATCTTCAAACTATTTTTAGGAAAATCTGTTGAATGTTATGTGGATGATTTGGTGGTTAAATCTAGAAAACTTTATAATCAGTTGGTCGATCTGGAAATCATATTCAACAAACATCGACAACACAATTATAAGATAAATCCCTTGAAATGTGCTTTCAGGGTAACCTCAGTAAAATTTATCAGCTTTGTTGTACACCATTGTGGTATCAAAGTTGATCCTGAGAAGGAAAAATGAATCCTTAGTATTTCACCTACTAGAAATATAATGGAATTAAGAGGAATTTAAATACACATAGCCTATATTCAGCATTTCATTTCCAATTTGGCAGGAAAGTGTTTACCCTTCACCATATTAATGAATATGGGTGTTACCTACCAGTGGACTGAATAATGTCAAGAATCATTCGATATCCTCAAGAAATATCTCTTGAGTCCACCAGTATTAATTTAACCTATTGAAGTAAGACCAATTATTCTATTTGTGATAGCATTAGAGTGATCATTGGGTGCCTTTATTTCCCAAAAAAATGATGACGGGAATGAAAACAACATTTACTATCTCAGTCAGACTATGCTTGAGGAAAAAACTCGATATTCATGTATTGAAGAGTGTTTACTAGTATTAATCTTTGCTGTTCAGAAATTGAGACACTACCTGCAACATCATGTGGTCCAATTGGTATCTCGCACTAAATTTCTCAAATTTATCCTTAGTCGTCCAATTCTTACAGGACATCTGGAAAAGTGGGTAGATATTTTTCAATAGTTTGATATCGAGTATGTGTCTCAAAAGGCAATAAAGGGCCATGCTCTGGCCGATTTCCTTGTTGAACACCGATCTATTGAAGATACATCTTTAAATATTGAACTTGTTGATGAGTAACACTTATCTATTCAAGATAATCCTCAAACATGGGAAATGTACTTTGATGGTTCCACCAAGAGTCCAATAGTGAAGAAAATGGAAGACCCTAAATTCAACAAATTTGGGTTTGGAATTGTGCTTATTTTCCCAAAAATGGTAGTGCTACCCTATTCCTTCTTATTGTTGGAAGGTGGTACAAACGATGAAGTAGAATATCAAGCTCTCATAGCAGGCTTGGAATGGGCACTTCAGGCATAGGTGAATCACTTGAAGGTAAAACGTGATTCAGATTTGGTAATCAAACAAATCAATGGGTATTATTCCATCAGAAACGAAGATTTAATCCCTTTGTGTGATTACGTTAGAGAGTTAATGGTAGAATTTCCTTCAGAACCTAAATTTTCTTATGTCCCATGATAAAACAATTCCCAAGCTAATGCACTGACTAATGTAGCGAAGACCTTGGAAGATAGAAATAGAGAAGAAAAAATCATCAATATTGCCCACTATCGTGTAGTTTCACCTTTTGTTCAAATCAGAATAGAGGAAATCAATGAAATAAGTCCCATTTCTAAACCATATGGTCATACTACTGGATGGATGACACCTATCAGGGAATACCTTCAAAATGGAATAGTCCCACCAGATAGAGCCGGGAAAGAACAAGTCTAGTGATGTGTGGTCAATTTTACAGTTTATGATAGACCAAATCACCAAAAAAATCTCTACAAGCGAGGTTTTGATGGAATTTACATCAGATGTATTGATGGTGAAGAGACAATGGCTATCATGAGTGAAGTTCATGCAGGAGTTTATGGTTCCCACTACTTTGGACATAGACTTTCTGGTCAAATATGAAGGCTTGGATATTTTTGGCCTTCAATGATGCAAGACTGTATTGATATTACTATGAAGTGCCATTCTTTCCAAGTATGTGCCAGCTTCATTCATCAACCCACATAGTTGCTTCATAAAGCTAAATACTCATGTCCATTTTCCACATGGTGAATGGATGTAGTAGGACCTTATCCTCCGGCTACATCCATGAAATTTAAGTATATTCTTTCTTCTACTAACTAATTTTCCAAATGGGAAGACGCAATACCTCTCAAAGAAGTTAGTTATAAAGGATTTTTTTAGCTTCGTCAAGTCTAACATCATTACCAAATTTGGTGTCCCCCATACCATATTGACGGACAATGGCACCAAATTCTGTTCATCCAAGGTGAGGAAGTTGTATCAAGAATACAACATCAAATCCAACCATTCATCTCAGTATCATGTAGTGGCCAATGTCCAAATAGAGGCCTTCAATAAGACTCTATCAAATATACTGCAAAAGATGGAAAATAAAGAAAAGAATTCATGGCCTGATAAAAATTTTCATGGTTTATGGTATTATCGGACAACCACCAACACTGCTACGCAGTCAACTCCATATTCCTTGTTTTATAAAATAGAAGTAGTCTTTCCCATTGAGGTTAAATTACCTTCACTCAGAGTAGACATTTGTGATCAGTCATCCACAGATGAAAAATCTCAAAAGAGATTTGATGAATCCGAATGATTAGATGAAAAACGATTGTGCACCCTGCACCACATGGAAGTCTATCAGATTCGAATAGCACGAGAATTAAATAAAAAATCTCATCCTCATTCATTAATTGAAGGAGAATTGATATTGGTCCTCAGAACTCCAATGAAACCAGGAAAGCAACCTCCAAAGCTTGAGCCAAAGTGGGAAGGACCTTACTCAATACATAAGGTCTACTACAATGGAGCTTATTGTTTAATCTCAATGGAAGGAGAACTCATTACAACTCCAAATAATCCAAGATTCTTGAAGAAGTATTTTGTGTATCACAAATACACCCATTTTCCCTACTGCAGGACATTAATCTGCATACCTCTCTCCATCGTCCAACATGAATTTAAAATGTGTCCCATTTATCATCCTATATGATGTTAAATTGTAAACAGTCCCTTATATGTCCTACATGATGTTAAACTATACATGCTCGTCTTACATGATGTTAAACTGTACATGTAAGTCCTAAATGATGTTTAAACTATGGAAAAGTCCCTTAATAGGTCCTATATGACGTTAAACTGTGCACAAGTCCTGCAAGACGTTAAACTGCACAATAATACTTCCTAGCTAAATGACACTAAACTGTACAACACCCTTTGTATGACCTGATGTTAAATTTTCCATCATTAGGGTTGTTGCTACCTCTTGTTTCTCACACCTAGCATGACTCACATTATCTTAGAGTAAGATACAACCATAACACCCTCTCTAGGTTGCTAACCACGCGTAAGTCCCAACACCATCTTTGGGTCATTGTCCTCAAGTACAACTCCATCACCAATTCATTCTCAATCAAACTACGTGGACATTGATCCACTCCTTCTAGGCTTGGTATGTAGGAAACCTCCTGAGGTTCAATCCCAAACCAAATATCTTCACGTCGGTTCACCTCAATCTCATACGATGTTTATTCGTGAAGCCCCCCAAAAGCAATATATTCACATTGGTTCACCATCTTTTTTTCTATATGATGTTAAACTATATAGTCCCCCTATGTCCTCACTGCAAGAAATTAAACTGCATAGCAATACATCCTATCTAAATGACGCTTAAATGTGCATCACCGGTCCATGCAATAAACTCAAACTATTCTCACTTTTTCCTATATGAAAATAAACTAAAACATTCTTTGACACCCTCACCTGAGAGGGAATCATTATTGACATTGATCTCCAATAATTTCATATTCCAAAGACTACATGCGTACAAGGAAATGCCCAAACCAATTATCTTGGGTCCAACCATCATTGCACTAAACTCCCCTTTCAACCTTCACATGTACAGACCTAATCTGTACAGAGGGTATTTCATGAACTATGTATGGATTGATTCCCATACCAATGGGATGTGTAGGAACGTTCGAGCATCCTTGGAATCCATCCCCCAGTATTTGGGCCTAACCCCAAACTCCACTTTCAGTCTGTTGGAAGAAAAGTCCCCCTGCGAGCACCTGAATGTGATCTGAAAACCCCGGTCTTTATTCACATCAGGATTATAAAAAACACACAATGTGTCACCCTAATTATGTTCCGAGCTCTATGACCCTAAACTAAGATCTCCTATGCTCTCATCCCACATAACGTTAAATTGAATTTCAAGAACTACGTATGGCTTGATTCTCATCCTAATGAGATATATAGTGAAGTATAGTATCTCAATTCAGGACCCAACCACAACATGATTATGGCCAGCATTGGTCTATGTATCTCCTTCATGCATTAGAAAATACCCATTTTTATGTGTCATAATCCTAACCTTAAATACTTACATATCTGCATAACCATTTTCTTGTATTCTGGTCAAAAAATGTCTAATACCCGAGAATTATTTTCCTGACCATGCAGAACATACCCTTAAGCGGCTTTGTATAAATAGTCTACAAAACAGACATGTCAGCCAAAAGATGATATTATTTGACTATAAAGCCAATTCCCTTAGTTGTCCGTGCATAATTCAACCCCCATAACAGGTTTTTCAAATAGTAGTAACTTCATTCTTGGGGGGGAAACATATTTTTTCTTTATTGGTCTTAAATATGATATGCAGGGATCCACAAAAATAGTCATCCTTAACATATTTTCTCCATACTCCTTTTCATGATATAAAAGTATTCAAGTCTATGTTTTATATTTCCCTTCCCTGTGTTTGGTTCAGACCTTCTCAGGAGTGACATTCATCCAGTTCTTTGACAATTTTGATTGGTAATATCCTCTCCATATTCTATTACCTCTCTCCATAAATCATACTCTATGCTTTGAGAAATTTGAATCTCTATAAACATTCACAGACTATTTGTAGTAGAAAAGTAAAATTTCTGAGAGTTCTTTTTCCTTACTGTGAAGCACGTGCCCATAGGTGGCCTTGCATAAGTAGTCTACATAACGGACCTATCAGCCATAAGTTTTTATTATTTGACTATGCAGCCAATTCTCTTAAGTGGCCCTGCATAATTCAACCCCCTAATAGGTTTGTCAAGTAGTGGCAACTTCACTCTTAGGAAATACTTCCTCAAATACTTTTTATCCCTTTTTTAATATCATCCCACAAATTCAAAATTAATTAAGTCATAGTTTACATGTTTTCACCAATACATGAATGTTGTAATATGTTTTCGAAAAAATTATCAAGCAATTGAGTAAATTTTAATCCATTCGGTTAAAGCTATTCGACCTTAAACATTAGCGTTTTTAGGTCCGACATGCTTGACTTTAAACTGCCAATAAGAGATAGGGTACCCATTAAATTGGGAACCTGAAAGAAGAAACATTGAACAAAATTCATGTCACATCTAGTTAATTGTACATTTTCTATGATTTAGAAAATATTGAGCAACAAAAATATGGAATGATTCTGGGGTTGTTTGTATATTCCTAGTAAAAAATCGAACTATGCTTACAAGGCCCATTTTCTTTGGTAAAAAAATTTTATTAATTAGAAAGAGAATAGAGGTACAAATTATTGAAGATGAAATGTATTTTTCATTGATACACAAGATTAGAATAACATCTGCAGATTGGAGTATCTTGTCTTTTTCAACAATTACAAGTGGATTTCAACATAACTTTTCATTTGATTTACAGCATCCATAGCTTCATCAGCATCCACTTGAAGTTCATTCACTCAACCAACTTTGCACTTTTCGTCTTTATGGAGTTATTTCTTGGCATTTTTGATTGCTTTTATACCATCCGTTTAGACTCCTACTAATGAATTATTAAGCTGGTCAAGTTCCCCAATAAGGACATCTAGCTATTGTTGAAGCTTCATATACTAATCAACTTTCTTCATGATCTTATGCTTCATCTAATTCAGATTTTCAGAATGATTATCCTCATCTCGGGACACCGTAGCCTCGAATTCGCCGATATTGGTCAGAGTCCTCACTCTGATCAGATCTTGACGACACTTTTTCTTCTACTCCCTCATTAAGATGACTTGTTTCACCATGGTATGGATCTCTTGATATCCGCAACCAACATGTCCCAACAAGACAAACAAGGATGATAGTTGCAGGATCTTCGAAGACAGCTCTTCAAGTGGCACTTCAGATATGATCTTCCATATATTCTTCCATGTCTTGCAACATGAGAATTGGAGTGCCTTATACACCTTTGGGTCTGATTCCGCATCGCTATCACAGGGGGGAATATAATCCGGGATTAATGCACTTAATGAAGTGACCTATTATGCTCCTCCCCCCTGACCCTTGGTACTTCACATTCTACTCCCATTGGGGAGGAGACAAAGGATTTACCTCAAGATCTAACCACTGAATTTGACGGCCCTGCATAGTAAATTGAAATCTTTGGTTAGTTTCAAAGGGTAAAAAAAATTTATTAGCTATATTGCAAATTAAGTACAGAAACAAATATTAACATCTTTTACCCAATGGTAGATCAACAACATGAGAGGGTTCCTCCTCGTCTTTCCGATATTCAACATAATTTTTAAGATGAGTTTCAGGAAGCTCTTCGGGGTTAAGCACCACTTGATCTAGTGTCTCTGTAATGATAGGGTTGTCTCTACCCCCTTCAGGAATCGGTAGATCAGCAACTTGATCAGACGGAACTGAAAATTTCAACAAATCATGGTCAGAGATGTAATAAAAAAATTTAATAGGAAGAAGGATAATGGTCACGCCCAAAATATTCTAAATCACATGGTAATTTAACATGATCTAAAAATTATTCAAAGTATGTGCCAAGTTTAATCATTTTATCCAGTGATATACCGGATTCCTATTTAGTCTCACCAGTGGGAGCATTTGACATGTCTTCTTGGCTACCCTCCTCCTGTGACCTATGACCCTAGATAGCTTCCTCAGAAAAAATTGTGGAGTCAGTTATAGTGGTTTCCAAATTTTCTACTATAAGTGTTGAACCTAAAGTATCACAGGATGGATGTCAGTTTATGTTTTAGTTCAACGTTCTATGAAGTATTGTTCATTTTCCAGAAGCAGGCTCTTCTCTCCTTACAGTAGAAACATGAGAAGTACTGGGAACAAATGTTGGATCTTCTTCTCTCATCATTTCTTCAGGAGCAGCCAGGTTAGCATGAATTTGAGACTGTTCACAATCACCCTCTATGTTCCTCCACAGAGGGTCGGTCCTCTCCCTTAGAGGGGATATTGAAGATGCCACTTCAATCCCAAAAAGTATGAGCAACATTTTCATGAGTTAGGATTCATGACTATATAATGGACTTACCAAATCTGATGAAGCATTTAGTTGTGGAATTCATCCTTAGATGCCTTTGGTTCATTGACTTTTTGGGTGTGTTGACATCGTCGCCTTCAAATACAGGTATTGGAGAGTGAAAATCCATGTCTAACTCCTTGTCCATGACATGCTGGCTTGAAGATACTTCGCCGGGCTCACAATGTGATTCAGGGAATCCAAGATTAGTGCCGCCAGGGTTGTACTACGGTAAGGGACATCAGTAGTTCCTTCCTTAACAAGCTACAGGAAGAAGAATGTAATTTCCTTGAGTATTAAATCTATGACGGAAATCAAGTTGCAAAGAAAATAAGGAAATAAATTTACATCTTCAGGAGCCACGTAATCGTGCCACTCCTCGTCTACTGAAGCACCAATCCCCTTAGTGGTGCCAAAATTCATTATTTCCTTCACCCAATTGGTGATAGGAATGGAATCATCTGTGGTATATATGAGAATTTCTAGCTCTCTGATGCAAGCCCTCACTTTATTGGGGTTATCCGCGAAGTGGATATCAACAGAAGCCTAGGGATCACACACTCCGAGGATATGTAGTCCTTCGCATAAGTCCATCCATGCGGTTTTAGCATTTCAATATAAACTCTGCCATGTCTAGATAGCCTATGGTCATAAATATTCAGAATGTACACCATAAGTCCGTGAAGAGGGCCCTACAATTTGAGACTTGAAATTTTTCACAGCTCCTGCAATAACAAATAATGGATAAGAAAATGAAATTTTTTTCTCAATAAAATAATGGAGACTAAATTTCATCAATGATATAACTCACCATGATTTGATGGAGTAGGTCTCTTAACTCTGGAAGGAAGATTATATATGGCATGAGGCCATTTGGATGCATGTCATGACTCATCAACCCCATCCAGGGAATCCGGTGAATCATCCATGGGTGAAGAACCCGGTGAATCAGCTCCGAGTGAGGAAGAGTCACCTTCTAGATGAAAGTTTTCATTCCTAACACTTATCTTTTTTTACTCCACCTCGGGAGACAGGATGATTCAATACCCTTTCCAGGTATGATGCTACCTAGTTATCGGCATACCATGTAGTCAATTGACTCACTGCTCCAGCATCTAGTAGATCAAACACTGCCTCAGTCTTCTCCATAGCTGTCAGCAACCATAGTTATCAGGAAACCATTGGAGGCTAATCTAACCTGACATGCATGGGAGGGGATACAAGAATCTGCTGCAGACACTTGAATTGGTGTGAAAATCTATATGGAGCATATGCCTCACATATAATCTCTCCTTCAATTTTGGTGGCCAATACACAATCTCTACAAGCCTGCATATATGACCTCAATTACAGGCTAGCTATTTCATCATCAAAAAACCAATGATTGGAGGGTTTCCATAAGGAATGAAATGAAATTCCTCGAACATTCTCTGCCTCAGCTTCAGATCATAGGAATTGAGGGACAATGGTGAAATTACAGAAAATTCCTACACTGATGGCCTAAAAGAACTTCCAAGAACCTGTAATTTGTTCTCTATAACATATGTCTAGAAGAGAGTGGATATCCATCCCTAAAAAACTAGGAATGGTCCAACTATTCTCAAAGGAGACTTAACCATATAGACATGGAGTAAGATCCTTTGAATCTTCATCAAAATCAGGGTGTCCTACCCAACCATTTTTATCTCATCCAACTTGGCTACAACAATGAAGGTCCCTAGACTGAAGCCTCCCTTCGAATCCCTAACTAGTAGAAGATACATTCTTATCCACAAGGCTAAGAATCCTGCCATATGTTTTTTCTCTAGGATTATTTGATCCACTTCATACCCCCACATTTCAAACTCTCCCGCTTCCAGATTTGGCCAAAATGTCCCAAGATCACCCCTCTTCTCTGCTCTGGTGCAGCTGGTAGGATAAGTATAGGTGGGCCCCTTCTCTTTCTTCTTGATCAGAAACATGTCCATCCATTCCTCAGGATGGATATATTTTCTAGAGTGGGTTTTCTTTGTTCGGGTATTCTTAAGCTTGTGGAAAATTTTCAATAAATCTCGAGCCAAAGTTGGAGTCTTCTCTGAATCATTCCAGGTCACCTTCATAGGGATGAACTCATCATACATGTCTCTTAGAATTGGATCCCCCAAGATCTTATAGACATACCACAAGATGATCCCTACTTCTCTATGAGTCAGATGGAAAGAATTGGTTTCTGGGCTCCAATGATTGATTAGCTTCGGCACAAAATTGTCATTCCCATAAACATATGTCTCCCTACCCCAGATGGATTTATATATTTCACCTTTTTTTATATCATCGACAAAATCTACATCGGTTTGTCGCACCCAATATAACCATATCCAATTTGGCTTCACACCTCTTACAGGACGGAAATCCCAACTCGTTTTCCATCCCTTAGATTGGTCCATCTGAGAATTTCAGAAATTAGAAGGATAAACATGCGGCTCCGACTCAGGATTGTGAGGCTTCAGATCTGGAGCACAAGGGCTATGATGCATTATGAATGCCTTCTCCACTGTTCCATCATTGAAAAATGAACCTTCAATTGAGACATTTTCCGAATAGAAATTGGTGTATTTCTGAAACCAGGAATGGGGAATATAATTCGTTACCTCTGGAACATTGACTCCTTGAAGATGACCATGGCCATACAAAGGCAAGAGGATGCTCTGCGGGAAATTGGAATTATATTTCTTCAAGTACATATCCAAATCCAGAAGAGTTCTATTGTAGATATCATAATAGTCATGGCTTAAAATGTCCATCATATCATCTACTCTCTTGCCGAATAACTCATCAGTCGATCCAATTATTTTGGGAGCCATTGAATCTGCACAAAGATCAAGTAGTGTACTTTTATGTAAAGTCTGTTTTTATGAAATATTTGTGAACAAAACAAAAAAATGGATAAGGCATTAAGGCATGCAAGTATTTCCATGAAAATTTTTCCATTCAAGTTTTTCCACGCAAGTAATGTCGCACTAATGATAGCACGCAAGTCAAAATCGTTACTAGAGAAGCATGTCACAATGAAGAGAGATCGATCGAAAAAAGCAACACACTGGTGTGACGAGAGCTCAAAAGCTTTAAAGGCAGGATGGTTTGCGCGAATTGACGCCCATATATATAGGCGATCCCGCAACCATGAGTGCCAGAACCAGCGTTCCACAACCTATGTTCCTAAAACCTAGATGGCACTAAACCCTGGTTTCTCATTTTTCTCAGAGTCAAATCCTCTCTTATTTTTTGGATCCAAATCTGAAGGGGGACTTTTGTTGATGCTTCTTTCCATCAGAGAGTCCAAAGAATGGAAAATGGGAATACCTTAAGCACATTGAGGGTCACCCTTTGAAGAACATCAAAAATTGACCAAGGCATGGACTAGGAACCCATTTGGAGGGAGTGGCGCAAGTTTCCTATGTGCCGCGCAAGTCACTTGCGTGACACATATGGGTCGCGCAATTCACTTGAACACCCTATTCATTTGTTTTCACTCAAGGTGTCTAGTGGCCTATAAATAGCCCCTATGGGTCCCCAATTTCAAGGATGAATTTTTCAATACACAGATTCATGCTCTGGTCACCCAAGTCTTTGTCTAACATCTTCTGAACACTTCTAAGTTAATTCTTTACCTAGAAGGGAATCTCTAAAGAGGAAGAATAAGGCCTAAGTGTTAGAACTCATCAATACTTGTGAACCTAAGTGTCCAACCCTTAAGAGAAATTAAGACACTTGCACGCCACCTTTC
Organism: Viscum album; assembly: GCA_963277665.1. NCBI lineage: Eukaryota > Viridiplantae > Streptophyta > Magnoliopsida > Santalales > Viscaceae > Viscum > Viscum album. The sequence goes on from OY728161.1 coordinate 1,877,469,421, forward strand.
CCTCTCAAGGGAACTTGCGCGCCACCATTTTGGAGGCCTATAGGGATAATACTAAGGGCTTGAATTCAATGTCCCCCAAGTATTACCCTATATATTCTTCATAATCCATGGTGACTGATGTCACACAAGTCTACTTGCGCGACCAGGACATGCACGCCAGAATGATACTTGCACACCTCCTTCCTAGTCACCTCTGTCCCTCAAATCCACCTATCCTCTTCATGATATAGCCTTCACAACCCTCTTCAAATCCATTCATGGTATGGTTCCTTTATTGGATTCCTTATCTGAATGGAATACTGTGAGAACATCTCCCAAAACCTCATGACATACAAGCTTTATGTCACCATGGTTAGGGGTTTCCTATATAACCTCATCCTTTGAGATGAGAAGATCTTTTGATGTGGGTCTCCTTTTTTAGGAGTATTCCCCAAGTCTCAAGTCCCCTTAACCTGGGCCTCCTTCTCAGGAGTAATCCCGAGTCATAATTTCCTTTAATATTGGGCATCCTTCTCAGGTGTAAGCACCAGGTATCAAGTCCCCTTAACATGGGCCTCCTTATCAGGAGTAAACCCCAGTCATAATTTCCTTTAAAATTGTTCCTCCTTCTCAGGAGTAAGCCCTATGTTATAAGTTCCATTTAATTGGGCATCTTCCTCAGGGGTAAGCTCCAATCTTAATTTCTTTTGATTTGGGCCTCCTCCTCAGGAATAAAACCCAATCATAAGTCCCTTTTAATTTGGGTCTCCTTCTCAGGAGTAATCCTCAGGTTAAAACCCAAAATCATGATAAAGTAAAAATACCTTTATGAACCATGCTCCTAGGATTTGTTCCTGAAGTAAGTCTTGGTATTCATTTACTTGGTCCGTCATACATACGTAAGCCCCACATCATTTATCATGACTACATATTTTAGGTAACCATCGTCAAGTTTACTAATACCTATTGTTTCTCACACTAAGCCTGTCTCACATGAGCATAGAGTGTAAAAGTAATCATAAAATCACTTTTTGGGCCATTAACCATGCTTAAACCCCATATTTATTATCCCCAACTTCATAGACTTTGATCTCTACCTTAAAAGTAGAGTATGTAGGAATCCTTTTAGAGGTTCAAACCCATATTTAATTAATTATTTTCCATCCCATATGATGTTAAAATATATCCTTCTTATCAATCTACGTGGGTTCTGATTCCTTTTTAACGAGGATACGTAGGTAGACCATCTGCGGGTACGATCCCAACTCTGAAATAATCCATATCTTCTTGAATGATAATAAACATCAAGTTCCCCACTGAGTGGATTTAAAACCAGTATGATCGTCATAATTACCAATATATTTCTATATAATGTATTGAAGGATACCATTGAATAAGGATCTCTAATACATATGAATGATTCTCCATAAATGAATAACTTCAAATACATATAAAAGAGTCTCCAAATCACATAAATATCAATAATCAATTACCAAATCTAAAGGAAAACTCATTTTCATGCTTCGTGAATTAATAAGGATTCTTGAACATAAGTTAAATCTATAATAGAGTCCCGAAGTAGGCAATAATTCCCCCCAAAAAGGTGTGATGGGCCTGACCTCCCATCCTTGTGACCAATTCAAATTCTTAAGACTCATCGATCCACAACTAATGAGCACCTACCTTTGGAAAGTATGTCCAAATGGATATATAATCATTGGTTGTTTCTGGTTCTATGAATTAACATGTTAGAAACTGATTGGAATGTTTGAACCATAAACAAACAAGGTCTTCCCCATTTTTAGAAGAAACAAATATAAATTGAATATTTACTCAAATAGTGAATTGATTTGAGATTTTCGTTCTCATGGAGAACTCATTTTTGTTTAACATTCAAAATAATTCACCGAACATATTAGATTGTCTGAAAAAGAATATATTTATGAATGTAAACATGTATATTGAATTAGCATAGAAAAATTTAAGTACGACTCCAACTATATCAATATTGAATCTAAATTGAGAAATATTGATGATAGATGGATCTGTAATCATAGTGAATTCATAATCGTTATGGATAATTTACTCTACCTCATGACTTCCTAACTGGACATCTTGTTCATTGTTACACTTTTTATTTAATTAGAATCATATTATATTGAATGAAAATATATATAAATAAACAGGATACGATATTAGGTAAAGATTATGGTTTATTATATTCTTATGTCGCATCGATATGGAACACTTATATTATATATATAGTATGATATTGATTGGGTATTTAATTTTGATGATATTATTTTATATTTCTATGCTTATTATATCATGTAGCATGGTGTTTTTATTTTAATTTAAATATTAAAGAATTAATGAAATTAATAGAAAATATAATTGTTCACCTAGAAATAACCCAAGAGGATAAAAAATAGTATGTATGATGTTTTAGTTGGAGCTATTATATTAAACCGGAAACACCAATTGATGATACAAGATGTAAACAAAAAGTTCCATAAACATATATAATAACCCTATAAAATACTTTATATCAAAAAAAATATATTTATAAAACCAATTCACAAAATATAATGAAAATCATTATGATCTTAAATTGGATTTTTTTCTACCATACAAAAGGGGCCAATATTGTGAAAAATCCACTATCCAAAAAATATTTTAATATTTTAGATTTATTTTAAGTGAGGTACCCCCCTAAATTTACATTAAATAAACCATTCAATGGTCCCCTATATTTAAACATTGATTTTCACCAAAAATGAAGAATAATCGATCAATGCCTTACTAAATTTTGTGAGAGAGGTGGAAGAATTAATTAAGACAACATGTGTGTAATTAAAAATGAAAAATATCATCATTAATATCATGATATAAGTATAAATATTTTAGTTGAATGAGTGAATTAACTTAGATATATTAATTTAATTACCTTGAAATTTATGAAATAATATTTTTTTCAATATATCATAACGTATTCTTGTTATGCATGTTTTTAAAAAATAAATGTTGTAAATTGAAGCTACCATGCATAATCACATTGAAAAATTTCATGTGTGAATTAGTTCTAGCCTCTAAGAGAAATAGTTAACCAATAATGGAAAAAATGCTATAAATATTTGTAAAAAATATTTTTTTTTCTAAAGATAAAACAATTCTGGGCCATGGGAAGACCAAAATTTTGAGTTCTCGATACATGGTCTTGAGTTTTCTATAAAATGTTCCATCGTCCAAAACATTAAATCATATTTCTATTATAATTAATATTAATCAATGATGAAGGACATAAATAATTGATAAATTATTAATGTATATTTTTTTGTTAACAATTGGTGTAGTATCATTTAATTTTAAAATAATGAGTAGAGAACTAGGTTGAGAAAGCATCGAAAAAGTGAACATTCTAAAAACCAAAAATCCTATGTTTATAAATTTAGTTATTGGAGGATCTGTATCCCAAATAATATATATATATATATATATATATATATCTAACATAATATATTGAAACATATAACCAAAATTATATTTTTTTTGAGTTTATTTAGAGGAGATTTTACAATGTTTAATTATGCCTGCTTAATAATAAAGGTTCTATCACACTTGTTTTGGATATCTGAAAATTAATGTGTTTAGAGGAATGTATGGTACTCATTATTGAAGGTTCATATTTCATTTATGACTATATATATATATTTAAAATTAAATAATACATTAAATCATAAGTTGAATTAGATATATTGGATTATTATATAATGTTTTTTTGCTTAAACATTTTTTTTATCCAATAGTACGAAAAAATCATTTTACAAATTACATGTCCAAAATTAATTAATTTTTTTGATGATATTGGTGGTTGATAAAGTTTTGTAGTTGGATATAATATTATTTAACTCAATCAAGAGGAATCTCTCTAACTCACTACACATATTCTACTTTGACATATAATACAAATTGGTTGGTCTTTATATGGCTCATAATTTTAATGTTTAATATCATCATAGTGAGTTACATGAATTTATTCAAGAACATACTTAATAAATTTTGAAACATTTAACTTAATTTTAATGGTACTAATTTTTTTAGGTAAATTAGGATGATAAGTTATCTTTCTAGTTGTAGTAAATATTTTAAATGGATTAAAAAATATTAGGTTTAATGTACCATGTCTAACTATTCATTGATGATATTATCTCCTTGGAACTTGGATAAACACAATATGTACATCATTGAAGTTTAAAGGTCAAATTAATTTTTTTACATTGATTATTTTATGTCTTTGATCAATAAAAAATAATTTCTGAATCAAAATCTAATACTATTCCATCTCTTTACGGGTTATATATATGATCATAGAGTATTCTCTTATATATATTAAATGGAGAGAAAAATAATAAATCATTTCATAAGGAGCCCCAAATGGTTCCATTTTAATTGATGAATAATAAATATTATTATATGATAATTCTATAAAGGAGAGTTTATCCTTCAATTATATATCGAAATTAATAATAATGGCTCAAAATATTTCTTCAATTATACAAATGGTTCACTGATAATAGCAATTGATTTGCATATGAAAAAAAATTCTCTTCATGACTAGGTAGAATTAGGTTCATTGGAGGACCTATCAAAATGGATATGTGAACCACAAGTCCCTTTTAGAGATTTTATTAGAAAGAATACCATAATTAATAACAATTTATCTAAAATATACTTTCTACTACATATTTGTATAAGTATATTGTTTAATTTTAAATACTTTAGTTTCCTTAGTCTGATAATACATAATTAACCAAATAGTATGTAGACCTTTATAATATCTTACCAGACTAGTTAGAAAGTCCATAGTGAAGTCTCCCTATTTCTTAACTTTTAAAGGTTGTTTCTAAAGAACACTTGTGGGCCTTTGATACTATGGTTTTACCCATGGAAAAGTAAAATTTATAGCATGAAACCTAAAAATATATTTCTTATAGAAAAGAATCTAGAATTGGTGATGAAATTTAAGATACATTTTTATGATTCATGTATTTAAAATCCTTATACAGTTATCATACTCCATAATTAATTCTTATCTCATAAAAAGTTGAATGAAATTCCTTCCATTGTAATATAATAATGAACTATAATATTGAAACAAACCATCATGGATCTTTCAAATATTGATTTTATCTAGAATAATTATAAGATTATTATAAGATATTTAAAATTACATGACACCCAAAATGATAGATGTTGTAATGATGATCGAGAATAATTATTTCTCAAAAAAATTTACCACCGCGTCCACATGGAGTTTAAATATGAGTAACATAAACAAAAACTCATCATTTTTTCCATGTATAATTTGGGGAGGAACCTTAATTCTAATAGAATTGGCAACTACATTGCCTATTAAAGGTGCATATGGAATATTAAAATCAAATTTTGTTTCCATATATTCGAAAAAATATAACCACCTTTATTTCAAATCACTTTGAGAATAGATATATTGAAGGACTTTTTGTTATATAAACTCTATGATCAATTCCAAATATAGGTAGTTTCTCTAATAAATCTATATACGGAAAAGACAATCCAATTGAAAATTATGGGCTCAATGGTTCTATTCACAAGGAAAATTATTTTTGTGTCCGTATTTCACCACATGATGATCCTGTATGAGAAAACAACAAAAAATGACTAATGATATATCAAATTACACATAAATTCATTCAACATTCTTAGATAAATTAAAAAATAGATCTTTGATCATAATTATCATGAGATATTTTATTTCAAACTCAAATTAGACATACCAAATAAACCTCATCTCTCGCTTGAATTATAATATCATTGGATCCATTATCCTAGATAAATATTGAATGATATGATTATAAAATCATTCTATTCAAATAAAAAATTATATTTTAAACTCATTTCATGGGAATATCTTAGAAATCCTTGATTAAAATTTCATATATTCAATTGTGATTTGATCTAAAAAATTTACATGACAAAGGATCCTAACCAAAAAAAATGATCATTTGGGTAGGACATCATATAACTATTTCACTCACAAGGTTTCTATGATATTGTGATGATGTCAGAAAAAATTATCCAAATTTTTTAAATACAATGGAATTTCATCTTCAAAGACTAGTATAAACCAGTCTATTAGTGGATGAAAATATTATTCATTAATCTGATGAACATAAATAGAGAATTAACCAATCAAAAATTCATTACCAGATTTTCAAAAATACCATACCATCACTAATGATTCATCTACATAATTAATTTTCACTTAACCTAGAGTTAACAATAACAAAATTTCATGAAAATCATGGAAATTTGTTTCACGCCATTAAATATTCAAATAGATAACCAGGTTTTGGAATAGTGTAACAAAACAGGACCATGACATAGTTTATCATTCAATTTAATATTCATAGATGTAGAGTTCTATCTTCCTTATATGTAAAATGAACATGAGAACTATAAGGAGATATATTTGGTTTAAGGAACCCTTTCCCCTATTTCACTTCCAATTTTATATTTTATTTCTTTAATTTAGTTATTCCGATAAAATTTCGATGGACTGTGATAAGTCTAATCCTATAAAATAGATCAATATTATAATATAATTATCACTTTGGATGTAATCCTAAGTAATCATTTGAACACAAAAAAAAAGATAAAAGGTCCATTACAAGTGATAAACCCCATTTCTCTATGATTCCTATTTCATTAAGGACAAAAAAAATTTTAACTAGTAATAATTATCAATCCCCATTGATATGGACCTACTCAACAATCCTAAAACATTCATTTTCCATAGAGCTTATATAGAATATCAAAAAGTGATGAAAATGATATTTTTCTACCATAATAATTTACATAGACTCAAAATGGTATAAATATCCAACCACTATAGTGGTATTAAATGATTTTATATTAAGAATTATTTGATTCCATATATTAATATATGAATCCATAACCAGGGAAAAAGAAAAAACCCTCATTTTAGTATATATTCTCCTCCCTATAAGTGTATCAAGACATTCAAATGTCATAAATACCTCCACAATGAGTTTATAAGGTGAATCTATTTTTATAGAAATAAATTATTGAAAAGAAACAAGATCAAAAAAAGAATAAGATATAGAAGAGGATAATAAATTAGTACATCCAAAAGTAGAAGGAAATTCTCTGATATTAGTAGTACATTGATCCATGATATACATATATATTAACCCAAAATGTTTACCCATGAATAAAAATTCAGACATCTAATATCATAATAACTAAATGGAATTGACATATTTTTCATTCTCCTTGAATAGATATCCTTGAGGGTGGTTAACATACTATAATAATCATATAAATAGTATTTTTCTATGATTCTGGGGTGAAAAATATTCACCTCCTGAAAATTTTAGATTCGCATAATAAAAAAATATTTTGAAATAACAACACTCATTAGATAAAGAACATTTATTATTTTAGAAGGTATAATTTGGAATAATATGTGATGTGCCCAGGGAGGGGTGCACTCAATTTGAGGGGGGGGGGTGAAAAAGTGAGTAATGTTTTAATAATTTTATCAAGCTAAAAATTTTCCCTTTTAAATCCCATAACAATATATGATCCTCTATTTCTAGATTGGATATAAACAGATATACTTATATTAAAACCAATAATAATCTACCAAATATAGTTCAGAATAAAAATTAAAGAACAAATCTATATATTTTTACACAATTTTGTCCCAATGTTGATACATATTCCTGAACTTGTAGAGGTCATATATGAGAAAACTATTTTTTAAAAATTTTAAAATAGTAATGATAATTGGGTGAGAAGTTATAATCTTATACAGAGAAGTTGTACTATGTTATTTTACTCGAGAGTTAACCTCAATGTATGTTTTGAATTCACTTTAATACGGAAATAAATAACTATCCATATGATCATTATAATCTTCTTGATAGTTCATTAGTATAACAATATGTTTTGATTTAATTAAATAGGTAGCATAATTATTTCAGCACAACCTTTAAACCCTTTGAAAAATAGAACCATTCAGAACAACATATCACTATACCAGAATGATCAGATTTCTATCCTCAATAGAATAATTGACTAAATATTGATATTATTCTAAAATATATGATTCATGGAATATTTATATATAAAATTAAAATGATGTTTAATAGAATTATATTTATTGATTATATTAAGATATCATCAAACTAGTACATTCAAAACTTAGTATCTCCACAATCTGAGCATCTCAACAACTGTATAGTGAATAACAAAAATACTGGTATCCCCCTTAAATCATATGATTATTCTTCTATTTTATACTTTACCAAAATAGATTTTATTTTAAATTTTCTTCAATGTACTCTTTTTATTAATCCAAAATAAATTAAGAGTTTTTTGTTTTTAGATGTACATCGAGTTCCCGTAATTCACACACCATGATTAATTTCCTTTAATTTTTATCTTGTTTTTGGGATCATGGAACATAATTTCAATATTAAATATTAAAAAAACATTCAATTAATCTCAACACTATTTTCTCCAAATATTATCTCTACTACATCACGTGTTAGTGCTCCCAGAACCTTATAAACAATTCTTTAACTATACTATAGGGGTGTTCTACTCTGATCATATAAATATACCATTTTCATTAACTTATTTTCCACACATATATTCTTAATGTTCCATATTATTATTTAATTATGATTTTATCCCAACAAAATATATATACATTAAATTATACAAGAATACTAATGATTATTCTTCTCATATTATATATTGAAATTCTGAAATAACTCCATTTTTATACCTATATAAAATCCAAAAACAATAATTTCATTATTAATTGAATTTACATAGCGTGACACTAAAAATTCTAAAATTCTTGAATGATCATGAATTACATTTAAAATAACGAATCATAGCATGATTTATTGAATCATATGTGTAACACCACAAGACTTTAGGATATGGATCTTATAGAAAAAATGAAATTTGTTTGATATCTTATGTTTCATGCAACCCCAATCTTAAACAAATCTTGATATACTGTTAAATATTACAATTTTAACATGACAATTATAAACAAGTCATTAAATTAGAGGGTTTCAAGAGGATTAAATAAATTGTACAAAATAGTTTACACATATTTATCAAAGGAATCCTGTTTTTACCAAATAGTAATAAATGAAAACAAAATCCAATTGAATATAAATTTTGTGTTTTTATTTAAAAATCATTTTATGCCCATAATGCATTTTTTTATAAATATGTTAAATGATTAACTATTGGTGAATGATTATCATAAAATTCATATGTTATATATCCAATAAAATGTATTTAAATTCATCCAATTACTTTTATAGGCTTAATATAGAATGAAATCTAATTTTAATCATAATAAATATATTTACTGTAAAAGGTTATTTTTACCCCTTTTAATAGAAAACCTGTTATAAAAAAACATGGGAAAATAAATATAAAATATTTAAAAACATAAAAGTCATTTTTAAATGTGAGATATCAAAATTATACCATGGGGAATTTTTGGTATTTTCTGATAAGTTTAATTTTTTAATGGAAAGTGAAAAATACTACATTTTTATTGATAAACATCATTTATTATAAATAATTTATATTGTTAAATTATATTAAAAATGTGTTTTAATATATAACTAGTTCAATTAAGAATAAAAAACAATAAATTTAATTTTAATCAAATTCACATTGAAATTGGATATACAAACATTTCCAACGGTTGAAACATTTCATATTAAAAACATGCTTTCTCGTTGTGTCTATGCGATTAATTTTGAATGTAATTTTTCTATTTCTATTAAATGAATTTGGTAATGTTGATTTCATATTTATAAAAATAATTTCCAAATTATTTTTTATGGTCATATTAATTATTATCCATTAAAACGTTACCATGGTAAATAGAAAGATATATGACAGTGTTTGTAAAAAATTAAAATGGTTTAAAGTAAAAATTTAAAGGGCCTAAATATTATAAAATACAACATTAAATTGGGTTTTGAGGTATTTATAGACTCTAAAATACATGAAATGATTAATTATCATATAATTAATTGAAATTAATTCCTCCTCGTTGTGGTTGGCTTTAATTTTAAAATAATCATTATTTCATCACTTAAAGGAAACCCTTATCAAGTATAAATTCCACCCCTCACAACTCCTTCTATACTCAAAATACATTAAGCTCAAAAAATATCTTCCAAACCCTATCCTCCCCATTTTACCTACTTCTATGTTCTTTTGGTCTCACAAAAAGGGAAATTCCATGGATTTTACAGGATTCTTCAAGGAGGTGATATTTAAGAGGTAATTTTCTCAAAAAACCCTTATTATTTTAATTTTTCTTGTAATTTCTCCTAAACCCATTCTTAGATAAAGGTATATTAACTCCTTCATAATATAAATTCTATATGTTTATGTTTTTAAGGGAATATTTTATATCTATCTTTTTTATTACCTCCTCTAATTTAGATATATGAAACTACCATCCAAATTATGCTTGTTAATCACATCTGTGAGCCTTCGTGGATAGTCATAAAACTATTATTATGGATAAATTATATTTTAATAAGTTAATTATAATATATTTATTATTATGGAATGAATATATAGTCATAATATAAAATAATATAAATCTATTTCATGATTTTCAATAAACAACCAAAATAAACTAAGCATTTTTCAATACCATTTTAACAAATGAATCATCCTCATGTAAAAAATGAAAGTTATATATGGGAACATTTATAAATCATTAAGTTTCTAAATACCATTTTATTTCACTTCTGGAGCATTATTTACACATTACAAGAATATCCACAATTATTTACTAGTAAACTTTCTATCAAACCATGAAACAAACACACATAAAATAATTGAAATAATAAAATATTATGAATTATTTTAGTAGAAATATGTTATAAAAGGATAATGTAATGTTTTATAAATATTGATATTGTTTTTAAAACGAAATAATGACCTTTTTAGGAAATTAGACAGATGTTTAAAGAATGATACACTAAATGGAGACTTGAGGTAAGGATTTCTCATCTAACATTAACTTCTGGGAGATAAATTCCCTATTCATTTGTTATTTCTTATATGTGGTGTATATAAACTCCCTTAAAATAAATAATTTCATTATCTTCATTATCTTCATCATATTAATATTTTATTTTATAATTATTACTTTAATGGGGATTACGACTCGATAGATTACAAAGTTGTTAGGGATTTCTTAACTTGATTTCCAATAATTGGGTTAAAGATATACTTCATTAACTATTTAATGTTTAGAAAATCCATGAAATTAATTTTTATTATATTATTTTTCATTTAAAAAATTTAAATGAATTTACTACGGATACGTATAATAAATTCATTTGATTCTGTCTTACTTAAACGATATGATATTTGTAAGAGACTTAATGAAAATTTCACATCATTGAGACATATTTTAATAATATACACTAAATTTATTTTCTATGGTGTTTATACTACACCTTTATTTTTTTTATGATCATCATACATTGGAACTATAATTTATTTTAAATATCTATACGAATTTTATTTTATATATGATTAGTTTCTAAGCCATATATCATTTTTAAATGATGTTTACATTGAATATTATTTTAATAACCAGGGAAATGATGTTAAATCCATATATTTGACTCAATATAGGTATATTTTGAAAATAAATATTTATTCCTAAATTAAATCAAATAATTGATATATAATCAATGACTCTATATAAAATAATTGGTTGTGACAATATAGAGAAAATCCCCTCGATGAATCAATAGTCTCTAAAGACGAATAATGTGGCCAATATAAATATGGTTTTACCAATAATGATTAAAAAAACTGATGATATTTCTAGAAGGTAATGGTATTATGTTCTTGGAAAACATGAAATCAAACAATTAAGCATTTATTTACAAATTTAGTTATCTTTATCCATGATATTTTCACTATGATATTATACATGGATTCAGATTGTAATTTTTTTATTAAATTGAATGTGTGTTTTTAGTTATGTCACCTTTACATATTGATTATGCATTATTGATTATAGTTATATTCCACTATAGTGAACCCTTATTGAGAATTTCTACTCACCCTTATTTCTTCCCTTTCCCTTGATATGAGGAAGATATATTTGAATAGGATTTCAATGTCACAGTTTATTAATTTATTTTATATAATATTTTCTATTTTTATTCCAAATGTAAAATAAGTATCATGTATATATGTAGTTCATCAATACAAATTAACAATTCAATACTTCTGGAAGTAATTCATTAAAACCATTCCAATGTATTAAAGTATGTAACCATCTTCATGTTTCTGGGTTCAAGGTATTAACAGTCGGTATTAAAGTATGATTAGTAAAAATAATAGGAACTAGATTTAGGAAAACATATATTAGTGAATGAATCCCTATGATAGAATTAATAAATTTATACAAATAGAATAAAATTATTGAATATAGATTAGTATAAATTAGGTAGTTTTTAGATTATACAATATGTTTCATAATTTTATGATCTAATAAAGCTAATGAAGCTATTTATAAATGGATCATTATAGAAGGAATCAGAACCATATCATTGCATGTGATCCATGTAGTTAATTCTCTATAAGGTTGGATAATGTTGTTGAAGATGGATCTAGAGTTGCATCTAGAGCTAAAAAAGATATAACTATATTGAGACAACTGACTTAGGTTATAATAAATAACATTTCCCATGTGGTGTGGCCTGATCCACAACATGATGGAATAATGTTAGATCACTTTATGTGAAAAGAAATTCTATTATTCAATGGGACTAAAAATCCATTTGTAACGGAACAATTGATAATATATTTAGAGAAGACATTTCTTTATTTGGGAAGTAATGATCGGTGAAGGTAGTAACAAATGTTTATAATCTCTATAGGGATGTGGATAAGTGGTGGTAATTGATTCAAAACACTTTAGATTATAAGGAAATTAAAAAAATTAAAGGGAAGTATATAAAGGATCTTTTCATGGAAAAATATTTCCCCTGCCAAATGTTAGTAGATATGTATAAAAAATTCTTAAGTTTGAGACAAAATGAGGACAATACTAAAATTATTGACTCTAGTGACCACACTTGGAGGCCGTTATAGGCCTCTAAGGACCGCACAATGACCGCCATTAGCATTCGATAAAGAGGGCCAAAATACTGGCCCCCAGCGACTGCCATTGGCGGTCGCTAAACTGGAACTTTTTTTTAATTTTTTTTTCATTATACAGAATAAAAAAACAGCATATAAATCATAAAAAATGGAAAAAAATCCAAAAACCATAAACATCAAGATTATCATAAACAATAAATGATAGATGTGCCTCAACGATCCACAACCATCTATTTTAGAAACCTACAATAAGATACAAAGAAAAAAACAAAAAAAATCTAAATTCGACATATTTATTCAGTTATTATATACATATACTTAAATGAAATCTTACATATCATGGGTGCTATAATAATTTAAAACCCCAAATTTAATTAATTTTATCATTTTAGAATTTTTTTCCTTGTTTTGGAGTCTTTGCATTAGTTTCTTAAAGTGTTTTATAATCTAAAAAGGAATGTTTTCCCCATGAACTGCATGTCTGATGGACGTGTTTCCTCCTCCTACATTTATCGAATAATATTCCTATCATTTTCGTGTGGTTTCAGGTCATTCAAAGCACATTTTCTTTGAATTTGACTGTGACATTCCGTTTTGGTCTTTTATGACTTTAGAAACACATTTCCGGTCAGCGCGGTCAGATGGAACCTCCAAATGATGATCCTTCAGCCTGAACATTTCATAAATCATACTGCGGTTGTTTTCATATGATTTCATGGAATTTCAAGGTCATTCGGGTGGTTTTGATCACCCAACACGCCCTTTTAGAGCACGTACATTCGGTCATACCATGTGCACCACATGTCTGATGGACGTGCCGTCTCCTTCTACATGTAACGAATAATATTCCAATCATTTTCATGTGGTTTTAGGTCATTCGGAGAATGTTTTCTCTGAATTCGACCTTGACCCGCCGTTTTGGTCTTTAATGACTCCGGAAACGCGTTTCCAGTCACCACGGTCAAACGACACCTCCGAATGACATTATTTCTGCCAGAACATTTCACAATTCACACTGAGGTTGTTGTCGTATGATTAATGGAATTCTGAGGCCATTTGGGTGGTTTGGACAACCCAACAAGCCCTATTAGAGAATGCTGAACTGCTAAAAATGACACATTCGGTCATACAACATTCTCCATAGATCCAATGGACGTTCCCTATCTTATTACATGTAAACAATAATATTCCTATCAGTTTCGTGTGGTTTCAGGTCATTCAAAGCATTTTTGCTCTGAATTCAACCGTGACACGCTGCTTTGGTCTTTTATGACTCCGAAAACGCATTTCTGGTCACCGGGGTCAAACAGAACCTCTGAATGATGTTCCGTCATGATGACCATTTCAAAATTTACACCGCGATTGTTTTCGTATGATTTAATGGAATTCCGAGGTCATTCGGGTGGTTTCGACTACCCAACGCGCTATTTTTGAGCGTGCTGAACTACAGAAAATGACACATTCGGTCATACCATGTGCACCACATATCCGATTGATATATCGTCTCCTCCTACATGTCATGAATAATATTCCAATCATTTTTGTGTGGTTTAAGGTCATTCAAAGCATGTTTGCTATGAACTCTATCGTGACACACTGTTTGGATGTTTTATATCTCCAGAAACGTGTTTCTGGTCACTGCGGTCAAACGAGACATCTGATTGACATGCTGTCTACTCGACCATTTCAAAATTCACACCTCGTTTGTTGTCGTATGATTTTATGGAATTCCGAGGTTGTTTGGGTGGTTTTGACCACCCAACGCGCCCTTTTAGAGCGTGTCAAACTGCTGAAAATGACACATTTTGTCGTACTATGCACACCACACGTCTGATGGACGCGCCGTCTCCTAAAACATGTCACGAATAATATTCCTATTGTTTTTTGTGGTTTTAGATCATTTAGAGCACATTTGATCTGAATTCGACTGTGACATGCCGTTTTGGTCTTTTATGACTCTAGAAATGCGTTTCCGGTCACTATGGTCAAAAGGATCCTCCGAATGATATTCCATTTGCCTGACCATTTCAAAATTCACACTATAGTTGTTTTAGTATGATTTCATGGCATTCCGAGGTCGTTTGGGTGGTTTGGACCACCCAACGCCCCCTTTTAGAGCACGTTGAACTACTAAAAACGACACATTCAGTCGTACCACACACACCGCACGTCTAATTGACATGTTGTCTCCTCCTACAGGTCACAAATAATATTCGTATCGTTTTTATGTGGTTTTAGGTCATTCAGAGCATGTTTTCTCTGAATTAGACTGTGGCACGCCATTTTGGTCTTTTTTGACTCCGGAAATGCATTTCCGGTCACCGTGATCAAACAGAATATCCGAATGATATGTCGTCTGCCCGTCCATTTAAAAATTTATACCTTGATTGTTGTCGTATGATTTCATGGCATTCTGAGATTGTTCGGGAGGTTTTGACCACCCAACGTGCACTTTTAGAGTGCACTGAACTGCGGAAAATGACACATTCTGTTGTGCCGCACGCACCTCACGTCCGATCGATGTGACGCCTCCTCCTACATGTCATGGAAAATATTCTTATCACTTTTGAGTGGTTTAAGGTCATTCGGAGCATGTTTGCCCTGAATTTGACCATGACACTCCGTTTTGCACTTTTATGACTACGAAAACGCGTTTCTGGTCCTCGCAGTCAAACGGCACCTCTAAATGATGTTCCATCTACCAGACCATTTTAAAATTCATACCTCGGTTGTTGTGGTATGATTTCATGGCATTACGAGGTCGTTCGGGTGGTTTCGACCACCCAACGCACCCTTTTATATAGCGCCAAACTGCTGAAAATGACACATTCGGTCGTACCGCATGCACCGCATGTCCGATGGACGTTCTGTCTCCTCCTACATGACAAGAATAGTATTTATATCATTTTTGTGTGGTTTTAGGTCATTTAGAGCATGTTTGCTCTGAATTTGACTGTGACACGCCGTTTTGGTCTTTTGTGACTCTAGAAACGCATTTATGATCACCGCAGTCAAACGGAAACTCCGATTGACATGATGTATACAAAAAAATTTCAAAATTCACACCGAGGATGTTGTCGTATGTTTTTATGGCATTGCGAGGTAGTTCGGGTGGTTTTGACCACCCAACGTGCTCTTTTAGAGAGCACCGAACTACTGAAAATGACACATTTGGTCGTACCATGCACACCACACATTAGATTGACGTTCCATATCCTCCTACATATAACAAATAGTATTCCTATCATTTTCGTGTGGTTTCAGGACATTTGGAGAACGTTTTCTCTGAATTTGACCCTAACACCCCATTTTGGTCTTTTATGACTCTGGGAACGCATTTCTGGTCACCACGGTCTAACGAAACCTCTGATTGATGTACCTTCTACCTGACCATTTTAAAATTCACACCACGGTTGTTTTATTTTGATTTCATGGAATTCCGAGGTCATTCGGGTGGTTTTGACCACCCAACACACCCTTTTAGAGCGAGCTGAATTGCTGAAAACGACACATTCGGTCGTACCGCGCGTACCACACATCCGATGGATGTGTCGTCTCTTTTGAAAAGTCATGAATAATATTAATATAGTTTTTATGTGGTTTCAGGTCATTCAGAGCACGTTTTCTCATAATTCGACTGTGACACACCGTTTTGGTCTTTTATGACTCCAGAAATGCGGTTCCGGTCACCACGGTCATACGACACCTCTGAATGACGTGCTGTCTACCCGACCATTTCAAAATTCACACCGCAGTTGTTATAGTATGATTTCATGGCATTCTGGGGTCACTCATGTGGTTTTGACCACCCAACGTGCCCTTTTAGAGCGTGCTGAACTACAGAAAATGACACATTCGATCATACCGCGCGCACCGCACTTTCGATGGATGTTCCGTCTCATCCTACATGTCCCAAATAATGTTTCTATCGTTTTCATGTGGTTTTCTATCATTCGGAGCATTTTTTCCCTAAATTTGAATGTGACACACCGTTTTGGTCTTTTGTGAGTCCAAAAATGCATTTCCGGTCACCATAGTCAAACGACACCTCCTTTTGACGTGCCGTCTACCCGACCATTTCACAATTCACACTGCAGTTTTTGTCGACTTATTGCATACAATTCTTTGGTTGTTTGAGTGGTTTTTAACCCACAATGTGCCTTTTTAGAGCATGCCAAACTAATTGGACTAACGACCAATTGACCTACTATATAGTTGTAAAATTATAATAATGGCATAATAGACTAATGACCAGTTGTTCTGACATCCGACTGAAAAATTGGCCAACTGGCCAATTTCCCTAATGGCATAACAGCCTAAACTACAATTGGTCTATTGTATAGTTGCACAATTGGGGGGGGGGGGGCTGTCCGGGGTGGGGGGTGATGTCCGGGGGGTGGGGGTGTCCTCAATGGGGGGTGATGTCCGAGGGTGGGGGGTGTCCGGGGGTGGGGCGGGCTAGAAGGGGTGCGGGGGGGGGGGGGGGGGGCTGTCCGGTTTTGGGGTGATTTCCAGGGGTGGTGGTGGGGCTATCTGGGGGTGGGGCGGGCTGACTGGTGGGTGCGGGGGGGGGGGGGGGGGGGGCTGTCCGAGCTGGGGGGGGGGGTTGTCCGGGGTGGGTGTTGCTGTCCGGGGGTGGGTGGGGGACTGTGTGAGGGTGGGGTAGGTTAGCCGGTGTGCGAGGTGGGGGGGTGTCTGGGGGTGTGGGGTTCTATCTGGGGGTGGGGGGGGGGGTGGGGGGGGGGGGGGGTTGTCCGGGGGGGATGTCCTTGGATTACAAATAGTGAACTTGAACTCAGTCATCAAAAAAAACGTTTCAAGGTTTATAATATGAATCACATGGGTTATTTAAAACTGTTACAGAACATGCAATTTAAATCACTAATGAAATAAATGAACAAAAAATTTCCAAATCATTAATGAGTTTCATGGTTATTTCTAAATTCGTGCACACAAACATTAATTCAGGCCAAAAACACACATGATACCACCAATTCAGAAAAAACCTCCCTAGAAACCCAACCTAAACATCAATAAAAATCCCACTAGTAAAAACTGAAACACACCCAGTGAATATGATGTGTCATGCGTGGTCATGACTACTACCTCAATCTGGTGGGCCAGAGGCCTATAAAAAATAAACATTTTGAATATTTTCATAAAAAATAATATAAATTAAATAAATAAATAGTTTATAAACCTGTGTCCCTATGATCCCTGCACCATCACCTGGATTCACATATTCCCCACAGTGCTCTAACCTCAGTGGTCAATTGATCATTTACCTCCTCAGGAAGCGCGCAACCGTACCTCAAAATCTGACAACTATTGTGTCATATGAGCAACAACAGGACCGACAACCGCAGCGTGTGACACTACAGAATGAGGAATCTATGTTCTATAGGTCAAACTATATCCATGCCCGTTTCGACTAATAATGTGATGAAAGATGTCATCCCTTCACATGGGTAGCAGTCGCTGGTCCTCTGGAAGATGTTCTAACTCAACTTCAAATTGAGCCTGTGAAATATTTTTATATATATAAATATATATGTTAATATATAGATTTATGTAATTATTGATTAGTACATTCACTTACTATCAATGCTGCAACCTCTGGATCATTGCGATCACTAGTCCTCATCCACACCAACTTTTTATTAGTCGGTGCACCTTTCTCCTACAACTGTATATGAATAGAAGATAAAAAAAACCATATTAATTAATAAATTAAAAAATGAATAATAAATACATCATGTCAAAACTGAGACATGTGATGAGTCCCTAGCCTGTGAGGTGGTCCCTGCAACACTCGATTCTCAGAATGGCGTGCTGACACCTCCTACATTCAATTAATTTAAATTTCAAAAAAATCACAAATTCTTGAAAATATATATACCAAAATAAATATACGAACCACAACACCCTCAGTAGACCAATATACAACTATGTCACATCAATGATCCGGGAGAACACCTCTCGGTACTTTTTTCCAAAATATCTGGGGAACCCACATTTGTTACCTAGTTGTCCCTCTTCAGTTTTCCTTTATAGTCTTTCCACATCTTACGACATTTGCTGATACACACATGATGAAACTCATCGGGGTACACATTAAAATTTTTCTATTAAAAAAAATAACACATATAATTATTGTTTATACATAGAGAATAATGTAAAATGGTCTTCTTACCTGAACCTCCCTCCAAAGACGATCCAATGTGTCCTGAGGGATAGAAGCCCAGTCACGCGTGGTGAATGGAAATCGATGTGGTTCAAGTATTATATGACCCAGCTGACAAATAAATTTAGGGGCATTCAATCCCATGAGATGAAATACCTTATCAAAGGATACATCAATCGTCGTGTCAGAATTCCATGATAAAATGCCACGACCATGGCCTCTCTTGCAAGAGGAAGAAGAAATGAAGCCTGATCCTACTGAAAACAATTTTATATATAATATGATAGATGTTATATATATATATACCAATTCAATAAAAAATAGAGACAATGACATTAAAACATACCCTCAACCCTGAGACATAGATTCCCCAGATGGATGATGTGGATCTACTGCCTCTTCCCTTGACATGCCTGTAGTCATAGAAAACAATACTAAGGGGACTATACAAAGTGTCCAAAAGATAAATTGGATTGTTCTTAAAAAGTTAAAACTTTTTTTAATTGTTAATAAAAAATAATGGGATTGAATAATTTGTTGGGAATGAATTTAAAAAATCATAATGTTAACAAAATAGATATACAAATTATATTCAAAACCAATCAATGCATAGAAAAATTTCAGATTGAATTAATAAAAATTCAAGCAGCACATGAAACCATATGAAGAATACCTCAATGGGAAGATACACAGACAATAACATATATATAATCTGAGTTAAATCACCCTAAATATTTATAACTCAATAAACTTTCAAAAGTGAGGATTAAAACATAAAAGGATTTATTAAATGGTCAGATAATTTATGATATCCTAGGATATTCAATACTGAATAGCAGGAAAACAATTATACATTTCATTAAGCATGTTATTCGACTGTTTCTCCTTCAACAACAGCTCTTACCCAATAAATATCTTCATCACATTGAACTACATTATATTGATCAAGCTGTTGGGAAACAAACAGAACAGTCAACAGTCTTGGGTTCATCTTCTTTTAATAAAAACAGTCCTCGCTAAGACATTTTGACAACAACATGCCAACTTGGTTTTGAAGGCAAAGTAACGAATAATACTTGTTCGGCTTGTGATTTCAAAATGAAAGGATCATTCTCAACTCATTCATTTCTGTATAACATATATCTAAAATTCACCAATGAAAAATGATATTAATCGACTTTACAACCACTCACTGGATCAACCCAATTATAGTTTAACAATATGTATTTCAACCCGTGTGTGTATACAACTTCAATGATGTCTATCAATTGTCCATAGTAATAAATAGAATCAAAAAATGGTCAACCAATGCCACTGTTTTGTGTTGCTCATTTTTCATCAACATCTTTAATGTGAAATCAAAAACCATTAGCATATATAGCTTTATAACGATGAGCCGTTATAAATGGACCCTCAGCCAGTTGGATAAATTCTTCAGTTAGCATGGGGTCCCCTAACTCCCTCAGCTTATGAACCTACATAATTTATAAAATTCAATACTAATATATACAAAATGAAATTAGTATAATAATTCAACCATAATGAAAATAAATTTATACATACATAATTCTTGATCCAATCATTAAATGACGCCTAAAGAGATTTTTGAATTTGCAACTCAGTCGCATGATACATCCCTTCTTTTGTCTTATTAATGTACTTCCTGAAAATGAAGACGTGATGTTTAAATGATCAAATTATGCAAACAAAACATGAAAAAGTTAAAAAAATAAAAGTGATAAAATACTTACTACATTAATGGTGCAACTGATGGAGTATTGATCAAGATATATCGATGTGATTGTATCCACTAGATGTTGTCCGTATCAAATGTGGTTCCTTCTCCAACTGAACCATTGTGAATCCAAGAGGGATTATCTAATTTTGTTTCAACATTCGTAAGGTATTCCGCACAAAAGTAGTACACTCATCCATCAAATAACCATTGGCTATTGATGCCTCTGGATGAGCACTTTTGCATACAAATCGGTTCAATTTACTCAAATACCGCTCAATAGTATACATCAACCTAAATTGCACTGGACCAGCAGCCATTACTTCATCAGTTAGGTGCCTTGTCAAGTGGACCATAACATCAAAAAATGAGGGGGGAAAGTCTCTCAAAGTGACAAAGTGTAAGTAAAATTTTGAATTGCATAATTTTTAAATCACTCATTCATTGATTTATTAAACAATTCTTTTTAAATAAATTACTCATCTCAATCAATGGCTGAAAAACATTGGGGGATAAACAATCAAAAATTGCGATTGGAATCAACTGCTGAATTAGTATGTGATTGTCATGACTTTTCATCCATTGAAATGTCTTGCTCTTCAGATTTTCACACTTAGAAATATTAGAAGAGTAACTATCACACACCTTGAGCATCTTTAAAATGGAATGAAATGTATCTTCCTCTTTTGTAGTCATCTTTTATTGTGCAGCAGGCATATATGCCTTGTTTTCCTTAGCTAACATTAAATGAATCTATTTCCCTAATCCCATTTCTTCAAAATCACGGCATGCATTAATGTTTCCCTTTGATTTACAACTAACACCTAAAATGGTCCACAAAATGTTATCAAAAATATTTTTTTAATGTGCATGGCATCTAAATTATGTCTCAGCATGTTAGTTTTCCAATACAATAGACTAAAAAAAATACTTTTCTTTTTCTATTTGTTACTACGCTGCCTACTCGCAGCTCAAATATTACGTACTGGAGGAGCCACAAAATCCTGAATTTCACATACCGTGGAGATGTTTTCTTCCTCAATATATGATAAAATTTCGACTTTTGTCATGATCTTTGGTGCTGGGTTGAACTCTCTTGAACCATAAAATGCCACTCTATCCTTTCTAAACCTATGATGAGGGGGGAGAAAACGTCTTTGACCCATGTATGCACATTTTTTGTAATGTTTTAGACATAATTTTTTTTTACTTTTATTGAAAAAAGGGGATGAAAATTCCCCTTTCGTACTCCAACCTGATAAATTTTCATGAGCTGGGAAGTTATTAATTGTCCACAATAAAGTAGCATGAAGTTTGAACATTTCATTCGTTTCACAGTCATAAGTCATCACACCATCACCCCAAAATTCATTCAACTCATCAATCAATGGCTGAAGGTAAACATTAATCTTATCCCCTGGACATTTAGGTCCATCAATAAGAGTGGAATGTAATATAAATTGTTGGGTCATAAAAATCAATGGAGGAAGATTGTATGGAACCAACACTATGGGCCATGTGCTATGATTTACACCAACCATAGACATGAATGGATTGAAACCATCTAATTCCAATCCCAATCAGACATTACGAACATCTTTAGAAAACAAGGGATGTCTCTTATAAAAATACTTCCATGCATGAGAGTCCACTGGGTGGGTTAACATATCGCTTTCATGAACTCTTTCTGCATGACATATCATTATATTAGATACTTTAGATAACATATAAAATATTCTCATCCTCGGTTTAATGGGATAGTAACACATTTTATTTACAACAATCGGTTTCCCCTGTATTGCAATCTGACTTGGATGAGTCTGATTTCCCCTGTCCTCTTTCCACCTGGAAGCACCACAAGCCATAAAAATATCTAAATGGTCAGTTTCCTTTCTAAACAACATAAAATTTTTTGCACATGCATCTATGGTCTCATATATACAACATAATTTCTATGTCAACTTACAAGCATAGTAATACGACTTGGGAATCATAGCGTTGACAGGAATAACCTTTTTCAATAACACCAAAAGCATGTCAAATGTTGTCTCTGACCAATTATTCAAAGTCTTCAAAGGCAACAACTCGGTGATAAATGATAGTTTATTGTAAGAAGTACATCTAGGATATAATTTTATTTAAATCATAAAGTGCTTCATAAAACTTCCTTGAATCACGATCTACACCAGAGCAAAAATTTATTTCACTGGTCTCATGATTCTAGATGTCAATGCCTTCAGGATCCAACTGATGTACCATTTTAGTAATCATTTCATGCATTGGATCATTCATCCTTGCATTAACATCCATCTGAAATGCATCCGTATTTTGAAAACTAACATATTATTCACCATGACGATTCCAACTCTTATAATTTTTCAGAAATCCATTAATGAATAGGTGCTCTCTCACATAATCTCATGTGAATTGATATCGGTTAGCACATTTTCTACCTGGAAAACTAACATAGTCTCTTTAAAATCTTTTAGTGAAGTCAATAAACTGAATAATTCCATTGAAATATTCTCTAGACGTTCGATTTGGATGATCAATCCAACTCTTATCCATAATAATATCTGTATAAAAAACATTCACACAATACTTATTACATTTTCATTGTTCAAATCACCTATATTTTAAATAAATACTAATCAATTGTTTGTGAAAAATTGACTAAATAATAATGTAAGTGAATTCCCATGTCAGACCTGATTGTGCTAAAAACCTGGAAGGGAGGGGAGCCGAAGGCAGTGCTGTGAGGGAGAGGAGAGGCAATGAAGGGAATCCGGAGCTAGAGGCGGTGCAGCAAGGGAGGGGACGGGCGGCGGTGGGGAGCCGGAGGAGAGGAGGTGGTGAGGGTATAGGGGATGAGAATCAAGAGGGGGGATGTCCGAGGTGGGGGGTGTCTGGGGTGTAGGGGGGCTATCTGGGGTGTGGGGGGGCATGTCTGAGGTGGGGGGGGGGGGGGGTGGCTGTTGGGGGCGCGTGGGGGCTGTCTGGGTTGGGGGGCTGTCCAGGGTGCGGGGGGGGGGGGGGAAGGGGTGGAGGGCCGAGGGTAGAGGCTACAGGGCGGAGGATGGTGGCCAGAGGGTTGACTCTATAGGGCAGAGGGAATCTCGAGGGGACAGAGGGAATGGAAAACGATGGTCGGAGGGTGGAGGACAGCCGGAGCCAGAGGGCAGAGGGAAGGGTGCGGGTGGAGGGCGGGCGGAGGCCATCGAGGGCGGAGGGTAGAGGGCGTCGAGCGGTGGAGGGAGGAGAGGGAGTGAGTCGATAGAGGATTGCACGCGGGGGAGGGAGGCGACGGGGGAGGGCACATGGAGGGTGTAGGGAGGTGAGGGGTGGAGGGCGGCGAGGGGTGGGGGCGGCGAGTGGTGGAGGGTGGAAAGCGGTGGAGGGCGGCGAGGGCGCGCGCTAGGGAGGGAAGAGGGTGGAGCGCGATGACGGGGGGGGGGGGGGGAGGGCGGCTAGGTTGAGGGCGAGGGAGAAGGCGGGGGGGGGGGGGTGCGAAAGCCCCCCCCCCCCCTCCATTTTTTTGTCCAAGATCCGCGACCGCCCGAGGCGGTCGCCCGAGTAAGGGGGCTTCAAAGCCCAATATTGTAGCAGTGAGATGATATTGCTGATAATAGGAAGCGATACTTAAAATTTTAGAAATATAGTACATTAACTACACACATAACCCAAAGAAAAATATTGAGCATTTATTTTACATTTGTAAGACATTCCTCAAAAGGGAATTGTTCTCCAGAAATTTATCATCATACAATGTTATAGTCTCATGTTATGACAAGAAAGAGAATGAATTATATAATTATTTTTACATTAAAGTATATAATGATAAGAAGAGAATGAATGGGAAACGAATGGATAAAGGGTAGAAGGGAAAATTTATTTTCCCACAACTGATAATTATGGGGAAAACACTATGGTACATTCCTGAAGGGAATGAGAGTTTTAAAAGTGTGATGAGTATGGTCACCGGGGTCATTATTTTAATGTAAAGAAAGAATCTATAATTGTGAAATTGCCAAATGTAAGGATATGAGACACTATAGAAACTAATTCCCAATGTTTCAAAGGAATATATATTATTAAATGTAAAGAGATCATGGTTAATCTAATGTTGTTAATCAATTCGAAGTAGAGTAGTTAAACTATTTGGGTTTTTGGATTCAATAATAATGTTTTAAAATTATTTTATCAATGATATTATAGTTACCATAATCCATAAATATATAAGGATAAATGTAGAACTTCTTCTTTAAGGATTATAAATTAGGCTCTTTTGCATTGTGGTTTTAATGTGATGTAGGTATTCAGATATTTGATATATAAAAATAAGAGATACATTATTTTGTTTGGAGAATCTAATGTTATATTGATTTTTGAAAATTTAGTGACTTTCTAACTTAATTATTGGTCTTTGAATTTAGAGGGAAAAATTTTGGATTGGTATTACGATTTAATACTTATAGAATAAATGAATTCGAACTTTGGATAATATTATTTGGGGATAAAAAATTATTTATCAAATTAGATAACAATTGAAAAACATTTTTCTTTTGGTAAATATTTAGTGGTCAAATAAATGTATTTGGGATCTTATGATTCATTAAACGGCCTTATGTAATGACAAATTCACCATGAATATCCATTTACTAGCATAAAGGATGATGCATAAAAATATTAAAGAACAAAATAGATTGATATTTTTATTATTAAGAAAAATCACATAATTATATCTTCTCAAATAATTTTTAAATTAATTTTTATCCTATTATAATTACTCATAATGATATCAAATAATCTTTAGGCCCATTTGGCCTATGGTTTTGGGGTCATTAACCTTATAATGACCATGTAATCAATCAATCTGTATTAGAAAATGATTGTTACATTTCTGTTACATGTCAAGGTGTTCACATTCTGTTAATGTTCTCATATAAAAAAATGAAATGTTTTGAACATGGAATTTCCCATTCCCTCTTATTTAGGGGATGTTTTATTAAACCAAATTATGACGTGGGGTTTTGAAAAAAATAATTTTCAAGAATCAAACTTTGATATTTGAAGTGAAATTTGAAATAGTAAGGAAAAAATTTATTTATTTAGGGGAGAATTTAACACACCAATATTTTAGGAAATTTTTCTTCTTAAATAAATTCATTTTCTTCAATATCATATATTTCATGCGACATTGAGTTTAAACAAACCACAATATACTATGAAATATTATTATTTTAACATGAACATCATAAACATGACGTTCAATTGGTGAGTGTGATGAGGATTTACTAAATTATTAAAACATATTTTACACATGTTTTTAAAAATAAAACATTTTTTATAATTAATTATAAATGAAAATTCCATTTAATATAAAGGATTTTTTTTATTTAAAAACTATTTTTATACCCATAATAGAGGGTTATCGTAAACAATTAAAATTATGAATAATTTTCAAATAAATTAATGTAATTGATATGTTTTATATCAAATAACATGATATTAAATAATTATATTATTATTTATTAGGTTATGATAATAATGAATAAAATTTTAATAATAAAAAATATATTTTTGTAAATGGAATTATTTTCCCCTTTCAATGGAGCACATTTTTTAAAGAATAATCTTGAAATCTGAATATATTTTACTTTACAATATATCCTATATTTTTGATATCAGGGTATCAAAATTGCTTTATGGTGAAATGTTTGTATATTTATTTTGAAAAGTTTATCTTTCTGATGAAAAATGAAAAATAATGCATTTTAATTGAAAAATTACTTCTCATATAAATAATTTATATAGTAAAATTTATTTTTTAAATATGGTTAAAATGATAATTATCTCAATAATAAATTAATAAAACCTATTTGGTTCATTGAAATCAACTTCACATTGAAATTGTATATCAAAATATTTCAAATATTTGAACATTTTCACTTTTAAAACTTACATTCCCATTGCTCCTATTGGATTAATCTTAAATCTAATCTTACAAATTATGTGAATTTAATTTGGTAAAATGTAATCCATATTTTTGAATAATAATGTAAAAATTATATTATTTTTTAGTTTTCATTTGTAGGCATAAATAATTTACCATGGTAAAAAATAAATATTTACCATCTTATTGGTAAAATAATGGAATAAATTAATGTTAAAAGGTAAGGGATTAAAATATCAAAGGAATAAAATATTTAATGTGTTTTGAGGTATTTATAAACCCTAAACATAAATCAAAAGATTATTTTTCATCAAAATTCTAGGAACTTAATTTCTCCTCAATGTGGTTGGATTTAATTATAAAATAATAAAATATTTAATCAAATAAAACCACCATCTCCTCATGTATAAATACCAAACGTCACAACCCCATTCTTCCTAAAAAAATGAATATCCTAAAATATCTACCAAAACATATCCTACCCACTCTCACCACATACATGTTCATGTAGTTTCACCCAATCACCAATTACAAGGTATATAAAGGATCCTTTAAGAAGGTGATATTTAACTGGTTATTTTCACAAACCACCTCTTTTTTTTTCTTTTCTTCTGATTCATTCTCCCCAAATCCTTCATACATTAATGAATAATAAATCTATAATAATTTAAATACTATCATTTTATTTTTCAAATATAATATTTTATATCCATCCCTTTTATTACATCCTCTTATTCAAAGAAAATAAACAATTGTCCATATTATGACGTTTAATCGTCTCTGTAAATAATGATTCTATTTATTTTCCATTAACACATTCATGGATCGTCATAAAACTATTAATCTGATAAAATAATATTTTAATAAGTATATTATAACCTATTTAATGTTCTCGATACAATAAATACACCTAATATTAAATAAAATAAAACTAGTTCATGATGTTCTAAAAAACTTACAAAATGAAGTTAAAATTTATCATTAACAGTTTATCAAATCAATCATTCAAATGTATGAATAAAAAATGATATATGGGGCTATTTAAAAATTTTAAGCAGAATTAATACGATTTTTTTCACTTAGGGAGTATTATATCCATTTTAAAAGAACATCCATAATTACACTCATGTAAACTGACCATAAAACCCTGAAACAAAGTCACCTGAAAAAACAAAAATAATGAATAATTATTATTGAACATATTATAATACATTAGAAAATTATAAAATAAGCTATTAAAATTATGAATTTATTTAAGTAATTATATAAAAAAATTATTCCAAGAAATATACACGATGTTAAAGAATTCTACCGTAAAGGGAAGCATAAGCTATGTATTTATTATCTCAAATTTACTTCTATAAGATATATTTCTTATTCGGCACTTATTTTCTATGTATGGTATATAAATAATTATATTTTATACATAATACCATTAATTTAATTATCTTAAGGGTATTAAATATTTCATTTTACATTTATTTTGAATACAATTTGAATGATTACTATGTGGTAAGGGATTTGTTAACTCAATTTCCAATCATTGAGTTAAACTACTTCTTCATTGATTATGTAATTTTAAGACTATGTATGGAATAATTTTTATTATATTAATTTGTCTTTTCATTTTTTTACTTATATTAATATAGAATTTACAATGTCAATTTATTTGATTAAACCCCACTTCAATGTTGGGAACTTCATCTCAATTTCACTTCGTTGAGGTATATTTTATTATTATGCACCTAATTTATTTTCTATTGTGTATATCCTGCACCTCTGATTTATTAATGATCATCATACATTGAAAATTTCATTTCCCTAGAATATCCATATTTCTTTTATCATGTATATTTTCATTTCCTAAGTCGTATATTATTTTTATGTGGTGTTTATATTGAATGTGATTTGATTAACTCAAGAAATATTTTTAAATATTAATATTTTAATAAATAATGATAATTTTTATAATAAATTTTGATTCATGAATTAAATCAATTATTCAATATATAATAATCTATTTGGATATGAAATAATATGTGGGGACTATATATCAAAAAGACTATTGATGCATCAATAGTGTCTTAAGATGAATAAAAATGCCAAATTAAATAAGGTTTTACAGATAAAATTTATCTATCATACGAAAGTTCTAGATGGTAAAGGTATTATATTCTTATGAAACATGAAATACAATAATTATATATTTCCATAATAATTCTATTATTTTTATCCATGATGTTATCACTATGATATTATCTACAGATTCAGTTGGTGAAATATTTATCGATTAAATGGAATTTGTGTGTTCAAATATCTTATATTCCATGTTGATTATGCATTATCATATCATGTTATATTCCCCTATACTGAAGTAATACTGAGGATTTTAGCTCACCCTATATTTTTATCATTTCCCCAGGTTACAAAGAATTGATATTTTAATGAGTTTTCAATGATGCAGTTTACTGTATTTGGTTAGGTATTTTGTTTTAGTTTATATTACTAATACATAATTGGTATCATTAATTCATATAGTTCATCAATAATACTAAACAATTTTTTTCGTCATGATTCAATTCCTTATAATCTAGAAAAAGTAATAAATTATGGCACATACTCTATTTTAATGGGTTCACTGTCTTTAAAATATATTGAATAACTATATGGGAATATTGTATTTTATGATTGAAAAATTACTCACTGATAAAAATATTTTCCTTTTCATTTTTGGTTTAAATGAAGGAAATTTTACATCCTAAATATATATTCCTTGAGTATCATTAAATTTTAAATTATCTCAATTAGAGTGAGAATTATGTGTAGAGCTTTTATGCATACAAGATATATATTATTGCTTTTGTGGATTTTTAAAACAAATAACCTTTAAATAACATGGTATATGTATTTTACTTTATTAAATTTATATATCCAAAAACTATGGCCCATACATTTTTTTATATATTACCAATATATTTTCCATTATGTATAATCCTTTTCCATATTTTAATCAACATATCATTGTAATGGAAAACTACTCATACAAAATTATTAATGACCTATTCGATATATCAAGAGGAACAATTCACAGTTCATATGACACTAATCTTAAAAAATAAGTTAATTTTTAGAAAAGTAAATTTATTGCATTATTAATATAATATAATATTATTTTGTATATTTATCCTCAATATATATGTATTATCATTTGTTTGTCAAAAGAAAAATGAATTATTTTTAAGCAAATTATTTTTTTATACATTATATGGGTTTAAATTAAATATTTATTGAAAATTTATTGAATTTTAAATTTATTAATTTAAAATAATTTTTAATTTCATCAGTTAAAAACTATATTGGGATGAAATTTTGAGAATTGTTTGAAAATTTTGTTTTTACAATAAATTTCGAAAAAATAAATATTTTTTGAAAATATATTTTACTTCAAAGTATTTAGAATGAAAAATAGTATTTGTTTAGTTTTTAAATATACATGATTTATTTTTATTATTAATTATCCAATATGTATTATTAGAATCAAAATTGTAATTGAATTCAGTATGAATACATATTTGTACTTAAAAGGAATATTTATGAAAACTGATTCTCATTGACTTCTTCGGTTTTGATTTTAAATTAATTTTTCCCACACATATTAATTTATTTTCTTGTAATTTATTCCATATTTATAATTATAATAATTAGTAATAGGTAATTATTTCAAAATAATTTTTTGTTATAATGAATAAAGAAAACATTAAAAATATGTTACCATATTTAATGTTAAAATATGTTTATTGTGGGTTAACCTAAATAATTAAGGTTTAAAATATCATCTATATCGGACCAAATTCTATTGGGTAGAATATTTAGGACCTATATCATATAATCATTATAAATATTCCGTTTTGGATAAATTTGGTTTGATGAAGTCATTAATATATTTTAATCTTTTAAAAACAATCTATGTGTGTCGTATCCCCTACTAATAAACGGACACCAATATCCACTCCTACATGCACCTCAAGGGAATTTTATTAACACATTCGCTTCCCAAATCATCTTATTACCTTGGTACCCACATATTAGGGGCATTGTTTTTGTCATAAAACTAACATAGTTGGAATTAATTATAAAACAAAAAATGTTGTCTGAAGAAGATGTACTGATCTTAACTGAGTATTTTAGTTTATATTAACTTTTACCACCTTAAAATATTCTTAATAAATCTCTGAAATATTATAAATAATATGTTAAATATATATATAATTTTTTATTCTAGTTTAATAACATATGTTAATTCCTTTCTTCCAAAAAATGTGAAAAGAAACAATCATTCATGTGTACGGAGAATTACCATTCCACGAATCGATGTAAATCACCTTCCATAAATATCTATCAAAAATGGTTATTCTGATGGATTTAATTTGAATATATGTTATTCTCAACATAATTATAATTATATAAATATAATATATCTTATATTTTTATCATTCCATCCATTTAAAAATGAAAATTTTGTTCGTGCATACATGTGAATTACCACCCCATTGCAGTTTTGTGATTCATTTTTCATCACTTTATAACATGAATATAATAGATAAGGTTATTAAAAGAGATAATATTATACGTAAAATATAAAATTAATTATTAGATGACAATATTTTACTTACCTTTTTCCCATCAATTTCATTTAATAATTGAAATGTCAATCATGCATACATACAACCTACCATATCTATGATTGTAACATAGATCATTTTTTCCAAACCATTACTAATTGTTGGATTTAAATGTAAAATTGAATTTAAAAATTCATATTTATATCATTTTTTTATTCTAGATATGATTTAATAAAGAACTAGTTTACTATAGTCAGCTGACTATAGTCATTTTTGGCATATGAGAGGAATATTGTCAAAACGCCCAATGTAAATTTATTTGTTAACTAATTAAGTAATACATGGTAAAAATTAAAATAAAATGAATTGTGAACATAAAATATTTGATTATACATGTAAATAATTATCATGTGTTTATTATTCAGTATAAAAAAGAACATATGTGAGCAATAAGACTCATGTAAATGGATAATTTTCCTTGTGTTTAATTATTTTAATGGTTTATTTTTTAAATATTTTTCATCCATATCTATATTTTTAATTTTCATAATTTATTTATTTATATGGGAATGAATGAAATATAATAAATCTTTTTTACATTCTTAATTTTTTTTCAAAGGGATTATTTTATGGCATTTTTTCACATTCCATATAAATGAAAACATGAATGTTTTATTTTATCATTTATAACATAAATTTATTTTCCTATTGTAAAACCATTATTTTATATTTTAATAAGATTCCATGTTTTATGAAATTAAATACCATCCGTCCTTTTTTTGGTTATTTTAGTTTAGAAAATATGTTTTTAAATGAAATTGGTATTTTGATATCTGAAATTTTTTTTCATATGGGTTCCAAATTGTTTCTAAATACATGGTAATGAAAAAGGTTCAAGATTAAAATGTTCAATTAATTATATTGTCATTTATTTGTGAAGATGTATGAGTGAAATATAAAAAAGAATTAAAGGTGACCCTGATATAACTTATAATTAAGGGTGAGCCTGTTATATCTCATGACTACTAGTGATCACAATTTATCAAATGATGAAGGGTGAGACTGATATAACTCTCCATTTTACTAAGTTATGATTATGTTATGAAGTGAATTATGTTAGATGATTACTGTATTGGTTATTCCAATTATAGGTGTTCTTATGAGGGTTCCTTGAAAATGATTTCCCAAAAGCAACTAAATGATATTTCTATGCCTACTAATGAGTTTTAATGGATATCATTTGATGTCAAAATGTAATCTTATGATCTTATATTTTATAGAAATGATTATGTCCTTTTATGGTATAATATTTTTTTTAAGAATATTCATTTAATGCATTCTCATATTTTTTAAGATAAAATTATCATAATTATATTTTCATTAATACAATGTTCTATGAAAAGCTGTTGTCAGTAAATAAGATTTCATTCATAAGAAAATTATTATTGGGGACCAATTTTTATTATGAGTAAGGAAAAATATATTTCATGATATCATGGTTCTAAAATGGATTGATGTGTTTCTTTCATAGTTTTTATGTCATTTAATGAAAAAATTTATGCTCCACCCTAATTTTAAATGTTTTTAATATTTTTTAAGTAAGATCATGTAGAAAGAAGAAGTTATGTTGAAAACCATAAATATTTGAGTTTAAAATAGAACATGTTTTAATTTAAAAGTCATGATTTGTGTAAAAATGAATACTTAGAGGAACTATTAAACGCGTAATGTATGTGTATTTTTTGTAAAGGTTGTAAACTAAATCTCTAATAATCTAAACTGGAAATTTATTTTAGGCATTTATAGAAATGAATTTCTGTTTAGAAACAATGTTATGGTTTGAATAAGTTGAAATAACTTATAGTTGGAATTAGATAAATGGTTTATATAATTTTATTGGTTATGATGATATAATTAAATACCAATAATAAATTTTAATTTATGTTTATCAATATATTATCTGTTAAGATTACCATGTGTCTTCCTCATACAAATGTGTATTCGGAAGGGGTTTTCACATAGTATACAATGAAGCTAATGTATGAACGCACCAAGAGGAAAATGTAATTCTGTATTAGAAACCTAGAATTATTGGAATTGTAACAAAGTATTTTGTTTTTATGATGGATTTGTACAAATGGGATAATATTGGTGGTGGTAACTAGGTCAGAGTGTGAAAAAATAAACCATAGTGGAATTTTTCTTTAGTTGATCACTTCATGAATCAAAATCTTGTAACATTCAATGGATCATTTAAACTCGTGATAGTAGAAGGACGGGTAAATTCCTTGGACATGATATTTTAAGTTAGGTTTTTTATATCATCAAATGGAAAGTCTTTTTATTTTCTATTTTTAAGGTTAATTCAATAAATTATGGTAAATGGTTAATTATACAAGAAAAATATGAGATATTTTTCTATAATAAAAATATTAATTTAAGTATATTTTCATTAGGAAAATTTTTCCTAAGGATGTTTTACCAAGGATAGATATGAAATACATTGAATTTAGGTATAAAGAAGCTGATTTAGTGCCCAGATATGAAGAAATATTATCCTAATTTGAATGGTACATACCAAATTTTATCTCGGTTCTTTATAGAAAAACTAATATTTTTACATAGGATTAAATCCAATATATTTTGGGGATTTAGATTCCCATGAATTCAAAAGTTATGAGAAACCTGTTTAATGTGCCAAGAAGGATAAAATTGAATTTATTGATAGTCATGTATTCTATGATAAAATGTAGAGTAAAATACCCATTGGGAAGCAAAGTGACAAGTTTCCATCAATGAAATCGAATATTAACGAATTTATGAATCAATTGTTTTACAAGTGTTGAAAAAAACCACCATTGATGATGTTTTATGAAATATTATAAGTGTTTATAATGTGGTATGTTTGGAAATTTGGCTTATTATTGCAAAGAAAATGAATTTAAAAATAATTAAAATTTGATGTTAATATGATTTAATTAAATTGATGTGGGTCATTATGTGAGTATTTATCCAATGAATAGAATGATGGGTAATCTTAATCAAGATCAAAAAGAGAAAGGGGTGGTTATATCCATTCTGTCTACATTGGAATATGATAACCCATCCAATGATTTGATGTTAACAATATAAGTCATAATATTTTTCAAAGACTTACCACATGCCCGGTTACCATCTTTTGATGTTTTAGAGAAAGATATTTTGAAGACAACATTTCATACTAGATACAAGATTTATGTGTTTATTTCTATTCCATTAATATTATCTATTTCACTAGTTGTAATCATGGATCTTATGAAGAGTATTTTACATGAAAATTTAGATAATTTTATAGTTCTTTTTTTGATGATATTATGGTATATTATGAAATTCATAGTGATCACAGGAGAAACCTAAAGATTGATTTTTATACATTGAATGGAAATAAGTTATATGTAAATTTTTTAGAGTAAATTATTTATTCCAAAATATTTTTCCCTAGACATATTATTTCTAAAAATAGAATAACTATTTACCCTACTAAAACTAAATTTGATGAAAAATGGAATCGACCTAAAAAGTTAACAAAGATTCATATTTTCCATGGATTAAAAGGATACTACTATAAGATTTTTAGAACATTTCTTTATTATATTTCCCTATGTAAAAGTTAACTCAAAAAGATTTAAATTCTTATAAGAAAAATAGTTTTATACTATTTTCCAGGGATGAAAATGAATATTGGTGAATTATCTTATTTTGACCTTCCCTCTAGTAATAATATTTTTTCATTAATAATTATTCATTATTAAATATATATACTTTTTCATTATGATGTAGAATGATTGGGTTATTTATTAAGCTTCACATCAATAGAATCATGAAATGTTTATTTATCCTAAACATTTATTTAGAAACATTTAATTTTTTTCTTTAAAAATTTGGAGAAACCATTTATATTGGGTAAAATTTGAATTATATATTGATCAAAAAAGTTTGAAGTATATATTGAATCACAACGATTCGAACATTGGAAAAATAATATGGATTTAAATGATTAATAATTATGACTGGATGATTCATTACTATCATAGAAATTAAAAAAATTAGGTAGAGGTTTTGAGTGGGAAAGATAATTGAAATGACCCAATATTTTGTGAAATATTTTTCTGAAATAATTTAATATTTTTTATATTTCACATTTCACGCAATATTAAAAGTAGGTTGTTTAATTTTAAAGAACTATGTTTGGTTTTTATTATATAAATAAGCCATTTTAATCGTGTACTAAATAGAACATAATTTTTATATTTCTATACAATGAAGAAAAATGGTAGCTTGTATTACCTGCAACAATGACTTTTCTCAATGGGTTGGTTAAAACACATGTCTGAATACAGATAATGATATATTATTAAAATATTAATATTATATAGGCATTCAATTAGTATTTATGAAAAGGGTAAACTAAATTATGAGAATATATGGTTCACAGAAATATAAATTGAATTATTTTGAAAAAAAATTAGAAATGAATATAAAAACCGAATAAATATAATAGAAAACATTGTTATATTTATGCCAAAAAACTATTTTAAACTAATAAAATAAATTAATAATTTTTTCTAGTGATATTAATGTGATATATATATATATATATATTCAATATAATATTTGTTTAGTATAATTCATTAGGTTTTATATTCTTAATATAAAAACAAAAATAATTTTATGTATAAAATATTATCTTTTTATTATGCAATTTTTTCTACCTTTTAACAGATAACCACTTTTAAATCCCATTTTTAAACTATTATGGATTATATGTGTCAAAATAAACTTTTTATTTGAAATATAAGCATACCAATTAAGGTGGGGTAATTGTTTTTGTATTTTTCTGGGATGTTTCATTTTTTAATGAATAGTGAAAAATAAAGAAATTTAATTCAAAAATACTCTTTCATATAATATTTCTATAATTAATAATTATATTTTAATTTCCTACAACATTTTAATTACTTAATATTTTTATAAATTAACCCAATTTATATCACTTTAATCAATTTCACTTTGAGATTGACAATAAAAACAAAACAAACTTTTGGAGGTTTTTACTTTAAAACCCTGCATTGTTAGCCTGTCTTTGGGATAATATTTAAATTAATTTCTTCTAAATAAGAGATTTTCATTTTATGAAATGGATTCCATATTTGATATAATCGTAATTAATAAGGTTTAATAAGGGAAAAATAGTTTTTTTACCAAAATAATTAGTGAGTTTATCTAAAATTAATTACATTGATTAAGAAAAAATTAAGTTTATCTTGGGATTAAACAATAAAATTAAGGGACTATATGACCTATAAAAAATAAAAACATCCATTTTATGTCCATATATGTTCCATAACTATTATATTTTTTGGGGATTACTTTTGTTAGGTAAAAACGTGGGTACACATAACTTGTTTTCAAAAATGCTAATTGTTTCCCCTCCCATCCATATAAAAGGCCACCACCTCTCTCTCTTCTTTATACCTCTAAAAAGACATAGGTTATTCCAAGATAATACCCAGATATATACATAAATACCACTATTTCTCCTTGAATCAACCCCTTTTGAAGAAAACAATCCATGGAATCCCTTTAGTGAAAACCAAAAGCAGTAACCCAAAGAAGAGGTAACATACCCTCTCAAGATCCTTTCTTTTATTTCCCATTATCCACCCCCTAAGAACTTCTTATTAAATTATTATATATAAACAATAAAGACTCATAAATTTATTAGGACGTTTATAGTCTATTTTTTCTACCTATATGTTTACAAACTTCAATCTAATGGGTATCAAACATACTCTTTATGTGTACAGTTAACTAGCACCTCATGAAATGATGATTGTTTATTTTTGCATTAACACCTGTCATGTTAGAATTTATGATGAAAACTATATTTATATATGATATACATTATATTAATAATTTCTTTATTATTTGGTTATTTTTGTTTAGAGTATAACATTATTCTTTCAATTTTTTTGTAAATGTGATAATTTCATTTGAGGATGTGTGGACTACCACCACCTCAACGTGATGTGATTTGTTCACACACATCACAGAATGTATAAATGTTGTGTTCAGTGAAATTATAAGATATATATTATATTATAATTATAATTTTATCATATTATAATTATAAATACATTTATTTTATTTTATTTTTATGTTCCAATAGGACAATAAAATTGAAACACTGTTTATGTGTACGTACGACCAAGAGTCACCATGAACAGTGTATTATATTAAATAATTAAATATTATATAGATTTTTATAATAAAAATATAATCAATAAAAATTATATTGATATCATGTTTTACATACTGAAAATCATGATATATGTTTAAGTACCAACGATAAAATAAATTAAGAAACAAACAAGAAAGAAAGTGAATATTACTCGAAACGTAACCTTAACATGAAATTGTTTACAAGTGGTTTATATGAAGTAATAATAAAATATTATATTGTATTATAAATATTAGTTTGGATATATAAAATTTTTACAATTAAATTAAATTTATTATTCTGGATTTTTGAAGGATTACCGTGAGAGTCAAGACACAACGTATGGTGATTTCATCTCACATGTTTTTTCCTGAGATACATGCATTATTAAGTAGTCACATATTTTTCATGGTGTATGCACTTAAAATGAATGTATTATATTACTATTATACATAAATATAATGGTATTTACATATCCATTTTATGATATTTATATAAATTGGGTTTTATGTTTAAAAAGTTACCAAAACGTTAAGATAGTTTTGTCTCAATTTTCATCCTTTGAGATATATGTATTGTGAAGAACCTAAATTATTTTTTGAGGTGTATTTGACATGGTATATCATGAATATACTTATTTTAATGATATATTACGGTTAATTTATTTTCAATTTCTTAAATGGTGAGTATTATCTCAAGTTACCATGTGGTAAGAGTTTATTAAAACAATACCATCTTTCATCAGGATTGTATATGATTATGATACCGTTGATGAGATCTTATGATCAAACTCTAAATAAATTTAATTATATTTATTCTACAATTTTTATTCAATATATATTCATCTTTTAGTACAAATTTCCCCATCTTTGGTATTTAAAATAACTAAATTTTTTATAATGTTCTGACATTACCTCTCTCTTCGGTCAAAAATATTTGTTCCTTCAATGACATGTTTTCTAAAAAGTTTCCAAATAAAATTATACTACCCTTATAAAAAATCTAAAAGAATTTTATACAAATTTTTCACCTTTTCCACAAAATGTTTTTTTATTGAATATTCATGTCATTTTTCTATTCAGAAACTTTTCTATATTTTTTATTGTACAAAAGGAATGTTTTGCATTTGAACATTTAGTAACCAACTTGATTATTATTCCATTGAATCTTACCTTTCAAGAATAAAAAGTTATTTTTTTTATAAAATATTTTCCTAATATTTTAGAAATTATTTATTTTAATGAGGTTTATAATAAAAAAAATTTGAAAATGTTTTCAATATTATTTTATGCTTTACAGGGAGAAATGGTTTTCAAAACATTATCAAGTATAATTGATAATTATTCAAGGAAAATGGTTGTCAAAATATTTTCAGGATTATTTTATATGTTTTCATGAAAAAAAATCAAAATGTTTTCAGGACATATTTTTATGTTTTCAAAATATTTTATAAAAATGGGTTTCAAAATATTTTCAATTTTTATATATATGTTTTTGAGAGAAAAATATTTAAAATTTTTATTCATTGATTTATTTTTTCTGTTTTAAAGTTTATCTTCATGAAAATGGGTTTCAAAGTGTTTTATGTTTTAAAGATCCTTTCTCAAATAAGGAAGGATGTTTTCCTCAAGAAACTTTGGAAAAGATATTTAAAAATCATATTTCATCTAAATTAT
The DNA here is from genome assembly GCA_963277665.1 of Viscum album. NCBI lineage: Eukaryota > Viridiplantae > Streptophyta > Magnoliopsida > Santalales > Viscaceae > Viscum > Viscum album. The sequence continues at coordinate 1,877,509,080 of OY728161.1, forward strand.
AATATATTAATGTTAATAATTCCTTTATGGGAAAGTATTCAAAGGTTCCATTTATATTCTTTCTTTGAGTGGATTATTTTTTAATAGCATGATGTTTATAAAACTCACTTCTCTTCCACTAGTTTTATGTTGGTGAAGAGAAATTATTTTCATGGGTTAAGATTTGGTGAAATGAATATGAAACATTTATTTTTTTCACAGGTTAAGATATAATTACATGTTTGTGACACCCATTTCATTTAATTGAAATATGATAAGTTTTTTTATAAAACCCATATCAATTTATATACAATGATATTATGAAAATTTTATTATCTCATGGAACATGTTTGAATTATTTTTTGTATGATATGGATGGGAACTATATCTCCTTCCAATGCATTGGGTAACGATTTATATCTCATGAGATAATTATGTGAATCATGTCTACAGGCTTTATCCACTATGGGGAAATGGGGAAACCATATCCCTTATATGGAAAGGAGTATGACTAGGGATGAAGGTTTGTACCACCCAGTAGGTGTAGCCACTATGAAGTTGGAAGATAGGGAATCTTGGACCACTTTGGGAAAATATAGAAACATGATCCTTTATAAAGAAAGGACTAAGAATGGTATTATTTTCTTTCCCTCCCAATAGTTGTGGTTCTCATTAAGTTCCTTGATATGTTATAGTAATTAGTCTTGACTTATAGGGAGTGATATCAGATGTATATATATTCCACAGTTCCATGTATGATTCCTATTATATGATATCATGTCTTATGTTATTTATTTCCTTATGATTTGTGTCTTATGATCTTCCAATAATTATGCCATTATTCATCTTTATGATATTTGATATGTAGGGTATAATATTTTTATGTTACTGATCACGTTCTTAAACCCCTATGAACATGTTTTTATTAGATGTATCCCTTGTTTACCCTAACAGTGAACTTGATTTTAGCCCATTTTATGTTTTATTCCCCAGGTTATAGAGATATTGATTAAATATTATGAGTCTAAGAAGGGTGATATTAAGGAATAACCTGGTGTGGTACAATGTATCTTGCTTATATACTAGTCTTTATGTTTCCATATTTCCAAAGGAACTAGAATGATACTCCCTTTAAGAATTTATTTTTTTAATGTTTTTTTAATGTCTGCGTACATTAAAACTAGGTTGTTATGTTTTGTATCATAGAAAAGGTTTAGTTAAACTTTTAAATCCATTATGTAAAATACTTATTCATATATCTAGGTATACTTATAAGGATATGTGTAGGGATATATCTAATGATGTAGATAAGGATGATCTAACATATAAGAAAATGTCCTTGAATTTTGGAAAAGGATAGAGTTATTGGTTTCCATGAAATACATCAATTTCTGTATACTAATAGTGAATGTGTCTTTGAAATAGATGTAAATAGGGGTGAAAAATCTAACCAGGTGAGTTGGGTCGGACACGGCATAACCCAGTACACGATAATGAGTCTTGCATGACACATGGTTTAACACTATCAAGAGATAATATTTGAGAATTCACAAATTTTAATGAACAATCATTAAGTATTAAAAAAAAGGTTGGGAATTAATGAACAATGATAAACTAAAGGTGTCATAAATTAAATAAGTAGGTGTAATTATTTCAACATACTAAAATTTATTATATTTCATGATTATGTGGTTTTTCAAAATGATAATTGTTTCTCAAAATATGCTTTCCTGTTTTATTCAATAGGGGGAACCTGATAGAACTCGGTTAATGCTGAATATGATAGACAATTTTTGAATAACATTGAAATGGGATGATCACCTGAGTAAAAGATGTTTTGACATGCCAAATCGATTTTAATAAAACATGATTAACAACATGTACCTTAACCAACTCTCAAACTCACCAAAAAAGGAATGTAATGATTTCACGATGAAATTGGGTGATAGAAACCATGGAGGAAAGAAGATCATGTTTCCTTTGTGTTGAGAATGTTAAAAGAATATCCTAGTTGAATTTCCTATAGGAACAAGTGTAGAGACCCCAAGCTTGACGTACATGGACATTACATTACTTTTGCGGAATACTTAATACATAAAAAAACATACACACAAGGACCGTAATAGTTTAGTGTCTTTGGAAACATGGAACGTAATCCTCTAATCGTGGTGAAAGATCTTCAACAACTCCCGTAATGATCATACCCTTTTTTTAACTAAAACCTTTCTTTATATCCTGGGAAAAGAAAACATAAAAAGGGTGATCTCAAATGCTCAGTAAGGGTAAGCTTGGATAAAATAAAACATACCATATACATTTGAACTTAAAAAAACATGAACATTAAAAATCTTGAGCAACGACATAAAACATGGAAACACATAAGGCATAGATCATAATGGAACAGAAATCATGATAAAATAGCATGGGAATAAAACATGTAATTGTGGCATCCATTAAGCACATGTAATGATTTCCATAGTATCCAAGGCATTACTGCCATGACCATCTTAGTGGACAAAGTCCCTTTCTGAATCGAGTTCACTCCTCATTTCAGTCCTGTTTTACTGAATCGGTTTAACCTGTCGTTCCAGCCATGTCTATCTCATGAGATATAAATCTTTACCCAATGCATTGGAGGGAGATATAGGTCCCACCCATCTCATAATGAAATCATTCTTACTTTTGCCACAAAATAAACATACATCATTCATAATAACCCAACGAATAAAATGGGTTTCATAAACATCATCCCATTATCACATAATCCATATAAAAGAAATGGTTATCATTTCATAATAAGAAAAGTGAAACCATGTAAATCATAGAGACATTACACTTGAAAAATAAACATATGAAATAATTTCATCTTAGATGGAAAATGGTTTTGATAAAACACTTGAAATGAATTCTTGAGGAAAATATCCTTTCTTCTTCAAAATCAATTTCTTTTCACAAAATGTCATGAAATTTTAAAAGAAAGAGATTTTGTTGAAAATATTATTGAAATCTTTTGGACAAAGCTTCAAGAAAATAAGGCTTCATAAAACAGTAAAAATCCATTCGTTCCGTATAAGTTAAAAAAACATTCTTTTCGTACTTTTGTCGGAAAAGTCAAAAAATACCTCGTAACGTAAACAAAAGAAAGATTCCTTAAATACCATGTTGTAAAATTCAAAAATTGGTAAAAGGAAATTAAACATACATGAAAACAATTTTATAAAACATGGACATGGATGATAGAAATAACCCCAGTAAGTACTTATGAATAAGCAATCTCGGATAAAAATGAGATTTGCGAAATTATCCCTTACCTTAGGTCTGATTTTCTTCATAAGTGTCTGAACCTCCTCTTATTCGATACGCCTCTTTAAAACCTCCTTTTAGGGCACTAAGATTGGTCTTTAAAGTAGACAAGAACCTCTAGGATGTTTCTAGGGATTTGGAGAAGATAATTTGGCAGGGTTTGGCCGAGCTTGAAGGCTCAAATTGGTGTGTGGAGGAGAGAGAGGAGGTGCCCTTTTATAAGGGAGGAGAGGGGCACCTTTGGAATTTTTAAAAATATTAATTTATAATAAATCTAACCCCACTTAAAAACCTCTAAAAATGACTCATAGTCGAATATTAGATAAGATAGGGTTGTAATCTCATCAACCAATTAAATTTAGACATGTTTGGATCTTATTATAAACCTTATCATTTTTATTGATCCTTATTTAATCTATTTACGTTTATTTGTGGTAATAAAATTATAAATTTTAAATTATAAAAAATAATTACTTATTTGTTGTGAATTTTCCATAATTGTTTACTTTATAAACTTATAGACCATATTAATTTAAATTTATAATTTTTAAATATTTTAGTGATTTTTAAACAATTTTATAATATGTTATTTTTATAAAATAACAATAGTGTCAATTTTGAAACTATTAATTTATTTGAATTTAAAAAATAAATATACAGAAGATATGTTCGAAAATAAATCATTAATAGATTCATAAAAGGTCATTTGTATCTATAAAATTAGTGTATCACATTAAATAGTTCATATAATATTTATTTTATTATTTTTAAAACCATTTTTTTGGTTTATCTCTTAATAAAATAATTACTACAATATTTTTGTACAATTATTTAATATATTTATTTGTTGCATAAAAATTTAAAATAAAATCCTATGATGAAGATAAATCTATTACCGTTCACAATAATACTTTTACTCTAATTTATCATCTTAAAATCACAATATTTAAATTGTTATATTTATTAAATTATGAAGGTGCCAACTTTGGCATCATTTAAAATAAAATAATATAAGTGTCATAATCACTTTTATAAGGATCCAAACGGTTATATATTAGTTCATTGGATGATTAAGGTGTACATATACACTACCAATAAGTTTTGGTCTGGTTTTTGGGCCTTTTAATGGGTATTGTTATTTCAATTAAAACTATATTACTTATTTTCCACTTATTAAATAATTTCTGTATCATTAATGAATCACCATTAATGACAATTATATAATCCATAAAAAATCTAAATAAATTATCATGATGTAGATAATTTTATTATCTTTCTGAAGAATATTCATGTTCGATGTTTTATTATGTTTATCACTAAATTAAAATTATTATACTTATAAGATTTAAGAGAGTGACATGTTGTCACTTTCTTTGGTTTTAATAATAATTAATTTATTTTCATGGTCAAAAGTCCATAAAATGAATCTAATCCGACCCTTAGTTGATATGGGTTTACTTTTAGCCATACAATAGAATTTTGTCATGTGTTATGGTAATTTTATAATATTATATTTATCCTTAATTACCCGATTTACCTTTAACTATGATAAATAAAATTTACCGTAGTTACTATTCATAATTCCCAAAAATGAAAAGTAGCTTATTAACAAAATTTGGACTCACTGATTCCAAATAAGGAATCCATTATTCAAAATTCAATACACAAAAGTTGCAGAAATTAAATTAAAATTAATCCCGTTGTCGAAAGAAAACGGGTTTTTCTTTAAAATATTGCAAAAGATTGAATTGATTTAACCTACGAATTTAATGTAAAATCAATGATAATGACATACATTATATTAAATGGTAAAAATATATTCTATTTATACTTTAAAACCATTCAATATTATAATTTAACCATATAAATTATTGCGATGAAAAAAGTTGTTTTTCATTAAAATATAGCGTGTTTTTACTATTCATCAAAATATGAATGTTACCAGAATAATACGAAATATTTATCCAAAGTAAATTTTTATTTCATGATTCCAAAGAAGAATTTTATTTTGTCAAATTGAATTTATAAATATCTCAAAAACTAGATTTAAAGTGGGTGTGCCATCAAAAGGCGGCAAAACCGCATTTTTTGAAGAATACTTATTTTACCCGAAAAATTTATTTTTTTCTTATACCATGTTCTAGAAAATTTGTAAGATGAATAATAATGTTATAAAATTAAAAATTTAGGTAATATTATTCAAAAAGGCTAGTTCATAATAATTTTATAATAATATATCATTGTTTAGTAAAACCCGGTATTGCGTACAACACATGCTATCGAGGAAGGTCGCGATTGCGTGTAATGCAAGCCAAGTCAGGGTTGCGTGTTGCGCAAGAATCCTTCATTGTTTCTTATAACAGAATCCAAACATATTTCATTTATACATTGAATATATATATATATATATATATACTCAATGTTGCGTAGAATAACTATTATCAAAATTGTGTGTTACACGATCCAAGAATAGTGTTGCGTATACTGCAAGCTAATACGGTGTTGCGTATAGCGCAAGGTAATTTTGGTGTAGCATACAACACATGAAATTAATGAAATTAAAAGAATATTTTTCATAAAATCTCGGGGTGTTACATTCTACCCCCCTTAAAATGAATTTCTCCCTCAAAATTCGTCGGGGTTATAAATGGTTTACTACTCGAAAGCTTGTTTAATAGAAACCCACATCGTAAAAAGGAATACCAAAACATGGCTTTTAAAAACTAAAGTATGAAATTTAACCGTTACCCAAATTAACTCATCATGGGGTTTCCACGTAGGAGAACATAGGTGAAAATATGGATATGGAAGAAAAATCTACCATCAAGTTCTGATGGAGAGTGGTAGAGGACATAACTATGAAAAAGCCAACAATCACAAAGCTATTGATTTGTGATGATCTAAGGTACCATCTGATTATTCAGATATAAGGGATCTAGGAAAACATTTTTGGTTTTCAAGATCATTTCCCTAGAGTTGATGAATTAAAATAAATACTTGCATGATTTTGGTACAATCTCACTGTTGTTCGTGAATTGAACAATTTCCACTTCATCCCTTAAAGAAATGAAGTTGTGATGTGTTAGCAGATCATGTGATAGAATGATGGGTCATTCCATCTCCTTCAAATAAATGGTTAGCAAAAGTTTTAAGTCCATCTTATGGTTAGATTAATCTTATATGGTTCAAAAAATGAACTTATACTTCATATATCATACCGCTTAATAAAATAAAAATAGTTTCTACTAACCAGGGACTTCCTGTAGGCCAGTGGTAGGCGATAAAGGTCAGTTGCACTTCAGTTGTGGGTTCGATTCCCACAGCCTTGTCCGACGCGATGGGCTGTCGCCCGTCCTGCAGGTTGTTCTTTTTCTAAAACTACATTACTATATCATCCCAATAATAATATCGAAAAAAGGTTCTATCCTTAAACAATTCTAACATATTTTCAACATAATCCATTCCAATCTTTATGCTTATCCATAATATTGCATTCCATTGTCATATTATAGTGAAAACGATTACCAGAGATTTCATATAAGAAGCATGTTAATACCATCGTTGATCCCCATATATCATAAGATATATCTTTTTGGTCACATTACAAACGTTCGAAGGCCTTAATCATGTATTATCTTGAAAAATGAATACACATTGAACCTTAGTGAAAACATGAATGCAGTTAAAAGTTAACACTTTCCACATACCAAAATCCTCAAAATTTTATATAATCAAACCATGATATCACTTAGTCCATATATCAATCATGAGCTCATGAATACAATCAAACATCTCATTATCTTATTATTCCTTCATTATGCACATATCATCTACTTTACAAAAATATCTGAATAATATTCCATGGTTACTAGTACCATTCAATATATACGTTAAAATATTTTAGGAAAAACAACAGTGTACCAATCCTTTGATGATTATTTATTCCACAGTACCATGAACTATACAACATAACTCTTGATAAATATACAATCATTCCACTACCTTCTAAAACAACCGACTGAGCTTCAACACTTCTTTCAGATCATATATCATTTGTAGTCTCCTCATCATCATCCACATAAATACTACCCATATGACCATGCTGATTCTCTTAATGAGATTTTCCATTAGGGAATTGGTTTGAATAATGCCCGTACATTCGACATTTAAAACATCTAATCATTGTTGATGTCATAGCAATACCATTATCCTTGTCCATGGTGTTAACTGAACCTTTTCCTTTGCACTTACTGGCTTTGTGTCCTTCTTTCCACACCCAAAGCATCTTCCAGTTACTTTGAAACAATCTCCCCGATGCCTCTTCCAACATGATTTACATGAGGGAAATTGAACTTTCTTTCCTCTATGATCATCATGAAACTCCATCTTTCTCTTATTATCTGAGCCGGTAAACATACCAATGTTGAGATTATTGATCATATTATGGGATTTCTGATTAGGCATAATGACGATGTTTGGACTTCCAGATCCCGTTTCATTTGGTTTCTCATGAAGAAAATCATTCCATTGTCCATCATATCCTCCATTATCATGAATCTCCCTGTTTCCAGCAATTTTCTAAAACCCAAAAAGAATAGTGTGAGAGGAAAAAATCATGATATGGAAAACAACATAGTAAAAGGGGGGGCACCCTCAATATCTAACATCACAGGTTAAATTCTAAGATCGTTACCGTAGTTCTAGGATTATATCCTATACATATTCTTATCCTTAGGTACATCCCTAGAAATACCTTAGAAATATCCCTAGGGATCTCAATAATGTTTTCACATCCTAGTTTCCAAAGGTTGACTAAACCGTTCCTATGATACCAACTGTAGAGACCCCAATCTTGACGCACATGGACATTACATTACTTTTGCGGAATACTTAATACATAACAAAAACAGACACACAAGGACCGTAATAGTTTAGTGTCTATGGAAACATGGTACGTAATCCTCTAATCGTGGTGAAAGATCTTCAACATCTCCCATAAATATCTTCCCCTTTTTTTATACCTAAAACCTTTCTTTATATCCTGGGAAAAGAAAACATAAAAAGGGTGATCTCAAATGCTCAGTAAGGGTAATCATGGATAAAATAAAACATACCATATACATTTGAACTTAAAAAAACATGAACATTAAAAATCTTGAGCAACGACATAAAACATGGAAGTATATAAGGAATAGATCATAATGGAACTTAAATCATGATAAAATAGCATGGGAATAAAACATGTAATTTTGGAATCCATTAAGCACATGTAATGATTTCCATAGTAGCCAAGGCATTGCTGGCAAGACCATCTTAGTGGACAAAGTCCCTTTCTGAATCGAGTTCACTCCTCGTTTCAGTCCTGTTTTACTGAACCGGTTTAACCTGCTATTCCAGCCATGTCTATCTCATGAGATATAAATCTTTACCCAATGCATTGGAGGGAGATATAGGTCCCACCCATCTCATAATGAAATCATTCATACTTTTGCCACAAAATAAACATACATCATTTATAATAACCCAACGAATAAAATGGGTTTCATAAAAATCATCCCATCATCACATAATCCATATAAAAGAAATGGATATCATTTCATAATATGAAAAGTGAAACCATGTAAATCATAGAGAAATTACACTTGAAACATACCCATATAAAATAATTTCATCTTAGATGGAAAATGGTTTTGATAAAACACTTGAAATGAATTCTTGAGGAAATTATCCTTTCTTCTTCAAAATCAATTTCTTTTCACAAAACGTCATGCAATTTTTAAAAAAAAGAGATTTTGTTGAAAATATTCTTGAAATCTTTTGGAGGAAGCTTCATGAAAATAAGGCTTTATAAAACCGTAAAAATCCATTCGTGCCGTATATGTTAAAAAAACATTCTTTTCGTACTTTTGCCAGAAAAGTCAAAAAGTACCTCGTAATGTAAACAAAAGAAAGATTCCTTACACATCATGTAGTAAAAGTCAAAAATTGGTAAAAAGGATTTTAAACATACATGAAAAAACTTTTATAAAACATGGACATGGATGAAAGAAATAGCCCCAGTAAATACTTACGAATAAGCAATCTCGGATAAAAATAAGATTTGAAAAATTATCCCTTCCCTTAGGTCTGATTTTCTTCGTAAGTGTCCGAACCTCCTCTTATTCGATACGCCTCTTTAAAACCTCCTTTTAGGGACTATGATTGGTCTTTAAAGTAGACCAGAACCTCTATGATGTTTCTAGGGAAGTGGAGAAGATAATTTGGCAGGGGTTGACCGAGCTTGAAGGCTCAAATTGGTGTGTGGAGGAGAGGGAGGAGGTTCCCTTTTATAAGGGAGGAGAGGGGCACCTTTTAAATTATTAAAAATATTAATTTATAATAAATCTAACCCCACTTAAAAACCTCCAAAAATGACTCATATTCAAATATTAGATGAGATATGGTTCTAATCTCATCATCCAGTTAAATTTATACATGTTTGGATCTTATTTTAATCCTTATCATTTTGATTTATCCTTATTTAATCTATTTAAGTTTATTTGTGGTAATAAAATTCTAAATTTTAAATTATAACAAATAATTACTTATTTGTTGTGAATTTTCCATAATTGTTTACTTTATAAAATTATAGACCGTATAAATTTAAATTTATAATTTTTAAATATTTTTGTGATTTTTAAAAAAATTTATAATATGTTCTTTTTATAAAATAACAATAGTGTCAATTTTGACACTATTAATTTATTTGAATTTAAAATATATATATACAGAATATATTTTCGAAAAAAAAGCTTTAATAGATTCATAAAAGGTCATGTGTTTCTATAAAATTAGTGTATCACATTAAATAGTTCATATAATATTTATTTTATTATTTTTAAAAACCATTTATTTGGTTTATCTATTAATAAAATAGTTACTACAACATTTTTGTATAATTATTTAATATATTTATTTGTTTCATAAAAATTTAAAATAAAATCCTATGATGAAGATAAATCTATTAAATTTTACAATAATACTTTTACTCGAATGTATCATTTTAAAATCACAATATTTAAATTGTTATATTTATTAAATTATGATGGTGTCAACTTTGGCATCATTTAAAATAAAATAATATAAGTGTCATAATCACTTTTATAAGGATCCAAACTGTTATATATTAGGTCATTGGATGATTAAAGTGTATATATACACTAAAAATAAGTTTTGGTCAGGTTTTTGGGCCTTTTAATGGGTATTAATATTTCAATAAAAACTATATTAATTATTTTCCACTTAACAAATAATTTCTGTATCATTAATGTATCACCATTAATGAGAATTATTTAATCCCTAAAACATCTCAATAAATTATCATGATGTAGATAATTTTATTATATTTCTGAAGAATATTCATGTTCAAAGTTTTATTATGTTTATCACTAAATTAAAATTATTATACTTATAAGATTTAAGAGAGTGACATGTTGTCACTTTCTTTGGTTTTAATAATAATTAATTTATTTTCATGGTCAAAAGTCCATAAAATGAATCTAATCAGACCCTTAGTTGATATGGGTTTACTTTTATCCATACAATAGAATTTTGGCATGTGTTAGGCTAATTTTATAATATTATATTTATCCTTAATTACCCGATTTACCTTCAACTATGGTAAATAAAATTTACCGTAGTTACTATTCATAATTCCCAAAAATGAAAAGTAGATTATTAACATAATTTGGACTCACTGATTCCAAATATGGAATCCATTTTTCTAAATTCAATACACAAAAGTTGCAGAAATTAAATTAAAATTAATCCCGTTGTCGAAAGAAAACAGGTTTTTCGTTAAAATATTGCAAAAGATTGAATTGATTTAACCTACGAATTTAATGTAAAATCAATGATAATGACATACATTATATTAAATGGTAAAAATATATTCTATTTATACTTTAAAACCATTCAATATTATAATTTAACCATATAAATTATTGCGATGAAAAAAGTTGTTTTTCATTAAAATATAGCGTGTTTTTACTATTCATCAAAATATGAAAGTTACCAGAATAATACGAAAAATTTATCCAAAGTAAATTTTTATTTCATGATTCCAAAGAAGAATTTTATTTTGTCAAATTGAACATATAAACATGTCAAAAACTATATTTAAAGTGGGTGCGCCATCAAAAGGCGGCAAAACTGCATTTTTTGAAAAATACATATTTTACCCGAAAAATTTATTTTTTTCTTATACCATGTTCTAGAAAATTTGTAAGATGAATAATAATGTTATAAATTTCAAAATTTAGGTAATACTATTCATAAAGGCTAGTTCATAATAATATTATAATAATATATCATTGTTTAGTAAAACCCGGTATTGCGTACAACACATGCTATCGAGGAAGGTCGCAATTGCGTGTAATGCAAGCCAAGTCAGGGTTGCGTGTTGCGCAAGAATCCTTCGTTGTTTCATATAAAAGAATCCAACCATATTTCATTTATATATTGAATATATATATATATATACTCAATGTTACGTAGAATAACTATTATCAAAATTGTGTGTAACACGATCCAAGAATAGTGTTGCGTATACTGCAAGCTAATACGGTGTTGCGTATATCGCAAGGTAATCTTGGTGTAGCATACAACACAAGACATTAATGAAATTAAAGAATATTTTTCATAAAATCTCAGGGTGTTACAACAAGAATGTGTTTTTTCTATGGAAAATAAGGAGACAAACCCAATTACATCATAGGTAAAATAAAGAGTTTAGTTAATGAAATAGATGAGAATATTGGACTCCTTATGAAATCATCAATGGTTAAGTGTTTATGTGTGTAATAAATTGTCATTATAAAACTAAATTTCCAGCGAGGGAAGTTCAAAAAAAGAATCAGCATGGTGGGTTGAGTAATGGTTACATTGCTGATGCTGACAAAAATACAGATTAAATTTAAAAGTAAAGTGGTATTATGTTACGAGGTGAGGTATCCCTGCCAATGTATTAAATATAATTATTTGTTTCTTTTATGTATTTTGATTTATGAATTTTGTTAAAATAATTTTGAATTATATATGTATTGTTTGGTTTAGTTTTTCACTATAGATTTAGAAGAAAACATTGAATAGTTTATGTGGAATAGAAAAGTTATTTAATGGAAATGGGATGTTTATAGAAAACACAAGATTAAGTGAATGATAACAGTATACATATTCTTAATGTTAATATATAATTTTTTAGATAAAGACATGTGGGATATGAATAATTAAATTTTACTTTACTGATTACCTCTGAAAAATTTAAGGACTTGTTGGAAGGTGGTATATGCTTTGATTAAAGAGGTTTACAATTGTTTTGGATTTAAGGAATATATCCAATATACTTTGTAATAAGGAATAATTCATGTTTTCAATAAGTATTTATTGTAATTCAGGTCATTAACCTATTTAAATAGAATACTTCATGATGTTTTTCACATTATTTTAGTATTACAACCTAGAGATACTTTGTGATAATTTGGGAATCAATGTTAAGCTGATTTTGTGGGTTTCATTCTAAGGTTTTGAATCTTCATATTTCATAAGGGTGATAAGTTTAACTATTCTTGAAAAGGTTATGTTAAAATTTTGTGTAAGTATTTATGTATTGATATAGTATTCAAAATGTTGGTTAAATGTCTATTTAGTGATTAAACATATTTTTTAGAAGTCCATTATATTTATATTGGATATTTTATTAGTAATTTTTTGGAAAAGGAAATCATGTATATCAGTTGAACAGAAATAAAGTATTGTATAGTCAAGGGTCTTGAGGTCATTACGAAATTATGATAAGTGTTTCATTCCTACAATAGTCTTATGTGATGTCCTTATTAACGTATATCAAATTTGGAATAATAAATGATTATATTGAAATAGTAGTTTTAATTTTTTTATGTTTAGAGATTAATGTATTAACCATATTGAATTTGAAGGAAATAAAGAGACATATAGTTATGTTTTTTTATTATTTTAATGTTATTAAGAACTTATAAATGTGTATTTTAGTTCTTTAGGCATCAAAGATAATTTATAGACATCCATTTATTGAAGTAATGTTCAATCAATAAATAGAGAGAATCAAAATAAAAGAATAATTTTTTTATACAGAAATATCAATGAGGAATATTTAATTATATTCTCATTAGATAAAATAATACTCAAGGATAGAATAATGAAATAAATTTTTTGTCCTAATGCATTAATTTTTTGTGGAATCGATTGCCTTTTAATTCAAAACAGATTTATGACTTTAAGGCTGTAACATCCATGGTATGTAAAGAATAATATATTTTTATATCTATTACTATTTATAAATTAGATAGTTTTTCTTATTTTAATGGGGATTATATATCATATGGCATATTTGACATGATAAAATGGGTTTCCATGAAATTTTATGTTGCACACTTCATTGAGTTATATCAAAAAATAATAAATTAAAATTATTATTATTTTAGATGGTAGTTAATGCGTTGTTGTTGTATTGGTAGGAATGAACCAAAATAACTACAATATGATTTTACATATTTGTTAAATGTTTTATATATATATCCAACAAATTTTAGAGGCTTAAAATAATAATGAATCCAATTTTAAGCATGAAATACTCTAATATTTTTAAAAGGTCATTTTACTGCTTTTTGAATGCGAACCATTTTTAAATCTATTTTTTTCACTTATAAATGTCATATTTTGTAAAATAAAATTATCCTTTAGAAGCCGGACTTCAAAATTAATTTTGGAATATGTTTTGGTATTTTTCTGATAAAGTTCATTTTTAGCGAATAATGAAAAGTAATGCATTTTAATTCAAAACATAAATTTAATAAAATTTATTTATATAGTAAGATTGAAATTTTAATTAGTTTTAAATGTATAGTTGGATTATGTTTTTATCATTTCATCCAATTCTGGTAATTGGTGGTAATTTTACATTAAAATTATACATAAACACAGGTCAACCTTTTGGTAGTTTTTAATTATTAAGACACATTTTTTCATTTTGACAACAAAAATTAATTTTAAATTAAATACTATAAATTTTATGTTTTGAATTTGATAAAAAAATTTCTATATTTTGAATTAGAAGTTTCAAAATTTCTAAATAGATACCGTTTATTTTTGGATATTATGAAGAGTAAATTCAGTGATTATTTAATTTACCATTGTTAAAGGGTAAATAAAGTAAAAAAGGGTGAAAAATAGTATTATAAAAATATAAAAATACCTAAAATGTGTCCTAATCCTATTTTATGAGATATGTCCGACCATGGTCATCCTTGGTTCGATTTTGGGACCCTAAGGAACAGCTTGGGAGTTATAATGACATTTTATAAGAATTAATTTAAAGTAAAGAAAAATATTACAGAAACATATATCTATTATTAAAACAATTTTTATATAAGGTTATATAATCGATATCTTTGACTATAAATTTTCATCTAAAATTTAAAACTAATTCTCAAATAATTGTATTTTTTCAAAAAAAAATTAGACATTAAAAAAATAAATTTATTTATGGCACAATAATGATGTAGTGATTACCTTATTAATGAATGATTTAAATAAATGAGATTATAAAAATTAAAATAATTTTTTTTGAATTTTTTTTTTCCATCCAAGAATTTTATGGTTGTGTATGAATTTTTATCTTTGAATTAATGAATAATTTTTTTGAAACAATCAAGCATTTATGGATTTTTAAAAAGTCATGATATGATTATTATAAAAATTGACATAAATGAGTTTTTAAAACAAATAATATTTTATTAAATGATATATTAGTCCCAAAAATATTAGATTTGTCCAAATCACTTAAGCATTGAATGGCATTTTATAGTAACAATATTAACCATATAGTATGAATATACTATAGGACATGGTATGAGTTTAATTAGTTTACTAAGGGTTAAAGCTAAATGATAGGGTTAATGTTCTGTCATAGACTTGTCTAAAACCTATTAGTTGAGTGGTTTTAGACCCAAAAAAATATTATATTTAAAATATATGATATTAGGACCATTTGAAAACGAAAATAATTTTATTATAAAATAATATTTCAAAACATTCCAAATGTGCCCCTCCTCCCTCTTATAAAATGGAATCACCTCTAACCATTTACACACACCTCTCAAGCCACTTGCCTCATCCCAATTCAGAAAAAATAATCTCTTAACATACCTAAAATCCACTTAAAAGCCTTACCTTGTGTAGAAGGCAATTCAAGAAATATTTTTTTCTCAAATAAGAATGAGTTACCCGTTTTGTGTGTAGTGTCTTCTCTGAAGATCATTTCCATTATTACAATTACTCATTCTCTATTATATACTTATTATTTGAGTACATAACAACAATAGTATCCTTACTATACTTGGATTTTGTTATGATAAGGATTCAAACTACACTTACATGCACCTCCATCTAATGCATGAAAACCCACAGTTTCTGTGTAAAGAAAACTATTGTCTCACGAAATGATGATTGTTAAATTTTCCCATATCACCTATCATTATGGAAATTATCATAACACTGTATTTATATATTATATATATTATATTTATACGGTCTTTATACTTCTGCATTTTAAATTTGTCGTATATCTTTATGCTTTCCATTATGTGTAATTACAATAATTTCATTAGAGGAAGTCAGGCCTGCCAACCCCTAGAAGTGATATGACTCATTCATGTCATACATGGACCATATATAGGATGTAATTAATGAAAATACGTAAAATATATAAAATATGAAATTATAAACGAATTATAATTAACCTATGTATCATTTATTTTTCTTTCCATTATATAAAAAATAGATATTAATGTAGCATTCATATATACATCCGACATAACGTCTCAATGAATGGTGAATTTCATTTCTTATCTTCAAATTTTAGGAACTATTATAAATAAATATGATACATAAATCATGAATAATATTCTGGCATTGATGAAATTTTGACAACATGAAAAATTTACTTCCAAACAAGTTCATTTTGAATCAAGTACTGAATATCGACAAAACGACTAATATGAACATAGATAATTTTGTAATTTTTATAAAATTATGATAAGTAATTTAAAATGAATAATAATCTTTAATAAGGTTCTCAATAAAGTATAAATTAACCGTAGTTTATTATTCAGGAATATAAAAAAGAACGAGACAAGTTGGACTCAAGGTGGAGGAATTTGTCTCAATCTCATTTTATTGAGGAATATTTTGGTTTATACATAACCTTATTTTATATGGTTTATAATTATTCCATTTTTATTTTTATTTAATTCAATGTTTTTCAACAGAAATATCTTATTTTACTAATCATTTTACTAAATCTCCAAGGGGATGTTTCTTCTTAATATTTATGGTGACAATAACCTTTCCTCCGCCGTGAACATTATTTGATATTTGGATTCCTTAACAAGCAGTAATGTTTTTAAAAGGAAAATAAATAACATATTCCCTATTTAATTATTTTAGAATTGAAAATGGTTTTAAGAGAGAATTGATTATTTCAGTATTATTAAATGGTATATTGTAACTGCAATGTGGAAATGTTATCTTTCCTTTATGATTATTTTATGTGTTAGGATTAAGTTATTATTCATGGGATTTTGTTGTCTATACAGGTGGTTCCATGAAAAATCAATGGTAGGTGAGACAAACCTAGCTCTATAATGTATTGGGTAACGTGATAGAGTTAATGTTAATGATTATCCTATGATAATTAGGGAATATACAGTGATGGATATTCCAAACATAACTCCATATGTAGCTGTGAAATCTACAATGTAAGTATGTTATGGACGTAACAAAATACCATTATCATTTATGATTTATGTTTATTATTTAAAAATATAGTGATTTCATTAGGTATATTAAATATCTTAAGTTTTATGAGTGAAAAGTATGTTTTCATATATTTATAAGTATTGATAGACAAATGTTTTCTTTTCTTGTTTTATATTCCTTTGTAATCTATTTACGCTCATACCATGTTTTTGAAATGTTTTTCACAGGGTATATAGAAGGGTAAGAGAAAGGGAAGAATTCAAGAAGTTTTTCATCAAGAAAAGAATTATTGTTTTATTTAAGGAGTTTAATTTTTGTGAAAAATATTTGGATAGAGATGAAGTGTCTACATTGTAATTTTTGAAATGTAATGTAATAAGTATGGCCTAATTCTCTAAAACACTAAACCTAAAAATAAAATTAATGATAAATTCTCAACGTAACTCAAGAATATGTAATGAGTATGTATGGAGTATTACATTTGGTATCATAGGTTAGTTTAGTTAAATTTATGAGTTATGATATTGTTAAATGAAAATCCATTAGACATTTTTACTTTATGGTAAGATTGAAATGATATAGAATTTAAATATTACCAAGTTTCTTCGTATAAGATATTTTTGTTTAGAATGGGTTTTCATAAAAGAAATAGGGTAACTATATAGGGAAGGAATATAGATAGAAATTAACACCCAAATCAGCATCTTGATATGGTTGGAATCGTAATTGAATAGTTTTTTTTGTAGTGATGGTGTATTTGACTCAAGTGATAAATGGTGGTTGTGTTTATAGATGATATTTTGGTATATATTAAAAGTAAATCAATTAATGAATTTATTTTAATGGTTGTCATGAAGAATTTAACATAAATAAGCTATATGGAATGTTCAGTAAGAGTTAATTTTAGTTTTTAAAAAAATAATTCCTTGGTAACATTGTATCTGAATTTGATATAATTTTTGATTCTGCAAAAACAAAAGTTGTTAATGAATGGACAACACAAACATATATAACTGGGATTTGTAGTTTTTTTTTGGGTTTTTAGGTTATTTACATTGGTTTGTTAAAATTTTTTCATGGTTATCTAACCCACTAACTAGGTTCACCTGAAAATGTGCTATGTTTATCTGGGTAAAATAAGGTGATGAATGTTTTCACGAATTGAAAAGAATATTGTTGTATCATCCAGTTTTGGCACTGCCTTCCAAAAAAGGTGAATTGTTTTTTCAATAGCGATGCTTTATTGAAAGGACATGGTTGTATCCTAATGAATAATGATATGGTAATTTCTAATGCTTTACATTAGTTGAAAATTCATGAGTTAAATTACCCTACACATGATTTAGTATAAAGAATAAAGCAAGAGCATAAAGAAGACAGTGAGATACAGAAGGAGGTAGAATTGGTTCAAGAGGGTATGTTAACTTAATTTAAAATTAATAAATATTTTTTTGGGGTTTGGAAAGATATTATGTGTGCCTTGTGATTCCAAGTTAAAAAAAGAGTTATTATGTGAAGCTCAAAGTTCTCCATTTTCGTTTCATCCTGACAGTACTAAAATGTACAGAGTTCTTCAAGAGTATTACTGTTGGGATGGAATGAAAAGAGAGATATCTGAATTTACCCTAAGATGTTTGACTTGTAATCAATTTAAAGCATAGAAGAAGTTACCAATTGTGATGCTATATACTTTGTTAGTTCTAGTGTAGAAATTGTAAAATTTATCCATGCATTTCATAGTGGGATTACCTAAGACGTCCTGTGGTAACAATGAAATCTGGGTTGTTGTTGATTGATCGACTAAATCTTCTCATTTTATTAAAATTAAAGATACATTATCTCAATATCAACTTTATTACTTTTATATTAAAGATATAATCAGGTTATATGGATTTCCCATCTCCATTATTTTTTATCATGATCCCTAGTTCACTTCTAAAATTTGGAAGGTCCTTTAGAAGTCCTTGGTTTCTTAATTAAATTTTAGTACCACTTTTAATCATTAATCAGATAGAGGTTCAGAACGAACAATTCAAACATTAGAAGATATTTTACATGCTTATTCAATGGATTAGAAAGAAATTTGGGACCAACATCTTTCTTTGGTTGAGTTTTCTTATAGGAACAGTTTTCATTTCAGTATACATATGGAAATATTTGAATCATTATATGGAAAGTGGTGTAGAACTCTATCTTTTTGGGATGAAGTATGTGAAATAAAGTTAATTAGACCAGAATTAGATAAAGATATGGCAGAAAAAGTTCAGTTGATTTAGAAGAACACGAGAATAGGTAAGAGCAGGTAGAAAAGGAATGCAGATATCCGTAGAAAGGATCATTCTTTTGAGGTATGTGATCATGTATTTTTAAAATTTTCCCCATGGAAATATGTGTTTCATTTTGTTATGAAGGGAATTATGAGTCCATGATTCCATGGACCCTATAAAATCTTGGAGAAAGATGGATTACTTTCCTACAGAGTGGATTTACCTCCAATATTATCTCAGGTACACAATGTTTTTCATTTTTCAATGATGCGAAATAATAGGCCAAATCTATCTCATGTTTTGAGTCCCTAGGTTGTTCAATTGGAAGAGAATAGTTTTTACGAGGAACAACAAGTCTTGATTCTTGATCGTAAAGAACAATCATTGCAGAATAAGGTAATTTATCAGTTAATGGATTTGTGAAAAAACCGTATGGTTGAAGATGAAACATTGGAATATGAAAATGATATGAGGTATAAATACCCCCAATTATTTTATATTAAATAAAATATGAGGACATAATTCCCAAAAGAGGGGAAGGATGTGACATCCTATGTAAGTAAACAAAAAGACATTTTCATATCAACTAATATTTCTGAATTAGATAGTGTGTTTACATTAATGGGGAGGTTATCTCTAATAGCATACTTGAAACGCAACAAATAGATTCTCCAAAATGTTATGTTGTACATAACATTGAGTTATACCAAAAAATAATAAAATTATTAATTTATTACTTTAAACAGTTTTTAACACCTAGATGTTGTATTAGGGGGAATGAAGGGAACTGACTAAAATATGATTATACATGTTTGTTAAATGTTTTTATATTTATCTAATAAATTTTAGAGTGCTAAAATAAGTATAAATTTTATTTCAAGCTTGAAATACTCTAATATTTTTAAAAGTCCAGTTTTCCAAATTATGAAGGCAAACCCTTTTTAAATATTTTTTAAGAACATTTATATGTTATATTTGATGAAATAAAATCATTCTTTAGAATAGAGACATAAAAATTTACTTTGGATGAAATTTTTTATTTTCCTTATAATGATCATACATTAATTAATAGTGAAAAATACTGTATTTTAATTAAAAAATACCTTTTAATATAATTTCTTCATACAGTTATTTTGTAAATTTAATTGATTTTAAAGTATAATTGGATATTATTTTTATTATTTAATCCAATTTCGGTCATTGGAAGTAAATTCACGTGGAAATTGGGCATAAACACATGTTAATATTTTTAATGCCTATAATTCTTGAATACACACTTTTTGGTTCTAACAATGAGAATTAATTTTAAATTAATTACTCAAACATCTGTGTTTTAAATTTGAAAAAATGAATTTCATATTTGGAATCATATGTTTAATTTTTTTTAATCATGTTCCTTTTATTTTGGGACATTATGAGTAGTATCATCAGTAGTTATTTTATTTACCATGGTTAATGGGTGAATAAGGTAAATAAGGCTAAAAGTATTATTATAATAATATAAAACTACCGTAACATGTGGCCTAATCCTATTGGATGAGAGAAGTTTGACCATGGGCATCTTTGGGTCAGTTTTGGGACCCCATGGAATAACATTGGAGTGATAATGAAATTTCATTAGAATAAATTTAATGTAAAGAAAAATATAACATTGACATGCATATTTTACAAGAACAATTTTTATATAATGTAATTTAATTTAATTCTTCAACTATAAATATTCCTTATAAATCTAAAAATATTTTCTACATAAAATTATTTTATTTATAATTTTTATCCATCAAATAAATTAATTTATTTATGACACAATAATCATGTAGTGCTTACCTTATTAAAGAATGATTTAAATTAATGACATTATAAATATTAAAATAAATTTATTTTAAATAATTTTTATGCCATCCATGAATTTCTTGGATTCTTAAGACTAGTTACATTTTTATTAATGATTTTGTTTTTTTGAAAGAATCATGTTTTAATGGAAATATTAAAAAGTCTTGATATGAATAGTATTAAAATTGACATAAATGAGTTTTTTAGACAAAGAATCTTTTATTAAGTGATATAATAGTCCTAAAAATATTTTATTTGGACCAATGACTTATATAATGATTCAAATGTCATTTTTGAATCAGTTTTGGTTCGATTGACATTTTATAGTAACAATATTATCCATATTATATAAATATTCAGTAAGACATGGTAAGAGTTAAATTAGTTAACTAAGGGTTAAAGCTAAAATATAAGGTTAAACATGTGACCTAGATGTGTATAGTAAAAATTGATTGATTTTTTTTCAACAAAAAATTATATTATCACTTAAATAAATGACTTTGGAACCATTTGAAACTAAAAATAAATTTTATAATAAAATAATATTTCAAAACATTCCAAAATTACCCCTCCTCACTCTTATAAAAGGGAATCACCTTTACCCATTTACAAACACATCACAAGCCCCTAAGCTCACCCAATTCGTCTCAAATAAGCTCTCAACATCCCTCACATCCTCTTTTAATCCTTAGCTCAGGAGAATGAAATTCAAGAAATCCTTTTGGCTCAAATTATAGGTGTTACACATTTTTGAGGTAGTGTCTTATCTAAAGTTAATTTCCATTATTTTAATTTTTCAATATTTATTATATTCATATTAATTAATTATATAATGAAACCAGTATCCTAAATATAATTATATTTTATTATGACCTGGAATAGAACTACGCTTACACACACCCCCATCTATTGGATATAATCATATTTTTTCTTTGTAAGATGATGTATTGCCTCGCTAAATGGTGATTGTTCAATTTCTCCAACCACCTCTAATGTTAGACATTATGATGGAACTATATTTATATATAACAAATATTAGATTTATATTGTCTCCATGATTATCTATTTTTCATTTACATCATATTTTTATTCTTTTGATAATGTGTAAATATGATGATTTCATTAGAGGAAGTGCAGATTACCACCACCTCAAAGGGATATGACTCATTAATTCCATACATAAAATGTATAAAGGAGTGTGTTTATTAACAAATGTAAAATATATAAATTATGATATAATATTGGAATTATAATATACAAATGTATCATTTAGTTTTCATTTCTTTAAATTATATAATGAAATGAATGTTGTGTTCATACATACGTATAACCAACCGTCTCCTTGCACGGTGCATTTCATTTATTATATCCAAATGTTATGAAATAATATAAATACATATGATACATAAATCGTGAATAATATTATTGTGTGGATGAAACATTGAATACAAAGAAAATTTACATCAAAATAAGTTCATTTTTGAATCAAGTACTGAATATCAAAAAAACAACCTATAAGAACATAACTAATTATGTAATTTTTATAACATTATTTTATGGAATATAAATTGAATAATAAAATTAAAAATATATCTAAAAAATATAAATTTACCTATGTTTATTATTTAGGAATATAAATAATGAATGATACAAGTCAGACTCAAGATAAGGGACTTCATCTCAATCTCCTATCATTGAGGCATATTTGGGGTTTATACATGACCTTATTTTAAATGGTGTATAATTATACCATTTTTATTTTTCATTAATTAAAAATTTTTCAAATGGAATCTCTTATTTACGAATCATTTTACTAAAAGAAAATGTGAATGTTTCTTTTTAATGTATGAGGAGACAATGACCATTCCATCACCGCAAGAATTATTTGATATTTGGATTCTTTAACAAGCCATAATGTTATTAAAAGTAATATAAATACCATATACCCTTTTAAAGTATTTTGGTATTAAAAATGGTTTTGAGATATCATTGATTATGTCAATATATTGAAATTGTGTATTGTGATTGCAGTGTGGAAATGTTATCTGTCCTTTATGCATGTTTTATGTGTTATGATTACTTTGTGGTTCAATGGATATGATTATTATAAGGGTGGTTCCATTATAAACTCAGGGTGGGTGTGCTTGAGATATCTCTCTATTGCATTGGGTAACATGACTGAGGTAAACACTAATGCTTATCCTAAGAGATTTTTGGAATATACTATAATTGGTATTCCAAACGTAAGTCCCTTTGTAGCTTGGAAAGCTTCAATGTATGTATGTTATGGATCCCACAATTTACCTTAATGATTTATTATTTCTATATGATATTAATAAATCTTATTTTTTCACGAGATATGTTAAAGTGATTATGTATTATGATTGAAAATTATGATTTTATTGATTTGTATCTACTGATGGACTAATGTTTTCTTCCCATATTTTATATCCCTTAATGATATTTTTATGCTCCTCCCAAGTTGTTGGAATTTTTTTCACCTGATTTAAGGAAGGGTAAGATAAAGGAACATTTTGATAAGTTTTCTATCAAGAAAAAAATTCTTATTCGATTTAAGTAGTTCTATTTTTGTAAAATTATTTTGGATAGAAACGAAGTGTCTAGGTTGTAATTTTTGACATCTTGTGTAATAGTTATGTCATAATTCTCTAAAACTATAAACTTGAAAAGATCCTCAATGTGAAATTTTTGACATAATTCAGGATTACGAAATGTTTAATGCTGGATACATTTAGAATCTCTCCACATTTCTTTGATCATTCACTTATTTTTGATTGATGACCTAAATCACACCTTATTAATATTTATTATTCTCCTCCATATCAAATATTCACTCCCAAACAATGTTCTAATATGTGGAAACCTAGTTATATTTATTTTTGGGTAACCGTCATGGTTCTAAGTTTCCCCATTAAAGGGATGTTTTCGTTTAATTTTTACATTGTGGGTTTCTATGATTGAAACATTCATGTACTAAACATTTGATTACCGAGAAACATTTTGATGTTGAAATTCATTTTAAGGGTGGTATAATGTAACACCCCATGATTTTGAATTTTTTTGAATTAATTTAATATTTTTTATATCTTTCATTTAAAAAAACACTAAAAATAGTTTATTTTACATTGAAGGACTATGTTTGGCATCCATTATATGAGAAAACATGTCAATAGTGCACTATATAAAACATAAATTTTATCTTTTAATAGATTGAATTGTGAACCAAACTTGAGTTACAAACAATAATGACTATCCTTAATGGCTTGTGTAACATGCAAGACCAAATAACGATAATGATATATAATTAAAATATTATTTAATATAGAATTGGCATTAAATTTTTAGTTATGAAAATTTTTAAATTACTTATGAAAATATATAGATTAAACAAATAAAATATTTATTCCTTGGTTTAAAATAATTGGAAATGAATATGAAAATCGATTAAATATAATAGAAAATATTTCTATTTGTTTCCCCACAAATCTGTTTTAAAGTAATAAATTAACATAATTTAAATTATAAGGTAATATTAATGTGATATATATATATTATATTAAAAAAATATTTTTGACATTAATGCAAAATATTTGATAGTGTTATGATAAAAATGTTTCTAATTTTATGCATAAAATGCTATATTTTGTAAAGGAATTTTTAGGGCCTTTTAATGGTGAACCTGTTTTCAATCCATTTTTTGGAGCCTTTTTTATTATATATTTAAAAATAAACATAATAATTAAAAAAGAGGGATTAATATAATTTTTGGTTTTTTTGGTATTTTTATGTGAAGATACATTTTTTAATGAATTGTGAAAAATATTGAAATTTATTTCATAACTACTTTTTTTCTAATTTACTTTTAATGGTAAATTATAAATGAAATTTTTTTAATGTTTATGTAGATAATATTTTTACAAATTAATTAAATTTATGTAATTGGACACAATTTTAATTTGAAATTAACTATAAAAAATAGAAATGTTTTGGATGTTTTTACATTAAAAACCCATATTTTCACCTCATCTGCAGGATTAATTATAAATTAATTTATGCCACTTATATGAATTAAATTTATAAAAATTTATTCCATATTTGGAATTGGAATAATTTATAATTTATGATAATTTTATATTAGTTTTTGACCAAAATAATTAGTGAATGTAATTAAAATTAATTACATCGATTAAGGAAAAATTAAGATTAACAAGGGTGTAAGCCAAAATGATATGGGCCTAAATGGCATATTCACTAGTCAAACTCGCATTTATGGAAATATATAGGACATAAAACTTAAATAGGTGTGTTTTTTTTTGTTTTTTTATGTTTTTAGGTAAAAATGTGGGTACACCTAACTTGTTTTCAAAAAATCCAAGTGTTTCCCCTTCCTTACCTATAAAAGGCAACCGCCTCTCCTTATTCATCACACCTCTCAAAAAATTTATTTTAGGAAAAGATATTAAAAATAAAATTCCAAAAATCTATTTTATACTTTTTTATGAATTCATTTTTGATGAAATCAATCCATGGAGGCCCATTTTTGAAAACTAAAAGGAGTTACACAAAGAAGAGGTAAAATCCCTTCTCAAGCTTCTTTATTTTACTTTTCAATCTCCACTACCTACAATATTCTTATTACATGATTGTATAAATAAATTTGAAACCTAAATGTTCAATGATGTTTTTATGAAAATACTTATATCTAAAATTACACATATTTCAGTCTAATGGGTATCAAAAATACTGTATACCTTATGGCGAACTACCACCTCCCGAAATGATGGTTGTTCATTTTTTCATTAATTTCTCTCTTAGTTGACTTTATAAAAGACTATATATATATTATATTTTTATATTTATTATGAATCTATAATTTTTTTTGAACAAACCATTGTGCTTCCCATCTTGTTTAAATATTATATATTTTGTTGAGGAAGTGTGGACTACCTCCCCTTAGAGTGATGTGTTTAATTCAGACACTACATGGAGTTTTAAAGATGTGTCTATTGGAATTATGTGATATATATGAAATAATAGTACTACATTAATGATATTATATACATATATACATATATTTAATTTTTATTCTTTTTTTAAAAATGATAATAAAACGGAAACAATATTCATGCTTACGTACGACCTATTCCCTCCATTAATGGTGTATTCCATTTAATAAATATAAAATATATAGCTTATTATATTAAAAATATAATTAATATAAATGATATTTAAATCATTGTTTACACTTTTTAAATCATTATATTTGTATAAGTACCAGAGTTATAAAAAATTTAGACAAAAGAAAAAAACAAAGGGAATATTACTCGAAGTGTAACTGTAACATGATATTGTTAAAAAGAGGGTAATATAAAATCATAATAAAAAAATATATGGTATTATATATAATAATATGGTTTTGTAAAAGATTTTTAATAAATATAAATTTTTTATACATGGGGTTTGAATAAGTAAAATGAGTGTCAAGGCACAAGGTAATGGAATTTCATATCACATTTTATTTCCACAGGATACATGAATTATTCACCACTCACTTCAATTGTGTGGTGTATATACTACAAAATAATGTATTATAGGAATATTGAAATTAAATTTATGAGTATTTACATATCCATTTTATGATATTTCTCTCTTGATGTTTATGTTTAAAATGTTACCAAATTGGTATGATAGTTTTTTTTAATTTTTCTTCTTGGAGACATATATTTTTTTTATAAACCTAAAATATTTTTTTGAGGGGTATTTAACATGTTATATCATGAATAGACTTATTTTGACAATATTTTATTCTTCATTTAATTTAGTTTTCTTAAATGGAGATTATGATTCCATGTTACAATGTGGTAAGAGTTTATTGAAACAATCCCATCATTTATAGGGATTTTATAAGATTATGCTTCCATTGATGAAATATTATTATTTTTATCTCAAGAAAAATCATGATATTTATTATCCTATATTTATTCGATATATATTTATGTATTAGTTCTATTTTCCAAGTCTTTGGTATTTAATATGACTAGGAAACTAGTTATATCAATGTAACACAATACCACTCTCTTCAGTCGAAAATATATGTTCCTAAAAAATGTTTTCTAAAATATTTCCAAAAAACAATATAATATTATCCTAATATATTTAAGATAAAATTTTACCTATATTTACTTTTTAATCAAATGTGTTTTTAAAAAATAATATTATTCTTGTTCTCCTATTGAGGAACTTTTCTATACTTTTTATTGTATATAAGAGTGTTCGACATATACATATTTACCCCCCATCTTGACCGTACTTCCATTGGATATTTCTTTACAAGATTACAATATAATTTGTTTAAATATTTTTTTTCTAATATTAAAAATTTGTTGTTTTAAATTGGTTTTTAATAAAAATTCTTTAAAAATGTTTTCAAGCTTATTATAAAATATTACTAAGTAACAAAATTTTCAAATGGTTTTCAATATTATTTAATGTTTTCAAGGGAAAATGGTTTTGAAAAACTTTTCAAAATTCCTTATTATTTTTTAAAAGGAAAATGGGTTTCCCAAAAATTTCAATCTTATTTCATATGTTTTCAAGTAAAATGGTTTTTGAAACAATTTCAGGCTCTATTTAAATATTTTAAAAGTATTTTTAATGACCTGGTTTTAAAAAATTTTCAATATTATTTTATATGATATCACTGAAAATGGGTTTCAAAACTTTTTCATGATATATTTATATTATTTCAATAAAAAAGGTTTCCAAATTGTTTTCAGATTTTTTTTTTCATTTTCATGTTTATTTTCTAGAAAATGGGTTTTAAGGGTTTTATGTATTAAATTACCTTTTTAAATAAATAAAAAATATTTTACTCAAGAAATGTTTTTAAAAGATATTCCCAAATTATTTTCTCTCTATGATGAAATCTGTTGATGTTTTCTATATCCTTGTAAGAAATTATTCAAATTATCTATTCTTGTTTTTTCACTAAATGTTTTATGGTTTCTATCATGCTGTATATAAAACTCATTCCTCTTCAACTAGATTTATTCTTGTGAGACCTGCTTCTTTTCATTGGATAGGATTTGATGAAATTATTATGAAAACTGTCATTTTAAGCAGGTTAATATATAATTACATGTTAATGACACCCATTTCATTTCATGGGATTATGATAGGATGTTTATTGAAGCCAAATATTTTTTTGGGTCATGATATGTTGAATGTTTTACTATGTTGTGGAATATATATGAATAATTTTTTTATGATTTTGGAGGGACATATATCTCTATATAATGTATTCCATAAAGACTTATATCTCATGAGATAATAATGAAAATAAAGATGATCAGATTGATCCACTTTGAAAAGATGGGGAAACCTTATCCATTACATGGAAAGGACTACGACTGGGGGAAAATGTTATATCCCTACCTATAGGTGTATTCAGAATGATGTTGGAAGATGAGGAAATCCGATACACTATAGGAAGATGGGAAAACCTAATCCCTTACAAGGAATAGTCTATTAATAGTGAAGGTGGTGTGTACCACCCAATATCTGTGGTCCCCTTGAAATTCCTTGAAAAGTTCTAAAAATTAGTCTTGACTTAGAGGAAATGATTCCAAATTTCAATATATGCCAAAATTCCATGTATTATTCCCATGATACAATTTCATGGATTATGTTATTTATTTCTATATTATTGAATTCTTATTAAATCCCAATTTTTATGCCATTATAAATTTTTATGTTCTTTAATATGTAGCGTATGATATTATAATGTCATGATCACATTCTATTACCCTTATGATCATATTTTTGGTCACATGTATCCCTTGTTTACCATTATTGAGTTTATGAGATCACCAATTTTTATGTCTCCACCCCAATTTTATGTAGATATGTTTTAGATATGATATGTCTAAGAAGGGTTCTAGTCATGAAGAACCTACTGGGAGATAATGTATCTCACTTATGTACTAGTGTATTCGTTTCTATGATTTCCAGAGCACTAGACCAATATAGTTGTTGGGAAACTATTTGTTTAAAGTATTAAGTATTCTAAAAAAGTTATGTAATGTCTATGAATGTTAATATAGGGTTTTTCTAATAAAGATACATTAAAAAAGTCACATGAGGAACATAACCAGATGGTTAATTTTTTTATGAACGTTTTCCAAGAAATTGTGCATGTAGGAACTTCCAGAATTTTCTAATAGGTTCCAATACAATAATACTTTTTTGGGAGAACTAATCAAGCTCAGAGGGAGGATCATGTTTTACAGGAATGATTAAAATATGTTAATAAGGGTATGTTTCCACATATTAATGTATATTATAAAGGTAGTATCATATTTGGTAAATGGTTATTTTTTCCTTATAATTTATATTTTATCAGAGAATTATTGAGTGAAGCTCATACCTCCCTATTTCCCATTAACCATGAAAGCACTAAGTCGTAAAGATACCATCTAATGTAATACAAGTTGAATAGAATTGAATGACGTATTGTGAAATATATTAAGAAATTATTTACTTATTAAGAAGTCAATATCTAACATAATTTATGAAATGGGATTCTCAGCTTCTTTTAGGGCTAGAGTAGAAATAAGAGAATATATTAAAGGATTTAATAGTGAAATTGAAAAAAAATATTGAGGTAATAATTCAATTTAGGATTTTTTTTATCAATGAAATAAATATGTGCATTTCATTCACATTCAATATATGATACCAGAAGATCAAATTTCATGAATACTTCTCAAAGATATAGTCAAGTTACATGGATTTCCACTCTCCATTATATCTGACTACGATTCCTGATTTACTTCTAATTTTTTAATAGATTTTAGAAGTCATT
Organism: Viscum album; assembly: GCA_963277665.1. Taxonomy (NCBI): domain Eukaryota; kingdom Viridiplantae; phylum Streptophyta; class Magnoliopsida; order Santalales; family Viscaceae; genus Viscum; species Viscum album. Next base: position 1,877,539,179 of record OY728161.1, read on the forward strand.
GGGTACTGAATTAAATTTAATAATATCATGGAAAATTTTATCTAATAGACATTCCCAATAGATGATTAAGACCTTGATAGACATGATTTTAGAATGTTTGATGTATTATCATGAATCTTTAGATCAACATATTTAATTAGTTTATTGATATTATAAGAATAGTTTTTATTCAAGTGTAAAAATGGAATCTTTTGAGGCATTATATGGAAATTGGTGTTGGAACAAATGTTTTCATGTTGAAGTTGGAAATAATAATGTTCTTAGTACAATAATTTTAATAAGAAATAGTTGAGAAAAATAAAATGATTTACCTATATATGAATAAATATCATAGTAGATAAAAAATTTATTCAGATTACCAGAGGAATAATCATTCATTTGAGGTAGGTGATCATTTTTTTAATGTATCCCCATGGAAAATTGTTATGCATTTTTGGTAAAAAAACAAGGAGCTATGTTCAAGGGACATTAGACCATATGAAATCATAGAGAATGTTTGATATGTTTCTAATAGAGTGAATCTGCCGCATTTTTATCTTAGGTACATTAAATATTTTATGTTTTGTTATTATTAAAAAATGATCTAGAAGAATATATACTTTTGAGCCATTAAGTAGTTCAGTTGGAAGGAAGATATTCCTAAAAATAGTGGACTACTACATTTCTTAACTACAAAGATAAGATTTAAAGAATAAGGAAATTAAAAAGGTCATAGTTTTGTTTAAAAAGTATAGTATTGAAGAATAAACATGGTAACCATAAAATGTAATGAGGGTGAGACATCCCTAGTTATTTAATGTGTAAATAATATTGTAAGGATTTTATTTCCAACAGGGGGAAGAATGAAAAATCCCATTAATGAAAGGATTAACTATTTTCATTTAAAATTAAAATTCATTAATTATATTTTATATATTTATATTCATTATTTTAATATTCATTATTTTTTTTTCTGTCAAAATAAATAAGATTTATTTCCTACCAAATTATTTTTTTTTTCATTATGTGGTTTTATTTAAAATAATTATTGAAAAATACTACAATTACTATTTTAAAAAATTATTTTTTATTAATTCATCATTTTAAAACTTTCTTAGCATCTATTTTTGAGAATTTTTTTGAATTGTTGGATTTTTCAAGGAATGGTTAAAAATATTGATTTTTATTTGGAACTGTATATAATTATTATGTAATTAGAATATAAAATTTTATTCTTTAAATTTTTAAAAGATTATTAGACATTTTTTATTAAAAATAAAAAAATAAATTCAATCAAAATCATCCTTATAGAAAAACTAAATTAAAAAATATTATACTTCAAAGGAAATTTTTGTGAAAAACATTTTTTTTCTCATTCAATGGGTTTGATTTTAAATAAAATCATGCTACAAAATTTAATTGAATTTGATAAAATTAATTTAATATTTTGAATTGGTTTAATTATTTTTATTCAATATGTTCAAAATAATGATTTGTTATAATGACAAGTAAAAATAGTAAAAATATTTTACAAGGGTTAAAGATAAAACATATTTATTAAGGGGATAATGTAAATTGATAATGGGTTAAAAATAGTTAAAAATTACTAAATTATATTGTATAGAAATAATCTACCGTATATATATTAATATTTCTATGTTTGTAATCTTTGGAGGCATTTGGTTTTAGTGAGATATTAATATATTTTAATATTTTTAAAAAATTCTTAGTATGTCTTCTCCTCGGCTTATAAAATGACATCCCTCTCGTCTTGTATACATACATCAAGATATTATTTTTTCATATAAATACATCTTAAATCTTCTATACAAAGCTATAGAGACACTAATGTAATATATTTTTTTCATAAAACCAAGCTTAGAAGGTTTTGGAAATTAACTTAATTATGCTTTCTGAAAATGAGGTATTTTTGTTAATTGTTTATATTTAGGGAAGACTACATACTCACACCCCAATGTAAATAATTATACCTTACAAACTCATATGGATTATCATAATGATATATTTATATTATATATTTCAGATTATTGACATATTAATCATTATATAAATATGATATATCAATTTTTTTTCATTTCAATCCATTGAAAATCATAATGTCGTCCATGTATATGTGTGAATTATCACCTCCAAAAAGTAGTTTGATTTTATTTTCATCATTACATCATGTGGATAATATATATAAAATTATCTAAATATATAATATGATATTTTTGAAATAATATTCACTCTAGCGATATAAAATGATACTCACTTTTTTTCGGTCTTGTTCATTGAAAAATGGAAATGTTATTTGTCCATACACATGACCAACTGTCAAAATGATTGTAACTTGTTCATTTTTTAGAACCATATACTGTTTTTGTTTTATTAATTATTATTAAAGCATAAAAAATATAAATATTTAATGATGATTATTTTTTGGATGATATAATAGTGACCACATTGACTATAGTAAACTTATCAACGTCTCTTGGGATATATGTGCCGAATATAATCACAACATCCAACATGAACATTATTGGTTATTTAATTAAATGAAAAATGATAATATATATAATAAAAATAATAATTATTCTAAAAAATATTATTAATATATTATATAATAATCACATTTTATTATCCCGAAAGTTAAAGATAGCACGTGATGAGTTAACCAAGAGGACATAGACACTTTACCTCATTTTTAATTATTTTAATGATTTATTTTATAAATAATTTTCTTCAATAAAGAAATATTTAAAAATAAATAATTGATGTATTTATATAGAAATTAGTGAATTATAAATGAAAATTTTTAATCTATTATAGATATTTTCAAAATGAATCATTTATTGATCATTTTGGCATTTATTTCAAAAAAACAAAAATAATGTTCTATTTAAAAATATATGGCATCAATGATTTTATCTCCATAAAACCATTATTAGATGTTCTTATATGTTTCCATGTATTATAAAAAAGAAATCCCTTATTACCATTATTATTCATATTTTAGTTTTTTAATTATTTTTTAAAAGGAATGGGTTTTTTGATATCTAAATATTGTTTTTATATGGATTCAAATGATCATTAAGGGATTTTTAAAGAAAAGGTGCATTATTAAAATAATTCTTTTTTGTGATATGGTCAGTATAAATTGTTTATGATGATAGGTGTTCCAGATATAAATCATGATTATGGGTGAGTCTGATATAACTTATGATGATAGGTGATCCCAATATAGATCATGATGATGGTTGAGCCTTGTATATCTCTTGAAATTGAGTGACCTCGATATATTTGTCCAATATATTTTGTAATTGGATATATAGGCTGGAAGATGAATATATTTTTAAATATGAATAAAATTGATGCAGTAATACGAATGTGAAGTATAAGATTTTTTTTCGAAAATTGTATGTTATGTTAAAGGAAAACCGAGATATATGATAACATGGTTTTAAAATAGACAAAAGGGGTTCTTTATTCATTTTTATGTACCTTATAAATATTTTCATACACATTCCAAATTTTTAAAAGTTTTTCAATGATTTTCAGGTTCATTAAGAACAATTACATATTTAAGTTGAAAATTAAATGTATTTTTCATGAAATGAAAAAATGTTTTATTTTTAATGTCTATTATTGTGAAAAAAAGGATTCTAAGAGGATGTGTAAAACATTTAATGATTGGATTTTAATGTGACATTCATGACCTAATTATATATAACTCAAATCCTGAATAGTTCTTCAAGAATATATGAAAATGAATTATTTTTTTAAAAAAATTATGATTTGAATAAAGGCCATGTATTTATATTCATAAAATCAAGATGAATGATACATTTTTCATATTATCATTATGAAATTCTAGATCACCCTAAAAGTCCATGTAAACTTCTTTAAATTAAAATATTTATTTAAATAATAACGATTTCGAATTTGGATGGACCTAACAAAATAAAAGGAACTATTATGAACCTAATACATAATTGTTTTTTAAAAATGACCCAATGAAATACAAGGTCTTCTATACATAGCCATATTTTATATTATTCTCACCTATAATAAACTATTTTCATTTTTTGGCCCAATAAACATTTTAGTTCATCTATTTTGGATGACCCTTATATACTACTACATCATTCGATACAAAGAAAAATTTCCAATTTAACTGCATTTTCAATAATAATTAATTATTCACACCCTTTCACAAGAGATAAATCAATGAGAATAATACAAGCATAATTTTCATAACAGATAGATGGATTCAATTTTTTTTATAAATGATAATTTAATTAAGAAAATCTAAGTATACATGAAACATATTATGGTAAAAAACAAGTGTCAAAAATATAAACAAAAATTTTATCAACAAAATATCCAAAATGTGATATATAATAAAATTTATAGTCCAATGGGGTGTTCAAAAATATTTTAGATGATGTCTATAACCTACACTAAACATCATAAAATACATCAAAACATTCAATTCTGTGTTATTTTAATCCACTATTTCAATATAAAAATAACACCTTCTTAACAACCATATTTTATATAGACTACAAGAGGATATGAAGATTAATCTTTATAAAATATATTTGTCATTTTCATGTGGTAAAAAAATTATAAATTTATTTTAAATAATCAAACACTAATAAATTATTCATTTTCCTAGCTCCACCCAAAGGGTTTCTTTTGAATAAATATTATATTGGTTAGTGTTAAGAATAAATTAATACCAAAAAATTTATGATTTTAAATGAAATATTGAAAGGAGTCTTAATGTACGTAATTATAGAGGTGTCTTATAACAATAAAATGATTTAAAATTTCAAACATGTACTCTATTTGATATATCACTCTAAATTCCCAATACCATGTAGAAAAAATAAATGTGAATAGTAATATGGTGATTATCTATCTGCTCATTAATGTGAAAAATATGGAAAAATTTTTAATCACAATACATATACTATTTTATTTTTATCTCTATGAATATTAAATATCTTCTTGATAACTTGATTATGGTTTTTCCTGATCTAAATCTCTTTGAAATTTTTGGGTTTCTTGATGTCTTCATCCTTAATCTTAGATACATTATTCTTTTTCACTTCCATATGTAAAATAAATTACTTTTATTTTACTTGATCAAAATTTATTACTAATTCTGATTATTTTATCCAAATGATTAATCATCACTTTTCTATATGACAATCCTTTTGTTTTATTTGGGGAAATAATTTTCATAACAGTAGTATTGTTACATTTAGCCACTAATTCTTTCCCACTATTCTTTAGTAATTTCCCTTGTTTAGTTAGCCATGTTATGAATTTTATTGTTATATTCCTATATAGTTTCCAAATACCACACATATTTTTAGTAGAATTCATGTTTTCCCTCACTGGAAACATTTCATTCTATTCCTCTAGGTTTTCCATAACAAATGAAATCCTCTTATCCATCTCATCAATTGATTCTAATTAAGATTTGATATTTCTTCCAACAGATTTAATTCTTATGGACAATTTAAAAAGGCATAAAATGTTCCTTTTACTACAATAGAATAATCATACCTTCTTTGTATCTACATAATTTTTATCTTTTTAATGATAATTTTTATTCTCTCTTTTATTTACACCTCATGGAAGAATCATTCTTTTTTATACTTTGTTTCCTAAATAGTTATAGATTTATTTTCACATTGTATATAAACTGTAATCTATTAGTATATACTTGGACTCTACATAACTGTGAAAATCTAAATTTCAATTTTCATTGAAATGATTTAAATATTGAAATCTGTTCTGTGTGGATAAATTAACTTTATTCTCTAATGTTTTCTTATCATCAACAAATTACTGTTTTCTTTATCTATGAACCCGCATAAAATAGTACGTATTTTATTTTAATACATCGAATTATTGTTTCAAAATTCAATATATTTATCTAAAAACCATCAATAACAACATATATGATAAATAAATACTTTTCATTTCAAATTATTTTTTATTTTTCTAGATATAAAATCTTCTACTACATAGAATTTTTGAAAAATATTTCCCCTTTATAAGGTAAATTTAGGGTTTGAATTTTTTTATAATTTCTCACATCCATCCTTGAAACATTCATCAGATTCCAAGAACTTTTATACAAATATAGTTCTTAAGATATTTCCTTCAATCTTGTACTACCTGATAAAATAATTTTAGTAAAAATAGAATCCTCTATGGGATGGGTTAACATCTTCCATATTGTGGTAGTATATATTTCTCCAAATGATCTAAACATTTTATTACCATCAATATTATTATTTCACTATGTATTTTTTTTAATACACATGGCTTTAATATTTAATTTATTTACAAAGATTCTTCCAATTCACTTTTTATCAAATTCCTATGATTTTAATTCATCATATTTTCTTTGTATGAAGAAATTAAAATATACATTATTTTATTTTCATTAATTTTAAATTAACCATCCTTGAAATTGATTTTGGATTTATTTGATTTCTCTAATGCACGGATCGATTTTACAATAAATTTATTAATAAAAACTTTCACACAATAATTTTTTTATTTTTATTAAATTAGTGATTTTTTCAATATTAAAATTATTGGTCCTTAAGAATAAAAGTTTTTTAATCGTGTTTCAATTTAAAACCATTATATCCCTAGAATCATCTATATATTAAGCTTCCAGTTATACCTGATGTTTTGCTTTATATAATCCCATGATAAATTAATATATTTGAGTGGAAACAAGAATAATAATATTCTTTAAATAGTAATTCACTACAAAGTAGAGTATTTTAATATATTTAAATGGCCCATTATTATCACAACTGGAACATATTTAATTACATTGATAAATAAAATTATAATTATCTAAACTAATACCCCTTGATTTCCTTTCATTAGTGGTGGGAGATATTCTGTTTATTTGGAAATTTTCATTGATTTATCAAACAATGTTTTATTATATTTTAGCGTTTTATTAAAATCCACATTATTTATAGAAAATATCATACAAAATGAATTTTCTAATAATAATATTTAAAACTATATTTAAATATAATTTCTATATTATTCTGATAGTAACAATGTGAAATGAAAATTTATATCTAACAAGAGGAAACATAGTTTCCATTGATATGCGTTTAAGTGCCTAGGTGTGGGTTTAGCCAAATGAGATGGGTGGGTTTGAATCAAAGTAACATTATTTTTAATATAAAATTACACTTAATATTTTATCCATTTTCAGTCCCCTCTCATGATAGAATCTATACCTATTAATATTTAAATGGATCCATTTATATTTTACACCATACACTAAATCCACATTATATTTACAATATAATTTAAAGAGAGAGATATTTTTTTTTAAATGCTTAGTTCTAAAGTGGGTACCCGCTCCATATTCTGTTCATGTCAATTTTAAGATAATTATTTAAACAATAGAGAATAAAAGTGATAACAGGTGGGTGAGATGTCATCATATTATACTCAAAACCAGTATAATTTCAATTTTCTTTAAAAGAAAACTTAGTGAATGTTTTATATCAAAATTTCTAGGAATGTAACTATCTACTAATAAGATATTTATATAGAATACTAATAGATATTAATTATCATAGGTAGTTGGTATTGGAATAAAATTTTAACCTTAAATTTTGAACACATCCTTTCTAAAATGATAAAGGATATCATCATTTATAACTATATGTCACTTAAAAAGAATTATCATATCTCCTTCCACAGTAATAATTTTATTACCGATAGGAATTATGATAAAATACATGAATCATTACCTCTATAAAAATCTAATGTCTCGTCTTTTAAAAAGAATCATATTTCCATATTCTCTCAATATGTGAGTTAATTTTTATCTTCAAAACCTTACATCTCCTTAATTTGAACGTCTCAACACCAAGATAAGGAACCAAAATAGTGGTAACCATCTCTCACTAACCTATTATTATTTATTATATTATTTATTAGATTGTTTTTTGGAAATAAATTCACTATAAAATTCTCATTATTTTTCTTATTCTTATTCATTTATATATATTGATTTTATCTCCATTGAAGTAGCATCAGATTTCCTCAATTCTCTCTGATGGATTCCCATCTATTCAATCTTCTAACCATATATATTCAATATCACATAATATATGTTTTTATTGGTTATATGGAAAATAATTTAATTAATCTCGGTTCTATTCTCCTCAAATTATACCTAAACTACTTCATATGGGTGTTCTCCCACCATCTGCACAACTATTATTCAACAGAACCACATAGAGTTTCTCCAATGATCTCATTAATTTTACATTCTTCTTAAAACAATATTTTATTTGTTTTTTTGATAAAAAAATGTTTACCATTACATCCTTATATTATCTTAGATGAATGAATATATTTTTAATTATAACAAATGTTTTGGGATATTTTGTCTTCAAATATTTTCTCAAAATCAATAATAACATATATTTTTATCTCCATAAAAACATGAAACAATATTTAAATTATAGAATATATTATCTTAATAGTACAAGATAGTAGATGAATTCTATGAATCAGCTTGAATATAATTCACTAATTTCTTCACAAACCAAAAATATTTATTTCAAATTAAAGATCATATTTCTAACTCATTCATAATGAATCACAAACTTATTTATGATTCTAAATACACAGAATTAAAGCTTCATCCTCACAAGAAATACTGAAGTACATCATGAGTAATAACATAGGGATTACATATTATATAATCCCAATCTTACTCATTAAACCCCATATTTTTTCCATAACTATTTTTCATACATAAGAAATATAACTTCTTTAGTATCACTTATTTGTGCATAAAAAATTTCCAAAATTCACAAGTCACTAACTGATGACTTATATTTTTTTTCCAATGATCCCTAAATTTCTCTTAGGGTATCTTTGTTTTCTATATTTCAGTTAAAAATATCATCATATTGGTAGATTACCCTTATAAATCTGATGACTACCATTTTAAAATCTCATGAAGACCCTTACACAGTGTTTGATGACCCTTATAGAATCTATATAACACATATATTTTTATGTTTAACCTTATAAATTAATGTAATAAAATTTAAACCTAACTAAAATCATATCATATGAATATTTTATTAATTTTATGAACATTACTAAAAATGGTTAACTAAAAAAAATATCTAGCTCTGATGATACAAATTTGGACCCAAATAAAAATAAAAAATGCCTTTGAAAATACTAAATACTATAAATACTTTATAAGGATTCCAAATTTTATATAATATTATTGATCTGTATGAATGCGTTAATACATAATTTTTTTCATATCATATGATCTAGAGGACCCTTATACAATATAAAAGGTAACAATAATTATTCAAATTTTTTATTTAACATAATATTTCATAATTCAATCATATAATTCTAGGTATTGTTTAATTCAACCTAGGATTATTATAATCCATTCAAGGAAAATTTAATGACATTAATAGACTTGGTATCTTATAATAATAATTTACATGGTCATCAATATAATTTGAAAATTCATCACGCATCACATAAACTCATCTTTATCTACTTCACTGAATCATGAAATCCTTTTAATTTTCAGCACTAATGTGGATTTTGAAAACTTTTATCTTATAGATTTTAGTCATTGAACACAATAGCTATCTGGGTTAATAAATTCTTTGATGGTTTATCCATAATTATTTTATTAATTTTAATTTCAATTAAACCTTATAAAGTTATATTTTTGTAAACTTATTCATTTCAATAAAACTATTATAGAAATTACATATCAACACATTTGAAATACTATCTCACAGGAATATCTGCGCACACCTCTACTCAAACTACACAAGAAATATCCACCAATACTAATCTATTGTCATCATAGAATATAAATTCAATATGAGTTATCACATATGGACTTTATAGGAATTAAACTATCACCTAGTGAACCTCCCACATACTATCTCTCAACACAGATTTCCACCTCTTCTACATGAGATATTTATAGAATATTTAATAGTATAACAAGTATCCATTGTAATTTATTTAAAAAAAATTAATTATACATTCTAAATATTCTTCAACATTTGTATTGTATGGATTAATATGAAATAAATATTTAAATTTATCTAAATTGTTCATAATAGACATAGAGTCTTTCTTATAGTTTATAAACACTCCATACATCACCCTAAAACATGTCAAGGTATAAATATTTTAAGAATAAATATTGATTCTATTTTTTTAGTAAGAACCTACCAGTTCATGGCATAAAGTACAATACCCCCACATTGATGTTATACCCCTTCTCATGTGAAGGTATCCAATATTGAAGAAATATATAGTTTTTGTAGTGAATACAGTCCTCTACATCCTTTGAAGACACAAATACATTTCAATTCAGTTATTCATGGAATTAAAATTCAGTCATGTTATTAACAATCATTGGATTTTGTGGTTGAGGTCCTTGTTAAAGAGTTTGAAGGATTTTAGATATACCTTCTTGAACCCAATGATCCGCCGTAGGTTGATATGGAATTCCATGATCATCATTAACTTTTTATTGGAAGGTTTAAGTAATATTGGTTTAATAATCTACATTAATATAAATGATCACATACAAATGTTTCTCTAAAGGATATGAAACTCATTGTTTCAATCCATAGTATAAAAAAATGATTCCTCAATATTTATATTAAACAATTTTGAAATGTGAAAAGAGAAGATCAAGATAAATATAATAAATATAAGCAATATCCACCCCAACTCAATCACCCACACCATGAAAATTTTCACCCATATAATTAACCCCCCCTCTATGAGTTATGCCAACAACCCAACAAATCATGCATACATTGGGTTCTTTGAATGTCAAAAACAATCAAGATGAAACTCATCCCTCCGACCAAAGTTATCTATTTAAATTCAAATCCACATTCTCCCCAAAAGGGAACTAATAACAATGTCCAAACCCATAAGGATCAATCTATATGAAACATTACCACAAACAAACCCCTTCCAATGATACTTAAAACACACCTAAAGGTACTTATATGAAAACTAAATCACAACTTATGAATATTTAAAAAAAATTGAATCACCAATATCGTTTATTTAGAAAACAATTCAACAATAACAGAATAATCTCAAGAAGAATTTAATTGGGTTATTGAACCCATAAATAAAATTTTTGAAATTCAAAATCCACTACATCTCATGTTTTGAACAAAACATTGAGAGATTAAAAACCACCAAATCAAAAAATACCCTTGAAATGTAATAAAACTATAGACTTATGTGTAAACATATATATAACCCTTCTATGATGGTTTATAGTAAATGTCTTATAATATAAAAACATAAATAATATATATGTGTATGATATATTTTAAATAAGGGATTTTCCTATTAAAAAATGAGAATATTTGAGGGTATATGGGGGTATTAAAATCTTATTGTCATTCCCTATTCAAAAAAGAATAATATTATAAAATTTAGTGATCTGGTTTAATAACCCACATCCAAAATTATAATAGTTTTAGAGGGAGTTTGAATTTTTCTCCATTGGTTGATGAGTCATTTTGAAATCTAAATAATAGAATGATATTCTAGGTTTTTTAATTTATAAATGTAACACCCCAGGTAAATAAAGAATTTGAAATTTTTAAATTTATCCATATTTATGAATAAAATATTTATATTACGTTAAAGGGGATGCTATGCTCGATGGCGTACCCAATACGCAACAACGAGTTTCTTGTGAATCTTACGTTGCACTCTAATAATAAAATAATATTATTTTAAATAGTAGTTAACGCCTAGCCGTTGTAATGGCGGGAATGAACAGAGATAACTAAAAAATGATTAAATATGTTTGTCAAATATTTTTACTCTTTAAAATAAATATTAGAGGATTAAAAACTCGAATGAATCTAATTTTTAGCGTAGACATTCTAATATTCTTTAAAAGGTCGATTAACCGCCTTTTGATGGTGAACCTCTTTTAAATCCACTATTTGAAAATTTTATGTGTTATATTTGAAAAAAAAATTCTTATTTAGAATCAGGACATCAAAATTTACTTTGTGTAAATTTTTGGTATCTTTCCGATAAAGTTCATTTTTTTAATGAATAGTGAAAAATGTTGTATTTTAATTCAAATCCACTTTTTAATCTAATTTATTTATATGATTATATTATATTTTGAATTGGTTTTAAAGTGAAATTAGAATATATTTTTACCATTTAATACAATATTGGTCATTGGAATTAATTTCACTTTGAAATTGGACTTAAACTTGTGTCAATCTTTTGATACTTATTGTTTCATAAAAACACGCTATTTGCTCTGACAGCGGGAATTAATTGTTAAATTAATTAATGCAACTTATATGATTTGAATTTTGTAAAATAGAAATCATTTTTGAATTCAGAATATCAAATATATCTTCAGGTAAAGTTTTGGTTTTTTTCTGGAAAACATCAATTTTTGATGAAGAGTGAAACCACTAAGTGGTACTTATAAAAACTGATTTTCCATTAAAATGAAATTTTACAACCTCTGTGTTTTTAATTTCTAAAATCCAACATACATGGTTGTCATTAAGATGTAAAATGTGGTTCAATGGGATTAAAATAATTTTTTGGTGAATAGTAACTTATTATGTTTTTAATCGCGATTAGAGGTAATTACTGTAGTTTAAGGTAAAAATAATGTTTTAATAATATGAGATGAGATTGAAACTTGTCCTACCCTCATTGGATGTGTCATGGACGACCAAGAAAATACATGGGTCAACTTGGGGACCCCATGGAGCCACTATGGTTGGGAAATGAAATAAATAACATTTTATTTAATGTTAAAGTAAATATGACACAAACCTGAGATGTTTTACTAAAACAATTTTTACAGGAGGTTATAAAAGTCAGATGTTTGACTATAAATATTCTATAGAAATATAAAAATATTTACTACATCATTATTTTTTTTTATAATTTTTATACATTAAATATATTAAATTATTTATGACATCATGATGATGCAGCAATTACCTCATTAATAAAGGATTTAAATAAAATGAAAATATAATGTAAAATCTATGCATTACACATGTCCAAAACCTATTGGATGGGTATATTTAGAATCCTTATCACCTTAGCCTTGAATTATATCAATGTGGGACATTTTAAATCTGAAACTCATTTTAAAATAAAGTATCATTTCATTACTTTCCAAGAGTGCCCCTCCACTCCTCTTATAAAAGGCCCCAACCTCTACCTCCTTACCCACACATCAAAAGCCTTTGGATCGACCAAACCCTTCCCATTTTGTCTCTAACGATCCCTCTATAACTCATTGAAGCCTCAATTTGGGCAGAAGTCTTCCCAAGGAAGCTTTTGAGCTCAAACCAAAGGGAGTTACCCAATTTTATGGTAATGTCTTCACTTGAGTCCTTTTGTTTTATTTTGCTTCTCCAACCCCCTAAACTATTTTTATTCATTTCTTTTGTAACATATCCAGTATCATCAATATACTAGGATTTTGTTATATGAACTATTCTAGCTACACTTACACACACCTATATCTAATGGTTAAAGAACATACTGTTTCTGTGGATGGCGAATTACTGCCTCACGAAACGATGATTGTGCAATATTATTTTAACAACTTCAAAGGTGGCCATTAAGATGTCACTATATATAATATTTTTATGCTTCCTTAATATTCTGTATTTTTCATTTATTGAATACCTTTATGGTTTCCATTATGGGTAAACGCGATATCTTCATTTTAGGAAGTGCGGACTACCGCCCCCTCAAAGTTATTTGATTCGTTAATGCCATATGTGGGACGTATAAAGGATGGAATTAATGGTATTACATATGATATCCTACTGGAATTATAATATACCTTTATATAATTATTATTTAATTCCATTGAATAAAAAATAAAAAGAAATGAAAGTAGCGTTCATGCGTACGTACGGCTTACCGTCTCCATGAACGGTACATTTCATTTCTTATCTCCAAATGATATGTACTATTATAAGTACATATATAAAATGGATATATATTTAATATATTAAATATAAATGATGGATATCATTCTGTAATTACAATATATATATATATCTCTCATTTTTTATTAATTCCATTAATATGACAAAAAAAATGAAAGTAGCGTTCATGCGTACGTACGACCTACCGTCTCCATGAACAGGGATTTTAATTTTTATTCTCCAAATGCTATGGAATAGTATAAAATGAATATATACTGGATATATATGACATTTAAAACATAAATACTATTATGGATATGATTTACCTATAACTACATGGAAAATTCGTTTCCAACAAGTTCGATTTTTACTCATGTACTGAACATCGACAAAAACGTCTGATATGAACTCACTTTATTAACTAATTATTATAACCTTATAATATGTGATATTAACTGAATATAAATCTTTAAAGTAGGTCCTTAAGAAATTATAAATTGACCAAATTTTATTATTCAGGAGATTAAAGAATGATCGAGTCATGTCGGACACGAGGTAAGGGATCCAACTCCTCTCTTTCTTTTTAAGTACACTCTTTTATGTCATTCCTTTTAAAGATAATCTTTCTTGTTATTGGGATGTTATTTTATATTACATTTACTGTAATTTTTATGTTAATATGATTAGAGACCCTATTCTCTATCATCAATCCATTTTGGAAGTTTTGAGTGGCGCCGTTAGGCTGCCGAATTTTCGTAAGAGATCTAACCTCTCTCATTCTTTTTAAGTACTCTCCTTTATGTCACTTCTTTTAAGCTCCTATTTGTTATGTTGGGGGATGTTATTTTATATTCCTATTTCTTTTAACATTATGTTAATATGATTAGAGACCCTATTTTATCTGATCAATCCATTTTTGTAAGTTTTAAGTAGTGCCGTTAGGCTGCAGAGTTTTCGTAAGGGATTTTTCATGTCACTTTTATTCCCGTGAGATTTATGCTACATTTGCCACTATTTATTTTGAGTGGTGTATGTACTTCCCATTATTTTACTCATTATGTAATATAATTTCATTTATGAGTATTTACATCAATGATGTATTTTCCTTCTTTCACAGGGTGTATGTTTCGAAAGATACCCATGTCGGTAACGGAAACCTTTCACCCTCCTTTTTTTAAAAGACTTCTTTTGTTATGTCTTTTAATTCACATAATATTATGTTGGGATATGTTCTTCTATATCATTATTTATTTAAATTTTATGTCCATTTGATGAGATACCCTTTTTATCTCTCATCAACTCATTTTCGGAATTTTGTAGTGACGCCGTTAGGATGTCAAATTTTTGCAAGGGAACTTCCTAACCCAAATTTGATTATTTGGGATAAACTTGTACTCCTTAAATATGTCATTCTATGAATTTGTGTGAACAGCCACTGATTGTTTTATATTTAATATCCACTTATATTTGGTGTATTCGTTTGTCACACATAATTATGTAATTGATTTATCCTTAAACCAAGGATACCATCTTTGTAAGGGACTTCGTCTCAATCTACATTCATTGAGGCATATTTTGTTTTATACACAACCTTATTTTATACGGTGTATAAACCCCTTTGACTTTTACCTTTATCCAAAAAGGAATCTTTTTTATAAGAAGCATTTTACTAAACGACAAAAGGGAATGTGTTTGTCGTACATATGCGGCGACAACAACTTCTCTGCCACCGTGACTATTATTTGAGTTTCGGCTTCCTCTACAAGCCATACTTTATTTTAAAAGAAAAATAAATACCATGTTTTAATTTTCTTTTATTTTGGTATTTAAAATGGTTTTGATAATGTTTTTGTTATATCACTCTGTTATTGAAATGTGTAAATTTTATGTTTCCTTTATGTATGTTTTATGTGATACGATTATGTTATGGTTCTTGATAATTATTATGAAGACGGGTGGTTCCGTGATAAACTAAGGGTGGGTTAGCCCGATATAGATCTCCAATGCATTGGGTAACGCAAAGGAGTGAAACATTAAGGTTTCTCCGAAGAGATTTAGGGAATATACTATGATGGGTATTCCAAACGTAACCAAGAGGGTTACTCCCTACATAAGAATGTTATAAATGCCTCAAGTTACCATTATGTCTTATGATTTCTATGATTTATTCAAGATTTTATGAGGCATTTTAAAGCGCTTATGATTTATGGGTAAAGTATTATTTCATTATTATGTATATATGTACTCATGTTTCCTTTCCATACTTTTTATAACCCTTACTGAGCTTTTTATGCTCATCCCATGTTTTTGAAATGTTTTTCACAGGTCAAGGGAATGTTACCTGATATGATGATAGTGTCAAGGAAGTGTCAAGAAAGAATCCATGTTTTATTTTTAATATGTTTCCGTTGATGGAAAAAATTAATACTATCTTTTATGTAACCACTTTGTTAAAATGTTGAATGTAATGCAAGTTTTATGAACTAATTCTCTAAAACTCTAAACCTGAAAAGATCCTCAATGTGTAATCTTGTAATAACTCAAGATTAAGTAAGGTTTATTGCTAGGGCCTTATAATAAAAAATATATATTATGATTTTTATTAACTTCTTATGGGAGAAATTATGGATTGGGTGAATAGTAGAGGATTAACGAGTGAATCGAGCTGTTATAATAGGTTATATAAGAATCTTTAGGTCATTAATATGGTATTCATAATAATCGTTCTCTTTATTTTGAATTAATACATTATTTATTACATAAGATTACACTTAATACGACCTATATGATAAATAAGTCTAGTAAATTTGGTAATTAGGTACATAGGATAATATACTAAAAATGGGATACCCCAAAATTAGGTAAAACATCTTTAATAGGCTTTTAAAATTCCATGGATTTTAAAAATGCATGGGATATCCTTTGAAAAACATAAGAATGTCCTGAGATATAAATATTTTAAGGGAAAAAACATGGAATAAGGTGATACATGTAAGAAAATAGGTATATAAATGGGGCATAAATTGAGAAGGAATAAAAAACCTTAAAAAAGTGATATACTATAGCATGACAATCAAAACAACGAAAATATGGAAATAACATAAAATAATCCATTATAAACATAGTCCAAGATTAAACATCCTTGAAATCATGGTAAAAAAATATCATAAAGTAATTAGGTTCACTCCTTGTCCCAACATAATTTCCATTGAGACTAATTATTACCCAATGTATTAGCGTACTATCTAATTCTCAATGAACCCATCATATTCATTTCATTCACATTATTAAGTGTGCCACATAGATAATACAACATGGAATAATTCATCATAATCTTTTATTCCCTGAACAATTATTTGGTAAACATACATAAAAGTCCAAATTTAAATATTAATAAGTTTAAAATGTTGAATACCCATGATAGAAAATTGGTATGTTATTCACTACAAAATATTTTTGACTTTGGAAATTGCAGAGAAATTTTGGCTATACAACAACATCAAAGAGTAATTTTTAAATTGTTTGATGAGATAAAAATTAGACTCTCATAATTTGGAAAAAAATTAGATAGTAATGGGGATATGGAATAACATATCACATCATATAAAAATGATGATAATATACATATGGTAAAGAATATTCTTTAATAAAGAATAGAAAATTAAATGATTTTATACTTGAGTGTATGACTACAAATTCTTGGTAGGGGATTCTTGAGAACTAGGGTGTAGCATTGGAGGACTTCGGAGAGTGTAAGTAAAAGTTTGGACGTTCTCAAATGAGTAAGAGTAATGTGAAATGGGAGTTTTTGTGGATTTATATAGGAAAATATGTGGATTTCATTAATTTTTTAGGTTTTGGGATATAAATAATAAAATAACAAAAACAACAGACCATCCAATGGTTTTTTCTCATGTATTTATTAAAATGGGAGTGGTTATCATTATTTTATGAAGAAATGGTTCGAACCTAATTAAATAATTACCTTTATTATATGAAGGGGATTCACACTTTTAAAGAAATTATTTGAAATCAAAAAAATATATTAATGTGTTTAGAGGATTCATAATGTATTTTTAAAATATGTAAAATAAAAATAAAAATAAATAATTTTTTAAATATAAAACATATATTTCTTCATGGATACATTTTAAAGTATGTTTTACATCACTTTGGGGTCATTATGATGTCACAATACACAAAGTATATTTATATGGTATTTAATTTTTATTAGAAAATTAGACTGTCTCAAAATATTATATAATATTCACTACTGGATAATTATTAAATTTTTATTCAAAAAATAATATCCATTTATATAAATAATTTTCTAGATTTTTGAATTTTCACTTTTAAAATAAAATTGAAATTAATTTAGAAATGTTGGGTTCTTTGAAAATAATAGTTTATGAATCATTTTATAAATTAATTTTGACATCCTAAAAATTTTATGATCATTAATATTTAATAAAAAATATGTAATAATAATATTTAATTAAAATATGATTTATTTTTAAAAAATCAATTAATTCATCAAAAATAAGTTTATTAATTGAATTTTAATATTAACGAAAATTCAAGTTGTGTTTTATGGTATCAAAATATAAAAAATTAAAAATTAAAAATAATATGGTGAAAATATAACAATTGTTATATAAAAAATGTACATACTCATATCCCTAGGCTATCGATCCATATACCTTCAATACACCAACAAACTCTCTAAGGTTAGGTTATTGGATGGTGGTACTTTCAGGGAGGGGTTCATTAAATAAGGATTGGGCCGTGATCTAGATGACCATGAAATTCTTCCAAAAATGGTTTTGATCATGACTTAGTTGTTGGATATCATATTATGCTTGGTTAAGGGGAAATCCTTGTGATGCCAACTCCCTTGGAATATCTGATAAAGGGTCTTCATAGGGCATGATCCTATTATCTGAGGTCATCACATCCTTTTGTAATGTCAATTTGATTTGTTAAATCAATATGTTTATAAAAATAATCTAATCACTATTAAATTACTATATTATCAATGGTAATAATACCTAATGGTCTTTTAAATACAATTGGATATAATAAAACAAAATTAGTGCATGCATTTTATATAACCATATTAAATAATAATAAATTTATTTTTAATAAAAAGTGAAATGTTATTTATTAGGGTTCGAGGCATTACAATATTACCACCTTAAGAAATTTCACCCTCGAAATTTTATATTACCACACTATATAAGATGAGGGTAACTATATTTGATCACATCCTCTAGTTCCCACATCTTGTTTTCAAACTCATGGGTTCTCCACAACACAATGAAAATGCACATTTTCTTATTTCATTGAACAATGACTCTACAATCTAAGATCATCACCATATACTCCTAAAAGGAAATTTCATTCTCTAATATAACCACTTATGGATGGATACATTTGAGGGGTCTGGTATGTACTTTCTCATGAGGCATACCTGGAATACATCGTGTACTTGATAAAGTTTAGGTGGGGGTGTATGTTGGTAGGCCACTACTCCGATGTGATCAAGGATCTCTACGGGGATGATGAATCTTGGATAATATTTCACTTCTTCTAAAATATCACCACTTTATTATGTAGAGATATGGAAAGGAATTCCTTATATCTAACATCAAACTCTAGGTCTCATCAAAGACTGTCATCATAGCTCTTTTAACAACTCTAAAAAGGCTTTATGTGTTGCTGAATGGTCATAACATCTTCCACCATTTAGTCAACAATTTTAGTAACTATATTTTTTCTTTATCAAACTTCATCCCAACATGAAGGTGTTCCCCACCTATTCCCATAAAGTTCTTTATAATGATCCATTTAGATTCTTGAGTGGAAATTGTTGTTGAATGAAAACTCAAACATGGATAGATGTTTGTCTCATCCTTCTTTGATGTCAATTGAGAATGTTCTGAACATATCCTCAAGTTTTTGGATAGTTTTATCTTATTAGACATCATTTTGAGGTTAATAATTCTTGATGATGTTAAAATAAGTTTTAGCAGAATATTCAATAATTTTGCAGAACATAGAGGTGAATCTTAGATCTCGATTGGATACAATTGACTGCAGTACTCTATAATGCCTTACCACTTCTGTAATGTATATTTGAGACATTTTATGAACTAAGAAGTACTATCTAATTAAAATTAAATCATTTATACCAGTATGATGATCCTTAATAGCTAATATAGAATTGTTTCCCCCCAAATTCATTTATAATTTCACAGAAAATGACCATGATAAAAATTTTCCATTCCCATGTTTTTATGGTAAATGGTTTCATCATCTTCTTATACTTATACTTTTCAGCCTTCATTTTCTTACACACTGTTCACTTTGATGTTTATTTACAGATCTTCTTCATATTGTCCCCTAATAGTGCTCTCGTAGACCTAGATACATCATTTTGCTTCTTGGGTGAATAAAGAAGGACGAACTATCATCATCATCCGAAATTTTCGTCATTAAAAAAGTATTTTATGGTACACCTAGTCTGGAGAAAAATCTCACAAATCCTTCTTCATTAACATTTAAATATATGTATTTTACATTTCTTATAGTTTCTAAATTTTTTAAAAAATTCAAATCATAAATTTTACCATCTTTTAGCTTCTCTATAAGGGACGATTGAGAAATCATTTGATAAATGATTAATGATGTTCCTCCCTTTTTGATTCTCATTTCTATACAGTCAAAGTGTAATAATATTGGATCCCTCTCAATTATCATTAATCATACAATCATTGGATCCTTTATACATATAAAATCATCCACTTTTGATGCATTAATTGGATGGTTTTAAATTGAGAAGTTATAATCATTGATCATCTCTAACTATCTTCATTGATGCATAATTATCTCTTTTTATGTGAATATATACTTGAGACTTTTTTGATATGTATGAATTTCATAATTCTCCCCATAGAGATAATGCTTCCGTATTTTTCAAAGAAAAGATCACTATAGCCTACTCCAGATCATGCTTTGGGTTGTTCTGTTCATTAACATTCAACTACATTGATGCATAAGCTATGAATTTTTCATTCTAAATTAACACACAACCCAATACCATCATCAATGTATCATTGAATACCATAAAAATATACCCACTTGTTGAAATTATGGTCACAAGGTAAGGGATAATTCATTTTTTCAACTCCTTAATGTTGTATTCCCATTCTCATTTATAAATAAACATGACTCTCTTCTGAGTCATCTTGGTTAAAGGGTTCGAAAATCAAGATGAATTTCTCAAAAATAAAAAATAATATCTATCTAACCCAAGGAAGCTATGGATATCAATCATAGTTGATTTCCTTAACCATCCTTCATTTAATTCTATTTTTTATGGGTCCACATTTACCACATTTATTGTGATGATATTCCTTAAAAATGAGACTTCCATCAACAAGAACTCACATTTTATGTACATTTCATAAATATTTTTTTTTGTAAAGTCTTTTTCACTTTTCTCTGATTCTCCTCATGCTCCTAATTGGTTTTTTATGACATTATAATATTATCTCTAAAGACTACAAAATATTGTTTAGGAAATATTTAAATAATATATTTTTCATGTCCATGAATATTTTTGGAGCATTAATGTGTCCCAAATGCATTACAATGAATTACTAGATCCAGTACCTTTTACCAAAATAAGTCTTGGGGATATCCTTCTTCCTCACCCAAACTTGATATGATCCTAACTGAAGATCCCCATTAGAGAAGTATGGTTCTCCATGTAACTAATTAAAAAAATCATTAATCCATGGATATAGATACATTTTCTTTATTATGGTCTTTTTAATCTAACAATAATTAAAAAAAGTGTCATTGACCCATGTATCTTCATAAAGAAGAGGATTGGTTAACCCTAATGCCAAGCACTTGGGAATGTGGAAACTTTATCAAAATTCATCTATTGTTTTCTGTTTATCTCCTCATGTTCCACAAAATCCATTCTATTTGGAGTATTGGATAATGGTAATGCACCAGGTATGATCTCGATTAAAAATTTAACCTCTCAGCTTAGAGGAAGATAGTGGAATACCTTGGGAAACATGTCATTGTATTCTCTAAAACAAGTTTGTCTTCTAGGATGGTTCTTTCCATATAATCAATCATTTTTGGTAGATATTTTTACTTATATGGAAATAATACCTATTCTGGAGATTTGGGTTTCTAATAATATTCATCCTACTTCTTACACTTGTATAGAATCGAGGGTCGATTCAAAATATGGAAAGTGATTTACATCTCCTAGAAATTTATGTTGGCTCTTTATATGTAAAGATAATCCATTACTCTAATTGTGTCAAATTACATAAAGAAGAGTATGAAAATATTTGTTGTAATGTTCATCCAATAGATAGTGACATGGGAGGAGTTAAATAATTTGGATGTAATGATTTACCCATTTTCTGTTTTCACTAACAGCTCTACTTCCATTCTTTGTGGTGGTGCTCGAATATTTCTTTCTATACTTTTGTGATATGAAGGAATACATAGAACATGAATCAAATGTATGTTCATTATTCTTGATTGAATGGATTTTGCACCAATCACCGCTCTATTATGGAATTCCACCTCAATGATTCTTATGGAAGAAGATCTCCCTTTCTTCTTTGGTGTTTGTTGGTTGTATGAAAAAACCATTGGCTATGTGTATTTGTTTTAAAAGATCTCTCGATACATGTAGTTTAAGAAATTAAAAATGTGATGCGGGTTTACCAAAACATTTCTTTCCTCCATGGTATTAGCAGCTTTTTTCTATTAGAAATAGTTATCTTCGGTCCCTTCCTTCCCACACCTAAATCATTTCCATCTCCCCATTAGGCAATTATTGAGTTGATTTTTTTTCCAAATTGTTGAAAAGTGAGATAATGAAATTCATGGAACCGATATATTTTTCCCTCAGATCACTTAAATTAAACTCAAAATTCCTATTGTTGTTCCTATGTTAGGTTTGAGATTCATAGATCTCCATCTCCACATTAAGGGAACATCCTAGGATTTCCTCATTAATATCAAATTATCGGATCTTCAAGGATTTTCTAAGACTATGTTTTATCCCCCCAAAAAAGTGGTCAACCATGAATTTTAGGGTAATGAAAATGATGAAGGTTTATCATGATTTTATTGTGATGTTTTCCATATACATCCCAATAGATTAAGTATATATTTTTTGAGGTAATAAATTCCCTTTTCATTTTAATATGTAGAGTGCGTTGGAAATATTTATCAAAAAACGTTTTTTAGAAGTACTTCCACACCATCCCTTTGATTTCTTCCTTATGGTTTTTATTTTTAATCAATGTCCCCCTGGATAAGATTATCTATAGATATGATAAAAATCATGTAGAAGATTATATGGTTTGTAACATTGAATTATAAAGATGATCTTCTCAATGGAGTTGATCATTTGTTCCATGATTAAGTGATTATATGATCTATTGATAGTAGAATTCCTTTTTTTCATAACAATGTATTAAAAATAGCTTGTTCTCTCTTAGGGGGATTTGGGAATTCCACCTGATTTATGATTCTATATAGAACCTAGGACATATGATAGAGTATTGTCATAACATTTGTGATTCCTACTCACATCGAGTTGGGAATCTCATTAGGGTAATCTTCCCCTTGCATATCACATTGATTGTTCACCTGATTCCTCTATTTTCAAAAAATTTCTAGAACAAAAGGAAAATTAGAGATAAGTATTTTAAACTATTAAACACATAATGGGTAATATTATGAAATTTATGGTATAACTTATAAATTAAATTTATTTATTAGAATATTAATTTTTAAGCTTTAATGTTTGTTTATCAACAATCTATTTCTTATGATAAACTATTATGGGAATTTTTGATTCACTTAATAATCATTCATAACAAGATGATGAATTTAAAAAATCATATACTTTGGGAGTGTCTATCTAGGTGTGTAGTAAGGACCATTTTCTTATACCAGATTACACTGAGTTAGGACCAAGGCACTTTGTCGGAGTTGTTTCCACTAGGTACTTCTATACCAAAACTGCATCCACTTATTTTATCTAGATAGGGATGTATTTCATGAAAACCCACATAATATGTTCTTACCAATAATTTTTTTCTTATACATAGTCTTTTTGTTTAAGGAGTTATCTTGTGTTTTATAACCCTAATCCCAAAATAACTGAACTCTTCATTTGATACCCACTATAAGAACCATTCTCTTTATTTCATTTTAATAAATGTCTTATTAAATATGATTAAAACTAATACAAATATGAAGATAGATAGTTCTACGGTATTTAGGAATTAGGTACATAACAAAACATTAAGAAAATGGGATAAAACAAAATTATTGAAAAGTTCCTTTACATTCTAATATAATTTCATCACTTTTAAAACTACACATGATAACATGCGGAAAACATAAAAAGTGGAGAGCTATAAAGAAGAGTAAGGAAACAAAAATGGTGTAAAGGGATACATGTTTCACAATAGTAATATCACCAGGGCATAAAAATATTATAAATTATTAAAATGAACAATCAGACATGATATAGCATTATAATCATAACAGGGAATATGCGGAAAAAACTTAAAACACTAAATCGTAAAAGTAGGTCATGGATAAACTAAAAAGAAATCAAGGTGAAAAAAAGTCCTGTAAATTAATCAGGTTCGCTCCATGTCCCAACATGATGTATCATGAGATTAAAAATTATCCTATTCAATGGTGTGCTATATAAATCAAGTTATTCCCATCACATTCATTTCAATTTCATGTTAATGTTTTCCACATAGATCATACAAAATAGATTCATTTGTCATTATATTTTATTCTATGATCAAAGAGAATGGAATAAATTTATGTATGTAACAATTTATAGAGTTATATGTGTACAAAGGTGAGTACCCTTCATAGAAAATGGGCATGGTATTCACTACACAGTTTTTTTAGAATGGAGAATCACTGTGAAATTTCAGCATCAGAACGACATCACATAAAAATTCATAAAATAGGTTGATGAGAGAGAAATAGTTCTCTCATAATTTAAAAACCATTTTGACAATAAGGGGGGTATGGAATATCATATGTCATTATATGGATATTTAGATTAAATTCATAAGGTAAAGAAGATACTTGAATAAATTTGAGAAAGGAGCATGTCCCTCACTTGAGCGTGTGACTCTTCATGTCTGGGAAAGGATTCATGATAGATTAGGAGATTTTTGGGAGGAATATATTGGTTTTAGGTAATATTATATACATTCTAAAATGATTTTTAGTGATGATAAATGGGATATTGTGTTGGTTTATAATGTATTAGAGGGAGATTAAGTTATTATTTTGGATTTGGACTCTACATAATAAAATAAGAAAAAAACCATCCAATGAATTTACCAAAGTTTTTGTCCAAATATGAGTGATTCTAATTATTTTATAAGAACAAGTGCATAACATAAAAAAATATTTCCTTTTCTTTTGTGGAGGTGTGTCACACTCTTATAGAAATTATTTTAAAACCATAAAATATATTATTGGTTTATGAGGATTTATAGTGTATTTATAAAATAAATCAAATAAATATAAAATCACATTATTTTAAAGGTAAAACATAGATTTTTTAATGGGTCCCTTTTTATAGTATTTATTGAATCACTTTTTTGTCATTATGATGTCACAGTACAATAATTATAAATATATAAATATATACAGTATTTAATTTTTAACCAAAAATTCGACTTGCTTTAAAAATTATGAAAAATTAACCATTGGATAATTTAGACATTATGATTAAAAAAAATATATTCATTCTTTATAAATTATTTTTTAAATATGTGATTTTTTACTGTTGAAATAAAATTTAAATTTATTAATAAATACTGGGATTTTTCATAATAAAAGAATTCAAGCCCTTAAAAAAATTACAGTTGACTTCATAAAAATTATATGATTATATATATTTAACAAAAATTATTTATTAATAATATTTTACTAAATTAATATTTATTTTAATAAATCCTTTAATTCATCAAAATTAGTTCTTTATATGATTTTTAATATTACCCAAAAATAGTAATTGTGTTTTGTTGTATAAAAAAAATAATTCATAAAATACCATAATAGGCCAAAAATATATCAATTGATTATAAATAATATTTTATATACTCACATCACTTGGGTATTGACACAAATTCAATTAATATAATAGAAAAGTCCTTAAGGGTAAGGTCTGTGATGGTGGGACTATCATGCGTTGGTTCGACAAACTTGGTTTGTGTTGTGTTCTCAATGAGAATCAAATTATATAATAAATGGTTTATATCATTATTAATTTGTATATCACAACTTTGGATTGGTCGAGAGAAAATCCTATTTATTTTACCTCCTTTAGAAGCTCAGATAAAATGGATTTATAGGGTACGATCCTACTGGATGAGGCCATTAATTCCTTTGTCTGTATAAATTGGTTTTTTAGACACCTATATTGATATTAATCTTGTGATCACTATTTAAAAAAATATTATCAAATATTATGATACATAATTGTGTCTTAAATATACTAGGATATAATAAAAAAATATCTTGTGTTTTCTATAACCATATTACATAATAAGATATTTTATTTAAATCAAAAGGGGAATTTTAATTATAACAGGTAAAGCCGTTATAGTATTTATAGAGTAAAAAGGTTTGTGGGATTTATATAAGGAATTATAGAAACCCAAAATAGGACCCTATCATCTTTCCTAAGGAAATAAGAGTGTAATAATATGTTTCACACCATGTAACATAATGTACCGTCCTAGTGAATTCCTTTTTCAGTGGAATTAAAAATATTAAACCCCTTTTCGCATCACAAATTCCACCTAGAATATTTGAAACATGATTTAGCGTGACATGATTTTTTGGGAAACCCTAAAGAACCCATTCCCTTGAACCCCTTACATGGAAATAAATGAGAATGTTTTTTTGTCTTCTAAGAGCACGTTCAAAATCATCTCACACCAATTAAAGAGATATTAATTATAATATTTTACACTCAATGATTCATAGCCTTAATTATCCATGGAAATTACAAATAATTCTTGAAATATACTTCATCAATTGGTCTTGACATTATTCTAATTGTGAAATCATATGAAAAATCTTCTAGATCATAAAGGTATTTTCAAAGGATGATGAGACCATAGATCCATATTGAATGAATATATCCCATGATGATAATCCCAAAACATTCATACGAGATACATTACCAGTATTTCATTTTATTTATCAATTAAGGGGTTATGATTTAATTTATTAAATTGGTTGTTGTTTTATTGGTGAAAAATATAATTTTTCTCTGAAAATGGAGTTAGAAGCACATTGTAGACCACCAATGAATGATTGGTCAATCTTTTGACTGAGAAATATTGCCCGATAAGTCCTTTGTATTGTTTTATATTACTAATTGTTATAAGGTTCATTTTTGTATTATAATTAATTATATTTTTTTATAATTAATTAGTTAGGATTATTTTGGAATGAGATTATAATTCATCGAATTTATAGAAGTCCAAAGGGACTTAGGCAATGTTGAGAGGGCTGTTGGATCTTTCTTGGATGGAATTTAAATTATTTTAGTATAGGTGGTATAGAAAAACTTCCTTTTACCCATTTCAATATTTTAGTATTCACAATCAATGAAATCATATCATTACACCGTACACATGGTATAATAATGTCTTTACCACTTTTTTATGAGAATTGTTATTCTTAGACATCACATGGACTCTGTTGTGTTTTTGACATCGAGACATGGACCTGTATCCACCCAAGGGTTGTTCTAGCTTTTTAAACTAGGTTATATTCATGGTGGAATAAATCTAGAGCCTCTCGAGTAAGTGGATATCAGTTATAATTTGGTATAACCATTTGGATTTCTTTATGTTTTTTTAAGAACTAGTCTTGACAAAAAAAATGCATAATTGGTAATTGTGATGATGTTCTTGTGAATAAGTAACCTATGTTAGAAGTGGTAACTTTTCATGTATTTGGAATTGATGTAAATGATTATTGAATAATGGGTTTGGTGATATGTGTAATGGAAATATTTTTTAAATGATAAGGTGAAATTAATATAGGTACATTTATTGTGATGGTAGGTAATTTTTTTATTTTAATTTTTTTATATTAGGCTGATAACATATTGTTTGACTATTTAATGAAATGACTAATAAGGATTATCAAACATGTTTTTCCATTTAGATTTTCGTTTTATAAATGGATTACATTTCTTTCTATCTTTTTATGATTTTTTTGGTTATGATATACTACATAGGCGGATTTACTTGAACTTACTAAAATGCATAGAGGAATATGCACTAATAAGATAAATTTCATAGGGGGATATTCTAAAAAATCTAAAAATCCTTGATGAACCCACTTTAACATGCTGAAATTATTAGGGAACTCTTCTCAAATACAGTAAAATAATTAGAGGGATCTTCATTGTTATGTTGAAATTCATACAGGGCTCTACCAAGTTATGTGAAAATTCATGAAGTGACAGACCTGGTTATGTTATGATAATTGAATGGTTATTCCCTTGATAGATTATAGATATGGATGGGACAATTCCTTGATATTCTCAAATATATAAATAATCACAATGATTTATGTTTTTTTATTTATATTTTGCTTTAGGTTCCACAATATTTTAAAATATGTCCAAAATTATGCCCAAATAAGTTGTGTGGGCCATATGTTTAAACCTAGAACTCAAGTGTCAGCGGGATTTTTTTGTGTAGTATTATTATATTAATTTAAACACCAAATATAATATTATTACATTCACTATATACATATACTTTATTTTTTAGACCCAAATAGTGGTGGACTAATGATTTTTACTCACACCCTACTCAAGTAGCAATTATAGATTTGTACCAGAGAAGCCCTTTTTATTGGTTATAGTTGGTTGTAGGATCACGTAATAAAGAGTGTGATAGCATGGATGTGTATATAGATAATGAAATATGTTCAGTCTTGGATATATAGAGGACCTATTTTTATTTATTTTTTATATTATGATATTTATGTGTGATTGGCTTTTTCTGAAATCTATTGTGTATAGCATGGTATTTTTTGATATACCACATTTAATGTCATATTAAATGATGTTTATAATATTATCTCTGAACTGATTATCCATTACCACTGATAATTTTTGTTTATTTATTAATTATTTTTCACTATATTATAGGGTGTAATTTCTCCCCACTGTATCATCTTACACCCCCATTGCTAGTCGACAGCTTTTGGAATACATAGAGGTGTAGTTGGTGACATGTGGAAAATCATTTTGGGTACTGATTATGAATTGATGTTGGGTGGGATGTTAGAAATTTTTATTAGAGTATTATTTTACATTCATCTTATGCTTTTTTTCAATGATAGACAGGTTATTTAAGAATGGGTCATAGCCTGTGTTGAAAACTATGATAGTGAATAAAGAATATATATTTCCGTAAGAAGTCTGGGATTGTAGAGTATAAGGAAGCTATTATGATATTCATTCAAAAATATGTATTATTTTTGTATACTCATGCGATGCATATGTGGTTTGGTTTTTTTATTTATAAATGATATCTATCTATGGACTCTTATGGATGGAATCCATTGATTTTATTTTTAATGTTTGACTATAGAAGCCGGAGATGTATCAGACATCCTATTTGGAATATATTGTTCACATGATATATAGGCCCGATAGTGTTTTATTTCATTTATGACATAATAACATTTTATAAATTTTTAACAACTTCTCATATAAAATTATCACATATAAGTACATGATGAAATTTTACTCATATAGTCTTTCTTTTATATGGATTAATTTTTGTGAAAGGTTTTTTGGATCTATGGTGAGGTGATAAATAACGGATATGAAGACTTAGTCCTCATTAAAAAGAGGTACAATGAACCTAATAATGTCAACATCACACACATTACCTATACTTCGAACCCCTTGAGCCTCGTTTGGGTTTGAGAGTGTGACACAGTTTTCTGGGGAGAAATTGGATGGGAAGATGCACAAAGAGTATATGATCCATAGTTATTGGTGGATTTTTTGTTATTTTATGGGTTTCATTATTAGACCCAATAAATATAAATATTGATAGGTTGATCCAATTTGATGTTCAAATTAGATGGTTCTTAATGCCCCTTGATCTGATACCTTTTGAGAGGTTTACTTGGGGACTAAGTGGTTAAACCTGGTGTCTTTATTTAGACATGATTGATATAGTTAGGTGGGAGACGTTGAGTAATTTGGTTTTTAATAAAAACATAGTCAGTTAAAATAATGTTTGATCAGGGTCATGGATGCTGCATGGGAGTGCTCGAAGGTTTGGAATTGAGAACATTGCATGTTGGTATTTTAGGAATGAAAATGTTGTCTTGAGGAAATTAATAGTGTGACATCTAGTTCTATTAAATGAGTAAACTATATTAGTGTAGTGAGAGATATGGTGTACTCTCACGACTGGATGTAAAAAATGATCTGGTCGGTCATTAGAGTAGTTAAGGAATGAGAAAGGTCCTTATTCATGGAGAAAAATTCCAAGAGAGACTCTAGTGTTTTAAGGGTAAAAACCCATGAGGTACAATTAACCATAAAAATGGGAATTTAGGAATAGATCTGATGATAAACAACCCATGGAGTTTTGAGATGGGTATACTGAATATTCATTGGCATGTGTGAAATACAGGTTTCTAGATATTACTAACATGGTTGGATGGTGCTTGAGATGATATATTTTATTAGGGTTCTGTGAATTGGGGGATTGATCATTATCAATTGTTTTTTTCATTGAAATTAAGGTGATGTACACAACTATTATTAGAAATATGCTTTGGATCATTATAATTAATCAGTGAATTTAAGATTGAAAATATTTTAAGTTGAAAAAAGGTACTCAACCCATGTGTTGGTGTTAGTGAATTTGATAGAATTCAATCATGGATAATCGGTCAAGATTCATAAGGTGTTTACGAGTATTATATAACAATTCCATCTTTGATTGAGTAGGCTTGTGGGTGATGAGATGCATGAAAGGAGTATTGAGACCCTGAAATGGTCTATGGTGGAAATCATTTGGGAGATATTATTTTACTCCTAATCTAGATATGAACATGGTCAATATATTGGCAACATGCTGAGTACTCCTTGGGAGCATAATATTTACCTATAGCAACCAAAATTAAATTTTGGTTAGATGAAGGGCCTCAATGGGGATTTTCTCAAGGATTGGGGTATGAAAAATATAATGGTGTGGAGATTACAATAGGCCATAGAGTAAGATACTCATGTGAGAAGGGTATTTTTTTATTAATTTGTTGTGGGCTCTTCATGGTGTAATTTGATAATTAACAATCTATTAATTCTAAATTTTAAGGTTATGTGAAAATAAATGTTTTGGAATTTGAAAGAGTCACTAGATAGAGTCCATGTTTTAGCATAAAGATCATAATTTTTTAGTGTGTTTAGATGGAGATTCATGGGGTAACCCCCCATTCCTGACATTGTTCAAGTGGTAGTCCATTAATCATTACATGTTTATTGGGGTGATCAAAGATTCAAGACATGGATTAGATGGTGAACCATTTCATCTCTTTTTTCAAGGGGGGAATATATGTTTAATTATACATTTCATGGGTGAAATAAGTGATGAAATATTTCACGACATGTTTCAATTTGTGAATCATGTGATGAATGGTGCCAAGGGTGATATTTGGAGAAAAATTCCAAGATATTTATTGGAATATTTCTCCATGGACTATGAACATAATTCGAGGTATGTTTTGAGTGTTCCAAAAATTATCTACAACCCTACAAGTATAAGTTAGTGTATGTATCCCCATGTGAATGTGAAATGAATACTTTTTTTCTAGTATCATAATAATATATAATAAATCATACCAGATCTATCTGGTATTTTGTTTATTTTTGTGTATAGTGTGATTGAATCTGTGTTATGTTCATCATTGGATTACAAATGTTGAATTTTGATATAAGGCCCTCATTTTGTGGAATTTAGTGGGTTATATGCGGTAATGGAAAGTTCATATCTATGGTGGGATACAAAATTAACCTTATAGGGACATGGTTATAGAAATAGTGGTGATTTGTAATAGATGAGAGTTAGTAAAAATTACCTTGTGGAATTGTGAAGGTTGTGAGTAGTGGATCAAGTATCAATATGTAATAGAACTCATGTCTAGAGAAACGTAGTGTATGATATTTTATAAATTTGTAGTAGAATAAAGTAAGTTGAAAATAGTTTAACAAACATTTTTGGATGAGTTTGATTGGTAAATATTCACTGAAGCTTCTTAGGGACAATAAGTTTTATGGAAGTGAGATTGTATGAACCTAACTCAGGAAAGATGAGAAATTTACAAGGATTTGGAATATTTTGCATTGGAAGAAGTTTTATTTTGAAATGTGGAAACCAAAATGTGGTTCCAGGTGTTTGTACAACTAAACATGACGTTTTGTTGACATTTCTTATTGTTTTAGGGAATTTATAGGGGTTTGGGTGAATACTAGAGGAAGAACGCATGGATTCAGCTTCTATAAGATGATGGGGAAGACAATTAACATCATGCATATGGTATTCACGACATAAATGTTTTTTAGGGGAGCATCTAAGGGAATAAATGGTATATAATATGGGAACTTGGGTATAGATCTAGGAATTAATGTTGTGTAACTATGATTTGTGGAATACAACTATCCTTCAAAAACTAGTATAGGCCATTTTTTGAGTAATTCACAACATTTAATTTCTTTTCACATATTAAATTCTTCTTTGGTAGTTTTATATGGGATTTAATGTTATAGTATTCTCCAAAAAAAAAACAGAAAAATCAATTCCATCAAACCCATTATATGGAAACCAAAATGAATAAATATTTTATCTTTTAAGATCATGTGACAACCCTGAATTATATCAATGGAGATTATATTCATATAAGTATTTAATATTATATAATCACAAAAAATAAAATATAGAACACAATAAAATCTTTATAAATAATTAATTAATAAAATAAAATGAATTTCTAGAGGTCAAGGAACATATTCAAATAGAATAGTAACTTAGCCTTTGTAATAGTGACATGACCATTACGAATAATAAAATTTAAAATTGAATAGTATACTCACTATTGAATGTATAAATAAAATTTACCCATTTGATATAATTATTCCAGAGAATAAGTAAATAAATTATTTAAAATTATTAATTAAGGGTGGGTATTTTTGTAATTTATAAATATTTAATTACAATATCATGACTAATTATATAATTTACAAGAAATTTTATTTCTTGAAAATGTATTCATAAATTATTATTTTTATGTCTTATTATTATAAGATGATTTTATGAGTCCATTGTAAAATTTTCAAACTGATATAAAAGTAGTTATAATTTAAAAATATGTATTTTCCAAGTATATGGCGATTTTCATTAAAATTAAAACTTCTCTTGTTTATAAAATTATTTTTCATAAAATGGAGTTTAGTTATTAGTTTTAGAAGCCAAAAATGGTTAGGTTTATTATTTTTGATTTTTATAAAATACATGAACTATTTGATTAAAAATTAAATACATTAATTTATAGTATAAGTAAATAAATAAATTTTTAAGTCATGATTGAGTCATAAATGATTTATGAGACAATATTTTTGAATTAAAATTAAGTAATACTTATAATCAATCTTAATAATCTTCAGTATTTCTTATCTTTAGTTGAATAATTAAATATTGAGTAAAACAATGAGAAAATAACCCTATCCTCCACTATAAATACCACCCCTTACCACCTCTTCTCCTCACAACTCTCAAGATTTGTGCCTTATGAATATTCTACTCAATTATCCTACCATGTCTATACCCCAGGTCCATGAGATTTTTATATTAATAAAATACCAAAACCAATCCTTCAAATGTTTTCGTAAGAATAAGGAAGAAAGAGGTACAACCCTTTTCATTTTATTTTAATTTCTTTTAAAGTTCCTTTATTTTTGTATTCCCTCACATACCCTCATTCAATATGTATGATAACTACAGTACCTTAAATATACTAATTTTTTTATTTATTTTAATGGTATAATTCATCATCATCTCTCATTCCCACTTTTTTATACTTAAAATGAAAACATCATCCGCTAAGTGTTAATTTATCACTTTCATGGATGATAATGTTTTCATTTTCCATTACCATTTTCATGAATAGTCATGAAACCATTTTTATGGTTGAACCAAATTATAATATATGTATTATATCTTATTTAATGTTTTTGAACCATTTTTTACACATGATATTAATTTTTAAAACAAAATGAGTTCATTGCGATCGAAAACAACCAAAACAAACCCAAACGATTATCATTAACTATTTATCTAATGATTTATCCAAATTTCATAAAACCTAATGATACCTATGAAAAAAGTAAACTATTTTAGATCATTTAATGATATAAGTTCTATTATGGATAATTAATTCGACCTTACATGATCTTTCAAACATGTATACGAGTAAACAGATCTAGAAAACCGAGGAAAACAACACTCCAAAATGATGAAATTGAACAACTCAGTCAATCAAAAGATCCATAAATGAATTTAATTAGGTTATAATAAAATAAATTCATGTATAAAAAGTTATGGAATTATCAATTAATTAATCTAATTTTATTTTCCAGGACATTAAGATAAATTTAAGAACACCTTCAAACTTAAGGTAAGGGATTCTAACTAAATATCCATTATTCCTTTGAGTTGCTTTTTATCTCCTTTTAAAAAAATTAAATTATCTCTTATTTTAATTTACATATTCAATATGTTGTGTATATGTTACAAAATCATGTAACATGGCCAATTCGTCCTTATTTTTCATGGATGTACATGTTTAGAATCCCAACTCAATTCATCTCGATAAGAAAGCTTGATTTAAGTGAACATCCGCAATTCATACCCAATTTCAAGGGCACATTATTATTTTTTAAAACATTATTTTCCAAAAATAAATAATATAATTATAAAAATTTCTTGTTTCACTTACTATTTTATATAAAATATTATTCCCTTTTCTACTTTAAATTCTCTTTAATATTTTCCTTAAACATCACTAAAAGGTTTTAATTATAAAGATTCTTAAATACTACTTTTACATGTTATCACTTCATTTTGACATCACTATTCAGGGTTGATTTGTATTTTACTTTATTAATATTAATGTATTATTTAATTACATACTTTCATGGTCAATTTTATGATGCACCAATTTATTATTCTTTATGGAAATATTATGATAAAAAATTATTTCCATACATAAACCTTATGTTTGTGATGGATTTAATATGTATGATTATTTATGTTGAAAAAAAATTCATGAACTAATTATGATGTGTTTACATTGATATCACTCTAATGCTTTGGGTAATGTTTAGTCTCATGGGATGTTATTTCCAACTGTCTTGTATGTTATCGTTGGCTCATGCTCCGTGTGTAATGACCTAGGTGGTTATCCTTGACTTGTTATCCTCAATGTAAAACAAGCCTTGAATTTTAATAAAGTCATGTTCTATGTTTCTACCACATTTATTTGAATCCATTATTATATGACGCCATGTTATGATTCCATATATTTGATCATGTTCCATCCCTTTTTATATCATTACGTTATGCCTCCCAACCCACATGCTAAGATATATTATTATGTTTATTCCCCTAATGGGTTTTAGCTCGTCCCTAAATTCATGGTATTTCCAAGTTATCCTATACTAATTTAAGGGATCAAGGGATATTAAGAACTCATAATGGATGATAAATAAAGAAAATTTTTCAGTCCCATGTTTGCACTTTTATATACTGAGTCTTCCAAGACACATGACATTATGATATTTTGTTTGTAATTAGAAATTTAATAATGTTTAAAATCATGTAATGATATATGTAAAAGTCATGGGTCACTATAGTTGGAATCATAGGTAATGGTTAGTTGTTTTTGGTGATTATGAATTGAGAAAATTGGTCAGAACCTTGGGAATAAGACTATGTCTAAGAAAAAACCCTAAATTTGTGTAAGTGTAGAGTAAGTGGTTTATCAATAAAATACACCCATATATGGATACTACAAGTTGATGTGGTTTTGGAATAGATTTACATAGGAGTAAAAACCCCAAAGAGAAGTTCCAAACCTGACTTGGGGTAACTTGGACCACAACAATGAGCCTTACTGTGCACATGTTTTGACACTCCCAGGTGCATATGCTTTAGTAAATTAATAAGCTCATTACGAACCAGTATTAAGGGAATAAAAATAATTCTCAGCAGAATATATGTTAGGAAACCAATCATGGATAACATATATTAAATCCTAGGGAATCACAAGTTAGGATACACTTTTTTAAGTTAATCCATTTATGTTTGAAGTTTCATTTTAATATGTTATGTATTTAAGCCCCAAATTAAACTTTATATTTTTAGTTATTGGTGGAAAATAGAAGAACTAATTCCAAAAATAAATTTGATATTAAATATGATTATTGAATTAATTATATTCCAAACATGATGAAACAGGTGTTGGAAACATCATGAAATTACATACTAAACATGCTCAAGAAATTAATAATAACTTGATTCACGTGGAACGCCATCTATCTCAATGGAAGAAAGATATTTTCCATCGAATCCTTCAAATGGAAAAGGCCTCCCTTTCTTAGTGTATCATATAATCCCCTCATCATAGAACAGTGGATTAACACCATTGAAAAGATATTCTCTGTCCTCAAGTGCTTAGAAAAATAGACAGTTGTGCTGGAAGTCTATCATTTTGATGGGGAAGATGATCACTGGTGGACACTGATCAAAAATATGAAGTCTAAGGAGGAAATTTATTGCATGTATTAAGTGGAATTAAATATTTTTTTCAATAAATATTTTCCATGATCCCCCTGTATCAAGATTAAAATAGGGTTCTTAGGAATCAAGAAGAATTAAGATGTGTCTATAAGGGAATTTGAATAAAATTTTACAAGGATTTCATGATACAGCTCTTGGAGTTTCATAAATGCCAAAATCAAGGTGGATCTCTTCTTTAGCAGATTAAAGGCGAGTATATGAAAAGTGATGGAAATTTGAGACTTTGACATTTATGAGAATATTTTCTGTTATTCTATCAAGTTTAGAATGGATATTGAAGGGTATAAATGGTCTCTTGGGCCTGGTGAAAAAAATTGGAAAATGGAATCTAATACGGTTCTATCACGAAATAAATCCTATGATGGAAGAATGATTGTATATTCCACATGCTAGCACCATAGAAACATTCTTAAGAGAACCTAAAAATTATTCAAATGTGGAATAATGGGGCATCTAGATAATAAATGTGAAAGGGATATGAATAATTCCACCAATGTGGAAGAAGAAAGAAAGGTTCAGATCCACACTCACCCTGTAGTGCAGTGTTTCGACAAGAAGGAACATGTGAATTTTTCAAACCAATTCTTAAGCCTATGGTTGTTAGTGAAAATAAACAAAAACATACAAGGAATCTTGGAAGTGAATATGATATCACTACAGATGAGATGCAGTTGGACAACTATGAAATGACATGTACACTAGTTATTCATTCATGAATAGTGAACATTATATTTGTTTTCAGTTCTTGGTATTCATTCATATCTTTCTAGTTTAGTTGAACAATTCAAACACTACCTCAAAATATGGAGGTAGATTTATATATAAAAACAACTAATGTGTAAATTAACCATCTAAAGTAGATAACTCATCCTTGGTTAATGTTTATGGACTGAATGTTCTAGAAAATATTACCTTAATTAATTTGGTGGAGTTTGATTCAATTTTTTGAATGAATTGAATATCTTTATACATGTCCAACATAAAATATCAATAAAGGGAGATCACTCTTGAAACCCTGAAGAATCCTCCAATTATTTACATGTGTAATGAGGAAAATTAATTTCTAATAGAATCATGGTCTGAAGTGTGGATATTTCTACCTTATGAGCAGGAATATCTCGCTCAAATGATTGAGGAAATGGAGATGAATATGCTTGAATAAATTCCAATCATGAGAGATTAAAATAATATATTCCTTGTTGAGTAGCATGCCATTCTACATAATTTAGAGGTTGAGTTCTTAGTTTAACTTATTCTTGGACATCTTCCTATATTAAAGACAGCATATAGAATATCCATCATTTATCCAGAAGAACACAAGAAGCAGTTAAAAGAGAATTTGTATAAGGTTTCTATTTGCATGAGTGCTTCACCAGGGAGTGAACAATTCATCTTTGACAAGAATAGGGGTGGATCAATGATCCTCTTCATTGATTATCATGAGATCAATAAAATCATGATAAATAATAAGTATCCCCTTTCTCAGATAGATGACTTGTTCAATCAGCTATATGGGTTTTGTTATTTCTCTAAGGCAGAACTTGGTCAAGATATCAACTATTGAAGGTAAATAAGGAATATATAACCAAGACTACTATTAGAACATGGTATGGACACTATGCGATCATAGTGATGCCCTTTGGGCTCACTAATTCTCCCGAAATAATCATGCATATAATGAATTGAGTATTTATGGATTACCTCAAAACATTTGTGTAGTCTTTTCCGATGATATTTTGATATAATCAAATAGAAATGAGGAACTTGAGAAGAATATGAATACTATGTTATTAATTTTTAATTGGGATAAACTTTTAAAAAGTATAAGAAATGGTGATTTCTGAATGGAGGATGTATCATTCTTAGGGACTAATATTTCAAGAAAATGGATTTATGTGGACCCTTCCATGGAAAATGCAATCAAATATTGGCCCTGACCAACTTATGTTATAGATATATGTAGATTACTTGGAATAGTTGGGTATTAAAAATTATTTTTGATGAACTTATCACTATTTCATAAACTAATAACCAATCTAACATGGAAGCGTGTGATGTTTTCTAGACATAAGATTTTATAGAAATATTTAAGGGGCTCAAAAAGAGGCTTATCACTGCACCAATACCCACAAACTTGACAAGTGGAGAACTTATTGTGGTGTAAAACGATGCGTCAGAGAAATTATAAGGTAGTGTATTGATGAAAACTTATATTGTGATAGCCTAAAATTCAAGGTAGTTGATAACTACTAATAAATTCTATCCTATGTAATATCTGGAGATGGTGGATGTGATCTTCTTGTTGAAAAACTATCACTGTTATCTCTATGGGGATAAGTGTAAGTTATATACTGATCAAAAGATTCTAAAATATATATTCTCATAGTTGGAGATTAATACATGATATAGAATATGGTTAGTGCTCATCAAGGATTACGACTTCTCAATCCACTACCATCCTGGTAAGGAAAATATGTGGGTGGATGCTCTAAGTTGAAAGGATCCGGCCTCTTTATCAATGATGAGTATTGAGAAGGATCTAATCTTCATAGGAATACAAAGTATAGAGATTAAAATAATTAATAGTGTGAGATAATCAATACTTTCTCAAATTATTTCTCAACCATAACTCTTGTAGAAAATAAAGGATTCTCAAAAAATGATATTGAAATTTAGAAAAAGTTGGAAGTTATTAATAATCATAATCCCAATGAGTTCAAGATCAATGATGATGGAATCATAAGATTTTGTTCAAGATTATGTTTAAAATCCAATGAAACAATAAGAAAATATATTTTTAATGATGCAAATTTATTAACCTTCTCTATTAACCTAGGGATCACAAATATGTATCAAGATATCTGGTGGAACTTTTGGTGGGAGACATGATAAAAGACATTAATGAATATACAATATTGTGTTTGGTATGTCAGAAAGTTAAGGATGAAAGGGAGAAGTATAAAGGGATGATGAAACCATTATCTGTACCAACATGAAAGTGGGAGAACAACCCCCATAGACTTTATCACGGGACATCTAAAGATATCGAGAGGAAACAATACTATATGGGTTATTGTGGATCGTTTTACATAGTCACCTCATTTTATCAAAATTTGAGAGGAATTATAACTAGATCAAAGTGAATGGATATATATCAAAGAATTGGTAAGGATGAAAGGAGTACAACTATTTATTGTATCTGATCAAGATTCTTTATTCACTTTAAATATCTAGAAACGTATCCAAAATGCTCTAAGAATTGAGCTGAACTTCCATACAGCCTATCATCCTCAAACTAATGGCCAATATGAACAAACTATTAAAACACTAGAAGAAATGTTGATAAAATTTTTTATGCATATTAATGGAGGATGTGATAAACATCAGCCTCTAGTTTAGTTTTATTTTATAAAATTTCTCCACTCGACCATGTGAAGTGATCGATATGAATCCCATTATCTAAAAAGGTACAGAACACATAAATTCTGGGTTATAGTCTGTGTATATAAGATAATAAGACCTAAAAATGACAACGAAATGGAGTAGAAGGTGAAAATTATTCCTCAATACATCAAGGAATCCCAAAGTCAACAAAAGAGCTATGTATATAATCATCTACAAGACCAAGAGGTTATGGTTGAAGGCACTATATTCCAACTTATATCTATAGGGTAGAGGATTATGGGCTTTTGGAAGAAAGGGAAGCTATGTACCAGGTACATTGACCACTTCTATATAATTGATCATGTCTGATTTTTGGACTATCAACAAGCACTTTCACTAACCATGTCTGAAGTATATGATGTGTTCCACTTGTCTCTCTTAAGGATTTACAAATTGGATCCTTCACATGTACTGATTTAAGCAGTGGTATAGTAAGAGAATGATATATCTTATGATGATAAACTAGTGAAGATATTGTATCATAGAGATAATGTCATATGCAAAAAAGACTACTCACTCGGTCAGATTACTATAGTGGAACCGTATGTATGAAGAGGCAACATGGGAATCAGAGGAAGCAATGAAGGAAAAGTACACACTCCAGTTTTCAGTTATAAATATAAAATTAAATTTTGAGGGACATGTTTCATAAGTGGGAAGAATGTAAAAAACATTTATTATATAAATGGAAATAACCATCTTACAATTATGTCATATGGTATAATCACATAAAATGACATATATACCACAACAAAACATTATAAATGAAGAAGTAATTAAATAAAAATCATTTCTATATGATAAAGAACATATACTAAAGAAATAGAAACATGACCATTAGAATAGAAACACGACCTTTACGAATAGTAAACTAGACAGTTGAATAGTATCATCACTATAGAATGTGTAAATAAAATTTATCTATATTGTATAATTATATCTTGTATAATTAAATAAGTATTTTAAAAATTATTAATTAAGTGTTAGTATTTTTGTAATTCATAAATATTTAATTGCAATATTATGAATAATTTAATAATTTTAAAGAATATATTTTCATAATATTTATTCTTAAATTATTATTTTAATTTTATATGATAATAATATAATCTTATGAGACACTATTTTATTTCTTAAAGTTATATAAAACCAATTATAATTTTAAAATTTGTATTTTCCAAGTAGATAATGATTTTTCTTAAAATTAAATTTTTTCATATTTAGAAAATAATTTTCATAAAATGGGTGTCATTTTTTTATTCTAGATATCAATAAATTGTTAGGGAATATTTTTTGTAATTTTATAAAACTCTTGAATTTTTGGTGAATTGTGAAATATATTAATTTCCATTATAAGTAAATAAATGATATTTTGAGCCATCATTGTGTAATGGATGATTTAAGTGCCCATTTTTTATAATTTACATGAAATAATTAATATATTTAGTCACAAGAATCATCACTATTTTTTTGTAAAAAAATAATGAAATATTGAGTAAAATAATGAGAAAATACACCTCCCCTCCGCTATAAATACCACCCCTCACTACATCTTCTCCTCACACCTCTCAAGCATTGAGCCTTGTACAAATTATGATCAAATATCATACTAATTCCCTCCATAACTTCAAGGAGATTTTGGACTTAATAAAAGGGAATAACCAATCCCCTAAGGAGGTTCTCAAGAAGAATGAATTATGAGGTAAAACCCTATTCCTTTTCTTTTAATTTCTTTTTAGGTTCCTTTATTTTTTTTCTTTCTTCTCCTCCCATCATAAAAATTGTTTTATTACTCTAATACTTTAAATATGCTGGATATGTTTTCATGATAATGTAATAATTCATCATCTTCTCTCTTTCCCCTCCTTTTATACCAATAATAAAAATTTTATCTATGAAGTGTGTATTTATAACATTCAAGGATGATATAGTTTACATTTTCAATTTCTGTCATCAATGATGGCCATAAATCCATTTTTATGGTAGAAAATGATTATAAATATATGTATTACATCATATTTAATTTTCTTTAATAAATTTTTGACACAAGATAATAATATATAAATCAAAATGAGTTTTTTTATCAAAAATAACCAAAATAATCCCAAACAATTACCATTAACTATTTATCTAATGATTCATCTTCATTCCACAAAAAATGATATATAAGACCAATTTAACCTTTTTAATATCATTAATAAAATATTAGTTCTATTTTGAACAATTAACACCATTTTAGATGATCTTATGTACATGTATACAAGTAAACAAATTATGAATAAAAAGAAAACCAGCACCCCCAAAACGATGAAAATGAATCTCTTAACCCATCAAATAGGCTATTAATTAAATTAATAAAGTAATAATAAATCCAATAAATGTATAAAAGGTTTTATAATTATAAATTAATGAATCTAATTTTATTATTATGGACCATTAGATCAAGTAAAAAACACATTTGGACTTAATGTAAGGCTTTATACCTGAACATCCATTATTCCTTCTGGTTACCCTTTCACTCTTTTTACCCAATTGAATTTATATTTTATTTTTATTTAAATATTCTAAGTTAAATATATATGTTCCAAAATAATGTAAAAAATCTATTCATCCATATTTTTTTAGGATACACATGTTTTATAAGGTTCCTTACTAAATTCTTCCTGATATGCAAGCCCCATTTAAGGGAACATCCTGAATTTTTACACAATTTCAAGTTCACTATATATTCTATTTTAAGAAAATATTATATTTATAAAATCACTCATTTTATTTTGAAAACATTATTGTTCCAATTATGGTTTTATATAAATGATTATTCACTTTTCTTCCTTAAATTCTCTTTAATATTTTCCTTAAACCACACTAAATTGTTTTAACTATGATGTTATTAAATAATATTTTTACATGTTATCACTTTGTTTTGAAATCACTAATAATGATCTATGCCTATTTAACCTTTTGAATATACATTTTGGATTTATTTTATTTCTTTCAAGGACACTTTTATGATATACCCATCTATTATGCATTAGGATATGATTATGATACCTGATTCATTCTATGGGTAACCCTTATATTTATGGTTGATTTCTTATTTATGATAATTTATGTGTAAAATATATTCACAAAAATGTTATGATTTGTGCACCTAGATAGTTCTCCAATTAATTGGGTATTTTTAGTCTCATGAGGCATTATGTGCAACATTTTTTTGGTTAAACTCTACTTTTGATCCACGGGAAACAGTCTTGGTGGATAGCCTTGAATCATGATCCTCATTGTGAAACAAGATATAAATAATGCTAAAATCATGATTTTTTGTTGCTCCCAAATTTCTATGAATCCATACTTATATGATCCCATTTCATGATTCCTTTTATTGAATATTATTCCATTCCTTTTCATATCATTATGTTATGCCTTCTAACCTATGTGCTACACTTTTTTCTTTTGTTTATTCCCTTACCTATATTTTAGAACATCCCATTGTTCATGTTATCCTATGGTTATCCTATACTAATTTAAGGTCTTAATTAATGTGATATTCTCATAATTCATGATATATAGAAAAATTAGTCCCATGTTTTCAGTTTTATGTACCTAGTCTTCAAAGACAACAGACATTTCAATCCATGGATTGTAACTTGAAAGTTAATTATTTTTAAAATATTGTAATGATATTATTAAAAAGATTATTTTGTTATATATCACATATGATATCATCCCTATAGTGATCAAAGTGTCATTAACTATGAAGGATTCCTCTCATATAGTCATATCCTTCAAAATCTAATGTTGATTCCAATTATACTTGAAATCTCTATTAATTTTCATGGATTTATTTTGATCAATAAATCAGATGGGGAATCTTTTGGATAATAACGATTTTATCAAAGGATGATTAGATCATGTATCATTATGGAAAGGGGATATCCCATGATGACGTGAGCATGTATTTGAATTTCGATCAAATAGTGGCATGTCATTGGGTTTCCCTTTTCTTGGTTTATAATTTATTTTATTAAATTTTTTATTATTGCATTACTATGTGATAGGGTTCTACCATAAATTTAATTTGATTTGAGTTTTATACCATTGTTGCGTGGATAGTTATTATTCTATCTAGGTGATGTTTTTAGATATAGATTTCAACATGTTATCCTTCCACTATTGGTTCTGAGGTTCATTGTTATAAATTTTTAAATTTTAATTAAGTTTTAGTTAATTAATCAAGATTATTTTTTATTAGACTGTAATTCTTGGAATTTAAGAATTACAAAATTGACATGGGTGGTATAGGGAAGGCCACTACACATTGGTTAGGATGTTTTGATATTCTATTTGTGATAGGTGGTCTATA
Source organism: Viscum album (assembly GCA_963277665.1). Lineage (NCBI taxonomy): Eukaryota > Viridiplantae > Streptophyta > Magnoliopsida > Santalales > Viscaceae > Viscum > Viscum album. Next base: position 1,877,584,013 of record OY728161.1, read on the forward strand.
AAAACACCTTTATTTTGTTTCATTTTTATAGTATACACAATATGTGTGATCATGCCTTAATTTCATGAACATAACATAATGAAATTAGAAACCACTTCCGTCACATGAATTTATATGGTGAGTCCTATCATGGATCATGTTGGGTCAATGATGTTGAGACATTAACATGCAACAACCCTAGGGGATTTCCAAATCTTGATAATAGTTTGGCTTTTGAGGGGAATAAATGAATATCCCCTTGAATGAATAAATATATTTATAACATAGTTTGACAATTTGGATTAGTGTTGGTTATGTAGTGGGAACTAGGTTTCACATAAATTTAACCTAATTTTTAATTTTGGTGACTATCTTGAGAATATGAGTAAAGACCCCAACCCTAATTGCCCGTAACTGGTGCCTTACTTTATAACATTGGTTTAATCAATAATGAATTCACATCCTTAAGGGCTGAATAGTTTATTATATTTGGGAAACAAGATAAAAATTCCTTTTTGACATTAAAATGTGAAATGAAATATAATTTATAAACTCATTAGGAAACATCCATATACTCTTATATTTTTCATGAATGTAATTCATAATATCACTATTTTCATCTTAGGGAAAAATAAAAATAATAAATGGGTGAAATCAGTTTATCAATAAGGGTAATTAATTCAAATTAAGCTAATATAGACCTAAACAATAAGTTATGATGAATGAAAAAAAACAGATTCCATTTAAACTTAATATTGATAATAATATGGACGAAATAAAAGAATAATGAATAATTATATATAAATAATCACATGAGAATGAGACATAACCAAAAATATTATATAAGTCGAATAATAACATGGATAAACAATTAATAATATCATAATGGTGGAATGCATATTGATAGACATCATAAACACACCGCCAATGACTCAACTAAGAGAAATCAAAATAATTGTTAAGGCCTCGGCCAAATCCATACCGATTTTTTCTTATGCAACCTAGAGAAGCTTCGATGGGCTATATTGGGCCCCACACATCACATACTATGTCTAATTAATTACCTATATTAATGGGGCGAAATACAGATAACATATACATTCATATTGAAACTAGCACATGAAATGTTAATAACATTCCCCAACCAATAAACGTAATCCTAAGCCATCAAGAGTAACGTGTAAAATGGTATCAAAATAGTAAACCCCCCATAAATAATCATAAAAAATCTGTTGAAATATTATAGATTGTAACATAACATATCATATTATATAAAGTAACAGTTATAACAATGTCTGTCGAAATTGATGTAAATAATCTATTATAAACATTGTGAATTTTTTTAGAGAAATTCCCTTTTTCTTTGAAAAGAAGATTTATTTTGGAAAAATTATTTATTTCAAAAAATCATAATGTAAACATGTATATCTCATAAATAAAATTTAATCAAAATTAATTTATGTTTTAGTAATATAAAATTTCAATCTTATGTCAAAACATATAAAAAGAGTTTTTACGAAATTTTTGAATTGAGCAACTTCATTGTGGTTTAAAAGAAAATATAAAAGAGTATTAAAATAGAAACATGATTAAAATTTTAGATAATAGAATTTATATCCTTTTTTCTATTGATAGAAATAGGGATTTTAGGAAAATAGTTTTGTCTTAAATTATATTAAGGAGTATACATGAATATGGGTAAGAAATTGGGAAGTACAATTTAATCAGGCTTGCTTATTGGGAGAAATTGAAAAGGGAACATTATAAAACATGGACCTCCCCAAAAAATGAATATAAACTGATAAAAATATATTATTTTGGAATATATACATTGAATTTAGAAGACATAAATAAATATAAAGAACAACTCTATTGGGGTAAATAGAAAGAAATGGTAACCCGAATGAAAAATAATGGTTTTGTGAAGAAACCCTTACCTTATGTCTAAAAGCATTCTAATCATGTACATAGACTCCAAGATAATGAAATTAGATTAATTAATAATTTAATTAAGAACCTATTATTACAGTTTTTAATCTTCATTTATGGCTTTTTTATGAGTTATAAGATTTAACTTTGTCGTTCGATGGAATTTTTTTCATTGGTTTTGATGATTTGTTTAGAGGAATACATGTTTGGAAGTTACTAAAAAAGGAATTAATTATCCAAAATTAAAATTAATTGATATTAGAGAAGATAAATATCATTAAATGGTTATATAATTTTTTAGAAATGAGGATGATTAGTTAGATAAATCATTAATGATTAATAGATGTTTTTTTTGATGAATTATCAAATGTCAAGAACTAGTTTGGTTTTATTAATTAATTTTATGTATATTTATAGGTTACTATTGTAACATACCAGGTAAATACAGAATATGAAATTTAAATATTTATTAATATTTGTAAATTAATTATTAATTTTACTTTAAAGGGGATGCTATGTTTTATGGCGTACCCGACACACAACAATGGGTTTCTATGAAATCTTACGTTGCACACAACATTTGGTCATACTAAAAATTAATAATATAATATTATTATTTTAAATGGTTGTTAATGCCCAGTTGTTGTATTAGTGGGAATAAACAGAACTAACTACAATATTATTATACATGTTTGTTAAATTTGTTTACATTTATCCAATAAATTATAGAGGCTTAAAATGTGAATAAATCTAATTTTAAGCATAATTTACCTTAAAAAGACGATTTACCACCTTTTAATGGAGAACCATATTTAAATAATTTTTTGGTCACTTTTACATGTTTTATTTGAACAAATTAAATTCTTCTTTAAAATCCAGATATCCAAATTCAAATTGGGTAAAATTTTGGTATTTTTCCGATAAAATTCGATTTTTGATGAATTATGAAAAATACTGTGTTTTAATTCAAATATAATTATTAATATAATTTATTTATATGGTTAAATTATCTTTTTAATTGGTTTCAAAGTGTAATTAGATTATATTTCTACCTTTTAATCAAATGTTGGTAATTCTAATTAATTCCACTTTGAAATTGCACGTAAACAATTGTCAATATTTTGATTGATATTGTTTCTTAAAAACAGGTTGTTTGTTTTGACAATAGGAATTAATTTTACATTTATTAATGCAACTAAAATGTTTTAAATTTTTTAAAATTGAAATCATTTTTGAATTTGGAATATCAAATATATCTTAGACTGAATTTTTTGATTTTTTTTTGAAAAACTACAAGTTTTGATGAATAGTGAAACAAGTAAGTAGTAGTTAAATAAATAAATTTTTCATTTAAATAAAATTTTACTAATTATGGGAATTTAATTTATAAAATTTTACATACATGGTTGTCATTAGTAAGTAAAATGTGATTAAATAAGATAAAAATAACTTTATGGGGAATAGTAACTTTTGACTTTTATTTACTATGGTCAAAGGTAAATAGGGTAATTCAAGGTAAAAAGAATATTATAATAATAAAAAATTACCTTAACACTCATCCTATCCTTATTTTATGAGTCATGGCCGACCATGGGAATCCTTGGGTCGATTTTGGGACCCCATGAAGCCATTTGTGAGTGAAAATTCCAATTTAGATTAATTAATTTAAAGTAAAGACAAAAATGACATAAAAAATATCTTTTAGTAAATTAATTTTTTACAAAGAGTACTATAAGTTATCATTTAGACTGTAAATAAAAATTTTGAAATCTAAAAATATTTCCTACATCATGGTATTTTATTCAATTTTTATATGTCAAAAAAATTATATTATTTATGACACAATAATGATGCAATGATTACCTCATTAAAAATCATTTAAATAAACATGATTTTAAATATTAAAATAAACTAAAAAAACATTCTAATTCATATTGAATAAACATATTTCAACCATGGATCATCTTATCTTCTTCCGTAATGAGTTTTGGACCTTTAGAAACCTAAAAGCAATATATAATAAAATAATATTTTCACACTTTCATAGAGAACCCCTCCACCCCCATATGAAAAGCCCTCACTTTTAACCCATTCCTCACACCTCTCAAGCCCCTCGGATCATCCAAAACCTACCTATATAAGCTCTCAAAATCCATATATTTCACCTAAAATCTTTTACTTAGGAATAAGGAACTTTGAAAAGTCATTTTGGTTCAAACCAAAAGGATTTACCCAAATTAAAGGTAACAGTTTCTCTTAAACTTTTTTGTTGTATTTTGTATTATTTTAATTCTCCAACCCCATAAACTGTTTTTATTCCTTTATTTTATAACAACACCAGTATCCTCATTATAATAGTTTGTTTTTATGAGATTTATTATAACTAAACATACACACCATTGTCTAATGGGTAAAGAACATATTGTTTCTATGGATGGCGAACTAATGCCTCACGAAACAATCATTGTTCAAATATCTCCAACCACCTATCATGGTGGAAATTATTATGGAAATGTATTTATATATGATAAATATTATATTTATATTGTTTCTATGAATCAATATTTTTCAATTATATAATACCTTTATGGTTTCCATAGTTGGTAAATATGATAATCTCATTTGAGGAACTGCGGACTACCGCCCCCTCAAAGTGATATGACTCATTCATGCCTTATGTGGAACATATAAAGGGAAGAGTTGAAGAAATTATATATGGTATTATACTGGAATTATAATATAATTATGTATCCTTAGGTTTTCATTCCATTACAGTAATAAATATAAATGGTAGTAGTGTTCATGCGTACGTACAACTTACCGTCTCTATGAGTGGTGAATTTCATTTATTATATCCAAATGTTATGTACTATTATAAATAAAATTATATACTAGATATATATGATATATATGATATCTAAATCATGAATATCATTATGGATATAATGAACCTTTTCCCACATGAATAACATGTAATTATAAGAAGTCCATTTTTGAATCAAATACCAAATATCGACGAAACGACCATTATTAACTTAAATGATTACATAATGTTTATAACATTGTAATAAGTGATATAAAACGCATAATAAACATGAAAAATGTTCTTAATATAAATTAACTTATGTTTATTATTTAGGAATATTAAAGAACAAACAACTCAAGTCTGACACGAAGCGAGGGGTTTCTTATCTCACTTTTAATTCCATGATGTTTCCATTGTTTTCCACTTATGTATTGCATGTGGTGTATTTTGTATAGAACTTTGAAATATATTATCATGATTCTATGTATATTCCTGGTATTATGTGATTCATTTTTTTTGTTATTAACTTTTGGTCAAAAGATTCTATTGATTATAACGTGGTAATTGATTTCTTAACTCACTTTTATTCCCTTGATATTCATGCAATATTTGTCACTATTTACTTTGTGTGGTGTATTTAAATCCCATTATTTTAACTCAATGTGTAATATACATTCGTTTAAGGGTATTCACGTCTTCATTGAATAATTCCTCTTTCATGTGGTGTATGTTTCGTATGTTACCAAACTGTTAAGTGAACTTTTTAACCCAAATTTCATTCCTTGGGTTAATCTTATACTTCATAATTATGTCATTCTAAGATTATGTGTGGAATAACTATTTGATTATTTATGTTGTAATTTCCACTCCAATTTCTATAGATATACTTTTGATACACATAATCAATCCATTGATAAATTCTCAAGTCATCAATATGAACTTCATAAGAGTAATTTTAACTCAATTTCATTTCATTGAGTTAAATATCAAAGTCATTGGTTTCTCTTTAAAAGGAACATGTGTGAATTTCCTTTGATCGATTTAAACTGATTATTATATCATATTTAGGGTATTTATATTTTTCACACATAATTATGTAATTTATTTATCATTAATCTAAAGATACCATTTTTATAATGGATTTCATCTCAAATTACTTTCCATTGAGACTTCATTGTTGTTATGCAACAATTAATGTTTTATGGTGTATATATTGTCATTTGGAATATTATATCCGGAATATCTTTATTCTCATGTTATTATAAGGTTTTGATTGAATTTTATTTCTCAAATATTTGTATTTCATCATATCTCTTTTGGTTATGAACCCTTTCACTAAAATATTGTTTTAATGATTTATTCCTCTATATATTTCTCATTAATGTCTATGTTTTCAAAATGATTTTTAGTATTTATTTATATGGACATTAATGGTTTAAAATTTTAATTCCATTAAAATAATCAATGTGGTATGGGACACTTTGATTCCAAAATCACTTTAATAATTTTTTTTTAATAGTTTTGAAAATGGTTTGATTATGCGTTGGTTAGATCAATATATTGAATTGATATATTGTGATTCCAATGTGGAAGTGTTATTAGTGAAATGGTTATATTTTCTATATTTTATGTGTTCTTATTTTATAGTGGTACTTGGACATTTTAGGGGTGGTTACGTGATAAACCAAATGACGGGTGGTGCTATGATAAACCGGATGGGTGGCGACATTTTAACCTCCAATGCATTGGGTGTGGAAGTTGGATATATAGCTATTACATTTAGTGATATGTGTAGAAGTCGACCATATGGTTATTCCTTTTATGAATGTTTATTTCCCATGTTACCTTCATATGTTATGTGTTCTTTTTATGGGTTTTACGGTAATCTTTTGGTTACTAAAGGGTAAGAAATGATATTTTATTTAGTGAAGAGTATTTAAAACTTCATAAAGGTGAAAAGTATTACTCATGATAAAGTATTCATAGTTTATTTGTTGTTTTGAAAAACTATCATTTTTAATTCTTTGTGTATCCATTACTGAGCTTTTGGTTCATCCCATGTTTATGAATTTTTTTTCACAGGACATGAAGTGGAATAGGGACAAGGATGTGATCAAGGAAAGTCATGATGTCTAATGCATGGAACTGGACATGTTTCTTTTTAAGAATTTATATTATATAAAAAATTGATACTGGGTAGTAGTGTCTACTTGTAATATTCATGTTTTTATGTAATAGTTATAGCCTAATTCTCTAAAACTCTAATCCTGAAAAGATCATCAATGTGAATTCTTGACATAATTCAAGATTATGTAATATTTAAGGTCAGATCCTTATAATAATACATTATATGAATTATAATATTTTTAATAAAATCTTATTTAACCATTATAATAATTTTATGACTAGTCTAGAAAAAGCTAATGCAAAATTAAAATTCATCGTCTATGATGGTGGTAAATCATCATATCACCGATGATATTTTTATTTTTAGAATAAAATAGAGATGAGAATGTGATGGATAATGGATTATGAATTAAAAGTAATATTCTAGTATATATAATATAATGGTGTTTTCAATAATGTTATGATAGGGGAGTTCATGAAATTATAATAAAATTAATGAAATTTAAAATAAAATAAAGGAAAATGAAAGAGGGTTTTACTCCTTGAATTTATTTTGATTGAGAACCTTTATAAGGTGCTTGGGATTGGTATTCTGGTGAGACCAAACGCTCCTAGATTTGAGTAAGAAACATGGTAAGTGGATTGGGATGAAATTGGTCATGCATTAAGGAATTATATGTGTGAGGAGAATAGGTCTTGAGGGATGGTACTTATAGAGGGTGAGAGTGGGGTTTTTTCATTATTTTATTCAATAGTTTATTATCATGGATTAAGATAATAATTAGTGATTATTCCATTAAAAATATAGTACATACTGAAGGACAATTTGATATTATTATTCTTAGATATATGATAACTCATGTAATAGCGTATATAAATTAAAATGTATATATACCATAAATTGCAGTATTTCACTATTAACTAAAAATCAAAATAATTTAGAAAAATAACAAATATTCAACACAAACATTTTTTGAAATATAAAATTTAAAAAGAAATCAATTTTATTAAAATAATTCCATAAATTTTTTTAACTTTAAATTTTAATTAAAATCATCTTTTATTCTAAAAATACAAATTGAAAAATCCTAATCGGTATTATGAAACTTGGAAAAATTAATTAAGGTCTCATAAAATTATCATATAAAAAAATATTATTTATGATTCTATTTTATGAAAAATATTTTTCTTTAAATCATTTTATTAATTATATAAATTTAGTTAAAAATTAATGACATTCCAAAATACATACTCATAATTTATTATTAAGAAAAAATTTATATACTTATTCCTTGATATTAATATACAATATTTTCATTTGTAGAAAACATAAATTTTATTTATACTTTCAGGGGTGATGTTAATATTCTATTAGTAGGATTACTATTTCAAATGGTCACACTAATTTTAAAATGGTCATATTTAATAGTATATTATGGTTTCAAACTTCATGTTATATAAAGTATAATTTGTCAAAGATATTACATTTTAAAAGAGGAATCCCCTAAAATATTAGGGTGTTACATTCTCCTCACATTGAAAAATTTTCATCCTAACAATTTATATAAAGTAATATGATAAAATGATTTGGGTACTTCATAATCATAACATACTATGGTTCTGATGTTGCCTCATCATTTTTAGGAATTTTTTAAATTAACATTAATATCTGTGTCATCCAATTCCTCAACACATGCTCTCTAGTGTTCAAAATTTTGATTGGTTCTTCAAAATATGATAAATCTAGTTCCAGTTATATTCCCTTAGAAGTAAGTACATGGGTTGGGTCTAGCGTCTAATTGAAAAAGTGATTTTGAATGTCTTGTGTACTTTATAAATCATATCTGAAATTTCAAAATGATAAGACACAACACCAATTATCTCCAGCATTTCAGAAGGACCAACGTACATGGGGTTCATTTACCTATATTTAAAAATATTATAACACCCTTATATGTAAATAATTTCAATAAAAAGTGATATTTCACTTGAAATTATAAATCATTCCTTCGATTATCAGAATATCTATTTTGCCTACTTTGAACTGCTTTGATATGTGTTTGAATAGTGTTTACATTTTATATTGTTTCCTCAACATGTTCTTGCCCTACATGCTTCCTTTCACCAACTTCACCCAAACAAGTTAGTGTATGAAATCTATTTCCAAACAATGCATCATATAGTTCCATCTGAGAGCGTGAGTGGAAATTATTATTGAAGGAAAACTCCACCTAGGTAAATAGTGATCCCATATACCAGAAAATTAATGGGAGCATGATCTAAACATATCATATAATGTATTAATAGTCCCTTCAGACTTACCATTAGTTTGAGGGTGATAATATGTACTCAAATTAATCTCAATGTCTAAGGATTTATAAATAATTTTCCTTAATTTCAATGTAAATCATAGATCATTATTAGACACAATTGAAATAGGTTCTTCACGAAATATTACAATTTAATTAATATTGAGTCATGCAAGGCACTCTAGTGGTCAATCTTACATTATTCAAATAAAATGGGAAGATTTTGTATTTTGATTAATAATAAAAAATATTTTATAATTAATTTATAGAGTTTTGGCAATCCAATGAAAATTCCATAGTAATTTCAACTCATTTCTATTTTGGAATAAGTAGAGGTTTTATGGAACCTCTAAGATATTTTATTTCAGCCTTCACCTATTTATATACTATACATCATGATATATAGTCTCAAATTTCACACTTTATATTATCCTACAATAATTTTTCATTCAAATATATATAAAACATAGTCATACCAGGGTGTATAGTGAAATTAGAGATGTGATAATCACCCAATAATTCCTTATTTTGACCAATTATAGCGGGAACCCAAAGGATTTTCCTAAATTTTAGAATTCCATCCTCATACAAAAGGGCCTTAAACTTTGAATCATTCACATCATTAATTTTCCTTGGAAAATTATCATTATTAGTTTGATAACAATAAATACATTCTAATAAAAATGGTAGGGAAACTAATTGAAAATGTAATGATGTTTCACACTCCTTGATTATTACCATATCTATCATTACTATATCTATGTAGACATGGTCCTTTTAAATCCTCATATTGTTTAGAAATCAATTATTCTTCTGGTTCAATGCATCTTCCTCCTTATTCTCTTTACATGGGTGGTAGTATGTTGAAAAATAATAATAATTTAGTTTCTTAAGCCATTATATTTTCCTATTGTTGTGTTCTTTCTATGAGAAGATATATTTCAAATCTTGGTGATATGTTTATATGTGACATCAATCACCATAGATATAGTTTCTCCATATAATTAGAGAAAAGAATATGGATTTTAACTCAAGATCATGAGTTGGATAATTTTTTTCATGTGTTTTTGACAACCTTGATGCATAGAAAATAAATTTATCATTATGCATAAGGACACAATCCATTTCATTCATTGATGAATCACTGTAAATAAAAAATAGACTATTCACTAATAGTAGAGTCAGTATTAGAGCATTCAATAATAACCTATTGAATAATTCAAAACATTCATCAAATTATTTTTTCCTTATAGACATAATCCCTTTACAAGTATGCTTGGTTAATATATTATCTAATCAGAAAAAATTATGAATAAAACAAAGATAGTAACCAACTAAACCAATGTAACTACATAAATCAGTTATGTTTTTTTGGTGTTATCCATTCTTTAAATACATTTTTATGTAAATGATCAACTGATATTCCATCCATAGGGAAAATATATTCATGAAAAGAATCTTTTGGAATCCAAAATTCAAACATGCTTAACATACCATTTAAATATGTTTTTCTAAAATTCTCCAAAAAAAACACAAGTGGTTCTCATGTCCCAAATATATTATATAATATATCAAGATATCATTGATAAATAACATTAAAAATCCTCAAGATAATCGTTGAACACTCTTTTCATTGTATCCATAAAAATAAAATTGTCATTAGTCAGTACAAATGGAATTACTAAAAACTCGTTATGTTTATACTCGGTTTGAAATGTTGTCTTTGTGATATGTTCCTTACCCACAAAAAATTGACGATGTCCAAATTGAAGGTCAATCTTAAAAAAATAATGACTTCTATGATGTCAATCAAATAAATCATCAATGCAAGGAAGAGGGTAAATGTTCTTTATTGTAATAACTTTGATTTAATTATAATCACTGCACTGCTTCATAGATCCTTAATTTTTATTGGGAATGAAAATAGAGGATCTCTATAGAGAAATAGTATGGAAAATAAATCCCTTCTCAGTAAATTTCTCCAGTTGTTTCTTCATATCTACTAATTCCACATTGTTTATTCAATAAGGAGTCTTTGACAGAAGTCTTACACTAGTATTAAAATAAAAAGAGTACTCAACTTTATACTCTAGTGGATGTCTGGCTAAACCATATTGAAATACATATATGTATCATTTCACAATAGGTAAATATTGAATTTAATGATTTTCTTAATCATCTACAGATGTTGTTTTCTCCTCCTCTAAAATTTTTTAATATCAAAGAACAACTAAAGGTAGAAAATGATATTACTCAAATGATGAGGTCGCCCCTATAAAGATGTTAAATTCCATACATTCATCATGAATCATAATTTCATACTCTTTAAGAAAAATATTTTTATTATATTTGAAAATCATGTCTATACAGCCGATTATATCTAAATCAACCACATGTATGATGATAAAATAAACAATTAGTGCATGTTTATGTGTAAAAAAAGAACTAATCGATGCATATTTTTTTCAATAATGTTTCCGTCAGAATTAATTATGGGAAAATACCCTTAAAGTTGAATTATATATATTGATTTTTATTAAAAACTCAGAAAATATAAAAGAATGTGATGATTAATAATAAAAAATTGTTTTAGCTAAATGTGAGGAGATAATTAAATTACATTCAACCGCATCATTGGAAATTCAACCTTAGTAGTAGTTTTAGGATAAACTTGGCCATGTTCCATTGGATTCTTCTAGAGTTAGATTCATTGACACATATGAAAATAATTTTTATAATTCCCCATCTATTTAAATTTGAAAATTTGAAAAATTTGTATCTTATTTCTTCCCTTTAAATCATGGGATTGGTGCTATTTTTCTCCACACATTTGAAAAATCCTTCTCATTTTATGCATGACCTAGGGTGTTTCCTTACACATATACCATAAGATAGAAAATTAATTTTTTATTCTTCCCTTTATCCATTCGTTTCTATGCCACCCACTTCATTTTTGGTTTTCCAATTAAGTCACAAGATTAATATAATTGATTCTATGTATTGATATCACCTAAGACTATATCTTCATAAGATAAGAACTTTTGGGAGACCAGTCCCCTTAGGATGAATGTTTTTAAACCATAAATGAATTGATCAATCTTTCTCCATAGATTATTCATGTATTCTGTGATATTTCTTTATAATCATGTAATGTTCGCTTAATACATGGAAGTGTTTTCATCCTATTTTGTTTCAAACTCATGAATTTTCTCTCTATACACACTTGTTTTTCTCTAGGAAAATATTTTTTTAAGAATGGTTTTTCAGAATCCTTTCATCTCGTGTTCTCTATTTCTTCCTACTCCTTTGTGTTTGGAGTAAATGAACACCATTGATCCACATATTCCAATAGATGATAAATTTCTATGGCAACCATTTCCCTTTCGTTACTTCTAATGTAACACCCCAAGATTTCATAGTGTGTTATTTTTCAAAATAATTCAATAACTTGCACTACACGCAACACCGAGTTCAATCACACCATGACTTACAAAAAAAAAAGCCATTCAAAAGAGGTTATGAATAGTATTATCTAAATTTTAAACATTATATAATCCTTATAATTTTAGAATCCATATTATGAGTTTCTTAGACATAATGTAATAACAAATTCATTTTTAGTATTGCACTTTTACCAACTTTTAATAGTGAACCCATTTTAAATAAAATACTTTAAACTTTTTGAGTAAAGGGGGACATCAAAAAAAAATTAAAATGAAACATCCCAAGCTTCTACGGTACGCTTCTCTTTGATTAATGCGATAGCGTGTGTTGTACGCAACACCGAGTTCTAACAACCAATCAAACTAGCTATTATGAATAGTAATACCTACTTTTTAAAAATTATATATATTTTATATTTCAAAATTGACTTCATTTTTGGATTCGGAATATCTAATTTAGCCTAAGGTAAAATTTTGGTACTTTTCGGATAACTTTCATATTTTGATGAATAGTGAAAATTACTAAATTTTAATTAAAAACAACTTTTTTAATCAAAATAATTAATAGTGATAAATTATTAATTTTAGTAGTTTTAAAGTATATTTAGAATATATTTTTACCATTTAATATAATGTTGGTCATTGGACATAATTTTACAATTAAACCGAACATAAACAAGTGTCAATCTTTTGATAGTTATTATCTCTTAAAAACACGCTTTTTGTTTTGACAGCGGGAATTAATTTTAAATTAATTTCTTCCACTTATGTGTTTTGAATTTAGGAAAATGGATTCCATATTTTGAATCAGGATGTTCAAATTGTGTAAATAGATAACTTTTATTTTTACACATTTTGAATAATTACTGCGGTAAATATTTTATTTACCATGGTTAAAGGGTAAATCCGGTAAATAAGGGTTAAAACAATAATATTATAATAATATAAAATTACCCTAAAACGTGTCCTAACCTTATTGGTGGACACATACCCGACCATGGGCATCCTTGGGTCAATTTAGGGACCCCTTGGAGCCAACTGTATGTGGTAGGGACACATTATATTAATAAAGTTAAAATAAAAATAAAAATTGCATAAGCTTACATCTTTTAGAAGAACAATTTTTACATAGGGTTATAAAAGTTGGATTTTCGATTATAAATATTCATTAGAAATCTAAAACGATTTCCTACATAATGATATTTTATTTATAATTTTTAGATATCAAATAATTTAAATTATTAATGACACAATAATGATCAAATGTTTACCTCATTAATAAATAATTTAAATAAATAAGTTTATAATGATTAAAATATTATCTAAAACCTGTCCAATTCTTAATGGTTGATGTTATTTAGAACATGAGTCATCTTATCTTCGACCTCAATGATTTTTGGACCATTATAAACCGAATATAATTATATTATAAAGTAATACTTTCACTATTTCCTAAAGAGCCCCTCCTCTCCTTTATAAAAAGAGACCACTTCTACTCATTCTTCACACCTCTCAAGACACTTGACTCGGCCAAAATCTGCCCAAATACTCTCCCAACTTCCCTCAATACAACCTAGAGGCCTTAGTTCGATCAGAAAGCCAACCTAAGAAGCCCTTTTGATCAAATGAAAAGGAATAACCCGAAGAAGAGGTAATGTTTTCACCACCCCTTTTCAAGTTCCTTTCTTCTTCCACTTCTTCTTTCTTTGTTCTTACCATTCTAAAATAATAACTCCAGTATCTCACATATACTGTGATGTTATTATAAATATGGTACAACCATATTCAGTATTCTATCCACCCTTTCAATAACATGTCACCATACGTGCGTACGTACGACTTACCGTCTCCAAGTCGTGGTGTAATTGTTATTCAATATATTATTATTTGGATGGGTATAATAATGATGTGCAACTCATGTAAATAATAAATATAACATGTTAATTATTCTGTATATATGATATAACATCCATTTATATATTATTTTAATATCAAAAGAATGATATTGTTGCTCGTGCGTACGTACGGACTACCGTCTCCACAAACGCGATAAGATTCATTCTCCATCGTATCCATTCAAGTATAATTATCATTTCATGATTTAAAAATGATGTTTAAGGACTTGATATCATTCTGGATATGAATAATATACAACCTATCCATTACAAACATGGCTTACGTAACAAAACATATAAAATAAAACAAGTAAGTTAACACCCGAAACAACGATAATACTAAGATATTATTATCAAATCAATATTAAAAGATCATATATGATATCATATTAATATATATGATTCTTGTATAATTTAATAACAATTATTTTACTATTATACAGGAGGTTAACCTACCCCAACCAAGTAAAAGTACAAGGTAAGTGATTTTCTTATCTCACATTCAATTCCGCGAGATTTCCATTATTCGCCACTAAATTATTGAAAGTGGTGTATTGTGTACTGGAATTTGATATATATTATCATGATTATCTTTATATTCATGTTATTTTGTAAATAGTTTGGTGGTTATTAACTTTTTTCCATACGACTCAGTTGATTAACGTGGTAAGGGGTTTTCATCTCACTCCTTATTCCCGTGAGATTCATGCCATATTACCACCATTACCTTTTGTGTGGTGTATGTACTGCCCATAATTATATTCTTTGTGTAATACACTCTAATTTATGTGTATTTACATATTAATTGTATGATACCTATTTCATGGGTTGTATGTTTCATAAGTTACCAAATTGGTAAGGGTTATTTCACAATCTCTTCATTATCCGAGGTTGTTTATATGTAATAATCTACTGGGATCTCGTTATCATCCACATCCATGTTTCTTCAAAATGTATTTCAAAACATTTTTAATATTTAAAAGAATATGGGTTAAAGTCATTTATACCCTTGTTTGACTTTTTATAAGAGGTTTATAAGGGAATCTTTCCGTCCTTTTCCAAACAAGGTGATTTTTAACCTTTTCGACAGAATTAAGATAAGAATGTTTTTTTAACTTATACGGCGGGTGCGGTTTTTTTCCACCGTTATAAAATTTTCAAAGTTTCCCTTACAAGATTATAAGAATATTTTCAAAGAAAATGTTTTATTTTATAAATATATGTCTCTTAAATTATTTCAAAATAGAAAGAGATATTTCTTTAAAAAGAGTTTTGATTTCATCTATGTCAACTTCCTTTAATGGATTTTACGCTTATTTGAGGATTATATATTATGATACAAAACTTTTATATTGTATTGAAGGTTTTGTGATATGTTTTACTGTGGATGTGCTATTTATATAGCATTCATGTTTTATGAGTAAAGTATTGACATTTTGTATGCTAGTTCCAATAAGAATGTTTATGTTATATTTCAACCTTTACTTCATAAGAATGTGTTGGACAAGTATGTTCCAGGTTGGGGACTGGTAAAAGTAAGCCTTCCAGGTTAGGGATTGGTAAAAGTAAGCCCTCCGGTTTGGTCTCCGGTTATTAGAGGAACTCCGGTTTGGTCTCCGGTTATTAGAGGCACTCCGGGTTGGTGTCTGGTTATTAGAGGCACTCCGGGTTGGGTTCCGGTTACAGGTAGCCCCAAGGTCTTGGGATGAGGCCTTGACAAAGAAATTAAAGTTCAGAATTATGCATTCCAACATTATGAAAATGGTTATTGATTTTTTCATGTGATTATTCGATTAGTAGAATATCCATGTGAATAAGTAAATGGAATTATTTCATTTTACCTTTGCCATTTTATTCTGAAGTTCATGTTTTAAAGGCTTTTGTTTTAGTTATACATTGCCTTAAATGTTTATTCTTATTTATGAAGGTTTCCGCTATATTGTTATCCTTACTGGGCATTTGAGCTCACCCCTTTTCTATGTTTTATTTTTCCCAGGAAGTGATGAAGTAAATTATGAATGACATGCAGGGATATTATGTGGGGATATGAGTGTGGATTATGGAGACATTATGTTGTTGTAGTACTTTTTCATTTTATGATGTAATGTCAAACTTATGAATATATCTATTGTTTCCAAGGCTACTAAACCAATCGGTCTTTCGAGATTTGATCTTTCTTGTGATCATGCCAATGTTATGTAATAATGCACCGACTCTGGGTAACTATGGTCGGGGCGTTACAGTTGGTATCGGAGGAAGTTTAGTACAAACCTTGGAAGCTAGATTTAGATAAACTCTGATTAGAGCACGTAGACCTAAGATGAACTTTGAGGATTAGTATATAAGAACATCCTAGAATTTTGGTATTGTAGAGATTTTGTGAGTTTTCCGAGAAATACATCCCTGTCTGGATACGAGCAGGTAGAGGCGGCTCTGGCACAGATGTACCTAGGGGTAAAACCCGAAAACACCGCTTTGAGCTAGACTCGAACGGGAACTGGTGCACAACAACAGGCCTTGCTGCACTCTTGTTTACGACACTTCCGGGGGATATTCTTAGGATAACTCTCATTTTTTTACAAATCATTATGAAGGGTTTATTAGTATATAATTCCTCAAAGAAAATTTTTTTATGATTATGGATTATATCCATAAATAGTTAAATTTATGTTGAGTGTTTTATAAGTATGGGATTATGTATTTTGATTCATAAACTGATCTAGTTTATGCCATTGTTTAGAAATGGTGCCCAATAGAAGGAATGAGAACTCCAGCAATGCACATGATCCAAAGAGAAATAAGGATCATATCTTTCATGGTCTTAAGCTAGAATTTATAAGAGAAATAGTCTCTCATGTATTATCATCATATGAAGAAATAATATCATGTGTTGATAATAAAAGTAAAGAGTTTACTGAGTCCTATGGATTTGAAGGGAAGCAAGAGAAGAAAATGATGAAGAGAGAAAGATGGATAAAGGGAAGAGGAAAAAGATGAATTTTCCCATATGTGATAACTGTGGGAAGAAACACCCTGGAACTTGTCTGAAAGGAATGGGAGTTTGTTATATGTGTGGAGGAAAAGGGCACAAAGTACGTGACTACAAGGGTAAGAAAATGGTTTCAAATGTACAATGCTTCATTTGCAAGGAGTTTGGACACTATGCGAACCTATGTCCCTGTCATCAGACTATGCCGCAAATGATGCTATTGGATAATAATCATGTTGTGATACTACCACAGATGAAGAGGAATGATTAGAGTTCTTATGTTGATTATGTCAATTGAGTGTTGTATCAACAATGTACTTGTTATAATAATTATGGAGTATATAAGGATTCTACTAAAGTACTATTTCATTAAGGACTTAAGACTGTGTGGAACAAAGAAAAGTGACTCAATAGCAGGTTAATTTTTTTTGGAAAATATATGGTTGAGAGAAAGATAAACCATAATATGGCTCTGATACCGAGGTAGTGATTTTAGAATAATACATGATTGATTTTGGATAACTTATATTGGATATTCGTGACTACCTTGAAGTTGATTAATGATTTGTATATTCCATCATTATTCGGGTTTAAAACATTTTTTGGATTGATAAAGTAAATCCAGCACTCTATATGGAATAAGGGAGCATGAATGTAATCAATAAGTATTATGGTAATTCAGGATGTTTCGGTGTATTAAAAGAATACATGATGAAGGTATTCATATGCTATTACAGGGTAAAAAGGATCTACATTATGTTTACCTTCCTTATAAATGTTGGACTGTGTGTTTGGACAGAAGTATTTTGGATAGTTCTAGTTTGGATTATTTTGGATTGCCATAAAAGGACAACTCGGAGGTCGGGCGGCAACCCGTCGCGTCCGGCAAGGATGCGAGACTTGAACCCGCAACCAAAGGGAGACAAGGGTGTATCACCTACCAATGGCCCACGATATGTCCTGGATTAAATAATGTAGTTTTTTTAAAAATATCTGGTAGATGAATTATAAATTAATTTATTTTGGAACCCTGTACGAATAGTATAAATAGAAAAAAAAATTACATTCTATTATCTTTTAGAGTAAAAGATGAGTTTGTGGTAGAAATTTATTAATGGATAAAACTCTAATTATAAAGTAAGTATATCTCCTTATGATCTTAGCCAGTCTCATAAATAAATTCCTCAACATTAATAAAAGGAACTTAGAACAAAAATTTTGTCCTAGATGGTACCTTAAATCATCACTAATTTATGGCTTTGGTATTGTTGGCCTTTTCATAGCCATGTTCTCTACCACTCTCCATCAGATAATTGATGGTTAGATTTCTCTTCCATATCCATATTTTCCTATATGGAACCATAGTATTTGTTATTTTCGGTAATCTTCATACTTTCCACTCTTTGTTTTAAATAGAGGCCTCATTAATTCATTTTTCGATGTGGGATTTCAACTAAGATATTTTGAAACGTCAAAAATGTGTTATCCCAATACCCTATGTGTTGTTGAACCGATGGCATTTCAAATCATCATAGATTGATGAGTTTAAGGACCTCAATTTTATACTTGTTTGTGATTGATGACCTCAATCACTACCTATAAATATTTACGTTTTCCTCCAATTATATGTCTCTAATTGCCACCAATGTTCTCCTAATCGAGATCATAATTTGATGGTGACCCTTTCATTTCTCTTTTCCTCATATTAAGACTAAATTTTAGTAACTCAATTTCCGATGTGGGTTTTCCCACAAATATATTTTCTATTTTCAACCTTTTATTTTCGAAGAACAATTTCAAATTGCGAGGACTCAATTTATTGAAGGAGGGGAGAATGTAACACCCCAAGATTTCATAGTGTGTTATTTCTTCAAAATAATTCAATAACTTGCACTACACGCAACACCGAGTTCAATCACACCATGTCTTACAAAAAAAATCCTTTCAAAAGAGGTTATGAATAGTATTATCTAAATTTTAAACTTTATATAATCCTTATAATTTTAGAATCCATATTATGAGTTTCTTAGACATAATGTAAGAACAAATTCATTTCTAGTATTGCACTTTTACCAAATTTTAATAGTGAACCCAATTTAAATAAAATATTTTAAACTTTTTGAGTAAAGGGGGACATCAAAAAAAATTTAAAATGAAACATCCCATGCTTCTACGGTACGTTTCTCTTTGATTAATGCGATAGCGTGTGTTGTACGCAACACCGAGTTCTAACAACCAATCAAACTGGCCGTTATGAATAGTAATACCTACTTTTTAAAAATTATATATATTTTATATTTCAAAATGGACTTCATTTTTGGATTCGGAATATCTAATTTAGCCTAAGGTGAAATTTTGGTACTTTTCGGATAACTTTCATATTTTGATGAATAGTGAAAATTACTAAATTTTAATTAAAAACAACTTTTTTAATCAAAATAATTAATAGTGATAAATTATAAATTTTAGTAGTTTTAAAGTATATTTAGAATATAGTTTTACCATTTAATATAATGTTGGTCATTGGACATAATTTTACAATTAAACCGAACATAAACAAGTGTCAATCTTTTGATAATTATTATCTCTTAAAAACACGCTTTTTGTTTTGAAAACGGGAATTAATTTTAAATTAATTTCTGCCACTTATGTGTTTTGAATTTAGTAAAATGGATTTCATATTTGGAATCAGGATGTTCAAATTGTGTAAATAGATAACTTTTATTTTTACACATTTTGAATAATTACTGCGGTAAATATTTTATTTACCATGGTTAAAGGGTAAATCCAGTAAATAAGGGTTAAAAAAATAATATTATAATAATAAAAATTACCCTAAAACGTGTCCTAAACTTATCGGTGGACACATACCCGACCATGGGCATCCTTGGGTCTATTTAGGGACCCCTTGGAGCCACTTGTATGTGGTAGGGACACATTATATTAATAAAGTTAAAATAAAAATAAAAATGGCATAAGCTTACATATTTTAGAAGAAAAATTTTTACATAGGGTTATACATGTTGGATTTTCGATTATAAATATTCATTAGAAAGCTAAAAATGTTTCCTACATAATGATATTTTATTTATAATTTTCAGACATCAAATAATTTAAATTATTAATGACACAATAATGATGCAATGTTTACCTCATTAATAAATCATTTAAATAAATAAGATTATAATGATTAAAATATTATCTAAAACCTGTCCAATTCTTATTGGTTGATGTTATTTAAAAAATGAGTCATCTTATCTTTGACCTCAATGATTTTTGGACCATTATAAACCGAATATAATTATATTATAAAGTAATAATTTCACTCTTTCCTAAAGAGCCCCTCCTCTCCTTTATAAAAGGAGACCACTTCTACTCATTCCTCACACCTATCAAGCCACTTGGCTCGGCCAAACTCTGCCAAAATACTCTCCCAACTTCCCTCACTACAACCTAGAGGCCTTAGTTCGATCAGAAAGCCAACCTAAGAATCCCTTTTGATCAAATCAAAAGGAATAACCCGAAGAAGAGGTAATGTTTTCACCACCCCTTTTCAAGTTCCTTTCTTCTTCCACTTCTTCTTTCTTTGTTCTTACCATTCTAAAATAATAACTCCAGTATCTCACATATACTGTGATGTTATTATAAATATGGTACAACCATATTCAGTATTCTATCCACCCTTTGAATAACATGTCACCATACGTGCGCACGTACGGCTTACCGTCTCCACGTCGTGGTGTAATTGTTATTCAATATATTATTATTTGGATGGGTATAATAATGATGTTCAACTCAAGTAAATAATAAATATAACATGTTAATTATTCTGTATATATGATATAACATCCATTTATATATTATTTTAATATCAAAAGAATGATATTGTCGCTCGTGCGTACGTACGGACTACCGTCTCCACAAACGCGATAAGATTCATTCTCCATCGTATCCATTCAAGTATAATTATCATTTGATGATTTAAAAATGATGTTTAAGGACTTGATATCATTCTGGATATGAATAATATACAACCTATCCATTACAAACATGGCTTACGTAACAAAACATATAAAATAAAACAAGTAAGTTAACACCTGAAACAACGATAATACTAAGATATTATTATCAAATCAATATTAAAAGATCATATATGATATCATGTTAATATATATGATTATTTTATAATTTAATAAAAATTATTTCACTATTATACATGAGTTTAAGCTACCCCAACCAAGTAAAAGTATAAGGTAAGGGATTTTCTTATCTCACATTCAATTCCGTGAGATTTCCATTATTCGCCACTAAATTATTGAATGTGGTGTATTGTGTACTGGCATTTGATATATATTATCATGATTATCTTTATATTAATGTTATTATGTAAATAGTTTGGTGTTTATTAACTTTTGGCCATACGACTCAGTTGATTAACGTGGTAAGGTGTTTTCATCTCACTCCTTATTCCCGTGAGATTCATGCCATATTACCACTATTACCTTTTGTGTGGTGTGTGTACTGCCCATAATTATATTATTTGTGTAATACACTCTAATTTATGTGTATTTACATATTAATTGTATGATACCTATTTCATGGGTTGTATGTTTCATAAGTTACCAAATTGGTAAGGGTTATTTCACAATCTCTTCATTATCCGAGGTTGTTTATACGTAATAATCTACTGGGATCTCGTTATCATCCACATCCATGTTTCTTCAAAATGTATTTCAAAACATTTTTAATATTTAAAAGAATATGGGTTAAAGTCATTTATACCCTTGTTTGACTTTTTATAAGAGGTTTATAAGGGAATCTTTCCGTTGTTTTCCAAACAAGGTGCTTTTTAACCTTTTCGACAGAATTAAGATAAGAATGTTTTTTTAACTTATACGGCGGGTGCGGTTTTTTTCCACCATTATAAAATCATCAAAGATTCCCTTACAATCTTATAAGAATATTTTCAAAGAAAATGTTTTATTTTATAAATATATGTCTCTTAAATGATTTCAAAATAGAAAGAGATATTTCTTTAAAAAGAGTTTTGATTTCATCTATGTCAACTTCCTTTAATGGATTTTATGCTTATTTGAGGATGATATATTATGATACAAAACTTTTATATTGTATTGAAGGTTTTTTGATATGTTTGACTGTGGATGTGCTATTCATATAGCATTCATGGTTTATGAGTAAATTATTGACATTTCGTATGCTAGTTCCAATAAGAATGTTTATGTTATATTTCAACCTTTACTTCATAAGAATGTGTTGGACAAGTATGTTCCAGGTTGGGGACTGGTAAAAGTAAGCCCTCCAGGTTAGGGACTGGTAAAAGTAAGCCCTCCGGTTTGGTCTCCGGTTATTAGAGGAACTCCGGTTTGGTCTCCGGTTATTAGAGGCACTCCGGGTTGGTGTCCGGTTATTAGAGGCACTCCGGGTTGGGTTCCGGTTACAGTTAGCCCCAAGGTCTTAGGACGAGGCCTTGACAAAGAAATTAAAGTTCAGCATTATGCATTCTAACATTATGAAAATGGTTATTGATTTTTTCATTTGATTATTCGATTAGTAGAATATCCATGTGAATAAGTAAATGGCATTATTTCATTTTACCTTTTCCATTTTATGCTGAAGTTCATGTTTGAAAGGCTTTTGTTTTAGTTATACATTGCCTTAAATGTTTATTCTTATTTATGAATGTTTCCGCTATATTGTTATCCTTACTGGGCATTTGAGCTCACCCCTTTTCTATGTTTTATTTTTCCCAGGAAGTGAAGAAGTAAATTATGAATGACCTGCAGGGATATTATGTGGGGATATGAGTGTGGATTATGGAGACATTATGTTGTTGTAGTACTTTTTCGTTTTATGATGTAATGTAAAACTTATGAATATATCTAGTGTTTCCAAGGCTACTAAACCAATCGGTCTTTCGAGATTTGATCTTTCTTGTGATCATGCCAATGTTATGTAATAATGCACCGACTCTGGGTAACTAGGGTCGGGGAGTTACATCTAAAAGTAAGAATTATGTTCTCTAAGGAACTTATCCAATAGTCAGTTACTAATGGGTTTGTAGTCCCATAGAATGATAGAGGTCGTTGTCAAATAAATCAGTCTAACATTGCTCCTCCAAAGTGTGGATTGAGATGCTGTACATAAGTAAGGTTATTATTCATAACCTAAGTCATTTTTCCGAATATAGTTAGAAGTTTCTCAACTCTAGTTGTTGCTCCTACTCCAACATCATTATATTTCATAGGCGGAAAATCCTTACATGTGATACATGTGTTCATACAGTGACTATTCTTTTAACTAGGCTATATTTCTAAACAATGGAATAAACTAAATTAGGTTATAACTCCTAATTTTGAAATAGGAAAACACTAAACATAAATTGAAAATTTATGCATATCTAATCTGTAATCATAAAAATAGTTTCGTTAGGGACATATTTGAATTTTAATCCTTCGTAATGGATTCTAAATAAAATTTAAAATATCCTAACTATATCCCCTAGGAGTGTCAAACTATGTTTGCAGAAAGGCACATTTTTATGTACCAGGTTACACTGATTCAGGCACAATGAAAATTATTATTGTTGTACCCCTTGTTACTTCTATTCCAGAACCATGCCCACATGTAGTATGTTTCCAAGTATTTATTTCTAGTAAGACCGTCATAATCTCTATATTGAAAAATATTAGGATGTTCTTCTATGATTATCCTCAATGTTTGTCTTGGGGTTATGTTACCAAATCTATGTTTTCTAAACCTAGTTTTCAAGGTTTCTACTTAACTTCCTCTCATACCTACTGTAATGTCCTCGACACTAGTAGCCCAGTTCCACTTACTTACATTGTCACAAAGGTATATTAAATAAGAATGTTTTATCCAAAAGGACCGAATAGTTTCGTAGTTTTGGAAAAATAGATACAAGCATATGTTTTACCTTACAACTAGAAATGAAATAAAACATTGAGAATCTTATGGAGACATACATAAATTACTAGATTATCCCGTCATATCATTCAAAAGACACATCTTCTAATCTTGGGGAAAAATAAAACACAACAAAGGGGTGATATCAGATACTTAATTAGGGTATGTAATATAGTGGAAGTCACTATAAACAGAGACAATAAGGTATTGAGAATTACTACAAATATATTCCATTATATATTTAATCTTTATCAAAATATGGTATGAATAAAAGATGGATAATTAATTCCATATAAACAATCACATGCTAATGAAACCTTACCATAGATAATCTTCTAGTCGAATAATCACGTGGATTAATAATGACTAATATCATATTGAGAGAACAAATAATTTTTGACATCATAAACATAAAATCATATCCACAACCATGACATACGAAAATAAATGGTTAAGGACATAGGAAAATCCTTCTCAAATTTTTCTCATAAGACCCACTGATGAATCAAGGGACTATAGAGGGACTCACCAATCACTTGTTTTGTCTAATGAATTGCCCATATGAATGGCAGGAAACGAAAACAAAAAATACATTCATATTAAAACAAGGATAAGAAGTGTTAATAACATTCTATAAATGATAAACTTAATCATAAACTATCCAGAGAAATGTGGAGAATGGTATCAGGATAGTAAATAACTATAATTAATCATAAAAAATAAAATAAAATTTGGTAGTTTGTAAAATAATAGATCATAGTAAATAATATAAAGTATTAAATAGAGGATTTTCAAATATATATAATTACTCCAATAGAAACATTGAAAAATTATTGAGAGAAATACCCTTTTAATTGTAAAGAGGAGTTATTTTGGATAAATTGTTTGTATATGTCATAAAATATTAATATAAAAATGTATACCCCATAAATAAATTTCAATGACGATGAAATTATTTTTAAGTCATAAATGATATCCAATTGAATTAAAAAAATGTAATCAGTTTTTATGAAACATTATAATTGGTCCACTTCGTTGCGCTTTAAAATAGAATATAAAAGAACCTTTAAAATGGAAAAGGAATAACTGTTTACATAAAACAAGAAAAGAGTTAAGATAGTTATTTATTGATAAAAAGAGTTATTTCTTTAAAATATTGTTCTCTTAAAAGAGATTATTTAGTGTACTTGCAAACATGTTAGATGTTTTTCAGTTCCCTTAATTGTATATGCTTATCGTGTGGAATTGAATAGAGAACATTATAAAACATATAATTCCCCATAAAATGATGATTAACAAATATAGATATATGAATTTGTAACATTTAAATATAATTTATAAAGTTATATAAAAATAAAGAATAATTTTATAGGTTTAAAGAGAGAGAAAGCATAACCCAAATGAAAAAGGATGTTTGTAATGAAACCCTTACCATTTGTTTGAAAGCATTTAGATCTTGTAATTATTATCATGGATAAAGAAATTTTATTCCTTAATAATTTAATACATAATCTATTAATAATTAATTCAATTAATTATAAAAATTTTATGTTAATTAATGAAATTTTTAATGAGTTATAAGATTCAACTTTTTCATTTGAGAGTGTTCATTTCCTTGGTTTTCATGCATGGTTCAGTTTTGTACTTGTATGGAAGTTTATTTAAAATGGTTTTAGTTATCAAAATTTAAAATTATTTTTTATTAATGAACATAAATCAAATTAAATACTCTCATATATAATTTTTTCCAAATATTTAGATTATTCATTATATTAAACATTAAATGTGAATATAAGTTTATTTTGCTGAATTTTCAATTTTCATAAACTAATTTTGTTTTATTAATTAATATTATATATATATTAGTTTAAAAAATCATATAACTTATAGTATGTATAATAAAATATTATTTACAATTTTTAATTGTTTTATTTTAGGCCTTGACAGTGTTAATGGGAGATAAAAACACATCATCCATAGTGACGGTAAATTGGCACATCACGGATGATAATTTCATTTTTAGAATAAAATAGGAAGTATAAATTGATTGATGATGCGATTTAAATTAAAAAATAACATTCTAGTATATATGATGTAGTGGAGTTATCATTCATGTTTTTAAAGATAATTTTAGTTAAGGATAAGAAAACAAATAATGTTGAAAAGGAAATAATGGAATATGAAAGAAGGCTTTACCTCTTGAATTTCATCTCACTGAGAACCTACTTAAGGGGCTTGGAAATGGTATTTTTTTGTTACCAAAGGATATTGTACGTGGTAAAGAGACATGAGAAGAGGATTGGGTAGCAATTTTACAATACTCAGGGCATAATATGTGTGAGGGGATGAGGTGTCGAGGGGTGGTATTTATAGTTGAGGCAATAAGTGTTTTCTGATTATTTTATTCATTAGATAATTATACTGGATCATGAAAAGAAATATTGATGTTTCCTATAATAAATAAATTTCATAGCGAATTAGAGTTACATATTATTGTTCTTACATCACTTATAATGTAAGTAATGGTGTATTTATCATGCAATATATATACACTATAAATTACCGTATTTCACTATTCCAAAAAAATTTAAATGTTTTAGAGAAAAAAAATAGTCCATAACAATTTTTTACATATATAATTAATAAATGATCATTATTTTATGAAAATAATTCTCTAAGAATGGGAAATTTAATTTATAATTAAAATCATGATTTATTGGAAAAAACTGATTGTAAAATTATAATAGGTTTTATGAGACTTTAAAAAAAATTAAATTAAGTTTCATAAAAATTATACTATAATCATAAGAAAAAAGTCTAATTTGTGATTCAATTTTCTGAAAATATAATTTCTTTAAATAATTATATTAATTATAAAATTTTAAATATATATTTATTACTTATAAAAATACAAATTCTTACCTTAACAATTTTAAAACAATTATTTAACTTTTCCAGTATATAAATATACCAATTTTTCATTTATAAGATACATAAATTTCATTAATAATTTCATGGTTGAAGTTACTATCCTATTAGTCATATTAATATTCCTAATGGATACATTAATATTCAAACTATCATATGTAATAGTATATTACAGTGTTAAAGTCAGTGTTGCATTTTTATAAAATACTAATGATATTAAATTTTAAAATAGGTATACCATAAAATCATGGGGTGTTACAACATGTAACTTTTTTTAGAAGTGGTAAATTCACCTTAATTTTGAATTAATATAAATGATTAATGAAACAACAGTTTGATGATATATGCAATGTATGTATTTCTAAAAAGATAAAGATATATTGATATTTTTATATTTATTATGAATCTTTGTAATTTAGGTTAATTTATATTTAAAATATATTTGGTGGATTACATTTTGTTTGGTATGTTTAACAAAAAAACTAATATGTCTTAAAAAAATGTTTATTAATTCAGGATTTTGGTATTGAAAATAGATTTCATAGATTTGTTTTCTTGTAATGATTTTTAGTTTATGTAGTAATTCTTAATGGGTTCTACCTCGACTTGAGGAAATATTTAAAGTGTCACGACCCGACCCAACGGGGATTGAGCCACAACTCCCCAAGCCCGCCTCTAATAGGCCAGGGGCTGGTGACCAGCGCCGAGTAGCCTATCACACACATGGGAGGCATTAGCCTATGGTACCTATAAACACGCACTAGAAACACCTCCATGAAACAGTGCAGAGATATAGAAAACTGAAAAGTAAATGCATGCATACAATATCCCACAACCAGAGTACAACAGAAGCACAAAAGGGAAAAACAGGTCCCACCAAAAGAAAACTTCAAAAGCATTTCCAACCTACTCTGAAGAAGGGTAATACAGCCACAAACACCTGCCAGAAAGCTCCCTCGGCACAGCTCCGGTAAACACCCCAGTCAACACAATCACTAAGCTCCGCCTGCGTCGGGTCCTCCTGGGACTCCATCGAAAGGCCTGTGGTCTACACAAAACACAAACATGTGCGGGAAAAGCCCGTATAGGGGTGAGTATAAACATACTCAGTAGGCACCCCAAAAACCCAAAACCAAAGGGAGCAACTGAAAGAAACCAGTCCGCTCAAACCAGCCAGAGTGAACCCAGACGAGAGAGAAACTCCATCTCGTGACCATCCTTGGCTAAACACAACTTGTCAGATTAGCTCAGGTGTATGCCCATACATACACCTTGAACAATCTAGATATACTCAACTCACACCACAAAGCCACAAGAGGTACCAACCTCGTCACCAGAAACTGTCCACAACCAGGAGAACACGCTCTATGATCACTATCATCCTAGATGACACTCATCCAAGAGATTAACCCCATCGGGTTTCTCACAATCCTCTCAAACGCTCACCTGAGAGATCACGCTCATCGGATAGAATCACTGAGGAAACCTCACTGAATCAATAGAACCACTAAACTCCTCGGATAGGGGATCGCTACTGGGGTCTACTAGGGGATACCAGAACCCACTCCTATATACGAATATCATAGATAGGGGATCAAACCCAGGGTACGCTGGGGGATACCATGACCTGATCTGGCATACGATGTTCTCATAGATAGGGGATCACACCCAAGATCCGCTGGGGGTTACCCCAACCCGATCTGGCGCTCGACAAAAGCACATCACTCAGATATAGGATCATCTCCCATATAAAGGAGGTCACGATTATACCAAAAACCTACCTGGTATAACACGTGATGTAGGGGATCGAACTGACGATGTCGCAACCCTATAGAAACCGCGTGCTGAGTAAGAGATCGCATAACCAATGATACCGCAACCCTACTATACACCTCATGCTAAGTAGGGGATCGTATACCCGATGATGCCACAACCCTACTGAGTACGGCCCACCGCGTAGGGGATCAAATTACCGATGATTCCACAAACCCTACATGGTTAACCTGCTAGATAGCGGATCGCTGCCCATGAATAAGCAGTCACAGCGATACCAAGAACCCGATCTTGGGAAAAAATTCTAGATGATCCTACTCTGGGCCCATTAGAGGGATGCCACAACTCTAATAGATTAAAAATCCCATCGAGAGAATCACAAACCTATACAATGGTTGTGATACCACACGAACCCTCGTGGGAATGAACGAAGGGAGTACCCTCAACCACTGCTGGTCCAAAATGTCGCTAACCCGAGCGACCCGCAACAATGACACAATGCGCACCCCAAGGCCAAAACCGAGGCCACCATCGCGATCTACGTGGAAAAACACACAGGATAGGCTACATAGTTTCCCAAAATAGAGCACCGGTGAAAATGGAACTATTCACCATAGCTAGCTCCTGCGGGGCCCACACAACGATCCTGAAACCCATCGAGCGGATCATACCACGACGATCCCCTCGGAAAAACAAGCGGAATCGACTACTCATTTGTCCAAAATGGACACCTGGTGAAAAAGGCACTATTCACTAAATGCCATCTCAGGCGAGACCCACAGCTCAATCCCAAAACACATCGGACAGATCGCACCATTGCGATCCTCTCGGAAAAACACACATGATCAACTAATCATCTGCCAAAATAGGACTCATGGTGCAAAAGCTACGTTTCTCCTCGAACGCCAAAACCCAGCATCGTGGGACCCGCACCCCGTTCTCAGAGCCAACACCCGTAAACCATTTGAAAAAGTCTGCTGTACCATCAAGGTCTCAACGCCACTGATGGCACATCATTTGGACGCTTCGGGTAGAAGTTACAATGGCCCGAAATCGTAAAATAATAAAATATTATTATTTTATACGACGTTTATAACACCCGGGCCATGATCCCGAACCATAAAATTCTTAAAGTGAGTTCAAAAGGTCCGTCTCGATGCAGGGAACGTGTTGCCGCAAACGGCTCGCAAATCGGAGTTTCGGTTTGCTAGTTACGGGGGTTTAAAGAACCCCCGGAAAATCTTGGCTGGACCACCGCTTGCCTCGCCGGAAACCACCACACCGCCGCCGAATTCCGCCGCGTCGCTGGAAACCACTGCCCCACAACTGCACCGTCACCGGATTCCGCCATGGCCGCCACCACTCGTCGCTGGATAACCGGGTTTTCGCCAGAAAACTTCCGGGAGCCACCGGGAGCACCTCGGTTCTCCAAATTCAGATCTGAAACATGTTTCGGAAAGCTCGGGACCCGAACTATACAACCCATATTTAAATTTGTATTAAAAACAAAAAAAAAATAGTATAGGGGGATTAAAACGCAAACCGCCTACCTCGCGGGAAAAACGCCGAAGCTTTGGGTGCAGATCGACGCCGATGATGCCCGGAAGCAAGATCCGCTGATGAACGGCGCAGAAAACGGACAATTCTGACTTGATCTGGTGAAGAAATAGAGGTCCGGAGGAGGGGTTCCGTTGTGCTGCACATTGGAGGTGAGTGGGGAGGAGAGAGAGGTTTTTTTTCTTCTTTTTAATTTAAAAACCATCATTTAAAACCACGCTCCCGACTCCGCGCCCGATGCGAACAAAAGTAAGGTCACCCCTAGGGTAAACGCGCTGTTCTGACCCCAACGGCAGACTCGTATTTTTGATCTGAGACTCCGTTCAGATGTTATTCGAGCTGATGCTCGCACACTATCTTCTCCTTTTATTTACGAAAACTCTCATAGTGGCGTTTCTCACCATAGGCCCACGCCCACAAAGTTTATACCTCTCCTAGGGTAAAAGGCATGTTCCGGACCCAATCGTGCCCTCAGATTCCCATTCTGAGCTACTGTTCAGGAGATATCAAACCCCTTCCATATGCATGGTATAAAAATAATTAATATTTTTATAAAATTAATTTCGGGCACACTGGGCCTCGGAATCGCACGCCGTCCTCACGCCTAGCTCTGGAATTTTTCATAGAAATATTCCGAAGTCTGAAAGGGCCAAAAACACAAGTCGCTACATCCTCCCCCCCCCCTTAGATCATTTCGTCCCCAAAAAACCCTAAGCTCAAGGGAAATGACTGGACTCTCAACTGGGTCTCCCACACTAGTGTGTTTGCCAACAAACACCCATGCCTGAACACATAAGCTGGAGGGACTCATCCACCACACCTCAACACTATCCACTTTGGGTGGCACTAACTCACCTGCACGGTTTTGATCATGTCACAAAAATGCATCTCGGTGGGGGAAGTATCCCTCTTCCTCACACATTCGAAGCATACCGAACAACACCCACACAGGGTCTTACCAACGCCCTGAACAAAACTCGATCAAGAAACAAAAAAAAATAGTACCGCTAAACAGTGTCTATCAAACTACTGCAGAAAGTAGAAAGGACACAAGGCGTACCTTTATCCATCCGTAGATCCTCTGGGTCAACAGCCTCCAGTGCATGCAACTGTCCTCACCCTCGACCACCAGCTCCCTGAGATTGGCGTGGACCACTTTGGGGTGGGGGTGGTGGCAACTGATACCGCCTACCACCACCTCATGCTGCACCCATTCCGCCGCCATGTCTGCCGCCCTGCGAACCTCCTTGCTCGAGATGCTGCCTCTTCCAAGGCGGTCCATCAACCAACTCCCTCTCAGAAGCCTGAAAAGTCAGACAATCTCTAGCAATATTTCCCCGACTGTTGCAAGCATAACACCGCATCTCATGCGGCTGACCAAAGCTGGCATGCGAGCCCTGAGCCTCAGATCCTCCATCCTGGGGTCACATCCTGAATTGTCGGCCACGTCCAGACTCCTGAGTCTGTCGTCAGCTACCAGATGCTGATCCGACTGACAAAGTCTCACCTTTCACGTGCCCAACACTAACAGGGGGAAACTGCTCAGCCAGAAAGCTCTCCACCACCAGCGCTCGCTCCAGCACTCCAGCATAGGTGGGAAGACACAAGGAAACCACACCTGCTCGGAGGTCCCTATTCAATCCCTGCTCGAAGGTCCATTCCCTCAATAACGGGTCTCGAAACATATACAGGGAGTAGCGCGACAGGTCTGTAAACCTTGCTGAGTACTCTGACACGGTCAGACCCTCCTACCAAATATGTACAAGCTTCTGAATCCGCACTGACCTCAACGTCATGGGCTAGAACTCCTCCTTGAAGATCCGCTCAAACTCTGCCCACGTGAGTGTCTCCTCGTCATGGGACTACATCACCAGGCTCCACCATCGCATGGCGGAACCATGCAGGAGGCTCGCCGCTAGGACCACCAACTGATTTGGATGTGTCCTCACTAGGTGGAAAACCCGGCTGACTGCCTCAAGCCAATCATCAGCTGCCTGGGGTTTTGGATCACCCCAAAACCTCAGAGGTCACAGCCTTTGGAACTCGTGCAGTCCACTCAGCCTGCGCACAACCACATCCTACACTGCCAGCACAACCAGCTGCTCGACAGGTGGTGGCTCAACTGGCGGACCACCTGGAGGTCCAGCCTCAGAACATGCACCCTGGTCCACAACCTCTACACGGGGCAGGTCGTCAGCACAATCTTGCTACGGAACCCTCGTTGGCTTTCATTGTGGAGGCATCCAGAAATAAATTCAAAACGCACCACAGTCAAAGAGTATATCTCAAGAGAAGACTCACGAAGGACAAGGAAAACCCAAAAACCCAGTCCTATATGTTGAATGTACCGTTATGTCCTTGCGACTAGTGTATGAATTTCCCATGTCTAAAGGTAGGTTATTAGAGTCCTGGTGTATGGATACGTCGGCCACCGCACCAACACTAGATTCCTTGGCCTAAAAACCGAACTCAAAACATCCTTTCACTCCTACTATGCAACCCAAACCAAACTCACAGCTAGAACAGCTACGCTCTGAGATCCAAAAGGTGGAACCTCCTCTGATACCACTCTGTCACGACCTGACCCAACGGGGCTCGAACCACGACTCCCCAAACCCACCTATAATAGGCTAGGGGATTGCGACCAGCACCGAGTAGGCTATCACACACATGGGAGGAATTAGCCTAAGGTACCTGTACACACGCACCCACAACACCTCCATGAAACATTGCAGAGATATAGAAAACTAAAAAGTAAATGCATGCATACACTATCCCACAACCAGAGTACAACAGAACAACAAAAGGGAAAGACATGGCCCACCAAAAGAAAACTACAAAAGCACGTCCAACCTTCTCTGAAGAAGGGAACACTACCACAAACACCCGCCAAAAAGCTCCCTCGGCACAGCTCCGGTAAACACCCCAGTCAACATGTTCACTAAGCTCCTCCTGCGCTGGGTCCTCCTGGGACTCCGTCGAAAGGCCTGTGGTCTGCACAAAACACAAACATGTGCGGGCAAAGCCCGTGTAGGGGTGAGTATAAACATACTCAGTAGGCACCCAAAAAACCCAAAACCAAAGGGAGCAACTGAAAGGAAATAGTCTGCTCAACCTAGCCAGAGGGAACCCAGATGAGAGAGAAACTCCATCTCGTGACCATCCTCAGCTAAACACAACTCGTCAGATCAGCTCAGGTGTATTCCCATACATACACCATGAACAATACAGATATACTCAACTCACGCCACAAATCCACAAGAGGTACCGACCTTGTCACCAGAAACTTTACGCAACCAAGAGAACACGCTCCATGATCACTGTCACACCAGATGACACTCATCTGAGAGATGCACTCCATCGGGTTTCCCACAAACCTCTCAGACGCTCACCCGAGATATCACGCTCGTCGGATAGCATCTCTGAGGAAACCTCATTCAAACAACAGAACCAACAAACTCCTCGGATAGGGGATTTCTCCTAGGGTCCGCTAGGGGATACCAGAACCCACTGTGGTATACGAAGCTCATAGATAAGGGATCACACCCAGGGTCCGCTGGGGGATACCACGACCAGATCTGGCATACGATGTTCTCACTTATAGGGGATCACACCCAGGATCTGCTGGGGGATACCAATACCTGATCTGACACTCGACAAAAGCACATCACTTAGATAGAGGATCATCGCCCGTAGAAAGGTGGTCACGATGATACTGGAACCCTACCTGGTATAACTCGTGATGTAGGGGATCGAACTGACGATGTCACAACCCTATAGAAAACATGCGCTGAGTAGGAGATCACATAACCAACGATACCGCAACCCTACTTTACACCTCGTGCTCAGTAGGGGATCGTATAAATGATGATGCCACAACCCTACTGAGTACGGCCCACCGGGTAGGGGATCATTTTTCGGAAGATGCCACAAACCCTAAGGGGTTAACCTGCTAGATAGGGGA
Source organism: Viscum album (assembly GCA_963277665.1). Classification (NCBI taxonomy): domain Eukaryota; kingdom Viridiplantae; phylum Streptophyta; class Magnoliopsida; order Santalales; family Viscaceae; genus Viscum; species Viscum album. Next base: position 1,877,618,657 of record OY728161.1, read on the forward strand.
TCACCGCCGGTGAATAAGCGATCACAGTGATACCAAGAACCCAATTTAGGGAAAAGATTCTAGAGAATCCTGTTCTGGGCCCTCCGGAGGGATGCCACAACTCTAATAGTTTAAAAATCCCATCGAGAGGATCACAAACCTATACGATGGTTGTGATTCCACACAAACCCTCGTGGGAACGAAACAAGGGAGTACCTTTAAACACTACTGGTCCAAAACATCACTAACCCGAGCGACCATCAACAACGCCACACTACGCACCTCCAAGGCCAAAAACGAGGCCAGCATCACGATCTACGTGGAAAAACATGCAGGATAATCTTCTTACTCACCTGAAACGGAGCACCGGTGAAAAAGGAATTATTCACCATAGCTAGCTCGTGCGGGGCCCACACAATGATCCCGAAACCCATCTAGTGGATCATACCACGACGATCCCCTTGAAAAAACAAGCGGAATCGACTACTAGTCTGTCCAAAACAGACACCCAGGGAAAAAGGCACTATTCACCGGATGCCAGCTCATGCGGGGCCCACACCTCGATCCCAAAACTCATCGAATGGATCGCAACATTGAAATCCTCTCAAAAAACACACAGGATCGACTAATCATCCCCCAAAATCGGACTCCTAGTGGAAAACCTGCGTTTCTCTGCGAATGCCAAAACCCGACCTCGTGGGGCCTGCACCCCGTTCTCAGACCCAACACCCGAACACCTTCTCAAAAAGTCCGGCGTAGCATCAGGGTCTCAACGCCACTGATGGAACGTCATTCGGATGCTCTGGGTAGATGTTACAATGTCCCGAAGACGTAAAATAATAAAATTTTATTATTTTATACGACGTTTCTAACTCCCGGGCCATGATCCCGAACCATAAAATTCTCAAAGTGAGTTCAAAAAGTCCAACTCAATGCAAGGAATCCATCCCCGCAAACGGATTGCAAATCGGAGTTTTGGTTTGCGATTTACGGGGGTTAAAAGAACCCCCAAGAAATCCAGGCCGGACCACTGCCAGCCTCGCTGGAAACCGCCGCCCCACTGCCGCACCGTCACGGGATTCCACCATGGCCACTGCCCCTCGTCGCAGGAAAACCGGGTTTTCACCGGGAAACTTCCGGGAGCCACCGGGTGCTCCTTGGTGCTCCAAATTCAGATCTGAAACATGTTTCGGAAAGCTCGGGACCTGAACTATACAAACCTTTTGAAAATTTGAAGAAAAACAACACAAAAATGGGATCGGGGGATTAAAACACAAGCTGCCTTCCTTGCGGGCAAAACACCGAAGCTTCAGGTGCAGATCGACACCAGTGACGCCCTGAAGCATGATCTGGTGACGAACGACGCAGAAAACGGACGATTCTGACTCGATCCGACAAAGAAACAGAGGTCGGGAGGAGGGGTTCCACCGTGCTGCGCATTGGAGGTGATTGGGGAGGAGAGATAGTTTTTTCTCTCTTTTTTTTTAATTTAAAAACCTTCATTTAAAACCACACTCCCAAATCTACGCCTGATGTGGAAAAAAGCAAGGTCACCCCAATGGTAAACGCGCCGTTCTGAATGCAACGACAGACTCGGATTTTCGATCTGAGACTCTATTCAGAAGTTTTTCGAGCCGACGCTCGCACACTTACTTCTCTAGTTATTTATAAAAACGCCCCTAGTGGCATTTCTGACCGCAGGCCCGCGCCCGCAAAGTTTATACCACGTCTAGGGTAAACAGAACGTTCCGATGAAATTGCGCCCTCAGATTTCCATTCTGAGCTACCTTTTAGGAGATATCACCCCCCGCCAAGTGCATAGTATAAAAATACTTAATATTTTTATAAAATTAATTCGGGGCACACTGCCCCTCGAAATCGCACGCCGTCTTCGCGCCTAGCTCTATAATTATTCGTAAAAATATTCCAAAGTCTGACAGGGCCAAAAACCCAAGTCGATACATAAAGGTCTATCTTATGATATGCTAAAATTCAATGATGGATGTTCTTGGACACACAGAAACACATGGTTGTCTCTATAATGGCTTGCTGAAATGCTTAAAGGGCTTTGTCTGGATGCATTGAAATTCTTAGATGGATCAGTCTTATAATGAAAAAATTCTTATAGGGATAAACATATTAGTGATCAAATCCTTAGAGGGACCTACATAGTTCACCTATTATGATTTATTAGAAATACCCTATAAGGTTTATGGATATGGTTTCCATGGTTACGTGGAATGATATAATTTAGATGTAATCATACCAATGCAAGTTTTTTATGGTTTTTATTATCATTGTTCTATCACATGATCAAAGATATCCAGCCTCATTCCAAAGAAGGTTGGGTTGGACCCGTGTTTCAACCCATAACTGTAGGGAAAATGATTTTATTTTATGTGTAGTATTAATATATTAATTAATACCAGTGCATTAATATTATTTCATGAACTATATATTGAGATAGGAATTTATAAACACTATTGGTGGTGGATTATTTAGTTTTACTAACACACTTCTTGGGCTTACATTACACATGGGTACCCAAGAATCCTTCACTTATTGTTGTTATAGGATGGGAAAAGGCCTATGTTTGAGTATGTAGGATGATAATATGGGTACATAAATCATCTAATAATTTTAGGCTTATAGATTCACCAAAGACCCTTTGTTTTTTATATTTTATTTTGGTATGGGTATGTGATCAGGCCAGTTGGTAGAATTTGTTATATAGGACTGAGGTTAAGGCCTTACTGCATTTCATGTATTGTTTTAAATGTTTATAGTATTATGTGTACTATGATTATCAATTTTTATTGACATGAACGAGTTATTTATTCATAGTTTTTATCTCAAATTTGGCGGTATAGTCTATCCACCATATTATCTTACACCCCCACCATTTGATGGTAGCCTCAAAAATATCGGGAGGCTTACCTATGGTGATGTGGAGAACTAGTATAACTATTGGCCATAAATAGATCCAAATTGGGAAATTATATTTGAAATAAAAAGGGTTTTAAAAATCACCCAATGAACCCATATCTTTGGGGATACATAGAGAAGAGTGAAATTAGTGTTTTGGGGAAAAACCCATGTAAAAATATAATGTTCAGAAATTTTTATTTATTTTCACAGGTCAAGAAACTTTTACTAAAAGTATTTGTGTTATTTCATCAAACATATAACTTCATGGTTTGTAAAACCATATTCCTACCATGAGAAACACTATTGCATGAAAAATTACTAGGGTCACACTCTTCTCACATGGTTTACCCAAACCATTCCAAATCCATTATTCTTCCCAAAATATATATTTTACATTTTAATGTTTACCATGGAAATGTGAATCATTAATACAGACCATGTGGAATTTAATGAAATTTATAAACCATAAACAACTTCAGACGCTTCCCCAAATCTCCCTAAAATAGACCATAAAAACTGCATATCGTAAAATGAAATGATAAAACATGTAAATAATTCATACCATGGGTGTTACTTTCTTCACATAATTTGGATTTTGATTCTTGTAATGATATATATTAATTATTTACTAGATAATATCATGAATTTTCCAATACATAAATCATTTCAACTCCCATGTCTCTTTATTTACATGGCTATTCTTCTATAATACAATCACAAATGAGATTCATGTACCTCACAATATATTTTCTTTCATTTCTTGAATGTGTATTTTTTTTATGATATATATAGTTACTACCTTGAGAGTATTGCGATCCCCACTATGTTCATGAATATTATTTGGTTGATAAATCATTAGTTAATATATATAAATGAAATCATGAAATGAGCTCAATATTTGGGGTGGAGATTGTTGATAAAAAACATAACAAATATTCTTGAGAATATAAAATTGTTTAATATATAGAGGAACTAGTTTCACTTTATTACCCATGTGATGTTCCCCTAACCATACATATTCTTGAAATGATATATAATCTCACACATCAAATGTTAGTGGAAAACAATGACGATCATTATAAGATTATAGATATAGCTAGAAATTATCTATTCATTTTCTAATAAATTGTATTTTCGAAGAAGTCTTATCCATAAGAAATTTTCTAGTTATATTTCATTCTCTAATCTTAACTAAATAAATGTATAGAGAGACATGTACCATTTTTTAATGATTAAAATTTATCCACATTAATAATTTCTTGAAATCTTTTACTATATGAAATATCTATCAAACAAAATTTCATCTCATAAACCCTAAACGTCAACCACACATTCCCTATGTATGTATTCTTTTTTTGGATTGTATTCTATCTATACTCATCTATTTTAGGACGGTATTCAATTCTTATCATCAGCTAGTTTTCATAGTTTTTTTCATGTAATTCCAAAATCATTTGGTAAATATAAAATATATGAATGATAAAATAGATAATATTAACCCTTGTAGCATTTCCATTTCCAAAATATATAACATTCACAATACATCTATTGAATTATTATCCCATAATTAAATTAATGTTCGAACATTTTTTTTAGAAAAAAAATATTATATATGGAGTCTTCATTAATAATCTTCTTATGTAAGATGAATGAAAAATCCATTGTAATTTCTTTCCATTTCCATACACGTACGGTTATTGATTAAAATGTTCTAGATCAAATCTAGTGTTTTGATTTTATCCATTCACAAATTTGAAAAATCACAACATATTCCAAAAATTTTAATTTCATTTCTAACAACCAAAAGTGGTTAATCATTAACTTATATATTTTATCCATACCTGGACGGAAAACCCATTTAATGTTTCTTATAACCACAAATTTTTTGTTCGATATAAGAATAAATAACTGCAATTTGAAAATGTGTTATTGTTTTCTTATTTAAAGGATTTGTGGGAAATTATTCTTGGGTGTTTGAAGGGGTTTGAATTTTTAACGTGTTTACATTGTGATGTTTTTGATTTAGTGGATGAATTTTTTTGTTTACCACTCTACAAAAAAATGAGTAATTAGAAATTATCAAAAAATGGATTTTGAGGAAGAATTATAATTAAATCACATGAATTGAATATATAATTTTCATCCTCAATCTATCCATTAATGATCTCTCAACTATTGATTTTTTCTAAATAGTTAGGTAATTAGGGTTTCACAAATCCCCCATGACTTGTTCATCCAATTTAGGTATAAGTGTAGACAAAAAAACATTGATGTCATTATAATTTTTGAAATAAAATTGAATTTTTCTAATTAATCAAATTATTTAACATTAATCCTATGACCCTATAAATACATAGTCTTGGGGACTTTGTCTTAAGATATCAAAAACTAAACTCTTATTATTAGCATGTAAACCCATCAATTTTTAACCTTTTGAAGGTATTCCCTATAATGTTGTTTCATAAAGATAAAATCCATCTAGAAGAATATGTTCTTCATGTTTTTTTAAATATAGAACATAATGAAGTTATAAGTAAATAAATAGTGGTGTATTGTTTTTAATACATAACCTACCAAACTAATTCCTGATCCTAATTTGAATAGTTATTTCTTATGGGATCATGACTTTCATGATTTATATGATATAATATGGGATCCCTACTTGAGGAAAAGCCCTTTTTAGATCCAAACGAATCACATTAAATAATATAAATTTCATTTCGTTTTGTTAAGATAAGTATAGGCTATGATGTAAGTAGAACATTATGCCCCTCAAAGAATTTTTTATAATTGTTAATATAATGGAATAAAATACCATTATATTCTAAAATACTCATTGATGAAGACATATATGATAAATAATTGATATAGTGATTGTAAAGAACTTCTAATCCCTAAAAACATCATACCATAATGACATTTTTAGGATCCACCCAAGAAAATATAAACTCAATATTTTAAGGGTTGAACCATGTTGATTTTTTTAAATCACATACCCATTTAATTTATCATTTTATATTCAAAAGTTCCACATAAATAATTTTTCAAATTTTCTTGAGTCATATTAGAAACATCATATCTTTTAGAATGATGTGGATAGTTATAGAAACTTTTGTGATGTCGAATATGATCATTATTACGTTACTCTTGAAGTGGCCTCAAATGTTTCCTTTTAGGTGGTACAAAGAGTAACATTAGAAGAAAACCAGTTGATTGTTATGGTGTGAGGTAAAAAACCAATCAATTGTATTGGTTATTTTATTTTATAAGTCCATAATATTATTTTTCCTTTATATTTTATTTAATCTATTTGAGTTTCCACCTATACCACTATGGACTAAGGTTTTCTCTATTCTATGATTCAATAAAATTTAATTTCCTTTAACCATAAAATTTCCACTATTTTAATGTCATTATATAATGGACCCCTCACAACCATAGTGTGAATTTTATATTATATTCTTGATACCAATGTTCATTATTTGAGAGATTCACAATATACCACTTCAGATGTAAATAAATATTTGTATGAAAATAAACCTATATATTCGATGATTTAGAGATCATGTTTCTCAAGATCAAATAAATACATTTTATATTTTAAATTTTTGGTATAAACGTAGAATTGTTTATTAAATAGATCATCAAATAACTCTCAAGTAAGGCATTGATTGAATGTTTATTGGATGATTAGATCCCAACATTGTTGTTCTGGTCCTATAATATTTTACAAAATTAAAATTAATTTACCCTCAACTTGAGATCCAACGAAAGTAATGATCTTATTTATCCTTCAAAGACATACCTTTTTATCATCAGGTCCCAAATCACCAAAATATATTGGTTTGTTATTCCTTGTAAATTTAATTTACTGATCAACACAATTTACTTTCTCTTTCAAACATATAATTTCCACTTCATAAAAATCATAAAGTTTTCATTTCATGGTCTTTTAATTTACTTATTTTTTATGTGGGACAAAAATCTAAGTGGATAATTCCTAAATATTTCATGGTCTTCTAAAACAAGGAATTTTTATACAACCATGTATTACATTATTAATATCAGTACATAGTCCCAAAACAACACTTTATTTAAAAGGCTTATAATGTATAAGAAACCATGAAAAGTCACTATAACAAATTGTTTAAAGAATTATCTATGAAATATCTTATAAACAATTATTTTATAATATTAATTCTCTTTATTAATTAAAGATACATGAATATCACAAGGTATGCCCATGATGATTATTTGAATAAATGCCTATAATTGTTTAAAAATACTTTTCATTCTTGGACCACCAATGTAATTGATGTTTTTATAAGGATATTAACTGTGTATTCCTGTATCCATCTTTAGTATTTTATATCCCCATATATCATCTAAAATGATTCACTTTTCCATATTTATACAATTTGTAACATCCCAACCAAATACCAATATATCAGGTATTATACAAATACTATTAAACAATTGTCCATCCATTGGTCACCAAAGCTTGGCAACAAATATTTATGTATATTAACATCGATGAGTGAAGATTTACCCTTGAAATGAATAATTTTTAGTATAATAACATCAAAATAATTATATGGATATTATTCATGAGAAATAAAAGAAACTATATAACAAAAGAAAAATTGTGAAACATGATGTCCAATAAAATCATTATATAATTATATAGTTCTAAAATTCTCAAAATGAAAAAATATGGTTCCAATCATGATACCATGATATACTCCACATAATATATACAAATAAGTTTAATAATTCACCATAATGATCATAGAATAATCTTTCCCCACTATATAGGTGATTAATGATCCCAATACATACATCAAATATAAGTACATATTTATATGAACGAAGAATAAAATTTATGATGTGACTATGTAAACGTTGTATGAAATCCCTAAAAGACATTCAATGCAACATGAGAGAAATAAAAACCCCAAATATACATGTTTTATATCAAAATTATATAACTTATATTCCGAAGATATTAAGTTTTACTGTATTTTGATTCTGATTAGGATTCAAAATATAATCATTTTCCCTGTTTTAATTTTTTCAACAACATATATTCTTAAAATTATACACCATAATTATTAAATAAAAATTTCCTCAAATTTATCATTAAATATGTTATTGTTCACAAACATCAATAAAAGTTGTCATACCATTTAAAAATAAAGGATTGTACTGAGAGATTGGTAAATGATATAAAGAGAAGTAGAATATTTTAGTCCATTAAAATACATTAAAATCCATGAAAATAGATTCATCATTAAATAATTAAAAATGGGCATATAAAAACCAATAATCATTCATGAAATCAATATCATAAATTATTCTATAAAATAATACCATAATAAAAAAACAAATGGGATAATAATGAAATTTTAATGGGATATTATATTTTTAATCACCCTCATAATCAATAATTCAATTGATTAACTAGATAATTTACATATAATATATTTTATCTATAAAATAAATCATTACACAATGAATTAAGGGAAAGTATCACAAGGTCTCCCATTTATTTATTTAATAATGAATAACAATACTTTTAATAAAGTACCTAAGATATCATATTTAATCAAAGAAATAATAATACTTATAAAATATCACTCCTTACTCATTAGCGAAAATTCTTATGTTGAAGCATAAAAATAAAATGATTTTAAAAAATGGATTTACGAATTCTCTATTTTAGTATGAAAATAAATAAAATCACAATTTATGCATTAACATATATTTTAATATTATAAATAAAAATATTTGTAATAATTATAGATAGAGTTAAGAAAATGTCTCTCAAAAATATGAAAGTAAATAGTTGACAGAAAACCTCATACAACTATTATTATCTCAACTCATACATTGTCAAAAGATAAAATAAAAAAATATCAATAATTATTAATTTTATTGAGGATATTTTTATATTTATTTAATAAATTTTATCTTGGATATTTAGTTTATAATTATGTTGCTTTTAATTTAATAAATTATATAGTTTACATCAATCATTTTTTGATTGTGCAATTCCAAAGATTGAAAAATAACATGCAATACTGGTAATGGTAAATGATAATATACTATGGATTTCATAATATATATAAAAACCAATTGTTCTTCTATATAATTATTTAATTAATGGATTTAAATAAGATGTTGAATAATACCCATTAAGAGAATCATTTTCAAAAAGAATTTTTTGATAGTTAAAAAATACCGTGGTTGTTTAACCTTTATTTCATTATTATGATGGGTTAATTAACATTTAAAATTAATAATAATTAAATAAAATAAATAATAATTAAATATTTAATAATTAATTTTATTTTTAAGAATATACATGAAATATGATAGTTTATGAAAAAAAGCATCATTCACTAATAAATTAAATACCCCCAATGTTTACTGAGGTTTCTTAATGAGTTCAAAACAATGGGAAACCCAAAAAATAATTGAGATTTTAAAAAATATAACACTATGAAAAAGTATTTTTTTATATTAATTTAAAATATTACATAAATTATTTAAAAGGTTAAGGATGGTATTAAAATTAGAGGACATCATATTTTAAGAACCTGAATTTTGACATAATAATGACTTTTGAAAAAAATCATTGAGATGTATTTGATTAAATATCATTATTTGTGGACAAATATTTTTTGGAATAAAATATATTATGATAATTTTTATATGTTTTAAAAGATTTTTAAGATAATTAATCATAAATAAAAAAAAGGAAAATGAGGCTTGGAGGCCCTTAGTGTTTTCCATAGTCCACGTATATAATATTGAGCCAAAAGACTAAGGAGAAATGATTTTTGGAATGGATTCATCCTTTTGAAAATAGAAACGGTTGTTTGGAGTGTTTTTTATGAATATGAATATAAAAACAAAAAAAAAAGAGTGTTTTGGAGTAGTAATAATTTTTAATCATTTATAGGAAAAATTAAATGGTGTTTTCGTGATTCATAAATCTTAAATGGTGAAGAATGTAATTTTAAAATGGAATGTGGTTAATAAATTTATTATTTATGATATGATAAACCATAACCCAACAAAATTGAATGGAGATACTATTTTTTTCGTTTTTTATCTATTTATAAATTAATATATATCATTAGAGAACCTTTCAAGTCAATACGATGGTTATTCTCATAATTTAAAATTAGAAATACCTAGAAAACTCTGGATTTAGGATTTATACATTTTAATAATTTCATACATAAAATTTTTATCATTAATCCAAATTCAACCATACAATTAAATAAAATAATAAAATTTTAAATATTTATTAAACCATTTATTTATATTATTCTGTTACCTTAATAGGTGTTGTGTCAACACAACCTATTTGTTTCGGATAGTTACCATATTATTTCACTTTGAAAATAAATTAATAAGATAAATATTGTTAATTAATCAGAAATGTAATAATATAAATCCATTGTAAATAATATTTATTCCCATTTATACATTGTTAACATCTTTTTTATATGAATCTTTACTTTTCATACCTTATAAACTGGGTAAAAAATTATAAATTTATCTTGTTATATAAATTTAAAATTTAGAAAAAATAAATAAAATATCATTTATTAATAATCATAGTTTATCTAATGTATATAATATCCTTATAAATTTGTAAATATTATATAAATAACAACAAATTTAATTTTTCCTATGTTAGTGATGAAATGTGTCGAAATTAATAATTAATTTTCATACTTATCATTACATAAAAATAATTAAAGAATAATAGAAGAATATTTATGGGATATTTTTAATATATCATCATCTATGGGATGTTACAAAAGTTTTTTAACCATTTATTTAATTTTTTTATAATAATGAGACCATTAAATTTATAATATTAATAAAAACTGGATTTTAATACAATCCCCAAAGAAATTAATAGGTTCAAAAATATCCAAAAAATTAACCTAATAAAATTCGTAAATTTTGATATAAAAAATACAGTATATTTTATTTTATTTAAATTCAAATTTTTAAAAATTTAAATTTTTTATAAAATAATATATTATATGTAAAAACAATATATTTTGAATAAAATGTATTATTTTTAATGAAAATACATATTCTTATTTCACAACAAGAGAAAATTATTTCAAAAATATAATAATAAAAAATCAACAATAATGTAAATCAATACAATTTACATAAATATCCATTTATAAAGTATCTAATAATTAAATAATTATTTAAGTTTTCTAAAAACACAAATCATGTTAAGGTAATTTGTATTACCTATTAATAAAGCATCAATTATGAGATTATGTAAACATAATAATTTCAATGGTATGATTTTTATTTTATTGATTATATAAAATAATGTTATTAAAATATATACAAGATTGAAATATATATATATATATATATTAATTCATAATTATAAGTTTTTGAAAACTAAAAAATGATAAAATATTAAAAATACTTCGGTCATCACATTCTCCTCCCAGCCCCTGAAAAATAACTCAGGCCCCAAATTATTTCTTCAATCATAAATAGGTGGGAATAATCTTCCTATATATTTTCCAAAGATTCTGACACGTATTCGTTAATCATGTGATTCTTCAATAAAAAATTATATAGAGAAGTTAAATGTTTTTGAAATAATCTCACTCAAATATTTTGAATATTAAAACTTTTTACTCAAAAGAAATATTCTACTATAGTTATACAAATTTCAGGACTATAATATGAGATAATTCTGGTACATATTTCTATAATAAGTAAAAATAAGACAAAATATGTTTCATAAATAAACATAGATGCAAGGATACTAGATAATATATTAATCAAAATTTATACAAGATTTTATATTGATAAATAAATCATTAGAATAATATTTATTTTTTATCAACATGAATTACGCCATTAAATAGATTTATTTTAGAAATAATCAATGTTCCCCCTCAATTGAAATCTATATTCTTTGATTGTCTTCATGAAATTATTTAATACATTAAATTTCCTTCAAATGATTATGAATAAATTTTGAATTTTTCATCCATTTCATTCATAAATTTATTATCCAATAACACCATTTCTGTTAATTCATCCAAATGATAAAAAGTTCAACAGCTTATATACAAGGATTCAAAAGGTTCCTTACGAATACATGAATGAAAATTTTTACAATAATAAAATTCAAGGAATAAAAGATATTTATCACAATATCTATGATAATTAAATGAATACTATCCTAGAATACCCTTCAATGATTTAATCATCTACTCTAATTTCCATTTTTTATTTGGAGAAAAAAATAAAATAAAATATTATAAAGTATCAATTTACATCTGAATTCCACTCCAAATATTATATTTACTTCTCATATAATGATTAGATACATAAGAGAGAAGACCTACAAAAAGATTTTCTATAACATTAAGAGTTTTATAGGAATGTTGTTCCAAAGAATTATTATTTCATGTTTGGAGATGATTTAAATATTTTATCAAATAGGCACCAACAAACCATATCAAATTACTACTTTGATATTTGATTGGTAATACAAGGTTGAAATCTAAGGATATATGTTTTAATTTCTATTATGGACTTAACAACACATGAGTCACTGATTTTAGTTATTTTTCCTCATCTTAAACCAATTGAAAAACTGAAAATTTCATGCAAATATTAGAAAAATTTTTCTTTATTCCTTAAAACAAAAAATATTCATAAAGAAGGATATATTTTGAACTTTTTAGATGATTATAATACAAAGAGTTTGGTGCATGCTTATTAATTCCTTTCTGAATTTATATCCATTTGAAAAACATAACCACATAAAAAAATAGATTAACCCTTTTTAAAAATAATATAATAACAAAAGTTTACATGTGTTTTCAATTGTACATTCCATTATAATCCATGATCTTATTTTAGAGCAGACTTTATAATTTATAAGTAGGGTGATTGTACTTTTACTTGACCCAAAAGAGAAGTGAAATCTACGTGAAAAAATTTGAATCGAATATTCATTAGATTATTAAATAACATAACAAAATCTAAATTTTACATGGCTATAGATTCAATATCCATTTTACATAAAGCATATTATTTCTTGTTTTATTTATCTTGATAAAATTGAGTTTTAAATTCACTGTCTTTTTTCAATTTAAACCACCTAATTTACCAATGTTTATTTCACATTGGGTGAATATAAAAATCATACTTTTTAATGAAATTCATATATTCCTATACATATACATATACGTAGATACATTGACACACACACATATGCATATATTATTTATCGTCACTTAAATAATGTCTCAAATGCTTTTATTTAGAAAATATTGTTATGAGCTCAAGGTCATGGGGTAAATAATCATATTCATGGGGTTTCAACTATGGTGTTTCAATTCCTTAAAACTATCATTTATAATCAAAAAAACCAAGAAACATATATAATGAACCATGAATGAAAAAAATTGACCATTTATTTATGGAAAATATAATAATTGAGCATTAATGAGTATTATTTTTTATTCCGAGAGACATTCCTCATATTACTTTGTTAAATTAAATTTAATATCCATTCAATTTAAATATTCTCAATATATTATAATACCAAGAAATATTTTTAATAAAAAATTAATAATAATCTTTATATTATAAGAATACTTTGAATCTCAATGATACGAGTTATTTTTGGCCATTCTTCCAGTAGTTTTATTTTAATATGATCTATTAATATACCATGAATAGTTATAACATTCCAATTAAAGGGAATTTATGGTATCCAAAATTATCATTTACTCTATTTTATATTTAACTTCTGTTCTAATGTTATTTGGGGATCAATCATAAATTATTTCTCAAAATCCTTATAAATTTTAGAATACACAATAATATCACTTATAAAAAGAATAAAAATTTTACAAAACATTATATGAATACTCTATAAATCAAATACATAAATAAAAATTGTTCTTTTTTTAAAACATATATAATTACTCAAATCTCATAATGGTCACACTTACTAAAAGCAATGTCATAGTAATATCTTTTTTATAACATCATCTAATGATATCCAAGCCTTACATCAATCAATTAATATTATTGAGATCCGTAGAGATAAAACAATTCATCAATATGAGGTTAATGATACAAGTTCATAATACTAATAAAACTATGTTCTAAATATTCAATGAAAATCCTCATTGAACTATCCTTCTTCATGGTGGAAAAAAGAGGACAACCCTAAGGTGAAGGGTTTTTTGGTTGAAATATCTATTAAGAAACCATTTTATGACATTTTTGATTATAATAGGAATAATAGAGAAATTTTATATAGGGGTGAGTGGTGTTTTAAATTTATTTAGAAAACCTAAAAATTTAAATAGTTAATTCCACCTCCAAGTATGAAATAACACATGAAAAATCAAAAATAAATACATCCAAGTATGAATTGATCATTTGAACTTGTCTATGTTTGAAAATATAAATCTTTTCAATAATATATGTACGATAACAACCACCTCCATATTTTATCAATATCTCAGATTATTTATTATTTATCACTATTTTAAACTCATTATTAAATAATAAATAAAACTCATTATAAAAATTAAATGTAATTTCCTCTTCATTAGAATCTATCATAGCATGAAAAACTAGAGTCTAATCCATATGAAAAATAACAAAATACTATTTTATTTGTATGATAGCATGATTTATGATAAAAAATACATCATAAAAGTATTGTAAAATTACTTTAAATTATTCTTTCATTAATACCCAATATTATTTTTTACCAAAATATTAGTCTCCATTTATTTAGATTAAATTTTTATGTGTCTATATAATTTTTTATAAATAGAATAATGTTTGGATTCAAAATAAGTCAAAACATTTGAATTATTAGAATAAAATAATAAGGTAGCTGTAACAAATTCATTTGATAGGAAAACATCAATAATAGTATTTTCAAATGATTATACTATATAGTTTTTCTTAGAATTTTGATAATTTCCACAAGGAGTAAATTACTTTGGAGAGATGTTTCAAAATAACCAATCTCAGTTCTATTAAAATATTTTAATAAAAATTGACCACCAATTTTTCCATTATTAGACTAATAACTACCAATTTCATTCCAATCATGAGATTTATTTTAAAAAATTCCACTTAGGTGATTTTTTTGGATCATGTAAGAAACTCAAAAAAAATTATTTTTACCGCATTTAAGACATGTGGTAGTCATGCCTCCAGATTCCATTACTGGTTGTTTTTTAATTTTGTTTAACATTGATCATTTTTAATCCTAAATTTTATGAGATTAATAATAATAAATATACGATATGTAGGAGTTCCACTTGTTTTAATGTAATTGGATGTTATCATTTTAAATAACTTGTAATGATCATTATGTTTTTATAATAATATTTATAAAATTTTCAATTCATGAATTTTTATTTATTTCCATAAACTATGAGTCCATATATTCAGGGTGATTTTGGGTTTACCGGTGGTTTCATGGGTGATATGATATTATTGAATAGGTTTGGGAAGGATTTTCACATCCATATTTATGGCAGTTGAAATCTCTTTACATTGATTGAAATGGAACTATGATATTTAATTACATGACCATTGTTTATAGATGAGTACATTTTAGCCTGTAAAAGAAATATGTATCAAGGAAATATGATGACTCGATGAGTAAGAAACCAAAATGATGAGATATTTATACAAGGTGATTGTATTATAGAGTTATTATTCATTTGTGGTTGTTACCATTTAAAAAATATCCATCCTATTAGGGTGAAATAACCCATTGCTAAATAATAATTATAGACATTACGCAACCCCCCAATGCCGCTGAGGTTGTGGAATAGAGGATCACATACTATAATTTTGTATCCCATGCTTCCCAAAAAAAATTCATAGAACCCATGTATCCTTAGTTAGCCCTCCCCATGTACTAGAGGAATCTATAAAGTGATGAGTTCCATTCCCATATGTTAGAAGAATTTTGTTTCAAATAATTCCATGTATCTTTCCTGAATTCCACTAAAAATTCACCAAGACATGCACATTTATCAGAATTACCTCAACCCTAGAGATAATAAACATGAAACAAAATTTCACACACAATCTAAAATAGAAACAATAAAAAAAATAAATGATTAAATTAATCATAACATAGAATGAATTAATAAATAATCATCACTGGCCTATGATTTTCACATACATTCAAAGGAATAATTTGTCTCCATGGATGGTAGACATTTATAATGTTTCCTAAAAAACGTGGTACATATGGAATATGAGAAAAAAAGATAGTCTATCGATATACATGAAATCCCATGATGTTTACATAAGTAATGGGGGAGTCAAATGTCTCAGAAGGTATCCCAAAGGCTTCAACTATAATGATTATTTCTGTATTCAAGTGGATGTTCATGAGATACATATAAATGTGTGTCTCCATTTTCACGTAACACACCAAACAAGAAAAATATCAAAAAAATTCACCTAAAATCATATAAATTCTTTTATAATGTGTTAACAATGCTACTATGACACCTGGACTACATGATTTGGATCCATGTTCAAAGGGAGATGTCACATTATAAAATTAACTAACTTATACTAGGAGATGAAAGGTAGGGTGTCATCCAAGATTATTTCCACACCATACTCAAATTTTATTTATGGGGTACCATCCATGTAACGCCCCGACCCTAGTTACCCAGAGCCTGTGCATTATTTTAATACATTGGCACGATTATAAGGAATCACGTTCCGAAGGACCGATCATTTTAGCAGTCTTGGAAAATAGATTACATAAATTAACTATACATTACAATTTGAAACATAAAACATGGCATAGATAGTTCTTTGGGAATTCTATTTTTACGTTTAGATTTACCCTACATATCAATCATAATACACTTCTTGGAATCCAGGGAAAATAAATCATAAGAAATGGGTGAGCTCAGATGCTTAGTAAGGGTAAATAATTTAGCGGAAGCTATAAACTTTTATGGATAGATGTGTAATAAAAAACATCATTTTAAACATAAATTTAAAAATAATATAGTAAAAATAAATGATACATTTCCATATAAACATGAACATGGATATTCTACTAGTCGAATAATCACATGTAATAACTAAATTAACAATGAGGGAATTCCCAATACTAGACATCATTACAACATAGTTAAGGCCTGAAGCCAAGAATACAAATAAATGTTTTGTCAAGGACTTGTGAAAAGACGTTATTTTGTCTCACGAGACCTACCGATGCATCAAGGACTAATAGTAGGCTCTACCCATCACTTACTAAGTCCACTGCATTCATCATATGAATAGTTGAAACATAACATAAACATTTGTTTTAAAACTAGAATACAAAATGTCAATACATTAACCATTCACCGTGAATGTTATAAAAATAGAACATCCACAGTCAAACATATCATAACTCATTCAATATGATATGGAATATTATATTATAAAAAATAAACCTTATTGAAAAATCTTATCCAGTAAAGGATTCTGACATAGTTGAAAATGATGATTAAAACATTTTGAGAGAAATATACTTTTTTTTAAAATCATTTGAAAGCCACACATTTATAAAGGAAGTAATTTAAAAGATATTTTTGAATCAAAGTGTCCCATACCACTTTGAAACTTTTGAAAATAATTATCATTTCAAAAAATTTATGTCCATATAAAAAAATCTTTAAAATCATTTTGAAATCATGGACATTAATTAAAAAGATTTGGAAAGATAAATATTTAAAACATTTATAATTATGATATTGATAAATAGTACCTTTAAAAAATCCTTAAAATATTAATTTTAAAATAATTTTTTTGAAAATTGACATGGATGATAAAAATTTCCTATTAAATACTTACACATAAACAATCTCCTATAATAATGAGATTGTGGAATTAACCCTTACCAATTTGGTAACTTATGAAACATACACCACATGAAAATAGTATTTTATAATGAATATGTAAATACACATAAATTAAATTGTATTACACAATGAATACAATCATGAGAAATACGTACACCACACAAAAGTTAATAGTGGCAATATTTCATGAATCTCACGGGAATAAGGAGTGAGATGAAAACCCCTTACTTTGCACTTTCCTTTAGTCGAGAGTACATTTAACATCTGATATGAATACCATAGTATGTTATCAAATTATACCAGAACCATATTAATATTTATGATATCATACATTATTCATTTATTACTTTATACTACCCATTTAATAATAATATCCATGTTCAATTAACATTTCGGGTAATCATCGCTTTATTTATCGTACGTGTTTTAATTTGTTACTCTTGATTGTATCACTTAGATCATGATTTAAATACTTCCAGAATATAAAAAATGATTTATTTATAATATATATTTAGAATATAAATATGAATAATAGACATATATATGAAATGGAGAACACCGTTTATGGAGACGATAGTCCGCACGTACGCGTAAACGATGTTTCTATTTTCATATCGTATTGAATGGAAGTAAGTGAATAAGATATATTTATGTACATAAATACATATAAATATATATATCTCCAGTATCATTATTATTTCATATATTACATACTTATTAGTAATATATTTTTATAATCGTTGGTGAATGGTGGACATGGAAATGAATCTCATAGCACCGTGGAGACGGTAATCCGTACGTACACACGAGGGACAATATCATTTCCTTAAAGGTGTGAAATTGGATTTTATATGATATATATAGAATCATTATTATTTTATATTTATTATTTACATAAATTACACATCATTATATCCATACAAATAACATAATGTTGAATAACGATTTACACCACAGTGTGGGGACTGTAAGTCGTACGTACGCATGCATGGTGACATTATCATTCATAAGATTGGGAGAATAACGAATATAGTTGTTATGTATGTTTAATAAAATCACAATATATATAAGATACTAGAGTTATTGTTTTATAATGTAAAAAACAAAGAAAGAGTAAGTGGAAGAATAAGAGACCTTGAAAGAGGGTGGTGAAATCATTACCTCTTTTTCGGGTTCTTTCTTTTGATTTGTTCAAAATGGATCCTTAGGTTGGCTTTATTACTAATTTAATTCCTCTAGGATGAAGGTAGTATAGTTTAGAGGATATTTGGGCTGGGTTTGGCCGAGTAAAATGGCTTAGAAGGTGTGAATTATAGTGAAGGTGTAGTGCCCTTTTATAAGAGGGGTGAGGGGCACCTTTGATAAAACATAAAATATTATTTCATAATAAATTCATATTCGGTTTATAATAGCTAAAAATTGATTTATTTATATTATAAGGTGTGTATAGGTCGAAATATACTCAACCAATTGGTTTTATATAGGTTTGGGTCACTTTATTAACCATATCTTTCAGTTTTAACTCTCAGTTAATTAGTTTGACATTTACCACGTCTCTTTGTATTTTTATATTATATGGTCAATAAACTTACTATAAACATCCAAGAGAACATAATGTGGCTCATTAATGACATATATAATATTATTTAATCCCTTTTTATGAACCTTACATTAATAGGAATATTATATCAACCAATAATATAGTATTTTTTTTAAATATTAATTTATGTCAATTTTTACACTATTTGGTATTTTGTTTTTGTGAAAGTAATCACAACTTGATTACTTAGAAAAAGATACATTTAATCAACCCTAACATGTCATTTTCACCTATAAAATTGGTGTATGTCATAAAAACTTTGAAATTTTATTTATTTTAATATTTATAATACCATTTATTTGATTCTTTCAGTAATAAGGTAATTACTGCATCATCATTGTGACATAAATAAATTTAATTATTTAATGTCTAAAAATTATAAATAAAATACCATGATGTATTAAATATTTTTATATTTCTAATTAATATTTATAGTCTAATTTATCTTATGTATAACCCTATATTAAAAATGGATTAGTTAATAAACATTGAATTTAACACTTTTAACTATTTTTTAAATTAAATAATAATAAATGTATTATTCTAATACAAGTAAACATAATGCGTAATATTTTATTCCTAAGGTATTTTTTAGTCGAATTAAAATTATCTAATAGATTTAGGACACGTGTTATGGTAATAATAATATCATTTTACCTTTAATTACCCTATTTACTTTTAACCGTGGTAAATAAAAGCAAAAAGTAACTTTTCACCAATTTTTTTATCTTATTGAACCAAATTTTACTCCTTGATATTATCCATGTCTCTCAGATTTTTGAAATTGAACTCATAGAAGCAGTAAAGTTATGTTTTATGTGAATTTACAAATTCTTCTTGGAGGTGGGTAAAAGACGGTGAAAAAGTTCAATAAAATTTTTATATATAAAAAATTATTATAAAATTACTACAATGAATTAAATTGAATTTATATAGGTATTATGTATCTATTTTGACCTAAAATATAATTAAATAAAATAAATAATTATTTAAATAAAAAGCTTGTTTTAAACAATAACTCAGTGTTTTTCAGTATTCGTCAAAAATTGAAAGTTTTCTGAAAAATACCAAAAATTAACCCTAGGATAATTTTGATATTCCAAATCTAAAAATTATGTCTATTATACCAAATTAAAAACATATAAGTTAAATTTATTAATTTAAAATTAATTCCCTTTGTCAAAACCAAAAGGCGTATTTTTAAGAAATAATAACAATTAAAAGATTGACACTTGTTTATGTCCAATTTCAATGTAAAATCACATACAATGACCAGTATTGGATTAAATGGTAAAAATATAATCTATTTATACTTACAAACCATTAAAATTTATATTTTAGCACAATAAATTATTTTGATTAAAAAAGTTGTTTTCAGTTAAAATATAGTAGTTTTCACTATTCACCCAAATATGAAAGTTATCAGAAAAATACCAAATTTTTATTGAAACTAAATTATTATGTCCCGATTATAAAGAATATGTTTTTTTGTCAAATGGAATATATAAAGGTTTAAAATATTGGATTTAAAAAGGGCTCTCCAATAAAATTATTTAAAATTTCATTTTTTAAAAAATACTTCTTTTATATGAAAAAATGTATTTGTTCATACATTATATCAAAGAAACTGATAATATGGATTCAAAAATAATAAGTATTATATAAAGTTCATAATTCAGTTAATACTATTCATAACTACTTTTTAATGACTACTTTGGTATGTCATGGTTCACTTGAACTCAGTGTTGCATTTAGTGCAAGTTATTGAATTACTTTGAAAAAAATAACATACTATGAAATCGTAGGGTGTTACAATCAAAACCCTCATCCCATTACCTGAATGATTATTTCACAACCATATGTTTTTAAGTCTCACCCCATGCCTCATCATATAAAATAGTTCTATCATATACATGTTACATTATCTCATTACCGATCCATAGGGAGACCCTTAATATAGTCAAACAAAGGTAAGACTGATTTTATTGACATCCAGCCAAGACTTATCTCAAAATTACATTGACTAAATACCCAATAAAACAAGGAATAATCTTCATACTAACCCATCCCCATGGACTATGGGGTGGTCAAATCCAATCACACTAAACCATACCTATAAGATTTGGGGATCCCATAACAAACCACATGAACTTAACCCCCTATTCTATTGAAATACGATAAGAATAACACACATGAAACAATAGACAAGGAATGAGAGATCTCTCACAAGTAACACTATCCTCACCAGAGAACTAGTCCATCATGAGTCAGTCCTATGTCTCAAACACATTTTAATAGACTTTATGACCTTCAAGAGGTCTATCAAATCCATCTTGAGAAATTATTACATAATAATATAATAAAATTTCAAATGGGGTTACCCACACAACACATGCATCATCATGCATTAAGCACACCCTGTAAACTCAACATGTATAGAAAAAAGCATTTTGTATTAGGCAAATAGGGCATCTCCCACACCTAGTTGAAATGGCCAAAAAGTTCAACCATTCCCATAAGAATACCATTGAAACCTGCTTCAAAATTCAATTTTAAAAAACTTTTAAAAAAGATTCATTTTCCATATTATTTATGGTATACCCTAGAATGAAAAATAAAAAAAACATATTTGGAAACCCCCATTTTTGTTTTCAAAGACCATTTCAATGCCCATTTGTAAAATCATTCATTTTCTTTAAAATTCCGATTTTACCAAGACCCATTTTAAAAACACACTTTTAACAAAATTATATTTTACATCAAACTATTTACACATGCCTTCAATCAAATGAAATGGATGGCCATTAACACTTGTTTGATGAATACCTCGCCATCAAGACATTTAGGAATGGTATATGATCCATGTTAACTATTATTTGAGTGAAATAATTTCACAACCTTATGTGGAAGATATCATAAAATAATAAATAAGAAGTCTTGTATACAAATGAATATACCTAAATAAAAAATAATAAATTAAGTAATATATGTACTAAAATCAAGGTCCCCTATATTAACTGATGTTTCAATAACTCATCACAATCTCGTACTAGTATCCATCTAGTCCAATAGAATATATATCATTAACCAACATCCCGAATTTTTTTTAATTTTAATCCAAAAATAAAAAGTGAAACAATTTCCCCCAAAAATACTATAATATCTAATTATGAAGGAATAATGAGAAACCATGTGCGATTCACCAATTATACATCCCCAAATCTATAGAACAAGACATACTGAATTAAACAACCTATATCGATGTCCATATACACAAAATACTCACATAAAAACCATGATATCAAATAGGGATATATATATAAATTAAAAAAATGAATTGTAGCTCTATTAAACCCTATAGAGAAGTCCTCTATATGTCTTAAACTAATTATCTCAGAAGTGTAATGATTTTACCATTTTTTGTGAAATTATTTATTCAAATAAAATTAAACCAAAAAACAATAATTATTGAAGGAAAAGAGAAATGAATAAAATTTAGGATATATTACCTAGAAATCCCAATAAAAAAATATGAATGACCCAGATCCAAGGGGTAGGAATAAGGGAGAGGGGTTTCAGTGGCCTTTCTATCTGTACAATACCAAGAGAAGAAATACCTAGGGGTTTCTATTTTAGAAACATTTAAATTTTTATATAATTATCATCATCATGTTTCATGATAAGAACCATGGGATCATGATGGGAATTTTTATATATTTTATGACCCTCACTAGACTACCACATCCCTGACCTGTATTCGATGCCTAAATTCCATTCATTATGTAAATGAATAACACAGTGTATGAATTGCCTATAGCTACTTCATTAAAAATTCACAAGCTCCCTGATATTCTTAAACATCATTCCAAGTCTACGAGAAACCACTAAATACTTAATCCCTATTTTAAAACACATAAAATAAATGCTCAAATTATTAGAAAAGCCTTATGAGTCCTTGTTCTTGAAAATATTTCTCCATGAAATAAAATATTAAAAAACTATCAGTAATATTAACCACATAATGATGAATTTCATTCGAAATCCTCGAGTGTAACACATCTTATCCTTGCGAATCCATGGATTTTATTTGATCACAATTTATTAAACCACTTTCATCCACATTCCAACAAAAACACTTTTAATTTCATCTCCCATTCCATATATGTTTCCACTATATGACTCTAAAATCCCAGACCATCTATAATGTATCCCTTAAACAAAATTAGTTTGATCCTTGAACTAAATAAACCTTGTTAAAAATGATATTACACATTATATTCCAACTCACCACATCTATTTCCATGCAAAAAACATGTTATTCCTCTTATAAATTAATTTTATTTGAAAGCACTTAGCCTCAACCAATGTCACACCACCACATCTCCCATCCCAAATTCCTAAACTACATGGCGAATAAAATGATCATAAAAAACACCATAAAATCCTATCATTGACTCTCAATCTAATGACATGGATAGTTTTCCAAATGACAACATCCACTTTTGTGTTCCACTATAAACACCACACATTTCCATGAAAACTAACCATTAGATTACATCAACCCAAACCGTGATGCTTATTCAAGAATGGTAACTCCAAAAACATATTCTAATTCAATGTATATATATATAATCTATTTATGACCTCCATTAAATCTCAAAATATGGTACTATCTATAGAACCATATCAAATTTGGTCTCTCCACGCACTAGTATTCCTACCTCATCCCATATATCTTCATAGAGAGTCAATTATAGAATGAGTGGTTAAACCATTACGTCTATCCACATATTCATTATTTATAATATCTTTACCCAATATCCACTAATCTGGTGCTCCGAACTGATTCTCCACATCACCTGAAATGTACCACTCCATATTCCAAAGTCTTCCGACTAGTAGCGAGAGTGTAATGGTGGAAAAGGGGGGATAATATTCCCTCTATATTAGTAATAATGTGTATAATATTAATTAAATAATATTAAAAGTGTAATATAAATAAATTGAAATTAAATTATAATAATATAAATCCTAGAAGTTTCAATAAAATCATCTATGCATGAATATTTTATACCACAAATAAAAATTAGTCTAAAAAACCAAGTATAAATAATTACCAGGTTATATTGATACAAAAATACATGACTCTGGTAGGAATATTTATTTAATTCTCTTCCCCTAGCTCGATATAAAATCCCCATACAATGTAAAGAATCAGTATGAATACAAATAAAATATTTCATCCTATAACCAAGTGATCTGTCTAGGTACTAATCAAAAGTCCAAAACATGGTATTAGTGAAACATAGTAGGGAACCACCGATGGTGTATAATGAATATTTAATCAGTTTATTTACGATGAATTAGTGTTCAAGAATTATGATAAACGGTGTAATAAATATACCATAAAACATTTTTTCTCACATTTCCCATGGAATACCCATCAGACCATACATTATTATTCCTTTGAAAAAGTTTCCTTGGGTATAACATCATATAGTAATATACACATGAATCTTTATATATCAGTATTAATTCAATGGAGATGTGAAATGGCATATGGATTAGCATTCAATTTAAGGATATCATACAAGTATCATAGTTCGTGTAAGTCATTTAGTGACCAATGATTTCAATGATGGATAATGTATGTAATGGGGAAATGTTTCAGAGGAATAATAGGGGTACTCCATGCCCATAATTCTAAGATAAATAATTACAATAGAACTCATTCCCAATAGTCTCAATAAATTATAAGGTACTCCATACCGGATTATCTCAATACATTTTATGGTACACCATGATCCACAATTTGGAACACCATTATTTATAATTATAGATGAAATTTTTAGAAAATCATGTCCAATAATTCAAAGAATAATTTAGAACACAATATCATTTGATCTCATGGAATGATAATGGATTTATTCCTATTGAATTAAATTAAATTACATGGAGTATTTTTTCGAAAGAATTACACATATAAATAATGAGTAAAATCATGTCCATTATGTACTAATGAATATTACCATAAATAATTCACCATAAGTTCCCAAACAATGGAAATTTGACCTGGTCATACCATTCAAACATCATTAGCCCAAAAATAAAATCTTGATTATAAAGGAGAAACATAACACTCTTATAAATGTTGTTCAATCATAACCAAGGAATAAATTATAGTTAAGTATCACCAAGTGTTATAACTCATTTCAAACATGGATTGAATAAAATTAAATTTGTTTAAACAAGTGAATCACTATTGAAAAGATAATCCCACCTTAAAAGGATGTTTATTAAAAGGAAAAATGATTATAATAACATATTTATTCAATATGATATTTTAAATATCACCATTTAAATATCTATTTTTCAAAAGATAGAATATCTCATCCTAATGTTGGGTTTATTATGAATCATAGTTAGGGTTGTCATGAAACTTTCATTTATTTAAATTTAGTTGTCACCATCGTGATGGATAATGAAACAAATTTCAAATAGTGATTTATAGCATAATCAAAAAAGAAAAATCATAAAAAAAAAATTAAATAACGCACCCCAAGAGGAGGGTTTAATCTATGAAGAAAACCTACAATGATAAATTTATGGGATCAGGGAAAACCAATAGAAATATATCTCCAAACCATGTGTGTCCTGGTCCAACATCGGCTAAACCTTCTCACGAAAACTATTTTAATTCAAAAAAAATTCCCATATTAGGGGAAAATACTTTTAAATTTAACCAATTATCTAGGTATCTAGGCATGTATGCCTCATATTGGACCTATAAACCCTCATCTCATAACCTTACAGCTATTGATCTTCCATATTTACCATTTAACAAGCACATCCAATGTGAACTAAACATTTCATAAAAAGAGTGTACATCATCTACCACCTTCTCAAGCCTGAATCACCCTTATATGATTCATACATAAATAAGACCATGATGGCCATCCTACTTAGAATATCAATTTTATAAATATATAATATCCCTTATAACTCCATTCCAAATTGAAGATACTTACATATTCGATGATTTATCGATTGACCACCTGAATCGTGATGTGGTCTCAAAAACTATAGCATAAGACACATATTTTCTGGTTAACTGGGCTATATACCTATAAATTGCTACTCATAAAAGCATGTAATTTCCCATAAATTCAATATATATTTTTTTTTTAAAAATTATATGCAATTATTTCGAGACCAGGCGCTTAGATGACAATTGATTTTGAGTCTTGGGGAGCCTGAAATAAGTGTTTGATATTATTTTTCAAGTTTATTTAAAATAGCATGTGTACGCGGTATGGGAAAATTCTAAATCAATTGCCAAAATAAAAATATGAGGGAATTTATATTTCTATAAAGATGAATGTATATACTAAAAGACTTAACCTTGACTGGAAAAGGATGAGGGAAAATGTTATTTTTATTTTTTTTCAAGGAAAATATAATAAAAATTTTATAAGGAAAAATATAATAAACTTTTAGTTTATTTAATTTGAATTTAAAATTTATTTTCCAAATAATGATGTAGAAACCCATGCATAATAGAAATTTTGTTTCATAAATGGAACATCATAACGATGATACGACTCAACATAGCAAAAACGAAGACATTAATTTTATCGAATTATTGTGTTTACCAAATACGGGGTTATTGGTACAAACCATTATTTATTCAAACCCTTGGAAATATGGTTTTGGAGAGTAACATTCGACAAAACACCACAAAAGATGGATCATGTAATGATGAATGATAGAAGTTCCATCATCTTAAATGAACGATCGAACCTCGAGGTATTAATTTGGTTCTATGTTAATTTTTATTTCTAAATTCATGGATTTGAGTGACGAAGGAGTGTCAAACCTTGAAAAAGTGAATTTTGGATAAGTCACTTATGTTGGAGGGTTTCTAATTTTGGCATTGGAATTGGAGTTATCCAATATAGATTCTTAATTCTCTTCCCAATATGTTTTTAAATTCTAACACAGGGGGATCTGGCAGACATGAACAAGGCCTGAATCCCTCTATTATGGGCATTCTAATGAACTTTGTAACTGGACCTACAGATCAATGGAGAGACAACATGGAGTACATAGCAATGATGGAAACAACCCAAGGATCCCAAAGGAAATTTAGGATCTTAAAATGGATCACCAGAGCGGGCTTGGTGGCCCGCCAGCGTAACAGAAAGTGTGGCAGCGGCATGCCATAGTGGTGGATGAGGCCCGTTTCAACAGTTGGTAGTAGCGTGAGCTGACACATAATGCCACACTTCAATACATGGATAGGGGTTTTCAATCGTGCCAGATAGCGGCGGCGAATGTCGCACCGACACACAGGGTGGTGGGTGAAGCGAGAGGTTCCACATTTTAGGTGGAGCATGCCGCCCCGCTCACAGCAATCCAGATTGGAGAAGGTGGGATAGACCTAGACGGGGTCAGAGCCTGGTTGGGTCGGACCAAGACTGGGTTAGATCAGGGTTGGGTTAGTCCTGGGTCTGGTTGGGTGAGCCCAACCACGTCAGACCTGACCCTGACCCCACAGACTCCTCTTAAATAAATAGAGAATAACATAGAAATTGTACACATAATTTATGAGAAATTTATGGAGTTGGGACCATTGCAATGAGGAGGTACTTTTTATATACTTAAATGAGTTTTTGTGTATATTGGGATACAACAAATAACACAAGGATTATATTTTCCTGGAATCAAGTGCACTGCGAGCGGAAATCCTACTGTTGGTTGTGATTAGATGGAAGTGATCAAGAAACCATTGTGGCCCATTATATGTATGTTACGAGTAGATCATAATGGCCTAGTAGAACATAATGATGAGGGGACCTTAGTGGACCATCATATGAGTAGACCTCAGTGGCACAACCGAACTCATTGATGAGTGGACCTCAGTGGCCTAGCAGATGAGTGGACCTCTGTGACTCAACAGACCAAAGTGATTAGTAGACCTCAGTGGGCTAAAAGATGATTAGAACTTAGTGGCCCAAAAGAAGAGAAAACCTCAGTGGAACAACAGACCTCAGTGATGAGCAGACCTTAATGGCTTATCAGATGAGAAGACCATAGTGGACCATCAGAATTTAGTGATGAGTAGACCTCGGTGGCCAAACAGACGAGTGGATCTTAGTGGCTCAGCAGACCTCAATGATGAGAGAATGTCAGTGGCCCAGCAGTCCATAATGAATCAATGAGGGTGAATCCCTTAGTAGTAGAATACTCTAAGCATTACAACTCATAGTTTCACTTTATATACTTTATGTTATACCTATGCGAGTTATCCACTACATATTGTGTACTTTTTGTTGTGTCCATTTCATTATGGTTTGGGGTATCTACTGAGTATTGTGATACACATCCCTAAATGGTATCCACCTAAACATATCATGTATTTTGAATATGACGGATTTTTGTACAATGCCCTTGGTGGTCCAGGACCAGGTGGTGCCCAGTGTGGACAGACAGGCAAGGTGTACTCCTACAACTATAGGAAACTACTCTTCACTTACTCTTTTGGTATGATTTGCTATGGATGTTTTTATAGAGGATTTTGTACCCCCTTGTATACATTTTGTGTTTTATTGGGTTTGTATTCTAGCCCCCTTTACTTCCAGATTTATACTATTTACTTTTAGTGGTTTTCTTAGTAGCTTGCATATCATCCCTTTTCAACATTGTGGGTTGGGGTGGTGGGCATGAGTGTGTACATGTACTTAGATAATGCATCCCATATATAGGATAATGCCTTTGGTGTTACTCTCTAGACACTAGAAATTGGGAGGTGGGATTGGGGTAGTCATCTCACGAGCCTAGGAGGGACATGTCAGGATAAATTACTATCAAAGGAGTTCAGTTCTACCATAAGGACTGAGAGTCTATGGAATTGGTTTTTAGAAACAATGTAAAATGTTTTGAGTTCCTTTTTCAGGATTAGGGATTCCAATGATGGTGTGGAAAACAATGTATTCAAACATATGGACCCTGAATCCCACTTTTCATCTTGATACTTGAAAATGCTGGTTTCATGCATCATATATGTGTTCTCATGTCCTTCTTGAGTCAGAGCTAGATCACCAGGTATAATCGATTGATTGTGGTTCATCATTGTCTATTGCAAGATGCCCCCACTCTGATAGGCAGTGAATAATCTAGTGCATGAACATGAGGATGGTATGCCTAGCGATGAGGCACCATTACATAGACTAGTACAAGAGATCAACCCACCTATAGGTGCACCGGTGATTCCACATCCCGTTGATTATTTTTTAATACCCATGCTATTGATAGAGGACACACGCAGGCTCGGTGCTTTATAAGAGTTCATAGGTAGATACCTCCTCGGTTCATGGTTGATATTGGCCCCTAGGTGGCCGATCATTGGCTGAAGGTGGTTTCGTGAGTCTTTCGTCTAGAGAATAAGCCTCTTGAACAGATGGCGATCTTAGCCGCAATCCTTTATCAGGTCTCGATGAGGAGGTGGTTGATCTTGAAAATCTAGACGCCTAAAAAGGAAACCCTCATCTAGATAGAAATTCATTTCCTCTTTATGGATGACTTACTTCAGGTGACATTGTGCTTAGTACCCATACATGGGAAACTGCACCTACAGTAGGTTATCGTGACAGTAGTAGAGTACTCAATGAGATTCTCTAAGATTTTTCCTTACTCCAATGGCATGGTACAAGGCCCATTATATAGGGATCCGGATTTTAAACAAGGAATATGCTGGGAGATTAAAAAATCCATTATATCTCTTAGCATCCCTACTCATTCTGGGGTGCTGGTGAAAGATATACTTGTTGAGAACTTCTTAGTAGAGTAGGCGCTAGCAGTTGGAGATACAAGGAGACACTGGGTGGCAGAGTCTTTAGTCTCGGGTAAAACAAAGCAGACATGAGGACCCAAGAGGGTTAGGAATTTTATGGGATGTCCCCATGATGATGGATAAGTGGAAGAAGGCCCCCCAGGGAAGACGGAGTTGTTAGAGGAGTTGGGTGTGCTACTCATGTAACGGGCATAGACCCATGCCTTTGATCACCCAACTCGTTATGTAGACAACCGACAGAAGATCGAGGGACCAACAAGGAATAGGTAAGGTTTTGATCAGTGTGGTCTATAGGGTGCAGATGTGGAATGGGGGTAGGCAGAGTAGTAGGTGGTTGTTGGAGGCCTGAGGTATACCACCACCACACCCATGTGGTCCACTATGGGATTCGAGAGTTTGTGGATAAGGGTGAGTCCAGATTTAGGTGATGGAGTACTATGACCATGGAACCTTAGAGATGATTAGAGGTATTATATGTGTCTTCTCTACCTTATCTGATGTTTTTATAGACATAGGTGCCAGTCAATCATTCCATTACATAGACCTTGTTCATAGCTCAGAGATTCCAGTGGAGCCATTGTCTTGATACATGTATTTAGAGACTCATATGGGATGGATTCAACGATTGCAAACTAGTGATAAAAGTTTTACCCTACTCTGTGAGGTGAGATATTTGATGGGTATATCCTTGATGTAGAATAGAGGCCTTAAGATGTCATCTTGTGTGTAGACTATTCATCCACATTTCATGCTCAAATCGACTGTGTTAGACACAAAGTGTGTTGTGCCCATAAAGATGGGACCAGGTTTACCTTGACATGTCAGAAGAGAACACTTGCAGCATAGGAAACTATTTTTCATAGAAGGTTACATCCGATCACTCACTTGTTGGTTAGCATCACACTCATTTTAGTGGATGAGAAGATTCCTCAATTTAGTGTAGTGGTGGATGAGTAGGAACACATTTTTCTTTAGGATGTTTCAGGACTACCCCCTCATAGGTAGGATGACATATAGATTGATCTGTGTCGTCGGATGAAACTGATATCCACACCACCATATCAGATGGCTCCCATGGTGCTTCGTGAGTTGAGGGAATTGTTAGAGGATCTGAAAATTAAGAGTATCATGAGGCCTAGTGTCTCACTCTGGGAAACCCCATTATTGTTTTCCAAGAAGGAAGATGGTAGATTGAGGCTGAACATGGATTTATGGTGCCTGAGTAAGGTGACCATGAAGAACAAGTAACCACTACCAAGGGTTTATGACCACTTAGATCATCTGTAAGGAGCAAGATGGTTTTCAAAGAAAGACCTCAGATCATGTTATCATCAGCTTAGTGTACGGGATGAGGATATAAGGAAGGCAACCATTAGGTGTCGGTATAGATGCTATGAGTTCTTGTTGATTCATTTCATCATGAAATATTCCCTATTAATGTTCATGGGACTCATTAAGATGATATTCTTGCCTTACCTTGACCAGTTATTAGTTGTTGTCAATGATGACATCCTAGTTTACTCAAAGTCTGAGGAGGAGCACGCGACACACCTATGGATTTTCCAAGATACACTCCGAGAGAACTAGATTTATGGTAAGATTTTGAAGTGTATGTTATGAATACGAGTGGTTTAAATTTTGGGAAATAAAAGTTCATAGGATTGATTTTTAGTGGATCCAATAAATATATAGGTTGTGATTTTTTGGGAGCCACCCATGAGCGTGACTAAGGTTCATTGTTTTCAAGGGTTTGAATGGATAGTACTAGAGGTTTGTGCCCATGTTTTACATGGTAGAAGTACCCTTATCAGGTTTGAAATGTAATAGACTACCCTTCATGCGGACATAGAAGTGATAGTAGAGTTTTCAAGAGCTAACGTAGAGACTAACGAGTGCCCCCATTTTGAGACTACCAAAAAGGGAATTGGGAATGTAGTATTATGCGACGCATCAAGGACTGGGATGTGTTGTGTTCTAATGAAATATTATGTATTGATCACTTATAGTTCATGACAGGTAAGTAAAAACAAGAAGAAATATGCAACCCATGACCTTGACCTAGAATCAGTGTTCATTGTTTTGAAGATATTGCAGCACTGCATGTTGGGACATCAGTATACTGACTTATGTGACCATAAAAGTATCATATATATCATCCCCCATAAGGAACTGAACATGAGGTAGAAACGGAGTCTAAAGTTCCTCTAGAACTATGAATTGGATATAATATATACTTATAGGAAGGGAAACACAGAGGAACACACGCTCAGTAGGATATTACATTTGCAGTTACTGAGTGATACATAAGAATAATTAGTCGTGATGAAGATATGCTTCATGGATGGAGATGGAGTATCTAATCTTTAGTTTATGTTTATCAGTCTCGAACTCTTATAGTGATTTATGGAGAAAAAACTTGTGGATGTTGACTATGAGGCCCGACCAACTCAATTATACTCATGAAACCCTCTTGATTGATATTTAGTTGGTGTAGAGAATGTCATCTTTTTTAGAGGTCACATTATTGTAATAGTAGAATAACATGAGGTGGTTCTGAGGGAGTTCCCCATATCCCCTCAAGCGGTACATCCAAGAGTGAAAAATATGTACGATGATATCTAAATACATTACTAGTGTCGGGGGATGAAGAAGCCAGTGATAGAGTTTGTTTCCTAATTCCTCAATTTTCAATAATTCAAGATAGAGCATTAGGTTCTATCAGGATTGACTTAGCCACTTGATTTACCATATTGGAAGTGGTATGGTATCTCAACAGACATCATGATGGGTTTACCTAGAACATCTATAGTTTATGATACTAATTGGGTAATTGGTGACTGAATCACCAAGTCAAACCACTTTTTTACCATCCAAGAGTAGGGTTCAGTAGAGAGCTAGTGACGCCTCTATGCACAAGAGATAGTTCGACTCCACAGAGTCATATCGAAAATTGTCTTGGACTGAAACACACTCTTTACATCACGGTTGTGTAAGGGATTTTAGGAGGAATTTGGGACCCAACTACACTTCAGTATAGATTTACACCAACAAATAGATTGTAAGAGGGAGAATATTGTCCAGTTTTTGGGACATGGTTCATTCTTGCATCATGGACTTCGGTCATTGTTGGTAGGATCATATACCACTGGTGGAATTCACGTACAACAATAGCTACAACTGTATCATTAGTATGGAACAGTTAGAGGCACTTTAGGGGTGACCATGAAGATCATCGTTATGGTGGACAGACCCCGGGGAGTAAGCACTAATGGGTTTGTAGTTGGTGAGGGCTACCACTGAGAAGGTTCAGGTCATACAGAAATGGATGCGGACAGTATAGATCTAGAATAATTCTTATGCTGATAAGAGATAGAGGACTTTGTAGCTCATGGTGGTAGACCATGTGTTTCATCAGGTCTCACCTCAATGGAAATTATGGAGATTTTAAAGGGTATACAAGTTTACTCTGAGATTCATCAACCCTTTTCAGGAACAAAATCATGTTGGTGAGGAGGCGTACCACATAGCTCTTACCCCATTGATGCACTAGGTGCATAATGTCTTTCAAATATCATCGATAAGGAGGTTCATATAGTATCTATAGAACGTCATCAACTGGGGAGAGTTGGACAATGATGATCGGGAAATGTTTGCAGAGTTCTCGGTAGAAATTGAGGATTGACAAGAGTTGGTCCTTCATGGATGGTCGATTTCTATGTTGGGAATTCAGTGGCATCATGTGAATCTCCAATAGAGAACTTGGGAGAAGAAGGCTCAAATTAATGCTCAGTACCCCCATTTTTAAGCCCATGTTTTGGATTATGATGACATAGAGCCATAAAGTTGGTAGAATGTCATGTCATGGAAATTCAATGTAATTTTCTTAAAATTAAAAATGATTATTTCAAGACCAGGAACTCTAACAAAAGTTGATTCTGAGGCCTGGTGAGCCCAAAATTAGTGTTTGATCTTTTTTTATGTTTATATAAAATAGATAACGAATATAGTTTTAGAAAATTCTAAATGAGATCATAGATTAAAAATATGAAGACACTGTTTTTTCTAGAATGAAAACATAACCCAAGGAAAGACATCCCCTCAAATTGAAATGTTCAAGGGAAATTGTTATTTTTTGCACTATTTAAGAAAAATATAATAAAAATTTATTATGGAAAAATAAAATAATTTTTATTTTATTTTATTCTAATATCAAATTTCATTGCATCGTAAGGATGTTCCAACCCGATTGTTAAAGAAATGATGTTTCATAATTGAAACATCATAATAATGTTGTGACTCTGTGTAACAAAAACACTTAAACATGTTTTCTCCATTTAATGGGTTGACCAAATAGAAGATTTTTTGTATGATTCACTATTGCTTTGAACCCTTGGATATTTGGCGTTGGTGAATTACGATCGACCAACTACCACCAATTACATACCATGGAATGATGAATGAAATCAGTGTGATATTCTCAAAACAATGATCCAACCATGAGGTAAGGGTTTGATTATAAGTGAATTTTTGTTTTCCCCATTAATGGATTTGAGCGATGAACAAAGGTCATCCCATTAAAAGGAGACCCACAAATTGATCACTTATGTGGGAGGGTTTCTAATCCTTGGGTTAAAATTAGAGTTATCCATGTTATATTTTTAAATATCCTCCCAACATGTTCTTAAATTCTAATGTGGTGGGATTAGGATGAAAAAAACAAGGTTTGGATCCTTCTATTGGGGGTGTGATTGTGTTCTTCATGGCGAGACCTTCAGATCAATGATGATACCACTTGGAGTATGTAACAATGTTGATGATGACCAGAGGATCCGAAGAAGTTCACATATAGGAAAAATGACCACTGGAGCGAGACCAGTGGCCCACAGAAGGAACCGTTGGTTCACCGTAGTAGAAGACGTGGCCCGCAGTAATGACCGTCGGTGTCTCTAGTGGACATGGATGGAGGAATTCAGTTCAGAAATACTATTGTAGTGGACGCCACATGGACTTTTTAGGTGGAAGGATACATAGAGGGTTCCAAGTATCTGGAGGAGCAAACCGACCCACTCAAAGCGGGCTGGGCTGGAGAAGGTATTCCATATCAGTTGGGCTAGTATTCTGGTCCCGAGAAGCCTAGTGGGTTGGACCTGCGGTGCAGCTACCCATAACCTCCACCCAGCGGGTAGAAGGCACAACCTAGTGGGATGAACCTATGACCAGTGGGTCGGACCCTTGGTTTGGTGAGCCGGTTCGGGTACAATGGACCAGGTGGGACCTCGATCGTGTTGGATCCTAGTAGGGTTGGGTTATTCCCAGGTCAGTTCTCGGGACTGAGGTCAGCTTGACGGGCCCTGGTTGGGTCGGTGGACCTCGGGCCGGGTCGAACCATTCCTAAACCCCTCGATCCCTTTGAAGTACAACTTTAATAACATCCAAATTATACATTAGATTGATGATACGCTTGTAGTGTAGTGACCCTCGTGTTGAGAAATTACTTTTAAATAACACCATGTTAGTTCTTTGAATGTTGGGATATGACTTATGACATGAGGATTAGATTCTCCCATGATAATGTGCATTGAGAGAGGAAATCTTATGGCTGGATGTGATGAGAAGGAAGTGAAAAGTGGACCTCTGTGGCCCAGAAAACATTAGTGATGAGTGGATCTCAGTGGCCTAGCAAAAATCAGTGATGAGCATACCTCAGTGGCCCAATAGTTGAACAAAACATAGTGGCCAAGAAGACCATAGTGATGAACTATCCTTATTGGCGCAACAATTGAGGGAACCTTAGTGGCACAGTTTAACTTAGTGAAAAGTGGACCGAAGTGGCCCAGTAGAGGAGCGGACATTAGTGGTCCAGTATAAGGGCATACTTCAGTGGACCAACAGAACTCAGTGACGAGTGGACCTCAGTGACCCAACAGTGGAGCATACCATAGTGGCCCAACAGACCATTGTGATGAATGGACCTTAGTAGCCCAGTAGACCAGCTGACCACAGTGGACCAACAGACCTCAGTGAAGAGCAGACCTCATTTTCCTTGTAGACGAGTGGTCCATAGTGGCCTAGAAAATGATTGGACCTTAGTTTCCCAACATACCTCAGTGACGAGCAGACCTTAGTGTCCAAGAAGACCTTAGTGACAAGCGAACCTCAATGGACTAGCAGGTTATAGTTACTCAATGGGGATGACTCCCTCATCAGTATAAGATGTTCAATACTATAACTGAAAGACATAGTTTTTATACATTAGGTTATACCTGTTTGATCATTCCACTACTTTGTGTGTAATTTTTTTAAGGTCTTTTCTTTTTGGTTTGGGGTCCGGACTAGTTATTGTGTTATTCACCCCAGCACGGGCTATGACTGCACATATCATATCTTGTGTAGATGACAAATGTTTTGATATATTATATGGTGGTTTAAGGATTGGAAGTGTGTAGTGAGGGTAGACAGGTGAGGTGTACTCCAACATCATTAGGTAGCTACTCTTCAGCCACTATACAGGTATGTTTTTCTATGGATGAGTTTTTAGAGTCTTTTTACCCCTTTTTACAGCTTACCTTTTGTTGGGTTTGTATTCGGGCCCCCTTTACTTCCATCTTTGTACTATTTACACTTAGGGAATGTATCAATATCATTCATGATCCCTCTATTCATCATTTTTGTCTAGGGTTATGAGTGTTAGTGTGTACCTATACTTTGAAAATGCCTCCCACTTATAGGATAATGCCTTCAGGGCTAGCCTTTGTCCCTCGACCATTGAGAGAAGGGGTTGGGTTAGTAGAATCATGGGACCAAGGGGGATGTTTTATGAAAAAGATAGTTTCAAAAAACATTTGTCCATATAGTTTCTCAAAAACCTCATGCATCACCATTTCTAGCATTAGCTAACTAGGATCAGATTACCCCTGAGCATCCTCATGGGGATGTGATCCCTTGAGGGTTACAACATCCTGATAAAAGGAAAAGGAATTTAAAATCAATAGGTATATATATAAGTTAATACCCCCTCATGGTTAAACATAGATGACAACCACCTACTAACACTAGGGCACCATTTCAACTACTAAGAGTTATACATGACTCAAAGACCCAAACATACAACACTTACCATGCATATATTTTAACTAAAACCCAACTGGATCCCATATCAATGTGTGATACCAAACCAAGACAACCCCTCACATAATATAATCGATTGAATTTCAAAATAGATTCATGAGTATGAAGATCAATGGGATATACCACCCATCCTCTAGAGAAAACACACTATAAAATGGGGGTTCCTTGAAAAGTATAACACCTACATCTGCATCCATTGTAACATTCCCTAGAAACATTTCAAACCCACACTTACATAAGGTTTATTTATTATTTACACCATAAATGTTTTAATTTTATCCATTTATCATAAATGTAAATTTATTAAAACATTTAAGAGGCTTAATCATTAGAGAAATAAATTACCAATTTTAAAATAAAACTTTAGTAGTCACTTTATTTAGCTGACACCATTGAACATTTGAAAAAATATCATAAAATTTCCTTCTAACTATCATTTATGCACATGTTATCACATATATATTAGTTAATCAATTCAATTGAAATATAGAGATGAAAACACCAATTAGGGTATAATTAGAATTTTAATTAATGGACACTCGATAATAATAAAGTAAAAATGTAGAAAAAATGTATTTAATTATTTTAAGTGTAATTAGTTTAGTAATATTTCATCATACATTAATACATAACACCTTATAAGTGGCTTCAGAAACATTAATAAAATTCTATAAGATAAAGAAAAAAACCCCATGGGTTTAATTAATATTTCACATAAGAATAAAATCGGACAAAATGTGTCTTGTCATACCAATATGGGATTATAAATATGGGAATACATTCAAAATATATAGAGTCAACACTCTATAAATAATATTTGGAATCTAATTTTTGTGTAACTCATTAATAGTTTACACATCAGAAAACCATTATATAGTTTGTATCATTGATATAAGATGCTAAGGTCACATAAAAGGGATAATCTACGCATATAAGTTTTCAGAAATATGAGTTATCATGGACAAATTGTAGTGGCACAATACTCTATGAGTTGTAATTCACTATTTCATTTAATTGAATTTTGTTGGGTGAATTTAAATTCATATTTTATAACCATATAACGGTTTAGTTATATGAATCTATATTCTATGGTTATAATGGAATTAGTCTTTATATGTTATGTTTTTTACATTTATCTTTAAATAGGTTTATAAATTCGGTCAAAAAGTGTAACATTTACATTAGTGGTGGTTCGATTATATAGGTCACCCATACCAATATATAGAGGCCCACAAACATTATAAATTTTATTGGAATCCATTTAATTGAAACCACGGAATTTTCCACCATTGATACCAATAGTCCATGGTTCTAATATTTCAAAATTTATTGATTAATTTTTTGCCTTCAATCTATGTGGGAAATCCCAAAGGTGACATGAATAATTAAACGAATCAATTAATCAACATAATTATAACATGGAATTGTATCATAGAAAAATAATTATAATAATTATGGAAATAATCAAAGAAGCATGATATAGATGCGATCATGATAATTAAATCAATATTCATTGAATATTGATAATCATTTCATATATTTCATTGAAGCAATGTACAAAGATAACCTTGCTAATGGCATGTGAATCCTATTTTTTTAGAATGATGCATGAACACACCCATTCCCTTTAAATACTATCCTGAGAGGTAAAAGTCATAAGTCAACATATAGTGAAAACAAATCAATCACTCAAGGTGAAATAATAATAAAATGAACCAAAGAATCATACGGAACAGAAACAACATCCCTAGAAACAAGATCCCCCCATGCGTGGGTTGGATAGACCGAGAAACGTGATATTTAAAAAGTGTCATAAAATACCTAGTATAATTTATCTAATACCAAAATATTAATTCAATTAAATATGAATCCTCTCATACCATATTGCAGCATCCTCCCCCCCCCCCCAAGATACTCTAATCTGGTTCCCCAAGGCTGTTCACCGTAAGGCCTGATGCACGTCTCCTTGGACACCATTGGCTTCCAAATACTAGTGAGGATATAAAACATGTATAGTGGGAATAATATACCATTTGGATCTATAATAATAGGTTTAATAAAATATAATAAATATGAAAAATGTAATAGTAATATTTCCAATAAAAATAATAATAATTAACCAAGCATGTTCTAATACAATCATTCACAAGTGGACATGTTATTCCAAAAATGAAATGTACTAAAAAATTAGGAGGTAATAAAAATAATAATACAAAAAAATAATAGTAATAAATAAATTAATATCTCGATTGTAGTGGTTATCCTGAGTAAATTCTCAACCCAGCCTCCATGTAAATTCCTAGTCCAAAGAAACAATTTTGTAAGAAGAATAATCAAATGTTCTATCCTACAACCATGTGATCTTTCCACGTACCAATATGAATCATGATCATTGTATGAATAAAACTCATAAAACCATCTATAATTGTTTCTAATGAATATCAAATTAGTGATTACATAATGAATTCATTTTTAGGCATAAAAAAAGTTGTTAAATAAATAAAAAGAGCATATATCCGACTATGTTTTCCATGGAACACCTAATAGACTATAAACTATTTGACATAATATTGCGTATCTCTAGACATGAAATTATATATATATATATATATTAATATGTATATATAGATATAAATGAGTTGGTGAGGACCTAATTCTAATGTCTCGGGAATCCGTGTAAGGATATAATGAAAGTCTCATACTTCTAGTATGGGATGTCATGCCCACATGTTTCCAGGAATGATAAAGGTACATAATTACTAATAGTGTTAGCTGGATAATGATGGATTTCATAACCATCAATATAAATTTAATAACTATACGACATTTCATGTCCTATAAACTAACTAAATGATACGTTATTTTATCCAAGATGATCTCAAAAACACATATACATAGAAACATCATGTAGTTTCCTTGGGACATATTTACAATATTACTATTGCATTAAGCATTACACATGGAATGTCCTTTTTTTCAAATTCTATATTCAGAGTACCCAATGCATTGGAGAGCAATAATGGTCCTC
This sequence comes from Viscum album, assembly GCA_963277665.1. NCBI lineage: Eukaryota > Viridiplantae > Streptophyta > Magnoliopsida > Santalales > Viscaceae > Viscum > Viscum album. The sequence goes on from OY728161.1 coordinate 1,877,659,108, forward strand.
ACCCATCATATCATGATTTATAATGGGCTCAAACCAACATATCTGGAGCTATAATGGGCTCAAACCAACATATCTTGAGATATAATGGGCTTAACCAAATATATATTGAGACATAATGGGCTCAACCTAACATAAATAATGTTTAAGTAACATATAATTGTAATAAATTATCTTGATATTGTGATAAACCACTCATTACATACACAAAAAAACAATTCTTTTTTAGATTAAATAAAGAGTGTTTTAAATGTATTTTTAAAGGAATGTCCCTTACAATATAAATGGAATAAGAATTAATGTAATGTAATGGATGTGTTTATACACTATAAATACAGATATTTAATCATAATATAAACAATAATTTACCACAACAATAATCTTAAAACCACTTAATGAATAAATAAGAAGGTTAACCCATAGAATTGAAATTGGGTTAAGAATTTCCTTACCATAGGTTCTTTTTTACTTAAAAACTGTTAAAAATTATCATATAATGGTTAAGAGTGTGTTCTTAATATCTTAAAGAAACATACTAATGTTTACAACACATTATATGATAATTTTACAACATCATTTGACCCATTTATTAATACTTTTTTTTCATTTACATTGTGTTGGGTGTGTTCTTTACATGGTTTCCATGATCAGTTCATGATGGATATTATTGTCGATTGGATGTGAAACACCCGAATTGGACTGGAACAGTAGTGCAATATTTACAGAACAATAAATTATTCCATTTATCATTTTGAATTAGGAAATTAGTATTATTCACTAGATAAAACATTAATTATGTTCGTTTAGATCATTTTAATGGATATTTGATAAAAATGACCTCATTTTGTTTTATAAATTAAAACCATGTATGAAAAATATACAAGACCATGAATGAGAAATAATAAAAATATTATAACATTGTTAAACCACAATACTTTTCTCATTACCCAACAAGAAATAGCTAAAGAAAATTGAAATTACATAATCCACAATGTCAGTAATTCGACCTATCAGAGAAAATGTTTTTATTCCTATAATTAGTGGGAGACGATAAGAAGAATGATGATGAATTTTAGATAAAGGTGAGAACATGCAGAATTTATAATATTTATAGTGAATTTATTCCAATTGGATAGTGAGGAGGTTAAGATGCTATAATTGAAACAAAAAGGAAAGGAAATCTCTTAAAAAGAAGGAGGATTTCTTACCTCTTGATCTCTTCTCCTTGAGATCCTCCTTATGGCCTTAGATTTTGGTCTTTGGGTGAGGCTAAAAGGTCTTAGACATGGGGAAGGATATTGGAGAGGTAATTTGAATGAAGTTAGTAAATTCTCAAGGCTTGAGAGGTGTGGGAGGAATATGGGAAAGAGGGTGGTATTTATATTGGAGGAGTGGAGGTATTAAACTTTATTTTAATCATTATTATAATATTATTGCTCAATACTATGAATAGTCTTAGTTCATGTGACCCTAAATAGTAATAATGGCATGTGAGTTCGAAATAAGTGGAATTAAATCATTTACTATGACAAAAATAGTTTATTTTACTGATATGTTTCATATACGCTATTTTACCATATTTTACTATCCATTGAAAATTCATGAATTTCATAAACATACCAAAATTCACCCAAACCATTTCTCGTTGCCTATAATTATAAAATGAACTCCATTTTTAAAAATAATATTCTAAATATTATTAATTTAATTTTTTAATAAAATCATACTTAATTCAAAAATTATCAATTTTAATTCTATAACTACTTTTATATCACATTGAAAAATTAACCAAGATTTCATTGTAACACCCCAAGATTTCATAGTACGTTATTTTTCAAAGAAATTCAATAAAATTCACTACATGAAACACATAGTTCATAAGCACCACAACCTACCAAACTAGCCGTTCAAAAGCGGTTATGAATAGTATTAACTGAATTTTGAACTTAATATAATCCCTATAATTTTATAATCCATATTATGAGTTTTTATACATCATTTAAGAAAAAATTCATTTTTTTAGATAAAATAAGTATTTGTGAAAAATTGTAATTTTACCGCCTTTTAATGGAGAACCTTTTTTAAATCCAATATTTGAAACTTTTATATTTTCACTTTGATAAAATAAACATCTTATTCAGAATCGGGACATAAGAATTTAGTTTTAATAAATTTTTGGTGTTTTTCCGACAACTTTCATATTTGTGTGAATAGTGAAAAATATTATATTTTAACATAAAACAACTTTTTTAATAGAAATAATTTATAGTTTTAAATTACACATTTTAATGGTGTGGAAGTATAATTAGATTATATTTTTATTATGTAAGACAATATAGGCCATTATAAGTAATTTCACATTTAAATTTAACATAAACACATGTCAATCATTCGATAGTTTTTTCTTTTTAAGACATGCTTTTTTGTTTTAAAAATGGGAATTAATTTTAAATTAATAAATGAAACATATATGTTTCTAATTTAGTAAAATAGACTTATTTTTGAATTCAGAACATCAAAATTAGATTAGGTTAATGTTTTTTTATTTTTCTGGAAACCTTTAATTATTTATGAATAGTGAAAAACATTAAGTTATTGGCTAAAACCAACAATTTATTTAAATAATTATTTATTTTATTTAAATTTATGTTAGTTAAAAATATATACATAATACCTATATAATTTCAATAAAATTCATTGGATTCATTTTATAATAAGATTGGATATATAAAAATTGTATTGAAGTTTTTACCATCTTTTACCCACCTCCTAGGAGCATTTGCAAATTTTCATAAAACATAATTTAATATCTTTTGTGAGTTAAATTTCAAAAATCCAAGAGGCACGGTTTATCTCAGTAAAAAAAATGTGGTTCAACAAGATGAAAATAACTTTAAGTGAATAGTAACTTTTGACTTTTATTTACCACCGTTAAAGGTAACGTGGGTAATTCAATGTAAAAAAGAATATTATTATAATAAAAAATTACCTTAACACTTGTCCTAACATTATTTTATGATTCATGGCATACCCTGAGCACCTTTGGGTCGATATTGGGACCCCATGGGGCCACTTATAAATGATAAAGACACTGTATTTTAATTAACTTAATGTAAAGGAAAAAAATGACATAAACAAATATCTTTTAGTAAATCAATTTTTATATGTTGTAATATAAGTCATCTTTTTGACTATAAATATTCATTGGAAATATAAAATTATTTCCTACATCATGTTATTTTTTTATAATTTTTAGACATCATATAAATTTAATTATTTATGACACAATAATGGTGTATTATTTACATCATTAATAAATGATTTAAATAAATAAGATTATCAGTATTTAAACTATATCCAAAACCTGTCCAATTCTTATTGGATGGTTTTATTTCCACCATGAGTCATATTATATTCTACATTAATTAGTTTTGGACATTTAGATTCCGAATATAACTATATAATAAAATAATATTTTCACCCTTTCATAAAGAGCCCCTCCTCCCCTATATAAAAGGACACCACTTCTAACCCATTACACACACCTCTCAATCCCATTGGATAATCCCAACCCAACCCAAATAAGCTCTCAAGATCCCTATATAACACCTAGATGCCTTACCGTAGGAATAAGTCAATTTAAAATGTACTTTTTTCCTGAAACCAAAGGAAGTTACCCAAATTAAAGGTAACAGTTCTCTTAAATTATTTTATTTTATTTTGTTTTAATTTACTTCTATAACCCCCTAAACTCTTTTTATTATTTTCATTTATAAAAAAACAAATATCATCAGTATACTATTATGTGTTCATGATATGGACTCTAAATACACTTACACACACATCCATATAATGGGTGAAGAACATACGGTTTTTGTGGTTGTCAAACTAACGCCTCACGAAACGATGATTGTTTGATTATCTCCTACCGCCTCCCATGGTGGAAAATAAGATGGAACTGTATTTATATAAGATATATATATATATTATTATTATTATTATGTTTTATTTGTGAACTTTTGTTTTCCATTTATTTCATACCTTTATGGTTTCCATTACGGGTAAAACATGATAATTTCATTTGAGGAAGTGCGGACTACCGCCCCCTTAAAGTGATATGACCTGTTAATGACTTATGTGGGATGTATAAAGTATGGAGTTAATGATATTATAAATTATATTATATTGGAATTATAATATAACTATGTATAATAATGTTTTAATTCCATTAAAATACAAAATAGAAATCAAAGCAGCATTCATCCGTACGTACGACTTACCGTCTCCATGAATGGTGCATTTCATTTATTATCTTCAAATGTTGTGTACTATTATAAATAAATTTATATAATTAACATATATGATATATATGAAATATAAATGAGTGATATAATTCTATATATAATAGACTTTTGACCACATGGACAATTTATAATTATAACAAGTTCATTTTTGACTCAATTTCCAAACATCGTCAAAATGATCAATATGAACTCAAATAATAAACTAATTGTTATAGGAAGGTAATAAGTTATATAAAATTAATAATAAAATTGTAAATATTCTTAATCAATTAGAAATTAACATAATTTTATTATTCGGGATGAACAAGGATCATACGAGCGAGTAAAGTCTAACACGTCGTTAGGGGTTTCTTATATAACTTTTAATTACGTCAGATTTTCATTGTTCACGACTTATTTATTTCATGTGGTGTATTGTGTACTTCCATTTGATATATATTATCATGATTCTATTTATATTAATGATATTATGTGATTCATTTGGTTGTTATTGATTTTTTTTCATACGAATCAATAGATTACAATGAGGTAAGGGTTATTTCCTCAATCTCATTATTATCTGAGATTGTTAATGTGTAAGTAATTTCTGGGAAATACTTACCATAGACACCCATATTTAATAAAAATTATTTCCAATGGAATTTTTTAAGGTTTTATGGGAGGGTCTATTTAATAAGATCATCATTTTAAATGTTTTAATGATTTATCATTCAAAACCCTTTTAATTAATGTCAATGTTTTCAAAAATGATTAAAGGGTTTATTTATATAGACATGAATGCTTTGAAAAGATAATTTTTTTAAAATGTTTCAAAGTGGAATGAGACACTGTGATTCAAAACACCCTTTTAAATGACTACATTTATAAATTGTTATAATTTTAAATGATTTCAAGAAAAAGGGGTATTTATCTCAAAGTATTTTACTGATCATTTTTATATATGTCAACATCCATTGATGAATTTTAAACTTGTTTAAAGTTGATTTATTATTATACAATGATTCCATATTGTATTGAATGTTTTGTGATATGTTTGACTATGGATGTTCTATTTTTATACCATTCATTATTTATGTAAAAAGTATTAACATTTCGTATTATAGTTTTAATATGAATATTTATGTTATATTTCAACATATTCATATGAGGAATGTATTGGACTAGTATGTTCTGGGTTGGGACTGGTAAAAGTAAGCCCTCTGGGATGGGTTCCAGTTATAGTATAACCTCTAGGATGGAGTCCGATTACCGAGGCTCTCCGTGTTGGAGTCCAGTTACAGAGGCTCCCTTGGATTGAGTTTTATTACAAAGGCCCTCCGGGTTTGGGTTTAGTTACAGTTAGCCCATAGGTCCGAATATGAGGCCTTGACACAGAAATTAAAGTCTGGTACTCTATATTCCCTCATTATGAAATTAGTTATTTCATGTGATTATTCGACTAGTATAATGTCAATCTGCATGTTTATATGGTAATGATTGATTTATTTTTGATATATTATGTTCAATTTTTTGTTTAAAAGGATGTTGTTTTATTACACATCTTTCTATAAAAATTTGTAGCTTCCACTAAATTATTTACCTTTACTGGGCATCTGAGATCACCACCTTCTTATGTTTTATTTTCCCAAGATATGAAGTAGTTAGTTATGGGTGAATTGTAGGCATCATCAAGGAGGCTTGGACGTTTCTAATGGAATAAATTACTGTTGTTTTTCTTTTTATGTTGTAACGCTGAACTTCATGTATGTAATCTATTTTCCCAGACTGCTATACCGATCGGTCCATCGGGACTTGATTCCTTGTAATCATTCCCATGTTAGATAATAATGCATCGACTCTAGGAATCTATGGTCAGGGAGTTACAGTTGGTATCAGTGCAAGTTACGCAATAACCATGGAAACTAGATTTACATAAACATTTATTAGAGCACATTACCTGAAGATAGACATTGACGATTAGTATAGAATAAATTCCTAGAATTTTGGTAATGTATAGATTTTGTGAGTTTTCAGAGAAAATACATCCCTCGTTGGATATGAGAAGGTAGAGGAAGCTCTGTCATAGATGTACCTAGGGGTAAAACCTAAAAACGCTGCTTTGAGCTAGACTTGAACAAGAACTGGTGCACGAAAACAAGCCTTTCTTCACTCTTGGTTATAGCACTCTGGAGGGATATGTTTAGGATAATTCTAATTTTTTTTACAAATCATGATGAAGGATTTATGAGTATATACCTCCTCAAAAAAAATTAACATTACAAATTATATCCATAAACTGTTCAATCTATGATAGGTATTTTACATGTTTGGAATTATTCATTGCGATTCATAAACTGACGTAGTCTATGTCATTGTATAAAAATGGAGCCCAGTAGAAGGAATGATAACTCCAGCAATTCGTATGATCCAAAGAGTAATAAGGATCATATAATTCATGTATTAAGCTGAATTTATAAGGGAAATAGTCTCCCATATATTCAGATCATATGAAGACATAATGTCATGTGTTAATAATATAAGTAAAGAGTTCTTTGAGTCCTATGGCTTTGAAGGGAAGAAAGAGAAGAAAATGTTGGAAGAGAGAAAGATGGATAAAGGGATGTGGGGAAAGAAGGATTTTCTCATATGTTATAACTGTGGAAGGAATCACGATGGTAAATTCTTTAAGGGAATGGTAGTTTGTTATAAGTATGGAGAAAAAGGACACCATGTACATGATTTCCAAGGTAAGAAAAATGTTTCAAATGTAAAATGCATTATCTACAAGGCATTGAGACACTACGCAAATCAATTTCCCAATCGTCAGAGTATACCACAAATGATGCTATTGGATAATAATCAATTTATGATACTACCTCAAATGAAGAGGAATGACTAGTGTTCTTATGTTTTTATTATAGAATTTTTTTATTTGAGTGTTGTATTAGCAATATACTAGTAATGTGAATTGTGGAGATAAATAATGATTATACTAAAATACTATTTTATTAAGGATTTCCGATTAAATGGTTCTAATAAATGTGACATAATAGTAAGCTACACTTTTTGTAAAATAAATTGTTGAAGGAAAGGTAATCATTAAGATGGTCCTGATAATATGGTTGTTATTTTTGAATAAGAGATGGTTGATTTGGATAAATTATATTGGATATTCTTGAATTCCTTGGAACTAATTAATTGTATTTTTATTTCATTATTGTTCTTATATTCTGAATTTTTGTATATAAGGAATATATCCCTTATTTTATAAAGACTAAATGAGTATAAATGTAATCAATAAAGATTTATGGTATTTCAGTGTGTTATGATGTTTTAAAAGAATGTATGATGAAGGTGTTCACATGTTATTACGTAGCACAAAGGATCTTCATTTGGTTTAACTTCCTTATAAATTTTGAACTGTGAGTTTGGGTAGAAGTATTTTGGATAAGTCTAAAGGTTTGAATGGATTAATTTTGAAACTGGATAATATTGTTAATTTTACTTTTGGATTGTCAAGAAAAGGACAACCCATAGGTCGGGCAACAACTAGTCGCGTCCGACAAGGCCGCGAGACTTATACCCACAACCAAAGGGCGACAATGGTGCATCACCTACCACTGGCCTATGTGATGTCCTGGATTGTATAATGTAGTTTTTTTTCAAAAAAATCTCTGATAGGTGAATTATATCTTCATTATTTTTGGAACCCTATACGGTTAGGTTAAATAAAATATTTTTTTGAAATCTTTTGGTGTGAAAGACGAGTTTGTGGTAAGAATTAGTTGAAGGATGAAACTCTACATTTAGTGTGTATATATATATATATTCCTCTTATTCTATGGATAAATTATTTCTTAAACATTAGGAAATGGATATTAAAAAAAATGTTTTATCATAATAACTTCTGATTTGTTGAACAGATGGTATTTTTAATCATCATAGACTGATGGATTTGAGGAAAAATATTTTACAGTTGTTTGTGATTGATGACGTCAATCACTCCCTATGAATATTTATGTTTTTTCTTCCAATTATGTGTCTATAATTTCCACCAATGTTCCCCTAATCGAGATCCTAATTTGGTGGTGAACCTTTCATTTCCTTTTTCTTCTTATTAATACTAAATTTTCTTAACTCAATTTCTGATGTGGGTTTTAACACAAAGGTATTTTCTATTTTAAACCATTTATTTTCAAAGAACAATTTCAAATTGTGAGGAAGAAATTTATTGATGGAGGGAAGAATGTAGCACCAAAATATTTCATAGTACGTTATTTCATCAAAGTAATTCAACAACATGCACTACATGCAACACTGAGTTCAAGTGCACCACAACATACCCAACAAGCCGTTAAAAAGCAGTTATGAATAGTATTTAATGAATTTTGAACATTATATAATCCTTTTTTTTAGAATCCATATTATGTATTTTTGGACATAATTTAAGAACAAATTCATTTTTCTAAATAATAGAAGTATTTTTTAAAAAATGAAATTTTACCACCTTTTAATGGAGAACCTTTCTTAAATCCAATATTTGAAACATTTATATATAAAATTTGAAAAAATAAACTTCTTCTTTAGAATCGGGTCATATGAATTTAGTTTTAATAAATTTTTGGTGTTTTTCTGATAACTTTCATATTTGGGTGAATAATAGAAAATACTATATTTTAACTGAAAACAACTTTTTAATCAAAATAATTTGTAGTGTTAAATTAAACATTTTAATAGTTTTGAAGTATAATTATATTATATTTTTATCATTTATTACAACATCGGTCATTATAAGTAATTTCACACTTAATGTTTCTATAAACACATGTCAATCTTTTGATAGTTTTTAATTTTTAAAACCCACTTTTTGGTTTTGACAATGGAAATTAATTTGCAATTAATAAATGAACTTTTATGTTTTATATTTGGTAAAATATACTTAATTTTTGAATTCATAATATCAAAATTTGATTAGGGTAATTTTTTCATATTTTTCTGAAAACTATCAATTTCTGATGAATAATGAAAAACACTGTGTTATTGGTTAAAACCAACTTTTTATTTATATAATTATTTATTTTATATAAATTTATTTGAGGTCAAAATATATAAATAATACCTATATAAGTTAAATATAATTCATTGTCACGAACCAAATCTGGTCGCCGCCAAAACCGGCACCAAACCCAGCCCGTGACATGACCCGAAGGGCGTTCCCTATCCCCACGGGCTGGCACAAGTGCCCGGGTATCATTTATTTAGGTTTGGGAACGATTTACCCGAATATGAAATCATAAACCATTAAAAACAATCAATAAACTGAATCTGAAAAATTACACCAAATGATGTTTAAACAAAAACCAGAACTGAATACATAGGTTTAGAGTCAATACAAAAGGTCCAAAGACACAATGGAACAGAAACAAAACAGCCCCATGGACTCCACATGACAAGGGGTCATCACCCCCAAGTCGTCTCCACTACTCCGCCCCAAGGATGAGGACTAACACCCTGAACCGCCATCACCCTTAGCCTTTCCTTTACCTGGGTCAAAAAAAAGGTCTACTTACACCCAAGGTGTGTAAGTAGGGTGTGAGCCTAAGCCCAATAGGATACCACCCTATGATTCCAAGGTGCATGCAATACAAGGTGAAAAAGCAAGCAGTTTTAATATGCAATTAAAAGCCGTGACAAATTCCACAAAATTAAACTTTAAATTGACAACATTTTTCAAGATAAAACATTCAGACTGTTAACACATTTAAATAGGAATATTAGATACTGCATTATAATTCCAAAGACACCCAAAAAAAGGGCAAATACCACAAATCCACTGAGCAACAAAACCGGGAACACCCCTAGGCACTAGATAGTCTCAGGCCCCATGTACCTCGTACCTTAGTGTAATGTAACCATAGTAAAATCCTTTCTCGTGCACGAGCCACTAGTAGGGAACATACCCATAACCTAGTGGTCCCCAATCATCATCCACATAGTCTAGTAAGAGTTGTCGTTATCCAAATGCTAAGTGAAATAAGGACAAAACCCATCCGGTCCACTAGCCGTACTAGTACAAATCCGCCCCACCTAGGTACCCGGGCATCCCCCTTTGTGCTCAAACAATTTCAGGATTTAACACACATCCATTTTAATGTAAAACACCACTACTGGTCACATACACCAAATACATTAGCTATCTCATTTTCTACCACTTAAAACACACAACAAACTCTTTGAATTTGAATAAATCAATTTCACAAAATCTCGTGTAGTTTTGCACACAAAACCCCTTAAGAAACCCACTTGTACACGATGTTCACAATTGTAAGTTACCAAAATAGTGAAGGCAGCCCAATAAATATCAATTAAAACAACAAATCAATTTTTGGGCATCCTCATGTTAAACAAGAAGTGTTCTCTTTGTAAAACCATCATTTTCACACAAAAGTAGAACCAAAACTTCACTTTCTTTACAAGCACAATTACAACTCATTATTTGCAGCAATTACAAAAGGGGATAAACATTATAAACAGTATTTTATTCCTTATTACAGATCAATAAAAACAACTAAGTATTTATAGGGCATCCCCAAATAAACAAACAAAGCACTTCTTTGGAAAACCCCCAATTTCACACCAAATTGGCATTTTAAATTCAATTGCAATGGAAACATCATTAGAACCAATTTTTGTAGCAATAATAAAATTATATAAATCTGAAAATATGATAAATACAGCATGCTAATACAAAAATATTGCATCAACATTGGAATCACCTACCAAATCAAATGAAACCATTGAATCCTTTGTGCGAAAACACAAACGCACCACCGCCGCACCTCAAGAAGGGTAGATCAAACCTAAAAATAGCAAATTGGACCAAGAAAACCCAAGGTTAAACCTTAGGTTCAACCCCTACCCACTGGTCATTGTTCACTTCAATAAAAATGGAGGAAACCCTAAAACAATAGAATGAAACCCTAATCAATTTGAAAGGGGAAAAGAAATGGACAAACTTACTTGAGAAATTTAGAATGAATCTCCCCAAAACACTAGTATCTGAAATTTAAAATGGCCAAAACTCAGGGGATGGTCTCACAAGAATTATTAGGTCATTTAGGAATTGGAATGGAGGGAAAATATTAATAATAGAAGGAGTTATGAAAGGATCAATTTACCTCTCCAAAATCTGGACGATTTCTGAAATCCAGAACGTTTCGACTATTTTCGCGACTCTATCGAGCTCCAAATTATGGGAGGAGGGCATGGGGTCACGCCTGGGCTTCTTAGGGTCGATAGGGAGGTTGAATCACCGAAAATTCCATTTTAATGAATAAGATATTAATAAATTAATGAAACAATTTAAAACTGGAAAATGGGCCTTCGGGTTGGCCCAATTCTCAAATAAAAACAAACATCCCCCATGCTTATGGATTTATAAAGGCCCCAAATTTAAATTTGGGGTTAATATATCAGGGAAGAACAATTAGGAGTTTGAATGAGGCAAAAATATTAAAAATTAAAAAAGTTATAAATGAAACAAAATTAATTTTTAAATCTGGAATTGGGCTCGCAGTTTGGCCCAATTCATGAAAACTCACCTATTCTCAATAAAACCTTTGGAAACCACCAAAACAAATCATGAGTGGAAAATAAATTTAAAATAACACTAAAATAGGTTACGTACGTGACAATTATCCCCACCTTGAAAACATTCCGCCCCGGAAAGTCACAGCAAGGTCAAAGCAACAACCAAACCCAACTGAGAAACCAATAGCTACACCCTTGCCAGGTTTCACCCCCAAAGGTCAAAACACCTCCAGTGATCAATGATGGAAGGAATACTGTCACAAACCAAACTTACACAACTTTCCTGAAACAATAAAGTACATTCAGGATTTATCCCAAATGAAAACTCCTCAAATACAATCTGAACAATACTCAATCAATTTACCCAAAAAAAACAACAACGTTGAACAAGGTTACACGTCCCTACTATAACTAAACCATTGGAAACTCTCCAATATCAATGTTTACCCAATGAATGTGTAGGTAGTTAGATATCATCGAATGATAATACCTACTTCCTAGACAAGTCCAAAGAAAAAAATATGACTTACTCGTATGAAGAGACACAAATGGGCTCCCCACCATAAGAGACAACTTAAATTGTTTTCCCGAGACAGAATCAAGACACTAATAGTGGGAGGCCCAAACATACTCTCTAGTAAAAGGGATATACTTCCATTAAATGTTTATGAAGGAATATTCATGAGAATTATAGTGGGTCTACCCACCATAAGAACTGACCATCTTAACCGACCAGCATGGGCCGACACAGAAAGACCCAAAAAGAAATCAAAGATTTAGGAAGGGCGCAGGATTAGTCTGTATGGTTTGGGAAACTGTGCACTAACTATGAATATAATTCTTTCTACATGGCTTCCTAGCACACGACCACTACTAAACGTACACAAACTATGTGCTCAACCATGACGAAACCATAGGTTTGAACTATTCCCATCTTTCATACTAAGGATAGGACTTTGTACAAGGGTTTAAATGGCCCTGGGATTTTCCCTGACTACGAGCCAGCTTCTCTCCGAGACTATGGCTGGAGCTCAAATGATTGAAGCATCTTCGGCCTCGTAGTTAATATTTGAAAACCCACTGAATGAGAATTCTTCTTTTCGGTGCCACCAAAAACTACACCGCAGTCCCAAATAAGTTTTCTAGACATAACACATTCCAAACTCACTTTAACTTATCCCGATATTTCACTGAAACAAGGGCTGAGAAGATAAACACACATCACAACTTGTTTCTTCAGGTGAGAAAAAATATAAGTAAAGAACACCTACACTCACATTCCTCTAAAATAGATGATTTTGAAGTTTTTCCAAGGGAGACATTTGCCCAACATAACAGGGACTCTCAGAGGATTTCACTACTTTCACCTATACAGTCAATCGAGTACATGACATCATAAGGCATCACCAAACATGACCATTTCAACTGATATAAACAATTCATGGAGAGGGACCTTATACAACATCCCTAAACAACACACAATTCTATAAAGTGGCCACAATATCCTATCTTGACCATATTTCCCACACCGGTGGTTTAACATGAATTAATGCATCAAAGAAACTTTGAAGAACCCAAAGGTCCTCTTAGACACCATCGAGACACTCATCCACACTTACAACCAAAGAACACTTCCACCTTCGATGAATCATGAAACATTAGAAACTATGGTTTCTTTCAACCTTCCACAATAACTTTACCACTACACGAGGGTCCAAAAATCAACGAAATGAATGGGTGTAGACTCAATCAACAATGATCGATAAAATATTCCTTATATTTATCAACTGGAGGATTTTCCAATGGCGAAACAATATGGATTGCACTTCAGTTGTGCATTAACCCTTAATGGGGGCATACCTTATCCAATGAGAGAACCCAAGGACCCAACCAATCTGGTCCATTAGTCAAAACATGCCTCAAACCAGATCCAAACACAGGAAGGGAACCACCGTAGAGGCATCCCAAAACATTTTTCAAAAGAGACCATGAATCGTCCCTACAACACAGCTCACCGACCAAACACAAACCCAAAACACAGTTCAAACAGGAGGGGTTCTTGGACTCAAAACATCCCACAACATCAACATTATCAAAAACCCATAATAAAAACTATACCAAACTATTCATCAATACATAATGTTTTTCTTTAAAACTATTTCTTTGAAAACAAACGGTTTTGCAGTAAGAGTATCCACCAATGGTACCCCATGGGCCTCACACATGCATGTTTTTGTGTCACACCGGGCACCCTCCTCATAACCATCCCAGCAGTCATCCAGTCATGCCATCAACCATCCATCATCCCATATAACCCCATGCATGTGGTCACTCATGGAAATACCAAAGGGTAAAACAAAAATTCCTTCCACTTTTCAAAAACAAAATGCTCAACCGACCCAACCTTTTTCTCAAAACTGCTAATGAAGAGATCAAATTCCGACTCAAATCTTACAAAACATTTCATAAAGACACAACAATTTGGAAAAGAACCCACATTCAAGATATTCATATCAATATCAAAACATCTCATCCCATTAAAAAACTGTTTTATTATTTAGAAAACTCTATTGGAAACACTTTTCAAAACCAACTTTAATATAGTTCCTTCTTTCAAAAGAGGTGTAAGCACACCATTTTACATTTCAAAACAATTCTGAAAATTCAATTCCTCAATTTCATAAACCGAACCATTCCCTCTTTATTTGAAAACCATTTCATAAAAACTTTACACTTATTAAAACCAAGTCACCAGAAAACCAAAGTGCCAGGATTTCAAAACTAAAGCACAAAACAATCCGAGAGGAAACTAGTTTCAATGGGTGACTTGGAAATATGGTTGGCAGCCATATTCCAATCACTTCACTGTCACAGAGAGTGTTTTAGGGAATATCCCCAGCTTCACATGGCTTGCCAGGCCCTGCGAGCTTACAGAGACCATTAACCCAACCCTTTTTTCATTTCCCCTAACCATCATTAAAAAAAGAAAACCAAAGGACTTAGATAAATCCTGACTTCCCTAGGAAACATGATTCCTGTCATGAGGTGTGGTGATCAAGTACACTACCCATAACTATAATACCAAGTCCCTACAATCCTAACTCCATGATATCCTGACTCTTCCTGAAATAACATGACCCAAAGAGTTAACATGAACCTCCTTTGATACCATTTTGTCACGAACCAAATCTGGTCGCCGCCAAAACTGGCACCAAACCCAGCCCGTGACATGACCCGAAGGGCGTTCCCTATCCCCACGGGCTAGCACAAGTGCCCGGGTATCATTTATTTAGGTTTGGGAACGATTTACCCGAATATGAAATCATAAACCATTAAAAACAATCAATAAACTGAATCTGAAAATTTACACCAAATGATGTTTAAACAAAAACCAGAACTGAATACATAGGTTTAGAGTCAATACAAAAGGTCCAAAGACACAATGGAACAGAAAAAAAACAGCCCCATGTACTCCACATGACAAGGGGTCATCACCCCCAAGTCGTCTCCACTACTCCGCCCCAAGGATGAGGACTAACACCCTGAACCGCCATCACCCTTAGTCTTTCCTTTACCTGGGTCAAAAAAAGGTCTACTTATACCCAAGGGGTGTAAGTAGGGTGTGATCCTAAGCCCAATAGGATACCACCATATGATTCCAAGGTGCATGCAATACAAGGTGAAAAAGCAAGCAGTTTTAATATGCAATTAAAAGCGGTGACAAATTCCACGAAATGAAACTTTAAATTGAAAACATTTTTCAAGATAAAACTTTCAGAATGTTAACACATATAAATAGGAATATTAGATACTGCATTATAATTCCAAAGACACCCAAAAACAAGGGAAAATACCTCAAATCCACTGAGCAACAAAACCGGGAACACCCCTAGGCACTAGATAGTCTCAGGCCCCATGTACCTCGTACCTCAGTGTAATGTAACCATAGTAAAATCCTTTCCCGTGCATGAGCCACTAGTAGGGAACATTCCCATAACCTAGTGGTCCCCAATCATCATCCACATAGTTTAGTTAGAGTTGTCGTTATCCAAATGCTAAGTGAAACAGGGACAAGACCCATCCGGTCCACTAGCCGTACTAGTACAAATCCGCCCCCACCTAGGTACCCGGGCATCCCCCTTTGTGCTCAAACAATTTCAGGATTTAACACACATCCATTTTAATGTAAAACACCACTACTGGTCACATACACCAAATATAGTAGCTATCTCATTTTCTACCACTTAAAACACACAACAAACTCTTTGAATTTGAATAAATCAATTTCACAAAATCTCGTGTAGTTTTGCACACAAACCCCCTTAAGAAACCCACTTGTACATGATGTTCACAATTGTAAGTTACCAAAATAGTAAGGGCATCCCAATAAATATCAATTAAAACAACAAATCAATTTTTGGGCATCCTCATGTTAAACAAGAAGTGTTCTCTTTGTAAAACCATCATTTTCACACAAAAGTAGAACCAAAACTTCACTTTCATTACAAGCACAATTAAAACTCATTATTTGCAGCAATTACCAAAGGGGATAAACATTATAAACAGTATTTTATTCCTTATTACAGATCAATAAAAACAACTAAGTATTTATAGGGCATCCCCAAATAAACAAACAAAACACTTCTTTGGAAAACCCCCAATTTCACACCAAATTGGCATTTTAAATTCAATTTCAATGGAAACATCATTAGAACCAAATTTTGTAGCAATAATAAAATTATATAAATCTGAAAATATGATAAATACATCATGCTAATACACAAAGATTGCATCAACATTGAAATCACCTACCAAATCAAATGAAACCATTGAATCCTTTGTGCGAAAACACAAACGCACCACCGCCGCACCTCATGAAGGGTAGATCAAACCTAAAAATAGAAAATTGGACCAAGAAAACCCAAGGTTAAACCTTAGGTTCAACCCCTACCCACTGGTCATTGTTCACTTCAATAAAAAGGGAGGAAACCCTAAAACAATAGAATGAAACCCTAATCAATTTGAAAGGGGAAAAGAAATGGACAAACTTACTTGAGAAATTTAGAATGAATCTCCCCAAAACACTAGTATCTGAAATTTAGAATGGCCAAAACTCAGGGGATGGTCTCACAAGAATTATTAGGTCATTTAGGAATTGGAATGGAGGGAAAAGATTAAGAATATAAGGAGTTATTAAAGGATCAATTTACCTCTCCAAAATCTGGAAGATTTCTGAAATCCAGAAACTTTCGACTATTTTCGCGACTCTATTGAGCTCCAAATTGTGGGAGGAGGGCATGGGGTCGCGCCTGGGATTCTTAGGGTCGATAGGGAGGTTGAATCACCGAAAATTCCATTTTAATGAATAAGATATTAATAAATTAATGAAACAATTTAAAACTGGAAAATGGGCCTTCGGGTTGGCCCAATTCTCAAATAAAAACAAAACTCCCCCATGCTTATGGATTTATAAAGGCCCCAAATTTACATTTGGGGTTAATATATCAGGGAAGAACAATTAGGAGTTGGAATGAGGCAAAAATATTAAAAATTGAAAAAGTTATAAATGAAACAAAATTAATTTTTAAATCTGGTATTGGGCTCGCAGTTTGGCCCAATTCATGAAAACTCACCTATTCTCAATAAAACCTTTGGAAACCACCAAAACAAATCATGAGTGGAAAATAAATTTAAAATAACCCTAAAATAGGTTACATACGTGACATTCATGGGGTCATTTTATAATATGTTTAGATATATATAATTTTTATTGAACTTTTTACCGTCTTTTACCCATCTCTTAAGAGCATTTACAAATTTGCATAAAACATAATTTTAAAACTTCTGTGAGTTGAGTTTCAAAAAACTGAGATACACTGTTAACATAATTAAGTAAAATCTGTTCACTAAAATGAAAATATCTTTTGTTGAATAATAACTTTTGACTTTTATTTACCACGGTTAAAGGTAAATAGGGTAATTCAAGATAAAGAGAATATTATAATAATACAAAATTAACTAAACACTTGTCCTAACCTTATTAGATGAGTCATGACAGAACATGTGAATCCTTGGGTCTTTTTTCGGACCCCATGGAGCCACTTATGAATGATAATGACACTTTATTTTAATTATCATAAAGTGAAGGATAAAATGACATAAAAAATATCGTTTTGTAAATACATTTTTACATGGGGTTATATATGTCATATTTTAGAATATAAATATTAATTGGAAATCCGAAATGATTTCCTACATTATGGTATTTATTTTAAAAAATTTAGACATCAAATAAATTAAATTATTTATGACACAATAATGATGTAGTATTTACCTCATTAATAAATGATTCAAATTAATAATAATATTATTATTAATACTATATCCAAAACCTATCCAATTCTTATTGGATGATTTTATTTATACCATGAGTCATTGTATCTTATAATTTAATTAGTTTTGGACCTTTAGAAACCGAATATCACTATATAATAAAATAATATTTTCACACTTTCCTAAAGAGCCCCTCCTCCCCCGTATAAAAGGACACCACTTCTAACCCATTCCACACACCTATAAAGCCCATTGGCTCATCCAACGTCTACCCAAATAATCTCTAGAGATCCATATATTACACCTAGAATCCTTACTATAGTAATAATTTACTTCATAAAGTTCTTTTGGCTCAAAACAAAGGTAGTTACCAAAATTAAAGGTAACAGTTTCTCTAAAATTATTTTCTTTTGTTTTCTTTTATTTTACTTCTCTTACCCCCTAAAATATTTTTATTAATTTATTTCATTACAAAACCAGTATCCAAAATATACTAGGATGTTTTTATGTGAATTATTCAAACTAAAGTAACCCACACTTCCATCTAATGGGTGAAGAACATACTGTTTCTGTGGTTGGAAAACTAATGCCTCACGAAACGATGATTGTTCGATTATCTTCTACAACCTCTCATGGTGGCCATTAATATGGAACGGTATTTATATATGATATATATATTATATTTATTTTTCCTTTGTGTTTCTGTATTTTCCATTTATATCAAACCTTTATGGTTTCCATTATTGGTAAAACAGAATAATTTCTTTTGATGAAGTGCGGACTACCGCCCCCTCAAAGTGATATGACTCATTAATGACTTATGTGGGATTTATAAATTATAGAGTTAATGATATTATATAGGATATTATACTATAATTATAATATACCTATGTATCATTCTATTTTAATTTCAATAAAATTCAAAATAGAAATTAAAGTAGCATTCATGCATCCATAGAACTTACCATCTCATGAGCGGTGCATTTCATTTATTATCTCCAAATGTTATGAACTGTTATAAATACATATATATAATGGACATATATGATATATATTAAATCTAAATGAGTAATATCATTCTATATATAATGGAATTTTGACCACATAGACAATTTATAATTATAACAAGTTCATTTTTGACTCAAGTTCCTAACATCGACAAAGTGTTCGATATGAACTAAAATAATTAACTAATTGTTATAGCGAGGTAATAAGTTATATAAAAATAATAATAAAAATGATAATATTTTTAAGAAATTATAAATTAACATAAGTTTATTATTCAGGAATAAAAAGGAATAAACAAGCGAGTCAAGTCGGAAAAGTGGTAAGGGGTTTCTTATCTCACTTTTAATTCCGTGAGATTCCCATTGTTCACCACGTATTTATTGCATGTGGTGTATTGTGTACTGACATTTGATATATGTTACAATTATTATCTTTATATTCATGATATTCTGTAATTTATTTTGTGGTTATTGACTTTTGTTCATACGAATCAATTGATTACAATGAGATGAGGGTTATTTCCTCAATCTCATTATTATCTGACATTTTTCATGTGTAAGTATTTTCTGGGACATACTTATCATAGACACCCATATTTTATAAAAAAGATTTCGAAAGGAATATTTTGAGGTTTTATGGGAGGGTCTATTTAACAAGATCATTATTTTAAATGTCTTAAATATTTATTGTTCTAAACCTTTTTTATTAATGACCATGTTTTCAAAATGATTTTAAGGATTTATTTATATGGACATGAATGTTTTGAAATGATAATTAATTTAAAAAGTTTCAATGTGTAATGGGACACATTAATTAAAAAATCCATTTTAAATGACTATGTTTATAAATTGTGATAATTTTAAATGATTTCATGAAAAAATGGTATTTCTCTCAAAGCATTTACTAATCATTTTCATCCATGTCAACATACTTTGATGGATTTTGAAATTGTTTGATGTTCATTTATTATGGAAAAAATCTTCCATATTATATTGTATTTTTTGTGATATGTTTGACTGTGGATGTGTTATTTTTATACCATTCACGTTTTATGGATAATGTATTGACATTTCGTATGCTAGTTTTAATATGAATGTTTATGTTATATTTCATCCTTTTCTTATGATGAATGTATTGGACTAGTATGTTCCGGGTTGGGGACCGATAAATGTAATCCCTCCGGGTAGGGGTCCGGTTACAGTAGACCCTTCAGGTTGGAGTCTGATTACAGAGGCTCCCCGGGTTAGAGTTTGGTTACAGAAGATCTCCGGGATGGAGTCCGGTTACAAAGGCTCTCTGAGTTTGGGTCCGATTACATTTAGCCCATAGGTCCTAGCATGAGGCCTTGAAATAGAAATAAAAGTCCAGTACTATACATTCCATCATTATTAAATTAGTTCTTACATGTGATTATTTGACTAGTGGAATAACCATGTGCATGTTTATATGGTAAGGTTTGATTTATTTTTTCCACATTATGTTCAAGTTTATGTTTAAAAGGATATTGTTTTATTACACATCTTTCCTTACAAGAATATAGCTTCTTCTAAATTATTTACCCTTACTAAGAATCTGAGCTCATCCCTTTATTATGTTTTATTTTCCAAAGATTTGAAGAAGTTAGTTATGAGTGACATGCAAGACATAATCTAAGAGGATTTGAAGTTCCTAATGGAATAAATTACTGTTGTTTTTCTTTTCAAGTTGTAATTCTGAACTTCATGTATGTAATCTATTTTCCAATACTTCTAAACTTGTTGGTCCTTCGGGACTTGATTCCCTATAATCATGCCAATTTTATTTAATAATGCACTGACTATGGAATCTAGGGTCGGGGCGATACAGTCATTGTCTTAATGCCTTAAGAAAACAAAATAAAAACAAAATTTACTATTGATTAGGGTTATATTAATATTCATATTAATATTCAAAAGGGTACGTTACTACTAACCAAAAAAAAGTTGGTTCCATATGACTGAAAGTAATTTACTGAACACAATTGTAGATGACCATTTTAGGAAAATCAAAACATAGATGGAGAAAAATTATGTTTAATGTATAGTTATAAACACTTACTTAAAACAAAGTTTCATGCATTTTATTTATTTATTTTTTAAAACATTAGGGTGTTAATCCAATGAACCTTCATCAAATTTATAACTCCATTAGCAATTTTGATGATTCTAGTCATGTGGTTGTTTTGTACAACTGTAGAATGTGTCATGGAAAATGGAATGTTTTTCATCTGAAATTGCATTTTTTGAGATATTTTTTCTAGTATTCACCTAATTAAATTTACATGGTTTATATAATTTGTAATAAATTTATTTTATCATGATAAACCTATTATTCATGGAAATTTATGATCAATTTAATATAATCTATTTCAATAGGTTTTGATTTAAACACATTTCATGTTGTACGAGTTTACTGATTCAAAATATCAACCCTTTAGATATATTTAGTATTATAAAAAATGTTTTATTTATAATGATGTATCTACTATTTAATGAATGTGTTATAATCTATTATATTAATTAAATTTTTCTTGAAAAACCATACCACATTCTCTCTTTTAAATTTTTTACTAAATAGATACTAAAGTCAAATTGGGTTTTGTTAACTCAACAATCACCATTGAGATATAATGATTCTTCATGAAATGTTTTCATCATTTATTGTTTTTTCTTATATAAGAATTTATTTAAAGTTTACTTTATATTCCTTTATAGTTTATAATGATCATTTAATGAAAATATTTTACCTTAATAGAATTTATTTCATAACTGTACATCATTGTTAGGGACGATCCCCATATTCATTAATGATGGATTCCCATTATTGTCCATATTTTCAATTGCCAAATGTTTTATCATTTATAATTTGGAACCAAATTATTTTTCATCACATGGAATTTCCATATTTCTCTTCTCCTTTTAAATGGTTGTTTTTTCACTATTTTCACAATACACATTTTCAATAAATTTAATTCCTAAATATCAATTTTATTTACCTTAATTCACCAATTTATTTCTCCCACAAAAAAGTTTACTCGATAAAATTATTTATTTATCAAGGATATATTTTGGGAGAATCCTTCTAATGTTAATGTTTCAATGAAATTTCACATCCCCTTTTAAAAACGTCTTTTAAAAATAACCTACAACCTCATCATTATATAAATTTTAAAAAAATGTCATATATAACACCTTTTTTTAATTTCCCCCATTTTCCCCTTTGTAATAAAAATATCATTCTTAAATGAGAATCTATTTGATGAATAAACATATAAATTTAATTATGAAACTCTTAATTTTAGTGACTAATTTTTATTTATCAATTGAACCAATTATCGAAGTTGTTTTTTGTTATACTATTTTGAAATGTTATGAAACCCATTTTATTTTCTTGAGTTAAATTTTATATGATGAATGATTTATATATTATGGAAAAAATAATTAATTTTAAAGATGTGGGGGTTCCTATATCTCTATGTAATGTATTGGTTAATGATCAATATCTAACATGCTCATGATGGTACATGGGATGTATCCCATACATAAAGAGGAACACACATTGAATCACAAGAATAAAGATGTAGACAAGATGTATCTGAAGATGAATGTGGTACATGGTTTTTAACCCATAACTAAATATGTACATGAGTTGTTTCTCAGTAAAAAATGTTACATAAGTTATTGCCCAATACTAAATAGTATACATGGTTAGTTATCCCAATAACACAGTGATATGAGAATATAGTTGTGATACCTACTCCACCTAAAAATTTTATTTTTATATACTTATGTTTGTGTAATTTTTGAGTATATTCAAAATCATTTTCATTATTCAATGATTATATATTTTTGAAATACTACTCAATTCTATGATATGACTTATAATCCTCTTTAATGAACATTCCATAGAATTATTATCTAATTATATTTTTATTAGATATTTATCTCATTTTCACTATTGTCTAACATGATTATGATCTAAACCGTATAATTCATCCAAATTTACTTTCTACGTGTTTGGTCTCATCACTTTTTTATGAATCAATTAAAAAAGGTTGTTAATAAAATAAAATAAGGATATTCATATATGAGTTTATTCTATGGGTATTCCTTGGGACATGTTGAAGTCTTTTAAGGGGTTATAAAATTTAATACGTAGTGAAAAAATGCAGTTATGATATAAAGGACTAGGGTTTTTAGTTATTTTTTTACTTATTATTTAAAAATAGAAGACTAAATATTATTGGGAAAATATTATAATTCTAAATTTTCATTTTCATGCAATGTGACAGTCACATATATGTGATACTACATTGTCGATCATGTCCATATGATAAAAAATACACAAACTGATAGAAAAAAATGATAATTAGATATGATAAATTAACATATACAATTTTTATAGAATAAAAGATAATGTTTAACAAATAATAATTTTTAATGAATTAGTATATTTTTTTCTATAAATGGTGTGTGGAAGCACTACGATTTTATAGGACATATACATTGATAACATATGAAAAAATATAGATTGTATAACCCATTTGCATGGACTAAAATTTCATCATGAATATTGATATAAAATTGAAACCTAACTTTTGGAAAGATATCCCCAATTCTAGATCTATGGATTTACCTAATAAAGTCATATTAAATTTATTTCCAAGATATAACAATTAATGACCATTTTTTTGCACATATAATAGAATTAAATAATTCCATGTAAACAAGCATGGACATAAAATGAGATTATATATAAAATATCTCAATAATAAGTGATAGGGATTTATCTAATATATAATGATATTTTATTATTTTTGATATATTTTTTATTTTTGTTGAAAATATACAACAAAAACTAGTTTAAGTATATAGACATGTAGAGAGAGCTCTCTGAATGTACATGAGAATGTAAAATTTGATGAGTTGTTGATAAAACTAAAATGGAAATTCATGTGTGTATGGGGGATATAACTCTAGTTTTACATTTTATCAATTATGACACTGGATCATCGTAAGGATAAGATAATATGTAATAAAAACATTTTATGAACTATGGTATCTATATATATTATATTCTGGTGAATTGAATATTTTAATGCTGCTTAAGAAGCTATTTAAGAACCATTTGTATATATTTATATTTCATTAAATAGTATAAGTGTTATGATTATTATGAAAATATTTTACAATGCATTTATCAAAAATATAAGATTTATGACATGGGAAAAATAATACGATACTTGGTTATGTTACTAAATTATATATATTCCCAAGGTAGTGAAGTTATATTAGGAATATTTTTAATAGAATTATGTGGCTCTACCAACCCAAGCCATGTAAAATTTATAAATCAACAAATAAAACTATACTCACCAGAATCCTACAATCCATGTGAGAAATAACCAATTTTTTAGTAGGGAGTTCAAGTGTATGTTTGAGGCCATTGTATTTGGTTCCTTAGAACCAACTACTTTATACATTAGATTTCTTTCATACGTGTACACTTTCATGTTAATTAATTATTTATAAAATATTGATTATTATTTTATATGACATTAATGTTAATATAAATGATAGTTTCTTTCACATTAAAATGGTCATAACAAGTTCACCCAAATTGTGGGAAACATGATATAAAATGACATTGTTCATAAATACATTACTGCTATCATATGATGTCATCTGATGTGAAATAAAGAACATAAAATTTTAGGTGTATGTACCAATTTCCTGATTAGACATGTGTTAATGAAATAATCTCATGTAAATATTTAATATTGGAGATGATAAGGATATAAAAATTTGTAGGAATTTAATATGTTTACGTGTCATTGGATAATCATATCTATGAAATTGTATAATGACATATAGACTTTGTGATTTTTGTTAATTAATATTAGGAGTTATATAATTAAATATAATTCCACAAACTATAATGTCTTATTTTAAGGGATATGTTTGGGGAGTCACGGGTTATTTAATAATAATGAACACATCAACGATGGATTTTTCCCACCCATATTTAAAAAATGTGATATATCAACCCATTGATTGAGACAAAACCTTTATTTTAATTACATATCCATGGGGTATGGATTAGTTCATTTCATTAATTCGGTAAAATAAATATCAATCCCAAATTATTATGACATAGGTATAAAACCTCCTTGACGATATATATAGAAAAAGAGATTATGTTAAACAGTGAGCATTTGAATGTGGTTTTTATCTTAATGACATATCTTATTATTATGTGTGTACATTGACCTAATTTTTGAAAGTATTCATGATGTTTACACAGGCCCACATAATACCACTGAAGAAGATTCATAGAGGTTCGGAGATAATGTGCTTCCATTGATCAGAGTTAAAAAATAATTTATATTTAAAAATTTGAAAGATTATTATTCTCTAAACTAAGAAGTAATATTTCTTCTAGATTTATTGACCATAAATATTATATAATTTTTAATTATCATGTTAATTATTTAATTACATGAATATATAATATTTATTCATCAATTTTTATTTAAACCAATATAAATACTTATTTATCAAATAAATTATATAAATTTTTATGAGAATAAAAAATTAATATTATTCACATGATTATGAATAGGGAATTAATTTTTTGAATGGGTAATATTTATTAAAATATATTTTATATAATTCAATAAATGATTAAGAGGATGAACATACAATATTTTTTGTATAGTGAAGCATACTTACTTATCGTGATGTAATATAACATATATCTCTTAATGTGTTTTCAAATTCCATG
The DNA here is from genome assembly GCA_963277665.1 of Viscum album. Taxonomy (NCBI): domain Eukaryota; kingdom Viridiplantae; phylum Streptophyta; class Magnoliopsida; order Santalales; family Viscaceae; genus Viscum; species Viscum album. The sequence goes on from OY728161.1 coordinate 1,877,685,120, forward strand.
AGATAAAACAATAATATTATAATTTTGGAAGGAATTTATTTCATTATGGGATTAATATATTATTATTGGCCTATTTAAAATTATTAAATACTTAAAAATATCCTTGAGTGTTTAAAAACAATGTTGGGTTATTTTTAAAGAGTTTAACGGATGTAAACATCATTGTCATCCTAAATAATTCTTTACAAAGGATGAATTTGTATAGGGTTTTTTGTTAAGTACAAGGGAAGGTCTTCCAACTATATTACACTCATAACCATGAATAATAACAAAAATTACCTCATGTATAACGTAACATTAATAGATAAAGGAATGTAATGAATGATGATCGATCGAGTGTTCTAGCATGTCAGATTTCGTTAACATTGTTTGGAAATTGAAGGGGATAATGTTGATAATTACTAGAGAAGATATACATGGTGTCCTTTAAATGAATTAAAGATACACAAAATTGGGTTCAAAATATCAACACCATCAATGAAGAATAAACTCAAGACATAGGTTTTTATTTCGTATTATTATTTAAATTAAATATTATTTTAATATAAAAATATTTTATAGGTTATGTCATCAATTGATAATTTCAAAAGAAAATTTTTATTGATCATGTCATTAAATGCCATGTACATGGCAATAAATCTATTAAACTTGAAAAATTAAGAGTTATATATTTTTTTAAAGGTTCTCACACTATATATGGAACCAATAAGGGTACCACTATTTGTGGCCTATAATTATAGAATTAACATAAAAAAACTCTCAAAGTTATTTTTAACCGTTTCAGGTTGATAATTTATAATTTTATTACAATATTTTTTTCTTCTTTCCTCATTCATCATATTTAATTGTTTCTAAACCATTCTAATATAATCATGTACTAAATAATGAAAAATCAAAACAATTTGTGTAATAGAAAAATACATTTTAAAATTATAACCATAAATTAATATTTTATCACCATAAAAAAACTTTAAAATTTATTAATTAAATTTTCATTTATTTGTGACCAATATTCTAATCGCTATTGTTAACTAAAATCAACTCTGATTCTAATTGTAACATAATAGACATACCAACCCCAAAATTACTTATTTAAAAAATGAATTACATTAATTATAACCTTATTATCATTGGTTTTATAGTTTTTAGGGATCATAAACCAATTAAATTACATATTATCCTTTTTATAAAAATGTACTTTTTTTCCAAATTACATGTCCTTAAAACGATAAAAATTAATAATTCAAGACCAATACAAGAATATGAACTTTCTATTTTATGTAGTACTTACTCATCTTTAATCACATAAGAATAATTTAAAAATGTGAGATGATAAAATATTTCATTATAATAGTTATAAAATTAAATAGATTCTATTAGCCCATTGAAATACATGAAAACAAATGAAAAATTATTATTTTTACATAATAAACTTTGTGATTGAAAAACCCAAAAATAAACTATGTAATAAATTTATCAATGAATTCCATAAAATTATCCATTAAGAAAAAATAGATGAAATTTTATAATAATGTTTGTTTTTTGACACATTATATTCACAATAACCCTTTCAATCACCATATTAATCACCCATTCAATGGAACAAACAAATCAGTTATTTATAATATATCTTCCTTGGCGATTAAATACCTACCCCTTTCATTAATGTAATATATACCAAGAAATCCCACCATCATATTCAATTTTCATCAATAGTATTAATAATAAAGCACATGGTAGCTTAAATTTTATGATAGAATGAAAAGAACTCAATAATATTATTTTTCCTCTCATGATAAAAAAATCATAAGTTGACCAAAGAAAAAAAATGATTGTCAAATATTTTGTTAAACAATTCCCAATTTAGAGTAAAATGAATGATATCAATAAAAAACATATAAGTATATATAATAAGAAAGAAAATAAATTATTAGGAAAAATTATATCAAGGGATTAAGAATATGGCTTAAAAACATTTCCAAGCAAACACTTGAATGAAAACCACATTCCTAGAGTCTGGGATAACCTCATATGTTATCTATCATTTGGAATAATAAATATACCTTAATTATTTACATAATTAAGAAAGTTTTTCCAGCTCCATTTCTTGACAATGTACCCTTTTTATTAATTAATATGTTTCATTCATTTAAAAAATTGATATTTATTGAAATAGATTTTTTTTTCTTTTCCGGTGCATAACATCTACAAATGATATAGAACAATGATAATGGCCATATATATTTCCTATTAGGAACCATAATATCTATAAATATCTTGGTTTTTTATTTATATCATTATAGAATAATTAGAGTTCAATTATACATTAAATTGTAAATTATAATACAATCTTTCTTGAAAATATTATATTTTATGGTTATAAATGACTATGATTATTTACCTTTAATTTCATCATTTTGATTGATATTATAAAATTAAAAATTAAAAATTACTAAATTACATAAAAATTATTGAAATATTCATTAATTAAATAATTTTTTTTAATATAAATGGATGATATATTTTTATTAAAACATCATCGTTCAGTTAGATTACATATAAGCACTGTAGTGAGTGATATTTTTCAAAAATCATTAAATGGATGGATAACAAAATAAATATTTTATTCTAATATTTTGTAATATTATAATCAAAATATTTAAAAATATATTTTTAAATATTACTTATCTTATTTAAAATAGTAATGGGTGAGTTGAAATGAAAATGAATTGTTTTTGAAAAAAATATGTATTTTTATGTATTATGGCTTATTCGAATATGTTTGGATAGATGTAGTATATAATACATATTTTTTTATGAAGGATTAAAATACCATTGTAATATATTATTAAAATAAAAATAAGTGATATTTTTAATATTTTTATGTTAGATAATCATAAATAAAAATTGTGATAGATTCCTAGAAAACCTTACAATTCACCTCAAACCACCACCTTTAGATTGAGTTTAAATCCATTGGGGGAAGGAATTTTTTAAAATATGATGCCTTATAGAAACATAAAGGGAATTTAAAAGTGGTATTTGGGTACAATAAAAACAGTAAAATTAACTTTATATGGGTTTGGGAATGGTTATAATGAATCCCTTTTATATAAAATTTAGATTTTTTTCAAAAATATTATCTCGTTAAGGATAATGAATCAATTTTTAAAATTAAAATTTATTGGAAGAGAGAAAGTAAATGATATTATAAATTATATTACATAAAAATTAACTCATTATAATTAGGTAGGTGATTTTTAATAAATATTTATATTATTTATTAATTATAAAAATATCTTAATGTCAATTTAACTGATCACGAAATTTAACTTTTAAAATGTCTTCCTAACTATTGATAACTTACTTAAATTTTTTACCATTTTGTTACCTATATTTTCTTATGAACAGATATAATGAAACAATATAATTCATTTTTTACATTATAATTTTAAATATTATTAAAATAATTTGTTTTGACATGTTCTTATTCCATAAGCATTGCACTAACACCACGTAAACATTTTGAATAGTTATACAATTATTTAACAACCAAAATAAATTAATGACATATATATATATTTATTTATTTAATCAATATAATCATAATGAAACATCCTTAATTTTATTTATTCCCATTTATATATTTAAATTTCTCTAAAGATAATAATCATGACATTTCTTACGTTGTGTAAGAGTTGGGTATGTATTTGGAAACTTTTCTCACCATATAAGTTTAAAATGCACAAATATACATCAAAATATTTTATTAGTTGTCATAATTAACATTACATATGATCACATACATATAATATATCAAATATTATCTAAACGATACCAATTTACACTTTTACAATGTTGTGTTTTCACCACCTCAAATCTACAATTATTTTCAATGTTTATTGTAATGTAGAAATTATTTTATGTTAGTTGAATAATATTCATAAAATATTTTTACTATAGCATCATTTATGTGACATTGAAAAAATTTTTTATCTGTTTTATGTTATTTAATTCATGCATATGTTAAAAAATACAATGTATTTATAAAAGCTATATTTTTAGCTATCAATGAAAAAAATAAATTTGTCCACAAAACCCTTAAAATCAACCATAAAAAATTTCATCATGAACATACCAAAATTAATTTTATTTTATTAGGATTAAATTATAATGTTTATAAATTTTAAATTTACAGTAAAATCATATAGTACATGTAAGAAAATAATTTAAAAAAAATATGGTTTACCTTAAATGAAAAACCATATTTTATCTTCATACATTGAGAAAATTACATCCAAGAATGTAGAAATTATAAATATAAATATCAATACATGTAACAGCATTAATAAAATTTCATTAAGTATCCAATAATTTAATTATAATTTCTATTGACTAAAAAATCATGTAACATAAATTTATTTAATCTTATAATCGAACAACTGTTATGAGATAATATAAACATGATAATTTTTAATGTGTATTTTGTGTCAAATTTTTAATATGAAATCACGATATTATCATATATACAAGATGAGTTTATATATAAAATATCATAATGAAGAATTATAATGAACTAAAAAGGTTATATGTTATTTAAAATGCCTGTGTTTTCACATCCCACAGATGCAAATTAAGTAAAAAACAGTAGAAATTTTTTTACATAAAATAAGGGATAAGCATAAAAAATGTGTGAATGATAAATATAACATCTAAAAAAACTCAAATGAAAGCTCATAAATACACACCATAAACTAAAAAACCAATTTAATGCACAAACTATAAAATCCTAGAACCCACACTCTCAGATTTGGTGATGAAAACATAAAAATAAAATTTCCATAATTGATTATAATGTTTGTGACATAATTTTTTCATCCAAACTGTATAACATCAAAGTGATGAATTTAGGAATATTAAACCTGAAGGATATTTAAGATTTATTATTTTATAGAATTAGGGAAAACTAGTACATAAATAATTCGTATTATATTAAATGATCATTTATCTTATTAAACCCATGTTTTGTTATTTTAAATTATGTCATCATCATCTTCCATTTGAAATTTGTTCAGGAATTAATTCATTCGTCCTCATTATTTATAACATATTAAAGAGGAAATGTAAAAATTATGAACTCAAATTCTCAATAATGGTAAATATAAATCTTAATAATTTGTAGTCATCAAAGATTATAAGTAGTGCAATAGGGTATGATGTCATAATCAATTTTCATGATTATTACATATCTATATTCATACACATAAACACTTGGATCATCAAACATGAAAAAAATGGAATATGGATTTTACAAATGAAATATTTATAAGAATCAATATTCATAATCGATGTGATCTCAATCTTGATCAATTGAAACATTATAAAACCACAAAAAGTATAGATAAACATATTAGTATCTCAGAACATCATCTCATAGAACCCACCCAGAACACTTAAATTAGAATGAACATAGGGCTAACATAAAATATATTACCTTAAATAATATAATCATATCCTAAAGGATTGAGAATTATATGAGAACAGCCATAATATCCATAAAACATGATTAACCTATTCAAATTAAACAGGCTCCATAACAATCTCATTGAAATAATCTTAATCCTTCCAAAGAAATAATTGGGATTGTTTAATTAAAAAATATACACATTGGAGGAAATGAAAAAACAAGAATTGTTGAAATTTATGACTGTAAATACCATTAAAATATCATTAATAAAATTTACTGGTGGAAATATCCTTTTTATTTAAAAAAAATTGTAAAACACCTTCCAAATAACTTTATTTTGAAATAACCACAAAAAAATAAAAATAATTCTTCTAGTATTATTTCAATGAATGATAAAAACATTTTTTAATAAAAATTTACAGTACATTTTTTGGAAGAAAATATATTTATGATCGGGGAGTGAATTGAAGTCTTATTTTCTTAAAAATAATTCCATAATACTGTAAGTATAAAAGATTAGCAAAATAGTGCAATTACAAGAAAATGGCATGAAAAAATTGAGGATAAGAAATTTGAAGAAATTTATAAGATCTCAATAATGTATAATTAGTAAATAGTTTGAGGTCAATCCAATTTATAATTAAAGTAAAAAAAGGAAACCTCCATTTATCATCAAAGGAACCCTCTACAAGGCACAGATCCCCAAACAAAACATCACATCTATTTTTTTATTTGTTATAAGGACATGTGTCCTTAATTAACAATAAAATTTATGGACTTATGTACTAAATGAATAATTTAGCACTTGAAATACCTTAGCCCTGAGGTTTGAAAAGTGACATGGAGACCTTGGGGACCGAAAGGCTATAGTGGCTCATAGGCCCTAACACGGCTTGAATTCTTAAATTTTAATTGAAATAGGACCAATGAATTGAAAAATCATAAAAATAGTCAATAAAAAGACAATGGTGAACCTTATCCACTAAGATGACCGCTGCTATGGATGTCACAGCTCAGCCACATTCATTATCACCCTCCCTAATGATATGATATCATTTTTTCTCGATACCATAGATGAAACTTCCTATATTTCCGCCCCCTATGATAATGCCTTTATGTGATAGATTCCATTTAAATCATCGATCAATATATATGTGATCTAACACCAACTAGTGAACCCTTAAATAAAAATAGATTTGTCTGAAAACTTGCATCACCCCTAGAACACAGCCACACAGAAATAATGATGTCATGATGCCCACCGCCGCCAAAAACCATTGATGTTTCCCAGTGAAATCCCATAGAGGATACCAATATCTACATTTATGGAATGAGGAGTGACTCCTCAACAGATTTCATGATGTAGGGGATAGAACCGACACACCACTTAGCCATCGCCCTCAAACAAACAGACATCGGTATATCACTCTTGAGAGCAAAGAGTTCTTAGAAGAACATCTTCATAGATGAGACTTAATCATACACAAGCCCAATCAACGATGAGGTTGTAACAAAAACTCTGACCACATTAGTAACCTTGAATTACAAAACCCACGAGTGAATATAATTTATAATACCATGAAAATTATTATATTCTAGATATTTTATGTCAAAGGGGAATAATATACACCTCATAAATAAGGATAAACATCTAACCTAAATTATGTGTCACAGAAAGACAATTCAAAAAATATTTCTTATGGATTTGGTAACTTTAAAACCATAAACCACGTGAAATATAGATACCCAAATGGATAATAAAATCCATATAAAGGTAATAATAATAATCATAGAATACATTCAGGGGGTAGTACGTCCACTAAAGAATAAAAACAAGAGTTTGATAATGCATACATCTTAGAAAAATAAAAGTGAGATAAGAAAAACCTTAACAATGAGTCATATTTATCCCAATTATAATTTATCATCTTGAATAATAAACATTTGATAATTATTTAAGTTATTTAAAACATTTTATACTTTTATTATTACTTTTATTTCACTTATAAACAAGTTATATAGAATTACATAATAAATTATGTATATTTCAAATGGTTTGAACATACTCCAATTTTGTATCAAAAACGATTTTGGTAGGTTAAGAATGCTGAAAAATGTTGTTATTTAAATGTATAAAGAATAATAATAGTGGAATAATTATCATTTTTATCCATAAATTACACTTTTAAAACAAATCATGAACAATGGTTTTGAAATCTGAAAACATTATATGATATTGGAGACGATGGGTCATACTTACACATTAGTCACATTTCCATTTTTCAATGATAAATATAGAGGGAATGTAAGTAAAATTGTGTCTTTACATAATGATAATTAAAATATAATTTCCATAATATATAGTTATATATAATTATTTTTGTAACATTCAACCCCTAGAGTCGTGGAGCCGGTGTATTATTTTATTACATTGTCATGATTACATGGAATAAAATATCAAAGGTCCATTCATTTTAGTTGTTTTTGAAATCCATATTACATACATGTTACCCATAATAAATTGGGAAAATAAAATAAAAACAATATAAATAATAAAATACATAAAGGGAATAGTGTAATCCTTATTAATATATTTATTCTTCATAACCTTGTATAGAAAATATAATAATGTTGAGCTCAGATTCTTAGTAAGGGCAAATAAAATATAATCAATAATGAATTGATGATAATAAAATTAATATTGAATGGTAAATGAATGATAATTCATTCCATTCCCATAAATAGATAAGGCAACATTAATTTTTCTATGTAATAAATTGAAACACATGCCATCAAAATCAATAAACTGAGAATGATATTTATCTATAGATATGTAGATAAAAAATATCATTAATAAATATTAACTAAATCTAAATTGGGGAAATGAATAATTATTGCATTCCATGTTTCTGAAGTTTAGGGATCCATTACCTTAAATGCCCTTCCCATAAAAATTTAGCTATTGAGTTAAAACCCATGTAATTTGGCTTAATATTTCATCTCTTGAGACTAACGATGCCCTGAGGGACTGTCTATTATCATCCCCCAACCATTTTCTATAATTCTAATGCATTCATCATAATAATGAATAATGTGCCTTATCAAAATATTCAAATTGAATAAAAGATACAGATTTATCAATTATACCCTCTTAGAGGCTATATAACATCAAGGATTGTTTGAATTAGTTAAATGAAATACCATTGAAATATCATAAAAATATTCTACAGGTAAATGACATTTTAACATTCTGATGTGTCTCATACCACATTGAAACATTTAAATTAAACAATGTTGATGAAACAATTTTAAAAGAAACATATAATACCATGAAGTTAGAGATATACAAAATATAACGTTTTAATGTTAAAGAAAAACACCAAATAAAAGTAAATTGTTTCATAATAAAAATAAGTAACATTGAAATGTAAATTGAGTCCAAATCCCTTACCATAACCTTATTTTTCTATTGTGATATTTATCATCTGGTATAGTGGTTTAATATATTTTTATAAATTTTATGAGAACCATACTCATATTAATAATATCACATATTCACTTCTTTGCTATCTTATTACCCATTTGTTAAAAATCATTCATTATTTTGACTATTTTATGTGTTAATTGATTAGATTTATCTAGTAGGTTTTAACTTGTTGTTTATTGGTATTATTATTTTTATCATGGTTTTATCATCTAAAAATTGTATAATCAAATTTAATTATCATATATATTCATTAAATAAGTATTTAGAATAATCTATAATCTTTGGAGATAATAATTTAAATGCATTGTTCATGTAGACGGAAGGTTATAGATACACATGTATGATACTTTCATTTCATTGTCATATTAATAGAATGAAACATAAATGAAACATAAATATATTATAATTAAATTATCATATATATGTGATATATGTAATATATGTTTATTAATACCACCCTTAATATGTTCCATGTATAACGTGAACGAATCACATCACATTGAGGGGTGGTAGTCAACACAACCATAAGTGATGTTATCATATTTACACTAAATGGAATGTATAAAGGTATGTGTTATAAAATTATTAAATATTGATAAAGATTTAATAAAAATAATATATATCACTTATAATAAGAGTATCTATCATAATTGAAAAAATGATAGGTGGTAAGTGAAAAATGAACAATCAACATTTTGTGAGGCAGTAGTTTATCATACAGAGAAACAATATGTTCGTTACCCATTAGATTTATTTGTGTGTATGTGTAGTTATAATCCTTTTCAGGGAAATATACCATCACATCTATTAATTTATTTTTGTTATACAAGTATATAAAAAATACTATAAGGAGTGGATAATGGAAATGAAACAAAAAATTGTTAGAGATGATGTTACCTCTTAATCAGGTAACTTCTTTTGGTTTGAAAAAAAAGGATTCCATGGAATGATTTATGCCCCAAGGAAGGAGTAAAGTACGAGGGTAAGGATTTTGGTAAGATATTTTGTAATATATGGGATAATACTAGTAGGTTTTATATGATTTAAGAAGTGTGATAAGAAGTATCAATTTATAGTGAAGGAAAATGACACAGTTGGAATTTTTGGAAACAAGTTTGGTTATCAGATGATATTAATTAAAAAAACTCATAAAAAAAGATCCAAAGTAAATTTTGGAATTATATGGCCGATATAAATCCATAAAATAAGGTTTTTACATGTTTATTGGACATTTAAGCCCATAAATTAATGGTTTATATCTTTTTAAGCGTAATTTTACCTTAATAATTGTAATTAATTTTAACTATTATCACTGATATTTTTGGTAAATAACAAATATGGTCATATTATATGTTATAAATTTAATTATTCCAAATATTTAATCCATTTTTACAAAAAAATATTATATAATTTTCCAAAATTAATTTAAAATTCATCCTGCATGTGGGATGACAATGTGGACTTTTAATGTATAAACGTCCAAAAGGTTGCTATTTTTTTATTGTCGTTTTCAAAGATTAATTAATCCAAATGAAATATATTTAATTGTTTTATAAGAAAATTTCCTAATTAATCTACTAAAAAATTATTAAAAAAATTAACCCTGTCTATAAATTATATGCAAATGAATTTTTGAACTAAAATTTAGTTTTTTTAACTATTCTTTAAAAATGAAATATATTAGAAAATATAATTAAATAACTATAAACTAATTATTATGTTTATAACTAAACAATTTAGTATATTTTGACATATTAAATAAATTAATGTGTTAAAATTATGAATTATAACAGGTTATCTATTAAAAGGTGATAAAATTTCCCATATACAAATTTTGGGTTTAATTGGTAAAATTGGATTTGTTATTATCTTATGCATATCAAACCTAATGGATTAATGTCAAAAAACTATTATTCAATATATTACATATATATTTTATTAAAATAATTAATTCATTTTAATTCATTTTTTTATTTAGACTAATCTCATTTAGAAGCAAAAAAAAATAATATTTCTTTTTATATGCAATAGGTTCTTATTTTTGTTTTTTTATAATTCGTAACCCATGAATTCATTTGATATTTATATAAACCATATATTTTTATAAGTTAGTTAATAAAATTTATAATGTCTTGTTCATATCTTATAAAATTAAATAATAATATTTTAATAATATATTATTCTTCGGTAAAACTCGGTTTTGCATATAACACAAGCCATCAAAGAAGGTACCTATTGAGAGTAACACACACTAAATTGGAATTGTGTAAATTGAAAAAAATAAAAAATAAAAAATATATATTTAAAATAGTTATTATATTTTAATGTATTATGGTATTATATATTTTTATGTTCTTGGTGTCTCTTATCATGGATGCAATCAAATATAAGAATCATACTTTATAATTTCGAGGTGTTACATTCTCCCCACCTAAATTAAATCATGTCCTAGAAATTTAAACATAAACTTGGTGTTAGAGGGATTGGAAATAAACTATTGTTTAAGTACCCACATTCTGAAAATAGATAATATAATATATTGTTAATAACCAGGAATAAATAGTACAACTTCCACGTATCTAGGATCCCTAGTAGGAGATCCTAGGTGGGAAATAGAAGCATGGATATGGAAGGAAAATTCAAAAAATCATGTTCTGATGCATTGTGCTAGAGAACATGTTTAGTTTAATGTTATTATCTAAAAATACATTAACCTTCGTTCTGATTAAAGGACATTTATATCATAATAAATGAAGATAATATGAAACATGTATTTTCTAAAAAAAATTCCAATAGTTAATGAATTCTTTCACTCTATAGGAATATAAGTAAATATAAATTTCTATAAACATAACATTTTCCTCTAATTATTACTTGAACTATTTATACTTCATCTCTTAGAACATGATGCATCATATGGTGAATTAATATAGTAACCCTTATAATATCATCCAATGATCATGTTAAACAATTTTATAAATGGATAAATTTTCTAATAGATTATGATCCAATAATTTTAGAAGGGGAGTCATTGAATTTAAATAATGAACATATCAATTGAGTTTAATCAACATAAAGTAGCTATGAACATTGACATTCCAATCCTTTTAATAAATTCATTATGTATCCTCTTGAAATATGGTAATAACTAAAATTACCATAAAACCTTATTGGAAACATGAATTATTTCTTATTCCATAAGTGTTGAAGTTGTAATTGTATATATTTGTAAAATAAAAATGCACTGTAAAATCCATTAGTGATATAATAGATCACTTATAGAGTAATCATTATTTAGTTCCAAGGTAGTTAACAATTATCTAAATCAATAATTTATTCATCATTATCTGAACATCAATAACATAAAAAGATTTTTATTTCAATGAATCACGTGTTTTCCAAAACGTTTAACTATCTACTGAATAATTTATATTGGTGTTTTTTTACATATGATCTCAAATACTTAATGAAAATCTATTGGAGTACAATCTTAATATTTTCCATAAATCATATGATGATAACAACATAAAAAAATACTATTACAACATATTTATTAGATCTAAATACCTATGTACATCAATAATTCCACTTCGTTTGTGTCAATAAAAGAGGCTTGGCCTTGATCCCTTGGCTTATATGGTGGTATGTTCTCATGATTTTTGGGAAATTAATTTTCCTAGTGACCCATATCCTTGTAGTTCTAACACCGAACAAAATCCTTTATATTTTTTCCATTGCCTTATTTTTATTAATGTCCCTTTTATTCATACTTAAAAAAGACACACATTCCTTTCATAAATTTCCCATGGTGATATTTCTAAAATTCTCATAGTATGGGTATTTGTAACATCCTGTTACCAATTTAATAGGTATGACTTTAACCTTATCATGGAATTTCCTTTTCATTCACTAGGTAGGGGTGAGAATTAATTGGGAGGATACCTATAATAGTGAAGTCAGTTTTTTTGGAAACTCATCTTCATCCAGCATTTTGTATAGGCTGCTAGAGGGTTACACGCCTTGTAACTATGTTACAAGACTGGTAATGGTTTCTGGATGCAATTCATGGAATTATTCACGCAGTGACGGTTAAATGTAGTGACTAACAATTACGTGTCATGAATTATTTAATGAACAAGTTTCAATTTAAAATAATTTTTTGTTCATATGAAAATTAAATATTTCAGGATGTGAAAGGGTATTACACATCCTATAATACCCTGAATGTTTTTTTTAAATGGAAATCAAGGCTAATATGTGGTTTCTCATCTACTCCAGTTTATTCTCCCTCAACCTAAGGCCTTACCCACAAAATAATAATGCTCTGCATCCCTTCTAGATCCTATAATATTTCTTTCATTAATCATTGTTCTTGTAGTGTGATTCTTATATAACTGGTCTCCTTCGTTACTCATCGTTAAATATTTATCCTCCTTTGAGATTTTAATATATCATCCCTAAATTCATAAATATATGCTCTATATTGTTAGATCTCATCTCTAGGTAGTGTTTGAGGTAATCAATACACTTATTCTCATTGATAAGTTATATTTTATTTTTAGTTATTCAAGAAAAGGTTGGGGATTCTATAGTATTTAGGCATATTTATTAACATTGAATTGATTTATTTATTTCAAAAATTGATATATTTTTCTTATCAAAATTTCATAGAATTGACGTAATAAAATATAATTCCCTTGAATTGGTAGATTTAGAATTTTTTTGGCATCAGAATGTGGAAAACCCCAAATTCCATTATGGAAATTGGATGATTTGAGTTCTTTAATTTAAAAAAGAATTTTGAGGGTAATGATTTCAATTAAATTTTTGAATTTAATTATGGAAATTAATATTTAAATTGGTTGAATTGGTTTTTAATGAATTTCAGGCATGTGAAAATGGATTAAAATGTTTTGATAGAAACCCTGTGGTTTTATCATGTTGAAGAGGCATGCTTTTTTACTAATACCAATTTTGGTTTTAAATTTAAATATTGTAATTAAAATAGTGGAATATGGTTTTATTATATTTTAATAAGTCTTAATATAAATTTTAAATCCTTGATTGTGTAAGATGACTTGCAAGCCTTAGGTTGTTTGTTTGTTATAAGAACACACACTACGCCCTTACAACGTTAAAAAAATGAAGAGGGTCGTATCCCTAATGGGATGCTAATGATTATCCTTTAGACAGTGTTAGGAGGACGTGTATATACACATATTACTAAGATCACATAGAGTGTTTGGTTCCCTATATATTGGAATATATAATCCGCTAGGAAGATGACAAATTTTCTGACCTGTATTATATTTGAGATATAAATCTATGCCAATGTTGTAATACCCAATTATATTCCTTGTGAATTAAAATAAATAGTTTTATGTATCAATTTTTTCCAAGACACTATTTTATAAATATTCTATCACTTTTAAATAATTTTCTTAAATTGTTTTTCATCATTTAAATAGTATGAACTGATTGTTTCAATATGTTATGAAAATTCCAAAACCATTTATTTTAAAAATTTAAAGCATTACTTCTGTTAATATATTATTAGAATATGTTATGGATTCTTTGGTGAGTCCCTACTAGGATTTTTAGCCCACACTTTAATGGGGACTAGGTGTGTTTTTAGATTTTCCCCTTCTAGGTTTGAGTAAGTTGAATGGAACTATTAGAGGTGGATACAGCTGTTGGACCATGGTCTTGGTAAGTTGTGTCCTTAGAGATTTTGGTGATTTTTATATTTTTGTACTAGTGTTGTAGAAATTTGGGTTTGTTTATGACCTTTTGAATTCTGGTACTTTACTTATGATGGAGCTTCTTTTTTTAGGCATAATGAATTGTCTTGTTTCTACTATGTTTTGTGGAAAATTTGTTCCCACTTGCAGTGTAGAGGCCCGAAGCCTAATGTACATGAACATTACATTACTTTTGCGGAATACTTAGTACATAAAAAAAACACACACACAAGGATCGTAATAGTTTAGTGTCTTTAGAAACTCGGAACGTAATCTTCTAATCGTGGTGAAAGATCTTCAATATCTCCCATAAAGATCTTATTTTTTTTACCTAAAACCTTTCTTTATATCCTGGGGAAAAGAAAACATAAAAGGGTGAGCTCAAATGCTCAGTAAGGGTAAACAAAAGATAAATCAATCACATCATATTCATAAGAACATAACTATTGGAAATATTAACCTGCAAAAGAGAGCATAATTTCATAACATGGGATAAATCATAGTAGTGAAATGAAATCCCAATAATCATACCCTAAAACATGAAACTTTGTGGAATACACACATAATCATAGAGAATCATTTCTTGTTAGTCAAGACTCATTGCCAAGACTATCTTAGTGGACAAAGTCCCTTTCTGAATCGAGTAACCCTCGTTTCAGTCCTGTTGCACTGAACCGGTATAACCTACCATTTCAGCCATGTCTATCTCATGAGATATAAAATCTTTACCCAATGCATTGGAGGGAGATATAGGTCCCACCCATCTCATAATTATACCATTTTTATGTGTGCCACAAAATCATAAATCATACATCATTACATAACCCATGTAATACAAATGGGAATCTTAAACATCATGACATCATAAAACAAATCATATAAGATAAAGGAATTCAGAAAATTAATTTCATCACAACATAATCAAATCAATGTAATAATAGGGATAAAAAACAGAACCCTTTATTATCATAGATGGAAAATAATTTTGATAAAACACTTGAACTCCATTCTTGAAGAAAATATCCTTTCTTCTTCAAAAACATTTTTACTTTCATAACATGTCATACAACTTTAAAATAAAAGAAGTTGATTAAAAATAAAATTGAAAACTTGTAAATGAAGCTTCTTGGAAATAATGTTTTAAAAATCCATTCATGCCGTATAAGTTAAAAAAAACATTCTTCGTACTTTTGTCGGAAAAGTCAAAAAAGTACCTCGTACGAAAAACGACAAAAGATTCCTTTCATATATTTTACTAAAAACTAACCAAAGGGTAAAATTGGATTTAAACAATTATAGGTGGATGGAAATAATATTACATATTGAGGAAACATGTATGTGGATGATAAAATACACCCCAGTAAATACTAAAGTATAAACAATCTCGGATAAAAATGAGATTGTGATATTTTCCCTTACCTTAGGTCTGATTTGCTTTGTATGTGTCCGAACCTCCTGTATAATGATTTAAATAATGTCATTGACTTATTACAGAATCATATTCGTTGTTATGATATTATATATGGTTCACTTATGACATTATATTACCCGTTCTTTTTTAAATTCCATGTTAAAGAAGCGTTTTGGGTAAAATCGTTTCATTTATCGTAGGTGTTTTGACTTGTTGTTCTTGACATTATTATTACTTATATCATGATTTACTTACTTCCAGAATTTAAAATATGATTTATATATCATATATATTCAGTATATATATATATATAATAGATAGATAAGTGAAATGGAAAACACCGTTCATGGAGACGGTAGTCCGTACGTACGCATGAACGCTGTTTTTCTTTCCTTATTATCTTGAATGGAAGTAAGTAGAAGACATACATATATATATATATATATACATAAATCCAGTATCATTATTATGTCATATATTTCATTAGTACTTATTATATATACTTTATAATCATTCATGAATGGTTAATCATTAAGAATGAATCTCATCGCGTCGTGGAGACGGTAGTCCGTACGTACACACGAGTGATGATATCATTTCTATAATTATTTAATTGAATTGGAGTGGATTATACAATATATCAGAATCAATATGATGTTGTAATAACTATGTATAGTTATTCTTTACACCATTATACCCATCCATGTAAGGTGGTGGTGGAAAATAGATTACACCACGGCGTGGAGACGGTATTCCGTACGTACGCACGCGCGGTGATTTCTTTTCCCGTAGGATGCATAGACGGTGAAATAGGGTTGTTTCATACATAAAATAACATATCAGTATATCAATGATACTTATATTATTACTTCATAATGAAACAACCTAAGAAGAAGAAGTGGAAGAAGAAATAAAGATGAAAGAATTGGTAATGGTAATTACCTCTTCTTTGAAGCGCCTCTTTGAGACCTCCTCTTAGGGCACTAAAATTGGTCTTTGAGGAAGACCAGAACCTATAGGATGTTTCTAGGGAAGTGGAGAAGAGATTTTGGCTGGGGTTGGCCGAGATTGAGTGCTCAAATTGATGTGAGGAGGAGGGGGAGGAGGTGTCATTTTATAAGGGAGGAGAGGGGCACCTTAGGAATATCTCAAAATATTATTTTATATTAAAGTGAAAATCGGTTTATAATGGTTCCAAAGGGTCTTATTTCGAAGCTAAAGTGGGGATGGGTCGAAATCCTATCAACCAATAGGATTTAGACAAGTTTAGGGTATTATTTTAACCTTATCAATTATATTTCACTCTAAGTTAAATAATTTAACTTTTACCGTGTCTTTTTGTTTTCTTTCACTATATGGTTAATACACTTACTATAACATTCCAAAAGAACTCCAAATTGTTTATTATTAATATATATATCTTTATCTAAGTCATTTAGCCGAACCTTAGATTTTTAAGAAAAAAATAACAATTAATAATATAATATTTTATTTAAAAACTATTTTGTGTCAATTTTTACACTATTTGATATATGATTTTTTGTGAAAGTCATAACAGAATTATATGTTAGAACCAAGTTGATTAAATCAACACTAATATATCATAGTAACCTAGAAAATTAGTGGAATTCATAAAAAGTCTCAAATTACATTTATTTTGGTATTTATAATATCAATTATGTCAATATTTCATTAATAAGATAATTACTGCATCATCTTTGTGTCATAAATAAATTAAATTATTTGATGTATAAAAATTACAAATAAAATACCATTATTTAGGAAATATTTTTATCTTTCTAATGAATATTTACAATCGAATTTATATTATGTACAACCCTATATTAAAAATGTTTTAGTAAATAAACTTTGATTTTAACTCTTTTAACTCTTCTTTGAATTAAATAATAATAAATGTCCTAATCTAATCCAAGTGGGTCTAAATGATAATATTTTACACTTAATGTTGTTTTTGGTCGAATTAAACTTATCCAATAGAATTAGGACATGTGTTAGGGTAATAGTAATATCATATTTACCCTTAGTTACCCTATTTACTATTAACCATGGTAAAAAAAAGAAAAAAGTTACTATTCATCAAAAATTATTTTCATCTCATTGAACAACATTTTACTTACTGACATCAACCGTGTCTCTCGGATTTTTGAAATTCCATTCACAGAAGCAGTAAAATTATGTTTTATGAAAAATTCATTTTTTTAACTACCACTTAGTAGTTTCACTATTCATCAAAAATTGATGTTTTTCAGAAAAATGGCAAAATTTCATCCTAAGATATATTTAATATTCCGAATTCAAAAATGAAGTCTATTTTACCCAATTCATAACATAGAATTTTCATTAATTAATTTTATAATTAAATCCCGCTGTTAAAACAAATAGCGTGTTTTTAAGAAACAATATCTATCAAAAGATTGACACTTGTTTATGTCTGGTTTAAATGTGAAATTACATCCAATGACCAACATTGTATTAAATTGTAAAAATATATTCTAAATATACTTTAAAACCACTCAAATTAATAATTTATCACTATTAATTATTTCGATTAAAAAAGTTGTTTTCAATTATAATTTAGTAATTTTCACTATTCATCAGAATATGAAAGTTATCCGAAAAGTACCAAAATTTCACCCTAAGCTAATTTCGATATTACGAATCCAGAAATTAATTTCATTTTGAAAAATAAAATATACAAAATTTCAAAAAGTGGTTATTACTATTCATAACAGCTAGTTTTAATAATATTTTAATAGCATATTGTTGTTTAATGAAACTCGTTATTGCGTACTACACACGCTATCGAGGAAGGTCGCGATTGCGTGTAATGCAAGGCAAGTGAAGGATGTGTGTTGTGCAAGCTCCTTTTGATGGAGCGTAATACAAAAGACATTAATAAAATTAAAAACAATATTTTTCATAAAATCTCGGGCTGTTACATTCTACCCCCCTTAAAATGAATTTCGCCCTCCAAATTCGTCGGGGTTATAAATGGATTATTATTCGAAAGTTTCTTTAATAGAAACCCACATCGTAAAAAGGAATATCAAAACAAATCGTTAAAAACAAAAGTTTTAAACGTAATGGTTACCCAAATAAACTAGTCACTGGGTTTCCACATAGGTTAAAATATGGATATGGAAGAGAAATCTAACCATCAAGTTCTGATGGAGATTGGTAGAGAACATGGCTATGGAAAAGCCAGCAATCACAAAGCCATAAATTTGTGACGATCTAAGGTACCATCTGATTCATCAGATATAAGATCACTAGGACAACATTTTTGGTTTTCAAGATCATTTCCCTAATGTTAAATAATTTGAATTAGAATAAATACTTACATTATTTTGGTACAGTCGCACTATTGTTCGTGCCTTGAACAATTTCCACTTCATCTCTTAAATAAATGAAGTTGAATTTTTTATTCGTGAAGTGTTAGCAGATCATGTGATAGAATGACGGGTCATTCCATCTGTCTCAAACAAAAGGTTAGCAAAAATTATATACATGAGTCGATCTATAGTGAGATTAATCATATATGGTTCCTAAAATGGACTTATACTTCATATATCATACTGCTTAATATAATAAAACTAGTTTCTACTAAACAGGGACTTCCTGTAGGCCAGTGGTAGGCGATAAAGGCCAGTCACACTTCGGTTGTGGGTTCGATTCCCACAGCCTTGTCCGACGCGATGGGCTGTCGCCCATCCGGCAGGTTTTCCTTTTTCTAAAACTATATTACTATAACATCCCATCAATAATATCGAAAAAAAACTTCTATCCTTAAACAATACTAACTTATTCCAATATAATCCATTCCAATCATTAGGCTTACCCATAATACTACAGTCCACTCTCATAATATAGTGAAAACAATTACCAGAGATTTAATACCATCGTTGATCCCCATAAGATATGTCTTGTTGGTCACATTCTAAACATTCAAAGTCCTTAATCATGTATTCTCTTGAATACCTTAGTGAAAACATGAATGCAGTTTAAAGTTAACACTTTCCACATACCAAAATCCTCAAAATTCTATATACTCAAACCATGATATCACTTAGTCCTTATATCAATCATGAGCTCATGAATACTATTAAACATTTCATTTTCTCGTTTTCCCTTCATTATGCGCATATCATATTATTTCCAAAAAATTTCTCAATCACTTTGAATACCACATCAATAAATATTGCAATACTCAATGATACAACATTATTTTGGAATCCCATTACATAAACACTTAATCATTCGACCACTTCGTTGTCATATTCAACATTGCCAATAGTGATCGCATGTGACTTCCCTTTGTCCTTTGCCTTCAGTGGTTGCTCATGTTGATCATCACTAACCCTTGGATTAGGGCATTTATTAGCATAATTCCCCATTTCCTTGCACTTGAAGCATTGAAGTGTTGGTGGTGCGTTCTCTGCAGTGTTTGGTTTATTCACATCATTAGAAACCCTTTTTCCATTACTTCGACACTCAGCTGCTCGATGACCTTCTTTTCCACACTTAAAACATTTTATAGTCCCTTTAAGACAATCTCCACCATGCTTCTTTCCACACTTTGTGCATAAGGAAACATTCATCTTCTTTTCACCATTATTATGAGATTTCTCCTTGAACTCCATCTTTCGTTTCTTGTCAAAACCATGAGATGGATATGTAACACCAACTTCTATTTCTACCTTGATAGCACAACGCACAATTTCTTCTTAGTTACTGAAGTCTCTTATAGCTAATGCCATTCGAAGACTTGGTTTTAAGCCACTGAAAAATTGATCAACTTTACTTTCAGGTTGGATGATAATGCCAGATGCATACCTTGCAAGTCTTGTAAAATTCGCTTCGTATATACCAACAGATTCATCATCTTTTTTTCTTTAGTTCAAGAAACTCCTTCTCCATCTTTGTTCGAAGAATACGAGGGAATTACTTATTGATAAATAAGTTCTTGAACTCGTCCCATTCCATGGACTCAATTTCATCTCTTTGCCTTGTATTCTTGATAAGATTCCACCATTGATCAGCTTCACCTTCCAAACGATATACTTCTAAGATGACTTTATCATGTTCAGAACATTGAAGAACTGAAAATATCTTTTCAGTGGTACTGATCCATTGTTCAGCAACAAGTGGATCAGAAGACCCACTGAAAGAAGGTGGATGTTGCCTCATGAAGGACTCAATAGAATATTGTTCCCTTCTCTGATCATTTGGAAGTCCAGAATGATTCATAGCTTTTGTAAGTATAGCAATAAGATTTTGCACTCCATCTCCCATAACATTTGTTTGTTCAGGAGGACAATCATTGCATTGTCCATTGCATTGATCAACACAGTTCCTTCGGGTTCCAGCCATCGTCTAAAACCCAAAAAGAATAGTGTGAGAGGAAAAAATCATGCTAGGGAAAACAACATAATAAAGGGGAAGTACCTTCAATATCTAACATCTTAGGTTTAATTATATGATCGTTAGCGTAGTTCTAGTACTATAACCTATACGTATACTTAACCTTAGGGACATCCCTAGACATAGCATAGAAATATCTCTAGGGATCTCACTAATGTTTTCGCATCCTAGTTTCCAAAGGTTGACTAAACCTTTCCTCTGATACCAACTGTAGAGGCCCGAAGCCTAACGTACATGAACATTACATTACTTTTGCGGAATACTTAGTACATAAAAACACACACACACAAGGATCGTAATAGTTTAGTGTCTTTGGAAACTCAGAACGTAATCTTCTAATCGTGGTGAAAGATCTTCAATATCTCCCATAAAGATCTTCTTCTTTTTATACCTAAAACCATTCTTTATATCCTGGGGAAAAGAAAACATAAAAGGGTGAGCTCAAATGCTCAGTAAGGGTAAACAAAAGAGAAATCAATCACATCATATTCATAAGAACATAACTTTTGGAAATCTTAACCTGCAAAAGAGAGCATAATTTCATAACATGGGATAAATCATAGTAGTGAAATGAAATCCCAATAATCATACCCTAAAACATGAAACTTTGTGGCATACACACATAATAATAGAGAATAATTTCTTGTTAGTCAAGACTCATTGCCCAGACTATCTTAGTGGACAAAGTCCCTTTCTGAATCGAGTAACCCTCGTTTCAGTCCTGTTTCACTGAACCGGTATAACCTACCAATTCAGCCATGTCTATCTCATGAGATATAAAAGCTTTACCCAATGCATTGGAGGGAGATATAGGTCCCACCCATCTCATAATGATACCATTCTTATGTGTGCCACAAAATCATAAATCATACATCATTACATAACCCATGTAATACAAATGGGAATCATAAACATCATGACCTCATAAAACAAATCATATAAGATAAAGGAATTCAGAAAATTAATTCCATCACAACATAATCAAATCAATGTAATAAGAGGGATAAAAACAGAACCCTTTATTATCATAGATGGAAAATAATTTTGATAAAACACTTTAACTCCATTCTTGAGGAAAATATCCTTTCTTCTTCAAAAACATTTTTCCTTTCATAACATGTCATACAACTTTAAAATAAAATAAGTTGATTAAAAATAAACTTGAAAACTTTTAAAGGAAGCTTCTTGTAAATAATGTTTTAAAAATCCATTCATGCCGTATAAGTTAAAAAAAACATTCTTCGTACTTTTGTCGGAAAAGTCAAAAAAGAACCTCGTACGAAAAACGACAAAAGATTTATTTCATATATTTTACTAAAAACTCACCAAAGGGTAAAATTGGATTTAAAAAATTATAGGTGGATGGAAATAATATTACATATTGGGGAAACATTGATGTGGATGATAAAATACACCCCAGTAAATACTAAAGTATAAACAATCTCGGATAAAAATGAGATTGTGATATTTTCCCTTACCTTAGGTCCGATTTGCTTCGTATGTGTCCGAACCTCCTGTATAATGATTTAAATAATGTAATTGACTTATTACAGAATCATATTAATTGTTATGATATTATATATGGTTCACTTATGACATTATATTACCCGTTCTTTTGTAAATTCCATGTTAAAGAATCGTTTTGGGTAAAATCGTTTCATTTATCGTAGGTGTTTTGACTTGTTGTTCTTGACATTATTATTACTTATATCATGATTTACTTACTTCCAGAATATAAAATATGATTTATATATCATATATATTCAGTATATATATATATATAATAGATAGATAAATGAAATGAAAAACACCGTTCATGGAGACGGTAGTCCGTACGTACGCATGAACGCTGTTTTTCTTTCCTTATTGTCTTGAATGGAAGTAAGTAGATGAAATACATATATATATATATACATAAATCCAGTATCATTATTATGTCATATATTTTATTAGTACTTATTATATATACTTTATAATCATTCATGAATGGTTAATCATTAAGAATGAATCTCATCGCGTCGTGGAGACGGTAGTCCGTATGTACGCACGTGCGATGATATCATTTCCATAATTATTGAATTGAATTGGAGTGGATTATACAATATATCAGAATCAATATGATGTTGTAATAACTATTTATAGTTATTCTTTACACCATTATACCCATCCATGTAAGGTGGTGGTGGAAAATAAATTACACCACGGCGTGGAGACGGTATTCCGTACGTACGCACGCGCGGTGATTTCTTTTTCCGTAGGATGGATAGATGGTGAAATAGGGTTGTTTCATACTTAAAATAACATATCAGTATATCAGTGATACTGATATTATTACTTCATAATGAAACACCCTAAGAAGAAGAAGTGGAAGAAGAAATAAAGATGAAAGAATTGGTAACAGTAATTACCTCTTCTTTGAAGCGCCTCTTTGAGACCTCCTCTTAGGGCACTAAAATTGGTCTTTGAGGAAGACCAGAACCTCTAGGATGTTGCTAGGGAAGTGGAGAAGAGATTTTGTCTGGGTTTGGCCGAGCTTGAGTGCTCAAATTGGTGTGAGGAGGAGGGGGAGGAGGTGTCCTTTTATAAGGGAGGAGAGGGGCACCTTAGGAATATCTCAAAATAATATTTTATATGAAAGTCAAAATCGGTTTATAATGGTTCCAAAGGGTCTTATTTCGAAGCTAAAGTGGGGATGGGTCGAAATCCTATCAACCAATAGGATTTAGACAAGTTTAGGGTATTATTTTAACCTTATCAATTAGATTTAACTCTAAGTTAAATAATTTAACTTTTACCGTGTCTTTTTGTTTTCTTTCACTATATGGTTAATACACTTACTATAACATGCCAAACGAACTCAAAATTGTTTATTATTAATATATATATCCTTATCTACGTCATTTGGCCGAAACTTAGATTTTTAAGAATAAAATAACAATTAATAATATAATATTTTATTTAAAAACTATTTTGTGTCAATTTTGACACTATTTGATATATGATTTTTTGTGAAAGTCATAACAGAATTATATGTTCGAACCAAGTTGATTAAATCAACACTAATATATCATAGTAACCTAGAAAATTAGTGTAATTCATAAAAAGTCTCAAATTACATTTATTTTGGTATTTATAATATCAATTATGTCAATATTTCATTAATAAGATAATTACTACATCATCTTTGTGTCATAAATAAATTAAATTATTTGATGTCTAAAAATTACAAATAAAATACCATTATGTAGGAAATCTTTTTATCTTTCTAATTAATATTTACAATCGAATTTATCTTATGTACAACCCTATATTAAAAATGTTTTAGTAAATAAACCTTTATTTTAACTCTTTTAACTCTTCTTTGAATTAAATAATAATAAATGTCCTAATCTAATCCAAGTGGGTCTAAATGATAATATTTTATACTTAATGTTGTTTTTGGTCGAATTACACTTATCCAATAGAATTAGGACATCTGTTAGGGTAATAGTAATATCATATTTACCCTTAGTTACCCTATTTACTATTAACCATGGTAAAAAAAAGTAAAAAGTTACTATTCACCAAAAATTATTTTCATCTCATTGAACCACATTTTACTTACTGACATCAACCGTGTCTCTCGGATTTTTGAAATTCCATTCACAGAAGCGGTAAACTTATGTTTTATGAAAAATTCAGTTTTTTAACTACCACTTAGTAGTTTCACTATTCATCAAAAATTGATGTTTTTCAGAAAAATGCCAAAATTTCATCCTAAGATATATTTCATATTTCGAATTCAAAAATGAAGTCTATTTTACCAAATTCATAACATAGAAGTTTCATTAATTAATTTTATAATTAAATCCCGCTGTTAAAACAAATAGCGTGTTTTTAAGAAACAATATCTATCAAAAGATTGACACTTGTTTATGTCTGTTTAAGTGTGAAATTACATCCAATGACCAACATTGTATTAAATTGTAAAAATATATTCTAAATATACTTTAAAACCACTCAAATTAATAATTTATCACTATTAATTATTTCGATTAAAAAAGTTGTTTTTAATTATAATTTAGTAATTTTCACTATTCATCAGAATATGAAAGTTATCCGAAAAGTACCAAAATTTCACCCTAAGCTAATTTCGATATTACGAATCCAGAAATTAATTCCACTTTGAAAAATAAAATATACAAAATTTCAAAAAGTGGTTATTACTATTCATAACGGCTAGTTTTAATAATATTTTAATAGCATATTGTTGTTTAATGAAACTCGGTATTGCGTACTACACACGCTATCGAGGAAGGTCGCGATTGTGTGTAATGCAAGGCAAGTCAAGGATGTGTGTTGTGCAAGCTCCTTTTGATGTGGCGTAAAACACAAGACATTAATAAAATTAAAAAGAATATTTTTCATAAAATCTCGGGCTGTTACATGCAGGTTTCATGATATCAGGTGCTAGTCACAAACCCATTGGGATCCGTAACTTCCTTCAAAAAATGTTAGTTCCTCCTCGGTTACCAGAATACCAGGTTACCTGAGCTTGTTAAAGAAAGAATGGAATTATTTGAGGCTGTAGTGATTTCTTCTTAAGGTTAGTATGCTGTTTAAATCTTATCAGGACTTAGAAGGTAGTTACGATTGAGTTCCTAGCCATCTCTCACCTCAATGAACTTTATGTCACCAAGGGTTTTTAAGGAATGTAATATTGTGGATTAGTTCAAATATTTTCCCAATATTTATTTGGATGTAGTGAAATCCAAATCTCGTTCTTCCATCTATTGTAAACAATTTCACTTATTAATTAGTTTGAGTGTTATTCTAATGTTTTCTAGGTTGTATACTGTTGTTATGTAGAATTATTCCTAAGATAATATGCACAAATTGAATCCAGGAAGAAGCTTATGCTAGACCACAATGAGAGAATACTCTAGTGGGCCCAAATATAGTTGTGGTGACTATGAGATTTGTCCATTCTCTAGGACATGAACCTCCTCTAGTTCCCATTTATGCTCCAGCTAAGCATCCTCTGGGTGGGGGTTCTATGAAATCAGTCCTGAAAGTTCCTTCACTAGAAGAAACTAATTTTCAAAGGGTCCATTGATCCTCAACATGATGAGGAATGGTTGGGAAAGATAAAATGTATCTTTGAGTTCATGGAGAGGCTAGAAAAGATCAATGTAATGTGTAACACCTTCATGTAAGAAGGAATGATTAGTGGATGGTGGTATATGAAGTTGATGACAAAGAAACGTGAGGAATAATCATGTAATAGAAATAAGATTATTTTCACTGACCAATTATATCTAGAATCAATGATGTTGTCCAAAGCTGTGGGGTTTTTCAAGTTTTCGTAGGTCTATAGAGCTATTATTTAATATTTAAATCATTATTCTGATCTAATGACTTTTGTTTATTACATTACATCAAATAAAAAGATGAAGGTTTGATGGTTTTTGTTGGTACATAGATCATATATCCATTCATAGTTTTTATTGATAAGGATTACCACATATGATGATGTGCTGGATAGGAATATGATGGTTGAGATGAAACTGGTTGGAAAGTCAGGGTTATCAAGATTTTCATTCTATCATAGTGGTAGCATGAGTTCATTAAAAAAAGAGTGTGAGGATTCTCTTCAAAGTTATTGAGGACAATATCATTCCAAACTCCTATAGTGCTAGGAAAAATTAATTTTATTTTTATCAGAGTGGAAATATAGTATATTCTACGAGGATTTACATTGAGGATCTCAAGAAATGTAGCTCTTAGATCCATTAAATACACTTTCAGATATTCTAACATAATTTTTATTCCCCTCATAGTAGTATAAGATTATCAACTCCTCCTAAAACGGCATGGAAATCAGATGCCCCATGTATAAATAGGTTCCATACAAAGGCATCAGGAATGAAGCCACATAATGCAATGGAAGAGTCTCCATAAGAAGAAGGCTTGGGTAAAACCACTGTGAGAGGTACCATTGATATGTCTTCATTATTAGTGAATTATATAGTTGATAATGGTGGATCTCACTCATTTATTTTATCCCATATTGTCAATATTCTTGTGGATCGTTTATCTTGAGAAATGGATATTACTAAACCCCTTTTATAAAAAGGTAGAGTGGGGTCTATATAGTCTTTGTGTCTTCTCTCTATAAAATGTTTATCTAGCTTGATGTTTTTTGGTCCTTGACATGAAATATATTGATGTCATATTCAAGATGGATTTACCCATTGCCAATAATGTGCATATTGATTATTATCTTCAACGGGTCTACTTTACCACACAAAGTGGTGTGTCTCTTGTCTTTTAAGAAAAATCAGAACCAAGGTTGAGAAATGTCATAACTTTTTATCTAGAGTTATGGAACAAAATATTAGTGTTTTCATTTGATCTAGAGTGGTAATCTTTGAGCGGTGGTTTCCCACTAGTCTTCATCGAGTTTCCCGACATGTTTCCATCTGATTATCTTGTTTTCTACAAGTAATGTAGGTTAATTTCTTAATTTATTTAATGACTTCCAATCAAATTTTTTAAATTCACTCTTACCTATTTAATTCTACTAAAATGAAAGAGATGAAGTACCAATTGGATTATCTTTTTGAGAAAGAAATTATACACCCTAGCATGTCACCTTGAGAAGCTCTAATCCTCTTATTTATGAATGTTGATGGTTCTATTTTATTATGTGTTGAAAAAGAAAGCTCAATGGATTTATGGTAATGAACAAGTATCTATTTACAAGGACTGATGATCTATTTTATATGTTGAAAGGGGTGATTTTTTTTCAAATATTGGCATCTGATATACTTACAATCTGTTTAGGATAAATGAATCTACAATTCATAAAACATCTTTAGGGGTAAGTATGACCTTTATTAGTACCTTGTTATTAACATTGGTCTAACTACTTCTATTGTAGTTTTCATTGATATAAGGTACATTATTTTCTATTAGTATCTAGATTCCTTTTTAGTAGTCTTTGTGGATGACATCCACATTTACTCTAAATCCTATAAGGATCATGTGAAACATCTAAGAATAGTTTCGAGTCTTCTGATAAATCACTATGTTTACACCATGCATTAAAAGTGTGAATTCTAAATTTGGGAAGTGAAATTACTGGTACATGTGGTGTCTGAACGTGGAATAGAAAACTGATACAGAGAAGGTGAAGGTTGTTATGACTTGGGAGAAATGAAAAATGTAATTGAGATTCAATGATTCTTGTGATTAGCTAGAAATTATCACGAGTTCCCGAAGGAATTTTCAATGATGGATTCCATAATGACTTTTATGACTCTTATGTCAGTGAATTTTTCATGGAATGAAAAGTCATAGCGTTATTTTTTTGATATGAATAATCTTTTGAATACTTTACTAATGTTGAATCTTTTAGAGGTCATGCATGTCTTTGTGGTATTTTTTGATGCATTGTTTTTAGGCTTGTGATGTGTTCTTATGTAGGGCAGTCATGTAGGTGCTTATGGATATCATTAGCTTAGGTCACATGGGAATAATTACCCTACACACAACCTTGAACCTACAACTATTATGCATGAACATAAGTGTTGTTGGTAATACCTTTTTGAGAAATGATTACTATGTATTCAGAACATAAAAGATTGACATATCCCTTCTCTCAAAAATATATGAATCTTTCTCAAAGGCTCTGGGAAGAAATATTTCAGTCTTTTGATTTTAACATATCTTACAACTTGGGGAAATAGAATGTTGTTTCAGATGTGTTGAGCAAGAAATTTTCAACAAAGGTAGTGATATAATTTGTAAAAGAGTGTAATATGATTGCTCTCTTTGCATAGTTTCATACTGGAGTTTAGGGTAAAGGGGAAGATGTTTCATTACATAGTGTTTAGTTGACATCCTCTCTTCTTGAGTTGATTATTTAGGATCAAGAGATTGATGGTTAATTTCATAACATTTGAAACTCTCTTTATAGTGGAGAGTCAATTTCCAAATTCTCATCTCAAAATATACTTTTCTATGATATGAGAATTGATTCATTGTTCTATTAGTAGTAAGTGAGGATGTGATGGGGGATTTTCACAATTCATGGTGGGTTGTGCACCCATGAACCAATAATATGTTTTATGACATGCAGCATCAGTTCTGGTGGCTGGGAATGGGATGGGAAATTGTTTAGTTTTTCTTGCATTGCTATACATGCAAGTAGGTTAAGGTCGATCATTAGAAACATTCAGGTTTATTTCAGCCACTTATAATCCCTACTTAGAATCTATATGAAATATCTATGGACATTGTGGTTGGGATGCCTCATACCCAGAGAATGAAGAATGGGATATGGGTTTTGATCGATAGGCTGACTAAGCCATATCACTTTATACAAATTAATGATAAAACAAATGTTGTGGAGTTGGGAAATTACTATGTGAAAGAGATTTTTCATTTTCACAGAGCTCGATCTCTTATAGTTTTTGATAGGGATCCTTGGTTCACTTTTCTAATTTAGATAGGCCTTTGGGAGAAACTTGGATCTATGGTAAATTTGAGTAGGACCCACCATCCACTGTCAGATGGTTAGATAGAGATATCAACACAAATTCTTAAGGATATTCTTCGTGCTTATGTTATGGTCTTCAGTGTGGCATGCTATGATCACTTGGGGCAGGTCGAATTTTCTTATAACAATTCTTACCAGACCAATTTAAAATGTAACATTCCGAGGTCTCGTAAGGAAGACCTTATAAATATCTGTTTATTTGGTCAGAGATTGGTGATAATTCATTAGATGGAACAATATTGGTGCAAGAGATGACTTTGAAGATTAAAATTATTCGTTACATACTGTTGACAACAAAGTGCTGATATTAGTCTTATACTCATCATCGCCATAGAATGTTTGAGTTATCAATTGTTGACTATGTGATCTTGAAGGTTTCACCCTGGTTGAGTCATCGACATCTTGGGAGTCAAGGGAACTGTGGTCCTCTTTTTGTGGTAGTTTTTGATATTACTGAAAAGGTGGGGAAAGTTGCATGCTATTTATAACTTCCACCACAAATGACGTCAATTCATAACTTGTTCCTTTCATCTTTTCTGTGAAAGTGTTTATTTGGTTCATCTCATGTTTTGAGATGGAGAAATATTGTAATGGCCTGGACCCCTCCGGTCCATTCCTTTGTTGAAATCGATCTGGTCAACACAACGCACGTTATAATGATATTTTTTTTATAATAATTGGTGACGATTTAATAAATTTTAATTGGGGTTTTGTTATAAGTGTTATACTAAATAATAATAATAATAATAATGTTGGCTTAATTTTTGAATGAACCGTTAATAAAAATTTAATGAAATTTAAATTTTGAATTAAATTCAATGAGATATGAGAATAAATGAGAGATGTTATGATAATTGTGTAAAAATAATTAAATAAATGTTTAAAATGAATTTTGGGCATGCCACATAGAGAATGAGAAGGAGCCATTTTGTTGTGGGCGTGATGAATATTTTGGTAGGAATGAGATTGGAGAGAGAATATTAACAATATATTAATAATGCTATGAAATAAAAGGAGAGTCGCACCAATTAAATAATGATTGGAGAGAGAATTAGATTGGAGAGAGAAAAGGTTTAAATGAAATAAAGATTTAATATTTAAACCAAAAAAATAAATAATTTAAAGAGGAGTCAATCATGGGACGTGTTGAACATGGAGAAAAGAAAGTGGGAGGCGCCACTTGTGGAGTGAGTTAAAGATTTGAAATAAATTGGAGAGAGAGTGTGAGAATTAAAAGAGAAGTAATAAAAGAAAAGAAAAAGAAATCAATGAAGGAGAAAAGGAGAAAGGCGCACCAAATTGGAGAGAGAGGGTTGGGTGGTTTTAGGTATTTGAAATAAATCAATTAAAAATAATATAATAATAATCATGTTAATGTTTTTGTAGGTAAAACACTTTTCCGACCATAACTTATTCGTGTGACCTCGGTTTCACGAACCGTCTGCGGTAGTGTGACCCTGACATCAAGACAGAAATTATGAGTCCCATATTGGAGGACTTTTTCGGGGTTTCGGATTGGGTATCCGAAGCGGTCGGTAAATAATAGATTTAATATTATTATTAAATCTTTGGATCGTCATAACGTCCATGTGCGACGTCCGATTGGCTTCTCATCAGTGGCGATGTGATCCAATACTAAATACGGTCAATTCAGTCTAATGTTTAATATTAAATTATGGTTCATGTCTTGGGTCCACGAGACACCCAATAAAAATAATATTGTTATTATTACGGGATCTTGTATCCAACACATCTCCCTCATACAGTATCAGATTGATGATCCGTCAGCGACAGCGCAACCCTGAAATTATGACGGTCATTTTAAGACCATTAATGAGCTACTTTTATGACTCATGCCTCGAGTCAACGAAACACACATATTAATAAAATTTACGTTATTATTAAAACGCGTGGAAACCGCGTGACGTGTCGTGTGTTGACCAGTCAAAACACGTAACGAGTGTACAGTCACACCGTGTATTCATCAATACACGCTGCATACTGTTTTACCTATTCATTGGCTATATAAGAAAGGGGCGCGGATTATTTCCAGACCAATCGCTTCTTCTTCACACGATGAAACTCTTGGATGATCAAGAAGTCTTCCTCCTCTAACTTCTTTGTCCGAACTCCGATCGTCGATCCGTCAGCGGCCATAGGATCGTAGCGACGAGACGAAGCTTCTAAGACTAGACTTGTCACCTTTCCTTCCGGCCTTCCTTCTCCAGCTTCCATCCTAGGAGGCGTTTGTCGGGTTTGGCGAAGGCGGAGGACACCGAAGGACGTCGTCGGAAGCGACGTGATCGGGACCTTTTGAGGTAGGGATTTACCTTCGTCTCTCTTTTTGGTGCAACATGCGGGGTGGGATATTTTTCTTTTGTTCCATGGGATGCAGTTGAACTTTAAATAAAGATAATAACCGGATAAAGAAGGGTTTGGGGTTTTGTACTGTTTCTTTTGCCTTCGAGTTTCTTTATCTTCTGATTGTGATTTTGGATTGAAAGGCCTTTGCCTACTGAAAATCAAGGCTGTTGGTGGCCTTTGCGTGCGCAATTGATATCTGAATTTTTTGTGGTTGGTTTTGTTAAAACATGGAAAATGGATAAGCACGTAAAGACTGTCTGATTAAATGAGAATGAAAACCTTGTGTGATCACCCCGATTGAACAAAGTTGGAATAATGAACATGTTAGTGGTTTGGTTGTTTTGTGGAAAATGCCTTTATTTATGAAAAGTGTTTTGATTATGAAAAGTGTTTTGAAGTAAAAGGTGTTTTCAAATGCGGAAATGTTTTGTGTGTGGAAAGGGTTTTTTGTGTGGAACTTTGAAATAAATGAATGATTGAATGTTGTATGGTTGTGATAATCTCTTGTAAATGAAATGGCATGTGGTTGCTTGTGTTTTACATAAACATGGTTGTGGATGGCAGGGATATGTTTGTGAAAGGTTTTTTCTGGATGTTAGTTGCCCAATAGTAATAATTTATTAAACCATTGCATGAAACATGAAAACCTAAATGGGGTTGGGGGATGATTTTTTGGTTGTTGATGCATGCTTCGTGGTAGCAGTGCCGAGGCACATGCTCAGTTTCTCTTTTTAAGAAGCCATAGGTTGGGCTATGTGTTTGGTATATGTATATATACAATTTTATCTTTGTGTTTTGTCACACCACACCCATGTCAAGCACCTAGTGCTAAACACTCCCATTTTATGGGAGAGGGTGTTCCCCCTTAGTTACTAGCTCCTTCCTGCTCCTTCTTTCATAGGCTATGATGGCTTGAGGTGACCTTACACCCAAGACTCTTCTTGTAGGTTTCAGAGGATGTGATGGCTTGATGCGACCTTTAGCCCAAGACTCTTCGGGCAGGCTTACCGTTCCCATGAACCTTCGGGATGAGGCCCAGGTGTCTGCGGGCGGGTTAATGGTTGTGGCCCAAGTGTGTGCGGGCGAGATGCGTGGTTGTGAGGCCCAGGTGTGTGCGGGCGGGATGTGTGGTTTGGCCCAGGTGTGTGCGGGCGGGAAGAGTGTGGTAGCGTCAGGACGTTTGCCGTTAGTAAGAGTAGCATCTAATTAAGTGGGAAATGGTGCGGGGTACCCAATACTTTTGTTCTATATATATAAACTAAACATGTTTGTGTTACTTGGTGAGTGTGACCAGTGAGGCGGGGTGGATAGTTTTTCCTTGTTAGTTTCCTGTTCTTCTGTTTTCTCACGGGACCTTAGGGTGTCTCTCAACTTGTGCACGAGAGCTTTAGGTTTCCCTACTGAGTATACTTGTATGCTCACCATACGTTTACTTTCAGGTTTCCAGGAGGACTACCAGGGTCGTGCGGGACCCTACTAGTCGGGCAGTTGGAGTTGTTGCAGTTGTTGTTCTCTTGTTTTCTTTGGTATTGTACTTTTGAGCTTCCTTGTACTTGTACCTTGTTATAAAAATTGTTTAAACATGCATGTGGGCTTGGTTTGGGTTTATTTAAATACACTTTTTCTTTTCCCTTTTTGGTGGTTGACTTGTCCTATTTCCCGATCCAAAATAATAAAAAGGGTAATGCCTCCCATATTTGTGAAAACTCATACCCTTGGTGCTAGTCGCCAACCCGGGGCCTATTGGAGGCGGGACTCGGGGGTCATTATCTTCCTTTCACCATTGCCAGATCAGGAGGGACATCTTTGGTGGGAGGGGGTCGTGAGAGAATGGTATCAGAGGTGATGGTTGAGAGATAGGATGGAGTTTGGAGTTAGGCATAGTGAGGATTGCATGGGATGGTAGGGCAACAGTGTTCGTTAATCTTGGTGCATGACATAGGCCAGGGAAGACCGGCTAGGACACGGAATTTTAGGGCCCCCCGTGATCCGATGCATGGACTCTGAGCCTACCGAACAACCAAGTGAGGCTACATTGATTTTAGGGTAGTAACCCTAGGAAAGGTACATGCATCATCATGTTTGTGTTTTACTTGATTAGGGGCGTTCTGGGAATAAAGTAAAATGATAAAATGAACGGTGGAGGTGGTCAGGATCAGTACCCGCCTCAGCAGCAGTTGCCGTCGAGGCCCTTTCAGCAGCAGTAGGGCCCTCCGAGGGTAGACCCTGTAGGAGGAGGCCGATATCAGGGTGCTCCTAAGGGACCTCGACCAGGGCGTGGTCGGGGAGGCGGTCTACATCAGAGAGGCAGAGGAGATGGGCGTGGATAGTTGCACGCAGCAGAGTTGGCAGCTCCAGCAGGACCAGAGGTGGTACGAGGTACGATCTGTTTGTTCAGCACTCTTGTTTCTACCTTGTTTGATTCAGGAGCTTCGCACTCTTTTGTTGCACCCAGTCTAGCCCATGCTTTGGGTCTAGACGTAGAGAGACTTTCTATACCCCTGGTACTGAGTACGCCTGTTGGAGGTCAGACCTGTTTGTCTTGTGTTTGTCGGGGATGCGAGCTGACGTTGGGACCACATCGGTCCATTGGAGATCTTCTTTTGCTACAGATGCATCCATACGACGTCATCTTAGGCATCGACTGGCTGTTCTCTGTTAGTGCTGTTATCGACTGCTTCCGGAGAAGAGTCGTGTTCTCCGATATGGATGGACAGCGTGTGACTTTTGTTGGCTTGTTGTATGTGAGATCTTTGTTCTTTGTTCTTGGGAAGTGTGTGGCTTGTCCGGATATATGGGAAAGTAAAAACCTGATCCTTAATCAAGACGCATTAATGAGGATGCGATTAAACCCGTGCAGGCGAGTCAGTGCCGCCTAAAGCGGATAGTATCTTGACATAGGAGAGGGAATTCCTAACTCATAGAGATGTTGGTTGGTTCCTTGTCATGACGAGAGCCCTGAGAGGTATCTTGTGGAGTGGTTATTCAGATCCTTTCCTTCTTCTGGGTCAGTTTTTAATTCTCGAGGACGATAATGTTTTGAGAGGTATCTAATGTAATGGCCTGGACCCCTCCATTCCATTCCTTTGTTTAAATCAATCTGGTCAACACAACGCACATTATAATGATATTTTTTTATAATAATTGGTGACGATTTAATAAATTTTAACCGGGGTTTTGTTATAAGTGTTATACTAAATAATAATAATAATAATGTTGGCTTAATTTTTGAATGATCCGTTAATAAAGATTTAATGAAATTTAAATTTTGATTTAAATTCAATGAGATATGAGAATAAATGAGAGATGTTATGATAATTGTGTAAAAATAATTAAATAAATGTTTAAAATGAATTTTGGGCGTTCCACATGGAGAATGAGGAGGAGACATTTTGTTGTGGGCGTGATGAATATTTTGGTAGGAATGAGATTGGAGAGGGAATATTAACAATATATTAATAATGATATGAAATAAAAGGAGAGGCGCACCAATAAAATAAAGACTGGAGAGAGAATTAGATTGGAGAGAGAAAAGGTTTAAATGAAATAAAGATTTAATATTTAAACCAATAAAATACATAATTTAAAGAGGAGTCAATCATGGGACGTGTTGAACATGGAGAAAAGAAAGTGGGAGGCGCCACATGTGGAGTGAGTTAAAGATTTGAAATAAATTGGAGAGAGAGTGTGAGAATTAAAAGAGAAGTAATAAAAGAAAAGAAAAAGAAATCAATGAAGGAGAAAAGGAGAAAGGCGCACCAAATTGGAGAGAGAGGGTTGGGTGGTTTTAGGTATTTGAAATAAATCAATTAAAAATAATAATATAATAATCATGTTAACGTTTTTGTTGGTAAAACACTTTTCCGACCATAATTTATTCGTGTGACCTCGGTTTCACGAACCATCTGCGGTAGTGTGACCCTGACATCAAGACAGAAATTATGAGTCCCATACTGGAGGACTTTTTTGGGGTTTCGGATTGGGTACCCGAAGCGGTCGGTAAATAATAGATTTATTATTATTATTAAATCTTTGGCTCGTCATAACTTCCATGTGCGACGTCCGATTGGCTTCTCATCAGTGGCAATGTGATCCAATAATAAATACGGTCAATTCAGTATAATGTTTAATATTAAATTATGGTTCATGTCTTTGGTCCACGAGACACCCAATAAAAATAATATTGTTATTATTACGGGATCTTGTATCCAACGTATCTCGCTCATACGGTATCGGATTGATGATCCGTCAGCGACAGCGTAACCCTGAAATTATGACGGTCATTTTAAGACCATTAATGAGCTACTTTTATGACTCATGCCTTGGGTCAACGAAACACACATATTAATAAAATTGATGTTATTATTAAAACGCGTGGAAACCGCGTGACGTGTCGTGTGTTGACCAGTAAAAGCACGTAACGGGTGTACAGTCACACCGTGTATTCATCAATACACGCTGCATACTGTTTTACCTATTCGTTGGCTATATAAGAAAGGGGCGCAGATTATTTCCAGACCAATCGCTTCTTCTTCGCACGACGACACTCTTGGATGATCAAGAAGTCTTCCTCCTCTAACTTCTTTGTCCGAACTCCGATCGTCGATCCGTTAGTGGCCACAGGATCGTAGTGACGAGACGAAGCTTCTAAGCCCGGAATTGTCACCTTTCCTTCCGGCCTTCCTTCTCCAGCTTCCATCCTAGGAGGCGTTTGTAGGGTTTGGTGAAGGCGGAGGACACCGAAGGACGTCGTCGGAAGCGATGTGATCGGGACCTTTTGAGGTAGGGGTTTACCTTCGTCTCTCTTTTTGGTGCAACATGCGGGGTGGGATATTTTTCTTTTGTTCCATGGGATGCATTTGAACATTAAATAAAGATAATAACCAGATAAAGAAGGGTTTGGGGTTTTGTGCTGTTTCTTTTGCCTTCCAGTTTCTTTATCTTCTGATTGTGATTTTGGATTGAAAGGCCTTTTCCTACTGAAAATCAAGGCCGTTGGTGGCCTTTGCGTGCACAATTGATATATGAATTGTTTTTGGTTGGTTTTGTTAAAACATGGAAAATGGATAAGCACGTAAAGACTGGCTGATTAAATGAGAATGAAAACCTTGTGTGATCACCCCGATTGAACAAAGTTGGAATAATGAACATGTTGGTGGTTTGGTTGTTTTGTGGAAAATGCCTTTATTTATGAAAAGTGTTTTGATTATGAAAAGTATTTTGAAGTAAAAGGTGTTTTCAAATGAGGAAATGTTTTGTGTGTGGAAAGGGTTTTATGTGTGGAACATTGAAATAAATTAATGATGGAATGTTGTATAGTTGTGATAATCTCTTGTAAATGAAATGGCATGTGGTTGCTTGCGTTTTATCAAACCTTGGTTGTGGATGGCAGGGATATGTTTGTGAAAGGTTTTTTCTGGATGTTAGTTGCCCAGTAGTAATAATTTGTTAAACCATTGCATGAAACATGAAAACCGAAATGGGGTTGGGGGATGATTGTTTGGTTGTTGATGCATGCTTCGTGGTAGCAGTGCCGAGGCACATGCTCAGTTTCTCTTTTTAAGAAACCATAGGTTGGGCTGTGTGTTTGGTATATGTATATATATAATTGTATCTTTGTGTTTTGTCGCACCACACCCATGTCAAGCACCTAGTTACGAACACTCCCATTTTATGGGAGAGGGTGTTCCCCCTTAGTTACTAGCTCCTTCCTGCTCCTTCTTCCATAGGCTGTGATGGCTTGAGGTTACCTTACACCCAAGACTCTTCGGGTAGGTCTCGGAGGCTATGATGGCTTGAGGTGACCTTTATCCCAAGACTCTTCGGGCAGGCTTACCATTCCCAAGAACCTTCGGGATGAGGCCCAGGTGTCTGCGGGCGGGTTAGTGGTTGTGGCCCAGGTGTGTGCAGGCGAGATGCGTGGTTTTGAGGCCCAGGTGTGTGCGGGCGGGATGTGTGGTTTGGCCTAGGTGTGTGCGGGCGGGAAGAGTGTGGTAGCGTCAGGACGTTTTCCGTTAGGAAGAGCAGCATCTAATTAAGTGGGAAATGGTGCGGGGTACCCTATACTTTAGTTATATATATATATACTAAACTTGTTTGTGTTACTTGGTGAGTGTGACCAGTGAGGCTGGGTGGATAGTTTTTCCTTGTTAGTTTCTGGTTCTTCTATTTTCTCACGGGACCTTAGGGTGTCTCCCCACTTGTGCACGAGAGCTTTAGGTTTCCCTACTGAGTATACTTGTATGCTCACCCTACGTTTACTTTCAGGTTTCCAGGAGGACTACCAGGGCCGTGCGGGACCCTACTAGTCGGGCAGTTGGAGTTGTTGTAGTTGTTGTTCTCTTGTTTTCTTTGGCATTGTACTTTTGAGCTTCCTTGTACTTGTACCTTGTTATAAAAATTGTTTAAACATGCATGTGGGCTTGGTTTGGGTTTATTTATATACACTTGTTCTTTTCCCTTTTTGGTGGTTGACTTGTCCTATTTCCCGATCCAAAATAATGAAAAGGGTAATGCCTCCCATATTTGTGAAAACTCATACCCTTGGTGCTAGTCGCCAACCCAGGGCCTACTGGAGGCGGGACTCGGGGGTCATTATCTTCCTTTCACCATTGTCAGATCATGAGGGACATATTTGGTGGTAGGGGGTCGTGACAAATATGAATATTGATCTGATTTTTTTTTGACAGAGTGGCCAGTTAGGATAGTTGATTCTGATACTAAGGTACTTCATGGAAGGACAATGCCATTGGTTTGTGTGATATGGAAGCATGATTCTGATAATCATGAAATTTGGGAATGCAAAGGACTAATGAGAGAGAATTTGGATCATCTTTTTTTCATGACGTTAATTATTTTATTTTTTGAGATATAATGTTTTTATGGTGGGGAGGTTGTAACAACCCATTACTGATCTGATAGGTATTACTTTAACCTTATAATGAATTTTCCTTTTCATTTAATGGGAAGGGTTGAAAATTAATTTAGAGGATACATATAATTATAATGTATTAGTTTTTTTGGAATATTAGCTTTAAATATCTTTTTCTGTAGGCTACCGGAGGGTTACATATAGTGCAATTGGGTTACATGACAAGTAATGGTTTATGGAGGCATGATGTGAAAGGATTCACACTATTAAGGTTACACAACATGAATAGACGTTACATGTTGTTTGTTACTTAATGATAAATTTTCAATTTAAAGCGATGTGTTGTTTAGCTGTTATTAAAGATAATTATTTCTTGACGTGATGGGGTATTACATGTCATGTAATACCCCCGACTACAGTTTTTGAAATGGGAAACAGGGATGTGATATCTTTTATTCCCCACAACAATTTCATATCCATTAACATAAGGCCTTCTTTAAGTGATCTTAAATCTCTCCAACCCTCCCATATCCTCTCTTTTGAAGTTTGATCATCATTGTACATGCAATGTCATTCCTAGTTAAGTGTTTACATTTATTCTTCATCTTTATATATTTATCCTCCATTGGGATTTAAATAGATCATATTGAAATTTATGGATCTATGCTCAATGTTATTTGATCCAATCTCTAGGATGTGTTTTGAGGTCTTCTACACCATAATTATCATTGATGGGTGTCATTGTGAGTGTTGAGTTTTAGGAAAAGGTATGTGATTGAGACCTATTTAGAAAAATTGATTAAATTGAATTTATTCATTTATTTAAACTATTGATTTAAATTATTTTGTCCAAACATCATTACATTTGATTTAATAAAATCCAATTGTAGTTAATTGGGTGATTTGAAATGGTTTTGGAATGAGAATTTGGAAAACCCCCAATTTCTATAAATTGGGGTTTGTTTATGAAAATTGCATGATTTAAATTGTTTAATTTAAATTTTAATTTAGATAAAATTGATTTCAAATAAGTTGTTGAATTGAATTATGAAATTTATAGAACTAGATTTGATTATATTTGAAACTAGTCAAAATGACATAAAATGTTTTTATAGAAAACCAGTGGGTTTAACTTGTCAAAGAGGAATGTTTTTTTATTAAAACTCATTTTGGTTTTAAATTGAAAATTTTGCAATGAAATGGAGGAATGTGATTTAATTCTGTTTTGAGAAGTCCTAAAATAAATTTCCCATCATTTATTGTGTAAGATCACATGAAATCATTAGGTATTTTGTAAGTTATTTGGATACATTATATGTTATTACAACATTCTAAAACATAAATGCCATGGGTCAAATCACTGATGGGATGGTGAGAAGTCTTCTTTTTCCAGTGTCATGGGGATGTGTGTATACACATATTTCTTAGATCACATTGAGTGTGTAGAGTCCTATAACCTGGAAGATATGTACCTTTTTTCAGATGACCATGTTACTCACTTGATGTATATTTGGGATCTAAATGTATTCCAATGTTGTAAAACGTTTTTACATGCATCCAGAATTTATGTAAACTATTTTATTTAACTGTTTTATCTAATCCATTGTTTTATATATATTCCATTAACATTAAATACATTTATTAAATTAATTTCCATCTTTTGAACTATATATAATTGCTATTTAAATATTCATTGAAAATTATAAACCTATATATTTTAAAAATATAAAGAATTCGATTGATTAATATATGGTGGGAATATATTATGAAATCCTTGGTGAGACGCTACTGGGTTTTTTAGCCCACTCCTTACTTATTTTCTTGACATGTTTTCAAATTTTCTCCTTCCAGGTTCAAGAAAGGGGAAAGGATCTTGTGGAGGCAGATTCATCTGTTGAAAATTGGTCATTGTGGGTTATGACCTTAGGGAATTGGTCTTTTTTCCTATTTTGGCACTTGGTTTGTAGTACTTTGTGTATTTTTATTCCATGTTGAATTCTGTTAATTTACTCATAGTGGAGTTTTTTATTTATGCATACTGACTTTTCTTTCTTCCACTATGTTTTGTGGAAAATCCATTCCCGCATATATATATTATGATTCTAGGTTCGAGTAACTAACATGTGGGGATCTGGAACACCTCTTGGGTTATGTCATGTATTGGTCATTTATTGGTTTATTGGGGTACACAAGCTGGTTCATGACAAAACAACTTGGATTTATTTATATTATTTGATGCATTCTCTTTTTTATAGTGCTCAAAATACCTATGCTTCTCCCAGTTTTCTTTTAATGCATATGTTTTTCATAATTCCTTCCCTTTATTGAGGGCACAAAAAAAATATTTCTTCACATGATGAAAAATTATGAGAGCCAATTCCATTCAGATATTTGGATTAATTCCTTTAAAAAATAATTTGATCATATAATCTATGTTGCGTATATTATTTTAACATACCTAGATAACCTCTTAATGGAAGCTTAATAACCTGCAACACTCTTCTATTTTTTCATTAATATAAAAAACAATCTCTTCATGTCAATTTTTTGATTAAGAGAGAAGTATTTATTGAAGAATGTATCCCTACAAGTACACAATTCCATGATATCAATTTATTCTTCATCCATTGTATTCAAGATCAAAGACCAGCACTGATCTGCATCATCAATCATAAAATAAACTACAACTATAATCTTTACATTTTATCCTCATTATAATGTCAGGACTGTATTATCCAAATATTTAATCCATTTCTCAGATATCATTCGATCAATATACCAACTAGGTTATGGGGGCCGCAACTGCATAATGTGATCCAACATCAGTGAATCTCACTATGGAACTAGTTGCTCTATCTGGGAATGTCTACATGTCCTCTTCTGATTAATATGTCCTAATATTTCCATAACATTATCAATTCCAATTCCAGCTATATTGGTTTTATCATTATGGAAATATCTTCATTTTCCATGATTATTGACACCATTCATCATTCAAAGTGCCATTTCAAAACAATGGAATATACCAGATTCGCTCACAAAATTATAAACATTTTATAACACCACATATGGTATAACACATAAGATAAATTTATGTATCATAAATCTTGGAATCATAAACCATAGTCTCATTGTAGAAATCATTATTCCAATCCCTTAATAATGGTAGGTAAGGAGAATGTGAATTATCCAAATCATATCCCTCAGGAGTGTCAAACTAGGTAAGCAGTAAGGCATGTTGACATCTACTAGGTAACCCCAAGTCAAACCTATAACACGTTGTCAGATTTGTTACTCCTATGTACATATGTTCCATAACAACATCCACTTATAGTATCTAGATCATGATGTATTTTCATTAATACCCATATAATAATCACCTTGCCAAAATTCTAGGGTGTTATTATATACATATCATCAATGTTTATCATAGGGTTGTTCTCCCTAATATATATTATCTAAATATTGTATGGAATTTTATACTAAAATTACTTTTGATACCAAATATAACACCGCAACCCCAGAAGCCTATAGTCGGTTCACTATTTTATTACATTGGAATGATTACAAGGAAGGAAATCTCAAATAACTGTTTAGTTTTGCGATTTTGGAAATCCTAATAACTTAAAAGATACGCATAATACATTTAGAAAATAAAATAAATACATGGTACAAAATAAAAATAAGTAAACAACAACCTTTAACGCTTATTTAATGATTTCATCTTCATTACATGGGGAAGGAAATTTTAAAAATGGTGAGTTAAAATTCCCAGTAAGGGTTAATAAAATGGAAGCAATAATGTATCCTTGATAAAAAATTAACATGAAATGGTAAATGAATGATAACACATTCTATTCCAATAAATATATAAGGAAATATCAATATGGAAAGGTAAGAAACTAAAACTTATGCAATCTAAATCAATGAACTGGGAATGAAATGTATCAATATATATATTGATGCAAAATCATATGAATGAATTATAACATAATCTAAATTAAGGAAATGATTAATTATTGGACACCATGTTTCCTAGGTACATTTAACCAATACCATCAAGACCATTCACAAGAAGGTTTAGCTATTATGTAAAAACCCATCTATATTTCCAAATATTTCATCTTGTGAGACAACCGATGCTTCAACGCAATATCCATAGCCGGGTCCCAAATGTGTTATACCAGTCCAAAGCATTCGCCATAATCTTGAATAACGTGCCTTAAAATATCTGTATTGAATACTGGAGACAATTTTATCAATAGCACCACAGTGGAGGCTATGTAACAACAAGTTTTGTTGAAATTAATTAATGTAAATACCATTAAATAGATCATAAACAGAATCTTGTGGGAAATGACATTGCACATTCAAAAGTGTCCTATATTAAATTGAAATATTTAAATCATAAACCTCAAGAAGGAATAATATTAAATGTAACTTATAATACCATGATATTAAGTGGATTCATGATATAACATGTT
The DNA here is from genome assembly GCA_963277665.1 of Viscum album. Taxonomy (NCBI): domain Eukaryota; kingdom Viridiplantae; phylum Streptophyta; class Magnoliopsida; order Santalales; family Viscaceae; genus Viscum; species Viscum album. The sequence goes on from OY728161.1 coordinate 1,877,728,929, forward strand.
TATGTTATCTAAATTCACCATATAAATGTGAATTGGTGTATAATAAGAAAAAAGGATCAAATGAATGTAAATTGTGATGAAATCCCACACCTTAACCTTCCATTCTTATTGTGGTCATTATATTCTTGTATAGTGGTCCAAAATATGCTACAAAATTATACCAGAACCGTAATAATATTCATTAGACCATATATTATCCTTTTATAACATCTCATTACCTTTTTTGTTAACAATAATTCATTAATTTGACTATTTCCTGTTTTAATTGCCTAGTTTTATCAAGTATGTTTGGACTAGTTATTTATTGTTATTATTATTTTTATGATGGTTTCATCATCTCTAAAAATTTTAAAATGATTTAATTATCATATATATTATTTATTTATTTATTTATAATAATCTAAAATTTTTGGAGTTAAGAAATTAAATTCACCATTCCTGGAGACAGTAGGCCGTACGTATGCATGAACAGTATTTTCATTTATTTTCTGTATTAAAAGAATGAAACATAACAGATAAATATTAGTGTTATAAGTCTAGTATCATATTTCTATAATTTATGTTATATATGTCTGTTAACATCATCCTTAATATTTTCCATGTTTAATGTGAAATAATCACATAATATTGAGGGGGTAGTAGTCCACACTTCCCTAAGCGATGTTGTCATATTTACGAAAAATTTAATGTCTACAGGTATTTGTTATTTAAAAATTTAAGAAGAATGAAGATATAATATATATAATATATGTCATATATAACAATATTTTCCATCCCAATATCCTCCATGATAGGAGGTAAGGGAAAATGAACAATCATCGTTTTGTGATGTAGTAGTTCATTGTACACAAAAAAAATATAGTTGTTAGAAATTATTTGGATGTGTGTGTGTATGTGTAGGTCTGAAACATAGAATAAAAACATACTAGTATATTTAGGATACTGGTGCTTTTGTAAAAAAACTTAATAAGAAATTTATAGGTAGAGGAAAATGGATTTTAAACTAGAAATTATGAGAGAAGACGTTACCAGTTTATTGAGAAACTTCTTTGGGTTTATACCAAAAGGATTCATTAGAAGGATCTGTATAATTGGAGTATTCATAGTCTATAAGGGTGATTTTGTGAATTTATTTGGGTATATATTCTCCTATCCTATGTATTTTGAGATGTGTTAAGATGTGTGAGAGGTGGTGGCATTTTATAGGGATGTAAAAGGACTCACTTAGAATTTTTGGAAACAATTTTGGTGTACACAAGTTATTACATAAAAAAAGTAATAAAAACCCACCCAAATCAATAATATAAGGTTTTATTGAAGTGGTATGTCCAGAAAATGGGGTTTGGACATGTAACGTGGTTATTTGGGACATTGAATTTAATGTTTAGTCCCTTATTAAGAAAAATTTTACATTAATAAGTGTAATTATTTTTAATTACATTCAAAAATATGTTTGGTCCAAAAAAACGTTTTCTTTATAAGTCATTATAAACTTTTATGGTTTGAAATTTGGAATAAAATTTTTCAAATTATAATCATAAAGGTGAAATAAATTGATTTAAAATTTATTCTGTAGGTGGGATGACAATGTTGGTTTTAAAGTAAAAATATCGAAAAGTTTGTTATCTTTTTAGAGTCATTTTCAATGTGGAATTTATATATAAGAACTCTATTAAATTAATTGTAAAAAATATTACCTAATTAAACATTAAATAAAATATAAAACATAATTTAAATTTGTAAATAAATTAGATCAAAATGTAGTTTTGAACTAAAATTCAGTATTTTTAACGATTCATTAAAAAACTAAATGTTTAAGAAAATATCAAACAAATAACCCTAACCTAATTTTTATGTTATATTTTCCAATATGGAGTTTTTCATACATATTAAATCAATTATTGTTTCAAATTTTATATCTAAAATGGGTTCTCTAGTAAATGGTAGTAAAATTGCATTTATAAAAAAACCGGCTTTTAATGTGTAAAATATGATTTGTTCTTATCATATGCATATCAAGAATAATGGATGAGTATCAAAAATATTTTATTTAATATACAACATTTACATTTAATTTAATTAATTAATTATTACAGATTAATCATGTTTATTAAGATAAAACTCATTTAAAAGAAAAAAAATTAATAATAGTTTTTTATATCCAATTTGTTCTTATTTTTGATTCTCATTAATTTGTAATCCATGAATTAATTTTATATTTATATAAACTATGGATTTTCATAAGATAGATAATACTATTTATAATGGCTATTATATATCTTTTTATATCAACTAAAAATATATTAATAATATACTATTATTCAGTTAAAATCTGTATTGTATGTAACGAACCAAACTTTTGCCAATGAAAATTATACTTGATCTAATTATATGTCTGATTATGTATAATGGTTATATAAAATATATTCAGTTCATTGGTTTCAGGGTTTTGGAATTTAAAATGGTGTTAAGAATTGTGACAGTTTCAAATATCGTTGTTGAAAGATGATCACATGATTAATATAAATATAGGGCTTTAACAAACCAAATTTACTCATACAATGAAAGTGGTGGCCTCATCATGTTGAAATTCACCATAAGAATCCCATTTTTCAAACCTTGAAATTGAGGTGGTGTCATTTGGCATTGCTCTTGACTAAGCCCAAGCCAAGCTTGAACATGTTAAGCTCAAACAAAACTGCCTACAGGAGAAGTGGAAGTTGTTAGAAATTACCACCCAAGTGACGTTATCTGAGCCACCCCTAGAGTCTGTCACCATCACAAAGCTAATCCTTAGGTCATATGTGAGTGTCATAAGTGGTTATGTAACAAGGATTTAGCACTATGATTATGTGAATTAATTTTGTATATAATAAATAATATAAAATATCTTTATTATTGTTACTTTGTAAATAAATTTTAAATCACAAATATTATATTTTTTAGTTAATATTGGTTAAGAAATATTTTTTGATGAATTAATGGATTTTATAATTAAATAATATTTTAATAAAATTTTCTTAATAGATTAATTTTTAAATATAAATGATCATATAATTTTTATGAATACAATTGTAATTTTTATTAAAACAAGAAAGCAATTTGGTCCAAAACACATGATTTTTTGATAAATTTCAGTTTTAATTTTAAAAGTAAATGTTCACAGATTTAAAAAATTATTTAGATAAAAAGAATATTATTTTTGGAATCACTTTGTTGTAATTATCGAATGGTGAATTTGTTATATTTTTCCTGATACAGTTTAGTTTTTGGGTAAAAATTGAATTCCGATTAAATATATAATGTGTTTTATGACATCATAAGGACCCAATAATGATGTAATAAAATAGAATAAGAATATATTTTGGAAAATAAATGTTTTAATATTATAATAATTTGATTTTAGGTTTATTTTATTTATTTTACAAAGCCTTAGTGGACCCTCCAAGACTTATAAAACATTTTATCTTCTTAAAATGATATCCTTGAGAGCGTGACTCACCTCCACATTATAAAACCTAATATTTTTATATGTTAGGCCATTTTACATATAAAATAATGTTCAACACCACATTTTTTCAAAATCCATGGCCCAAAACCATGGGATGGGTTGTTGTTTTGATTAGATTTATGTGTAGTGTCCAAAACCTAAATATTAAATAATTCCCTCTCTTTTTCTATATAAAACCACCCAAGATCCCACATACTCTTCACTAAAAGTAATTTAATCTCGACCAAAATCAACCCTCCTCTTTATATAATCCATCCGAGGCACCTCAAGCTCCCATAAAGCCTCTCTCAAGCCCCTCCCAATCCTTTGGGATCACACATCCAAGTAAGGCATTTCTTCCTTTCTCATTTTGTCCAAATTTTATTATGTTGTTATGCCATTTTACTTTAAAGTTTAAATTTTAGAGTATTATTTATCAAATCTAATATACTTTACTCTTTCTTTTTGAATGATGATATTCCCCTTTATCTCTCATTAATTCCTCCCATTTAAACTAGTTACCATGCAGAAATTCTGTAATAAATTTCTCTCACCTCATTTACATTCAAGAAATTATTTAGTATTATGAATCTAAAATTCCATTACCTATTTCTATACATTTATCTATATTACCAAATTAAAGTTAATTTAATATATATATGATGATACACCCCTTTCTCTCTCATCAACCATTTTTTTTAATTCTTATTTTTCACTGTTATGCTACCGAAATTGCACCGCGATTTTGCAAGACGTTGCCACTATGTTGTGAATACCATGCACATTTATCTATCACGGGCATTAACCTTTATAATTATTTACGTATAGATTATATAGATTCATTTATTAATTCCACATTATTTTATCATGGAATAAAAGATGATCTTTAATGATTCTATGTTGTATGATCCATGTGGTACACTTATGCATGAAATGAAATGTTTAAGAAGGGTGCACCCTAATAGTGCTTCAATGCATTGGGTAAATATTAGTATCATGGTACATCAAGTGAAATGATGTTTTAATCATTCTAATTCATGTTCAATTAGGGTTTACTCATTCTTCATGTGCAATGATCCTTGGCTCATGCTAATACCATGTTAAGTGTTGTTTCCACATTTCTATGTTATGATAATAGTGTTATATCATGACTTTATGTTCGAGTTTTTATTTTGATCCATTGATATGCATATTTCCTAACATTAATTGAATTTTTCTGGTTATGCTTTGTTTACTCCCTTACTGGGATTTATAGCTCACCATTTTATTATGCATGTCCTCAGTAATCTTATGCAATGCTATGTATGAAGGAATGTGTGTGGTCATGTAAAAAAGTTTTCAATAAAGATGTGTACTTCATGTTTTAAGTAGTTATTTAATGTTCCTAAGAACCAAAGGAACAAGACCTCACAATATTCTACATTTTATAAAGTGAAGGTTTTATGTAATAAATTATTTTTATGTGTGAAATAAAGAGCAAGGAAGTTATAATTGGTATAAAAGGATAGGTTTAGTTTTTTATTAGGATAGGAAAACACTAGTGAAACACTTAGAGATTAGACTAAGAATAATAAAAACATCCCTAAATTTTTGTGAGTATTTATTAAGTTATTTATCAATAAAAAACATCCCTATATAGATACAAATAAGTAGTGGTTTCTCTGGAACTGATGTATCATAGGGGTAAAACCTGCAAACACCGCTTTAAGCTAGACTCGAATAGGAACTGGTGCATGATAGTGGGTCATGCTTCACCTTTGGTTACAAATATCCTGAGAGATATGCTTTGGTAAATGAATAAGCATAGTATGAACCATTTTTAAGGGAATAAATAAAAATTTCCTAAGAATATTTGTTTGGATGTAGATCATAGAGAACATATATTTAATCCTATAAGTTCATAAATTAAAGAAATACAAGTTATTTATAAGTCATAAATTTTTGTCCTTTGATTACCCATTATGTGTCACCCCAATCATTCCTTTTATTATAATCAATGGTCTGTAATAGTGAGACATAGGCTAACAACTGATTTGATGATCAATGTGATGACTATTCAAATGAGATGATCAATCTAATGGGAGAAGGAATCACGATCTTTGTCAAAATACTCTCTCATTAGACTGAGTATTTGAATAGAAACATGGGTTAAGAGGAATGTTCAACCCCCCTGATAAAGAACATGTCACAATCAAGAGCTTCATGAGACAAAGGCCTCATATTTTTAATGGATAATCTGATCATTCAAATTCCAAACAATGAATCATCCTCATTTAAAAGATCTTCTACAGACATAAATTATCTGAAAAAGAGAATGTTCTCCTGGATGCTTATTGTATGGAAGGTGAATCTGATAAATGGTGGAGATAGATAAAAAAATATGAAGCCTGAGGATGAGATCATGACATTGGAATGAAAGGATTTCTGGAAAATGTTTTTTGAAAAATATTTTCCTTGCACCCTCTAAATTAATATAGAAATGGACATCCTTTCCCTTAAAAAAGACGATTAATCTATCAGAGAATACATGGTAAAATTCAAAAATATTGCACAATATGCCTCTAGTTTTGTTGTTACCCCTCAATTATAGGTTTATTACTTATTTGGTTGGATGAACCCTAGACTACGGAAATCCCTGGTGATTCGTGACTTCGATAGCAATGATGAAATAGTTCAATGTTCATTCAAGGTTTAAATAAATATTGGCGAATCTAAAGGGTAACACATGTATAAGAAGAAATAGTTGGATATCAATTCTAGTAGTCTGACAGATAAAATGATGGTGCTAAGAAAATTCAATACCCTCTTTGACAATGGGGAAGAAATAACACCATGGAAATTGCCTAAAGGGGATGAGGAAATTCTTTAAGTGTGGAATATAAGGGCACCTACCCAAAAACTATCAATAAGAAAAACACATAGCTATGACAGAGGAGAGGAATTCTTCGTTCGACCCACAACATGTTGTTCATTTCTTCAATTGCAAAGTACCATGTCACTTTGAAAATAAGTTCCCTTGGGCAAAATTTCTCGAAGGCAACCAACAACCTCCAAGGAAGCAAGGGATATCTTTTTCTATCACTACCGCCAAAGTGAACCCTAAAAATGAAGTGGTGATAGGTACACTTTTATTCATTAATGAATTGAGAACATAATTCTAAATTCTGGTTCTACACAATATTTTATATCCCAAAAGTTTTGTAGAACAATCCCAACACCACCACAAAATCATTGATTTATTGATGTTGATGAATACAGAAAATGGGGAAATCATTGATTCCGATGAATATAACTCATCCCCTATCATAATTTGTGGATTTAAATTCCTAGTGAACCTCATCATACTCCCTATGGTGGAATTCTATGCAATTCTCATCATGGATTTCCTTTCCCTATATAGAGTCTATATAAATTTTCCTGAGAGGGAAATAACTCTCTATACGGAAAATAAACCCCTAATTTATTACAAGGGGAAGGTGGAGGATGAAGCTTCCATTACATCATCATCTCAATCATAGATATTACTCGCCTATGAGAAAGCGTATCAAGCTCCAATTGTTGAGTCAAAGAAGGAAACCATCATTGAAGACATTCCTATAGTGTGGGAATTCACTGAAATGTTTCTCGAGGAATTTTTCGGTCTACCTCCTAGAAGAGATGATGAGATATAAATTGACCATATACATGGAGAATTTCTGATATCTTAATATCTATATAGAATTAAAATTGTATAGTATGAGGAGCTAATGAAACAACTAATGGAGAATCTGGATAATGGATTTATATGACCAAGTGCTTCATCATGGGGTAAACCAATCCTCTTCATCAAGAAGAAGGATGGTTCAAGGAGATTTTTTATTTATTATTATGATCTCAACAAAAATCATGATAAAAAACAAGTATTGTATTCCCTGAATTGATGGATTGTTCTATATGTTACGTGAATCACAATACTTCCCCAATGTAGATTTGTGGATAAAATATTACCATGTAAGGGTTAAGAAGTAGGATATCCCCAAGAATGCATTTTGTACAAGGTACGAGAACTATGAAGTCATAGTAATGCCTTTAGAACTCAATAATGATACAATAATATTCATAGGCATGATGAATATTGTCTTTAGAGAATAACATGATAAATTTTTAGTAATCTATATAGATGATATTATAGTATAATTCAAAACCAAGGAGGATCATGGGGAGAATTTAATAACTGTTCTAGAGACCTTGCTAGAGGACAAGATCTATGCAATATACAACAAGTGTGAGTTATGGTTGAAGGATGTCTCATTATTGGGATATATAATCACAAGAAGTGGGATATTTTTGTATCCCTCCATTACATCTAAAATTAAGGGATGGGCAACACCAACATCTATAATGGATATCCATAGCTTCTTTGGGTTATCTGGATATTATCATTGATCTGTGAGAAATTTATAATGATTTTACAACCCTATTACCAAGATAAATCATAAGGGAGTAAAGTTTTCTTACAGTGATTAATGTGAAGAGTGCTTCAAGAAGTTGAAAATAATGCATAACACTACACTCATGCTCACTTTAACCACATGTGATGAACTTTTTGTGGTATTTATTGATGGTCCAAAGAAGGGATTGGGCTGTGTGTTGATGAAAAATGGAAATTTTATTTCTTATGCATCAAGGTAATTTAATTTTCATGAGAAAAACTATCCAACACATGATTTAGAGTTGCATATAGTAATCTTCACCTTGAGAATTTGGTGGCATTACCTTTTTGTAGAGAACTATAAAATATATACGGACCACAAAAGACTCATGTATATATTGACACAAAAAGAGTTGAATATGCACCAAAGAAGATGGTTAGAGCTGATAAGAGTCTATGAATTCTTAATCCATTACCACCCTAGGAAAGAGAACATGGAGGAAGATACTCTTTGTAGAAAGGACCTAGTGATTCTATAATTGATAGAAACTAAAAAGGATCCAATATGCTTAGATTTGATGAAGATGGACATGGGAATAATAAAGAGGGGAACATCAACAATTCTTTTAAAAATTATTTCTCAACCAACTATTTGGGACAGATTAATGTATGCTTAAAAGGATGGTTTTGGAATTCAAAAGAATGTGGAATCTATTAGAAAAGGGAAATCCTATGAGATCAATGTCAATGAAGAAGAAATTGTGAGATTTTGGTCAAGAATATGTGTTCCATCGAATCCAGAGATAATGAAGGAACTTTTTGATGATAAAAATTATTCTAATTTCTCTATTCACCTAGAATAAAAAACGATGTATCGAGATATAAAAAATATATATTGGTTGGATAACAAGAGAAAGGAGATCGCTGGGTATATATCAAAGTGCCTAGTATGTCAGCAAGTGAAGGATGAGAGGAAGAAGTCTAACAGGATGTTGCAACCATTACCGATACCAACATGGAAATGGGAGATCATCACCATGGACATTGTAACCAAAATTACGAAGACATCTAACAAAAATAGTGTTATATGGGTTGTTGTGGATCATCTTACCATGAATGCACACTTAATTGAAATTCAAGAGTATTTATCACTAGATCAACTACGATGGATATACATCAGATATGTTGTACGACCTCACATAGTACCACTATTGATTGTATCCAATCAAGATCCCAGAGTAACCTATATGTTTTGGAAGAGACATCAACATGCTTTGGATACTGTGCTGAACTTTAGTATGACTTTTCATCATCAAATTGATGGCCAATTTTTGCGGACTATACAAACACATGAGGACATGATGTGAGGATGCTCAATGGATTTATAAAAAGTATGGGATCAACATATTCCTCTATTTAAGTTCCCTTACAAAAACATTTTCCACTCTAGCATCTAAATAGACCCTTATGATGCCCTTTGTAGGAAGAGGTGTATAACATAAACATGCTGGGATTATGTTAGGGAGTGAAAACTCTTAATTACAGAAATGGTCAAAGAAATGGTGGAGAAGGTTAAGACCATCCAATATCACATTAAAGCTATTCAGAGTTGACAAAAGAGGTATAATTATAATATACAATGAGGCCATGAGATCGATTTTAGAGACATGGTATTCTTACACATATCATTGTGGAAGAGAATTATGAGATTTTGGAAGAAGGGACTGATTAGTCTAAGGTACATCGACCCTTTTGAAATCCTTGATCACATCAGAGTAGTGGCATGTCGACTAAAACTCCCACCGAACCAATCTCATGTATGTGATGTATTCCATGTATCAATATTGATGAAGTACATACCTAACCCATCACATGTACTCAATCCAGAGTTAGTACCACTAGGTAATGACCTTTCATATGATATGAAGTCAGTGATGATCTTAGATCGTAGAGACAATGTTCTACAAAATTAGAAAATTACACTCGTCAAAGTGTAGTGGAAAAACCACAAGTTTGAATAAGAAACATGGGAATCCGAGGAAGGGATGAAGCAGAGTTACCCGAAACAATTTTAGTGTGGGAAAAAGAAATTTTGAAGACGAAATTTTTTAAGGGTAGAAGATTGTAACGACCCAAACTTTTGTTATTGAAAAATCATCTTGATCTAATTAAATATCTTATTAAGTATGATGGTTATATAAAACACATGAACTTATCTGGTTTTATGTTTTTTAAATTTTAAAATACCATCATGAACTGTGACAGTTTCTAATATAGTCATTGAACAATGATTAGATGATTTTTATAAATATAGGGCTATAAAAATTGCAATTTAATTAGAAAAAGGAAGTGATGGCCTCATCCAGTTGTCTTGCCCTGTAAGAAGCCAATTTTTCAGAGCTCCTAAAGGAGGTATCATCATGGGGAATCACTATTCAACAATACTATTTCGAGATTCGTCATGTTAAGCTCAAACAAAACTGGCTATGGGAGAAGTTGAAGTTGATAGAGATTACCACCTGAGCGATGTTATTCGATCCACCACAAGAGTCTATCACCATCGCAAAACTTACCATTAGGTCACATGTCGGTGTTATAAGGGGTTATGTAACATGATCATTTAATTATGATTATGTGGATTATTTTTTATATAATAATGAATTTACATTCATTTTATTATTTTTGTATTGTAAATAATTTTTAAATCACAAATACTAATTTTTAGATAATATTCATTTAAGAAATATATTTTGATAAATAAATAAATTTTTGAATTAAATAATATTTTTATAAAATTTTATTAATATATTAAATTTTAAATATAAATTATATTATTATTTTTATGAATTTAATTAAAATTTATATTAAGGTTTAAATTATTTTTTATTCAAAAAGCCATGAATTTTCGATAAATGCCATTTTTTATTTTCAAAGTAAAAATTCACATATTTATAAAATATTTTAGGTAAATTGAGTATTGTTTTTGTTTTGAGTACATCCAAATTATTCAATGGGGAATTTTTCATAATTTTTTGAGACTGTCAAATTTTTGGTTAAAAATTAAATACCGTTTAAATAAATAATGTGATTTATGACATCATAATGACCCAATAGTGATGTAATAAAATTATATAAACATTATGATCGGCCAATATATATTTTACCTTTAAAAATATGATTTTAAGTTTTTTTATATTTTACAAATCTTTAGTGGACCATCCAAGACTTATAAAACATTTTATCTTTTTAAAATGATTTCCTTTAGAGTGTGTCTCACCTCCATATAATAAACCCATATATTTTAAGAAGTTCGTACATTAGCCTTATAAAATATTTTTTCCACTCCCATTTGGGAAAAAAATTGTCAAAAACCATGGGATAAATTGTGATTTTGATTAGTTTAATATGTAGGGTCCAAAATCTAAATAATAAAGAATTCCCTCTCTTTCCCTTATAAATCCACCAAAGCTACCACTAAATCTTGAATCAACTCCCCTGGAGATTGAAAAAAATATTACATAATCTCTATAGAATCCTACTAAGGTTCCCCAACATCCAAGAATCCTCTATCAAGTACCTCCCAATCCTTTATGATCACACATCAAAGAAAGATATTTCTTCCTCTATCATTTTTGTCCAAATTTCATTTTGTTGTAATTCAATTTTATTTTCTATTAAAAATGTTTAGGTATGATTTCAACCCTTCCAATACATCACTATTTATGTTTCAATGATGATATAACCCTTTATATGTCATTAATGCCTCCCATGTATGCCTTTTTCCATAACGTAATTCTGAAAGGAATTTCTCTCTTCTCATTTACATTCATGAAATTATTTAGTATTATGAATCTAAAAATCCTTTACATACATTGGGATGTGTATATATATGACCCCTTACCTTCCATTTCATGTTCATATAATTATGCACCCCTTTCTATCTCATCAACCATGTTTTTTAATTCTTATGTCACGTCGTTATAGTACTGAAATTGCACCACGATTTTCCAAGACTAAGTAATTGTGTTGTGAATACCATGACCATTTCCCTATAAATGGTATTCAACTTTATGCACGTTTACATATTGATTATATAGTTTCCTTTATGAATTCAACATTCATATATTATATAATAAATTATTATCTTTAATGATTTTTTGTTGTATGATCCATGTGGCAAACTTATACATGAAATTAAATGTTTAAAATTGGTGTGTCCTGATAGCACTCCAATGTATCTGGTAAATATAAGTACCATGATACGTCAAGTACAATAAGTGTTTAATAATGATAATTAAAGTGAAATAAGGGTTTAATATTTTTCCATGTGCAATGATCCCTGGCTTATGCTAATACCATGTTAAGTGTTGTAGCCAGATATCCATGATATGATAATCGTTCTATATGATACCTTTATGTTATTGTTTCTCTTATGCTACATTGATATTCCAATTTCCATACATGTATTGTATTCTTCATGTTATTTTTTTACTCCCTTATGTGGCTTTATTGCTCTCTATTTTCTTATGAATTTCCTCAGGTTATTCCAAGAAATTCTAAATACGATGGAATGTTTGTGGTCATGTAAAAGAAATTTTCTATAAATATGTGTATTTCATGTTTTATGTTGTTATGTAATGTTACTAAGACCAAATGAAACTACAAATATTAATCATATATGTTACATCAAGTGAAGTTTTTATGCAATAAAATATGTTTAAGTGTGAATTAAAGAGTAGGGTTGTTATATTGCGTGTAATGCAAGCCATCTAGAAAGGTCTCCTTGATTGTGACACAATATAACAAAGTGTTGTATTAATTGAAAAATATAAAATATATAAAAAATATTTCAAATAGTATTTATATTCTATAGTATTATGGTATTATATCCCCTTATCTGCTTAGTGTCTCTTGTCATGCACACTATCAAATATATGGTTCCTTCTTTATAATTTTGGGGTGTTACAATTTATATAATTCTTGTGGTGTAAATGGAATGATATTTCTTAAAGGAGGAATTAGTTCACATATACACAAATGACATTATCACATTTCAGTGTGGGTAAAAATAATAAAGGAAGGGTTATAATATATTTTTCGAAATATAACTAAGTCATGAATATAGAAATTATATAATTTATTTTATATATATTATTTATCATTACTATTATTAAAATACATGTAATTCATTAGTGAAAAAAACATCACATCACTTTCTGAGGAGGTATTCCATCGTACACACAAGCGATAACATGAAATATCCTACAAAATAGAATGTAAAAAGGAAATATATTTTAAATAATGAATCCAATGGAATAATAAATTTGTAAATATAACATATAAACATTATATAATCTATTATTATAATCAATGATAAGTGGTAATTAAAAAATCAAACGACATCGGTTAATGAGGTTGTATTCCACTGTACACATGAATAAAAAATTCATAACTAATTTGATGGATATGAGTGTGGTTTTTGGTATAAAAATTAATAGATACACATATAATTATATTTTTCATACTATGGTTATTATATTTTCTTATAAAATGTTGTATTAAAGTGGTTTTATAATGAAATAACACAAAAAATCTTCATTGAAAAACAATACAACTTCATTAAGAAACTGTTTATTTTAAAAAAGGAATTTTATGGTTTAATATATTACAAAATTTAATCATATATAATTAAATTAGTTTTGTTAGGAAGTTATTTAGGATGATTTTTGATGATTATAATTGATTTATTACTCTGAATAAGTGAGGGGATTGAGTTCTCTTTTATCGGTGAGGATGACAATCAATCTTGTAAATACATAAATGTATTCAGTATTTGGAGATCAAAATTAAATAACATGGAAATAAAATTTGACTAGTTTTTGTGTAATGTGATTAAAAGGCCAATTAAAACCTCTACCACACAATTAAACCCATTTTTTATACATTTGTTTTCTTAACTCTTATGATTCCATGTTTTTTAATTTCGGGTTTTCATTAAGGTTACTAGCATTCTATACAATGTAATTTATCCATTAATTCTAAATTAATGTGATACATGTTATATAATTTTGGCCCAATTATTATAATTAAAAAATAGATTTTTTTAAAAAATATCCCTTGTTTGTTCGAAATTAGTTTGAATATAATCACATGTAATGTGTAGAATCACTACTTTAACTATAATTGTTCCAAAAATATTTCTAAAATATAATGGTAAATATGTTCATTATAAAAGATAAAATTTTACAGTAATGAAAAAGATTATATATTTATTAATATTGAGAAATACCCAGGATGAATATTTTATTATTCTTAATTTTTAATCCTTTAATAAAAAATCATTAATTATAAAATAACATTAATTCCAATTTGGACATTATTTAAATTATTTAATGTTTCAAAACATAAACACAATGATATAATTTGAATATATTATATTAATAATTTTCAAACATGATATATTCATCTTAAAAATTAAATAATGACAATAATTTATTCAACTTACTTCACTTTTTTTATTCTTAGTGTAATTTAGTTTAGTTAATTATTACCAAAATAATTACTATATTGGCATTTCTTAGGAATTTTACGTAATTAATTAATCTCTAAAAATTATACATAAATTATCATAGTAAATAAATATAATTAATTTTTTTTAAAAATATATATATAATATAATATATGTTTTATTTTACCAATCCCAAGGCATTATATAAATTAAAAGGAAAAGGGTTCATATTTTTATGTTTTTCTTAACTTAGTAAATGGGAGAATTTCATGTAATCGTGTCAAAAAACCCCATAAAAATATATGAAAAGGTCATTTGGGTCAAAATATCCCATATAATGGGTTTTTAAAATATTTCTAGTTCATTTCCCCGTATGGTTTATGTTTAAACAATTGGTAAACTCATTATTACCTTAATCGTTATAATTAAATTTAAATGATTTCACTAATAATATGATAAAAATTTAATTGTATTTACAAAAAATTATAAACTATTTCAATCCAAAATAAGTAATCCATTTTTCCAAATTCAATTAATTGAATTGGTAAATTTTAATTTTATGTTAATCCCACAAACGCTGTGAGACATCTGGTTTTTTAAAAAGAGTACTTTAAAAAAAAGTATGATTCGATATTAAATAAATGAATAATAATCATTCTAATTTTAAGATTAATTTATAATTACTGATATATAATATATACATACCATTTAATATACTTCAAATTAGATATTTGATTAATTAATTGAAAATTAAAAATATTATTCATTTTAAAAAACTTTTAAAAAAATTGTTTTTAGACCCCAAAGTAATCTTATAAGAAAAATAAAAAAACTAATTATTAATTAATAAAATAAAATAAAATATTAATTATTTTAAATTAAATTATATAAAAATACATTATTACTTTTAAAATAATAAATTAATTTAAAATATAATACTTCACAGACAAATTATTATTTTACACTATTCATCGAAAAATCAATATTTTCTGAGGGAATCCTCAAATTTAACCAAAATTAAATTTTGATATTATTATTAAAAAATAGTATATTTTATCAAATAATTTTTTTTATAGTTTTAAAATTTTATTTTCATATTTTTTCTATGAAATGAAATAAAAATCATTTTTGAAGAAAACTTATTTTTGAAGAATAAATTCACTTTACTAAATATTGACTGATCAGGTACAAAATATTTTTCAATAATTTACATATATTGAACAATATATATATATATATATATCAATTTAGTTAATACTATTCTTACCCTCCAACTTAACATCAAGGATATATTGGTAATGTATATCATGTGTCCATTAAGTTCAGTATAGTGTGTAGAATATGCAATCAAACATAAAAATCATGGGGTTTTTTGTAACATAAGATAAACTGTGTGTTTCAAGTAGTGAAATATAAAATAATTGTTTCATTTCCACTATGCTATCATATATAATTTTATTCTTTTAAACTATTTGGGTGTTGCATCCTCTCCCCTTTAATAAATTGTGTCCTAACAAGTGGATATTTATATCAGTAATTAATGGATGAAAATTTGAAATTAATTTTGTTTTAATCCCAACAACACAAAAAGGATTAATAAAAAATCCTATTAAAAATATAGAATGTTTGGTACAAATGATAGATAAAATAACTCATAAACATGTTTTCAAATAGGATAATAGAGGTGGGAATGGAGAAAATTCCTAAATTACTAGGGAGAGTAATTTCAGTCATTGATCACAAACAAATTAATGATCAATGTAATGTTGAGGGCCTTAAAACAAAAATATATGATGATAACAAATTCCATCAATTCATCAAAAATGAAGGTACAAGGAAAAAGTTTTGTTTCAATATCCTACTTCCTTGAGGTAAGTAATTATCATACAATTTAGATGAATAGAATATGAAAATATACTTACATCATGGGTATAATTTCATCATTTAATAAATTTCTAAGAAAATATAATATTTTTTCTCTAAACTATGAGTATTTAAGATGAATTTTCTCATGAATGAAGCACAAAAATAAAATTTTAATGACGACATAACTAAAACAGGGATTGCAAGTTATTCCTCATACCTTTAGACAATAACCAAAAAAATGGTTTGTACATGGTAGGATATTTCACAAAATAAATAAAACATCATATGATACCTTAAAAATAATAATTTAAGAGTAATACCTAAGGATCAAATGAAATTATTCTATAAATAATTATCTTTAAAATTATTCAAACTATTTTAGATAATGTTTAAAACCCAAATATTAGAAGGACTTCAAGATATATTCGTCCAAGATAAGTTAACCATTATTCATCAAATAACTACCTTATTTTTTTATATTATATAAACATTCACCAATACAAATGTCTTATTATCCATGACATCATGTAGGCTAGTAATAGGGGATACACCCTTGTTTCTTTCGGTTTTAGGTTCAAGTCCCCCCCGACCTTACTAGATGTGATGGGTTGTCACCCATCCTTCATGTTGTCCCTTTTTTCCATTAAATATGAAAAATAATTCCTCCCTAAATAAAAATTAATTTTGATCACAAGGATTAAAAATACCCCAACCAAGTAAAAAATCTCCAAAAATATCATTAATAATCTCTAAATGTTTACTTTTGAAACCCCTAAAATAAGGTTTCTATGACATCAAACATATGATCATCCATAATCTAATAGACCTTTGATGATATAAATAACTGTTAATATAACATATCCTGATAATGTTATAATCCCCAATGTTATCTAAAGTAACCATTGATGGCATGTATAATAGAACAAAACCAATAATCTTGGATTTTGTGGTGGAATCATAATGTTTAAATTTCCATCTTTGATTTAATAAAATATAACCATATTTTTTCATCCAAACTATAAAAAATGAAAGGGAAAAAATTGGATCTATAAAGACCCGGAAATTTCAAGATTTTTTTTCTTAATTTATTTGGAATTTTGGGAGTTCACGGTTTCAGACGGCACCTGATTCTGAGGCCTGGTGTGCCCGGAATAATTTTTCAAAGTTTTGCTAAGCTTAAATTAACGGGCGTGAGAAGTTTTACTGAAAATGTGGAATAACTCTTAAACGTTTACTCGGATCATAAATCTAAGGGCACCGTTGCACTCAGGATGGCGTGTTTACTCTAGGCAAGACTTAAGTTTAGTTGGCACGTGCCTCCTGTGAAAATTCCAAAAATGACATAATAGTAAATAAAATAATTAAATAAATTATTTTATTTTTCAAATTCTTAAAACTCAAAAACGGTAGCTCGGATTAAAAATCCGAGTCCACCACTGGACTCGTGAGGTTATGCATTATTTAAGCAGTTACTAACTTTAGCCGGCGCAGGCCACCAGAAAAAGTTAGTTTTTAGCCTCAAATAAAATAATTATGTGACAATTATTTTATTGTAAAATTCATAAATTCTAAACGGTAACCCAGACAGAAAATCCGAGAGTACCGTTGGGTTTGTTGGGGCGTGTTTCATCTAGGTAGAGCCTAACATTGACCGTAGTGGGTCAAGGGTGAATGATATTATTTTTTCTGAACATTTTTTCGTGTACGTTCAATAAACATACATACGGGTTTTTCTATCTTTTGAACCTGTGCTCGGAATTGAAATCTGAGGGCACCGATGAACTCGCAGCGTCAGTAATTGCTTAGGGGAACCTTTAACGTAGTTGCGTTTTGAGCGGGTTGAGGTTAAATTTTTGGGAATGAGATTAAATCAAATAAAAATTGATGTGTACAAATTTTATTCAAGGTAGCTAGTTATTTTGAACAAAGGGGAAGTTAGAGGTGGGTCCCACACCCACCTAACCTCTCAGGGGAGAGTTTAGTGTGGTGGGGCCCACACGAAACCCTAACTCCTCACCTCCCCATAACTCACCCCTTGTTAAATGCTTGGCAACTCCACTTTATCTTTTATTGAAGTGGATCCTCTCCACCTCCCAAGCTTAAGCCAACTAAGATAATTAATAACCTTATTAATTATATTTTCACACCTCTTTGACTTCTTTTTAAATGCATGGAATATTTTAAAAGAAGGGAACTTAATGAAATATGGGGTTGGCAATTGTTGTGTGGAGGATTGGAGAGCTCTTGAGTTTCTTTTTGAAGAGTACCAACTCACCGATGAAGAACGATCATTCCCTCATGACGAAGAACACTTCCCGGTTCTCCATCAAACGAGGAGAGACCGCCGAAGGGAATCCGCAATGACGACGGCTCTTCCTCCAATGTCAACGGAATCGGCACCGATCTTTGACGACGTTCGATCATCGCAACGCTTGCCTCTTTCTGCAGCTCGACGACGTGCGACGTCTTTGCGAGGTAGGGGGTTTTTCTATAAAGTTTATATGTGAATTATACCCTCATGCATGCGTATTTTAATTTTACGGTGTTTGTATAATTTATCTTGAATAAATTAGCCCCTTGTCATTGATGAGTTATGGATTGAGCTTCTAATGCGGAGGGCTCAGGCTTTCGAACAAGCCCGGACCCTCCGCTGGTTGTTCTTTTGGGCGCGGGATGAATGGAGACGAGGAAACAGGCCGAAATGGAAATTTGAAGCCTTCATAGTAAAAATCAGGTCCCGGGAGAGACGCGGGCGCAGACGGTAGGCGAATCGGACCACCGAAGCATGTATGGTGGTCCGCGGAAAGTGCTGTCGGCGTGCCATGCCGGGACGACGGAAGTCCGAAGTCGACATATTTCTAGCAGAGGAAGCATCCCGTGGGTTTGGAGGAGTAGAAAGCGTGAGTGTTTGGGAAAGGAGAAGATTGGAGAGAGAAGGAGATTTGAGAAATAAAAATTAAAAGAAATAAATATATATCATTGGAGGAGTGAGATGTGGGTTGCACATCAATGTTCATGCATGGAATGAGATTGGAGTTATGAAACATTTAAATTAAATAAACAATTAATAATATTAATAATAATAAAATATTGTTATTATTAATTTTGTTGATAAAACACTTTTTCGACCGTAACTTATTCATGCGACCTCGGTTTCATGAACCATCTGCGGTAGTGCGACTCAGATTCCAAGACGGACATTCCGAGTCCAATATTGGATATCTTTTTCGGGTTTTTTGATCGGGTACCTGTAGCGGGCGGAAAATAATAGATTTAATATTATTATTAAATCTTCGACCTGCTATAACACCTACATGCGACGTCCGATTAACTGGCCGTCAGCGACGACATGACCCTGTCATTAAGACGGTCGATTCAAGTCTAATTTACGATACTAAATTCGGGTTCGTGGCTCGGGTCCACAAAACACCCAAGGATATTATTATTATTAATATTATGGAATCTTGTATCTGACATATCACTCACATACGGTGTCAGAATGACGAACCGTCTATGACGTTACGACCCTAGAATTAAGATGTATATTTCAAAACCAATTCTGGATATTTAGGTCAAGGTTGAGGCACGGGCCCCACAAGGCCCGGTTCGTGCTTGTTGCAGTGAAATGCAACTTTTTCACCGGCTATCCATTTTGGACCAATGGGTAGTCCATATCGTGTGTTTTTTCATATGGATCACAATGGTGTGACCAGTTTGGTTAACCGGTGTCATTTGAAGTACGGCCGGGTTGGTTTGAACCCGAAACCAACCGGGCCCTCGGAGCAAAAATGATTATAACATGATCTCCAGACGTCTGATTGACGTATCGTCGACTTTGTTGGATTCCTCTTGATGAGACTGAACTTTCAGCATACTTCGCCTGCATTTTGGACGCAGTTGGAGTATGGCCGGGTTGGATTGTACCGGAAATCCAATCGGGCCCCTTGAATGGAAAATCTGATAACTTTTATACTAGATATCCGTTTGAAGAACCGTCAGCGGCGTTGGTGATCAAGTTGAGAAATGGTCCCTATGAGTAGACCCTATGAGAGTTCGGGGTACAGTTGAGATACAGCCGGGTTGGTACGCACACGAAACCAACCAGGCCCCTGGGATGAAAAGGCTAGTAACTCACAGACCGGGCGTCCGATTGACATGCCGTTTGTTGCGTTTAGACCCCTATGACGAGGCGGTCCTTTGAGATACTTCTTAATGGGAATTTTTGACACATGGTGTATCGACCAGTAGCTCATGGAGCGGACCCTCCCGGTGACGAGCATGCGGAGTACGGAAACCATGTAGCCGTCTGAGACCTGACGACTGCTTGACCGATCGACTCGGTATGTTTCGGATAGCCCAGTGGGGAGCGCTTGGTTGTAGAAGCAAACCCACGGCGGAGGAGTTCTTGGTTGTAGCGGCAGACCCGCGATACTCAACAGAAGGAGTACCTCTGGAGGCTACGAGGGGGAGTTCTTACTTGTAGCGGCAGACCCATGGTGGGAAGCGCTTGGTTGTAGCAGCAGGACCACAATACTCGACAGGAGGAGTACCTCAGTAGTCTTAGGTTAGTGAGCAGTACCTCAGAGTCGTGACAAGACCACTATACACTCTAGAGATGGGGCTCTTCAGTAGTTACGGTTTAGATAATGAAAATCCTGGTTTGAGCTGAGCCTATGACCGTTGTGTTTACCTCATGATTGAGATGGATCACCTGAAAACTTAGGTATATGTATGGGCATATACCTGGGTTGTGGTTATCTGTTTATTTCATAATCTTTGTGTTTCCTCATGATTGAGATGGGTTACTTGATAACTTAGGTATATGTATGGGCATATACCTAGGTAGAAGTTATCTGTTGAGATCTTCTTTGTGGTTATCCTTGTTGGATTTAGTGAGACCTTGAGGGTCTCGGGGTCCCAACTGAGTATCATTATACTCACCCCTGCACGGGCTATGCACGCACCTCGTTGTGTTGGTTGCAGACGACGGGCAACACTGACAGAGGCCGAGTGTTCGAGGACTGGATGGTACCCGAAGGTGGATCTCATGACGAGTTAGTATCTAGAGGTGGACTTCAAGACGTGATGATACTCAGAGGTGGTTGATGGGTGAGAGCGTTGTAGAGGCTATCTGTACCTTCCTTTCAGGTAGGATCTGTGGTGGACGATCCAGGAGCTGCACTATTTGTACCTACCCTTCAGGTAGGATCCGTGCTGGACGATCCAGGAGCTGCGCTATCTGTACCTACCCTTCAGGTTGGATCCGTGGTGGACGGCCCATGAGATACTTCTATCCTTCCATCTGTTTGTCTTTTCTCTTGTACTTTCATTCAGTTGTAGCAGTACTTTTCCGTTGGGTTTGTATTCTGGCCCTTTTACTTTTCAGCACTTTCTTTTATACATAGTGATCTTCTTCTGCTTGTACTCTGTGGTGATTTCATTACTTTTATAAAGGCAGTGCCTTCTAGTTATCGGGATTTATGCCTTTGGTGGTAGTCGCCAGCCCCTGGCCTATGGAAGGCTGGCTTGGGGTAGTCACGGCACGGGCCCCGAGAACGGGTCGTGACAAATTGGTATCAGAGGAGTTGGTTATACTGTAGAACTTATAACTCTAATATTTTCTTTATGTGACGCAATAGTGTTAAGGGTACCGAGTGTGGTCTTCAGTTCAGGGAGTCCATTGTTGGTGCGGCGTCCGACGTATCCATACACGAGGACCCTTGCTTCTGATTTCTGACTTTGTGCACGAAAACACTGATTGCGTGTGTGTTTACAAAAGTTTTAAAGCCAGCTCAAACCAGGTCATCTCACTAGGTATAAAACGTTGACCATGTCGCATCTGTTCAGGATGTCTCCACACAGACAGTTAGTTGTAGTTCTGAGATTGTACTCGATGGCGGCCCACCGAGCGATGAGGCTCCGGTGTAGGGCCATCTTTCTATGTTGGCACCCTCAGGTGGTGTACCAGCAGCACCACCACCTGTTGGGCAGCAGATTCCACCAGCTAAACTAGTGAACTGTGCACGCTGTCAGAGCGCATTGCACGAGTTCTAGCAGTAGTGGCCTTCGAAGATATGAGGCGAGGGAGATTCCCAGACAGCAGATCACTGGCTGGAGGCGATTGCTAGAGTTTCCCACCAAGCTGAGACATCAGTAGAGTGGATGGTGGACTTGGCCACTAGTTTTTTCCAGTAAATGACCATGAGGATGGTCCACATAGTGATGAGGCTTCAGTACATGGACCGATGCCTGATATAGTGCCTTCGGGTAGTGTGTCAGCTATACATCACTACCTATTGGTCAGCAGTTACAACCAGCGGTACCGGCAGGTGACACATGTAAGCTTATTGCCTTACACGTGTTCTAAAATCAGATACCCTTAAGTTCCAAGGCGAACCTGACTCACAGGCGGCTGGGTACTGGCTTGAGGAGGTGGCTGAGAGTTTTCTAGAACTTATACAGCTTTGGCAGGACGACGTGTCGGTAGCTGAGAATTCATTGAGTCGTACTAAACATTCCGGGTACTCGATGAATATGATTTGAGCCATCTCTTTTTCCTCTATGCATTCCTACTCACGTTACGGTGCTAGAGAAATCCTTGAGGTTGAATGTTCTTTGGCTGAATGAATACAACTAGAGAATGTTAGAAGTTGGAACACAGTGAGCTAGTGCCTGTCTTAAGGACTTGGGTGTGCGAATGTTTCAAGAAGAGGAAATGTTAAGGACAGATAAATCTACAGAGCACCCGACGTGGAGGCAAGGCTAGGAGAGTAGCATGAGGTGGTGTACATTTCAACATTTTAAAACCACCCACCTTTTTTGTCCCCTCCTGGATCAGGGAGCTGGAGGTCAGGGGAAAAGCGTAGCTGCATGCGGTCAAGGAGTGCGACCGAAAGGGCTCTAAGAATGATTCGAAGTGTGGACTTTGTCTTCTATGAGCTTCCATATCAATAGAAATAGGTACCAATCATTACTTCCTTCCACGAATCTTGTCCCAGACCTAGAGTTTCCGGTTAAAACTGTTGACTTGACCCTCACGTCTGGAGATACCTTTGAGAGGAGACTCGATAAACACACTTACACCGACAGGTGTGATCTGACCCTTGAGGCGAGAGTTTCGGTTGGAACCTCTTGGTGGTAGCGTCGAGGCCTTACGACGTTAGGTTGGGTATGGACTGGGCAAGCACAGTTCATACACGGATTGACGGTATAAGGAAAAAAGGTTGTGGTATAATTACAACAATGGGATGAGTTTTCATTGTTCAACGAAAAGGAATCCCCAGCCAACACAGGAACCTCCAGGAGAGCACATGGGAGCGAAAGGCTCAGATGCGTGCTCAATACCACTTTTGTTTCCCCTAGTGTGGGTTGAAGCGTTACGGGGATGTAAAGCCCTGAGGTGGGAGTAATGTAAACACCCAGAAATTTCAAGAATTTTTTTTTCTTAACTTCTTTGGAATTTTGTGAGTGCTTGGTTTCAGACGGCACCTGATTCTGAGGCCCGGTGTGCCCGGAATAATTTTCCAAAGTTTTGTTAATCTTAAATTAACGGGCGTAAGCAGTTTTGCTGAAAAAGTGGAATAACTCTTAAATGGTTACTCAGATCATAAATCCGAGGGCATTGTTGCACTCAGGATGGCGGGTTTACCCTTGGTACGACTTAATTTTAGTTGGCGCGGGCCTCCTATGAGAAATTCCAAAAATGGCATAACCGTAAATAAAATAATTAAATAAATTATTTTATTTTTCGAATGCTTATAACTCACAAACGGTAGCTCAGATTAAAAATCCGAGACCACCACTGGACTCGTGAGGTTATGCATTATTTAAGAAGATACTAACTTTGGCCGGCGCTGGTCACCAGAAAAAGTTAGTTTTTAGCCTCTAATAAAATAATTATGTGACAATTATTTTATTGTAAAATTCATAACTTCTAAACAGTAACTCGGATTGAAAATCCAAGAGTACCGTTGGGTTTGTTGGGGTGTGTTTCATCTAGGCAGATCCTAACCTTGATCGCAGTGGGTCAAGGGTGACTGATATTATTTTTTATGAACTTTTTTCATGTACGTTCAATAAACATACATGCGGGTTTTTCTATCTTTTGAACCAGTGCTCAGAATTTAAATCTGAGGGCACCAATGAACTCGCAACGTCGGTAATTGCTTAGGGGAACCTTTACCATACTTTCATTTTGAGCGGTTTGAGGTTAAATATTTGAGAATGAGATTAAATCAAATAAAATTTGATGTGTACAAATTTTATTCAAGGTAGGTGGTTATTTTCCACAAAGGGGAAGTTAGAGGTGGGGACCACACCCACCTAACCTCTCATGGGAGAGTTTAGTGTGGTGGGGGACCACATGAGACCCTAACTCCTCACCTCCCCATAACTCACCCCTTGTTAAATGTTTGGCAACTCCACTTTATCTTTTATTGAAGTGGAGACTCTCCACCTCCCAAGCTTAATCCAACTAAGATAATTAATAACCTTATTAATTATATTTTTCACTCCTCTTTGACATCTTTTGAAATTATTAGAATCTTTTAAAAGAAGGAAACATAATGAAATATGGGGTTGGCAATTGTTGTGTGGAGGATTGGAGAGCTCTTGAGTTTCTTTTTGAAGAGTACCAACTCACCGACGAAGAACGATAATTCCCTCAGGATGAAGAACGCTTCCCAGTTCTCCATCAAAGGAGGAGACACCACCGCGGGGAATCCGCAACGACGACGACTCTTCCTCCAACAACAACGGAATCGGCACCGATCTTCGACGACGTTCGATCATCGCAACTCTTGCCTCTTTCTGTAGCTCGACGGCGTGCGACGTCTTTGCGAGGTAGGGGTTTCTATATAAAGTGTATATGTGAATTCTATCCTCGTGCATGCATATTTTAATTGCAGGGTGTTTGTATAATTTATCTGGAATAAATTAAACCCTTGTCATTGATGAGTTATGTATTGAGATTCTAATGCGGGGGGCTCGAGCTTACGAACAAGCCCGGACCCTGTGCTGGTTGTTCTTTTGTGCGCGGTATGACTGGTGACTAGGAAACGAGCCGCAATGTAAATTTGAAGCCGTCGCAGTAAAGAGCAGGTCCCTAGAGAGACGCTGGCGCTGACGGTAGGCGAATCGGACCACTGAAGTGCGTCCGGTGGTCCGCAGAAAGTGCTACCGGCGTGCCACGCCAGGACGACGGAAGTCCGAAGGCGACATATTTCTAGCGGAGGAAGCAGCCCGTGGGTTTGGAGGAGAAGAAAGCATGAGAGTTTGGGAAAGCAGAAGATTGGAGAGGGAAGGAGAGTTGAGAAATAAAAATTAAAAGAAATAAATAAATATCAAAGGAGGAGTGAGATGTGGGTTGCACATCAATGTTCATGCGTGGAATGAGATTGGAGTTATGAAACATTTAAATTAAATAAACAATTAATAATCATAATAAAATATTGTTATCACTAATTTTGTTAATAAAACACTTTTTCGACTGTAACTTATTCATGCGACCTCGGTTTCATGAACCATCTGCGGCAGTGCGACCCAGATTCCAAGACGGACATTCCGAGTCCAATATTGGATATCTTTTTCGGGTTTTTGGATCGTTACCCGAAGCGGTCGGAAAATAATAGATTTAATATTATTATTAAATCTTCGACCTGCTATAACTCCTACATGCGACGTCTGATTAACTGGTCGTCAGCAGCGACGTGACCCTATCATTAAGACGGTCAATTCAAGTCTAATTTATGATACTGAATTCTGGTTCGTGGCTCGGGTCCACGAAACACCCAATAATAAAAATATTATTATTACGGAATCTTGTATCTGACATATCTCTCACATACGGTGTTGGAATGATGAACCGTCTGTGATGTTGCGACCCTAGAATTAAGAAAGATGTTGCAAAACCAATACTGGATATTTATGTCAAGGTTGAGGCGCTGGCCCCACAAGGCCCGGTTCGCGCGTGTTGTGGTGAAATGTATCTTTTTCACCAGCTATCCATTTTGGACCAATGGGTAGTCCATCTCGTGTGTTTTTCCTTATGGATCGCAATGGTGTGACTGGTTTGGTTAACCGGTGTCATTTGAAGTACGACCTGGTTGGTTCGAACCCAAAACCAATTGGTCCCTCGGAGCGGAAACACATATAACTTGAGCTTCGGACGTCCGATTGACGTGTCGTCGACTTTGTTGGATTCCTCTTGATGAGATGGAATTTTCGGCATACTTCACCTGAGTTTTGGACGCATTTGGTGTATGGACGGGTTGGATTGTACCTAAAATCCAACCGGGCCCCTGGAACAGAAAAGCTGATAACTTTTTGACCGGAAGTCCGTTTGACGTACCGTCAGCGGCGTTGGTGATCACGTTGAGAAACGGTTCCTATGAGTATACCCTATGAGAGTTCAGGGTACAGTTGAGATACAGCCGGGTCGGTTCGCATACGAAACCGACTGGGCCCCCTGGGACGAAAAGGCTAATAACTCACAGACTGGGCGTCCGATTGACGCGCCGTCTGTTGTGTTGAGACCCATATGACGAGGCAATCCTTTGAGATACTTCTTCATGGGACTTTGTGATACTTGGAGTATCGACCAGTAGCTCGTGGAGAGTACCCTCCCGGAGACGAGTGTGCGGAGTATGGTGACCGTGTAGCCGGCTGAGACCTGACGACTGCTTGACCGATTGACTCGGTGTTTTTTGGATAGCCCAGTGGGGAGCGCTTGGTTGTAGCGGTAGACCCACGGAGGAGGAGTGCATGGTTGTAGCGGCAGACCTGCGGTACTCAACAGAAGGAGTACCTCTAGAGGCTATGAGGGGGAGCGCTTGGTTGTAGCAGCAGACCCATGGTGGGAAGTGCTTGGTTGTAGAAGAAGGCCCACATTACTCGACAGGAGGAGTAACTCAGCAGTCTTAGGTTAGTGACCAGTAACTCAGAGTCGTGACAGGACCTCTATACACTCTAGAGACGGGGCTCTTTAGCAGTTACCGTTCAGATAATGAAAATCCTGGTTTGAGCTGAGTCTATGACCTTTGTGTTTACCTCATGATTGAGATGGATCACCTGATAACTTAGGTATATGTATGGGCATATACCTGGGTAGTGGTTATCTGTTTATTTCATAATCTTTGTGTTTCCTCATGATTGAGATGGGTTACTTGATAACTTAGGTATATGTATGGGCATATACCTAAGTATAAGTTATCTATTGAGATCTTCTATGTGGTTATCCTTGTTGTATTTAGTGAGACCTTGAGGGTCTCGGGGTCCCTACTGAGTATCGTTATACTCACCCCTGCACGGGCACTGCCCGCACCACATTGTGTTTGTTGTAGACGACGGGCAGCGCTGACAGAGGATGACTGTTCGAGGACTGGACGGCACCAGGAGGTGGATCTCATGACGAGTCAATATCCGGAGGTGGACTTCACGATGTGACGATACTCAGAGGAGGTTGACGGGCAAGAGCGTTGTAGAGGCTATTTGTACCTACCCTTCCGGTAGGATCCGTGGTGGACGATCCAGGAGCTGCTCTATCTGTACCTACCCTTCAGGTAGGATCCATGCTGGACGATCCAGGAGATGCGCTATCTATACCTACCCTTCAGGTAGGATATGTGGTGGACGACCTAGGATCTGCTTCTATGCTGCCATCTGTTTGTCTTTTCTGTTGTACTTTCGTTCAGTTGTAGAAGTACTTTTCTATTGGGTTTGTATTCTGGCCCTTTTACTTTTCAACACTTTCTTTTGTACTTAGTGATCTTCTTCCGCTTGTACTCTGTGGTGATTTGTTTACTTTTATAAAGGCAATTCCTTCCAGTTATCTGGATTTACACCTTTGGTGCTAGTCGCCAGCCCCTGGCCTATGGAAGGCGGGCATGGGGTAGTCACGGCATGGGCCCCGAGGACGGGTCATGACAGGATCACATATAACCAAATGAACAGTTTAGGACTATTATTTTATTGAATTAGTAAAAATTATTACATAAACAATTCACATGGATTATAATGAGAATTTATCCCACATAACCAATCTTTTTTTATTTGACATTAAGTAATCCTCGTCTTCTATATGAAAACACATTCGAGAAAAAATTAATTCAACCCCATTGTTTATATCATTTTCAATAGTAAATATAAGAAGTAGGATCTCAAATTCTCTAAATTGGTAAAGACATTCATTATCAATTAGTTTTTATTAATGGGAATACGAGGTGCATGATAGTATGATGACATAATCTATGTTCATGAGTATAAGATAAGACAATTAATATCCCTTACTAAGTACATTATAAAATAAGGAATCACATAATTAGGATTTAAAAAAGGTAGGATTCATAAAAATAATAATCACAAGGCAGGTAATATCAATTTTGATCAATGAAAACATAATAAACCCATTGAAATCCAAGAAAAAATATTGGTATCTTGGAACATCATCTCATCGAAATTTTATAGAACAATCCAATTGGGACAACCTTACGAAGGAAAAATAAAATAATTCTGAAGAGAAAATAATAATTACCTAATGCATTAGATGGATATCTAGGTGAACCCATCCAATAAGCTATGAATGGAACACCCAGTGCTATTTTTGGCACACCTGTCATATATAATGTCCAAGAACCACAACATGAATAAGGAATATAGAGATTTCATAATAAAACTCATAGAAATATTAATTATTCTAATATAAAACTATTAAACGATGGAAGAGAAAAGGGTTTTATTTAAATATCATTGATACATGATTAATGCATGAATGCGAAATTATTTCCATAATAATCCAATTAAAACATGATTAAGCATTGGAAAATAAATGGGTTATATAATAATCTCTATAAAATAACATTATACCATGAATAAAATAGGTTATAAAAAATCTAATTTAAATAAATTAATTCATACAAATAATAAATATGGAAGTAAATATTAAAAAATATCCCATTATGGAAAATTTTACAAAAAATGTTGTTGATGATTTTTAATATTAGTATAATTAAAATATTATAAAAACATCTCTTCAAGGGAAAATACTTTCTATTTTGAAAAATACTTTTTAAAACATTATTATAAGAATTTAATTTTTAAATAACACTGATATTTTTTTAGGGAATCCATTAAAAATTATATAAATAATTCTCATAAACATTTTGAATTTTTTTTTAGAAAACATTGTCATTGGAACAAAATAGACTTTGTAATGTAGAGATAAATGAAGTTAGATTTTCACGAAAATATTTTATAAAAAAATTTAATTATTAAGGAGTAGAAAAACTATATAATTACATAAATATATCATGAATAACCATTGGGTAATTTATTTCCTGAGAATTATAATATTTTAATATTGGAGACATAATCATACACAATCCTGATAAATGATAACACTATAATAGAATATTTATACCAAATTTTTAACATTGAATCATAATAACCATTAAAAAATAACATTTTTTATATCATTAAAATAAGTATTTTTATTAAATAACATATAAAATGGTCATCATATACATCTCATAAATTAAGGAAGTTGTATAACATAACTTACGTCTCATAGATGGAAAATTGAGAGGAAAATCCTATAATCCTTGGGTAATATTGAAATCGAAAATATCATCAAATATTGACACTCTTAAGGAATTGTAAATCCACGTAAATTTACAAAAATGAGTCATTAAATACATTCAGGGGATATATATATATAGTACATAATAAATAAAAATTGTGAATAAGACATACATATCATATGAATCAAAATGGGAGGAGAAAAACCCTTACATTTAGTTCAGTTCATCACAATTGTTATTGAAC
This sequence comes from Viscum album, assembly GCA_963277665.1. Classification (NCBI taxonomy): domain Eukaryota; kingdom Viridiplantae; phylum Streptophyta; class Magnoliopsida; order Santalales; family Viscaceae; genus Viscum; species Viscum album. The sequence continues at coordinate 1,877,759,022 of OY728161.1, forward strand.
TTCTTGAATAATAATATTATGTAAATAATTTAATATTGTGATAAAAATTTATATTTTTATTATTACAAGAAATTTACAAATAAATAATATATATAATTAATAAAAAAATTAATTTAATGGGAGATGTTTTAACTATATTTAGATTATGTGTCATAAAAGAATTCGGTAGGTTGACTATGGTCAAATGGTCATGATATATACATATATAGAATAATGATATTCAAATAATTATCATATTAATATAGTAATTCCTCATTTTAATCCAATCATGAATGATGGTTTTGAAAAATTAAATAATATTACGATCCGGGAGATGGTTGGCCGTACATACACATGAGTAACCTTTCACAATTTCTTTGGTCATTATAGAAATAAGGTAAGTAGTATTTTATTATTATATATTGACAATTATATTATAAAAAAATTATATTTAATTATATAGATAATAATTGTTATGTAAAAGGAATCACATCTCATCAAAGAGGTGGTAGTCCACATATCAACAAATGACTTTATCACTTTTTGAGTGTGTGGAAAGATAACAAAGGAAGTGATATATTATTTTTTAAATATGTAATCATATATTCTTAATATGATAATTATTTAATTTATATAAGATATATTGATTATCTCTACCCATATTACCTTCGATGTAACATGTTTGTGAAAAATGATTCACATCACTTCAGTAGGAGGTGGTAGTATTCTTTACACCAAAGTGATGTAATTGTATCCCCCATGACATAGAATTTAAAGATATTACATATGATATAATGACTAAATGGGTAGAATTATGTTATATATATATCACATATAAATTGTATATCCATCTTTATTCCCATCCATTTGAGGTGGTTAGAGAAAAATTAATGACATTGGTTCACGAGTAGATAGTCCCCAATATAGACAAATGATGATTTAGTAACCTACATGAATGAAGAGTTTATTTTTTAGGTATTATACTTAAAATAAAAAAACCACAGAATTTATAGGACACTAAGGTTTTTATATTATAATGTTATAATATGAATTGAAGGGGTCGGGATAGAAATAAAAGGGAAATGAACAGTAATTAATGTTACAACTTCTTTGGGTAACTCCTTTTAGATTGAACCAAAGGACTACCATGGTTTTTTATACAAAAATTGAGGAATGTATGATGATATTTAATAAATTTGTAAGTTATTTGGATAGTTTGTGGATGATGAAAATAATTTTTGAGTTGTGAAGAAGCGAGAGGAGTGAGTTCTGTTTCACAGATGAGGGGGAGTGTCATTCAAGTCAATACTAAACATTATTCACTATTTTGAGGTCATAATTACAACATTTCTCCCTATATGTTGATAAATAAAGGTGGATAGGTATTTCATATTTGATAAAAACCTCCACCACAAAATTAAACACATTTATAAGTCTTTTTTCATCAAAAATTATTTTTTTAAATTGGTTAGATTTTTGTTTTTGATTAAGATAAATTGCTTTCAAACCTATGTAATTTATCCCTTATAACAAAATTAATCTGATAATTAAAATATTATTTTTAACCATATTTTATAAGTATTGAATTAAAATTATATTAAAAAATAACATATCTGTAGGTAATTAATTTTAATAGAAGTGCATGTAACACACAAAAAGACTACTTTAACTCTAACAGTGCCAACTATGTTTTTACTATTTAGGGGTTAGTAAGTTCATTATAAAAGATAAATTGGAACAAAAATAGAATATTTTTATAATTATTAAAAATAATATATCACCGAGATTATGATTGTATTTTTAGTAATTTTAAATATTTTAAAAAAATATCATTTTCTATTAAAATACATTAATGTCAGTATTGATGTTATTTATATAATTTAACTATAATAAATATCAATAATAATATTCTTGTTAAATATATTAATTTTAAACATGTTTAAAATTACATATTAATCTTAAAATTTAATATAATAAATAAATTTATTTAATTTACATCATTTTTAATATTTTTAGTATGATTTATTTTTGATAATTATTAACTAAACATTAATAAATTTGAATTCATTAATAAATTTATTTAGTTAATTAACATCATTAAATAATCATAAACTATCATGCTAATAAATATAACATATCTTTTGAAATGTTATATGTAACTAAATATTTTTTTTTCACCTATCCCAATATATAATTGAAATTAAATGGGGATGGCTTCCTCTTCATCTTTTTCATTACACGACTTATTATATGGGAAAAATTCCAAGAATATCATCCCAAATACTAATATCTTTATATTATATGGTTATAAGGGTAGAAATATGCCTATAAAATGGGTTTTATCACATTTTTATAGGACTTTTCCCATTGAGTTTATAGTTTAATCCCTTGGTAAACTCATTTTTATAGTAATATTTGTATGTGAATTTATATGTTTTCAATAATAATATTGGAAAAATTTTATATATTTTATATAATAATTTTTTTATTATTTTTATTTAAAATAAGAAATCTAATTTTCTATATTGAAATCACATAAGTTGTGAATTTTAATTTAATATTAATATCACACACTTGGCATGAAGACATGTTTTTTAGAAGAGTTATTTTAGAAAAAATGATATTAAAATACATCAACAAATAATAACAATCATTTAAAGTTAAGAAATTAATATTTTATGATTATATATATATATGTTTAATTTAAAAAAATTTCCATTGGTTATTATTTTAATCAATTAAAAGGATAAAACTTAGGATTTTTAAAATTGGTTTTAGAAAAATCTGTTTTAGTCTCAAAAACAAACATACAAAATTTTTTTTCTTTTGATTCAAATGTAATTAAATTTAACTATATAATATATTATATAATTTTAACAAAATTCAATGAACATCTGTTATTTTAAATTAATTAATAAATTTAGAAAAAATAGTTTTTACAAAATGGGAATTTTTACTAGTCATTGAAAAATCAATATTTTTAATAAAAATCCAAAAATTCCAACAAAAGAAAATATTGATTTTCATTTTTCAAAAATTTATTTAAATTTATAAACTAATTTTTTTTAAATGTATGAAAAATAATTATAATTTTTTTTCTTAAAATCATTAAAAATATATTTTGAAGAAAACTAATTTTTGATGAATCAAATCACCATAATAAAAGGAGACTAATTGTTAAATAAATTTTATTTCTATAACTTTTTTTAGTAATAAATATAAATAAAATTATATTTTATAATTTGAATAACAATATTCATACCTTAAAACATTGTTTCTAGTTTATAAATGTAATCTGTATCATAGGTAGTTTATGTTTGGTGTTGCGTGTTGAATATGATATTGAACCTAAAAATATTGAGGTTTCGTAGAATGAAATCAAAACTGAGTAATGCGTGTAATGAATGATTAACAAAATTATTCATTTTTACGATATCAAATATAACTTTATTCTTTTAAAGTCTCAAAGTTATACACCAACCATCCCCTCTTGTAGCTATGGAACTAACCCCAAGATTCACCCATCCAATAGGTCATTGGAATAACCTAAATTTCTGAGTAGTAACCCATTCCCATTACCCACCTTTGGATATTGGTAGTAAAATACCCCCCCCAAGAACTATAATACATGTTTCAATCAATAATTATCCTTTCATATGCATCTAGAACACATAACAACCCTTGCTAAGTACTTGATTACCCATATAAAAAATTATTCTTCTTAAAACCAAAATTAGCTATTTGGATATTCTACAAATATATCATGGCATCCAACCAAAACATCTAATCAATAACCCAATTGAAATAAGTTAATACTCCCATGATGAATTTATCCAGTGGTTTTCACCACTAAATAATGGAATTTAACATTAGAAACTATAATCCATAAAATTCTTGTCCGATGCTGGCGGAGGAAAATTCACCTACCTCAATCCAGGTCATCATGATAAACCCACAAAACAACCTTAGTTATCTATACTCATAAAAATATCCTTTAATGATCTCCAAAAATACATACAAAAAATATCTTAATCAATAAATCCCTTAATGGAATCACTTTCCCCCATAAGAAAATAGTAATAGATTAGAGGAGAATGAGAGATTAATGTATCATCTTTTATCCCATTGACTAACCATATATGATATATAGATATGTGGTCGTGAATGAAATTTTTCAATAATGTATCATAATGAAGACTACATGTCTAAGAGTTATCTTCATGAGAGAATTAGTTAGTGTTTTGTGGGATAAATCATGAAAAATATAATTTTGGTGTCACTTTGATGACATACACAGTTTAGTTACACAATTTTGGAATCTATGCTCTGAACATAAGGGTGTTACTTCTAAAAATAGTGATGCACAATTTTGAAAACTAAACCAAACCATAAGACACTTCACTACAAACAATATCACTAGGTTAATATGGTTCGTTAACAATTTACCTAAACTATGTTCCTATGTAAAATCCCCACATTCCAATTCATGGTATTACATGGAATTTTTCCTGGTTTACCCAAACTATTCACAATTTGTGTGAACATAACAAACCCAAAATGAATAGAAAAATCCCAATTTAACTTTATGAAACCAACCAAACCCCTTTATAAATTAAAAATAAAATATAAAATATGTTAATTACACATCCAATGTCCTTAAAATTATTATTTATTCCATAAAAAATACAATTTTAATTAAATTCACTAAAAATGAATTGAAATTACAAACAATATATGTAATTAAAATGATAATTTTTATCAAAAAAACTGTCATTGATATATTTCATGAGACAATGAATTTAATTAATGATGATGTTTTAATTTTTGTTGGTTTTCCCCCTTTTCCAAATTTTTATGTGTAAATAATAATTAGAACAATAGAAAAATAATTTCTTTGTGTTTGATGAGACTTGATCCACTTAAATTCATTGGGCATGAAATTGAATGTCTCACAGTCTAATTTATTAATATATATTTTTTCACATTTTATTATGAATTTGTAATAATATATTTTATTTATAATACATATTTTCATAGTACTATGTTATTAAATTAATAAAATATATTACAAATTATTATTTTAATAAAAATGGGTCCATGTTTGTTGAATAATAACCCAATCTATATATTATGAAATAATTTACAAAAATCCATTTTTAAATCAGGATAATTTCTATGAGAAACTCAAACTAACAAGAATTCATTGTTAAGAATATTTTTGAATAATACTGTTTTATGTTGTAGTGTATTTGGATTAATGATCATAAACACTCTAATGTATTTATAACATGTTTATTGTTGTTTCTTGTTTTTTATTATATTTCTATTGAGTTTTAATTATTAGAAGGAAACCGAAAAAATATGTCAACATCCAACTGTGTTCAAAGGGTCTCTTCTAAATATGTTGTAATAGGGTATGATCGGTAACCCTATGCAGTGCCACTAGATACCTGATGCTTTGGAAATAACCATCTTATCTAGTAGGAGTACACTAGATTATTGGCGTGGTGGTAAGGGATGGATTATAGAAATAGATCGTATGGAGGTGCCTCTAGGTAGTCTATCAGATATCAGGTTTATTATTCAAGGTATCTGGTGGTGTTGAGTAAGATCCTACTTGGAATAATTCAACATGGTCAAAAATAATTCCACATGGATCATAATTTGTTATATCAACCTTAGAGCACCATATAATTCCTATATTTTGTAAAAAGTAGAAAAGGGAGATTTTAAATATCATACAATTATAGTACACATAAAAAACTCCATCTGATCTATAATGACTCATTAATCCTCAAATAGATTCAAAATTCATCCATTATCATCCTTTTGAAGAAAAGGTAGAATGTAATATTCTATATAGGATTTCTAATCATCAATTGATACCATCCAAGGGAGTGATATTCATCAACTATCATTTACCACCTTGAATAAATTTCTTTTAATCATTCTTGATTACCTTCCTCATTATTATTCTTGAACCGCTTTTATGTGTCATATAACCCATAGTCTTTCTCTATCAATTATAATTTATCTCTCTATCACCTAGTTTTAAAATCTTATTTATTATTTAGAGTTGAGAATTCATTATAATGGGTTTTAAAAAAATGAAAAACTATATTTTATCGCCCTCCTCATCCGTGGATTCTAGCTCCACCATTCGAAAAAAATTTATTCTTGGTTTAGTTTTTCTACGCATTATAACTAGTGGTGATTTGTTTCTATTATTCAAATTTGAAATTTAAGTGGTCTCTTTTATTCATTGATAACATTAAAACAATGGTTATCTATTCCTTTTCAGGCATTATAGAGTGGAGGAAATATAGAGACACCTTTGTGTGCTATTTTAGAATTCTCTTAACAAAGTCTTCCTTGTCTACTTACTTTTCTCACTTCATTTTAAACTACTCTTTACTTTGATATTATCTCATAATTTTTTTATCATTTTACAATTTAAATCAAAAATTTATTTATGTTATTTTATTTAAAAAGAAAATTCACGACCTTATTTCCATGCTTCTATTACATAGCAATAACTCCTATCAAAAATTGTTTTTGAATTTTTTTCAAAGTATATTTCTGAAAATTATTTTCATTCCTCGATAATAACATTTGATGTCATAGGATAACTTTTTTTTCTCAGAAATCATATTTTTTTAAAAATGGTCTTTGTTTTCGAAATCCTATCAAATTTCAACGATTTCCCTATTTATTTAATATTATTCTATTGTTCATGTTTGTGATGAAACTGATTATTTCTATTAGAATTATAAAATGAGTAATTTTATAATAAGAATTAGATATAAAGATTATAGAATGATTATGCATTGTTAAACCCATATAACCAAAATATAAGATACATTTAATCTCTAATACATTGATGCTTTTGAATTAATTAAAATGATATAAATACAGAATAGTGGGTTCTTCAGAAAATTAAATTTAATCATGTATCTTATTATAAAATAGTATATTAAATGTTTAAATTTTTAAAATTCACACATTATGGTTTAAAAAAAGTAATATAAACTTGATTTTATATTTATTATTAATATTTATAATATTTATCTATACATGAAAATGAATCTATTACTTGCACGTTGACTCTTTTCCCCCATTACTTCAATTTTATAAAATCACTTGGTTATTAATTTTCCATTAAAAATCACATGAATAAAATACTATGGGTTTTACCTATTTCATTGAATAACTAAGTAGTGGAAATAAAAAAATGTAAGGAAATTCGAAATATATTTGTTAAAAAAATAATTGGTTTAGTCATGATATATGAAATTAATATGAAAAAAGAGTGATAAAATAATCAATAGAGGTCATGGAAATCAAAATAATTTATCTTTAAATCCAATAATAGAATACTATTTTTCAAAATGTCACACAAATGATGAATATGACCATGAATAATTTTTTTAATGATAAAAAAATTCCATAGATGTATAAATAACCTTGACTTTCCAAAAAGATTAAGTAAATTGATGCTCCTGTTGTAACTTTTTATGAATGTTACAAAAACTACTATAAATAAAAATAATGTCCAATATTAAAAAAGAGGTTAAAATAAATGATGAAATTCATGATTTTTCTAAAAGCATTAACATGTAGTGATAGTGATGACTTGACCTCTTTAAGAAAATCATGTCCAAAATTCCATATTCAGCCTCTTAAAGAAGTTAATGATGTTAGTACTAGAATTTCTCTCTCTATTCCCCATTTTCATTCTACACATTATTAATAATATTATTAAAGTCCCATACACAATAGAGTACTTAAATAATAATGTCATAAAATCCATAATTTTTTACAAAACATTATTCTTTATATAAAAACACCTAAAAAAATAGGAATGTTGTGGAATAAAAAGATACAGTTTAAAAATAAAATGACTATTTTATTTTGAAAATAAAAAACCAAATCTATGTAAATGTTTTAAAAACTGAAATCATTGATCTATAAATATATATTTCTAAATTTATCAGCACTAAAAAAATATTGATATAATATTTGGTTCTCAATTAATCAAAAGGAATCATTATGTTTTGTGTTTTTTAAATATTTATCAAAAACATCAAAATTAATTAGAAAGGGGTTATTCTCAAAATAATGTTATCAAATATTTTCATAGATATGGAATTATTATATATGAATGTGGATATAAATATGAAAGATATTGAAGGACTATGTATTTATGTATTTCTTCTAACATTATTTAAAAATCCATGATTTTTTTGTTCCTTAAATATCTACATGTCAATGTCTTTCAACATAAATTTTTTTCAATTCTCAAATATTCTTCTTCTAACCATTCCTGAAATAGGAGGGTTCCAAAATGATCTTTTTTATATCTTATAAGGGGTTTCTATGAGCTTCAATTTAAAATTAATATGGTTGAAATATAATTATGGATAATCCTACTGAATACTATTTTTTTCAAAGTAAAATCCATGTTGTTGGGTGTTTAATGATATTTAGGAACTATTCAGTTTTTATATGATTTATTTATTATATTTATGGAAATTTTTGTCAAATAAAAGTTTCATCTCATCACCTATATTATCTTAACATGTTTTAAATATTATATATTATTATAATGAATGTTCTATCTAGAATAAATATTCTTTCAAAGCATGTTTTAATTTTCAATATCAAGGAATGCTATTTTATTTTTTTCTGAATATTCTATAAACTCATTGAATATCATCACACATGATTCAATAATAGTTAACTTCAAAAGAATTTATTTTTGAAGGAGTTTTATATTATTTTTTGATTTTTGAATTTTATTTTTAATGGGACTGATTTTTAACGTCTATATGCCTTATTTAGTAAAATTGTTTTGGTATTTCTATATAGAGGTATCTGATTTGGTTATCCCATTAATCTAATATATATTAAATTTTATAGTGTGGTGTTTGTTTTTGTTATACATCTTATGAAAGGGTTAATTTTAACTCATTATAATATATATCATATTTAACATTCTCTAACACTCTTCCTTTGAAATTTTCTTTTTGATAATCACAAATATTAATAAGTTTTCGATAGAGGAAAAAGATAAATGAATGTATTTTTTCCAGTTCTATTTCATCAATGGGGACAACATTGTTCCAAATTATCAAAAAATTGGAGACATGGGTTCTTCAATATATCATATTTTTTTCTTTTATATCTTTCCACTCTTTATTTTATTAAATTTTTATATCAAGTGTTTGTGATCATAAAAAAGGTAGAGATTTATGTATGTCATACTGTATTTTTTTAATGACCCCACACACTCTAATTTGCATTGAAATTGTTTCATGTTTCTTATAGTGTTTTTAAAATGTTATTATTGAGTTATAATGGAAGGAATGTAACCTACCTTACATTGGGTAAAATTAGGCTAAAAGGGACTCTTCATTATATAATTCAATTAGGACACACTAGCAATCTATTGTTGTTCATATGGATAGACTATGGAATAAAAGAAACCTCTCTGTAAATCGGAATCCACTAGAATACTTATGGGAGTGCACTAGCCAGCTAATGGAAGAAGGCAATATATATGTAGCTCGGGTTTGGCCTCCGGTTATCTATTTGAGGATACAGAAAATCCAGTCATGTCATGGAAAATCATTTGGGGAAGAATTAATGATTCTCCAAAGGCTACTACTCATCTCATAAATTCTTAGATTGAACATATACCACCATTTCATCTTATAAGGCTATAAAAGGAAGACAATATTTGTTTATAATATCATCCAATTATAGTACACATCAAATAAAATGCTTAGTAAAATTCAAAGACTCTTCAATACTCTAAGATCATCAATATTCTATCATTCTCTTCATTTCCAAAAGGATATAAAATTGAACATCTCTATGGCAATTTTGGAAACCAAAAAAACCATATAATAGATTTATGATTATAGACTATCATCAAATGCTATAAAATACCTTTGTTTTAATCATTCAATTTCTCCATCTCTTTCTTCTTCATGAACCCCCTTTTATATTTTTATAATCCTTTTACTCTCTCTGTAAAATTGAGATCTTTATATCTCTCACATTATTTATTCTTCTAATATTTTAAAGAGTGTTAATATAACCATATAACATCATTTCCAAAAAAAACATATCCTTATTCCACTTTCTCATGACAGGTTTCTTACTTATCTATCCAAATTTTAGGTACACATTGTTCAGTTATAGATTCACATTAAGACAAAAGGAATATTATATTATTTCTTACTCCATTCAACATAAATGGATTTCTATGGTTCTTGGTACCCCTTAAAAATGGTTTATATACCCACTGATGACTCAGTGTGGAGGTAATACATAAGGAAGCCTTTTTTTGAACCATGTTAACACAGTGTCTCTTTTTTATTTATTTTACACATTTTAATTTATTCTACAACTAAATTATATATTATAACATAGTTGTTTTTTATTATCAGATATTTTATAGAATTCATTTATTTAATCATGTTCATTTTAAAATTGAATTTAACCCCAACCTTTTTCCATAGTTCAATTCCATACCAAATAATACCTTGAGAGATAGGATTGATATCTTAATCAAAAGAAGTGTTCATGTCATTCATTCTTTAAAAAATTACTGGTCAAATGTTTATAATCCATTGGGATACATGTTTTTGGATAATCATTACATGATGGTCCCATAGAGGTTGTATGGAAAAAACTCACCATATAAGTCTCTTAATTGTATTGATGATATGTTATTTAGTGCTTCGAAATTTTTTCAAACCATAAGAAAGTAATTACTGAAATATATTGAGAGTATGTATTGGAATATGTGAAAATGATATTATATTAAAATAATCATATATGAAAAATCAATGTCAAATAACATAAAATATTCAAGCATAATGGATAGATTGATTTAATGTGAAACTATATCCTGAACATTCCTATAAATCAAATAAATAAATAATTCTATGACACACACGCACTTGAAAAAAACCTAAATGATGGGATAAACCCTAAATTATCATCAATCCTAAATAATAAATCCCTTGTAGTGTCTATGGGAAACTATCTTAACACCATATAAACTACTTTCATATAAAGGGTATATTTATCTGAATTACCTCAAGTACATTTAATAAATGATACTATAAAATGATTATTGAAATATTACCCATGAGGATTTAATAATTGTTGAACAAAATCCTACTAAAAACATGTGAAAGAATAATTATAATAGAATATTAAATTGGAAAAATCTACATTGAACTTTCTAATTAATATAACTCTTTGCCAACTCAATATCATAATATTAAAAATAGAATCCATTTATATTCAAATATCATTACCCAAACCATATCTAAATATCATTAATTAAAAAAAAATATTTTCTACAAACATATCAATAAATAACCATTTAAACATACCTTATTTATCCATAGTTTTCATATAAAAATAAAATATTATTACACTTCATAATGTTATAAACTCTTTAATGGCCACACTCTATCAATCACAAACACTATTAGAAATATAGGCTTAGGTGACAAGGGTATTGTGGTTTTTTCTTAAAAACCAATGATAAACATTATATAATAAACTGTTAACACTGATTTTATAAAAAATTTAAAAATTAAAAAAAGGATATCATTATCTAGTTTCAATAAAACCAATTCTAAAAGTCTTGAGAAATTCTACACATGAAAAACACATTCTCTATTTCATTAGAATCCCTTATTTTCTCAATCATTGACATTAATAAATGCAATAGAAATCCTTCAATGAGAATAAATATCCTCTTTTAGTCAGATTTTCTCATCAGTGTTTCCTTATTCATGCATCTTGAATGATCTAATGTATGATTTTATCCATGGCAATCATAATTCGATTGAATGGAAACTCTGGTTCATGTATTTTGATAGTTCATTTATTTCTTGTATTTTACTCATTTTTTTCAATATAGGAGTGTTCACATTGTTTACACCATTATCAAGTGTGTTTGTGATAATTTATGATCTATTTATCTCTATAAAGATCAAAATTTTAATGTTCTTTTTTTTCAGAAAAATTAATCATGTGGTAGTTATAAGATTGATTCATCCATTTTTTTCATTTTTTTTAATTATATTTGTTTTCATTGATGTTTTTTGAGTGCTATATGTTTTATATTATAATTTTATTGTCACTTTAATTTTTTTGTTCTAACTATTTGTTTTTACAATTGTTTTTATTTTGTTTTATATTTTTTTAGTTTTAGTTATTTTTTTGTTGAAATCATTTTTGTCTTCAATAATTTTTTATTATAAATTGACTGTATTGATATAATGACTTCTGATTAATTTATTTGTAACGTCTTTTCACTTTTAAATTTTTTTATGACACAAATTATTTATTAAAAATTTATTCATGTTTAAATTATATAATGTTGTATATTTATACTTAAATGTATTTAAAATATTAAATGATATGTTTTGATCACTTTTTAAAATTATTTTTTATGATAAAATACTAATAAATAAATAATAATATTTATTATATGTTAATATTTTTAATATATATATATATATAGTAAATATCATATATTATTTAATATATAAAATTATTATGTTTTGATATTAGGTAACAAATGGATTTTAATCGGATAATTTTATGATTAAACACTATTGAATGTGAAAAATGTATTTAATGATTTAATGGAATATTAAAAAAAACAAAAAGAACCAATACTTGATTTTCAAATCATGTGTGTAGTGTTTTAATATGATAATGTTAATTTTTCTATAGAAATAAATGATCAACTCATTGTGTATGGTTTTATCCATAACTATACACCTTAGATCAGTTTTGGTGAATTAATCTAATATATAACATCTAATATATATTAAAGTAGTAATCATTAAATAGAGGATCATATTTTATAATTAATTCATGATATAGAAATTAATACAAAAAAACAAAAACCACTGAATGATAATATATAAATTATGAGAAAAAACTATTCTCAGGTCACACAAAATTTACATGGTAATCAATTGTTTTCGAGATTAGATAAAATAAAAGAATGAAATGGGTGGAGAGAAACAAAGTGTCTTTAATTTTCATGATCTATTAAAATATATTCTTCCATGAGGAAAAGAAATTCTATATTTCCATTATAATAAAAATTATGAATTACTAACAAATGGATTAGGGAATAAAAAGATATATTTGTGTGCCAACCATTTTGTGTTTTATTGGATAGGAAATGAATGTTTGTCAAAATTTTGTAAATGTGGAACATCACGTTATAATATGGATTAAAAAGTAATACCATATTAATAATTAGGTATCATTATAAAAACTCAAGGTAATAAAATTTGGTGAGATCCCATAAATCTTCATTCAATGTGTCTATTTAAATATTCAATTGATGCAAAAAAGCTACGATTCCATACTGATAACTGCATAATTGATAGAATCATACCACACACAAATTATTAAACATAATGATAGAGATTTTATAAAATATTTATGTATTTCTAATGTGAATCTAGAAAAATAAGAATAAGACTACTCACATATGGAAGGAATCCATATATAAACCTCCTAATCCATCATAATTCAAGGGATTTTTTTGTTTGATATTTTCCCAATAGATATGATTGTAGAAAAAACATATTACAATGTGGTTGATGATTTTCAGACAAATATATCCATGAAATGATAATGTTGTGTATGTTCCCCCATTTATTTATGATTTAAAACTGATATGGTTGAATAGTGTTATAGTTTTGGATACATAAAAGAACGATTTTTTAATTTATTGTTCAATGGAAATGATCACTATATATAAATTTATTATATATAAAACATTTTCTTGACATCATGTTATGATGTATAAAGATTGTAATTTTTTTTAAGAAGATACTTCATATTATCAATTTCAATATGGAAGAAAGATAGTATACCTGGGACATAAAATATTTGGGAATATTGATAATCCATGTCATGGATTCGAAATAGAATTTAACAGTTTATAGGGATATAATGTCCCTCTAATACCATTGAATGTTTAGTAATATTATTACACATTGTAAATATTATTCATATTTTAAAGGAAATGAAGTTATAGTTATCAAAATAAATATACATAATAAAAAGTATTTTTTATTTGAATAATATTATTAGATATTTTTTGAGCTAAAAAAAATATTGTCATTGGACATGTTTAGAAAACCATTTTTGATTGTGTTATTGGATATTTTAAAAAATATTATAGACACAAGATGGATTACATTCCAAATAGAACATGATATTTATTAGAATAATGTTAGAGGTATCTTGCACTTAGAAATGAAAAGGTATATATTTACATATGGATTGTCACAGTTTTTGAAATAGTAAGAAGATGATTTTTTCAATGTCTATAAGGAATTGAAGTTCCCATTGGATATTCTTGAATGTAGTAGAATTTAGTTTCATATAATGATATTAAATTTATTGGTATGATATTCAGGATGGTCATGTATTTATGAAACATCTACTACCAGTCATAAAACATAGTATAAAGTCAGGAACCGTCAGACAGACTAATATCAGGTTATGTTATTTTTGAAATCTACCATGAGAAATCTTATTATCCCAAATTTATTAGATGTGTTTGATAATTATGCTTCACTCATAAATTATCATCATAAATTATATTTCCCACAAATTTTTGATCAAATGGTTCATTTTGGGATTTATTTTGTGCATGAGATAATAATATAATGGTTAGAATATTTATATTAGAAGCATCCATTTGAATAATATATCAAAATTTTAAAATTTTAAATTAAAAGTACTCATTCATTGGAGGAATTTATTATAAAAAAATATTCATCATATGTGGTGATTGATTTTAGTACTTTTTCTTTATATGAAATGGATAATATTGTTCTCTTGATACCTACAAATTTGATTATAGATAGTGAAGTTATAGGGATTTTTTTCTCAAATATAATGTTCTTTCTATATGATGAAGTGTTGCAGATACATTTATACATTTAGAACAATATAGATGAGGTTCAAAGATATATATAAATAAATATTATTATTTTGAAAGTATGATATCCAAAATGAAAAGAAAGATTGTTGATGACTATGCATGAAATGAAATTTGATTATTTTATTTAATAGAAAGTCATTGAGTATTTCTCTACATCATAGATATTGAAAAAGTTTTCTGGGGACCATCTATTAATATGATCTCATGGTCTTGTTTTGATAATAAAGTTATAAATTTTACAAAAAACAGAATAATAAGGGCACTGTTCAAAATAGTTGGGTGACGATTGTCCCTAAAGCACTGATTTTTTCAACTAAACAAGATAAAAACCTTATTTATCCATCAAAGAAATATTTTGAATAACATGATGATATCCAAAAAAATATTATATTAAATTTATTAAAATTATATATAATTATGACTTTGTTTATAGTAAGATTTGTATGAACGATGATGATTATTTATTTACAGTCATTTATTTAAAAATATTTAGTTAGAAAGAAGAGACATTTATCATGGTGTCATGTGAAATGAAAATATTATATGTTATTCATTCATTGTATAATAAGTGTTCCATTATCTTTCAAGGGACAATAATTCAATTGGGTTATGGGTATGATGATTATGTTAAGAGTTTGTGTGTGATTTCTTAATCAATGGTGTGATTTTAGGATATTAATGATGACTATAATGCATACATAGTCCATGTTGAATGAAAAGATCATGGAGAATGGATATGGTAAAAATGATATGTTACCCTCTTAGTTATTATTTTAAATATTAGTATTTTAGTTCTTTCTTGAAATTTACATGTGTAAAATCTGTTTTTCCAATTTGGATGTTTTATTTAATATAAATTTATTATTTATATCTTCTTTGTGGGAATGTTTATATTGAATTGTTATATCTAAATATTTTTAAATAAAAAAACTAATGCACATCATTTTTTTTCAAATTAGGCATATATATACATATTTTTTTAACTATGGTATTTGAATTTATCAATTGTGAACATTTTTATACATTTAGAGTTAATGATTATATTCAATAGTTTATGTTGCATACTTGTTTTTTAAAAATCACGAAATCTATATTTTTGAATGTTACACATGCGTGAAACTATTTTCATAATGACTTATTTGTTTATTAATTATTTTTAAGTATTAATTTTTCTAATTATATAAATTTATAATGAATATAATTACATTCATATAATCAAATTTCACTCTCATAGGTAGATTAAATTTTCACAATTTCCTTGTCCGTTTTTCTCATATTAATATACATTCAATAATAAAATTATTTAATGAAATTAAACTATTTATTTATAATATTTATTTCTTGTACTACTAGTTATCATCTACGGGGGATCCTTTTTTTTCTAATCGATGAAAATGGCTTTTAGATTGGTTATATGTGGTCTTATACAATTAAAAAAAAATTATTTTCTAAAATATAACATAGGAAACATAGAAATCATTATGATAATATTAAACCAAATTTCGGTAATGAAACACAATTTAAGAGCAATGTGAACATGAAAAGTTTTTTCAAGATTATAATTTTATGTCTTTACTGAAAATCCATCACTTAGATGATGAAAGTGAAGGATTGGGAGTCTATAATGTTAAAGTATCTTAGTTGAATTATATTTATATGATTCCTTGAAAATTATATAATTTTTATGACTAAAATTATATGTATTCAATTAAATATAACATTCAAATTTCCAAAATTAAAGTCTCTTGAAAAAGATGTTAATATATAATGGATTTTAAATAAATGTATGTTAAAACAAAATTGAATAATATAATTTACTTGGTAGGTTTTATAATGAAAATTTTATCCTCATGTTTGGGTTTTTAGATGTCCATCCATTGATTAAATTTATCTTGGGCTGACATGAAGAAGAGTTTATAGTTTGATTATTAATTTATATTTTAAAAGGTATTATATATTACTTGACTAATTATTAGATTATTTTCATTTAATAGGCTTTCAGGAGATCTCCAAAAGGGGTTCAGTCCTAAAATGTAAACCTTCTGACATTATCATGTGGAAAATATCATTTACTATAGGAGAATGTGATTTCCCAAAAGATTGATCCACTATGAGATAAATATAAAAGTGGTTCATAATGGGTGTAGTTTATTCCTCCTTATCTGCCAAGTATCATGATAAATGAAAAAGTTAGATAAGGTGAAAAATAAAATTTATCCTACTTAATAATATAATGGAGAAGCTAACATAATTATTTGGAATTCATTTTTATTTTCATTAAATTATTTTATTTTTTAAATTAATAACAATTAAATTAAAAGTTAATTTATCATTTGAGGATGCAATTCAAGAGAATGAAACATAAATGTATTCTATCCATGAGTGTATGATGGATATTCTAGCTACTAAGTAATTAAACCTAGATTACCCCAACCATATAAGAGGATATGAGGTAGGTTTCTACGTTAAGAATGTTTTTAGTCATTAGATTAATAGATAGATGGAAATAGAAAAAGATATTGTAAAATATGAGATTAATGACATAACATTGTCCATGGATGATCAAATTTAATCATCTATATAGGCTACGTTTGAAATTTTCGAGATAATCATTTCGTACACACATGCTTATAAATATCCTCCATCTCTTTATTTATAACTGGACTTTTACTGAGTTTTAAGCTGGAGATCCGTATATTGGTACTGTAGCATACACAGTCATACTTATTTTGTGGTATTTTTTATATAAAAAACCTAAGAAGTTAGGCCTGTTAACATGATATTTCTGATTCGATTTCTCTATTTCCATCGCCTATAGAAAAGGTTACTATAGTTGAACATCATTTAGTTCATTTCTCTATTTTCCATCTATACTTGTTCTTCATTCACATACGAGGTATGTAATTTTTAAATATTATTTATAATTGATCAAATATTAGTTATAATGATTAATTTAATTTAATTTATATTGGTTAATATAAAATCAAAATGATTAACATATAAGAAATAAAATTTTCTTGAACAAATAAGTTTAGATACATCATAGATTTATTATGAGATAAATGATGTTCCAAGATTTCCTCAGCAGTAGAAAGTATTTATGAGTATTATGAAAATATAATATATTTTCATGACACTACCTGTTGGGAATATTCAAAACAAACAATATAAAAATTATTAATTATTATATTCTTGGAATACCTATGTTAGGGTTGTCTTCCATGTAAGAAAATTTATGGTTCAATTTTCCATTATAAAAAAAGGATCACCTAAATTGAATTATAATATTTCTTATTCAATCAAGAATATATTCTCTATTTTCATTCCAAATTATACCACTACTTTTAATGGTTATATAGATTTGGAATACATTTCAAAGCCATCATAATATCTAAATAATGATGGTAGAGTCATATATATATGTGAAAATTTTTTCAAAATGGAGAATGGGTGATTCTTTTTCCAATTACATGATGTTTAATAATGATAATATAATTATTAGATAATAAACTATATAAAGTCATTAATTGAGTTACATTTATATTGTAGTAGTCATATTATGTTGGGAAAAATACTCCTATATGAATGAACATTATTTTGGGTTCTTCTTTATGAGGAAGAGTTTATAGGACTATTAGAAAAAAGTTAAATAAGTAGGTTTTATAATTTTCTATTACTTAATTATTATTAAATATTATTGTTCATATATTCAATTTTGGGTTGATATATAAAAATACATGTCATGTAAAACGTTTAACAATGATCAATTGACTATACAAGTGCCAAATTAAATCAAATACATGAAATAAAAGGTATATATTTTATATATTACATTATATTTATTCCAAACACACACATATATATATATATATATATGTGTGTGTGTGGGTTGTTTTTTTATTTTTATGTTTGAATACGTCATTTTTATCATAAAAAAGAAAGGGTTGAATGTGGTTATTATTTTGTAAGATTTATTTTTGAAATAATATTGATTGGGTTTATTAATGAATTTGATATGGGTAGTTCTATTAATTATTTAGGTGTTAAATTAAAATATTCTATTTTTTTTCTTATAATTTTCATTTATATTATAGATTTCAAATGACGTAGATCCATATATTAATGAATAACATACCCATCTTCAATGTTTTTTCAAACTATTTATGACCTATGATTAAATATTAAATTGTCATGTATTTCTATTTTAATTAAAGATAAAAAATAATACATCATATAATTTTTTTATACATTATGTTTTTATATTATTTTGGTTTTACATGGTTTCTAATATTTCAGTTATGTTTAATTTAGTAAAGTATACAAAATTAGTATTTAGACAGTCATTTTCTACATTATGTTTCTATATTTGGTTTTCTTTTTATAGGGAACTTTATCTCCCCGACACTAGTTTCCCAGAGTTAGTGCATAATAATAATAAATTGGCATGATTAAAAGGAATGGAGTTTTGAAAGACCGATCAGTTTAGCAGTCTAGAAAAATAGATTACATACTTGAATGTTACATTCCATATTAGAAAATAAAACAAAACATAAATGATCTTTTGAGAATTCCATTAATCCCTTATCTTAAACATTATTATAAATCAGTATGCACTTCTTGGAATCCTAGGAAAATAAAACATAAGAAAGGGGAGAGCTCAAACGCTCATTAAGGATAACAATATAGGGAAACTTTCACAAATATGCATGAACATTTTTAAGGAAATGTATATAACTAAAACAAAAGCCTTTCGAACATAAAAATCTGCATAATATGGAAAAGATAAATCAAATAATTCCATTTACATATTCACACAGATATTATAATTGTTGAATAATCACATGTAATATCAATTTATAATTTCATAATGATGGAATGCATAATGCCAGACTTCATAACCACATTTTCAAGGACTTGTGCCAAGACTACAAATAAGATTTTGTCTAGGCCTTATGCCAAGACACTAGTTTTGTCTCATGAGACCTACCATTGCATAAAGGAGCTATTGCGACTTCCACCCATCACGTACTAAGTCCAATTCATTCTTCATATGAAAAGTTTTGAACATAACTTAAACATTCGCATTAAAACTGCATACGAAATGTAAATACTTTATCCATAGACTATGAATGGTATAAAAATAAGACCGCTATAGTCAAAAAAAATCAAACAACCTTCAATAGAATATGGAAGATTTGCATCATAATATATCTACCTCAATCAGGAATAATATCCTGTAAAGGATGTTGACATTGTAGAAAATGATTAGTAAAAATCTTTGAGAGAAATATCCCTTTTTCATGAAATCATTTAAAAGTCATATAAAGGAATAAATTTAAAATATAGTTTTGAATAAAAGTTTCCCATAAAACTTTGAGGATTTTGAATGGAATTAACATTTTAAAACATTACAGTAAATATAAATTAATTCTTAAAACCATTTTGAAAACATTTACATTAATGAGAATGGTTTAGAAGAATAAATAATTAAAACATTTAAAATGATGTTTTATTAAAAATTCCCTTAAAAATAATTTCATTGATAACTGTTTAATGAAACATGTACTTGGATAATAAATATGTCTAAGTAAACACATTGCCATAAACAATATCAAATAATAATGATATTGAGAAATTAACCATTAACTTTCATTTTCCATTGGTTGAGGGTAAATTTAACCTCCTGTATAATGAACATAGTATGTTATTAAATTATACCAGAACCATATTAATATTTTCTATATCATACAAAATTAATTTATGACTTTATATTAACCATTTAATAATGATTTCCATGTTAAATTAACTTTTCACGTAACAATTGATTTCTTTATTGTACAAGTTTTAACTTTTTATTCTTAATAGTATCGAAAGATCATGATTTAAACACTTCAAGAATATAAACTGTGATTTATAAATCATATATTTTTAGAATATAAATATTTATTATAGATAGATATATGAAACTAAAGGAACTGTTTATGGAGACGCTAGGTCATACGTACGCATAAACGTTGTTTCTGTTTTCATATCATATTGAATAGAAGTAAGTGAATAAGATATATGTAAGTACATAAATAATACCACACACAGGGAGAGATATATATATCTAGTATCATTATTATTTCGTATATTACATAATTATTAATACTATATATTTTTATAATCATTGTTGAATGTTGAACGTGGGAATGAATCTCATCGTGTCGTGGAGACGGTAATCCGTACGTACGCACGAGCGAAAATATCATTATACTGATAGTGAAAAAGAATGTAGTTTGATGGTATATCATATATAAATAATCATTGAAATATTATATTAATTATTTATATTAGTTATATTCATTATCATACCCATCCAAATAAAGTGTTTGAATGACAAACTACACCACAACGTGGATATGGTAAAATGTATGTACACACGTATGGTGACTTTGTCATTCATGTAACAGATAGAATAATGAATATGGTAGTACCATTTTTATAATAATATCATAGTGTATGAAAGATACTAGATTTATTATTTTATAATGGAAACAACAAAGAAAGAGGATGTGGAAGTAGAACAGAACATGATAGAGGTGATGAAATATTTACCTCTTTTTAGGGTTCTTCTTTTTGATTTGATCAAAACGACTCCTTAGGTTGCCTTTCGGACCAAATGAAAGATTCTTGGATGAAGAGAGGAATTTTTGGAGGATATTTTTGAAGGATTTGTCCGAGATAAATGGTATGGATGTGTGAAATTAAGAGAAGGGGAAGTACCCTTTTATAAGAGATGTGAGGGTCACATTAAGAAAATCTTAAAATATTATTTTGTAATAAAATTATTTTCAGATTCTAATGGCTCAAAAATAACTTATTGAAAGGATAAGGTGGGGATGTATCGAAAATATATCATCTAATAAGTTTTAGACAAGTTTATGTTTCCATTTTAACATTATCCTTTAGATTTAACTCTAAGTTATATAGTTTAACTTTTACCGTGTCTTCTGGTATTCTTACATTAAATGGTTAATGAACATACTCTGAAAATCCAATAGAATCTCAAGTGGTTCATTAATGGAATATATAACATTATTTATGTTTATTGTCTGAATATTAGGTTTTTAGGAATATTATACCAACCAATAATATAGTATTTGTTTTAAAAAATAATTTGTCCATTTTGATGCTTTTTGGTATTTTGTTTTTGTGAAAGTCATAAAAACCTTATAACATGAAACCAATTTATCTAATGAACACTGAAATTTCATATTAACAATGATAATTAGTTTCATTCATCAGAAATATCAATTTATATTTATTTGGATATTTATAATATCAATTATTTTAATATTTCGTTAATTAGGTAATTACCGCAACATCATTGTGTCAGAAATAAAATAAATTATTTATTGTTTAAATATTATAAATAAAATAACATTATATAGTAAATATTTTTATATTTCTTATTAATATTTATAGTCTAATTTATATTGTGTTTAACCCTATATAAGAAGTGGTTTAGTTATTAAACATTGAATTTAACACTTTTAAATATTCTTTAAACAAAATAATAATAAATGTCCTAAAATAATCCATGTGGACCAAAGATGATTGTAAATTATTCATATGGCTATTTTTGGCCGAGTTACACTTATACAATAGAATTAGAACATGTTTTAGGGTAATTATAATATCATTTTTACCCTTAAATACCTTATTTACTTTTAACTACGGCTAATAAAAGTCAAAAGTTACTATTCACAAAATATTATTAATACACAATAAATAATAATTTATATAGGTATTATAAATCTATTTTTACATAAAATAAATTTATACACAATAAATAATAATTTATATAAAGTGTCGGTTTTAAATAATAAGGCAATATTTTTCACTATTCATCAAAAATTGAAAGATTTCAGAAGATTACCAAAAATTTACTGTAAGATAATTTTGATATTCTGAATTCAAAAATTAAGTCCATTTTAAAAAATTCAATACATAGTAGTAGAATTTATTAATTAAAATTAATTCCCATTATCATAAACAAAAGGTGAGTTTTTAAAAAAATCAAAAACTTTCAAAAGATTTTCATGTGTTTATGTTAAATTTAAATGTGAAATTTCTTATAATTAAATAAATTTTCTTAAGTGATAAAAATATAATCTAATTATACTTCAAAACCATTAAAATTAATAATTTATCACTATCAATTATTTTGATAAAAAATTTGTTTTTAATTAAAACATAATATTTTTCACAATTCATCAAAACATGAAAGTTATCAGAAAGGTACGAAAAATTTGTCCAAACTAAATTTGTATGTCCTAATTCAAAAGAAAATTTAATTTCATTAAATTTAATATATAAAAGTGTCAAATATTGGTTTCAAAAAGTGTTCGCCATTAAAAAAAGGTAAATTTTCATTTTTTTGAAAAAAACTTCTTTTATCTGAAAAAATGAATTTGTTCTTACATTATATCAATGAAACACATAATATCGATGTTAAAATTATATAGAGTATATAAGATTCAAAATGATGTTAATACTAGTCATAACTGCTTTTTGAATAGCTAGTTTGTTAAGTTGTGGGGTGCTCGAACTAAATGTCACGTGTAACACAAGCTATAGAATTACTTTAATGAGATAAAGTACTATAAAATAATTAGGGTGATACATTCTAACCTCCTTCAATAAATTGCATCCTCAAAATTTGAAATTGTTCTTCGAAAATAAAAGGTTAAAAACGGAAAAAACCATTATGGAAAAACCACATCAAAAATTGGGTCAATAAAATTTTGTCTTAATAATAGAGAAAGAGAAATGAAAAAGTCACCACCAAATTATGAGCTTGATTTGGAGAATATTGGTCGAAATTAGAGACACCTAATTGGAGGAAAAATGTAAATATTTATAGGTAGTGATTGTGGTCATCAATCCCAAACAAGTGTACAATTGAGGGCCTCAAAGCCATCAATCTAGGATGATTTAAAATAACATTAGTTAAACAACATAAGGGAGTAGGACAAAATGTTTTTGGTTTTATGATCTCTTCCCAAAATTTTAATAATTAATTTATTAATAGAATAAGAGAAAAAATATATTCTTTACTCATAGAGTTTCATCCTTCATCTAATTCCTACCAAAAAATCATATTTCACTCCAAAAGATTATAGAAATCAAAACTATTCTGTTTATTATAATCATATAGGGTTCCAAAAATATTTAATTTATAATTCATTTTTCAAAATATTTAAAAAACTACATTATACAAACTAGGACATCATGTATTCTTATGGTAGGTGATTCACCCTTGTCACCCTTCGGTTGCGGTTTTATGTCTCATGGCCTTGCCGGACGCAATAGGTTGTCTCCCTGCCTCCGTGTTATCCTTTCTATGAAAATCCAAAAATAATATCAAGAAATGATTAAACCCTAAAAATATTATCCAATGTCAAAATTAATCGATTCCAACCTTTATATTTATCCAAAATACTATGGTCCAAACTAATAGTCCAAAATTTATAAGGAAGGTAAATAAAATTAAAATCTCTGTTGCCACATTATAGCATATGAATAGCTTCATCTTGTATTCTTTTAAAACATGAAAATGCCTTAAATTAATATAAATCCTTATTTATTAAATTAATGATCTCTTATTCCTTATATAATAATAGATATATTCCTTATATCTAAAAATTTTGAATATTCCAATAATGATTGAATACATAAACCATTAATCGTTTCCAAGTTAGTCAAGGGTATCCAATATAATTTATCCAAATCAACCATCTCTTATTCCAAAAACCCTACCATAGTATCAGTACCATATTATGTGTTACCTATACTTCATCCATTTATTTTCCAAAATGTTTAACCTGAAACTATTTCACTTTACTTGGTACAATACAATCTCAAATTCATAATGAAATATTATTGGAGTAAAATCCTTATTTATTTCCATAATTCATACAACCAGTACATCATTTATACAACACTCAAATGAAATAATTCTTTAATAAAAACATAATAAAACTTGTCATTACTCTTCATCTATGTTAGTATCATAACTTGATTATTATCTAATAGCATCATTTGGGACATGCTCTGATGATTTGGACATTGAATCACGTAGTGTCCCAACTCCTCACAGACGAAGAGTTGTATATTAGAAACATTTTTCTTACCCTTGAAATCTTGTACATAGTCCCCATTTTATCCATAATTAAAAATCACATTGCCTTCATGAAATTACCATGGTGATTCATTCCACAGTTATCACATGGGGGAAAATCCTTCTTTTCTACCTTCCCTTTATCCATCTTTTTCTCTACCATCCTTTTCTTCTCTTGCTTCCTTTCAAAGCCATAAGACATAGAGAATTATTTAATTATCTTATAAACACATGATACTATTTCTTTATATGTTGAGAATACGTGGTAGAGTATGAACCTTCTAAATATTTGCTTAATACCATGAAATATATGATCCTATTTCCCTTTGGATCATGCATATTTTTGGAGTTCTTATTTCATCTTCTGGGCACCATTTCTAAACAATGTCATACACTTGGTCAGTTTATGAATCATAATTCTTAATTCCAAATATGTTAAATATGTAACGTAAATTGAAATGTTTATGGATATATTTAATAATCAAAAAAAAATTTCTTTTAGGTAGTATTTACTCATAAATCCTTCATAATGGCTTGTAATGAAAATGTAAATTATCCTAAGCATACCCCCTGGGAGGGTAAAAACCAAGAGTGCAGCAAGGCCTATTATTGTGCACCAGTTCCTGATCGAGTCTAGCTCTATTCGGTGTTCTTGGGGTTTACCCCTAGGTACATATGTGCCAGAGCCGCCTCTACCTACTCGTATCCAGACATGGATGTATTTCCTGTAAAAATCACAAAATCTCTACAGTACCAAAATTCTAAGAAGTTCTTATGTACTAATCCTCAATGCCTATCTTAGGGTAGTGTTCTCTAATTAATGTTTTTATAAACCTAATTTCCATGGTTTGTAATAAACCTACTCTAATACCAACTCTAATTCCCTGAACCTAGTTACCCAGATTCGATGCATTATTTTAAAACAGTGGCATGATTATGAGGAATGATGTCTGGAAAGAACAATCAATTTCAGAGTCTTAGAAAATAGATTAAATACATGAACATTACATTAATAATTAGAAAATAAAACACAACATAAATTATCTTTTGAGAATGACATTAATCCCCTAGCTTAACCTTACTTATCAATCATAATACACTTCATCGAATCCTAGTAAAATAAAACCTAATAAAGGGGAGAGCTCAAAAACTCATAAACTATAAAAATATAGCGGAAACATTCACAAAAAAGCATCAATATTTAAGGCAACGTATAAAACTTAAACTAAATACATTTAAACATAAAATTTAGAACAATACGGAAAAGATAAATCAAATAATGCTATTTAATTATTCACATATATATTCAACTACTCCAATAATAACATGTAACATCAATAACTAATTTCATAATGATGGAACACAGAATTCCAAACATCATAACAACATAGTCAAGGACTTCTTCCAAGACTACAAATAAGATTTTGTCAAGGCCTTGTTCCAAGACAGTAGATTGTCTCACGTTACCTACCGATGCATCAAGGAGCTACATCGGACTCCACCCATTACTTACTAAGTCCAAAGCATTCCTCATTTGAAATGGTTTAAACATAACTTAAACATTTGTATTAAAACTAGAACATGAATTTTCAATAATTTATCCATAAACCATGAATGGTATAAAAATAAGACATACACAGTCAAAAATATCAAAAATACTTCTATACAATATGGAAGATCTGTATCATAATAATTCAACCTCGATCAAGAACAATATCTCATAAAGGATACTGACATAGTTGAAAATGATCAGTTAAAATCTTTGAGGGAAATATCCTTTTTCATGAATTCATTTAAAAGTAATATAAATGAAGTAATTTAAATTATAGTTTTTATTCAAAGTGTCCCATACAACTTTGAAACATTTGAACGGAATTAAATTTTTTAAAAAATCATGTCCATATAAATAAATCTTTAAAACCATTTTGAAAACAATGACATTAATGAGAATGGTTTAGAAGAATAAATCTTAAAAACATTTAAAATGATGTTTTAGTAAATTGTACATAAAAAATAATTCATTTGAATACTATTTTATGAAACATGGAAATGGATAATAAATATGATCCAGTAAACACTTAACCATAAACAATCTAGAATAACAATGAGATTGAGGAATTAACCCTTACCTTGCACATTTCTTTGGTCGAGGGTACGTTTAACCTCATGTATAATGAGAATATCATGTTATTAAATTATACTAGAAACATATTCATATTTATTATATCGTACATGATTCATTTATGACGTTATACTACCAATTTAATAATGATTTCCATGTTAAATTAACATTTTAGGTAATAATCACTTTCTTTATCGTACACGTTTTAACTTGTTATTATTCATCGTGTCATTTAGATCTTGATTTAAATACATACAAAATATAAACCATGATATATATATATCTCATATATTTAGAATATAAATATTTATAATAGACTGATATATGACATGGAAGGAACTGTTTATAGAGACGGTAGGCCGTACGTACACATAAACGTTGTTTCTGTTTACATATTGTATTGAACGGAAGTAAGTGAATAAGATATATGCAATAACATACATAAATAAATATATAAATATATACAATATCATTATTATGTCATATATTACCTACTTATTATTAAAATATATTTTTATTATCATTGTTGAATGACAAACGTCGTAATGAATCTCATCTCGTCGTGGAGACGGTAATCCTTACGTATGCACGAGCGACAACATAATTATATTTATGGTGAAATAATATGTAATTGTTTGGTATATCATATATAAAGAATAATTAAAATTTTATATTTATTATTTACATTATTTACATTCATTATTATACCCATCCAAATAATGAAGTGTTTGAATAACAAACTACACCACGACGTGCAGACTGTAAGCCATACGTACACATGTATGGTGACTTTTTCATTAATGAGATGGATAAAATAATTAATTTGGATGTAACATTTATATAATAACATCATAGTATAATTAATATATTGGAGTTATTATTTTAAAATGGAAACAACAATGTAAGCAGAAGTGGAAGAATAAAAGAACTTCAAGGAGGTGATGAAATATTATCATGTTCTTCTGGTTCTTCCTTTTTTATTTGATCAAAAGGGATCCTTATGTTGGATTTATGACCCAATTAAGGCCTATAGGATTAAAGGATGAAATTTGGTAGGATATTTATGTAGGGTTTGAACGATCCAAAAGGCATTGGAGGTGTTAAATTAAGATAATCATAAGTACCCTTTTATAAGAGAGTTGAGGGTCACTTTAGGAAAAGCTTGAAATATTATTTTATAATAAAATAATTTTTGGTTTATAATGGATTATAAATGATTTATTTAGAGTATAAGGAGGGTATGGGTTGAAAACCTTTCAAAAAATAGGTTTTAGTAAACTTTATGGTACCATTTATACCCTATCTTTTGGATTTAACACGTAGTTAAATAGTTTAACTTTTACTGTTTCTTCTTATATTATTACACTATATGATTAATAAAAATATTCTAAACATCCAAGAGTTATTCAATTGGTTAATGAATGAAATATATAATATTATTTAAGTAATTTTTCCAAATCATAGGATTTTAGAATATTATATCAACCAATAATATAGTATTTGTTTTTAAAAATAATTTTTTTTCAATTTTGAAACTATTTGGTATTTTGTTTATGTGAAAGTCATAATAGCCTTATCACATTGAAAAAAAGTTATCTAATTAACCCTAACATTTCATATTATCCTATAAAATTAGTTAAATTAATCATAAGTCTCAATTTACATTTATTTGGATATTAATAATATCAATTAATTTAATATTTCATCAATAATGTAATTAATGCATCATCATTGTGTCATAAATAAATTAAATAATTTAATGTCTAAAAATTATAAATAAAATACCATTATGTAGGAAATATTTTTATCTTTTATATGAATTTTTATAGTCTAATTTATATTGTTTTTAACCTTATTTAAAAAATGGGTTAGTTACTAAAATGTGAATTTAACACTTTTATCTCCTCTTTAAATAAAATAATAATAAATGTCCTAATCTAATACATGTTTAAAAAATAGGATCATATATTAATCATGTGGATTTTATTGGTCTAATTCCACATATATCATAGAATTAGGACCTATTTTAGAGTAATTATAATATCAATTTTACCCTTAATTACCCTATTTACTTTTAACCGTGGTAAATAAGCCAAAAGTTATTATTCAACACAAAATTATTTTCATCATATGGTACAACATTTTACATACTAATTTCAAAATAATTTCTCGGATTTTTAATATTAATCTCACAGAAGTGGAAAAATTATTAAATATTACAATTTTCAAATGCTTATAGAAGGTGGGTAAAAAACGTTAAACAGTTCAATAAAATATTATTCATCTAATTTTTTAATAAAATTACTATAATGAATTATATTGAACTTATATATGTATGATATATCATTTTTTATGTAAAGTAAATTTTAAAAAAATAAATAATTAATTAAATAAAAAGTCAGTTTGAAATAATAACGCAGTGTTTTCACTATTTATCAAAAATAGAATGTTTTCAAAAAAATTCTGAAAATGTACCCTAAGATAATTTTGATATGATGAATTTAATAATTTAGTCCATTTTACCAAACTCAATTAATATTAGGTTCATTTATTAATTTAAAATTAATTCCTATTATCAAAACCAAAAAGCGGGTTTCAAAATAAGTTAAATCTATCAAAAGATTGACATGTGTTTATGTGAAATTTAAATTTGAAATTACATACAATGACATAAATTGTATTTAATGATAGAAGTATAATCTAATTATACGTCAAGTCCATTCAAATGCATAAATTTACACTATAAATTATTTTGATTAAAAAAGTTGTTTTCAGTTAAAACATAGTATTTTTACTATTCAAAAAAATATAAAAGTTGTCACAAAAGTACAAAAAATTTGTCCAAACTAAATTTTTGTGTCCCACATCTAAGTAAGAATTTAATTTCATTAAATTGAATATATAAAAGGGTCAAATAATTGTTTTTAAAAATGGTTCGCCATTAAATGACTGTAAAATTGCATTTTTTAAAAATACTTCTATTATCTGAATGGAATGAATTTGTTCTTATATTATGTATAAGAAACACATAATATGGATGTTATAATTATATAGATTATAAAAGATTCAAAATGTGGTTAATAATATTCATAAACTCTTTTTGAACGACATGTTTGGTATGTTTTGTGGCACTCGAACTCGGTGTCGCGTGTAGCTCAAGCTATTGAATTACTTAAATGAGATAACTTATTATGAAATCATGGGGTGTTACAGGAATTGATGTTTCATGTATGTCTCTATTAATTAATAGAAATGTACTTTCTACTTTTAGTTGAAATTATAAGACTCTCGACATCACTTTTAGGTAATAATGACATCCTAAGTCACACTCCATGTTGGTTTTTAATAGAACAAAGATAAAGATTCCTATTAATTGTTTTTCAAAATCAAAATATTTATACCATAGACATCAGAAATTTTCTAAAAAATGGAGTTGAAAGGACATTTCTACATTTATTTTCCAAATAAATTTTATGGAATTATTTATAGTAATATGTCTATATTGGATTAAAAAAGAATAACATGGAAAATATGATTAGTTTTTGTTTCTACAAATATTAACATTGTAAAACCTATATGTAAAAATAAATTGAGGTTTTTTTTATAAAGACCAACACTTAATGTATCGTTCCACCAAAATTTTATAATTTTAATCAATAAGGATAAAAATAAATAAATATAAAAGTTTCACTTTGGTTTAAATTATATCTTAATTGATGTCTCAATGGTCCCTTCAAAAAACAACTATTATTTTAATCAACTATTAGATAATAAAATATTAAAAAATGATGATAAAATATGATTTTCCACTATTGATATGAATATTGATTCTATAAAAAATAGAAGATAATTATGTTGACTAGTATATAGAGGATAACAAATAATCGATTAATACGATCAATTGAGATATCTAAACCTTAGTATTAAGCATCATAAATATCATCTCTTTTTTATCTCTATGTTTTACGGTTCTTCCACATATCCTAAATAAATGATACCAAGACATCAATCTTCAATTTTTATTTCTTGATAAGATAACAAAATAACTGATATTTAAATAAAATAATCGAATATTTTTTTAAAAAATAAATTACAAATATCAGGAAATATCCTTTTAAGAAATGTATATAAAAAATTATTGTGAATAAGACAAGTCACTAGATCGTTTTTTAATCATAGTAAACCAAACAATTAGATACTCAATCATGATTATAAAAGTAATACAAGGATAAAAAATTATAATATTTTTTCTCATTCTTCATTAACTTTATAGGAAAGTAGATATCATTTCTAGGAATAATATATATATTTTAATGAATCATTCGGTCATAAATCTCTCTGATCTTTAAAATTCTTCTCTTACATAAAATTAATTTCCAAGAAGATGTTTATCAATACATAAAAATTGTATGAAAATAACTAAATATAAACGTGAAAAAATTGAATTTGAAAAAATATTTTTTATTATAAATTTTAGGAAGTCTAGTTTGTTTGAGTAGTGGTTTATAGATAGATTAACCATCTAGAGGTATACAAAGATTTCTTTGAGGCCTTTTTTGGTACTTAAAAAAAATTATAAACTTGTTTTTGTTTTAAAAACCATTGAGACCTATCATAGACCATTAGATGAACTCAAATTTTTATTTCAATATGAGGTATGCACAACACTATTTATGTGAACATAGGATATAAAAAGTTCAAATTGATCTCATATCATGATGTATATATTTTTAAAGTGTCACAATGTAGTTCTTCATTGTGAGAAAAAATGATCCTGATAATTTCTCTGTTGAAATATATAATTTATTAATATTTTATCTCATTAATTATATGATTTTATGAATAAATTAATTGAATGGAGACATATAAATAACATGAAACCAAAATTTTAAGTTGGCATGGTTGATACCAAGAAACATCCCATGTGGAAATCTATATCGATAGGCAATTTAAATTACTAAACAATTGATTTACACAATTATTTACATGGAATTTTTTATAGTATATAAAATTAATGTTGTTAATTTTATTTATATGATTTTTTTGGGTAAAATGGAAAATTTATATTTCTTTAAAGAAAACACATTGTTTATTATTTGGTTATAAATTTAATGCTTATCCTTGGGAGTTTTTTAAGTAATTATATATAATAATGTCATTTAATGTAAAATTCAATATTATTTTGTAATTTATTGATGGATTTATATATATATATTTTTCAAGATTAATTTTCTATGTAAATTTTGAGAGAAATGTGGTTGTTATGACATTTCAATTTTAAATTGAGGTGAAAGATACATATTTTTATTTAATGTCATATAATAAATTATACAAAATGATTTAAAGGGAGGTATGGAATGAAAATTTATGTGGTTGAATTAATGGACTATCTTAATTGAAATTTTATAAAAATTTATTTAATTAAACTCATCATTATAAATCAATTAATTATAATAATATATAATTTTTAAGAATCTCAAGAAGTTTTATTATGAGAATTTGGATTCAATGAAATTCACAGAGATGGAAAAAACCTAGGAGATGTTTTTACACAATTTCAGTAGTTTTAGTGGAATGCAAGTGTGTCAAAATATAATTCATTGTATTGTAGGCCCTAATGTAATTGTAGGTAATATCACCAAAATCCTAATAAGGATACACATGGTACATACCATGGTTGATATGATTATTGACACAGTAGTATAATCTATGTTCATGGGTGAAATTTGTCCTGTATTGGATGAGTCCATATATATTTTATATTTTTTAAATTAATTAATTTCATAAAATAAAAAAATCATTCACTTTCTCTTTTATTTAGGAGTTAGACCACAACCCTGTCACCTCTCTCATTCACTTTTATTAGACACTACCACAATGTTCTCTATTATCACAATATTTTATAAAATTGATATGTTTTTTTAATAATGGAATCTATGCTTAGAAATGATAATGTAATATATATGAAACTTCAAATTCTTACAACGCCTCTCAAATTTTCACGTATTAACATTGTTTTTGGGAATGTTTGTCAATTTTATAGATTTTAGGTCAATAGAATCAGAACAAGCTATAATAAAAATAACCAAACTAATAATATATTTTGGTAGTTGATCATTTCGAAATATCGTATTATGTTAAAGGTATTTATGTGACATGAATTAATGTTTATTTGGTGGTATGGGTTCATGAGGTTTTCACAGAGATAATATGTGTTCAATAATGAGTGATGTTGTAGTGTAAAGATTCTTTATAGAAAATATATTCTTCCATGTGTGGTTTGGAGACTTGTAATATGATACATGGATATGCATCCTAGGGTTCCAACCTATAGGTATACTGAATTAACAATAAAGAGTTATTTGGACTTTGTATTAAATTTAAATAACATAGGGTAGACTTTTGTGAGTTCTTTTAAGGGTCTATATATACCGAGAAAATTGGGTAGTGGTCCAATTAGAAAATATTCTATGGGACTTTTATAAGGAGGGTCATGGGTATACATTGTAGCCCTCAAAATCTATTTGAAAAGGGATTTATTTCATCGATGTTGTTTTTGGTGGATTGAAGTCTTTATTCTTCTTAAGAAAGTTTTTATTCATTGTAAACATCATTGATTAGATTATTGTTAGTTTAGTTTGGAATTGAATTTTTTTTAATCATTTGTTGATATATTTTTATTGGGGATTAGTTCTTCTAACAACATTAACCATAAATTAATTTTAAAGAGAGGCATTCCAAGTTCCCCTAAGAGTATGAGCTATTGGTAAATATTATGTATGTTATGTTTGTGATTCTTTAACTCGCCCTTAGTGTCATAATGTTATGGAAATGTCTTATATAATTATTAGAGATTAATATTATAGGGTAAATTAATTCCAATAAATGAATTTTTTTTATATTTGTAGTTCATGGGAATGTGTGGGTAAATATTATTGTCCTATTAAACAATCTCAATGTGATTTTATTAGAATTAGGATATGGGAAATCAATTAATATTTAGTCAAAAGAACTGATGGTTAGGTGGGGTTCTAGTGTTTCTAACTTATAAAAATTCCAAATT
Source organism: Viscum album (assembly GCA_963277665.1). Classification (NCBI taxonomy): domain Eukaryota; kingdom Viridiplantae; phylum Streptophyta; class Magnoliopsida; order Santalales; family Viscaceae; genus Viscum; species Viscum album. Next base: position 1,877,793,361 of record OY728161.1, read on the forward strand.
TTATTATAATTTCATTTATCCTCTTTATTTATTGAACATATGTTTCTATTTGAGACACATGTGGTCCAATTTTTATATTTTCCTAAAAAATATACCGCAAGAATGGTAGAAAACTAGTAAAGTTGAAAACATGATATTTTTATAACTTTCTCCCTCAATATGGATGAAAATATTTTTTATGTATTTAGTATAATATAATAAATAGATTTTCTACTAATAATGATATTATCAATTAGAGTGGGTTGTCAACGAATCGTACAAAAACCATGTTCACCATATAGCACATGTGCTTCTTCAAAATATTATATAAGTGATGGGAATGTAATACTAAATCTCATAGTCTTCAATCTCTTAAACGGTATTATAAATTCCTTCCAAACTCTTGAAATATATCTTAAATATACACGAGATAATAATAAATCTACCATTCCGATCTACTTACTTGATATATAGTCCTTATATAGCTTTTTAGCTTCTGGAATACTGAAACGAGACTCGGTTTTTTATATATCCTTTCTCTAAAATATTGTTTAGATGAAATTAAAAATTTCATATTACTCAGTGTTCAATGATGTTGACTTCCAATGGGTTTTAAACAGAATTTTTTTCACATTCAACCTCTTAATAAATTATTTTTTGTAGAATTATTAAACATATAGTATCCCATGTATTAACATAATTCTCATTAAACTTATACATAATATTTTTTTTCAAAATAATTTGGTGGGATTTATCATATTATTTACTAAAAAGAAAAATATTTTACATTAGTATAGTATGAGTTTCTTTTCCTCTTATTCTCCAAAGCACTGAGTTTTGTTTAGAGGTCTCTTTATTTCTACAAAGAGGTTCTCAATTCGACACTTTTTATCACTGAACTCAATTTTTCATTAGCATACATTTATTATTATTTAAAATTTTTATAATTGGTTTTATAAATATTTTTTAAAATATCTAATATAAAAAATCATCATCAAATCAGTATAAATATTCTCTTCTTCATTTTATTAATGACAACATATGGGCGTGTTCCCATGATCTACTATTATTTCATTGATATTATTTTTTACATGGTTGTTCTCTCCCAATAACATTTATAATTGTTTCCTCAAGTATGTTTCTGTAGATGTTATAAAAAACACTTTCTCATTTCATATCAAATTTTTTCAAAAGATAAAATATACATTTACTCTTCTGAATGGAAGAATGATATTATTCTCAAAAAATTTCCACAAATTTTTGAATTTATCAACATTTATTTCTATAATACAATCATATGAACGAAGTGCTACATCTTGGTTTAGTTCCTCACTACATTAGTGAATATGAACTTCTAGAATTGGATACATCTAGATATGTATTTCATTAAAAAATATCACCAATTATCTATTTAAATCACATATAATTTTTTGGTATTAAATTACAATAATATTCAATTAAATCACCAATGTATGTTATTTGTCATTGTTCTCTAACATTGAAATTCAAATACCCATATTTTAAAACAAGGAATAATTAAATATTCATCATCTTATATTATTATCATTTAATAATATTCAAACCATTTCTTAGATCATCGATTTACAACGAATCATGTTATTTCATACACTACACATATCATTAGCTCCATCAGATATCATTTTAAGATTTAATTATATTTTAATTTATATATTTATTAGAAAAATTAAATTCATTTAACTTTTTAATGCATTCATCTCTTATATGTCATGAAGATCTATTTATCATTAATCATGTATCTTGAATCCAATTGACTTTCAATTTTTTTGTGACGTTTAACATTAATTAGAATCATCACGTTTTAATTTTCATTAAAATATATTCATTCTAGAAATCTTATAATTTCATAATTTATTGAATCTTATGAAGGTGTGATCATTTTACATTCCATAAACCATATATTTTTCTATAGAATTACTTTATGAATATATACATTATAATTCTTACTTTTTGATTTTTCATTGAGCAAGAATATTACAAATTTTATAGAATATCATTATGAGGATTACATTGTCTCTTAAATTAACCATATTTAGTTTATATTAATACATATAAATTCTAGAAGATGACGTTACTCTTCTATTCACTTTTCCTATTTCACCGATCATTACTACTAATAAATGATATAAAGAACACTAGAAAAGAATAAAAATTCAAGTAATACATTTTATGATGATGGGAAATCAAATTTAAAGAATTATTCAATGTGAAAATATTATGAAATTTGGATTTTTAATTTATCTAAATTTTGGGTGAACTATAATTTTTTTAATGAAACTTAAGATATAGAGAGAGGTGCCATGCAATGTTTCCTCACCTCTAGAATTTTTTAGTCCCTATATAAACTATTGGAAATCACTAAATCAATTCCAAAAAAGATAATATTAACTTAGAGCCTTCTTTATAACTTCATGTCACATTATAACAATTGAAAAATGAAAGGGGGGATTATCAAATTAATTCTAAAACTATTCATCATGTTTTCCAGGTATTTTGAATCATTTAAATACTCAATTTTTAGTATTTCAAAATATTATCTCTACATCAATATTTCATCTTCAAACTGGATAACATCATATAACATCCAAGTACTTTAAAATAATACATACAAAAAATCATTTTATCGACCACCTAGATGATTTATAAACAACTAAAAATTACATTTTACCAAAACATTAAACCTCATTTAATTTATTATGTAATAGAATATTCACAAGATATTCTTCAGTTATTTTAGTATCTAGATTTAAAACATAATAACAATTTATTAGATAACTCCAAAACCTTATCACTGGTCATTATGATGACTTTTATTGATATTAAAACAACATCAGTAATAGAGATTAATATAATGAAAATATTATTAATCATCTAATGTGTATAACTAATATCTTGAATCAGTTCAACCTTGTATGAAAGGATAATATCGCCCATCTTACATACCAATATTTATATTTTAGTAGTCATCTTTAGTGGGAGATTTTTTTCTCCATTACCTAGTAGTTATTTGTTCATTGAACTTCCTTCATTGTTATACTGATAATAAATTGACAAAAAATAAAACATTAGTTTGATTAATCTACTTGCGATCTTATACTTCAGTTTTGGATTTGTTTTCAATACTCAATTCCCCAAAAGTAAAATTAATTTTTCACCCCTATATTAATAATGAATAAAAAGATTGTTATATGTGAAATTCATCATTTTCATTTTATAGAATCACTATTTCTCCATTTTATTTAAATCCATTTTTTTCTTATTAATAGAATATATCAAATAATTTATTAGAATGGTGAAACCACATATTTAGCAATGTTTCATACACTAGTAAAATTTAATTCTATGTGGGATTACCAGATATTGAAAAAAATAGATCAATTTATGTAGAAACAATTTCTATATGTTTTTCTCAATGTGAGGAAAAAAAGATGTTTTTCTATTCTTGTTATTCAAATAGATTTTTGTGAAATTTTATAAACAATAATTGATAAATTGTAAACATATAAAAAAGTCAAGTGAACATTTATTTCTGTCCTCTTTTTTGTTAAAAAACCCCGCAATAATAATTAATATAAATATAAGTAAAATTCAAAAATTCGTTATTATACCTCAATAATATATTTTTTATAGGAAATTTATTATTCCATATTATTCAAAAAATAAAAAAACTCTATTACCATGAACATTTAATATTACCCTCAAGTGATTCTCTCTAATTTATCTCACCATAAATGGTTTATTTCATAAATAATTTTCAAAACTTATTTATGTAGTTGATGTCTAATACCAATTTAGTTATGATTTTTTAATGAGATGAAATGATTCTAAATAATCTATTTGATGATGAAAATTCCATATTATTTCATAATGATCGCATGATTTTATTATTCAAAATTTCTTAATATATACCATCAATTCCATATACAATGTAGGATAATTTCTAGTATATGAATAAGGAGAGCGGCTAATAAATTCTAATTTGGAGAAAATTATACATTGATGGATACACATAACCAATTTTCCTTTAGGAAAATAGTTTTTGATAACTCTTATAATTAGAACTAACTTTTTCTTTCATAATTAATTCATCTTATGGAAAACTAGAGTTATATTATTTATAAACATTTTTCTTATCTAAAAGAACATTATTAAAATAGATATAAAATTACATTCATTATTGTAAGAATGGTTCATATTTTTTTTGAGTATGTGATGTTATATTCTTATGTATTGACTCTTTCATTGAAGATGTAGTTTTTTTCTACGATTAATTGGTTCTTTAACACTATCTTATAATTAATTTTTTATTTAGGAATCCATGTAATAAACTTAATAGTTATATATCCAGATGACTTTATCCTTCTAAACATTATATAGGTATGTATTGGATTATTGTTTTGGCGAACCTTTACAATTATTCATCATGTTTGTCAACCACTAATACAATCCCATAATACCTTTAATAAATTTGTTTGTTTTTTGAATTTTTCTAGCTTCCTTTAATTTAAACATTTAGGTAAAAAATTCAATGGATAATGATGTACCCTTTTATTCCAAAATCAAATCATATTTTCCTTGTAGTTATTACATCATTTTTAGACTTACTTTTTTTCTTGAATGTACATTTAATAATTATTTTGATATATTTTTTTCACAAAGGTTGAATTTATTTATTTTCTCACATTGTTCATCAAATGTTTATGTTAGACATTAATGTAATAATTTTATTGGTTCTAAGTTGGTACAATCCAAGAATCATCCAAATATTAGCCTATTCTATTTAAATTCTCATATATTTTCTCCACATAGCAAAATAAAATTTTGAATGATATATTTTCCATATTAGAGAGAGTAGGGTTTTATAGAGAATTTTTATTTTTTTCTTCATTTATTATCCCTGATCTTCTATAATTTTATGATTTTTATAAGTGGACATATATTTACAACATTCTATAGCATTGTGTACCATAATTCAAAAACACTAGAAGTGTTCAATAAATATCATTATTTTCATTTTAGTAGTAATTTTTATAGAATATAAATCATACTAATTTTGTATGGATATATAACTAATTTTATGTTTCATTGGGAATTGAAATTCCATACTCATATATATTTCCACCTAGGATGATTGTCTGGGATTTTTAGCATTTTTTACCTATATTAGTACTATTTTTTACTTTTTTACATCACTATACTTGAAAAAAAATTGATAAAACATATTTATCTATAGAATGAGGTAACTCATTTCAATGAATTATATTGGTTTTTTAGGGGATGATTCTATGTAATGTTTTCCATAATTCTAAGTCTTTTCTCAAGTCTTATATCCATATTATATGTGGAAGATAATTTTAGTTAAATGTCCTGATAATATTAAACATTGATGTTTTATAGATTTATCTACATCACATTGAACTCGAGACATTTTAAATTAAGAATTTTTATTAATTCTTTATTTAATTTATCTATGTCTTCTAATTAACTAATAAACATATTATGATGAAACTATTATATATGGTTAACTCTGATTAGGACTATTCATGTTATTTTATTATATTTCATTTATATCTAACTAAGATTATTTTACATTAATAGAAGATATGTGTTTCTTATCTAGTGGATAGATTACTTACATAATTATACCCCTCATCTAATTGCATCATTTAATTCACGAAAAAAATAAATTCATTGGTAGAAATGTGAAACAAATTATTCGTTAGAATAAACCTATTTTATAAGCCTTCTACAACTGCTCACTATTTCAAGTAATGTAACACACATTACAAAATAATCCTATTATAAATATGATATCTCATCATTTATCCTGATAATGTGTGAACATATATTTGAGAAAAAATCAATATAGACACTTTGAAAATAATATTTGATTTCTGAGTAAAAATATCTTTAAAACCAAGATAAATATTCCTTTCATAATATAAACATCATATACTCAGTTCATTTGAGGAATAATAATTAACTATTCTATAAATTATCTTACTATAATTATTATATTAAGTTCTAAATTGATCATTTTATCCTGAAATAAATGTTAAAATTATTTCTTAATATTTTCTTTTATAGGTTCATAGAGTCTTGGTGGAATGGTGTCTAAAATACTAGCACGAATAAAATTTGTGTCTTTTAGTGTATTCATGAAATATCTATCTTGGAATAATAAAATATGAAATATTATGTTACTATTTTTGAGTTACTCCTGAACCCATCTTTTGGGCATTCTTTGGTTGGCTTTATTTTAGGGGTGATTTGGGAAAAAATTTTAATCATTGAAGGGATATAGGGATTTGCATTGTTGGTGAACAATTTGATAAACTTTGTGGTCAATAATGAGAAAATATGAATCCCCATCAGAAAGGGGGCACTATTAGAGTGCACAGTTTGATAAACTATATGCCCCTTCCCATCTAGCCATGCATACAAATTTTTATTATTCTTAAAATTATTTTAAAATTTCCTGAACCCTTATTTGGACCCCCGATCAACCCTAAATCACCCTATTTTATTTGAAAAGGTTGAGATAGCTCCCAAGGAATCATTTGGTTCCTCCAAACTCATTTTGAATAAAATCAACGTGTGAGAATCAATTCTCAAACCAATAATAAAAATATTTATTTCCCTATTACTTCTCTCCTCCTTTGTTCTTCTATTATTCATAGGCGTAGTTGGATCTCTATGTTGTTGGAGGATCTAATACCAAATGATTTAGATATTGAATCTAGGATTTATTCTTAGATATTCATTGTCAGTGTTCCTCATTAAATTTTAATGTTTAGGGATTTTTGAATCTTGATCCCTTACTCTCGAGGTAGGTGGTTTTGTTTATGACTTTCTATTGATTTAACCCCATATTGATTTTTTGAAATTAAATTTATTTTAATTTCATTGTGAACACATAAATTGTTTTTAAAAAGATGTGATTTAGATTTATGTTGTCATGTATTTGTGGAAAACCAATAATTCCATTGATATGATGAATATTTGTGGAAAATTTGTTATAAAATTAGTGAAAATATAATGTAGGAATTAAATTGTTAAATTTAAAATTTTAAATTGACTTGTGAAATTGACATGAAATTATATTTTAGAAAAATGGAATTATCTTTTTATAAGATCCCAATTGTTTTATCCTTGAAAAAAACATAAATAGATTTTAAAAATAGTTTTATTTTTTAATGTAAATTAGAATATTGGAATGGAAACCAATTAAATTTTATTTTAAACTATTTTTTAATAAATTGACCATTTCTGAGTTTTGTTACAAAAAATTTAATATCATGTAGTTAGTGAGTTATTTGAGACAGAACGATATTTAAAATTTATAACTCTTACAAAAAATAATGCAACAAGCCAAATCCTCGATGAGATAGTGATGAACCTTCATTAACATGTGTCTAATGGATGTGTGTCCACAAATTTATGTGATCACCTCTCAGATTGTGTAAGGATAAAATAACTAGGAACTATCATACCTATGGGGAGATAACCATGTTATTTATTATTTATAATTGAAATATATTCCATTATTTAAAAAAATAACACATTCATTTTGAATTTATATAAACTATTTTATAAAAAAGGTATATTAATCATTTTTAGGAAATATTTAGATTAATTGAAATTTCAAGCATGATTTATTTACAATATATTCTTTCACATCCAATAAAATTTTATTTATAATTGAAAGGATTATGTGGTAACCTAATTGTTTCATATTATTATGGAATCCATGGGGATACTTTATTGTTATTTTATCTCACACACTACCTATTCCATTGGAGAGTCTTAGAATTCATTTTTCTATGTTTGAGCGATGGGAAAGAATCACATGGGGAGGTAGTTATTGTTGATCATTGGGTAGTCAACTACCATGTCCATTGGTACATGGGTTGTTTATAAAATTTTATAGTACTTATAAAATGCAAATTAGGTTATTTATAAATATTTTACAATTCATATAGTTTTCCCTATAGATTTCTCTTTTCTAAATACAGAATTTTATCTCTTTCTTCTGTCGTGTCTATAGAAATTCATTCCCATATTAATAATTTTTAATGTCATGTGATTTTCTCAAACCTATGGGGATTGTGAAAAATCTTCAGGCCATGTCAAGGCTGGTTCGGGTATTAGGGTTTCAAGGGTGGTTCTTGAAAATGCAGTCTCAAATGGGTAGGTTATAAATCATTCCTTGATGTAAGTATGCAGTTGTTTAATATTTTAGGGACTTAAGAAGGACATTAAAAATGTGTTCTTGGACATATATATTTGAAATGATCCTTATATCACTAGGGGTGAGTTGGGAAATATATATTGAGTGTTATCTATAATATTCTCCCATATTTTGGTTTGGATGGATTAAAATCAAAATAATTTCTATTTATCTATTGGGATTAATTTTACTTGTTTATCTTGATTGAGTCTTAATTTGATGTCATTTATGTGTTCTTCTGATTTTTTGTAGCAACATTACTTTTATAATACATGAGAATATGATCCTAGGGGACGATTTTGAATAATTTTAGATAGAGAATACTCTAATGTACCATAATATAGTGGATGTTACTGTGTGTGTTGTACATTCTTTAGGATAAACACCTACACTCGTTCCCATTTAGGATCTAGTTGCGGAACCTCAAAGAGATGTATTATGGAACTTTGATATGAATATCCTTCTCCAAAATCAACTTGTGTTACAGAGCTTAATAATCAACAAAATTGATAATGATTTGGATGGTAGATATCGAGAGTATGTTTGATTTCTTGGAAATGATCGTTGAAAAAAAGGTAAGATATGCCACCTTGAAGCTAGAGGGTCCTATCTGGAGATGGTTGGACACTATGTAGAAGAAAAAGAATCAAATGTTCCAACAATGGAAACAAATTATGGATCCTTTCCCCAAATAGTTAAATCTAGATTCAATATTGTTGGACAAGGCTTTATATATTTTGAATCTTGAGTGGGATGACAAGACAGTTAGACAATATGAATATTTATATGCTGATAATGTGTGGTTTTCACATGAAATTGTATCAAATGATAATATTTAGACTCCATGTTATGATAAAGGAATTAAATATGATAATTGTTCTTAGGTTTTCTTCTTAAAGCTTTATACTTTTTCTGATGAGCTCAATAATGCATTAATGGTAGAAATAGGCCTAACTAGTAAGTTAGGGATGATGGAAATTCTATTTTCTCCCAGTAGAAGTTTGAGTTTATTTAACGGAAATAGGACACTTAATGATTCACATTTTGGTTCATGACATTAGGGTTCTTTTAGAACTCATGAGGTACATGAATGAGGCCCTTTTAATTGATACCAGTTTGGAAAATTTTGACAGACAAAAATGGTTTTCATTGGGAAACCCAATATATGTGGTTCTTATGTATTCTTGGGTCATATGTAGATGTTAAATCATGTTCATTATAATCTTCATAGTTTCATAGAATAATCAAGACCTATAAAAACTAAGGTAAATTCATATTCATTATGAAAAAGGGGTTTTATACATATATATTTTGAATGAGGATTCAACATGTAGTGAGAGAGTGTCCATAAGAAGTAGATACAGGTCCAGGGACAGAGATATGTACCTTATCCAAAGAATCATCATTATTGACTGCTTTAATTGATACTCTTTTACTGCATTCATTTATTTCTACTAGTTTTTAATTTTTCCCAATATACTTACATATATTTTATTATATGTGATGTATGTTACAACACCACTTAGAACAAAGAGTGAGAAGGGTCTCTATAGTCATGAATGTATGTTTCCTTTTTCAGATATTGAAAATTTCTGTGTATTTCTCTATCTCAAAATGAAACTACTTTGATTAATATTCAGGATGGATGAAATCATTTCTAATATACCCTTGATTTATTGTGTTCTTAGATGGCTCTTATTTTCTAAGGATGATCGTGTGTATTGTATCTTTTTATGAGAATGGGATCTAAGTTTCTATAGAGCTAAATATTATTATACAAAATTGGTTAATGTCATATTAGTTTTCTCTTTTGGCCTTGAGTGAGAATATTTTAGTGGTGATCTCCCTCCAGTTGTTATCAATATTTCTGATGTTTTTCCTTCGTACTTCTTTCATTTTCCACCACATAGGGTGGTAGAGCTTTCTATAAACTTATTACTTGTTACAATACTAGTGTCTATTCCATTCCTACTATATAAAAATAGATAAAATGAAAATATGAATACACAATACTATTTATTTACACTATATAAATAGACTTAAACCAATGACTTGCAATAACTATTTTTATATGGAACCTATACCCGAGGTTTTGGAAAAACTGTGGGTATAGGGGGCATAATGAAACCCTATACCAATATTTTTTCCTAACCCATGGGTATATACACCTTGTTTAAACACTATACCCATGAATGTAGCAAAAATGCGGGGATATGTCCCTCATAATAAACTATATACCCATGGTTTTAGAGAAAATGTGGGTATAAGTGATTCACATAAACCCTACACCCAGTGTTTTGGGAACACTGTGGGTATTAGAGCCTCACACAAACCCTATACCAATAGTTTTTTAAAAAACCTGGGCATATGATGCCCACAAAAAGCACTATACCCACATATTTCTTAAATCCATGGGTATATTATCTCTCTATACAAATAATTATACAAGAATAATTTGTACATGTTCCCTATAAAAAATCTATGCCAATACATTTTTAAACCCACTAGACTATGTCCCAATAATTAGGGGAACTATAGCAATGGTTTTGAAAAATGTTGGTACAGATCTCTACGCACAGTTTTGAGAAATGTCGGTGTAGTTCCCTATATTTTTTATGTATTATTTTTCCTATATAAATAAATACATAAAGATATATATTATTTGAAATATATATATATATATATACTAAGTTATATTTACAAATATTGTTATAACATAGTGGTTATATAATTGATATATAATTGATTGGTTTTGGGTTCAAAAATCAGATATCTATTTATTTTTACATTACTTATACCAACAAAATTAAACTTGATGGACCTCAAAACCTTTTTTTATTGGCTATACCAATGGGTATGTGGCCTATAATAATGGTTCCAAACCATTGGTTTTAGAGGTTTTTTAGTAGTGGCTATGTTGGATGATCTTTTTGAGATATGATTTATATTCCTTAGTGTGTCACCTTCTTCTTCTCCTGTTCACATTGGGATGAAATATGATGGGTCATGTTACCTTTATATTGATTAACCAATACTAAACCATGTTATAGTAAAGGTCAAGAATCTATTTCAAAATATTGATGAACTATTTGGCAATTTGATTGGGGAAAATTGGTTCTCAAAGATTGACCATCAATTTGGTTATCACTATTTGATAATAAATGATTATGAGATTCAAAAAACTCCCATTAAGGGAAGGTATACCCATTAAATGTACCTTGTCATGAAATTTATTCTAACAATATATTTTAATTTCTATATGTCATAAATTATAATTATTTTCATGATTATGTTGTTAAATTCATGGATTAATTATTGAATGACATCTTAGTTTACTCTATGTCTGAGAAAGACCATATACATCAGCTGATAATAGTTATATAATTGTTGATAAATCACCAAATTATTAAAAAGCTTAAAATTTTTGATTTCTAGATTTGGGAACTAACGTTCTTGGAAAAAATGGTGTTAAAACATGGAATTTAAAATTTTACCGAAAAGGTGAATGTTGTTATGACATGGGAACATCAACAAGATGTTTTCAAGATTAAATGATTCTTGGGATTAGCTATGTATTATTTCCAGTTTGTAAAGGAATTACGAAATTTGGCAGCTCTTATGAATACTATAACTCGAAAGGGATTAATGTTTTATTTGGATGATAAATTTCATAAATATTTTGTTGAGATGAAATGTGTTTTGACTACTGTGCTAGTATTGTCTCATCCAGACATTAGACATGGTTTTTTTGTCTTCTGTGATGAATCTAGTTCAGGTTTGGGTTGTGTCTTATACAGGGTTAACATATCATTTCTTATGCCTCACCAAATACTAAGGAACCTGAAAATAATTATCCAACCCATGACCAAGAACACGAAGTTGTGATGCATGAATATAAGATTTGGTGATATTATATTTTCAAAAAATAGAGTAATGTGTATTCCAACAAGAATAGTTTGTTTTATACCATCTCTAAAAAATGTTTGATTCACTACCAAAGGCACTAGGTGGAATACCCAAAATCATTTGACATTTAAATCACTAATACGATGTGAAATGAGAATGTCCTTGATAATGAATTTAGAAGGAATCTATTGTACTTTCATGTGAATAAATCATTAGAATATTTGAAACTGATGAGACTTTTTTCATAGTTTTATATTGGTGTCCAAGAATCAGGGGTCATGCTTCCTTGGCCAGTCTTCTGTTGACAAATTTTCTTCTCAAAAATGATTAGTAGGGAAAATCTTCTGGATGAATAGTAATATAGAATTAGAGAGTTTATTTATCATGTGGATACCATTACTGACTAGTTGTCATCCAAAAAATTATATCAATGCTATTAGAAATGTTTTTTGTTCCATTATATGTGAGGAACGTTGTTATGGGGGATTCTTATAACTCCCATTGGAAAATACACTAAGAATAATAATGATATTCTATAAAAAGTGGTGTCCATACTGGTTGCCATGTATGAGACAAGGCATTACCATTTTTTCCAATAATTTTTATACATGACAACAAGTCAAGCCCAAGAAACAGAGACATCTGGGTTTTCTTCATTCACATCCCTTTCTGACTTTGATGTTGGATGTGATCTCTATGGAATTTTTTGTGGGGTTTCGACATACCAAGATACAGAATAATTCGATACAGGTTTTGAATGATTTGATGACTAAATTGGAACAAATGATAACAAATAAGGGAATTCCATATTGTATAGTATCATATTGGGATCCTTAGTCCACTTCTCAATTTGGAGAGGCCTATAGGGGGCATTGGGATCTCAGTTTCATCAGAGAAAACTGGAAATATCCAGTCATATGAAAAGAAAGAAAGAGATATATTGATTATTGAGGATATTATATGTCCCTCCATTCTCTATTTTTGTGGGTTTCTGGGATGATTATTCATTGTTGGTAGAGTTTTCTTATAGAAATATTTAACAGTCCATGATCATAATGGATCTTTTTGAGGTCTTGTATAACCGACCTTTGAAATATCCATTGTGTTCGTTAGATTAGTGAAATTTCTTGGTTAGATCAACTTTTGTTTAAGAACTGATAGAAATGATTCAATTTATTCATCCATAAATGTTAACAGTACATATTCGGTAAAATTATAATGTCGATCATCATCATAGATAACTAAATGTTTTAGTTTCTGACCAGGGTTTTTTATATTTCACACTGGTTGGGTCATCGATGTCTTGGGACGCAAGAGAAGCTTTCACTTAGATTTGTGGGACCTATTATGGTAATTTAGAATGTTGTTTAAGTGTATTAACATTTAAAACATCCACCATGGCTGACATAAAAATATAACTTGTTTCATGTATCTCATCATTGGATGTATATTTCTGACCCATCTAATTTTCTGAGCTGACGTGATCCCGATATTGAGCCGGATTTATCCATAATTGAAAATCTTGTTATGATAGTTGATTCTTCAACCCAGGTAATTATTTTTAGGATGATACAATTTTTTTATGTTTATAGAATCACAATTTTTAAACTCATGATATGTGGGATAATGAGGCACTGATGAGAGACCGATGACGTCATATTTTTTGACACGGAAGATTCTTGACATCATTTCAAGAGAATAATAGTTTTTATAGTGAGGTAGGTTGTAACATATTTTTACTAAATTTATTTTCTCCTCAACCCTAATTTTTACATAATTTTGTTTGGTTTTATTTAAGGTATATTCATGTGAACATTTTGAAATTTTTAAGGGAACTTGATATTTTCATGATTGCTTCACGGTTTCCCCAAAAAGAGAATCATGGAAGTGAAATCCATAAACAACAAAGCTGTGAAGGTTCACACAGTTGGAAAATTGTTGGAAAAAATGTGTATGCACCAAGGGAAAATCATAAAACCCCACCAGTAATGACACATAGTTAGGGCGCGCATTTTTTCATACCAAAAGGTGAATTGTGCATGTGAAATCCATGAACAAACTAGTAGTGAAGGTTTACATAGTTTGAAAATGATTTGAAAAAATGTGAATACACCAATGGGAAATCATGGAACCCCTCTAGCAATCCCATATAGTCAGGGTGCTTGATTTCCCAGACCATGAAACCCTTTCTATCAGACGATTCATGCATGCTTTTATTATTCATTAAATTATATTTAAATCCCTTATACCAGTATTTAGATCCCCATTCAACTCTAAATCTCTATATTTTATTTCCCAAGGATGATAAGTCTCTGATGGACCCCTTTTGGATCATCTAAACCACTTTGGAAGTGAATCAAATTGTGGAGATAATTGTTCGATCCTTTCTGAGTAATATTTCCTTTCATGATCATTTTATCCCACTATATTCTTCTATCCTCAATATAATTTTATATTTCTCCATGTTTTTGGATGACCTAATCTCCATTATTTTTATCATTAATGTAGTATTGATTCTGGGATCTTCATTTCTAATGTTATTCATTAGAGTATCCTATTTATGGATTTGTGATTCATGATCTCGTAATCCATAGGGAGGTGGTTTAGTTAAATATCTTCCATTTTATTTTACCAATAATTGAATGATTTAAATTTAATGGATTTCAATTATACTGATAAAACCAATATTTTTTTCTATATTTTGATTAACATTTATGTGAAAATGAAAGAAAACCCAAAACTCCATTAAATTGGTGAATATTTATAAAATGTGTATGGAAACATTGGTAAAATTAAATTTTGGAATTATAATATTGAATTTAAATAATAGAATTTATTTTTAAAATTGATAAAAAATTTATTTATGTAAAATGCTTCATAATTTTTTGATAAGAACCCATTTTTTTACCGTAGAAAAATAAATTATTTGATTAGAAAACTATTTTGGTTTTTAATTGGAAATGGTTATATTGAAATGGGAAGTGGGTGAAATTTATTATATATAATTATGACATAAATTTCTTATTTTATAATTTTTTTAGGGAAAATGAGAGATGTGGTAGATGGTGATTTTTTTTAGTGAATCAATTTTTGACTCATTACAAATCTAACAAAACATAATGTTGCAGGTCACAAGCCTGATGAGATGGTAATGAGTCCTCTTCGACAAGTGTTGACATATGTTTGTAAAATTTCTTTAATGAACACCAATTAAACTATATGAAAATTAATTAGCCTTGAACTATCGTACCTCTTGCTAAAACCATATAGCTCATTGTTTATATTTTAAATATATTCCATTATTTTTAAACTGTTTCACAAATGCCTTGTGAATTTATATATACTATTATATATATAATTCTTATTAAGATTTTTTTAATTATTTCCATTAGTTAAAATATAAATAATGATTTGTTTAAATATTATTTTTAAAATTTCATAAATGATTTAATTTTAATTTAAATATTTTTTTTATTTATTTAATCCATGGAATCTTATTATTTAATCCATGGTGAGGCCCTGCTGTACTTTTAGCTCTCAACCTACATGTTCTTTTTGGTGTTCTATATATTTTCTCCTACCAGGGTTGTGAAAGGGGAAACCAACACTTGAAGTTGGTAGTTTCTATTGACCATCATGATTTTATCTATGTGTCTATTGGGAATTGGGGTTATATCATATTTTCTAGAACTTTTATGATGTACTTTATGATGTTTGTACCCATTTGATATGTGTTATAGTTATCCCTGTGATGTTTTATTTTATGAAAACTAACTTGTATATATTAATTCTGTTGTGTTTTTGTAAAATTCATTCCCACATTCATTTTGTTTGATGCAACGTTATTCTCACCAACCCATAGAAATATGGAATGTTGGTTTGGTCATATCATGACCGGATCAGGTATATGGGTACCAGGGTATCCAAAATGGTTCATAATAAATATCAATATCTAATCCTTATCCTATATTCCTGACTAACATTTCATTGATAAACCATTATTTATAGTAGAACATCCCATTCCAAAATAAGAAATATCACTATCTGGATAAGAATGCCCTGATCTTGAGATAATAATATATGATTTATATAATAATGCAATTTATTTTTGTTTAGATCAGACAAGAATTTTGTATAATTTCAATAAAGTAAATAAACATTGATTCAAAGAATAATGCCCTTATTCTATATGAGTAATATTACATACATTATCTCCAATATTATTAAATAATAGTTTCTTAATCATGGGTTTTTTAAAATAATTTTTACGAGGAATATATCATCCACATATACCTATTACTAGTTTATCAATTGTGGGTCAATTAATTAGACTTCCATAATAGAAATTATTATATTTTATCTAATAAAAATCTAACATGTTCCAAACTAAAAAAAACTAACATATAAATTTGATTCCAATATATCAGATACATTATTAATGTTATGTGAATTCTATTTTACCACTGCTAATACGATAGGGGATAAATACTATACCATGTTATACTATCAAATATAGAGAGGCATCTCCACAACGTGTAACTTCTCATCTGGTATCTTGAAGCATTGTCCATTTTGGGGTAAAATAATAATATAAAATACTATAGAATATCTGTATATATAAAAAGCATAACTATAACATTTTTTATAGTGATTTAATAAATAACCCCAAACACATATGATATCATTATCATATGTAAAAAATATCGACTATGAGCTATAAAACAATGGTGGTAACCCCAATAAATATTCCAAGTCATCACCTACTATGATGTGAAACAAATGTAATGTCTCAAACCTAGTTAACTCATAGAGAAATTATCTTTATTGTCCACATGACCAAAATAATTTCTTCCCATATTCCATAGGTTGCAGACTAGAAGTGAAGGTCTTAGATGGTATGGTGGGGTGACTATAACCTCATGACTAGAGTGAAATTCAATTGTATAAAATTAAATAGTAATCACTTTAAACTATATAATAAATGAAATATGAGATCATATACAATACTTATAAAATAATAATCTAGTAACCAAATAAATATCAATTATATAATAATGAATTTTTTATGAGGTTATTAAAATGGAATACATGAATTTGAGTTACAAGAGTATATAATATGTAAAAAAAATTAAAAATATAAAAATATATCTACACTAGATTCACAACAATAATCGCATTCCTATATTCTTATATATGATGAATCAGAAATCCAATGATGAATACTTCTATGTCTCTACCTACCTCAATAAGATCGGTTTAGGTACCAAATGATGACTGAAATAGAGTGTGAGATACACTCAATGTTCCACAACAAATGATGTATACTATGATCTAGATAGAGCATATAAAATTATTAGTGTTCATATTTGAAATAAACAACAAATATAAACAAGTCGGCTCTAGATCTAATGGTACCCCATAGTGACACAACCTACTTCAGCCTAAACCAGGTTACCTATAAACATCTATTTATATATAAATATAAATTAATTAATATAAATATATATTTAGATATGTGTGAATATATGTGATCAATATAGTTAGTGAAATATATATCTATATATATTGATAATAATAATATATTGGAACCAAGGTATAACTCAAGAATCAAGAGATAATCGTATGAGGGTCATAGAGTGAAAAGGGATTACATGCTTTGGTATCATGATTCATAAGGGACACCCTACCCAAATGTCACATGTTTATGTGGATCCATGCATGAGTACCAAAATTTAATGGGTGTCATGTAAGTATATTAATAATATATTTTATTCAATGAAAAAGTATCCTAAATACATTGTATTCTATTCTAGAGTATCAATAATATATGGGACACCAATGGAGAGTATCATAAGTATATTGGATTCAATTCCTGGGTATCATGAACACATGGGATTCCATGACTAAGTATCACATGTTTGTGAGATTTCATTCCCTAGTATCACATGTTGCAGGGACACCATGCCCAAGTATTACAAATATATTACAACCTAGACATTCTTTAATACAATCCATGGATGGATTTAAAAATCAATAACATTTTATTTAATCAATTGGGATGGCAATTTTCATATGATGTCCAGGGGATGTCTTTATACAAAACAGCCTCCATTTATTTCCATAATCCATTCAATTAGTTTTAAAAAAAATAACATTGATGGTCGGTATGTCATTTTAATTTTAAAAATATTAATTTTATTTTATAATAACACATAAAGTTGTGGAACCTATCTATGTGGGAGACCTACAAATATAAATATTTATATATGAGGCAATTATAACACAAAAAAAAATTGTTTAATGAAATTCACCTTTGATGGAAATGTGTGGAAGGTCCGGAATTTAGAATGATGGTGTATTTCAGAAAAATGGCTCAACATAATATTATATTTAATATACAACCTCTATTAGATTATTATTACTCACCTTATATATATCATCCTTTAACCTATTATAAAATAATAGAAAATGATGAAGAAAAAAAGATTCTATTAAAATACAGTAGAATATATTGTCTAGAAATAACACTCGTTAGGGTGAGATAAATGAGGGATGGTGGGATTTTATTAGAGATAATAGTGTTATCTATCAAATATAACTGACGGTAATGGAAACAAAGCTCAGATGAAGAACCTTTCTCAAAGCCTAATTTGGAATAATTGGATAACTCAAGTGTTGGAAAGGATCTATTTTGAATTGAGAGGATGAGAAAAAATGTTAACACCTAAAATGGTGGAAGGGAAAATGGGTATTTCACTCATGTTTTAATGGTGAAATATTTTGATGCATATTTTTGATATACCATACCCAAACCATGCATCATTACTTCCTCTTTAGAACTAAGGGGGTGTGATTTGTACATAGTTAGGCCAAACTATACACAACCCATGATCCATGCTTAATAAATTCTAAAACTAAAATTATGGACATGATACCTAGTTGTAATATTTTAAAAAAACTATGTGGGCCTTAATTTGGCACCAAATCACCCCCACAGATTGAACCAACTGTGATGCATTTGTGGAACAGTTATAAAACAATTTTTTCTATCTGTTTCTTTCACATGTTGAATTCCCAAGCTCTTAAAAATCCTAGAACACCCTAGAAAATTTTTCATTCCCATGGAAACATCCATAATGGTAAAAATAATAATTTAAAACCAAATTTATTGATGTAAAATCCCAACTCAGAATCCACTAAACTGGTGCTCTAAGCCGATTCTCTATAAGCGTCAAGCATGCCTCGGTATGCAAGTGGTTGCTGACAAGAAGTGAGGGTCGAGGGGGCGATAATGGGATACTATTCCATCGTACTAGAGTAATTAAAAATAAGATATAAATATGTATCATACCCAAAATAAAGTAAACGTAGCGTGGAATCAATAACAAAATAAAATATAATAAGCTATAATAGTAAAAATGTTGTAAAATGATGAAAATGAATGCAATAAAATACAACACCAGCCACCCACTCAGTCGACCATATAGGTAAAAGTAAAAAATACACTGAAAATAAAAGTGGATGGATCTACTACTAACTCCGATCCAAACCACATAGTATATCTCCAAACACTATTGGACTATGCCTGCTTGATTAGTAGAACCACTCGAGCTGCTCCTCTCGATCATGCATAACTAGGCTCCAACCCTATCCACCAAGAAACTCATGCTCAACCAAAAAACTAGACATAAGGTCTACATGTACACCGAGGTTCACGTGCAGTGTTGAGAAATAATCTTAGTTTTCCACCCCGATAAGCAACGTATAATTGTGGCGATAAAATTATATGGTACAGAAACATGCCCCGCCTGACGGGAACATAAAAAACGATGTAAACCAAACATGAAACCACAAATGAATTCATGGTCTGTAATCCCTATCTGTTGGGAATGTTCCACTATGGATGTACATGTCAATATACATATACATGTATGGTCCCATACATATACTCATATACATAAATATGGATATTATTGAGTATGTGAATCAAAAAACTAGAAACCACATTAGTAGTTGATCCTTGGGACCATATGCCCAATCGCCTGGACATCCTGTGCAAGGGAATTGATCAGGACATTGTTTCACTCAATACATGTATAATTAACTCGATCTATGGGTCTATAATACCATCAACATGTACCAGCTTCATCCAACACCATAATTACATCTCTGAGAAATATACATCACCATAGTGGGGAATGATTGTCCTACACCTAGGTTCACTCATACTCATCTCCAATCACTGAACAAGGATATGGTATACTGATGGTCAATCCTATAAAAAAGGATACTATATACTGATGGTCAATCATGTTATGAAATATTCAAGGAAGAATATTGGTACATATGGTGAGATGCCATTCTACACACTTGGGGTCCGATAACTGATATGTATGAACATAATCATTCGGATCATATAACATAAAACCTATGATCTCGAACAAGGAATTCCTACATAGGAATACAAATATCACTCAAGGAATAGGATTCATTAACCCAATGAGTCCATCCAGGCATCCCTCAACTAGATCCATGTATCACTCATGGTAAATAATCTTATCACCCATTACGTCTATCCAAGGCATCCCTCAATTTGATCTATGTATCACTCATGATATAAACATATCCAACCAATGATCCCATTCATGGAATCCATCAACTTGATCAATGATTCACTCAATGTTTAATTGCATTAAATAACCCACAGAGTCCATCCATGGAATTCCTCCAACAGGGATCTATGAATCACTCAATGTGTATAAATAATCATTACAATGTGCCTGTCCAAATAATTCCTACAAAATTAATTCATCTATCACTATGTGCATACAATTCAACAAATAAGGCTCAATAGCTGAGTTCCAGGTAATACACTTGGAGCTGTAAAATAACAAAAATAACATGGCTTAGAAGCTAGATCACTGGACAGAATGTCTAGGCATCCCATCAAAGAAGAAAGACATCTCGTGTCTAGATCAATGGACACCAACTAGGAAACACCTCTATAAAAACTACTACATCATTAGACCATGTCAAATATAAACCAAAATATGTGGGCGGCCCAACCGACCAACCCAAAACTACATCCACAGACCCAAGGGATTACAAATTTGGAACGAGATCTAGGTGACCCTTGAACACCTCCTCTACCCAAACCCAATGTAAAAACTCAGGGTTGGCTAATACATGGTCACCCACATGGTCCCTCAAGTCAATAACTGAGGATAAATCCAAATCGGGATCCTCTCGGTAAACATTAGAGAATGTAGCCTACACGGGATCCTTAGAAAAGAGTAACAGATGAATCCTACATGAAATCCTTGAACAAAGAACAAAAAATTTATCCTACAATCGATATCCTCTCAAAGGAAAGAAGGATAGATATCCTAAAATAGAATCCATACGGTAGTACATAAGCAACGAAATCCCTCAGGGGATCCTTGGAAGCATCTGGTCACATGGCCTCATAGGCTAGAAGGGAACATCTCCCAAGGGGGGCATCCTCAAAATCATAGGTTAGAGGAGATATCTCATAGATCATTCCCAATCAAAGGTCACAACTATATATGTCCAAACAAACATCTTATCATATACGCCATGTCACACTCCCAAGTAAAAAAACGAACTTATAACTAAAGGAAGAACATCTACATTTTGTTATAACCATTAAAACATCATTTGTATGACCTCAAAATGTCAGTAAGATACCACCATTGTGATCTATGCTGAAAAATTCATATAATGTACTACTGACATGCCCAAAATGGTGAACCTATTAAAAATTGACTATTCACCATAATGATCATGAGTGGGGCCGACAACCAATTTCGGTTTTAGTACATGAAACTTGTATCTAAATGTTATCCTTTAACTCAAGGTTTCAACTCCTCTTTTGATGCATAAAATGTACATCGGATACAGAAGATACGTCTGATACAATAATCACCAATTAAGAATAATTATATATTATTATTAATTATATAGAATTTTCCTACCATTGAGAATCATTCCTAAAAAAATTCTATAACTAGCATCAAAAGGTCCACCTCAAAGCAAGGGTCATGTGGTCATATATGGAACATGAAATAGACCTCTGGATTTCAACTTAAAGGGGTTTAAAGAACCCCCTGATGAAAACAAGATTGACAATGTACATGGCCTGTACTCTAGAGTACATGGTGTAAACCCGTGTAAAATTACACAATGTGTATGTTACTATACATAGTGATTACTATTCACAAAACACCATCATATGTGCTTTTCCACCCAGACACATGCCCATGTGCCACTACGTGGCATGTACTCCCAATACGTGACATGTAGTGTTCAAAAAACACCATTCTGTGTTCCTTGTTTCACACGAACAGACACATGGCCAACCACCACCTGGAGTGTACATAAGAAAACATCTTCTTCCAAGAATGGTAAGAACACATGATGTGTTATCTTGGATCACAAGCAGTGTAATCAGGGTTACCTAATGGGAAACCCCTCAAAACGCCTAAAACACTTGTTTTTGCCCCCAAACAACATATAAAATCTTAAGATTCCATGACCAATCATAAGTAATATTTAAAATAGAAAACAAAATGTTTAAATGGATTCTACGGATAAAACATAAATGACCCTTCATTCGAGCGAAAACCATTGAAGCTTTGGTAGAATTCATCATCCACGGATGTCGCACACCGACTTAGCTTGGTGAGGTCATAAAAATAGTACCCCTGTTACCTTTCATCCATCAATCCATATCAATATCCATTTTCTCTCATAAGGCATGACCAAGTAGGATCCCATACTATGTGTGCACATAGAGGTGGAGGAGAGAAGAATATGTTAAAGAAAATATGATAAGGGAGAAAAGAAAAGCGGTCATGGGCCGACCCTAGTGCCTGACTCGAGTATATGCCTCACCATGGATAAAAACCCCATTCCACGCTCAATGACATAGATAAAATATCTATTCAAGGCTCCATTTAATTTTTATTTCTATAATTACATGCGTGATAAAATTAATAAATAATTTGATAATATTTATTATTAAATATTACGCTAAAATTTGAACAACTCAGATTTCCACAAAACTCTTTTCCTTGTGTAAACACACTATTCCACGACAAACAGAGTTGTCAAAATAATATTTGTGGTAATATGGTTTGGGAAAAAGCTAATTTAACCCTCATGAGCATTTAACAAAAAAATGTAAAATCTTTTATAAAAACTGCAATCTAAAAAAAGCAAGTTCTTACAAACTCCCCACTATAAATCTTCTCTTCCATATGAAGCCCGGTGAAAGGACAAAAAACCATTCCCCCAACCCGAGAATCTTCACAACCAAGCTATCTAGACTATCCAATGACTAGTCATTTTGTATTAACAACCACCTTCTACATGGAAGATATTTAACTATGACTAATCTGGTACTCCCCACTATTGTAATACCCCTATCGTCATCTTAAAAGAAATCTCTAATCATAAAATCTCTTGGAGAACACTAAAGATTAACTGAATTGAGGAAAATATCTCTTATACGGACAATAGTGCACTCCCCACCATATAAATTTCCTTACACTGCTTCTAGAGCACTACCACAATAGGTTCCCTCCTCAATAGGGAAGAATAGGAAAAATGAAAAGGAGCTTGGCATAGGGACAATGATCTCTTCGCATACAGAAGACAAATCAAGATATTGAATGATCATCTTGATTAAAATTACACCGATATTCTTCAAAAAGGTATATCGAGCTCTCTTCGAGTCATGCTCACTATCCTGCCAAAACTGGACTAGGATTCATCCATTGCTAAACAATCTTATGATACCCAATTTATTCCACAATGTTACCTCTACCAAAGAGGGACATTTCAACACAACTTTGGGAATCCAATCCCAAAAAAGTTGTAAATCATTAGTCCTTGGATCATACCCAACCACTCACTGATTTAGATCCATGGAAGAACCCAATGTGCTTCAATCAGAAAATAAAAATATCAACATGCCTATAATGTAAACGTGATCACCTTTATGCCTTGATCAACAAATGAGTGCAAAAAAACCTCCCCGCCAAAAAGGAAATCTAAAACATGGAATAACTTCTCTCCCACTGGTTTCCCTAATATAGAAAATACATTGACCATTAAGGGTTTGAGTCAAAACCAAGGGTCTTTAGGTCTCCCACCAATCCCTATAGAAAAAGCCTCACAACTTGGCCACATGGTCTAACCACATAGCACAAAATATACAAAACCTCTAAAAAGAAGGAAAAGATCACAATGACCGATGAGAGTCTAATATGAAAAAAATATTCTATGAAGTACCTAATCCTCACTTAGTATCCTCAGAAGGAACACCTCCTTAGAGGCTACATCCAATGTAGAAGAGAAACAGAACTGACACTCATTGGGTATCTTTATATGAAAATAACCCAAGGTGGTCCTGTTAACAAGAAATGGTTTGGTATCTATCAGCATCATACTTAAAGATCTAAATATATAACCACCGACCAAATAACAAAAATCCAACAAGGGGTTAAACAAAATAGAATCATGTGTCATATTGACCCGCTATGGTCACAACAGAACATGTGCACGAGGATTGATTCATCAGCCACACTAAAAAAACTTTACAAATATAGATACACATAACCATCCATCAATGAAAATCATATGTATAATTAGACTCCAAGGTCTAAATCGTCAATAAAAACACACACTATTAGGCCTATATTCTAAGAATTCTATATTTCTAGTATGATGTATGTGATGCATCTTTCCTTTACCAGATAAGAGTCATCATCCTTCTATGTCCTCTTACTGAGGGCCAAGATCTAGTGATCCATAGTAAATCAAAACTCCAACCCAAAATGTGTCTCAATCAAGGAGAAAATCATATTCAACTGTAACATTGTAAAATCAGAACAATAATCCCAATCCATGGCTACCCAGACATATTACCAGAACAAGTGTTCTTGATGCACCAGTCTGATATCCATCATTGGTTTTGACACATTCCTAATAATCTTTTTTACCATATCACAAAAAGTAAATACCAGGAAAGGGAACTACTATGATACCCCTTTATTACGTCCTGACTCATAAGCCAACAAATCGGTGCTCTGAGCTAGTTCACTAGAAGGGCTCAAGTGTGCCACTGCATAAACCCGAGGCTACTGACTAGCAGCGATGGACTAGGGTTTGATAGTGGGGAGATAATTCCCTCTTACTAGAGTAAGTATACAGAGTAAATAACAAAGTATCATACCTAGCGAAAAGAAATTACTGTGCAAAGGCAATAAACAAATGAAATAGAACAAGTTGTAATATTAAAAATAATGTAAAACTCAAATAACAATGAAATACAATAAAATAATGGTCAACCACTAGGCCGACCATATATGTATAAGTACAATAAAATAAGAAATTAATGTACAACAATCTACCAATAACTACATGCCAAACCACATACCCGATCTCTATAAACTATCAAACTGCACCAACTAAATCAGTAAAACCACTCGAGTCTCTTTGGATGATCATGTAGCACTGCGAATAATCCCTTTCACCCATGAAACTCATGATCAACATAAAATTAAGACATAAGGTCTACACATACACCAAGGTGCACATGCATGGGTGAGAAATAATCTCAGTAGGCCACCCCAACATGTAACCTATAACTTTGATGAAAAAATATTATTCAATGACAAAATACTTAGTTGGGATGAAAAACAATAAAATGAGAGTAAACCAAATGTGAAACCACTATTGAAATCTGGTTCTGTAATCCCTTTCAACTGGGGAAGTGCCACCATGGATGTCCATATCTATATATATATATATATGTATAGTCTCATAACTATACACAAATAAATAAATATGAATATTCACGAGTATGTGAATAAAAAAAAAAGATAAAACACCATTATTCTATCCTTGGGACCATAAGACCGATCGCCTGCACATCCCGTTCAAGGGCATTGAGCAATATGTTAGGCCACTCAAGCTGTGTATAATTATGTCGATCCTAGGGTCTATAATCCCACCGATATATTCCTGCTTCATCCAACACCAAATTATATATTTGAGAAAGCAACATAACCACATGGGGTTATACTCGTACTACACATGGGTTCTCTCATTCACACATCTAATAATTGAACTAGGATACCGTATACCAAAAGTGAATCCTATAAGAAAGGATATTGTATACCGCCAGTCAATTCGGTAATGAAAGATTCTATGAAGAACATCTAGACATTTCGTGAGACACCATGCTACACCCATGGTGACCCATAACTCATATGGAAGAACGTAATCATTCCCATTATATAACATCTTTCCTATGAGCCCATCAATGCCATTCTTACATAGGAATCCAAATATCACTCAAGGCATTAGAGTCATCAACCCATTGAGTCCGTCGAAGGCATCCCTCAACTGGATCCATGTATCACTCAGGGTACATAAATCTATCACCTGTTTAGTCTACCCAAGGCATCCCTCAACTTGATCCATGTATCACTCATGGTATAAACATATCCAACCCACGAGCCCATTCATTTCATCCCTCGACTAGATCCATGTTTCACTAATGGTATCATTATATTCAATAGCCCACAATGTTCATCCAAGTCATTCCTACAATGGGAATCCAATAATCACTCATGGTACATAAATAAACAGCACAATGAGCCCTTACGAGGAATTCCAACAAGAAGATTCCATGTATCACTCAAGGTATACAATCAACAAATAAGTCTGAAAAACTAAGTCCAAGGTAATAGCTCTTGTACATGTAAAATATCTGAAATAACATTGCTGAGAAGCTAGATCCTTGGAGAGCACATCTGAGCATCCCAACAATGAAGAATGAATCCTCACGTCTAGGTCTATAGACACCAACCAAGAAGAACCTATAGTAAATAGTGCTATAGCAGAAAAGCAAGATAGATATAAAAAAATGAGTGAGGGTGGTCTAAATTCCAAAACCAACACTACTTCCACATCCCCAAGGGATTACATGTTTGACACAGGTTATATGTGACACTTGAACACCATATCTACTGAAAACCAATGTAACAGCTTAGGGTTTGTCAAACGATGGGCACCCGTAAAATCCCACAATTCAAACACTGAGGATACATCAGTGCTCCAAAAAGCTTCCAAGACAGGATATTACAGGGCCTCAAGTGATTCTCCCCATATACCAGAGTCTTCTTACTAGTTGTAAGGTACTTGGGTGTGATATTGGGGAGACAATTCCCCCATAAAATTGTAAGAAAACAACAAAAATAACTAATTATCTTATATAATGGAAAGTTAACAGAGTTTGAAAGCAATAAAAAACAGAAATAAAACAAATTTTAATAATTAAAATGTTGTAATATCCCATGAAGTTATGTAAAACAATTCAACACTGGTCACCTACATAGTCGAACATTCATGTACAAGCAGAAAAGAAACTGAAAAAATGCACAGGGCTATACCACTAACTCTGATCCAAACACATACCCAATTTATAGACACTGTCAAACTGCACTAGCTCGATCAGTAAAACAACTTGACCACCTCTTATAAATATTGTAGCACTAGGCTCTATCCCTATCCACTATGCAACTCACAGTCAATATTAAAAGCAGACATAAGATCTACATGTACACTGAGGTGCACATGTGGGGGTGATAAATAATTTTAATAGGCCACCCCGACAAGAATCCTATAACTATGCTATGAAAATTATATGAAACAAAAATATACTCAACCTAGCTGGAACACAAAAAAAAGTAAAACAAATGTGAAACCACAATTGAGCTCAAGGTCTCTAATCCCTATCAACTAGGAAAGTTCCACCAAGGATGTACATATATATATATACATATAAACATACCTATAAACATATAAATAAATATTAACATTCATGAGTATGTGAAAAAAATAACAATAAACCACATCAGTAGTTGATCCTTGGGACTATAAACTCGGTCGTTGTGTATCCCATGCAAGAAAATTGAGCTGGATGTCATTCCACTCAAGTTGTGTATCATTAATTTGATTTCTTTTTATGTAATCCAATCGATATGTACCTTATATTTCCATCATTAGAATTATATCTCTGATCAAGATACATCACTACAAGAAGGAAATTATCTTCTTACACATGGGTTCACTCATAATAACCTCCAATCCCTGAACAAGGATATCGTATACCGATAGACAATCATATAATGAAGGAAACTATATATCGACGATCAATCCTATAAAGAAATATTCTAGGAAGAACATCCCAACATCTGGTGAGATTCCATGCTACACCCATGGTGTCCCATAACTAATCTGGACGAACATAATCATTTCAATCATAATACATCTATCCAATAAGCCCATCCATGTCATTCCAACATTGGAATCCAAATACCACTCAAGGCATATGAGTCATCAACCAACTGATAATGTCCGTTGAATCCCTCAACTAAATCCCAGTATCACTTAGTGTACATTAGTCTATCACCCATTGATTCCATCCAATGCATCCTTCAACTGGATCCATATATCACACAGGGTATAATCATATCCAACCAATGAGCCCATTCATGGAATTCCTCAATTGGATCCATGATTTACTCAAGGTTTAATTACATTCAACATACCACTGAGTCCGTACATGTAATTCCTACAACGGGAATCCATGTATCACTAAGGCTACTTAAATAAACATTCTAATGAGCCCATCTAAGGAATTACTACAATAGGAATCCATGTATAACTCATGGGATAAAATTCAACACATAAGGCTCAATAAAGGATTCCCATGTAATTACTTGGTTACTTGTAAAATATAAAAAATAACATGGGTCGGAAGCCAGATCCCATGGGAGAATGTTGAGCATCCCATTAAAAAATAATTTTTCCTCACATCTGGATCAATAGCCACCTAATAGGCAGCACTACTGGTAAACACTACTGTATTAGCAAACCAAGTCAGATATAAACAAACGAGTGAGAATGTCCCGAATGCCCAACCCAACACTAAATACACATCCCCAAGGGAAAAAAAGATTTTCATTGGTTCTAGTTGACACCCGAACACCATCTCTACCAAAACCCAACGTAACATCTTAGGGTTGGTCAAACCATGGGCACTTGTGGGGTCCCTCAAGTCAAAAACTAATGAGGCATCCTACTCAGGATCATCTAGGTAAACATGACTGAAGGCATCCTACATGAGAACCATAGTGAAGATTAAGGTAGGTATCTTACATGGGATCCTTGAACAAATAAAAAAAGTGGAATCCTAAAAAAGGATCATATAAAATGAAAACCGAAGAGAGATCCTACAATGGACTCCCTAGGTTAGCACATAAGCAAAGACATCCCCTAGGGGATCCTTTGAAGCAACCAGTCACACTGCCTCATAAGATAGAAGGGAATGTTTAAAAATGGGGACATCCCAAAAATCATCGGTTAGAAGAGATATCACATAGATCATCTTAGGTCAAATGTCTCAACTAGGTTTTTTCAAACACCCAACATATCATATATACCTAGTATCACTCCCAAGTGAAAACTAAACTCGATAACTTGAATATAAACCAATCCATATAGTTAAAACAATAAAAACATCATATATATGACCTCTAAATGTCAATAGTATTCCACCATTGTGATCTACGTAGAAAAAGGATCAGAATGGACTACTCACATGCCCAAAACAGTCAATTAGTGAAAAAGGTACTATTCACTGTAATGATACTGAGTAGGTGCCAGACATGATTTTGGTTTTATCACACAAAATAATACATTAAAATTTTACCTTTAATTCTTGGTCACAATTCCACTGGTGTTGTGTCAAATGGACATCGGACACATAAAATAGGTCTAATTCAATAATTAGTATATAATAATAATTTAATAATATAATTAATTTTCTGGATGTTCCATACAACCGAGAATCGTGAACCACAAAAAAAACATCTAACTATCCCGAAAAGGTCATCGTGAATTCAAGGGTCACGTGGCCATAGACATAATGTGAAACAAACCCCTAGAATGCAACTTACATGGGTTTAAATAACCCCGGGATGAAAACAGGATGGAAAAAGTACATGGCATGTACTCTTGATTGCATGGGGTATGCCCATGTAAAATTGCACATCATGTAGGTTACTATACATGGATTTTACTATACAAAATACATCATCCTGGGTTCTTTTCCACCTCGAAACCTGCCCATGTGCCACTACACAATGTGTACTCCTAGTACATAGCATGTACTGTTCAAAAACCACTATTCCATGTTCTTTTATTTCTTCACATTGCTGGACACATGAACAACCACAACATAATGTGTAATTAGAGTACACATAGTGTATGTATGAAAACTTATTCTTCTGTGGATGGGAATAACACATGGCAGGTTACCCTAGAATACACACTCTGTAACCTGGGTTTCCAGATGGGAAAACGCTCAAAATGGATGAAACACCAATTTAGCCCCCAAAACAATGGATCTGGACTTAATATGTCACACACAAGCATTATAAGGATTTAAAAACATATAAAAACAAGTTTAAAAGGGATCTATGGTGAACAGGTAAATGGACCTATCTTCGGGCAGAAACTGTTGAAGCTTCATTCGATTTCACTATCCACAGATGTTGCATGCTGACTCAACATGTCGAGGGCTTAGAAACGGTACCCCTCATACCTTACATATATATCTCCTTCTTAGTATCCATTTTATTCCATAATAAATGGACAACTAGGAGCATGCATAAGGCATGATCAAGGAGGAGGAAAATAGAAAAAGTATGAAATGAAAAGAAGAGAAGAAAGATAAGAAAAAGGGGAACCGGCCGGCCCTGACGCCCGACC
Organism: Viscum album; assembly: GCA_963277665.1. Taxonomy (NCBI): domain Eukaryota; kingdom Viridiplantae; phylum Streptophyta; class Magnoliopsida; order Santalales; family Viscaceae; genus Viscum; species Viscum album. Next base: position 1,877,824,382 of record OY728161.1, read on the forward strand.
CAAGTTTATGCCTCACCTAGGATAAAATACACATTCTGAAGTCAGTGACATAAAAGAAATATCAACATGAGGCTCTATTTAAATAATATTTTATTTATATTTAAAAAAATTAAATAATATTTCATTTTAATAATACTGAATATTATATATTCCACTAAAATTTGAATAGATCATATTTTGACCGTACTCCTTTCCTAGGGTAAGCACCATATTCTGAGACTAATGGAGTTGTCAAGAATGTTATCTGAGGTAATCTTGATGGGAAAATAGAACATTTTACCCCTCACAAGAATCCATTATCAAAAATTTAAATCTCTTCTCAGAATTGCAGTCAAAAAAATGTACATACAAAGTGCTTCTTTCCTCAAGAGAAAAACTAGGTATCTTTCAATCTGCACTCCTTAAAAACTCATCCTTAAGATTCCCTATTGAGGGTTGTAAATCATAATATGAGAATAGTTCCATGAAATGAGCACATTATTCAGCCTCTCACTCCAAGATCTCATGATATACTCATCCACACTTCTATAAGACCTATATCATTGTAAATGACCAATTATAGAGATCCTTTTTTCACTTATCAATAATATGAATAGGTTAATTAATAGTTGATGCATTATCTTCTAATTCAATATAAATTGGAAAAAATATGAATCACTTTTAAAAATGATGGATAAGATGAGATACCTGGATGATGTCGTATATGGATTGGTACCTCAAAGTAAAAAATATCCTATATTCCAATGGCCTTGCACACTCTAAGATCTTGAATGGCCTGAAAAAATGAGGTTATAAATATCCTTATCTTAAAATTCATTTATGCCCAAGTCTATGCGAAATACACAAGAATACCTAATGTCCCACAATATCTTCATAGGAATGTGATGGCCATTAGCATAAGTATTATTTCTTGAATGATATTTATCCATATGCTTCTAAATAAGATTTACCTAAAATGAAGTCTGTATAAATAGACAAAATCCATGTTTCCTGGCCTCTCCATCCTTTAACTAGTAAATGGGTGAATGAGATAACATTAAATAAGAAGCCTAAGAAGGATCTATCTAAATAGTTACCTAAAAATATTATCTTATGAAAATTTTCCATGGGGTAGGTCACTCTATAAAGAACCTTAAGAACCAAGAACATATTATCCAATCATATACTCTAATATTTGAATCATATCCTCGGAATTCAGATCAATTTATGGGTGAAAGGACATGAAGAAAATCAATGGTGTAGTAGAGACATTCTACAATTACTGACATAAATATGATGTGAAATGAGCATATATATCTAAATCAGTTGATGTGGGAATTCTATGAAAGTGTATTGTTTCTCTAATGCAATTCCTTCGAAGATGAACCATGTAAATTTTCCATCTAATAGGTATAAAGTTGTTGACCTTATTCCACCAATCAATGATATCACATATATAATCATTTATTAATTGTGACCAAGTTAATTCAATGAAAAATTCGATGGTGATGTCATTACATTTTATTTCAATAAGGAGAAATGGATATACCTGCCCCTCTAGTCACCGGGGATCACCTTTCACATGTTGATAGGTGGAACACTGGATGATAAAACCAACTATCTTCCTCTTCATAACTAACCACTAATACTGGTGGAATAATTCGTGATACATCCTTGAAACACTAGGATGTAAAGAAAAAATCTATTTATGATGATCAATTTTCTACTCCACAAAAATTTATATAGGAACCAAGATATGTCTAATAATATTGAATACCTAATCCCCATCAGTGATCCAAGATTGAGGTTGGTCACAACTAGAAATACTACCTCATAGGACCAAGACTTCAATATAAAAAAAATAATTTCAACCTTACTCATTACAGAAGGGAATACATCACTTTTATGGAAACCAATATAGGTTACCCATGATACCACTCAACCTCCTAATACATCTCATAATATAGGTCCATTGACTTCCACACACTACTACCATCTTGAACATCCTTCTTCTAGGTCTTCCACTATAGATCATCGCTTAAAAAATTGAATTTTCAATGTTTGTATTCAAGGTTTAAATTTAATGACTGAAGGTATTATACACACTAGTAATACCTGCAATTTATGTCATGATGTGTAAAGATATAATTAAAATTGTACGGTTCATATAAAAGAGTAAACATTCCTACAATAATTATGGCATCCATAAACATGAAGAATTAACCAAAAATACCTTCTTGAGATCATGTATTGGTTAATAATGTTCACCAGGCCTGAACTGACAAGACCCATTCTCCCCAAATTAATATACATTTATCATAATGGCTCCTATACTGATGCATGTTTCATCACAGCAAACAATATATCATCTTTATATCATTGAAAATTATATATTAATTATGATGTTAATCTTACATAGGCCCCTGGAAAGGCTCTCTCATATTCTTATTACCAAATAAAATTTACCCACTTTTTAGTCGATCTTATGAGAGGGGCTTCTAGGCATAAAAGGACTTGAATAATATTCCAAGGGTAGACATAACTCTCTAATAAACATCATATAACAATTACATTATTGGTATTCTCCTAGAAAAATACACCGATCACCTTTCCTAGGTAAATTCTCACTCATATATCGTTGATTATGTGACAAATTAAGTGAAAATTATCAATACATTTGTGGAATTTGGGGATCTTACCACAAAAAAAGTGATCACATAGTGAATTCATCACAATCTCATGATTTTTGGAGTGGTCACAATATGATTGATATCACACATAGATGTATTCTAGGAGGACTTCCACAATTGAATCCAAATACGGGTGGAAAACAAGATTCATTAGATCCCTGACAACTATAAGAATGGTTTTCAAAATAATTGGCATAACCAAATACTCATAATATCAATACATTCTATAGAATATTTACATGGTGTGTCTCATGGTCATACACAAAAATGGTAATAGACTTACCTCAATCAAACATTAAGAAAACATGATCTCTTTAGAGCGTGATGAATAGGTTTTCAATACGAGGTAATAAATAATGATTATTTATTATTTTATGATTTTTCCACTGTTAATAATCAAATAATTTAGGGGTACCATCCATTATCTTGTAAAATATATTGGTGAACCCCATGGTAATGTATTGGATCATAGAAAGAACTTATCTTCCAAATACAAAATCTAATTCTAGAGTTCCTAGTGCTTCATAGGTGACATTATATAAGGATTAATGGACCCTAGGGATAATCCCAAAAGAATATTGATAGTGAAATTCATGTCTTCTATAGGAGGTAATATTTAAATGTTTTCATGGAAGATGTCCATGAAATGATCAACAATAGTAGGAAATTCTATACATCACATTCAATGATATCTCATAAAGTGGATTCTTATTTATGCTCTCACTATACCTAGATAGCAATGATCCAATCTAGCTCAACCCACCTCAACCTCCCATCATCTGTGATGAAAATAGAAACTTATTTCTAGTGATGTAAAGTAAGCCCTTCCATGATATCAATTTACATAATCATGATAGGGTATTAACCATCCCCACCTGATAATGAAATGTAATCCCATAATCAAAAGTATGAGGAGGTTCTATAAAAAAGGATTCCACCAATATCAAGTAGGGGTATCCATACATCCATGTATTATCATGGATATAATCCCCACTAACATGTACGAAGTAATCACATCACATAAGTATGCTATTTCAAGTCCCAAAATATCTATACTTTTTTTAATTTTAAAAGAATATGAAGATACTATATGAAATGGGGAATATTATAATGTTGATGATACTAGAATAAAACCTCATATCATTGATGGTTCAGTACAATACATCATTGGTTTAGCATAGATGACATATATAGGGTCAGATCTATGATACAATGGTATTACATGGATTCCCTAAAAAGATATGCTTTTCAAGGACTATATATCAAAATCCTAGCTACCTCATCTATGATAACAACTTTATCCTAAATGGCTTGAAGTAATCCAGCTACCAACATGTTTAGGTGCTTCTAATCTTGATCATGAACAAAGATCTGATATTGATCACCTCCCATATGGAACATATTGTAATTCCATCTATATATAGTAGATAATTCCCTAACATCCTGCAAACATGACAAAAATAGGATTTTTGGAACACTGGGGATTCTCATGCCATAGATTATGACACTAATGACACACCATATAACATTTAATAGGTTTCATTTTACTACTCCATACCCCACATGTAGACAATAATATAAAATTATTACATATCAAAGAATCACTGTCCTAGATCAGCAATGAATTTCTCTACCCCACACCATCAACTTCAATTTGGTTCTTCTCAATTAATAGGTACTGATTTAGAAACTAAACCAATGGTTGTCTGTTCAATGACATTTACGTAGAATCATATAGGGTACACAAAACCATCCATAAATCCTCTAACTCTTGTTAACTCATTATAATAAAGTGTTTGTGAAAAATGAAAATTTTCAGTGAAATTTTTTGAATATTCTATCACAAATGTATCGCCCTGCCATAGGTGAATAAACATTCTAGTACAATCCACTAAATAATATGTTAGGTGAAGTAGTAATTGAATGATATATGAACATTTACCAAAATAATTTTTTTATGATTTATAACTTGAGTGGGAATATCCCACCAATACTTGGAAGAATAAAAAATCATAGAGGTCACGAGTTTGACACTCACCTAAGGAGGAATCTCTAAATGATTGAGGATGATAAACATAGAATCTATCCATGACATAGTATTAGGATGAATAGTATCCCCAGAAAAGGTAGAAGGGTGATGAGGTGAGAACTCCCATTTTAGCTCTTTCATTGTTAGTGAAGGCTATGGGTCCCCCTGTATCGACTATACAGGTCATATAATGTCCTCTCAAAAATTGAGAATCCATGAAAATATTAGGAATTGAAGGATGTTCCTCATGTTCTTGTGCATGTGGTAACATTGGTAAATTTTTTCCCAACCCCTTCTGAGCATTTTCATCACCACCCTCCCGATACATGATATGAGGTTTTTGTAGAGAAATTTCATTATAAATTCCAAATAAACAATTTTGATATGGTCCAATAAATTTTTTTGGAGAGATAAAAAATATAGGTACATAGACTTCTAATATAAGAGTCTAGACATTTACATACACTTAAATTCTGGTCTATCTATCATAAAGAGATCATAATGTCAGAATAAATGCATTATACTAACCACTATGGTGGATAGGTCATTGTCAAGTTCTCACATCGCATTTTTGGGATTCCAGTGTATGGACGGTCAATTTTTATGTATAGAATAAAATACCTTTTATGCTGCAATTTACATCCTCATTAAATGGTTTTAATTTTAATTTACAATTTATATTCATTTAAGTTTATAATCTCTCTCTCTATCACAAACACACACACATATATATAGTTATATCATATTCTAGTTATAGAATTCCCCACTCCAAGGTTATCAAGACATAAAATTAATAAGTTACTGTTGACACATCATATAATTGAAAACTAATGCTTACATCCACCATTATGATGTTACTGTTTAAATAAAATGATTTTATTAGATTAATTTCCATTCACAATTTATATAATTATATCCCTCATAAATTACTGTTGGAATTCATGTAATCAACCAATTATATCATTTCCACCTAGATAACCAGGGTTCCATGGCTCAAAAAAGGTATAATTGGTCAATCAAGGTTATCACATCATGCTATATTGGATAAAATGGTTTAGGTTGATGTGGAGACTTTAATTAATCAAATTTTTCAATTCAAACCATAAATGTTTGATTTTATTGAAATATAACTATCAGTGAACACACATCAGTAACATGAAATACATGAAATGAAAGAAACTTTATACACCTCTATGATGTGGAGCAAGGCATGTCGTGTGAATCCCTAGGTTCATTTTACGATTCATTAATTGATAAATCATTTCCATACCTGGCGAAGAAAAAAATGATTCATAATAATAAAGACAATTATAATGCCAAAAATCATGTTCATCACCCCACATTGAAACAAGTACAACTGTAACTAGAAAAATACATAACAATAATGTCTAATCTAATGCAATTTGGGTTTTTCATTTCTGTGGGTTAGCTACTCCTAGGGATAGGCTAATTACAATATTTAGACAGATTTCTATTCTCATGTATAATAACCCAACCAACATGATAAAGGGAAAACAAATCCTCTAGTAAAACTATGTAATTTCCCAGACGTGATGTACTCATGCGTAACAAAACCCAGTTGGATACATAGCCTTAAAAACACCACCCCGTAAGCCAGAGGCTACATAATATAAGGTTTGATATTGCATGGAATAGTGGAAATACTATACCCTCATTATCAGAGTGAAGCATAGTGGTATAAAAATAAATATCACGCAGTAGATACTATTATATTAATGAACCAAAGAGGAATACATCATCCAAATAAAATAAATAGGCTATAATAGAATCAATGTCAAATAAAAATAATGATCATGTCGTAATTCTAAAAAATTGAATACATGAAGTATTGTAAAAGCTGTATACCATTTGAAGAAAAAAAAGGAAAAAATATATCTCAGATCATATAACAAGCATAATCTCAGCTCTCTTCTCCCAGACTCCATACTATTATATAATGAATCGATCATTCAAAGATTGATATATTCAATTGTCCTTACATGCGTCAATATGATATTTTTGGGTTCCAATTGGCAGCCTTAAAAAGGCATGGGATACACTAAGTGGGACCCCCTGAACGATGTCTACTCTGATCCATTCAATGCACATAAAATGAGATGTGTTTATCTATAATAATGAAAGAAAAAAATAAATATAAAAAATTGTCTCTGGTTTTTAAGGGACACTAGGCCGACACTACCCACTTAAGCCTAAATCAGGATATCTCAAATCATGTGAATATATATATATATATATATAGATATATAGATATATGTGTTTATATATATGTATATATATGGTCTCTATACAAAGTGATAAATATTTATATTGACATATATACAAATAATACAACTATCTAGAAAAAAGGCATTAATCTGGAATCTATAGATTTTAGAATGAGTCTCATAGAGTGAGAAGGGAATCCATGCTTAGGTATCCTGAATCATATTTATCACCCTGACTAAACATCACGTGTCTGTGGGAGGCCATGCCGGAGTATCAGAAATTTATAGAACTCCATCACCATGTATCATGGATATATGGAACACCGTGCTTGATTATCAAAAATATATGGGATTTCATGCATTATTATCATGTATATATTGGACACCACGATAGATTATCATTTTTTTATGGGACACCATGCTCAAGTATTATGAATATATATGATTCCATTCTTGATTATAACATGTTCTTGTTATTCCATATTTTTGTATCACGTGAATATTGGATTCCATTAACATGTATTATATATATATTATAATATATTAATGATTTAATATAATCTAAGGGATGATATATGATTTGTTTTTATTTAATCATGGGAATTACCAATGTTCATATTAAGGTTAGGTAAAGTGGGTGAGACACACACTTTACATTAATTCCTATAGTCCATTCAATTGCTTCGAAACCAACACTAATTAGAAGTTGTGTTGGCTAATTAAACACTTAATAATCTAAGGTAATTTAAATTACACACCCAAGGGTGTATAACTTGAAGTGGTAGGCAACCTACAACAATAAATAAGGGTATAAAATAATATTCAATCATTAATATAATTTTTTTAAAAAATAAATTCATTATTTCAAGAACCTCGTGGATTTTTCAAAATTTTAAAAAATGGATTAGATTATAAAACAACATGACATTAGAGATAAGTTACTAGATCACCTACCATAGATTGGTAGAACTCATATCATTCATCGTATCCCTTTAATTTTGAGAGAAATTTGAGAAAATTTAAAAACAAAATAACTTCTTAAAAAAGGTAATAATACCATGGATATAAATAGAACACACGAGGGATTGATAAACGAGGAAAATATTAAAGAGCAGTGGATGTCTTATTGTTATATACCCAACACAACCAACAATAATGGAATTAGATATCAGATGAATAACCCATCTAGAAAATCTGGTTAAAACAATTTGAGAGATCAATCAGAGGGTGGGACTTATTGTCTGTGGAGAGGACGATAAAGCATGGTTAAAGAAAATAATGAGGTAGTGGAAAAGATGGATTTCATCATTTTTAAGGGAAAATAGATTGGAAAATCCATTATGCCAAAAATATTTCCTTATATCCTAACTAGAAATAAGGGTGCTAGTTAGGCACATGGCTTAGCGAAACTGTGTGTAGTGCATACACACAACTACATACCTTCTACAACTCCATGAAATGGCATGTAGCCTATAATTCATGGTTTAAACAATCCATAAATCCATTGGGAGTGTATTAGAGCACCCCACATAGTTTTTAATAATTTTTATTTTGGAATTATATGTATGAAAAAATAGTGTGACCCATCTATTTCTTAAAAATATCAAGTTTTTGATCTCTAAAAAACCCCCAACCCCCATGAAATGTCGCTCATTCCTATTTTCACATCAATAATTATAAATAGAAATATTTGAACGGTAGTTTAAATTTTCCATAAATCATAATAAAAATAAGGATCTTATAATATAAAGGTCTTTATTCTTTATCATTTACCTAATTAAATCATTACATAACTTAATAAAATCAAAATTCTAGGAATTGATAGTAATATTGTCCTTGGAAATTTTCTATATATGAAAATTATTTTACAATTCATGGGAATATTTAACCAAAATATCATTATACTATGATAACTTATAAGAATCTCCCACATTAATCTCATCCCCATGTTCTAGGAAATGGAAATATTAGATGGGGAGGGGATTAAATGCACAATGAGGGTGAAATAAAACAAAACTGTCCTATTACCAAGTTTGAGATAAAAAATCATGAGAATAAATTATAAGGATAATAGTATATAAATAAAATAACATGGAACCATAAAAATGGTTCATATTAAATTATGGGAGAACAAGGGATACCATTTGAACAAACACATAATAGAGTGTAACAATTGGAAATTATAATAAATAATCCTTGACCTCGTGAGAAAAGAATAGTCATCTATCAATGGGGTGTGACAGGAACATACATATAAGATATAAAAATTATGGATTAGGTATCACCACATATTTCCTAGAGTGGATCAATAATGACGACTAGTTTCCCATAACGGGTTAGAAATATAAATATATTTCCCAAAGTGGACTATGAATCAAAATATGTTTAAATTTTTTTATCAACAATTAGTTTTCATTTAACAATTATATATTAATATGTAATTATTTTCCCAATTTATCCTAGGGTTATATAAGGAACATCCATCACATAATGATTGACCATACAATAATTCTCCATAAGAAAACATCTATTCATTACATCATTAAAACACTAGGAATAACAATGGTTTTCACATTACATTTCAAAAGGTATCACACAAATAACCAGATAAAAGTGATAAAGTTATACCCAAAATCAATAACCCAAAAATGAAACACCCTAAAAACATTTATATATTGATTTGTAAAATATATCCTCATGTAAATATATAATTTTTGGGATAAATATTAATATGGAAAAAAAATAAATACATTAATAAATAATCTCTTTAAAAGGAATGTAAGAATATCACATCAATTGAATTATAATTGGATTTAAAAATAATAAAAAATAATATTCGTAATAAGTAGTAATATGGACTTGAAATAAAATTCCATTTAAGAGATATCAACACTTAATATGTTGAAAATTATTTAAAAAATAATATAATTTTATATAATAGAAAATAATTCATGGAAGGGTATTGGAATTAAGAACACATTCCCCTAAAGAGATAAAAGTGTTCATCATAAATTAGTGATGATCATTGAATTTATAGAACATTGTTGTTTTAAAATATATAGAAATGGAATAACCCAAAGATAGATATTTGAATGAAAAAATCCCTTATAGACCCCAAAGAATTTGAATAAAAATTATATGAGAGGTAGTTTTAGAAATTTTATTTAAAATCTCTTAAAAAGTAGGATGTTTTCCCACATAATGGAAATAGGGCTGTGGAAATATAATTACAAATAAAACAAGGTGTATAATAAGATATATGTCTCTATGGAAAAAATGATATATATCCCTTATCATTAATATTTATTCAAAAGTGTATGATTTATCCAACTGTATCAGATAGAAAATAAATCTTAATACCTATTTAAGAACCCCGTTTATATACATATCTATTCTTAATAATTCTATTTTTGTATTAGATTATTATGAATTGGTGTTGAGTAGTTAGTAAAACTTTTGTAATATAGGTGTGTACCTTAATTATTTTCATGATGTTACTCATTAAAAACCAATATAGGTATTGGAAATGATGTTATATAATGAATTATAAATCAATAATTATGGAATACACTCTACACCTGAAGGTCCCCAATTTGAATAATGGGAGACCTGATCTTCCATTTTTAGTCATGGAGTTCTATAAAGCATCAAAGTTGCTCAACTAAAATCTGATTGCTCAATTCTAAATTATAATTCCATCGATGGAAAATTTCGATACATTCGTCTTTGGTTCATGAGATCTATAGGATAAGACTACTATTGGATTTCTTAACAATAGGAACCTAATGGTTCACATCGCGTCAGAGGAAGTCCTGATAAAGGATTGGTTGTGTGCACCTTGCATCTGAAATGGGTCCATATTTTACCTACACAGATGGAAAAAAGACATTGACATGAAACGAGACTCCCCTTCGGTGGCAATTTGGGTGAGTTTCCTTAATTTTTCAATGCCTTTTCTGAATCCACCGATTATTTAAATTATTGGTAATCATGTAGGAAGGTTCTTGTTTCCAGAAATTCATACCAAGTGAGTGTGTCACCTAGTAAATCCAAGAGTCTGTGTTCTGCTCGATATTTGATGACAACCCCCATATTTCATTAGGATTACCATTGGAGAGGAATATTGCTATAGGAAACAAGTCGTGTATGAATCTTTGGTGGATTTTTGTTGTTATATAAGCGATTTGGATACTCAATGGAGGACTACATACATGGTTTGAGGCAACATGGGAATGGGGCCAGTGGTGCAGATGGGTCCTCGAGCTAGGTTAATGGGGGAATGTAGATTGATGTGGTAGTTCACGGTGAACCACGAGGTGGGAAGAAGACTTTAATAAAGATAGATACGACATTGGGAGGAAATGGTAAGGGACAAGATAGTGGATTCATGACTGGTATGGATGCACAACATATGGAACCCATGAAGGGTGATGCTATCTACAAACATTATAAGAAACTGGGGTCCATTCTTTTGGATCCATAGGAGGTTAGGGGATTAGTAGGCCCTAGGTTGACTGTTAATGCTGGAGTGGGTCAATCATCTTCTAAATCTACGATCCCAGAGAGTGAAACTGTAGTTTATTATAATATGGATTAAATGTAAGTGGTTAATATAGAAAGATATGTTGAGTATAACCAGGATAAGGAGGTCCAAAATGAAAAGGGATATACTAACATTGAAGGTAGTATGGACTGGGAAAAGACAAAAAGTGGGATGAGATTAGAAAGAACCTATACAAATGTCAAATTTTGCAACAGGTTTCAGTGTCTTCAAGTTGAGACAAGAGTATTGATTTGGAGGGGTGAATGACTTGGTAGTGGGATGATCAGGATACCTCGAACACACAACATCAGGAAGTCTCATTGACTGAGGTTCATGAAAATCATATTTATGAAGAGGCCACTCATTCTAACTCATATGATACTGTCCTCAAGGTCGATGTTCAACCTATCAATGAGTATAAATAATCTAATGATGTGGCTTAGGAGATGGAAGGTTCTTCGGTAAGGCCCTTCATAGAAGGGGAAAAGGGATGTCATATGAAGATGAGGGATTAATCCTTCATGCCTTTTCAAATAAAGACACGGTCAGTGATGAAATTGGAAGATAAACAGATTGAAAACCACTTTATGGTAGGTGCTGTGCTCGAACAATGCTTGGATTTTCTCATGATCTCGGAAGAAGATACAGTAGAACAAGTTTTAAATTTCAATGAAACTAAAGAGGAAGATGATAAATTTATTAGGAGGCCATTAAGAATTACTCTCAATAAGGACCAATATGCCTGGTTAGTCAGCGTGACTTGATATTAGTTTTGGGTTTCAATAATAGGAAGATCAGTCTTGAGGAGTATATCTAGTCCTGGGAAAAGATTACCCTATGATTCAATGATCTTATTATGGACGAACCTACCACTTAGATCTCATCATTCTTATAAAAATTGTTCAGGGAAATTGATATGGGTAATATCTATTTAATCTTTAATAACATTGGTAATTTTAGTTGTTATTATTGGCTTGGAAGAGAGGAATGCTTGTACGTGTTGTTTCTGCTTCTGGATCCCCTTTTTGTTCGGTGTTGTTGTGTTGTTTGGTGCTATGTTTCCTATGATCTACTTGGGTATGAATTAGAATAGGATCAGACCATGAATTCTTCATCAGTGCTGGCCTTTTGTATTTTGATTCTTGAGAGGGTATGTGTTCACCATCGGTCTTGTTACCTTTCACTTCAGCACATGACTGCACATCGAAGGGTCCTACTTTGGTGAAGGATTTTCATCATGGAATAACTATTAGGGGGGAGTACCTATAGTTTGATCTTGTTTTTTTCACTAGGGTTGTTTTGTGGTTTTTATGATGGATTTCGTAGTTTTTCACTTTTCCCGTAAAGGTGTTTTTATAAAAAAATTTATTTTCAGTTAGATATATAATACTCAAATATATCAAATATGTTGATCAATTATAATCTAAAATCATCCATTAATGTTCTTGAAAAATATAATGCATCATTACCTGGAGGAGGTAGTTTAAATTTAGACTTGGATGATAATTTAATATTTAATGTAATATAATACAATATGAATTTGATTATTTATTAAAAAATCATAAATATTTCATATTTATAATAATTATTTTTTATACCACCCTTTTATACAAACCATATGTGGATGTGAATTAAAATGAAACAAGTTTATCCGTAGCGGAAGTAGTCCCCTAACACAAACATTTCATGTTAATGTTTTCTTAAGATAAAAAAGTGGAGAATCATTAATGCATATAAAATCACTATAATATCAAATCATTATATTAGTAATATTAAGGTTATAAATTTATTATATTTTAAAGGAATATAATTAATAATTAGAGTGAAAAAATAGAAAATATAATGTTGTGGTAAGAACATTTTACCTTACTACACCAATTATCTTCTTTGTGATGGGGTTTAAGCTTCCATTGATGGAATTTTGAGAAGAATGGTTTTACATTAAGGTGGGTTTAAATAATGAGTAGATTTTTGGGTTAATTTGTTTTCTTAAATATGTGGGTTGTGTTATATGGTTATGTGAGTATAAAAGATCACCCATTACGAGTGAAAAGATATAATATTCATGAATTAAAAACAACCTTTCAAATTTGGGAATCCACATTATACAAAATTTGATCCTAAATTGAGACATAGTAGATAATAGGAGTGATTCGGTCTTGAAAGGCCTCAACTAAAAAATACAACATATTTATTAAACAAGTTTGAGGTTATTTACTATTATAATTTTTCACTTTGAACATTTCATATTTTATAGTGATAACTTGTATTTAATTATGTAACTTATCCTTTATGATTACAAAACAAAAGAAAGCTTATTTCAAAAAATTTACAGATTGATTCAAAATTTTAAATTCATTTTATTTGATTCATTTTTAAGACATAATTTTTTTTTGAAATAATAAGTATTTAATATATTAAAAAAAATCATGGGGAAAGTATAAATTCGGTTCTAAATTATTAAATGAATGTTTTATATTTTAAATAATATATTATAATTTATAATATAACTGAGGAAATAATAATTTTTTCTATAAAATGGATCAAAATAATTACAAATATTTTTTATAAACTAACAATGCCCTAAAAGGAATGGTTTTTATAAAAAAATATTTAATACTACTAACATAACAAATATTATTAAAAATTGAAAAAAAAATATTTACATAATTTTAACATGATAAATATGAAAAATAAATTAAATTTTTAAAATTTAAATACTATGATTTAAAATTTTAATTTTCAACTAAAAAGATAAAATATTGGAAAAAAATATTTTTATTTGAAATTGAATTTTGATTTAGTAACTAATCATTTTCATGTTTTATATAAATTACTAATTAAATTAGTGCTAATCAATTACATATACCAAAATATGTTAAAATAGATAAAATATAATTTTGAAAAATTGATTTTATTAATTTCATAGATACAATATTTTATTTGATTTTTAATGTGATTTTTTTTTTATTTTTTCTTGTATATATACACATATGTTTTTTATCATTCCTTACCAGTAAAGATGATTATAAGGGTTTATATTTCTATAGATTCAATTTTTCATGTTGATCCAGCTATAGAACATAATTTATATGAAAAAAATATTCGTTAAAAACTCATCTCATTACATTCTACCCCACATTAAAACAATATCTCCCTCAAAAGTTTATAAGTTGAATGAAAATATTGATGTTTGTTTTTTCTCATTACATCCTCGAGTTCCCTTATAGAATCATCAGACATATTATTTCACCAAAATAGATTACCGAGATTTGTTGTATCATATCATAGAACTATGTATTTTCAATCAAAGATTTCCATATGTACTTTCTTATAAGAATATATGTTATTTAGTTGTTTTTTTATCAAAGTATATTTAATTGATCTGGTATGTAAATTTTGAAAAGAAATACATAGAACACATCATAAACTTGAAAGAGGTGTGCAGGGAGTTCTATGTGATCATCTATAACCCCTATACTAATAGGTATTTATAAGGGAGCAATGTATCCATGGAATAAAAACCATTTCTTCTCAAATATCATATCCTATTTTCATAATGTTATTTGATTTAATAACCTATCATTAACATCAAAACGTTTACCTCATTGATAATTGTAAATATATTCATTTTTAATCTTTGTGACTCTTTAATATGATATTGAATGGTTTAAACCATCTCAATAATTTCATATACAAGTTCAAGACCGATCATCTTCCTGTCAAAAACATATTCCTAGCATGTTGGTGTCCTACATATCTTCCCTTAATGATTATCATATTGTTCTATCTAAATGTTATAATAGAATTTTTTTATATTATAACTCTACTAGGGGAGGGAATTTATTACTACATCTTAAAAAATCCATCAAACATGATCTCATTGTTTAATCTGGAGTATGCATTATCCTTTATGAAGGAACGTCAATATAAATATTATAGGTAGTATTGAATGATAATGTTGTCTTCATTTATTTATTAAGATATATCTAGAAATATGAGGTAAACCATATATCCCAATCAGATAAAAAGGATTATTGTACTCATTGAAGCCATAACACATCCCTTATATAAATCGTGGCCAGTTAGTCAAGGGAAACGTAATCTTTGATGGATATGAATCTCACTATGTTCTTAATGTTACAGACTGTAATCAAAATAACACTATTTAATTTGGACATTTTGGGGAGTTCTATGAAGAAATTAGTGGTGATGTTTTCTGATTTCTTAATTGGTATGGGTTATGGTTTAAATATCCAATATGTCTTTTTTTCATTCTTCAACAATGCTCTAGAACACAATGAATCAAGATACTTATAATACAATTTCTCTATTTATTCTATCCAAGAAGAAGTTTTATTTTTGGATCCTATATATTTTAATACTTCTTAGATGAATAGATGATGATGAGGTTTGTGTATTATAAAAAAATTTGTTCTTCAATTCATAATTTTATGGGACACACATTTGGGTTCTAGATCTTATTACTCCATAATAATCAATGTTTAACTCTGTATTATATTGTAGTTTATTTATTTATCACTTAATAATATTGCTAGAATTTATTTATCAATACATTAATAGGTGGTTTTTTAGTCATTTGGGAATGGTAGGATTTATCCCAACCACTTATAGATTAGTCCTTATTTCTTTATAACTCTATGAGTTCTTGGTCTTTTCTAATCCTCATCAGTAATATGTTTTCATGATATTTTCTTCCCAAATCATAAACCACATTATTTGACGTATCATGGTGATAATATATTAAGAAATCCTAGTCACATGTCATTTTAGGTGTTCTTCTTTGGTGGAAATCCAACTCCTTATATATGAATATGTATTTCTTGTTCATGATATTATTATATAAATATTTAATCTTTTGTCTACAGAGATAATGTCACTAAATAATTAATTACATGATCACTAATTCCACTTCTAAATAATTCATTTGGTAATTTTTTTCATGTTTCATTAATTGGAAAAAGGAATAAAAAATCACATTATCAATCTATGTGAGGATAAAACCCAAGACTTTTTCCAAAGCAACATTGTATATTAAAAATCCATTGGACCGATGACCAAACTCATTTTAAGTTACATGAAACATTATTTTACTTCTAATATCTATTAGAAAATAGTTTCCATCCATATTAATATAGATAATTTATGTTATAGGAAGAAAATATTTATTACAAAGAATTGATAATTCCCAATTAACTGAAGAAAACTATGAATATTCATTAGTGTTGTTAGTCTAGGATATTTCTTGAAATATTCCCTCTTTAATGGATTTTTGTTTTTCCATTATATGTGATTACTTGAACCAATAATGATACTTTTTGTATAAAAAATTCTAACCTACCAAATATAGAATACATTTTATCCATTTTAATGGTCTTTAACACAATATTCAAATGATGTTCTTGCTCTTTAATGCACATTGAGTGTATTATATTATTTTCTATAAATTCTACCAAAAGTAGATGAAGTTAGTCTCTGAAGATTCTATTTATTAGAACCATTAAAATCATATGAGAATATTTCAGTACAAATGGAATGAATATAAATCTATAGTGTATATATCTCATTATAATTGTTATTTTTGTAAGTATTCTCTATTTTAACCCTTAAATGAAAATATCCATATAAAAGGAAATCATTAAAGGATTAATTTAGATCTTATGAGTTATTCTAACATGTTTTAGATATGATATAAATGATATATTATTAGTTATGATATTATTAAGGTCATGATAGTCAATAGAGATTTGAATTGATACGCATTACTTCATAATAAAAAAACGGGTAATCTCAAGAGATTTAGTGAGAAATATAATACGATTATTTAAAATATTTATTAAGAACATATTTACATCCTCCAATTCAATATAATCCATCATATTATTACTCTTTTAGATATTAACATATCTTGGTATAAGGTAAATTGAGATCTTAACCACATGCACTACTAGAAGGCCAAATATTTCTACTAAGAATTCCTCAGTTTATTCCCATACAATGGGTAGGTCATGATAACCATATTATTCTTATATAATTTAATAATAAAATACCCTATCATTGGGAATCTAGAGTCATATTATAAAATTTTCCATTAAGTGGGGATCACAAATATATTAGTACTGAAAAATAGTATAATCGTTGATAGGAAATGACATTTTCTTGTCATGATAATTAATACGGTCTCTATATTGAAAAAACCAATACATTCATGATATTATATAAAATTAATTTAAGGGTATATGATATATGTATTCACGAACAATATTCCCATAAACTGTTTTCAATAGGATGTATATTTAATAGATGTCATCATCATACAACAAGTAGATTTCTATGTTTGTTTCGTATCTAATTATTTAGATGACTATTCAATATGCATATAATGTTTGAGTAATATAAAATAGTGTTAATAAACTGAATCAAATATGGAAATCAAGGAAAATAACAAAATAATAATATTACCTTGAATCAATACATTATTAGAGTCTATCTATGGGGTAGTGATTACATTGTTTGTCATAATTCCAAAAATATATGCATTGGAGCCACTAATGAGTTGGGAGAGATTTATCATGGACCTTAACCTATTTATTTAAACTTTTTATTCCTTTATACATTCCCAATCATGATGGAAAACTATTAGAGATTTACAACATCTTCATATAAAAAAATCACATTGTTTTTCTTCCCTCATTTCTAGAATGAATAGAGTAAAATATTCATTCCTTCTTGAGATTTTTCATTTTATTTTCCCCTAAAACATTATTTTTCATTTTCAGTCTATAGAGTATTAATATTATCCATATTTCATATTTTTATTATGTACACATTAGACAATATATTCATAGATAAAAAATATCTCATAGATAGTCCCCTTCATAGACTAGGTTTGTGGCCACTAATGAATCATTTGTTGATCCTCAGAGGATCTATAATAAAGTAAATGGTATACCTCACCATTATTTTGATGTTTACATTATAAGTGCCAATGGATTCATCATTCATTTTTTTCAACTACATTAATTCCCTATCCATACTCATTTTATGATTTTTATGAATATACTGGGTGAAGAGCATTTTTTTGAACTCATCATATTCCATAGATTAAGATTCTCCCTTCTTTAAAGTATTAAAAATCAGATTATAGCAATGGTATGCCCTAATTTATAACCAATAGGCAACAATAAATACTATATAATGTTTTAATTAGTAGAGAAAGAAAAATATTATTTGTTGAATATTGATCCATTGTTGGACAATAAGTAGATTTTATGACTAAATAATAGATTATGGATGTTACTATATGAATGAATCCATTAAATTCCCTACCTTATTATAATTCATAGGATATAAGAAAAATTCATGTGTTTATTCCAATAATGATATAGTTTTTGAGGATTTACATGAGGTTTTATACTCCGAACCCCATTCCATTTTGTACTTCTTGGGGGTGGTCAACACATTTTCCCTCATAACTATTGTTAATTTGGTTCCTTCTTAGTACATCCTTCTCTAAAAACCAAATAGGTTAACATGAGTGGTTAACATTTAACATCATTGGGGGATTATTGTAATCAATTACATAAAATGGATATAACATTAAAACCATTCACCATTTTAAATCATCATGTTAGAATATAATTTCAATAGTTGAACCTATTTCAATATCATGTATCTTTTATTGGGTATATTAAAATTCAAAAATAAATCATTCAATTTATATTGTAAATAATACCTTCACTGTACATATTAAGAATAAATTTATCATCAAATTAATTCACACTTATAGTTTAATACCCAGTGTGCATTTGGGTGAAATTTTCGTAAATAGATGATGATTGAGTTATTACCCCACACTTCATTTTCAGGGTTACTACCCATTGGTACTTTGGTACTTGATAATGAATTTGTTTATTGTTTCTAGATAGGGATGGAATGATAATAAAACCAACCAATCAAGATATAAATAATATTTTAGGATATCATTCTATACATAAACACACATATAGGGGTTTTATAAACTTTCCCCAACTAAAATTCTAAATATTAAAATACTAATCTCAAAAAATACCTGAAACTATATTTGTTTATAAATGAGGGGAAAAGGCTAAAAATTACATTATTATAAATTACTTTCATAATTAAAAAATTAAATTACATTTTAAACTCAACATCTTAATATTAAAGAGATCTAATGTCTTTGCATATTTTCTAAACATGATTCCTATTTTACAATTCCTTTGAATATTTCCTTATAATTTCACGACACATAGCCTTATTTTAAAAATCACCCATGTTAAATTCATCATAATGACATGGGAAATATAAAAATAATAATGGTTGAGATAAAATTCCAAAAAATTAGGAAATAAATATATGGAAATGTTACTTATGGTAATATCAGAAATATATTATTAATCATACGTAAGAAAGAAATTTCTAATTAAAATAACACAGAACTAAAAAAAGATCAAATAGTGTGATAAAAGAATAATTAATTACATATTATAAAAAATATAACATGGGGAAATTGTTGTAAAATATGAAAATTCAATCAAGTCGCAGGGATCATAGCACAACCACTTATCAATTATGTGTGAACAAAATTGCTACACCTCAACCCAAAAAATTGAGTCCATTTTAGAGTATCACGTGACCACATGCATGTATCACTATATAAATAAAAATTCCAACTAGTAGTGAGGGTATAATTACATCAGTTGGGTGACTATATCCCCATTATAATTTCATCAAAGGAAAATAATAAATAAAACAAATAACATTAAAAAATAAATATCAATGTAATCATTGAGAAATAGTAATTATGGAATACATTACATTAATGTACATAACTACTATTGTTGTAGGCTTGTATAGAGTATATATAGAATATTAATGTTAAAAATAAATAATAAATGGGGTTCTTCTATAGCTTGTCTGCTTATACCTAATATCCTATTCTCCTATATTCAACCATCCACTAAATGGATTTTTCATTCAGCAAATCCCTGGAGAAATCAAAAGTTCACTAAAATTCTTATGAATGATGTAAGTAGAAGTCTGATTAGGAAACCACTAATGCATCATTAATCTTATATTCTCATGAATAAAATTTTACTCCATAATAATAGTAAATACGTAACATCTATAAATACAAAAAACAAAATCGAAAGTTCATACAATAACTATGCCTCTACAAATCCCTGACTATGAATACTTCGGCACCATGTTGATTGGATAATCAATGTGTCAGAAGTTTGGAAACTATCCATAGTATGAATAAATCACATAGTCATGTTAATAAGAAACATGATATTTGATAACCATAATGTATTCCTTGATACTCGACGTCATATAATAGAAAACTAGGCTACCTCAGGGGCATAATTAATGGATGAATACTGTCTACCACGGGTGCATATCCAAATCTATCTCAATGGATACCTTATACCTCAACCCTATCCTCGGGTCTCTCATTATCATCATTGCATATCAAGCACCATCACACAATAATGGATGTATAGGTCATGACATTACAAGTATCTCATGTACTAATTAAAACAAACAATACATGGTAATACATATGTCACAACCCATCCTAGTGGGGCTCGAGAAGCAACTCCCCAAGCACACCTCCAATAGGCCAGGGGCTGGTGACTAGCACTGTGTAGGCATGCTACTAACATGGGAGGCATTTCCTATAAACCTGTACACATGCACACACATCTCCAAGCCCACAAATCAGGAAAGTAAAAACTACTAAAAAATGGAAATGCATGCCAACACTAAAAATCACAAACAATAGTGTACGACAGGAAGTAATGCATAGCAAGTGTAAAACCCTAGGCCAAAAGTATATTCCCACCAAAAGAATGTCTGTAACAAAGTCTAACCTGTAAGAAAGGTGTTGGGACTGTAGTCTGTAGCTGTAGGAACACACCCCGGCCTGTCTAATCTCACTGGGTACCGTTCGATCCTGGTCTGCCTAGAATCCTGTCAAAGGCTCACTCGTTTGCACAAGACACGACACGTGTGGGAAAATCTCGTGCAGGGGTGAGTATAAAAATACCCATTAGGACACCCCTAAACCAGAAAGGAAATACAACAAGGAAAAATATCGCAAAGGAAAAATACAGTCAGCTCCACATAGTTTATATCTAAAGAACATACCACAAGAATATCCAGATATACTAATACACAAACGGCCATCGTGATACCACCACTAGGATCCAGCTTGAAGATTACACTAACCATGTAACAAGGAGAACACACTCCTAGGTCTTATTAGAGAGAGATACGAAGTACTCATTCTAGGAGAACACACTCCTCAAGTACCGTGAGACATGATGCTCAGATGGGGATCACAACCAAGTCATGGGGTGATTCCAAAAACTCTGTCTGAGCTAACCCGCTAATAAGAGGATCGGCACCTGGGTAATGTTGGTCACGTCAATACCAAAAACTCTACCTAGGGTTCCAGGAATGAATAGAGGATCCGGCTCTAAGTCTCACAGATGGGATTCCAACAACTCTATTCAGGGAGTTCTGCTGAAGGGATCATACTCCTGTGTAAAGGAAATGATACCGGATCCTTCAGGGAAAAGACCAAGGGTACGAACCCTAAGAGAACTAGTCCAAGTCATAGAAGACAAGTGGCTCAAGTCAACAAGAAAAGGTTACACAGCGTGTAGTATGGTTACATGCCATGTTCCTTGACCCCGGGTAATTCCCATGTAAATAGTCTGTATCATTCGTTCAAACCATGAAAACCAAACTACATAGTGTGTAGAAATGGTACACGCCATGTTCTTTGACCCCGGGTACATCCTGTGTAATCAGCTCGTGTCATTTGTCTTGTCGGATAGAAAGGAACTACACAGCGTGTAGAAAAATCACACGCTGTGTCCGAGCACCTGGGCTCGCTCTGTTTATGCTGGCCATGTGCCCGTACACGACCTCTGTCTGTGTGTGTGTCGCCTGCATATGTACCCATACATGGGGTATCCCGTGTATCTGGTCGGGTCTGGCTGGGGAGGGGTATACACAGCATGTCCTTGGCTGTGTACCCCACCCATGTCCATGTACTCCCAAAGTACTCGTCATGCAGTCTGCCAACGAACACACGCCGCGTATCCAATATTACACGGCGTGTAGTCAGGAATTTTCCAGAACCGTCGTCTTCCTCCGCGTTCCTCGGCTAACCATTCATATTTTGATCCAACCATCTGATCATCACGAAACTCTGGATTTGGGGTCATCCCACCCAAAGAAACCGATTCCTTCAGTTTCGGGTTTCTGATAGGTCTTGAAAACGCATCTCGATCCATCTGCATGAAATACTCGAAGAACGGGGACTTATGAACCACACTGATTCATCTGTCACCGTCATCGTCGCACCACCGCTAGGTCACCTTGACGTTAGATCTTTGATTTCGAATCATTGTGTCAACAAAATAATGCGCAACGATCTATTTCCTTCAAGAAATCATAGGACGCAATGAAAAACTCGAGGGGAAAAAACAAGAATCAACAAGAGGGGAGAACCTCAATAGTTGTTCATGATGATCCGGGTTTTCCGCCGTTATATTGAAAACCAAAACAATCTCAAGAATCAAAGCCTTAAATTCCTGCATGAACCCATCCCACAAGAACGATCGTTCTGCGGGCTAATCTATTCGTGGATTAGTCCGCGTTCTTCATGGAAATCAAAAACAAGGAAGGAAAAATCAAGACAAACATCCTCCCTAGATCTTGCGGCATTCATCGGCAATGATCTGGTCGTTGTGTCATCGTCGCTGCATTGGGAGGATTCCTCTAGATCCTCTAGACACGCCAAGGGTTTCATGGTTATGGAAATTGTAACCCTGATCCCCTGCAAAATCTCAATTTAAAAATATAAGGGATTTCACTGTAACAAAGATTTAAATAAAATATTTTAATTAATATTTTATTACGATTGCGTCCAAAACCCAAATTTTACTACCGACCTGTGCTGACCGATGTTAGGCCTCACCTAAGGTAAAAACGCTGTTCTGAACGCAATGGTGCCCTCATATTTTTGATCTAAGCACCCGTTTAAGAGTTATTACACTTTATTTAGGAAAACTTCATGTTCTCATTTGTTTAATTATTAAATTAAATTCAAACATTTGTTCCGGGCTCACCCAGCCTCGGGACTGCATGCCGCCTCAGAGCCTAGTCTCGAATTAATTCCCATATAATATTAAAATAATAAATGAAAAAATCCGGGAGATTAAATCACACCCTCCTTAGGGCTTTTATGTCCCCAAAAATCCAAAACAAAGTCTACTAAAATAGATGTGGGTACTGCACGCGAATCTGAGCCTCCCACTCCCACGTTCTCTCCTGGAGATTCATGTGCTGCCACCGGACACGCCCTAAGGGAATAGCTCACCGATGAAGGATCTTCTCCTGCTGATCCTCAATCTCCATTGGGTACTCAGCCAAGGTCGCTCCATCATCAATGTCCAGCTCACCCCAGTGGATGACGTGCGATGGATCATGCAGGTACCTCTGTAGCTGCGACACATGAAAGACGTTATGTACACGGTTTATCTGAGGAGGTAGAGCCAAGAGATACACCACCTTTCCAACTCTACTCCGAATCTAAAAAGGTCCAACGAACCTCAGATATAGCTTGTCTCCTTGGCTAAATCTCTGCAATCCCCGTCAAGGTGAGACCCGAAGGAACACATGGTCTCCCTCATCGAACTCCAAGGGCCTCCGCCTCCTGTCGGCATATGACTTCTGCCAACTCTGTGCAGTCTTCATCTAATCCTGGATGACCAGTACCTTCTCTTTAGTAGCTCTTACCATCTCTAGGCCCATGAGTGCTGCCTCTCCCGGGTCAGTCCAGCAAAGTGGCGACCTGAAGGGTCACCTGTATAGAGCCTCGAATGGTGACATACAAATAGTGGAATGATAACTACTATTATATGAAAATTCCACCAGTGGTAGGTTATCCTCCCAGCTACGACCGAAGTCAAGTATGCAAGCCTAAAGCATATCTTCCAGGACCTGAATGGTCTACTCTGTCTGACCATCAGTCTGGTGATGGAACATTGTGCTCAAGTGTAACTGAGTCCCAAAAGCTTTATGTAATCCCTTCCACAACCGTGATGTGAAACGAGCATCACGATCCGAGACGATCGTGGATGGCACTCCATAAAGTCGGACTATCTCTTGCACATAGAGTCATCCCAATCTCTCCACTGAACTCTGCTCTCGTATGGCTAGGAAGTGGTCCGACTTGGTGAGTCGATCAACAATCAAACAAATGGCATCGTGTCCCCGGGACGTACGTGGTAAACCCGTAATGAAGTCCATGGATATCCCATCCCACTTCCACTTTGGCACCTCAAGGGGCTGAGTCAAACCTTCTGGCACCTGGTTCTCAGCCTTTACTTGCCAATAAGTAAGGTACCGAGAGACGAACTCTACCACACACTTCTTCATTCCTGGCCACCAGAACTGACGTCGGAGGTCCTGATACATCTTTTCCACACCTGGATGCACTGCCAAAGAAGATGTATGAAACTCCCTTAGAACCTCCTCCTACAACGTCAATGGTACCACTGTGTGCCCTCTGAAAAGAACAACGTGCTCCCCACCTTCTGAATACCCATCAACCGCAACACATGTGGATATCTGAGCATGTAGAGTCTCACAGATAGAATCCTCTTGATGTGCTTCCCTGACTCGCTGTAAGAGTATAGGGGTAATAACCATCGACTGAAGGTAAGCTCCCTCATCTCCTTCCACGAAGGATAACTATAAGGAGGCCAAATGCCTTGTTACCACATCCAGAAACTGCGAACTGGATTTCCTACTGAGAGCATCTGCCACTATGTTCCCCTTCCTAGGTGTATAAAATATCTCAAAGTCGTAATCCTTGAGGAACTCAAGCCATCTCCTCTATCTCAAATTTACATCCTTCTGAGAAAAGATATATTTGAGACTCTTGTGATTAGAGTAGACGGTAAACTGATTACCCATTATGTAGTGCCGCAACATCTTCAATGCGAAGACTAGCATTGCCAACTCAAGATCATGGGTCACGTAGTTCTGCTCATGTGTCCTCAACTGATGTGATCCACAGACAATCACCGCTTGCCTCTGCATAAGGACACAACCAAGCCCGGTTCCTAATGCGTCGCAGAACACTATGTACTGGACACCCTCCTCTGGTATCCTCATGATCGGGGCGCTCGTCAAACTCTATCTCAACAGCTGGAATGCTTGTTGGCTTCTCTCATTCCACACGGAAGGCTGCCCCTTTCGGGTCAAAGCTGTCATGGGTGCTGCAATCCTGGATAAATCAAGGATTAATCTCCAATAGTAGCATGCCAACCCAAGGAAACTCTGCACCTTCATCATGCTCGGGGGTGGATCCCATGATAGCACTGCCTCCACCATGGCTGGGTCCACTGCCACCCCAGCTGCAGAGATAACGTGTCCCTGAAAGTGGACCTCCATTAACCAGAACTAACACTTCAAGAGTTTCCCATACAACTGGTTCTCTTGGAGTGTGTCCAGAACCATCCTTAGGTGTCTCCCATGAACCTCCTCGGATGCAGAGTACACAAGGATATCATTGATGAGGACCACTACAAACCGGTCTTGGTAGGGCTGAATGATCCGGTTCATGAGTCCCATGAACACTTCTGGGGCGTTCTTCATGCCAAAGGGAATCACCAAGTACTCATAGTGACCGTAACGACATCGGAAAGTCGTCTTCGGTATATTCTCATCCTGTACTCACAACTGGTGATAGCCTGATTTTAGGTCAACCTTGGAGAACCATCGTGCCCCTCTCAACAGGTCTAAGAGTTCATAGATCCCCGGTAGTGGATACCAGTTCTATACGGTCAACTGATTCAAGTGCCGATAATACACACATAGCCTCAGGCTCCCATCTGCCTTCTTGGAAAACAGCACTGGGGCCACCCAGGGTGAAACACTGGTTCTCAAAAAGCCCTTCTTCTGCAAGTCGTCCAACTGCACCCTCAGCTCACGAAGCTCTTCAAGAGCCATCTGATATGCGAATGCTGATATCGGTGTTGTCCCGGGTTGCAACTCAATGAAGAAATCTATCTTCTGACAGAAAGGTAGCCTAGACACATCCTCCGGGAATACGTCCTCATACTCATCCACTACTACTGGAAACTCGTAACATCCGCTACACCAAGGGATAGGATAGCCAACTGATGTGAAATTGGTTGTGCCCTCCTATGAACGAGTCCATCCTGCACTGCCTGGGTCTCTCATTCACTGACAAAAGGGAACCTTGTTCCATCACTGTGGATACACTACACCCTTCGCCTAAAACAGTCGACCAGGGCATGAACTGTGGATAGAAAATCCATACCCAAAATGGCATCATAAGGCCTCAACGCTACAACCAAGAGGTTCCAACCGAATCTCTCACCTCTAAGGGTCAGGTCACACTGTCTACAGAGGTTTCTGATCTCTGAATCTTCTGCAGTCGGTGTTTCTAAGCGTAAGGGTCGAGTCAACAGCTCAACTGGAATCGCAAGGTCTCAAACAACATAAACATCCAGAAAGGAATGACTATCACCTGTGTCTATCAATATGGCATCCAAGGTAGAAATGACAAAGATAGTACCTCTAATCATTCTGGGAGTACTTGAGTCATAAGCCTCTACCGCCTGAAGCTTTCCCTGCCTCTGTCCACCAGCTCCCTCAGCCTAGGGTGGACCTCCTGGGGGTGGTGGTGGTAAAAGATCAAAATGTCAACCACCTTCAGCTGCTCTCCCAGCACCCCTACCACGTTTGCCGCCCCACAGATCTTCTTGCTCAACATGTTGCATCTGCCTCGGTGCTCCATCCAATGCTCCTGTCTCAGTAGTACGGCAGGTCCGACAATCTCGAGCGAGATGTCCCCTACCATCACATGAGTAGCATCGCCTCTCTCGAGGATAGCTGGATGCGCCCTGTGAACCCTGTACGTCAGATCCCCTATTCTGGGATCTCCTCTAAAAATGTCTCCCACACCTGGGTCCCTGACGTCGGCTCCCTGCTGCCGAGGTCTCTACTCCAGCTCGCCCACTACTAACATCTGCCGGTTGTCTCTAGTCTGCCAAGAAGCTCTCGACCACCAGAGCCTGCTCGAGAACCCCTACATAAGTAGGAATACTCATTGGGATGATTATAGCTCAGATATCTCTGCCCAAGACCCACTCAAAAGTATGAACTTTGATGTACTGATATCTGACCATATCCATCAAGTACCATGAGAGGTCGGTAAACCTCGACGAATAGTCAGCCACCGTCATGGTTCCATACTGATGCTAAACAAGCTACTGTATGCATACTGCTCTCAGGGTAACAGATGAAAACTCCTCTCTTAAGAGATGATCAAACTCTGACCAAGTGAGTGTCACCTCATCATGATTCTGGATAACCAAACTCCACCATCGTACTATCGAGCCCTGTAGAAGGCTCGCTGCCAAGATAACCAACTGGTCTGCTGGTGTCCTGACCAAACAGAAGACTCTAGCCACCGCCTCAAGCCAGTCCTCTACTACATGAGGGTCAGGCTCGCCTCAAAACCTGAGGGGTCTATATCTCTAAAACTCGTGGAGTGCGCTCAGCCTGTTCTCCTCATCCACTGGTACAACATGCACTAAACACTGCTCCACAGGTGTCGGGATAACTGGCACACAACCTGGTGGTAAAACAGGGGGATCTGGTCCCTGTATCAAAGCTTAATCACTAAGGGGGTCATCCTCGGGATCGAGCTGCTGGAACCTAGTGGGTGCGCATTGCAGAGGCATACTATTAAAGAAACAATATGTATCTCATTCAGTGAGTATATCTGGAGAGCTGACTCAAAAAGGACATGGAAACCACAACCCATTATGATGCATGTACCATTAATTTCCCCTACAACTAGTGTTCTCATGTTCCAAGTCAAAAAAATGTTATCATAGTCCTGGTGTATGGAAACGTCGGCCACCCACATCAACACTGGGGTCCCTAGGCTGAATTCCAAACTCGAAACACATAACACTGTTTCCCCAAAACAACTCACAGACTCTCGGTCCTATGGTAGATAGACAACCTCTCATACCACTCTATAACGATCTGTCCCAGTGGGGCCTGAGCCGCAACTCCCCAAGCCAGCCTCCAATAGGCCAGGGGCTGGTGACTAGCACTGAGTATGCATGCTACTAACATGAGAGACATTTCCTATAAACCTGTACACATGCACAAAAATCTCCAAGCCCATAAAGCTAAAAATTAAAAACTACTAAAAAATGGAAATGCATGAATACACTAAAAATCCCAACCAACCGAGTACGACATGATGTAAAGTACAGCAAGTGTAAAACCCTGGGCCAAAAGTACAAGTCCACCAAAAGAAATTCTGTAACATAGTCCAACCTATAAGAAAGGTGCTGGGACTATAGTCTGTAGCCGTAGGAACACTCCTCGTCATGTCTGATCTAACTGAGTACCGTCTGCTCCTGGTCCACCTAGAATCCTGTCAAAGGCTCACTCGTCTGCACATGACATGACACGTGTGGGAAAAGCCCTTGTAGGGGTGAGTATAACAATACCCAGTAGGGAACCCCGAAACCACAGAGGAAATACAACAAGGAAAAATACCACAAAGGAATGATTCAGTCAGCTCCACACAATATATGTCTGAAGAACATACCAAAAGAATATCCAGATATACTCATACACAAACGACCATCACGATACCACCACTAGGATCCTGCTTGAAGATTCCACTAAGCATGTAACAAGGAGAACACAATCCTAGGTCTGAGTAGAGAGAAATACAAATTAATCATTCTAGTAGAACACACTCCTCAAGTACCGGGAGAACATGATGCTCAGATGAGGATCACAACCATGTCATGGGGTGATTCTGACAACTCAGTCTGAGCTAACTCGCTATGCAGAGGATCGGTGCCTGGGTATGGTTGGTCACGTCGATACCAAGAACTCTTCCTAGGGTTCTAGGAATGAATAGAGGATCCAGATCTAGGTCTCATAGAGGGGATTCCAACAACACTATTCAGGGAGTTCTGCTGAAGGGATCATACTCTTGTGTAATGGAAATGATACTGGAACCTTCATGGAAACGACCAATGGTACGAACCCTAAGAGAACAAGAAAAAGTAATAGAAGACAAGTGGATCAAGTCAACAAGAAAAGGTTACATGGCGTGTAGTATGGTTACACACCGTGTTCCTTGAGCCCGGGTACTGCCCGTGTAAACGGCCCGTGTCATTTGTTCATGCAATGTAAAACCAAACTACACGACATGTAGAAAAGGAACATGCCATGTTCCTTGACCCTAGGTCCTACCCGTGTAACCGAAACATGTCATTCGTCTTGTCGGATAGAAAGTAACTACATGGCGTGTAGAAGAATCACACGTCATGTCTGAGCACATGGGATCGCTCCATGTATGCTGGCCTTGTGCCTGTACACGGCCTCTGTCTGTGTCCGTGTCGCCTGCCTGTGTACCAGTACACAGGGTATTCCGTGTGTCTGGCCGGGTCTGGCCGGGGAGGGGTATACACAGCGTGTCCATGGCCATGTACCCTACCTGTGTCTTTGTACTCCCAAAGTACATGTCATGTAGTCCGCAGGCGAACACACACCGTTTATCCCATACTACACAGCGTGTAGTTGGGTATTTTCCAAAACCATCGTCTTCCTCCGCGCACCTCGGCTAAACCTCTGGATTTTGATCCAACCATTCGATCATCAAAAAACTACGGATTTGGGGTCATCCCCCCCCCAACGAAATCGATTCTGTCAGTTTCGGGCTTTTGATCGGTCTTGAAAACGCATCCCGATCTATTTGCACGAAACCCTCGAAGAAAGGTCACATCTGAACCACATCGATTCATTCGCCGCCGTCACCGTCGCACCTCCGCTAGGTCGCCTTGATGTTGGATCTTTGATTTCAGATCGTTGCGTCAAAAAACGAATGCGCAATGATCGATTTCCTCCATGAACGCGTAGGACGCAACGATGAACTCGAGGGGGAAAAACAAGAATCAACAAGAGGGGCAAACCTCGATCGTTGTTCGTGATGATCCGAGTTTTCCGCCATTAGATTGAAAACCAAAACAATCTCAAGAATCAAAGCCTTAAATTCCCGCATGAACCCGTCCTGCAAGAACGATTGACCTGCGGGCTCATCTGTTCGTGTATTAGTCCATGTTCTTCATGGAAATCAAAAACCGGGAAAGAAAAATCAAGACAAACATCCTACCTGGATCTCGCGGCATTCTCCGGTGATGATCCGGTCGCTGCGTCGTCGCCGCCGCATTGTGAGGTTTCCTTCAGAGCCTCCAAGGACAACATGGGTTTCAGAGTTATGGAAATTGTAACCTGGATCCGCAGCAAAATCTCTATTTAAAATGATATGGGATTTCGCAGTAACAATGATTTAAATAAAATATTTTAATTAATATTTTATTACGGTTGCATCCAAGAACCAAATTTTACTACCGACCAGCGCCAGCCGATGATAGGCCTCTCCTAAGGTAAAAGCGCTGTTCTGAACACAATGGTGCCCTCATATTTTTGATCCAAGCAGCCATTTAGGAGTTATTTTACTTTTTTAGGAAAACCGTACGCGTGTGTTTATTTAATTATTAAATTAAATTCAAACATTTGTTCCAAGCTCACCCAGCCTCGGGATTGCATGCTGCCTCAGATCCTGGTCTCGAATTAATTCCGATATAATATTAAAATAATACATGGAAAAATTGGGGACATTACAACATATTCAGAGGAAGAATATGAGATATTTATAACAAATAATAATGAGTATACAACAACACACAATCCATCATGTAACCATAATCAATCATGGAAACAATATAATCTATAATAACTCATGGAATCAAATATCACCGTGGGACTCATGGGTTAAAAGCACACACACACATGAGATCAAAATCAATTACATTGTTAAATATGAAAAGAATTAATTATAGTATAGAAAAATGTGTATATATGATCTAATGAGTTAAATAAATTTTTACTAGATGGTATTGATAACGACATTGAGGCCCATAAATGGGGTCACGACATGGATATCGATTTCACTCCAACCGAATGCATAACACAAAAAAAACTGCAAAAAAATATCAAACCCAACATTAAAAGGGTTATATAGAAATAAAATGACAACAATACAATGTGAATAACCTATTCATAATATAATATATTCACTAATAAAAACATAGGGTTAAAATTCTGGAATGCCCCACAACTCTTGAAAAGGGTTTTGGAATGGATTTGTAAATAAGTATTCCCCCACAGAGAAGGGTCGGACACTATAGTTCTTGGGTGTACCTAGAGGGGACCACCAGGGTGTTGAGTCAACAGGGTGTGGAATAAGAATGAACATCCTTGTTTAAATATGAACTAAGATAATCTCACCATGGCCCAAGGATGAAGACAACATCTTATGATCCTTATCTTCAAAACACCATGAAATTTGATAGGGTGTTACAACATGGATATGATATAGGAAAATAGTATCCATGTTGTTGAAATAACTAATACATCTTAAAACCACATTGAACTAGAAATAATATGGTGCTGGGAGAGGTCTATAATGCAATGTTTCGTATTAATCCCATATGATCTATAGAATAATTCTCAAGAGAGGAAGGAAAACTATTTTTTTGGGTCCATTATTTGTGGAAAACTCATGTAATACATCTATAATTACCCTATTATATTTCTAAATTAACGATCTATATTCAATTTTTAACATATAATTCAAATCCATAACAACTGAAGACCGAATACTTAGCACATAGCTACACTAACAATCTAAAATTGATGATAATATAGTCATTGTGGAATGGTTTATTCCACTATGGTATATCCTCCCTTAAAAAAGCATTTGATGATGAAATTCTATTATGTATGCCTCCACAATTCATCGACACTACAATTCATCTTTTTCTTCTATATTTTAGATATTATTCCTCTTCATTACTATGCTACAAAATAAAAAAAATTATGGTTCAACCCCAACTGTTGTGGTGTGGAAAAGAATGTTACACATTATCCACCTCTATAATGGAAATAACCCTTATAAGATCAAATTTAAGCCTTTCTAGTCCAATCAAATACCTATAGAACCTACCCTAAAGTGGTACAACCAAAAATAATAAATACAAATAATAAGAAAAAGGATATTCATTAACAGAGACAATATTTTACAGATTTACAGTTATCTGCCTCTAAAACTTATTTTCCTCTTGAAGTGTGTCAAGGTGTTATGTCCACTAGGCTAGATACCATGAGATGGGGGGATCAGGGTACGAATGATTTAAGCCACTGCCTCTTTTGATCTTGTTTTGCTGTTAGACAAAACCCTCTTCTCTCTCCTATATGTTGCAGATTATGAACAAACCATAAAGCAGGAACATGAAAAATCGTTTTTTTACTTTGTTCCCCCTCACTGGGATATGTCCAAGGAGAATACACCGATAGTTTTCTAATGTGCCAATTCTAACATAAGATCACTGTTGTGTACAAGTTTGAAGCGGACACACTATCTCTCCTGATTTACAACCACTCACAATATGAAAGATCACAATTCTCTCAACTGAAGTGTGATCACTACTTATTCAGATGATCCACTCATTGTTTATAGACCTGTAGGTTTCTTCTTTATCTCCAATTAAATCTGCATTCTTAACTATTGATATATGTTCTATTGATTTCTAACTTTCACCCGTAGATGAATCTCTCCTGGCATCGAGTGTACCGAGAAACTGCAATTTTAATGCGCAACATTCACTGGTCCTTGCACGTAATTCCATGCATTTACGTGAAATTAACCTTTCATGAAAAACATCTTTTATATGCAACACTCCTTCTATGTGAAACAAATCATTTTATGTGAAACAACTTTTATGCACAGCCTCTACACTGCCTTGAGTAGAATTTTCTACTTTTGCGCAAAAATCACTTTTCGGGCAACAGACTTCTTTTTCACGCAACTCACTTGGGAACTCCAATTTCACACACACCAGACCATGGATACTCACTATGTCTTTATCTGTCATCAAAGGAGAGGAGTCACTTCATATTTATAGGAAAAATTTACCCCACGCAAAAAAACCTTCTTGAGCTCGTAATCCATTTCGAGTGAGAAAAACAACTCTTCTGCACAACACCATTTTTCGTGCACTGGTCCAATATTTCATGCTCCTCATGAATTTCCCAATTTTGGAGCTTAAGACCTCGAAACACCTCTTATGTGAAAAAATTCATCCCACTATTTCATGCATCACTTTCTTTTTTTTCACACCGGGAAAATATTTCACGCACCAAGCAAATATTTCATGCAACACTTTATTTTCCTACGCATCGCAATGATATTTCACGCACTAGATATATTTTTCGCACGACACTATATTTTTCACACACCACGCTGATGTTTTGTGCAACACATTTTTTTTCATGCACTACTCTGATTTTGGGTGCTCCTCCATTTTCCAAAAGCACATCTCTCCATTTTCTGATTTTCAGGCCAAAAAATTTGGCAAACACTGGAAAACGACGCCACCTTGTATCTGCTCTTTTTGTACTGCCTCCAGATCATCCATTCCTCTGTCGAGGTTCTTCAATAAATCATGTATTGTTGAAAGAATCCCTTGAACCTGACAAAAAACCATTTAATCCCCCTTTGTCAACACACACATACACCATGGTCTGTTCTGTCAGCAAACAAAACATGGAGGCCCACTTTGTCAACAAACACAATCTCCTCAAAAATGATTTAATAATGCATTGAAGGATTTTTGACCGACACAAGGTTACTTGATCGAACTAATCAAACCACATAAATCAATATTAAAACTATTTTTATCAAGTATTCTTATGTATCCTCCCATGTTTTGGGTAAATCTGGAAAAATGTTAATGCCTTAAATAAAAGTAATTTATAACATAGGTCTATAATCTGCATTAGATGCTCCTAGAAAGAGGCATACTATTCTATATCTCTATCCAAAAAATAAAAAACATAGACACAGTCAGCTATGATACACTTAAGATGTGGGAAAAGGTGGTTATGTATATTAGCGTTACGATATTGAAGATCTAAATGGTAAAAAATGTATCCAAAACAACTCAATGATATCAATGTGTCCAAGGAAATGTTGGGCCCTATTGTACTACATCCATACACATAGGTTCCCTAATTGATGAGTCGTTATCAGGAAAATAAATTCACCCAAAGGTAACTACAGGGAACCCTTCTATGATCATCATATGATATATTCCACCTTTGATCACAAATTAACATCTTCTTATTCAACTACACTCTTTGAGGTCTCTTGAACCATTCTAGGCCTAAAACCTACTGTATCCCCCTCTTGATTAATATTCAGTGGTCAAATACATAACCTCCCATAAAGATCACCATAAGGATCCATATCAATAGTATCATAGTAGATATTTTATTAAAAAGTGAAACAAAGAGAGGTGACCATACAAGGATCCCCTGATGTCCATGGAACTATAATAAATAATATCATGCAATTCACATATGGTCCACTGAAATGATATATATGTAGGAGGAAATTATAGTTTGATCATTCTCAACTGAATACCTATAGAAATTTTCTATACCTGCCAAAGGAAAATGTAAAATGTGCACCTCTATCATAAAAACTACTTAAAATAACTCTATTCAATTGTATAATCTCAAAAACATCATGCTTTCCCATGTTATCCACTGAGTGTCTCTCGATTTAGTAAAAAGCGATAAATAATAATTTGAAGATAGAAAATTACCTAGACCACATCATGGATCCTCAATATCCTAGTTAACCACATAAAAGTGATATTATGATGTCTTCCCACTTATAAAGTGGTACTTTATGTGACTAGAGAAACTCAAAAAAGACACTAGTGCTCATCATTTACCCTCTAGATAGTAAGGCATCGAGACCAAAACCTAGAAATGTACTCCTTATTCCATGGAAACCAAAACTAGCATCTGATGTAATGGTACATATTTATTAGTCTATGTTGTACTTCAAGTATTATGTAATCGAAATCTCTTATTATCTCCTCCCTAATAGGTGTAGGGAGTACTACTCTCCCATATACCATGATCATATAGTTTTCACAAAAATGCGTACCTAGGTATCGAGTTACCTAAAACTTGTTATTGATACATAAAAATACAATTTTGGTCTATATAATGTATACATGTAGGCCAATATATAAGATAGATTGTAATAATTAGCGGGGAAAAAGTTATCGACCCCTAGCCCACTGTTGCATCTAACCACTAGTTAGAAAACAGGCTCCTTAGGTGACAATTATCATTAGAATGGACATAACCTGTATAATTTTCATCATGAACATTACAAATAAGAGCATCCAAAATAAAATTAACCTTCCATGGTCAATAAATCATCTCAATGTTGTGTTCCTTGAAATTTTAAACCCAATGGATCATCCTTAGATTTAGTTATCTTTCTGTGGATATATAAAAAATAGATATTTTGGCCTATGTAGACAAAATATATATTTCCCAATATATAGTGTCTCTATAAATTCAAAAAATAATGTAAAAAATAAATCTACATTTAATTCAAAGGGTAGTTTTACTCAAGGAATTTTAGACAATGATAACCATTGGTATATACCTTCATTCTTTGCATCTTCACATGACCAATTCCAATGCATAATGAATCACATTACATTAAATAACCAATCCCAGTATCAGGGATAATTAGTACTGTTTTTTTGAAAAATCACATTAAATCATTTAATTCTTCTTCACATTATTCCGTCCTTTAGATCATTACTCCATTCTTCATCAATATATTAAAAGGTGATGATAAATGGGAAAAAACCTGGATAAACTATTGTGATTTCCTAATGAACCCTAAAATATACTGATATCTAATTTTTTATAGGGATATTTCCAAGACATAACCACCTCAACATTATTTGGGTCCACATATATAACCATTATAGACACACACTCTCCATGAATCTTACCACCCATTTCCATAAGTCACACTTCGAAATTAGGGAATAAATTTGATGTGATCAAAGCATACTCAAGACTATATCTAGGTGTGAACCATGCTTCTTTGGGGTATTTGAGTAGATAATGATTTGGTTGAAAAATAATATGATGAATGAGACCATATATGGCATAAATATCATATTCATGAGGTCCATGATCACTACTAGTGTGTTCATATACCCAAATGATATCACTAATTACTTAGACAACCCATAACTACATCAAAATGCAATCATCTTAGTGTAATTATCCCTAACATGCAACTAATGGTGGCCTAATCAAAGATAAATCTTAGAGAATAAACAAGATCTGTGTCTATTTTCTGACTCAATCAACCCATTCTTAGAGTACATGCATTCAAAATTTGATCTAAAAAAATTTAAAAATTAAATATAAAATTTCAAACTAGAAGGAAACTCCATCACCCGCTAATGAATGGGTTGAATCGATATCACTACAGCATTTTATTTCGATGCCTCAGTCCATTCCTCTAATCTCCCATCCCTACTAGTATTGAATCCCACAAAGACTGTCAAATTCACATCGACATATAAATTTCCAATGAATACTGAATTTCGATGATACTAAAACCTATTTCAACACTAGTTTTTTATCTATAATATTCAACCAGAATCCATCATTGTCACCATAAAACCATCCATCCACCATCAAAACTACCTTCAACGACAGAAAAAACCAAAAATGAAACCACCCATCACAAGAAGATCCAAAAGAACATAAAATATCATTGTCAACAAGATGAAACTATATCACCAATCACAAAATTCATCATCACCATTGAATCCCAAAAACCATGAAAACAAATCCAAAAAAACGAGGGGAAATTTGGAAACTCTATAATAAAAGACCAAATAAATAGATAAGGACCATAACATAGCCAGAAAAGAAAATCCCATGAAATGAGCAGAACCCAGGGGTCGGACATTGAGTACACTAATGAACGGTCAACCAAAAACTTTTAAACCCCCATAAAATCCATTTCTTCGAGACAAGATGGATCCTAATTAAATAGATTTGGAATCAATAGCATATAATGAAATATAAATGGTCCTCGATAGTACTCTATAACCTCAGAAAAACAAAAAACCATGAGATGAAGATGGTGGTCGCAAAAGACCTATGACAACAAATGGAAGAAGGAAAGTAGAACCCAAAATCTAGCTAAGAAAAGAGACAAGGATCCTCACCAGATTCAGCAACCATGAAACCAAAATATTTATATTTTCATCATGTCAAACTAATATGGGGTTTCTTTATGATGGTTTCGGAAATTAGGGTGATAATCATAGTAGATGAAGACCATGAAGTGGAAAAGCTACTCTGATCCTGCAAAAAATATGAAAGAGAAGAAGATAATAAAGAACGCAGTCATCCTCCGGAAATAAAAAAGGGGATGAGAATGAGAAAATGAGAGCAACACCATAGTGATATAATCACTATTATAGGGTGATGGAATATAAGATGCAATGGCACTAGGAAGAAACCCTTGCATGCAAAGAAGTATGGGAAACGTCTCGGAGAGTGGGTGGCAATCTGTCATCCATGTAACTCATTGAAAAGAATATCTATCTTGTAATGGGATAACAGTTCTTCACAGTCACCTAGTTGAGATTTAAATAATCAATGTAGTGTCAAACACTATCACTATCCTTCATGGTGAACTTCATTGGTTTCCCCAGAAGGTGAAGTTATTGGATTATAAGGACCTTCCCCACAAAGTCTTCAAGATGCATCTTGATAACTTTCATCTCGATTGGCCTTATATGATATATAGTTATCCAAATTTTCTATTCACTTGTAATGAGATCAATATTATCCTAAATGTATAACCTATCAAGGTATTTACTAGTTCAAAGGATCATAATTTGTTTTTCAGCCCCTTATCTAGAATTCGTTAGTCCTATATTTAAATGGATGGTTTTATAAAGATAATGATGATGTTAGAGAGTATTTAATAATAGTTTGTAACTACTATGACTATGATATAAAATAATAGAATAAATTTTAGTTACATAGGACATGTTTTTAAAATCATAGAGATGGTGTGTGAGCTTGTTCAACTGCATTATCTGAAAATACCAATGGTAAATAATTAATATCCACCCTTGTGGGAGTATTTTGTACTTATTCCCAAGTATCCCCATAAAACTATGTGAAGATGAAATTTTTTTATCATGAAGGAAACTCATTGAAATAAATAATAAGATTCATTATGAAAAAAATATAATTAGTGTAGTGGAATCTAAATGGTTCTCATAAGAGTGTAATTCTAAAGCATGGTATACCCTCCTAAAAGTAACCATGGTCTCTATCCTAAAATATTAGTCAAAGGATTCATATATATACTAAAAATAAATCATTATCCATTCAACAAATTAATACAAAAAAAATATATCCTATTATCATTTCAAACCAAATATATCATAAAATTGAGAAAATTTCATGAATAGATAGGACAAATCATGGAATTTAATTAAAGTACTATTCATCACAAAATAATTTATATAATTTTCAGGTCAACCTACTTTAATAGTGTTGATTCTTTAACACAAAAAAATTAAATAATTTATCAACATCATCTGCATCACCCAAGTTGAATTTAATCAATAGAATAAAATAAAAAATATTTACCAACACATTATGGTAATTGGTGGTCTATAATATAGTGCTAGCCTCACACTTTCATAGATAACCTTCCAGTTTCACAATATTATTATCTATTATATACTCATTCCCATATCCAAGAAAAGATAATAAATTATAGCCATCCATGAGAATAAAAAACCATTTTTTAATGAACTTAAACAAACTATCAATCATGATCTATAGTATAACATGACGTAATGCATACCTCCCCATACAGAGAAGGCTTCCAACTAGTTTCTAGGGTCTAATTCCATTAGTGGGGAGAATATTATCTCAGTATCATTTCATTGATAAGATAAAAAATAAATGAAAAAATATTATATAAATATCAATGTAATATTATATATTCTTAAATGGTATAAAAAATGTCATAAACGAATGTATTTCCCAATGTGGAATGCCTGTCTAGAGTATGAGAAATAGATAAACAAATAAAAAATTAAAAAAAGTAAATAAATGTGGGAATCTAGGGTCTATCCTGGTCTGATAATTACTTCATGATCCTCTACTCAACCATCGACCATAGGGTTATCCCCTTCCCCAGATCACTCAATAAATCCCCATGAACCCCTAAATTATCAAGTAGGGTGGGAGTACAATATTTAGTAGGACACCACCTATTTTCCATCAAACTAGTGATATCATGTATAACATGTTTATTACCTAATAAAAGAAAATTCACAAAATTACAAACACACAAAATAAATTAAATTGTAGAGTTCTATCCAATACATGAGAAACCCTCAATTGTACCGGCATTGGATCTATACTGGAAAGTCAATATACTTTTTTAATTTAATGATGTAGTTGTAGTATGGTATTCTTATAATGTATTATGAACATGATACCCAATTTCTTCTAAAAATATAAGAGGTCATTATACCCAATGTCATATAGTTGTGAACTTTTATAACATGTGTGAATGATAATGAAAATTTTCTAGTATACCTATATTTCATCTTCAACACAATCTCTATAGACACCTATTACCCCCACAATGTGCCCAGGTCACACGCATCATGTCATAAGTCAAGAACACCCCCCTCTAAGCGTTGATCATGTCATGACGGTCCACCTCTATCATGTACAAATAACAACCCCTAAGTCTTGATTCCACAATTACACGGTGAATAATTTGAGGTATTAATA
Organism: Viscum album; assembly: GCA_963277665.1. Classification (NCBI taxonomy): domain Eukaryota; kingdom Viridiplantae; phylum Streptophyta; class Magnoliopsida; order Santalales; family Viscaceae; genus Viscum; species Viscum album. Next base: position 1,877,864,777 of record OY728161.1, read on the forward strand.
AAATACCATCATTTTTATATAGTAAAAGAAAAAACAACTTGTGATCTCCATCAATCATGGAGACATGTTACCTTAGTATCAATTAGAGAAACAAAAAACACAACTGGTCTCACGTGCTACAAAAACCGTCATATGATCATAAGAAATCATAGTATAAACTATGAGAATATATAAATTATAGTATATATACATGTGAAAATATGATTTTAAGAGGCAATTATCTTTATACCCCAAGGTATCAATGCTGATATTGTGTTTTATCATGGGTTTCATCATACAGGTCATCGCCAAACACATATTGAAAAAAATCAAATTTCAAGAACTTATAAAACCTATTTAACCCAACATTAAAAGGGTCAAATAAAAATAAACTAGTAAATAAAATCATGTAGAACTTATTCTTTTTGAAAGGTGACCAACATGAAAATCACAGGGTTCTTGAAAATTAGATGGATCAATGACATAGAAAGTTACAAGTGGAATTGAGATTAACATATGTTAACCAACACAAAACTAGGTTGGACACCATGGTGTCGAGGTTAAATAGGATAGGAACATAGTAATGTAGATTTCAAAGGATTTAGATTGGGTATATACCCCCACAATGTAGTGTGCACTCAATTTAGGCCACAATTGATCACATGTGATGTATATTTAATGGGATATCTATCAAACAAATATCATAGCATAGGTCAGGGTGATGCATCACAAAGAAGACAAAGAAAGATATTATCAAAAGTACAAATGCATTATCTAGGTTGTTGAACCATGATGAACTGAAACTGCTGAGGATTAGAGAGAGGGTTATATCATAGAGTTTCCTCTACATCCATTCAGTGCTATAGAAAAATATTTATGTCAAAATTGAAAAATGTTTTTTAGGGACCATTTATCATGGAAATACTTTATTAATACTTGTCAAATTTCAGTATTTAATTATAAAATAAAGGACACATCATAACTTCATAAAATATAATTTAAATAAATTTTCTAATTATTGAATTCTCAGCACATAACTACACAATGTACCTAAAATAGACACAGAGAGAGGAACTACAATGTGGTCTATGCCAGTATAAAATAACCTATAATCTAATAACCTTCCATGAAGAAGGATAATATATATTCATCCATTGGTTGACGCCACTACGATGTATCCTTCTAAAAAATATTTTTAGTTTCACTTGACCACATTATTATTGCATAACCTTCCATTAATAGTGCATCCCTAGCTGTTTCAACATGGTACGATGTGCTATGATGAAAAAACCCTTATTTAGAAAATAACCTATCCAAAAAAAATTCTCTCTCTTTTTATTCTCAAATAACTCATTACTTTACATCAATAATGCTAATACTAAAAAATTATAGATGAAAAATTGTAATAGAAAATTTAATTTAAGGAAGAAATAATTTACACAAATGTGCAGATGAACTATTTGGGTTGGAGGGGGTCCACAATGAGGGAGTTATTTTATAAAAGGGTGTGGTAGAGTTTAACATCCCCTAAAAGGTTTTTCTTAGAAATATAAATGCTACTACCCATTTAAACATGATGAGCCATTAATTTTTAGGTTCCTACTAATTGGAACTCCATAGTTATTCATTATTGGCTTGGAATTGAGTAAGGATGGATAATCTTTTTAGAAGTGTCACAAGGTGCGTGTGGATTAGAAAGAAAACATTTAAATAAAATTCATTGGATTTTGGGGATATTCAGTCACACAAAATAAAAAATATTTACTTTAAAAAAAACTTCTGAGGAAATTTGATGAAACGTAGCAGTTTAACATAGTATTATAAATGCAGTAAGATATGGCGAAGTAATTAAAAACATGACTGAAATTATTATAATCACATAACTCATATAGGTTCTTGTAAATAGAATATACCATAATGGTCAGATCATATAGAAGAATATTAAAAAAATTATTAGCCAACTTGTCCCATGTTTGTATGTATTTTTCTATGTATATCTATTATTCATTGACGCCCTGTGCAACAATTATATCATTTTGGTTGATCCAAGATATTTTTCCCTCATTAAATTCCACCCATATTTCTATTTCTATGATTATATCCTTCTTAGACTATTTTTCGTTGAGTTGGATTGTCACTAAATTCATATATTTATTATAATGTAAAATAAGAACTATATGTTTTTATTTTCCCTTTTCCTCTTGTTATTATTTTGGACCTTCTAACATTACCTCTGTACCACCATTCCATTTCCTATGATCTCCACATTTTTTCTATTTTGAATGGTAGAATTTTTTTTTACAAACCTCATAATGGATTAATGTTATTATATTATTCACCTTTGATATACTGGTAGAACTAGTTTCCATCGGCTTTGGTAGATGATAGTAGTCTTTCATACCATTAGCACTTTTCCCCTTAACCACAATATATCCCCCACATCCTGATTACCTTTCCAACCATTTTTATTTTAAAGGCTATGAAGCCCTATAATATTCGATTATGTGACACTATCAATGAAGATTTTTCTATATGCCTCTACAAAATAGTCTAAAAATTAATATCTTTGTCACCTTTGGGATTTTGAACTATTAAAGGGGATTTCATATGGAATGTCCCTTCCACAACTTGTCCAAATAAATAGTTTATTAGATTAACACAAAGACTTATTATATCTCGTCATTCTTTATCCCACTGATAATCCAAGAGAAATTCCTAGCCCTTATCATTTGGATAGAAACCATTTGGTGGATTCTATACAAGATTCTCAAGAGGGGATCCATTATCCAAGAACATATCCTCTAGGCTTGGAAACACAGAAGATAGTTTACACACCTCCTCTACTCCTATAGTGACCTGATCAATCCAAAATATACTAAGTCCTGTTTTAGGTGGGCAAAAACATCCACAACCTTATGATTTTCAACCTCTGACCGTTCCACACACTATGTGAAATGATATCCTGACCCATCCTGAGTCACCAATGTGTTCTCTATAATTTAACATTCCTCCTTCGATATGCTTTCATAACTATCCTTCCAAAAAGTGATCGAATAAGAAATTACAAGATCATTACTAGTATCATCACTTTCATATGACATGTAAAACTGTCTAAAATTACATTTATTCCTGTACATAGAATCCAAATTTCTATGATTACCATAATACATAAAAAAATATGCCCATAATTGATATATTACTGCCTTTTTCTATTGGAATTCATCCCAAAATGTTATCCACTTCCAGTCCACCAGTGTCTTTGAAACAAAACATAATATATCATAAATCTTGACCCTTTTTTCAATGTAGAACATGAATCAAAACATGTTACTCATATAAGGTTAGGAATCAAAACCAGTTTCCCATTGTAGATCTAGAATCACCACATGTTTCCCATTTTCAACATTGCATTACTACTCATTTAACCATTACCTCATGAAATATAATGATTTATACAATGAAATGTGAGGATATAAATATCCCACTCATCACTTAAAAATTAACATTATACATGTGTTCTGTAAGAAAAAAATAATCATCTCATTATTAAAACCAAGAAATTAAAAGTGGGCTGATAGTAATCTTCAAAGGAATACCCAAAATAATCCTTAAATCTAGGAAAATTAATATCAAATTAAATCATCAAAATATGGATTTCATAAAATAATTTAGAGGGTGATTTATAAAAAAATATTCTAGAAAATTTAACACATTTGAGATAAATACAAAAACACATAATAAAACATAAAAGTGTCTAATAAGAATTATATTTAAAATAAGTGAACAATGATCACATGAATTGATAAATAATTGTATTTAAATATAATAAATGGGAATAATAGATATAATAGAGAACATATACTTGAATGAAATATAAATTTAATAGAAAGAATAACTTTAGGTGATGTGAATTTGTTAATATATATATTATTATTGTGATTATAAAATCCCTCATGGAATTGTATTTGAATTAATACATATGATTCCCAATTGAGGAAAAGGTGTAAATCATATACAAGAAAATATTACTGAATAAAAGGAATCGTGAAAGTAAATGATTAATTGAATATGTAGAATTAAAAAAATAAATATTAGTTTCTAAATCCCCTTATAGGTCAAAGAATGTCTGAATCAATATAATATGAGATATTGGTCCAAATATTATTTTTAAAATCTCAAGTAATTTATTTTATTTATCCTAATTTAATTCAATGGTGCAATGAATAAATAAATCCAAATAAAATATGGTGTATAATAAGAAGTATGTCTTAAGGAAATGAATATTAAGACATTTAATCCTTTCATTTGCTCTTGATTTCTAAGGCAGTTACTCAACCATTAGTATAATAAATCTAAATTGTTTAATTACATATTTGATAGCACTATTCATAATCATATCCATTTGAAACAATTCTCTTCATGTATTGTATTTTTATGACTAGATTATGATCATATATATAATTTTTTAATATTTTTGTCTAAATATTTTTTTTGAATGGAAATAATTAATAGAAAATTAGTCGTAATTGAATTGATGTTGTATAATATCTTATAATTCTATAATTCCCTTGAAGTAGAGTTTATTTCCCTTTCATGAAATAGAATTTGATGAAAAACTAGATTCAAGATTTTATTAGTAACAAAAAATTTAATTATAATGATAATTAATTAATATTTTCTTTTCAGAGAGTAACATTAATGATATATAATAATAAAAAATATCATATATATGATCAATTATAATCTAATGACAATAATAATGATTTTATAAAAAAAATGAAATGCACTGTTCCATGGTGGTGGTCTGCACATACGCATGAATGATGATTTAATATTTTAAGGAATGAGAGACATTAGAGAAATCATTATTTATTTTATACTATAATATATTCCACATATATAATATCTATTTATTAAATTTCTTGTTTATACCATTTATGTTATGTGGTAATGGCTAAAAGACCTCATTTATTCGTAGAGGCCATAGTCAACACACATAAACGATTCACGTTATTATTTTTCGTAAATGGAAATGAAGTGTGTGGATATTCATTATAACCTATTGATATTATATATCAATATACTAGTGATAATGATATTTTCATTTTCATATTGGGTAATAGAATGTGTACAAGAACAAGCAAAAACAGTGAAATAAAAATGAAAAATTTGTAGTTAGAAATTCATACCTTACTATGATTGTCTCCTTTGAAAAGTAGGTTAAACCATAATGGAATGGTATTTTTAGAAGACCATAAACTAATTATAGTAATGAGGAGTTTTTAGGATATGGTTTTTAGATCTTTTAATAAAACAAGTGGGTTTTGATGTAAGAGAATTTTGAGAGAGGAGATTTACCACTATAAGTTATAAGGGATTTTAAAATTTTAAATACACACATATACATAATAATGGAATGTTTAATAGCATGATTTTTATTATTATTCAAATAAATTTACTTTCTTCATTGTCTTGTGTTAAACAAAACATTATTTTTTTAAAAACTATGGTATACTATTAAAATTTTAATTTAAAGATTACCACAATAACCTAGAATTCAATGATGAATGTATGAATAAGAATAACCATATACTAAAAATTATTTATAGTGGTTTAATATAAATATATCATTTTGATAAAAAAGTTCTTCCTTTGTACTGTGGTTTTTATATTCCATATAAATAACTTTTAACAATTAATATGTTTATATATATATTTTTGATAAATTAGTAAAATACATTTCTTCATAATTTTATAAAACATATTTTAAAAAATTAAATCCATTTTTTAATGTAGTTAAAATAATTCATTGAGTGAATTTTTGAGAATTTTTTGAATAGTTTAATTTTATGATGAAAATAAAAAAATTCTCCTTTTTATTAATAGATTCTATTTTTGTTTAAGATATTTGAAAGCAAAATTTTATTTTAATATGATTTAAAATAAGAAATAAGAAATTATATATTTATTAATCAAATTTTGGATCTTTAAATAAATTTCATATCGATTTTTTATGTTAACCAATTATATAATTTTGAAGAAATTTTCTCTATAAAAACACTTTTTCATCACATCTCGGAGATTAATTTTAAATTAAATTCTTAGAATTTGGTGAATTTATTTTTGGAAAAATTGATTTCATATTTTTAATTATCATAATTAATATTATATACTATGTTTAACTTTATTCATGGTTATAATGAATTGTAATAATAGTAAATATTAATTATCCCAATTAATGTTAAAATGGGTTTACTTGGATGTTGATATAAAATAAGTAAGTTTTAAAAAGATAGAAAAAAATGTATATTTCGTATTTTTTATTCATATTTCAAACTTATCTCTAACAAGGTCACAACATGATCTATTTTCATGACTTATTACATTATTATCATATTGTTTTACCTTTTCCATTTTTAAAACTCATAGTGCGTTATCCTCTCCCTTTATAAAAGGAAACCCCCACTCATGTCCTCTTCACAAATTCATATAATACCTGATCAATAAATCCCTAGAAACATATATTATTTAATTCCCACATCACTTAAAATAATGTTTATATTTATTAATAATCACTTATCAAAATGCTTTTCATGAAAACAATGGGTGGTTTTTTAAAGAAGAGTTTTCTTTCTTAATAAATTGTTTCGGATTTTTTTCTATATAAAACACATGAAAATATTATCCAAATATATTGATATAAAGAAATAAATATATCCCATATACTAATATTTTTTTATTTTTTTTAAAGAACCTATTTTTAAATCTTTTTCCCTCAAATGGAATGTGAAAACATTGATCGTGTGTACGTCGGACTAATGCCTCAAGAACTGTTGTAATTCATTTTCCATAATCACCTATAATAGATGGAAACAATATTTTATTTAACATATATATTTATAAATTAAATTTAATAAATAATTATAAATTTATAATTATAATATCATATTTACATTCATACATTATCATTCTTTTGAAAACGATACCATCGCCCATGCATACATATAGACTAACACCTCCATAAAGTAACATAATGGAGTTTTGCTTTTATTTTTTTCATTGTCTATAATAAGGATATTTTTAAGCAATATATAATATTTATTTTTTATAAAAGTGGTACAAAAATTCTGAATCAACATTACCTTTTTTCATTCCACCCGTCATGAAAATTGATCAATGTTTATGTGTATGTACGACCTACCATCTCCAATAAATGTGTAATAAATTTCCTATCAATCATTTCCATGGATTAAAATAAATACATATATATTGAATATATATGATATTTAGATCATTTTTATCATTAATTATTTAATAAAACTAGTATGAATGTAAATGTACCAAAAATACTAAAAGAAAACATATATGTAAAACGAAGTAGTTATCTACAAAAAAATAGATTTTAAGAAGTAGATGTTAATATAATTGTAATAAATGGTCATGAGTAAATAATACATGGTATGATATATATATTATTATGGTTATAAAATATATTTATTATAAAACTATATTTATTATATTTTCATTTCAATCATGTATGAATAATATCGAGGCATTTTGTTAGACTTTTCTATCATTAATTGCCTTCTTCTGGACAAGTGTTATGTTAAAAACAAATATAATTTTATGAGGATAATATAAAAAACCTTTTATATGTTATAATATTTATTAATTATTATTAATATATTAAATCCTCCAAGTAATTTTTTTAATGGGCTTTACGAATCAAAAGTTTCGAAATCATGTGTGGGATTTACTGCAAACTTTTATTTATGTAAGACATATGCCATATTAACAACATTTTTATTTTATGCGGTGTATATAAATCTACCTAATTTAATTTATTATTCCTTTTATAAAAATTATGGGCATTTAAATTTCTATAAATGGTTCTTTATTTCCTGGGGAATGTGATTCAAAAGTAATAAAAGTGGTAAAAAATTATCTTAGAATCTCATTCTTTATCATGATTGATTATGATTAAATATTTTTTGATAAAATATTACGGTATACCTCTCATGAAACCCATTTCTTGTTTCCAATTTTGGTGAATTTGGGGAAATAATTGTTTCCATTATGGTTTATTATATTTTGTAACTAAAGAGAAAAAAATAATGTTTTCATGAAAAGATGATTTTATTTCTCCCCAATCAAAAATCATATTCCATCCATGCCCATGTACCCAAAAAATGTTTTAAATAATTTTTTTAATATAATCCAATAAATTATTAAATAAAATAAACACTATGTTTGTTTTTAAAAAAATTAAAAGGATTCTTCTTTTAGTTTTCTAAACTAGCTATTTTTGACTTCTTGAACAATATGAGAAAGTATTCATTTATTTAATATCTACAACCATAGGCTATGTTTTCACTACCATGACCACTAAATTATATGAATCATAATTTAAATGTTTTAAATGTTATTTTTAATGAATTTTTATCTTTAATATTATTTAAATTTTTAATTTTAAAGAATTAATTTTACAATAAAAAAGATATTTTCTTCAATAATGTTTGAATAATATATTTATGAAATTTTTATTCATAGAAAACAAATAACTTTATCGTTTATTATGTTTTACTTTGTTTAGGATCATATAGTACCATACTTATTCTTTCACTAGATGGTTGATTTTTATTGTTATGATATTGAGATATTTATGAATCCTTTTTCATTCCCATGGGTTATACCATGACACAATGCTTATGAAACTCATTTACATTCCATAGATTAATCTATGATGAATGTTTTCAAATCTTTTCAAACACAAATTTATGGATTATTTGATGTATGAGACCTATATCTAATTACAATGAATTAGGTAATGAATTATATCTTGCGGGGTAATTATGGGAAAGAATTTGATGTGTTTTATACACTAAAAAAATTAGCGAATGTGATTGATCCACTATGTGAAACACGTCAATGGGATTGATCAAATATGGGAAAATGTAATTATAACTAATCAATTATTTAATGTGAAATTGTTATGGATGCGTCATTCAATGTGATTTGAGGGTCTCAGTTGTTTACATTGACTTTTATAATGGTTTTTATACTATGATGGTGCTATAATAAAATGCCAAAAACATGTGGTAGCAGATTTATTTATGCTAATTTATCACCCTTAAGATTAATGTCATTAAAATGATAATGTTTTATTTCATGTTTTATGTCATTGATCTTAAATTTATCAATTCTGAACCTTGTTAGTTATTTTCATGATCTCATAAAATTACACTAATCTTATGGATCCTATGAGTATCAATTTATATCTTCCATGTTTACAATTACTATCCATCTAAGTGCCCCATTTATTATTTTTCTTTTACCCATGTTATGAATAAAGGTTTAAGGGTAGTATATCTATGAGGTGTACTAAATAAAAAGACATTTTGTAACATCCCATGTAATTAATGATTAATTGATATTCTTATCTATGTCTATTTATGAATTAGATAGTGTTTTAGAGGCTTAAATGAGAATAAATCCAATCTTAAGCATGAAATACACTAATATTTTTAAAAGATTGTATTACTGCCTATTGATGACAAACCATTTTTAAATCAAACATTTGACAATTTTATAAGATCTATGTGTCAAAATAGACTTATTATTTATGATTGGGACATTGAAATTTACATTGGATAATTTTTTGGTATTTTTCTGACAATGTTCTTTTTTTAATGAATAGTGAAAAATACTGCATTTTACATCAAAACTGCTTTTTCATCTAATTTAATTATATGGATAGATTATTTTTTAAATATATTTTAAGGTGTAAATAGAATATATTTTTACCATGTAATCCAATGGTGGTCATTGGGATTAATTTCACTTTGAAATTTGGCACAAACAAGTGCCAAACTTTTCATAGATATTGTTTCAAAAAAACCTGCTATTTGTTTTGACAAAGGGAATTATTTTTAAATTAATTATTGAAATTTATATGTTTTTAATTTGGTAAAATGGATTCCATATTTGGAATCAGAAGGTCCAAATTATGTAATCAAGACTCTTTTGTTTTTGGATATTATGAATAGTAACGATAGTAATTATTTTTAATTATCTTGATTAATGAATAATCGGGTAGTTAAGGATAATAAAGTAAAATCATAATAACACAAAATGACCACAACATATGTCCTAATGATACTGTTTGTCTCATGGACTACCATGGGATGCCTTGGGCCAAACTTGGAGACCCCATGGAATCACATTTGGGTGAAAGTGGCTTTTTATCTTTCTATTTTTAAAGAAAGTTAAATATAACAAAGAATGTATCACTTGAGTAAAATATTTTTAATTTTTTCTACATAAATGATATCTTGAAGTATAAATAGTTATTGGAAATCTCATAGTGTTCTTTTTATAATTTTTAGACATTAAATAATATAAATTATTTATGACATCATGATGATGCAGTGATTACCTCATTAATGAACGATTTAAATAAAATGAATAGATAATGTAAAATCTAAGACATAAACTTTTCAAAAACATATTGGATGAGTATATTTCTAACCCTTATCACATTATATTCAAAATAAATAAATTTGGGACCTTTAAAATCCGAAACGCATTTGAAAATAAAGTAACATTATATGCCTTTCCAAGAGTGCCCCTCCTCTCCTCTTATAAAAGGCCCCCACCTCTACAACCTTACCCACAACTCTCAAGCCTTTGTCTCAGCCAACCCCTACCCATTATTTCTCTCCACATCCCACTTTTACTCTTAGTGGCATCACTTTGGGCAGAATTCTTCCCAAGAAAGCCTTTGAGCTCAAATAAATAAGCGCTACCCGATTTTAAGGTAATATCTTCACATGTGTTCTTTTGTATTATTTTTTGCTTCTCCAACCCCATTAACTAATTTTATTAATTTCTTTTGCAACAACTCCAGTATCTTCAATATAATATTATGTTTTTACAAGAATAATTCTAGCTACACATACACACACCTACATCTAATGGTTAAAGAATATACTATTTCTGTGGATGGCTAATTTCTGCCTCACGAAACGATGATTGTTCAACAGTCATATAACACCTTAAAAGGTGGACATTAAGATTTAACTATATTTATATATGATATATAATATGTTTATGTTTTAATTATGCTTCTGTATTTTTCATTTATGTCATACCTTTATGGTTTCCATTATGGTTAAACGCGATATCTTCATTTTAGGAAGTGTGGACTACCGCCCCCTCAATGTGATCTGATTCATTAATACCATATGTGGTACATATAAAGGATATATTTAAAGATATTATATATGATATTAAACTGGAATTATAATATACCTTTATATAATTATTATTTATTTCCATTAAAGTATTAGATAGAAATGAAAGTAGCGTTCATGCGTACGTACGACTTACCGTCTCCATGAACAGTGAATTTCATTTCTTTCGCCAAATATAATGTACTATTACAAGTACATATATATAATGGATATATCTGATTTATGTTACATCTAAATGATGAATATAATTCTGGAATTAAAATATTCATATCTCTCATTTAGTTTTAATTCCATTAGTATGATATAGAAATGAAAGTAGCGTTCATGTGTACGTACGGATTACCGTCTCCATTAACGATGCATTTCATTTCTTACCTATAAATGATTATATAATATTATAAATTCATGTATATACTGGATATATATGATATATATGGCATCTACTTCATGAATATCATTCTTGTGATAATGGATATTTGACTACGTGAACAACTTGTAAATATAAGAAGGTCACTTTTGACTCAAGTACCAAATATCAACAAAACGACCGTTATTAACTTAAATGATTACATAGTGTTCATGACATGGTAATAAATTATATAAAAGGAATAATGAACTTGAAAAATGATCTTAATCAAGTATAAAATAACTAATGTTTAATATTCAAGAGATTAAAGAACGATCGATTCAAGTCAAATATGAGGTAAGGGACTTCGTCTCAATCTCATTTCCTTGGGGCATATATTGTATTATACAAAACATTATTTTATATGGTGTCTAAACACCTTTGAATTTTAGGATTATGAAAATGGAATCTTTTTATATGAAGCATTTACTAAATGACAAAAGGGAATTGTTTTTTGTGTCGTACGTATGCGGCGACAACGACTTCTCCGCCACTGTGACCATTATTTGGGTTTAGGCTTCCTCTATAAGCCATAACTTTTTTTAAATGAAAAATAAATACCTTGTTTTACTTTTATTTTGTTTTGGTATTGAAAATGGTTTTTATAATGTTTTTATTATATCAATGTGTTATTGATATCTTTTGATTGAAATATGGAAATGTTATGTTTCTATTATGGATGTTTTATATGATACGATTTATGTTATGGCTCTTGGGCATTGTTTATGAAGACGGGTGGTTCCGTGATAAAATAAGGGCGGGTGAGCCCGATATAGCTCTCCAATAAATTGGGTAATGTGAAGGAGTTAAACGTTAAGGTTTCTCCGAATATATTTAGGGAATATACTATGATGGGTATTCCAAATGTAACCAAGAGGGTTACTCCCTACGTAAGAAAGTTATGAATGCCTCAAGTTACCTTTATGTCTTATGGTTTCTATGATTTATTATGATTTGATGAGGTATGTTAAGGTGCTTATGTTTTATGGGTAAAGTATGATTTCATTCTTATGTTTATATGAACTCATGTTTCCTTTCCATATTTTTATAGCCCTTACTGAGCTTTTTATGCTCATCCCATATTTTTGAAATGTTTTTCATAGGTTAGGGGAATGGTACATGATATGATGATAGTGTCAAAGATGTTTCAAGAAAGAATCCATGTTTTATTTTAAATATGTTTCCGTTGAAGGGAAAAATTAATACTATCTTTTATGTTACCACTTTGTTTAAATGTGGAATGTAATGCAAGTTTTATGATCTAATTCTCTAAAACTCTAAACCTAAAAAGATCTTCAATGTGTAATCTTGTAATAACTCCAGATTAAGTAAGGATTAAGGCCAAGCCCTTATAGTTGGTATCAGAGGTCATTTTAGATAACTTTAGAAGTTATAATTCTATTAAATGATTATCCAAAAATATTTTTTATGGTCAAATTGAAATGATATAGCATTTGAAGATTACCATGTTAATTCATCAAAGACATGTTTGTTATGAATGGTTTTTCATAGAGGAAACAAAACAACTTTTCTGGGAAGGCATACAAAGGGAATTGACCTTTCAAATCATTATCTTGAGATGATTAGAATCAGAACAAAAAATTTGTTGCTGTGATGGCTCAGTTGACTCAGTTGAAAAATGTTGGTTGTTTTTATTGATGATATTTTGGTGTTTTCTAAATGTAAAGAGGATAATGAAAGACAATTAAGGGTTATTTTGAAAACCATAAAAGAAAAGAAATTCTATGGGAAATTCAGCAAGTGTGAGTTTTGGTTGCAACAAATTTCATTCCTTGGTCACATTGTTTCTAAAGATGGGATAACTGTTGATCTTGGAAAAACAAAGGTTGTTGAAGAAAGGCCAAGACCCATAAATGTAACAGAGATTCATAGTTTCCTTGTTTTGGAAGTCTATTACCAAAGGTTTGTTAGAAATTTTTCACGGTTATCTAGTCCAATGACTAAGCTAACTCGGAAAAGTGTTATGTTTATCTGGAAAAAAGAATGTGATGATTGTTTTAAGGAATTGAAAAGAATATTGGTGAATGCTCCAGTTTTGGCTCTACCTTCTAGGAATGAGGAGTTTGTTATCTACAGTGATGCTTCATTGAAAGGACTTGGTTGTGTCCTAATATAGAATGATCAGGTAGTTGCTTATGCTTTACTTCAGTTGAAAACTCATTAGGTATATTACCCTACACATTATTTTGAATTCGCTGCTGTTGTTTTCGCTTTAAAAATTTTGAGAATCATTTGTATGCGGTAAAGTGTGAAATATATACCGATCAATAAAGTTTAAAGTATATATTCCCTTAGAAAGAATTGAACATGAGACAGAGGATATGGCTAGAATTAATCAAGGATTATGATTGTACAATTTACTACCATTCGGGAAAAGCAAATAAAGTGGATGATGCTTTGAGTCGAAAAAGTAATGCTTTATTAACAATGTTGCATTTCGAATGCGATCCTTTGGTTAAGGATTTGATGAACATTGGAATAGAAGTTGTTGGTGCAGGATTTCCTTCTATTTTGTTTCAGGTATCAGTGAAATCTTCTCTATCAGACAGAATTAAGCAAGCACAGAAGCAAGTCAGTGAGTTGCAGAAAAAGGTAGAGCTGGTTCAGAAGGGTGAGTTGCCTGAATTAAACATTGATAATGATTGTGTTTTGAGATTTGGGAAGAGATTATTTGTTCCTTGTGATTCAAAGTTGAAGAGAGAGTTGTTATGTGAAGCTCATAGTTCTCCGTGTTCAGTTCATCCAGGAAGTACTAAGATGTATAGAGATATTCGTGAGTATTATTGGTGGGATGGAATGAAAAGGGCTATTGCTGATTTTACTATGATGGGTTTGACTTCTAAACAGGTAAAATCAGATCGGCAGTTACCAAAAGGGATGCTTCAACATTTACCTGTTCCAGAGTGGAAATGGGAAACATATCCATGGACTTCGTTGTGGGATTGCCGAAGACACCTCGAGGTAATAATGCAATCTGGGTTACTGTAGATCACTTGACTAAATCTATTCATTTCCTTGCTATAAGAGATACGTTTTCCCTAGATCAAATTTACCGTTTGTATCTCAATGAGATAGTCAGGTTACACTGAGTTCATCTCTCCATAGTATCGGATCGTGATCACAGGTTCACTTCTAACTTTTGGAATGGCCTTCAGAAGTCATTAGGTACTGAATTAAATTTTAGTACAGCTTTTCATCCTCAATCAGATGGGCAGTCAGAACGAACAATTCATACTTTGGAGGACATGCTACGTGCTTGTTTGATGGATTATCGGGGAAGTTGGGACCATCATCTTTCTTTGGGTGAATTTTCATATAATAACAGTTTTCATTCCACTATACAGATGGCACCATTTGAGGCATTATATGGGAAGCGGTGATGAACTCCAGCTTTCTGGGATGAAGTGTGTGATACGAAGTTGATGGGACCAGAATTGGTAGAAGAGTTGATAGAAAAAGTTCAGTTGATACAAAAACACATGAGAATAGCTTAGAGCAGGCAGAAGAGTTATGCGGACAATAGGAGGAGGGATCTCTCTTTTGAGGTAGGTGATCATGTTTTTCTCAAAGTTTCACCATGGAAAAGTGTGATGTGATTTGGTAAGAAAGGAAAGCTGAGTCCAAGGTTCATTATACCATATGAAATTCTATAGTGAGTTGGATCAGTTGCATACCAAGTGGCTTTACCTTCGAGTTTATCTTAGGTACACAATTTTTTTAGTGTTTCAATGTTAAGGAAGTACATGCCAGATCCATCTCATGTTTTGAGTCCAGAGGTAGTTCAACTGAAAGAGATCCAATCTTATGAGGAACAACCGGTCCACATTCTTGACCATAGGGATCATGTGTTACAGAATAATGTGATTCATTAGGTAATGGTTTTGTGAAAAAACCACATGATTTAAGAGGCAACATGGGAATCTGAAAATGCAATGAGGGATAAATACCCCCACTTATGCGATAAGTAAATAAATTGCAGGAACGTAATTTTTTAAAGGGGGGAATGATGTAACATCCCAAGTATGTAATGAGTAATATATATTCTTATCTATATCTATTTATGAATTAGATAGTGTTTTAGAGGCTTAAATGAGAATAAATTCAATCTTAAGCATGGAATACACTAATATTTTTAATAGATTGTATTAGTGCCTTTTGATGGCAAACCATTTTTAAATCAAACATTTGACAATTTTATAATCTCTATTTGTAAAAATATACTTATTATTTATAATTGGGAGATTGAAATTTACATTGGATATTTTTTTGGTATTTTTCTGACAATTGTCTTTTTTTAATGAATAGTGAAAAATACTGCATTTTACATCAATACTGCATTTTCATCTAATTTAATTATATGGTTAGATTATTTTTTTAATTTGTTTTAAGGTATAAATAGAATATATTTTTACCATTTAATCAAATGGTGGTCATTGGGATTAATTTCACTTTGAAATTGGGAATAAACAAGTGCCAAACATTTCATAGATATTTTTTCAAAAAACCCGCTATTTGTTTTGAAAACGAGAATTATTTTTAAATTAATTATTGCAATTTATATGTTTGGAATTTGGAAAAATGTATTCCATATTTGTAATCAGAAGGTCAAAATTATGTAATTAATACTCTTTTGTTTTTTGACAGTATGAATAGTAATGACGATAATTATCTTTAATTATCTTGATTAATGGGTAATCGGGAAGTTAAGGATAATAAAATAATATCATAATAATAAAAAATGACCACAACATGTGTCCTAATGATAATATTTGTCTCATGTCCGACCATTGGATGCCTTGGGCCAATCTTGGGGACCCCATGTAATCACTTTTGTGTTAAAGTGACTTTTTATATTTTTATTTTTAAAGAAAGTTAAATATAACAAAGAATGTATCACCTGAGTAAAAAAAACTTAATTTTGTCTTCATAAATGATCTCTTGGACTATAAATAGTCATTGGAAATCTAAAAATATTTCCTACATTATAGTATTTATTATAATTTGTATACATTAAATAAATTAAATTATTTATGACATCATGATGATGTAGCGATTATCTCATTAATTAATGATTTAAATAAAATGAAATGATAATGTAAACTCTAAGACATAAACTTGTAAAAAACCTATTAGATGAGTGTATTTAGAACCCTTATTACCTTATCCTCAAAATAAATCAATTTGGGACCTTTAAAATCCGAAACTCATTTGAAAATAAAGTAACATTGTATGCCTTTCCAAGGGTGCCCCTCCTCTCCTCTTATAAAAGGCCCCCACCTCTACCACCTTACCCACACCTCTCAAGCCTTTGGCTCGGCCAAACCCTGCCCATTATGTTTCTACACATCCCTATTTTACACCTAGAAGCCTCACTTTGGGAATAAGGCTTCCCAAGGAATCCTTTGAGCTCAAATCAAAAAGAGTTACCCGATTTTAAGGCAATGTCTTCACTTGTGTTCTTTTGTTTTATTTTGATTCTCCAACCCCCTAAAATCTTTTTATTCATTTATTTTGTAAAAACTATAGTATCTTAAATATAATAAGATGTTTTTATAAGAATAATTCAAGCTACACTTACACACATCAACATCTAATGGTTAAAGAACATATTGTTTCTATGGATGTCGAATTTCTGCCTCACGAAACGATGATTGTTCAACACTCATATAACACCTTCAAAGGTGGCCATTAAGATGTCACTATATTTATATATGATATATAATATGTTTATGTTTTACTTAAGCTTCTGTTTTTTTCATTTATGGCATACCTTTATGGCTTCCATTATGGGTAAATGCGATATCTTCATTTTAGGAAGTGCGGACTACCGCCCCCTCAAAGTGATTTGATTCGTTCATACCATATGTGGTATATATAAAGGATAGATTTAATGATATTATATATTATATGATACAGGAATTATAATATACCTTTATATAATTATTATTTATTTCCATTAAAGTATGAGATAGAAATGAAAGTAGCGTTCATGCATACGTACGGCTTACCGTCTCCATGAACGGTGCATTTCATTTCTTTCCCCAAATGTAATGTACTATTATAAGTACATATATGTAATGGATATATATGATGTATGTTACATCTAAATGATGAATATAATTCTGGAAATAAATTATAATTATCTCTCATTTAGTTTTAATTCCATTAGTATGACATAGAAATAAAAGTAGCGTTCATGCGTACGTACGGCTTACCGTCTCCATGAAAGTTGCATTTCATTTCTTACCTCTAAATGATTATATAATATTATTAATTCATGTATATACTGGATATATCTATGTTATATATGGAATATACATCATGAATATCATTCTTGTGATAATGGATATTTGACTACATGAACAACTTGTAAATATAAGAAGGTCACTTTTGACTCAAGTACCAAATATCGTCAAAATGACCGTTAGTAACTTAAATAATTACATAGTGTTCATGAAATGGTAATAAGTGATATGAAATGAATAACGAACTTGAAAAGGTTCTTAAGAAATTAGAAATTTAGTCATGTTTATTATTCAGGAGATTATAAAATGATCTAGTCAAGTCAGATACGAGGTAAGGGACTTCATCTCAATCTCCTTTCATTGAGGCATATTTTGTACTATACACAACATTCTTTTATACGGTGTATAAACACCTTTGACTTTTACGATTATTCAAAAGGAATCTTTTTATATGAATCATTTACTAAACAAAAAAATGGAATGTTTTTTTGTCGTACGTATGCGGAGACAATGACTTCTCCGCCGTCGTGACCATTATTTGGGTTTAGGCTTCCTCTATAAGCCATAACTTTTTTTAAATGAAAAATAAATACCATGTTTTACTTTTATTTTGTTTTTTTTATTGAAAATGGTTTTGATAATGTTTTTATTATATAAATGTGTTATTGATATCTTTTGAATGAAATGTGGGAATGTTATGTTGCCTTTATGCATGTTTTATGTGATACGATTTATGTTATGGTTCTTGGTCATTGTTTATGAAGACGGGTGGTTCCGTGATAAACTAAGGGCGGGTGAGCCCAATATAGCTCTCCAATGCATTGGGTAATGTGAAGGAGTTAAACTTTAAGGTTTCTCCGAAGAGATTTAGGGAATATACTGTGATGGGTATTCCAAACGTAACCAAGAGGGTTACTCCCTACGTAAGAATGTTATGAATGACTCAAGTTACCATTATGTCTTATGATTTATATGATTTATTCATGATTTTATGAGGTATGTTAAATTGATTATGTTTTATTGGTAAATTATGATTGCATTCTTATGTATATATGAACTCATGTTTCCTTTCCATATTTTTATAGCCCTTACTGAGCTTTTTATGCTCATCCCATGTTTTTGAAATGTTTTTCACAGGTCAAGGGAATGGTACATGATATGATGATATTATTAAGGAATTGTCAAGAAAGAATCCATATCTAATATTAAATATGTTTCCGTTGATGGGAAAAATGAATACTATCTTTTATGTAACCACTTTGTTTAAATGTGGAATGTAATGCAAGTTTTATGATCTAATTCTCTAAAACTCTAAACCTGAAAAGATCCTCAATGTGTAATCTTGTAATAACTCAAGATTAATTATGGTTTAAGGATGGGGACTTATACATTTATTGTATTTTTTGTGTATCTTTTATGAAATAATAATATTAAGTATATTTTCTCTAAATTATCCAAAACATTTTAGGCCTCAGGTGTGTTTATATGAACTGTATTGAACATTCATCTAAATAGATTTAATATTTGTGTATGAAAAGATCGGGTCGCTATACTAGTTATTAGAGGATCTTTTCATAACCTTTAGATATAGTATGAGAAAAATTTATTGAGAACCAAAGGTATAATACAAATATTAAGTCTATGTATAAGAAAATATCATTGAATTTTGGTGAGGGATTGAGTGAGTGGTTTTCAATAAATTGCATCCTTTTGTAGATACTAAAACTTAATTTTCCTCTAGTATAGTTGAATGAAATTTTAAAAAATCTAAAAATGGTGCATTTGGTTTTGACTCCATCATTACCTTGGGCATGATAAAATGACTTCTAACATTCATAGTTTTACAGACATAGTTGAATTTTTTTGGAATTTATAAATTTTTTATGAACTACCAAGAAGGTTTTGAATAAATAATGATCATGAATATATAAGGTAAAACATATTGTGTAGTAGATTGAAAATAATGAGTCATGATTTATCAATCTTATAAATGAATTTTTAGGATAATGTGGTTTCCCACTATGTTTATTATTTCTTAAACTATGTTTGTTGGTTTTAGTAAATTTTTAGAACATGAAAGAATAGTGATAATGTTGAATATAGAGAAAAATGAAATGATTATACTCCTGATCATCCAATAATTTTGGTATTTGTAATGAATAATATCATTTATATCATCATAATACATTATAATGTTATAAATCGTGAGGAGTTTCTGAATGAGTAAAAAAGAAAAAAAATACGTCTATCATGAAATTACATCAATCTCCCTTTAGTGGATTATCTAGTCACCTAGTTATTAAGAAATGGATCGGTACAAAAAATAATGTAGTTTCCCTTATGTAAGGGTTAGAGCTTGAAAAATTATTTTTTTTTCATAATTTTTTTGAAGGAAAATTATATTAGTAGTGGAAACTTATCAAGATCATGAGGAAACTAGATGAGATTAACTTTGTTGATTAAAATGAGTTTAAGATCATGTTTTTAGATACTAAGCATCACAATATTCTTCATACAAAAAATAATGAAAAAATTAATTTCATTGATTTCCAATGTTGATGAATATATTGGAACCTATGAGTAAAATTTTACAAGAACAACGAGGAACATATCTGGTATTATCATCCAATCTAAATACAAAGTTATTCATGCCTTTGATAGCGTAAAACCATGTCTTAAAAAGGTAATATCTATAATATTTTTATTTATTTATGAATAAACTGTTTGATGTGCACTTAATATAGAAATTGAAATTAGATTTTGACATTGTTCCCTGGTTTTCGATAATAAAAGTAACAACGAGTATATGGATAACATGAATAAATTTCAAAGTAGAAATAAATTACAGGCCTCTAAATTCCAAAAAAAAGGATGAATAATCATAGTTTCCTCTTGAATGGAAGTATAGGTACTTTAAATGTAGACATGTGGATTATAAAAACCATTATGATAGATTGGAAAAAATGTGTTGACTAACATAATAGAAGAGAGGAAGACTCCCAATAATGCACTAAATATGATTGGATGGATTAAATGAATAGACTATTGGAATTATTCTAACTAGTTATAAAATTTGAAGGTTATTCTTGATGATTGATTTCAATAACCAATTAAGTTGGGAGTGTAAGGGATATCTCATGAGATCACTATTAATGATGATGGGTATGATTAAAACATGTTAGAGTCTTCACCTATCATAAACCATAGAACTGATAATGACTTTTTTGACTACTGATCTTACCACTACATTATATTTGAATAATTTTATAATAGTTTTAAATAACACCATAATGATTATATGATGAATTAGCTATGAAAATAAGGAATTTTATGAGGGTCATATCTCATGTATATGAGTCAACCTTAGATGATGTTTATGAGAATGTGATTCCTGTTAATCTTTTTATTCCCCCTTTTATTGAATTTGGTGTTTTTTAGGCATTTAAATTATTTTGCACATAAATCCCAAATCAGTACCTAATGAAGAGAATTAATTTTTAATAATACAAACTAAAAAATGATCATCTATGAGTGTGATGATAGATAAGAAAATATGATGGAGATCACATCCATTGTATGGATCATGATTATTATTAAAAATTGTAATTTATCTCTGATTGTAGGGGAGAGATTCAAAATGGATTGTATTCCTATTGTGTGGGAGTTTATTGATGTCCGTTGGGATATATTTCTATTCCTCCACCAAATCATTAAATTGTATTTTCTATAGAGGTCATGTCTGGGGATACACTGATGCCAAAGAATCCATGTTTAATGGACCATATTGAGTTTCGGGAATTAAAGAAGAAAATCCTAGATAATCTTAACAAGATAGTTTTTTAGCCATGTGTGTCACATTTGGGTGAAATAATTAATTTAATATGATTAATGATGGATCGATGTCTATGCATTAATTATTTTGAATTGAGAAAGATTTCAATCATGAAAAATTATAATATTCCACTTATTAATGATTTGTTTGATCAAATGTGTAGAGATATACACTTTTCAAAGATTAACCTTTCTTCCTAATATCATAAATTTATGGTCAACAAGAAGGATAAACCCAAGAAAACATTCCTTATAACGTATGTTAATTATAAATATATGGTGATTCCCTTTTTTGTTACTAATTATCTCACTATCATCATGGATTAAATGAATAAGGAATTAAGAGATTAACAGGATTAGTTTGGAGTTGTTTTATGGAAAATACGCATATATATTTAGTGATAAAGGAAGACCATGAATAACACTTTAGAATTGAACTGGAGACCCTAATGAACATGAAACTATATTAAAAAATTTCCAAGTGTGATTTTTTTGGCTTCAAAATATTTAATATTTGGGTTATATAATTCCATTCCAGGGTATATCGATGGATCCTTAAAAAACAAATGTCATTTAAAATTATTGTAGAATTACCATGGTGTCTTATATCCATAGATTTCTTCATTTGGATGGATATTATAGATGCTATTACGAAATTTTCTCATGGCGGAAAACCCACTTACAATGTAAAATCATAATGGATCCAGGTTACATTGGACATATGAATTTGAAGAATATTTCAAGTAACTAAATATAAGGTCTATTAGTTCAGTATTTTTTACATTCCTATATAGTGGAGATGGATTTGTAATGGATTGGTGAGAATTTTCATTAAAAATTATATGGTGACATCTTAAACCTCATAAAAATTGATGATCCAGGATTAAATTTTCTGAACTCATGATTTGGATTTAGCAAGGGATTTTTTCATCATATATATAGACACATTATCTTTATAGGGAGAGGTGGGATATATATACTCATCATGAAAGTATGATGTATACATTCACATTGTGGTAGTCGATTGTGTGCTAGAGAAGATTGTTAGATATAATTAATGACTATGGATTTTTAATAAATTACCACCCTAGAAGGTGAACAAAGTTAAAAATTATTTGAGTTGTAATGTTCATGCTTTCTTATCCATAACAAGGATAAAAATAATCAAAAAATTCTAAATTCTAAAAGGATAGAACTAAAATTATTGATGAAATGAAGGAAATATTTTCATTCTCAAATGTTTGTTCGACCATATATCCAATTGATGATTAAAGAGAAACATAAACATTGTGTTGGGATACAGAAGAAGGTTAGAAATGTTCCTAAATTCAACCATGATTATGATGGAATGATAAGGTTTGGTAAACATATATGTGTTCTATAAATAATGGATTTGGACAAGGATATGTTGTTTGATACACAATGTTCTTTATTCTCTATTCATTTTGGACGTACAAATACATGTAGAGATATGAAATTGTATTTTTAGTTGAATAAAATAATGTGAGATATTGTTATTTTTTATCTTGGTTCATGGTATGTTAGAATATTAAGGTAGGTTTAAAAATATAATGGGATGTCATAGCCATTACCTGGACTATAATGTTAGTAGGAAACATCACTATAAATTTTATCACTTGAATCCCCAAACCATCTAAGGGGAATAATAATATATAGGTTATAGTTGATCACCCTACTATTTCTAAACACGTCATTGCTTTCAAAGGATATTTTTTTAAGATAATATTTCCATGATGTATATTAATAATGTGGTAAGGTTGTAAGGTGTTATACATCCCATTCCATATGAACAAGATATGAGGTTTACCATGATATTATAGAGAATTTGTCAACAAACATGGGATAAAAATTGAGTTTCCATATGATGTATCATCCACAGATAGATGGAGAATCTAAAAGAACCATTCATACCATATAATATATGATGGGATATTGTTAATATAATTGGAATGGTTGTTGGGATAAATACCTTCCTCAAGTAGATTTTTATTGCAACAATATATTTCACTATTGTATTCAGATTGATCCTTATAAATCCATATATGGAATAAGGCGTAGAAAACCAAAGTACTAGGTTAATTTTGGGAAAAGAATTATACTTTTACTAGAGAAGGATAAAAAAATGTTCTATGATATAATATCCATTAATCAACACATAATGTTATAATAATAACGAATGAAATGTTATATAGATAATATTTGATATAATAATGAATTTGATGTTTGTGAGATGGAGCGTCAACTTATGTCTCAATGGAATAAGGTTTTGAGATTCAAAAATAAAGGGAAGATGATTCTAAGGTTTGTTGTCCCTTTTGATATTTTTGAATAAGTAGAGTTGGTTTCTTATCCGTTGGATCTTCCCTTGAACCTATCTCATGTCTATGTTGTGATCCATGTATCTCTCTTGAGGATGTATATACATGATTCTTCAAATGTACTAAACTCCAAGGCTATACCAATAGATCATGCAGTTTCATTTAAAGTTCAGTAGATGGAGATTTTAGATCATTGATATAAAGTGATATAAATAATTATTACTCACCTAGTCCAATATTTAGAGCAAAACCACAACATTGGAAAATCTACATGTGAACCTGGGGATATGATAATAAATAAGTATCATCACTTATTTTAATCTAATTTAAAAAAAAATTGGGAGAAATTCATTTTATAGGGGGTATAATCTAAAAATTTATGTTTTTATAAAATATTTATCTTCACATAAATTTAATTTCCTAAATAGATTGGGTTAATAGGAATGTCAGGTTTTAACAAACCATAATATACAATAAATATTATTATTTAACAATGATCATTATAAAAAAGTTATTAAAATTTGATGTTTGAATTATTATGACAAAAGTTTGATAATTATTTATAATTGAACTATAAAAAGTAATCATGTTGATAAAAATGTAAAATATTGTTAGTAAAGTCATTTTTTACACTAAAAATAAGTTTTCCTCAAAAAATGATATTATTTTCTGAACAAATAGTAAAGGTAATATGTTAATTTTTAGATTTTTTGTAAATAATGTTCTTTTATTTAAAAATCTACATGTAAAAATTATCATGGAGTGATTTTTTGATAAATTTTTAAAATTTTTTTTTTTCAACGAATAGAAAAAAATACTCACTTTTATTAAAAAATAATTTTCCATTTAATGTATTTATAAGAAATAGTTTATATTAAAAGGGTTTAAAAGGTAAAATTATAAAAATTATATATTTATTACTCCAATTTATAACATTTATATAAATTTTATATTTAATTTCAATCCCAAAACAATATTCACTTGTGAAAACATTTTCTTTGGAAGACAACTTCTTCATCGCTTTACCATGATTAATATTAAATTAAATTATGCCACTTATTTAAATTGATTTTGAAAAATATAGATTCAATTATTTGAATTTTATTATTTAAAATTTAATTAAAAGGTCAAATTAATTTTTTCTCAAAAAAATACTATAAATTGTAATAATTAATTAACAAGATTAAGGTAAAAAATGCTTAAAAGGGAAGATAAACAAAAATTATAGAGGTTAAAATTTCATAAAAATGTTTAACACATATTTAATGGAAATATATAAACGTTATATCATCTAATTTTCTATAATTTTCAATTTTAGAGCCTTTTGGGTTGAATTAAATGTTGTTATACCATTTTAATTTTGAAATATTTCAAGAGTGTATTCTCCCATACTTATTAATAGGTACCCAATATCCTCTCCACATCCTAATTTAAAAGAATTTTGGATCAAAAAATTTCTATAGAAATATATTTCAAATTACCTTACCACATCATAGAGGTTTTAAATTTATTATTAATACCTCATATGAAGGAATTTGGTGAAAACGAAAGGATGTTATTTGAAGAAGAGGTATCATTCTCAACTAAGCTTTTTTTTATTTATATTTCTAACACCATAAAATAACCTTAAAAATTGATTGAATAATTACATCAGTATCTTCTATATAATTATATGTTATAAGAATTTTGGGAAAACCCATTTTCAAAACCACTTCAATCAACTGGGAAATAAAATTGTGGAATGTGTGTATGGTGGGCTACTGCCTCACGAATCGATGTATTGTTTTTCAACCTCCACCTATGAAGGATAGATATGATGATTTATTTCACATATGTATATCATATTTATGAAAAACATTTATTTCAAAAATTAAAATATTATATCTATGTTATTACCTTCCAATCTTTTAGAAAAATTTAACATCACTTGTGAATACATGTAGAATCCTACCACCACAATGTAATGTGATACGTTTTCAGTATATTTTGAAAGGAATGAAAATTAGAATAACTTTAATGAATATGTATATTTTACACATGATATATAATTTTTTTTAAAATTGGGAATAATATATACCTTTCTTTAATTCCATCTATCGAGATATTGGAAACAATGGAAACATATGTCAGGCTTATATACTACTTACTGTCTCTATGAATAGTGTAACAAATTTTATATCTTAAAATATAATGAATTGAACTAAATAAATATATAATGAAAATATATGATACATATATTAGTGATAACATTCTCTAAATGGTGAAATAATTATTTAATTAAATGGACCAAAAATACCAAATCAAAACATACAAGATGAACATATTAGTTATTTATCGAAACATGATTTTATCAAGGAATTATTATTAGATTGGAAATAAAATTTCACATGGGAATCATATATGTTATGAAATATATGTGTATGGTTATTTAAAATATGTATAATAAACATATATTTATTACATTGTATTTCCAAATGTGTCTGAAGAAAGATGATAGTTGAGGTAAGGTATTTCTTTCTCAAATTGTCACTAAGCGAAATATGTTATGTTATAAACATATATTATTTTTATTAGGTGAATATAATTAAACATTATGTTAATATATTTTTAATTTATTAATTCCCATGATTTGTGAATTTCAATTTAAAATAATTATTTTATGGGGAATATGTTTCAAAAATTTCCAAAGCATGTAAGAGATTTTCATCTCACTTTTATGAACGTGAGACACATTCCATATTCACCACTTGTTTTATTAATGGGGTTTGTATTCTTCATATTAGTTTATTTAATGGTCATAAATTTCAAAATAATGTGTATTTACATTTTTTTATAATGTTATTTATTTCATGCGACTTACTGTTTAATATTTTCCAAGGGGGTAATTTTAATTATAATCTCATTGTGTATCAGGATTGATTATTAATAAATTTCAAATGATGAAATCATATTGTCTTACTATTAAGTAACTAATTTATTTTATCCTCATATATTTATTTATCTATAAAAAGTGTTTTCATTTCATTTTTATCTCTCAAAGAACTAAATAGATGAAAGTAATGTTTTCAATAAAAAATGAATTTATTTATCTCTTTACCAAAAAACTAATTTTATTCATATCATTGATTTTTGAAAATTTTTGAAATGCTTTTTTACTTTTTTCTAATAATTTTATAATGAAATGTTCATCCTTGTTTGATTTTATACATTTTTTCATAAATTGCATCTTTTTATCATATTCCAAATGAGGTAGTTTTTAATTTTTACCATAAAGATGAACGGAATCATTATTTTAACATGTTTGACATGAATGTGATTTTCCACTATATTAACCACTCTTATATTTTAATTATCATATAATTTTTATCAGGTTAATTTTTAAATAATTTTCTTCAGACATGACAATATATATATTTTGAAGATTTTATTTCAAAATAAAAATGAGATTTTCTTCAAAAATGTATTAATGATCATTTATATATTTTAAATATGTAAAATACAATAACCATTGATGTTTCATATGTTTTTTTGGGATATGATAAACTGGTACCATCAGTATTTTTTATATGGATGGGTTATGATTATGATTATTATGATGAGATGTTTAAAAAACTAGCTTCATTTTAACGGGTTATGCTATGAATAAATGTTTATGAAACTCATATAATTTCCACAGGGTATGATAATATGAATGTTTTATGTTCTTATGGCAAAAATATGTATGGAATATGTGATATATGGGGCTTATATATCTCTATAAATAATTGGTAATGTATTTATTTCTCTTGATATAATTATAGGAAACCTGATGATGTTCTTAATCCGTGATGGGAAATAGTTTAAGCTTCCGGATCATCTATAGAAAAAATTTTATGATGAATAGTCTATTTTCTCATTGAAAAAATAAGGGGAAAATCGACTATTATTTGGTAGTAACATTAGTTAAATAATAAATATTAATTTTTTTTATATTTATAATGGTCCCACACTTATATGTCATGGTGTTATGACACATGACTTATTTATGATGATTTCTCCCTCTTAAGATGCAAGTTTGGGAAATGATAATGTATTATAAGATGAATCATATTTAAGATAATTGAAATATTTAGAATGGAAATTTTATGCTATACTAATGATCATATAAAATTATGATTATCTCATACCTTTTTGTGATCATTGATCGATATCTCTCTTATTTACCCATACCGAGATTCTTAAATAACATATTCATATATTCCAATTACCCGGGAAACAATGAATGATTTAAATAGGTTAGGAATATTATGTTTACCAAATTTGTAGATCATTAGGGCTATTATTTAAGATCATTCATGAAATAATAAATTTATGTATCTATCGTACAAAACAAATAATCATTTATTATCCGTAGACATGTATTTGTGAAATTAATTTAACATTCATTTTAAATGATGTAATATATATGTATGAAAGGATGACTTCACTATAGGAAGTCACTCTCCAGGAATGTTCCTAGAAAACTGAGAAATGATGAAGAATAAAAGTGAAAAGGTCAATCAGGGCCTCAAACAGAAAATCTTATACATGTCTTAAACATGTTTGATTTTGTTATTCTAATATTTTTAAATTTAACACATCAATATTAACTATGGAAACTATTTTCTCTTATCTTACTAATATTTTATGCCTAAAAAATAAAATGTTCACGAGTATATAAGTTAGAAAAAATAATTTCCAAATTTAATAACACATAATTTGATTCAAATACTAAAATTGATATATTGTTTATTTAATGTAATTAGTATTTTATGTATTAAAATAGATTTCATGAGAAATATGTTACTTATGTTATGAAACATTAAATTTAGATTTGTGAACTAGAACTAATACTTTCAAATTTATTATATATCATAAAAAATATTTTTTTTCTTCAATATAATGGTTTTATAAAATTACAAATTGAAATCCTTTAACTCATTATGATTTATTTAAATAATCATATTTATTTAATGTATTTTGATATGTGGAACACTAATATTTAATGAACTACTACAAAATATGAATAATATTATTTGAACACTACCATTATTACAAAGTTGTTAACATTTGACTAAGGTATATGACTTTATTATTTTAACAATTAGGTATAATTATGTTATATAATGAAATCACATTGATAAAAAATAACTCAATTATTATTAAAGAGGTTATATCCATTGAAAAATTCTTTTTAATAAATGATTTTTATTTTTTGTCAGAAATAATATTTTTTTTAAAAAATTTAGAAATTTTTATTTTATAAAATTAAATAATATTTGAAAAACATGTCTAAATTATACTAGGGTGATTTCAATTTATTTTTTAGAAAAGAATAATCATTTGAGGAATAGTGAAAATACAAATTTTTATTGAAAAATCCATCCTCATTTAAAAAATTTAAAAGGATCCATATTTTAAAATGGTTTTAAAATTAAAACTATATAAATTGCATTATAAATAATCCAATTTAAGTAATTTGAATGAATGTTATATATAATTTACAGTATAAATTGTTTATAAACTAGTTTAGGTTTTCCCTTGAAAAGTCATTTTGTCATCGCATCTGTAGTTTTAATTTTAAATTAAATTCTCCCACTATTGTGAATTTAATATATAGAAATGTATTTTATATTTATAATATTTATAATTAATATTTCATATTATATTAAACTTAATTCTTCACCATAATGAGTAGTAAATATAGTAAAATTCATTACTCCACTAACGTAAAAATTGTTTTACCATCTCATGAAACAAAATATATAACGGTTAAAAATAAAAAAACATGTAAAATTTATATTTTATGGTCACTAATAGTCATATTAACATGTAATGTTAAATAATTACCTATTTTTAATCCATGTGACATGTAAAAAACGTTGGTACACTTTATTCCTTTCTAAAATTCGAAGTGTTACCACTCCCCCACTTATAAAAGGCCACCATCCCTTATCTCTTATTCACACATTGAAAAAATTTTGTTTCACTATGAACTAAACAAATACCTTAATGGTTTCTATATTAAATAAAAATAGTCCCTCAGTTAATCTGAAATACATCTATGAAGGATTTTGGTTCTAACCGAAGGAGGAAGTCTTAAAAATATGGGTCATTCTTAAATGACCACCTTAAATTTATTTCTTTATCAACCAGTAAAAATTAATTTAAAATAATTAAAATATAATAACCTCATTATATTCAATAAAATTATATTTAATTTTTTTATTTTAAATACCTATATCTATATCATTTTCTAAAAAATGGGAAACAAAATTGTCGATCATGGGTATGGCAAAAAACCGCCTCATGAACCGATGAAATCAATTGTCATCACATCTTCCCAAAGAATGATAGAATTATTTATTAAAAGTATATATATATATAAATTCTGAAATAAATATTTATTTTTAACTATAATATATCATATAACATTTTCCCTACCAACCCATTGGGAAAAAAATTATGTCGTTCGTTTGTACGGTGAACTACCGCCTCACAAAACTAAGAGCTGTATTTTTCAAATCCATTTACATGGATTATAATAAGTATATATTAAGTAAATATATGATTTATTTTTAACATAATTATAATTTTATAAATATTATATCTCATATATCTTATTACTTTTAATGCAGGGGGATATGATGATGTCGCCAATGTGTACTTCATACTACCGCCTCAAGAATTAATGTGAATTATTCTTCACTAACACTTTACATGGATGGTAAGAAGATAACTTTAATGAATAAATGAGAAATATTTGACAAATCATAAATCTATATAGGTAATATATTAATTTATTTCTTTTTATTTCATCTATAAATAAAATGGAGACAAGGTTCTTTCATAGGTACAACCTACCAGCTACTTGGAAGGGTGTAATTCATTTTTTATCTCTAAATTTAATGGATTAATGAAAATAACTATATAATGAATATATATGATAATTAAAAAATTGGTATCATTTTTTAGATTATTTAACTATGATCAATCTGTATGTACTGAAAATACCAAACTTAGACATATATGAAAAATGAACCAGTTATTAACTAAAATGTGATTACAATAAGAAATTATCAATAAATAGATTTTAAAATGTCATAAGTAAAAAATATATGATATGATAAGTATTCATATTAATCTATAAAATATTAATAATATAAATATATTTATTATAACCTAGGTTTTAACTTGTTAGAATGAAGACGTGTTGTATGGTAATGGGTTTTTAACAATTTGTCTTCTTTATGAATACATTATGTTATGCCCCAATATTATTGATGAGGTGTATATTTATATATATATCGACTTTTATATTTAATATCCCAAATTTAATTATTTTTATGATAAATTTATTTAATTTAATACTATTCTTTCATATGGCTGATGATTCCATATTACCAATGTGGTAAGGGTTTTGTGTTATAATATAATCATTAATTGGTATAGCTTTATTAAGAATTTATTGATGAAATATTATTATATATATATATATCTGAAAAAATTATGAATTTTTATATACTGTAATTATTTCATAAAAATACAAGTTTTATCTTAAATTATATCTCTTTATATACTCAAGATTCCAAAATAATATTTTAAAATAAAATTGACATTATTTCTCTATAATGTTGAATTTTTTCTCTTCTAAATCTATGTTTTCTGAAAATGTTTTTATATGATTTTTTGAAATAATATTTACCCATTATAAGACTTATATTTTTTAATAGGAATATTTTTTTTTGAAACAATGTATCGTTTTTTTGAATAATGTACTATTTGAATTTTCATACAAAAGTTTGAATGGAATCATTATTTGAACTTTTATAGCATGAAAAATAATTCTTGCTTCCCTGACTAACCAATGTTTTAATGATTCGGCTATAAGTATACAAATTAATATTAAAATAAAATAAAATATTTATTTAAGTTTTTGTTTTGTTTTAGAAAGTGATTTTCAATGAGGAAAGCCTATTTTCTCTTGAAATGTTCCATGTGATATTCCCAAACTAATTTTCCATATATGATGGAATCCATTGATATTAATTAAAATTTATAAGGGATATGATTCGTTTTTTCTATCCTTATTCTTTATATGGATGGTCTATGTTTATAAATAAATTATTTTTTTGAAACCCATTTATTTTTATCATTGATATATGATGAATTTTTTATGATATTTTGGAACAAAAATGTATGGATTATATGATGGGTGGGACCTATATCAACCTCTAATACACTAGATAATGATTAATGTTATAGGATCTCAAACAGTACACCAGAGGTTATCCCAATTTAGAAATATGGTACATCGGAGGTTATCCCATGCTTTAAAGAGTGTACACAGTAGGTTATCCAATTCTATAAGAAGTAACATGGGTTATTAGATCAACCCTATCATGTTATGAATTTATTATGAGGTATTATTGGAAAAAAGATTGGAAAATGGAGGGAGAATATATTCTGAAAAAATAAACATAGGAGAATAAATTTCAATAGTTTCTTTAAGTATGGATCATATGATTCTATCATAAGAAACATAAGCATAATAAATTTCAATAAATGATAATATTTTTGCATAAAACTCTTTACCACTTTAGTTAGATTTTAATACTAAACCCCATGAAGGGATAATACTATATAAACACAATATTTAATGAGAATAAATATAATTATTACATTACAAGTCAATTGGGATGTATACACACCTAATTATATAAAATTGGTGCGTAATAATACATAAGCCTAAAAGAACGTAAATTGATACTAAAACATTGTACTCTTTTGGTGACTTTTGAAAAGTGTACCTCATGGAAGGAAAATCCTCATACAGATATATAAATCATATTTATATCTTTTATGTTATGAATCATAAAATATATACATTTTCAGAGTATACACAACATAAAATAATTTACTGTTGAATATGAATTGTTTCTCAAAGAAGTAAGATACGAGATAGAAAACATTTACTACCTTAGAAATAATTTGTATCGTATTAGGAAGTAAATAAAAATATAAAATGAAACAATAAATTCAATTAAAATAATTTTATTCAGGATATAAATTTTCAATGAGGAGGTAAATACACCACATGATACAAACATGTGGTGAATTTTCCTATGAATCCCTGAAACAAAAGTGATACCGGAAATCCCTCACCACATGTATCAACATCGTTAGTACACATTTGAAACTAATTTTTAATAAATATAATTTTATTATAAAATTATCTAAGAACTATACATATATATATTTTATACCATATATGATTTAATTATATCATTTTATTTGACATTTATGAAATATTTAGTGTTAAAATAATGTTTCATGTAATAACTCCTTTATTTGTAATAAATGTTTTGATTTGTAATTTTATGAAAATATACATTAATAAATGGTATATTATTTCTTTTATAATAATATGTAGATAATTCCCATATATATACAACAATAATACTCTTAATACAAATCAAGAAAGAATGTTTTGAGAAATTAAGAATGTTACAATCATAGATATTGTAGTCACACATACACATGAGTAAAATTTTTATTAATCAAATATTATTAAGTAATGTAGGTGATTAATATATTATCTTCATGAAATTATAATAATATCATAATTACCATAATATTTCTTTAAATATTCTTTTACATATCATTCATGTGGTGTGGTGACAAAAAAAGAGTCACATCACTTCATGAAGGTGGTTGTCCACACATAAACGGACGATGTTATCAACCTTCATTGAGTGAAAAGGTAATAAATAAAATGACATATTAAATTTTATAAATGATAAATCTGTTATTAAAAAAATCAATTTTTTCATTTTATCACATATATTTAATTTTTTTATAATGTACGTAAAAAGTTTGTGAATAATTAATGAAACTATTCCATAAGGAAGTAGTCTTCCATACACAAGAACAATTTTATAATATACCACAATGAATGGAATGAAAAAATTTATATATTATATAATGAATCTATAGGTATAATAATGTTATAAATAATATATATATATACGTTAAATCCATCATCATAATGAACCATGAGATATGGTAGTTTAAAAAATAATGATGTTAATTCAAAAAATGGTAGTCCTCCATACATAGAAATTATTATTTCATTAATAATATGTTATAATAAATTATGTTTAAATAAAAATTTATGGATTTGTGGGAATAAATAAAACAAAAACATTCATTGACGAATGTGACCTCTTATTCAAGTATCCTCCTTAGGTTTCCACCAATAGCCTTCCTAAGTACGATTTACACCAAAATTTGGATCTTAGGAGAGATGAGTGATGGTAGGAAGTTGTTTGAGATGTTATTCAGAATTTTTTTTATGGTGTGATGTAGTGTGTATAAGGTTGGTCTTTCATAAGATAGGTGATTGGCAGAATTTGAAAAGATTGATGAGAAAAAATTACCCCACATTTTTCTATGGACATAATGAAAAAATGGCTTTTTTTCCTATAAGAGATATGGTAAAAATATGGAATTAAAATTGGGTTTTATATGTTTTTGGGCGTTTTCCCCCTATGTTTTTTGGTTGACCATATGTAAACCATTTTTACCTTAATAGCAGGAAATAATATTTCCTATTTTTTGACAATTAATTCTAGTGAATAATTAATTTGAAATTATTATATTTTATAAATTAGGATGATTATAAAATTTAATTAAATTTCTTTAAATTCTATTCTTAATAATTGGTATTTTTATTAAAAATTAGTCCCTTCGACATGAAGAGAAAGTGGGATTTTAATGTGAAAATGTTCAAAATCTTAGATATATTTTATATCAAAAGTAAGTATTAAATTGATTCTAATGACCTAAATTAGATTAATGTTTTTTATAAATTATATAATATAACATTATTAACATTTATAATATTATTTATATATATAAACAAATTAATCGAAAAATGTTGTATTTAATTAAAATTTTGTATTTTTCAATATGCACAAAAAATAAAACATTTCATAAAAATTTCAAAAATTCCCCATAATATAATATTTATAAAAAATTTAAGAAATTAATTTTTTTCTATCAAATTAATTTTCTATAAGTGGTATAAAATATTTTTAAATAATTCTCTCAAACAGGATGAAACTGTTATTTAAAAAAATATTTTTCTGAACCAACAGTTAGTTTTATTCATATTTAATATCTCAAAAACCAATATGATTAATTTTACATTTTATTAAATATATAATATATTCATTTCATTAAAATAATTAACTAAAAATAATTTGATAAACTTATTTATGTAAAACACATTTATTCTTATAAAAATAGTTATTCAGAAAAAAGATATATTTTCTTTCTAATTGGTTCTTCTTTTCATTTCAAATTAATTAATCACCACAGAATTAATTTTGTATACATGTTTAAATAATATTTTCATAATTTACTTAAAATTATTTGTACCCTCCATTCTAATATATAGGTGTTAATTATCCTTTAAAACTATAATATTAATATTATTTTTTGGGTTTTTAAATCTCAATGACTCATATAATGGAAGATAAAAGGTGTGTTGCGTGTTACTAAAGCTAAAATAATCATTTTTTGTAATGAAAGAAAAACATGGTGTCTCTAATAATATCATAAATATTAAAGTAATTTGAAACAAATATTTCAGAAAATATCATGGTGTTACATTCTACCCCCATAAAATAAATTTCACCCCTGAAATGAATCTTGACCATCAATGTTTAAAATTTAATTTTCCATTATAGAAACCCTGAGAGTGTAAAAAAAATTATTCCCTAACAAGGGAAGTATTGGTACATAAATTTTAAGTTAATAATCTATAAATGAGAATTAAGCATTGGATAACATAGATGAGAATTGATGATTTTTACATAGAAAAAAACAATAAATAATTAAAGAGAGTGATAGAGATAATTGATCACAAGAATGTATGTGATCTAGAGAAGGTTAACCACCACAAACCCAAAATAAAAAGATGTGTAAAAATGGTTATTGATATCATAAACAATTATTAAAATATGACATCTATTTATGTAATTATCCTAATGTTGGAGAATATTTATGACATTATATGTTTTCTTTATTTTATTACCTTTAATAAGAAAAATATTATCCTTTTATAAGGCCCCAATATTAAACATTACTTAATCGTGAGACATGTTATCAATTTATATAAATTCTCATAGAGTAACTTTTCGTGTTTATAGATTTAGATAATTTTTTATTAACTCATACAAATATACTTATATATTTAAATTCGTCACTTTTAATCACTATCCATATTTTTCATAAAACAAAAACACTTGAAAAAGAAACATGGTATCATTTCAAGTTTTAAAAAAACAAAATTTTCCTTCATCTCATCCTTAACTATATTCCCTTTAATACTTATGGAAAACATTTAAACAAGTGGGATAAGAATAAAAATATCAGCAAGGGATACATAATTAATGATAACTATTAGTCTTGAAAAAAGGTAAACCATGATTACTTTATCACAATGTAATAATTTTCACCATTAAGATGTAACAAAAACAATTCCTTGAATATGAACTCATTGATTACCATTTTTGTAACCCAAATATTATAATAAATCCCATTGAATTTAATATATTACCTATAAAGGTAACTTTAGACATTAAAATACATAAATTGATTAACTATATGGTCAACTTCCACACATATCAGTAAATGGAATAATCATACAGCTGACTTCCATAACTAATGTATTGGAGATTATAAGGTTACCATCTATCATTGGTTTATCAGGGAACCCACATAACCATCTATCTTTTGTTTATCAAGTAACCACCCATCAAATGTCAAAGTACCATTATAATATAATAACATGTAAAAGATTTAAATTACCAACATTTCACTAATATAATTTCATTTTCAGTCATAAGAAATAATTTCAAGTCAATGAAATAGTAAATCCAATTTCAAAAATATTTTCAATACCAAAATACCCAATAATTGATAACGTATTTATTTTCCTTTTCAAAATATTACGACTTATAGAGAAATCCAAATATCAAATAATGGTTACCACAGCGAACAATTATTTTTCAACGCATACTTTAGAAACATTCCTTTAAGTTTTTTAGTAAATTAATCTTAGAAAAAATATTTTTTTTGAATAAAATTAAATGTTTAAAGGGTTCATTATACACTGTATAAAATAATGTGGTGTATAACATAAAACAATGCACCAATGAAAGGAGATTTATATGAATTCCTATACCATGAGTCTAACTCATTACATAAAATCATAGTGTTCCTGAATAATAAATATTTGTAATTTTTTTACATTCTTATAACTTTTTCGGGTTTATTATTCCTTTTATATAAATTATTTCATGTTTTAAAAATGACCTAATTTTTTATGTTCATATTGGTCATTTGGAAATTATTTAGTACATAAGTTAAAAATAAACTTGTTGGATATAAATTGTCCATTTGTTCAAAATTCCACCATCTCTATAATATTAATCATTATTTAAATATAATATATATCCCATATATATGTATTAAAAATATCTATAATATTTGGATATATGAGATGAAATGTACCCTTCATGGACATGATAGGCCTTACATATACATGAATGATACTTTCAAGTCATCGTCATATAAAAATAATAACAATCAATTATATAAATTTATATTATAATACCATTATTATATTAAATACTTGTATGTATAATACTTCTAATAAAACCAATCTTTTATACGTTTCATGAATAGCTGGAATGAGTCACATCGCTTTTACGCTGTGGTTGTCCGTATATCCTGAAACGATATTATCATATTTACTCAACATGGATAGCATAAAAGTATATTATAAATAAAAATTAATGACTTATAGAGACAATATAAATATATTATATACCATATGTAA
The DNA here is from genome assembly GCA_963277665.1 of Viscum album. NCBI lineage: Eukaryota > Viridiplantae > Streptophyta > Magnoliopsida > Santalales > Viscaceae > Viscum > Viscum album. The sequence continues at coordinate 1,877,902,777 of OY728161.1, forward strand.
ACACAGTGACGTCATAATGGCCACAATAAGAGGTGGTAGTATAAAATTGAACCATCTTCGTTTCATGAGACAAAAATTCAATGTATAAAGAAATATAATGTTCAAAATCCATTAGAGAGAGGTGCGTGTAAGTGAAGGTAGAACCATTTTGAAAAAAATTCTAATATATTTAGGATATAGGTGTTGTTACAAAATAATGTAGACAATGGTTTTAATGGTTTTGGAGAAAGAAAATAAATGAAAGGAACTTGAGAGAAGACATTACATGTATATCTAGTAACTCATATTTATTTGAGCCAAAAGGCATACTTGTGTTGCCATATTCCCATATTAAGGAATCTATGAGGAACATAAGGATGTTGGGAGCTTATTTTATCATATTTTTTGCGATCCAAGGGACTTGAGACGTGTGATTATGTGGTTATATTTGGTGTCCGTTTATAAGAGGTAGGATGATCACTTTTGGAAAGACATTTAATATTATTTTATTATAAACTGATTTTTTATTTATAATGGATCAAAATTGATATATTTTAAGGATAAGATGATCATGGGTCGAAATCCTCTAAAAAATAGGTTCTATAAATCTTTAGGTCACAAATTAAACCTTATCTCTTGGATTTAACCATTAGTTAAATAAATTATCTCTTACAATGTATTGTGGTATTTTTACACTATATAGTTAATATGGTTAATATGGTTACTATAAAATTCAACGAGAACCTAAAGTTGATTAGTAATTCCATTTGTAATAATATCTAATTCATTTGGATGAATTTAAAATTTTTATGGCTATAATATCATTTAATAAAATAGTAATTGTTTTAAAATTTATTTTATGTCGATTTTAACACTGTTTTTTAATTGAATTGTGTTAAAGTCATAAAAAAGTTATTAATTAAAAAATACGTCATTAACTCAATGATAAAATATCGAAACCATCCATATAATTCATTTATGAAATTAAAATGTTAACATTACAATTATTTTTATATTTATAAAATCATTTATTTTAATCGTTCACTAATAAAGTAATATTTACATCATTATTGTGTCATAAATTTATTTATTTATTTAATGACTAAAATTTATGAATAAAATTCCATGATGTAGAAAATCTATTTATCTTCATTATTAACATTTATATTTAATGATATATATTATATAATACCACCTTAATTTTTTTTATAAAAAATATACATGTTTATGTTTTATTTCTATTTACATTAATTTAATTACCAAAACATGTCATTATCACTCCCAAGTTGTTTCATCAAGACAAAGGTTTAGCCTATGGATTTTTTTGTCACCCAATACTCATCAAATAATATGTAGGCACATGTTAGGGTAGTTTTATATTATTATAATACTTGTTTTAACCGTATTTACTATATTTACCTTTTAACCATGGTAAATAAAAAAAATTATAGAAGTTACTATTCATAATGTCGAAAACTAAAAGGGGCATATTTACATTATTTGTAAATTTTGATTCAAAATATGGAATCAATTTTTCAAATAAATTACACATAATAGACATAAATAAATTTAAAATCAATCATCGTTGTTCAAATGTTAAAAAAGTGTTTTAGAAGTAAAAACCATCAAAAGATTGAAATGTATTTTTTTCATATTTCAATGTGAAATTACATTAACTAAATAAAATTGGATTAAATGATAAAAAATTAATCTAATTACACTTTGAAACTAGTTAAATAGAAAATATAACAATATAAAATAATTATAAGAAGAGGTGGTTTTAAATAAAAATGCATTATATTTCACTATTCATTAAAATATAACTTTTTTTAGAAAAATACAAAAATTTCATCCAAAGTAAATTTTTATGTTCCACATTAAATGAAGAAGATTATATTGTCAAATATAAAATATAAAAATGAAAAAAGCTATATTTAAAAAGGATTATTCATTAAAAGTTGGTAAAATAACCTTCAAAAACTTTTAGATTATTTTATACATAAAATTAGATTCATTCTAATTTTATGCCTCTAAAATTTATTTGATAAATATAAAAAATGAAAAAAAGATTTGTAATAATAATATATTTTATTTTCATCATTCCCCCTAATAAAATGATTATGCGTTAACTATCATTTGAAATAATAATAATATTATTGTATTATTTTTCACTATAACTCAATGTTGTGAGCAACACAAGATTTACGAGAAACCTGTTGTAGCGTGTTGAGTACGCTTTCGAACAAAACATCAAATTAATGTAATGTTAATATTTTATTCATAAATATTAATAGATATGTTAATGTAATATTCTTTAAACACTTGGGATTTTACATCCTTCCCCACTTTTGAAAATTACGTCCTCATAAATTGAATTTGGGGTTGGTAATAAAGTATGACATTTTAAAATACATTTATTGAAATACCACATTGAAAAAATATTTATAAAACATCAACATTAATATAATAAAAGAGACATAAAAAGGTCACCCAATATAACCTATACTAGTATTCAATGTAGGAAAACATGGATATTGAAGAAAAATACACCCTATTTTTCTATTAGAGAGTGACATAAAACATGATCTATATAAATTTAACAATCAGAAAATCACAAAATATTAATGGGATAATGGGTATTGGATTTATTAGTAGGAAATGAAAAAAGAAAAAATTTCTGTTTTAAGGAATTTTTAATATAGTTGTGGAATATATTTATATGATTGACTAAGAATATAAGAAATGATACTTGTCAAGTATAATTTCTTCCATTAATAAATTTCTACGAAAAACCCACCATTTTCTAAACAAAGAGTATTCAAGATGAATTGGTCAGACCTAGTGCACCGGAATCAACTTATTGAGAATATCATAATCTAAAATTTATTAACTATCTATTCACCATATCTTAAAACATTAACCAAAACCAATTTTTTTAGGATTAGATTGGATAATTACCCCCAAAAAATAAACATTTATAAGAAAAATACAACTTGAAATATCCAAAATTAACATTAATACCCAAATTCCAACATATACCATTCAACAAATAACATTCCTTGAAATTCCTTAATATAATTCAGAATAATATGGAATCCAAAAATTTATAAGGATTTGATCACATATTCTTCCAAGATAAATTTGAACACTTGTCTCCAAATAACATCGACAACTCTTAATTTCTCATACCAAAAAGTAATTTCCAAAATAAAATATTCTCTATGATTGAATAATCACTTGAATAAATAACCAAAATCTCTATATTTCCATAATTAAATCATAAATTCTTCCAAAATAAAAAAATCTACATTTATTCCAAAATATATAATTACATAGTATTCTATTTAACATTATCATTAAGGGCACCCAAAATATTGAATTTCTTCCAAAATTACATTTATCACATAATCCCCAAATCATTTTCCAAAACCAATGTTATCCATTCAATAAAATATATGTGTCCCAAATAAATTTATACTTAATTGATAAAATAATTTATCTAAAAGAAGGAATACTATCCTGGGACATCACGTATGAAAATGGTAGGTGATAATGAATAGTCAAACTATGGTTGTGTGATCTATTCCCACAACCTTGTCACACATTATTGGTTGTCACATGGTTTGAGTGTTTTTCTTTTTACCAAGTTTTTTAATTCATATAACATTAACAAAATGTGATAAAGTTTTCAAAATTTACCAAATCCAATTTTAACATAAAATTTCTACTCATGTCTATAATTTTTCATCACATAAAGTAATATCTCATAATTAACTGAAAATAAAAGATCATATAAAGAATATCCATTAATTTTTAATTATTTCCACCAAAGAAAAGATAATTCTCCCTTGAATAAAATCTTCCCAAAACAAACTATATGGTTACACATACTAGAAAATGACTTCCAATGTAATCCCATAACCAAAAGACCATTAATACTTTTAAAAAATTCATCATATAAAAATATACCATTATGCTTTAATACATTATATGTAGACATCTTAATCACTCAAGGTTCTTCATAATCCATTAAATATTAATTTACAACATATTTATTAATAAATAATTCCTTTAATCCAGATATCATAATCTTTATGATGTTACCATTCTCTTTTGGAATTTTTTCCTTCTATAAAAAGGTAAACATTCACTCCCCTTCTTTAATATCACTTTTTCATAGAGTTGTAAATATTGAGATCATGAAATCACATGAAAAATATACCATGAAAAATAATTTTTTATGAAATGAATAGGTGATGGGTAATTCAAAAAATTTCTTGCATGTAATTGAATACTAAAGAAGATTTACAAATCATTAGAATATTCATTTTCATTTATAGTGATGACCAAATCATCTGAGATGGGTAAGAAGGATGTGAAAGACATCCTTTCATCCAATTTTGAAAATTAACCATAATTATCTAAAAGGAATAATCACATAAACATGAATTTAATTATTAATAAAAATATTATATAGGAAAAAGACAACTTAAAAAATATTATATTACTCTAATACATCAACCTCTTTATATATCCATTGATTAGGGATTAATAAAATCAACTTACTTTACCATAACCCTACAAATTTTTCAATATGATAACATAATTTTTAGTAATATTGGATCTTTAACCTACACAATGATAACATCCTAACCTCTAAATTTTTCTAAACCAACCTCTGATACTAATAATAATGCCCCATCCTTAAACATTAATTAATCTTGAGATATGTTAGAAATTGAATTTAATTAACTTCATAGATCTTTTTATGATTAGTTAATTAGATAATTAGGCCATATCTCATGTAACACCCCAAGCTCCCATGGTACGCTTCTCTTTCAATAATGCAATAGCTTACATTGTACGCACATTCAAGATTCTAACACACCGTGACCAATCAAAGTAGCCATTACGAATAGTAATACCCACCTTCTGTAATTATATAAATTTTATATTTACAAATTTAGTTCACTTTTGTATTCAGAATATCGAATATAGAATAGGGTTAATCTTTCGTATTTTTCTGATAATGTTCATTTATAACGAATAGTAAAAATGTTGTATTTTAATTCAAAACTGCCTTTTCATCCAATTTATTTATATAGTTAGATTTTCATTTTAAATGGTTTTAATGTATAATATAATTATGATTTTATCAATTAATAAAAAAAATTTCATTGGAAGTAATTTCACATTTCAATTGGACTTAAAAACAAGTCAATCTTTTGATATATTTTACTACTTAAAAACCCATATTTGGTTTTGACAACGGAAACTATTTTTAAGTAATGTACTGAAATTTATGTGTTTGGAATTTGGTAAAATATATTACCTATTTGGAATCATAAGGTCTAAATTATGTAATTAATACTCTTTTGTTTTTGGACATTATGAAGTGTAATGACAACAATTATCTTCAATTAACATGATTAATTAGTAATCAGGTAGTTAAGGGTAATAAAATAATATCATAAAAATAAAAAATTGACCCCAACATGTGTTTTAATACTATTGGGGGTGTCATGGTAGACCATGGGATGCCTTGTGCCAACTTAGGTACCCCATGGATTCACTTTTGTGTGATAGTGACATTTTTACATTTTATTTTTTCAGAGAAAGGAAAATATTACGAAAGTATGTAACACCTATGTAAAACAATTTTAATTTTGTCCCAATAAATGATATATTTGACTATAAATAGTAATTAGAAATCTAAAACGATTTCCTATATCATGATAGTTTTTTATAATATTTAGACACTAAATAAATAAATTTATTTATGACACCATGATGATGTAGTGATTACCTCATTAACGAACGATTTAAATAAAATAAAAAGATATAGTAAAATCTAAAACATACACTTGTATAAACCCTATTTTATGGGTGTATTTCAAACCGTTATCACCTTATCCTTGAAATATATCATTTTTGAACCATTAAAATCCAAAAAGCATTTCATAATAAAGTAACATTTCAATCTTTCCAAAAGTGCCCCTCCTTTCCTCTTATAAAAGGCCCCCAACTCTACCACCTTATTCACCCCATAAAATCCATTTCTCTCGGCCAAAATCTAACCAAATACCCTCTCAAAGTTCCTCCCTTAATCATAGAAGCCTTACCTTAGGCAGAAATATCTTCAATAAACCCTTTTTTTTCAAACCAAGGGGAGTTAACTGATTTAAATGTAATATATTCTGTTATGTTCTTTTGTTTTATTTTGCTTCTCCAACCCCCAAAACTATTCTTATTCTTTTCTTTTGTAAAAAAACCAGTATCATAAATATATTGGATGTTGTTATGAGAAGGATTCTGACTACACTTACACACACCTTCATCTAATGGTTAAAGACCATACTGTTTCTCTGGGTGGCGAATTACTACCTCATGAAACGATGATTGTTCAATATTATTTTAACACCTCTCATAGAGGCCATTAAGATGAAACTATATTTATATATGATATATTTTATGTTTATGTTTTCCTTATGCTTCTTTATTTTTTATTTATGTCATACCATTATGATATCCATTATGGGTAAACGCGATAATTTCATTTTAAGAAGTGCTCACTACCGCCCCCTTAAAGTGATTTGAATAGTTAATGTCATATGTGGGATGTATAAAGGAAGAAGTTAAATGATATTATATATCATATTATAGTTTAACTATAATGTAACTTCATATAATCATGATTTAATTCCCTTAAATATGAAATAGAAATGAAAGTAGCGTTCACGCGTACGTACGGCTTACCATCTCCTTGAACGGTGCATTTCATTTCTTACCTCTAAATGTAATATAATATTACAAATGGATTTATATACTGGATATATATATGATATATATGATATCAAGATCATAAATATAATTCTATAGATAATGGATATTTTACCACATGAACAGCTTGTAATTATAAGAAGTTTATTGTTGACTCAAGTACCAAAGATCGACAAAATGACTGTTATTAACTTAAATGACTACCTAATTTTCGTAACATGGTAATAAGTTATATAAAAGAAATAATGAATGTGAAAAAGGTTCTTAAGAAAGTATAGATTAACTCTATTTTATTATTCAGAATATTAAAGAATGATCGAGTCATGTCGGACATGAGGTAATGGTTAATTCTACATCCTCTTCATTATTCAAGGTTGTTCATATGTAATTATCTACTGGGACCTCTTTATCATCCACATCCAAGTTTCTAAAAAATGTCTTTCAAATTTTTTTTAATATTTATTATACAACAGGTTAAATTCATCTATACCCTTATTTGACCTTATGCGTTTTTGAAAGGAATTTTCTGTTATTTTCCAAACAAGGTACTTTTTGACATTTTTGACAAAATTAAGGTAATAATGTTTTTGAACTTATATAGAGGGTGCGGCTATTTTCTGCTATTGTAAAATCATTGAAGCTTACCTTACAAGTTTATAAGAATATTGTCAAAGTAAATGTTTTCTTTTACAATTATTTGACTTTTAAATGATTTGAAAAAAGATATTTCTCTCAAATAGTTTTGATTTCATCTATGTCAACATCCTTTGAATTATTTTAAGCTTATTTGAAGTTGATTTATTATGATTCAAAACATCAATATTGTATTGAAGGTTTTGTGATATGTTTGACTGTAGATGTGTTATTTTTATACCATTTAGGGTTTGTGGATAAATTATTGACATTTCCTATGCTAGTTTTAATATGAATGTTTATGTTATGTTTAAACCTATTTATATAAGGAATGCATTGGACATAATAAGTGACGGGTGGAGCCTTCTATAGCTTCTCGATGCATCGGTTGGTCTCATGAGACAAACTAGTGTCTTGGAACAAGGCCTTTCCAAAATCCTATTTGTAGTCTTGACACACGGCCTTGACTATGTGGTTATGATAGTCTGGAATTATGCATTCCATCATTATGAAAGTGGTTATTGATATTTCATGTGAATATTTGACTTGTAGAATATCTATGTGAATAAGTAAATGGAATTATTTCATTTTATTTTTTCCATGTTATTCTAAAGTTCAATTTTAAAAATATTTTGTTTTAGTTTTACAATATCCTTAAATGTTTATGCTTGTTTATGATGTTTCCGCTATATTGTTATCCTAACAGAACATTTGAGATCACCCCTTTCTATGTTTTATTTTTCCCAGGATGTGAAGAAGTGTATTATGATTGGCCTGAAGGGATAGTCTAAGGGATAATTGTGTTCAAAGGGGACAATATTTTGTTGTTGTTTTCATTTCATGATGTAATGTAAAACTTATTAATGTATTTAGTGTTTAAAGGCTACTAAAATAATCGTTCCTTCGAGAATTGATCTTTTGTGATCATCCCAATGTTATGTAACAATGCACCAACTCTGGGTAACTAGGGTTGGGGAATTACAATTGGTATTAGAGGATGTTTAGTACTAACCTTTGAATCTAGATTTAGATATACTCTGATTAGAGAACATATCCCTAAGAATGAATTTGAGGATTAGAATAGAAGAACTTTCTAGAATTTTTGTATTGTAGATATTTTTTGAGTTTTTCGAGCAATACATCCCTATCTAGATATGATTAGGTAGAGGCGGCTTTGGCATAGATGTACCTAGGGGTAAAACCTGAAAACACCGCATTGATCTAGACTCGAATGAGAACTGGGGCACGACAATGGACCTTACTGCACTCTTAGTTACGATACTCCCAGGGGATATGCTTAGGATAATTCATGATTTCATTACAAACCATTATAAAGGGTTTATGAGTATATACTTTCTCAAAGAAATCTTTTTTTTATGATTATGGATTATATCCATAAACTTTTCAATATATGTTTAGTTTTTTACAAGCTTGGAATTATAAATTTTGATTCATAAACAAATCTAATTTATGAAATTGTTTAGAAATGGTGCCTTGTGGAAGGAATGGAAACCATATCAATTCATGAACTCCATGTAGGGATTTCCCTCCTGCTCAAGATAATTATAGTGGTGCTAGTGATAGAACTGGTGCTGATCAGCTTATCACCATACTAGGAAAACTCACTCAGGTTATGAATAATAACCTTACAATTATGGAGCACCCTGATCCGCAACATGGAGGATCAATGTTAGATCGCTTCATTAGGAAAAGACCACAAAAATTTAGTGGGAGTACAAGTATATTAGTACCTGAGCAATGGATAAATTCCCTAGAGAAAATATTTCAAGCCTTAGGGAGTAGTGAATGAGAAAAAGTTGTCATGGCAGTTTACCGCCTCACTGGAGATGCTGATCAGTGGTGGTTATTGATTCAAAATAAATAGAAAGATAAAGAAGTATCAAGTATGAAATGGAGAGAGTTTAAAGAGATTTTCTTCCAAAAATACTTTCCTCATGACCATCGAGCGGATATGGAAAGACAATTTATGAGTTTGAGGCAAAATGAGAACGAGAATGTTGCAAAGTATGAGTCTAACTTTACAAGGTTAGCGAGGCATGATCCAGATTATATACATAACCCATGAAGTAAGATAGATCATTTCTTTTATGGGTTAAAACCATTTCCCCTTTGAGATTTAGTATCTCAATCCTTCTCATCGTACAAGGATATTGTCTCATGTGCTATCAAGACAGAAAAAGAATTCTCTAAGTCTTATGACAACAAAGTAATGTATGAGAAGAAGAGAATGGTGGAGAAAGAGACAGATAAACGGAAAATTGTGGTAAGAAACACCCCGGTACTTTCCTAAAAAGAATGAGAGTTTGTTACAAATTTGGAGAAAAAGGTCACCAGACTCATGATTGCAAGGGAAAGAAAGAGGTTGTCAATGTTTAATGCTACTATTGTAGGGAAATGAGGCATTATGAAAATGTATGTCCAAAGTGCCAAGGAAACATACTTCAAAAAAGGCCAAGGGAGCAAGGCAAGGCTTATCTTGTTACTACAGATGAAGTTGAATAATTATTGTATTTATGTTTTTGGACTCAAGAACTATATTATGATTATAAGAATAATGTGATATATATAAGAATTGCACTTCAGTACTTTTTGTTTTCATTAAGGTTTTAATATGATTAAGGTAATCATATTTGTAGTATGTGAAAATAAGAGAAACATTACTTTGTTTGGGAAATCTGATGTTACAATTTATTTTGGAATTTAGAGACCTTTTAGAGAAAGTCTGGAGAGAGGTATTTTGGATAACTATAAAGGTTGGAATGGAATAAGTTGATGTTTGGATAGTATTGTTTATAGTTAAAACATTTATGAAGATTATTTTTGGAATATTATAATACTATAGTTTTAGGAAAAGGAGAACCTACAGGTCGGGGGATAACCCATCGTGTTGGACAAAGATGCAGGAATCGAACCCACAACCATAGTCTGATAGGCCTTTATTACCTACCAATAGCCTACAAGAAGTCCCTAGTTGTTACAAATTAGTCTTCCTAATCTAAATGGTATGTTTTGATATTTGGAACCTTGTACTATTTGGATAAATATAATATTTTTGAGTTCTATTACCTTTTGGAGTGAAAGATGGGTTTGTGTTAAAAATTTTGTAAGGAATGAATGTCTACATGACATTTAAGTATATATCCTTTCTTTCTTATTAAATCTCATAAATAAATTCTTCAACATTATGAAAGGTAACTTAAAACAAAAAAACAGTTAACTTTTCCTACTGGGGAATCAAACACCATTTTACCAATCAGATGTTTGTGATTTTCTTGGAGTAAACTTCATCCTAATCCTGTTTTCTACTACTCTCCATATGACCTTGATGGTTTTTCTCTCCTCCATATCCATGTTTTCATATAATCATAGTATTGGCTATCTCGGGAGAACTTTGTACTTCCCTTTCTTTCTTTTAAAGATATATTTTTATTAACCCTATTTCCGATGTGGGATTTCAACAAAGTATTTCCTACTTTCAACATTTTATTTTCGAAGAACAATTTCAAATTGTGAGGATGCAATTTTTTGAAGAGGGGAGAATGTAACACCCCAAGCTTCCACAGTACGGTTCCCTTTCAATAATGCAATAGCTTGCATTGTACGCATGTTAGAGATTCTAACACACTGCGACCAATAAAAGTAGTCTTTACGAATAGGAATACCCACTTTTTGAAATTATATAAATTTTATATTTCAAAATGGGCTTCATATTTGGACTCGAAATATTGAATATATCCAAGGGTGAATTTTTGGTATTTTTCTGATAATTTTCATTTTTAATGAATAGGGAAAAATGTTGTATTTTAATTCAAAACTGCATTTTCATCATATTTATTTATATAGTTAGATTTTCATTTTAATTTGTTTTAAAATATAATAGAATTACGTTTTTATCACCTAATACAATGTTGTTCGTTGGAAGTAATTTCACATTTTAATTGGACGTAAAAAGAAGTCAATATTTTGATAGATTTTACTTCTTAATAACCCGTCTTTGGTTTTAACAACGAGAATTTTTTTTAAATTAATTACTGCAATTTATGCATTTGGAATTTGGTAAAATAGATTCCATATTTGGAATAAGAATGTACAAATTATGTAATTAAGACTCTTTTGTTTTTGGAAATTATGAATAGTAACAACATCAATTATCTTTAATTAACATGATTAATTAGTAATCGTGTAGTTAAGGGTAATAAAATAATATCATAAAAATAAAAGCATAACCCAAAAATGTGTCCTAATTCTCTATGTGGTGTCATGGACAACCATGGGATTCCATGTGCCAACTTAGGGTCACCATGGAATCACTTTTTGTGCTAGAGACATTTTATCATTTTATTTTTTTAATAAAAGGAAAATAAAACAAAAGTATGTAACACCTAAGTGAAACAATTTTAATTTTGTATACATAAATGATATATTGGACTAAAAATAGTCATTATAAAGATTAAAATAATTCTTAAATCATGATATTTTTTTATAGTTTTTAGACACTAAATAAATAAATTTATTTATGACACCATGATGATGTCGTGATTACCTCATTAATGAGCAATTTAAATAAAATGAAAAGACAAGGTAAATTGCAAGACATTCACTTTTCTAAAGACTATTGGATGAGATTATTTCGAACCCTTATCAACTTATCCTCGAAATATATCATTTTGGGACCTTTAAAATCTCAAAATCATTTCATAATAAAGTTATATTTCAATCTTTCCAAAAGAGCCCCTCCTTTCTCTTATAAAAGGCCCCCCACCTCTACCACCTTATTCACACCATCAAAGCCATTTGGATCAGCCAAAATCTTCCCAAATACCCACTGAACATTCCTCCATTCATCATATAAGCCTTACCTTATGCAGAAAACTCTTCAAGAAACTCTTTTGGTTCAAACCAAGGGGAGTTACTCGATTTAAAGGTAATTTCTTCTCTTTTGTTCTTTTGTTTTATATTTCTTCTCCAACCCCCTAAAACCTTTTTATTATTTTATTTTGTAAAAAAAACAGTATCATAAATATAATTGGATGTTTTTATGAGAATTATTCGAACTAAACATACACACACCTCCATCTAATGGTTAAAGAACATACAGTTTCTGTGGGTGGCGAATTACTAACTTATGAAACGATGATTGTTCAATATTCTTTTAATGCCTCTCATGGTGGACATTAATATGTCACTATATTTATATATGACATAAATAATGTTTATTTTTTCCTTATGCTTCTTTATTTTTCATTTATGTCTTACCTTTATGATTTCCATTATGGGTAAATGCGATAATTTCATTTTAGGAAGTGCGGACTACCGCCCCCTCAAAGTGATTTGAATCGTTAATGCCATATATGTGATGAATAAAGAAAGGATTTAAATGATATTATATATCATATTATATTTTAATTATAATATACCTTTATTTCGTCATGATTTCATTCCATTAAATATGAAATAGAAATGAAAGGAGTGTTTATGCGTACGAACGACTTACTGTCTCCATGAACGGTGCATTTCATTTCTTACCTGTAAATGTTATGTAATATTATAAATGCATGTACATAATGGATATATATGATACATATGATATAAATATCATTAATATAATTATTCAGATAATGGATATTTTACCACATGAACCACTTGTAATTATAAGAAGTTTATTATGGACTCAAGTACCAAAGATCAACAAAACGGCCGTTATTAACTTAAATAACTACATAACTTTCATAAAATGGTAATAATTGATGTGTAAGGAATAATGAACTTGAAATAGGTTCTTAAAAATGTATATATTAACTGTAGTTTATTATTTAGGAGATTAAAGAATGGTCGAGTCAAGTCGAACACGAGGTAAGGGTTAGTTCTACAACTTCTTCATTAATCTAGGTTGTTCATATGTAATTATCTACTGGGACCTCTTTATCATCCACATCCATGTTTTATAAAAATTTCTTTCAAAACATTTTTACTATTTATTATACAATGGGTTAATGTAATTTATAACATTATTTGACCTTATACATTTTTTAAAGGAATCTTTCTGTCATTTTCCAAACAAGGTACTTTTTGTAATTTTTTGACAAAATTTATGTAATAATATTTTTTTAACTTATATGGTGGGTGAGGCTATTTTAAGACCTTATTAAATCATTGAATCTTCCATTAAAATATTATAAAAATATTTTCAAAGGAATTTTTTTCTTTTGCAATTATTTGACTTTTAAATGATTTCAAAAATGATATTTCTCTCAAATAGTTTTGATTTACTCTATGTCAACATCCATTGATGTATTTTAAGCTTATTTGAAGTTGATTTATTATGATTCAATACATCCATATTGTCTTGATGTTTTTGTGATATGTTTGAATATTGATGTGTTTTTTATACCCTTCATAGTTTATGGAAAAAGTATTGACATTTCCGATGATATTTTTGATACGAATGTTTATGTTATGTTTAAAACTGTTCTTATGAGGAATGAATTGGACTTAATAAGGGATGGGTGGAGCCCGCTATATCTCTTCAATGCATCAGTTGGTCTCATGAGACAAACTAGTGTCTTGTCACAAGGCCTTGACAAACTATGATTTTTAGTCTTGGCACAAGGCCTTGAATATGTGGTTATGATAGTCTGGCATTATGCATTCCATCATTATTAAAATGGCTACTGATATTTCATGTGAATATTCGACTGGTAGAATATCCATGTAAATAAGTAAATGGAATTATTTCATTTTATTTTTTCCATGGTATTCTAATGTTCACATTTAAAAGGATTTTTTTATACAATTGCCATAAATGTTTATGCTTGTTTATGAATGTTTCAGCTATATTGTTATCCTTACTGATCATCTTAGACGCCCCCTTTCTATGTTTTATTTTTCCCAGGATGTGAAGAAGTGTATTATGATTGACCTAATGTGATAGTCTAAGGGATAAGTGTGTTCAAAGGGAACAAGATGTTTTTGTTGTTTTCATTTCATGATGTAATGTAAAACTTATGTCTAGTGTTTCAAGGCTACTAAACTAATCGGTCTTTCGAGACTTGATCTTTTTTTATCACGCCAATGTTATGTAATAATCCACCAACTCTGGGTAACTGGGGCCGGGGCCTTACATCTCATATATAGTAACATAAATATTACAAGTAGATGCTTTTAATCACTCTCATTTTTTTTCATAAAAAAGACTTTATTAAAACATATTATTGTTTCAGGTTTTAACTACAAAAAATTTCGTCGATACTATCCTGGAATCGATTCATATTTATGTGGTGTAAAAACATTTATAATAATAGGATGAGAATAAAAATCTAAAAAAGGGATACATAATGAATAAATAATTTAGTTCTGCAAAAACATGTAAACCATAAATACTTAATCCAAATATAATTCTCTTCTCCTCTAAGAAGCATCAAAAACACATTAATAAATATAATCTCATTTGTTACCAATTTCTAACCAAATTATTTCCATAAATCCCATATAAATAAACATATAACATAAAATGGTGTCTTGGTATATAAACATTCTTAAATAGAATTACCATATTGTCAACTTCCACACACATCACTAAATGGAATAGCCATACGACCAAATTCTATACCCAATGCATTAGTGGTTATAACGTAACCTCCTATCCGAGATTTATCGTGGAACCACCCATCATTATTTTATCACCTATATACCTATCTCAGATTTATAACGTAACCTCCCATAAAATGTCTAAGCTCCATTATATTTTCAAAACATGTAAACAATTGTAATTATCAACATTCCATTCATAAAATTTCATTTTCTTTCACATCAAATAATTTCACGATATTGAAATAGTAAATCCACTTTCAAAACCATTTTCAATACCAAAAACTACAATTAGGGAATAAGGTATTTCTTTTCCTTTAATAAATATTATGTCTTATAAAGGAATCCAAATATCAAATAATTGTTATGGCAGTACAGAAGTCGTTGTCACCATATATGTTAAAAAAATTAAATTTTGACATTTTTTAAATTTTTCAATGAAAAAATAATACATTTGAATGAAATTAAAATTCTTATAGATTTATTATACACATTATAAAATAAGTTCGTCTATAACATGAAAATATGTCTCAATGAAAGGAGTTTGAGTCCAAGTCTATTACTTTTTGTCCGAATCGTCACGTACAATCATATTGTTCTTGAATAATAAACATAGGTAAATTTATTCATTCCTAATAACATTTTAACTGTTTATTTTTCCTTTTATATAACTTATTATCATGTTATAATAATTACATAGATATTCAAGTTCACATGATTCATTTTGTTGATATTCGGTACTTGAGTCGAAAATAAACTTGTTTAATGAAAATTGTCCATGTTGTCAAATGTCCATCATCTCTGGAGTATTATTCAAGATATAACTATAATATATTTCTAGTATATATAAATTTATAATTTCAATAATATTTGGATATAATAAATAAAATTCACTGTTCGTTGAGACAGTAGGTCTTACGTACGGATAAATGCTGCAATCATTTAAATATCTTGTTATAAGTATAATAGTCAAATTATATAAATGTATTTATAACACAACTATTGTATTAATGACATGTATGCATTATAGGTTTAATAAAACAATCTTTTATACATTTCTTGTATAGAAGGAATTTGTCACATCGCATTGAGGGGGAAGAAGTCCACAATTCCTATAACCAAATTATCTTATTAACACAACCCTAAAATCATAAAGGTATGTTATAAATAGAAAATAACAAAATTATGTAGACAATATAAATATAATATATATCATATATAAATAAATTGTTATCATATTGACGCCCACGAGATGTGGAAGAAAAAAAATAGATGAATCTTCGGTTCTTGAGGCAGTAGTTCGCCGTACAAAGAAACAGTATGTTCTATATCCAATAGATGAATGTGTGTGTATGTTTAGGAAGAATATTTAGAATAAAAAACATATTATATTTATTATATTATATTTTTTATAAAATAATTGAATAATTAATACTTAGGGGGTTAGAAAAAGAAAATAAATGAATGTAGCTTGAGAGATGATGTTACCTCTAAATTGGGTAACATCTTTTGATTTGATCCAAAAGGATTACATGATTGTCCTTATACTATTATTATGGAATCTTGGAGGAAGTAAGGGATGTTTGGAGCTTACTGAAGTAGATTTTGGGCGATCCGTGGGGCTTGATAAGTGTTAGTAACTGGGTAGTGATAGTGGCATTTTTATGCGGGAGGAAGAGAACTTTTGGATAGTCTTGAAATATTATTTTCTTATATATTTATTATTTAATTATAATGGATCCAAAGTAAAATATTTCATGGATAAACTGAGAAGGGGTATAAATCCTCTCACCTAATAGGTTTTATACAAGTTTAGGTCACAAATTTATCCTTATCATTTGGACTTAACCCTTATTTAAATAAATTAACTCTAACCATGTCTTATTGTATTTTTACACAATATGGTTATCATGTTCACTATAAAATGAAAAGAGATCCTCAATTGGATCCTTAATGGAATTTTTAAAATTATTTATTTAATTTGGATGAATCTCATATTTTTATGACTATTATATCATTCAATAAAATATTATTTCTTTTAAAAACTCAGTTATGTCATTTTTGACAATATTTATTAATTGATTTTTGTTAAATTCTTAACATGTTGACTAATTCAAGTAAAATACACTAACTCAAATATAACATGTCAAAATTTCCCATAATATTTTTGTATTTCATAAAATTATTCAAATTGATATTATTTTAATATTTATAATATCATTTATTTTAAAATTTCATCAATCAAGCAATCACTACTTTATCATTTTATCATTAATTAATTTATTTATTTAATGTCATGACAATATAAATAAAAAACCATGATGTCTAAAAAACATTATTTTTATAATGACTATTTATATTAAATGATATCATTTATATAACCCACCATAATATTATTTTAATAAAAATATTCATATTTATGTGATATTTCTCTTTACTTTAAATTAATTATTATAACGTGTCATTATCTCACCCATGTGATACACATATGCCAAAAGTTAGGCTTATGGATTGTTTTGGTCTACCATGAATCATCCAATAGGATTAGGACATGTTTTAGGATAGTTTTATATTATTATAATATAAAATTTTACACATATTTTCTAGATTTTACTTTTAACCATGGTAAATAAAAATATTTACTACAGTTACAATTCATAAAGTCCTATAATAAAAGGGGTATATTTAAAAAATTTGGACATTATGATTCAAAATATGGAATCAATTTTTATAAATTCAAAACCTAGAATTTGATGAAATTAATTTAAAATTAATTCCCCTTACAAAACGCTAAAATAGTTTCTTTAATGTAAATAAAATCAAAAGATTAACATGTCATTTTATCAAATCTGAATGTGAAATTAATTCCAATGATAAAAATTAAAAAAAAGAAAAAAAATTAATCCAAATAATTTTACAACCATTTAAAATTACAATAAAACTATATAAATAAATTACATGAAAATGAATTTTTGAATTACTATAGAGTAATTTCTACTATTCATTAAAATATGAATTTTATTATAAAAATACAAATATATTATATAAAGTATATTTTGATGATCATATATCAAATAAGAAGATTATATTTTAAAATAAAACATATAAATGTGAAAGAACTATATTTAAAAAGGGTTCTCATTCAAAAGTTGGTACAAAATCCTTTTAAAAATATAATATTATTTTATGTTTAAAATTGCATTAATTCTCATTTGAAGACTTTAAATTTTGTTGGATATTTGTAAAAAACATTAACAAACAAGTTAAATCATATTATTGTTAGTTCTCTTTATTCCCTCCAATACAATGTTTAGGCGGTAACTACTATTTAAATTAATAATTATATTATTTTATTTTTTTTTCGGTATAACTCAATGTTGTGTGCCACATAATATTTTAGATAAACCCATTGTATGTGTCATGTATGTTATCAGACAAATCTTCCCCTTACTGTAAAAATATTATTTTATTCATAAATATTAATTTATATGAAAATTTATTATTCTATAAATACCTGGGATGTTACACCTTTAGTTGTGGCTTGAGAAATTCCAAATTCATCTCTTACTCCAAGAATAGAAAATTAATTTGTTATACCATAAACACAAATAGAGAAAAATATTCATAATATAATTATAAAAAATTTCATTGATATCTAGTTATCATGACATCAAAATGTTTAACATATGATATCAAGTATTAATAAATAATAATATAATTTAATCCATAAAACATTATCCAATGTTCAACATAAGCCATTTCCCACAAAGTTATCATATGAACCTTCAAAAATATTAATATAAAAAACATTAGAAATAAATTTAATAAATTAAACAACATTAATCCCACTTATATTAATTTAATTATTGATTTTCACATACCAAATAGGCGAAGAACATCTTGATGTATTCTCTCGAAACAAGTTAATAACATGAATTTCAAAAAAATAATATTGAAAACATACATTCTGAATAATTCCCTACATAAAACCTAGTTAATCAGATATATTCCTAAAATCCAAAAATGGTATAGTATATATCAATGATGGAATAAACCACATTTTCAATAAATCAATAATTAATTTTGAGGATATCAATAAAATACAATTTAATTTTTCCATATCAATAATCTCTTATCCAACATAAAAATAGTTCTATAAACATTATGGATTTATTAAGGGTTACTTTCCTCAAATAAAAATATCACCTTTCCAATAATTCACTTTTCTAGGTCATCAGTATAATTCAACTAATTTTTTAAAATCTTAACCAAAAACATTTATAGAAAAATCCATATATATTTAGTGATGTATATAACATTATTTTTGAATTTGAATAGATAAAAACATCAACTTCCCACTTACATCTCAAACCATTAAATTGGCTCATCATATTATTCATTAATACCTCATTACTTTCAAATTCCATTTATATTCTATTAATCATAAACAACAAAGCCATTTATCCTAAAACCTTGTGGATTCTCTTCAAAATAATTCTCTTTATGAAATCATTTTTCATAATTCAAATACATTTAATATTTAAAACATTCAGTAGTCAATGAAAACGTATAGATAACATTATCCTCTTCCATTACGTTAAAATAAAATTTCATTTTGCCAAAAAATTACATTCATTGATTTATTGTTTTTACACAAAATACAACTTCTTATACCTATAAGATATTCACTTGAGTTATCTTCTCACATTCTTGTTATATAAGAAACTAAATCTATTTTTCCATGGCCTATATTACCAAAAATATTAGTGAAATCTATTCTTATCTTCATTGTTGATTCTGAGAGTTGTTTATGGGTAACATTGATAATCATTATCCATGATAACTGATTAGGTAAAATCACTGTTTCCCTCACTATAGTAAACATCCCATTTTCCTTATCAATAGTTTTTTCAGCATTAATTTTTTTCTGAATTACTTATGGTATATTCCACTTATAAGAACAAAAAAAACATAGTGTGAGAAGCACTAATCATTGAGAGAAACATTATAGTCCTAAATATCTCTTAAAAATTCCTAAATTATGAATCCTTATTTTAAATATTTGACACATTAGGATTAAACTTAGTATTTCATTGTGACCATATATTTAAATCTATTATTATAATTCATAATGAGTTTTTGAAATAAAAATTTTTATACCATGATTATGTCAAACTAGGTGTGCAGAAATTCCAATTGTCGTGTTGAAGGTGAAGATCAAGTTTAAATCATTCCACCCTTTTAGAGATATTGTCCCACACAACCACTAAGATAGATTGACATACACTTATAGTATCTAGACAATAATATAATTTATTAACAACCATTTAGTCTATCCTTTTAAAATATCCTAAGTACATTTCTCATTCTTGGAATCATAATTGTACTTATCCATAGAGAATTGTCTTGACATATTCTCTTGAATACTCATAGGGATGTCTCGAAAGCTTTCTCATACTAGTATTGAAAGGTTAATAAAACATTCTTATGATTCCAACTATTTTTCCCTATTATTATCATACTTATACATTACATCTCATTCTATTAATATACAATATATTATACCAAAATACACCTGAAGTCCATAATAGTTTAGCATTACTAGAGACTGTAAAAAATATTCTAATTTGGTGAAATATATTTAATGTTTCCCAAAATTACATTCCCATTTAGTAATATTCATAGGAATACCCTATATAAATACATTCTTCATAACCTATGGTTGGTAATCATTAAAATGGGAGAGCTTAGATGCTCATAATGTTTAAAGAAAGAGATACATAAGCATAACATGATTATAAGTTTACAGGAACATGTTCTTATGTATAAAAAAGTCAAGGTATTATAACATGGGAATAAAATTTAGAAACCATAATATGCATATCAAATATAATAATATCGATTCATGGTATAAATATTGGATATATATAAGAAATGAATCATAAGGTAATCAAGGATATGATCTATTAATGAATAATATTGGTATAAGCCATAGATTTATGGTATACACATAATCACATAGAATCTTATGTCAAGGATACCCTCCAAAATGATTATTACATGTTAGGCTTGGGATATCCACCCATGTAACTTCTTTAGGATTGGTATGACCTATAATGTATGCACTTTTAGGCATGGGATATCAACATATTTATCTGTCATTTTGGGATTTGGATAACCACCTATGTGTCCTCTAAGTTCTTAAAACATTTTTCATTACCCAATGTATTAGAGGGAGATATTTTTTCCACCGCTCACATAATGAAAAGCATATGTATGTGTGCCAAAAGAATATAAATAATTAATCATATAATAATCCATGAAATGATGTGGGATTTATAAAAAATTCATCATATCATAACCTATGGAAAACAGACATGTTTAATAATCATTTCATCATTTTAAAACTCATGATTACTGAAGTGGGTTTTGTTATAATTTTATCATGATATAACCCTTGGAAGAGAAAGTGGATTCATAATCATCAATCTCATCATAAAAAATGTAAATATTTAATTATAATGTTATCCTTGGATCATATCCTCAAAAAAGAAAATATTAAATTAAGTGATATCATATAAGATGGATAATGATTTTGTAATATTAGTCACTTGAAACATTTCTTAGAAAGAGAAAAGTTTTTCATAAAAAATAATAACATATTTTTGGGAAACATTTAATTGAGAAGAAACCTAAAAACATATAATGGATTCATTTAAAAACTAATTTAAAACATTTATTGATGAAAACAAGCTTTCCACGTGAAGAATAAAATTGAAAACATAATGAATTTTTAAAATGACATACTTTTCAAATAACAATAAAAGCCTATAATGGATTCATTGATTAAAATAATTGTCCTGGTGATGGGAAATCACATTCATTCCATTCATGATAAAACAATTATTACATTCTCATTTTCAAAAAAATCCAAATGGTAATTTCATGGAATCCAATAACATATTCTATTCAAATCTATTATATATACTAAACTTGGATTCTCCAAGATGACGTGTCACCTTGCCAATAAACCACTTCACCTCAAAATCTTGAAACCTATTTCACCTTTTCCCCCTCCCACAATGGGGTCCCCTTATTCCCCATGACTCCTCAACCCCACTATCTAGTTTAGGGTTTCCTCCGTCCATCTATTTCCTCGAAAATCATGAAATCTTCCTGCCATCTCTTCCCTCTGATGTCAGCCGTCCTTCCATGAGCTTCGTCTTTCCATAATGCTTCTAAAAAAAGTCGATGAAAATTATGGTATCATTTTTCTTTCAGTAGTTTTTGCGATCAACTGCACTTACCAACATTTTTCTTCCCATCTCACTTCTTGAAAATCATAATATACTTACAATATTTCATCAGTCTTATTGTATCAATGCATCGGTAAACATCATTGAGTCTGTTATCAATTTCTCTTCATCTAAATGTCTGCATTTTTTTAATCCCACTAATCCTACTAGGCCTACCACTTCAACGTCATTGTGGCCCGATTCATCAAAACATGCATACAATTTCTCACTCTTCATCCCCTACGACAAATGCTATGTGATTTTTCTCATATATAAATCCTCCAGAAGTTCATCGACTGTATATCCCCCGATATTTTACTGCCAAAGCAAGCTGTCAAATTGTATCTATCGATTACAAAACTAGCTCAACATTAACACCATGATACATCACTATCTCACACATCTACTTATATAGTTGTATTAAAATAATACCATAAACCATTACATCTATTTTAGTCTTATTCTTTGAATATGATAACATTCGACAAACAATTCATGTGCTTAAATTTGATGTTGATGGTGGTTTCTACTAAAAAACCATAGAATAGGCAAACCTTGTTTCTATAGTTTTAAAATAATAATATAAATATAATATTATTATTTCTATCCTACTTCTATCATAGATTTATAATTATTCTTCCTTGTTGAGTTGAAATACCTCCATATTATACATTGCAGCAGCTCTTCTTCTCGTGCAACATACAAAAATAGCATCAATATTACTGCAATCAATTCTGTCCAAATTTATTTTAGTGGTAAAACAATTCACATTTTCTCGAACAACCCAGTTCACAAAAATATTTCAGTTACCAAAAAATGACTCCCATTTTTTGATGTTATATATTTAATGTCATTTATATATTCAACAAGAAAATTTTCACAATATGCATTCACTTTCTACCATGTCTTACCTACTAGACATTACAATTAAAAAAATAATATTTTGAAGTATATTTATGAAAGATATAAAATTTGATACCCATTTTATTTTTAATTTAATATACATACCCTTAAATATACTATATATTCCTTCAAAAACATGACAACTCAACAAAAAGAAAACCGATACAAAGATGTAGACACGATCAGCATTAAGAGATGCAAGGTTGCAAAGGATACTACGTATGAGGGAATGACAAAAATGTAGACAAAGAATTTAACTTCTTCCATTCATTCCATAATGTTATCTACACTTTTACTAATTTTTAAATGTATAGGTAATTCATGAACTGACTTCTATCACCTATGTTCTACTGAAATGTATGAAATAGTACAACTGAGTTCCAATTTGAATAGGGGAGCACACATACCACTGTCACCCTTAGCTACCAATGGGGAGTTCAATTTCAAATTACCAAAAATTAAAAAATACAATCGATATATTACTTCTAAATACAGTTGAATAAATTACATATTCTCTTCTTGAATTCACAGTTCCTTATGAATGTGGAACTTCAACACCAATATATATTAGAACAAGCAATATAAAAGGATTTCATTAAAAAATTAAATGTACCTGAAATATGTACTTTTTATTTTTATTCTTTAAATACATTTATTTAATTTATAAAAATTTCATACATGTACTATATATTGACCTATAGACTATAATAACATTTTTTTAACTAAAAAATCTGAACCACTACAATGGATTTTCACCACCAAAGGAGAAGCTCACATATTGTTGTCACCTATATCTTTGAATGTTGAATTCCATTACAATGTCTCATTACATTAGCTAAGAATATTACTTTTATTTTTTCATAAATTTATTATTTATGTAAATATTATATTTCATTGACAGATCATTATGAAAATGCAAATTCATCAACATAATCTGTGCGATATGGAAAGAGAAAGAATATATCCAAATCCAATTTCGAAAATGATGCCCCCTTCGTTGATGATTCTGTAAACCTTATATTGGGAACATTTTTCTTGTTACAACTTCTAGTTACAATAGCATTCCATAATAATGTAAAATTATATTGGCTAAGAATATTAATTTTATTGTGTCATAACATTGATTAGTTAGTTAAATATTATATTTAATTGATAGATCATCATGACTATGCAACTTCATAATCAAAATCTACACGATATAGAATGAGAAAGTGTATAACTAAATCCAATTATGAAAATGATGTCCCCTTTGTTGAGGATTTTGTAAACCTTTTCTTGTGACAAACATTCCAGTTACAACTACCTTCTATTGAATAGTTAATTATATCTTAATTACTTATGTTATCTCAAACCACTAAGACAAACATTCTCACATAATCATAATCTAGCTCTTTATCATAGTGAGAATAAGAAATAAATTAAAATAATTTTCAATTTCCATACAATTTAATTTGTTTCATTCTACGTTTACAATATATACCTTTTTCCATCTTTAAATACTGGCAACAAAGCTAATTTTTCTGGTACAGGTGTGTTGTAGTATGTAAACATCCTTTCTAATTACTTTGTATGTATACCTAAATATCTTCATATATTCATAATTAAATATTAGTTTAAATGCATGATTTACCCAAGAACCAAAGGTGTCAACTACATTGACTCATGTTAGTTCAAAAATATATGAAAAAATAATTGCAGAAATACATGTTGAATGAAATCATGCAGGGGAATTTTCAGGTCTGGGTTACCACACCTTCATTTGATACTGTAAAAATATTTAGGAAGAATGATCTTACAAAAAATAGTAAATACTACTACAGAAAGAACACATCTACTACAAAAGGTAGATAATGCAGGTCACTATATTATTTTTACCTATCGTTATACTACAATTCAATTCATGAAACATTTTCAAAAATTATAGTGCCTATTTTGTTTTCCCATCACATCTATATTGTAAAGTGTAATAACAATTTCTTTCTAATTTTTATTTATACATAGATATCTTCATTATTTTGGAACTCAATAGTAGTTTAAATGAATATTCAACCCATGAACCAGAGGTGTCAACTACATTGAGTCATGTTAGATTAGAAAGACATGAAAAAATAACTGTATAAATACATGTTAAAATAAGTCGTGCAGGAAATTTTTCATTTTTGAGTTACTACACGTTCATTTTTAGTGTACAATTATTTTGGAAGAATTACCTTACTAACTTTAGTAAATAATGAAACAGAAAGAACACAACTACTAAAACAAGCCAAAAATGTAGGTCACTATATTATATTTACCTATAAGTATACTATGATTCAATCCATTTCCCATTTGTGAAATATATAGTTCCTATTTTATTCACACCTTCAATTTAATCATTATTAAACTACAGATTATTCGAATAGAGGAGATCATTTTAATGTATGTCAATTTTGTGGTTCTATCTTTTTGTTTGATAAGGGAAATAAAAAATGCAATACCTAAAAGCCTCACGATATGCTCTATGATTCTTGCTTGGTAAAATTTCTTTAGAATTGCTTGCGTCAGGTCCTTAATACCATAGAACGTTAGTGTCATATAGAAACTCCACAGAGGAAAGAGTATTCCATGAAAATATGCATATTTATAATTATATGTTTGAATTCACATCAATGGGTGGGAAGGTTGACAAGTCACTCGATAATGGGGGAGCTCCAAATATATTTAGATTGAATGGTCAAAACTACCATTGCCTAGGTTGTTTGTGTCATCCTGAGGGACAACCACCAAGGTTTTCCATGTTGTATTTTTATGATACAGCTAAGGAGTCCGAAAATAGGAATCAGTACATTAGGAAATATTTATAGTTATAATTTATCACGTGGACATGATGGTGATGTTTTCACATCATTTTAAATTTAATTTATTATATAGTTATGACTGAGTGAATTCAAACACAGTGGTCAATATTAATATTGTTTTCATCCTAAAAAATATGCTTAATGAAACAAATTATTTATCTTTTCATTTTAGAAGTGCAAGGGATGTTATTGGTTGTCAAAAAATTCCAAATATAAATTTGTGACTACTTAAGAGAAGACAGAAAAATGCAACGACATACAACTTTCCTACTACTTCAGATATTTCTATGCTTATTATTGTTGACATTGAAGATCTCAACAGTGAAAGAGATATTAATATTCAATGAAAATGTGGTGAACTATAGTCTATTTATGAAAATCATGCTTTATATCTTCCATTGCAATATTCACTAATATTCCTAGGTGGTTAAGATGGATTTGTTGTCAACATTACAAATCGTTCTACATATTTGTGTACAAGTACAAATATTCAGAAGGAGAAAATTCTAGAATAATTCTCCTATCGCATACAGTGTCGTTTTGATGATACATCATTATTACAACATTCAAGAAGACTATTGCAACAATTTATTATTGATGATTATACAATGATAGAGTCTTAGGGACTTTATTTCATTCGTTTCAATCAAAAATTCTTAAGGTTTTAGTTGTACAATGGGTTAAAAGATACTTTCTAAGAGGAGACTGTGATGGGTACGCATGCATGAAGTGAATTATTTTACCAACTACCTTTACTTGTGGTCTAAAGTATATGTTTCAAAAATACCAAGATTTTATGTCAATTTTAATTGGGAAGGATATCCAGATTTGTTTTTAACATTTACATGCAATCCACTGTGGCCTCAAATCAGTAGATTTGTTTCACATTACAATCATGGTCCATCAGACTTTCTGCACATAGTATCCAAAATTTTCAATATTAGGGTTTATCAGTTAATGAAATATTTATGAGACGAGTGTTTCTTTGGGAAGTAAAGAGTTGGTAACTAACATCATACCAATTACTTGCCGAGTTATATATTCTATTATTTAATGTATTTATTATTGAATTGTTCCAATAACCTTAGTATTTTCTATTAGTTGTTCAAACAATAGAATTTCCAAAACATGGACTTCCTCATGTATACATTTTACTATTTTTATGTATAGAAGACAAAATAAATACTCTTGTGTGTATTGACAAAACTATTTGTGATAAAGTTACAAATAAAGGAGACATCCCAAATATTCATGAAGCTGTTAAAAATTTTAAGATATATGGACCTTGTGGAGATGAAAATTGTAACTCACATTTTATGTAGAATGAGAAATGTCCATAATTTTATCGATATTTTTTTGATAATACAACAGTTGATGATGATGGGTATTTTCAATACTGACTAAGAAATGATGGAAGCAGTATCATGAAAAATGGTGTCCCTTTGGAAATCGGTATGTTCTACTAGATAATACTTTGTTTCTAATAAAGTATCAAGCTCTTCTAAATATTGAAATTTGAAATCAATAAACATCCATCAACTATCTATTTAGGTATATTAGAAAATGTAATGATCGGGTTATAGTAACAATGTATTGGACCATAAATAAAGAATTTTCATGCCATAATGGTGATGATATTAATATGTATTATGATTTTTGGTATATCTCTCATTGTGAGGCTTCATAGAGAATATTTTCTTCTGATATCCTCTATAGATATCCTCTAGTAGAAACGTTGAATTTCCATTTACTAGGACAAAAATAGTGTTATGTACAGTAACACTGATCATATTGATGATGTATTGAGTAAGGGTAACCTTTCTGAATCAATGCTTAGGTCATGGTTTAAAGAAAATGATGCATACTAGGAAGGTAGATGTCTCACATATGCAGAATTTCAAAGAATATTTGTATTATAAAAACGAGAAAAAAATTGGTATCCAATAAATAATGGGTTCAGTATTGGTATATTTTACTATGTGCCCCCAACAACAAGAGAGATATATTATCTACAAATAATACTCACAATGAAGAAAGCTGAAAATTCATTTGACAATATTAAAAGTGTGAACAACATTACTCATCGTACATTTTGGGAAGCATGTTCTGCATTAGGAATTCATGTTTATGACATGGAATTTATTGAAGCAATAAAAGAGGTGTCAAATTTGTCTATAGGATAATCTATGTGCATACATTTTGCCAGCATTTTTTATCAAACAATATGTCTCGTCTAGACATTGGGTGGCATGAAACCTAGTGGATCCTCAAGGAAGACATTATTTGTGTGCAAAAAAAAGCTTCTACAAATGGAAAATATTAATTCAAATTGTTGTTTCTGTAGCTTATTACCGATGTAAATGTTAAATATGTTAACTATAAATGGTATAGTAAAACATTCTAATACTTCTGTAACACTATACCTAAATTTCAGTTTGATTTGATACTCATATATGATCAAGAATATATGTATCATTTACTTGATATAGAAAACCTTCTTCAGAGGAATGGTAGAGCTCTTAATTATTATCCACCAATGCTGGTTCAGGTTGTGATATTTTTTCTCAATGAAATCAGTTGGCAGAAGATGAACTAAACTATAATAGAGACAACATTCAAAATGAGTATCTGACTATTCATTGTAAACTTACAGATGATCAGAAAGATGTGATGACTATCATTTTGTCTTCATTAACTTCATATTCTGGTGGTTTCTTTTCTTACATGGACATGGAGGCACATGTAAGACCTTCATTTGAAATGTATTGAAATATCTTCTATGGTCGGAAGGTAATTTAATTCACACAGTTTCATCCAGTGCAATTGAATCATTACATCTACCTGGTGGGAGGACAACACATTCCAAATTTTGAATTCTGGTATCTATTTTAGATAAATCTTTTTCAATATTCAACAAGGTAGTGATGTCGCAAATCTTCTATAGTTACCAAAGATAATTATTTGGGATGAAAAACATATGATTCATAAGTATTTTTTTGGTAGATCTTGACCATACATTAAATGATATAATGTCACTAAAAAGTGATAACACTTCAATCCTACCATTTGGTGTTATAACAGTTTTCTTGGGTGGGGATTTCAGGCAAATACTACCTATAACACCTGGTGGTAACCGAAATGAAATAGTGTTGACAAGTGTAGAATCTTTATACTTGTCGCAACATTGTTGTATTCTAACAATAACAAAGAACATGAGATTGCATTCCTATTATTCTACAGTTTATAATGAGGTTTATGACTTTTCTAAATGGAAATTAGATATTGGTGATAGTCACATTGGGGAGCCAAATGATGGTGAAGCTATAATTCCAATTCCATCAGCATATCTTCTTGATTGGACTATAGATCCGATTTCTGCAGTGGTTGAACATACATTTCGCAATTTCATGGGAAAGATTTTTGATGTAAATTATGTTAAAGAATGTGCTATCTTAGATCTAACTCATGATATTGTTGAAAAATAAATGATTAAAATATGTCTCTAACATGTTTTGAAGGAAATGTTTATTCTCTTATCAGATTCAGTTCGTGATGAATGTTTTGATACGAACAATCCAAAAAACATTTACACATATGATATGTTAAATGGGATTAATGTTTTAGGGATGTATTCCCATAAAAGTACAGTCAAAATAGGGGTTCCTATCATGATGCTTTGAAATGTAGGTCAATCTGTTAGATTATGTAATGTGACTTAGTTAATTGTAACACACTTGGGTGACCATGTCATCAGATCAGGAATTTTATGTGGTTGTAATTCTGGATATATTTCAGTCATTCTATGATTAAATATGACACTCACTGATTGACTATGGCCTTTCAAACTACAAATAAAACAATATCCTATGGTTATTTCTTATTATATTATTATTATAAAAACTCAAGGACAATCAATGTCTTCAGTTAGGTTGTATCGTCGAAAACCTATGTTCTATCACGATAAAATATATATTGTTGTATCTAGGGTCACATCACCATTAAGTCTGTAAATATTACTTTGTGATAATAATCCCACAACCTCGAAATCAACACCAAATATTGTTTACAAGGTAATATTTGATAGATTGTGTTAGATATATCTAAAATTAAATGTTTAATTTTCACTATTGGGTTTGTTGTGCTTATTTATTTAGGACTTCATGAATATAACAGTTACTAAATATGATATCTTTGTACTCACATTCATACAATATAGACAATCTATCTTGTCGCAATCTAGTAACTCTTTAAATGATAACACACATGTAACTTATGAGCCATTGAAGATACAAGTGCCTATTTAGAATCTGTGGTGCAACACATCATCAGGGTAATCCAATGATGTTATTTTCATTGATATAATTGATGGAGATCACTAGATGACTTCAGATTTAAAATATTCATCGTTTTTGTTTCTTGTACTATAAATATCTTTTCATTATAACTATACAACATTATAGTTAACTTGATTTTTCTATTATTCAATTATTAACAATCTTAGATAAATCATTCTGTAGGGAACAAAGACACATTGTACTATTAGTGGTAGAAAAATTCACTCAATGTTCAAAAATTTGTTACATGAGGGATTATGATATTTTATACATAACATCCAATTAGATGCTAATAAAGGTAGACAATTAGGAACTAGACATTCCTATCGAATACAGCTCACATCAACAATGCATGTCTGGCCATGTAATGGACCACTGCCACATTTCTATTTCAATTTAACTTTTTTGAAGATATAAATCATATAAGGGTTCTAGAGAAACATTTAATAGGTACAAGTTTATTTATGTTTTTGTAACAGATTTAGAATGTTTATAAAGTTACCCTCTATGTCATTACATAAATTAATGAAATAATTTCAACTAACTTTAAGTTACCTTACATAACATTTTGTTATTTCTTATCTATTTTATAAATAATTGAACATTTATTTTAGTCACGTCCTCTTGAAACTTTGGGTAATTATAATTTTAAAATGCATATTGTCTTAGAGGATGAAAGGATAATCATTATGTTCTTTCAGAATATCGGAGAATCTATTTACATTTACGATTATGTTGTACTTATTTTATATAGTCGGTTACAAGTTTAATGTAGTTTATGGGAAGACTATGAAAATCAGATGTCACGTTACATGGAAGGCAATGTTGGGTCATCAACTGTTTTAATATTTCATATTTTCAGAGTGATGAAATTCAATTGTGAGCTTTTAAATAACAAAATGCCTTACTGCCCTTACGATTATTCATTACTCTTTTCTGTTATAAACCAAATTTCCCACTGAATTGGTTTCAAAACATCTTTTAGGATCTGTTATAATCACAACTTCCATTAATGTGACCAATTTATTTTTTCAACCATGATGTTGAAGAAGTAGAAAAAATTAGAAAAAGGGTTTCTAAATACATAATGGAACTCTTAATTTTATTTCTTCGATCCACTGTGTACTATATCATTATTGTACATACACTCTTTCACAGTTGATATTTATTTTTCATTATTCAAATGTGGGTTTATAATGGCATCCAAGAATCGTATTCCATTGCCAACATACCAAACTTCTTCTTGTTCATAAATTCTTTTTTGTTAAAATAAAAAACTATTTCTAAAGTCAAGAATTGTAAATAGGTATATAATATATGGTTAAATTATAAAATTAATAATTAACTTAATTATATTTTAAGTACCTGTAATGTATTGTACAAATAAATTATCTGATGTAGTCTCAATGTTCCAAAACCAACAAAATGCTTAATTTCAGTTACAATACATAATGATCAAACCACTCATAACTGGTTCTATGAATAAGGAAATTCTTGCATGAAAAAAGTATAGAATATGAATGGAAGTATTTGGTGAAACAATTGAAGAATATCTCCATGTTTCACTACTCCAATGTTATTTTTTCTCTTAAAATTTTATTAGTCATTTGATATTTTAAAAGTACTGACTAATTTCTCTCATCTGTAATCCCTTAGTAATCACATTTATAAATCAACAGATTTAGAGTGTATTTTTTTGTGACTGATATCACTGACTCCTTTTCCGTAGTTCAATTTAATAAACATGTAATGCAATTTGTAAGAAAGTAGCTACAAATTTGAGAGAAACGTTGATACAGGTATTTCTGAAAAAAATAGCACGATGAAGAAATACGTTCTATTCATTTGAACTAACATTTACGTTCATTTTCAAATTAGGATGATGATGAGTACATTTTTCCTATAGAATTAAATATTTTCAAATCTAAAAATGTTCTGCTATCAATTGAAGTACTAAATTTTAATATTCAAAATTGTCACTGTTTAACAAAACAAAATGCATACAAGGTAATATTCATTAGCGATAAGGAAAACTACAATAGCAATTTCAACGACAGCTTCACAAGAAATCTGGTAATTTCTATCATATATTCCTAATTTCATTAATATAGAAAATCTACAATGTGTTAATCTTATTATTATTTTTATATAGTATCATCAGAGCAGTGGATGTATAAATGTAAGTTGTGGGTATGAGCAGAGTTTGGTACAATATATTCCATTATATTCATTTTCATTACCCTGCTTGTAATTTAAATGTAAATATATTATTTCTTTTATCTTTATAACATAGGATCATCAGAGTCTGGAATCTTTCAACTCACTAAAAATGTTGACTTGGGATTTTTTACATAATCTACGGTTTTATCAATAATTCACGTATATATATGTTATCTTCCATACGTTGTGTTTAACAATACCTTATTTTAAACCTTCAATACAGTTTCTTCAAGAACCACTATTTTGTTTAACTACTTTATATATGTAGAAAATTCATCTAACTTAATTTTTTAGTGAAGATAATAGTGAGAAATATTATAATTTACCACATGATAGCACGAGAATTACATGCCAAACAAAAACTATGGAAATCAAAAATAAGGATAAATTAAAATACAAAACAGAAATGAATTGGTAATATTATTTTCATATATGGAAGGTAATACAATATCAGTTATTTACTTCTTCTATTTTATTTTATTAAATAAGATTTAATATTAATTTCAAATATTGTATTTCACTTTATATTTCACAATACCATTAAATTAAATCAAATTGGCACAAATCATACATGGATTGATATGTGTTCAACACCACTCAAAAAAGTACATGATGTACATCATATATTGTTGTTTTTTATAAGGTCAATTGTATATAAAATAATCGTTTTCATATTCATAATACACTCTTACACTTATCTTCTTTAATATTTTTTCAATATTTATTTACATTCTATGTAATAAATATTATGTCAGGGAATCGTGACTACAATTATCACAACAGGGATTACTCTTTCTTCATTTTCGAGATATACAACTTCCTCGAATGGACATGTTGTGAGGGGATGCATGAGTTGTGGAACATATTCTATTGTTTCTATCATTATTTTATTCTACTTTTATTATATATAATAATCAATCTTGTATTTCAAAACTAGACCATTATCTTTTTCAAGAGTGATCAACCCTCCTAAATAAGGGATTTATATTTCATACATTTCATTTGATAAATCACCCAGTTAATGGTGTAGTTGTCCATTTGACATTGTTCAGTACACTTCCTACCTATTTTCATACAAGTATACCATACTTTTATTGTTTTCCCACAATTATGTTTGCCTGTATTTCTATTTATTTTGAAGCTGTTTTCAATTGAAGGAAGTATTAATGCCTTTATATGTGTTCAACAACATTATTGTTATCCTTCCTCTTTCAATATAGGTATGAATTAAAATTTATAATTTCCCACATCCATGTATGTTTTTATTTCTTTTTATATTGAAGCATATTTCTGTTGTAAGTAGTCTTACAGCCTCTGATTGTTTTCATCATCAATATAGTGATCTTGCCCCCTTTCAGGCGTGTATAGATTGCAATTATTATTTTCTCACATCCATAAATGTCTATATTTCTGTTTATACTAAATCAAATTTCATTTGAAGTTTGTCTTAACTTCTCTAAATGTTTTAAATCTCACTATAGTGATCCTACCCTTTTCATGCATGTATAACATACATTTTTTATTTATCCATATTTATGTATGTGTATTTCTATTTTAGGTTGAAGAAAATTTCAGTTGCAGAGAGTATTTATGCCACTAAATGTGTTCTACATCATTACAGTGATGCTGACTCTTATCATGCAGGTATAGGCTACCTATTTCATATTCTAATGTCCATAATTCACGGAACATCTATTCATGTTGATGCATATTTCAGTTTAAGATAATCTTACTGAATCTAAAATATTGATTATTTTAATTTATTTATTCTTTTTCTGATTTTTCTTTAGAATTTACATATTCTTTTATAAAAATAATATTCTAAATATGTTTTTTAAGCCCACATTATCATGTTTTAATCATCTTAATGAAACCATTTATCTTAGAAAATTTATAACTATCCATGTTTTTATTTAGTCATTTTTTATATTTGATGGGTTTTCATTCAATAATGTTGTATGTTTTACCCAAATCTTGAAATGTCATTTGAGAAAAGCCTTATTTTTTGAGAAGTGGATCATTTCAATCAATTATATTTCAGTAATAATTTTGTATTACAATAAATGTTCTTCCACAGATTTTTTCTTCTCATATTTATGTTATGTAGCTTGGATCACTGACTTGATTTCACCAGCATCATCAAGAATAAAGACTTATTTGTTACTAAGACATGGTATGACATTCATATCACTACAACACTTTAATTCATAATCATTTTTGATATCAAAGTAAGACATGATAATTTAATTTTTACCGGAAACATGATAACAAAATGTGATGGAAATCAAAAAATCATTTTAATAAAAATTATCGAACCTTTTGA
The DNA here is from genome assembly GCA_963277665.1 of Viscum album. Taxonomy (NCBI): domain Eukaryota; kingdom Viridiplantae; phylum Streptophyta; class Magnoliopsida; order Santalales; family Viscaceae; genus Viscum; species Viscum album. Next base: position 1,877,937,689 of record OY728161.1, read on the forward strand.
AGTAGGAACTAAATTTCTTATAACATAAACCTACTCATGAATTAAGGCATGAATGAAATTGTTTTTAAGGGTGTCATAACAGGTATATATTGATAGAGATTTTTCCAATTTACTAAACTAAGAAGTAACATTAATAGACTGAGTTTTTTCACTTGTATCTTCTTTCATCAGACCGGGGCCTAATGGAATATGATATCCTTGCTTGGAATTACCCCTATCAATCCCATAATTTCATGTCTGCATCTATTCAGAAACAATTTTTCCAAAACCTTCTCTACTATTAATTGTGGATTTAATCTGTGTTCGTTCATTGATGCCCATTGTGCAATAACCATAGAATCATTAATGTGATTTCAATGGTTTTTAATTCTATGGTTAATGCTTTTTGAAATATAAGGTCTCTTCCTGATGTAATGTTTTTCCACCATAATTCCCAAGCTTCCCCCTCTAAATATATTTACAAAATATTGAACTAGAATGTGTCTCCTTCAAAATGCATAAACTACACAGTCTAAGGGTTCCTACTATTTTTGGGTTCTTGAGTAATATGGAATATGAATCTAGTTTTAAATTACCAAATGACACATTTTCTAGTTGAACATATTTACATTTGTATGAAATGTCACTTTTTTGTTACACATTAATTCTAATTCCTTCATAAGAGAGAAGATTCACCATTAATAGAATAATAATGATTGCTATAGAAGTCTAATTAAATAAAGTGATTAAATATATATATGTGAAATTTTTTCCATTCAACTGATTTTACCATTTATGTTGAATGATGTTAGGATCAACTATGATTTCCTATTTAATTAATTTACCAGTTTAATAGATTTAGAATTACTAGATTAATTTTGTTTCCATTACAATGATCATGGAAAGACCCTATCATGATATGGGTGACCCTAAGATAGATTAGGATTATCAGTTATGTGATCCAAATTACCCTTCGATGAGATATAGTGTCTTTCACATAGGTTCAGATTGATATTTATGCAATTCAATTTTCCATTTACATTCCACAATAATGACCCTTACCAGAATTTTACTATCATTCCATGAATGAAGATTATAATTTATATAGTAGATGAAAACCAACCATACTCTTAAATGAACATATAATTCCCATCGATAAGTTTCATTAGACTCTGATGATTCATATTTCATATTTCCTTACTGGATTAATAATGAGTTTACCCTTTTGCTAACATAGAATACCACTACGTGAGGCCGGGTTAACTCTCTGAAATACTAGATTTATCTTATCTAAATGAAGTAAGTACTGTATAAGAAAAAATAATATGTCAATGGATGAAACTAACACAACCATTATTTGGGTCATCGACTAAGACATTTCAGATATTCTATACTATTAAGCTGTTCTGTTTTAGTTGTCCAATTATTTTTTCAAAATAATATCTATCATTTACTCGCATTCAATTTTAAATACATATTGAAGGGATCAAAATAGTTTTCTACTGGTTGTCTATTGATATGTCGACTCCAATGAATAATCCATGGGCAAGTAAATTCCTTTTCATTTCAGGGTGTTGTGTAGTTTCAACAGTTTCATCATTTAAGGTCTATAATCATGCCCTACATCAACTTGATTTGTTGGTTGCTTTATCTAGTCTAACATCCAGCTCAGAGAAGTGGTACATGATATGGCTAAGTGCTCAATTTTGTACTATGCCAACTAAATCTTGATTCCTAAACACATCAACCTCTTACCACTTGTGTGTGGTATGCCTTATTCCCAACAAACAATAATTTTATCCATTCTTAACTCTCAAATTCTCTCTATAAATACTGGTTCTTATTTCAGTTATCTTAGTAACTTTAATTACCTTTAATCACAGAAGGGGAAGTTTTCAGTCATTTTGGGATATATTGTAGAATTAGTACTTCCTCACAATTTTTATATTATGATATATAGTGATTTCCTTTACATAATCACATTTTATTTCCAATCCTTCTATGGGTATATTATACCAGTATCTATCCTCTACAGCTTTAAAAACATAGAACATGGCCACATTCAGACCAATGGGCTATTCTATATCTGGTATGGTAACATAATGAGTAAAATTTATTTATTTTTAATGTGCCTTTTCATATATTAATAACCTATTAGTATCTATGAAATTAATAACATGTTAGTTTTAACACAAAACCACCATCTTGATCTGTAGTTGTTGTTGACTATTTCATTTTCTAATTGGAATTTACACCTTTTGACATGTTATAGAATATTGATTTTTCATGATATATCATCACTACTTGACAATGAACACTATAAAAACTACTTCATTGATACTAAAAACACACAACACTATCCCAACCTTTATTCCTAAAATCATTAACATAACAGTTTTATTCCTGGACTATGTATGTCATTTTTTCAAATATTTCCAATATTTTTATGAAATAATGGTCTATAAATGGTTTTCTATTATTTATATAAATAATTAATTAATACTCCCATGAAAATGCACGGGAAGAGTACTAGTTTATTTCAAAAATAGTAAAAATGAGTCAAAACATTCATTCATAAATCATTTTAATAATATATAAAAGACAATTTTTGGAAGTTTTTTTAGAAAAGATGATTTTGGAGGATAAAAGGATTTCCACCGAAAAGCTGATTTATCTTAAAAATGATGTTTTTGAACTCTAGAGTGAATATAGGGATGAGATTAAAGGGAAAACATGTATTATCATGAAATAATTGGAGGCGATGAATTGTAAGAATTTTCATGAGATATGAATAATTATATTAAATTATAGAAAAACATAATCCCAAACAATCCTATCAAACGATCATATTGTAACATAAAACTCTATGCCAAGTTTGTAAATATGAACTATAAGAGCCAAGAAATGATAAATTTTAAAAAATCTATAATATATGGAGAATAAATATATTCATTATAATATATGGAATGTGTGAATTATTCTCACATCTTAAAATAATATAGGTGTATAACATAACATATGTCTCAAAGAAGGAAAATTGAGGAAAAAATCCAACACCTTTTTGGTATCTTTTGAACCATGAACACCATGAAATATAAATAATGAAATTTATATGTAAAGAAAAGTACATTTTAAGGTGAATAATAATAAAATAAATTAATGGACAGTATATAGATCACATAAAGGAAACACATGGGGAATATTACAGTTTTCTCACAAAATTATGAAGTGAGACATAAATACCATATCACTTTAGTTATTTTTTGAATCATAAGATCGAATAAATCATAACAAAAATGATCATTAAATATAATTTATATAATGGGGATCATGATATAACTTTTAAATGATTTATTATATACACCAAATAAATGAAATGACTGGTAAGTTTTTATATGTCTCTAAGAAACAAATGTGAGATTAGAAATCCCTTACTAGAGGTATTGAATTCGTTTGTAAACGTTAAAACCTAATTTATAATGAAAAATTGTTTTTTATAAATATATATTTAAAAAATAATAGATATATAAATATATATAAACATATAAGATTTAATTATGTCATTCTATTACATGTTTATTAATAATTCCATGCTAAAGCCACATTTTGGTTAATGGCATCTCGTTTTTTATATATGTTTTATTTTTTTTATTTTGGGTCCTCTTAATAGAATCACGGTTTTATTATATATATAATAATAATAATATTATTATTATTATATTTCTACATCATTTATAATCTTAATACCAATCGTGAAGGATGGTATTTAGAATTAATTTATGTTAGTATTATATAGATGGTAAGGCTTACGTTCACATGAGGAACAATTCCATTTATCAAATATCATTATGGAAGGTATTTTTGTAACATATTATCATAAAATAGTGATTATAATACCATAATTTAATTATTATTTCATTCAATTTACTTATCAATATTATTCAGGTTCTGTAGTAATGAATGGAGAGTCACATCGCTTCGTGATGGTGGTAGTCCATACATACATGAATTATGATATCATCATTTAGTGAAAGAAATAGTATGAAATTAAAATATATTTAATATTTTAAGAATAAAAAATATTTCATTAATATATTAATTATTTCATTTATATGTCATGTATTTATCATTATTATATTAGAAGAAAAAAAATTGTGAAAAATGAATCAAATCTCTTCGCAAGGTGGTAGTCTCCCATACACACTAATGGTGTTATCACATCCTCTATGTAAATAAAATTTAATATTTATATTTGAGATAATGGATTTATAGGTATAATAATGTTATAAATATGTTATATATATTTTATATCCACCATTATAACCAACTATGAGAGTTGGTAATGGAAAAAAAGAATGACATCAGTTTCTGAGGGAGTTGTTTGTTGTGCATAAGAATGATGATTTCATAACACATTTTATAGACAAGGATATGTTTTTATGTAATTAATAATACATAAAAACATATTAATTTTTTGTATTTTATGGATGTTATTATATTAAGATTTTTTAACAACATCTTAACTAGATCGATGAAGCAATAAAATAAAAACACTCATTGGAGAGTGTTAGATCTTCTTCTAGAGAACGTCCTTAGGTTTGCACAAAAAACAAACGTAGGTAGTAATTTTACAAAAAAAAATATTATATGAATATAATATGGTGGTTTTAAATTAATTTGGTTAGGAATTGTCCAAAACAAATGGGGTTGATCATGTGAAGAAGATATGATATGGGTGACCTTTTATAATATGGGTGACTGAAAAAACATTAATTTATTGAAAAGAAAAAGTTGAACCCATATTTTTATCATGTAATGAGAATTGTAATATATCTTAAATATGGGTGATATAATTTTTTTGGATAACATTGACCCTTATATTTTTTTTAACAACTGATTAACAATGTTTTTCAATAACATTGATAAATATTTTTTATAATTTTTAAAATTCATTTTGAAGAAAAATTAATTCGACAGTATTAGATTATATATATTAGTTTGATTCAAAATTTGGAATCAATTTATCTAAATTCCATTCATATTATTGGAAAATTTTAATTTAAAATTAATCATTGAGACGTGATGAGAATTCTTCATTTTGAGTATAGAAGTTTAAAATGTTGACAATTATTTTCCTCAAATTTTAATATGAATTTAATTCCAATTTTCAAAATTATATTAATGGATGTATAATTGAACTAATTTTAAATTAAAATAAATTTAATTTTCTTAACATTATAATTCAATTAAATGAATATAAGTTGCAATTAATTTGTTTTTATTTTTATTATTAATTAAAAAATTGAACTTTTCATAAAACTACTTATAATTTATCATAAGATAATTCTTACATGCTAATTTAAAAAAGTTTTTCTATTTTTTAAAAATAATTTTTGAAATTGTGTATGAATTATTTTCAAAATAAGTGTTCTAGTTTTGATAAAAGTGGTTTTTATAAAAACATAGTTTTAAATATAATATTGGATTTATTCTTATCTCATGTCTAGAAAACATACAAGAGTGATTTTAAAAATATGATTGAATAAAATATACATAAATTTTATTAAAATAACTATAAAACTTATTTGGTTGATTTACTGATGTCATACATATTTTTTTACATAAAAATTGTTTTTTACAAACAAAATATTTCTTTTATTTTCAAATGGTTCATGTTTTAATTTATAATTAATTATTATCCAATGAATTAATTTTAGACACATGCATAAACAATATTTTCATAATCTAGTTATTTCTATTCATACTCACCTTTCCAATTGTATGGTTATAACTATCATATTAACTAATAATATTAATTATATATTATGATTTATTAAAATTCAATCTCATGTGTAAGGAAATTTAAAAATAGTGTTAAATTTATGATTAAAAAAACTCAGTACTCTATGTAATGAAAGAAAAACAATGTGTTTTTAAAATATCAAAAATATTAAATTTATTTTGAAAAAATATGTCCCAAAATCTCAAGGTATTATTTATATTTTCCTTTATGTCCCTTCGCACTTCAGCTTCCATGATTCTCCCATGGAAACGCATTCTAAACTAGAAAAATTTAAGAAAATAAAATATGTTAATCATAAAATGTGATGCCACATCCCCAAAAAAATCATGATCATGAGTTTTATATCAAGAATAAATTAACTTGCATTTGAGGATATTTTCATGTTTAGAAATTAAGATAATTAATCCATAACTCATACAATAAATATATATATAACAATTTTTGGTTATTTATGATGAATACGATATTCCCAAAATATTAGTCTTTAAAGATAAAATAATACTTCCTTTTAGGGAAAATATTACTAAATTTTAATATGGATTCTTATTTTCCTTTATCCATTATTATACCCTTTGAAAAATAATAATAAAAATTATATGAGAACAACTATCTCAGTATGGGATATAAAAGGAATGAAAACTATTTGTAAAGTGTAAACATAGAAACCCATGAAATGTTAATCTTTATATTAATTTCTTTAGTGAATGAAATAAATTAGTTTCTTATGAAAAATACACACTTTATTCAAAATCAAATAATTAAATATCATATCATGAAAAATAATATTGAAATCTGAGGACATAATTTTCTATATAACCACTCTAAATTGATTAACCATAAGGGTGACTTCCACACCCAATTCATTAGAGCACTATCAAAAAACCACCAATACATGGTTTATACCATAACAACCCATCCATAGATTATAACAAAACTACCAATAATTAGTTTATAGCATTTCTAATTGTACTATGTTTACTATATAACAACCCATGGACATAAAGAATTTCTAGGAATGATATTACAGTCATAATAGAGAAAATATTACAATTTTCACATCACACCCGTCTATTATTCTCTCCCACTATAAGAAAAAAATTTATAAGATTAAATTTTTCATCCCATTTTCAAATACCAAAATATTAAAAATCAGAATTATTTTTTTCATTTGAATAAATCATGACTGTATTTAAAGGAAAATAAATTTAAAACAATGGTCAGAGTAGAGTAAACTTTTATATCATAATATACGTTAAAATAAAATATTCCATTCATAATTTGTAAAGAGTGATATGAATTCCATATAATGATTGACTTTTTTTAATAAAAGATAATGAATGAAAATAACTACCTTTATAAAACTCACATTTCCATAATAAAATAATTTTGAAAACATGGACTTGTATTAAATAGAGAGATTAATGAAAAAATTTAAAAGTGGAATTTTTAAGGGAATGTCCTTTATCACATAAGAAGGATTCTAATAAAAATCCCCAAGAATAAAAAAATTAAAATATAATATTAAATAACATGAGAGTATATAATATAATGATATAAAATTTCAATGTAACTATATATACACCTCATAAAATATATTTGGTTCATAACATCCAAATATTCCTTAATGGAATGTGATTGAGATGAAGTCCCTTACCTCGATTCCAACTAATCATGTAATTTAATTATCATCATGAATAATAAAATTATTTTACTTTTTTAATCGATTAAGAATATTTTCCATGTTTATTATTCCATTTATTTTACTTATTACCATGTTATATATGATTGCATACCAATTATGTTTGTGTCGTATGTTTCCATGATATTTTTCTTATGTGGAAAAATGAATTTTTTTAGTTTTCTTATTGTCAAATATGTTATTATTTAAACATATAGAAAATAAAAATCATAAAATAATTATTAAATTTATGAATAATTTTTTATTTTATGATGAATCGCTGTTATTTTTTCAAATGAAATATGCTACAATTGTGGAAATGGTAAGCTGTAAGTACAAATGAGAAGTGTTTCCATTTTTCGACGATCAATACGGAAAGGCGGTAAGTGATATTTTTTCTTCCCCAAACTATAATAATAACATATTAACCGTATTATTTAGTTTAATATACTTATATATATCATTAATGTGATTTTATGACAAAAAGTGAGTCACATCGCATTATACAAGCCGTAGTCTATATGTACATGAATAAAGATTCCAATTGTAGTTAGTGAAAAGGTAGGAAATAAAATCATATTTTTCCTCTAATAAAAATAAATATGATATGCATATTATAATAATTTAATTTATATAATGTATATTCATTAACAATATCTTTATTATAATTCATATAAAGACTTAGTAAGAAGATAACCACATCCCTTCCTGAGGTGATAGTCCTCATACGCACAAACGAAATTATCATATCCCCTAAACAATTGAAATTAAAAAATTTACATTATATAATGATTAATAAGGTATAATTTGGTTATTTACATGTTATATATACATTATATCAAACATCGCAAATACATGTGATAGAAGTTTATGGAAAACACATCACATTGGTTTTCTAGATGGTAGACCACTATTATAATGTCCCCAAATTTCTGTATAAGTTTTTTAATTATATGGAATTATTTGGAGACCTAAAAATCTAACAACTCCTGATTCCGAGGCCCGGAGATCCCAAAATGGTCTGTTGAAGTTTTGTTAATCATTAAATAGCAGGCTTAAACATTTTTCTTAAAAAAGTAGAATAACTGTTAAATGGTTTTCCAAATTAAAATTTTGAGGGCACCAATGCATTCATTATGGTAGGTTTACCCTAGGTACCACTAATGTTTAGTTACCGTAGGCCTCCAGCAAGAAAACCCAAAAATTGCATAACCTTAAATAAAGTAATAAAATAAATTATTTTATTTTTCAAATGCTTATAACTCACAAATGGTTACTTGGATTAAATATACCACACCACCATCAAACTCTTTGGGGTATGATTTATTTAGGAAGATACTAACATTGTCCATCTGGGGCCACCAGTGAAAGTTAGTTTTTGGCCATAATAAAATAATTAAGTGACAATTATATTATTGTTAAATCCATTACATTTAAATGGTAACTCAGATTGGAAATACGAGAGTACTGTTGGTTTTTATGGGGCGTGTATAAATTTGGAAGAGCCTAAGATTGACCGACACTAGTCTAGGGTGACTGTTATTAAATTTTCAAACTTTTTTTATGTAATTTTAGTAAACATGCGAGCGACGTTATCTATCATTTGAACAGGTGATTGAATTAAAAATCTGAGCACAATGTTGAATCCGTAGTATTGATATTCCCTTAAGGGAGGCTTTACATTGATAGCAGTAGGTTCAGATAAGATGTTATCTTTGTTACTTTTAAAAGGAAATGAAATAAACTAATCACACTATATTATTTCTTTTCCACCAATGGGCAATCAATAGTGTGGGACCAGTGGTGAGTCATTCCATTAAATGGATTGACCCTTAAAATACTAAGTAACATCGTTTTGGAATTTATGAAGGTTACTATTAAATGAACCTTCATAAATTCCATGATCGTTACTTATTCCCCCCTCTCCTATTTCTATGGAGATTGGGGAAATGAATTGGCATGACTTCACCAAGTGTCAAAGCTCTAGTAATGTTCTATGACACCCAACACTTGGAAGAGGGGGGCGCGCCATTGAGCACTACTGATGAACATGGAGGGTTGTGGCTCGTCATCCACTACGACCAGAGGAGAGGTTGGCCACCACGTTGGACGGCCATGACGAAGCCGAAAAAGCATAGGTGGGGTGTGTCTCTGGTGGCATGCCCACATGGCAGCATGGCACTTTCCCATGTTGGTCACAATGGGATCAAGGGGCCACCAGATCGATCGGTGGCCGGGTGAGGGGGCTCACACCACAGGCACACACAGTGGAAAATATGAGGCCCATCGGCTGTGGAACATGGGACCTGCATCGCCCCATGGCGCCGCGTTGTGGTCAACCACCACAGGTTGACCTGCTGATTGGGCTATGCACCCCATCAGCCCTACCCAGACTTGCTGTGTCTGGGTATCCATGGCGGCCAGCACCGCTAGGTGGGTGGCACCACCAGGTCGGTCCAGCGAACAGACCCACTACTCAGTGGGCTAACACGTGGATCGACGGATTGTCCCGCAACCCAGGCGGGTCTAGCCAGGCCCAGTGGGTCGGGTTGACCAGATTGTGGCCAGGTTTACCTAGGTCGACCCAGTTCCGCCCATGCCGAACCCGGTCAGGTCAGTCCGACTATGGTGGACCAGACCCGGACCCAGTACTGCCTATGAAGAAACAAAGGGCCTTATATTGCGAACCATATATATGTTTGATGAACTGTCTATGGAAATGAGATCCTTTGAGTGAGACAAACCTTTTGATTTAATCCATGATATTTTTTAGAAATTTGGAGTATGGCCGGGTTGGATTGCACCCGAATCCAAACTGGTCATCGACACTGAAATACCAATAACACATAGACCGAGAATCCTATTAACGTACTTATGTTGCTTTGGAATGCTTATGATGTGGCGAAACATTAGGTTACTTTCTTGTGAGAGTTTGTAGTTTTTTAAATATGACTGTTGGTGTGAGGAGCGGTTCTACCAATCACACTACGTACAAAACCCTACACCTGACTGATACCTGAAGACTTGGTGATGATGGTCCATTGGGAAGCGGCTCTGGGAGACCTAGAATTCCCATAGTGGGGATCAGCTCTGTGTGATATAAGAATTCCCATGGTACCCATCCGGGATGAGTACCAAAACCATTCAAGGTTTGTGGGAAGTGGCTCTTATAACCATGTAGGCCCACATCACTCGATATAGGAGGAGTTATTCATCAAATTAAGAGCGTGATTTTTTTAATTGATAATTCTACGGTTACTACACTAGAATATAACTTATGGAGACTTCCATAGATATCATGTTGTGGCCAGTGGCTTGAGGAGCGGTTCTTCCAAGAAGACTGCGTATGGAACCCTGTGGTTGGCTAAGATTAGAAGGATGCTTGATGATTAGGCCTATGGAATTAGCTCTATGTGACCCCACATGCCCATGTTGGTGAGCGGCTCTGTGTGAACCGGTATACCCACAACTCTCGATAGGAGGAGTACATTAGTTTGGCTGTGGTGTGAAGCGGCTCTGTGTGGCCCGGCATGCCCACAGTGGGAAACAGCTCTCTATGACCCTACATGCCCATTATACCCATCAGGGATGTACACCATAGCAGCTCAACATTAGTGGGAAGTGGCTTGGTGTGACTTGGCATGCCTACTGTACTCGATAGAGAAGGACTTCTCCAGCAGTTGAAGAGTTCAATGGTGTGATCACCCTAATACCATTGACCAAAAGTGATACCTGGTGTGAGCTGGCTTGGGTTGTGTAATTTTACATTCATGTGGGTACCTGTGTGGTACTTCTACCTGTGTGGTGTTACCTGTGTGGTACATCTGCCTTCATGATGTTACCTTTTTTATTCTTTCTTCATGTATGAGATGAGTATATCATGATAACTTAGGTATACATATAGGCATATACATAAGTAGATTTGATGACCTACTTTGTGGTATTTCCGTTGTTGAACTCTAGGAGACCTACGGGGGTATCAGGGTCCCTACTGATTATCTTCATACTCACCCCTGCAAGGAATTTTCCTGCACCTTGTTATGTCTTGTGAAAATGAAGAGCAACATAGATGAGTCTAGAAGAATCTAGGACCCTGCAGTACATGGAGGAGACATGCTGATGTGGAGTGATGTGGAGACAATCTGTACCTACCCTTCATGTAGGATCATCAGCGTAAAATCCTGGAGCTACTTCTAATTTTAGTTATATATGAAATTTCCAGTTGAACTTTTACTTTACAGTTGGGCTTGTATTTCTGGACCCTTTACATTCAACACTATTTTTTCAATAGCATTTCACTTCATTGTAGATTTTTGTTGTGTTCTTGGGTTGTGTGATTGTATAGGATTAATGTCAACACCTTCTGAATTTAAGAATACGCCATTCCAGTGATAGTCGCCAGCCCTTGGCTTATGGAAGTTGGGCATGAGGTAGTCACGACACGAGCCCCGGGGGACGGGTCATGACAAAGTGATATCAGAAAGAGGTTCGATTCTAATGAAGAACTAGGACTCTGATCTTTTCAATATAGAAATATTATTAAGTGTTATGAGTGTGGTTTTCAGTTTGGGGAGTCCAATATTTTTGCGGCAGTTGACATATCCATACATCAGCACCCTGAATTATGATTTCCAACTCAGTGCACAAAAACACTAATTTCCTATGTTTTAAAAAGTTTTTCTTTTGATTTCTTTCGAGTCAGCTAACCATGTATAACACAATGACTATGGAACAGATGTTCCTTATCAAGATTCCACCATGTAGACATCTATCTAGTATTCCCAAGAGAGTATTCGATGACTGCCCACCAAGCGATGATGCTCTCGTGTAGGGTCATCTTACTCTGTTGGCACCATCGGGTTGTGTACTAGTAGCACCAACACCTGTTGGGTAGTAATTACCACCAGCTGAACTAGTGGAAGGTGCACACCGACTGAGCAGGTTGCATGAGTTCTAGTGGTAGAGGCCACTGAGTTTTCGAGGCGAGACAGATTCCCAGATAGTTGAAGACTGGATGGAGGATAGAGATACTGTTTTCCACCTAGTTGAGACACCAGCAGATCAGATTGTGATCCTAGCTGCTAGTTTTATTAGTGCATTACCATGAGGATGGTCCACATGGTGATGAGGCTTTATTAGATGGAATGTTGTCTAAGATAGTATCTTTGGGTAGTGTGCTAGCTATATCACTACCCGTTGGTCAGCAGTTACTACCATCGGTGCCGGTAGAGGACACATGTAGGCTTAGTGCCTTGCCCATGTTTCAGCTTTAGATACCCATCATTTTCCAAGGCATTCCGGACTCACATGAGGATAAGGACAGGCAGGAAGAGGTAGCTGAGAGTTCCCTAGAGCTTCTACAGCTTCAGTAGGATGACATGCCCATTGCTGATTATTCATTGAGGTATACTGACCATTCCTGGCACTCAATGGATAAGATGGGTGTAATGACCTGTAAAATTTAAGGAATTTTTTTTCTTTATTTTCTTGGGATTTTTACAAGAACGCAGTTTCCGACGGAACATAATTCTGAGGCCCAGTGTGCCCGGAATCTTATTCTGAAGTTTAGCTCAGGTATGTTCAGTGAACGAATGAGCGAGCTTTTCTAACTTTTGAACCGGTGCTCGGAATTGAAATATGAGGACACCGATGGAATCAGAACACTGGTAATTTCTTAGAAACCCCTGTTCCAGAGTTCCGTTTGCTCGGGTGTGGTTTTTAAATTTTGGGGTTATATAAAGGAATAAAATAAAAGTGGTGCACCAATTTTATTTTATTTTTTTGTTTAATCTAAGCTAAGTGGATAAAGTGGGACCCACAATATCTTACACACTAGTTAGGATATTTGTGAGGTGGGACCCACACAAGCCCCACCATTTCGTTTCTTCCTAAACCCCCCTCATTTATTAAAGTAATGCACCTGCACCCCTATTAAGTGGAAGTCAACTATTACGTTTAACATAATATGAAACGCCTCATTAAATTTGGGCAGTTTAAATGTTGCAATTAATTAAATTAATTGATTGTTTCAATTTTGAATTTCAAAGGCGATGGATTTTCTATTAATAAAATAAGATAACACTTATTTTATTAAGGGTTGTTGGGTTGTGAGAGGCTTGGGAGATTTTACTTAAGTTCTTGAAGTCCTTCTTCCTCAATGAAGAACACGAAGAACGCGAAGTAGGTGAAGAATGATGATCTCCGACGAAGGTCGACAAGAACGCCGGATCCTCATAGATCGACGACACGACGTCGACGAATCCTTTCTCCGCGACGCGACGATCCCCCTTCTGCGATGTGCAATTCCGCGAGGAACCCTCGCTCGACGACGCTTGAGGTAAGGGTTTTGGTTCAATTAAATCTATGTGATTTATATCTTCGGCATGTGTTTAAAAGTTTTCAGAAGCTGTTTAAACCACTAACACGGTGGGTGTGGACCAACGAACAAGTCCGAACCCACTATTTCTACGTTCTTGGTATGCGGATCGGTGGGCGATGATGAAGCAGGCCACAAGGGCATTTTGAGGACTTCGTAGTGAAGAGACGGTCTTGGGGGGACCGATGGAGAAGACGACATGCAAAACAGACCACTAGAGCGCGTCCAGTGGTCCGCGGAAAACCCTGTCGGTGCGCCTCGCCGGCACGGCGGCGCCCGGTGCGCTGCCGGGAAGGGCCGCCGGGGCTGAAGCCGCAGTGGCAGGCTGCTGGTCCTGCGACCGCATGGGACCGAGGTGGAAAAGACGTGGTGCTATTCCGCATCCTTTGTCAAGGAGAGGCCCCCAAGAGGGGCCGCGGTTTCATTCAAGGGGGCGGCGCCCCACTTTGCGCACCCGCTAGGCCGAAACGGCCGAGCCACCTGGCCACCGGGCCGCACCAGCCGGGCTGGGCCGCGCCAGACGGGCCGGTCCGTGCCTAATCGAGCCGGACCCAGACCCGGGTCGGGTCGACCTGGTTCGGGCTGACCCAGGGTGTCTCAGGCCAGGCCGGTCCCGGCCAAAAACCCCACTTCCGGACCCCTTTCGGTCTTTTTACCATATAATGGGATACATACCTCCGATCGATTCACCTCCAGTTGCATAGCAATCCTTGGATCAAGACAGTCGTTGTTGTATATTACACTCAAGGTTTCGGAGTACTTTGTGTTCAACCGGGATGGTTCGAACACGAAACCAACCGGGCCCTCAGAGTGGAAACTCTTATAACTTGAGCTCCGGACGTCCGATTGAGATGTCGTCAACTTTGCTGGATTCCTCATAGTGAGACGGACCTTTTGGATTACTCCACTGGAGGTTTGGATGCAGTTGGAGTACGATTGGGTTTGTTTTGACATAAAAAACCAACCGGGCCCCTGGGACGAAAAAGCCAAAAACTCTCAGACCGGGTGTCCGATTGACGCGCCGTCTGTGTTTTTGAGTTCCTGTTGACGATACGAACCTTTTGGATACATCAACTTCGGACTATGTGTCAGTTGATGTATCATCCCCTCAGCTCATGGAGCGGACCCTCCCGAACGAGCTTGCTGTGTGCGTGAACCCTAGAGCTGGCTGCGACTGCGGCGACGATAAAGACAGTACAGAAATCCTCTGTGGATTCGATGGGGACGACTACAACACTCAGCGATCCTACGTGGATCAGTGCTTCCAATCCTGTGTGGGTCAGCGCTCAATGATCTTGTGTGGGCCAACGCCTACAGATCCTATGTGGGACTGATCTTGTGTGGGTCATTACGGGGGTTAGTACCTATCGATCCTTTATGGGTCATTGCAGGGGTTATTACCTTTCGATCCTTTGTGGGTCATTGCGGGGGTTAGTACCTATCGATCCTTTGTGGGTCATTGTGGGGGTTAGTACCTATCGATCCTTTGTAGGTCATTGCGGGGGTTAGTACCTATCGATCTTTGTGGGTCCGACGACATAGATGAATCAGTGGCTACATCTGATCATCTCTATCGTCATACGAAGAAGTATACTTGTGAGAGATGAATCTTGTGTTGCTTTCCTACGTGGATTGTGTTGTGCTATCCTGTGTGGATGTGATCGAACATGGGCTCGGATGTTGGGGATGAACTGGAATTGATACCTTTGGTATATGTATGGTTATATACCTAAGTAGTGTCTGATGTTACTTCATGATTGTATCTTTACTTTGTGGATTATCCTTTGTGGATTCTGGAAGACCTTCAGGGGTCTCGGGGTCCCTACTGAGTAGCTTATACCCACCCGTGCACGGGCTATGCCAGTACATTGTTGTGTTGGATGCAGACGATGGACAATGCTGATCGTGGTTGAGGCTTGCGGAACAGGTCGGTACCTGGAGGTGGACCACTGGACAGGACGTACTCAGAGCGGACAGCTGGACCCGAGGAACTGTGGAGGCTATCTGTACCCACCCTTCAGGTGGGAATGCTAGTGAACGGCTCGACATTGCGGATTTACTTTTCAGTTGCTGTTTTCCCTTTCCGGTTGTACTTTACTTTCAGTTTGGGTTTGTATTTTGGCCCACTTTTACTTTCCGCGCTTACTTTTACAGAGTTATTACTTAGTGTTTACTTCTGTTTGCTTACTCTGTGTGTTCGTTTACTTTACAAAGTCAATGCCTTCCATTTTTATTGGGATTTACACCCTGGTGCTAGTCGCTAGCCCCTAGCCTATGGAAGGCGGGCTTGGGGTAGTCATGGCATGGGCCCCGAGGACGGGTTGTGACAAATTGGTTTCAGAGGAGGTTGGTTCTACCGCAGAACTCAGGACTCTGATCTTTTTTCATGTGAAGCAATATTGTTAAGAGTATTGAGTGTGGTTATCAGTCCAGGGAGGCCAGTGTTGGTGCGGCGGTCGACGTATCTGTACACTGGGACCCTGACTTCTGATTTCTGACATAATGCACGAAAACATTGATTGCATGTGTGTTTCAAGTTTTCTTTGTGATTACTTTGTGTCAGCACACCAGGTATATTGTTTGATCGTGGCGCACCTGTTTCTTTTCAGGATGGATCCTACGACGGCAGCCAGCTTGGGTTATGAGCGTTGTACGTGATGATAGCCCACCGAGCGAGGAGGCCTTGGTACATGGACCTTTGACAGAAGAGGTATCGGCGATACCTCTACCCGCCAAGCCACCAATCCTACCAGCCCCAGCCGCTAACGATGCGCATCTCCTCAGTGCACTGCACGAGTTTTAGCGTCAGCGACCACCCAGGTTCCATGGGGAGACGGACTCTCAAGCAACTGAGGATTGGCTGGAGGCAGTTGTATGAGTTTTCAGGTTAGTGAGGACACCAGCTGACCTCATGGCGATCCTCGCAGCGAGCCTCCTTCACGATGCAGTAGGCAGATGGTGGAGCTTGATGCTTCAGGTGCATGACGAGGAATGTCTACTTTGGACAGACTTTGAGTGCCTCTTCCTCTTGGAGTTCGTCCCAGCCATCCTCTGTGCGGTGCACATCCAGGAGCTACTACAGCTGTGGCAGGGCAGCATGACGGTCACCCAGTACATGGCGAGATTTACCGATCACTCGCGCTATTCGATGGACAAGGTACGGGACCCATTCTTCCGAGCCCAGACCTTCGAGTAGGGATTGAGGCATGAGGTCAGGGCGTTACTGATCTCCTCAGCATTCCGACATAGGAAGGGTACTGGAGCGATCCCTTCTCATCGAGAGCTTCCTTGTTGAGCCTACATCAGCAGCAAGACCTACCGCAGGGCGGCACGTAGCAGAGTATTTTGCAGCAGGCAGTTGATGGATGACGCATGAGTCCAGGCAGTCTAGACCCTCAGGCAGACGACCTCAGGGCACTGGCTCAGTGGTGCGGGGTACACAGTGCGGAGCCAGACTTTCAAGAGGCAGACAGTGCTACGCAAGCGACGGGCAGGGCCAAATGGCTCGTGACTACCCGACCCGCCGTGACGAGGAGTAGCAGATGGTTGAGGGACCACCCAGGCATAGGCAGAGGGTCGAACGTGGAAGTCCACAGGGAGCAGGTGGACGAGGAAGAGGAGCTGGTCGAGCAGCAGGTGGTGGGCGATGCTTTCAGGCTCTACCACCACCACCACCAGGAGGTCCACCCCTACCATAGGGAGCTGGAGGGCAGGGACAAGCACAGATCCAGGAAGTGGAGGCCTATGACCACGGTGCACCCGAGATGATTAGAGGTACTATCTGTGTCTATTCCTCCCTTGCTGTAGTTCTTATAGACACAGGAGCGAGTCATTCTTTCATAGCTGTTGCCCTTGTTTAGAGCTCCGAGATTCCGACAGAGTCATTGGCTCGATCCTTACGGCTAGAGACTCCTACGGGAGCAGACTCAATGATTATGCACTGGTTCCGACAGTGTGAGCTTACTCTAGGAGGCGAGAGCTTCGGCTGAGATCTTCTTGTAGCAGCGTCGAGGCCATAAGCCGTCATCTTGGGCATGGATTGGTTATCTACAGTCCATGCTCAGATTGTCTGTATTAGGCACAAAGTGCGGTGTGTATACACCGATGGAAGCATATTCAACTTCACCAGTGAGAAGGGAGCCTTGGCAGCACAGGATGGACTCTCGCAGAGGAGAGGATAGCCCATCACTAATCAGTTGTCTAGCCTCATCCTAGGAGAAGTTGACATGCGAAGTCATTGTTTTCCTGCAGTGGTGGATCAGTATGCAGACATTTTCCCTAACGAGATTCTAGGACTACCTCCTCACAGAGAGGTAGACTTTTATATTGACCTATACTCCGGGACAACCCCGATATCCAATCCAGCATATCGGATGGCCCCTGCTGAGCTTCGAGAGCTAAAGGTACAGTTGGAGGACTTAGAGGGAAGGGGATTCATCTGACCTAGTGTTTCACCCTGGGCTTCCCCGATATTGTTCGCCAGGAAGGTGGACCGGAGCTTGCGAATTTGTGTCGACTATCGTCGCCTGAACCAGGTGAATGTGAGGAACAAGTATCTGCTACCGGGGATGGATGACCTCTTCGACCAGCTCAAGGGAGAACGGTGGTTCTCGAAGATAGACCTCATATCAGGCTATAATCACCTCAGAGTTCAGGGCGAGGACGTGTAGAAGACGGCCTTCAGATGTCGGTATGGCCACTATGAGTTCTTGGTTATGCCAGTCATTATATCCAATGCTCCAGAAGTGTTCATGTTATTCAAGAACAAGATCTTTCAGCCTTACCTCAATAGATTTGTTGTGGTCTTCATCGACGGCATTTTGATATACTCGACCACTGAAGAGGAGCACGCCTACCACATGCGAGTTGTACTAGACACACTCCAAGAGCACCAGCTTTATGGTAAGCTCTCGAAGTGTTAGTTCTAGATACGAGATGTTCACTTCTTGGGACACGTCATCTTTGAGGTAGGAGTTGTGGTGGATCCTGTGAAGATCGAGGCAGTGCTAGCTTGGGAGCCGCCCAGGAGCGTGACGAAGGTGCAATGTTTCTTGGGTCTAGCTGGGTACTACTAGAGGTTCGTGCTAGACTTTTCCAGAGTTGCATAACCACTCTCATATTTGACGAAGAAGGGAAAAACCTTTGTGTGGTCAGATAGATGTCACCAGAGCTTCTAGGAGCTGAGACAGAGATTGACTAGCGCGCCTATCTTGAGGCTACCATAGGAGGGAGTTGGGTACATAGTTTACTGTGATGCATCAGGTACCAGACTCGGATGTGTCCCAATGTAGGATTTGGTCGTTATCACAAATGGATCACGACAGTTGAGGCAGCATGAGCAGAACTACGCTACCCATGACCTGGAGTTAGCAGTAGTGGTCTTTTCTCTGAGGATGTGGTGACACTATCTGATCTGAGAGTGCTTTACAGTCTATTCTGACCATCAATGTCTCAGGTACATCTTCTCACAGAAGGACCTGAACCTGAGATAACGGTGATGGCTTGAGTTCCTCCAGAACAATGACTTTGAGATAGTCTATACTCCTGGTAAGGGGAACGTAGTAGCCGATTCCCTCAGCAAGAGGGTGGGCATTCAACTACATGGGGAGGCGACAGAGTAGCTAGCCGCTTTGCAGATATCCTTCATGGATATAGATGGAGCAGGCTTTCTTCAGTCACTCACTGTAACTCATCCACTACTGTTGTGGGTCAGAGAGGCACAACAATGGGACGCGGACTGTGAGACGCGATGTGCACAGATATCCTCAGGACAAGAACCTGATGGTTTTTCTTTAGGGGGAGAGCACGACGTCCTTTTCAAGGGATGTAACTTGGTACCAGTTGCTTTACGGAAGGATGTGCTAAGAGAGTTTCACACTTTCCCTTTAGCGGTACATCCTGGAGTGGTGAAGATGTACCAGGATCTCAGGCGACAACACTGGTGGCCGAGCATGAAGAAAGTTGTGGCAGAGTTTGTTTCTCGATGCCTCACTTGTCAGCAGGTGAAGGCAGAGCACCATGTACCAGCAGGCTTGGTACAACCCTTGGAGGTCCCGGAGTGGAAGTGGGACGGCATATATATGGACTTCGTGACTGGACTTCCACGCTCTTCTAGAGGTCATGACTCCATTTGGGTGATTGTCGACTGACTCACCAAGTCAGCTCATTTATTACCCATAAGATAGCAGGGCTTAGTGGATAGATTGGGACGTCTCTAAGTTCAGGAGATTGTATGGCTTCATAGTGTGCCATCATCTATCATCTCCAATCGAGATGCTTGCTTTACTTCCCGGCTTTGGAAGGGGTTGCAGGAGGTTTTTGGGACGCGGCTACGTCTGAGCACCTCCTTTCACCCTCAGACTGATGGTCAGACGGAGAGGACCATTCATACTCTTGAGGACACACTCCGTGCATGTGTCCTCGACATTGGTCACAGCTGGGAGGACCACCTACCCTTAGTGGAGTTCGCTTACAACAACAGCTACCACTCAACCATCGGGATGTCACCATACGAGGCGTTGTTCGGACCACCTTGCAGATCACCTCTGTGCTGGACAGACCCTGGGGAGTTAGCATTTGTGGGACCAGCGATGATCCAGCCACGATAGAGAAGGTCCAGATCATCCAGGAGCAGATGAGGACAGCTCAGGGCCGGCAAAAGTATTATGCTGACAGGAGGCGTAGGCCACAGGAGTTTGACGATGGCGACCACCTTTTCTTGCGGGTCTCACATCGACGTGGATTATGGAGATTTGGCCGAGGTGGAAAGTTCTCTCCACGCTTCATCAGACCATTCCAGGTCCTCAGCAGGATTGGTGAGGTGGCTTATCTCCTAGCTCTACCACCTCAGTTGCACCGAGTGCACGACGTCTTCCATGTATCCCAGCTGAGGAGATACGTGCATGACCCGACGCATAACATTGACCAAGGGGAGATGGACATTGATGATGGGGCGACTTTTGTGGAGGTCCCGGTGGAGATTGAGGATCGATAGGAGTGGGTCCTACGTGGAAAGTCAATTCCTCTAGTGCGCATCAGATGGCGGCACGGGAACCTCCAGGAGAGCACTTGGGAACGGGATGCTCAGATGTGTGCTCAGTACCCACATTTGTTTCCCTAGTTTATGATGTATCTTTACGGGGACGTAAATCCCCGAGGTTTGAGTGATGTAAAGACAAGTAAAATTCAAGGAAATTTTTTTTTCTTAATTTTCTTGGGAATTTTACAAGAACGCAGTTTCTGACAGCACCTAATTCCGAGGCCCGGTGTGCCCGGAATCTTCTTCCGAAATTTAGCTCTGGTACGTTCAGTGAACGAACGAGTGAGTTTTTCTAACTTTTGAACTGGTGCTCGGAATCAAAATCCGAGGATACCGATGGAATCGAAGCACCAGTTATTTCTTAGAAACACTTGTTCCAGATTTGCGTTTGCTCGGGTGTGATTTTTAAATTTTGGGGTTAAGTAAAGGAATAAAATAAAAGTGGTGAACCTATTTTATTTTATTTTTTTTGTTTAACCTAAGATAATTGGATGAAGTGGGACCCATAATATCCTACCCACTAGGAAAGATATTTTTGAGGTGGGACCCACATGAGCCCCACTGTTTCTTTTCTTCCTAAACCCCCTCCTTTATTAAAGTAAAGCACCCGCACCCCTATTAAGTGGATGTCAACTCTTACGTTTATCTTAATATAAAATGCCTCATTAAATTTGGGTGGTTTAAACGTTGCAATTAATTCAATTAATTGATTGTTTCAATTTTTAATTTCAAAGGCGTTGTCTTGTGTGTTAATAAAATAAGACAACTGTTATTTTATTAAGGGTTGTTGGGTTGTGAGAGGCTTGGGAGATTTTACATAAGTTCTTGAAGTCCTTCTTCCTCAACGAAGAAGACGAAGAACGGGAAGAAAATGAATAATTCGAAGAACACCGACCTTTGATGAAGGTTTACAGGAATGTCGGATCCTCAGAATCGACGACGCGATACCGACGAATCCTTTCTCCGCGACGCGATGATCCCCCTTCCGCGACTCCTTCTTCCTCGACGTGGAATTCCGCGACGAACCCTCGCTCGATGACACTTGAGGTAGGGGTTTTGGTTCAATTAAATCTATGTGATTTATATCCATGGCATGTGTTTAAAATTTGTCGGAAGCCGTTTAAACCACTAACGATGTGGGTGCGGACCAACAAACAAGTCCGAACCCACCGTTTCATCGTTCTTGGTGTGCGGATCGACGGGAAATGACAAAGCAGGCCGCAATGGCATTTTGTGGTCTTCACAGTGAAGGTCCGGTCCCAGGGGGACCGCTGGCGAAGACGGTAGGCAAAACGGACCACCGGAGTGCGTCCGGTGGTCCGCGGAAAACCCTGCCGCCACTCCTCACCAGCACGGCGATGCCGGCGACCGAAGGTGGCGGCCGACATCGACCGGCCGCCGGGAAGGGCCACCGCGGCTGAAGCCGTGGTGGCAGGCTGCTGCCTCGCGACCACGCAGGACTGAGGAGGCAGGGACGCGGCGCTATGCCGCGTCCGTTGGCAAGGAGTGGCCCCCACACGGTGACGCAGTTTCATTCAAGGGGCCGGCGTCCCCCTTTGCGCATCCGCTCAGCCGAAACGGCCAAGCCACCTGGCCACCGGGCCGCGCCAGCCGAGCCGGGCCGTACCCAAGCAGGCCGGACCCAGACCTGGGTCGGGTCAACTCGGTTCGGGCCGACCTAGGGGGTCTCGGGCCGGGTCGGTCCGGGCCCGAAACCCCACTTCCGGACCCCTTTCGGTCTCTTTCTCATAACATGGGATACAAAGCTCCGATCGATGCACCGTCAGTGCATAGCGATCCTCGGATCGAGATGGTTGTTTCGGTATATTACACTCAAAGTTTCAGAGTTATTTGGGTTCGCCTGAGTTGGATCGAACACGAAACCAACCGGGCCCTCGGAGTGGAAATGCTTATAACTTGAGCTCCGAACATCCGATTAACGTGCCGTCGACTTTGTTGGATTCCTCTTAGTGAGACGGACATTTTTGATTACTCCTCTCAAGGTTTGGAAGCAGTTGGGGTACGATTGGGTAGGTTTTGACTTAAAAAACCTACTGGGCCCCTGGGACGAAAAAGCCAATAACTCTCAGACCAGGCGTCTGATTGACGCGCCGTCTGTGTCATTGGGTTACTGTTGATGATACAAAACTTTTGGATACATCAACATCTGACTACATGTCAGTTGATGTATTATCCCCTCGACATGTGGAGCGGACCCTCTCGAACGAGCTTGCTGTGTGCGGGAACCCTAGAACTAGCTGTGACTACGACGACGATAAAGACAGTACAGAAATCCTCTGTGGATTCCACGACGACGACTACAACACTCATCAATCCTACATGGATCAGTGCTACCGATCCTGTGTGGGTCAGATCCTGTGTGGGTCAGTGCTCAGCGGTCCTGTGTGGGCCAGTGCCTATATATCATGTGTGGGTCCGATCCTGTGTGGGTTATTGTGGGGGTTAGTACCTATCGATCCTTTGTGGGTCATTTCCGGGGTTAGTACCTATCGATACTTTGTGGGTCATTGTGGGGGTTAGTACCAATCGATCATTTATGGGTCATTGCAGGGGTTATTACCTATCGATCCTGTGTGGGTCATTGCGGGGCTTAGTACCTATCGATCCTTTGTGGGTCTGACGGCTTAGGTGAATCAGTGGCTACATCTGATCATCTCTATCGTCATACGAAGAAGTATACCTGTGTGAGATGAATCTGGTTTTGCATTGCTACGTGGATTGTGTTGTGCTATCCTGTGTGGATGTGATCGAACATGGGCACGGATGTTGGAGCTGAACTGGAATTGATAACTTAGGTATATTTATTAGCATATACATAAGTAGTGTCTGATGTTACTTCATGATTGTATCTTTCCTTCATGGATTATCCTTTGTGGATTCTGGGAGACCATCGGGGGTCTCAGGGTCCCTACTAAGTAGCATATACTCACCCCTGCACGGGCTATGCCCGCACTGCATTGTGTTGGTTGTAGACGACAGACAACGCTGATCGTGGTTGAGGATTGCGGAATAGGTCGGTACCTGGAGGTGGACCACTAGATGGGACATACTCGGAGCGGACGACTGGACCTGAGGAGTTGTGGAGGCTATCTATACCCACCCTTCAGGTGGGACTTCTAGTGGACGGCTCGACGTTGCGGCTTATTTTTAAGTTGTTGTTTTCCCTTTCCATTTGTACTTTACTTTTAGTTTGGGTTTGTATTCTGGCCCACTTTTACTTTCCGCACTTACTTGAACCCAGTTATTACTTAGTGTTTACTTCTGTTTACTTACTCTGTGTGTTCATTTACTTTACAAAGGCAACACCTTCCCTTTTTATCAGGATTTACGCCTTGGTGGTAGTTGCCTGCCCCTTGCCTATGGAAGGCGGGCTTGGGGTATTCATGACACGGGCCCCGAGGACGGGTCGTGACAATGGGATCGGTGCTACAGGGCTAGAACCTCCATGTGAGGTGTGTTTAAAGACATCTAAGCCAACACTATTCCTCTATGCCTTCCAATATATGTTAGGTTTCTAGAGAGAACCTTTGTTGTTGAATGTTCATTGGCTGAGCGGATGTAGCCAGTGAATGTTAGCAGTGGGAAATCAGGAAACTGATGCCAGTCTTAGAGACTTAGGCATGTAAAATGTTTTGGGAAGAGGAAGTGTTAGGGATAGACAAATCATCAGGGTTGCTAATGTGGAAGAAGATCTAGGAGAACACCATGAGGTGGTGTACATTTCCACATTTTACAAACTACCCTCTTATGTGGTCCCCACCAGGATCAGGGAGCAGGAGGATGGGGAAAAGAGTATCTACATGCAGTCAAGGAGAGTGATTGAAGGTCTCTAGTAATGATTCGAGGTACAGTCTGTGTCTACTACTTGCTATCATACCAATAGGAATAGGTACCAATCATTCTTTCATTCCACAAATTTTTTCCAAGACCTAAAGTTTCTGGTTAAATATTTTACTTGACCCTCACATTTGGATATAACTTTTGGAGGAGACTAGATAATCATAAATATGTTGATGGTGTGATCTGACCCTTGAGGTGAGAGTTTTGGTTGGAACCTCTTGGTGGCATCATTTAGGCCTTACAATGTTAGTTTGGGTATGACTAGACATCCAAAGTTCATACTCAGATTGACTATATTAGGAAAACGTTTTTTGTTTATCTATGTTGTGAGAATGGGGTTTTACTTGGGTAGTGAAGAAGGAAACCTAGGCTGCATAGTATAGACTCATGCATAGAAGGGTGCAACTGATCACTCTTGAGTCAGCCAGCCTTACCCTCATGGTAGTAGGAGTTTTGAGTTTTCAGATCCCAACAGTAGTGGTAGAGTGTGTAAACATATTTTCAAAAGATTTTTCTAGTTTTACTTCCCTAAAGGGAGAGGGATTTTTGTTTTGGATCAGTACTAATAGTGTTTTGAAGCATACTTCTCCATAGTAGTGGCACCCTTGTTAGCTTTAGTGAAGAAGGGGGATCCTTTATTGTGGATAGAGATGTTTTATCAGATCATTCAAGATTTGAAACTTCATTGATGGATAGAGTTCCTCCAGGATTATGAAATTTAGATAGTCTATAATCCTATGAAGGGTAATGTGGAAGCAAACACACTCTACAACTATTCAGTAAGGTGTTATAGAATCAAGTTACACTAAAGATATCCTTCATGAATAGAGATGAAGTAGCATACCCCTAGTCTTTGATTATCACTCCCACACTCCATCAACAAGTATGGGAGGCGCAACTTGGGGACATTGACTCTGAGGATCGACATGCTCAGATATCCTTAGCATAGGAACCCAATTGACTTTCTGAAGGTGGGGAGCATATCATCCTCTTCAGAGGACGTACCATGGAACCAGTGGAACTTTAGGAGGAGGTGTTGAGGGATTTCCATACGCCCCCTCTGGCGGTACATCCTGGTGTGATGAATATGAACAAGGGCCTCTAGTATCAGTATTGGTGGCCAGGGATGAATAATATATTGGCGGAGTTGTATCATGATGTCTCACTTGTCAGCAAGTGAATACTACATAGATTTTGATGAAGTCTTCTTCCGATAGGATATAGAGGCCCATGGATTTCAAGGAGGGGGAAGACATATTCTTACGAGTCTCTCCTCGATGGGAACTATGATGTTTTGGCGGATGAGGCAGGTTATCACCAAGGTTTATCTATCCTTTTTGATACTTCAGAGGATAGGTGACATAGATTACCACTTGGTATTTCCACCATAGTTTACGAGGGTGCATGACGTCTTCCTCATATAATGGTTGAGGAGATATGTGCATGACCCATCTCACATCATCAATCATGGCGAGCTGGTCTAAGAAGATGGGGTGATGTTTATGGAGTTTTTAGGAGAGATTTGGGATCTAAAAAAGCGGGTCATTCCTAGGTGGTTTATACCTCTGGCTTGTGTTCACTAGTAGCACTATATCCTCCATGAGAGCACATGGTAGTTGGAGGCTTATATTTGTGCTCAGTACCCCCATTTGTATCCTTAGTCTTAATTGGGGCTTTTGGGGATGAAAATACCCAAAGGAGGGGGGAATATAATGTCCTTGATTTTATATATAATTTTTTTAATTATATCGGATTATTTTGAGACAACGAAATCTGACGGTGCATGATTCCGGGGCCCGGAGTGCCCGGAATGGTCCTTCAATGTTTTTTAAACATTAAATAGCACTTATAAGAACTTTTCCTGAAAAAGTAGAATAACAATAAAATAGTTTACCGAATTAAAAAACTAAGGGCACCATTGCATTCAGGATTGCAGGTTTACCATTGGTGAAAATTATGTTTAGTCGGCACAGGCCTCCTGAGAGAAAACCCAAAAATGGAATAACTGTAAATAAAATAATTAAATAAATTATTTTATTTTCCAAATGATTATAAATATAAAACGGTAACTCAGATTAAAAATCCAATAACACTACTAAACTCATGAGGGTATGATTTCTTTAGAATGATACTAACATTGGCCTACATGGGCCACAAGGGAAAGTTGATTTTTTTGGTGTATATAAAATAATTAAGTGACAATTATTTTATTGTAAAATACATAACATTTAAATGGTAACATGGATTGGAAATCCAAGAGTAATCTTGGGTTTGTTGGGGCATTTTCACTTAGGAAAATCCTACCTTGACTGGCACAGTTCGTGGGTGACTGTTATTAATTTTCTGGTATTTTTTTGGGTACTTTTAGTAAACGGGCGAGCAGTGTTTTCAAACTTTTGAACTTGTGCTTGGAATAAAAATCTAAGGGCACCGTTGAATCTGAAGCACCGAGATTTTCATATGAGAGTCTTTTTATTGAAAGTGTTAGGTCCATAGAAGAAATTTTTTTCGTGCCTTTTAAATGTAAATGAAATAAAATAATCTCCCTATTTTATTTCTTTTCCACCAATGGACAAGAGGTAGTGTGAGACCAGTGGTGAGTCAATCCATTAAATGGATTGACCCTTCAAATACTTAGTAATAATGTCATTGGAATTTATGAAAGATACTATTAAATGAACCTTCATAAATTCTACTATCATTACTTACCCTCCCCCTCTATTATTTATATAGAGCCTGGGGGGAGAAATCGAAACGGCTTCACCGAGCAACAGTGTTCTGGTAAAGTGCCATGATGCCCAACACTTGGAAGACAGAGGCAGTTCTAGTGGGCAGTGATGAGTGACCCCGACCCTTGAACTAGATAATGACGATTGAGAGACTTCGTTGGAGGATTTTTATGGGGACGACGAACTCCGACACTTCGTCAAACACAGACGCTCTCCAAAGAAAATGAGGGAGGGGGATTATTCATTTTTTATTTTAATTGATTTCCTATTCCCCATTCTTGAATAACACGAAGAATGTTGGTCAGCCGACTAATGTGTTGACCCGCAATTCATTCATCTTTTTTGGGGGTCGTTGCAGGGAATCATGTGTCGTTTATCTGGTTGTTTAATTCAATTGTCATTAAACCCTTAATCCCCCTAATGTTATGAGCTAATGCTGATGGCATGGGCCTAACGAACCTAGACCAAACCCTCCACTATATATGTTACATACTTGTGCAACCATGGAATACTGACAGCACGAAGACACCAATCGGCTACGTGGTGGGTAGCGCATCAACGCATGCTGCAAGAGGAGGCCACAACATAAATCCCCAGTTATCGTCGGCGCAGTTGGCATCAGCCAGCTGTGGAGGTGGTGCAATGCACCATCACATGCCGCCGATGAACAAGGAGGGTAGTGGTTCGTCAGCTGCGGTTACAGGAGGAGAGGTCGGCCGACACATTGGTTGGCCGCAACTGAACTGGCAGAGCAGAGGTAGGGAAAGCCCCAGGCGGCGCACCCACATTGCAGCAAGGCCATGGTCCGTTTTGGCCATGGGGGGAGCAAGGAGTTGGTGGATTTACCAGCGGCCGGTGGATGGGGCATGCGCCAGCGGCATTCCCGGTGGAAAAGCTGCAGCCATTCGGTCGGGGCATAGAGGACCCACGATAACTAGTGTGGCCGCGTAGGTGTCAACTCCTATAGGTTGGCCTGCTTATATGGCTCTGTGCCGTGTCATCCCTACCTGGATGTGTCGTGTCAGGGTATCTATGGCGGCATGCACCTTCAGGTGGGTGGCCTCATTGGGTCGGTCCCATGGGCTGAACCGCCACTCAACAGGCTGACTCGTGGTCCAATGGCTTGACCCATGGCCTATCTGGGCCAGGTCGGGCCCAGTGATATAGGATGACTTATGTCGGGATAGACCCAAGTCAGGTCGGGTCATCCCTAGGTGACCCGGTTTGGCCGAGGCGGACCTGACCCGAACCCAGTACTGCCCAAGAACACAAAAGGTCCTTTTCTTGAGAACCAAACGTTCATTTGATGAAACATCTACGTCGTTGGGATACATGGAGTGAGAATACAATTTAGATTTACTCCATGAGTTTTAATGGGAAATTTGGTGTACGGTCGGGTTGGATCGCAACTGAATCCATCCGGGACCTCAACATTGCCATGCCAATAATGCACAGAACAGGTGTCCGATTGACACACCATATATTTCTTTTAACCCTTATGACGTTGATAAATATCAAGTTACTTACTATTGAGAATTTTTACTAGTTTTAATACAACCAACGACGTGAGGAGTGGTTCTCCCATGCGCTCTACGTAAAAAACCATGCTGCTAGCTGAGACTTAAGGACTTCTTGATGACGACCTAGTGGGAAGTGGCTCTATGTGACCCAGCAGGCCCATAGTGGGATGCGACTCTTTGTGACTTGGAATGCCCACAATACCAATCGGGGATGAGTACCACAACAGTTCAAGGTTAGTGGGAAGCGGCTCTATGTGACCCGGCATGCCCACTGTACTAGATAGAGGAGGAGTTTTCGAGCATGTGAGGAGTTGGTGTTTTGAGACTGACAATGATACAGTCACAACCCTAAAATATAACTTATAGTTATTTCCATGGATATTAATATACTGAAAGTGGATTGAGTAGTGGTTTCACCCAATCAGACAATGTATGGTACCCTATGGTTGGCTAAGACCTAAAAACCGCTTCACGATTGGCCTAGTGGGAAAAGGATCTGTGTGACCTAGTAGGGACATGGTGGGGAGTGGCTTTGCGTGAATTGGTATAACCATGATGCTCGATAGGAGGAGTAACTCAGTTTGGCCAAAGTTGAAAGTGGCTATCTGTGATCCGGCATGCCCACAGTGGGAAGCAGCTCGTGTGACCCGACATGCCCATGATACCCATCAGGGATGGTTACCATATCTATTCAAGGTTAGTGGGATGTGGCTCTATGTGACCTATAAGGCCAAGAATACATGATAGAGAATGAGTTCTCCAGCAGCCAAGGAGCTCGATGTTGTGATAACCCTTTTATCCTTGACCTAAATGTGATACCTAGTGTGAGCTGACTTGGGTTGTGTACTTTTAACGTCGTGGTGTACTAGTGTGGTACTTATACATATGTGGTGTTACCTATGTGGTAATTCTACCTTCATGGTGTTAAATTTATGGTATTCTTTCCACATGTATGAGATGATTATATCTTGATAAATTATGTATATGTATGGGCATATATGTAAGTATAGTTGATGTCTTTCTTTGTGGTATTTTCTTTGTGGAACTCTAGGAGACCTATGTGGGTATTAGGGTCCCTAATGAGTATCGTCATACTCACCCCTACATGGGATTCACCAGAACCACATTGTGTCTTGTTCAGATGATGGGAAATAGAGTTGAGTATAGAGGGTGCTAGAACCGGGTAGTACACGGAAGAGACGAGTTGGCATGGAGTGTTGTGGAGATGATCTATTCCTACCCTTCAAGTAGGATCCTCGATGGATGATCCATGAATTTATTGTACTATTAGTTGGATCTGTACTTTCTAGTCGTACTTGTACTTTATAGTTGGGCTTCTATTTTGATCCCCTTTACTTTCAACACTTTTTTTCTATAGTTTTTTGTTTCATGGTTGCTCCTTGTTGTGTTCTTGGGTTGTTTGTTTGTACAGGTTGAAAGGAAATGCCTTCCCATTTTAGGGATACACCTTTCTGGTGCTAGTCTGTAGCCCTTGGACTATGGAATGAGGGCTTGGGGTAGTCACGGCATAGGCCGCGGGGGAAAGGTCATGATAGTTATACACATGAGAAACATTATTGTTCCCCTTTTATGAGGATGAGTGATTTAAATAGGTCATAACTTTGAAATAATAACATATCAGTATATGGTATATAATATAGTGATTATATTATCCTAAATGATGAATATTTGATTGAGTTGCATGAATAAGTAAAAAAATTCATAGCTAAGCATTTTGAATCTTCTGAAATTAACAAATTAGAATTATACATAAAGTATTATATGAATGGAATTATGACCAAAAAAGAATTATAAGATGAGATTATGGATATTGAGATGTGATTTGGGTAGTAATTTTAAAAAAAATGGTTTAATGGTGTGAATAATGGAGGATAGTGGGTATCCTTTCATATTTAAGGTTAAGGCACACATGTGATTTTTTAAAAGAAAGAAGTATACCCTTGTTTTTTCATTCCCACAATAGACCAAAATGTATTATTATAGACCCTTATACAAGATTAGGTCTACATATATCTATAAAATATATTTTAGAAATGGATTGATGTTATTTTACAACTTTTCAATTTATATTAACTCTTGATAAAACCATTTTACCTCAATCAATGTATTTAATTATTACTATTTTTACTATTAATTATGGTAAAAATTTATTTTTACATTATTATAAAATATAATTATTCAAATTCAAAATATAAAATCCATATTAACTAATTAATTTTATTGAAATGTCAAAAACTAATTTAGAACAAAACCCAAAAATATGGTGATAAAGAGGGTTTTCAAGAAGTGTAATTTTCAAGAAAAAAAATATTTTATATTAACTATATGATTAATAATAATTATTATAAGAATATAAATTTATATTTATTTATATATTATATATAAAATCCATTTAAAAAAAATTTCATTAAAAATTATTTTAAGTATATAAAATGGAGAAACATTATGCATTTTAAAATAGTTTTTAGAAGAATCCTACTTTAAATCCCAAAAAATCTATAAAATTCCAATATAATGATGATTAATAATAAATTTAGTGGATGAAATGTAAGGAAATAATACTATTGTTTGTTTAAATATTATTTTAGTCATCGTTTTAATTTTAAATAAATTATTTAAAGAAATATAATTTTTTAAAAAAAAATAGTATTTATCACAATTCACATAAAAATCAATGTTTAATAAAAAATACTAAAATTTGTTGCAAATTAAAATTTGAAATTATGATTTCGGAAATTAAAAAAAAAATATTTTCAAAATAAAATCAATAACAAAATTTTATATAAAATATTATAATAAATGTTTCTAGATAATGTTTTTTTCTTTTTTGATTTACAAATTAATTAATATTTTTATAAAGAATAATGTATTGAAAGTAATTTATTCTATCATTAAAAGATTTTTGATTTATTTTGGAAGAGTTTTAAACTAATACCCTTATGTATATGTCCCTATTTTAATCTAGATTTTATTCAAACAATAACATATCCAATTCTCCTTCAATCAATCCTATCTTAATTCCAATATTTGTTCCATGTATCGCTCTCGAGGAAGAGCATACAAAATAATTCACATGTAAAAATATCAAAGGTTATAAAAATGGAACATGATATTTCTTACGATGATAAACTAATGGATATTTTGGATCTTATAGAGAATGATCATAAAAAAATGACAAAGTAGTGGGTTAATTTTTTTGGGTGAAACCACCAGCTAGGTAAAGTTATGTGAAAAAATGAGAATGTATCGGGGATAAACTATACTCAATTATTTTAATCAGAGTGAAAATTTAAAAGGTATAAAGTCAATGGAGGGGAGGTAGAATTTATCATTCCATGTTTTTATGAAATATAATTTTTTGTAAAATTTAATTTCACCAATAACTTTTGTAATATCCAACACTGAGTTTTAACAAACCCAAATAAAATATTTATGTAATTATTTAAAAAATACAATTATTAATTGGTCATGAACATTAGATATATTTATAATAATAAAGGATATTTACAAACTAGATTAAAAAAAGTAAAACTAATTCATGAAATCATATAAAAAATATTTTAAAAATATGAACTTCATTTTTAGAATCATTATTTGAAATTATATTCAAGACAATTTTTTGGATTTTCTTAAAAATATTAATTTTTTGATGTATAGTATAAAATGCAAGTTTTTATTGAAAACATTCATTTCCTTTATATAATATATAAGGTTTTATTTTATATTAAAATGGATCAAAGTGAAACAATATCAATGATATATTGTATTTCAACTAATTTAGGTTAATTTAATTCATTTTGTATTGAAATTGTACCAAAAAATATATTAAAAATTTTAAGGTTTTTTAATGGAAGCTGTTTATTTTAAGATCGTGGTTTGATTATAAATTAAACTATTCCTTTTCTGTAAATTGAATTTGGATATATGAATTTAGTAATTTTAATTATAATAAATTTAATTTTAATAATCAATATTATTTAATCTTTTCAACTCAATTTGTTTCTATAAAAAAAATAAAGTAAAAACGAATTACCACTATTAATTTTAACTCATTTATTCCATGGTTAAAATAAAATTTAAGAGATAAAAGAGACCCATATATTGTCATATTCCAATTTTATATCAATATATATATATTATTACCTCTATTTATCATTATTGACTCATTTTTTATACTTTTTGTATTTGAAAAACTTGTATAAAGCTTATTCTATTTAGAAATACCAAGTATTTCGTCTCCCCCACTTATAAAAGGAAACATTATCTCTTCTCCTATTTATACATAAAAATATATTTGATTCAAATATGATTCCAAAAATACCACAATTATTTACCTACCTATTACATATATCCAATTATTTTATTAGAAATCCTTCCGAATAATCCTTTTGGTGATAACCTTATGAGGTTGTTTGGAGAAGTTGTATTATTCTTTAAGGGTGCTTCAATTTTTTCTACATTAATCTATTTATAAAATTATTAAAAAAATAATATAATAAAAAAATTATGGGATATATTATTATATGTAATCATGTTAAGGATGTTACCTATATCTATATACTCTTACGTCAAATGGGAAATGAAATCATCGATCGTTTGTACGACATACTATTGCCTAATGAATCTACGACATAACTTATCATGGATTGATATAAATATTGATTTATGTGTAAAAATTATATTAATGAAATAAATATGAAATTATAATTAGAATATCAAATATTAATTTTTACCTTCCTGCCCATTATAAAATAATAATGTTCTTCATTTGTGTGGAGGATTACCGCCTCACGTACTGATGTGATGTGTTTAAATTTTATGTTTTACATGAATGGTAATAGGGAAAAATTATATAAAAATATATGGTATTTGTAAAATATTTATACCTCTATAAAAATTATATCATATATACATTCTTACATTATATCATGTGGGGGATATGAAAATTTCACTCATGTGTACATCAAATTATTGCCTCGTTAAGTGATCTGAATCATTTATCACTATTGCTTTTCATAAAAGGTAATGAGGATAATGTAAATGAATATATTATATATATATATATGAAATAATTATTACTATTGAAATACAATATATTATTTAACATTATTTTCATCAGTCATGAAAATGGAAATAGTGTTCATACATATATAAATCCTACAATATATTTCAAAATTTTAATTTATTTTCTATATCTAGAATTATTGCATTAGTATAATAATTTTATAATGAAAATATATTATATTAATACCATTATTAATATTCTAGATATTATATAAACATGATAAATATTAATGTAACTAATATACCAAACCAGAACATTCATGAAAAACCAATCACTTATTTACCAAAATATAATTTTAACGAGGAATTGCTAATAAAATGGTAATTAAAGGCCTTAATTAAATCATATATGGTCTGAAACATGTGATTATGTTTCTTTAATATATTTATTAATAACCAATATTTATTATATTGGTGTCTAAAAAATTTACAAATGAAATTGAGACATAAGTTATGGGAATTTTTTCTCAATTAATCTTTTTAGGGACATTTGTTAGGTTTTTCATCTATCTTCATTTTTGAAGAGTATATATTGTCCCATTGACATGTTATATCACGAATTTGTTATTATTTTGAAATTTTCAGTGTTAGTTAATTTTATTTGGTATGGTTGTTATGATATAATTATACTAGTGTGACATGTGTTTTATGATATAATCTGAACATTTATCGAGATTATTTTGTTTTATGCTTCTGATGATGAAATCTTGTGATCTATATTTAATTAAACACATGATTGTCATCCCCCAATGTTTATTTAATGAAATATTTTTATAGTAATTTTCCACTATATATATCATCAAGAGTCCAAAATAAAATTTTTATTGTAAATTCAAGAAATTTCTCTCTTAGATAGAGAATACGTTTCCATCAAAATCAATGTTTTCTAAAAATTTTGTGAATAAAATATTATTTAGCTTTTATAATTTTATTTTTACTGATGATTGGATATTATCCAAATTTCTTAAATTGAATCTTCCTATAATTCTACATACAAGAATATTTTTTGAGTTTTCTTATAAAACAATTGAAGGAATATTTTTTTACTAGTACATCATGAGCTATATTTTCCTCCCTCATAACCAATAAATGCATTAAATATTCCATAATAGGTTTTATAATTTATTTTCAAAGAAAATAATGTTGAATTATTTTTCAATAATTAGTTTTAAAGTGACATTTTCATAGAGGAACAACTATTAACCTCATTAAATGTCCCATGCTTTCTTTAAAAATGATTTTCTATCTATATTTACATACTTTTGAATTAAATAGTATTTAATGGGGATATGATCCGATTTTACTATAATTGTAATTTCTCTGGATAGTTTATGTCTTGGATAAAAAGATGTTTATGAAACCCATTTGTTTTTATAGGTAATGATAAGTTGAATTTTTTATGATCTTATGGACTAAAGATATGTAGTTTATTAGATGCGGGGGACCTATATCTCCCTACAATTCATTGGGTAAGGACTAAAGTTAGATGAGGTCAAAGGGTTCATGTTTGGTCATCACTTTCCCGAACTAGGGTATTTATGATGTTATCACAATCCAAAAAATCATACATAATGGCTTATCCCAAGCCATAATTATCTATATGGGTGGTTATCACAAGAATAACATGATATGAATGTCTTGGTGGATAGAATGGGAACAAGATTTTCTATCCTTAATTGTATTAAAAATCTATACTGTATGCCAATTCTATGATCTTATGGATCATGTTCTTTAATTAATTTATGATTCATATCTTAAAACTACCATAAAGTATTTCATGTATCTTGTATATGATATATAATATTCTAGGTATGGGTTTAAAAATTATATTTTCATGTTATCATAACAGAATTAAAATGATATTTTTATATATCACTAGTTTACTATTATAGTGAATCATATATCAACTATTCTAATGTTTCCTTTACCTAGGTTATAAAAAATTATATTATGTAAGATATGTCTAAGAAGGTATCTTATTTTGAATAACATATTGTGATATTTCTTTGCTCATTTATGGGCAAAATTTAATGTTTTCATGATTGCAAATGAACTTTACCAAGATGAATCTAGCATGTATTATTATGTTATATAATTAATATTAGTTTATGAAGATTTTATATTTATGTACTACATGTATGGATAATTACAAAAATAATTTTCACAAACTAATAATTCAGTAAAAGGAATTGTAATTATTAAATTATTTTTTTCACTATTCATAAAAAAATAATTTTTTAGAAAAATATCAAAAATTCATATTATTATTATATTTCCATGATAAATTCCAAAATAATTTGAATTTTATTAAATTCATATCCAATAATTTTAAAAAGTTAATTATAAAATATAAATACAGATAATGATTATATTTATATAAAAATTTCTCGCTTTTTAAATTATCAATTTACTTTCATTTTTACTATATATTACTCATTAAACTATTGTTAATAACATTTTTATACAATAATATATAATTCATGAAAGAATAAAAATTATTAATTTTATATTAGTTTCATAGATACACTAATTGAGTTGATATTTAATGTGAACTATATTTATTGATTTATATATATATATATATCATAATTTTTTTCAACTAATGTTACATTATAATCATATGTATTTGTTTTTGTCTCAATTTTTTTTTGTGGGGAAATATATTGAACATAAAATATAATAAATAACATTTTTCAAAAACTCAGGTCATTATATACTTAATTTAATATCATTATTATACTCAAAGAGAAACCACATACTCCGACTATAGATCATTATAATGGAAAAATAGTTAAATGAAATAATCAATTTTTATGGGCGAGTTAAATAAATAGTAATGGATCCCCAACCAGTTATCCAACCCCTAAAAACAACAAGCCTTTATGTCTATTATTAATACATTAAATATATATAAAAAAGAACTTTATTCTCCCAATATATGTTTCGAGAATATCAATTTTTCTTTTTAAAATAACTCTTCCCAATACTCAAGACATCCATAATCAATAAAAATGTATTTTAATATATGTATATGACCATTATTATAATATAAAACCTAGAAGCACCCATCCATATACTAATTCCAACTAGAGTACATTGGATAATATGTCACCGAGAACCACTATTCTATAATGAAAACCATATGATCTAATATAGGATTAATATTACAAAAGATCTACTCCATACTATATTTAAATAAATCCCCCAACATACCTAGATTGGTGTAATATTAATATCAATAAATAAAAATGGAGAGTCCTGGTGCACAAATATTTTTCTGCACAATTTTAATCATTTTATAGGTATTTTGAATTATTTTAAATGAATATTTCCACATAATGCATTAGTTTATTGAAAAGATTTATTTTTTAATTATAAAGTTAAAATATATTCAAATGGATTAAAAATTAAAATATCTTAGTTTACATTAGGAATTATAAATTTAAATATTTGTAAAGGTTTTATATTTTAAAGGATTAATAATTTATAATCCATGATCTATCCCTAAAAAATGGATACAAGGCATCTAGAAAACCCAATGATAGAGTTGTTCATCAACGAATGACATCAGGTGTGCCTTCTCATGTGGAATAAGGGATTATAACTATAGGGAAGAGCATAAGGAGAATTTGTGGGAAATTCCACCACGGGCTTCATAGGTTAATACAACCCGTCATTTTATGTTGATCTGTAATTGGGTTCCAATCCCTATAGAAATTATCTGAGTTAGGGATGTTACACATTTTAATACAGCGGAGCCCTCACCCATTCTCTTTACCTTTGTAGGATAAAATTATTGTGTTCAATCATCCCACCTTCAAAAATTGTTTGGTAATACTTGGTTACATTCAACCCTTGTGCTCAAACACACCTGTGAAACAACCTAGGCCACTCAAAACAACTAGAAAACTAAGAAAAATTGGTGAATATGGATAGGATGTAACTATGAATGATTACGCACCATCCAATTTCCACTACATAAGCTCATGGAATCCATGGATGATCGTAGGGACCACAGATGACCATGTCAACAACCATTTCAAAGTATAATTAATCCATGTGTGGAATAAGTGATTAATCCGACCATTATAATGGATGAGTTAATCATAGGATTATTCATAACCCATGGATGTTCTAAATTTTCCATTGAGTTTTCATCAATGTATGTTTTCATAGGATTCCATGTTGCATTGCTACCAAGGTGAGAATATGTAGCCTGCATGTAGGGGATAGAGGATGAAAAATATATTTACAATGAGAAAATGTAGTAACATTTAGGAATGATATATATGTTATTTGTGATTGGGATAAAAATTTGATAAAGCTACAATAGTGGGAAAATAGTAGTAATAGGTAGAAGAGGACAATTGAAGATGTGTTCTACTATCACGGTGATGGTATCACTACGGCAAAAACAACCTATACCAATAGTTCAAAACCATGGGTATAGCCACCAAAACTGTGGGTAAAGGCTATAACAATGGTTTTGGGTACCGTGGGCTGGAACGGCGTCGGTATAGGGGTCTCAACCTATAGCCACAGTTTTGGAGAACCGTGGGTATAGGGGAGTCAAGGTGTGCACCACGGATATTCTAGCGTGGCACACAACAGACCCCATGGTTTCCAAACCGTGGGGTATTAAAATTCAAAATATTCGCAGCAGTCGGGATTCGAACCCGCACTGCTATTGTGCCTCACAGATGCGCATCACCGAGGGACCATCTGACCTGTAAATTGTTTTTGTTATATAATCATACATCATTCTATAAATATTAATTTTATCCATGTGGGGTACTAAAAATCCAAAAACACGAACAAGGGGTTTCGAACCCGCGTCTCACACTGGGACTCATGACCTTGCACCGCCAACGGACCAACCGAGCTACGATTTTCTATTGATATTTATATATACTTATATATATTAATATAATCCAAATTAGTTATTTAAATTCAAAAAATACAGTCTGTAGGATTCAAAACTTAGTTTCACGGCCGTTCCTCCACTAGTGACCAACCAAGCTACCGAAATTCTGAGTACATAAACTAATATTTATATGATTATATTAATCTAAACTGTGAAAAAATATCTTCCCGCCAAATTGTTTTCGTTTCCTGCTTAGTTTTCATTCCCCGCCAACTGTGGGTATATGTCTTCAAAAAAATACCCAATACCAACGGTTCTCCAAAACCGTGGGTATAGGCCTTCAAAAAATACCCTATACGCACGGTTCTCCAAAATCGTGTGTATAGGTGGCCTATACCCACAGATTTGTAAAACCATTGGTATAGGTTCACGTACAATCCCTATACCCATGGTTTTTTTCAAAACCGTGGGTATAAGGATATTTTCCAGTAGTGTATCTTACAAAATACCATGGAGGTGCTATAATTATACATCCCGGTGGGGTTGTTTATGGAATGGTATAACATGTTGGGTTACTATGTGGTAAGGACGGAATATGATCTTTCATTATATGTGTAGAAGAAAAATTGTAGATAATGAACAACTATGGATAAAAAACTACATGAGGGATGAAACATTCAGTTATGTCACCCCCAGATAGAGAGGAGTATCCTGATGGGTGTTTAAGTTTATCATGAGATACCATGGATAATCTTACTAGTTTAAGTAGATAAGTAGGTCACTATGTGTGATATACTACCTATTTTAGGGAGGATTACCATGAAAAGGAACCCATAGGGTCAATGATGGTCTACCAAGTGAGTTTACAGTGAAACAAGAAGTGTGTCCATGTAATAGAGAAGGAGGAGATACTATAATGATAACATGCAAACAACATATGTGATACCATGATGATATACCATTGTGAAACAATAGATTCTTATACCTCTTGAATTATTGTGAGGGTGTTGCATTATATTCCCAAAGGCAGATACTTATACCTTCCCTGTGAAATAAGAGATAACATTGAAATGATTAAATTATAGACAATTATGAAGGTTTAATATGGAAACTATATTAATTGATATATCAATAAAAAACATGATAAGTGATTATATAATAAATTATAATAGTGGGGTAATCCTTCCCCTATATATACAAGGAATGATTCCTTAGAAAAGGGGAAAAATATTGGGGATCAGGTGAACAACAATTTCCGATTAATTAGATGATTTTTACTACTTTTACTTATCTTATATTTTATCATGACTTCTTCCACATATACCTATATTGTTTCCTATGTTATGGAGGGGTAGAAAGTATATGTTACTGGTTGAATTGGTACTGACCCAAATTTTTAATTCCTGTGTCTTGTTCAAATTATTTAAATACATTGATATAGTTTATTTATATAAATGTGGTTCCATTATAAAGTATATAATTTTGTTATGAATATCATTATGTTTGTATTTATTTATGTATTTTACTATTTCATGGATTAAAGAATTATTTTCCCCCTATGACACACAATGTAGCCAGACCACTACTAAAACTCTCGAGAGATGCTATGGATTCCTTAAGTAAATCCCAAGCTCAGACCAATTTACAACTCTAAACCCATGGACTCTGTAAATGATTACATGGACCACATAAAACCATGATGGAGCCCACTATGTGGACGGATGAAAAATCACATGAATGAAACACATCATTCGGCTTTAATAAGGGTTGCATGATTCCAGAAAATATTTATACACCACTAAAGTTCCCAATGTTCCTTGTATTTTTAAATCAAAATAAGTATAGCATGATTACACATTACCCCACACCCATACGTATAATAGGGAGGATGTATTATATATTGGGAGATGATACCAGATATAGTGACATTGATAAATTCTTTTAGTATCTAGGAATGTTAGATATGATATCGTCGATGAGTATAGATAATTTATAAGGCTTCTATTGACCAACAATAATATTAACATGAAGAGAACATCAAAATATGTGATCTACCATCAGGGTGATAGTAGCTAATGAACTATCGTGGAGACACTGGAATGATAGATGCCGAAACAGTCAATGATAATATTTTAGATGTTCTATCATTTTAATAGAAGAATACCAATGTATGATAATGGACTAATGTTGGTACAAATGGCTACTTGTGGGTAGAACCATTCTACTACATCATCCAAAAATCATAATGTGTATATAGATGAGAGTTTCATAGAATTGGTTCATGGGATAACATAGATAATTCCATTATTTTGGTAAGTTGGAGATTTCACCAAACATGATATAGCACTTGTGTAAAGGGATGATCATCACAAGGAGGAACCAGTAAGGTTAAAGAAGGATTACCAATTTTGTTGACATTTCACCATAGAGGTTGTAAATATGAGAGATAAGGATGCAGAACCATATTTCATACATTTTAACATCATAGGTGTTACCATGATGATAAACCATTAAGTAATTGTAGATAATAATATTATGGGTATGCTACCATGAGGGTATGGCAGTAAATTATCAATGGTATATAAATCTTCCATAACATTTAAACAAGAGTCAATATTGCAATTCTATAATTCCCAATAATTTAATTTTTTAATATAAATTTTTTTTATAGTTATATAAAGATAATACCGGGGAAATTAATGATATGGGAGAGCTGAATAGATGGGGACTCCTCAAAAATAAGTAAAAGTCTTGCAAACACTTGAAAATAAAAATAAAAAATCAGGATATAGAGAATTACCACTATTACTGCTTGCTCAATTTTTACTGCACTTTTTCTGGTTTCTATCATCTAGTTTTTCACTTATACATCCATTGTGTCTTTTAATAAGGAGGGGTAGAAACCTTATGTGATTAGATGAAGGGGTGTTGACCAGAATTTATAATTCTTCAGTCTATTTCAACTTATTTGAATACATTGATAATTTTTTATTATTTAAATAGTTTTTAATATAAAATTCTATAATTTTTATATGAATATGAATGTTTTTGTTTTTGATTATGGTATTTTAATATTTCATTGATTAGAGAATGTGTTTCTCCATATTAATTTTTTTATTAGTATAATTGGTTGATTTAGAGTAATGTATAAATTTTATATTAATTACTAAAAAAATTAGGAGGTAATAGTGGTCAAATTTTGATTTAGGGTAATTTAAGTAGAATATATGGTATTTCCAAATACAGATAAAGATAGGCCATTGTTTCTTTTATACACTAGAAGAAGAATTATCTATGTTTGTAAATTGTGAGGATTGTTCTCATCAACATATAACATGAGTATCAGTGGAAATGTAAAATTTATTTTTTATATTTTCATATAATCTAATGATTAAAACAATAGGTAAATTTCAAATGGACTATAACAACATTAAAAATATCGAATCCAACATAAAAACTAAATCATATTTCTCCCCTATTTTGATTCAAAAAACAACTTTTTCTATGTTTAAAAGTCATTTTGATTTTTTAAATTTATATTTTACCATGAAATAGTATTTATTAACTTTTCCATAGAAAAATCATTTGTTTTCATTTATTTCAAAATTCATTTTGGAAATTAAAATTTATATTACCATACCCCATGACAGTTGAGTGTCGAGTCACCTGATAAATATCATGATTGATATTGAAAATTATCCACCACACATATGGATTTTATTCATATAATAAAAATTTATTATTAGAAATAGTAAGATAACCTATTTTCAGTTAAAAATCCCATCTAAACTAATAACCTATTATTCAACATAATTCTTTGATAGAAAACGGTAGCAATATATAGTCTCATACAAGAAATATAATTATTTATTTATTTATTTTCTTGAACCCATGTATATGGATAATAATAAAATATTTTCCAATATTCCCATTTTATACAAATATCCTCACGATGATGGAGAGAAAAAGAGTAAGAATGGATGAATTATAATTTTTTGATCTAATTTAGGCATTTGAGATAATGATTAATTACTAATGTAAATCAAGGGAAAATTATAAACTACGGAAGAGAGAACAAATAATATATATATATATATATATTATATAACCATTCTATAACCCAATGTAATTTTTTAGAAGAGAATAAATACATATATATCCTCAATTATCTTTAATCACCGTTAGATGGTGACTGTGATATTAATCTCTATATTATAACTTCTTAATTAATTTCCACCAATAACTGGATTGAACTATACATCAATGTAAGATTTATAAAAATTCATTCATACCACCAAATCAACAGTCTATAAATATGTCAGATGAGGTATCTCATATTATATTCAATTGCCCCGTCACATCATTCATAATAAATTTTATTAACCATTGTATTCAAAAATATATTAAGAATTAAATATATTATTGTTAAATTATTCAATTAATAAAGTCAATATAGTATTAATAAATAATATAACAACAATCATATCAATCTATGTAATACATTTACATCATCAATAAAATCATTAATCCACACTATATTTTTTAGTATAACTATTTTATGTAATCCATGACATAAAACGAAAAGAATCATACATTGGATCCAATCCACATTCTAAAAAATCTATCACCACCTACTAATTTATAAATATTTATTTTTATAGAAAAATTATTATAATTACAATATTTAGTTCATTATTATAATTCATTAAATTTTCGGTAATATTTATTCTTATTTTCATTAATAACTGATGATCTCTTTAGAAATACACATCCCAATGATGAATTTATTTGGGATAAAAATACACTATAATCTTTTTGTATAACTCACATAAATAATATATTACTATTCCATATTATCATAAATATATTGATAATTTTATATATTATGGTAGATGATAACTATGAATATATTATTTATAATCAATTACCATTAGAAAGTCACAATCAAAATGTATTTATTTTCATTATAAAATTCTCATGAAGTTATTAAAATATTAATAAATACACACTATTATAGGAAAATATTCACCATGGAAATAAATAGTAATTTAAATATTTTTTTCTTATTTTCATCTCATTTAATTTTATTTCTAATTTCCAATTTAAAATACTACATTACAAATATGAATTCCACAACACAAAAAATTTACATTACCAATAAAGTTTTTTGTTGAATGTTTATACTAGAAGAACCAATATAGTAAGATGATATCATTTTAAAAAGAGTAACTCAATTAATTATATAACACATTGAAAAATACCTCAAAAAATTTATATAATTTTATGGGTGATGATACAAGTATAATATAGTATTTTGTATAAGAAATGGATGATTAACCTGAAACATACATCCTGTGAATCCCCAAACATCTAGGGGGACTATATAGTGCCCTTCCACATGAACTTAAATGTTATCTACAATTTCCAAAGACACTGACCCTATTCACACCTCATCAATTTTATTATTTCTTTAAACAACCCTTATTTTCTCCATTTAACATAATGTATCTAACTCATCTATCCACATTGATACATATTCAGTGGAGTGTCATATGATCATGGATTGGATAATTTAAATCCCATTAATATCCCAATTAGATTATTGTTATGATGTCTTTCATTGTCATGATCCACCATTCTCTCTGGTGGAACTTTAGAAAGAAAAAGATTCAAAATTATGAAAAATGTACAAATAATGTTCATCTCATAAGAAATTTCATGAAAATGAATGTTGAATTCATAAATGTTTATAATGAAACAATAATAAGTTATATAGGAAAATAAAAT
Source organism: Viscum album (assembly GCA_963277665.1). Lineage (NCBI taxonomy): Eukaryota > Viridiplantae > Streptophyta > Magnoliopsida > Santalales > Viscaceae > Viscum > Viscum album. The sequence continues at coordinate 1,877,982,410 of OY728161.1, forward strand.
GAGGGAAAATTCTCTATTAAATATGTTTTTATCCATATATTATATCATCATATTATTAATATTATATGATTCTTCTGCTTATTATCATTAGTATAGTATATCCTTCGTATAAATACTCTTTAGAGATTTTAGTTTTTATTAACTTTTATGAATATAGAATGTAAGAATCTATAAAATATATAACTAATACACCTAATAAAATCCTAATAAAATTAATATCATTATAATCGTATAACAGAATAGATCCAAATCTTTTAGTAATGAATTACTAATTTCATGTTTAATCCTTTGAAACCTAGATATTATGATCTTATAATCTCAAAACATGATTAGGCTTAATCCATTTTTCTAATTTATGTCAATCCAATTCAACTATAATTTACTTTGTTCACAAAAATAACATATAACGATTTTTTACCATGAATTATGGATGATAGAAATGAATAAATGATAATGGAATGAATTTTTTATGTCCACTTGGATGACTCGAAAAAAATAATAATAAATTATTTCCTAAAAAACATAAAATCATTAATAATTTTTTCCATCGTTATTTATTGCCTGAATCCTTTGATTATTTTGTTAATATTTACATTTTAATATATGTATGATTATATATATTGATGTTTTGGGGTTAAATTATTTTTATAATATATAAAATTATTTAATTTAAATTCATACACAACATCTCAAAAAATTAATGCAATGACCATAATTTCTCAACGCTTCATTCAAATAGAAAATCACCATTTCTAATATAATAATGAATGTTTTTTTATTTTTCCACCATTTTAATAAATATATTTTAATAATTATAGTATTTTAAATTAAAATTAACATTTCCCATAAAAACATTTAAATGTGATTATTTCAACTTGGAAATTCCTTATTTAATATAAAAATAAAAACTAATGTCAAATTTCAAATATAGTATTTTTTATTATAAAATTAATACCATATTTTTATATATAATTCATATAATTGAAAATTACCAAGAGGGGATCCTGAATGGTCTTATATGGTTTTTAAAAATTTAGTGAATTTATTATCCAAATATATTCATGTTTCCCTTGATTGATTAATTAACTTCTCATTCCTTATACTTTTTTCTAAATCTGTCACATAAATCCCCCTAAAAATTATTCCCATTTTTACATTATTTCTACTATTTTATAGGTACAATTCTCAAACAGTCTCAATAAGACTATAAACTAAAGAAAAATCATAGTTCCTCAGACCTTAGGTCATAATTCTCATAATTTGATGACAATATATATTTTTGTAATTCTACTTATATGGGATAAAACCACAACAACAAAAACTACCAAATATTTTTTTTAATTTATAAAACAAAAATAAATAAAATATTTACCATGACACTAGTGTGTTGAATAAACAAAATGAAATCAAAAATATAATTAATTTAATTACATTAAATTGTTTTGGTTATATATTTAAGTCATATGGATGAAGATTAGTAGAACACAATGTTTATGGTTCCATTGTTATATAACATAAATTGATAGACACCCAATCTATTTAAAATGAATATTAAATCCTTTCATTAATAAAAACATCATAAATAGATTGAGATTAATCCATACATACATTGAAATATATTCCATGTATGTAAACTTATATTTTAATATTCCATGGATCATTTATTTCCTTTAATAATTTTGTGAATATTACTATTTAATATTAAAAAACTAATAGAAAATATCCATCTTTTAATTGAAACATACAGTCGAATGTAAATATGAACATCCGAATTAAAAAAATATTATTTTAAATAAAATGAAAAGTTACAAAACATTAATTATTAACATAATATTTCTATATAGAAACCTTACCAAGGATCCTTTGAATAATTTAATCTTTACATCAAAGAAAGTATTTGATGAATTTTTATATATATTTTAATTTTTTCTTATGAGAAGTGCTCAATGAAAACCCTCAAAAATTGATTCATTTTTTTAAAAAAATAAAATAAAATAATGATATAATATTTTATAAATTTTTTATTAAATAAAACATTCTTTTTAGGTGTAAAATAATGAATTCAAAATTATTATGTCACTCTTAAAAACATTTAATTTATATTTCAGAAAAAAGTTATATTTTTTCTAAAAACTATTTTTAAAAGTCATACATGTGCCATTTTAGACATAGTTATTATCTCTTTAAGGATTAGAATCAAGTAAAATTGGTTTCATATTTGGAATAATGTGGGTAAAATTAGGTACAAATGGTAATTTTATTTTTATAAAACAAAGTTTGTTAACAGGATAAAAAGGTATTTTAGATAATAAAGTTAACATGATGAAAAAGGTTTAAATTGAAGAATAAATTAAATAAGTACAATAAAAATTGTAAAATATATTTTTAAGGGTTCGTAAAACAATAAAAATTACAAAATGAATTGTCAACCAAATTAATATAAATTATTTCCACAGAAAATTGGTTAGACTTAGTAATAAAAAAAATTATTTAAATCCCTTGTGCACCATCCTCTTCAGGTATAAACACTGACCCCTTTTCACATTCTTCAATATAAAAATTTGAAATGATCTCTTTATATTTCACTAGAGGCGTCCCCTCAATTTCCCTCTATACTATCTCAAATATCCTTTTTTGGTTTGAAGGAACTACTCTAAGCTTGTAAGCTAATGTGAAGTATGGGCCTCTAATTCACCATATTGATTTGACGTTCATTAGTCTTAATATATAGTGTTTTTAAATTCTATTTTCATATTTTTCATGATATTTATTTAATGTATTTATCTTAAATTTAATATCCAGTAAATTATATTCTATTTATTCCCTCTCATAATTTTCTTTTAATATAATGTTAATATGTAGAAATAAGGTCTCCCTAACCCTCCTTTCTTATCACCTTTTCTTGTATTTTTAAATCAATTATATTTTAAATAATAAATTTCCTTATAAATAATTATTATATTATTCATACTATTTGATCAATGATAAATTATCATTCACTCTAATTATACAACCTTCATATCTCTTTATAATGCTTAAACATTCCTATAGACAAAATAACATTGTAAATTTAGTAAATAAATGTTATGTGTTTTTCCTTGAGATGAAATCCTTATTTAGACACTGAATGGTGATTTATGAACTATAAAACATTTACAAATTGGAAATAAAAACCAAAATCGTTGATTGGATATTAGCTCAACCATCACCTAGTGAACGACATAGGCCTTATATTACACTAATGTTGACACATTTGGGGGATATTCATTAATAAAATACATTCCAATTATTAATCATAATGGTGTAATGGAATATATGGATCATGATTTGCATTCAATTGGTTTCCCAATTCCATTAATGTACCATCCACTACTATATGGATGCATTTTAGTGATTGCGATTCTACCCATAGAATTGAGACAATCCTAGATTATCTAATGCTAATCATTTTTTATTAACATATATAACCACATGAGTCCAATAAACGGACTTATCTTCCATTCATTTTGAATCTAATGAGTATGATCTATCTCACCCTATCTTTGTCTTATGAATAGGAAATTTATCCACTATGTCCATGTATCTGGGTAGAAATATTATTTTTTAAAGGTAATCACAGTGATATATCACTACCTTTTTATTTATTTATCGCTGAATTTGTATAAAATTTGTCATAATACAATTCACTTGTCGATACCCTTGTTTTGTTCGTCGCATTTAATGGTTTCCACTTAGAAACCTAAACACGAAATGAGTATGGTTATTTTTTAATAAAATATAAAAACCTTTACAATAAATAGTAAATACAATATAGGACATTGTCTTGATTGATCATTACATTTGATGAAAAGTACCTTAATTAATTGGATACAAGTTTAATGTTCAATGAGTATTTCCTAATTTTTGATGGATTTATATATATATATATATAATGTGTGGAAAAATAGAATTTTTTCATAGGAATGGTGCACCCTAATATCATTATAATGCATTGGATAATTAACTAATATCCATGTATAACATCCTTATGATACCCCGACATTATTCTTTTGTCAATTTTATTCTATCTCAGAGAAACCCACAATATTAATTTTTATGAATCCATTATGATGAACCATGGTGATATGATTATTTATTTATCATTATTTTGTTTTATCTATCATTTTATTTATTCCTAATGATCACATATCAATTAAATTTTGTTTCACCATAAGTTTTTATGTTCAGGTTATTATTATAAACCTCATGGGTCACCCATGATGTCATTATTAAACCATTTTCATTATTTACACCTACCAGGGATTCATTCTCACCCCCTTCTTGTAGATAAATGTCTATAGGAATTCCTATGTAATGAGTTGATGAAGGATGGAAAATAAATCAATTATTTTAAAGGATTTTATAAATAGTTTATGTTTTCTTTTGTGTACCATGTACGTCTTTTAAAATGTACAAAGTGTCTAAGGCAATAAAACTCAAAGGGTATGTTGATGTTATTAAGGAAATATTCGTCATGAAATTATATTAAACAGAATGTATGAAAATGAGAGTCACTATAGTTGGTATCAAAAGAGAGTTTGGAATGTTTTCGGAATAAATATATTACATATTAGAGTATAGAGGCTAATATAGATAACCTTATATCTAGAAGAATAGTTTAAATTTTTTTGAACATGTTAGAGTCACTTTCTCTTTGTATTTATCATGTATCCTTTTTATAAATAACATTTATATAAACATTGTGATTTAATACAAGTTTATTAATTAGAAAAACTTCAAGGATACTCTTTCATTATCGTATGAATGTAATATACCAAAGGTCGAACAAATTTATTTATATGTTTTTTATGAAATTATATAGATGAAGGTAATTTATGAAATTTAGAATTTATATTTATAAATGAAAAAAAGATTCCTTTAAAACATCAGTTAAATATATTTTAATAAATTAAATTTTTTATGATAAATAAAAAATGAATTTATTAAACAAGTATTATAATTTTTATAAAATATATTTAATTGTTTATTATAGTCATTAAATATTATTTTGTCTTTATAATTTGGTTTTTTATAAAATATAAATTATCATTGACATAACCATGTAATAGTAATGTATAATGGTTATTCAAATAACTCACTAAAAACTATATTTTTTTATTAGAGAACATTTTTAAGAAAAACTGAGAAACCCTACAGGTACAATTAAAAGGTAATTCCTCATAAGATTTCACAAAATCATCGAAACAAAACTAAATCATATTATATGATAGTCACGAAATTGTTTCCAAGGGAGAGATTTCACTTTTCTATTTGTATCTTTGACAATGAGGACTTCAACCTGATCTGCCAATTTATCATGTGTTTAGGTTTACCCCTCTTTACTTATATTCCCTTCATTAAAATCCTTTATCACTATATGGTCATGTTTTTTAATCCATGAATCATTACCACTATTAAAAGCCACTAGAAGTGGCCTAATAATAATATTTATTTATTTTTCTTGGGTATCATTGATATAAAGAAACACCTCCACCATTTCATCTTCTTTATTGGACAATCTGTCCCATTAATTTCCCATTAATTACATTTTCCACACCACATATTTCCACATTGAGCTCACCAGAATCATCCATCACTTACTTAGAGATTCACTACATATTAAGAATATAATAAGAAATTCATTATATCTCCATTGTTTTAATGTTTCATACCTAACCTGGTCTCCATTAGTATTATAATGTATACCAAATAATTAATAGTATCATGGATACAATAATATATCATAGTGAAATTTAATTTTCTAAATGTAGAGTTTTGATATTTTAAAAAACAAATTTTCTATTTTTAAATACTTCATTATATTTAAATTTCACAGAAATTGGAAATTATATTGCATAAAAGGACATTAATTTTGGTATCATCAAATAGAAATCATCTTTGGGTGAATTGTCAGGATTCTTTTAATAATGATTATTTCTTTGTGAAAATGTAATAAATCTATTTTTATGAATACCATGAATCTTATGACATTATTGGTATATAATAACAAATTAAAATTTTATGAAACTTATTATTCATTAAAAAATATATTTATGAAGTAAAATAAAGAAATGGAAAATAGTATTTGAAATTTCAAATTGGTTGTTTATATTATTTTAATAACATTTATTCTCTAAAATTATAATTTATGTGGCATACAAGTATCATTTTTTTCACAATTATAATTTGAATAAAAAATGGATATCAAATTTGGAATATTATGTTCCAAATTTTAAATAAAGAAAATTTTATTTTAAAGAAAAAAAGATGTTACCATGGTAGAAATTAGGTTACCATGTGAATGTTAAAATAACATTATGTGTCTAAATTAATGGTTAAAGGCATAAATTACCTAAAACCACCCATTAAGTAAGAGTTTAAGGGGTGTAATGTCTAAATCAATCCTTCTCAATATTAATTATTTAAAAAATTCATTCAAATCATTACTATTCAAAAGTTTTTTTCCTTAATAATAAAACAATCATTACTTTCAACCCTTAAAATTCTCCCTCATCATGTATAAAGACCCACCCATCTTCTCCTTCTCCCACCCAAAAAATCAATGTACACTCATCATATAACACAATATTAGTCTCATCGAGGTCTCTATTATTAATCACGGTAGTTTTTTAATCATGATTTTTTCTATCTAAACTATGAATTATATTATTAGTAAGTTTCTCAGATCCAACATATTCCTTTTCAACTTTATTACTTTTGTTACATTTTCTTTTTAAATTAATTTCCCACACACATCAATTCTGGATTTTCCCTGGTACGTTCATTCATTAAATATGGTATTAATTAGACTATATTTATTCCATCATGTTTTATCCTTTTATTAAAAAGTGACTAAGTGGAAATAAGGGTTCCTTAACCCTCTTCTCACATTATATCTGTTAGAATTTTTGAATTAATATTCATTTTAGTGATAACTGTTAATATTAATTGTTGATAAATTTTTCATACTATGTTATCAAGGATAAAGTACCAATTACACTAATTAAAAAACATCCATAATATAGTATGATTCTAAATATTTTTCATATACATAAAATCATCCTAACTTATGTAATGATATGTACATGTGGATTTTAATGAGTTGAAATATCTATTAGTATACTAAAAGTGGATGCATTATCTTTAATATATGTAACTAGAGGTAATAACCCTAAATAATTATGGATTGGTTATTAGCTCATTTTTTACACGGTTTACTATAACGAGGTCTAACTATAGACCAAATATTACACCCTTGGGGTATATATGTTGGATAATTGAAAAACTCATTACAATGAATAATTAACGATTGGAAATATTGATCTTAATTATTTTTCAATTTATATATCCATATCATGAAGACAGAATTCACCAATCCATGATGTATTTAAATTTATTAGGGGTACCACCCAAATCCTTAAGAATATAATGTTGTTTCTAATGTTTATTTTTATAAAATAACCTATAAATACTCATTAATCTAATGAAATATAATTTTACCAACTTGTTTTGTAACAAATGAATATGATCCCTATCACGATATGTCATTATCGTGGATTTTACCTTTATCTATTATTTCCATGATCCCATATACACATGGCATGGCTGAAATAAATTCCATTTAATCCTTTACAGCCTTTTCCTCACTTTATCATCATCTATGCATAACTTAAATTCCAATGCCTTTCCCTAGTGGATACTATTATACAAATCTTCTGATTGAGGGGGTCCTAAAAATAATTCCATACACTGATTAAAGGAAAAATAAATTAAATAAAACATATTAAATTTTACTATACATTTTAAATATATAATACTTTATTATCATGATTGATGTGTATTTACCTTGAAGACTATATAGTTTCATTAAATTAATGTTTAATTTCTAGGTGGTTTATCTGGATTATTGATGGATTTATGATTCTTCCCTTATTTTTCACACATAGATTTTGGTATATGAAGGTTTTTCACTGATAATTGTACAATTATATAGGATGGGAATTATTCTCTAGATATGAAATGAATATGATATCACAACATCAATCCTTCAAATTTTTTTATAATTCCATATTCAACAACCTTGGGTATATGTTTTATGCCACCATAGTGATGAACCTTTGTCAAATGATTATTGATTTCACATGTGTATATTATTTCCACTTTATTATAATATGATGAATTATATGGTCATTTTCATTTTTCAAATCATACCATATGATGATAAATGATCCTCTACACTAATGATTTCATGTTTGGCCTCATGAATCATATGTTATAATTCATCACTCATGATAAAAAATTTCAATTCATTTTTATATATCAATAACTATGATATATCCAGTGATAAGAATTTGAGATAGACCCTTTCTTTTATTTTCCTTTAACCTATGAAATATAATAATAAGGAAATATATATGAGATATGCAATTGTATAGTATTTTAATAGGTAAAATGTACTTTTTTGAGATTTAAATATTTAAATGTATCTAGTTCACAATGAAAATATTATTTTTATACTAGAGGTTGGATTTATATTATGTTATATTTGTATATGTATTAATGTTTAGAACAGGATATGAATGTCAAGTTACAAGTTGTCACACAATTGAGACACAAATAAATACACGTTTTGGTGATTATATTTTACGATATAATTGTTAACACAGAAAGAAATTTTTTAATGTTATAAATAATATTATTTAAACAACCATAAAACACAATATAATATTTTAATATGGTGGACTCAAAATCCTAAAATATACATGGATACCATTCACACAATCCCCACCTATACATCATATGTTTTCTTGTTTACTTATTGATATTATGTTTTATGTATTGTAATTACATAACACTCTTAAAATTTTAATGAATGTTACAAGACCTTAACAAGATATTCCACATATATTATCATTAATGATATATATGGTGTTATCATAATATAATTAACATAGATAAAAATTTATAAATGAATATTTTATTAACTCTTACGTGTTTTGTAGTAAGTAACCATAGTAATAATAAGTAAAAATTATATAGAAAAGATAAATCTAGAACGATAAAAATTATATTGAATTATGTTGTCTATTGAGAAATAGTGAGGTTGTTAGAAATAATACTCTTGTTTCAAACATTCACTTCAAAAATATTTTGAATCATAACATAAACAATTTCTCAATACTTTATGTTCTCTCTTGATACATAATACAATGCCTTATCATAACTGTAATTTCCCATTACTGTTATTATTCTAGAACTTTTATAAAGATTTCATTTTATTATTATTTGTGATATAGTTATGCTACAGTCCCTCATAATACATTCATTCATTATAGAGGTATGTTTTCCCACTAGGATAAAGAATGAAATTACAATTTTATGTCCTCACCTTATGCTATCTAATTACAAATAAAGTGATCCGGCTAGAGAAGGTTTTTGAATAAATGAAAATATATAATGTAGTTGAATCATTGAATAAATTAAAGTAATCCAAAACTAATCCAAAATTGAATATGACTATAAAATTACATATACATACACATGATTATATAGTAAAAATTATACAAAGAGTAAAGTAGGTTCTAAATGATGATCCATGAGTTATAATACAAAAGTTCTCATCAATTAAATATTATTGGATCTATAATAAAGAGATAACATGTCACAATAAAAACCAATAGGGTTTGAACCACAGCAACCCCAATACCGCCTCTAAAAGGAGAGGGTGGTGACTATGACATAGATGGAATGTGACAAAAATGGATGGAATTTTTCTAAAATACATACATAGACACACACATGATTATAATCCCACCAATGGTGAAATGTAAAAAAACTGAAAAATTAATGCATACATCCATAATACTATAATCAGCATAAGAAGTAATTTACATGAAATCATAAAAAAAGACAAATACATGCCCACCAAAACTGAAAATTAAGCACCTATATCTATAAAAGAGGGGAATGCTGTAAAATTCAACACATTTATACACCTCAGTCTGTCTACACAAACTATGCGCCACCTACTCTTACTCTTGAAAGTTCTAAGTAAAAATGTTTTTTATATATATGACAAATGACTTGTATAAGAAGACATCATGATGGGGTGATTATTATAATACGTTGAAGGATGCACTAAAATCACTAAGAATAATCATATGAGAGTAGTCTTCTCATCATATAATATGTAAAACATGATATGAGACATGGAATAAAACACCCATAAATAATAAAAATACTCCATGTATCAAAGGTCTCAATAACTACCAGCCATATTTAGTTTGTAAGGTTTTAAGATAAAGTTTGTCTCGGAGGAACAGTTCCCTGAACTAAAATGATACTAAACAATCTCATCCCATAGGTCATCCAATTCAGTTCAATATAAGAAAAAAAACAATCGAATCCAAGGTTTCAAATGAGATAAACACTTGATCAGACTACACATCATCATAAAGATCATATCATGATACACAACTAGATAGTAAACCTATAAGGGTGACTAGGAGAACCCGATACTACTAGAGATATAATCCAAGATAGTGGATCAAATCACTAGTAAATATTGCCATTATAATTCCAACAAACCATATATAATGAAATATAATGAAATGACGATCCCTTTGGGCTTCTCAAATGGATGCATGCCCTATGTCACTGAGGTATTTATCAGAAATGACTGAAAACACATTCCAATATAAAGGATCAAACCCATAATTCACTAATCAGTAAAAATATGTAGACTTTTCATCATCTATTAAAAAAAGAGATATTGTAAAGAAAACTATTATAAATAGAAACATAGAACACAATCGACTGATACTGGTCCAATAGAGACCATAGAAACTCAATATGAATATGAGCTACCAATAATAATGAATCCAACCATTCCTCACAGGATTACATGAAATATACCTAGGTGTACATGATGTGTCTCACAAATCCTAGGAATGCATGTGTCTCATGCCCACTTTACATTGACTTTCACAAAAAGTACACTTTGTGTCCACTAGGGTTACACAATGTATAGTTTTTAATTTAGAGCTTTGCATGTCTTCTTCCCATTCCAAGGTACATTCATAAGTATGTGGTTTGTAGGCCACCACACATGTCATTTGGGGATATAGTTAATCATAGGAGATAAATCCATGGACATGAAGAACTGTATCAATTAGTGTACACGATGTGTGGCATCTATTAGATGGTGTGTAACACTACCCAACATCCTATTCATGTAATTCCTATACATGCTGATCCATCTCCCAAGGTGTACACAACCATTGTTGTGTCCCCAAAATTTTGTAATAATACCTGGCCTCTTGGGCATGTGAACACTATAAAAGCCAATCTGTCAGCTAGGGTGATAATGTCACTTGTAATGATAGACATGATGTGTAACAATACCAATCCTACTAGGCATGCAATTCCTGTACATTCTAAACTAGTTAGATAATGGAAACATGGCATGGGACTCATGTAACATGGAATTTGAATCTTATCACTTATTGGAAACACTAATTCCACATCGAAGGGACTATACAACATGTCATCATAGGAATACACATTGTGTTGTCTGTACTTTCATAGAAGTTATAGAAATTTCATGCATCTTTTACTATGAATATGATCCCACTTATTTGGAAGGAAATCATGCCTAACACAAAGGATTTGGTGTTGAATAAACAATTTTTCAATCATTTTATAGATTGAAGACATATCTAGTGCATAGGAAACACCCACTGTTGCACCTCATTTCTATTTCATACCAACACTATAAAGAAAAACAATATATATAACCGAGTTTCATCTAGGGTATTTGTAAACCAAACTGTAAATAAGATATTCATTACAAACAATCGGTATACATATAGATTAATAGAGACTGAATGTGCTATGATTGTTCACCGTGTACTTGTCAAATCACATGGGAAGGTAAATTCCAAAAAATAACGTACAGACAAAAGGGGTGAAAAAAATAATAAAAAAGATGAGTAATCAACCATGAACATTTTTTAGGTTGAACCTGATTTTTTTTCCATTAGAATGATCAATAATGGTCCATCAATAAAAAATAACTATCCCACAAATCTCAGTTAAACCACCCCATATTGAAAAAATACTGATCTATGAATCAATATATTAATGGACTGATTAACATTCATTATGGGATTTCAAAATGGGGATAAATTTAAAAAGAATCATTATATTATTTGGATTAAAAAAAGATGAATAAAAATTCTACTTCATTACCGTTAATGAAATCCACATGTCATGCTCAAAATTTCTTATTGATCCCTTATCTAATCATCATTGCTCAAAGAATGATCCTATAACACTCTCTCATCAAATCTCCAATGTTTTGTGGATAAAAATAGGAATTTCTATAACCGTAATAATAGTTATTTTTTATTCCATGATGAAATAATAAATAAATATAATAATTTTATTTTTTATTTAATAAATTTACCATGACTCTTCATAACCCGAATGTCTACTGTGTTTCAAGAGTATGTCATTCATACCGTAAAACACACATCTTGAACTCAATAATGATCTCGAATTTATGATCTAAGACACTTTTTGAGAGTTATTCAACCTTTTTCAAGAATACTTCATTATTGTCCAATAAATATTTATAATATATTTCAAACATTAATTTCAGGCTCGTTAGTCCTCAAAATCTTGCACTATCTCATCTCTTGGTTCCTAAAATATTCTTATAAATATTGAAAAGTCATACAAGAAAAACAATTGGGATATTATATTATTACCCTCTTCATTTATAGTAATCTATTAAAATAACAAAACTAAACCAAAAGGGGGACCTACTGATCTCCCAATTGGGTCTCCCACTCCCACAATCACTCTTGAAGGATCATGTTCCATCTATAAACACACACCGAAGGAAAAAAATTTCCCGCAAAGGGTCATTCTCTATAGGTTCTCAACACCATTAAATTCACGAAAATGTAAACTCCACTCAAACATAGAAGCTTAACAAGGTCATTATCAAGCATCATGTTGTGCGCATATCTCTCCAACTACCACAAGGGGATAAAACAAAGAAACAATCCTACACTGGTAATTTGGTTATGTGGTACACCACCTTGATAACATGACATAGATTCTAGAAAAATATAGGCCCTATGAACCCTAGAAAAAGAAGAATGAATTTGATGAATCTGCATAACTCATGAACTCCGATAGTCAATGACATTAGTTCGTTAGGACTCGTAATGTTTCTAGGCAGTCCTCAATTTCACTAACAAGAAATTTACCCTTTTAACATTTACTAGGACCAAACCAATACCCCAAGCACTACCACCGAGTGGATCCAACTGGTATAAATCTGAATTTTATGGGTCTATCCTACATAGAATCAAGAAGTTTCTACTCCAATGGTGGGTAGTTGTCTCTAGGATACAAAAATGATAACAATGGTCGATGATCCTTAGAGTTATGGCCTAAAACTAAATTGTGATCCAAAATAATGATTATGAGAACCTAAATAGTTAAATTTTATAGGAATGATAATTATAATAAAACATTCTACTGAACTACATCTCGATCCCCAAATACTTCCGAAATACTCTATGTTACCATGATGTAATGTATGCATCACATTCTATAATTACTACCATGGGGATTCCATGATGCCAAAATTAATCTTGTATGCATGCATTTCAAGAAATATAAAAAAATATGTATTTTCCATCACCCTTACATAGGTGAGAAAATAAAATTTTTGAAAATTGTGTGCATATGATTTGGATTTACAATAAATATAATGATATAATGGAACATCCTCACCTCCACCGGATGTACAACTAGTGATATAATAACCTCTTAGGAACCTTCTCTCGTGGAATGACCTTTTTCACCATCCATTTTAAAATTTGTATGATGATATTCCCATATTTTTCAAATGATCAATAATACATCCAATGCATATCTGGTCATGTGAAATATCACAAACGATACCCATGAGTTGTACATCTTTATAAATCTATAGAAGCGGATGGGAAACAACTATCATGTAGAGTTAAACCTCACCATCCTCTAGTGACTCTCATTCTTCAACTCAGATTCTTTGAAAACATGGATGTGATTGAAGAATAAAACCACTATTTGATCCATGAATGGTTACAGATCCAGTATATAAGTACTATGAGTCTATTTTTTCATACAAATAACTAAAGTTTATAACTATATGTGTAAATAATAATGTGGCTTTAGAAGGACACTTATGGTATATCATAATACAAATATAGTGATAGGGGTAACATATCTAGAAAATATAGCATACTCCACCACCACTGATGGAAACAATATTTCATAGTATCCACTACAACTGATGTATAACTAGAAAATTGATAAGAGTTTGGTCATAACCTGCTACAAATGAGCTCATCCTTCTATGTCTAGGATAAATCCATTTCAAAAGAGGAATAATCTGTCCAAAAAATGAAATGAACTAACAAAATAACATTTATCATTCATATATTTATGTATAGTAATTGTCTAGACAATGTTGAATAAAAACGTCATGGGGGTCTGAACGCCACTATAGGGAGATTCCACATGTGGTTCTGTTTCTCCTCCCAAAGTATGGTCACACAATAGGTAAAAATATGTTGTCATTGATCCTCTCTAAAAGAGACTCAAATGCAAGGTTTATGGAAAAATTCCCTTGTATTACCACTAAGTATCAAAAAGGGGATACACATGGGTAGAAGTGGTTAATTAAAGAGTGGGAAAACAGAAAGTGGGGTAGTTTAGACACACATCGCACCTTAAACCACACTCGATGAATTTTCATGATTCTTTTTCTTGTAAATAAAATATTTTAATTCACACTTATTTACCAAAACTAGGGATTCATATGACATTATAGAAAAATATCTAACCTTAAATAGACATCTTAAATGAATTCATCCATAACACCTTGACACTATCCACTATAGAGGACATGGACTTTCCCACACAGTTTTAGATCGCATCTCAAGAATGTGTCTAATTAGAGGAATATTCCCTCTGTATTTAATGTCCAATGTTATACCAAACATCAGAAATATATATATTTATATATCTTCTCACAGGAGAATAACTCCAATAAATGATGTAAATAAATGTCTCACACCTATTTCTAATAACACAACAACATCATTATATAGAACATGTATCATACATCAACACACTATTGGGTCATCTAGTAGAAGAACCTCCACTGAATGAAGATTTCCCTTATCCTAACCACTAGCTTCCCAAACCTAGAGTGCTCCACATGGGGGTTGTGGTGGTTTCAAATAACCAGTGTTCCAACCAACTCCTCTTTCTCCTCCAGGTCCTATGCATTGTATTCCGCCCTATGGTCCTTCTTACTAAAACTGATTCCTCTTACAAATTTTTCCATAGAAAATATATCTACAATAAAAATGAGTGGAAGGATAATCTCTCACAAGATTTAAACATCTATCAAAATCAAAACCATACCTCAACCATGTTGGTTTGGGCTCTCCGAGTGGTCCTCATGAACATCAACACATCCTTTTTTTGTGACATGATTTTCGCTCCAATCTATGAATCAATCTATTAGTTAATTGATTCAAATTCATCATCGAATAATTACATATAGGTAAATCCATAAAACAAAATTTATACCATGACCAAGTACATTTTTTGGGGAAGGGTGAACACAAATCATGGTATTTGACAATATCCCAAAGTTGTGCTACTCATCAGTCATCGATCCATTATCCTGTTTTCATTCTTTTTAGAATGATCCTATAATGGTTTCTCCTAAAATAACTATGGTTATGTAGAGAAACTAATGTATTTTACATAGTATCACATTTATATATGATTATAGTTTGTGGTGAAAATTTAAATTATTATAAGGAAATTGTTTTATTTCTATAATAATTCACTAATGGCTGGGTTAAACACAAACATTAAATAGTTCCAAGGATATGTCACACCTAGTGTAAAACTCATTCCAAAATCTAAACATATGGATCATTTTTCTAATACAATACTCCATTTGTGAGATATTAAACTTGTTCAAGAAAATTATATGTACATGAAATTAATATATTTAATATATTTTAAAAATCTATTATATGATCATCAGGACATAGAATATCACACCATCTTAGGTCCTAGATATTGAAATATTTATAGAAATATTCAATAATCATTACATGACATAAAAACAAGATATTATTTTATTCACATCTTTAGTTATTTTCATCGACAAAAATAACCAAATGAAGAAACATTTGTCGATAATGAGCTTATAACAGGGTCTCGAACTCCCATAGCCTCTCATAATAGTTCATGTAGTATCAACAAGAATTCACTGAGGGAAAAATATTTCACAAAAAGAGTAAATGTCTTCCGGGTCCCAACACCATAACTTCCTTGAAAACAAAAACTCCACTCCCACTGACTAACTTAACTGAGTTGATATCATTCAATGAGCCATGTACAAACCTCCAGACATATGATAAGTGGAGAACACTGAGGAATAAGAAAATAATATGGTTAATTCTTTAGATGGTACACCACTAAACTAACCTAACACAGATGTAGGAAATATAATGGTTCTAACAACCCTAGTGACGACCTAAATCCCTGGATAAAACTTTGAAACTCTCAAACTCCAATGTATGATTTCATTGTTCAATAATGAATCCTAATATTTTTGGGGAGTTATCATCCACCCCTAGAGGAACTTTACTCTTAAAAAAATTACAAACATAAAAAATAAGTCTCATGTACTGTCAGAAAATTCCTACAACTTGTGTAATAATGACTTTCATGGTTAGTAATATAAGGTCTCTAGAATGAACTGATCTAGTGGGGGAGTTGATGATCTATTTGTACACAATATCCAATGATGGTAGATGATCCTCCTAGGTCTGGAAAAAAAAACATGAAACTCTAAATAATGTTTTCTAAAACATTAATGATACCCTTTACCTAGCCATTTGGCCATGGTAAGACACATTGAAAAACTAAAATTGAGAACCCAATTACTTCATGCATCCCATCACTAACCATTCCATTAATTAATCATCAATGTATATAATTATCATCAGGGGAATTTTTTGAAACCATACTACATCATGAACATAGAAGTGTCTTGAAATATATAAAAATATATTTTTGTTATCACACTTATAAAGGCACAAAATCTTGTTTTTAATATTGAAAATTTATTATATCAATCGTGGATTCTTGTTGAATTCCAATAGATCCCAGAACATCCACACGTCCACCATATATACTTCTAAGTGAAAAATATCCTTCTTTTAACCTCTAATCATAACGTGAATGGTGCCACCATCTACCCTCAAAAAGGATGACAAGCTTCCCATATTTTTAAAATCAATGAGGATGATATACAGTGGATATATTGTGACACAACATCTCACAATAAATATATCTATGTTATACATCCCTATAACTCTAAATAAGATAAGGGGTAATAACAATTTACAATAGGTAAGACGAACTATCCATGGGTGTCTCCTGTGTTTCAACATGGATTCTGAGCAAACATGGATGTCATTGAAGAATACTTTCATGATCTAATCCATAAAGGTATCTTTATCTATTCTTTAAGTCTCACAAGTCTATTATGGGAATAAAATCAATAATGGGTATGGACACATTCTCAAAACAACCATAGTAGATTTTGAAATCCAATTATGAATAATATTTCTCAAAAACAAGAGATACTAGTATACTACCAAAAAAATTCCTCATAATCCACAAACACTACTAGAAATCAAAATATTATTGCATCCAGTACAGAAGAGGTATCTCTAGTTAATGGAAAAAAATTCAGTCATAACATCATGCTCATGTCATCAACCCATTATACATGGGATCATTCCATATCAAAGGTGTATGATTTGGTCCAAATAACTAGAGGCACTATTATACTAAATTTTTGAAATAATCCAATCAATGATTGTAAATGACTAGACCATGCAAATAAAAAATATCATGGGGTCACATCATCACTATGAAGAGATTCCATGTGTGGATCTTTATCTCCTCAATGAGTCAAATCACATTGTTGGTAAAAGGTTGAAATTAATGATACATCCTATAGGGACCACAAAAAGGGTTGAAAAAAGGCTCCATTAAAATCATTATGTATAGAATAGGGAATAATGTTATGGATAGTTAGCTCCTGAAACTATGTGAAAATGGTATGTGGGTATTGTAGTCACACATTTAACATTTAATAAGATTCAAAGTACCTATAAGCTTTTACTTATCAGAAGAAATACTTTCATTTAAAATGTTTTTCTACCACAATATATAAAGCCTCTAATACCTTAGTAGAACAACCAAACTCTATCACACCATTCTTGGGAGCTCAATCCTCATACCTCAACACTATATGCTTTGGGATACACTGACTTTCCCACATGGTTTTGGATGTTGTCTACATAATGAATATCCATTAGGGAACGGGACCACTTCCCTGCTTATATAATGTATTTAAAACATCTCCAAAAAAGGAATATACTAATTCCATACATATCACTAATAAATTACTCAAATAATAGAGGAAAAAAATGGATTATACATACATTTAACAATACTCTATGAAGTGTAGAAAAAACATATATCATACCACTAAACACTCTAGAAGCCTTTATGAGATGAAACAAAAGATATTTTAGTTTTCCAAGATTCACCCACCACTTTCCTATATGAGGATTGGTCTATATTTTGGTAGTGGTGATGGAAATATATCAGTGTGCCACCCACCTTATACTACTCTATCGACCCTTATCCCATATCTTCTCTGAAAAAATTTGTCTTTATTACACATTATTTATTTATTTATTATGTTATATTACAAATAATAATACACGGAATATCAATAGGTACAGTTTATTTTTGATATTGGTACTCAAAATATCATATTTAACTTGATATTCAAAAATAGTATGAAACCTTCCATAACATTCTTCCAAAATTCTACATCTTTTAAAACTATATGTGATAACCCAGGGACATATATAAAAAAGGGGTGGGAAATATATCCTAATAAGGAATAAAAAATCATTACACTAAGGTATCCATACATGTTAGATAATAGTCATTTCCATATGACATAAAAGGGGTGATGATAATAAACAGGAACCATAGGGGATTATATAACATGTTAACCAAAAAATCATGGGAGATGCGGAACTGAAATTAAAAATGGAATAATGAAAATAGGTCAAGTATAACCACCATGAAATAATGGTGGATAATGTATCAGGATTTAATATTTTCATTCCCCAATCACTTAATTTATGTATCATTGGACTAAAAGATTATCCAATTCATTATAGAGATATATAATTCTGGTTTCATTCATCACTTTTATTTCATTCTCATTCTTAAGTTTTCCACATAGTTGATACAACATTGAATCATTTTATATCCCAATTTATTCCATGATCTATGTTTTTGGAATAAATAAAATTTTTCCGCTAATAATTATGTATATATTTATAAAGATGAACACCGTTTATAGGAAATGTGTATGATTTTTCATCACACAATTTTTGGCACAGAAAATCATTGTGAAATATCGATATCATTATAGGGGGAAATAAATGGTTACAAGATGTATTAATGAGAGTGGAAGTCATATCTCATTATTTATAAATTATAATGGAATTAATGAGAAATGTAAGAGCATATCCCAACACTACGAATTGGATATAAAAGGAACAAGATAATGAATATACTTGAATAATTATTTGAAGGAAAGGATCCCATTTCATGAGAGAGTGAATCCAAAAATAATAGGAAGAGATTCTTGAGAGCTTATAGGAAACTTGAGAGGAAAATAAAGAGATTAAGAAAGGGTAAGGATACGATCAATGGGTTTTTAGTGTCATGAAATGGGTGCATGGGTGGGTTTATATTGGAAAATATTGGGGGAGTTCTATACTATTTCCTAAACATAGTTTTACAACCCTATACAATAAAATCATAAAAAAACTTTTTATGGATATAAAATATTGATTCATACAATGAGGAGGGGTTTTCCTTGTTTTTTAAGGATATGGAAAACAATTTATCAAAACAATACCCTTGATGATGTGCATGTGAGTCATGTTTATAAAGAAATGATTTCAAAACCATAAAATATAATATATGTTTAAATGGTTTCATGAAGGCTGTATAAAATTAATAAAATTTAAAAAAAATAACCTATTTCGAATAGTAAAAATTTATTTGGTATTGGATACCCTTTATAGTATTTATTACATCAATTTGGAATCATTCTTATGTAATAGTATAAACTGTATAATTATATAGTATTTATGCTTTACCTGAAAATTAGATAATCATTGAAAATTATGAAAAAATAACCACTAGATATCTTTGATGTTATCATTGAAAACTGATATTTATTTTTAAAAAAAATTATTCTCCAAAAATTTTTATGTGAACTTTTAATTTAAAATCAATGGTTATTGAAAAATATTGGGTGTTTTCTGAAAAAAAGAGTTTAATAACCTCAATAAAAATTTCATTTCACTTTATAAAGATTAATTGATCATTTATATTTAATAAAAAGTATTTTATAATTATATTTTATTGAAATATAATTTATTAAATGTAATTTGTAAATGTATTATATTAATTTTATTATTACCCAAAAATACAATTTTTCTTTTGTTATATCAAAATGAAAATTATTTATAAAGTGGTAATAATAATATGAAAATAGAATCATTATTATATACAATAAAACTATTTATATTATTAGGGTGTTTATATATAACACTTTACTATACAATAAACGCCCTGTGAGTAAAGTGCTTGGTGGTCAGACAGTCATCGAGTAGTACATTGTTTATGGTTTTGGCTATGATATCATGAGATTGAACTTCTCTCATAAGTGGTTTTGCTCGCCTTTAGTTGTTGAATATTAGTTTTGGTCTTGTCATGTGAATATCCTACTAATGGAATCTCCCCAGTAGCTATCATAAATTCACATCATATGGTACTATCCAACTAGTTGAGGTTATCACTTCCCTCATCTATGTCACTGTGATTTTTCAAAACCCTATATTTATAATAGTATAATTATTACTATTTAATAAATATATTATCAATGATTAAGATTATTTATGGTATTTTAAATCAAATAGGATATAATAAAAGTAATATGTTAATGTGATTTCTATAACCATAACACATAATTGGGAATTTAATTCAACAAAAAAAAAAATTTATTATAAAAGATTAGTTGATTACAATCTCACCCCCTTTTGGAAATAATTACATTAAAATTCTAATTTTATATAGTCAAATAGATGAAGGTAACACATTATCAAAACCTCCACTATTTCCCATGACCTTTCATTAATCCATTGGTTTCTCCCTATAACTTTTAATGGGTCTATTGTCTTATTTCATAGAACTTTTCCTCTGTGATCTGATATCTTCACCAGATTATCCTTATATGAAATATCATTCTCCAATGATACCACATATGGATTCAGCATATATGAGTGGTATATAATGTACTAAATCAATGGTGATACATAGAACACATCATATAGTTTTTATAGGTTCGGTGGGAGTGTGTGTCGATAGGCCACCACACCAATGTGACCCATATATCGAAGGGACCGATGTACATTACACTATGATTTCAATTCATAATAATTCTCTTGAAATTATTCCATGTAGATTTGTGGAAAAATTATTTATATCATGAATCACTATATAGGTATCATTTTTTATTTTTATTATAGAACCATCTTCGACTCTGAGTAGTCTTTATGTGATGATGAATGGTATTGTTTTTTTTAATTTATAAAACCATTTTATGACCTATTAGTTTTATTTCCCCAACATTATCCTAGCAAGAAGGGGTCCTTCACTTTCTCTTAGAAAGGGTCTCATATGGGGAATATGGATTCAGGATTGGAATCTTTTGTTCTATGAGAAATTGACAATGGGAAGGTATTAATCATATCCTCCCTTGATGTCAATTGAGATTTATCTCATAAATTCCAAGAGTGTCAAGATAGTCTGCTTCTCATTTCTATTAGTTTGAGGATCATAATCCATGTCTAAGTTCAATTCAGTAAATTGAGTGTTTTGGGTAATCTTATAGAACATGTGGTTAAATATATTAGCACGATCAGAAGAAATCAATATTGGTGTTCCACACAACCTCACCACCTCTTAAGTGTATATCATTGTGAGATGATCAGGTGAGAAGTCTTATCAAATTTAGATGAAGTGAATAGTTTTTTAAATATGATCTCCCAAAATCCATGTGGAATTATTTACTCTTAATTTATTTAAAAGACCATTGAAAAATTTCATGGTTATGTTTTCCCATTTTCATATATGTATGTGTAATAGTTTACTTATCCACTTGTGTTTTTTTATTTCATCAATAACTTACGGAAATCCAAGAAAGCTTGATTTATATACTATGAAAACATTATTCATATTTTCCAACCAATAGTGCTCTAAAAAACATGATATATCTTTGTTCTTCGTAATGGATGGACATGGGTTTACTTGGTAAATCCCCTAACAGCTCATTCTTCAAATCAATAAATTACAGAACACATAGTGATGAAAAAAATCTCAAAACTCGATTTTCATTAACATTGAACTATAATAATTTTTCATTTATTATCGATTCCAAATCGTTCATAATTCAAACATTATCTCTTTGAGGTTAGTTTAGCCACTCTTAAAGGTATTGTTAATAAATAATTTGTGAAAGGTTTTATGATGTTTCTTTAATTATGATTCAAATTCCTATAATTTTGAAGTCTAAGAAGATCATATCCCACTCAACTGTCATCAATGATAAAAATTTTCTATCCATTATACTTAGATAATATAAAAGATTATTTGAATTACTATGATGATAGTGGAAAGAGAAATAATAATTTTTAAACAATTCAATACTTTCTATCAGGTTCAAATTGAACTCTTTTTTGTGTTAATATATTCATGAGACTCTTATGATCTGAATATGTTTCAACCTTATACTCAATTGGATAATGATTCAATATTTTCCCTGAAAAAATCATTTTATCAAACTATAGATCATGCATTGGGTAGTTCAATTCATGAAGATTCAATTTCCATGAGGCATAAACAATAATCATTTCCTTCATCATTAACATATAACTCAATCCATTTATCAATGAATCATGGTATACCATAAAAATTTTACCAATTGTGGGTAGTGTAAGTACATGTGTATTAATAAAAGTCTTTTTCAACTACATGAGGGTCACAACACATTCATTATTCAAAAAAAAAACATGATTCCTTCTGAGTTTGTTTTTATTGAGTGTTTGGAAATCACAAGAAATTCGTCAAAAATTGATTATATTACCCAGGTAATCCATGGAATCTATAGATTTCAATAACATATGTTGGCCTCAATGATCCTATAATTTATTCTATCATTTAATGGTCTACCAATGTCTCATTTCTTGTGAAAATATTCCCAATGAATGAGATTTCATTTTTCTAGAGCTATTAATGTTTTTTAACTTTTCAGAAAGATAATCACTTATATTGTCCATAGAACAATGATAAAATTACAACATTAACTTCTTTTCTTCTTGATTATATTAGAATATAGTTTATAATGAAAAATGCGATTTTTTATGATAATCTGTAAAGTATCAATTTATAAAATCCCTATGGTTTTTTGAAGCATTACAGAATCTTAATTCATTAATATGAAGTCTTAGTTCTTGTACCTTGTATGGAAAGAAATCATGGGGATATATTCCTTCTTCACCCTAACATGAAAATAACATGAAAAAATATCCACTGTGGATAAGTTTTATGATCCTCATAGATGATCGAACAAGTCATCAATCCATGGTAAATGGTAATTGAACATTATTATGATATTTTTTATATCAAAATAAGATATCAAAATAATAAATTCAAAGGATAACTAACCCATAATTATTATTAAAGATGTGGATTCGTGATCCCCATATTAAAATTTTTGGGAATATGGTCCCCTTATCAAAAATCTACTATCATTTGTTTCAGTTCCTCAAGTTCAACAATAGCCATTCTATACAGTGTCTTAGATTAAGGAAATTATTTAGGTATATTATCAATTAAAAGTTCATCCTCTCATCTAGGAGGAATACCATGGAATTTCTTGAGGGAAAATCGACACATTACCTCACAATGGGGATGCCTTCAAATGTCATATTTTCTTTGGACTTAATCATTTCTGCATCATATGCCTTCTAATAGTGAAATAATAACTATACCTTATATTTTGGTGCTAAATAGGACTCAACAAACACCTTTCACTTTTATAGATATGAGTAATTATTCACAATACAGAGAGTGACTTCGTTCTCATAGAAATTTTTGTTAGATATATTAAAGGAAACAAATTCCATATTCCAAATTACATTAAATTCTAATAAAATACAGTATCATGAGGTTTTATAGGAAGATAAATCGCAAAATTGTTATAGGGGAGGATGAGTATACGTAGGATGTAATAATTTACCCATTTTCCATTTTCACTAACATCTATAGTTCCAATCTTTGTGGTGGTATTTTTATAGTTATTCTAATGTTTTATAATAATAAGTAATGTATAGAATGATTTATTGTAACCCCAACTTACACTTTTTTATTATTGTTCTAACAATTTCATTCATCCATAATATACTTTGGGATTTTTATTTTTAAACTAATAAACATATAAAATTGAATCCAATTACATTTTTTGCATAACTAATTAATTAAATTTATTCTTTATCTTATTAATTTCTAGGCATAAATATATGTTATACACTCCTTATTTTCTAACAATGACACTAATTTTGGATCCCTTAATAATGGATATTTCTGAGATTGTTAATTAACCAATGAATATACCCCATGTATTTTGATCATGGTTTTCAGAAAGGCCCATTTTATTTCACAAATTCTTAATTGAATCTAGTCTAATGCATTATTTTCAGGTTTTTCACAAAGTTACATCTGTAGATGAGCCACATCCAATTGTATTATCAATATAGGGAATTATTTTTCGGGAATCCAAATTCCATAAATGTTACAAAAATTTATGGAATTATTATTACATTTAGTATTATCTATAAGGTTTTCTATAGAGTTTTATAATTCTAATCTAAACATAAATATACATTTACCTTGACACCGAATATAACAACTCTTTTATTTATTATACATTACTTTCTAATTTATCAAATATTATAAAACATAATATAGCCAAAAATATCAATAAGTATACTATGTTTGGGAATTAGGTATATAAAATAACATCTTCACTATTGGATAAAACAATATTAATGTCAAAATCCATAACAAGCTTGTAAAATTCCATATCATTTTAAACTGAACCAGATGAACTCAAGACATATAGGAGAAATGGGTGATATTTAAATTCTAGTAAGAGAATAAAAAATTAATAACATAAAAGAATCATTAATAGTTGTACAATAGTCATTTAAATTGGACATAATATGGGTGATAATCATAATCAAGAGAAATAATGAATAATAAATCATTATTATACAAAGGAAACACGTGAAATGTGAAAAAAAACATTAAACATGGAATCATAAATAGAGGTACAATATTAAATCAAAAACACGATGATAGAAAAAGTCCATTAGTGGATTATGATCACTCCCTAATCCATTATATTATGTCTCATTTTAATAAAACATTACTGATTGGATTGAATCACTATATAACAGAATGCAAACACATCACACTCATTTCATTCACATGCATAAGTATGCCACATAGATCTTTAAACATGGAATAAATTATCATAATGTTGTATTACATGATCAATGGTCATGGAATACATAAATATATGTCCCCAAAAATTGATTTATATGTGGATAAAGTTGAACACCCCAAATTGGGAATAGATAGATGTATTCACTATAAGATTGTTTGCCATGAAGAATCACAATGAAATTTTAGTAGCATAATGGGGGAACATAAACATTCATGGGAGGAATTCATGAGATTTTATGGTGTATATTATCATTTAGAAATCTTAAGTGATGTAAGGTGGATATGTAAGAAAATATCCCCATATAAGTAATTGGATATAAAATTCATATGATAATTAACATACATGAATAAAGAAGAGAAATAAATGATCCCTTTCCTTCAAGGAATGATTTCAAAAGCTTGGGAGGACCTTTTGGAGAGCTTGTGGGTAACTGAATAGGATTAAAGATTTGGTGGGGAGTGTTAGGAAGTTGTAAAAAGTTTTTGAGTGATTAAATATTGGATCTTGTGTGGGTTTATTTTAGAACGTAGACGGGATTTCATTATCATTTCCCAAGAGTAGGATTTGGACTCTATATTATAATAAAATCATGACCACAATCCTGTAAAATATTTACCTATGGTTTCTAGAATGGATGATTGGATTTAATTATTTTATATTGTCATGATATGAACCTTTTAAAATATTACCCTTACTTATTCATAAGTGAGTCATATTTTATTAAAAAATGAAATTAAAACCTTAAAATATACTATAATTTTTGGGGATATACAAGTGACTTATATAATTAATCATATATCCTCTAAATAAAATTATTTTCAATCATAAACATTTCTTTGGTCTTGTATACCCTTTATTTTTTTCATTAAATCAGTTTTTATTCATAATGATGTCATAATACACACTTTATACATATACCATTTTTAATTTTTATGTAAAAAACCAATTGTCTCTGAAAATTATGTAAAAATCATCATTCTGAGAAATTTGATATGATGATTTCAAAAACGATATTTATGTTTAAAAATAATTATCTAAATTTTAGAATTGATTCTTTTAAATTAAAATAATTTTTTATTGATTTTTTTACTAACAAAAATTGTTATAGGTCCCTAATAAAAATAACATTTGAATTTATAAAACCAATAGGATAATTTATGATTAATAAAAATTAGTTACTAGTAATATTTTATTAAAATATTATTTCTTTTTAAAATAAATTAATTTATATATTCCTTAATTGAATTTTAATATTACCCACAAATAGAATTTTGTTCTTATTTTATGAAAATCAAGACCATTTATAATGTAACAATAATAAGATAAAATTTTATACATTATTCTAAACAATATATATTCATATTTTTAGGGTAATAATATATATAACTTTTTTATGATAGAAAATACCCTTAAGGTATGGGGTGTGATAGTGAGGAATTCATGGGGTGGTTTGAGATACATGATTTGGGATGGGATCTTAATGAAATTTAACTTCTCCAAATAGTTGATTACTCTCCTGATTAAGTGGTGGTTCTCATCCTGAGGTTGGTAAAGGGAAAATACTACTGACTCTATATCTATTATAATCCTTAGTAAATGGGATTCTTAAGGTATGACCGTATTGGTTGAGACCATGACTTCTTTTTTCTTGGACAATGGGATTTTTCAAAACAATATATTTATACTAATCATATGATCACTACTCAACAACAATATTATCATCAGTTAATATGTATAACTGTCTTTTAAATCTGAGAAGATATAATAAATCCAAGAAGTTAAGGTATTATATATATACATAATACTTAATATGTAGTTTAATTCAACAACAAAAAGAATTTTATTTATAAAAGCTATGGTGTTTACATATTCAACCCTGTAGACCTCATTTCTAAAACCAATACCTTTTCCTCGATGCTCCATTGAATTCATATCCTATATAAGTGCATGGGTTGGGATATTCCCCCATAATATGTCCACTTACACCATTATCATAAAAATTATTCATCTAGAGGGGAATGGGTTTTACCTTTACTCATCGAGAACATCAAAGCATCCTGTTTAATTACCTACATAACACAACTAATGTATGTGGGTTGTGGTTGATCTAGAACACATTATACCCATACCTTGAAAGAAATATATACACACTCAATCAATATTTATTATTGTAGAACACTAGTAGATTCATCGAGGGTTTAATATCATGATATGAATCCACGTAATCACATAGAGGTTGGTCTGTGAACAACTCAATGGGAGGTAGTTATACTAAATATCCACTCTATAGAAAACCTACCTCATGAGAAGGACTCTTCTTGGAAACCTCCTCACTCCTCAGGTAGAATTGTCAACAATTATGTGTAAAACTCAATGTATATCATTGTGAATACTTGTTGAACGAAGAAAATATGTACCAAATTCAATGAGTAAATATTATTATATGACCCATGAAGGATATGGAAACCAAAACCCATTCTTATAAGTTGCATGTACCAATGATATCCCTGAATCTAGTCTCAATTTCTACCATGTAATGATGTAGGATATTATCGTACTGGTGAATGTATAAGTTGGCCTCATCACCAACACTGGACACCCTGGCTTGTGATCTAAACTAGAAAAACAATAACACATGCTGGAATGAAAAATAACTAAAATCATCTCATGAATATATATATATATAATACAATAATAAGAATATGAAGTTATGCATTGGAATGATTTAAAAGGGTCCAA
Source organism: Viscum album (assembly GCA_963277665.1). Taxonomy (NCBI): domain Eukaryota; kingdom Viridiplantae; phylum Streptophyta; class Magnoliopsida; order Santalales; family Viscaceae; genus Viscum; species Viscum album. Next base: position 1,878,011,019 of record OY728161.1, read on the forward strand.
ATTCAAGCTTATCAAAACAAGAAATAATGTATGTCTAGTGGAGAAGGAGGTGACTACATTCATATGAAACATCATTATAAACCATAGTATATATATCTCAACTAAGGTCCACATGCTCGTGTTCCTCTCTGGGATCTATAAAGAGGGTGTTCATTTTCATAATACACAACATTTATAGGAAGATCCTATTTGGGGCGAGTATAACAATACCCAATAAGACACCCTATAGTCCCTAATAATAAATCACCATGTTTATTCAACCCATCATAAGATATTTCAATAACAATATGATACATACAATAAATAAATCTATATTTAGTCATATAATACATCGAAACTCAAATGTCTCATCCACTACCACCCATAGTTCCATTATGATGATTCCTGGTTAATCTCATCCATAAGGAACCACTCTCTGAACTATAATAAAACTCAAGATACACATCCTAGCAGTCATGTTCATTAGTTATAACCGAGAATAATAATATAGGAAATTAAGACGGTTCATCTAAGATACGTAATCAAATGGAATACACCACACAAGAAAGATGAAATCTCGATACACAGCTAGGGGGTCAATGCCCCAAGATCAATAGGGGTACACGATAACAAACTAGAAACATCCTCCATGATAGGGGATAAAAAAAATTAAATAATTTTCACAGTAATTATATAAAACCATAAATAAGGAAATAAAATATAAATAAGGATCATCTAGAGCCTCTCATTAGAATACACACTCTAAGATGTTGAAGTATCTGTTGAATATGACTGATCCAATTCACTCGGAAATATGTGATATCCCCCACACATTACTAATCATCCTGAATCTTCATAAGGGTCACCCTCATTGAGAATAATGAGATACTATAAAAAACTCTCATATAAATGGACCAATAGAACACAGTTGACTAATAATGGTCGAATAGAGCTCAGACAAGCTCAATAAGAAGAGGTTATGAGAAGAAATAGGCAACAAACCTATCCAAAATTGAATACATGATATGAAACTATTGCTATAAGTTATGCCTCCCCAATCATGAAACATCACATTTATCAATATCACACAACACATACATTTTATAATGTACTCTTCATGCCCACTAATTCTTCACACTGTATAGGTATCCATATAGAAAATAACATTCATTCTTCCCATATCAATGGAATTTTTGATGTATATGGAATATATAACACCCAAAAAAATGTGTGGGGAATATTTATATTATGTCCTGTACAACTTGTACATGCCGAAATGATTTCAATGGTGTAAATATTTTGTGTAATGACCCATACAACATGTAATTATACCTGTCCTCCAGGGAATGTACTCCTTGTACACGCTGATATATCTTCTAGGGTATATAGAATAAGTGGCACGACCCAGATGGCATGTAATTCTACCCTTCCCCCTTGACATGTAGTTCATGTTTTTGAAGATCTATCTTCCATGATGCACAGATCATGTTGTATGTACCACAAGACTTGTAACACAACACAACCTCCTGGGCATGCATGTCCATGAAGTACTAGTTTGATAATGGTTACATGACTTGTGATACATGTCTCATGGAATTCTTTAGTAATCTCTACATGTCATCATAGTGACACATTGAAGAGACTAAAAAAAATTAATCAATGGAGTACATTCTATGTAGTGAGAAAATTAAAACAAAATATAGAATGTTCTCCTGCTCTCAGCCAAGTCTCCACCCCTATTGATTTTCGTAGAAATCATGCCATACATCATGGATCTGGGGTTTCCATAAAACCTTCATTGTCATTCAATTGATTTTGGACATACTCGGTTCTTTGTAAACCCTGACCTCAATGCCTCATCAGTGCCACATGCGAAAACAATAAATAAAAACTCTTGATTCATTTTTGGATGTACTGACCTAGTCACATACAACAATTTTGATGTCATATCACCATCACAAACATGTAGTAGTGATTCGTTGTGAAAATTACTAAATGAAAAATCTTTTTTCATCAGATATCCATTATATCACAAGAAAATATAAAATAAAAATATTGACGCATGTAGAACATGGACAAAAAACCATAAATCCAAAGATAAAGAAAGCAAATCAGTGGGATTTTAGGTTGGGAACAATACATTGTAGTTAGAAATATGAAATAATATACAACAATATACAATGGAATAATAATTATCCAATAAATCATAGTTTATCAAACCAATATAGCTAATATTGACCAATCTAAAAATAAATATGTTTGTGAATTGATTCGTTTTTTCCATTAGAAAAAATGGGGATAAGAATAAAAAACATGGCCTACCTAGATTTGGATCAATTAATGGTGAATAATGTATGAACATCATTTTTGTTCATAGAATTCAAATGATTCACTACATAGTGGTCATCAATCCACAATACATTCATCATTTCTCAGAGAATGATCCTCCAACACTATATCCACAAATATCTCTTTTTATGTGGATAACCCTAATAATTGTTTACAGTAACATATTTAAATGAATTTTAGGGAATATAGACATGTTAAAATATTTATTATTTTATATTATTTTTTTAAAAAAAATTCACCGCCTATGCTAGATCACGGTTATGTCATAGATATGGGGAATCTCACCACTAGAACTGAGTGGATCTATTAGATTTACCCTTTGATACTCTATATGGGAGTTATTCCACTTTTTAAAAAACTATACACACATATAATTAATATATTTAACTTCTATGAAACATAAATTCCTAGATAACTATGGCATGGAATCTCATGGCATCCCTCAACCCAAATACTAAAATATTCACTGAAATATTACAATGTATCACAAAAAACTAGGAAATTACAAAACACCTTCATATTAATAGTTATCTCAATTTAAAAAACATTTAATGATCTCTACTGAATAATAATTTTATTTAATGTTATGGGATCATTTAATTTTTATAACATATACATATTAGTAAGTAAATCTTTGAGGCCCTACTTACATTATATTCATATGTTCATTTTTCTCTCAGATGGATATGTTTCTATTTATATTTCTCAAAATTGGATTACTAAATTTGGTTAGATATGACTGCATGTAGATTACTTTGGTCCCCACAAACTAATCATTTCCTCCAAATAAATCTCCAACTAATCAATATCTCCCATTATTTATTATACAACTATTATTTTCAGAAATAATTATCATAATTCAATAATATTTTGTACTGTAAGAACTCATATAGATAAATTATAGTGTTGATATTGTATAATTAAAATATTTTTACAATTATGACACTAAGAAACACTTTACACAAATATGTTATGAGTTGGATGTGAAAAGAGTGTTGGAGTGGTGGTAAAACACTATGTATATCCAAATCAAACAATATTATGTCATATTATTATCCTACATTGGTGGCTCAAACTATATTCAAGCTGGATCTTTTGTAAGATGATACTATTTATCCCTTACCACGGATCCTTATCTGATGTTCCCATAATTGAAAATTCAATAAAAACACATCATATAAATTAAAATTATACTCTAAAGATTATATTAAAAAAATTTATGAAATGAAAATAATTAGAAGAAAACAATATATCAAGTTAAGACACATATCCAATTATGACAGATGGACTATTAAATGATTATTGCTAAAAAATTGTAATGATGTTGTACTAACTCAGTACACAAATTATTTTGATTAAAAAATTTCATAAGATGAATAAAAATGATAAAATATTGATATTGGGATGCTATATCAAGATCAAATTCATGGATTTGTTTGATTTGTATCAAACTATAGGTTTTAGAGATAGATGTATTTGCTTAGAGATGATACCAATATATTATAGGCAAAAATTATTAGCCTGTAATTTCATCTCATTAAAATGATTATATAAATAATTAAAATATTGATGAAAAATTAATGACTAAATATTTTCATGAAATATTGAATTATTCAGTTTAGTAAGCTACAAAACCCTTTCCTCAAGAAAAATGCATCCAATCACTAGTTATTTTATTCCAAATTAATAAATCTTGAAATTATATATTGAACTAACTTTGTAAAATCTCAGTTAACTAAAGAAAAAAAATTTCATTTTAATTAATATATTTTGAATTAATTATTAATTTTACTTTAAAGGGGTTTCAATGTTCTATAGCATACACGATACGCAACAATGAATTTCTTTGAAATCATACATTTCACAATAATAATATGATATTACTATTTTAAATGGTAGTTAACACCAATAAATTGTATTGATGGGAACGAACAGAACTAAATAAAATATTAGTATACATTTTAGTTAAATGTTTTTAAATTTATCCAACAAATGTTAGAGGATTAAAATGTGAATGAATCTAATTTTAAGCATAATTTACTTTAAAAGGTTGTTTTACCTCCTTTTGATGGAAAAACCTCATTAAATCTAGTTTTTTTCACTTATATATGTTCTATTTTACAAAATAAAATTCTTCTTTAAAATTTAATAAGAAAAATTCATTTTGTGTAAAATTTGGTATTTTTCTGAAAAAATGAATTTTTTGATGAATAGTGAAAAATATTGTATTTTAATTCAAAATTTCCTTTTAATGTAATTTATTTCTCTGTCTAGATTAAAATTTTAATTGGTTTAAAAGTATAATTGGATTATTTTTTTACCATTTAATCTAATTTTGGTTATTGAATGTAATTTTACTTTGAAATTGGACATAAATTATTGTGAATCTTTTGATAGTTATTATTTCTTAAAAACAAGATTATTTTTGATAGAAGGAATAAATTTTAAATTAAAATCTAACACTTCTATGTTCTGAATATGATAAAATGGATTAAATATTTGTAATCTGGAGGTCTATGTTGTTTAAATAGATAACTTGTATTTTTAGACAATATGAATATTTATTTCAGTAATAAATTTATTTACCATGGTGAAATGGTAAATCTGGTAAATAATTGTAACAAAATTATATTATAGTACTATAAAATTACCCTAAAATGTGTCCTAATTATATTGGATAATACATGTCCGATCATGGGAAAACTTGGGTCGATTTTGGGACCCCATGGAGCCACATAAGAGTGATAATGACACTTTATATTAATTTATTTAAGGTAAAAGAAAAAATGACATAAACATATATCTTTTAGTAAATAAATTTTTACATGGGGTTATAAAAGATATATATTAAATTATATATATAATTTAGGAATATAAAAATATTTTATACATCATGGTAATTTTTTTATAATTTTTAGACATTAAATTAATTAAATTATTTATGACACAATAATGATGCAGTGTTTACCTCATTAATATACTATTTAAATAAATTAGATTATAAAGATAAAAATAATTTCAAAAACCTGCCGAATTTTAATTGGATGATTTATTTCGACCATGAGTCATCTTATATTTGACTTTAATGAGTTTTGGATCTTTAGAAACTGAAAATCACTATATAATAAAATAGTATTTTTACATAATCCTAAAGTGCCCCTCCACCCCCTTATATTATACCCAACTTTTATCCTATTACTCACACCACTCAAGCCACTTGGTTTGTACAAACCGTGGACAAATAATATTTAATGGTCCCACTCTTCTACCTTGAAGCCTTACCATAGGAAGAAGGAACTTCCAGTAAACCTTTTGGCTCAATCAAAAAAGAGATACCCAATTTAAAGGTAACATTTATTCTTAAGTACTTTTGTTTTATTTTACCTCTCCAACCCCCTAAGCACATTTTATTACAATATTTTATAAAAAAAATAAATATTCTTAATATACTAGTTTATTGTTATGAGAATTATTCAAACTTTACTTAAGACCACCTCTATATAATGGGTAATGAACATACTATGTCTAGGGGTGGTGAATTACTGCCTCACGAAGCGATGATTGTTCAAATATCTCATACCGACTCTCATGGTAGACATTATGGTGGATCTATATATATATTTGATATATATATATATATTAGGTTTAATTGTTCTTTATTCTTCTGTATTTTTTCATTTATATCATACCTTTATGGTTTCCATTATGGGTAAATGCGATAATTTCATTTGAGGAAGTCTGGACTATTGCCCCCTCAAAGTGATATGACTCGGTCATTCCATACGTGGGTCTTATAAAAATGGAGTTAATGAAACTATATGTTATATTATAATTTTATTATAACATAACCATGTATCATTAAATTTTCCTTCAATTGATATTGGAAATTGAAATGAAAATAGCATTCAAGAGTACATACAACATACCGTCTCCATGAACGGTGCATTTCATTTCTTATCAGTAAATGTAATGTATTGTTATAAATACATATATATACTAGATATATATGATATATATGATATCTAATTATTTAATATCAATTTGGAGATAATGGAATCTGTACCACATGGACAACTTGTAATTATAAGGTGTTTATTTTTTACTCAAGTACTAAATATAGAAAAAACGACCATTATTAACTTAAATGATTACATAATTGTTATAAATTGATAACGATGATATAAAAAGAATAATAAATATTAAAAATGTTATTAATAAAGTATAAATTAACGTATGTTTATTATTCAGAATGAACAAGGAACAAACAAGTCAAGACATACATGAGGTAAGGGGTTTCTTATCTCACTTTTAATCCCGTGATATTTTCATTTTTCACCAATTTTTTATTTCATGTGGTGTATAATGTAATGGAATTTGATATATACATATATTATCATGATTATATTTATATTCATAGTATTTATATGATTTAATTTGTTGTTATTAACTTTTTTGCATTCGACTCGATGGATTACAATGCAGTAAGGGTTTTTAATCTCACTTTTTATTACTTTGAGATTAATGATATATAGCCACTATTTCCATTTATGTGGTGTATGTACTACCCATGACTGTATTATTGGTGTAATATAATTAAATTTTTGGGTATTTACATCATCATTGTATGATCCTTCTTTAATGGCGTGTATGTTTCGTATGTTACCAAATCGGTAAGGGAATTTGAAATTTCAATTTCCCATTATTGGGTTTATGCATACATCATTGATTATTTTACTCCAAGATTATGTGTAAAATAACTATTTATTTATTTATGTTGTAATTTCCACTACCCTTTGTAGGGATATACTTTTTATACACATAATCACTCTATTGATAAATTCTCAAGTCATCGATATGATCTTGATAAGAGTAATTTTAACTCAATTTCAAATCATTGAGTTAAACATCCCTGTATTTTGTGTTGTTTTTACAAAAATATGTGTTAATGATCTATGAATGATTTAAACTGAATATCCAATCATATTTCGTGTATTAATACTTTTCACACATTGTTATGTAATTGACTTATCCTTAATCTATGGATACAATTTTCATAAGGGATTTCGTCTCAATTTACATTCCATTAAGACATAATTGTTGTTATGCACCAATTCACTCTTATATAGTGTATATACATTCCTATGAAATATTATATAATGAATCCATTAATTCTCATGACATTATAAGTTTCTGATTCAATGTTATTACTCAATTTTTTGTATTCAAAAGTCTCTCATTTTGTTAAAAACTCTTTAACTAAAATATAATTTTAACTGTTTAAATTTTTTATTCTTGTAAATCATTTTCATTAATGTCCTTGTTTTAAATATGTTTTTAAGGATTTTTTTATTTGGAAACTAATGTTTTCAAATTATAATTCCGTTAGAAGATTGAAAGTGGTATGGGAAACATTGATTCAAAAATCTCATAATTAATTGTTCTAAATGGTTTGATAAATCATTGATTATGCCCATATCTTGAAATGATATTCTGTGGATGAAATATGGATATGTTATATTTCCTTTATTCTTATTTTAATGGTTATGAATTTGTTATGGTTCTTGGGCATTGTTTACGTATATAGGCGGTTCCGTGATAAACATAGGGTGGGTGAGCCTGAGATAGCCCTCCAATGCATTTGGTAACGTGATGGAGGTAAACGTTAATGTTTCTCATAAGATATTTGTGAAATATACTATGATGGGTGTTCCAAATATGACTCCCTATGTAGCTGTGATAACTACAATGTAGGTATGTTATGAATTCCATTAGTTAAATTTATGATTTATGATTTCATTGTGTTATTCATAAATCTTATGATTTCGCAAGGTATGTTATGATTGAAAAGTAATTGATTCATTGATTTATATTTATTGATGGACTAATGTTTTTCTTCCTTATCTTATAACCCTTGCTATGCTTTTTATGATCATCTCAGGTATTTGAAATTTTTTCCATAGGACTAAAAGATGAATAGGGTCAAGGAAGGGGTCAAGGAAAAGTCATGTTGTCTAAAACAAGGAACTATACATGTTTCTTTTTAAGATTTTTTATTTTGTTAACCAATTGGAAACTAAGATGAAGTGTATACATTGTAATTTTTTAGATGTAAGGTAATAGTCATGGCCTAATTCTCCAAAACAATGAACCTAAAAATATTCATAATGTGAATTATTCATTTAATTCATGATTATGTAATGTTTAAAGCTGAGTCCTTATAAACGTATATCCGATCATTTATATTTTAAATTATATCCATCTTCCAAAATCAGTATCATGTCTTAAAAACTATAATTATTTATTTATGTTACCATAAACATCTTAAATAAGATGAATAGTTTTCTGAAAACAATGACATATTTGTTAAAATCACAATCCCCTATTCATGAACAACTATTTCTCCCCAAGTAAGAATTTTCACTAAAATTCAGGGTGATATAAACTATTTTCAAGATAAATTAATAGGAAATTTGTGTTAATTGAATATAGAATATTTTGAACAATAGTTTACACACAAAACACTTTTAATGACTCCACCATATAAAAATTAAAATTACACAAAATTTTACACTTGTTTAAATTTATTTAATCTCATAATATTTTAAATTTTTGTAATTTACCTAAATTCATAATTCCACATCTAATTTATCTCCATTTCCAACTTGGCACAAAAACCGTGAGTTTAGATAATCTATTTTTTAATCATAAAACTTATTTAGTGAGTATATATAATATATAATAATTGTTTGAATAAATAAATGTACATTAAAAACTATTAATGATATCCATGTTTTGGAAGAATGGTTAGATATATGGATCTATGATATCCCTTGAACTATTATTATAGTATTTCTTATCAACCAAATCAGCATATGTTAACTTATCTTGGGAGAATTCATTGTTTTCACCAAAATTCTTATTTTACTTGAAGGGCATTTGATATATCACATTTTTTATATCTTTAGAAGGGTTTTTTATTCACAACAGATAATTAAACCAAATTCATGTTCAATGAGACACTATGTATGTATCACAATTACTACAACTTATATCATTTTCATATAATCTTCACCATACTAGTTCATCAAACAAGAATTTAGATGTTTTATATGTTATCTTCCTATTATTATTGATTGAAAAAAAAAATATTTTACCTTAAATAACACAAACATACATAAAAATATCCCCTATATTCTTTTTTGACAAGGTAGGCAGAAATCCACATTCATTGTAATGAAGAAAAATAAGGGGATGTTGGGATGGGGATAAACATGGAAAACCAAAAACCTGAAATAAGGAATTAAATACCATGTTTTTACATAATACTAATACCAATAATTCATTCCTCATCTTGAATTTCATTCCAATCAACTTTTCAGAGTCCTTGATCATTGTCCCGACCCCGATGATGCTTTCATCTCCTCTATGCTTTATCTTATTGTAAGAGGCCCTCTATGTAAGTGCTCTCTGAGTCATCATTATCATCCTCTAATTACCATTTCATCCACTGGCATGGATCATTGGTCATCTTCTATTTTTTTCTTATATTTATGGTGGTCTGATCTATATCAACTTGTAATCTACCATCTTTAATATCATTAAATCATTTCAAGTGCTCTGATATATACAACTGTATCTTTGGGGAAACCACATGAACATCTTCTAGCTTAGTTTTAGAACTACATTTATTCTATTTTTGAAGACCAATAATTTGGTTTTTTGTTAGAAGTAATTACTTATATAATGATTCCATTACTTATTTAATATAAGGTCCAATTTATTCATCATAAAGGAAAATGTCATGATTAATGCATGAGCTTTGTAGAGGCTCAAATTGAATATGAATCATTGAAGGGACCAAAGCCATAACCCTAAAATGTTTTCCATGATGAGAAGATCTGTATTTTAACTTCACTAAGGAAACCAATTGAAATAAATCATTTTCAATAAATACCTTGTATGCAGGACCTTTCTTGACATCAATATCAAATTTTCTATGCACCTTCACACTACTGCATGGAAAACCACTAATGTTATTGATATGTGAATGAAAAAAATCCTAAATCTAAAGAGCATGAAGAGAATCCAAATCCATATTAATTTTTACCTTTGATGTGGAAGTTTCTTTATCTTCAAAAACCCAGGAAATTGAAATTGATTTATGCTACCCAGAGGCAGAATTAGAAGCATCTAACCCCTCCTTAGAAGCATCCCAACCGACCTATAGAATAATCTGGTCAATTGGATGATCACTATAAGAAACCCGTTGATATTGTACAGATATAGATACTTCCATACATGAAGCACTCATGTGCACCCCAAAACTAACATATATAATGTATCTATAATACTCATAATGGAATTAAAAGATTCAGGATCCTTCTTAAAATCAGTAACAGTAGTCATCATGGTCATTGGAGGCTCAAAATCCATTATCCTAAAACTGTATAGGGAATTATCATTCATATTCTTCTTATCACTATGATATTTTGAACTTGAGGGTTCCTTGGGAATACATTTTAACCTTCCCTTATGAAATATTTTATAAATTATATATTCATGGACTATATACTAGTCTTGTGATTCTTATGAAGCCACTTCATCAAAATAATGAATAGTAGATTCTGACAGCTCTTTGGCATCATTAACCCTAGTGTTTGTTTCATTATACATATGAGATCCAACCATTTTCAATATATTAGGGGGAGCCTCACTGAATGTCTCCAAAAAAACCTTAGTAAACTATTTTTTCAATTAAGATGACTCTACAAGATGAGGCTAATACCCATCATTCGACAAAGATGTTCAAGACCATTTAATTGATTCATATCTTGTTGAGGTTAATAAAGACTATGATTTTTTATTGAACTATGTAATGAATGCCTCAAAAACCTATTATTTTTAAAGAATATACTTTTCTCAAGTCCTACAAAAGAGAAATAAGAACACTATTGAGAGATTTTACAATTTGATTCCTCATGGAAAATTCTCCTACATTCTAAACAGAATCAAGGAACATTATCATACTAAATACCCAGATTTAATTCATCTTCATCTATATAAAGAAAAACACTTTAAAAAATAGTAGAGAATAGATCAAATTACACTAAGAAACAATCAAATGACCATATCTCACCAACTCAGTTTCCTGGTCCATCTTAAATGGAACTCTAATCGATGAAGAAATGACGTATAATATTCTAGGTCTCCATAAGACATAGCTTAGTACATAAACCATCTCACATAGTTGGAAATATGAATTTATATCATTGAGGGGATTGAAATTTGGATCCCATTCATAGATGTGAAGAAAATATAGATTGATATAAACTGAACCAAGACCCAGGGCCCTCACCTTCAAATCATTAGAGAGGAAGAGGATGTGGATAATCTTTTTCCCAAAGAAATGCACTTCCACTGGGTAAAACCCCAAATAACAGAAATATAATCCTCAAAATAATAAATTTTTAATTCTTTGGATAATGTTTTTAAAGATTTTCATGTGATTATAGAGAACATACAGATTTTATGGATTTCCAAAAACATCATTACGATTCTCTTTGATAAAGGAAACATTACCCTTATAGTGTATCCTTATAGCAATGGATCACTTGAAGAGAGATAAAGACCAACTAGTTGAACCTTAATTAATCATGTTGTCCATGGTGACACCTCTTTTAATGATCTTAAAAATATACATTCTATAAAGGATAAATTTATGGGAATAAAATTTCCATTGGGAGACAAAAAAATCTACATGAAGTTATGAAGCCTCCATTATAACGCCCCAATCGCCATCAGGGTAGGGGATAGGCTTTCGAGATCCCCTCCCATCATCACCACTCTCCAATATATTTTAATTATTCCATTTTAATTTTATATATCTGTAGGGAGATACAATATTAATATAAATTTAATGGTATGATGAACAATATTGGAAAATTAGAATACATTATTTTTAGTTATCATTATCATATTATTCTATTCATTTCTCAATAGTATTAAATGTATCTTCTTCTTCTAATATATCCTAAAAATGTTAGAAAATATTTTAGTGATGATAATTTATAATTTCTAAAATAAAAATATTTAAACAAAAAATCATGTACTTAGATTTCATCCCATGAATTATTGTTTACAGTTGCCAGCCTAAATCCTTTATATCCTCATCTAGTTTGACTTATTTCTGTGAATTTCTTCAACCAATTCCAATCAAAATATGGCTTCAATATCTATTAATTAAGTATTAATATATCAACTTGTTCTTAATTAAACTTCAATATTCCATTTAGGATATCTTCTAACACTATAAATAAGATATACTATATAGACATCAATTTATAAACAAATAGTATTATTTTTCATTTAAATGGATTGATATACTATTTCAGAATTCATTATTTTGTATAAGTTAATCATGAGATACTTTTTCTTATTCATCCATATTTTTAAAAATCGCATATTATTAACCTCAAACCACCCATTTCTCATTAAAATTAATAATTATTTTTCCTTTGTCTGAATATATTTCATATTTTATACCTTTACCTCTAAGAATACTCTTTTATTAATCACAAATCATAGATTAATCTATTTTTAAATGACAAGTACATAATTAAAATAAATCCAAATATTGATTTATGTATGAATATATATATATCTAAAAATTGTAAAATTTATTTTTTTCATCCAATATTTCCTTTATATTATGTTATTAATTTATAAAATTGTCATTGATATTTTTATTGAAACTTATAATTAAGTAATAATGTGTGGATAATTGAGAGATATAATTTTATTTTTATAAGCATATTTATACTAAATTAATTTGAATGGAATATACTATATTTGAACAAGATTATAAAAAATATAGATATTGGAACTCTATAACTACAAAATATGTTAATTCTAAAAAACTGTACAATATATTAGTATGTATTTTTTAACAGTTCTAGAGACTCTACCCATTTTGAAATATAGTACACTAAAACTAAAATATATTCATTCCAATGTTGTTTTATAAATATAAATATGAATAATAATTTCCAATTATTGATCAAATTTACACATAAAATCCCCATCTGTAGTATTTCTTGTATTTTATTAACATTTCATGTTATGTGTACATTGCCCCGATTTATATAAAACTATATTGTATCCTTAAAATATATACACCAATAGAGTCAATATTTTAACTTATTGTTCATTGTTCCTTGTATTTCTTAAATTTAGTTATATGAAATAATGATGAAATGATTTGGAATTGACAGACTTTATTGCGTCGAAACAGAGCTCTTAATTATTCCATTGGATATTGGTTTATACTGTTACTGTTTTCCCAATCATAAAAGTTCATTTATTCCTTGAAATTGTTTTTCATTCCATGACATAACCTTTAGAAATACACATCTAATAATTTAATATTAAATTTCAATGTATCATTGTATACATCTAGTTACAAGAGTATAAATGCAACTATCTTAGAACTCCCCCTTAATAGGTTGAGATTGATTTTTCTACAAATATTGTAATCCTGAAATGTGATTTACAAACTTTCTATAAACTCATATCTTTTATTTGATTTATAGATAATCCTATTATAAAAAATCACCTATATAATTATATATTTATTTTATTTCTTCATTGATTGTCGATGATACACTTGTGAGTGGTCTATATTGATTTTTAACATCACAACAATGAGTTCATTGATTCATTTAAATATAGAAGACAATAAATATAACATCACATTATCTTTTATAAAATTTTATGCAATTAAAAACCATTTTTTTTTTATTTTTTTCCCTGAATACATACTGTTCAAAAATCACTGGTATTATAAATAATTTTAAATAATAATGTATAGTAAAATGTTGTGATTATAGGTGTGATAATATTATCTTATTTATTCATTAAAAATATCTCAATAATTATTTTTCAAATTTGAATGATTAAACATTCACAAGATTTAAAAATAATTATAATTAAATAATTGAATAAACTATTATAAATTTCTTGTAAATGGTTTTATGTCTAAGGAATCAAGTGTATCATTTTGTGGAGTTATATGTAAAATATTGAATTAACCATAGTTTTTGATTTATCGACCCTTATTAAATCCTTTACATGGTGAAGGTAAATTCCCTATATCCTCATAAACTATAATTTTCTCCATTGACCAGAAAATTTTTCTCTTCACATACATCAATTGATATAAATTTATTATTTATGTTTTCATTATATATGATTACTATTTTTAAAAATCCATCCATCATGACACCAACGATCTTCTACACCATATTTAAATAAATTAAATTTGAAATTACTCAAATTTTCCATGGGAACCACATAAATTGAATTGAATCATTTTGAAATAAATTTTTTCGTAATTATTGGTATCTATGTACATTTCTTGATATTTATGAATAATTTTCATCTTATTGTATCCTATATTAGAACCTTGAAAAAAAAATTTGAGTGGCATGTGTGCCTTTAATACAGCTGATGATTAGAAGATTGTGGGAAATATTCATTTTTATTTTCTTATATAAATCATAATTGTTAAAATTAACTCTCCAATATATAACTATCCTTGTAGATACATTCTCACATTTCTCAATTTTTTGACTATCAAATCCCATTCTCTAGTAAAACCTATATATAATTTAGCTAAAAAATACCTATAATTTAGTGAACTATCCCTACATCATGTCAAATAGTTTTCTAAAGTATTTTATGTTCTCTTATAATAATTTTTTCTCTTCTATGGGAATAAATATAAAATTTGAATTCTTTATTCATGAGTATTTTCTGCTTGCCGAATAATGGATTATCACCGATGATTTCTAAAATTGATCATGAAGTAACATCCATGTACATTCTAAATAACTTAATAAGTATTTATTCATGATCATTTTCTTACGCTTATAATAAAATAATTTATTATTATCATTTTAATATATGGTATCATATTTCTATATAGGTGAAATTATCTTCTATTGGAAACCATGTGGGGTTTTCATTGTTGATTGAATAAAAATTATTGCATTATTAAATGATAATCTAAAAATTTAATTTTTTTTAATTCATCAATGTTCAAATTTATTCAAATTGAATTACAATGGTTTAGTTAACTATATTATTACAAAAATGATTTCATTTAAATTTCATTAGTGTTAAATTGAGTATTTATCTCATTTTTAACATCCCAGTCAATGAAATCAATTGATAAAAATATATGCAACCCCTTTGGATGATTCATCGATTATTTAAAAAATTAACATCATTATCTTATCTAACATGATATTCAACATCAATCTTGAATCATATATCAATGAATTTATAATGGATATAAGTTTTCTTCCTAAAATAACTATTAAATAATTGTCACCCTTAATATTTAAAAAAATAAGTGAAAAATAGTTCCAACTTTAGTAATATTACTATTTGGTATTCTATATCATCATATAGATTTTTTAATATACCTATATATTTCTTTAAAGAATCTATTGTGGGATTTGGTTCTCCAATTACGAGACCCATGCAAATTTATAACGGATACCATATTATAATTTATTCTAAATGTACCATGTTTGGAAATCATTAATTTATTTATGTTAATATATAATATTAAAACTCCATTGATAATTCTGTTTTTAAATAATATTATTCAAAATTATAATACCATATTATACATTCTTAGAATTTTATTGAACTTATATATCGTAAAATATTTTATAAGGGATATTCTTGGTGTATGAGAGAATATTTGAATGTTCTTATAAAAAATACTTGTAATCACTTATATTTGATAAAAATTGATGATTTTCTAAAAAATAATTATTATTATATCTACCAAGATATTTATTTCTACTGTTTAATTTATATTATGGCTCAAATTCTATTACATTTATATCAAAACTATTAAACACAAAATAGCATAATCTCTTATTTTTCTATTCTTCTTTTTATCAATTCAATCAGTTATTTATTTCATTATACTATATCTTCCAATGTAGAATACACACAATTTTTAGTTATTAAAATAATATATAAAATCTAATATTCATTTTTATCTTTAACTATTTTGGTCATATATTATAAATTACTATAAAACAATTTCTATGCTAAATATATATTGTTCTTAGAAAATTTCCTTTGTCTATAATTTTTTTCTCTATTAAATGATAAACCATTTACATATCCATATTGTGAATAATTTTCTATTACCATTACATAACTGGACAAACAAATATTTTTCAATATGAGATGAAAAAAATGTCATTCATATATATTTGTATGTACTTAATCAATTCCTAAAAATATGTTAAAATTTTAATCACATGATTAGTTTTCATGTAATTGGATTCTTGATTGTAAAATATAATTGCTTTCTTTTTCACTTGATACTTCTACTTCCCCATGAATACATATGGTATTCAATTTATATTTTTTCAACTTCATGAAAATATTAAGTGGATTATTTCATTCATTTTTATATATTTTTAAATAGATCCCTTTTTAAAACATGTCACCCATAATTATTTATGTAATATTAATTTTCATCATGGACAGTTAGTAGTTATTATACTCACATATCAATTTTCTATAAATGAATATTACTATGGATAAAAATTCAATAGTATTTACACCGGTTTTATTACCTTGTTTCATTGATATAAATTTATTTTGATGTTTTTTGAATTGAAATATTAATTAATCAGCACCATTATTTATTATCATATATTTTATAGCCTCCTATATTATTTTGATTTTTTTATTATTTTATTATATGAATATTATTGATTTGTTTAATATCATAGGACAGGGAAACATATGGTGCTCCTATTAATTTATCCCTTATAAGGAGAATGCATCAATAATATGTGTTCTAATTTCATTGGAAGGAATGATTAATATAAATTCTTTAATCAATCCAGTTCTTAATTAAATGAGTCTTAATAAATCTACACATATGAGAAATTATGGTTCATAGATATATATCTGAATATATTGATTAAAACATTGATATAAAATGATTGTATACAAACTCCTAGGTGTTGACCTAATTTCATCCTCTATCAACAAATAATTATTTTCTATCCCCTTCATCTATTTAGGAAAAAAATATCAATCATGGTTTGTTTTATGATAATATACTGAGTGTAACATATTGATATGTGGTAATTAAATCCTTGATAAAACCCAGTGCATTTTCAATTGAAATCCCATTGAAAATCATAAGATATTAAAAGTCATGATGCATTAGTTTACAGTTACATGTATTTGGAATGAGTTTGATACTTGAAATAATTTTTAAGAATCCTAGAACATGTCATTCAATTATTTTTCATAATTTTTTTCAATTCATTATATGATTATCAATATACAATGGATAGTCAGTTGCATTGGGAATTTTGACTGGGTTATCACCTAACATATATTATTTGGTATTGGATATTTATTTATTAATATGTGTTTCAATATAGGTTATAAGAGGAAAAATATATTTTTCATAGGGATCAACTTTTGTAAAAAAACACCTACACTCAAACTAATGAATTTTTTGTATATTATAGTAAAATAAGTTAAATATATGAAAATTATGGTGAATGTACAAACTCTTTTTCTATAAAAGATATGTAATGTAAACTAAAATTTTAAATTAAACTAAAAAAGAATATTGAAATATTTAAAAACATGGTTTATATTATTAAATATATAGTTTAGATGCATAGAAATCCTATAGGTGAAAATGATATTGTGTCACTTTGACTGGGAGTTCCCCTAGTCATTATTATGGATTGTTCTTTATTAATTTTATTAACTTATATAAAATTATATTTAATGAATGGTTGAGGAAATCAAGTTATTTCTGTAGTGTGGTAAATAATATATTGATAATTTAATATAGTGGATTTATTATAAGTTAAGTATATGAGAAATTATATTTAATTAAGTAATTAATTGAGAAACATTGGTGTGGGTGGATCCTAGTTTCCATGATTCTTATTGTATTTTCAAAATAATATATTTTATTTTATATAATAACTTCTCAATAATTAATGTTCATTCTCAGTGATCTATCTATTTCTTATCATGACCACATTTCACATTATTTTTTCTTTTGTTATCTACAATATAAAAATTTATTTTTATTATAATCTTTGATTTATTTGTTATTTATCCTCCCAAGAGTCTATCATTTATTAAAGAGTTATTTATTTTCACATACAAACAGGTTGGATATCATATTTATCTACTCTAGTAAAACAAATCTAAGCACATAGTAAATGATAAAAATATTTAATCATGAATAAAATGATATAAATATAATAATGAATTAATATTTTCATTTACCAATAGTAATCTACAACTACAGCTGACACAAACCCCATTGTAGAGTTATATAAAACTTATCTTGCTCACTAAAATGGAATTTAAATAAGATTTTGGAATTTTTTCTATGAAAATACATGATTTATCCACCGTGGCTGATGATCCTTAAAAATTATACAACTATATATCAATGTGACAACTCATTCTCTATAATGAGGTAATCTAATTTGTTCATATTAACTTATTCCATTATTTGTCAATCCAAATAGAATGTAATGGGATATTTCTAAATGTATACTCCCTAGAAAAAAAACATTCACCCCTTTATCCATAATAACATTCTTAATGTGGGTATTCTTATATTTCATAATAATAAGTTGACTTCTTTAAAACATTTATTCGTGTTATATAATATAGTTACATTGGAATGTTCCAGGATTTCATTTCTCCCAAAAAGTTATACATGTCTTAAAAAACACACCACAACTTATTAGTGACTTAAATTACCGATTATCTCTTCATTCCATAAATATTTCTCAATTATAATAATTTATGAATGTTTTGGGTTAAATAAAATCATTTAAAAAAATTCTAGTGATGAAATTGACAAACAAAACCAATTTTAAAAAATGATATTTAAGAATATGTTGATTAAATTTTTGACTATGATGGATTCAAAAATATTATCATAGATGATAAATAGTTTTAATATGAACACCTTTATATTATTACTAAAAATATAAAATTTAAATCTATGAGTCTCACACTACTTTCATGTCAGAATTTCTTTATAATGAAACTCATAATATTTGGATGGGAATCAGTATCTTATGTCACCAATATATCCAATTTTTTGATTTGAGAGTTTGAAAATTCATATTATGTACTACATGTAACAATCTATGATTATAAATGGAATTTTATCGTTTATTTTATAATTCCATTCAATATTGTAACATATATTTTGTTGGAGTTGATGATGTTTTGAAGAATATTTAGACAATGTGTTGATATAATCACAATCTCAATTTTTTGGCATGCAGAATAACCTTGATATAGGATACATAATTTTTGGAAAATATTACACAATTTCATGGAAAATAACAAAAATATTTTTATTTAATTGAATTGTCATAGAATACATGTAAATAACATACCATAAAAACTGATTCTTCCATTTAATCTTCCATAACCCACTTCATTGAATTACATCATATCTAATCATCATTGAATTGAAATAAAATTTTTAAATATAAAAATCATATATTAGATGTTGTAATATCACTTAAATATTAATGAAAAATTAATTTTTATTCCCATATACCCCTAATGTCAACAAACCACTATATATAAATTTATATTAATAGAAAAATACACTAAATTCTGCTAAAAACTACAATAAAAAACATCAAACATGTGAAAATAAATTACATTGATTGATAATGTGGGTATTGGATTTATTTTATAAAATTTTATATAATTTTTTGTCCATTTATTTTACATGGTATAATTAGTTAGTTAGTATAACCAATGGATTGTACACTATTCTTATTTATCCCTATAATACAATCTATGTTTCTATTATTCCTATTTATAATTTTCTATAATATATATATGTTTCAAAATACAATATGATAATTTATTTTATGATTACTGATGATCACATTAGTTTTTAAGAAAAAATCAAATATAAAATGTATACACCCCAAGTTCATTCAATAGTCATTTATTCTATAAATTCTATTTAATTAGTTTTATTCAAGACATATATTTTCCCTATATTTTGGAAAATATATATGGGATTTTGATATTTTATTACCTTCTAATTAACAATATAAATAATTTGAATAAAAAATAGTTACTAAATTATTAGAATATATGTTTTAATATAGTTAATATAAATATAAACATGGATATTATCAATATAAAATTTACTATAATTTAAATCTATACATAATTTCCAAAACATATATGTGAAAATATTCATCATCATATGACATTTTGGATTTATACGGTCTTATATAAAGCTTCTATAACTACAAACTAAAAATTTAATTAATAATGAGTAAAAACAATTTCATACATTATACCTCCAACTATATTAATATATTGATATTTCCCCAAACTAGTTCATTAAAATTAGTTTTTTATTAACATTTTGATAATTTAAAATAATTTCCCATACCCATAAACAAGGGTTTCAAAATATTCCTTCCCAAAATATATAATAATTCATGAAATTGATCCATTATGATATGAATTTTTTTCTATTTTTCATATCCCTTACAATAATAAATAATGTATGGTTCTTATAGCCCATTATATAAAAATATTATTCCACCATAATTTTTCATTATATATAATTCCAATGGGTATATATAAATATGGTCTTCTAATTCACCATGAAGAACGATTTTCTAAAAAATATATTTAATATAAAATATAAAATATTTATATTTCATCACCTCATCCCACAACAATTTTGAGAGGTTCCTTCCCCTTCTATATGTGGAATAGATGAGGTTTCATGGGTGTATTGAGTTGTACAGACTGAATATGATTTGGTTGGTATCAAATAATACAAATAATTTCGTACTGCCTAGTCTAGGACTATATTATATATTTATGCCATTTTTGTGAGATCCTTAATTATAATGAAAATAATTTATTTAACATTAGTTACTACCTATATTGTTGAAATAATTTTTTAAAGGGTCAAACTAGTCTCAATGCATTGAAAAACGTGTGAATTTAAATCATTCCTTGTTCAAATCCTGGGTAAACCCATGATTAATATA
Source organism: Viscum album (assembly GCA_963277665.1). Lineage (NCBI taxonomy): Eukaryota > Viridiplantae > Streptophyta > Magnoliopsida > Santalales > Viscaceae > Viscum > Viscum album. The sequence continues at coordinate 1,878,032,483 of OY728161.1, forward strand.
TCTGTCAATTTATTTGGTTTGTATCCAATTTAATGAAATATATGATGACACTATAATTTATAACACCATCCCAGAATGTTTGAGACAAAATTAACTATTTTTTTATTCAACATGAAAAGAGATGTTGAATTTGGTGTATATTCAATCAATGTAAGAAATTCCTTTTTAGGTGATAATGGAATATTTTTGATATGATGGAGTCTATCTTCATCCACATGAACATAAATTTACCACCATGTATTGGAGAAATATTAGAATCCATAAAAATATTGATGTTTATACTCATCATACACACAAATATTTTCATACAAAATAATAACCAGTGTTTATTTATGTTACAAAAGAGTTTATTCCCGTATAGAATTTTTATCTAGATTATGGTTAATTTTAATGTCGTTTAAGAATAAATAATTAGCCCAAAATACATTTATATATATATGAATGTTGAATTGGATTATGATGGAGATTAAGGTCATCTAAAAAGGCACCATGGTTATACATATTTTCAATTTGGATGTTATATATGAAGTGGATTACAATAGATTTGAAGTTCTTATTTGAATATTTAATGGTAATGATAGAGTAAACTATTATCTATGAAGAATAATTTGGAAGTTTTGGAGTATAAATCTCACTAGGAGAAAGTATTTTGATATATTAAACATCATGTTTTTTGGGAAGCTTATAGACTACATTTTGATATAGGGAATTATAATACCTTGTAAATGATAAACTAGAGATTCATATAATTTATGAAGGCTTAGGTATTAAAAATATTTGTTAGAAAGTTGATGAAATTTTAATGGTAATTTGTTTTTATAATTATGAATGATTACTGATTGAAATAGTATTTATGGACCCCCATGATGATAAAAAGGTTAGGGAATATAATTGTGTTTTTTATAATGGTTTGATGATTATGACTACATTTAGGTTTCCTATTGGAAAAAAATATCACAAAACATTTATATACTAGGACCTCATGATTTTCAAATATAATCTAATTTGTGTTGCCCATATAATATATAAAGGTACAAAAAGAGTTTCAATCCCTTATGGAAGGACTATTGGATTTTAATGGAATGGAATGTGGAATAGTGTATATATTAAGAAAACATGGTACTTCTAGGGGTTTTTATATGGGGTGATAAAAATAAACATTATTTGGGGCATTATTTATGTCTTGATGATAGAATGTGACATTTAGGTGAATTTGTTACATAACCCAGTTTGATAAAATAGTTTTAACTACTAGTTTATCTTTTAGTTGGTATAGTATTTTAAAATGTTTAAATTTATATCATTAGGTTTAATGAAATGAATTTTAAGGTTATAGGATAAGAGAAAATGTTGATCAATTAATATTCATCTTTCATGGATCGAAAAATGGATTTTATGTTCATGTAATGTAGAAAATTATCAAGAATTGTATGTCCATACACAAGGGACCACTAAATAAAAAATTTCAGTCTGTGGAATGAGTTAGATACTTACACCTATAAATCCCTATTATTTTATGTTATTAGTAAAAATAAATATAGTATTATAGATAATTCTAAGTAATAAAACCAAACATTTAATGACTAATGGAATACTTGAATAATAAAATTAGTAACACAATTGAGGGAGGAAATAATGAAAAATATGCATAATATTAGTTAATATAGGTGGGTGGAAAAAAAGTAATAGGATTATACAGTTATGAAAACCATGGTTAGAACAAAACCAATGAATTTCAATAGAGGTTTAATTGGATAAGATGAATGAAATGGCTTGTTTACTATGAAGAATCATTATTATCATTGGGGAACTTGAACAACCAGACCTTAACATCCAATTTTTTCAATAAGGTCATAATGAGATAATGATTATATATTATTTGGGGTTTCTATTATCATAAGGAAATTCAATCATGACATTTATTAATTGTATTTTTTTATTTCTGATGTGATGTAGGATTGATATGGGGATATATTATTTTACGGTGGCACACAAAAATGGGTTTATGGTCAGTAGGGACCAATATTATATATGGATTATAGAAGATTATCATAATGATATCTATTCCTTGTATTGGTTATATGGACATTAAAAAACACATTTTTAGGATCAATAACTCATATGTATTTGGTATTTGATACATGTTCTGGTGTAGTCCCTACATTTACTCATTTGGAGTCAACGAAGACATGCTTTTTAAGGAAATTGTTTCATTAGGACTAATGATATCTTAGAAAAACTATTGGTAAAGAGGATAGGTGTTCAGGATCACCAGATGATTTTTAGGGGTATTATATTCTTGTACGAGGATCTCTTATAAATTTTAGATATATTGATTAATCCTTCCCAAATCCTGTAATGGTATTGGTTACCTATAAGAAAATAATCTAACTTAAACCTTGTGTTTGATGTATACCTCTATATGTATTATTGGTTCTCCATCTTTCACTTACTAATTCATTATGCTTTAGAGTAAAGATAACTCCACATTATCATTATATTTTATCACAAATCATGGACAAATTAGGTGTTGTGATGTTTGGAACAATCACGTGATATGGATTCATCGAAAGCCATATAAAGGGAATGAGAATTAGCATAGTATAATTCTACATAAAAAGATACAACATATCTGTTATAGTCATACAAAAATTATATATCCATTAAAATTAATATAATTCTGTAAGGAAAATGAAAAACATATATAATGTTTTATTTCGAAGATCTAATGGTGATTTATGTGATGTGTCACAATTACTATAAAAAAACAGTAAACTAATCTTCTATGACTATGTGAGTCAAATCCATGGTGAGAATTAATAGGTATATTATAAGTAGCAATTAATTACAGAGAACCATTATAGAGAATTTGGGGATTAAAAATGATCTTCCCAAGAGATATAAATATACCATTAAAGGGGAGATAAGAGGGGGTATGGATAGGTTTATGATTATATTCCATGAGATACATGATGCAGTTGGTGAGTTAGGTGATGATATGTTTTCAAACTAAAACCGAGGAATAATCGTGAAAATAATAACTGTACGGGATATTTCAAAATAAGATATCATTGGAAAGTGTGATAAGGGATCCAACATAGGGGGTCTGTTATAAGGTAATCTAGTGGAATATAAAAAATTGACATGTTTTTTTAAAATAGAGAGTAATATATCAAGACAATGTGTTTTAATAATCCATGAAGAGTATCCCGACTTAAGGAAGTTCTGTGGAATAATGATAAGGGTCATTTACACAATAAAACACAATATACTCAACTAGGATTGAAAATATCGTTGTGAAACCACGATATTTCATGGGGGTCTGGATAAAATAAAATTATATATGTTGAAGGTTTGTAGAGAATCCTATCACAGATACCGAATGGGGTACCGAGGTATCGATTTGTGGGTGGAGCATAATAATTTGAGCTTTTGAAGGATCACATGATTGTATAAGAGTTTCTATACGGTATTTCATTATTTATAATCTTCATTTAAGATTCACATAGGATTCTCGCAAAAGACAACATCATATGGCTAGCAACATAAAATTTCACAATGGGAAGCCTGATTGGAGATTCACATAAGCATTACATATAGGGATGTCTGTATAAGGTAATGAAGTGCACTCATAATGTAACATGAATAATGATTTTGAATTGATCTTTTTGTAGTGGTTTTTTCAAATAGGAATATCTACCTAAAACCAAAGTCATAATTTTATCCACATATGTCTATCCATATAGGGTTTTTCACACAGGGCTTCTTTGTAGCATTTGATAACGTTTTATTGCGTATGGATTTATTTGTAGAAAGAATTAATGTGACTAAATAACAGTGGGAATCCCTAGATTGAAACACAATATTTTTTCTTATGTTTATATGTCTGTGAATTTAAAAATTCATCAGTCTCATCACTCAATTTATAAGAGAGTCATTACGTATTTTTTCTTAATACAGGTGTTAGTATTAATATGGGCACTCGAAAACTAATTTGAAAAATTGTTCGACTCATAACAACAGGTGTCAAGATTTTTTTTAAAAAATTATAAAATGTTTATAAATGAATCACCTTGGAAGAAAAAAATTTCTAATTGGGATTAGAATCTCTACATAGTTATATAAAAGTAAAATTTGGGGGGGAAATCATCTCTTTTGAGCTGGAAATGAAAAGGGATTCATGAACTTGTTAAAAAAGATATCGAGGGAGCAAATATCTATTAATTAAAAAAATGAACCATCATTAAGAAAAAAAGACTGACATTTTTCAAAGGAATTAATTTTTATGAGAAATTTTTGATTATTTGATTACCTATAGCCTAAAATGAAACACCAAATTAAACGACCATAGCTTTTGATTCAAGAAGATCATTTGGGATCAATGAGTTTTTAGACCAAGGCATAAAAATTGAATTATACCATTAGATATGATGTATTAACCCTTAAATGATGTTTCATAATGAAAAACTGGTTTTGGGAGACCCTCCAAAATTAGATTTTAGGCATCAAAACCCTTTTCAGAAAAAAATTGGTCAAATATGTGGTCTACTACATATGACCAGATCATGTTAGGTTTATGAGGAATCTCCCTCCCATGGTTTTTTAGAATCCTTAAGTCACATTTAAATACCTTTCTCTACTCCTTTAGGAAAACTGATACATTTCTACTAATACTCCACTATTTTTTCAAAGTTAGGATTGTATCATGAATTCAATTGAAATGTGTGCGGAAGGAATTTTTCAATAGGAACCAAATATCCACCCCCATTCGAATTTGATTTTGTTTAAATGAAATTAATATAGATCTATGTTATATAGAACCTTTAAGAATTAAATTATCATTTAGTGGTGTTTGAAGAAATATTAGTAGTGTAAAATATGATTTCAAAAAGGTGTGTTTTATTTCCGGGCCTTAAGGTGACACCCAAAAGAGAATATCTACAAAAGTATATTGGGTTTCCATGAGAAATAATTTCATTAAGATATATGAATTTTCATGTGGAGTAATATCTAATCAAGTAATATACATCCTAAATCAAAAACATTTAACAATCTTGGATTAAAATGGTGGTAGAATGGATGTGGATTTTTAGTTTGATCCATGATAAGAAATGTCCATATTGATTAATATACTATATGATAAGGATTCAAGACACACATAGTTCTGATAAAGGGTATCTTATGATGAAAAATATATTTTATATATTGGAAACAATTTCAGTATAGGTTCACTAGTAAATATCTATTTGTTGTGAGATCCTTTATAGATCTCATTCATATATTCGAGATCGTAATATTTCATTTAATATTGTATAATGTGTATGTATCAACCAAATATTGAATTCATACATGGATCTATCTCTCATGTGAAAAAATATGGTCACATAAGAAAAAAAACACTCTATGAATTTTAAGTCCCATTTTGGATGACGATTAAGTTTGGTAAATTTTAATCTTGTAATGAGGAAACGATAACCTTAGATTGTTTAGCTAAGGAAAATATGTTCTCTAATTATTTTCAAGGTAAACAGACATAGTGATGATAATATAGTTTCTTCTAAGGCTAAATGGGATTCATTATAAGCTTTAGGTTATTTAAATTTCATCATATCGTTTCCATAATTAAATAATAATGAGGCCTTGAAGTTAAGATCCTGGTTATATTTGTATCTACCCTTCTTTGATTTTTAACTTGAAAAGTTTTATACCAATTCATTTTTTTCATAATATCATGTTTTTCCTAAGCTATGTGGGGTGCATACCATGAAAAAAGATACAGAACGTTTTTCCCATGATTCCCAATCAATGTTTTCAACATGTAGAGTACACTGTATCGTTTAATGAATATTTTAAGGTCTTATTATTCAAACCAATAGTGCTAGAGTTTAGGTTTATAAAAAATGATCATAATTTCAGTAAGTATATATAGTGACCCGAGATAAAAACATCACATGAATGATAGAAAACAATTAAATATATATAGAAAATTAGGGAACTATGCATGTAGTTTAGTGTAATTTTTTTATACCAATAGGAAACTGATATTTTATGTCAAAAATATCTGACCATGTAGCACTAAAATTTCATGTCATGTGCGTTTGACATAATAAATTTTTTAGATAGACTATTTATCAAGGTAGATACAAAATTTGATAAAATAGGGAATTCAATGTTAGTATATACAATACCATGGATATGTAAACTTATTTTAATGTTATTTTTCTCAATAGAGTGGAGATATTGAGTATATTTTCATGAATCTTGAAGTCGTTTGTTATTTTGTTTAATGAAATAAAATACGGTAAATGAATTTGATATGATTTTCTAAGAGGATAAACTCATATTATGTCTTTGCGGTCTCTATTAGAGAGGTACACCCTTATTGGAATTTATAGAAGAATAAAATTTCATAATCATTCATTGAAAGTGTGAACACTGCATGAATGTGAAGAATCATGGTTATTTGAATCAGCTTTAATTATTAAGATAAATAATTTTTTAATCATTACCTATGAATATACGAATAAATTACAAATAGATAAAAGTTGGAGTGAAATTATTATTAGTAATATAAAAAAAACTAATTCCATGCTCACTCAATGGAGGATAGTTGGAATATAAATACTAGTATCTATAGTATTTTACTAATTACATTCTCATCCAATAATGATTTGTGGTATTTGAATGGCCATTGCTGTTAATTAAAAACACATACCACCCTCAATCATTAGAGACCATTGGGAGTAGGATTTATTTTAATATACTTATTCTAGTAATAGAGCATGGGATTCAAGTCAATCACTACTCTGGACTAAACATTCCCCTAGGGGTTACTTCATATGCTAGATGAAAAACTATTCTATTATGCATAAAATAGTTGTAGGGTCAATTCATATCAATCAATAAATGTTCTACTTAATGAATGAAATATAAAACCAAGAGGATAAAGATAATAAAATATTTGGCGACTCTGATAGGAGTATATTGACTAATGTAATTGGATGGATTTAAGTTACAGATCAATTATTTTAAGGGGGTATATAAGTAACAAGTTATTACAGTTAGACTATCAAAACCCTAATGATCATTCCTTCATATATTGAACACATTCTCATGAAGAAGAGATAAAAAAATAAACTCATTAGTACATAATCATGGAAATAGTTTTAATAACCTAGGAAAAGAGGTAATATTTTTACCAATTAATAGGAACATTTAAAAAATATTAAGCTCACTTGTAAAGGGAGAGGTAGATATGCTAAATTTTTTTTTAGTGGACAAGAGTTCTAGCCTGAGAATCTAATATTCATTATAGCAACATGTGATGGGGAGTATATGCTTTTATAAATTCATGCACTCTTAATTTTTCCTAAACCATAAATTGAATGTATAAGAGAGTGAATACGTGAATTATTCTAAGGATTTTTTCAATGGTTATTCACCTTACAAGTGTGAATGAATCTTTTTTTGTTTATCTTCTTACAATTAGGACCACAAAACGATATAATATATGGTTTAATATCTATTAAAAAATCATACATAGGTTTATGGTCCCATTGTTTGGAATAATAATGCACGAAACCTAGTATAGAAAGGTAATGTAAATGCCATCTTGAATAGATAGCCTAGTTATAGAAATGATTATATGAAAGGATGAAACATGTAATTTATGTTAATTGTACCATGAAAAAATATTTTTTCCCTAGGATATGATATACCTTTGAAAATATGTATCCCATAGTATTGGAATTATGCCACACATATTCCTTATAGAGGAAATTCCTACATAGATCTAGGCTATATGTAGGAGTGGGGCCATTTTTATATTTTATCTTGGTATGGTTTTTAGACTAGGATATACTCACTTGTATGTTCTAATGATATGCAAAATGTGATTCCCTATGACATTGAGTATTCATACTGATCCAAAATTTTAGGTAGGGATCATATACTTGGGAAATTGATATGAATTTATCTATGATGTATGGAATGGGTCAGATATAATGGACCATGATTCATGTAGTATACTATCTTGCTACAAGGGATCTATAGTTGTACAGTTCTGGGTAATGAGATGATAAACTTGAACTACATAGTTTAACATCATTCAGTTATAATGAGTGTAATATAGTTTCAAATAATGTGACCATAATGTAGGTTTGATGAACTCTACAATGATCTTCCTAATGAAATTGATAAATATGTGGTTTCATCTAAATAATGTTTGGTCAAAGGACCTATATATTATTATGGGAACAATAATAACAAAAATTTAATAATTTAAAATGGGGAATTCTAATATATCATTTATAGTGCATATTCTACTGTTAGTAAGACCATAGTGAATGGGGTAGTCCAAATGTAATGCCCCAACCCCATAATCCTAGAGTCGGTGCATTATTAAGTATCATTGGCATGATTACAAAAGATAATGTCTCGAAAGACTAGTTATTTTAGTAGCCTTGTAAGTACTAGATACATTCATATGCTTTACATTAAATCATAAAATTGAATGTACAACAAATTTGTTTCCATAGTCAATAGTGAGATCCCATAGACTATCCCCATAGGTCAGTCCTAATATACATCTTTTCATCATGGAAAAAATAAAACATATAATGGGGTGAGCTCAGATTCTCAGTAAGGATAACTATAAAGTAGAAACATTTATAAATAAGAATAAGCATTTAAGGAAATTTATAAGGCTAAACCAAAATCCTTTTAAAAATGAACATCCGAAGAATATTGCAAAGATAAAATCAAATAATTCCATTTACATATTCACATGGATATTCCAATAGTCGAATAATCACATGAAATATCAATAGACACTTTCATAATGATGGAATGCATAATTCCAGACTTTATAACAACATATTCAAGGCCTTTTTCCAAGACTACAAATAAAATGTTGTCAATACCTTGTTCCTAGACACCTGTTTAACTCATGAGACCTACAGATGCATCAAGGTACTATAGCGGGCTCCACCAATCACTTACTAAGTCCAATAAATCTCTCATATGAAAAGTTTGAAACATAACATAAACATTCATATTAAAACTAGCATACGAAATGACAATGATTTATCCACAAACCATGAATGGTATAAATATAGCACATCCACAGTTAAACATAACTCATTCAATACAATATGGAATATTTTATTGTAACATATTAACCTTAATTGAGAATAATGAAGGATATTGACATAGATGAAAATAATCATCAAAATTATTTGAGAGAAATATCAGCCTTTTTCTTGAAAACATTTAAAAGTTACACTATTTGTAAAGAAGCCATTTAAAATATATTTTTGAATAAAAGTGTCCCATACCAGCATGAAACATTTAAAAAGAATCTTAATTTTAATAAATTAAAGTCCATATAAATAAAACCATAAAACCATTTTTAAACCATGGACAGTAATGAGAAACATTAAGAAGAATAAATTCGTAAAACATTTAAAATGGTATTTTAGTTAGAGTTTCTATCCAAATGAGAGACGCTTGAATAAAAATAATTGAGGTAATAAAAACTTTATAATACCATGATAATAAAGGATTTAATTATACAATATTTCAAAGGACAGTATATACACCATATAAAATTGAATTGGTCCATAACAACAAATAAGTCTCAATGGAATGTAAATTGAGATGAAATCCCTTATAATGGAAGTATCCTTAGGTAATGGATAAATAAATTACATAATTATTTGTGAAAAATATAAATACACTCAATATTATTGGATATTTACTGAAAATCAATCAGATGAGATTCACACATATTCTTGTAAAAAAACACCAATGACTTGGATGTTTAACTCAATGAATAAAAATTGAGTAATGATCAAGTTTGTATCAATGAATTGAGAAATTATCAATGGAGTTATTATGTGTATCAAAATTATATCCACACAAATGGGAGTTTAAATGACTACATAAATAATAAATAGTGATTCAACACATTATCTTGGTGTAAAATAATCAATTATGTATGCGTAAAACCCACTGAGTGGAAATTGAAATTTGAAATTCCACTACCGATTTGGTAACTTATGAAACATACAACACATGAAAAAAATATCATTCTAGTAGGATTTAAATACTAATAAATTATAGTATATAACACCAATCATACAATTATGGACAACATATATACTACACAAAATGAAATAGTGGCAAATATTGCATGAATCTCACAGTAATAAAAAGTGAGATGAAAAACCCTTACTTCATTATAATCAATCGATTCGAATGAATAAAAAAGTTAATTACCACCAAATGGATCACAAAATACCATTAATACAAAGATAATAATGATAATATATATCAAATGGTAGTACACAACAACCCACATCCAATAAATAAGTGGCGAACAATGAAAATCTCACAGAATTAAAAGTGAGATTAGAAACCCCTTACCTTGTAATTTTCATTGGTCAAGGGTACATTAATCTCATGTGTAATGTTGAAATAATTGTTATTAAATTATAAAATATCCATATACATTAATATAATATCATATATGGTCTTTTAATATTGATATTTTAGTATTATCATCAATTCAGGTGTTACCTGATTCGTTCTCCATTATATGCTTGGTTACGCAAGACATGTTTTTTATGGATGTAATGTATAATATTAATATTCAGTATGATATTATGTCTTGAAAAATAATTTCTAATCATAAAAAAAATTATTTTTGAATTGATATGATGGGGAATGAATCTTATCGCGTTCGTGGAGATAGTAATCTGTACGTACGCACGAGCGACAATAACATTCTTTTGATATTAAAATCATATATAATTAGATTTTATATCATATATACATAATAATTTCCATTTTATATTCATTATTTACACCAATTATTCTTCATTATTATACCCATGAAAATAATAATGTATTTAATAACAATTACACCATGATGTGGAGACGGTAATCCATATGTACGAACGTATGGTGACAAGTCATTCAAAGGATGGATAGAATAATGAATATGGTTGTACCATATTTACAATAACCTCAAAGTATATAGAATATATTGGAGTTATTATTTTAGAATATAAACAACAAATAAAGAGGACGTGGAAGAAGAAAGGAACTTGAACGAGGTGATGAAATATTTACCTCTTCTTAGGGTTATTTCTTTTAAATTGATCCAAAGGGATCCTTAAGATGGATTTATGACTAAGGTAAGGCCTATAAGTCGAAGGAAGGAGAGTTGGGTGGATATTTGGGTAGGTTTTTTCCGAGCCTAATGGATTTGAAGGTGTGAATTAGAGAGAAGGGGGTGTGCCCTATTATAAGAGGGGTGAGGGGCACCTAAGGAAAATCTAGAAGTATTATTTTATAATAAAATAATTTTCAGGTTCTAATGGATCAAAAATAAATTATTTAAAGGATAAGGTGGTTATGGGTCTAAAACCACTCAGCCAATTGGTTTTAGAATGGTTTGGGTCACTGTATTAACCATATATTTTATATTTAACTCTTTGTTAAATAGTTTGACATTTACCGTGTCTTTATGTATTTTTATATTATATGGTTAATAAACATAATATATACATCCAAGATAACCCCAAGTTGTTCATTAATGATACACATATCATTATATATGTTTTTTGGCCGAACCATAGATTTTTAGGAATATAATATCAATTAATAATATAATATTTTTTTTAAAAACTATATTATGTCAATTTTGACATTATTTGGTATTTTGTTTTTGAAAAATTATTAACAGCATTATTACTTCAAAAAAATCATCTAACCTACCTTAACATGTCACATTAACCAATAATATTAGTGGAATTCATAAAAAGTATATAATTACATTTATTTGGATATTTATAATATAAATTATTTTAATATTTTTAATTATGTAATTACTACATCATCATTGTGTCATAAATAAATTATATTATTTAATTTCTAAAGAATAAAAAAATTACCATTATGTAGGAATCTTATTATCTTTATAATGAATATTTATAGTCGAATTTTTATTATATGTAACCCAATATTAAAAATGGTTTAGTTATTAATCTTTGAATTTAACACTTTTAACTCTTCTTGGAATTAAATAATAGTAATTGTGCCAATCTAATCCATGTGGACCTAAAAGGTCATATATTATTTTTGAAGTTGTTTTTGGTCAAATTACACTTATACAATAGAATTGGGACAAGTGTTAGTGTAATAATAATATCATTTTTAACCTTTAATTACCCTATTTACATTTAACTGTGGTAAATAAAGGTAAAATGTTACTATTCACCAAAATTTATTTTCATTTTACTGATCCAAATTTTACATATAGATACTAGCCATGTCTCTCGAGTTTTTGAAATTAAACTAACAGATGTGGTAAAATTATGTTTTTTTTAATTTGAAAATGCTCCATGGAGGTGGGTAAAAGACGATAAAAAGGTAAATAAAATTGTATACATCTACTTTTATTATAAAATATCTCCAATGAATTATATTGAACTTATATAAGTATGATATTTCTATTTTTACATAATTTTTTTAATAAAATAAATATTTATTTCAAAAAAGTCAGTTTTAAACATATAAGTTTCATTAATTAATTTTAAATTAATTCCGGTTGTCAAAACCAAAAAGTGGGTTTTTAAGAATTTAAAACTATAAAAAGATTGACATGTGTTTATGTCAAATATTAATTTGAAATTACATATAATCACATAAATTGCATCAAATTATAAAAATATAATCTAATTATATATCCAAACCATTCAAATACATAAATTACCATTATAAATTATTTCTATTAAAAAAAAATTTTTCAGTTAAAATTAAATATTTATCAGAATTCATCAAAATATAAAAGTTATTAGAAAATTACCAAAAATTTATCCAAAATAAATTTTTATGTCCCGATTCTAAAGATGAATTTAATTTCATTAAATTTAATAAATAAAAGTGTCCAATATTTGTTTATAAAAGGGTTTTCCACTAAAAGGTGGTAAAATTTCTTTGTAAAAAAATACTTCATTTATCTAAAAAATGTATTTGTTCTTATATTAAGTCTAAGAATCATATAAAATCTATTCTAAAATTATATAGAGTATATGAAATTTAAAATTCAGTTAATACTATTCTTAACTTATTTTGAACAGCTAGTTTGGTAAGTCATGGTGCGCTCGATCTCGGTGTTGCGTGTAGCGCAAGATATTGTATTATAAAAATAACTTACTATGAAATATTGGGGGTGGGGGTTATATTCTTCCCACATTGTGGAAATTTGACCCTCTCAATATTAAAAGTGGTATTAGAAAATTCATTGAGAGTCCCTCATCAGAAAAACTGTCAATAAAACTATCTCTTTAAAATAAATAAAGAGAAGTACAAATGTCAATCGAGATAACCCACACTAGGACTCCATGTTGGAAAAAATTGATATGGAAGATAAAATATGGGTCATGTTCTAGTGGAGAGTGATAGAAAACATGATAAAGAGAAATTTAACAACATTATAACCACAAACATGGGATGAAATAAACATTCATTGGTCCTAATAGAAAAAGTAAACAGACAATATATTTTTTATTTTAGTTCCTTTTAATAATGTTGTGGAATTTATTTATTATATTTAATAAGAACATAAATAGATACACTTACTTTTTAAGTAGAGTTTTATCCTTTGATAAATTTATACCACTAACTCATCTTTTATTTTCAAACGATGAGTATTCAAGTTGACTTGGTCACACCTAAAGCACTAGAATCAACTTCTAGAAAATAAAATTATCCACAAAGGATAAAATATATATATTTTCCTTGACTTTAGAGATTAACCAAAACCAAAATGGTTAGTACAAGATCAGATGATCCCCAAAAAGGATAATCATTTAGTGAATGAAATACATATCTTAATTTATAAAATTAAACCAACAATACCAGATGTTCAATAAACACCATTCAATAAACAATTGATGTTAATATCAATCAATATTATCCCAAATAAAATTGAAACTGAAAACATAGAATAATTTTATTACGCAGTATTCCACGTTAATTTTTTTTTCCAAATAACATCAACTACTCTAAAGGTTACATACTTAAAAGTAATTAACCTAATCACGTACTGTTTATGATAGGTTAATAATTTCAATAAATAACCCATATCACTATAAATAAACAATAAAAACATAGATATAAATCCACCATTACTCCTCAAATGAAATCCCATAGTATTATATTTTCCTTAGGCATATTGTATTCCCAACAGAGCAAATGTCTTCCAAAATAACATTTATCACCTAATCCCCAAATTATTTTCCTATACTAAGGATATTATTTGATAAGACATAAGATACCAAATCAACTTATTAATGATCAATAAAATCATTTAACTAAAAAGAGCAATCCACACTAACTAGGGACTTCACGAAGTCTAGTGGTAGGTGATAAATCCCAATCGCACTATGGTTGTGGGTTCGATTCCTGCAGCTTTGTTCAACACGAAGGGTTGTCACACGGTCTGTGTGTTGTCCTTTTTAAAAAATTACTATATTTTATATTGTTCCCAAAATGATAAAAAATCCTCAAAATAACTATAAAATAATTTCAGTAGAAATGTTTTCTCATACCTCACATTTTCATCCCAAATTTTAATAACATGTAATTACCTCACATTCAAGGATCATATAAACCTAAATCAATATTTATAACTATATCAACAACAAAAAATAGAATTCTTCCTAAAATAGCATTTTCACATAATAAACAGCAGGGTTACACATTAGAGAAAAGATTTCCAAAGTAATCCCATCAACAAAGAGAACTAATACTTTTAAACATTTGATAATCCATTTATTTCCACATAGGTTATTCCTTGACCAAGCGATTATCCTATAGAATAGGGAATTTACTCGGGTAATGCCGAGGTCCCCTACATTTATGAAAAATGACTATAAATGGATTGTTGGGATCAATTTTATTTTCTTCCACAGTACTCTTCATTTTTACTTGGAATTTTTTTTATTTATTTACTTATTTACCACACATAAAGAATTTATTTTTTCCATTAAGACACTTACCTAGGTGTCTCTTTCCACATTACCTGCATGATGGAAATTGAGCTTTCTTTTTTTAATGGTCTCCACTATTGGAGCTCCAATTATTCAGCGCCATTCTTTTCTTTATTGAGTCTGGATGTTGGTAAATATATATGTTTTTTATCATATTTTTAGAGAACTGATTCATCATGAACATGATATCTTTTATACCTATCAACACTCCATTCCGTTTCTCATTTACATCTTCGTTCCCACCTTGAACATCATGTTTAATGTTACTATGACTTTATTGTAATCTACCCATTGAATAACACAATAAATCATAGTGTGAGTAATAAAATCATTTAGAGAATATCATAACACCTTATTTTCAATTTAAAACACCCTAGTATTAATGAAGGTTATTTATTCTCATCTTATATTAAAATCTTTCAAGTCTGTTTGTAATGAAAATTAGAATTATCCTAAGAAAATCACACGGGAGTGTCGTAACTAAGAGTGCAGCAAGGCCTGTTGTCGTGTACCAAGATACTCTGGGTCAAGCCCGAAACTCCTTGTTAGAGTTTTCACTCCTAGGTACATCTGTGCCAGTTCTGCCTCTACCTGCTCGTATCCAGACAGAGATGTATTGGTTATAAAACCCACATAATCTCTACCATACCAAAAATCAAGTAATTTCTTCAATACTAATCCTCAAAGTCTATCTTAGGGTAATGTGCTCAAATCAGATTTTATCCAAATCTATATTCCATGGTTTGTACTAAACATCCTCTGATACCAACTATAACGCCCCGACCCCAGAAGGACAGAGTTGGATCATTATTACGTATCATTGGCATGATCACAAAAGATCAAGTCTTTAATGACCGATTAGTTTAGTAGCTTTATAATTACTAGATACATTCTCAAGGTTTACATTACATCATTAAATGGATAACTAAAATAGTATTGTTTCCATAGACAACACTAATAGCCCATATACTATCCCTACAAGTCAGTCATAATATATGTCTTCACCTGCTAGGAAAAATAAAACATAAAAATGGGTGATCTTAGATGCTCAGTAAGGATAACTATAAAGTGGAAACATTTATAAATAAGCATAAACATTTAAATCAATGTATAAGACTAAAACAAAAGCCTTTTCAACCTGACTTTAGAATAATATGGAAAAGATAAAATTAAATAATTTCATTTAATTATTCACATGGATATTCGACTAGTCGAATAATCACATGCAATATCAATAGCCACTTTCATAATGATGGAATGCATAATGCCAGACATCATAACCACATAGTCAAGGGCTTGTGCGATGACTACAAATAAGATTTTGTCAAGGCCTTGTGCCAAGACACTAGTTTTTGTGATGAGACCTATCAATTCATCGAGGAGCTATAGCGGGCTAAACCGGTCACTTACTAAGTCCAATTCATTCCTCATATGAAATGTTTGAAACATAACATAAACATTCGTATTAAAACTAGCATATGAAATGTCAATAATTTATCCACAAACCATGAATGGAATAAAAATAGATCATCCACAGTCAAACATTACTCATTCAATACAATATGGAAGATTTTATTGTAACAGATTAACCTAAATTGAAAAAAATAAAGGATATTGAAGTAGATGAAAATAATAATCAAAACATTTTGAGAGAAATATCCCCCTTTTTCTTGAAAACATTTATAAGTCACACTATTAGTAAAGAAGCTGTATAAAAATATATTATTGAATCAATGTGTCCCATACCACCATGAAACTTTTGAAAGGAATTTTAATTTTAAATTATTAATTTATATATAAATAAAACCTTAAATCCATTTTTAAAACATGGACATTAATGAGATATATCTTGAATAATAAAACTTTAAAACCTTCCAAATGGTATTGTAGATAGAGTTACAATCCAAATGAGAGACACTTGAATACAAATAACTAAGGTAATAAAAACTTTATAATACCATGAGAATAAAGGATTTCATTATATACTATGTCAAAGGACAATATATACACCATATAAAAGTGAATTGGTGCATAAAAACAAATATGTCTAAATAGAAAGTAAATTGAGATGAAATCCATTACAAAGACATTATCCTTAAGTAAATTATCAATAAATGAATTAATTATGTGTGAAAAAAATAAATACACTCAATATTAAGGGATATTCAGTGTAAAACAATAAGAGGACATTCACAAAAATTCTTGTAAAAACAAAACCAATGACTTGGATGTTTAATTCAATTAATGGAAATTGAGTTATGATCAAGTTTATATCAATGAATTGAGAAATTATCAATAGAGTGATTATGTGTATCAAAAGTATATTCACAAAAATTGGAGTGGAAATTACTACATAAATAATAAATGGTGATTCCACACATAATCTTTGAGTAAAATAATCAATGAAGTGTGTGTAAATCTCACTGAGTGGAAATTAAAATTAGAAATTCCCTTACAGATTTGGTAACATATGAAACATACAACCCATGAAAGAAATATCATAAAATGAAGATTTAAATACTCATAAATTGAATTATATTACTCCAAGAATACAATCATGGATAGTATATATGCCACACAAAATGAAATAGTGGCCAATATAGCCTGAATATCACAGGAATAAAAAGTGAGATTAAAACCCCTTACTTTGTTGTAATCAATCGAGTCGTATGACCAAAAGTTTATAACGACAAAATAGATCATATAATACCATGAATATAAAGATAATAATGATAATATATATCAAATGGCAGTACACAATAACCCACATCCAATAAATAATTGGAGAATAATGGAAGTCTCACAGAATTAAATGTGAGATAAGAAACCCATTACCTTGTAAATTTCCTTGGTCGAGGGTACGTTAGTCTCCTGTATAATGGTGAAACCATTTATTTTAAATTAATCAATAACCATATACATTAATATTATATCATATATGATCGTCTATTATTGATATTTAAGAATTATCATCGTTTTAAGTATTGACTGTTTCGTTCTCCTTTATATGCTTGGTAATGTAAGCCATGTTTGTTATGGATGGGATGTATCATATTAATATTAGGAAATATATTAAGTCCTGAAAAAATATTTTTAATCATAAAATGATAATTATTCTTGAATGGATATGATGGGGAATGAATCTCATCACGTTCATGGAGACGGTAATCCGTACGTACGCACAAGGGACAATATCATTCTTTTGATATTAAAATAACATATAATTGGATGGTATATCATATATACTGAATAATTATAATGTTATATTTATTATTTACACTGATTATACTACATTGTTATACCCATCCAAATAATATTGTATTGAATAACAACTACACCATGACGTGGAGACGGTAAGCCGTACATATGCACGTATGGTGACATGTCATTCAAAGGATGGATAGAAAAATGAATATGTTTGTACCATATTTATAATAATATAAACATAAATATAAGATATAGGAGTTTTTATTTTATAATGGAAACAAAAATGAATGAGTAAGTGGAAGAACAAAGGATCTTGAAAGAGATGATGAAATATTTACCTCTTCTTCGGGTTCTTCCTTTTTATATGATCAAAAGTGCTCACTATGTTTGATTTATGACTAAAGTAAGGCCTCTAGGATGAATAGATTAATGTTGGGAGAAAATTTGGGTAGGGGTTATCCGATCCTAAGGGCTTTGAAGGTGTGAATTAGAAAGAAGGGTGAGTACCCTTTATAAGAGGGGTGAGGGCAACTTAAGAAAAACAAAAATATTATTTTATAATAAAATAATTTTTTATTTATAATGGCTCCAAAATGAATTATTTAAAGGATTTGGTGGTTATGGGTCTCAAACCACTCATCCAATAGGTTTTAGACAGGTTTGAGTCACTATATTGACCTGAGCGTTTAGATTTAACTCTTAGTTAAATAGTTTGAAATTTACCATGTCTTTTTTTATATTATATAGTTGATAAAATACTATATAATTCCAAGATAACCTTAAGTGGTTCATTAATGATACACCTATTATTATATAAGTTTTTTTCTGTGCCTTTGATTTTTTATAATATAATATCTATTAATAATATATTATTTGTTTTAAAAACCCTTTAATGTCAATTTTGACAATATTTTGTATTGTGTTTTTTCTAAAATATTAACATCATTATTACTTCAAATAAAATTCATATAAACCACCCTATCATGTCATGTTAACCTATAAAATTAGTGTAATTCATAAAAAGTCTCAAATTACATTTCTTTGGATATTTATAATATCAATTAGTTTAATATTTAATTAATTTGGTAATAACTACATCATCATTATGTCATAAATAAATTTAATTATTTGATGTCTAAAAAATATAAATAAAATACCATTATATAGGAAATAATATTAACTTTATAATGAATATTTATATCCGAATTTATCTTATGTGTAACACTATATTAAAAATGGTTTAGTTATTAAACATTGAATTTAACACTTTTAACTCTTCTTGGAATTAAATTATAATAAATGTCCCAATCTAGTTCAAGTTGACCTAAAGGATCATATTTTATTCCTATGGTTGTTTTTGGTTGAATTTCCCTTATCCAATTGAATTAAGAAATGTTTTAGGGTAATAACAATATCAATCTTACCCTTAATTACCCTATTTACTTTTAAGCTTGGTAATTAAAAGTGAAAAGATACTATTCACCAAAAATTATTTTCATCTTATTGAAAAAAAATTTACTTAATGATATCAACTGTGTCTCTCAGATTTCAGAAATTCAACTCACAGAAGTGGTAAAATTAAGTTTTATGTAAATTTCCAATTGCTCCTAGGAGGTGGTTAAAAGACGGTAATGAGTTAAATAAAATCTTATACATCTAATTTGTTATAAAATGTCTCAAATAAATTATATTAAACTTATATAGGTATTTTATACCTATTTTTACATAATATAAATTGAAATAAAATAAATAATTATTTAAATAAAATATCGGGTTTATACTATAATGTAGTGTTTTTCACTATTCATAAAAAATTGAATGTTTTCAGAATAATACAAAAAATTTACCCTAATATAATTTTGATATTACGAATTCAAAAATGAAATATATTTTATGAAATTAGAAACATATAATTTTCAATTATTTATTTAAAATTAATTTCCGTTGTCAAATCCGTAAAGCAGTTTTTTATAAATTAGAATCTATCAAAAGATTGACATGTGTTTATGTCAAATTTTAATGTGAAATTAATTATAATCACCTAAATTGTATTAAATGATAAAAATTTCAGCTAATTATACCCCCAAACCATTCAAATACATAATTTAACACTATAAATTATTTTGATTAAAAAAGTTTTTTTCAATTAACATTTAGTATTTTTCAGTATTCATCAAAATATAAGTTATTAGAAAAGTACCAAAAATTTATCCAAAATATTTTTTTATATCCCGATTCTATGGAAAAATTTAATTTCATTAAATTAAATATATAAAATTTTCCAATATTGGTTTTAAAAATGGATTTCTATTAAAAAGTAGTAAAATTGCCTTTTTTTAAATACTTCTTTTATCTGAAAGAAATGAATTTGTTCTTATATTATGTCTAAGAAACACATAATATGGATTCTAAAATTATAGGAGTATATAAAATTCAAAATTATGTTAATACTATCATAACTTCTTTTTAAGAGCTAGTTTGGTAATTCGTGGTGCGCTTGAACACGGTGTTGCGTGTAGCACAAACTATTGAATTAAAAATATTATCTTAATATGAAATATTGGGGTGTTACACAAAACATTAATAATATACCCCTGAAAATGGGGGAATTTTTTTAATGAAGGGATCATAAACAATGATAATTATTGAAAAATTCTCCCCATAGAGATATGGATCATATAAGAGAGTATTGAAATGGATTCATGTTTAAATAATTTCATGGGAGGAGAAACATAACATGACTTGGGTAGTCAAATAGAATAAAAATGTTTAACTTCATATATGGGATAAAATTTGATAACCTTGTAGTTTTAAGGTTCTTACAATGGTCTAGATCATAGGTGAGGATGTTAGAATAACAAAAATATAGCCCTATAAGAATTTTTCGGTATTTCATGACAGAACATATGTCCAGCGTAGTATATCATTGGACTTATTGGGTTGAATTTAATGAAGATTAATTTCATTTGATGAGGGATTGTTTTTGTGAATTTGGAAGCCTTAAATCAAGGATATTATTTTGTGTAATTTAATGATATGAAACTATGATTATGTTTTCAAACATTGAATAAAATGCATCTCAATAATTCTTCTCAGAGTTACCCACCAATTCCTCTAAGATTACATGTGTCATTCTCAATGAGAGAAAAAAGAGGCAACAAAGAAAATTATTTGTACCACAACATAGTACATGAAAAAGAATGTGTGGGAAATTTTATTAAGAATTGGATAAATAATATTTTAAATCATTTGGATCTCATGTAGGGATAAAATTAATGTAAATTAAAATACACTTCTATATCTAAAAAAGAATATCCAGACATTGATGATATATCACGATATGGGAATAAAGATGAAAATTGTTATTTATGAGAAACTACCTATTTAGATTTGGATTTCATGTTGGAGTATGGTGGATGGAGGTGTAAGAGATTGAAAAAAATATATGTTCTAAATACTTATAGATAGATAGATATAACATATATTGAAGAATGAAACCAAAAGGAAATGGGACACTATTGAATTTTTAGATTCACATGGGATATAATTCCACTATGTAGCTTAATGTCAAGAAATTATACTCTTAACCATGTAGTTTAAAATTATATGTTAATGGATTTTTCATGAATTTTAATATCATGTGAATTATAAAATAGTTTTTGATGTTTGGAGTCATCATGCAAGGAATATTATTTATTTCATTTTAAGTTCATGTGACTAGGAATAAATATGAAAAAAAATCAGAATGGTGATGTTCTGATAAAAAAAAGAAAAACTCACATGCATGTGGTATGAGTCTCCATATTTTTAAAACATGCATCAATTATAGTGAATTATTATATTAAAAACATTTATCTATAAGGAATTATTCAATCATGTTTCGGAAACATTATTGGTAGGGATGACCATTGGGATGACCATTCATAACTGCCATATCATATTTCAAAATACTCAAAAGGTTAATAAATCCACACTCAAATGAACATATGATGTATATTTACACAATATCACACTTAAATTATTTGGCCATTTTGTTTATATACTGGATATATGGAAGTCCATGGATTCTTCACACACATTGTGTGGTTTAATCAACAAACTCACATGGTTGATGTAGATATTTAGTTATATTTGAATCAATTATACATTTACATATATTCCTATAAATCCTTTCCCTAAATGAAATCAATCATGATTGTATACCCTATTAATCATTAGTAGGGAAAATATTTTTGATATTCCCTCAAATATTCCTCTTTAGGTCACTTAATCCATGGGATATCATTGAAAATTTTCCCCTTATTCATGGTGTAATTCCAGAGAAAATTATCCCTCTAAAAAAATACACCTTTTTTAACCCATCTCATAGAGATTTAACATTATGATTTTTTACAAATATTCCACATATACCAAAATTGGAATTGGAATGTGAATGAATTTTATGACTTGGAGGTGGTGACTCATTCTCAATCGATTCATGGGATGAATTGAAGGATTATTATTAATATGAATTCACCAAAGAGATGATGGAAAATATAAAAAAACACCATATCACAATTGGTTGGAGTAATATGAAACAATTTTTGGAAGTCACCAAGTGAGGGGTAAATATTTTGAAAATACTCCCTATTATGTCTGATTGTTTCATTTTCTAAAAGGGGGACCTTTGTAAGAGGATTTGAGTATATCATCTTATTGAAATTAAACTAAATTATTCTCATGTATATCTATAATAGAACCTCATTCACTCACTAGAAAAATATAAACATATTCTGTAATAGAAATTATTTTGACGTTCTAAAGTAAATGGATAGAAAAATGCATCACAAATCCATTTTCATTGTCAATGGTATGATGAATGGAAGATAATTTGAATATTATAATATACCTTATTGAGTGGAAATTCTATTATTAGTGGGAATATTATCTATCTACCATGCACTTTGAAGCATGAAAATGGTCGATAATTCCTTTTCTAGATGTTGGTGGAGTATCACTACACACATCTTCATCATTTATTAGAACATGGTATGAGTTAAATTTTAGGGGCATTAAATACCACCAAATTATATAGTTATTATCATTAAAATTGTTCGTTTAAGAAATATGTTGAATTTCTTCATACATTTTTAAAAATATATTGATGGAGATGTAATTGAACTATTTCTTATATTCTGTGAAGTAACATGTTTTGTGTATTGGTTTTTATTGTACAATTTGTTTGGAAAATTCTCATTGTACCATTTAGTTGGATGATTCATATAAACATTCTATTTATCCACTATATATAATGGTTGGAACATATTCCCTATGCATTATGTAATATTTTAATGGAATTTGACACTCATAGATCATATAAGATGAACAATAACAATAAATAAATCATGGGTTCTGTAACACATAATAGGAGGGTATGTCTAGTAATTTGGATGATAATAATACCATGATTAATTTGGACTTATTAGTTATATAATCATGACCATTTTTTGTTCCTTATTAATGGTGATGTTCCCTAGAGAATGATTGTTATGGAAACAATAAATTATATATTTAATTATTTTTTATCAGACCACCTCATCCATTTTGGCTTGACATAAATAGTTTCTATTTCAAATTTCCCTATATTCCATATTTATAATAGTGGTTTCTAGTTTACATGTTTCTTGATTATATGGATAGAATCATTTTTGTGTTATTATATAGTCACAAACTCTTATAAATTATTGGGGGTACTACAGGAGAATACATGTAGTTGAAAACCAATACTATAGTCTTTACTCATAGATCTCTATTATATTTTCTAGGGGGTGCTATGTTTCTAAGGAATACGTTATACCCTTAAATATTGTAATTAAATCCATGAATTTATAATTATATTTTTAATACTTGTTGGAGTGTCCATGAAATGTTACTTTCCTCACCATTGAGATGAATTCTAAGGGGGATTGGTGAAAAAGTCATCTCCAAGTCATAGATGAAATTGTTGTAATGGTTTGGTACAATGAAAATGTAAGACTTAGATATCCCTCAAAATGGATTTGAGATTGATAAAATAATGATATTTTGGGGTTCCCAACATTTGGATACAATGGGAAGAAAAATGTCCTTGGTGATGATTGATATATCTCATTACATTGAATGTTTACAAATATATGTTCCCAAATTTTGGAGTGCAGGTGAAAAATCCACATGCAATGGATATAAATTCATATTTGGTAGTATTATTTATTGTTATAATTCAAGAGAATACATTTGTTAGACCAAAAAATCTTTTAATTCATGTGACATTCTATATGATATAACCTTATATGAGTTTATTAAACCTCTAGTTGATGTATTACCAGTGGTGGGACATTTATGTAAACAATCGACACTATAGAGAAATGGGTTAATTAAAGAAATATAAATTTGATAGGATGGATCAAATATTCATTTTTTGGATAAGAAAACTACTCCAATTGATGAGTTTTGTTGAAATAGAAATGGAATCTTTAACTTGAGGACCATATACAATTTTTTTACTTCACCAAATTAATTGATCATTATTCTACTAAAGCTCCACTATCTTTTCATTGTGTTGATAATTCATCTCCTATATAAGGATAGATTCCCCTTGGTCATGTAGTTGGTGGGATGTGAATGTGGTCGCACAATTATCCTTTAAAGTAGTAAAAGCCAACAATATGGGAGTCTCTGTATATACTGTCTCTTTGTCACATTTTTCAGTAGTATTTTGGTTTTCAATATTAGTTAGTCTATCCACGACAACATTCTCTAATGAGAGTCATATGGGAAGAAACAAATATTTCATTTTGGATGGAATATCCAAGATTTTGTATATTGCTTCTTCATGGATGATACTAGAAACAACATCGGGGAAAAAAGTATAAAAATGGCTATAGTCATATGGGCTATACTTTTCCACGAGGTTTAATGATCACTGAATCTAGATATGATATTGTTTAAAGCTTATAGCTACTAGTTATATGAAATTTTCCTAGAACTATTATCTGAATGCATCTATTTTCTTAATAGGTGTTGGTAATAATAGAGAAATGCGTCTATTGTCTTCCAATTTATTTTCATTGGTTGGATTCATCAGGAATGTTCTAAATTTGGAAACCCTAATTTTGGTGATATGGATATGAATTATTATTTTTTTTAATAAGAGTCACATTTCAATGATGATGATCAAAATCGGTAGGGTACCTCCTAAGAATATTTTGGGTTGATTCCTTGAAATAATTGACATCCTCCTCCATTTCCACAAAATATTTAATGGAGGTGTTTTTCAACATGATGGATAAGATACTGAAATTTCTGCATATGGGGTAAAATTACATATTCTTCCCAAAAAAATATTTTTGATTAGATGAAATATAGGTTTTCATCCTATAGATATATTAAAGATAAATCTATAGTTTTTTGGATGGATCAATTTCAAGGATGTCGATACCCTAGCGTATTCACAATATAGTGACAGATGTGATGGGTTGATGTAAGTGTGTGTCAATGCCAAAAGTATATAGTATCAATGGAATTTAAGGATGTATTTTGTATGTTTGATGGTTATGTGCAATATATTATGTTGTCTTCAGTTTTTTATATATTTTCTAATGATCTTAATATGCATTGGTATATATAGCTATTCCAATTGGATTATATGGAGATGTGGATTTTCAAAATGGGAAACTAAAAAATAATGTCATCAATGGGGAATGATAAATTAAAGAACATGGTTGAGGGAAACATTTTATTTTTAAAGGTTTCATGTTTGGAAATGTTTTTCACACTGTAATGTTCTGACTTATTGATTTCAATGCCTATAATAACTGAATTACTCATGTTTTGTTTTGAATTTTTATTTCATTTGGATTTCCCTTAGACATTCATTTTGAGTAAATACTGACATGCATTATAAAAGATGATTGTTAATTATATTTCACTTATTAAATTTTTGAAATATTATTAATTGAGAAGAGGTGAGGTTGGGCATACCAAAACCTTTTGAGGGATATTATTTCCTACTCTAGTGTATAATTATATATTTTTACATATTTATTAATCCATCCCAAATTTAAAAAAAATGAGTATGACCCGCGCATAGAAGAACCCCTCACTGGAGAACCCTAAACCGCAGCCGCACTCGTTCGCTGATGTTGTCGCTGGAAGATCATCAAAGGTACCTGTTGCTGGACTTAAAGACAACGCGGTTCCGGATCTTGAAGTTAATCCACAGTATTTTTGACACCTTGTTATTTCTTTTTCAGATGTTGAGGTGAGTTCTCTTACCTCAGATTTACACCATGTTTTGGTTGGTAAATTTCTTGTTCGTAGACCCTCTCTGAGTTTCCTTAGAAGAGCATTTTAAGGGATTGTGTTCTTAGATTTCGGCATCGGTCTGCTTTACTCGCACATAATTATCTTCCAATTTGCTATTGAGGATGACTACTATAGACATTGGTCTAGAAAATCTTAGTTTTTTTGTGGATACCCCATGAAAGTACTAAAATGGACCCCAAATTTTGACCCATTCAAGGAATCCCCAATTGTTCCACTCTAGGATGGCCTTCCAGGCCTACCCCTGCATTTGTTCAAGCAACCTGCCCTCTTCCCAATTTCCAATCTCATTGGAACCTCGTTATAGATGGACTCGGCCACTAGGAATCTCTCAAGGCCTTCAGTTTCATGAATCTGTATTGAGACTGATGTTTTTAGGGAATTGCCTCCTCAAATCTGGATCTAGAATGGAGGAACTGGTTTTTCCAGGATGTTGTTTATGAAAATTTACCTTCTTACTTCCAATGTTACCTTAGACAAGGACATGCCTCAAAGGAATGTGGAAGCAAGGACACCTATCATCAAACTAAAAATAATATTTGGATTGAGAAAGGCAAGACAAATCGACTGATTCCTTCAATATCTACACCTAAAAGATTGAAAGATAGGGTTTATACCTCCCCCAAGGAGGCTCCACCTCTAGTTGTGGAATCAAATAACCATTTTAGTTCACCCCCGCCTCTTGAGGATGTGCCGACAGTGAAAATACAAGATGATACTCAGGAGGATGAAAACGAAAGGTGTGAACCATCTGAAAAGAGTGATTCACCTCAGGAGGAAGAAGATAAAACTACGCATATTGAGGAATGTTATTTGCAAGAAATGGCCAGGAAGGGGAAAAACCAATAGTTGATGGTGATGGGTTCATCACCCCTAACCCTAGCAAAACGAGTAAACACAAAGACTACTCTCAATATGAAAGAACAATAGTCACATGTTCATTGGACATCTCAAGACAGGAAGTCTCTACCACTAACACAACTCAACATGTAGAGGCCCAACAACATGCCAAAGGGGACAATTAGAATAATGTGACTTTTTATGAAGATCCTAAATCCACGGAGAAGCTTCGAGATGAAATCCTATATCAATCTTTTAAAAGAGGAGATATTTCAATGAATACTTACTTAGCCATCAAGTCGGATATATTCAATGAAATAATGAAGAAGGAGTTTTAAAAAACTCCCTAACCCTTCTTTTTGGTCGGGTGGAAGCTAGAAGACCTTGATTTTGGGATTCGTTTACTGTTTTGTTCTAGTCTGATCTTTGGTTTTTTTGAGATGATCTGGATGTTTTTTTATATGGTAACTGTCGATTTCTGCTTCTCTGTCTGGACTCTGTCTGGCTGAAACCTGCTCATGCTGTCAATTTAAGTGGTCCAGTTCCAGCTCTTTATCTGTTGTTCTACTTGATTATGATTCTTTTCTGCTTGATCTTTGCACCGGTTCTTCAGTTTCCGCTCTGCCTTGTTGAGGAGCTGTCCTGGAAGTGCATAATGAGTGGATTTTTTGCTCTTCCACCCTGATATGAATTTTGTGCTGGCCAGAATTTTGAGGATTACCTTAACATAATGAAGAGGATTATGAAGTTTCCTCTATGTATTTACAAAAGAGATTTTCATGTTGGTCTAGTTCTTGGCTTAGCACACAGAATTCAGGAACACACTTGCTAGCGTTTTTGCTGTCTTTTTATACCATCGTTAGTTCTGATTTTATGTGATGAGCATGCATTTTCATGAAAAGACTTGAAGGCTCATCACCCATTTTGATGAATTTACATGTAGAATTTCCCTCTTTTTTTTGGATTGTCAAGGAATGAAGGCAATGATTTTCTCTTCATTGTGCTCAAAGATTGGAGTTGTGGTGTGGGTGAGTTCTGCTTGCCAAGGTGTGATGCTTCACGTTGTGCTCCCTGATACCCTCAGGGATGATCCAAGAGTGCCACTGTCCTTTCTTTTCTTTGTTTCTCTTGCTGGTACAGGCCCATTGTACCTCATGTATTCATCTGACATTTACTTTTTTTAATAAATTTTGGGGAGCATGGGTTTACTCATTCTCAGAGTTTTTTTAAAAAATAAAAATAAAATACCAGTTACCCATATTTCTATCAACTGACTAAGTACATGGGTTGGATGTAATCTTCTATATGTTTTATATGTTCTCTGTCTTTCATTTTCATATTCATGTTCGTTTGTTTTAAATCTATAAAATCAGGATACATTTAGTTTTTCACTATCTTTAAAGGTGGTAGGTTTTTTCATGTTGGGATAATGCTTCCTGATGGAATACTGTATATCATTAAGAGGGGAAGTGAAACTAAATTTTTTTTGTGTAACATAATGATACATTTCATACATTTTATGGTCATGTAATAAGGACTAATCCATGTATTATAACATCCTTGAATAAGAAAAATAACAACAATTTTTTTAAATCCTGATGAGAGGATGGAAAGCATGCTTATATGATGTGCCTGAATTAAGATAAGGAAATAGAAAACTAAAAATATAATCCCATTTGACATATGATCTATGTGAGAATAAATATTTATAAGATCATTAAAATTACATTAGATCACTGAATAAGAGACTGAGTTTCTATTATTCATGCGCTACCCTGGTGAGAATCATGTGGCATGAAAGGGGGGACAATATGGGATAACTAAGGTCATACTAATGATATTTTTGTAGGATATTTCTCCTAGTTGGGGATTTGGGTGGAGATATATTTTATGTATTAAATCTTTTAGTGTACCATAAATGATAAAAATAAGAAATATATCTACATGAAGTATGATTGGATGTTTTGATCAGGGCTTACACCAAATAAGAGTCCCTTATAATGAAACCAAGTAAAGGATCTCGAATTGATTGGTTTGGGTGAAAAAAGAGTAAGATATCAACTCAATATCTTTTGGAATATTTAGGGTGAATTTCATCTCAATAAGATAGGGACGAATCAATGTTGATTTCTTAGATATTGTAGGTCACAATATATTGAAAAATACTAAAAAACATCATAGTTTTAACATTGTTTTTTCATGGGGTGGGTGATCTAAGTGAAGGGACTAGGACAAATGTTTGGTACAATATCAAATTAAAGATCCAGGGTAGGGTCAAGGAGAGTGATAAATGTATGTACTACTGGGATATGGGTAAAAATGGAATTTCATGAAGGACCACATGATCTCATAGTAGTTTCTACAAATATCATTATGGAAGATTCTTCACATGGGAGGTTACCATAGGGTCATCGTAAAAGACTTTAATAGAGGAATGACTACGTAGCACTTAGTAAAGGAGGGAGACCATTTATGAACATAACAAAATAGTTCTACATAGTGATGGATTAATTGTGATATGGTAGTGTTTTCAATGATTATATTTCATAAATGAACCTGTATAAAACAATTCACATATGTCTATTCACATGGGGTCGACCACATAGCATTGGTCAAACTGGGATTTCTGCATGGGGTTGGTTATATAAGGTTGTTTAATATGATTGGAAATATATAATTTGTGAATGTTTCCCTATATATTGAGGCCCTTGGGGAAGGCACTCACATGATTATACCACAAAGGGATATTCATTTTTGAAACTCAGGTTTTTTACATCAGTGTCCATGTTTTCAAATCATGAAATGCCTCTTTGTGTCACAACATCTATAAAAAAGTTCACCCATATTTAGTCATGAATTTGGTGTCAGTATATATAGGTAGTAGTGAATAAGTTCTCTATAAAAAAAGTTATACACATAGAAACATGAAACTATATATTCTTCCAAGCCATAAAAAATAAGGGAATCATGAAAATCTTGAAAAACAATTTTCATTGAGAAATTTTTGATTTTGTGGATAAAAACAATACCTTTTAAATTTATATAAAATTTATTTTTTAAATAAATTAAATCTCTATTTTTTTAACGTTGATGATTTTCCTTTCGGATAAAATAAATCATAAAATAGAATTATCCTATATTTTGATTAGAATGTATTTTTTTGCTCTACATGAAGTCAAATTGAATCACGTGAGGTGAACATTGTACCTAGATATAGTGTATACATTAGAGATTAATTTTTATGATGATAAAGATTCATTAAATACCATCACAAATGGCTTTGAAGGCATTAGAGGCTTTTTCTATAGCATTTGTGAAATATATGACCTACTATTAGATGGTGATTCATGCCATCATATATCCAGTTTGATGAATTTTACAAAGTAATATCTATTCCATAGTGTGTGAGAACTCTTTTAAAAAATGGAAATACCATCATTTCTCTTTCTATCATGGGGATATAAAGCCCGAATTAGTGTTAGATCACCTAGAGGGTCAAAGTGAGAATAAGTGATCCCTTTTAAATTTTAGAAATTATAGCCTTTTAAATTATATTATAATGAATAGTAAAATCCTATATCCACTCTACTCATTTCTGTCAATATTTAGTGGAATTATTATTTAAATATAAACTCGGAATATTGTGATTTAAAAGTTTAGGTCTCAATATGAGTTAACTCCCAGATGTGTGAGTCAACCCCCCCCCCCCCCCAAAACATGATTCTTGACATTATTATTTTTATCAATTATATATTTGGATACATTTTCACGCTATATCATAACTCCATAGACAACATAGGTTTATCTTTATACTAATTCCCATCATGTAACCATACTATACACTCCCTTAACAATCACAAGTCACAATTGAATATCATTATTTGACTCCACATAGGGTCACCAGAGTCCACATTGGCCATAACACTATTGAGTAACACCAAATGATATTTAAATTTCGTCACACATGTTACAATAGTCTACACATGCCTTCGACTTAGAAGACTACACTTGATGATATTTATACTACATCACACAATATATTATCCCTCTGAAGGATAATCCAACACAGTTAGTTATCTTAATAATCTTCAATGGGATTTCTATATCTTAATTTCTTATGTGGAGTTAAAATATATTTGAAAATTGTTGTAAATGAAGTTATATTTTTTATCACCTGTGTACAATATGTTTTCGTAATGAAACAATTCTCTAGAAATTATTCCATCATTATTATGATGTCTTAAACTCACATGGATTTCTGATAGAGATACACAAAATTAAATCACTTATTATTTTAATCAAATACAATCTTTCACTACTAAAATTATTCTCTCCTTGAATAATCTACTCAATGTATAGGTTCATACAATAATTCATTGATTATATTTCTTGTAAAAGTCCATTTTTTATTAATATCATTTTATGTTCCATTTTAATTCGTTTTGATTTCTTGTTATAGTTATTGGTGACCAAATGCATCCAATACTTTATTAATGTACGTGTATAATATCAGTACTATCCAAATAATTCCTATTTATGTAAAACAGAATAAAAAAATTATCTTCATTCTCCCTCTTTATGTACCCATGTGTACATGTGTTCACTCAAAAGTCACACATGCCTAAAAGAATACGACATCAAAACTACCTTGAAATTGAATTTATCTTCATGAGTGTAAAAATGTGTAGCTTTATCTTCATGAATCACTAATTTTTTTTTAATATTTTTCTTTGAAAAAGAATGAAAAGCATCTCTGAGTCATGGATCAACATTCAAAAATAGTTAAAATAAAATCATGACACCTTAATTCATTTGAAAATAAGGGGCTCAAAAAAACTTTATCATTTACATGAATGAATCAATTAAGAGTACATCATATTATTTTGAAAATTATTGATTTCATATAGTAATTTTTTCTTTTGAAAAATGAGGGTTCACTTGATTGGTAGTGGATTCTCCATTACCATTAATGGTCTTGTTTTATATTCAAGTTTCAATGACACTGATGTGTTCATCTTGTCAAATTCAATCTAATTAAATTAATACTTATTCAAAGATGATATTAGTGTAAATAATTATCTTAACACTTAAATATAGATTCTAGATACCCTGTCATGCAACAATAAAAATAAGGATGTATCTTCCTTCTTCAATTAAAACAATTTCTCTAAGAAGCATGATTAAACTCTCCTGTTCATGGGATTATTAACACTTGGTAAATTAAATTTCAAACTAATCTATGATGATATAATTTATTTTGAGGTGACTAATTCTTCATAAGAAATATTTCATGCAAATCACGTCTTATGAATAATAAGTTCTATGGTTTTCTATTATTAGAATATAATGTGTAAAATGATCTAGAGTTTTAATATATCCATGTAATATTTTTCCATATATGTATAAAGTATTCAAGAATTATTAAAAGGTTGGAATTTTAATATGAACCACCTATAGTGATCAAATGATTTAGATGCAGAAGATAATATAGAAGGCGATTCATCCATATCATTTTTGAATATGAGAATAGTAATAATGTCAATAATGGTTCACATCGAATATTCCATCAGTTGAGTTATATAATAGAGTAATTTTTTTTCATAAACATATATTATGCTTGTATACTAGGTTAAAATAATAGAAAATAACATCATAAACTACCACACACTATTGTACCAACCTACATAAAGACTCTGTAACCTCCATGTGCACTCCCATGTGTACCTATGATCCACTTTGTGAAAACATACCTACCAATTCAGGAACTCTCACCCACTCCTCCCTAAAATCCTCTCAGTATAGATCTTGGTTTTGGTTGATATTTCATCCACAATTATAGTTGATTGAGAGAGCACCGACATCTTGTGTGGTTACCCCATTTTTTCTATTAGAACAATCAAATGCATTTATAAAAAAAACTATGTGATGAATTTATAAAATGATTAGTTTCTAAATCTAATTATACATAAATTCATCATGTGATTTCATGGCCTTTTAATAACTCCTCATGAAATAATAGTTACATTTTTTTGGTTTTTTAATTCATCTTATTCTTTATCATGTTATCATCATCATTATAAAATTATATTTCTCCTCATCTTCATTAAATTCACCGTCTTCTAAATCCCTCGACATGTTATTAAAAAATTTCTCTGAATAAAATCCTTATTTATTTGTTTAGGACATTAATAACAACACACAAATCATCACCAATTTAGGAATAATAATAATTCTCAGTGGTTTGTAAATTAATCACATATAGTAACATTTAATATATAATATCCTTTTATTAATATCATGCAAAATTCTTGTCCATTGGGTTTAATAATATCCCCCATTGGATTTTATTTCAATACCATTTCATAAGGTCAATTTATAAATTATATTCAATTTTCATATCCCCCTTCCTGAAAAAAAGTATATATCTTTTAAGGGTTTTCATCTCTAATTCTATTTTTTTCGTCATAAATGACAGACATCTATCAACATAAGGAGTGGAACAAAATTCTATCTGAATGTAATGAGATTTTAGTTAGTCAACTTTATTTTTATGGGGGCCAAAACTATTTAGAAAACACGGTTGACATTACTTAATAATCAAATATATCCTTAAACATAATATATCTTAAATATCATCCTCAATATAAATGAAATTCTTTATTCAAGGTGATATATGAGAATTATTTTCAAGATATATCCCACACACCTCTTACTGAACACATCAAATTACTTTAAGTGCATAAGATATTACTCCACATACATGTAATCTTTTTCTGGATCCATCACACCCTCATGAGAGGTTCTCTTACATAATAAAGGATTATGTTTATGATATTTTATCATTAATTAGGTTCATTATTTCTCCCCATGAAGTGGTACACTCAATTCATCAACATGGAAATAGTTTTTTACCATGATGATCAACCAGTATTTATTAATTACATGCATTTTAATTCATATAAAATGAAAAATTGAATAAGGTGGGGCCTCAGATGTTTTACAAAAAATATTGATGTTGAGAGTTTCCTTTAAGCCTTTCTTTAGTATTATTTATCTTAGGATCGTCTTTTGATATACATCATTCATATTTATCTAAGAATTTATTATTTATTATTCAACATCACTTTTCACTTTTGTGGTTGGTGTTCATTACTCTTTGTTTAAAAAAACTCAATTATTTACATATCATCTTAATCTATTCTCATTGGAATGGGGGGGGGGGCTTCATGAAATTTTATCTTCCACACTGAGTTTGTTTACACCATTCACACTTCATAATTTATATTTCACAATATTTAAATGAATTATCTTCAATATTATAATCTTCACTTTTCACTACATTCTTTCTTTTTCCCATAGAAGGATTTAGATATGTCATTATTTATTTATCCTCAACTAGTTGTCCAGTCTAGAATAATAAAAATTCTATCATAATTTAATAAATTTGTTGGATCATCTCTTATCATTTTTTGGTTATTGTATAATTACTCTCTTTTCTAATTCTCTTATGATTTTTATAGAAAACAATTTAGTGAAACAAGGTACATAAACATTTCATAAATGTGTGACCATCATGACCAAAAATTCCACCTAATTAAATAAATCACTCATATTTTTTATTGAGAGTTTTGATGATTTTTGGGTTAAAAATTTGTTTTTATAATATATTGATCTCATCTATTTGGAATTTATTTCTCTTGATTGATGCCACATTCTAAATAGTG
This sequence comes from Viscum album, assembly GCA_963277665.1. Classification (NCBI taxonomy): domain Eukaryota; kingdom Viridiplantae; phylum Streptophyta; class Magnoliopsida; order Santalales; family Viscaceae; genus Viscum; species Viscum album. The sequence continues at coordinate 1,878,067,653 of OY728161.1, forward strand.
ATATATTTTACCAGTATGAATACAATTTATGACAAAACACTCTACAACACCAACAATATACTCCGATCCATGATCTTAAATAATGATTATATTTTTTATTGGAAGATTTTTGTTGATATCTTTTCATAAAAAGAATAATATTTAGACATGCTTTCATTGTGTCACCTTATCCATACATTCCTTCATCCTCTTGAGTCTGAAAAAGAGAGAATTATACAACCTCACATAGTGTTATGTGAGTCCACATTGTATGTAACACTATTGATCCACCCTAGAAGATCTTTTTTCTTCTTCACACGGTGTTATGAGTCTCCATAGTTGCCTAATACACATTACAAAAAATTGAATAGTCAAAATACTGCACCACACATTCTTCAATTATTCTAATATTTGATATCCATATTATTATTTCATTATATTCCTCTAGGATCACACAATATCATACTTGTATGTTTATAATAAAATTACTTTAAAAAAATCTATTCATTATCCAAAATTTAGGACCACCCATGTATGATCTATTTTGATAATTGAAAAAAAACAATCTTTCTTATTATGTAAATGTCTCAAACTCACCTAAATGTGTATAATAAAATGGAAGCATTTTATTCATGTATTATTTTATTGGAGAATAATCATACATGATTAAATTTATTATCTTCTTGATTCCTCAACTCAATTAATGAATATAAAAAATAATGAATATAGAATATTCCTTAAAGATATCTATTTGATGTATTTATTATTTTACATTATATAACATTTTTCCTTGAATGTGTGGTCAGGTGATCAGGGATCATTTGAAAACACTACTTGAAGAAGATATGTGTACACTTTATAAATATTCATTGTAGTTCCCTATTATGTATATAAAAATACATGATCTATCATCCTACTTTATTATCATGTAAACATGTCTTAATTAGATCTAACAAAAATAAAATAAGTTTAAAATAATGGTGTATTACACATCCCTTCACCCTACATATTCTTTCATACAATTCATTGTGTGGAAATTGTCCTCTAAAAATATTATACAGTTTCACAAATCATCTTCTTCACAAATGATTTAAAATCACAGTGTAATCAAGGATGACATTCATATAATAGTTCACATTTAATCTCTATACCTTAAATATTTTCCACCTAAAATTTTCATGGAATACATCTCAGTGATGTTAGTAATGCACATGAGATGATTTATGCTTCTTCATGCAATAAAATTATTCTTAGTATCATATTTTTCTTTTGTGAAAAGGGAGAACTATTCAAATATAATTGGATTCTCCTCATAAGTGGATGATATAATTTTATTTCCAAGTCTCACATACTTATATTTGATCATTATTCCATTTAGAATATCCAAAAAATCATTTTGGTTAAAGGATGATATTTATATTAAAAAGATCATGAAAATTAAGTATTTTACATGGGTTACATTGTCCTGTAATTTGGAAAAAAGACAAATTATATTATTTCATTAATTAATATCCTCTATAATACACTAAATACGATGTTATCAGGTTAATTTAATTATAAGAACAATATAATTTAATGGAAGAACACTTCCATGAATATATTCTTCAATTAAAATTTTCCCACACATCAAAGGAAATATTTAACCTACATCATTTAATATATTTATGAAGATCATGTTTTCATTCTTCTAAAAATATTTATCTTATATTGATCATAATATCTGATATTTCTATTGAATCATACAGAATAAGGATCTTCATCATTCAAGAACTAATCAAACATCGATGTTTGAAGATAAAATGTAATTGGTGATAAGAAATTTTAGATGCATCTAATTAGATTACCAGTGTTATATATATTTCTTTATTAAATGTGATAATTATACTTATGGATTCTCTTACCTTCATAGAAGAGTTCATTGGTTTAGAGATTCCATGTAAAATATATATTCCTTGGACGTGATGGATGTTAGTAGTTAGGGTCTTCTTTTAGAACCACACCTCACACATTGTGACAAAACATTGTGCTGAAAAGCAAGGTGGCCATGAAACCTCTAGGTGAACACCCATGCATGTATATGCTCCTTTTTTTACCACATATGGATACAAATATAAGTTCTTTATCACATTACACAATGAAATTCTCTTACCATGTCTCTTTCTTCTCATTAAACATTATATCATAAAAAAGATAGATCATGTTGTCCATTATGGTTTGTTCAGGTTTCCCATTTTTTATATATATCCTATAAAAAATACATATATAGTTATTAAATATAGAATTTATAAAACCAGAACTTTTTAAAATAATTAATAATAAATTATTCATGAAATTTTAAAGCCTTTAAAATAACTGATCATACAATAATTTTTATATTTCATGGACCCCTTTAGATACACTTCATTATCATCAATTCTTCATCATGAAAAAATAATAATATTTTACATGGTCTTCCTCAAATTATTTTACTTCTCAATTCATAAACATGTTATGAAAAATATAAAGACACAATACTCTATTATAATGTTTTTTAGGCATTATAAAAAACCCAATAATAATCAGAACACTATTGATAATAGAAATTCTCTATGATTGATCAATTTAAATATTTAAATAATAACTAATACATATTCATCCTTTTATATCATTAATAAATTTCAATTATTTTTGGTTGAATATGAGATACTTTAATTCTAAAACATTACTAATATTATAAAATAGAGGATCACATCATGAATTTTATGACAAAGAGGATGGAACAAATTTTTTCATCCTAACAGGTACATGGTCACATGATCGATCGGAATGGATGAAATGATTATTTGAAAACAATTCTCATAAAAAACAATGGGTTTGTAACAATTGAACTTCCTAATCATATTATTAATTTAGATAAATAATATGTCTTCAATAAAAGGTACACATCAGAGGATGATAATCACATGTGTGTATTTAGAATGTGTTATATAGAATGATTATATTAATCAATGCATTTTTGTCCAATTTAATTGTTGACTTATTTTGGAAATTTCATAAGGTGTATTGTATATTATTCATTTTTTGGGTGATATTGTGTAATAGAATTTTTTCCATAGACTTAGAAGACGCATGTAGCCTAGGGTAAACTCATGGGAACACAAATCATACACTACTGCACACTACTGTACCAACCTGCATAAGGACTATGGAACCTCCATCTTCACTCCCATGTGCACCTGTGAACCTCTGTGTTAAAACCTAACTTCTTATTAAGACACTCTCACCCATTCCTCCATGTTATACTCTAAGGATGGATCTTAGTTGGGGTTGATATTTCCCCCACAATAATGGTTGATGGAACTAGACCTTGTGTGTTGTGTGGTTATTCCATTTATTGTTTAAGGAAAATCAAATATATATATATATATATATATAATCTTATATATGGAATTTATAAAATTAATAATTTATCAATAATATTATATAGAAATTCATTATGTGACTTCATGGCCTTAAAATAACTCTTCATGAAATAATAGTTATATTTATTTTCCATGTTTAATTCATCATATCCTTATAGTTAACTCAAAATATTTAAACATATATTTGAAATGTGTAATGAAAAATTTTACTATTTTTTGTTTATTGTAAAATTTCAACCTCATAATTGTGTTCAATTAAGAGTAAAAAGATAAAATTATAAGGAAAATGAAGGTCTATAGAGGGTTTCTTTCACTTTCATGAAAAATAAGTTTTTAGGTTTGAATTTTCTTATCACTAAGTAGTTGGGGATGAATCTTATGTATGGTTCATTTGAGTTTCACATTGATCATATATTTTCAATATCATTATAATAAACTAGGGACACATAATTTTTTATCCCCTATATTCTTCTAAGAATGCCATGGACCATGTGTGAAGGGTAAATTGTTGATGATGGGTTTTAGGGGATCATTTGACGATCATAGGATGTGGACAAAAACCCATATATAACTTATTAAATCCTTATAGAATCAAATATTATTTTAAATATGTAATAGATCACTGATGGTGTAACTATAATGTAGTAGTAGTAGGCTTTATCGTTATGAACTGATGGAGTATGTTTGATTTGGATCAGTGAGGTAGAAAATATATTCTTACGACCTCAAAATGGATATTACCAACCATAAATTGAAAATAATTTATTAAGGGACCATTATAATTGAATAAGTGAAAAAAATCATATTGAGAAATAGTCATTCAAAAATATTGGTCCAACTATACCGCATGCTCAAGGATATTAACCAACAGATTGGAATATATCCATTTATAAGAATCCCCAGTGGCCAATATTAAACTAAGATCTCTAGCCATCTCTAATTCAATATATTCCTTCTTATGACACCATTATGTTACAACCTATTAGAGAGATATTAATTTATATCATTAATAAACTAATAAATTCCCAGTATTGTATGTATCATCTCATGATTTATTATAGATAGAAAACAATGATAATGATGAGAAATCAGGCATAAAAACTGGTCTGTATGTTCCAATCTAATCATAAGATGCAATTCAGTCTAACTGAAGAATTATTTTTCTTCCATTGAAAATAGAATTTTATATACTATGATATGGGTCACATTAATATTATTGTACAAAACATAGTTATATATTAAAACTTGATACCCCCAAATATTTTGTGAATATCCATCTTTATACAACATGCATTAAAATTCAAAATTGAATTCATGAAATATTTCAAAACTCATTGTGGGTCATTCCATAACACGTTAGAATATTATTAATAAAAATATCTTCATTTGGTATGAATAAATTTTTCCATAAAATAATTTTTATCAAAAGGATACAATGATAGATGATGTAGTCTATAGTAGAATTGATAATAAATTATAGACTCCCATTTTATAGATGAAATCAAAGTGCGGTCTCTAGTAATGAATCATAGTTACTAAAGTTGTAAAGCAATCTAGAGTAATCTTTATAAAATATCATATCTTATAATAATAAAAAAACCAATATATTTATAGTATACAAAATATAAAAAATAATATAATCTTGTTTTCCATGGCATCGAGTGACCACTAGAAATGGAACAATTATAATCTTATATATGTATTCTCATATTATTTTGATTTTGTAAAAAAGAATAACCTAGTTTATGAATACATCACAGTTAATTAATATAGTTGATGATAAAAAAACATGGTCATCATCAATGGATTTGAATGAATATCATGATAATCAAACAATAATCACCTTTAATTTTCAATGTGTAATATATTAATGGGCTAGATATTTTTTCTTATCATATTTGTAGAGAAATCCCAATTTTTTTGTTCTTTAACCAATAACATGATTAATAAAATAACTAACCATCCAATGATAAGTTAATAACAAATGTATTTAATATTAATTCTAAGAAATTTTGAATTTTATATTGTTATATACGTATATAACCTCTTATAATTTGGGTTGGTTATAATCCAACACCATTATGTATGTTGAAGACTATATAACCTTCAATGATATATAATTAGAGGGTAATTTCAAATAATAAGTCTCTAATTAACATATCACGATTCGAACAGTAAATATATTCTAAACTTATCATCACAAGTCATAATAATACTTGATGATCATTTATTTCAGAAAATTGAAAGTCTTAATTTATGGGTATATTTTCATTCCACTATTTATTTGAAGTGAAAACTAGTACAAATGAATAATTGATTAATGTACTATTCCTTTATTATATATACATGATACAATATTAACCTTATATATTATTTTATTAATTATCATTTACCATGATACTATACGCATTAATGATGTTTTTGCATAATTAATCATTTTAGTGATGGATTTAACAAAATTTCATCTATATCCACCCCACATATCCTAACATAACCACTATAATATATATACCATATAAGTTGGTATTTTCAAAGGTTATTTTTAGTCATTTGGTATGACATCCATTCATTTTCATTTATAATGGATCAATTTATGTCATAGTAAGTATCCATGACTCAATTAATACAAGACACAACATAAATATTAGAGATAAACATACTAATCCAAATAGTATCCTTCACAGTATCTGATGTACTGATGTGAACCACCTATGTTGTTGATTCCTCTATTATAAAATACTTTTAGTTATCACAACTGACTGATCAACCATTTTTTAAAAACATTTAGGGAAAAATTATATTACGTATATTTAATTGGAAACATTTAAATTTATAACCCTTTGCACAAAGATCATACTCTCCACCGATGATAAAGAATATATCCTTACTCCTTCTTAGGTACTTATGTGTGTTCTTCAAACAATCAAGAGACACTCACAAGGATTGAATATATATACATATTAATAATAGAATATGTTACATTAATTTTATCTCAACACACAATAGATATAATATAACCTAAGTATGAAACATATATAATTCAATACAACCTTTCTAACTCCATAAATTCACCATGAATCATATTTAGATTCAACCCATTTAAAAATAAAAAATACACATTCCCCGATTTCTCCATGATAATAATCATTATGACATTAGCTATGTTAGTGTCTATATAGATTCCATGAATCCCCTTAGACCTATCTCTCTAGATATTAATCCTCGTATTCAGGCTGCTTCACCCATGTGTATCATAGAGAATAATTACGACAAACAAAAATTTTGAAATGATATTTGTTTCTTGGGTAAATGTTTGTTAAATTTTATATAATATAATAAACATAAAAAATCAGTGAGACCAAAAAAAATCCCTTTAGAAACAATCATTACATTAGTCAGATTTGAAACCAAAAACAATTATTAACATTATAGCTGAAAAAATACAGAATAGAACAATTAAAATGGGAATATAAATATCACTCCCATCCATTAGAATCAACACACACAAAACCAATAAAATTGAAATGAAGATAAATATTATTAAACCAATCAACAACATAGAAAATAAAAATATATAACCTTGGGGGGAATTATAGTGAATTTTGGGTGATTTAATGATGTTTAATTGTAAGGGTACTAAGGGAAATATGACTCTTGGTATTCAAATATTATTTGATAAATGGAAAAATATGATTTTTGATCAATTCAATCATTTAAAACTATACCAATCGTTTTAAATTTTAACATCATAATTAGTATTTATAATTATTAATGAAAAAGGATAGTTAATTTGTTACAGAGAAGCAATGAACTCAACAAATAGAGTCATGTAGTATGAATCCCATTTTTTAGAACATGTTTGGGAGGTATCATAATTATATTACATAATTTACCATGCCTAATACGATATTATAGAAGTCATTCTAGTAAAAAATATCATATGAGAGAATTTCTAGTTAGGGGAAATTACGAGTTGATTGATGTTAAGCGAGCCACCCCATGAATCGATCACCACCGTAGAACATAAAATTATGTCATACAAAGGTTTTATAAGGGATTACATGTCCAATTTAAAAATACATGATGTTCAATTACATTGTATATATAAAAATATTATTCCATCATTTTCATTTTAAAATTATTTCTTATCAATAAAATATAATTTTAATTAAGGTGAATTTGATAAATTGGTTTTCAGAAAAGATTAATACTTCTTATAAAATATATAAATTTTTCTAATAAACTATGGTATTCTAAATAATTATTATTGTTATGAAATATTAGGTTAAAATCATTCTTATTTACATATAGATGATAGAATAATTTTATAATGTCCTAGTAAATTTAAAGGTGTCTGAAAATTGATTATTCATTAGAATAAGCTATCTTTTAATATATAAAGATATATATATATTAAAATTATAATTTTTTGTGAATTATTGAATTATTATAAAAAAATAAACTTATTTATCACAATAAACACATATAAATTTGATAGGGGTAAATTTATAAGAAGTACCTAAATTATATTATATTTTTCAGCCCAAAGTAAATTTAAAGTTATTATTTTTTAGCATGTTTAAAAACTACATAATTATGTAACAGAACATAATAATTAATTAAAAAACATCATGAAATAAAATATGTTATTTTATTATTATTAAGAACTTTAATATATTTCAATCAATTTCCCTGACCTATAAATTAATTTCCAATATCTAAACTTGAATCATTGACATTAAAAATATTATATTTTGGAAACATCAATTTCTATTCTAATAAAAGTAGAAAAAATGATACATAGTTTTTTTAAATTAAAATAACAAAAGGATGTTCCCAAATATCCAAAACTATGGTAAAAAACCATGGATAAGCCAATGGTTTTTCATTTTCTACAACCTAGATTCCCATGCCCTATATTTGGAAATTACAAAAAATACTCCACCTTTTCTATAAATATGCACCCAAATCCCAATGTAATATCACTCCTAATACATCATCCATGTATTTATAATGGGTTTTCGTCACATGGAGACACCCAAGGTGTCCTCAATCCCCCAAGGATAAATATCCCATGATATAGGAGTAACTCTTTTATGTAATGGAATTATACTTCTTTTCTCTTCAATACATTAACTCCTTTTCTTAATGTATAATAAATAACATGGTTATTATTTGTTAAAAATTTTACCATACCCTTACTACAAAATTATATTTTATCAATGGGATACCATTTTATCCTCTAATTTTACCCTATTTCCAATCCATGTTTTATACATGTCATGATTTTGAATTTACTCCACAAATTTCTCACCCTACTTAAGAAGTTATCTTTTATTTAAAATTTTTGAATAAAAAAAACTATTTATTTTCTAAATGTAATTAACTAGATGAAAAATATGATTTATTTTATTTACTAATTATCAGATGTTTTGTGATTCCTTTGTGAATAACCTTGATAATTTCATTTACAAAACCATCGTTAATAACCATAGTGATATGATTGTGAGTGTATCATTTTTTTATTATAGATACATTTTCCAATTATGATTCATGTTATTTTACTATGATATTCATCATGTTTCCTTTCCCATTCCATAATGTTATTCCTTATATAATAACTTATATTCCTCATGATAACATGTAAACTATTTCCTGTTATTATTCCTTTACTGACCCTCATGCACACCCCATTCCATTGATGTATGTCCCTAGGATATGAGATAAAACAAATTTACATAGGATTAACACATGAGGATGTCTTCATGTGGATTTAGAATAATGGTTTATGTTTTCATGTATTTTGTACATTATTTCTAAGAAAATTAACACTAAAAGATACTATATTTGTACCACATTATGAAATGTTATGTAACAGAATTGTGGGACGCCATATTTGGTATCCAAGGATGGTTTATATGTATATGAAAATTTGGAATATAAATAATTAGTATGAACCTTATAGAAAATTTTTAATATAAGAAAACATCCAAATATTTTGGTTATGTATTATGTCATTGGTTTTTGGGAAATGAATTCCCTTTTTGGAAACAAAAATGTGGTTGTGTCTATGGAATAAATATATATATAGTTAACACCCATAAAAATGCATTGATCGATTATCAAATTGTAAGTAGTAAATAAAAATAAACATTATTGAACTCTTTTTTTACACTCCAAAGGGATATGTTTAGTTAATCATGACCTTATTATGAACCTTTATAAACTCCATATGTAAAATTTAATTTTTATAATAATATAACAATAATGGTTTTTAGAATGACAATTTAAAACATAATATTCTTATAGAAATCTAATAATATTACAAGAAACACTTTTATAACTTTGATTTTTTCTTTTATAAAATTTATGGAAAATGGTGGAACCATATAAATGATGAGGGAAATAAAAGATATAGTGATTGATTTTTAATGGATAATTTAATTGAAAACATCATGATATTTATGAATCAACTACCTCAAAATATAAAGAATAACTTGAATCAATATGAGAATCCATATTCACCACGAATGGAACAACATTCTATTGAGTCCTTTATGCATGAACAGTAACATTCTATTAATTGATATACCAACCCATTGATTTCAAAATAATAGATAAAGTTAACAGAGAATATATTTTTTAAAATATATTGTTTATAGGTAGAAAAATTCACCATGACTGTATAAATTTTAGAAGGAAAATATGATCACTGGTGGAAATGATTAAAAACATAAATCCATTAGGGATTATCGATACTATCAAGTGGGAAGAGTTTAGGGTAAGTTTTTTCATAATATATTTCCACCATTATACCTAAAAATAAATTTAGAAGGAATTATTTGAGCTCAATAAGATGAAAATTAATTTATGGGAAGAAATTAGTTGAAATTTTCAAGAAATCCTTGATACCCTTATATTTTTGTTTTTGAGGACAAGGGAAAGGTTGGTAGATTATTTAGTGGACTAAGGCTCTATCTAAGGAGGAAACTTAAAAATTGAGACCATAAAATATATTAGGAGATAGTGAAGAGTGCTATAATGGTTGAATTGGATTTTGGATAGACAATGTGGCCACACAGATAAAATAACAAGAAGATATATATAAAAGAAATCTCGTGGAGGAACATTTATCTTGAAAATGTAGAAAAAGTGTAATATCTCTCATGCAACTAATGTGGAAAAAATTATTTAGGGAACTACTTTCTAGGGATTGGAAAATGAAACAAGTGTGTAAGATATATTAATATAGACTACAACTTTCATGGTGAGGTGGAGAGTCAACTTCTTAATACTAAAAACATAGGGAATATGGTGTAGGCCTAACCTGAAGCAAAATTATTCAAGTGTGGGAAACATTGGGCCTTTTCCAATAAATATCCATATTAGATGATAATGGTGGGTAATCACCCCCAAACTTTTCATATTCCATGGGAGAAAAGTCATGAATTATATATCTTGAAGTGAGAATTATAGGCTCTAAATTATGAGGTGAATACACTCATTCTTCTATAAAATCTTACATGTACATTTTGATTTTGGATCCTTTCATTCCTTTATATCCACTCTATTTGAGAAAAATATAGGATTAATCCTTTAGAATAATTATATAGAGATATTAGTCAATTCTTCTGTATAGATTATATAAGAATCAAAATTGTGTAGAATCTGTAGTGTTGACTTTTATGAGAACAATATATGCACAAATATAGATTTCATTTCTATGGTGTAATTGGACACTATTTTGGGATGGAATAGATCTCAATGTACTATGATAATGTCTACTAAAATGGAAATGAAATTTTAGTATTCTTGAATGGATAACTTAATGTTGTTTTCAAAGGAGAGATGTCATAACTCGATCATTTTCTAAAAGAAGCTCTCATAGCCTTCTTTATGGAGATAATCGTTGAATATGGAGAATAAAATGAAAGTATAATGATAGAGAATGTCCCCATAATTCATGAATATATTGTAAAATTTCTTGACGAGTTACATGGGCCTCCCCTAGAAAGAGAGGTATAGTTTCCCTTGATCTCATACATAGACATAAGATGATATCAATGATCCCCATAGAGAATGGAAAATATGGAGGTATACTAATTAATGAATCAACATAATGATCATTTAGAGGAAGTATTTATCTATACTTGTGTGTATCATTGGGTAGAACCTACTTTATTTGTAACAAATAACGATGGATCAATGCATCTATGTATTGATTATAGAGAACATAACATAATCACAGGGAAGTGAAATACCATTTCCCAATGATTGATGATTTATTTGACCCGCTTTATAGAGATTAATTATTCTAAATGATTTATCTTCCATATGGATATCATCAAATGGGGTTGAATAAATATGATACTCTAATTAATTCCATCCGATTATGAAATTATAATTATGGGTTTTGGGTTATGACCTTAGTCTCAACTAATTCACCTAAAATATTTATGTACTGGAGGAATAGAGTTATTAAAGACTACCTTGTTAATGGTTGTGATGCTTTTATTGATGATATTATGATATATTTCAAAAATCTTATAGAGAATGAGGACCATCATAGGGTTATATTGAAATATATGAGGAAGGATATTCTATATGGAAAATTCATACAATTTAAATTTGGTTACAGTGAGTTTCTTCATTGGGGAACATTGTAACCAATAAAGGAAACGATGTTGACACTACCATGACAGTGGTTCTAGAGGAGTTTAATAATAATTCTTCACTAATTGAGATCTCTATTTTCTATGTTTAGTAATATATAATAAGATTTTTGGGAATAACAATTTAAATAAATTTAATCAATAAACTAAGTTAACATGAAAAGGATCTGATTTCATCTAGGTAATGGAGTGTATATAATGTGACCTCAATCTGAATAATATATTCGTTACTCCACCTCTGGTAACTATAACCGCTATTGGGGAAGTATTTACTACTTATAGTATTGAATCTATAAAAGGGATCAGGGGTGACTTCACGAAAAATGAGAGAGGTGGTTTTTTATGAATCTCAGAAGTAAAATCCTCATGAGAAAAATTATCCTACACAGGACCTGGGAAGAGTTACAACATTTTTTCTCTAAAAATGCAGAAGAACTATCTTGTTTAAGAGAAATGGCATATATACATAGACCAGAAAAAATTGAAGTATATAATGACATAGAACTAATTGATCTTGAGATAAAGGATATGGTCTAAACTTCATGAAGAATATGACTGTTCAATTCATTATCACCTTAAAATAGAAAACAAAGTCCCTGATGCATTCAGTTTAAAAGACCCAATTATGTTGGAATTGATGAGGATTCAAGGTGATTCTTTGATTATATACATAGTAAAATTGGACATGGGAATCATGAGATAAGGGACATCATGAATTGTAACTTAAATTTTCCCCCAACCAATATTACTTGATAACATCACGACAACTCAAATACAAGATCCATTGTTATAAAAGAAGATAGTGGATATAATGAATGGGAAGTTTCCTTTATTCAAAATTCATCTAGAAGGTGTTCTTAAATTTCCTACAATGATATGAGTCCCATATATTTTATAGAAAAATAATTAACAGATGGATGAACCTCATAGATATATTGCCTCTATACATCCTTGAAAGACTAAATATTATAAGAACCTTCATGATTATTATTGTTGGGAGAATATGAAGTTTGAGATTTCCAACTACCCTACATGGTAATTTTTAAGTTAGAAATTGAATTCACATGGACAACTTTCTAATGGATATTACAACCACTGCCTTTACTAATATGTAATGATGAAAATATCACTACGTAACTTGTCACTGGTCTCGCATGATAATATAAAGCAAACAATGTGATATTGGTATGGTCAACCATCTCACCAAGACTATCTATTATTTCTCTATTTGGGAAGATTACACTATTGAACAACATTCCATGGTATATGTAAAGAAAATGGGGTGGATGCACGAGGATACCCTTTCTATCATTTCTAAGCATGATTCGTGGATTATATAAAAATTCTGTAAAATTATCCAACATTATCTGAAATTGAAATTGAATTTTAGTATGGACTATCACCCATGAAATGATTGAAAATATAAAAAGTCAGTCAAAACAATCAAGTACATGTTGGGGACATTATAAATGGAATTAAAATGTGGATGGGGTCATCACCGCTCATTATTTGAGTTCTCATTATAAAATATCTTCACCTTGAGTATTCAAATGAAACCCTATGAAGATATATATGGGAATTGATGTAGAACTCATACATGTTGGTACGATGTTCATGAGAAAGTGATTCTTGGGAATGATCTTGTGCACGAGGTGAAAAAATACATTTATTCAAACCAACAACATATAACAACTGCTTAGTTTCACTAGAAATCTATGTTGAAATCAATCGATGAGGCTTGGGTTTTGATGTTGGGGAAAATCATTCCTATGAATGTCCCCATGGAAGAGAGTCATGTGGTTTGGGAACAAAGGGAAGCTTATCCCCAGGTACATTAACCCTTATGAAATATTTGATTTTTAGGAGGAGTGAACTATTAACAAGAAAACCCAAAAAATATAGCTCAAATTCATGATTCATTCAATGTATCTCTTTTGAGGATGTACATACATGATCCCTCTCATGTACTGAATCGAGAGGTGGAACAAATGGAACATGAAATCTCTTATGTGGAGTACCTGTTGAAGATCGTGGTTAGTGGATACATGGTTCTACACGACAAGACTAACTAACTTTTCCAGGTATTATAGGGGAAAATAAATTTGAAGAAGTGATGTGGGATTGAGCATACATAATGAGATAAAAGTACCCTCATTTTTCTGAATTGAAAAATGAGTTGAAATTTCAGGGAAAATTTCATTTATGGGGAATAATGTAATTTCCTAGAATTTTAAAATGATATTTTATCATGAATAAATGTTCATTACATGTTATATGATATAATTAAACATAAATATAAATAGAAACAGTAAAAATTCTTTGTTATTATATGTGATCATTAATTTATTTATATGTGAGACCAATTAATATTTCTTACATTAAAACTGGGAAACAATAAAATAGAACTAAAATGGAAAAAAAATATGTGTCACTAAATTCCATTTGAATCATCAACACCATAGAAATAAGTAAATAAATATAACAAAATGTTATTAAAACAATCAATATATAAGAAAGTGAAATATATATCTTAATAGGAACTGTAGTGAACATTGATTTAAATAATGAAGTTGTATTTATATGGTAAAAATGAAATGGCGAGGGTTGGTATTCAACTGTTATCTGAATGTTGCTCAATCTGAAAAAAATGGTCAAATATGACTATTGGTCAATAAGACTATTGGTCAATATGGTCATTAGAAAATATTCACATGGATGATATTTTTTACATTATAATTAATTTTTATAATTTATAATGAAAATAATTAATTAATGCATAAAGGAGAAGCCATTTACTCAACCAGTAATGTTATTTAATATGGATCCCATTTTTTAAAACTTGGGATGGAGGAAGAGTCACTAGAGATCTCTTTCAACGAAGTCCAATCTAATGTTAACAAGTTAAGACATAATGGAATTTTCTATGAGAGAAGTCCATGTTGGTGTAAATTTTCACTCATTGGATATTAGAAGAGCCTCCCCATGAATCAATCACTATATGACACCTTACTCTTTATATGTACGCCGATGTAATAAGGGTTTTTTTGATTAGGAATTAGTTACATAGAGTGTAATTAATTTGTAAAAATCAAATTATTATTTAATTAATTACATTTTAAATATAGGTTTTCATAATAATATTTATATTTTATTGAGATGAATAAGATAAATTGATTTCTCAAAAAAAATTAATTTTCAAAAAAGATATAATTTTTTTATAATAAAATGAGGTATTCTTGATAATATTTATTTCAATATAATAGTATTTTAATAAAATATTATTTTAATATAATTGATAAAAAAATATCTTTTCATAGGAATTTTTTAACTGCATAAAATTTTACTATGCCTCACAACCAACTATTTTTTTAATGAATTCGTATTGTTATATTTAAAAGTTCAGATTCTCATATTTATAGTATTATTTTAGTAAAATAGACATCATTTCTAAAATCGTCATTTTAAATTTAGGTTAGGGTGAATTTATGGTAAATTTTTAATATAATTTATTTTTCCATAGATAGTAATAATACAAATTCAGTTTTTTGGTATATTGTATAACACCCTAATTATGTCATAATGGTAAAATAATCAATTAATAGCAATGCATGAACAAAAACATTTTCTTCAAAATTATCATGTATTTTCAAAAAAAATCAACAATTTCTAAACCTATAAATGACTTTAATGTTTAAATGGTATCTTTTACATTAAAAACATTATTTTGTGAAATATAAATTTTCCATAAAAAAAGATGAATTAAAAATAATATCAACATCTAGTGGATTAAAATAACATAAAATGTGTCCCACATGACCAAACATATTTGAGAAAATCATGGAAATCCAACGGTTTTTCCTTTTCCACAATCTAGATTTCAATGGCTAATATTTGATAATTTTTAAAAAATCCACTATATTTTCTATAAATACCCACCCATTAATCTTTTTACATTCACTCCCATTACATGATCCATAAAGATATTGTGTCTTTACATCCCATGAATAAACATAATGTGTCCTCAATCCTCTATCATTCTATTCCTCATGATTTTGGAGTAACTCTTGTAGGTATTGGAATTATCCTTCTTTTCTATTCAATTCTTGAACCAAATTTCACATGTCTTATAAATGATATGGATAATTTTTTTTACCCATTTTATGATAACCTTACTGAAAAATAATTTTTCATCAACACAATACCATTTTAACTATAATTTTACCCCTTTCTAAAACCATTTTTTATACCCTTCATGCTGTAGAAAATGATCCTCAAATTTCTCTATCTACTTAGGAAATATACTTTTTTTTGAATACCCAAACCACTTATATTTAAATGGGAATTCAATTATATGTAAAAATTATTTTTTATTCAGTTATTTACACCAAATAAACTCACATTCCATTTTCATGGCCTAAAAATCTATTGAAGATCTTGTCTTTACGAAATTTTGATATGTCATTACTTGATAAGAAACCCATTATTTATTTTATATAAATTTTTAAATAGGTTTATTTACTATGATAATTTTTTCTCATATTAATTAATAAATATAAGGGGTGTGTTCTTCAATAATTCTAATTCATTGCATAAAAATTTATTCTCTATAGATGACTTGTTTGATGATACCTTGTTGAATAAACATGGATATTTTCTTTTATCACTCCATGGTGAAATTCTTATGAATGTCTCGTTTAAATGTTATAGTAACATTTCCATGTTATGATTTATGTTTATTTTATTATTATATTCCCCATGTCCCCTTTCTCATGTCAAAAAATAATATTACTAATGTTCTTATTGATAGTCCTAATGATCACATGTAAATTTTTTCCCTTTTTTATTCACTTACATGGACTCATGTTCATCCCATTCAATTGATGAATATCCCAAGGATATGATATGCATTAAATTTACATATTATGAACCCATGAGTATTTATTAATGTGGATTAAGAAAAAAAATTATGTTTTTCGGTATTAATTATATTATTTCAAAGAAAACAATTTTTAATGATCCTATGTTTTTTACCATGTAATGAAATGTTTTGTAATAAATAAGAGGGATTCCATAATAATTTTACCAAAAACAACATCATAGTATTAAATGTATGAATTTCATTTTTAATAATTTTTATGTTATCCACATTCAATATTAGAAACACTTTTACACTCCCACCAAAGTACTTCTATAGCAAATAAATATATTAGTATTTGACCAAAATAATCTCTTTAATGACATCATCAAAATAGATATTCCATATCGAGGAATCCTTTGTGAAAACATAAAAAGAAAATTAAAAATATTATTCATTAAAAAATTTATTCATAACTTCATAAATATTGGGTTGTATCATTTTAAAATACTCAATTAAATTTCTCAATTACATATATCTCAAAATTAAAATGAGATGTTGTAACTGAAAAAACATAAATGAAATTTTTAATCACAAAGGATAAAAATTTTATTCAATGTAAATAAATTGAATTTTCTTGTGAAAATTTGTAACTTACTATAGTTTATAGTAAGACACTCTACCATCCATTACAGTTTTGATGAAATAAAATAAAATTTTAATCCATAAGAATAATTCCCTATGCATATCCACAATGTTCCATACATGGTTAATAGAAGTGGGGTTGAATTCAGATTCCATGTATTTTAACCATTTCATAGAATGATATCACTTGAAAGAATCAAGGTAGAACGTATATTTATCATTTATTAATATTTATTCATCATTATTAGTTTTGATAAATCCATATCTCATTATATATTGGTAATTCTTATAAAATCATTGTGGGTTTTATATAACTTGAGTCTGTTATTCCTAGAAAACTCATTAGGGAACTATCTCAAAATACACCATATGAACACTTATGATTACACTTATCCATGTAAAAATTTACTCAATCTAACTTCTTATCTTACATGTTTCTATTCAATTATAGTTCATGTTAGTCCATAAAAACTATGTTTATTATACCATCTATCATAAGGTGTCCTTATGACTACATTAGATGGGAAAAGTAATTTGAGAATGTATACATCACTAAAGTTTAACCCCAGATTATAACAGGGAGGACACACTAACATGTAATAAATTTTAAAATTCCCATTAGGGTTTGATTCCTCTTGTTAGTCACACGATTCCATTATAGAATTTTAAAAGGTTTAATTTTTCAATCTCGTAAAAAATATATCATTTGAAAATTGAATTACTAGACCATGTACTCACCAACCCAATCCTATTATAAAATCATAATACTTTTTCCTAATTGATTAAATGCTTTGTTTGAAATATTTTTAAATATTTCAAAAGTTTTTTTCTTTTGTTTCATTCACAAAACATTTCCCACTGAATAAAGTCATCATTTATATTCATGATGTACCTTATATTTCAACTATATTTATCACTCATTTGTTAACAAATTTCAATATGCATGAGATCAAACCATTCATTAACACATTTATCTTTTAAAATAAAATTTTCAATAATATTATTTCCTATTAAAAATGAAATAAAAATATCAAAATTATTAATTATTAAATGGTTCCAATAATAATTTATTATATAGTAATTTGATGTTTTTCTCATTTATTTTCCAAAGGGGATACTAGCAATTATCATTGTTACTTTTATAATCCTATTCTATAGTTGTACAGTTCTGGGTAATGAGATGATAAACTTGAACTACATAGTTTAACATCATTCAGTTTTAATGAGTGTAATATAGTTTCAAATAATGTGACCAAAATGTAGGTTTGATGAACTCTACAAATATCTTCCTAATGAAATTGATAAATATGTGGTTTCATCTAAATAATGTTTGGTCCAAGGACCTATATATTATAATGGGAACCATAATAACAAAAATTTAATAATTTAAAATGGGGAATTCTAATATATCATTTATAGTGCATATTCTACTGTTAGAAAGACCATAGTGAATGGGGTAGTCCTAATGTAATTCCCCAACCCCATAATCCTAGAGTCACTGCATTATTAAGTATAATTGGCATGATCACAAAAGATAATGTCTCGAAAGACCGGTTATTTTACTAGCCTTGGAAGTACTAGATACATTCATATGCTTTACATTAAATCATGAAATTGAAATGTACAACAACTTTGTTTCCATAGTAAATAGTGAGATCCCATATACTATCCCCATAGGTCAGTCCTAATATACATCTTTTCATCATGGAAAAAATAAAACATATAAAGGGGTGAGCTCATATGCTCAGTAAGGATAACTATAAAGTAGAAACATTTATAAATAAGTATAAGCATTTAAGGAAATGTATAAGGCTAATCCAAAAGCCTTTTAAAAATGAACATCGGAAGAATATTGCAAAGATAAAATCAAATAATTCCATTTACATATTCACATGGATATTATAATAGTCGAATAATCACATGAAATATCAATAGACACTTTCATAATGATGGAATGCATAATGCCAGACTTTATAACAACATATTCAAGGCCTTTTTCCAAGACTACAAATAAAATGTTGTCAAGACCTTGTTCCTAGACACCTGTTTATCTCATGAGACCTACAGATGCATCAAGGTACTATAGCGGGCTCCACCCATCACTTACTAAGTCCAATAAATTTCTCATATGAAAAGTCTGAAACATAACATAAACATTCATATTAAAACTAGCATACGAAATGACAATGATTTATCCAAAACCATGAATGGTATAAAAATAGCACATCCACAGTCAAACATAACTCATTCAATACAATATGGAAGATTTTATTGTAAAAGATTAACCTTAATTGAGAATAATGGAGGATACTGACATAGATGAAAATAATCATCAAAATTATTTGAGAGAAATATCAACCTTTTTTTGAAAACATTTAAAAGTTACACTATTTGTAAAGAATCCATTTAAAATATATTTTTGAATAAAAGTGTCCCATACCAGCATGAAACATTTAAAAAGAATCTTAATTTTAATAAATTAATGTCCATATAAATAAAACCTTAAAACCATTTCAAACCATGGACAGTAATGAGAAACGTTAAGAAGAATAAATTCGTAAAACATTTAAAATGGTATTTTAGTTAGAGTGACTATACAAATGAGAGACGCTTGAATAAAAATAAATGAGGTAATAAAAACTTTATAATACCATGATAATAAAGGATTTCATTATAAAATATTTCAAAGGACAGTATATACACCATATAAAATTGAATTGGTCCATAACAACAAATAAGTCTCAATGGAATGTAAATTGAGATGAAATCCCTTATAAAGGAAGTATCCTTAGGTAATGGATAAATCAATTACATAATTATTTGTGAAAAATATTAATACACTCAATATTATTGGATATTTACTGAAAATCAATCAGTTGAGATTCACACATATTCTTGTAAAAAAACACCAATCACTTGGATGTTTAACTCAATGAATAAAAATTGAGTAATGATCAAGTTTATATCAATGAATTGAGAAATTATAAATGGAGTGATTATGTGTATCAAAATTATATCCACACAAAGGGTAGTGTAAATGACTACATAAATAATAAATAGTGATTCAACACATTATCTTGGTGTAAAATAATCAATTATGTATGCGTAAAGCCCACTGAGTGGAAATTGAAATTTGAAATTCCACTACCGATTTGGTAACTTATGAAACATACAACACATGAAAAAAAAATTATTCTAGTAAGATTTAAATACTCATAAATTATAGTATATAACACCAATCATACAATCATGGACAACATATATACTACAAAAAATGAAATAGTGGCAAATATTACATGAATCTCACGGTAATAAAAAGTGAGATGAAAAACCCTTACATCATTATAATCAATCGATTAGAATGAATAAAAAAGTTAATTACCACCAAATGGATAACAAAATTCCATTAATATAAAGATAATAATGATAATATATATCAAATGGTAGTACACAACAACCCACATCCAATAAATAAGTGGCGAACAATGAAAATCTCACTGAATTAAAAGTGAGATAAGAAACCCCTTACCTTGTAATTTTCCTTGGTCAAGGGTACATTAATCTCATGTGTAATGTTGAAATAATTGTTATTGAATTATAAAATATCCATATACATTAATATAATATCATATATGGTCTTTTAATATTGATATTTTAGTATTATCATCAATTCAGGTGTTACCTGATTCGTTCTCCATTATATGCTTGGTTACGTAAGACATGTTTTTTTATGGATGTAATGTATAATATTAATATTCAGTATGATATTATGTCTTGAAAAATAATTTCTAATCATAAAAAAAATTATTTTTGAATTGATACGATGGGGAATGAATCTTATCGCGTTCGTGGAGATAGTAATCCGTACGTACGCACGAGCGACAATAACATTCTTTTGATATTAAAATCATATATAATTAGATGTTATATCATATATACATAATAATTTTCATGTTATATTCATTATTTACACCAATTATTCTTCATTATTATACCCATTCAAATAATAATGTATTTAATAACAATTACACCATGACGTGGAGACGGTAATCCATATGTACGAACGTATGGTGACATGTCATTCAAAGGATGGATAGAATAATGAATATGGTTGTACCATATTTACAATAACCTCAAAGTATATAGAATATATTGGAGTTATTATTTTAGAATATAAACAACAAATAAAGAGGAAGTGGAAGAAGAAAGGAACTTGAAGGAGGTGATGAAATATTTACATCTTCTTAGGGTTATTTCTTTTAAATTGATCCAAAGGGATCCTTAAGATGGCTTTATGACTAAGGTAAGGCCTATAAGTCGAAGGAAGGAGAGTTGGGTGGATATTTGGGTAGGTTTTGTCCGAGCCTAATGGATTTGAAGGTGTGAATTAGAGAGAAGGGGGCGTGCCCTATTATAAGAGGGGTGAGGGGCCCCTAAGGAAAATCTAGAAGAATTATTTTATAATAAAATAATGTTCAGGTTCTAATGGATCAAAAATAAATTATTTAAAGGATAAGGTGGTTATGGGTCTAAAACCACTCAACCAATTGGTTTTAGAATGGTTTGGGTCACTATATTAACCTTATATTTTATATTTAACTCTTTGTTAAATAGTTTGACATTTACCATGTCTTTATGTATTTTTATATTATATGGTTAATAAACATAATATATACATCCAAAATAACCCCAAGTTGTTCATTAATGATACACATATCATTATATATGTTTTTTGTCCGAACCATAGATTTTTAGGAATATAATATCAATTAATAATATAATATTTTTTTAAAAACTATATTATGTCAATTTTGACATTATTTGGTATTTTGTTTTTGAAAAATTCTTAACAGCATTATTACTTCAAAAAAAATCATCTAACCTACCTTAACATGTCACATTAACCAATAATATTAGTGGAATTCATAAAAAGTATATAATTACATTTATTTGGATATTTATAATATCAATTATTTTAATATTTTTAATTATGTAATTACTACATCATCATTGTGTCATAAATAAATTATATTATTTAATTTCTAAAAAATAAAAAAATTACCATTATGTAGGAATATTTTTATCTTTATAATGAATATTAATAGTCAAATTTATATTATATGTAACCCAATATTAAAAATGGTTTAGTTATTAATCTTTGAATTTAACACTTTTAACTCTTCTTGGAATTAAATAATAGTAATTGTGCCAATCTAATCCAAGTGGACCTAAAAGGACATATATTATTCTTGAAGTTGTTTTTGTTCAAATTACACTTATCCAATAGAATTGGGACAAGTGTTAGTGTAATAATAATATCATTTTTAACCTTTAATTACCCTATTTACATTTAACTGTGATAAATAAATGTAAAATGTTACTATTCACCAAAATTTATTTTCATTTTACTGATCCAAATTTTACATATTGATACCAGCCATGTCTCTCGAGTTTTTCAAAGTAAACTAACAGATGTGGTAAAATTATGTTTTTTGTAAATTTGAAAATGCTCTAGGGAGGTGGGTAAAAGACGATAAAAAGGTAAATAAAATTTTATACATCTACTTTTATTATAAAATATCTCCAATGAATTATATTGGACTTATATAAGTATGATATATATATTTTTACATAATTTTTTTTAATAAAATAAATATTTATTTAAAAAAAGTCAGTTTTAAACATATAAGTTTCATTAATTAATTTTAAATTAATTCCGGTTGTCAAAACAAAAAAGTGGGTTTTAAAAAATTTAAAACTATAAAAAGATTGACATGTTTTTATGTCAAATATTAATTTGAAATTACATATAATCACATAAATTGCATCAAATTATAAAAATATAATCTAATTATATATCCAAACCATTCAAATACATAATTTACAATTATAAATTATTTCTATTAAAAAATTTGTTTTCAGTTAAAATTAAATATTTATCAGAATTCATCAAAATATAAAAGTTATTAGAAAATTACCAAAAATTTATCCAAAATAAATTTTTATGTCCCGATTCTAAAGATGAATTTAATTTCATTAAATTTAATAAATAAAAGTGTCCAATATTTGTTTAGAGAAGGGTTTTCCACTAAAAGGTGGTAAAATTTCTTTGTAAAAAAATACTTCATTTATCTAAAAAAATGTATTTGTTCTTATATTATGTCTAAGAATCATATAAAATGTATTCTAAAATTATATAGAGTATATGAAATTTAAAATTAAGTTAATACTATTCTTAACTTATTTTGAACAGCTAGTTTGGTAAGTCATGGTGCGCTCGATCTCGGTGTTGCGTGTAGCGCAAGATATTGTATTATAAAAATAACTTACTATGAAATATTTGGGGTGGGGGGTTATATTCTTCCCACATTGTGGAAATTTCACCCTCGCAATTTTAAAAGTGGGCTTAGAAAATTCATTGAGAGTCCCTCATCAGAAAAACTGTCAATAAAACTATCTATTTAAAATAAATAAAGAGAAGTACAAATGTCAATCGAGATAACCCACACTAGGACTCCATGTTGGAAAAAATTGATATGGAAGATAAAATATGGGTCATGTTCTATTGGAGAGTGATATAAAACATGATTTAGAAAAATTTAACAACATTAAAACCACAAACATGTGATGAAATAAACATTCATTGGTCCTAATAGAAAAAGTAAACAGAAAATGTTTTTTTTATTTTAGTTCCTTTTAATAATGTTGTGGAATTTATTTATTATATTTAATAAGAACATAAATAGATACACTTACTTTTTTAGTAGAGTTTTATCCTTTGATAAATTTATACCACAAACTCATCTTTTATTTTCAAACGATGAGTATTCAAGATGACTTGGTCACACCTAAAGCACTAGAATCAACATCTAGAAAATAAAATTATCCACAAAGGATAAACTATATATATTTTCCTTGTCTTTAGAGATTAACCAAAACCAAAATGGTTAGTACAAGATCAGATGATCCCCAAAAAGGATAATCATTTAGTGAATGAAATACATATCTTAATTTATAAAATTAAACCAACAATACCAGATGTTCAATAAACACCATTCAATAAACAATTGATGTTAATATCAATCAATATAATCCCAAATAAAATTGAAACTGAAAACATAGAATAATTTTATTACGCAGTCTTCCACATTAAATTTTTTTTCCAAATAACATCGACTACTCTAAAGGTTACATACTTAAAAGTAATTAACCTAATCACGTACTGTCTATGATAGGTTAATCATTTCAATAAATAACCCATATCACTATAAATAAACAATAAAAACATAGATATAAATCCACCATTACTCCTCAAATGAAATCCCATAGTATTATATTTTCCTTAGGCATATTGTATTCCCAACAGAGAAAATGTCTTCCAAAATAACATTTATCACCTAATCCCCAAATTATTTTCCTATACTAAGGATATTATTTGATAAGACATAAGATACCAAATCAACTTATTAATGATCAATAAAATCATTTAACTAAAAAGAGAAATCCACACTAACTAGGGACTTCACGAAGTCTAGTGGTAGGTGATAAATCCCAATCGCACTATGGTTGTGGGTTCGATTCCTGCAGCTTTATTCAACACGAAGGGTTGTCACATGGTCTATGTGTTGTCCTTTTTAAAAAATAACTATATTTTATAATGTTCCCAAAATGATAAAAAAATCCTCAAAATAACTATAAAATAATTTCAGTAGAATTGTTTTCTCATACCTCACATTTTCATCCCAAATTTTAATAACTTGTAATTACCTCACATTCATGGATCATATAAACCTAAATCAATATTTATAAATATATCAAAAAAAAAAAAATAGAATTCTTCCTAAAATAGCATTTTCACATAATAAACAGTAGGGTTACACATTAGAGAAAAGACTTCCAATGTAATCCCATCAACAAAGAGCACTAATACTTTTAAACATTTGACAATCCATTTATTTTCACATAGGTTATTCCTTGACCAAGCGATTATCCTATTGAATAGGGCATTTACTCGGGTAATGCCGAGGTCCCCTACATTTACGACAAATGACTATAAATGGATTGTTGGGATCAATTTTATTTTCTTCCATAGTACTCTCCATTTTTACTTTAATTTTTTTTTATTTATTTACTTATTTCCCACACATAAAGAATTTATTCTTTCCATTAAGACACTTCCCTAGGTGTCTCTTTCCATATTACCTGCATGATGGAAATTGAGATTTCTTTTTTTAATGGTCTCCACTGTTGGAGCTCCAATTATTCAGCGCCATTATTTTCTTTATTGAGTCTGGAGGTTGGTAAATATATATGTTTTTTATCATATTTTTAGAGAACTGATTCATCATGAACATGATATCTTTTATACCTATCAACATTCCATTCTGTTTCTCATTTACGTCGTCGTTCCCACCTTGAACATCATGTTTAATGTTACTATGACTTTATTGTAATCTACCCATTGAATAACACAATAAATCATAGTGTGAGTAATAAAATCATTTAGAAAATATCATAACACATTATTTTCAATTTAAAACACCCTAGTATTAATGAAGGTTATTTATTCTCATCTTATATTAAAATCTTTCAAGTCTGTTTGTAATGAATATTAGAATTATCCTAAGAAAATCCCATGGAAGTGTCGTAACTAAGAGTGCAGCAAGGCCTGTTGTCATGTACCAAGATACTCTGGGTCAAGCCCGAAACTCCTTGTTAGAGTTTTCACTCCTAGGTACATCTGTGCCAGTTCTGCCTCTACCTGCTCGTATCCAGACAGAGATGTATTGGTTATAAAACCCACATAATCTCTACCATACCAAAAATCAAGTAATTTCTTCAATACTAATCCTCAAGGTATATCTTAGGGTAATGTGCTCAAATCAGATTTTATCCAAATCTATATTCCATGGTTTGTACTAAACATCCTCCGATACCAACTATAACGCCCCGACCCCAGAAGGACAGAGTTGGATCATTATTACGTATCATTGGCATGATCACAAAAGATCAAGTCTTTAATGACTGATTAGTTTAGTAGCTTTAGAATTACTAGATACATTCATAAGGTTTACATTTCATCATTAAATGGATAACTAAAATAGTATTGTTTCCATAGACAACACTGATAGCCCATAGACTATCCCTACCGGTCAGTCATAATATACGTCTTCGCCTGCTAGGAAAAATAAAACATAGAAATGGGTGATCTTAGATGCTCAGTAAGGATAACTATAAAGTGGAAACATTCATAAATAAGCATAAACATTTAAATCAATGTATAAGACTAAAACAAAAGCCTTTTCAACCTGACTTTAGAATAATATGGAAAAGATAAAATTAAATAATTTCATTTAATTATTCACATGGATATTCTACTAGTCGAATAATCACATGCAATATCAATAGACACTTTCATAATGATGGAATGCATAATTCCAGAAATCATAACCACATAGTCAAGGGCTTGTGCGATGACTACAAATAATATTTTGTCAAGGCCTTGTGCCAAGACACTAGTTTGTCTGATGAGACCTATCAATGCATCGAGGAGCTATAGCGGGCTAAACTGGTCACTTACTAAGTCCAATTCATTCCTCATATGAAAATTTTGAAACATAACATAAACATTCGTATTAAAACTAGCATACGAAATGTCAATACTTTATCCACAAACCATGAATGGAATAAAAATAGATCATCCACAGTCAAACATTACTCATTCAATACAATATGGAAGATTTGATTGTAACAGATTAACCTAAATTGAGAAAAATAAAGGATATTGAAGTAGATGAAAATAATAATCAAAACATTTTGAGAGAAATATCCCCCTTTTTCTTGAAAACATTTATAAGTCACACTATTTGTCAAGAAGCTGTATAAAAATATATTTTTGAATCAATGTGTCCCATACCACCATGAAACTTTTGAAAGGAATTTTAATTTTAAATTATTAATTTATATATAAATAAAACCTTAAATCCATTTTTTTAAACATGGACATTAATGAGATATATCTTGAAGAATAAAATTTTAAAACCTTCCAAATGGTATTGTAGATAGAGTTACTATCCAAATGAGAGACACTTGAATACAAATAACTGAGGTAATAAAAACGTTATAATACCATGAGAATGAAGGATTTCATTATATACTATGTCAAAGGACAATATATACACCATATAAAAGTGAATTGGTGCATAAAAACATATATTTCTAAATAGAAAGTAAATTGAGATGAAATCCATTACAAAGACAGTATCCTTAAGTAAATTATCAATAAATGAATTAATTATGTGTGACAAAAATAAATACACTCAATATTAAGGGATATTCAGTGTAAAAAAATAAGAGGACATTCACAAAAATTCTTGTAAAAACAAAACCAATGACTTGGATGTTTAACTCAATTAATGGAAATTGAGTTATGATCAAGTTTATATCAATGAATTGAGAAATTATCAATAGAGTGATTATGTGCATCAAAAGTATATTCACAAAAATTGGAGTGTAAATTACTACATATATAATAAATGGTGATTCCACACAGAATATTTGAGTAAAATAATCAATGAAGTGTGTGTGAATCTCACTGAGTGGAAATTAAAATTAGAAATTCCCCTACCGATTTGGTAACATATGAAACATACAACCCATGAAAGAAATATCATAAAATGAAGATTTAAATACTCATAAATTAAATTATATTACTCCAAGAATACAATCATGGATAGTATATATGCCACACAAAATGAAATAGTGGCCAATATAGACTGAATATCACAGGAATAAAAAGTGAGATTAAAACCCCTTACTTTGTTGTAATCAATCGAGTCGTATGACCAAAAGTTTATAACGAAAAAATAGATCATAGAATACCATGAATATAAAGATAATAATGATAATATATATCAAATGGCAGTACACAATAACCCACATCCAATAAATAAGTGGCGAATAATGGAAATCTCAAAGAATTAAATGTGAGATAAGAAACCCATTACCTTGTAAATTTCCTTGGTCGAGGGTACGTTAGTCTCCTGTATAATGGTGAAACCATTAATTTTAAATTAATAAATAACCATATACATTAATATGATATCATATATGATCTTCTATTATTGATATTTAAGAATTATCATCGTTTTAAGTATTGACTGTTTCGTTCTCCTTTATATGCTTGGTAATGTAAGCCATGTTTGTTATGGATGGGATGTATCATATTAATATTAGGAAATATATTAAGTCCTGAAAAAATATTTTTAATCATAAAATGATAATTATTCTTGAATGGATATGATGGGGAATGAATCTCATCACGTTCATGGAGACGGTAATCCGTACGTACGCACAAGGGACAATATCATTCTTTTGATATTAAAATAACATATAATTGGATGGTATATCATATATACTGAATAAGTATAATGTTATATTTATTATTTACACTGATTATACTACATTATTATACCCATCCAAATAATAATGTATTGAATAACAACTACACCATGACGTGGAGACGGTAAGCCGTACATATGCACGTATGGTGACATGTCATTCAAAGGATGGATAGAAAAATGAATATGGTTGTACCATATTTATAATAATATCAAAATATATAGAAGATATAGGAGTTGTTATTTTATAATGGAAACAAAAATGAATGAGTAAGTGGAAGAACAAAGGATCTTGAAAGAGATGATGAAATATTTACCTCTTCTTCGGGTTCTTCCTTTTTATATGATCAAAAGGGCTCACTATGTTGGATTTATGACTAAAGTAAGGCCTCTAGGATGAATAGATGAATGTTGGGTGAAAATTTGGGTAGGGGTTGGCCGATCCTAAGGGCTTTGAAGGTGTGAATTAGAAAGAAGGGTGAGTACCTTTTATAAGAGGGGTGAGGGCAACTTAAGAAAATCAAAAATATTATTTTATAATAAAATAAATTTTGATTTATAATGGCTCCAAAATGAATTATTTAAAGGATATGGTGGTTATGGGTCTCAAACCACTCATCCAATAGGTTTTAGACAGGTTTGAGTCACTATATTGACCTGAGCGTTTAGATTTAACTCTTAGTTAAATAGTTTGAAATTTACCATGTCTTTTTTTATATTATATAGTTAATAAAATACTATATAATTCCAAGATAACATTAAGTGGTTCATTAATGATACACCTATTATTATATAAGTTTCTGTGCCTTTGATTTTTAAGAATATAATATCTATTAATAATATATTATTTGTTTTAAAAACCCTTTAATGTCAATTTTGACAATATTTTGTATTGTTTTTTTTAAAAAATATTAACATCATTATTACTTCAAATAAAATTCATATAAACCACCCTATCATGTCATGTTAACCTATAAAATTAGTGGAATTCATAAAAAGTCTCAAATTACATTTCTTTGGATATTTATAATATCAATTAGTTTAATATTTAATTAATTTGGTAATAACTACATCATCATTGTGTCATAAATAAATTTAATTATTTGATGCCTAAAAAATATAAATAAAATACCATTATATAGGAAATAATATTAACTTTATAATGAATATTTATAGACGAATTTATCTTCTGTGTAACACTATATTAAAAATGTTTTAGTTATTAAACATTGAATTTAACACTTTTAACTCTTCTTGGAATTAAATTATAATAAATGTCCCAATCTGGTCCAAGTTGACCTAAAGGATCATATTTTATTCCTATGGTTGTTTTTGGTCTAATTTCCCTTATCCAATTGAATTAGGAAATGTTTTAGGGTAATAACAATATCATTTTTACCCTTAATTACCCTATTTACTTTTAAGCTTGGTAATTAAAAGTGAAAAGATACTATTCACCAAAAATTATTTTCATCTTATTGAAAAAAATTTTACTTAATGATATCAACTGTGTCTCTCAGATTTCAGAAATTCAACTCACAGAAGTGGTAAAATTAAGTTTTATGTAAATTTGCAAATGCTCCTAGGAGGTGGTTAAAAGACGGTAATGAGTTAAATAAAATCTTATACATCTAATTTGTTATAAAATGTCTCAAATGAATTATATTAAACATATATAGGTATTTTATACCTATTTTTACATAATATAAATTGAAATAAAATAAATAATTATTTAAATAAAATATCGGGTTTATACTATAATGTAGTGTTTTTCACTATTCATAAAAAATTGAATGTTTTCAGAATAATAAAAAAAAATTACCCTAAGATAATTTTGATATTACGAATTCAAAAATGAAATATATTTTATGAAATTAGAAACATATAATTTTCAATTATTTATTTAAAATTAATTTCCGTTGTCAAATCCGTAAAGCAGGTTTTTATAAATTAGAATCTATCAAAAGATTGACATGTGTTTATGTCAAATTTTAATGTGAAATTAATTATAATCACCTAAATTGTATTAAATGATAAAAATTTCAGCTAATTATACCCCCAAACCATTCAAATATATAATTTTACACTATAAACTATTTCGATTAAAAAAGTTTTTTTCAATTAACATTTAGTATTTTTCAGTATTCATCAAAATATAAGTTATTAGAAAAGTACCAAAAATTTATCCAAAATAATTTTTTATATCCCGCTTCTATGGAAAAAATTAATTTCATTAAATTAAATATATAAAATTTTCCAATATTGGTTTTAAAAATGGATTTCTATTATAAAGTAGTAAAATTGCCTTTTTTTAAAATACTTCTTTTATCTGAAAGAAATGAATTTGTTCTTATATTATGTCTAAGAAACACATAATATGGATTCTAAAATTATAGGAGTATATAAAATTGAAAATTATTTTAATACTGTCATAACTTCTTTTTAACAGCTAGTTTGGTAATTCGTGGTGCGCTCGAACTCGGTGTTGCATGTAGCACAAACTATTGAATTAAAAATATTATCTTAATATGAAATATTGGGGTGTTACACCAAACAGTAAGAATATACCCATGAAAAAGGTGGAATTTTTTTAATGAAGGTATCATAAACAATGATAATTATTGGAAAATTATCCCCATATAGATATGGATCATATAAGAGAGTATTGAAATGGATTCATGTTTAAATAATTTCATGGGAGGAGAAACATAACATGACTTGGGTAGTCAAATAGAATAAAAATGTTTAACTTCATATATGGGATAAAATTTGATAACCTTGTAGTTTTAAGGTTCTTACAAAGGTCTAGATCATAGGTGAGGATGTTAGAATAACAAAAATATAGCCCTATAAGAATATTTCGGTATTTCATGACAGGACATATGTCCAGCATAGTATATCATTGGACTTATTGGATTGAATTTAATGAAGATTAATTTCATTTGATAAGGGATTGTTTTTGTGAATTTGGAAGCCTTAAATCAAGGATATTATTTTGTGTAATTTAATGATATGAAACTATGATTATGTTTTCACCCTTTGAATAAAATGCATCTCAATAATTCTTCTCAGAGTTACCCACCAATTCCTCTAAGGTTACATGTGTCATTCTCAATGAGAGAAAAAAGAGGCAACAAAGAAAATTATTTGTACCACAACAGAGTACATGAAAAAGAATGTGTGGGAAATTTTATTTAGAATTGGATAATTAAGATTTTAAATCGTTTGGATCTCATGTAGGGATAAAATTATTGTAAATTAAAATACACTTCTTTATCTAAAAAAGAATATCCAGACATTAATGATATATCACGATATGGGAATAAAGCTGAAAATTGTAATTTATGAGAAACTACCTATTTAGATTTGGATTTCATGTTGGAGTATGGTGGATGGAGGTGTAAAAGATTTAAAAAAATATATGTTCTAAATACTTATTGATAGATAGATATAACATATATTGAATAATGAAACCAAAAGGAAATGGGACACTATTGAATGTTTAGATTCACATGGGATATAATTCCACTATGTAGCTTAATTTCAAGAAATTATACTGTTAACCATGTAGTTTAAAATTATATGTTAATGGATTTTTCATGAATTTTAAAATCATGTGAATTATAAAATAGATTTTGATTTTTGGAGTCATCATTCAAGGAATATTATTTATTTCATTTTAAGTTCATGTGACTAGGAATAAATATGAAAAAAAACCATAATGGTGATGTTCTGATAAAAAAAAGAAAAACTCAAATGCATGTGGTATGAGTCTCCATATTTTTAAAACATGCATCAATTATAGTGAATTATTATATTAAAAACATTTATCTATAAGGAATTATTCAATCATGTTTCGGAAACATTATTGGTAGGGATGGCCATTGGGATGACCATTCATAACTGCCATATCATATTTCAAAATACTCAAAAGGTTAATAAATCCACACTCAAATGAACATATGATGTATATTTACACAATATCACACTTAAATTATTTGGCCATTTTTTTTATATACTGGATATATGGAAGTCCATGGATTCTTCACACACATTGTGTGGTTTAATCAACAAACTCACATGGTTGATGTAGATATTTAGTTATATTTGAATCAATTATACATTTACATATATTCCTATAAATCCTTTCCCTAAATGAAATCAATCATGATTGTATACCTTATTAATAATTAGTAGGGAAAATATTTTTGATATTCCCTCAAATATTCCTCTTTAGGTCACTTAATCCAAGGGAGATCATTGAAAATTTTCCCCTTATTCATGGTGTAATTCCAGAGAAAATTATCCCTCAGAAAAAATACACATTTTTTAACCCATCTCATAGAGATTTAACATTATGATTTTTTACAAATATTCCACATATCCCAAAATTGGAATTGGAATGTGAATGAATTTTATGACTTGGAGGTGGTGACTCATTCTCAATCGATTCATGGGATGAATTGAAGGATTATTATTAATATGAATTCACCAAAATAGATGATGGAAAATATAAAAAAACACCATATCACAATTGGTTGGAGTAATATGAAACAATTTTTGGAAGTCACCAAGTGAGGGGTGAATATTTTGAAAATACTCCCTATTATGTCTGATGGTTTCATTTTCTAAAAGGGGGACCTTTGTAAGAGGATTTGAGTATATCATCTTATTGAAATTATACTAAATTATTCTCATGTATATCTATAATAGAACCTCATTCACTCACTAGAAAATATAAACATATTCTTTAATAGAAATTATTTTGACGTTCTAAAGTAAATGGATAGAAAAATGCATCACAAATCCATTTTCATTGTCAATGGTATGATGAATGGAAGATAATTTGAATATTGTAATATACCTTATTGAGTGGAAATTCTATTATTAGTGGGAATATTATCTATTTACCATGCACATTGAAGCAAGAAAATGGTCGATAATTCCTTTTCTAGATGATGGTGGAGTATCACTACACACATATTCATCATTTATTAGAACATGGTGTGAGTTAAATTTTAGTGGCATTAAATACCACCAAATTATATAGTTATTATCATTAAAATTGTTCTTTTAAGAAATATGTTGAATGTCTTCATACATTTTTAAAAATATATTGATGGAGATGTAATTGAACTATTTCTTATATTCAGTGAAGTAACATATTTTGTGTATTGGTTCTTATTGTACAATTTGTTTGGAAAATTCTCATTGTACCATTTAGTTGGATGATTCATATAAACATTCTACTTATCCACTATATATAATGGTTGGAACATATTCCCTATGCATTATGTAATATTTTAATGGAATTTGACACTCATAGATCATATAAGATGAACAATAACAATGAATAAATCATGGATTCTCTAACACATAATAGGAGGGTATGTCTAGTAATTTGGATGATAATAATACCATGATTAATTTGGACTTATGAATTATATAATCATGACCATTTTTTGTTCCTTATCAATGGTCATGTTCCCTAGAGAAGGATTGTAATGGAAACAATAAATTATATATTTAATTATTTTTTGTCAGACCACCTCATCCATTTTGGCTTGACATAAATAGTTTCTATTTCAAATTTCCCTATATTCCATATTTATAATAGTGGTTTCTAGTTTCCATGTTGCTTGATTATATGTATAGAATCATTTTTGTGTTATTATATAGTCACAAACTCTTATAAATTATTGGGGGTACTACAGGAGAATACATGTAGTTGAAAACCAATACTATAGTCTTTACTCGTAGATCTCTATTATATTTTCTAGGGGGTTCTATGTTTATAAGGAATTTGTTATACCCTTAAATATTGTAATTAAATCCATGAATTTATAATTATATTTTTAATACTTGTTGGAGTGTCCATGAAATGTTACTTTCCTCACCATTGAGATGAATTCTAAGGGGGATTGGTGAAAAAGTCATCTCCAAGTCATAGATGAAATTGTTGTAATGGTTTGGTACGCTGAAAATGTAAGACTTCGATATCCCTCAAAATGGATTTGAGATTGATAAAATAATGATATTTTGGGTTCCCAACATTTGGATACAATGGGAAGAAAAATGACCTTGGTGATGATTGATATATCTCATTACATTGAATGTTTACAAATATATGTTCCCAAATTTTTGAGTGCAGGTAAAAAATCCACATGCAATGGATACAAATTCATATTTGGTTTTATTAGTCATTGTTATAATTCAAGAGAATACATTTGGTAGACCAAAAAATCTTTTAATTCATGTGACATTCTATATGAGATAACCTTATATGAGTTTATTAAACCTCTAGTTGATGTATTACCAGTGGTGGGACATTTATGTAAACAATCGACACTATAGAGAAATGGGTTAATTAAAGAAATATAAATTTGATAGGATGGATCAAATATTCTTTTTTTGGATAAGAAAACTACTCCTATTGATGAGTTTTGTTGAAATAGAAATGGAATCTTTAACTTGAGGACCATATACAATTTTTTTACTTCACCAAATTAATTGATCATTATTCTACTAAAGCTCCACTATCTTTTCATTGTGTTGATAATTCATCTCCTATATAAGGATAGATTCCCCTTGGTCATGTAGTTGGTGTGATGTGAATGTGGTCACACAATTATCCTTTAAAGTAGTAAAATCCAACAATATGGGAGTCTCTGTATATACTGTCTCTTTGTCACATTTTTCAGTAGTATTTTGGTTTTCAATATTAGTTAGTCTATCCACGATAACATTCTCTAATTAGAGTCATATGGGAAGAAACAAATATTTCATTTTGGATGGAATATCCATGATTTTTTATATTGCTTCTTCATGGATTATACTAGAAACAACATCGGGGAAAAAAGTATAAAAATGGTTCTAGTCGTATGGGCTATGCTTTTCCACGAGGTTTAATGATCACTGAATCTAGTTGTGATATTGTTTAAAGCTTATAGTTACTAGTTATATGAAATTTTCCTAGAACTATTATCTGAATGCATCTATTTTCTTAATAGGTGTTGGTAATAATATAGAAATGCATCTATTGTCTTCCAATTTATTTTCATTGGTTGGATTCATCAGGAATGTTCTAAATTTGGAAACCCTATTTTTGGTGATATGGATAAGAATTACTTTTTTTTATTTTTTAATAAGATTCACATGTCAATGATGATGATCAAAATCGGTAGGGTACCTCCTAAGAATATTTTGGGTTGATTCCTTGAAATAATTGACATCCTCCTCCATTTCCACAAAATATTTAATGGAGGTGTTTTTCAACATGATGGATAAGATACTGAAATTTCTGCATATGGGGTAAAATTACATATTCTTCCCAAAAAAATATTTTTGATTAGATGAAATATAGGTTTTCATCCTATAGATATATTCAAGATAAATCTATAGTTTTTTGGATGGATCAATTTCAAGGATGTCAATACCCTAGCGTATTCACAATATAGTGACAGATGTGATGGGTTGATGTAAGTGTGTGTCAATGCCAAAAGTATATTGTGTCAATGGGATTTAAGGATGTATTTTTTATGTTTGATGGTTATGTGCAATATATTATGTTGTCTTTAGTGTTTTATATATTTTCTAATGATCTTAATATGCATTGGTAGATATAGCTATTCCAATTGGGTTATATGGAGATGTTGATTTTCAAAATGGGAAACTAAAAAATAATGTCATCAATGGGGAATGATAAATTAAAGTACATGGTTGAGGGAAACTTTTTATTTTTAAAGGTTTCATGTTTGGAAATTTTTTTCACACTGTAATGTTCTGACTTATTGATTTCAATGCCTATAATAATTGAATTACTCATGTTTTGTTTTGAATTTTTATTTCATTTGGATTTCCCTTACACACTCATTTTGAGTAAATACTGACAAGCATTATAAAAGATGATTGTTAATTATATTTCACTTATTAAATTTTTGAAATATTATTAATTGAGAATAGGTGAGGTTGGGCATACCACAACCTTTTGAGGGATATTATTTCCTACTCTAGTGTGTAATTATATATTTTTACATATTTATTAATCCTTCCCAAATTTAAAAAAAATGAGTATGACCCGTTCATAGAAGAACCCCTCACTGGAGAACCCTAGACCGCAGCCGCGCTCGTTCGCTGATGTTGTCGCTGGAAGATCATCAAAGGTAGCTGTTGCTGGCCTTAAAGACAACGCGGTTCCAGATCTTGAAGTTAATCCACAGTATTTTTGACACCTTGTTATTTCTTTTTCAGATGTTGAGGTGAGTTCTCTTACCACGGATTTACACCATGTTTTGGTTGGTAAATTTCTTGTTCATAGACCCTCTCTGAGTTTTCTTAGAAGAGCATTTGAAGGGATTGTGTTATTAGATTTCGGCATCGGTCTGCTTAACGTGCACATAATTATCTTCCATTTTGCTATTGAGGATGACTACTATAGACTTTGGTCTAGAAAATCTTGGTTTTTTTGTGGATACCCCATGAAAGTACTAAAATGGACCCCAAATTTTGACCCATTCAAGGAATCCCCAATTGTTCCACTCTAGGTTGGCCTTCCAGGCCTACCCCTGCACTTGTTCAAGAAACCTGCCCTCTTCCCAATTGCCAATCTCATTGGAACCTCGTTATAGATGGACTCGGCCACTAGGAATCTCTCAAGGCCTTTAGTTTCATGAATCTGTATTGAGACTGATGTTTTTAGGGAATTGCCTCCTCAAATCTGGATCTAGAATGGTGAAACTGGTTTTTTCCAGGATGTTGTTTATGAAAATTTACCTTCTTACTTCCAATGTTACCTTAGAAAAGGACATTCCTCAAAGGAATGTGGAAGCAAGGACACCTGTCATCAAACTAAAAATAATATTTGGATTGAGAAAGGCAAGACAAATCGACTGATTCCTTCAATATCTACACCTAGAAGATTGAAAGATGGGGTTTAAACCTCCCCCAAGGAGGCTCCACCTCTAGTTGTGGAATCAAATAACCATTTAAGTTCACCCCCGCCTCTTGAGGATGTCCCAAGAGTGAAAATACAAGATGATACTCAGGAGGATGAAAACGAAAGGTGTGAACCATCTGAAAAGAGTGATTCACCTCAGGAGGAAGAAGATAAAACTACGCATATTGAGGAATATTATTTGCAAGAAATGGCCAGGAAGGGGAAAACCAATAGTTGATGGTGATGGGTTCATCACCCCTAACCCTAGAAAAACGAGTAAACACAAAGACTACTCTCAATATGAAAGAACAATAGTCACATGTTCATTGGACATCTCAAGACAGGAAGTCTCTACCACTAACACAACTCAACATGTAGAGGCCCAACAACATGCCAAAGGGGACAATTTGAATAATGTGACTTTTTATGAAGATCCTAAATCCACGAAGATGATTCGAGATGAAATCCTATATCAATCTTTTAAAAGAGGAGATATTTCAATGAATACTTACTTAGCCATAAAGTCAGATATATTCAATGAAATAATGAAGAAGGAGTTTTAAAAAACTCCCTAACCCTTATTTTTGGTCAGGTGGAAGCTCGAAGACCTTGATTTTGGGAGTCGTTTACTGTTTTTTTCTAGTCTGATCTTTGGTTTTTTTTGAGATGATCTGGATGTTTTTTTATATGGTAACTGTCGATTTCTGCTTCTCTGTCTGGAATCAGTCTTGCTGGAACCTGCTCATGCTGTCAATTTAAGTGGTCCAGTTCCAGCTCTTTATCTGTTGTTCTGCTTGATTATGATTCTTTGCTGCTTGATCTTTGCACCGGGTCTTCGGTTGCAGCTCTGCCTTGCTGAGGAGTTGTCCAGGAAGTGCATAATGAACGGATTTTCTGCTCTTCCACCCTGATCTGAAATTTGTGCTGGCCAAAATTTTGACGATTACCTTAACAGAATGAAGAGGATTATGAAGTTTCCTCTATGTATTTACAAAAGAGATTTTCATGCTGGTCTAGTTCTTGGCTTAGCACACAGAATTCAGGAATAAACTTGCAAGCGTTTTTGCTGTCTTTTTATACCATCGTTACTTCTGATTTTTTGTTATGAGAAAGCATTTTCATTAAAAGACTTGAAGGCTCATCACCCATTTTGATGAATTTACATGTATCATTGCCCTCTTTTTTTTTGGATTGTCATGGAATGAAGGCAAGGATTTTCTCTTCATTGTGCTCAAAGATTGGAGTTGTGGTGTGGGTGAGTTCTGCTTGCCAAGGTGTGATGCTTCACGTTGTGCTCCCCGATACCCTCAGGGATGATCCAAGAGTGCCACTGTCCTTTCTTTTCTTTGTTTCTCTTGATGGTACAGGCCCATTGTACCTCATGTATTCATCTGACATTTACTTTTTTTAATAAATTTTTGGGAGCATGGGTTTACTCATGCTCAGAGTTTTTTTAAAAAATAAAAATAAAATACCAGTTACCCATATTTCTATCAACTGAATAAGTATATGGGTTGGATGTAATCTTCTATATGTTTTATATGTTCTCTGTCTTTCATTTTCATATTCATGTTCGTTTTTTTAATCTATAAAATCAGGATTCATTTTGTTTTTCACTATCTCTGAAGGTGGTATGTTTTTTCATGTTGGGATAATGCTTCGTGATGGAATATTGTATTTCATTAAGAGGGGAAGTGAAACTAAAATTGTTTTGTGTAACATAATGATACATTTCATACATTTTATGGTCATGTAATAAGCACTAATCCATGTATTATAACATCCTTGAATAAGAGAAATAACAACAATTTTTTTAAATCCTGATGAGAGGATGCAAATCATGCTTATATGATGTGCCTGAATTAAGATAAGGAAATAGAAAACTAAAAATATAATCCCATTTGACATATGATCTATGTGAGAATAAATATTTATAAGATCATTAAAATTACATTAGATCACTGAATAAGAGACTGAGTTTCTATTATGCATGCGCTACCCTGGTGAGAATCATGTGGCATGAAAGGGGGACAATATGGGATAACTAAGGTCATACTGATGATATTTTTGTAAGATATTTCTCCCAATTGGGGAGTTGGGTGGAGATATATTTTATGTATTAAATATTTTAGGGTACCATAAATGATAAAAATAAGAAATATATCTACATGAAGTATGATTGGATGTTTTGATCAGGGCTTACACCAAATAAGAGTCCCTTATAATGAAACCAAGTAAAGGATCTCGAATTGATTAGTTTTTGTGAACGAGTAAGATATCAACTCAATATCTTCTGGAATATTTAAGGTGAATTTCATCTCAATGAGATAGGGACGAATCAATATTGATTTCTTAGATATTATAGGTCACAATATATTGAAAAATACTAAAAAACATCATAGTTTTAACATTGTTTTTTCATGGGGTGGGTGATTTAAGTGAAGGGACTAGGACAAATGTTTGGTACAATATCAAATTAAAGATCCATGGTAGGGTCCAGGAGAGTGATAAATGTATGTACTACTGGGATATGGGAAAAAATGGGATTTCATGAAGGACCACATGATTTCATAGTAGTTTCTACAAATATCATTGTGGAAGATTCTTCACATGGGAGGTTACCATAGGGTCATCGTAAAAGACTTTAATAGAGGAACGACTACGTAGCACTTAGTAAAGGAGGGAGACCATTTATGAACATAACAAAATAGTTCTACATAGGGATGGATTAATTGTGATATGGTAGTGTTTTCAATGATTATATTTCATAAATGAACCTGTATAAAACTATTCACATATGTCTATTCACATGGGGTCGACCACATAGCATTGGTCAAACTGGGATTTCCGCATGGGGTTGGTTATATAAGGTTGTTTAATATGATTGGAAATATATAATTTGTGAATGTTTCCTTATATATTAAGTCCCTTGGGGAAGGCACTCACATGATTAGACCACAAAGGGATATTCCTTTTTGAAACTCAGGTTTTTTACATCAGTGTCCATGTTTTCAAATCATGAAATGCCTCTTTGTGTCACAACATCTATAAAAAAGTTCACCCATATTTAGTCATGAATTTGGTGTCAGTATATATAGGTAGTAGTGAATAAGTTCTCTATAAAAAAGTTATACACATAGAAACATGAAACTATATATGCTTCCAAGCCATAAAAAATAAGGGAATCATGAAAATCTTGAAAAACATTTTGCATTGAGAAATTTTTGATTTTGTGGATAAAAACAATACCTTTTAAATTTATATAAAATTTATTTTTTAAATAAATTAAATCTCTATTTTTTTTTTAACATTGATGATTTTCCTTTCGGATAAAATAAATCATAAAATAGAATTATCCTATATTTTGATTAGAATGTATTTTTTTGCTCTACAGGAAGTCAAATTGAATCACGTGAGGTGAACTTTGTACCTAGATATGGTGTATACATTAGTGATTAATTTTTATGATGATAAAGATTCATTAAATACCATCACAAATGGTTTTGAAGGCATTAGAGCCTTTTTCTATAGAATTTGTGAAATATATGACCTACTGTTAGATGGTGATTCATGCCATCATATATCCAGTTTGATGAATTTTACAAAGTAATATCTATTCCATAGTGTGTGAGAACTCTTTTAAAAAATGGAAATACCATCATTTCTCTTTCTATCATGGGGATATAAAGCCCGAATCAGTGTTAGATCACCTAGAGGGTCAAAGTGAGAATAAGTGATCCCTTTTAAATTTTAGAAATTATAGCCTTTTAAATTATATTATAATGAATAGTAAAATACTATATCCACTCTACTCATTTCTTTCAATATTTAGTGGAATTATTATTTAAATATAAACTCGGAATATTGTGATTTAAAAGTTTAGGTCTCAATATGAGTTAACTCCCAGATGTGCGAGTCAACCCCCCCCCCCAAAACATGATTCTCGACTTTATTATTTTTATCAATTATATATTTGGATACATTTTCACGCTATATCATAACTCCATAGACAACATAGGTTTATCTTTATACTAATTCCCATCATGTAACCATACTCTACACTCCCTTCACAATCACAAGTCACAATTGAATATCATTATTTGACTCCACATAGTGTCACCAGAGTCCACATTGGCCATAACACTATTGAGTAACACCAAATGATATTTAAATTTCGTCACACATGTTATAATAGTCTACACATGCCTTCGACTCAGAAGACTACACTTGATTATATTTATACTACATCACACAATATATTATCCCTCTGAAGGATAATCCAACACAGTTAGTTATCTTAATAATCTTCAATGGGATTTCAATATCTTAATTTCTTATGTGGAGTTAAAATATATTTGAAAATTCTTGTAAATGAAGTTATTTTTATTATCACCTGTGTACAATATGTTTTCGTAATGAAACAATTCTCTAGAAATTATTCCATCATTATTATGATGTCTTAAACTCACATGGATTTCTGATAGAGATACACAAAATTAAATCACTTATTATTTTATTCAAAAACAATCTTTCACTACTAAATTTATTCTCTTCTTGAATAATCTACTCAATGTTAGGTTCATACAATAATTCATTGTTTATATTTCTTGTAAAAGTCCATTTTTTATTAATATCATTTTATGATCCATTTTAATTCGTTTTGATTACTTGTTATAGTTATTGGTGACCAAATGCATCCAATACTTTATTAATGTACATGTATAATATCAGTACTATCCACATAATTC
Organism: Viscum album; assembly: GCA_963277665.1. Lineage (NCBI taxonomy): Eukaryota > Viridiplantae > Streptophyta > Magnoliopsida > Santalales > Viscaceae > Viscum > Viscum album. Next base: position 1,878,110,287 of record OY728161.1, read on the forward strand.
CTATTTATGTAAAACAGAATAAAAAAATTATCTTCATTCTCCCTCTTTATGTACCCATGTGTACATGTGTTCACTCAAAAGTCACACATGCCTACAAGAATACGGCATCAAAACTACCTTGAAATTGAATTTGTCTTCATGAGTGTAAAAATGTGTAGCTTTATCTTCATGAATCACTAATTTTTTTTTTAATATTTTTCTTTGACATAGAATGAAAAGCATCTCTGAGTCATGGATCAACATTCAAAAATAGTTAAAATAAAATCATGACACCTTAATTCATTTGAAAATAAGGGGCTCAAAAAAACTTTATCATTTACATGAATGAATCAATTAAGAGTACATCATATTATTTTGAAAATTATTGATTTCATATAGTAATTTTTTCTTTTGAAAAATGAGGGTTCACTTTATTGGTATTGGATTCTCCATTACCATCAATGATCTTGTTTTATATTCAAGTTTCAATGACACTGATGTGATCATCTTGTAAAATTAAATCTAATTAAATTAATACTTATTCAAAGATGATATTAGTGTAAATAATTATCCTAACATTTAAATATAGATTCTAGATACCCTGTCATGAAACAATAAAAATAAGGATGTATCTTCCTTCTTCAATTAAAACAATTTCTCTAAGAAGCGTGATTAAACTCTCTTGTTTATGGGATTATTAACACCTGGTAAATTAAATTTCAAACTAATCTATGATGATATAATTTATTTTGAGGTGACTAATTCTTCATAAGAAATATTTCATGAAAATCACGTATTATGAATAATAAGTTCTATGGTTTTCTATTATTAGAATATAATGTGTAAAATGATCTAGAGTTTTAATATATCCATGTAATATTTTTCCATATATGTATCAAGTATTCAAGAATTATTAAAAGGTTGGAATTTTAATATGAACCACCTATAGTGATCAAATGATTTAGATGCAGAAGATAATATAGCCAGTGATTCATCCATATCATTTTTGAATATGAGAATAGTAATAATGTCAATAATGGTTCACATCGAATATTCCATCAGTTGAGTTATATTATAGAGTAATTTTTCTTTCATAAACATATATTATGCTTGTATACTAGGTTAAAATAATAGAAAATAACATCATAAACTACCACACACTATTGTACCAACCTACATAAAGACTCTGTAACCTCCATGTGCACTCCCATGTGTACCTATGATCCACTTTGTGAAAACATACCTACCAATTCAGGAACTCTCACCCACTCCTCCCTAAAATCCTCTTAGTATAGATCTTGGTTTTGGTTGATATTTCATCCACAATTATAGTTGATTGAGAGAGCACCTACATCTTGTGTGGTTACCCCATTTTTTCTATTAGAACAATCAAATGCATTTATAAAAAAACTATGTGATGAATTTATAAAATGATTAGTTTCTAAAACTAATTATACATATATTCATCATGTGATTTCATGGCCTTTAAATAACTCCTCATGAAATAATAGTTACATTTTTTTTGGTTTTTTAATTCATCTTATTCTTTATCATGTTATCATCGTCATTATAAAATTATATTTCTCCTCATCTTCATTAAATTCAACGTCTTCTAAATCCCCCAACATGTTATTAACAAATTTCTCTGAATAAAATCCTTATTTATTTGTTTAGGACATTAATAACAACACACAAATTATGACCAATTCAGGAATAATAATAATTCTCAGTGGTTTGTAACTTAATCACATATAGTAACATCTAATATATAATAGCCTTTTATTAATATCATGCAAAATTCTTGTCCATTGGGTTTAATAATATCCCCCATTGGATTTTATTTCAATACCATTTCATAAGGTCAATTTATAAATTATATTCAATTTTCATATCCCCCTTCCTAAAAAAAAGTATATATCTTTTAAGGGTTTTCATCTCTAATTCTATTTTTTTCGTCAGAAATGACAGACAACTATCAACATAAGGAGTGGAACAACATTCTATCTGAATGTAATGAGATTTTAGTTAGTCAACTTTATTTTTATGGGGGCCAAACCTATTTAGAAAACACGGTTGACGTTACTTAATAATCAAATATATCCTTAAACATAATATATCTTAAATATCATCCTCAATATACATGAAATTCTTTATTCAAGGTGATATATGAGAATTATTTTCAAGATATATCCCACACACCTCTTACCGAACACATCAAATTATTTTAAGTGCATAAGATATTACTCCACATACATGTCATCTTTTTCTGGATCCATCACACCATCATGAGAGGTTTTCTTACATAATAATGGATTATGTTCATGATATTTTATCATTAATTTGGTTCATTATTTCTCCCCATGAAGTGGTACACTCAATTCATCAACATGGAAATAGTTTTTTACCATGATGATCAACCGGTCTTTATTAATTACATGCATTTTAATTCATATAAAATGAAAAATTGAATAAGGTGGGGCCTTAGATGTTTTACAAAAAATATTGATGTTGAGAATTTCCTTTAAGCCTTTATTTAGTATTATTTATCTTAGGATCGTATTTTGATGATACATCATTCATATTTATCTAAGAATTTATCATTTATTATTCAACATCACTTTTCACTTTTGTGGTTGGTGTTCATTACTCTTTGTTTAAAAAAACTCAATTATTTACATATCATCTTAATCTTTTCTCATTGGAATGGGGGGGGCCTCATGAAATTTATTCTGCCACACTGAGTTTGTTTACACCATTCACACTTCATAATTTATGTTTCACAATATTTAAATGAATTATCTTCAATATTATCATCTTCAATTTTCACTACATTCTTTCTTTTTCCCATAGAAGGATTTAGATATGTCATTATTTATTTATCCTTAACTAGTTGTCCAGTCTAGAATAATAAAAATTCTATCATAATTTAATAAATTTGTTGGATCATATCTTATCATTTTTTGGTTATTGTATAATTACTCTCTTTTCTAATTCTCTTATGATTTTTATAGAAAAGAATTTAGTGAAACAAGGTACATAAACATTTCATAAATGTGTGACCATCATGACCAAAAATTCCACCTAATTAAATAAATCACTCATATTTTTTATTGAGAGTTTTGATGATTTTTGGGTTAAAATTTTGTTTTTATAATATATTTATCTCATCTATTTGGAATTTATTTCTCTTGATTGATGCCACATTCTAAATAGTGATATATTTTACCAGTATGAATACAATTTATGACAAAACACTCTACAACACCAACAATATACTCCGATCCATGATCTTAAATAATGATTATAGTTTTTATTGGAAGATTTTTTTTGATATCTTTTCATAAAAAGAATAATATTTAGACATGCTTTCATTGTGTCACCTTATCCATACATTCCTTCATCCTCTTGAGTCTGAAAAAGAGAGAATTATACAACCTCACACAGTGTTATGTGAGTCCAAATTGTATATCACACTATTGATCCACCCTAGAAGATCATTTTTCTTCTTCACACGGTGTTATGAGTGTCCATAGTTGCCTAATACACATTACAAAAAATTGAATAGTCAAAATACTGCACCACACATTCTTCAATTATTCTAATATTTGATATCCATATTATTATTTCATTATATTCCTCTAGGATCACAAAATATCATACTAGTATGTTTATAATAAAATTACATTAAAAAAATCTATTCATTATCCAAAATTTAGGACCACCCATGTATGATCTATTTTGATAATTGAAAAAAAAACAATCTTTCTTATTATGTAAATGTCTCAAACTCACCTAAATGTGTATAATAAAATGGAAGCATTTTATTCATGTATTATTTTATTGGAGAATAATCATACATGATTAAATTTATTATCTTCTTGATTCCTCAACTCAATTCATGAATATAAAAAATAATGAATATAGAATATTCCTTACAGATATCTATTTGATGTATTTATTATTTTACATTATATAACATTTTTCCCTGAATATGTGGTCAGGTGATCAGGGATCATTTGCAAACACTACTTCAAGAAGATATGTGTACACTTTATAAATATTCATTGTAGTTCCCTATTATGTATATAAAAATACATGATCTATCATCCTACTTTATTATCATGTAAACATGTCTTAATTAGATATACCAAAATTAAAAATAAGGTTAAAATAATGGTGTATTACACATCCCTTCACCCTACATATTCTTTCATACAATTCATTGTGTGGAAATTGTCCTCTAAAAATAGTATACAGTTTCAGAAATCTTCTTCTTCACAAATGATTTAAAATCACAGTGTAATCAAGGATGACATTCATATAATAGTGCACATTTAATATCTATACCTTAAATATTTTCCACCTAAAATTTTCATGGAATACATCTCCGTGATGTTAGTAATGCACATGAGATGATTTATGCTTCTTCATGCAATAAAATTATTCTTAGTATCATATTTTTCTTTTTTGAAAAGGGAGAACTATTCAAATATAATTGGATTCTCCTCATAAGTGGATGATATAATTTTATTTCCAAGTCTCACATACTTATATTTGATCGTTATTCCATTTAGAATATCCAAAAAATCATTTTGGTCAAAGGATTATATTAATATTAAAAAGATCATGAAAATTAAGTATTTTACATGGGTTACATTGTCCTGTAATTTGGAAAAAAGACAAATTATATTATTTCATTAATTAATATACTCTATCATACACTAAGTACGATGTTATCAGGTTAATTTAATGATAAGAACAATATAATTTAATGGAAGAACACTTCCATGAATATATTCTTCAATTAAAATTTTCCCACACATCAAAGGAAATATTTAACCTACTTCATTTAATATATTCATGAAGATCATGTTTTCATTCTTCTAAAAATATTTATCGTATATTGATCATAATATATGATATTTCTATTGAATCATACAGAATAAGGATCTTCGTCATTCAAGAACTAATCAAACATCGATGTTTGAAGATAAAATGTAATTGGTGATAAGAAATTTTAGATGCATCTAATTAGATTACCAGTGTTATATATATTTATTTATTAAATGTGATAATTATACTTATGGATTCACTTACCTTCATAGAAGAGTTCATTGGTTTAAAGATTACATGTAAAATATATATTCCTTGGACATGATGGATGTTAGTAGTTAGGGTCTGCTTTTAGAACCACACCTCACACATTGTGACAAAACATTGTGCTGAAAAGAAAGGTGGCCATGAAACCTCTATGTGAACACCCATGCATATATATGCTCCTTTTTTTACCACATATGGATACAAATATAAGTCCATTATCACATTACACAATGAAATTCTCTTACCATGTCTCTTTCTTCTCATTAAACATTATATCATAAAAAAGATAGATCATGTTGTCCATTATGGTTTGTTCAGGTTTCCCATTTTTTATATATATCCTATAAAAAATACATATATAGTTATTAAATATAGAATTTATAAAACCAGAACTTTTTAAAATAATTAATAAGAAATTATTCATGAAATTTTAAAGCCTTTAAAATAACTCATCATACAATAATTTTTATATTTCATGGACTCCTTTAGAGACACTTCATTATCATCAATTCTTCATCATGAAAAAATAATAATATTTTACATGGTCTTCCTCAAATTATTTTTCTTCTCAATTCATAAACATGTTATGAAAAATATAAAGACACAATACTCCATTATAATGTTTTTTTGGCATTATAAAAAACCCAATAATAATCAGAACACTATTGATAATAGAAATTCTCTATGATTGATCACTTTAAATATTTAAATAATCACTAATACATATTCATCCTTTTATGTCATTAATAAATTTCAATTCTTTTTGGTTGAATATGAGATACTTTAATTATAAAACATTACTAATATTATAAAATATAGGTTCACATCATGAATTCTATGACAAAGAGGATGGATCAAATTTTTTCATCCTAACAGGTACATGGTCACATGATCGATCGGAATGGATGAAATGATTATTTGAAAACAATTCTCATAAAAAACAATGGGTTTGTAACAATTGAACTTCCTAATCATATTATTAATTTAGAGAAATAAGATGTCTTCAATAAAAGGTACACATCAGAGGATGATAATCACATGTGTCTATTTAGAATGTGTTATATAGAATGATTATATTAATCAATGAATTTATGTCCAATTTAATTTTTGACTTATTTTGTAAATTTCATAAGGTGTATTGTATATTATTCATTTTTTGGGTGATATTGTATAATAGAATTTGTTCCAAATACTTAGAAGACGCATGTAGCCTAGGGTAAACTCATGGGAACCCACATCATACACTACTACACACTACTGTACCAACCTGCATAAGGACTATGGAACCTCCATCTTCACTCCCATGTGCACCTGTGAACCTCTGTGTTAAAACCAAACTTCTTATTATGACACTCTCACCCATTCCTCCATGTTATACTCTAAGGATGGCTCTTAGTTGGGTTTGATATTTCCCCCACAATAATGGTTTATTGAACTAGACCTTGTGTGTTGTGTGGTTATTCCATTTTTTGATTAAGGGAAATCAAATATATATATATATATAAATCTTATATATGGAATTTATAAAATTAATAATTTATCAATAATATTATATATAAATTCATTATGTGATTTCATGGCCTTAAAATAACTCTTCATGAAATAATAGTTATATTTATTTTCCTTGTTTAATTCATCATATCCGTATAGTTAACTCAAAATATTTAAACATATATTTGAATTGTGTAATGTAAAATTTTACTATTTTTTGTTTATTGGAAAATTTAAACCTCATAATTGTGTTCAATTAATAGGAAAAAGATAAAATTATAAGGAAAATTAATGTCTATAGAGGGTTTCTTTCACTTTCATGAAAAATAAGTTTTTTGGTTTGAATTTTCCTATCACTAAGTAGTTGGGGATGAATCTTATGTATGGTTCATTTGAGTTTCACATTGATCATATATTTTCAATGTCATTATAATAAACTAGGGGCACATAATTTTTTATCCCCTATATTCTTCTAAGAATGTCATGGACCATGTGTGAAGGGTAAATTGTTGATGATGGGTTTTAGGGGATCATTTGACGATCATAGGATGTGGACACAAACCCATATATAACTTATTAAATCCTTATATAATCAAATATTATTTTAAATATGTAATAGACCACTGATGGTGTAGCTATAATGTAGTAGTAGTAGGCTTTATCGTTATGAACTGATGGAGTATGTTTGATTTGGATCAGTGAGGTAGAAAATATATTCTTATGACCTCAAAATGGATATTACCAACCATAAATTGAAAATAATTTATTAAGGGACCATTATAATTGAATAAGTGAAAAAAATCATATTGAGAAATAGTCATTCAAAAAATATTGGTCCAACTATACCGCATGCTCAAGGATATTAACCAACAGGTTGGAATATATCCATTTATAGGAATCCCGAGTGGCCAATATTAAATTAAGATCTCTAGCCATCTCTAATTCAATATATTCCTTCTTCTGACACCCTTATGTTACAACTGATTAGAGAGATATTAATTTATATCATTAATAAACTAATAAATTCCCAGTATTGTATGTATAATCTCATGATTTATTATAGATAAAAAACAATGATAATGATGAGAAATCAGGCATAAAAACTGGTCTGTATGTTCCAATATAATCATAAGATGCAATTCTGGCTAACTGAAGATTTATTTTTCTTCCATTGAAAATAGTATTTTATATAATATGATATGGGTCACATTAATATTATTGTACAAAACATGGTTATATATTAAAACTTGATACCCCCAAATATTTTGTGAATATCCATCTTTCTACAACTTGCATTAAAATTCAAAATTGAATTCATGAAATATTTCAAAACTCATTGTGGGTCATTCCATAACACGTTAGAATGTTATTAATAAAAATATCTTCATTTGGTATGAATAAATTTTTCCATAAAATAATTTTTATCAAAATGATACAATGATAGACGATGTAGTCTATAGTAGAATTGATAATAAATTATAGACTCCCATTTTATAGATAAAATCAAAGTGCGATCTCTAGTAATGAATCATAGTTACTAAAGTTGTAAAGTGATCTAGAGTAATCTTTATAAAATATCATATCTTATAATAATAAAAAAACCAATATATTTATAGTATACAAAATATAAAAAATTATATAATCTTGTTTTCCATGTCATCGAGTGACCACTAGAAATGGAAAAATTATAATCTTATATATGTATTCTCATATTATTTTGATTTTGTAAAAAAGAATAACCTAGTTGATGAATACATCACAATTAATTAATATAGTTGATGATAAAAAACATGGTCATCATCAATGGATTTGAATGAATATCATGATACTCAAACAATAATCACCTTTAATTTTCAAAGTATAATATATTAATGGGCTAGATATTTTTTCTTATCATATTTGTAGAGAAATCCCAATTTTTTTGTTCTTTAACCAATAACATGATTAATAAAATAACTAACCATCCAATGATAAGTTAATAACCAATGTATTTAATATTAATTCTAAGAAATTTTGAATTTTATATTATTATATACGTATATAACCTCTTATAATTTGGGTTGGTTATAATCCAACACCATTATGTATGTTGAAGACTATATAACCTTAAATGATATATAATTAGAGGGTAATTTCAAATAATAAGTCTCTAATTAACATACCACGATTCGAACAGTAAATATATTCTAAACTTATCATCACAAGTCATAATAATACTTCATGATCATTTATTTGAGAAAATTGAAAGTCTTAATTTATGGGTATATTTTCATTCCACTATTTATTTGAATTGAAAACTAGTACAAATGAATAATTGATTAATGTGCTATTCCTTTAATATATATACATGATACAATATTAACCTTATATATTATTTTATTAATTATCATTTACCATGATACTATACGCATTCATGATGTTTTTGCATCATTAATGGTTTTAGTGATGGATTTAACAAAATTTCATCTATATCCACCCCACATATCCTAACATAATCACTATAATATATATACCATATAAGTTGGTATTTTCAAAGGTTATTTTTAGTCATTTGGTATGACATCCATTCATTTTCATTTATAATGGATCAATTTATGTCATAGTAAGTATCCATGACTCAATTAATACAAGACACGACATAAATATTAGAGATAAACATACTAATCCAAATAGTATCCTTCACAGTATCTGATGTACTGATGTGAACCACCTATGTTGTTGATTCCTCTATTATAAAATACTTTTAGTTATCACAACTGACTGATCAACCATTTTATAAAAACATTTAGTGAAAAATTATATTACGTATATTTAATTGGAAACATTTAAATTTATAACCCTTTGCACAAAGATCATACTCTCCAACGATGATAAAGAATATATCCTTACTCCTTCTGAGGTACTTATGTGTGTTCTTCAAACAATCAAGAGACACTCACAAGGATTGAATATATATACATATTAATAATAGAATAGGTTACATTAATTTTATCTCAAAACACAATATATATAATATAACCTAAGTATGACACATATATAATTCAATACAACCTTTCTAACTCCATAAATTCACCATGAATCATATTTAGATTCAACCCATTTAAAAATAAAAAATACACATTCCCCGATTTCTCCATGATAATAATCATTATGACATTAGCTATGTTAGTGTCTATACAGATTCCAAGAATCCCCTTAGACCTATCTCTCTATATATTAATCCTAGTATTCAGGCTGCTTCACCCATGTGTATCATAGAGAATAATTACGACAAACAAAAATTTTGAAATGATATTTGTTTCTTGGGTAAATGTTTGTTAAATTTTATATAATATAATAAACATAAAAAATCAGTGAGACCAAAAAAAAAATTTCCCTTTAGAAACAATCATTACATTAGTCAGATTTGAGACCAAATAAAATTATTAACATTATAGCTGAAAAAATACAGAATAGAACGATTAAAATGGGAATATAAATATCAATCCCATCCATTAGAATCAACACACACAAAACCAATAAAATTGAAATGAAGAAAAATATTATTAAACCAATCAACAACATAGAAAATAAAAATATATAACCTTGGGAGGAATTATAGTGAATTTTGGGTGATTGAATGATGTTTAATTGTAAGGGTACTAAGGGAAATATGACTCTTGGTATTCAACTATTATTTGATCAATGGTAAAATATGATTTTTGATCAATTCAATCATTTAAAACTATACCAATCGTTTTAAATTTTAACATCATAATTAGTATTTATAATTATTAATGAAAAATGATAGTTAATTTGTAACGGAGAAGCAATGAACTCAACAAATAGAGTCATGTAGTATGAATCCCATTTTTTAGAACATGTGTGAGAGGTATCATAATTATATTACATAATTTACCATGCTTAATACGATATTATAGAAGTCATTCTAGTAAAAAATATCATATGAGAGAATTTCTAGTTAGGGGAAATTACGAGTTGATTGATGTTAAGCGAGCCACCCCATGAATCGATCACCACCGTAGAACATACAATTATATCATACAATGGTTTTATAAGGGATTACATGTCCAATTTAAAAATACATGACGTTCAATTACATTATATATGTAAAAATATTATTCCATCATTTTCATTTTAAAAATATTTCTTATCAATAAAATATAATTTTAATTAAGGTGAATTTGATAAATTGGTTTTCAGACAAGATTAATACTTCTTATAAAATATATAAATTTTTCTAATAAACTATGGTATTCTAAATAATATTTATTTTAATGAAATATTATGATAAAATCATTCTTATTTACATATATATGATAGAATAATTTTATAATGTCCTAGTAAATTTAAAGGTGTCTGAAAATTGATTATTCCTTAGAATAAGCTATCTTTTAATATATAAAGATATATATATATATTAAAATTATAAATTTTTGTGAATTATTTAATTATTATAATAAAATAAACTTATTTATATAAATAAACACATATAAATTTGATAGGGGTAAATTTATAAGAAGTACCTAAATTATATTATATTTTTCAGCCCAAAGTAAATTTAAAGTTATTATTTTTTAGCATGTTTAAAAACTACATAATTATGTAACAAAACATAATAATTAATTAAAAAAACATCATGAACTAAAATATGTTATTTTAATATTATTATGAACTTTAATATATTTCAGTCAATTTCCCTGACCTATATATTAATTTCCAATATCTAAACTTGAATCTTTGACATTAAAAATATTATATTTTGGAAACATCAATTTCTATTCTAATCAAAGTAGAAAAAATGATACATAGTTTTTTTAAATTAAAATAACAAAAAAAATGTTCCCAAATATCCAAAACTATGGTAAAAAACCATGTATAAGCCAATGGTTTTTCATTTTCTACATCCTAGATTCCCATGCCCTATATTTGGAAATTATAAAAAATACTCCACCTTTTCTATAAATATGCACCCAAATCCCAATGTAATATCACTCCTAATCCATCATCCATGTATTTATAATGGTTTTTCTTCACATAGAGACACCCAAGGTGTCCTCAATCCCCCAAGGATAAATATCCCATGATATAGGAGTAACTCTTTTATGTAATGGAATTATACTTCTTTTCTCTTCAATACATTAACTCCTTTTCTTAATGTATAATAAATAACATGGTTAATATTTGTTAAAAATTTTACCATACCCTTACTACAAAATTATATTTTATCAATGGGATACCATTTTCTCCTCTAATTTTACCCTATTTCCAATCCATGTTTTATACATGTCATGATTTTGAATTTACTCCACAAATTTCTCACCCTACTTAAGAAGTTATCTTTTATTTTAAATTTTTGAATAAAAAAACTATATATTTTCTAAATGTAATTAACTAGATGAAAAATATGATTTATTTTATTTACTAATTATCAGATGTTTTGTGATTCCTTTGTGAATAACCATGATAATTTCATTTACAAAACCATCGTTAATAACCATAGTGATATGATTGCGAATGTATCATTTTTTTATTGTAGATAAATTTTCCTATTATGATTCATGTTATTTTACTATGATATTCATCATGTTGCCTTTCCCATTCCATAATGTTATTCCTCATATTCTAACTTATATTCCTCATGATAACATGTAAACTATTTCATGTGATTATTCCTTTACTGACCCTCATGCACACCCCATTCCATTGATGTATGTCCCTAGGATATGAGATAAAATAAATTTACATAGGATTAACATGTGAGGATGTCTTGATTTGGATTTAGAATAATGGTTTATGTTTTCATGTATTTTATACATTATTTCTAAGAAAATTAACATTAAAAGATACTATATTTGTACCACATTATGAAATGTTATGTAACATAATTGTGGGACTCCATATTTGGTATCCAAGGATGGTTTATATGTATATGAATATTTGGAATATAAATCATTAGTATGAACCTTATAGAAAATTTTTAATATAAGAAAACATCCTAATATTTTGGTTATGTATTATGTCATTGGTTTTTGGGAAATGAATTCCCTTTTTGGAAACAAAAATGTGGTTGTGTCTATGGAATAAATATATATATAGTTAACACCCATAAAAATGCATTGATCGATAATCAAATTGTAAGTAGTAAATATAAATAAACATTATTGAACTCTTTTTTTACACTCCAATGGGATATGTTTAGTTAATCATGACCTTATTATGAACCTTTATAAACGTCATATGTAAAATTTAATTTTTATAATAATATAACAAGAAAGTTTTTTAGAATGACAATTTAAAACATAATATTCTTATAGAAATCTAATAATATTACAAGAAACACTTTTATAACTTTGATTTTTTATTTTATAAAATTTATGGAAAATGGTGGAACCATATAAATGATGAGGGAAATAAAAGATATAGTGATTGATTTTTAATGGATAATTTAATTGAAAACATCATGATATTTATGAATCAACTACCTCAAAATATAAATAATAACTTGAATCAATATGAGAATCCATATTCACCACGAATGGAACAACATTCTATTGAGTCCTTCATGCATGAACAGTAACATTCTATTAGTTGATATTCCAACCCATTGATTTCATATTAATAGATAAAGTTAACATAGAATATATTTTTTAAACTATATTGTTTATAGGTAGAAAAATTCCCCATGACTGTATAAATTTTAGAAGGAAAATCTGATCACTGGTGGAAATGATTAAAAACATAAATCCATTAGGGATTATCGATACTATCAAGTGGAAAGAGTTTAGGGTAAGTTTTTTCAAAAAATATTTCCACCATTATACCTAAAAATAAATTTAGAAGGAATTATTTGATCTCAAGAAGATGAAAATTAATTTATGGGAAGAAATTAGTTGAAATTTTCAAGAAATTCTTGATACCCTTATATTTTTGTTTTTGAGGACAAGGGAAAGGTTGGTAGATTATTTAGTGGACTAAGGCTCTATCTACAGAGGAAACTTAAAAATTGAGACCATAAAATATATTAGGAGTTAGTGCAGAGTGCTATAATGGTTGAATTTGATTTTGGATAGACAATGTGGCCACACAGATAAAATAACAAGAAGATATATATAGAAGAAATCTCGGGGAGGAACATTTATCTTGAAAATATAGAAAAAGTGTAATATCTCTCTTGTAACTAATGTGGAAAAAATTATTTAGGGAACTACTTTCTAGGGATTGGAAAATGAAACAAGTGTGTAAGATACAGTCATATAGACTACAACTTTCATGGTGAGGTGGGGAGTCAACTTCTTAATACTAAAAACATAGGGAATATGGTGTAGGCCTAACCTGAAGCAAAATGCTTCAAGTGTGGTAAAAATTGGGCCTTTTCCAATCAATATCCATATTAGATGATAATGGTGGGTAATCACCCCCAACCTTTTCATATTCCATGGGAGAAAAGTCATGAATTATATATCTTGAAGTGAGAATTATAGGCTCTAAATTATGCGGTGAATATACACTCATTCTTCTATAAAATCTTACATGTACATTTTGATTTTGGATCCTTTCATTCCTTTAAATCCACTATATTTGAGAAAAATATAGGATTAATCCTTTAGAATAATTATATAGAGATATTAGTCAATACTTCTGTAGATATTTTATAAGAATCAAAATTGTGTAGAATCTGTAGTGTTGACTTTTATGAGAACAATATATGCAAAAATATAGATGTCATTCCTATGGTGTAATTAGACACTATTTTGGGATGGACTAGATCTCAATGTACTATGATAATGTCTACTAAAATGGAAATGAAATTTTAGTATTCTTGAATGGACAACTTAATGTTGTTTTCAAAGGAGAGATGTCATAACTCGATCGTTGTCTAAAAGAAGCTCTCATAGCCTTCTTTATGGAGATAATCGTTGAATATGGAGAATAAAATGAAATTATAATGATAGAGAATGTCCCCATAATTCATGAATATATTGTAAAATTTCTTGACGAGTTACATGGGCCTCCCCTAGAAAGAGAGGTATAGTTACCCTTGATCTCATACATAGACATAAGATGATATCAATGATCCCCATAGAGAATGGAAAATATGGAGGTATACTAATTATTAAATCAACATAATGATCATTTAGAGGAAGTATTTATCTATACATGTGTGTATCATTGGGGAGAACCTACTTTATTTGTAACGAATAATGATGGATCAATGCATCTATGTATTGATTATAGAGAACATAACATAATCACAGGGAAGTGAAATACCATTTCCCAATGACTGATGATTTATTTGACCCGCTTTATAGAGATTAATTATTCAAAATGATTTATCTTCCATATGGATATCATCAAATGGGGTTGAATAAATATGATACTCTAATTAATTCCATCCGATTATGAAATTATAATTATGGGTTTTGGGTTATGACCTTAGTCTCAACTAATTCACCTAAAATATTTATGTACTGGAGGAATAGAGTTATTAAAGACTACCTTGTTAAAGGTTTTGATGTTTTTATTGATGATATTATGATATATTTCAAAAATCTTATAGAGAATAAGGACCATAATAGGGTTATATTGAAATATATTAGGAAGGATATTCTATATGGAAAATTCATACAATTTGAAATTTGGTTACAGTGAGTTTCTTCTTTGGGGAACATGGTAACCAATAAAGGAATCGATGTTGACACTACCATGACAATGGTTCTAGAGGAGTTTAATAATAATTATTCACTAATTGAGATCTCTATTTTCTATGTTTAGTAATATATAATAAGATTTTTGGGAATAACATTTTAAATAAATTTAATCAATAAACTATGTTAACATGAAAAGGATCCGATTTCATCTAGGTAATGCAGTGTATATAAGGTGACCTCAATCTGAATAATATATTCATTACTCCGCCTCTGGTAACTATAACCATTATTGGGGAAGTATTTACTACTTATAGTATTGAATCTATAAAAGGGATTAGGGGTGACTTCATGAAAAATGAGAGAGGTGGTTTTTTATGAATCTCGGAAGTAAAATCCTCATGAGAAAAATTATCCTACACATGACCAGGGAATAGTTACAACATTTTTTCCCAAAAAATGCAGAAGAACTATCTTGTTTAAGAGAAATGGCATATATACATATACCAAAAAATATTGAAGTATATAATGACATAGAACTAAATGATCTTGAGATAAAGGATATGGTCTAAACATCATGAAGAATATGACTGTTCAATTCATTATCACCCTAAAATAGAAAACAAAGTCCCTGATGCATTCAGTTTAAAAGACCCAATTATGTTGGAAATTATGAGGATTCAAGGTGATTCTTTGATTATATACATAGTAAAATTGGACATGGGAATCATGAGATAAGGGACATCATGAATTGTAACATAAATTATTCCCCAACCATTATTACTTGATAACATCATGACAACTCAAATACAAGATCCATTGTTACAAAAGAAGATATTGGATATAACGAATGGGAAGTTTACTTTATTCAAAATTCATCTAGAAGGTGTACTTAAATTTCCTACAATGATATGAGTCCCATATATTTTATAGAAAAATAATTAACGGATGGATGAGCCTCATAGATATATTGCCTCTATACATCCTTGAAAGACTAAATATTATAAGAACCTTCATGATTATTATTGTTGGGAGAATATGAAGTTTGAGATTTCCAACTACCCTACATGGTAATTTTTAAGTTAGAAATTGAATTCACATGGACAACTTTCTAAATGGATATTACAACCACTGCCTTTACCAATATGTAATGATGAAAATATCACTACGTAACTTGTCACTGGTCTCGCATGATAATATAAAGAAAACAATGTGATATTGGTATGGTCAACCATCTCACTAAGACTATCTATTATTTCTCTATTTGGGAAGATTACTCTATTGAACAACATTCCATGGTATATGTAATGAAAATGGGGTGGATGCACGAGGATACCCTTTCTATCATTTCTAAGCATGATCCGTGGATTATATAAAAATTCTGTAAAATTATCCAACATAATCTGAAAATGAAATTGAATTTTAGTATGGACTATCACCCACAAAATGATTGAAAATATAAAAATTCGGTCAAAACAATCAAGTACATGTTGGGGACATTATAAATGGAATTAAAATGTGGATGGGGTCATCACCGCTCATTATTTGAGTTCTCATTATAAAATATCTTCAACTTGAGTATTCAAATGAAACCCTATGAAGATATATATGGGAATTGATGTAGAACTCATACATGTTGGTACGATGTTCATGAGAAAGTGATTCTTGGGAAAGATCTTGTGCACGAGGTGAAAAAATACATTTATTCAAACCAACAACATATAACAACTGCTTAGTTTCACAAGAAATCTATGTTGAAATCAATCAATGAGGCTTGGGTTTTGATGTTGGGGAAAATAATTCCTATGAATGTCACCATGGAAGAGAGTCATGTGGTTTGGGAACAAAGGGATGCTTATCCCCAGGTACATTAACCCCTATGAAATATTTGATTTTTAGGAGGAGTGAACTATTAACAAGAAAACCCAAAAAATATAGCTCAAATTGATGATTCATTCAATGTATCTCTTTTGAGGATGTACATACATGATCCCTCTCATGTACTGAATCGAGAGGTGGAACAAATGGAACATGAACTCTCTTATATGGAGTACCTGTTGAAGATCATGGTTAGTGGATACATGGTTCTACGCGACAAGACTAACTAACTTTTCCATGTATTATAGGGGAAAATAAATCTGAAGAAGTGATGTGGGATTGAGCATACATAATGAGATAGAAGTACCCTCATTTTTCTGAATTGAAAAAATGAGTTGAAATTTCAGGGAAAATTTCATTTATGGGGAATAATGTAATTTCCTATAATTTTAAAATGATATTTTATCATGAATAAATGTTCATTACATGTTATATGATATAATTAAACATAAATATAAATAGAAACATGAAAAATTCTTTGTTATTATATGTGATCATTACTTTATTCATATGTGAGACCAATTAATATTTCTAACATTAAAATTGGGAAACAATAAAATAGAACTAAAATGGAAAAAACTATGTGTCGCTAAAATCCATTTGAATCATCAACACCATAGAAATAAGTAAATAAATATAACAAAATGTTATTAAAACAATCAATATATAAGAAAGTGAAATATATATCTTAACAGGAACTTTAGTGAACATTGATTTAAATAATGAAGTAGTATATTTACGGTAAAAATGAAATGGAGAGGGTTGGTATTCAACTGTTATCTGAATGTTGCTCAATCTGAAAAAATGGTCAAATATGACTATTGGTCAATAAGACTATTGGTCAATATGGTCATTAGAAAATATTCACATGGATGATATTTTTTACATTATAATTAATTTTTATAATTTATAATGAAAATAATTAATTAATCCATAAAGGAGAATCCATTTACTCAACCAGTAGTGTTATTTCATATGGATCCCATTTTTTAAAACATGGGATGGAGGAAGAGTCACTAGAGATCTCTTTCAACGATGTCCAATCTAATGTTAACAAGTTAAGACATAATGAAATTTTCTATGAGAGAAGTCCATGTTGGTGTAAATTTTCACTCATTGGATATTAGAGGAGCCTCCCCATGAATCTATCACTATATGACACCTTACTCTTTATATGTACGCCGATGTAATAAGGGTTTTTTTATTAGGACTTAGTTACATAGAGTGTAATTAATTTGTAAAAATCAAATTATTATTTAATTAATTACATTTTAAATATAGGTTTTCATAATAATATTTATATTTTATTGAGATGAATAAGATAAATTGATTTCTCAAAAAAATTATAATTTTCAAAAAAGATATAATTTTTTTATAATAAAATGAGGTCTTCTTGATAATATTTATTTCAATATAATAGTATTTTAATAAAATATTATTTTAATATAATTGATAAAAAATTATCTTTTCATAGGAATTTTTTAACTGCATGAAATTTTACTATGCCTCACAACCCACTATTTTTTTAATGAATTCGTATTGTTAAATATAAAAGTTTCGATTCTCATATTTATAGTATTATTTTAGTAAAATAGACATCATTTCTAAAATCATCATTTTAAATTTAGGTTAGGGTGAATTTATGGGAAATTTTTAATATAATTTATTTTACCATAGATAGTAATAATACAAATTCAGTTTTTTGGTATATTTAATAACACCCTAATTATGTCATAATGGTAAAATAATCAATTAATAGCAACGCAGGAACAAAAATATTTTCTTCAAAATTATAATGTTTTTTCAAAAAAATTCAACAATTTCTAAACATATAAATGACTTCTAAAGTTTAAATGGTAACTTTTACATTAAAAACATTATTTTGTGAAATATAAATTTTCCATAAAAAAGATGAATTAAAAATAATATCAACATCTAGTGGATTAAAATAACATAAAATGTGTCCCACATGACCAAACACATGGGAGAAAAACATGGAAATCCAACGGTTTTTCCTTTTCCACAATCTAGATTTCAAAGGCTAATATTTGATAATTTTTAAAAAATCCACTAGATTTTCTATAAATACCCACCCATTAATCTTTTTACATTCACTCCCATTACATGATCCATAAAGATATTGTGTCTTTACATCCCATGAATAAACATAATGTGTCCTCAATCCTCCATCATTCTATTCCTCATGATTTTGGAGTAACTCTTGTAGGTATTGGAATTATCCTTCTTTTCTATTCAATTCTTGAACCACATTTCACATGTCTTATAAATGTTATGGATAATTGTTTTTACCCATTTTATGATAACCTTACTGAAAAATAATTTTTCATCAACACAATACCATTTTAACTATAATTTTACCCCTTTCTAAAACCATTTTTATACCCTTCATGCTGTAGAAAATGATCCTCAAATTTCTCTATCTACTTAGGAAATATTCTTTTTTTTGAATACCCAAACCAATTATATTTAAATGGGAATTCAATTATATGTAAAAATTATTTTTTATTCAGTTATTTACACCAAATAAACTCACATTTCATTTTCATGGCCTAAAAATGTATTGAAGATCTTGTCTTTACGAAATTTTGATATGTCATTACTTGATAAGAAAACCATTATTTATTTTAAATTTTTAAATAGATTTATTTACTATGATAAATTTTTCTCATATTAATTAATAAATATAAGTGTTGTGTTCTTAAATAATTCTAATTCATTGCATTAAATTTTATTCTCTATAGATGACTTGTTTTATGATACCTTGTTGAATAAACATGGATATTTTCTTTTATCACTCCATGGTGACATTCTTATGAATGTCTCGTTTAAATGTTATAGTAACATTTCCATGTTATGATTTATGTTTATTTTATTATTATATTCCCCATGTCCCCTTTCTCATGTCAAAAAATAATATTACTAATGTTCTTATTGATAGTCCTAATGATCACATGTAAATTTTTTCCCTTTTTTATTCACTTACATGGACTCATGTTCATCCCATTCAATTGATGAATGTCCCAAGGATATGATATGCATTAAATTTATATATTATGAACCTATGAGTATGTATTAATGTGGATTAAGAAAAAAAATTACGTTTTTCTGTATTAATTATATTATTTCAAAGAAAACTATTTTAAATGATCCTATGTTTTTTACCATGTAATGAAATGTTTTGTAATAAATAAGAGGGATTCCATAATAATTTTACCAAAAACAACATCATAGTGTTAAATGCATGAATTTCATTTTTAATAATTTTTATGTTATCCACATTCAATATTAGAAACACTTTTACACTCCCACCAAAGTACTTCTATAGCAAATAAATATATTAGTATTTGATCAAAATAATCTCTTTAATGACATCATCAAAATAGATATTCCATATCGAGGAATCCTTTGTGAAACCATAAAAAGAAAATTAAAAATATTATTCATTATAAAATTTATTCATAACTTCATAAATATTGGGTTGTATCATTTTAAAATACTCAATTAAATTTCTCAATTACATATATCTCAAAATTAAAATGAGATGTTATAACTGAAAAAACATAAATGAAATTTTTAATCACAAAGGATAAAAATTTTATTCAATGTAAATAAATTGAATTTTCTCGTGACAATTTGTAACTTACTATAGTTTATAGTAAGACACTATACCATCCATTACAGTTTTGATGAAATAAAATAAAATTTTAATCCATAAGAATAATTCCCTATGCATATCCACAATGTTCCATACATGGTTAATGGAAATGGGGTTGAATTCAGATTCCATGTATTTTAACCATTTCATAGAATGATATCTCTTGAAAGAATCAAGGTAGAACGTATATTTATCATTTATGAATATTTATTCATCATTATTAGTTTTGATAAATCCATATCTCATTATATATTGGTAATTCTTATAAAATCATTATGGGTTTTATATAACTTGAGTCTGTTATTCCTACAAAACTCATTAGGGAACTATCTCAAAATACACCATATGAACACTTATGATTACAATTATCCATGTAAAAATTTACTCAATCTAACTTTATATCTTACATGTTTCTATTCAATTATAGTTCATGTTAGTCTATAAAAACTATGTTTATTATACCATCTATCATAAGGTGTCCTTATGAATACATTAGATGGGAAAAGTAATTTGAGAATGTATACATCACTAAAGTTTAACCCCAGATTATAACAGGGAGGACACACTAACATGTAATAAATTTTAAAATTCCCATCAGGGTTTGATACCTCTTGTTAGTCACACTATTCCATTATACAATTTAACAAGGTTTAATTTTTCAATCTCGTAAAAAATATATCATTTGAAAATTGAATTACTAGACCATGTACTCACCAACCAAATCCTATTATAAAATCATAATACTTTTTCCTAATTGATTAAATGCTTTGTTTGAAATCTTTTTAAATATTTCAAATGTTTTTTTCTTTTGTTTCATTCGCAAAACATTTCCCACTGAATAAAGTCATCATTTATATTCATGATATACCTTATATTTCAACTAGATTTATCACTCGTTTGTTAACAAATTTCAATATGCATGAGATCAAACAATTCATTAACACATTTATCTTTTAAAATAAAATTTTTAATAATATTATTTCCTATAAAAAATGAAATAAAAATATCGAAATTATTAATTATTAAATGGTTCCAATAATAATTTATTATATAGTAATTTTATGTTTTTCTCATTTATTTTCCAAAGGGGATACTACCAATTATCATTGTTACTTTTATAATCCTATTCATTAATATTTTTAAGGTTATAGACATTAATTTATATATAAAAAATATATAATTCTTTTATAATGTTTCTAATTTCATAAAACATTCCATTAATATATGAAAAAAGCTCTTATTTTGAATAGATAATGAAAATAACTAATTTTCTAACCATTATGCACAAATTATAAATCAATTTATTATGTAAATATAATAAAATTTTACTAATTATAGAATTCATGAAAATGGTAAATTCAGATTATATGTGATGAAATATAGTAAAATGACACTTTATCTAATATTGGCACAATGAAATGATTTAACCTTTATGAATTCCCACCAGTCTTCATGTCCATGCATGGTAGAACATATGCGTAACAAACACCTGGTATCAAATACCAATGAGTTAGTGTTGATGAATTTTTTTCAACAACATTAACATTTAAATAATTAGAATGATTACGTTGGAGAACATGTATAAATTTTTTTATCAACCAAGATCTATCGTATATGTTGCAACAATATGGTTTCCCAATATAATCATCACATAGTATTCCTTAATCTATAAAAATGAGAATTTTTTTGGGTTAGAATCATGTTTTGTATATTTTTAATAACTAATTTTTATGAGACCAATACCATTAAAAATTAAGACCCCGTAAATCCAATAAATTTATTGACCTATGAACCAAATTTTACTAATGAAAGAGTCTGCCAAGACCCTTTTCTAGAAAATTAGTTTAATTAGGTTGGAAATAATCCCAATCCAATCTACTTTTATTCACGTAATTATTGAGTAGATAATATATTTATCCAAATCCATCGTATGGATTAACTCAACTCAATCCATGTGTTATCATAACTATTAGGGATTCCCAATTATTTGATTAAGAAATGCCATTTATAAGGCCCTAACTATTATATTGACCTTGATTCTTTCATTACATAGGAAATATAATATTGGGGAACTCAAATGTGGCCTAAAACTAACATGATGGATGATGAAGGGCTTGATAATTGTTTCTTTGTATATAATGTAACAATTATTATTTTTAGGGGATTTATTTCAAATTTTCAATTTTTTATTATGTATCTCTTAAATATTAATCCCATTACATCTATTTAAATAATTCTTATCTCATGTTTTGTTCCTTTTTTTGTATACATGATTCTATTTTTTAATGTATGAATCACTATTACAAACATAGAAATAATATTTTCACACAAAATTAATATGTACCTATTTATAGAACCCACAAGTTTGTGTTACTCATACATAAAATAGAAACCAATAGTAATACTATTTATCTATATTCATATCATAAATTAGGTATATGTAATATTCATGTAATTAAATAGAGTTCTATTCAATTTGAAGTATATTTATAGTACTCCCAATGTGATATATTTCCAACACCTATCCATTGTTGAAGAAGGAATAATCCTCTAGGGTTATTTTTAGTGTTACCTTATCTATCTCCATCAAGGAGACTATAATAAAAATAGTTTTTATTTCATTATATCTCTAAAAGGAAAATATGGTCAAATTATATTTGAAAACTATTTTTAACATTACAACTATAAAATTAAATCATGAACAAGTTATATGAAAACCTAATATTTTGATATCACACAAATCAATTAATATAAATATTTATCTTATAGAATCAATTTATCATATAAATATATGAATATGAAATATTAAATTTCTATAAATAACTAATTAACAAAAATATAAAACATAATAAATAACCATTTTTTCAAAATATTGAGAAATATATATATTTTATTTATTTATTTATTTATTAAGAATGAAAATTAATAATTTATAATGCATAATTTATATCATTTAGGAATATATTATAAAATATAATTAAATATATAAAAATTTTCTTTTTAATTTTTTTATTAATGTCATAATTTAAAATGTGTAATAATTTTATGAATTGAAAAATACAATTGATAATGGAAGAGGTATAAAAATATATCACTCATATTTTACAATATATTATTATAATATCTGATATGAATCAAACCACTAATTATAATAAGAAGATTCATATACCACCAATTATAGTTAATGCAACAGATGTTCTTATAATTATGTTATGCCTATTTGTATTTTATAATATGATGGATGAGTCATATTTCGTAATGATTCATATAATTTCATATCACATAGATAAAACCAATAAAATTCATTTATATCTTAGCTTATGATATAAATTATTCATATACTATAGTCAGCCAAAATAAATTTATTCATACCATATTTGATGATATTGCTACATATTATTTTTTATGTGGATTAATTTAAAGAAAAAATTAAATATTCAGGTTCTATCCTCGAATAAAAAGTATTGGATACCATTGATAGGATATATGTAACAATCCAATGATATTATATAGATGAAAAACCCATATATGACTTGATATATCTTTAAAGAATCAATAAAACATGGAAATAAAGAAAAACCCACTGTAGGAGTACCGATGATGTAATAGAAATAGAAACAATCTTCCATAATTGAATGAATATGTTTTATTTTCCTCACTAAAGAGAAAAACATTTAATTTTATCTGTGAGGGGATAACAATGGCATTCTATCCTAGATTATTTCTTGAGGAACTTTGATCATTAAAGGAGTAATATCTCCTTCAACCAGAGGTTAAAAGGACCTGGTAATAAGGGAGTATCATCTATATAGTGTGAATCATGGTTATTATGAAAATATGAGACCACATCACATTACTATCATCCTAATTTTTTTTATTAATCATTTTATCCATCTCAAACCTATTAGTACACGTGTTATGATCATTATATGTTACCTCTCATTGGATAAATTATCATTAAACTTTTTAATGAGTGTATAAGAAAATAACTAATAAATAAAAGATTCCATTATTTATTAATTTCGAAATTAAGATAGTGATATGGGAATGATAATACAGGGATATATTACACATCAGGAAGAGGGCTGAATTATTATACATGTCTAATTTATCACATCTTTATTCCCATTGAACCTTTTCTCTTTCATTATTATATAAATATCCTCTTATTCTTTATCCCATTCTATAGATACAAAGAAAACTAGGATATATGACGAGTCACATGGATAAACATTCAAAATGAATGGCTAGTACTTGAAATGAGTTTGGTTTATTGGAAACATACAATTGACTAGTAACAACCTATAGAAGCAATTATGAATTTTTTATCAATTTTACTATATTTTAGGGAATTACCTAGTTTAAGGTGTCCTTATGAATCTTTATATATTCTTGCTAAAAAACAATGCATTTTAGAAATAAAAACAAAATAATATTTTGAATATCAACAACATCATTTTTAATGGGATACTTCTATTACTATCATACTTTTACCTAAAACATTAAAGGAGTTCTAATCATATATCCAAATGAATATACACATAGATTGCCTCATTTTTCATCACTAAATATATAAGACCAAAATATTTTTATTATAACACATGAATAATTATAAATCTTATTTCTTCTAAAACTTGATATGTTTAAAAAATTATTTCATCTCTTGTTCTTATTACTATAAAATAACTTATCTTATCACATTTTTATCTTCTTTATCATTCAACCTCACTACATGATTTTTTTTTCAAATTTTCTTCTTCTTTATTTGAAAAATACAATTATATAGTGTGTGTTTTATATACTATCAACATAAATATCTTACATCAGAAACGATTCATATCTTGGAAATGTTACATTAAAATGCCTTTGATATTGAAATTAAAAAATTTCTTCTCTAAATTCGGTGGTTAAACATCAGATTTTTTAATTTTATTCAATATTTTGGGGATTTATATACTACATATCACTATATCCATCAACATGTATGATTTATTTAAACTATAATTCATATATTCAAACTTATTTAACCCATTTCAATAACAGCTTTCTCTCCAGTTATATCTATTGTGTCTTAATGACATTCTCTATACCTTTAATGCTAATAAAAAGTTGGTAGAGATCAAGTTAGAGATCTATTGATTCATCCAAATAGATAGACCATAATATCCCATAAAAACTGTATGAATATCCTTAAAATGTATTGAATCATTGTTGGGTGAAAAATGATAGGCAATTTTCCTTCAAAACACTGATCAACATGGTTATAGATTCCAAAATATGGTCTTTTTGGCCTGATACTATAATGATCGAACACAAAATATTCATCCATGGCTTTAATATTATCTAATTTCCATTTCATACTCCACATACACCTTTTTTGATGATGACCTACATTAGTTACCTCAACGTTTTAGTGGATTTCCCATTTCATATAAGTATAGAGGAGGTCCACCATTGGGACCACTATGACCAATTTTTCCCTTCTACTTTAGAAATATTCACACTAAAATTATAACATATGAACCACCATGGGAATATTCCTTTTTTTTTCTATTTTTGGGACATCCTCTTTAATACACGATGTTCAATTAGTTTGGAAACATCTGGCCTATATCTCTATTTTCAACAACACCACAATTAGGTCATGGAGTTGTCCATTCTAAAAACATTCGACCATAAAACATATCCACCATGGGTGTAGTCTTCTTGAATTTTCCTTCCTTTCTACCAAGTTCCCTAATAAATTCATGAAAACTATATCAACTGAATAATATCCTTAAAAATTCATAAAAGTCTGAAATCAAGATATATTTAATATTTTGATAATTTCACACCACATATTCTGATTTATCTTATTAAAAATATCCATAGAATGTTCTTGTGAATAAAAAATCATAATAGAGATATTATATCCTTGACATGGAACTACCAGTATTCAATCCAATCTTATAATTCATATTTGTTAATAATAAATAAAAAACTGGATATCATTGCACAGGAGGAATCATCTTCATATTATTTCCTTTCTCAAAATATTTTCAATAGAAAATTGTATTTAGTCATTAAATATATAAATACTCATTAAAAATATGATTTTTATTCATTCATAAAAAACACAAAAAAATTGGGATTCAAAAACATTCCCTAACAATTTATTATTAATTACAACTTATAAATATCTTTATATAAGTTCTCATAAATCTCTGTTAATCCAATTTCCATTTTCATTCCCATTACCATTAGTAAATGAATTATATATTATCATCCACTTATATAAAAAAAATTACATTGGTAACAATTATTTCTATGAAATTTTTATATATCTATTCATTTCTATGTCTACTAATCTATTATGGTTTAGAAAAAATGGGTTTGATTTAAAAAACTATTATATCCATAAATAATTGAACATTGAACTAATCATAAATGAAACAACATAAAAATATATTCATTGTTTTTATAAAAAAATAGAAGAATACTATTTTTAGTACCACTTGAGAGACGAAGTGTGATATAAATTTATCAATGATGATAATGGGAATGGATTTCTTACATGCACATAAAAAGACATGACTGATCATTTGATGTATAAATAGTATGATACAATGGCTTTCAAACAACATCAATTTTAATTTTTAATGGTTTTATTTAAATTATATCCCATTATTATTGAATCTGAATTTTTATTAACATGGATGATATATTATGATAACATTCATTTACAATTAAACCAACTTCATGAACATTCCAAAAAACGTATATTTTCATGAGAGAATAATTTATTGTGGCTTCTTCATAATTATTTACTCATCTCCCACTCATGAAAACAAAACTTATTAAATATATAATGGTAAATATCTTAAATAGATGACAAAAATATATTACAACATGGACATTTGAAAAGAATATATTTCGTAATCTCGTCCTTCTAATTTCATTTGTTCTTGCTACATTGAGTTTTTGGACTTGGAAATTTAGAGATAATATATGGGTTTCAATTCCCTGTTATGCTCTTCAAAAATCATAATAACTTAAACCAATCTTCCATTTTGATGTTAGTTAAAATAGTTTATTTTTGGTGTCATCCTACATCTAATTAAGCTTCAATCATGAAACTATTTTTTCTTAAGTTTACCATAGTTACCTATAATAATATAAGGTGTGTTTGGAATTAGTATAGAGATTAGTTAATTTAAATTATTAAAATATTTTTTTCAATTAATAATTACTCTTTATATATTAAATAAATTATTATAATTTATTTCCTAATATTATATGATCATTTTATTTACCATTTATATTTTAATTTATTATATCTTGGTTTTGGTGAATTTTATTTTTCATGTTTCCAGGTTAGTTTAATTTTTTATTTTTAAAAATTAGAATTTTTTGTATATATTCAAATAGATATTAAAATAGATATTATATAATGGTGTGTGTGTATTTTATTTGGTTCTTTTAAGTGTGTATTGTTTAATTTTTCCCCATGTTTTTATATAGTTTTCACTTGTCACCTGATGACATTATAACTATATTAAATGTGATATCTGTCAGATGGATTTTCTATTATATAGGTATACTATATTTCATTTAATTTTGTTTTGAAGGAATAATAAATGAATGAATTTATAATCCCGTTCTCATATTCAGTGGGATTATATTATTTCTCTAATTAGTATACCATTTCCACTATTTAATTGGATATGATTATGCTCTGACATTGTATACATATCTACCAGCATAAGACTGTATCACCTCAATATTTTGAAAGAAGAAAATTATATTTGATGGAATATATGAAATGAAACACCTAAGTTAAACCAGAATGTAAAAAGATAAAACATTACAATTTCTATGAAATTTATTCCTTTATATGGATTGTGGTATATGCATCCCAGATATTTTTGTGTTCAATATATTATATGATACCGAACATCGGGCATAAATGACCCATGAAGAATAAAACCCTTTTATCCAGGCTATTGAAATGGTGGGTATGAATAATATAAACATGATTTATATATATATATATGTATATATAAATATATAAATTTCATTTTTAGTATAAATAATTAATAAATGTTTTCTAAATAATCTTTAAATGTTTATTAAAGTAATTTTATTCATCGAAAACATGTTTTCTTAAAAAATGGTATTTATTTGGGTGAATGGCTTGGATTTTTTCACAAATATTTGCTTACCCTTGAATAGTGAAAAAATCCATATGTTGTAAAACATAATTTAGTTTCAATAAATTGTGTCAATTTAAAAGTCCAAATATTTTTTTGAATTTAATTTAGAAATAAATAATTGTTATTTTGATAAATTTGATTGACTTAATTATAATACATTTATATTTGTACTATATATTTATATAAATAACTTTTTGGGTTTAAAAACAGTTGTTTTTCTAAAAACTGTATTAATGATAATAATATTTCTAAATATTAATTAATTAAAACAACACCTATTGAGGAATTTATTAAATAATTTATTTTTATATTAAAGTAATTATTAATTTAGAATCATAAATTTATAACTATTAGTCCCAGTTTTAATATAAAGACATCTTTTTATTTAAAAATTCACTTCTAGAGAACATGCTTTTCATAGCCTCACTAAGATAAATTTTAAATTCAAAATTTCCACATATCTGAATTTAAAATATTAAAATGGATTAAATATATTGAATAATAAATCTGATTATTTTATAATAATTTCAGAATAATGTTTTCCAATAATGAATGTTGAAATTTTGGGTGATTAATTTCCATAGTTCACGTAAAAACGAGTTTAACTGGTGGTTAAACTAAAAAGAAAAATGAAAAAATATCCAAAAAAATAAATAAAACTAATTGGATTGAAATAATTTAAATTATTATAACTATTTTTTTGATAATGATATATTTTATAATCTCTTTTTAATGTTAAATATTTGGGTATACCTTTTTATTCAAAACATTTACATGTGTTCTACTCAACTCACATATAATTAGTCACCCTCTATTATATCCACATAGTACAATACAGTCTGATTGTAACATCAAACACATATTTAATGTGATTCCTATATTTTTTACCCATGATGTTTGTCACTTTATTTTTATTATTAATTGATAATAAGAATTATTTTCGTGTTAACAGAAGGTGGTCCTCTGGAGAAGACTTATTATTATTAAACATGAGATTTCATATTATTTCATATATGACATTTACAGAATATTATTAAATTTTAATGATATAAGAAACCATTATATATAATATATATATGTGTGTTTTTATGTTAATGGAATAACCACTATCCTTCTCCTCATCCATAAAATGTGATTAAAAATAATTGTTTGTGTGTACGATAGACTAGCACATCGCGAAAAAATGTCATTCATTTTCTGTAATCAACCCCATGGTTTTTTATAATGATTAACTTAAAATATATTTGTTTATTTGGGACATTTTTATAATTATTGAGATATTATAACACATATTCATTCTTAATTTCTATTTCATGGTGGATAAGATAATGTTTCTCATGTGTACGGTGGACTACCACCTCACAAAGTGATGTGATTCATTTTCCACTAACTCTTCACATGGAAAGAAATGAGGATGATTTTAATGAATATTTTTAAAATAAATGATCTAATTATTATATTAATTAAATTTTTATCCATGATAAATGATTATATATCATTTTATTACAAACACTACAAAATATTAGCATCGTTCAAGGATACATGTAGACTATTGCCTGCACAAAGTGATGTGACTATTTTTTCATCACTAAATCACATGGATGACATGTATATATATATATATATGTATGTATGTATATTTCTAAAAAATACATAGTATTTATGATACTATTTTCTTTCATGATTTAAAATAACATATTCATTTTTTCACAATGTCAATTGAAATGTGGAAACCTTACTCATGTGTATGTATGACCTATTGCTTCCATAATAGTAATGTTAATGAATTTTCAAAATAATATTTTATGATTGGTTTTAAAATATAAATTTATGGATAAATATTAAAATTAATAACTGAGTATTATTCTATATATGTTGAAATAATGTCCTCTTTTACCACGATCAACACACCAAATACGTTTTGAAACAATGAACCCAATGTCTCAAAAATTCAACAAGGGATTAACTGATTAAGTATTTGAATATTTCATTAAATATAAATAAAGTAAAATATTTATGCATATGGAAATATTCCTATGAATGTTTCTTAAAAATATAATAATTTACATAATATTATTATATAGTAGTTAATGTACATACATGGAATGTATGGACTCCTTATTAGTGTTTATCTTCTCACATTTTATTTCATTGAGACATATGAAATATTCACCACCAATTTTTTATTATGTGGTAAATATACATCCCATTTTATATTTAGTATCATTAGTCCATAATGAATAATGATATTTTTCTTTTGAAATTGAAATTGTTTATCCAAGCGATTGGACATTAAGTTAATATATGTTGGAGAGTTTCAGAACACAATTTAATTTCATTAGTTTATAGTACTTCACCATTATATTAAATATTATCATATTATATGTGTATTGTATTTTTTTATATTATTTTATCCTTACAATTAATTTATGTTAATTTAAATTTGCCACAAAAAAATCAATTTATTGTTTAATACTCACTATAGTGTTATGATCATTGTATGGGTTTCTCATCTCAAATTTTTTTTCTTTGAGACATATATATTTTTATAGTTCAATCTAATTTTGTGATGTGTATATACTAAAATTTTACATTTAATATCATTAAATTCCTTAACTTCATGATATTTTAAGTATCATTTTATATCATGCGGACTAATATTGAGAGATACAAAATTTGAATAAGGATTTATGTAAAAAATTTATATCTTTTGAGAGTGTTAAATTTCATGGTTATTTTCATGGAATTATTGAGATATTATTTTATTGAACCACTTATATTTTTATCACATTATTATGTATTTGATTAAAATTTTATATTTCTATATATTAACAAACTCGATTGTAAGTGATAATCATTTTGAATCTTCTTCAAGATTAAGAATCTTTCCATTCCATATAGATTATTTTTAAAAATATTTCAAAAATATTATTTTATAAAAATAAGTGATTTTCTAAGTCTAATTTTTGTGATAATTTAGATTCCACCAAATTATTTTAGAAATAAATTTCATAAAATTTCCCAATTGGGATACTTTTTTTCCATTTACAATATGATTGAAACAATGTTCATTTTTAACAATAATGACATGAATTGATTTTACTCCCATTATGTAAATTATTTTCCAATATGATTATTTTTAATGTATCTATGTTTTTTTCAATGAATTTTATTTTTCAATATTTTTTGATTGTTTATTTTTTATAATATATTTTCCAAATGAAAAGTTTATTTTCCTAAAAATTATATATAATGATAATTTAATTTCCATTCATAAAATTCGAAAATCATTTTTGTTACTTATTCTCCAAAGGGGATATTTTGTAATGGACCTATCCTCATTCATTATCAAATTCAATACAATTGTTTTAATAGATTTAATGATTCCCCTTTAATTTTAAACATTTTCAATCTTGTTTTAAAGATATTATTATAAAACATATATCTTTTAAATATGTTAATGTTCCTTCTAAGTGGTTATAATGGAAAAAAATACTTTTATATGCGATTATCTGGTTTCAAAGAGATTATAATGGAATGATTTTATTGGACATGGTTTAATAAAATTATGAATTGAATAATGATTGACTTTATGATCTTTATGATGATATTATTTTTCAATGTTAATTATTTATAATTAATGGATATTGTTATGTGATGGGTGCACTCAGATATCACCGAGTGAGCAATATTTTCATATAGGATAGTGTTCCTAGATATATCTAGGTGAGTCCAATATTTAATATATTTTGGGTTCACCCCTATAGTGATCCAAGGAATTGGTTAATGTTTCGAGTCTCTATAAAAATGAAAGAGGGAGTTATTAGAGGGTTTCTCCATTGGTGTAAACTAGGAAGTAGTTATTTCTGACTTAGAATTAAATATGTTGTGAATATAATTTTCCAATAATCCTAACCCAGTTTCATTATTCTTTTTGTGGGTTATAAATGTACCTTTTTATCAATATTGGAAATACATGGCACTTGATAATTTAATTTGACGACTCTTCCCTTTTTTATATATATAAGACATGTTTTCATGTTTGATAATATATTTATTTATGGGAATGAGATATCTTATGTAATTCATATGTACTTTGATTAGGTAATCATAACCTTATTATTACTTTAATAATATAGATTACATGCAATTATTTTTGTTTTTTACATATACTGTGCATTTTATGTTATACTTATTAAGTATTGATTTCCTCATATTTTCATGTTTGATGTTTAACGTGATATTTATATAAGGTATTCATGTGGAAAATGATGATAAAAACTGTGTAAAATTAAAATATAAGTACACTAGTAAATATAATCACTTGAATTCAATGATACTGTTTTGAATTGGTTTTCCATAATTCTCTAAAAATAAAAACCTAACTGATCCTAAGGTATATATATGATCTAATATTTCCTTTTGATGTTCTATGATTTTATGGTAAATGTTGGGTAAACATAATCAGTATAAAATTTAGAAATTTTAATGTTACTTTATAATAACAATATCAGTGATTGTGGGTCATGGGATGATATAACTTGTATCAAATGAAGGTTTTGATAACATTGGAGATTATAATATCTTACTGTTAGGTTATCATAAGAGTTATAGATACAATCGAATGAATATTATTATAAGAATGATCATAGGTTTAAAGTCTTAGACATTCCATTATGTTTTTAATATATGAGATCATAAATGTATTAACGATATTTTAGGATTTGTTTTAATAGTTTTAATTATACTTATTGATTTTTAATAAAATAATGTCTGGATTTTTATTTTATCGAAATAATTTTTAAGGTGTTGATTTTTGTTAGTGATTATATGATCTTGGATATTTATAAAACTAGTTTTATCATATACATAATAAAAATATTGAAAAAATTTGGTTAATAAGTGATTAATGCTATTTAATCATATGTTCAATGTTATTTTTGGGAATATAAGTGGAATGGTTTGAGATATGATTTTATGATACCACACTCTTTCATTTTATGTTTGTTGAGTTTGTTTGTGACATATGGATATTTAGATTTGGAATAATTTAGTTTGAACATCGAGTATTACTATTGAATTTTAGATATTAATGTAATATTTTATCATATGATGGTTTATTCATTTTGGTAAACATCGTAATATATGATAACCATTTTTGGATAATTTTTAAATGTAGGTGGAATATCATGATTATCCATTTTATAGTTATGTGTCCCTTTGAAATCTTTTTTTAGTTCATAAGGGTTTAAAAATAAAATGGAATACACATCATATAGAGAAATATATGAGATTGAAGTGTAATTTGATTAATAGATTAAAATATATTAATCATTTAAGTATATTTTTTATGCTCGTATTCTAGATGGAAAAAGGATTCCTCAACTCTAGAAAAATAATCTTGAAACAAAATTTTTTCCTATTAACATGATTTATTATGATATTAATGAACTTTTTAAAACCTATTTGGGTTATGTGTATTGGAATGATTATTTTTTCATGATCATTATATTTCCTAGGTCCCATTGTCTTTGTCACTCTATAATTATTTGGACATAAATCATTTCATCCATGTCACTTCCCACCAATGTTCTCATATTCTCTAACCAAGTATGTGTTATTAATGATTCCCTTCGTGATTCCATATATATATCTATATTAATATAATTTATTGGATGTTTTAATGACCCTTTTTACAATGTAGATTTCTAAAAAAGTTATTTTTAAATTTACATCCTTTGATTACCTAGATAATGTTCAAATTCATAGGATGCAATTGTTTAAAGGGGGAGGATGTAACACAATGATATTTTTTAAGGAGAAAATTCTATTTGATAGCATATAAAAAATGAGGGACTAAGATTAGATAATATTAAAATACCCAATGTTTTTTTGAGATATTTATTTTTAAATTAATTTAATCACTTCAATAGGTTTCATTATATATAACCCCGACATGTTTGTGTTTAATTGAATAAATGACACACAACACCGAGTAAAATGACGCATGAAATATATAACTATTATATCCTATCAAATAAACTATCATGTAAGAATAATATTAACTACATTATGATATATATATATGTAATAATCAATAAAACATATATATATATATTATTAACAAATAATTAATCTCTTTTTAGAAAATTGATATTCTTAATTATAAGTTTGCTTTTTCTTCAAAAAATATTTTTATTTCACCTCTAGAAAAATATTACATACGTTATTTACATATTTTAGGAAATTTATTTCGTAAAATGAACATAAGTTTAAAAATAATAATATCAAAATTTACATTTGGTGACATTTTCATATTTTTCTTAATATATGTTCTATTCAATTAATAATGAAAAATAATATTTTTTATAATATAAAAACTTTTTTTAAATAAATTACCTATAATTAATAATATAATTTTTTTAAATATGATTTAAAATTACATATTTATTATGTTTTATATTTAATCCACTTAATTAAATTTGGATCATCATTATACTAAATTATATTATTTATATATTGTTTTTTGGTTTAAAGTGTTCTTTCAGACAACTATTTTAATGTGAAAAATGTTTTATTATTTTAACGAATAAAAAACCCCTAATGTGGATTGATATAATTGAAAAGTATAGATTATATTTAAAAATTATTAATTTTTATTCATAAAATGATATTTTCATGTAATATTTTTAATATAAAATCATCATTATCTTGAAAAATACACTTCATGAAAACAAGTTTTTCATCGTGTTTATGGGTTTACATTTAATATAAAAATTTTCCAATCGTTGATTGGAATTTTAAAAAATTTATTAGATATTTGGATTCATAATAACTCATGTTATATAAATTTTTTTTACCATAATTAATCATGAAATAGTAAAAATTAATTACAACAGTTAAATTAAAATCATGTTTTCATGGGAATAATCAAAAACTATAATGGTTGAAATGTTCTAAAAACATGAATAGAATTTATTTTTTGGCCATATAAAGATTTTAATGTCTATAAATATCTATAATGAACTAACTTAGAGCATTTTTTCCTGTAAAAAATGTGGGTACACATTTTTCTTTTCAGAACATTACTAAGTGTACCACTCATATCCCATATTAATGGCCACCTACACTCTTATCCTCTTAACACCTTAAAAAACTATTGGATTGAAAAAATATATATTAATTTAATCATAATTTACCTCCCTAATTCATAGTACCATTTTATTGATTAAAAATACATCATATGAATTATTTTGATAATATTCTAATGAGGTTGTCTAAATAAGAGGTATCCTTCTTAAATTTGAGTTTTTATTTTATTTATTCTTCCACATCTCAAAAATATTGTTCAGTAATTTAGATATACTAATAAAAAATTCTACCATATGATATTATATTATTATTTTAATTCTGAATGATAAATTCATCTCCACTTCTATAAAATGTTG
Organism: Viscum album; assembly: GCA_963277665.1. Lineage (NCBI taxonomy): Eukaryota > Viridiplantae > Streptophyta > Magnoliopsida > Santalales > Viscaceae > Viscum > Viscum album. The sequence goes on from OY728161.1 coordinate 1,878,146,699, forward strand.
TAATAAATTATCATTTGTGTTTATGGAAGACTCTCGTCATCTGAACTAATGCCATTTTTATTTCAACATAACCTATGATAGATTGTTATAATGACGTATTTAACGTACATGTATGATATTTGAGAAATTATTATTATTATTTATTTAGTATATCACTTATACATTATTGAAATCCATTCCATGGTTGATAAGATAACCCCACTCATGTGTGTGGTGGACTACTGCCTTACGAAAGGATGTGATTCATTTTTAAATAACACATTAAATGAAAGTAAAAAAGAATAAATTTAAAGATTATATTTTATATAAATGATTTTTTATGATATTTATTACATTTTATCTTTCATAAACTATAATTTATCATTTTTTTATTACAATAAAAATTATAACATCTTTCATGTGTATGTGTTGACTACCACCTCTATGAAATGATGTGACTCATTTTTTCATTAGTAAATCACAAAGATGATATATATATATAAACATTATTAAAATGTAATTTTTATTCTTTTTAACATTATATAATATTAAAATATTGAATACCTTCTGTCAATAACTATAATTGAACAATGGAATCTCTACATATTCATATTTATGTTCAACCATCCCCATGATCATAATGTTGTTTATTTTTCTAAAAATATTTCATCAGTACATTAAAAAGATTAATTAATTATTAATTATATAAATTATTTTTGGATTATTATTACTATAGATATGTATAAACAATTACCTTTATATCCACGACCAACACACCAAATCCATTTTGACATAATGATCTAAATGTCCGGAAAACACATGATGTTGTCTTAACTAAATATGTATTTGATTTTGTAATTAAAAAGGAATAAAATAACTGATTCATGTGTAAGGTATTAATCATGGTGAATCTTTTTAAGAAAAAAATTGATGTAAACTAATTATACATCAGTTAAAAGGGCATACAAGGAATGTCTGGATAACCTAATCCCATCAATATCTAATGGTAGAGTTCGTTATAAAACATTTGATTCGATAAATAATAAATAAAAAAACAATGTAATAAAATTATATTTTTATATAAAGTTGTATAGAGTTTAACCAAATTCTAAATACATCCTGTTAATTTTAACTATAGATATATGAATGAACTGTTATGGATGTGGCTGCACAAGTTCCTAGAAGCCACGATTAGGTGCCTGAGGTTGTTATAGCTAATATATGGGAAACTATGATGGGGATAACATATAAAAGGTCTGAAGTTCTATCCATTTTATACTCTAAATGGAATTTTGGAGGAGGTACTATGCAAGAAAAAAATTCTAGAGACAATAAAAATTAATGTTCAACCACTTGAGTGCACAATATTTTTATATTAGTAATTTCTAAATGAAATCCTCTGGGTAAGAGAAAAAAATTTCATATTAGGCTATATTAATTACAATTTTTTATTAGGAAAAAGATCACTCGAGTGACACACACCATGTCTTGTTCCACCAGACCACCAACCTCCTCAATGTCAGACACCTGGGTGTCGATCACCCTAGGAATAGACTACCTGAGTTCCCACAATTAATAGTCCTCATAATTGGGTTACAATTAACCTAGACCTCAAACATAAAAACTCACCATAACTAGGCATCATACATGGTATGAAACATCAACCATGACTATGAGAACCTACATTACCAATGACTAATACCTATGTTTCTATTCAACATAGACTCTATCTAGGTTCCAAATTTACATAGGATTTCTACCTATGTGTCTTCGTTTCTAAAGACTCTAACCAAGGAAGATACTATAACTGAGCATCCTAAAAGGTTTCTCATTCAACGAGAACTAATGTTTGGTCACTAAATAACCAATTCCTTCTACATGAGAACCCATTATCCAATGTCACCCACTTTCATGACCAATTTATATAGAATTCCTACCAAAATTCCTATTCACTAAGTAATCTTATATGGTAACCCATCTCATTGATTTTTCCTTCAAAAGGATCCACTAAATCCTTACATCATACATCAACTTCCAATCTCCCAGGCCCCATAAAATGTTCCAAAGACAACAAAAAACCAATATGGGTACCCAAATCTCTAAGGCCTCCGTACTAGGAATCCATTTCACCTCACACACCTACCCATGGTCCCATTTCTCTCTATAGTCTTACATTGGATCATATATCACTTATTTATCTTACCATGGAAAACATCTCTACATTACTGAACTATCATCTTAAATAATTAAGTTCATTGGAAAATTGATAGTCTACAGAATTTTGGAGGTCAGACGGGTTTTGGGGTAATGATACTTACAACCCCATACATTATCCAATCTATTAATATGGTCATTATCCTCTACTGGGTCTATCTGTATTTCAAGATTCATGGGATTACTCTTTTTTTATAAATTCATTGTTTAGATATACTCTAAATTTTTTCCTTATCTTCCTCTAGTTAATTCTCTATTCATGGTATCCCCATATTCCTTAAATTGATATCATCCACTAGGTTTCTTCAAATTAATTGAGTCTAGATACTTCTATTTGTTCCCCCATATGCTTTGAATTTTTATAATCCTCTAATTTCATTCAAAGAACATTAGTCATGATACTAATCTTGGTTCCAAAAATTCATTCATCTTATACATATTTAAGGTTACAAAAATAATTGGACGATCATGAATATGTCGAACAATAATCATCACTAAAAACCACTCACCTTATACCCCACATGATAAGTCTTTTGATATATTATAAGAGGCTATGGGATATATATTTTTAAATGAACTGAATATTCCTTGTTATATAACCCCAAAAATAATAACATGTCTTGAAACATTGATCCAATATTCATGGTTCCAAATTCCTCTCTTAATGATACATAGGATTCCCATTTCACTGTCTTGAAAATAATGATGAAACAAATTTCTTACTCAATTTTAGATGTCCAATGCCTTAATCTGTTTTAATAAGATTTAGTGTCGCAACCTACATTTCAAAAAATATTTACTACCAAAATTTATTCAAAAAATGGGTGATATTAAAAATCCCATTGGTAGTTTAATTTTAAAATATTGTTTTGATTCAATTAATTTAAGTAGTTTTTTTACAGGGAATGGCATTTTTCATTCACAAATTTATTAAAGAATCATGGAGTATGGTAGAATACCCATTAATGGATATGTCTACCTCTCATCCTCTCATTCAAAAAATATGTTTCATTACTAAAACCCAAGAAGACCGAGATCTCTCCTTCCAATGGAATTTCATAAAAACCCTTGTGACCTATAATTACCATAATTGGATAAATAAGAATAAAATAAATTTGAAATAGATTGTAGAACCTAACATTAATACTCTTTTTCAAAATATAATTATTTACCATCTAATTTTTCAAAAAGTTATACAACAGTAATGTGTTTCTTGTATTAACATTACAATCTAAATACCATCATTAATAATAATATTATAGGAGATCATTATCTGAATCCATCCAATGGAAAACCATATAGTATCAATGGTTTCCTTGAACATTCATCCGATTATACCTTGATCCTATGATATTAATATTTATATATATTCTTAATTTTTTAGGGACAAAGATACATTGTCACCTACACAGATCCTATAATTCTATATTTTGAATGATATGGGATTGGAGTACCTCCATTAAAGAATAATTAAAACTACTATGATATATATTCTATTCGAGAAAGGATATATCCACTGAGGATTCCACCAAAGAGTAAATTCAATAATTAGAAGAATCCTCCCATATCCATATTAATCTACATAAGTATTGTCTCCCTTTAGTAGGGATATACATTACTACGTTTCCTTATGGGGTTAGAGGATTATGTAAATTTCATCCTTATCATAGTTCAGATTCTACACAGGTGGGATTTCATCACTCTCTATCATAGATAATTTTAAATTTCCTCTACCTCTCTTCGAAATATTTAGGAGGCTACATAAGACATATCAACCTTTTTTTAACAATAGTATTTAGTATGAGGTCCCACTAAGGGATATTTATTTTTATCACTCTATAGCAGATTCTCACCAATACTACCATTAAAAAAATGACACCCATTAACATACCCAAATAATCACATAGGATGGATCATTGAAATTAATTATATAACCCGGATTATGGGACCCTAATAAATATTGATGTTGTGACATTAATTTATTTTTACAAAATAATTAACATGGAATGACCACTAGTGGAAATCAGTAATCTAGGAGTAGGTCCATTCATTTTTAACTATATCATACCTACGGTTTGTTGAAATATTATAAAAGTGGTAAAGGGAAAATTATTGAACATTATTAGTTCATAGAATCAGATTTCATTATTGTTACTATAGTGAATAGTTCAATAAACCACTCAGTAATAAGGGAGATGAATTATTTTTCATATTGGATATTGTAGTAACATCCCACCAAATATAAAAAAAGGTATAATATATAATTTTAAAAGATGGAAATATATTGTTGAAGATATAGTATCTTAGTGGTAACCCTAGACCATAGTGTTATGAAGTTTTTTACCATTATTTTCAGTTATAAGGTGAACCAGAAGGGATGGAAATAATTTTATTATTGAACTTCATATTCTATGGATGTACTTGTTTCATGTATCTTATTTCATATATATAAATATGCTCAATTTTACCCAACTAATGACATGTGGCATGATACTGTTGTATATCAAAAAAGAAAAATTTATATAGAATATCACACACGTAGAGGTATGTGAGAAAGGATTATGTACCGAAAGCCATAGGAAATCAGATTATTTGTGATCACACACTATAATTACACTACTAGATCCTTTATGAGAAGATACCCAGTGAAAAGGAAAATTAACGGCCCTATACACAGACCCCATACCTCCCGAATATAGTAAGAGAATCTCATCTAAGGAGGATATTTATTAGCTTGTCGATAGAACAAAGATACTTGAGATGAAAAATGATAAAATTAGAATAGGAAACATACCTACTAAGTATGATTTCATGAAAATGATGAGTCATCTCATTTAGGGTAACATATTCTATAGGATGAGTTTTATAAACTAATAAATAAAGAATAATGAATCCATATGAATTTAATATTTTTATACAATATCAATTGATTATAATTTATTTCATATACTAGCTAATCCTAATCCACTAGTTCAAAATATTCATTAGAGACTAAATCAGAAGAGTCACCGATAACCAAAACAAATATGTTAACAATACTAATCCTTTACCGACACATTAACATATTTTAACACTCAAGAGGTATCATTTAAAGAATTACTATTTTTTCGTACAATGTAGGAGAATTATATAGATAACAAATGTGAAATGGTATAAATGATTAGGAATCCATATATTGTGGGGGTGGATTTAAATCCTCCTCTACCACCATCCATATTCCAAACACCTCTTAAGTTTATTTAATTAGTCATTAGAAGAATTGTGTAACAAATTTTTCATTTCATAGAGTCAGAATGGTAATTAATATAGAAGAAAAAAGGCATTGAAAAACTAAAATTATTTATGATGAACTTATAAGGTATCATAAGATAGGGTAAAATAACAATATAGTTGGGTCTATTGAATTTATGAAGATCAATGATTGAAATTCAACTTCCTATTGGGTTTAAAATTTTCTAAATAATAATCTATAACCTCTCTAATTCCATGAAAAAAATAAAATGTGATAGTGATGGATTTTAATTCTTGATAGAATGTAACAAAACACCCATGATAAAAAATGATTTTAATATAAAAAATATTATTAATTTGTCTGGAGAACAAATATAAATAATTATAAACTATTCCTATCAATATTAATTACCTAGTTGGGTTTTATGATTCATTTAAAATAAAACAATTTCTATGGGATAATATTCTATAAACTAAGGAACAATCTCATCAAGAACAACTATTACAAATAATGATATAATTTGAAGAAAACATATATATTCATCCTTTAATGAAATGAGGATGAGGTGATGTGATTAAATAAATTTCATGAATAATTGTATCCCATATATAATTATATGTTTATAGTGTAATTCATCTCATCCCAATATAAGATCCTCATCAAAATAAACCATATCTTGAATAGAAATGATTTTGGGAAGAATGACTTCCTATTTAATTATAATTTCCATCATATACTTATTATTTTTTCATAAATTTTATATTAATTATGGTCAAAGATTTTCATGTATCATTGGATAGTCTAATGGTAAATATAGAATATGTGGTTACTATTTTACCCAAAGATGGATAAGAATGGGAAAATCATTATTTGAGAATTAAGAAACATTGTTTGACTAAATTGTCCTTAATGATGAGAATTATTTTCATTTCATCACATGGGAATGATTTATTTAACTATTCTTGATCCCATAACCCACTTTAAAAATACAAAAAAAAACATCAACATTTGATGTGGTTTCCTAAAATTTTTTTTTGGATTTCTTGTTTTTATTTTTTTTAATATAGTTTTGGTGATTCTCGGTAAGACATACAAAATGATAGCAATAATGATTCGAATGGGGGTATGGAGTTAATAGAATCCTGAATTTCTATTTTATACATGGATCTAAAAGAATTAACCCTTATCTATCTAGGACTTGGGAACCATGTCTCTGTTAGGGTGTGGTCATGGATATTTTGGGAAGGCCAAACCTAATTAAAATGTCTATATTTTTATAATTTTCATGTAAATGTTTGGGGAGATTTTAGATATATATATATATATATATATATTTGTTTTTTTGATTCTAATGATTTGTCATTTTTTCCAACATAACCAATTTTGTAAACTAAAAAATATGGATTTGAGACCACGTTATACTTATCAACCTCTCATGATCTGTTATAATTAGCAATGTGGATACGGAGAGCTAGTGGGATCCCTAAGGGATTAATAATTAGTGTATGATTTATTATAATCTATTATCCCATATTTTAGAGAATGGACATTTTCCCACCAAACTAGATGATGGGTAACATCTTACATAATGATACAGTGGTCATCATCCTAGAAAATTATATCCTCTTATAATATAGAGATCAAATCCATGTATATTAATGTAAAATAATTGATGAAAAAATTTATTGATCATGAATTTATTTTTGAATCAGGATCCCTTATTTCCATCAACATTTTATCATCCAAAGATATTAAAGATTGACATCATTCATCATAAATAGGGTTTCTTCACATTTTGATGCTTTAGAATGTGATATCAATAATTTGTCTATTATTGATTAGTTATCTTTGATAATCAACACTCGTATTGTAGTCTATGAGGATAGAATGTGTTTCTGATGTCAAGGGATGATCCACATCTACGGTAATCACTGGGACAACCACCATCATACACCCATAATGATAATGGTGAATGAATGGTTGTTTTCTTGTATTTTTTCCATAATCCCCATGATATTGTAAATTCATCTCTTATAATGTATAAATCACCTAATTTTAGAGGGAAAATTCAAATATCTAGAAAATAATTTTTTAGTTACTCTATGAAGGAACACCGATTCATTTTGGTTTTATGGATAAAACCACCCATTTAGTTATTATAAACATACCATATTATCCCATTTTAATACAAACCACTATTGTCTATATTAATGTGTTCTCTGTAATGGTGGAAATATTATAATCATGCTATTGTGTTCTTCATTGTAGTGAAGTACCCTTTCTCATTCAGTTGGGGGTTTTAATTTTATTTAATCCCAAATCTAGTCAATTATGGAAATCATTCAAGATATGTGTTCACAAAACATACCACATAATTATTTAAGTTCTCAAATATATAGGTTCTAATATTTATGTACCAAAAATTGAATAAATGATCATTTTCCCATGATTTGATAAAGATTAAGGCACTACCACCATAATCTCAAATTCAACCATGTTTCCATGATGATCAAGTCATATTTCGTAAAAAATAGAAAAAAATTTGTCAACCAAGTAGTGGTATATGAGGATGATATATTATGTTCAAATAGAGATGGTTTTTGGTTATTTCCACTCATAGTTCATGATTTTTTTTAGAGATTCCAAGGACTAAGAAACAGAATGGTATTTTCACTCTTAGTTCATGGTGATGACTGGAATCATGGTTTGAGGGATAATGGATTTTTCTATAGCCATTACAAAATTATTCTAATATAATATCAATAAGTGACATTGGGGGTATCATATTGAATGAGGTTCTTGGTGACAGGTTTATGTGTAGAACTTGAGGGGTCTCCTTTTTTATATTAACTATGGGATTCTTGGAAACATATCCATGGTTTCATGCCACATAAAATATATATTACCATGAATTTATTTTATTCCTATTATATATTTGGGGAGACATGTTAAGAGACATATCTAGTTTAGCCAATGTAGGTAAACTCTTTCGTATGGCCTCTCAGAATAGGTGAAGTAGGTTAATTAATAAACATGTGTGAATTTACTTTTTAATGATATTTTTCATACATTGTATAGTTATGGATGTGATATAAAAAAATAATGGTGGTGGACTACTGAGTTCATACCCACACAATACAGGGGATACTCGGGATGCATGAAGTCTTTCTGGTTTTGATATCTAGTAAGGGACATGGCTTGGGAGTTGTACCTTATTGTTCATTGATGATCTTATTTTTATTTGGATGGATGTAAGTGGATAAGGTGGTACTTATTCACCATTTTGGACCTTTTTTGGGTTATATAAATATATTACTATAAATATATGTACCAATATATTCATCCATGGGGGAATGGGATTATTTTTTATGACATGTATTACATTTTTATATATGGAAATTGTATTATGCCATTCAGAAAATATTATTACCACTAATGTATATATTTATCTTAGTCCACAATGTTATACACATAGTCAAAATCCTGACTATTGCATATGGTCCAATAGTGTTATCATCATTTGGTATTATTCATTTAGGAAAATATTATTACCACTAATGTATATAGTATACATAGTCCACTATGTTATACACATATAGACCAGCATTATTATAATCATCTAAATGTATAGAATCCTGACTATTTCATAATTAGACTAATATTTCTAGTCAGAAGCCAAGATTGTATGTGGAGGTTTGTCTAATGCTCAGTGGAAAACTGGTCAAGAGCACATACATAGAAAAAAACTGGATCGGGGTGCTATAGAATGCATAATTTACTCTATAGATAGAGTATATCCAAGATTTTTAAATATTTCATCCATATTTCATCCATATTTCATTATATAAAAAAATTTAACATTTTTTATATTTGAAATTATTATAGACACAATCATTATCATTACTATTTATTTATTAATTTTTTGTATCAAAATTATACTATTTTATGATTTTTATGAATTGTTCCTAAAATTTTCATATATCTGAGAATCAATTCATTTTTTATTAAATATGGATTTATTCACTTGATTCTTCGTCTATGACCTCCAATAATATTTTATTTATTTTACTTGTATTCAGTGATTGTATTAATAAGTAGTCAATTGATATTCAAATAAATGTTTATTCTTAAAAAAAATCAAATCACCCAATTTATGAAAACATCCAATTAACTAAAATATATGAAATATTTAACTTGATATTTTCAAAAAGCATCTCAAAATGTTGATAAAAATTTATTTAAAATAATTTTACAACACATTATATTTTTCAATTTTGTAAAATGTATATAATAAATTTTATATAAAATTTTCCTTAATATTAATTTCACTATAATTTTTTGTTTTATATTGGGTACAAAATAAATTTATCTGTTTTTAAGAATTTTTTTTAAATATGCAATAGAATAAAAAATATTTTTAATATATTTCCTATACCTAGTCCCCTTCACTTGTAAATTACCCTATTATATGAAATTTATAAAAAAATTAACTAATCCATAACTTGGAACATGTTTTTTAAAATAAAATTTATACAGAAGGATTCTAGAGTTCGCATGTCCTCTAACATACTTATGTGTTGGATACTATGGGTAAATATTGAAAGAATGAGTATATTAGACTCTAGAAGGAAATATAAAATCTCATGTTAAAGAATAAATAGAGCAAGGATTACATATCTTAAATGGGAGATAAAAATGAGAGAGAGAGAGAAAAAAAAAGAATATAAGAAGGCTTTATATAACTAAATGTTATTAGCATTGGATGACAAATTATCTACAAATAAGAGATTAAAAAATTTGAACCATGTTTTGTATATATTGTTCAAAAAATTCACTATCATGCTCTAATATTTCATAATAGTCCACAATTTAACACAATTACAATCAAGAACACACTCATTGGACACTCTATTTTTTCCATGAGTGGATATTCTTCTAAAAAACATTTTCTTTAATTAAACATTTTAGGATATTTATAATTTTATTATTTTAATAATTTTAAATAAATCTATATACAATTATTTCTCCAAAATATAGTATTTAGATATTTGAAAATACCCCAGAGGTTATGTGGGACTATATCAAATGGACTTTACATTGAAATAATTAATTTGGATATATTTACTTTCCAATGTAACATCACATGATCAACTGGAATATTCACCTTCCATGATCAATTGGAATATTCACATATAATGGTAAATTTTTTTCTACATTTGGAGGCTTTATTTCTCTATATAGACAATTCAATTTATCATTAAGTTACTTCATTAATTTCAATAGCCACTTTATGTCTTTTTGGGGATAGTTTTTATTAATCATATAATCACATAATCATAAATGTGTAGAAAAATCCATATAGTCACTTAAAGTTAATGTTTTTTAACTACTTTATATAATAGATTTTCATGGTTAGTTTAAGACTTATCAAATGTTTCTCATTTTGGATAGAATAATTGTTACTTATTATAAAAAATAAAATACAGTACTGATATAAGAAATATGATTTGGGGATATAAAAAATATTTTCATGAATTTTACAACAACATACCCTTTGATAAATAAAATTCATGAATTATATTTAAAAGGAATTGAAATCATAATTTAATAAATCATGTTGACAATGGTTTGAAATACATTAGTTTTCCCCATTCCTCAATGTATCCCATATTTGGGATCGTCAAAATGTTTTTCGAAGTAAAAATATTACAATGAATAGTTATTTGAGAACCAAAAATAAATTCTGAAAATAATTTACAAAGAAGAATTATATAAATATAAAAATTTATTTCATTAATATCAAAAAGATAGTAAAATAATACCATATTAAAAACTCTAATAAGAATTAGAATATGGTACATATATGATGACTATATGTAGTATATGAACCATTCCAATTGAGGAAGATATTATGGAAGGTTGCGTAATATGTGATATAGGGGTGGGAGTAGGTTCTATTATAACAAAAATACTAAATATATGTTTATTTTGTTGTATTACATGTCTATAATACTAATAAAATGGGATAGAGAAATAGGTTGTAGTAAAAGGACGGATTGAATAAATATGTAATGTAAGAGGATTGAAAAAAGGAATTATTTTCATTGAAATGTTATTTATAAATAATTTTGGTGAAATCCTTCACATCTATTGAATCATGTTCCATATCCCAATAATTGTCCACTTTTTTTCATAAAGGATTCCAAAATAACAGGTTGAACATTAAGATTTATAGATTAAAAGTTGAAGGCTTGTGATAATGGAGAAATTATGATAACATGATACAGAGATTAAAAACACAGTCTTCTAGTACTATTAGGAAAAATATCCATATGTTTTTTAAATTAACAGGTAATATAATAGTATGTCAATGTCTACCAAAAATGGATCTGCACTCCCTCAAACATGTCCTCTCCCTCTTGTACTTTCCCTCATCTCGTTGTCCTCTCTAGGCCTACTAGTCAAACCCTTCAATACACCCCGGTTCTTCTATATTTTCATCTTTTTCGTCTCAGTCTCACCCATCCATGGGTTCTCCTAAAGTACCATCCCTTTTTTTGGATGGTTTAATATTAGGTATCACCCTTCACATCAGATTTGACGAATGCATATCACTTTTACTCTAGGGTGCTACAACCACGCTCTGACATTGTGTTCCATTCTTTCTCTCTAGATTAGATCTAGAGCAATAAAATCACATATTTTTGGGATTTAGTTTCTGTAGATATATTTCATCTTGGCATCTTAATCATTTCACTGTATATTCATCAGTTTTTTCTTGGTTAGGTATTCATCTCATGTTTATCTTGGATTCTTCCACATTTTACAATTACTCATGTTCCCTATGGGTTTATTCTTTTTATTCAACATTCTTTTCTCTATTATTGTTTGAATCCCTAAGAATTCAAATCCCCTCCATGTCCTCAATTTAATTATACTTCTACCTAAGTCGGATATGAAGCAGTCGTTCCTTAGAGGATTTGGGAGGTGAGATTTGGCTCTTGAAGGTGTTGCCCGCGTGATCTGTTTCGATTTTCTGTGTTGGCTTAATTTTTCTTCCATATAATTTATTCAATGTACATCAAGATTGTTCAATGATGTTTGGATGATGATAATTGTGGTAGTATTTCCTTTATCATTGAAAATTGTATATGGATTCTTTGGTTTTTTTCTGGTTTCTATGATGGATGGATGATCACAAAATGTATTTTGGTGGTGGATGTGGGAGTCAACGTGATGGTAAAACAGTTTTATGATGGATTTAAAATTCTTTCAAGACGTTTAGAGTGATCCTTGGGTTGATCCTGGTATTTTCATGATTTTTAATGATACAATATATTTTTGATAATGAATGAAATGGTGTGATGAAAGTTTTGGAGTGATTATGCTGGTTCTGGTATAATTTTTTTGATTCCAATTCTATCATATTAAATGTGTCTTATTGAGGGTGTGGTTGAACCCATGATTCTAAATTTTTTATTAAATATTTGTTAATAAATTAAATTTTAATTTTTAGGTATATCATTATATACCCTCCAAGTTTATTTTTTTGTCCAATTCCATTGTCATAGAAACATGTTTTTGAAGCCCGTCGAACACCATTTCTATTATTATGTAAAATTTATAAAAACCATATAAATATAAAAATATATGGGTAATATGAATCTATATTAATTAACATTAGATAAAAAAATATTATGAGGTATTGAGTAAAATGGAGGGAGATTATCTTATGTAGAATATTTAAATAATACATTTAGAAAAATCCTTTCAAAATTCTACATTATATTAATGAGATAAATTAAAAATGTACACATTTGATCTTAGAATAATCAATCTAATTTTTAATAACATTCATTTTGATATTGATACTTGGTTGAAGATGATATATAAATAATGTAATTTTACTAGATATATCCTTTTCTTCAATTAGTTTTACAATGTTCCCAAATACTTAATGTTTACTTCAATATCAACTCATTCTTCATCATTAAGAAAATATGTATGGAGATATCCAATAGGATCCTTTTCATTTGATTTTATAGGGTCATGAAATAATTTTTTAGGAGTTAAAATAATAGCTTCTAAAACTTTATCACATGGGGGTCTTAGTGGGGATACCACAAGTATTTCATTATTTTTAATGTTATCTATCAAATATCCTTAAGGTAATTTTTGATTAGATGAGATCTTAGATACTCCAAACTCATGTAGGCTACCCCACTACTTTCATCATTAGATTAAGAGTAATATAGAAATAATTCATTGTATCATGGGAACTTATCCTCCATTAAAGGTGTATCTATTACAATTGGTTTAAGAGAATTTCATATTAACGATATTATAATGGAATATTTATCTGATCTTTTTTAATTTTATTCTCTTTCTTCACACTCAATTAATTCATTTCATTCTGGTTATTCAATAATTCTAATACATTATATTATAGTGTTAATAATATCATAATGTTACCATTAATACCCAGGAAAAGTATTAGGTAAATGGGAGTTACGAGATCCAAGAGACATTGTAGGATCAGATTCCCAAACATCCTAATAAACTGTACTAGCTTCCTCACAATGATCACCCAACACAATTTCCTTTTCTGTCATTTCCCCAAAAATTTATTCCAACCCATCTAAATAATATTCAACAACTTCATTGTAACAACAACATAATTTTGTGGAATATTTTCCTTTGTCTAATTTTATTTATTTTATATGTAGTGTTATATTCAAAATAAAGTTTAAATGATCCATGATAAACTAATGAAATATTATTATTTAAAATGATGGTATCTACTAGCTGATGTATTTGAATGTATTAATAAGTCTCAATAAATTATGAAAATTTTGTGGTTATATGTTTATTAAATTAATTCATTGGTTATCTATTGATTATAATTGAATATAAAAAACATTTGAAATAAAAATGAATAATTTTATGAAAAATTATTTTATCTTAGTTAATGTATTTTAATATTAATAAATTTAATTAATATTTTTTGAAAAATTCTGTTAATTAAATATTTATAGATAATTTGATTCAAATTTTTAAATATTGATAACATTTTATATTAGTTCTATGATAATGAAAAATAATATTTTATTCCTAACAATATATATTTTTTATAACAAATGAATTTTTGGTAACGTTTTTAATATATACGTTAAATTTAATTTATACCATTTCTAGAAATTTTATTAAATCAAATTAATTTAATATTCATAATGAGTATGATAAAAATTATTTAATTTGTGTGATTTTATATTTGGTCAATATGGATAATAATCGGGGTAAAATTTATAACTTCAGGAAAGGGTAAATAAGGTAAATATAGATTACAAATATGTAACAAGGTCATGATTATTTATCCAAATTATCATTAGATTAATTAAATTCTACCCTTAACACCATATTATATAATTTTTCTTAGTTAATTGAATTTTTTCTATGAAAATAAATTATATAAAATTAAATCAATTGGCATTAAAAAATTCCACCCAAATCACCTTTTTTTAATATCATTTATTCATCTCTATTGCAGCATAAATAAATTAGGAATTAATATAAGTGTTTCATTACAGATTTGAAAAATAATTTTCATCATGTAAATTTATAAAAAAACTAGTAATTATTTAATTTCAATAGTGACGTATGAAACACCTGTGTAGTATGTCTCCATTTAATAAAATACTAGTATAAACTTATTTAAATATATTAAATTTCATATAATGTCAATTATTTAATTTGTATAATGAAATTTAAAGATATATAGAATGTATTGTGAAGGTGTTAAATCATTGTATTCAAATTATGACTTTTTCAAGATATATTTAATTTTAAACTAAAAGAATATAGTCATGATTTATAATATTTATATTTTATCAAAACCATATAATTTTATATTACATAAAAATCCTGGAAATCTTGAAATAGGGATACTAATTTATGATATAAAGAAAATTAATAAATTGAAAATTTATGGTATAATTTTGACCTATTATATAACAATTGAAACTCTTTAGTATTAAAAAGGTGTCACATTAGTTAAAATTAAATCTTGTTAACTAATGGTTAATCAAAATGAAATTGATAAAAATTAAAAAAACACTTATATAATTTACATTGGCTTATGGAATTAAATAAATATACAACATTATCTTTAAACACATGTCCATTTGGACACTTTTTTGTTGAAAATGTATTTATTATAATTTACTCTTTTGATTTATACCAAATCTTCCAATAACATAAATTACAAATGAAACCACATAACACAATTAATAACACCAAATTGGTCCTTCTATATCGACCAAAATATACCAATTTACCTTAAGAAAATCAAATTCCACATCGAAGTGTTTATTTATTCCCAAAAGACCATCCATAGAGACCTTTAGAGGATATCAAAAGGATTCATTTATATAAACTAGTAATCTCCATAACAGATCACATTCTTTAATACTCTTCATTTACTCCTATAAATTTATTATATGCATCATAAAATTATTGATTATTTATCCAAAATATGATTATATTATATTTTATTAGGTTAATAAAATTATACACCCTCTATCCCATCAAACAATAAGTGATTGTATCGCAAATTTGTTTGAATTACTTGATGTCTCTATATAGAGATACAATAAATTTTTAACAACATTGTTTATAGATGGTTTTTATGATGGGAATAATGTTTATATATAATATTATTGAAAATATTATAAATATGGAATAATAATATCATGTCTACCTTCTTACATTCCAACCCTTTGAGAAATGATAACATCGTTCGTGCGTATGTTTGGACTACCACCTCTACAAAGTGTTGTGATTCGTTTTTCATTTATATTTTATGAGAATGGTCGTAAATAATATTTTTATGAAAATATATGTTATATTTTTTAATTAAAGGTTAATTAATAATTAATTTTTTTTCCTTCCATCCCTTGAATAATTAAAACGTCACTCACATAGATGTTTTACCTACCGTCCTAATGTAAAATGTATTCTGTTTTTATATATCTATATATTATGGATGAATATAAATATTTATATAATGAATATATATAAAATCTGTATCCTTATAAATATTTTTGATATTATGGAACCATGATAAATATATAAGTAATATAACTACAGAAATGATATACTCGTGAAAAACAAAACTGTTTTAACAGAGAAATAATAACATTAAAAATAATAATTAATAAAGGGGATGTTGAATAATTATAAATGGAATATATATATGATATTTTAAGTTTGAAAATGAAACTTTTATTGAAACATAAGAAACAAAAAAAATTATTTTATAGGATGCTAGGTTGCATTCAAAGTAAGAAAAACAATAGGAAATTTATTTCCATATCTATATTAATTCAGTTGGGAACTACCATATTGAACACTTATTTAATTTTTTTGATTTATATATATATCATGAATGAATTATATGGTAATTATATAGAATAATATTTGATATAAATAACCATATATTGTTATTTTCTTTATGGGGATAGTAATTAAAATATTGATAAAATAGTAAGCGTTTATTTCATAATCTCATCAATATTTGAGATTGATTATGTTTAAGTCTCTAATGTGGATTTTTTCATCTCCATAATTTATTAAGAAAATTCCAAAAATATTTTTACAATTAACATATGCGTTCATAAATTCATTTTACACCTTCTTGGTGTATTAAAAAACAAATTAGTGGAATCTTTTTTATGTTTTCCAAACAATGTAATTTTCATATTTTAAAAAAGGGATGATTTTTTCAACTTATATGACATGAATAGATTTTAAAAATACTAGATGTATCATTTGTTTTTAAAATTCCTTTGTACTTTTAAAAAAAATTCAATGAAAATATTTTATATTATAATTTTTTTGTCTTTTTAATATGAAATTATATGGAAATGGAAATTTTATTTTCCTAAATAATTATTCCATGTGATCCATAAAAATAATTTCACATCTTATATGAAATTATTTGATGTTACATATGCTTTTGGGGGGATTTGATCCTAGGATTACATATTTATTATTTATCTAGATGGTTTATGATTATGTTAAAAGGAGGAGATTTTTATAAAACCCATTAATTTCCCATGGTTTATGTTATTATTAAATGTTTATGAAACCCATTTCTTTTCCCTGGGTTTTGTTATGATGAATTATAAATGAAACAAAAATATTTTCATGGGTTATGATATGATAATTTATTAATGATATTATGGAAGATATATGTATTATTTTCATTATATGATAGCTGGGACCTATATATCCTAATAATGTATTGGGTAAATATTGACATCTCATTTGATAATCTTGAGACTAATGAGGTGTGATCAAATTTCATTAATGGATTATATGATAATAATAGTCATGGGAGTGATATTTGGCTACAATTATGATTTTGTAAGTTGTTTAATTCTATTGTGATGGCCTTTTTAATGATCCATCATTTCTAATGAAATAATTTTCTTTACTTATATGTATAAACCATTATGTCTTATTCCTAGATTATGATTTCATGGTTCATATTCCCTGATTCCTTTATGATTCAAGGCCTATGAATGGAAAATATTTATGTCACTTCATAATATCTTTAACATTAATATTGTTGGTGTGGTTTCCAAATATTAAGTTGATGTTCTTATATACTCATTATCATGTTATGTTTGTTTGATCATTGATATCTCCCATTATTACCCTTATTGAGAATATGAGATCATCTTTTTCATAAGGTTGTTTTCCATAGGTCTTTAAGAATATTATTATGTTTGATATGTCTAATAAAGTATATAGTTATGAATAAATAATTGGTAGACAGTGAAGATGTATTATGATATTTCCATTTATGTTTTCTTATTTCCATATATATTGTACCCAAATGATTTTAGAATGGATCGAAATATTTTGAAATGAATATTTTTATAATAAGATATAATATCTATGTATGAAATGTATGGGTCTCTATGGTTGGAATTATAGAAAGATTTATTTATCCATTTGAAATTATGGCGAGAGTATATAAGTGAGGTGTCTAGGGATTTGTCATTAAATAAGTCTAATTTTATGATAAATTCAAAATATTTTGTTAATTTTGATGAACGAACTATGATAATTATAAATTTGAATAGAGGAAGGTTCTATGATTTAGACCTGATATAAATTATTTATCACGATTATATGGTTTATCATCATGATTAGTGTAGTTCGAATAGATTTTTTTCAATATTCAGTGGGTGAAACTTGATTGAATCATGTTAATATAAAATTTTATGGGAAATGAAATGATTTCCATTAAGATAATCAAAATTCTATGGGATATGGAATGAATTTTTTTTTGTTATCCCAAAAAAATTCCCAATCTATGAATTTCACTGTGCTTTCAAACAAGAAAAGAAATAATTTTCTACAAAGTTCATCATGAGTAAATGGTAATGTTTTTTTGTTAGTCCATAGATCCACTAGTTTACGAGAAATATATCAGAATAACTAAAGGGATATTAATTATTATCCTATGTTCATAACATAGAAAATTTATTTTAGATATTTATCTTTTTTAAGGACAAGCATATCAGTAGTGGACTCTTATCAAGAACACATGAGGACAATATGATATTTAATATATGTAGTTAGATTAATTTTATTGTTTATTTCCCAATATAATCATTACAAATATTCATCAAATGAAAATTTAGAAATAAATATTTATCTATTGTTGACGGATGAGGAATCTATTAGTACTTATGATGAAAATTTAACAAGGCTTATGATTTATTATTTAGGAACTATCACCCAACATGAATGTAAGGTTGACTGATTATTTAGTGTCCTAAATCCATTTCTGTAAAGATATTGATATTTATTTTACTTTAGTATCTTTGAAGAAATATTTCAGGGTTCTATTAATGATGATTTTTTTATTTTAGTTGCCCATTTATTTCATGATTATAGAAGGAAAATAAAAATGTAATTTAATGGAAAATATACAAACAATGGATCAAAGAACTTTATATTTCCTTTATTCTCAAAATATGGTATGAAATATGGTTAGAATTGTCTTAATTAAACCTGTAAATGTTTCATTTTTATAAAGGACGTTCATCCGAAAATCAAATTCTGAAATACTGCTAATAAGTTTGCTCAATATATCAATAGTGAGAAATATCAAAAAAAATGAACCACCACCACTCAAGTGTTTTAAATTTAAAGAGTACATTAATTTTTATAAATAGTTCCTAAATCCAAAAGTCAATGATGATGACCAACCTCAATATCATCTTAATAAAAGAGAAAAATGGAAATATCATGTGATATTTTATTTTGATGAGGGGTATGATAATGATGTAGAGAAACAATAAATTTCCTTTCAATCTAGAAATAATAATGTATTAGTTGATTTTGTATATACCAATAATTTAAAATACAAATAATTTTCCAATGGTATCATTGTATCACAAAACAAATTATTTATTGAGTACGTAGTAAAAACAATAATTTTTATGATAATCACATCACAAGATAATGATTATTATCTTTTTTATTTTTATGGGAGTGTGTCTATTGAAAGCCTTTTCATTCTTCCTCTAGTATAATTTGATGTTATATTGGACATGGAATGTCATTATTTTAAAAAATCCCACATTAATCAATGTGAAATGGTATATATGTAGGATATTCAAGACTAACCTATGATCACCAATAATTGAAATGAACATGTTAAGATTCCAATATAAATTACATCCATTTATGGGACATGATTCTTATTATATAGTTCTTTTTATCTCTCATGATTTTGGAGAAATTCAATATCAAATATATACCAATAAATCAATAGTTTTGTGAGGTTATTCTTGAAGAGCTTCCTAGTGTTCCAATAAATCATGATGTTTTTTTAAAAGAACTTATACCTAGTTCTACATCTATTTTCATGAATCAATATATAATGGTAACTAATGAGATATGGAATTAAAGAAGAAGCAATAGGATAATATTGTAAATGGATTAATTCATGAATGTGTGTCACCTAGGGTTGCACATGTTTTTTTGTTAATAATAAATATGGATTAGTGAGACTTTGTGATGATTATCAAGAACATAAAAGAGTTAACCATCAGGAACATGTATCCTTTACTTCATATTGATGACCTGTTAGATCAAATACGTGGATCTCAATAATTTTTCATGATTGATCCTTATTCTTGATATCATTAATAGATATTCATATAGGATATACCCAATAGAAACATACGTACAATGGATAGACACAGTGAATTTGTAATTATGTCACCTTCTCTTTCTAATTCCCCTTCTATCTTCATGGATTAAATAAATATAGTATTTATAAACTACTATGTTAAGTTTATATTAGTCTTTATAGATGATATTCATATTTTCAGTGCTTTGTAGTGAATTTTTCATGATCACCAAATCTACTCAACATTTTATCTCAAAAGAGAACCCATTTCTGAAAACAAAAATATTATAGTTTAGAATGGGTAGTTGTTTTGATTAGAGGTGGTTATAACCCATATAAATAATTTCCCCCTCTATTAAGAAATCCCATAGCTAAAGATTCATCCCTATATTGTTAGGGGGGTGTTTATAAACCACTCATAGACATTCATGATATTTCATGGAAGTTATGTTAGATGGTGCATAATCTGAATCTAATTTTTTTAACAGTCTTGATGATGTTAGATGATAGGTTGTTCAATGTCCATCTAATTAATTTTCTAATTTTAATTGTCGTTTGAACAACTCTTAATTAATTTTCTTAGATAAAATTTAAGGGTAGTTTGGAACACGAACCCTAATTTAGGGACAACTACTACAATGCCCATGCAAACACATGACTCTATATATGAATTATTATTTTCAAAATTAAGTAATAGATTTAAATATTACAAATTTCTACAAATTAATGTTATCTTAATATGACAAAGTACATATAATGAATATTGGAATACATGTTGTTTCTAATATTTTATTATTAAAATAATATACAGATTATATTATAGAAAATAATAATGAAATATGATACATGAAAATTGGAATGATAAATTTAAATAACTGAAACATACCTAATAGTAGGTACACATAGAAAAAGTAAATGGAAAAAAGAACTAGTGAGAAATTAAATACCAGAAAAGATTATTTGTTAGTTTGTGGTGTGTTTATACAACAAACAAAAGTTGTTAACTCATGTTACTAAATGCATAGATGATCAGTGAGTTTTTGCTAATGTGGATCCCCACACATAAATGTTGGCTTCAAATTTTTTTCGACCTCTATATAAGGGAAAAATTTGAACATTTTGAAAATTGGAAATGACTTTTACTAAAAACAGACATGAAAAATCAGAAAAAAGAAAAACTTGGTTTACAGTGTATTATAAGATTATAAAATGAGTAGATATAAAAGTGGATATAAAATTTGTAAATGGAAATTTGAAACATATGTATTCGAAAATGTATTTTAGTACCATATAAATTCAAGAAAATCATGAAGCCATGTTTTTCTATTTCCTTTCTTATGTTAACCTTTCTAAGGAGATGAAGATCATTGCAATGTTTTGATGTTGGTCTAGAGTCTTAAGACATTGAATCATTGCGTTCAACCATTTCTGCATCATTGAAATTATTCAACAGATTTTTCTATATAAATATATCACTTTAATTATTGATCATAAATTAATAATTAAATGATTAATCATTGAATTATCATCGTATTATTTAAATTTTTCAAAATCAGAAGATCAAATGTAGTGGTTGAGTAATCAAAGGTTAAAATGAAATGACATAGAAGAAAATATCTATATTAAAATTTGAATTCGAGAGGGTTGTTAAGGAATTATAATGAACTCAAAAATATAAAATGTATTTATGTTCAAGGAAAACATGTAATAACTATAAAATGATCTAGTTACTTTTATTTTATAATAATAGAATAATTTAATAATTTACAATTTTAAAAGATGAAAAATATGTCAAATAGAGCCATTGAAATGTCATTCTTAATGTATGATAATATAATAAAAATTTAAAACCAAAATATTATTGATTACAATTTTAATATCAATTATTAAATTCCACTAAAATAAATTAAAGCTTTGTTAAATAATAATTTTATATTAGTAATTGGATCTATGAATTTCAATTTATATTTTTGGAAGGAGAAAAATCCCCAACTATCTTTCTGTATTTTATTATGACATTCATACAAATTAATATAAGGATAGTAGGTATCTATGAAGTTTTACATCATTTATGAAAACAGTTTTATACTCATATTATTGATTATGGAGTTTGTTTCAATATAGAAAACCACAATAAGAAGAAAAAATAGAAGAGGAAATTTAATACAACACTATAAGTTCATACATAAAGATACAATAAGTGATGACATTCATGAAAATTAATGAAATAATATTTAATGAAACTTTCTTGGGTAACTTGATTACCAAGGCCTATGTTGATACTCTATTCTTGGGAACATCAATGGAAATCTCTGGGTAGGGGACACACCAAGTGCAGCATGGATTAGGAGAACACCTTTTATTTGAGGGAGTGTTTGATGATTAGGCCAACATGAATGGTTTCTTGAACACCATTTCAAAATATTTGTACTTTTATGAAATTTGAGAAAACAGAGGTGGTCATAAATATGTATCAATTCATTTTTATTCTGATATGCACTGCTGGTTTCCACATATTGAGAAAGATCCATGACAGCTAATCTTATGTTAAAAGAAGGAACTATATCCTAGGATGAAATATGACTCGATAAACATCATAACTTAAAGTATCTCCACAAAAAACACAATGTCACTTACTTATTTTAGAAGGAATATCAAAACAATAATTTTCATTAGGACTTGATATCTTTTTTATATTTAGATGTTAATTGAATCAATCACCTTCAAAAAAAGTTTGAATTTAATTTCATATGAGAAACTATATATTCCTTGATGTTTAAAAATTTTGTATTTAAGGTTCAAACATGTTAATCCTATAAAAAAATTCAATTTGAATAGTTTATCCACAAGCATATTTATATGAGATCCTAACCATTTCCCAAACAATTTCAAGAAAAATCATTTTGTGACAGATGATATTTCCCACCAGTAGCATTTACAAGTACATTTACTGTTCGACAAGGTTTCACAATTGATTCAATGATTCCTTGCATCTTCTTGAATGAGAACATACCCCAGAAAGGCAAAATCAAATTAATGTCTCATAAAAACATAAAAAATATTAAAGTTTTATGAATGTCCTTTAAATAATAAAAATGTATTAGTATCATGAAAAATGATAATAGATTCGAAAATTTATCTGTTATTAAATCAATGAAAACTATTTAAATCATAGAACTATCCACTAGAAAGTCAATACGAAATGAATAATATCCCTATAACAATTGTAAATTCTCTTCATTTCCAACCAATTGTTATGATTTTCATATGTGACATTAAATCAATATTCCTATAATGAAAATTTGAATATTTGATATGCGGTTTCAGAAAGGGGATATGAGAGCTCTATCTTACTTAATTAGATTAATGTTTCAGAGATTATTGTAGATGGTAATTAGGTATACTAAAATAAATAAAAATAAAAACAGTATAATATAATATGACTATATGAATACATATCGTAAATTTCTATATAATGCACTCATTCTAAGGAAGTATTGATAATTTCAAGTGTAAAACACATTGCTGCCAATAACTGGTTCAAATTTTTCGTGTTCCACAATAACCGGCAATAATAACCTGTAACAATAACTTGAATCCACTTTAAATAATATATTCATTCAAATCATGATGATATTAGAAGAATATATCAAAAATACCATTATGTGTTGTTCACCAATTATCCAATAATACTTGAAAGTACAATTAACTATATGTTACCAAATGAAAATTGTAAAACAATATTAGGAAAAAAAATAAAATTTATAATGTAAACTATTTTATTAAATATTAAATATACATAACAAATTTTTAATCCACATAAAATATTAAACTGCATCAGTTAATTATGGTGTGCAACATACATGTAATATGTTGCGACAGTGATGTATGTGGATGGATGGTGTTAAAATTTGAGAGAGCATACAAAACATATTCACATATGATTCATAACAATAATAGAATTCAAAACTAAATTAATTTTTAACAACACTATATAAAATTTAAATAAACAGAAAATGTAAAAGGATAGATAATGGCTAAGGATTTGACCTTATTCTCAACCACTTCAATCAATATGTTGTCGAGACACTTCTATATTAACATGAGGTGGCAGCAATCTAGCCCAAAAGATACTCATACTAATGTTTATATGTTATATACTAACTGGGTATCACCATGTAAAAATATAGTCATACCACAATTAGATTTAGAGATATTGTAATGGTTGGTAGATATGACTACCAATATACATATTTATTTAATTTCTAGTATAATAGTGTGATATGCCTCTAAAAGAAGTGTAGGAGTACTACAACCAGATTATATGAAACTCGTGAGTGGGTTGTTTTAGTTAGTTCATGTTCCCTAATCATAAAGCATGTCATTAATGTTTATCTATCATGCTTAATGGAAACCAAAATTTAAATAACATGACATGGATTCTGAAAATTAAGAATCACATATCACCATTTTTTATATTCCAACTCAATGAACATAATCAATTAACTCATTTGAAAACAATGATAAAACTAATGATCTTCTTCTGAAAACATAAATAATGGAAAATATAATATAAAAATTTACATTAGATATGGATAAATTTCATCAAAAAATGGCAGATGGAAAGAGATGATGTTTGTAGTAGATTTAAAAAATGATTCCAAACGTTCCAATAACCCATTCTAAACCGGTTTCAAAATAAAAAATATTTCTTAAAAATGCTATCATACTTGTCCTTCGAAAAGAAAAAAAACCTAGAAATGAATAACATAATGAATTCCATCTAATAAATCAGTTTAGAAGGATTCACCCAGACCTTTGAGAAGACATTGAATCCTTTATGAAAAATATTTACTCATTGTTGATGTTCCACCTCCTTAGAACATAATGATTGCACGTCACATACACGAGTAAGCATCATAAGTGAAAAAAAATTTATATTTGACTTAATAGAAAAGGATATCTTCATAATTACACTAAATACCTATAACTATAGAATTCAAAAAATTGGAGATGGTGAAAAAAACAAAAATTAAAGAAGACATGTAGGAAGATTGGGAAGCATTAAAATTATTATGCTACATACAAACAATGTATAGATCATAGATAACATCGAATTTGGTAGCACATTCATCAAAATAAAATGACCCACTACTGCTAACTATTATATGAAATTAAGAACATTCCTTTTTTCAAGATCCCGGGTTTGGGAAATCCCTTAAATGAAAATTATGTATCTATAAACACTTGGGGGGTGTATTCCATAACACATTGTTTCTGTGAAAACAATAAAAGAATTGGAAAGTTCACCTATAAGACACATAACATAAATAACTGATTCAAAATATATGTGATGTTTAATTAAAGAACAATTTACTATAGGAAAATAAAAAACAGTAGGGTTAGATGTAAAAAATCATAAAATTTAACATATAGACATGTTTGGAAGAACAATTTACTATATGTGGAATGACTCATTGAATTTTCATTGAAGGAATAGATGCACATTATGTTGAATAATAGTGTATGATCTAGATAAGATAAATATAATATGATAATTGTTTCCAAGATAGTAGATCCACTGTCCCAAAGTCTTTTGTAGAATGAAATTGATACTGCATACGTGGGAGTAGGTTTAATGTAATGAAATTTCTGACCGGGTTGGAGGGCATGAAGGATACAACATCAAATATTTATTGGGTACCATAGGAACACCCAATATAAGTCGTGAGTCATAGGGGATTCAATGTAATTTAATGATATTACTTTGAAATGGATGAAATATTAACTCAAAATATATAACTACAGAACGACACCAGTGTTGCTAGATAGGAATCATAGGACGAGATATGGGAAATATCTAGGAGGAAATGAAGTCTATGTGGATCCAAATCTGGTGGAGGACGACATATGTGTTATGTGGGAACCATTGGAATAGTGGAAGAGTATCGCAACCAGGAACCGTAGAAACCAAAGTGGAGAAGATGTAGGAATAATAGGCTGAGGTTGAGTGAGGATGAACATGCAGAGGTAGAGTAGCCGTAGGTGGAGGAGGGTATGGATGTCGTCTGGATCCCTTATCGCAGTGGATTAAAATCCCAAGCGTGGGATGGTACAGAGGGTGGGAACAAATAAATAGAATAGGGGAGTGTTGTGGAGGGATGAGGTGGTGACACATATTTATGAAAACTTTAAACATTAGTAAATATATAGATTTATGAGTCGTATTAAACACGAGTAAATTTTATTTTTTAAATTTGTTTATTTTTTTCTTCAAAACATTGCACCCAACTTCTCTCTTCCCTCTCTTTAATTTATACCTAACCTATGGGTCCCCTCCAACTCTCTCCGTCTACTTCTCCCTCCCATCACACTTTCCCTTGAAAACCCCTCATGTTTACCCATTTACACCCATGGATCCCCCACTAGAAAACCGAGGTCCCTCCTAACCCCCCTAAACCCCACCCACTAGAAATTAATCCCACCCCATATAACTTCTTGTACAAAGGGATTTTAATCTTGTACTTGTTACAACGAAGCATTTTCACCCCACTCACCCTAACAACAAGGATAATGATTTTTCTATAAAGAATATACATGTTAATATATATATATATTTATTTATATATATTATTAAATTAAAAAGTATTTTTAAAATATACATTAATACATTTAAATTTATAACCTACATATAACCAATATAGACATATATTTTAGTTTATGTAATCATGTTATTATTATTATTTATAATTATAATATATTGAAATCTCTTAGTTCAAAATATATCACACTACATATTCATATATATATATATAATAAATTTATACGTATGCATCTTAAATGAACAAATATTTATATATCATATATATAATCTATTTATATAATTATTTACACAGTTTATATGTCTATAAAATTACATATATTATATATTATATGTTTATATATTACCCAAATATATTTTACGAATATATATATTATAATTATACGTAGATAGTTAAACTAATATATATATATATATGACATATTTATATGAATACAAATATAAGTTACCTATTTTATAAACAAACTTATACATATCAAATATATATATATATATATTATATATTATTATTATAATTGACAATTATACAATTAATATAATATATTTATAAGTTAATTATTAGATATATATATATATTATAATCATATTGATATTGATAAAATATTATATAATATTTCTATTTAGATATAATTTTAGTTATATTTATATATATATATATTTATACGAATATTATTATTTATATATTTAGTTATATTATGTAAAAAATTATATATTAAAAATTTTGAAATTAAATAATTATATGTATATTAATATAAATTTATTTATTAATTTTTGAATATTTATTCATTTATTCATTTGTATATGTATGATTATTTGTAGTATATTACATATTAATGTATATAATTAAAGGAATTTATATTATATATTATTTATAAGGATATATAAAATATATAGACAGTCAAATGCACTATTTATACAATACATACAAGTTTATTTATAAACATGTATGTGTGAGTGTCTATATAATCCATTATTATTATTATTTTATCAATTATAAAAAATACAAGGGTTTTTTGGAAATTTTTTAAATATAAAATTTTTATTAATATACCTATATAATATATTTATGATTAGTATTATAATTAATATTATTGGAAATACCATTCTATATAAATAAATATATTTATGTATACATACAAATATGATTAAATACATTCATATAAAATATTTATTTAAATATATTTGTATAACATGTTTATATAATGTATATAAATACATTTATATATTTTGTTTCAATGATATATAAATATATCAAACATTTTTAAGGAAATTATGTGGGTTGACAATCCTTTATAAACTCTTAAAATAGAGGGGTTTTTTATCCCCTATTAATATCAATGATAAACCGCAGTTATAAACACCCTCTAGTATCTTAAATTAGAGGGGTCTCAAAAACACATATAATTTGAGATATTAATTGGGGTTTTAGAGGATGAGTATTTTATTTTAAAAAATACATTATATATATACGATAAATTCCAACTAAATATATGCATATCTATAGTGCTTCTAATTATTAATCTTGTTGTCGTTTTTCCATAGAAACCTCTAAAATCCAACTCAATATAAAAATATAGTGATAAGAAAGTTAGATTCAATTCAAAATCACCCGTAATGACATTAAATAAGAGTTATTGTGAATGGAACCCAATAATTTATAAAGAAAATGAATAGGGAGGGGGTTCATAACACACTCTAAAAACCATGAAAAATCCACTATTTTTTTAGTTTGTTTGGAAAAATGATTGTTAGTAATGTATTAAGGAACTCAAGTGAAATACAACAAGAAAAGATTTTCATACTCTTATGTATAATGGGGGAGTGTATTTAAACTATATTTCTGAGTCAATGATGGTACATGGATGTTTTAAATTGTTGAAATATTTAGTTATAGCTTATACATCATGATTGTTGAAGGGGTATGGGAAAAATTACCCAACTCCGGATTTCGAGTTAGCTGGTGCAATTTTTCCCTTAATGATATGGATGCATCATCTATATGGATATAAAACCTACTATAACAAATAGAACAACCAATCGTGAAAATAGTCAACACCTTCCTTCCAAACCCATTGATTCAAAAAAACATATCCAAACAATTCAAATGGTGATTTTCAATATCACGGTGAGTTGGAAAGATATAACCTAGACAATTCCAAGAGCCCAGTGCTGAAATAAACCACATGTTCATCAACTCTCAACATCCCATGAACACCATATTCATTAATGAAATTTAAAACCCATCAGAAAATAATATTCACAATGAATGACTACTGGGATAAAAACTGAAGAATCGTCCCCCACATCCAAATCGTGGTCTTCAACTACACAACGACCATACAAAACATAAAACCAAAATCAAATAAACACCAAAACAATATGAAAAATAAAAACGTTTTATATTCTATAAATTCAAAGGTATTACTAGTTTTTCTAGGAAAAATATCACAAATGATCAAATATTTTTTAACATGAAATGTAGGGACTTTGAAATCACGAAGTAAGGGGGGAAGTATTATCTCACTTAAATAATTTTTCAACCACCTATCAATACTAATAGAAAATATCCATTTAATGAAGATGTACAATTTTAAAATAAGGTGGGAAATATTATTGAGTTCAATAATAATCTTGATGTAACAATATTATTTGGGATCAGTGTATGTGACCCTTTTTTAGCATATTTTAAGAATGATCTTATTGGTGAAGCATATCATTCATCATTATATATTCATCTAGGGTTTATGTAGATATATGGCGAGTTTAAAGTGAATTCTTGATGGGATCTAATAATGAGAGAAATTTTCGAGTATGTTTCATAGTAGTTGGTTTTTCCGAAAGTTGTGGTTGAGACACATAAGTATAAGGGATGTTGAAACAAGTACACACAACATAGTTGAATTAGTAAAACATCACAATATATTTTGTCATTAGACTCCCCGAAACATCTAAAGGGAATAGTGCTATATGGATTCTTTTATCACCTTAAGAAGTATCAAAATATCATTAAAATTATATAATATAACTATAATTATCTACATAATTAGTTATACATTAACTAACTTGTATTATTTCATGTTTTACCAGTGTTAATTGTATCTAATCCATATATGAGGGTTACCTTGATGTTTTCTTGACGACATTAGTAGACTCTAGATACAGATTATAGTATCATATCATCCAATGATCATCAGATAGATGATCAATAAGAGAAGTCTATTAAAACTGTATAACACATGATTAAAACTTCCACTATAGATTTAGATGTGGGTTTGGATAAATATATTCACTTTTTTGAATTTTCATGCAATAATAGATATCATTCAGATATTTAAATGGTTCCTTAGGAATCCCTATATAGTAGTAAGTAAAGAAATCCCAGATAAAGGAATAAAATTTGAGAATTAAATATATTCGGACCAAATATTGTGAAGGAAATGTTGGATATGGTTGATTATATTCATGATCATAAAAGATCACCATGGATCGATAAAAATGTTTTGATGAAAATTTTCTGAAAGATATGGATTTTAAATTTGGGGACATGGAATTAAAAAATATATCTTCCTAAAACTGGGTGATGAAATTTTTTTATATTGAATATATAATCCCATGGTATATTTTTCTTTTTAAAATTAATGATCATGCTATTATGGTTTATTATTGATTGGATTTTTGAGAAAAAATTCTCTCATGTTCATGATGTTACCATGAATCTCTCACAAGGTTGGACATAGATGCTCATTCACAAGTATTGCACACATAGGTCATAAAACTGGAGTAATATCTTTATTATAATGATAAATATTTAGATTTTTTTTGTTCATTCATAGAAGTGCTATCAAATAATACAAATCATCTTGTTAATGTTTGATGGAAAAGCAACCTATTTTGGGATGGTATTATTGAGCAGTAGGATGTATTGAGGAATAATTATTCTCACCTATTTATATCATATAGAATAATATTGATGGTTAAATTCCATTTAATTGGGTTATAATTTAATACCATGTGATTTATATAAAATATTTCTCTTTAAATAATTTTATTTATTAGATAGTTTGAATTACATGAAACAATGAATTCAAAAAATAAAAAATATTCTAATAAATATAATTATTTAACATCACCGTTTTTGATATTCCATTTCATTTTAAAGGTGGGAATAAGACTAACTACCTAAAAAGGTGTAAATAGTGGATTAGAATGCATGGCCCCAGAATATTTATTAATACAAATAACTCTACACAATGAGACAAAGAAGAATTAGGATACAAAGGAGATAAAAACCCAATTCGATTAAAACCATTATAGAACTGAATAAATTATAAAAAATTTATGGTTATATATGAATAAAATGAATTCATTATTTATCAATATATTATAAATTAAAATAAAAACCATTTGAATGAAAGCAGAATATTTTTATGAAGAAGTATTATTATTCATGCAATTTATTTTAATATTATGAAATTAAATTATTCCTTACTAGTAAATTATTTTAATAAAAGTATATATTATTTATATGATATATCTTTTTTAAACAATCAATTAAATTCATTCAAGGAACGTGTCATAATAAATATAGTTTAATGCTTGAAATGTATATTTTCTAAAAAATTTGTTTTGTAAAATTTCATATAATTACATTGAAATTAATTTCAACCACTTATAAGTGATTAATAATATATAATTTATTAGATATTTATAATACGGATGTTAAAATTGGGTAAATGAGCCCTTTTATTTTTTGTCAATATGAATAGTAGTTGTGATAAAATTTATCACATTGGTAAAGGGAAAATTATGTTAATATAGAATAAAAATTAAATACAATACCGTAATTATTCATCCATGTTCTTATTGTATAAATGAAATTCTACCCTTAATTCCATAGTATGGAAATTTTTTTTAATTCAACTTTTTCCATGAAATCGACATATTATGTTTTTTAATTTATGGAATGATGAAAAATGTTCCACTATTTGTTTTTTGATATCCTTTATGTGTCCATATAGTTAAAAAATAATTTTATAAATGAATATAATTATGAAATAG
Organism: Viscum album; assembly: GCA_963277665.1. Taxonomy (NCBI): domain Eukaryota; kingdom Viridiplantae; phylum Streptophyta; class Magnoliopsida; order Santalales; family Viscaceae; genus Viscum; species Viscum album. The sequence goes on from OY728161.1 coordinate 1,878,178,994, forward strand.
ATCTAATAATATTATTTTCTTAAATTAAATTTATTTTTTATTTTTATAATCAATATAATGACCTTAACTCCATACGCAACACCCATATAGTAGGTCTCCATTTGATAAAAAAATAATTTATTTTAAAAAAATTAAATGACATATAATATTAATTATATAATTGAACCCAATAAATTTATATATATATAAATTTAGAACCATGTAAAATCAATATATTCTAATTCCTCCTCTGTTTGTTTGTTTTTAAGGTCAAATTAAATGAATTGTGTAATAATTGAATATAATGATATTATATAAAAATAATATATTATTAAACAATTCAAATATCATAGAAATTTTTAAATAAAAACTTTTTTTATGATATGTTATTATATATCATAAATTAACCATTTATAGTCTAAATTTCACCATATATGTGAATAATATAACCCTTTAATGTTGTAATATTTGTTACCGTAGTTAAAATAAAAATTATTTAACTAAGGTTAATCAAAATGATAAGGATTAATGTTATAAAAAAATTATAAAATTATATTTTTTTAATATTATTCTAATCCCATACAACATTAGATTAATATCCATGTATATTTGGAGGCATCTTTATTAATAATTAATTTATTATAAAATATACATTTGAGAAATTCCATAAGTTCCGCAACATAAATTATAAAAGGGAATCTCCTCCCTCAATTATTAAAAAAAGAGCTTTAGAGATTTCAATAAGTCTCAAAATTTCCATTATAATATTCATTGAGAAATACAAGAGGTTTATTACATCCAAATAGGCCAATCACAAACCCCTTTAAAGGAGATCTAGAGTTGTCATTTCTATGGAGCGGTAATCACGTTAACCAATCTCTGTTTTCTACCCTTCTTTATGTCCTATAAATATATAGAATATATTATAATATTATAATTTCATTAAAATAAATATTAATAAATGATATTATTAATATTTAATACCAATTATACATCATTTGTACCCCTCAAATGATAAGTGAATTTATCACTCCAATGTATGCTTGAATTAATATATCCACACAACGATAAAATTCATTATCATTACAATTTTTTTGGATGGGTATTTTTTGGGGATTTTATTTATAAATTAAATTAATGGAAACACTTCTACTTAGGGATTAATAATATCCATTCTACCATCATACTATATAATCCTTTGGGAAATGATAGTTTTGTTAATGCTTAGGTGTGGACTACAACTTCCACGAAGTTATGTGATACATTTTTCATTAATATTTTACATTGATAGTAATGAGTATTAACATAATTAATATATATTATATTTATTATATAATAATGATCCTATAATGGTTAATTAATATTATAACTTCCCTTCAATCTATCCACTGAAAAATGAGAACAATGCATGCATACGTACGACATACCATCTCTATGATCAATGTAATAAATTTCTGAGATCTCTAAATTTTATGGATGACTGTATATATGTTAATAATAAATATATATGAAATTTATATATTGATAATTATTATTGAGATGATGGTACCGTGATACATATTGATGTACAATAACTATTTAACTTGTATACTCATGATAAACAAAATTGTCAACACATTAAAATAAGAATTTTAATATGGAATTATTGATAATAAGGGGTGAGAAAATGTTCTAAAGCGTAAATAAAAGTTATAATAATTCTGATCATGATAATGGTATAAAGTTGTAATAAATATAAATTTATTGTATATGATCTTAAAGTGATTTAAAATTAATGATAAGGTGATGTAAGGTACATTCATGTCACTTCAATTTTATCAGGACACATGCCACATTCACAAATTGTATATTTTTTGTGGTGTATAGACATCACATGAATTTATTTTATAATTATAATCCTATAAATTATTTTATATACATTCCTATCTAATGTTATTTCTATCATTGGGATTATGATTCAAAATTTATCAAAGTTATAAGGGTTTATTTCACATTCCCATCAATATTCGGTATTGTTTATGTTTAAGTATCTATAAGAGAATATTTATATTTCACATCCACGTTCAAAAATAATGAAATATTATATACCATTATACTATAAATGGTTTATGTAATTTTTACATGGGTTTTACTTTTTATAATATGGGTTTAATGGAATCATTTTTTCTTCCTTCAAAATGTGGATCTTTTTTACCATTTCAACTAAATTATTTAAGAAATGACATTTAACATATAATTAATGAAAAAAATTTACCACCATCATGGAGAACAATTTCATTGAATATTTTTTAAAAATATTCAGAGTTATTTTTAATGAATTTTGTTCTTTAAAAATATCTCAAATGTTTATAATGATATAATTTTGATATATAATGGTTATTTAACTAAAGAATTTTTCCATAGGATATTTCAAAACCATTTTCCATGTAACATGAAATTCCATTATTTTACTTATTCATTATTGGGGATATGATCCAAAGTTACCATCTTTATTCTTTCCCTTGATTATATATGTTTATGATGAAAAGATGAAATTTCTTTGAAATCCATTTATCTTCCATGGGTTGTGCTATGGATAAATGTTTATGAAACCCATTTATTTTCCATGTTATATGATAATATGATATTATTATCAAAACAGTTTCTTTTCAGGGGTTTTGATATGATGAATTATTTATCATCTTTTCGACAACATACTTATTATTTTAATAATGTGATTGGTGAGACATACACTCTCTCCAATGCCTTGGGTATTTAATGATATCTTATGAGATAAATAGGACTAGATTGGAGATTTAACCTATATCATTAAGGGAAAAAGCCAATATTATAGTATTCATCGTGATTCTTAAATACTATGGTGGTTTGGTTTGTTATCTCGATACACTATAACAACCCGAAAAATGATACTTGATTATTAATGAAATTATTTTATGTGCTTATTTGAATGCCACAATTTAATGTCTTATTTCTATATTATTATTTAATTATTAAGATTCTTTTATAACCATGTGATTCCTGCCTTATGAAATTCCATGATTTATGAAATTAATTATGATAATAAGTTTTGATATTCAAGGTATATTTTTAAAATGCTGAGATAATTTATTTTTAACCTTATTCTAGCTTTATTCTTAGGTGATCATTTACATCTATCTCTTTTTACCCTTAATGAATATTTGTTTTATCCATTTTATTATGTTTCTTTTTACAAGGATGTGATGAAGGGTACAAGTATGATAGGTCTATAAAGGCAACCTGTTATTATGAATTATGTGGGAGATGATGTACATATTTTATGAAGATTTTTTTTATTTTTCAGTGATTCAATTGATAATAGAACTAAACTATACTAGAATTGATCAGATTTTTTTAATTAATATTCATTTATTAAGCTATAATATCTATGCATGAAAATTTTGGGTCTCATTATTCATTAGTCTCAAAACTAAGGTCTACATAGTCACTTGTTCTAACAAAAATTATAGAATTATTCCATCTCTCTTCATGTTCATTATTGTAATCATCCCACTCATTTATAAATGGGTTCTTCTTCACATACATGTGCTAGAAAATATTCTGATTTATTCATAGATAATTATTATAAATCACATTTTAATCCTTCTAGTAATATAATCCCTTTAATTCTAACATGATTGAAATAAACATGAGATAAGGAAAGGGAATTGAACATTAAGAATGATTTTCATAGATCTGTTGTGTCCTGACATACTATAAAAAACATTAAAATATACCACCATTCATGAAGAAAATAAATAATATATTTCTATTCCACAATATGAAAATGTCCCTTATAATGGGACTAATTGAATACTTAATGAAAATTACTAGTAGTCTTCATTCTCCATCACACCTCTCTAGTGTCAGGATTCCAGGAGTCATGTTCCAAGAAAAATCTGCTAGTGTATTTTACAACACAAAAGGGAATGATATAGAGTGTATAAGACTCAATAATATTTATTCTCTCCCTTTGGTAGAACACATGATCTCATTTCCCACAACATTGTGGAAAACTAAAAAATTTATCCATTTAAATTTTTCTGAATAATATTTATTTTAATACTTGGAAAAAATTTCATATGGGACATAAATAATTTTAAAAAATCATAATATTCCTTACCATTGTAATTTGACTATTCAATCAATCCTTGAATTTGATTCAATTTACATAAAAAATATTTTACATAATTAATCCATTATGTACCAAAGTTATTCTAAAAATAGAAAATCTAGTTCATCAGATTAGGGTTTGGTAGCATATCTATGGAACATGAGCTACAATGGTACTATTAAAATTTAATTGAATTAGGAAAACCTATAGGTGATGTGTCATAGAGAACAAATTTTAAACTCTTCAGGTTTATACTAAAATTCGAATATCAGATGGTCTAGGTCTATATATGAAAAGAAAGAGGTGTGAGAGAGAGGGTTTTTTGGGAGTGATAGATGGTTAGTCTTTGTAATGATGAAATTCTTTTGATGAATGAAATGTTTGATGATTCATATTCTAATATCAAATTTTATTCCTTGTATTATGGGTATAAAACAAGTAAGATGATTCTAAATATCCACAACTATAATTAAATTAATATTCAAATTTCAAGTCATCATGGAAGGTATATTAAACAAAAATTCCTGGTTACATTGATAGATCAGGGGAGGTATATGAAACATATAAGAATAACAGTCATGGTAGGTATACATTCCATATGAGGAGAATATCAATGTCACATAACTAAACAAATTAAAGAAATCCCCATTGGTCACTAAACTAAAAATGTAAAAAACAATGCATGGTCACTTTAATTTTTCTGTGAAGAAAGAAACTAGGTGACATAATTGAGTCAGTGAAAAAAATCATTTTTACATCAGAGAACTTTTTATATAGACACAATTTACGAAATTTTTACCAATATATAGTAAAATATATTATTTAAAAATGAATTCAAATAATTATTAATTGTTAATAATTCCTACATCCTGAATGATATAATTCATTCCCTCAATATTGAATTGATTTGTAAAAATTTCAGCATGCTAATGATTAAAATACATGAATTTAATTTCTATATCACCATTGTAAAAATTTTATATCAATATGTGATGTCACATATGAATATTATTATTCTATAAATAAGGAACACGTTTTTAATAAATTTATTTAGAATAAGGATATGTATAAATAGACATCTATAATAGATGAATGTTTTTTATTCATTGATTCGATGGAAAAAATATACCGACAACTATTTTCTAAGAATTGGTAGTGGATAATATGACATGGTTCTGTTTTGTACAAAATAATGAAACAATTGGATTTCTTAAATAATAACATGCTGCATTGGTGATTTTTCTATCTGACACAAAACAACAAAAATATAAAAATTAATGATTAATTAAATCAAAATTTTCTCCTTTACGATTTAATAATACTATTTTTTACTTTATGTGTAACAAAATTTCATTCTGAATGCTATTAAATGTAATTACTTAATAGTTTCTTTAAATTTATCACAAAAACATACACTATACATAATATTAGTTTGTCTAACAATTTTGTATGGTAATATTCCAATCATACCTCAATAGATTGTATGATCAATTGGATTCCCAAATTTATCAATATTTAACTGGAATCTTTTAGTCATTCGGGCATAACTACATTTTGTTCTATCCATATAAATTTTTTTACAATATATAGTGTACTTTCTTGGATTTAAAATTATTAATTCATCATTACAGCAAATCTATAACCCTGAATTTATTTTTAATCTCCGATTAATATAATTATAATTTTTTTTTAATAAATTTCAATTATTAAATTCACATTATGTTTTGGGAGGAATCAAAATTATTATCATTAACACCAATTTGAGCCATTAAATCTTCCTTGGAAATTATTTTCATTTAAAAATTAAGATAATATATAACTTTTGAAAACCCTTTTCAAATAAATAATGTTATGAACGTAACATACAGATCTCTAGGAGCTATTATTAAAACATAAATGGATATAGTAAATTTGAAAACATGATTTTGAAAATGGGGGTTTTTATATTGAGGGTTTTCCCCCAAAAGGCACCTAAATAATAAGGCCATTGAGAAACTAACTCTTAACATCCATTGGAGATTATTTCAAATTGAAATATTCTATATAGGAATGAATAATTCAGATACAGTGATTTCTTTATACTGCTGATAAAGGTTTCATCGTTGTTAATTACAACTTCTTTACTATACCTAAGTGAATCTAATTTTTCATTATTTGTAATTATTGTTCGAGATTCATCAAACATGTTCCTAATCATCCATTTAGTTTAAATGGATAAGATGTCTTTAGGTTTTTCTACAAGTTCATAGACATTTTTCCCATTCAAATTTATTTAGTTCTACTTTTATAAAAATTTTATATAATTCAACTTATATCACTTTAGCAATGTTATTAGGGTTATAATTTGGAAAAAAATCATTTTGTTAAACCAGTTTTGTCAGAAAATATCTACTTTGAGTACCTTCATCTAGATCACTTCCAACAACAACTAATGGATGAAATCTATAAATTTTAATGGATCTCGGGATAGTAGTACTTAGTAGTGAATATTATTCTTTAGGTTTTTATTTAAATAGTTCATCAACAATGAGTTATTTTTCTATTGTATGATTTATAGAACTATCACTTAGTAGAAATGAGTTATTGATATTCATGTTAAAAATATCATCCATATGATTTACTTAAGATAGTTAAAGATTATATGGATTTGTTTCCAAAACAATTACATGAAATAAATATAACAACCCGTCCTCGGGGCCCATGCCGTGACTACCCCAAACCCACCTTCCATAGGCCAGGGGATGGCGACTAGCACCAAAGCGTAAATTCCCTATAAAAAGGGAAGGCATTGCCTTTGTAAAGTAAACAAACACCATAGAGTAAGAAATCAGAAGAAGTATACACTAAGTAAAAGCTGGTACAACAGTAAGTGCAGAAAGTAAGCGGACCAGAATACAAACCCAAACTGAAAGTAAAGTACAACTCGAAAGGGAAAAACAGCAACTGAAAAGTAAAGCCGCAATGTCGAGCCGTCCACTGGAAGTCCCACCTGAAGGGTGTGTACAGATAGCCTCCACTGCTCCTCGGGTCCAGCCGACCGCTCCGAGTACGTCCCACCTAGTGGTCCACCTCTAGGTACAGTACTTCTCCGAAAGCCTCAACCACGATCAGTGTTGTCCGTCGTCTGCAACCAACACAACGTAGTGCAGGCATAGCCCGTGTAGGGGTGAGTATAAGCTACTCAGTAGGGACCCCGAGACCCCCGAAGGTCTCCCAGAATCCACAAAGGATAATCCACAAAGGAAAGATACAATCACGAAGTAACATCCGACACGGCTTAGGTATATGCCCATAAATATACCTAAGTCATCAATTCCAACACGCTCCTACCTTCGAGCCCAAGTACAACCTAGTCCACACAGGAAAGCAAACGTAATACACACAGGATAGCACAACACAATCCACATAGGAAAGCAAAACATGATTCAACTCACACAGATATGCTTCTTCGATAGACGATAGAGATGATCACTGATCCATCTAAGTCGTCAGACCCACAAATGATCGATAGGTACTGACCCCTGCAATGACCCACACAGGATCGATAGGAAACTAACCCCCGCAATGACCCACACAGGATCAGAATCACACAGGATCTGTAGGCGCTGGCTCACACAGAACCACTGAGCGCTGACCCACACAGGGTCAGACCCACACAGGATCGGTAGCACTGATCCACGTAGGATCGCTGAGTTCTGTAGTCATCGCTGTCAAATCTACAGAGGATCTCTGTACATTCTTCGTCTTCACAGTAGCTGTCGCAGCCAGCTCTAGGGTTCCCGCACACAGCAACCTCATTTGGGAGGGTCCGCTCCACGATTCGAGAGGTTGATACATCAATTGACACATATTCCAGAGTTAATGTGTCCAAATGTTCCATATCGTCAACAGGAATTCAACGTCACAGACGGCGCGTCAATCAGATGCCCGGTCTGAATGTTATTTGCTTTTTCGTCCTAGGGGCCCGTTTAGTTTCTAAGGAAAAACCAACCCCACCATACTCCACCTCTGTCCAAACCTTGGGCGGTGTAATCCAAAAGATTTGTCTCACTTAGAGGAATTCAACAAAGCCGGCGGCACGTCAATCGGACGTCCGAAGCTCAAGATATGAGCGTTTTAGCTCGGAGGGCCGGGTTGGTTTCGTGTACGAACCAAACCGGCCGAACCCAAAGTATTTGGAAAACTTGAGTGCGATATACCAAAACGACCATCTCAATCCAAGGATCACATCGCAATTGACAGTGCGTCGATCGGAGACCCACAACACAAGTTATGGGCGTCTGACCGAAAAAGGTTTGGTATTAAGGGTTTCGGGCCCGGTGCGACCCTGCCCGATACCCCCGGGGTTGACCCGAACCGGGTTCTGGTCTGGCCCGCCTGGGCGCTGCCTGGCCCGGTTGGCGCGGCCCGGCCCGGCCTGGGCACAGCGCGCCCAACGCGTTGGCCAGGCGCTCGGCCAACCGGCCGAGCCGTTTGGCAGGGGGGGCGCCTGCCCCCCTGGTGTAACCTCAGCCCCCCATTAAATGGGGGCTGTTTTGTACTGGCCGGTCGGGGGAATTAATTCCCCCGGTTTCCCTTTTGTCCGGCCGGCCCGCACCGGCCGGCCGGTTCTGCCAACAAGGACCAACGACGGCTGGTCCTTCCTCCTTCGCCGACACCGGCGGCCCGGAACCGGCCGCCTGTCACCCTACTCCGCCGCGGCCCAGAACCGGCCGCGACCTGGTTCGTCTGGCACGGTGCGACGGCACTGCGCCCCTCTGCCGTGACCCCGCTCCGGCCACAGTGTCTTCGGTTTTCTTCGACGTGGTGCGACAGCGTCGCGTCCTTGTTCAACTTCACGGAGCGGCGCGACGGCGCCGCGCATTACTTTCCATACAATCCCGTGTGGTGCGATGGCACCACGCCATTCTGTCCCAAACATATAAGAAACAACATCAATAATGGAGGAGGTTCAGCCGTGTTTGTGCGGTCCGTCCCCCTCTCGTTAGTCGTTAACAATTGTTCGTATTTTCACGAAGAACAACAAGATAGTATTCACGAACGAAATGAATAAATAAATCCCCTACCTTGATAAAATAGATGACGAACTTCGGCGTCGCGAAGCGAGGATTCGAAGATGTTGATGGAGATTTCGTCGCGGAAAACCGTCACGAAAAGAGACGTCTTGGAAGAAAAACGTCGTGGAAGAAGATGTCACATCACAGGTTGGTGTCGCGGAAGACGGTCTCCGAGGCCCCGGTGCTCCACGTTGGAGATCGTTCGTTCTTCGTGTTCTTCATCAAAGAGAATGAAGAACTCAAGACTTCCTTAAAATTTTCTCCAAAGGCTCTTAAACAACTAAACACCAACCCAATAAAATAAGTTCTTAACTTATTTTATTAAAACATCAAGGCTTTTGAAATTCAAGTGTTTGAATTCCACATTAACTCACCTCATTAATTCCATAAGTTAATAAACATAAGTTAACAAAATTAATGGGAGTTGAGGAGGTTAGAGGATATGAAGGGGTGGGGTTCTTGTGGGCCCCACCACCCTCATAACCTCCCAAGGGAGGTTGGGTAGTTACCCAAGTTCCATACAAAGGATTAAACACTTAGAGTAAAAATAAAAATTGTTGTTAAATTTTTATTTTTAACTTCCACAATTTTTATAAACTTCTCTCGTGTAAACGCAACACCGGATTAAGCGTTCCTAAGTAATTAACGGCGCTGCGGTTCCATCGGTTTCCTCAAAATTCGATTTCGAGCACCGGTTCAGAAGTTAGAAATTCCCGCTCGTTCGTTCACTGAACGTACCCGAGCTAAACTTCGGATAGAAATTCTGGGCACACCGGGCCTCGGAATCAGGTGTCGTCAGAAACTAAATTCTTGTAAAATCTCAAAGAAATTTAAGAAAAAATTTTATTGAATTTTACGGGTCATTACATTACTCCAACCTCAGGGCTTTACGTCCCCATAAAGATACATCATAAGCTAGGGAAACAAATGTGGGTACTGAGCACGCATCTGAGCCTCCCGTTCCCAAGTGCTCTCCTAGAAGTTCTCGTGCTGCCATCTGATGTGCACTAGAGGAATCGACCGTCCATGTAGAACCCACTCCTGTCGATCCTCGATCTCCACTGGAACCTCCGCAAAAGTTTCCCCATCATCAACGGCAACCTCCCCATGGTCAATGATATGCATCGGGTCGTGCACGTATCTCCTCAGCTGAGATACGTGGAAGACGTCGTGCACCCGGTGGAACTGAGGTGGTTGAGCCAGGCGATAAGCCACCTCGCCAATCCTACTGAGGACTTGGAATGGTCCGATGAAGCGTGGAGACAACTTTCCGCCTCGGCCAAATCTCCGTAATCCACGTCGAGGTGAGACACGCAAGAAGACGTGGTTGCCATCCTCGAACTCTAGTAGCCTCCACCTACTGTCAGCATAAGACTTCTGCAGGCTTTGAGCTATCCGCATCTGCTCCTGGATGACCTGGACCTTCTCTGTCGTGGCCTGGACCATCTCTGGTCCCACAAGAGCTGACTCCCCAGGGTCTGTCCAGCACAAAGGAGATCTACAAGGTCGGCCGTACAACGCCTCGTACGGTGCCATCCTGATGGTGGAGTGGTAGATGTTGTTGTACGCGAAGTCCACCAAGGGTAGGTGGTCCTCCCAGCTGCGACCAAAGTCGAGGACACATGCGCGGAGCATGTCCTCGAGAGTCTGAATTGTCCACTCCGTCTGACCATCCGTCTGAGGGTGAAAGGCGGTGCTCAGTCGTAGCTGCGTCCCAAACGCCTCCTGGAACCCCTTCCAAAGCCAGGAAGTAAAGAGAGCATCTCGATCAGAGACGATAGATGATGGAACACCATAAATCCATACAATCTCTTGAACGTAGAGACGTCCCAAGCTCTCCACTGAGCCCTGCTCTCTGATGGGTAAGAAGTGAGCCGACTTGGTGAGTCGGTTGACAATCACCCAAATGGAGTCATGACCTCTGGAAGTGCGTGGAAGTCCAGTCACGAAGTCCATAGATATCTCGTCCCACTTCCACTCCGGGACCTCCAAGGGTTGTACCAAGCTTGCTGGTTCCTGGTGCACAGCCTTCACCTGCTGGCAGGTGAGGCATCGAGAAATGATCTCTGCCATAACCTTCTTCATGCCTGGCCACCAGTGCTGTCGACTGAGATCCTGGTACATCATCGCCACTCCAGGCTGTACCGCCAAAGGGGAATTGTGAAACACTCTCAGCACCTCCTCTCATAAAGCGACTGGTTCCATGGAACTTCCTCTGAAAAGGATGTTGTGCTCCGCTCCAAATGAGAAACCATCAGGTGACTGTCCTGAGGATATCTGTGCATGCCGCGTCTCACAGTCAGCATCCCCACATTGTGCCTCTCTGACCCGCTGTAGTAGTAGAGGAGTGACTGTGAGAGACTGAAGAAAGGATGCTCCATCTCTATCCACGAAGGATATCATCAAAGAGGCTAGCTGCTCTGTCACCTCCTCAAGTATCTGAATGCTCGTCCTCCTGTTGAGGGAATTGACTACCACGTTTCCCTTCCTAGGAGTATAGACTATCTCAAAGTCATAGTCCTGGAGGAACACGAGCCATCGCCGCTGTCTCAGGTTCAGGTCCATCTGAGAAAAGATGTACCTAAGACTCTGATGGTCAAAAAAGACTGTAAAGTGCTCACCCATCAGGTAGTGTCGCCATGTCATCAGAGCGAAGACCATTGCTGCTAACTCCAGGTCAAGGGTAGCGTAGTTCTTCTCATGAGACCTCAACTGATGTTATCCATAGGCGATCACTGCCCGCTCCGGCGTCAGGACACATCTGAGTCCGGTCCCTAATGCATCGCTGTAGACTACGTACCCTACTCCCTCCCCAGGAAACCTCAAGATAGGTGCGCTGGTCAATCTTTTTCTCAACTCCTGGAAGCTCTGCTGACAACTGTCTGACCACCCAAAGGGTTTACCCTTCTTCGTTAAAGCTAAGAGTGGTGCCGCAACTCTGGAGAAGTCTAGCACAAATCTTCGGTAGTATCCAGCTTGTCCCAAGAAACTCTACACCCCTGTCACGCTCCTGGGTGGCTCCCAAGTTAGCACTGCCTCGATCTTCGCAGGATCCACCACAACTCCCACCTCAGAGATGACGTGTCCCAAGAAGTAGACCTCAAGTAACCAGAACTGACACTTCGAGAGTTTTCCATAAAGCTTATTCTCTCGGAGTGTGTCTAGTACAACCCGCAAGTGGTAGGCGTGCTCCTCCTCAGTCGTCGAGTAAATCAAAATGTCATCGATGAAGACCACGACAAATCGATCGAGGTATGTCAGAATGATCCTGTTCATGAGGGCCATGAACACTGATGGAGCATTGGTGATGCCGAATGGCATAACCAAGAACTCATAGTGGCCATACCGACACCTGAAGGCTGTCTTCTGCACGTCCTCGTCTCGAACTCTGAGCTGATGATAGCCTGACCTGAGATCTATCTTCGAGAACCACTGTGCTCCCTTCAGCCGATCAAAGAGGTCCTCAATCCTCGGTAACGGATACTTGTTCCTCACTGTCCCCTGGTTCAGGTGATGATAGTCGACACAAAGTCTCAAACTCCCATCCGCCTTCTTGGCGAACAAAATCGGGGAAGCCCAGGGTGAAACACTGGGTCAGATGAACCCCTTTCCCTGCAAGTCCTCCAATTGTACCCGTAGCTCTCGAATCTCAGTAGGGGCCATCTGATATGCTGGAGTCGATATCGGGGCTGTCCCGGGGTATAGGTCGAAATAAAATTCTACCTCTCTACGAGGAGGTAGCCCTGGAACATTGTCGGGAAAGACGTTCGCATATTGATCCACAACTGAAGGAAAACTAGGACTCCGCACGTCCAAAACTCCTAGGATGTGGCTAGCCAACTGATGAGTGATGGTCTATCCTCTCCTCTGTGAGTGTCCATCCTATGCTGCAAAGGCTCCCTTCTCGCCGGTGAAGGTGAACCTGCTCCCGTCGGTGCGTAAACATCGCACCTTCAGCCTAATACAGTCAATCTGTGCATGGAATGTAGACAATCAATCCATGCCCAAGATGACATCGTAAAGCCTCAATGCCGCTATAAGAATATCACAGCCGAAGCTCTTGCCTCCTAGAGTAAGCTCACACTATCGGCACTAGTGCGTAATTGTCGAGTCTGCTCCCGTAGGAGTCTATAGCTGTATGGATCGAGCCAACGGCTCTGTCGGTATCTCCACGCTCTGAACAAGGGCAACGACTATAAAATAATGACTCGCTCCTGTGTCTATAAGTACTGCAGCAAGGGTGGAATAGACACAGAGAGTACCTAGAATCATCTCGGGCGCGTCGTGGTTCTAGGCCTCCGCTACCTGGAGCTGTGCCTGTCTCTGCCCGCCAGCTCCCTGTGGTCGAGGTGGACCTCCTCGTGGTGGTGGTGGTAAAGCCCCAATGTGTCGCCCACCACCTGCTACTCGGCCAGCTCCTCTGCCTCGTCTGCCTGCTCCCTGCAGACTGCCACAGTTGACCCTCTACCTACGCCTCAGTGGTCCCTCAACCGTCTGTTGCTCCTTGGCATGGCGGGTTGGGCAATCACGAGCCATGTGGCCCTGCCCGCTGCATGAGTAGCATTGCCTGCCTCTCGAAAGACAGGCTCCGCGCTGTGTGCCCCACACTGCTGAGCCAGTGTCCTCAGGTCGTCTGCCTGAGGGTCTGGTCTGCCTAGACCCATGAGTCATCCGTCGACTGCCTGCTGCAGAAGACTCTGCTACGTGCCGCCCTGCGGTGGGTCTCGGCGCTGGTGTAGACTCAGCAAGAAAGCTCTCGGTCAAAAGGGCTTGCTCCAGTACTCCTGTCTGAGTCGGAATGCTGAGGGAGATCAGCGATGCACTGATCTCGTGTCTCAATCCCTGCTCAAAGGTCTGGGTCCGAAAGAATGGGACATGTACCATGTCTGTAGAGTAGCGCGAGAGATCGGTAAATCTTGCTGAGTACATGGCGACTGTCATGCTGCCCTGCCACAGCTGTAAAAGCTCCTGGATGCACACCGCACGGAGGGTGGCTGGGACGAACTCCGAGAGGAAGAGGCTCTCAAATTCCATCGAGAGAAGATATGCCTCATCGTGCACCTGGAGTATCAAAGCTCCACCATCAGCCCGCTACTGCGTGCAGTAGGCTCACTGCGAGGATCACCATGAGGTCTGCTGGTGTCCTCAATAACCAAAAAAATCATACCACTGCCTCCAGCCAGTCCTCGGCTGCCTGGGGGTCCATCTCCCCGCGGAACCTGGGCGGTCGCTGGCGCTAGAACTCATGTAGTGCACTAAGGCGACGTGCATCATCAGCGGCTGGGGCTAGAAGCATCGGTGGCTCGGCGGGTAGGGCTACCGCCGGTGCCACTGCTGACAAATGGCCCTGCACCGAGGCCTCGTCACTCGGTGGGCTGTCGTCATGCTCAACTCTCAGAACCCTAGCTGGCTGACGTCATGGGGCCATCCTGAAAAGGAAACATGTGCGCCACGGTAAGAACAGTATACCTGGTGAGCTGATACAATGTAATCACAAAGAAAACATGAAACGTACATGCAATCAATGTTTTCATGAATTAAGTCAGAAATCAGAATTCAAGGTCATGGTGTAGGGATACGTCGGCCGCCGCACCAAAACTGGACACCCTGGACTGATAACCACACCCAATACTCTAAACACTATTGCTTCACATAGAAAAATATCAGAGTCCCAAGTTCTGCGGTAGAACCGAAATCCTTTGATACCAATTTGTCACGACCCGTCCTCGGGGCCCATGCCGTGACTACCCCAAGCCCACCTTCCATAGGCCCGGGGTTGGCGACTAACATCATGGTGTAAATTCCCGATAAAAAAGGAAGGCATTGCCTTTGTAAAGTAAATAAACACCACAGAGAAAGCAAGCAGAAGAAGTAAACACTAAGTAAAAGTTGGTACAACAGTAAGTGCAGAAAGTAAGCGGGCCAGAATACAAACCCAAACTGAAAGTAAAGTACAAATTAAAATGGAAAAACAGTAACTGAAAAGTAAAGCTGCAACGTCAAGCCGTCCACTGGAAGTCCCACCTGAAGGGTGGGTACAGATAGCCTCAACAGCTCCTCTGGTCCAGCCGACCACTCCGAGTACGTCCCACCTAGTGGTCCACCTCTAGGTACAGTCCTACTCCGCAAGCCTCAACCACGATCAGCGTTGTCCGTATTCTACAACCAACACAACGTAGTGCGAGCATAACCCGTGCATGGGTGAGTATAAGCTACTCAGTATGGACCCCAAGACCCCCAAAGGTCTCCCAGAATCCACAAAGGTTAATCCACAAAGGAAAGATACAATCACAAAGTAACATCCGACATGACTTAGGTATATTCCCATACATATACCTAAGTCATCAATTCCAACACGCTCCAACCTCCGAGCCCAAGTACAACCCACTCTACACATGAAAGCAAACGTAATCCACACAGGATAGCACTACACAATCAACATAGGAAAGCAAAACATGATTCATCTCACACAGGTATACTTCTTCGATAAACGATAGAGATGATCACTGATCCATCTAAGTCGTCGAACCCACAATGGATCGATAGGCAATAACCCCCACAGTGACCCACACAAGATCGGACCCACACAGGATCTGTAGGCGCTTGCTCACATAGAACCGTTGAGCGCTGACCCACACAGGATTGGACCCACACAGGATCGGTAGCACTGATCCACGTAGGATCGCTGAGTGTTGTATTCATCGTCGTCGAATCTACTGAGGATCTCTGTATAGTCGTCGTCGTCACAGTAGCAGTCGCAGCCAGCTCTAGGGTTCCCGCACAGAGAAAGCTCGTTCGGGAGGGTCCACTCCATGAGTCGAGAGGTTGATACATCAACTGACATATAGTCCAGAGTTGATGTATCCAGAAGTTCCGTATCGTCAACAGGAACTCAACGTCGTAGACGGCGCGTCAATCGGACACCCGGTCTGAGAGTTATTGGCTTTTTCGTCCCAGGGGCCAAGTTGGTTTATAAGGAAAAACCAACCCGACTGTAATCCACCTGCATCCAAACATCGGGTGGAGTAAGCCAATAGATCCGTCTCACTTAGTGGAATTCAAAAAAGTCGACGGAACGTCAATCGGACGTCCGAAGCTCAAGATATGAGCGTTTCCGCTCTGAGGCCTCGGTTGGTTTCGTGTACGAACCAACCCCGCCAAACCCAAAGTATTCTTAAACCTTGAGTGCGATATACCGAAACGACCGACTCGATCCAAGGATCGCATTGCAATTGACGGTGCATCGATCGGAAACCCTCAGCACAAGTTATGGGCGTCCGACTGAAAAAGGTTCGGTATTAAGGGGTTCAGGCCCGGTCGGACCCGGCCCGATACCCCCGGGGTCGACCCGAACCGGGTCTGGGTCCGGCCCACCTGGGCGCGGCCCAGCCCAGTCGGCGTGGCGCGGCCTGGCCGGCGCGGCTGGCGCGGCCTGGGCACAGCGCGCCCAGCGCGCTGGCCAGGCGCTCGGCCACCCGGCCGGGCCGTTTGGAAAGGGGGGGCGCCTGCCCCCCTGGTGTAACCGCGGACCCCCATTAAATGGGGGCCATTTTGTACTGGCCGGCCGGGTGAATAAATTCCCCCAGTTTCCCTTTTGTCAGGTCGGCTCGCACCGGCCGGCCGGTTCTGCCAACAAGGACCGACGACGGCCTGTCCTTCCTCCTTCACCGACACGGGCGGCCAAGAACCGGCCGCCGGTCACCCTGCTCCGCCGTGGCCCGGAACCGGCTGTGGCCTGGTTCGTTCGGCACGGTGCGACGGCACCGCGCCCCTCCGCTGCGGCCCCGCTCCGGCCATTGTGTCTTCGTTTTTCTTCGATGTGGCGCGATGGCGTCACGTCCCTGTTCAACTTCACGGCGCGGCGCGACGGCGCCACGCATTACATGTCGTACAATCCCACGTGGTGCGATAACACCATGCCATTCCGTCCCAACCATATAATAAACAACATCAATAATGGAGGAGGGTCGGCCGTGTTTGTGCGGTCCGACCCCCTCTCGTTAGTCATTAACAATTGTTCGTATTTTCACGAAGAACGACAAGATAGTATTCACAAACAAAATGAATAAATAAATCCCCTACCTTGATAAAAGAGATGATGAATGTCGGCGTCGCGAAGAAAGGATTCGAAGACGTTGACAGAGATTTCGTAGCAGAAAACCGTCGCGAAAAGAGACGTCGCGGAAGAAAAACGTCGTGGAAGAAGACGCCACATCGCGGGTTGGTGTCGCGGAAGACGGTCTCTGAGGGCTCGGCGCTCCACATCGGAGATCGTTCGTTCATCGCATTCTTCGTCAAAGAGAATGAAGAACTCAAGACTTCCTTAGATTTTTCTCCAAAGGCTCTGAAACAACTAAACACCATCCCAATAAAATAAGTTCTTAACTTATTTTATTAACACATCAAGGCTTTTGAAATTCATGTGTTTGAATTCCACATTAACTCACCTCATTAATTCCATAAGTTAATAAACTTAAGTTAACAAAATTAATGGGAGTTTAGGAGGTTAAGGGATATGAAGGGGTGGGGTTCATGTGGGCCCCACCACCCTCATATCCTCCCAAGGGAGGTTGGGTAGTTACCCAACTTCCTTCCAAAGTATTAAACACTAAGAGTAAAAATAAAAATTGTTGTTAAATTTTTATTTTTAACTTCCACAATGTTTATCAACTTCTCTCATGTAAACGCAACTCCGGATTAAGCATTCCTAAGCAATTACCAGTGCTGCGGTACCATCGGTGCCCTCAGAATTCGATTCCGAGCACCGGTTCAAAAGTTAGAAATTCCCGCTCGTTCGTTCACTGAGCATACCTGAGCTAAACTTCGGATAGAAATTCCAGGCACACCGGGCCTCAGAATCAAGTGCCGTCAGAAACTGCATTCTGGTAAAATCCCAATGAAAATTAAGAAAATATTTTCTTGAATTTTACGGGTCTTTACAATAAATCATCAAAATATTTGATTCATTTATTTAACACCCTATATAACTTAATGTTTGTTGAATAACCAAATAATATTCCTTCATATCTTTTTATCAAAATTTTTCTAAATGCATCATTATGACGTGAATAAACACCTTAAATCACAAAAATAATAAATTAATTATCCTTTGGTTTTCATTCATTCATAAACTCATTTGGGTTCATCAATATAATTAGTACAATAAAAACACTACTTATAATATTGAATATTTCACTAAAAATATCTACACCAAAATAAAATGATATGTCATACTCATTTAGCATGGATTGGGAAGTCTCTTGAAGAGACACATATCTTCTTTCTATAAAACTGACTTTTGGGGTAGTCCTGTGATTTTAAAATTTGGGATTATTGAAATATTTTCAGCATTTTGATTCAAAGAATTTAATTTCAAACTCATTTCCAAGGTCAATTTATATGGTCTTAATTGTAATTCCTCAATTACATTATACATAATTATCATATTTTATGAAATAAGGAAAAAATTAAAAAATACGAGCTATAAATAATTCCCAAATAAATATAGAATATTCATCAACAATATCATATGAATATATCAAAATATATAATATAGGGAATCCATAATTTCAAAAATAAGTTATTTTGAACCCACTATAGGGGTTGAGAAGTTGAATTATTTTATTTTGCCTTAAATAAATTCTTATGATCAATCCACTTTATAACGATGTTAAATACTATATCATTTATGAATTATAGTTTAAGAATATCCTTTGCTAATCCATCCAGTATTTTTATTCTAAGAGGGGAAAGGTTGTACTAGGGCAATTTCATATTCCATAGTCTACATTCTTTGGGAAACAGATATATAAAAGAAATTTTTTTATAAAATTATTAATATAAATCAACTAAATTACTTTTATCATTATTTAAATTAGTAAATACTAAAACATTATTATAATTGATAACTTTTCGTGCATTATTTTCAAAATTCACATGATATATGTCATCACATAATTCTGGTATGCTATGAATATTATACATTACACCTTCATAAAATAAGACTATAGAAATTAAAATTCAATTATAGAGTCATATATGACAAAGCCCAATCATTTTATATTTAGTTTTTCCACCAAAAGATTCATGTTCACCATCCACAATTATAAGGATCTTAAAAGAATGTGTAACCTCTAGGAATATGTTAGGAACATCCACTATATAAAGGCTACAATGTTATACTATTACAATAAAAGAAAATTTCATACACACATGTAAATAACAAATTTTGTTTTTACCTATAATTTATGAGGTCTAGAGGTGATATCCACCAAATATGTTGTAATAAAAATCTATTTATTAGATTTATCATAAAAAGATTTATGAATTTTGGATATATAACCATTATTAGATCAATATGAATATTATATGGTTAAAAAATTGGAAGATCTTGTTCTATAATTAATTTTTTATTATTTAACTCAATTTTATCTTGGCTGATATCCTATCCAAGTTCTATAACTTGTTGTTATATACATACCATGAGTATTAGTCAGGTATTCACTCCCCTTTGTAAACCATTTAAGGTCACTTTTAACATTATCACGTTAAATATTATATTCATTTTAATATTATAATAAATGATCAATAAATTATTTCTCTATGTGAAGATTAAATTTTATATTAATAGATAAATATGGAATTTTGATCAAAAGTTAATTCTAACATTATCTTAATTTTATTTTTCCACCAATAAACATCCTTATTAAAATAAATATTTAATTGGAAAATTTTCACCATTATTTAAAAATTAGAGAGATTAGACATTTGAGAATGATATGTGAAGAAAATATTTATTACCTTAGATGTGATTTTCATAAAAAATGCATTTTATGTATCATAATTTTCATGTCATATTGAATTAGACTCGTTGGAACTATCCTCATATACACTCTAGGTTTCATTCATATCATACATCGGTCTTTTTCCTTGGCAATCACTCAACATCACATAAATTAATTTTTGAAATTTCACATAGATCATCCTTGTACTCATTAATTATTAACAGGTCATTTACCTGCATTGATTATCCTTTTCACATTCCCAATTTTATCATATTTTCCTATATAATTTGATTCCATGAATAATTTATTATTCCTACAGAACATAATAACTATTTCTCATCACTTTTATAATGAAATTATTCATTACATGAAATATATTCTTTCATTTTTCACTTGATTTTTGAAATACACGTTTTTGAATAAACTATTATTTTGGTTCATCATATTCTTTTTTCACATTCAGTACATCCTCAAAAATCAAGTGTTTTCAAATTAGCTCTCTCAATACCATGTTTGATATAGTGATGATTCATTAATTGAGATAGTAGTTTCCATCTATTGGTCATTAAGAAGAATATGATTCTCATTCATTGAACATTGCATCAATTTTCATTCTATGTCCACACATTATATTGATAATTTAATTAAACCTAATATAAATTTCATTAATTGATTAATCATTAAGGAATCATATTTAATAGTATAGGTATTCAATTAAATTTAATTAACATTTCATTTTCATTCATGAGACACATCATCATTAGCATAAATATCATAACTAGTGGAACATTAATAAATATATTTTCATACAGATTCATTGGGTGAATGTTATATGAAATTCATAGCTTTTTAATTGTAGTCCTATAAGAAATTAGTAGGATCAATATTATCAGCACTAATATATTTATGTTTTTTATATATGTCATTTATTATAATACAAATATAAAATTTCATTATATATTTAAGAATTTTCATAATATTCATCCAATAAGCATAGTTTGTTCCATTATTATATGGACTCCAATATATCACAATCCACTCTTGTATATTTATATTATTAATGGTATTAATTTTTAAAGATGTGAAATGTTGATATTTTTTAAAGAACATGATCATAGTTATTGGTAAGATAGATGGAAACAAAAACCATGGTTACCAAATGTTGGTTAGAGTGGATAACCTATGATAAGGGTTAATTGAGCTTCAAATTAAAATTTCTATTTAAAAATAATTAAATCAAAACACCCAGTATTAAAAAGTTCCCTAGTAAATTATTATATTAGTAGTGTATAATTTTATATCTTCAAAAATATTATCATATGTTTGATAAAAACCCTGTGAAGACATATTTTAAAAACACATTAACTTTTGAAAATTTTTTAATAATATCAAACACATTATATAAACTGATTATTAATGCTAAAAATCAATGTGATATTTTTTTATAGTTTTGAAAAATAAAAAAAAATACGATTTTTTAATAAAATTAAAAAAATAATTAAACCTATAGTTGGATGAAACAAGAGGTACAAAATCAAGATGAATCCTGGTCCTTTGAAAATTGAAATGGCCCATTGCCATAAAATTTGTTAAACAAATAAACATACCCAAATCATGGATTTGGTTTTTACAAATAAAATATACAAACATGAACTCTATCATAAATAAAATCTTGGATGTTTTTAATCAAGAATAAAAAGTGTAATGCATGAATTATGGGTTTTCTAGTAATCTGTTATATTGAACATTATATTCTTTTTAATAATACATATTTTAACAAAAAATTATCTTAAATGTATTCTAAAATTGATATAGAGAGAGAAAATAGAAGAAGATAAGGATTGATAAAACTAAATCTAATTATATTCTTCTGATCAATTGTTTATAAATGCATTCTTGAGATGGATTAATCTAGAGTTTTATAATGAGTTCTAAAAAATAGGTTTATATGGAGTATTATGTAAATGTTTTTCTCAGTGTCTCATAACATCACTAACACATGTGCATTAGAGCCTCCCTTTCTTCCATGAGTAGATATTGTTTTTAAAGAGATGAATCAATTAAATTAAAATTTAACGGGTATTCATAATTTAATACTCATACTCCTTGGATCACTAAGTGCACATGCACTGTAATAAATTCTTTAAAATATATCAATTAGGGATTTGAACATACATCTTGGGTTTATGTTCGACACTATGAATTCTTCATCAATTAGTAATTGTATATTTGGCCAATAAAAACATTCCATAGTCACATCCCATACTCAAATTTCATTTTAATATGGAATTGTAACCCAGTTTCATCATGAACTCTATTATTTTCTTCATGTATCCACTACATTTAATCATGTAATTGTTGAGAATGTGTTGTTTTCAAAAATAAATAATGTTTTATTTAAAGGGGAAGTATGTTGAGAACAATACTCTATCTCTTTATGAAAATTTTGATTCCTCCCAAATACCCTTAATTATTTTATAATTATTTTACGTGTTATGTATTTTTCAAGAATTTATTATACATTATATTTTTATTTCTGGATGAAATATTCATGATCCTAATTAATGAGTCTTTATTTCAAAAGTATTTGCATTTAGCGTGTTCTAGATACATTGTTCATACCCTACTTATTCAGGATCTACATTAGCATACTCTAGAAACGTTGTTCATACTCTACCTGAAGAAACATAGCATAAGGATAAAATGCAGCGTATTCTTTATGAGATAAGTGAAAAGTATGGTTAATCAACCATATGTTATCGGAAAAGTATGAAAAATAAACCTACATTATAAAGGAACCCAAGGTTGGAGATATTAGAAAAGTATGGATGGAGAACTGTACATAAGTATTAATCGTTACGTTTGTTTCTCAAAAGTATGGTTTATTAACCTTACTTTTGTAAACAGCCATACATTCTTAGAAAAGTATGGATCAAGTTAAAGTATGGATGACCAACCTTACGTTTATGATCAACCATACATTGAAAGAAAGTGACATAAACATTAAATTTGTAATAAACCATACATTATCAACCCTACATTTGAAGACTACATCATCAACCTTACGTTTAGGGGATGCATATAGTACAACTCAACCTTACGTTTGGCATCAGAGAATTCATAGTCGATATTTTTATGCAACAGACAGTAAGCTGATGATAATGTGGATTTCAAGCCAGATTTCAAGCTGATTTTAAAGTTCTACATTGACTTATTCAAAGCCATTTAATCTATGGTTTAAATATTTAATTAAATGGTTATTTTTATGCCTAATTTTCATAGAAGTTACGACTACTCTTTAAATTCAAATGTTTGAATGTCACGAGTCAAAAGGTGAATTTTGTTGATCTAAATTTGCAAGAGAAGTACTTATCATTATTATATATATATATATATGAGTTTTTTAATAGAATCTAATGTCCTTATGTGATATCTCGATCATTCTGATAAAAGGGAACACAAACAGAGACTATCAAAAATTTAGATCTGGTGATTCAAGAGAAAGACCAAGCTCTGTTTTCTGAAGAAGAAAAATCACGATAGAAGATTCATTTGTTCTACATTGAAGATAATTTGTGAAACTGATACTGATGAAGTTGTGAGTTATATTTCTATATCTATTGCAATGGGATCGACTCAGAATGACTCTTTTTCTAATGATCATTATTTCTGAAGGTAATGATACATCTATTGTCAATTGCATACTATTGCAGTTGTGAAGAACATCTGGAATGTATTTTCAGAATACATAAATCATTATTTTCCATTCATGAGTGACCGTCTTCTCATACTAAGCTATGTAGGTTATGTGAGTGAACTAGAAGGCTTTGATTTGCCTTATATTGTAATGGTGTCAACTGCCTGTAATCAGTTGCTGAAATGGTCTGTTGAAAGGAGGACTAGTTAGTGAAAATCACCAATCTCGTGGAGTAGAGCATTGGTGGATTGGCCTAGGGGATTTTTGTTCCCCGAACCACTATATATCTTGGGTCTTTGATATTTAATTTTCCATTGCATTAATTCTTCTGATTAATATTAAAGGGCATGAACACAATCTTGCAAATATTTCTGAAAAGACACAATTCACCCCCCCCCCCCCTATTGTGAATATTTTGTATTATCATATCCAACAATTGGTATCAGAGGATGAACTTTCTGATAAAACCAAAACAAGATAGAAGTGATTATACATAGAGCGAGATGACTGATACAAGAGAGGTAATGTTTATGGTCAGGGCACTATACTTCATTGGAGAAAACTATTGATGCTAAAAGTTGCAAATGATTATCTATCTGAAAAACCTTGGATACAGAGTATATTCTAAGATTCTACATCCATAGGAAATACCAGAAAAACCTGAAACACAGAGTGCAGCTACTGAAGCAGATTATGACATGAACTAGAAAGGAAATTAATGCAATTATATGTGGTCTAGGACCTGATGAATTTAACAGAGTATCTCAATTCCCAATAGCATATCAAATGTGGAAAACTATTGTTGTTTCTTATGAAAGAACTAACAATATCAATGAAATAAGATTTTCTACTGCTAAGATTAAATTCTATACTTTTATAATGGTTTAATGTGAGAGTATTACTCAAATGAATGGAATATTTACAGAAATTTTCAATAATATAATCGCCTTGGGAGATCCCATTGAACAAGCTGATGATGCTTTAAAAGTACTGAGAGTACTTCCTACAAAATGGAATGTAAACTCTGCTGCAATCAGATAGTTTAAGCCTATTAAAAAATTAACCATGAAAGAACTGATTGGAACATTAATGATGTATGAACCTTAGATGGAAGATGACGTAAATTAACATAAAGTTCTTATCAAAAGAGATGAAACTTCCTTGAAGGTATCATCACAGAGCAAAAACGAAGATGAATAAAAGTCTAAAAGAGAAATAAAAAAGATCTGATTTATCTAATTCTGATGTGGAACTGGCTCAACTAGCCAGAAGATTCACTAAATTCGATAGAATGTAGAATGGATTCAGAAAATCCTTCAAAAAGGATGAAAATGAAGTCAGATGTTATGAATGAAAGAAAATGGGGCATATCAGACCTGACTGTCCTCAGCTAAAAGAAGACAAGAAAAATAAATTCTTCAAAACAAATGATTATGAGAATAAAGACAAGAAAGCTATGAAATATACATTGAGTGTATCTAAAGACTCCATTATCACTTCTCAATCACACTCATAGAACGAAGAATCAAATCTAAAAGCTAACGTGTTTTTTATGGCAGAAACAGATGAGGTACAATCTTACCACTCTTCTGACTCTAGTTATGAATCATGTTACTCTAATGAAAAACATGTATCCTACTGCAATATTCTTGAAGAATAATATGATTCTCTATTTAGGAAGCATTAGTCTTTAAAAAACATTCATAAGGTTGTTTCTGATGAAAGAGATACAATTCAGAAACAATATAAGGATTTAACTAAAATGTTTGACTCAATTAACACTAACAATATAGATTATTAATCAAAATAATATCACTGAAAACTGAAGTGGAAACTTATAAAAATGAAGCACTTGTTTTTACTAAAGGAGTAAATACATTAAATGAAATTATTGGGAAAAATTTCATTAAAATGGAATGGTTTGGAATTGGAAATAAACCTAAAAAACTCAAGCTGTACAAAAATTATTTTATTTCAAGTGAAAATAGACTAAATTGTAGTTATTGTGGAATAAGGGGACATATTTCTAAAAATTGTTTCTTAAGACAACCCCAAATAAGTGGTATTAATAAATCTTTTGTATTAAATGGTTTATTTGACTCTTGTGAAATTAGAAAAATAAAGCAGTTCTGGATTCCCAGAACCGTGCTGGCTAACACCCCTTGACCCAACAAAATATGGGTATCAAAGAAAATTGTGTAAATACCTTTGCAGGGAGAAGGTCACAAAAGAAAAAAGAACATATGGTAAATGAACATTGGTTTCTCAAATCATATGAGTGGAAACTCGTCGAATTTCACAACCCTCATTCAAAAAGATGGTGGACTTGTCACTTTTGGTGAAAATGCCAGAGGTAAAAAAATTGGTATTAGAACCATTGGAGATCCAGAAGCTGTCTCAATCAACATAGTACTTTATGTTCAAGGATTGAAACAAAATATGATAAGTATCTCTCAATAGTTTGAGTAAGATTATGCTGTTGATTTTTCTAACAATTTCTATTCTGTTTTCAAAAATAAATTGTTTAAATTTAGAGCACCTAGAACTAACAATGTGTATACCCTAGACTTAAATTCCATGTGTAAACAAATAGTAAATTTCTTAACTTCTAATGTTAATGAATCTTGGATCTGGCATAGGAGACTTGGAAAATGTAATATATATATATATATATTACATAAATTATCTAATAAACATTTTGTTCTTGATTTTCCTGGTCTCAAATTTGAATGTGATAGATTCTGTTATACATGTCAACTAGGCAAGCAACACAAATCATCCATCAAATCTGTTAACAGAACTGCTACATCTAAACCTCTAGAACTAATCCATATATATTTGTTTAGACCTTCAAAAGTATCATGTTTCGTTGGTAAATCATATGTATATGTTTTATTTGGTGACTATTCTAGATTTAAAAGGATTTTCGTTTTAAAATTAAAAAATAAAGCTTTTAATTTATTTGATATTTTTGTAAAGCTGTTCAAAATGAAAAATGTTTTAAAATATTTTCATTAAGAAGTGATCATGGTGAAGAATTTGAGAATCAGGAATTTAAATCCTTCTGCTTAGATATTGGTATTAAACACATATTCTCTACACCAAGAACTCCTCAACAAAATGGTATTATTGAAAGAAGAAATAGGACTATTCATAAAATGGCTAGGACTATGCTAAAGGAATACAGTATTCTTACCTATTTTTAGGAAGAAGCTATAAGCACGACCTTCTATATAAGGAAAAGAGTTTTAATTAGAAATTTTTTGAAAAAGACACTCTATGAACTCTAGAATAACAGAAAACCTAAAGTAAATAACATTAATGTTTTTGTATGTAAGGTTTACATCTTGAAAACCAAGGATAATCTTGGTAAGTTCGATCCAAAATCTAAGGACGTCATTTTTATTAGGATATTCAGCTACCTCAAAATCTTATAAAGTCTATAATATGATGTCAAGGATTTTTGAAGAATCAGTTCATGTAAAATTTGATGAATCTGATCCCTTTGAGAAAAGGAGAGATCAAATGGATGAATCTGACTCTAATGATAACAAGAGACCTGAGAACCTGATAAATGATTTTAAAAAAGACATAAATGAAATTCAGTCTAGTTCAGAAGAACAGGATACTGAAGAAGCTATGAGTGTGTTACCTAGACAAACTAGAACTCTAAATAATCACCCTTAGAGACTATTGGTGACTTAGATAGAGGAATAAAAACTAGAATAAATAAAGGTAATCTTGTAAAATTATCTACCTTTCAATCCAAATTAAGATCCAAGTCTATAGAAGAAGCTTTAGATGATGAAAGCTCGATGATAGAAATGTAAGAAGAATTAAACAAGTTTTAAAGAAATGAACTTTATGAATTAGATTAAGGACCCCAGAACTATCCAGTTAAAGGAACCAAATGGGTCTTTAGAAATAAGAAAGACGATCAAAGAATAATAACTAAAAATAAATTTAGAATTGTAGTTAATGGATATAATCGGAAAGAAGATATATATTATGATGAGACCTTTGTACCTGTAGCTATAATAGAATCCATTAGTATCCTTTTAGCCTATACAACTCATATGTACTTTAAATCATTTCAGATGGATGTTAAGTCTACCTTTTTTAATGGCTATTTAATTGAGGATGTCTATGTTGAGAAACCTCCTAGTTTTAAAAATTCTCAAAAACATGATTTAGTTTTTAAACATACTAATGCTTTTTATGGCATTAAACAGGCACCGAGATCTTGGTATGAAATATTAAGCTATTTTATAATAGAAAATGATTTTACTATTGGAATGGGAGATCCAAATTTTTTAAGAAAACTGTAAATTTTAATATTTTATTAGTTCAAATTTATGTTGATGATGTAATTTTTGGATCAACTAATTAATCCCTTTGTCATGAGTTTTCAAAGTTAATGAAAAAATAATTTGAAATAAGTACGATGGGAGAATTAAATTTCATCTTAGGACATCAAATTCATCAAAATGATTTTATAAATATTTTGATTCAAAGATAATACATTACTGATTTATTAAAGAATATTGGACTTGAAAACAACAAGAAATATACAACTCCTATGTGTACTAATATAAAACTTTATTTTCATGAAACTCAAAAATCAGTTGACAACAAGTTATATAGAGGTATGATTGTAGTTTTTAATATCTTACTGCTATCAGGACAAATATAATATATTCAGTATGTCTTTGTAAAAGATTTCAATAAAATCCTAAATAATCTCATTAAACTACTGTTAAAAGAATTTTTAGATATTAAAAAAGAGCTATTTTCCAATATATTCATTATCCCAAAACTTATGATTTCAATTTTATTTCATATTCGGATGAAGACGTTGGAAGTTATAGATTAGATAGGAAAATCACTTTAGGAACTTGTCATGTTTTAGGGAAATCCATTGTGTCATGGTCAAGTAAAAAACAACATTAAGTTGCCCTGTCAATAGCTAAGGCAGTATATGTTTCTACTGGCAGTTGCTGTGCACATGTATTGTGGATGAAAAATACTCTTATAATCTTTGGACTAATTTTAAATAATATGCCTATTTTATCTGACAATACTAGTGCTATAATATTTCAAAAAAACCAATTAATCATTCAATATCTAAGAATATTGATATCAGAAATCATTTTCTAAGATATCATGTTCTCAAAAAAGATATATATTTGGAATTTGTAAGTACTAAAATTCAATTAACTGATATTTTTACTAAACCACTTCCCACTGCAAGGTTTGATTTTATTAAGGGGGAGCTAAGTTTATTTAAATTTAAATATGGTTTTGTTTTACTGTGTTGTTTCTTTATTTTAATTCTGTTTAAAATATTTTGGTTATTTTCTTTTCAAACAGAATAATTTTCTTTCCCCCACATAATAAATTTTATTTATATTTAATATCTATGTAATGATTAATTGAAACACATGAATCATATCTGTTAGAAACCATTTAGACTTTTAAACTGTTTTGTTTCTAACAAAACCTTTTCAAACTCGCGAAATCACACCACTTCTCATCAACCCCAATTTTCTATCCTCTAAAACCCTAACCTTCAAAACTTCAAGGATTCTGGCAGATATGGATAAGACTAAGAGATATGATGACTTCGAGACTTGAAATGCAAAGAAACAGCGCTCATAAGGAAGGAAAATCATACAGTGAAAGGTGATTGATCTCGAATGACTATTTCAAACAAATCTCCTTTTAAAACAACCACCGCCATTTCAAAATCTCGAAAAAACATTCAACAGTGAGTATAAAAAACTTTTGTTTGAGTTAGAACATAAATATTTATTCAAAGCTATACAATTTAGTCTAGGAGACAATGAGGACACTATGCTGGCTACGATAGAGGATAGGTATTTTTCGATCTCTTCTATTGAAATCGGTCAGATTTTCAACATCTCTCATGATGGAGTCTTTTATTTTTAATTGAAAAATAAATGAGATTTTGTGAAAAAATTTAAGGAAAATATGTCATTTCTTTTTGTTTCTACTTCTATAAAGATGATGTTCAAAAAGGACCTAGAGCCTGATCAGAAAATTTTAGTAATATTTGTGCAAATAGGGATTGCACTGAGGATGTCTGAGATGGAGAAGATATTATATCCCAAAATATATATAATGTATATTTTCCTCAGTGATATCAAACTAAATTTTCATAGTTACATGGTGAGGTATCTAAATTATTGTTGTCACAGTGAAGCCAGAATTAAAATCTACCCTTTTGGTAGATTCATTTCCAAACTGTTGT
Organism: Viscum album; assembly: GCA_963277665.1. Taxonomy (NCBI): domain Eukaryota; kingdom Viridiplantae; phylum Streptophyta; class Magnoliopsida; order Santalales; family Viscaceae; genus Viscum; species Viscum album. Next base: position 1,878,208,914 of record OY728161.1, read on the forward strand.
TCAAAAAGGATATGGTGATACTAGTGGATTCTAGAGTATGATTTCATCACAGTAATGTTTTTAATGCTAGAACATTAAAAAAAATTGGCTATTTATGGAGTATTATAAAAGGAAAACACTTGCCAATAGGAGTTGAAGAAGAAACAGAGAGTGATCATGCTCAGTCTACTAAGTCCAAATAGGGACAGGCTGAATCGAGATTAAGCACTACTGCAAATAGAATAAAATTTGAAATAGAAGACACTAAGCAAGAAAGACATCAGGAGGGACTTCACACATAGAGAAAAAGAACTGTTAATGAATAACATGTTTCCCATGTACTGAGAACAAGATATATACTCTCTTACAGCTTTTTCAGAGAAAAAGTTGTGGAACAGTCTCAAGAACAGGATGTGGCTATTACAAAACATGACCCTGACAGAATTGAAGTTGAAAGAACAGAACCACAAGTTATAGCTAATGTTGACGCTACACTTCAATAGGAAAAGTAGGCAGAGCTTGGTGAGGATGTGGCCAAACCTCAGGACACTCCATGAAGATATTATCTTAGAAAATCCATTGGAAGAATACGTTGCTGATGTTCATGATGATCATGTTTTCGATGCTCAAACAGAATTACTTCAAGAGGATTTTTCTATGGAAGAGTCTAGAAAAGCCTCTAAAGAAAAATATGTGGACCAACCTTCTCTGGAAAAGGAAAAATACAAGTCTAATGCAGATTCGCTACCTTTAGTATTGCTGCATCACAGTAAACCTGGGAATGAGAATCAAGCACGGGGTGCCTCTGATTCAGGGAATAAGGAAATTTAAGAGCTATACAAAAAGGTCTGTCAATTAAAATATGAACATGATACTCTCAAGAGAGCCTTAAAATAAAAAAAGTTCAAATTTTAGAGACATAACGATAGTACAGTTTCAAGGAAAGAAGATGAAATTTTTAAGAAGGATATGCTAAATGTTGTTGCAAAATTAATGTCAGAAATGGTTATGAAGTCAGATTTATCAGATCTCAAATTAAATCTGGAGACACAATTTGAATCTGTCAAAACTAGTGCTTCTAGTGGGTCAGGTACTTCACCTGATTTACTCATAATGTTTCAGGCTATCAGAGGTGCAATGAGTAATATGAGTGACATATTGCATGATCTTCAATGAAAAATTTCTCCTTTATCAGTCCTGTTAAACAATCAGAAATTTTTTGTTGATGACTTGACATCTAGTGAACCAGGAATCAGATATGTCTTAAATAAATTCACAGAGAAACTATCCTTGTGTATGGAGAAGGAAGAAAGACTTCACGAGTTATTAAATTCAAACTCATTGAAGACATTCATATGACTCAAGTTGCAAGAGATCTTATTATTAATATTGGTGATGGAATGATGCGAAGACTCAGGGAGCAATTGACAGAAATCAAGTCTGTCGTTCAACGGAGATAGACCGTATTTTATACCCTAACTAAAACATGATTCTTATGTTCATCATAATTGTATATATTCCAAAAACTCATTGAAAATTTTTTATTCCTGTATTTATCAATTTTTGTACTTTTAATGACATTCTATTTATTTTTTTTGTTTTACTCTCATTGTTTCGATATGCGAGTCATCTAGATTTAATTATTTCCAAAAACATAGTTGTAGAATTTACTTAAGTTCATTGCATCATTAAATGTGTTATATTCAATCTTTTATCATTATTTTTATATAAATAAATGGGATGAAATTTGGATAAACACAAAATTTTTGTTTATTTAATTTTATTGGGGGTGAAATTAAAATAGAAAAGTTAAAATAGATAATTTAAAGGGGGAAATTAAGTTAAATATAATATTGTGTTTATCTTTTTTAAAAAATTCAAAACTATATGTAATTATTTAATTTTTTTTGTAATTTAATTTCATTAATTATTTTATGGGTTTTGTGTTCATCAAAAAGGTGGAGATTATTGAGAAAGTGTAATTTTCAAAAATACATAATGTTTTATTTAAAGGGGGGTATGTTGAGAACAATACTCTATCTATTAATGACAATTTTGATGCCTCACAAATAGCCTTATTTATTTTCTAATGATTTTATGTGTTAAATATTTTTCAGGAATTTATTATTCAATATATTTTTATTTCTGGGAGAAATATTTATGTTCATTATTAATGATGTTTTATTTCTAAAGTATTTGCATTTAGCATGTTCTAGAAACACTGTTCATACCCTACTTATTCGTGATCTACTTTACTGTGCTTTAGAAACATTGTTCATACCCTATGTGGAGAAATGTAGTGTAAGGATAAAATGTTGCGTATTCATTTTGAGATAAGTGAAAAGTATAGTTATTCAACCATATGTTATCGTAAAAGTATGAAAAAGAAACCTACATTAAGAATGGACCCTATGTTTGGGATATCAAAAAATTATGGAAGGAGAAGTATAAAGTGTTACGTTTATTTCTCAAAAGTATGGTTCATCAACAATACTTTTGTAAACAACCATATGTTCTTGGAAAAGTATGGATAGGTTAATGTTTGCATGGCCAACCCTATGATTATGATCAGACTTATGTTTGAAGAAAGTCCCATAATCCTTACGTTTATAATCAAACATACATTATCATCCCTACGTTTGAAGACTACATAATCATCCTTACGTTCAGGGAATGCATACAATACAACTGAACCATACGTTTGGCGTCGGAGAATTTAAAGTCGATATTTTTATGCAATGGTCAGCAAGCTGATTATTATGTGGATTTCAGGCCAGATATGAAGCTGATTTTAAATTGAGACATTGACTAATTAAAATATGTTTTATCAATGGTTTAAAGATCAAATTAAAAGGGCATTTTATGCTGAATTTTCAGAGAAGTTACGACTACACTGTAAATTCATATGTTTGAATGTCTTAAGTCAAAAAGACAACTTTTGTTAATCTAAATTTTCAGGAGAGGTACTTATTTTTATTATATATATATATGTTTTTTTATAGAAACTTATGGTCTTATGTGATATCTCGATCATTCCGAGAAAAGGAAAGAAAAACAGAGACTATCAAATATTCATATCTGCTGATTCAAGAGAATGACAATGCTCTGTTTTCTGAAGAAGAAAAATCATGATAGAAGATTCATTTGTTCTATATCAAGGATCATTTGTGAATCTTTTACTGCTAAAGTTGTGAGATATATTTCTATATCTACTTCATCTATATCGACTCAGAATGACTCTTTCTTGTAAAGATCATTATTTCTGAAGGCAGTGATCCATCAATTGTCAATTGCATGTTGTTGCAATTGTGAAGAACATCAGGAAAGTATTTTCAGAATACATAAATATTTCTTTTTCTATTATTGAGTGACCAGCTTCTCATACTAATCTGTGTAGGTTCTTTGAGTGAACCATAAGTCTTTGTATTTTCATAGATTGTAAATATGTCAACTGCTTGTACTCAGTTGCTGAAACGATCTGTTGAAATGAGGACCAGTTAGTGAAAATCACCAAGCTTATGGAGTAAAGCATTGGTGCAGTGGACTAGGGGATTTTTTTCCGCAAATCACTATATATCTTGTGTATCTGCTATTTAAATTTCCACTACATTAATATATCAGATTAATATTAAAGGGAAGAACACAATCTCGTAATGATTTCTGAAAAGACACAATTCACCCCCCCTCTTGTGTATATTTTGTATAATCTGATCCAACAGTAATTAATTCATTACATATCACAATGGCATTATTGATTCTTACATTAGGTTATTTTCATCTTTTTTCACATGATATTAAATTAGAGGTCACTTCTACATGGTCAAATGACCGAATAGGTAAATTTAACAACTTCATATAATTGTTTTAGATGGGAAAATCATGTCTTAAGAAACATTTATCATTTTGGATAGAAAAGGGTTGACTATTTAAAAATATTAAATCCATCATTGAAATATGATTCATGATTTTGGATCATTAAAAACGAATTTATAAACTATGAAAAAACATTAAAAACATTTGTGTGATATATTTTTTATCAACTTACCTCTTATAAATAGTATAACCATTATCAACCACATTTCCTTTAATATTTCATCCAAATTCATGCACATTATTTATGAAGATGAATATTTTAACATTATCTTTCAAATCAGATTTCATCATCTATTCATGATTAATTTCCTGATATTTCTCATTACAATTAATTAAAACATATATTATAATTTTCAACATCTTCTCATAATTGTGTTATTCTTCAGATTATCATTTTATTTTAGACATATAGTTTTTTCATATTCAGAGAAAGATTCCATGTTACAAGATGATTAGTTCTCTTTATTATGAATTATGATATCCATATATAAATGTGTAATATTTGAGATCTATTATTTCATAAATTCTTTCAACAAACCATACATGTGATCCATCTTATTCAATTATTTTATTTCTATCTCAATCATTATTAAATTCATCCTCTTCCACTATTTCAATAAGAAGCTCATCATAAATATCATTAGATGTATCTTCCTCCTCATCTAAATCACATATTTCACTGTATCCATATTTATATATGTACATTCCCTTTTTTATTCTAAAAAATTCATTCCATTCCATCTAGAATAAATAATTTTCTTATAATCAATTTATTTTTCTGCTATAATGTTCTACATATCCTTATTTATTAATCTTATTTAGTTTTAATTCATTCAAACATAAACTATACTCATCAAAATAAAAAATAGATTACCACATTTAACATTTAACTTGACACTTTCTAATTAAACATACAATTATATATACAACACTACCATATCATCAAATTTATTTTATTTAAATTAAATATCTTTCAATATCATTTCTTAAATACAACACTGATCAAAATGAAAATATGATACATACTAGGAATATTATTATTTCAAAATAACAATTATAACATATGTATTATATGAATATAAATAAAAATATTTTAAAAAATATTTATATATATATTACTTAATAAAAATAACAATTAATTATAAATTTATAATCAAACCGTTTTAGAAATGAAGATAAATTATTGTGGAGGAAAAAAATATTTTTCAAAAAAAATTATTTATGTGTGTAATCTATTTTTGATCTTAATATATTAAATTAATCATCATTTATAAATGTTCATAATGAAATGAGTTTATGATATATCCATAAAATTGGATTTACAATCATCTTCTTTTGTTCTCTATGATTGGAATGACAATAAAGTTATATAATTTTTCAAAAATAATTTTTCTCCAAAATTGTATTTTATTACATTTTGTGTAAAAATAATATTTTTATTTTAATCCATTTTATTATTTTTTTTTTAAAATGAAAAAAAATTTGTTACTTTAAGATATTTTAAAATACATAGGGAGAATTTCTATATATCTGTTTGATATGGATTATTTTTGAGTGAAAACTAATAATTATGATTTTTCAAATGTAGTCACTATTATTCTATTATTATGATGTAGGCATGACTTATTAAATGTTTAAAATAATTGTATAAACAAAAAAAGTCAATGGGATTAATTAATCTATTTTTAATCATTATTTTAAATTTGGGAACCCAGTGTTAAACTTTATGAACATAATTTATATATTATTCTATTGTAAACAGTTTTTGGGTCTTTACATTTAAGGTTATGTTTGGAAGGTTAAATTTGGTTTTATCTAGATAAAAAAGTATAAAAAAATTTGTTTTTAATATTAACCAAAAAATCAATGTTAATCAAATTTTAAATTTCTATTATTGTAAAATAATTTTTACGATTAACTCTTGTTTGTTTTTGAAAAAGAATTGTTCATGCATTATGTGTTCTTATAGTGAATTTGATTTATTTAATCAAAAGAATTATATAATAATAAATTTGATTCACTATTTTTATTCACTATTTACATACTTTATTAGGTGTAACTTTTTATTTTTCTTATATATATATGTAATCTTTTTAAAAATTTATTCTTTAATGGATAAGATTAAATTTTTCTTAAAAAGAGGTTCAATTAATAGATAGGTAAATAAATGTATCCAACACTCATATATATGTGATTATTTATGTTTATTTAGGGCATAATAATATTATATTTAAATTTTGATAGGTTTTATACCTCCTTTCATATATTATTAACTTTAAATTATTCTATAATAATAAAAATTTAAAAAAGGCCACTCCCCCTCATTTAATATTTCAAATTTGTCCTCATAATAATAATAAAATATATGAATTATTCTAAAGGGTTATATTGTATATAAATAAATTTTTACTTAGGTAATATGTTTTGTGTTAATTAGATAAAGGTTAATTTACTTGAAAACATACACAACAAGAGTAAAACACTCGTGAAAGAAAATGAAAGAATAATTAAATTATTTGATAACATTAAAATTAATATATTTTCAATTAATTAATGTATTCATGTAATTTATTGGGTACATAGAATGTCAAAAAAAATTCAATGATTTTATATTTTAATTACATATATTTCACGATTCCTTTAAAGTAATCATATAAGAATAATTTTAGAAATGCTTATAATGGGGAGTTACTGATTAAAATTACTTTTAAATCATCATATAATCATAAAAAATCATTCCTCAATTAGATTCTGAAATATCGATATTGTCCTGAATATTTTAATTTTTGATACTTTTGTGTTTTTTATTACTTTTGAGACCCACAAATTCTAAAAAATGTGTTAAAATGGTGAATCCTAAATTGGGATAATGTATAGGTTAAACCAAAAGATAATGTTTAAAATAACTCATAAGGTAATCCAGAATATATTTTTCTGAGTAGTTTTTGAATTAACCTCTTTAAATTTTGTAATAAGGTTGTATAAAACATTTCTTCAAGAGTTAAAAACTTATTATATATATATATATATATTAATATTACAATTATTTAAAAGCTTCCAAGCACCATTACTTTTTAAAGTGATTCACTTCATATATAGTATTCACACCACTTGAGACACTTTTACAAGCCACAAAATTCCAAAACATTTTTGAAAACATTTTTCTTAATGACCTAGGTCATCTTACCTCAACAAGAGACTAGCTTATTTGTCCAATATGTAATAAAAATATGGTTTTAAAAATAAAGGGTATAACTCTCAACTAAAACTTTTCAATTTATATATTCATTTGAAATGATAAAATATAATATAACCATTTTTATATAATAACATATAAATATTACATATAAAAAAATTATTATTCTATATTCACAACCTGAATTTATATCATTTTTTCCTACAGTAAACGAAAACACCACTTATATATTGTTTTGGGCAACAACCTTCAAGAAGCGATGTGATTTTTTTCATGACCTCCTCTCAAGGGTTTTATTTAATACGTAATTAATTAATTAATATGATAGTTATAATACATATATTATCCTATAATGATAACAAAAATTTACATTTCTTTTTGATTTTTACATGTTAATGTAAGCTACGTTCATGTGTATATAATGAATACCAACCCTTTAAATGTTGTATTAAAATTCATTTTTCCTCATTTCCTGGAAAAATTATAAAAATAAAACTCCTAAATAAATATGGAAATAATGTCATGATTATTAATAATTATATGATTGCAACTGAAAATTTTTACTATATTAAACATACAAAATTTATATTCAAATATTAATCCAAATCACTCAAGAACATCAGATAGGAAAATAACCAAATTAGTATGTATAAATGACATGGTAATAAATGAAATTAAATGATTACTCATAAGGGAATAAATCAATAAATGATTCTCATGAATATAATTATTTAACATAGTTTTACTATAATTTATTCAAGGAATGAACATGGAAAGTAAAATTAATATAGGTGTTTTTTGTAATCTTAAATTAATTTAATCTTTTTGAATCATTACCCTAAATCATGATTAAATTTTAAATAATTTAAAATGTTATTATTTATAATTCAATGTTTTTTATGGAAAAATTCAATTTCATTTTAATATATTTATAAAGTGATAAAAATAAATGTTTATAGCATTATGTGTGGATCATTTTGACATTTTTTACCAAAATGATAAAAGATTGTTTTTTAACATTTAAAAATAACTACAATATCATGTCTTAGATACCATCAAAGTCTTCCATCTGAACCAACACCCGAACATACACTGAAAATGGCCCAAACTGTGTTTTTGATCCCTACTGGTAGGTAAATCATTCTTAATCATCATGGAATACCATTTGGAATGATTTTCCAATATTAATAATATATATACATATAAAAAATTACAATAATCAGTCCTAAAAAAGTGAACAAAAATTGTATTGCATTAAATTTTTAATATTACATACCTGGGTGGTTATTGTAATAAAAAAATAATGTATTTCACATAAAAGGGTGAGTAATATACATGTTACCTAGGGGGACAACCACCCATTACCTCAATATTGAAACCAATACTAAAAAACTAATAGAAATAGTACCCACTACCTCCATATGAATCCATTAAATTATCAATTCTATAAATAAAATTTTCATCAACACCCATTGGGTGCATACAGGTTGTGAGCTCAAGTTCCAGGAAATATCCCACCAAGTCTTCAATAAATATCCATTATATTAAGAACAATGTTTTTTGTTTTTAAATAGTTTTAAATAGTCTAATTTCAAATCATGTATTAAACATTACATGAGAATTAATTGAAAAATAAATAATTATTATACAGGTAGAAAAAAAATATAAGGACCTTGGGAAAAATATTAGAATATATGGTGTGTGGGGACATTGGATCCATGTACTCTAAATGATCAATTAGTGGAAATGAAGATCCATTTTCAACCGTGTTCCATAACTAATATATAAAATCATCATGTAGTTAGTTATTATTATAGAACAATCATTTTAGGAAAGATGGTTTGATACCATAGTAAAACTTATAGCATACATTTTCAACTCTTCCATTAATGATTACCATGATTTCACTGTACTTTTATCCTTATATCGATTCATTAATATAGTCTTTCAACAAAGGCCAAACCTTCACATTCCAAAGAATAACATTATCAACTATTGAAATTGTATAAAATATATTTTGGAAACCATTTTTGAAATAGAAAATGCTATTTAAATCCCCCATTATCATAGAAAAATAGTGTAATAAATATTTATATTTAGAAATAAGAATATATGAATTCTAAAGGGATGTTACATCATATTACACCTTTCCAAATGGTTCAGATTAAAAAACCCAAGGTAATCACAACCAATGAGTAAAATGAAAAATATGAATTAAGGTAGGAGAGACCAAAAAAATTGGGATGAGTCCCATATTTTCGGTTTCTATTTAAAATATTGCTAAAAAAACTCAAACATTTGGATGCATGAGGTGAGGGGATGTAAGAATAATAAACTATTATGATGAGAGCATCTAGAATATGAAATTTAGGTGTTGAAGTGGTTATAATTATTGTATAATATGATGAATGACATCATTAATTTAAGAAAATGGCACACAATTTGGATACATAGTTTTCATAACTGTGCATATACATTATGGGTGCCTCTATCTCTCATATGAATCGCCACATGGTATGGGGTGAATGGTTTTTCAAACTGTTTTCCTAACCATGTGGATTTTATGCTGACACTACCATGACATGCATAATTTTTTTAGGATGGTACATGGTTTTCCCAGACTGTTTTCCAACTATGTTCCATTTCCAAATTTCCCTAAATATAATATTTTATTTAAAACAATATGAAAAAATAATTATAGAAATAAAGACCAAACTTGATTTATAAATTCCAAAAAATTGAATTTTATGGGTACCAATTCTCCCTCATATGTAACTTTCCACTGTTATAATGTCAATCAATGGTCTTATCCTTGAGTGAGTGAGACGATAACTCTTATAGGCTTGTATATTATTCCCTTGTATGATAAATATTATTCTAGTGTTTCTATAGTACCTGAAGTAGAGATATGAATTTCCCTTGATCCACCTTCAATTTTAAAAATAATTATCCAAAAAACCATCTTTATTTTAGTTAGATTAGGATAAAACTAAATGTCATCTAATTTAAACAAATGAAAGAGATTTGGAATATATTTTTTCAACTATGAGAATTGTACCACCATGTTAATCGACATCAACAAAAAAAAAGAAATCCAAATAGGTAAATGAACTTTATGATAAAATCAACTATCATGATGGTTTTAAAATACCTTAGTGGAATATTCTCTTTCGTCTCAGGGTGTCAATAGCCTATATGATGTGTCACCATATAAAGACATGACCTCCCACTAATAATGTCAATGGACACAAAAATTGATTCCTATAAGACTTCTATGTTCTCTGGGTAGTCATCAAAGACTTCATAATCACCAAAACCATAATTAATGATTTATGTAATATATGGAATAAACATTTTATAATGGGTATAAAAAATGGGGTAGAATAAATTAATCCAATAAATATCACATGATAAATGAATTTTTTTTACCCAATTTAGAAAATAAACTTCATGGAATCAAATGCTATCCCCCAGACAATATGATATCCTAAACTACAATTAATATTTTAACAACATTTTCCCCCTCCAAGAAGGATCTAATATCATCTGTAAAGACCAGTACATTTCATGGAATTTTTTTTCTTAATTTCTTTGGGATTTTACGTGTACGCAGTTTCTGACGGCACCTGATTCCGAGGCCCGGTGTGCCCGACATCATTTTCTGATGTTTAGCTTGGGTACATTTAGTGAATGAATGAGCGGGGTTTTCTATCTTTTTTTACCATTGCTCAGAATCGAAATCTGAGGGCATCGATGAAACCGCAACGGCAGTATTTTCATAAGAGGACCTTCTCCGAAGGTGCATTTCCATGGGAGGAGTTGTTAAAAATTGGGGATTATATGTGAAGTAAATAAAATTTGTTGAACAAATTTTACTTCAAACCTAAGTGGTTTTATCCTAAGTATGGGAGTTGGGGTGGGACCCACTAGATCCTAACTCCTCTTGTTAGGACATTTGTGATGTGGGGCCCACATGAACCGCACCACTTCAATTTTCATTAAACTCCTCTAACTCCTCCCTTTAATCTTCTTGTGTTTAACGTTGGGAACCCTTTGTAATTAATAAAATGACTTCTCCTCTACTCATATTAAATCATGCCAACACACCTTGCTTAATTAAATGAACCCCTACAATTAATTGAGTTTTGTGTTTGAATTTTGGAATTTGAATGCATGGCTTGAATTAATAAAATAAGATGAGAGTTATTTTATTTTGGGGGCCAGCTTGTTGTGTGAAGAATTGGGGGAGAGCTCTTTTCACTTTGAAAGAACATCATCTCCTTTGTTGATGAATGCCATGACTCTGACAAAGAATGTCGGCTTGGCAGTCTCAGTTTTCCCCATCCTCTTCCTCCTCTGCGACAAAGGAGGAGACATCGACGACGACAATATCGACGTCATCGTCCGCGGTGCTAGACAACCGCAAACTTCCTTCGAGGTAGGTGTGTGTTTTGAATTGAGAAATATTGGTTTTCCTTCCATGTTAATGTTTCTCTCCAAACCTTTTTCTATCAAACTAATGCGGAAGGAACCAGACAAAAATAACACGGTCCAATTCCTCCGACGTTCTTTTTGTATGGTGTTCTTCAGCCATTCTTGAGCGGTGAATCAAGGAAAGTTTTCAGAGCTGATCGGAAGCTCGAAAACATCTTAAATGGCCTCGGAACATCGGGACGACCCAGAAATGGGAGTTTTGTAGCAAAAGGATCATCAGAACAAAGGGCGGAAGCCTCGGGAGGTGTGCTGGCCAAAGACGTCGTTTCTGGAAAATTCAATAACACATGGCGTGTACATCCAAAGCACACACCACGTAGTACAAGCGTTCAGTGGTAGTAGTAAGTGACATCAGAAGAATTGACACACAATGTGTCACACCGGTCACACGTCATGTACTGTCCACACAATTTGACATAGGAGACTTCAATGGACATGGCATGTATTCAAGGGAAATACACGGACAAAGACAGAAACATAGGACCACGATGGCACAGGGTGTAATATCTTCATTGAAAGGCGGAGGCAGCTTTTTGAGACATGGCGTGTAATTTGGGTGATACATGGACACAGGAAGAATCACACAGTCAAGAGGCATGGCATGTACCACCACCACCCTGGTAAAAGAGGCTTTGCAAAGCATGGCGTGCAATCTGGGTGATACATGGACACAGGCAGAATCACACAGCCAAGAGTCACTTCGTGTATTATAGAAATACACAGACACGGCGTGGAGTACACTGGCATGTACTCCCCCACACGGCAAGACATAGACAGTGCATATGGAACCGACCCTAGAGGTTTGGACATGGTGTGTAACCATAGTACACGTCGCGTATTTACTTTTTACATGAAAAGCCCTTTGATATGGGCTATAGTACACGGAAAGTACCCACGAACAGAGGACATGGCGTCTAACTATACCACACATTGTGTACTTACTTATTTACACGACCAGACCCATGACATGTGCCATTTTCACATGGGCAGTACCCAGTGTCTGATGACACGGCGTGTATAACAAACTTACACACCATGTACATTTAGGGAAATGACTTGGTCACCTTACTCCTTGTGTCTTTGGCACGTTTCTCTTGGTATTTCCCTATGACGTGGGATGAATCTATAGGATACATTAACTCTGGTATTTGTGACAGTTGATGTATCCACCCCTTTGACATGAAGAGCGGACCATCTCGAAATCGAGTATACTGTGTGCGGGAACCATAGAGCTGGATGTGATTGTGACGACGAAGGCGACTGTACTTGGATTCTATATGGGTTCGGCAACAAGGACGATTGTACATGGATTTTTGGGGGGTTCGGCAGCGATGATGACTATACATGGATCCTACCTGGGTTCGACAGCGATGGTTACTGTACTTGGATCCTATGTGGGTTCGATAGTAATGAGTTTTTTATGTGGATCCTACGTGGGTTCGACATGGGAGATGATTCAGAGGTTACATCTATCATCTCCACCCTCTTCGTCTGTAGTATACCTGTGTGAGCTGAGTCTTGACTTTCCATCATTATCTTCGATACAATTGAATTACTATCCTATGTTGATTTGGTTGTGTTTTCCTGTGTGGATTTGGTTGTGGTTTCCTGTGTGGATTGGGTTGTAACATCCTGTGTGGACTGAGTTGTATTTGAGCTCATGAGATGGAGCCAAACATTAATTGGTGACTTAGGTATATGTAAGGGCATATACCTAAGTATATTTGGTTGATACTTCTTGATTGTATCTTTCCTTTGTGGTTTATACTTTGTGGATTCTGGGAGACCTTTGGGGGTCTCGGGGTCCCTACTGTGTATTGTATACTCACCCCAGCACGCGCTATGCCCGCACTACGTTGTGTTGGATGTAGACGACAGACAGTGCTGATCACGGTGGAGGATTGTGCATCCGGACGGTACCAGGAGGTGGATCACTGGACCGGATGTACATGGAGCGGAAGGCAAGATCCGAGGAGCTGAGGAGACTATCTGTACCCACCCTTCAAGAGGTATTTCCAGGGGACGGCTCGGTGTTTCTGCTTTACTTTCCTATTGCTGTACTTATTTTTCAGTTGTACTCTACTTTCAGTTGGGTTTGTATTCTGGCCCATTTACATTCCAGCACTTAATTTTGTACTCAGTTTACTTAGTGTTTACTTCATCTTGCGTACTATATGGTGTTTGTTTTCTTATGTAAAGTCAATTCCTTCCCTTTTATAAGGATTTATGCCTTTGGTTCTAGTCGGCAGCCCCTGGACAATGGAAGGCGGTCTTGGGGTAGTCACGGCATGGGCCCCGAGGACGGGTTGTGACAAATTGGTATCAGAGGAGTCAGTTCTACTGCAGAACTTAGGACTCTGATAATTTCTTCTGTGTGAAGCAAGAGTGTTAAGGGTATTGAATGTGGTTATCAGTATGGGGAGTCCAGTGTTGGTGTGGCGGCTGACGTATCCATACACCAGGACCCTGACTTCTGATTTCCGACTCAGAGCACGAAAACACTGATTGGATGTGTGTTTTTAAAAGTTTTCTTTATGATTACTTTGTGTCAGCTCACCAGGTATACTGTATTAACCATGGAGCACCTGTTTCTTTCAGGATTTCCCCATGATGGTAGCCGTCTAGGGTTCCCAATTACGTGCGAGATGACATCCCACCGAGCGATGAGGCCTCGATGCATGACAATATTACAGCAGAGGCACCGGTGGTACCTCTACCCACAGAGCCACCGATGCCACATGTCCCAGCAGCTGGGGGTGCGTGTCTCCTGAGTGCACTACATGAGTTTCCGCATTAGAGACTGCCCAGGTTCAGTGGGGAGATCGACCCTCATGCATCTGAGGATTGGCTAAAGGCTGTTGTTCGAGTCTTCAGATTGGTAGGGACACCAGCAGACCTCATGGTGATCATTATAGTGAGTCTCCTGCATCCGACTATAGGTAGATGGTTGACCCTGATGCTCCAGGTGCACGAAAAGGCATCTCTTCTTTGGAAGGACATCGAGAGCATCTTCTGCTCAGAGTTCGTACCCACCACCCTCCGTGCGGTGTGCATTCAAAAGTTAATACAGTTGCGGCAAGGAAGCATGACAGTAGCCCAGTAATCGGCGAGGTTTAACGATCTCTCGCGCTACTCAACAGACATGGTACGAGACCCATTCTTCTAGGACCAGACCTTTGAGAAGGTACTGATTCATGAGATCAGCACATCGAGGATCTCCCTTAGAATTTCGATACAGGGAGGAGTACTAAAGAGATCCCTTCTGGTGGAGATCTTTCTAGCTGAGCCTATGGCAGCAGTGAGGCCTACTGTAGGGTGACACATAGCGGAGTCTTCTACAGCTGGTAGTAGAAATACGTCACAGAGGTCCAGGCGGACTATACCATCATGTGGGCGACCTTAGGACACTGGTTCAGATGTGCAGGGCACATGCATTAGAGCCAGTTAGATGAGAGGTAGACAGTGCTATGCACGCGGCGGACAGGGCCACATGGCTCGCGACTTTCCGACCCGCCATGCAGAGTAGCAGATGGTTGATGGACCACCTAAGCAGAGTAAGAGTATCGACCGTGGTGGTCCGTAGGGAGTAGGTGGATGAGGTAGAGGAGCTGGCCGAGCAGCGGCTAGTGGGTGATGCTTTGAGGCTCTACCACCACCACCACCAGGAGGTCCACCTCAACCAGAGGGAGCTGGAGGACAGAGACAGGCTTAGCTTCAGGCAGTGGAGGCCTACGACCACGGCGCACCTGAGATGATTTGAGGTACTATCGGTGTCCACTCCACCCTTGTTGTAGTTCTTATAGAAACATGAGCGAGTCATTCTTTCATTTCTGCTACCCTTGTTCGGAGCTCAGAGATTCTGACTGAGCTGTTGGATCGATCCTTACGACTAGAGACTCCTACGGGAGCAGACTCGATGATTACGCACTGGTGTCGGCAGTGTGAGCTTACTCTTGGAGGTGAGATCTTCGGCTGGGATCTTCTTGTAGTGGTGTCGAGGCCTTACGAAGTCATCTTGGTCATGGATTGGTTATCGATGGTCCATGCTCAGATCGACTGTATTAGGCGCAAGGTGGAATGTGTCCGCACTGATGGGAGTAGGTTCACCATCACCGAATATAAGGGAGCCTTCGCAGTGCAGGATGGACTCACACAGAGCAGAGGACTGCCGATTACCCATCAGTTGGATATTCTCATCCTAAGAGCAGCTGATGTGTGGAGTCCGTGTTTTCCTGTAGTGGTGTATCAGTATGCAGACATTTTTTCTGACGACATTCCAGGACTACCTCCTCACAAAGAGGTAGACTTCTACATTGACCTGTACCCTGGGACAACCCCAATATCTACTCCAGCATATCGGATGGCTCCCTCTAAGCTTCGAGAGCTACGGGTATAGTTGGAGGACTTGCAGGGAAAGGGATTCATTTGACCTAGTGTTTCACCCTGGGCTCCCTCGATTTTGTTCACCAAGAAGGTGGATGGGAACTTGCGACTCTGTGTCAACTACCATCGCCTAAATCAGGTGACTTTGAAGAACTGGTATCCAATTCCGATGATTGACGACCTCTTTGATCAGATCAATGGAGAATGATGTTTCTCGAAGATAGACCTTAGGTCAAGATATCATCAGCTCAGTATTTGAGACGAGGATGTGCAGAAGACAGCCTTCAGTTGTCGGTATGGCCACTACATGTTCTTGGTTATACCTTTCGGCATAACCAATTCTTCAGTAGTGTTCATGAGTCTCATGAACATGATCTTCCAGCGTTACCTTGATCGAATTTTTTTAGTCTCCATTGACGACATATTTATTTACTAAACTACTGAGGAGGATCATGCCGACCACTTGTAGGTTGTACTGGACACACTCCGAGAGCACTAGCTTTATGGTAAGTTCTCTATGTGTCTGTTCTGGATTAGATACGTCCACTTCTTGGGACACTTCATCTCTGAGGCGGGTGTTGCGGTGGATCCTAAGAAGATCGAGGCAGTGCTAGCATGGGAGCCACCGAGGAGCGTGAAGGAGGTGCAGAGTTTCCTAGTTTTGGCTGGGTACTATCGGAGATTCGTTCCAGACTTTTCCAGAGTTTCAGCACCACTCTCAGCGTTGACTAAGAAGGGGAAACCCTTCGTGTGGTAAGATAGATGTCAGCAGAGCATCCAAGAGCTGAGAAAGAGATTGACCACCGCACCCATCTTGAGGATACCAGGGGAGGGCGTAGGGTATGTAGTTTACTACGATGCAATAGGGACCAGACTCGGGTGTGCCCTGATACAAGAGTGGGCAGTGATCACCTATGGATCATGATAGTTAAGTTAGCATGAGAAAAACTACACTACACATGACTTGGAGTTAGCAGCAGTTGTCTTCTCCTTGAAGATGAGAATGCACTATCTAATGGGAGAGCGCTTTACAGTCTACTCTGACCACCAGAGTCTCAGGTACATCTTCTCGCAGAAGGACCTAAACCTGAGATAACGGTGATAGCTCAAGTTCCTCCAATACTATGAATTTGAGATATTCTATACTCTTGGGAAGGGGAACGTAGTAGCCAATGATCTCGGAAGGAGGTCGGGAATTCAGCTACATGGAGAGGAGACGGAGGAGCTAGCCACGTTGCCGATATCCTTCGTGGATAGAGATGGAGCAACCTTTCTATAGTCACTCATAGTTACTACTCCACTACATCAGCGGGACAGAGAGGCATATCATGTGGATGTTGACTATGAGACATGACGTGCACAGATATCCTCAGGAAATGAACCTGATGGATTCCTTTTATGAGGAGAGCACGTCGTCCATTTCAGAGGACGTACCATGGTACCAGCTGCTTTGTAGGAGGAGGTGCTGATGGAGTTTCATACATCCCCTTTGGCGTTACATCCTGGAGTAGCGAAGATGTACCGGGATCTCAGACAACAGCACTGATGGATGAGTATGATGAATGTTGTGGTAGAGTTCGTTCCGCGATGCCTCACCTGCCAGCAGGTGAAGTCAGATCACTAGGTACCAGCAGGCCTGGTACAACCCTTGGAGGTCCCGGAGTGGAATTGGGATGGGATATCTATGGATTTCGTGACTGGGCTTCCATGTACTTCCAGAGGACCTGACTCCATCTGGGTGATCGTAGACCGACTTACCAAGTCCGCCCACTTCTTACCTATCAGAGAGCAGGGCTCAGTGGTGAGTTTGGGACTCCTCTACGTTCAGGAGATCATACGTCTTCATGGTGGTCCATAAACTATTGTCTTCGATCGAGATGCTCACTTTTCTTCCCAGCTTTGGAAGGGGTTGCAAGAGGCATTTGGGGCGCAACTATGCATGAGAACCACCATTCTCCCACAAACAGATGGTCATACAGAGAGGACCATTCAGAGTCTCTAGGACATGCTCTATGCATGTGTCCTTGACTTTGGTCGCAGTTGGGACGATCACCTACCCTTGGTGGAGTTTGCGTACAACAACAGCTACCACACCACCATCGGGATGGCATCATACGAGGCATTGTACAACCGACTATAAAGATCACCTCTGTGCTAGACAGACCCTGGGGAGTCAGCACTTGTAGGACCAGAGATGGTCCAAGCCACGACAGAGAAGGTGCAGATCATCCAAAAGCAGAAGAGGACTGCCCAGAGCTGACAGAAGTCCTACGCTGATAGGAGGCGGAGACAACTAGTGTTTGAGGATGGTGACCACATTTTCTTACGGGTTTCACATCGGCGTGGATTATGGATATTTGTTCAGGGTGTTAATTTATCTCCACGCTTCATCGGACCATTCCAGGTTCTCAGTAGGATAGGTGAGGTGCCTTATCACCTGTCTCTTCCTCCTCAGTTGCACCGGGTGAACTACGTCTTCCACGTATCTCATCTGAGTAAATATGTGCATGACCTGACACATATCATTCATCACGGGGTACTGGAAATTGATGACGATGTGACTTTTGCGGAGGCCTCGGTGGAGATCGAAGATCGACAGGAGAAGGTCCTATGTGGATGGTCGATTCCTCTAGTGTGCATCAGGTGGTAGCACGAGAACCTCTATAAGAGCACATGGGAGCAGAAGGCTCAGATGCATGCTCAATACCCTCATTTATTTCAATAGTTTTTTGATGTATATTTAAGGGGACGTAAATCCCTGAGGTGGGAGTAATGTAAAGATCCGTAAATTTCATGGAAAAATTTTTCTTAATTTATTTGGGATTTTATGAGTACGCAGATTTTGACAACACCTGATTCCAAGGCCCGGTGTTCCTGGAATCATTTTACAAAGTTTAGATTCTGTACGTTCAGTGAACAAAAGAGAAGGGTTTTCTATCTTTTTAACCGGTGCTTGGAATCGAAATCCGAGGGCACCGATGAAACCACAGTGGTGGTATTTTCTTAAGAGGACATTTTTCGAAGGTGCGTTTTCACAGGAAGAGTTGTTAAAAATTAAAGATTAAATGTGAAGTAAATAAAATTTGTGGAACAAATTTTACTTCTAAACTAAGTGGTTTTATCCTAAGAATGGGAGTTGGGGTGGGACCCACTACATCCTAACTCCTCTTGTTAGGATATTTGTGAGGTGGGTCCCACACGATCCCCACCCCTTCAAATTCTGTTAAACTCCTCTAACTCATCCCTTTAATCTTCTTGTGTTTGTTGTTGGAAACCCTTTTTAATTAATTAAATGACTTACCCTCTCCTCACATTAAATCATGCCAACACACCTTCCTTAATTAAATGAAGCCTTTCAATTAATTGATTTTTAATTTTGAATTTTGGAATTTGAATGCATGGCTTGAATTAATAAAATAAGATGAGACTTATTTTATTTTTTAGGTAATCTTGTTCTGTGAAGAATTGGGGGAGCGATCTTTTCCCTTTGGAAGAACACCATCTTATTTGTTGAAGAATTCCAAGACTCTGACAAAGATTTTTGACTTGGCAGTCCCGGTTTTCACCATCCTCTTCCTCTACTATGAAAAAGGTGGAGACACTGATGATGACGAAATCAACGACATCTTCCATGGTGCTAGACAACCGCGGACTTCCTTTGAGGTAGGGGTGTGTTTTTAATTGAGAAATATTGGTTTTCCTTCCATGTTGATGTTTCTCTATAAACCTTTTGATATCAAACTAATGCGGAAGGAACTAGACCAATCTAACACGGTCTTATTCCTCCGCCGTTCTTGTTGTATGGTGTTCTTCAACCGTTCTTGAGTGGTGGATCAAGGCATGTTTTCATAGCCGATCGGAGGCCCGAAAACATCAGAAACGACCACTAAACATCGTGACAATCCAGAAACGAGAGTTTTATAGAAAACGGATCATCAGAACAAAGGGAAGATGCCTCGGGAGGCGTGCTGGATAGAGGTGTTGTTTCTAGAAAATTCCAAAATACACTACGTGTCCTTCAAAAGAACATGTTGTCTAGTACAAGCATTCAGTGGTACAAGTAACAGATATCAAAAGAAGTGACACACGGCGTGTGACACTGGTCACACAGCGTGTACTATCCACACAGTTTGAAAGTGGAGACATCGATGGACATGGCATGTATTCAAGGGAAATACACGGACACGGGTAGAAACACACTGCCACGATGGCACGACGTGTAATATCTTCATTGAAAGGCGGAAGCGGCTTCGCGAGACTCAGAGTTTAATCTGGGTGATACACAGACACGGGCAGAATCACACATCCAAGAGGCACGGCGTGTACTACGACCACCATGGAAGAAGCGGCTTCACGAAGCTCGGCGTGTAATCTTAGTGATACAAGGACACGGGTAGAACCATACGGCCAAGAGGCACGACGTGTATTTCGGAAATACATGGACACGGGGTAGAGTACACTGGCATGTACTCAACCACACGACCAGACATGGCCAGCGCATATGAAACTGACCCTAGAGATTTGGACACGGCATGTAACAATAGTACACATCGTGTATTTACTTTTTACAGAAACAACCCTTCGACACGGGATGTGGTACATGGACAGTACCCATGGACTAAAGACACGGTGTGTAACCATACCACACGCCATGTCCTTACTTATTTACACGACCATACCCATGACACGAGCCATTTTCACCTGGGTAGTACCCGGTGTCTGATGAAACGACATGTATAGCATACTTGCACGCCGTGAACATTTAGGGAAATGAGTTGGTCACCATACTTCTTGTGTCTTGGGCACATTTCACTTGGTTTTCCCCTATGATGTGGGACGAAACTATGGGAAACATTAACTCTGGTATTCGTGACGGTTGATGTATCAACCTTTTTGACTCGAGGAGCGGACCCTCCCGAAATCGTGTATGCTCTGTGCGGGAATCCTAGAGCTGGAAATGACTGTGACGATGAAGGCGACTGTACTTGGATCCAACGTGGGTTCGGCAGCAAGGACGACTATACTTGGATCCTCCGTGGGTACAACAGTGATGATGATTGTACTTGGATCTTATGTGGGTTTGGCAGTGATGGTTACTGTACTAGGATCCTACGTGGATTCGGTAGTGATGACTTATTTACTTGGATCCTACGTGGGTTCGGCAGGGGAGATGATTCATAGGCTATATGTATCATCTCCACCCTCTTCGTGAGTAGTATACCTATGTGAGATGAGTCTTGACTTTAAATAATTATCTTCGATATGATTGATTTACTATCCTGTGTTGATTGGGTTGTGCTTTCCTGTGTGGATTGGGTTGTTCGTTCCTGTGTGGATTGGGTTGTACCTTCCTGTGCGGACTGGGTTGTACTTGAGCTCGTGAGTTGGAGCTGAACTGGAATTGATGACTTGGGTATATGTATGGGCATATACCTAAGTAGAGTTGGTTGATACTTCGTGTTTGTATCTTTCCTTTTTGTTTTATACTTTTTGGATTCTAAGAGTCCTTTGGGGGTCTCGGGGTCCCTAATGAGTATCGTATGCTCACCCCGACATGGGTTATTCCTACACTACGTTGTATTGGATGCAGACGACGGACAGAGCTGATCGAGGTGGAGGCTTGTGCAGCTAGACGGCACTAGGAGGTGGATCACTGGACGAGGAATACATGGAGAAGACGGCTAGATCCGAGGAGTTGAGGAGACTATCTGTACCCACCCTTTAGGAGGGATTTTTAGTGGATGGCTCAGTGTTTCTTCTTTACTTTCATACTGCTGTACTTTTTTTCATTTTTACTTTACTTTCAGTTGGGTTTGTATTCTGGCTCATTTACTTTCCAGCATTTACTTTAGTACTCAGTTTAGTTGGTGTTTACTTCAGCTTGCGTACTCTGTGGTTTTTGTTTTCTTATATAAAGGTAATGCCTTCCCTTTTATCGGGATTTAGGCCTTTGGTGCTAGTCGCCAGCCCATGGCCTATAGAAGGCGGGCTTGGGGTAGTCATGGCATGGGCCCTGAGGACAGGTCATGACAACATCAATATAGGGTAATAAATTTTTATTCATTATCATGATCTGGCACAACGTTGGTTAGTATATAAAAAACCAAAGAGATTAATCAGCTTTCATATAAGAGAGTATCATTGAACCCCATAGAGATAATTTTTTTAAATGATTTCATGGAATTTCAAATAATTTAACGGAATCATCGACTCCCAAAATTTGGAGGGGTCATATGATATAAATATAGAAATATCAAATTTTCCCCCATAAAAAATCATTGTTGAACTCATTTTCATAATAAAGAGGAATGCCTGATAATTCAATTTGTAAAACTGTTGAATTAAAAATTAAAATATAAGGAAGCCCAAAATATGATCTTCCCCAATAAAAATTCGGTAAGATGAAGGTTTTCTAATAATTAATTTTTCATAGACCCAGAAGTGGTGGTCATGCTCAGCCTAAATGAAAATCACATTCTCCATAGTAAATACAAATGATCTTTCGAAAGGAGGATAAATTCATAAATCAATGCAAGAAGATGATGTGGGTCCTAAAAATATCATCCAATACATTCCATGTATCATGTCATAGATGTATATTATTAGTGAAAGGATGTAACATCCAAGCTCACAATATAAAAGGATATAAAAGGAGACCTTAAATAGAAACCTCATTAATTCTACCTAAAAATACGTGCAATTTAATTCATAACATACAACTAAAGACCAATAAATCAATTTTTAATTATAAAAGGATCAAATATATGAATTTTTGTGAAGCACACGTATTAAAATGGGAATTAATATTAAAAATTAAAAAAAAATATATCTAACTATATCAAGACATAATTCATATTCACAAGGTCCCTAATCCGTTATATTCATATGTATCATATCTTACTAGGTCTATGGATGACTAATATCCTATAGAACCACCTATTGAGGACCCTTACTATAATAATATATATCAATCAAACTATATAAACCAGAGAGAGACCCCTTAAACATTGAGGCGTCATATTAAACAAAAATTCAATTCAGAGTTATAGAGAATGGTCCACTCTAAGATTGAGTAAAATTAATACAAAACCATTTCATATAGAACATGCATCAGAAAAGGTGGAATGCACTGGGTGGTGACGAACATATTGACCACATGATTCTGGTCCTTCTGAATCGATGAATGACATCGGTCCCTCCACCTCCAACTATAGGTAATAATGGTAATGGATGATATCCTGAGCTACTACCACCATTCTTCCAATTATCTTATTACTTTTTTTTTACAAATCATAAAACCACACTTTTACTTGATATGGGGAGCTTATAAGTCTAGCCTACCAGAACCTCTGGGTTAATTTCCCCTATAAAATATTAATAAACCATCACATCATTATTCAACACTTTATGATGGAATAATTGATATAATATATCTACATGTAACCACAAATTAAATTATCACACGATCATCTTTACATTGATTATTATATTAGGAGAAATTTGTACTATCATTACATTTCATTTGGTGAGTTAATTATAAAATTGTTCCCCAACTAAAGGGCAAGGAACTGTTGACACTATGAAAATTTTATGCTCACAAAGGATGAACTATTTGATATAGGAATCCTTAAAATGAATTCAACCTATATGCTCAATATTTTTAGCTTGAGCCATAGTCTCCCACAACCAATGAATGTGTTTCTCTACGATAAATAGAAAAAACATTACATTAAAAAGTTCTGTATTTCCATGAACTCAATGATCCTCTTAATTTTTCCTAATCTATCAGTAACATTTGTGGTTGATTGTTTTCATAGATTTAAGGGTATTTTTTTCATGAAACCCATTATCCCAATCATTTAAATTCCCATGATATTCTTTTCTGACCTGAGTAGGAAATGAGACTACTCCATCATCTTGAGCTTGAATATCCAACACCCCTTCTTCAATGAGTCTCTGATCAGTTGTTGGGTTGGATGACAAAGAATTATCTCTAGCCACCACCACTAGCTATATGAGAGGTCTCTAGGGAGATTTAGTGCTACATAGTTCAAAGGAATCAAAATATGGAAATCATTAATTCATCAAACCACTTGGGATCCAATAAATTACCATGTACAATAATAATATAATAAAAAATTTTAATCATAATAAATCAATCTACTCCACTTTAACTTTGTTCCCATTCATAGTCTACAAATTATACATTTCCTACTATGGAGGAGTAAAAATAAATTCCTAAAATATCAATTATTTTTATATATAGAGTAACATATAATGGATATACATAAAAGAGGGGTTGAAATATAGTTTAAAAAAATTAAACTAAATAAAAAAATACATCTGAAATAATGGATTCCCGACCCAATGATTACTAGATGATAAGAGTTTTAGATTTGAAACAAAAAAATGATACTATTAGAGTACTCTTTAATTGAAATAATAGATACACTAATAAAACAAATTGATAAGGAATATATATAAGATAAGAATTCAATCATACCATGCACATTTGAATAAATAATTTAAATTAAAATAAACAAATATGTATTAAAATCAATAATGAGATACAAGATGTATTAAAATAAATAACTCTTTTAACCTAAACACTAATGGTTGTAAATTACCATGAATAATTGTATATGCAATTTTATATATTCTGTATGTTCTATTTTACTTTACAAGGAAATCCCTTGATATGAATATAATAATAGCTCTATCATCATATACTTTGAATCCCTCGATATAATGATCAGGCCATGTCTTGCTATCCACAAAATCCCTCGATATTATGGATAATGTAAAACTTTTTTCTATCTCTAGAATCACTCGATCATAATAATGATCAAACATATAATATAAATTAAAATGTTCTAAATGGAAATAGTCTTAACAATGATACATTAAAATTGTTCTTCTATAATATATTTCAATAGATAATAACAAGATGTTCACAATATAAAATCATTTAATGACAGAAGGTGAAAAAATTATCAGCTATCAAAAATTTGAATGAAGATATATTTATGGATGAAACAGCAAAAATCCTACTTTCGAGTTAATTTCAACATTCTAATAATGATGAACAGGAAAGTTCATCAGTAATTTAATTCCTCAAATCATTTTTTAGAAAAATTACCATCCAAAATTGTATCATTAAAATAGACAAAAGTATATATATTAAGATTATAAAAATGGTATAGTCTAAACGAATTTCATAACATTTTTTAAATATGGTATACCTTATAATGATATGTTCTTTCTATCTGTACCATTATCAGTTCGATGGAAATGATTATTTTCAGTATGATAGAGAAGACAAAATTCTATCCATTTCCATAATAATAGTCAACCCGATGAAATAGAATATTCCTTAATTTGAAGGATCACATTTAAGAGTGATAATTTCATATTCATAAAAAAATATTATTCCTATGTTACGTAAACAATTTATGTTTTCAACCAAAAAATACCAAATCACCTGAGACATTGAATGTTAGTAAACATAGTTTCAAAAGGTTCTTCTGATTTCCATAACAAATAGAAAAGAAATTTATGATGTAAATTTTTTGACTCAACAATATCCCTCTCTATGGAAATAAAAGACAAGAATACTTAAAGGAAAAATTATAACTTGATAAAAATTTATCAAAAAGTATTTTGATTAATAGTGATGATATAATTCATATCTCCCACTATGTTTATTACAATTTTAGGATACAAAAAAAGAATTCATACTACTCCCATCAAGATAATTGTTACACATTTATTAAATAAATATATATATCTCTCACAACACCCCCAATTTTTTTATCACTTCAGAAAACTCTCCATTAATAATATCATCTTTCATTTAAAATTTACCTCCCATTGTAAATATATCAAACCGTCCCCCATTGTGATTTCCAATAATAATGTGAAATTATTCACATTTTATTGAAATGGTTTGAAATATTACATATGAAAAAATAAATTGTGAACTAACCAATCATCCATGAAATAATAGAAATAGCATACATCCAAAAGAATTGGAAGAAATTCATAACATTATGTATTGGATGAAAACAATATTGAAATTCAAAAAATATTAAATTATTTGAAAAAAAGATGTGATTTAAAAATTAATGATGTTGTATATTCATTATTAGTGAGAATTTATACCAAATGATTCATTTTTAACTCATTTCCACATTTCTGAGCCTCTCCCATTGATAATTTAAAATGTATGATTTTAACTTCCAAGTTGAATTGTTTATAGAATTTAGTATTCAAACTATCAATATCCTCCATAACTATTCCATACTCATCCTTTATAAGGAGAAATTCAATTTTACATCATCTTATACTGTTATATGAAAACTCAAAATAATAAACCTTTTCATTCAAAACATATAATTGATCATTTTGATGATATATTGCATTTTCGAACTCTTAGAAAACATCACATGATCAAATATATCAAAATATTACATTATAAATGAATGAAATATTTCTAATAAGAGTGTCATAACCATTTAAAATCTATTATAATGATCCCTTATATCATTTTTAACTTTATTGGACCACTTCACCATTTTGTTACATGATCATTTTTTAGTCCAAGACTTTTCTTGAAAGGATTTCAATTTTATTTAATTACATACAAAAAATTATAAATGAATATTCACTTTCTTGGATTTCTCATCTATATTTCTGTGAATTAGATGACACAATGCACATGTTTAAGAGAATTTAGAACAGTTTCACTTACCCTCTTCAAATTTAGACAATCCTAGTAAAAACCATTATTAATATTAGTTTATTTAGATTCTGATAAACTTGATGAAGATTTTGGAAGTATAGATCTAGAGGATTCAGAATCAGGTTCAAAAACATCCTCTTATTTACATTTTCATTTCCTTGATACTTTATTATCATTAGAAAATACAACAAATTCAAAACACTTACCTAACATGTGATTTTCAGAAAAAAAAATTTGTGATTTTTGATGTTACTCTTTATCTTTCTTTGAAATGAATGTTCTTCCTATTTGATTGATTATTTACATAAATCTTATGAGGATGAGTTTTCCTTTTTTGATGATGAAATTATTTCTTATGATCCTTCTAACTAATAATTCATATTAACCCAAGAAGATTAAGTTTAATGGGATGATGGTTTTTGATGTTTTATTTACTTTACTATGTTCTTCAGTCCCCATTTTTTCATTATCAACTTATTCTTATTCTTATTCTATATTTACTCTACCTCTTCCAATACTTTATACTCTACTTATTATAATACTTATAACTAAACTACCACTTATTCTTTTTATACTTCATCACTACCTCATTATTCATCATGATAATTGTTTAACTATATTTATATTTGGAGAACTAACATTCCAAACAAGTTAGATGCCAATTATCTTTTATAATAATCTTTTTACCTTTTTCGTGAGCCTATTATTCCTCATATTAATCATTTAATTTTTATATAAAGTTATCTTACATAGAATAAAGAATGGCAGGGTTAAATTTTGATTCTTCAAAAAACCATTCCAACATCATGTATGAAATGGTCAATAAGGGAAGACGGTAGATTAGGATGTTCATAACCACTTTCAAAATAATTCAACAAACATTCACAATGTTTTTCTTCTTGAAATATATTATTCTTATTTATTTTCCTTTATCACTTATTAAATTATTCATTAAAACATATTTTAATGTATATTACTTCATCAATATATTACCTGAATTCAACATCACTTGGTTTCTTCTAGCCTTATGAATCATCAAATTTCTAAACTCATTAGCAGAAATTTTATTAACCTACTTTTTGATTCTTAACTACTAGAGATGAATTCGTTTTTATTTTATTCTCTAATTCATCTTCCTTTTTAAATTATTGATCCATGGATATGACACCTATAACTTTTTCTATCAATTTAATCGATTTATAATCAACGATAAGATTCATTCTGTAATTCACATCATCACCAATTAAATAAATTTTACCACGTAGCAGGCATGCTTGATTCTAAACATTGAAAATTTACATATCATTAAAATGTCACTTGTTAATGAATTTCATAAACAATATGATCTAAGAAATTAGTTAGTCACTGATTGTTTATTCTACCATAAAACGAAAAAATTTATCAAAATTAATTTTTCTCATATGGATTATAAAATCCAATCAATATATATCTGATAAATTAACAGTATCTCAGTCACCCTTCTTGGGAATCTAATATCCTTGCATCCAAAGTGCGAAAACCAATGTGTCCAGTGAAATATGTACACCCTCCTAACATTCTAATAAAATGGTAACAATAAATCCCCTATATTCATTCTTTTAGCAGAACCAAGAGTATATGATAATTTTAGTGTGGGTATGTAAGCTTCTCTTTCCGTAGGAACCTCAACCTCATCTTAATTCCCTTCATAAGAAACTTTTTATTTCATTCCAATTAATAAAAAAGAAATTAGTTCCATATCAATTTTTTTTTAAAAATCATTGAACTCTCTTTCAATTAAAGGATATTATATGTCAAAATCAATATATTATATGTTAAATATACTTCCCCTTAGTCTTAAAATCTGGAAATTATTTTAAGAGATGAATTATTCATATCAAACAAAATTGTCATGAACTAATCTAGAGTTCCAACTAACCTAACACCCTACCTAATTCATGGAATGTCCAGAAGACCCTTCCCAATAACCATAGACTCTAAACTAGTTCACATATATCAAAAATATATTTTCTAAATTATTTCACCAATTTGTATAATCATTATCATAAAACAATAGTAATAATAAAAATAATTTAAAACTATAACCAACAAGGTTCAACAATTTTAATGTTTAATATTTTACAAAATAAAACATAACCAAATGTACTACAATAGAATGGAATCAAAAAATTATATCACAAAAACCTCCCTGAAAAAAGAGGGAAATTACCCTCAACACAAAAACACAAACATATGATTGAAGTGGAACACTAGAAACTAAATCCACCACAACCGGTATGATATTTCTTTCCTTTAATTGGGTTATACATAATAATGTCTTCATACACCAAATGGTATATGTAGGGTGTGATCCAAATACTAGTAGGATTCGACCCTAAAAAAGATTCCATTGTATAAAATTAGAGGACAATTCAAAATCTATTTTACTCTAAAAATATTTTTTCATTTAAAAGAAAACATTTAGATGAAAACATTCTCAAGAATAAAATTTTATGGAAAATAATTTTCATAAATAAGATTTATTAAAATAAAAATGTATACAAGGTCTACCATATGCCAAAGAAAATTACCAAATCACATAGGTTTAATGCTCTAAGAGATCACCATGAGAAAATACCAATATGTAAATGGCATGTGTAGGACGCTATAAACATTGTACCTCATTAATAAAAATACTCCAACAGAACATCCAACTTTTTTCCAATGAATTATCTATTAGATGGGAACAAATAACATGTTATAATGATATCTATATTATAAACAAAAAACAACATCATACCCTTTCATGATCCACTAGAGGGGAAGGAATCACAAGGTATAGTGCTCACCATTCATATCATATGTTAAGATAATGTTTTAATACTCAATCAAGAAAGATGAATTCAGACCATGCCACTACTGAGTCAACTAGAATACTAGTCCTAGTCCTCCCACCATGATAACTGAAATTCCCTTTTTTTCTTATATTCCATTTCAAATATAAAATAAATCAAAAATTTCAGTTACACATTCCAAGGATTAAATTTAGACACGGAAATAAACACATTAACATTATTCCATTGGTCTAATGATAAAAACCCATAGAAGCCACCATTTCCATAAATGAAACCACCATTCATTCCAAACTCACACCAAAATCATTTGAAAATTCTTTTCTCAACAATTATACTATTTATTAAATATATCTTGTAAACATAAAATTAAGATAAGATAAATTATATGGACATTACATGAGAGAAACCCCTTTGAAAATCATATTCACATCCAAATCGTTATACAGCATGCTCCACATAACATTCACAATTCAAAGACACATTTATGGTATAGATAATGAATCCAACATGAAATAAACCCATTTCTCAGGGAAAATACCTTATCAATGCATTCAAAGTAGTACATATTTTAAAAAAATACACTTCTCAACATTCACACAGGGAATAAATAATATTTATGAAACACAAAAACAAAAAACATAAAAAAATTTGTCTTTTTTTATTTAGAAAATCCATTTTCATCCCATAAGCATCCCAAAACCAGAAAAAATATGATTTTCACTACCCAAATTATGTATTTGACACTTTTAAACAATCATGAATGTATATAAAACTCATGATATTATGTAAATGCATTAGAACAATAACGTCACTCTTGGAAACATATAGATATCACTATAAAACCCCAATCACACCACCACTAGACCCATTAATGGAAATATCCAACAACAACCATCACTATTTCCCCAGAAGGACATGATCAAACCCTCTTAAGGTAAAAAACCCCACATAAAAATATGAACAGAAGGCGGTGGGAGAGAAACCCTAGAAAGAGAGAAAATCATAGGATAAGGGACTTGTGTGATGATTATTTAATGATCTGTTGTCAAATACACAATAGGATTTAAAATAGAGATGTCCCAGAAATCATGTAGGAGGATCCCATGGCTGAAAGTTCCAAATGGGGTGGAAGAAATGATAATTATGGTTATAATAAAAGAGAGTAGAAAAGAAAATTTACACACATTAAGGATCTGGTTAGGTCACACTATTTTTCATCCCATGTAGAAAATATTGATCCATAATTATCCAAGAGAAACAAGAAGAATAGTTATAATTCATGGCTTTCCAAACCATGCACAATCGTTCAATCACCACTATCCAAAAATTGAATTTGCTATACAGTTTCTTTGGAAATGGTGAATGGTTCCCCCAAAATGTGTGCCACCAGATATAAATCCCAAAAATCCAAAATTTATCTATATAATGTCTTGGGTAAAAAACAATTGATAAATAAAATAATGAGAATAATGACAATATTACCTCGAAAAAGTCACATATGTGATAATTATCAACACCATAAATATATTCATCCCCTATAAAATCAATTCTAATAATGATCATAGAATAAAAATATATTTTAATCCCCATCCCATCGATTAAAACCCCATGTATATTGAAAAATATCACCATGATTCCAAAGAACATTTAAAATCAAAATATACTTCCCATGAATAAATGTTTCTTTAGAATCAAAAATTTGGACTGACTGATCAAACAATTATAAATAAGGCTCCCCGTCCAACTATTGAAAATTAAACACATATACCCTGGTTATACTTTTTAGGTAGAGAGGAATGGAAACCCACATGAATTGATGACAAATAAAATGGAAAAAAAAACTTCAATGCCTCCATCCAAAGGCTCTCAGAAATTTTAAATGCTTTGACCCACCGTATTGTTACCTTTTATTTCTTATCCAAATGATGATGAAATAGAAAGGTTCCTATTTTAAGAACAATCAGTTACCCATATAAAATTTGAACAATCTACACATTTTATCATAAAATGAATTGTTACGAAACTACACCATTAATAATTTGTTCATGATCAACTTAAATTTACCAAAAGTTTCTTTCACATGTCTCAGACACAACAACAACGTCTCACCTACCTCATCCTAACACAACAGTGATCGAAATTTCTGACCATAAAGTGCCTAAAAGGATCCATTATAATCTAGGATTTTTAACAACTATTTTATGAAAACTCAACCCATCCCAAATGGTTATCCCATAATCCCTTTAAAATATAAAACACATTCTCAGAGGATGTCATCCGAAATATGATATTAAAGCTCCATTTGACCATCCATTTGAAAGTGGTATTCCATTATCAATTGGACTTATGACCCCATCTCCTTCTGATGGCCTTCTAAAAACCAATAAGGTATAGGGGGTCTATTTCTAACACAATTACTTATAGAACCCAAAAAATAAACATAACCTATTGAACATACAACCAACCCAATTCATCCACGTTGGATGAATCCATTATTGGAATGAAATGGAATGATTTGGCAAGATGATCAATCACTAAACAAATAGAGTTCCTCCCATAGCATGTACGAGGAAATTAAAAAATGAAATCCATGGAAATATCATACCACATCCATGTAGGAAATGGTAGGGATAAAGAAAACTATATTGTGCATGATTCTCTTCTTTAATCTACATACATATATGACATCATGATACAAAGTCATCTATGTACCGCCTCATGCGTACCACTATAATTTCTAATGCACATCATAGTACATCTTGGTAGAATATATATGAATGGACCATTGAGATAGTTGGTTATCCTGTAGTAGTATCCTTCTCAATAATAATGACACCAGGAAGCCACCCATGAATCTCAAAACTCTTTTAAAAGACAATTACCATTCACAAGGCACCTCCCCACATTTTTGAAACTACATAGATTGCTGGAAAAGTAATTTCTTTATCTCTACCACTGAATAAATTCCATAAGGGATGGTTTTACCTGCATGCTGGATAAGAAGACACATGCACTGTGTTCCTCAGTCTTAAGATTCATTTAGGAAAAGATTCCCATCAAATTTCACTCATCACTGGACTCTTCTAATGCCTATAATTACAGTGTCTTGCTCAAAACATCATCCACATCATTACACATACCTAGAGTATAACATATATCAAATTCATTCAGATGAAGGTAGTCAAACCAATGTATCATTATAAAATATAGATATTTATTAGAGAAAATTTTGGATAAGATTTTATGACCCTGATAAATAATAAAAATATCAGAAGAATATAAAGGTGGAGAGTCTTCCATGAATTCATCACCACTACCAACTTCATTTCATGAGTTGGGAAATTAGTTTCATGCAGCTGGCATTGGTTGGATCCCTATGAAACCATATGGTCATCCTGTATCACCACATACACAAAAACCATACCTGAGGAATCTCAGTAGAAAACATATCCCTTTAAAAAATTGGAATGATCCAAACATTGGATGTGGTCGACCACCACTTAATCTCCTCAAAATATTCCTAATAGCATGGGATCCATTAATTCACCGACCCCTTATAGGTTAGCACCATCATTGATGAATCATTCCATAGTAAATCCTAAACAACCACCTATAAAACCATACCACTCATAAAAAGCTTTTGATCACAAAGATATTTTTCGGTGGCTTCTATGACATCATAAAGCTGATTTTCTCTAGATCTATATCAACCCCTAATTTTGAGATCAAATGGAAATGAATCATCACACCCCTGGTTCATAATCATCACTTGAAAAACATCACAAAGAGACAATGATCCCGAAGGGTTCCAAATAGAAATATCAAAATACCACCCATGCTTTTCATTAGACTCAGAATAGGCCTGGATGTAATCCATGAATACTACAAAAATATAATTTAGTTATTGGTGGAACACCCTATTCACAAGTTCCATAAATACCAATATATCAATATTTATCCTGAAGGGCCTTACCATGTACTCAAACTATTCATACCTTCTTCAGGAGGTTTCTTTTGGAACATCGGCCTCTCTAAAACTGACCTGGAGATACCCAGAACAAAATACAATCTTGGAAAAAAACATTGACCCCTTGAGATGATTGAAAAGGTTATAAATATAGGGAAATAGTATTTTTTATAAATTTTTGTCTTATTAACTTCTGTTAATAAAAAGCTAGAGAGATCCATCATCCTTTTTGGTAAATAGAACTATTTGACCTATAGTTAGACACTTGGGTGAATTAATTCATTAGATTCCAAATTTTCCTATTTTACCATTAATAGCCTTATCTTTTAGGGTCTATATGTCACAAGGGAAGAGATATCGGTTTTGTTCCGAGTGAAAAATCAATAGAGAACTCAACATCCCTCTATGTAAGAAAACATGGGAAATCATATAGAAAAAAACTTTCTAAACTAATACACCAAATGAATTAGTGAACCCTCAAGAAAACCATCATCATACTAAAATATTTGTTAAAAGATCTTAAATATCAGGTTTCCCAATTTTGGATGTGGAGTTCTAAAATCTCTCCATTGATAATCCCTTTCAAAAAAATAAAATGTGTTTACTTCCATTAGGTGCCACAAAAGTCCCTCACCACCTAAAATAATCAAACTTTACCTGAAAACACAATATCCAATCCAAAATACAGATCACATTAAAGTGGTCCATCTAAAAAAGAATGAAGATCACATTTCAACTCAATAATACATATAGTGGGTCAAAAATATAGACAGCCGAAACCCTTCTCTTACTTCTTAATAAGCGGCCTTACCAACTCCATCACGTATGAAATAATTTTGATTGGAAACATTTACACATCCAAAATATGAGAAGAAATAAAAGAAATTAAATCACTCATATAAAAGATAACAAAAACTAAATATGACACAATAATAATAGTACCTCAAAGTCACAATCCTTAAAATTGAATCTTGTGTTTATCGATCCACAACATGATGTTTTTTCTTCTCATATTGAGCCTGAAAATGAACACTAGATTATTAAATTACCATGAACAAGCTCTATGCAGATGATGATCCCTCCCTACTACCATGGACTCCAAAAAAATAATTAATTGTCCTATATGGTTCTGACCATGATGATATCAATTTGAATGTTATTGATATTGCACTACTTAGATATGGCCACACCAGTTTTTTAGATTAACAACATGTGCCCCAAAACTCAACAATGAGCAAAAGACCTATGTGTAGAGGACATCATTAGTCACATGTTCCATTCATTCCCACAAAAATGGAACATAACCAACCAAGTATCAGAGGATATATACAAATAAAATAGAGAAGGATAGACTAAACTACCACATCATTTATTCCTTGGCTAATTACATTTCATCTTTTTCATAGAAGAACCACCACTTCCCACTGCAGATACTTCTATAGATAAATCAAACATGATTCCATGATCAATTTCTACCATCATGTCCATATTTTTCATTAAACATATGTTATTATCTTGAACAATAAAACATGATATCAAATTTATCTCCCCAGTCACATCTCGAATCATGTCCTTTTATCTAGTCATTGGAAATGATCTTGGGATCTTACCAATGTAGATCTACAATGTGGGTACCATATTCCATCAAGGTCCAATCTCCATTGGAATAATCCAAAAACCATTACGGCCTTGACATGTAAAAATATCATAATAACTTTACTCTTTGAAAATAACCATGATGTCATTCAAACTCTTTTTCTCATTCTTTCCATCATTCACCACTAATTCCCATAACATCTGAATAAGAAATTCTAATAGAAACAAATCACATTTCATTTTAACTAACACAAGAGTGACAAAAAACTCAAAACATCTGTCAATATTACTAATACAATCCACAATCCCATGAGTCTTTGTGATACCTTAGAAACAGAGAGGCGTGTTCTTGAGGAATTCACAATCCTTTTCAATTCATGGACTACATTCATCTCCTCTAAAATAATTAGGACCAGTGCACACTTCATTCCATATTTATTGAACATTATGAACCACTACATCCACTAAGATCTGATTTATTGGAGAGGGAGAACTGTCTCAATCATCTCCTAGTAGTCTCTTGGGAATTCTACAAGGATTCAACATTCATTAACATGAAATAACCACAATGAAAACCGTCAATACAAACATTTATAAATAAATTAGCTGCAAAAAAATCTAAAACACTTCCCTAAATCAAAAGATTAGAAAATACATCATAGTAACATCTCAACAAAACCACTCTACCCCCACGCAATGCACATATACATTCTTCACCCTGTATATCTCACTTTGAATAGATGTAAAACCAAATCCCAACATCCCTTGGGGACTCTAATTATATCACGGTGTTTGTTGGCAAGACACCCCACTCAAAACCATAAAATTAATCCCCAAATATCCTAGATTTGGTCTATCTGGAATCATCCCAAATAACATATCCTAGTATAACGTGATCTTCTATGAAACCATTTTTCATGAACAAGACATGGGTTCCATCCAATCCGACACTCAGCCTGATTCATGGAATGGGCTAAAGGGTGTTCCCGATCCCCATGTTCTGGAAACCTGTTCTTGTGTATCAAAAATATAATTTGGGAACAACTTCACCCATATGTATAAAAAAAATTCAATAAATGTAATCATCACAATAATAGATCACCATAACCAAATAGGGAAAAAATCATATTCAATGTTTTTTAACATTAACCAAAATCTAAAGTACTATAATGGAATGTAATAAACTAATATATATATACATAATCAATGAAACATGAGAGACATTACACTCAATCCACCACCATCGACACCGTCATGTAGTGGAACTTTTGAAATCTGATCCACAATCGCCACTACAACACATGATGCATTTACCTGGGTCACACATAAAAAACTCTATATACACCCAATGGTGTATGTATGGAGTTAAGAAAATCCATGTAGGATTCCACCAAATAAGATTACATGCTATAAAATTTGAAGACATATCAAAATACATATTACAAAAAAATATTTGAAACATTTCAAAAAACATTTTAAGGAAAAAATTCTCAAGAAACACCTTTAAAGGAAATCCATTTTCACAATTAAGATTTCGTGATTTAAAAATGTATACAATGTATGTCGTATGATGATGGATATCACCACATCACATGTTCTTCAAGTCACATTGGTCCTCCATGGATAAATACCTATAGATAACTAGCACTTGTGGGATACTATTCATACATCGTGGATAAAAATCTTCCAAACCAACTACCAACATCATTCCAGTGAATGAGACATTAGAGGGGATCCCATAACAAGGACTCATGGTCTCCATATCATATTCCAAAAAAACGTTCATGTTCCTGACCCACTATATGGGAACAAATACATTGGTATAGTGGTATCTAATCATATCACATTTTCAGTTAGTGTTGTTATCAACAATCCATCTAGATGAATCTATCCCATGCCACTACCATGTAAACTATCATACTAGTCCTTTTCCTCACACCCAGATTGTAACACCCATATATTTCATAGTATATTATTTTCTTTAATTTAATATCTTGAGCTATATGCAACACCGAGTTCGAGCACACCACGACTTACTAAACTAGTCATTCAAAAGAAATTATGAATAGTATTAATAGAGTTTTGAATTTTATATACTCCATATAATTTTATAATTCATATTATATGTTTCTTAGACATAATATAAGAACAAATTAATTTTTTTTAGATAAAAGAACTATTTTTCAAAAAAATTGCAATTCTACCACCTTTTAATGGAAAACCCTTTTTAAAACCAATATTTGACACTTTTAGATATTAAATTTAGTGAAATTAAATTATAATTTAGAATTGGGAAATAAAATTTTATTTTGGATAATTTTTTGGTACTTTTCTAATAACTATTATATTTTTATGAATATAGGAAAATACTAAATTTTAGTTCAAAACAAATTCTTTAATAGAAATACTTTATTATGTTAAATTATTTATTTAAATGATTTTAAAGTATAATTTTATTATATTTTTATCATTTAATAAAATTTAGGTGAGGATAATTATTTTAAAATTATAATTTTACAAATACACATGTCTATCTTTGTTTCATTTTTACTTTTTAAAAGCCAGTTTTTTGGTTTTGACAATGGGAATTAATTTTAAATTAATTAAGGAAACATCAATGTATTAAATTTTGTAAAATAGAATTAATTTATGAATTTGGAATATCTAAATTATCTTAGGGTATTTTTTTTGTATTTTTCTTAAACCATTCAATTTTTGATGAATAGTGAAAAACACTGTGTTGTAGTTTAAAACCGACTTTTTATTTAAATAATTAATTATTTTATTTAAATTGTTTTTGTAAAAATAGATATATAATAAATATATAAGTTCAATATAATTCATTGGAGTCATTATATAATAAAAGATTATGTATAGAATTTTATTGAAAATTTTACCGTCTTTTACCCACCTCCGAGGAGCATTTGAAAATTTTCATAAAACATAATTTTTCCACTACTTTGAGTTGAATTTCAACATTCCAAGAAACATGGTTGATACCAGTAAATAAAATTTGGTTAAATAAAATTAAATGAATATTTGGTGAATAGTATCATTTTATTTTTATTTACAATAGTTAAAATTAAATAGGGCAATTAAGGGTAAATATTATATTATTATTACCCTAATACATATCCTAATTCTATTGGATAAGTTTAATTAGACAAAAAACAACCATATGAATAAAATATGATCCTTTACTTCCACTTTTTTTAGATTAGTACATTTGTTATTATATAATTCAAAGAAGTGTTTAAAGTGTTAAATTCATTGTTTAATAACTAAACCATTTTATATATGGTTATAGAAAAGATAAATTCAACTATAAATTTATGTATATAAGGTATAAAAACTATTAATAAAATAACATTATGTTGGAAATATTTTTATATTTCTAATGAATATTTATATTCTAATTTATCTTTTCTTTAACCATATATAAAAATGGTTTAGTTATTAAACATTGAATTTAACACTTTTAACACTTCTTTGAATTGTATAATAAAAAATGTCCTAATATAATACAAGTGGACTATAAAGATCATATTTTATTCATATGGTTGTGTTTTGTCTAATTAAACTTATCCAATAGAAATAGGATATTTGTTAGGGTAGTAATAATATCATTTTACCCTTAATTGCTCTATTTACTTTTAACAGTTATAAATAAAAGTAAAATGTTACTATTCACCAAAAATTATTTTCATCTTATTGTACCACATTTTATTTACTGATATTAACCGTGTCTCTAGGAATGTTTAAATTCAACTCACAGAAGTGGAAGAATTATGTTTTATGTAAATTTGAAAATGCTCCTCAGAGGTGGGTAAAAGACGGTAAAAAGTTCAATAAAATTTTATACGTCTGTGTTTATTATATAATGAATCCAATGAATTATATTGAGCTTATATAGTTATTATATATCTATTTTGACAAAAAAATTAAATAAAAAAATTAATTAATTAAATAAAAAGTCGGTTTTAAACTATAACGTAGAGTTTTTCACTATTAATCATAAATTGAATGTTTTTATAAAAATACAATAAAATTTCCCTAAGATAATTTAGATATTAAAAATTAAAAAATTAATTATATTTTACAAAATTCAAAACATTGATGTTTCATTAATTAATTTAAAATTAATTCCCGTTGTCAAAACTGAAAAGCGGGTTTTTAAAAAATAAAAACTAAACAAAGATTGACATGTGTATTTGTCAAATTTTAATTTGAAATTACTTATACTCACCTAAATTTTATTAAATGATAAAAAAATAATAAAATTATACCTATAAACCATTTAAATACATAATTTAACATAATAAATTATTGTGATTAAAGATATTGTTTTCAACTAAAATTTAGTATTTTTCTGTATTCATCAAAATATAATAGTTATTAAAAAAGTACCAAAATATTACCCAAAATAAATTTTTATGTCCCAATTCTAAATTAGAATTTAATTTAATTAAATTAAATATTTAATAGTGTCAAATATTTGTTTTAAAAATGGTTTTCCATTAAAAGGTGGTAAAATTGATTTTTTTTGAAAAAGACTTCTTTTATCTAAAAAAATGAATTGTTCTTATATTATGTCTAAAAACATATAATATAGAGTATTAAATTACATGGAGTATTTAAAATTCAAATTTCTATTAATAATATTCAAAATTTCTTTTGAACGACTAGTTTAGAAAGTCGTGGTGCGCTCAAACTCGGTGTTGCATATAGTTCAAGATATTGAATTAACGAAAATAAAATACTATGAAATTTTGGGGTGTTTCAATCTTGGTGTGAGGAAAAGGACTAGTATGATAGTTGACATGGTAGTGGCATGGAACAGATTCATCTAGATGGATTGTTGATAACAACACTAACTAACCATGTGATATGATTAGATACATGTATTTGTTCCCATATAGTGGGTCATGAACATGAACGTTTTTTGTTTTGGAATATGATATGGAGACCATGAGTCCTTGTTATGGGATCCCCTCTAACATCTCATTCACTAGAATAATTTTTGTAGTTGAGTTGGAAGATTTTGATCCATGATTTATGAATAGTGTCCCACAAGTGCTTGTTATCTATACGTATTTATCCATGGATGTCCAATGTGACATGAAGAACATGTAATGTGGTGATATCCATCATCATACGACATACCTTGTATTCATTTTTAAATCAAGAAATGATAATTATGAAAATGGATTTTTTTAATGGTGTTTCTTGAGAATGTTTTATTTAAACTGTTTTTTTGAAATGCTTCAAATATTTTTTTATTAATATGTATGTTGATATGTCTGCAAATTTTATAGCATGTAATATTTTTTGGTGGAATCCTACTAGGATTTTCTTAACCCAATACATACACTATTGGGTGTATTTAGAGTTTGTTATGTGTGATCCAGGTGAATGCATGATGTGTTGTAGTGGCGAATGTGGATCAGATTTCTAAAGCTCCACTACATGACGGTCTCAGTGGTGGTGGATTGAGTGTAATGTCTCTCTTGTTTCATTGATTTTGTTGAGATATATTACTTCATTACATTCAATTATAGTACTTTCAATTTTGGTTAATCTTGAAAAACATTGAATATTATTTTTTCCCCTGTTTGGTTATTGAGATCTGTTATTGTGATGATTACATTTATAGAATTTTTTTTATTATACAAATGGGTGAAGTTGTTCCCAAATTATATTTTTGATACACAAGAAATTGTTTCCAGACCGTTGGGATCGGGAACACCCATTAGCCCATTCCATGAATGAGGCGGGGTGTCGGGTTGGATGGAACCCATGTCTTGTTCATGAAAAATGGTTTCATACAAGATCACGTAATAATGGGCTATGTTATTTGTGATTATTCTAGATAGACAAATGCTAGGAAATTTGGGGATTAATTTTATGGTTTTTAGTGGGGTGTCTTGCCATCAAACCCCGTGATATAATTAGAGTCACCAAAGGATGTTGGGATTTGGTTTTGCATCTATTACAAGTGAGATCTACAGGTTGTAGAATGTATATGTGCATTGCACGGTGGTGGAGTGATTTTTTTGAGATGTTACTACTATGTATTTTCTAATATTTTTATTTAGAAAAGTGTTTTAGATTTTGTTGCTGCTAATTTTTTTATAAATTTTTGTATTGATGGTTTTCATTGTGGATATTTCTTATTGAAGAATGTCGAATCCTTGTAGAATTTCCAAGAGACAGCTAGGAGAGGATTGAGAGAGTTCTCCCTCTCCAATAAATCAGATCTTAGTGGATGTAGTGGTTTGTAATGTCCAATAAATATGGAATGAAGTGTGCACTAGTCCTAATTATATTAGATGAGATGAACCTAGTCCATGAATTGACCATGATCGAGAATTCCTCAAGAACAAGCCTCCTTGTTTCTAAGGTAGCTCAAAGCCTCAAGGGTTTGGGTATTGTATTAGTAAAATTGAAAGAAGTTTTGAGTTTTTTTACTCATATGTTAGTTAGAGTGAAATGTGATTTTTTTATATTGGAAGTTCTTATTCAGATGCTATGAGAATTAGTGGTGAATTATGGAAAGAATGAGATAAAGATTTTGAATAACACCATGGTTATTTTCAATGAGTAAAATTATATTGATATTTTGACATGTCTAGGTCCGGAGGGTTTTTGGATTATTCCAATAGAGATTGGGCCATTATAGAATATGGTAACTACATTGTAGATCTACTTTTGTAAGAACCCTCGATCATTTCCAATGACCAGATGAAAGGACATGATTCAAGATGTGAATGGGGAGATAAATTTGATATCATGTTTTATTGTTCAAGATAATAACATATGTTTAAATGGTCAATATGGACATGATGGTAGAAATTGATCATGGAATCATGTTTGGTTTATTTGTATAAGTATCTATAGTGGGAAGTTGTGGTTTTTCTATGAAAAAGATGAAATGTAATTAGCACAGGAATAAATGTTGTGGTAGTTTAGTCCGTCCTTATCTATTTTATTTGTATATATCCTCTGATACTTGGTTGGATATATTCCATTTTTGTGTGAATGTATGGAACATGTGGCTAATAATGTCCTCTACACATCGGTCTTATCATCATTTTAGAGTTATGGGGAACATGTTGTTAATCTAAAAATCTGGTGTGGCCATATCTAAGTAGTGAAATATCAATAACATTCAAATTGATGTCATCATGGTTAGAACCATATAGAACAATTAATTATTATTTTGGAGTCCATAGGAGTAGGGCAGGATCATTTTCTGCATAGAGCTTGATCATGGTAATTTCATAATCTAGTGTTCATTCTCAGGCTCAATATGAGAAGAAAAAACAACATGTGGTGGATCGATAAACACTAGAATCAGTTGTAGGGATTGTGACTTTGAGGTAATATTATTATTGTGTCATATTTATTTTTTGTTCACTTTTATATGATTGATTTCATTTCGTTTATTTCTACTCATATTTGGGATGTGTAAATGTATCTAATCAAAATTATTTCATACGTGATGCAGTTGGTAAGGCCACTTATTAAGAAGTAAGAGAAGGGTTTCAGGTGTCTGTATTTTTGACACACTATATGTAGTGTGGAGTTGGAATTTTATCTACTTTGTTTTTTAGATGGACCACTTTAACGTGATCTGTATTTTGGATTGGATATTGTGTTTTCAGGACAGTTTGATTGTTGTATGTGGTGAGGGACATTTGTGGCACCTAATAGAATTAAACACATATTATTTTTTGAAAGGGATTATCAGTGCGGAGAAGTTAGACCTCCATATCCTAAATTGGGAAACCTAATATTTAAGATCTTTTTACTCATATTTTAGGATTATGATGGTTCTCTTGAGGGTGCACTAATTCATTTGGTGGATTAGTTTAGAGTGTTTTTTTCTACATGATTTCCCATGTTTTCTTTTATAGAGGGATGTTGAGTTATCTATTGATTTATCACTAGGAACA
The DNA here is from genome assembly GCA_963277665.1 of Viscum album. Lineage (NCBI taxonomy): Eukaryota > Viridiplantae > Streptophyta > Magnoliopsida > Santalales > Viscaceae > Viscum > Viscum album. The sequence continues at coordinate 1,878,251,932 of OY728161.1, forward strand.
AAAACGATATCTCTTCCCTTGTAACATATGGCCCCTTAATGATAAGGTTATTAATGTTAAAATAGGAAAATTTGGAATCTAATGAATTAATTTACCCGAGTGTCTAATTATGGGTCAAATAGTTCTATTTACCAAAAAGGATGAGGGATCTCTCCAGTTTTTTTTATTAACAAGTGATGAATAAGATGACAATTAAAAAACAGTATTATTTCCCCATATTGATGACCTTTTCAGTCATCTTATGGTGTCAATGTTGATTCCCAAGATTTTCTTTTGTTCTGGGTATCTCCAAGTTAGTTTTAGAGAGGCTGATGTTCCAAAAGAAACCTCCTGAAGAAGGTATGAATAGTTTCAGTACTTGGTAAGGCCCTCCATGATCAATATTGATATAGTGGTATTTGTGGAACATGTTAATAGGGTGTCCCACCAACAACTAAATTATATTTTTGTAGTATTCATGGATGAAATTCAGGCCTATTCGGAGTCTAATGAAAAGCAAGGGTGGTATTTTGAGATTTCTATTTGGAACCCTTTAGGAACATTGTCTGTTTGTGATGTTTTTCTAGTGAATATTATGGACAAGGGGTGTGATGTTTCATTTCCATTTGATCTCAAAATTAGGGGTTGATATGGATCTAGATAAAATCAGTCTGATGATTTCATAGGAGCCACTGAAAATTCTCTTTGAGATCAAAAGCTTTTTAGGAGTGGTATGATATTACTGGTGGTTTTTTGGTATTTCTCATGGAATGAGTCATCAATGATGGTGCTAACCTATAAGGGGTTGGCGAATTAATGGATCCCACACTATTAGGAAACATTAGAGAGATTATATGGTGGTTGACCACATCCCATGTTTGGATCTTTCAAAATTTTTAAAGGGATATATTTTCTATTGTGATGCCTCAGGTATGGGTTTTGGGTATGTGGTGATACAGGATGACCATGTGGTTTTATAGGGCTCCCACCAATGCCAGCTACATGAAACTAATTTCCCAACTCATGAAATTAAGTTGGTGGTGGTGATAAATTCTTGGAAGACTTTCCACCTTTATCTGCTTCTTATATTTTTATTTTTTATTAGGGTCATAAAATCTTATCCAACATTTTCTCTCATAAATATATATATTTTATAATGATACATTTTGTTGAATACCTTCATCTGAATGAATTTGATATATGCTTTACTGAAGGTAAGTGTAATGATGAGGATGATGTTTTGAACAAGAAACTATAATTATAGGCATTAGAAGAGTCCAGTGATGAGTGAAATTTGATCGGACACTTTTCCTAAATGAATCTTAAGACTGTGGAACACAGTGCATGTGTCTTCTTGTCCAACATGCAGATGAAACCATCCCATGTGGAATTTATTCAGTGGGAGAAATAAAGAGATGATTTGTTCCAGCAATCTACGTAGTTTCAAAATTTTTGGTTGGTGCCTTGTGAATGGTAATTGTATTTTAAATGAGTTTTGAGATTCATAGGTGGCTTCCTGGTGTCATTATTATTGACGAGGCTGCTTCTACAGGATAGCCAACTATTTCAATGGTCCATTAATCTATATTATACCATGAAGTACTATGATATGCATTGGAAATTATAGTGGTAGGAATGAGGTGGGACATAACTGACATTGTATCATGATGTCATATATGTAAGAAGATTAAATATAAGAATCATACACAATATAGTTTTCATTATCCCTACTCATTCCTACATGGATGTGGTATGATATTTCCATGGTTTTTATTTTTTAATTTCCTCATACATGCTCGGGGAGGAACTCCATTTGTTTAATTATTCATCATCTAGCCAAATCATCCCATTTCTTTCAAATCATGGATTCATCCAAAGTGGATGACATGGGTTGGGTGTATGTTCAATAGGTTATGTGGCTTTTTTGGGTTCTATTAGTAATTGTGTCAGACATAGACCCCTATTTACCATATTGGGTTTTATAAGGCCATCATAAGGAGATGGGGTCACAAGTCCAATTTATAATGGAATACCGTTGTCAAATGGATAGTCAAATGGAGTGAGCATATCTGATTTGGATGACATCCTATGAGAATGTGTTTTATATTTTAAAGGGATTATGGGATAACCATTTGGGATGGGTTGTGTTTTCATAAAATAGTTGTTAAAAATCCTAGATTATAATGGATCCTTTTAGGAACTTTATGGTTAGAAATTTCGATCACCATTGTGTTGGGATGAGGTGGGTTAGACCTTGTTGTTGTGTCTGAGACGTGTGAAAGAAACATTTGGTAAATTTAAGTTAAGCATTAAAAAATTATTAATGGTGTTGTTTAATAACAAATCGTTTTATGATCAAATGTGTAGATAATTCAAATTTTATATGGGTAACTGATTGATCTTAAAATATGAACCTTTTTATGTCATTATCATATGGATAAGAAATAGAAGGTTACAATAGGGTGGGTCAGAGCATTTAAAATTTTTGAGAGACTTGGGATGGAGGCAATGAATTTTTTTCCATTTTATTTTTCATTAATTCATGTGGGTTTTCATGAGTCTCAACCTAAAATGTATTACCAGGGTATATGTGTTTAATTTTCAACAGTTGGAAGAGGAGCCTTATTTATCATTGTCTGATCTGCCAGTCCAAATTTTAGATTCTGAAAAAAGATTTCTTCATGGGAAGTATGTTTTATTTTTAAATGTTATTTGGAAGCATGGTGATATAGTCAAAGATACATGGGGTTATAATCCATGGGATGGGGATGAAAATATGTTTTTATTCTATTATCATTATTAGAATTGATTTTCTAGGGGATTAATATATTTATGGTGTTGATAATTATCACATCTGTGATTTTTTCGACATAATATTCTCTTTATTATTATTATTTTATTTGTCAATTGTTTTCTTCCCATGACATTATATAGATAAATTTTGGATTTTTGGGATTGATATCTGGTGGCACACATTTTGGGGGAACCATGCACCATTTCTAAAGAAACTGTATAAAAATTTTATTTTTTGGATAGTGGTGGTTGAACGATTGTGAATGATTTGGAATGCCATGAATTCTAACTATGCTTCTTGTTTCTCTTGGATAATTATGGATCAATATTTTCTACATGGGATGAAAAATAGTGTGACCTAACCAGACCCTTAAAGAGTTTAATTTTTTTTTCTAATCTCTTTTATTATAACCATAATTCTCATTTATTCCACCCAATTTGGAATATTCATCCATGGGATCCTCCTACATGATTTCTTGGACCACTCTATCCTAAATCCTATGGTGGATTTGACAACGGATCTTTAATTAATCATCACACAAGTACCTTATCCTCTGATTTCCCCTCTTTCTAGGGTTTCTCTCCCGTCCCCTTCTGTTCATATTTTTATGTGGGGTTTTTTTACCTTAAGAGGGGTTGATCTTGTCTTTCTAGGGAAATAGTTATGGTCGTTGTTGGATATTTCCATTAATGGGTCTTGTGGTGGAGTGATTGTGGTTTCATAGTTATATTTATATGTTTCCCAGAGCGAGGTTACGTGTCAAATACTATTAAATTATATCATGAGTTTTATATACATTCATGAATTTTTAAAAGTGTCAAATATATTATTTGGGTAGTAAAAATCATATTTTTTATGGGTTTGGGATACTTATGGGATGAAAATGGTTTTTCTAAATAAAAAAAAGACATTTTTAGTGTGTTTTTTGTTTTGTTGTTTCATGAATATTTTTTATTCCTTGTGTGAATGTTGAGAAGTGTATTTTTAAAATATATACTACTGTGAATGCAATGAAAATTGATTTTCCCTGAGAAATGGGATTATTTCATGTTTTATTGATTATGTGTACCATAAATGTGTCTTTGAATTGTGAATGTAATGTGAAGCATGTTGTATAACGATTTGGATGTGAATATGATTTTCAAAGGGGTTTCTCTCATGTAATGTCTAGATAATTTATCTTATCTTAATTTTATGTTTACAAAATATATTTTATTAATATTATAAGTGTTGTGAATAGAATTTTCAAATGATTTTGTTATGATTTTGTAATGAAAGGTGGTTTCATTTAGGGAAATGGTGGTTTCCAAGGGTTTTTATCATTAGACCAATGGAATAATGTGAAAGTGGTTATTTCCATGTTTAAATTTAATCCTTTGAATGTATAATTGAAAGTTTTGAATTATGTTATAATTGAAATGGAATATAAGAAAAAAATGGAATCTCAGTTATCATGGTGGGAGGACTAGGACTACTATTCTAGTTGAATCAGTAGTGGCATGGTCTGAATTTATTTTTCTTGATTGAGGATTAAAACACTATCTTAACATTTGATATGAATGGAGAGCACTAGAGCTTGTGATTCCTTCCCCTCTAGTGGATCATGAATGGGTATGATGTTTCTTTCTTTATGATATTTGGACAATTAGAATAGGGGATGAGATCCCCTCTAATGTATATTTCATTTGAAAAATGTTCGATGTTGTGTTGGAGTATTTTTATTAATGAGGTACAATGTTATAGTGTCCTACACATGCAATTTACTTATTGGTATTTTCTCATGGTGTTCTCTTATAGCATTAAACCTATGTGATTTGGTGATTTTCTTTGGCATATGGTAGACCTTGTATACATTTTTATTTTAATAATTCTTATTTATGACAATTATTTTCCATAAAATGTCATTCTTGAGAATGTTTTCATCTAAATGTTTTCTTTTAAATAAAAAAACATTTTTACAGTAATATAGATTTTGAATTGTCCTCTAATTTTATACAATGGGAGATTTTTTAGGGTCAAATACTACTAGGATTTGGATCACACCCAACATATTCCATTAGGTGTATGATGACATTATTATGTATAACCCAATTAAAGGAATGAAATATCATACAGGTTTTGGTGGATTTAGTTTCTAGTGTTCCACTTCAATCATGTGTTGGTGTTTTTGTATTGAGGGTAATTTCCCTATTATTTCATGAAGGTTTTTGGGATATAATTTTTTGTTTCCATTCTATTGTAGTACATTTGGTTATGTTTTATTTTTTAAAACATTAAACATAAAAAAATTTGAACCTTGTTAGTTATGGTTTTAAATTATTTTGATTATTACTATTGTTTTATGACAATGATTATATAGATTTGTGAAATCATTTAGAAAATAAATTTTTGATACATGTGCACTAGTTTAGAGGTCGTGGTTATTGGGAATGGTCTTCTGGCTATGCCATGAATTAGGTAGGGTGTTAGGTTAGATGGCACTCCAGATTATTTCATGACAATTTTATTTGATATGAATAATTCATCTCTTAAAATAATTTTCAGATTTTAAGACTAGGGGGAAGTATATGTAAAAAATTATATAATGATTTTGATATATACTATCCTTTAATTGAGATAGAGTTCATTGTTTTTTTTAAAAGTTGATATGGAACTAATTTCTTTTTTATTAATTGTAATTAAATAAAAAATTTCTTATGAAGGGATTTAAGATGTGGTTGAGGTTCATACGGAAAGGGAAACTTACATACCCACACAAAAATTTGCCAATACTATTGGTTCTACAAAAAGAATTAATGTAGGGGATTGATTGTTGAAATTATATTAGAATGTTAGGAGGGTGCACATATTTTACTGGACAAATTGGTTTTAGCACTTTGGATGCAAGGATATTAGATTCCCAAGAAGTGTGACTGAGATATTGTTAATTTATCAAATATATATTGATTGGATTTCATAATCAATTTGAGACAAATTAATTTTGATAAATTTGTTCTTTTTATGGTAGAATACAAAATCAGTGACTAAATAATGTCTTAGATCATATTGTTTGTTACATTCATTAAAAAGTTACATTTTAATGATATGAAAATTTTCAATGTTTAGAATCGAACATGCCTACTACGTGGTAAAATTTATTTCATTGGTGATGATGTGATTTACAGAATGAATCTTATCGTTGATTATAAATCAATTAAATAGATAGAAAATTTTATAGGTGTCACATCTAAGGATCAAACATTTAAAACGGATGATGAATTAGAGAATAAAATAAAAATGGATTCATCTCTTGTAGTTAAGAATCAAAAAGTATGTTAATAAAATTTCTGTTAATGAGTTTCAAAATTTGATGAATCATATGGCTAGAAGAAACCAAGAGATGTTTAATTCAGGTAATATATGGATGAAGTAATATAAATTAAAATATTTTTTAATGAATAATTGAATATGTGATAAAATAAAATAAATAAGAATAATATATTTCAAGAAGACAAACTTTGTGAATGTTTGTTGAATTATTTAGAAAGTTGTTATGAACATACAACTCTACCATATTCCCTTATTGACTATTTCATTCATGATGTTGGAATGGTTTTTTGATGAAAAAATACTTAACACTTCCATTTATTATTCTATGGAAGATAATTTTATATAAAAAATAGATGTTTAATATGATGAATAATAGGCTCACGAAAAAGGTAAAAAGATTATTATAAAAAATAATTGGCATCTAAATTGTTTGGAATTTTAGTTCTCCAAATATCAATATAGTTAAACAATAATCATGATGAATAATGAGGTAATGATGATGTATAAAAAGTATAATTGGTAGTTTATTTATAAGTATTATAATAAGTAGAGTATGAAGTAGTGGAAGAGGTAGAGTAAAAATAGAATAAGAATAAGAATAAGATGATAATGAAAAAATGGGGACTTATGAACATAGTAAAGTAAATAAATATTCAAAAACCAGCATACCATTAAAATTAATCTTCTTGGGTTGATATGAATTATTAGTTAGATGGACAATAAGAAACAATTTCATCCTCAGAAAAGGAAAACTCATCCGGATAAGAGTTATGGAAATAATCAATCATATAGGAAGAACATTCATTTCAAAGAAAGATAAAGAGTAACCTCAAAAATCACCAATAAATTTTCTGAAAATCACTAGTTAGGTAAGAGTTTTGAATTTGTTGTATTTTATAATCATAATAAAGTATCAAGGAAATCATAAGGTAAATAAGAGGATGTTTTTGAACCTGATTCTGAATCCTCTAGATCTGTACCACCAAAATCTTCATCATGTTTATCAGAATCTAAAGAAACTAATATTAATAATGTTTTTGACTATGTTTGTCTAAATTTGAAGAGGGTAAGTGAAACTATTCTAAATTACCTTAAACATGTTCAATGTGTCATCTAATTCAAAGAAATATAGATAAGAAATCTATTACAGTGAATATTCATTTATAATTTGTTATAAGTAATTAAATAGAATTGAAATCCTTTTAAGAAAAGTCTTGGACTAAAAAATAATCATATAACCAAATGGTGAAGTGGTACAATCAACTAAAAAATGATATAAGGGATCATTATAATCAATTTAAAAGGTTATGAAACCCTTATTATAAATATTTCATTCATTTATAATGTTATATTTTGATATATTTGTTCAAGTGATGTTTTTTAAGGGTTTCAGAATGAAATAGATCATCAAAATGATCAAGTATATGTTTTGAAAGAAAAAAGTTTTTTTATTTTGAGTTTTAATATAACAGTCTAAGATGATGTAAAATTTAATTTCTCCTTATAATGGATTATTATGGTATTGTTATGGAGGAGATCGATAGTTTGAATACTAAACTCTATAAACAATTCAACTTGGAAGTTAAAATCATACATTTAAAATTATCAATGGGAGAGGCTCAGAAATGTCGACATGAGTTAAAAAAATAATCATTTGGTATAAATTCTCATTAAGAATGAATATAATACATCATTAATTTTTAAATCTCAACGTTTTTTTCAAAATAATTTAATATTTTATGAATTTGAATATCTTTTCATCCAATACATTATGTTATGAATTTATTCCAATTATTTTGGATGTATGTTATTTCTATTATTTCATGGATGATTGGATAGTTCACAATTTGTTGTTTTATATGTAATATTTGAAACCATTTTAATAAAATGTTAACAATTTCACATTATTATTGGAAATCACAATGGGGGAGAAGGTTTGATATATTTACAATGGGGATGCAATTTTTAAATGAAAGATGATATGATTAAGGGAGTGTTTTCTAAAGTGATAAATACATTGGGGGTGTTCTGAGAGATATATATTTATTTAATAAATATGTAATAATTATCTTAATGGGAGTAGTATGAATACTTTTTTTGTATCCAAAAAGTGTAATAAACATAGTGGGAGTTATGAATTATATCATCACTGTTCATAAAAATACTTTTCGATAAATTTTTTTCATGTTATATTTTTTCCTTTAAGTATTCTTGTCTTTTATTTCCATAGAGAGGGATATTGTTGAGTCAAAATATTTACATCATAAATTTCTTTTCTGTTTGTTATGGAAATCAGAGGAACCATTTTAAACTATTTTTTACTAGCATTCAATGTCTCAGGTGTTTTGGTATATTTTGGTTGAAAACATAAATTTTTTACGTAACATAGGAATAATTATATTTTATTATGAATATGAACTTATCTCTCTTAAATGTGATCCTTCATATTAAGGAATATTCTATTTCATCTGGTTGACCATTATTCTCGAAAATGGATAGAATTTTTTCATCTCTATCATACTGAAAAATAATAATTTCCATAGAACTGATAATGGTACAGACATAAAGAACATATCATTATAAGGTATACCATATTTAAAAAATGTTATGAAATTCGTTTAGACTATACTATTTTTATAATATTAATATATATACTTTTGTCTATTGTAATGATACAATTTAAGAATGTAATTTTTTTTAAAATGATTTAAGTAATTGAACTACTGATGAACATTCATGTGCATCATTCTGAGGATGTTGAAATTAACTCGAAATTAGGATTGTTGTTGTTTCATCAATAAATAGATGTTCATTCAAAATTTTGATAGCTGATATGTTTTTCATCTTCTGACATTAAATGATTTTACATCATGAACTTCTTGTTATTATGCTTTGAAATACATTTTAGAGGAAAAATTTTAATGTATCCTTGTTAAGACTATTTCCATTTGGAACATTTTCTTTTGTATTATATGTATGATCATTATTATGATCGAGTGATTCTAGAGATAGAAAAAAGTTTTACATTATCCATAATATCGAGGGATTTTGTAGATAGGAAGACATGGCCTGATCATTATATCGAGGGATTCAAAGGATATGATGATAGAACTATTATTATATTCATATCAAGGTATTTCCTTGTAAAGTAAGACAGACTATACAGTATGTATAAAATTGGATATACAATTAGTCATGGTAATTGACAACCTTTAGTATTTAGGTTAAAAGAGTTATTTATTTTAATACATCTTGTAAGTCATTATTGATTTTAATACATATTTATTTAATCTTAATTGAAATTATTTATTCCACTGTGCATGGAATGATTGAATTCTTATCTTATATATATTCCTTAACAATTTTTTTATCAGTGTATCTATTATTTCAATTAAAGAGTACTCTAATAGTATCAATTTTTTAGTTTTGAATCTAAAACTCTTATCATCTAATAATCATTGTGTCCGGAATCTATTATTTTAGATGTATTTTTTATTTAGTTTAATGTTTTTAAACTATAATTCACCCCTCTTGTATATATATATATTATATGTTACTCTATATATAAAAAACCTTGATATTTTAGGAATTTATTTGTACTACTCTATAGTAGGAAATCTATAAGTTGTAGACTGTGAATGGGAACAAAGTTAAATTGGAGTAGGTTTATTTATTATGATTAAATTGATTTATTATATTAATATTTTACATGTTAATTTATTAGATCCCAAGTGGTTTGATGAATTAATGATTTCCATATTTTGAATTATTTGAACTACGTAGCACTAAATCTCCCTAGATACCTCTCATATAGCTAGGGGTGGTGGCTAAAGAGAATTCATTATCATCCAACCCAAAAACGGATTAGAGAATCATTGAGGAAGTGGTGTAGGCTATTCAAGCTCAGGATCATGGAGTAGTCTCATTTTCTTCTCAGGATAGAAAATAATATATGGGGAATTTAAATGATTGCGATCATGGGTTTCTTGAACAAAAGACCCTTAAATCTAGGAAAACAATCAACCACAAATGTTAATGATAGATTAGGGAAAATTAAGAGGATAATTGAGTTCCCTGGAACTAAAGAACTTGTTAATGTAATGTTTTTTCTATTTATCTTAGAGAAACACATTCATTGGTTGTGGGAGACTATAGATCAAGCTAAAAATCTTGATCATATAGGTTGAATGCATTTTAAGGCTTCCTTTATCAAATAGTTCATCCTTTAAGAGCGTAAAATTTTCATAGTGTCAACAGTTATCAGCCCTTTAGTAGGGGAACAATTACATAATTAATGCACCAAATGAAATGTAAAGATAGTCCAAATTTCTCCCAATATAATAATCAATGTAAAGATGATGGTTTGATTATTTAATTTGTTGTTACATGTAGATATATTATCTCAATTATTCCATCATAAAATGTTGACTTATGATGTTGTTTTTTATTAAGATTTTCTAGGGGAAATTAACCCAGAGGTTCTGGCTGGTCTGACTTATAAGCTCCCCATATTAAGTAAAAGTGTGGTTTTATCATATGTAAATAAAACAAAGTAATAAGATAATTGGAAAAATGGTGGTAGTAGCACGGTATATCATCCCTTACCATTATTACCTATAGTTGGAGGTGGAGGGACCGATGTCTTTCATCGATTCAGAAGGACCAGAAACATGTGGTCAATATGTTCGTCACCACCTAGTGCATTCCACCTTTTGTGATGCATGTTCTATATGAAATGGTTTTGTATTAATTTTACTCAATCTTAGAGTGGACCATTCTCTATAACTCTGAATTGATGTTTTTTAATATGACGCCTCAAATTTTAAGGGGTGTGTCTCTGGTTTATATAGTTTGATTGATATATATTATTATATTAAGGGTCCTAAATAGGTGGTTCTATAGGATATTAGTCATCCATAGACCTAGTAAGATATGATTCATATGATTATAATGGATTAGGGACCAGTGGAATATGAATTATGTCTTTCAATAGTTAGATATATTGTTTTTTTTCGAATTTTTCATATTAATTCCCATTTCAATACTTGTGCTTCACACACTTTAATATATTTGATCCTTTTATATTTAAAAAATGATTATTTGGTCTTTAGTTGTATGTTATGTATTCAATTGCCCATATTTTTAGGAGGAATTAATGAGGTTTCTATTAAAGGTCTCCTTTTATTTTATGAGCTAGGATGTTACATCCTTTCCCTAATAATATCCATCTATGACATGATACATGGAATGTATTGGATGATTGTTTAGGACCCACATCAATTTATTTCATTGGATTATGAATTTCTCCACCATTCATAAGATCATTCGTATTTACTATGGAGAATGTGATTTTCATTCAGGCTGAGCATGACCCCCACTTTTGGGGCTAGGAAAAATTAATTATTATAAAACCTTCATCTTAACGAATGTTTATTGGGTAAGATCAAATTTTGGGTTTCCTAATATTTTAATTTTTAATTCAACAGTTTTACTAAAGGAATTATCATGCATTCCTCTTTATTATAAAAATGAGTTCAATAATGATTTTGTATGGGGGACAAATTCGATATTTCTATATTTATATCATATTCCCCCCTCCAAATTATGGGAGTCGGTGATTCCGTTATATTATTTGAAATTCCATGAAATCATTCAAAAAATTATCTCTATGGGATTTTGTGATACTCTCTTATATGAAAACTAATTAATCCCTTTGGTTTTGTACATACTACCCCACGTTGTGCCGGATCATGATAATGAATAAAAATTAATAACATTATATTGATGACGACACGACCCGTCCTCGGGTCTCGGGCCATGACTACCCCAAGCCTGCCTTGCATAGGCCAGGGGCTGGGGACTAGCACCAAAGGCATAAATCCCGATAAAAGGTAAGGCATTGCCTTTATATAAGAAAACAAACACCACAGAGTATGCAAGCTCAAGTAAACACTAAGTAAACTGAGTAAAAAAGTATGTGCTGGAAAGTAAATGGGCCAGAATACAAACCCAACTAAAAGTGAAGTACAATTGAAAAGAAAGTACAATAGTTGGGAAGTAAAGCAGTAACACCAAACTGTCCACTGGAAATCCCTCTAGAAGGGTGCATAAAAATAGTCTCCTCAACTCCTAGAATCTAGCCGTCTGCTCCATGTACATATCGTCCAGTGATCCACCTCCTGGTACTATCTAGCTACACAAGCCTCCACCTCTATCAGCAATGTCCGTCGTCTGCATCCAACACAACGTAGTGTGGGAATAGCCCATGTAGGGGTGAGTATACGATACTCAGTAGGGACACCGAGACCCCCAAAGGTCTCCTAGAATCCAGAAAGTATAAACCATAAAGGAAATATACAAACACTAAGTATCAACCAACTATAATTAGGTATATTCCCATACATATACTTAAGTCATCAATTCCAGTTCGGCTCCAACTCACGAGCACAAGTACAACCCAGTCCACACAGGAAGGTACAACCAAATCCACACAGGAAAGCACAACCCAATCCATATAGGATAGTAAGTCAATCATATGGAAGATAATGATTGAAAGTCAAGACACATCTCACATAGGTATACTACTCACGAAGAAGGTGGATATGATTGATGAAGCCTCTGAATCATCTCCCCTACCGAACCCACGTAGGATCTAAGTACAAAAGTCATCGCTGCCGAACCCACGTAGCATCCTAGTACAGTAGCCATCACTGTCAAACCCACATAGGATCCAGGAATAGTCTTCATCACTTCTGAACCCACATTGGATCCAAGTACAGTCATCCTTGCTGCCGAACCCATGTAGGATCCAAGTACAATTCCCTTCATCATCACAGTCACAACCAGCTCTAGGGTTTCCGCACAGAGCATACTTGATTCTGGGAGGGTCCGCTCCTCGAGTCAAAAGGGTGGATACATCAACCATCAAAAATACTAGATTTAATGTATCACATAGTTTTGTCCCACATCATAGGGGAAATCCAAGAAAAACGTGCCGAAGACACAGGGAGTAAGGTGACCAAGTCATTTCCCTAAAAGTAGACGGTGTGTAGGTATGCTATACACACCGTGTCATCAGACACCGGGTAATTCCCATGTGAAAACAGCCCATGTCATGGGTCTGGTCATGTAAATAAGTAAGTACATGGCATTTATAGCATACCTACAGACCGTGTACTTTTATGGCAATGACTTGGTCACCTTAATCCCTTTGTCTTGCGCACTTTTATCTTGGATTTCCCCTATGATGTGGGACGAAACTACAGGATACATTAACTCTGGTATTCATGATTCTTGATGTATCCACCCTTTTGACTCGAGGAGAAATCTCCCGGAATCGAGTATGCACTGTGCGGGAACCCTAGAACTGGATGCGACTATGATGATGAAGGCGACTGTACTTGGATCCTAAGTGGGTTCCGCAGTGAGGACGATTGTACATGGATCCTCCATGGGTTTTTTAGTGATGATGACTATACATGGATCCTATGTGGGTTAGGCAATTATGGTTACTGTACTAGGATCCTACGTGGGTTCGTCAGTGATGACTTCTGTACTTGGATCCTACGTGGGTTCGGCATGGGAGATGATTCAGAGGCTACATCTATCATCTCCACCCTCTTCGTGAGTAGTATACCTATGTGAGATGAGTCTTTAATTTCAATCATTATCTTAGATATGATTGACTTACTATCCTATGTGGATTGGTTTGTGCTTTCCTCTATGGATTGGGTTGTTCTTTCCTATGTGGATTGGGTTGTACCTTCCTGTGTGGACTGGGTTGTCCTTGAGCTCGTGAGTTGGAGCCGAACTATAATTGATGACTTAGGTATATGTATGGGCATATACCTAAGTAGAGTTGGTTGATACTTCGTGTTTGTATCATTCCTTTGTGTTTTTTAATTTGTGGATTTTGGGAGACCTTCGGGGGTATTAGGGTCCCTACTGAGTATCGTATACTCACCCCTGCACGGGTTATGCCTGCACTACGTTGTGTTGGATGCAGACGATAGACATCAATGATCAAGGTGGAGGCATGTGCAGTTGGACGGTACCAGGAGGTGGATCACTGGACAGGACGTACATGGAGCAGACGGCTAGATCCGAGGAGCTGAGGAGACTATCTGTACCAACCCTTCAGGAGGGATTTTTAGTGGACGACTTAGTGTTGCTGCCTTACTTTCCTACTGCTGTAATTTCTTTTCAGTTCTACTTTACATTCAGTTGGGTTTGTATTCTGGCCCATTTACATTCCAGCACTTACTTTTGTACTCATTTTACATAGTTTTTACTTCATCTTGCGTACTCTGTGGTGTTTGTTTTCTTATATAAAGGCAATGCCTTCCTTTTTATCAGGATTTATGCCTTTGGTGCTAGTCTTCGGCCCCTAGCCTTTGGATGGCGGGCTTGGGGTAGTCCTAGAACAGGCCCCGAGGATGGGTCGTGACATCATCAATATAGGGTAATTAATTTTTAATCATTATCAAGATCTGGCAAAATGTTGGGTGGTATGTAAAAAACCAAACAAATTAATCAAATTCTATATAAGAGAGTATCATAGAATCCCATTGAGATAATTTTTTTGAATGATTTCATGGAATTTCAATTAATATAACGGAATCATCGACTCCCAAAATTTTGAGGGGGCATATTATATAAATATAGAAATATCAAATTAGCCACCCATACAAAATCATTGTTGAACTCATTTTCGTAATAAAGAAGAATGCCTGATAATTCCTTTAGTTAAACTGTTGAATGAAAAATTAATATATAAGGAAACCCAAAATTTGATCTTCCCCAATAAACATTCGGTAAGATGAAGGTTTTCTAATAATTAATTTTTCCTAGCCCCAGAAGTGGTGGTCATGCTCATCTTAAATGAAAATCACATTCTCCATAGTAAGTACGAATGATCTTACCAAAGTAGGAGAAATTCGTAAACCAATGCAAGAAATTGATGTGGGTCCTAAACAAATCATCCAATACATTCCATGTATCATGTCAGAGATGGATTTCATTAGGGAAAGGATTTAACATCCTAGCTCATAATATACAAGGAGATAAAAGGAGAACTTAATTAGAAACCTCATTAATCATTTTTAAAAATATGGCCAATTGGATACATAAGATAAAACTAAAGACCAATAAATCGTTTTTTAAATATAAAAGGATCAAATATATGAAACTGTGTGAAGCACAAGTATTGAAATGTGAATTAATATGAAAAATTCAAAAAAAAAATATATCTAACTATTTCCAGACATAAATCATATTCCACTGGTCCCTAATCCATTATATTCATATGCATCATATCTTACTAGGACTATGGATGACTAATATCCTATAGACCCACCTATTGAGTACCCTTACTATAATATAATATATCAATCAATCTATATAAACTAGAGAGAGACCCCTTAAACATTGAGGCGTCATATTAAACAAAAACTCAATTCAGAGTTATAGATAATGGTCCACTCTAAGATTGAGTAAAATTAATAAAAATCCATTTCATATAGAACATGCATCACAAATGGTGGAATGCACTGGGTGGTGATGAACATATTGACCACATGTTTCTGGTCCTTCTGAATCGATGAAATACATTGGTCCCTCCACCTCCACCTATAGGTAATAATGGTAACGGATGATATCCTGAGATACTACCACCATTATTTCAAATATCTTTTTACTTTGTTTTATTTACATATGATTAAATAACACTTTTAATTGATATGGGGAGATTATAAGTCATACCTTCCATAACCTCTGGGTTAATTTCCCCTATAAAATCTTAATAAACCACCACATCATAATTCAACAATTTGTGATGGAATAATTGAGATAATATATCTACATGTAACCACATATTAAATTATCATACCATTATCTTTACATTGATTATTATATTGGGAGAAATTTGGACTATCTTTACATTTCATTTGGTGCATTAAATATGAAATTGGTTCCCTACCAATGGTCTAGGAACTTTTGACACTATGAAAAGTTTATGCACTCAAAGGATGAACTATTTGAAAAAGGAAGCCTCAAAATGAATTCAACCTATATGCTCAAGATTCTTGGCTTGAGCCATAGTATCCCACAACCAATGAATGTGTTTCTCTAAGATAAACTGGTGAAACATTACATTATCAAGTTCTGTATTTCCAGGGAACTCAATGATCCTCTTAATTTTCACTAATCTATCATTAACATTTGTGGTTGATTGTTTCCCTAGATTTAAGGGTCTTTTGTTCAAGAAACCCATGATCCCAATCATTTAAATTCCCAAGCTATCCATTTATAACATGAGTAGGAAATGAGACTACTCCATGATCCTATGCTTGAATATCCTACATCACATCTTCAATGAGTCTCTGATCAGTTGTTGGGATGGATGACAATGAATTCACTCTATCCACCACCCATAGCTATATAAGAGGTCTCTAGGGAGATTTAGTGCTAAATATTTCAAAGAAATCAAAATATCAAAATCATTAATTCATCAAACCACTTGTGATCCAATAAATTACCATGTAAAATATTAATACAATAAAAAATTTTAATCATAATAAATCAATCTACTCCACTTTAATGTTTTTCCCATTCACAGTCTACAACTTATACATTTCCAACTATGGAGGAGTACAAATAAATTCATAAAATATCATGGTTTTTTATATAGAGAGTAACATATAATGGATATATATACAAGATGGGTTGAATTATAGTTTAAAAACATTAAACTAAATAAAAAATACATCTAAAATAATAGATTCTCGACACAATGATTATTAGATGATAAGAGTTTTAGATTCGAAAAAAATTGATACTATTAGAGTACTCTTTAATTGAAATAACAGATACACTGATAAAAAAAATTGATAAGTAATATATATAAGATAATAATTAAATCATACCATGCATAGAAGAATAAATAATTTCAATTAAAATTAAAAAAAATATGCATTAAAATCAATAATGACTTACAAGATGTATTAAAATAAATAACTCTTTTAACCTATAGACTAAAGGTTGTCAATTAACATGAATAATTGTATATAAAATTCTATACATACTGTATAGTATGTCTAAAATTATAAGGAAATCCCTTGATATGAATATAAGAATAGCTCTATCATCATATCCTTTGAATCCCTCAATATAATGACCAGGCCATGTCTTCTTATCCACAAAATCTCTCGATATTATGGATAATGTAAAACATTTTTCTATCTCTACAATCAATAAATCATAATAATGATCAAATATATAATACAATAGAAAATGTTCCAAATGGAAATAGTCTTAACAAGGATATATTTAAATTGGTCCTCTCTAATGTATTTCAAAGGATAATAACAAGAAGTTCATGATATAAAATCATTTTATGACAGAAGATGAAAAATTTATCAGCTATAAAAATTTGAATGAACATATATTTATGGATGAAACAATAACAATCCTACTTTCAAGTTAATTTCAACATCCTCGGAATGATGCACATGAAAGTTCATCAGAGGGTCAATTCCTCAAATCATTTTTTAGAAAAATTACAATCCTTAATTGTATCATTACAATATAAAAAAGTATATATATTAAGATTATAAAAATAGTATAGTATAAATGAATTTCATAACATTTTTTAAATATGGTATACCTTATAATGATATGTTCTTTCTGTCTGTAACATTATTAGTTCGATGGAAAGGATTATTTTTTTAGTAAGATAGAGAAGAAAAAATTCTATCCATTTTCCAGAATAATGGTCAAACCGATGAAATAGAATATTATTTAATCTAAAGGATTACATTTAAGAGTGATAAGTTCATATTCATAATAAAATATAATTATTCCTATGTTACGTAAAAAATTTATTTTTTCAACCAAAATATACCAAAACACATAAGAATTTAAATGTTAGTAAACATAGTTTAAAAAGGTTCTTCTGATTTCCATAACAAACAGAAAATAAATTTATGATGTAATTATTTTGACTCAACAATCTCCATCTCGGTGGAAATAAAAGACAAGAATACTTAAAGGAAAAATTATAACTTCAAATTTTTTTATCCAAAAGTATTTTGATGAACAATGATGATATAATTCATAACTCCCACTATGTTTATTACACATTTAGGATACAAAAAAAGTACTCATACTACTTCCATCAAGATAATTATTACATATTTATTAAATAAGTATATATATCTCAGAAGACCCCCAATGTTTTTATCACTTTATAAAACTCTCCCTTAATCATATCATCTTTCATTTAAAAATTACCTACCCATTGTAAATATATCAAACCTTATCCCCCATTGTGATTTCCAATAATAATATGAAATTATTCAAATTTTATTAAAATGTTTTGAAATATTAAATATGAAACAAAAAATTGTGAACTATCCAATCATCCATGAAATAATAGATATAGAATACATCCAAAAGAATTGGAATAAATTCATAATATAATGTATTGGATGAAAAGATATTCAAAATCATACAATATTAAATTATTTGAAAAAAACATTGAGATTCAAAAATTAATGAAGTAGTATATTCATTCTTAATGAGAATTTATACCCAATGATTCATTTCTTAACTCATGTAGACATTTCTGAGCCTCTCCCATTGATAATTTTAATTGTATGATTTTAACTTCCAAGTTGAATTGTTTATAGTATTTAGTATTCAAACTATCAATATCCTCCATAACTATTCCATACCCATCCTTTATAAGGATAAATTCAATTTTACATCATCTTATACTGTTATATTAAACCTCAAAATAATAAACCTTTTCTTTCAAAAACATATACATGATCATTTTGATAATCTATTGCATTATCAAACTCTTAAAAAAACTTTACTTGATCAAATATATCAAAATCTAACATTATAAATGAATGAAATTTTTCTAATAAGAGTTTCATAACCTTTTAAAATATATTATAATGATCCCTTATATCATTTTTTACTTGATTGGACCACATAACCATTTGGTTATATGATCATTTTTTAGTCCAAGACTTTTCTTGAAAGTATTTCGATTCTATTTAATTAAATATAACAAATTATAAATAAATATTTACTGTCCTGGATTTCCAATCTATATTTCTCTAAATTAGATGACACATTTCACATGTTTTAGAGAATTTATAATAGTTTCACTTACCTCTTCCAGTACTTCATACTCTACTTAATATAATACTTATAACTAAAATACAACTTATTCTTTTTATACATCATCATTACCTCATTATTCATCATGATTATTGTTTAACTATGTTGATATTTGTAGAACTAACATTCCAATCAATTTAGATGCCAATTATTATTTATAATAATCTTTTTACGTTTTTCATGATCCTATTATTCATCATATTAATCATCTAATTTTTATATAAAATTATCTTCCATAGAATAAGAAATGGTAGGGTTAAAATTCTTTTATTTAAAAAACCATTCCAACATCATGAATGAAATGGTCAATAAGGGAAGATGGTAGATTAGGATGTTCATAAACACTTTCTAAATAATTCAACAAACATTCACAATGTTTGTCTTCTTGAAATATATTATTTTCATTTATTTTCTTTTATCACTTATTCAATTGTTCATTAAATCATATTTTAATGTATATTACTTCTTCCATATATTACTTGAATTCAAAATCACTTGGTTTCTTCTTGCCATATGATTCATCAAATTTCTAAACTCATTAGCAGTAATTTTATTAACCTACTTTTTGATTCTTAACTACAAGAGATGAATCTGTTTTTACTTTATTCTCTAATTCATCATCCTTTTTAAATGTTTGATCCTTGGATGTGACACATATAAATTTTTATATCAATTTAATTGATTTATAATCAATGATAAGATTCATTCTGTAAATCACATCATAACCAATAAAATAAATTTTTCCACATGGCAGGCATGTTTGATTCTAAACATTGAAAATTTTCATATCATTAAAATATAAATTGTTAATGAATGTCATAAACAATATGATATAAGACATTATTTAGTCACTGATTGTGTATTCTACCATAAAAAGAATAAATTTATCAAAATTAATTTGACTGATATTGATTATGAAATCCAATCAATATATATTTGATAAATTAACAGTATCTCATTCACCCTTCTTGGGAATATAATATCTTCGCATCAAACGTTCTAAAACCAATGTGTCCAGTGAAATATGTGCACCCACCTAAAATTCTAATATAATGGTAACAATAAATCCCCTACATTCATTCTTTTAGCAGAACCAAGAGTATATGCTAATTTTTGTGTGGGTATATATGTTTCCCTTTTCGTAGAAACCTCAACCACATCTTAAATTCCTTCATAAGAAATTTTTTATTTCATTCTAATTAACAAAAAAGAAATTTGTTCTATATAAACTTTTAAAAAAAATCATTAAACTCTCTCTTAGTTAAAGGATAGTATATATCGAAATAATTATATAATATTTTACATATACTTACCCCTAGTCTTAAAATCAGAAAATTATTTTAAGAGATGAATTATTAATATCAAACAAAATTGTCATGAACTAATCAGGAGTGCCATCTAACCTAACACCCTACCTAATTCATGGAATGTCCAGAAGACTATTCCCAATAACCACAACCTCTAAACTAGTTCACATGTATCAAAAAATATATTTTCTAAATGATTTTACCAATCTGCATAATCATTATCATAAAACAATAGTAATAATAAAAATAATTTAAAACCATAACCAACAAGTTTCAACAATTTTAATGTTTAATGTTTTACTAAATAAAACATAACCAAATGTACATAAATAGAATGGAAACAAAAAATTATATCCCAAAAACCTCCATGAAACAAGAGGTAAATTACCCTCAATACAACAACACCAACAAGTGATTGATGTGGAACACTATAAACTAAATCCCCCCCAACCGGTATGATATTTCATTCCTTTAATTGGGTTATACATAATAAAGTCTTCATACACTAAATGGTATATGTAGGGTGTGATCCAAATCCTAGTAGTATTCGACCCTAAAAAGTATTCCACTGTATAAAATTAGAGGTCAATTCAAAATCTATACTACCGTAAAAAATATTTTTCATTTAAAAGAAAACATTTAGATGAAAACATTCTCAAGAATAACATTTTATGGAAAATAATTGTCATAAATAAGATTTATTAAAATAAAAATGTATACAAGGTCTACAATATGGAAAAAAAATCACCAAATCACATAGGTTTAATGCTCTAAGAGATCACCATGAGAAAATACCTATAAGTAAATTGCATTTGTAGGACACTATAAACATTGTTCCTCATTAATAAAAATACTCCAACACAACATCCAAATTTGTTCCAATGAATTATCCATTAGAGTGGATCCCATCCCCTGTTCAAATGGTCTATATATAATAAACAAAAAACAACATCATACCCGTTCATGATCCAATAGAGGGGAAGGAATCACAAAGTCTAGTGCTCTCCATTAATATAATATGTTAATATAGTGTTTTAATCCTCAATCAAGAAAGATGAATTCAGACCATGCCACTACTAAGTCAACTAGAATACTAGTCTTAGTCCTCCAACCATTATAACTCATATTCCCTTTTTTTATTATATTCCATTTCAAATATAACATAAATCAAAATTTTTTATTACACATTCCAAGGATTAAAATTAGACATGGAAATAACCACTTTCACATTATTCCATTGGTCTAATGATAAAAACCCATGGAAACTAGCATTTCCATAAATGAAACCAACTTTCATTCCAAAATCACTCCAAAATCATTTGAAAATTCTTTTCTCAACACTTATACTATTTATAAAATATATTTTGTAAACATAAAACTAAGATAAGATAAATTATCTAGACATTACATGAGAGAAACCGCTTTTAAAATCATATTCACATCTAAATCATTATACAACATGCTTCAAATCACATTCACAATTCAAAGACACATGTATGGTACACATAATGAATCCTACATTAAATAAACCCATTTCTCAGGGAAAATCCATTTTTAATGCATTCACAGTAGTACATGTTTTATAAAATACACTTCTAAACATTCACACAGGGAATAAAAAATATTAATGAAACACAAAAAACAAAAAACATACTAAAAATGTCTTTTTTTTATTTAAAAAATCCATTTTTATCCCATAAGCATCCCAAATCCATAAAAAATATGATTTTCACTACCCAAATAATATATTTACACACTTAAATAATTATGAATGTATATAAAACTCATAATATAATGTAAAAGCATTAGACCAATAAACTAACTCTTGGAAACATATATATATCACTATGAAACCACAATCACACCACCACTAGACCCAATAATGGAAATATCCAACAAACTATATCCCTAGAAAGACAAGATCAACCCCTCTTTAGGTAAAAAACCCCACATAAAAATATGGACAGAAGGGGATGGGAGAGAAATCCTAGAAAGAGGGAAAATCAGAAGATAAGGTACTTTTGTGATGATTAATTAAAGATCCGTTGTCAAATCCACCATAGGAGTTAGGATAGATAGGTCCAAGAAATCATGTAGGAGGATCCCATGGCTGAAAATTCCAAATGGGGTGGAATAAATGAGAATTATGGTTATAATAAAACAGAGTAGAAAAGAAAATTTACACTCTTTAAGGATCTGGTTAGGTTACACTATTTTTCATCCCATGTAGAAAATATTGATCCGTAATTATCCATGAGAAACAAGAATCATTGTTCTAATTCATGGCTTTCCAAACCATGCACAATCAGTCAATCACCACTATCCAAAAATTAAATTTTCTATACAATTTCTTTGGAAATGGTGCATTGTTCCCCCAAAATGTGTGCCACCAAATATCAATCCCAAAAATCCAAAATTTATCAATTTAATGTCCTGGGTAAAAAACAATTGATAAATAAAATAATAATAATAATAAAGAAAAGATTACCTCATAAAATCACATATGTGATAATTATCAACACCATAAATATATTCATCCCCTAGAAATTCAATTCTAATAATGATTATAGAATTGAAACATATTTTCATCCCTATTCCATGGATTAAACCCCATGTATCTTGGAAAATATCACCATGCTTCCAAAGAACAATTGAAAACAAAACATACTTCCCATGAAGAAATTTTTCAACAGAATCTAAAATTTAGTTTGGCTGATCAAACAATGATAAATAAGGATTCCCTTCCAACTGTTGAAAATTAAACACATAGACCCCGGTTATACATTTTAGGTAGAGAGGCATGGAAACCCACATGAATTGATGACAAATAAAATGGAAAAAAACATCAATGCCTCCATCCCAAGTCTCTTAGAAATTTTAAATGCTCTGACACACCATATTGTTACCTTCTATTTCCTATACATATGATGATGACATAGAAAGGTTCCTATTTTAAGAACAATCAGTTACCCATATAAAATTTTAACGATCTAAACATTTTATCATAAAAAGAATTGTTACGAAAATACAACATTAATAATTTTTTGATGCTCAACATAAATTTACCAAAAGTTTCTTTTAGACGTCTCAGAAACAACAACAAAGTCTCACCCACCCCATCCCGCCTCATGCCTACCACTATAATTTCCAATGCACATCATAGTACATCTTGGTAGAATATAGATGAATGGACCATTGAGATAGTTGTCTATGCTGCAGTAGCATCCTCATCAATAATAATGACACTAGGAAGCCACCCATGAATCTCAAAACTCCTTTAAAAGACAATTACCATTCACAAGCCACCTCCCCAAAATTTTGAAACTACGTAGATTACTGGAACAAATCATCTCTTTGTTTCTCCCACTGAATAAATTCCATAAGGGATGGTTTTAACTGCATGATGGACAAGAAGACACATGCATTTGTTCCTCAGTCTTAAGATTCATTTAGGAAAATAGTCCCATCAAATTTCACTCATCACTGGACTCTTCTAATGCCTATAATTACAGTGTCTAGCTCAAAACACCATCCACATCATTACACTTACCTAGGGTATAGCATATATCAAATTCATTAAGATGAAGGAAGTCAACCCAATGTATCATTATAAAATATAGATATTTATGAGAGAAAATGTTGGATAAGACTTTATGACCCTAATAAACAATAAAAATATCAGATGTAAATAATGGTGGAAAGTATTCCAAGAATTCATCACCACTACCAACTTCATTTCATGAGTTGGGAAATTAGTTTCATGCATCTAGAGTTGGTGGGAGCCCTATGAAACCACATGGTCATCCTGTATCACCACATACCCAAAACCCATTCATGAGGCATCATAGTAGAAAACATATCCCTTTAAAAAATTTTGAAAGATCCAAACATGGGATGTGGTCAACCACCACATAATATCTTCAAACGTTTCCTAATATTGTGGGATCCATTAATTCACCAACCCCTTATAGGTTATCACCATAATTGATGAATCATTCCATGAGAAATCCCAAAAAACCACCTGTAATATCATAACACTCCTAAAACCATTTGGTCTCAAAGGGAATTTTCAGTGTCTCCTGTGACATCATGAAACTGATTTTCTCTAGATCCATCTCAACCCCTTATTTTGAGATCAAATGTAAATGAAACATCACACCCCTGGTCCATAATCTTCACTTGAAAATATCACAAAGAGATAATGATCCTGAACGGTTTGAAATAGAAATCTCAAAATACCACCCATGCTTTTCATTAGTCTCAGAATAGGCCTGGATGTCATACATGAATACTACAAAAATATAATTGAGTTGTTGGTGGAACACCCAATTCACAAGTTCCATAAATACCACTATATCAAAATTGATCCTGAAGAGACTTACCAAGTACTCAAACTATCCATACCTTCTTCTGGAGGTTTCTTTTGGAACATCGGCCTCTCTAAAACTGACAAGGAGATACCCAGAACAAAATACAATCTTGGAAAACAACATTGACCCCTTAAGATTAATGAAATGGTCATCAATATGGGGAAATAGAAATTTTTATAAATTTTCACCTTATTTAGCTTCTATTAATATAAAAACTGGAGAGATCCATAATCATTTTTGGTAAATAGAACTATTTGACGCATAGTTAGACACTCGAGCGAATAAATCCATTAGATTCCAAATTTTCCTATTTTACCATTAATAACCTTATCTTTAAGGGGCCATGTGTTATAAGGGAATAGATATCGGTCTTGTTCCTAGTGATAAATCAATAGAGAACTCAACATCCCTCTATGGAAGAAAACATGGGAAATCATGTATAAAAAAACTCTCTAAACTAATCCACCAAATGAATTAGTGCACCCTCAAGAGAACCATTGTCATCCTAAAATATGAGTGACATGATCTTAAATATTAGGTTTCCCAATTTTGGATGTGGAGGTCTAACATCTCCCCACTGATAATCCCTTTCAAAAAATAAAATGTGTTTACTTCCATTACGTGCCAGAAAAGTCCCTAACCACCTACAATAATCAAACTGCGCCTGAAAACACAATATCTAATCCAAAATAGAGATCACATTAAAGTGGTCCATATTAAAAAAAAGAAGTTCACATTCCAACTCAACACTACATATAGTGGGTAAAAAATAAAGACAGTTGAAACCCTTCTCTTACTTCTCAATAAGCGGCCTTACCAACTCCATCACGTATGAAATAATTGTGATTGGAAACATTTACACATCCAAAATATGAGAAGAAATAAACGAAATTAAATCACTCATGTAAAAGAGAACAAAAAATAAATATGACATAAAAATAATAGTACCTCAAAGTCACAATCGCTACAATTGATTCCAGTGTTTATCGATCCACCACATGATGTTTTTTCATCTCATATTGAGCCTAAGAATAAACACTAGCTTATGAAATTACCATGAACAAGATCTATTCATAAGATGATCCCGCCCTACTCCCATGGACTCCAAAAAAAGAATTAATTTTCCTAGATGGTTCTGACCATGATGACATCAATTTGAATGTTATTGATATTGCACTACATAGTTATGTCCACACCAGTTTTTTAGATTAATAACATGTGCCCCATAACTCTACACTGATTATAAGACCTATGTGTAGAGGACATCATTAGTCAAATGTTCCATACATTCCCAAAAAAATAGATCATAACCAACCAAGTATCACAGGATATATACAAATAAAATATAGAAGGATGGACTAAACTACCACATCATTTATTCCTGTGCTAATTCCATTTCATTTTTTTTCATATAAGAACCACCACTTCCTACTGCAAGTAATTCAACAGATAAACCCAACATGCTTCCTTGATCAATTTCTACCATCATTCCCATATTGTCCATTTAAACATATGTTATTATCTTGAAAAATAAAACATGATATCAAATTTACCTCCCCAATCAAATCTCAAATCAGGTCCTTTTATTTGGTAATTGGAAATGATCTTGGGTTCTTACCAAAGTAGATCTATAATGTGGTTACCATATTCCATCATGAGCTAATCTCCATTGGAATAATCCAAAAACCCTAAGGACCTAGAATGTCAATATATCATTATAATTTTACCCATTGAAAATAACCAAGATATCATTCAAACTCTCTACCTCATTATTTCCATCATTCACCACTAATTCCCATAGCATCTGAATAAGAACTTCCAATAGAAACAAAGCACATTTCACTCAAACTAACATAGGAGTAAAAAAAACTCAAAACATCTATCAATTTGACTAATACAATCCACAACCCCTTGAGGCTTTGTGATACTTTAGAAATAAAGAGGCTTGTTCTTGAGGAATTCTCGATCCTTTTCAATTCATGGACTAGGTTCATCTCCACTAATATAATTAGGACCAGTTCACACTTCATTCCATATTTATTGGACATTACGAACCACTAAATCCACTATGCTCTAATTTATTGGAGAGGGAGAACTCTCTCAATCCTCTCCTAGCAGTCTCTTGGAAATTCTACAAGGATTCTACATTCTTCAACAAGAAATAACCACAATGAAATCTGTCAATACAAACATTTATAAATAATATTACCTCCAAAAAAATCTAAAACACTTCTCTAAATCAAAAGATTAGAAAATACATCAATGTAACATCTCAACAAAACCACTCCACCCCCACACAATGCATATATACATTCTGCAACCTGTATATCTCACTTCAAATGGATGTATAACCAAATACCAACATCACTTGGGGAATCTAATTATATCAAATGGTTTGTTGGCTAGACACCCCACTCGAAACAATAAAATTAATCCCCAAATATCCTAGCTTTGGTCTGTCTGTAATCATCCCAAATAACATATCCCAGTATTATGTTATCTTCTATGGAACTATTTTTCATGAACAAGACATGGGTTCCATCCATCCCGACACCCTGCCTGATTCATGGAATGAGCTAAAGGGTGTTCCTAATCCCAACGGCCTGGAAACCAGTTCTTGTGTATCAAAAATATAATTTGGGAACATCTTCACCCATTTGTATAATAAAAAAATTCAATAAATGTAATCATCACAATAACATATCAGCATAACCAAACAAGGTAAAATCATATTCAATGTTTTTCAACATTAACCATAATCGAAAGTACTATAATGTAATGTAATGAACTAATATATCTAAATAAAATCAATGAAACAAGAGAGACATTACACTCAATCCACCACCACTGACACTGTTATGTATTGGATCTTTAGAAATCTGACCCACAATCACCACTACAACACATCATGCATTTATCTGGGGCACACATAACAAACTCTACATACACCCAATTGTGTATGTATGGGGTTAAGAAAATCCTAGTATGATTCCACCAAAAAATATTTCATGCTATAAAATTTGAAGACATATCCAGATACATATTACCAAAAAAATATTTGAAACGTTTCAAAAAAACATTTTAATGAAAACATTCTCAAGAAACACCTTTATAGGAAAACAATTTTCACAATTACGATTTCTTGATTTAAAAATGTATATAAGGTATGTCTTATGATGTTGGATATCACCACATCACATGTTCTTCAAGTCACATTGGACCTACATGGATAAATACCTTTAGATAACTAGCACTTGTGGGATACTATTCATACATCGTGGATAAAAATCTTCCAACTCAACTACCAACATCATTCCAATGAATGAGACATTAGAGGAGATCCCATAACAAGGATTCATGGTCTCAATATCATATTCCAAAACCAAAAACGTTCATGTTAATGACCCACTATATGGGAACAAATACATTGGTATAGTGGTATCCAATCATATCACATGGTTAGTTAGTGTTGTTATCAATAATCCATCTAGAGGAATCTATGCCATGCAAAAACCATGTCAACTATCATACTAGTCCTTTTCCTCCCACCAAGATTGTAACACCCCAATATTTCATAGTATGTTATTTTCTTTAATTCAATATCTTGAGCTATATGCAACACCGAGTTCAAGCGCACCACGACTTACTAAACTAGTCGTCCAAAAGAAATTATGAATAGTATTAATAGTGATTTGAATTTTATATACTCCATATAATTTTATAATCCATATTATGTGTTTTTTAGACATAATATAAGAACAAATTAATTTTTTTAGATAAAAGAATTATTTTTCAAAAAAATGAAATTTTACAACCTTTTAATGGAAAAACCTTTTAAAACCATTATTTGACACTTTTATACATTCAATTTGATGAAATTAAATTTTACTTTAGAATTGGGACTTAAGAATTTATTTTGAATAATTTTTTGTTACTTTTCTAATAATTATTATATTTTGATGAATACAGAAAAATACTAAATTTTAGTTGAAAACAACATATTTAATCAAAATAATTTATAATTTTAACTTATGTATATAAATGGTTTAGAAGTATAATTTTATTATATTTTTAGAATTTAATAAAATTGAGGTGAGTATAAGTATTTTCAGATTAAAATTTGACAAATACACATGTCTATCTTTGTTTTGTTTTTACTTTTTAAAAACCCGCTTTTCAGTTTTGACAACGGGAATTAATTTTAAATTAATTAACGAAACATCAATGTTTTGAATTTTGTAAAATAGAATTAATTTATGAATTTTTAATATCTAAATTAGCTTCGGGTAAATTTTCTGTATTTTTTTGAAACTATTCAATTTTTTATGAATAGTGAAAAACACTGTGTTATTGTTTAAAACCGACTTTTTATTTAAATAAATAATTATTTAATTTAATGTTTTTTGTCAAAATAGATATATAATACCTATATAAGTTCAATATAATTTATTGGAGTAATTATTTAATAAATTAAGATGTATAAAATTTTATTGAACTTTTTACCGTCTTTTACCCACATCCGAGGAGCATTTGCAAATTTACACAGAACATAATTTTTCCACTTCTCTGAGATGAATTTCAACATTCCGAGAGACACGGTTGATGTCAGTAAATAAAATTTGGTTCAATAAGATGAAAATAATTTTTGGTGAATAGTAACATTTTACTTTTATTTACAACGGTTAAAAGTAAATAAGGAAATTAAGGGTAAAAATGATATTATTATTACACTAACACATAACCTAATTCTATTATATAAGTTTAATTAAAAAAAACAACAATAGGAATAAAATATGATCCTTTATGTCCACTTTTATTAGATTAGGACTTATATTATTATATAATTCAAAGAAGTGTCAAAAGTGTTAAATTCAATGTTTAATAACTAAACCATTTTTATATATGGTTACAGAAAAGATAAATTCAACTGTAAATATTCATTAGAAATATAAAAATATTTCCAACATAATTTTATTTTATTTATAATTTTTGGACCTTATATACTTAAATTTATTTATGACACAAGGATGATGCATTAATTACCCAATTAATGAAATATTAAACTAATTGATGTTATAAATACCCAAATAAATGTAATTTGAGACTTTTTATGAATTCCACTAATTTTATATATTACTATGACATGTTAGGGTTGGTCAGAATGATTGTTTTTAAATTAATAATGCATTTATAAAGTTATAAAAAACATAATACCAAATAGTGTCAAAATTGACATTTGGAGTTTTTAAAACAAATATTATATTAATAATTGATATTCAATTTAAAAAAAACTACGGTTCAGCAAAAAGGATTATATGATGATAGGTGTATCATTAATTAACCACTTGGGGTTCGATTGGAAGTTTATAGTTTGTTTATTAACCATATAATATAAAAATACAAAAAGACATTGTAAATGTCTAACTATTTAACTATGAGTTAGATCTAAATTATAATGTTAATATAGAGAACCAAACTGATCTAAAACCAATTTGTTGAGTGTTTTTCAACCAATACCCACCTTATACTTTAAATAATTTTTTTGGAGCCATTATAAATATAAAATGATTTTATTATAAAATAATATTTCTATCTTTTCCTATGGTGACCCTCACCTCATTTATAAAAGGGAACTTTACTTTCCTTCTATTTCACACCTAAAAAGCCATTAGGGTCGTCCAAACCCTGCCCAAATATCCTCCCAAAAATCCTACAATCATCCTATAGGTTATACATTATCCAAAAAGCCATCCTATAGAACCATTTTGATCAAATCAAAAGGAAGAATCTGAAGAAGAGGTAAATATTTCATCACCTCTTTCAGGTTCCATTCTTCTTCCACTTCCTCTTTATTTTTTGATTCCATTATAAAATAATAACTCTGGAATCTTCTATATACAGTGATGTTATTATAAATATGGTATAACCATATTCATTATTCTATCCATCCTTTGAATGACATGTCACCATATGTGCGTACGTACGGCTTACCATCTCCACATCGTGGTGTAGTTGTTACTAAATACAATATTATTTGTATGGTTATAATAATGATGTATAATTGGTGAAAATAATAAATATAACATGATAATTATTCTATATATATGATTTAACTTCCAATTATATATGATTTTAATATCAAAATAATGATATTGTCTCTCATGCGTACGTACGGATTTAAGTCTCCATGAACGCGATGAGATTAATTTCCAATTGTATCCATTAAATAATAATATTCATTTGAGGATTGAATTGGACTTAGTAAGTGACAAGTGGAACCGTCTATATCTCCTCGATGAATCGATAGGTTTCATGAGACAAACTAGTGTCTTAGCACAAGGCCTAGAAAAAATATTATTTGTAGACTTGGAAAAAGGCCATGACTATGTGGTTATGATGTTTGGAAATATACATTCCATCATTATGAAATTAGGGATTGATATTACATGTGATTATTCGTCTAGTAGAATATCCATGTGAATTATTTGATTTTATCTTTTCCAAAATATGTTGTAGCTCAAGTTTAAAAGGCTTTTGTTTTAGTCTTATACATTGGCTTAAATGTTTATGCTTACTATGACTGTTTTTTCTTTATTGTTATCCTTTTTGAGTATCTGAGCTCACCCCTTTCTATGTATTATTTTTTTTCTGGATGTGAAGATGTATATTATGACTAACCTACAGGGATAGTCTATGGGATCTCAGTGTTGTCAATGGAAACAATTTTATTATAGTTTTCTATTTTATGTTGTAATGTAAACCACATTAATGTATGTAGTACTTCCAAGGATACTAAAATAACAAGTCTTTCAAGACTTGATCATTTGTGATCATGCCAATGATACGTAATAATGCACTGACTCTTGGCTTCTGGGGTCGGGGCGTTATAGTTGGTATCAGAGGAAGTTTGTTAGAAACCTTGGAATCTAGATTTAGATAAACACTTATTAGATCACATTAACATAATATAGAATTTGAGGATTAGTATATAAGAACTTCCTAGAATATTGGTATTGTAGAGATTATGTGGGGTTTCTAAAAAAATACATCCCTATCTGGAAATGAGTAGGTATAGGTGGCTCTAGCAAAGATGTACCTAGGACTGAAAACTCCGACAAGGAGTTTTAGGCTTGACCCGAGGTATCTTGGTACCTGAAGATGACCCTTTATGCACTCTGGGTTATGAAAATCCTGGGGGATATGCTTAGGATAATTCACATTTTCATTATAATATAATTTTATTGATTTTAATATAACTTGAGAATAAATAATCTTCCTTAATCCGAAGATGTTTTAGATTGAAAACAAGGTGTTATGATATTATCTAAATGATTTTATGACTCACACTATGCATTCTTGTGTTATTCTTTCACTGGATTACAAGGAAGTCATATTAACTTTGAACATGATGTACAAGTTGGGCACAATGGAGGATATGTGAAATTGAATGGAATATTGATAGGTGTAAAAGATATCGTGTTCATGCCAAATTAGTTTTCCCAAAATATGATCAACAACATATATATTAACCAACTCCAGCACTCAACAAAGGAGATAAATGTGGTGGATGATAAGAGCTTCAGTAGTTGAGACCATGGAGAAATGAAAACTCAATTTCCATCATGCAGGAAATGTGGAAGGAGACACTTAGGAAAGTGTCTTAATAGAACCAAGAAATGCTTTTTTTGTCGTAAAGAAGGACATAGAGTATTTAATTTCTGTGGAAAAATGAAGATTACTATGGATGAAAATAAAAATGATCCCAAGAATCCATTTACAGTAATTTTCCATAAAATTTGGGGACTTGGGTATTACCCGAGTGAATTCCCTATTATATAGGATAACCCCTTGGTCAAGGAAGAACATATGTGGAAATAAATGGTTGGTCAAATGTCTAAAGCATTAGTGATCTTTTTTGATGGGATTACTTTAGAAGAATTTTCTATTATGTGTAAACATACAGTTTATTTTTTGGAAATGCTATTGTAGAACGAAATATGTTTTCTATTGTTGATATAGTTATAAATATTCATTTACGTTTATATGATCCTAGAATTTGAGACAATTACATGTTATCAAATTTTTGGATGAAAATGAAAGGTATGAGATAACATTTGTGGTGAAATTATGTTATATTTATTTTTTGGAATTTATATCATTTTGGGAATGTTATATAATTTAGTTTTTTTTTGAAAAATGACAACATGGAGACCGTGTGACAACCTGTCATGTCAGAAAAAGCTGCATGAATCAAACCCACAACCATAGTGTGATTGGGATTTATCACCTACCACTGGACTACATGAAGTCCATAGTTAGTGTGACTAATTCTTTTTAGTTAAATGATTTTATTGATCAGTAATAAGTTTATTTGTTATTTTATGTCTTTTCAAACAGATATCATTAATATAGGAAAATGATTTTGGGATTAATTGATAAATGTTATTTTGGAATACATTCTCTCTATTAGAAATACTATATGCCTAATGAAAGGAGAATACTATGGGATTTCATTTGAGGAGTAATGGAAGATTTTTATCTATGTTTTTATTGTGGATTTATAGATATTTGGGTTATTTATGGAAATGATTAACCTATCATAGAGAATATGTGATTTGGTTAATTAATTTTATGTATGTGACTTTATGAGTAGTCGATGTTATTTGGAAATACAAATTAAAGTGGAAGGCTACATAATTAAATTCTTCTATGTTTATGGTTTCAACATTAGTTTGGATTTTATTTATGGTCTTTAAGGAAATTTTTTTATTGAATGGTATTTATTGAACATCAGGTATTGTTGGTTTAATTTTAGAAATTAAGATAAGTATTTCATTCTTTAAAGGATTATCCTTTTTGGGGATCATCTGATCTTGTACTCTCCATTTTGGTTTTGGTTAATCTCTAAATACAAGTTAAATATATATAGTTTATTCTTTTAGGATTATGAGATTATCTAGAAGTTTATTCAAGTGCTTTAGGTGTGACCAATTCATCTTGAATACTCATCGTTTGAAAAAAATGACTAGTTAGTGGTATTGATTTATTAAAGGATGAAAGTCTACTTAAAAATTAAGTATATCTATTTAATTTCTAATTCAATCTCATAAATAAATTCCTCAACTTTATGAAATGTAACTTAAAACAAAAAAAGTTATCTCCTTACTTTTTCAACTAGGAAACTAATGATCGTTTATCTCATCACATGTTTGGGGTTTTCTTGTTGTAAACATTCTCGTAATCATGTTTTCTATCAATATCAACTAGAAAATGACACTTATTTTATCTTCTATATACATGTTCACCTATATGGAATCCTAGTGTGGGTTATCTCGGGTGACCTTTCTACTTCTCTTTCATTCATTTAAAGAGATAGTTTTATTGACTCTTTTTCCAATGTGGGACATTCAATGAAGTTCCCAAGCCCAAATTTAAATTTTTTAGGATGCAATTTACAAAATGGGGGAATAATGTAACACCCCAATATTTCATAGAAAGTTATTTTCTTTTATTCAATATCTTGTGCTACACACAACACTGAGTTCGAGTGCACAACGATTTACTGAACTAGCAGTTCAAAAGAAGTTATGAATATTATTAACTGAATTTTTAATTTTACATATTCCATATAATTTTAAAATTCATATTATGTGTTTCTGAGAAATAATATAAGAACAAATTCATTTTTTCAGATAAGTGATATATTTTTTATAAAAAAAAAAATTTTACCACCTTTTAATGGAAAACTCTTTTTATAACCAATATTTGACCCTTTTATATATTCAATTTAATGAAATTAAGTTCTTCTTTATATTTGGGACATATAAATTTATTTTGGATAAATTTTTGTTACTTCTCTAATAACTTTTTTATTTGGATGAATACTGAAAAATACTAAATTTTAGTTGAAAACAACTTTTATAATCAAAATAATTTATGGTGATAAATTATGTATTATAATGGTTAGGAATTATAATTACATTATAATTTTATCATTTAATACAATGTAGGTGATTATAAGTAATTTTACATTAAAATTTGACATAAACACATGTCAATATTTTGATAGTTTTTACTTATTAAAAACATGCTCTTCAGTTTTGACAAGGTGAATTGAATTTAAATTAAATAATGAATCTTCTATGTTTATTATTTTGTAAAATATAAATCTTTTTTTAATTAGGAATATCAAAATTATCTTGGTAAAATTTTTGGTATTTTTCTGAAAACATTCAATTTTTGATGAATAGTGAAAAACACTACGTTATAGTTTAAAACCAAATTTTTATTTGAATAATTATTTTTATATATAAATTCATTTTCTGTAAAAATAGATATATAATAGATATATAAGTTAAATATAATTCATTAGAATCATTTTATTTTAAAATAAGATGTATAAAATTTTATTGAACTTTTTACCGTCTTTTAGCCACCTCTTAAGAGAATTTGCAAATTTACATAAAACATAATTGTATCACATCTGTGAGAATCATTTAAAAAATATGAGAGACACATTTTGTAACTTTAAGTAAAATGTGGTTCAATAAGATGAAAATAATTTTTGTGAATAGTAACTTTTTACTTTTATTTACGACGGTTAAAAGTAAATAGTATAACTAAGGGTAAAAATGAAATTATTATTACCCTAACACATGTCCTAATTATATTGGATAAGCGTAATTCGACCAAAAAATACATTAAGATTAAAATATGATACTTTCGGTCCACTTGGATTAGATGAGGACATTTATTATTATTTAATTCAAAGAAGAGTTAATAGTGTTAAATTCAATGTTTAATAACTAAACCATTTTTAATATAAGCTTACACAAAAGATAAATTTCTCTATAAATATAAATTATAAAGATAAAATTGTTTCTTATATAATGGTATTTTATTTATAAATTTTAGACATTAAGTAATTAAATTAATTTATGAAACAATTATGATGTAGTAATTACCTAATTACGGAAATATTAAAATAATTAATATTATAAATATGTAAATAAATGTTATTTGAGACTTATTATGAAATAAACTAAATTTATAGGTTATAATTACATGTTATGGTTTGTTAGATGATTTTTTTTTTGAAATAATAATGTTGTTATGAATTTAGAAAAAACAAAATACCAAATAGTGTGAAAATTGACATAAAAGAGTTTTTAAATCAAATAATATTTTATTAATTAATATTTTGAACCTAATAATCTCAGGATCGGCCAAAATACTTATATAATGATATATGTATCATTATTTAACCACTTGGGTTCTCTTGGATGTTTATGGTATGATTATTAACCATATAATATAAAAATACAAAGAGACATGGTAAAGGTCAAACTATTTAACTAAGAGTTAAATGTAAAGGTTAAAGTTAATATAGTGTCCCAAAACTGTCTAAAACCTATTGGTTGAGTGGTTTTCGACCCTTCCCCAACTTATTCATTAAATAAATCATTTTTCTACCATTTGATACTGGAAATTAATTTATTATAAAATAATATTTCTAGCTTTTCCTAAGGTGCCCCTCACCCCTCTTATAAAAGGGAACTCCCCCTCCTCTCTAATTCACACCATCAAAGCCATTTATCTTGGCCAAACCTGGCCCAAATATTCTCCCAAATATCCAAACTTAATATTAGAGGCATTACATTATCCATAAAGCCATTCTACAGAGCCCTTTTGATCAAATCAAAAGGAACAACCTGAAGAAGAGGTAAATATTTCATCACCTCTTTCAAGTACCTTTCTTCTTACACTTCCTCTTTCTTTTTTTCCCTTTATAAAATAATAAATCCAATATCTTCTATATACTATGATGTTATTATAAATATTCTACAATCATATTCTTTATTCTATTAATCCTTTGAATGACATGTCAACATACATGTGTTTGTACGACTTACCGTCTCTCCGTCGTGGTGTAGAAGTTATTCAATACATTATTATTTGGATGGGTATAATAATGATATATAATTGGTGAAAATAATAAATATAAATGATAATTATTCTTTATATATGATATACCATCAAATTATAAATGATTTTAATATCAAAAGAATTATATTGTCGACCGTCCTAAGTACAGATTACCGTCTCCATGAACGTGGTGAGATTCATTACCCATCATATCCATTAAAGAATAATTTTCATTTCTTATTAAAAATAATTTTTAAAGACATAAAATCATTATTAATATTAATAAGATACATCCCATCCATAACAAACATGTCTTGTGTAACCAAGCATATAAAGGAGAATGAATCTGTTAACACCCGAAATGAAGATAATACTAAAATATAAATATTAGAAGATCATAAATGATATAAAATTAATGTATATTTTTAATTTATAGTTTAATAAAAAAATATTTCATCATTAAACAAGATATTAATGTACCCTTAACAAAGTAAATGTACAAGTTAAGTGGTTTCTTATCTCACATTTAATTCCGTGAGAATTCCATTGATCACCACTTCTAAATTGCATGTGGCGTATTGTGTACTTCCATTTGATATATATTATCATGATTCTCTTTCTTTTCATGTTATTTTATGATTGATTTATTGTTTATTAACTTTTGGTCATATTACTCAATTTATTACAATGAATTAAGGGGTTTTTATAATCTGACTTTTTATTCCAATGAGATTCATGCTATATTGGCCACTATTTACTTTTGTGTGGCATATGTACTATCCAAGATTGTATTCTAGGTGTAATATAGTTTTATTTATAAGTTTTTACATCTTCATTGTATGATCCTTCTTTCATTGGTTTTATGTTTTATAAGTTACCAAATCGGTAAGGGAATTACAAATTTAAATTTCCACTGACTGGGCTTCGCACACAATTCATTGACTATTTTATTACATGATTATGTGTGGAATCACTATTTATTATTTTTTTAGTAATTTACACTCCCATTTGTGATGATATACATTTGATACACCTTATCACTCCATTGATAATTTCTCATGTCATTTATATGCACTTTATCTTATCTCAATTTCCATTCATTAAGTTAAACATCAAAGTCATTAGTGTTTTCTTACAAGAATATGTGTGAATGTCCTCTGATTGATTTGCACTGAATATTAAATCATATTGAGTCTAATTATATTTTTCACACTTAATTATGTCATTGATTTATCATTTACCTAAGGATACTGTCTTTATAAGGGATTTCATCTCAATTTAAATTCATTGGAGACTTCTTTGTTTTTATGCACCAATTTACTTCTATATGGTGTATATACTATACTTTGACGTGGTATATAATGAAATACTTTATTCTCATGGTATTATAACAGTTTCTATTACCTCAAATTTTTGTATTCAAGAGTCTCTAATTTGGATAGTAACTCTAACAAAAATATCATTTTAAATGTTTTAAATTTTTATTCATCTAAATATTTCTCATTAATGTCCTTGTTTTAAAAATGGGGTTAAAGAATTTTTTATACGTAAATTAATTTTTTAAAATTAAAATTCCGTTTAAAAGTTTCAATGTGCTATGGGACACTTTGATTCAAAAATCGTTTTTTAAACTACTTCTTGACAAATAGTGTGACTTTTAAATGTTTTCAAGAAAAATGGGGATATTTCTATCAAATAGTTTTGAAGATTATTTTCATCTATGTCAATATCCTTAATTATTCTCGATTGAGGTTAATATGTTACAATACAATATTCTATATTTTATTGAATGAGTTATGTATGACTGTGGATGTGATATTTTTATACCATTCATGGTTTTTGGATAAAGTATTGACATTTTATGTGCTAGATTTAATATGAATGTTTTTGTTATGTTTTAAACTTTTCATATGATGGATGCATTAGAATTAAAAAGTGATGGGTGGAGCCCTCTATAGCTCCTTGATGCATCGGTAGGTCTCATAAGACAAACTAGTGTCTTGGCATAACACATTGAAAAAAATATTATTTGTAGTCTTGGCACAAGGCCTTCACTATGTGGTTATGAAGTCTGGAATTATGCATTCACTACTAGAAATCCCACTTTTACAAACCCTTATATCCCAATAGTTTAGATAAACCATTGGTAATAGCTATGTATACCAAAGGTTTTCTTCAAACCGCCAGTATAGGCCTTGTTATAGTGACTTTTTACCAATGGTTTATATGAACCGGTGGTATAGGCCTTACTATAGATACATTCCAAATGGTTTTTAATCACTGTTAGGAATGTTTTCCCCTAAATTTCGACCGGGCATCTAATTCTTCCTCTACTCGATTGCAGGTCCCCCTTCGCTCGATTAGTGCCCTAAATTGATTCTCCCTCTTACACCAAACATCTTCTACTGATCCATCCATCTTAAATCAAGGAAATTTTTTCCTATACACTTCAAATTTTTAAGTGATACCTTGGTTTTGTGGTTCTGCAACTATTTTTTATACCATGGTTTTGTTGTTCTGCAACTATTTTTTATCTCTTTTGATATAGAAGAAAGGAGAGCTCTGTGGACATTAATCATGGTTGTGGGTGGTCATTTTGGATGTAAGATATTATTCCTTCATTTTACATGATATATTCAATAGTATTATTGATTTATGTTCATTTTTATTTTCATTGAAAATTATGTTGTTTAATAAGGTGTTTTTAATGGTTGTAGTAATTGCTATATAGTATAAGGGTTCCCATGGTTTTATAAGGGTCCACATGGTGTCTAAGGTAATCTAGTGTCTAGGAAATGTACACAGAGTACATGACTTGGATAGCCGTGAAAATATACATGGACAATACCTTTTAGTGAAAAGTATGTTTGGCCAAATGGGGTGTTGAAAATGTCCCATTTAAACATGCCTTTGTTTCATGGTTATTCCCATATGATGTGTTGGACATACTATAGTGTGGGTAGTAATTAGCTCACCCAAAACACTTTCATCCCTTAAATCGATGACTACATGGTTAAATGGAAGAACTCGTGTTATAATGACATGCATATCCTGGTTTCTAACTCACCTCATCTAAACATAAACTAGAACAATGGTTAAATGCAAGAACTCATCCGAAACATACACTACAACATTGGTTAAATAGAGTAACCCATCCTCGTTACTGAATTCCATACACATATAGACCAAAACCCATCATTCATGAACATCCCTATAATGCATAGGCTTTTCACAAAACACATATCCCTTAAATGTCATGAAATTCTAGTTGGAACTGATATAATGTTGTCATGAATACAGGTGGAAGCTTCGTAGCTTTGGATAATATATTCCCATAACTATAGAGTTGAACCCCATTCAGTGATTTTAGGTCAACCCAAATCCACACATGAAAAAGAAGATCATTATCCATAAATAAAACCCATGTAAATATTTAAATGTTGATTCATATCATTATCATTAATATATTTCCTTAGGAATTATTAATCCATTAGGGTGTTCTCCCAATACCTCCCTTGTTGGCTTTGAAATTCAATTATCCTCTTTTAACACCACATTGAGCATCAATAAATTTACAATTATGTTTTGGTTATAGGAAATTCTAAAATTGTTATCTGCTATATGATTTGGAGCATTTTAATTATAAATTTCAAAACCCCCCATAAAAATCCTACTTCTAGCACTTCAATTTTCATTTCTAAACCCACCTATTTAATTTTAGAACACTCCAAGGAGTCTTATAACATAGAAAACAAGATTTTCTTCATCCTTAAAGGTCATGAACAACATCGAAATTGGAAAAAATATGTCATTGTTTTTGGCCATTGGAGTAGAGGCATAATATTTGTGTTTGTTTGATGAAGAAAAAATATATTTAAGGTATTGTTAATTTTAATTTCATGTTTTTAGGGTGGGGAGGGGGAGTGTGCAAGTGGGGTGGGGTATGGGGTGGAGTGGGGTTGTCCAGGTGGGGGGGGGGGGGGGCTGGGCTATCCATGTGGGTTCCTGGTTGGACACGTGTCACAACCATAATTTAATTATGAGGTAATTTTTATATTTTTTTGTTATTTTATTTTTCCCTTCTATTTACTTCAGTGTTTTTATAGAAAATATAGTGTTTTACCCAAAAATATTTGGTTCATTATTGGCACACAGTTCGGTGAAATGAACAAAATTTTATGTGAAAACATCAATTGACATACAGAAAACCAACCAAATATCCATGCTCTCTCAATTTTTCCAGATTCCAAGGTGAGTCACTTGGTTCGCGGGATTTCTGACCATTCCCCTCTTCACATCTATTTGTCTACATGGTAGGACACTCAAGAAAGGATTAGGTTTAACAGCCAATGGAGTGGTGTACAAGGGTATCATCAGATTGTGACATAGATATGGAGGGACTCGATCAAACGACACACATGGGTGTCCACTCACAACAAGTAGAAAGGTTAATGAAGCAGCTGTAGTAGTTGGCCAGGTATATC
This sequence comes from Viscum album, assembly GCA_963277665.1. Taxonomy (NCBI): domain Eukaryota; kingdom Viridiplantae; phylum Streptophyta; class Magnoliopsida; order Santalales; family Viscaceae; genus Viscum; species Viscum album. The sequence continues at coordinate 1,878,293,288 of OY728161.1, forward strand.
CCACCAAGTGACCAGAATTTGGAGGAGCTCAAGAGGGATGTGGAGCGTTTGGAATCTATTTTGGAGGAGGTTTGGGATGATTCAACATTCGATGAGCTCTATGTTAAGAAAAGTGGAGTGGCTGACTTGATCCTTGCCCAGGAGCACAATGCTTGGGAGAGAGAAAAGATAAAGTGGCTTCGTGAAGGGGACAAATATACCGCATACTTCCATGCTTTCATAAAGGATAAGAGGTGGAATTTCAAACCAAACATAGTTCTATAGGAAGGATCATACACTAATGATGGGGATGTAGTCAGGGAGATGGCTCACAATTTCATCAAATACCGTTTGGCATGCCCAATCTTGACGAAGCCAAATGTCTATCTAGTAGGGGGTCATGAGTTTTTGGGAGAGGTTCCTACCCTCGTCTCAGCTAATTTCAATGAAGCACTATAAGAGATACCAGAGGAAGAAGAGATTCATAATGGCATAATGTGGCTCAATAAAGAGAGCACTCTGGGACCTGATAGCTTCCCAGGCTCGTTTTACAGGGAATCATGTGAAGTTGTTAAACATGATATCATCTCTAATATCCAAGACTTAATTTGTGGCAGCGGCCTGCCACGGGTGGCATGTCCTACTTCTATGGTTCTTATCCCAAAGATCAGGGATCCATCCTCTCTCAACCACTACATAATAGTAAGCTTATGCATTTTCACTTAAAAGATACTTTCTAGTATTCATAATTCTAGGTTGTTTAAGCTTTTTCCCCTATAGATATCCCTCGAACAACATGGATTTGTAAGAGGCCGCACAATTCAAAGAGATATCATGCTTTGACAAGAGATACGGAGGGACCTCAAAGTCAAAACCCATGGCTAGAACATAGTAATTGAACTGGACATGAATAAGGTGTACGACCAAGTGGAATGGGGCTACATCAACAGGGTACTCACCCGCATGGGGTTCTCATCTTGGGAATGCGATCTCCTCTTTTATTGTTATAGCTTGGCATGGATGTATTTCTCTTTCATGGGGTGATACCAAGGTTTCTTTATGGCGGTATGAGTCCTTCGACAAGGGGATCCAATCTCCCCCAGTATATTCATCCAAGTTCAGGACCTACTCAGCAGCATGATCAATAGAGGCATTTCCAATGGGGACATTCGGCCATACCGAAGGAAGCTTAATCTCCCATCATCTTACCATATGATTCTTACTGATGACACAATTATTTTTAGGAATTATGGGAAGAGGTCGATGTGGGGTATCAATAGAATTATTGAGGATTAATGTCACTAGAGTGGCCAAGTGATCAAAAAAGGAAAAAGGTTCTTCTATATCTCTAACAAATGTGATGAAAGGATGTCGTCACATATTAGTAATATGTTGGGGTTGAATTGGGGGTCTATCCCAAAGGAATGCATTGGCACACCTCTATACCTTGATAGGAAAAGTATACGGGATTTTGATCGGGTGGTGAGTAGGATTACATGACGTGTGCTCAACTAGAAAAACTATTTTCTCTCTATCGGAGGTCACATTGCCTTGGTCAATAGTGTCCTAACAACGATCCCTATTCATGATAAATCTTCCACTAATGTCTCGAATGGGGTCATTAAATCCATTGAAAAAATACTATCGGGATTTTATTTGGATGCTCAATTGGGGTGGAGATGACGTAGGGTGTCAAGGGAGAGGATAGCAAGGACAATTTAGGATGGAGGGATCTACATAAAATGTTTAGATGGAATTTTACTTTCGATTCATGCGAAACTGGCATGGGAATTGATTGAAGAGCGTTCTCCGTGGGGGGGATCATGGCTCGATGTCTGGGAGGGAATGAGCACAAAGAGCCCATGGAATGTTCCCCCTATGGTCCTCCATTTTACACCTTCTTCCATCTCTGCGACACATTTCTAAATGAATCATAAGAGAGGGGAATATCCAGTTTTGGAACCAAAACTAAGCTGCGGAACTGATCGGATACCCGAGTTTTCATGCTCCCACAATATTCTTTAAATAGGCAAGCCTTTATCCTTGTTTCATCAGGTTAGTTCTGATGGGGTGGTGGGGGTGGTTGTGTAGGTTAGGGGATTGTGCAGGGGTGAGGTGAATTACTACTAGAAGAGTGGTTGTTATATTAAGATTGAAATGGGTGTAAATAATGTTTCAGTTATTGAAACTTTTATTCAACTCTACTGGAATATTATTTTCATAGGAAGATTGAAATAGTGAATTGTAGAACATGACATGGTTTGACGACTTTGGTGGTTTTATGTGTTTTTGTGCTATTTCACGTGTTTTTATGCTGTTTTAAGTCTATTTGTATGCGTTTTTGTGCTATTTTTTATGAAGGTGTATATTGGTGGGGCTACAGGAGGGGTTTCGATGCAATAGTTCTGGAAATACACAATACCAATTGTTTTATACCGTTGGTATACTTTTATAAAACGAAATAGGATTATATTGATAATTTAGGAAAATAATCCATGGGTCATTTGTGATGTGTACGAGTCAACCCCACCTCAATCTGAGTCACGATGTTGCCGATACCACATTAAGTGTCTCTCTTCTGTTTAAAATGGACATCATTTTATGTGAGAACAACAACTGGCATACAGACAACTGAACAAACGCATTCAGATTGTGTTGAAATTTTAGGACAACGATCCATGGGTCATATGTGATGTGTACGAGTCAACACCACCTCAATCTGAGGCATGGTGTGGCCGGTATCACTCAATGTGTCTCTCTTTTGTTTAAAATGGACACCCTTTTATGTAAAAACAACTAGAATATAGAAAACTAACCAAAAATATTCATAGTGTGTTGATACATTATCACAACGATACAGGGGACATTTTTTACGTTTAGGATTCAACATCGTATCTATATGAGGTGCGGTGTGTCCGGTACCACTCAAAGTGTCTCACCGGTATTTGTAATGAACAACATTTTAAGTTAAAACAAAAACTAGCATACGGAAAACTGACCAAACGTATTCATATTGTGTTGAGACTTTAGGAAACAGATCAATGGGAAATTTGTGACATGTAAGAGTCAACCCCGCATCAATCCAAGGGACGGTATGGGCGGTACCACTCTAAATGTCTCTCTTTTGTTTAAAATGGACATCATTTTATGTGGAAACAACAATTGGCATATGGAAAGCCAACCAAATGGATTCGGATTATGTTCATAAATTAGTAAAATGATCTATAAGTCATGTGTGACGTGTATGAGTCAACCCCACCTCAATCTGAGGCACAGTGTGGTTGGTATCACTCTAAGTGTCTCTCTTTTTTTAAAATGGACATCATTTTAAGTAAAAAAAACTGGCATATTGAAAAGAGATCAAATGTATTAAAATACTATTTATAATTTAGGATAATGATCCATGAGTCATTTGTGATGTGTATGAGTCCACCTTGCCTCAATATGAGGCATGATGTGCCCAGTACCACTCAATGTGTCACACCTTTATTTGAAATGATCCACATTTAAAAAGAAAACAACAACTGACATATGAAAAACTGACCAAAATCATTTAGATTATGTTGATACATTAGAAAAAAAATCCATGGGTCATTTGGGACATGTACGAGTAAAGCCCACATCAATAAGTGGTGTCGTGTGCCCAGTACCAGAAAAAGTGTCACATCTTTATTTGAAATGATCAACATTTTAAATGAAAATAACATCTAAATTATTGAAAATGGACCAAACGCATTCAGATTGTGTTGATACCATAGTTAAACGATCCATGGGTCATTTTTGATGTATACAAGTCAACTTCACCTCAATCTGAGGCACTGTGTGCCCGGTAGCACTCTAAGTGTCTTTGTTTTGTTTAAAATGGACACTGTTTTATGAAAAAAACTAATATATGGAAAATCAACCAAACATATTCGGATTGTGTTGATGCTTTAACACAACGATCCATGTGTCATTTATGATGTGTATGATTCTACTGATCCTCAATCCAAGGCCCGGTGTGGCTGGTACGACTCAAAGTGTATCACTTTTATTTGAAATGGACAACATTTTAAGTGAATACAACTACAAGCATATGGAAAACCAACCAAACACATTCGGATTGGGTTGATACTTTAGGAAAACGATCCATGGGTCATATGTGACATGTAAGAGACAACCCCACCTCAATATTAGGCATGTTATAGGTTGTATCACTCAAATTGTATCTATTTTGTTTAAAATGGACATCATTTTAAGTAAAAACAACTAGCATACGTAAAACTGACCAAACGTATTCAGACTGTGTTGATACTTTAGCACAACGATCCATGGTCCAATCTCACACATTCCACTTCTCATGTGAGGAAATCCTACACCTATTCTAAAACACATGACATTTAATAAACCAAGGAAAACTATATTCCCTAACTCACACAAGCTCATTGATTCACACCCATTATCATCATCACTATGTTCAAAGACACCCACCCCAAATCATGGGACTTTATATTTGTGTTTGGTTGAATTCATTTATTCATTTCTTTATTTTGGGTTTTTAGATTCTATTTTCTGAACTCAATCGTGTACGTGTTATAAAAATTGAAATTTTTTATGTATTATTAATTTTGTATCGCATATAATTACGTATTTAGATTTTAATGTATTGTATTCCTAATTGATTAATTAATTGTATTCATAATTGATTATTAAATTATGTAACCCTATTTTATTCATATTGATTATATAATTTCATGTTGTTCAATTCACAAGCAGCACACAGAGTAGTAGGCTTCTGTGTAAATTGTATAGCTAAGCCTATGCTAATGGTTTTAAACCATTAGTATACGTTATATGTGCACTTTTTTCAATGATTCTCTTAGAACTATTGGAAAATCCTTATGTCATCTCTATATAAAAAGTTTACATAAAACTGTTTCTATTATATAGATTTAATCACATATACCAATGGTTTCTTTGAAACCGTTGGAATATGTCTATTTTCATGGATTACGTGGCTACAGTTTGTAAAACAATTGGTATAATTTATACCAACAGTTTTACAACCTATACAAATGGTTTTGAATCATTGGTATACCTTTAATTTCCAGTATTTATTTCATCATTATGAAAGTGGCTATTGATATTTCTTTTGATTATTCGACTAGTGTGAATAAGTAAAAGGAATTATTTTATTTTATCATTACCATAATATACTGATGTTAATGTTTAAAAGGCTCTTGTTTTAGTCTTATACATTGCCTTAAATGTTTATGATTATTATGAAAGCTTCCGATTTATTGTTATCCTTAATAAGAATCTGAGCTCACCCATTTCTATGTTCTATTTTTTCTAGGTTGCGATGAAGTATATTATGACTGAACTACATGGATAGTCTATGGGATCTCAGTGTTTTCTATGGAAACAATGTTGTTGTAGTTTTCCATTTCATGATGGAATGTAAACCTTATGAATGTATCTAGTACTTCAAAGGCTACTAAACTAATCGGTCATTCGAGACGTGATATTTTATGATCATGCCAATGATACGTAATAATGAACCTACTATAGGCTTTTGGGGTCTAGACATTACATAGATACATGGAATTCCTTTTGATTTGAAATTATGTTTCACATATCACATAAATCAAAAAAATTGTATAGACTTTCAAAGAAACACAAGAAAAAAATTAAATCATTACTTTCACATTTTCTCATTGGTCCAATGATAAAATGTCACATAGAAACCACAATTTTCCATCAATTAAGCCACATTCCATTTCACATGCACACCAAAACGATTTTTCAATTTATTTTTATCACATTCACAATTTATGAAACCTCTTTAGAAACACCAAAATAAGAACACAGAAATAATATAACCAATTCCATGGGTAAATCCCATTTCAAAATCTAATTCACATCAAAACCATTTTATAAAATGTTTCCTATAAAACTCACAATAAAAAAGACACATTTAAATTTCACACAAATAATCCAACATGAAATAGAAAACCCATTTCTCTTGAAAACCCCATTTTTAACACATTCACACCTCTAAATCCATTTTAAAACACACTTTTCACCATTCACACAAGTCATAAAACATATTCAAGAAACACCATAATGAAAAGAACACAAAACATGACCACTTTCCTTGAAAAAATACATTTTCAACGCATGAGCTTCTCAAACCATTTAATAACATGTTTTGTACGACCAAAATAATCCAATAAACACTTTTAAACAATCAATAATAAAATAAAAACTCATATAATAATGTAATATCATGGAAAAAACTAAATTAATCTTGGAAACTTTCATAAATCAGTGTGATACAACAACTACCCCACCAGAAGGCCCTATACAGGAAAGATTTAGCCATAACCATCAATATTTCCCAAAAAAAAGATAAATCCACATTTATCTCAAACATCCTTATGGAAAAAAAGAACTCAAGGAGGAGGGAAGAGAAACCCATGAAAGAGAGAGAAATCAGAAGATAATGGACATACATTATCATTTATTGATGTACTAGGTTTAAAACCACCCAATGATTAAGGCTCAGAGGTCTTAAAAATCTTGTAGTTTGCTCCCATGGATTAGAATCATGATTGAGGCAGAATATAAGAGATTTATAGTTAAAATTGAATATGGTAGAAAGGTAAATTTCCAATTTTAAGGACATTTTTTGGTCACATATATTTTCTGCATGAATTTCCAAACTGTACGACAATTTTTCATCCCACATTGTCCAAGAGGAATTGGCCACAAAGTTAGCCACATCCTTTTCACAATATATTTGACAGTATTTCATTTTACACTATCTAAAATGAAATTGGTTGCACAGATTCCTGGGAAATGGTGCATGGTTTCCCCTTACTATGTGATAACCATGTTCCACCTACTATCAAGCCCAATAGATTATTTCTTCTCCAAAAATTCATGGGTAAATTCAAATGTATAAATACCTGATTGAAAATAAATATAAGAATATCTCAAAACATAATCAAGGATGTGACAACATTTATTCAATGATTCATTAATTTAAGACATACATTTTCATGTAATTATCCTTTTTTCCATCATAATGAGATCTATGTTTGAGATCTAATGAATTCCAAAACAATTAGGTTGGGTTCATTGGGAAGGGTTAGAGATTTGGAGAAAAAACAATTGAGAACTGATGTGGGATATGGGTTATCCACCGTTATATTGGAATGAGAAAATAAAAATATATATCCCAAAAAATTCAATGATTAGGATTATACCTGTACTAATCTGACCAATATGATTTATTGGAATAAATAATAAAGGGTAATATTTGATGTATATATTTTGTGTAAAAACTATTCAATGATGTATATAACAGTCCAATTAGGAACATTTTATCATTTCAAATCATAATAATGTATTAAAAAAATCACTAATAAATAATCAATCAGCATTTATAAACTAATATAAAGGATTAGTTTAAAAACTAAATGAATAATACCTTTCAAAGTATAAATTTTCATCAGTATGATTAAATTGTTCTTCTTGAGGTTTTAATAAAGACCGAATATAAATAATTATAAAATAAAAACATATTATGATAATTTCATCATTATTATAAATTATGTTACTTTTATAAAGAAAACTCCATTGGATAATTTTTTTAACAAAACTTATTATGATAAAAATATTGTTCAATAATAGATTTTTTAGTACCAAATTTTTACAAAAGAGATTGATTCCAAATTTTATTTGAATGCTTTTTTTGTCTAATAATTTCAATATGAAATAACTTTTAAAAAATATTAAAAATCAGAAAAAAATTATATAGAAAACATAATTTTTTATGAAAAAATAAATATTTTTCAAGAAAATTTGTTCTCACCAAATGAACAAATTTTCATTAATTTATATACATTGGTAAAAAATTAGTTGATATTAATAGTTAGTTAACATTGATCAATCCTAATATCTGTTTAACATATTAAAATTTATCAGAACTAATAGGGTTTTAAAAAATATCCCCTTGTTATTCTTGGGATCTGATGAATTGTCAAATTTTATATTCTTTAGTTAGGTGCTCCCGTATGAAATAGTGACTTGTATCTATGTTATTATCACGAGTGTGATGTACTAATTTTCAATATAATTCAGTATCACATATTTTTGTCACAAATTGTTTGATTTTTATTAAAACACATTCCATAATTACCATGTATGGGTTTCATCAACAACACTTAAGAAAAAAACATTCAACTACTACATATTTGGATAAAGTAGTGGAATGTGATAACAAGTGTTGTTTCATACGTGGATAAGAAAATTAAAGAGTTATCAATAAAATGATATGCTCTTAGTATACTTTTTCTATCCATCCCATCAATACCAAAATTTGGACTATAAAAACATTGTATTTCAGTATCATTTCTAGCATAATAGAATATTACAAAATCCATAGTTTCATTAAGAAAGAATTAAATTCTTTTTATATATATAATATGGGATTATTATTAATTATACTAATATCTAAAACATAAGAATATTGAAAAATTTAAATTTAGATGAATATATGTTATGTATAGTAAGAATTGAATCATAGTAATAAATATAACCTAATCAAATGGTCATCCTTATTAATAATGATCTAATATATTGTAGGTACCAAGGGGAGTACTAATAATTTAACTATTTTCATAAAAAAATTCCAATGATATTTTATATACTTGTTTTGTGATATAAAATACCCTATGGTTTTGGTGATATTAGAAAAGCAAGAATCTATGTTAACTCATCCATCATACTCATTCTATTATCATATTTTAAAATATCCACTAAGTAATTTATTAAATATTTTTTTCATTGAACTAAATATAATGAAATCAACATATATTTTTATAATATTAATAATTTTAGTTACATATTTTGTATAATTATTTGGATATGAAACTCCCTTAACATATTTATTTTGAAACAAAAACCTATTTAACCTATCATACATATCTCTAGGGTACTTTTTAAGTCCATAATGTTATCTGGTACATTTATGAACATGTTATGGATGTTTTTTTTAATTCAATGGAACTTCTACATAGAATTCCTCCCTTCCACATGTGTTAATTAAAACGCACTTCACATCCATTTGAAAATGGATGAAAATTAAAGATGGCTCCAAAGTATATGTGTATTATAATATGTTCATGTTTGGTTACTAGTTCGTAGGTTTCATCATAGTCAGTTTCCTCTTATTTTTTATATCTTTTATCGACATGTCTTGTTTTATTTATCACAATTATTCCATTTTCATCACCTTTTTAAATTAATAAAAAAATTTATTTGATTACATAATTTTCTTTAGGTTGTTAAACTAATAACTAGACATGGTTCAATTCATAAATATTGAGAAAATATGTTATATATTTTATACAATATACATCACCAAAAGCCTCTTCAAGATTGTTATGTTAAAATTGGATTAAACATTCTAATGTTCAATTTCATTTCTAAATGTACATCTAGTCCCAGCCATTTGGCCTACATCACAAATGGTACTTTATCTAGGATGATTCCTATGAAACTACACACTTTTTGGGTTTTCAATAATATATTCTTCAATAATAGGCAGAAAATCATCACGAGGAATAACTTTAGAATATGTTTTTTGAGTTACATCCTTTTGAAACAAAATTTCAAAAAAGGGTTAAAAATTAGTTTTAGAAATAATATCCAATGATATAGATTATAGATATATGAAAAAAGGATTAGTTTCATCATATATAGAAATTATTCTTATCTAAATAGTACTATATTTTTTATTTAAAACTCTTTAAGCCTTATATGTAGTGGAATAACATATAAATATTCCGTCATGATATTTTGGGGAAAATTTATTTATTTTCTCATTCATATTTCAGATAAATAGTATTCAACCAAATAATTTTATGTAATAGTGTTTTTTTTTCTTCTTGTCTACAACTCATACCGACTTTCATTAATAAAAGTTCTAATTACAACATGATTAATAACATAAGAGAATTTACAAACTGCTTCATCAAAAAAGTGTTTACTAATAGATATTTCAATCAGCATAGGTTCTATTAATTTCTAGAAGAATTATATTACATCTTTAAACAATTCCATTTTTCGTATAGTTCTAGCTGATGAAAGGTTATGTTATACCCCATTCATCCGAAAAAAATAAAAAACATAACATTAAAATTTCCACCATGATCACTATGAAGAGTTATCAAAAAGATGTGCTTCTCATTTTTAACTCTTTATAAAAAAGTATTAAAATATCTTAATTTTTCATATTTTCTTGTTAGAAAATATAACCATGTATATATTGTTTAATAATCAACTAAAACATATACATTGTATTTTCCAAAAAATACATAACATTTTTTTGGTCCAAATAATTCCATGTGAAATAACTATATAGAATTATAAGATGAGACTTCACTAATAGATTTAAAACATGGATTATCTTTCTTAACAAATTAATAAGGTTCACAAACTTTTAAAGTTTTAATACTATATTCTAGTAAGTTCTAAACAAGTAATTTCATATTAAATTTAGTTAAGTGTATATGTTATAGTGTCCTAAACTTCTATTCCATAACCCATATTGATCATCCATATGAATGGTATTTCCTATCTCCCAATGTATTATATTTTTAGTTTATAAACATTCTCATGTTGATTATTTTAAAGAAAGAATAAATATTAAAAACTAGTCTATATGGGAGTGAGTATGTCTTAAAAAATAAATCATTTTAAATATGATATTTTCCATGAAGTACAATTTTACATACACTAATGATATCTCATTGTAAATTATCTTTATATGTGACTACACCACCATTCACCATTATAATATTTTTAATAAAATTGTCATTTATCATCATGTTCTTGGAACATCCACTACGTATGTAGAAATTAATTTTTTTAATAATATTTTAATTATTTTTCTAAAAATAGAATTACCAGTTTTTGGAACCCAAACATTATTGGATACTATATTATCATAAAATTGTATTTTCTTTGTGACAAATGTTCTCCAACCTTTCTTCATATAGATGTTAAAATTTCCTTAGAAAATAAGCCTTATAAAAACCTAAATATTCTATTATATTTAAATAAATATATTTTTTGCGGTATCCATCTCATTGTCACTTGGTGATAAAATATATCACATTTAGGAACAAAGTTATTATTTCTAAGAACATTTTCTTGATTTGTATAAGCAATTCCAAAAATCTTATTTTGAGGTCTAACTAGATTTCACATATTATCAATGATATTATTTTTAGAGGTAAAAATGGATATTAGTTTCTTCAAAATTTATATTTCATACTTTAGTTTTAAAACTATTTTTGGTCCTAATTAATAATAGAGTTAGTACTATTTTTTCAAAATCATTTTGTATTGTATTTTTCTCTGTAATAAATTTATCAACATATTTATAAATATTTTATTTTAAAACCTTTATCAGTATTGTTAGAAATATATGATAATATATTACTAAAATGAGTTATTCTTGAATCATACTTAACAAGTATTTCAAAAAAAATCATTTTTTTACAAAATTTAAAGTTCTCATTTTATATTATTTAGAAAAAATAGATACCAATTTATAACTAGGTATGGTACTATCCTAATTGGATGAGAGTGAATAGACATCAATAGATGTAGAATTTTTTTATTATCACTTTCTGGATAGTATTAATTTAATGAAAAATATATAAAGGATATAGAAGTTCGTACCTTAGCCATAAGACATTGTTTTACCTTTTATACTTTTAAAAATACACTAAAATTCATCTACATCAGATTATAATTAAAATATTATCTTTATGTGGGATTATCTCTACCACTGAATCTTCTTGTGTTAGATTCTTTCAAACTTTTCGTATTCTTTGTATTTCATTATTTTCATTGTTTTATTTTAAACATTTCAAAATCTTGTTTAATGTTTCATGTCAGTATGCATTCATAACAAGTTACTTTACAATCATCTTGTAATTATTATCTCTGTGTTTTTTTTATCTATGTACTATAAATCCCTTATTAACATATATTTTCCCTATTCATTTATGATTTAGTAATTCATTCTATGAAGGTAAAAAATAAGTACAACCCAATTCAAGAATAATTTTTTTTTCATTTTATAATTTTAAACTTTCTCTAAAGAACATATATTTTCTATAATATAATTAGTTTCAAAATAAAAAATGCCAATTTCTATCCTTTTGAACATCTCCCTCAAATATCCCTTGGTATGTCATTAGGGTACCAATGTTATCATCATGATATAAATTATTAATTTTTCCTTTGTCATCCACGTCATTTATTTCAGATCCCCACTCATTTGAAAAAATTTAAATAAAATTTTCTACCAAAATATAATCATCAAAACATTTTTCTATCATAGGATTTAATCTATTTATAATATTAATGAGTATTTTTTTGTCTTGGAATCATTCTTACTAGGTTGAAAATAAAATAATGGGTAATTATATTTCAGTATCCTTATTATTTTTTAAATAAAATTGGATGTAACAAAATGTGTTACGTCAAACACACTCTAAATAATATTTTCAACTTCATTGGATGATATCTGAATATTGATTTTCCTTATCATAAAACATAATAATGTATTTATGACATTGTATTTCAACTAATATTATAACTTCTAAACATTATAAAAAGTCAAAACATCTTTATCATGATCCATAACATTCACAATAATTATTAAGAAATTACCATCATTAGTGTTGATCATATATTTTTTTCATTCTATCTCCCTAATAAACATAGTCGTTCCCAAAAAAAAATGGGGTCAAATAGTATTTGTATATTCAATAGATCGAAAATTAATACCTCCCATCTTAAAAAAAACTGAAACTATTTTTTCTATTCAGACACATTTGTTCAAAAAGTTATAAAAATAGTCCATTTAAATAAAAAATTAATAAACCCGCAGATGATAAATAATGTAGAAAATATTCAATCTAAAGAATTAGTACCTTCTCTAATAACAATTTTTTGGATAATATGATTAAACTATAATGGATTTATTTACAATAGGGGGACTTTTGGTTTTATAAATTAAAAAAATTCAATACACTATACCCCTAAAAGTAATAAAGATTCAAGTGAAATATTATCTGATGTTCAGAGTATCAGAATCAGAACTATACATTTCCCGATTATATCATATAATGATTTAATATTTTTCATAGTTACACCGATAAGATGAAATCATATGAATGATTTATTATAAATAATTATACATTCATATGAATACTGGAAAAATGACTTGTAAAAACAAGAAAAATGGATATTAAAAGTAACAATTATTTACAGGATATATTTAATGAAAGAAATCGTTTATCCTTAAGAGAAAAGTTAGTAATGAACAATGAATGGGGGTATTGACAATATGATAATTACTATAAAGTATGAATTTTCTTACTAGGATATCCCTTGATATAATGATCAGAACAATCATGCCATCCAATCCTATAAATCCCATGATATAATGACCAGAATATTTCCTATTAGCCACGGAATCCCAAAATCTGAGGGATCTGATTAACCATCATCCAATCCCTAAAATCCCTTGATCGTAATAATGACTGAATCAAAAATAAAATATAAAATGTTCTAAAGGGAAAACCATGACATGTCTTCCTTATAATATTCACTCTCTAAAGTACTAAAAAGACTATGAATGAGTAGTTCACAAACATATGTCATTATAATGATTGAGGGGTTAAATATATCAACTCCCATCTCTCCAAATGGCCATCTTTTTCTTAAATAAGCCTAATTTGTTTTATTTACATGTTATTTGAAATGGTATCAGACACCTAGAGCTTGATAAATCATCTATATCTAAATTCACAACAGTGTTTTATTTAGAACCATTTGAATTCAAAATTTAATTCCTTATTATATAAAAAACCTATATATATTGAAATTATAAAAATAGGATGGTTTGATAGACATCCATTATTTTTTAAATATGATAAACCTTTTTAGGATCTCTTTGATTTATAAGTTCCATTATCATTTTTATAGTTATGAATTTTTTTCTTATAATAGACAAGAAATAATTCTAACCACTGTTCATAAGAAACAACTTTCTGATGAACCATATGAATATTTATTCTTATATATTGATTATAATTTTTATAATATCATATTAATAATATATTATAAATATTTCTATGTAAGTTAAAATTAATTTTTTCTAAAAAACATACTAAATCAATTGATATATAAAAAGTTAGTAAACATAGGTTTAATAAGGTGTTTTTGATTTTCAAAATTAATGAAATAGAAAATTAAGAAGTAAAATATTTGATTCAAAATTGTTACCCATTACCATTCATGATGTTTGTTAGTTAGACACTCAACTTGATTCTAGAAAATTAATTCAAAACATTCATATTTTCTCTATATATGAAAATTTAGAAATAAAATAGAAAAATTAAAATTAAAACCTACAGTAATACCTTTTCTTGATGAACAAGAAAGGGATTCCATCTGGACAATCACCTAAAATAGCACGTGAAATGGACCCTAGTGAATTAGTGATAAACACCGACTAAAATCTTGTGGATGGTCATTAAGGCACTCATTTGTAAGTTATTATCCCATTAAAATAATCAATATCTATATAAAACATTAGAAATATAATCAATAATAATTATATAACCAATTGTTCATACACAGGTCTAATGATAAAATACAAGGATGAGTAAAAAAATTTATAAAAGGAAAATAAATCAAAAAGGAGATGATGATCTCTATATGAAATAAGTTTATTCTTTTTATTATATCATTTCTAACACCTATCCAAAATTATATCAATGATAAGTACTCAAAACCTCCAAATAAATACATTACATTGGCCGAGTAAGACAACACATGGTCTAGAGACACCCATCGGGTGTTTGTAGGGTGTGAGAGTAATTTCCCATTAGGATCTCACAATGTTTTGAATGTATTTCCATTATAATAAATATAATTTTTCTATGATTTAAAATAGATAAAAATGATTGAATTAAATATATTCTTTACAATAAAATGATAAGTAATGTTAAATTGAAAAATTGGTTTGTTGGTAAACAAAAACCATAAGATCGATGGGAAATCACTATGTATGTAGTGGGATTAAAGATCTAGGATCTGTGTACTCTCAAAGATCAATACATGGATATAAATATCTATTTCCCTATTCAATACACAACCAATCAATTTAATAATCTGGTAGTTTAGACAGTGTTGTAGAAAAATTATTCTAGGGATGAAAATTCCATTCACAAATACATATAAAACCATACATTTCCTAGACATCCTACCAAGATACCCATGATTCCCATATTATTTCCTCCTTTTTTCATGTCATTATAATCATATTTCGACAAATGTAGATCCTCAAAATTATAATTAAGATCAATATATATGATGGAAGTTTGGAAACATTTATATAAAATACATTCATACACAATTATTTTTAATAAACCATTAAAAAATAAGACACAATATATAAAATATGGTGAATTGGAATATAGAATATATAAAAATTGAATGAAATTAATAATATAAAACCACTTACCTTATAAATTGTAACAACCATAAAATTTGGGAAACCACAGTAAAAGAGTATATGAAATTCTCTTGAAGATAGAAAAAATATATAAAATGTATCCCTATGCTCATTGGTTCCGATTAAAAAAAACATTGGCTATCCTAACAACTAGGTAGAAAGGAAAACAAGAAGTAAGGGAGTAGTGACCAAGGATAGATGAGATGAGACAAAACACTGAGGTTTACATAGATAATATTGGTCAAAAAACACCAAAAATTATAGGGCCTATGATTGGTGAATATAGGGACAATACAATAGGGGTTGGGAGGGTATAGAGTGGGGAAATTTGGGGGTGAACTGGGTCAAATAGAGGAATGGGTTATAAAAAAATTATAATAATTTAGAAAACCTGGATAACTATGTGATTTACTATAATGGGTTTCCAATACATGAACCAAAAAAGTATATGGATCTATAACTCATAGGAAGGGACGCACATATTGGGTTTCATAGTTTTAGAAACCCTGTTCCAAACAATGCGAGTTCCCTATTTCTACTACATTTGGACACAATATTTTTTGAGGTTTGGACATTGTCTACCCTAATCGTGTACTAACAATATTCCAACACCCGATTCCCCAAAAACATCCCTAAATATGTACCAACATTGTGATTACACATAATTCCCAAAAAACTCACAAACATCAAGGTGATGGACTAAAATAATATATGGATAAGAAGAGATATAAAATGTTCAATAAATAACTAAAAATGGAATAGTGAACGTGAATCTCATTATAATATCTTTTCTTTTTTTATAATCATTATCTTAATATTTCATTATTTTATAAAGAAAATTTAATTCCCATTATATTGAGTAATTTTTAATTCAAAATAATTTTCAATATAAATGTATATTTATCCATTTCCTATAAGAAAATTTAATTTTATTATAATTTTTTTTCAAATGAAAATTTAATGGATTTGTTGAAAAAAAAATTGAAATCTTATAAATATTTTATTAACAATATGGTACATGATAGTTTTAGATGATGATTGGTGATCATAAAAAATATCACCATGACGGGTAATCCCTATATAGAACTCTATTGTAGTGGGTATTGATTTAGTGTGTGAAGGAGAAAAATATTGGGGATAACTAGAATTGGTACACCTATGTAATTAATTAGGATTCAGTTATTCTAAAAAGGTGTTAAAAATGTATGATCACTGGTTATTAATATGGTACTCTGTGAAACCAATTCTATACTAGTAATGTTTTTTTGGAAATATTTTTTCCCAAAGGTGTGCAAAGTTTGTGAAATTTAAAATTCAAAAATATTTATTTTCAAATAAATATTTTCATAATATTTTTATGGGTTTCTAATGTCCTATATTCGAATTTAATGGTTTTCTCTGAAAAATGGTGTATTTTATCATATAGATAGGATTAATTAGGTTCCCAAAGTAATATTTTTTAAAAGGTAGATTTTATTATTTTTCATCATATTTATCTTTGGAAAAAAATGATAAATTTATTTTATATCCTTTAATATGCTTGTAATTCTAAAATTATGTTTTTTAAATTCATTTCACATTAATAATGGATGTGTAAATATTAAACTAAGTTCAATATTTAAAAATTGGTGTCATTCCTTAGATAATGATGAATTATTTTGAATTAAATAATAATTGAAATTATAAAATATTTGTTTATAAATTGGAAAATGGGAATCAATGTTACTTATATAATTTAATTATTTTCTGAATTATATGAAACTATAGATCTAATTGATACGTGAAATGTATGAATGTTAAAACCTTGTTATAAGACATTTAATTGTGTGGATATTATGATAAATTTAATTTTATAGTTTCTATAAAATGAATGGGTTTTATATATTTAGCTATATGAGGATTTAAAAGGTGATATTTTAAGAGTTTAAAATGCCATTATTGGTAAATAAGTCTATGGATGACCATTTTTTAATGTTATATATAACTATATGAGGGTTTTTATGATATTCCATTTTAAAAAATTTAAATTGGTTTAATAAATATTTGTCTCAAATATTACCCTTATGTTAAACTTATATGTTAATGAAACGATTATTTAGGGATGAATGATTTTATATTTTGAGGAAATAATTTTAATGATTTAGATTAAATTTATAATTAATATGAAATTTCATGTGAAGGTAATTTTGGAATATTTGAAAAGATGAGTTACTATATTTTTAGAATATATTAATTATTCTTTATATAACCATGTGATTGAAAAGTTACTTTTTAAAAATGTTTTAGATGAGGACTTATTTTTTCTTGAAGAAAATGGTCTCTTTTTATTATGTAGAGGATATTCATAACATGGCTTATAAGCCCAAAGGGAATCAAATCCCACTATATTATATCATATAGGCCATGATTATTAGAATAAATAATTATATGCTTCAATGTTTGTTTATTTCACAATGGTCCCTCATGTGAATAGTACAACAATAGAAACTGGGATGCTATAATACCTACCATAGTCTGAACACTGCTACAGTAACCACCAATGTGATCTTTCCACCCCTAGTATAGTTCCATGTTATAGTTTTTCTACAGTACCTAGTACCCAATGGGTTTTGAACCCCAAACCCAATATATATTTTTACCATGTTATTACCACTAATTTTGTTTTTAAATAAGTTCACTATATTTAGAACAACTTATGATTAAGGAAAATTGAATATTTTTTTCGTTGATGGGATCTTATTTTAGGAAATAAGATTGAATTAATTTTTTTGTGGAGTATATATATAAATATATATGTCTTTATAGTGATTTGGGATCTTTATAAGAAAAATTTCCAAAATATGGAGATTCAATAATTTTGGATATATTTTTTTTGTGACATTAGGATTTACTAATTTTAATTGTTGTTAAATATTTGGTTTTCCTTGGGTGAATATCTGATCAAATATTAGATATTTTTTAGTATTGAACTTAGTCAGCCATTTTCTTAATTTTAATGGTACTTATTAATGGAATGTGTAATGTTAAATAGTATGTGTTATTTTTTTATTTGGAGTTTATTATATTATTTATAAAAATTAAAGTTTATTTATATTGTATATTATATTCTCAAATGATAATAAATTTTTGTTTTGGTTAAAGGATTGAAACTGGTAAAGTGAATTATAATACTTTTATGGATATGATGATTAATTTACTTGTATCTTTTTTCATAAGAATTAAAAATGGATCTTGAATTATCATTTTTAGTTAATAATATGTGATATAAGTTAAAATTTCTCATTTCAGAACCAATGTATTCATTTTTTATTTTAAAATGTAATGAAATCAATTAATTGTTTTTTTTTTCATTTTCTCAACCTTGATAGTAGAAGTGTTCTTCCACTCTTGGGAAAAGATTCAGAAAAGAACCTTTTATCTCGTTACCTTCATTTATGAGGAATTGATTATATTATTTATCAACTAATAATTTCTTATTTTTTGGCCATCAAAAATATCGTGATCATGTTATCAAAAACTCTATAATTTAATGGACAATATTTGTGTCCTATATGTCTATATTTCTTGTTCCTATAAATAATCTACTTATGTGTGAACCTTCTTATGGGTTATTCTTAGAAACATTCATATTTATGTTATCTTATTTACATAAACATTATTTATTATCACTTTTTGTGGTTTTGGTTTTCAATGATGGTATATGTAAATATTAACAAGATTTTCCCTTTCATGATTGTATATATTATTTCACTCCATATAATTGATTATCAAAATTTATAAGATATATTTTTCATTGAACCCAACTTTAATTTAGGAGGAATTAATTTATATTTGGGGGTATAATGCAGCTCCCCAATACATTAGAATATATATTTTTAAATTATACAACATTTGATAGGATCTGGTATACATGACATTGAGAATAAATGAATGACAATATGCTAGTGAAATATTATTATTAAAATATAATTATTATAACCTTGTAATTAGTTTAGATGGTAGGAATATGAATATCTATATTTTAAAAATGAATGATTTATTTCCTTAATAAAATTAATAATCAATCACATAGTTCTTATCAATTGGTTAGAAATGAATATTAAATATTTTTATGAAAAAATATTTGTTTTAATATAAATATTTTTATGTGCACAATTTATTTTTGTGTTAATATTTTAAACTAATAATTATTGATAAATAATATTTATAAAATGATTAAATTATTTATTTCTTAAAAAAATTAATTAATACACGTTTAATTATGGTTATTGTTAAATTAATGAAAATACAATAATTTTATTCTTCCAAAAATTATCTTCATAACATTTTCCAATTAATATTGTGAATGAATATTATAATTATATTCATACGCTTTAAGAATTGCTTTTTTGAAAAAAAATGGATATCAATTCTAAAATAATAATGTAATAATTTTTGTTGGGGTAAGTTTTTATATTTTTTAAAATTATTTTTTTGGAGAATAATAAATTTGGAATTTTTTAAAATACTTTCAATTTTGTGTAATAATTATGATGTAAGAATGATATAATATATATTTTACCACTTTATAGAAAAAATGTTTATTAATAGACTCAAATAATGTATTTTAACTCATTATTTATCATTTGGGAATACATGACATGATTGTTTGTCAATAATTATATTTTATTGAAACTAATAACTATTTTGTGTCATTTTATTTTATTATTTTTCAGGATATTACATTTATTTTCTAATTATCCAAATGTCAAAAAAACCCTTAATTTTTTTGAATATATTTTGTAAACCAATATTTTACTTGATTTCAATGCAAAATTTTATCTATAGTTAAATAATGATTTTTATTTTAATTTTTTTTTCATGTGTTTTATTCTATTATATAAATATTAATTAATATATCCAATATAATGTAAATATAAAATAAATTATTTAAAATTCTCAACCATTATGTATTTTTTTCAAATTCCTTTATCAATTTTTATTAACTAAATAAGTTATCAAGGTAATAAATATATGGTATAATGGTTAACATAAAATTGGGTTTAAATAGGTTTAATTAAGAGATATAGAAACAAAATGTCTCTAAAAAATATCCAAATTTGACTAATTTATTTCACTTTAAACATATCCTTTAATATTAAATTTTGGATCTCTTTTGTTCCAATAGTCATTGCTTATGAGTTTTATATTAATTTATGTTATGAAAAATTAAAAAAAATTCTTTATATATTTTAACATATATTTTATTTTCTCATAAGTTTATGAATAATCTATGAAATACTATAAATATAACATCCCGTATAAAGATTGAATATGACATTTTCATATTTTATTAATTTTTTTTGAATTATATATTAATTTTACTTTAATAGGGTTGTTATGTTCAATGCCATACCCGATACATGACATTGTGTTTCTTTGAAATCTTACATTGCACAATAATAATATAATATAATTATTTTAAATGGTATTTAACACCTAGCCATTGTATTGGTGGGAATGAACAAAACTATCTACTATGTGATTATTCATGTTTGTTAAATGTTTTCACATTTATCAAATAAAAGTGAGAGGCTTAAAATGTTAATGAACCTAATTTTAAGAATAATTTATTTTAAAAGGTTGATTTATTGCCTTTTAATAGAGAATCATCATTAAATCATGTTTTGGTCACTTTTATATTTTTTATTTGAAAAAATAAATTTCTTCTTAATAATTACGACATCAAAATTTAGTTTGGGTATTTATTTTTCAGATAAAATTCATTTTTTAATGTAGAGAGAAAAGTACTGTATTTTAATTAAAATATACTTTCAATATAATTTATTTTTATGTTTTGATTAAATTTTTAATTTTTTTGAAGTTTAATTATATTATATTTTTACCATTTAATCCAATGTTGGTCATTGGAATTAATTTCACATTGCAATTGGACATAAAAAAGTGTCAATCTTTTGAAGGATACTGTTTCATAAAAACTCGCTATTTTTTTGGACAACGGTAATTAATTTTAAATTATTTAATTCAAATTATATGTTTTTAATTTTGTAAAATATACATCATTTTATAATTCAGAATATCAATTATAGCTTTTGCTAAATTTTTTGTATTTTTCGAAAAAACATCAATTATTAATGAATAGTGAAACCACAAAGTTGTAGTTAATAACCTACTTTTTCATTTAAATTTTATCACTTCTATGAATTGAATTTTGAAAATTTTGACATAAATAGTTGTTATTATTAAGTAAAATGTTGTTCAATAGATGAAAATAATTTTTGATGAAGAGTAACTTTTGACATTTATATACCGCGGTTAATGGTAAATATGGTAATTCAGGGTAAAAACAATATTATAGTAATATAAAATTACCTTGACACATTTACTTACCTTATTTGATGAATCATGTCCATCCATGGGCATCCTTTTGTTGATTTTGGGACCCCATGGAGCCACATGGGAGTGATAAAAGCACTTTAGATTAATTAATTTAAAATAAAGACAAAAATGACACAAACAAATATCTTATAGTAAAGTAAAATTTACATGAAGTTATATAAGTTAACATTTAAACTATAAATACTATTTTTAATGCTAAAAAGGCTTAATACATCATTTTAATTTTTTAAAAAATTTCAGATATAATATAAAAAAAATAATATAATGAGAAAAAAGATGCAGTATTTTCCTCATTAATAAATGATTTAAATAAATAATATTATAAATATTTAAATAACATAATAATCACATCCAATTAATATTGGATGAATTTATTTCCACAATGATTCATTTTATATTCGACTTTAATTAGTCTTGGACCTTTAGAAACTGAAAATAATTATATAATAAAATAATAGTTTCATAATTTTATAAAGAGTCCCTCCCCTCCCTTATAAAAATCCCCAACCTATAATCCATTCCTCACACATATCAAGCCCCTTGGATCATCCAAAACATTCCAAAATAATTTTTCATGATCAGTCATTTCCTCCAAGAAGTCTTACCTTTGGAAGAAGTCACTTCAAGAAGTCCTTTGGGATCAAACCAAAGGGAGTTACCCAAATTAATGGTAACCGTTTATCTTAAATTCATTTAGTTTATTTTACTTTCCCAACCCATAGACACTTTTTATTATTTTATTTTATAAAAACACCAGTTTCATAAATATACTATGTTTTTTTATGAGAAGTATTCGAACTACACTTACACACACCTCTATCTAATGGGTGAAGAACATATTATTTCTATGAACGTCGAACTACTACCTCATAAAACGATGATTGTTAAAATAATCTCCAACTATCTCTCATGGTGGCCATTATGATGGAACTGTATTTATGTATATTATATATTTTATTTATTTTATTCTATGATTATTTATTTTTTATTTATAGAATACTTTTAGGGTTTCCGTAGTGGATAAATACGATAATCTCTTTTGAGGAAGTGCGGAGTACCACCCCCTCAATGTGATATGACTCGTTCATACCTTATATGGAATGTATAACGGGTTGAGATAATGAATTTATATATTATATGATACTGTAATTATAATATACTTTTGTGTCATTAATTGTCCATTCCATTACAGTACGAAAGAGAAATGGAAGTAGCGTTCATTCGTATGTATGGCTTACCGTCTCCATGAACGCTGCATTTAATTTCTTATCTCCAAGTGTTATGTAATATTATAAATACATTCATATACTGGATATATATGATATATATAATGTCTAAATAATTAATATCATTTTGAATATAATGAACTTTTGATCACATTAACAACTTGTAATAATAAGAAATCCATTTTTGACTCCAGTACCAATTATCAACAAAACGACCATTATTATTTTAAAGGATTACATAATGACTATAACATGATAATAAGTTGTTTAAAAATAATGATAAACTTGAAAAAGGTTTTTAATAAAGTAGAAATTAATTTTTTTATTATTCATGAGATTAAAGAACGAACGGGTCAAGTCAGACATGATGTAAGGGGTTTCTTATCTCACTTTTAAATCTGTAAGATTTCCATTGTTCTCCACTTATTTATTGAATGTGGTGTATTTTTTACTTCCATTTGATATATATTATAATAATTATATTTATATTCAGGTTATTTTGTGATTCAATTGGTGTTTATTTTCTTTTTTTTCATACGACTCTTTTGATTACAATGTGGTAAAGGGTTTCCATCTCACTTATTATTCTCATGAGATTCATGCTATATTGAAAATATTTCATTTTTTTGTGGTGTATGTACTGCCCATGATTGTATTCATTTTGCAATACACATTAATGTATTGGTAATTAAATCTTTATTTTATTATCCTTCTTTTATATGGTGAATGTTTCATAAGTTACCAAATTATTAAGGGAAACTTCCACCCTCATCTTTTTTAAAGAAATCTTTTAGTTATGTCTTTTTATTAACATATTTAATGTTGGGATATGTTCTTCTATATCCTTAATGATTTTAATTTTATGTTTGAGATATGATTTAACAATTTCTCTCTCATTAACTATTTTTTAATTTTAAAGTGATGTTGTTAGGCTGTCGAATTTCTATAAGGGAACTTCTTAACCCAGTTTCTTTTCCTTGGGTTGATCTTCTATTTCTTGTTTATGTCATTTATTGATTATTTGAGAAATGAATTTCTATATATTATCATGTATTTATAATTTAATTCTCTGTGTTTATATTTAATACACATAATTGATCTGTTTTATTCACAAAATAATCTTTATAAAGGACCTCATCTCAATCTCCCTTCATTGAGGAATATTTTTTTATTACACGACATTCTTTTATACACTGTATAAACACCTTTGAATTTTCATTCAATTCAAAGGAAATATTTTTCTATGAAGCATTTTACTAAAAGACAAAAATAAATGTTTCTTTTAAAGTAAGTGGGGACAATGACCTTTCCACCTTCGTGAGTATTATTTGATCCTTGGCCTACTTAATAAGCCGTAATGTTTTTAAAAGGAAAATAAATACCCTACACCCTTTTATTTATTTTGTTATTGAAAATGGTTTTTATAATGGATTGGTTATGTCAATATATTAATATGATATATTGTGATTGAAATGTAGAAATTTTTTCTTTCCATTATATTTTTTGTATGTGTAATTATTTTATAATAGTACTTAGACATTTTATGGGTGGTTACAGGATAAAAAAATGATGAGTGGTGTCGTGATAAACCATGATGGGTTGTTACATTAGATCCTCCAATGAATTTGGTATTGAATTCGACCATATGGCTATTCCATTTAGTGATGTGTGTGGAAGTTGACTGTATGGTTATTCCATTTAAGTATATTTATGTCTCTAGATAACTTCATTTGTAATTTGTTATTTATATGGGTTTTACGGTAATCTTTTGGTTAAAAAAGAGTAAGAAATGATCTTTTATTCAGTAAAGTGTATTTACTACTTCATAAAGGTAAAAAGTATTATATATGATATAGTATTCATGGTTTACTTCTTATTTTAAAAAAAACTTATAGTATTCGTTTTTTGTGTATCCATTACTGATATTTTTATGCTCATCTCAATTTTTGAAATGTTTTTCACAAAATATTAAGTTGAATTGGGTCAAGGCTGGGATTAAGGAAAATTCATGCTGTCTAAAACATGTTACTAGACATGACTCTTTTTATCAAGAATTATTATTATATGAAAATATGAAAACTCGGTAGATGTGTTTACATGTAATATTCAAGTTGTTATGTATATGTTATGAAATAATTATCTAAATATATAAACCTGAAATGATTTTCCATGTGAATTATTAACTTAATTCAAGAATATGCAATGTTTAAGGCCAAGTCCTTACAGTTGGTATCAGAGGTTGTTTTAGATAACCTTAGAGGTTATGGTGAAATTTAAGCATGACTGACATAACCATAATGGTTAGCATATTTGAAATAGTGATAGTTATTTTAGAGGTGATAAATGGTTATTAAATTTTGTGGTGAAAATGAAAGGTATTATATAACCTTTGAGG
Source organism: Viscum album (assembly GCA_963277665.1). NCBI lineage: Eukaryota > Viridiplantae > Streptophyta > Magnoliopsida > Santalales > Viscaceae > Viscum > Viscum album. The sequence continues at coordinate 1,878,318,876 of OY728161.1, forward strand.
ATAAATTATGTTATTGTTATTTCGGAAAAATTTTCATTTTTGAATGTTATGAAATTGTATAGTTTTTTATAAAAGAAAACACTCAGACCATGTGACAACTCGTCGTGTTGGAAAATGCTGAAGGAATTGAAACCACAACCCAAGTCCGATTGGGATTTGTCACCTATCATTGGCCTACGTGAACTCCCTGGTTACTATGAATAATTATTTGTATTTAAATGATTTTAAAAATCAAGAATAAGTTGACCATATGTTTTATCAAATGGATATCCTCATTATAGGAAAATTATTTTGTGATTAAGTGATACATGTTATTTTGGAAGACGTTCTATTTTTTGGGAACACTATATGTTTAAGGAAAATAGAATACTATGGGATCTCATTTGTGAAGTAATGGTTGAAATTTTATTTTTTAAGAATATATGATTTTATTATGGACATATGGTGATTTGTTTTTTTATGGAAATGATTAACCTATCATAGAGAATATATGATTTGGTTATTTACACTTCAGTTTAAGACTTTAAGAGCATATGACGTTTTTGAAGATAAATGTTAAGATTTACTATGGAAGACTATGTGATTTAAATCCTTCTGAGTATTTGGTTTCAATTTTATTTTTGATTATTTTGAATAATTTTAATGACAATTTTATATTGAATGGTCGTTATTGAACTTTGGGTACTTTTGTTGGATTTTGGATATTAAGAGTAGTATTTATTTTTATAAAGGATTTCTCTTTAGAGATTATATGATCTCATAATAACCAATTTTGGTTTTAGTTAATATATAAAGATAGGGGAAATGTGTGGTTCATATTTTGAGGATCATTTTATTCTCTTGAACTTGATTTTTGGGCTTTTCATGTGTCCATGTCAACTTGAATACTCATTATTTTGATAAAAGAATAGATTGTGGTAGAAATATAGTAAAGCATGAAAGTATACATGAGAAGTAATTATGTGTCCTTAAGTTATTAGTCAGGCTCATAAATAAATACCTAAACTTTATAAAAAGAAAATTATAACAAAAACGTTTTCTGTTTACTTTTCCTACTTGGAAACCAATGACCATTTAACCCATCAAAAATTAGTGTTTTTCTTGTAGTTAATGTTATTCTAATCATGCATTCTATCACACTACATAATAAATTGACACTTTGTTTCTCTACCATATCCATGTTTTCATGTAATCCTAGTATGGGTTATCTTGGGATTCCTTTTTACATATCTTTCTTTCTATTGATGTGATAGTTTTATTTACTCTTTTACCGATGTTGGACTTTCAATGACATTTTCAAGCCCAATTTAAAAATTGCAAGGATGCAATTATGAAAAGGAGGGAAGGATATAACATCCCATATAAATAAAGAATAAAATATATTCATATTTATTAATATTTCTGAATTAAATATTAATTTTACTTTAAAAGGGTTTCTATGTTTGATGACGTACCTGATATGCAACAACAGGTTTTTTGAAGTCTTACGTTGCACACTAACAATATAGTATTATTATTTAAAATGGTAGTTAACACCTAGCTGTTGTATTGGAAGAAATGAACATAACTAACTACAATATGATTATTCGTGTTTGTTAACTGTTTTTTCTTTTATCTACTAATAGTTAGAGCCTTAAAATGTGAATGAATCTAATTTAAGAATAATTTACATTAAAAGGGCGATTTACCACCTTTTAATGGATAAAACTAATTAAATCAAATTATGGTCACTTTTATATGTTCTATTTGATGAAATACATTTTTTATGGAATTGGGACATCAAAATTTACATTGGGTAATTTTTTTCATATTTTTCGGATAAAATTCATTTTTTAAAGAAAAGTTAAACATACTGTATTTTAATTCATATCTTGTTATTAATAAAATTTATTTATATGTTAATATTATATTTATAACTGGTTTTAATGTGTAATTAGATTAAATTATTACCATTTAATCCAATTTTCATCATTGGAATAAATTTTACTTTACAATTGGACATAAACAAGTGACAATCTTTTGATTGATATTGTTTCTTAAAAACCCGCTATTTGTTTTGACAACAGAAATTAATTTGAAATTAATTAATCAATATTTTATGTTTTGAAGTTTTTAAAATAGATATAATTTATGAATTCAGAATTTAAAATATATATTATTCTGAATTTGGGGTATTTTTCTAAAACACATCATTTTTTGATGAATAGTGGAACCACTAAGTTATTGTTAAAAAACTGGCATTTTCATTTAAATTTTACTGCTTCTGTGAATTGAATTTAGAAAATCGAACATACCTAATTTTTATTTGTATGTAAAATTTAGTTTGATAATATGAAAATAATTTTTGGTGAATAGTAACTTTTGATTTTTATTTACCGCAGATAACGGTAAATATGGTAATTGTAGGTTAATAGAATATTATAATAATACAAAAAAACCTTAAATCTAGTCCTGGCATTATTGGATAAGTCATTACCGACTATGGGCATCCTTTGGTCTATTTTAGGACCCCCCATGGAGCCACTTTGGAGTGATAATGACACATTAGATTAATTAATTTAAAGTAAAGACAAAAATGACACAAAAAAATATCTTATAGTAAAGTAATTTTTACTTGGGGTTATATAAGTTATCCTTTAGACTATAAATATTCATTTTAATTCTAATAATATTTCATGAATCTTGGTAATTTTTTATATTTTTTAGAAATCAAATAAATAAAATTAATTATGACACAATAATGATGTAGTATTTAGCTCATTAATAAATGATTTATATAAATAAGAATATAAATATTAAAATAACATCCAAAACCAGCCAAATTATTATTGGATTAATTTATTTATACCATTAGTCATCTTATCTAAGACTTTAATTAGTTTTGGATTATTATTAACTGAAAATATATATATAATAAAATAATATTTTCACACTTTCTTAAAGAACCCCTCCTCCCCCTTATTAAAAACCTTCTACTCTTACACATTCCCCAAACTTCTCAAGCACCTTTTTTCATCCAAACCCTACCCAAATAATCTATAAATATTCCTCTCTTACTTATATAAGCTTTACCTATGGCAGAATCCATTACAAGAAATCCTCTTGGTACATACCAAAGGGAGTTACCAGAATTAATAGTAACGATTTTTCATAAATTCTTTTATATCATTTTACTTATTTAACTACCTAAACTCATTTTATTAATTTATTTTATAATACCACCAGTATCATAAATATACTAGTTAGGTTTAATGAGATGTATTTGAACTAAACATACAACCACATCTATATAATGGGTAAAGTACATACTATTTCTGTGGACGGAATACTATTGGCTCACGAAACGATGATTGTTCAAATATCTCCAACTACCTCTCATAGTGTCCATTATAATGGAACTATATTTATATATAATATATATTATATTTATATTTTTTATATGGTTCTGTATTTTTTATTTATACAATACCATTATGGTTTCCATAGTGGCTAAATACGATAATCTCATTTGAGGATGTACGGACTCCGCCCCATCAAAGTGATATAACTCATTCATTCCTTATGTAGAACGTATAAAGGGTTGAGTTAATGATAATATATATGATATTATAGTGGAATTATAATATAATTATGTATCATTAATATTCCATTCCATTACAAAACGAAATAGAAATGGAAGTAGCGTTCGTGTGTACGTACGACTTACCGTATCCATGAACGGTGCATTTCATTTATTATCCCAAAATGTTATGTACTATTATAAATTAAGGTATATAATGGATATAAATGATTTATATAATACATAAACCATTATTATCATTCTGGATATAATTAACTTTTGACCACCTGAACAACTTGTAATTATAAGAAATCCATTTTTGGCTAAAGTACCAAATATCGACAAAACTACCATTATAAACATAAATGATTACATAGTGTTTATAACTTGGAAATATGTTATTTAAATTTAATTATAAACTATAAAAAGTTTCCTAATCAAGTAGAAATTTAATTTAGTTTATTATTCATGATATTAATCAATGAACGGGTCAAGTCGGACATGAGGAAAGGGGTTTCTTATCTCACTTTTAATTCCATGAGATTTACATTGTTCGCCACTTATTTATTGAATGTGGTGTATTTTATACATAAATTTGGAATATATTATCATTATTGTCTTTAAATTCATGGTATTATATGATTCAATTTGGTTTTATTAACTTTTTTACATACGACTCGTTTGATTTCAATGTGGTAATTGGTTTTCATCTCACTACTTATTCCTGTGAGATTCGTACTATATTGCCCCAATTTCATTTTGTGTAGTGTATTTACTTACCATTATTGTATTCATTATGTAATATACATTAATTTATGATTAATTAATTCTTAATTTCAGGACCCGTCTTTCATATGGTGAATGTTTCATAATTTACCAAATTGTTAAGGAAACCTTTCACCCTCTTCTTTTTTAAAGACTTTTTTTGTTATGTCTTTTAATTTTCATCTTCTAATGTTGGGTTATGTTCTTATATATATTTAATTATGTAAATTTTATGTCCAGGTTATGAGATACCCTTTTATCTCACAGTAAATTATATTTCAGAATATTAAAGTGACGTTGTTAGACTATCGAATTTCTTTAAGGGAACTTCTTAACCCAATTTCTGTTCTTTGGGTTGATCTTCTATTTCTTGTTTTTGTCGATCTTTGATTACGTGAAAAATGAATTTTTATATAATATCATGTATTTAAACTTAATTTATGTGTGCATATATTTAATACACATAATTTTTCTACATTATTTACAAAATGTTCTTTATAAGGGACTTCGTCTTAATCTCCTTTCATTGAGGAATATTTTGTTTTAATTCATGACTTTCTTTTTTACATTGTATAAACACCTTTGAATACTCATTTTAATCAATGGGAATTTTTTCTATTAATTGTTTTACTAAATGAAAAAAAGGAATGTTTCTATTATCGTAAGTGGTGACAATAACCTTTCCACCACCCAGAGTATTATTTTATCATTGGATTCCCTAACAATCCATAATGTTTTTAAAAGGAAAATATATACCATTAAATCATTTATGTTTTTTGGTAATGATATGGTTTTTATAATGTATTCATTAAGTCAATATATTTAAGTTATATATTGTTATTAAAGTGTTGAAATGTTTTCTTTCTTTTATATTTGTTGTATGTGTTATGATTTTATTACGGTACTTGGACATTTGATGGGTGGTTATGTGATAAAACAAATGATGGGTGGTGCCGTGATAAACCAGGATGGGTGGTTACATTATAACCTCCAATGCATTGGGTATGAAATTCGGTCATATGGTTAATCTTTTTAGAAATATGTGTGGAATTCGACCGTATGGTTATTTCATTTATGTATGTTTATGTCCCAAGTTACCTTCATATGTTATGTGTTATTTATATGTGCTTTATGGTAACCTTTTTGTTACAAAAGGTTAGGCAATGATCTTTTATTCAGTGAATATTATTTATTACTCCATAAAGGTGAAAATTATTACTTATTATAATGTATTAATGCATTACTTCTTGTTTTTTTAAAAAAACTAACAGTTTTCCTTTTTTGTGTATCCCTTACTGATATTTTAATGCTCTTCCAAAGTTTTTGAAATGTTTTTCACAAGACATAAAGTGGAATAGGGTCAAGGATGGGATCAAGGAAAATTCATTTTTTCTAAAACATGGACCGATACATGACTCTTTTTTTCAAGAATTTTTATTTTGTGAAAAAAAGGAAGTCGGGATCATGTTTCACATGTAATATTCATGTTGTTATGTATATGTTATGACCTAATTCTCTAATGATCTAAACCTTAAAAGAACCTCATTGTGAATAATTAACTTAATTCAAGAATATGAAACGTTTATGGTCGGGTCCTCATAATAAATTGTTGTTTTAATATAAATATATTAGTTTTGAGATACCATTTTTTATTTTCAGATATATTAAAATTTAATTGAAAAATTATGAAACACTAACACATCACTTGTGAGAGTAGTAGAAAATTTTAAAATCGAGTATGAAAATATTTAATGTAATATATTATTTATGAAATAAGGAATCCTACTAATTTGATGGATTTTTATAATGTATATGTGATGGTTAAATATTTTATATTCTAAATAAATTTCTATTTTATTTCATTAATGTTTGGATATATGAATTTTCTTGAGAATGAACTCAAATTGTATTCAATGTTTAAAAATGGGTTTTAAATAATTATAAAATTATAATAAAATCTATATATACTCATGTGAATGGGGATATATTTATCGCATCATTAAAAATGTATTTAGGTTAGCCATTAAAATTTTAAAATTACTTTCATGACTCTTATATTGAGAAAACTATTCAATGGTTAAGGATTATGAGGTTTACCTAAGGTTTAAACAAAAAGAAAAAAGAAAAAATGATATCTAAACAAATATAAAATGGATTGGTTTAATAAATATAAATTTTATCGTATTTATCTCTTAAACTAAGTTAGTTTAGATATTTTTTTTATTGAGTTAGATATATTTTATATATTATTATTTCATGATTTTAAAATTTTCCACCCACCTCACTTTTTTAAAGGATAAACTTATCTTCACATATACAAATATCCTGAGGATTGTATATAGACAAAACCATAAAATAAATACCTTACCAATCATTATTTCCATGACCTAGAGTTCCTGATATAATCTAACATTGAACCTATAAGTCTTATGGTATAAGGGAGAGGTTTATTTTCGATGTAGAGATATAACTCATTGCTATTTTTTTAATTTCATTCTACATGTACGTCATTCAAATATTATATAATAATGATCATATAACAATATAAATTTATAAAATAAACTAAACATTTATTATAATAGATTCTTAATTTGACTTTATCTCACATTCCTTCATATGGTGAACAAAAATATATTTTGTTCATATGTAGAGAAAACCACCTCCATGAAATTGAGGGATTCTTTTTCCTTCACCTCTTCACCACCTCACTAATTCACCATTTTATCCTTTTTACCATGAATAAATGAAAGATATGTTTTTTGGGTACATAGAGACTATCATCCCTATGAATAGTTTATATCATTTTTATGTTAACACCTATCATAGATAGTTATAATACTACATCTAATAAAAAAAAATATTTATGTCATGATTATTATTTTGAATAATAATTAACCATAACCCCTTTGAATATAGTGATCCCACTGTTGGTTTTTATAGATTGTAAATTTAAAATCCTCAAAACATCTTGAATGAAATAATATGATTTATCAAAAAAAATGGAATTTTTAAAAAATAATAATAATAATAATTTCAATTGAATAAAAATTTAATATATTAGTATTACATAAAAAATTATGATTTTTCATTACATAAATTATTTGGAATGTAAATCATAATTAAGAATCATGGTATTGAGGGTTTTCTTTAAACCAATATTATAATGTATTTCTTCATAATCTCTATACTCTTTGTTTATTTCATTTTAAATATTAAAAAACTAATCATATTTATACCTAAAAAATGTCAAATGGAATTTTAAACTAAATTTTACATTCTATTCAATGGTTTAATAATTAATTATTTTAATTTTTACCATATGTTTCATTTTAGAGTTCTTTTACCAAAGTGCAGAAAGAATATTTTTTTTGATATATACAAAATTAGAGGAATTTCAAAATATAATTTCCACTCATTTATATAAGAGTTACTATAAAATATTTATTTTGATTATAAATAAAATTGAATAAAAAAAATTAATTATTTTTATTTTTTAATGATTTTTCCAATGAATGTGATATTTCACATAATGTTAAAATCAAATTGAAAGAGATTTTATTTTGGGTCAAAATGAGTATTTGAAGATTTTATGATGAATATGTTAATTATTTTAAATATTTTCAACAGGTATTGGTAGTTTATAATTAATGATGATTATGACTGAGCCCAACATACCTCATGATGATGGGTGAAACAAATATAGCTCAATAATAATTATGGTAATGATTTAATGATAAATGGAGAAAATGATCTAAATAATGAGGATCATTACACATATTGAATTAAATAGGATATATTAATTCAATCATGAGTTAAAAAAATATTTAATATGAGTTATGAAAATGATTCTACAAGATATAAATTATATGATTTCAAATTCTTTTTATGCAAACCATTTTATTTTATATGGTAAGGGTTTTTTTGGAATTATTAAGAAACAATGTTAAACCATTGGAAGAAATTTTTTTATGATTCCTTTATAATTTTCATATGATTTATAATTTGTTTTAATGTAATTCTTCATGAAACTATTTATTTTCTCATGTTGTTATATTTTTTTATGTGGTAAATAGTTTATTGGTAAAAATTAAATATTATAACAGGTTTTAATTTTTTTCACTAGTCAAAAGTTACACATATATTTTTATATCCCACAATTGGAATTATTCATTAATCTCGTGTTTTCAAATAATTTTACTTGATATTTTTTATTTATAGACTATATAATGGTCAAGAATTGATCTAAGATGATTCATAATTAAGGGAGAACAATATTTTTAAATGAAAAAGAATATATTGTTAAGAATCAATTTTTGTGGAAAAAATAGAAACCAGGTTTTAGTGTTCCCTATGTGAAGTTATTTTTTGGTAGTTCCCAAAAATGCTAATCCGAAAGATTCATCAAAATGTATGAATTTGAAAGTATCAATTTAAATATTATAATAATGGTTCAATTATGATGTCAGGTATTTAAATTTTTCCCAAATATCTATTGATAAAATAACTTTATTTTGTCAAATTATAGATCCACATCTAAATATAAATTTGAACAACCAGCTTCATATGTATTAAAGTAACACTTTTATTTATTAGGATTTTATGTATTTAAAGGAATTATATTTTTAGCCTCACCCTTCTTATTAAAACTTTATAATTTACATCTCATAGGTAACTAAAATATACTGGAGGTTTCCTTTAGGGTATCTAGATATTTAATTTTCAAATATGAGGCCTTTCATTAGAACTGCTATAATGAATTGAAAACATTATTTATAACAATATAGAATAATATTAATTCTCGACAATTCATATTTTCATGATCAAAATAACATTTAAACATTTAAATATTTCATCTATTATTTCGTCATATTTTATCTGGTGGTATTCATATATTAACATCCATATTTGTATCATTAACCAATTTACATTGGAATTTCCTTCATTGACATGAAAATGAGTCTCCAATTTTCTATTAAAATTTTTGAATCATTTGATGTTTATATATTCATTATCTCAAATAGAAGAGTTATGGAAAATTTACTTTTCATTCACATAAATAAAAATTATTAACAATTCAATTCATGGTTGGGAGGTGGTGAATACCCAGGAAATCTCCACTTACAATTAAATTGAAATGTTTTAAAGGGATCTTGTTAAATAGTATATAATGATAGGATTTCAGGGAACCCCTTTTCTAGAAAACATATTATCCAAAAAAATTCCTTCACTCCACAATTTATCAATTTTAATCCCTTGATCAATGATCTAACTAGATCTCTTGATAATATAAATCAAATCCCATGGGGGAAATCCTTACCCCCAAGTAAATCAACAGACACTTTGGTATCAGATTGGTTCATTATAATACCAATTTCATATAATCATCAAAACCCTATACAATTTTATACCACCATTGATTCATCTCTAATATAAATTTTGAGACAATAGTAGGAGTTGAAACTGAAGATAACAAACCCTATATGGTCTTTTATAATTCAACACCCACTAATAACACAAGATTAATGAGATCATCCACATTAGGATTCAACCTTGACTTTGGGGGAATCTAACAAATCCAAGAACCTCAATTAGACCCAAATTTTACATCCATATTCCTAGAAACCTCTGGTATGATGCAATGAAATGATAATGAAGTTTCCCCACTTGGTAGAAATCACACAATCTCCACCACCAGTATTTTTTAGATAGATATGGATTAAAAAGGTGTAAACTATACCTTCCCTCCCTATATTGATTACCTCCCATATGTTCTAGAACCCAACTATGAAAATTAATTTATGAGATTTAAATATATATACCCTATACTTTTACACATATCATTAAATGATATTAAGAACAATTAAATATCTTATAATATGATAAGGATGATAATATATTCTTTTATGGAAGACTAATTTGAGAAAATTTAAAATATGGGACTAAATAAAACATTTCTGTATTTAATATTCATATTGATTTCATACCTTCCATTGGGGTCATATATCTACATCATATAACCTAAGGATAACCTGGAAAATGGATGAGATAATTTCCCCATAAGAGAATACACATTATAATAAAGCATAGTGCATGGGTAAGAAGGCATAACATTATGATATAAAAAGTAATGGAACATGATTAAACATTATGAATAATAACATATAGAAAATGGGTCCATATAATCATGTATTCCACGTAATTTAGATGTGGCACAAAACATTACATTTGTATGAGTCAAGGATCATTTAAAATAGAGTATCACGAGTCAAGAGTAACCACCAAGACTATTGCACATAGAGCATGTTTAAAGGTTAACAACCAAGACCATTGCACATAACATATCATGAGTCTAAAATTTACCCTAATAATTGGAGTAATACCCAGGTACACCCATCATAAAAAGTTCATGGATATTCTTTCCACCTAAATAATCATACCTAATCAATATTACATAAACATAGAGTTCCCCTAGAAAGAAATAGGTATTAGAATCATGTCACATAGAATAATAAATGTAGATATCATACAAGTGTCTATAAAATAAAATAATTAAAACATACTTGGGAATTTATATGTGATAATAGGAATATATAATGGAAGTGATGTTAAAAATAAGTGATAACATGCAAAAAGAGCATTTATGAAAATTTATAATTAAAACATTTCAGTGTTGTTTTAAGGAAAACACTAAAGAGAGTTTTAAATATAAAATGAAACAATATTTTATTTAAAATAATAAGTAAAAAATAAGTTTTTAATAATAAAAATACTAATTTTATTAAAACAATTGTGTCATAAAATAGATGATATAGTGCACATGAAATTGGGTAAGATTTGGGTTGTTTCCCTTAATTGGGATTTCTTATCGCCAAGAATTAGGAAGAGCGTCATTAAAAAACATATATATCCCAAAAACAGAATGATGAATGGAACTTGGTAAAAGACTTTGGAAAAAAAAAATTTAATGTTTACATTAAAATAATATTTAATTACATTTGGGTAAAAATTGAGAAAGTTTAACCGGAAGAAATAATGGAGGTTCTGGTAAAATCTCTTACATTTAGTCCGAATGTGTTCTTCCCTTGATCAAAATGTGGAGGATAATAAAATTATATTCATTAATTAATAATTATATAAAAATTTATAAATTTTTTTATTTATTATAACATTATTTAGCCTATTTAAGGCCTTCTTTATGTGTTAATATGTTCAATTTCATTATTTTTGAGTGTTTGATTCCTTGGTTTTAATGATCAGTTTAGTTATATGCATGTACTGCTAAATATATAAGATGAGAAAATATTTTGTAAATGAATTTATATGTTATCAGTAAACATCTATATGATCACTTGGTTATAAAATTTATTTGGTTATTTGGAGTGAGGATGAATCATTATTCAAAACATTAATGATAGCAGTTTGGGTTAATTGGAAATTTTTTATCACAATGAACTCATTTTATTTTATAAATGAATATCATGTGTAAAAAATATTCTATAACCATAAAAATATAAAATACATATATTATTTTTTTTCGATCATAAACATGTTTTTATGACAATTATTTTGGATTGTAATAGAAATTGAAAACCCCCCATCCATTAATGTTATAAATTTACACATCTCAGATGGCGTTTTCATTTCCAGAATAAATGTAGTGAAAATAATAAATGATGATGAATTATGAAATTACCATAATTAAATTATAGTACATTTTCATAGTTGGACTTATCAAACAATTTATATGAGTAGAGGTGAGTATAGAATAGAAAATAATAGACTATGAATATAAATTGAATGAAAATAGAAGATGGTTTTACATCTTGATTTATTCCTTTTGATAACATCTTTTGGGTTGGGTTATTTTCTTTTTATGATAAAAAATATTTAATTTGTGGGGTAGGGGATTTTGAAGAAATTTTAGAAGAATTTAGGTGAGGCACATGTCTTGAGAAGTGTGTGGAGAAGAGGTGGTGATAGGTTGTATTTATAGTGGTGGAGAGGGATAATTTCTCAATATTTAATTCATTATTTCATTTTTTTCTCAAGGAAATAAATAATGTTGATTATTGTGATATAAATTGTAAATATAATATGTGTCTTCCATCCAGTAGTTCTTACATTAGAAAAACATCATCCATGACTCTATAATTCATGTATTTTGGATTTATCCTTTATTGTGGTATTTTACTATTTGCCAAAAATACATGTATTTTAGGAAAATCCCAATAAAATAGTTAAATGAATTTTTGAGGTATTGAATTCAAAAATGATCTCGAATTTATGAAAATAATTTTATAATTAGGTTGAATATAATTTTTATTTAAAACCATTATTTACATGGAATATAAAATTTTTAACATTAAAACTGATTTTCTAACACATTGAAAAATTTGTTAAGTTCTCTTAAAATTATCTTATTAACATAAGACCATAAAAAAGACGTTTTGAATAAATTTTTTGAAAATAATTTTTACTTTAAAGTATTATATTAGACAAAAAAATGTAATTAAATATTTATAAATTATTAAAATACCAACACTTAATAATAATTTTTCAAAATGTTTATTTACATATATAATGATATAATTATACCATATTGACACATAATATTGAAAAATATTCTTTATACATTCATTGGTCTGGTAACGATTACATTGGTAGGTATACTATTCATAATGGTAACATTATTATTCGAATGGTTAAGTTACTATTTTATTAGTAAATGTTCTTTATCTTCTAAAGATTCCTTTTATTTAACACATTATTCATTTATAAATTTTGATGTTTATTCTATATGTAATGTTATATTATTATACTATAATAAATAATTATAATAATGGAAATCAGTTGATAAAACATTTGGTCATTTCATTCTTCCCCCTTATGAAAATTTACCCTTGAAATTATGTTTTATATTCTAAGAATAATATATGTGTGGGTACTTCTCCTTGATCGCTTCCTCCAATACCCAAGTTGCATATTCATACTTATGGCTCTGCCATAGAAATTTTACAAGGTGAGCAGTCTTGTTGCATATAACATTATCTCAACGATCCAATATCTTTATTGGATGATCCTCAAAAAAATGGTCATTATCCTACTGTACCACCTTTTAAGTCAGTACATATGAAGGTTCAAGTATTTACATCCTTAAGAGATATATTTCCAATACATTGTATACTTTATACATTGTAGGTGGATGTGCTAGTCGATAGGCCACAACTCTGACATGATCAAGATTCTCAAATAGGGTGATGTACCTGGGAATTACCTTTCCTTTCTTCCAAAATCTCATGACCTTATTCCATGGGGATGTTTTGTGGAATACCATGTCCCCAACACTGAACTCGAGGCCTCTTAAATAATTGTTTTCATATAACTTTTCTTAAATTTTCAGCTACCTAGATGTGATATTGAATGGTTTTCCCCTTCTCCACCATTTCTTTGACCATTTCAGGTCCTATAAGTTGAATCTCACCGACATTGTCACAACACACTGGCATTATACATTTTTCCCCATAAAGGGATTCATATAGATACATTTGTATTATGGAGTGGGAGAAATTATTGTAGGATAATTATACTACTGGAAAATGTTGTTCCTACCCTCCATTGAAGTCTATAGAACACACACTCAGTATTTCTTCTAGTTCTTGAATGTTTCACTTGGGTTGGCCATAAATTTGAAGATGATAGGCCTTACTAAAGTTTATCCTAGTGCTTAGAGCATTTTGGAGACATTTATAGATCATAAATATGATCCTTGGATTTCTATGTAATACAGTCGATAGTGGAACTTCATTTAGCCTTACCACATATTTGATATAAATCCGTACATTTTGATCTAATGAGAATTCCTCTCGAATTGTGATAAAGTGATCTCTCTTTATAAGAGGACCAATATTTATCCATATAATATTGCTTCCACTTTTTGTCCATATAATTCAACTAATAAAGTCTATGGTAATGTTCTCCCAATTCAGTTGTAGCATGGGTAGTGGATGCAATATCAGATTATACATTTTAATTTTATCCTTTGCATCTTAACATATCAGGAACGTTGATGCATATTCATCAATATCCTTATTCATATTTCCCCACAAATAGTTCCCTAAAAAATCATGAAACATCATTATGCTCCCTGGGTGGATAGAGAATGTTGAGCTATGTGTGTCATTAAGAATATTGTTATTCATCTCTAGATCATATGGTACACATAGTCATGACCCAAACCATACATCTCCTTCGTCATCAATCTTGAACACATATGATTTCTTATTTCTAATAGCTTTCATCCTTTTTAAAATTTCAAACTCTTTTCATTGAGCATCCATTATTTTCTTTAAGAAGTATAGTTGAGAATTCATTTCATGAAGTATTGATTATGTTCGCCCATTAATTATTCTGATTTCCATCTCTATAAGTCTAAGATGATTGGATCTTTCTCAATTCTCATAATTGTTATAGATGCATAATCAGTTCTACTTAGAGAATTTTTAACCTTATCTTCCTTACCGGGATTGTAGTGGATTGACCCATCATAATCCTTCATGAGATCTAACATTCATTAGAGAATATTAATCTCCTTTAGTGTGAATATATATTTGAGACTCTTATGATCAATATATATCACACACTTCTCTCCATAGAGATAATGTCGCTATATTTTCAATGCAGATATCTTAGAATCCAATTCTATATCATGAATGTGATAGTTTTCCCATTAATATTCAATTTACATGAGGTTAGGGTATCATGTTGTCATTTTCCATCAGAACACAACCTAATCCATTCATTGATGCATATCTGTACACAAATATTTATTCACTTTTTGGAAGTTTTAGTATTAGTGCAGCGATAAGCCACTTTTTGAGCTCCTTAAATATCTTCTCACAGTATTTGGTATAGAAAAACATAACTCCATTCTCTATCATCATAGTTATTGGGTTTTACAATCATGATATGTTATTCAAAAATTGTCGGTAATACCCATCTAGTCAATGAAAACTATGTATCTCCATTACAGATGATTCAAGGTCTATAGATATCCCTTTTTTGGTGATAACATTCTTCAAGAATGATAGTTCCCTATCTAGAACTCACATTTATATTACATAGAATAATGTTTCTTCCTTCACAAAATATTCATCACAGTATTAAAATGTTCCCCATTTCCTCTTTACTCTAGGATTATATCATAATATCATTGATAGATACAACCACTTATTTTTCAAGTTATTCGCTAAGGAGTATATTCATTATAACCTTAAATTTTATTTGAAAATTAGTGAGTATGAGGGGAATAAATATGAAATCATAATGTTCATTCTTTGTTCGAATGGTAATCATGGGAATATATTCTTTCCCCACCTTTAATTGGTGAAATCCAGACTGAATGTCCACCTTTGAGAAATAACAATCCCCACATAGTTGATAGAACAATTTATCTATCTAAGGTAGGGTATACTAGTCCTTTATCATGATTTTATTAAGATCATGATAATAACTGAAGAATAAAATTTTTACATTCTTCTTCATAATGAAGATAACTAGTACACCCCCAGGTGAAGAACTCTGGTGTGTAAAACCCTTCTCATGATTCTCTTGTAACTACTTCTTCATCTCTTACATATCTATACTGGTAATTATATAATATATTTTATATATAGGCAGATATACAATAATAAGTTCAATTAATAATTTAACCAATCATTCAATAGGAAGAACATGAAATTCATCTGGTAATACATCAGTTTAATCCATCACAAAGGTAACATCTTCAAGCATGATCATATCGATTGTCTAAATCATTTCAGCAAGATATTCTTGCTCAAAAATAAGTAATATCCACACTCAAGATGATGATTCTAAAGGTGATTAATCCCCCTCCTTATAATTATAATGGATTATAGGATACTTTTATATATGAAGAGTGATATCCATTTCCCAATAGTATATGTATTCTTTGTATAAAGACAACAAATTGATTCAAAAAATAGATTCAAACTCTACCAAATGGAGTATGGAAAGACTTGTTTGGATGTTCAGTCCACAAAAATTAACAAGGGAGGAGGTATATACTTTCGAAGAAATAATTTATCCACCTATTATTCTCACAGATAACTCAAAATCAAAACATTGAAGTATTGATTTTATAGTTGTACTAAACATTCAAGATATAAAAGAATTCATAGAAGAAAGATCAAATACTAAATTCATTATAATTGAAAGAAAAATTTGTGTACCTACTATCACATCATTTTTCTGATCCACATAAGATGTAAGGATAGAATAATCCCTTCATGTTTACTTGGTGGTTGTTTTTTATTACTCTTGACATCTCTTGTCTTAGAAAAACTGTTTACATAATGCCCATGTTTCTTTCTGTTGAAACAATAATCTACTGGAAGAGAATTGATATTAACCGTACTTTCTTCATCCATATGAGTGTAATTATTCATATCCCTTTTACAGTTCTTTTCTAAATGTCCCATTATTCCACAATTGAAGTAGTTCTTGGTTCCATTTAGATATTTCTAAGGATTATTCTACCCACAATTTTGACATGTCGGATGTTCGGTCTTCTTCACATCATGTGATTTTTGTGTTGATCCTACCCTGTTAGACTCTATTTTCCACTTTTCATCAGGCCCAATGGACCACTGATATTCTCTAATCTCCATTTCATACTTAAAGGAACCATGAAAAAAAATACCCTCATAGATATGAGAGTCTCAAATCAGCAACAATTTTTATAGACTCAACTTTAGTCCTCTAAACAAGTGATCCATATTGCATTCAGTAGTTATGACAAAGCCAGAGTCTTAATTAGAAAACCTTGTATAGTTTTCTTTATACGCCTTAATAAACTTATCTCCCTTCTACATGAGTCTGAGGAACTATATTTCTATATTGATATGGAAGTTTCATAGAAAATATTTATTGAAAATATTTTTCTCGAATTCCTCTAAATGAAAGGAATCAATTTCATCTTTGGGCATTGTGTTCTTGATCAGTGTCCATAAAATTCACCTTCAAAATGATAGACTGTGAGTATAAAATTTCCCTTCTTCTATATAATTAAGAAAAAATAATATCCCTTCAATGGATTAATACATTATTCTATGAGGAGGGGATAAAGAGATCAACTAAACATTGGAGGCCTTTTCAGTTTAAAGGATTTGATGACATCATTCCCTTTCCTAGGAGGAGGACAGAGTTCCATAAGATTCATGTTATTATTCATAACATGAGCCAGCTGAGAATGTACTGTCATAAATTTTTAACCACCCATTCATTTCAGTTTTGGAATATAATTTGGGAAATAAACACATTTCCTATCACATTGATAGTTGGAACATGTTCTTCTATTTCATGCCAATAACAAATAAAAATAATGATCTATTAGGGGGCTTGAATACTTAGCTAATAATAAAAAAAATAAAACACTAATCATAAATGGTAAAACGGTTAAATGAAAATTATATCGTACCTTATGATTCCATAGGATTCAATCTAGGTTATCAAGGATATTTTTCTTAACCTATATTCTTTTGGTACTTTTTGTTCCCTTAATAATGGTTTGTAAAGTGATTCTGAATTTACCAATGAAAATCACGTAGAAGTGTCAAACCAGGTGCGCAGTAAGGCTCATTGCTAGGTACCAGGTTACCCCTAGTCACTCCCCGACAACCATGCTAGAGTTGCCACTCCTATATAGATATATATTATAACCTCATACACATGTACTGTCTATATATAGATGTATGTTATCGATAAACCACTTACATTATACTTACCAAAACATAGGTTTGTTTTCTTATACATAGTATTGTTCAAGGTGTTCTTACTAAGGTTCTATATTCAAAATATCCATAATTTAGTATACCATACTCTAATACCAGCGATAGAAACCCTGGAATTTTACACATATCGTTACATGATTTTATGTATAATTAAATATCATATTACAAGCCAAGGATAGTAAATTCTAGTATTTTGGATGATTAGGCACATAAAACTAAAAATTGGGGACTAAATAAAACAATTTTTATTTAATATTCATATAGAACACATAATTTTATATTTTGGTCATGCGTATTCCTTTGGTAACTAAGAAATAACAAGAAAAAAGGGATGGGGTAAAATCTCCATAAGGAATTAAATATAATAATATAGTTTAGAACATGGGATAGAAGGCCTAAAAGAAGTGATACAAAAAGGCATGGAAAATGATTAGTCATTAGGATCTTAACATATAAAACATGGGATCATATAATTAAAGAATCATATCAATTTTTAATAAGTATAAACCATGAATTTAGTGTGAGGAAAAGCTTATTGCACATTTAGTATAATCAGTCTAGGCCAACCACCATAACCATGTCACATGGAGCATGTGTCAAGGCTAAGCACTAAGATTAATAAACATAACATCTCATTAGACCAAACATTACCTAATTAATTAGAGAGAAATTAGGGAACACCCATCATAACATGTTCATCAATATGTTTCCACAAAAATAGTCCCACATAATCAATCATACATAAACTTATGGTCGCCCATTTAATGAAATGAGTTTCATAATCAAGTCATAAAGAATAACTAATTGGTGTATTATACAAGTTTACTTGAAATAAAAGTATTAAAACATATATGGTCAATAATAAGTTAATGTAGGCATATATCCTGGTATGTGATGTCATAAATGTTTTATTACATTTAAAAAGATTATATAAGAAAATTTAGCATTAAATTATTTTAGTGTGGTTTTAATGAAAATACTAAAGTGAATTTAAAATAGAAAAGTTCATAATCATTAATATAAAACTTGAAGATAACCAATAATGTTTTAATAATAAAAATACAGGTTTTATAAATACAATTGTATCTTAAAATAGATGATATAGTGAACATGAAATTGGGTAAGAATTTGTGAAGTTCCCTTAAATCAGGATTCCTTATAAGGAAAAATTGAGAAGGGAATTATTTAAAAACATATTTTCCTTAAAAAAGACAGATGAATGGATCTTGATACAAGATTTTGGAAAAAATAAAAAAACATTTATATGATTTATGTAAAAATAAAGGATAATTTCATTTGGTTAATAAGTGAGAAAGAGTCACCCGATGGAATAATGGTTGTTCGGAAAAAATTCCTTACCATAGTTCCAAATGTGTTTATCCCTTGATTTTAATATTTAGTTTAGTCAATTTATATTAATTAATTAATTATTACTAAATAATTTATATAAGTATTTTATTTATTATTACTATATTAAGTCCATTTATTGCCGTTTTGATGGGTTGAAAGGCTGTATTTCATTGTTTGGGAATCATTGTTTCCTTAGTTTTCGTGACCGGTTTACTAATATACATATATAGATAACAATTTAAGATGATAAGGGTTCTATATATTTTAATTTATATGTTATTATAGAAAATAAATCATATTACATGGTTATAAAATTCATTTGGTTATTTAGAGTGAGGATGAATCCTTATATAAAACAATAAGGATAACTATTTGGGTTAATTGTAGGTTTTTGATCCCAAAAACCTAATTTGTCATTATAAATTAATATCATTTTATGAAAAAGATATCCAAACCATAAATAAAGTACAATACCTATATTTATGTATATTTCAACCATAAAATTTGTATCATGACTATAATTGTAGATGGTCATAGTAATTGAAAACTCTTCATCCTTGAATGTGATATATTAACACACTTCAGATTGTGTTTTCATTTATAATATAAAAGGATGGGGGAAAAGAGATGATTTTTAATTATTACATAATAAAAATAAAAATAAAATAAATGTACGTTAATGTTATTATCATACAATTTTAATGAGGAGAGGTGAGGATAGAAAAGAAAACAAAGGAACATGAAAATAAATTGAATGAAAACTGAAGTGGGTTTTACCTGTGGATTCCTTCATTTTGAGATCCTCCATAGGGGTTTGGTTTTGGTCTTTTGATAAGAACAAACGATCCTGGTAATGGGGGAGGTTATTGGAAAAAACATTTAGAAGAATTTTGAAAAGGAATACGTCTTGATATGTGTGAGGATAAGAAGTGGTGAGGGGTGGCATTTATAGTGGAGGGGAGTGATGTTATCTCAATATTTAATCATTAGTTTATTATTATTCCCATGAAAAGAAATATTTTTGATTATTGTGATAGAAAACATTAAATACAGTATGTTTGTTAGTACCAATGGTACTTACATCAGTAGAACACCATCCATGAAACCATAAATCATATATTTAGCATTTATCATAAATTATCGTATTTTACCATTGACAAAAAAATTAAAGTATTTTAGAAGAGACCCCTAAAAATAACCGTAAATATATTTAGACATATAGAATTATAAAATTAACTCCAATTTATGAAAATTATTTTCTAAATATGATAATTTGTTTAAATCATTATTTACATGGACAATACAAAGTTTAACATTAAAACAAATTTTCTAACACTTTGAAAAATTTATTAAGTTCTTATAAAACTATCTTATAATAATATGATATAAATACAATAATTTATGAATAAATATGATGAAAATAAATTTTTCTTTTAAATTATAAAATTTGACATTAAGTTTTAATTAATCATTTATAACTTATGGAAATAACAACTCTTAATTAATGATATTTAAAATGTATATTTACATATAATATGATATAATTATATGATATTTACAATTATAAGATGGAAAACATTTATTTATACCTTCATTGTTTATGTTACTATTACATTGGAAGCTTTACTATTCATATAGGCCACATTACTATTCCAATGCTCAAGATACTATTTCATTAGTAGTTGTTCCTTTACTTCTATATATACATTTTATTTCACCCATTCACCCATTATAATGTTTTCATTATGGTCTATATATAATATTGTGTGATTATACAATAAGACCTTATTATATGAAAGGAAATCCATTAATAAAACCTAAGGTCATTAAGTAAAATGTCATCTTGTTCTTCCTAGTTTCGAAGTAAAAGGATTCATGAAAGGCCAGCATGGATTCCCCTTGGACTTTGATATCATTGAATTGTCAAATGATATGATATATAAATAGATATCATTCCTATTAAAAGAATAATTTCAATAGAGATTCATGTGTTGGGTAAGAAAAACAACAATATTTGGAATCCATATATATACCTCCCTTATATAAATTGTTATCAGTGGACAATGAATCGTTCAATAGACTATATACATGGTATATCATTTTCAAGGGAATAATTTTCCACCATAGCTTTGTCACCCACCAATAGTTATTACTACTAACATGCACTGTTTCATTTAAATTCTAGATTTTAAAATAGTACAATGTGGATTTTTTGAATGTAAAATTGTGGGGATCATATGATATGCTAATACTATAAAATATACTTCTTTGTTGTGGATTTAGAGCTATGTTGAAAAATCACAGATACTTAATATCCTCTTTGAACATTATATTTAGGATAGAACAAGTAGGAAATGAGAGAGAGAAGCCATCCTAGTTCTCCTTTCTGAAAATTATATCACAATATTTCATAACATTTCATTCACATCCTTAAAATACTCTAGGTGATCTGTCATACACCTTTAGAAACTTTTTCCTTCCTTGTACCCACATCTCATTCTCTCTAGTCTATTCCAAAACTATACATTATGAACCTTGTCCCCAATTTTTTTCCGTCGATAATATCCCTTGGTAGTTTCACCGACATGGATTTAATGGCCACCAAAATATTATATATGTTTATAGCTCTTTAACCAATAATCTTTTCCATCCTCAACCAAGAAGCCCAATCACATCTTCTAGCATGTATCGAATCCAAAATAAATATTATCATGATTTCTTCTAACTGGTCCACTACCACTTTTGTTTTTTTCATCATAGAAAAACAATTGTTTCAAGATCAATTTTAGCTCACTATTATCCATTTTTACTCAAAACCCAAATGAAATAAATTTGGTTATCCAATTAAAAATGAGGCTCATGATCCTATATGGTATTCTATAAAACTGAGAATTATTAATTCTTCTATTAGAGAGTGGATCACTATGATAAAACATTAGTATCTAACCTATGTATTCCTAGCATATTTTGAATTATTCTACGCCATCTCCATTGTAATTTTTATGAAATATACACACTTCTATTCACATTATTTATCATATGACCACTATATTACTTTTGGAAACATTAATTTACATGATATAGGGGTGAAATAACATCATATTGTCGTCTACATCCCTAAACCATGTGGACCTAGATCTCTCCCTTTTATTCATTCCAATATCCAGTATTCTCCTAGTAGGTTTTCTATGTATATCATTAAAGATAAATATTATATCATAATAATAGTTATAAAGTAGCCTATCCTCAAAATTATAAATCTAAATTTGAATATTTTTCAAACTAGTGTCATTTCATGTGTTGTTGTTCAACCATTCTAGAAACACCTTTCTGAACCATTGTTTGAGTGATATTAAACCAACCCACGGTTTCCTAGTGACGAGATGGTTCTGGGTATCACTAACTGTAGATAAATAACCATCATTCATTTTCTTTTTTCATGATAAATTTACGTGACTTTCTCTATTGTTATCCCTCATAATCTTTAAAATTAGTGGTGAATTATTGGATAATGCATGAGTGGAGTGGGTATCCTTAAATAGAATTAAATAATATATATCTTTCATATTGACTAGACATTGATCAAGTCTACTCCATGTAGGCATTCTCTTTTTGTGGTTATTACACCATGAAAATTTTCTACCAGAAAACCCATGATCAATCAACCCATTCAAATACATGATTTATTTTAAGTAATGTATCACATTCTTGGAATAATTTATTCTACCTTAATCTCAGTTTCATCCAATTTTTTATAAAAATAGCCACTTCCAAACCACAGTAGTCCCCATAGATGAAATATTGGGATTCTTCTACAAGACAAGATATTTTCTTCCATGCAAAACTAAACATAAAATAATTTTAAGAGGGTATTCATTCCCTAGAATGTGCCCCTATTTGAAATATATTGTGGTAAATAATACCCACACTACACAATTAAAATTTTTTCCCAAATAAATTTATATATCATTATTTCATGAATTATCATCCATGGAATTCATCAACTTAATATAATTAGAAAAATTATAGATATCTTCAACACATTGCATTGTCCCCAAGAGACCAATAATTGACGCATCCTGATAATGAGAGAAATTATTTAAACCTAAACGCATACACCTCATATAATTAACACTAAAATTTCATACCATTATTGAGATCATTGATGAGAGGAGGCTGGGGTTTTATAGCCTAATAGAGACCCTCCATAGAACTAATTAACATAACAGTGAATAATTTTAATTTGAGTGAGTGATGAAAATTTTATTAATAATAATTGTCACCATACTCAATATTA
Organism: Viscum album; assembly: GCA_963277665.1. Taxonomy (NCBI): domain Eukaryota; kingdom Viridiplantae; phylum Streptophyta; class Magnoliopsida; order Santalales; family Viscaceae; genus Viscum; species Viscum album. The sequence goes on from OY728161.1 coordinate 1,878,342,655, forward strand.
AATTCCCATTTTCTGAATTTTTTCAATGTATTCTGAATTGGTCTCCAGTAACATTAACACCTGAAAGGGAATCATTGAGCACAACAGTTCTTCACATTTATCCTCAATGTTATATTCTGTAGCTCTATTTCTTGAGAAATTATTCATGTCATTTTATAAACCCCAAAAATAATTCTCTTAATATTTCTCCTAATCTGGTTGTGCTGATGCCACCAACACTAGAGTGATGTTTGAAACATTTTTCTCTGATAGATGTGGCAAAAATTTAATCATAGAAAACTGGGATCTAGGGGCCTTATTTTCAATAGGCTAAAACAGAAGCTATGGATATAGAGATATAAAATCCAATCGACATAATATCTTGATCATAGGATTCAAACATAAGTCATGCGCGTTATGTGTGTCTTCGAAATTGAAATTTGAAGTCACTTTTGGAATCCCACATTGTGAAGAATGGAATTCAATTGGATGTAGTCGTGACCACTCCCAACAACACTGAATATCCTGCCACCATCATGATCATCTATCCTAATGTGATTCATTGAGTTTCCATCAATTCTTCCAACATAGGATTCTTTTGGCAAGGCATCCTCCACCTTATGCAATAATTCACTGAAAGTCAATAATTACCACAAACAATATATAAACCTAATAACACATGGTAAAAAACTTTCTTCTATATAACCAACCAATATCCACCCCTAATACTCCCATATGAATGAAGTTGAGAGGAAAATTATATTCAAAAAATATATTAGGTGCTACTGTTGCCAATAATTATCAAGTCTTTTTATCCAATAAATGTAAATTCCCCAATGAATTACCAAAATTTTGTAACGTAGATGAGTTTTGAAAGGGTAATGGTTTCCCAAGAATTCTAACCCACACCACTTATCTTATGGATTGTCTCCCAAGATGAGTATCAAAAAACCATATTTATAAAGAAAAGTTCCATGAACCACACCTAAGATCTTCTATGGACCATTCCATAACCCTTTTACTCTATGTGAACAAAAGTACATAAGATCGTGTACTAGAGATAGTGGGTACTACCGTATTTTTTTGGAGACCCCACGAACCGATAGGGTTCCTGAAGAATGACAAGGTTGGTTCATCCCAACCAAAAGAACCAACCAATGAACTGTTGTCAAATGTAACCTCTAAACTTAGTACATATTTAGAAAAATAAATCACTGAGAATACATCCACTTGATCAACACACCATGGAACCCCAACCACTGGTGGAATGCTTGAAATCCCACATCAAGCTCTATCCTCCCCTGAAAAGAGAGCCTCTTAAAAAATAAACCACAGTTCAAGATATAAATATCTAATTATAAATAAAGGTAATTTCATTCTTTATTACATATTCAATGGACACAAAATGCCATAAAAATATAAAGGGGGAGGGTTGAATAAATATTTAAATTCAGTTTTAGGTATCATTATTATAAAAAAAATTTACACCAATTAATGTACCTAGTTTGTTAACTATCAACACATCTACAAATGAATACAAAAAGACAGTACTAATTTTCAAGGAATAACTCTCAAAATGAGAATGATAACACTTGGCCTGATCTGGATTATAGTAAGACCATATGACACACTAATATCAACAAATGCGTCCAAAACATAGAAAATATTCATTTAATCACATTACAATAAGTATGCAGACAATGTATTAGTGCTACCTATATTTTTATAATAGATAATGATTTTATTAAAAAATTAAGAAATCGTTTAGATGAACTATACTTAAATAGTGTTGTATGAACACTTAATTTATTTTTTTATTCAACCAATAAAGTCATATGTTTTTCCACTAGTATAAATAGTATAACATTTTAATCATCTTGTTTATCTAAAATAACATTCTAAATAAATTATATAGTTACCAGTATCTCTTCCCAAACTCATATTACATATGTGAATTTTTTGTCTAACACTAGTTATAGGAAAAGAAATTATAATTTTTAATTGAATATAAAATTATAAAAATAGATCGCTAAACTAATTTCTAATTTTTTAACCTTTATCTAGATTAGATTTCCTTATTTCTAACTCTTCTTCTACTCAATATATAAATATCAGAAATTTTGTAGCATGACTGAGAATTTATCCCTCAACTCTATATCTTATTTTAATTGTAATAATCATATTTTTAATTGGGTAAACATTTTTATCCCTATTATTGAATTAAAAATAGAATATTTTGATTTTAAAATATGAACAACAAGTTTAAACAACATTAGGATTAAATATTTTCCATTAAAATATTAATTATGGAATATCTTCATTATTTTCGTATGGCTGGATAAACTATACAATGTTTCTATGTTTAAATGAACCTCATGAATAATTTATTATATACTAGATTGGTATATTTTACATTTTAACTTCTATCATTGAAATTACTTTTAAACTGACCCCTTTTATGAATATTCATATCTTTTAGTAATTGATATTTTATATATTAGTATCTTATACACGAGAAGACTCAAATTTCAAGGAATATATCTTATAAAATCCGCACATCATACAAACCATGTAATATCATATAATTTTGATCCATCGTATGAAGTTGTCTAGTTTCTTTAAAAAACTCTTGGATTAATAATCTATTACTTATAATGAATCTTATAAAAAAAGAAATTACTCTGACAAGATTTATTTATAGTATTTCTACATGTCAATTAACTCTTATAATATTTTTTATACACATTTAATGTTCATTTTTACTCTTATGAGGTAGTGAGTTACTCATTTGAACTCTATGATGACTGATATATATTCAACATACCGTTGAAAAATCATAAATTCCAGCTAAAATGACTCTTATGATTATTTTGAGGACTTAAGAACAATCATTGTACCAATTCATAAATTGAGGGATACATCAAAATATTTCCATACCAAGTTCAAAATGCTCTAAATCATCTCAACCCATCTTCAAACATTAAAAAATTATGCACATTACTTATTTTTACAAATATTAATGCATTTGTGGACAAGATTAATGAATTGAGAATGAAATATAACATGTTAAGCATATCCACTTCAAAACGACAATTTTTTCTTCTATTGAGATAATAAAAAAATCATAATGGAAAAAAGTTATCTTCAAATTATTCTGAAGTAAACAAACACCATAAAAATTCTATTGTGATAAAAAAAATATGGCCTCTTATCCCTTTTACAGAGAGCCTTCCTATTTTAATTCAATTCTCTCATCCATATAAACTAGATCAAATCCATGGTCCATAATGAACCAGTCATTGTATAATCACCATGGCCTAAAATTACATGCACATATCCTCTAGGATTCTAAAATTGATATAATAATTTTCCTCATTCATTTGGGGTCATCATTTTTACATTATTTATATGTGAACCACATCATATTTTTTCTAATAAAAATGAACTTAAACATAGTGAATAATTCCATGAGAGAGTATATGTCTATATTAGTCTCTCATTTACGTGGAATTTATTTGATTAAGATAATAAAATAAATTAATGATATATATTACTCACTGGGACAAAACCGTTGGTGTTCATAATTTGATAAAGCCTATTCTACTATTTCTATGTCTTCACCTTACAAAACTATGGAAAAATTAGATCATTAAAAAGAAAATTATAGAGAAAATTATTTTACATTTAAAATAAATAAAAGGAACCATAAGAAAAATTATAATTTGTACTCGATAAGACTCATATGATTCATGGATGAGGGAATGTTATGCTCAAAATTCATATAAACATAAAAATTATGGTGACTAACATGTATACCTAGAAACATTAATGCATTATCACTAGACCAATTGGTCTAGATTTAAATTTTAAAAGACAAACATTTCAACCTACCCTTAATATTCTACTATTCCTTGTGTACATCATTATATTTGAAAATTATGGTGACCCGAACCCAGTTTCCACATAATGGGTGCCCCGAGCCTGGGGGAACATGTCCTGAAGTGCAACTTCCCAGACGCCAGAGCCTACTGACTAGAAGCGAGGTCCAAGGGTGAGTCTTTGAGAAGAGTATTCCTTCATTATCATATTATGTCACATTAGGAGGGATATAGATGAATAGTAAATAGATGAAATAATATGAATAAATAGGGGAAGAAAACTGATGTAATAGATAAAAAAAATTAAAAAAATTTATATCAACTAGAATAGTGATGATGTAATTTTAGGTCTGTAGAAATCTAGAAAACATGGATAAAAGAAAATATATATCACATGGTCCACAAGGTAAATGAAAACAAATTATACTCCATGAATCCCAAGATCCTACTTGGTCCTCGGCTATGAAGCTTCATCCTATCAATAGACAATCTTGGATTGGAAGAAACATGTTTTCCATTATTAATACCTGCAACCATGTAATCTACTATGGGTACCAAATGGTTCCTGAAAAGGGTGTTATATAAATCTCAGTGGGCCACCCCAAACGGTGTCTATAACATTTGGTCTGTGTAATGGAATATAGCATGGTATAAAAATATATGTAATGTAAAGAAAGCAGTACAAAATAACTTAATACCCAAGTAATTACTTCATCCCTCAGCTGGTGTCTGAACATGTAACCAGTTCTTTGATTAATCAATTACCATTTAATGTTAATAGGTCACATGAGGCATGTCAGACACTGACATCAATATTATAAGTAGTTCAGGTCCCTATACATAACAAGGAAACCAAAAAATAATATCTTGTAAGGGAGTTCCATGGTAAACACCAAGTTACTGTAAACTCACAGAAAGTTATATCAGTAGTATCTAAGTCTAGATAAGGGGTAAGAGTGTAATTCATGGTTCATAATCCAATGAATTAAACAATAAATAACCTATTGATTTCAAGGTGATCGATCAAGTTAAAATGGGGCTAAGCAAAGATAAGGCCCTATGGGCTATAACAATGGAACCAACAAGTTAGTGCTAGATCCAAGAAGTGTATTCAACGTATCCTATAATTAAAAAAGAGAACCAATGGTGGTATATCAAGAATCCAAGTAATAGACAAGAGTTAGAATATAGGTGGGTATCAACCTAAGAAAACTATATCCTTGAATTGAAATGGGGTTCCAGAGTCCCAAGGTACTCTCCTCTCAGAATCCAAGGTGAGATCATGTCATCCAATTCCTATTTGATATATTAATCATGTAATAATTCATTTGGTTCATGTATTTCGTTCCAATAATGTAGATAGGTCAAGTAGTGGTGAAACCATTGGTCCACGCCTTGTCTTCCATTAGTATTGATTGGCCAAGTAGCATTGCAACCATTTAATCAAGTCTTAGTTAGCCGTTATGGATTATTCAATTATTAAGGTTCACTTTTCTACCTTCCATCAACAAGGAAAGGGGTGCTACAAACAAGTAAACATTATTCACTCTTTTTAAATAAGGTCTAGTTGTATAATTAGAATACATCACATTTTACATTTCATATTTCACATTAACTAAATTTTTTTATGAACATACCTTAGGCGGGTCAAGTGGTGAGAATAAATAGTACATTTCATTATGAAATACTTAGGAATAAAGAGACATTTATGTTAAGAAAACTTGGATTTATAATGGTCGAGATAAGACACAATGGAATGATTCCTCTGGCATGTCAAAACACTCAAAACCCAATTATGGACTAACCTTCGACATGAGGGGAATGTAGTTATGAGTCCAACCACTAAAAACTAATCACATATTTGAAAAGATCATAACCATAACATTCTAACATGTATACTCATGGAATTATAATTTAAGAAAAAATCAACGAAACTGGTGGGCCCCACATGAAATTTCTAAAAACATAAAACATTAGGAATGAGTTATATTCCACAAACCATAGAGTTATACGTTCTTTCTCCATCAATATCAGCACTCGATTTGAATCAGAATGGCGTAGATCAAAAAACAGTGAAAAATGCTCACATGGAGATATCTTGGTAGATAGAGAATGCTACGAATAAAGGATAAAGAAGACTTGAGTACTTACCATTGCACATCCAACATGAAAAACAAAAGCTCTATCAAAAGCAAGATGAGAAATATCTCTTGATTCCACGTTTGGATCTTCAAAATGATCTAAAAATGATAGATAACTAGGTCAATACCACATAAACTCAGATTTGGGAGGAAGATGAAAGATTAATATATCATTAGGAGCATTTTTTGATATTTTAGACATGTTTTTATCCCGCACACGGTTTCCCCTCACGATTTGTCAAACTGTGTGCAAACCATGCGAGACACTTCTACCCGAATCTAGGAAAATAGGTGGTTTACACAGTCTTCATGCACAGCCATGTGCATGCTGTGCAAGGTTCCACTGTTTGAAAAAACACAATCCAAACCATTAGACAAAACATGTGCTAACCATGTGCAAACCGTTTCAATTGTCCTGTTTTCTGGAAAAGAGATGTTTGAGCTCCAAAAAAGTCCCAGACACCCTCAAATCCGTTGAAAACTCATTAGTCCTCTATAAATGGTCCAATGTAATTATTTAGAGTGAAAATAAAAGGATCCATACATGAGTGAAATGACGGGTTCTTACCGTCTTCCCCACATAAAAGAACGTGCCCCAAAGTTCTCTATCCAGTGGTATAGAAACAATTAATGAGAACAACTCGGGCCACTAATCATGTACATCAGCTTTCCTCTCCCAAGTCTCATCTCAATTTTTCTTCCATAGAACCCTTATGAGAGGGAGATACATTCCTTATAGAACATTTTTGTTTCGTTCAATGATGCATACTGGATATTATTTAAAGGTATCATTGGCATCTAACTCACCTTATTTGGGATCAAAGGTATGTGATGGGTCCCAATGATATTTGACAAGTTTTTAGACATGAAAGATGTCGTTCATGGCATGATACCTATAAGGTAGTAGAAATCGATGGGCTACCGGCCTGACTTTCTCTTGAATTTCAAACAGCCTGACATATTGAGGTGACATCATTCTCTTCTTCAACAACCATCTATGGTCGAGCTTGGGAAATACCAAAAAAAATCCCCAACCTCGAACTCTAGGGGTCATCGATGACAATTAAAATAATATTTCTTTCTAGACTGAGCAGTAGTCATACACTTCTTGATTCCTGATTATCTAGACATGTTCTGAAGTCTTATGAATGATATTACAATCTAGTAAGGCTGCATCACCTACATCTAGCCAGAATAAGAGTGAACGACATGACATACTATATAAAACCTTAATGTGAGCCATCTGAATCGTCGCCTGAAAACTATTTTTATTAGATAAATCGATGAGATAGATATGGTTCTCCCAAGAACCACCAATATCATGTAAAAATGCTCATATCATATCCTAGAAAACATGTATTGTTCATTTATATTATCCATCATTAGAAGGGAATAAAGTTGTGATTAGAAGCACCTGCTTTTCAATTTCTTTCTGTAAACCCTTCCAAAACCGGGATGTGAAACAAGCATCCCCATCTGAAATGATAGTACATGGAACACAATGTAGTCATATGATCTCATAGACATATACTCTTCACATCTCATCAATAGAGAAATTCAACCAAATTGGAATAAAGTGGGATGATTTTGTTAGTCGGTAAATGAATACCCATATTGCATTGCTACCACTTGGTGACCTAGGCAATCCAACTATGATATCCATAGAAACAAATTCCCAATTCCATTCTGGGAATGGAAGTCTTTATAATAAGACATCATGTCTCTGGCGCATTGACTTCTCCTAGTGATAGGTGGAACACCTAGTGATGTTTCCTGCAATCTAACATTTCATCCCAAGCCACCAATATTGGCATCTAATATCTCGATATATCTTTGAGATGCCTGGATGAACTATGCACTAGGAAGCATGGGACTCTTTCATCAACACCTCTCTCACTTCAACAGAAACCCAGTTACATCCACATAGAGGCACGACATCATCTCTGTCCACAGACCAATCTGGAGGTGGGTTATCTCCTGATATACTCTCATGGAGAACCAAACCTTTACGATCTGATAACCACATACTCTTCACATTCTCAAAGAGGGAAGAGGTAAATATTATGTCATAGAGTTAATAATTCTTGGGACTATCTTGATACTCCATATGAAGTTCTTAAAAGAGGGAATGTAACTTATATTCATCACTATCATCCTATATGGCTTGCATTTGAGTTTTCTGACTTAGTGCATCTACAACCACATTGCCTTTTCCAGGTATATAGGCTAGTTCAAAATCAAATTATTGTAGATATTCAACCAATATTCACTGTTGGAGGTTCATTTCACACAGATAAAAGTTATACATGATGATCTTGGGACCTGTATACAACAAAAATCACTCACCCAACAAATAGTGTCTCCAGCAATGTAAGGCATGGACAACTGCTTCTAGGTTGAGGTCATGTGCCGGGTAATTTCTCTTGTGAGGCCTCAACTACTGAGATCCATACACAACATTATTTTCCTTCTATATCATCACTACTCCATGTCCAATTCTTGATGCATCATAGTAGAAAATTATAACCTTTATCATGTTCTGGAAGAATCTGAATAGGTGCTGAAACAAGACTCCTATTATGCTCCTAACATAATTTCTCATATTCTTATCATCATAAGAACTTAACACCATTCCTTTAAATCCACATAATAGGTGTAGAAATATTTTAAATCTCTTTTATGGAATTCCTATAATATCCATCCATCCCCAAGAAACGTAGTATATAAAACACATTCATGGGATTCTACTAGGAGACTACAGAACTAACCTTTTTTAGGATCAATATATACTCTTTATTTTCAAATATTATGACCAAATAAGTGGACTATGTTTATTCAGAAGTCGTATTTAGAAATCTTGGCATAAATATTATGCTCTCTCTATGTACTCAAAATGATATCAAGATGTTTGTCACACTCGTTTTGAGTGCATGAATACACCAAGATGTCATCCACAATGACTGGGACAAAAGTGTTTAAATAGGGATAGAATCCACTATTCATCAAATCCCAGAAAATGGCAGGAGAATTCGTAATATTGAACAACATAACAACATACTCATACAGACTATACCTTCTATGGAATGTGGTATGAGATATGTCAGATGGCCTGATACGCACCTGTTGATAACCCGATCTCAGGTCGATCGTAGAGAACAACTTTTCTCCTTGGATCTGGTCAGAGAGATCATCTATTTGAGGAAGAAGATACATGTTCTTGACAATTAGTCGATTCAATCTTCTATAATCCGGACATAAATGTAGAGTTCAATCCGCCTTCTTAGCAGAAAGCATGGGTGAACCCCAAGAGTATGTACTAGTCCATATAAATCCTTTTTCCTTAAAATCATATATCTTCTTCTTTAACTCATAATGCTCAGTAGGTTCCATCTTATATAAAGGAATGGAAACTGAAGCATCTCCTGTAATAAGCTCAGTTGTAAATTCTTCCAATCTCTCAAGAGGTAATCCAGAAAAGTCATCAGGAAAGACTTCCCTGAAATGATCAACTACTAGGGAAATAAGATTGAATCAAACCCTGATCCTCCATATAAATATTTTTAATATGGGAAGTCACTTCACCTTAACAATGATGATTCAGTCCTACTATCCTAGTCTAGACATCCCACTCGCCATTGAAAAGAAACTGTTTTCATCTGGTGATGTAAAAGAAACCATGCAATGATAACAGTCTATAAGATAATGATAGTAGACTAACCATTCGATTCTAAAAATGACATCTAAGCATGTCTCCATTAGATTAAATAGATTCCATAAGAAAGAGTAAATTCCATCTTCAAGGGGACAGTCCATGCACTGGTGTATGCACTGTGTCTGTATTCCCCACAGTGTATCGAGGGTAATTACACCATAGTGATACTATATCTATATTCAGAGACTTATCAAAATAGATACAAAAATTAAATATTTTTAAGCTCATATATCAAACAAATCTGAGTCAGTAGAAGAGGCTACTTGAATAGTACATCGTACTCTAGATGCTATCGTATCCTGATCCTCGGGTATCGGTTGTAAGGAATACAACTGACATGATCCACAAAACTGTGCAATAGATGATCTACCATGATCATGACTGCTCTACAGGCAATGTTGGAGATCACGGATTAGTCTACCACGTCCATGACCTCCTCCTTGGCCCGACCTGCCAGTGCTACTTCAACTCGTTGCCTGATGCAGTGAAAAAGAACTCGCTCCTAAAGGAGGAGCTGAAACTGATCCTTTTCTAAAAAAATGGTGAAAAGGTCATGAAAGAGTGCTGAAAACGAGCCATACGGCTAAAATCCCAACACTCCATTGGGTCTCTATCGCACTAGGGATTCTTATGCACGGGTATTCCACATTGATGACACAAAAAAGTTCTATCAAACTTGATACTCTGGCTTCCACTTCCCTGATGATAAACCTAATGGGAACGTTTCCTACCACCAGAAGAACAATTATCCTGACATGGCACTAATACTTTAAACCTAGTACTCACTCTATCTTATAGGTTTCAATCAGAAATAAGGTCCTGATGAACTATTGTAGAGAATGTATGAAGGAGAAATACATTCACATGAGTTTGGATGGTGTACTAGTGCCCATCCTCAAAATGTCTACAATGAAAAAGATCATCACTGGATAGAAGTAGAGAAAAGTGTTGTATATTAGGGAAACATGATGAATATTCCGTAACTGACATAGAACCCTACTCGAGATGCATGAACTCTCTATCTCTTTCAGATCTCATTGACCGAGGAAAGAACTTATCATAGAAGGCAGTCTGTAAGTCATCCAAAAATAAGCCCCAATGATGTCCGACCTGGGTAATCAAATCCCACCAATGCTTTTCCAAATCCCAAATCATGTGTGTATCAATTTTGAATCTCCACTCTGGATGTGTTTCTAGATGCTCAAAGACATATATCATTGCCTCTATCCAAGACTCAGGAGCTTGAGATCTTCCATCCCATGGAAAAGTAGGAGGATGATTATGTTGTAACTCGCAGGTCAGATCAACAATCATATGTACAACCCATGGAGCACCGATCATGGACTGCATCTTATTTAAGAAACTATCACGAACTAGGGTATTTGTGCCCAGATTAGGTATAGCAGGTGGTGACTCAAGTAAAACCCCTGGATGTATGACTGGAATCTCAGAGCCCACCATGTCTGTAGCATGGTCGTCACCACCCTCTTGAAGAATGACACGAGGATGACGTAATGAAATTGGTCTACAAATTCCAAAGAAAAATCCAAGAAAAAGTATAGAATCAAGGATATAGAATCACTAATTGAAGCTGAATGTAATAAAACACACTACCCATGGCATACTACCCAAACTACATGCTTAGTTATCCAGGTATAGGTATGTTCTCATGTATATGTTTTATGACATTTTGTAGTTAATTCATAGGTTCACACCTTTATCTTTCATAAAAATGACATGGTGGGATAAGGATATGAAACCAATTCATTTTTTATTTCAGGATTCACTTTATATGGATTGTAATTAATGATGAATCAGTTCCAAAACACTTATCCCCCAAAATGACACCCATTTACTTATATCATAAGGTCTTGGCTTGGTAATTTACTCATCCAAACTGATGAGTGCACATACACCTCATGAATTGAGACATTCAATCAATCAAAATAATCCAATGTAATAAAAGAACAAGAAACAATCACAACATCAATCAACAATCACAGGCATATCAAGAAATACAAAGAAGTGAAATGCACCTATATGACATGGCAATATGCATGACATGTAAATTCAAGGCGCCTATAATGATGCATGAAACAATACTATTTTCCCTCATATCATCGGGCCAAGGATTAAATAAATTCCCAAAGATTAATAATCAATAACACCACAAAACAATTGAGTCACCCCATGATTAAATAATTTCTACTGTAATAGGAAAAATAGAACAACAATTTTATTATTGGAAACTTGGATTTTACCCCAAACATGGGTTCATGACGAAAAATCATGTATAATGACAATGTCCCAAGCATTCAAATTCTCCAATATATTATCTCAAACTATTCAAGAATCAAATGAAACCACCTATGATTCCACTCTTTGAAAACACTAACCAAGATGCTACTTAACGGGTGCCCTGATCCTGATGGGCATACGGCCTCAAGCGCATCATCTCAAATGCCAAAGGCTGCCGACTAGTGGCGAGGGCCTAGGGTTTCTCCGTGGGAATACTATTCTATAATTAGTTGATTTTATCACAATGGAAGGGATATTGATTATTTATAAATAGTATAATAAATATGAATAAATAACGGAAGTGAACTGATGCAATATAAAAACAAGCATAACAATAACTGTATCAACTAGAATAGTGATTATGTAATGTCAAGTCACTAGAAAGTTGGATAAAATGGACACAAAACAATTCAAATAACATGTTCCATAAGGTAAAAGAAAAAAATACTACTACAAGCATCATGAGATCCTACTCAGTCATCTTCTATCAATATATTTCCAATATGCTCACAATCAAGTATTTGAAGCTACATGCTTCCCTTTTTTAATACCTACGACCCTGTAATCTACACCGAGTACCAAACGACACCTGGAGAGGGTGTGATATAAATCTAAGTGGGACACCACCAACTTTGTTAATAACACCTAGCCTGTGTAATGGAATATTGAAGTGCGAAGACATATATGTAAAGTAACTCAATAATTACCAAATAAATTAATACCCAAGTACATGTTTCAGCCCTCGGCCAGTGTCTGACAATGTAACTAGTTCATTAATTAATAAATTACCATTTAATGTTAATTTGTTACATGGGGCTTAGGAAACAATGAAATGAATTTTATATATAGTGAATGTCCCAAGAATTAACAAGGAAATCAAACAATGATGTCCAGCGATTGAGTTCCAGGGTAAAAACCAAGGTAACATAAACTCATAGAAAGCTAAATCTGTAGTATCTTACTCTCTCTATAAGGGGTATGTATTTAATCCTAGTAGTGTAATCCAAGTATTACATAATATTGTTCCTACCGAGTCCTAGGTGATCGACTAAGCTAAAACAGGGCTATACAAAGACAGGCCCCTATGGAATTTAACCAGGGCACCTACTAGTAATGTCTAGATCTAAGGAGTGTATCCGAGGTATCCAATAATTAAGAAAGGGACAAAAATATAGTATATTAGGAATCCAAGGAATATACAAGAACCAGAATCTAGGTGGGTATCATCCTAATAACTCCATATCCTTGAATCGAAATGCGGTTCCTGAGAACCAAGGTATTCTCCTCATAAAAAATCTGCTGAGATCAAGTCAGTCCATTATTATTTTATATTGTAATCATGTAATAATTCATTTAGTTCAAATATTTCCTTCCGTTAGTGTCGATATTCCATGTAGAGTTGAAGCAATTGGTCCATGACCTATCTTCAATTAGAATGGATAGTCCAAGTAGTGTTGAAACCATTTAATCATGTCTTAGTTAGCCATTACAACTTATTCATTTATTTTGGTTCACCCCACTACCTTCCATCAACATGGAAAGGGGTTCTACGGACATGTAACCTTTATTAAATCTATCCAAATAAGGTCATGTTATATAGTCATTATAATTTCCATTTTACATTTCTTATTTCACATTTAATAATCATTTTCAATCAGTTACCATAGTTGGGACAAGTGGTGACCATATGTAATGACCCAAACATTCATTAATGAAAATTCCCTTCTATCTATTTAAATGTATTATTTTTTAAAATGGTTATGTAAAAATAATGGACTTCCTTGGTTTTATGTTTTCGGATTTTAAAATACCATTAAGAATTGTTACTGTTGTTAATATAGTCATTGAACAGTTATCAAATGATTAGTATAAATTTATGTTTTTAACAAATCCAATTTACTGTTAAAAAGGAAGCAATGACCTCATCCAGTAGACTTTACATATATGAAGCACATTTTTTGGAGCTCATAAAGGAGGTGGCATCATTGTGATTTCCTCTTGACCAAACCCAATCTGAGATTGAATACGTTAAGCTTGAGAAGAACCCCCTATGATAGAAGTGGATGTTGATATAGATTACGACATGAGCGATGTTATCCCTGCCACCCCAAGATTACATTACACTTCCATTTGGTATGAACCATGGGAAAAAAACATGGACCTTTTTTGGTTTTTATTAGTTTAATTTGTAGGGTCCAAATCCAAAATAATAAAGAATAACATATCCTTTCTTATATAAATCCTTCCATGCTCCCACTTCCTCTTCACTCACATCCTTTGGAGTTATACCAACCCCTACCCTTTTATCTCAATAATTTTAAAAAGGTGCCACAAGATTTTATGAAACCTCTCTCAACTGTCTCCAATGACTTTGGTATCACACATCTAAGTAAGAGATTTCTTTCTTCCTTATTTATGTCCAAGATTCCTTATATTGTTATTTGCATTTATTTTCAATTTAAAACAATGAGGTATGATTTCTCACCACCCCCATACTTCTTTATTTATGTTTGAATAATTATAGGCCCCTTTATCTCTAATTAATTCCTTATAATTACACCTGCTACCATGCCGAATATTCTTAAGGGATTCCATCCTTTTTTATTTTTATCCATGTTCCATTGTGATGTAATACCCATTAACATTTAATTAAAAATGTTGGGGTATGATTTAGAACCTCCCCCATACTTCCCTATTTATGATTTAATAATGAGATACCCCTTCCCATCTCATTATATTCCCCCCATGTACACCTGTAACTATGACGGAATTTCGTAAGGAATTTCTCTCCCTTCATTTTCATTCAATAAATTATTTTGAATTGTGAATCTAAAATCCACTACATATGTTTGGAAATTTATCTATATGACCCCTTACATTCCATTTCATGTAAATATGATGAGAAAACACTATCTATATCATCAACCATTTTTGAGAATTCGTATGTCACGTCATTACACTGCCGAAATTGCACTGCTTTTCGAAGCTAATGTCATTGTGTAGTGAATACCATGCCCATTTGTCAATCAATGGTATTCACATTTTTTCACTTTATCATTTTGATTATAAATATTCATGTATGTATTCTACATCCATTTATCATGGAATATATAATGCTGAATGATTCCATGTTGTATCATCCATGTTGGAAACTTATGCATGAAATGAAATGTTTAAGAAGGGCGTGCCCTGATAGCACTCCAATTCATTGTGTAAAGATTAGTATCATGATACTTCATGTTCAATGTGAATTTACTCAATATAATTAATTTTAAATGAGCATTTACTCATTCTAATTAATGTGCAATTAGGGTTTCATCATGCTTCCTGTGCAATTAGCCATGGCTCATACTAATACCATGTTACGTGTTGTCGCCACATTTCCATGTTATGATAATCATGCTATATTATGTCTTTATGTTCATTTTTTATCTTATGCTCCAATTGATATGCCTATTTCCTAACATTTATTGTATCCTTAATTTCATGCCTTGTTTACTCCCTTATTAGGATTTATATATCACTATTTTCTAATGCATGTCCTCAGGTTATTCCATGCAATGCTAAGTATTAGGGATTGTAGAGGTCATGTAATGGATGTTTTCAATAAAGATGTTGTGTTTTATGTATAAGTTGTCATGTACTAATCCTAATCCCTGAAGACATTATACATCTTGATCTTCTATTTTGTATCATGTGTAGGTTTTTATGTATTAAATCATGTTTAAATGTGTTTCAAAAAGCAGGGTTGTTATAGTGGGTATCTGAGGATTGGTTTAGTTACTTTTGGTATTTAGATTTGAAAACACAATTTAAATATATAGGATAAGACTAATTATAATATAAACATCCCTAAATTTTGGTGATTATTGAGTATATGGTTTATCAAGAAAATACATCACAGTCTAGATATGAGCAAACAAAGGCAGATCTAGAACAAATTTACCTAGGAGTATAAAATTTGACAAGGAGTTTCGGGATTTACCCGGGGTATCCTAGTACATGGCAATGGGACTTGATGCACTCATGGATACAACAATCTTGGCTATATGCTTTGGCTAATTCACAATTTTAGTATGAACCATTGTTAAGGGAATAAAAACATTCCCCAAAGAATATAATTGGAAATTAGATCGTGGATAACAAAGTTTGAAGCCCATAAATTCATAGGTTAATGAAATAAAATTAATTTAAAAATCATCCATTTTTATCTTTGTATTACCCTTTTATGTGTTACCCCTATATTTTCTTTTATTTCATCCAATGGATGGTAATAGGAGGAATCATGCTAACAACTGATGTGATGATCAATGTGACGACTGTTATAATGAGATGCCCAACATGATGGGAGTGGGAATAACAGAAATTGTCATGATACTCTCTCAGTTAACTCAATTTTTGAAAAGAAGTATGTGTAAAGAGAAACGTTCAACCCCCGAATGAATGAACAAGTTGCAATTAATTGTTTCATGAGATAGAGGCCTCGTAATTTTAATGGATCATCTGATCCCCCAATTGCTGAACAATGGTTCAAATCCATTGATAATATCTTATCTATATTTCAATGTTATGAACCCGGGAAGGTTCTTCTGAATTCTTATCATATGGAGGGTGATTATAATCAATGGTAAAAATTGGTCAAAAATACAAATCATGGGGGAGATATTGAGGCATTCGAATGGACGGATTCCCAAAAAAATGTTTTTCGATAAATATTTTCTGCACACCCTCTCACTTAAGATGGAAAGGGACATCCTTGACCTCTTGAAAAAAATGATGAATCTGTCAGAGTGTATGAGGAAAAAATCACAAGGCATGCACAATATTCCACTATCTTTGTACTTACCTCCGAATTCAATTTGACTGCTTCTTTGGTGGGCTAAATCCTAGAATACAAAAATCCCTTTGGATCCATGACTTTTAAAGCTATGATGAAATTAAATGATATTCCCTCAAAGTGTAAATGGAGATCAGTAAAACTAAGGGGTATCATTTGGATAAGAAGCATAATGTGGACTTCAATTCTTGTTTTTTATGGATAAATACAATGGTTTTAAGAAAATATAACACCCCACATTCCAATGGTTCCGAATGAAGAACCCATGAAATTTCCTAAAGGGGATGAGGAAATGCTTTAGGTGTGCAAGAGTACGACACCTGGCTATTAAATTTCGACCTGAAAATATTTCGGCTATGACAACGGAGAGGAATTCTCTGCTCAACCCTCAATGTGTTGTTCATATCTTCAACTCAGCCATCCAGGACAAATTTCAAATAAATTCACTATGCCACGGGTTTTCAAGGGCAACCAACAACCTCTAATACAGCAACGGAGAGATTTTTCAATTACTACCCCCGAACTGAACCCTGAAAAAGAAGTGGTGAATGGAACACTAGTTATTCATTCAATAATAGTGAACATAATTTTTAATTATAGATCAACACATTATTTGTATCTTTTAAGTTTAGTAGAAAAATCCAAACACCACCAAAAATCATGGAAGTAAAGATGTCAGTGAGTATGTCAAATGGGGAAATCATTGCATCCCATGAATATAACTCCCCTCCTGTCATAATTTGTGGATTAAAATTCTTGGAGAACCTCTTCATACTTCTTCTAGTGGAAGTTTATGTAATTCTTAGCATGGATTGGATTTATTTAAAAAGATCCAACATAAATTGTCATGAGAGGGAAATCAAACTCTATATGAAGAATTGACCCCCGATTCTGTAAAACTGCAAGGAGTAGGGTGATTATTCATTAGCTCCATAATCTTATGTGTGGATATTATTGTCATATAAACATGTGTATTTGGCTCACATGATTGAGTCAGAGGAAGAAAACACCCTTGAAGACAAGCCTATTGTGAGGTAATTTGCTGATGTGTTTCCCAAGGAATTGATGGTCTTCATCTTAGAAGAGATGTGGAATTCTAAATTGTTATTATACTTTGGTCATTTCCAATATACATTAATTGATATAGAATGTTTTTTGGAGATTGATGATATGAAGAAACAAATACAAGAGAATCTGTATATAGGGTTTATATGCCCAATTGCTTCACCTTGGGATGCACCAGTCCACATTTTCAAGAAGAACGATGGGTCAATAGGCCTTTGAATAAATTATCATGAGCTTCACAAAATCACAATAAATAAAAGGTATCCTCTTCCCATAATTGATGGCTTTTTTGATCTAATACGCGGATCATAATACTTCTCTATGGTGGATTTTCAGTCGGGATATTATCAAGTAATGGTGAAGGAGGAAGATATCCCCGTGATTTCTTCTTGTACATGATTCAGGAAGAATGAATACATAATAATGCCTTTCGGAATCACTAATGCTCTAGAAATATTCATGGAATTAATGAATACAGTCTATAGAGATAACCGCAAAATTTTTTGGTAGTCTTCATAGATGATATTCTAATATACTCCAAAACTAAGGAGGATCATGTGGAGGATATAAGAAGTATACTAGATACCTTGATAAAGGATAATTTCTTTGAAAAGTAAAAAAAGTGCGAGTTCTGGTTGAAGGAGGTATCATTCATGGGAAATATCATCAAAATAAATTGAATGTCTATGTATCCATCCAAGATAGATTCAATTGTGGGATGACTAATGCAAACATCGGTGACAGATATCCCTAGATTCATGGGGTTAGCTAGATGTTATCGTCGATTTGTGAGAAATTTCTCATGGTTTTCAATACCACTTACTAATCTAACTTGGAATGGAGTAATGTTATCATTGAGAGATGAATGTGAAGAAAGAATAAAGGAGTTGAAAAGGAGGTTTATCACTACACATGTTCTCACATTACACAGAAGTGGATAAATTTTTGTGGTATTTAGTAATCTTTAGAAGAATTTCATTGGTTGTGTGTTGATGTAGAATGAAAAATTCATTGACTATGCTACAAGGAAATTGAATGTTCATGAGGATAACTATCCAACACTTTATTTGGAGTTGGATGTGGTGATCATCGCTTAAAAAATTTGGCGGCATTACCACTTTGGGGAGAAGTGTGAAATATAGACAGACCAAAAATTACTCAAGTATATATTCACACAAAAACTGTTGATGATGCACCAACGAAGATGGTTAGAGTGGAAAAATAATTATTACCACTCAAACCACTACAACCATGGTAATGTGAACAAGGTGGCAGATGCTCTAGGTTTAAAGGACCTAACAATGATGTCATTGATGAGAATTGAAAAGTGTCCAATCTTCTTTGATTTGATGAAGATAGACATTATAATCATAAAGAAGGGAACATCATCAATATTTTCAGAAATGATTTCTCAACTGTCTCTTTTGGAAAGGATAAAGGATGCTCAAAAGGATGATGTGATAGTTCAGAAAAATGTGGAAACTATTCGAAAAATGAAATCATCGGAGTTCAATATTAATGAAGAAGGAATTGTGATATTTGGGAAAATTCTATGTGTTCTATCAAGTTTAGAGATGAAGAATTAACTTTTGTATGATGCACATAGTGAAAATTTATCCATCCACCCTGGAAACCCAAAGATGTATCAAGATATCTAAGGGAATTACTGGTGAGATAACATGAATAAGGAGATCTCTGAATATACATCAAGGTGTTTAGTATGTTAGCAAGTGAAGGTAGCGAGGAAAAAGTCCAAAGGGGTGATGAAATTATTACCCATACTAGCATTGAAATGGAAGAACATCACCATAGACTTTTTCACCGATGTTCTAAAGACATCCAAAGGAAAAAAAGTAATCTGGGTTGTTGTGGATTATCTTACAAAGTCTGCACACTTCAATGAAATTTAGGAGGATTTTTTATTCAATCCACTTACACGGATATACATCAGAGATGTGGTAAGGCTGCCATGAGTACCACTATCTATTGTATCCGATCAAGAAATAATATTCACATCTATGTTTTGGAAGAGTCTTCAACATTCTTTGGATACTGATCTAAACATCAGTACAGATAATCATCCCCAAACTGATGGCCAATCTGATCGGACTATCCAAACACTTAAGGACATGTTGAGAGCTTTATCAATGAACTTTAAATGAGGATGGGATCAACATCTTTCTCTGGTTGAGTTCTCTTATGACAATAGTTTCCACTCAAGATTCCAAATGGATACTTATGATGCCCTGTATTAGAAGAACTGCATACCACTGTCATGTTGGTATGGCGATGGGGAGCGAAAACTCTTAGGACTATAAATGGTCGACGAAATGGTGGACAAGGTTATGACCATCCAGCAACACATTAATTCTACTTAGATTAGACAAAAGATCTATGTTTATAATCATAGATGAGACCTAACTATTGATGTCAGAGACATGTTATTCCTTTTTATATCATTGTAGAAGAGAGTTAAGAGATCTGGGAAGAAGGAAAGGCTTAGTCCAATGTACCTTGTCCCTTTTGAGACCCTTGATCACATTGGAGCAGTGTCTTATCGACTAGAACTCCCACCAAACCCAACTCAAGTACATGATGTGTTCTATGTATCACTCTTGAGGAACTAAATACCTGACCCATATCATGTACTCAATATAGAGGTGGTACCATTGGATAATGACCGCTCCTATGAAGAGAATCCGGTAATGATTTTATATTGTAGCGAAACATTTCTACAAAATAAGACAAGGCCCCTCGTCATGGTGTTGTGGAGAAACTAATAGTTTTAAGAAGCAATGTGGGAGTCAGTGGAAGTGATGAAGTTGAATTTCCCAATTATTTTTAGTATGGGGAAAAGGAAATTTCAAGGGAGAAATTTATAATGGGGAGAAGATTGTAATGATCCAAAAATTCATTAATGAAAATTACTCTTGATCTATTTAAATGTTATATTATGTTAAATGGTTATGTAAAAATTATTCCCTTTGTTTTTTTTATGTTTTTGGATTTTAAAATACCATTAGGAATTGTTCTTGCTGTTAATTTAGCCATTGAATAGTGATCACATGATTAGTATAAATATAGGGCTTTAACATATCCAATTTACTAAGACAAAGGAAGTGATGGCCTCATCCAGTAGACTTGCCCCATATGAAGCCCATTTTTCAGAGCTCAAGAAGGATGTGTTGTCATTGGGCTTTTCTCTTGACCAAGACCATGCTGATCTTGAATACATTAAGCTTGAGATGAACCACCTACGTGAGAAGTGGAAGTATATCGAGATTACCACTCAAGAGATGTAATTCCAGCCACCCCAAGAGTCTGTCCCCAATGTACACCTTATCTTAAGGTATTATGAGGGTATTTTAAGGGTTTATGTAACAAGCCCCTAGAACTACGATTATGTATATTTTTTGTATAAATATTATACATTCATTTTATTATTGTTACTTTTTAAATAGTTTTTAAAGCGCATATAGTATTTTTAGTTAATATTAATCTAAGAAATCTTTTTTGAGGAATTACTGGTTTTTTTGAATTAAATAATATTTTAATAAATTATTCTTAATATTAATAAATTAATTTTAATTAAATATAAATGATCATATAATTTTATTAATGCAATTGTAATATTTAGTATGGTTTGAAAGCTGTTTTTGTCAAAATCTATGAATTTATTATAAATGTCGAGTTTTATTCTAAAAGTAAAAATTCACATATTTGGAAAAATTATTTAGATAAAATGAATATTATTTTCGGATTAAAGATGTTGAAATTATCCATCAGTTAATTTTTCAATATTTTCCGAGACAGGTGAATTTTTGGGTAAAAATTAAATTCCATTTAAATATATAATGTGTTCTATGACATCATAATGACCCAATAATGATGTAATAAAATAATATAAATGATTATTTCGTCCAATATATGTTATATCCTCAAAATAATTTTATTTTATATTTTTTTGATTAATTTTATGATGTCATAGTGGACATTCCATGAGTTATAAAACATATTATCTTTATAAATTTTTTTCTTAATCGTGTGACTCACCTCAGCATAAGAAATCATTAAATTATAATAAATTATTCCATTGACCTTATAAAATATTTTTTCCACTCTCCTTTGGAAAAATAATAGGAAAAAACCATGGGATGGTTTGTTGTTTTGATTAGTTTAAGGTGTCTGGTCCAAATACGGAATTATAATAAACTCACGCTCCTTTCCTCTTAAACCCACCCATGATCCTACTTCCTCTTTAGTGAAATAAATTTTAGTTATACCAATCCCTTATCTTCAATCTCTATAATCTTCCTAGGGATCCCTAAGCTCCCAATAATCATCTATCAGTCCTCCCTCAAGCATTTGGTATCACACTTCCAGGTAAGGGATTTCTTTCTTCCTTATTTATGCCTACATTTCCATATATTTATATTCCCTTTTATTTTCAATTAACGATGATGGGGAATGATTTATATCCTCTAAAATTATTCCCTCTTTTCTTTTAAAAAATTATAGACCCCTTTCTCTCTCATTAATTCTTCCCAATTACACATGTTATAAGGCAGAATTTTCATACGGAATTCCATCCTGTCTTATTTTTATCCAAGTATCATTGTCCATAAATAACCTTTTTCTTTCAAAGAAAAACGTTGGGCTATTATTTTCACCTACCCCATACTTCCCAAATTATTTTTTAATGATGATAGACTCATTTCCGTCCCATTAAATGCTTCCAGCGTACACCTGCTACTATGCTGAAATTTCATAAGGAATTTCTCTCTCCTCATTCACATTCAAGCAATTCTTTTGTATTATAAATTTAAACTCCACAACATATGTTGGTGCATGTATCTATATGACCCACTTACATTAAATTTCATGTAAATATTATTACACACCAATTTCTCTATCATCAACCATTTTTTTAATTCTTATTTCTTGTCATTATGCTACTGGAATTTTGCCAATTTTCCATGCAAATGTCATTGTGTAATTAATACAATGCCCATTTCTCTATAAATGGTATTAAACATTAATCACATTTACATATTGATTATATTTTATCATGTATATATTCAACATCTCTTTATCATAGAATAAATTTAGGTGAATGATTACATATTTTATGATCTATGTGGCACACTTATTCAAGAAATGAAATGTTTAATAAGGGTGTGCCCTGATATCACTCCAATGCATTTTGTGAATATTAATATCATGATACAGTAAGTGAGATTAGATTTTACTCATTCTAATATAATATCAATGTGGATACACTCATGCTAATTCAATTACAATGATGGTTTAGTCATTCTCCATGTTCAATGAGACATATACCATTCTAATACCATGTTAAGTGTTGTTTCCACATTTACATGTTATTATAATAATTCTATATCATTAGTTTTTTCATTTGTATCGTATGATCTATTGATATTACTATTAACTATCATGTATTGTATATTTAATTTCATTCCTTGTTTACTCCCTTGTTGGGCTTTACAGCTCACCCTTCTCTTATGCACGTCCCTAGGTTATTCCATGCAATGCTAAGTATAGTGGAATATAATGGCCATGTAAAAGAAGTTTTGAATAAAGATTTTTTGTTTTATGTACATGTTGATCATTATTGTTCCAATTCCCAAAGACACTATACCTCTTGATATTTTATGTTGTATCAACTGATGGTTTTTATGTAATAAATCATGTTTACTTGTGTAATAAAGAGCAGGGTTGTTATTGCATACATGGTACATGAAATTATGAAATTATCAGTAATAATAAGAAATTTATGATAATAAGACTCAACATTAGAACTTTAAAGATAACACACACTATAAAAACAGCTCTAACATGCCAAAACACTCAAATCACAATTATGGCATAACCTTCGACTTTAGACATATTGAGTTGTGGGTGTAACCACTAACAACTAATCACATATTTGAAAACAGCTTAACCATAAGATTATAAAAAGTATAATAGTGTCTTGTAATTTTAAGAAATGTTTTCATTGGAAATTGGTGGGCCCTGTATGATCCATCCAAAAACAATGTTCTTTAGTGATGAGTTATAGTCCACCCACCTTATGGTTGAACAATACTTCTTCTCTGGCATCAGCCCTTATTTTTCGTGGATTGGAGTAGATCTGAAAAAGGTAAAAAAATTAACACATGGAGATATATGTTTTGAGAGGTAAAGGGAATAAAAATTAATAAATATGACTTGAGTACTTACCGTTGTGCATCCAATGTGACAAATGGAAGATCGATTAGATGTAGGATGAAAAGGATCTATTGATTCCTTGTTCGGATTATCAAAATTTTCCTAAACTGAGGGAGAACTAGGTCAATCCCAAATAAACCTAGATTATGGAGGAAGGGGAAATATTAATAGATCATTAAGGGAATTTTGGTTATTTTACAAATGTTTTTAGCCCGCACATTGTTTGTCCACTGTGTTTCTCAAACTATGTGCAAACCGTGCAAGATGGTTCTGCCCAAATCTAGGAAAAAGGGTGGTTCACATAGTTTGGATGCAGGAACATGCATAAGTCAAGTGAGGACCTACCATCTAGAAAAACACAATCCACATTATTAGGAAAATTGTACACAAACCGAGTGCAAACCATGTGACTTGACATGTTTTCCCAAAAAGTGGTGTTTCGAGCTCCAAACAAGCCCCATACACCCCCATAGACTTCTCATACTCATTATGTACCTATAAATGGTCCAAATAAAATATTAATATCCAAAAATAAGGGACCCATACTTTAGTGAAAAAATGGGTTCATACAAAAAAACCATGTCATAAATTTTTTTCTGACATATATTCAAGAGGTATAGTTCACAATCCCATTTTTATTACATCCCTTCGACTTGAGAATGTGTTAAATAAACATTTTTATGAATTTTTTCTTTATTTAATCACTATTGAAAATTTTTTTTACTATGATTAAGATTCGTATCATATATGTTAGATTCATTACATATGCTAATCTAGTAGTCATTAATCCACTCTATACATCTCAAAAAACCTAGAGAATAACTTCTATGTTCTCCATTTCATTGTATTATATAAAATGTATATTCAATTAGAAAATTCATAAATATTCATGGTAAGGGATTACATTATAGGTTTATAGTCTCCCAACTAGATGATTTTTTACTCTTGTGGAGAACCTCTAACCCAATGAGATTTTTGCAAATGTGTTAATGGTTGCACTTATTTTACCAATGGACTACTTGTTCCAATAACAACATATTTTAAACTGATCGATTCATTATTATGTTCTGATTTACAGATTTCATAACTGCTTAATACATTTGTATTAAAATGAACATGATTTTATAAATTCTTCCATTCTACATATTAATAAATAATGATTATAAAATCATACTTTCTGTTCAATTTCATATATATTTTAGAATTACCTATGATGAAAAAATAGAAATGATTTTCAATAATCTTGTTGATGTCCCAAATTCGTTTACTTGAGATAATAATTGTGTAAAACCGAATTACAAGAATGAATATACTCATATGTAACACCCCAAAGGCCTGAGTTGAGATTCTCTTCATGAAAAATCCTTGTTTCATAAAATTTTTTAGTGATATGACACGAAATTTTAAACATAGGTACTCTAATTTAATGTTTCATACAATGAAGTGGGTCTTACAATCAATATTGGGTTTTATTAACCCCGTTATTTATTTTAAATTCCTAAATTTAGATTTATCATCTAAATTGGTTAAATTTTACACATACTATATTATATGTATTTACAGATTTAGTCATATACGTGTGACCTTAAACTTCATATAGTATTGGTCAAAGATGTATGAAGATAAACATCATCCATCCATTTTCAAAATTTCAATGATTGAATCAATAAATTAAATAGATATGAATATGTTTTAGGTTTTATACCCATAATGGGTTACTAGAAGAAATTTCATGTATTCAAATTCTATATCTTCTGATTTAATATATTAGTAATTAGTTAGAACACATGAAACAAAAAAAGAGGCTATATAAATATTCAGGTTAAGAAAAGTAAAGGGTAAACTAAATAAAACTCATGTATTTTTATTATATTACTCCTTATTTAATGGATTAGAAATAATTCAAGGAATATATTGAAAAGGGAAAAACAATTTGGCGACCAAAATTTGGCCCTAGAAATAGTCAGGATAAGGCTTCTATATAAAATGATTTTGGAAACAATTTACAAAGATATACCTTTCCTAAATCACATGTGAATAATATATGTCATGAGTACATTAATGTTCATGAACAATTAACCTATTAACACTGATAAATAACTTCATTTAACTTTATGTTTAACTTAGTCTATTTCATGTTATATCCATTCATCCTATGAAGGTGTTTAATGTATAGTGGTGTAAAAATTTGGGTTACTGAATACCTCCTAAATATTATATTCACTATGAAAAAACTACATAAATTTGATGTCTAAATAACAACCAACCATATAGTTGAGTCTAAATTCTCCTCTTGGTATCTGAAAACTCATTAGTTTATCCATTTATTTTTTATATTCATAACAATTTGAAATTTGTGAGTATGATTCAAAAAATGACTTCACTATAAGATAATGAAATTCATACAATGTACCCAACGTAAAATTTACTATAGTTTATTCATTATGAAGTTATTTTCAATTAATTATATTTTCAATTTCTTAAATAGATGTTTCTAGCATATAAATTACTAGTGGATAACTTATTCATGGTAATCTCTATTTACTCTGACATTATTATGTTATAATTTAAACATTTCCATAACCCAACAATTCATATTCATTAAAATACCATATATCTTATAAATCTACAAATTATTCACATTATAAAATCCATATAATGGTATTTAATTCTTATTACCTTTAAAATTTGAGTATGAATTATCTTTTAGAAACAAAATTCCATGAGTCAAGATATATCTGTTAGAAGAAAAAATACATTGAGTTGATATACTCCTCATAGTGTGTAATATGATTTTACATTAAATTATCCACTTAGTATACTGATTTCTATTAGTTGAGACACTCATCTTAAAATCCCATATTATAAGATTCATTATACTTCTCATTGAAACCCCAAATCTATGAGTTAACATCTTCCCCATTGAATATTTCCAGTTTTTTTATGGTGCTCATTGCATGACCTTAAATCATATGACACAAATACTGATCCTATAAGATCATAATTTATTTCAATTGGTATATTTTATATAGAAATATTATCATTCATAATAACCATATATGTATATATATATTTCATAATGTATTGGTTAACCTGTTGATATATATAATTATACCAAAAACATTAAACTAGGATAAACCAATTTTATGTTTTCTAGGAATTGGATCTTAATGTACACAAGAAAAACTTATTAAGAATAATATAATTATTATTTTGATAACTTAATGTGTCTCATGAAGATTAATTATCCCAAAACCATCAATAATATCCACTTTCATCCAAACTCTCTTGTTATTATTTCACAAAACTCAAATGGGTTTTGTACAACATCCATTCACACGAAAGCAATATAATAAAAATTGTATCTCGTATATGTAAAACATCATTGAATTTTTCATATTTATGAAGATATACTAACCTGAAATTAACTTAACAAAAACTATGAATATCTTTATTTTGTTTCAAATATTCTACTTAAAAAATCACATAAGACTTATCTCAGATATAACTTGAAATTACACGTTAATCTCATTCCACTAGAACATCATATCACAAGGGTACATCAATTCACATCTATTATTCCACTATCATCAGTATGTAAGACTATAAAATACATCAATTATGAGGCTCATATGATTAGAACAAAAATACTTGAGTCATGACCAACATCATTATAAAAAATCCTCAAGTTTAAATCCTCATCATTTAAATCCAAAATCTCAGATTTGATATTACTATTGTAATAATAGAAAAAATATAGATAATTTTACACAATGAAAATTAAATAATTCATGAGTTGATATCCTTATATCGGTTAAAATCTATTGATTATACTACTTCATGATCCTATAATATGTCAGATGAATTATGTAATGTGCTCTATATTACATAATAGCTGGCTTTTTATCATTATAATGAAATAAAATTCTATGTGCGATGGAAAATTATTTGTACCAAATAAAATTTCACAATAAAAATTTTCACTAAGATCATAATTTAAGCCTGACTTTGATGAAATATGTTGAGACAATGATTGTGGATTGTCACAAATTACAAATAAGTTACCATTACAATCTTCATATGTCGTATGGTTTTTCAAACAATGAATGGTTGATACCCTTCCAAGTATTTTTTTTAATCTAATGATGCAGTGGTGCTAAAATTCCAATATAGATAGTCCATCAGTTTCATTAATTATTTAAGAAATTATATTATAATATTCAAATCCATTTTATAACCTTTATCAACATAATATATATATAGGGAAATATCTATATTTAATGGAATAGTTAATTTCAAAAGATTCAGTTTTATAGAATGTGGATATAATATGAACATTTTGAATTTAATATATCTGAATTTTTTATTGGAATTAGTTTTTAAAATTCAAGTTATTTTGTTCTAAGGTGAACTATGAATGTTCCCTACCTTGTTAATATTGTCACATTCCCAGTTGAAGTCTAACATTTTTCACTAAACTCAATTTGTGCCAGAAAATTCTCATAATACACCAAATTCCTAGTTATTTACATGTATAAAAATATATATGCATGTTCCGAGATGTCGTCCATGGTTTCCCATGGACGTTATCTCAAATTAATGGGAGATTAGGATGGGTTTTTCCTTTAATATAAACCCAATTATATAAAAAATTAAACGAATAGATTTTCACAATTACGATACATGAATTAAAATTATATGTCACAAGTAGAAAACAAATTAGAGGGATATATGTTTACTTCCGTGGAAGATTAACTAGATAATAACTTAGTTTTAAATAATTATTAATATGTCTTTATAATTAAACCATAAAAGAAAATTTTTTAAACACATCAATAGTAATACAAATACATATAACATTGGGAATCAAAAAATTTGAAATGGGTCAGATAAAAAATTAAGGGATACATAAAAATTTCACAAAGGATTATATTTTTGTATATTTGAAAAAAATAAGAGTATAAGTGAGATAAAATACTCTCATGATTCATAGTAATCAACCATAAGTCATCTTCAAAAAACATTGAATAAATACATAATTCCAATATTGGTAAAAATGGAAGCCTAATAGAGATAACCTCATATATAAAAAGTTAATATAAACCTTGAATCATGAGAGTATATGATTAGATTGTATAACATATTTCAAAATGGACATAGTAACTAACATATGGAAACATTACATTCGTCACCACAACTTCAGTAGTCTGGAGATTGTGTAAAAAATGCACTAAAAAATATTTTCATCATGAGAAGTAAAATATTAACAAATTTATTGAAGTGTAATATAGGGTTCAACAATCATCATCCCTACATCTGAGTGATAATTTAAAATCATTAACATAACACATCATAAAGATACCATGGTAATAATATGGGTTTCATAAAATGTTTAAATGAAATTTTATTTTTTTAATGTAATGAACATTGTGATATAAAAATGAGTTTCATTATACTATAAAATGAACCTCATTCACCATTCATATCACTATGAACCCATGGAAATAAAAATGGGTTCCATAACCTTTTTATATAATATAAAATGTTAATTTAATCAATTAACATCTAAACTATAATCACCCAAATATAATTAAATAATAAAAGAAATAGGAAAGTGGATTGTTGGAATTTTTTATCATATATGTATTTTTTTAATAAATAATAAAATGAAAAAAATAGAAAATATATTTTATTTTAAATATTTTTTTATTTGTGGGATTATAATTCATAGTTAGGAGTCTCTTTTCAATGTCACATTTATTTTGATAAAAAAAGGTGATAAAATTGATTCATGTAATTGAAAAATAATTAAAAAATATTTCCTTTGGAAATAAAATTCATGAAATTATTTAAAATGTATACTTTAAAATTTTGTGAGCATAGGGGACATTTTATAGAATGTCCCATTACTCAATATATAATAGATTGATTTACCATATCCCTTATGACATTATAAATCTTTTAATAAATTCCCATGAAGGATAAAATTAATGTATAAAAATTTATACCATGAATAATGATAAGATCATTTTAAAAAATATTTAAGGGATGTTGGATACACCATTTTAATGAAATAATAGTGTATGTAAAGAATAAATATTAAAGGGTTGAAATTTTAAGATAACAAATCCTTAACATTATTATAGGATTCAGTGACTGTGATTTCAAATCCTGTATAAAAATATATATATATTAATAACAAATTTAAAAAAAATATTAAAATTTTTAATATATTAAAAACATATTATATAATAATTCATTATATGTACATTAGATAGTTTTTATCTTTTTTAAAAATTAGGTAAGAGTTAACTTGATCATTCTGAACAACATTCATAATCACAGTGTTGTTATTAATTATTCACACAAATTTCTTCATTATGATATCATAAAAGGTAATAAATTCATGGTTTTTCTTTATGTAATAATATAAAATATTTATTATCAAAAGTTTTATTATGATATTTATATATGATATCGATGTTGGGAATGTATTAGATATTCTTAACAAACATACTTTTGTTTTATAATTAATGAGTTTAATATTTACTTTAACACCCTAGAACAAAAATAAATTATCAATTTACTAATTTTTATAATATATTATCTATAATTAATTTTTAAAGTAATATTTGAAAATAATTTATTGAATCATACATTTTAGTGGTTTTACTAACCCAAACATAAACATAATAGGATTAATGACTAATTAGGATTATAAAAGTTATTTTTTTGGAATGATACAACTATTAATGAAGCATGTATAAATTACTTATTTCATTTTAAGGTGTTGTGTCATATTAAAATATATTTTAACAAATAAGAAACATTTATGAAAAAATACGAAATACTACATAATGGATTCTCTAGTCTACACCACATAGAGTTTATATTTTTATTTCACAATGAAGGTCAGGTGACCAAAATATTTCAAACTGAATTATTACATTTTAATAAATGAATATTAAATAAATTTCATTATCATAAATTCATGATCCATAATGATTATGTGTTTTTTGAATATTTTATATATAAAATACTAGTATGTAAAATATGTACATCATCTCCCACAGTGTTCCTAACAACAACGACCCTTTATAGTCATATCATACAAAATACCTTTGTTCTTATCCCTATGAAAAGAAAACATAATAAATGATTATATGGGAAGATTAATAAGGATAAGAATGTGAGATATAAATTTCCATTAATAATTACATGAGCATAGGGGTATGAGTCCACACATTTAATATTTGAAAATCATATATAGAAAGCTCATAGATCATAATCCTTTGTCATGGAATTATTTTATGATGTTCCAAAGATATTAATAATAATGGGTTTAAAAAATATGTTACTTGAGAGAATAAAATTGTCATGATATAATAAAAAAGGTGGAATAATGTATGGAGAAATCATAATAATTGAAATATTATTTAAATTCAACCCATAATGAAATTTATCAAATTTAAATCATGGGATACCAATATGTGTATAAACGTTGAGCTTTGGACAACCTCCTATGTACACCATGTTTATGATTTTGAAAACATTCCTTGTAACAATTAAGATTAATGAATAGTATTATTTACAAAATGAAATAGAGGTATTTAAGAGACCAACCCATCCCATAATAAAAATCCATTTGTATATATTTTATTATATCATGAAATAATTTATCATTCCATTATAAAATAAACCATAGAAAAAATGTGTTTCATCATTATTTAATCATTATAACCATAAACCACATAAATATATAAAAAAAATAATTCTATTAGATAATAGATTTAGTTAATAGTATATAAATCCAATGATATTATCATAAAATTAAATACCATTAATTGAACACAATAATATTTTCTTCAAAAAATACAATTTCTATTAGAAACAAATATTTAATATTCAGAAAATTAAAAAATATTAAGAAAAGAATATTAATTTCATAAAATTGTTGAAAATTATAATGGATGATTCAAAACATTGAGTAGTTATTATTTCGAGAAATATCATTTATCAAGTGTTAATAAAAACATAGATTCTATTCACAACATTTGTAAAAAGTACATCATTTAGAAAATGAAAACAAGTTTATTTTTTAAACTATTTGAAAAATATAAAAAATTATTTAATATGACTCTAAATAATAATAATATAATAACAATAAATTTACTTAATACATTTTAAATTTATTTTTGTGCAAATTGAGAAATAATGTTGGATTTCCTTAAAAAGGTTACTTTTATCTCTATAGTACCTAAGGAGACGGAAACCAATAAAAATGATGTAAATTATAGAAATTAAAAATGGATAACAAAATACATGATATTTATGATAGGTATCTCATATAATTTCTTCCTCTAAATGTTAATCATAATCCATAACTATAAAAAATTAGATTGTGACACAAAACCATTACTACAAGTTAATTGCTTCCTACGAACTCTATACTCATGTATAATAAAGTAATTATATCTAATATAAAAAATAAAATCATATAAATAATTATAAAATCCTATATTACCAACTTAAATCATTTAAACTCCCATCTGTTAATAATTATTGATTATTAATTACCTATTAATATCATCTTTTACAGGAGTTAACAGTTTTATTTTTCACTAATGATTCATTTAAGATCTTCTATTCTGTGTACATTAATCTTGGTTCCAACATTTTTAATCACATAATAATGATATAAATATCATATATATTCATTATAGATTATTATAATATTATCACCAAAGGTATAGAAATAATAATTAATTACACTATTAATGGAGAAATTATCCACAACTTTCTAATAAATACTGATTTAATATTAGAATGAATATAGGGAATGAAAGATAAATAATATTTTAAAATTATAGATTCAAAATTATAACATATTTTTAAAATGTATTTTTTTAAAATAAATAATTATAAAAATACAAATGAGGTGGTGATATAAAATGAATCATATTGCCATGTGGAGGTGGTATCCTACACGTATGCACGAGTGGCTCTATCATTTCCCATTTCAAGGAAAACTGGTTGAAAATGGTTAGAAAATTCTCATGATAAAATATAATCACAATTATGATATTTTATTCATCATTTTATTTCATTTACATAGGGTTTAGTAAAGGTGTATGAAGAAATAAAATTAAAAGTGGGAGATCAATAACTATACATCTTATTTAAGAAACCACTTTATGTTTATAGAAAAAACCATCAAAGGATTGCGCTCTGAAAAATAAAGACCAATGTGAAATTCGAAGGATATAAGGATAGGATTTATTTATATTTCCCATGTTATTAGACACTTTATTTATGGATATGAAAGTGTAGGTAGCATCCTTTTATAAGGGACAGAGATGATATGAATATATTTTTTCAAAAGAAAAAATATATTACTTCCATATAAATGAAAAATCATTGAAAATAAAAAATATTCACACACTATAATATATAGGTATTATATATGACCATAAAATATGATTTATATAGGTTTATGTGGAAACATTACCCTTATAACATAGTTTAACACCCTCGTAAACTATGTTTAACCATTAATGTGGAACTGAAATGTAAATATTTTTAGTATTCATTATGACCAATATTGAAAGAGAAATAATTAATTTTTTTGTATTAATATTAAAAAATGGAATCCATTTAATAAAATTCAATTTCTATAAGGGTAAAAAATTAAATTTAATTGAAATGAGTAAAAGGTGATAAAAATCAGTTTTCCTAAAAAAATATTTTTCTATGTTTAAAAATGAAATTAAACCAAAATTATGTTTCACTTATATTATAATCAAGTTGATTGGTTAATATTAAATTAAAATTATCTACTTAAAATTTAAAACTATTTAAAAAAATTAACTTTGTAACTACATGAATGGAATGTACCATCTTCAAAAAAACTGTATTTATCATCTATTTACAGATAAATTAATCAATTTATAAAAATAAAAATATTTAATATTATGAAAGTTTTGATATACTCATTTATATTTATATATCCCTTTTAAGAAATAATTTTTTAAATTTTATAATAAATTAATTATAATATTAATGCTCCAAGATAAATATATACCTTTTTTAGGGAAATAGATTTTTATAGAATAAAATGAGATTATCAAAAATTGAGTAGTTATTTATTATGAATTATTCAATAAATTTTCATTATATAAATCCATTAAAAATATTTCTCAAAGTATGGTTATTCGTATTTATTCTTCCAATTTAAGAGATATTTTAAAGTTGTCACATTAAATTAATCATAATTAAATAGTTTATTTAGGGTCATTTAAAATTAATATTGCATGAAAAAAATTTATCAAAAACATTCTTATTATTTCAACATAATTACCCGTAAAATAATTTATTTTCACATTCTACTACCATTAAAATATATATAACCACTTAAATTATGTCATTTTGATACAATATAATGAGGATATCTTTGTTTCTTCACATCCTTAGGTCCCCATATAGCTTCTTATAATTTTTGATTCCTTTAGAGAACTTCAACCAAGTGAGTAGTTTTGTTTCATATCACATGAATTGAAGGATCCCTTAAATTATACTGATTAGAAATCTATGAAATACCATGATCAAGTGGTTAAACACTATCTTTAGTATGTGTTATGGATCAATTATTTTATTTCTTATGAGGGACACATGGAACACATATGGAACACGAGAGTGGTTCGGTGGACATTCAAATATATAATATACCATCTTAACATGATCAATAATATTTTACGGACCCATAAATTTATGTATTATAATTCCATTAATTACAAATCTAGTAACCTTATTTCATTGATAAATTCATCTTAATACCTTCTTAAAAACAAAAAATTATAAATTTATCTCAAAATTGTCAATATATCTCATTTTTTTGACACCAAATTGCATCACTGTTATGATAGATAGATCTGACGTTATTCAATATATTCTAAAAAAGATCATTACCAATTAATTTTTTTTCTAAAATTCATTACTAACATGTTCATGTTCTATAATTCATTCCATATAGGGATTCATAAGGTTCCATACAAATATTCAAGTGAAACCAATTTATCTATGAAAACTATACTTGTGGAAGGTATCTATCCCAAAAATCCCATGAAATATAAAGAATAAGATCATAGGATATTTTCAAGTCTTTGAATGGTTATATTAAAAAACCAATTATTTTAGGATTATATGAAGTAATAAAACATAATGTTATATTAATATCCTAATGAAGAAATCACCAGAACATAGAGGAAAACCTCAATTCTCTATCAAATATAAAAGAATTTGGTACTCCATGAATCCTCAAAAATTATTTTATATATATCCCTGAAATTTGTTCCATGTTATAAATATTCTTCAATGGTAATAATTTGTGCTGAATTTATAAAGGTATATAATACATTCCAAATAAAATTATTCATTTTGGCGTTTTTTGGAGTATTATTAAAAAAAATTGTAATATTTTCAATACTTCTATTATAGAATAGGTAATCATTATAAAATCCCCTTATACCTCAATCTCATATCCATAACATTCTATCATTGAGAATATTGATATGAAAACTCTAAATTATATCTCATGATGTTATACCACATAACAAAAAAAAGTACATCTATACATCTTTATACTTTTAATATGGATATATAATTATTTGATATGATATTATTCTAATTTCTCTAAATTCAGGTATGTTAGTAACTGAACACATAACCAATTCTTTAATATTACCATTGAATTCAAATCAATTATTAAATTAGGAAAATTTATCACCTTATTTATTAGGTATACATATTTTTTGAAATATTTCTTAATATTTTCATAAATACATATTTATGCGCTCATACGTAATGATTTTATTTATCTACATCTTTCAAAAATTCAAGATTCATCATTGGAAACTAAAAAATATTAGTTATTTTTTATCATTATCATAATTTATTTTGTATAGTTCTTCCCAATCCAATCATAATCCACCAAGTATAATTTCCAAGGATGGTTATGTATTGATCAGTCATAGTCAATAATCAATTTCAACCATCTTATTTGGATCATATTTAACCCATTATAAATGAATATATAAATTATTATTTTATGATCAGTATATATGGTACACCATTACCTATAATTATAATTCCTCCATATCATTATTCAATATATTGACTCTACGATATCAATAACATGATTTTGGTAATTCTACCAAGGAACCATCAATTAGATATAGGCATAAGCGGCCACTATATAATTATACATGAAGAAGAAACTGAATAATTTAAGTGATGTATCACTAAAGATACAAATTCTTTATCCACAACAAGTTTGTGTGAGTATAAGAAAAGTTTGCAACCATTTTTTTGAAATAAAATTATCATTCTTCAGTCCAAAGGAATATAGATTCCAATTGATTTAACATCAATATTTTATTATATATGAGAGAAAAATACTTCAAAATTCAATAATAATATCTACTGAGTCCAAGAAAAATAAAAAACATCATCACCATGGTTTGTTTGGGATGATGATCAATTTATTCAGCTTTTATGGATCCATTTATATAACTACACTTGATATTAGATGAAATAAAAATGAAAATTTTTGTAGAAAAAACATTCACTAAGTTAATTTTTCACTGAACTTCCCCATTCTAATGTCTATCAGTACAGTAAATCAGTGACCTTCATGATCTTCCATTTTCATGGATTGTATAAAAATAAAACCTATAAAGAATACCTAAATATAATCATGGTTATATCTACATACACTATTCCAAAAATCTATCTAGATAATGGTAGAATTATTCAGACATAATGGTATCATAATTAATTTATTATGTCTATTACTCCTACAAAAGGATTTCATGGGTATGTATTACTTTTTTCCAAATAATTAATATTATATATAATGAATAAAAATAATGGAAAAAATCATTAGATCCTCATAAATGATCTAAAATATTATCAATGTGGGGTATAATATACTTTTTCTAGATTTGGATCATGTTATATTCTTGATATTTGAAATAGTATGAAATTAATCAATATTTATCCTTAAAAAAATAAAGAGGTTCAAATAAAGTTGACACAAATGGACAAATGAATATCTTATCAATATTCTCATGGTATTTACTCTTCAAATACTATAACTTAATTAAGTTTATTCCATATAGTTTCATTCAAATTTGTGTTCCGCATTGTATGGGTTCTATCTAAAAATGAAATTCATGATTCATAGGAAGTCCTACCATCAATCCTAGCTACTCATAATTAATATTATTTATGTTAGGAATATCATCAAAACTCAATTTCTTCCATTTCATAAAAGATAAAAACCTCCATTGAATATGAATCAGTACCCATAAAATGGATTCAATTTCAACTATAAGGTGAAATTTATCCACATGGTGATAAACAATCATAGGATTGATTGGAAAATAAAATGTGACTTTAATTCCACATAAATTGGTATAATAATTATATAAATATATCTACTTCATTTCCACAATAATATAAAATTAATATTAAGAAATATTGATGAAATTATTAAGAATCACATTCTCACAATCATCAATCGTATAAGAATAAAAAACCAAGATGTGATAACCATACTATTATGAATTTTTTCTCCGAATTCAACATCCAATCAATAAGATGGTATTTTGATACCCCTAAAATATTTTAATATTTCAAATATTTTGTAGATTAATAATCATATAATACATTTTATGCTCGTGATTTTATGGTATGTGTACCATTCATCACATCTTTATTGTACGTCCATATTTGGAATAATAGTTGCATGAGATTTCCCATTGTCTATCTGTTGAAATGTTTCTGATTTGGATCATTCTTATTGTCCATTATATTCAACCTTTTGTTTAAAAAATTCCTATACTCATTTCATTCGAAACACAAGAATACATGTGATGCATTATATGGATCGTTATCTCTATTCAGATGATTAACTGACTTCCTCACATCACTTCATAATTAAATCTCTCAATGAAACAATTTTCTATAAATAAATAATATACTAGTATCCTTAAGGAATTTTACTTCATGATTTATTCCTAACATCTAGTATAAAGGAAGAATCATTTTTTACCCTCTAATGTTTTTATTATTATAATCTCCATTAAATTAAATTATTATTTTCAAATCAGAACCATGACATTGATGGGTGATTTTAATCACAATTTGTTCTTTAATATTACGTTAAACAATTCATTCATAGATAATAATGTATCTTATAAAAACTCCATTTTTTAGACTTGAATTTAAGAAATTAAATAATCAATAAATATTACATTAATATTTGGTGACATTTATATAATCATACCACAAGATTATTGTTAAATATTCAATATATATAATAAGGGATTTTCCATCATTCGTCATTTAACCATGTATGTACTTCTCCATTTTTTATGAAGAATATGTGTAAAATTTGTAGAGAAATAAATACATTTGAACTCATCCCACAACATAGAATTAGTTTAATGCTTTTTAATAATGTTCTAGAAAATATTCCATGATATAAATACATCAAAATTCAAATGTCAAATAACCAAAATAAATTTTCATTCTATGAACAATAGAGATTAAGAATCATCATTTTAATGTCATTGATCATTTAATCATAAAATGGTGGATTTGTAGACCCACTAAATGAAAGTGTATATTTCCTCATAAAAGTATCATTAGAATGCTTCTCTATTATTTTCTAATTTCTATTCCCCACATGATTTATTTTTTGAGAATGTCTTACAATCATATGTACTATATTTTTATTTAATATCTCATTACATTTAGTTTTTATAAGGAAAAACATATCACTATTCATAATGTTTCGCAGTAAAAAGCTTCATTCCGGTTCTATATAATAAATAAAACAAAAAAAAATAGTTTGAGATAAATTAATTTTTTTGAGAAACAATATAATCATGAAAAATAATTAAATGATCATTTATATAATGACACCTTATTTTCAATATATGACACCTACTGTTTAAACATGGTCATACTTGATAATAATTTATTAAAATACTTCAGAATAATTCATAAAGAAAATTTGAATTAACAACAAATTGTTTATCCTTAGAGTGTCTATATAAGTGTGGAATCTTAGGCCCAATCATTGTGCACCGATAACAATCACGTTAATACATAATCTACCTAATTTAGAGTTACCTACTGAAGATGAATTTATGAAATATATACTTTCACTATGGTTTATCTATATAAGAATATGTTTTTTAGGAAACCCACACTCCTTTAATTAACATAAAATATCATGATTTTTTTATATAAGATTATTTTAAGGGTTTTCACAATATTTCACTCAATCTAGTTTAAAAAAACCATTCAATGATATGTACTAATGTTACCCATATATTTGATACAAAAATGTTAAATTTTATTAGATTAACAATAATTACATGTTATTAAAATCCATGAAATAATTATATGGTTTTAGTATATTCATATTTCTTATTAAACAAACAACTTGTACATAAATGATATGATAATGTAATGGAAACATGGACACAACAGTTTAAAATCATACCTTGAAAATTAATAGATCAAAATCAAGATTCATGACCTAATTCATGGTCATTCATAATACACTAATAATAAAAGAATTATAGAATATGATCCATTATTGAAACACATAGGAATAATATCATTTCATAAATGTTTTTAATAATATTTATATTGTAACACCCTAAACCCTGTTTCCCAGAGTCAGGGAATTATTTTACTACATTATCATAATTACAAGAAATAAAGTCCCGAAAAACCGATCGGTTTAACAGACTTTTAAAATAGATTACATACATGAATGTTACATTACACTTTATAACATACAAAACAAAATAAATAATCATTTATGAACACCATTATTCCCTTGGAATAACCCTACATATCAATAACAATACACTTCTTGGAATCCTGGGAAAAATAAAACATAGAAAGGGGTGAGCTCAGATGCTCAGTAAGGATAATAGTACAGTAGAAACTTTCAAAAATATTCATAAACATTTAAGGCAATGTATAACTAAAAAAAATCCTTTTAAACATAAACATCATTATAATATGGCAAAAATAAAATGAAGCAATTCCATTTACCTATTCACATGTACATTCTACTAGTCAAATAATCACATGAAATATCACTAACCACTTTCATAATGATGGAATGCATAATGCCAAACTATCATAACAACATAGTGAAGGCATTGTGCCAAGACTACAAATAAAAGTTTGTCAAGGCCTTTTCCCAAGACACTATTTTGTCTCATGATACCTACTGATGCATCGAGGAGCTATTGAGGGCTCCACCCGTCACTCACTAAGTCCAATGCATTCCTCATATGAATAGGTTTTAACATAACATAAACATTAATATTAAAACTATCATATGAAATGTCAATAATATCTCTATAAACCATGAATGGTATAAAAATAATACATCCATAGTCAAGCATTTCAAAAAACCTTCAATACAATATGGAATTTTTGTATTGTACTAAATCAACATCAAATATGCTTAAGATCTATCAAAGGATGTTGACATGGAGGAAAATGATTTGTAAAATTCTTTGAGAGAAATATCCATTTTTCCGGAAAACATTTAAAAGTCACACAATTTATAAAGGAATACATTTAAAGGAATTTTGAATAAAAGTGTCCCATAACACTTTAAAACTTTTGAAAAGATTTATCATTTCAAAACATTCATGTCCATATAAATAAATCCTTAAAATCATTTTGAAAACATGGATATTAATTAAAAATATTTAGAAAGATAAATCATTAAAACATTTTAAATTATGATCGTGGTAAAGTGTACCTTTCAGAAATCCATAAAATATTCATTTTGAAATCATTTTTATGAAAAAGGAATATGGATGATAAAAATGTCCTTGTAAATACATACACATAAATAATCTCTGATAACAATGAGATTGAGGAATTAACCCTTACCAATTTGGTAACATACGAAACATACACCCCATGAAAGAAGTATCATACAATGAATATTTAAATACAAATAAATTAACATGTATGACACAAATATTACAATAATGGGCAGTACATACACAAGACAAAAGTTAATAGTGGCAATATGGCATGAATCTCATGGGAATAAGGAGTGAGATGAAAACCCCTTACCTTGCACATTCTTTTAATCGATGGTACCTTTAACCTCTTATATGAAGACTATAGAATGTTATTAAATTATAAAAAAAACATATTAATATTTATGATATCATACATTATTCATTTATGACTTTATACTGCCCATTTAATAATAATTTCCATGTTATATTAATATTTTGGGTAACAATCGCTTTCTTTATCGTATGTGTTTTAACTTGTTACTCTTGATTGTATCACTTAGATCATGATTTAAATACATCCAGAATATAAAACATTAATTATATATCATATATATTCAGAATATAAATATGAATAATATACATATATATGAAATGAAAAACACCGTTTATGGAGATGGTAGTCCGTACGTATGCATAAACATTGTTTCTCTTTTCATATAGTATTGAACGGAAGTAAGTGAATAAGATATATTTAAGTACATAAATACATATATATATAAATATATATCTCTCTAGTTGAATTATTATGTCATATATTACATACTTATTTGTAAAATATATTTTTATAATCGTCGATGAATGGTGAACTTGGAAATGAATCTCATAGCGTCTTGGAGACGGTAATCCGTACATACGCACGAGCAAAAATATCATTCCTTTGAAATTAAAATAATATATAATTGGATGGAATATCATATATATTGAATCTTTATCATGTTATATTTATTATTTAAATAAAATAAACCACATTATTGTACCCATCCAAATAATAATGTATTGAATAACAATTACACCACGACGTGGAGACCGTAAGTCGTACGTATGCACGTATGGTGACATGTCATTAAAAGGGTGGATAGATTTACGAATTTGGTTGTACCATAATTATAATAACATCATAGTTTATAGAAGATACTATAGTAATTTTTTTGGAATGAAAAAAAAAAGAAAAAGGATGTGGAAGAAGAAAGGAACTTGAAAGAGGGTGGTGAAATCATTACCTCTTCATCGGGTTCTTCCTTTTGATTTGATCAAAAGGGCTTCATAGGTTGGATTTCTGATCAAACTAAGGCCTCTGGACTAAAGTTAGGATAGTGGAGATAATATTTGGGTAGGGTTTAGCCGATCCAAAAGGCTTTGAAGGTGTTAATTAGAGAGAAGGGATAGTGCCCTTTTATAAGAGGGGTGAAGGGTCCCTTTGGAAAAGTTAGAAATATTATTTTATAATAAATTCATATTTGGTTTCTAATATCTCTAAAGTGGATTATTTATAGGTTAAGGTGAGGATGGGTCGAAATAATTTCTACCATAAGATTTTAGATAGGTTTGAGTCACTATATTAACCTTATCATCTATATTTAACTCTTAGTTAAATAGTTTGACATTTACCATGTCTCTTTGCCTTTTTATATTATATGGGTAATAAACTTACTATAAATTTACAATAGACCCCCAAGTAGTTCATTAATGATACACCTATCATTATATAAGTCCTTTTTCCGAACCTTCGATTTTTATGAATATAATATGAATTAATAATATAATATTTGTTTTAAAAACTCTTTTATGTCAATTTTGAAACTATTTTGTATTTTGTTTTTTCTAAATTTATAAAAGAATTATTACTTCAAAATAGATTAATCTAAACAACCCTAATATGTTATATTAATATATAAATTTATTTTAATTCATAAAAAGTCTCAAATTAC
Organism: Viscum album; assembly: GCA_963277665.1. Taxonomy (NCBI): domain Eukaryota; kingdom Viridiplantae; phylum Streptophyta; class Magnoliopsida; order Santalales; family Viscaceae; genus Viscum; species Viscum album. The sequence goes on from OY728161.1 coordinate 1,878,385,631, forward strand.
ATTTATTTTTATATTTATAATATCAATTATTTTAATATTTCATTAATTAGGTAATTACTCTATCACCATTATGTCATAAATAAATTTAATTATTTAATGTCTAAAAATTACAAATAAAATATAATTATGTAGGAAATATTTTTAAATTTTTAATGAATATTTACAATCTAATTTATCTTATTTATAACCATATATTAAAAATATTTTAGTAATTAAACTTTGATTTTAACTCTTTTAACTCTTCTTTGAATTAAATAATAATAAATGTCCTAATCTAAACCAAATGGGCCTAAATGATAATATTTTATTCCTAAGGTTGTTTTTGGTCGAGATACACTAGTCCAGTAGAATTTGGACATGTGTTAGGGTAATATTTATATCATTTTTACCCATAATTACCCTATTTACTTTTAACCATGGTAAATAAAAGAAAAAAGTTTCTATTCACCAAAAATTATTTTTATCTTATTGAACCACATTTTACTCCTTGATGTAAACCGTGTCGCTCAGATTTTCGAAATTCCACACATAGAAGCGGTAAAATTATGTTTTATGGGAATTTGCAAATTCTCCTAGGAGGTGGGCAAAAGACGGTGAATAGTTCAATAAATTTTTTATATATATAAGATTATTATAAACTGACTCCAATGAATTATATTGAAATTATATAGGTATTATGTATCTATTTTGACCTAAAATAAATATAATAAAATAAATAATTATTAAAATAAAAATTAGGTTTTATACTATAACTTAGTGTTTTTCACTATTCCAAAAAAATTAAAAGTTTTCAGAAAAATAACAAAAATTAACCCTAAGATAATTTTGATATTCTGAATTCAATAATGAAATCTATTTTACCAAATTCAAAAACATATAAGTTGAATTTATTAATTTAAAATTAATTCCCGCTGTTAAAACCAAAAGGTGTATTTTTAAGAAATAATAACTATCAAAAGTTTTACACTTGTTTATGTCAAATTTCAATGTAAAATTACTTATAATGAAAATCATTGGATTAAATGTTAAAAATATAATCTATTTATACTTCAAAACAATTAAAATATTTAATTTATCACTATAAATTATTTTGATTAAAAAAGTTGTTTTCAGTTAAAATATAGTATGTTCACTATTCACCAAAATATGAAAGTTCTCAGAAAAATACCAAAACATTATTGAAACTAAATGTGTATGTCCCAATTCTAAAGAATAAGTTTATTTTGTAAAATTTAATATATTAAAGTTTCCAATATTTTATTCAAAAAGGCTTCTCCATTAAAAGCCGTTAAAATTGCATTTTTTTAAAACTATTTCTTTTGTCGGAAAAAATGTACTTGTTCTTACATTATGTCTAAGAAACTCATAATATGTATTCTAAAATTATAATTATTATATAAAGTCCAAAATTCAATTAATAGAATTCATAACTGCTTATGAACGACTAGTTTGGTAAGTCATGGAGTGCTAGAACTCTGTGTTGCGTGTTGTGCATGTTATTGAATTACTTTGAAGAAAAAACATAATATGAAATCTTGTGGTGTTACATCCTTCCCTCCTTCAATAAATTATTTCCTTTCAATTTGAAATTATTTTTCAAAAATAACAGGCTGAAAATAGAAAATACCTTTGGGAAAACCCACATCCGAAATTATGTTAATAAAATTTAGTCTTAATAAGAGGAAAAGGGAAATAAAAGGGTCACCACCAAATTATGATCTCGATAAGGAGAACATTGGTAGAAATTAAAGACATATAATTGGAGGAAAAATGTAAATATTTCTAGGTAGTGATTGAGGTCATCAATCATAAACAAGTGTTAAATTGATAACTTTAAATTAATCAATCTATGATGATTTAAAATACCATCGGTTCAACAAAACATATGGTATTAGGATAACACATTTTTGGTTTTAATATCCCTTCTCTAAAGTATAAGAATTAATTTATTCATAGAATAAGAGAGAAAGAAAAATATATACTTAACATGTAGAGTTCCATCCTTTACCTAATTTCTTCCACAAACTCATCTTTCACTCTAAAATATAATAGAACTTAAAAATACTCTATTTATCTTAATCTTATAGGGTTCCAAATATAAACATATATCATTTAAATGATGAATACTATTTTTTAACAACAAGGGACTTCCTGTAGGCTAGTGGTTGGTAATAAATGAATGTCACACTATGATTGTGGGTTCGATTTCTGCAGCTTTGTCTGACACGACGGGTTATCACCCGACCTGTAGGTTTCCCTTTTTACTGAAATCCAAAAATAATCTCAAACTAGACTTATCCAAAATACTTCTCTCCAAAATCACAGTCCAATGTTTTACAAGGAAGTTAAACACAATGAAGATCATTTTTTCCCTGTAATAACATGTGAACATCTTCATCATTTATTCTTTTAAAACACTACAACATCCTAAATTACCGTAAAACCTTATTGATTACATTCACAATCCCTTATTCCTTATAGAATACTGGATATACTCCTTCTATCCAAAATTTTTTTAATCTCCTATAATTATGTAATATACAAATCATTAATTAGTTTCAAGGTAGTAAAGAACATCCAATATAATTTATCCAAATCAATCATGTATTATTCCAAAAATCACTACATCGGTATCAAAAACCATATTACAGTTTTCCTTTCACTCAACCTTATATTTTCCAAAATTTAACCTGCTATTGAGTCACTTTTCTTGGTTCCACACAATGTCAAGTCCTTAATGAATTATTGCTGCAGTACAATCATTATATACTTCATAATTATTATAACCAGTACATTATTGATACAACACTCAAATTACATAATTCACTAATACAAAATTATAATTCTAATCATTCATTATCCTTTTTGGTAGTATCATAACTTTATTATTATCCAATAGCATCATTTGGGGCATACTTAGATGATTTGGACATTGGTTCGCGTAGTGTCCCAACTCTTTGCAAATGAAGCATTGTACATTTGAAATATTTTTCTTACCCTTACAGTCGCGTACATGGTGTCCTTTTCCTCCACACATATAACAAACTTCAATTCCCTTTTGGAATGTTCCGGGGTGTTTCTTCTCGCAGTTATCACATATGGGAAAATTCTTCTTTTCCCTCTTCCCTTTATCTATATTTCTCTCATACGTACTTTTCTTCTCTTGCTTCCCTTCAAAGCCATAAGACTCGGATAATTCTTTACTTATCATATTAACACATGATTCTATATCTTCATATTTTGAGAATACATAGGAGACTATTTCTCTTCTAAATATTTGATTAATACCAAGAAAGATATGATCCTTCTCACTCTTTGGATTATACATATTGCTCGAGTTCACATTCCTTATACTTGGTGTTATTTATATACAATAGCATAAACTAGGTCAGTTTACGAGTTGCTATGAATAATTCCAAACTTGTAAAATACCTAACGTAAATTGAACAGTTTATGGATATAATCCATAATCATAAAGATATTTTCATTGAGGATTTATATACTCATAAACCCTTCCTCATGATTTGTAAGGAAAATGAAAATTATCCTAAGAATATCCCACGAGAGTTTTTTAACCAAGTGTGCAGCAAGGCCTGTTGTCATGCACCAGTTCCCATTGGAGTCTAGCTCAAGGTAGTGTTTTTGGGTTTTACCCTTAGGTACATATGTAGTAGAGCCACATCTACCTACTTGTATCCAGATAGGGATGTATTATCTATAAAAACTCACAAAATTTATATATTACCAAGATTCCAGGAATTTCTTCTATACTAATCCTCAATGTCTATCTTAGGTCGATGTGATCTAATCAGAGTTTATCTAAATCTAGCATCCAAGGTTATTTCTAAACTTCCTCTGATACCAACTGTAATGCCCCATCCCAGTTACCCAGAGTTATTGCATTATTTTAATACATTAGCATGATTAAAAGGAATCAAGTCCCATAAGACCGATCAGTTTAGCAGTCTTGGAAAACAGATTACATACATGAATGTTACATTACACTTTATAACATACAAAACAAAATAAATAATCCTTTATGAACCTCATTGTTCCCTGGTCTTAACCCTGAATATCAATAACAATAAACTTCTTCGAATCCTGGTAGAAATAAAACATATAATGGGGTGAGCTCAGATGCTCATTAAGGATAACAATACAGCGTAAACTTTCATAAATAAGCATAAACATTAAAGGTAATGTATAACTAAAACAAAATCCTTTTAAACTTAAACATCAGCATAATATGGAAAAAAATAAAATGGTGTAATTCCATTTACCTATTCACATGTATATTTTACTAGTCGAATAATCACATGTAATATCACTAACCACTTTTATAATGATTGAATACATAATTCTAGACTATCATAACCACATATTTAAGGCCTTGTGCAAGAATACAAATAACATTTTTTCAAGGCCTTGTTCCAAGGCACTATTTTGTCTCATGAGACCTACCGATTTATCGAAGAGCTATAGTGGGCTCCACCTATCACTTACTAAGTCCAATGCATTCCTCATATGAACAGGTTTAAACATAACATAAACATTCGTATTAAAACTAGCATACAAAATGTCAATACTTTTTCCATAAACCATGAATGGTATAAAAATAATGCAACCACAGTAAAAAATATCAAAAAAATTTCAATACAATATGGAAGTTTTGTATCATAATAAATCAACTTCAAATAAGCGTAAAATCCATCAAAATATGTGGACATAGGTGAAAATAATTTGTATAACTCTTTGAGAGAAATATCCATTTTTCATGATAAAATTTAAAAGTAACAAAATTTAGAAGGGAAAACATTTAAATGAATTTTTGAAAAAAAATTTCCCATACCACTTTAAAACTTTTGAAAATATTTATCATTTCAAAACATTGATGTCCATATAAATAAATCCCTAAAATAATTTTGAAAAAATGGACATTAATTAAAAATATTTAGAAAGATAAATCTTTAAAACATATAAAATTACGATCTTGATAAAGAGTACCTCTCAATAATCCTTAAAATATTCTTTTTGAAATCATTTTTATGAAAAATTTACATGGATGATAAAAATGTCCCAGTAAATACTTATACATAAATAATCTCGGATAAAAATGAGATTGAGGAATTAACCCGTACCAATTTTGTAACATACAAAACATACACCCCATGAAAGATTTATCATACAATTAATAAGTAAATACACATAAATTAAAGTCTATTACACAAAGAATACAATTATGGGCTATACATACACCACAAAAAAGCTAATAGTGTCAATATGGAAAGAATCTCATGGGAATAAGGAGTGAGATGAAAACCCCTTACCTTGCACTTTCCTTTAATATTTATGATATCATACATTATTCATTTATGACTTTATACTACCCATTTAATAATAATTTCTAAGTTATATTAATATTTATGGTAATAATCTCTTTCTTTATCGTACGTGTTCTAACTGGTTACTCTTGATTGTATCACTTAGATCATGATTTAAATACTTCCAGAATATAAAAAATGATTTATATATCATATATATTTAGAATATAAATTTGTATAATTGACATATATATATAATGGTAATCACCGTTTATGGAGATGGTAGTCTGTATGTATGCATAAACATTGTTTCCTTATTCATATAGTATTCAACAGATGTAAGTGAATAAGATATATGTAAGTACGTAAAAACTTATATAAATAAATATATATATATATCTAGTAGAATTATTATTTCATATATTACATACTTATTAGTAATATATATTTTATAATCGTCGATGAATGGTGAACTTTGAAATGAATCTAATCGCGTCGTGGAGAGGGTAATCCATACGTACGCACGAGCGAAAATATCATTCCTTTGATAATAAAATAATATATAATTGGATTATATATAATATTTAAAAAATAATTATCTTGTTATAATTATTATTTAATTCAAATACACATCATTATTATACCCATCCAAATAATAATGTATTGAATAACAATTACACCATGGCATGGAGACGGTAAGCTGAATGCACGCACGTATGGTGACATGTCATTCAAAGGGTGGATATAATAATGAATTTGGTTTTACCATAATTATAATAACATCACAGTATATAGAATATACTGAAGTTATTATTTTATAATAGAAAGAACAAAAAAAAGGAAGTGGAAGAAGAAAATAATTTGAAAGAGGGTGGTGAAATCATTACCTCTTCTTAGGGTTTTTCTTTTTCATTTGATCAAAAGGGATTCATAGGTTTGCTTTATGATTAAACTAAGGCCTCTAGGTTGATGGGAGGATAGTTGATTGAATATTTCAGAATTTTTTGGCCGAGCCAAGAGGCTTTGAAGGTGTGAATTATAGAGAAGGGAGAGTTCCCTTTTATAAGAGGGGTGAGAGGCACCTTTGGAAAATATAGAAATATTATTTTATAATAAATTAATATTCAATTTCTAATGGCACAAAAGTGGATTATTTAAAGGTTAGGGTGGGGATGGGTCGAAAAAAAATTCTACCAAAAGATTTTAGATAGGTTTGTTACACTATATTAAACTTATCATTTATATTTAACTCTTAGTTAAATAGTTTGACATTTACCATTTCTCTTTCTATTTTTATATTATATGGTTAATAAACATAATATAAACTTAAAGCAACCCTCATGTGGTCCATTAATGATACACCAATCATTATATATGTCCTTTGGCCAATCCATAGATGTTTATGAATAGAATATGAATTAATAATATAATATTTGTTTAAAAACTCTTTTATGTCAATTTTGACACTATTTGGTATTTTGTTATTTCTAAAGATATAACAACATTATTACTTCAAAAAAAATTAATCTAACAAACCCTAATATGTTATTATAACCTATAAAATTTTTATAATTCATAAAAAGTCTCAAATTACATTTATTTTTTTATTTATAATATCAATTATTTTAATATTTCATTAATTAGGTAATTACTGCATCACCATTATTTCATAAATAAATTAAATTATATAACTTCTAAAAATTATAAATAAAATATCCGTATGTAGGAAATGTTTTTATCTTTCTAATGAATATTTATAATCTAATATATGTTATGTATAACCATATATTAAAAATGTATTAGTAAATAAACTTTTATTTTAACTCTTTTAACTCTTCTTTGAATTAAATAATAATAAATTTCCTAATCTAAACCATGTGGACATAAATGATAATATATTATTTATAAGGTTGTTTTTTGTTGCGATAAACCTTTTCAATTGAATTAGGACATGTGTTAGGGTAATATTAATATCATTTTTACCCTTAATTACCCTATTCACTTTTAACCATGGTAAATAAAAGTAAAAAGTTACTATTCACAAAAAATAATTTTTGTCTTATTTTACCACATTTTACTTTATTATGTTATCCATGTATCTCGGTTTTTCACAATTCCACTCACAAAAGTGGTAAAATTATGTTTTATTTGAATTTGCAAATTCTCCTAGGAGTTGGGTAAAAGACAATCAAAAGTTCAATAAAATTTTTATATATCTAAAATTATTATAAACTGACTTCAATGAATTATATTGAACATATATTCGTATTATGTATATTTTTGGACCTGAAATAAATTTAAATAAAAAAATAAATATTTAAATAAATATTCGGTTTTATACTATAACTCAGTGTTTTTCACCATTCATCAAAAATTAAAAGTTTTCAGAAAAATACCAAAAATTTACCCGAAGTTAATTATGATATTCATAATTCAATAATGAAATATATATTACTGAATTAAAAACCTAGAAGTTTCATTTATTAATTTAAAATTAATTCCCGCTGTCTAAACCAAAAGGCGTATTTTTAAGAATTAATAACTATCAAAAGTCTGACACTTGTTTATGTCCCATTTCAAAGTAAAATTACTTATAATGACCATCATTTGATTAAAGGTAAAAATATAATCTATTTATACTTTCAACCCATTAAAATTTATAATTTAACACTATAAATTATTTGGATTAAAAAACTTGTTTTCAGTTTAAATATAGTATTTTCACTATTCACACAAATATTAAAGTTATCATAAAAATACCAAAACATTATTGAAACTAAATTATTATGTCCATATTCTAAAGAATATGTTTATTTTGTCCAATTGATTATATAAAAGTTTCAATTATTGGATTTAAAAAGGCTTCACCATTAAAAGGTGGCAAAATTGCATTTTTTGAAAAATATTTGTTTTTTCTAAAAAAATGTATTTATTCTTACATTATGTCTAAGAAACTCATAATATGAATTATAAAATTATAAGGATTATGTAAGGTTCAAAATTCAGTTAATAATATTCATAAAAACTTTTGGATGGCTAGTTTGGTAAGTCATGGTGCGCTAGAACTCAGTGTTGCGTATAGTGCAAGTTATTGAATTACTTTGAAGAAATAACGTACTATGAAATCTTGGGGTGTTACATAGATGATCATAATCATAAAAGTATTATATCAATTATACCCAATAAAAAATGCTACACATTTTAAATTTGGGTTAACAACCCGTGTATCTTCCTTAGGGTTTTGATAATATCTCATGTAACCCACTTTTAGGTTTTTTGATAACCACCTATATTTTCTATTTTGGTATTTGGATAACCTCCACTATAACATTTTATCTCATAACAGATTAATCATTACATTATTCAATAATAGATATAACATAATAACCTATAACATAATCTTAATCTATTAATATTTATGTTAAAATATCATGACAAAAATTTAACAATTCATTATAACATTAATCGAAGAAATGAAAATGAGTTTCTTCAGTATTTCATCATCATAATCCTAATCCATCCTTGTACTAAATAAATGTTATATTTTGGGAGTATATTCTCAATGGAGAATATATAACTGTTACAGGTATTTTAATATATGAAAAAACATTAATAGATCGCTAAAACTTTTTTTTGAATAATATAACCATTTATTTTGAAATAATTTATTTGTAATAAAATTATTTCGAAAATATTAGGTAAAATATTAGTTGAAATGAACTATTGTGAACTGTAATGTTATCATCAATGAATTTAGGGGTCCTATAAGATGTAATTTGTATCGTTCCATAAATGTTAAAAGAATTATTATTATCACACCTTCGGTAAAAAGTTTCAAATTTAGAAACGTACAAGAAGATTCATTTTAAAACAATTCTAAAAATTAATACATAGGATAAAATGAAATTAATAAATAAAATTAGTATTGGTAATATCATTCATGAATAAAATTTATAAAATATAGCGATGGAACAAATAAATCCAACCGAAGATAAAAATAAATATACATTTGATTAAAAATATTAATAAAGACTCTAGAGTTAATAACCACTGAAAACTGGGGGAAATGTAACGACCCAAAGTTTCATTAATGAGAAATCCCTCTTGATCTTATTAAATGTATCTTTATAAAAAATGTTTTTATAAAATTTCAACTTCTTTGTATTTATGTTAAGAATTGTGACCGTTAATTTTATAGCCGTTGAACAGTGATCACATGATTAGTATAAATATAGGGCTTTAACACATCCAATTTTACTTAGACAAAGGAAGTGATGGCCTTATCTAGTAGAATTTCCCCATACAAATCCCATTTATCGGATCTCGGAAAAGATGTGGCTTCCTTGGGCTTCGCTCTTGACCAAGTCCAAGCTGAGCTTCACCATGTCAATCTCGAATGGGACCTTCTACGGGAGAAGTGAGTGTTGATAGAAATTACCACTCGAGTGATGTTATCCGAGCCACCCCAAGAGTCTGTCAGCATCGCACACCTCACCCTTAGGTCTTATGTGGCTGTTTTAAGGGGTTATGTAACTAATCTATAGTACTATGTTCATGTAAATTATTTTTGTATATAATAATGAATATAATTTCTTGTCATTATTGATACATTTAAAATAGTTTTTAAAGTACAAATGGTGTTTTTAGTTATTATTTAATTAAGAAATATATTATATTAAATTAAGGTATTTTTGAATTAAATAATATTTTAATAAAATAATAATAATATTATTAAATTAATTATTATTAAATATAAATTATCTTATAATTTTATGAATGAAAGTAAAATTTTTATTAAGATTTGAAAGCCATTTCTGTCAAAACCCATGAATTTTCGATAAATGTCAGTTTTTATTTTAAAAGTGAAAATTCACATATTTAGAAAATTATTTAGATAAAATAAATGTACTTTTGGAATCAGGACGTTGAAATTATCCAACGGTGAATTTTTCATTATTTTCTGAGACAGTCAAATTTTTGGGTAAAAATTAAATACCGTTTTAATATATATTGTGTTTTATGACATCATAATGACCAAATAGTGATGTAATAAAATACTATAATCTTTATGTTCGGCTAATATATGTTTTAACATTAAAATAATGTGATTTTGGGTTTGTTTGACGTACTTTTCAAAGCATTATTGGACCCCTCAAGACTTATTCAACACTTTGCCTTTTTAAATTAATTTCCATGGGAGTGTGACTCACCTTCACATAAGCAACCTTATTATTTTAAGGATTTATAACATTTCCCTTATAAATTTTTTTTCCTCTTCCCTTTCTCGAAAACCATGGGATGGTTTTTGGTTTGGATTAATTTAATATAAGGGGTCCCAAACCTAAATAATAAGGAATTCCATCACCTTTCCTATATAAACCCACCCAAGCTCCCACTTCCTCCTCACTCAAAGCCCTTGGAGTTCATCCAACCTCTGCCCTACTCTCTCTATAATCCTCCCAAGGTTCCCCATGCTCCCAATAATCCTCTCATAAGCCTCTCTCTAGACATTGGAAGCACACTTCCAAGTAAGGGTTTTTTCTTCCTTTCTCTTTTTTTGTCCAATTTTCTTTAAGTTGTTTTGCCCTTTTAATTTCAATTATAAATGTTGGGGTATGGTTTCACACCTCTTTCATACTGCTCTATTTATTTTTGAATGATGGAAAACCCTTTCTCTCTCATTAAATGCCTCATATGTACACCCGTTACTATGCCGAAATTCTAAAAGGAACTTCTCTCTCCTCTTTTACATTCATGCAATACTTTTGTATCATGAATCTAAATTACATTACAATTGTTGGGACATGTATCTATATGACCTCATTACTGTCCATTACATATTATGAGGAACTCGTTTCTCTCTCATCTACCATTTTTATGAATTCTTATGTCACGCCGTTACGCTGCCGAAATATTTACGATTTTCTAGGCCAATGTCATTGTGTAGTGAATACCATGACCATTTATCCATCAAGGGTATTAACCTTTATGAACATTTACCTATTGATTTTAAAGTTTCATGTATGAATTCCACATCCCTTTATCATTAAATAAATTATTATGTTTTATGAATCCATGTTTTATGATCCATGTGGCACACTTATGCATGAAATGAAATGTTTAAGACGGGTGCGCCCTTATAGCGCTCCAATGCATTGGGTAATGTATAGTATCATGATAAGTTATTTGCAATGAGTGTTGACTCATTCTAATTGAAGTGAAACGAGGGTTTACTCGTGCTCTATGTGAAATGAGGATTTACTCATGATCCATGTGCAATGGGCCTTGGCTCATGCTAATTCCATGTTATGTGTTGTTTCCACATTTCCATGTTATGGTTATCATGGTTTATCATTCCTTTATGTTCATGTTTCTCTTATGCTCTATGGATATGCCTATTTCCTAACACGTATTTTACTCCTCATTTTATTCCATGTGTATTCCCTTACTGGGCTTTATAGCTCACCCTTTTCTTATGCATGTCCTCAGGTTACCCCATTCAATGATAACTACGAGGGAATATAGTTGTCATGTAAAGGATGTTTTCAATAAAGATGTTGTATTTCATGTTTTAAGTTCTTATGTAATGATCCTAGTCCACAAAGACACTAAACCTCTCGATCTTCTTTGTTTTATCAAGTGATGTTTTATGTAATAAATCATGTTTAAGTTGTAATAAAAAGTAGGGTTGTCATAGTTGGTATCAGAGGATAGGTTTAGTTATTTTTGGGATTAGGAAACCCTAGTAAAGCCCTAGAGACAAGACTAAGTATAATTAAAATATCCCTAAGTTTTGGTAAGTACTGAGTAAGTGGTTTATCAAACAAATACATCCCTTTCTGGATATGAGAAGGAAGAGGTGGCTCTGGCACAGATGTATCCTAGGGGTAAAACCTGAAAACACCACTTTGAGCTAGACTCGAACGGGAAATGGTGCATGACAACAGGCCTTGCTGCACTCTTGGTTACGAAACTCCCAGGGTATATGTTTTGATAAATTCAAATGCTTAGTAGGAACCCTTATTAAGGGAATTAAAAAAAATTCCCCTAAGAATATATGTTAGAAATTAGATCATGAAAATCCTAAATTGAAGCCTATAGACTCATGAGTTAAGGAAATGAATGTTTATTTATAAGTCATCAACTTATGTCTTTGGATTACCCTTTATGTGTTACCCCTAACTTTCCTTTTATTCCATCAAATGTCCGGTAATAGGAGGACTCGGGCTAACAACCGTTGTGAAGATTAGTGTGATGATAGTACTAATGAGATGTCAAATCCAATGGGAGTAGGAATCGTAAACTTTGTCACACTTCTATCTCAGCTAACTCAGGTTTTGAATAGAAACACGGGTCAAGAGGAATGTTCAACCCCCTCTAAGAAAGAACAAGTCTCTATCGAGAGTTTCATGAGACAAAGGCCTCCTACTTTTAGTGTATAATCTGATCCCACTATCGCTGAACAATGGATCAACTCCATTGAAAAGATATTCTCCATCCTCCAATTTTCTGAACAAGAGAAGGTTCTCCTAGCGACTTATTGTATGGAGGGTGAAGCTGATCAATGGTGGGCATTGATCAAAAATAGGAAACCTAAGGAGGAGATCGAGGCGTTGGAATGGAATGATTTCCAGAAGATGTTTTTCGATAAATATTTTCCACGCACCATCCAGCTTAAGATGGAAAGGGACTTCTTTTCCCTCAAGAAAAAAGATGAAGAATCTGTTGGAGCGTATGGGGAAAACATCACGAGGCTTGAATGATACGCTTCCGGATTTTTCATTACCCCTGAATGCAATGTTGACCACTTCTTTGGTGGGCTAAATCCTAGCTTGAGGAAAGCATTAGCTATCCGTGACATTGACATCTATGAGAAAATTGTCCGATGTGCCATCAAGGTTGAAATGGAGATCAGGGAATCACAGGGGTATCATGGGGACAAGAAGCGTAAGGCGGACTTCAATTCTGGTGGTTCGATGGATAAATCCAATGGTGCTAAGCAGATCCAGCACCCCACTTTCCAAAAGTGTGGAAACAAGCACCCTGAAAATTGCCTTAAGGGGACAAGAAAATGCTTCAGTTGTGGAAGAGAAGGGCACCTAGAAATTAACTCTCTGTAATACAGACCCACAGCTGCGACAGAGGAGAGAAACACTCCTTTCGAACCTCAACGCGTTGTTCAATGCTACAAATGCAAAGAACCGGGTCATTTTTCAAATCAGTGCCCTGATCCAAGGGTTTTCGTAGGCAACCAACAACCTCCTAGAGAGCAAGGACGAGCTTTTTCCATCACTTCTACCGAAGTGAACCCCGGCAATGAAGTGGTGACAGGTATGCTAGTTATTCATTCAAGAATAGCAAACGTACTTTTTGATTCAGGTTCTACGCATTCTTTTATATCTCTAAAGTTTAGTAGAACAATCCCAACACCATCACAAATCATGAAAGTAAAGATGTCGGTGAGTATGGAAAATGGGGAAATCATTGCATCCCATGAATATAAGTCCTCCACTGTTATAATCTGTGGATTGAATTTCACGGAAACCTCATCATACTCCCTCTGGTGTAATTTGATGCAATTCATGGCATGGATTGGCGTTCCTTATATAGAGCCAACATAAATTGTCAGGAGAGGGAAATCACACTCCATATAGAGAATCGACCCCCGATTCTTTACAAGTGTCAGGAGGAAGATGAATCTCATTTTTCTCCATCATCTCAAGCATGGATATTACTGCCCTATGACCATGCTTATCTGGCTCTGATGATTGAGTCCAAAGAAGAAACCAACCTTGAAGAAATTCCTATTGTGTGGGAATTCACGGAAGTGTTTCTTGATGAACTGTCTGGTCTTCCTCCTAAAAGAGATGTTGAGTTCTCAATTGAACTTATACCTAGGGCGCTACCAATATCCAAGACTCTATAATGAATGGCTGTTGTATAGATTGAAGAGCTGAAGAAACAACTAGAGGAGAATCTGGATAAACGGTTTATACGCCCAAGTGCTTCACCATGGGGTGCACCAGTCCTCTTCGTCATGAAGAAGGATGGGTCAATGCGGCTTTTCCTCGATAATCAGGAACTTAACAAAATCATGATAAAGAACAAGTATCCTCTCCCAAGAATCGATGAATTGTTTGACCAGCTACGTGGAGCACAATACTTCTCCAAGGTGGATTTGTGGTCGGGATATTATTAGGTAATGGTGAAGAAGGAAGATGTCCCCAATACTGCTTTTCGTACATGATACGGGCACTATGAATTCATAGTAATGCCTTTAGGACTCACCAATGCTCCAGTAATATTCATGGATTTGATGAATAGTGTCTTTAGAGATTACCTAGACAAATTTATGGTAGTAATTATAGATCATATTCTAATATACTCCAAAACCAAGGTGGATCATGAGGAGCATTTAAAAACTGTACTACAGACTTTGTGCAAGGAGAATCTCTATGAAAAGTACAACAAGTGTGAGTTCTAGTTGAAGGAGGTCTCATTCTTGGGCCATATCATCACAAGCAATGGGATATCTATGGACCCCTCCAAAATAGATGCAATTAAGGGTTGGTTGGGGCTAACATCGGTAACAGATATCCTTAGCTTATTGGGGTTAGCTGGATATTATCGACGATTTGTGAGAAATTTCTCACGATTTTCCAACCCTCTTACCAAGCTAACTCAAAAGGGAGTAAAGTTTTCTTGGAGAGATGAATGTGAAGAAAGCTTCAAGGAGTTGAGAAGGAGGCTTATCACTGTGCCTGTGCTCACTTTACCCACAAGTGGGGAACTTATTGTGGTATTCAGTGATAATTCGAAGAAGGGCTTAGGTTGTGTGCTGATGCAGAATGATAATGTGATATCCTATGCCTCAAGGCAGTTGAAAATCTATGAGCAAAACTATCCAACGCATGATCTGGAGTTGGCGGCGGTGATCTTTGCCTTGAATATCTGGCGGCATTATCTCTATGGAGAGAAATGTGATATATATACTGAACACAAGAGTCTTAAATATATATTCACAGAGAAAGAGCGTAATATGCACCAGAGAAGATGGATAGAGCTCATCAAGGATTATGACTATTCAATCCATTACCACCCTGGGAAAGCAAACAAGGTGATAGATGCCCTAAGTAGAAATGATCCAGCGATTTTATCAATAATGAGAATTGAGAAGGATCCAATCTTCTTAGACATGATGACGATGGACATGGGAATCATAGAGAAGGGAATATTATCAATCTTTTCACAGACGATTGCTCAACCGTCTCTTTTTGAAATTTTAAAGGATGCTCAAAAGGATGATGTGGGAATTCAAGAAAAACTGGAACCTATAAAAAAAGGGATATCCTTGGAGTTTAATGTTAATGAAGAAGGAACTGTGTGGTTTGGGAAAAGACTATGTGTTACATCATGTCCGGAGCTGAAGAAGGAACTTTTGGATGATGCACATAGTTCAAATTTCTCTATTCACCAAAGGAGCACAAAGATGTATCGAGATCTCTGAGAAAAGTTTTGGTGGGATAATATGAAGAATGAGATTGCTGAATATACATCAAAGTTCCTAGTGTGTGAGCAAGTGATGGCAGAGAGGCAGAAGTATAAGGGGATGATGCAACCATTGTCCATACCAGAATGGAAATGGGAAAACATCACCATGGACTTTGTCACCGGAATTTCGAGGACATCCAAAGGCAACAATGCAATATGGGTTGTTTTGGATCGTCTTACAAAGACTGCACACTTCATTGCTATTCAGGATGATTTCTCATTGGATCAACTGTCACGGATTTATATCATGGAAGTGGTAAGGTTGTATGGATACCACTATCTATTGTGTCTGACCGAGTTCCAAGATTCACCTCTATGTTTTGGAAGAGTTTTCAACATGCTCTGAATACTGAACTGAACTTTAGTACGGCCTATCTTCCTCAAACGGATGTCCAATCCAAGTGTACTTTCCAAACACTTGAGGATATGTTGAGAGCGTGCTCAATGGACTTTAAAGAAGGATGGGATCAACATCTTCCTCTGGTTGAGTTCTCTAATAATAACAATTTCCACGCGAGCATCCAAATGGCACCATATGAAGCCCTGTATGGGAAAAGGTGAAGAACATTATCATGTTGGGATGAGGTTAGTGAACGTAAGCTGCTTGGACAAGAAATGGTCGAGGAAATGGTGGAGAAGGTGAAAACCATTCAGCAGCATATCAAGGCATCCCAGAGTCGAAAGAAGAGCTATGTAGATAATCGTCGATGAGACCTTGAGTTTAAAGTTAGAGACAAGGTCTTTCTACACATATCTCCATGGAAGAATGTCATGAGTTTTGGAAAGAATGAGAAGTTAAGTCTAAGGTACGTCGTCCCCTTCGATATTCTTGATCGTGTTGGGGATGGGGCCTATCGGCTAGCACTTCCGCCTACTATGGCCAAAGTACATGATGTATTTCATGTATCCCTCTTAAGGAAGTACATACCGGACCCTTCACATTTAATCTCTTCTGAGGTGGTGCAATTGGAAAATGATCTTTTTTATGAGGAGAAACCATTGAAGATCTTAGATTGTAGAGAAAAAGTTCTATGAAATAAGACAATGCCCATCGTCAGGGTGTTGTGGAGAAACCACAAGTTTGAAGAAGCGACATGGGAATTGGAGGAAATGATGAAGCTAAGTTACCCACATCTCTTTTAGTGTGGGAAAAGGAAAATTTCTTGGGCGAAATTTCTTAAGGTGGGAATGTTGTAATGACCCAATGTTTCATTAATGTAAAATCCCTCTTGATCTTATTAAATTTATCTTTATATAAAATGTTTTTATAAAATGTCAACTTCTTTGGTTTTATGTTAAGAATTGTGACCGTTAATTTTATAGTCTTTGAAAAATGATCACATGATTGGTATCAATATAGGGCTTTAACACATCCAATTTTACATAGACAAAGGAAGATATGGCCTCATCCAGTAGAATTACCCCATACGAAGCCCATTTAACGGAGCTCGAAAAAGAGGTGGCGTCCTTAGGATTCACTTTTGACCAAGCCCAAGCTGAACTTCACCATGTCAAGCTAGAATGGGACCATCTATGGGAGATGTAGAAGTTGATAGAAATTACCACTCGAGCGATGTTATCCGAGCCACCCCAAGAGTCTCTCACCATCGCACACCTCACCCTTAGGTCTTATGCGATAGTTTTAAGGGGTTATGTAACTAATCGATAGTACTATGTTCTTGTAAATTTTTTTTGTATATAATAATTAATATAATTTCTTTTCATTATTGATACATTGTAAATAGTTTTTAATGTACAAATGGTGTTTTTTGTTATTATTTATTTAATAAATCTATTTTATTAAATTAAGGTATTTTTGAATTAAATAATATTTTAATAAAATAATAATATTATTATTAAATTAATTTTTATTAAATATAAATCATATTATAATTTTATGAATGCAATTAAAAATTTTATTAAGATTTGAAACCCATTTCTGTCAAAACCCGTGAATTTTCAATAAATGTCGGATTTTATTTTAAAAGTGAAAATTCGCATCTTTAGAAAATTATTTAGATAAAATAAATTTTATTTTTTGAATCAGGATGTCGAAATTATCCAATGGTGAATTTTTCATAATTTTCTAAGACAGTCAAATTTTTTGGTAAAAATTAAATACCGTTTAAATATATAATGTGTTTTATGATATCCTAATGACCCAATAGTTATGTAATAAAATACTATAATCTTTATGTTTGGCCAATATATGTTTTAACGTTAAAATAATGTGATTTTGGGTTTTTTTGACTTACTTTTCAAAGCATTAATGGACCCCTCAAGACTTATTCAACACTTTGCATTTTTAAATTAATTTCCATGGGAGTGTGACTCACCTCCACATAAGCATCCTTATTATTTTAAGAAGTTCGGACTTTGAAATTATAAAATATTTTTTCCCTCTTCCCTTTGCCAAAAACCATGGGCAAAAACCATGGGGTGGTTTGTGGTTTGGATTAATTTAATATAAGGGGTCCCAAACCTAAATAATAAAGAATTCCCTCACCTTTCCTATATAAACCCACCCAAGATCCCACTTCCTCCTCCCTCAAAGACCTTGGAGTTAGTCCAACCTCTTCCATACACTCTCTATAAACCTCCAAAGGTGCCCCAAGCTCCCAAGAATCCTCTCACAAGCCTCTCTCTAGCCTTTGGAATCACACATCCAAGTAAGGGTTTTTTCTTCCTTTCTCTTTTTTGTCCAATTTTCTTTAAGTTGTTTTTCCCTTTTAATTTCAATTATAAATGTTGGGGTATGGTTTCTCACCTCCCTCATAATGATCTCTTTATGTTTGAATAATGGGAGACCCTTTCTCTCTCATTAAATGCCTCCCATGTACATCTGTTACTATGCCGAAATTCCGAAAAGAACTTCCCTCTCCTCTTTTACATTCAAGCAATAATATCGTATCATGATTCTAAATTCCATTACAATTGTTGGTACATGTATCTATATGACCTCCTTAATGTGCATTACATATGATTAGGACCCCTTTCTCTCTCATCAACCATTTTTATGAATTCTTATGTCACGCCGTTACGCTGCCGAAATCGCACCGATTTTCTAAGCCAATGTCATTGTCTAGTGAATACCATGCCCATTTCTCCATCAAGGGTATTCACCTTTATGCACATTTTCTTATTGATTGTAAAGTTTCATGTATGAATTCCACATTCATTTATCGTGGAAAAAATGATTATGTTTTATGAATCCATGTTTTATTATCCATGTGGAACACTTATGCATGAAATGAAATGTTTAAGAAGGGGGAACCCTTATAGTGCTCCAATGCATTGGGTAAAGTATAGTACCATGATACGTCATGTGCAATGACTGTTGACTCATGATAATTCAAGTGGAATGAGGGTTTAGTCATTCTTTATGTGCAATGAGGATTTACTCATGCTCCATGTGCAATGGGCCTTGGCTCATGCTAATTCCATGTTAAGTGTTGTTTCCACATTTCCATGTTATGATTATCATGCATTATCATACCTTTATGTTCATTTTTATCTTATGCTCTATGGATATTCCAATTGCCTGACATGTATTTTACTTCTCATGTTATTCCATGTGTATTCCCTTACTAGGGTTTAACGGTCACCCTTTTCTTATGCATGTCCTCAGGTTACCCCATGCAATGCTAAGTACGAGGGAATGTAGTGGTAATGTAAAGGAAGTTTTCAATAAAGATGTTGTATTTCATGTTTTATATTTTTAGGTAATGATCCTAAGCCCCAAAGACACTAAACCTCTCGATCTTCTTTGTCATATCAAGTGAAGTTTTATGTAATAAATCATGTTTACGTTGTAATAAAAAGCATGGTTATCATAGGAAATATTTATATTATTTATAATTAACCATTATATAATAATATATGTGTTATTAATAAGATGTATATCATTTAATTTAATTATCATAAATTTAATCATAAAAATCACAAAAAAAAATGAATTTGTAACATAAAATCATTACGTAAGACTAACTTGTTCTATAGGTAATCTAAACACATGAAAAATAATTTGAATTTATTTAATATTATCATAAAACCATATAAATAATTAAAATATTATATATTGTCTAATTATAAAATTTAAATACCCATTCATTGATAACCCTTTATTGAAATCGTCATTTTTGGGTGTTAACTATTTGATTTTTCATAAAGGCTTTGGTTCCTCAATTCAGGTCCTTATTCATTGGTCAGAGTTCAATAATCTAAAAAATTATAAGGATGATATAAATATCATATATATTAAATATATATAAATTTAAAATCTCCTATAAATGATAAATATTGAAAATTTATTACACTTCAAGGAGAAGGTAGTCCGCAAGTACACATAAAAACTGTTTTCATTTTCTAATAGAAATAAAAAAGACTGATAAAAAATATTTTATCATTATTGAATCATTGTAACAAAAAATATATAATATATATTTATAAAATAAATCATATTAATTTTTCATATGTGGTGGGGATGGAAAATTAATCATTTCATTACATCGAGTGGATATACCTCATATAAACATGAGTGATACATTGTTTTTTATTTGATGGAAATGTTGTCGAATATGGATTTTGAATCACAATAACAAAAAATAAAAATTTCTATGAAACTATATTAATAAATTTATTTTGGATAAAAAAATTTAGAGTTGGTTAATGATGATATATAATTAAAATATATTAGATAAAAACTATTCCTCTTTTTTAGATAGCCTCTTTAGGTTTATACCTAAGACAATATTATCAGGGTATTATGATCATACCATATCATACCATAACATATTGGTTGTGGGTAAGATGATTGGGAATGATTTCCTCTTGGATTTTATGAGATAAGAGCCTCATGAATTTGGGGAAATAGAATATATGAAGATTCTTTTAATAATGGATGGAGGGGACACACATGGAATGTTTCAAAAGATTCGAATGTATTAATCTTTTACTGAATCAAAATGATTCTAAATAAAGAATATATTAATATATGATGATATTGGATTGAAATATGATAATCGTGTAAGAATTTTCAATTTTAAAATCATTATCTTACCCTTATCTCTTAGTTTAATAGTATTTATTTAATTTACAATTCATTATGACCAATATTAAATGTTTCCATAATTCCATGTTTTAAATTTTTGACTTCAAAAAATGGAAATAATTTATAATAATAAATTTATATAATCTATTGTTGTGAAATTTAAAATCTACCCAAAAAATATTATGAATCTCAGTTTTCTATAAAAATTTCATTATAAGTTTAAATTTTTTTTAAAATTATTCGTAATTTCAATTCAAATAGAATTTATTACATTATGTATTATGATAAATGAAAATTTAAATTTTAAATTATAGTAAATAAAAAATCGTACATTTTAAATACATGAATGGAAGATTCATATTTTGATGAAATAATTATTATTAATATTCAATAAAAAATTAGTCTTTTTATAAAAAAATTTAAATTTCACGTTATGCTGATTTTTAATTACTTAATTTCAATAATAGTCTCTTTTTATAAAATTAATGATTAAATTTTAGATAAATATATTTATAATATCTATGAAAAAAATAAATAAAATCACATTTTTTAGAAAAAAAATTATAGAATGATAAAATAAATTTATTAGAAATTGAGGAACTATTTAATATTCAAAAATAAATATATTTTCTTTATAAAAAACCATTAAACATATCATTAATATTTTTTATATTTATATTAGACCCTATAATTTAAAAATGTTGTTATAACAATCCCATTTAAATAATAATAATTTTATACTCTATCATTTTCAATTAAACTCAGCGTTTCATGTAAAGTAACTACTCAATACATCATGTTATATTGAATAAAAATAAACATAATATATTGGAGTATAATAGAAGGAAATTAAGTGAATATTTTGTTTAATTTGTCTCGTTATTTTAATTTTTATATTACATAGATTACATTTTTTCTCAAATTTCTCCCTTATATTTAGTAAAGAGAGGAATTGGTGTAAAAATGGAAGTTGTTTTTTCGTAAGAGCAGTAGATTACATAATACATAAATGAATTATTCATTTATCATAATAAAAAACTAAAATAGATTTATATTTTTATTCCCACAAAATAATAACATTAATTATAATAACAATCATTATGTCATTATATAGGATTTTTAAATATTTTATTATAATTTTTTTAAAGGATAATATGTTTGGAAAATTTTTTACAAAAATTGAAATCATTATATTTCACTTAGAGTCTTCCTTTGAAATATAGATCAGAAGAGTATTTATTAAAAGAATAGGTTAATTTAAAAAAATTATAACTAATGGCGGTGGAAAAAAATAAATAGTTTCATAAGTAAACCAAATTAATTGAGTGCCCTCAAAGGGGTGGTGGGAGGCACCTTTTATTGGTGGAGGGAATAATATTTTTTAAAATATTTATAAATAATATAATGAGAGAAAAAAATTCACATATGAAAAATATTAATAAATGGAAAATAGTTTATTCAATATACATTTTATTATTGCCACACATTATAAACATGTTTTTAAAATGTTAGGTTTTTTGATCATTTGGTTAAATCTTTTTACCTTTTTTGGTTTTCTCCTTGGAATCAAGATTTTGATGAAGTAAATACATGTTTATGTATAAAAATAATATTTCCATTATTAAATTATTATAACCGATAAATTCAAAAATTACAAATAATTTTTAGTAGATAAAATTTAAAAGTGTTACAAACACCAATTTTATCTTTATGGAATGTAACTTGCAAAAAAAATTTAGAATTTTTTTTCTATGATTAAAATTTCTTATTGTAAAATTACCAATATTTTTATTTTAATTATATAATTTTATTTTTTATATATAAAATACTGTTATCTTGGCTTTAAAATCAATCCATATTAATATTTTACCAAAATAATATTCAAATAATCAAGTAGACCATAAAAATTTATTATAGGAAAATATTACTCAATGTCCTCAAAAGTAAAAAATCGGGTTTCTATGTTTATAAACTTTCTTAAAAAATATATACTTGAAATATTTTTTCAATTAAAATAGTTATAAACATTAAGGAATTTTATATCTAATTTTAATGTTACAGTTTTGATTTAGACATTATTTTCACTATTCACTAAGATATCAATTATTTTTGAAAAATCACAAAAAATATTCACAAGCTAATATTTTAATTATACATCCATAAATGTAGTTTATTTTTCAAATTAATATTTTATATGTTTTGAATTTATTTCAAAAAATATATAATAAATTGGAAACCATTTTCATAAGAAAATATGTTATCCAAAAAATAATTATATAAATTATTATTTTCTATTAAATAAAAACTAAATTTAAGTTAAATTGTTAATAATATAAATAATATATTTTGACAAGAATGTATTTAATTTCATAAAAGTTATCGTAAAAAAAATACTTTCTTTTCAAATGTTACATTTTAAAACATAAATCATGTTAATTGTTTAGATAAATAAATATATTTATTATCAATTTATTATTAATAATAATGAATAGTTATTATATATGTATATAAATTTTTCATAATTCAATTATCCCTATCATTTCCCAAAAATCATATGAGTATAAAATTATGGTAGCATCTAATAATTTTATTTAGGTAACATGTTTTTAATTTGTTTTTGTTTTTTTGTATTAAACTAGCTATTGATAAAATGATAATTTTGGAGAAAATATATTCCAAAATTTAAGGGTGTTACAACTTTACATAAATTTTTATTCACAAAAATGGATGTGGGTAGGAGTTACCATCTGCTGAATGAGTATATATTTGACCATAAGTGAGGACCAAATCACATGAGCACACAAAATTATCCTTTTGTGAATTTTTGAACCAGAACCTTTGGTGGGGGATCTAAATTTCATTTCCAAGGATCATCAAATTAGATATATGCACTAGGAATAGACCACAAGATTCTGAATTCCCTTAGAACTAGTCCCTTAGGATCTTATAACCCTAGAAAATGACTACTTGAATTCTCACATTTCATAGGCCTCGAACATGGTTTCCTAATATCTATTTCCCCTTACATGTGCATCCACATTACCTAGATATCCCATTACTAGAAAAAAATGCATTTTGTGTATTTATTTTTATATTTTTTGAAATTAATTGAAAATAATGCCCATTATTATTTTCAAAAATATACACTAAAAATATTATAGTTTCTTAAAAAAATATAGTCATCATTTCAATGATAAAAATTCCCTCAATAATATACTTGATTTTTAAAAAAAATTACCCAAAACTATCAATTAATATAATGGCCACTAATTTTCTAGATGGTATAACAACATTTTTACTCAGGTTTTCAGTGAATCTTGATAGTTTTTATGGACAATAATTTTTAAAAGTAGATATTAGTGCATTAAATATGAAATTTCTTCCATTATAAAAATACAAAAATATGTACAAAATATTGAATTCTATTTATACAATATAAAAAATGAAACATACAAAGAAAAAATATTATAAAATTTTGTGTATAATCTAAACATTTATCATATATGTCAATTATATTACATCAACCATATATAAGTTTCATTCAAAAATACAACTGATACAAAAAATGGACTAATAAACAATGATTCTCTCCAATGTCATGCCTAATGATTTCAGATGATTATTTCTACCAAATTTTTATTGATTAATATATTTTGATGCATCACATCCTTGCATTTATTAAAATATGAAATAAAAATTAATATTAATTAAATAGTATAAATATATAAATATATAAATATATATATAACACTAAAATAATATTAACAATTTAAAATAATTTTAATAGATCAGCACAACTGTAGTATGTCATATTAGGGGAGATGTTTATAATAATTCCCCCAGTCATGTCCTGAAATAATATCCCCAATTCACTCAACATAACTCCAAACATTCAATCTTAAGATATCAATAATTTCATTTCCTCTAGTATTTTGATATTGGGAATCACAGTTTTTTTTTATTATAAGGGATGAAGGATATTAAAATTGCAAAGAACAATTCAGAGGCGTTCTATGAAGGTGTGAAATAAGATACAATCAAGGTCTCATAATGATGATGGTTTGGAACCCAACTCAAAAACATGAAAATAATGCTCTATGCCCAAACCATAAAAAACCACATCATTGTGGGAGATAAATGACAACTACGAGTGATTTCTATCCCACCCTACTTCATATTTTCCCTAGAAATTGAATTATATTTAAAAATTTATATTTAATCAATATAAATAAATTAGGATTATATTTTTTACCCTAATTTTCATAGAAGGATCATTTATATTATTTACATCAATTTACTTCCTCACATCAAACCACAAATCAGTTCGATCAACCACTTAGCTGACTTATTTTTCTTATATCATTAATGATAAAAATAAAAACTATACTAATTGAATTAATTAAAATGAAATAAAAGTATAATTAACAAATATAAAAAATTATTCCTCATCTGACCTTCTCCCTGAAAAAAATTTAGATGTATATCTATGTAAGATGCCTTTTCACATAATTTGATGATATTTTTACAATGATTCCTAATAAATATTGAAAATATTAATAAAAATTTACTTAGTTAAAATAATATGATCAATGCAGTAATAATATATTAAATAGAACATATTAATCAAAATAATTGATATCCAAAAGGACTACAATTGATCCCTATGTATCAATATTGGTACCTTGTCAAATATTTAATGAATGCCCATATTGGTGTTAGTTAACCTCAACCACAACTTATATCTAATGTCCTTCCACATTTGCCACAATATTTTATAAAATCTATTGAGGAAAAACTTCCTCTTGAACAAAAAAATCGAAAATAAATTATATATTTAAAATAAATTAAAATTAAAGATTTCATTGTTTTAGAATTTTAAACTAAAAAAATATTATTCTCGACATACTTTTAATTTTTTGATCAAAAATTACATTCTTGAAATTTGTTGGAATATTCGTCAACTGAAAAAATGTTTCGGTAGTAGAAATTTCCTCACCTAAAAACAAGCACAAAAACATCCTATATAATCCAAATTCTTCATCAATTAGTGAAAGAAACATGTAAAATGTCATAACAACATTAATATTTATTCTCCACCAAACATATCATGTATTAATTTTAATTTGATTTTTTATGAATATATTATATAAATTAATTAATTAATTAGTATATAGATATTATAAATTATTATTTCACTTTTTTTGAATAATGGTGTACCTGAATCCCCCATGTGGTTGTTAATATAGGTCTATAAGTATGGTCATTGACCACTCCTTAGTTTTATCTTCTATTTTATCTAATTTCCATCATTATAAAAAAATTGATTTAACCTAACATGTTGTTCAAATAATTTTTCAATAACCAACATGAAAATTTTATTTTCATGTTGGTTATTTAATATTTGATGTGGTTAATATATTTTCCATATATTACATGATAGTTATTCATAAATCAACGTGAAAAAATGGGTTTCACATCTTCTACTAAAAACGGATGAGAAAAACTAAATTTTCTATGTTTTTATAATAACATACTTAGAAAGTCATTTTAATTTTAACCACTGGTCAACTAAAGTAAATTTTTCCTATATTTTTGGGAAAACCCTTTTCCTTCTCCAATGTGAGAAACCATAACCCTTTCATATTCAATAAATAGCCTTGAATATATTCATTCATCTATCTATGGCCTCAAATATCTTCATTCCTTGGTCGTTATATCATTATATCATTCCTTTTGTATCAAAAAGTTACATCCATCTTTACCCACTATTGATCACTGGACATGCTTCTTACCAATGGTGATAATATTCTGGGTTCCAATTTCTATATATGATTCGTCTTTGTTTTTTAAACTTTCCAAGAATTGTGTAAAATTTATTTTTTCATTCAAATTTTTATTTGATGTCACTTTATCATTTTAGTTAGCATCCACAACCTTAATTAATTATCAACTGTCACTTGCTCTTTATTTTTGTTGGTGATGACATCTCAATTATCGCGTTTTAGATATCAATTGATGAATTCTTTTTATTTTTTCTTAATTTTTTAAATAAAGTTAATTTAATTTGAATTATTTGTTACAATTATCCATTGATTAATATTTATAGTTCAATTTTCATTTACAATCACAATACAACAACACCACTAACCAGAAACATCTTATGCCTTCTTCTAGTTCGTTTCACCTTCTCAATATTAATGGTTCCAATATTAATTTATTTTCTTTATATATTTTTATTTTCAATCCATCCAATTTATCTAAATATGTATTTGTGGTTACAATTTTTCATTTATTTCCGATAATCTTATCAATTTATATTTTTGTTTCAATATTTTCAAAAATATTACAAATTTTGTAATTGATGAATGATTCATTTTATGTAATAATTTTTGAAATTTATATTAAATAATTGTAATTTAAAATTTTCAATGTTATATTTTATATCTAATATGTTTTATTTCATTTTTATGGTGAAATATTTATTGGTATTTATTTATTTTTATATTTAAAATTAAATTTGAAATTATTTTTTATGTTATAACAACTTATTTTCTTTTTTAAATACTTTTATAGATAATAATTCTTCATATCTTGATTAGTACACTATTAACAAGTGATTAATATGACTAAGGTGTTGATTCTTTTTTGAATTTTCTAAATGAATTCCTCCCAAAAATAACATTTTCTTGTCCATGTAAGAAACATTTAAATTCAATGAAGTTGAAAATAAGAGAGATCAAAGATAATTTAATTTTTAATTATCTTAATCCATGTTATAGAATATTGATTTTTCCTAGTGAAAATTGTTAGAATATCATATCTATTTATGATGATGAATTTCAATATGACATGTTTGGTCAAATTGAATAAATGATTCATGATATTAATGAAGTGAAAAATAAAAAGAAATAGATAATTGAGCATTAATATGAAGATGATAAAATCCATTTTTTGGGGCTTATAATAAAGTAAGGTTTTTATCAATGTTATTAAGATTGATTTACATTATTAGAAAAATGGATAGAGTCACAAGAGTTTTAAAATGTTTTTACAACTATAGTAAAATATACTTCATAAAGACATTGATATCTCAGATTCACAATAAATTAAAAATAATGTATTATACCTGATAGGTTTGGGGTGCCATAAAATATATTCTTGGTCAAATGAAAATTTTCATTATGGTCCATAATTGATATTTTTAGACTGTTCAAAATATAGTACATCATTGTAAAATTTGGATGAAAAATAACATGTTAAATTAACTTTTATAGAGAATCATTCTAAGGTATTTTGGTATATTCATATAAATCCTCATTTGAATCATTTATTTTCAAATTAAATTGGTGAAAAACGGTTTTGATGAAATAAATATGATGGGATATGTGATGAAAAATTATTTCATTCAGCAAATTGTTCACAATGGAATAAAATTCATCAACAATTTTCTATATCCATAAATGATGTAAGATATAGAAGGCATAGACTGTGAATATAGAGAATGAATCTATATAAAATCCATAATATCATTCATAATTCATGGCCTATTTTATATTTAATTCACAACTATTCTCTTGAATTTTGTATGATGTGAAAATATTTCATGTTGAGTTTAATGATCTATTTTACAAAAGAACCCAAAATCGATATTGATAATTTATTTTCACCATTAATTAGTGATTTTAAGCATTCACTGGAGGAATGTATAAATGTGTATGAATCATATAAAATAGAATATTTTCAACATCATTTTATTTTTATGTTTGCTAAAAATAAATTCCCTACATAAGGATTTTTTTGGATATAGTGTTAAGGGGATTAAAACTTGTTCAATTTTTGAACAACATAAATCATGTTATCTACTAAAACATGAGAGAAAGTACTATAAAATGGTCTGTAGAGTTATTTTAATATGGATAATTCCTATCAATGATTATAAAAGGAATTCATTAAATCATGAAATATCAATATATCCTCATAATTATTGTCCACGAATTAGTATTTTCAGAGCATAATAAAAACTTAAATGAATTTTGGAAAGACACATACATCTATTAATGATTGAAATATGTAGATCAAGTGGTTAATATTTTTTGAGCTACCATATTTGGGATATCATTCAATAAAACATAACATTGATGTCACGAACATGAATAAAAATATATGTTGGAGCTAGATTGGAACCTTATTAGATAATAATGTGAATAATAAATATTAGATGATTGAAAAATTGGAAATACTCTCAATGAAAATAACGTTATAGTTCACTCCCACTCTTGATTGAATAAGAAAATAAATGTCTCCATATTTTCAAACATTATCCATGTGTGAGAAAACTAGTTTTTTCTATTGTATTAATGATATCAATGTGATAAAGGGTTGTTTATTAATTGTAAAAAAAAATGTTACTAAATTATTAGATTTTTATTTTTTGGGAATCACATGATACAATCAAATATACCTATTTCATTTCATGGAATAATTCACATTAATGTATGAATATCTAACATGAAGGAGCATTTTGATTTTAATTCAATTTGTGACAAGGTGATTTTTCTGAATTATATTAATAATTTTGAGAATGAAATTGTTTGTATTATTTATTTATTATAAATGTATTTTCATCCTTTTTTGGATGTCATTTTGTATTTGATGGTTCATTTTCTGTGATAAAAATTTTATTATGTCCATGTATATCTTTATTGAATGTATCTTTTTGATATGTATATGAAGATATTGATGGGGTATGTTTTGAATAGATATCATACAAAATCCACCATTATTAATATGTATTTTTATAAGGAGGTTTCATAGTTTTTTACAAGACACATGTTTGTAGTGGAGAAAATCAATTTCCGTACAGTTTTCCAAAAACATGTCATTTTTGGGGGAAATGTGTTCCATAGAAAAAAATTAAAATCAATGAAAGGTGAAAAAATAAAGAAAACACATTTACAAATCATGAATAATAGAGAAAAATATCATCCTAATATAACAATTTATATTAATATAGTAAAAAAACGTTATCCAAATAAGAATGATATATGAATTTTTACTCTACATAACTAATTTTCGTTTTGTGCTTCAAATTGATTGTTCTTGGTATATCAGATAAATCAGAAACAAGGATATTGTTAGTGGAAGCCCAAGATTAACATTGATATCAACTTACTTGTAATAAATTAATGAATATACCTTTCATATGAATGATCAAGGTAATAAAAGTGGAGTTTATAAAAGTTATTTATTGGCGTTCGAAGATGTAATGAATTTTTTGGGATCTAATGAAAAAAACTAAATTTGTACATAAAAATCATATTACTCGGTAAATGAACAAACATGGGAGGTACATTACATTAAAGATTATGTTACATATTTTAGAACAAAAATGGGTTGTCATTTTAAATAGTTTCACACACGATCAATTTTGTATGATATAAGTTAATTAGAATGTACTAGAATACATAGCTTATCCTATTATCAGGGAAACACATGTATATTTTTTTGTGGTATTCATATATATGATATATTTTGGTTGATTATTTTACAATGAAAAAACATTATCTTTTTGAAGAAAATCATGATTAAGATACATATTTATAGAATATCCCAACTTCTAGGGAAATATGAAAAGATAATATTTATGATCACGTTGTAGGCATGTTTTCTTCCATAAAAAGATAACATGATGACTGAATTTGAGGAAAAAATAATTTAGTAAATTCAAAATATTATATTTAACATAGGTTTATTTCATTCTTAGATTTTCAAATTTAATAAAATGTTAAATATATAGGTTTTATTTTCATTATAAAAACCGATTTTAAAATTAATATGTTTTTTTATTTGTATTAGTTTTTTTTAGTTTACAATGTGTATACATACATAGTTTATATGTATGTTGATTTTGAGGAAAAATACATAACAATAATCTTATATGTTAAGTAAAAACATAAAATTTAATAAAATTGTATATTCGAAGAAGATTTGTTTTTGATGAAAAATAGTTTAATATATTGGTGCATATTAACTAATAAATGAAATTTTTTGGGTTTTTTTATTTGGTGATCCAAAGATGAATGAAAAATTATAATTGATGTTTTTTTATGATATCCTTTGTTTTATATTTGTTTTTTTATCATTTTAAATTTTATATATTTATCTTTTTGTAAGAATATTTCTTAGTAAAAGGAATACTACATAGAAAAAATAAAATATTGCCCTTTTTGATCTAGGATTAAAATACTTCTCATTTAGATATATTACCAAGATATTTTAATTTTCTGTTTGTGGGTTTTTAAATTACAATTGATGATGACATTTTTTGGATTGAAATTACTATGATTCATTAGAAAATATATCATCAGTCTCATAACTCTATATGAGATTTTGATCAATATGATAAATGTATTTCCTATGTATGTTGATTAATGTATAATTTTTGTCATTTTAAATTAGTAAAAAATTAATATTTATGAATTTTTATCATTATTTAAATTTATGCAATTTGAATTTAGTATTAAAGGGAAAAATATATGGATTTATAGAATATCTACATATATTATAATGAAATTTAAATATGTATATATATTATAACGAAATTTAAATTTATTTCATAAATATTATTTTCAAAGAAGAAATGGAATTATATAAAAAATACAATAATAATGTTGTGTACAAAAATAAAATATGTAAAACTAAATGTGACATCTAACAAACAATATCTAAATTTAGCTTTAAGTATATAGAATATTGTTTTGTAATGAAAATTATTATAAATATCTGATTGAGAAAAATGAAGCAGTAAATTAAAGTGGATTCTATGTTCTATGATTTGTATTTGAAATAATTTAATCCAAAATAATAATGATGTACCCAATGTATAGTTGTTTTTTTATAAATGGTTCTTTTAATTTTGCATTAATATTTATTATAATACTTGTTAAATTAATTGTTTTTAATTTGTATCTAATTTATGGTCTTATTCCTTATACTATAGAAGAAATAAGGCATATATAATGTGAATATTATAATTATTCAGCAGTTCTAAAGGAACTTTAATTTATTTTTAATACACTATAAAGGTGATTTTTAAAATTGTAAATGATTAGGATTCTTATATATTTTATGCAATTGATTTTCTAGTTTAGTAATATTTTTCTTCTACTATTTTTCATGTGTAGTATTGTACTAATGACATGGATAAATAATCAAAATTTTATTTTCTAGATTTTTTTAACATCATTTATTTTATAAACTATGTGAAAATTTTAAAACAATATTTTCTATATAAGTGTTCCTATAAATTTTAATAGATAAATGTATTTTCACATTGGTTAAATTAAAATAGATGTGAAAAAGAATTAATGATATAAATTTTCATGTTATTTTTTGTATAACGTATTTGAAAAATCATGTATGATATAACTATCACATAAGTAATGAAATAATGTGCATGAAAATTACTTTTCCACCTCACTTATAAAAAACATATGTGGAAAATAAAAAATCAGGCCAGTTATTTCATTAAATATTTGAATAAATTCCTCTAAAATATAATTTTATCCTTATTTTTTATTAATTTTCATCTAAATATTTTTACAAAATCGCATAAAACAATCTAACATCGTAATAGATGTGATAAAAATGAAATGAAAAAAGCCTTTCTGGACTACTTTCTAGACTATAATGTGATTCTGATGAAGATTTTTATGTACCTAATGAATATGGGAGAACATTATATGGAATTAAATTAAAGAAATAAGAGAGTAATGAAAGTATATTGTATACTTCATGTTGTGAGTAGCATATCATATGGGTTATCAATCATTGATGGAGTTATATATTATCATCTCATATCTTCTAAAAAGATTTCATTACATCATTCCTATAACCCACAAGAATATAAAATATGATAGAACATTATATACTATATAAAAAAATAATTTTTTTAATATTATACATATATTTATTATCTTCAATTTTTCTAGATAAAAAAATATAAACATAAGTTAAATTAAAAGACACATAATCAATTAAAGAGTCATTAAAAATATTATAATCATTGACCACTATTTAAATGATTTAATTACCATTATCTACCTTCTTAGACCAACAATTAAAATTCTACCACAGAAAACTAAATCCATCTTTTTTTATGTGGTTTGATTTCACAAAATAGTTCTTCATCTTCATCCCACATATTGTACATGCCTTTTGTTGGACACGGTCTATAAGTCTCCATCCATAATTTTTATTTTTAGCATCATATTATACAATTTAACATGTGATTCCAATATATACGGATCCTAATCATAATTATCACTAGTATTAATCAACCAATATAAGTTTATATAAGTTAATTATAATGAATATTTCTATAGGCCCTTGTAAATATAAACTTACGTACATTGGAATAACACAAATGAATGTAGTCTGTTATTGATTATTTTTATAATTTCAATTATATCCCTATAGGGTGCCAATTCTATAATGTTTTTGAATATTACACTATTTTATGATTTCAAAAAATATTTTTTAAAGGTTCCATGAATCATATATCCTTTTAAACTAAAAACACAAAATATTTTGTACTTCTTCAAAGGTCAACGAGAAAAGTATTTCAAATCATCTAGCCTAAGAACTAGATTATCATCAACAACGATTTAAATATATAAATATATAATACTATTAGTTATAGATGATATTTAATTTAATATTCTATTAATATCAAATTAAATATAATATGACACAATACAAAAAATAATAATGACATTGTTAATGGAATTTTTATCTTTTTTTATTTCATGATCTATATCAGATTCATCTCATTGTGTGTACTAAATTAATTAATAATAGGTTATAAAATATAATTATTGAGTTTAATTCATTTATATTCTTGTATATTTTTTTTATTTATAAAACTGATGAAATTTTCCCAACATGATAACCCCGCATTAGAATGGTTCCATATTTACAACAGGAAAAAAATTGATTGGTTTTATCATAAACATGAACTTCTCAATTTAATAATGTCTCAATATTATCTAAATACCTCACAAAATAGGTTATCTACTATTCCACCATATTATATTCAATAATTTATCTGTTTGTTTGAGATGGTTTTTTCACAAATGACATCAAATAACATAGAAAAATTATAAAAATAATGTAACCTTACTGACATAACCACATATATAATGATTTTCAAAATTTTACTTATGTAGTCATAAAAAATTAAGAATATAACACATCTTATTTGGATAAAATATCAATAAGTTAAAGGAACCAAAATATTATCTTTCCTAACAAAACAAAGAGTTTGATGAATCATCATAGTAAAAAATAATAGTAAAAATGAAATCTACAAATTATAAAATTATATATTAATTAATTATTGATGTTTTTGTAGATCAATTATGTATAAATTCTTCTCATAATGCTTTCAATAGAATATTAAACATTCAATTTCAACTAACATTACCTATTAAAGAGAACATTTGCACAGTGGAAAAGGTAAAATTAATGCAATAAAATATATATGATTCTTAGATTTTAAGTGTTTAAACTATATTATATGTCAAGTCATCAAATATTATAATGTTACCTTAATATCCATCATGTATGTTCAATATACATTTATACATAGGAAAAATCCTTTTTCATGATTTTTTAATGGAAAAAACTATAGTTGGAAAATTTCAATTATCTTTTCCCAAGAATTCATGATTTTTATCCAATTTTCACATGTCCATATGATAATTCATACAAAATGTTTATTTTTTATGATTATTAAATATTATATTACCATACTATTCTAATAAATCTTTTAATGCTAATGTCATCATGTTTTTAGTATAACTATTTAAATTTTCAATAATGAAGATTGAAAAAAATACTATGTTTCTTTTATTTTTTGCTACCAATTTAATGCCCTAACCCGAGTTACCCAGAGTTAGTGCATTATTACGTATCATTGGCTGGATCAAAAAATACCAAGTCTCGAAAGACTGATTAGTTTAGTAGCCTTGGAATCACTAGATTAATTCATAAAGTTTACAATACATCATAAAGAGAAAAACTACAACAGTATCTTGTCTCCACACTCATATCCCCTTATACTATCCCTACAGGTCATTCATTAAATACTTATTCACATCCTGGGAAAAATAAAATATAGAAATGGGTGAGCTCAAATGCCCAGTAAGGATAACAATATATTGTAAACTTTCATAAATAAGCTTAAACATTTAAGGCAATGTATAACTAAAACAAAATCCTTTTAAACATGAACTTCAACATAATATGGCAGAAATAAAATGAAATAATGCCATTTACTTATTCACATGGATATTCATCTAGTCGAATAATCACATGAAATATTAATAACCACTTTCATAATGTTGGAATTCATAATGCCAGACTATCATAACCACATAGTCAAGGCCTTATGCCAAGACTAAAAATAATATTTTGTCAAGGCATTATGCCAAGACACTAGTTTGTCTCATGGGACCTACCAATGCATTGAGTAGATATAGTGGTCTCCACCCGTCACTTACTATGTCCAATGCATTCTTCATATGAAAAGTTTGAAACATAACATAAAGTTTTGTATTAAAACTAGCATATGAAATGTCAACACTTTAACCACAAACCATGAATGGTATAAAAATAGAACATCCATAGACAAACATAACTCATTTGATACAATATGGAAGATTTTATTGTATTAGATTATCCATAATCGAGAATAATGAATGATATTGACATAGATTAAAATAATCATCAAATTATTGAGAGAAATATCCCCCTTTTTCTTGAAAACATTTAAAAGTCACACTATTTGTCAAGAAGCCATTTAAAAATAGATTTTGAAATCAAAGTGTCCCATACAACTTTGAAACATTTAAAATGAATTTCAATTTTAAACCTTTAGTTTCTATATAAATAAAACCTTAAAACCATTTTTAAAACATGGACATTAATGAGAAATTTTTAGAATAATAAATCATTAAAACATTTTAAAATGATATGTTAGTTAGAGTTCCTAACCAAAAGGGAGACTCTTGAATACAAATAATTGAGGAAATAATAACTGTTTAATATCATGAGAATAAAGGGATTCATGATCTACAATGTCAAAGTACATTATATACACTATATACAAGTGATTTGGTGTATAACAAAAAAGGAGTCTCAATGGAATGTAAATTGAGATAAAATCTTTCATAAAAGCCATATCAATAGGTTAAGGATAATTCAATGACATAATAATGTGTGAAAAATATAAATACACTCAATAGGATTAGATATTAAGTGTAAAACAATCAAAGGACATTCACACATATTCTTGTAAAAACAACAACAATCAATTAGATGTTTAGCTCAATAAATGGAGATTGAGTTAAAATTACTCTTATCGAGTTCATATCGATGACTTGAGAATTTATAAATGGTGTGATTATGTGTATCAAAAGTATACCCATAGAAATGGGAGTGGGAATTATGACATAAGAAAATAAATTGTGATTCCACACATAATCTTGGAGTAAAATAATCAATGAAGTATGTGTAAAGCCGAATGAGTGGAAATTGCAATTTCAAATTTCCTTATCCATTTGGTAACTTATGAAACATACACCCATGAAATAAGGATCATACAATGAAGATGTAAATAACAGTAAATTAAATTATATTACACAATGAATATAATCATGGGAATTACATACACCACATGCAATAAATAAGTAGTGAACAATGAAAATCTCACAGAATTAAAGGTGAGAAAATGAAACCCCTTACATTGTAATTTTCCCTTGGTAGAGGGTAGTTTATACTCATTTAAAATGGTGAAATAATTTTTATTTAATTATCCAAGAATAATATACATTAATATCATATCATATATGATCTTTTAACATTTCTTTGTTAATAATATCCTAGTATTATTGTCGTTTCAGGTGTTAACATTCTCATTTTCTTTTATATGTTTTGTGCATAAGACGTGTTTGTTATGGATAGGTTGTATCTTATTCATATACAGAATTATATAAAGTCCATAAAAATTATTTTTAAACATAAAATGAGAATTAGACTTTTATGGATACGATGGATAATGAATCTCATCGCGTTTGTGGAGATGGTAGACCGTATGTACGCACGAACGATAATATCATTATTATGATATTAGAATCATATATAATTGGATGGAATATCATATATACAGAAAAAATATCATGTTATACTTATTGTTTACATTAATTACACATAATTATTATACCCATCCAAATAATAATGTATTGAATAACAATTACACCACGACGTGGAAACAGAAGGACGTACGCACGCACGTATGGTGACATGTAATTCAAAGGATGTATAGAATACTGATATGGTTGTACCATAATTATAATAATATCACAGTTTGTAAAAGATACTAGAGTTATTATTTAAGAATTTAAATAACAAAGAAAGAAGAATTTGAAGAAGAAAGGAACTTGAAAGAGGGTTGTGAAAACATTACCTCTCTTTCGGGTTCTTCCTTTTGATTTGATCAAACGGGCTCCATAGATAGGCTTTCTGATAAAAATAAGGCCTCTATGTTGAATTTATGGACGTTGAGAGAATATTTGGGATGGTTTTGGCCGAGAAAAATGGCTTTGATGGTGTAAATTAGAGAGAAGGGGGAGTACCCATTTAGAAGAGGGGTGAGGGGCACCTTTGGAAAAGCTAGAAATGTTATTTTATAATAAATTTATATTCATTTTCTAGTGGCTCCAAAGTGGATTATTTAAAGGTAAAGGTGGGGATGGGTCAACATCCTTTCAACTAATAGATTTTAGAAAGGTTTTAATCACTATATTAACCTTATCATTTCTATTTAACTCTTAGTTAAATAGTTTGACATTTACCATGCCTCTTTATATTTTTATATTATATATTTAATAAACTTACTATATACCTCCAAGAGACCCCCAAGTTGGTCATTAATGATAAAAATATCATTATATAAGTATTTTGGCCGAACTCTAGATTTTTAGGAATGGAGAATCATTTAATAATATAATATTTATTTTAAAAACTCTTTTATGTGAATTTTGACACTATTGGGTATTTTGTTTTTGATAATTTCATAACAGAATTATTACTATGAATAAAATTTATATAACCAATACTAATATGTCATATTAACCTAGAAAATTAGTTTAATTCATAAAAAGTCTCAAATTAAATTTATTTTGATATTAATAATATCAATTTTTTTAATATTTCATTAATTAGGTAATTACTACATCAACATTGTGTCATATATAAATTAAATTATTTAATGTATAAAAATTAAATATAAAATACAATTATGTATTAAATCTTTTTCTTTCTAATTAATATTTATAATCGAATTTATCTTATGTATAACATTATATTAAAAATTGTTATTTATTAAACATTGATTTTATCTCTTTTAACTCTTCTTTGAATTAAATAATAATAAATGTACTAATCTAATCCAAGTTGACCTATATGATAATATTTTATTCATAAGGGTGTTTTTGGTCGAGATATACTTGTCCAATAGAATTAGGACATGTGTTAGGTACTATTAATATCATTTTTACCCGTAATTACCCTATTTACTTTTAACTGTGGTAAATGAATGTAAAAAGTTACTATTCACCAAAAATTATTTTAATCTCATTGAACCACATTTTACTCCTTTATATTAACCATTTCTCTTGTATTTTCAAAATTCCACTCACAGAAGTGGTATAATTGTGTTATATGTGAATTTCCAAATTCATCTAGGAGGTGGGTAACAGAAAGTGAATAGTTCAATAAAATATTTATATATCTAAAATTTTTCTAAACTAACCCCAATGAATTACATTTAACTTATATAGTTATCATGTATCTATTTTTAAACTAATTAAATTTAAATAAAATAAATAATTATTTAAATAAAAATCTGGTTTTAATCTATAACTCAGTGTTTTTTCACTATTCATCAAAAATTGAATATTTTCAGAAAAATACCAAAAAATCAACCAAAGAAAATTTTGATATTTCGAATCCAAAAATTAAGTCCATTTTGAAAGATAAAATTTATAAAATTTCAAAAAGTGTGCATTACTATTCATAACGGCTAGTTTAATTGGTTGTGGTGTGTGTTAGAACTCGAACTTACGTACAAAAAATGCTGCTGTATTAATCAAAGAGAAGCATACCATGGAAGCTTGGGGTGTTACATTCTCCCCTCCTTCAAATAATTTCATCCTAGAAATTTTTAAAATTGGGCTTGGGAATATAATGGAATGTCACACACCAGAAAATGATTCAGAAAAACTATCACCTTAAAAGAAAGAAAGAGGAGTACAATGGTCACCCAAGATAACTCATACAATGATTCCATGTAGAAAAACATGGATATGGAAGATAAACTAAGCTTCATGTTCAGATGGAGAGGGATATAAAACATGATCAGGAGAAAGTTAACCACATGAAAGCCATAAACATGTGATGAAACAAACATGCATTAGTTTCCCAGCAGGAAAAGTATATGAACAACATTTTTTTATGTTACACTAAATAATGATAAGGAATTCATTTACGATATTGATTAAGAAAATACAGTGATATACTTACTTTTTAAGTAGTGTTTCATTTTTTAATCAATTTCCACGACTAATTCATTTTTTAAATGATGAATATTCAAGAAGACTTGGTCACACTCGAAGAGCTATAATAATCTTCTATAGAATCACTTTATCCATGAAGGATAAACTATATATTTACCTTGTCTCTAGAGATTAATCAAAACCAAAACAGTTAGTACAATATCTGATGATCCCCCAAAAGGATATTCCATTAGAGAAATAAACACTATCTTAATTTCTAAAATTAAATAAACAATACCCCAAAGTTAAATAAATAACGTTCAATAAACAAATGTCCTTAAAATACTTCAATATAATCCAAACTAATAATGGAACCCAAAACATAGAAGAATTTGGTTATATAGTCTTCCATGTTAAATTGTATCTCCAAATGAAATCAACTACTCTTAAAGTCACATACTTAAAAGTAATTAACCTAATCACATATTCTCTATTATAGGTTAATCATTTCAATAAATAACCCAAATCAATATAAATCCATAATAAAATTTAGATAAAAATACACAATTTATCCTCAAATTAAATACCATAGTATTCTTGTGTCCTTGGGAAAATAGTGTTCCCAAGAAAGCCAACACCTTCCAAAATAACAATTATCACCTAATCACCACTTCATTTTTTTATACTAAGGGTATTTATTTGGTAAGACATAAGAACCCAAATCAACATATTATTTATCAATAAAATCATTTAACTAAAAATTATTAGTCATACTCACCAGGGACTTCATGTAGTCTAGTGGTAGGTGATAAATCCCAATCGCACTTTGGTTGTGGGTTCGATTCCCACAGCTTTGTCCGACGCGACAGGTTGTCACACGGTCTGTGTGTTTTCCTTTTTCAAAAAAAATATTTTATATCATTACCAAAATGAGAAAAATTACACAGAATAACCATAACATATTTTAACGACAATTGTTTTCTCACACATTTCATTTTCTCCCAAAATATAATAACTTGTAATTGCGTCAACCCCAAGGATCATATAATACCAAATGGTTATTTATAACTATATACACAAGGGAAAAGATATGTCTTCATCAAATATCATTCTCACATGAAAAAATGCGGGGTTAAAAATATAAGAGAAAATTATTCCAAAATAATCCCCTCAACAAAAAGTACTAATACTTTTAAACATTTCTCTAACCATTAATTTCCACATAGCTTCTTCTTTGACCACGAAAATATCCTATAGAATAGGGCATTCACTCAGGTAAGGGCTACATCCCCTACATTTATGGAAAATGAATGTAAATGGATTCTTGTAACATTTTTTATTTTCTTCTATAGTACTCTTCATTTTTCTTCGTCAATTCTTCACTTTATCTTCCTTCCCTCACGTAAAGCATTTCTTTGGTCCATTGAGACACTTTCCTGGTTGTCTCTTTCCACATTTCTTGAATGATATAAATTGAGGATTTTTTTCTCTATGGTCTCTACTGATAGAGCTCTTATCATTCATCACATTTCTCTTATTTGTTGAGTCTGGGAGTTGTTTAATATATATGTTATTGATCCTATTTTTGGAAAACTTATTTGGCATGAACATGATATCTTTTACGCCTATCAACATTCCATTTTGTTCCTCATTTCCACCTTCATTCCCACCTTTATATCATTCTCAATGTTACTATGACTTCCTTGGAATCCATCCATTGACTAAACCTAGAAAACATTGTGTGAGTAACAGTAGTCAAAAAATCATTTAGAGAATATCATGACACCATATACTTAATTTGAAACACCTTAGGATTAACCAAGGTCATTTATTCTCATATTATTTTAAAATAATTCAAATTGGATTGTAAAGAAAATAAAAATAATCTTAAGCATATCCCCGGGGAGTTTCGTAACCAAGAGTGCAGCAAGGCTCATTGTCATGCACTAGTTTCTATTCGAGTCTAGCTCAAAGCGGTGTTTTTGGGTTTTACCCCTAAGTACATCTATGCCAGAGCCGTCTCTACCTGCTCGTATCCAGACAGGGATGTATTTCTCGAAAAACTCACAAAATCATTACAATACCAAAATTCTAGGTATTTCATCTATACTAATCCTCAAAGTCCATATTAGGTCTATGTTATCTAATCAGAGTTTAGCTAAATATAGTTTCCAAGGTTTGTACTAAACTTCTTCTGATACCAACTGTAATGCCCTGACCCTGGTTACCCAGAGGCAGTGTATTATTACGTATCATTCTCCTGATCACAAAATATCGAGTCTCGAAAGACCGATTATTTTAGTAACCTTGGAATCACTAGATACATTCATAAAGTTTACATTACATCATAAAGTGAAAACCTACATCAAAATCTTGTCTCCACACTCATACACCCATATACTATCCCAGCAGGTCATTCATAAAATACTACTTCGCATCCTAGGAAAAATAAAACATAGAAAGGGGTGAGCTCAAATTCCCAGTAAGGATAACAATATAGCATGATACTTTCATAAATA
This sequence comes from Viscum album, assembly GCA_963277665.1. Classification (NCBI taxonomy): domain Eukaryota; kingdom Viridiplantae; phylum Streptophyta; class Magnoliopsida; order Santalales; family Viscaceae; genus Viscum; species Viscum album. Next base: position 1,878,427,686 of record OY728161.1, read on the forward strand.
AGCATAAACATTTAAGGCAATGTATAACTAAAATAAAAGCCTTTTAAACATGAACTTCATCATAATATGGCAGAAATAAAATGAAATAATGCCATTTAAATATTCACATGGATATTCTACTAGTCGAATAATCACATGAAATATCAATAACCACATTCATAATGATGGAATATATAATGACAAACTATCATAACCACATAGTTAAGGCCTTTTTCCAAGACTACAAATAAGATTTTGTAAAGGCCTTGTGCAAAGACACTAGTTTGTCTAGTGAGACCTATCAATGCATCTTGGATCTATAGTGGGCTCCACCCGTAACTTACTAAGACCAGTGCATTCCTCATATGAAAACTTTGAAACATATCATAAACTTTAGTATTAAAACTGGCATATGAAATGTAAATAGTTTAACCACAAACCTTGAATGGTATAAAAATAGCACATCCACAGTCAATCATAACTCATTCGATACAATATGGAATATTGTATTGTATCAGATTAACCTCAATCGAGAATAATTAACGATAATGACATAGATTAAAATAGTCATCAAACTATTGAGACAAATATGCCCCTTTTTCTTGAAAACATTTAAAAGTCACACTATTTGCCAAGAATCCATTTTAAAATAGATTTTTGAATCAAAGTGTCCCATACCACTTTGAAAATTTTAAAATGAATTTCAATTTTAAAAAATTAATGTCCATATAAATAAATCATTAAAACCATTTTTAAAACATGGACATTAATGAGAAATATTTAGAATAATAAATCTTTAAAACATTTTAAAATGATATTTTAGTTAGAGTTCCTAACCAAAAGAGAGACACTTGAATAAAAATAATTGAGGTAATAAAAACATTGTAATATCATGAGAATAGTGGGATTCATGATATACTATGTCAAAGTAAATTATATACACCATATAAAAGTGATTTGGTGTATAAGACAAAAGGAGTCTCAATGGAATGTAAATTGAGATGAAATCTCTCATAAAAGTTGTATCCTTAGGTTAAGGATAAATCAATGACATAATTATGTGTGAAGAATATAAATACACTCAATAGGATTGCATATTCTGTGTATAACAATCAAAGGACATTCACACATATTCTTGTAAAAACAACAACAATGAATTAGATGTTTAGCTCAATAAATAGAGATTGGGTAAAAATTACTCTTATCAGGTTCATATCGATGACTTGAGAATTTATCAATGGAGTGATTATGTGTATAAAAAGTATATCCACAGAAATGGGAGTGGAAATTATGACATAATAAAATAAAATGTGATTCCACACATAATCATGGAGTAAAATAATCAATGAATTATGCGTAAAGTCGAATGAGTGGAAATTGAAATTTCAAATTCCCTTAACGATTTGGTAAAATACAAAACATACAACCATGAAATAATGATCATACAATGATGATGTAATTATCAATAAATTAAGGTATATTACACAATGAATATAATCATGGGCATTACACACACCACATTCAATAAATAAGTGGTGAACAATGGAAATCTCATGGAATTAAAAGTGAGATAAGAAACCCATTACATTGTAATTTTTCCTTGGTTGAGGGTAGGTTAGACTCCTGTATAATGGGGAAATTATTTTAATTTAATTATACAATAATCCTATAAAATAATATGATATCATATATGATCTTTTAACATTTCTGTGTTAATAATATCTTACTATTATCGTCATTTTGGGTGTTAACGTACTCATTTTCATTTATATGTTTTGTTACATAATCCATGTTTGTTATGGATAGGTTTTATATTATTCATATACAGAATTATATCAAGTCCTTAAAAATTATTTTTAATCATAAAATGATAATTATACTTGTATGGATATGATGGGGAATGAATCTTATCGCGTTCGTTGAGACGGTAGTCTGTACGTACGCACGAGCAATAATATAATTATTTTGATATTAGAATCATATATAATTGGATGGTATATCATATATACAGAATAATTATCATGTTATACTTATTATTTACAAGAATTACACATCATTATTATACCCATACAAATATTAATGTATTGAATAACAATTACACCACGATGTGCAGACGGTAGGCCGTACGTTTACACGTATGGTGACATGTCATTCAAAATATGGATAGAATACTGAATATTGTTGTACCATATTTATAATAATATCACAGTATATAAAATATACTGGTGTTATTATTTTATAATGTAAATAATAAAGAATGTATAAGTTTAAGAAGAAAGGAACTTGAAAGAGGGTTTTGAAAACATTACCTCTTCTTCAGGATATTCCTTTTTATTTGATCCAAAGGGATCCTTAGGTTGGCTTTCTACTCAAACTAAGGCCCCTAGGTTGAAGTTAGGAAAGATGAGAGAATATTTGGGTAGGGTTTGGTTTATCCAAAAGGCTTTGATGTTGTAAATTAGAGAGAAGGGGAAGTACCCTTTTATAAGAGGGGTGAGGGGAACCTTTGGAAAACCTAGAAATATTATTTTATAATAAATTTATATTTTATTTATAATGGATCCAAAGAGGATTATTTAAATTTTAAGGTGGGTATGGGTCAAAATACTTTCAAAAAATATATTTTAGACATGTGTGGGTCACTATATTAACCTTATGATTTATATTTAACTCATTGTTAAATATTTTGACATTTACCATGTCTCTTTGTATTTTTATATTATATAGTTAATAAACATACTATATACCTCCAAGAGTCCGCCAAGTGGTCTATTAATGATACACCTATCATTATATACGTATTATGGACAAACCATAGATTTTTATGAATTGAATATCAATTAATAATATAATATTTAAAAAAACTCTTTTATTTCAATTTCGACACTATTGGGTATTTTGTTATTTATAATTTCATAAAAGAATTATTACTTTGAACACAAATTATATAATCAATACTAATATGTCATATTAACTTAGAAAATTAGTGGAATTTATAAAAAGTCTCAAATTTCTTTTATTTAGATATTTATAATATCAATTATTTTAATATTTCATTAATTATGTAATTACAGCATCACCATTGTGTCAAAAATAAATTAAATTATATAATGTCATAAAATTATAAATAAAATACCATTATATAGGAAATATTTTTATCTTTCTAAGTAATATTTATAATTTAATTTATTTTATGTATAACCTTATATTAAAAATGTTTTAGTTATTAAACACATATTATATCTCTTTTAGTTCTTCTTTAAATAAAATAATAATAAATGTCCTAATCTATTCCAAGTAGACCTAAATTATAATATTTTATTCCTAAGGATGTTTTTGGTCGAGATACACTTGTCCAACAGAATTAGGATATGTTTTAGGATAATATTAATATCATTTTGACCCTTAATTACCCTACTTACTTTTAACCGAGGTAAATAAAAGTAAAAACATTCTATTTACCAAAAATTATTTTCATCTCATTGAACAAAATTTTACTACTTAATATTAACCGCGTCCCTCGGATTTTTCAAATTCCACACACGTAAGTGGTAAAATTATGTTTTATGTGAAATTCAAAATTCTCTTAGGTGGTGGGTAAAAGACGGTGAGAAGTTCAATAAAATTTTTATATGTCTAAAATTATTCTAAAATAAGTCCAATGAATTACATTGAACATATATAGGTATCATTATATATTTTGACCTTAATTAAATTTATTTTAAATAAATAATTATTTATAGAAAAATTTTGTTTTAAACTATAACTCGGTGTTTTTTCACTATTCATCAAGAATTTAATGTTTTCAGAAAAATACCAAAAATTCACGTTAAATAATTTCGATATTCAGAATCCAAAAAATAAGTCCATTATGAAAGATAAAATTTATAAAATTTCAATAAATGGGTATTAATATTCATAACGGCTAGTTTGATTTTTTGTGGCGTGTGTTAGAACTCGAAGTTGCATACAACACATGCTATTATATTATTCAAAGAGAAGCATACCATGGAAGCTTAGGGTGTTACAACCAATGCTATCTAATGAGTTCTGAACTACTTTTCATGGTTCTTATACTAATAATCTACCAAAAATTTCCCCAAAAATCAATAACTATAACATGAATTTTAATCTGATTAGGTTATTTTGGGGGTCATAACTCATTTTGCTCCTCGAATCATGACTTACTAAACCTATATTCATGAGATACATCTATGAATACATAATAACCCATCAGACACCACTTTATACAATATGGTAACCATATTAGCAAAAAATCATTATTATAATATGTAAAATATTTATGAGGGTAACTCATACAACTAGAAATGTTCCATAATCCAAGAAAATCAGTAATCACCTACATTAAAGAAAAATGCCATCGGGGATTTTTTGTTTCTGATTCTTCATTTTTATTTATAACATTATCACAGAAAGCATTAAATTATTCTATAACTGGTTGATGATATACCATACATAATTTTTCAGGAATTGTTTTCTATATAATGATAATTGAAATAATAAAAAAAATTGTTTCATATAAACCCACAATAGAAGAATTCAAGGGATAAAAATATCTAGTCATATTATATAATTTATAATTATAGTAATGAATGTATTAAATCCATCAATAGCTAATCCTAAACACATGTTACATGTATTTATAATGAAATTTTGATATAATGAATCCATGGATTTCCATAATTTTGAATATATGGGTTGATGTACAATCCCATTAATCTTTTTTTTCATAAAATGCACACCATTTTCTATTCCATTTTAATAAATTTGAATAATATTTTCAGTCATTAATTTATTATAAATTAACATAAGATTTTTATTGAACATTTATTTATATTCCTATTTGTAGTTTCTTCATTTAGAAAATCATCACGATTCAAAAAATTTCATCTATAAGTATAAAATATTTTATACTATACTATATATGAATCATATAATAAATTAATTATTAAGTAATTGGGATATAAATGTAAATTTAAATACATTAGATTGAGATTTTAAAAAACACTAACCATCACATGAATTGAATGATGGAACATATCTTTTAAAAAAATAATCTTTCAATAAATCCAATATAATAGATATTATGCTTTCTAAAATTCCACATAATCACTGGGTATGATATAAAACTAGTCAGAATGAAAATTTAGTATATTTTATATAACCTTCATGAAACCCAAATTTCATTCTTCTTCTAATTCATAAATTTAATGTTATTAATTATTTACCTTAAATCTAATATTAAACATATTAAATAAAGATTGTGAATCCACTTATATATCATATTTATCATTAATTTTTTATAATGAAAAAACACCATCAATGATTTTGTGAATCTAATTCTCCACTATTGGGGTAGTATGATGTTCATTTAGATAATGGCCACACATTTAACATTCCAAAATGACCAATTCCCTATAAAATTCCATCTCATCTATCTGAAATGATTTTTTTCAATATCATATACTCATAAACATCATTATCATTCAATAATCATCTATAATTACAATCATGATATAGAAATTCAATTCTTCCACCACTGTTTCAATTTGCCTTTGAGAACTATAAGAACTCCTCCAACTATATACAAGAATGAGTTGTATTTTGGGATATATTAATCAATATTTTTTCTATTAGTTTGATAATTTCAAATATATGTATGAAAAAACATTATTATAATTAGTTAAATAATATCAACTTATAGTATTGAAAATCTGTAATAGAATAAAAAATTTAATAAAAAAAATTAAATTTTAAATATTTTACTGAGAAAAAATTTAAAAATATATATATGATATTGAAGAAGTGAATTTATTTATATAAACATGAATAGTTTGAATAGTTTTTTATACAATATAACTACTGAAATGATTTTTATTTTCAAAACATGAATGTTAAATATAATTTCTTATTATAATGGTCAGTTGATCTGGAAGTAGCTATAAATTTGAGACCGTAATCCAAACATCATGTTTCTGCATGGATTAAAATAATTTGGAAATAATTAGGAGAGACTTAATAATAAATGATATTTGATTTATTTAACACTAATACATATTTTACTAGGCTACATGTGTGTTTCTAGGAGGGTGAATGATCCAAAAAAAGTAGAGATTTATTTTTATCAATTAATTGACAAAACATTAATTTAATTTTTTTTATATTTTTTTTCATATAACATCTTTTTATGTGAAATATTTTATAATTTAGCATGATTTAAAAATCTCAAAAACTTTTTCAAATTCATTTAATCATAAATCATTTATTGTTGAGAAAAAAATGTCAGCATGATTATACTAAATCTACTCCATTCCAATACAAACTGATTAAAATTAATTATATGACTATAGGGAATGGTTTACCCTAATAAACAATTATTGAAAAATATTATAGAGCACAATTTAGAAGGTGGATTCGACCAATTAAAATTTTAGATCAAATGAAGTTTTATAAACATATGGATTAGCCACACTTCCAATGAATAAAAATCTTCATTGAAAAATTAATGTTATTACATTAGAATCACCAATTCCATGAATAAAAAGAAACTCAACTAAGTAAACAGTAATGAGAGTATGTACACATGCAATTTATAACAAGGGAGGAGTTACCGAAATCCCCTATGAAATGTCTTTATGGATATCAAATTTTCTTTAATTAGTGGTCATTATTTAACACTACATATAATATGTAATTATTTTGATGATTCTTAGATAAGTAAACATTTTCCACTGGAATCATATGTTTTACCCCACTATCCTTTTCTTTCTACCTAGTCTACCACTTTACTCTATCCAGCTACCTGATAAAAAACTTCCCCTATGACACATACATGGGTTCCAACTGTTCCAAATCCTATTACACATGTGTCTATTTAAATAACACTTAATATGGGGCTCTAATTTTACCAAGTCCCTTTCTGGGAGACCAAATCACCCAGGCTCCCTCTATGGCAACACACATCAACCATGCATCATAGCAAAATACACATTTTATTAATTATCCAACATGTCTTCCCAATTCATATTGAGCATTTAACATGGTTCTATAATGTATTTTAGTGTTGTAAAACCAATGTTATTTTCCCTCAAACCCCCTATTGGTATTAGTGATATGTTTTCATCTCAGATCTTGGAAATACTACACTTCTTATATAACATAACCCAAAAAAGTCAATAGTCAAATGAAAAAATATTTTTGAAATGGTAAAATTAGACTTCAAATTTTGATTCAGTAAACCCCTAACATTATTCCATACATTTCTTGAGGCAAGATCCTCTAATTATTCACCCCAATATCATTCACAAAAGATTATCCTCTTATTTTTCTTATATAAATCATGGTGAGATACTCATCTTGTATTCCTTATAATAGTTGAGTCAAAATCCTCAAAAAATGTTCATTATATTACTTGAGTTGAGATAATATTCTTTAATTGCTTATATTCCTTAATTTGAGATTCATCTCAGGGTCACTTGATGACCACTGAGTCATGATACTTCTTTCGGTTCATAAAAATCAATATTATGTCTTATATGTTTGGTTAAACTGTATAGGGAGGCTCTTGTATAGGTTCCACAACAATTATTTTGTAGTATGTTTCACCTAGTAGTTCACATTTAATTATTCTAAATTATAGGTTGTAATGGATTCCTGACATTAAATGTCCCCAATATGATTTCTGTATTATATTGATAAATTCTAATATGTGCCTTATTGAATGATTTTATCTACATGGATATTAATTCCTTTGAACGGGATAGATATGAATCCCTTTTCAAGGTTCTGATTCAAACACCACAACACACTTTCCCTAATTCAATATGAGTCTAATACCTCCCTTAATGGTTATAGTTTCAATAGTTCTGAACAATATGGAATGAAAATATAAGGAAACCAAATAATGTGGTGAAATTAGGGAGGATAAGAATACTATGATCAGTTCCCTTTTATGTGAATGTTCCCATTCAATATATTACCTCATTATTGTTAATAGGTTGGATTCAGGAAACATTATTTAACCTATAATAGCATCCCATACTAAGAAATATGACCCCTTAATGGTGACCTATCCACCCATCCACTAATTAAACAAACAATTACATCAAAATGTCTAAAATAGTTCGATAAGAAAGACACCATTCGGTAGAAAATTAGTTTAATGTGATCCTTGCAAAAATAGATGATCTTGAGAGGAATATAATCCTTATGAAACTGTAACATTAATGATGTCTCCAGGAATATTCTTATATTTAGGGTCCCTTAGGTGGATTTTAATGTAATAATTGGTTCCTTAGTGTCTAAGAGAAGTTATTATTGTTTGAATGGAATAAAAACAACCATGTGTTTTTAGTATATAGGATGCGATGATTGGGGAGGTTTTCAATGCTTTAGGTAAGGCTCCACTATGTACAGTATTGGCAGATTCTCAATTTCAGTATATGGTGTAGTTTCGAGCAGCCAGGAGTTTTAGAAAAATCAGTGCAGGCCATAAAGTCCAAACAGTCTTATGCTGAAAAGTTGAAGTATGGAGGAATGGCCTCTAACTCCCAGAATCGGTTTATTGTGTTGGGATAAGTAGAGTTCCATGCTTATGGGGAATGAAATGAAGTGGAGACCTCATAAGAGGATTTTCCGTCCTCCTCGGATACCCCTGCTGAGACTAAGGAAGAGAATATGGTGGAGGACTACCTTAGATCATCCTAAAGGAAAGGTAAAATCTCTATCATTGACCCTGATGGTTTTATTAAGCACACCCAGAGGCCGTGTTGTCGGAAATACTATTCAGATCTTTCAGAACCTCCAGTTACTAGATCCTCAAGCAAGAGCAAGGCATTGATGAAGCTGTCCGAAAGCTCTGTATTTCTTCCTCTGAGTAATGAAATGGATTTCGATAAGAATCTGGTGCCTGATAAGAATGGAGCTATGGATAATGCTAGCTTGCATGTTGGAATAGAACTGGTGGAATGTAAGGAGTGGGGAAATATCATTGATGGTAATGAAGAATTCTTAGAGAAGTATATGGAGGTTGATTCTTCGCAATAGCACTTTGAGAGGTTGGTTGAGAGGAGCATAAAGATTAACCTAACCACTGAGAAGGAATCTTGGATCAACAAACAATGTGGTATCTTGTCTCGTGGATATAATTAAAAGAAGATCTCAGTAGAGGATCTCATTCAATCTTGGGACAAGATAAGAATTTATTTTGAAGACCTCTTCAAAGATAGACCGGATGGGTGGGCCACAACTCCTTAGTGGGGTCTTCTCAAAGGTAAGGGATCTAAAAGAATTAAATTTCAATTTGGAGATTCATCCATTTATTATGAGATTGCTTGATGGTTTTGTACTTTATGGTTCCCCACTTTTTCCTCAAAAGTGCTTTTTAATAAAAAATTATATATGATGCTAATTGGGGAATCAAACTCCATATACTTCAAAGTTACAACTGAAATAAATATGAAGTAGTAAGATCCCTAGTAGAAGGATTCTTGGAATTTCAGGTTTAAAATGAAGGAAAATTAGGTAATATAACTTTGTAAAAGTAGAGTAAGATGTATATTTTATGGTCATGTTATATTGAGAAATTTAATGTCATTTATGGTCACATGAAAGGGAACAATGATATGACATTCATGGTCAGGAAGCAACGACCACTCTATATATTTTTAAAGACATTTGGAATAGACTAATTTCTTATATTTTATGTTCAAAAAAGTAGGATCACAATAAATAATATTCCTAATGATTTCTTTACTATGGGATCTATAAATGGGAGTCCCTTTAAATATATAACATTTACTAGACTCTTTGAATGTGTTGGGATTATATAACATTTTTAATTCATAATGAGAACCTAAAAAAGTGAATTTATATAGGAAGAATTGTAAAATGAAATAAGGTATTTTCCAAATATAAATCACATGAAATATGTTCATGTCGGTGCAATGAAAAATCATTGGCGATTAGTCAATGGTGGTTTCCCAAATAAAGAAGATCCCTTATATTTGGAATGATATAAAAATATAAAAAATAAACATTTTATTATAAATTTTAAAAAATAATCCAAGCCCATTGATTCAATCCTAGTAGTAAAAAGTTATTTATATTTCATCGAATAATAATATCTAATGGTAAAAAACACATAAAAATATAGGGTATCACTATAATTTTGAAATCGAAGTGATCATATTCTATAAAATAATGAAAAAATAATATATATCTATTATAAATAATACTATAATAAATGAATTAAAAATTATAGTTTATCTAATATAATGGATTAACTGATTTATTATTTTTCAATGATGTGTATTATATTATGTATTAAAAATATTTTAAGTGAATAGTGACCATTAGAATGGTAACATAGTAATTCAAAAATGTTATAGTAATTTGATAGTTATATAAAAATTTATCCTATAAAAATAAATAACATAAATAATAAATATAAATAAATTAATTTATCAATATATAAAAATAAATTTTAAAACAAATGTGATAGATTATTATAAAAAATTAAATGAATTATTTTTGAACACATTAAGATTTATATATATTATATAAATTATATATTCCAAATAATATTCATTGTTTCATAAAATTCCCTTTTTTGAGTTATGTGAGAACCCATTATAAAAAACTATTTAAAAATATAAAAAAATGCATTATAAATTAAAAAATATATACAATATTCAAATTTCAAAATGTAAATTCACAAGGATGAGTTGTAAAAAAATTAAGGGGATGTCACCATATGATTAACAATATTATTGTTCAAAGGATAACCATTCTGTGAGCTCTATGTCTTATAAAACACACATTTAGAAGTTAGAAACTCAAATCCCTAGATGCATTCTTCTCTGAGGCCACTAACTCCCCTAAAAACAAGATATACCGCTTTATCAGAACACTATACATTAATATAAATCATGATTACCAAAATCATAATAAGCAATAATAACCAAAAAATTTGATATATAGAAAATGTCATATATTTTAGCTCACCGCTATTAGTAATTTCACTATACTAGTAAAATAAATAAATTATTCATGCCACCATTAACAAACCATCAACCATTGACTACTTTACAACAAAACAACCCCTGAACTCCACAAAAACACCAAAACATTCAACAGTTTATCACACAAAATTAACCACTAAATCACCATGTATCAAAGTATATATTCCTACACCATTTGAAAAACTAGTCACATGATGAAATATAATCGATCAAAAGACTCTAAAAGTGGAAAAAATTCCAGTTACAAGCAAAAACAATAAATATATAAAACACCCTAAATCAGTAAAATGAATGAACAACACAAGAAAATCTAGCCCCATTCCTATTTAATATAGACATAATATTTTCTATTATCTATTCACTATTAAGTCAATGGTGATAAAATAGTTCTTATTTTGGATATAAGAACTACATATAAACAAAAATAAACCATTAGAGATTCATCCTAAAGAGACATAGAATATGGATTTTCACTATGCATATTTTTGAACCAGGAATAAAAAAATGAATCATGATGAAGGATATTTTAAACAATACTAATATGAAATACTAGGAAGGGTTAAGGGGAAGAATAAAAAATGAGATGTTTGAATAAGTGAAATGGGAGAAATCTAGTGAAAAACATGAGTCACACCTAAGAAGAAAGAATTCCAATGTTGGAAGAATGAATGAAGGGGAAAATAACAACCAATAAAACATCAATATTATTGACAAGGAATAATTTATAATATTCATGGTAAAACCCAAATATAAATTTATTTATATTATAATACCTAAAATGTTTAATATTTGACTTATAATCAATATATTTTTATTTATTTTAAGCTTTATTACACCATAAATATTTTAGGTCAGCTGTAAAACATTGTATCTGAATACTAGGGTATTATTACTTCAATGTGATTAAAAAATGTAAAAATAAATTAAATAAAATATTTCTTAAAAACCTATTTATTTATTAAAATAACATAATTTCAAAATATAAAAAATAGTTTCCAAACATATAATGATGATTCCAAAGACATAAAACTCATTTAATGATTTTCAAATAATTTTTTGTGTATTAATCAAGGTTTTAGTTATAAAATAATATTAAAAATAGGGGTTTCATTAATTATGATATAAATATAAAAAAATGTGAAGATGTTTAATAAATTCATTTATAGCCTTATAAATCCAATGGTATTTATTTTTCCTTAACGTATATTTTAAAATTGTAAATATATAAAAAATAATTTCCACCTTGTTTTTATAAATAACATCATATACATTCATTCCACATATCTAAAAAACTGTTGAACATGGCTCTATTATCTACTCTTAAATTATATTCCTTGTCATATACTGTTATCATTATGATTATTTCATTGTAAATTATTTTTTTCACATAGGATGGAAAATGTTTAAAATTTCAATGGTTTTTATCATTTTTAATATCTTTTATAATGTGACATTTCTATATCAAGTTTTAATATTTTTGATTACTATTTAATAATAATTAAATATTTAATTTTTTCCATTTTTTAAATTACACCACATTCCAATGTTGTAATAATGTTAATGTGTTTATTTTTCCATAAAATCAATTTTCCAAATCCTAATGTATTATATTTTTTTTTATGTATATATTATTATGAAGAGATGGGATTTACCCTAAGAAGGGTGGTAATGATATATCTATTAATGACACTATTGGGTCTATAATATTCTATAATAATATTTAGTACAACTAGAACATTTGAATCAAAGAATATTGAACTAGAATCTTCTTCTTAAGTAAACATTCAATACCTAATTGAAAACCCATATATTTTACATATATTATTAATATTTGGATGATATTTTTGAATCATTTCAATGTAATTATGAAAATTCAATAAATTCTGATCATGGAAAAATCCCTATTTATATCATTATTTAAAGAATTCATTTTATCTTATTTCTCATTTATCATGCATTATTTTTAACTCCATTGGAATTATAAAAAACATTTTAATTTGAGTGATTATTATTCATTTCGATATGAATATTAATTAATTTATAAGTGAATCCCAATAAAACAATATAACTATTATTTCTACATATTTGATTATTAGATACTAATAAAATTTTATATAAGTTATTTTTCAAGGAACATTTTATATTCTATTTTTTATCCAGTCATTTTATATAAAGTATAAATTAATCAAATAGTTTGATAGGTAGGTAATAAAATTATGTAAAACTGAAATGTAATATTTTTCCTCAGATGAAAAATTATTTTTGGTATTTGGTATATACATACCGATTTATAAACAATTTTATATAATGATGAATTAACATTATAGTTATGATGTCCAATATTATAAATTACATTATTATATGATAATTTATTATTATCAATGAAATTATTAAATTTAATGATTAAGTCATTAATATATATATATATATATATTTGGATCATATAACTATTTTTATGGAAAAATTTCATTATTAATATTTGATATAAATTATATTTCATTGTATAAACTTATGGTATATATTATCTCCTAATGAGTGTCCATGGTCACCCTTTATATAGTTTTCTCATTTACAAAATAAATATAAAAAACTATATCATTTAATAAATGATTAAATAATAGAGGAAGTAAAACTTATTATCTTTCTATGTTGTACATTTTTTGGAAAATTAATTATAATGTTCATGTATGTTTCTGTACTCTAATGACTACTAAAGTACGATATACAATGTATAGTGATTAATTTAATTATGTTCAATAATAATAAAAAATCTCAAAATTGAGGATAAATGGGGTCGGAGTTGATACAAAAAAATAATATTCAAGGAATACATTTCAATGATATTTAGAATCCATGTTTTTTTTCAAGATAACGGATTATTAGTTTCTCAGGGTTTATGTTTGATCACCCCATAGGTTTAAATCAAATGAGGATGCCCGTAGGGGAAAGTAATTTTTAGGATATGAGGAATCATTTTTTAATGGGTTTTGAGATCAAAATATATATTTATTTGGTTTTAGTAGTACTCATTTATAATGATTTTGAAATTTGAATATGTGATTTCATAGATCTGTATCCAACTAGGTTCGTGGTTTTTTAGGTTTTATATAATATAAATTTTATAAAAGTCATTTGTGTCCCATTATATTTATTATTGAGGGAAGAAAAACACAATGTTACCATTTATGGGTATATGACCATTTAGGTACCTTCATGTAGGTTATGCGGTCACATGACCCATAGTATTAAAAGGAATTCCTTAAGAAACATTTACTCTTTCTCAAAATAGTGGTTTAGTGATAATTATGTCACTTGAGTTAGATTATAGTTTTACACTCTAACATATTGGACTCGATTCAATCATTAGAAATAGATCCAGATTGGCCACATATCCTAAAGAACACCTCTCCCATATACCAAAGGCTTTTAATATACATCAAGGTTCTATGATGGTAAATTTGGGAGACTATAACCTCTTGATCGGTGTGATATGAATATGTTATAATAGAATAAAAAAGAATAAGTAATATGATACGATGATAGAATCATTACATATATAATAATCATAAGTAGTATAAAATCATCATAAAAGAAAACAGATCCATACCCAATATCTTATACAAAATTATTTTATGTTTGTATTATATAAAAAATAAGAATTCAAGTGAATAGACAAACATCAATATAGAACATGGGATACAAAGAATAAAAAAGAATAAAATATATCTTTATTATGATTATAAACATAGACTATGTCCACTTCTCCTGTATTCTACCATAGATCATCTAAGATCATAATACAATGTTATACACTTACCATTGACTATAAAAATATCCATAATGTCAATTTATGCATCAATCGGTGGCCTGAACGAGGTGTGGGATATTCAATTTATGTAACCACCAATTGAATCTATAAAAATTCCAACATATGTATAAAATTTGAAAAAGTTTGTATGTTTAATATTGATATGGATGAAAATAAATAAGTGATACAACCCAAATCAATAATTAAATACTGTAACAGAAATTTAATAATGCAAAGAAACTATATGTCAATGTAAAAAATCGGTTGTGAAATACACTAGATATATCTAATATCATAGCTATGAGGTCTAGGACAAAATTCCATTGAACAAGGATATCCTATTTTCATCTATAAAGATCATCAAGAGGAAACTCCATATATATTGACCTATAATTTCCAAGATCCCAAGGACCATGGTTGAGGTATCCACCCGGATTGCTTTAATTTCATTAATTGAAATATGGGAATATATTTTGGGTTATCCCAAAGAGTT
The DNA here is from genome assembly GCA_963277665.1 of Viscum album. Classification (NCBI taxonomy): domain Eukaryota; kingdom Viridiplantae; phylum Streptophyta; class Magnoliopsida; order Santalales; family Viscaceae; genus Viscum; species Viscum album. The sequence goes on from OY728161.1 coordinate 1,878,443,008, forward strand.
AATACAAGGATGTAAAATAAGTATAGATTAATGGTAACAATCAAATGATTCAATTGTATTGGAGTCATCAGTTCTATACCAGGATGTTATGTCTATTCTGCGATGTCAAATACCAATATTTTATATAAGGGAACTATTTTCATTATAGTTTCTAGTCAATTTAACTATTTAATTCATAACATTAAATTTCTTAATCAATTCCCTCTAAAGTTATGACATATGGGTCATGTTATTTTTCGTCCCCTTTATCATAAATTACATTAAAAATCATTTTGAAGGAGATCCCATTCCTTAATTAATAATTAATCCATTTGATAAACATTACATTCATTTATAAACAAAAAGGTTACAAAAAATTATTTAACATTTAACATTAACTTTTGATTTGAAATCATCTTCTACCCATTGGTGGAATTCCCATCCCACACAATGTGGGTTTCGTAATCATATAAATTTGAATTAACAAACTCAAGGGTGGGTTTGGGTTGTGGTCGGTGACCACAATCCTTGTTAATGGTGCAATAGAGTACTAAAACGTGTTTTAATAGATAAAATTATAATATTATCCACATTAGAAGAAACAAAAATAGTATTCATTATATGGAATTATGATGCAAGATATAAAAATCAAGACATTAAGGGAAACGGTGTCGACCAACTAGCTTAGAATTGTATTTGAATCCTCATCTTTTTTTAGCCAGAAACTCCATAAAAATAAAATAAATCCTAGAAATAGATGAATCCCCTTAAAATTGATCATATTATACTACTTGTATTTGTAATTTTATATGGAGAGGTAATTACGAAATCCAAATAATAGGATTGAAGTGAAAATGGTATAAGTCCAAAGTGACAAATTATAAGAAAAACAATATAATGAAGTCATAATGCAAAAAAGTATAGAAAGAATATTCAAACAAATAGGATCTATAGTGAAAGAAAAATGGATAAAAATGGAGGTCTTAAATTAAATAGAATTCAGGGAGACTGTTAATTTCACCCATTTATAAATGTTTCATGATTTGGATGAATTATTTCTAAATTACGTATCTACACTATATTGGGTGTGACCCCCTCCGTCAAGCTAGGTGCAATATTTGACCTACCTTGTTCTGCGCTTATAGTTTCCTTTATATTTTTATAAATAACCCCATTAAGATTTTGAAACCAACCCCACATGGATTCTCCATCAATTACACACCACATAGGGATTCACAATCAATATACATAGTTAATATTAACCATGAAAATAATATAAACTGCATTTGTTTACTCAATAATTTGGAGATCCTGGCTTTTAATATGACTCTAAAACACCTAAAACCATCGATAATATCTTAGTTCCATTAATAATAATAATAAAGTGTATTGAAAATAAATTTCAAGGATCCACATATAATATGAAAATTTAAAATATAACAACCACCTCACCTTAATACAACGTATCGTTAAGTTTCCCTTCCAAGGGTGGTGAAGAATCATTGGAAAATTGTTCCCACCACTAGGCACATCTTTGGCCTCTCATTTTATGGTTTTATCCTTTACATGTTTGTCCTTCAATAGCCACTGTACTAGAGGAAATTACCTTCCTCTATGATGCATTATTCTCTGATCAATAAAAAGAATTTCTTCTACATCAATATTAGAAATAAAATCAATCTCAACCTCATCAAGATGAATGGTATGATATTTTTCATGAATAATATAGAAAAAATTGAAATATTGAAGAAATAATACCTGAACGTTTACCTTTTTGGTAAATTAAATCGATCGGCTACTTGCTCGAATCTTCATAAAATCTCAAAATGCCAAACAATTTTATGTGACAGATTTCCCTTCAATCAAATCTTTCTATGAACCGATGTAGTAAAAACAAAAAATTTGAATCAATCTTCAACATATATATCTAGAGGTAATATATGATAAACACCATAATGATTCTATATATACTATGTTGTATCCAAACATTTTCTAGAATTTTGTACGTACCTCTATGTATCATTAAAGAGACGAGGTCCCAGTATCACTACCTCTCCTTATTCTAACTATCCTTTGGTTACATTGAATATCCTACCATATAATCCCAACAATTATCCATATGTATATTTTCTTGGAAGATACTATATTAATAAAATTTAGTAAGTTGAAGGTTTCTTTCCAAAGAACCTACAAAATTATGAAATCTCTCTTAAAACATTTCCTCTCACACCTGTATCATATGTTCAAATTGATTTTTTTAAATGAAATAGGTTTTAAATAAGAGTACCTATGTAACTAGAACCCTCTTTAACCCCTACCAAATTGAAGATATAAAAATATACAATCTACATGATAATATAGTATGTAAAACATAATGAAAGGAATATGATCTCCCAAACATGTATCCTTCTAAATACACACACTGAAAAGGTTTCAATAATAGTTACGAAGAGATAGGGTTTGGTCAAACATTCAATGATGGCCCATTATATGTCACAACCTTAATGTGACCTAGGTACGATCTCTAAAGAATACATTGAGAATTCTTCCCACATTCACTCTAGAATGGGAGAAATATGTCGAAGTCTAACTAGCTCTCAGTGTTCGGACTTCACATATGGATAGAGGAAATTTCAAGTAATGAAATTTGATATCCTTTTATTAATACTAGAAGACCAATAACTAAGGTTAAATATGTGGTAAATCATGGTAAAATAAATATTTTACACCCAAAAAATTACAAATGTATTTCAAATCAGTTCCACTTAGAATTTTATAGGCACCAGAACACATCAATGAACATGAAAGGCCTCATCGTTTTCAAAAACCCATCAATGTACTGGGTAATTACCATAAAAACTCAACCATAGGTAAATTCACTAAGAATAATAATGTTTTCTAATTTACAATCTTTGTCTATGTGAAGATTTCACTTCTAAATATGATATAATATACTACATGTGATTCTATTTGACCATTAAGTGCATCTCTATAAGTAGGGTCATCAATTTCCACTCACAAATATCATCCTGAGCTACATGTGTCTAAGATTTAAAGATTAGGGAATTGGGATCAGTTTTTTCATTAAATGGGATATATGAAATATCAATTTTAAAAGAATAAAATTATTCATCCCACCCACATTTCATGAGTCTCAAGTCAATCTGTATAAATATGAATTTTTTTATTTTTTGTTTTTTTATAAAATACAATTTTATCATCCAACAAATAGTTCATAAGAAAATTCATGGTGGTAACCATAGAAACTAAATTATGGTCTTGTGTTGTATAATTCCACTCAAGAGGACTGAACTGAATAGACTAGTACACTTTGATATGCTCACCTTGTATCAGAACTAAACCTATCCTGATGTTTGAAGTGCAAAAAAACAATATTATTTCTTTTAGGCTCTCAACGAATCATGATCAGTGATGAATTCAGTCTTAAATTCAGTTACTGAATTTTTTTAACACGTGATTCATACCATAAATTTTTTTCACCCTCTTATTCATACTCATAATTGGTGTTTTAGACATGAACGTTCTTCAATAAATCATCTAGAGTACATTTCTTTCACTATAAGACTCTATATGTCAATGATTTTATTGGGATACACCCAAAAAACATAAAAAATCATTTTAGTAGGGTCCAAACAACTTTTTTATCAGATTATGTGACCCAGTAAATTTAATTTTCCATTTAAATATGGAATTGTGTAAGCAGAACATAAATCTATTCCTCCCTAAATGTTTTCATTGAAATCCCATGATTTTTTGGGTCGTGATGAGTGTTAAAATACACTATCATGTAGCTAATTGATGAAACGTTTCCCGGAAAGTGAATCAAGGGAACCTCATTTTCAACCACCTAAAAGGCCTTTCCAACAACCCCCTCCAAAAGGCCTTTCTGGGTGGTGGTGGTTGATGACTACTTTTCCCTGGTTGGTTCTATGGTTGATGAGGCTAGTTTGAATAACCCCCTTGCCTATAGGCTTGGGTGTATTTCCACCTAGGGTTTGATGGATAGTAAGATTCTTTCCTAATGGGTTGGCTATAGGGGAGTCTAGGGAATATTTCCCCACAACTCTCAGAAGTTTCTCTCAATTGGGGGAATTGGTCAGAATAGTGGGTATCAGAAGAGCATATACCACAATGTATGGGAGGATTAGATTGGAATTTCTCTTGGGAAAGGGCAAGTTGTCGTAAAAGGGTAACAACCTCTTCAATGATTGTGTCCTCATTCTTCTCTAATTTAGTACTTTGCACCTCATTGACACCTCGAATGGGTACACTAGACCTGGAACTGAATTGTTGAGTGTTCTGTGCCATGGTATCAATTAGGGTCCTTGCAGTGATTGGGGTTTTATCCACTAGTGCACCACCTACAGCAGCATCAATCATGTTTAGATCAATAGGGATTAAACCTTCATAAAAATAATGAATTAAAGGTTGATCACTTATTTGGTGATGTGGAAAACGTGAGCACAATATTTTAAATCATTCCCAATATTCGTGAAGGGTTTCTCTTTGAGATTGTCTTATCCCACATATTTCTTTCCTAATTATTGCAGTTTGAGAGGATGGGAAGTATTTTTCAAGAAAAAGTCGTTTCATGTACGCCCAACCTCTAATTGGTGAATTAACATAATACAACCAATCTTTAGCCGTGTATTCTAATGAAAATGGAAATTCCCTAAGTTTTACTTGTTCTTCATCCACATTAGCAGGTTTTAATGTTGAACACACAGTATTAAATTCTTTTAAATGCTTATGTGGATCTCCTCCAGGAAGTCTATGAAATCTTGGTAATAAATGAATTAAACCAGATTTTAGTTCAAAATTGGGTGCCTCGCCATGTAATTGAATGTATGTGGGTCGGATATCAATATCAGGTGAGGTTAGTTCTTTTAGTGTTCTATTATTTTCAGCCATGTTATAGATGTTATGTTCAATTTTAACTTTGGTTTCAGAAGAAGAATAAGGATCATGAATAATTTTAAGATGTGATGTCTCCTCCTTCAAAGTGTGGTCTTGTATGTCTCGATTTCATTGATATAGGATCATCTCTGGTTCGGGTTCGAAATTTTGTAGGTATCCTAGAGTAGAATGCATCATACACAGAACCTATACAATAAATAAATTAGAACACAAAAATAAATTCAAAGGTAGAAGATGAAACAAACAAATATTCACAAAAATTACAAAAAATTTATCTCAAACACGCACAAAAAACCAAATCGCTCCCTGGAAATGGCGCCAAAATTTGGACATGTTGTCATGACACGTAAAATTGATTATGTTTTTAAGGTTGATTTACAGTCTATGGTAGACCCTAGGTCATCTTTAAAGTATCTTTGGTAGGTTTAGAGTGTTTATTTTTAATAAAAATGACTAAGAGAGGGGTGGTTTCGAAAAGAGTTTAAAACAATGACTATGTTGAAATAGATTAAAAATTGAGTGACGTAGTGGATTTTTAAAAATATGAGATAAAAGGGTCAATGTGATTTCACTACACACATATCAAGTTCATTGTTCATAGAGATTCATCTCATGATTAGAATAATTCTTTGGTTGGAGTTAATTGGAATCCCGATTAATTCCTAAGCTTTTATTTCAATGCTTTAAGGACCCAACCTTGACGTAACAATCGTATTGTCAAGGTCTAGTAATTATTCATGGAATAAGAGCTTCCAAAGAATATCAAAATCACAATAAGGTGGGTTTGAAAAGTATTATTGTGATTTCCAATCGGAACAATATGAGTCACGCACTCAAAACCTCACACCGATCGGTTAGAAATTAAGAGCATAACACTCACATGCATCAAATCAATCATTAAAATCTGAAATAAAATATGATAAATGGAATGAAATGTTTATAAACCCAAATTACTCCAAACCAGTAGCTAATTTATGCATCGGAACTCACTTGACATCTGTGTATCTCCCTCACAACGAACACCCAACTTTTAGCTCGACATCGGGAGGAGGAGGAAGCTCGGGTGGAACTCCTTCTTCATACTTGATTCCCCTATGAGGATAAGGGCCTACAGAACCTCCAAGGTGATTAAGAGACTGCTCTAGGACTCCAAAGTGGCATCACTTCACTCCTTGGCCGAACTTGAAAATGAGGTTCCCTTGTTTCACTTTTATAGGAAAATTGGAAGGTGGTTTTAGGCACACATATTTCATCAATCCACTGGAACGATTCTTTTAGGCCTTCAGACAGTCTTATCTCGCTTTGGAGAAAATAGAAAAGTTGTAGCCCAACCTCTTGGCTATCTCCACCTAAAATTTTGACCCATTTGGACACCTACAACTCACGGTATTGATAAAATACATAACACCGCATTTGAGTTGGTCCAAATTCGGTGTCTTGGACAGATCAGTTAGGATGGGCCCCATAGAGGCCAAATCAGGATTGGGTGCCTTCATATGAGATTAATCCTATTACATTTTGGACAGGGACAAAACATGTCAGCCCATTTGGATGCACGTATTTCGCTTACTATTCAAAATAGTGGACAGATGTCCATGGATCCATGTAAAATTGGCCCATTTTTCTTCCACTTCATCAAGGGCCCTCCAAATCTCCTCCTCCTACATTAAAAAAATAAAAACAAGTAACATTTCCCATTATAATATTGATTAACATTAATTTATTGATTCAAACATAAAGTGAAATTTTCTATTTATTTTGAATATTCATTACAAAACTAGTTTAAAACTGCGGTGTAAGGGTGGAATAAAACTGTGAATCGTGGTACGATCAATAGAATGCGACTTCGAATCTTAATCCACAACGGAAAATGAATAATGAGAAAATATTGAGAAACCTTGAACCCCTAACTCAGATTCATTGATTGTGGGAAAGATTATGAAGATGTCAAGGACGATTTCATCAGCGTTCTTCCAGGACGATGATTCCTCCCTTGTTCCGGATGGAGATCGAAGAAGAAGAAGTTTGTCCTTGGCAGAAGGAGAGTTCTTCCTCCAAGTATTTCCTCCAAAAAAAGTTTTCCCTGCCAAATCACTAATTCCCACAACTTCCAAAGAATGGGAACAGGCACTTGAATTTTCGGATCCCCCATAATCACTTCATTTAATGAAGGAGGGGGTTAAAGTGAATTAAAGTGGGTGTTTAGTTCGAGTGGACCACACATTAATTCAAAAAGGTTTGAATAAAATAAAATTTATGTTTAACCAATTTGTATTTTATTCCACTTTTTCTTTATCCTCCACTAAAGGTTGGAATCCAAATTCCGTTCATGGCCAAACGAATCTAAGGTGAAGGTCCCCCTATGTGATCAATGGTGCTGCGAGTTCAACGGTTCCCTCATATTTCAATTCCGAGCACCGGTTCCAAAGTTACCAAAACTCGCTCTTAAGTTCACTGAACGTACTCAGAAACATTGGAAAATCATTCCGGGCACCCCAAGATTCAAAATTTTGTGTTTTCAGATACCACAGACTTACAATAAATCCATATAAATTAAAAAAATTACATGAATTTTCCGAGACTTTACATTCTAAAAAATCAAGGCTTTGCGTCCCCGAAAGCCAAAACTCAAAAACTAAGAAAACAAGTGGGGGTAATGAGCCCGAATCTGATCCTCCCTCTCCCAAGTACTCTCTCGGAGGTTCATGTGTTGTCATCGTACACACAGAAGTGGTATCGATCACCCAATAAGGACTCTCTTTTGTCAATCCTCAATCTCCACTCGAACCTCTGAAAAAGTGTTCCCATCATTGATGTCAAGCTCACCCCAGTCTATGATGTGAGTAGGATCATGCACGTATGTCCTCAGCTGGGATATATGGAAAATTTCAGGCACCTGGTGCAACTGAGGGGGATGTGCTAGGCGGTAAGCCACCATGCCTACTCTACTGAGGACCTAGAATGGTCTAACGAACCTCAGGGTTAACTTCCCGCCCCATCCAAATCTCCACAAACCCCATCGAGGTGAGAACCATTGGAAGACATGGTCACCATCCTTGACTCCAGAGGTCTCTTTCCCCTGTCAGTAAAGGAATTTTTCCTTCTCTATACGGTCTTCATCATCTTTTGTAAGATCTTCACCTTCTCTGTGGTAGCCCATACCATCTCTGGTCCCATGATTGCGGACTCCCCTGGGTCTTTCCAACACAGTGGTGATCTGCAAGGTTGACCATACATGGACTAAAAATGTTCCATCCTGATGGTGGAGTGATAGCTATTGTTGTATTCAAACTCCACCAAAGGAAAGTGGTCCTCCCAGCTGTGACCAAAGTCGAGGACGCATGCATGGGGCATGTCCTCGAGAGTCTGAATAGTCCTCCTAGTCTGGCTATCCGTCGGAGGATGGAAGGCAGTGCTCAAAAAAAGATGCGTCCTGAAAGCCTATTTAAACCCCTTCAATAGACAGGGAGTGAAACATGTATCTTGATCGGAGACAATCTTAAAGGTCACTCCTTGAATCCGTACAATCAACTGTATGTAGAAGCATCCCAAGCTCTCCACTGAACCCTCCTCTTTGATTGGTAGGAAGTGGTCCGACTTGGTGGGTCCATCAACAATTACCCAGATGGAATCATGTCCCCTGGATGTACATGGGAGTAATATCACAAAATCCTTGGATATCCCATCCCACTTCCACTCTGAGACCTCTAATGGATGAACCAAGCCTACTGGTACCTGGTGCTCTTCCTTCACTTGCTGACAAGTGAGGTATCGAGAGACAAACTCTGCTAATTCCATCTTCATACCTAGACACCAGTGTTGTCGTCGAAGGTCCTGGTACATATTTTCCACACCTGGATGTACCGCTAGAGGTGATGTGTTGAACTCCCTAAACACCTCTTCCTAATACGACACTGGTACCATGGTATGTCCTCTGAAGAGGATAACGTGCTCCCCACCTAAAGAAAATCTATAAGGTGCCTGCCCTGTGGATATTTGTGCACGTCAATCCTTGCAGTTTTCATCCCCACACTGTGCCTCCCAGACTCTTCGAAGGATTAGGGGTATGAATGTAAGATACTATAGAAAAGCTACTCCATCTTGGTCCAAAAAAGAAATATGAAAGGCAGAAAGTTGCTATGTCGCCTCACCTAATAGCTGAATACCTGATCTCTTTCTGAGAGCATCTACTACAACGTTCTTCTTCCCAGGAGTATAGAATATCTCAAAATTAGAGTTCTAGAATAACTCAAGCCAATGTTGTTGTCTTAGATTCAGGTCATTTTGTGAGAAGATATATTTGAAACTCTGGTGGTTAGAGTAGACCATGAAATTCTCGCCCATCAGATAGTGTCACCACATCTTTAAGGAGAAGACCACTACTACTAACTCTAGGTCATGGGTAGTGTAGTTCTTCTCATTCTGCCTCAGCTGGAAAGAACCATAAGATATAACTGCTCTCTCATGCATCAAGAAGCATCTGATCCTGGTCCCTGATGCATCGCAGTAGACAACATACTCAACGCCCTCCTCTAGTAGCCAAAAGATGGGCGCAGAATTCACCGTCTGCCTTAGCTCCAAAAAATTTTACTGGAACCTCTCTGACCACACAATGGGTTGCCCCTTCATTTTCATCTCTGATAATGGTGCAACAACTCGGGATATTTCTGGAAAAAATATTTTATACTAACTAGCCAGATCCAAGAAACTTCGTACCTTTGTCACACTCCTTGGTGGCTCCCAAGCTAGTACATCTTCATTCATCACTGGATCCACTGAAACTCTAGCCTCTGAGAAAACGTTTCCCGGAAAGTGAATCTCTCGAATCTAGAACCAGAACTTTGATAGCATACAATAAATTTGGTGCTCTCGGAGTGTGTCTAGTACTATCCGAAAATGAAAGGCATGCTCCTCTTTGGTGGTTGAGTAGATCATAATGTTATCGATGAAGACTACCACAAAGTGATCAAGGTATGGCTGGAATATCATGTTCCTTAGTACCATGAACACAAATGGTGTGTTGGTTATGCCGAATGTCATAACCAAGAACTCATAGTGGCCATACTGACATCTGAAAGCTGTCTTCTTCACATTCTCATCCCGTAATCTGAGCTGGTGGTAGCCCGATTGGAGATCTATCTTCGAGAACCAATGTGTTCCCTTCAGCTGATCGAAGAGGTCATCAATCCTATGAAGTTGATGGGTGTTCCTCACGGTCACCTGGTTCATGCGCCGGTAATCCAAAAAAATCATGAAACACCCATCCTCCTTCTTGGTGAAAAAATCGGGGCTGCCCATGGTGAAACATTGGGTCTGATAAACCGTTTTCTCTACAAGTCCTCCAGCTATACTCACAGCTCACAAAGATCTGCCGTAGACATCTGATATGATGGCTTGATCTATGTGCCATCCTAGGATACAAGTTGATGTAAAAGTTTACCTCTTTTCCAGGAGGTAGTCCTGGCACCTCATCAGAAAAAACATCCGAGTACTGATCCGCCACAATTGGATACCTCGAACTCTACACATCAACCTCTCTGAGGATAAGGCTATCCAACTGATGAGTGATCAGCTGCCCCCTCCTCAAGGTAAGTCCATCATACACTGTAGAGGATCCTTTCTCACTAGTGAAGGTAAACCTAGCCCCATACTTGCAGACAAAATGAAATTTCAACCAAATGAAGTCGATATGAGCATGAACAGTGGATAACTAGTCCATACCTAAGATGACATCGTAAAGCCTTGATGCCGCTACTAAAAGATCCCAGCCCAAGCTCTCACTTCCTAGAGTGATCTCACAATTCTGACACCATTGTGTAATCATCAAATCCTCTCCTGTATGAGTCTCTAACTGTAAGGATTGATCCAACGGCTCTACTGGAATATCCAAGATCCACACAATGGTAGTGGAAATTAAATAATGACTCACACTTGTATCTATAAGTACTGAAACTATGGTGGAGTAGACACAGATCTTATCTTGAATCATTTCAGGAGCACCGTGGTCATAGGTCTCAACTACCTAGAGTTGAGCTCACCCCTATCTGCCCACTCCCTGTGGTCGGGGTGGACCTCCTTGTGGTGGTGGTGATTGGACCTCAAAAAGCTTCCCACCACCTGCTGCTCGGCCAACTCCTCTTCCACGTCCACCTGCTGCCAGCGAACCACCATGGTCAAACCTCTGACTCTGCCTGGGAGGTCCATCAACTGTCTGCTGATCATTGGCACGAATGGTCGGGCAGTCACGATCCTTGTGACCATGCCTGCCTCATGCATAGCACTGCCTGCTCCTCGTTTGACTGGCTCTGTCTCGTGTTCCCCACACAACCATACCTGTATCCTGAGATCTTCCACTAGATGGACTGGTCTGCTTGGATCTATGTGACATCTGTCTGCTACAAGCTATAGAAGAATCCACTATGTGATGCCCGGTGGTGGGTCTCTCTGCTGGTGGCTTCTCAACAAGGAAAGTTTGCACTAAGAAGGCTCACTTAAACACCTCCACCTACGTTCATGTAACGCCCCAACCCCAGAATCCCTGAGTTAGTGCATTATTATTTATCATTTGTATGATCACAAATGATCAAGTCCCGAAAGACCGATTAGTTTAGCAACCTTGGAAGTACTAGATACATTAATAAGGTTTACATTACATCATAAAATAGAAAACTACTACAACATTGTGTCTATAGAGAACATTGAGATCCCATAGACTATCCCTGTAGGTCCGTCATAATATACTTCTCTGTATCCAGTGAAAAATAAAACATAGAAAGTGTTGAGATCAGATGCTCAGTAAGGATAATTGTAAAGTGGAAACATTCATAAATAAGCATTAAAATTTAAGGAAATTAATAAGACTAAAACAAAATCCTTTTAAACATGATCTTAAGATTAATATGGAAAACATAAAATCAGATGATGTCATTTACTTGTTCACATGGATATTCTACTAGTCGAATAATCCCATGAAATACAAATATCCACTTTCATAATGATGGAATGCATAATTCCAGACTTCATAACCACATAGTCAAGGCCTTTTCCCAAGACTACATATAAGATTTTGTCAAGGCCTTTTTCTCTGAAACTAGTTTTCCTCATGAGACCTACCGATGCATCGAGGACCTATAGTGGGCTCCACCCATCACATAATAAGTCCAATGCATTCCTCATATGAAAATTTGAAACATAACATAAACATTCGTATTAAAACTACCAAACGAAATTTCAATAATTTATCCACAAACCATGATTGGTTTAATAATAACACATCCACACTCAAACACAACTCATTAAATACAATATGAGAGATTATAATGTAACAGAATAACCTCATTCAAGAATTATTAAGGATATTGACATAGATGAAAATAATCATCAAAACAATTTGAGAGAATTATCCCCCTTTTTCTTGAAAAAATTTAAAAATTACACTAATTGTCAAGAAGCTGTTTAAAAATAGATTTTTGAATCTAAGTGTCCCAAACCACATTGAAGGTTTTAAACAAAATTTTAATTTTAAAAATTTCATGTCCATTTATATAAAACCTTAAAACCATTTTTAAAACATGGACATTAATGAGAAAGATTTAGAAAAATAAATTTTTAAAACATTTAGAATGGTATTTTAGTTAGAGTAACTATCCAAATGAGAGATGCTTGAATACAAATAATTTAGGTAATAAAAAATTTATAATACCCTGAGAATAAAGGATTTCATTATATACTATGTCAAAGGATAGTATATACACCATATAAAATTTAATTGGTGCATATCAACAAAAAAATCTCAAAGGAATGTAAATTGAGATGAAATCCCTTATAAAGACAGTATCCTTAGGTAAAGGATAAATCAATGACACAATTATGTGTGAAAAATATAAATACACTCAATATGATTGGATAGTCAGTGTAAATAAATCAGGGGTCATTCACACGTAATCTTTTAAAAACAACACCAATGACTTGGATGTTTAACTCAATGAATGGAAATTGAGTTATGATAAAGTTTATATCAATGACTTGAGAAATTATCAATTGAGTGATTATGTGTATCAAAAGTATATCCACCCAATGGTGAGTGGAAATTACTATATAAATAATAAATAGATATTCCACACATAATCTTGGAGTAAAATAATTAATGAAGTATGCGTAAAGCCCACAGAGTGGAAATGGGAATTCGAAATCCCCTTACCGATTTGGTGACTTAATTAACGTAGAACCCATGAAAGAAGGATAATAAAATGAAGATTTAAATACCCATTAATTAAATTATATTACACCAAGAATACAATCATGGATAGTACATATTCCACACAAAAGTAAATAGTGGCCAATATAGCATGAATCACATGGGAATAAAAAGTGAGATGAAAAACCCTTACTTCGTTGTAATCAATCAAGTCATATGACCAAAAGTGAATTACCACCAAATGGATCACATAATACCATGAATATAAATAGATTCATGATAATATATATCAAATTCTAGTACATAATAAACCACATCCAATAAATAAGTGGCGAACAATTGAAATCTCACAGAATTAAAAGTGAGATAAGAAACACATTACATTGTTTTTTTCCTTGGTCAAGGTTATGTTGGTATCCTTTATAATTGTTAAATAATTGTTATTAAGTTATAAAATAACCATATACGTTAATATTATATCATATATGATCTTCTAATATTGATATTTTAGTATTATCGTCTGTTCGGGTGTTAACTGACTCGTTCTCCATTATATGCTTGGTTACGTGAGCCATGTTTTATATGGATAGGATGTATCTTATTAATATAAAAAATTATATTAAGTCTTGAATTTTTTTTTAATCATAAAATGAAAATTATTCTTGAATGGATATGATTGGGAATGAATCTAATCGCATTCGAGGAGACGGTAATCCGCACATACGCACAAGTGACAATATCATTATTTTGATACTAAACTCATATATAATTGGATTTTATATCATATGTACAGAATCATTATCTTGTTATATTTATTATTTAAACCAATTATACATCATTATTATACCCATCCAAATAATAATGTATTGAATAACAACTACACCACGACGTGGAGACGGTAACCTGTACGTACGCATGTATGGTGATATGTCGTTCAAAGGATGGATAAAATAATAAATATGGATGTACCATATTTATAATAACATCACAGTATAAAGAAGATACTTGATTTTATATTTTAGAATGGAAACAACAAATAAAGATGAAGTGGATGAATAAAGGAACTTGAAAGAGGTGATTAAATATTTACCTCTTCTTCTGGTTGTTCCATTTGATGTGATCGAAGGGATACTTAGATTGGATTTAGGACTAATTTAAGGCCTATAGGATGAAGGTAGGAGAGTTGGGAGTAATTTTGGTTAGGTTTTGGATGATCCTAATGGATTTGAAGGTGTGAATTAGAGAGAAGGGGGGATCCATTTTTTAAGAGGGTGAGAGGCACCTTAGGAAAATCTAGATATATTATTTTATAATAAAATAATTTTCGGTTTCTAATGGCTCCAAAATGAATTATATAAAGGATATGGTGGGGATGGGTCGAAAACCACTCAAAAAATAGGTTTTAGATAGGTTTTGTTCACTATATTAACATTATCCTTTTGATTTAACTCATAGTTAAATAGTTTGACATTTACCATGTCTTGTTGTATTTTTATATTATATCATTAATAAACTTACTATATACTTCCAAGAGAACCTCATGTTGTTCTTTAATGATAAAAAAATCATTATATATGTTATTTTGGTTTAAACTTAGATTTTAAGGAATGGAATATCAATTAATAACATAATATTTGTTTTAAAAACTCTTTTACGTCTATTTTGACACTATTTGGTATGTTGTTTTTTTTGAATTATTTATGGCATTATAACTTTGAAATAAATTCATCTAACAAACACTAACATATCATAATAACCTAGAAAATTAGTGTAATTCATTAAAATTCTAAAATTACATTTATTTGGATATTTAATATATCAATTATTTTAATATTTCATTAATTTGTTAATTATTCCATCATCATTGTGTCATAAATAAATTAAATTATATAATGTCTAAAAAATATAAATAAAATAAAATAATGTAGGAAATATTTGTATATTTATAATAAATATTTATAGTCAAATTTATCTTTTTTGTAATCCTATATTAATAATGGATTGGTTATTAACCTTTGAATTTAACACTTTTAACTCTTTTTGGAATTAAATAATAATAAATGTCCTAATCTAATCCAAGTGGACCTAATGGATAATATTTTATTCAAAAGTTTGTTTTTGGTCGAATTACACTTATCCAATAGAATTAAGACATTTTTAAGGGTAATAATAATATCATTTTACCCTGAATTACCCTGTTTACTTTTAACCGTGGTAAATAAAAGTCAAAAATTACTATTCAAAAAAAATATTTTCATCTAATTGAACAACATTTAACTTACTGATATCTACTGTGTCTCTTGGATTTTGTAAATTCAACTCACAAAAGCAGTAAAATTTATTTTTATGTAAATTTTCAAATGCCTCTTCGAGGTGAGTAGAAGATAGTAAAAAGTTAAATAAAATTTTATAATTCTAATTTCTTTAGAAAATGTATCAAATGAATTATATTGAACGTATATTGGTATTAAATATCAATTTTTACTTAAAATAAATTTAAATAAAATAAATAATTATTTAAGTAAAATGTCGGTTTTAAACTGTAACGTAGTGTTTTTCACTATTCATAAAAATTAATGTTTTCAAAAAAATGCGAAAAATTTACCCTATGCTAATTTATATATTCATAAATCAAAAATGAATTCTATTTTACCCAATTAAAATCATATAATTTGTATTAATTAAATTAAAATTAATTCCCATTGTCCAAACTGAAAAGCTGGTTTTTAAAAAGTAAAAAATATCAAAAGATTGACATGTGTTTACGTCAAATTTTTATGTGAAATTTCTTATAATAACCAAAATTGTATTAAATGATTGAAATAAAATCTAATTATACATTCAAACCATTCAAATACATAATTTAACACTATAAATTATTTCTATTAAAAAATTTGTTTTCAATTAATATTTAGTATTTTTCAATATTCATCCAGATATAAAAGTTATTAGAAAAGTAACAAAAATTTATCCAAAAAAAATTTTATTTCTTGATTATAAAGAAGAATATAATTTCATGAAATTTAATATATAAAAGTGTCCAATATTGGTTTTAAAAGGGTTTTCCATTAAAAATAGGTAAAATTTCATTTTTTTAAAAAAATACATCTTTCATATGAAAAAAATTCATTTGTTCTATTATTATGTCTAAGAAATATGTAATATGGATTCTAAAATTATATAGAGTATATGAAATTTAAAATTTAGTTAATAATTTTCTTAAATACTTTTGGACGACTATTTTGGTAAGTTGTGATTCGCTCGAACTCAGTGTTGTGTGTAGCACAAGCTATGGAATTAAAAAAAATAACATACTATGAAATAATGGGGTGTTATAGTTTGGATGCTGAGGGAGATCATCAAAACCTAGATATCTCTCATGAGGCCCTGCTTGATGTTCCAGGCCCTGAAGAATGGTTCCCACACAATATCTGTGGAGTAGCATGAGAGTTCGGTGAACCTCACTGAGTACTATGCCACCGTCAAGTTGCCCTGATGCAGATGAAGTAGCTCTTGTATATGCACTGCATGTAGGGTGACTGGGAAAAACATTGCTAGAAACAGGCTCTTGAAATCTGCCTAGAGAAGTGTTGCCTCGTCCTGCACCTGAAGCATCGTGCTCCAGCATCTGCCTGCAACTGCATGATAGAGACTCGCAATAAGGATCACCATAAGGTCGGCTAGTGTCCTTACTAGTTTGAAGACTCTCACCACAGCCTCCATCCAATCTTCAGCTGCCTGTAATTCCATCTCACCCATGAACTTGGACAGCCTCTGGGGCTGTAACTTGTGCAATGCACTCAGGTGGCTTGCATTCTCTGTTGTTGGGGCTGGTGTCATCGGTGGCCCAACGGGTAGTAGTACCGCTGGTGCCACCGCTGGGATAGGGCCCTGCACCGAGGCCTCATCGCTTGATGGGATTCCATCTCGTATAAAGCCTGGAACCCTGGCTGGATGTCTGTGTGGGGCCATCATGAAAATAAACTGTTGAACCATTGTCAATAAGTTATAACTGGTTAGCTGACTCAGATAGATCACAAGGAAAACACACAAATGAAACACACACGCATTCAGTGTTTTCGTGCACTGAGTTAGAAATCAGATGTCAGAGTCCTATTTTATGGATATGTCAGCTGCCACACCAATGCTGGTTTCCCTAAACTGATAACCACACCCAAAACACTTAACAATGATTCCGTTAAAAGATCACATTCCACTGTTCTATGGTAGAACCGATTCCTTTGATACCAATCGGTCACGACCCATCCTCGGGGCCCATGCCATGACTACCCCAAGCCCACCCTCCTTATCCCAGGGGTAGGAGACAAGCACCAATAGTCATATCCCAGATAAATGGAAAGGCATTGCCTTTAAACCTGCAACTCGCACAAACATTACACAACCAGAGATAACAAAAAATTACTAATATAGTAAAAGAGTTCCAAAAGTGAATGGGTTAGTATACAAACCCAATTAAAGTACAAGTACCTTAAAAAGAGAAAACAGCTCTTGGATCATCAACTGGGGAATCCTACCTGAAGGGTAGGTATATATCTCTATCAAGTCATCCCTAAGTTACGTCCCATCTTAGACCAGCTCCGAGCAGCCTCCCGTCCGTCTCTCTCAACCTCGATCATTGTTGTCTGTCATCTGCACGTGACACAACAAGGTGCGCGCGGAGCCCATGCAAGGGTGAGTGTAACGATACCCAGTAGGGACCCGAGACCTCTGAGGGTCTCCCATAATCCACTATGGATAAACCACATTATAAGGATACAATCACAAAGAGTTATCCAACCCTACTTAGGTATATGCCCATACATGTACCTAAGTAATCAAATATAATTCGGCTCTACCTCTTGAGCCCAAGCATATCCCGTTCCACGAAGGAAGAAATATAACTCATTGATAATAACATGATGTGAAGAATCGGATAATACTAGTATACAACTTATATAAAGAGATAGAAATTATTAGATATATCTACTTAATCATCTACTCTTTCAAACCCACATAGGATCCTGGTACAGTAATTAGAATTTTCGAACCCACGTAGGATCCTAGAACTATAGTCGGAGCAGTCATACCCACGTAGGATCCCAGAACAGTAGTCGAAGCTGTCAACCCACTTAGGATTCTGGAACAATAGTCAGAGCTGTGATTCCCATGTAGGATCCTTGAATAGTAGTTTGTCCACGTAGGATCCCTTTATCACAAATCCGACATCCACATGGTTCTCGTACAAAGCACGCTTGATTCCGAGTGGTTCCACACCACAAGACAAGTGTCTATAAATAAACAGTCACGAATTCCCACCTTTATGTATCCTAAAGATCTGTCTTGTCATAAGGAACCCAACACGACAGAAGTCGCGTCAATCAGGCGCCCAGTCTGAGAGTTATTGGAATTTCTGTTCTTGAGGGCCTGGTTGGATATAAGATCGATCCAACCTAGACATACCCCAACTACATCCAAACCTCAAGTGGGGTATACCGAAAGAATCGTCTCGCTCCATGGTTTCTATCACCATAGAAGGTATGTTAATTAGATGCTCGTAGATCAGGTTACAGAAAAAAGAGTGGAAATAGTTCAAAGCAGATCCGGGTCCGGTCCCACCTAGTCGGGCCGACCCGGCCCGACCCTGCCTTGGCCAACCCGAGTTCAGACAATGGTCTAACCCGGTCTGTAGGTCTGAACTGGCTTTCATGGACGGCCCGACCCGCGCTGGGTCCGACCCGCGCTGGGCTCCTCCCGTGCGACGCCCGCGACTGGAGGCCCGTGTGGGGTACACCCTAGCCACGTTCAGGGGGGTGGTAGCGGCCCCTGGAATCCTAAACAGCATAGGTGTTCGGGCGATACAGATCCAGCATCACGTGGCACTGGTCCATTTCACATGGGACCCACGCGACGGGTCCCGCTATTCCCGACTGGCCGAGCGGCACGCCGCCTGCCATGCGGTGTCGTTCCGTCAGACCTCCTCAGGCATCTAGCCCTTCCGGCCACCCGTCCACCATCTCTACGGCCCCAGTATCATCCCTTGTTGTACCATGTGGCGCGCCATGTGCCGCGCCTTCCCCAGTAACTCGGCGGCCTGAGCCACCGGTTCTCTTTACGGTCGGCTTTGCGCCAGCCGCCGCTGCACCACTGCTTCCCGTCAACTGTGTCCCACTCCTCCAGCGCCGCGGGTGCACCGCAACTATCCACACAGCTATCCAGTGTGATGTCCGCCCATCGCTTCGTTCTACTGATGATGTTCGCCGGTTCAGACCACCTGAAAACATTCTGCGGGTCACCGAATGAGTTCTGGTGGCCAGATTCTTGTTCTGGAATTAGTTGTTCACTCCTCAAGATGTTTCCTTCAATCCGAGGCCATTTTTGATGAAATTATCTCAACCTGGGATCGTACTGTGATTAGCATTAATATCCACAAATCAAGGCAGAGGGGTCTATTTGTGTTCATTCATCCCACACCCTATGTGTTAGAGTGATACTATGGGGCTTCGAAGCTTAATCCATGAAGGAAAATGAATAACGAGAACAAATTGACAAAGCTCAAACCCCTACCTTAGATTCATTGATTTCAGGGAAGAAGATGAAGAAGTCGAGGATGAAGTCATAAGTGTTGTTCAAGGAGGGCTCTTCCTCCGTTGTTCCAGATGGAGATCGAAGAAGAATAAGTTCGTCGTTGGTGGAAGGAGAGTTCCTCCTCCATGTATTTCCTCCTGCAAAATATTTTCTCTATCCAATGTACCAATTACAACAACTTCCAAAGGAGGGGAACAAACACTTGAATTTGAGGAACCTTCCCCTAATCACTTCATTTAATGTATGAGGGGGTTGGCCAGAATTAAAGTGGGGGTTTAGTTTGGGTGAAAACCACTTTAATTCAAAAAGATTTGAATAAAATAAAATTTAAGTTTAACAAATTTTTATATTACTTCACTTTTTCTTTATCCTCCAGGAAAGGTTGGAATACCATGTTCTGTTCATGGCCAAACACAGCTAAGGTGAAGGTCACCCTATGAAATCACTGGCATTGTGAGTTCATCGGTTCCCTAAGATTTCAATTTCTAGCCACAGTTCTAATGTTACCAAAACCCACTCTTAAGTTCACTAAACATACTTAGAAACTTCAGAATAACATTACAGGCACTCCGGGCCTCGGAATTACGTACCATCAGAAACTGCAGACTCCGAATAATTCCATATAAATAAAAAAATTACATGGATTTTCTTGGTCTTTATAGTTTATCCTTATGAAAAAATATTTTCTTGCAATTAATGTCCAATATTTTAATGAATCACATTCAAAATAATGTTTCCCTATAATTATATCTACATTTTCATATATTTAATAAATTTTAATATATCATATTTTATCCTAATAGTATAAAATTAGATGGATTTTAAATATATTTTAGTCTTAGTATTTATTAAATTTTACCTACTCATCATCCCTGTATTTTAACAATTTATATGAATAATCCCTTCTATAACTTCTTTATAGTTATTAAGAAAAAACTAAATGATCTTTCATATTAATAGATTTGAAAAATAATATAACCTAGTGAATAACTTTTTAGAATCATATAACACTATGGCTAAAGCTATGTTTTAATAGCCTTCATGTAACCATTAATTAAAATAGGTTACTACCCATCTTAATTTGTAAATTGAATTAACAATGATGACATGAGACTCTTGTATATCTTCACTAGGATATAAAAATATACATAATGAAAAACCAATATTTTTTATAGGTTCTATGTCTCTTATTGTGTTTATTTTAATTTTATTGTAATGGATGATAACCCTTTTTAGATGTATTGTATTCCTTTTATAAAAATCTCATAAATATGGAATATTTGTATAACCATGAATTCATTTTTTTAAAACCAATATCATAATTTATTTTTATTCCATTCAAACAAATCAATATTATTTATGATTTTGAATATGAATATATAATATTAATTAAATTCACATGTTATGTGTCCAATATATCAAAATCTTCATCAGAACTAATTGAAATTAATAATTTACCAATATGGGAGAGATGTTTTCAGAAATCCTTGATCCATAAACATACATGAATGAAAAAAAAAATTTAAAGGATGAAGTGAACTTAATCTCATTACAATATTGACTTCACATTGAAGTGACAGTTAGAAATATTTTATCAAATATCATTGACACATATTGTAGATAAAATAATAATTCCATTAAGAATCTAAAATAAAATAAAAAATCCCCATTGTAAGGATAATTTTATCTTATTGATAGTTAAACATGTAAACATAATTAGTTTCATAGATTACTATTTGATGTACTGGCATACACATGATATTTTTGAAGAAATTGTTCCCCAAAAATCCAATAACATGTATAAATAGTGATGGGATTAATGTGATTGGGCTCACTAGTACATTACTTACCATTAGAAAAAAATAATCATCATCAAGTAGTTATATATAATTCACTTTGAAAGTCCCAGACATTAATGGATTAACAAATTTTCATGTCTAAAATTACTGAAAGGAGTCCTCATAAAAGTATTTATAATATGTTAAATTTAGGTATAATTTTTTTATGAGAGATAAATAAAATGAGTATAAAAGAGTTATTATTTTTTTTGTCACCACATATTTATTTAAAAACATCCAAGGTAATTATCAATATATTCCTCACTATATATTAAATTTAGTTGATTCAAAATTATCAATAAATATGAAATATTTTTAAATCCATCATTATCTATTCTAATAATTATAATAAACTACCATTGATAATCAAAAAAATAGTGAATTCAGCTATAGAAAACATCAAATAGTTCTTTTGGTGCTATAATATTGAAACTTGTTTAGGCTATAAAATTTGATAACAAATTAAAATCATGGTGAGTTATATTATATTAAAAATATTACATTGATTTCTATATAGATCATATTATCATTAATGTGTGAATCATTAATCTGGTTGTTCATATACTCTCCCGAATAAATGAAATATAAGATATCTAATCAAGGGCATCATCACCTTGAGTATTCAGTATACCACATTAAAAAATTCAAAATAGTATCCATATTTATTCTAAATGATATATAAAAATTTTAAAAATTAATAATGATTTTTTTAAGAAATTTAAAAAAAAATTATGATATGGTGCCCACAAAACAAATGTAATTATATATTATCTAAGGGTTTATGAAAACAATTTTTTCCTTTAAAGGCTTCAGAAATGAATTATCATGCCTCTAATATATATCCAAATCACCTAAAGGATCTAAAAAATTTTCAAAACAGTCCTGAAAAATAATATTTACGATACCCATACTATTCACTCAAAAGATAGTGAATATAAATTTGAAATAGTTAACTATAAATAGGTTATATCCATGAATGAATAGTATAAAAGTTATCCACCATTTATTCCCCTAACTATCTATGATGAATTATTTCGAAGCTCAAATATTTTAAACCACCATGAATATATTCAAATATTGAAATAATTTTTAAAAAATTATAATTCAAAACTCAATACCATAACTTGAAACAATATTATTCAATTCAAAAATTTATTTAAATAAAAAAATTATCCAAGGAAAAAAATTATATCGTCACATAACCTTATCATGTCATTATATGTATAGAGTTATTTTAATCAAGGAAATGAATATAGAAATGATTAATGGAGTGGCATCCCTCATTCTATGTCTTACTAATAGAGTTTCTCTAGTGTGATAGACAATATGAGAAATCTTTTCTTTATCCTCCTTCGGCATCGACTCTCCTATTTATTCTCTTTTTGAGCCTCCTAATTAGTAAACCTTATCTAGTTTTTTTTTTATTTCTCCCATTTATAGTAAAAAATTATTTTTTCCTTTTCACTAGGAAGGAATTGGGTTTTATTCTCTAGTGTTTGGTATTTCATTATTTTAACCTATATTTCATTTTTCAGTTGCTCAATCATGAATTCGAATAGAAATCTCTCTAAATAATGTTTCATTCACCACACCATATTTTCCACATCTCAACATTATGATTATTCATATGTTGAAACCACAATTTTTTTGGTCTTTGCTACTCATGTATCAATAGTTCCATATAATCAATATTGTTTTCATTTCATGATTATTATAGTTTCATTCTTTATCAATGCATCATAGTCAATATTGAAAGTCTTTACGACCCAAATGTATTGAAATTTAATTGATGTTTCTATGGAATATATATCATTACATATGGTTTCACGTTCATGTGGTTGTAGGATATGGATAAATCTCTGATGTTCCAATATTTTGGAGCTGGGGTAGTATGTGGTTTCATAAATTTTCAAACAGAGTCATTGGATTATGTTTTTAATTCTTCTATGTTGTATTATGCGACAATGATATGGTTTTTAGAGATGTAGTTTCATCTTAATTATGTAAAACTATGATAAAGTTTTTATGGGTAGTTTTTTAAAGTGATGAAAGATATTTTCAGTATTTTTTGAGAAATGTGAGCCTTCAGGCCCTTGAAATATAAGTAAAAATAATATCAAAATTCAAAATGAAGGAATTTTATATTTATCACTTATGAAAAAAGTGCTCATGTTGTCAGGTAAAGTAGTCGAGTGTTGGTATCCTTCTGCATTCACTCCTTTATTATCCAACCCATCCGCAATATAGTTTTCCTCCCTGTATGATTGGGTGATAATGTAATTCCCAGAAGATAGCATGTCATGACAATTCACCCATTTAGCGGCCAGCTTCCATGAAATATTCCTTTGGCCCACTCTAATAGCATGTACGAGGGTTGTGGAGTCACATTCGAACCATATATTATTCCATTTTCATTTGATATCATTATAAACTACCATTATGAGGCCCGTTATTTCTGCTTCAAGCACTATGAAGATTTTACATGGTATGTATAAGAATTTGAGTACGTCCCCGTTTTCATCTCTAAAAATTGCTCCTAAACCTGAGGGGCTTGGGTTCCCACAAGAAGCTCCGTCCGTGTTGCCCTTAATCCATCCTAAAAATTTTATGTCTAGAAAACATCCATGGTATGATGGTTTTCATGAAAATTACTAGAAATATTAAGCCTCCGAAGGATAAGCTAGTCTTCAATCATGTTTCTGCATTTTCCTAAATGCATGTTATTCGCCTCATGCAATGCAGCAACTATATAGTCCATCCTGTGTCCAGAATTGAAGCTGCACCTACCCTACACCACTGCGTTTCTGCTACTCCAAATCCGGTGCAGAGTTTCAGCTGATTCCACTTAGAAGAGTACATTTATATGCTTGGAAAAATTCTTCTTGAACTAAGATTTTATATAATGTTGAACCAAACCTAAGAAAGGGATATGATGACCAAAAATCTAAGGTAATGATACCCACAAGGAAGAGTAAACCTTGAAACTCAGAAAGTGGTGATCAAAATCCTCTTTGTTTTGCATGAAAAGAGGACATCTAGAGGCAAGTGGAATGCCAACCCTTTGAATGTTGGTATCAACATGTATTTTTTTAAAAAAAGCCTCAAAAGAATCATGAACTGGGAAGGTGCCAACCATTTTTTGTGAAACCAACCAATCCAATGTTCTTTGGCCTCAATTAAATGCTGATATAATGTATTTGAGTCAAGAAATCCATTTGTAGACCCTTCCCAGATCAGTGTGTCATCGTGCATGATAAAATCATTTTGGTTAACAATATTGAAAATATCCTTCGGAATCATATCTATGTTTTCCAACTATGCCTTTATTGTGATGGTATGATCAATGTGATATTCAACTAGATTGATATGAGATATGAGTGGATCTCTAGTCTAATTGTCATACAAAAAATACAGGGAGGAGTTTTTACTCACCATCCATTTAGAGTGGATGGGATTTTTTTTGGGAAGTTATATTAATACCAGGACAAATTGAGGATTCTGGATAACTGGATTTTCCATCTATGAGTCTGGTCATAAATCTATTTCATAAGAATTCTAGAGAAGATGTTTTTTGACTCTGAAGTTTCCATACAAACTTTGCTTTCAAAGATTGGGTGAAGTCTTTGGGATTTTTAACACCAAATCCTCCAAAAGAATTTGGTATGCCACATTTCTTCCATTGGGAAGTAATACTCTTTATTACAATGATGTTTATACTCCAAAAAATGTTTTTCATCATCATGTTGAGATCTTTTATAATGGAAGCAGGACAAATATAAACCATGAAACAGTAAATAAGCTACGAAATAACCATGTGCCTGATCAGGAAAATGTGTCCATCCATATAGAGGGATTTCTCCTTCCAAGAGG
The DNA here is from genome assembly GCA_963277665.1 of Viscum album. NCBI lineage: Eukaryota > Viridiplantae > Streptophyta > Magnoliopsida > Santalales > Viscaceae > Viscum > Viscum album. The sequence continues at coordinate 1,878,468,415 of OY728161.1, forward strand.
TGATATTTTTTCGGATTTGATCCATTGAATTAGAGAAGTAGTACTTTTTGGGATTTCCCCAAAACCTTGGGACACCCTGGTAATTGAAAGGCACATCTCCCTCCTTTATTCACATGTCAGATGTGAGACCCGCCTTCCTAGAGGCTGAGAATCCCTTACCAAAATAAATAAGTGAATTTCTCCAGCTGATGGAATGTCCAAAAATACTCTCATAATGCTGTAAGGCCCTTTTAATTTTACTAATGTTCCTTATTCCCCCTGTGTGAAAATGAAAATGTCATCTACAAAGAAAAGGTGAGAGGGAGCTAGGTTACCTCTTCTTGCTCTGATGATAGAAAGATCGCAATTGTTTAGCATGTATATGAGGATTATGCTCATGTTGTCCTCAGCTAAATAAAATATGATGGACAAGAGGGGGTCCCCTTTCCTTACCCCCCTTGAGCAAGTAAAGTATCCCTATGGGGTTCCATTAATAATTATGGAGACTAAAGCTAATAAGAAGAGAACCATGATCCAAAAAATGAATTTAGAATTGAAACCAAAGTTGTATAGTAATATACTGCTAAAGCCCTAGTCGATGGTGCCGAATGCTTTGGTAATGTCCAATTTGAGGGAGATGCTCCCACCTCTTGTAGTTTTTTAGCATGTTTACACATTCTAAGGGTGTGAGCATGCAATCCCAAATATTTCAACCTTTCAAAAATCCAAATTCATTCCAAGATATAATTTTTTCCGAAATGAGAGTGATCCTATTTGATAAAATGTTATTGATTACTTTTTATATGGTGTTGACAAGAGAAACCAGCCTGAATTGACCAATCTCACTAGAATTGTCATCCTTCGGGATGAGAGTTATAAATTCTGAAATGAATCCCGAAGGGAAGTTTCCATCATTGAAGAAGTGTTGAACAAGATGGAAAACGTCATTCTGAATGATTTCCCAATATGAATGAAATAATTTATTGGTGAACCCATCCAGCCCGGGGGAGCTTTCTTATCTAAGACCAAATACTACCTCTTTGATTTCAAACTCCATTTGCATAGTGGTGAGAAGGATGTTATCCTCCATAGTGACTATTTAAGGGATGATGTTGTCCCTTATTGAATTAGTTTTTGGTGGACCATTTAACATATTCTTATAGAATGAGACAATTTAATCTGAGAGTTCAGTCCTTACTTCCAAAATATGATCCCCCTCCTTGAGAAGAGGTAGAGGCATGTTGGCTCTTCAAACCCTCCGAAGGTCATAAAATTATTTAGTGTTTTTATCACCGTTTGAGAGCCATATTGATTTATATATGTCTTTTTTAATGATGTCCCTAAGTTTCATAAGGATACATAGCCAAGAGGAAATATCCTCCTCCTACCTCATGTCTCCACTAAAGTGATGTTTGTTAGAGGCCTCCTGTAAATCATGAAAAAGGTATTCAATCCAATCAATTTCAGCATCCATTGAGCTAAATCGGTCTTTGCTCCACAGTTTCAGTTTTATTTTCACCAGTTTGAGCTTCATAAGACATATCATAGGGCTGTCTCTATCAATTATTTGGATCCATGAATTCTATACTATAGCTTAGCATTCTGGGAGGGAGATCCAAGAACTGTTAAATTTGAAGGGGAGTGGGTTAGCTCTTTCAAAATTCATAAGGCTCACCAATAAATATTGATGATATGAGTTGTGTTTATCCAAGGTGATACACGAGATATACTTACAATGATTAAGTGAAGAATCTTTGACAAATTCCCTATCAATCCTACTGGCTCTCATGCCAGTCAGATGTTGTCTACTCCATGTGAATTTGGCTCCAACAATGATGACTTCTGTCAGACAGGCCCCCACAATAAACCCACGAAATTCAGTCAAGGATGTTTTGTTGGTCATAGGACCAATCTTCTCATACACATTCAATATAGAGTTGAATTTCCCAATAATAATCTGTGGATCTGAAATTATGTTTGCTAGATCGCAGATGTGATTCCACAACAGTCTCATGTTAATGTAGTTGGTGTGATCATACACAATGGGGAAAGATTTTTTTCCCTAACTCCAGAAAATTGAATGTGAGGGTCTATTCATTTACAAGAAAAATAGATCGATAGAACACTGATTTGTGAAAAAATAGCCAAATTATATATGTTACTCCCTCAGCAAAAGCACATCTCAGAAGAGAATAGGCTACTTTGAAAAAGAATTTATCGAGTTTTTTAGAGACGGTCTTGGGCTCATAAATTACTAAGATTTCTTGTTTATACTTACCTGCAATAAACTAGATAGAGTTCTATGTGTCAGGATTGGATAACACCTAATAGTTCCCAAAAAAATATACCAATTCATTTAATGATTTAGGGGTTATCCCCCCCTGACATTAGCATCCAATATTTGGAGTTTTCGAGCATATCTGGTTGAAGCAATTGGGCCTCCAGTTTTGGAGTCTTGAGGGACCTACAGTGTATGTTGTTGCCTGTCTAGGCTATTCTTTCATCCTTTAAGGGGATGAGTTGTGTAGTCTAATAATTTGGTCTCTAATCTGGTAAAAAATTGATCAACAACTTCAATCTCTGTTGTGATGTCACCTTCCTAAATATCATCCTACATAATCAAATAGCCTCTATTATCTGGGGATCCTGGGGCATGGATTTCCAGATCCAGTGTTAAGTATGAATCCTCAGACACATTGTTGGACATATGCGTCAAAGTATCCCGAATCACCGTCAAATTATCTTAGATATGCTAGTTAACCAATTCCAAGGTAAAATCTTCCATCTGGTGTGAAATTGCAACTGAGAGAAACTCTGTTGAAAAATCCAGATCCTCCTGCTTCTCTTGTTGGTTCTATGTTTGGTCCGAGTTGACCTCATTTATAAGTTTCTCATTTTGATGATTATCTTCCTCATCCATGTCGGCCCATGAAACGGAGTTCACATGCATTCTTGAGGAACTCCCCTTTTTCAGATTAGGGCACATATCCTTCTTCTTTTCCATGTTAGTGGCTCCTTTTCCCATAGGAACCTCCCGCCATAAGATTGTATTAGAGGTAGGATTGACCGATTTTTGTAGAACTCGACAATTTTTAACAAGATGACCAACCATTTTACAATGTTCACAAAATTTGGAAAGGTTCTCAAACTCATAACTTATTTTCATCTAATGATCCCCTGATGCTAAAAATATTTAACCAGTAGGAGGCTCCTCTATGTCAATTTTGAAATTAACCCTAGAAAACAAACCCAAATCACCATTAAAGGAACGCTGATCTATTTTAAATGGTGGGCCCAATCCTGAAGCAATATCACTGAGGATTTTTGGGTTCCGGTAGAAACACAACAAGACATGTGTCCTTGTCCACACAAGATCCATTGATAGCTACTACTTGAATGTATTGAAGTTTGAATCCCATTTTGAGAGGAGAAGAAAACATGGTCTGAGATTAATGTTCCCTATTCACCCAGCCATGTCGAGGTCAAAAATCCTTTCAAAAATATTCTGGAAAAACCCCTTCCAAATTGGTATCATTCTCTATCTCGAGTAACCCCATCAATGAGAAAATCATTTTTTCAGATCTGCATTGGACTATGATTTTATTCCCTTTTCATATGATGTTCATCCCAATAATGAGTATTTTCTTAGGTCCAATATCTAATTGAGCACCTCTAGATCTTCCTTCACCGAGATGGATCAATCACCCATTCGTGTTAGATATGACTTACAAGAACAATGAACTAGGGGTGTGGCGAGCACTTCTACAAAAGAAATTGACTTTTTGGGGATAGAGAAGTTAGAACCCACCGCGTCTGCCTTTGTGGGGGTGAAATCCATTTCCCATTCTAGATCGAACAAAGCCATACACCTTCTCCATCTTGATCTATTGAGTGAAACTAATTTCTATAATCTGGATCAAAAGAAGCCATCCACCCAATCCTAGTAGCACTTGAATCAGTGTTTGCTCAAACTGATATTTTCAGTATGCTAGTGTTTATGTTGTTTGAATGGAGTCTCAACTTTGAATTTCATTACATGTTGTTTTCAATGTATGGGAAAATGTTTTTTTAGTTACTGTATTATTTCAAAATTGATAGATTTTCTTAGAAAAATTCATGTTTCAAACATTCTCAAGTGGGATAGTTCATGTGATGACTATATGTGTTACGTAACAGTGTAAAGGTAGATATATCATGGTTCCTATTTTTTGGTAGCATTTAAATACTCTATTGAATTTTAAAAAGTGTTGGGAATTTATTTTGTTATGGTGATTCAAGATTATTGGATACTAGATATTTAGTAAAAGTTGTTTGTTGATGATGGGTTTAGTTAAGGTTTAATTATGGTTGATCAACATTTTTGTTCTCTTAATAAGTAAAATGTTTCCAAATTTATGTAGTCCTTCCAGATGTGGTGGTTTTTATTAGTATTTAGTATCACTTTCATTTCATTTTTGACTTTTCTATGTGTTATTAAGGATCACATGGGAAGTACATATAACATTTAAAACTCTTTATGTTTTCTTATTTCTTTGATGTACTGTTTCATATATTTTCTATGTTTGGATTCCAAAAATCAAAAAAGATGTTTAATAAAAATTAAAATGTTTAGTTATGCTGGAAAAAAAATATGTATCAACTATGATCAATATATCATTGATGGATTGATTCATTTAATTTCAGTCATCATGTCATCAATTTTACCACTGTAATTTTGGGAAATATTGACACTAGTAATCCATAATAATAAATTGAATTGATGATTGTCTTGGATATGTTTTAAGGAAAATAGTGTACCATTTACTCCCCATGGTAAATTTACTCTCCGTATTATATACAAAAACAATGTAACACAAAATACTAACTCATTCATTTTTTAATAATCATTTACAGTACATTTTAAATTAATGTACTTATTCAATTTGAGGATTAATATATGTATATTTCATATGATTCAATGGGGAGATTCATGAATTTATTTTCAAAATTTTAAATAATTTCATGCAAATTAGTGGGTGATTGATGAAAATGAATCTCATAAAACTTTTTGGATGGATTTTACCATAACATGATCAAAAAATGATGAAAATGTTTTTTTAAATTTATGTTTTCAATATATGAATAACTTTTATATTTGATTAATTGTATTCTAGTATAAGATCCCTTTAAATAAATTTATAATTAATAATTTTGTATTTGATGATGATGTTTTATAACCTTTAGTATTATAATGGATTCATTTATCATTTCATTCCATGTTTATTTTTGTATCATAAACTACAGTTGAAACATCATCGTCACTCAAATTTCAATGAGTTGAGAGTAAATCAATTTCATTTATATAATATCTTGATCCACTGATATATACCCTGATTTAGACATTTTAAATGTTACCATTGATTGAATCATAAATTTGTTTGTTACACACCCTAAAACAAGGAAGAATTCACGATCATAAGTCAATAATCATTCATAAAATTTATAGTCTGTCCTATGTCGGTGTATCTATGTAAGTGATGATGTTATAATATATTATAAAAAAGACCACAATCCAGTGTTCCATTTTTTGAGAGAATAATTAATTTGAATTACAAAGTTTTAACATGTTTTATTATAATTGTAAAGGAAAAATAGCGTCACATAAATTTATAAATTATAGAGAAGCTTACTAGTATTGAAAATGGTCATTCAATATTCAAAATTTTCTAAGATCTATTTCATTTTAAGTATCGTCATATTCCAATTTCATACCAATAAATATAGGATTAAAAACCTCCCAAAAGTTTTCATTGAAAAATAATGATTTTAACTATTAATAATACTTCTCTTGTAATGGGGAAATATAACCAAAATATTATATCCCATTGAACCTGAATAATAATTGCATATATTTTAGCTTTTAAATTTAAAAATTTTCTTTCATTAGAGTATATATTTAATAACAAAAATTATATTTTTCTATATAAAATATTATCAAATAATTATATATAATTCCATTATGTGTGGTGATGTTGTAATAATCATTATAAACATTAATATCAGCCATTAATTTATTAAATTTCATATTCATTATAAATGTGTACAAATTTAAATACTAATCATGATGTTATTTCACTAATTAATAAATATTCTGTCTCAAATTGAATAAATTTTTTCTATTATGATCATGTATGGACACTTTGTTTTTCTCATTTTATTCTTAATCATTTGTCACAACCCGACCCTATTGGTTTCGAGCTACAACTACCCCAAGCCCGCCTCCATAGGTCTGGGGCTAGAAAAAAGTGTTGAAGGCCTAACAATATCAGGGAGGCCTTAGCCTATGTACCTATACAAACACACACAGCCCACTCAATGTAGAAGTGTAGTGTGAAAAGGTCGATCATGTGTCCTCTACGCTCCACCATAGTCTTGATCGACCTATCTGTCATCAGTAAGGTCACACCAAGTGCGGGAAAAACCCAAGCAGGGGTGAGTATAAATATACTCATTAGGATGCCCCTAAAGCATGAGGGAGCAACAAAGGAAGCAATAAAGAGGAGAGCAGTAGGCAGAACAAAGAATAGTGAAAGATTATAGTAAATAGAGTGTCTCTCAACCCAACAAGAGAAAGGAAGTAGAATTGTCAAAATACAAGGAGATAGAAATGGTGAGAAGATGAACGTCTTGTCGATTCAATGCTACCAATAGCAGGTGAGTAGACTCATCCAACCAAGAAGATCTAGACACGGAAAGCACGTCGCATACCCCACACATCTCTGGCCCTCCTAGAAAGAGAGTAACTTAACCCAAGGGGTGGGAAAAATGGTAGTGTGTATATATATTTGCTCAATAAGAAACCCGAACGATTGTATAAGGAGGTCTCCATATCCAAGATCATCCTTGTAAAAGTCTCCCACAGTTCTAATGATATCCATCACTGATTCCCAAATGTCCCACCCACCAATGATGTCTCATTGTTGAACTGTACAGCCTAGGATCCAGCTCCGGTAATCACAGAGAAAAGTCACTGACTAGCTTAGTAGAAGTAACTGTGCCTGAGAAGCCAACTGGTGACCCACTGCCCAGCCTTGCTGGAGGGTAAACCCTAATAAGTCAAAGGGTGACCCACTGCCCAACCTCGCAAGACGGTAAACCCCAATAACTCAATGGGTGACCCACTTCCCATCCCCGCTGGAGGGTAAACCCTAATAAGTAAATGGGTGACCCACTGCCCAACCTCAATGGAGTGTAAACCACTATAAATCAACCGGTGACCCACTGTCCAGCCCTGCTGGAGGGTAAACCCGAATAAGTCAACAGGTGACCCACTGCCCAACCCCACTAAAGGGTAAACCCCAATAACTCTACGATTGACCCACTGGCCAACCCTGTTGTAGGGTAAACCTATAATAGGTCCGATAACTCTTCACTGAATCATACATCATAGGGTTTCCCCATCATCGCTACCATGTGTTGGTTCGGAGTGCGTCAATAGAACCTCCGATAAACACCCTTTTATGTTTACACATTTAATGATATCTCTAATGAGGCTCTGTATTCCCAAACAGATTACACTATTGTAATCCTCGTGGAAAAACACACTGAATTGACAATTCATACTCCCAAATGGGAATCTGGTGAAAAAGTCTCAAAGGGATGCATGCAGCTAGAATGATGGTCTGTGGGCCCACACCTCAACTCCAGATTCAATGCCTGAAATAACCCTGGACAACTTCATCGCAATGCTAGGGTCCCAACCCCACTGATGGCACCTGAAACGGACTCCGGATGTGCTCACGCCATCCGAAACAAGAATCTTAGAGAGGTGCTAAATGTCACTTAACGGGTGTGTCATGCCTTCGATCCCCCGTCATGGGAATTAAAAATACTTTTGACCATCTCAAAACCTCTGTCCTGATCTGAGGGTCGCGTTTCCATAGACGACACACAAATCCGATACTTGGTTTGGGATTTAGATTCATTTTAACGCCAGCATACGGAGATGGGGTCGGCCGGACCGGTTCGGCCGGTCCACCCCTTTAGAACAGTGTTCTTCGGCTCGGCTTCCCAGACCACTCGGTCCACCACGGACCGCGGTTACCAATACAGGCCAATGTACTTCACCCGGACAGGCATGATCCGATCCGGCTTTTCCTCCATGGGACCCGAATTTTGGGGGTCTTGGTCTGTTCCTGGGTTGCGATGGCCTGGTCTCGTGCTGCATGCCGACCAGCGAAGCTGGCCGGCGCACCCCATGGCCTCCCGCATGGGCTGCCGACACCGCCTCCCATTGCTTCTCGGCCGTAGTCGCTCACCCGCAGCCGGCCGCACCAATGCCTGAGTATCCGCAGCGTCACCACCATCCCGGACCACCTGAGGAGCCTCCGCCATAGAGACTCACCGGATTGCCGCGTGGAGCGGCCAGACCACCCTGGAACCACCGGAAAAAATGGGTTTTGGCTGGAAAACATCCTAGGGTCACCCTGGACACCCCAGGGCTTGAAATTTTGATCCAGAAGAATCATTGGAAAGCTCGGATCTATCCATACTCCAATATGTACATCTCTCAATAATTAAACAGAAATTTGATGTTATATGTTGAGTTCAAATAAGATGTGGTAATTTAAAATGAAAACGCAATGATCCTACCTCACATGGCGTAGCCTGTCACTTCACAAATGATCCTCTGGAGCTGCAACCAGTCTAGAGAGGTGGGGGAGGAATTTTAACAAGGTGGAGGTTCTTTGTTGGGAGAGCTTCCTCTATAGAGATTCTATGGGGGAAGAAGGGGGGGGGGGTGGATGTGTTTATGTAGGGAAAAATTAATTAAAATTTAAATAATTTTAAACGTACACTACTATGCCCGTACCCGAACTCTCGGCGGGGTCGAGGTAAAGCCACTCCTTGGGTAAAATACATATTCTGAGAGAAACGGTGGTATCATAATTTTAATCTTCACCTCCCTTCAGATGTTATAAAGCTCACGCCTGAGGCCACTAAATTGCGAAAACACCCCTATTGGAGTTTTCCATAGAAGGGCCGCACTCGCAAAAGTTACACCCCTACTAGGGTAAACGGGACGCTCCAGACTCAATGGTGCCCTTGGTTTTCCCATCCGAGAACCATTTTGGAGTTACTATTTTTATTTGGAGTGTCTAGTGTGAATGCACATAATACTTAATTCTGGCCACACCAGGGCTCGGAATGAAACGACGCCTGAACGCCCTACTCTGGAATAACATCATGATAAAAAAATTCAAGGTTTTACAGGCTCAAAAATTGGGTTCTTACATCATTCCCTCTTTCAAGTTTTTCATCCCTGAAAAACAAAACAACAAAAAAAAACACGGGATACTGAGCCGGCATCTGGGTCTACCATTCCTAGGTGCTCTCCTATACCCTCCCATGCTACCACAATACTTGAACAAAAGAAATGGTCCATCCATATAGATTCGGCTCCTGCCGGACCTCAATCACAACTGATTCCTCCACAAAGGCGGCTTCATTCCCAATATCCAGCTCTCCCCAGTCGATGATGTGCATGTGGTCGTGCACGTATTTCCTCAGCTGCGACATGGGGAAGACATCATGCACTCTCTCTAGATGTGGGGGTAGAGAAAGATGGTAGGAAACCTCGCCAACCCTACACAAGATCTCAAAAGGCCCGATGAACCTCAGGGATAGCTTGCCTCAGTGGCCGAACCTCCATGTTTCACGTCGTGGGGAGAATCTCAAAAAGACATAGTACCCCTTCTCGAACTACAAAGGCCTACGATGACAGTCTGCGTAGGACTTCTGTCTACTCTGAGCCGTCCCCATCTGCTCACGAATGACCTGCACCTTCTCCATTGTCGCCCACACAAACTCGGGTCCCATGAGGGAGGACTCCCCAACCTTCGTCCAACACAACGGTTACCTGAAGGGTCTCCCATAGAGGTAATAAAAAGGTTCCATGCAATTAGTAGAGTGGTAACTGTTGTTATACATGATCTATACCAAGGTAAGGTGATCCTCCCATCTTAGGCGAAGTCTAACACGCATGTCCTGAGCATATCCTGCAAAACCTGGATAGTGTGCTCCCTCTGTCCGTCAGTATGGGGGTGAATAGCTATACTCATCCTTAGCAGAGTCTCGAATGACTCTTGAAGGCCTTGTCACAAAAGTTAAGTAAACTATGCTTCGTGGTTGTAGATGATCGTCGAGGGTACTCCGTGAAGGTGGATGATCAATTTAATGTACAGCTGCCCTAGATTCTCCCCTGAGATCTGCTCTCGGATTGAATGAAAGTGCGCCGAATTCATGAGTCGAACCAATATCAACCAATTGAATCATGGAATTTTTCTATGCATGGATGCCCTGTGACGAAGTCTATAGATATGCCATGCCAATTCTAATATCGGATATCATGGGGTTCCAAAAACCCTGCCGGAACCTGATGCTCTGCCTTTACCTACTGAAAGTTAAGACAACGAGAAATGAACTCAGCTACGCTCCGCTTAATAACAGACCACCAAAAATATTGTTGAAGGTCTCTTTAAATCTTCCCCACACCGGGATGTACAACCAAGGGAGAAGTGATGAATTCTCGTATCAACACCTCCCACATCCCCAAAAGTACTACATCTCACCCCTGGAACAAGATCTCATGATTCCCTCAATCAGAATACCCATAGGGTGCGTCGCTCGTGGATATCTGATCATGTTGTACCTCGCTGTCGACATCTCCCAGCTGCAACTCTCTCACATACTCAAGAAGTGGAATCAACATCATCGACTGTAGAAAAGTTTTACCCTCCTACTCCACCAAGGTCAGCTACAGGGAAGCCAACTGCTCTAAATCCTCCCACTATAGATGAGCCTGGGACTTCTTGCTAAAGGACACTATGACTAAATTTTCCTTCCCTAGAGTGTAGCATATCTCAAAATCATTGTCCAGTAGAATCTCCTACCAGCGCCTCTTCCTCAGATTCAGATCCCTCTAAGTGAAGATATACTTGAGGCTCTGGTGGACAGAGTAGTCCAAAAAATGATCACCCAGAAGTAGTGTCTCCATATCCTCAAAGTGAAGACTACCGCTACCAGCTCCAAGTCACGAGTCTCGTAATTTTTATCATGGGGCCTCAGCTGCCTAGACTTAAATGCAATCACTACTCACTGCTGCATCAGCACGGAACGTAGCCCAGCTCTTGAAGTGTCGCAGTATACCACGAACTCAATGCCCTCCTCTGGCAGCCTCAAAACAGGAGCACTAGTCAGGCTCTGCCTCAACTCCTCGAAGGCCATCTGGCACTGATCAGTCTAGGTGAATGGTTGTCCCTTCCACGTCAATGTGGTCAAAGGGGCAGCAATCTGAGATATGTCTTCCATGAACCTCATGTAGTACCATTCCAAACCAAGGAAGCTCAACACCTCAGGAAGATTCTTGGGTGGATCCCAAGAAAGCTCTGCCTTTATCTTTATGGGATCTACAGCTAAACCCTATTCCAAAATGACATGCCCCAGAGAGTGAACCTCATTAATCCAGACCTGACACTTCAAGAGCCTCTCATACAGTTGGTGCTCACGAAGTAACTCTAGGACCATCCTCAAAATCTCTACATGATCCTCCTCTATCACAGAGTAGATGAGTATGTCATCAATAAAGACGACAAAAAACTGGTCCAAGTACGGTTGTAAAATCTGGTTCATCAAAACTATGAATATGGAAGGGGCATTCATCACGCCAAAGGAAATCAACAGAAACCCGTAATGCCCATAACAACAATGGAAAACCATCTCCAAGTTATCAGTATCATGAACCTGCAATTGGTGATATCCAGATCGATGATCAATCTTGGATAACTACTTCACACCTCTATACTGGTCTAAGAAGTCGTCAATCCTCGAAAAAGGGTACTTGTCCTTTATCAATTCCTGATTCAGGTGACGATAATCCACACAAAGTAATAGTCTCCCATCTTCCTTCTTCACAAACAAAACCGGAGATGCCTAGGGGGACACACTAGGCCTGATGAATCCCTTCTCACGAAGGTCGTCTAACTGATGTTGTTGCTCCAGAAGCTCTATGGATGCCATATGATAAGCTGCACATGATATCGGGGAAGTCCTCGGCTGCAAGTCAATGCAGAACTCCATCTCTCGCCTCGGAGGTAGTCCCAGGACATCCTCGGGAAAGACATCCATGTAGTCCTCTACAAGGGTATAGATCCAGATTCCTATATCATCTGCTGCTCCGAGATACATGCTCACTAACTGATGAGAAATAGGATGTGGTCTATTGCTCAGAGCACCTGTCTGCTCTACCATGAGCTCACACTCACCGAGGATGGTGAACCTCATCCCATTAGAATTCATGAATATGACTCATCTTCGATGACAGTTGATCTTGGAGTGAACCATAGAAAGAAAATCCATGCATAGGATGATGTTCTAAGGTTCCATCATGTTGACCAGTAGGTCCCATGTGAAACTCTCTCCTTTTAATGAATGTTCGCACTATTTGCAGACAAAGGTCTCTAATGGGGAACTTCCAGTAAGAACCTCAAGGCTAAGAATGGGTGTAAACTCATCAACTAGGAGCTCAAAATGTCGTACCAAAAGTGGCGATATAAAATAGTGGCTCGTGCCTGTGTCTACTAATACCGAAGCAAGCGTAGAGTAAGAACAAAGCATACCTCAGACCATCTTGTGTGCTGGGTGGTCACGAACACCCATAGACCGAAGCTGCCAGTGGCCCCTACCGCCAGCTCCCTGAGCCTGGCGTGGGTCACCCGGTGGTGGTGGTGGAAGGACCTCGAAACGCCATCCCACACCTCTAGGTCTTGCAGCTCTTCCTGCGCCACCTCCCAGACGACCACCCTATCCTCGCCTAGGAGATCCCTATTCAAGGTGATGCCTCTGCCACTACGATGTGACCACTGCCTGCCACGACTGATCGTACGCCTGGTTGGGTAGTCTCGTGCTGGGTGACCCTATCCTACCATAAGAATATCACCATATCTCTAATGAATTCTTCGGTGCTCTACGAAGACACTGCGGTGTACGACCTTGCCCCTGAGTCTGCTCATAGAAGGGTCTCCTCGACTGAGGCCCTGCTCTCTACCACCTACATGTTACCAAAGACTCTGCTCTGAAGTGGCCACTGCTAGGCCCTACCAGGTGGAATCCCTCATCTAAGAAGCTCTGTGTCACGAGCACCCGCTCTAGCACCCCAGAATAAGTAGGGATGCACAAGGGTACTACACTAGCACGGATCTCCCCGCAAAGATCCTGCTAAAAAATTTTCACCTGGAAGTAACTATCCCAGATCATATCCCGCGAGTAGCTTGTCAGATCGGTAAACTGGGACGACTACTGCACCATGGTCATCCCCCCTTGCATCAGCTCCAGAAGCTCCTGAATCCAAAAAGAGTGTAAACAATAGGGGTTAATCCTCCTGGAAGTGCTTCTGGAAGCTATCCCACCTGAGAGACAACTCATCGTCGGTCTGCATAACCAACCCCATTAACACCCAGTCGTCCTAAGGAAAAGGATGGCATCCAGGGCTACCATCTGGTATGTTGTTTTCTGTACCAGCTTGAAAAGTCGGTCCACAGACTCTAGCCAGTCTTTCACTACCTGGGGACTCGGTTCCCCAAGGAACTTTTACGACCACTGATACTGGAAGTCTCAGAGCACACTCATCCTGCACTCAACCTCGGCATGTGCTGCTGGTACTAACTACTACTCTCTAGACGGTGGGGCTAATGGAGAACCACTAGGTCAAAGGGGATCATGTGAGGGTCCCTGAACTGACGCCTCGTCGCTCTCTAGGTTATCATCATGAACTGAAGAGGGTAACCTAGCTGGCTGCTATCGTGGGGGCATCCATAAAATTATCAACGGTTACCATGATCAGATGAGTATATATATATAACAGTAATAACAAAGGTGAGCTGACTCAAAAAGTATAGTCAAAGACTCAATCCTACCGGATTCATGATCCAGAGTTCCCAACAACCAGTGTCTCAGCGTGCTGAGGCGACAAGTGGGCTATCAGGGTCCTGGTAAATGGATACATCAGCCACATGTACCATCACTCGACTCCCTATCCTGAGAGATGCCCTCGATACACGTCGACACTATTGCCCTAAATCCCAACCAATTCCTTTTTAGGGACGTCCGAACAACACCCCAAGGAATGAAAAATCTTATGATACCACTTTTCCATGACCCAAACCTACTGATATCGAGCCGCAACTACCCAATCCTGCCTCCATATGCCAAGAGCTGTCGACAAGGTTCAATGGTGTAACAATCTCAGGGAGGCCTTAGCCTAAGTACATGTACACATACACACATCCCACTCAATGCAGAAGTGAATATTGAAAAGGAAACCAATGTATAGACTACAGTATCACAACCAAAGCATGCATCGACCTCTAAAACAGAACAAGTAAAGTGATGATAAGTAACTGACAAGTAAACTGAATAGTAAAGGAAAAAACACACACCCAACTAGAAAGGTGGCACAACCCGACAATAGGTAACGAAAGTAAACAACTAGTGAGTCTCACACCTGAAAGTCCTCCAATGACCAATGAACACACCCCATGCTCATGTGTCCTATACGCTCCTCTGTAGTCTCGATCAACCTATCTGTCATCTGCAAGAGAACACCAAGTGCAGCAAATACAAAGTAGGGGTGAGTAAAAAGATACTCATTAGGATGCCCCGAACGCTCGAGGGAGTAATAATGGAGGCACTAAAGAGGTGAGCAGTAGATAGAACAACGAATAGTGAATGAGTACAGTAAATAGAGTGCATCTCAACCTGACAAGAGAAAGGAAGAAGACTGATCCAAATTCAAGGAGCTAGAAAAGGTGAGAAGACAAACTTCTTGTCGATTCTTCAATACCTATAGTAGAAGAGTGGACTCCTCCAACCAAGAGGATCTAGACACGGAACACACTTGACATACACCGCGCGTCTCTACCCCTCCTAGAAGAAGAGTAACTGAACCTAAAGAGTGGGAACAAAAGTAGGGTGTATATATATTTATCCTCAACAAAAAACCCGAACCACTGTGTATGGGGATCCCCATGTCCAATCTCAGCCCAAGAAAATTTTCCAATAGTTCTAAGGATATCCATCACTGATGCCCAAATATCCCGCATGCCAAAGTTGTCTCATCATTGAACCATACAACCAAGGGTCCCGCTCTTGTAATCATGGTGAAATGTCACTGACTAGCCTAGTAGAAGGAACTAAGCTTGAGAAGCCAACGGATGACCCACTGCCGAGCCCCACTGGAGGTTAAACACTAATAAGTAAATGGGTGAGCCACTGCCCAGCCCCGCTAGAGGGTAAACCCTAATAAATCGATGGGTGACCCACTGCCAAGCCCTATTGGAGGGTAATTCCTAATAAGTCAATGGGTGACCCACTTCACAGTCTCGCTAGAGGGTAAACCCCTATAAATCAATGGGTGACCCACTACCCAGCCCCACTAGAGGGTAAACCCTAAAAATTCAATGGGTGACCCACTACCCAGCCCCACTGGAGGGTAAACCGTAATAACTCAATGGGTGACCCACTGCCCAGCCCTGCTGGAGGGTAAACCTAAATAAGTAAATGGGTGACCCACTGCCCAGCCCCTCTAGAGGGTAAACCCCAAAAAATCAACAGGTGACACACCTCCTAGCCCCACTAGACGGTAAAACCATAATTGGTCCGATAACTCTACACTACAAATGACATCACAGGGTGTCACCAACATCACTATCGTGCGTTGGTTTGGAGTGTGTCAAAGGAACCACTGACCAACGCCCATCTATGTTTCCACATTTAATGAGATCTTGAATGAGACTCTCCATGCCCAAATAGATTACATCATTTCAATCCTCGTGAAAAAACACTCTGAATCGAAAATTCATATTCCCTGAACGAATGTATGGTGAAAAATTCACAATACACTGCACACAACTTGAATGACGGACCATGGGCCCACACCTCAACTCTGTGTTCTATGCCTGAAACCACCCTAGACAACGTTTTAACAACACCAAGGTCACAACTCTACTAACGGTGCCTAAAACTTAATCTAGATGTGCTCGCTCCATCCAAAACAATAATCGTGGTGAGGAGCTATATAACACTTAACAGTCGTGTCGCGCCATCGAGCCCCTATTTTAGGGAATTAAAAAAATCCCAAAGAGCATCTCAACACCTTCATATAGATCCAATGGTCACTATTCCATAGACGACACACAAATTTTATACTCGGTTTGAGTGTTAGATGCATTTTTTATGGCAACTTATAGGGACAGGGTGGGCCAGACCGGTTCGGCTGGTCCACCCCTTTAGTCCAGCGGTATACGGCTCGGCCGCCCGGACCACCCAGTACACCGCGGCCCGTGGTTCACCACACGGGACACAATTCTTTACCTGGTTGACACCAGCCGATATGGATTTTCCTCCAAGGGACTCACATTTCACAGGTCTCGGTCCGCCCCTAGGGTGGCGACGACCCTGTTCTCTTGCTGCACGTCGATCGGTGAAGCCAACTTGCGCACCCCCCTGGCCTCCCGCATGCACCACTGATGCCGCCTCCCTCTACCGCTTGCCCACAGGTGGTTGTGCCACCGCCTGAGGATCTGGCGTTCCATCGTCGTCCCGGACCACCTGAGAAGTTTCCGCCATCAGGACTCACCGGACCACCGCACAGAGCCACAGGACCGCCCTGGATCCACCAAAAATCAGGGGTTTTGGCCGAAACACTTCCCAGGGTCTCCCCGAACACCCCGAGACTCAAAATGTTTATCCTAAAGAGGTGTTGGAAAGCTTGGATCAAGCCCTACACAAATATGGACGTTTCTTGATAATTAAATAGTATTTAGACACTATATGTTCAATTCAAAGAAGTTACGGAAATTTAAAATGAAAACGCAATGATCCTACCTCATAGGGTGTAGCCTGTCGCTTTAGAAATGATCCACCGGAGTCACAACCACCCTGGAGAGGTTGGGGGAGGAGCATGAAGAAGGTGGTGGTTCATTGTTGGGAGAGCGTCCACAATAGGGATTCTATGGGGGGAGAAGGGAGTGGATGTGTTTAAGTAAGGAAAACATAATTAAAATTTAATTAATTTTAAACACCCACCAATAGGCATGTACCCAAACTCTTGACGGGGTCAAGGTTAATCCATTCCAAAGGTAAAAACCATGTTTTGAGCGCCACAATGGTCTTGGAATTTTAATCTGATCTTCTGTTCAAATGTTATAAAGTTCACGCCGGAGACAAAAAAAATACGAAAACGCCCCTGGTGGCGTTTTCCATAGAAGGGTCGCGCCTGCAAAAGTTACACCCCTCCTAGGGTAAACAGCACGCTTCAGACTCCTATAAACACAGTTTTTCCATCCGAGAAACTATTTAGGAGTTATTATATTTATTTGGTATGTCTAGTATGAACACACTTACAATTTAATTTCAGCCACACCGGGGCATGGACTCACACGCCGTCTGAATGCCCTACTTCAGAATAACATCATGAAAAAAAAATCAAAGTCATACCGGCTCAAAACCCAAGTTCTTACACATTAATATCAAAATTATAAAATGTGGATTTTAAATCCATTGGAATGATTTTATATAATCATTGGTTTTTTTATTGAAAGAATGAATTCAATAGTTTCCAATCATGAATCAAGAGAAAATGTTTTATCAAATTAAATTCATTTCTCATATTAATTTCCACCACATATATGTCAATTCATATTCTTCAAAGAATGAACATTTCCTTCAAGTAGGTTATAGACCACAATATTTATTAGAATTTTACTATTCACTTTAAATTTAGTCACATGATACATTTTCTTATTAATTTCTATCGTATAGTTTCCAAAATTAATTTTAAAATATATTTTCATTTAGTGGATAAAATATTCTTCATTTTTTAGTTGAACCTCAGACTGTAAGATTTTATGAAATCGCATCCCCAATGATCTTCAAGTTGGATGTCCTTAGTCTAATTAATTAATGATGGTGTATGGGTATACCTGATTTTCAGACATTGAATGATTTTTCATGGGTTTTTCCATGTAATAATTTTTTCAAAAAAATGTATAATTAGTATTATAATAGTTTTTATCCTTATCATTTTATGTTTGTAAATCATACTTTTATGAATAATCACCTTGTGCCTGTTGAAAATAATCTATTTAACAATGTCAAAAAAATATTGATTCCTCTAGAAATTTTGTTTTCACAAATTAGATCCATCCATTTATTGAAATTTTTATAAAAAAAAGTTATATTATTCAATTATATGTTTACCATACAATATTGAATCTTTTTCTCAGTTGTAAAATGTTTTCAAGTGATTTCTTTTTACATTGATTGGTCTAGTGCTTATAGAAAACACAATTTTTTTAAACATGAAATATTTTCATAACACATATCATGTGTTTTCATGATAATATGAATTTAAATTTGATGTTTTTGTGAATATTAAACTATATTTAACACACTTTCCTCTAGAAATACCATTATGTGAGCTTTTGGGGGAAAGTAGTCTTCCCATATCAATTTATGGTAAATTTTTATATCCATAAATTACATTTTCTTACATGAATAAAGAATTAAAATAAACCCATATTCCTTTATTATAATGATATTTTTTGAAATTATTTAGTTGTTTATTTTATTACCTTATCATATGGGAACCTCTTGATAATATAACTAATTTTATTTTTCTGACTTTTTTTAAAACAAATGATCATTTAGAGAAATTGTTAGTTTCATATCATGAACATCACATATGTAATGAATGATATTTAATTTTTTATATGATGAAATTTTTACCTATATTAATTAATTTATTGTTCATCATGCCACACACATCGAAATTAACATAGTTATGTAATATTTTTTTTTATAATTTACTTCTCATTGGTTTTCATTCAAAATTACTCATTTATTAAATGTATTAAAGAAATTCACTCAATCCATCATGATTTTATCAAAATTTTAAAAAGAATAATTTTAAATATTTCATTTTATATGTTTTATCCAATTTATACAACCTTTGGATTCTATAATGAGTTTTCACTATTCATGGTAATGTACCACGATTTTTATAAATCTCAAACATGGAAAAGGTATTAATTTTTTCTATATACATTGTGTAAATTTATTCCATCTCTTTGTCTCTTCTAAAATAATAATTTAAATATTAAAAACTCGTTATTATTATAATCATATACATGGTAAAAACTGAACATGTTGTGTTCCGAACAATTAATAATAATATCATTCATACCATTGAGATATTTATTTCAAATTTCCACTAAACAAACACCTTTGATCTTTATGGGGTGATAATTATTTATATTAGAAACTCTTCAATCATAGTTATACATTCTTTTTAGAATATAATTTTCACACATTATATGGAATGGACCACTACTAACACAATTCCACAATCTATCATTGTTTAAATCCTTGTAGGTCTCTTAAAAATTTATATAATGTTCTTTGACCGAACCATTAGTGTGAAAACATTTTTATTTGAATAGTGTATTCTTTATACTGAAAATAATAATAATAAATTACCATGTTTCGTAAAAAATAATGATATCTTTTCAAGGAAATCAAATATATTTCCATGTTTAACATGTTGAATAATTTATTGTGGTTTATCTTAATTTATATTTTCAGATTTTATTTTCCAATGAGTCAATACACTTTTTCCAAATAAGATTAATTTTTTTTAAAAAAATTATCTTCTTTTAAGGAGTATTTTCATAGAACATCAAAAAAATACATTGAAAATAATACTTATTCTAAGCATGAACATGTGGTCCAATATATATTTTATTTCTATTTTTTGGTTGTTTTTATATTTAGAGGACAAAATTTTTTAGGACCAAAATATTATGAAAATATCCTTCCATCCTTATTTTTTAATATCTTATATTCTACACTATTCTCCTTCCATATAATAGAAATATTTAATTTTCTCTTGAATTAATATTACCAAAAATAATATATTTTTCCTTATTTTCCTAAAAAAACCTACTAAATTAATTCATAAATAAACCATAATTATTTTCATCCTTGTTTCCTACTATTTGAGTGTCCAATGATTATTATTTATATAGCCTAATAAAATAATTATTTTTAAATGATTTTAAAGCATAACGAGTCCCTTATAAAGAGACCTTATAAATTAATTTAAATAATTTAAATAATTTTCATATTTTGGAATAATTATTAAAATTGTATAAACATTATCCCTTTAGTGTCCATCCATGAATTATTATCATCAGTGATATTTTTATATATATATAATCAATAATTTAGGATATTAATTTTTATAAACTATTTTCCATTTTTATAGTTTTGAACCAGTACATCAGAAGTAATTTAATTCTTTAATGAACTGCTTTGCATTTCATGTTTAGTATATTTAAAATTTCACGTATCATGATAAATTCAAAACCATTGATCCTTGTAATTTTCTTTATCCTCGTCCCCGACATTATCTATATAACTATCATAATTTTAACCACCAACAAAATGAGACACATAAAATCATTCTGACCATTATCTGTACATTATTTATTAGTATTACTAACATTTTCACATTAATAATCATACAAATTCTATAATTAAAAAAATTCGTAGAGTTGAAATTAGAATGACCATTAATTTCATTAAGTTTCTTCTTTTTACTATTAAAATCCCACTTTCTAACCTCTTTTATAGGATTCTTTTTTATAGTTTGCCACCATGTTCATTATGAAAGTAATTTATATTTATATTTTTTTGAGGGAAATAGTCCAACCATTACACTATTAAAAAAATTTAGTTTAAAATTTCTGTTATATTCTTCACCATTCATAATTTTAATAGATGTATGTAATAATTTTTTTTCATGATTCTAAATTTTAAATTCAATTATAACTCAATTTAACATGATTTATTCTTATAATTAATTTATTTAACATAGGTATTTTAATAAATGTTGTCTATAATAATTATTATAATTTTTCAATGTTGGAACTCTTCTCATTTAAAAATATAAAAATATAGTATGATGTTAAATAATTATTATATTTATCAAAATATCATTATTCTAAAAAAGATATCATAGAATAAAATATAACTGTAAGAAGTCACGTAAAAATCATGAAAACCAATGGATAATCAATAATTTCACCTAACCTCAAATGACGCAAATTATCATGTTTAGATAGGTAATGAAGAAATCCAATGATTCATTTTTCTATATTCAAAAGTCATCAAACTACTGTCAATAATGCTACAAATTATATTAAATTATCATTTTATCACCATCATATATGTAATGATTCCTATAACATGTGACTTTTTATTATATAATACTCATAACCTTTATTTCATCTTCATTGAATGTGATAAAACAATTCATTTTTTTGACGGTCATATTCCTTAATCATTATAAAATTATTCCGAATATATTGTATAATTTTATTTGGAAAAATAAATTTTAATGTGTAATTTTTAGATCATAAAATTAAAAAATAAAAATTTATGTAACCAATAATTCCATTAATATATCAAAATACAAATCAATTAATTGATTTTATAAATTTTTACAAAGAATTTTTATTCTCTATGAAAATAATAATATAATATTAAATTATAGAAATAAATAATGGTGTAAACATGAATTTAAACCAAGATATAATAATACTTTAAGATCCATTATATATTTAATGGAAATAATAGTGGTGAATCAATGTTATAATTACATATTTAAAATTTTTAATAAATATGTTTCGCGACACACATTATTGGATTGAGTGAATAAATCAAAAAGCATGTTACCAATTTAAGTCATCATCTATTAAAAAAAATAAACTAATCAATAATCAACACAATAATTTTAAAAAAATTCCCACATAAAATTTAGGTTCTATTGTTTTATGGGTAATGGGTGATACCCCACTAGTCAACTGTTGTCTTACTTTTTTAAAATTAACATTTATGGATCCATAGGGATTCCCGTGAACATTCTATTATAATGTACCTCTCGAACTCATGATGAGTATTTGACTCAATCGATGAAATTTGATGACTAAAAAATGATGAATGATAATACAAATTAAAATTAGATATATAATACATAATATATCACCTCTCTCCTCATTGTTTATGAACTCTAATAATTCATCATGTTGAGAGAGAAATTTTAATAAATATATCCATAATATATTGACATGATTTCCTCTAAAATATTCGCAAATTAAGTAAAATAAATATTGTTCCAACCATATCAACTTTTAATGGGTTTTTTATATAATTTGGCCTCATAAATTAGGGATGAAACTACTGTAAAAAAGAATTATTTCATTAAGAATATCAAAAAATTGAATTTTTTAATTGGCACATAATGAGTTACAGATATTAGAATGTGTGATAAAATTTATTCTCACACATACAAGTATAAATCTTTAATTCAATATTCTAGCTTGGAGTCCACTTAACCCGTTCCCTGAGCCAGTGGATCACATGGCCTCAACCAGTCCTACCAATACACGTGAGGCTACCGACTAACAACGAGGATCTATGGTGGTACATTGGGGAGAAGGTACCCATATATCATAATGGAAAATGATATATAATA
The DNA here is from genome assembly GCA_963277665.1 of Viscum album. NCBI lineage: Eukaryota > Viridiplantae > Streptophyta > Magnoliopsida > Santalales > Viscaceae > Viscum > Viscum album. The sequence continues at coordinate 1,878,491,024 of OY728161.1, forward strand.
AATAATAGAAAAATAATAGAAGCATAATGTATGAATACATTATAATGTCATGACTAGTAACCAACCATAGTAGAATCATATTTAAAAATATATAATTAAAGTATAATAGAATGATAATGCAATAAGAAACTATAATAATATCAAAATACATAAGTAATTTTTTAATACATGATTTCAGAGAATATTGATATACTAAAAGGGGGAAGGGGATAAACACATACATAAAGCCATCAAAAATAAAAAAAAGGAAGAAAAATCTACACCACCTACATTATAGGAATATGCTAATTACTCAGATAACATGATAAAAAATATATGTAAACAATATCAAATATTTATAGTAGGGATATTTTCATTATCCATACCTTTGGAAAATTATTCTACTTATGTACCAACGAAATCCCATGTATGGTGTGAGGTTAAATCCCTAAAGTCCACCACCAGTGATGTATATAATTAATCATAGACTTGAATATATGAATAATAGTGTGAGGGTATATGGAACTGTACACAGTACTAAATAAATAAATACGAGCAAGACAAGGATCCTATAGGACACCTAGAAGGTATATCTGCTTCTGCATAAGCTAAAATGTGGGAATTATTTGTAACCATATAAATATATATTGTTATATATTTTATCCATTTATATGAACTATGTATGTTATGATATAAGTAGGCATATACCTTAATACTAGGTGTTGTCTAGACCAGGTCATAACACATGAATCCATAACTAGTCCAATAGATCATATAATCCCATGAAAGAGGGTACATGACCTTAATCTCATAACAAGTTTGAGTCTCCATTCCCAACACTCAAGATATGTGTGGTGAGATTTCATTCCCAACACCATAAATAAAAGAACATGAAATGTCATTTTGATCACCTAGATAATGGTTTAATAGTGAGGGACATCATGCTCAACACCCGATGGAAGGGAGATTGACACACTATTCTCAACATGTACCTTAAAAATTATTCCATATACATTATCAATGGAATAATAATAATAATAATAATAATAGAACAATCATGTAGGATCACCACTTTAGCATAATATCCATCATGAACCAATTTAAAAATGGTGTCACAATTCATATGATCAATATTTAAATTCATGTAACTATTTTCATGGACTTTCCATATATAATTATTGATTTAGTTCATCAATTTAATCAATTTATGGAAATAAAACCATATTGAACCAATGTAGTTTATCATTTTAAAGCCATTAATTTAATCAATGCATGGAAATTCAATTTCTTGGTTCATCTAAGAACTCAAAGGGTGATATTATCATATAATAGATTACCAATAAGCTGATATTATATTGACAACCCAAATTGAACACATAGACGGTGTCATAGTGATTTAAAAAATAAAATTTAAAAGGGATATTGAATATTTCAAACACAAGGGCTGTATATTATTAATTTTGGCATCCTCTAATGGAATATAATGGCTCAATGAGAGTATGAAAATATGGGTATATCAATTTAGAATCAAGAAACATGTTTTAAGGAAACATCTAGAAAAAATTGACATGTAGAACAATATAAGAGCTATGAAATCACTATAAAATTAAGGTAAAATAACTCAAACTCTTAAATTAATGCTATAGATATCTCCAGGTCCAATATCATTCATATATTCAATGTAGATCTAAATAATATCCATTAATGATCTGACGCCCATAAAATAGGGAAAATGCCCTCCCACAAAAATAGTGAAATTAATTAGAAGAGAAACAATAAATGAAGAAAGAGGATTAGATATATTACCAAGATAAAACCAATGCTTCCAAATGTAAGAGATGTTGTTTTTAAATCAAGGTGCATTCAAAGAACCAAGATTATATGCATGGAGTGCTCAGTAAGAGAATATGATCTCCCACATGTCGTAAAATTAATTAAGAATAAATGAGGTTTTTGATTCTAGGTTCATTAAGGGTAAAATAGTATTTTCACCTAAAAAATAGGGGTTTAGGGTTTGGCTTCACAGTTTCAGAAAACAATACAGAAACTATACTCACTTCAATTCCTAAGGAGGGAACCTGCATGAATAAGACACACTATTTCGCTAACCATCCCAATCCATGTAAAAACTAACTTTCAGTATTGTTTTTAATTTTAAAAATTCATGAATTTCAAGTCACATGGTTGTAGGTAAATCATGTGTCCCCAACATCTCATAACATTCCTCAAATGGTTACCCTGCACAGTTCTTACTAACTATATTGAAATGGTACGACCAATCCTTCTTACCCGCATCCCAAGGCTCCAGGATCCGAACAAGCCCTAAACCCCTCCAGAAACTATTAATCCACAATAAAACATTATTATAACCAGATTAAGAAATTTTAACCATATAAAAATTATTCCTACTATTGAGAAATAACATTTCATTACAACCTCCCATCCTTAAGAAAAAATCATCTTTGAGTTAGACTTTTGTGGGAAACGAGGGATCATCTGAGAAATAATCCATCCACGGAACCTTTATATCATCCTCTCAACCACATGTCTCACAATAAAATTATTCACGCTTCCATGAAACCCATATTAATGGAACAAAACATCCTCATAGTGTCATAATTTTTTGTTCAATAATAAACATTGGATTATACGGAAAGAATCACCTGCATTCATCTCGCCCTTACCAGGTCATAAAAAATGCGATATGTCTAGATAAAATTAGTGAATATAACGACCCCCTACCCACATGGTGTACCCCTCATGGGACAACAATGGTATAAGAGAGATAATGACACTTGAGTCCCACTTATAGTAGGACCCGAGTTTGCGACTATCCCTTAGGGTATTGTAAACACATAGACAGGAGGCATTACTCTGTAAAAGAACACATGTGAAAGAGAAAGATAAGATAGAGACCAACCAACTCTTTCTCAGACCACAATGTAAAAGAAATCCATGTGCATATATGTGATTTCATCCTTGAACTAATACAAATAATAGGGAAAACTCCATGTTCCAGGTGAAAGTAAAACAATAGAGACAATGAATCCCAAATAGATCTTGAAAACCCAAGAGCTAGTAGTGACAATATACTTACTAGGATCCTACCTAAAGCCTCTCATGTGAAAGTAAAGAAAACATACTAAATCAAAATGGTCAACATGTAAAACTAACTCATATAAGAAACTTGTATACTTTTCTCCTAACATCACAATGTATACTCTCACCAAGTATCACATATAAGAGCATATAATATAACAAAAAATGTAAAGGGTGACATGCTACCACTTCCCCACTAGTTTTCTTCTTTTCGCCAACATCACATGTCATGAGAATATTTCTCCAAAAAGGCTCGCCTGAAGTCACCTGGGAGAAGCACCAAAAGAGGAACCTCATGCAACTCCCCACCACATCAACACAAAAAAATGTTACCAGGTAGTTTTTGGTAGCCACCACAGCCCGCATAATGGGTATTAAACATCAGATAGTATACCAAAAGCCATCACAATGCATACATAGAGCACAGATCCTCAATCCATCACAGCATATACACGTTATTCCTATAGAATCACTTAAGAAACTCTATCCAAAATATATGTGTGTGAAATAATGACCAAACATTATGTCCCTATGCAAACATAATCGAGGAAAACTAACCTATGTACATACCAGCACAAGTATCTACCAAGAAATAAGATAAGGGAAAAGGGTGCACTGATCCATCCATCATTCCCTCGAGATGTTGGGTAAAACACCCACCTATGGCTAACAATCCACGTGGTGTTAGAACACCTAACCAAAAGGGTGGAGAAGTGTACTGAAACAAAAAACATAATGGATATAATATATCTCACAACTGCACTATGGGAAAAACCTAGTCATAGACTCAACTGTAACTAAAATTTCATAGACTCCCATTTGTCACTACTAATACTAGATATCCTATTAGAACACAAACATTTAACGAGATATATTAAGTTAGCTTATCCCTTTTTTATAAGTTTTATATTACGTTAATTAATTCATTAACCATTAATTACCCATTATAAATTCAACATTATATCATTTAATAATCCCAACCAAGTTCTATTCCCCCAATGAATAACCAAACTGAGTCCAATTATTCTTAGAAACATTACCTTAAAACCGAATCCTAGCAAGCTCCAACCCCATGGGTTAAAAATTCATTCAATCATTAATAGCATAATCACTTTCCATACTCCATATTTTGATATATTCAAAGTGAAAATTCTAAGATAATAAACACAATGCGCTCAAAACGTTGAGTAAATGAGATTCCAGTTGATTCTTTTCCACCAATAGTAGGAGAGTAAACCCATCCATCCTCAATAATATAAACACAAAAACATCATGGAATACCCGACTTGTATTTTCCTCTTTGGAATAGAGAGTAAGACAAATATCCCTCCTAAAAGAGTGGTGATAGTAAAGAAAATAAAAAAAACCATAGATTTTAGAAGAGTCTAACTCCCTTATCTATAGGTAAGCCATGCCTCAACCCATTTCATCACATCTGGTTCCCTCTCTAACACCCACATGCATAAACTGATGCATCTCACCACTATAGGAATCAACAGCTACCACAACAACTGGGCCTCCATACCTCTACATACCTCAACATCCATTTAGGCTTAACCATACCAGGCTCGAGTAATATTTAGGCATCCCTTCCCCACATACTACATGTATTATATCCAAAAAAACATCACAAGATATAGGATCATACAAAAAAAATGTCTTCTTGGCCAAAAATCAAAGCATTTATCCTTCACACACAATGAACTCTCACAACATTGAAGCATATTGAACTTGTCCTTTACAAGAATGTAGGAAACTTAGGACCAATAAGGGAATTATAATTAATCACACAACCAGTTCTTAGTTCATATTGAACTAATTGGTTCATTATTTCAGGTTCCAACTATATTCATTCTATTAACCAAGCTTCTCAAGAAGCAAAAAATTAATTAACCCATTAATTTAACAATCCATTAAAACTTTTATAAACATAAATAAACATGATTTAGGTTTATCAAACATTTTAGTTATACAAGAATATCTGAAAAATTTTACAACATCAGCCAGATTCTTTAAAATGACACTTTAAATAGTTTTCCAATCAATAATAAATTAATTATACAATTACATTATTTACCAACTTCCATCTAGAACGACATGATAAACATTAAATTCTTAGATATCATACTATCTAGAAAATCAAGAGGCAATTACATCATAAATAAATTGATAATAATTCATTAATCCAATTCAAATATTTTTTATGTCAATTTAATTGTGATCCAAAAGGGTAAATCATTGAAACTTTGTGATTTCACATAAATAAATGGAGGAGTAGTGAATCTAGTCCCTCAATTTTCTTCAATGTTTTTTTCATGAGAATGATCCAATATAATAGATCACAATCGCATCTCCCACAATGACTATATCTACCTGAGTACGAGACGACCCCACCATGACAACCGAAAATAGTGAATGATCCATTAGAAACTTGGATACTACATTCCATAACATGGTAAGGATAAATAGGAGGAAACATATCAAGGAACATAGAATAAAAGAGGTAGAACATTCCTTATATTGAAGATGGATGGACACTTCTGGGTTGCACCAAAAAAGGGGGTCCACATGTAGTAAGAAAACTACAAGGGGGAACACAGACTAAGCCTACACAATAACTCACGACACCTATAGGAGGAATAACTCTGACCATCCCATACCAAATAAAAAAACAAGAAGGTAGAACATGGATGAATATATCATGGACTTTTAAAAATATTAACTAATCAACGATTTAGTTACAGTTTCGATCCTCCATTAGAAGTGTATCTGGTTATGATTAGGCATTTTGACCAATGAAAGGAACCCATAAAATTAGGAAAATTTAGATAGGAGTTATAGGATTTGAATCAGCCTTAAACCCCTTAAAAGGAATTAAATGCGTTATATTTCATAGAAAATGTCAAAGGGGTAAAACTGTAGCAATGTAGAAACACTATTCATGAATCGCCATTGGAAAATGAATCTTTAGATGAGTCACCATTGGACGAGTCCCCATTTGATGAGTAGCCATTTGAAAAGTCACTGTTGGATGACTAATCATTGGATGATTCACTGCTCGACATGTCACCATTGGAAGACTCACCGTTGGACCAGTCACTATTGGATGACTCATGGTTGGACGAGTCACCATTTAGTGAGTCACTATTTGGTGAGATACCATTCAGAGAGTAGCTGTTTGGAAAGTCACCATTAGTTGAGCTACTGTTTGGTGAGTCAAAATTTGGAGAGACACTATTTAGTATGCTACCATTCAGTGAGTCACCATTTGGTGAGATAGTGTTCAGTGAGTCACAGTTCGGTGAGGTTCCATTCAGTGAGTCACAGCTTGTTGAGTCACCATTCGATATTTTATTGTTTGATGACTAACCATTTTGTGAGACACCATTCGATGAGATACCATTCAATTAGTCATCATTTGGTGAGATTCCATTTGGAAAGTCACCATTTTTGAAACATTATTCACAAAACTAGAAATTTTGGAAAAGTGTTGAAATGAGTCTCATTGTCCTCCAAGAACACCTCAAACATAAGATTTCCAAAAAGGAATAGACAGAAGAGGTCTGGGACAATTGATTAGAAAAATATCAAAATATTATTGTCTAAAACAATAGAAAACCAACCCAGATAGTAAATAGATAAGAGGTCATCTGAACATGCACCCCATTAGATAAGTCTCAATGCTCTATCCCCAATATAAGTTAAAAAATTCATAAAAATAACAACATGAAACCAAACGACAAGCACAACATCCAGATAAACTATATCCTAGGGGAGATACCTCTCAAAAGAGAAAAACACACAATAAAAAAAATATAAAGCCATATTATAACCAGAAAGACACTACAACCTTCAAGGGAACAACATTACAAGAGAAGAGCTAAACGCCAAACAACATAGGGTATTGAGCACTTATGTTTGATACATGTTACCATGTACTCTCCTCCATTCCATTGTTCAGCCACAAGAAACATACTAAGGTGATAACATGCCAATGAAACATCTTATCATTGTAGTTTTGGATCACTATAGGCTACTCCTCTAAGATCACATCATCATAGAACATTGATTTCACCCCAATCGATGACATGAGCATCGTCATGAAGATAACGATGAAGCTATGACTCATGGATGACATAATATACCCAACTCATCAATGGGGGATGTTCTACCTGATATGCCATGGATCTAACAAGATCCAACACCATGAAAGGCCCAAAAATTAGGGGATAAAACATACTCCTAGGACTAATCCTTTGTTACCCACGATGGAAAGTCATCCTCAGAAACATGTGATCCCTAATTTCAAAAACTAGAGGTCTCCTTCTTTGATAGATATAGGAATTCTGACAATCCTACACATCCTTCTTCCTCTTTAGAACCTTCTGAACCATCTCTATTGTATTTTGTACCAGTTTCTGCTCCAGATTTATTGAATCATCAACCCCAGTGTAACACAAAGGATAATGGAATGGTTGGCCAGAAAAGTTTCAAATAATTCCATACTAATGGTGTAATGGTAACTATCACTTTAATAAAACATTACCAACATATTGTGCCTCAACCAAGAACCTCCAAAATATATGACACCATAGAACAACATGTCTTCATGATTTTTAATTATTAGTTATTTATTACTATTTTTCTATTGATGAAAATCATTTCTAACTCATCGCTAAGAACCAAAAGATTTATAGAGACATGTCCGCACCAATGAGGTGAAATGATGATCTATATCAGAAATGAATATCTTCCAGACTCCGTGGAGACTAAAAACCTCCTCTAGATATTTCCTCAAAAAAACATACATTGGGATATACACCTTGATTGTTATGAAGTGGGTTGATATTGTCAAATAATCCACTACTACCCAAATAGTATCTTAGCTTCCAAGAGAATGAGGTAAATTGGTAACATAGTCCATCAATATTCCATACCAATTTTTGTTACGAACATTAAATGGGTGGAGAAAACTAGATGAATGAGGTGTTAGGAATTCACCTTCGGGAATACAAAACATCATGACACAAACTCTGTAATTTCATTCTTTAACCCAGGACACCAATACTAATCTCTCAAATCTTGGTACATCTTTGTCACAAACGTATGTACCACTAAGGGGAAACTATTTAACTCTCTGATAACCAACTCACGCAACACCAAAGGAACTAAAATCTATCCCTAAAAGATCACTTAGTCTTGTTCATCCTTAGACCAAACATCATGGCCTCACTACAAACAACTTTATCTCCCCAGACCTCCACATCAAGATCCCCCAACTTTGACCCTTATACCTACTTCACTATAGATAACATCACTGTCATCTGAAAAATAAAACCTATATACTCAACTTTTCTAATATCTATATTTAATTCTGAATATTCTTCCATGACTCTCTAGGGATCACCCACCTCACGCACTTCATCACAAAGTGACTTCTTACTCAGGGAATAATCTACAACATTAACCTTTCATGGTGTATAAAAAATTTCAATTTCATAATCCTATAAGAACTCCATCCACCAAAATTATTGTAGGATCATTTCAGACAATGAGAAATCATAGATCATTCTCTTATCGTCAGGGAGGACCAAAAAATGATCTCTTATAAGGTAATGTATCTAATAATTCAAGGAAGAAACCACTATCAATAACATGAGATCATGGCCCACATAGTTAAATTCGTGGGGATGCAACTAATGAGACCCATATAAAATGTATTATCTCTACCACATCAGAACACAACCAAAACCCTGACGCAATTCATCACAAAAAAACCTTGAACTAAAATCATTTTAATGGAAGAAAAAGAATCAAGGAACTATCCAAAGTCCCCTTAATGCACCTAAAACATACCTTAAACCGATAAATTAACAATATTTATTGATTATATATGGTAAAAACTATCAGAGAAGTCACAATTCTAATAGAAATTTTCTATGAACCTCTTGTAATAGCCTGTGAGGCCCAGGAAACATCACACCCATACCACAATCTTGGGGGCTTCCCCAAAAACAACTATTTATATCATCGAGATATCCAAAATTACTCCCTACTGGGATACATCATGCCCCAATAAATAGACTTAACAAGACCAAAACTCACACATCCACAACTTCCCAAATAGCTATTGTTGATGAAGAAATCCCTAAATAGCCAGAAGATTCACTACATGTGACTCTTTAGAGGTGGAGTACACAATGATTACGATGATGAAATACATGATAAAATTATCCAGAAACTCATAGAACACAAAATTCATCAACCCCATGAACAGAAATGAAGCATTCATCACACCAAAAAGAACCACAAAAACTCATAATGCCCATAAAGATAATGAAAAGTAGTCTTCGGGATATCCTCATCATTCACATGTATCAGATGATATCCAGACAAAAAAATCGATATTTTATAACTAACATTATCCCCTCAATTGGTCAAATAAAACATCAATTCAGAGAAGAGGATAACATTTTTTCATTGTTACTCAGTTCACACGATGATAATCAACAAACAATGCAATCATATGTCAGCCGTATTCATAAACAAAATAGGTGCACCCTATAGTGAGAATATTGGCTGAAAGAAACCACAAAACAATATACCATCAAGCTATATACATAGCTCCTATAAACCAGACGTCACCATTCTATATAGAGACATAGATATATGAGACATTTATGGATATCGTTCAATCCCTAACTCGATCTCCCTTAGAGGGGTAAATGCTACATCCTTTTCTGGAAACACATCAAGGTACTCTTCCATGACCCGAGAAAATGTTTACTCCTAAAACACTAATTATCATAACATCAAACTATCCATAAAGGATGACAAGGGAATAACATGTCTATGACCCATGTGAGGGTCCCACTCTCTAAAAAACACTACGGGGTCTCCATCAGCATCAAAGAACACCACCTACCTCTGGATGAAATCCACAATATCCTTCACCTAATACAACCAATTCATTTTAATCATGAACTTACATGGTTGTATTCATAAACATAGAAAATCTATGAAAGAGAGGTTTTGTCCAAGCACTATCTCACAATTTATACATACTTCAAACAAGTCATCTCGACCACCAATGGGAGTAGTCAACGAAAAAGGCAACAGGGAGACTATCTACCTCACACACCAATGCAATGATATGGGACTGTGATATGAAGGAGTGTATCATTCTTGAATCAAACAAGGCATGAACCCAAGTAGAAAAAAATAAAACGGTACCTCAAATGATGTTTGGATCACCAGGAACTAGAAATTATAATGCATGATACTGACCATGACCTACTCCACGGCCTCTCTGATCCTACCAATGATAACATCCACGACTGACAATACTCTATGAGGATGGGATGTGTCGCACGATTGTCCTCTGCAAGATCAATCTTCTATCTCCTAATAGAAATATGGTACATCCTGCTGATGGTGCCTCGAGTGGAACTGCTGCTATAGAGAAACATAAAGAGGAACACATGATACATTATATATTCTTAGAGATAGAAGGAACTGATGCCACTAATGGCCTCGAACTCCATCATAAAAATAAGTTTACAATCACTTAGCATTAGCCTAAGAGTCTCTGTAACCAGATGAAAAAGGTATTGAGTGCTTCAACATACCCCTATCTAAATGAAAAATCTTTTTCCCCGAATACCGATAACCCATGACTATAACTGTGCTTCCTGAGGAATCATTAAGACTCCATAATCTTGATGATACAGTTCTAGATTAACTCATATCAATGACCACTTCACTCTACACCACCTAGTGATATGTCATTAGCATAAATGGGGTGACTTGGCACTAGATCTCTACATATATAACCTCCTTGAAATACCTCACCATAGCCTCCTCATGTGGAAATAGGTCCAAAGCATATCGAAGAAGGTTTCAGAAACAGTTCCTAATCTCTCACACACTAGATCTTCCCTACCAATGGGTATGCAGCTCCTGGTGACTAGTCGCCTTTATTGTTGAAGAAATAAACTCATCACTAAACTCATATCAGAATTCTCCCATGATACTGCCAACTTCTCGCTATCATTAAGGAACAAGAACCAAAACTGCATCACTTCCCCATACAACATCATAACAACAATTGATACATAGTGCTCCATCCGAGCATGGATCCAAATGAAGTTTGTCTCAACATGATCCAACCATTCTTCTATGAAAATATCTGAATTGGATCCCTCATACTTATGTAGACTCTAGAGATGAATCTTTCATAGTGTCCTCCTCTATGTTTTTTCTTCGTCAACAAATACTCTACGATTATTTGATGTCAGAACCTATTAAACATATTCTACACGAACCAGATGAGTATATAGACCTGGACCCATACCTGCAAAAGGAAAAACAGTTAGATCTCATAAACCTAGAATATTGAAGAATTTAACAAAAATTAATTTATTTTATATAATTATTTTAGTTTAACTTATCCTATGGTCTACCCATTCCAACTCAGGCAAAACGAATAATGATGCATGGTCCTTTCCTAGGTCTGTATCCTAGAAGAAGTATCTTGTCATTTAGTAGCCAATGTAATCATGAAGGAATGTTCATTAGATCCTATAGAGGACTAAATAACCATATCTAATCTGATCTCCCATTTTTACAATGCTTCCTAAACATAGCTATAACAGTTTCCCAACCAACACATGAAACCTCAAATTTTTAAAACACCAAAATCCATACTATCACTCAACCAGACCGCTGACACCACTCCGACACAACCCCCCCCCCCCACCCCCTCCCGCCCCCACACTCACAATGTTTACCCCTCTTGGGAAGGCAATGGTAGATGAGAGATAATGACACCTAAGTCTTGCCTCTAGTATATCCCAGAACTTTAAATAGAACCAAGTGTATAATAATCACATAGATAGGATAAATTACCATATATAAGAATACATGTGAAAGGGGGATATAATATAGATAGAAACATCCCTTATACCAAAATGTAAAAGAAACTAAAGTTCACATATGTAATTTCAGGTAAGAAATACTGCAACTGAAAAGGGAAAACTACAATTAACAAAAGAATATAGAACGATAGTAACCAAAATGCCAGAACAACTCCTGAAAAACCTTGACCTAGTAATAACCATCCTGATCTCCAAAATGATCCAACTAACCTCAAAACCATTTATATATACATAGGGTGATTATAATAGTATATTCAGTGGGATCCTTCCTAGACCCCCTCATGAAAATATAAAGAAATCATGGTAAAGAATAGTGAAATTAAGTAAAAATTAACTCATCACATAAACATGTATACAGTATTCCTAGTCCCACCATGGATACTCTCACCATGTATCACTTATAAGAGCATATAATATAACAAATAATGTTAATGGTACCCCACTACCACTTCCCCACTATTTTTTCATTTTTCCCCAACGTCACTCGTTTATAGCATCTCTCTCTAAAAAGACTATCACAAAGACACCTGGGAGAAGCACCACAACATGCACCTCGGGAAACTCATCACCATATCCACAAAACTAAAAGTAACTAGGTAGCTTCTGGGATCCATTAAATCCCATATAATGTGTTTCAAACATTATGTATTATACCTCAAGCCATCACAGCCCATACCCAATGTAAGGATCCTAAATCCATTATAGATTATACATGTTATACCTATAATAGAACTTAGAAAAATATATACAAAATATATATGTATGAAATAAAAACAAGCCATTACAACTCTCTACACACATACATGTGAAAATATAACCGACATGCATTCCAACACAAGTACCTTCCAAGGTAATAGTGAAGGGCCAATGGGGTAGTAATTCATCCATTATCCCACCGAAATGTTATGAAAAACTCCACCACATGGCTTTGAATCCCCAAGGTGGTAGTCACCAGAACCAACAAGGTGGATTAGAATATAGTGTCACACAATGTACATGATATAATATAGATCACAACCCTACAACGAGAAAAACCTAGGCTTTACTTCAACTACGGCTAATGTCTCTCAGACTCCCGACTTCCACTTATAATACAATACTTTCTATAGGAACACAACCATTTATAGAGATATATTCAGATAATTTATCCCTTTTTATTAGTTTAAATTTGTTTTAATTAATTATATAACCATTAATTAAAAATAATCATTTTCACATTAAATCCCATTAGCATCATAACCACATTCCATTTCCTCCAGCCATAACCTAATTGATACCATGACTTCTTGGATAAATAATTGTAGTAGTGCATCCCAGCAGGCTCCAACCCCATGGGTTGAAAATTAATTCATTAATATCATTATCACTTTCCATATTCCATATTTACAGGTATCTAGGAAAACATTATACTATAACAAACATATGGTGTGCAACACAGTGAGTAGATATGCTACATGTCGAGTCTTTTGCACTTATAATTGAATCATATACCCATCCATCCTGGGGAATCTAAGCACCAAAATCACGTGGAATACCCCATTTTTCTTCACATATTTTGGAAGAAGAGTAAGAAAAATAACTACCTCAAATAGTTGGTATTGTAATTTAGATAAACAAACCATAGATTTAACAATCATACAATATTCACATCAATAGGTAAGCCCAACATCAACATGTTCCATCACCTCTAATACCCCCCCTAAAAACAACATGGATAAAGTGATACATCTCTCCACTCAAGAAATCCAATGCTACCAAATAGACAGGGCCTCATTACCATCACATACCAAAACAACCATCCAGGCTCAGCCATCCCAGGCTCACGTCACATCCAGGCCTCCCTACTCACCTTACCACAAGTCTCTTATGTAGATCACATTAAAATATGAAAGAATGAACATAGAAATAGTCTCTTGACTCAAAATCAAGGCATTCATCCTTTACACACAATGATGTATCATTAATCCAAATCATCAGGCACTTTTACTTTACAATAAAGTAGTCGACTTGGACAGTACAAGTCCATTTTCTTTTATAACACATCTTGTTATTATTCAATATTGAATTAACTGATTGTTTATTTTAGGTTCCAACTACGAGAAACTTATGAAATATACTTCTTAAGGTATCATAAATCAATTCAACCATTAATTTTACATTCCTTTAATACTTTTATAAAAATTAATCAATATCTTTCATGTTAATAATGAAATTTTGTTTAAAATGCATATATTCTGGAAATTAAAGAAACAAAATTATTCATTAAAATACATCTTTAAATAGTTATCCAATCAATAATACATTAATTTTGGATTTATATTCATTACCTATTTCCATAAAGAATGACACGATAAACAATAAAATCATTAATATCAGACTATCTAGAAAATTAAGATAAAATAATAATGCAATGAAATTGATACCAATTAATTAATACAGTTCAAATATTTATTATGGGAATTTTAATGTGATGTAATGTGACAAATCATGCTAACTCTATAGTTTCATTTGAATATATATTGAGGAAGAAAATATCATACCACAAATGTGTTCTATATTTATTTCATGAGAATGTTCCAACACAACAAATAATGATCACATCACCGGCAATAACTGCAAAACCCAAGGACGCCACAACACCACTATACCAACCAAGAACCACAAAAGCTCTATTGGAGACCTGGAGACCACATTCCATCACATAGAAATGTGAAAAAATAGGAAACTGATCAAGGAACTAAGAATAATAGAGGTAGAACACACCTTATATCGAAAATGTATCGACACTTCCTATTGCACCAAAACAAGGGGTGCACATGAAGCAGGAAAACTCCATGGGAGAACAGAGTCCAAGGATACAAAATAATGCATAAATCCTGTGGAAGGAACAACACTAGTTGTACCATACCAAAGAAAAACAATAAGGAATATCTAGGTGTGTTATATCTCAACCATTTTAAAATCTAAATAAAGAAGTTGTTAGATTCCACATTAGAATAGAATATGGTCATGCTTACATGTTTTCATCTATTAAAACCACCCAGACCGTAATAAAATTCATATAGAATCTATGGGATTTGAATCAGCCTTAAATCCCTTACAACAAGGATTTGAATGAGTTTCACATCAAAGATAATGTCAAAGGGGCGAAATAATTGGAAACCAAAAACACATTTCATGACTCACAACTGGACAAGTCACTGTTGGATGAGTCATCATTGGATGATCCACCATTGGATGACTCACTGTTGAATAATTCACCATTTTATGACTCACAATTTTATGAGTTGCCATCCAGTTAGTCATAATTAGGTGAGCTACCATTTAGAGCGTCACCATTTGGCGAGTCACTATTCGTTGAGAGGTCGTTCAACAAGTTACCATTCATTGATTCACCATTTAGTGAGATACAATTCAGTGAGTAACCATTTAGTGAGCTACTATTAAATGAGTCACCCATCAGTTAGTAACATTTCAGTGAGTCACCATTTGGTAAACTACAATTCAGTGAGTCCCGATTTGGTGAGTCACATTTCGGTGAGGCACCATCCAGTGAGCTACAATTTTTCAAGTCACCGTTCGATGAGCTACCATTCAGCGAGTCACCATTTTGGAAAGTCTATTCACATTTCTGGAAATTTTAGAAAAATTGTTGAAATGGGTCACCTTGACCTCCAAGAAAACCTCAAACACCATATATCAACAAAGGAATAGAATAGAGAGATCAGGGAAATTACATTGAAGCTAAGATAAGTAAAATACATCATCCCTAGTCTAATATTCCTAAAAAATAAATATCTGTTAATGTAATGCATCGACCCCAGAAGCCCAGCGTCGGTGCATTATTTTAATACATTAGAATGATTACAAGGAATCAAGCCCTGAGAGACTGATCATTTTAGCAATCTTGGAAAATAGATTACATACATGAACATTAAATTACACATTAGAAAACAAAACACAACATGAATGATCCTTTGAGAATGCCATTAATCCCTTAGTTTAACCCTGCTTATAAATCATAAAATACGTTTTCACATCCTGGAAAAAATAAAACATATAAAGGGGGAGATTATATGCTCAGTAAGGATAAAAATATAGCAAAAACATTTATAAATAAGCATAAACCTTTAAGGTAATGTATTAGAATAAAACAAAAGCCTTTTGAACATAAACACCAGCATAATATGGAAAATATAAAATCAAATACTTCCATTTACTTATTCACATGGATATTTTCCTTGATGAATAATCATATTAAATACCAATAGACACTTTCATAATGATGGAATGCATAATTTTAGACCTTAATTTCTGGGTCAAGGCCTCGTTCCAGGACCTATGGGCTAAATGTAACGGGACCCCAACCTGGGGAGCCTTTGTAACTAGACTCCAACCCAGAGAGCCTCTTTAACCAGACTCCAACCCAAGAGTAATTGTAATCGGTCTCCAACCAAGAGAGCCTCTATAAATGAACTCCAAACGAGACGGTCTCCTATAAACTAACCCCACCCCAGAGGGCATACATTTACCGGCCTTGAACCCAGAACATAGTAGTCCAACACATTCATCTTAATAAGAGGTTTAAATATAACATAAACATTCGTATTAAAAGTAGCATACAAAATGTCAATATTTTAACTATAATACATGAATGGCATAAAAATAACTCATCTATAGGAAAACATATCACAAAACCTTAAATACAATGTGGAATATTTTTATCATAATAATTCAACTTCAAAAATGTGTAAAATGTATCAAAGGATTTTGACATAGATGAAATCAAAACTATTTGAGGAAAATATCTCTTTCTATTTTAAAATCATTAATGAGTCACATTATTATAAATAAAAATTTATTTTTAAAATATTATTTTATGATTTTAAGGGAGGCTTCAATGATGTTATAATGACAGACAATAGCCACACCCACTGTATATGTTAAAAAAACAATCTTACCTTAATTTTGTCGAAAAACTCATAATGTACCTTTGTTGGAAAACGATATTAAGATTCCTTTCAAAAACATATAAGGTCAAATATTAATATAAATGACTTTAACCCATTGTATATTAAATTGTAAAATTTGTTTGAAATACAATTTTAATAAAACTAGGATGTGGATGCTAAAGTGGCCCCAGTAGATAATTACGTATAAACAACCTCAAGTAATGAATAGATTGTAGAATTATCCCTCACCATGTACTTTCCTTTAGTCGATGGTATATTTAACCTCCTGTATAAAGACCGTAGTATGTTATAAAATTATACCATAACCATATTAATATATATGATATCATACATGATTCATTTATGACATTATACTACCCATTTAATAATAATTTCCATGTTAAATTAACATTTTAGGTAATAATCGCTTTCTTTATCGTACATGTTTTAACTTGTTACTCTTGATTGTATCACATAGATCATGATTTAAATACATCCAAAATATAATAAATGATATATATATCATATATATTTAGAATATAAATATGTATTATAGACGTATATTTGAAATGGAAAACACCATTTATGTAGACAGTAGGTCGTACGTACACATAAATGTTGTTTCCGTTTTCATATCGAATTGAACAAAACAAAGTGAATAAGATATATGTAAGTACATAAATATATATATATATATATATATATCTAGTAGAATTATTATGTCATTTATTGCATACTTATTAATGATATATATTTTATAATCATCATTGAATGGTGAACATGGAAATGAATCTCATTGCGTCATGGAGACGGTAATCCGTATAAACACACGAGCGACAATATAATTATATTGATGGAGAAATAATATTTAATTTGATGGTATATAATATATAAAGAATAATTAACATGTTATATTTATTACTTACATCAGTTATACTCATTATTATACCCATCCAAATAATAAAGTGTTTAAATAACAAACTACACCACGACGTGGAGACGGTAATCTGTACGTATGCACGCATGGTGACATTTTCATTTATCAAATGGATAGAATAATGAATATGGTTTTACCATTTTTATAAAAACAACAATTTATATAGAATATACTGGGTTTATTATTTTATAATGGAAACAACAAAGATAGAGGATGTGCAAGAAGAAAAGAAATTGAAAGAGGTGATGAAATATTTACCTCTTCTTCAGGTTGTTCCTTTTGATCTGATCAAAATGGATCCTTAGGTTGTATTTCATAACACATTAAGGACTCTATAATGAAGGGAGAAAAGTTGGGAAGATATTTGGGCAGGGGTTGGCTGAGCCAAAAGGATTTGGAGGTGTGAAATTAAGATATGGGGAGGTGCCCTTTTATAAGAGAGGTGAGGGTCATTTTATGAAAAGATCAATATATTATATTATAATAAAATCATTTTTTGGTTTTTAATGGATCCAAAATGAATTATTCAAAGTATAAGGAGGGTTTAGGTTGAGAAATTATCAACCAATATGTTTTAGATAGGTTTAGGTCATCTTATTATACTTATATTTTAGATTTAACTCTTAGTTAAATAGTTTAACATTTAGCATGTATCTTTGTATTTTTATATTATATGGTTTGTAAACCTACTATAAACATTCAAGAGAAACCCAATAGGTTCATTAATGATATATATATATATTATTAAGTCCCTTTGACTAAACCTTATATTTTTATGAATATTATATAAATTAATAACATAATATTTGTTTTAAAAGCTCATTTATGTAAATTTTAACACTATTTTGTATTTTTGTTTTTATAAAAGTCATCAAAAAATGATTACATTGAAAAAAGTACATTGAATCGATGATAAAATGTCATATTAACCTATAAAATTTGTGGATGGCATCAAAAAGTTCAAATTATATTTATTTTAATATTTATAATACAATTTAACTGATTCATTCATTATAAAGGTAATTACTGCATCATCATTGCATCATTAGTAAATTTCATTATTTAATGTATAAAAATTGGAAAATAAAATGCAATTATATAGGAAATATTTTTATATTTCTAAAGAATACTTATAGTAAAAAATATAGCTTTTATAACACCTTGTAGTAGTTTTTTACTTAAATATATATGTTTATGTCATTTTTTCATTACTTAAAATTAATTAATATAAAGTGTCATTGTGACTCTAAAGTGGCTCCAAGTGGTCCCCAAATCGACCCAAGGATGCCCATGGTCGGAAATCTATCAACAAATAGAAAAAGTACACATGTTAGGGTAATTTATTATTATTTTAATATTATTTCGTTACCTATATTACCAGATTTATCCTTTAACCATGGTAAATAAAATATTTACCGAAGTAATTATTAATAATGTATAAAAATAACAGTTACCTATATACACAATTTGGACCTCCTAATTATAAATATGGAATCCATATATCCAAATTCAAAACACAGAAGTGGAAGAAATTAATTTAAATTTAATTCTCATTGACAGAACAAAAAACGTGTTTTAAAGAAATAATAACCATCCAAAGATTGACAACTGTTTATGTCTAATTTAAATGTGAAATTACATCAAATGACCTAAATTATATTAAATGATAAAAATATAATCTAATGATACATAAATACCCTTATAATGTATAATTTAACACTATAAATTATTTCTATTAAAAAAGTTGTTTTTAATTAAAATATAGTACTATTCATCTAAAATTGAAAGTTAACATAAAAGTACCATAAATTTACCCTAAGATAATTTTGATATTCGAAATCCAAAAATAATGTCCATTTTGAAAGATAAAATTTATAAAATTTCAAAATTTTGGTATTACTATTCAAAAAGGATAGTGTGATTGGTCGCAGTGTGTCATAATCTCAAAGTTGTGAACAATGAAAGCTATTTCATTACTCAAATGGAATCATACCAAGGAAGTTTGGGGTGTTAAATTCTCCCCTCCTATAATAAATTTCATTTTCACAATTTAAAATTGTTCTTCGAAAAGGTTAATAATTGAAAAATACTTTTGTGGAAACCCCAAATCAGAAATTAGTTTAATAAAATTTACTCTTAATAAGAGGGAAAGGGAAATGAAATAGTTACTACCAAATTATGATCTCGGATAGGAGAAAATTACTAGAAATTAGATACACATAATTGGAGGAAAAACATATTTATTTATAGGGAGTTATTGAGGTCATCAATCACAAACAAGTGTCAAATTGAGGTACTCAAAGCCATCAATATATGATGATTTAAAATATCGTCGCTTAAACAAAACATAAGTTATTAGGATAAAACATTTTTGGTTTTATGATCTCTTCTCCAAAGTTAAAGAATTAATTTATTCATAGAATAATAAGAAAAAATATTTATATATATACTTGAGATGTAAATTTTAATCCTTCAAATAATTCCTACCACAAACACACCTTTCACTCAAAAAGATAATCGAATTCCAAAATATTCTATTTATCCTAATCGTATAAGGTTAATAAAATGAATTTATATTCATCTGTCAGAATATTTCAAAAAAATAAATTATAAAAACCAGGATATCACATAGTCTATTGGTAGGTGATGCACCCTTTTCTCCCTTCATTCGTGGGTTCATGTCTTGTGGCCTTACCAGACGCAACGGGTTGTCATCTGACCTTCAGGTTGTCCTTTTTTATGAAAATCCAAAAATAATCTCAAGAAATTATTTTACCTTAACAATAGTCTCCAATGTCAATAATAATCAATTCCATCTTTTAGACTTATTCAAAATACTTTTGTCCAAACTCACAGTCCCAAATTAGTAAGGAAGGTAAACATAATGAAGATCCTTTTTCAATTTAATAACATGTGAATAAAATCATCATGTATTATTTTAAAAGACAATAACACCCTAAATTATTATATAACCATATTGATAACATTCATGCTTCCTTATTTCTTATAGAATACAAGATATACTACTTATGTCCAGAAAATGATATAAACTCTTACAATGATGGAATAAACAAATCATTAACTAGTTACAAGGATGTCAACAATATCCAATATAATAAATCAATCATCTCTTATACCAAAATCAATACCTTAGTATCAGGTCCATATTAATGTTTTTTCATTCCTTCAACCATGTATTTTGCAAAAAATTTAACTTTCCATTGAGTAACTTTTCATGGTTCAACACAATCTCAAGTCCCTAATGAAATAGTACTGCAGTACAATCCTTATATACTCTATAATTCTTGTAACATGTATATCATTAATACAATACTCAAAAGAATAAATACTTTTATAACAACATAATAACTCTAACCATTCCTCATCATATTCGTTAGTATCATAACATGATTATTATCCAATAGTAGCATTTGGAGTATACTCTGATGATTTGGTAATTGATTTTCCTAGTGTCCCAATTCATTGAAGATGAAGCATTATACATTTGAAATTTATTTCTTACCCTTAAAATCACGTACACGGTGTCCTTTATCTCCACACTTATAAAAAACTCGCATTCCCATCAAACATTTACCAAGGTGATTCTTTCCATAGTTATCACATATGGGAAAATCCTTCTTTCCCCTCTTCTCTTTATCCATCTTTCTTTATACCATCCTTTTCTTATCTGGCATCTCTTCAAAGCCACAGGACTCCGAGAATTCTATAATTATCTTATAAACACATGATTCTATTTCTTCATATGATGATAATACATTGAATAATATTTCCTTTCTAGATGTGGGATTAATATCATGAATGATATGATCCTTCTTACTCTTTAGATAATTGGTATTGTTGGAGTTCTCATTCCCTATACTCAGTTCCATTTCTAAAAAATGGAATACACTAGGTCAGTTTATGATTCACAATTAATAATTCCAAACATGTAAATCAGTTACCATAACTGTGGCTTTAAAGAGAAGCCACATTATCCCAATCATATCCCCTAAGAATTTCATAACCAAGAGTGTAGTAAGGCCTGTTGTCGTGCACTAGTTCTCGTTTGAGTCTAGCTCAAAGCCATGTTTTCAGGTATTACCCCTAGGTATATCTGTTCTAGAGCAACCTCTACCTACTCGTATATAGACATGGATTTATTTCTTGGAAAACTCACAAAATCTCTACAGTACCAATATTATAGGAAGTTCTTTATAACTAATCCTCAATGTCTATCATAGGGTAGTGTTCTCTAATCAGTGTTTTTCTAAATCTTTATTCCAAGGTTATTACTAAACATCCTATAATACCAATTGTAACGCCTTGACCACAGAATCCTAGAGTCAGTGCATTATTTTTATACATTGGCATGATTACACGGAATCAACTCCCAAAAGACCAATCAGTTTAGCAGTCTTGGAAAATTGATTACATATATGAACATTACATTACACATTATAAAATAAAACACAACATGAATGATCCTTTGAGAATTCCGTTAATCCCTTAGCTTAATCCTACTAATCAATCATAAAATACTTCTTCACATCCTGGAAAAAATAAAACATAGAAAGGGGTGAGCTCAGATTCTCAGTAAGGATAACAATATAGCGGAAACTTTAATAAATAAGCATAAACATTTAAGGCAATGTATTAGAATAAAACAAAAACCTTTTATACATAATCTTTAGCATCATATAAAAAATATAAAATCAAATAATTCCATTTTATTATTCACATGGATATTCTACTAGTATAATAATCACAAGAAATATCAATAGACACTTTCATAATGAAGGAATGAAAAATGCCGGACTTTAATTTCTGTGTCAAGGCCTCATGCCCAGGCCTATGGGCTAACTGTAACCAGACCCCAACCCAAAGAGCCTCTATAACTGGACTCCAACCCGAAGAGCCTCTATAACCGGACTCGAACACAGAGAGCCTCTGTAACTGGAATCCAACCCGAAGAGCCTATGTAACTAGAATCTAACCCTAAGAGCCTCTATAACCGGATGCCAACTAGGAGGTTCTACTGTAACCAGACCCCAATCTAGAGGGCTTACTTTTTCTGGCCCCAACCCAAAACATACTAGTCCAACACATTAATCTTAAGAAGTGGTTGAAATATAACATAAACATTCTTATTAAAACTAGCATACTAAATGTAAATACATTAATCATAAGTCTTTAATGGCATAAAAATAACTATTCGATAGTCAAACATATCAAAAAAACATGAAATACAATCAAGAGGATTTTTATCATAATAAATAAACTTAAAAAAGTGTAAAATTTATCAAAGGATGTTGACATAGATGGAATCAAAGCTATTTGAGAGAAATATCTCTTTCTATTTTGAAATCATTTAAGAGTCACATAATTATAAATAAAAAATATAATTTTGAAAATTTTATTATAAGTTTGTAAGGGAAGCATCTACGATGTTATAATGGCAGAAAATAGCTGCACCCACTGTATAAGTTAAGAACTTTCTAACATTATTTTTGTCGAAAAAGTCATAACGTACCTTATTTAGAAAACAACAGAAGGATTCCTTTCAAAAACATATAAGGTTAAATAAGGGTATAAATTAATTTATCCCATTGTCTGTTAAATAGTAAAAAAATTGAAATAAATTTTTATGAAAACACGGATGTGGATGACAAATAAGTCCCAATAAATAATTACCTATAAACATCCAAGGATATTAAAGAGATTGCAGAATTAACCATTACCTTGAAATTTCCACTAGTCGATGGTACATTTAACCTCCTGTATAAATACCATAGAATGTTATTAAATAATACCCGAACCATATTAATATTTATGATATCATACATGAATCATTTATGACTTTATACTACCCATTTAATTGTAATTATCTTGTTAAATTAATATTTCAGGTGATAATCGCTTTCTTTATCGTAGGTGTTTTAACTTGTTACTATTGATTGTATCACTTAGATCATGATTTAAATACATCCATAATATAAAACATGATTTATATATCATATATATTTAGAATATAAATATGTATTATAGACACATATATAAAATGGAAAACACTGTTTATGGAGACGGTAGGTCATACGTACACATAAAGGTTGTTTTTGTTTTCATATAATATTGAATGAAACTAAGTGAATAAGATATATTTAAGTACATATATATATATATATCTTCAATAGATTTAGTATTTCATATATTACATGGTTATTAATGATATAATCATCATTTAATGGTGAATGTGGAAATGAATCTCATCACGTCAGGGAGACGGTAATGCGTACGTATGCACGAGCAACAATATTATTATCTTTATGGAGAAATATTATGTAATTTGATGGTATATTATATATACAGAATAATTAACATGTTATATTTTTTATTTAAATCAGTTAAACTCATTATTATACCCATCCAAATAAGGATGTGTCTAAATAAAAAACTACACCATGACATGTAGACGGTAATCCATACGCACGAAAATATGGTGACTTTTTAATTTATATGATTGATAGAATAATGATTATGATTTTACCTATAAGGACCCAACCTTAAAACATTACATAATCTTGAATTAAATGAGTAATTTATGTTGAGGATCTTTTTAGGTTTAGAGTTTTAGAGAATTAGATCATAAATAATGCATTAAATTTCACATTTCAACAAGGTGGTTACATAAAAATAGTATTCATTTTCCCATAAAAGGAGACATATTTAAAATAAAACTTTGATTCTTTCTTAACACTTCCACGACACTATCATCACATCATGTACCTTTCCCTTGACCTGTGGGAAACATTTCAAAAACATGGGATGAGCCTAAAAAGCTGAGTAAGGGATATAAAAATACGTAAAGAAAACCATAGTCCATGTATACATAATAATCATTGAAAACATACTTTACTCATAAACATATGCACGTTAACATACCTCATGAAATCATAAGTTTTATGAAGAACTCATAGAAAACATATTACATAAAGGTAACTTGAGGCATTCACAACATTCTTATGTAGGGAGTAACCCTCATGGTTACGTTTGGAATACCCATAACAATATATACCCTAACTCTCTTCAAAGAAACCTTAGTTTTTAACTCCTTCATGTTACCCAATGCATTGGAGAGCTATCACGGGCTCACCCTCCCTTAGTCTATCACGGAATCACCCATCTTCATAAACAATTCTCAAGAACCATAACATAATCGTATCACATAAAAAGTGCATAAATGAAACATAACATTTCCACACATCAATCACAAGATATCAAATACACATTAATATGATAAAAACATTGTCAAATGCATTTTAAATACCAAAAAAAAGTAAAACATGGTATTTATTTTTTATTTAAAAAAAGTTATGGCTTGTAGAGAAAGCCGAAACTGAAATAATGGTCATGGCAGCGGAGAACTCATTGTTGCCGCATACGTAAGACAAAAACATTCCCTTTTTTTATTTTAGTAAAATGATTCGTATAAAAATATTCACATTGAATAAAAGTAAAAGTCAAAGGGGTTTATACACCATATAAAATAAATTAGTGTGTAAATCAAAATATGACTCAATGAAAGGAGTTTAAGACGAAGTCCCATACCTCATGTCCGACTTGACTCGACCGTTCTTTAATCTCCTAAATAATAAGCTAAGTAAAATTTATACTTTCTTAAGAAACGTTCTCAAGTTAATTATTCCTTTTATATCACTTATTACCATGTTGTGGACACAATATAATTATTTATGATAAAACAGTCGTTTTGTTGATCTTTGGTACTTGAACCAAAAATAAACTTCTTATAATTACATGTTGTTCATGTGGTAAAATATCCATTCTATCCAGAAATATATTCATGATTTAGATATCATATATATCATATATATCCATTATATACATGAATTTATAATATGACATAACATTTAGAGGTAAGAAATGAAATGCACCGTTCATGGAGATGGTAAGACGTACGTACGAATGAACGCTACTTTCATTTCTATTTCGTACTAAATGAAATGAAATAATAATGATATAATGGTATATTATATTTCCAGTATAATATCACATATAATATTATTAACACCATCCTTTATATGTCCCACATATGGAATTAACAATTCAAATCACTTTGAGGGGGAGGCAGTCTGCACTTCCTAAAATGAAGATATCGTGTTTACCCAAAATGGAAACCATAAAGGTATTCCATAAATCAAAAATACAGAATCATAAGGAAAACATAAACATAATATATATCATATATAAATATAGTGACATATTAATGGCCACCATGAAAGGTGTTAAAAGAAGATTGAATAATCATTGTTTCGTGAGGTAGTAATTCGTTATCCACAGAAACAGTAGGTTCTTTAACCATTAGACGGAGGTGAGTGTAAGTGTAAATCTAATAATTCTCATAAAAACATTCTAGTATATTTAATATACTGGTTTTGTTAAATAATAAAGGAATAAAAAGAGTTTATGGGGTTGTAGAAGAGAAATAAAACAAAATAATATAAGAGAAGACATTACCTTTAAATCGGGTAACTCCCCTTGGTTTGAACCAAAATGGTGTCTTGAAGAACATTATGCCTAAGGTAAGGCTTCTAGGATGAATAGAGGGATGTGTAAAGATAAAATGAGCATATTTTGGTCTATCCAAAGTCTTGAGAGGTGTGGGTAAGGTGGTTGTGTTGGGGGCCTTTTATAAGAGGGAGGAGGGGCACTCTTGGAAAGTCCTGAAAAGTTACATTGTCATAAAATGATTTTCGGATATTAAAGGTCCCAAAATTATATATTTCGATGATATGGTGATAAGGGTTCTAAATACACCATACAATTGGTTTTTTAAAAGTTTATGTCTTAGATTTACCTTATCTTTTCATTTTATTTAAATCATTAATTAATGAGATAATCACTCCATCATCTTGGTGTCATAAATTAATTAATTTATTTAATGTATAAAAACTCTAAAAAAATCATTATGTAGGAAAACATTTTGTGTTTCTAATGAATAATTATATTCAAAAATATGACTTGAATAACCCCATGTAAAAATTGTTTTAGTAAAACAATACATGTTTGTGACACTTTTATTTTATTTTAAATAAAAAGTTA
The DNA here is from genome assembly GCA_963277665.1 of Viscum album. Lineage (NCBI taxonomy): Eukaryota > Viridiplantae > Streptophyta > Magnoliopsida > Santalales > Viscaceae > Viscum > Viscum album. The sequence goes on from OY728161.1 coordinate 1,878,518,044, forward strand.
TTAATGTCAATTTCTTACCCAAGTGGATCCATGGGGTCCCCAAGTTGAATCAAGGATTTTCTTGGTCGGACATGACTTATAAAATATGTTAGGACAAGGGTAAATGTAATTTCATATTATTTTATCATTATATTTACATTTAATTACACTAATTACCTTTAATCGTGATTAATAAAACTTTTAAGTTACTATTCAACAAAAAATTATTTTAATCCCATTGAAAAAAAACTTACATCCTAATGACAACCATGTATGTCATATTTTTGACTTTAAAGTCACAAAAGTGCTACAATTTAATATAAAAGAAAAGTCAGTTATTTTAACTACCACTTAGTGGTTTCACTATTCATAAAAAATTGATGTTTTTCAGAAAAATACCAAAAATTAACCCTAAGCTATATTTGATGTTATAAATTCTAAAACGATTTCCATTTTACCAAATTTAAAACAAACAAGTTGGATTAATTATTTTTATAATTAATTCCTACTGTCAAAACAAATAACATGTTTTTTAGAAACAATATCTATCAAAATATTGACACTTGCTTATATCCAATTTCAAAGTGAAATTAATTTCAATGACCAAAATTGGATTAAATGGTAAAAATATATTTTAACTGCACTTTAAACCCAATTAAAAAGATAATATATCCATATAAATAAATTAGATTAACAGGAGGTTTTGAATTAAAATATAACATTTCTACTAAAAATGATCTTTATCAAAAAAATAACAAAAATTTACACAAAGTAAATTTTGATGTCCTGATTCTAAAGAAGGATTTTGTTTTGTCAAATATAAAATATAAAATTTTAAAAATTATATTTAAAAATGGGTCACCATAAAAATGCGGTTAATCGGCCTTTTAAAGAATATTAGAAAGTTTTTGCTTAAAATTGGATTAATTTTCATTTTAAGCCTCTAACATTTATTTGGATAAATGAAAATATATTTGACAATAATATATAATAATTTCGTAGTCAGTTTTTTTCGTTCCTGCCATTACAATGGCTAGGGGTTAACGACCATTTAAAATAAAATTATTATATAATTAGTGTGAAACTTAAGATTCAAAGTAAGTCATTGTTGCGTATTGGGTACTCCATTAAACATATAATTCCCTTTAAAGTAATATTAATATTTTATTCACAAAGATGAATAAATATGAAAATGTTATATTCTTTATTTACCTGGAATGTTACATCCTTCCCCCTTTTGGAAATTACGTCCTCTCAATTTTAAAATTGGGCTCAGAAACTTCATTGAAAGTCCCACATTAGAATAAGAGTCAGTAAAAATATCACTTAAAAAAAGAGAAGTACGAAGGTCACCCGAGATAACCCATACAAGGATTCCATGAAAACATGGATATGGAGGAGAAAATAAAGGGTCATGTTCTGATGTAGAGAGATAGAAAACATTATTAGGAGAATGTTAACCCCAAGAAAATCATAAACTTAAGATGGGTTAAACGGTATGTGATTCCCCAATAGGAAAACATAACAAACAACATTTTTGTTTTAAGTTAATTTTCAAAGAGGAATTTATTTATGAGATTAAATATATCATAAGTAAACATACTAACTTTTCATGTAGACTTTCATCTTTTACTAGATTTCTAACTCAAACTCATATTTTCTCCAAACGATGAGTATTTCAGGATGACTTGTTCAAATTAAGAGCACAATAATAAACTTTTAGAGAATCATCTAACCCACAAAAGATGAAATATATATTTCCCATGTTTTTAAACCATATCCAAAACCAAAAATTTTTAGTACAAGATCAAATAATACCCAAAAAAGATAATCCTTTATAAAAAGAAATACTACTAATCTCCAAAATTTGTCCAAAAAAATGAAAAGTTCCTCAAAGACCATTCAATATACAGCTATCCATAAAATTCTTCAAAGTAATACAAACTAATAATTAAACCCAAATCTCTGAAGGATTTAATCACAGAGTCTTCCAATATAAATCTTTACATTTATCTCCAAATGACATCAGTTACTCTTAAAGTCTCAGACTGATAAATAACTAACCTAATCACATATCCTCCTTGATAGGCTATTAATTTCCATAGATAACCCAAAAAAACTTATTCTTGATTCATAAGATAGTCTAAATAAAAATAATTTTTCATACTGAACAAGGACTTCATGTAGTCTAGTGGTAGGCGATAAATACCAGTCACACTTTGGTTCTGGGTTCGATTCCCACAGCTTTGTCTGACGCGACGAGTTGTCACACGGTCTGCGTGTTGTCCTTTTTCCAAAACTATATAATTCTTAAAAAATTCCCCAAAATGAGATAAAATCATCAAAAATAAATGCAACATAATTTAACCTCAAGATTATCTCATGCCTTTCGTTTTATATCATAACATATAGTAACCCAGAATTACCTCAAAATTAAGGATCATATAAACCCTAATGGTAACCTCTATAATTATTACCTAAAATTTCACATCGAGTTGGTTATCTCGTACATGATTCATTAGAGAACTCACCAAGGTTCAAGTGGTTAATCATGACTCTTGCGATTTGGTTGAGAAAAACCACAAGAGTTCTCATTGAAGCTTCTATATCATTTAGTTGTTCTTTTAGAAAACCGTCTCAGTTTTCTTAACATCCACTATCACTTTGGTGCCTGATAGATCCATCCATTTACTAAAACTAAAAAGGTTAGTGTTATTATATCATTAGAATCATCATATAATACTATGCTATAATTATTCATTTTATCATAAACTCATTCACATTATCCAAAACTGTGACTCTTTATGAGATCCAAACCATTATGGAAATTATGCTTAAAGAATACCCTAATCTTTAAACTTATCTAAACAGACCTCTGATACCAACTATAAGTCCCCAGCCTTATAACATTACATAATCTTGAGTTACATGAATAATTCACATTGAGGATCTTTTCAATATTAGAGTTTTAGATAATTAGATCATAAATCATGCATTGCATTCCACATTTCAACACGGTGGTTAAATAAAAACTGTATTCATTTTTCCCATCAAATGAGACATATTTAAAATAAAACATGGATTCTTTATTGACACTTCCTCAAAACTATAATCACATCATGTACCTTTCCCTTGACCGGTGAAAAATAGTTCAAAAACTTGGGATGAGCCTAAAAAACTCAGTAAGGGATATATAAATACGGAATGAAAACCTTAGTCCATGTATACATAAGATTCATTGAAAACATAATTTACTCATAAACATATTCTCTTTAACATACCACATGAAATTCTAGGGTTTATGAATAACTCATAGAAAACATAAGACATAAAGGTATCATGAGGCATTCATAACATTCTTACGTAGGGAGTAACCCTCATGGTTACGTTTAGAATACCCATCATAGTATATTCCCTAAATATCTTCTGAGAAACCATTTCATTTAACTCCTTCTCATTACAAAATGCATTGGAGAGATATCACGGGCTCACCCACCCTTAGTTTATCAAGGAACCACCCGTCTTTATATACAATGACCAAGAACCATAACATAATTGTATCACATAAAACATGCAGAAAGAAAACATAACATTTCCACATTTCAATCATAAGATATCAAAAACACATTGATATAATAAAAAAATAATCAAAACCATTTTCAATACTAAAATAAATGAAAAGTAAAACATGGTATTTATTTTTCATTTAAAAAAATTTTATGGCTTGTAGAGGAAGCCGAAACTCAAATAATAGTCACAGCGGCGGAGAACTCGTTGTTGCCGCATACGTAAGACAAAAACATTCCCATTTTCATTTAGTAAAATACTTCATATAAAAATATTCCCTTTGAATAAAAGTAAAATTCAAAGTGGTTTATACACCGTATAAAATAAAGTTGTGTATAAAATAAAATATGTCTCAATGAAAGGAGATTGAGACGAAGTCCCACACCTCATGTCCGACTTGACTCGATCATTCTTTAATCTTCTGACTAATAAACTAGAGTAAATTTTTACATTATTAAGAACATTTTTCAAGTAAATTATTCCTATTATATCACTTATTACAATGTCATGAACATTATGTAATTATTTACGTTAAAACGGTCATTTTGTCGATCTTTGGTACTTGAGCCAAAAATAAACTTCTTATAATTACAAGTTGTTCATGTGGTAAAATATCCATTATATCCAGAATTATATTCATGATGTAGATATCATATATATAATATATATCCAATATATACATGCATTTATAATATTACATAACATTTAGAGGTATGAAATGAAATGCACCGTTCATGGAGATGGTAAGACGTACGTACGCATGAACGATACAATCATTTCTATTTCATATTTAATGGAATGAAATCATAATGATATAAAGTTATATTATATTTCCAGTATAATATCACATATAATATCATTAACTCCATCGTTTATATGTCCCACATATGGCATTAACGATTCAAATCACTATGAGGGGTGGTAGTCCGCACTTCCTAAAATGAAGATATCACGTTTACCCATAATGGAAATAATAAATGTATGACATAAATGAAAAATAAGAATCATAAGGAAAAAAAACAAAATATATATCATATAAAAACATAGTGACATCGTAATTGCCACCATGAAAAGTGTTAAACGAATATTGAACAATCATCATTTCGTGAGGCAGTAAATCTCCATCCACAGAAACAGTATGTTCTTTAACCATTAGACGGTGGTGTGTATAAGTGTAAGTAAAATCATTCTAATAACAACAACCTAGTATATTTAAGATACTGTTGTTGTTACAAAATGATGTAATAAATAGAGTTTAGGGGGTTGGAGAAGTGAAATAAAACAAAACAATATAAGAGAAGACATTACCTTTAAATCGGGTAACTCCCCTTGGTTTGAACTGAAATGGTTTCTTGAAGAGAATTATACCTAAGGTAAGGCTTCTAGAATGAATACAGGGATTTGGAGAGATTGAATGAGTGGATTTTGGTCGATCCAAAGGCTTTAGAGGTCTGGGTAAGTAGGTAGAGGTGTGGGCCTTTCATAATAGGGAGGAGGGGAACTCTTGGACACTCTTGAAAAGTTACTTTGTTATAAAATGATTTTTGTATATAAAAGGTCCCAAAAAGATATATTTTGTGGATAAGTACATATGGGTTTTAAATATACCCATCCAATAGGTTTTTGACAAGTTTATGTCTTATGTTTTACCTTATCTTTTCATTTTATTTAAATCGTTCATTAATGAGGTAATCACAACATCATCACGGTGTCATAAATAAATTTATTTATATAATGTTTAAAATTTTTATAAATAATATCATGATGTAGGAAATATTTTTAGCTTTTTACTGAGTATTTATAGTTGAAAATATGACTTGTATAACCCCATGTAAAAATTGTTTTAGTAAAACAATACATGTTTGTGACACTTTTATTTTTACTTTAAGTAAAATGTTATTAATGTCATTTTCTTACCCAAGTGGCTCCATGGGGTCCCCAAGTTGACCCAGGGATTATATTGGTCGGACATGACTTATCCAATAAGTTTAGGACAAGTGTAAAGGTAGTTTCATATTATTATATCATTATATTTACCTTAAATTACATTATTTAGCTTTAATCACGATTAATAAAACTTAAAAGTTACTATTCACCAAAACATTATTTTAATACCCTTGAACCACATTTTAAATCCTAATTACAACCATGTATGTTATATTTTTGAAATTCAAATCATTGAGGTGGTAAATTTTCATTTAAATGAAAAATCAGTTTTTTTAACTACAACTTAGTGGTTTCACTATTCATAAAAAATTGATGTTTTTCAGAAAAATACCAAAAATTCACCCTAATATATATTTGATATTCTAAATTAGAAAATTATTTCCATTTTAGAAAATTCAAAACATAAAATTTTCATTAATTATTTTTATAATTAATTCCCGCTGTCAAAAAAATAGTGTTTTTAAGGAACAATATTTATCAAAAGATTGACACTTGTTTATGTCCAATTTCAAAATGAAATTAATTCCAATTACCAAAATTGGATTAAATGGTAAAAATATATTTTAAATACACTTTAAACCCAATTAAAAAGATAATCTATCCATATAAATCAATTATATTAAAAGGAGGTTTTGAATTAAAATACAACATTTTTACTAAAAATAATCTTTATCGAAAAAATAACAAAAAATTACACAAAGTAAATTTTGATGTCTAGATTCTAAAGAAGGATTTTATTTATTTAAATATAACACATAACATTTTCAAAAGTATATTTAAAAATGGGTTTCCATCAAAAGATAGTTATTCGACCTTTTAAAGAATATTATATGATTAATGCTTAAAATTGGATTCATTTTCATTTTAAGCCTCTAATATTTATTTGGATAAATGAAAAAATATTTGACAAGAATATATAATCATTTGGTAGTTAGTTCTGTTCATTACTACCATTAAAATGGCTAGGAGTTAACTACCATTTAAAATAATATTATTATATTATTAGTGTGCTACGTAAGATTTCAAAGAAACTCATTGTTGTGTATTGGGTACGACATTAAACATAGCATTCCCTTTAAAGTAATATTAATATTTTATTAACAAATATTAATAAATATGAAAATGTCATATTCTTTATTTACCTGGGATGTTACATTACCAGTTTTATAATAACATTATCTTATATAGAATATAATAGATTTATTATTTTAGAATGGAAACAACAAATAAAGAGGAAATGTAAGAAGAAAAGAACATGAATGCAGTGATGAAATATTTACATTTTCATCGGGTTCTTCCTTTGTATTTGATCAAAAGGGATCCATAGGTTATCTTTCTGACCAAAAGATGGACTCTAGGGTTAATGGATGAATTTTGGGAGGATATTTGGGTAGGGTTTGGCCGAGACAAAACAATTTGGAGGTGTGAAATATAAAATAAGGGGAGGTTCCCTTTTGTAAGAGAGGTGAGGGTCACTTTAGGAAATGTTTGAAATATTGTTTTATAATAAAATCATTTTCGGTATATAATGGATAAAAAAAGAATTATTTAAAGGATAATAAGGGTATGATTAGAAAACCTCTCAACCAATATGTTTTAGATTGGTTTATGTCATCATATTAACCTTATCTTTTAGATTTAACTCTTACATAAATAGTTTTACATTTCCCATGTCTCTTTGTATTTTTATATTTTATGGTTAATAAACTTACAAAAAACTCAAAAGAAAACCCTAATAGGTTAATTAATGACATATATATTATTATTAAGGCCATTTGGCCAAGCCATTAATTTTTTGGAATATTATATCAATTAATAATACAATATTTGTTTTGAAAGCTCATTTATGTCAATTTTGACAATATTTAGTATTTGGATTTTGTGAAAGTCATAATACATTACTACTTCAAAAAAAAAATTAATCAATACTAACATGTCATATTAACCTAAAAAATTCTTGTATGGAATCAAAACATTAAATTATATTTATTTTAATATGTATAATACCATTTAATTGATTCATTCATTAATTAGGTAATTACTTTCTCATCATTGTGTCATTAATAAATTTAATAATTTAAAGTCTAAAAATTATAAATAAAATACAATTATGTTTTAAATAGTTTTATCTTTATAATGAATACTTATAGTCGAAATTATAACTTATATAACACCTTGTAATAGTTTTCTTACTAAAAGATATATGTTTATGTCATTTTTGTCTTTATTATAAATTAATTAATATAAAGTGTCATTATCACTCTCAAGGTGCTCCACATTATCCATAAATCGTCCCAAGGATGCCCAGTGTCAGACATTTATCAACCAATAGAAATATGACATGTGTTAGGGTAATGTAATATTATTTTAATATTATTTCTTTACCCATATTTACCGGATTTACCCTTTAACCGGGGCAAGTCAAATATTTACAGAAATAATTTTTCATAATTTCTAAAAATAAAAGCTACCTATTTACATAATTTGGACATCCTAATTCCAAATATGGAATCGATTTTTATAAATTCATGACACAAAAGTGTCAGAAATCAATTTAAGATTAATCTCTACTGTCAAACAAAAAGTGTGTTTTTATGAAATAATAACTATCAAAAGGTTGAAACTTGTTTTTGTCCAATTGAAATGTGAAATTACATCCGATGAACTAAATAATATTTAATGATAAAAATGTAATCTAATGATACTTAAAAACCATTAAAATTTATAATTTATCACTATAGATTATTTCTATTAAAAAAACTGTTTTAAATTAAAATTTAGTTCTATTCATAAAAAATTGATTTTTTTCAGAAAAGTACCAAAAATTCACCCTATTCTAATATTAATATTACAAATCCAAAAATGAAGTCCATTTTGAAATATAAAATTTATAAAATATCAACCAAGAGGTATTACTATTCATAACAGCTATTTTGATTGGTCGTGGTGTGTTAGAATCTTGAAGGTGCGTACAATGCACGCTATTGCATTATTCAAAGGGAAAAGTACAGTGAAAACATGAGGTGTTACAGGTAATCTAATAGATTTATTAATTTTATAATTTTAAGTTGTTCAATGAATATTGGTGAGATATTATTCTACCAATGAATACATTGGTAGCCCATCCTTGGAGAAACTGTCAATAACACCGTTTCTCTAACTTGAAACTCAATATGATTCCATCATCGACTGGTATAAGACTATATTCTAGATTGAGTTATCAACATGAACATTCTGATCAATAGGACCTGCTCTGTAGTATCTGGAATGAAATGTTTTCTTATTAAGAATCCCTCCCCTACCTCAAACAAGAACATATTAAAAATTGAATGGCCTACCATAAAAGTATTCTTAAGGATCCATCTCAATGGTATCCTTACAACTATTATTATAAGAGAAATTAATGCTAGGTATCTGTATCTATGAATAACCTTGATGTCAAGGACACATTCCTAAAGCATGTTCTATAACAAATGAATCATGCAATCTATCTTTTCATTGGTATGAGAGTGATTGTTCATTCTCATAAGAACCTTTGTAGCAAAGGCATTTTGGAAAACCTTCTATAACTATGATATAAAAATGGTGTCCCTATCAGATATTATATAATGCAGAGCTACCAGAAGGCATAAAACATTAATGAAATATATCCACCCTAGGTTATATATTATGAACGTTTATAGAGTTGTTAAGAAATATATGACCCTATCAAATTTTCCCTCAAACCCCACACTGTATCATCTCCAAGATGTGATCTACGTAAATCCTTTACAAAAAACATAGATAACTCATCTCATTCCAACTCTAGAATAGAGGACATCTATTATAGTCTAGTAAGTTTATGATGTTATGCCTCCACCTTTTAACATAATAAAAAATGATTGATAATGCCAACTATTTACCATTTCTTACTAGGACTCCAATAATGGAGACATATGTCTCGATACATGAAGATTACATCATTGTGATATTTCCAAAATGAGGCATAAAATTACCACATCATGTCCTATCTAATTCTTTTTTTGGAACCATACACACCCATGACATCATTAGAACTCATCTTCATCCATGGTCAAACCAGAATTATAAAATTTATCTAAGATTATTTCCCATAGGAGTAAGCCTTTTGGAAATAAAATTTACCCCATTCTCACTAATTAGGTAAGAGAAGAGGTCACTGGTAGGAATGATAGGATATCCTAATAATGATCCTCTTAAACCTCAACATGCATCTCTGAATACATGGTCATGAGTTTCCACTCAACATTAGCCTCATAAACCCCCAATTTCTGAGTCTTTAGGTTCAAATCATCAACTACAACATTTCCTTTTCTAGGTATATATCCCAGCTCAAAATCAAATTACTACGTATTATCAATCCACCAGCGGTGTATAATATTCAAATCCTTAATTATAATGATTTTTCGTAACGGTTTTGTGATATTTTAATAACAAAATATTCTCTCCTTGTAAGTATTGTCACCGACTACGTATATCATGGAAAACTACAGCTTACATGAGGCTTTTCATTGGGCAATTATTCTTGTGAGGCCTCAATTGATAAGACATGTATTGAACGACTCACTCAACCTCAATAGAATAACTCCATTCTTAATAACTAATGTTTCACAATAGGCAATATAAATTCTTCCATTCTTATGAGGAATCAATATCAAAATTGATGTCAATATATCTATTAACTCATTAAAATGTTACTTTACAAGATCCATACCATAAATATTCAAGCCATTCCTTGACAAGTCCATAAGTAGCACTACAAGGTAGGATAAATCCTAGATAAATCTTCTTTAATATGAATATATCCTCAACTATCTGTGTATATCAATGGTTTTCTTGTGATGCTCCCAGAAAACTACATCACTCAATTTCTGTGGGTATAATGAATCTCCTAAATCAATGATTATATTAATCAATACTATTAATTTATCAATCCAAAATTTTCAATTAATGATATGATCATATAGATTATTATCTCTTAGTTTATTTTAAATGATATCAAAATGATTAGCTTTTTCTGGTCGAGAACAAGCATACACTAATATGTTATCTATGAAGCGTACCATAAATTAATCTAGATATTGGTGGATAACCTGAATCATTATTCCCATAAATTTATATGGTTGGTTCATGAGAGAAAATAACATGACATGATACTCATGCAGTCCCTACCTTCTCCTGAAAGTAGTGTGAGGTAAGTCTGATCATATGACATGCACCTGATGATAGCCCAAACTTAAATCTATATTTTAAAACCCTCTTATCTTCTGAGATGATCGATGTGGCCTTCAAATCAAGGAAATGGAAACTGATTATTTACAATATTTGTTTTTTCAATTGATGGTAATCAGCACTAATATTGAGGGTACAGTACACATTCCGAGAAAATGGACTGGTGAACCCCTAGTAGTTGTGTTGGGGGATATTAAACATTTACCCTTTATGTCATCTAACTCTTTCTTTACATACAAATTATCCATATATTCCATACTATAATAAGCAAGGTAAACTGGTGATGATCCTAGAACTAGATCAACAGTGAATTATACCAATCACACTAGAGGTAACCCAAAAAAGTCATTAGTGTATACATCCCTCAAACAATCCACTAAAGGAGGAAAAATTGTGTTCCATAACCATTGATAATCCAATAAGATACATGAAATCAGAGTTTTCATTTTAACCATCCTTAAAATCTTGTTTCCATCTTGAGTCACATGAACATCCCATTCTCCCTTATTCATGTGTCTACCTCCCCAGGGTGATATAAACTTCACCCTCTTATGATAGCAGTCAATATGGGCTCAATAGAAAATTTAAAAATTCATCATGATTATTATATCAAATCCAATCATGTTGAGGAAGAAATATTTGATTTGAATAGTTTTCCTCCTATCTCATGGGGATAATATTTACAATGATGAACACTCAATGATCATACACCTAGTGGGTGGGGACCAATATCACAACACAAAAGTGTTCGAACTGATGGCCCATACACTCCATGATTTCTTGATATATAAAAGAGTGTGACTTGTATATGTAAAACAAATTAGACCTAATATATAGTATATTATTATAATACATTATGAAGTATAAGTTTTGGCACATTGATTCTCTAGAATATGATACAATTCATGTAACTGGTTTGTACCATGACCATTACTCACTACCTGAGTACACTAAGAATGATTAATATAATGGAACTATGAATCATGATTATGAATACATTTTTCTCAACCAACCCCTCAACCAAAGTTCCAGTAGAATTCATGATTCATATCTAGAAAGTTGCTACTACCCCCACTCCATAATATGAAGGAGGTATAGATCCTTGATAGATATGAACTAATGGAAAATCCCTATAGAAGTACTTGATGTTCTCTATCTAGATGTGGCTTATGTATTCCAATGTATCCCAAATACATTGGGGTTTTGAATGTCTAGGAATCCTATTGTAGTGAAATATCATGAAAATTTCTGTATGAGGGGTCTACATATAGGTACCCTCACAAGAATCCTCAAAGTGATGCTTTTTCTCTCTTAAAGGACCTCTAGTGGATCTCGGTGATGAACCACTCTAGTCCCCACCATCAGCATCCCTTATACGCAACTATGTAATAATGGATATAATGATTATATAAAAAATAGTTGTTAGCATGGAAATATTTACTTGTGACTAGATGTCGTGTACCAGCTTATCATTTAATTCCCTTGTGGTCATAAGATCACCATCTAGTAGAGTTAGTGTGAATTTTTTTTGATAAGTAAATCAAGTAGAATACACCACGAAATACATGACTCTCTTATATTAGTTTATGAACTCTCTAGACCACTCATATCCCAGAGTCTATTGAAAGTAATTTTCATAGAAGATCATCTATATATCATCAAATACCATATCTCGATGATAATATTCCTAGAAATAACGTCTCACCATCACATAGAAGATTCACATTGTATATAAGAAAAAAGAATCACCCTCTTTTATGGTTTTGTCTCCATATGCTCCAATATAGAATGATTAGATTAGAGCCATGAATCTTTAATGTATAGACCTCTATCATTTTAAAATGTGATAGGAATATTTATTTGGAACTCCTATGTCAACAATTCCATAGATGTGGTAGATTGAATGACACGTTGTATATTTTTCATCATGCGGAAGTAACCATCATGGAATTTTCAGTCAATTCCCATATCATGAAAATGAAGAAGATTCATAGGTTGAACTATAGGATGGATCACTAGTGGCACATAGACTTCCAAATTAGTTTTATGTTTGTCACTTATTTCTTAGAGTATGAATCGAGGATGTTTTGGATCTATGCTACTACAATTCTAAATTCATACCGCATAATATATATTAATAATCAAAAGATCACATATAGATAACTAGGACAGGTACACAACCTTATTAAAAAAGGAGAACTCCTCTCTTTCATCTATAATGGTCTAGTTGTGTTGTAATCATAAACCATAATAGGCTATAAAAATGTACGTGAAACCCTAATTTCCCACTTTTTAAGCTAATAAATTTTAAGGTTTTCAGTTTCAAAATTAAATTTCATTTATATTTATATTTGTTCACAATTATATTTATGAAATGGTTAAACCAAATGGTTCACATATTCTAATTCATATGTTTTTATACACATTAACAATCCAAACATGGAATCCACATAATCCACACCATAACAAGTTATTACCCATACGACCAATTGTCCATAACTCAACATTCCACATTTGACTTCTTAGGTTGTTTATTGCAGACTTATTAGAAAATATACATTATTATTTTATAGACACTCTAAGTATAATATATGTTTTCCAATTAACTATAAAAAAGTTCATTACATTTCAAAATATAATAATCAAGTACTGACTATATATACTATGAAAATCCATGTGGAAAATATACCTGGACTATAAAAATGCATGGAATATTTTTCTTATTGTTCCTAGAATGATAAATGTGATGAAAGACCCAGATTTAATTGTGAAATGTAATAAAGTAAATCACATTACAATAAAAATAATAATAATAATATCCTCATAATACATGTGTGTCACACAATGGTGATGTCTTATAGAACATAATAGGATAAAACAAAGAACAAGAATAAATAATCCAATGTAATTTGGGTTTCCTCTATATGTGGGATTACTACGCCTATGAAAAATCACTTTACCAACTATCTTTAGATCACATTATCTAGTTTAATACACAAATAGAAAAAAAATTCACTAATATCACTTTTTAATGTCTCAAAACATAGTGGACATGACTTTTGTCTTGAGCCGGTGGTTTATATGGACTCAAGAGTGGATCCTTATAATCCAGAGGCTACAGACTATCAAAAGGGTTCCAAGGTGGTATATTGTGAAGACTATATCATCATATCAAATTAGCAAAATAGATATAATAAATAATAGAAAACAGTGGATAAAAATTGTAAACTGAATCTTAAATCACCTGACCGATATGCTTTAATTTTGGAAGAATATACAAAAAGATAAAATTAATTGAAAAAAATAAAATTCAGTAAGAAAATATGATAATATTAGTGGAAAACATGCAGTTTCATATACATTATTTCATAGAATGATGATATACAAAAAGTGGTGAAATAGGGGACCTGAATATACATTAAGATATAAAAAAATAAAAAAATACTGATCAACTAGTATAAAAATATTATTATCAGACCTATTCTCCAATTATCTATACAATAAGTAAATAATATCAAATATCTATTATAGGAAGCTTCCCCTTATCTATACTCTTAGAAAAGTAATGAAAATGGGTACCAATGGAATCCTTTGTAGGTTTTGAGAGAAAATAATAGTAGACCCCCACCAATAGTGTAAATATGTAATCCAACTTGTATCCATAAAAATAGTAGTGTGTAGGTATATAGAATGTTAAACAGTACTGAATATATAAATAACACCCAAATAAAGTTCCTATTGGACACCTGTTGGCTCTACATGATTCAAAAAAATCTATAATGTGAGTCTAATATATAAATAAATAAATATATATATATGTATTACAATAATAAAATATATATCATTATATATCATATCCTAATATATTCACAATGTACGTGAGGATGTAAGTTGGAATATACAGGAATACATGGTTCTGGTTGGACTGGGGCATAACTCTAGAGTCTATTACCAATCCTAATAAGCCAATAATCCCAAGAATAAGGGTAAATGCTAGGAATATCATAATTACTATGATTAATCCTGATCAACACTCGAGATTGGTAGGGTGATATGTCATTCCCAACAATCTAAATAGAATAGCATGTAATGTTATTACCATTTACCATATAATAGGGTATATAAGGAATCATTCTTAATCATTAAATAATCTTGAATTATGTCAAGAATTCACATTGAGGATTTTCTAGGTTTAGAGTTTTAAAAAATTTGGCCATAACTATTACATAACAACTTGAATATTACATGTAGACACAACTACCCAGTATACATTTTTCATAAAATATATCCTCTTAAAAAGAAACATGTCCAGTTCTCTGTTTTAGACATCATGACTTTTCCTTAATCACATCCTTGTCCCTATTCCACTTCATAATCTGTGAAAAACATTTCAATAACATGAGATGAGAAAAAAGCTCAGCAAGGGATACACAATGAATGAAAAATCATTGTTTTTGGAAACAAAAAGTAATCCATAAATACTTTATCATAAGTAATACTTTTCACCTTTATGACGTAGTAAATACTCTTCACTGAATAAATGATCATTGCTTACCCTTTTGTAACCAAAAGATTAACATAAAACCCAAATAAACAATACATAAAATATAAAAGTAATTTGGGACATAAACATACATCAATGGAATAACCATATGGTCTACTTCCACACATATCACTAAATGTAATATCCATACGGCCGACTTCCATACCCAATGCATTGGAGGTTATAACATAACCACCCTTCCTAGTTTATTACCGCACCACCCGTCATTTGGTTCATCACATAACCACTAGTCAAATGACCAAGTACTATTATAAATCATAACACATAAAATATTTTTAATATAAACATTTCACAAATATCATTTCCAAATTGTAATTAAAATATATTGTTTCAAGATATTGAGATAATCAATTATTAATCAAACCATTTTCAAAACCATTTAAAACATTTAATAAAGAGATTTTTGAATCAAAGTGTCCCATACCATGTTGAAGATTTTAAAGGAAGTAATGTTAAAAAACATTAATGTTCATATAAATAAATACTAAATACAATTTTGAACACATGGACATTAATAAGATGAATTTAGAGGAATAATTCATTAAATCTTTTAAAACAATGTTTTAGCTAAAGTGTCTCGTAACACTTGAGAAACACTTGACTAAACATATTTAAAGAATTGTGTAAAAAAACATATTATATCTTGAGAATAATGATATTAATGATATAATATTCCAAAGTGTAGTATATACGCCATATAAAAGTGAATTGGCGCATAACAACAATGAAGTCTCAAGAGAATATAATTGTGACGAAATCCCTTATAAAGACAGTATCCTTAGATTAAGGGTAAATAAATTACATAATTATGTTAGAAACAATTTAATACACTGAATATAAGTGGATGTTATGTGTGAAACAATAATAATTTATTCACACATATTTATAACATGAAATAATCAAGAAATATAATTTTAACCCAAAAAATTGAAATTGGGTTATGAAGTTCCTTTAAAGAATTTCGACAGCCTAACGACGTCACATTAAAATTTAGAAAAGTAGTTTGATGAGAGAGAAAAGGGTATCTAATAACTTGTATATAATATTTACATCATTAAGGATATATAAAAACATATACCAATATTATAATATGTAAATTAAAACACATAACAAAAAAAGTCTCTAAAAAGGGGAGGGTCAAAGGTTCCCTTAACGATTTTGTAACTTATGAAACATTCAATATATTAAAGAAGGATCAAAAAATGAATATTTAATTACCCATAAATAAATGTATATTAATCAATTAATACAATCATTGCAGGTACATACACCACAAAAAATTAATTACTGGCAATATAGCACGAATCTCACAGGAATAAGAAGTGAGATTGAAACCCCTTACAACATTGTAGTCAAATGAGTCATAAGAAGATAATTTAATAATAAAAATAAATTGAATCACATAAAACCATTAATATAATGATAATAAAGATAATATATATCAAATGTAAGTACACAATACACCACATTCAACAAATAAGTAGTGAACAATAGAAATCTCACAGAATTAAAAGTGAGATAAGATACCCCTTACCTGGTGTTTGACTAGACTTTTTTCTTCATTATTATTCCTGAATAATAAACATAAGTTAACTTATAATTTATTAAGAACAATATTAAAGTATATTATTCCTTTTATATCAGTTATTACTAAGTTATAAATATTATGTAATCATTTAAGTTAATAATGGTTGTTTTTTCGATATTTGGAATTTGAATCAAAAATGGACTTCTTATAATTACAAGTTGTTCATGTGGTGAAATGTTCGTTATATCTAGAATGGTATTAGTGATTTTGATATCATATATATCATATATATCTAGTATATACAATAATTTATAATGGTACATAACATTTGGAGATAAAAATGAAATGCACCATTCATGGAGACGGTAAGCCGTACGTACGCATGAATGCTGCTTCCATTTCTATTTCATATTGTAATGGATTGGAAACTTAATGATATATAAGTATATTATTATTATAGTATAATATAATATATAATTACATTGACTCAACTCTTTACACCTTCCACATAAGGAATAAAAGAGTCATATCACTTTGAGGGGGCGGTAGTCCGCACTTCCTCAAATGTGATTATCCTATTTACCCACTATGGAGACAATAAAGGTATTCTGTAAATAAAAATAATAGCAGAATAGAAACAATACAAATATCATATATATCATATATAAATACAGTGTCATAATAATGTCCACTATGAGAGGCTATTGGAGATATTTGAACAATCATCGTTTCGTTAGGTAGTAGTTCGTCGTCCACATAAACAGTATGTTATTTACCCATTAGACAGAGGTGTGTGTAAGTGTAGTTAGAATAAATCTCATAAAAACGACTTATTGTATTAATGATACTGGTGTTTTTATTAAATAAAGGAATAAAATGAGTTTAGATGGCTGGATAAGTAAAATAAAGGAAAATAAATCAAAAGAATTTAAGAGAAACTATTACCTTTTATTCAGGTAACTCCCTTTTGTTTGAACCAAAAAGACTTCTTAAAGTTCTTTCTACATAAGGTAAGTCTTATAGATAGAATAGAGGGATCTTGAGAGCTTATTTTGGAATGTTATGGATGAGCCAAGGGGCTTGAGAGGTGTGAGGAATGGGTTATAGGTGAGGGATTTTTATAAGTTGGAGGAGGGGTTCTTTTTGAAAGTGTGAAAATATTATTTTGTTATATAATGATTTTCGGTTTCTAATGGTCCAAAACTTTTTAAGGATGAAGATAAGTTTACTCATGTTCTAAATAAATTTATCCAATAATAATTGGATAGGTTTTTTTTGTTATTTTAAATTTTATAATCGTGTTTATTTAAATAATATTTTAATGAGTTAAACACTTTATTATTATTGTGTCATAAATAATTTAATTTATATGATGTCTGATAAGTATTACAAAAATACCTTGATATAGGAAATATTTTTTGATTTAGAATTAATATTCACTGTTTAAAGGATAAATTATACATCCCTAATAAAAAAATTAATTTACTAAAATATATTTGTTTATGTCATTTTGTCTTTACTTTATATTAATTAATCTAATGTGTCTTTATCACTCCTTAGTGGCTACATGGGATCCCAAAATAGACCCAAAGATGCACATGGTAGGCCATGACTTATCCAATATGGATTGAACAAGTGTTAAGATAATTTTATATTCTTATAATAATCTTTTTACGTTGAATTAACATACATACCTTTAACTACGGTAAATAAAAGTCAAAAGTTACTATTCACAAATTATTATTTTCATCTTATTGAACAAAATTATACATAATAATAAAAACCATGTATGTCGTACTTTCAAAATTCAATTCACAAAATAGGAAAATTTTCATTTAAATGAAAAAGCCATTTTTTATCCACTACTTAGTGGTTTCACTATTCATCCAAAATTGATGTTTTTCTGAAAAATACCAAAATTTCATCCTACGGTATACTTTATATTAAAAATTAAAAAATGATGTCTATATTATATAATTCAAAACCTAAAAGTGGAATTAATTAATTTAAAATTAATTCCTATTGTCAAAACAAATATCATGTTTTTAAGAAACAATATCTATCAAAAGTTTGACACTTGTTTAGTGAAATTTTAAAGTGAAATTAATTACAATGACCACTATTGGATTAAATGGTAAACATACAAATAATTAAAATTTAAAACCAATTTAAAATATAATCAAACTATATAAATAAATTTTATTAAAAAGTATATTTGAATTAAAATAATGTATTTTTAACTATTCATTAAAAAATGAATTTTATCAGAAAAATATCAAAAATTTACCCAAAGTGAATTTTGATGTCCTGATTCTAAATAAGAATTCTACTTTGTCAAATAGAACATATAAAAGTGACCAAAACTTTATATAAAGAGGTTTCTCCATCAAAAGGCTGCAAATCAACCTTTTAAAGTAAATTATGCAAAAAATTAGGTTTATTCAAATTTTACGCCTCTAAATTTTATTGAATAAATTTAAAAACATTTAACAAACATGTGTAATCATATTATAGTTAGTTCTATTCATTCGAACCAATACAATGGCTAGGCTTTAACTACCATTTCATATTATAATATTATTTTATTATTTTTTAGTATGACCCAACGTTGTGTGCAATGTAAGATTTCAAAGAAACTCGTTGTTCTGTATCAGGAATGCCATCGAACATAGAATCCCCTTTGAAGTATAATTAATAATTAATTTAAAAATATTAATAAATATGAAAAAGTCATGTTTTTTATTTATCTGGGATTTTACATCCTTCCCCCCTTTTGGGAATTGCGTTTATGCAATTTTAAAATTGGGATTGGAAACACAAATGAATGTCCCACATTAGAAAAAGAGTAAACAAAACACTCACTTTAAAATATATATATATATATATATATATATATATATATATATATTGTAACACCCCAAGCTTCTACGGTACGCTTCTCTTTGAATAATGTTATAGCGTGTGTTGTACGCAACACCGAGTTTTTACACACCATAACCAATCAAACTAGCCGTTATGAATAGTAATACCTACTTTTTGAAATTATATATATTTTATATTTCAAAATAGACTTCATTTTTGGATTCGAAATATCGAGTTTAGCATAAGGTGAAATTTTGGTACTTTTCGGATAACTTTAATATTTTGATGAATAGTGAAAATTACTAAATTTTAATTAAAAACAACATTTTTAATCAAAATAATTAATAGCAATAAATTATGAATTTGAGTGGTTTTAAAGTATATTTAGAATATATTTTTACCATTTAATATAACGTTGTTCATTGGACATAATTTTACAATTAAACCAGACATAAACAAGTGCCAATCTTTTGATAGTTATTGTCTCTTAAAAACACGCTTTTTGTTTTAACAACGGGAATTAATTTTAAATTAATTTCTGCCACTTCTATGTTTTGAATTTTGAAAAATGGATTCCATATTTTGAATCAGGATTTTCAAATTGTGTAAATAGGTAACTTTTATTTTTAGACATTTCGAATAATTACTTCGGTAAATATTTTATTTACCATGGTTAAGGGTAAATCCGGTAAATAAGGGTTAAAATTAATATTATAATAATAAAAAATTACCATAAAACGTGTCCTAACCTTATTGGTTGATACAGGTTCGACCATAGGCATCTTTTGGTCGATTTTGGGACCCCATGGTGCCACTTTTAGGTGATAGGGACACTTAATTTTAATTTAGTTAAAATGAATACAAAAATGACACAAGCATATATCTTTTTGCAACTCAATTTTTTACATAGGGTTATATATGTTGGATTTTTGACTATAAATATTCATTAGAAGGATACAAATATTTCCTACATAATTATATTTTATGTACAATTTTTATAGATTAAATAATGTAATTTATTTATGACACAATGATGATGTAGTAATTCCCATAATAGTGAAAACTTAAAATAATTGATATTATAAATAACCAAATAAATATAATTTGAGACTTTTAATGAATTAAAAATACTTTCTAGGATAATATGACATATTAGGATTGTTTAATTATCTTTTATTGAAGTAATAATTCTGTTATGAGTTTCACAAAAATCCACTATTGAATAGTGTCAAAATTGACATAAAAGAGTTTTTAAAAAAAGTATTATATTATTAATTGATATTAAATTCCTAAAAAACTAATGTTCGGCCAAGAGGCTTATATCATGATATTTGTATCATTACTGGACCAATTTTTGGTCACTTGGTTGTATATGGTACGTTTATTAACCATATAATATAAAAATACAAAGAGACATTGTAAAAGTGAAACTAATTAACTTTGAGTTAATACTTGAAGATAAGGTTAATATAAGTACCCAAACCGGTCTAAATTCTATTGGTTGAGTGGTTTTGGACCCATACCCACCTTAACCTTTTAATAATCAACTTTTAATCCATTAGAAACCGAATATGAATTTATTATAATCTAATATTTCTAGCTTTTCCAAAGGTGCCCCTCACCCCTCTTATAAAAGGGCACTCCTCCTTCTCATTTCTTCACACCTTCAAAGCCTTTTGGTTCGGCCAAACTCTGCCCAAATACTCTCCCAACTTCCCTCACTACAACCTAGAGGCCTTAGTTTGATCATAAAGCCAACCTATGGAGCCATTTTGATCAAATCAAAAGGAAGAACCCGAAGAAGAGGTAATGATTTCCCCACCCTTTCCCAAGTTCTTTTCTTCTTCCACTTCTTCTTTATTTGTTATTACCATTATATAATAATAAATCCAATATCATATATATTCTGTGATGTTATTATAAATATGGTACAACCATATTCATTATTCTATCCACCCTTTGAATAACATGTCACCATACGTGCGTACGTACGGCTTACCGTCTCCACGTCGTGGTGTAATTGTTATTCAATATATTATTATTTGGATTGGTATAATAATGATGTGTAACTCATGTAAATAATAAATATAACATGTTAATGATTCTGTATATATGATATACCATCCATTTATATATTATTTTAATATCAGAAGAATGATATTTTCGCTCGTGCGTACGTACAGACTACAGTCTCCACGAACGCGGTGAGATTCATTCTCCATCGTATCCATTCAAGTATAATTCTCATTTGATGATTAATAATAGTATATAAGGACTTGATATCATTCTGTATATGATTATGATACAACCTATCCATTACAAACAAGGCTTACCTAACAAAACATATAAAATAAAATGAGTAAGTTAACACCCGAAACAACGATAATACTAAGATATTATTAACAAATCAATGTTAAAAGATCATATATGGTATCATTTAATGTATATGATTCTTTTATAATTTAATAAAAATTATTTCACCATTATACAGGAGGTTAACCTACCCCAACCAAGGAAAATTACAAGGTAAGGGTTTATTTCACAATCTCTTCACTATCCAAGGTTTTTTATACGTAATAGTCTACTGGGATCTCTTTATCATCCACATCCATGTTTCTTAAAAATGTATTTCAAAACATTTTTACTATTTAAAAGAATATGGGTTAAGGTCATTTATACCCTTTATTTTCTTTTTATAAGAGTTCTATAAAGGAATCTTTCCGTCGTTTTCCAAACAAGGTGCTTTTTAACCTTTTCGACAGAATTAAGGTAAGAATTTTTTTTTAACTTATACGGCGGTTGCGGTTATTTTCCACCGTTATAAAATCAACAAAGCTTACCATACAAGATTATAAGAATATTTTCAAAGAAAATGTTTTATTTCATAAATAAAAGACTCTTAAATGATTTCAAAATAGAAAGAGATATTTCTCTAAAAAGAGTTTTGATTTATTCTATGTCAACATCCTTTGATGAATTTTACGCTTATTTGAAGTTGATTTATCATGATACAAAACTTCTATATTATATTGAAGGTTTTTTGATATGTTTGACTGTGGATGTGCTATTTTTATACCATTCATAGTTTATAGTGAAAGTATTGACATTACGTATGCTAGTGTTAATACGAATGTTTATGTTATGTTTAAACCTTTTCATATGGGAATGCATTGGACTTAATATGTGACGGGTGGATCCTGCTATAGCTCCTCAATGAATCGGTAGGTCTCATGAGACAAACTAGTGTCTCGGCACAAGGCCTTGGAAAAATTTTATTTGTAGTCTTGCCACAAGGCCTTGGCTATGTGGTTATGATATTCTGGAAATATACATTCCATCATTATGAAAGTGGTTATTGATATTTAATGTGATTATTTGATTAGTAGAATATCCATGTGAATAAGTAAACGACATTATTTCATTTTACTTTTGCCATACTATGTTGAAGTTCAAGTTTAAAAGGCTTTTGTTTTAGTTATACATTTCCTTAAAAGTTTATTCTAATTTTTGAAAGTTTCCCCTATATTGTTTTCCTTACTGGTCATTTGAGCTCACCCCTTTTATATGTTTTATTTTTCCCAAGATGTGAAGAAGTAAGTTATGAATGACCTGCAGGGATTTCATGTGGGGATATGAGTGGGGAATATGGAGACTATGTTGTTGTAGTAGTTTTTCAATTTATGATGTAATGTAAAACATTATGAATATATCTAGTGTTTCCAAGGCTACTAAACCAATCGGTCTTTCAAGATTTGATCTTTCTTGTGATCATGCCAATGTTATGTATAATGCACCGAATCTGGGTAACTGGGGTTGGGGTGTTATAGTTGGTATCTGAGGAAGTTTAGTACAAACCTTGGAAGCTAGATTTAGATAAACTCTGATTAGAGCACGTAGACCTAAGATGAACTTTGGGGATTAGTATAGATAAACTTCCTAGAATTTTGGTATTGTAATGATTTGGTGAGTTTTCTGACCAATACATCCCTGTCTGGATACGAGCAGGTAGAGGCGGCTCTGGCAGAGATGTACCTGGGGGTAAAACCCGAAAACACCGCTTTGAGTTAGACTCGAACGGGAACTAGTGCACGACAACGGGCCTTGATGCACTCTTGGTTACGACACTCCCGGGGTATATGCTTAGTATAACTCTCATTTTCTTTACAAATCATTATGAAGGGTTTATGAGTATATACATCCTCAATGAAAACATTTTTATTATTATGGATTATATCCATAAATAGTTCAATTTATGTTAAGTGTTTTATAAGTATGGGAATATGTATTTTGATTCATAAACTGATATAGTTTATGCCATTGTTTAGAAATGGCACCTAGTGGAAGAAATGGAACTGTATCAATGCATGCACTCCATGTAGGGATTTCCCTCCTAATCAAGATAATTATAGTGGAGATGGTGATGCAACTGGTGCCGATCAGCTAATCACTATACTGGGACAACTCACTCAGGTTATGAATAATAACCTTACCCGTATGGAGCACCCTGATCCGCAGCATGGAGGATCAATGTTAGATCAATTCATGAGGCAACAACCACCAATGTTCAATGGGAGTACAAATCCCTTAGTAGCTGAGCAATGGATATTTTCCCTAGAGAAAATATTTCAGGATTTGGGGAGTAGTGAAAGGGAAAAAGTTATCATGGAAGTTTACCGCCTCACTGGAGATGCTGATCAATGGTGGTCATTGATTCAAAATATGAAGGAAGATGATGAAGTATCAAATATGGAATTGAGGGAGTTCGATGATCTATATTTAGAAAAATACTTTCCTCGCGACCATCGACCATATAAGGAAAGGTAGTTTCTGAGTCTGAGACAAAAGGAGGATGAGAATGTCACAAAGTATGAGGATAACTTTACAAGGTTAGCAAGGTATGATGAAGATTATATACATAACACAAGAAGTAATATTGATCGTTTCTTTGATGTGTTAAAACCATTTCTCCGTCGGGCATTAGTCTCACAATCCTTTTCATCGTACGAAGACATTGTCTCATGTGCTATCAAGACCGAAAAGGAATTCTCTATATCTTATGACTTTAAAGCAAAGCAAGAGAAGAATAGTCCCATTGATCAATCTGGGAATATAAATAAGGGGAAAAGGGAAAGGTTGAATATCAATCCTATGGTAAATGTGGGAAGAAACACCCCAGTACTTGTTTGAAGGGAACGGGAGTCTGTTACAAGTGTGGTGAAAAAGGCCACCAAGCTCGTGATTGAAAAGGGAAGAAGGAAGCCACCAACGTTCAGTTATACAATTGTAGGGAGATGGGGCATTATGCAAATGAATGTCCTAAGCATTAGGAGAACTTACCATAGAAAAGGCCAAGGGATCAAGGCCAAGCTTATACTATCACTACTCCTGAGGTAGAACCTCCGAAAGACGTGGTGGCAGGTAATTTAATGGTTTCCTCAAGTTTAGCAAATGCATTATTTGATTCTAGATCATCACATTGTTTAATATCTTCCCAGTTTGCTAAGAAAATTAGATATTTTCAATTTGATATAACAAGGGAGTTGTCAGTTAAAACTATTAAGGGAAGTATCATTGCAACAAAGTTTTTTGAATCAGTCCCCATTAGAGCACATAAATGTTCTTTATCTACTGATCTCATCATTATACCAATGATTTAGTTTGATATAATCCTCGGTATGGACTGGATTTTGGACTATGATGCGAAGATTTATTGTACGAAGAAATAGGTTATGATTCTTGATGATGATGATAAGGAACACCTTATCTTTAGAGCAGAATCGTTACCGCCTAATTCTTATCTAGATCCACCCCCAATAGATCAACTAAATTCAATTATTGAGGATGAAGAGAATGAAATGACTGTGGGTGAGGAAAGGAATGTTCAAATAGAGGATGTACCTATTGTGAAAGAATATGTAGATGTGTTTCCGGACGATTTACCTGGACATCCTCTAGAACGAGAAGTTGAGTTTTCCATTGATTTAATTCCTGGATCAAGGCCTATATCGAAGACCCCTTATAGAATGGCCACTGTAGAATTAGTTGAACTAATGAAACAGCTAGAGGAAGTGAGTAATAAAGGATTTATTCTCCCTAGTGTTTCTCTATGGGGATCCCCTGTTCTTTTTGTTAAAAAGAAAGATGGATCTATGAGGTTATGTATCGACTACAGGGAGATCAATGCTATAACAATAAAGAACAAGTATCCCCTACCTCGCATTGATGATTTATTTGACCAACTGCATGGAGCTCAATACTTTTCAATGATTGACCTTCGATCTGGATACCATCAGTTGTGTGTAAAGAAGGAAGACATTCTGAAGATAGCATTTCGAACCAGTTACGGGCATTACGAGTTTACTGTAATGCCTTTTGGATTGACTAATGCACCCTCTGTATTCATGGATCTGATGAATAGAGTTTTCAAGGAGTATATTGATGAATTTTTGGTGGTATTTATTGATGATATCTTGGTATACTCCAAAAGCTACGAAGATCATGAAAATCACTTGCGCATTATCCTGAAAACTCTGAGAAGACAAGAATTATATGGGAAGTTTAGCAAGTGTGAATTCTGGCTTCATGAGATTTCTTTTCTTGGACATGTTTTCTCTAAATATGGAATCTCTATTGATCCTTCTAAGACCAAGCCGATCCAAGAATGGCCAGAACCTATGAGTATAACTGAGGTACGTATTTTTATTGGTTTGGCAGTTTATTATCGATGATTTGTCCAGAATTTTGCCCGATTGGCTAACCCATTAACGAAGCTCACACGTAAAGGGGTTAAATTTGTTTGGAAAAAAGAGTGTGAAGAATGTTTTGATGAACTGAAAAGAAGATTAGTCAATGCTCCTATATTGACTCTACCATCGGGGAATGATTTGTTCGTTTTTTATAGTGATGCATCGAAGAAAGGACTTGGTTGTGTCCTTATGCAGAATGATAGAGTTATTACCTATGCATCACGACAGTTGAAAATTCATGAACAAAACTATCCTACTCATGATCTCGAGTTAGAAGTTGTGATATTTTCATTAAAGATATGGAGGCACTACCTCTATGGTGAAAAATGTAAGATTTATACTGATCACAAGAGTTTGAAGTATATTTTCTCACAAAAAGAACTCAACATGAGGCAAAGGAGATGGCTTGAATTACTCAAGGATTATGATTGTACGATACACTACCACCCGGGGAAAGCAAACAAGGTGGAAGATGCTTTGAGCAGAAAAGACCATGGAGTTTTGAACGTGATGAGAATTGAAAGGGATCCAATTTTTATGGACATGGGAATAACCAGGGAAGGTGAAACATCAATTCTTTTTCAAATGGTTTCCAAACCATCTTTACTAGAATGGATTAAGAGTTCTCAGACCGATGATGATGAATTCCAAAAGAAGATTAAAGCTGTGAATGATGGGAGACTGAGAGACTTTGTGTATGAAGATGGAATTTTGAAATTTGGGAAGAGACTTTGTGTTCCCGATATACCTGATCTAAAAAGGGAATTGCTGGATGATGCTCATAGTTCCAATTTCTCTATACACCCTGGGAGTACCAAAATGTATAGATATTTGAAGGAACATTTTTGGTGGGACAACATGAAGAGAGAGATTGCTGATTTTGTGTCAAGATGTATGGTTTGTCAACAAGTGAAAGCTGGAAGGCAATAGCCTGGAGGATTCATGTAACCTCTTCCCATACCGGAGTGGAAATGGGACAATATTACGATGGACTTTGTCATGGGGCTACCAAAGACTCCTAGAAGGAACGATTCTATATTGGTTATTGTTGATCGTCTTACCAAGTCAGCACATTTTCTTACTATAAGAGAAGATATACCCCTAGAACGTCTAGAAAGACTATATATTAATGAACTTGTGAGACTTCATGGAGTACCCCTATCGATTGTTTCGGATCGTGATCCCCGTTTTACTTCAAGATTCTGGAAAAGTCTTCAGAAATCCCTGAATACTGAACTTCATTTGAGCACTGCTTACCACCCTCAGATAGACGGACAATCAGAATGAACTATTCAAACCTTAGAATACATGTTGAGATATTTCTCACATGACTTTCAGAGTATGTAGGATCAATATTTACCTCTGGTAGAATTTTCCTATAACAATAGCTTCCATTCGAGTATTCAGATGGCACCATATGAAGCGTTATACGGAAAGAGAGGTCGTACACTAACCTGTTGGGATGACGTTGGTGAATGAAAGCTTGTAGGCCCGGAACTGGTGGAGGAAATAGTGGAAAAGATGAAGGTAATCCAAAATCACATCAAAGCAGCTCAAAGTAGGCAGAAGAGCTATGCAGATAATCGAAGGAAGGATTTGGAATTTCAAGTTGGTGATCATGTTTTCCTGAATGTATCTCCATGAAAGGGAGTCATACGTTATGGTAAGAAAGGTAAATTGAGTCCCAGGTATATCGGACCCTTTGAAATTCTAGAACGAATTGGGGTTGTAGCTTACCGATTGGGAATGCCGCCAAGTCTCTCCAAAGTTCACGATGTGTTCCACGTATCTCTATTGAGGAAATACATGCCCGACCCAACACATGTACTCACCTATGAATAATTAGAACTGAAACATGATCTATCTTATTGCGAAGATCCCATCAGGATTCTTGATACGAGAGAACAAGTACTGAGAAACCAGACGACACGTCTGGTAAAAGTTTTGTGGAGAAACTATAAGATGGAAGAGGCAACGTGGGAACCCGAGGAACTTATGATGAAGAACCACATGAGTCTTTTCATGTGATAAGTATTCTAGAAATTTCTAGAAAGAAATTATTTGAAATAGGGGAGAATGTAACACCCCAAGCTTCTACGGTACACATCTCTTTGAATAATGTGATAGTGTGTGTTGTACGCAACACCGAGTTCTAACACACCATAACCAATCAAACTAGCCGTTATGAATAGTAATACCTACTTTTTGAAATTATAAATATTTTATATTTCAAAATAGACTTCATTTTTGGATTGGGAATATCGAGTTTAGCATAAGGTGAAATTTTGGTACTTTTCGGATAACTTTAATATTTTGATGAATAGTGAAAATTACTAAATTTTAATTAACAACTAATTTTTTAATCAAAATAATTAATAGTGATAAATTATGAATTTGAGTTGTTTTAAAGTATATTTAGAATATATTTTTACCATTTAATATAATTTTGGTCATTGGACATAATTTTACAATTAAACCAGATATAAACAAGTGCCAATCTTTTGATAGTTATTGTCTCTTAAAAACACGTTTTTTGTTTTAACAACGAGAAATAATTTTAAATTAATTTCTACCACTTCTATGTTTTGAATTTTGAAAAATGGATTCCATATTTAGAATCAGGATGTTCAAATTGTTTAAATAGGTAACTTTTATTTTTTGACATTTCGAATAATTACTTCGGTAAATATTTTATTTACCATGGTTAAGGGTAAATCCGGTAAATAAGGGTTAAAAAATAATATTATAATAATACGAAATTACCATAAAACGTGTCCTAACCTTATTGGTTGACACATGTTCGACCATAGGCATCTTTGGGTTGATTTTGGGACCCCATGGTGCCACTTGTAGGTGATAGAGACACTTAATTTTAATTAAGTTAAAATGAATACAAAAATGACACAAGCATATAACTTTTAGAAAAACAATTTTTTACATAGGCTTATATATGTTTGATTTTCGACTATAAATATTCATTAGAAAGATAAAAATATTTCCTACATAATTATATTTTATTTATAATTTTTAGAGATTAAATAATGTAATTTACTTATGACACATTGATGATGCAATAATTCCCATAATAGTGAAATTTAAAATAATTGATATTATAAATACCCAAATAAATATAATTTGAGACTTTTAATGAATTACAATAATTTTCTATGATAATATGATATATTAGGATTGATTTAATTAACTTTTTTCTAAGTAATAATTCTATTATGAGTTTCGAAAAAATCAACTACTGAATAGTGTCAAAATTGACATAAAAGAGTTTTGAAAACAAGTTTTATATTATTAATTGATATTAAATTCTTAAAAGTCTAAGGTTAGGTCAAGAGACTAATATAATGATAGTTGTATCATTTATGGACCACTTGGGGGTCGATTGGATGTATATGGTATGTTTATTAACTATATAATTTAAAAATACTAAGAGACAATGTAAAAGTGAAACTAATTAACTTAGAGTTAATATTTACAGATAAGGTTAATATAAGTACCCAAACCTGTCTAAATTCTATTTTTTGAGTTTTTTTCGACCCATAACCACCTTAATCTTCTAATAATCAACATTGGATCAATTAGAAACCGAATATGAATTTATTATAAACTAATATTTCTAGCTTTTCCAAAGGTGCCCCTCACCCCTCTTATAAAAGGGCACTCCTCATTCTCATTTCTTCACACCATCAAAGCCTTTTGTTTCTGCAAAACTCTGACAAAATACTCTCCCCACTTCCTTCAATATGACCTAGAGGCCTTCGTTTGATCAGAAATCCAACCTAAGGAGCCCTTTTTATCAAATAAAAAGGAAGAACCCGAAGAATAGGTAATGATTTCACCACCCTTTTCCAAGTTCCTTTCTTCTTCCACTACTTATTTCTTTGTTATTACCATTCTAAAATAATAACTCCAGTATTATATATATACTGTGATGTTATTATAAATATGGTACAACCATATTCAGTATTCTATCCACCATTTGAATAACATGTCACCATACGTGCGTACGTACGGCTTACCGTCTCCACGTCGTGGTGTAATTGTTATTCAATATATTATTATTTGGATGGGTATAATAATGATGTGTAACTCATGTAAATAACAAATATAACATGTTAATGATTCTTTATATATGATATACCATCCATTTATATATTATTTTAATATCAAAAGAATGATATTGTCACTCATGCGTACGTACGGACTACCGTCTCCACGAACGCGATGAGATTCATTCTCCATCGTATCCATTAAAGTATAATTCTCATTTGATGATTAATAATAGTATCTAAGGACTTGATATCATTCTGTATATGATTAAGATACAACCTATCCATTACAAACATGGCTTACGTAACAAACCATATAAAAGAAAATGAGTAAGTTAACACCCGAAACAACGATAATACTAAGATATTATTAACAAATCAATGTTAAAAGATCATATATGATATCATATAAATGTATATGATTCTTGTATAATTTAATAACAATTATTTCACCATTATATAGGAGGTAAACCTACCCCAACCAAGGAAAAGTACAAGGTAAGGGTTTATTTCACAATCTCTTCACTATCTGATGTTGTTTATACGTAACAATCTACTGGGATCTCTTTATCATCCACATCCATGTTTCTTAAAAATGTATTTCAAAACATTTATACTATTTAAAAGAATATGGGTTAAGGTCATTTATACCCTTTTTTCCTTTTTATAAGAGTTTTATAACAGAATGTTTCTATCGTTTTCCAAACAAGGTGCTTTTTAACCTTTTTGAGAGAATTAAGGTAAAAATGTTTTTTTAACTTATACGGCGGGTGTGGTTATTTTCCACCGTTATAAAATCAACGAAGCTTCCCTTACAATATTATAAGAATAATTTAAAAGAAAATGTTTTATTTCATAAATATAAGACTCTTAAATTATTTCAAAATAGAAATAGATATTTCTCTAAAAAGAGTGTTGATTTGATCTATGTCAACATCCTTTGATGAATTTTACGCTTATTTGAAGTTGATTTATCATGATACAAAACTTCTATATTGTAATGAATGTTTTGTGATATGTTTGACTGTGGATGTGCTATTTTTATACAATTCATAGTTTATGGTGAAAGTATTTACATTATGTATGCTAGTTTTAATACGAATGTTTACGTTATGTTAAAACCATTTCATATGGGAATGTATTGGACTTAATATGTGACGGGTGGAGCCTGCTATAGCTCCTCGATGCATCAGTAGGTCTCATGAGACAAACCAGTGTCTTGGCACAAGGCCTTGGAAAAATATTATTTGTAGTCTTGGCACAAGGCCTTGGCTATGTGTTTATGATAGTCTGGCATTATGCATTCCATTATTATAAAAGTGGTTATTGATATTGCATGTGATTATTCGATTAGTAGAATATCCATGTGAATAAGTAAATGGAATTATTTCATTTTACTTTTTCCATACTATGTTGAAGTTCAAGTTTAAAAGGCTTTTGTTTTAGTTATACATTGCCTTAAAGGTTTATGCTTATTTTTGAATGTTTCCGCTATGTTGTTTTCCTTACTGGGCATTTGAGCTCAGCACTTTTCTATGTTTTATTTTTTCCTGGACGTGAAAAAGTAAGTTTTGAATGACCTTCAGGGATTTTATGTGGGGATATGAGTGGGGAATATGGAGACTATGTTGTTGTAGTAGTTTTTCACATTATGATGTAATGTAAAACTTTATGAATATATCTAGTGTTTCCAAGGCTACTAAACCAATCGGTCTTTCGAGATTTGATCTTTCTTGTAATCATTCCAATGTTATGTATAATGCACAAACTCTTCGTAACTGGGGTCAGGGTGTTACATATATATATAAAGGTCACCTGATATAATAGATACTAGGATTCCATGAAAACATGGATATGGAAGAGAAAATAACTCTCATAGAATAAAATAAAGTGATAGAGAACTTGATCATGAAAATTTAACCACCACAATTCCAAAAATTTGTGGTTGGGTAAACGTCTGATGACAAAAGAGAGCTTATACAGTTTTTACATAAATATCATTTTCATAGAGTTAATGAATTTTGTTAATAACTATACTAAGATCATAATAAAATATACTTACTTGTCATGTAGAGACTTTCATCCATTAATAAAATACTACCACATAATCATCTTTTCTCTAAATAGTAAGTATTCAAGATGACTTGGTCACACCTAAAGTGATATAATAAACTTCTAGAGTATCACACAATCTACAAAAGATGAACTAAATATTTACCCTATCATTATACATCAACCAAAACCAAAATTGGTCAGTATAAGATCAGATAATCCCCAAAAGGATAATATTTTACAAAAATAAAAACTACTCTTAATCTCTAAAATTTGTGAAACAATACCCTAAATGTCAACAAATACCATTCAATAAAAAATTGTCCGTAAAATTATTCTATGTAATCCAAACTATGATTGAAACCCAAATCTCATAAGTATTTAATCACACAGTCTTCCAAGAAAAATCTTAACATTTATCTACAAATAACATCAGTTACTCTTAAAATCTCATATTGAAATTTAATTAACATAATCCCATATTATTCTTGATAAGTTAATCATTTCCATAGATAACCCAAACTCAACATATTCTTGATTCAAAAAATCATCTAACTAAAAATAATTAGTCATTCTAACCAGGGACATCACGTTGTCTAGTGGTAGGTGATAAATACCAGTCAAACTCTGGTTGTGGGTTTTATTTCCACATCTTTGTCCGATTCGATGGGTTGTCACACAGTCTTCAGGTTGTCCTTTTTCAAAAAATATATAATTTTATAGCCTTCCCAAAAAAATATAAATTCATTGAAATTAATCATAACATATTTAAACCACAAAAGTTATCTAATAACTTTCATTTTGCATCCCAAAATGTATTACCCTCTAAATGCCTCAAATTCAAGGATCATATAAACCCAAATGGTTCTTTATTACAATATCCAAAAATGAAATGTTAATTATTCCTTGAATAAAATTTTCGTATATAAAAATTTAGGGATTCACATTTTATAAAAAGTCTTCTAATGTAATCCCATCATCAAAAGATACTTAATACTTTTAAGCATTTCACCATCCTAAAATCTACCATAACTCTTTAATCCCTTATATGTTGACTTCTGACCCTTTAAACATCTTTCATGATCCATTGAACATTTCTTTCCAAATTATTATTCATACAAAGAAAACTCATGAATCGTATCCTATGACTCAATAATATCCAAAAATAAGTAATGAAATAATCCACACCATTCATTGGTCAATGTTCGTTCTTCTTCCTCAGTCATAATGGAATTTGGTATTGATAAAAAAATGTGTATGATCTCAGTGATCCCATTCCTAATAATTCTTCATAGGATATTTGTTTGTGTAATGATCATAGACACCACATTTAAAACATTCAACTGATCCCTCATAATGAACTATTTTCCCTTTTCTAGAGTCAACTGGATTATTCTATTTTCCATGGAATTTTCTTGCTTTATAACATTCACTTCCACAATAATTACATCTTCACATCCCTTTGAAACATTTTCTTATGTTTTTTCCACATTGTTGACACATAGGTTTTTGAATATACATAACTTTTTGATTATTACTAGAAGTATATTGGGGATTTGTTTCTCGCATATACGATGGCTTATAAAAATCACCAAGGTTCCGATGTTCAATCATGACTCCAGATAGTAGGTTGAGAATAACGACAAGAGTTCTCATTGCAGCTCCCATTTCATTCAATTTCTCATTCAAAAAACAATCACAGTTTTCTTCACATCAATTGTTACTTTGATGCATGCAAGATCCATCCAATGATTAAAACCAAAATGGTCAGTGTGAGTATATTAGTAAAATCATCATATATTATCTAATGAGGATGGTAAAAAATAAAACATACTTTTTCATGTTATCTTAAACTCATTCGATTTACCTAAAAAACTGTGACACTTTCCAATATGTTAACCATTATGGTTATGTCAGTTACGATTAAATAACACCATAACCTCTAAAGTTATCTAAAATGACATCAGATACCAATTATAAGGACCCAACCTTAAACATTACATAATATTTAATTATTTCATGAATTCTCATTGAGGATCTTTTTAGGTTTAGAGTTTTAGAGAATAAGGCCATTAATATTACATAAAAACATGAATATTACAAATAGACACTACTACCAGGTATCCATTTTTCAAAAAAAAACTCTTAAAAAGAAACAAGCCCAGTTTCATATTTTAGACATCATGAGTTTTCTTTGAACACATCATTTTCCCTATTCCACTTTATGTCATCTGAAAAACAATTCAAAAACATGGGATGCAAAAAAAGCTCAGTGAGGGATACAAAAAGAAGGAAAACTGTTAATTTTTCCAAAAAAAACTAAACCATGATTACGTTATCATAATTTATACTTTAAACCTTTACGAATTAGTAAATACTATTCACTAAATAAACGATCACTGAATACCCTTATATAACCAGAAGATTACAATTAAACCAATATAAAAAACAAAAAACATATAAAGGTAACATTGGACATAATCCTACTTAAATGGAATAACCATACTATTGAATTACACAAATATAACTAAATGGAAAATCCATACAATCAACTTCCATACCCAATGCATTGTAGGTTATAACATAATCACACATCCTTGTTTATCATGCCACCACCTGTAATTTTGTTTATCACGTAACCACCTGTCAAATGTCCATGTACCATTATAAAATCATAACACATAAAATATTGTAAATATAAAAATTTCACTAATAAATTTCTATATTAAAATTACAATATATCTTTACAACATATTTACATAATCAATGCTTAATCAAACAATTATCAAAACCATTTAAAACATTTAATAAATATATTATTGAATCAAAGTGTCCCATACCACTTTGAATCTTTTAAAGGAATTAATGTTTGAAATCATTAATGTACGTATAAATAAATACTAAAAACTATTTTAGAAACATGGACATTAATGAGGAATATTTAGAAGAAAAATTCATTTAGTCTTTTAAAATGATGTTTTAGATAGAGTCTCGTAACACTTAAGAAACCCCTGATTAAACAACATTGAAGAATAGTATAAAAAAACATATAATATCACGAGAATAATGATATTCATGATATAATATTACAAAGGGCAGTATATATACCATATAAAAGTGAATTGGTTCAAAAAAAATGTAGTGTAAAATAAGTGTAAATTGAGACAAAATCCCTAATAAAGACGGTATATTTAGATTAATGATTAAATTACATAATTATGTGTGAAAAATAATAATACACTCAATATATGTGGATATTAGCTGTGAAATAATAATAGTTCATTCACACATATTTATAACATGGCATAATTATGAAGTATATGTTTAACCCAAAGAATTTAATTTGGGTTAAGAAGTTCCCTTATATAAATTTGACATCCTAACAACGTCACTTTAAAATTAAGAAAAATAATTTTATGAGAAAGAAAAGGGTATCTCATCACTTGAACATAATATTTACATCATTTAGGATATATAATAACTTATCTAAACATTATAAGATGTAAATTAAAAGACATAACAAAATAAGTCTTTAAAATAGAAGAGGGTAAAAGGTTCCCTTAACGATTTGGAAACTAATGATAAATTCACCATATAAAAGATGTTTCATAAAATTAAGATTTAATTATACATAAATAAATTTATATTACACAATTAATACAATTATGGGTGTTATAGACACCACACAAAAGGAAATAGTGGCAATATAGCAAGATTCTCACGGGAATAAAAAGTGAGATGAAAATTCGTTACCAAATTGTAATCAAATGAGTTGTATGAACAAAAGATAATAAACACCAATTGAATCACATAATACAATGAATATAAATATAATCATGATAATATATATCAAAGGGCAGAAAAAAATACACCACATTCTTTAAATAAGTGGCGGTCAACGGAAATCTCACTGAATTAAATGTGACAAAAGAAACCCCTTAGGTCATGTCGGACTTGATTTGTTTGTTCATTGATATTCATGAATGATATAATTATGTTAATTTATACTTGATTAAGAACCTTTTTAAAGTTTATTATTTATTTTATATCTCTTTTTACTATGTTATTAACATTATGTAATCATTTATGTTAACAATGGTAATTTTGTCTATATTTGGAATTTGAGTCAAAAATGGACTGCTTATAATTACAAGTTGTTTATGTGGTAAAAATTTCATTATATCCAGAATGAAATTTAGGATTTATATATCATATATATCATATATATCCAATATATACATTTATATATAATAGTACATAAAATTTTGAGATAAGAAATGAAATGCACCATTCATAGAGACAGTAAGACATACATACGCATGAATGCTACTTCAATTTCTATTTAATATTGTAAGGGAATGGATACATAATGATACATAATAATATTATAATTATAGTTTAATATCAAATATAAATTCATTAACTATACCCTTTATATATTCTAATAAGGCATGAATGAGTCATATCACTTTGAGGGGGCAATAGTCCGCAATTCCCCAAATGAGATTATCGTATTTACCCACTATAGAGACCATAAAGTTATTATATAAATGAAAAAAACAGAATTATAAAAACAATATAAATATAATATATATCATATATAAATAATTTTCCATCATAATGGCCACCATGAGAGGTGTTTGGAGATATTTTAACAATCATCATTTCGTGAGGTAGTAGTTCGTCATCCATAGAAACAGTATGTTCTTTACCCATTATAAAGAGGTGTGTCTAAGTGTAGATAAAATACTTATAATAAATAAAACATAGTATATTTAGGATACTATTTTTGTTATAAAATAAGGGAATAAAAATATTTTATGGGGTTGGAGAAGTAAAATAAAACAATATAATACAAATAAATTTAAGATAAACTGCTACCTTGAATTAATGTAACTATCTTTGGTTTGAACCAAAAGGACTTATGGAAGTGCCTTCGGACAAAGTTAAGGCTTCTAGGTGGAAGAGAGGGATCATGACAGCTTATTTTGGTTGGGGTTGGATGATCAATTTTATTGAGAGGTGTGAGGAATGGTTTATAGCTGAGGAATTTTTATAAGGGGGGGATGAGTTCTTTAGGAAAGTGTGAAAATATTATTTTATTATATATGATTTTCAGTTTCTAAAGGTCCAAAACTCATTATTGTCAAAGCTAAAAAGACTCATGGTCGAAATGAATTCATCCAATAAGACTTTGGAAAGGTTTTGGATGTTATTTTAATATTTTTAATCTTAATAATTTAAATGAATTGTTAATGAGGTAAACACAACATCATTATTGTGTCAAAAATAATTTAATTTATTTGATGTCTAAAAAACATAAAAAACACCATGATATATGAAATAAGTTTTCATTCCAATTAATATTTATAGTCTAAAATATAACATATATAAACTTATTTAAAAATTAATTTACTGAATGATACTTGTTTATGTCATTTTTTTCATTACATTAAATTAATTAATCTAAATTTTCATTATCTCTTTTAAGTGTCTCATGGGGCACCAAAATAGACCCAAATATTACCATGGTTTTTCAGGACTAATAAAATAAGAATAGATCTAGTTTTAATGTAATTTCATATTATTATAATATTTTTTTACCTTGATTTACCCCGATTACCTTTAACGATGGTAAATAATATTCAAAAGTTACAATTCACAAAAAATAATTTTCATTTTATTGACTAGAATTTTCCATACAAATAACAAGAATATTTGTTG
The DNA here is from genome assembly GCA_963277665.1 of Viscum album. Taxonomy (NCBI): domain Eukaryota; kingdom Viridiplantae; phylum Streptophyta; class Magnoliopsida; order Santalales; family Viscaceae; genus Viscum; species Viscum album. The sequence continues at coordinate 1,878,556,324 of OY728161.1, forward strand.
GATTTTCAAAATTCAATTCATAGACATGGAAAAGTTTCATTTAGATGATAAATTTAGTTTTTTAACTACTACTTAGTGGTTTCACTATTCATAAAAAATTGATGTTTTTCAAAAAAATTCAAAAAAATTAGACCAAGATCTATTTGATATTCAGAAATCAAGAAAGATGTCTATATTAAAGAAAATAAAAAAATAAAATTTACATTAATTAATTGAAAATTAATTCCAATTTTCAAAACAAATAGCATGTTTTTAAATAACAATATGTATCAAAAGATTGACACTTGTTTATGTCAAAATTCAAAGTGAAATTAATTCCAATAAGCACCATTAGATTAAATGGTAAAAATATAATCTAATTAAATATTATAAACAATTAAAATTATAATCTCACAATATAAATAAATTATATTAAAAAAAATATTTTAATTAAAATAAATTATTTTACTATTCATCAAAAAATTTATTTTATCGGAAAAATATCAAAATTTTACCCAAAGTGAATTTTGATGTCCCAATTCTAAAGAATAATTTTATATTGTCAAATAAATATATAAAAGTGAAAAAAACTTTATTTAAAGAGGGTTCGCCTTCAAAAGGCGGAAAATCATCATTTTATAGTAAATTATGCTTAAAATTAGATTTATTCACATTTTAAGCCTCTAAACTTTATTGGATAAATTTAAAAACATTTAAAAAAACATGTATAATAATATTGTATTTAGTTATGTTCATTCCCACCAATACAATGGCGTGGCATTAACTATCATTTAATAAAATAATATTATATTATTAATTTTTAGTATGATCCAACATTGTATGCAACTTAAGATTTCAAAGAAACACATTTTTGTGTATCTGGTATTCCATCAAATATAGAATACCATTTTAGTAAAAATTAATAATTAATTTACAAATATTAATAAATATGAAAATTTTCTATTCTTTATTTAACAAGGATGTTACAGTGTAATAGTGACAGATTCCATTACCAACACCTGATAGAAGGTAATGTGAAATTCCATTCTCAATAATCCCTTTATCCCTCATTCCATATCTAATATCAATGGAATAATAAAAAAATAAATATTATGTTGTATCACCACTTTAGAGTAATAACCTTTAATCTCTATTTTATAAATGTCTCACATAATTCTAATGATCAACATATAAAAATAGGCAACTATTTGTGTGGGACTACCACCCATTATTATTCGTTTCAAATAATCAATTTTATCCATTTTAGCATTGAAAAAAATCATTCATCTATTTCATTTAACATTTACACATCATTAATTTAATCAAGGCATGGAAATTCAAATTCATGGTTTAGTTAACCACTTAGACTGTGCTATTATCTATTAAATCATAATACATTTATAGTAAAATAACTATAAAATCTTTATTAGTGTTGTAGATTACTCTTTGTCCAATATAGGAATCATATTTGAAGTAGATCGAATGAAAAATAAATAATGGGCTAACACCCTGAATATTGGGAAAATGATATCACACCAAAATATAGCAATTGATCTGAATATAAACCATGGAATGAAGTAAGAGGATAATAGTCCATATCGATAGCTATCTAATGCTTTATATGAAAAAAGGTTTGGATCTCATATTGAGGATATATAAGTAACGTATATTAGATGGAGGGAGAGACCAATAAGGTAGGGGGAGCTCCTGAATGCTGTAAATAATCGGTTTATTAAATTAAAAATATCCATTTACCCATTTAAATTGGTGGTTCATGCTTAGGAAGTATTGTTTGGAAAAATTGTGGGAAAACCATGCTTACTATACTACCTAAGGAGGGAACCCCCATAGTCAAGGTGCTCATTTTTTTCTTACTGTGTACAAACCATGAAAAAAACTATTGTCATTCTCTGAAATCTCTCAAGATCAAGTGTATTTTGTCAAATGGTTATAGACAAACCCTTTGGGCCCTACATATCAAATGGTTCCCCGCATGGTTACCCATCACGGTTAGTACTAATCATATGACCCGTGCTATTAACCCAAATCTCAGAATTCTGGGCACCAAAATATCTATGGAAAACCTCATACCTCTATGAATTCATTAGATAACATTATACGGACCACATTAATAAATTAAACACCAAGATAAAGGATCCTTAATTATGAGATAACATGAGTCATTACAAAAAATAGTTAATTTACTTTATCATAAAATGTTTATCTATAAAAAATATCAAAAAATTACGAGTCTTGTTAATCTCATGAGGAATACCATGTCTATTCATTCCCAAACCATTTTACATGAAAAAAACATGATCCACTAATAATAGACTATTTTACTACCAAAGGATAATCAGTCGTGCTTCAAAAATTTGGAATATAAAAGATATCTAAAATTAATCCTCAAAAACAAATAATAGAATATAATGTAATTGATCATATTTCTTATAGAGGAGAGGTAATATTTGACAAAATGGGTTTGTGATGTGGGTTATTGGCATAACTATTTGGACAAATCCTCTGTATTTTAGAAAATTATCTCTCATTTTTTATACAAATGAGAGAATCAAATAATATTTGATATAGTTTATATAGATATGTGAGTTTTGTGGGATGTTCATGAAAACCCTCCCATGTGAATTCTAGGAATCACATTCTAAAACCAACATGTCAAGTCATGACACGACATATCGAGTTCCAAATCAGGTGAGGGGTAGTTCATTAATCTTATATATATATACAACAATTTTTAAGTCTCTTCCATCAATTGGTATTTTTCATTGATCGATAGTGTAATGTTCCAGAAATTCCGTATAATTTTTTTAATTATATGGAATTATTTCGAGACCTCAAAATTTGATGGCACACGATTTCGAGGCCTGGAATTTCCAGAATGAACATTCAATGTTTTTTATGTTTTAATTACCATGCATAAGCTGTTTTCTTGAAAATGTGGAATAAATCTTAAATAGTTACATGAATCAGAAATTTGAGGGCATAATTGCGCTCAAGATGGCAGGTTTACCCTAAGGAAGACTTAAGTTTAGTCGGTGTAACACTATAGTGAGAAAACCCAAAAATGGCATAACCATTAATAAAATAATTAAATAATGTGAAACAAACCCCAACGAACCAAACAATATTATTTTGTTTCCAATCTGAGTTATCATTTAAAAGTAATGGATATTAAAATAAAATTATTGTCTCAGAATTATTTTATTTACCGAAAAAAAAACATTCACTGGTGGATTGCGTAATCCAATGTTAGTATCTGCCTAAAGAAAGAATACCCTCGCAAGTTCAGAGGTGGTCTCAGATTGTTATTCCGACTTACTGTTTGTGAGTTATAAGAATTTGAAAAATAAAATAACTTTATTTATTTTATTTATTTATGGTTATTCTATTTTTCTAGTTTTCTTACCATAGGCTTGCACTAACTAAACATAAGTCGCGCCTAGGGTAAAATCGCCATCCTGAGTGCAACGGTGCCCTCATATTTTCTATCTGAGTAACCATTTAAGAGTTATGCAACTTTTTCAAGAAAACTTCTCATGCTCGCTAATTAAATCTTACAAAAAACTGTGACAGATCATTCTAGCCACTCCATGCCTCAGAATCGCACGCTGTCATATTTCATGGTCTCAAAATAAATCCATATAATTAAAAAAATTATACATAATTTTCTAGGCATTAAATTCAAGAAAATTTCTTATGTGCCCTAATTAAATCATAAAAAACTATAAAGGATCATTTCGAGCACTCCGGGACTCGGAATCGCATGCCTTCAGATTTCGCGGTCTCGAAATAATTCCATATAATTGAAAAAATTATACATAATTTTTGGGACATTACATTGAAACCATGATACAAAATTTATTGGATATTACATTGAAAATAATTATATGGAATTTTCGGGACATTACAGATAGTGAGACCTAGGGAAAATAAATCCATGAGGGAGTGAGTGAGAAAAAAATAATGACTTGTATATATATATATAGGGATGAAGGTATGATGCATTTAATATCACTGATTGGCATTAGTTCCATCCACTAAGTTAATTCGTATTTGGGTTTTTATTATTGGATATAGGTTATAATTCTCTCTTTGTATTGTTACAAATTTTTAATCCCTCTCGTGTTACTTCTTTATTCAAAATTGGAAAGTCATCAGTTACACTATGACATTGTCTCTCATATCCCTCATTGGATGAGGGGGTTCTCATTAATGGCATGTATATATATATCACATCATATGGGAAATCTCCCCCTATAACTAGCCTTTTATCATGATGGTATGTAAACCCTAAGTGAAGAAATCATGTTGGTATTTATATATTGTTGAAAATATCAATATAGGGATTGTTGGACTATTACTCACATGTAAATAAATAAAAAATGAGTAGAAGTCACTATGTGGGAGGGATTTGTGATTTAAAAATCCCTTTCAGTTTATTTTGAAACAATTCACACTAAATATTACATTAAAAGAAAAAAAATTGTATTAACACACACATGAAAACATAGTAAGAACAACGTATTTACGATGATAACCAATAAAAGTTAAAAGGTAATCCTTTGTAGTATTCATATTTACCTAAGATCATATGATCAAAAAATATCATCATGTCTTCTAAAAATAATAATGTTTTATCGTTAACTTCATGATACCAAAAATTGTCTTCACATTGTATGTTATTATAATATAGTTATAGTGATATTAAAATTAATTTTTGAATTGGTGAATTTTCCACCATATATTTTTATCATTATGTTGTTCTATTCTATTTAATTGTCCCAAATTTTTCTTTACTTTAAAAATAAAAATAATAATTTTATTTATGTTTTATTTTAAACGTTAAATTATCTGTAACTTTCTATCTTCGATTAATATCTAACTATTCATTATTTTTTTCACAACAGCCAAATAATTTTATCTCTTAATGTATTAATGATTTTAACTCATTTAAATTTGAATTAAAATTTCAAACCTCAAAAATAAATAATTCCCTCTAATATCTATCATCATCGTCTTATTCATTCCAATTATCTCTTATACTTTTAAAAACATTTACATAGTTATTACAACAAGACTGTATTATTTCACAACATGGAATATTTATATATAATAATAGAAAAACAAAATTATTTTTTTGACTTTTAATCAATTAATATAAAAACACACTTATATTTTTAAATACTTTTAAAACATCATAGATTAATCTATTGATTTTTATACAAATATTCAACAAATATTTGATTTCCACATCAAATAATTGTATTTCCCATTTGTTTTTTTACCCCATAAATTCCCATGGATATCCAAAATTTTATAAAAATGATACTTATTAAGTTATATCAAAATTTTGAAGATTATAATATAACATATGATATATTACAGTGATATAATGTGATAATATAAATATTATCAATATCATAAATAATTCTTAGGAAGATATTTAATTATCAATATTAATTATTTTTTCATAGATCAACCATATAAAGGTGAATAGAAAAAATTTATTAGATTTTAGGATAACTGTAAAATGTATATTTTTATTTTTTGTTAACATTATAAATGTGGAAATAATCCTAATGATTTTCATAAGCATTATGAATTCTTGATGCAACCATAAAATGTTTGTAATTAACCTTATGAAGTCAAAAATAGAACATTGCGTGGTATTTATAAAAAAAATAGGATGACCAAAAATGTACACTATAAAGCCTAAAATGAGCCTCTGAAACTCATTGTTTTATATTATTATCAAATGGATTAACCTTGTGATGTTATTCATAATATTAATGAAGATAATATTATTTTCATTTTTTGTCCCCCAATATAGTTCCAAAATTATTTTTTTATATTAAAACATGAATGCCACATTCTATTTATTTGAAAATAATTTAAGATATACTTATACATCTAAAAAAATACACAAATAAATCACCTCATATAATAAAAGTTATATCCTAGAATTTTTAATATAATTTATTCTAAAAAATTAATATATAATAAAAATATAAACCTTAAATAATATATAATTATTTTTTCCAAAAAAATACCTAAATCATACAAGAAACATAATAAAAAAAGATCAATAAATTCACCAAGGATCTCAATAACCACCTCCAATTAATAATTTTCGTTAAGAATTAATATCACCATAAAAGAACACATAGTCTCAAAAAACTCACCCTTGGTATTTTTCATGAAAACTAAACAATATAAATCACATTAAAACATAAAAAACATAGAAATGAATAATCACAAAATATATCTAATTTAGTTTTAGAGAACTGAATATATTAACAAAACACTGAAAAATTAAATATTAACATCCATAAAAAAGATTTTTACATTGAAATACTCATTACTTTTGATCTTGTTGATGTCAATAGGGAAGATCATATTTTCATCCAATTCTCAAAAATCATCAAAGAACCATTAAATAGAAGTTCATATTTTCGTTATTTTAAAACCTTTAAAATATTTAATAAAATTATATACATGATACATCAACATGAATTCACCATAGAAATTCTTCTTTAATAACTATTTCTAAATTCATACACTCCCAGAATAAAATCTCTCTCCCCTACTTGATAAAGAACATTTTAATGAATACACATTAAAATAGTTCTTCCCATCTTTGTAATTACATTTTATATTCACATAACAGAATAAACATAAATATTTTTTTTTCATTTTTATCACACTTTTAGAGTAATTTCCAAATTACTAGTGAGGGATGATAGCGACTCACCACACCTTAGTTGTGAAATGAATTATGTTGAACTCCCATAAACAAAATATAATATTCTAATTCATCCTTCAACCTAGGATTATAGGAAACATTGGTAATTTTTCACTATGTATGACAATATTTTAGGATCAATAAATTCTAATGGATTTTTATTGAATTTATGTTTTATGTCATTGATCATTGATATCTGGTAATGTAAGGATTTTTTTGGTAAATTAATGAAATATAAATGATCATAAAACACATGATAATGAATTCACTTCTACCTTGACATATTATAATTGACTTCTAATCCACATAAATTGGATTATAGGCTGAGTTTTAGCCTTATATATGGTTTCATAATTACTCAAGGTCAGGGAATATTTCTTATTTGTGGACTAGTGTAGACACATTATATTCATAATGATACATTATCAGATTTAGACCTTCTATAATCTCTTATTTTAACCACAAAAAAATTAATAACTATACCAATTCCACTATCAAATCTTCTCATACTTCGTTCCATGGTTTTTTTTGTATCCTTTATATACATAGGATTCCTATTTCAATCAATTAAATGATACTAATTTTCTATATAATGATATCTGATATATAATGTAAGAGAATATATAGTTTTCAATATTAAAATAACCAATGAATTCAAATATCTAATGTGAATAGAGAATATATTAGGTTTACTTTATTCTATGTTCTTTCTATTGACAGTTTTGTTCCCATAAAAGTGTATTATAAAGAAATATGTATTCTAATATTCCAAGAAATTTTGAAATACTCAAGAATATTTCCCTTTCAATATAATAATGTGATTTTTAAAAATAATTTTTTTTATTCTACGAAACAAATCATATCATAATGAAGGGAAATTTAAAACAACATCATCTCCTATAAATAAAATTCTCCACACAATCAATTATATTTCTATAAAGAGTTGTATCATATACATAGACAATAAAAATAATGGATGACAATTTTTTATCATTAATGAAGACATTATTCTTCATTATTCCTTTATCGAACATCAAATAATTCTTAAAAGTATTTAACAAGGTATACCATAATAAAAGGAATATTATTAACACATATGGATCCCATATTAACCTAAAAAAAATAAATTCATCTCTAGATAACTATAAACCACTGGTAATATTAAGGTAATCTCCCTCTTCCAATTCACTATTAAGGTATTCTGAGATGACATATAAATATATATATATAATATTTTATTTCTAATTTATAGTAATTGTAAAAAAAATATCATTGTTTTATAAGGTAAATGATGTGTTTAATGATACAGGGATAAAAATTATTTCTTAATTTTAGTAACCTTTCAACATTATCATTTCCCTTATTTTATGTAATTCTCTTATTTCATTAAAATATTTTAAAAACTACTATGATATAGTATAATTCATGTTTTCAAGATTGGTTTCTCACACTCAAGTTTCTTAGATCTAGGTCTAATTTAATCTTTCACTGATATCATAAAACCACTCTTGATGCTATAATTTATCATTAATATATCTTAGAATAATTATTGAAACCAAAAGGGTATGTGTTTTTATACATAAATTTCATCTTTTCTCAACCGTTTACCCTTATTATCTAAATGTTTTAATATCCAATTACAATTTCATCCTGGGATGAGTTATCATGGTTGTTCTTATTAAATTTAAATGGATAGATCATCATATTTACCTTATATATCATCTTCATTTTTTCAGCATTAGAAAAATCATCCCCCTTTTCAAAAATAATATCTTTCTCCTCACTTAAGTAACACGGTTCATCATGTATATTTTATTTTTTGGAGTATTCAACAACATTAAAATTATTATTATTAACAATATTATTTGTATCAATTTTTTAACATTATTATCCTCTTGGATTTCAAGGGTAACCTAGGAATATAACAACATCATCCATATTCTAAAATATTCTTATATTTTAACACTTCGCATTGATTAAAAAAACACTTCCAAAAAATTCTACAAATTTTAAAATTGAGGAATTAGAGTAATGTATATCACATGGTGAAATATATAAATTTTATCTATATAAACAATATATTTAAATGTGAAATATTTCACTAATACCATATCTCAACAAATAACTATAACTATTAAGCTCAATTAATATAATTAAATCCATCTCTACTAAACTATTATTCATTAATTTTGAAACACTATATTTCTCATCATATATGGGTCATATACAAATGGTGATTATTATTCATCACAATATATTTATAAAATTATTCATCCATATAACATTTCCCCATTATATATGAGGATATTATTAATGTAAAATCCAAAATGTTTTTTTGAATTACTTTTGTAACATTTGTACACTTGTAGATCCCTTAATTATTATTTCAGGAATGTAATAATAGATATATGAGTAAATTAATAAATAATAGAAATATTAAACTTTAATAATTTTTTATTTCATTATCAATAGTGAATATATATTAAAACTGATATAATAAAATGAATGAGATGTTTTAATATCAACAAACTTATGTAATAAATCATCAGTCCTAACATATTTACTTATAGAGAACTTATAGATTCAATTTATTTAAATATTATGGTGATCATGAATATTATAACCTCTAATAATATTTCTCATAATATTTAATCATAGATAAAATTTTATTTAATACCATAATTTATTATCTCTTTTATGGCATATGTATCATGATTTTTTAGAATCTCATTCCAGAAACATGTTTCCATATATAAAATATCCTCTCCCACAGGAAATATATCTTTTATAATCTTAAGAATGAACCAATATTTCAAATAATCAAAATTTTGACTTAGTTAGATAAACTAATCAATCTTAATAAATTTTTTTATCACGTTATCCTATAATGATTTCATAGACATCAGATTTATTTAACAAATAACTACACAATACATACCATTAATGTTAAGAACCAATTATTTGAATAGTTTAATAATCCTTTAATTTACATTACAACATCATTAATTAGTTTGAATATATTTTCATTATTGTATAAAATATACTATGTATAATCCATGGATATTCCCATTTTTAATGTTTAACTTCAAAATTAATAAAAAAATCAATTTTGTTTTATTTTTCATAATTCTCCAAAAATTTAAGAACATTAAAATTTATACGCATCAAGGATAGTAGGTGTAATTACCTTGAACCTAGTAGATCATATATGGTTCCTTACTTTATAATATCATATATGTTCATTTTGTAATATCTTATTATCCATTTGTAAAAATGGTTTTTATTATTTTACTTGTTTATGGAGTTAGTTACCATGTTTTTAGAGTATGATTTCACATCTCATTTTTTGATATCCTTAGATAGATCCTGATTTCATCATCTCCAGAATGGATAACATGATTTAAATAACATATATATTAATTAAATATTTATATAGAGAAATTAATAATATTTGGTGATATAAAATGAAATACATCACTTATGGAGAAGGTAGGTCTTACGTGGGCTTGAACATTGTTTCCATTTTATCATCATATTGAAATAATGAATTTTAAATTATATATAAATATATTATCATTAAAATATCATATTTATTTCATTTATATCATATATATTTTATGAAAACAATCTTTCATACAGTCCATGTAAACCGTGAAGGAATGACATCGCTTCTTGATACTGTAGTTTGTCACACACATGAACGACATTATCGTATTCACAAAACATGTAAGGAATGAAATTGTGTGATATAATAATTAAATATTAATAATAAAAGAATCTATATCATATTTAAATTATAAAACCATCATTATTCCCAACCATTGATGGTGGAAATAGAAAAATGAATGACACAAGTTTGAGAGGCGGTAGTCCGTCGTACACGCGAATGATGATTTTCAAACCCATTTGAATTATGTGTGTAAATGTTTTGGTAATAATATTAATATAATTAAATATAATTACATTTAATATAATTTTTATATTATATAGTCAAGATATAATTTAAATCTAGGTATATAGATAATTAAATAAAATAAAAAAGATTTCAGAATAAAACTACATCTTTTTTTGGTATTCTCCTTACATTTTCACAAAATCATTAAAAGGTTTTTTTAATGATAAAAATATTTACTCTAGGATGGGGTGGAAATATGGGGACTTATTTAGGTTTTATTGGATAATCTAAATTTCATGAACTGTGGGATAGAGATGGAGAGTGAATTTCTTTTTATAGTTGAAGAGGAGTGGCATTCTAGAAAATAATAAATAATATTAACAATTGGGAGGAATGTCTTACCCCATGTAGCTCTAAGATTGATAATTAATTAGATTTAAGGATTATATGGGTTATAAACACATCCAAACAATAATATAATACATTTTTAAGCATTTTTTTATTCATATGATTCTTTATTTTTTTATTTTGTTTTTTCCATTTTGATATCTAGTTTTTTAACCAAAATAACATGTTATTTAAGACAAAAGTATAAGAATAGACATTAAAATATTATTAAACACTAATAAATAATTTGATATCTAATTTATAATATATTAATCATATGTTTGTTAAAATTTTATTTTAAATTAAGAGGATGAAACATTGAAAACACTATATTAACTATAACCACATTAAATGAGTATTTTTAATATTTAATAGCCAATATGGTCATTATAAATGATAAATTATTCTATTAATGGACCATAAATTATATTTTTTAATTTTTATAAATTCCATGGAATAGAATGTGTTTTTTAGTCATTTAATATAATTTAATAAAATATAATTTATCAAAAACATGCCATAATGTCAATTTTAAAATTACTAATTTAAATTTAATTAAAACAAATATGAATACAGTGATGATGTTAAAATATATTATGTTAATATATTTTTTAAATAAACATATTTTTAGAAAATAATTAATGTAATAAAATAATTCAATCAATTTTCTTCAATTTTAATACTTTTAGAATAATTTTTTTATAAGTTAAAATCTAACTAATTATTGCGTTGCTGTTTCGTAAGCTTTTTAAGTAACTAGTTTATCTCCAAAAAGTAATTATACATTTTTATTATGTAAAAAATAAAAATTTATATTTATGGATAATATAAATAATTGAACTTATGTGTTCCTTCTCTCATCTTAAATCTTTATTTACATTAAATTCAAAGAAGGCACATTTGTTTCTATTACCTAACTGAACATATTATATGGGTCCTTATCATTGAAAAGTGTCCCAAATTCCATATAAATAAATTTTAAGGTTAATATGGTCTAAATACTTCCATAAAATAGATTATGGAGAATTATGTAGGTTGTTTTTAACATTATATTCTATATTTAACAAATAAGTAAACTCTTTTTTTACCTTAATCACCATATTTATTTTTAATGGTGTTCACTATTAATTCTGGTAAAAAATTATGTTTAACATACTAGACAATGTAAATAATTATTATTAAAAATATGGAATCCATTTTACTAAATTCAACTCACATAATTGGTAGAATATAATTTAATATTAATCTAAGATACTTGATGAGAAAGAAGGTTTTTAATGTGATAATGTTTGAATGATTTAAATGGGTTTATATGTAAATTGAACACAATATTTTTTTTTCAAATAACCTAAATTGTTTTAATTTGTACAAATTTTAAATAAATTTTCATTAATAACAATTAATTATATAATTTATTATTATTGATAATTTAAATGAAATGTTAGTTTTCAATTTAAAATCTATCTTTTTTAATATTCATCAAAAAAATGAAACATCTCAGAAAAATCCCATAAATTTACCCTAAGAAAATAATTTTGATAAAAATCCAAAAATGAAGTCCATTATCTCATATAAAAGTTATTAAGGTGTCAAATTTTTGTTTTAATACAAGATTCACATTAAACGGTAGAAAACATATTTTAAAAATTGAATCTTTTTATTTATAAAGATGGATTTGTTCTCAACAAATGAATATAAAATATATTAAATGAATTTATTTTTTTATTGAATATTTTATATATATAAATTTCATTAAAATCAACCAGAACTAGTAATTAATATAAATTACTAATATTATATTTCTTCATTTCAAAAACATATTTTTTTATAAAATCATTTCCATTTTATTCAATATATTTTGAAATTAATTTATAACTAATTGCCACTCAATGAATTCAACCATATATTATTTATAATTTAAACCATCCTACTCATAAATTTCAATTTAATGGTTAGGAGATAAATTTAATATTAATGAATAATATTAATAGTATTCATTAAAACTTTGTATTTCATTTAACGAAAGACATCTAATAAAGTCATTATTGAATGTATTGCAAGCTAAAAATAGATTTTAATTTATTGAATGCTTTCAATAAAATTAAATTTATTCTAAAAGGAAAATATTTTAATGTATTGGGTTGTTACATTATTCAATCCTATAAAAATTTCATCCTAAAAATTTTACAGACATTTTCATAAAACCCAATGATTGTAGTTCTTATTCATAATATCTGATGGTTACTAGGTTGATTCCTCCATTTTAAAATTTCTCCAAAGTACCTTTACTATAAGAATAATTTGATTATTAAATAAGAAATCACTAGTATCAAGAATTTGGATGGGTTCTTCATAGTAAAATAGAGCAGGTTCTAACTCTAATTCATGAGGGGTGAGAATATCCATTGGATCGGGCATGTACGTCCTTAGATGATATATATAGAACATATCATGTATGTTTTAGAAATATTGTGTAATTTAAAAATAAAAGTCAACCAAACTAATTATTTTGGGAATTGAAAATGATCTGATGTACTTGGGTCTCATATTCCCTTTCATACAAAACATTATGACACCCTTCCTTAGAAACATAATCATGAAAAAATTACCACCCTCTTGGAATTACAAATATATTTTATCAATATCAGTATAACCCATTTTCATATATTATTGTGAATTAAGGTGAGAATTAAATACATTTTACATTATTAATGTCTCAGAAAAATGCTCTAGTCCTACAAGATTCCATTCACAAACTTGATCCCAACAAGTTAGAGGGTGACATCTCTTTCCATATAATTCTTCATATAGTGCATTCTGAATACTAGAATGTAAACTATTTTTTATAAAAAAATTATCATGTAATTACCCAACATACATTGAAAGTGGAGTGATCAGGACCTCCACATGACTTCCATTATTTTAGTTTGTCATTCTAACATTCCACCTATTTGAGAGTGGTAAGCTCAATATAAATATAATTAGGAAGACACGTCCAATATTTGACTAAAAATAGGGACCACAATCAGAAATAATTAATATATTTGTTCCATTATGTATTAAAATTTCTTCAATGTAGAGAAATTTATGGAAATCAAGAGACATATATTCTATTATAGATATTAAATGTAATGGATTTGTTAGGTGATCAACAATAACACATATTTCATCATTATTTATAGGTGTCTCTTGTAGTCATGTGAGAAATTTCAAAGTAATGTCATCCTATTTCCACATATAAATTGATATATTATACATGTTTTCTCTTTAGTTAAACCTCATATCTTTATCTTGTTTATTAACAGATAAGATGAACACATAATTTTCAATTCCAATCATCATTTTATCCAACAAAAAATGATCTTTTAAATCCCTCTACATCATTTTTCTTGGAGGGTGTATAATGAAATTTGAGCTATGTGAATCATCCAAAAATTCCATTTTTGATCAAGAATAGATGGAACACAGAACCTATTCATAAATATGAAAACATTATAATCACAATTGGATTCATCTAATTTCCCATCACTCAAAGCTGTAATTTTAGTTTGAAAGTTATCATCACCAGATTGAGAGTTATTTGTCATCTCTAATTAATATGATTTTTCAATAATTTAAAAAATTATAATTGTATTAACATTTGTAGAATCACCCATATCCATATTTACCATATCTAAGATCATACAATCCCTCTCAATTCCCATTTTGTTTAGAAATCCATAATCCCTACTATTGAATGCATTATCTTACATTATTTTCTTGGGTGGTAGGGTATTGAGAAATAAAAATATTTTTTTATCTAAAGTAATCACTATTGTATCATATTAAATTATTTTTTTGAAAATATGTTTTTAGGATTTTATGATCCATGAATATATCATAACATTCACTATATAGAAAATTTCTACACAAATTCAATTAAAATATCATAATTGCCAACTCAAGATCATTGGGTTTTGTAGGTCTATTTTTGAGTCATCAATTTTCATGATGCATATAAAATAAATTTATCATTTATCATTCAAAAACAATTATGTAACTTCATTGATGCATTAATATATATCAAAAACCAATCACTTATAGATAGTGGAGTCAAAATTGGATATTTTACCAACCTCGTAAATAGATTATCTAAAAATTCTCCACATTAAATTATAAAAAACATCAATATTATTTAATGGGTTATCCTATCATGAAAAACATTAAATGAATTATTGAAATTAACTTTCATACAAATGAAACTAAGTACATTAGTAATGCTCATTGGTTTATGATATTAGCTGACAACCATTGTATTTGTTGGATCAACTGAGATTCCATTTTTGGGGAATATATGGCCACGAATACAAACTGTCTTACACCAAAAATCACAATTACTAAATTTCATATATAAAAACATCATTATATTAATATTAAGAATAGACCAAAAATGATTCTCACAGTTATCATAGCTTTTGGAATACAGGAGAATATTATTAATGAGTTCCCAAAAAATATACATGATATTCCTTCAATACTGAATTCATTATTTCCCTAAAAATATATGGAATATTAGTAAATAAAAATAGAATTACCATAAACACATAATTTCCATACATTTTATAAATAGTTTTCTGAATAATGCATCCCTTCTTTACTCGAAACTAGAGATAACTGGAATAAAGATCAATAATTAATAAATTACGAGATCAATGATGTCGACCAAATTACTGATCAGTGTAAGGTTTATGATACATGTTCATACTTTTAACTATATTTATTTACCTATGATCAATTCATGCCTCATGTATCCACTATTCTTCTTTACAAATAGAACATGGGTTAAACATAGTGAATCACATGTGAGAATAAATTCTTTAATACGAAAATCCTCATGTTGTTTCTTCAAATCCAGTAATTGAACATTGGGCACTATATAGGGAGTTTTTAAAATTATTCTTTTATTAGGTGTCAAATAAATGAAAAATTCAACTTCAATATCTTGGTAATGTCCCTAAAATTATATAGTAAATACATCAATGTATTTTTGTAAAATATGTACATAGTTGATTTGAATATTTCTTTCTTTATCCCAAAATGTTATTTTCTATTCTTCACAAAAAATTTCATTCAATAGATCTATTTGGGTGGACATTCATACAAATAAGATGATAAAATTTCTCCTCTAATGATATTGAATTCTACTTATTCCTCATAAATCTTAATTTCCACCATCTTGAAATAAATTATTGAATCATATTTTGAAATATAGTCTATATCATGGATTAAATGTATGTAAAACATGCATTTTGATAATAAAATAACCAAATAATGAACATTTTTGTTTAACAATGGGGACTGAACGACACATATTTATTGAATTTATACTTCCCTTATTAGTTTTGACTGATAACTAGAATATTATACTAAAATGGAAATGTAAATTTTTCTTCGAAAATTTGATAGGTATAATCTATCATGATGATCCCGAATTAAATAGAGCGGGAGCTATATTTAGAATATGTATTAATATTATTAACACCATATCATTGGATACTTTTACTTCATCTTTAGTAGTCATATAATCTTTGTTTTCTTCTCTTGTCCTATTTCTTGGTAGATAACGTTGAAAATTGGGGTATTTTTGTGATTAATACCCTATATCTCTATAGTTGAAATAGTTGACATCATCGATTTGTTTATTCCACTTGAATTTTTTAGCATGGTGGCACTTATATCCATATTTACAAAATACTCCCATTCATTTTCGTAATTTTATAGGGTTATTTTTTCCTATTTCTCACACAATGAAACTTACCTTATCTTTTAAAATGATTAATTCCCATTATCTTATTTTTTAGAAGACATATTCTTATCTTTATACCCCTTGATTATATTGATTCTATAAAATTACATCTCAATTTTGAAGTTGTATAAATCAATTTCATAACATGATGTATTTATTTTGGAGATCATTTTCATTTAGAGACTTGTTTTAATACCTTCAAGAAAGTGATAAAACATGAAATATGATCTACATGTGAAATCTGTAACATATCCAGATATCCTTGTAAATTCATATTCATAATTTGTGACAATATCATCATCATATTTCATTATTCCATGGAAATTTCCCTTCATCTTGATTTGTTTCTCAAGAGGGAAATATTTATCAATGATTGTATCCTTAAAGGATTTTTCTTCCACTATTTCTAGCTTAAAATCCTCCCTAGTATTCATGATCTACAATTACATTTTATCATCATCACTATTGAGACAATACAACATAATTTTATCATTTTCAATTTCACATCATCCGATGTTATTAAATATCTTTTCTAGAAAATACTCCACTTCTCATCCAAAATTGGAATTTAAATCCCACAAAATGATTTGGGATTATATCAAAAAAACAAATCCATGATATTAGAATATCACTATAGAATAGGTTTCAACATCTTTGGAAGGGTGATTTTTCATAAGATGATTATGCAATCCAAATATAGCCATAATTTTCTCTCTCACAATACTATCTGTATTGGTTTACTCAGTAGGTAAATATCTACTTTTTTCACAATATTTGATACCATTTTTCTTTCTAGGTGCCATTTATAAATAATGAAATATACTGGATTTTCCCAAAAAATTATTGAATTATAATGAAAAATTTAAATTTCAAAATGTGGTGTAATAGTTTAAAAAATTAAAAATTTATACATTATTAATATTATAAACATAAAATAGGCTTTTTATGATATATTTACTCTAAAATGATTTGTAATGGTTTTTAAATATAATTTGAATAATCATTATGATACCCCAAAGGAGTGTCGAACAATGTTAGCAGTAATGCCCATTTTCATGTACCAAGCTACGCTAAGGCGAAACCCAAAACAATATTTTCAGTATTACCACTCCATGGTAAAAAAAAATTTCAACCACTCACACTTATAAAATATATATGGGGATGTATTTATAGGAAAAAATACATTATTATTTTATAAAAAACATTAGGATGTTATTCTTTAATTATCCTCATGTTTATCCATAGGGTTATATTCCCTCATCTATGTTTTCCAATATATAGTTTCTAATGCTTATCTAAACCATGATTTGAATCCAAATGTGAAAACCCCAATGAAATTATCTTAGATCTAGTAACATTATTTATTACAATACCATTGATATACGATTCAAATCGAAGGGCACTGAACAATTTAGCTGTGTTTAAATTCCATATTTAAAACATCATACTCAAATTACATAAAAAAATAAAGAAAAAAATTAAAATCTCAGCATTAATGAAACTCATTCAAATAATTCATCTTCATTTCTTAGTGAAAGAAAATAAGATAAGGGTGGGATTAAATTCTCATGAATGGTTAATTACATAAAAATACACCATGAATAAATAATGAATAGTCAATGTGGAATGGAATATATGTAATCACACATTCCTTTTATATAACTGGAAAAAAATTATTGAATGCTGAAATGTAATAAAAATGGACAAAATTTCCATTTAGATAACTGAAAAAGGAATAATCAGTATGTAAAGGTGAATAATAGAAAACACATTCCATTTAATATATAAACATAGAATGAGATGAATCAATAAATGTTTTTAATATTGAAAATCTCAAGGATAATAAGAACTAAATTATGCATTTAGAAAATGGTAAATTATAGGACTTCTTATTTTATAGGATCATGATACATTTCCCTCAAAAGCTATTATCAAGATAGTCTAATACTACATAGTAAAATCCAACCGGATTTGGCCAACTTATTCATCTCAGGAGACTAATAATGCATTAAGGATCTATAATTTACTGATTCCCACCCATGTATAAAGATAAAAATAATTCAACATGTTTTGAACTATCAATATAATAATTTTTATTATAATCATATATCAATATTTAATAAAGAATAAAAATTTATGAATATTTTCTCATTAAACCATAAAACTATCAAAGTAAAAAATGTCTATAAAAATGATATATAGATTGTAAAATAATACAATCCATCAAACAATAAATTTTATTTATATAATAAATTTAATTTCCAATGAAAATTTATAAAAATAAATTTAATTTTTCAAGTGAATGTTGACAATCACAAACTTAGGTGTGGTTTTACAAAAACGTTAATGACCTTGTAATTTTATAATAAAATTTTCATTAATTATATAATTAAAATTTTAATTTAAAATAAAATGGTTAATTAAGTATTAATGATATTAAATTTTAAATGGGTAGTATATATAACACATAATAGTGAATTGGACCATAATAACAAATATTTCTTAATTGAATGTAAATATAAAAAAATAATTCGCATTACACTTCCATTGGGTTGAACTCTATTTATCTCCTTGTATAATGGTTTTAAAAAATTTATTAACTTATTAAATGATACTATTAATATTTATAATATAATATTTTATACTTTTATAACAGATAATTACATTTTTTATAATAATTATTTATTATTTTCATTACTTTGGGTGTTAATTAACTAGTTTTTCGAATATGTTTTGATTTTATATTTTCTATTATCATTTATATATAATTATTTAATCATATATAGAATTTAAATAATAATGTAAATATAATATATATTTAATACATATTTATTTATTGTAAATAATATTATTTTTTAATAGAAAATGAAATATACAGTTTCTGGAGAGGGTAGGTTGTACCTATGCATGAACACTGTTTCCATTATCATGTTGTTTTGGAAGAAAGAAAATTAAAAGATATATATATATATATTATAATTATAGTATCATATTTATGTAATATATAACATGTATTTTTATTTAAACCATCATTCAAACATTCCACGTTAATTGTTAATGAATCAAATTGCTTTGCGTGGTAGTAGTCCAAATTACTCACGAGCACCATAATTGTATCCCCACAAAAAGGTAAGCGTGAAGGTATCTGTAATATAATAATTTTATAATAAAAATAAAATAGTGGATATGATATATAAATTATAATATTATCATTATTACCTACCATGGAAGGTGGTAATAGGAAAACAAACGCATCAGTTTATGAGGTACTGGTCTGCTTTACACACAAACTAAGATTTGGAAACCCATTTGATGGAAGTGTGTACAGTTTCTTGTTTTAACCAAAACATAAAAAATTTCATTATATAGATTATAATGAATATATTATATAATAATTTAATAATTTTAATTTATTTATGTGGATAAATAAATAAAATAAAAACACTTTTATAAGAAGATGACCTCTTTCTTTGGGTATTTCCATTAAGTTTGAATTACAGAAATCAAAGTATTTATTTATTCCCAAACTAAGTATCATAAGATTATCGGTGGAAATTTTGGGAGTTATTTGGTCATGTATTGGCTAATTCAAAAGTTCTGATAGGCATAGAGGATGGGCGAGTGAGTTCCCTTCTACTGTAGGAAGTAGTGACAGTTTTGAAAAAACTCGAAAGTATTCTCTACTTGAAGGGTTCCCATAGCTCATGTGACTCAAAGATTGATAATTGAATGGGTGGAAGGATAATTTGGATAAGATACACCTCAATAACATAATATATCACTTGCTGTAAACATTTTTATCCTTAACTCATATGATTACTTTTTTAATCAATTTAGTATTTTTCTTTATGTTGAAAAGTTTTTTTAATGAAAATTGTACAAAAAATAATAAACAAGTGAGAGAAATTATAAAAACATTATACCCACTGATTTTAAAAATTTTATCAAATTTATAAGGTAAATATCATATTTGGGTTGAAAATTAATGTTCACACAAGTGCATGTAAGAATGAAAACACACCTCTATAATCGTAACTGCACTAACTGAGATTTTTTTTCTATTCAACATTCAATATAATCATTATAAAGGATTATTTGTTTTATTAATGGGTCATAGTTTACATTTATTAAAATGAATTAATTCACTTGTATAAGGATCAAATATATATTAATTATAAACAATTTTAAAAAATATAACTTATCATTAAATAATACTAATGTCAATTTTGACATTATTCATATAAATTTAATTACAAAAATATTAAAAAATTATAGTGTACAAATATAATTTGACTAAAAATGTGTAGAATATTATATTCATCTAAGAAATTAATATAATAGAATAATTTATTCAGTTTTCTCCAAATTTAATATTTTTATATCATTTATTTTAGTAATTTATTGACTAAAGAATTAAATCATTTTCATTTCTTAACCATTTTAAGGAAATAATTCTCTTTAAAAAATAAAATATAAATTATTATTATAAAAAATTAATTTCTATTTCAATAGAATAAATATAATAAAACAATTTTCTTTCCCTTTCCCAATTCTGTATAAATATTAATGTTGAGGAAGGTACATTTTTTATATTTTTCTTTACAAAAACACTATATGTGTCCCTATACTAAGAAAGTTTCCCAAAATATCATTAATGTTGGTAATAGATTTCATAGGTTCTAAATATTTAAAATATCAGTGTTGTAAAAATGGTTACTTTATTTTAATCCATATATTATAAGTATAACAACAATTTAAACTCATACTACCATAATCACTGTAATTAATTTTTAATATTTCTACTAATCAATACAAATAAAATTTAAGTTGACCTAATTGGAGAATACTTCGATTAAAAATATAGAATCTATTTTTACAAATTATACTAACATAATTTGATTAATTTAATTTAACATTAACCCCACACGTGTGATAAGAAATGTTTTTTAACATGTAATTTATTAACAGTTTACCAACTATTATTATTTAAGATTAATATAAAATTTATATCAATGAAATAAATTAAATTAATTGATATAAAATTGGAATAATTTTATATTTAAACCAATTAATCATATAATTTATATTTATAAATAACATAAACAATATGTGATTTTTCATTTAATATTCGTTATTTTTTACTATTCATCAAAAAAGAAATATCTCAAA
This sequence comes from Viscum album, assembly GCA_963277665.1. Lineage (NCBI taxonomy): Eukaryota > Viridiplantae > Streptophyta > Magnoliopsida > Santalales > Viscaceae > Viscum > Viscum album. Next base: position 1,878,578,299 of record OY728161.1, read on the forward strand.
AAATCCAAAAAATTTACCGTTATATAATTATTGTATTATTATTAATTATATAAATATGATTTCCTCAAAAAAAATTATAAGATTCTAAATTTATTATTAAACAAGTGCTCCATTAAAAAGAAAAAGAACATCCTTTAGGAAAATACATGTTTTTATGCATACAATTTGATGTGTTGTTATCTTATGATAATCAAATTTATTGGATGAATCTTAAAAAAATTAAGATAATATATAATATATAAATTTATTTAAAAAAATCTCGTAATACTAAAAAATTTAATGTATTAAGTGCATACACCATTGGCATATAAAAATATTTTTTTATATGTCATTTCTTTCATATTAAATTTTTTATATTCATTACTTATTTAATGGTAACAAATTAATTGAATCAAATATTATCATAATTGTGTTAAGAATATACATAACCACTAATTTTATGGTTTTGAGACAATTTTCATTTTAAAATAAAATATTTAAACTATTTTAAATAAAATGGTCTTATTTGTAAAGCAAGACATCTAATAAAGTCACAATTCTTCGTAGGGAATGATAATATTAGTGTAGTGTTCAATGATAGTTATAAAATATTAAATTCATTATAAAGTTAATATATTTTATAGTCATTGGGTGTTACAACATGTTGGGGAGACAATATTTTTTAATGTGTTCAAACTAGTAACATCTTCCAAAAACATGTTTTCATTCTTGAAATCTGTTTGGAGGCTTCAATCATGAAATTTTAGACAACTATAGAATTTTTTTAGTAGGTATAATCCCCCTAAAATTATGCCTCCAAAAAGTAATAAATTCATTATGATATGGGTAATTAGGGGAAAAATTATTTCCATATTCCCAAATTCCCTTATGATCTAAGAGAAACAATAATAACATACATACTTATAAACTAAATATATTTTCCAATAGTTGAAATATTCCCTTCTTCCACTACCAATTAAATAATCCTGAATGCTTTGGTGAATGAAAATTATTTTCGGCATTAAAAACATTTATCTTTTTCATAGACTTATTTATAAACATGTTCTAATACCAGTTATAATTGTTTTTTCTTTTATTTTTAGGTTCTCAAAATAACATTATTTTGGTTTGTTATGTTTTATCCAATAAATTTGGTCTTCTATATAATTAAAATAATTTTAGCCATACAGAAAACACATTTAAGATATCTCTCATCATTTTTTTTATAATATTTTCTATTTTATTAATGAATCGTCCGTATTAATCATTATTTGACTTCTTGAATAGTATTTAGAATGAGGGATATTAATTGTTCAATTAATTTCCATCATAATCTAGTTTTATTGAAACATTTATGATAATTTTCCTTCATAAAAACTATCTCTTATAATGTGAATTAATAAATACTCTGATCCTCATGAAAATACATCAAATCCTAAATATATTCCATAGTAATTTTTTATTCTTCAGTAAGAAATGATTTGTTAATGATTGTGTATCGATTATATTTCTTTAAATATGAGATCTTCTTCTCTAACATTGATATATTTAAATGTTTTTTATGTTATCTCATAAAAAAAATTAAATATCTAACCCTCCATCAAATAGAGCCTCACTATAGTCAACATCATTGGGAAATTCTTTATTTTCCATAAAATTCTATATTTGTTCATCAATATCATTTGTTGTCTCAATTCCATCATCGCCATCACAACCAACATAATCATTCGTCTTAGAATAGATATTTTACTTATTATTTTTATATAAATTCTTACCCTTCCATTTTCAATAATTTGTTATTTTATCAATTTTAGTATTATTATCCATTGAAAATATCATTTTAAATTCATTCTCTTAATCACTAGATTATTATTCATTCATATTAGGTAAATTTTCTAGAAAATGATAAAATTATCCACACATGAAACATTTTTGGGTAATATTCCCTCTTAATCCTCCCTTTCCCTCTTCTCATACAGCTAGAGATAGTTAGAAAGTTTTTTATCAAAAATAAATTATATATATCTTCTTATGAATCTGAATATATGTCTTCATGTTTATTAAAATTCATTATATATTCATCCATTATAGAGTGTATATATTATATTTCATTTTCATCATTACTGATTATTCTAAATGCATTTTCTTTTATTTTTTCAAAATCAATGATAGTTCTATATATATCATCTATATGATGTTTTCATAAATCATTATCTCCATGTTTGAATACCATATTATAAATATTATATAGTATAATTTATAGAAATCCCTCAAAAATAATTGAATCCAATATTATATCATATTAACAAGTAATTGTTCTCATAATTCCATTACCTCTAACCACAACGTATACTATTTTGTTACCAAAAATGTAGATATGAAACATTAAAATGGAGGGTGGGTTGTAGTATGATAACAAACTCAAAATTTTCATCCTAATGATGGTTTGAGATTATTAGATGTTATTCTATATAAAAAATACCATAAAATAAATTTATATATTAATGATGTGTAAATTGAGTTTTCAATGAAACTTAAAAACAATTATTAGAGTATTATATATGAATTTGAATACTATTAATGTATTTTATTAAAAAATATAAAAATAATTCACATAAATACATTTTATATATATAACATTATAATCATACACAAAACAAATAAATATAATCATATTCCATGCATGAAACATGGACATATATAATATTTTTTGATTGTATCAGTTTTGTATACCATGAAAATATGTCATCACATATATATAGACCCTCAATATCATTGATTAAAAACTTTTAAGCTCAATGAACTGATGATTTGTTATATATAACCCTATAAAATGATTTATATCTTCCTATAAATAGAATCTATCAATCACTTTTTTCTAATAATATTGTATCCCCAACACAAACACTCTTTAATCATGAAGGATCACACCCAAAATGAATAAACAAAACAAAATATGATATAATTTACTATGTAAAAATCTTATAGATGTTATTTATCAAAATAAATTTAATTATTAAATAATTATATATTATTAGATTATATCATATTGTAAAAATTTATAGTGATGAAAGACCCTTTATATTGCACATGTTCACTAGTAATTCCCTATATTACCCTTGAATCCAATGGTTCAATTTAAAAAATCCTGAAAAAATATATTAAAAATATGGTTTCATTAGGTACAATTTTAATATAATTTGATGAAAAATAGTATCATCTAATGGATTAGTAATCAGAATATATTTTTTTTGTAAATAATTTTGTGTGATTACATTACCATACAATTTCTGATTGATGTAAAAATAAAATAATCCCAACTAATTGGAATTAAAATTTTATGTAAACTGAGACATATGAAACTGTATGATGGTTAGTTAAAAATATTAATGAAGTTTATTTTAAAATTTGATATCCAAGGATAATATCAGTGGGTATTTAAATAATCCCTCCTTTTTACAATCACAAATCATAAATGATAGAATATTTGCATGTAAGTCTTGCAATGAAAATTATAATATATATTTCAATAATATCTACTATTTGAGAAATCTCAATTATATATAATCTATCAAAAGAATGAAAATTACAATTTTAGAAATCATATAGTGTTCATTGAAGTATATAAATATTCCTCAGTCAAATCAAAATTTACTAATAATGTGAATAAAATTGAACCCCTACACCTATAAATCCACCTTTCAAATTGGAATATTTTCCCTCCAATAACTGTAAAAAAAAAAGAAAAAGTGTATCAAAAGAAATATTCAATGTTACCTTGCTTCTTATTATCTCCCTAATTAAATTTATTTCTCTCCCACTACCAATATGTAAGCATTTGATATGGATAATTTGAAAAAATAAAGAAAAATATAAAAATATTATGTGTAAAAACAATGACATAAAAACAGATATGTCTATAATAATAAAAATATGATAATATTATAGATTGAAACACTGAGAAGTTAACTTTTTATTCATATTTATTAAATTATATTTATTAAGGGGGTTTTGGAAAAAAATTTGGTGATATTTCATTTTATTCTACATAATTAATTGTAAAGGAGGTGAAAAAATAAATAAATAAATTCTCTATTTCTAAAAGGTTAATTTGATTATACCAATGAAATGATTAAGATTTTTCAAGGGAAAGGTGATTAAATAATATTATAGTATGAGATATTTTTAAGATTAAAGGAAAGTAAGATATTTATACATATTGGTAAATAATTATAATTTAATGCATTTATCATAAATGAAACTTTTAATACATCTCATATTTGTATGTAATTACTTATAGGGTTAGAGTGGGAAATAATATATTAGTGTAGCAGAATACCACATTTAATTGAGGATATATTCTCAAAAATGTATATAATGAAATAATTTAAGAGATTTAGCAATGACTTCATATTAATCATAATGTCAAAGGTCCCTTCCATAAGGATTTGATTAAATTAATGTTTATTGTTCTTATAATAATTTTTAATAATTGATCTTGAAATTGTTGAACATTTCTGTAATATTAATTAAATATATTAAAATATAATCTATTTCTAAAACATAAAATTTAATCTCCATTTAATAGGTATTATTTCAATGATAGAAGATAGTTGAAACAAAAATTGAAAATTTTAATCACTTTTTATTAATAATATAGAAATTGAATTTCATATATTCAAATAGTTTATGATTCAAGTATTTAGTAAAAATATTAGCAAGAAAATTTTGATTTTCAATAAAAATAATAATAATATATACTTTTTTTTCCTAATGGAATGGGTATATCAGGTATATGATTCTAGTATATGAGTGATTTGAACAGTCTCTCGGTTGTATTTTTATATTTACAATGAATCAGACAATGACAACAAGTTAATGAAAAAATTTATGATTGTGTGCTTTATCTATAATAACTGAGTACAACTACCAGTAGCTAGTACATTTTAAGGCTTATTAGTGCATGGTGAATCTTAATGATCATTCATTCTACACCATGATACTAAAGAATCAAATTGTATATTTAATGTTTCAAATGTGGTATTTCGATTGATTTTACATCATTAAATATCAATGTTAGAATAAAAATTAGGAGTAAATTTAGTTCTATTGTAATTGAAAAATCATTCTCCTATGATCCATTTATATAGAATATGATCATCTTGGAAACATTAATATGGGATTCCTATGTTGTTTTAAAATATCTCACACAACAATTCAATTAAAATAATTTCATTGTGACCAAAAAATTTGTAAAGTAATATTATGATCCCCTATTTGAAGAAATTTGTGTCAACTGGTTTCATATATTCCTTAGGGTCCGGTTTATAATATGTACTTACATGAGTACATATACATATGGAACTGCAAATAACAATCATTTATGTAAATATAATATATTATTATGATTATTTAATGTTTTAAATTTTTTTTACATACATGAAAATTAAGAAAAAAATTATATTTAGCATGAATGGTCTTCTCAAACCTGCTCTTTATATGTTCAATTAATCAATTTGTATTATTTTTTTGAGTTAAGACTATCCTAATTCCAACTAAAATATTTCTAACAATGACAATTCCCATAAAAAATTTCTTTCCATCTATTTGATTCATGAATTTTGATTGGAATAGAATACCATATAATAATTTATACTATGATTTCAAAACTTTTTTGGACTATATGGATATTTATTTAGATTAATGAATAGTTATGAGAATCAATATTTTTAAAAAATGGGTTATTCGACCAAAAGAACATCCTAAATATATCTACTTAGAAATGAACTCTTTCCATATAAATTATATAGAAAAAAATTTCTAATGTCCTAAAAAGTATAATTGTATATGGATAGAGTCGATCCTAAATTCCATGTAAAAAAATTTCTCCATAATCTTAGAATATTTATTTTATATTTTCCTTAAATACTTTTCATAACATAATCTGAAAAATATTACAAGTTTCATCATAATTTTCTCAAAAAGCAAGTTTATACATATAATAATAAAAAATTTCAAATGGAAAAATAGGGTAAAAACATATTCCATTAATTAAATTTAACATTTTTTTTGGAATTTTGATTGTCCAAATTTTGTCACCTATGGATTCATGTTTCATTTTAGGTTAAATTTTATAAATATTTCAATATTCTCATATTCAATATATATATAATTTCAAGTTTTAATACATTTTCCTAAATCACTAATGATATATTTAGTGGGATGATTCATTTAGATTATCTGTTTACTGGGTAAAAATTAATGATAATAATCATGTACTAATAAATTAATGTTAATTAATTAAGGATCTATTGTAATTTATTATTTGATCTAAATTTATGTATATTAAACTCTTGTTTATGGGATTCAACTTCTATTAATGAAATATATAGGTTTTTAAATTTTATATCATTATATAAATTTTTAAAACATTATTAATATATATATTGATTAATTTATTCAAATATTACAAGAAACAATTCTTCGATATTATTTTTCCATTTATTGAAAAAAATATAGGGATTACCTTTGGGGTAATTAAAATTCAATATATATTGATTATAGTTAGTGATAAAATTTTGGATGATTTTATATAATGTTTCAAATGAATACATTTCATCCATATTAAATGATGTAACTCATTTTATGTTTCGTTCAATTTTATAAATCATATTAGGATTTATTATGCACTGGTTGAAATGAAATATAACATTTTGTTTTTTAGGTTGTACTCTTGGCTTGAATCCAAAAAAATATTTATGTATAAAATATTCAAAGAAATTTCATAGATGAATTTTGGAATTTTCATATTATTAAATTCCACTACATAATTTTATTATGGTGTTCTTGGTGTTGAAAAATAATGAGTTTTCAAAGATTAAATATAAAAATTACAGAAAAAAGAATTTTAAAACCCACCGCCTAAATCAGTCCAAACAGTGCATATAGGTATTTATTTTAAGGCTGGAAAATTTGAGAAAAATCATTAAAAAAATATATCCATTCACATTTATGGGATAGAAAATAAATTCATTTATTTTTTTTGTACTCAACAACTATGGAAAACACATAGTTTTTTCATTCAAAAAAAGCAGTTTCTATTTTGAAAAAATGATCATTATGCATTAAATGTAAAAAAAATTCATTGATACTTCACTAAAAAATATTAATCTGTACATATTATTATATTAAAATATATCATGGATTGTATATGAATTATATTTATTATCTAAAATATTCTTATAAATTTATCACCTTGATCGCATACATAGGTATTGTACGTAATATATGTTTCGATTTATCCAAAAATCGTGTTTATAATTTATTGAAAAATTAAATCTGGTCAGAACAATTTTTATAAACATGTGAGAAATAATAGTTCTAGATTTTTTTTGAGAAAACGTTTTTATAAATTTGGTGGATAAAAGTTAGGAATTTTATATTTTTAATAATTTTTCATACAAATTAATAAAATTCTAAGGAGTTTTAAAAGTTCCTAACATCTTGAAAATTTCATGATATATATACATTTAGACATGTTGATATCAACATTTTTCATATAATATTTTTACCTGACACATTTTTCTTGATGGATATTTTATTATAATAACACAATTATAATGTTTCTACAATGTTTTTGGAGAAATATATTTTTGAGTTAGATCCAATAGATGAAAGAGATAGGTAATGTATTTTTGAAAAATATTTGCATTAAATTATATAAGCTGTGTTTTCTGTGATAATGGACAAAATAAATTTTTTAAATAATATAAATTTATTGTTTAATAAAAACATGATAAGATGGCAATCATGAAACAACAAAAAGATAAATTTTAATTCAATATTGTTTTAACCGATGAAGGAATTCATAAAAGGCCCCCTAACTGAGAAGATAGAAGAATCTCAAGTATTTGGTTGTTTCAGAAATGTAGTCAGTCATCATTGGTGGGTTAATAGAAATAAAAATAGTTAAATTGAGTTACTATATTGAATGTTTGAGAAGATAATATAGAAAAATTTTATTTTAGGATAATAGTCTATGATGTTAATTAAAAAATTCCAACTTGGAAGAAAGTAAATATAATGAACATAAACATGATGAACATCATACAGAAAAGAATCAGATCAAAATTTACAATTTCATCTAAAGGAATTTTCAAAGAAGTTGTTTCCATGTATAGATCGAGATAATGTTATATGATCAAATACATTCCAATGTACGATATAAATAATAGAATTGATGTTTTGTGGAATGATGAAATCTAATCAAACATTTCATTTGAAATAATTCTATTGGATTGATATTCATAAAGTATAAATAAATTCTTTTAAATATATTATATGAATATTGGTGTTGTTACTTTATCAAGTGGATTGATATCTAAATAAATTAAAAGGATAAAGTGAGTTATATAACTTCTTTTGTTTAGAGTGATTAAAAAATGTATTGTCAATAGAGAATTCATGATGGTTTAGTGAATTTTCACAATTATTATTGAATATTTTTGAAACATCAAATGAATTTTAAAATTAAGTGAACAAATTTATTTTGTAAATTCCAAGAGAAGGAAATTGAATTTGGGATCCCACACATTCGATTTCTAGAACACTTATAAAAGGGTTTGTATGTATAGTAAGAAATATTGTTGAAGACGTTGTTCACAAGTATGAAAAGGTAAAAATATGAAGACATTGTGGAAAAATATTTTTCTATCCATGTTCACTTTTAGGTTGATGAAATTTACCAGACATAGGACTTGATTCGTGTTTTAGAAATAGCATTCCATTAAAAATAATAGGGTGAGTTTTTTAGACCATGTTTTTGAGAATAGTTTTTAGGTGATATATTTTTTAGGGGACCAAAATAAAATCCAAATTTACAGAATAGTTTTCATGAGACGCACCTCAATTTAATGATGTGGATAGAGGAAGTGTGAAATGGATTGAAATTACATGATTGAGGAAATCAGATAGATTATTTTAGATAAACTTTTAGTACCATAAATTTCAAAGGATCTCTTTTTTCATTTGATATGTTTTGTAAAAAAAAAATTATACTCTAATTGGAGTTAGTATAATCACCAAATCATGATATTAATGGATCCAAATGAGACTTTCATCAATGATGTATTCACATATTTCTAATTATGGGATTTTATGGACCAAATGGAGTCCCCATGGCATGGTTTGGTATTCTCAAACTGAGTAAGAACTGATTCAATCTTATATAATTTTTTAACTTCTATCATTTGAAATATTGATAAATTTTTTATAAAAAATATATAACTGTATCCTTCTAAAAATTTGAATTTTTTGACATTAAATATTTATAAATTATAAAAATTTACCACTAATTTTACCTTCCACCCTCTTCATAGTGGTTCCAACGAACCTATGTAAAATAAATAGGTATCAGTTTTAAGGATACCTTTTTTTGTCCATATCATGGAAAATATCGAACAAATGAACAATAGAGGTATTCCTACATTATATTATATGAAATATCATGGTTTTAAGAAATTAATTAAACTATGTAATTTTTAACATTCCCTATTAGTTGTTTATGTAGAAACAACATGGTTTCAACCCATCAATAATAATTCCATTATATTGTTTTAAGAAATAAATCATTTAGATTATTGGAGGAGAAAATTTCTTTTATTAGGTTTTTATGAGAAATTTGTTTTACGAAAGAGGGGGGTAACAATATATCCAATGAAACATTGGACTTCATGAGAATTTCTTTAAAGGAAAAAAGAATATATTATAAGAAAAATATATGTATTTGGAGATGAATAATTGATGAACTCAAATTGGATAATGATGAAACTATGGATATATACATAGGAACGGTAAATGAAGTTGTTATCAACTTCATAAGTTCCAGAAATATCTTGGAAAGTGAATAAATTATTAATAAACCCATGTGAAACATCCCAAATAGATTTTATTATATAATTTCTATATTAGAATATAAATATGACTAATATATTAATAAATACAATAACATTGATTTTTTATGAGATGACAAAAAATATAGTATTAAAAAACAAGATCAGTGATAAAATAGATTTTCAATCATTGAAAAAAATGAAAATATAATATGGTCAGATTTATGAAGACAAAAATACCTAAGATTAGTATATTGATGAGGTGAATTAAAATATTAGGTACCTTATCTCCAAAAAATACTAAAGAGGCGGACAAAAAATTAGAGGAAGACTCCCACATAAATATTTATATTTTAGAATAATTGTGTTTATTGGTATTAATTCTCAAAATAATATATAATATTATATTTATTATGATTAATAAATTCATAAGAATAAGTGAATGAAAATATACAAGGAAGATAATTTTTCCACAATATTTAAACAAAAATACATTGGACATAAAAGAAGTATACTGATTACGAATATTAATAATTACACTACTAAAAAGGATTCATTAGATAATGAAATTTTAAATGATTTTAGAAAATTATTTTTAAATGGCCAAAATAATGATTATTCCTTACATATTGAACAAGAGAAATTTCAATAAACATAAAAAGAGTATCATATGAGAGTAAAATTCATTTCTTGTCAGAATAAAATAAATGACCAATGATAATAAAAACTATTTTAAGAAAAGTGGATAAAATAATTAAAATCTTAAATATTTTTTTAAATATAAATATACATATATTGAAGAAATAATAAACTTTAAATTTAATGTTTATAAAAAATGATATATAGTAGAAGATATTAGTAAAAATAATGATTTTAAGAATAATGTGGGTTGAAACATTCAATAAAAAGTTTAAGATGATGAAATTACATTAAATAACATGAGAAATGTTCTAAAAGGATATAGAGATAAAATATAAATCATATAATGATATAGGAATATAACATTCCAACAATAAATTGATATTTTCTTCTAATAAAGGTAAAATTTCATCTGGTTTTACTAAAATTGAACATTTATATTTTTTTAAGAAATCATGGGTTTATAAAGGATGTAGAAAATATATCACAAAAAATGTTTAAAAAAACCTCTATAATAATGTGTCCCCACAATAGTTAAAAAAAGGAAAAGAAAGATTTTTTAAACATACACAAACATTCTATAGGGAAACACGATACTTCACCAGTAGAAAATAATTTGATGGATTATAGTTATCTTGTGGAATTCATGGGCATCGTGATTATAACTATTGGCACAGAATTTCTCTCATGGGTAAAATTCATAAAAAATAGGTAGAAATAAAGGATGAAAATTGGATAATATCATTAATATGAATGAATAAATAAAGGAAAAAATAAAGTTTAGTATAATATTTCTATTGAAAAATATATTTAAATTCTTCTAGAATGGTTTAGGAATATATCACAAAAAATATAAACTTAATGAAGTATACATTATTTCTATTTTTTGATAATTTTATTATTCTATAAAATAAGTAAGAAACTAGAGTGATTAATGTTTAGGAATAATTTTTTTATTGAAATAAATATAAAATGCAACAGAAAAAAGAAAACCTCAAATCATGGATAGTTTTTGTTCCTACCATATGAAATTTGATATAATGATATCGAATGATGTTGAATGTTATGGGGATGATTTAGTTACATTTTAAAATTAATGCTCCTTAAAAATTATATGATTCATACTGACAATATTTAATCCATGAAATAGAAATAAACGGATGTTTTATGGGTTAATGTGATAAAAAATAACATAATATGTGTTACAAAAATTATGGATTATGGTAAAGAAATTTTTTTTAATGAAACATTACATTATGGAACATTGTTTTTAAGATAGAAATGTTGTAACCACTTGATAAATAGATTACATAAAAATTTGATCGGAGAAAATTATAACTCATATTAATTTATTACTAAGGATTTAAATATGTTATGATATAAAAAAACTAGATATATTTTCTAGAAAAGTATGTGTATAATTTTTTGGAATGGTGATATAAGATACATACCACAAATGAAGGGGTAAAGATCATATTATTTCTAACAAATTATAGAAAAGAAATATGATAGGTAAAATGCTTCGAAAAAATTCAATTATATCTACATGGAATCTTGAGCATATACAGACAATTCATTTCAGGCCGATGAGACATAAATAACTACTAATGGATTTTCAAATTACTAATTTTACTGATCTATTCCCAAAAATGGACATGCTATTATTTATTAAGCATAAAGCGTAGGCTTTAAAAATTCTTCAATTTCTTATAAGCGATATTAAAAGAGAAATGGGATTACATATACTAAAGCTAAGATATGAAAATAGAGTAGAGTAAACATTAAATTTTATTTATTATTAACATAAGAAGGATTGAATCAATTATAAATGTATTTCTCCAAATACCCCTCGACAAAATAAAGTGAAATAAAGAAAGAAAACCATAATGGAAATGGGAAAGAGTATGATGGATGAATATAAACCTTAAATTTGCTCCTATAGATATATTTTTATTACATGTATAAATGTATATTAATGATTTTTGGTAAGGCTATAATCCAAAAATAATTCAAAAAAACTGCATAATCCAAATAACTTGGGAAAATTTTAATGTTTTTGGGATGTCCAAACATAAAATAGAAAAAAAATTTGATTTATGATAATTTGATAAAAATGATGAATAAGAAATTTTCCAAGAATATTTAACCAGTTGAATAATTTTAATATATTAGAATAGAAAATAAAAATGATAGTGAATTCTTATTATGTGATATTTTTTGGATGTTCAACGTCATTAATAATTTTCACTGAATATATTTTGGATGGATATATGAAGACTTTTATCGACATTAAAATAAGTGAAGATGAATGTGACCGAATAAATACGTATGTGATGATTAAAAATATTAGTGTGATAATTAATGTTAGAAAAGAAAAAAAACTCTGGCATTTTTTACACCACACAAATAGATACAATGATACAACATCATTACAAAACAGAATGAAACTATTTAGACAGAAAGAAAGATGTTATTATAAAATTATATATCTCTTATACCATTCTTTTATAGGAATTTTTTTCAGGATTAGTTGATCATTAATAATAGTTATTTCTATGAATGAATATTTCAGTTTGAATGATAAAAATAACACATGGGAATACATTCACTAATAAAAAGTAAAGAATGTTATTAGAAAAAATGGGTGTTCATAATTAAGGTAAATTATAAGGCATAAGTTTCAAGAAATAAAACAAGAATTGTTTGTAAAGGCTGTTCACTGATGGAAGCACTGTATTTTCATGAAACCTTTACCACTATTTTGATATTGGAAACTATAAGATCTTTATTGGTAGTGGATACACATAATTATTATGATGTATATTAGATGGATTTCATGTAGTGATAATGTAAGAAGTGTATATTAAACAATTTTTTCTACATGAAAAATATGTAAACTATGTATATTATTCAGGGAATTCCTTGTATTAGTTAAAAAACTTATATAAGCAGGGTACTCGAAACATGATACTTGAATGATGTCATTTAAAATTTCTGTATTAAAAGTTGACTCCAAATTATATATGATGGAGTTGAGGTTAATAACTCTATCTGTGGTTATTTATGTTGATGAAATAATTTTTTTTAGTGCACGTAGATAATGGTTATAAATTTTATATAAAGAAATAAAGAAAAACATGAAATTTCAATAATAATAAAAGTAATTTTTTTTTCTGGATTACCAATGAAATAGTGAAGAAATATATATATTTTTATCATAATAGAAGTATTCCATAGAATTATTAAATTTCTCTATTGAATTTCATAGTCCAAATAAGGTTCAACCTTTTTATCTATTAGGTTGAGGATGAGTAAATTTGATCCAAGGAAATGTTTTAATTAATTTTTTTAGAATGGTTATAAAATATGTTACCAAACATATTTCCTCAGGTCCGGCCATCATTTATTATATTACATTTTTTGTAAGATATTAGGGTGAGCCAAAATAATCACATATGAATAACAATAAACAATTATATGATATATTAAGGAAACATATTCCCATGGATTATTTATCAATAAATATATCATATAAACTTTACTAGATATACTGAAATTGATTAGACAATATATTATACCAATAGAAAAGAAAAATGAGGAGGAAAATTTTACTTTATAGAATAAATATTGAGTTTAAATATTAATAAATATTTTTCCGTGACTTTTATTTCAATGGATGAATAATATGGTACAACCATCCGTCATTGTACCTAATTATTTTGAATGAATGTTAAGCCCATTGATTTCAAATCAGATATTTTTAAACAATTTAAGAATATTTTTCATAATATGAATTCTATTTATCCTTCAAAAAATAATGTACAAAACACCACATTGAAATTTTGTGCCATTTGAGAAAACATATTGTTTCAAGTAGAGATTCTATGTTAGATTATATTTCAAACAAGTACCAAAATTATGATTCTTTCAACAAATATATATATAAATGATTTTTTTTTCAATTTAGGATACATAATCAGGTTTATCCACTAGTAATGGAATTTCTTTTTCTAGTAAACTATACCACCATTCATTAGACAATGTTGAAAACAGGGGATAAAATATAAAAAGTGTACTAAAAGGGGTAGATTAGTCTTTTCAATGAAAGAGGGAGAGTATGAAAATTTATTTCAAAAAATAAATACGAATTTTTGGGTATCATAAAATTTATGAGCTATATTAAAATTGAGAATACAAAATTTAGTGACAAACAATACGGTATGTTTTTCATTTAATAACTAAAAATTATTATTTTCACAAAGGCATGGAATTCCATTAAAAATTTAATTTCACCAGTAGGGTGGGTCGAGGACATTCTATAAGAGAAATATTATGATTTGATGAAATTGGACTATAAAATGCGATGGGAAAAGTTATGGCCATTAAAAATATATATTTTTTAAATATCTAATGTTTCAAACTAGTCCAAAGGGGGTGATTGTTGATATTTTGTAATGAATTCTTTTTTTAGTTATTTTAAAATAGAAGTTTCTTTAAAAAAATTACTAAAAGTTGGGGAGAAATAATTGTTCTAGAATATTATTGATAATTTCTTAGATAAAAAATTTTGGAGGATGATATAATGTTATAATGTATTATTATGATATTTATTACAAATTCAGATGATGCTATGTTGTTCTAAAAGTTCCTAATAGTATGAAATATCATAAACCAAAAAATTTACAAAGGTTCATATCAACTATGTTAACAAAAAAAATTTACTGGACAAACATTTGAATATGAATATTTATATGAACATTTCCATTAGTGATGTTTATAAAATTTTTAGGGTGAAACGTTTTCAAAATTCTAATCTAACATGTAAAGAAGACCAGAATATTTTCATGAAAAATATTATTAAGATATTATATATTATGATTTTACTATTAGAATGTCAAAAAATAATATGGTTAAATAAATTAAAATTTTGGGAAATTTTAAAAAACGTATAGGTCAAATATGATAAAAAGAAAGATAGAAATGTCTAATTTGAATTTTTTTTAAACGAATATGGTAATCCTTTAAATTAATTTGAGAGAGATGATTTATTTTTTATAATTAATTAGAAGAAAAAAATTATTTTAAACCATTAATGGTGTGGGGTCAAGAGAAATAGATAGAGGAATATGGTTTATTGGATGGATAGTTTGTAATCATTAAATATAAATTTTGTATATTATTAATATTAATGTTTCAAGGATATGATGTCTATCCCTAAGGAAATTTTTACAGAAATATCACCATATGAATAACATCTATTTGATAAAAATCCACAAGATAGTCAAACATTAGGAAAAAAAATTCATTTCAGTAGACATATGTTTCAGAGATGGTTTTAGAATATTTTTAGCTAAAAAAAGATGATCAAACGTAATAGGTTAGATGAAGAAAAGTGGAGAAGTAAAATTATTTTATCATGATGAAATATTCTTAATAATTTTATCAGAAAAAATTATCCAAATTGAGAAAAAAATCACTAAATAAATATTTTTCAATCCATTTTTTTAATAATAACTAGTTTCTAATTTTTCTTTTGTTTTTAATATAGAAAAATTCCATAAAAATGGAGTGAGTTACATTTTATCATATATAGAGAATATATAATCAAATTATAGTCATTGTATAAATCATTAATCAACATTAATCTTCCCAAAAATAATATAAGAGTTGATAAACATCTAGAGTAGTTATTACTAAGGTGTAATAATCTATTTTATAAATTCAGCGAGTGGGAAAATCGATTTGGTTACAGGAATTGTCTATTTATGGAACTCATAAAACAGGGATGGATGTATTAATTTATTTTTTTCAAGACACGGTTAAAATTCTCAAAAACTCACCCATTGAATATTTTTTGAATGTATGAATTTAAAACCATGTTATCTTTTATTTTAAATAAATACACGTAACATTATATAGAATTAGTTCATAAAAAACTGTTAATTTAGAAAAATGATAAAGTGTTTTATATAATTATTTTCACTATATTTTAGTGGTTTAATAGATATTTTTCATAGGAAGAAACATTGATCAAAATTTTAGGAACAATGTTAATGATACACACTAGATTAATGAAGATTATTGTATATTGAAATAAAATGATGATGTAAATTTAATGAAGTATTTTATATGAACATTTATGGGATGAATTTTTAGTATTTTTGTTTTTATATTTTCTAAATATTATATTATAATATTTTTTACATTGAGAGGAGTAAGTATAATAAATATTCATTACAGAATGAAGGTGTAAAATGGGCATTGGATTAATGTTTTATTATTTATTTTTTGTTGACAGTATCAATAGAACACTCTGAGTCATCATAGAAATGTTCTAGTTTCTCAAATTACAGTTGGACCTTGTAAATATTATGTACTTTTTTATATACATAACACAGATTTCCAGTAATCTTTTTTTTAACATTTTAATTATGACATAACTCTAAAATTTTACTTGTTTCTGGTTTGGATCATTAGAATTAGGAACTCACCATTTATTCACCACATATTAGTGGTTCTAATGACCCTAAATAACTTCATAGACATTTCAATGTATTAATATTCTTCTCCAAAGTCTTGAATAATATTTTACTATAACATGAAAAAAAATATTTTTAATAGTAATGTCTTATAATTTCAATGTATAGATATTATCATGTTTCGTGAAAAATATTTTGTTCACTCATTTCAAAAACTTAACCTTACATATATGATTCCCAATGTTTAAATGGAAACACTAATTTTATCATCTTTTAATTCAAATGAGATTCTTTTTTGGTTATCAAACATAAAGGGGCATATAATATAAAGACTAGGTAAGATAAACAACACCACTCATACCATGTATTAAATTTTTCACATTTTCTCCATAAATAAAATGTCATACCTTCAATTTTTATATGTTCTTTAGGTTTGTCTTAAACATCCCTTCCACTAGTATACTAATAAGGGTTTTAATAATTAAACTGGTATGAAACATATGGGATCACCTGAAAAAGGATCAAACAATTAATAAATATTTCGAGACTAGATATATACATGATAAGCCTATTAAATGGGAAACGTAATGTTTGACCTATAAAATATATAAAAAATACATATTTCATATATAACATTCTTAAAATCATTCAGTGATCCCTTTTTTGAACTCTGGGAAATGAAAACATAATAATGACTAAGCATACATTATTAGTAAGATACTATGGAAAGTAGAAGCAATCATTAATAAATAAGGATTAAATAATATAGATGTTCAGATAACCAATAAGTAAGGAATATAATTAACAATTTGGGAATCAAATATATCCATGTATAAAAATTTAAATAATAACATGTGAAATAATATCACATTTCAATATTATAGAATGCATACTAATAGTTAGCTTAATTCTCTAGCAATGACATCATATCCTCATCCTAGACGCATAATGACATGTTACCTAACATATATGGGAATGCTAACACAAATCAATACCCAATCTTATTTTCCTTGTGAGACCGAAAAATTCATCGAGGGTCCTATAACATTCCCCAATAATCAAATAAAACTGTATAACGAATTCAAAACATTGTTAATGGTTAATAAAATATATAATCAATATGACATAATGATCAATAAATATTCGTATTGAATCAAGTGTACTAAATGTCAATATTTCCCATGTCAGTTGAAAGACATTCTTAGTAATATTCCTATAATGAATCTGATTTTTTCCATGTTTTATTTTAATATTAGATGGGAATTATTTCAAGACCAGGCTTTGAGATGGCGTGCAGTTCCAAGGCCCGGTGATCCTAGAACAAATGTTTGAATTTAATCGAATAAATAAATTGCACGTGCATGTGGTTTTCCAGAAAAAGTGGAATAAATCATGAATGGGTGCTTAGATCAGATATCTGAGGACACCGTTGCGTCCAGAGCAGTGGGTTTACACTAGATGAGACCTATCATCAGTTAGCGCGGTTCGGTGGTGGAATATGGTTTTTGGACGTAAATATAATAAAATATTTATTAAAAAAATATATTTTATTAAAATCCTTGTTGCAGTGAAATCTGTATCATTTATCCTTTTTAAATAAAGGCTTACACAGGGGTCCAGGGTTACAACCTCATAATCCTAATAACCTTAATAGGCTCTGAAGGCCCTGGAGAAAAACCTCTCAACACGATGATGCCACAACGACTAGATCTTCACCAAAGAACGCCACAGATCCAGGTAGGATGTTTGTTTGTAATTTTCTTACCTGTTCTTGATTTCTATGTCGAACGCGGACTAATCCATGAACAAATTAGCCCGCGGATCGATCATATTTGTGGGATGGGCATTTTCTGGGATTTTGGGGAATTGATCCATGTTGGTTTATTATTGTTGATTTCTGCTCCGTTTAAGCCTATTAACGAGAGCAGATCAACGTAGTGACGAATGACGGGAGAGGTTTGTTCCTCAAACATGTTTTATTTGATTTCTTCTCTTTTTCGTCCATGCGTTCTTCGCGTTCTTCGCGGGACGATGAACAACAGATCATTGCACATCCATTCTTAGATGCAACGATCTCAAATTAGAGATCTAGTATCAGAACAACCCTGTGGAGGTGCGATGGCGGTTTCGGCAAACAAATTGAAGAAGATCGGAGGATATCATTCATCGAACGATTTTCTCAAGGAAAGATGGAATTGGATTTCAGATCCTATCAAAGGCCCGAAACCCATGGATTCAGTATCACAATGACTAGGTGACCCATGTTCTTGAGTTTCGCGACAAAAGGACAAGAGAAATTGGATCTGAAGGTTGGCTAAGGCCCAGAGGAAGAAGACAGTGTTCAAGAAATTTCCCGACTACACGGCGTGTAGTATGGGCTACACAGCGTGTGTTCTTTAACGGACTACATGGCGTGTATTCTGGGAGTACATGGACACAGGATAGGGTACACGGCCAATTACATACCGTGTATACCCTTCCCTAGAAAGACTCAGCCAGATACATTGGATACCGCATGTACTAGTACACAGGCAGGCGACACGGGCATAGGCTGTGTACGTGCACATGGCCAGCGTACATGGAGCGAACTCTGGGTACTCATACATAGAGTGTAATCTATCTACAATCCATGTAGATGAGTTTCCATAAGACAAGCCTAGATGACACATGTTTTTTTACATTAGAAGAACCCGGAGTCAAGGAACACAGTGTGTGATACTTCTACACGCCATGTTGTCTAGTTTTAGACACCTGGACTGGAGACATGGTCCGTTTTCACAGGCCGTACCCAGGGTCATAGAACACGGCGTGTAACCATACTACACACCGTGTAACCTATTTTTACATGGCTTGACCCAGTTAACTTTTGTGATTTGGACTAGTTCTTTAGGTTTCTTCCCCTTGGTGTTTCTCTTGAAGGTTTACGGTATCATTTCCTACATATATAAGTATGATCCCTTCACCATGACTTCCTAAATAGAGTTGTTGGAATAACCTCTATGAGAATTAGAGCTGGATCCTCTATTCATTCTTGGAACCCTATGTAGAGTTCTTGGTATCGACGTGACCAACATTACCCGAGCGTCGATCCTCTACATAGATGATTAGTTCAAACAGAGTTGTTGGAATCAACCCATATCTATTGGTTGTGATCCTCATCTAAACATTGTGTTCCCAAGTACTTGTGGAGTGTGTTCTCCTAGAATGAGTACTTTGTATCTCTCTCTCATATGACCTAGGAGTGTCTTCTCCTTGTTACATGCTTAGTGGAATCTTTGAGCTGGATTTTAGTGGTGGTTTCATCATGGTAAATTATGTATGAGTATATCTGGATATTATTGTTATATGTTTTGTAGACATATACTATGTAGAGCTGCCTGTGTCTTTCATTTGTCGTATTTACCTTGTTGCATTCCTTTGTGGTTTTCGGGGTGTCCTAATGAGTATTTTTATACTCACCCCTCCATGGGCTTTTCACGCACATGTCGTGTCTTGTGCATATGAGTGATATTTATACAGGATTCTAGGCGGACCAAGACCGGAGAGTGCTTAGTGGGGTCAGATAGGCCGAGGTGTGTTCCTATGGCTACAGATTTCCATCCCAGTACGTTTTCCTTGCATGTTGTACTTTGTTGTAGACTCCCTTTTGGTGGGATTGTACTTTTGGCCTAGGGTTTTACATTATTGTACGTTACCTTCCTATCGTACTCTGTGGGTTGGGTTTTTAGTGTATGCATACATTTCTATTTTTTAGTAGTTTTTACATTTCAGATTTGTTGGCTTGAAGATGTGTGTGCATGTGTACAGGTTTATAGGCAATGTATCCCATGTTTGTGGCATGCCTACTCGGTGCTAGTCACCATCCCCTGGCCTATTGGAAGCGGGTTTGTGGAGTTGATCCTCGGGCCCCACTAGTTCGGGTCGTCACAGAGTGGTATCAGAGCTGGTAGGTCCTACCTTAGGACCGAGAGACTGTGAGTTGGTTTGGGGCAACAGTGTTAAGTGTTTCGAGTTCGGATTTTGGGCCAGAGACCCCACTGTTGGTGCGGGCGGTTGACGTATCCATAAACTAGGACTCTGATAACTTTCTTTTCAACTCGGAATCTAAGAACAATAGTTGTAGTGGAAAATAACGGAACATGCATCATATAGGAA
Source organism: Viscum album (assembly GCA_963277665.1). Classification (NCBI taxonomy): domain Eukaryota; kingdom Viridiplantae; phylum Streptophyta; class Magnoliopsida; order Santalales; family Viscaceae; genus Viscum; species Viscum album. Next base: position 1,878,599,441 of record OY728161.1, read on the forward strand.
GGGTTTGGGTTTCAATGTCCTCCTTGAGTCAGCTCTCCAGATATACTCCGTGACTTAGATACATCTTGTTTCATTACAAGATTCCTCCGCGACACGCACCCACTAGGATCCAGTAGCTCGATCATAAGGATGACCCACTCAGTGATGATGCTTCGATTCAGGGGCCAGATCCCTCGTTTTACCTTCGTGTGGTGTGCCAGCTATCCCACCACCTATGGAGCAGTGTTTAGTTTCTAATGTACTAGTAGGGGAGGATTTCATGCTGAGAACACTCCATGAGTTTTAGAGAAAGAGACCCCTATGGTTTCAAGGCGAGTCTGACCCTCAGGCAGCAGAGGACAGGCTTGAGGAAGTGTCCAGAGTCTTCTGTTTAGTCCGGACACCAGCGGACCAGATGGTGATCCTGGCAGCGAGCCATCTGCAGGGCTCAACAGGTCGATGGTAGAGTTTGGTTATCCATACTCACGATGAGGTGACTCTTGTGTAGTCAGAGTTTGAGCATCTCTTCAGAGAATTGTTTTCACCGATTACCCTAAGAGCAGTACATATACATGAGCTTCTTCAGCTCCATTAGGTAACCATTATGGTGGGTGACTATTCATTGAGGTTTACCGACCTCTCACGGTACTCGATGGATATGGTCTAGGATTAGTAATTCAGAGCTTAGACTTCTGAGTGGGGCTAGCGCAGAAACATCTGAGCTAGAATTATCACTATGATAATTCCTACTTATGAGGGGGTGCTCGAGTGGGATTTGGTGGTCGAGAGCTTCTTTGCAGAGTAGAGACAGCTGGCAGTTGTCAGTGGTGAGTGAGATGGACCAGAGACCTCAGCAGTAGGGAGCTAACATCAGGGACCCCGACATGGGATATGTTTCCATAGGAGATCCCAGGAAAGGGGATCTTCTGTATAGGGTTCATATGGCGCATCTAGCCAGCCTCGAGAGAGGCGGTGCTACTCTTGTGATGGTATGGGAAATCTCGGTCCAGATTGTCTGACTCGCCGCACTACTGACATGGAAGCATTGGATGGACCACCGAGGTAGAGGAAACGTGTGAAGCAGACAAATCCGCAGTTTAGCGGACGTGGTACAAGAGCTGGGAGAGCAGCTGGAGTTGGTCGGTGTTTTGACCTTTTACCACCACCACCCCCAGAAGGTCCACCCCAGGCTCAAGGAGCTGGTGGACAGAGGCAGGGACCGCTGCTGGCAGTGGAGGCTTATGACCCAAGCACTCCCGAAATGATTTGAGGTACAATCTCTGTTTTTTCTACTATGGATTCCATACTGATACACACAGGTTCTAGTAATTCTTTTCTGTTTGCTTATCTTGTTTGATACCTTCAGATTCTATTTGAGCCATTGACTCGACCCTTATGCTTAGAAACATCAACTGGAGAAGATTCAGAGATCACACACACTTTTTCAGATAGTGTGACCTGACTATTTGCGGCGAGAGTTTCGGTTGGAACCTCTTGGTTGTATCGTCAAGGCCTTATGATATCATTATTTGTATGGATTATGTATCCACAGTTCTTTTCCAGATTGACTGTTTTACGTGAAGGGTGCGGTGTGTCCATAGTGATGGAATGAGGTTCTCCTTCGTCGGTGAAAAGGAGACCCAGGAAGTGCAGGATGAGATCATGTATATGAGGGCACAAACCGATTTCACATCAGTTGGCTAGCCAAGCCCTCGGCGTAGTAGATGTTATGAGTTTCTAGCTTCTTACAGTAGTGGCTGAGTATGAGGATGTCTTTTCGGAGGATGTCCCTGGACTCTCTCTTCATCGAGAGATATATTTCTGTATTGAGTTGCAACCCGGGACGACACTGATATGAGCATCAACATATCAGATTACTCCTTTAGAGATTTCTTAGCGGAGAGTGCAGCTGGAAGACTTGCAGATGAAGGGCTTCATGAGACCTAGTGTTTCACCCTAGGCAGCCCTAGTGTTGTTTTCCAATAAGGAAGATGGGAGATTGAAGCTGTGTGTAGATTACCAGAGCTTGAATCAGGTGACCATGAAGAATCAGTATCCACTACCAAGGATCGATGACCTCATCAACCAGTTAAGAGAGGAACGATGGTTCTTGAAGGTTGATCTATGATCTGGATATCACTAGTTGTGAGTACGAGATGAGGATTTACATAAGATGGTTTTCAGATGTCACTATAGTCACAATGTGTACATGGTTATTCCCTTCGGCACGGCGAACGCCCTGAAAGTGTTTATGGGACCCATGAACCGGATCTTTCAGCCCTATCTTGACCAGTTTTTAGTGGTATTTATAAATGATATCATTCTGTACTCTGTGTCTGGGGAGGAGCACGCAAGGCACCTAATGATGGTTCTGGACACACTCCGAGAGCACCAGTTGTACGGGAAACTCTAGAAGTGTCAATTCTGGATACCGGAGGTCCACTTTCTGGGACACATTATCTCAGAAGATGGTGTAGCAGTGGACCCAGCCAAGGTAGAGGTAGTGCTAGAATGGAATCCACCCCAGAACTTGACGGAGGTTCGTATTTTCCTTAGATTGGCGGGCTACTATCAGAGATTCATTTTTGATTTCTCCAGGATCCCAGTACCCATGTCATCCTTGACCTAAAAGGGGAAACCATTCTTGAGGACCGTGAGATGCCAGCAGGCTTTTCAGTAGTTGAGATAGATTCTGACGAGCGCCCCGATCTTGATATTACCGTAGGAGGGTGTTGAGTACATAGTATTCTGTGACGCGTCAGGAACCAGGATTGGTTGTGTCCTGATGCAGAGGAAAGTGGTGATTGCATATGGCTCACGATAGTTGAGGCCACACGAGTAGAACAATTCAACCCATGATCTTGAGTTGGAAGTGGTAGTCTTCGCATAGAAGATGTGGTTTCACTACCTAAGGGGAGAGCGGTTTACCATCTACTCTGATCACAAGAGCCTCAGATATATCTTTTCTTAGAAGGATCTGAATTTGAGACAAAGGATATGGCTTGATATCCTCCAGGATTACGAATTTGAGATTGTTTATACTCTTGGTAAGGGGAACTTTGTGGCAGATTCTCTTAGCAAGAAATCTAGTTCGCAGTTACAGGATGAGGCGACGAGGCAGTTGGAATCTTTATAGTTATCCTTCGTTGATAGAGATGAGAGATCTAAGCTTCAGTTGATGGTTGTTACCTCTCCACTCTTACAACGAGTCAGGGAAGCATAGCTCGAGGATGCTAACTGTGAGACTCTACGTGCTTAGATATCCATAAGTGAGGCTGATGATGGATATTCAAAAGGTGGGGAGCACGTTGTTCTTTTCATAGGGCACACAGTAGTGCCAACGACGTTGTGGGAGGAGGTTCTGATTGAGTTCCATACATCTCCTTTAGTGGTGTATCCAGTCATGGAAAATATGTACCAGGACCTCCGACGTCAGTTCTGGTGGCCTGTAATAAAGAAGAGTGTGGCGGAGTTTGTTTCTCGGTGCCTTACTTGTCCTCAAGTAAAGGTTGAGCACTAGGTGCCAACAGTTTTTCCTTAGCTCCTTGAGATGCCAGAGTGGATGTGGGATGGGATATCCTTGTACTTCATGACAGGTTTACCATGTACGTCCGGGGGACATGATTTTATCTGGGTGATCATTGACCGACTAACCATGTTGGCCCAGTTCCTAACCATATAAGAGAAGTTATTAGTAGAGAGCTTGGGACGCCTCTACATGTAGAAGATAGTTTGGCTTCATTGAGTGCAGTCCACGATCGTCTCAGATCATGATGCTCTTTTCACACCCCGGTTGTGGAAGCGATTGCAGGAAGCTTTTGGAACTTAATTACGCTTGAGAACAATGTTCTATCCTTAGACTGATGGTTAGATAGATCGGACCATCCAGGTTTTGGTGGATATTCTATGATCTTGCATACATGACTTCAGTTGTAGCTGGGAGGACAACCTACCACTGGTGGAATTTTCTTATAACAATATTAATCATTCTACTATTGGTATGGCACCATTCGAGGCTTTGTACGGGTGACCTTGATGGTCACCACTTTGCTGGACTGACCCAGGAGAGTCAGCACTCATGGGCCCAGAAATGGTGTGAGATACTATGAAGAAGGTTCAGGTATTCCAGAAGCGGATGAAGACTGCACAGAGTCGGCAGATGTCTTATGACAACAGGAGACAGAGGCCCTTGCAGTTCAGGGAGGGTGTCCATGTGTTCCTTTGGGTCTCACCTCGACGGGGATTAAAGATATTTGGCCGAGGCTGCAAGCGATCTCCGATGTTCATCGACCCCTTCCAGATTCTAAGTAGAGGTGGTGAGGTGTCATACCGCTTGGATCTACCTCCTCAGATGGACCGGGTACACAACATCTTCCATGTGTTGCAGCTATGGAGGTATGCGCATGATCCATCGTACATTGTCGACTAGGGCGAGCTAGACATCGAAGATGGAGTGACCATTGCTGAGTACCCAGTGGAGATTGAGTATCGGCATGGGAATAACCTTCTTGGGTGAGCTATTACCTTGGTGTGTGTTCTGTGGTAGCACGAGAATCTCCCGGAGAGCACATGGGAGCGGGAGGCTCAAAGTCTTGTGCAGTACCCACATCTTTTTGAGTAGCCTTTGTTTTGTCTTATCAGGGATGTAGAATCCCAAAGGTGGGTGTGATGTAATGACTTGGAATTTTTCCATGATTTATTTTAATATTATATGGGAATTATTTTGAGACCAGGATTCAAAATGACATGGAGTTTCGAGGCCCGGTGATTCTAGAACAAATGTTTTAATTTAATCGAATAATTATTTTGTGCGCACATGTGGTTTTCCATAAAAAGATGAATAATTCATGAAAAGGTGCATGGATCAGAAATCTAAGGACATTGTTGCGTCTAGAGTAGCAGTTTTACCTTATAGGAGACCTAAAATCGGCTTGTGCGTGTCAGAGGTGAAATCTGGTTTTTGGACATAACTATAATTAAATATTTATTAAAAAAATATATATTATTAAAATCCTTGGTGTAGGGAAATCTATATCTTTTATCCTATTTTAATAAAGGATTGCATAGGTGTCCAGGGTTAAAACCTCATTACCCTGAAACCCTTGGAGGAACTGAAGGACCTGGAGAAAAACCTCTCAATGAGACGACGACGCATCAACCAACTCCTCTCCAACAAACACCACGGATCCAGGTACGATGTTTTTTTGTGATTTTCATTCCCGTTCTTGATTTCTACGTCGAAATCGGACTAATCTGTGAACAGATTAGCCACCGAATTGATCATATTTGTGGGATGGTATTTTGCATGGATTTTGGGGAATTGATACATGTTGGTTTTATAAGGCCCCAGCCTTAAACCTTACTTAATCATGAGTTATTACAAGATTACACATTGAGGATCTTTTCAGGTTTAGAGTTTTAGAGAATTAGATCATAAAACTTTCATTACATTCCACATTTAAACAAAGTGGTTACATAAAAGATAGTATTCATTTTTTCCCATCAACGGAAACACATTTAAAATAAAACATGGTTTTTTTCTTGACACTTCCTTGACACTATCATCGTAACATGTACCATTCCCTTAACCTGTGAAAAACATTTCAAAAACATGGGATGAGCATAAAAATCTCAGTAAGGGATATAGAAGTATGGAAAGGAAACATGAGTTCATATATACATAAGAATGAAATCATACTTTACCCATAAAACATAGGAATACCAAATCATGAATAAATCATAGAAATCATAAGACATAAAAGGTAACTTGAGTAATTCATAACATTCTTACGTAGGGAGTAACCCTCTTGGTTACGTTTGGAATACCACCACAGTATATTCCCAAAATCTCTTTGGAGAAACCTTAACGTTTCACTCCTTCGTGTTACCCAATGCATTGGAGAGCTATATCGGGCTCACCCACCCTTAGTTTGTCACGGAACCACCCGTCTTCATAACAATGACCATGAACCATAACATAATCATATCACATAGAACATCCATAAAGGAAACATAACATTTACAACTTTCAATAACAAGATATCAATACAACACATTGATATAAAAACATTATGAAAACCATTTTCAACACCAAAATAAAAGAAAAGTAAAACATGTTATTTATTTTTCTTTTAAAAATCAGTTATGGCTTGTAGAGGAAGCCGAAACTCAAATAATGGTCATAGCGGTGGAGAAGTCGTTGTCGCCGCATATGTACGACAAAAACATTCCCTTTTTTAGTTTAGTAAAACGCTTGGTATAAAAAAGATTCCTGTTTGGATAAACGTAAAAGTCAAATGGGTTTATACACTGTATAAAAGAAGGTTGTGTATAAAACAAAATATGCCTCAATGAATAGAGATTGAGACGAAGTCCCTTACAAAGACGGTATCCTTGGTTTAAGGATAAATCAATTACATAATTATGTGTGACAAACAAATACACCAAATATAAGTGGATATTAACTGTAAAAAAATCATAGTTTATTCACACATATTCATAGAACGACATATTCACGGAGTACAAGTTTATCCCAAAGAATCAAATTTGGGATAAGAAGCTCCCTTAAAAAAAATTTGACAGCCTAACGGTATCACTACAGAATTCAGAAAATGAGTTGATGATAGATAAAAAGGGTATCTCATCACATGGACATAAAATTTAAATCAATAAGGATATAGAAGAACGTACCCCAACATAATAGTATGTGAATTAAAATACATAACAAAAGAAGTCTTTTTAAAAGAGGAGGGTGAAAGGTTCCCTTACCGACATGGGTATCTTTCGAAACATACACCCCGTGAAAGAAGGAAAATACAACATTGATGTAAATACTCATAAATAAAAATATATTAAAGAATGAGTAAAATAATGGGTAGTACATACACCACTCAAAGGAAATTGTGGAAAATGTAGCATAAAACTCACAGGAATAAAAGTGAGATGAATAATCCCTTACGAAAACTCGGCAGCCTAACGGCGCCACTTAAAATGTACAAAAATGGATTTATGAGATCAAATAGGGTCTCTCATCATATTAACATAAAGTATATAGAAAGAGGAATATAAAAGAACATCCCCCAACATAACAAAGAGGAGCTTAAAAGAAGTGATATAAAGGACAGTACTTAAAAAGAAAGAGAGGGGTTTGATCTCTTACGAAAATTCAGCAGCCTAAAACATCCAAAATGGATTGATGAGAGAGAATAGGGTCTCTCATCATATGGACATAAAAAATTACAGTAATAGTAATATTAAATAACATCCTAATAACAAGAAAGATTATCTTTAAAAGGAATGACATAAAAGAGTGTACTTGAAAAGAAACAGAGGAGTAGGATCCCTTACCTCAAGTCCAACTTGTCTTGTTCGTTTCTTTATATTCCTGAATAATAAACTTTGGTCAATTTATAATTTCCTAAGGACCTCCTTTAAATATTATTATTCAGTTCATATCACATATTATAATGTTATTATAATTGTTTAATAACGTTAGTTCATATCAGTCGTTTTTGCCGATGTTTGGTACATGAGTCAAAATGAACTTGTTTGAAAAATGATTGTCCATGTAGTTATGAGTAAATAATTTATAGAATAGTACTAATGAGTAAAATATCATATATATCCAGTACAAATTCATTTTATTCTATTCCATATCATTTGGAGATAAAAAACAAAAAGCACCGTTCATGGAGACGGTAGGTCGTACGTACGCATTAACGCTACTTTCATTTTTTCTTTGTCATATTAATGGAATTAAAAATAAATGATATATATATATTATCATTATATTATAATATATATGTTATATAGGTCACATATGTTCATTAATTTCATTCTTTATACATTCCATGTATTGCATGTATGAGTCACATCACTTGAGGGGGCGGTAGTCCACACTTCCTCATATGAAATTATCGCATTTAAACAACATGAAAAGAATAAAGGTATGTTTTAAATATAAAATACAAAAGCATATAGTAGACATAAATACCATATATATCATATATAAAATACAGTTACATCATAATGGCCACATTTAAAGGTGTTAAAAGAATATTGAACAATCATTGTTTCGTGAGGCAGAAAATCGCAATCCACAGAAACAGTATGTTCTTTAACCATTAGACGAAGGTGTGTGTAATTTTAGCTAGAATCCTTCTTATAAAAACATCCTAGTATATTTAATATACTTAATTTTTTACAAAAGAAATTAATAAAAAGAGTTTAGGGGTTTGGAGAAGCAAAATAAAACAAAAGGACTCAAGTGAAGACATTACCTTAAAATCGTGTAACTCCCTTTGGTTTGAGCTAAAAGTCTTCCTTGGGAAGACTTCTAACCAAAGTGTGGCTTCTAAGAGTTAGATAGGGATGTGGAAAGACAGACTGGGTTGGGTTTGGCCGAGCCAAAGGCTTTGGAAGTGTGGGTAAAGAGGTAGAGGTGGGTGCCTTTTATAAGAGGAGAGGAAGGGCACTCTTGGAAAGTAAAGAAATGTTCCTTTATTTTAAAGTGTGTTTCGTATTTAAAAGGTCCCACATTGATATAAATCGAGGATAAGGTGATAAGGGTTAAAATTACATTCATCCAATAGGTTTTGGACATGTTTAGGTCTTAGATTTTACATTATCATTCCATTTTATTTAAATTGTTAAATAATGCGGTCATCGCTGCATCATCATGATGTCATAAATAATTTAATTTATTTAATGTATAAATATTATAAAAAAATACTATGATGTAGGAAATATTTTTAGATTTCCAATGACTATTTATAGTCAAAAATCTGACTTGTATAACCCCATGTAAATATTGTTTTAGTTAAACAACTCATGTTTGTGACATTTTAATTTTAACATTAAATAAAAAGGTATTTATGTCATTTTCCCACCAAAGTGGCTCCATGTGGTCCCCAAGTTGACCCATGGTTCTTGTTGGTCGGCCATGACTCATACAATGAGGGTAGGTCATGTTTGTAGGTCATTTCATATTATTAAAACATTATTTTTACCTTAAACTACACTAATTACCTCTAATCGCGATTAAAAACTTAATAAGTTACTATTCACCAAAAAATTATTTTAATCCCATTGAACCACAATTTACATCTTAATGAAAACCATGTATGTCAGATTTTTGAAATTCAAAACACAAAGGTGGAAAAATTTCATTTAAACGGAAAATCAGTTTTTATAAGTACCACTTGGTGGTTTCACTATTCATCAAAAATTGAAGTTTTTTAGAAAATTACCAAAAATTCAACCTAAGCTATATTTGATATTCCGAATTCAAAAATGATGTCTATTTTAAAAAAATTCATAAAATAATAGTTAAATTAATTAATTTAACAATTAATTCCCACTGTCAGAACAAATAGCGTGTTTTTATGGAACAATATATATCAAAAGATTGACACTAGTTTAAGTCAAATTTCAAAGTGAAATTAATTCCAATAACCACTATTTGATTAAATGGTAAAAATATATTATAATTTAACTTTAAAAACAATTAAAAAGATAATCAAATCATATAAGTAAATTATATTAAAAAGAGGTTTTGAATTAAAACACAACATTTTTCACTATTCATTAAAAATTGAACTTTTTCGGAAAAATACCAAAAATTTACAAAAAGTAAATTTTGATGCCCCGAATCTAAAGAAGAATTTTATTTTTTCAAATATAACACATAAAAGTGTAAAAAAGTGTATTTAAAAGGGTTTCACCTTCAAAAGGCAGTTAATTGACCTTTTAAAGAATATTAGAATGTATACGATTAAAATTGGATTCATTCGCATTTTTAATCCTCTAAAAAGTAAAAATATTTTACAAACATATATAATCATTTTTTAGTTAGTTCTATTCATTCTTTCCATCACAACAGCTAGGATTTAACTACCATTTAAAATAATATTATTTTCTTATTAGAGTGCAACGTAAGATTCCCAAGAAACTCGTTGTTGGTGTTGGGTACGCCATCGTGCATAGCGTCCTCTTTAAAGTTATATTAATATTTTATTCACAAATATGGATAAATGTGAAAATGTCATACTCTTTATTTACCTGGTGTGTTACATCCTTCCCCCCTTTTGGGAATTGCGTCCTCGCAATTTTAAAATTGGGCTTCGAAACTTCATTGAAAATCCCACATCGGAACAAGAGTCAGTAAAACAATCACTTTAAAATAAAGATAGATGGTCACCCGAGTTAACCCATAGTAGGATTCCAAGTATGAAAATATGGACATGGAGGAAAAAACAAAGGGTCTTTTTCTGATGGAGAGTGATAGTAAACATGTCTAGGATAAAATTTACCATAATAAAATCACAAACTTGTGATGGGTTAAACGGTATTCGATTCCCTAGTAGGAAAAGTTAACAGACAACATTTTTGTTTTAATTTACTTTTCATTGAGGAATTTATTTTTGAGCTTAACTAAATCATAATGAAACATACAGACTTGTCATGTAGACTTTCAACTTTTACGAGATTCCTTAATCAAACTCATATTTTCTCCAAAAGACGAGTATTTAGGAAGACTTGTTCGCCAAAAGAGTACTATAAACAATTTCTAGAGAATAACCTAATCCAAAAAAGAGAACTATATACTTCCCATGTCTTTAGACTCTAACCAAAACCAAAACCAAAAAGGTTAGTACAAGATCAGATAATCCAGAAAAGGATAACCCTTTATAAAAAGAAAATCTATTCTTAATCTCCAAAATTTGTCCAACAAAACCCAAAGTTAAACGAGGACCATTCGATAAACAATTTGCCCATAAAATTCTTCAAAGTAAACCAAACTAAGATTGAAACCCAAATGTTTGAAGGATTTAGTCACATAGTCTTCCAAGTTAAATCGTATCATTTATCTCCAAACAACATCAGTTGCTCTTAATGTATCGTATTGAAAAGTAACTAACTTAATCACATATCCTCTATGATAGGTTAATAAATTTCCATAGATAACCCAAAATTAACTTACTCTTATTTCATGAAATCATATAACTAAAAAGAATCAGTCAAACTAACCAGGAACTTCACGTAGTCTAGTGGTTGGCGATAAATACCAGTTGCACTTCGGTTGTGGGTTCGATTCACACAGCTTTGTCTGACCCGACGGGTTGTCACACGGTCTGTGTGCTGTCCTTTTTATAAAACTCCAAAAATAACCCTAACATATTTTAACCTCAATAGTTTCCTTATACCTCTCATTTTCATCCAAATTCGTTATGATGTCAACATCTTAATTCTTGAAGTCTTATTTCACCACCATAAGATCAAATAAAATGATTCCCAAAATGAATAACATCATACCTTGATCAGGGAGTCCACTCGGTTTCATCGTCATCTTGCTCACGTAGGTAGAAGTCCCACGCATTAAAACAATGATTTAGAGATATTTCAAAATCATTTTCTTCCTCCATCCAAATACACCTTGTACAACATGGGTCATATGGGTGTTCACAGAAAAATATTTTTGGAAAGTAATCATGTATGTCATATAATTCCAAAACATCTGATAAAAAATGCTTTCTATAAAATAGTCGGACAGAATTTGAGTTGAAACATTCTATTATTGGTCCTTTTAAAATACCATAAGTATGTGCTGAGAGAATATATTTTAAGAGAAAATATAAATAGGTTGCGCAAGGGTCTCCTTCATCAGCACCATTTTTAAAATCATAATATGGCTCAAATACTTGTGATAAGGTAAAATATTTGAAAATACCTTGATAATATTTACCTTCCTTGAAAATATGAGAATATTGTGAAAATAGTATTTTTCTAAAAACAAACCATGATCCATGATTATAACGAGGTATAGTGGAGGTGTTTGATATCTCAAAAAACTGCTTGCAAGTGAGTTGTATGCTAGAAAAAAGTTTCACAACCATCCAAACATGACTTTGAAATAATTATTACAAGAATTTCATCAGGAAGAGATAGAAATGTCGTTTGATATCCTTCTCCTTACATTCATAACCGACTTTACTTGACCTGAAAAAAGTTATCAAACAAGGATTTAATTGAAATAATAGATATAGGGACTAATCATGTGTCTAACAAAAACTCCTAATCCCTAAAGTTGTGTAAACCGACCTTTGATACCAACTATAAGGCCCCAACCTTAAACCTTACTTAATCTTGAGTTATTACAAGATTACACATTGAGGATCTTTTCAGGTTTAGATTTTTAGATAATTAGATCATAAAACTTGCATTACATTCCACATTTAAACAAAGTGGTTACATAAAAGATAGTATTTATTTTTTCCCATCAACGGAAACACATTTAAAATAAAACATGGATTCTTTCTTGACACTTCCTTGTCGCTATCATCATAACATGTACCATTCCCTTGACCTGTGAAAAACATTTCAAAAACTTGGGATGAGCATAGAAAGCTCTGTAAGGGATATAGAAATATTGAAAGGAAACATGAGTTCATATATACATAATAATGAAATCATACTTTACCCATAAAACATAGGCATATCAAATCATGAATAAATCATAGAAATCATAAGACATAAAAGGTAACTTGAGTAATTCATAACATTCTTACGTAGGGAGTAACCCTCTTGGTTACGTTTGGGATACCCACCACAGTATATTCCATAAATCTATTCGGAGAAACCTTAACGTTTCACTCCTTCGTGTTACCCAATGCATTGGAGAGCTATATCGGGATCACCCGCCCTTAGTTTATCACGGAACCACCCGTCTTCATAACAATTACCAAGAACCATAACATAATCGTACCATATAGAACATGCATAAAGGAAACATAACATTTACACTTTTCAATCACAAGATATCAATACAACACATTGATATAAAAATATTATGAAAACCATTTTCAACACCAAAATAAAAGAAAAGTAAAACATGGTATTTATTTTTCTTTTAAAAAGAAGGTATGGCTTGTAGAGAAAGCCAAAACTCAAATAATGGTCACAGCGGTGGAGAAGTCGGTGTCACCGCATACATACGACAAAAACATTCCCTTTTTTCTTTTAGTAAAACGCTTCGTATAAAGAAGATTCCTTTTTGGATAAATGTAAAAGTCAAAGGGGTTTATACACCGTATAAAAGAAGGTTGTGTATAAAACAAATTATGCCTCAATGAATGGAGATTGAGATGAAGTCCCTTACAAAGAAGGTATCCTTGGTTTAAGGATAAATCAATTACATAATTATGTGTGACAAACGAATACACCATATATAAGTGGATATTAAGTGTAAAACAATCAGAGGTTATTCACACATATTCATAGAACGACATATTCAAGGAGTACAGGTTTATCCCAAAGAATCAAATTTGGGATAAGAAGCTCCCTTGAAAAAATTTGACAGCCTAACTCCATCACTACAAAATTCAGAAAATGAGTTGATGAGAGATAAAAAGGGTATCTCATCACATAGACTTAAAATTTAAATCAATAAGGATATATAAGAACATACCCCAACATAATAGTATGTGAATTAAAAGACACAACAAAAGAAGTCTTTTAAAAAGAGGAGGGTGAAAGGTTCCTTTACCGACATGGGTATCTTTCGAAACATATGCCCCGTGAAAAAAGGACAATACAACATTGATGTAAATACTCATAAATGAAAATATATTACACAATGAGTAAAATAATTGGCAGTACATACACCACTCAAAAGAAATTGTGGCAAATGTAGCATAAATATCACGGGAATAAAAGTGAGATGAAAAATCCCTTACGAAAACTCAGCAGCCTAACGGCACCACTTAAAACATAAAAAAATGGATTGATGAGATAAAATATGTTCTCTAATCATATTAACATAAAGTTTACAGAAATATTAATTTAAAATAACATCCCCCAACATAACAAAGAGGATCTTAAAAGAAGTGATATAAAGGAGAGTACTTAAAAAGAAAGAGAGGGGTTAGATCTCTTACGAAAATTCTGCAGCCTAAAACTTCCTAAATGGATTGATGAGAGAGAATAGGGTCTCTCATCATATGGACATAAAATATACAGTAAGATTAATATAAAATAACATCTTAATAAGAATAAAGATGATCTTTAAAAGGAATGACATAAAAGAGTGTACTTAAAAAGAAACAGAGGAGTAGGATCCCTTACCTCAAGTCCGACTTGTCTTGTTCATTTCTTTATATTCTTGAATAATAAACATTGGTCAATTTATAATTTCTTAAGGACCTCATTTAAATATTATTATTCAGTTCATATCACATATTATAATGTTATTATAATTGTTTAATAATGTTAGTTCATATTAGACGTTTTTGCCGATGTTTGGTACATGAGTCAAAAATGAACTTGTTTGAAAAATGATTGTCCATGTAGTTATAAGTAAATAATTTCCAGAATAGTATTAATGATTAAAATATCATATATATCCAGTACATATTCATTTTATACTATTCCATATCATTTTGAGATAAAAAACGAAAAGCACCGTTCATGGAGACGGTAGGTCGTACGTACGCATGAACGCTACTTTCATTTTTTCTTTGGCATATTAATGGAATTAAAAATAAATTATATATATATATATATATTATCATTACAGTATAATATATATGTTATATAGGTCAGATATGTTCATTAATTTCATTCTTTATACATTCCATGTATTGCATGTACGAGTCACATCACTTGAGGGGGCAGTAGTCCACACTTCCTCATATGAAATTATCGCATATACACAACATGAAAAGAATAATGGTATGTTTTAAATATAAAATACAGAAGTATATAGTATTCATAAATATGATATATATCATATATAAAATACAGTGAAATCATAATGTCCACCTTTAAAGGTGTTAAAAGAATATTGAAGAATCATCGTTTCGTGAGGCAGAAAATCGCCAACCACAGAAATAGTATGTTCTTTAACCATTAGACGAATGTGTGTGTATGTGTAGCTCGAATCCTTCTTATAAAAACATTATAGTATATTTAAGATACTCTAGTTTTTCAATAGAAATTTATAAATAGAGTTCAGGGGGTTGGAGAAGAAAAATAAAACAAAAGGACTCAATTGAAGACATTACCTTAAAATCGGGTAACTCCCTTTGGTTTGTGCTCAAAGGCTTCCTTGGGAAGACTTACGACCAAAGTGAGGCTTTTAAGAGTTAGATAGGGATTTGGAGAGAGAAAATGGTCAGGGTTTGGCGGATCCAAAGTCTTTGGAAGTGTGGGTAATGAGGTATAGGTGGGGGCCTTTTATAAGAGGAGAGGAGGGGCACTCTTGGAAAGTAAAGAAATGTTCCTTTATTTTAAAATGTGTTTCGGATTTAAAAGGTCCCACATTGATATAATCCGAGGATAAGGTGATAAGGGTTCGAAATCCACTCATTAAATTGGTTTTGGACATGTGTAGGTCTTAGATTTTACATTATCTTTCCATTTTATTTAAATCGTTAAATAATGAGGTCATCGCTGCATCATCATGATGTCATAAATAATGTAATTTATTTAATGTCTAAAAATTATAAAAAACTACTATGATGTAGGAAATATTTTTAGATTTCCAATGACTATTTATAGTTAAAAATATGACTTGTATAACCCCATGTAAAAATTGTTTTAGTTAAACAACTCATGTTTGTGACATTTTAATTTTAACATTAAATAAAAAGGTATTTATGTCATTTTCCAACCAAAGTGACTCCATGGGGTCTCCAAGTTGACCAATGGATTTTCTTGGTCGTCCATGACTCATAAAATGAGGGTAGGACATGTCTCTAGGTCATTTCATATTATTAAAACATTATTTTTAACTTAAACTACAGTAATTACCTCTAATCGCGATTAAAAACTTAATAAGTTACTATTCACCAAAAAAATTATTTTAATCCCATTGAACCACATTTTACTTATTAATGACAACCATGTATGTTGGATTTTTGAAATTCAAAACACAAATGTGGAAGAAGTTCATTTAAACGGAAAATTAGTTTTTATAAGTACCACTTAGTGGTTTCACTATTCATCAAAAATTGAGGTTTTTCAGAAAATTACCAAAAATTCACCTTAAGATATATTTGATATTACGAATTAAAAAATGATGTCTATTTTACAAAATTCATAAAATATTTGTTAAATTAATTAATTTAATAATTGATTCCCATTGTCAGAACAAATAGCGTGTTTTTATGGAACAATATATATCAAAAGATTGACACTAGTTTAAGTCAAATTTCGAAGTGAAATTAATTCCAATGACCACTATTTGATTAAATGGTAAAAAAATATTCTAATTTCACTATAAAAACAATTCAAAAGATAATCTAATCATATAAATAAATTATATTAAAAATAGGATTTGAATTAAAACACATCATTTTTCACTATTCATTAAAAATTGATCTTTTTTGGAAAAATACCAAAAATTTACACAAAGTAAATTTTGATGTCCCGATTCTAAAGAATAATTTTATTTTGTCAAATATAACACATAAAATTTTCAAAAAGTGGATTTAAAAGGGTTTCGCCTCCAAAAGGTGGTTAATCGACCTTTTAAAAAATATTAGAATGTCTACGCTTAAAATTGGATTCATTCGCATTTTTAATCCTCTAAAAAGTAAAAATATTTTACAAACATATATAATCATTTTTTAGTTAGTTATATTAATTTCCGCCATCACAACAGCTTGGATTTAACTACCATTTAAAATAATATTATTTTATTATTAGAGTGGAAGGTAAGATTCCCAAGAAACTCGTTGTTGGTGTTGGGTACAACATCGAGCATAGCGTCCCCTTTAAAATTATATTAATATTTTATTCGCAAATATGGATAAATGTGAAAATTTCATACTCTTTATTTACCTGGGGTGTTACATCCTTCTCCCCTTTTGGGAATTGCGTCCTCGCAATTTTAAAATTGGGCTTGGAAACATCATTGAAAATCCCACATCGGAACAAGAGTCAGTAAAACAGTCACTTTAAAATAAAGAAAGAAGGTCACCCAAGTTAACCCATACTAGGATTCCAAGTATGAAAATATGGACATGGAGGAAGAAACAAAGGGTCTTGTTCTGATGGAGAGTGATAGTAAACATGTCTATGAGAAATTTAACCATAATAAAATCACAAACTTGTGATGGGTTAAACGGTATTCGATTCCCCAGTAGTTAAAGTTAACAGAAAACATTTTTGTTTTAAGTTACTTTTCGTTGAAGAATTTATTTTTGAGCTTAACTTAATCATAATGAAACACACTTACTTTTCATGTAGACTTTCAACTTTTATTAGATTCCTTAATCAAACTCATATTTTCTCCAAAAGACGAGTATTTAGGAAGACTTGTTCGCATTAAGAGTACTATAATCAATTTTTAGAGAATAACCTAATCCACAAAAGATAACTATATACTTCCCATGTCTTTAGAATCTAACCAAAACCAAAACCAAAAAGGTTAGTACAAGATCAGATAATCCAGAAAAGGATAACCCTTTATAAAAAGAAAATATATTCTTAATCTCCAAAATTTGTCCAACAAAACCCAAAGTTCAATAAGGACCATTCGATAAACAATTTGTCCATAAAATTATTCAAAGTAAACCAAACTAAGATTGAAACCCAAATGTTTGAAGGATTTATTCACATAGTCTTCCAAGTTAAATCGTAACATTTATCTCCGAACTACATCAGTTGCTCTTAATATCTCGTATTGAAAAGTAATTAACCTAATCACATATCCTCTCTGATAGGTTAATAAATTTTCATAGATAACCCAAAATCAACTTACTCTTAATTCATAAAATCATCTAACTAAAAAGAATCAGTCAAACTAACCTGGAACTTCACGTAGTTTAGTGGTAGGCGATAAATACCAGTTGCACTTTGGTTGTGGGTTCGATTCCCAGAGCTTTGTCCGACGCTACGGGTTGTCACATGGTCTGTGAGCTGTCCTTTTTATAAAACTCCCAAAATAACCCTAACATGTTTTAACCTCAATTGTATCTTTATACATCTCATATTCATCCAAATTTGTTATGATCTCAACATCTTAATTCTTGAAGTCTTATTTCACCACCATAAGATCAAATAAAACGATTCCCAAAATGAATAACATCATACCTTGATCAGGGTGTCCACTCGGTTTCATCGTCATCTTTCTCACGTAGGTAGAAGTCCCATGCATTACAAAAATGATTTATAGATCTTTCAAAATCATTTGCTTCCTCCATCCAAATACACCTTGTACAACATGGGTCATATGGGTGTTCACAGAAAAACAGTTTTGGAAAGTAATCATGTATGACATATAATTCCAAAACATCTGATAAAACATGATTTCTATAAAATAGTCGGAAAGAATTTGAGGTCAAACTTTCTATTATTGGTCCTTTTAAAATACCATAAGTATGTACAGAGAGACTATATTTTAAAGGCAAATATAAATAGGTTGCGCAAGGGTCTCCTTCCTCAGCACCATTTTTAAAATCATAATATGGCTCAAATACTTGTGATAAGGTAAAATATTTGAAAATACCTTGATAATATTTACCTTCCTTGAAAATATGAGAATATTGTGAAAATAGTATTTGTCTAAAAACAACCCATGATCCACGATGATAACGAGCTATAGTGGAGGTGTTTGATATCTCAAACAACTGCTTGCAAGCGAGTTTTATTCTATAAAAATGTTTCACAATCATCCAAACATGACTTTGCAATAATTATTTCATGCATGTCATCAGGAAGAGATAGGAAAGTCGTTTGAGACCCTTCTCCTTCCATTCATAACCGACTTTTCTTGACCTAAAAAAAGTTATCAAACAAGGATTTAACTGAAATAATAGGTATAGGGACTAATCATGTGTCGAACAAAAACTCATAATCCCTAAAGTTGTCTAAACCGACATTTGATACCAACTATAAGGCCCCAGCCTTAAACCTTACTTAATCTTGAGTTATTACAAGATTACAAATTGAGGATCTTTTCAGGTTTAGAGTTTTAAAGAATTAGATCATAAAACATGCATTAAATTCCACATTTAAACAAATTTGTTACATAAAAGATAGTATTCATTTTTTCCCATCAACAGAAACACATTTAAAATAAAACATGGATTCTTTCTTAACACATCCTTTACACTATCATCATAACATGTACCATTCCCTTGACCTGTGAAAAACATTTCAAAAACTTGGGATGAGCATAGAAATCTCAGTAAGGGATATAGAAATATTGAAAGGAAACATGAGTTCATATATACATAAGAATGAAATCATACTTTACCCATAAAACATAGGCATATCAAATAATGAATAAATCATAGAAATCATAAGACATAAAAGGTAACTTGAGGCATTCATAACATTATTATATAGGGAGTAACCCTCTTGGTTATGTTTGGAATACCCACCACAGTATATTCCCTAAATCTCTTCGGAGAAACCTTAACGTTTCACTGCTTCACATTACCCAATGCATTGGAGAGCTATATCGGGCTCACCCGCCCTTAGTTTATCACAAAACCACCCATCTTCATAACAATGCCCAAGAACCATAACATAATCGTATCACATAGAACATGCATAAAGGAAACATAAAATTTCCACTTTTCAATCACAAGATATCAATACAACACGTTGATATAAAAATATTATGAAAACCATTCTCAACACGAAAATAAAATAAAAGTAAAACATTGTATTTATTTTTCATTTAAAAATAATGTATGGCATGTAGAGGAAGAAGAAACTCAAATAATGGTCATGGCGGTGGAGAAGTTGTTGTCGCCACATATGTACGAAAAAAACATTCCCTTTTTTCGTTTAGTAAAACGCTTCGTACAAAAAATATTCCTTTTTGGATAAACGTAAAAGTCAAAGGGGTTTATACACCGTATAAAATAAGGTTGTTTATAAAACAAAATATGCCTCAATGAATGGAGATTGAGACGAAGTCCCTTACAAAGACGGTATCCTTTGTTTAAGGATAAATCAATTACATATTTATGTGTGAAAAACGAATACACCAAATATAAGTGGATATTAAGTGTAAACGAATCAGAGGTTATTCACACATATTCATAGAACGACATATTCAAGGAGAACAAGTTTATCCCAATGAATCAAATTTGGGATATGAATCTCCCTTGAAAAGATTGGACAGCCTAACGGCATCACTACAAAATTCAGAAAATGAGTTGATTAGAGATAAAAAGGGTATCTCATCACATGGAAATAAAATTTAAATCAATAAGGATATAGAAGAACATACCCCAACATAATAGTATGTGAATTAAAAGACATAACAAAAGAAGTCTTTTAAAAAGTGGAGGGTGAAAGGTTCCCTTACCGACATGGTTATCATTCAAAACATACACCTCGTGAAAGAAGGAAAATACAACATTGATGTAAATACTCATAAATGAAAATATATTACACAATGAGTAATATAATGGGCATTACATACACCACTCAAAGGAAATTGTGGCAAATGTAGCATAAATCTCACAGGAATAAAAGTGAGATGAAAAATCCCTTATGAAAACTCGGCAGGCTAACGACGCCACTTAAAACATACAAAAATGGATTGATGAGATCAAATAGGGTCTCTCATCATATTAAAATAATGTTTACAGAAAGAGGAATATAAAAGAACATCCCCCAACATAACAAAGAGGAGCTTAAAAGGAGTGATATAAAGGAGAGTACTTAAAAAGAAAGAGAGGGGTTAGATCTCTTACAAAAATTCGGCAGCCTAAAACTTCCAAAATGGATTGATGAGAGAGAATAGGGTCTCTCATCATATGGACATAAAAATTACAGTAAGAGTAATATAAAATAACATCCTAATAACAAGAAAGATGACCTTTAAAAGGAATGACATAAAATAGTGTACTTAAAAAGAAATAGAGGAGTAGGATCCCTTACCTCAAGCCCGACTTGTCTTGTTCGTTTCTTTATATTCCTGAATAATAAACTTTGGCCAATTTATAATTTCCTAAGGACCTCCTTTAAATATTATTATTCAGTTCATATCACATATTATAATGTTATTATAATTGTTTAATAATGTTAGTTCATATCAAACGTTTTTGCCGATGTTTGGTACATGAGTCAAAAATGAACTTGTTTGAAAAATGATTGTCCATGTAGTTATAAGTAAATAATTTCCAGAATAGTATTAATGATTAAAATATCATATATATCCAGTACATATTAATTTTATACTATTCCATATTATTTGGAGATAAAAAATGAAAAGCACCGTTCATGGAGACGGTAGGCCGTACGTACGCATGAACACTACTTTCATTTTTTCTTTGTCATATTAATGGAATTAAAAATAAATGATATATATATATATAATTATTCCAGTATTATATATATGTTATACAAGTCACATTTGTTCATTAATTTCATTATTTATACATTCCATGTATTGCATGTACGAGTCACATCACTTGAGGGGGCGGTAGTCCACACTTCCTCATATGAAATTATCGCATTTACACAACATGAAAAGAATAATGGTATGTTTTAAATGTAGAATACAGAAGCATATAGTAAATATAAATACCATATATATCATATATAAAATATAGTGACATCATAATGGCCACCTTTAAAGGTGTTAAAAGAATATTGAACAATCATCGTTTCGTGAGGCAGAAAATTGCCAACCACAGAAACAGTATGTTCTTGAACCATTAGACGAAGGTGTGTGTAAGTATAGCTCGAACCATTCTTATAAAAACATCCTAGTATATTTAATATACTGGAGTTGTTACAAAAGAAATTAATAAAAATAGTTTAGTGGGTTGGAGAATCAAAATAAAACAAAAGGACTCAAGTGAAGACATTACCTTAAAATCGGGTAACTCCCTTTGGTTTGACCTCAATGGAATCCTTGGGAAGACTTATGACCAAAGTGATGATTCTAAGAGTTAGATAGGTATGTGGAAAGACAAAATGGACAGGGGTTGGCCGAGGCAAAGGCTTTGGAAGTGTGGGTAATTAGGTAGAGGTGGGGGGCTTTTATAAGAGGAGAGGAGGGGCACTCTTTGAAAGTAAAGAAATGTTCCTTTATTTTAAAATGCGTTTCGGATTTATAAGGTCCCACATTGATATAATTTGAGGCTAAGGCGATAAGGGTTTGAAATCCACCAATCTAATAGGATTTGGACATGTGTAGGTGTTTGATTTTACATTATCTTTCCTTTTTATTTAAATCGTCAAATAATGAGGTCATCGATGCATCATCATGATGTCATAAATAATTTAATTTATTTAATGTCTAAAAATTATAAAAAAAATACTATGATGTAGGAAATATTTTTAGATTTCCAATTAATATTTATTGAAAAAAATCTGATTTTTATTACCCCATGTAAAAATTGTTTTAGTTAAACGACTCATTTTTGTGACATTTTAATTTTAACATTAAATAAAAAGGTATTTATGTCATTTACCAACCATAGTGGCTCCATGGGGTCCCCAAGTTGACCCATTGATTATCTTGGTCGGCCATGACTCATCCAATGAGGGTAGGACATGTTTCTAGGTCATTTTATATTATTAAAACATTATTTTTACCTTAAACTACACTAATTACCTCTAATCGCGATTAAAAACTTAATAAGTTACTATTTACAAAAAAATTATTTTAATCCCATTGAACCACATTTTACTTCTTAATAACAACCATGTATGTCGGATTTTTGAAATTAAAAACACAAAGGTGGAAAATTTTCATTTAAACAGAAAATCAGTTTTTATAAGTACCACTTAGTGGTTTCACTATTCATCAAAAATTGAAGTTTTTCAGAAAATTACCAAAAAATAACCCTAAGATATATTTGATATTCCGAATTCAAAAATGATGTCTATTTTAAAAAATTCATAAAATATGAGTTAAATTAATTAATTTAATATTTAATTCCCGCTGTCAGAACAAATAGCGTGTTTTTATGGAATAATATATATCAAAAGATTAACACTAGTTTAAGTCAAATTTCAAAGTGAAATTAATTCCAATGACCACTATTTTATTAAATGGTAAAAATATATTCTAATTTCACTTTAAAACAATTCAAAAGATAATCTAATCATATAAATAAATTAGATTAAAAAGAGGTTTTGAATTAAAACACAACATTTTTCACTATTCATTAAAAATTGATGTTTTTCGGAAAAATACCAAAAATTTACACAAAGTAAATTTTGATGTCCTGATTCTAAGGAATAATTTTATTTTGTCAAATATAACACATAAAATTTTCCAAAAGTGGATTTAAAAGGGTTTCGCCTTTAAAAGGCGGTTAATCGACCTTTTAAAAAATATTAGAATGTATACCCTTAAAATTGAATTCATTCGCATTTTTAATCCTCTAAAAAGTAAAAATATTTGACAAATATATATAATAATATTGTAGTTAGTTCTATTCATTACCGCCATCACAACAGCTAGGAGTTGACTACCATTTAAAATAATATTATTTTTTTATTAGATTGCAACGTAAGATTCCCAAAAAACTCGTTGTTGGTGTTGGGTACGCCATCGATCATAGCGTCCCCTTTAAAGTTATATTAATATTTTATTCAAAAATATGGATAAATGTGAAAATCTCATACTCTTTATTTACCTGGGGTGTTACATCCTTCCCCCCTTTTGGGAATTGCGTCCTCACAATTTTAAAATTGGGCTTGGAAACTTCATTGAAAATCCCACATCGGAACAAGAGTCAGTAAAACAGTCACTTTAAAATAAAGAAAGAAGGTCACCCGAGTTAACCCATACTAGGATTCCAAGTATGAAAATATGGACATGGAGGAAAAAACAAAGGGTCTTGTTCTGTCGGAGAGTGATAGTAAACATGTCTAGGAGAAAGTTAACCATAAGAAAATCACAAACTTTTGATGGGTTAAACGGTATTCGATTCCCCAGTAGGAAAAGATACCAGACAACATTTTTTATTTAAGTTACATTTCATTGAGGAATTTATTTTTGAGCTTAACTAAATCATAATGAAACATACTTACTTTTCATGTATACTTTCAACTTTTACTAGATTCCTTAATCAAACTCATATTTTCTCCAAAAGACGAGTATTTAGGAAGACTTGTTCGCATTAAGAGTACTATAAGCAATTTCTAGAGAATAACCTAATCCACAAAAGATAAATATATACTTACCATGTCTTTAGAATCTAACCAAAACCAAAACCAAAAATCTTAGTACAAGATCAGATAATCCAGAAAAGGACAACCCTTTATATAAAGAAAATCTATTCTTAATCTCAAAAATTTGTCCAACAAAACCCAAAGTTCAATGAGGACCATTCGATAAACAATTTTTCCATAAAATTATTCAAAGTAAACCAAAGTAAGATTGAAACCCAAATGTTTCAAGGATTTAGTCACATAGTCTTCCAAGTTAAATCGTAACATTTATCTCCAAACAACATCAGTTTCTCTTAATGTCTCTTATTGAAAAGTAATTAACCTAATCACATATCCTCTATGATAGGTTAATAAATTTCCATAGGTAATGCAAAATCAACTTACTCTTAACTCATAAAATCATCTAACTAAAAAGAATCAGTCAAACTAACCAGGAACTTCACGTAGTCTAGTGGTAGGCGATAAATACCAGTTGCACTTTGGTTGTGGGTTCGATTCCCACAGCATTGTCCGACGCGACGGGTTGTCACACGGTCTGTGTGCTGTCCTTTTTATAAAACTCCAAAATAACCCTAACATGTTTTAACCTCCATAGTTTCTGTATACCTCTAATTTTCATCCAAATTCGTTTTGATCTCAACATCTTAATTCTTGAAGTCTTATTTTGCCACCATAAGACCAAATAAAACGATTCCCAAAATGAATAACATCATACCTTGATCTGGGCGTCCACTCTGATTCATCGTCATCATGCTCACGTAGGTAGAAGTCCCATGCATTACAACAATGATTTAGATATCATTCAAAATCATTTGCTTCCTCCATCCAAATACACCTTGTACAACATGGGTCATATCGGTGTTCACAGAAAAAAAGTTTTGGAAAGTAATCATGTATGACGTATAATTTCAAAACATCTGATAAAACATGATTTCTATAAAATAGTCGGATAGAATTTGAGTTGAAACTTTCTATTATTGGTCCTTTTAAAATACCATAAGTATGTACTGAGAGACTATATTTTAAAAGCAAATATAAATAGGTTGTGCAAGGGTCTCCTTCCTTAGCACCATTTTTAAAATCATAATATGACTCAAATACTTGTGATAAGGTAAAATATTTGAAAATACCTTGATAATATTTACCTTCCTTGAAAATATGAGAATATTGTGAAAATATTATTTGTCTAAAAAACCCATGATCGACGATGATAACGAGGTATAGTGGAGGTGTTTGATATCTCAAACAACTGCTTGAAAGTGACTTTTATTCTAGAAAAAAGTTTCACAAGCATCCAAACATGACTTTGAAATAATTATTGCAAGCATGTCATCAGGAAGAGATAGGGATGTCGTTTGAGATCCTTCTCCTTCCATTCATAACCGACTTTACTTGACCTGAAAAAAGTTATCAAACAAGGATTTAACTAAAATAATAGATATAGGGACTAATCATGTGTCTAACAAAAACTCATAATCCCTAAAGTTTTCTAAACCGACCTTTGATACCAACTATAAGGCCCCAGCCTTAAACCTTACTTAATATTGAGTTATTACAAGATTACACATTGAGGATCTTTTCAGGTTTAGAGTTTTAGAGAATTAGATCATAAAAGTAGCACTACATTCTACATTTAAACAATGTGGTTACCTAAAATATAGTATTCATTTTTTCCCATCAACGGAAAAAATTTTAAAATAAAACATGGATTCTTTCTTGACACTTCCATGACACTATCATCATAACATGTACCATTCCCTTGACCTGTGAAAAACATTTCAAAAACTTGGGATGAGCATAGAAAGCTCAGTAAGGGATATAGAAATATGGAAAGGAAACATTAGTTCATATATAAATAAGAATGAAATCATACTTTACCCATAAAACATAGGAATATAAAATCATGAATAAATCATAGAAATCATAAGACATAAAAGGTAACTTGAGGCATTCATAACATTCTTACGTAGGGAGTAACCCTCTTGGTTACTTTTGGAATACCCACCACAGTATATTTCCTAAATCTCTTCGGAGAAACCTTAACGTTTCACTCCTTCACGTTACCCAATGCATTGGAGAGCTATATTGGGCTCACCCGCCCTTAGTTTATCACGGAACCACCCGTCTTCATAACAATGCCCAAGAACCATAACATAATCGTATCACATAGAACATGCATAAAGGAAACATAACATTTACACTTTTCAATCACAAGATATCAATACAACACATTGATATAGAAACATTATGAAAACCATTTTCAACACCAAAATAAAAGAAAAGTAAAACATGGTATTTATTTTTCTTTTAAAAAGAAGGAATGTCTTGTAGAGGAAGCCGGAACTCAAATAAAGGTCATGGCGGTGGAGAAGTCATTGTCGCCGCATACGTATGACAAAAACATTCCCTTTTTTCGTTTCGTAAAACGCTTCATATAAAAAAGATTCCTTTTGGGATAAATGTAAAATTCAAAGGGTTTTATACACCGTATAAAAGAAGGATGTGTATAAAACAAAATATGCCTTAATGAATTGAGATTGAGACGAAGTCCCTTACAAAGATGGTATCCTTGGTTTAAGGATAAATCAATTACATAATTATGTGTGAAAAATAAATACACCAAATATAAGTGGATATTAAGTGTAAAACAATCATAGATTATTCAAACATATTCATAGAATGACATATTCAAGGAGTACAAGTTTATCCCAAAGAATCAAATTTGGGATAATAAGGTCCCTTGAAAAAATTTGACAGCCTAACAGCATCACTACAAAATTCAGAAAATGAGTTGATGAGAGATAAAAAGGGTATCTAATCACATAGACATAAAATTTAAATCAATAAGGATATATAAGAACATACCCTAACATAATAGTATGTGAATTAAAAGACATAACAAATGAAGTCTTTTAAAAGAGGAGGGTGAAAGGTTCCCTTACCGACATGGGTATCTTTCGAAACATACACCCTGTGAAAGAAGGACAATACAACATTGATTTAAATACTCATAAATGAAAATATATTACACAATGGGTAAAATAATGGGCAGTAAATACACCACTCAAAGGAAATTTTGGCAAATGTTTCATAAATATCACGAGAATAAAAGTGAGATGAAAAATCCATTACGAAAACTCGGTAGCCTAATGACGCCACTTTAAACTTACAAAAATGGATTTATGAGATCAAATAGGGTCTCTCATCATTTTAACATAAATTTTACATAAAGATGAATATAAAAGAACATCCCCCAACATAAAAAATAGGATCTTAAAAGAAGTGATATAAAGGAGAGTACTTAAAAAGAAAAAGAGGGGTTAGATCTCTTACGAAAATTCGACAGCCTATAACTTCCAAAATGGATTGATGAGAGAGAATAGGGTCTCTCATCATATGGACATAGAAATTACAGTAAGAGTAATATAAAAGAACATCCTAATAACAAGAAAGATGATATTTAAAATGAATGACATAAAAGAGTGTACTTAAAAAGAAACAGAGGAGTAGGATCCCTTACCTCAAGTCCGACTTGTCTTGTTCATTTCTTTATATTCTTGGATAATAAACTTTGGTCAATTTATAATTTGTCTAAGGACCTCATTTAGAGATTATTATTCAGTTCATATCACATATTATATTGTTATTATAATTGTTTAACAATGTTAGTTCATATCAGACGTTTTTGTCGATGTTTGGTACATGAGTCAAAAATGAACTTGTTTGAAAAATGATTGTCCAGGTAGTTATAAGTAAATAATTTCCAGAATAGTATTAATGATTAAAATATCATATATATCCTGTAAATATTCATTTTATACTATTCCATATCATTTGGAGATAAAAAATAAAAAGCACCGTTCATGGAGACGGTAGGCCGTACGTACGCATGAACGCTACTTTCATTTTTTCTTTGTCATATTAATGGAATTAAAAATAAATGATATATATATATATTATCATTCCAGTATAATATATATGTTATATAGGTCACATATGTTCATTAATTTCATTCTTTATACATTCCATGTATTGCATGTACGAGTCACGTCACTTGAGGGGGCGGTAGTCCACACTTTCTCATATGAAATTATCTCATTTACACAACATGAAAAGAATAATGGTATGTTTTAAATATAAAATACAGAAGCATATAGTAAACATAAATACCATATATATCATATATAAAATACATTGACATCATAATGGCCACCTTTAAAGGTGTTATAAGAATATTGAACAATCATCGTTTCGTCAGGAAGAAAATCGTCAACAACAGAAACAGTATGTTCTTTAACCATTAGACGAAGGTGTGTGTAAGTGTTGCTCGAATACTTATTATAACAAAATCCTAGTATATTTAAGATAATTTATTTGTTACAAAAGAAATTAATAAAAAGAGTTTAGGGGGTTGGAGAGGCAAAATAAAACAAAAGGACTCAAGTGAAGACATTACCTTTAAATCGGGTAACTCCCTTTGGTTTGAGCTCAAAGGCTTACTTGG
Organism: Viscum album; assembly: GCA_963277665.1. Lineage (NCBI taxonomy): Eukaryota > Viridiplantae > Streptophyta > Magnoliopsida > Santalales > Viscaceae > Viscum > Viscum album. The sequence goes on from OY728161.1 coordinate 1,878,628,077, forward strand.
GAAGACTTCTGACCAAAGTGAGTCTTCTAAGAGTTATATAGGGATGTGGAGAGACAACATGGGTAGGGGTTGGCCGAGCCAAAGGCTTTGGAAGTTTGGTTAAGGAGGTAGAGGTGGGGACCTTTTATAAGAGGAGAGGAGAGGCACTCTTGGAAAGTAAAGAAATGTTCCTTTATTTTAAAATGCGTTTCAGACATAAAAGGTCCCACATTGATATAATTAGAGGATAAGGTGATAAGGGTTCGAAATAAACCCATACAATAGGTTTTGTACATGTGTAGGTCTTAGATTTTACATTATCTTTCCATTTTATTTAAATCGTTAAATAATGAGGTCATCGCTGCATCATCATGATGTCATAAATAATTTAATTTATTTAATGTCTAAAAATTATAAAAAAAATACTATGATGTAGGAAATATTTTTATATTTCCAATGAATATTTATAGTAAAAAATCTGACTTGTATAACCCCATGTAAAAAATTGTTTTAGTTAAACAACTCATGTTTGTGACATTTTAATTTTAACATTAAATAAAAAGGTATTTATGTCATTTTCCAACCAAAGTCTCTCTATGGGGTCCCCAAGTTGACCCATGGATTTTCTTGGTCGGACATGACTCATAAAATGAGGGTAGTACATGTTTCTAGGTCATTTAATATTATTAAAACATATTTTTACCTTAAACTACACTAATTACCTCTAATCGCGATTAAAAACTTAATAAGTTACTATTCACCAAAAAAAATTAATTTATTCCCATTGAACCACATTTTACTTATTAATGGCAACCATATATGTTGGATTTTTGAAATTCAAAACACAAGGATGAAAAAATTTCATTTAAATGGAAAATCAGTTTTTATAAGTACCACTTAGTGGTTTCACTATTCATCAAAAATTGAAGTTTTTCAGAAAATTACCAAAAATTCACCCTAAGCTGTATTTGATATTATGAATTCAAAAATGATGTATATTTTAAAAAATTCATAACATATAAGTTAAATTAATTAATTTAATAATTAATTCCCGCTGTCAGAACAAATAGCGTGTTTTTATGGAACAATATATATCAAAAGATTGACACTAGTTTAAGTCAAATTTCAAAGTGAAATTAATTCCAATGACCACTATTTGATTAAATCGTAAAAATATATTCTAATTTCCTTTTAAAAACAATTCAAAATATAATCTAATCATATAAATAAATTAGATTAAAAGGAGGTTTTGAATTAAAACAAAACATTTTTCACTATTCATTAAAAATTGAACTTTTTCGGAAAAATACCAAAAATTTACACAAAGTAAATTTTGATGTCCCGATTCTAAAGAAGAATTTTATTTTGTCAAATATAACACATAAAATTTTCATAAAGTGGATTTAAATGGGTTTCTCCTTCAAAAGGCGGTTAATCGACCTTTTAAAAAATATTAGAATGTCTACGCTTAAAATTGGATTCATTAGAATTTTTAATCCTCTAAAAAGTAAAAAAATTTGACAAACATATATAATCATTTTTTAGTCAGTTCTATTCATTACCGCCATCACAAAAGTTAGGAGTTAACTACCATTTAAAATAATATTATTTTATTATTATAGTGCAACGTAAGATTCCCAAGAAACTCATTGTTGGTGTTGGGTACGCCATCGAGAATAGCGTCCCCTTTAAAGTTATATTAATATTTTACTCACAAATAGGGATAAATGTGAAAATGTCATACTCTTTATTTAACTGGGGTGTTACAGTTTTATTATTGTTGATTTCTGTTCCGTTTAATCCTATTAATATGTGCGGATCAACGCCGTGATGAAGGACGGCGGAGGTTCATTCCTCAAACATGTTTTATTAGATTTCTTCCTTTTTCGTTTGCGCGTTCTTCGCGTTCTTCACCTGGAAAAGAACAATGGATTTTTGAGCATCCGTTTTGTGTTACAATAATCCCAAATTAATGATCTAGCATCGGAACAACCTTTTAGAGGTGTGACGATGGTTTCAGAGGATGGATCGAAACAGATCGGAGGATATCATTCTTCAAACGATTTCTACACGGGAGGCCAGAATCGGATTTTAGAGCCGATCAAAGGCCTGAAACTCACAGATTCAGCATCAAAATGACAAGGCGACCCATGTCCTTGAGTTTCGCAGTAATAGGACAAGAGAAACGGGATCTAAAGGTTGGTCGAGGTGTGGAGGAAGAAGAAGTCATTCGGGAAATTTTCCGACTACACGGCGTGTAGTATGGGCTACATGGAATGTGTTCTTTAGCAGACTACCTAATGTGTACTCCAGGAGTACACAGACTGGGGATAGGGTACACAGCCAATTATAAGGCATGTATACCCTTCCCTTGCCAGACCCGGCCAGATACATGGGATACCCCGTGTACTGGTACACGGGTAGGAGGCATGGGCATAGGCCTTGTACGAGCACATTGCTAGCGTACACAGAGTGAGCCCCAGGTGCTCAAACAGGGCATGTAATCCCTCTACATGCCATGTAGTTGTGTTTTAATGCAACAATCCTAGATGACACAGGTCATTTACACGGGCAGAACTTGGATTCAAGAAACATGGCGTGTGATACTTCTATATGTCGTGTAGTCTAGTTTTACACACCTGGACTGGAGACACAGTCTGTTTCCACAGGGAGTACCCGGGGTCAAGGAACGCGGCGTGTAACCATACTACACACCATGTAACATATCTTTACAAGGCTTGATCCAGTTTCCTTTTGTGATTCGGACTATTTCCTTAGAGTTTGTCCCCTTGTTCATTCTCCTAATGGTTTCCAGTATCATTTCCTACGTACAAGAGTATGATCCCTTCAGCAGGAATTCCTGAATAGAGTTGTTTGAATCCCCTCTATGAGACTTAGAGAAAAATCAACTATTCATTCTTGAAACCCTAGGTAGAGTTCTTTGTATCGACGTGACCCACTTTACACGGGCGCCGATCCTTTGCTTAGCGGATTAGTTCAGACTGAGTTGTTGGAATCACCCCATAACTATTGGTCATGATCCTTATCTGGACATTGTGTTCCCAAGTACATGTGGAGTGTGTTCTCCCGGAATGAGTACTTCTTATCTCTATCTCTCTTCAGACCTAGGAGTGTGTTCTCCTTGTTACATTCATAGTGGAATCTTCGAGCTGGATCTTAGTGGTGGTTTTGCTATGGTCAATTAAGAATGAATATATCTATATATTCATGTTATATGTTCTGTAGACATATACAGTGTAGAGCTAAACTGTATCTTTCATTTGTGGTATTTCCATTATTGTATTCCTTTTTGGTTTTTTGGGTGTCCTACTAGGTATTTTTTTACACACCCCTACACAGGCTTTTCCCGCACGTGTCTTGTCTTGTGCAGACAGGCGAGCTTTTGACAAGATTCTAGGCGGACAAGGACCGGATAGTGCTTAGTGAGGTTAGACAGGCCGAGGTGTGTTCCCACAGCTATGAATTTCAGTCTGAGTACCTTTTCCTGATAGGTTGGACTTTGTTGCAGACTCACTTTTGGTGGGGTTGTACTTTTGGCCCATGGTTTTACATAATTCTACTTTACCTTCCTATCGTACACTATTGGTTGGGTTTTTAGTGTATGCATCCATTTCAATTTTTTAGTAGATTTTACTTTTGAACTTTATGGGATTTGAGATGTGTGTACCTGTGTAAATGTTTATAGGCAATGCCTCCCATGTTAGTGACATGCCTACTCGGTGCTGGTCACCAGCCCCTAGCCTATTGGAGGCGGGCTTGGGGAGTTGCAACTCGGGCCCCACATGGACGGGTCGTGAAAATTCCTTTAGTTAACTAGGGTTACAATAATTTCAATATAAAATATAAATCATTTAAATAAGTTTTAATATATCCATATAATAATATAACACAAATTTTTTGGATAAATGTATTGTCAACTAATGACAATGTGTAATAGAGAACAAAAATTCATGAAAATTAATGAGTTGAGAATAATTTTATGTTGAAAAAATGAGGTAAAAACACTAAATCTATATTTTATGGAATGATTCAATCAATTAATCACAAAAGAAATTAGATTTTATAAATTAATTTTTTTAAAAAAAGAAAATAAAATAGAAGAAAAAAATTTACAAAAATAATCATAATTTTTTTGTAAATTTATTTTAATAAAAAATGTAAGAATCGATAAGAACCCATCATTGAAATGTTACTTAATATTGAATCTTAGTAAATAAAATACATTTTATGATATTGAGGATATTTTAGTGTTTATATTTTTATTGTATTAGGATATCTTTCATGCAAAACGTACCACATTTATACAAGAGGATACTAAAAAAACAATATCCTTTTTTAACTAAAAATTTAATTCTAAAACTTGATTTAATTGACAACACTCTATATCATTCATCATGAATCCCATATTTATCATATCCATACATATATCATGTGAAAAAATATTTTAAAATCTTTGCATGAGTAGAAATCACAGTAAGAGATATAAAGAAATAAATATATAGTCAAGTTATTACATAAAAACCAAAAAACCCATAATCATAAGAACAAATATGCATATAAAAATCATATAGTTTCCTTAGGAAATATTTACCCTATCACTCTTACATTAATCCTTATACATGGAATAAAATTTTGATAATTCCATCTATGGAGTACACAGTGCATAGGTGATATATTATGGGGCTCACCCATTATATCTTGATCTATAATGGTCTCTACCAAACATATCTTGAGCAATAGAGGGGCTCACCCATCATATATTGAGATATAATTGTCTCAAAACAAAATAATAAAAATTAAAATAAGCATATCATGAATAGAATGCAATATAAATCATTTACACCCTTGATAAAAACACATTCACAATTCCAAATACACTTTTCTCATATAGTAAATGTTTTAGAATATAATCATCGCACATAACATAAAAGTCATATTATTCAAAAATAACTACAAGAACATATAATGGAGATATTATAGAAATAAATAATCATACAATTGGGAGATTACACTCATAATATTCAGAAAAATAACAACATATTCATATTTTATCTTGGATACATTCAAAAGGATTTAAGAGGAACATTCTTCACAAATACCATATCATTGAAGAGAGAATTGATTAAATTAATGGATATATATATATGTATTATATTCACATAATATAATCTTATATAATAATATTACATTTTTCAATTCATCTTATCATGATAGAAACCATTGATGTTGAAGGTTAAACCAAAGAACATAAAATGGGTGTAGAATCCACTTATGAAATTTTATCCTTGTAATGGATGCACATGGGAGGGATTAATGAGATAAAAATGGGATATATCATATTTATTATATCCCAACAGAAGTATATTAGAGTTTTTAAAACATAAACAATCTTTAGGAATTAAAAATATAAAAGATCGAAACATAGAGGAGATTCTTGAATAAAATTGAGATAGAGAGGATCACTTAGCTCGAGTTTGACTTCCCCCAGACATGTTTAAATCTCTTATATAAGGGTTAAAATAGTATTATTAATTTTTTAATGGAAAATATTCATTTTTATAACACCTTTGATGATCATTTTTTAACATCATTCCTCCCATTCATTAAAAATATTTTGTTAATTCTAATGTTTTTAGGTGTGTTCTTTGCATGGTTTCCATGATCGGTTCAAGATGGATATTCTTGTCAATTAGAAGTGAAAATCTAGAATTATAATTGAATGGTATTTAAATATATCAAGAACCATAATTTATACCTATTGTAATTTTTTATTCTGACATGAGTATGATTTATAAGTTAAAACCATATTGATTTTTGTTTTGGTCATTTTGGCGATTCTTTGAACATAAGGAACTCATTTAATTTTATAAACTAGTAACATGTATATAAAATGATTCCAGAAACATATATATGATATAATACATGAATTATAATATTTTTCAACCATAAAAATTGTTTTTTGAAATGTCTTTATGGATGTAAGATATTTTGAAATCACATTATCCACGATGTCGGTAAATTGACACATCACGTACGATGTATTAATTTCTTGAATAACTAGGAGATGAGAAGAAGTATAATGGTAAATATTCCATAAACATGATGATATCTAGAAGATGAAAGATGTATTATCCTTATTTCTTCTTGGATAAAGGGATTTGAGGAATTAAGAAAGATAGAAATGAAAATTAAAAAAAAAACAAAAGATGATGTTTACCTCTTGATCTCTTATCTTTGAGATCCTTCTTAAGGCCCTTGTTTTTTGCCTTTTAGTGAGACTAGAAGGTCTTGGACGTGGGAAAGGGGATTGAGAGAAGTATTTTGTGAAAAATTGGCATGGCTCACAACTTGAGAGGTGTGGAAGGAAGAGGGGGAGTGGGTGGTATTAATAGTGGAAGAGTGGAAGTGTTTTAAATTATTTTAATCAGCCTTTTAATATTTTTCAACAAGACAAGAAATATTTTTGATTCTAATAAAATAAACATAAATATGTGTATCTGAGTTTTAGATAATGGTTTTTTAAATAAAAAATGATATATGGAATATTTTATTTATCTTATTATGTATTTATATCGTAATTACAATATTTTAATATTCATATAAAATTCAATTATTTTATCAAAATCCATGAAATTCAACCTAATCATTTTTTTGTATAGATTTCAAAAATGCACTCAATTTTGTTGAAAAATAATCTTCTAAATATACCCTATTTAATTTTTAAATAAACTAATATTTTATTCCAAAAAAATTAAATTTAAATCACTTATTTACTTATTCCAACATATGTGTATGTAATGACCTCAATTAAGTCATATATATATACTATCATAAGTGGGGTTACTATTCATATGGGTATGTTACTATTCATTAGGGTACCATTTCTATTCATAATGGTATGTTACTATTCACTAAAAATAATTTGGTCTTACCATACTATAAATAACTTACTTATTACAATCGTGTTTATCCGTTTTTCAAAATTCAATACGTAGAAGTGGAAAAATTATGTTTAAAGGCTAGTTTAACTTTCTATTTAAAACAATGGTCCATGTATTTCAATCTAATTTTTAAAACCATGGGGTGTTACTCTATCCTCACCTTATAAATATTGTTTCCTCGATATTTTATTGACATATTAAAAATATTAAGGTACCTTTCCAACATAGCATTTTCAACTTCCCATGTTGCTTCTTCAAACAAATGGTTTCTCCACAAAACCATTACCTGATGGATTAACGTATTTTGAAATAATTTATCTATGTGATCAAGATTTTGAATAGGTTTCTTTTCATAGTAAAGGTTATCTTCCATCTAAATTGTCTCTAGGCTCAAAAAATGAGATGAATCTGGGACATGATTTCCCAATATCGAATCACGAAAAACATAGGGTACTATAGACAGATTTTGAGGCAAAGAAACTTGGTAGCTGACTGGTCCAACTTTACAAATAATTTCATAAGGTCCAGTGAACTATGGACTCAGCTTATATTTCATATAAAAATCCATAACACATCTACATGGTTTGATTCTAAAAAACATCATTACCTACATTAAAAGAAATGTATTTCAACATTTTTTTCTACATAACATTTTCTTCCTACTATGAGCTATCAACAAGTGTTGCTGGATCATCTTCAATTTCTCAGCCACTTTCTCTTTTAATTATGGCCCCACTAACATCTTTTCCCTATCTTCATCCCAAAAATATGGAGTTCTACACCGCTTCCACTACAATTCTTCAAATGGTTCCATTTGTATACTAGAATGAAATTTTTTATTACAAGAAAACTCAACTCTATAAAGATGTTGATCCCAATTTCCCTTGTAGTTAATTGAAAAAAAATCGAAAAATATCCCCTAATGTCTGAATCATTCGTCTTGAACTCCAATCTGATTGAGGATAATAATCTATACTGAAATTTAAATTTAGGCAAAAAATATTTTGAAGGCCCTACCAAAAGACAGATATGAACCTGGGATCCCAGTAGGTACAACATAATTAAGAACTCCATGTGCCCTAAATATATCATTGATGTATTGTTGAGAACGATGATCCAAGGAAATTATATTTTGAATAGAAATAAAATTTTCATATTTAGTAAGTCAATCAACAATAAGTCAAATTTTATTGTTCCCTTGACATTTTTTCAGTTTTCCAACAATAAATTCTATGGATATACATTCCCAATTCCGATATGGCACTAGAAAAGGCTAAATCATTCCCTTTGGTAATTTCCTTGTTCATTAACCTCTCTACATGTCAAAAATTTCATGGTAAAATAAAAAATGTCCAATTTTCTTCCACCCCACCAGTAATACCCCTGAAGGTCTCTATACGTCTTAGTAATTCCTGGATAAACTGATAATGGTGATCCATGACCTTCACACCATAATTATTTCTTCAAATAGAAATCACAAGGTATAAATTTTTTTTCCAAATAATAAAAAAACAATCAGTATGAAGGTTAGAATGGGAAAAACCCCCATTTTAACCAATTTTACCATTCTCTATAGCTCCATGTCTTTCTTATGTGATTTTTTAATTCAAGCTGACAAAGTTGACTTCACTAAAACCTGAAACAAAAAAGAGAAACTTCCTGCACTACAAACATCTAATAAAAAGTTTTTCAATTCATTTACTATAGGATAACATTCCAAACATATCATGGTTAATGTGTCATTACATTTTTGGAATCAATTAATCATCTATTATATTTTATTTTCCATGATTTTAATGAATCGTTAGTCATAATCATTAATTTGTTCCATCCATCTTTGTCTCATGATTAATTCTTTCTAAGAAAATAAATAATTCAAACTGTTATGATCAGAATATATTTCACAATTGGACCTATTTAAATTATTCCTTCACATTTTTAAAATAAATACACATCTACTAATTCCAGATCATGTGTAGGGTAATTTAAATCCTTTGGTTTCAACTAACATGAAGCATAATCAATAACCTGATCATTCTGTATCAAAACACAACAATTTACCTTTAATGAAGCGTCATTGTAGATGAAAAACTCACCATTTCTTGAAGGAAAGGATAAAACAAGAGAATTCACTAATCTCTTCTTCTATTCCTAAAAAAATATCAAATTCTTCTGTCCAAATAAATTTAACCCCTTTTTTGATAAATTAGTTAGTGGTCTACATAACTGTGAAATTTTTTTAACAAACCATCGATAATAACCTACTAATACAAGAAAACATCAAATATCTAATACATTTATAGGCCTTTTTCATTAATCAAATACTTTTATTTTTGGTAGGATCAACTATTATTCCATCATTATTTATAATATACAAATGGAAAAAATATGTTGATACCAAAAATCACACTTGCTGAATTTTCCATATAGTTAATTTTCTTTTATGGTTTGTAAAACTACCATTATATTCTTTTTAGGATATTATTTGATTCTACAATGTATCATAATTTCATAAATAAACAAAACAACACACTTATCAAATAACTCGTTAAATATTCAATTCATATAATCAATTAATACAGGAGGTGCCTTATTTAACCCAAAAGAAATAACTACAAATTTATAATAACCGTATCAATTTCAGAATGCAATCTTTGGGATTCCTTTATCCTTTATGTTCCACTGATGGTACCCTGAACTCTAGTTAACCTTTGAAAAAAATTGTTCTCTCAAGATCTGATCAAACAAATCATCAATATGATTAAAAGGGTAATTATTTTAATAGTAATGTTTTTCAATGCTCTATAATCAATGAAAATCCTCGTTGAACCATATTTTGTTTTTAACAAACAACATAAGAGGACCCCAAGGTGAAGTGAAAGGTTCAATGAAGCCTTTATATAATAATTCCTGCAACAGCTTTTTTAATTCTAGAAGTTCTATTTGAGACATTTGATAAGGGGGTTAGGAAATTGGATTAACATCCAGAACTAAGTCAATATTAAACTCAACTTCTCTTTCTGTAATAACACTAAGAAAATCGTTAGGAAAAACATCCAGGTATTCTTTTTTCCATTGTCACATCCTTATTCTAGATAGTTCCCTTATTTTAAATAATATGAATAATTTAAATTTAATTTGCATGTTTTATTAGTATATTTTCATCCTGATATATTATCAATTGTATGGGTTCATTCACGGAAAAAAACTGAAACTCTTTTTGAAAAAAAAATATATTTTTCTCTACAATCTATCATAGCATGATAAAAAGAAATATAGTCCATACCTTGAATAACAAAAAATTCTACTAGGTAAAAAACAACATGTTTTTAATGTAAAATATTTCCACAAACATAGATATGCAGATTCATATATTTTTTTCCCACAACATTTTTTCTAGGTGTTGTTACCATGATTTTTGGTTTCATTTCATGAGTTGGAATTACTAATTTTTTTGAAATTTTCTCAAAAATAGAGGAATGTGTAGACACAAATTTAAACAACGCATTTGAGAAATATTTAAAAACAATGAATGTACCTGAAACTGCCTCATTTGACAACTCGACATTCACTTATGTGGTTGAAAATAATTTTACCACACCATTATTATTAAAATCTTTCAGATTTCCTTCAAAATTTATTAGCTTTAGACAGACATTATCAAAATGTCCCAATTATTTATAGTTAAATCATCTCCCCAATGCCTAATCATTAATTTTTGGATCATTTTTCATGAACTCACGTTACATGTGTAAAAACATTCAACATTGGTAGCACTTCCAAGAAATTACCATGAATTCACCAGGATTATATTTTCCACACTTTTTACAAGAAGGGAAATTGATTTTATTATCTCCAGACTTCATTGATGAATTATTCCCCAATTCCATCAAACCTAATCGCTTCTAATTATTATCATCATGAGGCACATAAGTGTCATAAAACTCAATCTACTATTTTTCATCACAACAAAAAAATTTCTCAAAGAATTTGAACTCTCATGAATTCAAAGATCGTTTTAGAAAAGGTTTAAAACCCAAGTTAAATATATTAATTTTAATATTAAATTCATGGGTAAAATCAGGTATGCACCAAGCCATTCTTGTAAAATTGGATTCATATGCTGCCAAAAAATCACCATAAATCTATTTCAGTTCCATGAATCATTTATCAATTCTGAGTCAAACTGTTTTGGGAAATTATTTTTCTAGAAAAGACCCTTAAAATTATACCATTAAAGTATGTCAAGATGATATAATTATATCATATTCTTAACCAGATACCACCATTAATCGACTTCAGCTTCTAAATGATAAATGTATAGTATTGCCTTTTGATGTTCCAAACATCCAATGACATCAAATATATTTTCTAGATAATTGATCCATAATTTGGCTATCACTAGATATGCGGTTCCACTAATAGTTGGGGGATGCAACCTCATAAAATGATCCACAGAAGACAAGGTCCATCGTGGTAGTTCATGTTATTCTCTATCATAGAAACCACTGCTATTTATTTCTTTAGTCAACTGACCCATTCCTATCACAAACTCCATTGTTCAAATTGCCACCATTCCAGGCTTCAGATTCAGACTTACATTAGCCTCTTGCTTCCTTCGAACTTCAGAATCCCAATTTCTTCTATAGAAAACCATTATTAACTGACATATCATAGATGAAGAAACATGGAAATCATTTAATTCTATAATATTTCAAAATTAAAATATAATAAAAATCATTTATGTTATTTTTGTGACACCATCCTAACCCCTAAATTTTTCTAAACCATCTTATGATACAAAATATAAGGACCCGACCTCAAAACATTACCCAATCATAAATTTTAGTGAAAACATACATTATTACAAATTTAGGATCTTTTTGGGTTTAATTTTTTAGAGAATTATGATATCTTATTTTCATAACATAACCCATTCATACAAAGAAGATACTACTAAAGACAATATCCATTTTATAAAAATTATTTAACATTAAAACCTAAAACATGATTTCATTGACAATAATCTATATCATTTAACATGAAATCCTTCATTCTCTTACCCATAATTATATCATGTGAAAAATATTATAAAATATTGGGTTCAGTACAAAACTCAGTAAGGGATATAAAGAATGAAATTGTTAGTCAATTGATAACAAAAAAACCAAAAAACCAAAAAACCCATAATCATAAAAACTCATATGCAAAGAAACATCATACAGTTTCCTTAGGAAATATTTCCCATATCACTCTTATATTCACCCATACACATAGAATCACATTTTGGTCAACATCCATCTCTAGAGTGCCCATTGCATTGGGTATCTATAATGGGGCTCACTCGTCATATCCTGAGCTACAATTGGCTTAACCCAATATAACATAGGATTTAACGGGGCTCACCGATCATATTTTGAGATATAATGGGATGAACCAAATATTAATAATTTTCATGGAAAATATTATAAATATAACAATACATAAATCATTTACACTCTAAAGAAAAACACTTTCACGGTTTCAAATACTCTTTTTTCATATTGAAATAGTTTCAGAATACACTCATCGCACTGACAAAAATGAAATCATATTATTCAAAAATAACAGTGAGACAATATAATAGAGATATTATACGAATAAAAAATTATAAAATCAGATGATAACACTCATGAAATAATGTTATTACTCAAAAAAAACAATTTTAGGGTGATTAACCCTAGTGGAATCTATGCCACACATTTTACCACATTTAAGTATTGAGATATGTATGTAGTTTCTTGAAAACCCACACACACAAAACTTTAACAAAATGAGGATGTCTTCATATAACTTAATTTTTTTAGGGAATTAATAAATTGTATCTTATCTCAAACACAAGTACTATCTAAATCATATTATGGTACTTAATCTAAATATATCATATCTCTTATACATTTAATGTCATGTTTCTTATCAAAAATTTTCCCAAATCATTGTCCCATGTTTTCGATCTTTAATTTCAATCAAATATTTGATACAAAATACATCAACTAAATCTCATGATAAATTATTAATATTTTAAAAATAAATAATCATCTTCAAGGATTCCCTTATTCCATCAAGACTATATATATTATCTGTGGATATACTTAATAAAAGGGGTGGACTACAAAATCTAGTAATAGAATAATCAGAATAATGAATGATGGTGAATCCCTCTCATACAAGTCAAGAGGCATAATGTAATATCACAAAGAGAAGTTTCATAAAGATTGGATCATGTAAAATGTTACCTATGATAATTATGGAATCCTAAAATTGGGGTAAAAAAACTATACATATTATCATTACTGAAGACAAAGATCACTACAATGATTTTAATCACATAGTGAATAATTTCACACATTGGATTTGGTTTACTCCACATTCCTATTTCATTTAATGAGATATAAAAAATTAAATTGTTATTAATAGAACTGAAAGGGTAAACCCTTTAATTTATTTACATACGTATTCTTTAGTTCAATAAATGGTGATCATATATAAAACATCAAACTTAGTAGTTCCATGTAATGAAAATTAGATACTAATTAAAATCACAAAGAATATGAAAAGTGGAATCAAATACATTCCCATGAGAATGTTTAATACATTAATTAGTTTGGTTATATTAATTTTGAGATATATAATATTATATCTCAATTATAAATTTAAAATAGATATATTCAATTTATATAAGATTCCATTAAAATGGGAAATTAAAGAATGAGCTTAGAAGTCATGTATTATCCCCAAACAATTATAGGTATAAAAAGATATATATACAAATATATATGTATATGATATATATATATATATATATATAAGATATAGTGAATGTATATGAAAATATTATCGATAAAGGGGTGAACATAAAAAAAATATGAAACTTAAAAAATAAAGTGGGTGGTGAAGAAGATCTAATACCTCAGGTCACAAAAATCATTGTTCTCCATCTGACTTTATAAATAATAAAATGAATTATTATTAATTTCTATTTTATTTAATTTTCTCATAAATATATATATTCATATTAGGTCCATTTATTTCTATATTTCCTTCCTAATTTATTATGTTTTTCTTTTATTCACCACTTCAGGTGGTTTTTTTATCTCATCAGTGACAATATAAAATTTTTGCCGTGTTTTAAGAAGTTTAATAATATGAAAATTATCTATAGATGTATGGATATAGATATTTTATAATTATACATTAAAAAATTTTGTTTTTTATTATTTTATCACAAATAGATTCAAAAATCAAAATATTTCCCGTTATTATTGTTTTACATGGTCAGATTTATCATGAATGTTTATTTTTAATAAAAATAAATATATACACCAATTTTAACTTTTTAGAATCCTAATAATTTCTTTAATATTATATTTATCCAGTATTATCATCCTCAAAATAATCCATGAATATAATTGATTAAAACAAATCATGGTGTCTACAGAGAGAGTAGTATTTTTATAAGACATACATCATTTTTTAAATACATCTTCCAATTATACACACCCTATAACCATAAAGGTTTAACATCTCTAGAGACTGAATACTATTAAATCATATTTCATGGAATATATTAAACATATCCTATGAAATTAATCTCACAAATTACACCTTATAGAAATTCCATTCAAAAGACCTTTAAAACCTATCGAAAAGCACATAAGAAAGGGTTAACATAGATTCTCAGTAATGTTAAAAATGGTACATATTATAGTGATGATCATAAGATTTATTATGAGAAGAATATGGGTATCAGATAATGATCATATGTTACAATGTTAAGACCTAGTATATTATGTTTTATAAACATGTGACCGTAAAACTATAACATTTCAAAAGAAATGATTCATAAGAGTGAGGAATCATCATAAATAAATCATGAAAAATGATAGAATAAAATTATAATGTGAACATATCATAGTAATGTTGTGGAATAATTATTAAAATAACCATATTAGTATCTTGGTAATCATAAATTCATTATTTATTTATGTCACTCAAGACTTATGAAATAATTATTATTATAATTATTTTATCGGGTTTTGTAATTTTCATCGAGATGTGGGAAGAGCCCGATTGAAATTTTTCCTTTGGCTAATAAGTGACTGTTTTTGCTATGGGATTAGTTGTCACTTAGGCATGACACTGTCAAATCCATGTGGGTTCACCAGGTAACTGTGTGTCATTCCTAGTGTTAAAAATATGAGTATAATAGACTAATTAATTAATGAGGTGAATAATAGAGTGAACATGAAATAAAATAATATAAATAAAATAAATTAATAGTTGTATTAATAATAATGACGATGATAAAATGTATTTAAAAATATTATTATTAATATTAATTCCATTATTTTAATTACGTTATTATTGTTATTATTACTATTACTCTTATTAGTATTGTTAACATTTTATTAATATATGATGATGATTATTATTATAGTAATTTTATTAGGTTTTTTTAAGAATTTTAATTTTCTCTTATTATTTTTTTGCACTCTTCCTTCCTTCCTCCACCTCTATTTGTCAAACTAAATCTCCTCCCCCTGTAACCCTACCTTGTGTAACCCCCTCCCCTCCTACCCATGTTTCAAAACCCTACCCTCTTGGCCACTTTAGTAGTCGATAGCCAATCTCCTTTATGGACATCCCTCACACCGCCTTCTCCCTCCCATCCGGTTATCCTCACTCTATCTTTATCTCTATTGGTGTATCCTACGACAACCGTGACCCTGGCCACCAAACCATATTATGGAATGCCTCCCACTGGTAAGTCCATGTTCCTCATTATCTAGGATTTGACTCTCTGGTTTTTGTTTAGGGTTTCCATCAGGTATGGGGTCTAATTTTAGTGTCCTAATTTTGTAGTTTTGAGTTTAATCCTCTTGATTAGAATGACTTATTATATACTAACGGTGATAATTTGTGGAAAAAGTATTTTTTCCTCATTTTTCTATTTTTTCACCATGTAAGATAGTTGGTTATATAACCTAACATCATTAGATGAATTTAATGTATTTTTCGTAGTTTATGAATGTGTTATATAGTTTCAATAGAGGGTGTGAATGGTGTTTTTGAAAATATTAGATGCGAAATTAATTTTAAAATGGGGTTTTCACATGAAATTGGTGTATTATTGAAGTGAGGACTAAGAGGGTGCATTTGAAATGTTTTTAAATTCCTTTATTGTATATTCAAGTTGTGTATCGGAATATAATCATGGTTGGAATGAGTTTTGATGTGCATTTGGTGTTAATGTGGAATTTTTACATGAAATAGGGTTCGTTGTTTGTGTAAATTTGGTTTCTCTAATTTTATGTCTTTTATAATTTTTCTAGTTGGATTTATTAAATTATAGGTGTAGTTTTTGCTCTATACTTTTTGGTTTCGAGTCAGTAGGTCAAAGTTTACTCACCTTCGTATACATAACTATGTGTGTATATATATATGTGGGTTCCCCTATTACATGTATATTCACCCATGGTAGTGAATATACATGTATGTGGATAGGTGTTCCCATATATATATATATATATAATGCATACATAGGTGAGTGGCGACTTGTATATGCATATAAGCTTATATGTAAGGATCCCCTTGCACATGATCATGGTCATGTGTGTATGTGAATTATGGATATGTGTCATTATATTAATGTGAAATGGAATATTCATAGTTGGGGATAAGAAACTCTTTGATAGAAAAAGGCAAGGCTGGATGTTTGGTTTGGTTCCACCATGAAGTTGGTTCCCTAAGCCTTGATTGTTAATTAGAATTTGTATTTCATCTTTGTGATCATTAAAATTATGTCCCGTTATTTTATATGAAATGAATATACAATTTATATAAATATGTTTATATATAAAAATGGATGTGGAACTTAAATATTACCTTCCTATATGTTTTCAATGTGAAGTAGGGATTTCCCAATACATGTGGCATTTTATTATATTTTATAATAAATGTTTAATGGCCTGTTTAATTTTCCCAACAAATTAAAAAGTGATTTCCAAAATGGTTTTTGGTGTGAAAATGAGAATAAAGGGTGGTTTTAACTCTCTAAAAGTATTTTTTGATTGTAATAATAGTTTTAAACATGTTTTAAATAGGTGTTACCTTGGTTGTTTAGTTAAAATTTCAATTGGTTTTGGGAACATGATGTTGTTAAGTGATTATGTTTTCTAAAATGAAAATCACTCCCTGTGAATAATTAAGGTCATTTGGTACTTTAAAAATGGTATGTGAAAAAACCCCACTTGAGGAATGCCCCCGTGTTTTAGAAAATAATGTGTATATTGAATGTGTAGATTTTGGTATGTGTCATGTAAAGAGGCTTAAATAGTTTGTGTGATAGAAAAAGTGGGGATGTGCTTAAGGAGGAGGTCAGTGGTGAGAGGGTGACGGTGTTTCAGGATAAATAGAATTATATGTTCATTTATGTTTTATTGATAAAACTCACCACTACATGAAATGGAGCAATGAGAAAAACTGAGTATCTAGGTGGGAAGACTATCAATAATACAATATATTATATAGAAGTAGTTCATATCAGTTTTGTCTAGATGGTTTGACACTAAAACACTAACTAAACAAAATGATGATTAGATACCACATGGTAATGGGTGTGTTCCACACTACTGGATAATGCATGATAATTTAGATCATTGTGGTTCATATGCCACGTTTACACTGTGGTGTGAGGATCTTATGTTCCCAACTAACAATAACTAGTTAAGTATTTTCCATGGTGCTTGTGATAAGATTTTAAATTCAGTTGTTTCATGCATATTCTATATTTTTCAAAAACCATTTTTTATCTAAATTGGGCTCATTTCATTTTGAAAAGTTAATTCATTATTGGAAAAAAAATTTAAAATGAGTTTAAAGATAACTAATTTTCTTGAAAAGGCATGCTTGTTACCAAAATTTGAAAATAATGAAAACCATTATATTATTATGTCTTATTTTTAAACTATCATAATTTTGGTTTCTTTTTAAATGTAAGGACATAGGGAATTGTTGTACTATGGAATTACTAATAATAATCCCAGTGCTTATGACTACATTATCTTTTTATTTTTAGGGTTTAGTTTTGTTTCACTCTTGCAGCGATCATGGTTTGCCTTCCATGGTGATTAGCGATGTAACCTAAGGTATGTCTTATTACAAAGCATATTCCTTTTTTCAATTCCAGTTTGTTCAATACATATTCTATTATTTATCAAATTTTTTAATTTTATGATTAATTATTTGAATTTAGTTATGGACCAAATCCTTCCCAAAATGTTTATATTGACTCCTATAATAAGATACCAACTCGTGGGGATCAGGAAGACAACTCATTCCTTGCAACGAAGTTTGTAAGGAACCGGTTCGAGTGGAGACCTAGCATGGTTCTCAAAAAAATGGTATCACAGGTAGGTTTTCTCCTTTGGTTCCTGTTTCTAGGGAATGATACACGACATACCAGATCTATGATTTTTAAGAATTGATGTTCTCATTATGAGTATGGTGCCTGACTAGCACACCTCATATTTATACTTGAGTTACAAGGTGATGAAGGGTTGTAGTTGGGTCATTAGGTTCTTGTGGTGGACTAATGTCTTGGGAAATTAAAATAGATATGGTTTAATGGCCTCATTGAGATCATAGGGCTTATAAAGCCATGTGATGTAGGATACACTAACCTAGAACACTCTCTGTGATTTTTGTGTGATTAGAATATGGCCACCAACCATACGTCCAAGTCACTGAATGACAATAATTTTCCCTTTTTCATTTTATTGTGTCTCCTAGTACTCTTAAAAATTTATTTTGAAACCCTTAGTTGGAATATTTAATATTTTATACATTAAAATGTATTGGATTTTCTTTTCAAGAGGATGAAAAATTATTTTTAATGAGATTGAGTTTGATGCCAAATCAAGAGTGTTTTATAGTTAAATGGAATGTTTTGAAGCTGACCTATAAGGTTTGAAAATGAATATTTGTTTGAATGATTGGTGTTATTTGGAAAATATTCAAATAATTCGTAATTAGTTTTATTTAAAGGTTTTATGCTTTCCTGAGGTAGTTTTTGTGATACTTGAATTTGGGTTTTGTTTTGTGGGTAGTGGATCATGAAATATAGAAAATGGTGTATTTTTTAAATTAAATTATGTTGTTTTGAACCTTGGTTGTTTCTTAGGTGACCACATGCATGGGATATGTGAGGAAAATTAGATGAGTGCCAAGGATGGCATGATATCATTCATGTATGAGACCCATAAGCACCATTGGTGACTGTGAAACACACCAATTCTTGTTTAATAATGAAAGTGGTTCAGAAGAAAAAGGTGTGGTGCGTCTTTTCTATTTCTAGATATGTAGTCTTGGGATGTTTTGGGTTTTAAAAACAGTAATTTTTTATTGATGTTCCATTTTGTGTTTTTTGGTAAGTTGATTTGACTTATTAGTTAGTGGCCTTCTTTTAACAGTGTTTCAGGAGGCTTCTGTAGTGGGTTCCCCATACATCTAGTGTTTTATCTTGGTATGTTTGGGATACGAACTAGTTTTATTTAGTCTATAGTTTTCCTTCATTTCTAGTGTACTCCCCCTATAACGAGTTATCATAGGATTTAGGTGAGGCCAAAAGTTATTATTCATTGGTTGGCCCTCCTGTTGACCAATGTAAGGGAATCACTTTTTAGTGTTAGTTCTATGTTTATCCCTTTTACTTATTAGTTATATAGATACTCTCACAGTGGTAGAGTAGATGTGAGAGGGGTTAAATGATAATTTTCATCCTTGAATCATTTGATAGTCTAGGGTGATGTTTTAAATTGTTATGTTTGAAGATCTAGTGTGGATGTGGTGAAAGGAATTCTAGAGGGGAAAGTTAAAATGAAATCGGGTGTCGTCGGTGTGAACTGCTGTTTTAATTGGACTTTGGGTTTTTTTTGTTTCATCTAGGAAATAGATTCTTTAAATCCATGAATGTGGAAAACCCTGTCACATGAGGTTGTTATGGTCATTTATAGGGACCGTGTTCCATTTAAGACGTGGTTTAATGTCCCATTCTATGAAATGTTTTTCTCCACTATAGTGGTCATGTTTGTTGGCGCTTTGTGGTGTCATGTTCTCATTTATATACAGGGGTGAAGGTTGAGAATCTTTCCAAGAGCCTTTTTCATAATTGAAGTGTCATTTCCATTATAAATTTTGAATTACTCCATATTAGAGAGAGGTATATTATATGTGTCATTCCTCACAATGTTTATATTCTGGAGTATTAATGGGGAATGTGAATGCACAATTTGACCCTGATGTTTATGAACATGTTTCATGGGATTAGGTGGGTGGATGAGTGAGGTGTTTTATGGGGATTCTCTGGGTTGTAGTGTGGTTTCTTATGGCATAGAAAAATGATGTTCTTTATGGGTGTACTAGTGCCTAAATACGAGGCAAGAGATGTTCTATCCAAATGTGCTCTTGCCATATGTCTCATAATAAATATTGCATGTAGTCAGTGGAAACCCACATTCATGAAAGGCCTTGGTCCAATTCATTCCCATAGTGAGGAATATAGGAATCATATAAGCCTCTGGAATTGTTATCATTTCTCGGTTGTTCCTATTTGTGGAGACTTTTGGGAGGACCCCATTTCTACATTATGGACTATTTGAATGTAAGGGTTATCCCTTCGGTATTTGAAGGCTTTTTCATTTCATTTTTTTGAAAACTCGATGGTTTTGTCTCACCAGGAATTGGCCCCTACGTAACAACCTTATGGGGACCATTTGGGTAAATCAGTCCCAAATTTTTTTGGGATTATTTGGGGATGTGATGTTTTTTGTTGCTTCGGTCTTGGTTTTCACGAAATGATAGTTTGGATTATCCGTCCCTACCCCTTTTGGTGGAGGGTCTGGTTATTGTCGGGAAGTTTTTGAGTTTCTGTTTCTCTTAAATTTTGTTAGTGTTAGCCAATATTTTAGGGTGAAGATTCCATTTCAGCCTCCTTATGTCATTTTTCCATGTCTCATCTCGGATTTTTGTAGGTTTATAATGGTCGTGAATTTATTCTGGCCTACCCATGTGAGTAGTTTGATTATGTTTCCATAACTGTCTTGGTGGTAGGTTATGGGAGTGTTTAGTGGGAGTGGTTTAGTCATGTTTGGTAATTTTATACTAGTGATGTGGATTCTGTTTTGTTGTGGTTGAGCTGTTTCGGTTTGAGAGGATAGATTCTATGGGTGTGAAAGTTCAATTCCTTGATCGATCCACTGAAGGTGTTTTAGCTTTTGGGGTGGGTGATACTTGGTGGAATGTTCATATTTTGGGTTTTATGGGTTTATCCTGTAATCCTATCTCTCTCTGAGTGAAATTTCATGGGTTCTTACTACTCTTATTTTGTTGGGAACCTCCTTTGACCAGTGATGTAGTATCATTTTTCTTTTGACCTAGGTCTCGTTGTGGATACCCATGGGTAAAAATATTTATGGTAGGGACAATTGTCACACCCGGACTTCTAAAATATTTTTTTATTTTACTTTTTTATTATTTAATCTAGATTTTGTATTTTTCGTTGAGGTGCGGGCTGAGCCCGATTGAAATTTTTTCTTTTTCATATATGTGAGTATTTTTGGTGTGGCGATGACCAGAACTCGGGTAGAGCATGGTGGGGGTTGTGAGACTTCATCGGATCATCATGAAACCTTCTATGTGTTCAAAAAAGATTATTTATAGTTAATTAATTATTAAGGTGAATAAAATAGTGAAAATGAAATAAAATAATAATTATAAAGAGAATTAAGATTTTTTTAATAATAATAATGAAAAAGTTGTTTAATAATAGTAGTATTGTTATTAATGTCAATATTTTAATTCAGTTATTATTATTATTACAATTAATATTATAAATTTTTTTAATATTTTATTAATATATGATTATTGTTAGTATTATAGTAATTTTATAATATCTTAAAGTGGTTTTACTATTCATTTACACTTTTTCTTTTCAATCTTTATCCCTTTCTCCTCCATCACTTCATCACGTTTCATCCCCCCGGTAACCCTACCTTGCATCCCCCACATCCCCTCCTACCCACATCGAACAACCTTGTCCGATTGAAAACTCCCATGACCGACACTCTGTTTCCCTTCCAGCTATCCCTCACGATGCCTAATCCCTCCTAGCTAGCTAGCCTCATGCATCCCTACTTGTTCATGGAACTTCTTCCTGCAACTGTGACCTCGGCCGCCAACCCCTCTTCCAGCACAACTCCTCCCAGTAAATCCATCTTCCTCATTTCCTAGGGTCTTGACTCTCCGGTTTGGGTTAAGGGTTTTTAGAAAGCATGGTGTCTGATTATAGGCTTCTAATTTTGGGTTTTTGAGTTTAATCCTCTTGATTAGGGTGTATTTTTCACTCATCATGGTGTGAATGTGGTTCAAATGTGTTTTCATCTCATTTTCTGGAAGTTTCAACAAGTAAAGTAGGTGGTTCCGTGCCCTATGATCATTAGCTAAATTTTATGTGACTCTTTGAGTTTATAAATTCTTTTTTTGTATGATTACATGGTGTGAATTGTTTTTCATAAATATTGTTAGTGTAGTTGATTTTAAAAGGGGGTTTCCATGTGAAATTGTTGTATTATTGAAGTGAGGCCTTGTGGGTGCGTTTGAAATGTTTTCTAAATATAATAATTGTTTATTTAAGTTGTGTTTTGAATGTGAATCATGTTGGGATAGATTTTTTCTATATGTTTGGTTTTAATGTGGCATTTTTATATGAAATCATATTTTTTGTGTAAATATTTTTGTTCTAATTTTAATTGTTTTAGAAATTTTTTAATTGGATATATTAAATTATATTTTTAGTGTGTGGTACCTGATTTATGGTTTTGAGTCACCGGGTCTAAGGTGACTCGCATGCATGTGCATAGTTAAGTATATATATATGGGTTCCCATGATACATGTATAGTCATCCATGGTAGTGAACATACATTTACTTGGATAATTTTTCCCATGTGTATATTTTTGTGAAAATGAATACGTAGGTGAGTGGAGACTATTATATGCATATAAGCATTTATTTAAGGATCCCCTTACACATTTTCATGGACATACGGGTGTGTTCATAGGGGTTATGTTTCATTATATTTATTTTAAAGTGCATATTCATAGTGGGGGAGTAGTAGCTCTTAGTTAGAAAGATGCAAGGGATTGATTTTTGGTTTGGTTTTACCGTGATTTAGGTTCCCAATGTGTTAATCTTTATTTAGAATTACAATTTTTATTTTTGTTATTTTAAAAGTATGTCTATTTATATTATATAAATTAAATATTCAAGGTTTATAAATATGTATCTATATAAATGGTTGTGGATCATTAAAATTATCATCTTATATGTTTTGAATGTTAAATGGGAATTTCTAAAGACATTTGGCCTTTCAGCCTATTTTATTACCAAAGTGTGATTACATGTGTAATTTAACAAATAAATTAAAAAGTGGATTCCAAAATTGTTTTTGGTGTGAAAATGAGATTAAAGGGTGATTTTATCTCCTTAAAAGGATTTCTTCATTGTATGTGTGGTTTAAATATTTTTTTAAATAGGTGATATCATGGTTCTTTAGTAAAAAATTCAAATGGTTCTGGATGCATGAATGTCATGGGTGATTTTTTTTTCTAAATTGAAAAGTACTCAATGTTAATAATTAAACACATTTAGAATTTTAGTAATTTTTTTCTGAAAAAAAATCCTCTTGAGGCATGCCCCCTTTGATTAAAAATCGATGTGTATTTTGAATGTGTTGATTCTTATTTGTGCCGAGAAAAGAGGCTTGTGTATTTTATGTAATAGAAAAAGGGGGGATATGCTCAAGAGGTTGATCAGTGGTAAGAGGGTGAGTGTGTCATTGAATAAAAGGAATGATATTTTTTATGTATAGTTTCTACATAAAACTCAACACCACGTGAAATGGAGCACATCGGAAAACTTGTGTATCTAGGTGGGAATACTAGGATTGTTATGAAAGATGATATAGAATTGATTCATCCTGGTTTCACTTACCATGATTGATGCTACAACACTACCTAAAAAATGATTATTAGAGACCACTAGGTTATGGGTGTGTTCTATACTAGTGTCTTCTGTAAGATAACATAGATCATTTTAGATCATATTCCACATTTACACTAATGTACGAGGACCCTACATCCACAAATAACACTAGCCACTTATGCTTTTTCCATGGTTCTTGTGTTATGATTTTCAATTAAATTATTTCATGGTTGTTCCCACTTTTTTAAAAACGATATTCTTAATCTAAATTTCTCTCCTTTTATTTTGAAATGTTAATACATACATGAAACCTATTTTGAAAATGAATTGTAAGAGAAATGAATTTCATGAAAATGAAATCTTGTTACTTGAATTTGAATAGAATGAAATTTTTTATTTATTTATTATTTTTAAACAAGCAAATTTTTGTATTATTTTTAATGTTATTGACATAGGGAATTTTTTTACTATGAAATTCCTATTGAGAATCTCAGTGATCACGAATAAATTATAATTTCAGTTTATGGTTTATTTTTGTATAACTCTAGTAGTGAGTGAGGTTTGTGTTCCATGGTGACCCATGCGGCCACCAGAGGTATGTCTCATTACATTGCATAATCCATTTTTCACTTCCAGTTTCTTTAGTTCATCTTCATTTATTTAACTATTTTTTCAGTTTATGTATATTTATCTATATTTTCTTATGTTCTGAATCATTCCCAACTTTTTTATATTGATGTCCGACACTAGTTTCCAACCTATGTGGATCCATAACTCTCTTTGGACCTTTCCACTGACCGGGTCAAATGGAAACCCATCTTGGTTCATTACATGTTATCGAAACAAAATAATTCTAAAATTCTCATATAAGTAACTTATTTCTAGTTTACTCCATCATCTCTTAGGTGTTTATAAATAGTATCATCTCTTAGGAGTATCGTTGTCAATTATAATTATCAAGTTAATTATAGGGGTATTCGATTTCATTTCCACATAATGCGTAATAAAAATCTATTCATATGTATTCCATAATGTTATAAAACATTCACCACATCATCATAGAAAAACTCATGGAAAATAAATTAATTTCATACATATATCATCATCATAAATGAAAACAATCCATAAATAGAATAATGATGGCATCATTTGAAATTATACACTATAAATCATATATAGAAAAAGGAAGTTATTATATATAAAACATGAATTCAAAAGAGAACAAAAATATTACATTATGAAGATAATCTTTTCAATTTGAAATAACTTATATCAAATGTTAAATTTTTCAAAATATTATGAAATCCAATATTTTTGAAAACAACCATGAAAAAATGTAATGTAATATTCATCACATTATCACATATATGTTTTCATTATGATCTATTGATTTTTTTAGTGTTTATACATGGGTTTTACCCTTGATATTTTTCTAAAAAATGAGATTTTTGGATTCAAATATTGAAGCGCACTATGGGCGCATTATTTTCAAATTGTGCTCTGTTACACGAGAAACTGTGTAGCCATGTGAAATATTTCAAAACTAGAAAACTACATCATTAGAACATGGTTTTTAGGCCATGTCGGTAAACTATGCGGCATGTCCCTCTGGGATAGTGATCGGTGCATGGTTACAACAATGTCTAAAAAACGTGCATGAAAATTGAACATCATGTCTACATCATTAAAAAATTAAAATGAATTTTGTGTCCTCTCAGGATTTTACCCTAAATCATATATTTTTTTCCACATAAGATTTTTACCCTAGGCACCTCTCCCTCATCTATTGGCACTATTGGACCTCCATTTTTTTGATGTGGTGTTCTTTCTATAATATTATTTAAGTAAATGAAATTTCTTATTTTCTTTCTCATTATTTATAGGGGTTTACTTATTCTTTCTTGGGTTTTTACATTTCCTGTGGTTTGGGTGACCTATATAGGGTTGGATATTGTCATTTAAGGTTTCATATTGATGCTTATGTTTCGATATTACCTTTATAGGATCCCTTAGAGGTGTGATTTTGTTTTAGTACCAATTTCTAGATATTTCTACACTAGAGGTAGGTTGTTCTATACTGAGACATAATTTGGTATCTTTTCTCTGCTTTATTTTCTTCATAGATGTGTTCTGTATATTTTCTATAAGGTAATAAATGTGTTTTCTAATGTAATAAAAAATAAAACGTGTTGAAAATTGATTTTTCAAATGAAAATTTTTATGTTACATGTTTATTTCATACATACCTTATTGTTTTGATTCTTAAAAGTGTTTGATAAAATGTGTGAATAGAGTAATTAATATTTTGAAATGTTTTTGGTTTGTTTTTGGATTTGAAAGTGGCGTTGGTTATGGGAATTATTATTTATCAAGTGTGTTTATATTGATTGGATTATTCATTGGAGAACGTGGTGTTTTATGTGATATGTGGAACGGAAATTTAAAATAAAAGGAATCCAATGTGACTAGTTTTGTATACTAGAACTAGTATAATAGTTTTAATGGTGGGGCTAAGGCCTAATTCTTTCTAATGTTATTGGATATACCACAATAACTACACTATGATGGTGGGAGACCACAATAATTTTGGATAGAATCCTAACTATTTGATCATGCATGAAGATGATGATCAATGTGGTTGTTATACCATGTTTCCCCGATACATGAGGTACCTAGTTTTCCACTATAGATAGTTCCTATAGGGATTTCCTGTGACAAAGTGATATCTTTAGATATCATACTTACCATCAAAATATAGTGATATTTGTTTTTTATTTCATAATCAAAGAATGTTTCCTTTAAATTGATTCCCATAAAATGTCTCTTGAAAATATTATAAATCATGAATATTATTTTGTCTGATAATATTTTGGCATGAAATCTCATTTTTTGGGTCGCACTGTACTATGATATGGCTCACACCCTACATACAAATTTGGTTTTATGTAGACATTTTGATATTTTACACAGGTAAAGGAAAGGTGTATGGAGATGGTGGTCAGCGTTTCTATTGAAATTCCTTATATAGGTTTTGTTGGTGGGGTATTGAGGCCAACATCCCTCTTATTACACAATGGAATTATGAAAATTTTTTAACTTTTTATTGTAGAAATTTTTTTTTAATTTTTTTTTAAAACATGAATCTAAACATCATAGTTCCCTGTTTGGTTATGACCATTCAACATTTTGATGTTTAATTTTTTTTCATGGTTTATGATTTTATAATTGGGATAAATCTTTAATATAGTGTATTATTAAAACTCATGTATTGGATTCTTTCCAGTGGGGATCAGGAACACCAATCGGGACATGCCATGCACCGGGTAGGTTTCCAGGTTTGATGGAACACTTGCACAGTTCATGAAAAAATGGTATCACCAGATAATGTTATTCTCTTTGGGGTTGAGTAATTTTTGAATGAGTTTGGATATATTAGATATAAGACTATTATGCATTAAGGTTTTGGTTTTTTTAGGGTGCTCATCCAATACACCTTTTTATAGACCTTGAGTCTCCATGGTATATAGTGTTTTATTTGGCTTCCCCTCCATGTGATATATTTAGGAAGCAGACTATATATGGACCCTTGGTGGGGTTGGAGTTTTGTTGTTGTTTTGGATTGTTATTGAGAGGGATTTTGTTACATTTCTATTTATGAATGCGTTTGAGATCTGTTTATATTGCTAAATTCATTTAGATTTTGTGTTGATGATTTTGTTGATAATTTATATTAGGGTAGTAATTTTTTTCTAGGAAAATGCCTCCTCAGATAATTCCTTTGAAACTGTATGAAGAGGCTTTTGAGTGTTTTCACACACCAATTGTTCAGAGAATAATGGATTTTGTGGGTCTGGATGCCCAAGATTTTCAGTCGGGAGTGTGATATAGTCCATCTATTCTGATAGAAGTTTAACTAGGTTCAAGAAATGAAAAAGCTCCAGAGGTCAATAAGAACAATCCTCCTTCTTTATAAGGTAACATGGAACCTCAGGAATCATAAAACATTATTGGGAATACAGAGAGGGTGATTGAATTTCTGGAATCACTTGAGCCGATTAGGGTAAAGTTTGCTCCATTCAAGAAAGAAGGTACGAGTCGAAGGTGGGTACACATAGTGGTACAAAATACAAATAATGACCAGAGGGCTTAGAAATACTTCTAGATCATTTTGAATGAGTAGTAATATCTCAAGGTTTTAGTCTATTCCATTTACTAGGATTTCATGGATCTTACCCTAGGAGACGTGATTGTAATGGAATATTCCAATCATGTTGTGGAGCTTGTATGGTAATCACATAAGATCATTTATAATGAACATATGAAGGCTTGTAGGTTAGAAAGGTGCATGTGTCTAATGATTTTTTATTCTATATTTTTATTAACGTGTGGACCTACGCTGAGGTGTTCAATCATATCATAATAGTATTAATTTATTGGTAGGGAATGCATGGTTTACATAGATCAGTTTAACCAGTGGGCAGTGGTTGTTTATATGAGAAGAAGAATTTGTGGTACAAGTATGAGTTTAAGTTAGGTGGTATATCAGGCCACTGTTTCGGGCTGTCATATTTAGTAGTTTTGTATGATGGATTACTTTTGTTCATCAGTGTGGGTATTCGGGTAATTTTTAGTCAACATGTGCATCACAACCATGATCATTCCAGTAATGTAGATATATGGGAAACATTACATATTTTTTAGGACCACACATTCATTTTCATGTGGTGTAGTATCAGTATATTATAGAGGAATATAATCCTAGACATATCCATCTAGGACGGTGGGATTTTAGTTTGGTTGTTGTGGCATTAGGATTAAATCATCTTATTTGAAGAGTTAGTTCAAGGAAGAGTTGTAGGCTAGTGTTCATTCCCAGACTCTGGTAGAGACAAAACATCTTCATGATAATGATCATCCCCTATTAGGAAAAGATGTTGGATATGTGATAGTTTTTGAAATTGTTTTTATTAAATCATCCTTAGTCGTTTTTTTATTTTAGTGCTTTGGTTTCATTTATTTTTCCCGCCTTGTTGATGTATTAATGTAAACAACTCACCGAATTCCATATTTGATAGTTTTGTTAATGTCGCATGGTAAGAAGAGTGAGAAGGGTCTCATGTGTCTATCTTATGCACTCTCTATTGCAGGGGCCCAGATGTAATGGGATTTTTCTGATTTTATAAATGGACCTCCTAGATGTAATCATTAGTATTCATTTCATAGTTATTTTTATGCGAATATAAATTAATATTGTTGGTGAGTGGGTTTCATGGATCCTAATTGTAGTACCCATGATTTTTTTAGTGAATGGGATCCTCAATCATGTAGTGTCGGACATCTACTTATGAAATTGAGAAATATCATTTTTAGTTCACATTTCTCTCACTAGAGGATGGTTGTGGTACATATTATGGTGGATTACCTCCCATAGTGGATGATTTCCCATAGGCTCTTCCAAAGTATTTTTTAGGTCTTCTTCTGGAGAAGTATGTCGAGTTCACTATTGATTTGGCATCATGAACGCATCCACTATATACAATTCCATAACATATCCCCCCAGCGATTTGAGGGAATTAATGATACAAATACTCAATTTACAATGCAATGGATTCATTCACCCGAGAATATTTCATTGGGTTGTGCTTGTTCTATTTGAAAAGAAGGACGAGGGGTCTATATGGCTGGAAAATATTATCGGATGTTGAATAAGTTGAAGATCAATAAAATGTACACCTTTCCCCAATTGGATGAAAATTTTGATCAATTATTGGGGGAAATGATTTTTTCTAATATTTACCTATATTATGGTTATCACAAAGTCAGAGTGAGGGCGGGGGACATCCTGAAAACATCATTCTGAACAAGAAGTGGAAATTTTGAGTAGTTGGTCATGCCATTTATGTTGTAAATTTCTCCAACAGTCTATATATGGCTTATAAACTGGGTGTTTAACCAGTATCCCAATTCATTCATTATGGTATTCATTGACAACATCATGGTTTATTTCGAATCATATGAGGAGCATTAGAAGAATTTTGGTATTGTGTTGGGAACACTTCGTGACCTTTTTCACTATGCTATATGCCCAAAATTCACCTTTAATATTAAAAATGTAATGTTTTGGGGTGATGTGATCTCAAAACGATGGGTTTTATTGGACCCTGGGAAAATTAGTGCAATAATTTCCTGGGAGAAGTTGCTGGTTTTGTTTGATATTATAATCATTCAAGTCTTCGTATGGTATTACAGGTGGATTTTTTGAGATTTTTTTTTGCTTTCTTCATCAATAAAGACATTTAACCCTAAGGGGAAAAGTTTGAATGTAGTTCTGAATGCAAATCCTTTTTAGGAGATAAATAGGTGGTAGACCACTACCCCTATTATTATATTTCAAGAATCTAAAAAGGTTTATATTTTTAATAGTGACACCACAGGTATTAGTCATCATTGTGTAATGATGTATAATTATCATGTTGTGGATTATGGTTCTCTCCACCTCCAACCCAATGAAAAGATCTCCTTGACCCATGATCAAGAATTTGTAATGGTCTATTCCCTATAGACATGAAATAATTATCCTTTTGGAGTAAAGATTTTAGTTCAATTAAATCATAAAAACATTTCCTTTATTTTTCCTCAAAAATATTTGAATTTGAGGTAGAATCGTGGGGTTGAGTATGTCCATGGTTTTTATTTTGATATCATGTATACCCCATAAAAATGAATTACTGTGCACATTATTTGAGTATAAAGGTTCTGATAGAAGCATTGAGTAAGTAAAGTGATGATTGGATCTTAATTACTTTCTCATTTGCACATGGAGACCAAGGAGTATATTGGAGGTGCATTCAAGGGTAGTGTTTAGTGGACACCCACATTTATGGAATTGATTCAATATGAGTAGCATGTTGATGGGTTTTGAAATCATTTTATAAAGTTTATTCATAGTAGGGATACACCTTATGATTTGTCATTGTATCCTAAGAGAGTTTTTTTCTTTAAGGGTATCTTTGTGATGTTTTTCTCTATGAGGAAGTAGGCGATGCAGGATATAATCTAGTCTTAGTGGGTTATTCATAATAGTTATACCAAGATGTATCATGATGTGTATCAGTAGTTCTTCTGGCTACGTATATGGAGATATGTGGATAACTTCAAATCGATGTTTTATACAATTCATAAGGTTAATAAAGATCCCCAAAGACTCTCTGGTTAGCTAAAAAAACAACCTATTTCTCCCAATAAGTGGGATGATATCACCATGGATTTTATCGTGGTATTATCTCATGCTCCCCAAGGAAAGAATTCTATTTGGGTATTGATTGATCATATGACAAAATAAACCCATTTCATTCCAATAAATAATTTAGACATGGTAGATTAGTTGGGTCGGTTATAGATTTAGGATGTTCTATGGAATCATGGAGTTCCATCAATAATTGTTTCTGAAAAAGACCCATGTTTCACTTCATGATTTTGTGAAGGCCTTTATAAGGTGATAGGGATATATTTAATGTTAAATACGGAATTCCAGCCTCAAATGGATGGTTAGAAGGAGCAAGTGAACCATATTTTTTAGGTTATGGTCGGGGAATTTCTATTGGATTTTGGTGGTTTGTGGGACAACCAGTTGTTATTTATGGAGTTTTCATATAACAATATTTACATAATTTGAGTCAAAAGGATACATTTGAGATAGTTTAAGGTCAGCCATGTTGGTCTCCATTATGGATGGATGAGGTGGCTGATACCTTGCAAATTTTAGTCATCCTTAGGCCTTATATGTTTGAGAATGTCATGTTGATCTAGAAGTATTCATTGAAATCTAAAAGTCATTATAAGTATTCTAATGATCTTTGTTTTTAGTATTTGGAGTTTTCTATGGGTGACTATGAGTTTCTGAATGTGGCACCTTGGTTGGGCCACGGTCATTTGGGATTGAAATGTAAGATAATACCATGGTATGTTGGAGCTTTTAATATTATCGATATGGTCTGTAAGGTGGTATACATGTTAGGATTTCAAAATCATTTTTTGATAATTCATATCATATTAATTATTTCTCAATTGAGAAGGTATATCCTAGAGTCTCATTTGCTACATTTGAAAGAGTTAATGCTGGATCCATATCTTTCATTCTTTTAATGGCCAATGTGGTTTTTAGATTCACATGATAATGTGATAAATGTTATGCCTCTTTCTGTTTTTTGAGTTCTTTTGTATCCTTGTAATGATGTGACTTTAGATTATAAATATATTTTTGAAGAAGAATATCTATTTTTATTCCCTGATCATGATTCATCCTTACATTCAAATGATGGAATGTTTTCTTAATGGAAGGAATTATCGCATCTGTATTTACATTGTGAGTTATTCCTTTGATTATTTTTAGTATAGTACTTACCCATGGAATTCCCACTTTATTTTTGGTTAAAATTGAAATTATGGGTAGTACAAAATGAGGCACATGGTTTGTACATAGTTTTCCAAATTGTTCACCCTTCCCTGGGAAATCATAGGGTCATGTTATTATTTTTGCTAGAGTAAAACCACATGGTTGGCACATAGTTGGATGGAAGGTTGGTAAAACCATATATCTTTTCCCTCATTGACAATGAGGGGTTCAGGGTTGCATAATAGTTTGGAAATTTCTGCGGAAAAACTATCTTTTATTTCCATGTTATTAAATATTAAAAAATTGCCTTTGTGTCCCCTCAGGATATAACCTAAAATCACCCATTTTATTCCCTGATCAATATTTCAAACCCTAGGAGCCTCTCATTTCTCCCTTTTCTCCATTGGACATTAATTTTTGGTGAACTTTTTGTGGATTTTCCTTAATTATTTATGTAAGTTCCCTTTATTCCTTGATTTATCATCTTTTCAACGGTTTATTTTCTTAAAACTACTTGTTTCATTTTTTCAGTAGGTTGGGTGACCTCATTAGGATTGGATATTTTTCTTTAGGGTTATATCTTGATGTAAATGGTTTGATCTTTCCATTATTGGATCCCCTGATGGTGAATTTTTTTCTTAGCATTCATTTATAGATTATTCTACACTTGTGGTAGGTGTTTCCATGATTACACATATTTTTGTAACCTTTATATTCATTTTTTATTATTTTATGTGTTATATATATGGTTTATGTGGTGAAAAATGTGGTTTGGAATGGAATAAATATGTCAATGTGTCTAAAAATTTGTTTTCAAATGAAATTAGATATGTTAAATGTGTATTTCCAGTGTGCCTCCTTGTTTTAATTCTTAATCATGTTCAATAAACTGTGTGAATGGTGAGAAGAAAAGAAATAATTTCAAGGTAACAATGAGACACACATGAAATACAATATGCTTCTCACCATTCACACATTTTATCAAACACCATTATGAAGAAAAATAATTAGTGGCAGTACTCTCTTAATATATCATACTTACTATTGGCTAATGATGCACCATGTTGTTTATTCTAAAACAAAACAACATATCCATTAAAATTATTCTATAAAAATAACTCTACCCATTAAAAAACATACATTTCAATTTTTATTATAATTTTTTGGAAAGAAATATCTTTGTGGGGTGGAATCTTATTGGGCTATGAATCACACCCTATATACACATTTGTGTGTATGTTTACCTTTTTATGTTTGGATTGGGTGAAGGAAAGTTGTATGGATATGGTGGTTGTTGTAGTGTGTGGTATATCTGGTGTAGGTTTTGGTGGTGCTGGCTTGAAGATATCTTCTGTCTGGTTACATAGTGGTTTTGGGATATTTTTTTATTCCCATTTTTTTCTTCCACCTTTTTTTGTTTAATGTTGTAAACCATGAATATAAAAATTGTGATTCCATATTTTGTTATGGCCATTTAAATTTTAAATTATTATCTTTTTGGGTTGTTTATGGTTATATAAATAGCTGAAATTGTTCCCATTGTGAATTGTCGATACCCTAGTACTTGTTTCTAGACCATGGGAATCAAGAACACTATTTGGTCCGTTCCACTAATTGGGTATGGTGTCATGTTAGATATTACTCTAGCTTGGTCGGTGGCATGTGTTGTGTGGTCAATTTGGATCGAAATTATTTTCAATCCATAATTTATTAAATAAATTATTTTATTCACACCATTAGAAAAAAACATCATTCATAAAATCAAAAGAATAATCATTTTAAAAAAAATTATTGAAAGAAAAAAATGGTATAAGTTGTGATAAAAATTAATTGTGTCATAGTATGAAGATTCTTGAAAATATCTTTCAGTATATAAATATGGGAGAGAATGATTCAGAATATGAGGAGAAGAAATTAAGTCATCATTTTTTAAAAGAATATTTTGAATCATTTTGATTAAAAATCAGAATAAATGGAATTAAAAGATAAAATTCATAAAAATAAAAAAAGGGTAATAAAATGCATTTTATTTATTAGATAAATAAAGATTATATTTTCCTCAATTAAAAATCATTCCTAACAAATCCTCGTTAATATGGTATTGTAACATAAATCCCATTCCTCTTTGGAAATCTCGTAATCCAACACTCATGGAATATATAACCTTATATAGAATTTTAAAACCCTACATTTTTCATGATAACCAATATAAAATATATTCATCTAAATTATACTAACCAAAAAATTTAAAAAGTGTTTTAAATGAAATATATCTCACAAAAATAAATTTGGGATGTGAAACACTTACACCAAGACTCTTCATCATTCATATAAATATAAATATACTATATATTAATGATAATTATATTCTAGAACCCTATTCAATCAAAAAATAAAATAAATCATTCATTTATAACATCCAATTATTCGTTGATTGACAATTCATACATAAAATGGTTCATCGTGTCTAAATAAGACTATTATTGATGAATGATTTGGTTCAATGGTTCTGGTACTTTTACAATGGACATGGATTCATCATACCCATTTTAGAAGAATTTATAAGTGTCATATCGATTCATTAAATATTGTGGTCAAAAATAAATTATATAAATTCATGAAGATGGAAATCAATACATATGTACGAATCATGTTTCCACATTTTAATGGGTGGAAAAAAATAATGTTGAATATTAAATAAACACAAAATGAAGATCAGTATATTTAAAATTAATTTCAAATAAATAAATCTATATATATTAACATCCATGTTATGAATAAATGACCAAAAATCACACCACTTCATGGAGGTGATAGTCCACACATAACCTTGAGTGAAATTATTACTTTCAAACAAATGAAAATTTATGGAGTTAGATGAGACGTTATAAACTAAAAATAATAATTATTATATATATATATTATATATAAAAATTTAATAAATTTTAATTATGAAAAATAAAATATTATGATGGAAAATAAATCCTATCACTCTATGGTGGCATTAGTCAATATACACACACAAGTGGTATATTGATTTTTAATTAAATGGATTGTAAGTGGATACATGTGACACCATCAACATAATAAAATATTTTATTTTTATGGATATAGATTTTATTATAATGGAATGGTTAGGGAATAAATAAAGGTTATAGTAGATGAAGTAAAAATCAAATAGATCTATTAAAATGATTATATCTTTATTGAGTGACAAGCTTTGAATTTCTTGTTAAGGTCCACATGAATGGTCTTTTGAAGAGTGATGATCCTATATAAATTGGTATAAGGATATTTATGAGTGTTTTATAGATTTTTTTGCAATAGTTGGATTATGATATAGTTTATAAGAGAGGAGGGGTTGTGTTAGTTTACAAAGAAAGAAAGGGAAAAAATTGAATTCGTTAATATATATAAATGTTATAATGTTTTTTTCATGCGAATTTTTTAACAAGATGGTATATTTGAAAACTAGTTTGAATAATAGTTTAAATACTCTAATCCAATAATTTTTTACATGTTTTGATGAATTTATAACTAATATTTCTTAGTTTTAACATCATTTTTAACATATTTATGAATAATGTGACATCGTTGTTTTTTATTAGGGGTAAATAATGTTATTATAGAAGGAACAATTATACATTAATGAGAATTCGATTGTAAGATATTCCAGATCCAATTACAATAGAATATTATAACATTTTATTTTAATTATATATCATTTAAAAAAATTATTATTTATCCCTATATACCATTGATAATATTTTAAGAAAAAACAAATTTTTTAAATTAATATATATAAATATATAAATGGAATAAAAATATAATATTTTATCCCATCCCAAATAAGTAATATTTATCTATTTTTTGTTAAACAATAATTCTTCTAAAATATATTAATTTTCTTTTATAAAATAGTTATTTTATTTTTGTTTATTACTCAAATAAGAAAAATACTGGAATTACGTAATGATTTAATATAATTATTATAAAGGTAAAAAATGAAGAGAAATTAACTTGAAAAAAATATTTATTCATCTTTTTTGTAATAATTTAGAATATATCATACCTGTTTTTACTTGTTTGAAATAATTAATATAGATATTAAAACAAAGATAATGTCATTGTGCAGTTATTCTTCACTTAAAATAGAATTAACATCATTATCATAGGATAGTGGAAGGAAATTGGCCTAATATCAATGAAATTAATCTTATGATCAAATTTAATATATAGAATAAAATAATGGAATATTGTTAGGGATATTTCTAGACCTTATACCATTTTTTTACCCGTGTTAAAACCATTTCTCCCTAACTGAGGTGATTTTTTTACCATAGTAACTATTAATAAGTACCTAAAATAAACATATATTTTTAACCAAACATTCCCTACTAAATAAAAATATTTAAAATGAATTTCATAATTCAATTTATAGAAGTGAAATAAATTAGATTCAAAAATAATAATTCAATTCCATGAAAACCCATTTTTTGGAAAACTGAATATTAAAAAAAACATATAAAAATCCAATATAATGTCAATTACATTATAAAAAATTAAATTATATATAACATATGTATACTTTTTAATTTTTTTTATATTAAAAAATAATGGTATTTTTAATTACATGATTTAATAAAAACAAAGTTAAATTATAAAAAATTGGAAATTTAAAATATTTAGTAGAAATAAATCAGTTTCAGAAAAAAAAATTATTCAAAAAATGATAATATTTTAAGATTCATTAAACAAATAATTTGCAATACCAAAAATAATATTTCATCAAAAATTTTGAAATTAGTTATTATTTTAACTAATGAAATAAAATAAACCCATTTTTTAGATAACACTTTTTAGAAGAAAGAAATAAATTATGGAAAATTGAGTACATTATTATAATGAATTAATAACCAAAATTTCACTATATAACACCTTTATAAATATTTCTAAAACACATGTATTCCAATTTAAAATTAAAATTTATTCATTAGGCTATAATGGAAAAATATATATAGTATATTAACATTCATATAAAGCTCATTCTTGAGAGTTAAGGAATATTAAAATCATAGTAATAATTTAAAATAAATCATCAAGGGGAAATTTGTTTCCCCTCCACATAGATTAATTGTTTCCTGAAAACATTTATCTCTCTAATGTATGGTAAAAAAATTTAATGCACATTTTTTAAATAAAAATATACAATGGTAATATAAAACACCATTTAAAGGTTGAATTAGGAAAACAATGGTTAAATGAAAAAAAATATTCATGTTCCTATATATAGTGAATAATAGAGTTAATTTAACATATGTACATGTATTGAAAATATAATTTCATTAAAATAATATAGAGTGATAGAAAACATGATCATGAGACATTCAATGAAGTGAAATACTATTAAAGAGAATGAGATAATATAAATCAACAATTCATCAAATATAAATGATAAAATAGAGTTTTTTTCTAGATCATTTTCTTAGAGTTGATGGATTCCTATAATAAAAATATTAAAAACATAAAAAATATTCTTATTTTATTTCATTCTTTTTAATAAGAATAATTTCATCTCTTGGTTGTGTTATAATTAATTTACACTTCCTCTCCTACTTGTTAAAATGAATATTGAAGATGATATTTTTATTCATGAAGTACTAAATTTATCTTTTATAATAAGTCCAAAAAATAATGTCATGTCATTCCACAACCTCTTATATATTTTTCGTAACCAAAATTTTTAACATATGATATCTAATGTTGGTAAGTTTAGAGAAGATGAAATAAAAATTAGTCACTAATACCTCACTAATAACCCCCAATGTTTAAAAAATACAATATATAAAAAATAATCCTTGTTATATCATCAACACATTGTTTACAAAAGTATAAATTCAAAATAATTGGAGAAATGTAACCTCATTTTCAAAAATAACATAACATTAATCCACAAAAAATAATGAATCGTATAATATATTTCTATGGTCTAGAAAAATTTAAAAATGAAAATTAAATACTCCCATAATCTTAGAAAAGGAACAAAAACAGATAGGATACATAATTTAGAGAAAATTGTTGAGAAGGAATGATTTTCAATATAAATTAATAAGTTAGTGAATACAATCCCATGAACAGTATCCAGAAGGAATTTCCAAGTAACCGAGTAGTACGTGGAATGAAAAAATTAGCACTGACTATTGGGAACCATGTCATTGGTAAAATGGAAGAGGGGAATTATTCCCCCCGCATACCATCCCTAAAATCTTAGAATTTCATTGACAAGGCATTGTTAATTGAACTATGTGAACAAGATGAAGTCGTTTCTGAGATTGAGGCAGTGATTTCCGCCACAGTGAACCACAACCCTATGGGTCTCTATTGAATATGACTTCGTTATGGTAGGTGATCTCCCCCATGGAAATACGTAAAATGTTATGTGGGATCCATAGATCCAGCCTCCCCAACAATCTATAAGAGAACCCTAAGGGGACCCAAGAAATGAACAAGATTTCGTACGAATTGAAAGATCATTGACACAGATTTCTGATGATATTGATCGAGGAGGCATAGAACCCTTCCGATGAATTCTTGTATGTATAAACACCCCTTATAGTGAAAAAATAAATTAGGAAACATAAATATGGTAATAACATGAACCTAATTAGAAGTTTTGAACTATGTCTCCTTTATGGATGAAATTCCCACAAGGCACTGAATCTATGACCCTTCATCACTCAAGCACCATGTGTAGCACAAGGCTAAGTGTATGGATCCATGAACCATGAAGTAACTCGCTCTTAGGATGGAACTCGGTTCCATGTAGCATCATGCTACGTGGTTGGAATCTTGTCCGAAGTAGAAAATATTTATATAGAAATCATATA
This sequence comes from Viscum album, assembly GCA_963277665.1. NCBI lineage: Eukaryota > Viridiplantae > Streptophyta > Magnoliopsida > Santalales > Viscaceae > Viscum > Viscum album. The sequence goes on from OY728161.1 coordinate 1,878,667,378, forward strand.
GGTTTGTGTACAGTCATTTTATGTGGATGGTCCGTCCACTCGTGTAGCAACATGCTAGGCTTGGAGTACCCAAACCCGCATGAACAAATTGTACATGGAATGAGGTACCTTCAAGAATTCCACCTTATGTATCTGATGAATTCATTCTAATTTTGTCACCTCATCTGTATTTCCTCCATGAACCAGTCCAATAGAGTTAGGCCAATAGCCCTTCCAAATCAACTAGACATATATTATAAAATCACCATGTGAATCAGCACACCCTTATTAGTTTACAAACTCATGGTAAGGAGAGACTAGTGGGTAGTCCCGTCAAAGGAATTGACCCCCTAGAATGTTCAAAATTCTACATTCCCAAGGTAACTTGGGGTCCAAACTTGGGAAAAAAATAAAAAACACCCTATTCTATGGATCAAGGTTAGTAACAAGTTTTCCCTTAGAAGGGAGTTAGTGACACACAAAGTAAATAACACATTATTTTCCCTTCAGTGAGATTTCACATTCATCCCCTCTCCCAGAACCACTTCTAGGGAACTCATACAACGGTATGCCTCTAAATTTTTTTGTAGGAGCTTCTATTATTACTCCTCTCTATATCCACCCAGGGAATACTTGGATATGTTAATCTCATTATCCAGGTTATAAAAATAATGAGTATATTGGAACGTTCAAATCCCCCACCATCTCTTCCTTTAGGATATATTCCCATTTTTCTGTAGATGATGTGGGATGTGTGATCTTTAGATCCACCGCATCATCTTGTTTCCCACACCTAGAATGAGTCACATGGGATTAGAGGTTTACGATGATCATGATATCAACATAATCCCAAATCATGGGTCTCCTCTATGATGGAAGAACCAAATGCAATTAACAATGCAAACTCTGATTCCTTATCAGGATAAATAGGATGCCTTGCTAGGGCCAGACTCAAGGGAAATTCTCATTACAAGTCATTCCTAATATACATCCACCAAATTAATTAGGGAAACCACTTCAAGAGTAAGCCCCAAATCATTTCTCTCAATATGGAAGCTCCCATATGTAATTCCCAATCATTCCCCCACAAAAAGGTGACCTCAATGATGTAAGTCCCAACTCAAACAGAACTATAGGGGCTTTAATTCCTAACCAATGTGGATACATAGAGAGCCTCTATGAGGTCCAAATACAATATCCCAAATTACCATAGTGTTCTCTGAGCCACATTCCATGTAGGGTAATATCCACCTAAGAGACCATACCTTTTTACTATTATGTGGCCACTTCAATGTAACTGCCTTAAGAAAGGTTGACTACCCATATTTTTTCTAGATATCATGGATGCATGATGTTAAACTGCATGGATGGTCCTTCTCACATGACCTCAAAAGCTAATTTGTTTAGAAAAGTTATATCAAGATACGTCGAATATGATTGCCTTCACGAGGATACATATAAATCCTATCTTCTGGGTTTGGTCCCAATATTGAAACAATCTGTGTCTCCCCTAGATTATGAGAAAATCAAGAGAACCTCGTCACATGGTTTAAAATAGTGATGTTTCTATATTCCCAGACCCATGTATATTCCTGATTGATTTTTCTTCCTAAGGGTAATTTGAAGACACATTCATTGGAATGAACCATAGATTCATGAAAATATGGACATTGCATAAATCTATAAGTGAGTCCTTGAATAGGTAAAAATCCCCCCCCCCCCAATGGCTGTGATGAGATCGACCTCCCATCCTCTAGTCCAATGGAGTCCTTATGTTTTTTGGCCAAATCATCCAACAAGCACATACCTTAAGAATATATGTCCAGAAATCATGGATAAAAGGGTTGTTGGGTGGTTCTGTATCCACAAATGAACCCATTGGACACCATCTAAGGACAATATACCCAACACGGGATGATTTCACAAACACTGAACCCACTGCAATCACCTGTCAGGAGCAATCAACAATGGAACCCCCTTCATAACAAAAGAATGATATTCTACCGTGTATCGATACGACCATATGGACAACCAAAAAGGGTCACAACATGAATTAGATTGATCAAAATGGTTAACACTATGTGAATATATCTCTAAGAGAAGGTAAATAGTTATACATCCAATGTGCGATTTTCTCACTCTCACACGCTAACTTCAAGATGAAACAAAAATAGTGAACCTGATGTGAATCCTTGACCAAGGTGGTGGGTTATCCCACGTAAAGCCCCATTGAAATTCAAAAGAAATAGGTTCACATAAGATCATAAATTAGACATGTGATCCTGAGATACTACTTTAATGGGGTTTTGATATTTTTACTTGTCATATATATTCCATATGATGTACATAGCTAGATTTAATCTAATGGAATCCCGACAACTTCCTCAAACATGTTCTCCAATGACTGCACAAGAAGTCGAGTCCCCAATGATTAATATTGTTCCATTTCTTTACCATTATCTTCAATTCTAGGTTTCAAACACACGTATTAATGAGAACCACCAGAAGGGTACTCTCCTAATGATAGGGAATACAAGACATGCCCTCTAATCAGTGAATTTTCACCAGCTGCATCATTATCACTGATTGGAACTCCCAAACAAGGTGTCCCCACTAACTATATCAAATGACTTCTAGATATTGTCCCTATAGAACAATAACAAGTACCTACCATACCATAGTGAGGAAGATTATTATTTCAAAAACAAATTCTTCCCTACTATACATGATCCCTGATTGAGGGCCCCTATTAGAGAATTCCACTGCAAGCACCACATGACTAAATATACATTCCCTAAACAAGATCTCATGACGAGGGAACCAGTTAATGTCCAGTGGGTACAGACCCTTAGGCTTCCCACCAGGGGTGGCAAACCCATAATCAAGATCAGGTCATTACATTGGTTCTTTATAAGGCAATCCACCATAAAAACATGGTAGCATACTATGGGAAGATGTACAAAATGGCCTCCTATTTCGATGTCTTCCACATAAATGCAATGAATACCTATGAGCAGGAACACATTTTCCACTCATTCTCATGAATACCACCCTAAGAATATAGTGGAATAATACAGGTCATTTCAAATTCCCTCCAATGATTGCCATTACTGAAAAATAGAAAGGGAGGCAAATTATAGGTGGATAAAAATCCTCACTGATGAGAAAGAATCACTCCACCCAAATAGGGGTGAAACCAGCTATATGTTGGCACAAAATCCATCTAATTAACACCAAACCCACTATCAAAATAGGCCATAAAACAATGGGTATTCATACAATACTACCTATGAATATGAATCCCACTAGTCAAATACGGTGTCCATCAACAGGTAGATTAAAATTTTTGCATACCAATATCATGTCGACCAGTCAAATATATTAACAATAAAATATACGCAGATTCAAATTCCATTGGGTTCACATCAAGAATTTGACAAAAATATTATGGAAATTGTAGGGATACAAATTACTACTTGAAAATATAAATCCCACATGTGAAGTACGATGGAACTGAGAAATTTAGCTAGCATATCCCGGCTACAAGTCATGATCATACATGTTCCTCTACACTAATATAGGACAACTTCTAGTACCCTCTGGAAATACATGGAGAACCGAATAAGGCACAAACTCTTACTCCAACATTAGAATGGCAATTTATAATCATTGCATTCAATGAAAAATCTTTTCATATCCTAGAAATGATGGAGGATGAAAAATCGAATCCAGAATATATCCTCCAGACCTATCAAGACGTCATTCCCTCTATAGAAAAAGTGAGAAGTCAATCCCATAGTCTCATCTACCAGGGTGGGGTGACTCATCAACAAAATAAGATGGTTACTATGGAGTAGAATTCCATCCCTTCTCTATTATAATAGTATATACAACTATATTGAGCATTACAAGGACAACTGGATTGGGAAAAAACACTTCTTCAAACTAGAGAACACTAGTCCAACATGGTAGAAGATCCAAGGCATGCATATATCCCTACCAGAACTCATGATGCACATTTTCATGTATTTTCGACATCATAGGAACTAACCAAATAGGATCCTATATATGAAGGTCGTTACCAATTACATGCGGCCTTGGATTCTCACAAGACAGTGAAAAAATAAAATGAGTTAAAGGAAACCAAAAAATGAAGAGCATACTAGTAATTCTATTCTGTTGGAAGACGAAGTTCTTGATTCTATAAGAAATCAATCAAATGAGTCTCAAGATCATATCGATCAATTATCAAATTAATGAAGTGAGAATAGAAGTTTTGAAGTTCTTCCCTATAATGTTGCTAACAGAATATCTTAAATCCCTCCTCAGAGCACCCACAAAGGCTTGCTCTTTGGCCAGAAACAATTGATCACGAGATTTTATATCTTATGGTTTGTCAGTATATCCCTCCCCTTGACCAGATGATCAAATAGTATAATGGTCCTCTCTAGGGTATACACTGCAGGTATTATTCTACCTATAGACGAACATCAAGCTATAGTGGTAGTACTTTCCATGATGGCAGTCACTGTGAAGTCTCTCCCCAAAGTGACATCAAGCATTGAAAATTATATCCCTTTATTGTATTACATAATGAAGTTCCTCCCATAAATGTACAGTTTAGATATTATCCTAGCATCTAGACATAAATACATAATGGTATCCCTCTCCATGATGGATTCATTGCAATATGTCTTCACTACAATGACAACAAGAAGCAAGAAGGTCCTACCCTTTCTTCGATCCACCCATAAGGTCCTCCCCATGGTACATGATGTGGAAAATCTCTCAGTGGTCGGATACTATGTTTTGATGGTATTCCTCTCTATGTCAGCCTCTACTACGAAGGTCCTCCCCACAACCCAAGTACACACCGGTGAGAAGGCCCTCACATCGCTGATAAAAATACAAGAAGGCCTCATATTATTTGGTGATTGGATAGAAATGGTGTAAAATTCCAAAAATTATATAAATTACATGGAAATCTATTCTTATCCAGTAGATGAATATAGGTCATGCACATCATATGAGCCACCCCCACACTTTTCATGAATCAATGATATACCTAATTTCCCCTACTTTAGATGATGTTATCATAAATGATCCAAATTTTGAACAACAAGTAGTGGAAGTGCTAAAAGAAGGACAAAATAATATGTTAGGCTTGAGAAGACATGTATCCTTGGACGACATACCAGTTATGTTCTTTCCCACATCCACTTCTCAGTTAATCATTACAAAAGATTTTTCATAACAATCCAAGCATAAAATTAACCTCAATATATGGACAACTCTCTGCCAATTGAAAATAAAAGTTTAACCCTATGAGGGCTAGGTATACCATGTTAGTATTTAGGGGGAGATTCACTGAAAAATTGACCTAGAATCCATTCTATCTTCATAAAAATAGAATATAGAAAGAAAAAATAAATAACAAGAATTGTCTTGGGTACACACTCTATACATATTTTTTTACCTCATTAGTAACACCATTTATAGTTTTCACATCTGAGGGTGGGGAGAACATGGAGCTCAACACTTCACCCCATGACTTGTCTAGCAGACCCATTGGAAATGGAATCCTACAATGTCATCATCCCATGATGGAAGCTAAATGATGTATCTATTCCAGAGAAGTGTCCTTCTCAACAAAGATCATCATTGAGTATGTTTCAAAAGCATGATGCCCGATGAGTGAAATCATTATAAAACTCCAGAACTTGGTTATTGGGTTCTCACCTAATGGAACCAACCAACAAGCACAAATCATGTCCTCACAAGAAAATATTTTACTTACATATCTAACACCATATCCAGTTTACGCTCTCATGTTAATGAACGAGATCAAGAAGGCGGTGATGGAAGAAGCAATCACTGTGGTACTAGAAAAACCCATCATGTAGGGATGGGTTTATTTTTTAGATAAAAATTCCCCCATAAGACCAAAAAAATTTGGATGGGACACATCAATATGAGAACTAGAGAAACCACAACCCATAGGGATGGGGAATTTTTACCCCAACCACCCACCTAATGGAAGTTAGTCTTTTCTGACCAGAGGAGGAAACAAAATAAAGAGGTTAATAATTTTATCTTGTCTCGTGACACATGCCCCTTAGGGTGAAGGCATACATCTAGGTCATATAAAGGCTCCGTTCGAGTCACTCGTCTCTAATAAATAGAAAAAGGATCCCATAAATAATGGATATGATTTGAATAGGAATGCAAGACATGCTCCAATAGTTCAACATTCAGTACGCCACATGAAATGTGATATTCATTGGTAAATGTCATGGAATTCATCCCCATATATCTCATAGAAAATGATACAGATAATGAAGATGAAAGAGAATATGGGTCATTCTCAGAGATAGTCCACACCAAGCTTGATGGTGCGCGTACTCAGAACAAAAGAGAAATCCTACATTTCGGTTATCACCTAGAAAACCAATCATTAACTCCTTTTTAAATAACTATTAAGGAGAAGTGAAATAACAAGTTCATATGTGATCCAATTCCACCCCAAAATGAAAATGCATCTCTGATGCTCAAGAAGATACTCACTCGACCAGTGGAAGAAATGAAATTGTTATGGAAAATCAAAACTGAGATAATTCAAGTGAGCCATCATACCAAATATGGTCCTCATATATAGAATCATTACATGCTTCCAATAAAGTTACATCTGCCATGAGGGTTCCTCTTAGAAAATGAATCAAAGACCATATTCTCATCCATTGAAGAAATAAACCATCATTCTACCTAAACCCAATACAGGAAGATATCATGATTTCCCCCCATTATAGAAACAACCGAATCAGATCCAAATGAATATGCAAATAATTCCCCTAACTGGGTATCACAATCATGTTCCTATTGTTCCAACACATAAACCCTTTCTCCCTTGCAGTACCATCTCAAGGTCAAATTCAACCGAACATGAAAAATGGGCTCATGAATACCATCAAGTCATTGAAGTCATTATTAAATTCCCTGAAAGAGTGAAGGAATCTGATATATTTAAAATATAATCCTTAACATGACTAGGCATGAATGTTTTGGCCACCACAAAATATCGGGAACCCCATATTCCTAGTGTTCAACAACTCAGGTGACCTGGAGAAACACTCGATGCACTACTCATATTACTACGTTCCCATGATGGGAACCCAGGGAAACATGAATATGTGAACCTCAAATTCATTGGGCACACATTTCAATGTTAATCCATTTTATGGTGCATCAGTTTTGCAACTAACTCAATAAGAGGATGTGAAGATATCTGGCACTAGTTCATCTTCCAGTTCATTTTCACATAACCAAAAAAATAGGAAGTGACCTCAAGAACTGTAAATAGTGAGAGAATGGGAGATTTTTAGACTTATTTTCTATATGGATGTGTATGAATTACTCCTTGAACTAGAACCTCCCACTAATATGGGTTGTTTTCCATGTTCATCAACAACCTTTATGATGAGAAGTGAACACCTCTTCTTCCCGTGAAATATACAAGTGGGTTGCAGGACATCTCATACATCACTCAAAGAATATAATATTCATTTCAACGGGCTAATCATAATTCCTTTTCGGGCCCATGTTCCCTAGGAAAAATATTAGGAAGATCTGAGGCATCTTTTATCACACTTAAGATACCCCCTGAACTGTCTCTAGCTCTGAGGCCTCCAGCGAATCATGGGGAGCCCCCTAGATAACAACAACTTCCCCCTTCTCATCAACATGACCGAAGGGGGGACAAGAGAAACCAATTATAGGAATAGAATAATAAATTATACTCATTCAGGGATTGAATTTATAAGGATACATCATAGCCTCCATGAATTGAAACTTTCTATGTCTCCCATAGCTAAAGATGGATGATGAAGTGGGTCTTGATGTCTGTCTAGATTAATGTCCCTTCTAGAAGATATTGGGGAAACACATCCTGGTGTTCATTGAAATTAAGGACCTCCTACAAAAAATAATAGATTCAGGATATGTAATGTAAGAACCATCACCATCAAATGTAGAATATTTTTCTACCACTTACCTAGATGAATGAGGGGAGTGGAATGATGTTTGTAACCAAAAGGATAAATAGTTGGAAAATTGGATGACTCAAAATAAAATCGTATGAACTTATGGTATTCTACAAGAATAGTTAAAGCAACAGATTGTGTCTCTCGCAAATCTTGATGTGACACATCATAAATCAACAGCCCCACAATCCCCCAAAGTTCAACCGCCCAAAAATCATTCCAATCAAAAAGGAGGATATAATGTGCAGGAAGATGAACATTAACCAAATAAAATAATGGATTTGAAACTGTTAGATTTCATACCATGAATCATAAGGTATGGTAACTTCCCTTCCAAAAATCAAACTAGGAACCACCATACCAAATGGTACATCTAAAGGTAAATTGTGAGGAAAATTCATCATAAAAAAGGAGATTATTTTTTTCTCTGTCAATGTCATACACATAATGAATTCATTATCCTATGATTAATATGGTAATGAAATAGAATTCCTCACACCAAATTGGTGAATAGAGGAAGAAGACATAGAATCCCGGAATACCAAAGGTGGTGTAACCATTGCACGAATCAAGCTTATGGACCCCCCCCCCACTCAAACCATAAGTATTAAAGAATCCTAAGGAAGGACCCTTCAATGGATCCAAAAAGGATAAGAAATTTCACAACACCCAAAAATAATTCACCCCGCTCTAATCATTATGGAATATCTTTAATATAAAGAACAATTGATAAATTTCTCTTCGAAACTAAGTAGACATCCTTAGTCCAATCAACAAAAGATGGAATCCCATTTAACTTCAATATTAAGGGACGACCCATCATAATCAAATGCTCAAGACCCTAATTATACTATGAAAGAGAATCCCTTGGCTAGGATGTGGAGACCTTTTTATTAGAAATATGATATTCCAAAGTTATACATCTCGGTACCAGCCACACTGTCAATCCTAGATTCTCTGATTCTATAAGAATATCTCAAAGAATCACCAATCAATGATTTTAAATTTCCCCAAGTGTTTTAAGAAGAGGTAGAATCCACTAAATTATATCATACCAAGACCAATCCCAGAGAATTATACACAGTTTTCTCCAATACAGATCAAGTTGAAGATGCCATCATGAAAGTACACATAAAAACCTTATATGTGTCTAGAAGGATAATTGGTGTCGATATTTGAAAAGTATTCATTGAAAATGGCTTTGGAGTTATTCTTTTTATAATGAGGACTCTTCATTAGCTGAGGTGTAATGAGGTTGATCCAAAATTTAACACCATGAATCTATTTTTCTATGACAACAATAAGTAAAAGTTGTTAAAAAATTAATATTGAAACCCAATTCGGTGACCACGTACCTCAACCTAAATTCCAAATGGTCTGAAATAATATGGCCTTCGATGCCATTATAGGGATGACATGGATACATCTACATTCAGAAATAACCTCCTCTTACCTAAAATGTCAGAAATAAAGCATCAATGGATAGAGTGGAAACTTTCATGCTGATAAGGAACCATTCGACTTCTTTGAATTAAACCACATTGATTCAGGGTTCAAAGAGACCAAGGGGATATGACTTCTGGTCGATGGAGTTGATTAGATTTCCACCCCCAAATAGATTGGAAATTGTTCCCAACAATCCCCTCTTGTAGCTCAGGGAAGAATACATATTAACCATTAATCATATTGAGTGAAAAGTACATGTTAAGAAACATATTAAGTAGTCCTGATGATTTCCTTCATGGCCACTAATTCTGATAATATTAAAAATATCACTACATCTTCTACGGAGAAGTCTGCACTGACATCCATGGTAGAAAATGCAGCCTCTCCCTCCAGACACAAAAACTGAAATTATTCCTACATTTATGGAACAATCATCATTATTTCCCATTTAGAAGATAAAAAAAGAAAGTGATAATTAATAAGATAAAGAACAATACCTAAGGGATTCCCCTATATCATTTTTGGTAGGAGTCTTTACTACCATTGATGAAAAGAAGGAAATAAACATGGGTACAGAAGAGAGATCATGGCCTACTATGATTAGTGAAACCATTTCATCCGAAGAGTAAGAGGTATACACCTATTTCATGAAAAATAACCAAGAAGTTTTCACCTAAATTATACATATATTATAGGCCTCAATCCTGAATTTTCCTATCACCACCTGGGCCTACCAGAAGACTACCATGGTTACAAAAAATCTTCCATAAGGATGTACCTAACACATGGTTCTGAGATAGAGGTTTAGGATGACAAGATAATTTGAGAAAACATTATTCCTGAGGTCTACTACCCCTATGGTTATAAAACAAAGTTCCCATCAAAAAATAAGAATAGACATAGTAGAGTCTGTTTCAATTTAAGGGACCTAAATAGGAATTTCCAAAAATTTGAGTTTCCAATCCTGATCACAGAATTGATGATCGATTGAACTTCCACATATATGGCTCTATATTTCATGGATGGTTATTTAGGATACAATAAAATCTGAATGGCTCAAGAAGATCAAGATGACAACATCTTTAGGGCTCCATAGTGAGTGTATTTATATTAAGAAATGCTTTTCGTTTTGAAAAATGATTATCCCACATACCAGCGCACCATGAATCTCATTATCAAACCCTTCCGGTGAATGTTTGTTGAATTCTATAATGATGACCTGGTGGTTAAATCAAAACAATTCTCTGAAAAAATGGCCTAACTTAAAATAGATTTCATCAAACTATGACATCACTGCCTAAAAATGAACCCCTATAAATGTGCTTTAGGGGTTACATTTAGGAAATTCATCATCTTTTTCATATTCTATCGTGGCATCAGAGTCATCCTAGAAGAGACAAAGGCTATGATAGGATTGTAACCCCATCACAACCATACTGAGTTGAGAGTACATCCATGACCTTTGGCATACAATTGAGGATTCAAATCCAACCTTCCAAGAAAGTGTTTTCCTTTAACTATGTTGTTGAAATATGGTGTAGAATACCAATAGAATGGTGAAAATCCAGAAGAATTCAATAATCTAAAGAGATATCTCTTAAGCCCATCGGTGACGCTTATCGATGGAAGACCACTAATTCTATATGTGACCTCCTTGGAGAGAACCGTAAGCACCTTACTTGCATAGAAAAATGATGTTCGTAGCAATAATAGCCTCTATTACCTCATCCTCACCATGATTTATGTTGTGAATATTTATTAAAGTAACGAGAAAAGATCTGTGACCTTGATCTTTGTAGTCCAGAAGTTGAGGCGCTATCTTCATCCCCTTGAGGTCCTTTTGAAAGATCATATAAATCCACTCAAGTACATCCTATGTTGTAAATTGTTAATTGGGCACCTGTCACGGTGGGGGGGACATCCTACATCAATTCAACATATGATTATTGCCTCATAAATCCATCAATGGACATGTATTAATATAATTTCTAGTAGATCACTCTTTAGTAGTCATGACCCAATTACATGCTGAACTACCTAATGAGGATGTGTTTTCTATTCTAGAGGGTTCCCAGAAATTAGATATTTATTTCTGCATTGCATCTAGATGTCTGGTAGGGAAAACTATAGAAGACATCAATTTCAAAAAAATTGGATTCGGAGTCATACTTATATCACTATAAAAGGTAGAACTACCACACTCATTACTACTATTTGAAGGATACACAAACAATGATGTAGAGTACCAGGCCCTCGTTACAGGCCTAGAGATGTCACTTGATACAAAAGCCGAGAATTTAATGATTAAAGGTTACTTGCAATTGGTCATCAAGAAAGTCAATAGATACAATGAGATCATGAAAGAGGATCTAATACCTTTGATGTACCATGCCTGAAAATTGATGGAAGAATTTCTATCAGTACTGGCTTTAACTCATGTAACTCATTCACAAAATTTTGATAATAATATGCTTTTCGAAATTTAGACACATCTTTGGCCAACCAAGACTGCAACAAGAAAATTATAAAAATTTCCCATTGTTATATGTTCTGGGGGTTTAATCATAACAAGGTGGAGGAAATCAATGACATAGGTACCGTCACTGAACCATATGTTTATACCTCAGGCTGGATGACTCCAATTAAAAATTACCTTTATATGGAAGAACACCCACCGAATAGGGCCATAAGAGAACAAATATGGATATGGTAAATCAATATCCTGATGTATGACCACAATAACCAAAAAAGGTCCTTTATATGAGAGTCCTTGATGAGATCCCACTAAGGTGCATCGATGGGGAAGATACCACTTCCATAATGTAAGAAGTAAATTTTAGAAATGAGGATCACATCGGTCAACATCCAAGCTCTCTCATCAAATCTAAAAGACTTGGATATTATTAGACCACTATGAGGCGGGACTATGCTGTATATTAAATAATGTTATATTGCTATCATTTTTATGCTAATTTCATCCCAAAAACCTCATAGTTACTTCATAAATCCACGTAGTCCTCTTCATTTTCCACATGGGGAATTGGTGTCATGGGACTATATCCTCATACTATATCCAAACAATAAAAGTATATTATCACAGTGACTAACATCATTTCCAAATGGGTAGAAGCTGCTCCCCTCAATGAAGCTGGTGCAAGACGCATTATGAGTTTAGTGAAACCCAATATAATCACCATATTTGGCGTACCTCATAAAATTCTGATATAAAATGGAACCAATTTTTACTCTATTGATTTGGATATTTTTTTTAATAGTACACTTTCAAATTCAACCATTCATCTCACTACTTTGTAGTGACCAACAGGTAGATAAAGGAATTTAATAAGACCTTGTCCAACATTCTCCAGAAGATGGTAGACAAGGACAAGAAATCATTACTGGAAAAGCTCCACCGTTCTCTGTTGGTGTACCAAACCATGACCAACACCACCTGACAAGAAACCAAATTCTCATTAGAATACGATACAGAGGCGGTCCTCCCCATCTATTTTAAACTTCCTTCTCTCCATGTGGTCATCTATGATCATCTATGCATAGATTAGTAGTCCTAAAATGATTTTATCATCTAGAGTGGTTGGTTGAATAAATATTGCACACTATCCTAGATTTGGATGTTTACAAGGATTTAATTGTACAAGCCTTTAGTAAAAAGAATCTCATTTGGTATTTCTTTGAAGGAGAGATGGTGTTGTTCCTCAAAACTCTGACGATACTCTAAAATAAACCTTTGAAATTGGAGGAAAAATATGAAGGAATATATTTCATACAGAATTTCTACTCCAATAGAGCATATGCCTTAATTCCAATAGATGGACAGCTCACCCCAACTCCCAAAAATGTGATATTCCTGAATAAATACATTGTATAATTATACAATGCGCGTCTTGGTTGCATGATGTTCAACTGTATAGTTCCAAAAACAATAGATTCTAAAAGATATTAAACTTCCTAGTTAAATCATCCTAACCACAAGAAATTAAAATACATGGAAAAATTGTTGAAACCACATGACATAAACTGCATGGATGTAATTATTTTCTAAATAGTGATTCATTACACATGAGATAAATTCATGAAACCATATGAAAAAAATGCATCCCTTCTGTGTATGAGTTAGAGAGGAATATGGAGTGTATCATTGAACTGTGTGTGTATTGATTCCCATTTGATAATGGGAATCATAGTTACATTTTGATCCCACATCATATTCCATCCACCAACATTATAAAAGATCCTCATCCATGTGTGTCGGTTTGACCAGTACCTGGAACATGTTTCTAGAACTATGTGTGGATTGATTCATTCATGTGAAGGATATGTAGTGACTCCCAAATCCAACATCTTCATCCATCCTCTAGAAAATATATCCCCCCTCCATTCACATGTCTGGAGCCTAAAAAGGTAGGGATCTTTACAAAACTATATACATCTTGATTCAATTTTTTCAATGAGATATGTAGAGACACCTTGAGGAACGATCTTTCCCTTGTCATCACATGACACAAAATTCCTCTGTTATATCCTCTGATTCCCCTGCACTAAATTGTAAATCCTCAATACACTTTGTTTCTCACACAGACTATAATTCATGTGTGATTAGGTATAGTGGTAAGGGTTTCCCCACATGGAAAAATCATATAAAAATGTCATAATCCCGTCATTTTAGAAGATTGATAAAATTGACCCCTCCATGAGGATCACTCTAGTTGGTATAGGGAACATTAAAACTATGTATGGATTGATATACATATGTTAATGGGAAACATAGGGTTAATCAGATCCTATGTTCTCGGACAGACACCAACCACGTCAACAAAACCATATTCCCTACATATAGGTCAGATTCTTACATGGGAATCTATGCCATTTTCTAACCGTACGAATTTAAAATGAATGGAGCATCAATAAATACATGAGGTTCAATTCTTTCCCTCCTAGGATACATAGTGATACCTAGATCCTTCTTTCTAATACATCCAAAATTCAAAAAAAAAAGGATTCATCCCCCTCCACCAGGGTCAGACCAGAACATTGAACATGTTTTCAAAACAATATGGAATTTGTTTCCCAAATAACTAGGATACGTATAAAACCTCAATGAGGTTCAAGCAGAAACCTTCTCCCACATAATCCTCTCAATGTAGGTTCACTCTTGTCCTTAAAATTTGACGTTAAACTACATGGTATACCATAACTACTTGTCTCTTGATTCCTATCATCATATGATACGTAGTGACAAATGGATTATATATTTTGGCCCAACCACCATTCAAAACATATATTGTTCCCCCTCTACACGGATAAGACTAGTACATGGATAATTTTTTTTAGAACAACATATAACTTGGTTACTAAAATTTTAGTATACATAGTAATGCTTGGAACCCTTATATTAGTACAACCAACATAATGAATTATTGACTCTATGTATAGGTCATACTTGAGTTGTGAAATTAATGAGTCCTAACTACATAATTTTAAATTGCTTGGCCAATGAAGTCCTAACCACACAAGATTAAACACTAAGGTATCTGAAAAACTACATCTGTCTTGATTCATGGTATGATGAGATGAATAGAAACTCATTTTCCTTCCTGGATCCAACAACATGAAAAAAAATCCTCTATTTCTTGTGTTATAAAGTAATTCTATATCAAGGATTAAAATCATTGATCCCTAAAATAAGGATTAATCAAAAGCTCATTCCCCATAGATATGAATCAGACCTATGCAGAGGTTTTCGTACCTCATACCTCATAATTATTTAGACATTTATCACATACCCATATATCCCCTTCTCATCAATCTAACTCCACACCCCAATAATTCATGAATCCCATTAATCACCCATGGTTATAAAAAATGGACATCTAGTGTCCTGCGAGAACCTTTATTTGACTATGCACGCAATGCCCTAGTAGCTCTACATATTTATCCTAAAAAATTGAATGTCAAACAAATGAGACTTATTCCTCACGAGAGAATTTTCCTACTACAGTATGATTATTTTTTTTAATCCTTGAATCATACCTTCTGTTTTGAGGGCTCCTAGAATTATGGTTTACACATTAATCCCCCGTTATCATCTTTGGAATACCAAAGATATCCTAACCTCATTTTCCCATATTAATTCATGATTCCATTGATATTTTGTCCCATGGAAGATGAAATTAATCTATGTTTTCAACATCCTTTATCCTAGGTATAATACTATATAGACTCAAAGATTATATCTCATTCACATTAAGTCACTCGCGTCCTTAATGCATGACAATGATTTGGATGGCCCAACAAATCTACTTTCTTGGATCCTTCCATCCCAAGGTGGTGAAGTATAACCCATTAAACACCTTGTTTCTCATAATGATAATAGCTTCCATGGGTTAGGAATTTGGGTATGGGATTCCCCACCGAGATAATGAGACTCCAACCCCATTAACTGGTCCTACTCGCACAACATTAAAAGGTATATTAGAGTTTTCCCCTCCATGTAAGGAATCATAAATTCCTTTCCTTATAATATTAAACTACCAGGTACCTAAAATATAGTTAAAATTATTTCACTCCCTGCACATTGACCAAACTTGTGCATGTTGTATGATTTTGGGACACCTAGATCTTCAAAATCGGTTCTCCATTTGATGTGGGAATCAAAATGAACCACCACAGATGTGGGTCAGATCAGTGTGGAGAGACTCCGGATTCTGTAGACAATCACTACCTTAGTGTTCCTAATATGTCCAAAATAATATTATTCATGCATTTAAATCCTTGATTCGAGGGGGTTGGAATTCTTTTATCCCCTAGGCCATAAAGAACTGAAGGTCAATGTCTTGTGGTCACATTTGATTGACTATGCATGAAATACCCTAGAGGATCTACATAAATAGCCTAAAATACAACCTATAAACCCAATAAAATTCATCCTTAAGAGATGATTTTTCAATTTTCAATGTGTCCAATAGATTCCAATCCCATTATCATCTCTCTTGGTCCGTGACCCCATGAAAACATAGTTTTCACTTTTCTCCATATTCACCTCTTGGACATGTTCCAAAACCATGGTCTTATAATACAACATTTAATGAGAGCTTCTATATTAATGTCCTAATTACTTGAAATTAAAACTTCATGAATATTGTCAAATTATTTTTCATTCATGGGCCCCGACATGCCAAATAAATTCATCCCTCATGTTCCTATGCATGAAAATAATCAGCTTTAGAATGTTCAATATAGGTTTTTCTTCATTGGAAACCCTATATAAAAAAGAAGTGCCCCATTTATATGTGTGAACCATATCCTTATATAAAATAAACATAAAATGACTACATGAAACATGATTCTTATCATCATAGAAAACTTAGTGACACATGAATCTCATATTTTGGGTCTATGTAATAAACAACATTGTACCACTCATTCCCACACAAGGGCCAGACCTATGTGAGGGAACTTACTCACACATGTATGGGAAGAACTACTCACCGATTCTTGGAAGACTTCAGCCTGAAATGTATGATTTTCATGTTTAGGCACCCTTTTTCGCACACCATACTCTATGTCTAGAATGGACTAATTCCCCATTACCATCCATGAAAATCAGAAATGGATTGCTAGTATCATACAGACACTTATGTTTGACTATGACCACAATTCCCCAGAGATTCTGCATATTTTTCCCAAAAATGGCCTATCATTCCAGGAGAAATAGTCCCCTGAAGAGGAATTTTCTACTTTTGTATACCCCAATGACGTTTATGTCTCACCTCATTCCCCAGTTACGAAACCCAATGTATTACAGTTTACATCGTTTCTCCACTTTCATTCCCGAAGAAGATATAAAATTTCTGTTAAGACCACCATGATAAGGAAAGGTCATTTATCCCATGGTTAGGGTAAAATGACTAAAATCATAGGTCTTAAATTTCCCATATGTATGATGTTAAACTCTATCATGCTCTATCCCTCATTTACCAAAGTCAGATTCTTATGGGAAAGGATTCACAACCAAAGATGATATAAATTACTCTTATACCCTCAGACATTGTTCCCTCAACGTACCGCTCATTATGTTATTCCATAAAAAAAATCTTCTATTAAAATCTTTGTCCATTGGAATTGGGAGGACAGTGTTCTAGAGACTCATTTTTATGAATAATGGGCACTATGTTCCGAATGCTATCCATAATCGGTATAAGAAAAATTGCCTATCAACCAAAGTAAAATTCATCCCCAATAGTGGAATTTCTAATCTCTATATTTCCCATGGCTTACAAGCTTCATATCACATCTCATTCTCCAGAAAACACAATTCAGGGACACAAAAAATCTCTTATCTATGTTTTAATGTTGTGTGTTCATTCTCAATTAACAAATCCAAAATAGGGTCTATTGCCCTATGAATCACAGTCCCAAACAATTCGACCTAAAATATCATTCTTGTAAAATTTTGTTCGAACTAAAACAATAGTAATGATATTTCTATTTGAAATACATTAAATTTCTTATAAAAGAGTCAACAGTTTTTAGGATGAAAACATCCAAAGGGAACTGTAGATAAAAGTCGAGTGTGAGATCACCAAACCTATGATATGTACGATTTAGGAAAAATTAACTTGTAAATAAAAAAATAGAAAGAGACACAATTCTTATTAAGTTAAAATCCCATAATGGGTAGCCAAAGAAAAATTCAAGTCACACCCAATATGCCCACATCATAATAGTCTTATGAAACAATTAGGGTAATAACAGAAAAGACACAAATTTTGTAGGATTTTCCATGTAACCCTAAGAATAGTCAAACTATGCTCGCAGACCCCCTTTATTAAGAAAAAAATTATACCATGATCAGATTGTTTTAGTTATCCCAGATTTTAATTCAAATTGGTATCCTGTATAAATTATTATTTATGTGTGGTAGATTATAAAAAATTTAAAATGCATGAAAAGTTAAAGGATAAGTGATGGAGTAAAAAATGTTTTCATTTAATTAATTCTTGATAATGAAGATGTCCATAACCTCAAGGAACTCCCCTATAAAAAGGAAAAACAAGATTATATAAAAAACTAAATGATTATAATAAATATTTTCAATCTCTTTCTAAAAGATCAGTAATTGTATCACATAGATCATCAAGATCATTCTATATAGTGGTATTCTGTGTAGCTTCATATTCAAACAAGGGTATTTTGTTGTTGATGTAATGCATTTAATTGAGTGAGACTATCTTCACAGATAGACAGATCCTCTTGAGTTACAATAATATAGTACACGAGTTTGTACAGATGTCCATCGTTGATGCCTCAAGAACCCAAGATGATATATTACCACTAGAGGGTGTCCCCCTAGTCTAAAAATTCATTAAGAGGAAATTTAATGAAAATGTATATATTTTAGGCCACACCCTTCTTCTACATTGCCTGAAAACTCCAGATAGTATTGAAACCCTGAACTTTCACCTCCACCTCAACAGGTATGTAGTTAGGAAATGAAATCATGGTTGGTGAGTCCGTCAGATTCTACGGTACCCATGTAGGGTAACATTTCTACAATATAGATAGTTTAAAATATTGATATAATTTTCGGAGGATAACTACATCTTCATGGATGCCCGATGACGTCCCACTGGGGCTAGATTTGAACAGATGATGGACCATGTCACCCAAAGACAATGGGGTTGAGTTTCTCTATAGATATTTATGTTGTGTAGAAGAGGTCCCATACAGACCAATGAATTGATGGGAAGACCGCATCTGAGTAATCAAAATAGAGGGAAATGGAGCAGTTGGAGCATGTAATATGGAAGTAGAAGAAGTCAAGGGCCATTACATACACTATATGGCCATGTCTAGTATGTTTTCAGGATAATGTGCTACCTATGATTTCGCATACTATAATAATATGTATGTATAGGACACTATGGGATGAGTAATGACATTCATTCCAGAGTCCTATCGCATCATCATCAACCATAGTTGAAGAATGATTATCAGGTGAGATTCCCTCATAACTATGGTTATTGGAATGAATGTGAGTCATTGTAGACATCTGATCTTATTCGAAGTCTGAAAAGGTACGTAGGTTTCAAAAAAACATCTTGTTTATATGAGTTGATAAGAATCAATCCAGAAATTTGATTAGGTATGATGGTGCTTCCAAAGATCCCCTCTCATCATCTGCTATTATTCTGTATGAAATGTGGTAAACTAAAATATGAAAATATGAAGGATCACTTAGCAATTAAATGATTCTATCAACACTGGAGGACTTGGGACGAACATAGGAAATATTGAGAAAAGCTGGACATGTGTCCAAATGAGGATCTGTCGTGGTATACCGATATTCGTAGCAAGGAAAATGTTTTACAATCCAAGAATTCAAAACATGAAATGGTCAGATAAGATGATGTGGAGGCTTTCATTCCTATATTTTCCATCAATTACTCATAAATTTTGGTGATTGTGGTGATGTCTAAATTGAGGGGCTTCCCCTCTACCAACATGGCTTCAATAAATAGGGTATAAACCTGGATGCCAGTATAAATATAATGGGAAGAGAAGATCCAACCACTAATTAACATGGTAAGGAAACCTGTAAGTCTGAGCATAGGAGATGCATTTTTTTGGACTTCATAACCCTTGGTGGTATAGTGATCTACCTTGAGGATAGCGTAATAAGAGCCCGAAATGAGTCGTGAATGCTAGGTTTTATGGGTTCATCTACGGCGAACACTCAGACTAGTCCATTTCTCTTACATGAATATTCAAATCCAATCCTAAAATGAAATAAGTGATCGATCATGAAGAGGATTACCATGTACACTCTCTGTTATAGTTAACAATTACCCTTCTAATGGGGATACTTTCTCAACATTCCTCCAAGAAGTAGTCATTTGTAAAAATTCATCATGCATGTCTCCAAGGATAGAATGTCCCCCTATCTGGTAGAAATTTCATAAAATAACCTCCACTTCTCTACGGGACAAGTAAAAGGTATTGCTTCTTGAACTCTAGCAGTTGAGAATCTTTAGTATTATCTCACCCAGTTTATTGATAGAGAATTGGGAGACCCACACTCCTTGGTTTCAAGCAATATTGATGAATCCATAATTCCTAGGCCTCTTCATTAGAAAAGTACCCTCTAGATTGTATATCCTATTTGGAGCTCCACCCTCCATTGGGATTGATTCATGATAGGTTAACAACAGTCAGTAAGCTCTTAATGACTAATTCAGAAGATGAACTTTGGTGATATTGATTGTTATGAATCCTCATATAGCCATTCAGAAAAAATATGGCTTTTTGGCTTGAACTAATCATGATTTCACACATGGAAATAATTTTATTTTTCTCATACTTTCGAGATGCCTCAAGATGAATAGTGAAGTCTCTCCTGTCAATAGGTGACAAAGGGTCATTGTCCAGGATACTAAAGCTACAGAGTGGTAATTTATTGGATAATGGGTATTCCATGAGCATTGGTGAGAGGATATATCTGTGGATAACCTCTTGAGGAAAAGTGTAGGAAGAAAGGTTGTCCCCGATGTTCTTGAATGTATATTTATTCATCTTTGTCACTTCTATTGAGATTAGTTGAAGATCCATCTATATTATACACACAAAGACTATAAAAATAGTCGGTCCAGTATAATATTTTGTAAAAGGACAAAAATATGAAGAGGATTGAAAGAATACTGCATAAAAAATAGTTCCACATACTTAACACTAACAGTAGTTTTCGTAAGTCATTCAATGAAAATCGATAGTTCATAGGACAACCCACAAGGCAATGGCATGTAAAGAATTTTCCCTCGAACAAAATAGTTCAGATATTAGGAGTGATGTGGACTGATCCATTTTTCATAGTAATCTAAACATCACAATGTGAATAAAAAAAGTTTAGTTTTAAAATCATAATCCAATTTTCAAATTTAAAATAGTAGTTCAATGTTGAGAGGGACTGTGAAAGGTTTTCGGTTCAAAGAATGAAAATCATGGTTTGTGGACAAAGGATTTAATGAAGTGTCTTCGTTACATAGAAGAAATTCGAGCCATGAAATTTTTTTGAGTGATTTTATTTGAGAATTTTGGTAAAATACAATTGAAAACTCCCCCTATATAAAGGTGTGGTCCTCTTATGGGTCACACTTTCTACAAAAATCTAGTTCAGTTTATGAAAACTTTCTAAATCATAATATCTTCCTCTTTCTCACAATCGGAATCCATTTTGTGGGGGGGGATTTTTAGGTTCTTTAAAAATTTAAATGGGAAATTAAATAATCCCATTATCTTGTAAAAAATGAAAAAAAATTTAAAATAGAATAATATAGAACTTTTGAAGTTGATAAGTTTGGATATGGAAAATAAGAAGTCTGCATACTAATTCTCAGGAACGGGTTGTGGAAGGCATCGCCTGTGAATTTAGTAGTATGCCGAAAGAAGACAACAATGTCGGCTACTGTGAATTGTATTTTTGGATGAATCGACTTGGGGATTTTTCTCCCATGTATGATTCCCAACACAAAAAACATCATTGAAAAAATGGAAGTAGAGAATTCTTCCCTCGTGTACCATCCCCAAGAACACAAATGCTCACTCATTAGTAAATGCTAGTAGCACCCAGTTATCAAGACGATGTCATTAGTGGGATTGAGGTAGTTAATGTTTTCACTACGAACCACAACCCTACGGGACATTATTGAACGAGTCATCCAAGGGCTAGGTGATATCACAATGGGCTTCCGTAAAAGGTTTCTGGAGGGCCATTGAACATTCTTCCCAGAAATCTATAAAAGGACCACAATGGGAGATGAGAATAGAATTGGATTTCAGAGGATTGTATAGACATTTGAGAAGGATTTATGAAGAGATTGATCAAGAAGTCTTGTCCATATTCTTAAAAATTCCCCCATGTTAAAACTCACCACATACAGATAAAATAATGAAGGAAACATAATAATGGGAATACCACAAACCTAATTCAATGACTTCGAATCACGACTCCTTCGTGGATGAAATTCTCAAGAGGAAAAGATCCAATGCCAATTTCTGACTCTATCACCCCATGTAGCATAACGTTATGCAGATGTAACCATGCACCATGTAGCAAAATGCTACATGAATGGAACTCAAAACCATATAGAATCATGCTAAGCAGCTAGAATCTAGTTCTGTGTAGCAAAGCACAATGTGGACCACATACAGGTCATCTTAGCATCATGGTATACTGATGGCCCATTGACTCATGTAGAAATATGTTACATGGGCAGTACCCTTCCTATAAGAACAAATGGTATGTGGAATGGGGTTCTTTTGTGCATTCCACCCTCCATCACCATTCATTTCCTTCTATTTCTGTCACCTTGTCCAAAGTATGTCCACGAACCAGTCTAACATTATTAGGGAAAATCCCATTCCCAAACAACTATACCCATATGATAAAACCACCGGGTTCATCAGAACTCCCTTTTGAGTTTACATACCCATGGTAAGAGGAGTCAAGTGGGTAATACTATCAATGGTACAGACCCCCTAAATTTCCATAAGTCTACATTCCCACGGTAACATGGTTCTGAACCTTTGGATACTGATGTGAATCTACACATTCTAGGGATCAAGGGTAGTAATTTTCCATTCTCTTCGATGAGGATCAGTGATACACAAGGTAAATCACATTTTATTTTCCATTCGATGAGAATTAACATCCCCCTTATCAGAACAAATTCTAGGGAACTCCCAAGGAGGTAGGCCACTAGATTTTGTTTTAGGTGGTTCCATCTATACTTCTCTCTGCCTCTGCCTAGTGCATCCCTAGATAGGATAATCTTATAATCCATTTTATGAAAACCAAGATTATATGGGAACATTCAAATCCATTCCTCTCTCTTCCTTTGGTCTATAGTTCCATCTACTAGACTATAATGTGGAAGATGCAATCTTTAGATCCACTACCTCCTCTTGTTTCTCACACCGAGAATAAATCATGTTGGGTTAAAGACTAGAGGTTATCATGGAATCCACATAACCCCGTATTATGGGTATCCTATGAGGTGTAAGACCCAAATGAAATTAAGTACAAGAACTCTGATTCTTTCTCTGATCCGGATACGTCAGACACATACCTAAGCCCTGAGCTCAAGGAACATTCTCTTTACCAGTCAGTACCAATATATTTTCCCAAAATAAGACAGGGAATGATTTTTAGGAGGAAAACCCAAATTATTTCTCGCAAATGGGAATCTCCCATGTGTAATACCAATCATGAAACCACAAACTGGTATACTTAAGGATATAAGTCACAACTCAAACTGAACTATGAGGGCTTTGATTCTTAAAAAAAATAGGATACCTTGGAAGCCTTCTTGAGGAAGAAACCTGATTCCAAAAATTACCATAGTGTTCTTAAGGACACATTCTTGGTAGGGTCATATCCACCTAGGATACCATATGACTTTTGGGCATCCTTGTCCACATTGACATATTTCGCACAGGAAATCATGACTAGGAATCTTTCTCTTAGACATCCTGGACACATGATGTTCAAATTCATGGATGGGTCGCTGTCACTTATCTTTAAAAATGATGGGTCCAGTAATTTGACACTAAACTCTATGGAACCTAATTCCCCTCATGAGGATACATAAGAAGCCCACATTATGGTTTTGATCCTGATATCAAAAATATCTCTGTGCCATTTGGAAGATGAAAAACTCAAGAGCGCCTCGCTACTTGTCTAATTTTTGAAATGTCTCAGTCATCCATAACCCATTTATATCAATGAATGATCTCAAACCCCTGATGTAATATGTCGAATCATGCTTGGAAATGAATAAATGATATGATAACATATGAAAATTTCATAATCAATAAGTGAGTCCTGGAATTGGAAATAATTTTCCCAAAAGGGTGTGTTGGCCCCGGCCTCCCATCCTCTCAACCAATGGATTCATTAAGTGTTATTGACCAAATTGTCTAATGAGATCCTTCCTTTTGAAATAATTTCCATGTATCATGGATTAATGGTCCACTGGGTGTTTCTAGAACATCTAATAAATCCACTAGATACTATCAATGGACATCGCAAACGATATTTGTGGATTATAAAAACCCTAAACCCCACGCCATCACCAGAAAAGACCACTAAATTTTGGAACCCTTTTCAAAACACAAAAAGTATATATTGCCTAGTATATGTGTGAACATCTCAGACACACAAAATTGTTATGATTTGAATCAATTTGTACAAAATGGTGTACCTAACATTAATAACTTTATAACAGCACGAAAATAGTTTTTATCTATCGGGACATTTTTTTCGCATCCACACACGCACCTCAAGATGAAATAATCAGATTCCAAAAAAAATTATTACACAATCATATACTCCCAAAAAACACTCTAATATCTTAAATAAATAAAATAAATCATTAAATAAATATCATATATGAATAATTAACACATTCCAAAAATTAAATCATTAACAATAAAATATGTTTTATATGTGAAATATTTTAGTAAACTTCATCTTTGATAAAATAAATCCATATACAATAAAATCTATAATCACTTCCAGGTTCATTAATACAATCAAACTTACTTTTTTCAAACATATTAACTCATTATGCAAATAAATTTTTAATCAATGTTATTGTCATATTATGGTATATCTCTCTCTCCATCGCGTGTTCTCAAAATAATCCGCACAACAGTAAATTACTTTTCCATGTTTTCAGAACCACTCAACATATGTCATCAACAGAATGATCTAAAATTATGATATATGAATCATTAAATGATTCATCATAATTACTACCATAATATCAATAATAAAACACTTTTACAAAATAATCCATTTATCCTTATAAATAAAATCCTCAATCAAACATCTTTAATGATTGGCATACTATGAGATATTTATGAATCTTTGTGATTTATATTGGAATAGGGATTTAACTCAGATAATTCCAAAATTCTCACATATATTAAACTATAAATGGTACCTCGTGATAATCATTATTTAAATACTTTAAATACAATATTTATCCAATGAAAATTACTTTCCCTGTTAAATAAATTTTTTATACATAAAACAACTTATCATTAATTCGATACGTTTTTCTTGGATCTAATTTCATCATACATAAAATATTTGATAATTTTTATTCTATCATCTATTATACTTATAAATAATACACCTTTAAAACAAATTTTTTATCTTTTTATATGTTCTTGTAATCTCACTGATATTGAGCCTATTAATCATAGGACACTATTGATGACTAGGAATAATAATATATTATCATATTTCATATAAACATTTCATTACTTTATCATAAGAATAATCATTCCATTTTCCAGGATATTCCATATTAACAATATTCCTATTGGATACATCTATTAAAAAAAGGATTGTGCAAGAAATAATAATCATAGTAGGTAATTAAGAAATCAATAATAATCAATAATAGTATATGTAATGAGTGACACGTTATTTTTTAAATAATGATTATTAAGATTATCCAAGGTCATGTATGGTCATTATATATTGAATTGTTTATAATATTTTTTGAGAAAATGAGAAATAATCTAAGCATATCCCAGATGGGTTTCAAAATAAGTGTGTAGTCTTCGACCCACTCTTCATAAACCCATGGGGATTTATTTAATATCCATTACGGAACAGTCGAAGCTATTACTCCTTATTTTATATATACTATAACTATATACACTTTTATTATTTAGATAGTGATGTGTATACATGACAAAACAAAATTATTACTTTAAAAATTGTTTTTGATCTTATCCTATAAATAAACATATCCCCATATTTTTCAACAAAGATTTCAAATCATAATTTCCAAAAAATAAATAATCCCTTCCACGATACAAACTATAATCACATAATCCTTAAATAAATAAATATTAAATAATTTTAGAAGAAATTTTAATACATATAATAATATTATATTCCCCATAACAATAAAAAATTAGTGTATTTGAAATATAGATACATAATCAATATATTTAATTGAAAATCTTGAAATCATACCCTACTCACATTGATTCAGCATCACCTAGTTATTGAAATATAAAAATTGGAAATTAGATTCTCAATAAGTGTAAACATAGTAAATATCAATCGATGGTAATATTCAAGAAGAATATAATAATAAGTTAATGATATCTTCTTCATAACTTAAAAAATTCATAGAAAATATATCGTAGATCATAAACACAGGTCACAAAATAAAATAATAGAATCTAAAAATACATTATTGTTTAGAGTTATAAATTATCATTTTTCAATGATAAAAAATTAAAACATATATAATGATATTTTACATACCATATAAATTTTATTACGCAATCATAATAATAATAATAATATCATAGGGATAATATATTTGTCATTGTATTACATAAACATGATAATTCCAAAATTCATATATGAAATAATTATAACTAGTTACTTTTTTATCTAATAGGAGTTTACTAAATGCATTATCTCTTAGGATTTTTATAACTCTGTCATATCAGAAGATTTATCTACTATGTCATCTCTTACAATATTATTAACAACATCATCATTAAGATACTTATTTAGTCTATCATCATTACCCAATGAATTTTAATGAATTATTATTTTAGTCATACCCATCACATAACAAATATCCATTTATATATATTACATATTACCAAAAAAACATTCATAATATCAATATAGCATAAGCCGTTGTAAAAAACTAGATTATTTAAAAATCTCATCATTAAAAATTAAAATTTCTATATAAATTATATTTATTCTATCATTGAATCATATCCACTAGAAAACACATGTAACGTCTACGCATTTTATTGTATATAACAAATAACATTAAATTATTAATGGAATATTTCATCTGTAAAAATAATATGATCACTTTTAGTTATATTAATTTAAAAGAATAGAAAATATTTTCTTTAAAAATATTCATGGAAAAATTTAAGGGAATATTCAGAGCATCAAGCAGTCATGACAATGTAATTTTTTTTATGACTTAATCATTGAAAATGAATATTTTCACACAACTAGTAAAAAAACCGCATTTCAAAAATCAAAAGAGATTATTTCTAATCCATTTTATAGAAAGAAAAAAATGGAAAAAAATAACATTAAATAATATTTGTATGATTTGAAATAAAATCTAAATACTTTATCGAACTCTAATGTATGGGAGGATGATACCAATTTAAAATAGTTGAAGTAAGTTTGTCATCCTAACATTTTTAACCATATTCAGTTCCTAAGAGGGGTAAATAGAAATAAAATATTAAAAATCATAAAATAACTTTAAGATAATAAAATAAAATGGTTTTATTATATAAATATCACATAATTCCCCTCAATGGGAAATCAAGCATCAACAATCTCAATTAAAATGATCCTGAAACATAAATCCCTTACAACGTTGGTAAACATCGAATAAAAAATAAAGAAATTGAAATAGTTATATTCATTTAATTTATCCACAACTATAATTTTAAATATCATAATATACATTCATGTGATTTATAAAAAACAAAAAAGAGAAACAGGTGGTGAAAATGGAATATGCCTCACATAAGTAAATGTTAGATGAGAAACTCATTCCTCAAGTCCCTTATTTCTTCATATATGTTCATATTTATTTTAAAATAAATATATATTTATTATATATATATTTGAAGACTGTATTCATATGTAACATAAAATTTAAAATTCCTTTATAGTTTCCAATTATTCTTTCAAAAACAATTCTTATTTAAAATAGACATTATGTTGAAAACTGGTTTGTCTTCCATGTTTGTTTCAATTCGAATGTTCTAGATCATGCACCTTGGTTATTAATTAGTCATAGAAATAATCATAATCATGATATAGTTTTTATATTTTAAATTTATATACAATTTAAATATATTCATTAAAATTGGTGGTGAAAATTGAATTACATCACTTCGGGGAGATATCAATCCGTATGTATGTATCCACAAGTGATGTTTCAAATTTTTAATCGTTATAGTGACATAAAGGTAAATAAATAATCAAAATTATAAAATAAATATTATATCATATATTTTAATTAAATATATCATTATTAGCATCTATAGAAAACAAAAAACTAATAACAAATCACAATGCATTTTGGAGGTGATGATCCACACGTATGCATGAGAAATGTTATCTATTTATAATAGATGGAAAGGTAAGACCGAAGAAAATATATTATATTCAGAGATCCCTAATTATTTCATAAATATTATTTATAAATATTATGTAAATCCTAATTACACAAAGTAATTTATAGTGGTGGAAAATGATTAATATCACTACACAGAGGCGATAATCCACACATATGATTTAATTATATATTAAATTATCATTTGAGGGATATGAGATGGATAAAGGTTAAAAATATACATAATATTAGCTTTTAATGATTTATATAGAGATATTTAATATATTATAATGAATATAATATAATTGTAACTGATAATTGAAAATAAAAACCGAAAGAGATATGTTAAAATGATTACCACCTCTTTGAGAGAGAACCTTTTTATTACTCCTTGAGGATCCTTGGGATGGTATATCTTAGAGGGAAATCCCACAATATATTATATAAAAATATATATAAGTTGTATTTTCTTGGGATGTTCATACCATATATCTCAAGGATATGTGTAGATTAGACGAGTGTTGATTTCATTTTATAGTACAAGAAATGAAGAACTTGGAATCAGTTAGAATATTTAAACATAATATGTTCATATTTTTGAATGTTGAACAGAACAAAAATGTATAAAATTTGGATTATTATGAGTATAAGTAATATCATTAAATAATATATATATATACATATATTAAGGATATTTTTTTACCACATATCACTTGTCTTAACCCCCGATAACCCATAAGAAAATTACCACCATATTATATTTTTAAAACTTTTAAGGGTCAATAATGTTACTATAAAAATAAAAGTGACCCATAAGTGGATAATTATTTATATTAATGATTATATCTTATAAAATATTCACAAGATAATTTTCAATGTAATTTTAACTCATTTCAAAATATAATAATTTACATAAAATACTATTAATTTTTGTTTTCAAATTAATCACATAGTTTGAATTTTATTTAATAAATGTAGAAATCTAAATAAAATAAATAAAATTAACAAAAAAAAATATTATATATTTCTCAAAAATTCATGGAAACCAATTTTTCATCCACAATTTATTTTTTATAATATTTTAATAATCATATATTTTATTTTCATTTATGACTTGAAGAAGCACTATATCAGCATTGTGTTGTGGTTTAAGTTAACTATTACATCATGAGAAATATAAAATAAATTACCAGGAATAATTTTTATTAATCATTAAAATAACTATATAATAAAATACACATCCTTTTTATCTCTAAAATTATATTAGATATATTATAAAAATAGTGCCATGTTTTGTATATATTCCTTACCTAAAATGATGTTATGGAAATTGTAAAAGGAATGAGGTAAAAAATTATCAAAAATAAATAAATATAATTAATAACGAAATGAACCTATATAATAATATAATTGCATTATATTATTAAATATATTAGCCTTATCTAATAATTTTACCCCTATTTAAACAATATTAAAATTACGATGGGAAAAATTACTTACATTAGTTTTTATTTATAATGAAACAGAATATGGAACTATTTATAAAATTTTAAACTACATATTCTAAATATAGAATTTTTTTTCAAGATTCAATTTCTTGAGGTTGAATAAACAAATTTTATAATAAATGTTTAAAATGAAATGAAAAATAATTTTTTAGAAAATTCCATTTATAATTCTAAAATGA
This sequence comes from Viscum album, assembly GCA_963277665.1. Classification (NCBI taxonomy): domain Eukaryota; kingdom Viridiplantae; phylum Streptophyta; class Magnoliopsida; order Santalales; family Viscaceae; genus Viscum; species Viscum album. The sequence continues at coordinate 1,878,697,743 of OY728161.1, forward strand.
CCTTCTAAAAAATAAAATATAATGTTAATTATAATGTCATTAATCAGATTACATCAAAATATATCATAATTCATTTAAATTATGAGAAATTTTTAAAATAAAATCAAACTGTTAAATTAAATAATTTAATGAAAATATAGGGTAGTGTTTTTTAAAATTTGTATTTCTCACTATTTTTTAAAAATAATTTTTTTTGGAAAATAATATAAATTCATGAAAATATATTATTAACACATTGATTTAAAAATTTATATTTATTTCATAGAAAAAATTTCTTAAAATGGTAGATTTTAATTATAATGTATCTCCATAAAGTGAAATAAAACCACTTTTGAAGAAAGCTTTTTGGGAAGCATAAAATGAATTTGCCAACAAATTATTATTTATTTATTATGAATAAATCAATTGATTTGAATTAAATAATATTAAATAATATTTTTTATAATGTAGTAATTACTTTTATAATAATTTCAAATAATATTGATCTTCTTATACATACATCAAAGTTAACATCTAGGTTATAATTGTCATAATTAAAACGAATATCATATATCGCATAATGCTAAGTGTTTAATGTTATGTAAGTTGTCTATCATAGTATTATGTTACTTTAAATTTTTATTGTGATAAAGAAGTAGAACTAATATTTTTCTTGGTTATTTGGATGGGGTACCAGTGATTAATGGAAGTGGTGTTTTCTTATTAATGTATTTATTTCTATTTTTTACGAGAATAACGTGTAGAGGAACTGTTTCTAATGAAATAAATATGATAATTGTTAAAAAAATGTATGTTATCAGATATCAAATTAGGATAGTTCTATACTTGAACTTATAACTAATCCATTGTGTTCAAGAAATATAAAAATAAATTTTTATAATGATATAATTTAATTTTTGTTCATGATTTACGTCTAGAAATTCCTAAATTCCAATTAATTTTTAAATGAAATAATTTTTTATCATAAATACTTATTTGGTTGAAAAGTTGTTTCTAATATAAGATATGTGAGGTTCAAAATGTAGAGATAAAACTAAAAATAGTCTTGTTTTAGTGATACATAATGCAAGAACTATTATTATAATCCCCTTGTTATTCAGTTTAACCCTTACCATAGTGAATAAAATCTAAATGTAGTATTATTCTTTATAGAATAAAAGTAAATATTCCTTATTGCATAATATTAATATTCTAATTCATTATTTAAAATCAATTTTAAAGAGTATAATTCACAACATAGGTAAAAATTAAATTTAATATTATACCACAAAACATAACTAATGTATATTTTATATTGTATTTTTATTCATAAAAATGAATTTATAATGAAATCATATATATAATTGTAGAAAAGGATAAGTAGATATATTTATAAATAAAATATCACATATTATTTAGAAATAAAAACATATATTTCTATACTTTCCATATATTTTAAATGAACTATTTTACTCCATAAATATATATTTATTGAATGTGAAAGGAGTTTAAAAACATTTCTGTCATTCATATACTATAATGATGTCATAAAAGTAGCTATATTTTTAAAACAAGTATTTTCACTCTTTACCAAAAAATAAAATTTTTCCTAAAAACCCAGAATAATCAACTGAAGCTAATATTAAAATAATGATTTAAAAAATGATGTTTATTTAATGATATCAAAATTATAAAATTTCAGAATTTTAAATTTAAATGGAAATAACTAATATATGGAATTAAAATTTTAGCTAAAAAGACCTTTTTAATCATCAAGTAATCTTAATTATATTTTATAATAATTTATAATTAACCATGTGTTAATTTATTAGAGCATAAATTGATGATATTATGTTATGATTAATTTATTCAAGGGAAAAAATTTGATTTTTTTAAAAATTCTCTTTTTAACATTGTGTCATTTTGATCATATAACATTAATTATTTATTTTCTAATCAATTAATTTTATTATTTAAAAAAATTAGGTATCATAAATTTTTACCATATGTTTATTTAGTAAGGGTTTTTTGAAATATTTATTTACTGTTTTTTGTTGGATGTTACATGTGTTTAAAGATTTTAAATAAAGTATTTATCAAAAAGAAACCACATACTGAAATGTTTTCATTTAATATTATCTCTAAAAAATAAAATTAATACTTATAATATTACTTTTTCATAACATAAAAAAATAATCTTAACATAATATATTTTATGATTTATATTTTATATTGATATATAGTTCCTATGTTACTTCTATAAATGATAGTATTTCCAAATTAAATATTTCTATAACTATGTGTATACCATTATAAGATCGATACATGTGAATGAGTTCTTAGATGCATACCATAATGGCTCGAAGATTTTTACCATATAAGAGATGATAAATCTATAAACTAATTGTTAGTGTTTGATGAATTAATTTGGTGTTAAGATAGAGAGTGTGAGAAAATATAATTACTTGATTTTTATCTATTTTATATGGGAAATTCAATACTTCTATTTAGTTTCTATAAGTTTTCCATATTTTTTTTGATCTTTTAATCTGAATAATGAATAAGTAGAATACATTTTTTATTATTAAGTAATGAAAATAATATTTTAATTGATCATATTATTTTTAAATCAACTATAATTCATTAATCATATTTGTTTCCAATTAATAAAACATATATGTTGTGTCTTAGAAAAAAAGATAAAAATAAATTATAACCATTACATCCATTATTATAAATAATTTAATTAATTTGGAATAAATTTTTTTATACTTTATATTCAAATTACATAATCCTCAAATGTAATCAGTCCCCAAAAATAAAAGTTTTGTAAAATTCAATCTTAGGTATAAGATAAATTATTGAAACTAGGAAAGTTTGAGTCACCTTAAAAGAGACCACCAATTGTATTCTCATTGTATCTATATTATTATTTGGTGTCTAGATAATTATATAAATCCTTAGAGTGTATAATAATGAATCAATGTTAATGAATAATAAAAAAGAGCCCATAGGTTTTTATAAAACAATGAATGAGTTTATAATCAATGTATATTAAATCATAAAAAAATAATTATTTTCACATATTATAATTAAATAATCATGGAAATTATATATTGTGCTCTTATGAAGTAAATTCCATTTATGATTACTACATTAGATAGAATACTTTCCAATATATTTAATTTTGAATAAATATATTTTGGTTTCCTCTATATCACTCTTGAATTTATGATCTGGATTAATATTAACCCCATAGTTGTAACTCTTATTTAAGAAAAATTGTATAATGGATCAAGAGGGGTAAATTTAGCTCTAAAATTTCACAACTTATTTTTATAATCATCATTTAAAATATAAATAACTATAATATAAAGGAGAAAATATATTATAAGAATGGAATATAAGATATTTTGTAGTTATTTAGGTAATAGACATCTCATTGTCCACTCTACCAAAAATACGAGTGAGCTTCATGACATTCATTATGTCACAACCATTGACTAATGAATTTATAAATTGAGTGTAATCATTTTTCACAAGTTGTAAATGATAAAGGATATATTATATGGATCCTGTTATAATATATAAAAAACCATTTCCCCACTGATAGTACAAGGAGTGGGAACTCATACATGAAAGGAAATGATAAGAATAAAACATCCATTAAGGATCAAATTTTCAAGATGAAACTAAAAGCCAATAATTTATTATAGAGAATAAATTTCTTCATTACCGATTAATTTAAAGAAAATTTTGAAATCGAAACAATGATTCATGTAATATCAATAGCATTAAAAATGTTTTTGGATTCTTCTTTTGTTAATGAACAAAACTCATTTCATTTAAATTAAGAAGATGATGGAATTCAAAAAATTTATTGTTGTTCTTTTCAAACATAGAAAATTTTACGATTTATTAAAATTATTTATCCACATATATAGCTTATCTTGAGGTTCCATCATTTAATCAACATAAAATATAAAAAAATCAATATCATTTTTTATCCTTTTCTAAAAAATATTAGGTTCACCTTAATTTGGTAGTAATATTTAGCAATCATCAACCATTAATATTTTAAAATGGTTATTGAAAACATATTTATTATTTTATTATTCTAAATATTTAAAAATAGTATTTAAAATTCTTTAAAATACTCCAATTATAATAAATAAAATTTGATGTAGCTAAAATAATTTAAAACTAACTATACGAATTTTTTTCCAAAAATCAAATGTTAGGTAGAAACATTATAGCCAAATATTCCGATATGACTCTCTGAAACATTTACATAGCTAAATTAGTGTGTAAAAATGTCTATAGATCCAAATCCTCATAGTTTTTTACTTAAAGTAAAAGATCGAACAATGTAGCCAAAAAAATTTCATATTAGATTATTTATAATCATTGTCTACATAGTGTTTATTGTTAATAGTAAAATATATATCAAGTGATATTTTAAATAAAACAATTCATAAAAAAACTTGTGTTTATTAAATTTTAGTGTTTAATTCTTATCGACATAAGTGATTATATGTATCCAATTTCATTAGGTATCTAATTTATCAATTTTAGTTATTTTGTGTGGATAGTATCATAATCTGATCAATTCAACATCTATTAATTAAATTTGAAATAAAACTTTTGTATGAAGAAATTATCTCATTGGAAAATTTTAATACATAGGTTCTCTTGTAATAGTATACAATTTAGCCAAAAAATTCCACGTGATGGTATTTTTCTTTTCATATAAAAAAATCAATTTTGGGACGAATAAATCTTTTCAAATTAAAATATAACTTTAAAATTTTTAAGAACAATTATAAATAAATTTAATAGAATCATATAAAATTGTTTTTTTGATTATCACTTCATATGTTATGTGAGATATAGTGTAAGAACATTATAAGTCCATGAATTTTATCCCTTATTATCATCAAGAAAACCCTATATGAAAATGAAAAAATATTAATGGGTTTGATAAGTAAAAAAATATAAAATAAAATGGAAAAAATAAAATGGAAGAAAATAATTAATATAACTAAAAACTATATAAAAATATTAAAATATGACTAAGAATTGTAAAATTAATAGTTCATGGACATAAATAAGAGAAAGAAAGATAGTAAAATAAAAAAAGTAAAAATAAAAAAAATAAACCATAAAAGAACACTAAGATATGTATTTTTATTTAATATCATGAAATTTAAAACATACTTCTTATGAATATATTTGGTGCCAAAATGTAGAATAATCTCAAATTTATAATTTGGTCATGGTAAAGGATTCCCAAAGAGATAAACTATAGTATATGATCATAGAGACTCGATAAGTGGATAAATGAAATCTTTCCAAACATTTTTGCAGAAGAAAATTCGCCACTAAATCAGGGATTGTACTTCAAAAAAGAAATTTAAAGGTGTAGAAAAGATATTATAATGTTTCCCTAAATGTAAACTATATCGTTACATTCTTTATTTAGGTATAAAAATGGGTTGTGTTCCACCTTCAATAGATGGAGTTCAATATGAATCATGAGCCTCAACTTATTGTAGGTTATCTTAACGGTAAAAAATGGTATGATCAAAAAAATTATTCAAATTATTCATGAAATTATGTAGCTATTATGCATAGAAAGAAATATTTATATACTACTTATTAGATATATCATGTGGATTAACCAAATGTCAATCTTTTTGATAATATCATCCTTATATATGTCCATTATATAATTATAGTTCTTTCTGTTTTTCTAATAAATTAATTTATGAGATATTTTTATTTTGATTTTGAAATATTTTTTCTGTGTGGTGAAGAATTTCTTTAATGAAAACATAGTAGGATATTGTGAGTTGGATTCTATAATCTAAAATTATCTAGGCATGTTCCATCAAAAATTAAATAAACAAGAAGAAAGGTTGAGGAACATGGAATAATTATATTAAAATTCTAGATTAATGATAAAAAATAGTTCAATAATAACTGAATTGATATGAAAAAACAATTTCAGATAGGTTATTGATTAGAAATTGATATGAGGGAGGGAGAAACATGTACACTGGGATCATGTACTGATTTCATTATTTTTTTGATCATGATTTCTATTCTAATTGGTAGAATCATTTTCATCATATGCATATTTAAAGGATTATTTTTTTCAAAAGTAGGAATACCTTATGTAATATATTATAACACAATTAAAACACAAATTTAAGAAAACAATAGTCCCATTAAATTTTATAAATTAGTTATATAAACCTAATTATGTATAATTCTCTTTAATAGATCGATATTTGATTCTATCTCATCCATGATCTCCCTAAAGTCAAATTTTTTATTTCCAAATTCACTAAAAATCATAGTATAAAAGGTTGGAACATTTACTTAAAATCTAATCTATCTATATGTTAGTTAATTAAAGGTGGATAACTATCAGTCTCAGAGGGAATAAATTCTACGCAACTACTTTAGTCCTTTACATTTTATGATAATTAAACACTCTAATACTGTTATCATTAAATTCTGTTATATTAGAATCTTCACTAGGAACAATGATATCTCAAGTATCATGGTTATCATGATTAGATAATCCAATAGGTATAAAATATTACATATAACTATGGATATTATATTTTTTAGTAATATTTTATGCATCAGAATTAGAAACATCATCCTCTATTTTCACATTCATAGTTCCAATAGATTGAATTGCATTTTCATCTGCAACTTGTTGAACTTCCATATATACTCTCGTTGGTTCTAAATGTTTATTTATGTCTTCCATAATAGGTTCATTAATTTATTCTATATTATTATCCGGCATAGTTGGTGATGCATACCTATGAAGCAAGGGTCTACAAAAATCACCATCAAGTAGTTCTGATAGTGGTGCAATGGGTCTAGCTTCTCTATCATTTCCACTTAAAACTGGAATACGTAAAGAAAATTATAAGAATTTCTAATGGTTTTTGAAGAATTTATTTCAGTGAATTACTATTTTTCCTTTTGAGAGATTATCCTTCATTCATATAAACTTATTTCTTATTAAAAATAGTGTATATATATATTGTACTACAAGAAGGATTATAGGACATATTTCTCCTTCTGTGGAAATAGATATCAATGAGGAACATCATGTATCATGGAATAAAAAAATGCTTCCTATTAAATAGCTGATATAGTAGATATATATATCCTTAAGTTGTACCATTAAAAACTCTAACTCTATTTTATAAATACCGATTTAAATTAACATACTTAATACTATCCTATTATCGTTAATACCCTAAAAAAAGATTCCTTTCAAACATGGATGTCTCAAATAGGTATTTGATATACATATCACACCTAATATCATCTATAACCATGTTTATTTGGGTAAAATGAAATTTTACACTTATATGAGAGTAATGTATTTCCCAATTATAGTACCTTTTATTAAAAAAATTATATACATTAATTTATTAAAAAATAATTTCAATACTCCAAGATATTTGAAACTTAGAATTCACATAACTCTCACACACATTCTTGTAATGAATCTTTTTTTTCTTTTTTCGAAAAAAATACTCACCCATGAAAACATAAGACTTTATTAATAAGTATTTCATGTTTAACCATATATAATTAATGGATTTACAAGAAATCACTTTATGTTGTGAGAAAGAATCGATGTCCTTCTTTAATGGACCTTTAGTTCCATTTTCTCTCCTCTTATCATTTCCAATGATTAAACTAGGATGATAAAGTTAAATATCATGACATTTTATTGATTTGGTGAATTATTTATCATTTCTTGCTTTGATATATCACATGTAAAAGAATTTATATAAGACATTTCATGTACATGGTTTTGGTGAAGAAGGATTATTAGTGTGAATTGTTTTGTTTATTGAATTTTAGAAATGGATTCTAAAATATTGTAAAATAAAAAATTTAATGAAGCTTTTATATAAATACTATAGAATCCTTATAATTATAATTTGAAAATAAAATAAAAATCTATTGTGTAAATTATTTTTAAAAAATATTATTATCATAGAATATATAGAATAAATAAGAAAATTAAATACATCAAAAAGTAAATCCTAAAAATATCATTCAAGATAACATAATAATTTTATAGATAATTTTTTTTATATTAATATATTTAGTATATTTTTTAATAAAATATTAACTATCAATAGAGATTATATTATTATATATATCAAATAATATATTTTTAGTAAAGATAAATTTAAGAGAGATATCACATTTTTATATGTAATATCTCAAGAAATGATTCCTCGAATATATATTATTTAATATAGAATATTTCATGTTTCTTTTAATTAAAATTATTGAACTATTCTCATAAAAATTGATTAGGACATGACTAAAAATAAATCAAAAGGTAATCAATGTTTGTTTCATCCACCACACATTTACACAAAATCCTCTATAAAAACAATATTATACTTCAATAGTTAATGAAATAATGTATTGTTTAGCCTTAAAGGAAGAATATATTAAGGATTTAAAAAGTATTTTGTGGAAACTAGATGTGATTTTTCAATCTATTCTACGGAATGAAAAATCATCATCAAAAAATGAGATCACACTGATATAATAATTTTTTTAAAAAAGTATAGAATGTGAATCTTGTCGTTTAAAATATAATAATATTTATAAGAAACATTAAAATTTGATTCTTTTTTTCTTTGAATCTAAAATACAATCATATTGAAAATATTATATCTAATCCACTAACATTCATATTTACTATGGTCATGATTATTCTTTTAAAAATATTATTTCAAATAGTTTCCTAACTTCATCCATATAAACAATTATATTCAGAATAGATAGGGATGTCTTATAATTTACTACATTCTTGTATAAATCAATTATGTATATCATGAATGTATTTTCTTTTATTTAAAATATTTTAAAATTATTTTTTATAAATCATAGATTTAGGAATGATATATAAATCACCCATTATGCACTTATCAAACTCATTCTACATAATACTCTAAAAATAATTATAAATTTTTTTTATGTGAAAAATTGGATCATTAGTATATATTTGAACAGGTGAAATATATATTGATGGTGTTTTAAAAAAATAAATATTCTAAAACTAATAAAAATATTTTTGAGAAAATAATAATAATTAACTATTCCTATCAAGCACTAGGGGACTTTTTATGATCATAAGTTTAAATTTACATTTTTTTAATAGTATGATATTCAATACATTGATTTGGTTTAATATAAATTTAACCAATAATATAACCATTTGTAAATAAATATTTAATATCCATCTTATGATATCATAATTATATAATGCAATTAAAACAAAACACACATTTGTTATAAAAGAGTAATAAAATGGATTACAAACTAATTACCAAACCTTGTTCCTTTTGAAAATGTTCAATTCATGTTTTATAGCCACTACCCAAAATTCATCAGCAAAGTACGTTTATATGGTTTATGGTCTAATTTTAGAGAGATAGGTATAGAACCAAATAATGATTTGTAAACCTCTTCTAGTTTTTACTAATTCATCTAATATTTCTATATAAGTATATAAGTGTTTTGTTAAATGGGTTTAGTATATCTATGGTGACAACCTTTATGATCACTATTTTTTTACCATTTTAGCGCTATTTATTTTAAAATAAATTTATAAATCATTATAATTTTCATTTTTAAAATTATGGATCAGCCACATATTTTCCATTTATTAACATAAACAATAACCTTGAATATTTTTATAGTCAAAATTACCACATTAATTAAATTTCACATGAATTTTTTATTAATAAATCCATGAATTTTAATTAAAAAATATATAATCAATATATTTTTTTGAATAAAAAAATATATTATTTCCTCATCATTTATATATCATTTTACGTGATTATAATTATTTTCTAATATGTAAAATCTTCATCAAAAAACACTGATGTATTCAAATATTAGTTTTATGTTTGTTACATTGGAAATAGATTTTCTATATTATAATAGACCTAATAATGTGTCTATTTACATCATAATATTTTATGTTAATAGATTCATCTCAAAAATTATTTGAAATTCTACATTTAAAGAACATAGTCTTACAAATTTCATGGAAAGAAGTATTCCTCCTTTCATGTACACTATTCTAAAGAATGTTTGAGGTTAAGAAAAATTGTTTTTTATATTATTTTTTAAACAAAATTAATTGAACTCATGGGTTTCAATTTCTCTCTAATAAACACTTTTAATAAAAAATAATTTCAGAATTTTAATTATTTCAAAAGAGTAAATAAATTCTATTATAAAATGGAAAAGAATAACTATTACAATTAAAAAATAGAACCCATATACATCCATAAATCCCATCTACTAAAACATAAAAAATGTTAATGTTCTAGGATTAGTGTTGTAAATGGTAAAACAATCTGAGGGGATAAGTAAAAATTTCCTAGAAGTATAAATCTCTTTAATTAATATAATAAATGTTTTTTATTTCATATATATTTGGAATTAATCAATTTGTTTTTACCTAGTCAGTATTTAGGTAAATCATAAATAATATTTATTTTCGAAAACATTCTAAAGGACTAATCATTATGACGACCATGTTTTCTATAAGAAATTGACAATTCATGTAATTCAACAATAAAAAAGGATACAATATGTCTACTAGAGTAGGTAGGACCTAATTATTACTGAATTTTAATTCTAAGTTTAATAAATTTATTTATCTTTTATATGAATAAATAGAATTCCTTATAATAAAAATTAATTATTCATGAATGTAACACCCCAAACCATACCCATTGACTTGGTAAGCGGTTGTGGTATTAATAGGCATTATGTGGCATCCCAATAAAAAAATTATAGATTTAAAAGCCAATGGATTTAGGAAATATTTATGGAGGATTTTACCATTAAATATTCAACTTCTAAAAAACAAAAACAATAATTAAAAAATTCTCTATATGACACATGAGTAGAAAATACAACACAAAAAAACAAAAAACACAACTATATCGGTGTAATAATATAAATTTAATGACATATTTCAGGACAACCAAAAGGCCACAACTCAAACTACCAAAAAAAAGTTAAGAGTTTACACCCAACCTTATCTATTCTCCAACACAAATATCTATGAAATAGTACTGAGAAGCATCCCTAAATAACCCTAATATGTTGACTCTACCGATTTCATTGTAGATGGAACCTACAAATGCACAATAATCCCCATAAAGTGGTGATTACAAACATAATATGTTTTCCCAAATGATATCCCATGTCACGTCACTAGGACAAAAAATGTTATAAAAATGTATAAAATAGTTTTAAGAAGTAAAAAATATTTTTTACAAAGTAATAAATAATATTCAATGGAAGGAAATAAAATAGTAATTAAACATTTTTACATAACATTTTCATTCCCAAAACCATTTCTCCACAAAAAAACATGCATGCAAAAGTGAAATTCTGATAATCATTATTTTTCGCTTCTCTATGCACTAGATTGTCTCATGGTGATAAATCCCATGTGTCATTACACAATTGGTACTAAGTATCAAATCTTGTTATAATATGGTCTTATAAAATTCAATGAGAACACAAACCAACATGTTTTCAAATTCCATATAAAAAAATTCAATATCCCATTATTTTAATTAAATTTCGAATAAAAATACATTAATTAATAGAAAAACATATTTTTTTTAAAAAAAATTAAATCATAAACCAATACAGCTTTCCAAAATACTAATTTTTTTCCACAGTTTCCAAAACAAAACCAACTGGGATTTCCCCAAAAAAGAATCATAAGTATTTCACCACAATTTTTACTAAAAAAAATTCACTAAATTCTACGAATTAATGTTTTAAATTCGGTGGAGTTAAGGGAAAACATTCCTACCACACCACCGATGGTGAAGAATAATAACCTCAGTAAAAAACGTCCTGATCTGATCACCATACACATTACCTTCTCTGCAATGAATAATAATTCATAGCAACCATTAATAATAATAAAAAATAAACCTAAAGTATTGGATTCTATGGTTCCAAGAGATATAACAACCTTGTATATATGAATAATGAAGAAGAATATATAGTAACTAACTAATATAGCCCCCCAATAAACTATGATTTCCTAAGGTTCAGTTATGTATCGTAGGTTTTCATCATTAATTCAATGTGAGTAAAAAGAATTCATCTTATAGAGTATTGTAAGAAAAAAGAGGGATTAAAATGAAAATATGTATTAGATACAATTTTTAAGTAGGGATTATTATTCAACATATAGTTAGGTTTGATGGTCTTTAAATTCAATTTTCTTCTCTTGTGGAGTTAATATCATATCATCATGAATATAATGGTGTTTTCACAACGCTAGACATATCATGAACCCACTTTGAATTTCCATCTATCTCAAGAATAAACGTTTACCTATTATACCCAAAAAAATCCCAATGTTTTATCAACTTTTTGTCTTACTAGATCCCGTTAAATTACCTTTCTCTTTATATAGGAGATACATCTTGGTTTCAAATAACCTTTAAAAAACCATAAACCTGGGGAAATAAATCCAAAATGATCCATAACCCCATAGAACAACCTTAAATATAACATGAAAATTATAAATTTTTAAAATACAAGAATTAATGGCCACATAACTAAAAATAGAAGTACTAAATTATTCACACCATCGGGATTTCCATCCCAAGAAAGCTAAAGACCCACAATTTCTTGTAAGATATGGTCCATCATTCCACCATTTTCTTATCACGCTTATACATTTCATCCACAATCCGACCATGATTTCATAAAATATACTCTAGATTGATGAATTTACCATGAGTGTTCTTATTTTTCTTATCCACAACCTATAATAACACATGAATCAATGTAACATCTAGCTCTAGTACACTATTATACCCTCTAAACACATGGTTAGAATCAGGTTGATACAACTTTATTTGAGATAAATGAATCTATTTTGCACCAAGATAAACCATGGTGGAGAATCCAACAAATATTCCACCTACCCAACTCATTATAGTTTCCAAATACATCATTTTTATTAGGGATATAACTTTGAATACTTAATAAAATGAATATTCACAAGCTTTCATGAGATTCAAAAAACACATGATCACTCACATAAAATGATAACAATTGATAATGAATATCCACATATGATTTCATATGACTCTAAGCCATCTAGATTTTATTTTTGACCAATTTATATTCTCTATTATATCCTAGAGAAGGATGAGACCAATAAGTAAAGATTCAACTATTTTAACCCATTATGGTAATGATTTAAATGTATGGACATAAAATTATTTAAAAAGGATATATATGTATCGAGTCCTGGAAACATTTATTATAAAAGAACTCAAAAAATGGTAAATTATCTTCCCAAGTGCAACCAAAATCCACCCCACAATCCCTATGTATTTATTCTATCATTTTGATTGTCGGTTCAGACTATCCATCCATTTTAGGATGATAACCAGTACTTATAGCCATATTTGTTACAAGAGAATATTGCAATGATTTAAAAAATTGAGATATTAACATGGGGTCTCATTCAAATACAATCGAAATTGTATTTTAGTTCATATTTATTATTTCATTGATGTATATTTTTGAAATTAAATCCACCTAATTATTTTAATTAATGTATATTAAATGAGATGAAATCATGAAATGATTGACAATCATTGATATTGCATCATTTATTCTAATAATACATAGTAGAAATTTTATAACAAATATGGATACCTGTTTAACACACTAACCCTAGAAGATTGAATATAGTGTATTATTTTATTACATTGTAATTATTATAGGGCATCATGTCTCAAAGGACTTCTTAGATTAGTATTCTTAGAAATCCAGATTACATATATTATGATGTTAATAAGTTTAGAAGATAAAATGAAAATATTATACATAAAAATTGAAATAAACATCAACCTTGAACACATAATCATATATTAATTAGTCATTACAAGTGGAACGAAAACATAATAACTGTGAGTTCAAATGCTTAGTAAGGTTAAATAAAATGGAATTAATAATGAATCATAGATATAAAAATTTACCTTGAATGTTAAATTCCTAATAAAACAAATCATTTCAAAAAATAGTTTTTAACATTTTAATATGTAAAGGTTTAAAATGGAACACATATCATAGAAATAATTTAGTTGAGAATGAAATGTATCTATATATATGGCGACGAAAAATCACATGAATGAATAACAACTGGATCTAAATGTGTGAAATGCTTAATTATTTTACGCTATGCTTCCTTGTAATATGGAACCACTACTTTAAATAAATTTTATAGGATGGATTAGAAATTGTGTAAAACCCATATAATTTGGCCAACTATTCCTTCTCATGAAACCATCGATGCATTAATGTTGTATTTATAACTGGCACACACACGTGTTGTACCAGTACAATTCATTCCTCTGAATATTGAATAATGTGCCTTATTAAAATATTTTCATTAAATAACTGAAATTTTTTTATCAATAATACCATAATGGAGGATAATTATCAACCAAGGGTGATAAAATTAAATAATGTAAATAAAATTGAATGATCAGAAAAACAATCATGAGGGAAATGACTTTTTAAACATTCCAATGTGTCATAAACAACATTAAAACATTTTCATCATAAACCCCATGAATGAATAATATTAATTGAAAATTATAATACCATTAGGGTAAAAAGATTCAAAGTATAATATGTTTAATATTAAAAAATAATCAAAATAAATGTTAATTGGTTCATAATAACAAATAAGTCTCAGCGGAATGTCAATTGAGGCAAAATACTTTACCTTAAACATTATTTTCTCATGTGGTCATTATTATCCTATATAGTGGTTTAAAATATGTTAATAACTTATACCATAACTATAATCATGTTCATAATATCATATATTATCTTATAATATCTCTTTACCCTTCTTTAACAATCATTCTTTATTTTGACTATTTCATGGGTTAATTGCCTTCTTTTCACAAGTATCTTATGAATTGTAGGTTATTGCTATTATTATTTGTATCTAGGTTTTGTCATCTCCATAATATAGAATATTTTTTATTTAACATATAATTCATATAAATATGTATTTAAAATAATCTATAATTTTTTGAGATAACAGATGAAATGAACCATTCATGTAGACGGTAAGCCATAGTACGCATAAACGTTTATTTCATTTTATTATTGTATTAAATGAATGAAATGTATATGATACATATGCATATTATTATTACAGTATAATATCTATGCTATATATGTCATATAATTTTATTAATATCATCCTAAATATGTTCTATATATATTGTTAGTGAATCACAACACATGGAGGGGTTGGTAGTCCACACATCCATAATCGTTGTCATCATAGTTATGAAAATTCTAATGTATAGAGGAATATACTATAAAAGTATTATTGAAGTATAAATATATAATAAATATAATAATATATCACTTATATGGAGTTTTTCCATCATATTGTCCATCATGATAGGTGGAAATGGATAAAAAACAAGCATTATTTTCTGAGGCAATAGTTTGGCGTGCATAAAAATAGACTTTTCATTACAAAATATATGTAGGTGTGTGAAAATATATGTTAAACCCTTAAAAATTTATCCTATTATATTTTTCATACTGTTTTTGTTATTCAATAATAGAATAAAAATAATATAGGGAGTTGAGAATGGAAATGAAACAAAAAATCTTGGTAGAAGATGTCACCTCTTAATGAGGTGACTTTATTTACCTAAAGGATTCCATAGAATAATTTCTTCCCAAATTTAGGATTCAAGGTTTAGGGGAGTTATTTTGCGAAGATATTTGTATAGATATTGGTTGATCCCCATAGGATTGACTTGTATGAAGGAGTGAGAGAGTTGGCGGCCTTTTATAAGGATGGAAAATGACTAACTTGGAATTTTTTGGAAACAAGCTAGTCGAACAAATGTTCTTACCCAAATAAACAATAAAAACAAAAAACATAATAATAGAAAGTTTGGAGGCTGTGATATGGTTATACAATTGTTGTTAGACAATTGTTTAGGACATTTTCCATTATATAAATGGTTTAGTTCATTATTATGCTTCATTTTACCTTAATAATTATAACTAATTTTAATTACATTCATTAATCTGTTTTTTAAGAAATAAATGATTTTTCTTATTAAATATTATTAATAATTCTGATATAATGTATGGAAATTATTTTTCATAATTAAAATCATAGTAGTGGTAGAACTAAATTTAAAATTCACCTTATAGGATGGTCGATAATGTAGATTTTAAATGTAAAAACATACAAATTTTTTTTATGTTTTTATAGTAATTTTCAAAGGGAAATTGATCCCAATGAAATATGTTGATTTTATTTTTAAATATATTTCCTTATTAAACCTCAAAACAAATCTAAAACATAATTTGACCTTATAAATAAATTGTATGAAAAAAATGTATTGAACTAAAATTCAATATTTTTTTATATTCATTTAAAAAATCAATTGTTCCAAAAAGAATAAAAATTCATCCTAAACTAATTATTATGTCACTCATTCATAGAATAAATTTAATTTGACATAATAAATCAAAAAAGGTTTCAAAAGGCATATTTAAAATTGGTAATCCATTAAATGGATATTGAGTTGGCTTTAAAAATATATAGGATTTTAATACGTTAAATTGGGTTAATTTTTCACTTATGAATATCAATCCAAATGGAAGAATGTAAAAAATATTTTAATGAATATATGAAATATAAATCAAATTAAATTCATTAATTAATTATAATAAATTATTTTATTTTTTATTAAACTCTTTTCAAAGAATAAAAATAAAAATATTTCATTTTATAACAAATTTGATCTCATTTTCGTTTTTCCTTATTTGGTAACCCATGAGATAATTTTATATTTATATAAACCATAGATATTAATAACTTTTTTAATAATAATCATAATAGATAATTTATATCTTATTATGTAAAATATTAATAGTTTATTTATATATTATTTTTTAAGACTTTGTCTTATGTGTAACGCATGCCATCAATGAAGGTTGCTCTTGTATGTAATGCACACTATCTTGATGTTGCGTGAATTGAAAAATATAATAAAATATGAAATATATTTTAAGTAGAAATTATATTTTAAAATATCATGGTATTATATCACCTTATGTGCTTGGTGTCATGTTTCATTAACGCTATTGAATATCGTGTTATTAATTAGAATTTCAAGGTGTTACATTCTCTCCACATTAATTAAATTTATTAATCTCAATTTCAAAATGTTTTTTGTAATATAGAGAATGAAGATAAAATATTGTTTAGAGACCCACATCATAAAAAGTGTTAATATAAAATATTCATAATAATATATAAAGGAAAGTACAGTTGTCGCGAAACTAGGTTCCCTATTAATAAAACATATGTGGGGAATGAAAACATGGATATAGAAGAAAATTTCCAACAATAAAAATCTAAAGGAGAAAGAACATGTTTAGATGAATGTTTTTACCATAAAACCATAAACAATAGGTGAGAATAAATGTCATTTATATCATAAAAAATGATGATTATGGGGAAAATTTTTAGTTTTAAAACCATTTTTTACATAGTTAAGCAATTCTTTGACTCTTTTTGAATATAAAATTATATATGTTTCTATAAAAAAAATTCATTTCCTTTTATTAAAACATAAACTATTTTGACATTATTTCTTATCAAATGATGCATAATATGGTTAAAATATACATTAATCACTAAATTATCATCCAATGATCATCTTAAACAATTTTAATAAGGGTTATACATTCAAAAAAATTATATTTCAATCACTTCTGATAGAGAGTCACTAAATTTATTAATTGAACATATCATTAAAATTTAATAAACAAGAATCATCTGTAAATTTTCACCTTCCAAGCATGTAAATAACTTTATCATGTATCCTATTAAAATATGGAAATAACTCAAATTACTCTAAAACATTATTTGAAACATTAATTCTTCCTTATTCATTAAGTAAGCAAGATTCTATTTGATATATTCCTTAATTACAAAATATTTGTAAACTCCATTAGTGATAGGATAAAATACTTATTGAAAAATAAATATTCAGTTCCAAGGTAGTAAACACTTAAACAAATAAATCATTTCTTCATAATTATCTCAACATCTGGAAAATATTAAGGGTTGTATTTTCCTCAATCATGTGTTGTCCAAAAAAGTTTAACATTTTACTAAATAACTTTTCCTAGTTCAATTCAACATATGATCTCAGATACATAAAAACGTACAATAATATGATACTTACATTTATCTTAAATCATATGTTGATAACTTCATAATAAATAATTTTATAATATTTTTCATAGAACGAAATATAGATGTACACTAATTATTCCACTTCAGTTGTTTCAATAACATATGCATGACCTTGATCCCATATATTATTCTTAGTTATATTCTTTTGATGTTTGGGGAATTAATTTTCATAGTTTATAATTTAATTGTTATTGTAACATTGAATAGTAGATTTTTTATTCTTCCTTTTCCACTATTTTTTATGGTGACCATTTTCTCTGTACAAATAACAAACTCCCATTCCATTCAAGCATTTCCCAGGTTGATTCTTTCAACAGTTCTCAAACAATGGAAATTTTTTAAACTTATTATTATATAAATAATTCAATTTTCCTTGGTTCTCATAAGTCCTCTTATTATATAATACTTCTTTGAATGCATAGTATTTTGAGAATTTCTTCTCTTTCTTCATTGGAGATAAATATATTTCTGCATATTATGTTTTTTTTAAAACCACTTCCCTTTAGAGATTTGTCTTAATTCCTTCAATGATGTAGTAGATATTTTACTCAGTGTTGTTTATATAATATATTGAATACATAGAAAACCTTATAAAGGTAGCTTCAAAATCCAAAACACTATCATATTTCTTCCTTTTCAAATTAAGAAAAATTATATTCATCTTAATATTATAATCACAATTGAAGTACTTGTGGAAGAATTTATCCTTAAAAGTCATCCAATCCATTAGTTCTATTTCTTATTCCTCCATTATATTTGGGGTCAATGACCACCATTGATCTGCATAATAATTCATACAATATACTTAAAGTGTAAACATTTTATATTCAGCACATTGTAATTCCATGTATATCTTCTTCCAAGACCTAATCCATTTATCAGGTATATTGGATCAGTAGTCCCACTTAATGATGGGTCCCATTACCTCATAATGTGATTTAACATTGTAGAATATCTCTGTTGAACTAGATGCTCCATCGAAGAAAGGTTACATTTCATAATCTGACTAAGCTTACATAATATTTACATAACATTATCAAATCCAATACCAGCTGTTTTGGATTCCTCAGTAAGTAAATCACTACATTTTACATGTTTACTAAAACTATACATCCTTCTAGGGTCCATTTATATATAATATAATATACTTCTTTAGCTACAAAAATTATGATATTTGTATAACTATAAATATGGTATAACACATAACAAAATTTATGCATCTTAAATCCTTGAATCATTAACCATAGATATATTAGAGAAATAATTATTTTCAAAGCCTTCGTAATAGTGAGTAAAGATAATCTGAATTATCTAAAGAATATCACCTGAGAGTGTCAAACCATGCGCACAGTAAGGCCTTTTTTCATGTTCTTGGTTATCTTGAGTCAAAAAAGAAACACCTTTTCATAGTTTTTACTCCTTGGTACATCTAGACCAGAACCACGTCCACTTGTAGTATACATAAAGGGATGTATTTCTATGAATACCCACATAAAACAAACCTTAACAAAATTATATGATGTCCATGTATACTTAACCTTGATTTCTACCTTAGGTTTTTTCTCCCTAATCTATGTTTTTTAAATCTATTTTCCAAGGTTACTCCTAAACATACTTTGATACCAATAGTAATTCCCTGACCACAGAAGCCCGGAGACGTTGCATTATTTTATTAAATTAACATGATTACAATGAATCAAATCCCTATTGACTATTCATTTTACCATTCCTAGAAATCCAACGTATATACATGATACCCATAGTACATTAGGAATAGAAAATAAAAGCATTATATATTAAAAAATGAAAAAAATAGTATCATTGAACAATTATTCAATGATTTTTTCTTTATAACCTGGGAAAAGAAAACATAATATGTTTGATCTCAAATGCTTAGTATGGTTAAATAAAACAAATGCAATAATGAATCAATGATAATAATTTAACATGGAAAGGTAAATGATAGATAGAATATGCAATTATAATTACTAGATAAGGGAATAACAATATGGCACAGTAATAAACTAAATCACATTACCTCTAAATCAATATAATGATAATGAAATGTATATATAAATATGTGGATGAAAAATCTCATGAATGAATAATAACTGAATCTAAATAAGTGTAATGCTTAAGTATTCGACTATATGATTCCTAGGTACATATAAAAATTATTTTGATTACCTTTCATAGGATAATTTAACTATTGGGTAATAACCCATCTAATTTGTCCAACTATTTAATCTTCGATGTCTGCCAAGGCATTGAGTGTCTTCCAATAATCAGGCCCCTCCCATGTTATACTAGTTCAAATCATTCCTCGTAATCATGAATAATGAGCCTTATCAAAATATCATATTTAAAAAAAAAGGTGACATTTTTATCAATAATACCCTAGTAGAGACTATGTAACAACAATATTCTTGGACATTAATGATTGGAAATACCATTAAAATATCATAAAACAATCTTGAGGGAAATTGCATTTTAAGCATTCCAATGTGTCTCATACCACATTGAAACATTTAAATAATAAACCCCATAAATGAATAATATTAAAAGAAACTTAAAAAACTATGAGGGTATGTATAATCAATATATAATTGATTTATGTTAAGTAAATAAACCAAATAAATGTTCATATATGCATAATAACAAATAAATTTTAATAGAATGTAAATTGAAATGAAGTCCCTTACCTTAAACATCTTTTTCTCTTCTTATCATTATCCTCTTGTATGGTGGTTTTAAATATGTTACTAACTTATAACATAACCATAATCATATTAATAATATCATATGTTAACTTCTTATAATATATTATTACTCTTTTGTTACCAATCTATAAACATTTTGACTATTATGGCTGTTAATTTCAAATTTTTCTCAAGTATGTTTTTACTTGTTGTTTATTTTTATTATTATTTGTATCATTGATTAATATTATATAGAATTTATAATATTATTCAATTATCATATATATTCATTTCATATTTAATTAGAATAATATATAATTTTTTGTTCTAAAAAATGAAATGCACCATTCATGAAGACGGTAGGCAACACGTACGCATTACACTACTATCATTTCATTGTCATATTAAAAAAATGAAATGAGAATTATAAATATTTATATTATAATTCTAGTATCATATCTACATAATATTTTTTATACATGTTTACTAATACCTTCCTTAATATGTTCCATGTATAACTTGAATGAATCACATCGTATTGTGGGCGGTAGTCCACACTTCCATATGTGATCTTTTGGAATTTACACAAAATAGAATGTATAAAGGTATGAGTTATACAATCATTAAAAAAGTATAAAGATATGATTAATATAATAAATATAATATATAATATGATTTTACACCACAATGGCCTCATTGATCGGTGGTAAGTGAAAAATGTACAATCATCATTTTGTTGGGCATTAGTTCACTGTAAACAAAAACAATATGTTAATTACCCACTCGGTGGAGGTGTAAGTAATTGTGGGTAAAACACATTGCATAATCAAATAATATTATATTTAAGATAATGTTTTTTTTTATACTAGAATATAGTATTAATATATTATGGTCTGAAATATGTAAATGATCAAGAAAGCCTGATAGAAGACGTTGCCTCTTAATCGGGTAAGTTCTTTTGATTAATACCAAATTTATTCCTTCGACGGATTCCATAAAAAATAGGTTCTTAAAGGTATAGTGGATATATTTTTGTAATCTATTTTTTCATATCATGTTTCACCTATTAGGTTTGAGAAGTGTGAATGTGTGGGAGACTAGTTTTCCTTTTATAGATAAAGAGAATGACTCACTTGGAATTTTTGTAAACAAGTTAGTTGTGAACATGTTATTACATTAATAATTTAATAAAAATCCAAAAAATATCTATAATATAAGATTTATTTCCTATATATGTATTGATATTTGGTTTCAGACATTTTTATAGGAAATATGGGCCTTTCAAATAAAGGATTAGTCCTTTAATATGCTTAATTATACCTTAATAATTGTTATTAAATTTAATTACATTCACAAATCATTTAGGTCCAAAAAATTTGTTATTAGTATACATTATAAACTATTTTTATTCAAAATATGTAATCTATTTTATCATATTCTAATCATATAAGTGGAAAAAACATAATTTTAAATTAATCCCATGGGTGGGAGGACAATGCAAGTTTTTAAAGTAAAAATGCCTAAAAAGATTGTGATGTTTCTAAAGACATTTTGTAAGTGAAATTGATAAACATGACAAATATTGTTTTAATTTTTCGGAAAATTACCAAATTAAACTTTAAAACCAATCTATAACCTAATTTATTTTTTAAAATAAATTAGATTAAAAAAATGATTGAAAAAATCAGTATTTTTAACTATTCATTAAAAATTAATGTGTTTTAAAAAGAATATAAAAAAATTTACCATCAGAAAATTATTGATTTTTCATTTAAAATATAAAGTTTATTTTTACATTTTATATTAATTAATTTGTTAAAATTCTTATTTATAATTTATTCTCTATTAAAACTTGGTAAAATTGCCTTTAAAAAAAATATTGGGTTTTAATGTGTAAAAAAGGTTTGGTTATTATCTTATGCATATCAAACCTAATGGATGAGTAAAAAAAATTATTTTACTAAATGTATAACTTATATATTTCATTAAAATAAATATATAATTGTAATTAATTATCTTTATTAAGATAAAACAGTTTTGGAAGAAAAAAATAATATTTATTTTTATATCCAATTGGTTATTATTTTTGTTTCTCATTAATTGGTAACCCATGATATACATTATGATTATATAAAAAATATATTTTAATATGATATTAAATTATATTCATAATATCTAGTATATATCTTATTTTATTAAATTATTATTATTTTTAATATAACTATTTCGTAAAACTTTATCTTGTGTGTAAGAGAAGCCATTGAAAAAGGTCTCTCATGAGTGCAACACAATCTAACTTGGTGTTGTGTGAATTGAAAAGTATAAAATATATAAAGTATATCTAAAATAGTAATTATATTTAAATGTATTAGGTTATTATATCCCCTTACAATATTGGTGTTTCAGGTCATGCATGCTATCAAATATAATGATATTATTTTAGAATTTCGTGGGTCATGGTATTCTTTCATTTCATCATGGGAATCTATAATGGTTGGAACAAGGCTCCAATTTTTTTATTCTATTATTTCATCTAATTATATGTGAAGAATAAAAAGACATAATATACCATAAATTTTTTAATGTATATCCAAATAAAATATTCATTATATGAAATGTAATTTTATTGAATCCTTTCATTAACAACCCTTCTCAAATGGATGTATGAAGAAAGAAGTTATTCCTGAAAATCCAAAAGTATGACCTTACAATATAAAAACTATAACCATAAATTATGATCCAATTAACAAATCTTAATTGTCACCCCATAATTGTGTTTTTCTTAATGACAACACATTCATGATTAGATGTCTGAGCCTATCTATCTTTCTCAACCAATTCAGGGACAAACTAAAATGGAATGAAAAATACAACTCTACGATGTTTTGAAAATTCTTGATGAATATCCATTATAAAGGACACTACATTCCCCTCTTCTGGAGCTATTTATCAATATGATCATATTAATTCTTTTTGAATGCATCCATGAAAGAGTTTTCATTACTCGATGTATACATCAAGTCGATTTTGAGCGTCTTCAGATACTCCGTCCCTATGATATGTTAAATTAAATTCTCATTTTGAGAAAATGTACTTCAGAAAATACATCTGTGTAAACATCCTTAATTTAAACCAATTGTGGAAATGATTCCATATTTTCAATGCATGGACTAAAACAATAAATTTAAAATCTTTTGATATGTAATTATTCTTAGTAAATATTTACATTCAGCAACCTTAAGAAACAACATGATATCCCAACATGAGAACACATCAAAAATCCATTCCAATGCCTCAAAAAAGACTACATAACCCCACTCATGATCATGAAATTTGATGATTGGTTCTTATGTTTCTCTAACTTTATTTTTTGAAAGTATTTATGAGATATTTCATTCTATTGCATAGGAACTCATTTCCTTGTAAAATCTATAATTGGTGAAGCCAAATCTCCAAAAAACACATAAAAATGTTATTAATATCATACTAATCCAAGAAAAATAATTATCTCAGAGAATGTTTAGGTATTTTCCATGAAAAAAGAGCTTAAATCATATATAGATCATTAAATTGTATCATTCATAAATTACATGGCCAAGGAAAAATAAATCATATATCTAGAAATAAAATATTAATAACATGGAATAAATATTATGGTATGAAATGTTATATAACACTATCAGGAAATATTTCACATGATCATATTATATCTTAGAATATATCAATATATTAATGAAAAACATAACCACAACAGAATGAAGATACCACTAAATGACTAAGAGTTATATCTTTGTTTTTTCCAAAATAGAACTATTTCATTCCATGGAGACATAATCAGAACAATGAAAAATTACTTTCCAAATAATCAAACTATACTTTCATTTCATTCAATTCTATCAGTTCCATACAATAAAAAAATTAATATATTATGTACCCTTGGAAGGAAATAAATTATAAAAACCACTTCTCTTTTTAAATCCAACCTCACGAAATTTTGAGGAAAAATCTAAAAAATGATTAAAAAATTGTTGTGAAACTACTATAATTAGTATCATTTATAGATTCCAAGGTAAAGAATTCAAACTGATAAGATATGGTTGTAACCAATAGTACCAATAGTCCTTCATTACTACCCTTTACGTCCCAATCTCAACTAATGATATACATTACACAATAAAAATATTTGAATCTAATTATTTTGTCTGAATAGTCAATGTTGTAATTAAATTATGTCATTAAATCCATACAGCAAATCAATTAATAAACATCATTCTCAAAAATAGAAAAATCCCAAAGCAACCCAGCCCTTCCAATTGTTCTTAAAAAATCCTTACACATATTAAAAAGACATTGTCTTATATGAAGTGGTGTTTGATGGCCTAAAATAGATCTCATCATCTCAAGAAGAAAACCTATATTATCTGCATCACTATAAGTGAGAAACTATAACACCCATAAATTTTGTGAATTATATTTTTTAATTAATTAATTATTTTTTATATTTTTCATTTTAGAGAACACTAAATATAGCATCTGTTATATGAAATAACAATGCCCGGATTACATTTCACAAAATACCATGTTGTGATTTCAATAGTAAAAAAACCTTGATCACCTTGCAGTACATAAAACACTATTCTTTGCTTCTGTTACACAAAATATAGAGTTCCTTCGACATTTGTTGTTGTACACATGGCTGAGATTTACCAAACTACAATAGACTATTAATTTTATTTATAACGTGTCTTTAAAGCTAAAACCTATACAATAGAATGGAAGTTTTGAATAATATTAATTCAATTATGAAAATATGATTTAAACATTCATATAAAATAAATCATTTGGATATCAAGTAGTTATTAATAAATGTATCAACTATTTCAAAATAAAAAATTACTTTTATATGAAAACTATATTTCTATATATAAATATATATTTAACAATTTATATGATAAAAACATATTTTTTTAATTTTTTTTAAAAAAAATTATATCATATATTCAAGGAATATTTTTCATACTCAACCAATAAAATTAATAGTTATAAAATAAGAATTTGTCACAATTTTGTGAATAAAAGGATGTATTTTTCTAAAAGGTAATTTTACCACATATTCATGATGAACCCATTTTAAATATTTATTTTTAAATTTTTATTATTTTTAATTCAAAAAATATATTTTTTAAATTGTAATATCAAATTTTACTTTGGGTGAATTTTTGGTATTTTTCATAGATGTTTCATGTTTTATAAATAGTGAAAATTACTGAATTCAAATTCAGAAATTCTATTTCGTATAAATAATTTATAGGTTTAAATTATATTTTCAATCAGTTTTATTATTTCCATAAAACAATATTACATTCCTTAATAAAATTTAGGTAACTATAATCAATTTAACTTTGATATTTGATATAAAAAATTCAATCTTTTTAGAATTTTTACTTTGAAAACAAATTTTTCATCCTGTTTGTGGGATTATATGTAAATTTAAATATACCTCATATATAATTGGAATTAAGAAATATGGATACCATTTTTATAATCATATTAATTTATAATGTATAATATGGTCAACATAGTTTTTTATAAAATATTATTGAAAGTGATTAAAATTATTAATGGCGATTAGGAAAAAAATTATCTTCACAAGGGACTAAACATTACAATTAAGGAAACAATGACCTATAAACTTTTAAAAATTACATTTTAACCATATTTATAACCAATACTCCATTTAATAGTATTTTTCAATATATTCGTCACATAAAATGGGATAAATATCAATGGAATTCACTTTTCAAAATTATAAAAAATGCCTCTCCTCCTACACTATAAAAATGAACTCTAACCTCAGACTTATTTAAATATCTAAATCCCTAGGTCATAGAAATAATATTAAAAATATCTTCAAAAAATACCTAAATAAATTCTAGAAATATACTTTTATATATAAATCCAATCAAGGAAGACCTCTAATGAAAACTAGGAGAACTTTCCGAAACATGAGGTAAAATCCTTTAATAAGATGTTTTGTTTTATTTCCATTCTCCACCGCTAAAATATTTTTATATATGATAATATAATAAAATTAGTATCCTAAAAATTATATGGTGTGGTTTGTAATTTATTCTACCTATAGATAAACACTCTTCTATTTAACGTGTAATGAACATATCGTTCGTGTGTACAGAAGACTACCGCCCCACATAACTATGTTTCTTGTTTTTCATTAACCCCCTCTTATTGGTGAGAATTATAATATAAATAATTATTTTATATATATATATATATATATCTGTGTGTGTGATATTTATGAATTATTTAGTCTTTTAAATTATTTTATAATAATATATATATCTCTGTGTGTGTGATATTTATGAATTATTTAGCCTTTTAAATTATTATATAAATCACATATTCATGCTTTCTATTTTGTGTAAATACAATAACTTCATTTGTGGACATATAGGTGACCGCCTCTTAAAAGCGATGTGATTTGTTCACACATTAATTGAAATGTATTAAATATGTGTTTAATGACCATATGTTAATTATATGAACTAATAATTTTAATATAATGATAATAATTATATATAAATATATTTCATTTACTTTATTTCTTTAAATATGGTAATAAAATAGAAATTGCATTTTTGTGTACATACGACCTATAGTCTTCATGAACGGTGTATTACCTTTTATACATCCATATTTTATAAATAATAAAATGTAAGAATATAATTAATATATATAATATATATATAATTCTTTAAATTATCAAAAAGTTAAATCAGCATCTATGTGAGAGCATCAATAGTAACAATTAAAAACATATAAGAAAAACAATGTGAATATTATGTGAAATGCAACATTAACATGAAATTGTTTTTAAATAGGTAATATGAAATGTTAATAAAATCACAGGTGGTATTATATATAATAATATGGTAATTTGAAATATTTATAATAATCGTATATTTATTATGCATGATTTTTGAATGAGTGTGAATAAAGGAAATACTTAAGGTACGAAAATTTTATTTATTATCTTATTTATAAGAGATACATTCTATATTCACCACTCACTTATATTGTTTGGTTTATATAATACCATGTTAAATGATTTATAATTATTTTAGATTATTTAATGATATTAAAATTATTAATTTGTGTTATTATTTCATGGGGATGATTATTGTAAAGTTACTAATATAGTATGGGTTTTCTCTTCTAACATTTATATCTGTGAGAATTATGCCTTATTCACCACACATTTCTTTTATTTCATGTATTTAGTGAAAATAGTTTTTTTATATTTATATTATAATTAATTTTATATTCATTTAAATATCCATTTTAGAATTTTTATTACATGGGTTTTATGGTTCAAATATCCCCAAATCAGTAAAGTAATTGTTGTCGTAATTTGACTTATGTGAGATACATTCCATGTTATGAAACTATATTTTTATATGCGGTTTATATACTTCCCCTTGAAATTTTTTATCATGAATATCATTCTATCATGATATTTTAAGCTTAATTTAATTATATTATATAATTTATATTATTATTAAATGACACCAAATTGGTAATAGTTTATTACTACAATGTCATCATTTATCAAGGTTGTTAAAAATTATACTCCCATTGATGAATTATTATGATCTATATCGAAAAAACTCATGAATTTTATTCTTATCTGGTTATTAATTTTTTCTTTATAT
The DNA here is from genome assembly GCA_963277665.1 of Viscum album. Lineage (NCBI taxonomy): Eukaryota > Viridiplantae > Streptophyta > Magnoliopsida > Santalales > Viscaceae > Viscum > Viscum album. The sequence goes on from OY728161.1 coordinate 1,878,726,542, forward strand.
ATTTTTACAATGTTTCCACAATTTTTTATATAATATAATAAAAATTCATTTTAATAAACTATAATATTGTCTCTCTGTTCATATGAAAAGATTTTTTATTTCAAAAATATGTTTTGTAAAAATGGTTTTCTAAAATTCTTTTGTTTAAAATGTATTTTATTTTTTTAATCCCCTTTAAAATGATTTAATGTAATAATGATTTCAAAATAATTTCAATTTTTTTTTTTTTTTTTTTTATAAAAATGTTTTAAAAATTATTTTAATCCTTATTTATATATTTCAATGTATTTTTAAATGAAAAAATTTATCAAAATAAATTCATTATTCCTTTATATGTATTGAAGGATATGTTAAAATAAAATGTTTTTAAAAAATTTCTGATTTTTTTAAAATTAATTTTAATATGGGAAAAAAATATTCATCCAATGTTTTCAAAATGAAATTAACAAGAATTTATTATAATAAATGTATTTATGATATAGTTTTAAGAAAAATATTTTCAATGAAATGTATTTTTCCTTATGAAATATTTCATGTGATCTTTTAAAATATTTCACCTTCTATTATGACATGATTTTTTATATTTTATTATATATTGGGTACATTAACAATAATAAAATTCATAATATTTCTTGAATGGTTTATATTTGGATGGAATGATGTTAACTATACTATTATCTCTTCCACAGGTTATATTATCTTAAAACCCAATTAGTTTCATGGGTTATACTATGATAAAATGATTATGAAACCAATATCTGTATATAAGTAATGATATGATGGATTTGTAATGAAACCTATTTCATTTCATGTGTTATGATATGTTTTTTAAGAAACCTGTATCTTTTTATGGGTTATTATATGATGAATTTTTTGTTATCTTATATTAAAATCATGTTTGATTTAATTATATGAGGGGTGGACCCATATCTACCACCTATTTATTGTGTAATAATGAATTCTTTATGTAGTCAAAGGGATCAATGGAGGGCATCACAATCTTGAAACAAGAGGGAATCCTAAGAAAAAATGAAGAGGGTACTAGGTTGGTAATCCCAATACCAAAATAGAATGTTACATTTGAGGTCATCCCAATAACCAAACAAGATGTCACATAAGTGGGTATCTGAAACCCATAACTAGAGGGTAGACGGGAGAGAATTTTAGGCCTGAAACAATAGGGTACAAAGGAAGGAATCATAAGCACAAAACCAGATGGTGCTTGAGAAGGAATCCCATCCTCAAAATAAGATTACATAGGGGATGGTATATCAACCCATAAACAAGAGGGTACATGAGAGAGAATCCCATGCTTGAAATAAGAGGGTACACTGGTGGAAATCCAATGCCTGTAATGGGGCGGTTTATGAGAGGTAATAAAAACCAAAAAATAATACGTTATATAGGAGGAAATCCCAAGACAAAAAAAGATGTTTAATGAGAGGGAATCCCAATCCAAATTCAAAAAATAGGTGATTATCCTATAAATAATAAGTTATGAAGATCATGTAAGGTTTCATTGACATAGGATATTATATTATTACATGTCGTCCACAAATTACATGTCTTATTTATATGTTAGTATTTCATAGATTATTCTCTTGGTTACATTATGATTTATTTATTTAAAAATGTCAAGATTTTTTCCACGAATCTTATTTATGATTATTGAAATGGAGGTTATGGAATTATAATGTTTCTATTTGGTTCTTATAACCTAATGATCAGGGTTATGCCTATAAAATTCCCATATTTACCCTTACCGGTCATATGAGCTCACTCGTTTTTTATGTGTCATTTCTCAAGGTCCTGATGAAATGTTTTAAGTACAATTACTAATGGGGAGGATGTTAATTTCAAACATCAATGATCCTTCACCAAGTTTGTATATTTTCTTCCTTGTAAACAAATATATTAAACATATATGATCATCATGCAAGTACTTATGTAATGTACTGAATGTAATATCCATGTATGTTAACAATAGGTCTCTATAGTTGGTATCAAAATAATTTTTTTATTATATTTGGTTACATGGATAAGGAAAAATTATCAACATCCATAGGGATATTTCTAATTATTTTATTATGGATGTCTCTAAAGATAAGTATAGGAATGAGTAAATGTGTAAGAAAATTCCCCAAACAATCACATATGATAGACTGAGTGGTTTTCCTAAAATACATCCCAACCTAGATACTACATGTGTATGTGGTTTTGGCATAATGAAATTAGGGTTAACAACCCCTAAAAACTATATTTATCTACAATGGATTGATAACTGGTTTATGAAAAGAGGCCTTATTTCCCATATCCGTTATGACACTCCCATGGGATATACATTGGTAAATCGAAACAATTTTTATGAACCATCATAAAGGATTTAGATAAATAATAACGCTGATTGATATATGATAAACCAAATTATTATAATATTAAAAATCATTCTTCATGATTTAGATATCTCATAAATCATTTGGCATACATAAGTGGTTTAACTCTATGATATGTATTGCTCATGCCATATGTTTTGGTTTTAGTCAATAACATAGACTATACAAAACATGGTTAACATTGAATTTTTTATATAAGGAAAGTATTTACATTATGATAATCTATTTTTGGATGGAAATATCATCAATATAATCAGTATCATTGTATTAGTATTTGTTATTTTGAGGATGATAAAGAGATCCAGAATGACATGAGAATAGTATGGTATGTTCTTCTTGTATTGTATAAAGCATGATTATAATGATGTTTAGTAACCACAATACGTGATTCATATTTCATATAATAGGATTGATATATTAAATATTATGTTGAGGAAGAATGAGTAATATTTTTGGAATAAAGTTCGCAGAAAGAAAAATATATGTTTTGGAATAAAAAAATGTTATATGAATCATGAAGTGTATAATAGTTTATTGTAGAATTTTTTCTTTAATTATTTTCATTAATGTGTTAAATGATACTGATGACCAAGAATATGGATTTTATGTCAAGGTTACCTTAATGTAATGTGACCCTTAATATGTTCCTGAGGATGAGAAAATGATACATTATATGGATAAAAAGATGATGATTTAGATTAAGTAAATTTAATAGTATTTATGACCTCAGAACGGATTATTTATTAGTTTCAAAAATGGTCTATGTTGTCATGGAGGAATTTTACAACTTATCAAATTTATGGAATGTTTCCGATCATTTTTATATTAAGGAATCATGCATGTTTTCCAAGAGGATTGATGTTAATTTATGTTATAAATACCTTTCAATTGAATATATGAAGAGTATATTCACATGTTTGGAATTTGAAAATGAAGAGATAAATTATGTTATAAGGGGTATTAATGTTTAGAATATTTAGTGGAATTAATTATAATTATTTGGATTTTATTATTTTGAATGTGTTACAAGGTTAATGATTAATGTAATTGTTTATGAAAATCATATGATGAAGTTTTAGACACTAAATTATTATCTCCCAATGTGGGGATTAATGAATATTCGATAACATGTGGTAACCTTTTTTTGTGATGTTATGCAAAGACATATGGATGAACTATATTTCTATTTATAGATATGATAATATTTTTATTCACTACGAAATAAACATTCACCTTTATTTACTCAAGTAATAGATAAAGTGGGAATTGATTAAGGAAAAAATAAAGGATAAGATGTTTTATAATTAATGAAATGGTATTAACTAACTACATATTTTTTATGAAAAGTGTATTGAAATAAAAGTGTTGTCCTATTGTCATCATTTCTAATGACATTAGTGAAATATTTCATGATTATTAATTTTACAAATTTTTTATTATTAATTTTATTTTTACCACCCACTATCTTATAATCAGTGACCTTTATAAAACCCTAAAATTATTTACACTTTTATTTCATGTATATGTTTTTACATTCCACCAATTTTCATTTATATATGAGTTACTTTGTTTATCCAATATGTTTTTAACTTTCATTATTTCAATGATTTTTTATTATTTATTTATATTATGTGGGATTGTAGGAAAGTAACATTATTTTATTAAACCATTGGTAATCCATATAAATTTCAATAGAGAAATTCATTTTAAGAGGGTAGAATTTAAAACCCATTGTTTTTTTGAAATAATTTGTGTTTTAATTTATTATTTTTGGTATATTTCATTTCATGAAAACCTAAATATATATTAATTTATTTTAAATATCTATGTTTTGATTGAATTTCATGTAAAACCATGTTATTATTACACTACAAGGAATAGTTTGGTTAGAATGTGGTAAACACAACACTATTTTTGGATTTCATGACACACAATTCTCAGTTTCATCAAAAACTTATGTAACATGTAGGGAAGATTATTTTAAAACAAAAATATTCTATTAATAATATTATTAGATTATTATTATATGTATCACCTATCCATCTGAATGGAATTTACAAATAATATGAATTAAAATTTTAAAACATTACTTACACTTGTATAAAAAATAAATCTTTTAGATATCATATAATGATAAATTAATTTAATAAGTATTCAAAAATAAAGAAATTATATTTCTAAAAATAATAATTTTATATTTAGAAACAAAAATTTTTCCCAGAAAATCCTAGAAACCATATTTATATATTTTTTTCAATATATTTCTCATATTATTTAGTCAATGAATATTTTATATACTCATTAAATAATTTTAATGTAATATTATAAGAGTAATTCTAATTTAATGAATAAAAGATGTATTATTCTATAATATAACATTATCACCTTTTAATGGAGAAATAATTTTAAATATAAATATCGACACTCTTATAATTTTTATTTCAGTAAATAAACTTAAATTTAGTACTCAGAATATAAAACATTATTTAGGGTGAATTGTTTATATTTTTTTGGGAAGATACATTTTTTATGAATATTAATAAATACTTAATTGTTATTAAACACATATTTTTTGTCAAATTAATTTATAGGTATTGATTTTATTTATAAAATTATTTAATTTAATATTAGATTAATTTTAAAACAATTAATCTAATGTTGGTTATTGGATTCCATTTCACAATGAAATTGTTTATAAAACATCTCAAACTTTTACACAATGTTACTTTAAAAGCATGCTTTATCAAACCATCTGTATGATTAAATTCAAATTAATTTAGTCCACTTATATGTTAGTAATTTGGAAAAAATGGATACCTTATTTAGAATTAGAATAAATTATAATTTATAATAAGGTACACTTCGTTTTTACTAAATGGATAAGTAAAAGTGACGAAATTTAATTACAACGATTAAGAGAAAAAATAGCTTAATAAAGGAAGAAATATTAAACTTAAGACTATGAATGTCCTATAAACTAGTCCAATATCCATTGTATGGTAATATTTATACCATATACTAAATTTAATATTATTTTTATAATTATTTTATCAACTTAAAATGGAAAAGATGGGGTTTATTTCCCTTTTAAAAAATTTACAAGAATGGCACTCCTCCTCCATAAAAAAAGAAACTAAACCCTTCCACATATTCACACCATTATGGACCATATACTCAGTCAATTATCTACCCTAATATCCTCCCAAAATAAAATCCTAAATCCTAAAATCAAATATGTGGTCATTAATCTAACCATGAATTCTCTTTGTTTTAAACCAAGAGAAGTTACCAAAAGATGTATTGGCATCCTTCCAAAAGATGTTTTGTTTTATTTTCATTCTCCACCCACTAAAATCATCATATTCAATGATTATATAATAAAACCATTACCATAAATATAATTGGTGGTTTTAATATAGGGTTTCATCCTTCACTTACACACACTTACAAGTAATGGTTAATAAACATGTCATTCGTGTGTATGACATACTACCTCATTGTGAGACAATGTTGTTCGTTTGTCCATACCACCACTCATGGGTGGGAATTATGATGGACACATGATTTTTATATTATATATATATAGGTATTATTTAATTTTTTAATTCTTTTGTAAATTTTTTTATAAAAAATACCTTCATTATTTACTTTTTTGTAAATACAGTAACATCTTCTATGGGCATGTGGACGACCACCATCTCATGCGCCATGATTCGTTAACACATTAAATTGAATTTATTAATGCTTTTTTAGTGAAATTATACAATATATATTACATAATAATCCAACTAGAATTATAATACATATATATAAATATTTTTTATTTAAATTCTTTCTTTCGACATGACAATAAAATGAAAACAACATTCATACATACTTAGGACCTCCTATCCCCATGAATAGTGTATTTCATTTCATTTTTTGTATCTTTCATTATATTTTTAAAAATATTTATATACAGAATATATATGGTATTTTAATCACGTTATACATTCAATTAAAAAATAAATCATGATCAATGTATGAGTAACAATAATGAAGAGTAAAAACATATACGAAACAAAAAATGGATATTACTTTATATATAACAATAACATGAAATTCATAATAAATAGAAAATATAATGTAACAATAAAATAATATATTTTATGATATATAAGAATATGGTTAATTGAAATATCTATTATAAACATAAATTTATTATACAGTAGTTTTGAACACGTATGAATAATTACAAGACTTAAAATATGGGAAGTTATTCTCACTTAATTTCTGTTGGATACATGCCATATTTACCACTTTTTCTATTTTTAGGTGCATTAAATAAAATATGAAATTTTATATGACTAAATACCTTAATTTTATGATTTTAAAATATTTATTTTTTTATTTTCTTTCATGGGGATCAAAATTTTAAACTTACTCAAGTAGTAATGGTTTTCACGTCTCATTTTTATTTCAAGGAGATGTCTGCATTATTAAATAACCATTTATACTGTGTGGAGAATATACTAACCATTAATGTATTATATGATTATTATACATATTATTATAGTTATTTATATTTCCCTTTGATGATATCTATTTCATAGAATTTATGGTTTAATTCTACCAAATCGGTAAATTAATTTTTCTCCCAATTGGAATTTTTTGAGATACATTCCAGGTTATGAACATATACATTTATATGGGGTTCATACACTACCCATTAATATGTTATATCATGAATATATATATTTAATTCTATATTAATCTTCTTGTAATTTTATTATCTCATGTATCTTATGATTCATTGTTACTAAAGTGTTAATTGATTGTTGTTACAATCTCATCATTAATCAGGATTTTTTTATTATGCATCCATTGATGAAATATTTTGATCCATATCTGAAACACAGTAATGAATTTTCATTACATATGGTTATTAATGATATATTCATGTATTGGTACCAATTCCCCCCCCTTTTATACTTGATGTATTTATGATTTTTTTACCAAAATCAATCATTATCTCTCTCTTATGTCGTAAATTTGTGTTCTTTGAGACTCATGTTTTCTATAAAATGATTTCAAAAATATTTTACTTTTTATTTTTTTTAAATGTTTTAAATCAAATTTTTTCTTTTTTTAAGGAAAAATGTATTCAAAATATTTCAATCTTCTCTTATATGATTACAAGAATGATTAATTTAAAATGATTTTGAACCTTCTTTCTAGGTTCTAATATAAATTCATATAAAATTGTTTTAAAGTTACACTCAAGCTTCTTTTATATGTTTAAAATGATATTATATAAGAAAAATGTTTTAAATTACTTGATGTTTTAAAAAAAATTCTCTTCAATGTTGAAAAATGAATTTTCTAATGAAATTTTTTAAATGAAATTGAAATACATTTTTATAATATTGATATTTTTTAAATGGTTTTATGAAAAGGATTTTCAAAGATATGATATTTTCCATAAAAAATGATTATTGGGATCTTTAAAAATTATTCTACATATATATTACAATAGATGTTTTAGATTATTCCTTATTGGATATATTATCCAATAATACCATTAATATTCTCCATTGAATGGATTATTTTTTATGGAATGAGGTTTATGACAACCATCCCTCTTCTATAGGTTATATCACTTTGAAACCCACTTCCTCTCATGGTTTATGATTTGATAAAAATATTATGAGAATTATCACATTCTATTTGTAATTATATGATTAAATATTTATAATAACGATTTAATTTCAGGGGTTATTATATGATGTTTAGAAAACCCATATCTTTTTGTTGGTCATGATATAATGAATGTTTTTTTATCTCATAGCCCATTAATGTATGAATTCATCATGTGATGGGTGGGACCTATATATCCTTATAATTAATTGTGTAAAGTTAAATGTTCTATGGGATCAAAGGTTACAATGGATGGAATCCCAATACCAAAACAAGTGGGGATCATATGTTCCGAAGAATAGGGTACACAAGAGGGAATTTAAAGACCAAAATAATAGGGTACACGATTAGCAATCTCATTCTCCAATTAAGTGGGTACATTAGTGGGAATACAAAGACCTAAAAAAGGATACATAGAAGGAAATCCTAAAACGAAAATAATAGGGTACACAATAGGGAAACCCAATCCCAAAAAAAAATGTACATGGGAGGGAATCCCAAGTCTGAAACAAGTGGGTACATGGGAGGAAATCCGAAGCCCAAAACTAGAGAGTACCTGGGAGGGAATCTCATGCCTAAAATAAGAGTATAGAAATAAGAGGGTATAGATAAGGGAATCCCATGTATGAATCAATAGGATACTTGAGATGGAATCTGAAGCCCAAAACATGTGGGTACATACAATGGAATCCCAAACTCAAAAAAAAGAAGGTACATAGGAGGAAATCACATGCTTAGAGAAGGTACATGGGTGATTATCCCTTGCTAAACATTTTATGATTTTTTGACTGGTATCCTTGAAATTGTGTTTATATACTTATAATTTATCCACAAATTCCATGTTTTATTCAAATTTTATGCATTAATGTATGACTATATTGATTCCATTATGATTTATGTCTTATGAATAATCAATCATTATTCCAGGATTAATGTTTATGATCTTCGATACATAAGGTGTTATTTTTTATGTTTTGAACTTATTCTCATACCTTGATTCTCATGTTTATGCCTATATATATCACTCGATAACCTTGAATAAGAATATGACCTATTATATTTCTTATGTTTTCTTTCCCTAGGTTATAAATTAAATTTTATGTAGATTTAATAAAGTGGAATAACAATGTGGAAATTGTAATGATAATTGACTAAGTTAGATGTTTTTATTCATACTTATAAGGACACAAAACAATTATTATCTTCAACAAAATACTTTTTAAATGTTATTAATATAAATATAAAGTAATTCAATATCTATATATGATATTCCTAGTTTGATATAGAAAATATTGGGATTCTGCTGTATCAAAAATTGTGTGCATAATGGTAGAACTCATAAGAATTATACCTCTTTGAGTAAAAGGGATAGATTGATAATCAATGATAATTTTCCCAACTCATTATAATTTATTACTTTTTAAACATCCCTCTCATCCACATGATGATATTTCACCAGATAAAGAGTCAATGTGTTTCTAGAGTCACAAAGCCATGCTCTATTCTAACAATGATAATTATTTTGTAGCACTCATCTTTTAAAATCGTACTATGTTTGAGAATAATGATATATTTCTATAGAACATATAATTTGAGCACTACAATAATCATACTATAAAATCCTCATCATATTTTAGTTGTGACATTCTCTAGGTGGTGACATACAATGTCACATCATAGGGTTGAAGGAACCACATTAAAGACATTATGTCTTAATTTTTCTTTGATGATGAATATTTACAAATATAATGATATGATTCTAATATATACCATAATTCAAGATATAGGTTTTCGATTTCTACATATTCCAATTATTATAGTTATGAAATGTTCCTATAGGAATAACCGTTCTTCCTCCTATCATATTTCTCAAGGTATCCCTTTCTCAAAATACTGGTCTATTGACCATTTCTATATACTCTATTATATAAGGTACCGAAATATTTAATCATTTTTCTTGAATGAAACCTGATTAACAATGTATTCCTTTAAGAAGTAAAATTTAGTTAAATTCAAGGGAAACAGATATATTTTATTAATTTAGCAACATGCTATGTCCCCTATGGATTTTCATTATTATAATTGATGAATACCATTATTCTAGAAATGAAAATAGTGTGTGGATATAATTTCATGTTAAAAATTATTGGAAATCCTCCCATGTGATTACTTGGTCGAATTTAGCCTAAAATTATAATTTATGATAATTGAATTCCACATTCTCTACCATATATGTGTTTGACCACACAATTATCACTACGACATCTTATATAAATCAAATATTCAATTCATCACATTTGACCATAAATCTAAATTTTCCAGCTTTGAATCCCAACGAATAATGGGTGATTTTTTTCTTTGGAACTAAAAAATTGGTCAACTTAACATGGTTCAATATTTATATTAGGCTTATCCATGTCCATAATATCCATGAAAATTCTACAAACTATCTTTTGGTTCAACTATGGATCTGGTGAAACCACATTCTTAACTAGATCATCCAGTTGGTTTCTACAAAACCAACTCGGTCCTATTCACCGTATCCAAAACAAAAAAAATCCATTCTATCTTATTCATTATCAACTAACAGATTATATTTTTAAATTCATCCCATTATAATATCATTTTACAAAACTCAACCATTATCAATAATTTAACAATTTTTTTAAAATAATCCAACCATGTATTTTAAAACTTCCTTTTTATCATTTTCATGAATAATATTTTTTTAATTTTATAAATTTTTCCCCAAAAGGAAAAATTTAATATTTTTAGGAACTCATAAAATCATTGAATCTCATTAAAATATCATCATCGAATATCATAAAGATGAGAAGAGAACTCACCATGATGTTTCTAAAAAAATCTTGTAACCAAACACCCAGGTGACTTGTAGTTCAACAAAAAGTGGTTAGATAATCATTTTTATGATCAAAATTCATGTAGAATACAATTATACTACATACTACCCCCAAATTATGATCGATAGTACTTGTTACTCATGAATACAGAAAAATTACACATTTTACAATGTGAAATATTAAATAAAATAGATTACATTATTCTCAAAAATATTGTTGAAACGAATAATAATCATACCATTTGAAACATCACAATAATCAACCATTTTTATGGTAAGAGGTGGTTGTATTACTAGGACATAAGTGACACCCCATGACACCATAGGATGGAATAAAATTCTAATGTCTTTTGGAAATGTTCATAGATGAAATTTTATTTCAATTATAAAATAGTAAACCATAAAACAATAATCAAAAAGTACATTATATCATGCATGATTAAAAAATAAAACTCAAAAAATAACCAAAACAAAAACATGTTAAAAAAATAAAGCAAAAAATCCTCCTAGAATAGAAAAATAATACAACTCAAACTATCAAGAATCAATAAAGTATCAACACCAAATCTACTCCATGATCCAATTCTATATGCTAATCCACAATATCCAGAATCATCAAAAATGAGATGAGATACTTTTCCATTACCATATTCATAAAAAAATTGACATCTAAAAATGAACAATAGTTCCTAAAAAATAGGTGAGTATCAAATAAATGGTATTTCCACAATGATGTAAGAACTCATGAAACTCGGAAAAACATATTTAAAAAGTTATGAAAACTTATTAATAATTTTAGACACTGAAACACAAATTCTTATAAAATATTCAATGGAATGTAATAAATGAATCATAAAACATTTTTACAATCATTTAAAATTTAGTCAACCATGTCCTCATACCCACACACCATTCAGGCTAAGGTAACAGCTAAACATCTCATCTATCCGCCAAGATTGTATAAGGAGATAAATATCATGTTCCATTAAACTTTTGGATACAACAATCATGTAGTATTTCTCCAAGGCCCTATAAAATGAAACATGAACACACACCATCATGTTTGTGAAATCTATGAAATACCTTTCCAGAAACCATTCATTCATTAATCCATTTACACAATCAAATCCATTAATCGAAATAATACCAAAATTTTAGATTAAAAATTATAAAATCAAACACCAAAGTATATCTCTGAAATCAAACTTGTTTTACCAAAACATCAAATATTGAAACCAAAATAAATTTCTACCAAGACTTATTAAATAATTTCACAACAATTTTAATGAAAATAGTTAATAAAAATTTAATACATTACATTATAAATAAATTAGATTCAAGATATAAGAAACCTACCCTATACTAGTTGAAGAAAATAATTAACAACACAAAAAACAATAAGATATATTCACTATATCAATTACCTTCACTAGATATATCAATATTTCCTAAAAATAATTCATAATGCATACATATAAAAACATTATATATGTTTATAATATAGATAAATACCTCATATCTACCAATAATGTGGAAGAATGTTAACTTACAAAAATTTCCAATCCTATTACACAATTTTATTTTTCTAAAGATCAATACAAGAATGAAGTGGATGGTATCTCATTCCTTGTGGGAAAAATAAATCCAAATTTTGGCATGATTAAGGTTAGAGAAAAGCCTATAGGTGAAAATTTACATTAGATACACTTTTTATTGAGGTATAAATATATGCCAAACACTTTTGCTACACGGTTTAAAAAAACCATGTGCCAACCATGTAGTACTATTATCTTAAGGATGTACCTTATATCATTGGATCGAATTGTTAGATAGATCTTTTCCAGACAATCCATATCCCTCAATTTCAAGAATTATGTTTTATATAGGAAATAATCATGCTCTGTCCCAACCATTCACCAACTTTTTGATTACCCAATTCCCAATACCTACCATTTTATAGATTTTTTTATATGACTAATCATGTCTAATAACTGTGAAAAATATATCAACCTTCAAAAAATCCTCCAAAATGTTTCAATAACCCTCGTAACCTTCCAATACATATCTAGACCATTATATAGTCTTAAAGTGTAGAAGAATGTACATGTACCTAAAACTAGGGAAGACACAATCCCAATATTTTGACATAATTAACATGTATTGATTCCATAATTAAATATAATGATCATTATAAATGAGAATAGTGTTTTTATTTCCAACTAATTTGATTCCAATAATTTTTTCGTTGGAATTCAATCCAACATGACCTGAACTCTATTTTTTATAATGTGTGAATTTAAGAGTAATATCCACTCATATGTATTAGAAATCCACTATCCATATACCATATATCATAACTATTACTATAATTGTTTCCCTAGAAAATAAATCAAACAGGTAGCTATTTTGGTATTCAGATTATTTTAGGTTATACAATGTTATTGAGTATTTATTTTTAGTAGAATAATCTTATTCTATCTATAAATTAAATAAATATATTTATACTTATACATTAAATTAAATATATTAAACATACCACAAAAATAATTATTTCAATGGAAAAATCATTTAGATTAATTTCCCATTTATCCACATTGAAAATATGTCACATTATAATTGTTTTTGGTTAATGAAATAGGTTATAAAATAAATACTATGTAGCTTAGGACTATCATTATTAATTACATGAAAAAATATTTCTCTATTTCATCTATTTTTTATATGTTATTTTTTTAGATAATTTTATATTGTAGTAAAAATACATGAGTAATTGGTAAGGCATTGTCTCTATTTTGTATGATTTTAATTTTATCATAATTTTTATAAAAATAAAAAACTAGGTTATGAAGTTTTTTATTGAACTTTTCTTTCTTAGGGAAACTATTTTATAGATAGATATATTATTCATGTTTTATGAACATAAATATTATTTTTTATTTATTCTTATTTCTACCAGTATGATAAAAAATTCATTTAATTCTACAAATGCTCTATTTTTAGATTCCAATTAAACTATTGATAAAAGAATAAAAAAAGATTACCATATATTTATATTACATAAAAAAAATTATCACTATTTATTTGATCTATTCAATTTTAATTCATAAGATTAATCATCATTATTGTCTCTTGAAGCACACAATATAGCCTCTATAGAAAGTTTTCTATTTATTTTGAAATAAAACTTATGTATTAATTTCATTTAATATTTCTTAATATCATAAAATTGAAGATATTTTAAATTCCGTAACCTATATTATTTTCATCCATAACAATTAAATACATTGGAACTTCAATCATACTTCTAATGTTTGTTGATGGATTTCATGAAACAATTCTCTTAAAGAATGTTTTCAAAAACATATTGGAATAATAAGAATGTTTACCATCAATGTAAGAACTATATTAGTATGATTCACTAGATGAGTTAAATTTCCAAACATTATTGGGATAATTTTAGTTCTTTGATATTGATTTTATCAATGTAGAAGTCTCTTTTTTTATTCAATATTGTTCAAGTGAATCAACTTCATAAATAATAATATTTTTATTTAAGTATTTTATTTTACCATTGTCCACAATAGTATATTTCATAATGAAAACTGATATTACACACCATTTAGATGGAATAATTATGAGAACATTATGTTTTTTATCCATTTCTAAAACATAAGTTCTGTGTGAGGAGGAATTGCGTATTATCTATAAAATCCATACTTTCATTTGGTTTATAAATTATCCACTTTTAAATGTAAAAACATTTAATTTGTAGCGTTATATCCAAACTATCTTGAATTTTTAGGTACCTCATAATCTAAAAAAATTTCGGCATTGTTTTTTATGTTCTACACATTGATCGACTCTATTGAATAAATCTAGGCATAATCTATATAGGATATAATTCATGGGTATTGAGTTTAGGTCATATTATATTTCAATAGTAGAAACACGTTTTTTATATATCCTTCATGAATTTTATAGGGCTTGAAGGCATTCATATAAACTTATAAACATGTATTTTATAAATAAATAATCATTCGATCCTTCCAACAACATTATAAATGTCACGACCTATCCTCAGGGCTCGTGCCGTGACTACCCCAAGCCCGCCTTCCATAGTCTAGGGGCTGGCGACTAGCACAAATGGTGTAAATATCGATAAAATGGAAGGCATTACCTTTATGAAATGTAAACACACACACACACCCAGAGTACAAGTAGAAGTTAACACTATGTAAAACTGAAATCAAAAGTAGTGCTGAAAGAAAGTGGCTAGAAATACAAGCCCAACTGTAAAGTACAAGTAAAAGACAAAACAGCTGGAATGTGACAAGTAGCTGCTGCATCGTCCAACATGGATCCTACCTGAGGGGTAGGTACAGATAGCCTCCTCAGAGCCCTTGTCCATCAACCTCCTCCGGGTACCAACTCGTCATGTGGTCCACCTACAGGTACCGTCTCGTCAAGAGGTCCACCACCAGGTGTCGTGCAGTCCTCGTACATTCGGCCTCTGTCAGCACTGTCTATCGTCTGCATCCAACACAACGAGTTGTGGACATAGCCCGTGCAGGGGTGAGTATAATGATACACATTAGGGACCCCGAGACCTTCAAGGTATCACTAAATCCATCAAGGTTACACCATAAAGAAAGATCTCAACAGATAAAATTTACATAGGTATATTCCCATACATATACCAAAGTTATCATGTAACCCATCTCAATCATGAGAAAAAACACAAAGGTCATTGACTCAGCTCAAACTAGGATTTTCATTATCGAAACAACAACTGCTGGAAAACTCCTCCCCTGTCGATTACAGTGGCCCTGTCACGACTCCAATGTGATTCTCACTAACCTTAGACTGTTGAGGTAGTCCTCCTGTCAAGTACCATGGGTCTGCTACCAAATACTGGTCACTCCGTCTTCTGACAGTTTGCCACCAAATATTAGGTGCTCCGTCCACTGGGCTAACCGAATGTCTATGAGTCGAATCAGTCATGCAATCGTCAGGTCTACAGCTACTCGGTCTCTGCACTCCATATGCTTGTTTCTAGGAGGGTATACTCCATGATCTACTGTTAGTTACTTCCAAGTGTCACGAAGTCTCATGTATAAGTATCACAAAGGACAGCCTCGTCATAGGGGTCTCAACTCAACAGACGGTGCGTCAATCGGACGTCGGATCTGTGAGTTATTAGAATTTCTGTTTTAGGGGCCCGGTTGGATTTTGGGTACATTCTAACCCGGCCATAATTCAAATGCATCCAAAACTCTGGTGAATTATTCCAAAAGAGCAATCTCGTCAAGAGAAATCCAATATAGTTGATGTCATGTCAATCAGACGTGTGATCCTCAGGTTATAAGTGTTCCCGCTCCGAGGGCCCGGTTAGTTTCGAGTTCAAACCAAACCGGACATTCCAATCTTCTCTAAAACATTGAGTGTAATATATGGAAAAAACTTTCTCGATCCAAGGAATCCTACGCAACTGACGGTGTATCGATTGGAGTTCAGTAGCTCAAGATATGGCCATTTAACCGAAAATGGTCCGAAAATAGGGGGTCTGGGCCCGTTCCAACCCTGCCCAACACCCCATGGTCGGCCGAAATCAGGTCAACCCGACTCGGGTCTGGGTTCAACCTGGTTGGGCACGGCCTAGCCTGGCCCGACAGGCACTACTCGGCCTAGCGCTGGCGTCCCAGCCCGATGGTCGGTTGCTTCTCAGCCAGTGCGGTCGAGCGTTGCACGGAGCATGGGGTTACACCCCCCAATGGTTTTATGAAACGGCTGGCCTTTGGGTAACCATGAGACCCCCTCAGGTCCCACCTCTTGATGGCACTGAGGGCTGGCATAGCCAGTTTCCCTTCCAGATCCGAAGTGGCCTTAGGCCGCGGCCTTGTTCAACTAGGGTGGTGCGCCGGCGCCACGCCCCTTCACCGCGGCTCGCCCCGGCCATGGCCTGGCTCTACTCCATGCGACATGTTGGTGTCGTGCCTTTACGGGGACCCGACAATCTTGCGCTTACGATCCACTTGTGGTCGGCCCATTACCGGACAGTTCTTCACAGTCCGCCTCCATTGTCCACTATCAACAACGAGAAGGGAAGGGTCAGACTGTGTTCGTGCGATTCGACCCCTTCCTCATCAAGATGGTATCAAGCGGCCAAACTAAACTCAAGAATTTGAAGAACGTTGATGAAAGACATTAAAACATGAGCATAACAACCCCTACCTTTTAAAATGGCGTTAAACGATGGTGAGTCGCAGAAGAAGGGCATCACGAAATACAGGCATCATTCTGTCAATGTCGGGAAGGAACGAGCCAGGGGTTGTGTCGGCATTCTTCTTTGGAGGAAGAGGAAATCTCTCCATGTGTTGGGCATCGTGCTTCGCTGCTAGCATTCCACTACTTGAAGTATCCATCCAGAACTCCTTCCCATAGCCTCCATTATATAGGAGTGAGAGGGTTCGTCGTTGTCACAAAAGTTATAAATGGAGGATTTACGATAGAGGGCGCCACCCAATAAATTAGATACGGTGGTGCATTAAAGTGGGGAGGAAGTCAAAAAGGTGGTTATTGGCCAAGGTGGTCCCAATAGAAGAATATCCTCCAATGAGAGGATATTTCCTAGTGGTACCCACCATTAATTGAAGACAAAGCGAGGGGGGGGGGGTTAATGCTTGGGTGGTCCCCTCATTAAAAATGGAGGTTTCATCCTCCTCAATTAAGAGGTGGATTTAAACCTAGAGGCTCTCCCTCATAAATGAGGGGGATTCGAGGAGTTATGATTCCCCTCCTATTAATGGATGTCCTCGTATGGTTTCCAGCACAATCAACCACACATGGGAGGTTGGATATCGGTGGGCCCCACCATTATAACCTCTCATGGGTGTTAGGGTGTGGCTGTCCCACCTCCAACTCCCATGTGGAGCTTCTAACCACTTTATCTGCACGATATGTGTTTAGAAAAATAAAATAAATTGTTCAGAATTTTATTTTATTAACCCACGTAAAACCCCAAAATCTAGCTTTCATACTCGATCATCCGTCGTCGAGGTGAAATTATTCTAAAGAGAAAACCCGCACTTCGAGTTCAATGGTGCCCTCATATTTCAATTCTAAGCACCGGTTCAAAAGATTGAAAAACAGGTTCATTCGTTTACTGAATGTACCCAAATTAAACTTCAGAAATTGATTCCAAGCACACCAGGCCTTGAAATCAAGTACCATCAAATGTCATAGGATCGTAAAATTCCAAATAAATTAAGAAAAAAATATTCGTCGAAATTTCCATGTCTTTACAATAAATTTAGATTAAAATATATATCCCAAATGTTATAAATTAATATTTTATTCTTAGTAATTTAATAAATTATAATAACTGAGTGATATATTTAGACTTTAACTTCATGAACGATGAGAACTTCAGGTCACTCCTCTAATAATAAATATTGTTCCAAATAATTTATTTATTTTCTCAATAGGTAGATAAATTAATATCCAAAATATAATTTCATCATTTTGTGATCACCCTTTCAAATAAAAAAACAATTATGAAGAAGAATTAAAAAAAGTCAAGAAATTAACACCATAAATTTGATAGTGGTTCAGTGTAGTAATTTCTCGTATTAAAATTTTCAAACACTAAATAATTGAGCTTTAAATGTTTTATTATGTATTTTCATTTTCTAATTTAATTATATAATAGAGTAAAATATATGATACCATGTTAAAAACAACATATAATGATATTTTTTTGGTCTCATCTTAATAGACTAATAATATCCTTGACATAAACTCATTATAAAGAGTGTGTCGTCACATAGGAAGAATTTTTTTAAATAAAACATTAAGGGTGTCAATGTCACGTAGAAAAATAATTTTGATAATTATTCTAGAATAAAAATTTATTTTTTATGAGTATATTATTTTTGGGTGTATGATAAGTAGTGATATTTCTTATAAATAAAAGAATTATTTTAAAGAATTATTTTTTTCAAGAGAATAGAGATTATTGCAATGAAAGTAATAAGATGATTATATTTTAAAAGTTGTATTTTTTTAATGAATATACATTTATTTTTTCCATTAAATTATATTTCTATGTATATATCTTCAATTGGGTCTCTATTAATAAAATTAATATGAAAAATAAAAAATATTTTTGTATCAGAGTTTCCATTATTTTATTAAAAAAATGGATCCACAATTTAGGTGGTCATTTTACTTATAATGGAACATATATATTTTATAGTTTCTTTATATGACATATTTAATAATATTTTATTACAAATATTAATAAATAACACAATACATTCCTTAAAATATGCAAAGGGTAAAAACAGGATGAAAAAAAGATTCTTTTTAATGGATTTCAACATAGGTAATATCATGGATATGAAATATACCCATAGATTTAAATCTAATAATAAGACTATATAACATTTTAAAATTAGTTTATGAGATAAGTTCAAAGATCCAAATAATCCTTGAAATAGATTTTATATATATAGAAAAAAATGTATCCAAAATAATCATATATCGAATTCTATATAAGAGAAGACTCATTATTAAATATTTTTTATATGAAAATCTACCATCAAAGTGATTTTATTTTCCCAAAGTTAATTATAATTAAAATTTAATATCTAATATTTCAATATAACTATATTATCCACTTAGTAAATTCTACAAAGTTAACCTGTCGATGTAGCCAATTTATAAAAAATGTGACTTTTCATAATTAGCCTCATAGTGTATCTAATTTTAGTTAGATGTATTCATAATTTCATAAAATTTACACATGGAGACTACATTATTTCTATAATTTTACATATTCTAATTATCACATTATAAAAATACATATATATAAAATTCCATAAGGTTTAAATTTTGCATATGTAGATTAACCTCAATGTTAGGAATAATTAACATCATCAAATGAAAATATAATTAAAACCCTAAATAATAAAATATATATTAGAACAATATCAAAGTGTTTTTGTGATATTTATCACATATGACATAGGATGATTTATTTAGTAAAATTGGAAGTCAAATAATGACTGACACACATCCCATTTGAGTATATACAGTGGTGTTTCATTCTATATTTTTCATATATCAAAAAATTCACCATTACCTTCTTCCAAATAAGATTATTTTTTTCCATGGTTCTTATATATATATATATTATGTAAATTTACATTTAAAATAAAATAAATTTATCATTCATTCTATAACAATATGCCAAATGATATGAAATCATCATATGACTAATTTCTTTTAGAGCATAGTTCCATTTAAAAGAATTTCATATTCCCATCTATAAAAGAGAAACAATTTCAATCCAAATTGTTTATATAGACACAACCATGAATTTTTATTCCCATAATGTTTTCATATTACTCATCAAACACATTCCACTTTTTTCTATCTTAAATTTTGTAATGTCCTTTCTATATCCACTAAATTATCCTTAAGAAAGTATTTCTCAAAGAATATTAAGATAGAATTCATCTATTCTATTATCTACATGTCAACATAGTAATTTTTTTATTTTGAATCATTTTACAGTATTGGGGATTATATCCACTTAAAAATCATATAATATTGTTCTTAATAAATTAAATACTTCTCTAATTGATAAATACCATTTAGTGGAAATTTTAAACTATTGGGTGTTAATGGATTTTTTGTCCCATTAATTAAAGTAGTTTTCTACCACATGAAGTTGTAAAATATAATTTAATCATTCCATTATGAAAATTTCATTCCATATGGGTAATTGTTTTTCTTAACCTATGTGAAACTGCCTAATATTATCAAAATATGCTCACCTCCATGAGTAGATAGAATGAATTTATAATGAGGTAAATTTCAATATATATTATTATTCTTCATAAGTTTTACATACAATAAAAACGGTATATTGAAAATTGAATAAAATTAATTAGATCTAATAATTTTTATTATTGAGTCGCAATATAAAATCGTTAAATGTTAATTGACATTATAAGAGTTATCATAATACTCTTGCAAGAAATTTTCTTTTAAACTCTATTTTATAGGGTTCCAACTAAACATTCATTGATGGAAAATGTAAAAACCCAATGTCTAATAACTATTATCCAATGTTTAAATTATTAAATTGATGAAATATAAAAGGGACCATGTCATATAGTATCAAGTAGTTCATTCATTCGGGAGAGTACATGCATATATTATTCACCTAATACATTTTATATATAACTAAGAGATTGTAAAATTCATAAAAATCATATTTCCTTTAAATAGTCCCTAAAATCATTCATAGATTCCTTTATGGTACCATAGGGAAAGAAAACATAATATATATCACATCAAATTCCAAGTATTATATTATGTATTGTAGAATCTATCATGAATAAGCAAGTAATAAAAAATATGACATGATTAATAATTAATAAATATTTCATATAATAAAAACACATTATCATTTATGATATCAAAATATAATAATTTATATAATCAAATATACAATAGTAAATAACATCATTATGATGGAATAGATAATGATAGACATCTACATACTCAAGGAAATTCATCATGATCTTTTTTTTTCAAGACATTATACTGAGATATAATAATATTACTATTAATGGGTCCTAATGTGAAATGAAGAGATCACCATAAAGGTATCATTAAATAATATCATGATCTTCGCATCAATTACTCATTCCATGACCGCCTTAATATATATGTTGGATGAAAATGAGTTATATATTTTCTTATTTGTCTCATTATACCTATTAATTCATAGAGTCGAAATAACATTTTCATCCCATCACTTATATATGAAAAAATCATTATAAATATTTAGAATGACCTATCAAATACATAATAAATATTTTTTCATAATAAATCAAATATCAATTTGAATCAATTAGAAATAATGTAATGATTTTATGAGTCATAGAAATATTTTTATTAGTAATCTTATTCCCAATAACAACAACTGTTATAATGGATATGTAGTTTACTCTAAAGTTGAATTGATTATAAATATATCCATTGCATAATATCAAACAGATATTAATAGGAAAAAAAATTCAATGAATAATGATTTGTAATAGAGATTATACCTTCATGTAAATTAATAGATTTAGAATAAATTCATATGAAATAAATGAGGGAAAACCCTAAATAAGTGATTAAGGGAGACCATAACTTCATTTTGAATAGATTGTTTTTGATAAATTAATTTTCATAAAATATATAGTAAAATTGAAGCTAATAATTTATATAATGTTTTTATAAATTTTGAAAACTATTTATAAAATTGTAATCCTAAATATTATCGAGAACTCTTTTTATAATGAATAAAAGTTATTTTTCAATAACTATTAGTAAAATATTATATTAAAAAAATATATCTAAAATAATCATTGATTATGTTTTTAATTTTTCATTAAAATATTAAAATATATTCATGTGAAATAGAATAATTTTCAGAACATTTTAGAAAAGAATATAGTTTTTCTAATATAATAAGAAAAATTTGCTGGAATAATAGAATATATATTACTAATGAAAAACATTAGAGCATTTAAATAAATAAAGATAAATATAAATTTTTTATAGTTAGAGATGTTTTCCAGGTTTAATGGATTTAATTTCAGGAAATATTTCCCATGTATGAAAAGTTATAAATATATTATTTTCACACATTATTTAAAAATGTAAAAAATGATTTATATGAAAAAGGTTGGTAAAATTTCATTTAATATTTGGTAAATAAATATAATTATTATAAAAATTATATTTATATATAATTTATATAGATAAAATAATAGTAATGAATTGAAATATAGAATACAGATTTTGTAAAAAATCATTTTCAAAAAAATGAAATATGAGGTCAGTTTTTCATAAAAACAAGCATTCAATTGTTTTGACTACCAGAGAGAAAAAAATGGAATAGGTCCTTATAAAACAATTACATAAATAAAGTAAAAAACTATATAGTTTTTAGGATAATAAAAAAATATAATTTAAATAATCTAAAAAGAAACACTAATAATCATGATAAATTATGGGATTATAAAAGAAACCCTCCCCAGGGATTCCAGCTAAGATGGGCATGTAGAAAATTTATATCTACTAAATTTTTATTTATTTTTAATCTATAAAATATGTTTATTTTTATATATTACTCCTGATAACAATTATTCCCACCTTAATTTTAACCATTTACTCATATTTTACTTTTAAAATCAATTATTTAGTTGTTACCTATTCAATTTATTATGCATGTATTAATTCAGAGGTCTTGTTTGTTATAACATGATCATGGATTAAATTAATAAATTTTTAATAATGACATACATAAATACATAACAATATATATATTAAAATTATAGATTATATACAGATTTAAATAAACCATTTGATGGAGGTAATGTAAAATGAAATATGTTATTGGAGGTAGTAGTCTAAACATACACATGAGTCTCATTTTCATATTTTAAAGGAAAAATAAAAGAATATAAATTATAATCTATCATTAATAACATTATTTATTTAATAAATATCATATTTTTTCAAAATTATATCATTATGTCCATCTAAGAGACGTAGTGAAGACCAATTAATTACAGCACTTCATGGAGACGATAGTTCACATAGACACAGTAAAGATATTTAGATTTTGTAACTAATTATATGAATGAAAATTAAATAATATATTTTTAGAAAATAATAATAATAATAAGTATAAAATAATATATATCCATTAATAAAATTATAATAAACAACCTTGAGAGTTTTTGATATGTAATTAAACATGTTTCTTTATGGAGGTGTTTGTTTTCACGTATGAACGAGAGATTTGATTATTTTTTCCATTAGAAGAGAGGAGAAAAAAAAATGGATGTAACATTGACATAAAATAATATTTTTATAATAAATGTAAATATTTAATAATGGTATTATTTTATATAATATTTTTAGGTGTTTCACAAAATAATAGTGAAAATGCTTCGTTTGAACTTATAACTTTTCATTGGATATTATCTTTTCAAAACCAACACAACGATTGTTGGATGGGTATTATAGAAAGAATAAAATATATTGGTCACATTTATCTATTTTTATTGGTTATTTGTGTGAATATTGGTTATGATATGTGATCTCTGGGTGTCTGTGGATGTGAGGAGAATATTTTCCCTTTCATAAGTGAGGGGAGTACAACTATGTTATTTATTCTAAACATAAAATTTTTGTTCATTGGAAGGAGACCCTAAATAAGAAATTTTAAAATTATATGATCTTTTATGGTCAAAATATCAACATTAAATAATATTTAGACACAATTTATGTCTATTTTCATTTTTATCACATTGTCTAACCCTCATGTTTACCCTTTAAACTTTACCATGGGGAATGTTTTCTCTATGGAAACTATTTATTAAGAATAAAAAATAAAATACTCATATTAAAGAAATTTATTCTGAGGATTTAAATATGAAATAGATTTTATAATATTCAATTACAATTTTATTTTTAAATAAATTTTAATATAATGTTTCAAAAATAATGAAAATAGTTTTTAAATAAATTTCTTATTAAGAATTAAAATTTATTTATACAAAAATTTATTTATATATTTAATTATCATATAATTAAATGGTTTATAAATAAAAATTGGTTATTTATTTTTCTCTAAATAAAATTAAAAATTAATATAAGTTTGTTATTAATTAATTAATTAATTATAAGGATTATTAACATAAAACATAAGTTAAATTTAAATATTTAAAACATTGGATTGAAAATTTAAAAAAATCAAATTATTTCTTTTACCTCATAAATATATATTAATAAAATATAATTTTTTTTAAACTCTCTTAATATTTTCATTCCATAATAATGTAAATAAAAAATGTATTTTTTTAAATTTTATTTTTCACTATTTACCTATGATTCAACATTTACTAAAAAAATATAAAAGATACACTATTGTATCATTTCTATAAGATGAATTCAAAAATGAAATGATGTTCTAAAAATAAAAATTATAAAATTATAAAATTTATATTTTTGAAGAAAATATTTAATAAAAAAGAGAAAAACAATTATAGAAAAATGATCTTGTAAAAAATCAAATGCTTCCAATTTTATTTCAAATTATTTAACAATTACCTAATGGTTAACAAAATATTTGAAACATTGGTGTCTTTGAAAATTTAATTTTTTTTGAAATACACAAAACATGAAAAATAGTTCATTGAATAATACCTCTTTAACTTTTACTCATATTTATCATATCACATTGATTCTTTATTATCTACTCAATAAATTTCATTTAAAAAAATTACAATGTAAGTGTGATAATCTATTACTATAATTTTTTATCTAATATATTATTTTAATATAATTTGGAATTTTTTATTTTATTTATTTTTGTGTTAGAATACATTCAACATTAAATTCATTGAAATAAAAAACACATACTAAAATAATGGGGTATTGTAGGACGTGTATCCATTCATGTAACATGAATTACTATTCATACAAAATACATACTTATAAATTTTCTAATAAAATTATATTTGGTCTAGAGGTGTTAGAAAATAAATATTTATTAACCTTATATGGGAAAATAATTTTTGTTGAATAGTAGTGAGCACTTTTAAAATTTAATATTTATTATTTCAATGATATTGGACCTTGTCGATAAATTTTTTTATCCAATGTCCTATTATATGACATTAAGAACAAAATGTTTCAAAATATGATATATTGTAATTATTTTGATAATGACTTATTTTATATTAAGATCATTCTTATATGTTATTGTTATATGATTTAATTTATAACACAGTACTTCAAATGAATTTATCTAATTAGACTCTTTTTTCAACACCTTCCATAAACTCTCAATTTTTTATTTCAGATAAAAATTATCTTCTAAATAAAATTAATAAATTATTTAAATGAATTATTTTTCAATTAAAAACTTAAATAATAAATATATCCTTTTGATTAACCTAATTTGTCCATTTTTTTAATTTTCTCCTTTTACTCATTAAAAAATTTAACTATAAGGCCATGGCCTTAAAACATTACGTAATATTGAATTAAATAGATAATTCACATTAAGGATCTTTTCAGGTTTAGGATTTTAGAGAGTGAGGCCATTACATATAAATGACAACCTAAATAATAAATGTAGATACATCTACACAGTATCCATTTTTAAAAAAATAAAAAAGTCCTGAAAAAATGAGTCATGTTTACTTCTATGTTTTAGATAGCATGAAATTTCTTTGATCCCATCCTTGACCCTATTCCACTTTATATCCTATGAAAAACATTTCAAAAACATGTTATGAGTATAAAAAGCACAGTAATGGATACACAGAGAAGGAAAAATGTTAGTTTTTCAAAACAACAAGTTTACCATTAATACTTTATCATAAGTAATATTTTCACCTTTATGAAGTAGTAAATACTCTTCACTGAATAAAAGCTCATTTCTTAACCTTTTGTAACAAAAATATTACCAAAAAACCCATATAAATAACACATAACATATAAAGGTAACTTGAGACATAAACATTCTAAAGAGGAATAACCATACTGTCTACTTCTACAGATATCACTAAATGGAATAGCCATATGGCTACCTTCCATACCCAATGAATTGGAGGTTATAACATAACCACCCGTTCTGGTTTATCACGGCACCACTCATCATTTGAATTATAATGTAACCACCTATCAAATGTCAAAGTACCATTATAAAATCATTAAAAATAAAATATTGAAAATATAAAAATTTCACTAATAAAATTTATTTTTCAATCACAATAAATAATTTAAGATATTGAAATAATCAATCTATTTCAAAAACTATTTTATACACCAAAACACCCAAAAACAGAATAAGGGATTTCCTTTTCAATTTAGAAATCATTAAGGCTTATAGATGAAACCAAATAACGATTATAACGGTGGAGAGGTCACTATCGATGCCAAAGAAAAAACATTCTATTTTTCATTTAGTGATACACTTCATAGAAAAAATATTTCCTTTGAATGAAAGTAAAATTCAGAGGGTTTTATTATAAACAGTGTAAAAGAAAAATGTATATATTATCGGAATATGCCTCAATAAAAGGAGATTTGGGATGAAGTCCCTTACCTCATGTCTGACATGACCTGTTTGTTCTTTAATTTTTTGAATAATAAACTAAAGATAATTTATACTTGTTTAAGAACCTTTTTAAGGTTCATTATTCCTTTTATATCTCTTATTACATTGTTACAAACATTATTTAATCATTTAAGTTAATAACGGTCGTTCTGTCGATATTTGGTACTTGAGTCAAAAATGGTCTACTTATATTTACAAGTAGTTCACATGGTCAAAATTTCATTATATCCAGAGTGATATTCATGATTTAGATATCATATATATCAATTATATATATGTATTTAAAATAGTACATAACATTTGGAGATGAGAAATGAAATTCATCGTTCATGGGGATAGTAAGTCGTACGTACTCATGAACGCTACTATCATTTATATTTCCTATTCAATGGAATTAATATATTATGAAACATAGTTTTATTATAATTCTAGTATAGTATAATATATAATATCATAAACTCCATCCTTTATACATACCACGTATGGCATGAATGAGTCATCTCACTTTGAGGGGGTGGTAGTCTGCACTTCCTCAAAAGAAATTATCATGTTTACCAATAATGGAAACCATAAAGGTATGATATAAATTTGAAATAAAGAAGCATAAAGAAAAAATAAACATAATATATATCATATATAAATAAAGTTTCATCTTAAGGGCCACCATGATAGGCGATAGGAGATAATTGAAGAATCATCGTTTCATGAGATGTTAGTTTTCCATCCACAGAAATAGTATTATTCACCTAATAAATGGAGGTGTGTGTAAGTTTAGTTCAAATAATTATCATAAAAACATCCTACTATATTGAGGATACTGGTGTTGTTATAATATAATGTAATAAAAATAGTTTAGGTGTTGGATATATAAAATAAAAGAAATGAAGTTAAGAGAAATAGTTACCTTTAATTCGGGTAACTTCCATTGGTTTGAACCAAAATGACTTCTTGATGCGCCTTTTGCCTAAAGTAAGACTTCTAGTAGGAGGATAGAGATGTAGGGAGCTTAATTGGGAAGAGTTTGAACATTGCAAGAGGCTTGAGAGTTGTGAGAAATGAGTTAGAAGTGGTGTCCTTTTATAAGGGGGAGGAGGTGTTCTTTAAGAAAGTTTGAAACAATTATTTTATTATAAACTTATCTTAGAATTAAAAAATGTCCAAAAATAATTAACATCAAATATAAGATGGCTAATGGTTGAAATAAAATCAACTGATAAGAATTGGAAAGGTTTTGGATATTGTTTTAATATTTATAAAATTATTTATTTAAATCATTTATTAATGAGATAAATACTGCATCATTTTTTCTTCATAAATAATTTTATTTATTTGATGTCTAAAAATTGTAAAAAAAATATCAAGATGTTGGAAATTGTTTTATATTTCAAATGAATATTTATAGTTTATAAGATAACTTAAATAACTCTATTTAAAAATTAATTTCCTAGAAGTTATTTGCTTGTGTCATTTTTGTCTTCACTTTAAATTAATTAAAGTGTCATTATCACTCATAAGTATCTCCATGGGGTATCAAAATTGACCCAAAGATTCCCATGGTCGTCCATTACTCATCCAATAAGGTTAGGACAAGTGTTAAGGTAATTGTTTATTGTCACGATATTCATTTTACATTGAATTTCCTTATTTACCTTTAACCACAGTAAATTAAAGTCAAAAGATACAAATCACCAAAAAAATCATCTTATTGAACCCCATTTTACTTACTAATAACAATAATCTATGTCATATTTTTTAAATTTAATTCACTAAAGCGATAATATTTCATTTTAATAAAAAAGCTAGTTTTTTAGAAACAACTAAGTGGTTTCACTTTTCAACAAAAATTAATGTTTTTTTAGAAAAAAAAAACAAACCTAAGATATATTTGATATTCTATATTAAAAAATAATGTCAATTTTAAAAAAGTCAAAAAAAATGTTTCACAAATTAATTTAAATTTAATTCCAACTATCAAAACAAAAGGCGTGTTTTTACGAAATAATAACTTTCAATAAATTGATAGTTGTTTATGTCCAATTTTAAAGTGATACTAATTTCAATGGCCAACATTGGATAAAATGATAAAAAAATATTCTAATTACACTAAAAACCATTAAAAAGATAATCTACCCATATAAATAAATTATATTAAAAGGCACTTTTGAATTAAAATACAGTATTTTTCACTATTCATAAAAAATGAATTTTATCAGAAAAATACCAAAAATTTTCCCAAAGTGAATTTTCATGTCCTGATTCAAAAGAATATATTTATTAGGTCATGTAAAACATATAAAAGTTTCCAAAACTAGATTGATAGATAGATCTCTATCAAAAGGTAGTAAATCGACCTTTTAGTTAATATTAGAGTATTTATGTTTAAAATTAGATTCATTCATATTTTAAGCCTTTAAATTTTATTGAATAAATGTAAATACATTTAACAAACATGTATAATTATATTATAGGTAGTTTTGTTCATTCCCGAAAATACCACGGCTATGAGTTAACTACAATTTAAAATAATAATATTAAATTATTTTTATACTGCTTAAGATTTCAAAGAAAACATGTTGTTGCGTATCGGGTACGCCATCGAACATATAAACCCATTTAATGTAAAATTAATATTTAATTCACAAAATATTAATAAAAAAGAGAATTTATTATTTCTTTATTTACCCAGCATGTTACATCCTTCTCCCCTTTTTTTAAATTCCGTACTCACAATTTCATTCACCTGTCATATATCTAGGTGTATTTATCACTGATAGAATTTTCAGATTCCCATTTTTCCTATTCAACCATATTGTTTTTTCAAAAAACCATTACATGGTAAATTACCTTATTCCACAAAACATTCTCTCTATGGTCAAGAATCTGTTCTGGTTTTTCCTCATAAGAGATATTATCTTCCCACTGAACTACCTCTGGGCTCAAAACATGAGATGAATCTGGCATATACTTTCTCAACATTGAAACATAATTAACATAGTGTACCTTGGATAAACATGTAATTAAATACACTTTGTATGAAACTGATCTACCTTTCTCCATGATTTTATAAGGTCCAATGACCCTCGGACTCAACTTCTACTTCTTTCCAAAATGAATCACGCTTTTCCATGGAGAAACTCTGAGAAAGGCATGATCACCTACCTCAAAAGAAAGATCCTTCCTTTGGTTATCTACATAACATTTCGATCTGCTCAGAGTTGTTCTCATGTTCTTCTAAATCAACTGAACTTTCTTTGTAATATCTTCTACCAATTTCTGTCCCATCAGCTTCCTTTCACCAACTAAAACCCAGAAATCTGGATTTCGACAACGCTTTCCAGATACTCCTTCAAACAGATCCATCTGTATACTGGAATGAAAACTATTATTATAAGAAAATTCAACCAATGAAATATATTTGTTCCAACTTCCCTAACAATCCAGTAAACCATCATATAGCATATCCTCCAAGGTCTGAATTTTTCATTCTGACTGCCCATCTGATTGAGGATGAATAGTTGTACTAAAATTTAGTTCAATACCCAACGACTTCTGAAGGCCTTTCCAAAAGATAGATGTAAACCTATGATCACGATCAGATACAATGAGAGGGAAACTCTATGCAACCTGACTATCTCTTTAACATTAAACCGAGAAAGTTGATATAGGGACAATGTATCTCGAATAGGAAGGATATGATCAGATTCAGTCAATCGATCGGCAATAACCTAGATAGCATTATTACCTCGAGATGTCTTTGGTAATCCAAAAAAAATTCCATGGATATATTTTCTCATTTCCACTCTAGTACATGTAAATAATGAAGCATTCCTTTCGGTAACTCCCACTATACTTTAACCTGCTGACAAGTCAAAAACTTCACAAAAAATTCATAAATATCTCTTTTCATTCCACCCCACCAATAACACTCCCGAAGATCTCTGCCATTTTATTACTACCTGGAGTAACTGAAAACGGTGAACTATGAGCTTCAAATAATAACTCATTCTTAAACTATGAATCACAAGGAACATATAATCTCTTCCCAATCCACAGAAAACAATCATTATCAATGTTAAAATCAGGAAACATATCCTTTTGAACCAACTCTACCTTTTTTTGTAACTCACTATCTTCCTTCTGTACTTGCTTAATTCTGTTTAAGAGAGATTATTTAACTAACACCTGAAACAAAAATGAAGAATTTCATACACCAATAACTTCTATCCCAAAGTTCATCTAGTCTTCAATTAATGGAACATGTTCCAAAAATAACAAGTTTAATGTAGAATTATATTTTCAACTAAAATAATTAGCCACTCTTTTTTCTTGGATGGTAATGGATCTTGCAGTCATAATCCTTCATTAATTCCAACCATCTCCTCTGTCTCTTGTTCAATTAGTTTTCATTGAATATATACTTGAAACTGTTGTGGTTACTATATATTTCATATTTTACACTACACAAATGATTCTTCCAAATTTTTAATTTTAAAAAATACAATTTAATTCCAAATCACGTGTAGTGTAATTTAACTCATTAGGTTTCAACTAATTAGAATCATAAGATATTACCAGATCATTCTGCATAAGAACACAACCAGGTCCATTCAATGAAACATCAATGTAAATAAAAAACTAACCCTTTCTGGAATGCATTTGAAAAATTGGATTCTTCACCCATCTTCTTTTAAATTCTTAAAAACAATCATCACATTATTTTGTCTAAACAAACTTAACACCTTTTCGAGTTAACTTATTCATTGGAATAGTTAACTGTGAAAATTTCTCAATAATCCTCTGGTAATACCCTGCTAAGCCCATAAAACTACATATCTCAGATATATTGGTGGGTATTAGCCATTCTTAAACAACATTTGTTTTAGCAGGATCAACCGTTATGCCATTTTTTTGAAACAATGTGACCAAACAAAAAAACTGTTGTAATAAAAACCCATACTTGCTGAATTTCCCAAATTGTTCTTTTCTTTTAAGGTTTGAAAGAAAACCCTTAAATGAATTTCATGATCCTATTTGATTTTAGAATAATCCAAATTAACATCAATAAAGGAAAACACCATTATCACTTGAGTCAACTGATCCATCACTACAACAAACTGTTTAGTTCCGATTCCCACCATCTCAGGTTGCTGATTTTGAATGTCATTTCCCTCTGTATACCTTCCCATCACAACTACCCTATTTCTTGTATAAAAACCCATTATGAATGTATAAATATATTAGGGGAATCAACATGGTAATCTATAAATTCTATATCATTTCAATCTTCCTATAAATTAATTTAGAGACATTAATTTAACAATATCGTAACTCCTCAAGTTTTCCAAACCAACCTCTAATACCAACTATAAGGCCCTAGCCTTAAACCATTAAATAATCATAACTTAAATGGATAATCCACATTGAGGTTATTTTTAGTATTATAGTTCGAGAGGGTTAGGCCATAACAGATACATGATGACTTGAATAATACATGTAGACACATCTACTCAGTTTCAAATTTTTTTTCACAAAATAATAACTCTTGAAAAAGGTGTCATTTATAGTTCCATGTTTTAGAGAGCATGATATTTCCATGATCCCATACCTAACCCTATTCCACTTTATTTCTAGTGAAAAACAGTTCTAAAATTTGGGATGAGCATAGAAAGCTCATTATGGGATACACAAAGAAGGAAAACTGTTAGTTTTTCAAAACAACAAGTAAAACAAGAATACATTTTCATAAGTAGTACTTTTCACCTTTACGAAGTTCTAAATACTCTACACTGTATAAAAGATAATTTCTTACCTTTTTTATAACCAAAAGATTTCCATAAAACCCATATAAAGAACCATAAGATATAAAGTTAACATGGGACATTGACATTCTTAAGTTGAATAACCATACGGTCGAATTGCACACATATCACTAAATGGAATAGCCATAATGCCATGTTTAATAACCAATTCATTAGAGGTTATATCATAACCACCCATCATGGTTTATCACAACACCACCCATCATTTAGTTTATCTTGTAACAACCCGTCAAAATGTCCATGTTCCATTATAAAATCATAACACATGAAATATTACAAATATAAACATTTCTCTAATAACATTTAATTTTCTATGACAAGAAATAATTTCAAGATATTCAAATAATCAATCCATTTGAAAA
The DNA here is from genome assembly GCA_963277665.1 of Viscum album. Classification (NCBI taxonomy): domain Eukaryota; kingdom Viridiplantae; phylum Streptophyta; class Magnoliopsida; order Santalales; family Viscaceae; genus Viscum; species Viscum album. The sequence continues at coordinate 1,878,759,850 of OY728161.1, forward strand.
ACCATTTTTAATACCAAAACACCAAAAAAATAATGGATTTCCATTTCATTTTAGTAAACATTAAGGCTTATATATGAAGCTAAATAACGGTTACAGTGACAGAGAGGTCATTGGAACCACAAAAATTAAAAACATTCCATTTTATGTTTAGTAAAATGATTCGTAGAAAAAATATTCCCTTTTAGTGAAAGTAAAATTTAAAGGGGTTTATTATAAACCATATAAAATAATTATGTATATATTATCAAAATATTCCTCAATGAATGTAGATTGAGATGAAGTCCCATACCTCGTGTCAGACTTGACCTGTTTGTTCTTCAATGTCCTGAATAATAAACAAATGTTAATTTCTACATGCTTAATAACCTTTTTCAAGTAAATTATTCCTTTTATATCACTTATTCCCATGTTATAAACCTTATTTAATCCTTTATGTTAATAATGGTTGTTTTTTCAATATTTGGTACTTGAGACAAAAATGAACTTCTTATATCTATAAGTTGTTCATGTGGTCAAAATCTAATTATATCCAGTGTGATATACATGATTTAGATATCATATATATAATACATATTCAGTATATATATGTATTTATAACAGTACATAACATTTTGAGATAAGAAATGAAATGCATCGTTCAAAGAGACGGTAAGTCGTACGTATGCAAGAATGCTACTTTCATATCTCTTTCGTATTTAATAGAATGAAAGCATAATGATACATAGGTATATTATAATTCTAGTATAGTATCATATATAATATCATTAAATCTATCCTATATATATACCACGTATGGTATGAACGATTCATATCACATTGAGCGAATGGTAGTCCCCACATCCTCAAATGAAATTATAGCATTTAGCCAAAATGTAAACCATAAAGGTATTATATAAATGGGAAATGAAGAAGATAAAAGAAAAAATAAACATAATATATATCATATATAAATAAATTTCCATCTTTATGGCCACCATGAGAGGTGGTTGGAGATAACTGAACAATCAGCGTTTCATGAGGCGTTAGTTTTCCATCCATAGAGAGAGTAAGTTCTTCACCCATTAGATGGAGGTGTGTGTAAGTGTAGTTAGAATACTTCTCATAACAACATCCTATTATATTTTGGATACTGTTGTTGTTATAAAATAAGGTAATAAAATGATTTTTGGGGTTGGATAATTATAATAAAAGAAAATAAGTTAAGAGAAACTGTTACATTTAATTTGCATAACTTCCTTTGGTTTGAACCAAAAGTACTTTTGAAGTTCCTTATACCAAAGGTTAGGCATCTAAGAATAAGAGAGGTATGTAAAAAGCTTAAATGAGAAGAGGTTGGATGATCTAATATTCTTGAGAGGTGTGATTAATGGGATATAAGTGGTTACCTTTTATAAGGGGGGGAAGGGGCTCTTTAGAATGGTTTGGAACAATTATTTTATAATAAACCTATCTTTCGTTAAAAAAGGAAAAAAAATCATTAAAGTCAAATATTATATGACTCATTGTCTAAATAAAATCATCCAATAAGAATTAGTAAGGTTTTAGATATTTTTTTATATTTATAATCTTATTTAATTAAATCATTTATTAATGAGCTAAATACTGCATCATCTTTGTGTCCCACTTAATTTTATTTATTTGATGTCTAAAAAATATAAAAAAATACCTTGATGTAGGAAATCATTATATATTTCCAATTAATATTTATAGTTTAAATGATAACTTATATTACCCTATGAAAAATTAATTTACTAAAGGATATTTGTTTGTGTCATTTTTGACTTCACTTTAATTTAATTAATTTAAATTTTTATTATCCTGATTAAGTGGCTCCATGTGGTCCCAAAATGTACCCAAAGAATCCCATGGTCAGCCATGAATCATAAAATAAGGTTTGAATATGTTTTAAGATAATTTTTTATTATTATGATATTCTTTTTACCATGAATTACTCTATTAACCTTTAACCACAGTTAATAAAAGTAAGAATTTACTAATCACCAAAAATTATTTTCATCTTATTGAAACACATTTTACAAACTAATAACAACCACATATTTCAGATTTTAGAAATTCAATTCACAGAAGCGGTATAATTTCATTTAAATGAAAAAGTCGGTTTTTTAACTACTACTAAGTTATTTCACTATTCATCAAAAATTCATGTTTTTCAGAAAAATTCAATAAAATCAGCCAAAAATATAATTCATATTAATAATTAAAAAATGAGGTCTATTTTACAAAATACAAAACCCAGAAGTTGAAGAAATTAATTTAAAATTAAATCTTGTTGTCAAAACAAAAGGCGTGTTTTTATGAAATAATAACTATAAAAAGATTGATACTTGTTTATGTCAAATTTCAAAGTCACATTAATTATAATAACCAAAATTGGATTAAATGGTAAGAATATATTATAATTACACATTAAAACCAATTAATAATATAATCTAACTATATAAATAAATTAGATTAAAAGGCACATTTGAATTTAAATACATTATTTTTCACTATTCATAAAAAAATGTATTTTATCAGAAAAATAACAAAAATTTACCCAAATTAAATTTTGATGTCCCGATTCTAATGAAGAATTTTATTAGGTCAAATATAACATATTAATGTGACCAAACATTATTTAAAGAGGGTTTTCCATCAAAATGTGTTAAATCAATCTTTTAGTGAATATTAATATATTTATGCTTAAAATTAGATTAATTCATATTTTAAGGCTCTAACTTTTATTAGATAAATTTAAATATATTTAAAAACATGTACAATTATATTTTATTTATTTTTGTTCATTCCTTCCAATACAATGACTAGAATATAACTACCATTTAAAATAATATATTTTATTATTAGTGTGCAATGTTAGATTTCAAAGATACCCATTGTTGTTGATCGGGTATGACAACAAACATAGAAACCCCTTTAAAGTAAATTTAATATTTAATTCACAAATTATTAATAAAAAGAGAATTTCTTATTTCTTTATTTACCCTAGATGTTACATTTACAACTCTATTGATTATATAAAATTAAATTTTAGAATCAGAGGAATAATTTTTTTTATAATTTATTAACCACATTATAAATATTTTTCATGGAAAAATTTTGATAGTATTAAACTATTTCTTCTTATTCCCATGTAAAACCATATTTTAAAATATATATCTGACGGATGAAATATCATCCTCATCATCTGATAATGTAGAAATATGTCATCCTATGAAGAGTCAAAAACATTAACATTAATATATAAACATTCATGTGTATCAGAAGTTAGCTTTAAAATTAAGAATTTATTTTTCAAATCTATATTTTAATAGAAAATTATATTATTCAAATAATTATCATATTAATCATTTCTACTATTACATATCAGATCGTCACTAAATCATCATGATTATTTCATTTCATGAAAATTTGTTCATTTTTTAACTTGAATGATTTACTATCTATATTAATTTTTATAATCCTACAAAAAATAAATTACTTTAGGTATATGATTCTTAGATTCATTGAATATTACATCAGAAGAATTAATTATATATTGTTTTTCTATTATAACCATATGAATGTATTAATATAATATCTTATAATCGATAATAACATCAATGCACCTACCTGATTAATAATATTACCATTATTATTCATTTGAACAGTAATATCTAATTGATGTTTATATTTATTTACTCATGTGGTTTTTGGTTTCTGAAAACTGTATATTAAAAAATGGAAGTTTATGTAAATAAACTATATCATTTCCATTCTCTTTCTCATCATCCACCATCAATAAATTCTCATTTTTTATTATTATAACATCGATATCATAAAAAATAAGCCACATTTAAAGCATAGTCTAATATATAATAATTAATATGGAATGAAATTCTATAGTAAAAATATCAACCCTTTTATCCGAAAGTTGATTACTGTTAAATTTTTTATCTAAAAATGATTTATGCTTATTTACAATATTGATAATGTACTAATGGATTTTTACAATTGAATCTCATAGTAGAAAATTAATGGCCTGTTAATTACCTACCTACATGGAACAATATGTTTTATGAACATCATAAGTCCCAAGTTGAGTAATATATATATTCTTATATATCTATTTGTTTTTTATCTTGATGAATTTTTTTTGTATATATGAATCAGCATTGAGAATGGGAATATATTTTGATCATTATAATTTATCTAATACTCTAGCATCTCATCTTGAGTGACTGAATAATTATAATTTTCTAATGTTTTATTATTTTTAAATACCAAAAAAATTAATCCAATTGCGTACTCATAGAGAAAACATTCATTCGTTCAACGAAATATTCATAGTACATACCCTAAAATATTGGTGGTTAGATAGGATTTTAAATTTCCAAGGATCGGACATGCATTGACTATAAAATATCAAAATTAATATGAACTACTCTCTCTCTCATAATATTATACCGAATATGTTATAAGATATAATAATAAAATAAGAAAAACAGTTGTCCTTAAGAACTGTGGAGACAATTTGAATCATTGGGACATTATCTAATATCGCATTTGGTATTAGAAATAAATTTGAATAAGATCTAGATCCATGTAGAGACTACCCACAACACAAACTATTGATACAATATAATTTAGATATGTAATTACATTGGGTGTGAATTATAGCCTAAAACATAAATAATAGTACATATTCAACTCATGATTTAGGATGACCCGAAGTCAAATAGTTAGTGGATGTTAAAATAAATATGATTATAGATATAAAATAGTTCAATTAATTTTTTAAAATCAATTTTAAAAAAATCATATAGTATCAGATAACAATATTAAAACCTATAAATGATATTATTTACAAATCTACTCCGAATTAAAATGAATCATTTTATATTATAAACTACGGTTGGATGATCAAAAAACCTATTTTGGTATAACAATTACACGACTGAAATTTCATTAAATTTAATACCATTAAGAGATATTAGTGTCATGACAATGGATAAGGATACAACTCATGCTAAACAAACATAAAGTCCATGAAATTTCGAAATATTAATGTCACATCACAATGATAACTCACAAAATCCCTAGATATAAAATATTATATTTATTGGTTGTTTTCCCCCAAAAAGATTTATTACATAAAATTATTGTATAATCTTCAACTATCAACTCTACGAAAACCCACTATAAATATATTACCATATATGTAATCTCTTTAAAAAATGGTAAATATAAAAAAAGTGAGGTAAATCTCTTTATAATGGAATCCATTTTAACTATGTCATAAAAGAATTATAACATAAACATGTAATAAAATAGTTGAATGTTGTATTTATTTAATTAAAAGGACCATGGATTCATAATTTTTTTTCATAATAACTAATTTTTTATCATATATCCACATATAAAATAAAACATATACCATGGATTATAAATGTTAAAAAATTTAAAAATATCATGAGTCCTAGAACATAACATAGTCATATACTAGAAACTATATGTTTTGTAGATTTATAATCATATGAAATAATTAAAGAATTAGCATTGATAACAAAAATAATTTTCACATAATAATTATTGAGAAAAAATAACTATAATCAAACGAAAACAAAATTTGTTAAATTATCTAACTTAATTCTTCATCATTAAAATTTTTTCGAGAAAACAAAATCATATAATCACATAAATTTATTATATTAGTAGATATAAATCATAAACTAATGTATTGGAGTGTTATAAAATGTCCATTATATCATATTGAAAAATCTTATACCTTTCTGAAGCATATAATCAATTACACAAAAAGTCATGAATACCCATGTAAGGAAAATCTATTTCATATAATTTCCTAATGATACCATTAAAGAAGAAGAAAAGAGTAGGATAGTTCATACCAAATATTAAATAAATGAAGAAAGTATAAAATAATTTATTTTGTCATCATGGAAACGAATCAACGTGAGGATATAGTTTGCAGGTAGAAATAAAAATTGATTTGACCTCATCAAAATGAGTTTTTAGAAATAATTTTTTTCATTTCTATAAATGTATATGATAAGAGTCAAACTCATAATTTATTTTCATAAAATTTAGAGGAATAAAATATAAAACATGACATCAAAAGAATATACAACAATGGATCCAGGAAAAAAAATTAATGTAAATAAATTTGATTGGAATTTAAAATTATATGATCATAAAGAAAAATTCCATTTTATCTTTTACGAAATTTTCTCAAAATAGAAATACTATAGAAAGAGTTTAGGATTTTATTCCCTAAAATAAAATATAAATATAATTTGATTCAATAAAAAATTATATTACAATAAATAAATAAAACATTTTTGGAAACAGATAAAATTTATATTCATAAAAACTAGTTATTACAAAGGAAGTGAATTAGTCTTAACAACATCATATTTTTAGAGGTAATGAAATACATGATTGACTAATATTTTATATAATTTTTGTAAATTTATAATGGATAAATATAAAAGTAAATATTGAATAGATAAATGGGAGAAAAAAATAATACAAAAAATCGTAGTTAGGGTTGAATATTTATAATCCTATGGAGAAAGAAATTTAATGTAATAAATATATATAATTGAACCCCGCTAGCCCAAAAACACATTTAGATCTTTTATAGTGACCATATATTCATAATATATCGATTTAAACCCCATATTTTTTATTTTCTTGTATATTAGTATTTTATGATAATTTATAACATTGTTGATACTTATTTTTAGTTAATATTGAATTTTAGAAATAGTTGTGTTAAATGTTCCTTTTCAATTTTTTTCAAGAAGTTTTGATTTTCATTCAATTTTTATGGATTTATTATATCTTGATTTAAAATTTTATACAAATAGATATTTTTTAATTATTTATTATATTCTTGTTGTATTCCATGGTAGTTTCGTGTATAGTTCTCCAATATGAAAACTATAACGCACTTTTTCAGGTAACTATTAATGAACTAAAGGTGGGATACTAGTAATGTATAAAATATTATTATTACCATTATGAAACCAAAATAAATTATTTTAACATTAATATCATATCATTATATTAATTTTGTTTCCATAACCATTCATTATAAAACATTATAGTGTCATTCGTATAGGTTTTTAAACTGAACTAAACAAAAATATGCTATAATAAATTGATGGGTATGATTTTCATTTTATATTATTATAATATCATAATTTTAAGAAAATAATGGTATCATTTACAATTTTATATAGAATTAAATCTAGATTGTTAATAGGTGGATGAAGAAGAAAAATTAAAATTATTTATAATTATATATCACTTTCATTGAAGAAATCGTATCACATCAAAGATGGATTTTTTGTTTATTGGATTTAGGAAATATATATTAAAAATAATCATCCAAATGTGGGGGTTATTATGGTATTGTAATATGGTCGGTTTTTTATAATAATTCATATTATATTTCTATATTTTAGTGTTGATGTAGGTGTCCTTTCTAAAGTGAGAGGAGGGTTATTTTTTCAATTTATTTATCAAGAATATAAAAAAAAGTATTTTTCAAGGAAACTAGAATTAAATGTGAAAAATAATGAAGAGATGATTTGTGGAGTTCTATGAATCCCTCATACAATCATGTATTGTTTTTCGATAATTTTACTTCATTACCACATGATTAAAAACAGTTACCTTATTTTTCACTCCATAACAGAGTCATGAATTTACCATGGAAGCAAAAAAATTAAAAAAAGATCATTTTAAAAAAATTATTAGATAATTTGAAATTAAAAATCAATTTTATTTGATTGAATATTTTAAAATTGTGAAATTTAATTTCATTTTAAGTTCAAATCGAGTGAATTAATCCTAGGGATACTTTTATTTTTATTCGTAGAATAAATTTATTCTTATCCATTACCTGGGAAAAAATTGAATGATTTTTAAAATATAAAATCATATAAATAAGGAAAAATTTAAATTAAATTTATTTTTTAATAGTGATCAATTTATAATATGTGGATAAAAATATATAATACATAGAAATTTTTTTAAGAAAAATTAGATGTTTTAAAATTAAATGACTTTATTTATAAATTTTCAAATATATATATATATATATATATATATTTAAACATTAATAAATTAATATGTATTGATGGACACATTTCAATTTTTTTAAAAAATTAATATTTAAATTAGTTTAAAATTAAATATTGAGATAAAATATAAAATATTTTACATTATCAATTACATATTTATATCATCGTGTCTTCTAAATAAAAAAAATGTCATTAACTGCATATAAGATGAATACATTAGTTAAGAAATGTGGGAAGACATAGGTTTGGATTCAGTTAGACTGGATGCCATAGTGATTTCCCAAAATAGGATCTTATTTGATAGTTGATTTCACTCAGGCCAAGATTATTAATGTTCCTTATAGGATTATTCTAGAAAATGCTTTAAGGATCACACATCCTTTATATGATTTAAAAAATAAGCCTCATACGACCATCTCTCACGGTTTGATTCAATTGATAATCCATTATTCATGTATTTCAAAAAAAAATTAGCTTTATTTATATGATATTTCATAATGACTATATTATAAATAACACAATTGAAACTTATAATTTTATTTCAATAATTATTCTTTAATCCAATTACTATATTAATATTTTTATAATATCGGTGACTATATAATCCCCTATAGAAATACAATACCAATTTATATATATATAAAAGTCAAATTTATTTCTTATATATAGCCATACACAAATCATTTATCCAATTATTTTTATTCTCAATTAACTTATCTATTATATTTTTATATTTTATTCTTATTTTTGTAGTAGTGACTGTGTTTATGGTGTTCTAGGAAGAAAAATAGGATAAAGTTTTTTTGTAGAATTCCTATATAAAATAATATTTACGACAATCTTACATATCATGAGGTCTTTTTTATTATATTTTAAAATTTTATTAATGAATATAATTTAATATTTTATATAAATAATATTACAGTATTAAATTTATTTTGGCCCTTCTTGTTTGATAATGTATAATTAAAATATTATTTAAAGATGAAAATATACTAATGTAAGTTGTTATTATATTATAATCCAAATAAAAATGAATTTCTTCCTGAAAAATAAATTATTTAGGTAAAAACCTATGACATGAATATTGTATCATTACTTATCCATTTTCCAGTATATATTTCTTGAACATTTTATTTCACAACAAATCTCTTATGAGGATGTTTGTATTATTCAATGTACTTTATCAATTCATTCCAATACATCCCCAAGTTGTTCCTCATAAGATAGATCATGCTCCAAATGAAAATCCCTTGAGTATAGTACATATGATGGGTCTCATATATAAATCATAAAATGTGATACATGGTACACATCATGTATCTATAATTTATTTTTGGAAATCATTCAAGGATAATATACAATCTCTATATGATCAAAAATCATAAAGGGGTCGATTTATATAGGTAACATCATTTTATATTTCATGGATTAGATAAAAATTATACTCTGAGATATTTAATGAAATTCCTTATTATCTACTTCAAATTCCAAATCTCTTCAACGATCATCTAGAATGGTCATTTATTGACTTCGAGAAACATTTATATTTCATTGAATGGATTAAACCATCTGCATTATTTTGTAAAACTAATATGGTGTTGAATGATTCAACTATTTATACTCATCCCAACATTTTGGAGTTTTGAATATTCCCCCATATATATATCCTTATGTTGGAAAATTTTAATTCTATAGTGGAAAAATTTATTCCCGATGATATCAACCATAAGATGATGTTTGTGAATCATAATCATAGATCTCACAAACAATCTCTAAGAGGGGATGTTACATGACGTGATAAGTACCTCCTTGCATGGCAGAGAAAACCAATATACAGAGAGGTCCTAACAAATCCATGTGGATACTATTCCCTCTAGAATTTATCAAAATATTTTTACCCTTTTACACAAAAAACATTTCCTAAACCATTTTTATAATGGGCACATAAAACATATAACATAAAATATAGATAAAAAGTGTCATCACAATCTAATGTAGTATATAATAAACTAATATAATGATGAATCAATAATATTAGAGATGTAGTAGTTGATACAATAATGTTGTTGGTTTGATATAATTTAATTGCATAGTAGATAATACACATGATATTGTACAAAAAATAAACTTCAATGGCCTCTATCCAAAATTTCAATATCTAATTATTCGAATCATCTTCATTCACAACGCACTAGTTGAAAAACATATCTATCTACAAGTTGTATATATTCCATTGATGTAAATAGAAAAGTCTTTACATATAAATTGAAACCCTTTACATGTACATAGGTGGGGGAGGGGATTCCAACAACCTCAATGAAATCCAACATTCCTTAATAATATAGTGTATTTCTATGATCAAGTGAACATACAAAAAAAATTATATACAATTATATCATGATAATTAAACATAACAACAAAGAAAAAATGAACATTCATATCAAGCCACTGGGTGCTAAGAAGACCACCAGGAACCCAGAATATAAGATAATATGTTAGTTTTATATTTACAATTATTATTTCACTCCAGAAACATTGGGGTCAGTTACATTCCATGTAACCACTAGCTCCCCATGAGACATATTTATATAGTGACAAATTTAAATTAGAAAAACTAACAACCTAATGATGAAAGACCAATTCCTATTAAAAATGAACCATATAGGGAATCTTATAATTATGAACCATAATTTATCTATTGTATTAGATCATAGAAATTGTTGTCCTACATATTGGGAGTCCCTTTCTATAACATGTAAATATTTTCCTAGTGGGACATTTTATTTTCATAGAATTATTAAAAATATCACAATCCTGAGCAGTCACATCCCATACCCTAAGCCCGGTATAATTCATCAAGTATACATGGATCATATTCATCCCAATATTCATATATAATTATTTAAAAATCACAAATACATAAAATGAAAACACATACTCCCAGTGGACACAAAATAAAATGGAACATGGTACCACATGATCCTGGGAACCCCATCCCTAACATCAATTTTATCATGTATATATATGTATGTAGATGAAACTTGGTAACACACTCTTATAAAGACATTGCATATCATGAATGTAGGTCTATACACCATAGAACCAAAAACACATCATGAACATACTACATTGGTTTGTCATCTACCCAAATCCATATATACTTATTATGGTCTAATTTTAATTTACAATACCTAAAATAACTATTGTAGCCATATTAAGCACACACAAATTATTTAGGTTCAACGGTGACACCCACAACCATAATTTCTCATACCCCTCACCATCCCTCTCTATGGAGAACATAATATCGTGGCCTCTATGATGGTCCCCTTAATCAGATCGTAGCATACACACCATATATGGGGTTCTTGATAATATTTCCATCATTTTTATATATATAATCATTCATGTAATATTGGAAAACCACACCTAAAAGGTTCACTCAAACAAGTCTCTACCCTATAATGTTTCGACCACATAAACTCAACCAAACCTTGGCTTATACACCAAAAGGAATCATCATAAAAAACCCATAAAATTATTCAATATCACCCAAAAAAAATATATTACATATTATAAAAAGGACCACGTCAAAGGAATCATATTTTGAAAACTCAGATTCCCCCACACAAGCATAAATGAACAAAACCTTTTAAGCTATGAAATTCCATATTTCCATTTTTAAATGGGTTAAAAAACATTTATAACCATTTATATTGTGAATCACTTGTTTTTTTAAAAATTATTTTGCTCTATGGAGAATTACAATAAAAACATTATTAAGAAAAAAACAACTTTGATTTTAACTACCATTTAAAAACCCATTCTCAAGATAACTTTTATCCCATGAAATTATATTTGGGTTAAATCCATTTTATAATATTTTTCTTAAGGAAATAGTTTTTAAATTGTCATCCTACACATACCACTGAGAAATCCATAAATTGGGGCATTGACACTCATTTGAACATTGATCAACCACTGAAACAATATCTATCTATGTAGTTCATGTTGAATACATTCCTGTAGAGAGCATGTTAAAATTTATCTCCCGAAAAAAAATTTCTGAAAATTGTTCAATTGATAAAATAATGATTAAATATTAACATAAAATCCCAAAATGAGTAATATAATAATATAAATTCAATAACACTACACTTATTATATTTCCTTACCTTTAATTCAATGCTTAACCTCAAGTACCTAATCTTTTTTGATAATCACTTAAACTTATGGGAAATAATATCAAGACCCTAAATCCAATAATAAAATATATTTACGATTTAAAATTAATTATTATTTAAATTTGTAATATTTTTTATGAATTTAATATTTTTTGAAATTAATTTCAATAGATATAAATTCCAAAAATATCATCTAGTCAACGCAGTGCACCAAAAACTTGACAAATAATGCACGAAATACCTGTTTTATTATCCAAATGAATTAACAAGAAAAATAACTACCCACTAACATTAAAATAATCGTTAATTGTTTTTTATTTTATATTAAATCCTATTATGAAATCATTATTCAACACACCTTTTTTGAAAAAAGATATGTCATTATGCCAACATTATAATTAGACATCATTTATCTATAATGATAACAATCCATATTCAAATGGGTAAATTAAACTACGATATCATTGAATCTCCTCAGGATCCCTAGCCAATTCAAATAAAAATCTGACATAATGAATGGATAAAGATATAAGGTAGAGTAATGGGGAACTAAACTAAATTATCCAGGAAATTAAATCTAAATAATATTAAATTGGGGATTCAATAAAATGGGTTGAGGGGTGGGAAACTCATGTGTTAGTAATTTATTATAATGTTAGAATAGTTTATTATGGGATATAATTAAGGGGGGAGACACCATTGTTTTTATATTTTAATGTATTTTGATAGGCCACATGGTTTGAAAACATAGTTTTCCAACCCATGTTCCAACCATGAAATTGGTTATTCGTTAACCCACCTTCCTCAAGTGGTTTTTCATGTAGTTATACAATTCATGAGTCAACCATCAACCCATCAATGTCCAATTCCACACACCCAATATTTTTTGTCCATACCGTTTTCCAAACAATGTGGAAATTATTCAAATACATTTTGTAGCTAAATTGTAGGTTTTTCAGTGTTGTTCTTCAATATTTCGCCGGTTATTCCAAATACATTAAATAAAATATTGGTTTACAGTTTCCTTTCTTGGATTATCCTAACTGTTTGGTTACCATGAAAAGTTTTTCAAACAATTAAAATCTATAAAAAAATTATTGGTTGTCCATAGAAACACTTTATCACCCAGGGATACTCTCTAGCATCATTACATTTCCTAAAATAGAACACTGGTATGATCCCACTAATAGAACCCCAATTTAAATATCAATTCAGAAATCAACTACTACTCCATAATTGGAAATTAGAATGTCATCTAAAATTTACATCATAGAAAGGGTCTTGGATTTACAATCACACTTCACATCCACAAAATATCAACAAAGTCCTTTCACCTACATATATTCCCTATCATTATCTTTATTTCATTATTAATATATTACATTCCATCCATAAATGTTTAAAAAAATTCTAATGTGAAACTCAAACCACTATTTTTAGATACATAGGTGTTCCTACTATGTTTTAATAAATTCCAAATACCCCCTCATATATGTTCTTAAAAATTATACATATATTTTCAATGCCTCACCATATCAATTATCTAAATATCATAAATCGACCCTATCGAGTAGAGTTTTTCCATAAAATAATTCTTTGTCACAACCACCAATTCTTCATAACCACACCAATGGTTATAACAATATGATAACTCTTAATGGAATATAAAAATAGCATAAACACCTATTCTTGGGATTGAAAACAAATACTTATGTAAATATATGGTTATAATCCTGAAAAATCATTCAATAGATAACTCTCTACCCGTACAATTTGATTCTCCACTAATCTGAATCAATCTGAGATCAATTTAAATTCCATCCCATGTCCAATTTTGACACATAATCCAAATCAAATATCATATTTAAATTACAATCAGGTATTTTTAGATATAAATATTCCATTATCATCTCTTAAACTCTTTTAAAATTTTCACTTTACACTTTACCCTTTAAATATGACGGTGATACACCCTTTAGAGATTGTATTTCTTATAAAATTTTAGTACCCTATTTATAAACTCCATATTCTAACAACCAACATTCACAATAGACGTGATTTCGATGATTCTATTGTATTAATAGACATTATATCACCACACATACCTCAGTGCCAGAATGAAACACCGCTATCAAAAACTAAGGAAGTGCTCAACCACACATTTAAATCCCAAAAATACTAAAATATCAATGATAGATTCATTTTTAGTCTTTTAATCAACTATTCCTTGATACTCCAATAAAAGAGGCTGAATCCAAGTAATAATTATCCTGAACATGGGAATTTCTTATTGAAAACACACACCACTAGCCCAAACCCCAACATACTGCACATCATGGTGTCTAAGAAATTATACAAAAAAAATAAATTTAGGATAATCACACCCAATAAAAAATCCATATCATTTTCCAACCATATAAGGTTATTTAAACAAATTGTGGTATTCTAAAAAAATAAATTGCAAAAACACCATTTTTACTCCTAGGAAACCAAATAATTCATGAGAATGATCATATACATACAATTTGTTCTCTCTAAGAACCACACCATCAAAACCAAACACACTCTCCGACCTCACGTGGTGTTTTCAAATCATACATAGTATATAAGTTGATAATATGATTCAAATATCCATATTCCTATCAGTGAGAAATTTCATGCATAATTGATTATATATTTCTATTCACATTTTTAAAAATATCCATTAAAATCATTCAAAAAACATCGAATATCACATGCATTATCCAAAAACATTCATGGAAATACAAGGTAATTTACCAAAAAGTAATACCTAAAAATCCTATATCCAGTTAGTTTTTGAAATGCTATACATATTTACAAAATCATTTGGAACTCTAATTCTTAAAAACCACATCCCTAAATCATTCAAAAACTATAAAATACTAACCAATTTCACAATATATATCTTGGAAATTCATATCATATGAATCATAATTTGAATACCATATATCATACCTCATCTCACCGCACATGTTTTATTTTCAATACTGAGTTTTCATTTTCAAATAGGGGTTTTCTAGATAAGCATTCTAAAAATCCATTTCATTGTGTTATCCAATGAATAAATTCCAAAAAAATGACCATTTCTGTGAAAATTATATTAATATAATAAATCCTTATAGTTTAATCTGAAAATCATCAATTTCATGACTATTTTATTAAATATATAAATAATTTCTATAAGGAATCATGTCCAAAATCATTGCCCGTATACACTTGAACTATACCCTAAGATCTCAACTACCATGTTTCATGAAGGTCTAACATTATAAACAACTATGACCAAGGTATATTTATTTGTCTAATCAATTGAATAGTGATATTCCTCAATAAAATCTATATATTAATTAACCTAGTGTACCTAGTTAGAAAAATGGACATCCCCTTACAACAAGGGTTTTATCTAATTTCATTGCAGGAAGAAATTATCTTTGTCCACCTTCCTAGCCTCACCTCTAACTTTCGCTATCAAATCAAAAAATATTCCATAATAAACATTTAAATGACTTGTACAAGATATCCTAATCATGCTCAATGTAGTTATTTTATGTGAACTTGAACGCACATTTGGATATGCTCGATATTTTCGACATGCATTGAGGTTCAAACACATTCATCACGAGGATAGAATATAAATAACAAAATGCATGTGACCATTAAAATATTATATTTAAATTCATAAAAAAATATTTAGTTTAAAAACTATCCAATAAAAAATATTCATAATATAGAATGCAAACATGGTGCTCACATTCCATTAATTTAAGCCATTAACTATTTATATGGTGAATCATATTGAAAAAATTCTGATAAGTAGATGAAATATTATGTCCATCATCATATAAATGGAATAATCATTTTAACATGTTAAAATTTTAAAAAAATTGAAGTACACCATGCTCTTTATAAAATTACATAATAGAAATTGCATTACCCTAAACCTTAACAACATGTTATTTGATCTACATGTGTAACTGAAAACAATACATGTCCTTTTAATGTATGTTGGATGACCTACAATTGTAAATCAATACCCATTCCATGTAAGTTTTAGGGTTGAATCCACTAAACTATAATGAATCCAAAATTATTCAACAATAATATGTGTTAGAATGGATATGTGTATGTTTAGCAAATAAATACATAAGGTGCATTAATTATATTAAAAACACCAACCAAAAAACATAGCATAATGGAAGACTGAACTTATGTGTCAGGTCATCTCATGTAAACTAAATAGATCAAACACTAAAAAACATACATCATCCATTTTAAGTGTTTCTAAGAGCATGTCACAGTGAAAACATAGGGGTACCAGCCCCTTCCCTAGAAATGGTTGTTAAGACTCATACAATATTTGACTATTGGTGGATATCTTTGATTGTATGCAATAATATATGGGAATGATCACCTACCGAGAACATGGGAAACCAATTTATGGAATACTTCAATGGGATAGAATCATCCACCCATGACTATAACTTACCTAGAAACTTAATCCTTCTGAATGTGTGTTCCACCTTAGAACATGAAAATATCTACTAAGGGGGACCCTTTCTACACCATAATAATGGGATAAATTATACACTTACAGGTTATATATCCTATACAATATCAAGGCCTAGTTCAATATTAAACAGGTATTATATTCAACACCTAGTTCATAAACCCTCATTCAAAAATTCAACATATATTTATATATATATAAATAAAATATACCTAGACTTCACAAATGACCCCCATGTTGAGAACCACATGAACTCATGGAATCTTACCCTGGATCCTTAGTTATATCTTGTGTGTGGGTGTGTCTATGTCTTTATTAGTGTGTGAATATAGATTCACTAAGGGAATAAATTCTACCTATAAGAATCATAAAAAATGAACCTATTATATTCTTCATCACAACCTAAAACGCATCACAAACAACCCTCACCCGTTCAAAATCTAATCTAAGTCACCTATCATGATGATGGTCAACAACACAAATGCATGACCCACCATCACCATTAGAGCCATTCAAGACCGACTAAAATGATTTTGGTTATATTGTAACATAAAAGTATCACATTTTATAATTAATACAATTAATATATATATATTTTAAAATACTATGTAGTACACTATGGTCCATTAGGTAACATCCTAAAATAAAAACTCTACATTGGTTCGTTGATAACATTTCTATCACTTGGTCCTGGCCATTCTTCAAAATCTTATTATTACTCAATATTTGTTATAGTCCCTTAGAAATATATCTCCATTATATGGATAAATATATATCAACTCATCAAAACTGTGCATTTATAATAAAATCTAACATCATTATCCATCCCACACTACAATGAATTATTATTATAACAATATATATATCATAAAAATAACAAAATCATCCCTATAGGATAAATAAATATTAGGGTAAAGGTTCATCACCCACACATAGAAAAATAGAAATATAAAAAAAATCCAATACATTCATGATTTCATTTTAAAAATAATATAAAATTCTTTTTCATATAATTTATAAGAGGAATCACAATCCATTTTAATCACTATTGGTCCCTTGTTCAAATTCCCAAAAAATATTATTTGTAAAATAACCCACATCATTTTTAAATTACATTTCAAACCCTATATTAAATCACCATTTTTCCGTGAATTTAAATACATGTAAAACACTTTTTTATGTAAATGTTTCTAAATAAATCATTTTCACTGTTAGACATAACAAACTCATCTATGAAAATTAAGTAGGGGTCCGCCGACAATCATTTTAACAAAATATTATCATTAAACCATCTTGTATGTTATGCTTCCTATGATGAATATTAAGATAATTTGATAAAATATTAAACTATCATCATGACCAAATAAGTCATGTAATCAGAAGATAGATATAATATTGAGGGATCAAGAACGTAAAATCAAAAAAAAATTAATGATACTCAAATAAATTCCATGAAACCTACCTCATGAAATGTCATTTCATTTGGAACCAAACCTAGTAATCACTAACTAGGATCCTCCATTCATAACATATATTATTTATAATTTAATATAATCTACAACATCTAATAATTGTTAATGAAAAATTTATAAATAATTAATAATTGTATTCATATGAATTTAAAATAAATTTAAAAATAAAACCACTAATTTTAATGTTCATAAATGTCCAAAATTTCCATAATTAATCTCAGAATACTTCAAACCTATACAACCACCTATTAAATCACTTCTATGTACTCCCAAAACTATCCCATGAATAATCTATGTCATCAAAGCCCGATTCAGTGGGAAATTCATATAATTTTGGATAAAACCCCATTACGAAATCCATGGATGATGTACCATTATAATGTTTTTTAGGAAAACGTGAAAATATTTCCTTGAGATGTCATATTTCTATTCCAAGTGAAATAACAATCATAATTTGATGATTAATCTACCTTTTCATGGAATATTCTGTATAACCATTCCCACTTCTCAAAAACATCTAAATTATTGGGGAAGTAAAAATTGAAAGAGGAAGAATGAGTAACACAATTAGATTAACTAAAAAACACATACTGCCCAAAATCAGGGGGAAAATAAATAGGGATGAGGGATGAGATCCTCTTAGGTTAGCTGTGTGTGAGAAGGGAATAACAGTTTTCTAGATGTTAAATAATTCATGGTGTAAATTGTATATATCCCATAATTAAAGAGAACGAATTGGCCTCATAGTTTGGCCACATATTCTTGTAACCATGTTTGAACCTTGGAATTTTCTAAATCTTTATCTACCCCTTGACAGGGTTTCCAAACACAGATTTCTAAAACATATTCCAACAATGGGTCTATTATTTTCCAAGGACACACACCTAAGACAGTTTGGAAACATAGTTTAATATAAAATGGAACAACCTTAAAAATACTCCCTGTAACAAAATTGAAATAAAATGACAACCATTAACCACATCACAACAGAAAAACATGAAAAACAAAAAATTTCTGGGTTTACTTTAACCATTGGATAACTATATATAATGGTTAAATGAATTCTATTTTTATAAAATTCACCCCAATGATCATGAGGATCATTCGAGAACCTGAGGAATCTCTAATCCATGAAAAATATAAAAAAACATATGATAAACTAATTTATTGAATTATAATTAGAATATCAATTAAAAATTCTATCCTAACTTCAAAAATAAAAATTCAAATATAAGCAAAAATTTATATCCAGAATAGGAATATGGTATTGCATTTTTTGTCCCAAATTCCCCAAAAATCGACTCTATAGGATCATATAGTATACCATAATGTCACAGTAGACCGTTTAGATAATTTATCATTATTTGGATGATAATATGGGCTCAAGATAAGAATTGTATCCATTACATGATGGAGAATTTTCTATAAATTGGATTTGATATGTACATCTGAAGTAGATATAACTAAAAGTGTCAGTCAATACAATATTAAATTTACATTTAAGTGTACATTGTAAAGTTGATGAAGTGATAAATTATTTTAAATAGTAAGTATATTGGAAAAAAAATTTAATTTCATATACCACAGATCATATATAATATTTTCATTCTGATATATGAGGACGATAAGGGATAAAATACACTATAATATTCTCATATTACTATACTAGTATAGGTAATGTATAAATTATCCCCTTGGATTTCTGATGATAGGCTTTTAATTCTAGGTATACAATGATTAGGGATATGTAAATTTTAACCCTCTCATCATGTTATCCTAGTAAAGTTTTTTTAAGATATATATTAATCTTTATTCTTCATGGATTAATAGATTTCAAATATCTTTGGGAAATAACTAATAGATCCATCATTAATTTTGGATTTAGAGGGAAAAATATTAATTCTAAAAATATTATTGTAACATACCAATTATGTAATGAATAATAGATATTATTATCTATGTCTATTTATGAATTCGATAGTGTTTTAGAGGCTTAAAATGAGATTAAATCCAATCTTAAGCATGTAATACACTAATATTTTTAAAAGATTGTTTTACTGCCTTTTGATGGAAAACCATTTTTAAATCAAACTTTTGAAAATTTTATAAGCTATATTTTTCAAAATATACTTATTATTTATGATTGGGACATTTAAATTTACATAGTATAATTTTTTGGTATTTTTCTGAAGATGTTTATTTTTTTATGAATAGTGAAAAATACTGCATTTTACATCAAAACTGCTTTTTCATCTAATTTATTTATATGTATAGATTATCATTTTAACTGGTTTTAAAGTGAAAATATAATATATTTTTACCATGTAATTCAATGGTGGTCATTGGGATTAATTTCACTTTAGAATTGGGCATAAACTAATTCAAAACTTTTCATAGATATTGTTTCAAAAAAACCCGCTATTTGTTTTGACAATGAAATTATTTTTAAATTAATTATTGCAATTTATATATTTGGAATTTGTTAAAATGGATTCCATATTTGTAATCAGAAGGTCCTAAATATGTAATTAATACTCTGTTGTTTTTGGACATTATGAATAGTAACAACGGTAATTATCTTTAATTATCTTGATTAATGAGTAATCGAGTAGTTAAGGATAATAAAATAATATCATAGTAATAAAAAATGACCCCAACATATGTCCTAATGCTACTTTTTGTCTCATGGACGACCATGGGATGACTTTTTCGATACTTGGGGACCCCTTGGAATCAGTTTTGTGTGAAAGTGACTTTTTATCTTTTTATTTTTAAAGAAACCTAAATATAACAAAGAATGTACCACCTGAGTAAAACATTTTTTATTTAGTCTAAATAAATGATCTATTAAACTATAAATATTCATTATAAGTCTAAAAATATTTCCTACATCATATTATTTTTTTTATAATTTTAAGACATTAAATAAATTATATTATTGATGACATCATGATGATGCAGTGATTACCTCATTAATGAACGATTTAAATAAAATGAAAAGATAATATAAAATCTAATGCTTACAATTTTCCAAGACCATTTGGATGAGTATATTTCTAAACCTTATCACCTTATCATAGAAATACATCAATGAGGGATCTTTAAAATCTGAAACTCATTTGAAAATAAAGTAATATTTTATACCTTTCCAAGAGTGCCCCTCCTCTCCTCTTATAAAAGGCCCCCACCTCTACCACCTTACCCAAACCTCTCAAGCCTTTGACTCAGCCAAAACCAGCCCATTTTGTCTCTGAACATCCGTATCTTACTCCTAGAAGCCTCACATTGGGCAGATGTTTTCCCAAGGAATCCTTTGAGCTCAAATCAAAAAGAGTTACCCGATTTTAAGGTAATGTCTTCACTTGTGTTCTTTTGTTTTATTTTGCTTCTCCAACCCCCTAAACTCTTTTTATTCATTTATTTTGTAACAAATCTAGTATATTCAATATAATAGTATGATGTTATAAGAATCATTCGAGCTACACTTACACACACCTACATCTAATGTTTAAAGAACATACTGTTTCTATGGATGGTGAATTTCTGCCTCACAAAATGATGATTGTTCAACACTCATATAACACCTTCAAAGGTGGCCATTAAGATGTAATTATATTTATATATGATATATAATATGTTTATGTTTTACTTAAACTTCTGTATTTTACATTTATGGCATACCTTTATGGTTTCCATTATGGGCAAACGTGATATCTGCTTTTTAGGAAGTGCGGACTACCGCCCCCTCAAAGTGATTTGATTCGTTAATACCATATGTGGCACGTATAAAGGATAGATTTAATGATATTATATATGATATTATACTCGGATTATAATTTACCTTTATATAATTATTATTTATTTCCATTAAATTATGAGATAGAAATGAATGTAGCATTCATGCGTACATACGACTTACCGTTTCCAGGAACGGTGCATTTCATTTATTATCCCCAAATGTAATTTACTATTATAAGTACATATATATAATGGATATATATGACAAATGTTACATCTAAATGATGAATATAATTCTGGAATTAAAATATACATATCTCTCAATTAGTTTTAATTCCATCAGTATGACATAGAAATGAAAGTAGCGTTCATGCGTACGTACGGCTTACCGTCTCCATAAACGGTGCATTTCATTTCTTACCTCTAAATTATTTTGTAATATTATAAATAAATGTATATACTGGATATATATGATATATGGCATCTACATCATGAATATCATTCTTGAGATAATGGATATTTGACTACATGAACAACTTGTAAATATAAGAAGTTCACTTTTGACTCAAGTACCAAATATCGACAAAACGACCGTTATTAACTTAATTGATCACATAATGTTCATAACATGGTAATAAGTGATATAAAAGGAATAATGAACTTGAAAAATGTTCTTAAGCAAGTATAAATTAACTCAAGTTTATTATTCAGGACATCAAAGAATGACCAAGTCAAGTCGGACCCGAGGTAAGGGAACTTCTTAACCCAATTTCTTTTCTTTGGGTTAATCTCCTACTTGAAAATTATGTCATGATATTATTATGTCCTATTTTGTATTTGTACTTTATTTATATGTACTTATAGTGAATACACATAATAGATCAATTTTATTTTAAAAAATGATCTTAGTATGGGACTTCGTCTCAATCTCCTTTTATTGAGGCATATTTTGTTTTATACACAACCTTCTTTTATATGGTTTATAAACCCCTTTGAATTTTACGTTTATCCAAAATGAATCTTTTTTATACGAAGCGTTTTTATGAAAGACAAAAGAGAATGTTTTTGTCATATGTATGCGGCGAAAACGGCTTCTCTACCACCGTGACCATTATTTTAGTTTCGGCTTCCTCTACAAGCCATAACTTTTTTTAAAAAATGAAAAATAAAGACCATGTATTAATTTTATTTTATTTTGGTATTGAAAATGGTTTTCATAATGTTATTATTATATCAATGTGTTGTATTGATATCTTTTGATTGAAATGTGGAAATGTTATGTTTCCTGTGTGCATGTTTTATGTGATACGATTATGTTATGGTTCTTGGGCATTGTTATGAAGATGGGTGGTTCCGTGATAAACTAAGGGTGGGTGAGCCCGATATAGCTCTCCAATGCATTGTGTAACGCGAAGGGGTTAAATGTTAAGGTTTCTCCAAAGAGATTTAGGGAATATACTGTGATGGGTATTCCAAACGTAACCAAGAGGGTTACTCCCTACGTAAGAATGTTATGAATGCCTCAAGTTACCTTTATGTCTTATGATTTCTATAATATATTCATGATTTGATGAGGTATGTTAAAGCGCTTATGTTTTATGGGTAAAGTATGATTTCATTCTTATGTATATATGTACTCATGTTTCCTTTCCATTTTATTATAACCCTTACTGAGCTTTTTATGCTCATCCCAAGTTATTGAAATGTTTCTCACATGTCAAAAGGAATCGTACATGATATGATGATAGTGTCAAGGAAGTGTCAAGAAAGAGTCCATGTTTTATTTTAAATATGTTTCCATTGATGGGAAAAATGAATACTATCTTTTATGTAACCACTTTGTTTAAATGTGGAATATATGTATGTTTTATTATATAATTATCTAAAACTCTAAAACTGAAAAGATCCTCAATGTGTAATCTTGTAATAAATCAAGATTAAGTATGGTTTAGGGCTGGGGCCTTATAGTTGGTATTAGAGGTCATTTTAGACAACTTTAGGAGTTATAAAATTGTTAAATTATAAATTAATTTATGGTATTATTGAAATGATATAGCATTTGAAGATTACCATGTTGCTTATCCTATGATATTTTTGTGTTAAGAATGGTTTTTCATAGAGGGAATAGAACAGATTTTATGGGAAGGCGTACAGAGGGAAATGGCCTTTCAAATCAGTATCCTGATATGGTCTGAATCAGAACTAAATAGTTTGTTACAGTGATGACTCAGTTGACTCAGGTGAAATATGTTGGTTGTTTTTATTGATGATATTTAGGTTTTTTCTATAAGTAAAGAGGAGCATGAAAGACATTTAAGGGTTATCGTAAAAATCTTAAAAGAAAATAAACTGTATGGAAAATTCAGCAAATGTGAGTTTTGGTTACAAAAAATTTCTTTCCTTGGTCACATTGTTTCTAAAGATGGGATTATTGTTGATTCTGCTAAAACAAAAGTTGTCGAAGAATGGCCAAGACCCACAAATGTAACCGAGATTTTTAGTTTTCTTGGTTTGGAAGGATACTACCGAAGGTTTGTTAAAATTTTTTCACGGTTATCAACTCCAATGACTAAGCTAACTCGGAAGAGTTTCAAGTTTATCTGGACCAAAGAATGTGATGATTGTTTTCAGGAATTGAAAGGAAGATTGGTGAATGATCTAGTTTTGGCACTACATTCTAGGAATGGTGAGTTTGTTATCTATAGTGATGCTTCATTGAAAGGACTTGGTTGCATCCTAATGCAGAATGATCAGGTAATTGCTTATGCTTCACGTGGTGGCAGCACGCCCCCGCTTCGCTCGGCCGTAACCGGCTGAGCCGACCCGCCGGCTGGGCCGGGTGGCGCCCAGGCCGGGCTGGGCCACCCCAGTCGGTCCGGGTCACGCCATCTAGGTCAGACTCGGACTCGGGTCGGGTCGACCCAGTTCGGGCCGACCCAGGGGGGGTTGGGCCGGGTCAGTCTGGGCCCAGACCCCCCGTTTTCTTACCCTTTTCGGTATTTTTCCCATATATTGGGCTACGAACCTCTGATCGACGCACCTTCAGCAGCGATGAGATCCTTGGATTGAGACGGTCATTTCTTCATATCGCAGTCAAGGTTTAGGGGTACATTGGGTTTGGCCGGGTTGGTTCGTTCACAAAACCAACTGCGCCCTCGGAGAGGAAACGCCCATATCTTAAGCTCCGGACGTCTGATTGGTGTGCCATCAACTTTGTTGGTTTACTCTAAGTGAGACAGATCTTTTGGCTCACTCCTCCCGAGGTTTGGATGCAGGTGGAGTACGGTCGGGATGGTTTTACCTTAAAAACCAAGGGGGCCCCTGGGACGAAAAAGTCAATAACTCTCAGACCGGACGTCCGATTGACGCGTCGTCTACGACATTGAGTTCCTGTTGATGATATGAAACTTTTGGATACATCAACTCTGGACTATGTGTCAGTTGATGTATAAGCCTCTCGGCTCGTGGAGCGGACCCTCCCGAACGAGCTTGCTGTGTGCGGGAACCCTAGAGCTGTCTGCGACTGCTACTGTGACGACGACGACTGTTCAGAGATCCTCATTGGATTCGACGGTGACGACTACAGCACTCAGCGATCCTTTGTGGTTCAGTGCTACCGATCCTGTGTGGGTCTGATCTTGTGTCGGTCAGCGCTCATCGGTCCTGTGTGGGCCAGCGCCTACAGATACTGTGTGGGTCTGATCCTGTGTGGGTCATTGCGGGGGTTAGTTACCTATCGATCCTTTGTGGGTCAGATCATTTTTGGGACATTGCGGGGGTTATTACCTATCGATCCTTTGTGGGTCCGACGGATTAGATGAATCAGTGGAAATATCTGGTAATCTTTATCGTCATATAAAGAAGTATTCCTGTGTGAGATGAAATCCTATTTTTCTTTCCTTTGTGGATTGTGTTGTGCTATCCTATTTGGATTTTTGTTTTGCTTTCCTGTGTAGACTGGGTTGTATTTGAGCTCGGATGTTGCAGCCAAACGAGAATTGATGACTTAGATATATGTATGGGCATATACCTAAGCAGTGTCAGATATTACTTCATGGTTGTATCTTCCCTTGTGGATTATCCTTTGTGGATTTTTGGAGACCTTCGGGGGTCTCGGGGTCCCTACTGAGTAGCTTATACTCACCCCTGCACGGGCTATGCCCGTACTACGTTGTGTTGGTTGCAGACGACAGACAGCGCTGATCGTGGTTAAGGCTTGCATAGGAGGACGGCACCTGGAG
Organism: Viscum album; assembly: GCA_963277665.1. Lineage (NCBI taxonomy): Eukaryota > Viridiplantae > Streptophyta > Magnoliopsida > Santalales > Viscaceae > Viscum > Viscum album. Next base: position 1,878,786,124 of record OY728161.1, read on the forward strand.
GTGGACCACTAGGCGGGATGTACTCGGAGTGGATGGTTGGACCCGAGGAGATGTGGAGGCCATCTGTACCCACCCTTCAGGTGGGAATTCCAGTGGACGGCTCGACGCAGCGGCTTTACCTTTCATTTGTTGTTTTCCCTTTTGAGTTGTACTGTACTTTCAGTTTGGGAGTGTATTCTGGCCCACTTACTTTTCTGTACTTACTGTTGTACTCAGTTTTTACTTATTTTGTACTTCTTCTTCTTGCTTACTCTGTGGTGTTTGTTTACTTCAAAATGGAAATGTCTTCACTTTTACTAGGATTTACGCCTTGGTTCTAGTCGCCAGCCCCTGGCCTATGGAAGGCAGGATTGGGGTAGTCATGGCACGAGCCTCGAGGACGGGTCGTGACAAATTGGTATCAGACAGAATCAAGCAAGCACAGAAGCAAGACAGTGAGTTTCAGAAAAAGGTAGATCCGGTTCAAAAGGGTAAGTTGCCTGAATTAAACATTGATAATGATTTTGTTTTGAGATTTGGGAAGAGATTGTGTGTACTGTTTGATTCACAGTTGAAGCGAAATTTGTTATTTGAATCTCATAGTTCTCCGTTTTTAGTTCATCCTGGCAGTACTAAGATGTATAGAGATCTTCAGAATTATTACTGGTGGGATGGAATGAAAAGAGATATTGCTGATTTTACTGTGAAGTGTTTGACTTGTCAGCAGGTTAAAGCAGAGCGGAAGTTACCGAAAGGGATGCTTCAGCCTTTAACAGTGCCAGAGTGGAAATGGGAAAACATATCCATGGAATTTATTGTGGGATTTCCGATGACACCTCAAGGTAATAATTCAATTTGGGTTATTGTTGATTGCTTGACTAAATCTGCTCATTTCCTTGCTATACGAGATAATTTTTTCCTAGATCAACTTTCCTGTTTGTATCTTAAAGAGATAGTCAGGTTACAGGTTGTTCCTCACTCCATATTATCTAACCGTGATCCGACGTTCACTTCTAACTTTTGGAAAGGCCTTCAGAAGTCATTGGGTACTGAATTAAATTTTAGTACAGCTTTTCATCCTCAGTTAGATGGGCAGTCAGAACGAAAAAATCAGACTTTGGAGGATATGCTACATGCTTGTTTGATGAATTATCAGGGAAGTTGGGACCAACATCTTTCTTTGGTTGAATTTTTATATAATAATAGTTTTCATTCCAGTATACAGATGCCTCCATTTGAGGAATTATATGGGAAGCGGTGTTGAACTCCATCTTTCTGGGATGAGGTGGGTGAAAGGAAGTTGATGGGACCAAAATTGTTAGAAGAGTTGGCAGAAAAAGTTTAGCTGATACAGAAACACATGAGAACATCTCAGAGCAGGCAGAAGAGTTATGCGGACAACAGGAGGAAGGATCTCTCTTTTGAGGTAGGTGATCATGTTTTTCTCAAAGTTTCACCATGGAAAAGTGTGATTCAATTTGGTAAGAAAGGAAAGATGAGTCCACCGTTCATTAGACCATATGAAATTCTAGAGAGAGTTGGATCATTTTCATACCGAGTGGCTTTACCTCCGAGTTTATCTCAGATACACAATGTTTTTCATGTTTCAATGTTAAGGAAGTACATTCCAGATCCATCTAATGTTTTGAGTCCAGAGGTTTTTCAGATGGAAGAGAACCTATCTTATGAGGAACAACCGGTCCAGATTCTTGACCACATGGAGAAAGTGTTACGGAATAGGTTGATTCATTATGTAAAGGTTTTGTGGAAAACCCACATGATTGAAGAGGCAACAAGGGAATCTGAAAATGCAATGAGGGATAAATACCCCCACTTATTCGGTAAGTAAATAAATTCCGGGGATGCAATTTTCTAAAGGAGGGAAGGATGTAACATAAAAAGTAAGTAATGAATAATAGATATTCTTATATATGTCTATTTATGAAATAGATAGTGTTTTAGAGGCTTAAAATGAGAATAAATCCAATCTTAAGCATGGAATACACTAATATTTTTAAAAGATTGTTTTACTGCCTTTTGATGGAAAACCATTTTTAAATCAAAATTTTGACAATTTTATGAGCTGTAAATAAACTTATTTTTTATGATTGGGACATTGAAATTTACATTGGATAATTTTTTGGTATTTTTCAGACGATGTTCATTTTTTATGAATAGTGAAAAATATTGCATTTTACATCAAAACTGTTTTTTCATCTAATTTAATTATATGGTTAGATTATATTTTTAATTGTTTTTAAAGATAAAATAGAATATATTTTTACAATTTAATCCAATGGTTGTCATTGGGATTAATTTCACTTTATAATTGGGCATAAACTAATGCCAAACTTTTATAGATATTGTTTCAAAAAAACCCGCTGTTTGTTTTGACAACGGGAATTATTTTTAAATTAATTATTGAAATTTATTTGTTTGAAATTTGGTAAAATGGATTCCATATTTTGAATCAGATGGTCCAAAATATGTAATTAATACTCTATTGTTTTTGGACATTATGAATAGTAACGACGGTAATTATCTTTAATTATCTTGATTAATGAGTAATAAGGTAGTTAAGGATAATAAAATAATATCATAATAATAAAAAATGACCCCAACATGTGTCCTAATGCTACTGGTTGTCTCATGGCCGACCATGGGATGCCTTGTGCAAAACATGGGGACCCCATGGAATAACTTTTGTGTGAAAGTGACTTTTTAGCTTTTTATTTTTAAAGAAAGTTAAATATTACAAAGAATGTATCACCTGAGTAAAACATTTTTAATTTTGTCTAAATAAATTATATCTTACACTATAAATACTAATTTTGAGGATAAAAATATTTCCTACATCATAGTATTTTTGTATAATTTTTAGACATTAAAGAAATTAAATTATTTATGGCATCATAATGATGCAGCGATTACCTCATTAATAAACGATTTAAATAAAATGAAAAGATAATGTAAAATCTAAGACTTAAACTTGTCAAAGACCTGTTGGATGAGTATATTTCGAACCCTTATCACCTTATACTAGAAATAAATCAATGTGGGACCTTTAAAATCCGAAACTCATTTGAAAATAAAGTAATATTTTATACCGTTCCAAGAGTGCCCCTCCTCTCCTCTTTTAAAAGGCCCCCACCTCTACCACCATACCCACACCATTAAAGCCTTTGGATCGGCCAACCCCTTCCCATATTGTCTCTCCACATCCTTATATTACTCCTAGAATCCTCACTTTGGGCAGAAGTCTTCCCAAGGAAGCCTTTGAGCTCCAATCAAAAAGAGTTACCCGATTTTAAGGTAATGTCTTCACATGTGTTCTTTTGTTTTATTTTGCTTCTCCAACCCCCTAAACTCTTTTTATTCATTTTTTTTTGTAACAACTCTTGTATCTACAATATACTAGTATGTTGTTATAAGAATCATTGGAGCTACACTCACACAAACCAACATCTAATGGTTAAAGAACATACTGTTTCTGTGGATGGTGAATTTCTGCCTCACGAAACGATGATTGTTCAACACTCATATAACACCTTCAAAGGTGGACATTAAGATGTCACTATATCTATATATGATATATAATATGTTTAGGTTTTACTTAAGCTTATTTATTTTTCTTTTATGTCATACCTTTATGGTTTCCATTATGGGTAAACATGATATTTTCATTTTAGGAAGTGCGGACTACCGCCCCCTCAAAGTGATTTGATTCATTAATGCCATATGTGGTACATATAAAGGATATATTTAATGATATTATATATGATATTTTACTGTGATTATAATATACCTTTATATAATTATTATTTCTTTCCATTAAAGTATGAGATAGAAATTAAAGTAATGTTCATGCGTATGTACGGCTTACCGTCTCTATGAACAGTGCATTTCATTTCTTATCCCCAAATTTAATATACTATTATAATTACATATATATAATGGATATATATAATTTATGTTAAATATAAATGATGAATATAATTCTGGAATTAAAATATACATATCTCTCATTTAGTTCTAATTCCATCAGTATGACATAGAAATGAAAGTAGCGTTCATACGTACGTACGGCTTACCGTCTCCATGAACGGTGCATTTCATTTCTTACCTCTAAATGATTATTTAATATTATAAATACATGTATATACAGGATATATTTGATATATGGCATCTACTTCATGAATATCATTCTTGAGATAATGGATATTTGACTACGTGAACAACTTGTAAATATAAGAATTTCACTTTTGACTCAAGTACCAAATATCGACAAAACAACCGTTATTAACTTAAATGATTACATAATGTTCATAACATGGTAATCAGTGATATAAAAGGAATAATGAACTTGAAAAAGGTTCTTAAGAAAGTAGAAATTTACTAAAGTTTATTATTCAAGACACTAAAGAACGATCGAGTCAAGTCGGACCCGAGGTAAGGGAACATCATAACGCAATTTCTGTTCTTTGGGTTAATCTCCTACATGAAAATTATGTCATGATATTATTATGACCTATTTTGTATTTGTACTTTATATATTTCTACTTATAGTGAATACACATAATAGATCGATTTTATTTAAAAAATGATCTTAGTATGGAATTTCGTCTCAATCTCCTTTCATTGAGGCATATTTTTTTATACACAACCTTCTTTTATACGGTGTATAAACCCCTTTGACATTTACGTTTATCCAAAAGGAATATTTTTTTTATGAAGCATTTTACTAAACGACAAAAGGGAATTTTTTTGTTGTACGTAAGTGGTGACAACGACTTCTCCGCCACTGTGACGATTATTTGAGTTTTGGCTTCCTCTACAAGCCATAACTTTTTTAAAAAAATTGACAAATAAATACCATGTATTACTTTTATTTTATTTTGGTATTGAAAATGGTTTTCATAATTTTTTTATTGTATCACTGTGTTGTATTGATTTCTTTTGATTGAAATGTGGAAATTTTATGTTTCCTTGGTGCATGTTTTATGTGATACAATTATGTTATGGTTCTTGAGCATTGTTATCAAGACAGTAGGTTCCGTGATAAACTAAGGGCGGGTGAGCCCGATATAGCTCTCCAATGCATCACGTAACATTAAGGGGTTAAATGTTATGGTTTCTCTGAATAGATTTAGGGAATATACTGTGATGGTTATTCCAAACGTAACCAAGAGGGTTACTCCCTACGTAAGAATGTTACGAATGCCTCAAGTTACCTTTATGTATTATGATTTCTATGATTTATTCATGATTTGATGAGGTATGTTAATGTTCTTATGTTTTATGGGTAAAGTATGATTTCATTCGTATGTATATATGTACTCATGTTTCCTTTCCATATTTTTATAACCCTTACTGAGATTTTTATGCTCATCCCATGTTTTTGATGTGTTTTTCACAGGTCAAGGGAATGGTACATGATATGATGATAGGGTCAAGGAAGTGTCAAGAAAGAATCCATGTTTTATTTTAAATATGTTTCCGTGGATGGGAAAAATGAATACTATCTTTTATGAAACCAATTTGTTTAAATGTGGAATGTAATACAAGTTTTATGATCTAATTCTCTAGAACTCTAAACCTGAAAAGATCCTCAATGTGTAATCTTGTAATAACTCAATATTAAGTAAGGTTTAAAGCTGGGGCCTTATAATTATAACTCCACACATTTCCAAATAGAAAATTAAAATACATCAAACCTTCATCTATATCTCTATATCATATTTTGGGGTCTCCTATCCAATAATATTGATAGATAGTTGGGAAATATGTTAATAAAGGTTTCATTTCATAATTTCTATTATGATATCTAAATAAAATATTTTAATATCAAAAAATATTGGACCACATTTAATCCACTTCAATGATTTGTTTTCATAGTCCACTCTATACATATCATATAAAACATTTTCTTCCTTCCCATGTTGTTAGTGTGTTGAGTAATCATCTAACAATCTCATTTGAATCATTCTTCACTAATTATATTATGATATATACATTATTTTTTCATTGGTATAAATATCAAACTCTTCCCCATAGGTATATGGTTGCCAAGTAATTATTGAAATGATTACTATCATCAAATAATGATCATGGGTAACATAAATTTTCTAATAGTTATTAATGTGAGTTATTAATAATCTAATACATTTTTATTATTCATAAAAACAAATTGGAATCCCTTTATTGGTGAACAACTATATATTATAATGTCTCGTAAAGAGAATTGTAGTGTGATTAATGGGTTAGTAACCAATATATTCTTTAGTTCTACGAAACTATTCCTCGATTTTTTTAATTGAGAGGATATTCAATGACATCCATATTAACCTAGTCAGAGTATTTAATAATCTCGATAAAAATTATATAATGCATCAATAATTTATAGGTAATCCAAGAGAACAATGAATCTTGTTCAATTTGATTGGTATAATCTATACATAAATCACCATTATAAATGAATGATCTATTAATATACAATATATTCCGATTAAATAATTTAATAAATAAAAAAATTAATCAAACCATAGAAATGATAATGGCGTCAAACATTATTTGTATTCATAATGTCTCTAAAAGAATCGACAAATTCTCTATATCTTTATTATTACTCTCTGAATTTAATAATTTATCATTAGCATAAAACACAATAAATTATTTACTATAATATTAAATATGTATAATAATCATATTTATAATGATTTAAGCTGAATTTCTTTATCATAAAGTCATTTCCCAAAATTCACAGCGTCGATATCTTATACGAATACCTTTATTGTGTATATATATTTCACTTTACTCTGAATTTATGGTACCAATATCGAATATGTTCCTTTGATAAGTATATATACCCACATAGTTTATCAAATAGATCATCAATAATTGTAAATTATACTTTTATTGAATGTAATTTTGTAATTTTAAGGATAATAAATGTAAATATGCATCAATCCATCATTTTTATTGACAAAGAGGATTTTTTCCCCAATGTCAAGGCACAAGTTTATTTAAATTTTATTAATGTCTTCTATTGATATATCATCATTAATTATTTATACTATATATGATATGTTCTATAAAAACATTTTGATGTAATCATGTAACATGGTAGATATTAAATTTAAAACACCACCTCTCTTATTGGGGAATCAGAGGGATATTATTCAGGGAATATATAACAAGCATACCAAGGTTACCACTAAAATAGTACTCAAATCATATTTTAACAAGGCACAAAGTGAGTTATAGATCCACTTATAAAGGAAAAATTTGACAAGAGTTTCAATATGCATTTGAGGGTATGATATCAACACCACATAAACAAAAAAATAAGTGAAATCTATAGATACTCTAACATGGGTCTTATTGACAGTGGACATACATGCATATAAAATAAGAAGGTAAAAATAATGATTCATTCCAGAAATGGGAAAATAAAACAAATATCAATTGAAATCATAATATTGATTTACCAAATAAAAATTCCATGGAAGATGATATAATAATAATAATATATATTAAAATACAACACTATTAGTTGGATGATAAATTTTTTTCAAATATAACCAAACCCTTAAAGCTCCATAAAAAAGTGTATATGAATATACACTCTCCAAATCCCCACTCAACTATCATACCCAATGTATAATTGTTGGTTGAAACAAAAACATTTAAACTTGAATGAAAAATAAGGGTTCTATATAAATACAATCTTCTATATATATAGTGTACATGAAAGAAAAAATTTAAGTGGGATTAAACCATAGATTCAATCTATAAAAATTAATAATAATTTATATACAGTTTTGTCTGAACATAAATTATAATATAGAATTTTCATATTAGGGCGAATAAATAAAACATGTTTCGTATCTTTTAATGTTATTCCAATAACATGTGATATTTTTTATGGTGAATCAGTTTCTTCAAGCCTAAACATATTATTTAATTCCCATAAAATATATATTCATTTCTTTATAAATATCATTTGAACAACCAAAAATAGTTAATTTCAAAAAGAAAACAACATTTCTCATATGTTCTTTAAAAAATAATTAACAAATTTATTTCTAAAATTTACACTTTCTAAACCATTTATAAATTATATGTAACATAAACTCAAATCATAATAAAATAAGGCATAAAAATTAATGAAACAATGAAAAAAATAGAAAAATAAAAACATTCCACAACCAATATAAGGTTTCATGTATCAAAATTGAAATCAAGTTGTTATAACCATGGTATAAGTATCAAAATAACCTAAATAATCCTAAAAAGGCTATAAACATCATTGGTAACTCAGTAGGACTAAAAACGACTGATAATAGAAATAGTTTTTCATATCACACACTCTAGAGGTCCCCAAATCAAACCAAAACGTCTATAACAACATAAAATTACTTTATGGAGTAAAAAATAAACTCCTAGGAGGTTGTAATATTATTAAAAAAATTACATCCTATAAAATGATAACATAATAAAAAAATGAAATTAAACATAGAATACTAGATTTCCCAATATATCAAAAAAAAACTATTTGACTAAAAAATAGAATAATATTATCATGACATAAAAACACTGTTAGATAACCTAAAAAGATCTTTATATCACCTCCGACCCCCTCTCATAAAATTTTTACTTTATTAATAATTTATATGTATCAATAATAAACATCCCACATAGAGAAAAAAATAATGATAAAATTATAAATGATGGGTCTCAATTATGTGGTAATAAAAAATTTCAGATCATCTATTTCAAAAAATGATTTCAATGACAATCATTGTTCTATAAAAAACATTAAGGAATTAGATTTATAAAGAAATTTGAAATAAAATTTTTACCTTTAAATTCAATAATATAACATGGAATGACCATGATGAAAAATATGTGTTGAAACATTTCAAATAGGTCCAAAATCAAATATTTTATAAAAATAAACATTATTAAATACCAAAAAATATACTTGAAAACTTTATAAAATATCCACAAGATAAAATAGTCCTTAAAAATTTTAATAACGTCCAATGAATACCATTGATTTAAAAAATTATCTAATAAAACACAATACTAAAGCTTTCAATGAAAATATTATTGAATACCATCATTAAGATCCTTAGATTCCATTGAATGTTCATGTCATACACTTTCCTTGGATATTGGATTGTGATAGACAAATGGAAAGTGAAGAAAGCCATTGGGAACCATTTTTAACCCTCATAAGTAATATATATATATATATATATAAGTATAATGTTTGAAAAGGAATGTAAAAAACCCTAATTGGGGGTAAATCATTGTAAATTTACTTAAAATAATTTTCCCTTTAGATCAAGGTTCTAAAAAAATAATCTTATACCTTTTTAACATTTTAAAAATGATTAAATGAAATGTGTGAAAAAGAAAAATAATTTTATGAGGGTCTCCAATATTGATCATGTCCATGGATAATGAAACCAAATGTGTTTATATACTATAATCACTATTTAGAACTACTATATATTTTTTTGCAACAGCCTCAATACACCACATTGTTTATAATTATTCACTCGTCCGAACCTACTTATTTCACAACTGATGTGAACACTTAATTACTATATATGATTAATTAAATGATCAATATCTACTCTTAATAGTTTCACACCTATGTGAGTGTTCCATTAATCTCCATTTTCGCCAAAATTATAAAATTTCAATCCACCCATTTATTATATTCACTGATCAATATTTTTTAATATTCTCTATATTTCATACCTAGAAAATACATAAGATACTATTACCCATAAGATACCTTCATGTAATTCTTTCTGTGTGATCACTCTACCCAATCCACCCAATTGATGTATTATGTGATCTTCCTTGTGTACACCTTCTTCTCAAAATGGATTACATAGATAACCTCTATGATATACCGTATAAGGTCACTATTAATCATTTTTCCATTTATGTGGATTAATTTCATGTACATCGTTTGTGACTGTTTGGTTCTATGATATATTTTCAAACGTGTGGAATTTTCATAACAGGATTCCTATTGTAATGTTTTATATCTCTCAACTAATGTGATTAATGGTATTTATTTATGAAAATGTCTAAATATATTTTAATCCTAAAATTTTTGTACACTTTTTCACAATGACGATTAATATTACCAAATTACAACTGTAATCATAATCAATTACTCATAGCAGATCTATATATGGAAATCCACTGACAGAAGAAATATTTTTCACCACTTCTCTGCAAATTATGAGTTCCATAGATAGTCACTGATTACCCTTGTGAAGTTTCCCATTATGAAACCAGGTATTTTCCCTATCACATAGTTTGTAAAATTATTATATTGAAATCAAAACAGTTCAATTTTTGATCATTTTTCACAAAAATAATCCATTAATATTTATAAAACATGGGGAAACATTTCCATTTATTTAAACCTCCACGAGATATCGAATACAAAATTTTCAATTGGAATTTTCAGCAAGACATAAACCTAAATTCATTGAAATTATAATGGTGGTCATGTTTAACTAATATTTAATTTAAAAAAATTAAACCCTAACACATTTCATTGAATGGATTATGAATAAAATTTATAAAAAATTGCATCGTTCCATGTAGAATCTTGAAATAACTCATCATCTTCGATAAGGAATTTTGAAAAGATAAATAACACACCCTCAACAAATCCTAAAAATCCAATAATCGTTGACTATAACTTAAATGACCCACAATTAAATCATCACTATAATAATCTTTTCTTAGAGAAATAAAAATCATAGATAAGGTGGAGGGAAGGAGGGGAGAGAAAAATGGAGTAACTTACCATATAGTATTATTGGGATAAATGAAGAATGACCCATGAGTCATGGGAGAAATATTCAGGATAGGGGGAAGCCCCAAGTGATCTCCCAAGGTCCGATCATGTGATATAGGAATCTATAAAGGGGCCAACACCCATAGAACATAACAAGGGAAAAATTTAATTTATACAAATAAGAAATACGCAATGGTATGTTACATAATGAACTACACATAACAGTTTCATAAGACATAAACCCCAAAAAATATTCATGTAAGTGTGGTTGAGACATGATGTGACCCATATCATTCACAAAATGTAGACACATGGGACCCATCATGGAATAATTCCATAAACTACCAAATTATATACACTTCCCAAGAAAATACATGCACATCCAATGTACTATTTTGGCTTGACCACTCTTAGTTATGGTGTTTTTTATTATGGGTTTAGGTATATAGATCCCTAGGCAACCTTAAATACTCATAAATGAATGAAAATATATTGAAATCCCAAATTAACATATAATTAAATAAAATAGACACAATAATGACGTTGGGTGACATAATTATCTACACTATCCCATTTTCATACACCCAAAAATTATTAATAATGATTGAATGAATATATATTGGAATCCAAAAACATGGTAATAAGATTTGGGATTGTGAGGGAAAGATATAAAATATTTTTTAGTGAAATAATAATTAATTGTAATATACATTCCTCAAACTTATAGAAATAATATTAGAGAATCATTAAACTACAATAAAGAAGACATGAAATCTTAACACAGAACCTAAATCTTTAAGAGAATAGAGGACTACAATATGTCTCAAAACCATTAATTATTAATCTAAATTGGAGGAGAAGTCGATATAGACCCCACAAGATAATGAATATATAGATAAATTCCACTATTATGGTGTTCTTCAGAATAAATGATAATGTTATAGCAACCACAAAAAAACAAAAAGATTTGCTCAATTTTATTAAGGAAGTTAATCGCTGAAAAAAAAATTGGAGACTCCACTAATCTATATCAGTAACACATTATATTTTATTACTCATATATTTTAAACATAATCCATTAAATTTAGATTTATTTATCTCAAATACACATCCATATTATTTTGATGATTTTTATTAGTGTTTTCTTTAGGTTAATTAATTATTTATGCAATTATGATGTCAGTCTTCAATATTCAGGATTTTTCCAAATTTTTTCCTATATATGGATATTATTTGACAATAGGTATTAATAAATATTGAGGAATGTCTACATCATTAAAACAGATATGTGGGAATTTCCTAGATCAATGAAACTCATTTTTGAGTCAGTTACATGGAGTAATCGTCAATGTAACAATGATATATAGTAATAAAAAATAAATGGTTCTAAATGGAAACTCAATTCATTTGGCTACATCAAATTTAACATTATTTGTTACATGTTTATGTGAGAAAATTTTTCTACATGAAGAAAAGATAAATATATCCCCAATTTGTTGTTAGATTCATAAAATATACCATGTGAAAAATATTTTTGTCGATCAATAAGTCATTGTGAATTCAAATATTTTTAATTATTCTTCACGGAGATCCAAAACAATTTATATTGTAATGAAAAATTACATTTAATACTTTAGTTTTTTTTTTATTAGAATTTTATTATTACATTAATTCATTAAAATATGATTTAAATATTTATTGTAAATTCATTTATAAAATGTTACACGTACTTAGAAAAATGAAGTAAAAGAACAATTTTATGGTCAGTGCATTATTTAAATTATTTTGGTGAAAATTATAGCATTAAATTAATTTCCAATAATGGTTTTTTTTGAATATTTTAATATGAATGTAAAAGATAGGGTTTTTATATTTTTAAAAGGTGTGGTATAGAATATAATATACAATAGAACAGAATAATTTTCACCATCAGTATTCTCTCTCTCCCCCCTCTCGAATCTCTCTATGTGATTCTCTATTTTATTCAAAATGAAAAATAATATTTATGTCATAAAAATGATATTTCAAGATCATCAATGTTGTTTCTTAAGATTCTCCTCATGATTTATTTTATTCGTATCATATAACCTAGATATTTATTATCTTCTATATGTTTTATCATACAACTGTGAGGGTTATCTATAAACTCATTGTTTATCATATCTTTAACTATAAATGTTTTTGGTAAATGAACATTAAAATATATTGTGTATAATGTCTTTTTAGATCCTAGTTAATGTATAATATTATTCAACGATGATTCACCTACTTTAATTAGTAATTTTTTTGGAGGGAAGGGATTTTATATACCCTGTAGATGGACCTTTCAAGTGAAAATAAAAAAGTTGTGCAGTTAATAATTAATATAGTATAATAAAGGATATTTTTTCCCTAAATAACAATAAATATATGTGTCAAATAACTTTATTTTTTGATATTATTTCACTATTTTATTTTTTTAATAAAATATCACATGCACTCATATTTTATCGATGGTAGTTTTATAATAGAAGAACCTTTCATAAACTCAATTCACACTCAACATGAAATGCTCCAATGAAGATATATAAAAAATTGTATTTAAGGTTTTTACTTGTGAGTTCATATCATTGATAGGTTGAAATATTAAGATCATAATTTGAATGGATTTTATGACTTTTAATTTTGGTTCATTTTCAATGGTAAGATATCCCTACTTTAATGGTAAGAATATGGTTTTTAATGAAATGAATGATAATAGATTTGATAAACCATGTTCTAGAAGATTATATTATTTTTGAAAGACCTTATGAAATTCAAAATATAGAACTTGAGATATGAGATTTTGTTACTGAATAAATATTTGATTAAAAATATAAATCAATGTTTTCTATAATATGTGGAACGAGCCCAAATGAGTTTAATTGAGATTTTTAGTGGTAAATAGCACATTAAACGTTTACTATTTTATCATTAGCAGATAAAGGATTATAAAATTTGAGTTTTATTTGATATAATACATCCAACATGATTTCATACTATTTTATAATGATTGATTGATAAATAACATCCCAATTGAATAGAGGAAGGAATATGTTTTTAAACAATGTTGCAAGTTAGGGATCACCTATTACTAAACCAGATCATGCTTTGAAAATCCCCAAAATTATACCACTATATGGAGTGTATTTTTAGATTTCACATGGAAATCAACATATGTTAAGGACTTTTAAAAAAAATATAATTAATAGGATTATAAAGTTATATATTGAAATTAAATTTAATTTATGTGAACAATAATTTTGAAAAATGGGAAATTTTTCAATGAATTTTTCTACATCTATGGACAAAAATAGAAAAATAGTATAATTATTTGAAACAACAAAGAGAAGAAGATATCTCATGTAATTGTGGATAAAGTGATGATCATTCATTATTTTTAGGAATTTTTATCTGGTTTTACGATAATAAAATTGGTATTATAAATACATTCAATAATTAAAAGAAGTGTGAAGAAAATTTTAAATAAGTTAGATGTTATGAGTCTGTGAAAACTGAGTACATAAATCTAAACATCCTTTAGTTGGTAGAAACACAAAATTATATAAAATATACTTTCTAGAAGGTGGTCTATAAGAAAAAATCCAAGAACACACTAAATTAAACATGGTTTTAGTATGAAGTCTGAACTGATTATACATCATCATATGGGATGTTTTAATTTTTAGTCAAAATTATATTATGTGAAGTATAGATAAAATAGATGAGGTATATAGTTATTATTATTTGTATCATTAATTTGAATCACAATTGGAATACATATCTAATGTTTATATAAGTTTATATTTTATAATTATAGAACAAAATTATGAATATGTTAGAAAAGAAATTAGATCCAATATTAATTCTTAAAATATAGTTGTTATTGAAATTGAATAATTAAATAAACCAATTTTAGAATTGAAAACCAATCTGGATAATTCTATTGTTTCATGGGATGAACATGATAACAAAATTAGGGGCTTTATAATAGTGCTCCACATGTTTAATGTTCCTTTTTTTCTTTCAAAAATTTGGAAAATGATTAATAGTATTATTTGGAATAATAATTTCCATAACAATACTATTAGAGTAAAAAACCATGGAAAAAAGGAAAGTATTAGAAAAATAATATTATTCATAATTATTATAATAAATTTAATTAAAAATTTCGATTTATCTTTATAGAGAAATATGAAACTATTCTAAGAAAACCATTTTATGATATCCTCATGTTTGTAGTAAAAATATTGGTTACTCTAAAAATGTTTTTAAAATATCAGTGATGTAATTTCGTGATAACAATAACAAATTTGGGTTATGAGATATTTACTTAATAGCATTTCTGGACCAAAGATAATATGTGTAACAGAAAAATTACATGTTTTATAAGTATCTATAAGAAAAATGTACTAGGTAATTAATGAGAAAATGTATACATATAAGAGATTATCAATTAATATGAGTGAATAATTTAATAATTTCTAATTCTTAACAAAAATTAATATATCATATCAAAATTTTGGTGAAAATTCTTAAGGAATGATTATAGGAGTTATATCAGTTTGAAATCCAGGCACATTTTTCATCAATAATTATCTATAGGTGGATGAACTGAAACGTAAGTTAATAATTATTTAATAAATTTTTAATGAATGATGACTTGAGGTTTTTTCAAAAAAATCATGTTATTTTTAAAGAAAAATTCCTAAATTTTAGGAACCTTTATGGAGAAAATCTATACCCAAAATCTCAATTTTTTTAGGAAAAAGTGAACTATTTTAATTCTTAAAAAAATGTTAAATATTTCAAAGAAGAGTACAATGTTGAATTGAATATTCTATGAGAAATTTTCCTAATTTTTATGGTTTTTTTATTTACCTCATCAAAAACTAGAAGAAAAAAAGAAACTATTTGTTGAATATTAAATGGGAACAAAACAAAATACATATTTTAATAAAATAAAATAGTTTTCTACTTATAAACTCTTATAGATTATTTATATGGATTTTTTTTGTCTATAACTACAATAAACATAAAGACATAATATATATATATATATATTAGTTAATTATTTTAAAAATTTTACATGGGATTTATCATATATTGTTAAAAGATAAAACTATTCTGTTTTTATGATTTTTAATAAATTAGTTCAATAAGAGAATGATTTTATTTTTCCAAGAAGTGATAATACAGGAGATCCTGAAAATCCTTAGTTCAATTCATATTATATAAAACATGGTATCATTAATATATTTTCATCCGAATTACACCATAATAGAATCATGTTGTGTAAAGGATTCATATTTATTTTCATGAAATTTAAAGATAAAATATTATGTTGATATAAATTCGCCTCTCATTTTTGGTTTTGATCATTAACCACATCGTATTATGTCACAAACAATGTTCAGGTTAGGCATATTCCGAAGAATAAAACTTGTGAGTTATGGAATAGTTGAGAACCAAAATTCAGATACTCCAAATAATTTGGAGGTAATGTTTGTATTCTAAAAAATAAGAATAATATTACTTAAATTGATCCAAAGGATGAGAAAAAAATATTCCTTGGTTTTTCTATAACATCTAAGGCATATAAGGTTTACCGGTAATGTTCATAGATTATTAATGAATAAACTCATGTTAAATTTGATAAACATGATCCTTTAAAAAAAATATTCCTCAACAAAATGAGATACATGATTTTTTTGAAAAAATGATAATTGATATACTCTTTCAAAATTAAAGGTAAAATGAATTGTAAATTTATTTTGGTGTGAAAAATACTGATATGGTGCATATTAGTGAACAAGAAGGTATTTTTCCCAGATATCTAATAATTATTATGAACCATGATATATAAATTGATATAGTAACATTAGATGATGGGATTAAGAGAATAATGAGTATAATAAACCATGAAGTATTTCTTCCATTCTATCTCAATTAAAACATAATACAATATATGAATACATAGTATATGAGAGTTTAATTTTAGTGATGCAAGAAGAAATAAACTTGTTAAGGAAGAAAATTTTGTTAAAATTTGTCAATAGACCCGTTAATTATACTATTATTTGAAAAAAAATGGGTTTTTAGGAATAAACATGATGATCATGCTTTGATCCCTATGAATAATTCTAGAATAGAAGATAATGGGAATAACCAAAAGGATTTAATATATTATTAACTGACCTTTTCACCCATATATAGATTATAAGCAATTTTAATTTTTTCGTCCATTTATTACATATGAATTTCAAATTATATTAGATTAATGTAGAGTATTATTATTTTTAATTTATTTCTTATTGGGGATAATTATGTTTAACTATATCATGTTTTGGAAAATCCACATATTCCAAATGCAATTTACAAAATCATCAAATATCTTTATAGACTTAAAGAATAACATAGAGCATGATAAGAATGTATTAGATCTTCTAATTTATCTAATAGATTTTAGCAGGAGTAGAAGATATTACACATTTCATGAAAACATTATCTTCATATACATGTTAAAAATATAAATATTCGTGATGAGATTTATGGTACAATGACTAAATTATTTTTAATGAAGCTTTTAAATTCATAAAAATTGATTTTAAAATGATCATGATCATAATGACTAATTGTTTTAGAGGTTTTAGGATTTATCCAAAAGATATTAGGGATGTATTGAATCATATAAACTATAAAATTTACATACATAACGTTTTTGAGTATAAAATTAGTAAATTATATGAAACTAAAATGAGTTAAAATGGAATTTTTGATTTGGAATAAACATGGAAACTAGTTTAAAATAAGTTCTATAGAGTAAAAGTTGGTGGTATATTGTATTTATCTTCTAGTAGACAATACATCATTTTTTGGGTTTGAGTATTTAAAAAATTCCATGTTAATACCATAGAATCTCAGTTAACATTTCTCAAATAATACTAATTTATTAAAATATAATGATTTATATTTCTATAATTTTTCAATAACTCATTATTTGATCTTGATATCATTTTTTATGACTTTGGAGGATATAGTGTATATAAGAAAAGTACATGTAAAGCCTTCCACATTATTTGAAGAAACCATCTATTCTAGTTTAGTATGATAAAAACATGGTTTTATTATCGATAGATGAAGTAGAAAATGTATCTTTTCATAGTTGTTATGAATAGGTGAAAAAGTTAAAAAACCATAATGTAATATGGATTAAATTATGATCAGGTGTGAATAAAATGATATAAAACAAGAGCTATCAATATTTATATGAATCTGATAGATCATTCTAGAATAAAGGACATGGACCTGAGGCATAAATTCTTGAGAGATATCGCATAAAAAATAGATATTACTCATGATTTTATCCATAAAAAGAACTAGTTATAAGATATTTTCACTAATACCCATGCATGTGAAAGTTTTGTTTTATTAATAGATATGTGGGGTTCTTTAAATTTTAAAAAATCAATTGACTTCTAATAAATATTTTAACGATTGCTTTTTTTATTTTTAATTCATTTCTTGTTTATCTATTTTATTTTAGAAACAACCAAATACTCAAAATCAACCACATAACCAATTTTAATATCATTTATATGACCATAAATTTATAATTCAGCCTCAAACTTGTTACCTTTATTGTATGTTCCTTCTCTAAAAATCTGGAACATCATCCTTTTCTTTAATTATCTCTATCAATTGCCTTTCAACCTTTTACTAATTTAATTCAATGAGTGTTTTTAAGAATAAATTTAATGGTATTTCTAGTTTATTAAAGATTTATATGTCATGTAGTTGGATGTGGTAAGTGATTTCTTGAAAAAAAACATAGATATTTCATGGTTATAGAGTACTAGGAATCCACTGAAGAATGTATTTCAGATTCAATAATTGGAGTTTTTTTCAATGAAATGATGTTAGATCACATATTATAGGAATAATTGAATGTATTCATGAGTAATTTAGATTTATATTTTCCTGAAACATTAGATTCTTTTTCACTTAACATGACTAAGAAGGATGTGCAAGTGTTTTCTGTAGAATGTATTTAACAATCTTTAGGATCGTGAGATTAGATTCGGAAAAAATATAGTTGGTGGAATGAATGATAGTTTCTTTTCCTTATTTAGAAAATATACGTTTGAGAAGAATACTCTAATGAAATTTAATAATGAATTAAATTTTTATTGAATGTTCCCGTAGATTGTGATTTCCTAGTGAGATTGTGAAATGGAGGAAGAATTTTTTAGTATTTAAATCTTTCATATAGTGGTAAACAATGATAAGCTAAATATTCTAATCTATAATACTTTTTTTGATAATAATTTCTACGAATTTAATTAAATTTTAAATTATTTCCATTATGGATGTAACATTTACCTTATTTTAAAAATGTAATAAGTGGTTGCCAATGAGGTAGAGGTTGTGATGTTCTGTTACAGTAATACCCTTCCAACTCTTCCATTGAAGACCATTGGATACTACTAAGATGCTACATCAAACTCTATATAAACTATTATAAGAGAATGTTTGTCTTAATGGGGGAAATATTAGACAAAACATCCTAGAGATAAAAATTCTATCAAGAAAAAGCCTACTAGAGAGGTTAAGGGGTGAGTAGTTTCCCGATCGAAGCCTCAATTATGAGATACTATACATAATGTAGAATATTAATTCTAGAGATAATATGAAGATGTTTTTTGAGAGGATGAATCTATTTTTCTTGTAGAGATGAATTATAAAAGAACAAATTTAGTTCATATATATAGGCTAGATGAAACTATTCATTGTGTTCCAGTTGTTTTGGATAGAGTGGAACCTGAACTGGAGCACCCTGATATTCATCAAATTCTTCTAGGATCACCTTTTATAAAATATTGAGTTGGTGATGTGATTATGGAAACTGTTGATCATTATCACACATAGGAATACAGGTCATAACCTCACCCTATATACTATGTACACGCTAATTATTAAGAGTTATTAATGATCTAAAATATTGAAAATTTATTCTACTATAATGACTTATTTTGATAATCTCATAAAATATTATAATGAGATGATATCCTCAATGGATGAGATCAAAAAACTCGATGACTGTATAGTTTCCATAGCTGATTTTGAAAGTCTAATTGGGATTATGGAATCTCAAATTGTCCATATTAATATTCTAAACATTGTGGACATTGATTTCTCTAAATTAAATATTACATATCTTTATGATTTAAATTATAATGTTGATGGACATATTTTAATATGTGCTACTAGTTCTGAGACCAATGATATTGGTTTTATTATAGATTCATAAAGTGATGGTAATTAGAACATTATGATGGAATGATATGTTATTTCCCTATATAATAGGGATTATATTTTGGATTTTTATGTCTAAAAGGGAGTTGAGATAAATTATATTCAAGAGTATAGTGGTAAAACAATTTAACTTTATAAAGATGTTTTTCCTTATATTAAAACCATCTCAAAATCATCAATGTATCCTGACTATAAGAATTAGCATGATTAAATGTGTTATTAGTTGAATTATATGTTCTACCAGATTCAGTCTTTTCAGTGGGATATGTTCAAACATATGTTCATGAAATATTTTAAGATGCATATTCTAATTAAGTTATTGGAGACCAAAGAACCTTTTGTGATGCTTGGTGTCGGAACTGATAATTCTTAAAATGACATACTGGGATATATTGAAGAATGAGTGATTTGAAAGCTTGAAGATATCATTATAGTTTCTCAACATGTGAATGGCATGGTTTTTTTGTAAATTTTTCATGTAACTATGAACTATTTGCGCATTACTGACAATTTAGTCCACAATTATAAGGATACTTAAGGGTTTTGCCCTAACTCTCAAAAAAATAATTCTAGATCATCAAAGATTAAGGATACTCTTTCTATTCTATTTTCTAGGATAAGTATATTTATTTTTAATTATAATACATTAATTATTATCTATTTGGTGAAATCAATATCCCAATATAGTCTTTTATAAACTCTATAATTGCATGAATCTTCGTTACATACTATTAATACCTAATTTAACATAACAGTAACATGTTTTTTTCCGGAGGTTGATGATGTTTTATTAGAAAATCTTAATAATGTGGAAAATAAGAAACAATTTATGAAAGGTAAATTAATATATTTTCAATGATACGTAGACTATATTTGGAAAAGTTATTTTTATAGTTTTTGGTTGTTTCATCTATTTCATAGAATTCACCTATGTTTAGTAGTTCTCTTGACTAATTTATTCATTCAAATAAATGATACAAACATTTATAACAATTTTTCACCAGATTCATAGACATTAAGCTACTACATTTCTATATCTTTTCATGTAAATATCATCAACCAAATTTATTTGTGTCAAAATGATCTATTTTATACTAGATAAAGAAGGAAACTTTAACCAGAACCACCTACTACCACTATATATTTTGTTCATAGATCTGAATCATTTTATTATTTGACCCTAATTAATAATATATAGAAACTCAAGATTTATGTTTCTTTAGTTGCAAGATATTCAAGAGGAAATGCTTCACCTTCTGTGTATCTATAGAAAATTTTTATTTAGAGTCCAATTCATAAGATTTTAATATGACTTTAGCAAATCACAAATATATTCTATGTAGGCCTCTTATGTATTCATGATTTAATCAAAAAAATCATTTTTTAGATTATTCCTCTAAAAATATTGAGATGTCAGTTTTTTCCATAGTGATTTACCATCCTAATAACTCTTGTACCTCTCCATAATTTATGATCCCACAAAATAACTCAATCTTACATTTGAACCAATCCTTAATCCTGTATATTCTAAAAAGTATGGTTTATATGTAATTTTATTGGTTTTGAGTTTATACCCAATTTCCAAAAGGAAGATAAATAACAAAAACACATCTTCAAAAATTTCATATGTGTTTCTCATGGATTATAATAATTTAATGTGATTTATAGTTTTTGTTTTGGTTTATGGTTTTATTCCCTATTTTTTTGTGTTCATTCATGTTTTAGATAATTTCACAGAATTCCATAACATTCAATCATTTTTATCCATATACATTGTACCATCTCGATATCTTAAAAGAACAATGTCTTTCATAGCATATTCAATATGTTACACCGAGTTTAAACAAATCGTATCATATTATTAAAATATGTTTATTTAAATATTATAGTTATAATATGGAAATTATATAACAAGGTATGAATATTGATGATAAATTATTAAGTATATATTATGGTTTTAATCAATATATTTTCATTATAACACAATTTGTAAATAAGCACTAAATGATTAATAAAATCTCTTTTTTACAAAAATGATTTTTATTTAATTTTTGAGAAATAAATATAATTAATCATTTTTTCATATTTAATTCTTCATATAATTAACTATATTTTTAAATAATAACATCAATATTATCTTTGGGAATAATTTTAAGAGGTTTAAAAAAATTTAATTTCTCCGTGAATAGAGAAAATAACTATTTTTATAAAATGTTCAATTTTATATATAATTTAAGTAGTAAAAATGTCATATTATAATATTTAATTTTACATAAAAATAGAATAATAAATATTTATTTATATTAATTCAATTTAATTACATTTATATAATCTTCATACATGAGGGGAGTATAATATTATTCTTACGCATAAATTAGTTTTCTTCTGAAAATAGTTTTTGAGTACATAATGACTTTCCATTTTAATTAACAAAAAATCATAATGTGTAAAAATTTAAATAAAATTTATAGATTAAGAATCTATAAATATAAATATAAATATATTAAATTATAATTAGTTATCATATATTTTTTCAAATGTCATTATATGCTTGGAATATAGTTTTCCACACCATTGTGGGTTTAATTTTAAATTAACATCGTAAAAATATGTGATTTGATTATTGAAAAATGGTTTCAATATTTTTAGTAATTATAATTTATATTATCTAATATTGTCAATTTTATTTTTTACCATAATGAATTGTAGGAATAGTAAAAAAATTATTACCATGGGTAAGGTAAAAACTATTTTTCAATGGTTAAAACAAAATGATAATGGTTATAAATTAGAAAAAAACATTTATGATTCCTATTTTACTATTTTATTTTATATTTATCTCTTTATATTTCTAAAAATTAAAATTTTATATCCTATTAAAAGGTAAAAATAGTTGGGGTAATTATTTTTTCAATAATTTGGATTGTGTCCTATCCCCCACATAAAAAAAGCCAACCATTTCCTTATCGTATTTATATATAAAAATTAATTTTATCATAAAATACATAAATTAACCAATAAAATAATTACCTAACCTCCTACTGATATATTTTTTTATCATAAATACTCACTAGGACAGATTTAGGTAGATTCTTAAAGAAAAAGATTGATGAAGATGTAACATTCATAAAAAATCATTTTATATTATTTCTTATTCATCCTCCTTCAAAAATTATTAAAAAAACACACTAAGTTAAAAACATAAATATATTCAAAATTCATATAAAATGTTATTTTAATGGAATGACTACAATCGTGTCATCCACCATCCAATGGGAAATAAAACTGTTGATCGTGTGTACAACGGAGCAACGCCTTACGAACAGACTTCAATTTTTTCAATAAACACTTCTCTCAACTATTTATATTGTTGTATTTAATGATAAAATACAAAATTTAGGATATATTTACACTTTAAATTTTAATATCTCATAAACCATGTAAGAACCTGTGTTTTTCCGGACTGTTGTTTTGAGAAAAAATTGGAATTTTTGCTATTGGATGCTCATGAGGTGTAAAATGGTCATTTTACCCAATCATCAAATCTCGGATAATTTTTCTAACAACTCCATTGGCCCTGGAATAGGGAGTTTACCCTAGGACATGAGTTTTGGGGAAATCTGAGCTGTTCTAATTTTAGCGGAATATATAATATTTAATATTATTAAATTAAATATTAAATTATTTGTGCAGGTTGATTTTACAATAACTTTTAAATAGATCATTGGATTGAGATTTCATCTAGGCCATTGATTCCGTAATGAAATGTTTATCTTAGAGGAGGCATAAACTCATGTCCGGCGTCGGGGCAGTCCTGGCCCCATTTTTCTTCTTCTCCTTTTCTTTTCTTTTCTTACTTCTCTTCATTCCTCCTCCTCCTTGAACACGTCATGTAAAAATACTCTATGGGATTTTCTTTTTTGTATAATTGGTGTTTGATAATGGGAGAATAATGAGAGGAAAGATGGGTACTGATTCGAATCTCTCGACACGTTGAGTCGGCATGCGAGAACAGCGAGCTATGAAATCAAGTAAAGCTTCGGCAATTTCCACCTTAAAGTAGGGCCATATATTTTTTTCCCTATATCCCCTTTAAACATGTCATTTTATGTTTTTAATGACTTATATTTCTTTCTAGTGGCATCTTAAGTCCAAATCTATTGTTTGGGGGGCGAAAATGGGTGTTACGTGTGTTTTGAGGGATTTCCCGTCGGAAAACCCAGAATACATGGTGTGGGTTCTTGGGGATCACATCGTTTGTTCCTCTTGTTTGAGGAAGAAAAATATATCCAAGTACCCATCATGTACTCTGAGTACATGTTGTGTAGTTGATGTCCTCATGACAGACCGTGTGAAATATGATAGGGAATATTTGTTTTTAAGGAGTACATGTCGTGTACTATAAGTACACGTTGTGTAGTGGCACATGGGAATGTCTTCAGGTGAAAACGCACATAGAGTGACTTTTTGTTAGTAGTACATGATGTGTATAGTAATGTACATGCTGTGTAATATTACACAGGTCGACCCCATGTGTCTGGCCATGTACTACTTTAGTTTTTTAGTTTTGGGATAACTTATGCCCTGGAAGTCAGAATTGGG
The DNA here is from genome assembly GCA_963277665.1 of Viscum album. NCBI lineage: Eukaryota > Viridiplantae > Streptophyta > Magnoliopsida > Santalales > Viscaceae > Viscum > Viscum album. The sequence goes on from OY728161.1 coordinate 1,878,810,872, forward strand.
AATGTGAGTAGTCCATTATGAGCGTTTTCCACGCAAGTCACTATTTTAGAATCATTTTGACATTTTGAGGTCATATAAATGGGGTTTTATGGGTTTCTATCTAAATGTAGTGGTTCTTCCTCGATTTATCGTGTTCAGTTGACACCTGAGTGTGAGACTTCACGTGGATGATAAGTTCGGTTTTCAGACCAAATTATTTGAGACAATTAATATGAGATGATTTTTTCTATCTCCGATAAAATCTTTATTATATTATGTTTCCCTTGTGAGATGATCCCTTTTGGCCTATGAAGCTGTGAGACTGAGAACTTCTATTCATTCAGTGACAGTGGCCTTTACTTGTGTGCCGACCTAGGGAGTCCCTTGTAGGATCTATTTCTTGTTTTCGTTTGAGAGGAACCATGTTATGGAATGCATAGGTTGTTCTTAATTTTAGGATCTCATGTAGGATTCATCCTTTACTCTTCACTGAGGATCCCGTGTAGGATGCATTTCCTCGTGTTTACCTGGAGGATCCCAAGTATGATGCCTCCTCAGTGTTTGACATAAGAGTCCCAATTGGTGCCTATTGTTTTCCCGACCCTGAGTTGTTAAATCAGGTTCAGGTATATATAGTGTTCGTATGACACTAGAACGCATTCCATACAGGTAATCCCTTGGGGATTTGGATTTATTATTGGGTTGGGTGTTCAGGACACCCTCACTCGTTTGTTTATATATGAATTGGTTTGCTAATGTAGTATTGGTCACCAGAGGTGCATTATGGTTGGTGGATGTTGAGCCTCACGCAAGGCATCTTCTTTTTTTTTGATATGCCTGCATTTTCCTTATGTTCCTGAGTAGAGGTGGTTTGACAATAAATAGTCTAATTTACCTTTATGTTGATGTTTTTTCCTATGTTTCTTGATATTTGACATTTGGTCTAGCATTGGATGTTAGGTTGGTTTGTTTTCTGTGCCTAGTATTGTTAGTATGGAGTTTTTTATCTGACATGATGTGATATATTGTAGTCTATTATCCAACTACTTCTTGAGGTTTACTTTGGATTCCAAATATAGTTGTGCATGATTGACTTACAAAGGTCCATGAGAACCTGTTGTAGTAGACCCCAGGGAGAATGGACGTTGAGGGATTCTCTATAGTGTCTGTTTACTTCTACATTGTGATACTATAGGGGGATGGATGTAGGTTCTCCCTTAGAGTGTCTGTAGTTCCTCGATGCAGGCCACTGGGGGAATTGGATGTTGAGTAATTCCCCAAAGTGCATTATAGTTACCGATATGAGAGAATAGGAGGATTTGACGGTGACTGATTCCTCAGAGAGTCTTTGCTATAGTTGAACCGGAGGGTTAGGCTATGATTACTACCCAGAGGGTTGCTTTAGTTTGATTGGTTGAACCATAGGGTTTAGGCTGTGAGTACTTCTCAGAGGGTTACTTGTTTTTATTATCTTGCTTAGAGATAGAATTCAGGTGTTGTCCGAATAAGGTATATGTCGATGGGATTATAGACCTAGAAATCGACAAAATGACACACATCTTGAGTGGCATGATGTCTAGCTCAATTCCCATACACAAGATGTCATGAAGATCAGGTAGATGGTCCTAACGATTGATTGCTGACGTGGTTTTTAGTTATTTGAATCACATAGTAATGAATATTAAAATTTATGTATATGTGTATATGTATGGGACTATAAATTTATACGTATATAGATATGGACATCCAAGATGGCACATTCTTAGTCTATAGGGATTACATACCCTAGTATCAAATATGGTTTCACATTTGGTTTACTTTCATTGTTGTGTTCCAGGTAGGTTGAGCACGTTGTTGTTGCATACACTAAGTAGCACAGTTATAGGTTGCCTATCGGGGTGTCATACTGAGATTATTTCTCACCATTATGAATGCACCTCTATGTACATTTAGACATTATTTATGATTTTCAGGTTGATCATGAGAAGCATGGTGGATTGGGCTAGGGCTCAGTGTTGCATTATTGAGTGGAGTTACTCAAGTGGTTCTATTGATCTAGCTGTTGCGGTTCGACAGTGTCTAGAGATCGGGTACGTGGATTGGATAGGTGTTAGTAGAAAAGCCATATAATTTTACTTTCAGATTCTTCTGTGCTTGTACCTGTATGGTCAGCCTTGTGGGTGACTACTATTTTATTGTATTGCATAGTTGTTTAGGCTTTTATAGCATTTTACTATTTCATATTGTTCTATTTCAATTGTTTACTGATTTCACACTCTGGTAATATTCTGATGTGTATGATACTTAGTAATTTTCATTTTTTTCTTACTCTTGTTTGAGGGCATAGTCGCCCCACTATCACACCCTAGGCCTTCACTATTATTCTGTAGCCTATGGGGTATGGGTAGGTGCGCTTGAGGCCTTGTAGCAAACCAGCTTGGAGCACCAGTTTAGTGGCTTTGGGGTCGGTACGTTACAAAGTTGTATCGGAGGAGTTTCATTTCTTGGTCCTTACTATTTGGGATATGGTATAAAAGAGTATTAGGAATGTGTCGGAACCTGTGATGGATATCGGACAGGTGCGTTGAGAACACTTGTTCTGGTAAGAAGTTCTGGTTGTTAGGGTTTGGGATTGTTGTTCTGATTTTGCGATGTTACATTTGTATATGATTTTTTCCTTGAGTGATGCACATGTTGTGTGGTATTTTAATTTTTTATGGATCTCTGTATCATGACGATTGGTAAGATACTAGGGATGGAGTTGGGCTCTATACTGGCGAAGGCATGAGGTTTCTCATGCATCATACTAGGCACATAGGATTCACAACATATAGGAATATTAGTGTGTGTTTTTACTGATAACTGAGACCTTTGGGTCTGTTTACACATAATTTTTTCTTTGATGGTAGGTTATGTGGATCTACATTGAGGAATTTTTGTGAGGATGATGGCTATGTCCTCATGAACAAGTGGTGGAGTGGCCCCATTTGGTCGATATGGCATGTGATTCCTTCCTGTTTAAACCCTTATTGGGTATTGTTTCTCAGTTTTATGGTTAACTAGTCAGATTGTTGAGTATGATGTCTATAGATACCAAAGTTTTTCTTGAGAACTGGGCCTCCTTATGGTATTGTTGTATACAGATTCCCGATGAGTGCCAGTTCTGTTTTTAGTCTACATGGGTATGAAATCCAGGGAGTAGTTCCTTTTGAGGATGCTCAAATCGAATCAAATCCCTAGTGGGTTGTGTTTTAGTGTTGACATTCATTGGTCGTTCTGATATTTTCTGTCTTCTGAGATGTTTTGGATCTTTTAGGCAAGGTGGTTAGGGATTATTAACCAGTATTGAGGTGTTTTGTTTATGGCTATGTAGGAGACCTAGAGTCCCTTAGTTTTGAGTCAAACCCTTGTAATTAAATTTCTGTTCTGTTCTAGGGAAACCTGTTTGAAAATGGATGGAACATGATTTCCAATTCCTTTTTTTGGTGCTTTTTTTTCTTGACTGGATTCGACGGGCATTACTGTGTGGGTGCCTGACCTGGTCTACATGTGTTTCTAATGTTGTTGTTACATGTGGAATCATTTGAATCTAACCCTGTGAATGGGTGTGAACGATTCAATGAAAACTGTCTTAAGACCTTTCATGGTTTGGGACCTCATAAGTGGTGTTGGAATGTCTTTATGTTGTATAGGTGACATTGTAAAAGGTTAGGTTACCGTGAAATGGTCGACCCATGCTGGAATCCTGGTCGGGTTTTGGTAGGATGTTAGCCTAGCTCGGAGGGAGCTGGACACGCCTTTGGTGAAATCATATATTACTCATATTAGAGATGATCATGCACAATCATGATTCATCTTGAGTATGCTGAGAGAGCTTCAACCCACAATCGACCTCCATTTTCTTTCTTAATATTCATCCTTGTTGAGGATGGAACCTGTTTTGGTAGTTCTCTTGGAGCGGTGTAAGGAAAGCCATATGGTGGGGAGTGCACCATTGGACTTTTGAAGGTGGTTTTCCTTGTTGAGGTTGAACTATAGAGTTTTCCAGTTGGCTTTTGAGCTCAGTGTTTTTTTATGATTATGATAATGGTATTCCTATAGTGGTGAGTACCAGATAATTCATAGTAGAATGTCTTCTGTCTAGAAGGTGGTTGTTAATGCTATAAGGATGGTCATTAGATGGTCCAGATAGCTTGGTTGTGTAGATGCTCGGGTTAGGAGCATTTATACTAGTCCTTTAATTGGGCTTCTCAGAGACGAGAAGGTTTATTGTGGTGAGTTTGTAAGGACCCGTGATTTTCAGAACTGTCATTTTGAGAAGAAATTTGTATTTTTTCTGTCAGATGCTTGTGAGATGTAAAATGGTCATATCCCCCTACCAGATGATCTCGGAAATTTTTCTGACAACTCTGTTGGCCCCAGAATAGTGATTTTACCCAAGGACAATATTTTGGAGGAAATATGAGTTGTTCGAATTTTAGAAAAACATTTAATATTTAATATTATTAAATTAAATATTAAATTGTTCATGCAGGTTTATTTGTCAATAAATTTTAAAAAAAGAATCGCATTGAGATTTTGTATGTGTCTTTGAGTCCATAATAGGGATTTTAGCCTAGGGGAGGCATAATCTCTTGTCATGCGTTGGTGTTGGCCCGAACCCCTTTTTCTTCTTTCCCATTTCTTTTGTTTTCTTCCTTCTCTTCTTTCATCCTATTCCTTGTGCATGTCTCATACACCTCCTCCATGTCCATGTACTTTGGGGATAATTTTATTTTCAGAAATAGAGAGATATGGTAGGAAAGAGGGGTACCGATTTGAAGCTCTCAATCCATTGAGTTGGCATGCGGAAACCGTGAGCCGTGAAATCAAGCAATGCTTTGGCGGTTTCCGCCCAAAGGTAGGGCCATTTATGTTTTCGCCATATATCACCTTTAAACATGTCTTTTTATGTCATTATTTATTTATATTTCTTTCTTTTGTAATATTATGGCCAGATCTTTTGCTGCCGGGGCGAAAACGGGCGTTTCGGGCGTTTTGCGGGATTTCCCATTAGAAAACCCAGAGTACGCAGCATGTGTTCCTGGGGAACATGCCATATGTTATTCTCATTTGGGGAAGATGGAGTTTTCTAAAGTACATACCATGTACTTTGAGTATGCTCCATGTAGTGGATGTCTATGTGACCGACCGTGTTAAATAAGATACAGAATATTGGCTTTTAAGGAGTACACATCGTGTACTATAAGTACACGACATGTAGTGGCACAAGGGAATTTGTATGGGTAAAAATGTACACGGTTTGAATTTTTGTGAAAATTACATGCCATGTATTTTAAATTACACACGATGTACTATTACACAGGCAGACCCCAGGGGTCTTGCTATGTGCTATGGCCATGTACCACATTAGTTTAGTAGTATTCGGATAACTTATTCCATGAAAGTCAAAATTTTGTCTGTGAGAAGTGAATTATAAGAGTTTATTCATGTAGATTGCAATTGTGGGATCATTTTGACATTTATTGGTCATATAAATTATGTTTTAGGGGTTTCTATTTAAATAGAGAGGTTCATCTTCCAGTTATCATGTTCATTTGACACCTGTGAGTGAGACATGGCATTGATGGTTGGATGGGTGTTTAGAACAACTTATTTGAGACCTTTAATATGAAATGAGTTGTGAGATATCTTTTTTAAAATCTGATTTAGAGAAATTTACCCATGTGATATGTTCCCTTTTGGCATATGAGTCTAGGAGACCGGGCACTTCTAAGGATTCCCTGAGGGATTCCTTTACTTGTGTGCTAACCTTGGGAGTCCCTTGTAGGATCTCTCTATTGATTTCTTTTGAGAGTAACCATGTCATAAAATGACTATTTTGTCCTTCATTTGAGGATCCCATGTAGTATTCCTCGCATAATCATTACTAAGGATCTTGGGTAGGATGCCTTCGCTCGTGTTTACCTAGATGATACTGATTATGATGCCTCCTTTGTGTTTGACTTGTGGGTCATAGTGGGATCCCATTGTTTGACCGACCATGAGTTGTTACGTCAGGTTTGGGAATAGATGGCATTAATGTGTCACCTATAACCCGTGCCAAATAGTTAATCCCTTGGGGCATTGGATTTAATATTGGGATTGGCGTTTGGGCCACCCACACTTGTTTGTTTATATCTGACATGGTTTGCTGATGCAGTAGTGGTTACGAGAGGTGATTTCTAGTTGGTGGATGTTAAGCCTGATGCAAGGAATATTCTTAATTTTTGGGATGACTATTATTCCTTGTGTTCTTGAGTATAGGTGGTTTTATTATAAATAGGTTAATTTACCTTGTTGTGGATTTGTTTTCTCATGTTATATGATATTGACCGTTTGGTCTAGCTATAAGGACCCGGACTTAAACATTACATAATAATGAATTAAAAGAATAATTCATATTGAGTATCTTTTCCAGTTTATAGTTTTAGAGAATTAGGCCATAAAAAATACATTACATCTCAAAAATTACAAATTAGAATCTTATACTCAGTTTCCATTTTTTTCACAAATTAAAAACTCTTTAAAAGGAACATGTCTAGTTCAATATTTTTGACTGCATGACTTTTCCGTGATCCCATCAATGAAACTATTAATATTTAAGTCATGTGGAAGACATTTCAAAAACTTTGTTTGAGCATAAAATTCTGAGTAAGGGTTATTAAATAAATAATGAAAACATTAGCCCATCAATAAATACAAATCATTGAAACCCATACTTTTTAATCATAACATACCTTATGAAATCAAAAGATTAATGAATAACACACAGAAATCATAAATAATAAAGGTAACTTATGGAATTCATAACATACATACATTGTAGCTATAACAACTACATAGGGAGTCACATTTGGAATACCCATAACAACATATTACTTAAATCTATTAAGAGAAACATTAATGTTTACCTCTATCATGTTACTCAATGCATTGGAGAGCTATCTCGGGTTCACCCAACCTAGGTTTATCACATAACCACAAGTATATATAAACAATGCCCAAGATCTATAACATATTCATAACACTTAAAAAATAATAAAGGAAATATACAATTTCCAAATGGCAATCACAACATTTCATTTCAAGATATAGACATAATCAATTCATTATCAAACCATTTTCAAAACCATTTAAATCATTTAATAAAGACGTTTTTGAATCAAAGTGTCTGATACCACATTGAAACATTAAATAAATTATCATTTGAAAACATTAATGTCCATATAAATAAATCCTTAAAACCATTTTTAAAACATATACATTAATTATAAATATTTAGAAAAATAAATCATTAAAACATTTAAAACAATATTTTAGATAAATAGTTTTTAACAAAATGAGAGACTCTTAAATACAAATATTTGAGGAATATAAATGAATCAAAACTTTATAATATCATGAGAACAATTATATTCATGATTTAATATGTCAAAGGTAATTATATACACCATATAAGAGTGAATTTGTGCATAATTAAAATGAAGTCACATTGTAATGAAAATTGAGACGAAATAACTTATAAAAAATTGTATCCTTGGATTAATGATAAATCAATTACATAATAACCTATGACAAATGTAAATACACTCAATATGATTTGATATTAAGTTTAAATAAATCAGAGGGCATTCCCACATGTTCTTTTTAATACAAAACCAATGACTTGGATGTTTCACTCAATGAGTGGAAATTGAGTTAAAATTACTCTTATCAAGTTCGTATTGATGACCTGAGAATTTATCAATGGAGTGATTATGTGTATCAAATGTATATCCAAACAAAGGGAGTTAAAATTACAACATAAATATATAAATAGTGATTCCACACATAAATATATCATGACATAATTAAGAATTAGAAAATTAACCGAAGTAATGGAAATTGGGTTAAAAGTTTCCCTTACTAATTTGGTAACTTACGAAACATACAACCCATGAAAGAAGGATCATAAAATGGAGATTTAAATAACAATAAATTGAAGTATATTACAGAATGAATACAATCATGGGAAGTATATGCAACACACAAAATGAAATAGTGGAAAATATATCATGAATCTCACCGGAATAAAAAGTGAGATGAAAATATCTTACCACACTGTAATCAATCGATTCGTATGACCAAAAGTTAATAAACACCAAATGATTCCCAAAATAACATGAATATAAAGAGATTCATGATAATATATATAAATTTAAGTACAAAATACTGAACAATCAATAAATTAGTGGCAAAGAATGGAAATCTAACAGAATTAAAAGTGAGATAAGAAACCCCTTACCCCGTGTCCGACTTGACTTGTTTGTTACTTGATCTTCTTATATAATAAACTTAGGTTAATTTATAGATGATTAATATCATTTTTCATGTTTATTAGTCCTTTTATATCACTCATTACCATGTTATAAACATTATGTAATCATTTAAGTTAATAATGGTCATTTTTTGGACATTTGGTACTTGAGTCAAAAATGAACACCTCATAAATACAAGTTTCCATGTGGTCAAGATTCCATTATCTATAAAATTATAGTAATGATTTATATATCATATATATCATATATATCTATTATATATAGGTATTAATAACATTACATAACATTTGGAGATAAGAAATGAAATTCACCGTTCATGGAGACAATAAGACGTAAGTACGCATAAATGCTACTTTATTTTATATTTCGTATTTTAATTGAATGAAAAACTAATGATACAAAGTTATATTATAATTATAGTATAATATAATAAATAATTTCCTCAACTTCATAAATTATATGTCCCACGTATGGTATGACTAAGTCATATCACTTTGAGGGGGCAGTAGTCCGCACTTCCTCAAATGAAATTACTGCGTTTACCCATAATGGAAACCATAAAGGTATGATATAAATGAAAAATTATAGAAGTATAAAAAACATATACATAATATATATATATATATATATATCATATATAAATACATCTCTATCATAATGGCCACCATGAGAGGTGGTATGAGATATTTGAACAATCATCGTTTCATGAGGCAGTAGTTCGTCGTCCATAGAAACAGTTTGTTATTTACCCATTAGTTGGAGGTGTGTGTAACTGTAGTTCGAATAATTTGCATAAAAACAACATAGTATATTTATTATAATTTTTTTGTTATAAAATAAAGTAATAAAATGAGTTTAGGGGGTTGGAGAAGTACAATAAATGAAACGGACTTTAAGGGAAGACATCACCTTTAAATTGTGTATCTCCCATTGGATTGAACCAAAAGATTTACTTTAAGTTCCTTCTGACTAATGTAAGGCATATAGGTGGAATAGAGGGTTATTTAGAGATTGTGTTGGTAGTTTTTGGATGATCCAAAGGGCTTATGGGTGTGAGGAACGAGTTAGAAGTGGTGTCCTTTTTTATGAGGGTGTAGGGGATCTTTAAGAAAGTGCGAAAATATTATTTCATTATATACAGATTTTCAGTTTCTAAATAACCAAATCTCATTAAAGCCAAATATAAGATGACTCATGATCTAAATAACATCATACAATAATATTTGGACAGTTTTTGTATAATATTTTAATCTTTATAATATTAATTATTTAAATCTTGTATTAATGCGGTAAACACTGCATTAATATTGTGTCAAAAATAATTTAATTTATTTGATTTATAAAAATTATTAAAAAATTACCATGATATAGGAAATATTTTTTTATTTCAAAATTATATTTATTGTCTGAAAATATAACTTATATAACCCCATGTAAAATTGATTTACTAAAAGATATATGTTTCTGTCATTTTCATTTTTACATGAAATAAATTATTATAAAGTGTCGTTATAACTCTTAAGTAACTACATGGGGTCCCAAAATCTCCCCAAGTATGAAAATGGTCATAAATATATTGAAAATTGTGATTTGGACCCATGTTAGGGTGATTTTATATTATTATAATAATATTTTGTAGCCCTTATTTACCAGATTTATGATTTAACCATGGTAAATAAAATTTTTGCTGAAGTAAATATTTATATTGTCTAAAAATAAAAGATAAATATTTATACAATTTGGACATCCTACTTTCAAATATTGAATCCATTTTTAAAAATTCAAAACACAAAAGTGGAATAAATTGATTTAAAATTAATTCCCTCTATCAAAACAAAAACCGTGTTTTTAATAAATAATAACATTCAAAATATTGACACTTATTTATGTCCAATTTCAAAATGAAATTACTTAAAATAAGAAAAAATTGATTAAATGGTAAAAAATTATATAATTACACTTTTAAACCAATTAATAATATTTTCTATCTATATAAATAAATTAGATTAAAATTTTGTTTTGAATTAAAATACAGTATTTTTCACTATTAAAAAACAATGATTTTTATCAAAAAAAACCAAAATTTTACCCAAAGTAAATATTGTTGTCCCAATTCAAAATATAAATTTTATTTTGTCAAATATAATATATAAAATTTACAGAAATTATATTTAAGGAGGGTTCTCCATCAAAAGGATGTAAATTTACCATTTAAAATAAATTTTTCTTAAAATTAGATTCATTTACATTTTAAGCCTCTAAATTTTATTGGATAAATGTAAAAACATTTAACAAATATGAATAATTATATTGTAGTTATTTTTTTTATTCCCTACAACACAACATCTTGTTGTTAACTACCATTTAAAATAATAATATTATATTATTATTGTGCAACGTAAGATTTCAAAGAAACCCATTGTTACGTATCGGGTACACCATCAAACATAGAAACCCCTTTAAAGTAAAAATAATATTTAATTCATAAAATATTAATTAAAATAAAAATGTATTATTTCATTATTTACCTAGGTTGTTATATCCTTCCACCCTTTTAGGAATTGTGTCCTTGCAATTTTAAAAATTAGGCTTTGAAACTTCATTGAATGTCCCATATCAGAAAATGAGTAAATAAATATATCATGTTAAAATAAAGGAAGATAAGTACAAAGGTAACCCCAGACAACATATACTAGGATTAAATGAAACCATAAGTATAGAGGTGATAAAAACCATCAAGTTCTGATGGAGAGTGGTTGAAGACATGGTTAGGAGAAAGTTAACCACCAAAAAATCACATTCTTGTTATGGGTTATATAGTATTTGATTCCCTAGTAAATAAATTTAATAGAATACGTTTTGGTTTTATGTTACTATTCATTGAGGAATTTATTTATTAGCTTAAATAAAAACATAAGGAAACATACTTACTTGTCATGTATAGGCTTATACTTTACTAAATATCTACCACAAACTCATATTTTCTTCAAATGATTGGTATTCAAACTGACTTAGTAGCATTAAAAGTTCTAGAATCAACACCTATAATATCACATAATCCAAAAAATATGAACTGTATATTTCCCCTATCTTTAGACATTAACCAAAACCAAAATGGTTATTATAAGATTAGATAATCCACAAAAAGGATAATCTTTTACAAAAAGAATAACTACTCATAATCCCCAAAATTTGGAAAATAATATCCAAAGTTTAACAAATACCATTCAATACAAAACTATCTTTAAAATTATTCTATTTAATCCCAACAAATATTGAAACCCAAAATCAAAATGGATTTGATCACATAGTCTTCCACAAAAATCATAACATTTATCTTCAAAAACATCGACTACTCTTAATGTCACATACTGATGTGTAACTAACCTAATGAAATATTATCTACGAATGGATTATCATTTCCATAAATAACCCGAATCATTTTATGTCTAGAATAAAAACATATATTCTTCCAAAATAATATTTCAACAAATACTCCACAAATTTTATCTCATACCTCTAATTTTCATCCAATAAAATAATAACATATAATTTTCTCAAAAACAAAAGATCATTTAAACCCCTAAGCTTATCCATTATGTCTACACAAGAAAAGATAACTATTTCTGGAATGACGTTTTCACATATCTAACTTCATGGTAACATATACTAGAAAAAGTCTTCGAATGTAATACCAACATCAAAAGAGCATTAATACTTTTAAGCATTTCACCATCCTAAAATCCACCATAACACTTGAATCCATTATATGTTGACTTCTTACTCATTCAACATTCTTCATAATCAATTACACATTCATTTCTATCTTTTTCTGAAATACTTATATCCTAAAAATAAAATCAGGAATCATATACTATGATTAAATAATGTCTAAACATTAGTTATGAAATAATCCATATGTTTAATTATTCAATTTCAGTTTCCTCGTCCTCAATTTAATAGAATTAGGTATTGGTAAACATATATTTGTATTATCCTGGTGATCCCATTCCGGAACCTTCTTTATAGAACATCTATTTGTATAATTACCATGCACACCACATATAAAACATTCAATTGATCCCTCAGAAATAAAATCATTCCCTTTCCTAGAGTCAACTAGATGCTTCCTTTTTTCGTGGTAGGTTCTTTCTTTATTAACTTTACTTCCACATCTATATCATATTCTTGTCCCTTTAAAACATTTTCATATATGTTTCTTTCCACATCCTTGACACATAGGTTTTTGAACATACTTACCTTTATGATTATTACCTGAACTTCCATAGGGATTTGTTTCTTGCATATATGATACCTTATAAAAATCACCATAGTTCAGGTGGTTAATCATGACTCCAGATAGTTGGTTGATAATAACCACTAGAGTTCTCATTGCATCTCCCATTTCATTTAGTTTCTCTTTCAGAAAACCTTTACTGTTTTCTTCACATCCATTCTTACTTTTGTGCCTCGTTGATCTAGCCATTTACAAAAACCAAAAAGGTCAGTGTGAGTATATCAAAAAATCATATTATAATATCATATGTGGAGAGTAAATACTAAGATATACTTATTCATGTTATCTTAAACTCATTCAGTTTATCTGAATTAATTATGATTCTTTCTAAAAGCCTAACCATTATGGTAATGTCACTTATGATTAAAGAACACCCTATCCTATAATGTTATCTAATCCTCTCTCTGATACCAACTATAAAGATCCAACCTTAAACATTATATAATAAAGAATTAAATGAATAATTCACATTGAGGATCTTTTCAGGATTATAGTTTTTAGATAATTATGCCATAAATATTACGTTACATCTGAAAAATTACAAAGTAGAAACTTCTAATCAACTTCTAATTTTTTCACAAAATAAAAACTCTTAAAAAGAAACAAGTCTAGTTCCATATTTTAGACAAAAATACTTTTCCATGATCCCATCCTTGACCCTATTCATACTTATGTCCTGTGGAAAACATTTCAAAAACTTGGGATTAGTATAAAAATCTCACTAAGGGTTATAAAATAATAAAGGAAAACATTATCCCATCAATAAATATGAATCAATGAAACCAATACTTTTTAATCATAACATACATTAAGAAATCATAAGATTTTTGAATAACACACTGAAATCAAAAATCACAAAGGTATCTTACGGAATTCATAACATTCCTATATTTTAGCTATCACAGCTACATAGGGTGTCATATTTGGAATATCCATCATAGTATATTCCCTAAATCTCATAAGAGAAATATTAAATTTTACCACCATCGCGTTAATTAATGCATTAGAGAGCTATCTCAGTTTCATCCGCCCAAGGTTTATCATGAAACCACCCGAATACATAAATAATTCCCAAGAACCATAATAAATCCATAACACTTAAAACAAAGAATAAAGTAAATATAACATTTCCATGTGTCAATAACAACATATCACTACAAAATATAGACATAATAAATGCTTTGTCAAACCATTTAAAACATTTAATAAAGATATATTTGAATCAAAGTGTCCTATATCACTTTCAAACTTTTTTAAAAAAATTTTTGAAAACATTAATATACATATAAATAATACTTAAAACCATTTTTAAATCGTGGAAAATAATGATAAAGATTTATAATAATAAATATTTAAAAATTTTAAAACAATATTTTAGTTAAAGAGTTTTTAACAATATGAAAGACTCTTGAATACAAATAATTGAGCTATAACATTCAATTAGAAATTTATAAAATCATGAAAAAAAGATATTCAGTAATTAATATGTCAAATGGAATTATATAGACTATATAAGAGTGAATTGGTGCATAATGACAATGAAGTCTCAATGGAATGTAAATTGAGATAAAATTCCTTATAAAAACAGTATCCCTAGATTAAAAATAAATCTAATACATAATAATTTGTGACAAATATAAATACACTAAATATTATTTTATATTCAGTTTAAATCAATCATAGAACATTCAGACATGTTATTTTTAAGACAAAACCAATGTCTTGGATGTTTAAATCAATGAATGTAAATTGAGTTAAAATTACTCTTATCAAGTTCATATCAATGACTTGAGAATTTATCAATGGAGTGACTATGTGTATAAAAATTATATACACACAAAGGGGAGTGGAAATTACAACATAAATAAATAAATAGTTATTCAATACAAAATCATAGCAAGACATAATTATGAATTAGAAGATTAACCCAAGGAATTGAAATTGGGTTAAAAGATTCCCTTAGCGATTTGGTAACATACGAAACATAAAACCCATTAAAGAAGGATCATAAAATGAATATTTGAATACCCATAAATTAAATTATATTACACAATGAATAAAATCATGGTCATTAAATACACCACAAAAAATGAAATTGTGGAAAATATAGAATGAATATCACGAGAATAAAAAGTTAGATGAAAATCCCTTACCATGATGTAATCAATCAAGTCGTATGAACAAACGTTAACAACCGCCAAATGATTCTCTAAATAACATGAATATAAAGAGAATCATGATAATATATATCAAATGGAAGTACACAATACACCACATGTAATATGTTAGTGGTGAACAATGGAAATCTCACGGAATTAAAAGTGAGATAAGAAACCCTTTACCTCATGTCCGAATTGACTTGTTTGTTCCTTGTTTTTTCTGAATAATAAAATTAAGTTAATTTTTTCTCTATTAAGAACATTTTTCAGGTATATTATTCCTTTTATATCACTCATTACAATGTTATAAACATTTTGTAATAATTTCTATTATTAATTGTCATTTTGTCGATATTTGTTACTTGAGTAAAAAATGAACACCTTATAATTAAATGGTGTCCATGTGGTCAAGATTCCTTTATCTTCAAAATAATATTCATTATCTATATATAATATAATATATATATATATATATATTAAGTATATTTATTTATAAAATTATATAATATTTAGAGATAAGAAATGAAATGCACCGTTCATGGAGACAGTAAGTCGTACGTACGCATGAACGCTACTTTCATTTCTATTTAATATTTTAAATGAATGAAAACTTATTGATACATAGTTATATTATAATTATAGTATAATATAATATAGAATTTCATTAACCCCATCCTTTATAGGTCCTAAATATTAAATGACTATGTCATATCACTTTGAGGGGGGCGGTAGTCCGCACATCCTCAAATGAAATTATCATGTTTACCCATAATGGAAGGCATAATGGTATGCTACAAATGAAAAAATACAAAATCATAAAGAAAACATAAAAATAATATATATATATATATATATATATGTATATATATATATATATGTATATATATATATATGTATATATATATATATATAAAGTTACCTCATAATGGCTACCATGAGAGGTGGTAGGAGATATTTGAACAATCATCATTTCGTGAGGCATTAATTCACCGTCAACAGAAACAGTATGTTCTTTACCCATTAAGTGGAGGTGTGTGTAAGTGTAGATAAAATACTTCTTATAAAAACAACCTAATATATTTAAGATACTATTTTTGTTCTAAAATAATAGAATAAAAATATTTGAGGAGATTGGAGAAGTAAAATAAAACAAAAGGACATAAGATAAGACGTTACCTTTAAATTGGGGTATCTCCCTTTGGATTGTACCAAATTTTTTTAATTAAAGTGATTTATGCCTAAGTTATGACATATAGGTGAAGTAGAGGGGTCTTTATATCATATTTGTGTAGGTTTTTGATGATCCAAGGGCCTTGATAGGTATTAGTAATGGGTTAGAAGTGGTGTCCTTTTATAAGGAGGTGGAGGTGATCTTTAAAAAAGTATGAAAATATTATTTTATTATATAATTATTTTCTGATTCTAAAGATAAAAATATCATTAAAGTAGAAGTTTATATGACTCATGTTTGAAATTATCTTATCCTATAATAATTGGATAGGTTTTGGATATTATTTTAGTGTTTATAATTTTATTAATTTAAATTATTTATTAGTGAAGTAAACACTGCATCATTATTATGTCATAACTAATTTAATTTATTAGATATCAAAAAATTATGAAAAATTTCAATGATGTAGGAAATATATTTATATTTAAAAAGAATATTTATATTGTAAATGATAACTTATATAACCACATGTAAAAATTGATTTACTAAAAAATATATGTTTATATCATTTTTGTCTTTAAATTAAATAAATTAATATAAAGCGTTGTTATCACTCTTAAGTGGCTCTATGGTGTCCCAAAAGAGACCAAAGTTTGCCTAATTTTGGAAATTTATAAACCAATAGTATTAAAGAAACTTTTAGGGTAATTTTATGTTATTATAATAATATTTTTTTACCCTTATTTACCATATTCACCCTTTAACCTTGGTAAATAAATTTTTTACTAAAGTAAATATTCATTTTGTCTATTAATAAAAGTTTCATATTTACAAAAATTATACATCCTAATTCCAAATATAGAATTCATTTTTAAAAATTCAAAACACAGAAGTGGATTAATTTAATTTAATATTAATTCCCGCTCTGAGAACAAAAAGCGTGTTTTTACGAAATAATAATTATCAAAATATTTACACATATTTATTTCCAATTTCAAAGTGGAATTACTTAAAATGATAAAAATTGGATTAAATGGTAAAATAATAATATAATTACACTATAAACCACTTAAAAAGATAATATAACCATATAAATAAATTAGATTAAAAGTCTATTTTGAATAAAAAGAAAATATTTTTCACTATTCAAAAAAAATAAATTATATCAAAAAAGTACCAAAATTTTACCCAAATTGAATTTTTATGTTCTGGTTCTAAAGAAGAATTTTATTTTGTCAAATAAAACATATAAAAGTGATCAAAACTATATTTAATGAGGGTTCACCGTCAAAAGGTGTTAAATCAAACTTTTAAAGTAAATTATGCTTAAAATTAGATTCATTCACATTTTAAGCCTCTAAAAATTATTGGATAAATCTGAAAACATTTAAAAAACATGTATAATCGTATTTTATTTAGTTGCTTTCATTTCTTTCAATACAATGGTTAGGCGTTTACTACCATTTGAAATGATAATATTATATTATTATTGTGCAACGTAAGATTTAAAAGAAACTCGTTGTTGCGTATCGGGTATGCCCTCGAACATAGAAACCACATTAAAGTAAAAATAATATTTAATTCACAAAATATTAATTAAAATAAAAATGTATTATCTATTTATTTATCTGGAATGTTACACTAGCTCTATCTATTAGGCTAGTTTGTTTTCCATGCCATGTATTATTTGGAGGGAGTGGTTTTATCTGACATGATGCGATATGTTGTAGACTATTATCCAAGTAGTTTAGAGGTTTAATTTGGCTTATATATATAATAGTGGATAATTGACTTATACAGGGCCATGAGAACCCAGTGTAGTAGACCATAGGTAAAATGGACGTTGAGGGCTTCTCTAGAGTGTCTGTTTTCTTTTACGTTGCGAGACCATAGGGGGGATGTACATAAGTTCTCTTTTAGAGTGTTTGTCATTATATGATGTAGTCCATAGGAGGAATTGGATTTTGAGTGATTCCCCAGATAACCTTTTAGTTACCGATACACGACTACATGTGGAATTGATGGTGAGTGCTTTCTCAGAGAGTCTTTGGTAATGTTGAACCAGAAGGGATAGACTGTGAGTAATTCCCAGAGGTTTTCTTGTGTTTGATTGGTTGAACCAAAAGAGTTAGGCTGTGAGTAATTCCCAAGGGTTTGCTTGTTTTTGATTGTTTGAACTAGAGGGGTTAGACTGTAAGTAATTCCCAGAGCGTAACCTCTTTTTATTAGCTTTCTCAGAGATATAATTTTGGCATTGGTCGAAGAAAGTACATGTCGATTGGATTAAAGTCCCAAAGATCAACTTAAGGACTCATAGCATGGGTGGCACGACATCCAACTCAATTACCTTGAACAGGATGTCCAGGAGATTGGGCTTATGGTCTTAAAGATTGACTGCTGATGTGGTTTCTTGTTATTTGAATCACCAAATCATGAATATTCATATTTATGTGTATGTGTGTAGGTATGGGACTATATATATGTACCTATATAGATATAGACATCAATGATGGCACTTTCCCAGTTGATAGGGTTTACATACCCAAGGATCGACTGTGGTTCCATGTTTGGTTAAATTCCTTTGTTGTGTTCTAGTTAAGATGAGCACATTATTGTTGTGTAAACTTAGCCGCACAATTATTGGTTTCTTATCGGGGTTCCCTACTGAGATTATTTCTCACCCCTGCACATGAACCTTGGTGGAAAGCTAGACCTTATGTCTTCTTTTCAGGATAATATTAAGTTTCATGTTGGATAGGGCTGAGGCCCAGTGTTTCATGATCGATCAGAGCTGCTCGAGTTGTTCTACTGATCGGGCAGAAGCAGTTCGATAGTTTCTAGAGATCGAGTACGTGGATTGGCTCACAGTCAGTAGTAGAGCCCTATAAATTTACTTTTAGTTTCTTTTGTACTTGTATTTTTATGGTTATCCCAGTGGGTGACTAGTGTTGTATTGTATTGTATATTTGTTCCGTATTTTAGAGCATTTTATTATTGCAGCTTGTTATATTTCAGTTGTTTATTCCTTTTGCACTCTATTTACGTTCCGATGTGTATGATACTTAGTTATTTTTGTTGTTTTCATACTCTGGTATGAGGGAATAGTATCCCCACTATAACACCCTAGTCCCTCACTACTAGTCGGCATCCTCTGGCATACGGGGAGGTGCGCTTGAGGCCTTGTGGTGAACCATCTTGGAGCACTAGTTTAGTGACATCCGGGTCGGGATGTTACAAAACTTAATAATTTAGATTCCACAGGGAATACAATAATGTATCTCATGTACACATAAGACTATAGCGTTGATAAGTGATGTAATTGTTATATCAATTAATCAATACATGGAAGGTAAAAAAGATTTATTTTTCATTTATATAATATATTAATTAAATAATAATTATTAAATAAAATAAATATATCATACACTTTTTATCATGAATATCAATTTTATGAATGAATATTGCACCATGAAGAGATGTAATTTATTTTTATTACTAAATCACATTGAATGTATATTTTAAGGGTGTTTAATGTAATATAATTATATTTATGGTATAATAATATTCCTAGAATGTTAAAATTACACTTCACTTATGTCTTTCATGATTTCCAAAAAATTGAAATGTTACCCAAGTGTATATATGACCTCCCATCTATTTGATTATAATATAGTTCATTTTCATACCCATATTTAATGGTTTTTTTTAAAAGTATAATTTATGTATAAAAATTTAAATAGTTTTATTTCTACAATTTTTTTGAATAAAATAATCATTTCTTTAACCTTGACCAAATTAGAAAATTAATATTCGACATATGAGTTGTTTATCCTAAAACATTATGATGTGAAATTAATTTTTTATGTAATTCAAAACAACAAGGTAAAAAATAATATAAATAAAATAATAATTCCAAATAATTTTATTATTTATGTTAATAAATAAAATAATTTCAATATATTTTAATAAAAGGAATTAACATGTTGATTTGGGCTTTAGGTAAGGGTTTCATCTAAAAAATTAATTATTAGAGACACATGTTCTTAAAGAAACTAGTTTCATTTATATTTTTTATATACAAAAACATTATATATTATATTGTAAATACATAATTATTAGAGTTAATTTTTTACAATTCATTTCCTTCATTTATTGGTGTTCGTATTAAAAAAATTCCAATATGGTAGGGATTTATTTAAGAATCTCATTTTATTTTGGAATATTTGCGCAGAAATTTCAATTGAAGTTAAATTTTTTATCATTTTCTGATAAATAATTTTAATTTTATTATCCTATGGCTATTCATCATATTTCCAAGTCAATTAATCATTTTTCTTTCTTTAATACTAAAAATTAATTGTTTTGTGTTTTTAAAAAAATTATATTTATTTCTCTCTTTAGTCAAAAATAATTTTTTTCCCATATAAATGTTTCTATGAAATATTTTAAATACTATTTTTAAAATTTCATATAGGATTTATAAAATGATTTTTACCTATGTTTTACACCTTTTTTTTAAAATTAATATTATTTTAATTTTCCCAAAGAATAACTTGTTATCTTTTTACCGAAAATATGACATGAATATTTTTTTAATTTTTATGGAATGGACTATATTTTCTGTTATCATGAAGATGATTTTCATTAATCATTCCATTATATGTTTATTATATTATTTTTAAATAAATTTATCTCTACAATATTTTTTAAATTTTAGTTTTCCCAATGTGATTTCCAATGTTTAAATTTTATTTTCCTGAAAAGTTTTTAATGTTTTAAAAAGTTGTCATATTCATAAACGAAAATAACCATTAATTATATAAAATAATTCAGAATAATTGATATTTGAATCTTACATATATATGTATCTCACTCTACCATAGATTTAATGTGTAATATAGGCCTTATTTCAACTTGCCAATTCATTCATTATGAAATTACCATTATTTATTATATGACACGAAATTATGAAATACCTTTCTTCTTATCACTAATTGTTATGGTCTTGACATCTGATTGACTTCTTTTTTATGGAATAAAAAATTTGATAACATGTTATGATGGGTGTTCCCTAATAGACATCTATTTCATTGTGTAATAATTTTAGTTAAATTAAGCATCGTGTATGTGATTATGGATTAAACCTAATCTGTTTATAGGATTTTATACACCATGTGATATTGCATAGGTAGCTATCATTGGCTCACCTTTGTCTCATGTTCTATGATTTTCCCATATTTCTTATGATACCATGATCTTATGATTTAATGTTCGTTATTTTATGCTTCCATGTTATTTTTTATGTTTCTACTATTTTATGATAACATATTAAATATTTTACACACACACTATGTTTCATTGACATGATTATTCACTTATTGGGATTTCTAGATCCCTATATTGTTTTTTATTACAATGATTACCTTATACAATTTATTTTAATATAAATGATTTAGGATCTTAGTAACTAAATGTTAAAAAATAAGGATTCTATGAATTAGTTTCCTTTGATTTTTTTGATCAGATTCCTTCAAAGAAACTATAATTTATCGGACTTTCAGATGTAATAAATGTTTTATTTGGTTAAGAATAATCTAATAATATTTACAAAAGGAATGTGTCTCTCTAGTTGGTATGAGAGAAATGGTTTAGTAAACCGTTAGATAATAGGATTAAAAACATTTTTTAAAAACCTAGGGACAATTATAAGGATAATTCTATGTGTGAAAAAATATCATAGAATCATGGTGATGTATACAATGAGTAGAATTAAATAAATTATAGTAGTGTTTAGATACTAAAAGTAGATTGTATTATATAATATATGTACATTTTGTTAATAAAAATGAAATTTCTCATTGGACTTGAGTAAAGGATTACCCAGTATAAAAAAATGGTCCCTACTACACACATTTTTTGACAAACCCTAGTGATATGCTTTGGAAATTCAAAAAATATTAACAAATTATTATTAAGGACTTTGATGTATTTTTAGGTTATAAAACCAAATAGTAATCATTACCATTGATAAAATAGATTTTAAAATACAAGACCATAAGTCAATATATATTTATAATTTATATATTTTGGTTAATAATGTTTTATGTTTCCCTATGAAATGTTTATTTATTCTCATCCTATTTCATGAAATTGATTTTGTTAATGATGGGAAATATGAGAAGGAATGTAGAAAACTAATTCTATGGGAAATGTGATGATTTCCCTAATGATATTCCGATACTAATGGGAATGATAGTTATATATCAAGTGATCATTCCAAATAATCTATCTTAAATTAGGATCAATAACTTAATCATAGTTGAGTTTCTAATCACATTAAAGAATGTAATGATGGAATATCAGGGATGCTCAAGTGTGCAACATGATAAATAGAATAATATTTATCCTTATATATATCAATATTTTGGGAATAATGAACAATAATTATATATAAAATTCATTTTAAAATGATTTTTATGTGTATATAAATGGTATTGAGCAATAAATTATAATAGAATTTAAGAATTTCATAGTGAAGAACATGGAAATTATTCAGGTCAATGTTGTAATCTAAGGTTTATCGCATAATATAATGATTTAACTATTTCAAAAAAATTATTGAGATGTTGTATATATGTATGTAGATACTTGAATTTTTATATAGATATATTATTTCCAATAGAAGGTTGGTTACAAGAATCATGAAACAAATATGGATCATTCTACAATAGTTATTTATTAATGTTAGGTCATGTGGTACTTGGTTATTCCATCAATACACTATCATCTCCCCAATGGGTTCCATTTATATATCTTAAGGTGGGGAATACCTAACCCTACACATGTACTGGACTCAGATGACATTCTATTTGAGGGAGGTATTTCTTTTGAGGAAAAATCAGTGGATATTCCAGATCAAATAGAGAAAGTACTATGAATCAAAATCACTCACGCAGTTACTATCTTTTGGTGAAACCCCTAGTTCGAGGAAACTATGTGGGAACCAGAAGAAATGATGAGGCATAAGTATCCTCATTTATTTTTATAAGAGTGAAGAATTTCTAGGGAGAAATTCATTTTATGTGGGGTATAATGAAACACCTTGATTTTTTATTAATATTTATTATTTTTAATAGATTATATTTCTTTAATAAATTAAATTTCACACTAACCCATGTTAATAGTGTGGTACATGAAACACTAGGTTTTCATAAATTACACACAACTATAATTTTTAAGAAAACCACGATATATTACTAATATTGTTATTTAAATTTGACTGTTAGAAAGTAGATGTTAAACATAGTTATATGAATCGTAGAAACTAATTATTCATTATTTTATATATTTGTTTTATATAATGAAATAAATTGTCAAAAAATATTTAATTTATGGTAAATTATTTATATGTTTTTAAAATACTATATTCTGGAAGGTATAATTTTTTGATTAATTTTTTTTAAATTAGAATGATTAATTTTTCGTAAATTAAAAAATACTATTTTATTAAAAGAACATAAATTTTGATGTTAAAATTATTTTTTCATTAATTATTTTTTTATTTTTATGAAAAGTTCCATTTTTATGAATAGTGAAAAATAATGATCTTTAATAGAACGCCACTATTTCATTTTACATTTTTATAATGCAAAAATATAATATAATTTGGTTTTAATGAAAAAAAAAGTCAAATTATAAATCCATTAATCCAATTTAGGTAACTGGATTACATTTTTTATTTATTTTTTATATAAAATCATCTAAACTTTTTGAACATTTTCACATTAAAACCCTACATTTTCATCACGTTAGAGGGATTATTTTAAAAAAAGAATTTTTTAATTATATGAATGTAATTTGAGAAAATGGATTCCATAATTGGAATTTGAATAATGTACATTATATAATATGTTAAACATAATTTTTATAACAAAATTAACACACAAAATGTTGAGAATTATTTACAGTAGTTACGGTAAAAATGGTATTAACGGGGGTTAAATAGAAATTATAAATGTTTAAAAAATCCCAGAAAATTATCAACCTTAATTTCCTAGAAATATTTTCACCCTATATAATATATTATATAGAATTATCCATTATTTTATCCTTTTTACCTCACAAAACAAGCAGAAAAGTATCTCTTTCAAAATAATTATAAATATACCACTCACCTCAAATATAAAAGGCAACCCACTATCCAATACACTAAACAACTAATTTTTTTAGGAAATGTAGTACCTAAATAATTTCCCAATATCCATATATCATCCTTGAAAACACATTTTTAACATAAATCTATCTTAGTAATGATTTTGGTACAAAGTTAAGGGGGAATCCTAACATTCATCGAAAAGCATTTTTGTTTTATTTAATTATATGAAAAATAAAATTCTTATTACTCCATGATAATATTATTTATTTAGTATCACACACAAATTAATATGTTGTCACATTAACATAAGGACCTACATAGACATCAAATTCCAAAAAATGGGTCACGAAATCAACATTCGTGTATACAGTAGGTTGCCATCTCATTAATTGGTGTCATTCATTTTTCCATTAACACCTCTCATAGTTATACAAAATGTTTAATTTTTTATTTATAAATGAAATTAATTATTTTATTATGATTATAAAATTTTAAATTCACACATACCTTTATAATTTCTATTTTTATGAATATGATAATGTTGATCTTCTGTATGGAAGACTACAACATCGTGGAGCAATGTGATTTGATTAATCATTACATAGTATATATTGAGGATTGGGTTAAAAAAATTATATATATGAAAAAAAACATAATTATTTATTGATAATATACACCATTTAATTTTACTTCTTTATATCTTAATAGAAAATAGAAACAACAATACTGCATGTGTACGACCTACTGTCTCTAAGAATGGTATAATTCATTTTAAATCACTAAATTATAAGAATTGCTATAAATAAATATATATTAAATATATAATATATTTATATCATGGTTTAAATTTTTTATATTATTAATCCAAGATCACGTTATGTGCACCAACAATATCATGTCAAAACATACAAAAAAACAAAGCACTAATTATCTAAAATGAGACTTAATGAGGCTTTGTTAATAAACCAGTAATAAATGGTCATAAAAACCCATATATATAATTTTAAATAGGAATATTTTTCTGAAATAGATATCTAATAATATTATATTTATTATTTTGAATGCTTGTATGAATACAGTGGAATTCAATACACGATGAAAGGTGTTTTGTCTCAATTTTCCATCATTGAGACATTAGTTATTTTATGAAACTATATTGTTTTATGAGTTGTTTATACCTATTATTTGACATTTAATATCATGAATGTTTTAATCCAAAAGTTATTTAAATGTGTATTTTTATTTGATATATTCACGTGGCTTATGATTTATGGTCACCATAGTTTTAAAGGATTTATGTTACAATCTCATCCATCGGTTATACAATATGGAAATTTTTATGACGCCCATTTTATTTCATTGGTTATCCTATAATTATGTGATTATGAAAGCTCTAAATTCTCCATAGGTCATAATATGGAGAAACTGTAATGTCTCAGAATGTTTGTGTAAATTTTTTATTTATTTATATGGAATTATTTCGAGACTGTGAAATTTGAAGGCACTGGATTCCAAGGTCCGGAGAGCCTAAAACGGAATTTTAAACTTTTTTATGTCACATTTAGTAAATGTGCGTGTGGGTTTTTTATGTTTTGAACTGTTTATCAGATCAACAATATTAGAGCACTGCTGAAATCAGAATGCCAAGATTCTCTTAGAAATGACTTAACATGGACCGGCAAGGGTCAAGAGGAATAGTTATTTTTTGGACATTTTGAAAATGATAAAAAATAATTTAAAATAACTATTTTATTTTTCTTTATCAGTTTTCAGTGGAAGATGGGAAATTTTTGGGGTAGGGACGTGGAAACAACGATGAAAATCAATGAGGCTCATTAATGGAATGTTAAACTCAAAGTATAACAATGCATTATTGATGTGTAACAACTAGGATGTTTCAAAAATAAAACTATGTAATGATGCAACGTCACAAAATAATGGGAAAGTTGTGAAGTACTCCTACTAATAGTTCGATGCGCAAGAGAAATATGGTATAGACATTTGGCCGATTCTATGGAGAATATCTGTTGTACATCCACCCCAGCTAAGAATGATGAACGTCAGTGGAACTTTACCACCTTCGACGCCCTTTGAATATCAGAGCTGTGAAGTGACATCGACATGTTAACCCCTTGAGGACAAATGCCACCGCATTGAATGAAATAATAGCTAGGGGTTGATTTATTTTTAATGTTTCACTGTTCTTATTTTAAAATGACGAATACAGATTAACCCAAGAACCGGTTAATCCATGGACTGTGCGTTCTTGTAGGAGGGTGACTTCTTTGGTGTTTATTTTATCTGATATTTAATTATATTTTTTGTTCAAATTAAAATCCTCAAACCCCCCTTGTTTTGTAAAAATCTGACGCGGAGGTCCTAGGATGACATGAACAGGGACCAAGCAACTCTGTTGAGGGTGTTATTTGTGTAAAAACATTCAAATCGACGAAAGGCCGGTTTTGAGACTGTTGTACTAGAGAGGACGAGCCTCGAATAATGCAAGTTCATGGGAATGAAGAACGGACCACCGGTATGGACTCGGTGGTCTGTAGAATAATATTTTAGTGGTGGCCTACAGTGGTGGTCGCAGATGGGAGGCATCATTCCACGACATCACTCAAAAAAAATGGCCTCACATAGAGTAGGTTATGGCGCAAAAAGATAATTTGTCGGCTGAGCTGACGGTTGGAGGCGGCGGATGCAGTCACATGATTGCATCAGAGGGAAAAAGATGTGGCACCGAGCTGTGTCTCATGTGACGGGCTGCAGTTGATGGTCCTCAGCGGATGAGGAACCCTACGGTGTCCCACATGGTGATGACGGTGGATGGACGCCACTCTCAGCCAAGTCCATCCAGGTGGACTGGTCTGCCTCCTATGGACTGGACAGGGTGTGGACCCTCATCCAGAAGGACTTGCACTACAGACCAGACCCATGGCTCACCTGGCCTGGCTGGTTCCACTGCCCAATGGGCTAGACCCAGGCCTAGTTAGATAGAATGCACTATTGGGCCAAACTCGCACCTTCTTTGGGTTGGGCCGGACTGGACCGGGTTTCCTGGCGACTCGGTAGGCTAGACCCTTGGCCAATCGGGTCGTGTCCAGCGAGCCCTATTGGGCCGGACCCACTATCCATGCCAGAAAAGACCAACCTCAACTCACACCAGGCCATCTAAAATCTGTCTTAATGAACCAGGGTATGTGGAACCCCTGGGCCTGGTTTGTCGGTTCAGTCCTACCGGGTCAGACATGGTCCCGTCGCAAATGTCCCCCGGTAACTTAAATGCATGTATCTTGAAAACTGCACGTCTGATTGATGATCTGTTTTGTGCATTGATACCCTCTCTATGAGTTGAATCTGTTGACATGCTCTATTTTTTACATTCAATATAGTTCATATGAGACGAAGTGCTTGAGGAGCGGTTCCCCCAAGCCCACTACAAATAAGTCCCAGCGACTGGATGAGACCTAACGACTGTTGACTTTTGGCTTAGTGGGAAGACAATATTCAAGACATGGTAGGCCCACGGTGGGAAGGACCTCTTTGTTACTTTTAAACCCATGTTATATGATTAGGATGTGTACCTCAGTAGTCCAAGACTAGTGGGAAGGAACGTTGTGTGACTTTGCAGGACAATGATATGTAATGGTGCAGGAGTACCTATGTAGTCCAATGTTAGTGGGAATTACCTCTTTGTGACTTGGCGTGCCCACTTTACTCACTAGAAGAGGATTTTTCCAACAAGTGAGGTGTTCAGCGATGTGACTAATTATAATACTATTACTACCCTAGAATATACTTGATGTGATCTATCATGCGATTCATTCATTAATTAAAGGAATTGTTTTTGTGTTCTTTTTTGGGGGTCACTACTAAGTACATTGTTACTTACCCCTTCACAGGCCTCACCCGTACATTTTTTTCTAGTGAAGATGAAAAACATTTCGACAGGGGTGCTCAGGGAGACAGGACTGACAGATGATTTGACGGTGGACTTGGTGTCTTAGTACAAGGTGGGGCCAAGTAGGAATGATGGATATTGACATACAACTTTGTCTTCAAGTAGCTTCACTACTCTCGTGATCATGTTGGGTTTTCTATAGATATCCTTCAGAGATTCCATTTTATACATGCTATTTTCAGTTCCACATTGGGTTTGTAATCTAGCCCACTTAATTTGAGTTCTACTTTCACTCATCTTTGTTTAGTGGTACATTGTTTCTATTTTAGTGTTTTGGGATGTGGTTGGGTGTGTGCGTATGCATATAGATACTTAGGAAAATTCCTCCCACTTGCATTTTGATGCATTTAGCACTTGTCACCAACCCATGACCTTTGGGAGGCGGGCTTGGGTTAGTCACGGCACGAGCCCCGGGGGACGGGTCATGAAAAAGTGTTATCAATGGGTGATCCTTTCCCCCTCAAAGACCAATATTCAATGTTTTGTTTGGTGGAAAGAGTGTTAACTATTGTGAGTTAGAAATTCAGATTCAGGGAGTCCAGTGTTGGTGCAGTGGCCAGAATATCCAAACACCAGGATCATGAATTATATTTTCTTCTCAATACATGAAAACACAGGAGGCATAAGTGTCTTATTATTTTGAATAAGAGTAGTCTCATTAGGTATATCCATTTAAATGTGTTACATCTTGATCTATCTGAGGATGCCTCCACATAGACGACCAGCCATGATCCTGATACGACGTCGTGAGGATATCCCTCCAAGCGATGATGTGTCTGTTCACAAACCAGTTCGTGAGATGGACCCATCGTGTGGTGAACCAGTGAAATCACCAGAATTTAGTCAACATCTATTTTGGTAGTTTTGGTAGAGGAAATTTTTCGGATTAGTGACCTACATGAGTTCCAAAGATGGAAACCTCCCATATTCAGAGGACAGATAGATCCTCAGGTCACTGAGGACGGGCTGGAGGCCATGATGTGAGTCTTCTTTCTTAGTAAGGACACAGCCTGACCGGATGAGAATCATGGTAGAGATCCTTCTACCGGGCTCATTAGGAAGATTTTGGAGTTTGACCATCCAGACTCACAACTAGGAGACCCTCACATGGGTTGACTTCAAGAGGATTTTTTGAGAGGAGTTTTTTTCAGTGACCTTGTGCTCTATGTAAATCCAAAAGCTACATCACCTATAGAAGGAAAACATGATGGTGGTTGAGTACTCGGTGAGGTTCATAGATCTTTCCCACTACTCCACATATATGGTGTGAGACCCTTTATTCAGGGCTTGATCCTATGAGAAGAGACTCAGGCTGGTGAGCTAGGATTTAGTGGTGTCTCTCAGCATCCCTACCCATGTTGGGGTCATTGATAGTGACCTTTTTCGGAGAGCATCATGGCAGATCGGACACCCGCAGCAATAGACACCAGTAGACCCCATGCAGATGAGCCAACATTAGACGTGTGGGGCCATGTGGGCCAGGTCTTTTAAAGGACGACCCCAGACCTCAGGGTTTGCAATGCCTGACTACTAGGGAAGAGGGAGTCAGACATGGGCCAATATTTTCAACTAATGTGGCGGGTAGGGACACATTGCACGTGACTTCCCAAATCTTCGTATAGATGACCAGTAGACAATTGAGGGGTCGTCGAGGAAGCAGTAGTAGTTCGAGCGAGGAGCTCCATAGCGTGGTGGAAGTGGTCGGGGTGCTGGATGAGTGGTAAGTAGTGGGTGATGGTTCAAGGAGTTACTGCCACCACCCCCCAGTGGTCTACTCCGGCCTCAGAGATCAGGAAGATAGGGTTGAGCTCAGCTTCCAGCAAGAGTATCTTATGACCACGGTGCTCCAGATATAATCTAAGGTACAATCTATGTCCTCTACACACAAACTAAAATACTTATAGACAAAGGTAATAGTATATTCTTTCTTTCCATGACTCTCATTCAGAATTCAGAGTTCTCAGTGGATTCATTGGCTCAATCCATATGGCTAGAGACTTCTATGGGAGGTGATTCGTCTATTATAGACTACTTCTAGAAGTGTGAGCTTACTCTAGGGGTGAGATCTTCAGTTGGGATCTCCTAATTGAAACGTCAATGCCTTATGACATTGTCTTGGGTATGGAGTGGTTATCCATAGTCTATGATAAAATCAAAAGTTTTAAGCATACTTTATGGTGTTTCAATGATGGTGGGACAAGGTTTTCCTTCACTGGTGAAAAGGAATACCTTGCATCACATGATGGACTCTCTCGGAGGAGGGTGAAACTGATCACGCACTAGTTGGCTACCCTCGCCA
Source organism: Viscum album (assembly GCA_963277665.1). Taxonomy (NCBI): domain Eukaryota; kingdom Viridiplantae; phylum Streptophyta; class Magnoliopsida; order Santalales; family Viscaceae; genus Viscum; species Viscum album. The sequence continues at coordinate 1,878,841,256 of OY728161.1, forward strand.
TCAGTGCAATAGAGGAGAGGATTCCATGATTTCTTTTAGTGGTGGATGAAAATGACGATGTTTTTTCTGATGGTGTTTTGGGGCTACCTCCTCATATAAAGGTTTCCTTCAATATATACATGTACCCAGAGACTTCACAGATATCCACCCCAGCCTATAAAATGGTTCAGACAAGGATTTTTGAGCTGTGGGTAAAGCAAGAGGACTAGCAGGTGAAGGGGTTCGTAAGGCCCAATATTTCACTATGGGTATCCCCATTGCTTTTTAACATGATGTAATATGTGATTATGGGGTTATGTGTGGACTTATGGTGCCTAAACCAAGGGACCATGAAGAACAAGATTCCACTGCCGAGAATTGATTACCTCTTCAACTAGCTGAAGTGGGGTGAAGTGGTTCTCAAAGATATACCTCAGATCAGGATATCAACTTCTTCGGGTACGAGACAAGGATGTACCAAAGACAACCTCTAGCTTCCAGAATGGCCACTATGAGTTCCTGGTGATTCCTTTAGGCATGACTAATGCCCCAGAAGTTTTCATGGGCCTCGTGAATAGGATCTTCCAGCCCTACCTCGATATGTTCATCATGGTCTTCATCAATGACATCTCAGTGTACTCAGCATCAAAGGAGGAGCACACGGTTCACCTATAGTTAGACCTTAATACACTCTGAGAGAACAAACATAATATTAATCTCTCTAAGTGTTAGTTGTGGATTTGGGAGTTCCATTTTCAAGGGCACATTATCTTAGAGAATGTAGATGTAGTAGATCCAGCAAAGATAGAGGTGGTGATTTCTTGGGAGCCACCCTGGAGCATGACTGAGGTGCGGAGATTCTTGGCATTATATGGTGACTATGAAAGGTTCGTACCCATATTTTCTAGTTTAGTATCACCCTAATTGGAATTGAAACTGAAGGTACAAACCTTCTCATGAACAGAGAATATCCAACTGAGTTTCCAAGATATTAAGAAGATACTTACTAGTACCCCTATCTTGAGACTACCAGAGGTGGGTGTTGGGTATGTAGTTTACTAGGATGCATCAGGGACTAGGATGGGTTGTGTCCTAATGTAGAAGTAAGTGGTGATTTCTTATGGCTCATGATATTTGAGGCAGCATGAGTACAACTACAAGACCCAAAAAATGGAGTTTGAAGAAGTGGTCTTTGCCTTGAAGACGTGGTGGCCCAACATGAGGGGTAAGTGGTTCATAGTTTACACTGACCACAAGATTCTCAGTTATATCTTCTCTCGGAAGGACCTAAAAATGTGACAGTGGAAATTTTTGGAGTTCCTACATGACTATGATTTTGATATAGTTTATATTCTTATAAAGGGGAACGTTGTGGCACACACACTCAGCAGGAGGGCCGAGTTGCAACTCCTGAGTGAGGCAAAAAAAGAGTTATCCACGATGTAGATATCCTATGTGGATGATGATGGAGGGTCTTACCATCAGTCGAAGACTATTAATCCCCCACTCTTACAGTGTGTCAGGGAGGAATGGCTGGTGGATGTTGACTGTGAGTCCCGACATGCTCAGTTATCCTCAAGAAAATCTATTGATGAATTTTCGATAGGTGGGGAGCATGCAATATTTTCTAGAAGGAATATTGTAGTTCTAGTGATGTTACTGAAGGAGGTGCTGAGGTATTACTATGCATCCCCTTTATAGGTACATCCTAAAGTGGATATGATGTACCAAGTCCTCTGGTGTCTGTATAGGTGTCCAGGGATGAAGAAAGAAGTGGCTGCATTCATTTTGTGATGCCTCACTTATCAGCAAGTGAAGGACGAGCACCAGGTTCCATCAATATTGACTCAACCACATGAGATACGAGAGTGTAAATGGGAAGGTATCTTGATGGACTTAGTGATGGGATTACCACATAAGCCTACAGGTCACGACTCAATTTGGGTGATTATTAACTAACTCACCATGTCGGCTCACTTCCTACCCATCTAGGGGTAGGGATCAGTAGAGGTATTGAGATACCTCTACGTTCAGAAGATAGTGTGGCTTCAGGGTGTTCCTTCTACAATCATTGAAAATCACAACACCCTCTTTACATCAAAATTTGGAAGGAATTACTGGAGGCATTCAGGTCACAGCCGTGTTTGAGCACAATATTTCATCCCCAGACAGATGGTTAGATAGAGAGGACCATAAAGACCATGGAGGACATGTTTTGTGCTTGCATCCTATACTTTGGTCTTAGTTGGGAGTACAACCTACCATTTTTCGAGTTTTTATACAACATCATATATCACACCACCATTTCCATGGCACCGTTTGAGGTCTTCTATGGTCCGCCTTACATGTAACATCCCATGTAAATAAAGAATATGACATTTTCATATTTATTAATATTTGAAAATAAATTAATAATTTTACTTTAAACGGGATGTTATGTTCGATGGATTACCTAATACTTAACAATAGGTTTCTTTGAAATCTTACATTGTGCACTAATAAAATAATAAAATTATTTTAAATGGTAGTTAACGTCTCGCCATTGTATTGGTGGGAATGAATAGTACTAACAACAATAGGATTATAAATTTTTGTTAAATGATTTTACTTTTATCCAATAAAATTTAGTGTCTTAAAATATGAATGAATGTATTTTTAAGCATGAACAATCTAATATTCAGTAAAAGGTGGATTTACCGCCTTTGCTAGAGAACCCTCTTTGAATCTATTTTTGGTCATTTTTATATGTTCTATTTGACTAAATAAAATTTTTCTTTAGATTCGCGACATCAAAATTATCTTTGGGTAAATCTTTGGTATTTTTCTAATAAAGTTCATTTTTTTATGAATAGTGAAAAATATTGTATTTTAATTCAAAATCACATTTTAATCTAATTTATTCATACAGTTATATTATCTTTTTAGTTAGTTTTAAAGTTAAATTAGAATATATTTCTACCATTTAATCCAATGATGGTAATTGTAATTAATTTCACTTTGAAATTGTACATAAACAAGTATCAATCTTTTGATAGTTATTGTTTCTTAAAAACACGCTATTTGTTATGACAATGTGAATTAATTTTATATTAATTTATGCAACTTATAATTTTCAAATATGGTAAAATAGACATAATTTTTGAATTTGGAATATCAAATATAGATTAGTCGTAATATTTGGTATTTTTCTGAAAAAAACATCAATTTTTGATGAATAGTGAAACCACTTGGTAGTAGTTAAAAAACTGCCTTTTTCATTTTAATGAAATTTTACCACCTCTGTGAATTGAATTTTGAAAATCCAACTTACGTGGTTGTTATTAGTAAGTAAAATGTGGTTCAATAAGATGAAAATAATTTTTCTTGGTGAATGGTATCTTTTGACTTTTATTTACCACGGTTACAGGTAAATATGGTATTTCAAGGTAAAAAAAATATTTTAATAATTCTAAATTACCTTAACACTTGTCCTAACTTTAATAGATGAGTAATGGCCAACCATGGCCATACTTTGGTATATTTTGGGACCACATGGAGCCACTTATGAATGATAATGACACATTAGATTAATTATTTTAATGTAAAAGGAAAAATGACATAAAAAAATATCTTTTAGTAAATTAATTTTAATTTGTTTTAATATAAGAAATAGTTATTACTATAAATATTAATTGGAAAGATAAACTAACTTCCTACATCATGGAATTTTTTTATAATTTTTAGATATCGAATAACTTAAATTATTTAGGAATCAATAATGATGCATTGTTTACCTCATTAATAAATCATTTGAATAAATAAGATTATAAATATTAAAATAACATTCAAAACTTGTCCAATTCTTATTGGATGATTTTATTTCAACCATGAATCATCTTATATTCGACCCTAATGATTATTGGCCCTTTATAAACCGAATAAAATTATATAATAAAATAATATTACCACACTTTCCTAAAGATCCCCTCCTCACCCTTATAAAAAGAACTCACTTCTAACCAATTCCACACACCTCTCAAGCCTTTAGGATCATCCAAAACTCTCCCCAATTAAGCTTCATACATCCATATATTCCTCCCAGAAGCCTTACCTTAGGCATAAGACACCTTAAGAAGACCTTTTGGTTCAAACCAAAGGAAGTTACCCAAATTAAAGGTAACAATTTCTCTTAACTTATTTTCTTTTATTTTACTTCTCCAGCCTCTAAACTCTATTTATTCCTTTATTTTAAACAAAAATAGTATTATAATTATACTAGGAGGTTTTTATGAGACGTATTAAAACTAAACTTACTCACTCCTCCTTCTAATTGGTGAAGAACATAATATTTCTTTGGATGGAAAACTTATGCCTCATGAAACAACGATTGTTCAATTATCTCCTACCGCCTCTCATGGTGCCATTAATATGGAACTGTATTTATATATCATATATATATATATATTATGTTTATTTTATATTTATTCTTCTTAATTTTTATTTTATAGCATACCTTTATGGTTTCTATTATCGATAAACACGATAATTTCATTTGAGGAAGTGTGGACTACCGCCCCCTCAAAGTGATATGACTCATTAATGCCATATGTGGGATGTATAAAGGATGAATTTAATGATATTATATATTATATTATACTGGAATTATAATATACCTATATATAATTATTTATTAATTCCATTAAAATAATATATAGAAATGATGGTAGCGTTCATGCGTACGTACGGCTTACTGTCTCCATGAACGGTGCATTTCATTTCATACTTCCAAATGATATGTTCTATTATAAATACATATATATACGGGATATATATGATATATATGATATATAAATAATGAATATAATTATGGATATAATAGACTATTGACCACATGGACAACTTGTAAATAGAATGTGTTCATTTTTTACTCAAGTACCAAATATCAAGAAAATGAATGTTATTAACTTAAATAATTAAATAACGATTATAACATGGTAAAAATTGATATAAAAGGAGTAATAAAGTTGAAAAACGTTCTTAAGAATGTATAAATTAACTTTAGTTTGTTATTCAAGATTTTAAAGAACAATCGAGTCAGGTCGGACAAGAGGTATGTGATTTCTTATCTCACTTTCAATTCTGTGAGATTTCAATTGTTCGCCACTAATTTATTGAATGTGGTGTATTGTGTACTGAAATTTGATATATATTATTATTATTATCAGTATATTCATTTAATTCTATGAATTATTTGGTGGTTTTTAACTTTTGGTCATACGACTTGATTTATCACAACATGGTAAGGGATTTTCATCTCACTTTTTACTCCCGTGAGATTCATGCTATATTAGCCACTATTTCCTATTGTGTGGTGTATGTACTTCCCATGATTGTATTAATTGTGCATTATACTTTAATTTATGGGTATTTTCATTTTTTATGATCTTTCTTTCAGGGTTTATATATTTCATAAATTACTAAATCGGTAAGGGAAACTTTTAACCCAATTTCCATTCTTTGGGTTAATCTTCTAATTCATAATTATGTCATGCTATGATTATGTGTGGAATATATATTTATTTATTTATGTTGTAATTTCCACTTCCCATTGTGTGGATATAATTTTGATACATATAATCACTCCATTTATAAATTCTCCAAGTCATCGATATGATCTTGATAAGAGTAATTTTAACTCAATAACTATTCATTTAGTCTAACATCCAATTCATTGGGTTTGTCTTAAAAAGAACATGTGTGAATGTCCTATAATTTATTTACACTGAATATCCAATCCTATTGAGTGTATTTATATTTTCCACACATAATTATGTAATTTTTTTTATCTTTAATCTAAGGATACCCTCTTTTTGAGGGATTTCATCTCAATTTACATTTCATTGAAACTTCATTATTGTTATGCCCCAATTCACTGTTATATGGTGCATATACTTTCATTTGGAATATTATATAATGAATCCATTTATTCCTATGATATTATAAAGTTCTTATTAAATTTTATTCCTCAATCATTTTTATTTAAGAATCTCTTATTTTGTTAGAAACTATTTAACTAAGATATAATTTTAAATGTTTTAATGATTTATTTTAATAAATATTTATCTTTCATTTCCATGTTTTAAAAATTGTTTCTAGGATTTATTTTTTTGGAAATTAATGTTTTAAAATTTTAATACCTTTCAAATCTTCAAAGTGGTATAGGACATTTTGATAAAAAAATCCTTTTATGAAATGTTATAAATGGATTTGAAAATGGTTTGTTAAATCCTTGATTATGAAAATATCATGAAATGATATATTTTAATTACGATATTGAAATGTTATCTTTCCTTTATTCTTATTTTATGTTTTGTGGATATGTTAAGGTTATTAAGCATTGTTTACAAATAAGGATGGTTCCGTGATAATCCTAGGGCGGGTGAGCTCGAGATAACTCTCCAATGCATTGGGTAACATGACAGAGGTAAAAGTTAATGTTTCTTCTAAGAGATTTATATAATATACTATGATGGGTATTACAAATGTGACTCTCTATGAATCTGTGATAGCTACAATGTTTTTATGTTATGAATTCCATAAATTACCTTTATGATTTATGATTTATTTATGTTATTCATAAATCTTATGATTTCATGGGGTATGTAAGGATTGAAAAGTATGGTTTCATATGTTTGTATTTATTGATGGTATAACGATTCTTTTCATTATTTACCCTTACTATGATTTTTATGCTCATCCCATGTTTTGAATTGTTTTTCACAGGACATAATGATGAATAGGGTCAAGGATGAGATCAAGGAAAAGCCACGCTGTCTAAAACATGGAAGTAGACATGTCTCTATTTTTTATGAGTTTTTATTTAATGAAAAAAGGATACTGAGTAGTAGTGTCTATATGTAGTTTTCAAGTCGTTAAGTAATAGTTATTTTCAAATTCTATAAAACTCTAAACCTGAGAAGATCCTAAGTGTGAATTAATCATTTAATTCAATATTATGTAATGTTTAAGGTCGTGTACTTATATTACAGATCACCCATATGCTGTTCAGACCTAGGGGAGTCAACAACCATGGGTCCAGAGTTGGTACGAGCTACCATCTAGAAGGTGTAGATCATCCAGGCGAGGATGAGGACTACACAAAGCAGGAAGAAGTCTAATGCCGATAGGAGACAGAGACCCATGGAGTAAGATGAGGGAGATCATGTGTTCTTTTGGGTCTCACCCAAACAAGAATTTTTGGATATTTGGCCAGGGAGGTAAGTTATCTCTGAGTTTCATCAACCCTTTTCAGACCTCGAGTAGAGTTGTAAAGGTGGGGAACCGCCAATCTCTCCCCCAATAGATGCACTTGGTGTATGTTGTTTTCCATATGTTGCAGCTGAGGATGTACATGCATGATTTAATTCACGCCATCGACTGGGGAGATCCTTACATTGATGATGGGCTGAAATTTGCGGAGTTCCAAGAAGAGATAGAGGATCGATAAGAATAGGTCATATGTGGGAAGTCGATTCCTCTAGTGCGCGTCTAATGGTAGCACGAGAATCTCTAGGAGATAACATGGGAGTAGGAGGATATGATTCTTTCTTAGTACCCCCCATATCTTCGTATAGTTGTAGTTTTGGATTTTGGGGATGTAAATCCATATGGTGGGGAGATTTAAACATTGAATATTTTTTGTGTAATTTTATTAATTAATATGGAATTATTTTGATACTAGAAAATTTGAGGGCATGTGATTCTGAGATCTGAAGATCCTGGAATAGAATTTTGATGTTTTAAGTTATGTTTAATAAACAAGTGAGTGTGTTTTTATATATTTTGAAAAGTTTAATGGGTCAAAAATTTAAGGGAACCATTGAATTCAGAACCTTGGGATTCACCTAGAAATGACATAACTTCGGCTGGAAAGGGCGGAGCGGAAAATTATTTTTTTGTACTTTCCGACAAAAATAATAAAATTATTTAAGAGAATTATTTTATTTTTCTTTTTCACTTTTGAGTGACGGATGACGATGTTGTGGGGAAATGACATGGCATATGCGATTCACGTCAATGAGGATCATTAATGGATCGTTAATCTCGTAGTCTAACTATGCTATATTGATGCGTAAAAAAGGAGAATCTTCTTAAAAAATAAAGTAATGACGTGAAGCCACATCATAATGAAACACTGAAGCGTGATCTTATTTATAGTTTGACCCACTTGGAAATTATGGATTAGAAATTTAGATGATTATCAGGTTAGCCTATGATAGAATTCTACCCCATTGAATAACAACGAATACCAGTAAATCTTAACCACCTTCGATGCCATTCGTAGAAGAGATCCGGGAAGCGATGTCGATGTCTGAACCCCTCGAGTACAAATTTCCTGACATTAGACAACATAATAGGTAGTAATTGTTTGATTTTTAATGTTTCCACTTGTTATTTAAAAATGAAGATCATGGATTAACCCACAAACATGTTAATCCATGGACCATGCGTTGCTGCATGAGGGTGAGTTTTTTTGGGTTTGTTTGTCTAGAATTTAATTATATTTCTTGTTCAAATTAAAATATATAGACCTCCCTTATATTGTAAACATCTATGAAGGAGGGATAGGGTCGACACAAACATGGCCTGAGACCCTTAGTTTTGGGTTTTTTTCATGGCCAAACATTCGAATCGAAGTCAATGTAGTTTTGAGATCAACGTAGTGGAGAGGACGATCCCCAGATAATGCAGGTGCAAGCAGAACGAAGAACGGACCACCAGGGTGGACCCTGTGGTCCAAGAAAGAATCCTTCCTCATGATGGTTCTAGATCTGGACTACGACGATGGCCATGGGTGGGAGGCGGCATGCCACAATGGCGCACCTGAATAAAGGTCGCGGCTGGACCAGACCGTGTCGCAGTAGGGGAAGCCGCCTACCGAGCTGGCGGCTGGAGGTGGCAGACATGGTCGCTTGACCATGTCGGAGGGCAGAGGATGCAGCAACAAGATACGCCCCAAGAAACGGGAAATGGAAACTTGACCTTAGTGTTGGAGGTTCCCTGCTACGACCCATGGGGCGATAGACAGATATTGATCCTTGCAGCGTCCAGCAAGGCTAATCGATCCGCCTCCTGCGAACTGGATGAGGCGTAAATCCCCAGCAGGTCGGTCCCACACTGTGGGCCAAAACCAGTGATCACAGGGCCGGGCTAGGCCTACTACCCAGTAAGATGGACTTGAGCCCAGTGGGCTGAACCCGAACAGTCTACGGGTAGGTTCGGACAAGACTGGGTCGCCGGGTGACTCGGCGGGCGGGATGCTCAGCCAACCCGGTCGGGTCCATTGAGGCCTATTGGGCCCGACCCATTGGCCAGGCCTATCCAGACTGAGCATGAACCACCCCAGTTTGGATTTAGTCCCACTTAATGGACCGGGATATGGGGAACCCATGGGCAGGGTTGGTCAAGTCGTTCGGACTGGGTCGGACCCAGACACGTTGCAACCGGCCCCCATGTTACTAAAACACCTGTATTTTGAAAACCGCACATCTGATTGATGAGCCTTTTGCAGCGTTGGGACCCCCTGGGTGAGGAGGAGATTTTGACATGATATATGGTGAATTTAGTGATTTTTAATTTGAGACAAAGGGATTGAGGAGCTGTTTTACCATGCACACTATATACAAAATTCTGGGACTGGATGAGACTTGATGACAACTGAATTTTATCCCCGTGGGAAGAAACACTTATTAACATGGTAGGCCCATAGTGGGAAGAACCTCTCTGTGACTTTTCAGGCACATGGTAAATGATTAGGATGACTACCTCAATAGGCCATGACTAGTGGGAAGCATCTTTGTGTGACATTACAGGACCACAATACATGATGAGGGATAAGTACCTAAGCAGTCCAAAGTTAGTGTAAAGAGCGTCTTCATGACTTGGTAGGACCATTGTAATTTCTGGAAGATAATTTCTTCAATAACCATAGTGTTCGACGATGTGACTGATGATGCTACCATTACAACCATAGAATATACTTAGTGTGAGTTGTCTTGTGTTTTGCGCTTTACTTTGATAAATTTATATATGTTCTTTCCTTTTTGTATTCGGGTCACTAATGAGTATTGTGTTAATCACCCCTACACAAGCTTCACCTGCATGTGTTGTGTATGGTGAAAACGACTGATGTTTCAACATGGGTTCTCAGGGAGATGGGACTGACAGATGATTCAACGATAGACATGGTGTCCTAGGACCAGGCGGAGCCCAGTAGGACAGGGTAGTCATGACATACTACATCATCTTCTAGTAGCATCACTAATCTTGTGATCAAGTGGGTTTTACTGCAGATAGCCATATGAGATTCATTTTCGTACTTGCTATTTTCATTTCATTGTTGGGTTTTCTTTCTGGCTTAATTTATTTCAGTTGTACATGAAATCATCTTTGTTTAGTGGGACTTGTTTTCCATTTATAGTATGTTGGGATGTGGTTGGCTGTGTGTGTGTGAATACAGGTACTTTGTAAAATGCATCCCACTTGTAGGTTGATGCCTTCAGTACTAGTCACCAGCCAATGGCCTTTGGGATGTGGCCTTGGGTTAGTAATGTCACGTGCTATAGGGGATGGGTCATGATAGAAATATTTTTGACACCCATTTTATTTTATCAGGTTATGTTATGATGAATGTTTATAATATTGTGGGATGAATAAATATGATTTTCCTTATGTGATGGTGAAGTTTAATATCTACCCCAAATAGACTGGATAATGATTTATACCTCATGTGGTGGAACGGGATAGAATAGGTAGTGAACCCTATTATATAAGGAACTTTTTCTATTATGCTGGTATTTGGAGTGGACACAGTCCACTATGATAGACTTAGTTATGAGCCTTGGATAAAATGGATTAAACTTTCTATAATTATGTGTATACCAGAAATTCCAAGTCATAAGCCAATGTAATGCACTGTGAATCATATTTAATGATTTTCTTATGATTAATTTCCTTTGAAATGACATTATTTATTCCATAAATAAGGATTATGGTCTTTGATATGCATGTTATGTTTTTAAAATGTTACTCCCATGTGCTAATACCCATATGTTCATTTTATGATTATATATCTCCCTTTGTTACCCTTACTGAAAATTTTAGTTAACCCTTTATTATGATTCTATTCCACATGTTATGAATAAATTTATTATGTATGTAATTTATAAAAAGGGTGATAGTTATGATGAAAATATTAGAATATTATTTCTCTCACTTTTAGAGTACTATTTTTAGTTCCAAGTTTCCATAGGAACTAAAATATTATGGTCCTTAGGCATGTGTTCATGAAATTTAATATATATTTATAAAAAATTATGTAATATCTATATATTATAATCTTTATCATCTATGGGTTTAAATTAAAATCTCAATTTTTAAAGGGGGTTATGCTTGAATATACATTCAATAAAATTGTTTGATTATTGTCTCATAAACCACATTCATTTTAATATTATCTAGTTATTAATGAAATATCTATTTCATAGTACCATTATAATATCATTTGTAATTTAAATTATTTATAAATATTTTCAATCAAAATAAACATTATTTATCCCTTTGATCGTTAATAAATATTTCTTCATATCCATGTTTTATAATAATATTTTAAAAATATTTTTTATTTTTCAAAGATATTTTGTTAATGAAAATTTACCCCATGTACAACTTTTTATAAAGTGATTTGAAAGGAATATTTTGTTCATTTTTCAAATGTGACACTTGTTGATTTTTTACAAAAAATGTTGAATCGGTATTTTTTTCAACATGTACAACATGAACTCTATTTAACACCATCGGGATGATTAGTTTTTAGGATAAATACATAATATGTTTATATGTTTATTTTTAAATAATATTATTTATACAATATTTTATGTAATTTTTTTTCAAAATTTATTTTAAAAGTTTAGTGATTATTTTCATCAAGAATAATTTAAATATATTTAAATAGTATTTATATTTATCAATGTCAAAAACGTTTAATGTTATGGAATGATTATAAATACATTATATATGACTTATACATATATACCTTTCACACTATTCCTTAAATTTTCATGGTAATAAATTATTTATTTTCATCTATCTATTGATTTTATTATAAATTTTCTATTAATTTTGATATGAGAGAAGTGTTTGTAACCCATTTCATTCCATGTGTAATAATATGCGTATAAATTATGATTGAATTCCTTTTTTGGAACACATAAATAATGAGAATTTTTAAATGTGTACACCCATGTTGAACTCCAATATTTAGGGTAATTGTTTTATTCTCATGAGGGGTCATGTATGGGATTAAGATGTAATCGTAACTTGTCATAGGAATTTGTCCACCATGTGGTTTTTGGGGAATTACCATCAAATCATGGTTTTTTAAATTGCTTTTATTTCTTCATTATTTCATATATTACAAGGATCATATGATACAATATAATATATATTAGTATTCTTTGATATTATTCATTTCTATATCATTTATGATATAATTTTATATATCTATATTAAAATATATGTATTCTTACCCTATTTATTCCCTTATTGTGATTTCTATCTCACGCTAATATTTTATGAATTTCATAGTTGATTCTATGATGTTTTAGAAGATAAATGGGATTTATGACCCCACTATAAAAATGAATATATAATGTTTCCATGTTTAATTTTCCTTGGATGTATTACAATACTAGTATTCCAAATACCACAACCCTCATATTTTTTCATTTTTTATTAATGGATGATTATGAAAAGAATATTGTAATAATATGTGTAAAAATAATGAGTCTCTATATATTTATCTATATGATCACTAAAATTTATAAATGGAATCAGGTATTCAAATCTTTTCATTTCATTACCCTCCATTTATAATGAAAAAAACGTTTTTTAATTTTAATAAAAATGGAAGATATCTAATAAATGCTTTAGGAACCATCTAATTAATAGGTAGAATAAAATTACAACACTATCATTTTTAATGAAATGAATAATTTATTTATCTTTAGGAAAAAGTATACCAAAAACTATCCATCATTTGTGATTAATGTCTTATGGGCTATTTTATAATCCAAATGGGTAGATTATTATACTACGGATATTGTTCAATTATATACCATATACATAAGGATATAAAGAACGCAAATGACTTTTATATCTTTAAACAGATATTATATGTATGTTATTTTTGTTTTACAATTATTCAAACATCTCTTTTATTAGCCTAAAAAATATGGTTATTTTCTGAAATATTTACAAGAATAGAAATATGGATACATTATATTTTCACATAAATTGATAAATGGATATTTGTCTATATAATATATGTACAAATATCCATCATCAATCAAAAAACAATAAAAATAAGTCACATGTATTAACCATTTATATAATTTGGATACATCATGAAATTAGATAAGTGGTTCCAAATGTCTATGCAATTCACATGTCTACATAATATTTGGTTACATGATTAAAAGGGTTATGTTAAAATATTTTTCTATGTGAATAATACCAAATAAAATCACCAATGTTGAATATACTACATGAAATGGGATATATGAAGAACCACTAGGTATATCATTTCTACTATTCGAATTCAAATTTGTGGAATTTAGACATGTGATGTTCAAGAATTAACTAATTTAATCGAATATATTCTTTTTATTTACATTTTTGTACTTTCAATAAATATTAATATTTTCATAAATTATTTAAATATTTATATACCTATTTTTTATGAAATATATAATAAAAACATGTATTTACCAATAAAACAACAATAAAAAGGAAAATTTAATGTTATTTAATCTTGGAATGGTCTTTTTTTGGAAAAGTATACCTTGAAATTTTATTCAATTGCACGTTTTTATGGATATAGTTCTAGGAAATTAAAATTTATATTTTATATTCTTTTTGAAGAAGTTGTGAATAGTAGAATATAGTAATGAATATAAGAACATCAATCGTAGACAATCTCTCCATATCTTTTAATCCACCTTTCATGATGATCAATTTCATTCAGACTATAAAGAACCATCATGTTCTAGAGCTAAGCTTGAAATATCATCATTGTTTTTTGTATGACTCTCATCGAGCTGTGTTTTATTCTTATCATATATCTAGGATATTTCATCTTGTTTTTCAGTTATTTCATAAAACATAATGCATTATCTGTAAAATTTTTGTGTACTATTTTATTCACTAGGTAGATTCCTAGAAAGAATAATATTGAAGGATGGTGAATTTAAAATCCTAGTCATAGTCTAATTAAAATTATTTATTATTTTTCTATATTCCAACTATAGGACATTGTTGTGAAATTCCTAATAATGGTGGTGGAATTTATAAGTTGAAATACTGGTATAGTGAAAATAAATACAGTCTTGGAAATCAAAGATTTAGGAATTTTTTATAAGGCATTTCTATTCCTCAAACCACTATAAATATCAATTTTATGATTTTTTTAATTTTTTCCTTAATGTTTTCATGTGTTAAAAAATATCAGAAGAATATATATTTTAATGATTATAGATTTCACTGCCATAAATTTTTATTGATACTAATTCATACCACCATGTGTGTTTTGTAGTTTTTCTTTGACCAACACTACACGTCACAGAACATAGTGGAAATATACAATCCTTAAAATTTCATTGAAAGGAATAAAATGTTTCTGGAATCAGGTCCTAAAACAAAAAAAAATAGGGTAACTCAGGGCCAATCACATAGATAATTGATACAAAATGATCTTCAGAGGAAATTCCAAACTACTTAAAATCATAATCTCGATGAAATCTTGAAATAATGATTAATACCACAAAACACACCCAAAGAATCCTCATGTAATTCATCAAAAATAGATCACCTAATGGCTCATGTTAGGAACAAGTAAAATTATCGTTATAAACAACCAACTCTCACCCAATTGTAACCCACATGAATATTCAAGTAAAACACCAATTATGGCCACATAATGGACCAAAAACCCCCTTTGATCATCATGTAATTAAACAAAAAATAAAAAATCATCCATGTATAGATCAAATTTTAAAACTCATCGCCCACCATATCCACACAATGATACAAATAGAGACTCTCCCAACCACCCACACAAATAAAAATAATTCAAAACAAGAAGGGAAAAATTATCTACAGTTAAGAAATATAAAACCCAATGATCTTAAGTCCAAGAATGTATCCCTATAAATAATTAATAATATTTGGAATTGAACATCACATAACCCTCCACAAAAAATAAAGCCCAAAATTCAAAGGATTCTCTACTAGAAGTTCCAAAAAAATAAAATGATTTAATACAATATTGAATAATTCTCTAAGACACACACAAACATATTGTGAAAAAACAAAAGTAAACACATCAATATATATATTATGTTTAGTTTTTAATTATATGATGAATATGACCAATATATAATAATATTCAAATAAAAATGGATATCTAAAGAGACATAATTCATAATCATCATAGGAAACCATTATACTTTCATAATTTGACTATAATGATTCACATTTATAACCTTAATGTTCCATAAATTTAAAAAACATCATCTCGTTTATGCCAATAGTTTTAGCATTAAATAATAATACCAAAAGGTTTACGAATTCTAAAATTCCATTTCAATAAATGAGGAATTAAAACATTTTCTTTTCAAAACACATTTTTTTCAATAAAAAAACAATTGAAAAATTAAAACCACAAAAAATTTAAAAGAAAATATCTTAAATGCATCATTAAAACATTTAAAAAATCTTGAAAAATAAAAAATATTTCATTTTAGGATGAAAAATAATCAATATTAGAAAATTTATCCTTTAATACAAAATACATTTTAAAAAATATATCTTAAATTAAAAAAATACCAATTTTAGTTTAAAAACTTAAATCAATATTAAAATAATTGCCCCAATGGAGTCCAGAATACATTGTCATGATTCCACTAAAATTATTCCAAACAAATAATACATGCATATTTTCTTATGAAATCATGAATTTAAAAAGATTTTTTTTGAAATATATGTATATTTTGTGAGAATACAAGCATCGCATATAACTAATGACATTATTCATGAAATATAATCTATTAAACACCAAAAAATTTATATAACATATATAAGAAACAATGAACTATTTTTTCAACCAAAAATCAAATCAACATATTTAAATATATCATAAGTCCATATTCAATTCCATTAAAATTACTAAAAAATATAATGTTAATAAAACAATCATGAATTATAAATTATAATAAAAAATATGCCATTGAAATGTAACAAAATTCATACCTCATTTGATAGACTAGTCGCCAAATGTGGAAAATTTACTAAAATATAACCTAAATCATACAGTCAAACTATTCGTGGGTTTTTTCTATATGAGACAATGATTAAGCACTTATTATTATTATGTTCTCATATCCAGTATAAAAAATCCAAATGGATAAAAAAATAAAAGGATGGAAATAATAATGTATTCTAAAAATTTCATAATAAAATAAACATTTATATTAATAATACAATTAAATCATTAAATAATAATATATTTGAATCAGATATGTTGAGAACAAAATATAAAATACAGTATTTCAAATTTAATGACATTAAATTTAATGAAATATGATCATAGAACACTTCAACAGAGTTCTATAGGTCCCATGATAAGTCATTACATCCCAAAAAAATTCAGACCCAACGAATGAGAAAAATGTTGAAAAAATAATAAGATCCTAAGAGGAAAGTTTATAACATCATATATACTCATAAATCTATTTATATACTTGGTGTAAATGAAACTAAAACAGTGGTCTTTAACTTTATATAATGTGCAATTCCAATCATAATACATTCAATAAATGATATTTTTAACATAATGTATCAAAAAATTTATTGGATAATACTAAGAGAAGACATGTATCATTATTTGACATGTTATATCCAAAACTACGTCATGGAAATTATAATAATAAAAATTGACCATCCCTCCTAAATATAAAAGATTAATAAAAATAAAATAAATATATTTTTATAAAATTATCATCTAAATTAGGAATTGGAAGCCATTAATTTTTTAAAATATTATTATTTCCTACTCTTTCCAAAAAATATCTCGAATTACTTTATAAAAAAAACACAAAATAGGTTTAAAAAATATACATCAAAAAATTACAAATTATTTTATAATTATAATGATCCATAATCAAAGAATTCATATTTATGTCTAAGATCAATTTAACAATGGATAGAAACAGTATAATCCCAATCCCAGCTACTACGTCATCTAGAATAACAAAATTTAAGGGGATGCAAATAGTGTATTGTTTTTTAGAACCACCAAATTGACCTAAAATTATCAAATGGTCATAGGAAAAAAAACTATGCGACAACCAAATTTTCATTAACATTACAATTTTTTATTTTATTTTCACATTAAATATTACATAGGTTGTGTTTTGGGAGATTCATGGAGATTTTAATGTGTTTTGATTTTTTTAAGAGTTTATGATTTTGGAATAGTTAGGGGACACCAACTCGTTTTCTCTAGGTAATTATATGTAATGATTTGTAGGATGGTTGTGAGTGGTTTTAAAAACTTTTTTGTTTTCCAAGAGAAAGTATGGAACTAGAGACATAAGTAATCACAAGATTTCAACACATTTTTCAAACCTTGTGAACCGACCATGTAAGGGGGTGGTACATAGGTCCGTGTTTTGGTATAGTTATTTAATAATTTACTAATCCATTTTGTATTTATTTATTGCTCAAAAAATTAGTGTTTAATTTTATATGAACCTCTAAATGCATATTTTTCACTTTTTCACTATAGACCTCAAACTATATTCCACTCTTAATAATCCTTAGTTTGTACCTTTGATTTGGAAGTCGGGTTTTGATAGATCTATGTGTGTCAATTCTAAAAAACAAAATTGTTGGTATATGTTTTCTCTCTTATATTTAGATATCATTATATCCTCTCACACTAAATTTCAGATATAATATGTTATGGATATATTGTTTTCTATGATATTTTTTATGAGATCACAGTTGGATGGATTAAAGGAAATGGGTCTCAAAAATGGATTTACAAGATTCTTAGTGTCTCTATTTCTTCTTCTGAATTATTAAGAATTATGGGTATTATCCACATTTAAATATTGTTCTTGGGAACGAAGGATTGTGATTATTTAATTTTTTTTATAAGATTTTTAAATGAAAATGATTTAATATTTTGGAAAGGAACCCCTATTGGATCATGTTTTTAATCTTGGTTATTTGAACCGTTTTTCATATACCTAATTTTAATTATGGTTTAAATTTATGGATTTTTTTTTTGATAGAACGAATTTCAATTTCTTTTTTATAAGAAATAATTAATTTACATGTAATGAATTTTTGGGGAACATGTTATACATGGGTCGTGTGTGTTTATCTTTTCTATTTGTAGGGACTTGTTGGTATGATCTTGGAACTTAATGCTTGGCTGGAGGAAAACATGTAAATCACCAAGTGAAAGATTGGTGAATGGAGGATCATCAATCATGGGTATTATTGTTTTAATTTATAAAAAATATGTTCATGAGTTGTTGAATGTGGTTAGGGTATGAAAAGGTGGTCTAATTAATATATAACCTAGGTTTAATTTCTATCAAAAAAATATAATCTATTTTAATATTCATCACATTAATATAAAACATTATTTTGAAATATGATATAATGTGTTATAATCCTATAGGAATGAGTTATAAATTTTCTTTGAGAAATATAACAAGGTATTATCACTCACCATATGTATATACCCTATGGTGATAATATAGATATTGGTTATAATGAGATAGTTAAAAAATGGTCTCTTATTTATCTAGAGCAACACGGTGATAATAGTTCATTAGGATGGTGTTAGGAGCATAGATTTTCTTACATGGTTCTATTAGTTTGATTCCACATCGGTATTTATGTGTTCGTATTTCCTTTAGTTTTCTCGAGTATCATTGTTATACTATTTTTCCATTAATATGATATTATTATTTTTCTTTTTTATATGAGAATTGTTTTATATAACTACAAAAATATATAGTTGCAGTGGTAGTTTTTTTCTCCATTGATAGGTTGTGTTATTTATAAAGGGAAAATCATCCACGATGTTTAGTAACTCACTTGATATTCATTCTAATAGTTTTTTGTTTTAGGGATTTCACATAAGATTATTGGAATAATAGTTCATTTCGTAGACATAATTTTTCATTTTAAAATATGAAGTGAGATAGTTTGACTCCACCTAATAAATTCCATTATTGTACTAAGATTGTACATTAACCATGTTATTTCTATAATAATAGAAAATAAATTTCTAGAAATACATCTCATATTTCCTATAAATCATTAACGTAATCTAGAAAATCGCATCAAAACTATTATCCTACCCTAAATTTAGAAAAAAATGGTGAATATAATAACATCAAGTCTCCTAAAATAATGAAAACATATAAAGAATCAGTGAACAATGAAAAGAGTTTAAAAGTTATATGGTGTTGACCCAATGATCATAGAAGACCAATTAATTGATTATACATTATGAATTACAATTCATCATAACTCATATCAAATGAGATTTATATTTGAAATAAATGGATCCCACTTTTTTATATCATTATTTTTTAATAACTAGATGGGGTTTCATATCAAGATGATTCCTCACATGATGATAATCGAGTCTCATATTTTTTAGCAAGTGTAAAGGGGATTCAAATGTATTGATTTTTCTATTATTATCAATTGAGCCTAGTTTGATTGGAAATTATTTATTTTGGATTGGGATTTCATTGACATGATCAAAGTAATAGATTTATAAATTTATTTCTATAACCATATTGTTTTTTAATATTTTAATATTGAAGTATATATTTCTTGATGGTATAAATCATCTTTTAATGGTGATATGGATGTAATGGATTGAATAGAAAGTCTATAGGAAACGATGGTAATAAAAATTTATTATCAATTAGTAGCGGTACCTATAGTGTCTTGTGATATAGGCGAAAATAAATATTTCCACCAAATATTTCACCAATATATAGAAATTATTACTTAATATATAAATTAATTTTTACAAAAAAAGGGTTTGTAAATAATTAATAATATTTTTATGAGGTCATTTCCAATTTAAATTCCATCATATAGAATGGAGATAATGTAATTATATGATCTGATAGTCAATTCTATGGAATTGGATGATAAATGTTTCATAAGTGATAGGATAACATCTTGGGATGCTCCAAAACTTTTTGGGAAGAAGGTAGCTAGTTTTTTTATGACTCTAGGTTGATGGTCATAAAATTAAAAAGGTTGTAAAAATCAATAGTTTTCTACTACTTCTTATTGATGACTATATTGACCAATTGAATGGAGCGCAATGGTTCTAAAAATTGATATATAGTCCTAGTGTCACTAAGTAAATTCAAGGAAGTGGATATTCAAAATTCAACTTTTAGGAGTCGTTATTCTCATTATGAATACGTATCAATCCATTTGGTCATAAAAATGTCCTATTAATTTTCATGTTATTAATGAATCATTTATTTTATGGATCCATAGACTCATTAATCATGGTATTTTGGGAATACATGTTGTCTTATTATCAACCATAAAAATAAAATAATGATTATTATATATTGTTTTGAAAATTTTGTTAGATAACAGGTTATATGAAAAATTAAGTAAATTTTATTTTTTTTATTCAAATAGTTTACTTCCCAGGACATTTTATTTATAAAAATGGTGTATTACTAGGTCCTTCAAATTTATATACATTGTCTCTTTGAATATACTCATGAAACTATATTAGATAAATATTATTATGGGTTTGGATGGTTATGATCAACTGTTAATTAGTTAAATATCATAACTAAAACATCCTATGAAAGTTGTGATTTTAAATAGAACTTCATTCCACTAGTGTTTGGATTTTTTTAAAATATATTTCTAACTTCATGTTATGCTCACTTCTATATCCAATCATGTTTTTCAAGAACATAAGATGGGTTATGTGGTTTATTGTGAAAACTAGGAATCTAGTTTTATATATGTTCCCATGTATCATCTGAAAACAAATGTAATGATAGAATATCTCATTATTATTATTTAGTTTTTAATAAATATATATTTATATTCATTATAAATATATTATGTAAATATTATATCAAATGTTAAATAGTTTTTTAAAATCCTCTATTGTAAGGTGTTTTTAAAATAACAAATTTCAAATTATAGTTTTTTAAATTCAACAATTCTATTTATATTATTATTGATCATGTCAAGATTATAATATTTTTTTTTGGAATTTCCATAAAATATATATTTTCAAATGAATAATGAATACTATTAATTTATATTGAAAAATATACTATTATTTATATTATTTATATTAAAAAATTATATTTTTGAATATTTTTCAATTTTTTATTTTACTTTTGATTAAAATTTAAAAAATTATTTTATTTACATTGAAATTTACAGCTATATATTTAATAAAATAAATTTTTTGTGCATAAAATATCTATTTCTCGAAAATTGTTTTTTTTTCACATTTTTCTTGATTAGTTTTGATTTCAATCTAGTTACTTTTATATTATTGTTCATGAAAAATCGATAATACATTTTGAATCAGGTTTTCCAACTTTTTATAATTGGTTCCAATTACTTTTAGACCTTATTTATAGTATATATAAGAAATTTTCTTATCACGGAAGTGGTTATATAGGAAAATTAATGGTAAATATGATGAGATATTACTATAATAAAACCATAAAACATCCCTTAATTTTATTGGATTATTAAATTTGATCCCTTATTATTCAAAATTAGTATGTAAGAATTTTCTTCATATTTCCATTATTTTTAAAATTATAATATTTTATGTAAATATATTTCAAATATTTCATTATTTTTTTTATGAACATTATATTTTTGATAATGAAATGAAAATGATATATTTTTAGTTATTAATAGTAATATGAAATATGTATGATTTTTTCATTAACATGGTAATTTATTTCATTTTAGTAGTGATGAAATAATTTCTTAAATTCCATGACAACGCAAACATAATATTTATTCAAATAGTAAAAAAATAAAATAAATTAGATTAAAAATAATAAAATTAATAATGTATGAATTAATTATTATCTGTAATTATTTTTTATATAAAAAATTCACAGTAGAGATGTTTGAATGAATTAGAATTAAATTTCATTATTGGCATGTAATTTTAAAAATCAAATTAAATGAATAGTTTCTAAATTTTCTTTAATGTTACCATATAATATATAATAATTTTTTAAATGGCTTAAAACTCAAAAATAAAAATTTGGACCAACTTATTAAGATATTATTTAAAATATCAACCATGGTCTATCTATTTTGAATTTTATCTTTTATAGTAACTATATTAACACATATATAATAATAGTTTTATATCCTCACAATTATCAAAAAGGAAAAACATGTTAAAAAAAATTACAAGGATGAAAAATCACTAAAAAAATATTATTTAATTTTATGAGAGTATTTTTTAAATTTCTTCCTCGTAATAAATAATATGGTTTATTTAGATCCACATAAAACATTAATATTAAATATATTAATTTAATCCATTATAAATATCAAATTTGGCCCCTACCCTCTCGTATAATATGGGAACTCTTATCCTCTTTTCTACACATTAAAAAAAATTAGGCCAATCCCTACCCATATATCTTACTTACAACACTTTTCATATTTTAGTTTCTTTTTTTATAAGATAACCAAACATGGAAGTATTTTGTTAAAAAGATTAATAGGATGACCAATAATGATGTATAGTTCTTAACCATAAATTTTCATTATATAGAAACATGTCTTTATTACACATTAATTACTGATTTATTACATATGAAAACACATAATATAATACTGAATATTGTAAATCGTAGTGTCTTGTGGAATTATATATACATCATAAAAAACAAACATAGAGCTCCACAACATTATTGAAAACATCCTTATTATGCTCTTTGAAATCACACATCCTCTAAAACTCCATTATAGAACACGGTGATGTAAATAAGATATGGATGATCTATAATGACCAATAAGGGAATAATCAAATAATCACACGAGTAATGTATTAAATTTAAGACAGTATAAAATTCAATGGGACATAAGAGGGTTGAGAATCATTAACATGAATAATAAGTCATTATAAAATAAAGGTAAAATGGGAATTTTATAATAACCATTAAATATGAAATCTTAAAAATAGGTCAAGGCTAGTGGCCACAAAATCATAACAAGGTAGAAAATGTACCGTGATGGATTATTATCACTCCTTAATCCCTTTAATGAAATCACATGAGACTAAAACATTATTCATAAATATAATTTCTATTTTATCATATCAAAATAAAAATCATTTATAATATTATAACAATAAGTAGTAAATATAATATTTATTCTACTAATAATAAAATATAAATATTCATTTTATTAGGGTATCAATACATATCACATTATTACACTAGGAAACACCCTAAGCATAGGATGTGCATTGTGGATATTTCAATGTTGTGGATTGGCATACAAGGTTTGATTCATGATCTTGATGAACTTGAAATTATCCCATAAATGGATTTGATAATGATTTAGATATTCGATCTCTACTTGAGTTTGGAAAATGATAATTCCTTGTGATGAAATATCACTACAAAGCTCTGTTAAATGGCCTTTATAGGGAACATTTCAACTGGATGAGGCCATTTCTTTATTTGAATGTGTCAACTAGATTTATTATAACCCTATATATATATATATATTAATCATATGATCATTATTAAATGTATATATTATCAATAGTTATGGTTTTAAAAAAAATTAAATATCACATGATATGACAATACCATGAAATTTCATGTGCTTGTATTACCATAAAAGTACATTTAAATAAAACATAAATTGAATTTTATTTAAATTTATTTCTCATTATAATCATTCCCCATTCATAAAATTTTCCCTTGAATTTTTCAAACTAAAATAG
Source organism: Viscum album (assembly GCA_963277665.1). Lineage (NCBI taxonomy): Eukaryota > Viridiplantae > Streptophyta > Magnoliopsida > Santalales > Viscaceae > Viscum > Viscum album. The sequence continues at coordinate 1,878,865,356 of OY728161.1, forward strand.
ATTAATGTAATTCTATTTCATGACCTCATTTGGTTCTCATTCTACCTCTTCAAAATTATGTCTTCCCTATAGAAATTTGTCAAGGCTCATTGTCTTATATCATAGATCGTTATATCTATGATATATGATCATCACTAATTTCTTATCACATGATACAATGTTCTCCAATAATACCACCACTGGATTTAAAGCCTGGATGTCTTTTGGTATTTACTTCTTGAAGAGGTATCAATGTAACACATCATGTACTTGAGATATTATAGGTGAGAGTGCGAGTCAATAGGTCATCACCCTGATGTGATCTAGGATATACAATTAATTCATATGGATCCATTTATATGCTCGAGTGGAACTAATTATTATATGAGAAATGGTTTAGAGGAATATGTTAATCATATAATACTTTGAAGTCCATTTATAATGATGTTATGATGTCATTGAATGTATTGACACTCTACTCATATTGGACCTAATATCGAGGGTAATAAGTTTTGATAATATTTAACTATGTATTTGGATCATGATGGAGACACTTCAAGAACATGGAGATAAATTATAGATCTTATTCATATACACATGATCGTATTACTACAAAAAACTTGATAACATCTATAATATATATCCTAGAAATATGATTGATTTAGAATTCCACTCAAATTTTAATTAAGTGATAAGTCATTGTATGTCGATCCACCACAACCCATAGAACATTATTTATTCTTCATGTCTTTATATGACTAGTGAAAAAGTTAATGGTTTTGTTTTCCCAATTCAAATTATGTATGAGTAATTGTTCCATCATCCCATTGTATTTTTTCTTTTAGGCATACACTTGCAAACTTACAAGACACCTTGCTGTATATTCCATGATATTTTTATTGATATAGTCCCACCAATAGTACTCTTATAGATCTAAACAATTCATTATTCTCCCTTTCTAGAATTAGAATGTTTATATATGTGAATCATCCATCATTTCCTTCTCTAATTCATGATTTTATGTTATACATATTCATTTCCCAAATCCTACACCTCCATCTTCATTTATTTTTATCTATGAGGATTTCCATTTAATTATAACTTCCACCTTCTTCTAAATTCCAACATCATCTCAATGAGCATCCTTTATCTTCTCCATAAGGTATTTTTGTGATACAATTTGTGAAGGTATTGATGATGTTAATTATTTTATGATTTGCATGTTTTTCATTTTCAATTGTAATAAGATAGTTTCCTTCTCAATTATCATCAATGACAAAATTATAGAATCATTTCTATTTAGAGAATCCCCCACTTAATTTTATTTCTAATTAATGTAGTGGATATATCATTCATAGTCCATGATCAACTATAAGATTATTCCCTAGAAAATATTCACCAATTTTTTGTGAATATATACTTGAGGCACTTATGATCTATATATATATATCACACATCATACCAATGAGATAATGTTTCTACATTTTCATTGTGAATATTACTTTTATCAACTTTAGATCTTGTGTTTTGTGGCTCTAATCATTAATAATAAATTTAATGGGGAAATGTTATATCACATTTCATTATTCCATAGTACACATCTACATCCCTTCATCAAAGAATTATGACATACTAAAATAATTTCCCAAATTGTAATTAGAGTCATCCCTGGTCTAGTGATAAGCCAATTATTAACTCATTTAATCTCTCTTCAAAATCATTATTCCAAAAAATCTTTACTCCTTCTTGAGTCATATTGGTTATATGATTTTACAATCATGATATTTTTCTAACAAATCGGCCCGAATTTGTATCCAATCCTATGATTCTATGGATATCGTCCATAGATGATTGCCTAAGACAACTACCAATTTTGTTAGGCTTTTATATATATAAAGATATCGCATTACTCATGATAACTTTAACCATTTGTGAGACTTCCCTCAATCATAACTCAAATGCCCTACACTTTTCATAAATCTTATTCGTTTGTATGGTTTATAACATTTTTCTAATATACCTATCATGATCATCCTTTATTTAGAAATATATAAGAATATCATATATAAAATCTACCAATTTTTTTTGAAGTAATATATAAATACTCAATTGATCATGTCTAATAATATTTATGGATAATTAGTGAGTCTTAATGGGATTTATATGAAATCATACTACTCGTACATTTTATGGAATGAATTCTTGGGGATATCCTCATTTTTCACACTTAAATGATAATACCCCAACTAAATATCCACCTCGGAAGACTATATTTCTCCACAAAGCTGATTGAGAAAGTCAAAACCCCATGGATAAGGATAATGTTTCATTTCTAAGAGAATGTTGAGATCATAATAATTAATGTAAAGGTGTATTGAACCACCAGTATTCGTAAAAAAGGGGAATGGTTCATTCCATGGTAATGCACATGGGAATGTAAACTCTCTATTCATATTCATTTACATATGTTTATTCTTATCTTTATGTTACATGATTTCAAATATATTGATATATATTGGTAAATTCACTAGTATACACATGATTAAAAATGAAATCTCTCATCTAGAATGAAGACCAAGACATTCTTCTTGAAACACGTTAGTTTATTCCATCCTAATGTTCATTTTTTCAAGATTATACTTTTCTAAAGACTCAATTATTTTATCTAGATAATATTTCTCATTAGGAAATAATATCAATGATTGTGATGTTACATCAAATAAATATTCATCCTTATCCAAGAACTGGTATAAGATCATAGGACGATTTGTGTTGCATAGAGTGATTTCCTTCCCATGAAAATTTATGACAGATCTACATAATAAAAGTCAATATGTATCTATATTTTCATCAAAATCCACTAAAATTGGTATCAAAAGATTTACTAGGAAGTTTAACCCAAAATTTTGATAGGGGAGTTGTTATATACTTGTGATTCAATTATTTCACAATTTTTCATTGTCACTGATTGCTCAACATCCATGATTTATTTAGTGTTTAATAGTTCTACTAAATTTGTGTGAACTAATGGAATGCATAGAACTTGAATCTAGAGGTACATTTACTATTATTGAATGAATAACTAGCATACCTATCACCACACTATAATAAATGTCAAACTCAGTTGTTGTAAAGGGATAAGCTCTCCCTTACTACCTCAAAGTTTTTTTTGTGATGATTGTCTCCAACCACCCTATGCTTTGTTCATTATTTTCCAATGTAATGTTGTTACTAGTAGTAGAAACATTGTAAGATAGGATGAGAGTATACTATAGTATCCCTATCATCCCTTTAATTGTTTGGTATATCCCCTTAGTAATCTCTAAATCAATTCCCTTACTTTCTATGCCTAATAAATCTCCACCTCCCCATTAGGCAATTTCCATGGTTATTCATTCATGTCTTTTCACAAGTTAGATGTTAAAATTTAATACCACCATTTTGTTTTCCTATCAAATCATTAGAATTAAACAGCAATTTCTTTTTGCCATCCCATTGATACCACTAATATTCACTAATATCTATTTCGACATTGTGGTCACATCAGTCAATATCAACTTATCTATTAAAGTATTGAATCACAAGGAAATTTTTATCTTTTATATTTTATCACACTAAATAATTTTTCATCATTGAATTATAGATTAATTATAATGATTTTGGTGTATTGTGCAATTCTTGTGATGTTTCCCTCCAACACTCTATTGTATTAATAATATTTTTCTTCTTGAGGGAAAGAAAATCCCATTCTATTTTATGTTGGATAGTGCGTGGAAAATATATGTGGGGAAAATATTTTTCTAAATTTTATCTACCCCATATATTAAATCTCATACTTAGGAATCATATTCTTTATTAATATCAAACACTGATAATATTCTACCTCTATATGATAAACAACCAGTATAACATTCTATTTCATAAAACATTAATTAATGGATAAATGGTTTTCATCCATTATTCTACAATTACGGTATTGGATGATCCATTGAAAGATAAAGGAATTTTACTTATAATTACATCAATTATACATTGTAATTTATTAGGGTTTCTTAGTAGTTCCTCATGATATATGATTCAATTTAGAACCTAAATCATCTGAGATATTATCATAACAGAATTCATGATTCATGTTGCCATTAGGTTGGGAAAGTCATTTGTGTAGTCATCACATTCTCCTTCACGTTGGTTTTTTACTCAGTTCTTCCTTTTTCTAGCCTTTAGCTCGATTGAATTTGAAATTAAGGATGATTAATTTTACACTATAACAATATATATGATAATCTAATAACATTATAGTGATACAATTCATATGACTTTTATTCAATATCATATGAATTTCTATGACTCGATCTATGTTATCCATGATATATTTCACGAAATTAATATTTATGTTTTTCCCCTAATAATAGTTCATAACTACCTTGTGAATTTAATAATGAATTTCCCTATGAGTGTCAAGATGATGTGTATCTAGGTTCATTTTCATGCACAAGTTCTTGATATAGTCAAGATTAATGTGGGGTTTTTTAGTGTTACTCTTACGTTCATCTTTAGGAAGCCACATCCATTTATAGTATCCTGAAATTGATTATTTTCAATGAAACCAATTATACAATAGTTCATTGAAATTTTTGGATGTTATATTAGGTTTAGTCCTATCCCTATATATTTCCCTATTGTTTCCTAAACATAATCCAAAAAAATAGCTCACCATTCCATCGATACCAACTATGAAAAAATGTATTTTTCTTATAAATTAATTAATGGTATATTATATATGAATAAATGTAATTCCCCGACCCTTGTTACCCAGAGTCAATGAATTATTACATAACATTAGCATGATGACAAAAGATCAAGTATGAAAAGACCTATAAGTTTAGTAGTCTTGGAAATACTAGATACATTCATGTGTTTTACATTACATTATAAAATGAAAAACTTCAACAATATATTCTCCATAGGCCACACTCATATCCCTTATATTATACATGTATGTCAGTCATAATATAATTCCTCACATCCTAGGAAAAATAATTCATAGAAAGGGGTGAGCTCATATTCTTAGTAAGGATAACAATATAGCAAAAACATTCATAAATAATCATAAACATTTATGGAAATCTAAGAATAAAACAAAATCCATTTAAAGTTTAACTTCAGCATAATATGGAAAATATAAAATCAAATAATTCTATTTACTTATTCACGTGGATATTCTAATTGTCAAATAATCACATGCAATATCAGTAACCACTTTCATAATAATAGAATGCATAATTCCGAACTTTATAACCATATAGTCAAGGCCTTGTGCCAAGAAAACAAATAATATTTTGTCAAGGCCTTGTTCCAAGACACTAGTTTGTCTCATGAGACCCACCGATGCATCGAGGAGCTATAGCGGGCTCCACCCATAACTTATTAAGTCCAATGCATTCCTCATATGAAAAGGTTTAAACATAACATAATTATTAATATTAAAACTAGCATACAAAATTTCAATACTTTTTCCATAAACCATGAATGGTGTGAAAATAACACATCCACCATCAAAAAAATCACAAAATTTTCAATATAATATGGAAATTTTTTATCATAATAAATCAGCTTCGAATAAGCTTTAAATACATCAATGGATGTTGACATAGATGAAATCAAAACTTTATTTTAGAAAAATATCTCTTTATGTTTTGAAATAATTTAATAGTCGTATAATTATAAAAGAAAACATTTATTTTGAAAATATTCTAATAAACTTGTATGGGATGCTTTGACGATGTTATAATGGTGGAAAATATCCACAGACGCCGTATAAGTTAAAATAAATATTCTTACCTTAATTTTATCGAAAATGTCACAAAGTAATTTGTTTGGAAAAGGAAAGAAAGATTCCATTAAAAACATATAAGTTCAAATAAGAATATAAATGAATTTTACCCATTGTATAGTAAATAGTAAATTTTTCTTGGAATAAAATTTTAAGAAACATGGATGTGAAAGATAAAGAGGCCCGATTAGATACTTACATAAAAACAAACTCATATAATAAAGAGATTGTGAAATTAACTCTTACCTTAAACATTTACTTGGTAAAGGGTATGTTAACCTCCTGTATAATAGATAAATCATTGTTATTAAATTATACCTCAATAATATACATAAATATGATATCATATATGATCTTCTAATATTGATTTGTTAATGATATTTCAGTAGAATCATCGTTTCTGGTGTAAACTGATTGTTTTCCTTTATATGATTTGTTATGTAAGTAATTAGTTTATGGATATTATGTATCTTATTAATATTCTGAAATTATATTAAGTCTTTAAGCATTATTTTTAATCATCAAATGAAATTTTGTCTTGAATGGATACGATGGGGAATGAATCTCATCACGTTCATGGAGACGATAATCCGTACGTACGCACGAGCAACAATATCATTATTTTGATATTATAATTGTATATAATTGGATGGTATTTAAAATATAAAGAATCATTATCATGTTATATTTATTATTTACATCATTTATACTCATTATTATACCCATCCAAATGATGAGGTGTTTGAATAACAAACTTCGCCATGACGTTGAGATGGTAATTCGTACAAACGCACGTATGGTGACTTTTTCATTTATAGGATGGATAGAATGATGAATATTGTTGTAAAATTTTTATAATAACATCACAATATATAGAAGATACTAGAGTTTTTATTTTATAATGTAAAAAACAAAGAAAGAGGAAGTGGAATAAGGAAATAACATTAAACAGGTGATGAAATATTTACATCTTCTTCGGGTTATTTATTTTAATTTGATCAAAAGGGATCCATATGATGTATTTATAACAATAATAAGGCCTCTAGATGAAGGTAAGACATATTAAAGGATATTTGGGAAGGGTTTGGCTGATAAAAATGGTTTTGAAGGTGTGACATTAAGAGAAGGGGAAGTTCCCTTTTATAAGAGGGGTGAGAGGCACCTTTGGAAAAAATTGAAATATTATTTTATAATAAAATAAATTTAGGTTTATAATGGATCTAAAATGAATTATTTAAAGGCTAAGGTGGGGATTGTATGAGAAACACTCAACCAATAGGTTTTATAAAGGTTTATTTCATCATATTAACCTTTTCATTTAGATTTCACTCTTAGTTAAATAGTTTGTCATTTACTATGTATCTTTGTATTTTTATATTATATGGTTAATAAACATAAAATAAACGTCCAAGAGAACCTCAAGTGGTTCATTAATGACATATATAATATAATTTAATCCCTTTGTATGAACCATAGATTTTTATGAATAAAATATCAATTAATAATATAATATTTGTTTTATAACCTCTTTTATGTCAATTTTGACACTACATGGTATTTTGTTTTTGATAAATTCATAGAAACATTATTACATAAAAAATCATTTAATAAACCCTAACATGTCATGTTAACCTATAAAATTAGTTTAATTCATTAATAGTCTAAAGTTATATTAATTTGGATATTTATAATATCAATTATTTTAATCATTCATTAATAAGGTAATTAATGCATCATCATTGTGTCATAAATAAATATAATTCTTTAATTTATAAAAATTATAAATAAAATACAATTATATTTGAAATATTTTTAGATTTATATGAAATATTTATATTCGAATTTATCTTTTTTATAACCCCATATTAAAAATGGTTTAGTTATTAAATTTTGATTTTAATTCTTTTAACTCTTCTATAAATAAAAAAATAATAAATGTCCTAATCTAATCAAAGTGTACCAAAGAGGTTTAAATTATATTCCTAAGGTTATTTTTGGTCTAATTAGATATATTCAATAGAATTAGGACATGAGTTAGGGTAATTATGATATCATTTTTTTGCATCAATTTCCCTATTACTTTTAACCGTGGTAAATAAAAGTAAAAAGTTACTATTCACCAAAAAGTATTTACATCATATTGAACCACATATTTCTTACTGATATTAACCCTGTCTCTCAGATTTTTGAAATTCAACCCACAGAAGCTGGACAATTATGTTTTATAAAAATTTGGAAATTCTATAGGAGGTGGGTAAAAGACGGTAAGAAGTTCAATAAAAAAATTTATATATATAAACTCATTATAAAATTACTCCAATGAATTACATTAAACTTATATACGTATTATGTATCTATTTTTACCTAAAATAATTTTAAATAAAATAAATATTTATTTGAATAAAAAGTCGGTTTTAAACAATGAATTTCACTATTCATTAAAAAAAATTAACGTTTTCAGAAAAATAAAAAAACATCAATCTAAGCTAATTTTGATATTTTGAATCCAAAAATAATGTCCATTTTTAAAGATAAAATATATATAATTTCAAAAGGTGGGTATTAATATTCATAACGACTATTTAATTGGTCACGGTGTGTTAGAATCTCAAAGTTGCGTACTATGCATGCTATTGCATTAATAAAAAGGAAATATACTATGGAAGCTTGGGGTGTTATATTCTTCCCTCAAACAAATAATTTCCTCTTACAAATTTCTATAATACTACCACAAAAATATGTTTTAGGTGGTTCTTCATCGTAAGTTCCTTTGAATCCCAAGTTGCCTCTTCCATCTTATGATTTCTCCCTAGAAATTTTACAAAACGAGTTGTCCGGTTTTTCAGCACTTGTTCTCTGGTGTCATGAATTTTGACAGTCTCTTCACTATAAGATAGATCAACTTTCAGTTGATTTTTTTCTTAGTTGTGTACATGCATTAGGTCAGGCATGTATTTTCTCAACAGTGATATGTAGAACATATCATGAACTTTGTAAAGTCTTTTCGGCAATACTAAATGGTAATCTATAGCCCCAATTTATTCTAGAATTTCGAATGGTCAGATATAAAAGGGACTCAATTTACCCTTCTTACCAAATCGTATAACTCTCTTCCATGGAGATACCTTCAAGAAAACAAGATCTCCTACCTGAAATTTCAAATCCTTCTTTTGGTTATCGGTATAGCTCTTCTACCTAGTTTGTGCTCCTTTGATGTGGGTTTGGATAACCTTCACCTATTCTATTGATTCCTCCACAAGATCTAGTCATATGAGTTTTTTTAGCATTATCATCCCAACAAGATGGCGTGCGACATCTCTTTCCAAATAATGATTCATACGGTTCCATCTAAAGAATTTAATGGAAGCTATAGTAATATAAAAAATTCTACTGGAAGTAAATATTGATCCCACATACCTTGAAAGTCAAGTGAGAAAGATCACAACATGTTTTATAATGTTTGAATAGTCTATTCTGATTTTTCATCAGTTTGAGGGTGGTAGGAAGTGCTCAAATGAAATTTAGTATCTTGGGCCTTTTGAAGACTTTTCCAAAATCATGATTTAAAACGGGGACCACGGTCAGAAACAATCGATTGGGGTACTTGATAAAGTCTTACAACTTCATCAATATCCAGTCTTGCTAAATGTTCTAGTGGTAAATATTCTCTTATAGCAAGAAAATGTGCTGACTTGGTAAGACGATCTGCAATGAGACATATTGCATCATTCCTACTATGAGTGTTTTGTAGCCCTATAATAAATTCCATCTTAATATTATCCCATTTCCACTAAGGTATGAGAATAGGTTGCATGACTCATATAGGCTATTGCCTTCCATCTTTCACTTGTTTAAAAACCATACATATTGACACAAAATTAGCAATCTCCCACTTCATGTGATCCCGCCAAAAATGTTCCTTCAAATCTCTATACATCTTAGTGCTGCCAAGGTGTATAATGAAATTGGAGTTGTGGGCATCATCCAACAATTTCCTTTTTAGATCAAGTAAACCAGGAACACAATGTCTTTTCCCAAATTTCAAAACCCCTTATTTATATAAGATGTTACTCAATCTCCCATCATTTATAGCTTTAATTTTATTTGGAAACTCTTCATCATCAGTCTGAGAACTTTTTATCCTTTCTAGTAAAGATAGTTTGGAATCCATTTTAAAAATAGTTGATGTTTCACCTTCTATGGTTATTCCCATATCAATATTTACTAGATCCATGAAAATAGGATCCATTTTAACTCTCATCTTGTTCAAAACTCCATGATCATTTCTACTCAAATCATTTGCCACCATATTATCCTTCCCTAGGTGGTAGTGTATAGTACAACCAGAATAATTGAGTAGGTCAAGCCATCTATTTTTCCTCATGTTGATTTCTTTCTGTGAGAAAATATACTTTATACTCTTGTGATCGGTATATATCTCACCTTTTTTCCATAGAGATAATGTCTCCATATCGTCAATGCAATGATTACAGCTTCTAACTCAAGATCATGAGTTGGGAAGTTTTTCTCATGAATTTTTAGCTACTGTGATGCAAAGGCAATAACTCAATCATTCTGCATAAGGACTCAACCAATTCCTTTCATATTAGCATCACTATAAATAACAAACCCATCATTCTCTGATGGTAGAGTCAAGATAAGAGAATTTACTAATCACCTTTTCAGTTCTTCCAAACAATCTTCACACTCTTTTATCCAAACAAATTTTACCCCTTTACCTGTGAGTTTGTTAATGGGTTAGCCAACCTGGAAAAATTCTAGACGAAACGTCAATAATAACATGCTAAACCAATAAAACTGCAAACCTCAGTTATACTCATCAGTGCTGGCCATTATTGGATTTCCTTTGTCTTTGAAGGATCAACTAAGAATCCATCCTTAGAGACAATATTTCCAAGAAAACAAATATCCTAAATCCATTATTCACACTTTCTAAATTTCCCATATAATTGATTTCCTCTAAGAGTCTTTATAATAATGAGCAAGTGATTTTCCTGATATTTGTAGATTTTGTAGTATACCAAGATATCATCAACAAATACCACAACTAATTCATCAAAATATTCCATGAAAACACTATTAATTAGATACATGAAGATAGAGGGTGCACTAGTCAACCCAAAAGGAATTACTATAAACTCGTAATACCCGTACATGGTTTGAAATGTTGTTTTCAGAATGTATTCCCTATTCACACACAACTGATGATATCCAGATCGAAGTTCAATCTTTCAAAAATATTGAGTTCCATGATTTTGGTCGAATAAATCATCAATAAGAGGTACGAGATACTTGTTATTTATTGTTATATCATTGATTTCCATGTAGTCAATGCACAACATCATAGATATGTCTTTCTTCTTAACAAAAAGAATAGGGGATCCCCATGGAGGAACACTAGGGTGAATAAATCCCTTGTTACTCAATTCCTCTAATTCTTTCTTTATTGAAAATAATTCAATAGTGGCCATTTTATAAGGGGTCTTCGATATAGGACTTTCACCAAGAATTAAATCTATGGAAAACTCAATTTCTCATTCTGGATGATGTCCAGGTAAATCCTCTAAAAACACATCAACACATTCTTTCACAATAGGTATGTTCTCTATTTGAACATTCATTTCCTCACCCACAGTTATTTCATTCTCTTCCTCCAAAATAATTGAATTTAGTTGAGCTACTGGGGTGGATCTAGATAAGAATTAGGTGGTGACGTTTCTTCTCAAAAGATAAGGTACTCCTTATCACCATCAAGAATTGTAACCTCCTTCTTCTTACAATAAATTTTCGCATCATGGTCTGAAATCCAATCCATAAAAGGATTATATCAAATTCAATTATGAGTATGACAATGAGATGAGAAGATAAATAACATATGTATTCCTTAATGAGAACTCATTCAAAATACAATATTACAATGATACAAACCTTAAGTGTTTTGACTAACAACTCCCATGTTAAGTCAAATTTAAAATATCTAATTTTCTCTGCAAACTGGGAAGATATGAAACAATGAGATGATCTAGAATCAAATAAAGCATTTGAAAAACCTGAGGAAACCATTAAATTACCTGTCATTACGTCTTTCGGAACATCAACCTCAGTATTACTGATCGCATAATCCTGGCCTTTCTCCCTTGTCCTTTTCTGAGGTATGATTCCGAGGTGATAAGGATATTCATTTGCATAATTCCCCCATTCTATACAATTATAGCATTCAACATTGACAACCTCTTTTTCCCCCTTGCAATCACGATCTTGGTGGCCCTTTCACCCCACTTGTAATAGACTCCCATTCCTTTTTAGACAAGTACTAGGGTGTTTCTTCCCACATTTACCATAGGATGGATATTCAACTTTTCTATTCTTCCCCTTATTTCTATTTCCATAGTGTTTAGAATATCTCTTCTTCTATTTCTTTGCATTAAAGTCGTAAGACATAGATAATTCCTTTTCTTTATTCATAGCACATGAGACAATATCCTTGTATGTCAAGAAGTATTTTGAGACTAATTCTCACCGGATAAATTGTTTTAACCCTCCAAAGAAATGATCAATATTAATTCTTGGGTTACGTATACAATTTGTAGCATGTTTTTATAACCTTGTAAAGTTAGCCTCATACTTTGCGACATTCCTTTCCTCTTTTTGCATCAGACTCAGAAATTGTCATTCCATATCCACTCGATAATCATGAGGAATGTATTTTTCTAAGAGAACTCTTTAAACACTCTCCATTCCATATTTGATACTTCATCATCTTCCTTTATGTTTCAAATCAATGACAACCATGGAACTGCATCTCCAATGAGGTGATAAACTATCATGATAGTTTTTTACCTTTCGCTACTCCCCAAAGTGTGAAATATTTTCGCAAAGGAATTTATCCATTTCTCAGCTACTAAAGGATTTTTAGTCCTATAGAATGTTAGTGGTTGTTGCCTCATGAATTGGTCTAACATTTATCCTACGCATTTGGGGATCAAGGTGCTTTATATGGGTAAGGTTATTATTCATAACCTGAGTGAGTTTTTCCAATATGGTGACAAGCTGATCAACACCAGTTGCATCACCAGCCCCACTTGAATTATCTTGAGTAGGAGGTAAATCCATACATGAATTACGTGTGTTTATATAGTTTTCCATTTCTTCCACTAGGCGCCATTTCTAAACAATGGCATAGACTATATTAGTTTATGAATCGCAATACATAATTCCAAACTTGTACAGTATTTAACATAAATTGAGAAGTTTATGGATATAATACATATTCATAAAAATGTTTTCTTTGAGGATGTATATACTGATAAACCCTTCATAATGGTTTGCAAAGAAAATGAGAATTATCCTAATCATATCCCCTAGGAGTGTCGTAACCCAGAGTACAGTAAGGCCCGTTGTCGTGCACCAGTTCTTGTTCAAGTCAAAATCAAATCGGTGTTTTTAGGTGTTACCCCTTGGTACATCTATACTAGAGACACCTCTACCTACTCGTATCTAGACAGGGATTTATTTCTTCAAAATCTCACAAAATCTATATAGTTCAAAAATTCTAGGAGGTTCTTATATACTAGTCCTCAAAGTCTATCTTAGTTTAATGTTCTCTAATCAGAGTTTTTCAAAATATAGCTTCTAAAGATTGTACTAAAATTACACTGATACCAACTATAACTCCCCAACCCTAGTTACATTGATTTGATACATTATTACATAACATTGGCGTGATCACAAATGATCAACTCTCGAAAGACCGATTAGTTTAGTAGCCTTGGAAATACTAGATACATTCATAAGTTTTACATTGCATTATAAAATGAAAAATTTCAACAACATAGTATTCATAGGCCACACCCATATCCCTTATACTATCCCTACAGGTTAGTCATAATATAATTCTTCGCATCTTGGGAAAAATAAAACATAGAATGGGGTGAGCTTAGATGCTAAGTAATGATAAAAATATTGCAGAAATTTTCATAAATAAGCATATACATTTAAGGATATGTAAGACTAAAACAAAAGCCTTTTAAACATGAACTTAATCATAGTATGGCAATGATAAAATCAAATAATTCCATTTATGTAATCACATGGGTATTCTACTAGTCGAATAGTCACATACAATATCAATAGCCACTTTTAAAATGGCGGGTTGCATAATGTCGGACTTCATAACCACATAGTCAAAGCCTTTTCCAATATTACAAATAATATTTTGTTGGGGCCATGTTCCAAGACACTGGTTTGACTCATGAGACCTTCTGATGCATTGAGGAGATATAGTTTTCTCCACCCGTCACTTACTAAGTCAAATGCATTCCTCATATGAAAAGGTTTAAACATAACATAAACATTCGAATTAAAACTAGCATAAAAAATGTATGTACATTATCCAAAAACCATGAATGGTGTTAAAATAACACATCCACAGTCAAACATATCAAAAAATCTTCAATACAATGTGGAAGTTTTGTATCATAATAAATCAACTTTAAATAAGCATAAAATCCTTCAAATGATTTTGACATAGATGAAATCAAAAAAATATATAGAACTATCTCTTTCTATTTTGAAATTATTTAAAAGTCATATAATTAAAAAAGAAAACATTTATTTTGATATTGTTTTTATAATCTTGTAAGGGAATCTTCAATGATGTTATAATGGCGTAAAATAGCCACACCCACTGTAGAAGTTAAAAAAATATTCTTACATTAATTTTGCCAAAAATTTCATAAAGTACCTTATTTGGAAAACAACAGAAAGATTCCATTAAAAACATATAAGTTAAAATAAGGGTATAAATCACTTTACCTAATTGTATAGTAATTAGTAAAAATGTTTTGGAATAAATTTTTAAGAGACATGGATGTGGATGCTAAAGAGGACCTAGTAGATACTTAAGTAAAGACAACCTCAGATAATAATGAGATTGTGAAATTAACCCTTTACATGTACTTTTCTAGGGTTGAGGGTACTCTAAACTCTTGTATAATAGTAACATCATTGTTTTTAAATTATAAAATAACTATATACATAAATATGATATCATATATGATCTTCTAATATTTCTTTGTTAATGGTATTTCAGTAGTATCATCCTTTCGGGTGTTAACTAATTCATTTTCTTTTACATGATTTCTTAAATAGGTAATTTTTATTATTGATAGGATGTATATTATTCATATTCATAATTATATTAAGTCTTTAAAAAAAATTTTAATCATCAAAAGAAATTTAGTCTTGAATGGATACGATGGGGAATAAATCATATTGCATTCATCGAGACGGAAATCCGTACATTTGCATGAGCGACAATATCATTTTTTCATATTAAAATAATGTATAATTAGATGCTATATAATATATACAGAATAATTATCATGTTATATTTATTATTTACATCATTTATACCCATTATTATACCCATCCAAATGATGAGGTGTTTGAATAACAGTTATACCACGACATAGATATAGTAATCTGTACGTACAAACGTATGTTGACTTTGTCATTTATAGAATGGATAGAATAATGAATTTGGTTGTACCATTTTTATAATAACATAAAAGTATATAGATGATAATATAGTTACTATTTTAGAATGGAAACAACAAAAAAGAAGTGGTGGAAGAATAAAAGAACTTGAAAGAGGTGATGAAATATTTAGCTATTCCTCAGGTTCTTCCTTTTGATTTGATCAAAAGGTCTCCATAGTTTATCTTTATGACTAAAATAAGGCCTCTAGGATGAAGGGAGGATATTTGAGATGATTTTTGGGTAGGGTTTGGAATATCCAAATGGATTTGAAGGTGTGAATTTTAGAGAAGGGGAAGTACCCTTTCATAAGAGTGTTGAGAGCCACGTTAGGTAAAGATTGAAATATTATTTTATAATAAAATCGTTTTCATTTCTTAATGGCTCTAAAATGAATTATGTAAAGGATAAGGAGATTATGGGTCTAAAACCACTCAACCAATTTGTTTTATATAGGTTTAGGTAAACATATTTTCCATATCATTTAGATTTAACTCTTAGAAAAATAGTTTGTCATTTACCATGTCTCTTTGTATTTTTATATTATATGGTTAATAAACATACTATAAAGTTACAAAAGAAACTCAAGTGGTTAATTAATTACATATATAATATAATTTATTCTGTTCAGCCTAAACATTAATTTTTAATAATAGAATATCAAATAATAATATAAAATTTGTTTTAAAAACTCTTTTATGTCAATTTTGACACTATTTGGTATTTTGTTTTTGTTAAATTAATTACATCATTATTACATAACTAAATTCATTTAATCAACCCTAATATTTCATATTAACTTATAAAATTAGTGTAATTCATTAAAAGTCTCTAATTTGATTTATTTTTATATTTATAATGACAATTATTTTAATCATTCATTAATAAGGTAATTATTGCATCATCGTTGTGACATAAATAAACTTAAATATATAATGTATAAAAATTATAAATAAAATACTTTTATATTTCAATTATTTATATATTTATAATGAATATTTTTTTTCAAATTTATCTTATGTATAACCCTATATTAAAAGTCCTTTATTTATTAAAATTTGATTTTAACTATTTTAACTCTTCTTTAAATAAAATAATAATAAATATCATAATCTAATCCAAGTAGACCAAATAGGTTCATATTTTATTTCTAAGGGGTTTTTTGGTCAAATTATACTTATCCAACAGAATTAGTACATGTGTTAGGGTAATTATGTTATCATTTTTACCCTAAATTACCCTATATACTTTTAACCGTGGTAAATAAAAGTAAAAATTTAATATTCACAAAAAATTATTATCATCTTATTGAATCACATTTTACATACTGATATTAACCGTGTATCTCATATTTTTGAAATTCATCACACAGAAGTGATAAAAAAAATTATGCAAATTTACAAATTCTCCTAGGAGGTGGCTAAAAGACGGTAAAAAGTTCAATAAACATTTTATATATCTAAACACATTATAATATGGATTCAACGAATTAAATTGAACTTATATGGGTATTATGTATCTATTTTTACCTAATATAAATTTAAATAAAATAAATAATTATTTATATAAATAGTCGGTTTTAAACAATAACTCAGTGTTTTTCACTATTCATAAAAAATTGAATGTTTTCAGAAAAATACAAAAAATTCACTCTAAGATAATTTCAGTATTCCAAATCCAAAAATGAAGTCCATTTTGAATGATAAAATTTATAAAATTTTAAATAGATTGTATTACTATTTCTAATGGCTAGTTTGATTGGTCTTGGTGTGTTATAATCTCGAAGTTGCATAAAATGCAGGTTATTGCCTTATTCAAAGGGAAACATACCACAGAAGCTTGTGGTGTTACTATAAAAATAATAAATATTAATATATCATGAATTCTTGTGGCTTTGGGAATTAGGTACATAACATAACATCCTAAATATGAGAGACTACAACATTATTTAAAATTACAATAACTTGTTCCCAGTAATCATCGGTCCTCAAAAATTACATGGGAAAACCAGGGAAGTACATAAAAAATTGGTGATCTATAAATCACTGTAAGGGGATTGATAGTAAATTACATGAATAATGCATTACTTGTTAGACAATAGGTATTTAAATGAGAGATAAATTGGGTTTGGATCATAGATATGAGATGTGAGGCTTGTTAACATAATGGAAACATAAAAATTTTGCAAACAACATGAACCATGCTATCATTATCATATATAAAAGATAAACTACATTGAGGAAAAAATGTGGGAAAAATCTCATGATGGATTTGGTTCACTCACTAATCCCTTTCATAAATTCTAATGAGACTAAAAATTACCCAAAATTTAATTTATGTTTTATTTAATTGAAAAATAAATGAAATATAATGTAAAAAATTAAGATGTTAATATAACCACTATTAAAATAAAAATACAATATACATATTCATATTATTATAAACATGAAATATATCTTTTTATAATAGCATTGGAAGACTTAATGGTATGTTATACGGTGGTGAGACTTCCTGGGGTGGTTTTATGTACATGGTTTAGGCCATGATATTGATAACCTTGATCATCTCCAATAAAAAATTTCACAGATTATGTGGTTGTTGGATATTGTCTTATTATTTTCAAGGTAAAATCACAGTGATATTATCTCCCTTGGATCCTCTGATAAATGGGCTAATATGGAATTATCCTTTATGTTTAGGCCAATTCTTCTTCTATCTGTGACAATTGAATTTATCATAACACAATATTTATACAAATCATATGATAACTATTTAACAATTATATAATAAATGGTCATAATTGTTAATAGTATTCAAGTTCTGATATGATTAAGTAAATCCAAGGAAGTTAATTTGCTTTATATTAGAATAATATGTAATTTGATTCAATCATAAAGGGGGTTTTAATTATATAAGATCAGGTCATTATAATTTCTCCCCTTAAGAAATTTGACCCTCAAAATTTTCCCAACAAAATATATGCATGATATTATGTTTCATCACCTACTCTAGTTCCCACAAAACCTCTTTAAACTTTTGGTTTCTCCATATCACTTTTACAAGTTCTGTGGTCTTATTTTTTATAACATTGTCTCTATTATCTAATATATTAACCGGATGCTGCTCTTATGAATAAACATTCTCCAATGGTTCTGCATCTTAATTCACATTATGTAAAGAGTATGATATATACCTAATCAACAGGGATAAATAGAACACATCATGTACATGATATGGGTCAGGTGGTAGATCTAGTCGATTGGAAACCACTCTGATGTGATTAATCATATCAAAGGGACTTATGTATCTTGGACTATGGTTTCCATTTCCCTCAATTCCCATGATATTATTCCATGGATATATGTGTAGTAATACCTTATATCCATCATCAAACCCTAGGTCTCATCAATGATATTTAGAAGAACAATTTTACTAGAACTAAGAAACACTGATGTGATTCTGAATTTCATTGACATTTTCCACCATTTCCTCAACCATTTATGGGCATAGAATTCTTCATTCACCAATATCATCCATGAATGATCGTGTTCATCAAAACATACCATAAATGGCTTCATTGGGATCCATTTGAATTCCTAATTGTAAAATATTATTGAATGAGAACATGATTAACAGAATATATTGATCTTATCCTCCATTGATGTCCAATAATCATGATCTAAACGTGTACTCAAGATTCAAGATAGTCCCCTAATACTTACCACTAGTTTCAAGGTGACAATCTGTACAAAAGGTGAATTCAGTATTTAGGTAATGTTATATACTCTTTTATAATATAGGGGAATGTTTTAAATCTTATTGAGATACAACTCCCAATGGTGTCCCATAAATCCTCACCACCTCTCTACAGTATATCCTTTCATGATGATCGAGTAAAAATTATTATCAAATTGAAATGAAGTTTGTATGATTTTCGAAGAGATTCATTACAAATCATATTTCATTATTTTATCTTGAAGACTTTGGAAGACTAGTGAAAATTTTAGTGGTTATGTTTTCCTATTTTCATCTAGGTATGTGTAATGGGTGTGCCATAAAATTTTATATTTTACATCCAGTCTTCACTTTTTGACATACAAGACACAATGATGTATATTTGAGGATATCCTTCATATTTTCATACTAACAGTTCTCACATAGTTATCAATAAATATTTATGATACTTGATGGATATAGAATATTGATCTCTGTTTATCATCTGAAAAATCATTCTTTTCCTGAGTAATTTTTGATACAAATAATCATGAACATAATATTAAAAATCCTCATAACTAATTTTTAACATTGATTATTTACCTTCTCTTATAGCTTTTACATTTTTCGACATACCCACATAGTCTCTTTAGAAATCCTTTATCTTCCCTAAAAGGGAGAGTTGAACAATAATTTTTGAAAGGATTTACGATGTTACTTTTGGTATGATTCCCTTTTCTATCCATTTCAAGTCAAAGAATATCAGATCATTCTAAATTCAGATAATTTATAATGTTTCTAAATTATTTCTAAACAGGGAATCTGCCACTTTATTTTCATTCTTATGATGGTAGTGGATTGATATTTCATTGTCCTATATCAACTTTAACTATCTTTGTTGGTTAATATTCCGCACTATATGTGTGAATATATACTAGTGAATCTTATGATCCTTATATATTTAATACTTTTTACAAATGAAATATAGTCTCAATATGTTGAATTAAAATTTTAGAAAAACAGTATCTTGATGATGTGTTAGGCAGTTTAATTCATGAAATTTAAATTTCATTCAGGCATAGAGTAACACATTTTCATTATGCATTCATACACAACCCAATCCCTTCTTTTATGAAATATTTTATACCATATGAAAAGTTCCACCATTGCTCATTTTGTAATTACATGTGTTGTGATGAACCTCATTTTCAACTACTTGAAGCACTCATAATCTGAATTATCCCAAACAAACATGAATAACTTTCCGGTTAGCTTGGTTATAGGGTTTGACAATCACGATAAATTTCATATAAATTGATGATAATACCCATCCAATATTAGAAAACTTCATATCTCTATAATATATTTTTCCCCAGTCATACTTCAATTTATTTTTTCATTGATGGTTCACATGTATACAATATAATGTGATATTCTTCCCAAAAAATGAGACAAATTTCAACAACAACTCACGTTTCTTATACTTTTCCTAACACTTATCATTTCATAATGTCCTGGATTACATATTTGATGCTCCCTAGGATCCTCCTGTATATTAGAGTTTATTAGAGTAACAACATTAAAGACTACCATAAATAATTTTTCAAAGAAATAAATAAATAATATACTCATTGAGTACATAAATAGTTATAGAGAAATACTGTGTATTAGTGGTGTTATAATGAACTCATATTATATGTAATATGTACAGAATAAGGAATTGAGGATATTCTCCTCCTTTACCCTTACATGAAAATACCCTAAAAATCCACCTTGGAGAAGTATTGGTATATGGACCCAGCCTTAAAACATTACTTAATCTTGAATTAAATGAATAATTCACATGGATGATCTTTTCAAGTTTAGATTTTTAGAGAAATAGAACATAACTATTACATCTCACGATATAATAATGTAGACACTTCTTCTCAGTTTCCATCATAAAACAAAAACTCTTAAAAAGAAACATGTCTAGTTCCATGTTTTAGAATGCTTATCTTTCCTTGATCTCATCCTCATCCCTATTCATCTTTAAGTCCTGTGGAAAACATTTCAAAAACTTGGTATGAGCATAAAAAAGCTCAGTAAAGGATACACAAAGAAGGAAAACTGTTAGTTTTTCAAAACAATAAGAAAACCATTAATACTTTATCAAAGTAATACTTTTCACCTTTATTAAGTATTAAATACTCTTTACTGAATAAAAGATCACTACTTATACTTTGTAACCAAAAGATTACCATAAACCCATATAAAGAACACATAACATATAAAAGTATCTTGGGACATAAACATACTTAAATGGAATAACCATACAGTCGACTTCCACACATATCTACATGGAATACCCATACGGCCAACTTCCATACCCAATACATTGGAGGATATAACGTAACCACTCATCCTGGTATTCACGGCACCACCCGTCATATGGTTCATCACGTAACCACCCGTCAAAAGTCCAAGTACCATTACAAAATCATAGTATATAAAACAATTATAAAGGAATGAAAACATTTACACATTTCAATCACAAGATATCACATCATGATACTATCATAAATAATAACATCTAATCAAATCATTAAAACTCTATGAGAGAAAAATCCCTATATACTTTGAAAATATTAAAAGTAGACATTTAAAAGAGATTTTAGAATCAAAGTGTCTCATACAACTTTGAAGATTTTAATGGAATTATAATTTTAAAACATTAATTTCTATATAAATGAATACTCAAAAACATTTTAAAAACATGTACATTAAAGATAAATATTTATAATAATAAATCTTTGAAACATTTAAAAATGTTATTTTTGTTAAAGAGTTTTTAACAAAATGAGAGACTCTTGAATACAAATAATTGTGGAATAACATTTAATACGAACTTTATAATATCATGAGAATAAATGGATTCATTATATAATATGTCAAAGGACAGTAAATACACCATATAAGAGTGAATTGGTGAATAAAAACAATAAAGTCTCATTGGAAATATAAATTAAGATGAAATCCATTGTAAAGATGATATCGTTAAATTAAGGATAAATCAATCTCATAAATATGTGAAAAAATATAAATACACACAATATAAGTGGATATTAAGTGTAAAATAATCATATGTCATTCACACATATTAATAGGATGACATATTCAATAACTACAAGTTGAACCCACAGAAATCGAAATTGGGTTAAGAAGTTCCCTTGTAAAAATTCGACTGCCTAACAGCGTCACATTAAATTTCATAAAATTATTTGACGAGAAAAAATGGGTATCTCATCACTTGGAAATAAATTTACATCAATAAGGATATATAAGAACATATACCAACATAATAATATGTAATATAAATGACATAACAAAAGAAGTCTTTTTAAAGAAGAGGAGGGAGAAAGGTCCCCATACCGATTTGGGTATCTTTCGAAACGTACACCCCATGGAAGAAGGGTCATACAATGAAGAAATAAATATCCATAAATGAAATTATATAACACAAAGAGTATAATAATGTGAATTACATACACCAATCAAACGAAATGGTTGAAAATGTAGCATAAATCTCACTGGAATAAAAGTGAGATGAAAAATCCCTTATGAAAACTCGGCAGCCTAACGATGCCACTTAAAAGTTCCAAAAATGGATTTATGAGATAAAATAGGGTCACTAATAATATGAAAATTTAAATTACAGTATGAGGAATATAAAATAGCATCCCCAAACATAATAAAGATGAGCTTAAAAGAAATGAAATAAAAGAGAGTACTTAAAAAGAATGAGAGAGGTTGGATCCCTTACCTCAAGTCTGACTTGTCTTGTTCGTTTCTTTATATTCCTGAATAATAAACATTTTTCAATTTATAATTGCTTAAGAACCTCATTTAGTGTTTATTAATCAATTTATATCACTTATTATAATGTTATAATAATTAGTTAATTATGCAAGTTCATATCAGATGTTTTTTTTCGATGTTTGGTATGTGAGTCAAAAAAGAACTTGTTTAAAAATGATTGTCCATGTAGTTATAAGTAAATCGTCTCCTGAATATTATTAATTATTTAAATATCATATATATCCAGTACATATTAAGTTTATACTATTATATAACATTTGGAGATAAAATGAAATGAAATGCACCGTTCATGGAGACAGTAGGCCATACGTACGCATTAACGCTACTTTCATTTCTTTGTCATATTAATGGAATTAAAAATAAATGAGAGATATATATATATTATAATTCTAGTATAATATATATTTTATATAGGTCAAATATGTTCATTAATTTCAATATTTATACATTCTATGTATTGCATGAACGAGTCACATCACATTAGTGGGCGGTAGTCCACACTTCCTCATATGAAATTATCGCATTTTCACAACATGAAAAGCATAAAGGTATGTTTTAAATATAAAATACAGAAGAATATAGAAAAAATTAATACCATTTGTATCATATATAAAATACAGTGACATCATAATGGCCACCATGAAAGGTGTTAAGAGAAGATTGAACAATCATCGTTTTGTGAGACAGTAATTCGCCATCCACAGAAACAGTATGTTCTTTTACCATTAGACGGAGCTGTGTGTAAGTTTAGCTCGAATATTTATCATAAAAACATCCTATTATATTTAAGATACTTGTATTGTTACAAAATAAAGTAATAAAAATAGTTTAGGGGGTTGGAGAAGCAAAATAAAACAAAAGAACATTTGGGAAGACTTTGCCTTTATATCGGGTAACTCCTCTTGGTTTGAACCAAAACGGTTTCTTGAAGTGATTTCTGCCTAAGGGAATGCTTCTAGGATGAATATAGGGATGTGGATAGATAAAAGGATCAGATTTTGGCCAAGAAAATGGCTTGATAGGTGTGGGTATGGAGGTAGAGGTTAGGGCCTTTTATAAGAGGGAGGAGGGGCACTCTTGGAAAGTTATGAAATGTCACTTTATTTTAAAATTCTTTTCGGATTTTAAAGGTCCCACAAAGAAATATTAATAGGATAAGGTGATAAGGGTTCTAAATCCACACATACTTTAGGTTTTTGACAAGTTTATGCCTTATATCTTACATTATCTTCTCAATCTATTTAAATCGTTTATTAATGAGGTAATCACTGCATCATCATGGTGGCATAAATAAATTAATTTATTTAACGTCTAAAAATTATAAAAAAAATAATATGATGTAGGAAATATCTTTATATTTCCAATAAATATTTATAGTCAAAAATATGACTTGTATAATCTCATTTAATTTTTTTTATTAAAACAATACATGTTTGTGACATTTTTATTTTAACTTTAAATAAATTGTTATTAATGTCATTTTCTTACCCATGTGTCTCCATGGGGTCCCCAAGTTGACCAATGGATTTTCATGGTCATAAATTATTCATCCAATAAGGGTAATACATTTTTCATGGTCATTTCTTATTATTATAATATTATCATTACTTTAAATTACACTAATTACCTTTAATCGTGATTAATAAAAATTAAAAGTAATTATTCACCAAAAAATATTTTCATCCCATTGAACCGCATTTTACATCATAATGATAACCGTGTATGATTTATTTTTTAAATTCAAATCACAGAGGTGGTAAAATTTCATTTAAACAAAAAATCATTATTTTAACTACCACTTTGCGGTTTCACTATTTATCAAAAATTGAAGATTTTCAGAAAAATACAAAAAATTCACCCTATGCTATATTTGACATTCCGAATTAAAAAATGATTTCAATTTTACAAAATTAAAAACATATAAGTTTCATTAATCAATTTAATAATTAATTCCTGTTGTCAAAACAAATAGTTGTTTTAAAAAACAAAATATATCAAAAGATTGGCACTAGTCTAAGTCCAATTTCAAAGTGAAATTAATTTCAATGAACACCATTGGATTAAATGGTAAAAATATATTCTAACTATACTTTAAACACAATTAAAAACATAATATATCCATACAAATAAATCAGATTAAAAGGAGGTTTTGAATTAAAATACAACATTTTCACAAAAAATGATCTTTATTGGAAAAATAAAAAAAATTTACACAGTAAATTTTGATGTCCAGATTCTAAAGAAGGATTTTATTTGGACCAATATAACATATGAAATTGTCAAAAATTGTATTTAAAAAGGTTTCACAATCAAAAGGTGTTTAATCGACCTTTTAAAGAATATTAGAATATTTACGCTTAAAATTGGATTCATTCGTATTTTAAGCCTCTAAAATTTATTGGATAAAAGAAAGAATATTTGACAAACATATATAATCATTTTGTAGTTAGTTCTGTTCATTCCCTCCATTACAACGGCTAGGCATTAACTACCATTTAAAATAATATTATTTTATTATTAGAGTGGAACGTAAGATTTCAAAGGAACTCATTGTTGTGTATTGGGTACGCCATCGAGCATAGCGTTCCCTTTAAAGTAATATTAATATTTTATTCACAAATATTAATAGATATGAAAAAGTAATATTTTCTATTTAACTGGGATGTTACATCCTTCCCCCTTTTTGGAATTTTGTCCTCACAATTTTAAAATTGGGATTGGAAAATTCATTAAAAGTCCCACATCAGAAAAAGAGTCAGTAAAACTATCACTTAAAAAGAAATAAAGATAAGTACAATGGTCAACCGAGACAACAGATACATTGATTCCATGAAAACATGGATATGGAGGAGAAAACAATCATCATGATCTGATGGAGAGTTATTGAAAACATGATTAGGAGAAGTCTAACCACCCAAAAGCCACAAACTTGTTATGGGTTAAATGGTATTTGATTCCCCCGTAGGAAAAGTTAATTGACAATGTTTTTGTTTTTAGTTTCTTTTCATTGAATAATTTACTAATGGGTTTAACTAAAACATAAGATAAAACACTTACTTGTCATGTAGACTTTAATCTTTTACTATATTTTTTACACAAACTAATATTTCCCCCAAAAGATGAGTATTTAGGAATACTTGTTCACATTAAGAGCGCTAAAATAAACTTCGATATTATCACAGAATCCACAAAAGATGAACTATATATTTCCCATGTCTTTAGACCTTAATAAAAACCAAAATGGTTAGTACAAGATTAGATAATCCCCAAAAATGATAATCTTTTTCAAAAAAACTACTCTTAATCTCCAAAAAATTTTCAACATAACCAAAAGTTCATCAAAGACCATTCAATAAATATATATCCATTAAATTCTTGAAAGTAATCAACACTAAGATTGAAACCCAAATCTCTGAAGGATTTGATCACATAGAATTCCAAGTTAAATCTTAGCATTTATCTCCAAATAACATTACTTTCTCTTAAAGTCTCGTATTGAAAAGTAATTAACCTAATCTTATATTCTCTATGATAGGTTAATCATTTTCATAAATAAAACAAATCATCATATTTCCACAATAGAAACATAGATTATTCCAAAATAAAATTCCTCTGTTTCTCCTCAATTGAAATCCCAAAGTGTTATATTTTATATAGGCATATATTGTTTCCACGAAAGAGAGAACATCTTCCAAAATAACCTTTATCACTCAGTCACCAAATCATTTTTCTACACTAAGTATATCCATTTAATAAAACATAAGTTCCCAAAATCAACTTATTCTTGATCCATAAAATCATTTAACAAAAATTTGTAAGTCATACTAACCAGGGACTTCACGTGGGCTAGTGGTAGGTCATCCGCCCTTATCACCCTTTGGTTGTGGGTTCGATTCTTGTGGCCTTGCCGAACGTGACAGGTTGTCACCCATCTTACAGGTTGTCCTTTTTATAAATCTCAAAAATAACCCTAACATGTTTTAACCTCAATGGTTTCCTTATACCTCTCATTTTCATCCAAATTCATTATGATCTCAACATCTTAATTATTGAATTCTTATTTAACCATCACAAGATAAAATAAAACAATCCCTAAAAAAGAAGAACACCATACCTTTATCATGGTGTCTATTTGGTTTCAGTGTCATCTTGTTCACGTAGGTAGAAGGT
The DNA here is from genome assembly GCA_963277665.1 of Viscum album. Classification (NCBI taxonomy): domain Eukaryota; kingdom Viridiplantae; phylum Streptophyta; class Magnoliopsida; order Santalales; family Viscaceae; genus Viscum; species Viscum album. The sequence goes on from OY728161.1 coordinate 1,878,892,468, forward strand.
CCATGCATCACAAAAATGACTTAGAGTTCCTTCAAAATCATTTGATTCCTCCATCCAAATACACCTTGTACAACATGGGTCATATGTGTGTTCACATAAAAAACAAATTTGGAAAATAATAATATATAACATATAATTTCAAAACATCGTATAAGACATTATTTCTATAAAATAGTCTGACCGAATTTGAGTTGAAACTTTCAATTAATGGTCCTTTTAAAATACCATAGGTATGTGCTGAGAGACTATATTTTAAAAGCAAATATAAATAGTTTTCACAGGGGTATCCTTCTTCAGCACCTTATTTAAAATCATAATATTCTTCAAAATCTTGTGATAAGGTAAAATATTTGAAAATGCCTTGATAATATCTACCTTTCTTGAAAATATGAGAATATTGTGAAAATATGATTTGTCTAAATACAACCCATGATCCATGAGGGTAACTAAGTATTGTGGAGGTGTTTGATATCTCAAAAGGCTGCTTGCAAGTGAGATGTATGCTATAAAAAGATTCACAATCATCCAAACATGACTTTGAAATAATTATTGCAAGCATGTCATCAGGAAGAGATAATAATGTCGTTTGAGATCCTCCTCCTTCCATTTCCTTGATCTGAAAAAGTTATAAAACAATGATTTAACTAATATAATAAACATAGGGACTAATCATGTGTTTAAAGTAAACTCATAATCCATAAAGTTGTCTAAATTGACCTATGATACCAATAATAAGGACCCAGCCTTAAAACATTACTTAATCTTGAATTAAATGAAAAATTCACATTGAGGATCTTTTTTGGTTTTTGAGTTTTAGAGAAATAGAACATAACTATTACATCTCAGGAGATAACAAAGTATACACTTCTTCTCAGTTTCCATCATAAAACAAAAACTCTTAAAAAGAAACATGTCTTGTCACATGTTTTAGATAGCTTGTCTTTCCTTGATCACGCCCTTGACCCTATTCATCTTTAAGTCCTACGAAAAACATTTCAAAAACATGGAATGAGCATAAAAATCTCAGTAAAGGATACCCAAAGAAGAAAAATTGTTAGTTTTTCAAAACAATAAGTAAACCATGAATACTTTATCAAAGTAATACTTTTCACCCTTATTAAGTATTAAATACTCTTCACTAAATAAAATATCACTATGTATCCTTTGTAACCAAAAGATTCCCATAAACCCATATAAAGAAAACATAACATATAAAGGTAACTTGGGACATAAACATACTTAAATGGAATAACCCTACGGTCAACTTCCAAACATATCATTAAATGGAATATCCATATGGCTGACATCCATAACCAATGCATTGGAGGTTATAACGTAACCACCCTTCCTAGTATTCACGGCACCAACCTTCATATGGTTCATCATGTAACCACCCGTCAAATGTCCAAGTACCATTAAAAAATTATAATACATAAAACAATTATAAAGGAAAGAAAACATTTCCACATTTCAATCACAAGAGATCACATCATGATATTGTCATAAATAAAAACATCTAATAAAATCATTAAAACTCTATGAGAGAAAAATCCCTTTATACTTTGAAAATATTAAAAGAATGCAATTAAAAGATATTTTAGAATCAAAGTGTCTCATACAACTTAGAATCTTTTAATGGAATTATAATTTTAAAACATAAATTTTCATATAAATAAATACTCAAAAACATTTTTAAAACATGTACATTAATGATAATGGTTTATAATAATAAATCATTAAACCATTTAAAAATGATATTTTTTTAAAGAGTTTTTAACAAATATGAGAGACTCTTGAATACAAATAATTATGGAATAACATTTAATAAAAACTTTATAATATCATGAGAATAAAGGGATTCATTATATAAAATGTAAAAGGACAGTAAATACACCATATAAGAGTGAATTGTTGAATAACAACAATGAATACTCAATGGAAATGTAAATTGGGATGAAATCCATTATAAAGATGGTATCCTTAAATTAAGGATAAATCATTCTCATAAATATGTGTGACAAATATAAATACATCCAATACATGTGGATATTCTGTTTAAAACAATCATAGGACATTCACACATATTCATAGGATTACATATTCAATAACTATAAGTTGAACCCAAAGAAATCAAAATTTGGTTAAGAAGTTCCCTTGTAAAAATTCGACAGCCTAACGGCGTCACTTTAAAATTCAGAAAATGAGTTGATGAGAAAAAAAGGGTATCTCATCACTTGTAAATAAATTTTACATAAATAAGTATATAGAAGAACATGTCCAAACATAATAATATTTAAATTAAAAGACATAACAAAATAAGTCTTTTTAAAGAGGAGGAGGGTGAACGGTCCCCTTACCGATTTGGGTAACTTTCGAAACGTACACCCCACGGAAGAAGGGTCATACAATGAAGATGTAAATACCCATAAATGAAATTATATTACACAAAGAGTATAATAATGGGAATTACATACTCCATTCAATGGAAATGGTGGAAAATGTAGGATAAATCTCAAGGGAATAAAACTGAGATTAAAAATCACTTACAAAAACTCGGCAGCCAAACGACGCCACTTAAAACTTCCAAAAATGGATTTATGAGATCAAATAGGGTATGTCATAATATGAACATAAAAATAACAGTATTAGGAATATAAAATAACATCCCCAAACATAATAAATATGAGCGTAAAATAAATGACATAAAATAGAGTACTTAAAGAGAAAGAGAGAGGTTGGATCCCTTACCTCAAGTCTGACTTGTCTTGTTCATTTTTTTATGTTCCTGAATAATAAACTTTTTTCAATTTATAATTGCATGAGGAAATCATTTAAAGTTTATTATTCAATTCATATCACATATTATGATGTTATAAAAATTAGTTAATTATGCGAGTTCATATCAGATGTTTTTGTCGATATTTGGTACATGAGTCAAAAATGAACTTGTTTGAAAATGATTGTCTATGTTTTTTAAGTAAATCATCTCTCAAATAGTATTAATGATTTAAATATAATATATATCCATTTCATATTCATTTTATACTATTACATAAAATTTGAATATAAAAAGAAATGAAATGCACCGTTCATGGAGATGGTAGGCCGTACGTACGCATGAACGCTACATTCATTTCTTTGTCATATTAATGAAATTAAAAATGAATGAGAGAGATAGATATATTATAATTCCAGTATAATATATATGTTATATAGGTCATATTTGTTCACTAATTTCATTTTTTATACATTCCATGTATTGCATGAATGAGTCACATCACTTGAGGGGGCGGAAGTTCACACTTCCTTGTATGAAATTATCGCATTTGCATAACATGAAAAGCATAAAGGTATGTTTTAAATATAAAATACAGAAGCATATAGAAAACATAAATACCATATATATCATATATAAAATATAGTTACATCATAATGGACACCATCAAAGGTGTTAATAGAAGATTGAACAATCATCGTTTCATGAGGCAGTAATTCACCATCCACAGAAACAATATGTTCTTTAACAATTATACGGAGGTGTGTGTAATTATAGCTTGAATAATTCTCATAAAAAAATCCTAGTATATTGATGATACTGTCTTTGTTACAAAATAAAGTAATAAAAAGGGTTTAGGGGGTTGGAGAAACAAAATAATACAAAAGAACATTAGGGAAGACTTTACCTTTATATCAGGTAACTCCTCTTGGTTTGAACAAAAAGGGTTTCTTGAAGAGCTTTCTATCTAAGGGAAGGCTTCTAGGATGAATATAGGGATGTGGAGAGATAAAATGATCAGATGTTTCTCGAGCGAATGGCTTGAGAGGTGTGGGTAATGAGGTAGAGGTGGGGTCCTTTTATAAGAGGGAGGAGGTGCACTCTTCGAAAGTCATGAAATGTCACTTTATTTTAAAATGATTTCCGATTTTTAAAGGTACCAAAAAGATATATTTCGAGGGTAAGGTGATAAGGGTTAGAAATCCACCCATCCAATAGTTTTTTTACAAGTGTATTTCTTAGATATTACATTATCTTTTCATTTTATTTAAATCATTCATTAATGAGGTAATCGTTGCATCATCATGGTGTCATAAATAAATTAATTTATTTAATGTATAAAAATTATAAAAAATAATATGATGTAGGAAATATTTTTATATTTCAAATGAGTATTTATAGTCAAAAATATTACTTGTATAACCCCATGTAAAAATTGTTTTAGTGAAATAATACATGTTCGTGACATTTTTATTTTAACTTTAAATAAAAAGTGATTAATGTCATTTTCTTACCCAAGTGGCTCCATGGGGTACCCAAGTTGACCCATGGATTGTATTGGTTGGACATGATTCATCCAATAAGGGTAAGACATGTGTCAAGGTTATTTCATATTATTATAACATTATCTTTACCTTAAATTACACTAATTACCTTTAATCGCGATTAATAAAACTTAAAAGTTACTATTCACCAAAAATTATTTTCATCCCATTGAACCACATTTTACATCATAATGACAACCATGTATATTTGATTTTTGAAATTCAAATCACAGAGGTGGTAAAATTTCATTTAAATGAAAAATGAGTTTTTTACTACCACTTAGTGGTTTCACTTTTCATCAAAAATTGAAATTTTTCAGAAAAATACCTAAAACTCACCCTAATAAATATTTGATATTCCGAAATAAAAAATTATGTCTATTTTACAAAATTCAAAACATATAAGTTGAATTAATCAATTCAATAATTAATTTCCATTGTCAAAACAAATAACGTGTTTTTAGGAATCAAAATATATCAAAATATTGACATTAGTGTATGTCCAATTTCAATGGGAAATTAATTCCAATGACCAACATTGGATTAAATGAAAAAATATATATTCTAAATACTCTTTAAACACAATTAAAAAGACAATCTATCCACATAAATAAATCAGATTAAAAGGATGTTTTGAATTAAAATTCAACATTTTCACTAAAAATAATCTTTATTGGAAAAATAAAAAAAAATTACACAAAGTAAATTTTGATGTATAGATTCTAAAGAAGGGTTTTATTTGGTCTAATATAACATATGAAATTGTCAAAAAGTGTTTTTAAAAAGGGTTCACCATCAAATGGCGGTTAATCAACCTTTTAAAGAATATTAGAATATTTACGCTTAAAAATGGATTCATTAAAATTTTAAGCCTATAACAGTTATGGATAAAAGTAAAAATATTTGACAAACATATATAATCATTTTGTAGTTAGTTCTGTTCATTCTCGCCATTACAATGGTTAGGTGTTAACTACGATTTACACTAATATTTTTTTATTATTAGAGTGCAACGTAAGATTTCATAGGAACTCGTTGTTGCGTATTGGGTACGCCATCGAGCATAGCATTCCCTTTAAAGTAATATTAATATTTTATTCACAAATATTAATTAATATAAAAAAGTAATATTCTTTATTTACCTGGTATGTTACAATTGGGATCCATGTAGCAGATCAAACTAGTCATTAATCCATGGAAGATGATACTTGTTCTTCATTATGATCTTTCTGATATCATAGTAATCAATATAAAGGTTCTTTGGGCCATCTTTATTCTTGATGAAGAGAATAGGTGTTCCCCATTATAAAGAACATAGCAGAATACACATTTTATCCACATTATCATGTTGTTCATTATTAAACTCCTCATGTTTTATAATAAAATTCATTATGGAGTATTGGATATTGGCAAAGCCCTAGATAAAATATCGATTAAAATTTTGTCCTATCGGTTTAGAGGATGATGATCTAATTATTTGATAACGGCATTATCATATCCACTCACAATATTAATTTCTTCAGCAATGATCTTTTCCTTAGAATCATTTCTTTGTTATAAATACGATTTCCCATAGGGAAATAATATATATTATTGAGATGATTATTGTAAAGGCCATTCATCCTTGTTCATGGACTTATTCAAGTTCAGAAGATGATTGACGATTTATCAAATCATATACTTATTATAGAAATTTCATTTCACTCTCTATATATATATCCAATACATATATTGAATTTCATCAAATTTTATTAAATTGTATATAAAATGGTTCTATGGGAATTTAATCACACACATTTTTGTAGGGGAGGAGTTGTATACTTGGGGGGGATTAATATACCAATTTTTTGTTTTTAAAAATATCTCTACATACATGCTTTGTGGCAGTGATTTAATAGTTCTATTGAGCTTTCATGATGATAAATAATTTTATTATATATTAATTAATTAATTATGAGCTTATATTTAATCATTTCATTTTTAAGAACCACCTTAGTATTTGAAATTGAATAAGCTCACCCTTGTATCCTTGAAGTTTATTATTACTTATATTCTCCAACCACCTATAGAATTTTTATTTTGTTACAATCTACATGTGTCCCTTAAATATTAAATATTAGTAAAAGGATACGGGTTGACTAGATTATTCTAATATTTCATTAAATTTGTGCCTTTTTCCAATCATCATTTAGTATTTATGTTCCCTTCCTTTACACATCGAAAATTTTTCTTATCCCCCTTTAATAAATTTCTAGGGAGCTTCTTTCCACACTTTTTTCATGTTAGATGTTGAAATTTCTTTCCGCCTTAATATTTCTCCATCAGAAATCAAAAAAAAACTCTATCATGCACATCTAATCTTCGTGTGATGCTCGAGATTCACGAATTCACATTTATACTTTGTGGGAACATCAGAATGTTTTCTCATATCCATCAATATTCCTAATCACTAGGGACATTCATAGAAATGTTTTTAGCAAATTAAAAAGGTGTAAATTTTCATTCAAGTGTAATAAAAATTATGGCGGTGTATCTTCTATGTATTCTGAAGTGTTTCTCGTATCCCCTAATGTATTCATCTCTTTTTTCAAACGGGAAAGAAAAACCCCTTCTAATTTATGTTAGATAGTTTTTGGGAAATAATTTTTATTATTTTATTTAAAATTTATTGTACACAATCACTTCAATATCATCCTCATGCTTTGTATTATTAAATAAGTAACACCACTAATTAGATTTTCTATCTATATGATAACCATTATGTATAAAATTATATTTGTTAGAACATTTATGGATGGATAAGAAAATATCAATGGAGATGATTTATTATTCATTGATTAAGGGATCATAAGATCTATTTATATTCGAATGTGTTTCTTGTATAATGGTATCAATTGCATTTTTTTATTTCTTAGGTGGATTTGGGGACAATTAGTGATTCTCGTTTCTATTATGGACCTAAGACAACTGAGAGAGTATCGTCACATAGTTTGTGATTCATTCTCTCATTAGGTTAGGAAAATCACCGTTGAATACATGAAATTTCGTTTCATGTATATTTTTTACCCAGTTCCTCCAATTTATAGCCATTGGATAGAATAAAGGGAAAATTTGGGATAATTAATTTTTAACTATTAATCTCATACACATAGAGGTAATTTTATTAATGGGATAGTTTATAAATGAAAATTATTCCTTAAATTTTTAATTTTTAGCATTAAATATATGTTATGCATTATATTTTTTGTAAAATATATTTGTATATAATTTTTTGTTCTCCTAATAATTGTTCATAACAAGATTCTAAATTTTCCATGTAATACAACTCATGTTTGTAAAAACAGGTGTGCATAATGTCACATTGTCATGAACAATTTCTCAATTGGTTCAAGTTTGATATAGGTTTTTTTGATCGTTTCCCATATGTACATGTGTTCTAGAGCCACGTCAACATTTTGTATTTAGAAAAATATATATTTTCATATACAGAACATACTATATACTTTACCTAAAATTTTGGATGTTTTTTAAGGTTTAGTCCTATACATTTTTATATCCTTAGAGTTTCCTAATCATAATCCCAAACATAAATTAACATTACTTTGATAGAAAACCATGAAAAACCTTTTCTTTAATAAACATTAATTAAAGATTAATTACATATTAATACACATAATAAAACATATAAGATCATGAGGTCCTTTTTGTTTAGGAATTAGTTAAATATCATAACATCTTGAATTGTGGATACAACAACATTATTTACAATATCCATGAAATTATATTAGAAAGAATTCTCCCTCTACATACATACTAATGGGGTAGGATATAATATAAAGTAAATAAATAATTAATGAATCACATGAAGAACATGTTACATGTAATATTATTAGTTTTTAAATGGTACATAAAAGTGGTGAGAATATTAATAATGAATAATGAGAAGTTGTTACCTAAATGAAACAAGGGATATGTGGAAAAATATTTAAACAAATCATTATTAACATATATCAAATAAAATAACCCTTAAATCATAACATGGTGGGAAATGTCCCAAGATGGCTAGTTTTACTCCCAAATCCCATGGATGATGTATCATGAGAGTATAACATTACCCCAATATAAAGTTTTTTTTAAAAGTATCAAAATCCAAAAAACATATAATATAACAACAATAAGATATTAATATAACCATTATTCTATTGAAGATGAAATTTAAATATTAATATTATTAGTGTTTTAATGCATATTCATTTATTACATCGGAAAATTCCATATAGGTAAGGATGGGATGGTGATATTTTAATGAGGTGGTTCATCATACGTGGTTCAATTCATGATCTCCATGAGGTTAAACTTCTACCATGACTGGTTTTTCTCGTGATTTATTTGTTGGATTTCTTTTCGGTTCTGGTCAAGGTCAAATCCCATTGATGTTATCTCCCCTGGATGATCTGATAAATTTAATTTATAGGGTACAATACTAGTCATTGAGGAAATTTATTCTTTTTTTCAATTTAAATTGGATTTAACATTACCCTATATTTATGTTAATCATATGATAACTATTCAACGTCTATATTGTTAATGGTTATGATTCTCATTAGTTCTATAAAAGTGATATGATGTAATTAAACCAAGGATGTGTATGTGTTTTCTATAACCATAATTGGTCATTTAATTCATCATCCAAGGTAATATTACTTATAATTTTTTAAGTCTTTAAATTTTTATTATTTCTTTTTATAAATTCACTATTATTAATCATCCATACTAAAATAATTACACTAATAAGTTACATATATTGGGATGTTATTGTGTCAATGGAAAAACATATATCAATATCCTATTCCAATAATATTTAAATATGATATTAATGAAATAATTTCAATTCTAAATTTACAATATAACATGTTGTTTATTACCATTCTATTTACTGAAAAATTATAAAATCATTTGTGCATACATGTGGACTACCACCTCCATGAAGCGATGTGATTCGTTTTTCATCACCAAATTACATTAATGATATATATAGTTTTATTTTTTTTAAATGTGTTTTTTGATATAATTATATTTCTATAATTTTAAAATAATACATAAATTCTATTCACAGTAATCGTTGAGAAATTAAAAAATTACTCATGTTCGCATACAGCCTACCATCTCCATGATGGTAATGTAGTTATTTATTCACTATCATCTATCGTGGTTTTTTATAAATTATAATTGATTTATATATATGATAATAAGGTCATTATTATTATTCTAATGATTATGGTCTCACGAACACTCTTCACCTCATCATCCTAGAAAATTCATTTTGGATAGGTGAAGTGCATATCATCAAGACTCCCAACATAAAAAAATGATTATAAAATTGTATATAAAATACTAATATATATGATAGAAAGGAATTATAAAATAGAAAAAAATCATAAAAATTTAAATTATTAAAATAATTTTATTATTTTGGATGATAAAGAACTTACAAGATGAGTCGAACTCAAGGTAATGTACATTTTTAAATCATTTTTTAATTATTCCTTACAAAATCCCTTTCTTATATTTCCATATTTAATAAATTATTTCATTTATTTATGTATATGGACATAAATGAATTATAAAGGTAATTTTAGGCCAGTTTTGTCTTTTTTTCAGTGGGTTTCAAAAGTAATATTTGTTAAAACATAATATGAATAAATTTTTACATTATTTATAAGTAAAAAGGGAATGTTTTATTTTATCATATATTGTTAAAATGAAAATTCTCACATATATAAGAATTATTTTATATTTTAGTTATTTCATAATATAACATTTTCATCAATGAAAAATGTACTTTCCATTTATTAAGGGAATTTAAAATTTGAAAATATATGGTTTAGAGGAAGGGTATATTTCAATATCAGAAAATTTTTTGTTATGGGTACAAGTAATTGATTTTTGTTACATATTTTATAATTATTATTTTTATTGTAGATTTTATAAAATGATTGTTTTTTTGTAAACAAATATAGTATGGGTGGGTTTGTAATATCCATCAAATTAAATATATAATATTTTATTTTTATAAGTTGACCATGATTATTATTTCATGTGTAACCATGAATTTTATTCCATGTGTAACCATTTGGGTTAGTCCATTTGTAACAGTGAGGGATACTCAATATTTAAGAGTGAGAATAAATTTATGTGTTGAGTTACCTACCTGATTTATCTATGATTTATATCATTTTTAAAGGAATCATATTATTTTAATGGTATTTTAATGAGTTATATTTGATGAAAATTATATTCTACTACTTATAGATAAAATGTATAACTTTTTGAAAATGTTTTATATATTTTCATTATTTAAATTAAATAATTCTAAGAAATATTTTTCATTGCAAATTTCTCAAGAAATTTCAGTTGAAAATATTTGTATAGAAATCGTGACATCCTCAATGAAAAATGATAATTTTAAACCCATTGAATATTTTTAAATAAAGAATACATTTTATACATTTGTGGAAAATGGTTATTTATTTCTTTATTGGACCCAAACTATTTGTTCTATTCTCATTTTTCATTTTAAAATATGTGTAATGTGTTTTATAGATGATTTGTGAAAAGATGAGGTTACTATAAAAATTGTAAATATATTTCATGAAAATAAAACTTTACATATATTAAAAGATGTGTTTTTTGGAAAAATGGACATTAAGTGGGAGTGTGGAAATTATTTTATAAAATATATTTATTTATGGTTGATGACCAAATTTTACAAAACAATAAAACTCAAATATCTTTGAAATTAATGAAAATGAATTCTTGTAAAAATAAACATGAATATGTATTGTTTAATGCTGGTTCCTTATCGTTAGTAATACAGAAAGGGTATGAATACTTTTAGATGATAAGATAATGTATATAAATATAAATAACAAATCGTAATTTATAGTTATCATTACATTTTTTAATTATATTTATGAGGATTCTTATAATCAATATCTTTTAGAAATTTATTCAATGGATGAAATAGGTAATCTTTAATAGAATAGAATGAGAAGGAAAAAATTTAACCAAATCAGCATCCTAAAATTTTTGTAATTGTAAATAAAGTATTTTTTTGATGTGATGTTGAATTTGATGAAATATATATATCATGGAGGTATCCTTTCTAGAGATCATCTATATTTATCCCAAAGGATCATGTCTGTAGTAGAAAATTGTTTGTGATAACAACCTCCAAGATTCTGTTGCAATTGTTACCCTTTGGTAGTTTAAAGATGGATTAGTGGACTATAAAAGATATTTTATGTCATGGGTTTCTCATATAACCAAATCTATAATCATTATATTTAGAATTTTAAAGGTTAATGTGGATAATAGTAGAAAATTATTAAAAATATCATCGAAAGAGAAAAGGATAAAGTCATTGAATTAGATGAATATAAAACTACTTCCCTTTTTAAATATATTATTCTGTTATTTTGACTTAATATAGAAAATCATAAAATGGAATTGAATAAAAAAGTGTATGATTCAATGGCTAAAAATGATGAAAACATCACTCATTAGAAAAGGTATGAAAAATATTTCATTCGCAATTTTGATAGTAATGTTATTCATTTTTTGTCATTATTAAAACCAATATATAAAATGGAATTAGAATCTTATGAATTTAAGAGATATGAGTGACATTGATAATTTATCAATATGGTTGGAATGTAATTGGTATATGTTGAGTATTTCTTTAAAAACAAGCAGAATAAGTGGACTTGGAGGTAGAAATTTGGAAATAACCCATCAATGAAATATGGTTGAACAAAATTAATGTATCTAATTTGTGAAAGGAGTGGTAGAAACCACTAGACAGAATGCCTTATCAAATCTAAAAAGTTATTCTAATTTGGTGTGTCTAGGAATATTTCTCACGGTTACGGTGAAAATGATCATTGTTGTGGAATTAAAAAATTTGATATGCTAGTATTAATTTTTTTTCAGTGTAATGTTATGGGAAATTGTGAATATGAATGATTGATGAAGAAAACAAAAAATGGGTCGACAAAAAAAATATTATATTAGTGGTGAGAGGAACAAATTTTAATATACTTCACTCGATGTTGTTCCATCATTCAAAGTTGTAACATTTATATTGATTATTTACTATTATTATTTAAATCTCGTATTTGATTTCAAGAATACCTATTCATTCATTACTGAGAAATTTTTTAGTAAAATAAAAATTCTACGTCATGAAATGAAGCTAGAACATATGGTAAAAACACATAGGGGGTATTAAAAAAAATTAAATTATAATAAAAATATTATTCTTCTCTTTGTAATGAAATTTCCTAAAATATTTTCTATAATTATCCTAGTATAATTTAATGTTATTCTACCTATGGATTAGGTATCTCTATTTTCCGTGAAAAATATACTATAGAGATAATATAGTTTTTTTCAGATATAGTTGCATTATGTATTCATGAATACATATATTACTTTGATAAACTATATATATGTTGAGAAAATAATTAAAATAAAATGAAAATATTTTTCACATATCATTGAAATTATATTTAATATATAGAATTATGATTTTATGGTAGTGAAATAATACATTAATATTTTTATAGATTAGTTTCATAGTGTTATGCCTGATCAATAAGGTGAATTTACTATAAATATAGTCCATTATTGTTATACAATTTCTAATCCCCCGTATTAAATAGAATAATTAGATATTTTAGAATATAAAAATTAAATGCTAGTTTTTTTTGAAAAAGTCTTCTATCCTCCTAAAACATAACTATGGGCTGCTCAAAGTTTTATTTTTCAAAGATAATGAAGGTTTTATAAGAATTTTAAATGATTATAGTGATTTGGATAAAATAAATTTCAAGAATAAGTATTTGTTTCCTTATATAAAAGAATTTTTTGATCTACTCAAAGGTGGTAAGAATTTCTTGAAGTTTAACATATGATCAATATACTATCAAATGAAGGGGATTTAGGATGGAATATCTTAGTTTATTAAATTATTTATGAGGATAATTAAAAATAATTAAGGATGTTTTTAGATAACCCTTAATTAATATATGTTTTAGGGAATATTTTTTAAATTTTAATTTTTCTCACAAAACATTTTAATCATTGGAGAAATAATAAATAAATATGGAATAATATTTAATACATTAAAGAATAATGTGTTAGGTGATTGGAAAGACCAATAAATATAACAATGATTAATAGTTTTCTTCAAATAGATGAATATTTATAGTGGTTTTTTAAAAATATTTATATATAATCTATCCCAATTAATAGAATTACATGATATAGAATTTAATTCAACTAATAAAATGAATATATTTATTATTTCCATGAGATGATAATATTTTTGGTGAATGATGTATTTTGGGATCTTCTCTCAAGAAATGGTGTGTTTATATTCTATAGTGACTCTTCATTTTAAGGTATTTGTTGTGTCCTGATGTAGAATTATCTAGTAATTTCATACTTTATAAATAAGTTAAAAAAATAAAAAAATTATCTTACCCCTAAAATTATTAAAAATATATAGTTTTTTCAATAAAATATTGATTACATTATTTATAAGGATCTCATTTTGAAATAAATATTGATCATAAATTTATGATGTAAATATTCACATAGATAAAGTAAGAACATGAGACAGAAGAGATGGATGGAATTGATAATGGAGTATTAATACACTATTCATTACCATCTAGGGAAGGGAAACAACGTTGCTCTTGCTTTATGTCAGAAAAATAATGACTTATTAACCAAGAAATGTTTATTACATAACCCTTTGGTTAGTGATTTGATAAATTTTTAAATATAAATTATTCCTATGTAAATATAGACCCTTTGGTTTCAGGTGTCAATACTATCATATCTATTAGAAATATTTATGCAATATTGAAAGGAGGGCCATGTTTTATAGGAAAAGTTAGAATCTGTTAACATGGGTATTTTGGAAGCTTGTAATTTTTATTAAGGAGTGTTTATTAGAGTTGGGAAATAATTTTTTATTCATTTATATTCCAATCTAATATGGTAATTTTTGAGTTAATCACATAGTTCATAGTTTACTATTCATTATAGAAACATTATAATGTATATATAACCTCAAGTGTTTTATGAGTTGGATGAAATGAAAAAAGATAATATTGAAATTACTCTAAATATTATAAAATTTCAATACTTTAATAGAAATTTAAAATTTAAAATGGGAATATTTTTATATTTTCTAGATCTAAGGTGGAAATGGGAAAATATTTCCATGGAATTAATAGTGGGATTGGCATAAATATCTCAAGGTAATAATTTTATTTTTGTTATTTTTAATCTATTATCTAAATATGGGAATTTCTATCAGATTAAATATAAAATATCATTAGATCATATATCTCAACTATATCTCAAAGACATTGTTGGGTTATATTGTGTCTACCTCTATATTTTATATCATACTATAGTCTGAGTCTCATGTTAAATTTTTGAAATGGAATTGAGAATTCAATGGGAAAAGAATTAAAATTTTGTATATCTATCCATCCACAATCCGATGGATTTTCTCAAGGAATGATCTAGACATATGAATACATTCTTCATAATTATTTAATGTATTACTAGGGAATTCAGGATCAACACATTTCATTCATTGACTATTATTAATATAAAAATATTTATTCCAACAGGATGATAGATACTTTTGAGGCATTATATAGAAAGAGGTGTTTAACTCCAAGTTAATGGGATAGTTGTTGACAATGTTTTTGGGAAAAAGTTGGTTGAAGAAAATGTTGAGAAGGTAGATATGACTCACCAACATGTTTGTACATCATGAATTAAGAATAAAATCTATGGGCATAGCCACAGGATATACATTTCATTATGGGTATGTGGTTTTTTTTTCATTAATGTATGTCCATGAAAATTTGTTATTCATTTAAAAAAAAGATTACAATTCCTTGTTTAAATAAACCATACGTTATCCCAGAGAAGGCTTGATTTATTTATCTCTGAGTGGAATCAGCTTTGAGATTATCCATGTTATACAATGGTTTTCTTGTTTCGATGTTAAAAAGATTTGATTATGATCTATCTCATGTTTGAAACCCCTAAGTTTGTTCATTTAAAATGATATTCATTCATAATAGTTACTTACATGATAGTTTCATGAATAGAGAGAGTAAGTTCTATTGAAAATTTTGATTCATAATGTTAGGGTTTTTTGGAATAACGATATGTTTTATGATGTAATATTGGAACCTGAAAAAGATATTAGGATGAAATAATCATAGTTATTTTAGTGATGAAACAAATTACAGTGGATAAATAACCAAACGTATGTAATAAATTACTAAAAAATTTAATTATATAATAATATATTTTAATATTTATTAGTATTCAATAAATATACAGAAGTATTCAATATAAAAACATTATGGTTTTTTTAAATAAAATATAAATTGTTTAATTAATCTCTTTTATTATATGGTTTTATTTAATATTAAAAATCTAAAAATATATAAAATAAATTTTAGAAGATGAATTTAATTTTTTATTGATTCGCGGTAAAATTATCATTAGTTGAGATTTTGATAAATTTCTAAAAAGTATGATTTTTCTAATGAATAGTGAGAATTTTATATTACTATTGAAATATTTAGTTTCATTAAAAGAATTTATAGATTAAAATTATAAATTATATTTTTTTTAAATATAATTTTCATTATTAAAACAAAACCAAATTTTATTTTGGTATAATAATTATACTTTAATTTAGAATGAAAAAAATTATATTACATTAAAATCAAATTTTTGGAAACTATTTTTAATCACATTCTGTGTATTTCATATTAAATCAATCTATTTCATTATGTTTTTCTGAATAATGAAAATGAAATTCTATATTTATAATTAAGATGTCAATATTTTTTAAATATAAACATTTTATTTTTATTCATTATGAATATTATTCATAGTAATTTCTGTTACCATGGTAATGGTAAATGTTTTATTTACAGGTATAAATATTTTTATATAAACTTCTATGTAACCCAAAAACATTTAATAAATTTATTTTATGAAATAATTTTTTCCATAGTCATTCAATGTTCAAATATATGACCCTTTTCTACCATATCTCCATGATTTTGACATTTGAAATATTTTTTGTAATAAAAAATCAAAAATACCATTCCTTTTTTAATAATTAAATATTTGATATTGGTATAAATAGAATATATTTTTGGTTCCAAACTCTAAATATAAATATAAATGATTTTTATTTATCGTGAAAATTTATTTAAAATTTTTATTAATGAAATAAATACCGTAAATCCTTACATAAAGTATATATAACATCTATTCATTTAATAATAAAAATAAATTATTTTAAAAATATTTTAATATAATATTATTTGAATTAAATATTTTATTCCGTATTGTTTTAGATAAAAATTAAATACTAAATAGGGTTTACTTCATTATATAAAATTTTCATTTTGGAATTTAGTTCTAAATGTCAAAATAATTCAATAGTTCCATAAATGAAATTATTATTATTATTTTAAAAATAATATTATATTAAATAATTTAAAACTAAAAAAATAATATTTATTTGAGTTTATAGGTAATGGAAGAAAATATCATAAACTATCCATTTATAGACCAATTAGACTTTTATAGTATCTTTATTGATTCATATCAAATAAAAATGTTAATAAAATTATATTTGTCAAAAAAATGTAAGAAATGTTTAAAAAAGAATGATAACATCACTAAAACATGTACCATTTTATTATATAATATTATTTGGAATATTCCTCATATTATATTTTAATCTTATAAAATTGGTTCCATTGGAATTTGAAAATTATTTTATATTTATTTAATATATCATTGAATTATAAGTGTGTCACTCCTCTCTCTTATAAAATGGCACCTCAACTCCTATATTATAAAAACATCATATTTTCATATAATACCTACCAAAATAGATTGTTTACATCCCTGACCATGTCTTATAGGAATGTTTTTATCAATAAACAACCTTAGAAAATATTTTCATGAAAACCTTAAGACTTTTTCGAAAGAAGTGATATAGTTCTTAACTATATGTTCTCATTTAGTTTCTTTTTATAACATCACCAAATAATATTGAAAACTGAATAAATTAAAAAAATTATCACCCAAATTATGATATTTTATAATTTTAATTTAATAAACTATTTCTATAACCTATTATATCAAATAGGAAAACAAACCGTTGTTCATATGTTCAGTGGAATACAACATTGTCAACCGATGAAAATTAATTTCATCACCAAACCTTACAAATGGTTTCAAAAAATGAATTAATTAAATATATATATATATATATATATGTGATATTTAGGACATATTTATAGATCTGAAATAATAACATATCATTTACATGCTTAACAATTCATTCAATAAAATTTGATATGGTTCTTTCATTTTAAGTGTGCACTACCAACTACATTAAGTAATGTGGTTACTTTTTCATTTCCCAATGTGTTGTATGAAAATATAGGTATATTTAATGATTTTTTTATTTATGATACAATGATATTTCCATAATGTTTAATAAATTATTTCATTCTTTCTATAACAAAAATTGAATAATTGAAATGTTACTCATGTTTATATACAACTAATCATCTCTAGGATTGTAACATAGTTCATTATTCATAGACCTAATTAAATGTTACTTATGAAAATATAATTGACGTATAAAAATGATTACTATTTTATTTTTATTCAGTAAATTATAAAATACAGACATTTTTTTATTATTTTCAACGTACTGACGTCATTTTGGAAAAATGAGAGGAATATCATCAAAACATCCAATATAAAGTCAAATTATTATGTGATTGAATATAATATAAAAATATATAAGATAAAAAAGTATTAATAAATATGATTTAGGTTATTAATATATTAAAAAACCAAATAATTGTATCATTTGGATGATAAATAGAAGACCTGATGAGTCAGGCTCAAGTTAAGGGACTTTCATAAAAAATAATTTTTAATGATTCCCTTATTACTATTTTTATTCAATTAGAATAGTTTAAAAAATATTTTATGGTTTTATTAATACTTATATAAGTGAATTATAATGAAAAATTTATTTCACTTTCTACTTTTACTCAAAAAAAATTCATGGAATTTTTTTCTGGAATTATAAAGATTGTTAAGGCTTTCGTTATTAAAAAATAAATTTTATATTATAACGTATAGGATGGTAATGAATAATATACCACCATAATAATTATTCTATATTTAACTTACTATATAATCTCCCATGTTCTCTTCATTTAAACACTTCTATTCCATTTACTATGGGAATTTTAGTATAAAAATTTTGGATTGAAAGTATATATATATATATTTTAGTATCTGAAAATACTTTCTTATGGCTGAAAATAATGTTTTTATAATGTACAATTTTGTGATATGAGTATGAGATAGTCCATGGGAAGTTTTTTATGAAGGGTGGTCATGTTATAAACCATGTATGGGTGGGTCAAATATTTCCCTCTAATTCTTTGTATAAGATTAATGTTTTAAATATCATAGTTATATTTATTCCATGTGTATCTCTAAAGGTTATTCAATGTGTGACCATGGGGGATATACCATTTTGAGATTTTATGGTTACTCCATATGTATTAGTGAAATGAAAATGATATATTAAGTACCCTAAACTTTTTAAAAAAAATTCCTATTGATTTTTATGGTAATATAATTATTTAACCATTTTAGTTAATGAGTCTATGTTTAACAAAATTTATTTTCTACATCCTTGGTGAAATTTTTTACTTTGTGAAAATGATTTTATGAATTTACCTGATTACATAGAAATATTTATGAGTTATATTTTTTTTTAGATTCATTTTTAAGTTTTTTATGAAAATATTTGGCTGATATTTTCATTTATTTGGTAAGAACATGTTTCTTTTGAACCTAATGAATATTTTTTAAAAGGAAAAATTTTATATTTATTAATGGAATAATAGTTTTTAAATTATTTTTATGTCTCATTCGAAGATTTTTTTTCTCATATATCATTTTACAATATTATTAATATTATTATATATATATATATTTATTGAGAATGATGCGGTTGAGAACAACATTACAAAGATATATCATAAAAATAAAACATATATACAAAAGGTTTTGTTTTGTGAAAAACATGGATAGTAAAGGGGGGTTTCCACTTTGTGATATAAAATTTATTTGTATAATTGTATAGAACTAATTCTCTAAAACTATGAATGAAACACCCCAAGATTTCATAGTATGTTATTTTCTTTAAATTAATTCAATAGCATTCACTACACGAAACACCGAGTTTGAGCGCACCGAGACATAACATACTAGTTGTTCAAAAGCGGTTTTTCATAGAATTAACTGAATTTTAAATGTTAAATACTCTATATAATTTTAAAATCCATATTATGTGTTTATTAGACATAATATAAAAACAAATTTTTTTTCAGATAAAATAAGTATTTTTCAAAAAATACAATTTTACAACCTACTAATGGAAGACCATTTTAAAAACCAATATTTCCCACTTCTATATATTCAATTTAATGAAATTAATTTCTACTTTTGAATTGGGAGATAAATATTTATTTTGAGTAAATATTTGGTACATTTATGACAACTTTCACATTTTGATGAATACTGAAAAATACTAAATTTTATATAAAAACAACTTTTTTAATCGAAATAATTTATAGGGGTAGATTATAAATTTTAATGTTTTGGAAATATAATTAGATTATATTTTTATAATTTAATACATTGTATTCAATTATAAGAAATTTCACATTTAAATTTGACATAAACTCTTGTCAATCTTTTGATAGTTTTTACTTTTTATAAAACATACTTTTCCGTTTCGAAAATGGGAATTAATTTTAAATTAATTAATGAAATGTATATTTTTTCAATTTGTTAAAATAAAATTCATTTTTGATTTCAGAATATCAAAATTATCTTAGGGTTATTTTTTGGTATTTTTCTGAAAACATTTAATTATTGATGAATAGTAAAAAAACACGACGTTATAGTTTAAAACCAACTTTTTATTGAAATAAATATTTATTTTATTTGAATTTATTTTAATTAAAAATATATATATAATACCTATATGGGTTCAATGTAATTCAATGGATTCATTTAATAATAAAATAAGATGTATAAATGTTTATTGAACTTTTTACCGTCTTTTACCACCTTCTATGAGCATTTGCAAGTTTGCCTAACACTTAATTTTACATATTTTTTTAGTTGAATTTCAAAAATACAATAAAATAAATTAAAATTAGTATGAATAGTTTAGTTTAATAAGATGAATATAATTTTTTGTGAAGAGTAACTTTTGACTTTTATTTACCACGGTTAAAAGTAAAAAAAGGTTAACTAAGGATAAAAATGATCTTATAATTACCCTAACACATGTCTTAATTCTATTTTATAAGTGTAATTAGACCATAAAAACCTTATGAATATAATATGATCCTCTTTTGTCCACTCTAATTATATTAGGACATTTATTATTATTTTATTTATAGAAGAGTTTAAAGAGTTAAATTAAATGTTTAATAACAAACTGATTTTTAATATAGGGTTTTACATAAGATAAATTCTACTATAAATATTCATTAAAAGATATAAATATTTCCAACATAATTTTATGTTATTTATAATTTTTAGACTTTAAATAATTAAATTTATTTATTACACAATTATGATGTAGTAATTAGCTTATTAATAAAAGACTAAAATAAATGATATTATAAATTTACAAATAAATGTAATTTGAGACTTTTGATGAATTAAACGAATTTATATTTTAATAGGACATGTTATGGTTGATTAAATAATTTTTGTTAGAAAGTAATCATGCTGTTATAATTTTCACAAAAACCAAATACTAAATAATGTCAATATTGATAGAAATGTGTGTTTGAAATAAATACTATATTATTGGTTGACATAATATTTTTAAAAACAAATTTTCGGCCAAAGGGCTTAAATAATATTATATATTTCATTAATAAACAATTATAAGTTCTCTGGGACGTTTAAAGTACGTTTATTAACCATATAGTGTAAGAATACAAGAAGACAATGTAAAAGTTAAACTATTTAACTAAGAGTTAAATCTAAAATATAAGGTTAAAATGGTAACCTAAAAATGCCTAAAACCTATATTTTGAGAGTTTTTTGACCCATCACCACCTTATCTTCTAAATAAATCATTTTTGAGCCACTATAAAAAGATAATGATTTTATTATAAAATAATATTTCATGGTTTTTATAAAGTGACTGTCACCTCTCTTATAAAAGGGTACTTCCCCTTATCATAATTTCACACCCACAAATCCATTTGTATCATCCAAAACCTGCCAAAATATCCTCCAAAAATTCCCCCCATAAACCTAGAGTCTTTATTATAATCATAAATCCAACCTATGGAGCCTTTTTGATCAATTCAAAAGGAAAAACCCAAGGAAAGGGTAATAATTTCACCACCCTCTTTGAAGTTCTTTTCTTCTTCCACATCCTCTTTCTTTTTTTTTCCATACCAAAATAAATACTATAGCACCTTCTACATACTCTGATATTATTATAAATATCATACAACCATATTCATTATAAAATCTATCCTATAAATGACAATGTCACCAAACATGAGTACGTACGGCTTAATGTCTCCACATCGTGGGGTAGTTTTTTATTCAAACACTTCATTATTTGGATGGGTATAATAATAATTATAATTGATGTAAATAGTAAATATAACATGATAATGATAATATATATATTATTTAACTTCCAATTACATATGATTTCAAAATCAATATAATGATATTGTTTCTCATCCGTACGTACGGATTATCGTCTCCACGAATGCAATGAGATTCATTACCCATCATAATCATTCAAGAATAATTTTAATTTTATGATAAAAAATAATGTTTATGAACAAAATATAATTATTAATATGAATCAAATACATCATATCTATAAGAAACATGTCTTATATATCAAATAATATAAAGTAAAACGAATCAGTTAACGCCAGAAATGATGATACAACTGAAATATTATTTACAAAGCAATATTAGAAGATCATATATGATATCATATTTAGGTATTAGGTTCTTGAATAATTTAATAAAAATTATTTCACCATTAAATATGAGGTTATTCTAACCTATAATAAGGAAAAGTTCAAGGTAAGGGTTTTCTTATCTCACTTTTAATTCCATGAGATTTCTGTTGTTCACCACTAATTTATTTCATATGGTGTATTGTGTACTTCCATTTGATATATATTATCATGATTATATTTCTATTCATGGTATTATTTTATTCATTAGTTTGTTTCTAACTTTTGGTCATACGGATCGATTGATTACAATATGGTACGGGTTTTCATCTCACTTCTTATTTCTGTGAGATTCATGTTGTATTTCCACTATTTCCTTTTGTGTGGGGTATGTACTGCCCATGAATATATTCCTTATGTAATATTATTTAATTTATGGGTATTTACATCTTCAATTTATGATCCTTCTTTCATGGGTTGTATTTTTTTCAAGTCACCGAATCGATAAGGGAATTTCTAATTTCGATTTCCACACATTGCGTTTTACACAATCTTCATTGATTATTTAACTCGATGATTATGTGTGAAATCACTATTTATTTATTTATGTAGTAATTTATACTCCTTTATTTGGTAATTCCTTTGGTACATATAATAACTCCATTGATAAATTCTCAAGTCATCGATATGAACTTGATAATTGTAATCTTAACTCAATGTTCATTCATTGAGTTAAACATCCAAGTCATTGGTGTTGTTGTTACAAGAATATGTGTGAATATCCTCTAATTGTTTTACACTAAATGTCAAATAATATTTAGTGTATATATATTTTTCACAAATTATTATGTCATTGATTTATTCTTAACCTAATGATACAGTCTTTATAAGGGATTTCATATCAACTTACATTCCATTGAGACTTCATTCTTGTTATGCACCAAATCACTTTTATTTTTTATATATATTGTACTTAAACATAATATTTCATGAATCCCTTTATTCTAATGATATTATTATGTTTTTATTACCTCAATTATTTTAATTCAAGTGTCTCTCATTTTGTTAGAAACTTTAACTAAAATATCATTTTAAATGTCTTAAAAATTTATTATTCTAAATATTCTCATTCATGTCCATGTTTTAAAATTGGTTTTAAGGATTTATTTATAATTTCATTAATGTTCTAAAGTTAAAATTCCTTTTAAAAGTTTCAAAGTGGTATGGGACACTTTGATTCAAAAATCTATTTTAAATCGCATATTGATAAGTAGTGAAACATTTAAATGTTTTCTAGAAAAAGGGGGATATTTCTCCCAAATAGTTTTGATGGTTATTTTCATCTATATAAATATCCTTCATTATTTTCAGTTGACTGTGGATGGGCTATTTTTATACCATTCATGGTTTATGGTTAATGTATTAACATTTCATATGATAGTTTTAATATGAATGTTTAGATTATGTTTCACCCTTTCATATGAAGAATGAATTAGACATATTAAGTGATTGGAAGATCCCACTATATCTCCTCGATGCATTGGTAGGTCTCATGAGGAAAAATAGTGTCTTGGAATAAGTCCTTGACCAAATTTTATTTGTAGTCTTGGCACAATGCCTTGACTATGTGGTTATGATGTCTGGAATTATGCATTCTATGATTATAAAATTGACTATTGATATTACACGTGATTACTGGACAAGTAGAGTATTCATGTGAATAATTAAATAAAATTATTTGATTTATCTCTGCCATATTATGTTGATGTTTAATTTTAAAAGTCTTGTGTTTTAGTCTTATACATTGACTTAAATATTTGTTCTTATTTATGGCAATTTCTGCTATATTTTTATACACACTGAGTATCTGATCTCACCCCTTTCATATGTTTTATTTTTTCTAGGATGAAAAGAAGTATATTACGATTAACCAACAGGAATATTCTAAGAGATATAAGAGTTTTAAAAGGGGTCACAATGTTGTTTTTTTATTTCATTATGTAATTTAAAACTTATGTATGTATCAGGTACTTCCAAGGATACTAAACTAATCAGTCTTTCAGGGCATGATTCCTTGTATCATACTAGTGTTATGTAATAATGCACCGATTCTGGTTAACTGGGGTCTAGGCATTACAATAAATCTAAATGATCATAGGTAATTTAGGATAATTATTTATTATCTATACAAAATTTAATATGTATTTTTTATATCGAGGTCCTTATATTTTTAGATCATTTCATAGATTATGGATCATTATCAGTACAAGTTAATCAAAAGGATTATCTAAAAGAAATTCTTTACTTTATTATGGTCTTTTATTCTATGAAAACATACATTCATCACCTCTTTGGTTTGAAATTCACCGTTTTCAAGAAAAATAATATCATGAATATATATTTTCACAAACATATTTGAACCCGTGATAATGATTAATGATGATATATCATCTGATATTTAACATTAATAATGTTTATAAACCTTTCAATAATAATTTTAAAGTAGATACAGTAACCCAAAATTCATATATAAATAATTTCTAATAGAATTTCATGATCAATGAATATTGTTGGGAATCATAATAGATATTAATTTTTATGTCATTGAGAAATATTTTTTCACATTTATCTGTATGTGGACTCCAATTTATGACGTAGATAAACATGTCTAAGATGCAAAAAATTTATATTTTTATTCCCTTACCAAGATATAAAATCATAATGGTGGGAATACCATTGAAATATTGAATCAATATAGGAAATACATTTTTATTTTTTGATATTTTATTTCCATTATACAAATATTTAACAAAAACACCATTATGGTTGTTATCATTCAAAATGAGTGGTTCAACATGACATACAAATGATGTAAAACGATATAATGTAACATCCCAAATCCATTATCTTGGGTTTAGTGTTAATATTATTATATTGTTACTAAATATAAGTGTTACCATCTTAATGAATCAAGTAGTTTAATTGTACCTAGAAGCTAGATAAAAACTAGAATATCTTAAATTCATTTGATGAAATAAAATAAAAAATGAGTATTTTATTTCATAAACTCATTGTTTGTTATCATATCCTTCTATATCAATCATTTTAAACTTTATAGAATCAATGGAAATATGTCATTAGAAAATTTTGACCAGATATGATTAGTAAGGTTTTCCATAAAACAAATACTAACATAAGGTAACTAAATAATAAATAAAATGGAAGATAAAAACAATGGTAAAATATTCCATATAAATGATATAATAAATGAGAGGAATAAATACAAGTATAACATAACAACATAAATAATCACATGGATATTAATAACTAGTTTTATAATTATTGAATTCATAATTCTAGACATAGTAACCATATCTCCAAGCTCTTTTTCTAATGAAACATATGTAAACAGCTAAGGAGTATACAAAAAACCTAAACTAGTCTGTCTCACGAGACCTACCAATGCATCAAGGGCCTATAATTTTCAATGTCCATCACATATTATGTCCAATTAATTCATAAAATGAAAGGGGTGAAACATAATCCACGTGAAAAATTTTATTGAAAAACTATCATAGGAAATGTTAATATATTTTCATTCAAATTAAATTAATCATAAACATTCCATATTAATTTGAAAAATGGTATCAAAATTATACATTTTTGTAAAAGAGAAATATTCACCAATGAACTTTGGCATTAATCAAAATACATCAGGAATAACATTGGAATGTTTCTTAATGAGGAAATTTGTTTTTATTTGAAATTAAGATTTTCCAAATATAAATTTAAAAATATTTAATGAAAAACCCTCATATGATTTTATGTGACACTTTAAAACATTAAGAAGACATGACAGTAGAAAATTCAGCACAATATGTATGTGTTTATAAAAACATTCCATTCATAATTTATTAATAAAATTCTAAATATAACGTATTTTTAAATATAGATAAATATTCATTAAACATGTTTCAAAAAATATAAAATTGATGAAAATTTATTAAAAACTCCCTGGATAATAGAAAAAAATATTATCTAATGTATTTGAAGGAAAATATAGACACTAAAGACAAATATTCTTGACTGAGTCTAAATGAAATGCTAGTTTCCCAAGAAAACATGTTCTCATTATATTGAATACATAAGGAATGATGAAAGGAGAAAATTTAACCCATATAAATAACTATATTAGATAAATTCATATTGGGATTAAGGTAGAAATATTAAATAATACATGAAACATAGACATTAATATAAGCAATCCTACATAATGGTGATATTGGGAATCAAACCCTTTCATATGGTTTGAATTCTATCATATGAATAGAAAACCCATGTATAATAAATATATAATAATTATACATATAATATAGATCTATAAATAAATAAATATATATTCACTTATATTATTTATGTATAGTATTTTCTAACTTGTTCAACAAAAATTCTTTATTAATATCAATGTTTGAGGTAATAATTGTATTTATTTCCATGTATGTTTTTGTTCAAAATATATAGTTCATGTGTATTAATAATGGTTAAAAATCTATATAATTTTATAAATTATATAAATATCATAGTATTCAATTATATTCATATTTAGAGTAATCAAAAAATTAATTAGATTAGAAAATGAACTACCTCATTCTGGGAGATGGTAGGTCATGTATATACATGAACACTATTTTCATTAATCGAAAAATTGAATGAAAGAAAAATAAATAATAATTAAATATGAAAAATAATTATTATATATTATATATCATATAATTTCATTAAATCTATCTGTATTAATATCCATATAAAATAGAAATGAAAAACAAAATGGCATCACTTCATCACAATGGTAGTCTATACATATATATGAGAAACACTATAATTCTCCAATAGATTAGAATGAATGAAGTCATGTTTTATAATATAATTCTATAAGTAAAATTAATTCAAAATTATTATATATAATAATTAAACCCCTCATTATTACTATCCGTGAAATATGATGGTGAAAAATAAATTGTATCATTGTGTAGATATAGTAAGCCATATATACAAACGAGTGAAGTTTTCACATTCTATTTGATTTAATGATTGAAGAAAGTGGTTATTTCCGTATCATAATGACATATTAATATATTTATGAAACATAATTTTTTATTCTATGGTAAATAAAAATTATTTATAGTAGGTAATGAGTTAGTAAAAAAAATTATTGGTTATAGAGATTAAATATTCTTTTAATGAACTCCGTTATATATCATCTTAAGGTTTCTAGGTATGGAATTTATGGAATAACAATAACAATAGAATGATTCTATGGATTATTTGATTGGATATTTTCATTTTATTGGTGAACTAGATAAATCAACTTATTGTAATGAAGTTGAAGGAATGGTGTAATTTTGGAAGTATGGGGGAGACACTCTTGGAATTACATTAAATATTCAAATATAATATAGTTATTCTATATAAAAATGCATCTATATGACCTTTTATTTGTTGAAAGTTTTTATAGTGTTCAATTAACATCTTCTAAGGATATTTGTTCAGGTTTTGGTTCCACTTTAATCATTATCCATATTATACATACATTTTCTTAGTAATTTTGACCTCATAAATGGTGACAACTATTTACTCATACATGTTAAATAATTTTAACATAAATGGAAATGAAAGACATACATAGGGAATAGATGATTTTTTACAAACTTATTTAATCACTTTGATGAAGATTATTTACTTTTGATTTTTAAATAACCAACATAATTGATATATAATTTTCAAAATGTCAAAAATTCTGATATTAGAACTATTCATTTAATTTGACATTTTGAAAACCAAGCAAAAAAACATCGAATAAAATACTTTATCACATCACTAATATGATAAATTTCTCGTAAAATTAAGGGATCACTATTAATTTTAAAAATTTTAAAATCATTAATTTTTTTTAATAGATTATTTATTCAATTAGCATAAAACTAGTATTAATGGTATTTATTTAGTCAAGAAACTGATTAAATTTAAATTATAAAGAAAATGTAATTATGAATAAATTTAATATTAATATCCACTCTCAATATACCTTTTTTCCAATTGGAAAACATCAGAGTTATTTAAAACTAAAAGACTAACCTTTTTTATCTTTCTTTGCAATAAATATTTTATATTTCATTTTTATAAACCACTGTCTCATAAAGTAGAAAATTTAGAGCCCAATGTAATATTGGTATAATTTCCTAAATCTAATTGCATTTCAGAAAAAATAATGTATCCATGTTACCTACTTTTATTTATTATTAACCATATTCACCCTATAGTGAGGTTATATATTTTACAACACTTACTATTCATGATTTTTAAAAACCAAATGATCATAATTACAATATTTTAATCTCATTATTCAAAAAATGTAATCAATTTTACCAAATTCAACACCTATTTTTGTAGGATATTTATTTCTGTATTTGTGAGAAAAAAATAATAATCAATTTTTGATGATGTGATGTTTTTAGTAATAGAAATTGATTTATTATTATCCCATCCATATTAAATATATTATATTTATATTAAAATATTTAATTGAATATATAATATATAAATACTTCATTAAAACTTTCAAAACTTGAGACTATTTAATTTTATTTATATAAAAATACATAGCATGATAAAGAATAATTTATTTAGAAAATAACACATTCTCTATCAAATGATCTTTTATTCCTATTGAACTGATAGCTGAATAATTTAATATAAATATTTCTACAAAATATTTTTTTTATAAATTAGTTAATCATATTCACACACCACAATTTAATGGATAAGATATAATAGTATACGATGTTACTGTTCATTTTGAATCACGGTTGCTTGTATCAAAACCTATCGAAGAAGTGAAATATTTTTAAACAAATTTGTACAATAAAATCTCAGGGGTGTTACATTTTTCACATCATAAAATAATTTCATTCACAAAATTTTAAAAATTTCACATTCTGAACATATTTGGGTAGTTCTTCATCATAGGTTCCTTAGTTTCCAATGTCACCTATTATATCATATGATTTCTCCAATGTACCTTTACAACTAGAAACATATGATTCCTCAATACTTATTATCTAGTTTCTATAATCTAGAGAGGATATTTATAGTATTATAAATAAGGTATAGATATTTTTCATCACATGTGATAACATGAATTGGATATGGTATTTACATCCTTATTATGAAGATTTAGAACAAATCATGTACATTAGAGATGCTAGGTGAAATTTTCAAATAGTAATCAATAAATCTAATTCCTTTTAAAATTTCATATTTCCAACAATACATGGGGATTATTATTACATTAATTCCTAATCTTATAACACTATTCCATATAGATTATTGAATAAAAACATGATCTCCCACTTGGAAATAAAAAACATTCTTATAGTTATATAAAAATAACTTTTTCAAACATTGAGCTAGTTTAATATGAGGCTAAATTTTTTTTATATCATTATCAACTCCAAAACATTTTATTTCCATAAAATATTTATTTCACCAACAACATCCAAAAATGTTTAATTAAAAATATCAATAAATGCAATCATCCATATGTCACCATTTGATTAATTGAGTGGATGATATAGTTACATGATAACTCTTCTAAAGTTAAATACTCACACCATAAACATAAAGAGTCAATTGAGAATGACCTCAAAAAATGTATTATAATGTATTGATTATTATTTTAGACTACCCATTATATGTATAATGATAAGAATTTATCAATTGAATATTGTTTTCCCTATCCTTCTAAATTCATTTCTCTAATTCTAATATAAATCATTGATCTATAATAGACACAACTAAAATATTTGTTCAATGATGACATACAATTTTAATAATATAGAGGAATTCAATGTTATAAAAGGGTAAATAATCTCTTATAGTGAGAAATTTTTATATTTTTATAGCAATAAATAATTTCATATATTTTATCATTATTTATATTAGTAATTATAATTCTAAAGATAAATCTGGTAGTATCATTATAACATTTTAAAAAATGAATAAATAGAGGTTACATGAATATTCTACGATGTTGTATCTATGCCTTAAATTATTGAAAAACTAAACATATTTAAACAACATCATAGATTTCCCTTTTTATATTATCACACATGAAATTTTTCTTCATATATCATTATTTTTTTCCTAATAGATTATATAGGGAAATATTATTTGTGAGTATAATATAATAACTCATTTTAGATCATCTATTTGATGGAACACTTAATCTATTTCCAAATTTAAAAACAGCGTATTCCTATATGATATTTAAAAATTTCACATCAATCATGACCTAAATTTATTTTTGAAAATTCTCGATATTAGGATGGGAACTTTTTATATTTTCTAATTATACAAGTTCAAAGTCATTTGACAAAGATGTGGTGTTTCTCAATTCATAATAAATTTAAAATATTTCTTTTTTCTAAATTTGTAAACATGGGATCTATTTCAATACTTATTTTGGGATAGACTCCATTATCATTTCAGCTTGATGCATCCACCACTTTATGTTCATTCCCTAGGTGGATGTGTATTGTGAAATCCTATTCCTTGAGTAACTTAATCCATCACCTTCTCCTCGTGATGAACAGTTTTTATGAAAATATGTATTTAAAATACTTGGGTTCATTATATATCTAATATAATTCTCTATATAGATAATCTCGTCATATCATTAGAACAATTATTATGGCTACCAACTAAAGATCATTAGTTGGATAGTTTATTTCATGAATCATTAAATTCATTTATGCATAGTAAATATTTTCTCATTCTTCATAAGGATGAAACTAGAACCTTTTTTTATGCATCACTATATATTATAAATCCATCATTTCTTGAAAGTTTAGTCACGAATGGTGCATTAACATATATATTATTCATTTATTCTAAAAAATATCGGCATTCGGTTTCCTTACGAATTTAACCACATTATGTGTATGTTTGGTTAACAGGTTATCCAATCAGGATATATTTCAAACAAATCATTGATATTAACATTATAAACAAATCATAATATGTACCTTGGTTTTGTTCGTTGGTGTAGGACACTCTTGGAGTACCTTTGTCTTCACCCGATCAACTGAGATGACATAATATAAGATAATATGATCAAGAAGGGAAAATCTATGAAGTAGGAATTTAAGGATTGTCTATTTTCTATAAAAATAATTTTATCTAAAATTATGGATAATTATGCGTATGTTAATCTAAAAATTTTCACTGAATTTTTTTTAGTTGGATATCATCAATAAATACCAAAACAAATAATACCAATATATTCCTTGAAAACTATTTTTATTAGATCCATAAAAATAGTGGGTGCACTTTTGGATCCAAATGGAATTACAATAAACATGTAATGTACACACCTCATTAAAAATGTCTTATTTGAAACATATTACTTCATTACCCTAAATTTCTGATTCAAAGAATTAAGTTCAATAATTTATAGTTTTTGATCATGATGATATTGATCAAATAATTCATCATTAAGAGGTAGAGGAAACTTGTTCTTTATTGTAATAACATTCTATTCCCAAATCAATTCATAGGATCATATATCTATCTATTTTAATATGAAATCAATATTTCCACCCTAACATGAAACATTAGGGAATATAAATCCATTATTATATAACTCATATAACAGTTTCTCTAATTTGAAATATTTCAAATTGGTCATTATATGGGGAGTCTTTGATATCGTTCTGTCAGCATTGATTAAATTAATTGAAGTCATAACCTCACACTCTATTTGATGTTAATTTTATTGATCATGGTATAAATAAATGCAATCTTATACAATAGGTAAATCCTCATTTTTATGATTTCATTCTCCATATATAAGTTGTTTCTATTCTTTTTCATTATGTATATCATTCAGAAGAGCTATTACAGGTAGATCTAAACATGACTTAGATGATATAGTCTCCCATTTAAATAAAATTAATTCTAAAATTTCATCACAAATCCCAATTAGCTTCTAAATCTTTTAAATAATTTCTATAATATTCTAAATTTTTGCATATACCAAGGATTATATAAAAAATAACCATATTTACAATTAATAATTCAATAAATAAATAATATTTGTGTACCCTAATGGGAAATGACTAACACATCTCCTTTGTAGTGATACATTCACTATGAATAATAATTTATTACTCCAATCATAAGGTTCTAAGGAAATATAAATTTCCCATGAAAAAAATGGAAGACATAAAAGAGATAAAATATCAAAAATCTAGTTAAGAAGTAAGTAAATATGATGATTTTATTAAAGTAACTACCAGCACACTACTAGAAACAACAAACTCATCTACTGTTATAAAATACGGTTTTCCATGGTCTGTTAGAATTTTATATGGAAACTTACCATAAATACTGCAAAAATATTTTCCATTGTCCACTATATCCTTAGAGTTGAATCATTAAACATTGGGATATTCTTTCATTCCCTTTAAATCATTGTCATGTTGTCATTATACTCTATACATGAACAAAACTCCAATTCCTGGAAGGAATGTTCCATGGGGATTCATTCCATATCATTTACAAGATGGAAATTCCACCCTTACCCACTTATCATTTACTATATTTGATTTTCTAGAGTTATCATCTACCAATTTTTTATATTTCATTCATTAAATATTGTAATACTTATATAATTATATTTCTATCATAATTTCTCATAATATTATATCCTTATTATAAAGAGAACATTTTGGAGAATATTTTTCTTTGAATTATTATCTTTAGAACATCAGATAAACCATCAATATTACTAACTATATTACATCTGTAGTCTATATAATGAATTTCTATTATTGAAATTTTTTCTTTATACAAAAAAATATTCCCACATCCATTCATCTTAGATAAATAATTTGTCACACCACATATTTGCATTATTCATGGGTAAAATATTGTTCCATAAAAATTTCTTAAAACCATTCAATTTACACACAATATTTCCTCCCAATACATAAGGGTTTGAATAAAAGACCATTATTGGTATGAATCCACTGATTTAAGATAAAATACCGTGAAATAATTATCTAATTAATTACACCTCAAAGCAATAAATATCATTTCAATAGAACATATATATTTCTATGATACAAATGGATTCATTATTCTATTGAATGATAGAGGAGGAAAACCCATGATGTTTTCTAACGTTATTACACTAAATTATAGATCTACATGCTGATATATAAGTGTGAGGATATTTTTGAAATCCAATGTCAGCTAGCTAAAAATAGTTTTACTATATTTAGCTCTAGCTACAGCCTCATTAGAATTCACATTGAGGAAATTACTATATAGATAATGAGAGGTGTCAGGTTTCTATTCCATCTATTAGACACTATTTTCAATCAATTGAATACACTATATTATATCATTACATTATCAATCATAATGTATTGTTTCAAGAATAGTGAAACACTCAACAAAATTGGAAATATAATTGTAACAAATATCATACTCATAAACTTTGAATATTTGGGAATATCATAAAAACATCATAGGGTTTTGTTTCATAATTTATGTTTTCTTAAATCCAGATCCCATTGATTTTAATAAACTCACTCTCATATAAACTATAAAATCCCAACATAAATATCCTATAATAATTGGTTACATTATTACATTGGTACTAAATACATGTGTTCACATCCTAATGGATCTAGTGGCTTCATATTCATTAGAATATAGATAGATATAAGAATCTCTCATTACATATGAATGAATAAAATACAACATAATATATTCATTCAGAAAACTATTATTCGATTTATCATATCCCAACATATCAATATTAAAATTTTTTCTAGCATCATAGGGATAAGGAAAATAAGAAAGGGGATATATAAAAGTATCAGTAAGCGTATGCATATGGTGGAAGCTAAAAAAAAGTAAATTGCACAGGAAAAATAAGAATGAGATAAAAAACCATTAAATATACTATATACTAAAACCATAAAATATGGGCCTAAATAAATTGATATCAAAATAAAAAAAAATCCCATGAACAATGAAAACATGTTTTATAAAGATAAAATACATTATTTCGGACACCATAATGTTTCCACCAATTCCCTTTACAATGAAAAAATACATAAACAAGTAATGTGTACACTAAATTCCCATTCTATTTTATTTTATAAGATACATAAATTATTTCATAGTTCTCTAGAGGCCCATTCAAAACACTTACTATGTCCAATTCATTCAATATATGGAAGGGGTGAAGCATAATCAATGTAAAATTTTGTTTTGAAAATCTAGAATAATATAATTTACTAAAATGAAAACATTATAGAAATAATAAGAATTCAATAATAGTAATATGGATATTTTTTTCAAAATATTACACCAATATTAAATTTTTATATTCACTGAATAATTTTGACCTTGATGAATATTAATTAAAAAGATCAATGGAAGATTTCATTTGGAATATCAACATTAAATTTTGAAATAAAAATTTCATAAATATTATGGTAAATATATATTCTTAAAATAACCATAAATATATGAAAGAATATTAAAATCATTAATCAATCTTTTTTTCATGAAATTCCATTTATACAATGTAAGAAAATATAACATACATTTCACACATTTGTAAAAAAAATTAACAACTGCCTCATTTAAGGAAGACAATAATATTACTTTTACCCAATTTTTAAAAGTTTTAAAACTATAAAAATATAATTAATAAATCATTTGATAATATTAAAAATAATTAAAACCAATTAAAGGAAAAATTTATTCAATGAAATAAATTCGTGACCGATTAGAACAAAAATATCAATTTCCCTTAAATATGGTTTTAGTATCCATTGTAAATATAGAGTCAAAAATTAATTTAAGAAATTTAATTTTGATATATAATCATACCACTATAAAATATATTTTATTTATGAAAGAGTGATCATATAATTTCATCGTTGGAGACTTTAATATAAGAAATCTAGAATAAAGATGAGATCCTGAAATAAACACTTACATGGAGTTTGAATTAAATAGTATGCATTCGATTATCTTGTATAATAAATATTTATTATATATAATTTTTTAAATAAAAATAAATATATATATATATATATACTTATTTCTAATAATTTCATTTATTCTGTTATTTCCTGTTCAGTAAATATTTTTTGTTAAACTCACTATTTTGTGTGATAGATGGTTTGTTTTTCATTTATGTTTCTGTTTATTAGTTTCAGTCCATATACATTCATCACTATTCTATAATCAATATAATTTTAATCCTCATATAAATATAATATTTATTCCCTGTATACATCATTAAAGACATTCATTAAATTTATAGGTAGAAAAATGAATTACACTGTTCATGAAGATGGTGGGTTGTTCGTACAAATGAACACTGTTTTCATTTTCTGAAAGATAGAATAAATGAAATGTGAATAAAAACTCACCATTAAATATTATTATAATATAATATAGTACAAAAATATTTATTAAGCCTATACTTATTACCACTTTTATAAAATAGAAAGGAAAAACAGATCACATTACTTTGTGGTGGCAGTTCACACGTACGTAGAAAAGATATTATTGTTTACCAATATATTGGAAGGTAAGAAAATAAATGTGATATTAAAATAAAATAATATTAAATATTTATTAAGAATAATATATAAACAGAAACCCTTATATAATAACTATCTATGAGATATTGGGGTGAAAAATTAATTATATAGCTACATGGATATGATTTGTTGCAAGTAGGCCTCAGTGATACATTCACGCTCAATTGTATATTAAGAGGGTGGATAATGGTGTTTTCATAATATAAATAAAATATCAATATAATTATTATTATGAATAGTTTATTTTATGATAAATATAACAGATTTAGAGTTAGTAAACATGATCTGAAAAGAAACTAATTTGTTTAGGTGGTTAACTAATATTTCAAAGAATTATTTTTGATATCCTCTTAACGGTCATTGGGTAGGTATTTTGATAGATCAAGTACCAATATAATTCTGATATAAATTAAAAAAATGGGTAGGGTATG
Organism: Viscum album; assembly: GCA_963277665.1. Taxonomy (NCBI): domain Eukaryota; kingdom Viridiplantae; phylum Streptophyta; class Magnoliopsida; order Santalales; family Viscaceae; genus Viscum; species Viscum album. Next base: position 1,878,929,092 of record OY728161.1, read on the forward strand.
GTTATTCAAGATTCTTCAATGTGAGGTAATTACAAGGAAGAATTTGTGTAATTTTTTAATGGAGGAAGAGGGTACACATGGAATTTCATAAAATATAAATATATAATAAATTCAATCTATTTTAAAATTCTTCTAAATAAATATAAAATAAAATAAAATGCTTCTAGTTCTTTAATAAATTAACCCAATTAAATTTCACCATGTTTTTTTCATTTTAATCCTTATTTGTTTTATTCATCCATTTATTAATTATTTTTAACTTCAACCACTATACCCACTATTTTAATAAGAAATGTCTTGTAATTTTACCATAAATATAAAGTGACTTGTAAAATGACCATTGAATATTTTTTAACAATATTTTATTCTCATGGACAATGTCAAGATTTTTATTAATTTTATATCATTTAATGAAACATTATTTTTTATAGAATATAATTAATTACAATTTTGGAACTACACATTTAATTTGAAAACAATTAAATGATGATAATGATAAAATTTTAATAAAATCCTATTACAATTCACTTATATGTTATATGTATGTAAAATATTCCCTTAATTCAATTACATTTATTATTTTTAAAATAATTTATTACATTTTTTATTAATTGAATAAATACTCTATTAGCATGTGAAAAGAATGTAAAGTAATTATATAATCACATAAGATTAGAAATAAATTATAAATATTAATATAAATTCATTATTCCGAATATAAATATTAATATTAATCAACAACAATATTTTATCCCTGTCTGAACACATAAAATATATTTAAAACTAAGAGACTGAAATTTTATAACATTATTTTCATTAATATTTTATGGGTCAATTTTATGGAAATGTGTCTCATACACAATTAAATATCAATAATTTAGAAATAATGGTAGAATTAACTTTATCCTCTTGTAATATATAAAAAACTATGACCTAATCACTTACTTTTAACTGCGATTAACCTAATATACCATTTATTGTAGAATTAAATTTTTAAAATGTTTTTATTCATAATAACAACAAATATATGGGATATATAAAAAAATATGTACATAATGAATATATATATGTATTAATTTTTACCAAATTTATTATCAATATTCCGAATAAATTAATTTTGAAATTAATATTTTAACGGCGTTGACAACCAATTTTAGGGAAGTATATTTTTTTAATAATATGACAATATTTATTATTATCCCATTTATATTAAAAATATTAGAAATATGTTACAATTTTATTAAATTTATAATATTAATATTTAATTAAAATAATAATACAATAGTGATTAATTAAATTTATTAATTTAAAAATAATTTTTTTTAAAATAGAAAATTACTTTGGAAAATTCATTATTTCTTTCATATTATTTCAATTTTTCATTTGTAATCAATCGATAAAAATTAATTTATTTTATTTATATGTATAAAACATGTTTTTAATAAATAATTTAATCTTATTTATACCCTATAATTTAATATCGAGGTTATAATGGTATATTATATTGTAGTTCATTTAGACTCACAGTTTTGTGATTCATAATCTATTGATGATATTAAATTTATTTATAGAAAAAAATTATCACAAAATATCATGGAGTTAGATGTATGAACTAATTTTTTGTTATATTGTTTGAATTAAGATGTGGATTTTTTGAGATGTGTGAATTTTCCAAAAGTCAAGAAAGCACATGAATAGCCAGCTGTATTATGAAAATATCCATATTTTCCCATATAGAAGTGGGACTGGAAATCTATATACATTTTCATAGGTTTACCAAGGAAAATTGGGATAAATGTTTTAGTGTGGGTGAATATGGAACAAATCACAAATATATAAACATCATTCTAATTTTCGAAACCAAAGCAGTTGATGACCAACAAGTGTATACATACAAGAAGTGGTAAATTCCATAGAATTTTTGTTTCAATCATCTCTGAAAGGTATCCTTGTATCATGTATAGGATTTTGAGATCACTTCCTGAATCATTGTGAAGTTAATTGACATTGAGTATTAAATATTATTCTCAATAGAGAGGGTAGTATTACCTGGATGTTTAGACAATGAAAGTAGTGTTTCGTGCTTCTTTAATGGATTTTAGTATTTTATTGGATGATCACTTTCATTTAAATGATTTTCCCATAATAACACTCAGAATGTTATGATATATATGGAGCTTTCTGAGGCATTGTATGGATATATGTCTAAATATTAACATTATTTGAAAGTTACAAGAGAAACCTCACTATTATGATATTGAATTGTTAATGTGACAACTGTGAAAATTAAGATCATCAAGAGACATATGGTTTTTTTCCCAAATACATTAAAAATGTTGTAATTATAATCAGAAACTCCCTTTTTCATTTTATGGATGATATCATGGGTTATCAAACATTTTTATGAGGATTTGACATCATGAATTACATATTGAAGGGAAATTGTCTAATTGATATATTTGACCTTTTCAGATACCGCAATGAATTATTGAAGATTCATATCAGATGGATTTACCACCATGGTTCATAATTTTGTTTTAGAATATATAATATTGACATATCATCCCAATTATATCCATGTTATTTGATGGGACCACAGTGATATCTAATAAGATTATAGTTTTGTACATTAATAGAATTGTATCATGGAAAAAATAGATAAGGATTCATGTGTAAATCATATTTCATTGGGTTGATACATAGGGAAACATTGTGAAATTAAAGTGGAAAAAATTAAACATACTGAATAGATGTTAGAAATACAACACCTTGATTTTTTTAAAATTTGTTTCTTTTGGAATTAATTTAATTTGTTGGATATATTGAATTAAAAACTACATTGATCTTTAACCAACCCCAATATTCTATTAACATTAATAAGACTATTAAAACAAATCCATTAAACATTTTTGTATAAATATGGATAAATTTATTTTTAAAAATAAGTGTAATGGTTTTATATTAATAAATCATGAAGGGTTTGTCACCCTATCAGGACCACCCAATGATTGAAAATTTTTGTTATATAATTCCATATTTATATTCAATTAAAATTTCTTCCATAATATTTGATAACATTTTAGTTTTTAAAAACTGAGTTCCAAAATGGAAAGACTATTTTCCTCCTAAATGATTTAATGATGTTTTATAGAATTTATATTCACCAATGAAAACAACCTTCTATGATTCTTATGTACTTCTAGGAATATTATCCAATTGTCCTTATTATCCCTTTGATAGGATAGTTTATGAATATGATGACAACTTTTTAATTAAACTCATTACTTTCCAATGAATTTTACTATGATAAATTATAGAGTTGTTTATGAATCATATTTCCTTTATATATATTATTTTACAATAAAAAATTTTGAAACCCATTTTATTTCTATGAGTTATGATATGATACATATTTTTTGATCATTTAGTTTAAATATTTATGGGTTATGTGATTGGTGAGACCTATATCTCACTCCAATTCATTGAAAAATGATTAATGTTATATAATCTGAAAGGGTTTAATAGAGTTCAACACAAACCCATAATTATATATGATTGAGGTTATCCCATTAATAAAAATGTGGGTACAGTGGAGGTTATCCCTTTCCAAACGTATGTATATGGGTGTTTATCACAAGCCTATAATGTTATGAATTTCATAGTGGGTAGATTTAACCAAATATTTTCTATACTTATGTGTATTCCAAAAATTTATGAATTATTCCTATTTCATTAACTAAGGGATCTTGTTTATTAAATCCCTTATAATTTATTTATTATAAAAAATATTTATTTATTCCATGAATGATATTTATGATATAAAATATTCAATGTATGGTTTTCAAATTATATTATCATATTCTCGTACTGTTATTATCATGTAATGTTCATCCCCTTTGTTTTTTATTTCCTAACATATGAGATCACCCTTTCATATGTTTACTTTCCCTATGATATGAAGTATGGTATGTAATTTTCATCCCCCTTGTTTTTTATTACCTAACAATTTTATGTATTTAACCATGTTTATAAAGGAACCATACCTATATGATTATAGTGTGAATATTTATGATATGTAAGGAATATTTTTGTATTATGATGTAATTTTTTTCCAGGAAATGTACTGGCCTCTATAGTATTCATCAAAAAAATATTTAGTTATCCTTTTCAATTAATATTTAAAATCATTATTGAGAATCATAAGGATAATTATTAGTTCAGGTATATGATAATATCCTAGAACATCATGAACGATAAAGTTAGTGCATTAAAATAAATTAAATACATTTATAGATACTATTGGAGGATATTTCGTTGGAAAAACCTATCTAGGTGTAATAAATTTGAAATGGAACATTGATATGGTCTCTAACTTCTTTCTACACAACTTATTTAGCACTTCCTGGGGATCTAATTTTGAAATTATTAAAATATTTTCAAACCATAATTAATTATACAAATAGATAATGAATATTAATGAATTATGTTAAACCTAGGGTGCAATAGTTTTTAAATAAGATGTATGGTTTTAGATTTATAATGAAGGACTCTTCATGATTAATCATTGTTATTAATGATTTAGGCTAGTTAGGCTACCTATTTTGGTTTCACCAAGGGATTGAATATAGAAAAATTAGGGTAGGATGGGAAAATATTTGCTCAAATATTTATAGATATTCTATGAGATTAGTTATATATATTATATATATTAGTAAATTTCTAATGGAGTGATTATTACTATCCCTAATGATTAAATATGGATGTTGAAGTGAAAATACCTAATGGTATAATGGTTGTGTCACATGACTATGATTATTTTATAGTATAAATATTTTGGAATATACTACATTATAATATTGTTATTCTCCTTTTGGTGGGATTTTATGTTATCCAAGGAATGTATTGGATCCCTCTAAATAAATCCATCATTATTTAATAAGGAAAGGAAGCCACATTTGATATTCAAAACCAACATATAATCATCTATCAATATGATTCTATTTATAAACATCCAATGTAAATTACATCTATTTTATTGAGTTTGATTCATATTAAAAATGGGTGATTGTCTCATATCCGTTCATATTAACACATTATTGATGATATGCATATTGTGTAGTAGTTTGTTTATATCTTTCCAGAATATTTTCTAAGCCTTCCACCAAATTGAGAATTTGAGTTCCCAATGAAACTCATACCTGTTTCCCCACCTATTTAAAAGACTCCCTATAGATTTGAATCAATTTATTTATATGAATTAAAAAAACATCTCCACACAAATCATGGTAAAGGATTTATTTTTATAACTATTTAATCAATTGGTTCACATCTCATTTTTATTATGAAGAATGGTGGATAAAAGTGACTATAATTCGGTTATCGAGAAATAAATAAAATTTAAATCAAGAACATGTATCATATACCACATATTGATGATTTGTTTTCCCATAACACTATGATCAATAATTTTCCACGATTTATGTTAAATATTTATATCATTAATTGAGGGTTAAGAATGAGAATGTACCCACGATATCATTCCATACAATGTATGGACATAATGAGTATTTTGTAATGGAATTTGGTCTTACTAATTCTCCCTTTATCTTAATGGATTAAATTAATAGAGTCATTTCCAAATAACCTGATTAGATTTTGTTATTCTTTATAGATGATGTCGTTTTTTATTTATTGTGAATGTAATAACATGAATATCACATAAAAATTATACTAAAGATCATAAGGAAGGATTAATTGCCTGAAAATAATTTAATAATATGAATATTATCTACAAAAAGTATCATTGTTCGGTAATTTAATCCAAAGTGAGGTTATATCAATAAATCCATTAGAGGTGGAGGAAATTGAATATTGTTCCAGACCATCCACACTGAATAAGGTTTGAAGATTTCATGGTTTGGTTAGATATTTTAAATAGTTTTTGGAATGTTTCCCATGAATTTCTAATACACTTTCTATTCTAACATAAAATGTATCAAATTTACTATATATAGCTAAATTTTAGAGAGAATTTTAATGAACTAGATATAATGTTATCCATTACACATTTTCTTACATTATCATACAATGGATAGGGGTATTTAATCTATTATGATTAATTAAATAATGGACTATGATTCCTTATTATGTATATTGAAATTGTGATATAGCATGCCAATATAAAGTTGATTCTTGACGATAAAAATTAAAAAACATGTTAATTAAATTTCATAGTTGTACATTGTGCATTAATAATATAGATGTATTATTTTTTTTGGAAAAAAGTGAGATATATCTACTAATTGTAAAATATTAATATAGATATTCACACATAATGAGTTGAAACATAAAAAAAAGATGGTTGGGGTTGATTAATGATTTTGACTGCTCAATCACTTATTACATTGGGAAAGATAAAAAGGTGGATAGTGCGTTGAGTTGAATAGGGAATTACAAGTTATCTATGATTGGGATATTTAAATATAAAATATATTTTTTTAACGGATTTATATCAAAATTATTGAGGATGGGTTAAATATAATCTCTCTCAAATGATTGTTTTATCATCTATCAATATAATGATTACATTGGAAAGAATTGAATACATATAAAATTAGAGAATGGTATAAAATTTTCCATAGTGTATTAATGTTTTTTCATCATAGTTTTTAGTTAAAATGGATTGGAAAAAAGTGTATTAAATAATTATTATATTAAAGGTCAAAATAGGTTTACTGAGGGTTAAAATAAACGGATGTGGTGTAAAATGACAATAAAAATGGTATAAATCATTTTTATGTCTATATTTCGACAATATAACATATAAGGTTTGATAGTGATCCATTTTGGATCCTTTATAATATTTTGAAACTTCGGTACACCATGTTCATTTCAGAAATACCATTTTTATCCTTTATATCTCTTATGAAAGGGTACACCCTATCCACTCCTATAAAGAAATAAAAAACCCTTTTACTTAGAAAATACCAATCCACATCCAATACATACATCTCCCAATTCATCATAGTAGCATTATTTTAATAAGAAACACTCCAATTATGAAAGTGTATATAATCCAAAAGGGGTTCTCCGAAGAAGGGGTATAATCCTTAACCATGTATTTTAATTTTATGTCATCCTCTAACATAATAAAATATAATTATAAAATTTTGATATAATAACAATAACATATCCTAAATAATTTTTATTTTATTATGTTATTTTGATAACCTATATTAATCTCCAATTTCATCAAGTCAGCAATGATTCTGTCGAATGTGTTTATAGAAATTTACCACCTCATAAACTGATGAAATTAATTTTCCAACACCACCAATCACTACTATAAAATTGATAGATTTTATTTCTAAATATGTTCTTTTTAAAATCTTTATACCCATGAAATATTAACATAATTTATACCTTATAAATTACAACCAATTGGAAATTAACAAGTGGAATATTATCTCTGCAAAGTATTGTGAAATGTTGATCAATTTATTTCTACGTTGATATTAATAAGTGGTTTTTATTAATAAAAATTATATATATATAAATATATTATATTATTTATATTTTATGGTTTAAAAAAATTTAATTTTCATTCATTCCTTCTATCGAGAATATGGAAATTGAATTCATATGTCCAAACAACCTACCAACTCTATGAGTAGTGTAATTCATTTTCTATATCTCACATTAATAAATTACTAAAAATATATATATTATTAATATATATTATATTTATATCTTGATTAAAATTAATGATATAATGGATCCATGTTCAATATAAAAGAACCGAGTATACTATACCAAGACATACAAGAAATATGAAGCCATTATTATAAGAAATGTGATTTTAATAAAGAATTGTTAAGAAACTTGTAATAAAAGGTTAAAAGTAAAAAATATATGTTATCACACATATTAAAATTATTCATTAATATATTTATAATTATCCACTGTTAGTTATAATTTAGTTTTCAGTTGGTATGATGATGTTAAATCTTAAGGTGAGGTATTTTTATCTCACTTTTAGTTCTTGGAGATAATTTCAATATTAACCAATCGTTTCTTTTGTGTATTATTCATAATAAAAATTAATATATTTTATGATTATTCCAATTAAATTAAATGGTATTTTAGTTTACATCTATGGTTAATTATTTCAGAGGTATTATGATTCCATGGTTACAAAATATATAAGGAATCATGTTATAATCTCATTGTTTATTGGAATTCTATATGAAATATCACTCAATTATGAGATATTATAATCTTTTTCGCAAGAAAAAAATTAAATATTTTCTCATATAATTATTTCATAAAAATCATATTTTTTTCCTTTAATTTTATTTTCCATCCATAATAATGATTAAAAGATAAGGTATTTTTGAAAAACCAAACTTTATTTCTCTCTCCTTTTAAAAAAACTTTTTATTCTATATTTTTGTTGCCTAAAAATGATTTAAAAAATATTTGTAAAGACCTAGAATTTAAATGTAATTTTTTTAATATATGGTAATTTTATGACTCTGTGAAAACTGACGGCACGTGATTCTGAGGCCTGGTGTACCCGAAATGAATTTTTAAACTTTTTTTCGTGTACGTTCAGTTAACGTACGAGCGGGTTTTGGTAACATTTGAACTGGTGCTCGGAATTGAAATATGAGGGTACCATTGAACATGAGGTACTAGTATTCTATAAAGGATACCTTCACCTCGCCCACAGTAGGTCGAGGGTGAAAGTTATATTTTGTGTTTTTCGTGGAAGAAATAAATAAAATAAAAATATTTAACATTTTTATTTTTCTTGAAACCTCCCATGTGAGGTTATGAAGGTGGGGAACACCGATCAAAAAACCTCCCAATTTGAATTTGATGGTGGGGACTAACCTAACCCCCAAACTCCTTCTTTAATGGGAGAAGCCTCTTGAACTCCCTCTTCAACAAGGGAGCTGGCAATTGGTATCCTCCAACATTAATGGTGCCAAACATATCAATTAATTACTCAAGACAATTTAAATGTATGCCATTAAACTAAATAGATAACATATTCTATTATGTTGGGATTTTCATTTTTGGTGGAATTGGGGAAAGGGAGAAGCTTTGTAGAATCATGGAAAAACTCATCCTCCAACGACAAACTCCAATGAAGAACTCTTCTCCTTTGACGGATATTTCTCCAAACTTCATCGAAGTATCTACAAATATGAACGAACCAACGATTGAGGAAACACTATCATCACCTACTTCATCTTTTTCCTCTCCTCAATAACGCTGTTGGAGGAGGCTTTTTTCGGGATCGACAAATTCCAATCCGTCTCAACCGTGAACAATATTCAACAAACCATCAAGGTAGGGGTTTAGTTGTATGATTATATATTCCCTATGTTCTTCCCATCTAAAACAAAGAACATGGAACAACTCTCTAATTAGTTTATTTGTGGATGTTTTCTTTTGCGGGATTGGGAATAACCATTGCTGGAGGTTGTAGGGTTTGACGTTCTTCATTCATGATATTGTTGAGCCTCTTTCTACCTCTCTAATGCGGAGGGTGCGGGCCAAAAAAAAACATGGCTAATCCCCTCTGTCATTCTTCTTTTTGGTGTGTTCTTAGTGATGGAGTAAGATAGAAAGTTATACTAGGTGGGGAATGAGAACGGCGGCCGACACCACTACCGTCTGTGACGAAGGTGTCGGCGAAACGACACCGCTGCGGCCTCTGCTGGTCGTGGTCTCCGTCGCCCCGCGACCGCCAAGTCCTTCCCCACCCGCAGCCTCGTCACACTGTGGCCCTCCGCAAAATCACGGACTGTGCTTCCCATAGACATCCACACCACCCTGTGACACTCACAGCCTCCGGCGATGCGTGGCACTCACGACCTCGGGCTGGACAATGGTGCTTGTGGCCTCCGCCGCCCCACGACACTCGCGGACTCGTGCCGCCCCACGACTCTCACGGCCTCTCGCTACCCCATGGGGTGCTTCCCAGGCTGGGCTGACCAGTGGTCCATACCACCCAGTGAGTGTTAGGTTGCACCGCAGGTTGTCCAAGTGCGGGTCGGGCCGGTTCAGCCTGACCAAGTTAGACAGGACCCGGACCAACTTCGACTCATTTACGCTCTTTCAGCACTAACATTGGCACCAGGCATCTGTTTGACAAACCATCAACTATTTTGTAAACCTTGGAGAATGATGTTCTCCTTGGTATACCCCACTTGATATTTTGATAACGTTAGGATATAGTTGGGTTGGATCGAACATGAATCCAACAGGGCCCTCGGGACTAAAAAGCTAATAAGTTATGGAACGGGCGTCCGATTGACGAATCAATTGTAGCGTTGAGACCCCTATAATATGGTGTTCCTTTGGGATACATATTCATGGGACTTCATGGAATTGGGAGTATCGACCAGTGGATTGAGGAATAGACCCTTCTGGAGACAAGCAAGCTATCGGGGGAACCCAGTAGATGGTTCTGACTTGAGGAAGAGATCCTCTGTGGGTCTGTGATTGAGGGTCCCACATGGAATAGCTCTAGAATTCTGTACCAGACTACCTAATAGATCCTATATGGGTCATCACCTTGAGATCCTGTGTGTGTCAAAATCTATCGATCCTGTGTGGGTGAGCACCGAGCGATCCTCTGTGGGTCAGCACCAAGCGATCAGGTGTGGGTCAGCACCGAGTGATCATGTATGGGTTAGTACCTAGAGAACCTATGTGAGTCTGATGATTATTAGAGATCCTTCATGGGTATTCCTCTTAACAGAGTAAGATGATTTAGTAGTTACATCTAATCATCTCTACTCTGTACCTAAGTAATACCTGGTGTGAGCTGAGTCTGTACATGTGTGGTACATTCCTTCATGGTAATACCTTGATGGAATTATTCTATGTGGCGTACGTATGCGGTACATGCCTTCATGGTATTTCTTCCTTTGTGGAAGTGTTGATCTAGGGGCTTTGGATATGGACTCTTTTTTTTCCTCGTGATTAAGATGGGTTTACTTGATAACTTAGGTATATGTATGGGAATATACCGAAGTAGGGTTATCAGAAGTTTTCTTCTCTTTATGATTTATCCTTTGTGGATTTTATGAGATCTTGAGGGTCTAGGGGTCCCTAATGAGTATCGGTATACTCACCCATACATGGTCTATACCAGCACTTCATTACGGTTGGTGCAGACGGTGGACATCACTGATTGAGGACTAGAGTACCATGACTTAGAGGTAGCTCGAAGGTGGACGTTAGATGAGGCGAACCGCAGAGAATACCCTTCATGAGCTGTACCTACCCTTTAGGTAGGATCCGTGGTGGATGATCCAAGAGATTCTTTCCACTAATCAGTTGTATTGTACTTTCTATTTTTCCATATACTTTCTAGTTGGGCTTGTATTCTAGCCCCTTTTTACTTACTATACGCACTCTGTTTACTATTCAGTTTACTTGAGTTCATAATTTTTAGTGAGCTTGGTTGTTTTTTTTATAGGTTATAAAGGAAACGCCATCCTAGTTTTTGTGAATACACCTTCAGTGCTAGTCACCATCCCCTAGCTTATGGAAGGCCTGTTTGGTGTAGTCACGGCACGCGCCCCGGGGGATGGGTCATAAAAAATTGCAAATAGAGGAGTTGGTTCAACCGTAAATAATAAGACTCTAATAATTTAAACGACAAAAGTTTTATGTGTAGTAAGTGTGGTTATCAGTTTAGGGAATCCAATATTGGTGTTGCGGCTAACTTATCCAGACACAGGGGCCTTGACTTCTGATTTATAACCTAGTGCACGAAACCATTGATTGTGTGTGTTTTTTCAAGAGTTTTATTCGGGATCTCTTGAGACAACTATCGATGTATAACTTATTGACAATGGTGCACCTTTATTGTTTTCAGGATGCCTCCATGCAGACAGACAATTTAGGTTCTGAGAGTAGTATACAATTATAGCCCACCGAGCGACGACACCTCGGTGCAGGTCCCTCTTCCAATAGAGGCACCAGCGGAGGCACTATAGGTACCATTACCTGTTGTGCCACCTATGCCACTGGGCCCAAGAGTAGAGGGTGCATGACGCTTGAGAGCATTACATGAGTTCCAGTGCTAGAGGCCACCCAGGTTCATGGTAGATATGGACCCACAAGCCGCTGATGATTCGCTAGAGGCCATGGTTTGAGTTTTTTGACTGGTAGGAACACCAACTAATCTAATGGTGATCATTTCTGCCAGTCAACTACAGGCATTAGTAGGCAGATTGTGGAGCATGATGTTCCAGGATAACGACAAAGTGAAACTTCTCTAGGTAGACATCAAGAGCCTGTTTCAGGAAGAGATTGTCCCAATGACTCTTCGAGCAGTGTACATACAGGATCTGATTCATCTACAGCAGGGAAACAAGATTGTGGATCAGTACTCAAAGAGGTTCACTGACCTCTCACGCCACTCCACAGATATGGTGCGGGACCCATTCATCAGGGCCTGGACCTTTGATTAGGGACACAAGCGAGGTGATCAAGGCTTCGATGATCTCACATAACATATCGACCTAGGTGGGGGTGTTCGAGCCAACCCTATTAGTGGAGAGTTTTCGTGTTGAGCAGTCACCAGCAGTGAGACCCACCACTAGACATCATGTAGCAGAGTCTTCTGCAGCTAGCAACAAACATATGTCACAGAGGGCTAAGAGGACCAGACCTATAGGTGGGTGACCATAGGATTTAGGGTCGATTGTGCGGGGAACCCAATGAAGATCCAGTCATTCCAGGAGCTGGAAGTGTTAGGCATAAATTGGGTAGGGTCACATGGCTTGTGACAATGCGACCCACCATACAGATGATGAGAAGACAGTCGAGGGACCGCCTAGGCAGAGACTGAGGTTTGATCGAGGTGGTCCGTAGGGAGCAGGCGGACATGGTAGAGGAGTTGGTCATGCAGCTGGCAGTGGGTGATGATTCAAGGTATTACTGCCACCACAACTTGGAGGTCCACCCTGACTACATGGAGCAGGTGGACTAGGGTGATCTCAGCTCAAGGTTGATGAGGCCTATGATCAAGGTGCTCCAGAAATGATATGAGGTACAATCTTTGTCTATTCCACCTTAGTTGCAGTACTTATAGACATGGGTTCCAGTCATTCTTTTATTTCCACTACCCTTGTTCAGAGCTTGGAGATTCGTATGGAGCTGTTGGCTCGATCCATACAACTAGATACTCTTCCGGGAGTGGATTCGACGATTACGCACTACTGCCGACAGTGTAAGCTTACTCTAGGAAGCATGAGATTTGAATGGGATCTACTAGTAGTATAGTCAAGTCCTTACAACGCCATCTTCGGTATGGGTTTTTTATCTACAATCCATACTCATATTGAGTGTATTAGGTGCAATGATCGATGTGTACGCATAGATGGGATCAGGTTTACCTTCATCGGTGAGAAGGGTTCCTTTGTAGCACAAGATGGACTTACTTGGAGGAGAGTTCAGCCAATCACTAATCAGTTTTCTAGCCTTACCCTCAGAGAAATTGATGTGGAGAGTCTGAGTTATCCTCTAGTGGTGTACCAATACGTGGATGTATTCCCTGAAAATGTTCTGGGTCTACCTCCTCGGAGAGAGGTGGAATTTTACATTTACTTGTATCCTGAGTTGAAATCTATATCTACACCAGTGTATTTGATGTCTCATACGGAGCTTCGTGAGCTACGGGTATAGCTGGAGGACTTACAGGGGAAAGGATTCATTCAACCCAGTGTTTCTCCTTGGGTAGCTCCGATTCTTTTCACCAAGAAGGCGGATGGGAGAATGATGCTTTGTGTTGACTATTGGTGCCTAATCTAGGTGACCCTGAAGAAAAAGTACCCACTCCTAGGGATTTATGACCTATTTGATCAGCTGAAGGGAGCATGGGGGTTCTCGAAGATAGACCTTCGATCAGGCTGTCACCAACTCAAATTGCGAGAAGATGATGTGCAGAAGACGACTTTTAGATGTCAGTACGACCATTAACAGTTCTTGGTTAAGACATTTTGTGTAACCAACACTCAAGAAGTGTTCATGGGACTCATGAGTATGATATTTCAGCCATACCTTGATTTATTTGTAGTAGTATTCATCGATAACATTTTAATCCACTCGATTACTATGGAGGAGCATGCCTATCAATTGTAGGTAGTACTGGACACAATACGAGAGCACTAGCTTTATTGTAAACTCTTGAAGTGCCAGTTATGGATACAAGAGGTTCAATTTCAAAGTCATGAAATCTTAAAAGCTGGAGATGTAGTGGATTCAGTGAATATTGAGGCGGTACTATCTTGGAATCCACCCAAATGTGTGATGGAGATGCAGAGTTTCTTGGGTTTGGTCGAATACTACCGGTGATTTGTGCCATATTTCCCTAGAGTTTTAGCACTAATTTCAACATTGAAGAAGAAGGGGCTGCCCTTCGTGTGGATGGAGAGATGCCAGAACAATTTTCAAGAGCTGAGGCAAAGGCTGACTAGTTCCCCCATCATGAGGATTCCAGGGGAAGGCTTTGGTAATTTAGTCTACTGTGACACATCAAGGACCGGGCTCAGATTTTTCCTGATGCGGGAGCGAGTAGTGATCAGATATGGTTCTCGATAGCTGAGACAACATGAGAAAAACTATTCTACCCATGACATGGAGTTAGAAGTAGTGGTCTCTACCTTAAATATGTGGAGACACTATTTGATGGGAGAATGCATTACAATCTACTCGGATCATAAGAGTCTTATGTATATCTTCACCCAGAAAGACCTAAACATGAGACATCGATGATGGATTGACTTCCTCTAGGACTATGACTTCGAGATAGTCTATACTCATGGGAAGGGGAACGTTGCAGCGGATGCACTCAGTCATAGATCTGGTATACAGCTGCTAGGTGAGGCGATGGAGTAGCTGGCTGCTTTTTAGATATCCTTTATATATCCTGATGGACCAGCTTTCCTTCAATCTCTTACAGTCACTCCCCAACTTCTTCAACCAGTTAGGGAGGCGTAGAATGTGGATTCTGACTGTGAGGTTTGATGTACTCAGATATCCAAAGGGCAAACAACTAATGGATTTTCTGAAGGTGGGGAGCATGTCATCCACTTCATAGGACGTACCATGGTACCAGTTTCACTTTGGGAGTAAGTGTTGAGACAGTTCAACACATCCCCTCTAGTGGTACATCCAAGAGTGGTGAAGATGTACCAGGATCTTTGATGACAGCACTGGTGGCCAGGAATGAAGAAAACATTATCATAGTTTGTCTCTTGGTGCCTCACTTGCCTGCAAGTGAAGGTAGAGCATCAGGTACCAGCAAGCTTAGTTCATCCATTATAGGTCCCAGAGTGTAAGTGGGATGGGATATCCATGGACTTCAATATAGTACATCAACATACATTCAGATGTAATGACTCTTTCTAGGTGATCGTCGACCGAATCACCAAGTCGGCCCACTTCATACAGATCATAGAGAAGGGTTCAGTAGTGAGTTTGGGACGCCTCTATGTGTAGGATATTTTGTGGAAACATGGAGTACCCTAGGTGATTGTCTCTAATCATGATACATGTTTTTATTCCTCGCTTTGTAAGGGGTTGCAAGTTGCTTTTGAGACACAGCTTCATTTGAGCACTGCCTTTCATCCTCATACAGATGGCATGATTGAGTGGACCATTCAGACTCTCGAGGACATGCTACGTACTTGTGTCCTTGACATCGGTTAGAGCTGGGAGGATCACTTATATTTGGTGGAGTTCCAATACAATAACAAATATCACTATACCATTGGGGTGACACCTTTTGAGGTGTTTTATGGGTGACCGTGCAGATCACCTTTATGCTGGACTGACCCAGGTGAGTCAGCACTAGTGGGACCAGAGATGGTACGGGCTACCACAGAGAAGGTGTAGATAATCTAGGAGTGAATGAAGACTGCACAGAGTATACATATGTCTTTTTAATATAGGAGACGGATACCTCTAGAGTTCTAGGATAGCGACCACGTCTTTCTATGGGTCCCACCATGACAAGGTTTATGGAGATTTGGGTGATGCGGCAAGTTATCTCCAAGATTCATCAGACCTTTTTAGTTCCTCATCAGAGTTGGAGAGGTGACTGGCTTCTTAGCTCTTCTACCTCAGTTGCATCTGGTGCATGGAGTCTTCTACGTATCCTAGCTAAAGAGATACGTGCACAACCCTTATCACATCATCGACCATGGAAAGATGGATGTTGAAGATGGGGTGAATTTATGTTGGTTCTAGTAGAGATTGAGGATTGATAGGAGTGGGTCCTTTGTGGGTGGTAAATACCTCTAGTGTGTTTACGTTGGAAGCACGAGAACTTTCAGGAGAGAACATGGGAGTGGGATGCTCAGATACATGCTCAGTACCGCCACTTGTTTCCTTAGTTTATGTTGTGGCTTATGGGAACATAATGCTCTAAGGTGGGGATAATGTAAAGACTCGGAATATCCATATAATTGTTTAAATATATGGTTATTTTATGAGTCCATAAAAACTGACGGTGTGTAATTCTTAGTCCCAGGGTGCCCGGAATGAATTTATAAACTTTTTTTGAGTAAGTTCAGTCAACATACATCTGGGTTTTCATAACTTTTTAAACAGTTCTAGAAATTGAAATCGGAGGTCACCGTTGAAGTCACAGCATAGGTATTCTCTTAATAAGACGTTCACATCAACTATAGTAGGTTGAGGGTGAAAGTAAGATTTTGGGTTTTTTGTGGCAGAATGGAATAAAATTAAAATGTTTTACATTTTTATTTTTGTTGAAATCTCCCATGTAAGGTTGTGGAGGTGGGGACTACCAAGCCCAAAACCTCCCAATTTTAATTTAAGGGTGGGGACCACCGAAACCCCCTAACTCATTATTTAATGAGAGAATCCTCTTGAACTCCCTCTTTAATGAGGGAGGTGACCTTTGGTATCCTCCCACTTTAATGGTGCCAACCATATCAATTAATTAATTACGCCAACTTGAATTTATGCTGACAAAATAAATAGATAACATATTTTTTTAGCTTGGGTTTTTTTGTATTTGGTTGAATTGGGGAAAGGAGAAGCTTTGGAGAATCGTGGAGAATCTCATCCTCCAACGACAAACACCTACAAATAACTCTTCTCCTTTGACAAATATTCTCCAAAATTCATTGAAGGATCTCCAATGATGAAAGAACCAATGTTCAAGGAAACATCATTGTCACCAACTTCATCTTTTTTCTCTCCTCAAAGATGTCGTTGGAGGAGACTTGTTTCGGGATCAAAAAACCCTAATCTATCTCAATCGCGTACAATCTTCAACAAACTTTTGAGGTAGAGATTTAGTTGTGTATTATTATATATTACCTTGTTCTTCTCTTCTAAAACAAAGAACATGGATCAACTATCTAATTAGTTGATCCACAGTGGTTTTCTTTGGCTGGATTGGGAATAATCAGTGTGTGAGGTTGTAGGGTTTGACGTTCTTCATTCAAGATTTTGTTGAGATTCTTGCAGTTGCTCTACCGTGGAGCGTGTGGTCCAAACAATCATGGGTTTCCCCCTCCATTGTAATTATTTTGGGTGTGTTTTCGTGATGAACAATTATGGAAAGTTAACCTCGGTGGGGAACGTGAATGACAGTCGGCACCCCCACTGGCCACGATGAAGGCGGTGGCGTAATGGCGTCGCCCCAAGTCCTCTGCCACCACACGGTCACTGTGGCCTCCATGCTGCCACGAACCCTACCGTCGCGGACTCCTCATCGCCCGCGGCGTATGCCATCCTGTGACCATCGTAGCCTCTGGCACCCTTGGCCTCACCCCCTCACGACCCTTCGCATCATCGTGACCTCCACCGCCTGCGGCCCCCTTGGCCTCTGTCACCCCACGGCCCCCGCGGCCATGTACCTCCCCGCCGCACACACGGCATGCGCCGCCGCGCGACGCCCGCGCCCTGGTGCCACCCCGCCGCACCCACAGCCTTGCGTCACACTGCGGTCCACTTCCCAGGCTGGGCCGCCCAACATGCTGGACCACTTAGCGCGGGTCGGGCCACCCACCGTGGTCTTGGCCGAACACAGCAGGTCGGGACGGACTCGGGCCCACTTCAACTCAATTATGCTCTTTTGGCCATAACTTTGACACTATGCGTCCGTTTGACAAACCAACAATGGTGCTGTAAACCATGGAATGACACGGTCCCTTTGTATACCACAATTGATATTTTCATAAGGTTGGGATATGGTAGGGTTGGATCGAGCACGAATCCAACCAGGCCCTTTGGACTAAATGGCTAATAATTTACAGACTGTGCATCCGATTGACACTTCATCTATTGTATTGAGACCCCTAGGACATGGCGGTCCTTTTGGATATTTCTTCATGGTACATCGTGGCTATTGGAGTATCGACCAGTGGCTTGAAGATCGGACCCTCCCTAAGATAAGAAAGCTTAGCGCGAGAACCCAGTAGATGGTAGTGACTTGAGTAAGAGATCCTTCGTGGGTCTGTGATTGAGGGTCCCACAGAGAACTGTTCTAGAATTAAATGTGGGACTACCCAATTAATCTTGTGTTTGTCAGCACATAGAAATCATGTGTGCGTTAGGAGCAAGAGATCCAGTGTGGGTCATCACAGAGTTATCTTGTGTGGTTCATCACTGAGGGATTCTATGTGGGTCCGCACCGAGCGATCCTGGGTGTGTCAGCACCTAGAGATCTTATCAGGGTCCCAAGATGAATAGGGATCATTCTTGGGTATGCCTCTTGATAAAGTAATATGATTCAATAGTTAAATTTAATTATCTATACTAATGTACCTAAGTTATACCTGGTTTGATGTGAGTTTGTACCTGTGTGGTACTTTCCTTCATGGTAATACCTTGGTGGTATTCTTCTGTGTGGCGTACCTATGTGGTAGTTGCCTTCGTGGTATATCTTCCTTTGTGGAATAGTTGAGATTGTGGTTTTGGAGTTTGAATTTGTGTTTTTCCCATGATTGAGATGGGTTTACTGATAATATAGGTATATGTATGGGCATATACCTTAATAGGGTTATCAGTTGTTTCTGTTCTTTTTTGTTTATCTTTTATGGATTTTATGAGACCATGAGGGTCTTGGGGTCCCTACTGAGTATCTTTATACTCACCCCTGCATGGGATATTCCCGCACATCGTTGTGTATGGTGCAGATGATAGACAACGCTGACTAAGGAAGAGGGCACAATGACCTGGAGGTATCATGGAGATGGATGTTAGATGAGGCGAACCATATAGACGGCCATTCATGAGTTGTACCTACCCTTCATGTAGGATCTATCGTGGATGATCCAGGAGCTACATTCCACCTATCAGCTATCATGTACTTTCCAGTTTTCCTTGTACTTTCCAATTAGGCTTATAATCTGGCTCCTTTTTTATTTACTGTACTCACTTTGTTTACTATTCAGTTTACTTGAGTTCATATCTTCCTGTGTGCTTGGTTGTGTGTGTTACGGGTTATAAAGACAGCACCTTCCCAATTTTAGGCAATATGCCTTCTCTGCTAGTTGCCAGCCCCTAGCCTATGGAAGGCAGGCATGGGGTAGTCATGGCTCGGGCCCTGGGGGACGGGTCATTACAATATTCCATTGTTATAAAATTAATTTTAAAAAAAAATATATACATATTCTGGACTATATAAAAATATTTTTAAATGGAGTCTTATATTCATTTGATAAACAATGATCTCATGATTTTTTGATAAAAATTGGAATTGAAGTTTCATGTTATCGTGTACGACATGAATGATTATTCTATCCAAAATGACAACTAAATTATTTAATGTTTTCTATATAATTTTCCAAATGTTATTTTTATTCTTTTTTGTTAGTTAATGTTTTTAATTTTATATGTCTATTTTCAAAATGGAAAATATAATTTTTTTGTAATGATTTTATTATATTTTTTAGGAATTCATAATCATTGGTGACAAAAAAAATTGATGTTGGTTTTCTTTTACAATTAATATTACCAAATTTTAGAATCTTTATTACATATCTACATGTTTTATGGTTATGATGAAGATATTTTTAGGGAATACATTATATTCCTACATGTTACACTAAGATGAATTTATGATGTTATTATGGAACACATTTCATTTCTATGAGTTACTCTATGATGAAGTTTTTTGGAAAATAATTTTCTTTTATAATGGTTGTGATAATATAATTATTTTATGATCATGTGGGGTAAAAATGAATGGATTTTGTTAAGGGTGGGACCTTTATTTCCCAGCAATGAATTGGGTAATGATTAATTTTCTATGAGCTAATATGGTATACAAGGGGTTTTTACAAACCAAAAAGAGGTTTCAGTAGAGGTAATCCCAATCCTAATATAGAGGGTACATGATGGAATCCCAACAATAAAAAAGAGAGTGCATATGTGGTTATCCTAATCTTAATGAAGGTACAAATGTGATTCTCCAAAGACTAACATGTTATGAATGTCTCAATGTGTAGACCATACATAATATTTTTTTACTTATTTTTATTTATTAAATAAATGTACTATGATGATATTATGCAATAATGGATCATGTTTACTAATTCTATTTTGATTCATGTATTATGAACTCCCATGACTCATGTTTATAATATATGATATAAATTATATATTTATCGTATGTTATTTATATAGTCTCATACCATTATAATCACAATATGTTTATGTACCATGTTTACCATTATTTATAATATGAGATCATCCATTATTATTTTTCTTTTCCCAAGTTTATTAAGAAAGCTATAATCTATGATATTTATATGAAGGGTGCTAGTTATGATTAACATAAGGGAGATGATGTAGTTTAAATATGAACTAGTTATTTATATATCCTTGTTTTAAAAGGAACTAAACCTATAATATTCTAGAATTTATCATTAATTAATTTTAAAAATATACGTATAATATGGTGTAATATTTATGTAAAAAATTATGGGTCGTTTTTGAAATAATGGGTTAAAAAATTCCAATGCATCATAAATATCCATGTTTCTAATAATGGAAATCATATTGGTGGGGAAATGTAACACAACCAGCTTTAGGTAATTTACAATTTTATTGCGTATATTAAAGTTATTTAATATTTATATTGTTTTTTAGTTTCTGAATGGGTTTGGTCTATTTTTGAAGAGTTCCTAAAGGTGTATTTTTTTAGAGCAATTAAGGGAAATTGCGATTTTCTCTAGGTAATTATCTAATTGTCTTAGGGTGATAAGAGGATGTGAATAGTTTTTTTAAACCATTTTTGTTCTTAAGATATAATTTTATATTGGAGGTAGAGGTAAAAGAATGGTTCAAATCTGTATTGTCAATATATGTGTGACAACCATGCTTCGTGTGGTTTGGTGGAAGTAGTAGGAATAAAGATACTATTTGATTTACCATATAGTGCAGACTAACCATGACATTGACATTATATTATCAAAAAATTAGTGTTTATTTTGGTATTAAACCCCATTAAACTTAATTATTTTACATCTCCCCTCATGATATGAAAATCCTCTCTAATTTTAAAAATTATTAGTGGGGTCCAAGGATCCAATTTATTTTTTAAATTATCAATGTTCATTGTATCTATATAATCCATGATAAGTCTCATTTTTAAAATTTATTCATTATGTCCATTGATACCCTCCCCCATTAAACAATATATTAAATTAAAATGGATATATCTATGATCAATGTTGGTTTTTACTAGATCTGGGTCTGGCCAATTGATGTAATAGATTCTCTAGGAAGGATCTAGTCGTTTCTTTGTGGTGATCTTAAATTTCATTACAAACTAAAAGGTAGGTCCCTTCACTCTCTCTTCTCCAGTATTTCTATAAATTAATGGTTTAGATATATTATATTTTTAAATATTTCAAAATTAAATGTTGAAATATTTTGTAATAGAAAATTGATGTGGTCATTGTGTTTTAAATCATGGATATTTTAATAGTTTTTTGAAAACTGCAGTGAATTTTTGTTTTCAAATATGGTTATTTAATATAATAAAAATGTTATGTTTTACTTTATAATAGAAATAATGACTTTATGTTGAATGAATTGGCGTGAGAACATGGTATACATGGTTGGCATGTTTCAATCATTCTATTAAGTGGGGAAATTATTGTATGAACATGGATCTCAGAGATTGACTTGTAGAATTAATTAATATAAAATAGTTATAACCTAGCAAAGGATGAACTGCCACTCATGATTATTAGGCATATTAATCAGCATGAATATGATGATGATTGAATGGATTTATTTATGGTATGCCAAGTGTTATTAATGGAGAAATATTATTGATTTTATTTAAATATTTAGAGTTTGGTAAATATTTTTGATATTTCTATCATTTTTATAATATATATTGTAAAAAGTGAGGTAATATTTTCTTTTCTATGTGGCATGAGTTGTGAAGTCTCTTTTTGAGATCATGTTAGGTTTCAATACTCTCCGTACATATGAAATTCGGTGTTTATATAAAAATTATTATTTATAAATTTGATTAAGTATTTTTCACTTATTTATATAGTGTATAATCATGATTCCACATATGTTGGATGATCATTGGAACATGGATTTTATCTCATGGGTTTGATAATGTAATTTCACATCGGTTTCACTTTTTCAAAACATCATTTGGCATTATTGGGAATTATTGATATACATTTTATTACTACAATAATATTTCGGCTTTTTAATAAAGTTGAATTTTATATACCTCATGAATCGTGTATATATGGTTTTCTTATTCTGTCTTCAAATTTTTTCATTTATAAAAATAAAAAATTGACAAAAAATGATTAGGTTTTCCCATAGAATTCATTCGAATCATTTAGAGTCTTAGGGATGTCACATAATGTTAGTGGAACCTAGGATCCTTCTATGACCATGGTCAGGGCCTTGATATTACACAATATGATATATCATATATGGTACATGATTAGTTTCGTTATAAAACTAATTCTCTGGAACCTAGTGTGAAATTGCAACATTTCTCCCAACACCCTTTTAGGATTCCATGTATAAAATAAACCCCTATGAGTGAATAACTATTAATATAATAAACCATCCTATATACACAAAAATTTTATAACACGCGTAATGAAAATATAAATACTCCCTAAGGTTAAAATTTTATTATATAAAAGTATTTTAGTTAGTAAATGACTATTCACACATCACATAAATAATCATATAATGATGAATCAATAATACTCACATTACCTACAAAAACAACTCTAGAAACATCCCCTATTAAGACATTGAATTGGCATCAATAATAAACATCCCCCATGGTCCAAAAAACCATAAAAATCACAATATAAACCATGGGGCCTTGTAATTAGGTTACCCATAATTAGAAATGAAATCAATTTAGAAATGTGTAAAATAGCCCTTTAAAAACATGATGGGAATTCCACGCCATTCCACCACCATATAAATCTTTTAAAAAAATATCACTTATTTAAAATTTAAACATAAAATTCTCATTAGGAAATGATATAATGAAATTATGAATAAATAAAATGAATAAGTGGTCATAAAACGTGACAAAATAGGCAGAGATATACCTTTAACTATAAATTATACATTTTAAGGAAAAAATCCATTGAAAAAATTTCAAAACACCACTACGATGTTATTGTCTCAAAATAACAATAAAAAGGGTCAACCACACCCAATATTATTTATTAAAAAATTAAATACAACACACAAAAATTGAATTAAAATGTGTTTGAAACCAATGAAATGAAATCCTTATGTTCATTTGACATATCCAGTCATAAATTTTCTCAGACACATTGAATAAAATTGGTCTATTCAATGTGAAAAACCCATTAAAAAATAGTTTAAACACATCATGAAAAAATATATGTTTTTATTTTTGCAATGAAATTCTTTTTAAAAACTCTAGATTCTCATGGAATATGGTATCAATGATAAATAAAAAATATAATTACATTCATATAAGATTAAAAAACCATGTGTCATCACTATCAATGGAAAACAACCAATCGTGCGTCAATACAACATTAAATAATAGTACACATCAAATCCAATGTAATTATAAATAACCAAAACCCTAAAATTTTCTTCCTCAAATATTATTAGTCTTATGAGAATTAAACATTGAAGGGAAATGAGGAGGGATGTAGAGAAAATATAAATATGAGAAATAAACATTGACTATTTATTCAGATTGAATGAATAATGACCAACAATCAAATTGATAATATATAGAGTATGGGCGTAGGTCTAAGATATATCTTGGGGTATGATACCATGAGTGATATTGGAGTAATATGAAAACACCCCTAAAACAAATCATGCAAAAAATTTAAAATTTAATAAATTAATAAATTAAAATAGGTGCATTGAAACAAGACAGACGTCTCATCACACGAAAATATAATTTCATATAATAATAGAGACACTAAATATTCTTAGTAATGGTGTAACACATCCCCATCATGACAAGAAAAACGATGTCCAATATTAATATTACAATGTGGGAACCGCTCTGATATAATTACTTCCCCATCACGAGTTATTGATTTTTTTAAAAAAACACCAACATTTTGATGGACTTACCAAAGAATGAACATTCCTGTATAAGATGTGAAATACTATAGTTTTAAACCAATAGCTTCTCAGGTCTCTAAAAACTCCTAAAATCCAATAGATATTATTAATAGACTTAAAATCATCAAATATTAAATAATATACACTTAACATTGAGTATGTTTTGTCACATAGTAGATTAATATAGACCATTATGATTATTATCCCAACAATGCAGAGTTCATCCACAGCCATTTAAGACTAACATCCCTCATTATTGGGTATCAAAACCAAAATTATTTATATTGTTTCAAAAGGATGACTATAACCATCCATTGCTAGTTTTTTAGAGAATGGGATTATTTTGGATGTGAAAAAATATATCTTTTCTAATATAAATGATATGAGAACACTATAGGGAATAAAAATTTGTTCACAATATCATATCAGATTCTATAATGGAATCAACTAATAGATACATTATATGTATACTCCAATTTTTTTTGTTAATACAGATTTATATATTGTGTATTTTATAAATAAACTATGTGTTTTTTCAATTATAATTTGAAATCCAATATTTGAGGGAGTGAGTAAATATTCTTTCAAAACATGCATGATAGGAAATAATGTGAAGAACTTGAATAAAATAAGAAATTGATAGATATTTAGTGTAGAATACATTTACATTTATAGACTTTATTAGCATGTATCTCTTCAATAGTTTCAATTTCATTGGATATTCATTGATATTGTAGTCTTTGATAGTATTGATGCTAATTGATATCTTTATCCCACTTATTTGTGAATTGATTCATAAAACATTAAAACCCATTTTTTCAATATTTTAATTTTATGGGGGATTATTTGGTACCTTCTTTTTCACAATATTATTGAATATACATTTTAACACCATTTGAAAATCATGATATTGTTGACAAATCCTTTTACATTTTATTTAATTTTTGGTCTATTTCAAGTATATGCTATAGTGATTCCTCCATATTTTTTGGAATGTAGTTGGATATATATTATTTTCATCATATAGTTTCTCATTGGTGTTTCCAACAATCTAAATTTTCTTTTTTTATTAGTAAATCCAATAGAATAATTTGACTGTAGTTTTTATATTCCCCATAAGTTCAGATTGATAAATATCATTATAACTACCAGTATCCTTAATGGTTGATTCTTTTAAAAGAAATTATTATTAAAATTAAAAAATGATTCCCTTTTCATTCAACATCAATGATTAAAACCAAAGAATACATTGAATTGATTATGATTTTTTCTATATAAGAACCCCTTGATTCATCCATGGTTTTTCCATTCCTGGAATTATCTCTTCACTATTTTGATATGATTTCAGGGGTGATATTTAGTAAATATTTTTTTCTAAAAATTCTCATTCTATAGAGTATACTTATCCTTTTTGAGACATATTATTATTGATATTCCACTATATTTCATCTGCTCATTTCAAATGATATATTATTATGAAAAACATTTCACACACTAATCATTAGAAATGTAACTTATGTTTTATATTTTTTTGATCCATTGTTTGATAAAGACTGACTCCAAATTACAATTAACTAATATTGGATGGTTTTATAAAAATATTGTTTTTTATATATCTTATCATTGGGGTGTTTAATAGATCGCGTTATTGATTTAATTTTTTTCTATTAGAGAGTATTCTTATTATGGTCAATAAATCATCTCTCATCCCATTAGGTATCTTTTTCATACAACCACCACATTTTCCTTCATGACCACTATTTAATTGGTTATATCAAGTTCTGATAATTTTATGTTGCAAAAACATGTTTACATAAATATTCAACACTAATATATTTTGAAAATAATCTTAAATGAATATATGAATTCGAAAAATGCATCTTATGATTTCTTACTCCATGAGACCTCTATTATATCGTATATAATTTTATGTTCACCCTATGTTTCTTTATGTTGGGTAATTCTATACTTTATAAACTCATATACCTAAATAACTCAACCCTTACATGATACAAAAAATGAATACCCATTTTTGAGTGTGTATATATATATATATTTAAAAATAATACAGTTAAATCTATATGATACCACATAGATTATAAAGATCCCAAAAAAATATTTGTATTAGGAAATTATAATTATAGTAGACTTATTACACATAATTATATAAACAAATCCCATAAAAAATTAATCACAATACATCCATATATGAAATATATTTCATATAATACCATTGTGAAAAGTTAAACAAAAAAAAGAGTAGCTAAAATTCCCAGTTATGTAAAAACATTTCAATAGTTCATAAAGTGGTTAGATCCTATGAATTTATGAAAGCATGAAACATGGGAAATATTTAATAAAAAAGAAACATAGAATCTAAAGAGGTTCCTAAATTACATAATAAAAAAACAAATAACTTGAAATGGAATCCATCATATACCAAAACATAATAATAAAAAATATTATTAAATAATTATGATTCATGGAATATAAGATAGACATGTGGAATTACATTGAACAATTGAATAAGAAAATACATAGACAACCATAAGATTAATAATATAGATAACATTATTAATTATATTAGATAATTTTCTAATCATATTTAGTTGTAATCATTCTCCCATTAAATGAATTGATCATAATTAACATCCATTTTACCACAAATAATGTTATCATAAAACCAAATAATTCAATCACATAACGCTATTATCTATTGAGGTATTAACATTTCACGTTTATTTTTAGTGTCATAAGGAAACAAAAAATGTCATAACTATAGACAATATATTTTTTTCCACTTGAAATTAGTCATACTATATATCATGAAGAAATCTATGAATATAATATGTGTTTCAAATAAATTAAAAATGGTATCACATATTATAACATAAAATAAATATTGGTTCACACCCAAACATCAATAATGCTATAGGATTATAATATAATTTAAGGTATGATCAAGAACATTACAAAAAAACCGGTAGATCCTAATGTGGTAGAAATATAAATCTTAGCAAAATAATGAAAACATGCTTTCATAAATCATTATTACCATTTTCTTAAAATTTAATATTATATATAACATTCAAAATTAATTTTCATGGAACTAATTTAAATACATTAGAAATAATCTTTTTAAATTAATCCTCAATAATGGATCTTTGAAAATTAATATTATTTAAGAAGTTATATATGGAGTTAAAGACAATAATGTTGAGTTGGAAAGGTTGTTAAATTTTATATTTTATGGAGATTTAATGAAATACCCCATCAAATAAGAATTAATTTAATTAATTTGAAAAATAGATAGAGAAAAATACAGAGAATAAATAATAATATAAATATTTTTTATTACATAATAATACGTGAAATCAATTTTTTATAAATAGTATCGACATGATATAAAAGTAGCTAATAGAGATGATAAAAATTATTTTTCTAAAATCATATATTTATTGAGAATGAAATCCATACAAGAATAATATTCTGATGAAATGATATATTTTTTTCAAATAGAATGGGAATGTAAAATATTTAATATATAAATGGATAAATAAAAAATATTTAAAAGATAATAGTTATGTAAAAATATTTATGTCATAATGAAAAGGAAATTGATAGTACGAAACAGTCACATAAATTTTTTTTCTTGATTAGATGCACTCCAACCTCTAGTATGATAACTATGGATTAATTATCCATCTATTTTGTATCTATATACAAAATATTATATTTTTTTATGTTTTATTAATTTATGACAAAATTATTACTTATATTTAGATAATATTCGTCATTTTTGTTTCTAGTTTTATCACATCCATTACTATTTTGGAATAATCGTTTCATTTATAATTTTATGTTCCTCAGTTCATCATCTTTCAAATAAAAAATTTATATTAATATATGTTCTATAATTATTTATGATGCTTTAGGTGCATTTTAGAGGAGTTGTGGTTACAACTCTCTTTGTTTAAATCCATAACAAAGTTGCTTTGATAATTTTTTATGAATAAAAGGTGGACCATTTTCATTGCAAAAAATAATAATATTAATAATATATTACTCAGATAAAAATAATTGTTTATTTATTAATATCATATTATTTTATTAAGTATGGTTCTAATACCATTTATAAAAATCACATAGCATTTATTATGTACGATTTCAAATCGACCCAAACAAGAAAATATTATAATAAATGGATGGGTATGTATATTTTGAGATTTTATTTTAATATTATCATTTTATCTAATTAATGATAAAATTAAAATGATATGAAATAGATATATTATAACATATTAGTATTGGATGGAGAAGATAAATGATAAAAATGATAAAAATTATCAAATCTAAATGAAATATTATATTCCCTTTGGGATCAGTCTTGGATTTAATGGAATTGGAAAATATTTAGGTTCCTAAAGATATCCATAAAAGAAAAATAGGAATATGGATGGAAATATCTTATACTATGGATAAGAATCCAAACATTACTTTTTTTATAGGTCGTGGTGAAGTGATCCTTTTATAATTGATATAAGTGAATTATTATTAAAAATATATCACTAACTAAAAGAAGAAAAAGTCATTTTCAAGAAAAATATATAAAATATTTTAACATATTCACGATAATAAAAAAATTTGGTGATGAAACCCTCACAAACTCATTTAATGTTGAATTTTGATGATATTTTATTACTTTGATTCATTAATTAGCATCGTTTCCTTATTTTAGCCATTACCATGGTAACAAATTTTATTCAGGATGACAAAATTTTATGTCTAAAAGTAGAATTTCCCTTATTAATTAATATCAACATATTGATTTAAATTATGGAATCTATTTTATTGGATTAAAATTTTAATTTTAAAAATTTTAATTTTATTAATAAAATATATAATGTGGAAACAGAAAATTATAAAATTCTATTTTTTATAATTAAATGAATATACTCTTATTCCATTCTATTTAAATATCAATAAGAAAATGTTAATTATTTTTTTATATAGATTATAAATTAAATTAAATATATTTGTAATTTAATAGTGGTATGTTTATTTTATTAAAAAAATAGTTCATAATATATAGAAATACATAATTCAATGAAAAATATTTCTTCTATAATTAAATGATTTAATTCTAAATTTATTAAAATGTGTACTTATTTTCTAAACATTAATAAACTTATTTATTTTAAATAATGCATTTTAAATTTATTTTATAATAAAAATACATAAAATTAATAAATAAATCCATTATAACATATATAAAAATTATTAAATTACAAATAAAAAGTTTATTTCATCATAACACATAATTAATAAAGACAAAAACAACTTTGTATAAGTCATATAGTTAATATAACAAATTAGTGAAGTTATATGTCATTATTTACCTAGCTGGGATCTCATAGGGACTTATATGATCTTGAACTTATCCCATAGATTATTTTACTATTTTTTATTAGTTGAAGGTCATATTTTCATTATTATAGGACATTCCCTATTGATGTTTCTACCATTCAATTCCAGTAAATGTTAG
Organism: Viscum album; assembly: GCA_963277665.1. Lineage (NCBI taxonomy): Eukaryota > Viridiplantae > Streptophyta > Magnoliopsida > Santalales > Viscaceae > Viscum > Viscum album. Next base: position 1,878,959,273 of record OY728161.1, read on the forward strand.
ATTCATAAATAAAACAAATGAAATTGACTGAAATCAATAAGACAATCTTGTACTATGAAATAATTTCCCCTAACAGTGTGAAATTATTTGTACTAAACACATAATTGATCAATGTGGCACTCTAATAATCACTTCTAATATCTCAGTGACCAACTTACATTAAAAAGAAATAAAAAATTCACACAATACATTTGTATTCATAATGAACATACAATATAAAATGGATGAAATTCCATCCTCTAACGAAGATATTTTTAACTAATCTCATATGTCATAAATTTCATTTTTCATGAAATAGTATAAGACTATCAACATGATGGAAATAAAGGAAAAATAAGGAAATAATTTTTACATTTTAATCCCACATAATCCAAAAAATATTGATTTTATAAATTTTTTAGTGAAATATATTTTATTATTTGTTATGATTTATATTCATTCATGTTTTTTACTATATATTGATCATATTAGTTTTTTTATTTTTATCTATGTATGGGTTTTTGTATGTTATACATTCGTTGTCATAGTGTAATAAAATTTGTATAGTATATTATATTTTTATTTAATCCTCTCTTATATAGGTTACTTATAATATTTTTAATGGTTATTATAGATATATTTGGTTTTTCATATATATTTTTATTATATTTATATAGCATTATTTAGTGTGAAAATAATTTTTGATATATTTTTTACCAACGGTGATTGTCAATTTAAATGTATAAACTATAAATAAATGGATGTAATGTGTGATGATGTGTCATAACACCTGTTATTGTATAAATGAATCCCTGGTTATTTGATAATATTATTTGGGAAAGGATATAGTATACATTATTCTCCTTCACCAACACATTTGTGGACACTATAACATGATCCTAGATATGTGTCTTTTAAAACTATATTGAGCACCCATTTGATTATATTGGGGAGCCTATATAAAGGGATTAGTCTATAGTTGTTTTTATAGATACGTTTTTTGTCACTAATTAATGTAGGTATGGACGATTCAAAATCATGGATCCTGGAAATAAATTTATTACCTTAGTGATTTGAAAATCAGTGTGAAACCCAACATAAATGTTATATATTTTATTTAATTTCAGAATTAACGGTTAATTTTATTCATTTATGTATACCTGTAATGTAAAATGGAATATTTTTATTCCTTGATTTACTTATATTTTTCTTATTTAATACTACAACAACATATAAATTCATATCATGAATTAAAAAAAATTTATAATGGTTTATGTTATGAAAAAATATTAATGTTTTTCCAATGAATTTTCTACTCAAACCATGCATATGATCCTTGGATAGCTTTAACAACCAATGAATTTCTTGTTGGTTTTTTAGTACTATAGGAGGTGTTGGATTAGCTTGAAGAGGAATCGGAGATGAGATCGTCATGATTTTAAGGCAATCTACATTAGATTCCCCTATTTTACGTCCTTTTTATTATATTTATTTTATATTTTTCCCATATTAGTTGATCATTTCCCCTCTGAACTATTATATGATATTTTGATCTATTATTTATTTATTATTATCCTAACATTCAATCCCAACTACTTTCATTCAATGTTTTACTCATATTTGTTTAATATTTTGGTCTTTTTGTTGCAAGTATTATACATCAATCCAAGATATATTAGATATAATTTTCCTATATTGTATATTTATTACATCAATTCTAGTTGGAGGCTTCTGGGGAATTGAATAGTATGAATGTCTCATCTAGTGACATATCTTCAAGTTTATAGTTTTATATAGGTCATCCATGTTAAATTTTTAATTATATTCTCGTATTATTATTTTTAATTATTAATGACATTGTAAAAGATGAAAGGATTGACTGGGGAATTAAAAAAACTTCCTACTCTATTTTGAAAATCTGTACTATGAATTTCCTGTTTTCTATAGGTAAATATTTTGATTCATGTCTTTTTATTATGATGGTTTTCTAATATAAAAATTATGATATTGTAAGTTATGTGTTATCTTTTATAGTCTTTTTATAGGGTCATAAGATGTTTATTTAAATTCATAACATTAGGAATATATGTTCACATTTACTGTGAATGGTTGTGGATATATTATACTGATAATTTGGAATATGTTTTAATCAGAAATTATCAAAATTTGTTTCTGTTCAATCTTTAGAATATGGTTTCATTTTTATAAATAAACAATAATAAATTGATTATATCATTCCTAATTAAATTTTTATTTGATCCTTAAATGGATGAAACATTATTTCAAATAAATGTTTTTTAAAAAAAATTTCAATATTATTTTTGAAAAAAAATAAAATTCCATAGAACATTTCAAACATTATCATTATATAATTATGGGACACTATATTGTTGTTTGGTTGATTATTATCTACATACACTAATTTATGAGAAATTTTTGGATCTTATTATATGATGATCATATGTATAAAGATATTTGGATGGTTTAAATCATATATTTAGAATGAGTATATATATATATTTATTCATTTCACTTATGGATATATGTTGGTGCGATAGAGTTATAGAAGCAGAATTTTTAAATTTAGTTATTAAAATATATCACTTTATTTTTTTTTGAAATGCGTGAGTTCAACATAACCATAGGGGTTACATTATTGTTTTAGTATTCCTCGATTTTGTATGGTTAGAATTCATGGATTTTTCTGTTGAGTTCTTATTGGTGTGTAAAAACATAGACATATGAGGTATCTAGAATTGTTGTATAGAAATTTAAATCAAGGATCCAAGTAATCATTATCATTATGGTTGGATTTTAAGAGTTAGTAATCTAGTATAATCATGTATTCTTGATTTTAATGTTTTTGTTTCGGTTAATATCAATGATTTTATTTATTTATTGAGTGGTTTATAGAAAGATAATTAGACACAAATTATTTTATCCAATTGATCATAAAAAAATTCATAATAATGAAATGTTAATTAGGGGGATATAAATTTCATAGAAATTCTTTTTAGTGTTTTTGGGTAACCAATAAGGGATTGTATAAAGGATAAGATGTGGTGGAAAGGGATAGGTCTAATATTTAAAATATTTTTTATCTTCAAAAAATAATTAAATATTAACTAGCATGTTTTAATAATGGTATTGATTGTAACCAATTCAGGATGAAATTAGTAGGTAGTCATATATATTACACATTACCTTGATACCATATTAAAAAGAATGATACCAATGTTGTTGGTGGATGACCACTGACCTATAAAATTATATTAGAAGACTTTATATGAATTTTTTTATTCATTATACTATGAGATGTTGTATCAAGAAAAAATATAACATGGATTATTTAGGGATGGTATTGTGCTGCATTAGTTTGTATTATCAATGATATATTATTTATTTTTGTTTAAATGAACATTTTGCATTATATTATCATTGTGAAAAAATTATTATCTAAAATCTCTATTAATGAAAGGGGGATAGTATTTTTTTAAAATGTATATAATATTATTTTCCCCTAAAATCAATTTTTGGGTAATTTATATAATTTTTTGAAAAGATGAGTGGCATAGTAACCAATCGATTCGTAGAGTGAAATTTGGGGTTTTGGAAGATGTTTAAGAAATGTTATAATTTTCATGTGTTTAAAGTTTTATTAGTCATTGGTGTTGGTTTATAAGGAATTGAATAAATTATTAATTTATTATTCCCGTTATGAAATATATTATAATTTATTTCAATATATTTTAATGATACATCAATTAATTTTAGATGGATAATATGTTTTCAAATGAGTTTTGAATTATTTCATGGTTAATTGATGAGTCTATGGTTGTTCGAAGATTTTTTATGAAGGAGGAACATGCTTTTAGATTTTAGTACATTATAAATTTGAATTAATTTTTCTATAACCAAGTTAATTTTCCATTTATAAAAAAATAGTAATCGTTTCATATGAATTTATTAATAACTTCGAGCTATATGTGGGTCAATCAACAGTAAATGATATTGTACAAGAATATGTTTTAAGATGTAAAATATTATCTTAGATATTTTAAAGGGAATGTATAGTAAAATAGAGTAGTTTTTTAATAATATTGAGTATGGGTTAATATAAAATTGTTTGACTAGATTCTAGGCTGGTGTTTGAAAGAGTGAAAAGAAGATAAATAATAGTAGCATGAGGATACATCCGAAAAATTCAGAATTTATAAATGCTCAAGTAAAGTTATTTAAGATCTTACATGAGAATTCCATGATGTTTAAAGAGTTTATTAAAGAAACTTATATGTGTCACATAATATTGAAATGTTTTCCCAAGTGAATATTAATGGTAAACGAAGATTTTAACTTTTTTTATCATGATTATAGTTAAGATGACTTCATGGAGTAAAGGAATAAGTTATTCTATGAGATGAGATTAAACACCATAAATATATTTTTTTCATATGATCATGAGAATATGTAAAAGTTTTTATGTATACTATAGTGTATTTTAATGAGGATTTTCAAATTTTAATTTTTTGAGAAAATAAATAAGAATATCAATAGGGGTATAGAGGATCATTTATATTTTTGCAGAATTTATTAATTAAGGATCGTAATTATGATAACATTATAAATTTTATTTTTCCATTATAAAAAATTCTAATTTGAATAGATAATCTTAAGAATAATTTTTGTGATTATCATTTCATGATATTGTTTGATATTACAATGTTAAATTAGATATTCAATTTTGATTATGACAATAATAGAGGATCTATAAAAAATTGATTCAATTTAAATACAGATCATGAGTTTCATATTATCGGTATATATTTATTTGAAGGTGATAATAATATGTTTTAGAATGAATAAAATATTGGATTTAAAATGAAATAAATATAAATATTTTGAAAAATTTATGATCTTTTTTGTGAAAAAAAGTATAGGAATAGAATATAGAAATAAAAAAGATAATTGTCATGTATTTTTGTACTCCATAAGATGAATAAGAATACATTCATTAGTCCTTATATTATAAAATTAATTTAGTTTTGACACATGTTTAGTAATATGATTGTTATATATCTATTTAAAAAGTGGGTTTGAGATTTATGATGTTTTAATGATATAAATATTCATATAGATTTATCTTGAAAATAATGTATATATATTGTGTGCATGTGTTTGAATATAAAAACCATAGTTCATGGATATAGTGAACTATATTTTTGGTCAACTGAATTAATAAATGTATTGTTTTCTATACATAATTTGTTCAACGTGGTGATATTAGATTATCTATTTAGAATATGATGTCTGAGACTGTATTCAAAATAGTATGATTCAACAATGAGATGCTCCCCTTTCATTTTTGATCACAATTTTAGATGATACTATCTTTTTTTGAGATGTGGTTAAGTATTGAGACATAAATTCAAATTTATTTCTATCAAAGTAACACATTTAAAATATAATTTGTTCTATCTTTTAATAGAAATAATTTTCTATTTTTGATGGAATTATTTGTACCTTATCATATTTTTCATTGAGTTTATTTTCTTATGTATCACATTAAAGGTTTAATAGTACCATGTGTGATAGGTAAATGGATCTCATTTGATATTAAGGATACTATGAATGATGTGAAGGAAATTAATAAATATTTCAATCATTGATATCAGATATGATCTTACAAAAGTTATTAGATATAAATATACTAACGATATTTCAGCAATAATGCAAAGAATATGATAATGAGAGTGGTATATAAAGGAAGAAAAGATAAATCTTGATAAATGTCAAGTTGATTATATAGGATTTCATGAATATGTATTTATTAATGGTTTATTTTATAGGTTCAATATGATTTTCAATGGTACTAGAGTGTCCGGATACATAATTAAATAATATATAGTTTTTAAGAGATTGATGAGAAATTAATATGAAATGATTGGTTCCATGATTTGAGATATTTAATATTGTGATCTATATATATTTTTAATTAGTCATTTAAAAATCAACATAATTAATTATGATATGATAAGATAAAATTCTATGAATATCAATTTCAAGAAGGATATTGAATTTTTTGGAAGTATTATTGATTTTGAAGATTGAAAATGAGTTTATTATTTTTTATTAAGATAGTAAAGTAGATTATATAATGATACCCAATACCTAATTTAAAAAAACAAAAAAATATAATGAAATGAAATTATCTTTTACAAAATACATTGAAATTATTTAAATTTGATAATATTGGCCACATTTCATGGATGTTTCCTTTGATAAAAAAATAAAATTAAGATGATGATGAAATAATGAAACTCATCAATAAAATGGATTATTTTGAGACAAATAATTATAAATAAATAGGTAACAAGATGATGTAATCCAATTTATTTATTAGGATTCTTGTTTCATTCAATGAAGAGACATCTATTAGTAATAATAGTTTTAATAATTTTGAAACAATGATAGAAAATTCACAACAAGTCCTCATGGTTTAAGATTATTATGTGGGTGTATCCTCATAGGATGACACAAGAAATTTTTGTGAGTTTCATTTTAAAACAAGAGATTCATCCAATTAATATTCCATGAGAATTTAGATTTATATATTACTATAGGATATTGGAAGGTGATTTGTTGATATTTATTTCTCAATGGATCCCATTATGAAGAAAAGGGAGATATATTAAAAAATAATTCCATGTTAAAAAAATTGAGATGATAAAACATTTGAATGGTTGTGGCTTGAATATATGAATTCCACTATTGTTATTTGGGATGAAGAGGTTGATATTAAAAATAAAAATTATTGAATTCAAAAAAAATGTTAAACTGAATGATTAATAAAATAAAGAAGTCATCGAGATGGATAATTACCTATGAAATAAAAGAATAAAATGAATTCTTGTGGGAATTAGAAAGAGTCTAAGAAACTAAAGAAACCATGACCTTTTTGAAAAAAAAAATAGAATAAAAGGAAACTACTAAGTAATCACTTCAAAATAAGATTATATGTTTCAAAAATATCAAGTGAAATAATGGGTTATTATATTAGAAAATGGGATTGATTTTATTAAAATCTCTATATATATTCTTATTGTTAAAAATATAACAAAAATGATTCAACCATTATAAAATTCATATATAAGATATCCATAAAAAGGATTCATGAAATCATTTCATTGGAGGTTTAAAAACACCGTTGGAAAAAATTAAGAAATAATAAATTCATTGTCAAAGAAAGTGATTTTTGGGATAAAATATATGTTCTGGTTTATAGTATATATGGATAATATAATTTGGTGAAAAATAAATCTTACTTGAAAATAGAGGGATCATGAACGAATGGGGGTCCAACAATATGTGAACCAGAATTATTCTCATATGAGACATAGTTTAATTATGGGATTCAAATCCAAGGAATTTATAAGCATTAGAACAATAAATGTAACCATAAAAATAGATTTTGATAAAAATTATTCGTTCAATTCAAACTATATCATTATATCTACCCCTAAAATGTTTTGAGGAATGTTTCCAATATTTCAAAGATAAAAAATTAATATTTTAAAAAATTAAAAATGTATTATTAATTATGTCATCATATTATATGTAATTGTTATTTTGTTATAAATGAAATAGTAAAATGGTATTTATAAGAAATAAATAGATTATATAATGGTGGTTTTACCTTAAGGAGACTATAATTTGATTTTACATTGGGGTTTCAGGTTTTGTATATCATGGGAGGATAATTTAGTAGAATAATTATTTATAACAATTATGTTATTAGTAAAATATTGATAACCCTAATTCCACTAAAACATTATCCCTAAAACTCCATATCATGGTTTAGATTAATAGGAAGTAAAAATTTAGAGGGAGGTAAATGTGATGGGATAGGGTAACGTATTGAGTTCATTAAATGAAGCTTTGATAAAAAATCCCCAAAACCAGTGCAAACAAAAATTCATTGATACTCATTTAAGGTAAGGAATTTTTCATTCTATTTATGTCCAATTCAACATATAGTACTTATATTTAATTAATTTGTTAAATTAAACACATTGGTTAATAAATTTAATATGGATGTATAAGGATAATGCTTCATGAATTACTGATCATGTACTCATTCAAAAATATTGAACAAATTCAAGTGTTTCATTTCCTTGGTTTTGGAAGGATTTTTATACTGTTATATATAGTTATTTTTTTTTTGATAGGTATTGGTGATGTAATAGAGAGAATTATATACATCTATTCAAGGTTGAGACACATAGATATTGGGTGTCCACTTCCAATTCTAACACATCTTCCCTTATAGCCTCACTTATTATTTATTCCAGGAAATAATGGTTCTTTATTCCTGAGTTTAGAATGTTATGAAAATTTTGATTATATGATTATTAATTAGATATTTATGTTGTATTTGGTTTTATTTACATAGGGTATTTGAGGTGATGATTACATAGGAATTACACCCATGGTGTAACTAATATGTGACGATGAACCATGTGAGGTGGGTATAGTGGGACTTGACATATGGCTGGCCCATGGCAGATAAAAAAATTAATGAGAAAACAGAAATCATGTTGTGAATTCCGAATGAAGGAGGTTGTCATGGAAAATATGGATATGGGTGGTGTATCATATATAAGGGAAGAATAATAACTATCTACAATGTCAAAGAAGAAAAAAATTATTATAATTTAAAAAGGGGGAGTTGTTGTTGGGTCTGGCTTGATTGAAATCCCATCCAAGAAAGATTCTTCTAAACCCCACTCCAATTAACACTTTTATATAATAATAATAATAATAATTATTATTATTATTATTAATTCATCCTTCGATTATAATGTATTATCAAGATATCAGATGTTCAATCCTTCAACGTAACAGTGATTGACACATTGAGATAAATCATTCAAAACTAATATGTTTTACATACTTTATAATTAGTCTAAAATATCAATGTCACATAATTTTGTTCCAAATGTATTCATTATGATGAAATGAATAAATTTAATTTATTTCATATATTAAATAAATAAATTTGATATCCTGATCATTTTTCATAGATATCCATGACTCTTGATTTCATTGGATATCTGAGGCCATTTTTTGTGATGTTGAAAAATTAAAAAAATACATAAATAAGGTTGATTACAATCTTTGGATGGAGTGGTAAGATAATTTTTTTGGTTGGTACCACCTCAACTATTGTGCCTCTTAGCTAGGAATCATTCATCAACTATCCACGTGTATGGTTTCTACTCCCCTTGGCTAAGGTATCCTATATTAAGGAACATTATCATCTAACCATGGATTAGGTGGGGTAATTATTTTTCCACGTACTCAAGAATAGGTTACTATATATATGGAATTGAATACCCCATTCCTAAAGTTCTTGGTTTTGGTTTCAGATCCCCCTACTAGGGTTTATATTCCACTTGACTAAGAATAAATATAGTAAGAACATGATCCAACACATTATTTTATGTGAGGTTAGGCTTGTTTCTAGTAAATGAAATTTTTGATAAATGATCATTGATATGGTATTCATGGATTCTTTTTGTCTATTCAAACACCATTTTTGGAATAAGTAAATAATGAGATGATGATATGGTAAAGATTGACTATAATATGTAGTATTTTCCCGATTGATGGACATACATATACAATTATAAATATCCTATTTATATTTTTTAGTGGTGGTGTGGTAGTTAATAAATTTAATCTTATTATATGAATCAAGAAATGTGACTCCTCAAGAACCCCGTGGTTTTCTATGAGATAGTATGTATGGGTAGGCCTTTAACATCAACCTTTTGGATTCTTTAGGGATTTATTTATTCTTTGTTTCACATGTGGTATATATTTTTGAGAAATGATTTATTAATGATAGGATCCAGGTTTCAATACTTCAAAATCCTTGTAATAGTATACATATGGAATATTATTTTTCAATATTATTTCAGTTACTCTTTGGTAATAAGATTATTTAGTTGAAATGGTGTTTTAGTTTTCATCTATTTCATTCTCTTGGATGCCATTAAATCAAAGAGTTTAGAAAACTTTTTTATTTATTTATTCATTATTTCTTCATATAATCATAATAGGTATATTTATTTTACACCTGTACATGAATTTTACATACAAATTTTGTGTTTGTGGAGATGAGGCATAAGATCAATGATGGTCTATGTTAACATGAAGAAGACATATTTTGTTCTATTTTTATGCCAAATGATTAGTGGGGATGTTTTATTGATCATATCGATTGGATATATTTGACATAACTATTTTGGAAGTTGGGTGGTAATGTACTATAGGTATCATTAATGATATTCTCATTTATTTGTGTTTTAGAGAGATTTTAAATGTTTTGTTCCTCATAAATTTAAATTACATGATGTATTATTTTTTCTATATAATGCATTCATTGTATATTTCTGGTATAATATATATGGTTCTTATATTTTATTTATCATCAATACTAGAGGAATTTTTGAAGGTTTATAAAAAAATGACTCTAATGTTTTGAGATAATGAAACATGACATTATTCAATATCCAATGACCTATTTTGGGTTTTCTTGGGGAAGTTCTATCAGTCTACTTTAAGTTGGAGTGGGGACCTAGTGGGTTGGGATACTTCATAGTAGTATCTAAGTGGGATGGTCCTAGATATATATTTTCTTGTTACTGCTCATATGAGGACTATTTTGGGAACATAAGGTATTGATGATAATTAATACATTAATTAAATTATTATAAAAGGGTTACATGTATTTGAGTTTGAAATAATGTATCTATTCACAAGTAAAATGATATGTTTGAAGAAAACCTTGAGTATCAAGGTATCATTGTTGTTTTGGTTAATTTTGTGAAATTTTTATATAAATTTTGGTTATTCTCTTTCATGAATTTAATATGTTATGTAATATAAATTTTCTCGAATTATATATAGTTGATTCAAAGAAGGTACTACCCATGGATACTAATCGTGGACATAGAGGTAGTTCATTGAGGACCTTATATCTATTATAGGTCCTTTCATCCATAAAATTTCAAGAAATTAGGCATTTATTCAATAATTTTATTGACAGATGAAATTTCCCTAAGATATGGGGAAACTCTTCCCACGTTCCTTCGGAATTCACGCATCTGATATAACATAGGGTAGTAATTGTTGTGTGAGATAAAAAAAATTATGACTAGTTGTTGTATATTATTTTAAATTATCATGTTGATCATGATCATCTGTATATAGGGAATCATTTAGAGTCGATGATTCAGATTTCCATCTATTTTAGATTGTACTATCAAGATAATGATTCTTACATTTGGATCCTTAAATGGTATCATGATCCACAAGGGGGGTTTGTTTTATTATAATTCATCATGGTAAATAATTAATATTATTGGAACATGATATCTTTCAATGGGTGAAGTTTAGTTAGATGAGTTTCATCTTTCTATATCAGTTACATGATTTTGACCAATATTGAAATAAGGCCCATGGGATTTGAGAGGTGTATTTTTGGAATGTTATACCTTGATTCTGTTCATAATTTTGGTTTTGTTAGACTCTATATTAAAATATTTCATTATATGGTTTATATTTCATGGAACAATGCATATGAGAAAAACTTGTGTGATTAATTGTAGAGATTCCAAGCATATTATCATCGCAGTAGTGACAAAAAAATGTTTTTTTACACAATACAATAATAGTAGTGTTTTGGATATACCAATATTATAGAGGCGAAGATGAGATTATAAATGTCTTTATTTGGAGATATTATTTATAATAATACCTTTTATAGTGAAATATGTCTTGAATGGGTATTTGGAAACAAATAACTTATCGATCATCTCCATAACTGACCAGCTATGATTAGAATTTGGACAACATAGAGTGTTTTCAGTTTGATTTCTAGGGTACCAATGAATGGATGTTGTAGGTAAAAATCCTAGTACAACTTGTGTATGTTATTCATAGACCCCTGTATATGTTGGCATTGAATAGTGGTTTAAAACCAATATCATATGTTCAAGTTTTCGATATTAATATAGAAACTTAGGCAAGAATCAGGTTAGTTGGAAAACACCCATTAATGAAAAATTTCATTTACTCAATACATTTAATGGAGTGAAAATATCCATATTATAGACATGGGTATATTTAAAGACTCTTTATTGTAGATAACTGGTTGAGGGGTTCCCACCACGGTATGAATTGGTTACCCATTACATATATAATGAGTTAATTATTGTATGATATGTGATACAGGTCCTATGTTTAGTATTACGTGAGACACCCTTGGTGTTTAATGATGATCACACCGTATGTAACTTCATTTCCCCTACCCATTAGATGGTAATAATTGATTAGTGTGATATGTGTATGCATGGAATTATCACATATTATAAATTATGGAGAATGCATGAATTCTTATATAGAGTGTCATATGATTCACCCTAGAATAAGAGATAGTATACACAACTATTTTCATTTTGATGATTATATTAAACATTGATTAATCGAGTGGTGAAAAATCATTTACATATTATAGATATTGTGAACCAATCCTTTCATTTAGATGTCTCAAGGATGATTTTATCATGAGTTTTTGGATTTATAACGTCTTACTGGGGGATTGTTTTTGTAGTATAATATCTCATTGTGGGAGATCAAGATTCATAAAAAACATTAATATTTTGGTTATTGACTTTATGGATGTTCATGAGATCATACTGGTGTGGATTCATCATGATAGTATATAGTTCTAGTAGGGATATTTAGGTTTGGGTTATAGATTAGTTGTATCACCAAAATTTATTAGAGAAGTTGTTCTTTAGGTATGGGACTTCTAAAAAGGTGATGTTCAAAGAGTATTCCTATGTGAATTGATGTTCTTTGGAATTAGATGTGAAGGGTATTTCTAATACTACTGAAAAAAGAATTTGATTTCCTATATATATAGTACATTCTATTTGCATTAAAACTATGCTATGGGATGGAATACAAGTGTAGGGAATACCGAGGTGTGACACTATCTTATGTTAAATATTTTCTGTAGATCTTAGTGGGTGTAACGCATCTCTAGTAAATTTTAGTTGTATAGGGTAGGAGAATATTTTTATTATAGGTTTTAATAGTATGCTGATTAGTAAGGTGTTATCTTGTTATATGTTTCTAATATAGTAGGTTCATTACAAAATTCAACACAATCAAATTCACATTATCATGGAATGGGAAACAATTTGGGTAGTTATATGCTGTTGAGATATTTTATACTCTTTGGGATGATATGTATACATATCTCACATGTTGTCTTAGAAAATTGCAATGATATTTGTGTTGGTCAAGATGCACATAGTGAATTCCAATAAATAAGATAACTTATATTCATGGAATATATCCAATTATATTATTGGTCATTAAGGATGTGTCATCGGTTCTAGATCCTTATAAACCATAGATGTTTGGGAAATCATGGGGGAACATTGGAAACTTATTTACATGTAATTCCTCAACCATTTGTAAAAATTAATTGTAATATTATAAGTGTGGGAATGCATTATAGATGGGTTATTTTTTTGATACAACTATTTTCAACACATAAAGGTTGGGAGAGAAATTGTTCCACCTATTGTACAATTATAAAATAAACCTTTTTTGGTAGAGTTAGATAGTAGAAGAAATTATTGGGTTTTATGAGGCACTATGAACTGATGATGAGACAATTATTTTAATGAATATTTTCTGAAGTAATTTTAAATAGTTGAAGCGTATATCTATTTATTACAATCATTGTTATATTTTAGAGTTAGTATCCTTGTGCATAAAAGTTGATATTTCATTTAATATTTTATTTTTGCCATGTTATTTTAGAAATAGAACCTCTAAAGGCATTATAAGTTCGTTTAATGGTTGGATGTTATACAAATGATGAATTTTATGTGTTCATATTTTAGAAGATCTAGTCATTTCTTCTAGATTATTAAAATGTATATAAGGTGGAGAGAATGTAGTGCCCTAGGATTCATCCCATATGAGGGTTATTTTATATTTTAATTTTAAGATCATGGCCTTCCTAGAGGAAAAAATAAAAATTTAGTCTTACATATGACATCATAATTTTTTTTTCAATGCTTCAATTGAACTTATGATGTGATGATTTCCCTCAAACTCTTTGGCAATAAAAATTATACAATTAGAGAGCCTCTTAGATAATACAAAATTTTTAATTTTTTTAACATCCTACCTGAATTTATAGTAACTATTATATTAAAAAATTGATTCATACTTGAAATATATTAATTTTATGGAGTAAAAATGTTGGTTTCTTTTTATGGATGCTGTAATTTTAGTTTTGATCAAGTATTTGGGTCGGATCCATTAAGTGTGGAGAATAGAAATGACTAATTAATTGTATTAGTAAATTAATTAATCCCAACCATTATTGTCATTTTTTCATATATCAACCACAATATATAGGGTTAGTTCTACAAAATCACTAGATATAATGGTATAATAAGTGGTGACCATGGTTGAATATATCAATTTAATCAAAGGTGGCACTAATTAACATAACCCTGTCATCGATGTGGAAGAATCATAGATGATTCAATGTTGAGGAAGCGCCATTTTTTTGTTTTATTCATCATTACTCATAATTTTTGGATATTCAATTTGATAAAAAAATCGGTAAACCATTATCAATTTATATTTCATGGTAATTCTTCATTTATTGTTTTTCATGTATTTTTTTCAAAAATATTTAGTGGATTTATTTTATACCAAGACATAGTTTTAGTAATATTTTTATCCAATAATTATTAAATTCCATGTGTCTGTGCATATAATTTATGTAATTCGTATGTGGTTGGCCATCTAATATATGATAAGCCACACAAATGACTGGATTCCCCAACTACCATGAACCCTTCCTAAATTCCATCCCTTCTTCTTGATGTTGTGAAATGATGGGTTTTTACACCGATATTTTCAATGAAGAAAACTGTAGTGATGGTGGGTGGTGGGTCCAAAATTTTTGTGGGCTATAATGTTGTTTGCTTGGGATTGTGTGAATAATAGGGAAATGGGAGTCTCATGCTAAGAATTATATATGGTTGAAGAAGATCTATATTCATTGGGGATAATATGATGTCGTATTTATGAATCCAATGTTTTATTCATATGTATCTTGTTATTGTATGATTTTTCCATATGATTATGATAGAGGTAACCATGAAGGGTATTATGGGGGTTGGTGTTTCTATAATTGTAGGGAACGAAGAAGACTTGTCCTCAACAAAAAAATGAAAAAACAATAGTTATGATGAAAAATGTGGTGTGATTCGAGGGTTGGTGTGGTATGAACTCCCTTCCCTGAATGAATTATCATCAAATATATTTATTATTATATATAAAAATTAAATAATAAGGATATTTCGGGTTTTATTTTTATTATTTAATTAGAAAAAATATTTTTTCACTCAATGGTCATAATGATGGTTTTTTAGGAAGTCACAATATCTATATTGAGATAAAAAAATTCAAGAGAAATATAAGGTATATAATTTCCACTCATGTAATAATCCCAACATCAAATCTTATTTTCCCCTTTGTCCTTCTTATGATGATATAGATAATTTTAATCTTATAAAAAGTTTAATTAAAAAATGACCTATATAAGTTTTTTTAACATAGAAAAGAATGGTGGAATTAGATTAAAATTATGAGTCCAATTGTTTGGTGTGACTTTTGTATTTAGTGTTTAAAACTGTATAACTGATAATGGGGTTTTAGTGTAACAATTATGGTATTATAGTGGTATTTTTATACTCAAATTAGGTCTATTATAGTGATCCATAGGTCATCAAATATCCTTATATTGGGTAAGAATTTCCACCACCATTTCTTTAATATAATATATAAGGAAATAATGTATCTATGTATAATATATGGTTGGTATTTCCCACACCTAGTTCAGTGTGTGATCGTATTTTCATTGATTTGATCTTACCATTCTCTAATGGGATTTTATGGGGCACATTTTCATCCACTAGATTTAGTATTCCCCTTGGAAGATGTATTTTCTATCAAGATCTGGACCATCAACATTAGTTTTTCAATGATTTATGTGTTTAATAAAAAGGGTAGTTCTGATTCATTATTTTTAATATGATATTCAGTCTTGTATTTCTTGTTTCTAGTGGTAGTGTGATGGTAAGAATGGTTGATTGGGTCAGATTCTTTGAAGCATGTGACCTCTCATAAAACCATTGGGTGTTTGTAAGACAAAATATATAGCTAGGCTATTGAAATAATTCAAAATAAATAATATAGTGATTCTATATTTCAATGTTTTTTATTTCATATTACATTTCAAGAACATTAAATGAGATGATTTGATTATTCTTTAAACATATCATAATCATAGTTACAATTAATATATAGATTATTATCCATGAATATAATTTATTTTTATATTTTTACAAGGATATTCTATCATGAATAGTATTCTCAATTTGGAAGTTTTCTTCTATTTGTGATACATTAATACAAGTATTATAGTTTATTTATTTCTCAGTGATTCATTTATAGTTTTTTCAGATACTACTAGTGAAATTTATAACCATAGCTACATAGTCCTTTTAGCAACATATGTTGTATCTATATAGATGAAAAACATTTTCTTATATTGTATTGGTAGAAATGGATTTAGTGTTGCTTGTTCAGAGACGACTCCTAGTGATTGTAGGTATTGTATTGTGGTTATTGGTGGGTAGAGACAGTAGGGATGATCACTCTAGATGGAATGTGATCTATGAGTACATGATGTTTTAAAAAGAATCTCATTATGATTTGTTTTAAATACTCTCCAGATGTATTATTAGTCGTTAATTTGATATATAGGATACATTTTAATCATTTTTAGATGATATCATTATATATGATCAAGTTTTTGATATAAATTTTTGTATTTTTTTATGTTTTGGATTAGATCTGTATTAGTTACATGTTGTAATAGTATATTACAACCCATGTTTTAACATATACACACTTGGTCTCAGTCTCCAACCCCAACCTATTTGAGGTGGGATTAGGCTCATGCTATAAGAAAACTATAGGCCCATGTGGGTACTCGAACGGTTATGTTATTTCACAAAAAAAAGTCATATATAAAATCATAAATTCCAATATTTTGACAAGAATATTAGGGTAATGAATTGTTTTTTTAGAATCTAATGGATGTTTAGGGAAGGACTGATCATAAAGGAAACATGTCATATAAATTTATAAAAATCATACTAACTAAATTAAACCTAAAAATCATATTTAGTATTATTTAGTAAAAAAATCACTTGATACATTAAGAAAATAACATTTTTGTTTTTTTCAAGGAATAAAAATCAAGGAAGACAAGGATTATATAATGTTTTTTTATGTCAATACATTTTTATTTTTGAATATCTTATATAATGTTAACATATATTATTGAAAAAAATATTCACATAGAAATGAAAAGTTAGTGATGAACAATGCTCATAGAATGTTAAATATTAATTAAATAAATTTAACTCTAGAAATATATCATTTTTAGGGGATGAATCATAATATGTTGAGGGTATAAAAAATCTAAAGATGAGGTGATTTTTAGAAATAATGGTTTTATTTTTAGGTTTAATATAAATTACATAGTAATATCACAAGGATTAAGAACCCTTGGTAACTTATTTACGTATTTAGTATCACCATATATTTTCTATATGAGTATGTAATCTTAGGTTAGTTTTTTGTATAGTAGACTCGGTCATGAAATCCAAAACTGCATGAAAAGGTTAAAATACTAACATTGAAACTTTTAATGAAGAAATTATAACTACTTTTTAAAACTTGTCAAAAGGTATGAACCATGTTTGAAAGTTACAAGGGAGTTGAGATACTAACTATAATACTGGTGGATAATGTTCAGTAAAATTTTTGGTTACCCATTACACTGAAGAAAACTTTTTGGCTGAAATATTTCACTGTAATAATTTATTATTAATAATCATTGACATATATTAGGTTTGTGTCTCAAAAATGTCAATCATTGGCATCTGTAAATATTTCACGTGGACAATTGAGATACTAAATGGTTTTTCACCTAAGTGGATAAAAATATAAAATTGAAGAGTGTATAAAAAATATATATCTCATAAACCCATAAAAATGGAACAATTCATATATTTATTACATTATATAATCTTCCACAAAATTCGGTACCCAAAATGAAAAATTTGGATCTGTATTGATATTATAGGAAACATAATAACTTAGTCTGAAAAATAAATTAATTTAAAATAATAACCTCTCACTAATATTATAATTATTGATAATAGGTTCATATTGAATCCAAATTAAAATATATGTTCATATAAAATGAGTTATAAAAGGAATACAAATATAATATTGTGGAAATATTTTCTGAGTACATGATGAACTAAAACGAACAACAAAAAGCGGCATAATATTAATCAAGAGAGCTAAGGATGAAATATTTCATAATTATAATCTATATAAAAGTTTCAATATAAAATAAAAATAGTTTGTTAGGTTTATTATGATTATAAAATAATTAAAAATGAATATAGGATCAAAAAATCTACAATTATCCCAGACCCTCTCACCTATATATAATACTAAATACATCAACTTTAGATTTTTGGATTTGATACCTATAAATTTGACGCATATTCAACCAACCAATGAAAATTAAATCAAAACTAAAAATGGTATCACATACATAAACAAGTACTTTTAGGTTTAATGGATTATAAAATTAGGGAAAAACTTTTTCAATGTAGCGATATCCCCTATGAATACATTTATACCAAAATTGAAATATTTTATATAATACATTTTTTCCCAAAGAAATATTCACGAATTTCAAATTGAATTCTTATTATTTGATAATAAAATTAAAATTCTAAAAAAATAACTTATAAATAATGGATAGGCATAAACATATCAATAAGAGACAAAAAAGGCAGGAATCTGATTGTCTTTGAATACTCGTAAAAACAATTCATTTTGGAAAATAATGTTTTAACTCAAAATAAAAATTTCTTTACTCAGGAAATAAACATATATGGGAAAATATTTTACTAAAAGGTTTAATTATAAATCATGAACATAAAATAAAACTCTTAAATGTTCATTTTTTAATCATGAAATATATATGTAAAAAATTTTAAATTATGTTAATAATTTTACCCTTATAAAGTATCATATACTGTTATTTAAACATAGGATCAAGAGTAATCACATGGGAGCATAAATTAATTATAATGGTATCTTAAAATCATGGAAAATATGAAATGTGTAATAAAAAATAAAAAAAGGAATAAGGATATTTCAATGATAACTTCCAAGACAACATCACATTATGGATAGAGTTCCATATTTGATTCAGTTTACTCACTAATCTCATTTCCAACATATCAAGTAGGAAAAGAAAAATCTGAATGCTTTGGTGAACTATCTAGGAGCACCAATCATATCATGTTCATTTTTATGTATTAAAAAGATAAATTTATCATAATTCAATAACATAATAATTACCCATGGAAATAATTAGGCTAAAAATATTTCCCCAATTATTAATCAAAATAATTTTCTAAAAGATGGGATTTGAGAAATATTCAGAAGGCATGAATTAACCTATAAAATGAAGATAGAATAATATAGTTTTATATATTGGATACATATACACATAATTTGAAATAATTTCATACAATTTATGGTAGTTAGAAAGTGACATTGATAGAGAATAATCATAACCTGAGAAAAATATTGTATCAAAGGGCTCTCAAACACTAATAAGAAAACCATAAATATGTATCAGAATATCCATTTCAATTAAAATATTTTTTAGATAAAAACTCTAAATTTCTGAAGTAGGGTTTCTCACTAATGAAAACATGAAATATTATAAAGTAACTCAAACATTGAATAATGTTCATGATTATGAGAAAATCCATTAATACCATATCTGTTAAAATATATAATTTTTTTAAAAAAAATTAAATCATGTAAAAAACATTCAAAAATTGAGTTTTCAATCCATAAAATCAATAATAGTTTCCCAAAAATATTTGTAATAACATTTCTGTCAATTAAAAATATATTTAATGAAAACTTGAATGATTTTTTTATTAGAATGTACCAAACCTCTCATCCAGTTTGTTATATATGTTATGTTTCTTACAAAATAATATAATTATGTCATTACTATCTTGATATAAATTATTCAAAAAAGTATAATCCCTCTTATTTTATATTATTATCATGTTTTTTTTGTTTATGTAATAATTTAATATCAGGACAATGTTTTTTATGATATTTGGGTCATATATCTGAAATGAATTATGAAGGATAGCTATAGTCTATGAGATTTTTATTTAATCATCTTCATAAAAAAATCATAAAATAATTATCATATTTATTCACCATTTATACCTTTAAAAAATTAATTAATATGGTTTTGAAATATTATTTTCATTACAATCATGAAGATGGTATAACATACGTATACATGAGTAATGTTTCCATTTTTAAATGATCATAGTGGAACAATAGATTGTGTTATAGTAACATTAAGACATGTTAATTATTCCATATGTATCACATAATTTCATATTATACAATTTTATATATCATCTATGTGATGTGGTAATGAAAAAAATTAACATTGGTTTGGCGAGGTTGTAACCCACACTTAAGAAAAAACTATGTTTTAATAGTTCAAATAATTTAAAGGTTATAAAATGTTTCTTAAATTAATTTTAATTAATGATAATTTTTTTCTTGAGAATAATCTATTTATATTAAAATCAAATTCATAAAAATTCATTATATGAAATGATGAAAAACGAATTACATCGGTTCACATAGTGAAAGTCAAACATAAACATAGATGATGGTTTTGTTTCCCATTTGGTTAAAGATGATATGGGTTCAGGTTATTCCATTAACATAATAATATATAACTATAAGGGATATAATTAATTTATTATATAAAAATTGTGGAATAATATTAGAATGATATGGATGAAAAAATAAAACAAAACCACTTGGTTAAGAACATTACCACTATTTTTGAAAACCACATTATTTTCAAAACAAAATCCATTATAAGAAGGGTTTTTAATAAAAATATGTCCTCTAGGATGTTTTAAATAAGGAAAGAAAATAATTCGGAAAATAATTGGCTAATAAAAAAATGATTCTTTAGAGTTTATGATTGAGGATAAGGGGTGACTTTTTATAAGTGAGGGGAGGGGCATTTTCAGTATTTCATAATAGATTAGATCAATATAATTGGTCAATAAAATATAATATAATAAAATTTATATAATTTTTTGTGATGTTTGTAGACATAAATTTTTTGTTTTAACTTGTGTAAAACATTTTTACTATTACCATGATAACAATGTTGTTACTATATAGGGGTCAAGACAATTACTATTTATATAAAATACTCAATAAATGAACATTTTTATTTCAATCCATATACCTATCAAGTGGTTAAAGATAGGTTTTTTATGAATTTTATATCATTTAATAATGTATTATTCATTACAAAATTTATTTATTTTCAATTTAATTATTCATTTAATTTGACAAAGAATACAATAATAAATAAAAAAATATTAATATAAAACATCAATAACTTGTAATATTTATCTAAATTTTTTTAAAAAAATCAATCAATTTATTTTAATTTTAATTTTGTTAAAATAACATAATTTATAATTCAATTAATTCAAAAAATACAGTGTCATTATTAAATAATATTTAAAGGGATTTTTTATTAAAACAATTATAAATAAATTACTCTGAAAAATTATGATTTATCATTAAAATGACTGTTTACAACTTAACAATCATAGGATTTATCCATGTAAAAAATAATATTGTTATTAAAATTTATAAAGTGACATTATATTCATTATCTTTTTCATAAATATTGTGATCTTTAAAATAAAAATAATATGGTACCTTGTGTCCATATATTAGAGACACTGGTGGATATGGATGAATTAAAATCATACAATTATTTATACTCTTGTTTTAGTGTAAATTTTTAGTTCATATCATATTATTTTAAACTAGAATTAAATGATTTACCTTTACCATATTGATAATTATTTACTATTGTTACTAATCATAAGAATAAAATATAAAAGGGGAATATTTACCAAAAATACAAATCCATATTCCAAATATTGAATCCTTATTTCATATTAAATTAATAGAAGTGGATGAATATATTATAAAATTTGACCTGTGATGCTTGACGAAGGACAATTTATCAATAAAAATTTCTATTTAAACTATTAAATGGTTTTATACCATATCCAGATAAAAAATTCATTTTATAGACCAAAATTGTATTATTTTTTACAAATAGATACTGATTTTATTTTCAAATTAAAGTGAGATTGAATTTTCATTTATAAAATCATGAATTGAAATAGAGTTTTTAATAAAAATAAGCATTTTGAACTATTAAATGAAAAACCAAACATTTCAAAAAAAATATCATGATGTAATCATGATATATTTTTTAAAAGAACAATTAAGAAAATATATTTATATTATAAAACAAAATATATAATTTTTCAATAAATTATTTATAATTTTTTCTAATGAAATGACAAAATATCCATTATCAAAGAACAAAAATTAAGAATAAAAATAATTTACCAAAATTTGAGTGATTATATAATAAAAATAATAATTAAATATATATAAATGGGAAAATTATGTATATATTTTTCATATTGTGGTTGATCATATAAATACCTTCCAATTTTATATTTCAATTATATTGGTGATAAAATATTATTCCATTTTTTATTTAGGAACAGTGTTGGGTGTCGTATATGGTATCAAACATAGTCATCAGTAAAAAAAATTTACAGTGTTACTCCCTTCATTCATTTAACAAATTTATTAATTTCAATTTGAATATAAAACTGTTAATAATGAATTTGACATCTAAAAATACATTTGTTGAAATCCCTCATCGTAAAACTTTTTAATAAAAAATCATCTTCAAAGGATGGTAATGGATATATGAATGAAATCACAAAAATATTTTTCCAAATAAAATAATTTTACTAGAAAAAAGATATGTAGACATATAGTGAAAAATATAATGTTACTAAAATTATGCATATTGATAGAGATCATTGATCACAATAAGGTGATTGATCAAGATAATGTTAAAGATTACAAAACCAAAAACATAAGTGATGTGAAAAAAGAAAATTGATTTATTAAAAAATAAGGTAATAATATAATATTTTTTTTCAATATCCTATTAACATTTTTTTAATAAATTTCATTTCCCAATATTCTAACATCATAAAAAAATATACTTTCTTGAAAATTTTAATTTTATCATTTAATCAATTTACACAATAATTATATCTTTTTTCCAAAAAAATTTGTAATAGTTTTTATTTTTTTCATATATTTTATTTATTTTAAAGTAAAATTTTATATAATTTACATTAATTCTTTGTTTTGGGGGTTTCACAAGCTTTTATGGAGGAATTGGTCCAAACTGTGAGCCCAATTCCTGATTTAAAAATGAATTTTGAATCCTTTATAACTCCTTAATTTTTAATCATTTTTCATCCATTAAAATTAATACTTTTCATCATTTAAACTATTAACACCACAATATTAAATTGGACCATTTAGGAATCCATAATCATGGGGGATATGGGATTTTATTTAAAAGATTGGGCATGCCCTAAAGGCCATTTCCTACATTAAAAATATTTTTTAATTATTTAATATATCTTTAACAATTTATGTTTTTTCAATGATTCTAAATCTAACTAGAGAAAACATTCCCTAGGTGCTCCCCCATGCTCTCCACCCCCTCTTTAGAGCTCAGATACATCGCGTATATGGATGAAACTTCTCTGAATGTCTCAAATCACCCATATTTGAAGAGGTAAATTTATTATTTCATAACTCCTTAATTTCTCACTCTTTTTACCCCATTATAGTTCCTAAATGATATATTAAACCTTTTTCTAATCTCCCTTTAAATATTATATGTTTTAAAATTCAGATACTGGTGTATTTGGGGTGATTTCTTCAATATTTTTCAAGGTAAGTCATTCATTCTTGGTTTCTTCCTTTTCCCTTAGGGTTTCCTCCCTCTTTCATTTTGTCCTAAAATTTACTAATGTTAGGGTTCTAACCTAGGTTTTTATTTGGTGCCTTTTTGTCAAATATTGTTGTCTAGGGTTGGATTTATCTTCCTTGTGGTGCGGTAGTGGTGCGGTTGATGTTTTGCACTAGTTTTTGAGGGATTCAACACTTTCAGAAGGTGATTCAATGGTTTACCATTACTTGATGAGTTAGTTTTATTTTTTTAATGGTTTTTCATGTTTACCTTATGTTTTTTGTGGTGGAAAACCGTTTTTGAGGGATTTGGTTAAGCATTTAATTTTATAATTGTGTTATTATTGAAGTTGTGAACTTTTCGATTGTAACACATGTGGTATCTTTTCTGGTAGTTTAATAAAATAAGAAATTGATTTATTAGTTATTTAAAGGGGCTGAAAATTATGTTTTTAATGCCTTATTGTCATGTGGACCTTTGAATGGTGTTTTTAGAATAGGTTTGTTGTGTAAAACTTTGTTATACTTCTTCAGAGCATTTTATAAAAATGTGTGATTTCATTTCTATCTTTCATGGTATTATCCAAGGTGATTTTATAACACTTTAAAGTAGTTTTATAAATGTCTCTAAGGCTTCCAATTCCACATTGGTAGTGTTTTGGTGTGGATTTGTCATTGAAATATGGTTTTGAAATGGGTTTTATGATAAAATATGGGGCATCCTCATTGGAATTATTTTACGAAAGATTTTACTGATTTAATGATTTATGTTAGTGGTGAAAACATTTTAGAAAACTATTTTGGAGTTTGTATATTTTGAAATGGGACATTTTAAATGTGAAATGGGCTGTTTTGTGAACTGTTCCATCTTATAAATGTTTCATAAAAATGTTTGAAGGATTTACTAAAGTGTTTAAGAGATGAGAAGGTGATATTGGATGTTTAGTGACAGTGTGATGTGGAAAATGTATTTTGGTTATTAAAAGGGTATTATGTAACACGTGAGTGGGATGTTATGTGAGTTGGAATATAATGGATTAGTTTTATAAAATTGTTTAATGTATTTTTGGATGTGTAAAAGAAATGTGAAAAGTGTTGTGTCTATTTTGAAGTGAATCAGATTTCATAATAAATTTGAATGAAAAGTGGACTTTTTTGAATTCTTTGGTAAACATTTGGGATGTTTGGTGAATTTTTGATATGGAAATGATATTGTCATATGCAATGTATATTTATTCACTTATTGAACTTGTTTGAGAACAAGGGGAAAACCTAGGTATCTAGGTGGGTGGACGTGTACTAGTATGCTAGTGAATCCGTGGGGTTTGGCCTCAATTTCACTTAGAAAGATTGATGCTTACAACACTAACTAAACTATGATGATGATGAATGGGTACCACTAGGTTATGCGTATGTTCCCTACTAGTGGCTCATGAACTAGAACAAATATTTTTTATGGTTACACTCACTGAGATATGAGGTACTTGGGACCCACATCTAGCTAGTTCCTAGGGGATATTTTCTATGCTTGTGGTCATTAGTTACATTATACACATTGTCGTCATATGGTATATTTGGCTGGAAAATTCAATATCATTTTAATTTGTTTTAAAAGTGTTGATTCTTTAAATTAGCCCACTTGAAAACATATTTTTTTAGTTGCATCGTTTAGAAACCGTATCTTGAAATTACAGGTTTTTAAAAACTTGCATGTTTTTTTATCTTTGAATGTTTAACACTTGGAATCTCTTAGTGGTGGTATCATACTGGGCTTTGGCTCACACCCTAGTAAAATCTTTGGGTGTAAGTGGACTTGGATATTTTGTTGTTGTAGGTTTGGGTATAACTTCTGTGCCAACAGTTCATGTTTTTACTGGTCGTTCGTGATGTGGTGTTGTGGAGATGGCTTAAGAGTGGTGCCTCTTACCATGTGCAGGTTATTGGGCTGTCTTTATTTGGTTTCATACCATTTTAATGGTCTTTAAATATAGTATTAACTTATGTAATTCAGTTCGTAAATTTTTCAAAAGACAGTTTTAACTGAAATATTCAGATTTGTTTGATGATTTTATTTGTTGTTTAAAGGTTATAAATTTGGGTAAATCATTTCAAAACTTCATTTTATGATACATGGGATCTTTTTCAAGATAGTGGGGATCAGGAACGCCCTTCGGGCCTTGTCATAGGCTGGGTCGGGTGCCAGTTTTGATGGAGACCAGATTCAGTTCGTGAAATTTTTTATATGTCTGAAGAACTCAAATCGATATCTAATAGATCACATAACCAATAATGGGATTTTAAGATATTTATCATGTATTTATATATTTAGAGATAACCAGAATAATTTTAAGAAGGAAAAATAATTTCCGAAAAAAAATAAATTCTCACATGATAATGAAAAATCTATATTCTATAAATCCTATATAGTAATAGCCAATGTTTAAGTTATATAAATCAATAAATATATAACCATAAAATTCATGATGATATTTTGGACCATGTTTAGAAATTAAATATTATAAGTATTTGTTAATAATTTCTTTTGAGATTGATTTTAAACTTTTTATCCAATTGAAATTAATCAATCGTATTACCATATATAGAGAAATGTATATTACTTATTTACACAATATCCAAAATATTCTAATCATTTCAATAAATATTCATAATCACCATAATTCCATATTAAAATAATATATGATCCAAATGAATATTCCATGATGTTTACTCAAATAAAATCCTATAATATCATATAATATTCCAAAAAATTAAAGAGATAATTTTCAAAATTAACATTAATCACCTCATTTACCAATAAATTTTCAATCCCAATGTTATCCATACGAAAAAACATATCTTCACAAATTGTAATAACAAATATGTAACTCAATTTCAATGTTTATATAAACCCAAAATTTGATATATTACATTAAATATTATTCCAAAATATATAAAATAATTCTTTCTCAAAAAATAAATCATGTTAATCATAAGATTTTCATATTCCTAAAAATAGTAAAATGCCACCCAAAACAACATTTGTCAGATTAAAATATCTTCATAGAAAATCTAAAAAGGGATGTCTAATACTATCAACTTTTTTCAACCATAAACTCAAAAACCCATGATGGAATACAAAACACTTAATTCAAAAAAAAATTAAAGCATCATAACATCCAGATATATTTACATCCTTACTATGACACTACTATAAGATCCTCATAACCTCATTTATGAATATTCTTCTATAGACATCATCTTTACATTTCTTTCATTGATAGTGATCAATGATATTTAATTTGATTCTTCCAAATCATAAAACATTGTAATGGAAATGTTGGATCACATTAATCTTGAAGTTCCTTTCATGTTTATATTTTTATAAAATTAAAAATAATATTTCAAATTATAAACATCCTTTAAATATCAATATTTCCAAAATATTAATCATTTAATATAGAACATGATGTATTTATATAAAATATCATCAAAAGAATAATTTTTACTTATTCATTTTCCTTAAACATCATCAAATATTATTAATATCAGTTAAAAATATTTGATATGAAAAAACTCAGCGAGTAACATAAAAATAAATTACAAAACCCAATATTCCATGAAAATTTATGAGAATTGTACCTTTTTCGAAATTACTTTTATGAAAAAATAAAAATTTAATTACTCAATAAATCATCTTCTCTTCAAAATTATTTTCATAAAAATTTTCATTATATATAATAAAGGTTAAACAAAACTTATCATGGTTCTTTTTTCATCAAAAAAAACTTATGAAATCAAATTCAAAATAATTTAGACATTTCTACCTTATGAATATGATTATGATTTACTTAAATCGCAATATCCTGACTAATCACATGAAATAATAAAATATATATTATGGATTTTAATGTTTAGGGAATTAATTGAAATGTGGGAGAAACACAATACATGAAATAAGTGTAAGGCAATGTTTTCTTTGAAGACAACATCACGTGGATGATGGAGTCTCATATTAGATTATGATAACTTCATAATCAAATATATTAAATCTCTGGTGAAAAAATATTTAACTTATTAATTAGAGTTATATAAGGCTCCACCCCTAATAACATGTTCATTATCAAGTGTTACAAAATAATGAAATCAATCTTAAGTCATAAACATAAGATTTATCAGTTGAATTAAATATATTGCATAATTTTTCCTTATATCCTAATGAAAAACTATTTCATAAATAATGATTTGAAAAAATAATCATAACGAACTTATTACCCTCTCAATGTAATGTATAATAAGCTAGTTATATATATTTTTATATACATATACTGAATTAATAAGAATTTGGTACCATTAATGAGACATAGAAAGTGGGTTTGAGGGAAAATTGTTATAACCTGAATAAAATGGATGTTCATAGAGAACTTAAACTCCTCTAAGAAAAATTTCCAAATATCAAAATTCCCATTAAAATTAAATTATTTTTCTAAAAATACTTAGAAAAAGGGAATGATTAATTCTTTTTAAGAAAACTTGTATTTTTATAAAGTACTCCAAACAAAAAAACATGGTTATGATGGTGGGATAAACTATTGAAGGTTTATATGATAAAATAGATATTTTTTTCAAAAATTGAAAACAATTTTAAATATTGTAAAAATAAACTTTATAAACCATTGGATTATAAATAAAAATTCTCTTGAAACATTTATATAAATACGTATAGTGAAAAAAACCATTGAAATAGAAACATTAAAAAATAATATTTTTAAAATAATCCCATACCTAGAGTCTTATTTTTCATATATGTACACCATTTTGAATCATAAAAAATTGATAAATATTTTATTTTTTAAGAAAATATTTCTATTTTAGTATATATTTTATTTTATTTTTCTATCATTTTATATTCAATTACATTGCCTATTATTTAATGTTAGATTATTTTATGATATTCAACAAATATATACAAATTTAACTTGGTTAGTTTAATATGGTCAATGAGTTCATTAATTAACCATTTATAGAAAAATAATCCAGGAATAAATATTTATTTTTCTTCATAAATTATAATATTAAATATAATCTTGAAATATGGTTATGGAGAATGAACTACATTACATTTATAAAGGGGCTGGCCATACGTACATATAAGTAGCATTTTTATTTTTCAATGATCATGATGAAAATAAAAAATTGTTATTTTTTCATTCTATAATGAAAATTATATAATAAAGATCATATAATTTCTTTTAATACACTTATATATACATGCCATTTGATGAGGTTATGGAAAATGAATCAAATCATTTTGTGGAGGTGGTCATCCACATATATGTAAGACCGACCAAATTATCATTAAATATATGAGAAATTATTAAAATATATTATATATTACTTTCCTAAAATGACACATATATAATTAATATCATATTTAAAAACATTATATCTATCTTTAGAATCATTCATGAAAGATTATTATGTAAAATGAATTTCATCAGTTTGTAATGAGGTATTTTTCCATCCATATGATGGATGGTTCTGTTTCCCATTTAATGGAGGCAGATATGGATTTAATTTATGCCATTAAAAATAAATAATCATATAATTTGGGTGATATTTATGTTATTATATCATATAGGATTAATTATATTTGAATTTTTTAGTTAAATAAATATGAAAAAATTCCTTATTATGAACAATACCTCTTCAATCAAAAAAACACTTTATGATTAAACGAATAGCCTTCTAAAGAGAGATTTCAAATAAAACCAAGTTATCTATGACATGATTAGGAGATTATAGAATGGATTTATATAAGTATTTTATAATAAAAAATTTATTTGATGTGTGGTGAAAATATGATAAGAGAAACCCTTTTATAATTGAGGGGATGAGTATTTGTTGAATATCATAATATATAAATATAATATAAAATGATTTTCATTAAAATAATTCAAACAACTCTTATAATTCAAATTTAGGATAATGATGGTTTGAAATACACTAATAAAATTAAATATATACATTTTTATTGATTTTTCCCTTATCATAGGGTTTTAACCCATGTTGATTGTTTTTTACAATTACTATGATAACAGTGTACTTAATATGTAGGGGCCATGATATTAAAAATAAAAACTAGATGGAAAATAACAAAGATGATGGATTAAATTTAACACCATATACCAACAACATGGACAATTATATGAGTTTTAGGAATTCAAAATCATTTAATAATATATAATTTACTATAAAATATAAATAATGTTGTTTTTATCACTACCAATAAAATTTAAGAGTAATAAATTTGGCAATAATTGAGTTAAAATATAATCCTCTAAAACATCAATCATGTGTTATATTTTTCTAATAAAGTCATGTAATATATAAATTAATTCAATTTAGGTTACTTTTAATTTTTAAAATATTAGTTATATTGTTGTCTAATACTTAAATAAATTATTTGTTATCATTTCATAATCACTTAATATATTTAAATTTATACTAAAATTTATATATAGTTTTACATAATAAAAAATAAATTATATTTTAAATAAATATTCTGAACTAAACTTTTTTATATTTATCACTGTAAAAAAATATTATAGACATGAAAATTCAAAAAGTGGATTTCTTTGAATTATATTTTTCATAAATTTTATAAAGGAAATATATAGTGAAATATGGAACACGGTGGCCATATATTTGACAATTGTTTGAAAATAGCCGAACTACGCTCATATAATAGGATAATGTAGCAATGTTCTGACCCACTATGTCCCACCTAGCTGGTGGAAGACTAGGCTGCCACAACCCTAAGTCCACCTCCATAGGATCGGGGTTGGAGATAAGTGTTGAGGAGGTATACATAAAATGGGATGAACAATATTAATGTACCTATACACATGAACCCATCTATAAACATTAATTACTGTGAAGTAATAATAATAAAAATCTAGTAACATCTATAGTAAAAACTATGCATATATTAAACACTATGAAATAAAAAAGAGTTAAATAATGTTATATAAATAGTAGAGGTGAAAATTATTCTCCCAACATAAAATATTCCCCAACCTAAGAAGAAATTGATTGAGGGAATGTTTTGGAAGCCTAAACCATGACCCGTATGATCTGATCACCATACACAATAAAATTTAGGGGAATCTCCCTAAGATCTACTTATTCCAATGTCAGCCAATCCATCATCTGTGTAAGACATGACATATACTAGAATCTACCATGTAGTAATGAGTGTATAAATAACCAATAGGATGACCCTATAATTGGAGAGGGAGAAATAGATAAATGATTGTAGTAATCAGCTCAAACTAAAGAAATAGTGAAACAAAACCCAATATCAAAGATACGTATTCACATAGAAGATACTATTATAAGAGAGAATGGGGTTCTCCAATGCACAACCCAGCCCAATATGATGAGTCTTCCAACATTTCTAAAGTTCCATCATCGATCCACATTATATTACATGTTACTATGTAAAATTCAGGAAAAAGTATATTCACCTTATCACTACACCATATCTTGAGGAAGTGAAACATTTGAAAGATAGTAGATACAGGACACTGTATAATAGGATGGATTACACCTACTAGATGCAGGACTTACACCCATGGAGTGGAGTACCATCTCTATGTCAATGTTTAGAATATGGGTGACCCACACCCTAGTAAAATTTGGGAGTACCATTCTGATTGATAGAGGACTTGCGCCCATATATGGGATTACCATCTCTATATATGGACTAATGTGTATAGAGGACCCTCTCTCTGGTGTGATAGGGTAGTACCATATCTATTTAAAGAGAAAATATGCCCATGAAGAGGAGTTACACCTCTTCTAGAAAATATTATTGTGGATGACATGTTCCCTTCTACGATTGGTGAGTATTGTCTCCATGGATAGAGGACTCACAACCATGTTGGGATGTACCACCTCTTCCTTCATAAAGTATATGGATTACCCACATCCAGGTGCAGCATGGGATTACTGTCTCTATGAATAGAGTTACTACACTTTGGTATGATAGGGGATTATCACCTATTCATATATAATGAGTAATAAGGACCATATCCCTGTTATGAAAATGAAGTACTATATCGAAGAATAGATAAAACACACCCTTGTATGATATATTATTACCTCCACTATATGAGAAAAAATTATGGAGGACCAGCAATATAGTGAGTTAGGGGAGTGTCATCTGTATTTGAACTCTATGATGATCTTGTCGGATTACTTCCATCATCGACCGTTACCTAATGAAGCATCGTTCTTATTAAATCTTGCATCATATCTCAATATCCTCTATGAAAGAAATCATCATGTTATATAGTGAAGTACTCTTAGGATATGTTACTAATGGGAAAAAATACAATTTTAATCAAAGGAGAGAGAAAGAAATTGTAGAGTAAGGTTTTCAACATTTATGAGGTTCCACATTGCAGGTGACCCCTCCTCGTCTCATAGCCATGTCTCCTTTGGACACACCTAAATGGTCATGTCAACATACATGGAAATTATGAGTCCCACATGGCATTTCTCAGCCACTTGGGGCCCTGGTGTGTTCTCCGTTATTTCCCATGTTTATTGGGCCATGATAGTATACCTAGACATGAATCTAACTGTGTCAAATACCTTATACTTGGTCATGTCCAATCCCTTATAGTCATTCTATTTCTATCTGTCTGGTCTGGTATATACCCATTTACTCTCAGAGTATATGATATGCCTCTATTACAAGGTCACTTGGAATGTGGGGTGCCATATGTCTTGTGATACATATATGTAATGCAAAACTATATATACCAAATCTAGGGGACTACACCACATGTGTTCCTCAAAACTACACACATTGTAGTCGTGTTATATTTATAAAAATAAGTTCTTTAATTTTAATTAAAAATACAATTTATCGATAGGTAGTAATTCTTTTTGACCGCCCAAACATGGTGGTAATCATCTCTTGCCTTTGAATTTTTCATTCCGTTAGCTTGAAATCAGAATGTGCAAACCCCTAACTAACCCCAATGCCTCTATCTCACGTTGTTCCTCATGTAACTACCCACATCCACTTAGGATCTATGATTCACAAATTAAGGCCATAAATCCACAATGATCTATCTAAAAATCAATAATCTGTTCATTTCTCTCACATCCACCACGAATTAGGGGATTCGATCATGCTCTGTCATTCCATGAAATGTAAATCCATAAAACCATATCCTAATAATAAATAAAATAAAGATAAATGGAGGAATTGGATAAGTAAATAGTTGAATCAATCATTGGAATAGTAAATTATGACCAAATATCATGTATTTGTGACATTCAGGGTCAAAAACATTGAATAATCATGATTAAATACAATACAAAACTAATTCAATTAATAGGATCATGCAAGGGAGCAAATTAATCAACAATAAAATAATTACATATAAGAACATGGTAAATATTTTTATTAAGTATGGAAACCAAAATTTGATTTACATACATATATTATGGATTGATTTTTTTTGTAAAATTCATTCTTCAATAATGGGGAAGGCCACTTGTATTATATATTTATCAGTCAGCATTCATAAGATCATCGCTTGTCATCCAATTCTAATTATCCAACAATAAATGCTATGAACCTCCACTCAGAGCTCCCAGGGCTATGTAGATAACTCTAGAAAATACCCCCATAAGATATTTAACAATTAATATAAAATACAGTTATGAGAAGAATGCATTAAATTAAATTTCCAATTAATTAAATTAATGTACAAACTAATGTTTTCCTTATCCAAAACATCATGTGCCAACCAAATTTGGGACAGTCTTGATATAAACCCAAAGTTCCATATTCAATGGTGTTCTTGTTTATTTTATTTGATACTTTGACAAACCTGACCTAGATACCCTCTCAATCTATTAACCGAAATTATTTTCCATATACCAAAAGAGAATTCACCATCGTAATTGGTTGACATCCAGAAACGTGGTATGAACTAAAAAAATGAAATAAACAATCCCAGGATAAATTGACCAACAATAAATATATATACATAAAAAAAATAATAAGTTAGGAATATATAAAAATATATGTCATTATAGATTGAGAGAAATGGAAACAACACAATCGAAAAGGTAGTAATTCAATCTCCAAATAAAATTTCAGTTGAAAAGTTTGACAAAAATAAGTTGCTACTCAACTAGTCTCCATGTGATAGTGTGGCAAACCTCCGACCATTTCACTATCCATATACTCAAATCCATTTAAAAGAAAAGATTCCCACCTCACTGTGTCTCTATGAAATTCACTACATCGAAATACATAAAAATGTCTATACACTATTGAAGGGTGATCCGGGTGTGAGATAATAGGATCAATATGATCTCACCCAAATGATCCATAAAAATCCTCTGTTCATTAATCCAGGATTGAAAAACATTAAAGAAAATAGGATATTACGTACATTTTAACATTTTTGAACAAAATCATGGAAAATTTAAATTCATCATATTCCAAGTATCTAAACAATGAAAGAAAATTGGTTTCAAAGTATTTCATATATATATATAATAATTTCTATCAAATAAAACCAAACTAGGTAACTCGTATAATATAAAAACCATTATACTACAGGAAAATATAGTACAATACATAAAAGCTAAAACTAGCCAAATCATAGGTAACACCACACCAAGGATCACAGTAATTTATGATATTTAGGACACTCATACCTAAACATCGACAATAGGATGTTCATCCAGCATCCATACATATTCATCAAATATATAGAGTATAGTAACACCGTAGAATCTTGATGTGGATAATTACTATTGATTCAACCTGTGTACCCATGGCTTTTGAGGTGCTACACATTCCAACCAGTTCATTTCATCAAAAATCTTCATTTAAACCAATTTTAGAATAAAATTTCACAATACATTTAAAACCCATTTTCATTTAACAAAATAGTGGGAAAGAAATCTTTTTTGAAAACATAATTTACACACAAAAACAAACCAAATCAATCAATAATTCCATTTAATTTATAAATAATTTTATTAGAAACTATTGAAATGATGTTCACAAACACAGAAAACAGAAACAACCACCTAATTCAAATCATGGGTTACCCACTCCTATAACAGTATCCAGAAACATGAAGAACAAAATAATTAAAAAGAATCCATAATCTAAATATAAAAATCTCATAATTTATTTATTTATAAAAAATTTCAATGAAAGGGATTGATTACACATAACTTTAAGAACACACACCCATTGTATCATAACCTACACTGGATCGGCTCCTGGAACAATATCACCGGATGGATCTAGAATGGAATCAAGAGAAGAATAATCTCAGATTAATACATCTAAAATAACAGCACCACAATGCCCTTGTGATTGTAGGAAATAATGAATCAGAATGGATTACTCACCTCGAGAGGAACTTCCCATAACCCTGATGATCAATCACTGAAAGAATCAATATGGGTGGAGCGGAGGTTCTAAAAAGCACTAAAGAGTGACTCTAGGTAAATAAGGATGAGGGGTGGAGAATAATGTATAAATAATCATCCTTGTAGCACGCTAAATTTACAACACATGATGATTATATAGTGTCTACTCCATTTACATATCATGTAATCTTCGAGCCCCATATATGTAGAAAACCGCATTTCTTTTTTTTTAAAATCTAACAATTAAAATTTCATAGATTTCACTATTTACAATATGTGTAAACTTTCATGATGTGTAATCAAATATCAACATGATATCGATGATCAAATACACAATCTATAAACCATGTTGTGTAATCACCAAGAATAAAATAAAAATATTAGATTGTTTCACAAAAAAACTATATTGGGAATTCTCTATACACCAAGAGAACCCCATAAAGTCACTAACTCATTCTTAAATAAACTCCCAAAATTATAATAATGATACATCCTTGGTGATTTGATCAATTTCCTCAGAAAATTATTCACAAACATCGGAGTCCCAACACACACCCAATTAAAAATTAAAACAAGTAAAGAGATGGGATTTAACTAAAAAATAGAAATGGGATGTTAAAAACTCCCCAACATATGAATTTCCATCCCCAAGATTCCATGTGGAAGAATTTTTCATGTTAAAAAGGTGAGTATACTACTCCCTCTCAACAACTCGTTCTCCCATTTATCTTTATAATTTGATATCTATCGCTATAAAACTCGTAACAATATAATAGAAATCCCATTATATAAATTCAAACAAGTTTCAATGATATCTAAATGTTCCCCATAAAAAAACTATCTCTAACTGAAAATATTCCTAAATAAGAACATGTGATGCATCATGATAGAATTTCTGAAGCCATGATATATGAAAAATATCATAAATTCCATTCAATCAAACCAAAAATGTCAAATTATAGGAAACCTTCCCAAGAAACTTAGTGAATTAAAATGGTTTAAAATATATTAGATCCGACATTAATTATTTCCCAAGACGACGGTGACCCAACTGATGACTTACTTTCAAGAAAACTACTTCACCAATAAAAAACATCGATGGAAAATGCAACTAACTGTCATAGAATTTCGGTAAACTCTATATAATAGTAGGTTGTTGATGTATATATTGAATCCTCAAATATTTATCCATAATCAAACATGCTCCCACCAAATAATATTCACCCACCTTTTCATGATGAAGAGGTGACTTAAATGGGTGACAATACAAAGCCTTTAATGGATCCAATATGATCGATGACTAATATCTATTTCTATAAAAAAAACTCAACCAGGACAAGAAAGATATTCCAATATCGACCAATATACAATAAATGTGAACATATCATCCTCATTAAATTGAATGGAATACTCCATCTTCCCTTATTAATATAGATGGAACGTTGTAATCAACCTGGTCTAATTCCTAATATCTTAATGAAGACTCCTCCAGAATCTCAATGTAGACCTAGGATATCTATAAAAAATAATTCTAAAAGGAATCTCATGTAAGATCAAAATCAATTGTATATATAAAATACATATATCTTCAACAGTAGTTGAGTCCCTAATCAGAATTAAATAATATGAATTTTTCAACCGATCAACAACCACCTATGAATAATTCTTCCCCCTGGGAGTCAATGGTAATACAATAACAAAGCACATGGACACCTATTCTCATTTCTAAACCATCACTAAAAGAGGTTTAATAAAACAAATGGTTTCAAATTCTGTTCATTTATTTTTTGGAAAGTGTAATAGTATAACACATAATTAACAATTTCGTGTTTCATACCCAGCCATAAAAATCATCATCTCATGTAATAATACATCTTCATAATTAATCAATTAATGGATAATGAATAAAAATTAAAATAAAACAAAAATGAGTTTCTTACACATGTTGGGAAGATAAAGCAGTCCCCAAAATTGAGAATACCATCTTTACAGAGAGACCAACTACAACATGTCTCTGAAATATAAATGGTTTCTTGAATTTCTCTAAACTGATTATTGTAAGGATCAATCAGTAGAATAGGATAAAGGATAGATGATGATAATTTAAAACTATTAAATACGATACATGAATCATCTTCCTGAGAATCCTTATATAACTAAGAAAAAAGTCCCACATGGTTCCACTCTTCCTTCTATTCCATACTGTACTGTAATGGAACCTTCCATCTATAAACGTTTGTAAAGACATTCCCCTTCACCACGGTGTAGGAAATATCAAAATAAATTGTCTAAAGGTATTCATCCCACCACATCAATATTATAATGAATCCTTTCTGAGAAATTATATATCTCAAAATCATATGGATGGAAAATTCTATGGATTTTCCCTCAAAAAGTTTGTTCATCCAAAACATAATTTCATGCATAACTATGGAATGCTCAAAACTAGGAGTGGGGTAATTATTCAAATGGGGTCAAAGTTGAAAATTTTTATATGTTACCAAATGATCATCCTTTAAAATAAGGCTACCCAAACCAGATCTAGATCCATCAAAAAAAATCTACATACCATTTACCGGCACTAGGTAAGATCAAAATAGGACTGGACATCTGGTGTCATTTCAAATTGTCGAAATAATATTGACACTTCGCATCGAATAGTATGTTCACCAAATTACATGTCATAGAATTCAATAGTGATACATATTTTGAGATAAACATGATGAACTATCAATAATTTCCCATATAACCATGAGAGATCTAAATCTCAAATACATTTCATGGTTCTTCCTTGAAAAAACAACATTTAACTTCTAATGATCAAATGATAGTCTATGTTGTGAAATCACATTCACCATTAACATTACATCATGGATCTAGAAATTTATTTTGGAAATCATCGCATAAAAATAGTCAATAGTCATGATTTACATATGTGAACCCAGAAGGTGCCCATCCTCACACTCAGATCATGAATAAAGAAAAACATCATCTTTTAAAACTACCACTAAATATTCATGATAATGATGGAATACATGATTCATCAAATCCATAAGATCTGTAGGAGATTTAGTGATATAAAAAATCATCATAAAACTATTTGGAATGTCCATACTTGTACCTCATTTTTTTCTATATGAGACTCTCAAAATCTAAAATGATGATAACTTGGCCAAATGTTTATCTTTATAGTAATAATTTCATCCAAAAAATTAAAAAAATACAAATGAGTAAATGGATACATATTCCTATCTGTCACCCTGTTCAACACTAGTTAGTCTATACAAAATAATAGTGAACCATATAACTTCTTGGAAAATAGAACTAAGGCTACCCACATAGAAAAAGTTAGGAAATTTAAACTATTCTCCATTACATAATTCAACTAAATCTTGATCTTTTTCAGCTATGATATGGAGAAATGATAGTAAGGTAATGAAACTAGTTGTGTACCTGGAACCAAGTAAATTGTAACATCCACCTTCATCCTTGGGGGAAGCTTGGAGAAGTCCACAAGTAAAACATTAGGAAAATCATGAACAACATTGGGAAAATGAACAAAAGAAGAAACTACATCGAGATCAATTTATATTTCTAATAACAAACTCTTGATCTTTGGGCATGAAGGTCTTACAAGACCAAAACTCATATCCAATTATTCCAAAACACACATGACCACACATCAACCCCAAGAAATGAATCAAACCGATGATAAAAATCAACATATTTACAATGATAAAAATCCATTAAATCATAATGATGATTTCAAAAAAATATAGATCGAGTATGGGGATAAAAGTGACTAAATTTTCTTTAGGTATCAATAGTACACATGGACACAAAATCACCTAGTCATTATTATTCCCAATATAAATTTCTATCTTATTAAAAGAGCACATGAGTTCAATTTATTTTGGATTCATATCAAATAAAATTTTATATAAATTTGAGGGAATAAGTTGTATCAAATAAAAAAAATCCATGTTGAATATTAAATAAGAATGGTACCTTTCACTAGTAGTAACCCCACATCTTACTCTATATTAGCCACATACACTACATGATGGTTATTTACTTCAAAGGATAATGGCTAGTTACCTATAGTCTTTGAGGAATTTTACAACACAATAGTATCCTTTTGAGCTAAAAATCCATGATCATAGTAGGTAATAGACACAACCTAATAGATACAATGTTGATGAACATATATTCCAAAACAGTTCCACATATTTAGAGGAGAAGTAAAAAAAAATGTTTCATGTTTCCAACCATTCCATAATAATAGAATGGCAGAGGCATACTACATGCTATAACTCAATTTTTAGAAGAGGCATGCCACTAAGAATAGACTCAGCCACTCCATTGATGACATTTCAACATTCCCTTTTTCCCAATCACACTACTGAAGCATCCACTAGGTGGAAGGTAAGGGGTATAATATCTAACATTGTATTCCATGTTCATCTCTACCATCATAGAAATGTCCATTATCTCTACATGGGTCGAAATCTTAATCATAAATAACTAGATCTAATATATGAACTCTAACTCTACAAGTACATCTAGGATTTCATAAGGTCGATATTTACAACATATTGAGATAAAACAAACCATATCCACAAACCAATTGGTGTACGTTGACACCAAACACACTCTCTAATATATAGAGCCCAACTCCAGAGATGTCACCATCATCTGAAACTCCGGAAAAATCCACTAGAGGATGAGAGTATGAAAAATATTCAAGTATAATACACCATTATATTTTATTGTACCATGGAAGCTAACTTCCTCTTAAAGGGACTCTTGATTCTCAATGCTGGAAAAATCATAGTGGTACTCTTGGATCTATCCAGGAATTCAAATATCTAATCAATATTTTTAATAAATTCCTCTATCCCTTGTGGTTTATTCGTACCATTAATGGATGGTGGATTCTCACTCAAGAACTCCCTCGATTGGTCTCTATCTCCCACCACACAAAGATATAACTAACCAACTATGTTCTAGAATTTCTGTACATTATAGGAAATAAAATCAACTTCTAACAATATTTCCTCTAAATTAAATTTCACAATATGAGGATTCCATTGAGGTGCATCAGTTTCACCACCCATAGGTACTCACATAACATGTCCTCGAGGCATAATACTAAACACCAAAATAGAATAAATGATCATAAAAAATAATATCAGTTAAATAAAGAAATCAATAAGAAAAAATAGGTCATAAAATTGTGATCTCAATATTTTAGACACACATACCAACATCCTATGGAAACATGAGTCTTGTTTTGGAAAGAGATGTATGTGAACTCACCACAACATACATCTAAATTCCGTATATTCTGATCTTCAATCTTCCAAATGTCACAAGATAAGGAATATTGAGAAAATTCATCCATTAATAACCAAATATGAAGAACTTAAACCATAAACCCCCATAATCTAGTACTCGGCCTGAATATCAACATACATGAAGCTCATTTCTAATCCACATGTGTTGACATCTAGCACCCAGGAATCAACAAAATACAAATGGAATGGTTTATATCAAGCTTAATTAAAAAAATGATATATATAAATATATATGATGAAACATTACGTAAATACATAAATATATATATTTTATAAATTATGGAGAACAAAAAACATGAAACAACTGAAATGGTAAAAACCCATTAACCATGAGACAAGTCAAACTATAGAGGATGGAAAAAATTGAACATCTACTTCTGAAATTACCATGTTATATCATGTGTAACCTCCCACTATATCACTATCAATCTACCCAAACTAGCTTATAGAAAACTAGTCATCCAAACTATGGTACCTTACATCTCCCTACTTCAGAAGACATAAAAAAGGTATAAAAACTGCCTATAGGGTTTATAGGGTGTGGTATGACAGGCATAGAATGATCCCACCCATATATTCCCTAAGAAATATTTGTCAAATTATCCATGAATTCTCAACATTAGAGAAAATTGGGCATGATATAATTTTTAACAATTATATATCAAAACTATGGGTAAAACAATTTAATTTCATCTTTTTCAACATTTCCAAATAAAAAAGGTTGATTAATTTCAAATAATACCATATGAATATAAAAAAGTAGATAAATAAAATAAAACCAATGAAGGAGTGAAATATCATATCAAGCCCATAGTTATACTCCCAAAATAGAATAAGTAAATATAACCTGAACCATCCAAAAGCACTTATAAAATCATGCTAGGATCTCACTAGGTATGGATCGCTTGTAAAATCATATATAAACATATACAATCATGTGTTCATCAATATTATAGATATATAAATTGAATCTTGAGAGTATGAGAAGGCACTTGAGCCTTCTCCCATAGGTCTAACAAGTCCCTATAAAACTAGAGTAGGGAGTAGTGGAACACCCCATGAAAAAACACCTTGATAGTGGATTACTCCTATTACATCCCATTCCACATAAGTACTCAATGCTCCACTTGAGTTATATTTTCCAAACCATTTTATTTCATAAAAACCAAGCATTTAAACCCTTTTAAAAAACCAAATGAAAATGGTATGAAAAAAACATTTAGTTTATCAGAACTCAAAGAAAAACCATCATTTATTAAATATAATTTTCCACACATAAAAACAAATTCAATCAATAATTCCATTTCATTATTAAATTCTTTTTCCAATCCTATGAAATTCAGTTCACCAACACATGATATAGAAAGATCTAGCTTACTCAAAACTCTAGTTACACACAGAGACAACTGGATCCACCAAAAAAAGAACACAAAAATGAAAAAATAGGACCTATAATATATCTACACATATCAGAATTGATTCATCAAGAAAAACGGTTGGTGAAGATGATATATGACACATAACATGAAGAACACGATCTTGTCACATTGTATCCTGCAAAAGCTACACCCCCAGAACAACATCACATGATTGATATAAAAAATAAATCAAGAAGAACATAATCCAAGATCAGTAGATCTAAAAATGTAGATCAAAATGGTACCAAAATTAGAGGATACACAGAATGAGAAAGGATTACTCACACAGAGAGAAATTTTAAAATACCATACTGAACAAACACTTGAAGAATCAGTCTAAATGTATTGGAGGTTCCCAAAATCAGTAGATTGAACTTATATGTTTATAGGGAAGAATGA
The DNA here is from genome assembly GCA_963277665.1 of Viscum album. Taxonomy (NCBI): domain Eukaryota; kingdom Viridiplantae; phylum Streptophyta; class Magnoliopsida; order Santalales; family Viscaceae; genus Viscum; species Viscum album. Next base: position 1,879,002,114 of record OY728161.1, read on the forward strand.
TTGAGAAAAATAAATGAATAATCATCCATACAGGGCCCTATAATTTAACTCACATCTATTATATGATGTTTAATCACTATGCACATTGTGTAATCCATGATTTCCATACATGACTAAAAAAACCATCACATTTTTACTAAAAAACTATATTTAACATTACAAGGAATTTAATATCACATGATGGGTACTCTTTTAGTTTGTGTGCTCCACTCATGACATGATCGTTTATATGATATACATGACATGGTAACTAGTTAAAGAGTGTGTGATCACCCATCAGGCAGAAAAGAAACTCCAGATTCTTACACAATAACCAAAACCACAACATGTGTTCCTTGAAAATGGGTAAAAACGTTATATTCCATTAAAATGTATATACCCAATCACTATTAATTAAAATAAACATAAAATCCTGAACCTTATAAGATTTCACAAAGAAAATTCTCTCTAACTTCATGGATGACAAGTCATTCCCAATTAAAAAGGAAAACATGTAATGGGATTATAATTACCATAAATACAATAACAATATGCTATAGAGACTCTATTTAAGGTATAATCTCTTAGTTTAGAAAAAATTTCATGATTGATATATAATTTATTTAGTATTTTTATAAAATTAATTTTCTTCTCATCGAGACATAGAATAAGAAGATATATTATCATTTGGCCCCAAAAATATTTATTAAATAGATTTCAAAGGCTCAATTGAAAATAAATGTCTCAACATGATTCCGTTAATTATGTAGTTCTTCTAAAAAACACAAAGTATGATAAAAAAATATTTTGGAGTATTGATCCCTCATCTTGTAAAGCAAATCTGGGAGAGGTATATCAATATACCCATCATCATATCCTCCCACACATTGATAGTGTGTTATTTCTAATAATACATTTGGGAATGAAATGTTTTCATCATCTTTAATGGGTCTTGTAGTCCTATTGTAGGTATCTACACAACTGAGTTGTTAATCTCTCATCATGTTCAAAGAAAATCTTCAAGGTAAACCCTTGAGGGCTTATGATCTTTCAAAAATACTTCTTCTCTTATCTCTTTATCTAGATCTGCTCTATAATATCATGGAAGTGCACTAACATGGTAATTTGTCCAACTATCAACTAGATGGAAAAATTTATTCTCACTACATGTAGAATCCCTATCATAAATTCGTTCTATATTCCTTTCCATTTCCACTCCTAGGATCTCAAAAGTCTACAACAATCCCGCTAAAACCTTGTGTTCTACCTTCACATACTGACATGTGAGACATGACGATATGAATTTGACCATGATATACCTAATTATAGCCTATAAAAATTACTTATAAAGGTTTATGTACATAATAACTATAACGCCCCGACCCCAGTTACCCAGAGTCAGTGCATTATTACATAAAATTGTCATGATCACAATAGATCATGTCTCGAAAGGCCGATTAGTTTAGTATCCTTGGAAACACTAGATATATCCACAAGTCATACATTACATAATAAAGTGAAAAAAACTACAGTAAAATATTTTATTCATATCCTCTTATACTATCCCTACAGGTCATTTATAAAATACTTCTTCAAATCCTGGTAAAATTTAAAACATTGAAAGGGGTGAGCTCAGATGCTCAGTAAGGATAAAAATATAGCGAAAACTTTCATAAATAAACATAAACATTTAAGGCAATGTATAAATAAAACAAAAGTCATTTAAACATGAACTCTATGATAATATGGCAAATATAAAATGAAATAATTCCATTTACATATTCACATGGATATTCTACTATTCTAATAATCACATGCAATATCAATAACCACTTTCATAATGATGGAATGCATAATTCCATACTATCATAACCACATAGTCAAGGCCTTGTGCCAAGACTACAAATAAGATTTTGTCAAGGCCTTGTGCCAAGACACTAGTTTGTCTCATGAGACTTACCGATGCATCGAGGAGCTATAGCGGGCTCCACCCGTCACTTACTAAGTCCAATGCATTCCTTATATGAAAAGGTTTAAACATATCATAAAAATTTACCAAAACCATAATATAATCGTATCACATAAACCATACATAAAGGAAACATAACATTTCCACATTTAAATCACAAGATATCAATAAATGACATTGATATAATAAAAATATTATCAAAACCATTTTCAATACCAAAATAAAATAAAAGTAAAACATGGTATTTATTTTTCATTTAAAAAAAAGTTATGGCTTATAGAGGAAGCTGAAACTCAAATAATGGTGATGGCGGCGGAGATGTCTTTGTTGCCGCATACGTAAGACAAAACATTCCTTTTGTCGTTTATTAAAAAACTTCGTATAAAATGATTCCTTTTGAATAAAAGTAAATTTCAATGGGTTTTATACACCGTATAAAATAAATTTGTGTATAAAACAAAATATGCCTCAATGAAAGGAGATTGAGACGAAATCCCTTACCTCGTGTCCGACTTGACTCAATCGTACTTTAATCTCCTAAATAATAAACTATAGTTAATTTATAGTTTCTTAAGAACCTTATTCAATTTCATTTTACATCACTTATTACCATGTTATGAACATTATGTAATCAGTGAATTTAATAACGGTTGTTTTGTCAATCTTTGGTACTTGAGTCAAAAATAATCTTCTTATAATTACATGTTGTTTATGTGGTAAAATATCCATTATCTCCAGAATTATATTCATGATGAATATATCATATATATAATATATATCCAGTATATACATGCATTTATAATATTACATAACATTTATAGGTAAGAAATGAAATGCACCGTTCATGGAGACGGTAAGCCGTACGTACGCATGAACGCTACTTTCATTTTTGTTTCCTATTTAATGGAATGAATACATAATGATATAAAGGTATATTATAATTATATTATGATATCATATATAATATCATTATTTCCATCCTTTATACATCCCGCATATGTCATTAATGATTCAAATCACTTTGAGGGGGCGGTAGTCCTCACTGTCTAAAATGAAATTATCGCGTTTACCCATAATTGAAATCATAAAGTTATGGCATAAATGAAAAATAAATAAGCATAAGGAAAAAATAAATATCATATATATATATATATAGTGATATCTTAATGGCCACCATGAGAGGTGTTAAGAGAAGATTTAACAATCATCGTTTCATGAGGCAGTAATTCGCCACCCACAGAAACAGTATGTTATTTGACCATTAGATGGAGGTTTGTGTAAGTGTAGTTAGAATCCTTCTCATAAAAATATCCATGTATATTGAGTATACAGGTGTTGTTACAAAAGAAAAGAATAAAAATAGTTTAGGGGTTTTATAAGTTAAATAAAAGAAAAGAAGTTAAGAGAAATCATTACCTTTAATTTGGGTAACTCCCTTCGGTTTGAACCAAAAATACTCTTGAAGTTCCTTCTGCCTAAGGTAAGGATTCTAGAATGAAGTGAGGAATGTTGAGAGAGTAATGGGGGAGAGTTTGGCTGAGAAAAATTCCTTTGATGGTGAGAATAAGGTTATAGAGCTGTGGGCCTTTTATAAGAGGAGAGGAGGGGCTCTTTTGGAATGATTGAAATGCTACTTTATTATGAAAGACTTTTCAGATTTTAAAGGTCCCAAAATGAAATATTTAGAGGATAAGGTGATAAGGGTTCGAAAAAATACATCCAATAGGCTTTAGACAATTGTAAGTCTTAGATTTTACCTTATCTTTTCATTTTATTTAAATCGTTCCTTAATGAGGTAATCACTGCATCATCAGGGTGTCATATATAAATTTATTTATTTAGTGTACAAAAATTATAAAAAAATATCACGATATAGGAAATATTTTTATCTTTCCAATGAATATTTATATTCTAGGGGATTATTTATTTATACAATATTAAAATTGTTTTACTTAGGTGTTACATACTTTTGTTATATTTTCCTTTCATTAAAAAATATAATGATGAAATGTCACTATCACAAAAAAGTGATTCCATGGGGACCCTAAGTTGGCACAAGGAATCCCATGGTCTTCCATGACACAACAAATAGAATTAGGACACATGTTGGGGTCATTTTATATTATTATGATATTATTTCATTACCCTTAACTACCTGATTACTAATTAATCATGATAATTAATGATAATTGTCGTCGTTACTATTTATAATTTCCAAAAAACAAAAGAGTCTTAATTACATAATTTGGACCTTATTATTACAAATATGGAATCCATTTTACCAAATTATAAACATAGAAATTTAAGTAATTAATTCAAAAATTATTCCCACTGTCAAAACAAATAGCATGTTTTTAAGAAATAATATCTACCAAAAGATTGACAATTGTTTATGTCCAATTTCCAAGTGAAATTAATTCTAATGATGACAATTGGAATAAATGGTAAAAATATATTATAATTTTACTTTAAAACTACTCAATAGTATAATTTATCACTATAAATTATTTTGATTAAAAAGTTGTTTTTAAGTATTTTTTACTATTCATCAAAAATTGGAAGTTCTCAGAAAAATACCAAAAAATTAAACATGGGCTAATTTTGATATTCCAAATCCAAAAATGAAGTCCATTTTGAAAAATAAAATTTATATAATTTCAAAAATTGGGTATTACTATTCATAACGGCTAATTTTATTGGTTGTGGTGTGTTAGAACTCGAGGTTGTGTACAACACACGCTACTATATTATTCAAAGAGAAGCGTACCATTGAAGCTTGGGGTGTTACATTCTCCACTCCTATAAATAATTTCGTCCTTAAAATTTATAGAATATTACTGCATAAAAAGACAAGGGTGGTTCTTCATCATAAGTTCCTCGGGTTTCCACATTGACTCTTCTATCTTATGGTTCCTCCATAGAACTTTTACCAGATGAGTCATCCAGTTTCTCAGCACTTGTTCTCTCGTATCCAGATTCTTGACAGGCTCTTCGCAATAAGACAGATCAGGTTCCAGTTCTAATTCCTCATGGGTGAGTACATGTGTTGTGTCCGGAATGTATTTTCTCAACAGTGAAATGTGGAACACATCGTGAACTTTAGAAATACTTGAAGGCATTACCAAATGGTAAGCTACAGCCCTAATTCGTTCTAGAATTTTGAATGGTCCGATGTACCTAGGAATTAATTTTCCCTTCTTACCAAATCATATGACTCCATTCCATGGTGATACCTTCATGAAAACATGATCTCCTACATGAAATTCCAAATCCTTCCTTTGGTTATTGGCATAGCTCTTCTGCCTACTTTGAGCTTCTTTGATATGGTTTTGGATTACCTTTACCAATTCCATTGTTTCCTCAACATGTTCTGGGCCTCTGAGTTTTCTTTCACAAATATTATCCCAATAGGTTGGTGTGAAAAATCTCTTTCCATATAACGCTTTATATGGTGTCATCCAAACACTTGAATGAAACCTATTGTTATAAGAATATTCTACCAGAGGTAAATATTGATCCCACATACCCTAAAATTTAAGTGCTCATGATCTCAACATGTCTTCTATGGTTTGAATAGTACATTCTGATTGTCCATCTGTTTTAGGGTGGTAAGTAGTGATCAAACAAAGTTTAGTATATAGGGTTTTCTGATGAATTTTCCAGAATCTTGATTTAAAATGAGGATCACGATCTGAAAAAATTGATAGGGGTACTCCATGAAGTCTTAAAACTTTGTTAATATATTGTCTTGCTAAACGTTCAACTGGTAAATCTTCTCTTATAGTAAGAAAATGTGTTGACATGGTAAGACGATCAACAATGACCCATATTGCATCATTCCTTCTAGGAGTCTTTGGTAGTCCCATGAAAAAATTCATTGTAATATTATCCCGTATCCACTCAGGTATGGGAAGAGGTTGCATAACTCCTCCAAGAAGTTGCCTCCCAACATTGACTTTTTGACAAACCATGCATCTTGACATGAAATCAGTAATCTCCCTCTTCATGTTGTCCCACCAAAAATGTTCCTTCAAATCCCTATACATTTTAGTGCTACTAGGGTGTATAGAGAAATTGGAACTATGAGCATCATCCAATAATTACCTTTTTAGACCAGCTATATCAGGAACACAAAGTCTCCTCCCAAATTTCAAAATTTCATCTTTATTCACAAAGTCACTCAATCTCCCATCATTCACAGCATTAATCTTCTTTTGAAACCCCTCATCATCAGCTTGAGAAATTTTTATCCTTTCTAATAAATATGGTTTGGAAACTATTTGAAATTGTATTGATGATCCACCTTCCATAGTTATTCCCATATCCTTCTTTACTAGATCCATGAGGATAGGATCCCTTTCAACTCTCATCCTGTTAAAAACTCCATGATCCATTATGCTCAAAGAATCTGCCACCTTATTTGCCTTCCCTGGTGGTATTGTATCGTGCAATAATAATCCTTGAGTAATTAAAGCAATCTGCTTTGCCTCATGTTGAGTTCTTTTTGTGAGAAAATATACTTCAAACTCTTGTGATCAGTATAAATCTCACATTTTTCACCATAGAGGTAGTATATCCATATATTCAATGAAAAGATCACAGCTTCTGACTAGAGATGATGAGTAGGATAGTTTTTCTCATGAATTTTCAACTGTCGTGATGCATAGGCAATAACCCTATCATTATGCAAAAGGACACAACCAAGTCCTTTTCTTCGATGCATCACTATAAATAACGAACCCATAATTCCCCGATGGTAGAGTCAATATAGGAGCATTGACTAATCTTCTGTTTATTTCTTCGAAAAATTATTCACATTCTTTTGTCCAAACAAATTTAACCCCTTTACGTGTCAGCTTTGTTAATGGGTTAGCCAATTGGGAAACATTGTGGAAAACACGTCAATAATAACCAACTAAACTAATAAAACTACATACCTCAGTTATACTCTTCAGTTCTGGCCATTCTTGGATCACTCTTGTCTTAGAAGGATCAACAGATATTCCATCCTTAGAGAAAATATGGCCAATAGAAGAAATCTCATGAAGCCAAAATTCACACTTGCTAAACATCCCATATAATTCGTGTCTTCTAAGAGTCTTTAGAATAATGTGCAAGTGATTTTCATGATCTTCATAGCTTTTTGAGTATACCAAGATATCATTAATAAATACCACTATGAAGACATCAAGATATTCCTTTAAAACTCTATTCATTAGATCCATGATGACAGAGGGTGCATTGGTCAATCCAAAAGACATTACTGTAAATGTGTAATGCTCGTACCTGGTTCTAAATACCGTCTTCGGAATGTCTTCCTTCTTCACACACAACTGATGATATCCAGATCGAAGTTCAATATTTGAAAAGTTTTTATCTCCATGTAATTTGTCGAATAAATCATCAATGTGAGGTAGGGGATACTTTTTATTTATTGATATAGCATTGATCTCCCTGTAGTCAATGCACAACCTCATAGATCCATCTTTTTTCTTAACAAAAAGAACAGGAGCTCCCCATGGAGAAAAACTAGGGTGAATAAATCACTTATAACTCAATTCTTCTACTTGTTTCTTTAATTCCACTAATTACTCAGTGGCCATTCTATATGGGGTATTCGATATGGGCATCGTACCATGAATTAGGTCAATAGAAAACTCAACTACTCGTTCTGGAGGATGCCTCAGTAAATCTTCTGGAAACACATCAATATATTCTATCACAATAGGTACATCCTCTATTTGAACATTCCCTTCCTCACCCACAATTATTTCATTCTCTTCCTCCCCAATAAGTAAATTTAGTTGAGCTACTGGGGGTGGATCCAGATAAGAATTAGGTGGTGATGATTCTTCTATAAAGATAAGGTGTTCCTTATCATCATCATCAAAAATAGTGACCTCTTTCTTCTTACAATAAATCTTCACATCATGGTCTGAAAGCCAATACATGCCGAGGATTATATCAAATTCAATAATGGGTAGGAAGATGAGATCAGCTGATAAAGAACATTTTTGTGCTCTAATGGGCACTGATTCACAAAACTTTGTTGCAATGATACTTCTCTTAGAAGTTTTGACTGAAAACTACCTTTTTAAATCAAATTGAAAATATCTAATTTTCGTAGAAAACTAGGAAGATATGAAACAATGCGATGATCCGTAATCAAATAATGCATTTTCTAAACTTGAGGAAGGCATTAAATTACCTGCCACCACGTCTTTCGGAGCTTCTACCTCAGCAGTAGTGATAGAATAAGCTTGTCCTTGATCCCATTCCATTTTATAAGGTAAGTTCCCCTGACGCTTAGGACATTCATTTACATAATGTCCCATCTCCCTGCAATTGTAGCATTGAACATCGGTAGCTTCTTTCTTCCCCTTGCAATCACGTGCTTTATGGACTTTTTCACCACACTTGTAATAGACTCTCATTTCTTTCAAGCAAGTACTGGGGTGTTTCTTCCCAAATTTACTACAGGATGGATAATCAACTTTTCCCTTCTTCCACTTATTTCCATTTCCAACATGATCAATAGATCTCTTCTTCTCTTTCTTTTCTTTAAATTCGTAATACTTAGAGAATTCCATTTCTGTCTTAATAGCACATGAGACAATGTCTTCGTATGATGAGAAGGATTGTGATACAAATACTCGATGAAGAAATGTTTTTAACCCATCAATGAAACGATAAATATTACTTATTGGGTTACATATATAATATGAAGCATGACTTGCTAACCTTGTAAAGTTAGACTCATACTTTGCTACATTCTCATCATCCTTTTGCCTCAGACTCGGAAATTGTATTTCCATATCCGCTCGATGGTCATGAAGAAAGTATTTTTCTAAGAAAATATCATTAAACTCTCACCATTCTGTACTTGATACCTCTTCATCTTCCTTTGAATTTTTAATCAGTGACCACTATTGATCAGCAACTCCAGTGAGGCGGTAAACTGCCATGACAACTTTTTCTCGTTCACTACTCCCTAAAGCCTGAAATATTTTCTCTAGGGAATTTATCAATTGCTCAGCTACTAATGGATTTTTACCCCCATTAAATGTTGGTGGTTTTTGCCTCATGAAGCGATCTAACATTGATCCTCCACGTTGCGGATCCGGGTGCTCCATACGAGTAAGGTTATTAATCATAACTTGAGTGAGTTATCCCAGTATAGTGATAAGATGATCAGAACCAGTTGTATCACCAACTCCACTATAATTATGTTGAGCAAGAGGGAAATCCCTACATAGAGTGCATGCATTGATACGGTTTCCATTACTTTTACTAGGTGCCATTTCTAAACAATTTCATTAACTAGATTAGTTTATGAATCGAAATACCTAATTTCGAACTTGTAAAATACTTAACATATATTGAACAGTTTATGGATATAATCTATAATCATAAAAAAATATGTTTTCTTTGAGGAATTATATACTTATAAACCCTTCATAATGGTTTTTAAATAAATTGTGAATTATCCTAAGCATATCCCCCAGGATTGTCGTAACCAAGGGCGCAGCAAGGCCCATTGTCGTGCACCAGTTCCCGTTCGAGTCTAGCTCAAAGCGGTGTTTTCGGGTTTTACCCCTAGGTACATCTGTGCTAGAGTCGCCTCTACCTGCTTGTATCTAGATAGGGATGTATTCCTCAATAAATAAACAAAATATATACTTTACCAAAATTCTAGGATGTTCTTCTATACTAATCATCAAAGTCTATCTTATGGCTATGTGCTCTAATCAGAGATTATCTACATCTAACTTCCAAGGTTAGTACTAAACTTCCTCTGATACCAGCTATAATTCCCCGACCCCATTTACCCAGAGTCGGTGCATTATTACATAATATTGTCATGATCACAAAAGATCAAGTCTGGAAAGACCAATTATTTTAGTAGCCTTGGAAACACTAGATAAATCCATAAGTCTTACATTACATCTTAAAGTGAAGAAAAACTAAAACAAAATATTGTCATTATATCCCCTCATACTATCCCTATAATTCATTCATAAAATACTTCTTCACATCCTGGGAAAATTTAAAACCTTGAAAGGAGTGAGCTCAGATGCTGAATAAGGATGACAATATGGCGGAAACTTTCATAAATAAACATAAACATTTAAGGGAATGTATAACTAAAACAAAATCATTTTAAACTTGAAATCCAGCATAATATGGAAAAGATACAATGAAATAATTCAATTTACTTATTCACATATATATTCTACTAGTCGAATAAACACATGCAATATCAATAACCACTTTTATAATGATGGAATGCATAATGCCAGACTATCATAACCACTTAGTCAAGGACTTCTGCCAAGACTACAAATAATATTTTTTCAAGGCCTTGTGCCAAGACACTAGTTTCTCTCATGAGACCTACCGATGCATTGAGGAGAAATAGCGGGCTCCACCCATCACTTACTAAGTCCAATGAATTCCTTATATGAAAATGTTTAAACATATCATAAACAAATCCCAAGAACCATAACATAATCATATCACATAAAACATGCATAAAGGAAACATAACATTTCCACATTTCAATGACAATATATCAATACAACACATTGATATAATCAAAAAATTATCAAAACCATTTTCAATACCAAAATAAAAGAAAAGTAAAACATGGTATTTATTTTTCATTTTAAAAAAGTTATAGCTTATAGAGGAATCCGAAACTCAAATAATGGTCACGGTGGTAGAGAAGTCATTGTCACCGCATACGTAAGACAAAAAATTCCTTTTCTCATTTAGTAAAGCACTTCGTATAAAAATATTCCTTCTGAATAAAAGTAAAATTCAAAGGGGTTTATAAACCGTATAAAAGAAAGTTGTGTATAAAAAAATTTGCCTCAATGAAAGGAAATTGAGACGAATTCTCTTACCTTGTGTCTGACTTGACTCGATCGTTCTTTAATCTCCTAAATAATATATTATAGTTAATTTCTATTTTCTTAAGAAAATTTTTCATGTTCATTTTACCTCACTTTTTACCATGTTATTCACATTATGTAATCATTTAATTTAATAACGGTTGTTTTGTCGATCCTTGGTACTTGAGTCAAAAATAAATATCTTATAATTACTAGTTGTTTATGTGGTAAAATTTCCATTAACTACAGAATTATATTCATGATGAAGATATCATATATATAATATATATCAAGTATATACATGCATTTATAATATTACATAACATTTTGAGGTAAGAAATGAAGTGCACCGTTCATGGAGACGGTAAGCTGTACGTACGCATGAACGCTACTTTCATTTATATTTCCTATTTAATGGAATGAAATCATAATTATATAAAGGTATATTATAATTCTAGTATAATATAATATATAATATCATTATCTCCATCCTTTATACGTCCCATATATGGCATTAACGATTCAAATCACTTTGAGGGGGTGGTAGTCCGCACTTCCTAAAATGAAATTATCACGTTTACCCATAATGGAAATCATAAAGGTATGGAATAAATGAAAAATATAGAAGCATAAGGAAAAAATAAACATAATATATATCATATATAAATATAGTTACATCTTAATGGCCACCATTATAGGTGTTAATGGAAGATTGAACAATCATCGTTTCATGAGGCAGTAATCCGCCACCCACAGAAACATTATGTTCTTTAACCATTAGATAGGGGTGTGTGTAAGTGTAGTTATAATCCTTTTCATAAAAACATCCAAGTATATTTAGGATACTTGTGTTGTTACAAAATAAAATAATAAAAATATTTTAGGGTTTGAAGAAGTAAAATAAAATAAAAGAAGTTAAGAAAAATTATTACCTTTAGTTTGGGTAACTCCCTTTGGTTTGAACCAAAAGGACTCGTGAAGTGCCTTCTGCCTAAGGTAAGGCTTCTTGGATAAAGTGAGGAATTTTGAGAGTGTATTTGGGTAGAGTTTGTCCAATAAAAATGGCTTTAAAGGTGTAAATAAGGTGGTAGAGGTGGGGGCCTTTTAAAGATTAGAGGATGGGCTCTTTTGGAATGATTGAAATGCTACTTTATTATGAAATGCTTTTATGATTTTAAAGGTCCCAAAATGATATATTTCAAGGATATGGTGATAAAGTGTTCTAAATACACCCATCCAATAGGATTTAGACAAGTGTATGTCTTATATTTTACCTTATCTTTTCATTTTATTTAAATCATTCATTAATGAGATAATCACTACATCATCATGGTGTCATAAATAAATTTATTTATTTAGTGTCTAAAAAATATAAAACAAATATCATGATGTAGGAAATATTTTTAGCTTTCCAATTACTATTTATAGTCTATAATATCATTTATGTAGACAAAATGAAAATTTTTTACTTAGGTGTTACATACTTTTGTTATATTATCTTTTCTTTAAAATATAAAATGATAAAATGTCACTATCACACAAAAGTTATTCCATGGGGTCCCTATGTTTGTACAAGGAATCCCATGGTCAGCCATGACAGAACCAATAGAATTAGGACAAATTTTTGGGTCGTTTTATATTCTTATGATATTATGACATTACCATTAACGATCCGGTTACTAATTAATCATGGTAATTAAAGATAATTTTCGTCGTTACTATTCATAATGTCCAAAAACAAGAGTCTTAATTACATAATTTGGACCTTATGATTCCAAATATGGAATCCATTTTAACAAATTCTAAACAAATAAATTTCAGTAATTAATTTAAAAATTATTTGAGCTGTCAAAACAAATAGCGTGTTTTTAAGAAACAATATCTATCAAAAGATTGACAATTGTTTATGTCCAATTTCAAAGTGAAAAAAATTCTAATGACCACCATTGGAATAAATGTTAAAAATATATTATAAGTTTACTTTAATACCACTAAATATTTTAATTTATCACAATAAATTATTTTGATTAAAAAAGTTTTTTTTAATTACTTATTTACTATTCATTGAAAATTGGAAGTTCTCAGAAAAATACCAAAAAATTCAACATAGGCTAATTTCGACATTCTAACTCCAAAAATGAAGTCCATTTAAAATATAAAATTTATATAATTTCAAAAGGTGGGGATTACTATTCATTACGGCTACTTTGATTGGTCATGGTGTGTTAGAACATGAGGTTCCATACAACACACGCTACTATATTATTCAAAGAGAAGCGTACCATGGAATCTTGGGGTGTTACATTCTCCCCTCCTTAAAATAATATTTTCCTCAAAATTTCTATAATATTACTACATAAAAATACTCGGGTGGTTTTCATCATATGTTTCTCGGGTTCCCATGTTGCCTCTTCCATCTTATGGTTCTTCCATAGAACTTTTACTAGATGAGTCGTCCGATTTCTCAGAACTTGTTCTCTCCTATCCAAAATCCTGACAGGCTCTTCACAATAAGACAGATCGGGTTCCATTTCTAATTCCTTATAGGTGAGTACATGCGTTGGGTTAGGAATCTATTTTCTTAACAGTGATACGTTGAACACATCGTGAAATTTAGAGAGACTTTAAGGCATTGCAAAACAGAAATCTACAGCCCAAATTCGTTCTAGAATTTTGAATGGTCTGATCTACCTTGGACATAATTTTCCCTTCTTTTCCATCGTTTCCTCAACAATTTATGGGCCTACGGGTTTTCTTTCACCAACATCATCCCAACAGGTTTGTGTGCGACATCTCTTTCCATATAACGCTTCATATGGTGCCATCTGAATACTTGAATTGAAGCTATTGTTATAGTAAAATTCTACCAGAGGTAAATATTTATCCCACATACCCTGAAAGTCATGTGAGCATGATATCAACATGTCTTCTAAGTTTTGAATAGTCCGTTCTGATTTTCGATCTGTTTGAGGGTGGTAAGCAGTGCTCAAATGAAGTTCAGTATCCAGGGGTTTCTGAAGAATTTTCTTGAATCTTGATGTAAAAAAGAGGATCATGATCCGAAAAAATTGATATGGGTACTCCATGAAGTCTTACAACATTGTTAATAAACTATCTTTCTAATTGTTCAAGTGGTAAATCTTCTCTTATAGTAATAAAATATGCAGTCTTGGTAAGACGATCAACAATGACCCATATTGCATCATTCCTTATATGAGTCTTTGGTAGTCCAATGAAAAAGTCCATCGTAATAATATCACATTTCCACTCAGGTATGGGAAGTGGTTTCATAACTCCTATAGGAAGTTTCCTCCCAGTTTTCACTTGTTGACAAACCATGAATTTTGACACGAAATTAGAAATCTCCCTATTAATGTTGTCCCACCAAAAATGTTCCTTCAAATCCCTATAAATCATAGTGCTACCAGGGTGTATAGAGAAATTGGAACTATGAGCATCATCCAATAATTCACTTTTTAGACCAGCTATATCGAGAAGACAAAGTCTCCTCCCAAATTTCAAAATCCCATCTTCATACACAAAGTCACTCAATATCCCATCATTCACATCTTTAATCTTCTTTTGAAACCCCTCATCATCATCTTGATAAATTTATATCCTTTATAATAAAGATTTTTTGGAAACCATTTGAAAAATTATTGATGATCCACCTTCTATGGTTATTCCCATATCCATCTTTACTAGATCCATGAGGATATGATCCCTTTCAACTCTCATCATATTCAAAAAACCATGATCCTTTCTGCTTAAAGCATTTTCCACCTTATTTGCCTTCCCCGGTGGTAGTGCATAGTACAATCATAATCCTTGAGTAATTCAAGACATCTCTTTTGACTCATGTTGAGTTCTTTTTTTGAGAAAATATACTTCAAACTCTTGTGATCAGTATAAATCACACATTATTCACCATAGAGGTAGTGTCTTCAAATCTTCAAAGAAAAGATCACAGGTGCGAACTTGAGATCATGAGTAGGATAGTTTTGATCATGAATTTTCAACTATCATGATGCATAGGCAATAACCATATCATTCTTCAAAAGGACACAACCAAGTCCTTTCATCAATGAATCACTATAAATAACGAACCCATCATTCCTCGATGGTAGAGTCAATATAGGGGCATTGACTAATATTCTTGTTAATTCTTCGAAACATTATTCACATTCTTTTTTCCAAACAAATTTAACCCCTTTACGTGTTAGCTTCGTTAATGGGTTAGCCAATCGGGAAAAATTCTGGACAAAACGTCGATAATAACCTGCTAAACCAATAAAACTATGAACCTCAGTTATACTCATCGGTGCTGGACATTCTTGGATCGCTCTTGTCTTAGAAGGATCAATAGAGATTCCATCCTTAGAGACAATATGGCCAAGAAAAGAAATCTCACAAAGCCAGAATTCACACTTGCTAAACTTCCCATATAATTTGTGTCTTCTAAGAGTCTTTAGAATAATACGCAAGTGATTTTCATGATCTTCATAGATTTTGGAGTATACCAAGATATCATCAATAAATACCACTACGAATTCATCTAGATATGCTTTGAAAACTCTATTCATTAGGTCCATGAAGACAGAGGGTGCATTGGTCAATCCAAAAGGCATTACTATAAACTCATAATGCCCATACCTAGTTTGAAATGCCGTCTTAGGAATGTCTCCCATTTTCACACACAACTGATGATATCCAGATCGAACTTCAATCTTTGAAAAGTATTGAGCTCCATGAATTTGGTTAAATAAATCATAAATACGAGGTTGGAGATACTTTTTCTTTATTGTTATAGCATTGATCTCCCTGTAGTCAATACACAACCTCATAGATCCATCTTATTTCTTAATAAAAAGAATGAGAGCTACCCATTGAGAAACACTAGGGCGAATAAATCCCTTTTATCTCAATTCCTCTACTTTTTTCTTTATTTCCACTATTTCCAAAGTGACCATTCTATATGGGGTCTTCGATATGGGCCTTGAACCAGGCATTAGGTCAATAGAAAAGTCAACTTCTAGTCTTGGTGGATGCCTAGGTAAATATTCTATAAACACATCAACAGATTCTCTCACAATATTTACATCCTCTATTTTAAAATTACCTTCCTCACTCACAGTTATTTAGTTCTCTTCCTCCCCATTAAGTGAATTTAGTTGAGCTACTGGGGGTGGATCTAGATAAAAATTAGGTGGTGATGATTCTGCTCCAAAGATAAGGTGTTCATTATCATCATCCTCAAAAATCGTAACCTATTTCTTCTTACAATCAATCATCACATCATGGTCCATAATCCAATCCATACCGAGGATTATATTAAATTCAATCATGGGTAGGATGATGATATCATCAGATAAATAACATTTATGTGCTCTAATGGGCACTGATTCACAAAACTATGTTACAATGATACCTCCCTTAAGATTTTTGACTGAAAACTCTGTTGTTAAATCATATTGGAAATATCTAATTTTCTTATCAAAATGGGAAGATATGAAACAATGGGATGATCTAGAATCAAATAATACATTTTCTAAACTTGAGGAAACCATTAAATTACCTGCCACCATGTCTTTCGGAGCTTCTACCTCAGTAGTAGTGATAGAATAATATTGTCCTTGATCCCTTGGCCTTTTTTGAGGTAATTTCCCCTAATGCTTAGGAAATTCATTTTCATAATGTCCCATATCCCTGCAATTGTATCATTGAACATCAGTAGCTTCTTTATTCCCCTTGCAATCACGATCTTTGTGGCTTTTTTCACCACACTTGTAACAGAATCCCATTCCTTTCAAGCAAGTACTGAGGTGTTTCTTCCCACATTTACTACAGGATGGATAATCAACTTTTCCCTTCTTCCACTTATTTCCATTTCTAGAGTGATCAGCATATCTCTTCTTATCATGCTTTGCTTTAAAGTTGTAAGACATAGAGAATTCTTTTTCCATCTTAATAGCTCATGAGACAATGTCTTCGTATGATGAGAAGGATTGTGAGACCAATGCTCGACAGAGAAATGGTTTTAACCCATAAAAGAAATAATTAATCTTACTAATTGGGTTACATATATAATCTATAGCATGCCTCGCTAACCGTGTAATGTTAGACTCATACTTTGTGACATTATCATCCTCCTTTTGCCTCAGACCCATAAATTATTTTTCCATATTCACTCGTTGGTCCTGAGTAAATTATATTTCAAATAAAATCTCTTTAAACTCTCTCCATTCCATACTTTATACCTCTTTATATTCCTTTTCATTTTGAATCAATGACCACCATTGATCATCATCTCTAGTGAGGCTGTAAACTGCCATGACAACTTTTTCACTTTCACTACTCGCTAAAGCCTGAAATATTTTCTCTAGGGAATTTATCCATTACTCAGCTACTAATGGATTTGTACCCCCATTAAATTTTGGTGGTTGTTGCCTCAAGAAGCGATCTAACATTGATCATCCACGTTGTGGATCCGGGTGCTCCATACAAGTAAGGTTATTATTCATAACCTGAGTGAGTTGTCCCAGTATAGTGATAGGATGATTTGCACCAGTTGTATATCCAGCTCCACTATAATTATCTTGAGTAGTAGGGAAGTCCAAAAATTGAGTGCGTGCATTGAAACGGATTCTATTCCTTCCACTAGGTGCCATTTCTAAACAATTTCATAAACTAGATTAGTTTATGAATCGAAATACATAATTCCAAACATGTAAAACACTTAACAAATATTGAACAGTTTATGGATATAATCCATAATAAAAAAATATTTTCTTTTAGGAAGTATATACTCATAAACCCTTTATAATGGTTTGTAAATAAATCATGAATTATCCTACGCATATCCCCAGGGAGTGTCGTAACCAAGAGTGCAGCAAGGCCCGTTGTCGTGCACTAGTTCCCATTCGAGTCTAGCTCAAAGTGGTGTTTTTGGGTTTTACCACTAGGTACATGTGTGCCAGAGCCGCCTCTACCTGCTCATATCTAGACAGGGATGTATTTCTCAATATACACACAAAATATGTACTTTAAAAAAAATTCTAGGATGTTCTTCTATAGTAATCCTCAAATTTATCATAGGTCTATGTTCACTAATCAGATTTTATCTAAATCTAGATTCCATGGTTAGTACTAAACTTCCTCTGATACCAACTGTAATGCCGCGACCCCAGTTACCGAGAGTCGGCGCATTTTTACATAATATTGGAATGATCACAAAAGATCATGTCTTGAAAGACAGATTAGTTTAGTATCCTTGGAAACACTAGATATATCCATAAGTCTTACATTACATCATAAAGTGAAAAAACCTACAACAACATAGTGTCTTCATATCCCCTCATACTATCCCTACATGTCATTCATAAAATACTTCTTCACATCCAGTGAAAATTTAAAACATTGAAAGGGGTGAGCTCAGATGCTCAGTAAGGATAACAATATAGTGGAAAATTTCATAAATAAACATAAACATTTAAGGTAATGTATAACTAAAAAGGCTTTTAAACTTGAAGTCCAGCATAATATGAAAAAGATAAAATGAAATAATTCCATTTACTTATTCACATGGATATTCTACTAGTCGAATAATCCCATGAAATATCAATAACCACATTCATAATTATGGAATTCATAATGACATACTATCATAACCACATAGTCAAAGACTTGTGCCAAGACTACGAATAAGATTTTGTCAAGGCCTTGTGTGAAGACACTAGTTTCTTTCATTAGACATACCGATGCATCTAAGAGCTATAGAGGGCTCCACCAATCACTTACTATGTCCAATGAATTCCTTATATGAAAAGATTTAAATATATCATAAACAATTCCCAAGAACCATAACATAATCGTATCACATAAAACATGCATAATGGAAACATAACATTTCCACATTTCAATCAAAAGATATCAATACAACACATTGATATAATCAAAACATTATCAAAACCATTTTCAATACCAAAATAAAAGAAAATTAAAACGTGGTATTTATTTTTCATTTAAAAAATTTTATGGCTTATATAGGAAGCCGAAACTCAAATAATGGTCACGGCGGTAGAGAAGTCATTGTCGCCGCATACGCAAGACAAAACAATCATTTTGACGTTAAGTAATACACTTCGTATAAAATGATTCCTTATGAATAAAAGTAAAAGTAAAAGGGGTTTATACACCGTATAAAAGAAAGTTGTGTATAAAAAAATTATGCCTCAATGAAAGGATATTGAGACGAAGTCCCTTACCTCGTGTCCGACTTGACTCGATCATTTTTTAATCTCCTGAATAATAAACTATAGTTAATTTTTATTTTCTTAAAAACATTTTACATGTTCATTTTACATCACTTATTACAATGTTATGAACATTATGTAATCATTTAATTTAATAACGGTCGTTTTGTCGATCCTTGGTACTTGAGTCAAAAATAAACTTCTTATAATTACAAGTAGTTTATGTGGTAAAATATCCATTAACTACAGAATTATATTAGTGATTTAGATATCATATATATAATATATATCCATTATATCCACGTATTTGTAATATTACATAACATTTAGAGGTAATAAATGAAATTCACCGTTCATGGAGATGGTAAGTTGTACGTACACATGAACGCTACTTTCATTTCTATTTCCTATTTAATGGAATGAAATCATAATGATATAAAGGTATATTATAATTATAGTATAATATCATATATAATATCATTAACTCTATCCTTTATACATCCCACATAGGGCATTAACGATTCAAATCACTTTGAGTGGGCGGTAGTCCGCACTTCCTAAAATGAAATTATCGCGTTTACCCATAATGGAAATCATAAAGTTATGGCATAAATGAAAAATACAGAAGAATCAGGAAAACATAAACATAATATATATCATATATAAATATAGTGACATCTTAATGGCAACCATGAGAGGTGTTAAGAGAAGATTTAAAAATCATCGTTTCATGAGACAGTAATTTGCCACCCACAGAAATAGTATGTTCTTTAACCATTAAATGGAGGTGTGTGTCAGTGTAGTTAAAATAATTCTCATAAAAACATCCAAGTATATTGAGGATACCATTCTTGTTACATAAGAAAAGAATAAAAAGTTTTTAGGGGTTGTAGAAGTAAAATATAAGAAAAGAATTAAGAGAAATTGTTACCTTTAGTTTGGGTAACTCCCTTTGGTTTGAACCAAAAGGACTCGTGAAGTGCCTTATGCCTAAGTTAAGGCTTCTAGTATAAATTGAGTAATGTTGAGAGGGTATTTGGGCAGAGTTTGGCCAATCTAAATGGCTTTGATGGTGTGAATAAGGTGGTAGAGGTGGGGGACTTTTATAAGATGAGATGAGGGGCTCTTTTGGAAAGATTGAAATGCTACTTTATTATGAAATTCTTTTCAGATTTTAAAGGTCCTGCAATGATATATTTAGAAGATATGGTGATATGAGTTCAAAATACACCCATACAATAGGCTTTAGACAAGTGTAAGTCTTAGATTTTACCTTATCTTTTCATTTTATTTAAATCATTCATTAATGTGGTAATCACTGCATCATCATGGTGTCATAAATAAATTTATTTATTTAGTGTCTAAAAATTATAAAACAAATATCATGATGTAGGAAATATTTTTATCTTTCCAATTATTATTTATAGTCTATTATATCATTTATGTAGACAAAATGAAAATTGTTTTACTTAGGTGTGACATACTTTTGTTATATTTTCAATTCTTTAATATATAAAATCATAAAATGTCACTATCACACAAAAGTGATTCCATGGGGTCCCTAAGTTTGCACAAGGCATCCCATTGTCGGCCATGATAGGACCAATATAATTCAGACACATGTTTGGGTATTTTTATATTATTATGGTATTATTTCTTTACCATTAACTACCCGATTACTAATTAATCATGAAAATTAAAGATAATTGTCGTCGTTACTATTCATAATGTCCAAAAACAAAAGAGTCTTATTTACACAATTTGGAACTTAGGATTCAAAACATTGAATCCATTTTACCAAATTCTAAACACAAAAATTGTAGTAATTAATTTAAAAATTATTCCTGCTGTCAAAACAAATAGCGTGTTTTTAAGAAACAATATCTATGAAAATATTGACAATTGTTTATGTCCAATTTTAAAGTGAAATTAATTCTAATGACCACCATTGGAATAAATGGTAAAAATATATTCTAATTTTAGTTTAAAAACACTCAATAGTATAATTTATCACTATAAATTATTTTGATCTAATTTTTTTTTAATTATTATTTTTACTATTCATCGAAAATTGGAAGTTCTCAGAAAAATACCAAAAAATTCAACATATGCTAATTTCGACATTCCGAATCCAAAAATGAAGTCCATTTTGAAATGTAAAATTTATATAATTTCGAAAGGTGGGTATTACTATTCATTACGGCTACTTTGATTGGTCGTAGTGTGTTAGAACTCGAGGTTACATACAACATGCGCTACTATATTATTCAATGAGAAGCGTACCATGGAAACTTGGGGTGTTACAATATCCCCTCCTTAAAATAATATTTTCCTCAAAATTTCTAGAATATTACTACATAAAAATACTCGAGTGGTTTTCATCATAAATTCCTCAGGTTCCCATGATGCCTTTTCCATCTTATGGGTCTTCCATAGAACTTTTACTAGACGAGTCATCCGATTTCTAAGAACTTGTTCTCTCCTATCCAAAATATTGACAGGCACTTCACAATAAGAATGATCGGGTTCCATTTCAAATTCCTTATAGGTGAGTACATGTGTTGGGTCAGGCATTTATTTTATTAACAGTGATACATGGTACACATCGTGAAATTTAGAGAGACATCAAGGCATTGCCAAATGGAAATCTACAGCCCCAATTCGTTCTAGAATTTCGAATGGTCTGATGTACCTGGGACTTAATTTTCCTTTCTTACTGAATTGTATAACTCGCTTCCATGGAGATACCTCCAACAAAACATGATCTCCTACCTGAAATTCCAAATATTTCCTTCGGTTATCGGCATAGCTCTTCTTCCGACATTGACCTGCTTTGATGTGGTTTTAGATTACCTTTACCTATTACATCGTTTCCTCACCAAGTTATGGGCCTATGAGTTTTCTTTCACCAACATCATCCCAACAGGTTGGTGTGCGAAATCTCTTTCTATATAATTCTTCATATGTTGCCATCCGAATAATTGAGTGGAAGCTATTGTTATAGGAAAATTCTACCATAGGTAAATATTGATCCCACATACCCTGAAAGTCAAGTGATCATGATCTCAACATGTCTTCTAAGGTTTGAATAGTCTCTTTTGATTTTCGATCTGTTTGAGGGTGGTATGCAGCGCTCAAACAAAGTTTAGTATCCAGGGGTTACTGAAGACTTTTCTATAATCTTGATGTAAAATGAGGATCACGATCTGAAACAATCGATAGGGGTACTCCATGAAGTCTTACAAATTTGTTAATATACTGTCTTGCTAAACGTTGAAGTGGTAAATCTTCTCTTATAGCAAGAAAATGTGCTGACTTGGTAAGACGATCAACAATAACCCATATTGCATCATTCCTTCCATGAGTCTTTGGTAGTCTAATGACAAAGTCCATTGTAATAACATCCCATTTCCGCTCAGGTATGGGAATATGTTGCATAACTCCTCTAGGAAGTTGCCTCCCAGCTTTTACATGTTGACAAACCATGCATCTTGACACGAAATTAGCAATCTCCCTCTTAATGTTGTCCCACCAAAAATGTTCCTTCAAATCCCTATAAATCTTAGTGCTACCAGGGCGCATATAGAAATTGGAACTATGAGCATCATCCAATAATTCACTTTTTAGACCAGCTATATCGGAAACACAAAGCCTCCTCCCAAATTTCAAAATTCCATCTTTATAAACAAATTCACTCAATCTCCCATCATTCACAGCTTTAATCCTCTTTTGAAACCCCTCATCATCAGCTTGAGAAATTTTTATCCTTTCTAATAAAGATGGTTTTTCAACCATTTGAAATAGTATTGATGATCCACTTTACATGGTTATTCCCATATACATCTTTACTACATCCATGAGGATAGGATCCCTTTCAACCCTCATCCTGTTCAAAACCCCATGATCCTTTCTGCTTAAAGCATATGCCACCTTATTTTCCTTCCCGGGTGGTAGTGTATCGTGCAAACATAATCCTTGAGTAATTCAAGCCATCTTTTTTGAATCATATTGAGTCCTTTTTTTGAGATAATATACTTCAAACTCTTGTGATCAGTATAAATCACACATTTTTCACCATAGAGTTAGTGTAACCATATCTTCAAATAAAAGATCACAACTGCTAACTTGATATCATGAGTATGATAGTTTTGCTCATGAATTTTCAACTGTCATGATGTATAGGCTATAACCCTATCATTCTTAATAAGGACACAACCAAGTTCTTTCTATAATGAATCACTATAAATAACGAACCCATCATTCCCCGATGGTAGAGTCAATATATGATCATTGACTAATCTTCTCTTTATTTCTTTGAAACATTATTCACATTCTTTTTTCCAAAAAAAATTAACCCCTTTACGTGTCAGCTTCATTAATGGGTTAGCCAATTAGGCAAAATTCTGGACAAAACGTCGATAATAACCTGCTAAACCAATAAAACTGCGTACCTTAGTTATACTCGTTGGTGCTGGCCATTCTTGGATCGCTCTTGTCTTAGAAGGATCAATAGATATTCCATCCTTAGAGACAATATAGCCAAGAAAAGAAATCTCATTAAGCCATAATTCACACTTTCTAAACTTCCCATATAATTTGTGTCTTCTAAGAGTCTTTAGAATAATGTGCAAGTGATTTTCACGATCTTCATAGCTTTTGAAGTATACCAAGATATCATTAATAAATACCACTACGAATTCATCAAGATATTCCTTGAAAACTCTATTCATTAGATCCAGGAAGACATAGGGTGCATTGGTCAATCAAAAAGGCATTTCTGTAAACTCGTAATTCTCGTACCTAGTTTGAAATGTCTTCTTCGGAATGTCTTCCTTTTTCACACACAACTGATGATATTCATATCGAAGGTAAATATTTACAGAGTATTGAGATACATGCAGTTGTTTGAATAAATCATCAATGCAAGGTAGGAGAAACTTTTTCTTTATTGTTATAGGATTGATCTCCCTGTAGTCAATGCACAACCTCATAAATCCATCTTATTCCTTAACAAAAAGAATAAGAGCTCCCCATGGAAAAACAATTGGGAGAATAAATCCCTTATAACTCAATTCCTCTATGTGTTTCTTTAGTTCCACTATTTCAAAAGTAACAATTCTATATGGGGTCTTCGATATGGGCCTTGAACCAGGCATTAGTTCAATAGAAAAGTCAACTTCACGTCCTGGAGGATGCCCAGGTAAATATTCTATAAACACAACAACATATTCTCTCAAAATAGGTACATCCCCTATTTGAACATTCCCTTCCTCACTCATAGTTATTTCATTCTCTTCCTCCCCAATAAGTGAATATAGTTGAGCTACTGGGGGTGGATCTATATAAGAATTAGGTGGTGATGATTCTGCTCTTAAGATAAGGTGTTTATTATCATCATCATCAAAAATCGTAACCTATTTCTTCTTTTAATAAATCATCACATCATGGTCCAAAATCCAATCCATATATAGGATTATATCAAATTCAATCATGGGTATGATGATGAGATCAACAGATAAAGAACATTTATGTGCTCTAATGGTCCCTAATTCACAAAACTTTGTTGCAATGATACTTCCCTTAGGAGTTTTGACTGACAAATCCCTTGTTAAATCAAATTGGAAATATCTAATTTTCTTAGAAAACTTGGAAGATAAGAAACAATGCGAAGATCTAGAATCAAATAATGCATTTTCTAAACATGAGGAAACCATTAAATTACCTGCCACCACGTCTTTCAGAGCTTCTACCTCAGTAGTAGTGATAGAATAAGCTTTTCCTTGATCCCTTGTCCTTTTCTGAGGTAATTTCCACTGACTCTTAGGACATTCATTTGGATAATGTATCATCTCCATACAGTTTTAGCATTGAACATTCGTAGCTTCTTTATTCCCCTTGCAATCACGAGCGTGGTGGATTTTTTCACCACACTTGTAACAGACTCCCATTCCTTTCGAGCAAGTACTGGGGTGTTTCTTCCAACATTTACTATAGGATGGATAATCAACATTTCCCTTCTTACCCTTATTTCCATTTCCAAAGTGATCAGAAGATCTCTTCTTCTCTTTCTTCGCTTTAAAGTCATAAGATATATAGAATTCATTTTCCGTCATAACAGCACATGATACAATGTCTTAGTATGATGAGAAGGATTATGAGGCAAATGCTTGACGGGGAAGTGGTTTTAACCCATCAAATAAATGATCAATCTTAATTCTTGAGTTACGTTTATAATATGCATCATGCCTCACTAACCTTGTAAAGTTAGATTCATACTTTGCAACATTCTCATCCTCCTTTTTCCTCAGACTCAGAAATTGTTCTTCCATATCTGCTCGATGGTCATGAGGAAAGTATTTTTCTAAGAAAATCTCTTTAAACTCTCTCCATTCCATACTTTATACATCTTCATCTTCCTTTGTATTTTGAATCAATGGCCACCATTGATCAGCATCTCTAGTGAGGCTATAAACTGCCATGACAACTTTTTCTCTTTCACTACTCCCTAAAGCCTGAAATATTTTCTCTACGGAATTTATCCCTTACTCAGCTACTAATGGATTTTTACCCCCATTAAATTTTGGTGGTTTTTTCCTCATTAATTGATCTAACACTGATCCTCCACGTTGCAGATCTAGGTGCTTCATAAGAGTAAGGTTATTATTCATAACCTAAGTGAGTTGTCTCAGTATAGTGATAGGATGATCAGCACCAGTTTTATCACCATTTCCACTAAAATTATCTTGAGTAGGTGGGAAATCCCTACATGGTGTGCGTGCATTGATACGGTTTCCATTAAATCCACTATGTGCCATTTCTAATCAATTTCATAAACTATATTAGTTTATAAATCGAAATACATAATTCCAAACTTGTAAAAAACTTAAAAAATATTGAACAGTTTATGGATATAATCCATAATCATAAAAAAAATTTCATTGAGTAAGTATATACTCATAAACCCTTCATAATGGTTTGTAAAAAATCTGGAATTATCCTAAACATATCCCCAGGGAGTGTCGTAACTAAAAGTTCAGCAAGGCCCGTTGTCGGGCACCAGTTCCCATTCGAGTCTAGCTCAATGCGGTGTTTTCGGGTTTTACCCCTAGGTACATGTGTGCCAGAGCCGCCTCTACCTGCTCATATCCATATAGAGATGTATTTCTCAAAAAACACACAAAATATATACTTTACAAAAATTCTAGGATGTTCTTCTATATTAATCCTCAAAGTCTATCTTAGGGCTATGTTTTCTAATCAGAGTTTATCTAAATCTAGATTCCATGGTTAGTACTAAACTTCCTGTGATACCAAATGCAACGCCTCGACCCCAGTTACCCAGAGTCGGTGCATTTTTACATAATATCGGCATGATCAGAAAAGATCATGTCTTGAAAGACCGATTAGTTTAGTATCCTTGGAAACACTAGATATATCCATAAGTCTTACATTACATCATAAAGTGAAAAAAACTACAACAACATATTGTCTTCATATCCCCTCATACTATCTCTACAGGTCATTCAGAAAATAATTATTCACGTCCTGGGAAAATTTAAAACATTGAAAGGGGTGAGCTCAGATGCTCAGTAAGGATAACAATATAGCGGAAACATTTATAAATAAACATAAACATTTAAGGCAATGTTTAACTAAAACAAAAGCCTTTTAAACTTGAAGTCCAGCATAATATGGAAAAGATATAATGAAATAATTTCATTTACTTATTCACATGGATATTATACTAGTCGAATAATCACATGCAATATCAATAACCACTTTCATAATGATGGAATGCATAATGCCAGACTATCATAACCACGTAGTCAAGGACTTGTTCTAAGACTACAAATAAGATTTTTTCAAGGCCTTGTACGAAGACACTAGTTTGTCTCATGAGACCTAACGATGCATCAAGGAGATATAGTGGGCTCCACCCATAACTTACTAAGTCCAATGAATTCCTTATATGAAAAGGTTTAATCATATCATAAATAATTCCCAAGAACCATAACATAATCGTATCACATAAAACATGCATAAAGGAAACATAACATTTCCACATTTCAATCACAAGATATCAATAAAACACATTGATATAATCAAAAAATTATCAAAACCATTTTCAATACCAAAATAAAAGAAAAGTAAAACATGGTATTTAGTTTTCATTTAAAAAAAGTTATGGCTTATAGAGAAATCCTAAACTCAAATAATGGTCACGATGGCAGAGAAGTCATTGTCACCGCATACGTAAGACAAAACATTCCTTTTGACGTTTAGTAAAACACTTTGTATAAAAAGATTCCTTTTGAATAAAAGTAAAAGTAAATGGGGATTATACACCATATAAAATAAATTTGTGTATAAAACTAAATATTCCTCAATGAAAGGATATTGAGATGAAGTCCCTTGCCTTGTGTCCGACTTGACTCGATCGTTCTTTAATATCTTGAATAATAAACTATGTTTAATTTATATTTTCTTAAGAAAATTTTTCCAATTAATTTTAATCACTTAATACCATGTTATGAACATTATGTGATCATTTATTTTAATAACTTTTCTTTTGTCGATCCTTGGTACTTGAGTCAAAAATAAACGTCTTACAATTACAAGTTGTTTATGCAGTAAAATATCCATTATCTCCAGAGTTATATTCATGATGTAGATATCATATATATAATATATATCCAGTATATACTTTCATTTTTAATATTACATAAAATTTAGAGGTAATAAATGAAATGTACCGTTCATGGAGACGGTAAGGCGTACGTACGCATGAACGCTACTTTCATTTCTGTTTCCCATTAAATGGAATGAAATCATAATGATATAAATGTATATTATAATTCTAGTATATTATCATATATAATATCCTTAATTCCATCCTTTATACATCCCACATATGGCATTAATGATTCAAATTACTTTTAGGGGGCGGTAGTCCGCACTTCCTAAAATGAATTTATCATGTTTACCCATAATGGAAATCATAAAGGTATTCCATAAATGAAAAATACAGAATCAAAGTCAACCTTAAACTTAATATATATCATATATAAATATATTCAAATATTAATGGCCACCATGATAGGAGTTAAGATAAGATTGAACAATCATCATTTCATGAGGTAGTAATTCGCCACCCACAGAAACAGTATGTTATTTAACCATTAGATGGAGGTGTGTGTATGTGTAGTTTGAATCATTCTCATAAAAACATCCAAGTATATTGTGGATACTGATTTTTTTACAAAAGAAAAGAATAAAAAGAGTTTACGGGTTGTAGATGTAAAATAAAACAAAAAAAATTAAGAGAAATCGTTACCTTTAGTTTGGGTAACTCTGTTTGGTTTGAACCAAAAGGACTCTTGAAGTGATTTCTGCCTAAGTTAAGGCTTCAAGGATTGAGGGAGAAATTTTTATAGGGTATTCGGGCTGATTTTGGCCGAGCCAAATGGATTTGATGGTGTGAATAAGGTAGTAGAGGTGGGGGCCTTTTATAAGAGGAGAGGAGGGGCTCTTTTGGAAAGATTGAAATGCTACTTTATTAGGAAATGATTTTCGGATTTCAAAGGTCTCACAATGATATATTTCAAGGTTAAGGTGATAAGGGTTCGAAATACACCCAAAAAATAGTCTTTAGACAAGTTTAAGTCTTATATTTTACCTTGTCTTTTCATTTTATTTAAATCGTTCATTAATGAGGTAATCACTGCATCATCATGGTGTCATAAATAAATTTATTTATTTAGTGTCTAAAAATTACAAAAAAATCATGATGTATGAAATATTTTTAGAATTCCAATTAATATTTATATTCTAGAAGATCATTTATGTAGAAAATATTACAATTGTTTTACTTAGGTGTTACATACTTTTGTTATATTTCTCTTCCTTTAAAAAATAAAATGATAAAATGTCACTATCACACAAAAGTGATTCCATGGGGTCCCTAAGTTGTCACAAGGAATCCCAAGGTCGTCTGTGATACAACCAATATAATTAGGACACATGTTGGGGTCATTTTATATTATTATGATATTATTTCATTACCCTTAACTACCCGATTACTAATTAATCATGATAATTAAAGATAATTGTCATCGTTACTATTCACAATGTCAAAAAACAAGAGTTTTGATTACATAATTTGGACCTTATGATTCCAAATTTGGAATCCATTTTACAAAATTATAAACACAGAGATTGCAATAATTAATTGAAAAATTATTCCCACGGTCAAAACAAATAGCGTGTTTTTAAGAAACAATATCTATCAAAAGATTAACAATTGTTTATGTCCAATATCAATGTGAAATTAATTCTAATGACCACAATTCGAATAAATGGTAAAAATATATTATAATTTTAATTTAAAACCACTCAATAGTATAATTTATCACTATAAATTATTATGATTAAAAAAAAAATTATGTATTTTATTACTATTCATTGGAAATTGGAAGTTCTCCGAAAAATACCAAAAAAATCAACATAGGCTAATTTCGATATTTAGAATCCAAAAAATGAAGTCCATTTTGAAATATAAAATTTATATAATTTCAAAAAGTGCGTATTACAATTCATAATGGCTACTTTAATTGGTTGCGGTGTATTAGAGCTTGAGTTTGCGTACAACACACGCTACTGTACTATTCAAAGAGAAGCGTACCATGGAAGCTTGGGGTGTTACAATAAATACATCATAATTTATTTCCAAAGGAGAATAGTGAAACTCCATCATCACTTACTCTAAAAATCAGACAAGAATTACAACACATTATAGGGAAAAATTAATATGATTCCCCCATTTGAAAGTCTATCTGGGGAATCTCCAGTGGATATATTTTCAAATGGGTCCTCACTGCCAAGGACTCAAAATTAAGACTACCTCAGATTTTGGTGATTAAAATGAGGTAACACCATGGAATAAGGATAAAATTCACCACTCTCTTCTAGGTGGTTCATCAGTAATAATGCAAAATTACTCAGACACCTCCTCCACCATGTGAGAAGGGGACATCTTGGTTAGGGAATCTGAAACCATTCTCCCCTTACGTGCATTATAGAATATGTCATAGTCATAGTCCTATAAGAAATCCTACCAGATCCTATGTCTTAGTTTTAGATATCTCTACATGATGACATAACTGAGACTCTTATGGTAGGATTAAATAAAAAAGTTGTCACCTAGAATATAGTTCATCCAAATCCTAAAAGTAAATAGTAATACTTCCAACTCTATTTAATGATTCCCATCATTCTTCTCATGGGGTATCAAATTACCAATACTATATGAGATAAAATCTTACCTATGTATCAATATCCATCCATGAGAAATTTTATATGACCCATAATTATAAGGACCCGACCTTAAAACATTGCTTAATCTTGAATTGAATTGAATAATTCACATTGAGGATATTTTCATAGTTTTAGAGGATTAGGACATAACTATAACATCTCAAAGATTACAAAGTAGAAACATCTACACAGTTTCCATTTTCTCACAAAATATAAAATCGTGAACAAAAGAGTCATTTCAAGTTCCATGTTTTAGACATTAGGACATTTTCTTGATCCCATCCTTGACCGTATTCCACTTTAAGTCCTCTGGAAAACATTTCAAAAACATGGGATGAGCACAAAAATCTCAGTAGGGGATAAAAATATGGAAAGGAAACATTAGTCCATGTATACATAAGAATCAATGAAAACACACTTTACTCATAAAAACATAAGCACATTTACATAACTCATGAAATCATAAGATTTATGGATAACTCATAGAAATCATAAGACATAAAGGTAACTTGAGGCATTCATAACATTCTTACTTAGGGAGTAACCCTCATGGTTACATTTGAAATATCCATCACATTATATTCCCTAAATATCCTCAGAGAAACCTTAGCGTTTAACTCCTTCGTGTTACCCATGCATTGGAGAGCTATATCGGGCTCACCTGCCCTTAGTTTATCACAGAACCACTCAATTTCATTAACATTTCCCAAGAACCATAACATAATCATAACACTTAAAACATAAAATATCCACATTTCAAAAACCAGAGATCTCATCATGATATTATCATAAATAAAAACATCTAATAAAATCATTAAAACTCTATGAGAGAAAAATCCCTTTAAAACATGGACATGGATGGTAAATGTTTAAAAGAATAAATCTTTAAAACCATTTAAAACAATGTTTTAATAAAAGAGTCCTTTTCTATTTTGAACATTTAAATTATATGCCACAAGAAATTAGACCATTTTTAAAACATTTAAATGACATTAGTATAGACATAATATGGATATGGAATGTCAAAGGGGCTGTATATACACTTTATAAAAGAAAAAAAGTGCATATCATTAAGAAATGTCTCAATGAGAAGAAATTGAGATGTAATCCCAATCAAGGATCATTCCATTAGAGCAAGGATAAAGAAATGACATAATTATGTGTGAAAAATATAAATACAACAAATATAATTGGATACTCTATGTAAAACAATAATATTCCATCCACAAATATTCATATCACGACATAATCAAGAAGTAGAGGTTTAACCCAATGAATTGAAATTGGTTTAAGAAGTTCCCTTACAAAAATTTGACAGCCTAACGACATCACATCAAATTTTAGAGAAAGAATTTATGAGAGAGATAAAGTGTATCTCAAAACTTGGACATAAAATTACAGTAATAAGGATATATAAGAACATATCCCAACATAATAATATGTAAATTAAAAGACAAAACAAAAATAAGTCTTTTAAAAATAGGAGGCTGAAAGAATCCCTTACCGATTTGGGTAACTTTAGAAATGTACACCCCATGAAAGAAGGACCAAACAATGCTGATGTAAATACCCATAAATGAGAGTATATTACACAAAGAGTAGAATAATGTTCATTAAATACACTACTAAATGGAGATAGTGACAAATATATCATGAATCTCACGGAAATAAAAAGTGAGATAACATATCCCCTTATGAAAATTTGGCAGCCTAACGGCGCCACTTAAAACATCCAAAAATGGATTGAAGATATAAATTAGGGTCTGTCATCAAATAAAAATAAAAATTACATTAAGTGGAATATATAATAACATCCTCCTACATAAGAAATAAGAGCTTTAAATAAGTGACATAAAAGTGATACTTAAAAAGAAAGAGAGAGGTTGGTTCCCTTACCTCAAGTCTGACAGGTATTGTTCATTTATTTATATTATTGAATAATAAACTTTGGTCAATTTATAATTTCTTAAGTACATACATTAAGGTTTATTATTCAATTAATATCATATATTATCATGTTATAATAATTAGTTAATTATGTGAGTTTATATCATACGTTTTGTCGATGTTTGAAACATGAGTCAAAACTGATCTTGTTTGAAAATCATGGTCAATGTAGTTGTAAGTAAATCATATCCAAAATAGTATTAATGGTTTAAATATCATATATATTCTGTATATATTCTTTTTATACTTATTACATAATATTTGGAGATAAAAAATGAAATGCACCGTTCATGGAGACAGTAGGTCGTACGTACGTATGAACGCTACTTTCATTTATTTGGCACATTAATGTAATTAAAACCCTATGAGATATATATATATATTATAATTAATGTATAATATATATTTTATATGGGTCACATAAGTTCATTAATTGTATTCTTTATACATTCCATGTATTGCATGAACGAGTCACATCATTTGAGGGGCGGTAGTCCACACTTCCTCAAATGAAATTATCGCATTTTCACAACATGCAAATCATAAAGGGATTTTTTAAATATAAAATAAAGAAGCATAGAGAAGAAATAAATATAATATATATCATATATAAAAATAGTTCTATCATAATGGCCACCATGAGAGGTGGTAGGAGAATATAGAACAATCATCGTTTCGTGAGGCAGTAATTCTCCATCCACGGAAACCGTATGTCCTTTAACCATTATACGGAGGTGTGTGTAAGTGTAGCTAGATTACTTCTAATAAAAACATCCTAGTATTTTTAAGATACTGGTTTTGTTACAAAATCAAGGAATAAAAAGATTTTAGGGGTTGTAGAATCAAAATAAAATAAAACAACATTAGGGAAGACTATACATTTAAATTGGGTAACTCCCCTTGGTTTGAACCAAAAGAGTTTCTTGAAGAGCTTTCTACCTAAGGGGAGGCTTCTAGGATAAGTAGAGGGATGTGGAGAGATACAATGAACAGAGTTTGGCCAAATCAATGGCTTGAGAGGTGTGGGTAAGGAGGTGGGGGTGCGGGTCTTTTATAAGAGGGAGGAGGGGCATTCTTGGAAAGTAAAGAAATGTTACTTTATATTAAAATGTGTTTCGGATTTTAAAGGTCTCACATTGACATATTTCAAGGATAAGGTTTTAAGGGTTCAAAATATACTCATATAATAGGTTTTAGACAAGTATGTTTCTTAGATATTACATTATCTTTTCATTTTATTTAAATTGTTCATTAATGAGATAATTGTTGCATCATCATGGTGTCATAAATAAATTAATTTATTTAATGTATAAAAATTATAAAACAAATACTATTATGTATTAAATCTTTTTATATTTCCAATTACTATTTATATTCCAATATATCATTTACATATACAAAACTAATTTTTTTTTACTTGGGTGATACATACTCTGGTTATACTTTCCTTCTAAAAACATAAAATTAAAAAGTGTCACTATCACCCCAAAAGTGATTCCATGGGGTCTCAATGTTTGGCACAAGGCATCCCATGGTAGTCCATGACACAACCAGAAGCATTAGGAAACATGTTGGGGTCATTTTTTGTTATTATGATATTATTTTATTACCCTTAACTACCCGATTACTAATTAATCACTATAATTAAAGATAATTACCGTCGTTACTACTCATAATGTCCAAAAACAAAAGAGTCTTAATTACATAATTTGGACCATATGATTCCAAATATGGAATATATTTTATCAAATTAAAAACACATAAATTTTAGTAAATAATTTAAAAGTAAATCTCGTTGTCAAAACAAAAGACGGGTTTTTAAGAAGTAAAATTTATCAAAAGATTAACTAGTTTTTACATCCAATTGAAAATTGAAATTACTTCCAATGAACAAAATTGTATTAAGTGATACAAACATAATTAAATTATACATTAAAAATAATTAAAATGACAATCTATATATATGAATAAATTGGATGAAATGGCAGTTTTGAATTAAAAAGCTGTATTTTTCACTATTCATTAAAAAAAAGTCATTATCAGAAAAATACCAAAAATTTACCCTAAGATATATTTGATATTTCAAATTCATAGATTATGTAAAATTTATCAAATTAAATAAATATAACTTTTATTAATAAATCATATAGTTAATTCCCGCTGTCAAAACCAATAGCATGCTTTTATGAAACAATATCTATCAAAAGATTGACACTTGTTTATGTCCATTTTCAAAGTGAAATTAATTCTAATGACCACCATTGAATTAAAAGGTAAAAATATATTCTAATTAAACTTTAAAAAAATTAAAATAGATAATCTATCCATATAATTAAATTAGATGAAAATGCATTTTTGAAGTAAAATGCAGTATTTTTCACTATTCATTAAAAAATGAACATTTGTCAGAAATATACCAAAAATTTATCCCATGTAAATTTCAATATCCAAATTCCATAGAATAAGTTTATTTTGACAAATAGAGCTTATAAAATTGTCAAAATTTGGATTTAAAAAAGGTTCTCTATTAAAAGGCGGTAAAACAATCTTTTAAAAATATTAGAGTAATTATTCTTAAAATTGGATTCATTTGCATTTTAAGCCTTTAACATTTATTGGATAAATGTAAAAATATTTAACAAACACATGTAATTATTTTTTAGTTAGTTCTGTTCATTCCCGCCATTACAACGGCTAGGAATTGACTATTTAAAATAATATTATTATATTATTAGTGTGCAACGTAGGATTTCAAAGAAACTCGTTGTTGCGTATTCGGTACGACATCGAGCATATAATTCCCTTTAAAGTAATATTAACATTTTATTCACAAATATTTATAAACATGAGAATGTAATATTATTTATTTACCTAGGATGTTACATCCTTCCCCCCTTTTTAGAATTGCGTCCTCGCAATTTTAAAATTGGGCCTGGAAACATCATTGAAAGCCCCACATCGGAAGAAGAGTAAATTTAACTATCACTTTAAAAGAAATAAAGATAAGTACAAGGGTCACCCAAGTTAACCAATACTATGATTACATGTAGGAAAACATGGATATGGAAGAAAAAAAATGTTCGTGTTCTGAGGGAGAGTGATAGAAAACATGTTTAGGAGAAAGTTAACCACAAGAAAATCACAAACTTGTGATGGATTAAACGGTATTTGATTCCCCAGTCGGAAAAATTAACAGACAACATTTTTTTTAAATTACCTTTCATTGAGGAATTTATTTATGTGCTTAACTAAAACATAACGAAACATACTTGTCTTTTTGACTTTTGACTTTTGCTATATTTCTTACACAAACTCATATTTTCTCCAAAAGACGAGTATTTAGGATAACTTGTTAACATTATGAGCACTATAATCAACTTCTAGAGAATCAACTAATCCACAAAAGAGAACTATATATTTTCCATGTCTTTAGACCAAAAAAAACCGAAATTGTTAGTACGAGATCAGATAATATCCAAAAGGGATATTCCTTTATAAAAAGAAATACTAATCTTAATCTCCAAAATTTGTCAATAATTTTCCAAAGTTCAACAAAGACCATTCAATAAACAGATACCCATAAAATTATTCAAAGATATACCAAACTATGATTGAAACCCAAATCTCCAAAGGATTTAATCACATATTATTCCAAAGTAAATCTTAACATTTATCTCCAAATAACATCAGTTACTCTTAAAGTCTCATACTAAAAAGTAATTAACCTAATCACATATCCTCCATGATAGGTTAATAATTTCCATAGATAACCCAAAATTAACTTATTCTAGATTCATAAGATCATATAACTAATAAGAATTGGTCAAACTAAACAGGGACTTCACGTAGTCCAGTGGTAGGTGATAAATACCAGTCATACTTTGGTTTTGGGTTTGATTCCCACAGCTTTATCTGACGTGATAGCTTGTCACAAGGTCTACGTGTTGTCCTTTTTCCAAAACTACATAATTCTTATAACATTTCCAAAAGGCGATAAAATCTTAAAAAATATTCATAGCATAATTTCACCTCAAGTTTATCTCATGCCTTTCATATTCCATCATATCATGTAGTAACCCATAATTACCTCAAAAGTAAGGATCAAATAAACCCTAATGTTTACCTTTATAATTATTACCTAAACTTACACATCAAGTTGGTTCTCTCATACATGATTCATTAGAGAACTCACCAAGGTTCAAGTGGTTGCTCATGACTCCGGATAGTTGGTTTTGAATAACCATGAAATTTATCATCGAATCCCCCATTTCATCTAGTCTCTTAATCCAAGAACCACCACAGTTTCCTTCAAACCCATTGTCACTTTGGTACCTGCTAGATCCATTTAGTAAAACCAAAAAGGTCAGTGTGAGTATATCAACAAAATCATCATGTACTAAAGAGAAAGATAAACACTAAGATATACTTATCCAAGTTATTTCAAACTCATTCCAACTTTCATAAATAAAAAATGACTCTATCTAATATAATAACCATTGTGGTTATACACAACTTGTCACTTATGCTTCAACAACACTCTAACCTATAAAGTTATCTAAATAGACCTTTGATACCAACTATAAGGACCCGGCCTTAAAACATTACTTAATCTTGAATTAAATTGAATAATTCACATTGAAGATATTTTCAGGTTTAGAGTTTTAGAGAATTAGGGCATAACTATTACATGTCAAAGATTACAAAGTAGACACATCTACTCAGTTTCAATTTTTTTCACAAGATATAAACACTTGAACAAAAGAGTCATGTCTAGTTTCATTTTTTAGACATCATGACATTTCCTTGATCCCATCCATGACTGTATTCCACTTTAAGTCATGTGGAAAACATTTCAAAAACTTGGGATGAGCACAAAAAGCTCAGTAAGGGATAAAAATACGGAAAGAAAACATTAGTCCATGTATACATAAGAATCAATGTAAACACACTTTACTCATAAAAACATAAGCACATTAACATAACTCATGAAATCATAAGATTTATGAATAACTCATAGAAATCATAAGAAATAAAGGTAACTTGAGGCATTCATAACATTTTTACGTAGGGAGTAACCCTCAAGGTTATGTTTGGAAGACCCATCATAGTATATTGCCTGAATCTCTTTGGAGAAACCTTAGTGTTTAACTCCTTTGCGTTACCCAATTCATTAGAGAGCTATATCGGGCTCACCCTCCCTTAGTTTATCACGGAACCACCCGATTTCTTAAACATTTCCCAAGAACCATAACATAATCATAACACTTAAAACATAAAATTTCCACATATCAATCACAAGAGATCACATAATGATATTATCCTAAATAAAAACATCTAATAAAATCATTAAAACACTATGAGAGAAAAATTCATTTATACTTTGAAAATATTAAAAGAAGACATTTAAAAGAGATTTTAGAATCAAAGTGTCTTATACCACTTTGAAACTTTTTTAAGGGTTTGAAATCATTCATGTCCATATAAATAAATCCTTAAAACCATTTTTAAAACATGTACATAGATGATAAATGTTTAAAAGAATAAATCTTTCAAACCATTTAAAACAATGTTTTAATAAAAGTGTCTTTTTCAATTTTGAACATTTAAATTATAAGCCACAAGAATGTAAACCATTTTCAAAAAATTTATATGACTTTAGTATAGACATAATATGGATATAGAATGTCAAAGGGGTTGTATATAAACTTTATAAAAGAATTAATGTGCATATTATTAAGAAATGTCTCAATGAGAGGAAATTGAGATGTAATCCAAATCAAGGATGATGCCATTAGAGCAAGGATAATGAAATGACATAATTATGTGTGACACATAAAAATACACCAAATATAAGTGGATAATCAGTGTCAAACTATCAGATGTCATACACACATATTCATAGCATGACATAATCAAGAAGTATAGGTTTAGCCCAAAGAATTGAAATTGGGTTAAGAAGTTCCCTTAAAAACATTTTGCAGCCTAACGGCATCACATCAAATTTTAGAAAAAGAGTTGATGAGAGTGATAAAGGGTATCTCATCAATTGGACATAAAATATATATTAATAAGGATATATAAGAACATATACCAACGTAAGAAGATGTAAATTAAAAGGCAATACAAAAAGAAGTCTTCTAAAAATAGGAGGGTGAAATAATCCCTTACCGATTTGGGAACATTTTGAAATGTACACCCCATGAAAGAAGGACCAAACAATGCTGATGTAAATACCCATAAATGATATTTTATTACACAAATAGTAGAATAATGGTCATTAAATACACTACTCAATGGAGATAGTGACAAATATAGCATGAATCTCACACAAATAAAAAGTGAGATAACATATCCCCTTACGAAAATTCGGTAGCCTAACAGCGCCACTTAAAACTTCCAAAAATGGATTGAAGATATAAACTTGGGTATCTAATCATATGAACATAAAAATTACAGTAATTTTAATATATAATATCATCCCCCAACATAATAAATATGATCTTAAAAGAAGTGACATAAAAGAGAGTACTTAAAAAGAAAGAGAGAGGTTAGATCCCTTACCTCAAGTCTGACTTGTCTTGTTCATTTCATTATAATCCTGAATAATAAACTTTGGTCAATTTATAATTGCCTAACGAAATAATGTAAAGTTTATTAATCAATTAATATCATATATTATCATGTTATAATAATTATTTAATTATGTGATTTCATATCATACGTATTTTCGATGTTTGGTACATGAGTCAAAAATGATCTTGTTTGAAAAGCATGGTCAATTTAGATGTATGTACATCATATCCAAAATAGTATTAATGAAGTAAATATCATATTTATCCAGTATATATTCGTTTTATACTTATTCCATAATATTTGGAGATAAAAATAAATGAAATTCACCGTTCATGGAGACGGTAGGCCGTACGTACGCATGAACGCTAATTTCATTGCTTTGGCACATTAATAGAATTAAAACTAGATGATAGATATAGATATATATTATAATTACAGTATAATATATATGTTATATGGGTCAAATATTTTCATTAATTTAATTATTTATACATTCCATGTATTGCATGAACGAGTCACATCACTTGAGGGGGCGGTAGTCCACACTTCCTCAAATGAAATTATCGCATTTGCACAAAATGTAAAGCATAAAGGTATGTTTTAAATATAAAATACAGAAGCATAGAGATGACATAAATATAATATATATCATATATAAAAATAGTTACATCATAATTTCCTCCATGAGATGTGGAAGGAGAAGATAAAACTATCATCGTTTCGTGAGGCAGTAATTCGTCATCCACATAAACAGTATTGTCCTTTAACCATTCGACGGAGGCGTCTGTAAGTGTAGATTAAATCCTTACCATAACAACATACTAGTATGTTTAAGATACTGGTGTTGTTACAAAATCTAGGAATAAAAAAAATTAGGGGGTTGGAGAAGCAAAATAAAACAAAAGAACATTAGGGAAGACTTTACCATTAAATGAGTAACTCCCCTTGGTTTGAACCAAAAGGGTTTCTTGAAGAGATTTATTCCTAAGGGAAGGCTTCTAGGATGAATAGATGGATGTCGAGAGATAAAATTATCAGAGTTTGTCTTAGAAAATGGATTTATAGGTGTGGGTAAGGAGGTAGAGGTGGGGGCATTTTATA
The DNA here is from genome assembly GCA_963277665.1 of Viscum album. NCBI lineage: Eukaryota > Viridiplantae > Streptophyta > Magnoliopsida > Santalales > Viscaceae > Viscum > Viscum album. Next base: position 1,879,042,142 of record OY728161.1, read on the forward strand.
AGAGGGAGGAGGGGCACTCTTGGAAAGTAAAGAAATGTTACATTATATTAAAATGATTTTCAGATTTTAATGGACTCATATTGATATATTTATAGGATAAGGTGGTAAGGGTTCTAAATATACTCATAAAATAGGTTTTAGAAAAGTGTACGTCTTAGATTTTACATTATCTTTTCATTTTATTTAAATCGTTCATTAATGAGATTATCGATGCATCATCATGGTGTCATAAATACATTTATTTATTTAATTTCTAAAAATTATAAAAAAATACTATAATGTAGGAAATTTTTTTATATTTCCAATTAATATTTATAGTCTAAGATATCATTTACACAGACAAAACTAAAATTGTTTTACTTGGGTGATACATACTCTGGTTATACTTTCAATTTAAAACATAAAATTAAAAAGTGTCACTATCACCCCAAAAGTGATTCCATGGAGTCCCAAAGTTTGGCACAAGGAATCCCATGGTCGGCCATGACACAACCAGAAGAATTAGGACACATGTTGGGGTCATTTGTTATTATTATCATATTATTTTATTACCCTTAACTACCTGATTACTAATTAATCATGATAATTAAAGATAATTATCGTCCTTACTATTCATAATGTCCAAAAAAAGAGTCTTAATTAAATAATTTGGAACTTATGATTACAAATATAGAATCCATTTTATCATATTAAAAATGTAGAAATTGTAGTAATTAATTTAAAAGTAAATCCCATTGTTAAGACCAAAGACGGGTTTTTAAGAAGTAAAATTTATCAAAAGATTGACTTGTTTTTACATCCAATTGAAAAGTGAAATTACTTCCAATGAACAACATTGTATTAAGTGATAAAAACATAATTCAATTATACTTTAAAAACACTTAAAATTACAATATAAATATATGAATAAATTGGATGAAAAGGCAGTATTGAATTAAAAACTGTATTTTTCACTATTCATTAAAAAAAGACATTATCAGAAAAATACCAAAAATTAACCCTAAGATATATTTGATATTCCAAATTCAGAAATGATTTCCATTTTACCAAATTCAAAACATATAAGTTTCATTAATAAATCATATAGTTAATTCCCGATGTCAAAACAAATAGCGTTTTTTTAAGAAACAATATCTATCAAAAGATTGACACTTGTTTATGTCCATTTTCAAAGTGAAATTAATTATAATGACCCCCATTGAAATAATTGGTAAAAATATTTTCTAATTAAACTTTAAAACAATTAAAAAGATAATCTATCTATATAATTAAATTAGATGAAAAAGCAATTTTGAAGTAAAATGCAGAATTTTTCACTATTCATTAAAAAAATGAACATTTGTCAGAAATATACCAAAAATTTATCCAATGTAAATTTCAATATCCCAATTCTTAAGAATAAGTTTATTTTAACAAATAGAGCTTATAAAATTGTAAAAATATGGATCTAAAAAAGGTTCTCCATCAAAAGGCAGTAAAACAATCTTTTAAAAATATTAGAGTATTTATTCTTAAAATTGGATTAATTTTCATTTTAAGCCTCTAACATTTATTAGATAAATGTAAAAATATTTAACAAACATATGTAATCATTTTTTATTTAGTTCTGTTCTTTCCCTCCATTACAATGGCTAGGCATTAACTATTTAAAATAATATTATTATATTATTAGTGTGCAACGTAAGATTTCAAAGAAACTCATTGTTGCGTATTGGGTACGCCGTCGAGAATAGAATTCCATTTAAAGTAATATTAACATTTTATTCACAAATATTCATAAAAATGAGAATGTAATATTATTTATTTACCTGGGATGTTACAATAATACACTAATTACTCTAGGATATTCTCTATTAATCACCAAATATGAGCACTAGTCTATAACACTTTTCAATCTAGTTAACTTGTTTCAAAAAAAATCATGTTATACCCCTCCAAGAGAGGAAAACTACACACATATTAAATGATCTTGGGTGGATCCCACAAAACCACTATATCAATAATCAACATATCCATACCTACTCTATGGTGAAAATGGATTTCCCAAGAATGTTAACATTATGAATCATAAACCTTAACATCAAGAGAATACCATCAAATCGGTGCTCCAAGAGAAACGATAAGACCATTATAATGTTCTCCACTTACACATCTGACACAGAGTAGATGAGTATGTCATAAAAAAAGTGAAAAATAAATTTTTTTAGTATATTTGGATGATTGGGGTCATCCAATCAATACACATAGAGAGGTCATTCATCACACTGAAAGAAATCAACAAAACACATATTTTTAATATCAACATTGGATTCCTAGTTTCAAAATATAATCCTTGTAAACTATCAACTGGTGGTAGAAAGAGTTGAGATCGATCTTTGATAACTATTTAATGCATGGAAACTAACCCAAGAGGCTATTAAAACTCGAAAAAGAATTATTTTTCTTAATCAATAATTTTTTAACGTTATAATTATAAAAATAATCCAAGTGTTCATCCACCTTTTTAATGATAAAATAGAGATTCACAGGGGGAAACAATATCACTAATAAACCCCTTCTCTCGATGGTCCTCAAGATATACCATCATCTCTTGAATCTAATAATGGGATATCTGATATAAAAAATAATATATCAAAGTATTCATGCGGTGCAGGTCGATCAAAAACTCAATCCCCTATCTCAAAGGTAGTCCTAAAATTACCTCGAGAAGTTCTCTTCACCCCACCATCTTAATAGGATGCTCAGATCTCATTATATCCACTAATTAAAGGGCAATATTTTTGAATTAATAAATTTTTTATAAACACCTTTGAATGAGCTCATATTTTTCTACCAGTGGATCACTCCATTATCAACAGTAGAGAAACCACAAATAAAAAATTGGAAAAATCATCAAAATAATTGATAGTAAGCAACTAAGATGGATTTTATATAACAAATAATTAATAAGGAAAATGTTGCAGGGTCACATAGAATCCATTGATTGATATCATTTGAGGATATCTCTCCTTATAGGGTAATGCCTCATCGTTGGAAAAAATTTGTGATCAATGATCCTCTCGGAAAAATCGTTTAGCTTAGGTTTCATAAAAAAAGATTTCCAACAGTATCTTTATGTCTCAAACCAAGGAAATTTCTAGAGATATTTAACTTATTAATCTATTCAAAAACATTAGATAGATAAGTTGAGACATGGGTCATTCCTTAAATGAAACTTGATATTCTTTTCTAGAATACCCTATGTCCATAATCTTATCTTTTCCCTTCACTACCTTTTATCCTTAACCTGGGCCTACTTCATCACATCATCACACCAAGTTTCCCTAAATCCAAAATTCTTGGTAATTCATCTTCCAAACCATGAATTTATCCTATTTAGGAATCACTAACTCAACCCCTTGTATTTAAATCACATAAAAATAATTTTCCTCTATGGACAATATGCTTCTCTTACATTCATGTTTGAAAACATGCTAACAACCTCCATCACATGGTCCAATTCATAACCAATAATATCCTCAAAAGGTCCCATTTTTATTCACACAACTGAATGGGTTCCTATCAGAGTAGAAAATCTAAATGATTTGATCATGTCATACCTCAACCACAAAGGAATGAATATTGGCTCAACATAAAACCTGGGAGACTTCTATCTATATATACTACAATATAAAATATCATCCTATATTTTTAAATGCATCTGACACATTTATGGTGATATTAAATATTGTATAATACCATAGACAACCATTCTAAACAAATGATTATTCAATATGGTTTTATCATTATGACTTAGTGTTCTCATGATAAACTCTCTACACCAAATGAAAAATCCCACTACCGAGATATATGTGATATCTAACAAGTGTTCCTTCTTATGAACCACGAGCCAAAGATTCCTGGATAATATATCGTCTATGTTCTTAAGATCAAGAAAAATTATTAAGGGTAAAACGGAATGAATAAAAATATTTTATACTATAACTAAATTAATATTTCAATAAAAATATTTCATACCTCTAATCAGCTAGTAAGTTGTTGGGTCATTATCCACAAAGGACTATAGCTTCCAACAAACTTGGCCACTATCTCCATATTCCTGATGTGGGAAACCTATTGGTGGTTGTTTAAGTATCTCATAACATTATATAACACTAGAATATTATCCTCCTAATTCCATTACATCTCTATTTCCAACTCCTCATTCGTGGTTAATCACTATCCACTCCTTGGAGAACACTAATAATTGTGATTAATCTAATGTAGTGACTCATCTGGTTTGCACCTCACCTCCTCATCACATCGATTTTGGTGATAAAATTCCATGTTTCATCAACCATAAAATTCATTACATCATCAATCTTTAGTATTAGTAGGACTATTGTGTGGTTCCTAATCTACATGACTGGATTCCAGAGTCTGATCATGGGTAATCCTATAGGCCCATAACTACTATTAGCTACATGTGATTGTAGTTGACTCTACACTAGGATTCCTACTGATTTCAATATCTCTATTGATTCTCTATTATAGATATATTTCAATAACCATCACTCTCTCTCTCTCTCACTAGCACATGTGGGAAGAGACATGGGTGCCAACCATCGATGGATGTCTCTTTGGAGACCCTGCTGAAACTTCCATGAACAGAATTTCACATCCTAAATCTTATAGATGTGGTACCATGTATGATAGTGTGACATATATTTTACTCATCAACTATTATACCACTATTCTATAGATGCAATGTAGCTGAATCGTAACTTATTTCAACCACTAAGGTGATGTACTCCACACAAAACAGCTACCAAAAGTCATACCATTAAAGTGTATACTCATCACAAGTCAGCGTGAATATACCCAATCAACACACACCTACTCCATAAAAAATAATATATAATGATGAATCCATATTATTAGTAGTGGTTCACTCAAGTCTGATAACTCATATCACTATCTCGATACAATCCTTAAATTATTTGGAATCTAGATTTCTATGAAACCTCAACAGTTTATAGATCTATAACTAGAAAAGTGAGAAATTATACATACACCATTAGCTCCATATTCTAGTATAATATTCTTTTGATAGGTGTTGGTTATTATACCTACCCTCTTAGAGGAGATATCATGTAATAAGGACCCTTAACTGAGGGCTCATCACTCATTGGATCGTTTTCACAATCCTAATTATAACCAGTTGAGCTGTCTCCAAAGAATAATATTAAAATTAATCAATATGTACTATGATTAGAATAGAATATATGTAAATATATATATATATGGGGGGTGACTCATAAAGGATAGAAAATGATTCAATCCCATAGGATTCTTGAATCAATATTCCCTACAAATAATGTCACAGTATTCCACATCGACATGAATGTCTCCAGAATCATAGTGTGTTGATACATCTTCTATCACATCATCAATGCATTCCCCAATTCTAATATCATACCCAATAAAAATTTACAATATTCACCAAAATTCCAAACCAAATATCATAATTGGAAAAGTTTCAAAAAAATTAAAGGTCAAACCACCTCTGATAAGAACATATAATGACCCAACCAACTAGGGGTTATATGAACAGTGGATGAAAATTCCACAATGACCTCATGTGCACCTCCCTAGGATAGGGGATGAAGAAAAGTTCTAGGATGGAATGACTCAAATGTAATCCCTTTACTCTGGTATCTATATGCACACACTCAACAATCTCTATAAGTATGTGTAGAAATATAATAATAAAAGATGGATAAATATAGAGTAATAGCACTTGTAAGTAATAAATTATAAGTAATACAAATGAGTGTGATAGTGTGATATGAAAAATGAAGGGAAAAATACACACCCAACCATAATGGATGACTCGACTGGAAAATAATTGTAAATAAAAAATATTAGAGGTCCCAACTCTGGATCTCTAATCTACAACCATTATACACGATCAAATTTACCAATTTATCCCTAATATTTGTTATTTACACCATTGGCCTATCTACCATATTTATTTTTAATGACATGTGTGAGAAAGGACCATGTGTGGGTCAGTATATAGTTACCAATTAAGACACCGTGAAATTTGAAGAGGGATAAATAAAGACATGATAAAAATATCTATCTTAAACCAAATAAAAAGAGAAACAAAAACCACAATCATAAATATATATATATAGATAATCATAATAGAAACCTGGAATATAGGTAAAGGGGATATAAACCTTACATACCATCCTTGGATGGTGAGTCTTCATATATCCCCAATGGTCCATCATCGATTCTCATCATCTAGAATGTATATCTGAGTAATTGATATGATTGTTATTCACCCTACCACTTATAAATAACATGAGTTAGTGAAATATTCAAAAGATAAAGGACCCATGTCCTAGAAAAAATTGGCATATTCTACACAGAATATAGAGGTCCAATACCCTTTATGCTAAAAACCATCTCTATATCTCTGATCAAAATACGAGGGACACACACACTACTGTGAGAGGGTAGTACCATTCCCATAGATAGTGGAACCATACCTATGAAATGGAGTACCATATCTATATGGGGTATATATTGTCCACATGGAATCTGACCCCCCCTTGTCACATGGTCATGTCTTCTTTGGACATTTCATGGTGGCCATGTCACCATACATGACAGATATGTTTCCCACATAATCTGTCTAGGCTATCCAAGGCATGAACATGTTCTCCTAGCCATGACCATGTTTTTTATGCCATGCCCGTGTACCTGGCCATGTCTCAACATGATAATATGTATATGTACAAGCCCCTGTAGTTGGGACATATCAGTTTATATTTTCATTTCCATTCCCATGTAACACCCAAGTTACACACCTGGATGCCAACACTAATTAGAATGGAATAGAAATTTTAAGACACATGAACAGTTGGTGAAAAACCACTTGTGAAATTTAGGTCCACATGGAAACCCTAGACTTTTTATCGAGGGGACTACATGGATTGTGTTCTTCTAGAATATGTTCCATGCAGTCGGGTATTTTTATAAAAAGGTATGTTAATTCATATAGATTACAGATCCATATTCTCTAATTTTATACACACCATTTTACCAACATAAAAGTTTTATAATAACCTCCAACTATTGATTCTATCCTAATGATGTCTTGAAAAGGGAATCTTGTGATTCTCTTAAGACCTCAATTCCTCAGTCATGCATAGTGCCATGTGTCACCTCTTGATATCATTTCATACATAGGATACAGAAAAGAACAACCATAATCTATCATTTTAATTATACAAATCACTGATGCAATCATTATGTGGGCATTCACCTTTAATCTGGTGGTCTAATCACTCTTGGTCATATATGGAAATTTTTAACTGTTTCCCTATTTACACATGGAAAATATTTTGGAGAAAAGTTGTGGAAAAGGAATAAATAGAAAAGGTGAATAAATATTTCCACATTTATTCCTGTCAAAAAATTATGGAATTAGAAAATTTTTGGTGATAAACCACAAATAATCAAGAATAAATTGAATAAACTAACTAATTTCATTATTTGGATCATGTGAAAAATCAATTTAATCATAGATAAATAAATAATCTATAAGAAAATTATCAAAAATTTAATCAAGGGAAGAAACTATAATTATTAATAACAACTTTTATTAGGGATTGAATATTAGTGATGAAATTAATCTCCAATAATGGGGAAGATCCCATGTGTTAGAAATCTGTGAATGAACCTTAATCCAGGTAGTGTTCATCATCCAATTCAAATTAACCAATGAGGAATGAAAAAAATATCATATCTATGATACTAGGGTTATGAGTTTCTCTATATAGTATTTCTATAAAAGGATATTTAAATTTGAATTTTGGTTATGATTATTAAATGAATTAATTATAAAAATTATTTAAAAATACATGCCAGCTGCTACCTTTTTGGAACATCTGGCTCTGATCAACAATATTTTTCACCTATGATAAATCCCATGTTAAAGATTAATATGTGGACGTAACATTTTTATATAAGACTCTATTTTTTATAAATTATATAATTTCTAAAAAAACAATGAAAACATTATATTAAATATATCTATTAGTTTTAAAAAATTAATTCAGAGCTCCCCAGGACTCAAAATCTCATGTGTCATAGTCCCTAGATCTAAAAATACACCTTGATATAATTCAAATTATTTCATTGAAAGAATTAATATATAGAAAAGGAAAGTGTTGGGGTCATTTTTTAGTACTTTTGATATTATTTTTATTTTTAGCTAGTCGATTTATTGTTATATTGGTGGTAACAATTAACAATAATTATTATTCATAATGAATAAAAATTAAAGGGGGATACTTACCAAATTTTGACCTCATTATTGAAAATATAGAATCCATTTTTCATGATTAAATTCAATTAAATTCTATAATATAATACAAAATTTTATCCTGGTGACACAGTGAATGTTGTTTTTTATGAAAAATTTATTTTAACTATAATATGTTTTTTCTCTAAGTATAATATTCATTTCAATGACCATAATAATATTATTTACAATAAAATATAACCGATTAAATTTGAAACCTAATCCATAATTCAATTCAAATTTTTATTTATTTGAATAGAAAATATTGTTTTAAATAAAAACTATTTTTTTCTCACAATTCATTTCTAAATAAATATTTCAAAAAAATATCAAAATTTCATCATATAGTAATTTTGATTTGATAATTTTAATAATAACATTTTTTATGAAATTAAATTCTTTAATGATGAAGAAATTAATTATAATATTTTCTCATGATTTGAAATAATGAAAATTGTTAAAGAGAAAATGTTTTTGAATATTAGAATCACAATTATGAATTGGTTTATTATTTTATAATCATTTATTAATAAATTTATATTAATTATGGACTTTAAAAATATTACATAATGTATTTATTCCTATTCGTATGGACCAAATTAATGGATATGTTATAATTTTCATATAATTATATTTCATGGATTTTAGGCTCAATGTTATGCTTCATACATTCTACTGAACATATTTTTCATTATAAAAATAATAAGGTGTTACATTCATCCCCATTTTAATTTTCTGCATTCTCATTATTCAAACATAGGCTTAATAAACAAGTATTTTACTTCCTAAATTACATTTGTGGTTTATAAATAGTTTTAATATAACTTCTTCTTCAAAATATAGAAAATAAAATATAAATATTATTACATAAATTGTATTCCAAATAGAATTACAATCGTGTTAATTAAAAACATTAACTTATAGAAAAAAATGAAATATAAAATTAATTATAGATAGTTTTTTATAACATTTCTCATAACAAATATAATGAAATAGAAAATTTTAAGGACCATGAATACATAAACCAAAAAGAAGTGAAAATGATAATTGATTTTTCAGATATTTAAGTAATCAGATGTTATTTTTATTTCAAGATCATTTTCCCAAAGTTGAGGAATTACTTTACTATATAGACTATTAAAATAAGGAAATATATATACTTGATAATTATAATTTCACACATTCAACATTTTCCACCTTGATGGTATATTTTTTCCTAAATGCTACATAATCAAAAATAATTTGTTATTATATATGCAATAAAATAAAATTCGAATATATCACATTATATAAAAAATGATAACAATCAATTAATACTATATTTAGACATTAAGAAAAACAATAATGGTTAGAAAGTATTATGTCAATTCCAAAGGAAATAAAACAACATATGATAAAATAAAACATTAATCTCCAAATACTCAACAATAACACCTAATGTTTGATATAGGTCATTTTATAAATAACTATTAATAAAAATATTCAAAATAACACCTGGAATGTTCAAAATCTAATAAATATAAAGGATTTACATTAAATTTTATCCATGATTAGTTAATATTGATTATCTAATTTATATTAATCATTCAAAAATCCATATACCTCAAAATTTTTTACCATATTCATATAATATCCAAAATATGGAAATTTGTTCCATAGAATATTTAAATCACTATAAAGACACATTATATTTATTTATTATTCAAAAATATGATTCCAACTTGGTTCCCCCAATAAAATCTCAGAATATCGTATAATTCTTTTTAAAACTATTTTTATCTTCTTCTAAATTAAAATTAATTAATTGGCCTCTAAATGAATTTTCAATCTGATGTTTATCTATTTGATAAAACATTTTATACCAAAATGGTAATAAACTATAATTACAAAATTTGTTATGGTCATAAAAACATAAATTTTATCAATATGAGAAAAATTATTTTCACTAAATGTATAAATAATATTCCACAAGTTGTACATCATGTTAAATTGGAGATTAAAATATTTTTGAAAAAAAATAAAACTTCTCAAAAAATTTCATTAATCACTTTAAAATCCTATGATATAAAACAAAATTCGATGTATAGTACATTTAAATTGGGATCAACATCAAATTAATAACCCATGATAGTAGTTATAACTCTTATATTAACCATAAATGAAAACATATTAATCACAAATTTATCTAATCCATTTCTTATAAACCAATTAAAAAAAACCCATACCCATACATCCAGATATATTGGTTAGAAAATCATATTTGATTCACTATATTTATTTCAAATTAATGTGATATTATTATAAATATACATGAAACAAAAATTTTAAATTAAATATGTGATCACATACATACCCATTACCATTTAAGTTTAGTGTTTTAGAATGTTAGCTAAAGCTCTCTAAATGTGGTCGCATCCACGAAGTATCATTTTTTCCTAAAATATAATTCTTTTTAAATGAAACAAGATTTATTTTAATTAAAAATCATCATGAATTATAAATCAAATTATTTGTTTTCATACACATATTTTAATCATATGAGAAGATTTTAAAAACCTATGATGAAAATAAAATGTTCAGTAAGGCATATAAAATTGAATGAAGGAAACCCACTATTCCAAAAATAATCATAAAACTTCATGATTTTAAAAAATTATATTTATTGTAAATATTCATATTTATTTAATTAATAATTCAATTTTTAATGCCTAATAATTTTCATATACCATATCTTTTGAAATTTTCATGATAAAATAAAACTCAATATGTTACCTTTAAAATCTGAGAAAAAAGTGTTTTTTTAGATTAGTTAATCATTTCACTTTTATGATGTTTTGTACAAATTTTATTAATCATAATATCATGAGTAATAATGTTAGAAAATAATATTAATAAAATGTTATAATAATTTCATTATAACTTATGAAATGTGGAAGCTAGAAAAACATAATGATATAATATGTCTACACTAACTTCCAAAACAACATGACATGGTATAAAGAGTCCAAGATTGGATTGGGTTTACACTGTAATTCAATAAATAATGTCTCATGTGAAAAAAAAACATTATCAAATTCATTAGAGAACTATCATGGCATACCCATCACCACATGTTAATGACTATGTGTGCCGCAAAAAGTAAATCAATAAGGTAACATTATAGTAATTAATGATATTTTTAAAATAAATTTCATAAAACTGATTTCATTATTACAAACTAAGATATGTTTTTATGTAAATAAATATACTTAAATTAAATGAGATTATTAAATAAAATATAAATTTTTTATTAGTTATATTTAAAATGAATAAAAAAGTCTCATGTAAATTATCTTTCAAGAAAATTCATTTTTATTAGAGGGTATAAATCCTTTTTATATATATATATTTATGTTGATAAATCTCTATATAATATACTTTGTAGATATATAATATCATTTAAAAAATAATATTAATAATTTTTCATAAATATGTGTTTAATTTTTTTAGGGTAAAAAATTTAATTGTTTCAAATTGATTTTAAAATATTTATAATTAATCTATTAGTAAACTAATAAATGTAAAATTTAATATAATAAAAAAATAATAAAAAATGTAATAAATTTGATTTTGAAAAAAAAAGATAAATGTGTAAATATATAGTAAGATATACTTAATATTATATTTTAAATCATAAATTTTTTAAAAAATCATCTCTATATTATTTATTTTATAGTACTTTAACTTTAATATGAATTTAAATTATTTTCAAATTATTTTAATGTTATCATCTTGAATAACTCATTGTTTTCAAATTAAATATTATAAAGCATAATTATTTTTTAACAATATTTTATTGTACAATATGGTGATTTTTTTAATAAAATTTAAAATATAAAATATATTAAAATAAAAAATGTTTTTGTTTCAATTCTTATGTAATTTTAAATTTTACTTAAAAATTTTCCAACCATGAAATCCAAATTACTCTTCAACATCTACCCTATTTTGAGGAGAAATCTCATCCCACATGGGATGTCTAGCATGAAAAGCTTCAAAATAGATGGGGTGGAGTGAGCTCCACCAAAGGAAGGCTACTTTTGTAGAATAACACATGCATAGTCATCCTAGAGATACACTTGGGGAAGAGAGGGATAAAGAATCCAATATGTGTGTGTGTGTGTGTGTTATGGGTGTCAACCCTAGTGTCATAGAATGAGCTATTAGTAGAATCACGGGTAATATATATTAGTACTCAAAAAAAATTATTTATATGTGGGACATGATATAGTGGTTATTGTTCACCCATCATAAAAGCATCCATTTATATCATGACCATACAATCAATATCATATGTGTCCCCCAACCATCCCACACAGTCATCTTTATCCACTTACAAAATTGAATCCCTCGACATCTTCTCCTCCTTCATAAAAAAGTATCGAATAATTTCAGTGGTCTCTTATATTCCATGGGAAATCTCTTTATCCCCCATATCCACTATAATTATTCCTTGATGATGGGTCTATAAGCCCTCAATTTAAAAAATAGTAAACCTTCCTTTTATGCATGAGGATCCATCAATCTATATATTCATTGATTCATCTTTTCTAAACCGTATAAGAAATTAAATACACAATTCATGTCAAAATGATGGACCACCTTGTGTATTTAGTATCTTTTTAGAATCAAAAACATTTCAAATTTATCATTTTAGTAAATTAATCTTTTTTAATAAGCTCAATAAACCCATCTAATAAAATCTATCTATATGTAAATATATTATTTTTATTAATAAATATATTAATATTTATAAGATTATGAATTTCAATTAAATATATGAATTAGATGCACATTGTATTATCTTCATCATTTAAAATAATGGAATGCAAGTTTATCATTTTTTTCATTCTACCGGCAACAACTTCTTCACAGTTAAAAAATCAACTTATGTATTTTTGTACCTAAAATTCTATAAAACCAGACGCTCCCTTCACTCATTGAACACCCCAATATAACCATATATATCCTCTATTTCATTTATTATAAACTCATATTAACTATAACTGTAAGTTGATATTAACTCCTCTTAATCTTGATCTGGTTTTCAAATAAAAATATCTTTCAAAATATAATTTATATGTATTTTTTCAATGTGTGGTATTAATTTTGTAATGGAAATCTTATTTTAAAAAATATATATATTCCTTGTTTAAATTTAAAAACCCATTATATGTTAGGTGATAGGTTTTAAAAATTATAATTTATTGTTTTCTTTTAAAATCCCACATTCTATGGGAATCTATTTTCAACCATTTTTTCAAATATGGTTTTACAGAACCCTTATTATAAGGGAAATATATTATTTATTTTTCAAAATCATATTTATGGGAAGAAATGATTTATTAAATTTTATAATACCTTATAATAAATGTTTATAACATGAATTTTAAATTAAAGAATACAATTTGTTATTAATGTTATCAACTTATGCACAAAATTCTATTCAAAATTTAAAGAAGATGAACATATGGGTAGTTATGGCCTTGCACTATGTGTATCATAAAAATTCCAATTATATTTAGAAACTTTTCTACTTCTGTGATTTATGATGTGTTGGAATGTTTTTTATTATATGGAAATTTGGATTTTCTCATTTATGGGAGATTAATTTTAATTATTATGTATTTATTTTTTTTGAAAATAAATTTCTTATATTTTTTTAAAAAAGGATGTTTTAATGAAATTATAATGTGAAAGTAAGGGGTTAGTATTTTTTAATTTATCTCTTTGGTATTCAAGGTGATGTTGGTGAATGGGGAGTGAAACAACATCCTCTATGGGATGTTGTCATAAAAATTATACTATAAGTGGCCTCTTGAATTTCTTAAATTTTTGAAAGTATCATTATATTCCATAAGGAATTATTATTTTCAATGAAAGTTTTTAAATCAACATGGAGAAATCTATGTATATATTTTAATGTTTTTATATTTTTAAAAGAAATTTTATTTTTAATATGGTCTCTATTTATAAATGTATTAAAAGAATAATATTTAGTGGCTTTTTATTTTTGAAAACATGGATTAATATTTTGGAAAATTATTTATCAAATGATTCATATTTGAATTAAATGAATATGTTAATATACCTTTAAAAGTAATTACATAAGGATCTTACTCTTATTTTTAAAACACCATATAGTGAAATTTTATACACACCATACATTTAAAATGATTTTTAATAGTCTAAGTAGATGTTCATAAGGGCATTGATTTTTTATGGAGATAGGTTGAGAGAATCAGAAAAAAAAAATATTTTTTTTATTAAACTATGATATGATGTAAGGTATTTTCTAATCTTCAATAACATAGATTAGAAAAGATCCTATTTTGTGGACTATATATTTCCATTTACTTTTTTATAAAAAAATATACAGCTTATTTTTAGAAACAGATCCACAAGTGTTGATTTTGGGTTATATTATATATTTTCAGAGAAATGTCTAGACATCTATGGAGACTGGGAAGTTTTAGTTTTAGGAATCATAATGGTGAGTGTTTTTATTTAGAGGATCTATAAAATTAAGTAACTCTTCATAATATTGAGATTTAGTAATCCTAGTTTTCATAACTCTAAAATATACATTCATTATTTTATTAATCACATCAAAAGAATTATTATTAAGCTATTTTTTTAAGAGATGATGTATCATTCCTTGAAATTAATAATGTTTTTCAAATGTATTTTACTAAATAGATGAATTTATAATAAACAAAGCTATATTTAGAAATGAGTAAGTTTAATGAAATTAATTTTTTTAGAGAATTACTTTTGGAAATATGTTAATATTAAAAACTTTTAAAATATTGACATTATATTGACTTTCAGGGAAATACTGTTCTTATTGAGAATTATTGATTATATTTTAATATAAAAATATATTTATTTTTTGGAATATTAATTAAATACATTTTGAAAATATTTTATAAATTTAAGAAAATATTTTTAACTATTTTTTATTATTAAATAATTAATATTATTTTTTAAGATATCAATATTTTAAATAAAATTGTTTTAAAACAAAGATAATTAATTTAGTAGTTTTATATTCTATGTGAATTTAAATAGAAATAAAAATAAAAAAAATAATCAAATTTAATAAATATGACTTGTAAATATAAATGTTTATTTTTCACATTTGTGGTTATATGTTTTAAATAATCTATTTTAACAAATACTTTATTTGAAAAAAAGTTATTAATTATTAAAAATTATATTTATTTTAATTTGAATGTTAATATTTTTAAAATTGTAAAAAAAAATTGACATTTAATAACTAATTATTTCCAATTTTAATATTATAATTATTAATTAATTTGTAGAGATATTTTTTGATAAAATTTTGTGAAATTTAATTTATACATTAAAATATAAAATATAAAATATATTAAAATATTGATGATTTTATTTTAATTCATTACTAATATAAACTAACTCTAATGTAAAAAAATTTTAAACATGAAAGCCACATGACCCGGTCCCTTTTACCCTATTGTGGGGAGTACACTCATCCCAAAGGGGAGGGTGGGCCCAAATAGATATATAATAGTAGGGGTGTTATGAGCTCATGCATAGCTAGGCTAGTACATGTTTGGGCATTGCGTGAGCATATTGTCCTCGAGGGCATGAAAGGGGACATGTAGGTCAGCCAGTCACAAATATTTAGGTGTGTTTATTCCTAGTTCTAACCCTAGTGAGATTTCTGGAGGAGTTAGATGATGTTTTTGATATATATATATATATATATAAGTTTTCAAACAACAATATTTCATTGTGGTACATAGTATAGTATGTAATATTCACCCGACTTTATGACCACTTCTTGTATTCAGATTGTCTGATCTGTCACATATGAGATATCTTCTCATCCTGTATCGCCATCTTCAACCATGCACTAAAGATAGACCCTTGATATATTCTATTCCTTCTTCTCGCTGATACTAAGCGATGTAATGTTCATATTTGATTCATGTTCAGACATGATATCACCTTCCACCATAGCTATTTTTCTTCAAATGTAGGCTTGTAAGACCATGATTTGCATAAAAGTGAAAATCCATCCAATGAACAATCATATATCTATATATATCATTGACTAAACCTCTTTCAATCATCATAAAGAAAAAAATATACCTCTCATATTGAAATCATGTCCCAACATGTTCATTAATTATATATTTCATCGTTGAAAATATTCTAATTTTGATGTGTTATTCAACAAAGAATCTTGAAGAAGCCATATGAACCCATTTTAAAAAACAATATATATTTATATTTATTATAATCAATAATTAATCTATCTATTCAGCATATCTTTCATGTTTCAACTAAATCCATGGATTTTTTCTTATTTACTTTAGTTTATCATTGAAAAAAGTAAATACCAAATTAAAATATTAAATATCCTATATAAATTCCAGTCCATGTGGTTATTACATTGACAGAAATATATATGAATTGTTAGTGACTAAAAAACTAGACACTCTCTTCACTCTTTGAAAACACCAACATCAATACCTAGGTCCCCACTTTCTTTAGTTACCCATATTCATTTCCATACAGTAGAAGTGAAGAGTACCTCTAACAATAAATGATTTGGTTTCTAGAATTATTATAATGGGATCAACAATATTAAACTTATAACATGTAAGTATTACTTCCAATTTTTTAAAAATATTAATTTAAAATATATATTAAATGATTTATATTATAGAGTTAAATTTTTAAACCCACTTCATTTAATGTGAAATTTTTTAAAATTTTTATTTCAATTTTTTCTTTCAAGAAACATCATTTTAAGGGTATATGTTTTCATAAAATCTTCTAATATAGTTTTGAAATACCCTTATGATATTAGAATGTGTTTATTTATTTTCTAAAACCCTAATTACTTGAAAAAAAACGTTTTCTTATTCTTTAAAAGACCTTCTATTATTATTTATTTTTATGAATTTTATTTTAACATTTCTTGTGTTTTTTCAATTTTAATTTTATGTGGAAAATTATCTTTAATATCTATGAATCTTTTACATATGTATCAGTATGTCCATGAAAAATTTATGACAATAAATTTCCATTCATTTACTGAAATTAGTTAATTTAGAGGGGTAATTATATGTCATATTGTTTCAAATTCTTTGGAAATGTTGATTTTCCCCATTAAAGGGATTAGTTTTAATTGATAGGTTTTTATTTAATTATTAAAATAAATTACTTATTTTTAAGGTTTAAAAAATTAGGTTTTAAGAGAATTAAAATAATAAATTAAGGCTTTTAAATAAAATTATTAATTTCACATTGGGTATTGGAGGTGATGATAAAGAATGGGGAGTAGACCCATATCCTCAAGGGGATGTTTTCCTAAGAGTGATACTTCATGTGGCCCCACATATTATTTAATTTTTTATATACTATTATATTCCATATGGAAGTCCCTATTTTTAAAGAAACATTCTAATACATTATTAATAAATCAAACTATACATTTAATCGGTTATTTTATTTAAAATGGAAATTGGGTATTCAAGGTGATTTTAACTTTTACTGGTTTTGATAGTTATTTTATATGGTTATAAATTTTGAAACGCATACTATTTTTTAAAAAAAATTAATTCTTAATTGTTTTATATTTGGTAAAAAAATAAAAACCAACTAATATGATTTTTATTAGTATTTATAAGATTATTTTACTTATTTGTAATCATCAATTAAAAAATTTTATACTCACTCTACGGTTCAAAATTATTTTTAATGTGATCATATTACATTCCAAAAGAGTTTTATTTTGTTTATGAAGTTACTATAAGAATCGTAAAAAATGTTTTTTTGTATTAAACTATAATATGATGTTGGTTATTT
Organism: Viscum album; assembly: GCA_963277665.1. Classification (NCBI taxonomy): domain Eukaryota; kingdom Viridiplantae; phylum Streptophyta; class Magnoliopsida; order Santalales; family Viscaceae; genus Viscum; species Viscum album. The sequence continues at coordinate 1,879,060,401 of OY728161.1, forward strand.
CTTAATCCTAAAAAACCTCAACCCAAAAAGATCTTTGATTACATAAAAGAAAATAAATTATGGATATATTATATAAAAAATATATTTTATGTTTTCTTCACTAGATCTAAGAGTTTGTGGCTTGGGATGTATCAAATCATAATGCATAAATATAAGAACTACCCATGGAATAAAATTTTTTATAGAATATTTCCTCACATGTTAATCAAAAAAATATGAAATAATAAAACAAAGAAATAGTCATTAGGCACGTATTATCCCGTTAAAAGAAGGTAATCTAATATAGGTGTATTTTTTAGATGCATATACACATAATTTAGATGCAATATATAACGTCAATGAGAGAGGGAAATTGAGTTAGAGAGAGATTAGTCAAAACTCAATGAAAAAGGGTCAACAAAATTTAACCCATACACTGATTAGAAAAAAAATTCTTGATATAAAAATATCCATTCCAATTATAAATTTTTTTAAATAAATTATAACAAAGGAAAATTGGTGGTTTTCTTAATTAATAAATAATTTATGTTTATAAAGTAATCCAAACATAAAATACTTATTATGACTGTGGGAAAATTTTTTGACACTATATATGTAAAAAAAGAACATTAATTTTTTAAAATATATCAATAAAGTTGAATTTTTTTCAAAAAAAACGTCCTTCATTGTCCATTAAGTCATAATTAATAATTCTTCTTAATCATTAAGAGTAATATGGAAAGGGAACAAAAATATATCGAAGGGATACTTTAAAATTATACTTTTCCTGACCTCAAATCGTACTAGTAAAATAGATAATTTATCCCTTTTATATTATTAATTATCACATTACATTTAATTCTATAATCATTTTAGATCGCATCATACGTTTTGATGAAATTCAACATATTATTCCAAAATGCCTTCAGTAGGTTGATTATGGTCAATAAGGTTATTATTTCATTATTTTTAGAATAATATTCATTTAATAATCATCCTTCTATTAATAAATTGTAATTTGAAAAACAATAATGAACTATGGTTATGAAAATTTAACATGGATATAGTAGGATGCAAGTACGTACGATTAATGTTTCCATTTTTAAGAGAGAAAATTTGAAAAAAGTTGGGTGTTATTATATCATTCAATAATGATAACTGTATAAAATAAATCATATAATTTAATTACATATAATCATATATTATACCAATTTTATGTGGTATTGAAAAAAAATATAGCGTCACTTGATGAAGTCAGTAGTTGACATGTATGCAAGAAAAAAATCATCATTTAGTTATTGGAATGAAAGGAAAATATAATATAAAATACATTTCATAAATAAGAGTTTATGATGGAAAAATAATTAATCGGTTCACAAGGTGGTTTTCCACCGTACACAAGAATGATAGTTTTGCTTCCCCATTTATGGAAGTGAATATGGGTGTAGGTTATTCCATAAATAAAATAAAATCTCAAAATATTGAAGATAAAAATTTTACTATATAATAAATTGTGAATATGATTTGAAGAAGTTGGAATAATAAATAAAACCGAAATGCCCAGTTAAGAATGACACCACATATTTGGCGAACATTTTAGTTTTTTATAAAAAGTTATTCCTCTGAGGGTTTTATAATTAAAAAAGAATATAAGACGTGTAAATTGAATTCATTAACAGATTTGGGTATGTCTTTGATGAGATGAAAGGATTTTGTTGTGTGGTCAAAAGATGAGAAGAGGTTTTCGTTTTATAAGTGAGGGGAGGGGCACAATTCTTATTTTATAAAATATTAAATTAAAATAAATTAAATTAAATGGAAAAAATGTTCTAAATAAATATAAATAGAGTATAGTATGAAAATTTTTTAACATAATTTTATCTAATAAAATTTAGAAAAGTTTAGCTGATATTTTTAGACTTATTATTCCATTTCAACCCCTGTTAATCCTTTTGAGAATTAATGTGATAATAATGCTTTTACTCATTAGGGGTCAATATATTATCATTAAAATGATCGTTTTACATTAAATTCACCATTGATTAAATTTTCTAATTTATAATAGGCAGTATTATGAAAATAATATTTTTAGAAATTTTTAATTATTTAATAAAATATTAATTTTTATAAAATATTATATGTGTTATTTTTGGAACTATTTTATTAATTTGAAAATAAAAATATCAAAAAAATGAAACAAAATTTGAATATTACAACACATAAAAAGTTATATTTATCTACAAAATTCATGGAGACTAGTAGTCCATATACTTTATATTAAAATAAATATTTGTAGAATCATATATTTTAATTTTGTATTTTTTTAATAAATATTATGGTATTTTTTCTAAGAATTTGAGTTACTATTATAATTACAAAGAATAAAAAATTAATTATCATGATAAATAAAATAATTTACTTGTCGAATGAGTTTTTATATCATAACCTAAGTTGTTTTTATCTCTAACACAAAATATTATTGTTATTAAAGGCAAGAGAGGGATATTTTTATCTTTATAATTGACATAAATATTATAAAGTAAAATAAAATAAACATGTCACTAAGTTTCAATTAACTCAATAAAAATATAGATACGACTAAAATAAAATCATCCAATCAGATAAAGGAAGATTTTAAGGTAATTTTGTATTCTGAATCAAGCTATTTCTAACCTTAATGACTCTATTTACCCCTATAGTGGGGAAAATTATTTACTACATATACAATTAATAATGACTAAAAATTGGTGTATTGAAAAAAGTTTAACTTAAAGATTCAAATGTGGAATTAAATTTCCAGGATTCTATTCAGTGTAGTGGATGAAATTAATTTAAAATTAGACCCAAGAAACACAATGAATAGTGGTTTTTCATAAGAATGTCATTTTAAGCATCAAATGATTTTGATACCACATCAATATATAAATTTCATTCCAAATAACATAATTAGAATATTTATAATAAAAAATAACCACTTAAATTTTAAAAATAATATAAAATATAATTTGTCTCATTACATTCTTGAAATTAAAATATCATTTTCATAAAAAATCTATATTTTTAACTATTTATTAGAAAATCAATTTTTTCAGAAAAAATTTACAAGATTTCCTCAAAATGTAATTTTGATATGGTTATATCAAAAATGAAATCCTCTTTATCAGATAAAATTTGTCATATTTCTAGAAATTAATTATAATATTTTCTCATAAAAATAAATAGAATCCATTTTAATGGAAATATATTTTGGAAAATTAAATGACTTGAATAAAAATTGAGCAATTATTTATAAAGAAATTATCTATAAATTTATTTTAACTTGGAACTACATATATATATATATATATCATAAATCAGGTAATCCAATTCATACAATATAATTTAACAGATATGATATAATTTTCATTTAATAAAATTTCTTAGTTTTTTAGCCTCTTTGTTGCATGTCATATAATCTATCAGAAGTATTTTTATTTGAAAAAAGTTATGGTGAAACAAAATCAATTCTAAATGATGTTTTCAATGATGTTTTCGCAACAAAATATAGTGCAATGATTATTGTTAATGAAAAATATTTAAAATATGTTTTAGATTAAAAATATTCATTAGATGTAGGTATTAATTTATAAACCATATAGAAAATTTTTTTATTTTGAATGAATCATTATGGATATAACATTATTATATATTACATTTAAATGGTATACAAGAAAATTAAAAAATAGAAACTAGCCATATTAGTTTATTTTTTATGAAAAAACCTAAATCTATTTTTGATTTGTTTAAGAATAATGAATGTATTAAATCCATGAATATTGAGATTAATCATATTGAAAATAGTGATACATGATAGATTATACCTCGGTCAAATGAATACAACAAACATTATAAAATTAATTCTAATACACCCTCAGAGGTGGGGGTAAATTTTAGTGTCCAATTGAAGATTTTTTCCACTAGATTTTCTTCTTATATTACCTATAATAACTAAAATTGTAAACCATCAACCATAAAACACACATAATAAATTTATGCTCATAAAAAATAAAATGAGAATAAGACATTACTTGAATCAAGAAAATGATCTGGTCTAAGGTGCATATAATGATGGTGTTTTGAAACACTTTGGGAAAACACTACCCATTATATATGTTACAAATGTAAAGGAAAAAATAACTATTGATCTCAGGTAAACTCTTCAATTTATTCTATGTACACACTAGTTTAAGACCAGAAATAAAAATATAGGAAAAGATGATTACTTAAAACAATTTCTTTTAAAAGATAAAATTTATACTATATAGTGTGTTATCATTATTTATCTATTCTCATTCAATTTCTAATGTTCAATTAATATTATCATTGTAGACTTCCACTCTTTGAAACTACATATATATATCTATGTGTTAAATATTATCTACTGATCTTCTTATAAATATTTCTTTTAAATAAATGATTAATATATACAAATCCGGATTTATCTATTTGAATATATTTTTCTCTTGATTAGGTCATCAAAACATACTGAATGATCAAAAATTAAGTAAACAAAGTCAACTATACTACAACATTTTTTATGATTAATTTGTACTTCTTTAATTTAATGATTTAGTTTCATCATTTTGTAATCTCCTTCGTCAAGGAGTCACTCTTATTAGTAACTCCGATATTACATCATGATCTAATTCATGGTTGTGCAATCCTTTCCAATAAAAATTTAAATAATATCAAACCAATCCTAGTATATAAATCACTAATGTATTTTAGTGTGATGTGTTAGATTATTATTTAACTAATAGTTTTTATATGAGATAAAATATTTTTTTAGGATGCAGTCACTACATATATATTAATAAAATAAGAGTAAATTTAAATTTGATGTATTATTCATAAGGATTTATACATTGTGGTGCATTCCCTTTATAGGAGGCACCTACCAATGTACTAATACTAGAAAAGATTTTAAAACCAATACATTTATTTAAGTATTTGATACACTTATCATTATTTATGTTATTTACATCTAGTTTCTAATTTATTCAGAATCCATAAATTAGATATGTTTACCCATCAACCTCACCTCAAATTTCCTATATGGATATTTCAAAAAATTATCATAATGTACTTTTTAGGTTTATATAAATATAATTTCATCAATATATATTTATGAAAAAAAATGTTTTTATGTGCAAATATGTTTTATTCAATAAATTAAGTATAATGTAAAATAAAATTAAAAAATTGCATAAAGATTATTAGAAAAGAATTTGTGGTATTTTAAAATCAATTAAAAATCACTTTGAAAATAATTAATGGAAAATAAATTTTTTATAAAATCTATTATTTTTCACTATTACCTATAAAATTAATCATTTAAAGAAATCCAAAAAAATTACCTGATGCTAATTTTTATTTGATGATTTAAAAAAATATAAACTTTTATAAATTAAAATTTATAAAATTTTAACAAATTTATTATAATATTCACACATAAACGGAAATAAAACCCATTTTCAAAGCATAATATAATTTTACTAAAAATATTGTACTAATTTATTATGAATTAATAAATACATTTGAATTATATAAAACCATTATAATTATTTTTTATAATTTAGTCATTAATATTCTTACAACCAATAGAAAAGTTATAACATCATGGTCAAATTTACAAAATCATAATTTAATAGAAGATCATGGATCCTTGGAACACTACGTTCCATGTAAATAGATCTATTGAAGAATTGAAAAATATTTTATAATAAATACATTTTAAATATAAGGTCATTACACTATGTCTCCATTAATATTGGTTTCTCACTTGAAATTACATCACTCTTGTAAATAAAATTATGATATATATCATGAGTCCCTCCCTACAAAGGTACCCTTTTAGGGAAAGAAATTATAGAAGGGAGACAGTGACCTTCCGTTCCTGGACTCTTATAAGCTGGCTGCTGGAGAAAATATATGAGTGTATATTAATTATAAAAATTAATTGAATTACCCTCTAAATGAAAATATAAAGGATATATATATATATATATTTAGAGTACAATAATCCACTCATTCATAGGTATATTATTGAAAACTAATGTATATACATGTAATGTTATAAATGACTAAAATAACATGAAAGGAAAAAAGAAAAATGCAAAAAGGTACCCTCGCAATTGAATATGAATCCCAAAAAAAATAATATAAACACATGGGCTACTAATATCAAGTCTGACTTCCATCTAACTCTGACTGACATGAAGAACATTTTTTAGATACTGATGGTAATCGTAAAAGCTATTCACAGTGAAAACCTCCTCAAAGCCTCTCATAAAAAAGATAAAAAAGGAATTGTATGTTCAAGGAAACAAAAAATGAAACGGACTCATCACCTAATAGGTACAATATTTTCACATCCTTGCCATAGATAACTCTCATTATGTTTTTCATAAATGAGATCATGGTTTATTGTTGTGAAACAAGGCTACCCAACTATCTCTTCCCCATTGATTTTCTACTACGATCAAACAACATAAACCATGATCCATCTGTCTGATAAATAATTACACATAATGTCATGATGGGTATGTATTACAACATCCACCTCATGAATAAGATCATCCATACATCCCATTCCACATGTCTATCTAGTAGCCATGTATTTTTCATGACCCACAAAATCTCGTATTTCATGAATTAAATATTGGGTATTGTATATTAAGACATCAAATCTCGTACACTGAGTAATATAACTACAGTTATCAATATACAAACACATCATATAAATAATAATAAATATAATACTATTTCTTATGATATAAGTGTAAAAATATCCTCATGCCATTACAGACCTCTAAGCACATATATGGGGAATAAAAAACACTCCTTATAACACCACATAATATTACCAAGAAAAGAAAGAATCCAGTGGGGGTGTTATACCATTCATCACCCACCAACATGGATATTTTGGAATACACCCTCCAAAAATCTAGTGGGTGTTATTCATCCTATATATATGGGTGGTGTTTCATATGAAATCAAAATATAAATAGAATATAATATAGGTCATAACCACACAGTATACATAAACATTGTCTAAAACATAACTCCAACTATCATTACTCAAACCCCTAGTTACTGTCGCAAAGAGATAGAAATCCTATAATGAAATAATATTTAAGGACTATTTAATTAAATAAATCCATTATTTTTACATTGTAGTTTAAATTATTTAATGAATTAACCTTTAATTAAAATTAATTTTATTAACAATTATTAATCCATCAATGTGAAGTACATTACATCGATGCATATTCTTACCGAGTCCATGGGCCGGAAGATTTTAAAAATTTAAATTAAAATAAACACTATCCCAATGGGATAAAACATTAATTAATCTATTTTAATTTAATAATTAATTTTAATATAAAAAACTTATTGTACTATGGAAGAGATATATAAGAAATCACATCTAATTTCCTTATACAGTATGGAAAGAAATGTTGATAATAATAATCATAACTAGTTATCCATTATACATATTTAATAATAAATCACCATTGATTTATAAACCACCACTAATAATCACATATTTAACCCACTACATCAAATTTTGTTACATACACAACAAAATAATGAATATCCCCATGCATCTCACCATCGCATGACTCAATAGATTCCACATACTCTAGGTCCAATACCCATATCTCATCATCCATCACAGGATCAAATAACATCATATTATAACTCTCACTTCCAAAGAATCATTGAAGGTAGTTTAAAAAATAGAGGTCAATTGAGAAAATAGGAAATAAAAGAAACCATTTAGCCTTTATATTCTAATGGGATTCCACAGACCCAAATGCAAAGATTTCATCCTTATTAAGAAAATAGTTCCAGTCTACCCCAAACATTTATATTTATCAAAAAACTAATATTAATATATCATGAATTAAGAGACTCATTATTTTAAAGGTATAATGAACATTAACCTAAATAATCTCCAGAAACAGTATATTATATTAATTATACATGCTATTTAGTAGTAATTATAGTTCCTATAACCAATGAGAAGATCATTTCTATGTAAAATGAATTTTATCATTTCATCAACAAGAATTAATAGTGTCATGTTATTTTTGATATTCTATTAGAATATGAAATAAAAAATATAAAATCAAAATAATTTTCCATTTGATTTCCAACAAATTTCAATAATATAAGGATTAATTAAACATCCATCTTTATGTTACTTAGAAACCAAGTAAATTAGTAGTTCTAAATTCTATCACATATTACACAAATTACATATGATTACACAATAATTATAAAATATCAAAACAATAATTTTCATTCATATCACACTATCTAGAAAATCAAGAGGAAAACTATTATCAAGGTTAAAGATCACATAAAATCATTGAAAATAAATTATTATTACATTAATTGAATTTATACATTATTAGGGTTACACCCAACACCACAAAATTGATAATCCTCGATCAATGTATTATTTTATATAAATTAAAGGAGAATAGATTAATCTCATTCTCCATAGGATAAATGTTCCACACATGATATTGAATGAAAAAATATCAATCTCTGATCATAACTTCAAAAAAAATCCATTATCCCTCCAAGAATGTTTCACCACAAATACACAATAACACATAAAAATTAACTCCACTAGAATGATAATGATCAAATAACATACTAAAGAAATAATAAATGAGAGGAAATGGGACACACCTAGGATGAAACAATAAATAATAGAGGAAGAACTCACCTTATCTCACTTTGGATCGTATAGATAATGTTGTAGATTAATCCTTGATGTAAACAGATTCAATGCACTACTACAAAAAATGGCTTATATCAGTGCTAAAAAAGGGTTTTAACAGCGCTAAAAAAGTGTTGTAAAGATCAGCGCTCATATAGGGGGTCCTTTTTATGAGTGCTCCGAACAGCACTGATAATGGCCCCTTTTATCAGCCCTAACAAAAAGCACTGATAAAGACCCCTTTATCAGTGCTTTTTTAGCGCTGATAAAAGTGGCCTTTATCAGTGCTTTTTGTTACAATGATAAAGGTAAAAAATAATAATTAAAAATAATCCAGGGAGTGGTTTTATCAGTGCTCCACACCCCCCTTTATCAGAGCTAGGAGTGCTCCCGCACGCTGCCCTTCCCACGCATCATCATACGCACGCACCCCCTTCGCTTTCACCTAAACTCGAACCCGGGACCTCCCCCCTTTCGCGGCTGCACCTTTACCACTAATCCATTCTGTTTTGTTCTCTATTTAATGATATATCTATATATATATAGTCATATTTATTCATATATTGATATAGATTCATATTAATATAAATATATTTAATCATATATTAGTATATATATATATATATATTAATTTGTATATTAATATATTTATATATATATATTTAGTTATAAATTTTTATACGTATATTTATTTGTATATTAATATATGCATATAAGATTAGTTTTAAATACATTTATGAAAAAATATGTTTTTATGTGTGTTTATAAATAAATAAATACATACATACATACATAGATATATAAAACACACAGACACACACAGATACACACACACACAAACACATATATATTTACGAATAAATACATATATATGTGTGCATTTGAAAATCCATAGAATGTACTTATAAGATTATTTTTAAATACATGTATGAAAAAATAAGTTTTGGATGTGTGTTTATAATTAAATAAATAAATACATACATATATACATATATACAACACATAGACACACACATAGACACTCACACAGACACTCTCACACACACACACATATATATTTACGAATAAATATATATATTTATGTATTTGAAAATCCATATAATGTTAAAACTACTATAACATATAATCTAGAATCCCATTTCAATGCCACAACTAGTCAAATCGAAGAAAATGAAACAATCTTCGATATTATATGTGGTACAGGCCTAACGGACATCCGGATTAGAAGTTATACTTGTTTGAATGTTAACAGAACGGGGTATCCTGACTAAAAACTCAGTTTTAGAGCCCTTCTTGGCATTTTGAGCTCAAAAAATGTGACAGAGGCTTTGCCTCAGTCACTAGCATGTAGATCTCGTCACAAGATTTGATTTGATATACTGTAGAACTCAAACGGTCACCCGGATCAAAAGTTATGGTCGTTTGAAGTTTGAGTTGCATTTTCAACATATTTTAGATATTTTATTAATTGTTTTGATTTTTTGTGTCCTCAAATTGCTATTAAATGATTTTTAATGGATAATAATTAGAAAATTATTAATTAATAATATTTTTTTAATTTTTTTATATTCCATTTTCACTAAATTTCTTATATATTAAATGTAATAGTCTCTTTATACGTATCTATAACATATTTAAAATATATATATTGTATTTCTATCAATATAAATATACTTATATAACAAAATATTATTTTTCATTAAATTTTTTTTTTGAAACTTAACATTTATCAGCTCTTGGGAAAAAGCATTGATAAATCCCCCTTTTATCAGCGCTAAAAAAAGCACTGATATAGGGGGGGGCCTTTATCAGTGCTTTTTTTAGCACTGATAACGGAGAAGCGCATCCCTTTCCTATTTTTGTAGTAGTGATGTATTAGAAAAAACTACATGGTACATATGGTAAGAAAGGTAAAATATAGATAAACGATAGTTTGTAAGGGGTTTGGTATATTTTTAGTCGAACATTAAAATAGAGGACCACATCACACCCTCACTAACAGCACCAAGAATCATATAATATAAGAAGTACAATATAGTAGAGTAATGTACCATCTCATCACCTACCTCGTGATAATGTGTTTTAGTACTATATCATATATCATAGAACTAATTATATAAAAGTGGTGGAGGGATATTAATAGTCTCTTATACCATTCCATATGATCTAGCAATCCCAAAGGAGCCTACATTTTAGTCTACCTTCCCAGCATAACTACCAAGCTAGGATATGGTGTAACTATACCAAAAAAAGAATGTGGAAAAAATATTCTACCCCTAAGAATCTATAAAACACCTAGAATTTACATTCCATAATCACCAGCCTTACGGTGTATTCTATATCTCTATGGTAAACGATTCACTCACAGAAAAAACATTTAGGGAAACACCCCTAGCACCCCTCTAAACACTATGGAACCACATTTGGGGGTCTCCAAAACAAAAAATAATAATTTAAAGGATTATAATATCTAGAGTTTTACATAAGATTACTCTATGTCCATTCTCATCCTTAAAAATCTAAAATAGATCACGGAGATAAATTAGTGAAAATAGATGTTCTAACAACCTCTTCATGAGATACATGTCAAGGATCCCACCATCCCTAGATCTCAACCACCTCACTCAATGGAAAAAATATAAAATAACTAGGGGACACCCAAAAATAGAAATTTATCCCCATCATGGGGGTGATTCCTTTCAATTTAGAGAATGATAACCAATTAAAAATTGATAATAAACCTTCTATTAAACTAGAAAATTTCAACATAAAAAAACATGGAATACTATAAAAAGAAGAGATAGAAAAAAATAGAATCGGATAATAAGATTATATATGGGATTCTTGTTCTAATGTTCTCTCCTACATTCCACCATCCATCCAAAATACCTATAAAAATAGAATTGCTCCCCAAGAATACACTTACTCTTGGTGGTCTGAGATCTAAACTGGCAAATCCTTAAAGGGAACAACATCACTGACATCAATCTCACCTTAATCAATGAGATTGTAAAAATAATGAGGTTCTAGTGTATCTGTGACATATGGAAGAAAACAATTTTTATGAACATCTAACAGGGATGTGTTATATGATATAATAGTACACCAACATGATCCAACACCTCAATGTCAAAACAAACATATAGAATTTCTACTCCCATGACCAAACAATCACTTCCTGTGATGATGAGTCTACTTAATGAACACCTTATATCTATTTTAAGACTATATAGGTATCCTCCAATAACCATTTTAAGATTTTTTATAATCTTTTTTTGTGTTCATAATCTGAAAAATCACTTTATCCATCAATGTCACATTATACAATAACTCCATCCTATGAATCACTGACTCTACAAACCTGGTCTATCAGAACAATGAATGTAATGGTAGGAAATAAATTTCATTAAATGTTTTCAAACAAATGATTGAGGGAAAAAAATTATTTTGAGAAAACTCAACAATGTTCAGTGTTTCATCCACAAACCCCTAATATCCCAAATATTAGAATGAAAAACATAGTCAAGAGTCTATATATCCTTCCCTATATAACCATGTCGCTACAAATAAAAATAGGTATTGAGTCATAATTGAGAGTTAAAATTATAGTGGATACCTCCTCAAAACCTAGGGAAAAACATGGGTAATTAGTTAGATAATAATCCACACAACTCCATGGAGTCTCAACTGCTCCCCCATATACAACCTACAAAAATCTACCAATCATATTAAATGATTAACCACTATAATGTGGTATGATTTCATCAAATGATCCAATAATGACAATATAGAATCAAGGCCACCTTTGATTGATGTTTAATAATAACTGATTCCACCTATATTCCCTCCCACATATACTGAGGAATATATAAAATAATTAGAAAACCAATAGTAATATGGTACTAAACCATTATCCTCTAGTAGACCAAACAACAAGACCTGAACTATACATCTTAATGCCTCAACACTGGACACAAAAACTGTTCTCTCAGACATTGAGAAATCTTTTTCATGTTATCAGGTACTACTAAGGTAGATCTATGGATCACATGGAGAACCACCTCACACATATCCAAAGGGATGGAAATCAGTAATTGGAATTACAACTAATGTTGTTCATATTCAGATTGACTATCATAGACATCACAAAAAATATATGAGTCTCTCCAGACCTCTAGCTATGAATCCCGCAAATTGGATCCCTCTACCTGCAATAGAAAATAAAACATAACTTTTATCTAAAAAACCAATGAATAAAAATTATCCCATATCATGATTAATTTCAGGGAGATCATTTATTACTCCATGAATCCCCATATTCATTCACAACATCATTTGGTGACTTCATTCTCTTAGTGCATCTGGTAAAAAATTACCATTTTGAGTGTCTAAATAATCTTAACGTAATAATCCTATTATAATTCCATCCACCATTAAACAATTTTCATTTTATTCAGGGAGAAGATAAACATCAATCTCTTTACATTAGATAAAATCACAAAATGATCAATGATGAGGTAAATTCACCAAATATTCAAATAAAAAATAACTAATTCCTTTAGAGATCAAGGGAGGAATAGTTACACTAATATAAAATAAAATATTTGGACCATAAGAAGAAAATATTCCCTTATTCAGTATAAAAAAATATGAAATCCATATAGAAATCATAACAAAACCCTAAAATATAACTCCCTCTTCTTGGGAATGGAAAAATATAGTGCTTCAAAACTTCTCTTTCAGGTACTCGAATCCAACCTAAAATTGATTAGTCCATAAGAAAACAGGATCCATCCTATTTAAGGACACTATAGGAGTCCTAACATTATATAAATCAACCAAAAACATCTTATAACAACATCTGATCAAAAACGAAACATTGAACCTTAAAAAATTTCATGGGGGTTACACATCAAATGACTTCTTCAATCATTGAATGATCCAAATACATGACTTTCTAGGATATAACATTCCCCAAAATCAAACTTCTCAACCCAATACTAACTCTTTGAAAACATTCCAAATAAATACTAATGAAGATTAACTCGCAGAACATCATGAAGATGATTTGTGTTCTACTCCTAAGACATAGAGTACAGAAGGATATTATTAATAAAGTTCCCCATTAAATCATCCAGAATCATAATGAACATTAGGCTCCATAATACCATAAGCACATATATGCCATATTTCACACTAAACAACATCCAATAAATGAAAAAATGGCCATAATGACATCAAAATATAGTCATCAATATACCTCCATCCTTCACTTGAGTCTGAAAAAATCCTGGCTATAGATCGATATTCGATAAAAAATTCTCTCCCATCCTTTAATTGAATAAATCATCATATTGTAGAAGAGGATAGTAGTTCTTCATTATCACGTGATTCAAGAGACCATAATAAATACAAGGTCTCAAACTACCATTTTTCTTTCTTAACCAAAAATCAATATTACCCAAAAATTACACAAACATCCTAACTGAAGCACGGTGTAACAGAACATCGAGCTTTAATTTTTTTCTCAAAAATCAAAAGGTTCCATCAAATATAGAAAAATATAAATTAGAGAATATATCTGTTTTATATTTATTCTAACCCAAATCTACCATCAAGGGGTAACACCAAATCCTTCTTTGAAAAAACACTATGGTAAACTTCCATAACATAGGAAAAATTCATTAACTGACCCTCTAATAATTTATAATCATTTTAAAGATCATGTTTGATAATGATGGAAGATGCCTCTAACCCAACCATGGGTATTGGTTGCTAAAAAACTCTACATACTCTCCATTAACATCATATAACCCAACCAATATCCTGAATAAATCCATAATATCATACATTTAATACATCTAGTCCAAATTCGGGATGGTATTGTTGTATTGTATCTATAAAAATTTGTAGTCTTGCCAAGAGAGATTCTTCCTCATAAATATCTCAATGTATATTCACACCACATAATGATAATCTCAACTTCCAACTAGTGTTTCCAATTCCAATGGAACTCAAAGTCTCTAAACAACATTCCCTAAAGCATAGATTATAGAATTTCTTATAAAGGAGTTTGTAGCTCCAAAGAAAAATAAGGCATTCAATCATGTAGAAAACCTGAATAGAATACCAATAATGACATCATGATCTCCTAGTTCAAGAAAATTGAGAGGCTAGAGATCACCATGAACTTCAATATATCCACTCTAATGTGGGTGATGAAAATATTCAAAATTACATTTTTAATTATAATGATAAGAACATAATAATACTGTAGTATACCCACCCCATATCCACTCTGCTAACCACGTAATGAGTAATCCACCTATTACTACATCACAAGAAAAAACCTCAATAGATGAACTTGAAGTAGATTACTAGATTCAATCTTACAACTTAGAAATTTTGAACACATTCACTGTGGAGTTTTTTATCCACTAAAAGAAAAAAAATTATCATACCTTGTAAAACATCCAAGTGTCACCACCCCTAGAGAATAACGATTATGAGTGTTGGGACCTAGCCATAGATATCTAAGTGATCTTATCTCCGTGAAAGTTATAAACCCTCAAATTATCCTTCTTATTGTGGAATCTGGATGACCCCTATCTCTTTATGATCTAGTTCTATTCAACACTATCTGTACAACCTATACCTTTTTTCACTTCATGATATTTCAACAACTTAAATAGTGTGTAATGGTATGAGATATCTAGATGCAATGATTTTTTGAAATTCAATTCCCTACCCTCTTAAATTAGAAATAGGTCTATAACATTTTAGATAATTGTCTTAAAATGGATCCCAAACTACCAAATTCTAGAAATCAGCTATTTGAGATTATGATTCTCTTGGTGACTAGATGCCTTCATGGTTTATTAAAATAAAAATTCTATAAAATAAGACCATAAACATATACCATGACATCCAAGAATCATTTTGATCACCGAGTTACAAGATCCACTATTACCTCAGTACTACATGAAACATTTTCATAACCAATGAATCCTAAGGTTCCTTTTTATCACAATTTAAGAAAAAATAATTATCAACATTATCCAAATAGTCTTATGTCACTATTTCTAAGAAAATAACCTCTTACTTCTATAGGTTCAATCATTGATACTCTCAAATTATCCTCCTCAATGTTTCTACATTGTCGGCCTTTACTCTACGGTGATCTACTGGTACATCATGTTGAATGTCATATGCATATACTAGATGATTATATTTACTATGATACATATCTACAATTTATCTTCTATTAATAGGATCTTTAAACATGAATGTACATGGATCAGAAAATAGGTGGCATAAATACCCATGTATCATCTCCCCACTATTTTTTAAATTGCATACTAAACATAGATAACACCATTTCTCAATAAGACCATGATGTCTTGACACGATCCTGACTCCAAACATCATCTTGTCCCTCAACATGAATCATTTATTCCTCTTTTTCAGGAACCCTCCATCCAAAAGTACAACTCCTGATCCAGAAATGAGAGAAGAGAGACAGTGGCCATCCAAATCCCACCTCTAATAGTGAAAATGTTTGAAAAAATAATAGAGGTTACCATTAATTAAATGACTAGTATTATCTATGTATTATTTTTAAATACCATATCAATTAATTTCTAGAACAGGAGCTAAAAAGTCATGCAATTCTGAGTCCTAGTGTTCCCTAAACAAATGTTTTAAATATATTAAAATATTAAAAAATACATGAATTCTAATTTCCTGAAAAATAGGAATAAATTCTATATGGGTGACCATATCATAAGTAATAGGGTATCATTGCATTCGAAGCAACGTCTTTACCCTAGGTGTCACCTAACATTGGTCATCAAGGGTCTTTAATGAAAGGTCTTTACAAGTGTTTAAAATTTATAAAATAATTTTAAAAAATTATATTATTTTATTTGATGACATAATGATACACTAAAAAATGTTATCTTTAAATTTATCCTTTTTTGGAGATCCTTGGTTAGCCTCGTAACCCTTGAAACCTCTGAAGACATTGGGGATAGATAGATCTGTATATTTCTCTTGAGGAGGTGATGATGGAACCTTGAATTGGTGATTGATGAACACTGATATCGATGTTTCATGCCAATGAAAAAGAGGTGGTAACCATTATTCATTTATAAGAAATTTGAGACTAGGTAGGACACATTACTTTTATTTTCATTCACATTCTTGAAATAGTGCGATGAACATATACCAATCCTTGAACATATTGGCTCACGGATCAATGAGTTATTAGAGGGATAAGTTATTTTCAAAATTTATGTGGAATTTATTCTAGGGAATTGATTTATTTCATTTACTATTATAGTGGTGCGACACCAAGATAAACACTAATTACAATCAAGGTTTTCCCTCTCGATTTGTTGTGTTTTCTCCCCACGATTCTTGTGTTCCTATTACGTGTTCTTTATTCTTCTCAAATTTGAAACGCTTTGTAAAATATCGATAATTGTGCCTTCGATTATTGGTGAAATGATCTGAAATTGTAGATCCATCATTGGAATGACTCAGTAGAGGTGCGATGGTGGGCATGACATCGGATTGAATAAATGTTCGTGTTGAATCTATGTTCATTGGTGGAAATGAATAACGTATATTATTGTATTTTACAAGCTGATTGAAGGATTGAAACCTTTGTATTCATGGTTTGGATGGAGAGATAACTGTGTATTTGATTTTTTATGGAGAAAAGACTACCAGAACAAGATTTTATAGATTGACTAAGGGGACTGGGATGGATATGATGGGTTTCTAAAAAACCAAATTCACAAGGTGTGTTTTCCCAACTACACGGCATGTGTCTCCAAATTGAATAACTTGGCATGTACCCCATGAGGTACATAGACACTAGGTGGAGTACAAGGGTTACCTATACAGTGTTTACTCCCCCACATGAATTAGAATGGACTAGTTACCAAAAGTACTCCTTGTACTACTACACGAGAAAGGAGACACATGTTTACACCATGTACTAGCACGCTGATGGAGAACAAGGGAAAACCCCAGAAGAAAAGATATAGTATATAACCTTTCGACACACCATGTACCCATATACTATCATGACATGATCCATTATAAACTATCAGTATCTTGGTTTAGGGAACAACATGTGTGGTCGTACTACATGTTTTGTTCCTCTTCTTGAATAGATTGGACCTCTTATCCTCTAAATATTAGCCAGGTTTTGTTAGGGTGTGTTATCATCCTTATTTCCCTGAAGGATAGTATGAATTGTTTAATACTCATATGTTCTAAGATCCCTTCACTAGGAAATCATAGATAGAGTTTTTGGAATCCATCAAGAAGCACAGAGCATGATCCTCTATTTATCTTCATTCCCAATGTGGATTTCTTGGTATCTACGTGACCAACACTAGCAGGAATTGATCCTCTATTTTTTAGGTTAATATACATTTATTTTTTGGTATCACCCCATATACTTGATAGTTATCCTCATCTACGTATCGTATATCTCTTTAGATCTATCATTTTATTCTTATCATGGAGAGAACTAATGAGTAGCACCATTCGGGTAGACGTCATTAGTTCTATCAGACTCAGAAATGTGTTCTCCTGAATGAGTGGTTTGTGGAATCTTCGAGATGGAAATTATAAAGCTAGTATACATTGGTTGTGTATTATCATTAGACTATGGGTCTTGGATGGATTTTATCTGGATATTCTCGTTATATTTGATGTAGAAATATACATGTGTAGAGATTATTGAACATTTATCTCTAGTATTTCTTTGTTGTTATGGGGCTGTAATATTGAGTACTATTATTCTCATCCCTACACAAGCATTTCTTGAACATGTCATGACTTGTGCAGATGATAGACCTTTTGATGGAGTCCTTGGTGACAAGGAAAAGATAATTGTTAGTGAGACTAGATTGATCGAGGTGTGTCCAGGTGGCTTTTAGACAATAGTCCTGGTACAATTTAAAAATAGTTTGGACTTGTGTTGTAAACTTCTTCTGGTGGTATTTTATTTTTCCATATATACATTACCTTAATATCTATCATACTCTAGTTGTGGGATATAGATGTATGCATAAATTGGTTACATAGTTGTTTTTTGATTTTATCATTTTGTGTTCCTGGAGATTAGTGTGTGCGTACAGGTACATAGACAGTGACTCACATGGCAGTGATATGTCTACTCAATGCTAGTCACTAGCCCTAGGCATATTGATGGTAGGCTTGGGGAGTCGTGACACCCCCCCCCCCTCGCCTAGGATGGGTCATGATAAAGTGGAATCTGAGGTTTTTTGTTCTACTTTTATAACAATAGTCTACAATATTGGTTTTTGGGTTACATTTTTGTGTGTTTCGAGTTTGGATTTAAGGCTAGGGACTCCCATGCCGGTGTAGCGACCAGCGTATCCATAAACCAATGCTTTGATAACCGATTTTTTTGACTTCTGCATGAGAAAACTAGATTTTGGGGGAAAAGTGGTACATGCATCATATATGAATGTGTTGGGGTTCCATATCCTTATTGATCCTGCTCTTTTTATATACTCATTAATCCCGATACATATTATTTGTTTTAGGATTCACCTATAACATATACAATCTAGGATTTAGCAGCTTCATCACAAGGATGACCCCCTCTCTGAAAAGGCTTTGATACATAGACCAGTTCCCCAAATGCTACCTCTAGGTGGTGCACTGGACATATGACCCCATGTATAGTAGCACGTGGTACCCATAATACCATTGGATGTGGAGAACAGGATGAGTGTGGTTCACAAGTTTCCGCAAAAGAGAACCCTTAGGTTCAGAGATGATCCCAACCCACATGCGACTAAGAATGGGCTTTAGTCAATGACCTGAGTTTTACGTCAAGTCAAGACATGAGAATATCATATTGTGGTCTTAGCGGTGAGCCTTTTACATGGATCAATAATATTATGGTGGATTTTGGTTAATCAGAATCATGATGAGGTGACTATTTTGTGGACAATGTTTGTGTGTGTATTCGGAGAGGTTTTATCACCAGTTATGTTAATCGGGTGCATGTTTAGGATCTTTTTTCTGCTCCATTGGGGTATCATGTTTGTGTATGATTATTCATCTAGGTTCACCAACCATTCCAGGTACTAGATGGATATGGTTTGAGATAAATACTTAAAGGATCAATCCTTTGAGTGAGGTCTGCATAGATACATCTAAGAAAGAATTATCCCTCTTTGAATTCCTAATTATATTAGGTGATTAAGAGGGACTACATGGTTAAATTCTTCTTGGATGATCAGATACAACTGGTGACAATCATGAATGGGAAATCATGAGCATTGAAATCGGAATTGGGAAGCTGATGTCATCCCCTTAGACTTGGATGTGGTATATGTTTTAGGAGGAGGTTCTAGGATAGATAATCTACAGTTCAGGGCCCGTAGTTTGGGTCTATTAATCTTAGAGAGAGGTGATTCAATTTTGGTGGCGGTAGGGGACTTCTCACTCGAGATGGATCAATCTTCCATACTGATTATGGGGAGACTATGGATGGACCACCAAGCCTAAGACAGTGATAGGTGTAGGTAAATCCACATAGAGTAATAAATGGAAGAGGATATTGTAGAGTAGAAATAGGTGGTCGACATTTTTACGTGTTAACACCTCCCCCAGGTGGTCGCTTCTAGGCTTTGGGAGCTGGATGATAGGGGCAGGGGCAACTGCATGCATTCATGGTGTATGACATAGGGGTTGTAGGAATTATTTGAGGTATGATCTAAATCTTTTATACATTAGTAAGTGTTCTAATAGTCATAGTTTCTAGCCATTCCATTCTATCCACATATCTTTTATAATACCTAGAGATTCTGATTGAACCATTGAATCGAACCCTACGATAGAAGACAACTACTATAGAAAATCAATGATTAGAAACCTATTCTTACAGTGTGAACTGGCCCTTGGAGGTTAGAGTTTCAATTGGAACCTCTTGGTGGACGATTTTAGGCCTTATGATGTCATTTTTGGCATGGATTCATTATCAATAGTCTTTTCCCAGATTGACTATTTTAGGAGAAGATTGCATTGTGTCTTCATTGATGGAGCGTGGTTTTCTTTTTTCAGTGAAAATTAAACCTATGAAACACAAGATGGACTCGTGCATAAAAGGTTGTATCTTATTACTCATTAGTTTCATAGCTTGACCCTTGGTGTATAGGGTGTTATCATTTTTCACATTCCTATAGTGGTTGAGGAGAATGGGATGTATATCCTAAATATTTTCTAGGTTTACCTCCCCACAGATAGATACACTTCTATATTTATTTACACAAAATGATGGAACCAATAACTGCACCAACATATTGGATGATTATCTTAGATATTCTCCAGTTGAGGGTGAAATTGGAGGACTTACAGAGGAAGGACTTCGTGAGACCCAGTGTTTCACCCTTTGAAAGTCTAGTTTTCTTTTCCAAAAAGGAAGAAGGTAGATTGAGGTTGTGTGTGGACTACCGGATATTTATCCATGTGACCATGAAAAACATTATCCACTACCAAGGATAGATGTCCTCTTTGATCATTTGGGAGGGGACTGATGGTTCTCAAAGGTTGACCGCTTGCTAGGCTACCACCAGCTATGAGTAAGAGATGAGGATATATTGAAGATGTCATTCAGATGTCGTTATGGTCATTATGAGTACTTGGTGATGCCCTTTGATGATACAAAATACCCAATAGTGTTCTTGGAACTCAATAACTCAGTCAATCAATGTTACATAGACCGGTTAGTGGTAGTATCCATCACCAATATATTTGTGTACTTAGCATCCAAGGAGGAGATGTGAGAAACATAAAGATAAATCTAGATATATTTTGAGATCCCCAACATTACAAGAAAATCATGAAGTTCTAGTTCTGTATTTAGGTTGTCCACTTAGTTGGAAATATTATTTCAACAGATGGAGTGGTATTTGACATAGAAAAAGTTGAGGCAGTGTTAACATAGGAGCCACTTAAGAGCGTGATGATATGCAGAGCTTCCTCAAGATAGAAGGCTATTATTGGAGATTCATTACTGATTTCTCTTGAATATCATCACATATAACATTATTTAAATAGAAGTGGTATCCATTTTTGTGAATAGAGAGGATCCAAAAATCTTTTCATCTATTGAGGTAATGTTTTACAAGTATTAGGATGTTGATATTTTTTGAGGAGGGTTTTGAGTATGTAGTGTTCTGCGATGCTTCATGAACTGAACATGGTTGTGTCCTGATATAGAGGAAATAATTGATTGCCTATGTTTTACATGATTTGAGTCCACATGAGAAGAACTATATGACCCATGTTCTTGAGTTAGGAGTGGTAGTCATCATGTAGAAGATCTAGTGACACTGCCTGATGGGTAAGCGATTTATTGTCTACTATAACCATAAAGAGTATCAAGTTTATCTTCAATCATAAGTATCTCAAGATTATATATAGATGATGGCTAGATTTAATCTAGGAATATGGTTTTTATAGCGTCTGTACTCTAGGGAAGGGGGGTGTCATTGTGGATTCTCTCAGTAGGAGATCAGTTCATAGTTGTTAAAGAGGCATTATAGAAATTAGCCTCATTATGGATATCCATTTTGGATGGATATGGAGAATATTACCTTCAGTCGATGGTTTTCACCACTCCACTCTTACTGTGAGTTAGGGAGGCACATCTTGAGGATACTAAATTTGAGACCCAACATGCCCAATTTTCCACATGGTATTCTCTTGATGGATATTCAAAAAGTGGGGAGCATTTCGTTCTTTTCATAGGATACACGATGGTACCAGTGACGTTTATGAATTTGGATATGGGAGAGTTTTATATGTATCCCTCGACAATATATCTTGGTTTTGTAGTGATATTCCTGGACCTATGATGTCATTTTTTGGGATAGGGATAAAGAAAAGAGTTGCAGAGTTGGTTTCTGGATGCCTTACATGTCAGCAAGTGTAGACTTAACACTAGGTTCCATCGAGTTTAGATCGACCCCTTAAGGTACCGGAATGTAAGTGTAATGGTATATCTATGGACATCGCGAAGGATTTACCATGTACTTCTAGGAGACACAATTTTATATTGGGAATAGTTGACCAAATCATCAATTTTTCCCACTTTCATGCTCTCTGAGATAAGAGTCTAGTAGGAATCTTGGGATGTCTACATGTGAAGGTGATAGTTTGACTCCATGGAGTTACAATGACAATTGTTTTTGATCATTCTGCTCCTTCTATATACCTGTTGAGAAAGGGATTTTAAGAGGTAATTGGGATCATGTTGTTCTTGAGCACATTGTTCCACCAACAAACTCATGGACATATAGAGTGGTCCTTTCATGTTTGGGGAGACATGCTACGAGCATGCATGTTGAACTTCATCCATAGTTGAGAGGATCACCTACTAGAAGTGTATTTTCTATAAAATATCCACTACTATTCAACCACTGTTATGGAACCATTTGAAGCATTGTACATGTGAGAATTCAGATCAACACTTTTGTATACTGACCTAAGAGATTCATCACTCATGGGCCCAAAGATGGTGCGAGATACTTGAGAAAATAGGTGTATATCATCCAGGAATAGACAAAGACTACACAAAATCGTTAGAAGCCATATGGTGATAGGTGGTCTAGGGTTTTTCATTTATAATATGGAGACCATATGTTCATAAGAGGTTCTCCTCAACTTGGTTTTCATATATTTGGTAGGGGAGACAACATATGCCTGAGGATCATTTTCCCTTTTAAAATATTGCATAGAGTTACCGAGGTGGAATAAATCTAAGATCTACCTTTGTACTTGGACAGGGTACATGATGTCTTCCACCTATTAAAGATGAGGAGGTATGTGCATTACCTATCACACATCATCGACCAAGGTGATCCGGACATCAAAGATAGAGCTAATTTTTCTAAGTACACGATGGAAATCGAGGATCAATAGGATTGGATCCATCATATATGGTCGATTCCTTTATTTTATGTCTAGTGGTATCACACAAATCTCTAGGGGATCACTTAAGAGAGTGAGGCTTAGATTCATGCTTTGTACCATCATCTTTTTTATTGTCCCTTGATTTTAATTTTTGAAGATTTCAACCCCTACGCTTGATAGAGTTAAATGACATGGATTTTTTGTGTATTATTTTTAAAATTTTTATGGATTAATTTGGAGATCAGGCACTAATATTTCATGATATTTAGAGGCTCAGTGTGCATGAAAACAATTATTGAAATATATTAAAATATTAAGTACCATGCCATAAGGTTTTCTATAAAAAGTATAGAAACATATAAAAAGTTACCCAAATTAAAATCCAAGGGCACCATTGCATTTAGAAAACAAGCATTACCCTAGGCATGACTTAACATTAGTCAGTGCAGCTCATCAGTGCAAAGTCAACATTGATGTTTAAAATGAGTAAAATACTTCAAGAAAAATTATTTTATTTTATTTTTTGACATAGTGATGCAATTTCAAGATTTCAATTTAAATAAATCCCTTTGGCAGAGCTCTAGGGATAACCTCATAACCCTAGATGCCTCTAGAGACATTAGAGAGATTTTTATTTGGGGAATTATCTTGAGTAGGAGATGAACAAACCTTGAATCGGTGATTAAAGAATGAAAATAATAATAAAATTGGAAAACGACAATGATGTGGCATTTGTTCTTCATCAGCGAGCGATCTGAATCAAGTAAGGATGTGTTCTTTCAAATTTATTTCACATTCTTGAAATCCTACAATGAATACAGACCAATCAATGACCAGAATTTCCCAAAGATCAATCATATTTGAGGGATGGTTTATTTGTAGGATTTGTTGAGAATTTATTCTTGGGAATTTAGTTTATTCGTTTACTATTATATCAGTGAAAAACTCATTATTGACTAGAACATCGATCAAAGTTCATCCCCCTCAATTGTTTGTGAATTCTCCCTCAATTATTGGGTTCCTTCTATGCATTCTATGTTCTCTATTTCCTTTGAACACCTTTGTGAAAATCAATTATTGAGCCATAAATTCTTTTTGAAACCATTAGAAACCATAGACCTAGCATTCAGAAAACACGACGGAGGTGCAATGGTGGGTGAAGAAGTAGATCGAATGATAGTGAGCATTTAATCTACATTCTTTGGTGGAAATCAATAATTCCTATGATTTTATTTTCTAAAAAAAATAGTGGACCGAAACTAGTTGATTCAGTGTTAGGATGGTGAGATGATGTTGTATATGGTGTTTAATTGTGAACAGACCAACAGAATGAGATCTAGATTATCAGTCGATGCAAGCTATTAGAAGAAGATGGTTTTTTGGAAAACTTGATACACATTGCGTGTAGTCAGGACCACATGGCATGTGTCCCCTAGTTGAACAACTCACTGTGTACCCCAGGATGTACACATACACTGGGTGGAGTACACTGGTTTCCAACACATCATGTACTCCCCCACACAAATTTTATTGGACCAATTACACTAACTACCCCATGTACTGGTACACGATCAAGGATATAGGGTTTAACAGTGTGCAATGTAAAATTACCGGAGTATGCAGGTAGACTCTAAAATCAAGGAAAATTTGTGTAACCATTCTACACATGGTGTACCCATCTTCTACATGACATACTTCGGAATGACATGGTTCATTGTACACGCATATTACCAGGGGTCGAGGGACGTGATGTGTGATCCTACTACATTTTCTTTACCCAAATTTCACATCATGAGCCACTTGTGCATCATATCATAAACATAAAACGTTAGGGTGTGTTCCCATATTTTTTTCCCTAAAGGTTGGTATGGATCATTTCCAACTCATAAGGTAAATAATCCTATCTACAAGGATTTTTTGATAGAGTTATTTGAATCCCCTAAGAGTCCCAGAGTACGATCCTATATTCATCTTTGTTCCATAGGAGGAGTTATTGGTATCGATGTGACCAACACTAGAGGGTTCTCATCCCCTACTTAGTAGGTTACTCTAGATTGAGTTGTTGGTATCACCCCATGGCTATGATAGTGATCTCTATCATTGTATTGTATCTCTATTCAGATTTATCAATGTATCCTTCTCATGTAGAGACCCAATGAAAAGTACCTCTCGGAAGCATGTTATCAGTACTATGACACTCAGGAGTTTGTTCATCAGAATGAGTTCTCTGTGGAATCTTCAATCTGAGATTTCTTGGGATAACATATTATGGTTGAGTCTTACAATTAAATTGTGTGTCTTGGATTGAATATATTCATTTATTCTTGTTATATGTGTTGAAGAAATGTACATGTGTAGATTTAACTATATTTTTTGTTGTTGTATTTCTTTGTGGTTATGGGTTTCCCTAACAAGTATGTTTACACTCTCTTTTGTACATTCTTTTCCAGTATGTGTCATTTTTTGTGAATATTGTTAAGATTTTGCAAGATTTCATGGTGAACTAGGACCATCCGGTGATTAGTGACACTGGGAAAAACAAGGTGTGTTCTGGTGGATTTCAGATAGCATTCCCACTACCTTTTACTTACAAGTTGGACTCGTGTAACAAACATGTTTTTGTGGTCTTTTATTTGGCTATGTTTACTTTATGTCGTACTCTGGTTGTTGGATATACTTATATGCATAAATTGGTTACAAATTGGTTTTTACATTTCCTCAATTTGTGGGCATGGAGATGTGAATTTGTTTGTGTGTATATGTACATACACAATTCCTCCCATGTTAATGATGTTCCAACTCAGTGCTAGTCACTAGCCCCTGGACTATTGGAGGTGGGCTTATGGAGTCTCGACATGGGCCCCACTAGGATGGCTCATGATAATGAACATACCAATGTATGTATATACCCTCTAATATAACATCTGTTCTAGAGTGATAATATGAGTACATTGATAAAAACATACTCTGATATAGTAATTAATATTAATATTTCTACATGAACTATAATAAAATAATAAATCAAAAGGAAAAAAGAGAACTACATGTGCTAAAAGATATTCTAGGTTGATACCATGAATTATAAATTGATGTTATAAATCCATGAGATATAAATATCTATACTGATCACCAATATTCTCCTACTGACCTCGAGAATAGTTAATAAATATATTCGGTGAGCATAAAAGGTATACTTTGTATCACCCTATCTGAATGCTTTAGTGAAAAACATAAGGATAGCATACTAAATTCCAGTGAAAATAAGTGAAAATTACTCATCACCTAATATGTATACTAGGTTCCCATCCTCGCCATGGAAAACTCTTACCATTGATTTCATTCAAGGTAACATGTATTATAGTAATAATATATGGTCACCCCACCACTGATTCTCCACTAGTTTCCCACTCTACCCCAACATTGAACATTTGTATCCATCTCTCTCTAAATTAATAAAACACAAATATTCCTGGGCTAAGTATCCCAACATTAACCTCATGAGTCACATTATATCAATATCACATTCCACATATCCCAATTTTAATTAGGTAATTTTTTAAATCCATCAAAACTCTTATTTATTTTATTATACAAATAGTATTGTACTTCAATATATTCTATGCAATATATCGAATAATTTACCTCAATACATTGCATCCTATACACATCATAACTCTATTAATCATTAGTATATTATACCTAGAGAAATATGTGTGTGAAATAACCATACGATATTACGAACCTCTTCACACAAATATATATAATAATAACCATTGTATATACAAGTGTATAGTATTACCAATATAAGAGATTAAGGTAAGTGGGGATAGTCAATCATATGTCCCTCGCTACAATGTTAGATGTGAAATATACAATCAAACTGTCCATTGGATGGCAGTCTCCTTTATCAATATTAGAGGGGTAATGGATAAATAAAAAATCATATAGGGTATAATATATATGTAAAAAACTTTTTTGGAATAAATCTAGTATAAGGGTAAATTGTAGTTATTTTATAGTAGACACTAGGATACCATTGCTAATATATATATATCCTAGATGAAAATAAGCGTTAAAAAATGTTTACTAAACTTATACATTCTTTTTTAGATAATTTTCAAGATAATTATTTATCTAGAAATTAAAATAAAAGTACTCTATTTAAAACTTATCAATTCCCAAAATGAAACCCCTACAATAGAGGAATTTTTTAATGGTGTCTAGATTTCCCATGAATATCAATATTTCCATTCAAATAAATACATACCCCATAGTTTAAAACGTTAATTATTTTTTTATTATTCAATAATTCTATGTACTCCAGGAAATATACAAATATACCATCAACAATATTCATAACTGACCACATCTAGATACCTTAAGTAGTGGGGGAATGAATGTAGATTAAAAGTAAACCTTACCATATATTAAATGAATTGATTTTTTATTTATGAATCCATGGTTTATGTGCATCCATGAGTAATTTCAGAAGTAATCTTTTGCATCAACTCTAGTTTTATCCCCTAAAACCCCATTCGTTAAACCATTCATCTCACCATAACATGAATTAATAGATTACCCAAACTCTGAGTCTCCCCAAAAATATCTCACCAAACCTACCAATCTCAAATCACATCATATAATAAGGCTCACATCAAGAGAAACATAGAATAAAGAAAATAAAAATTATTGTAAATATAGAATCTAGGCCATACAATAAGGGATTCATCCTCATGATGATAATTGTCTCTGACAACCCCAAACACAATACATTCAACCCTAATAATAAAATAGGTAGAATCAAACCCAAATCTTTATCTTTATCATAAACAAGGTTGTATTCCACTTTGAAATGAATAATTCATTATTATTTTTTATATCCATGGTTTTCATAATTCGACACCTATGAAAATCTATTATTTTAATTATAAATTCTATTTTGAATCAATTGTATTTTTTAAAAAGAAAATATGAGATGAAAAATTATATTAGACAGAAATTTTATATTTATCAGGAACAATAATTAATAACATCATGTAAGATAGGAAATTACAATAGAATATAGATGAAAAAAATAACTAAATATGAAATAAACATCAATTTGATTACTAAAAAATTACATTAATTTTGAGATTCATTAAATTTTATTTTTTATGATATTTATCCATCAAATAAATTCCAATATTTATAATCATTAAAAATTTTAAACAAATTAAATATATTAAACCAAGCCTAAATATATGTTAAATAATTAATATCATTCGTATCACACTTTCTACAAAACTAAGAGGAACCCCACTACCCTGATGCAAGAACCGATATGACCACCAAACATAAACCATTATTTCATTAATCTTGTCCATCCTTTATTATAATTAATTACACCACCACCAAAATGAATAATATATGGTCGATTTAATTTTTTTAATAAATTAAATTAGATTAAATGAATCCCCTAACTAATGGTATAATTTTTTCACACGAAAAGAGAATAATGATGTTGATCCTTGACCTAAAATCCTTCAAATAAGCAACATCCCACCGAAATCCCCACACAGATACCTTGAAGGAAAAAATTAAAATAAACTGCATTCGAATAATTAAGATCAAAAACCATAATAGATAATGAATATATTGGAGGAAACTAGATAGATCCTTGAAGAAATAATAATATGTGAAGTAATAACTATCCCCGGATCAGTGCAAATCAAATAGGTGAACCTTAGGAATTAATCCCAATAGAAAGGGCATTCAAGGATTTAAAAAACACATCAGTGTACCTAGGGATGGAGATAAAAATGTGAATGTATTGTGTCTCTATGTGTGGGTTTGAGTTTTATAGGAAAAAATGAAAAATAAATACCGTATGGTTTCCTCTAAAACCACATCATGGAATGGGATGACATTAGAAGGATTACGACATAGCATGAAGGACCATGCGACAACCTGGCATGTCAGTCCATGTTTGAGGAACACTGGGAAAATCTATAGTGTTTATATTATAAAATAAAGATAGGTACTATGAAAATGTCTCCTACACCACACCATTGTATTGTTCATGCCTATATGGATCACATGACATAGAATACCACTACGACACTACTATAGTGCTGAGAAATGCCATAACCTACCCTCCCATGAGTAGATATTTTGAAAATGGAATTGGGTCTCAATCTTCCACACGTAGTACCCTACAATATATCTAATCTATCCAATCCATATCCACCATCACTTTAGTGTATACTAGAGCACTATGGTTCTGAATCCTCTATACACTAAACCTTTCTACTCAACTCACCTCGAAACACCGTGGAACCTCTATTGGGTGTCTCTAACACCAAAAACTCACAAATAAAGGTCTTATTGGATATTATATATTTTAATATATCTATTTCACTACATATTATATATCCTATATAGCTTCATATATTTTTTTATTCCTCCACGGAACATTAACCAGTTAGGTAGTGTGGTTTCTTAGCACTTTATCTCCATGATGCATGATTTTTATTCGTTATTGTTCATAGGAATGTTCATTCCCCAGTGGTACATCCATTGAGGACAATTTATGTAGTGAATTAGGTATATAATTCCATTAGATAGATTCATGGAGTAGCACTTGAACATGAGATAGGATTAGTGGAATCTCAATGTAATAAGATATCATCCCCTCTTGATCATGAATTTCAAAGGGGATAATATGGCAGGATATCAAAATTACCTTAATTTTGAATATTATAAAATTATTCCATGGATAAATGAATAAGAATAACTTATCTAAAAAATTTAATTCTACTTATCACTGAAGATTGTTAGCATATCTCTCTAGTATACTCTAAGCTACCATGATGTGTAACTGAAAGGCTCTAAATGTCTATATAATTTTTTCATTAAAAACAGGATCCAAAATAATTCATTCTCCAACTTCATCACAACATGTTGGAGTTATTCACTTCTTTCCTTGTAGGGCATTATAAGAAACCATTTAAATGCTCAAGTGATGTCTATTATTGAATGAAAATAGAGTACATGAATTTATTCATCTAAACCATTACTAAAATTCCTAGAATAATATCATAGAATATCATATAAATTATAAATGGTTATGAGAGGATAAAGAAAATTGTAATGATGATAATAATTACTAAAACACATCTTCAGATCTAGATCAAATAGAAGACTTCACTAAGACCATGAGGTAAACCTAGAATCTTGATCATATTGAATAAGAAGTGGTACTATATACAATCATACCACTTATATAATGTATATCTTGGAAGTATGACTATGTGATAAGTATTACATAATTTTAAAAAAATAGTCTTACTTAGTATTCTTAATTTTTAAGACCTAAATAACATTATTGCATAGATATATATTTTTAGATTCGGATGGCCAAATCCATGGTGATATCTTCCCACATCCATTATTGTATTCGTAATTTTTATAACACAACCCTAGACTTATGTCTCTCATACATAGCATTATGAGAAACCAAGATCTGAGATGAATACATTTCTAAACCTATCTAAAAATTTTCTAATAGAAATACTCTTTTATATCACTCTTCATCTTTGTAAATCCACGATAAATAGAGAATATTGAAATATTTTAATCATCCAGTAGCTCCTTCCTCAAGATTATTTTGGATGGGTTACACACTAAATTATGTAACAATATAATTCTATCACAGTCAACATTCAAATAAGAAACATTTATAACGTTCTCTTCAATACATATATCATTATTTTGTGCCCATGTAATATTCTCATGGTTATATGGTCGAAAAAACATTTCAGAAATATTTATTTTTCATCTTCACTCAAGATTTAATGGTTCATCCATAAAAAACAAAAAAAAATATTAGATATTTTATATCCTAATCATATGTAAAATAGAATTATCATTTTGACACAATGCATCAAACACATTTTTCACTTTCTTATGTTGGTAATATATTGAGAAACCCTAGTTTTTAATTAATTTTATCCATATTCTCTAGAGCCTATTGAACTCTTCCATGGGGAGTATATTACTTAGAATTCTATAATAAGTATATTTTTCAATACCTTATTAAAATTGATAATTAATCTATGTTTATAATGTAAATATTATCAATATTATCTCCAAGTATTCAGTTGGGAAATTATTCTCATGACCTGTCAATTAGCATGCGGTGTATGATATCTATGATCAAACAGTGTAAATAACCTATTATACTAATAACCAATCTAATCATAACATATCCTGAAGGGTTTTTTTGATCCCCTTGAATTGGATACTAGCATATAGGATTATAAAAGAATCAAAAGTGATTGAATTTTCCTATAACTTGTAGAATAACAATGATAAAATTTGATATGACCACACTAATCAAGGTGAATATACCAGAATAAAATAACTAAAACAATACCCAAATAGAATATCATAAAAAGACAAAGAATCTATCAAATAAAGGTTATGAAAACCCATGTTACAAGTAGATCACATCTCCAATGGACACCTCTGTAACCCCAGGCTCGACGACTGAAGTACACACCTCACCTATACACAGGTATTTCCCTTTGATTGGAATCGGAATAAGGTAATCTACAAATGGATAAATGAAAATGTCGCATGCGATAAAAAGAGAGCAGTAAAAACCCACCATATAATTCATAAGTAGTTTCATAACAATAATCCATTTATGGTTTCAATTTGAATAAAAGAAGGAATGAAAATTGATTAACATATTTTCAAGAAAAAATATTTAGAGAGAGAAATTTGATATTTATATCAAGACTAGATTAAATTAATATTCAAAGAAAACATTTATATAAATTTTCTGGTATAAAAAAATAATTCTATAACACCTTTCATGTATAATAATGTTAGAAAATCAATGAACAATTATCATTAGCCTTGAGTTTTTTAGTGTATAGAAATAGAATCATCTCACTTTTTAATCATCATTAAGACTCAAGAGTGTTTTTCATACTCACAAACTACCTAAACATAGATGTTCTCCAAAAAATCAATCAATAGATTATGTAAAAATTATTCAATTCATTATTCAATGTTCAGTTTCCCAATTTATGTTTCATAATGCCTTTTAAATTTAAAACTGAATCACATAGTATCATAAAATTAAAGACTTTTTAAATCATGTTTCATTTTATGAAAATTTTCACCAGAATAAACATCATAACATTTCATAAAATCTAAATTCAATTAATTCCATAAATTTTTTCTAAAAATACAACAAACAATTTCAATTCCATTGAAATTGGGTATTTTTTAGAATTACATATCCTTATTAAATCAAACATCGAATAAACTAAAATATTATATTTTAAATAAATTAAAAACATATTTCAAATTGATCACACAACACATGGTTTTATGTGTAGGGTAAATCCTTATGGAATCACCTTCCTTTAATCACACAATCAAATCAACACCCTCTATTGGAACCCCAATGTGAATAGTGGTGGAGGAGATCATAAAACAAAATGTAGAATGTAGTTCCCTAGAAAATGATATTGGATGCCTAAATAACATTTTAATCTATCACTCTATATTAAGAAGATAATATGAGATATGATAAAACCAAATGAGGGAGACATATATCCTTGAATGAGATTAAACACAATCATTGGTGCTTCGATCTAGCTAGATATGTTATAAAGGGGTCCAAATCTCTTTTTGAGGCCCTCTAAAGTAAAATGTATAATATAAAATACATGTGGAGATATTTAGTTGTTAATCTTGGGGTCTCAATTTTTTATTGAATAAATTAATGTATTTAAAAAACATGTTCTTAAATTTATTGTATAGGCCACATGGTTAGTAGAAACCATGCACCCTAACTGTGTTCTCCTACTTGAAATCATGGTGGGGTATATAGTTTGGACACATGGTTAAAAAATATTATTCTAACCATTTAAACTCTCACCTTCCTTTGACACACTATTCGAATTAGATGTTTCATGGTTTGTACCAACTGTGGTCTACCTCATCTTTAAGTGCATTAATCTCTACTAAAAAATTTATAATGGTTAGGAGGATCATTTATTAGTGGAAAAAGTATACTCTATAAATAATAGTATGATTCCAGAGATTAATGTCGATGAATAAGGTGTTATTAGATTTATAAAAAATATTATATGTCACTAGTTATTTCTATTTGAATAAATAATTATCTAGTAGAGATCATAGTTCCCAGTTTTCTATAAATCTTTAAATGACTAAGATAAATAGACACCTAGAACAATGCTACCTTTCCGTTGGAATAAAAGGAGATATTTTTTAGTTATGCATGATTTTTTTTATTTTCTATAGGTTAAAGATGAATTAAAATAAATAAATGGGATTATTTTTCCTTTATCGGTGCTATAGTGGAAATGTGTAAATATATTCATTGATTTTATGGATTTATTTCCTAGGACCTCATTTGGTAATAATTTTATTCATGTTGTTATTGATCGATAAACTATATTTTATAATTTTTTTCTTATTAGAGACGTTATGTTTTTAGGTCGGATTTGTCAACTATATCTTATGGATATTGTCTAAAATCGTGGAGGTAGACTCCATATTTTATCTGAATGTGATCACAAGATCATGTTTAATTTTTTAAAATGATATTAAGAGTTTTTTGTATTGAATTAATTTTTAGTACATGTATCATTCTTCAATCGAATGGAAATATCAATAAAACAATTTAGACCATGGATGACATGATTTTTTATTTTTTATTTTATTACCAAAGTTGTTAGAATTAACATATTTCTTTATTTTAATTTTATTATAATTAATGTTCTCATTTTAGTATATATATCAATCCTTTTAAGAAATTATATTGAACAAGTATTTTTATTTATTCTTTTTGGGATGAATTGGGAGAAAAAATGTATTTGGGACCATATTTGTTATAGGAAATGGTTTAGAAGGTGAATATAATTCAGAAAAATATAAGGAAATATTAGATCATGAAAAAATGTTATTCGTATATATAGTGAAAATATCGTTATAATCTGGTTAGTGATAATGTTTTCCTTAATGTATCTCTATGGAATAATTTTATGCATATTTGGAAAATGGGAAGACATGTCCCATTTCATTGGACTCTATGAAATCTTGAGGTAGTTGGATTAATATCCTACTTTGTTTCTATTCAACCATGTATATTCCTAATACCCAAATTATTTCATGAAATGATTTAGAGAAAATGTGATTCATATCTTCCACATGTTCTGATCCTTGAAGTATATCAATTAGAAGAGAGACCGCCAAATGAGAAATGAATTATATTGATTCTTGATGAGGGAGAGAATATTTTTTGGAATAATGTAATATAAAAATCTATGTATTTATGTAAAAAATATATGGTTGATGAAGAAAAATTAGAACTTGAGAATTCTATGAGAGAAAGACTTACCCACTTATTTACTAAGTGAATAAAATTTTTAGGATACAGTTTTAATTTGGGGGAATAATATAACACCTAGGATAAGGTGAAGAAAACCAATTTTCATTTCATACATATAATAATTAATTATATTTTTTGGAGTTATAATTATTATTAGAATATTAGCAATATTTTTAGTTTTAATTTTAAAACATTATTTGAAAAAAAATTCAGGTTTAATGTATTATAGTGTTTTAATTGAAATATATATTTTCAAGTTATATAAATTAAATTTGTTGAAATGAAAAAAATATTGAATTCATTATTTGAGAAATATTTGAGAGGTTTGAAATGGGATTTTGAAAGGAGACAGTGCTTCGGCATGCAAAGTCTTGAAATCTGATGTGGGATCACCTTCGGGGGGTCATTTATATAGGCGTTTGATAAGACAATTGAACTTCCAAAGACAATCCAATGGTTCCAAAATATTCTAATTTTATCTGAGGATTTAAATTATAGCTACAAGGAAAATTTGGTATGATCCAATCATTTGAGGTTTTTAAAGGAAAACATTCGGATTTAAGGAATGTAGAATCTGAAAAATTTAAAACACAAAAGAAAATACCAGCAAGTAAATGATGATTACAAAAACATAAGAAAGAAAACATACCTTTCAGATTACCAGGATGATTATTCATATTGAGGGAAAAAATTTCTTGAATAAACTTATATTTTAAAAATCTTGATTACGAAAAAATTGAAAATGAAAACACTCCATTACAAAAATCTTCATTACAAAAATTTTGAGTACAAAAAACCTCATTATGAAAATTTTGAGAAACTTTATTATGAAAACATGAAAAACATCATTACAAAAAAACATGAAAAACTTCATTGAGAAACACATGAAAAACTTCATTACGAAAAACTTGAAAAACATCATTATGAAAAATTTAAAAAAATCATTACAAAAATTTTGAAAAAACTAATAAGAAAATGTACTCCCCCTATGAAAATGAGTTTATTACTATAAGGGGATTGATTCAAAATAATGTTAAAAAAGAGGATTATCTTATGGTTATCATTATTAACTTTGGTTTAATGTATTCAAATCTATTGGAGGGTAAATATTTTCTGAAAATATCATCAAGTTGATCTTGAGTTCCGATAAGTTAAAGAATGGTATCTCCTTTTTGTGTGTGATCCCTAAGAAAGTGATTCCTTATATATATGTTTTTTTCATGAGAGTTATGTGAAAGGTATTTACTAAGGGCAATGAAACTTGTGTTATAACATAATATTTCTGTTTTTGTAAAACTCATACCATAGTCTGTGACTGTGTGTTGCATCCACAACACATGAGCACAACAACTTCCAGTAGCTATATATTCAGCTTCAGTTATGGAATGTGCTACTGAGTGTTCCTTCTTGAAAAACCAAGAAACTAAAAAATATCCTATGAAATGAAAAGTTCCAAATGTACTTTTTCTATCCATTCTACATCCACCAAAGTCGGCATCTGAAAAAAATTTAAATCAAAATCATTTCCAGAAGTATAAAAAAGTCCATAATCCACGGTTCCCTTTAAGTAGAGAACAATTCTTTTCACTTCCTTTAAATGAGATTCTTTAGGATTGGATTGATATCTTGAAAATAAGCATACTGAAAACATTAAGTCTGGAAGGATGGCTATCAAGTCAAGTAATCTTCCTAACATACCTCTAAAAGATTTTTTATCTATTGCTTTCCCAGCATTATCAAGATCAAGTGTATTTGAGATACCGATGGGAGGACTTAAACTCTTAGTATTGTCATATCTATACTTTTTAAGAAGAAATTTATTATACTTATGTTGGGATATATATATTCCTTCTGGTTTTTGAGACATTTTAAAACCAAGGAAAAATGTTAACTCACCCATCATACTCATTTCAAACACAGATTTCATTAGATCAACAAAGGAATCAGTTAAAGATTGCTGAGTTGAACCAAATATAATGTCATCAACATAAATTTGAACAATCAAAACATTTTTCTTATATTTCTTTATAAAAAGGCTTGGATCTGCATATCCCTTGACATAGTAATTTGGAAGTAAAAATCATGTAAGTCTATCATACCAAGCTCGAGGGGCTTTCTTAATTCCATACAAAGCATTGGAATGTCTAAAAACATGACTAGGAGGTATTGTATCTTCAAAATTTGGAGGTTGTTCAACAAAAAATTCCTCTTGAACATAACTGTTAAGGAAATCACATTTTACATCTATTTGAAAAAGATTGAAATTGAAGAATGCTACAAAGGAAAGTAAGATACGACTAGATTCAAGTATAGATACTGGAGAATAGGTTTATTCATAGTCTATTCCCTCTTGTTGATTATAGACTTTAGCATATAATCTAGATTTATTTCATACTATGATTCAATTTTTATCAAACTTATTTCTGAAAGCCCATTTTACTCTAATAATAGAAGTTTCTTTAGGTCTTTCAACCATGTTCCAGAATTTATTCCTTTCAAATTCATATCGTTCATCTTGCATAGCTTTTATCCAATCATCATCACCTAAGGCTTCATCAATGATTTTTTTTCTAATTGGGAAAGTAATTATATATGTTCTACTTCATTTCTTAAGGAAGTTTTAGTTCTTATTGGTTGATTCACATCACCAATGATACTATCACTAGGATGATTCTTAAGAAACACCTGATGTGGGTTTTGTAAAACCAGTTCATCAATATAGTATAGGAAATATTCTGGGGTAAATTCTTTAGAAACATTTTCTTGGGAATTTTCCTTATCATAAGTATCTTCTAACATAGGTTGATAAATAGTTTTTGAAAACACATCTGAAGATGTAGGTTGAGGTTTTTTTAAAAAAAAGGGATCAGTTTCATCAAATTTCACATATAATGTTTCTTTAACAGTACAAGTGTTTTTGTTGAAAACTCTATAAGCTGTAGAAGTTGTGGAGTAGCCTATGAAAATTCCTTCATCATATTTTGGTGCAAATTTATATAGAATATCTTTAGTATACAGGATGAATAACTTTCATCCAAAAACATTGAAGTAGGAAAGTCTAGTTTTTCTACCATTCCATAACTCATAAGGTTTGTTATTAAGAAATGGTATATTTAAAACTCGATTTATAGTATAACAAGAAGTACTTTCAGATTCATCCCAAAAATGCCTTGATATAGAATATTCACTCAACATGGTTCTAGTTATCTCTTGAAGAATTCTATTTATTCTTACAACAAGACCATTCTATTGAGGAGTTCATGGTGCTGAGAAATTGTGAGAAATTTATTTTCTAATAAAAAATGTTCCAAAATCAGAGTTTTAAAATTCTCCACCATGTTCACTATGAATAGTTTTCAATGGAAGGTTTTTCTCATTTTTAAATTGTTCTCTAAAACTTTTAAAATACGAGAAGGCTTCATACATCTTTTCTAGAAAATAGACCCACGTAAATCTAGTTTAATCATCAAATATGAAAAATACATAATATATTCCACTAATGATTCCAATTTGTGTAAGAAAAAAAAGATCCATATGCACTAACTGTAATGAATTAGTAGTTAAGACTTCACAGACTAATTTAAAACTTGATTTATGTTTCTTTTCATATTGAAAAGGATCAAAACTTTTGTAGAATAAAATATAAGTTTCGGTAGATCCTTAACTAATCTTATCATAGAATGTTTTCATAGGATCTTAAGGTTACAGAGACCTAACCTTATATTCCACAACCAAGAATGATCTTCCATTTCAATAAGGCAAGGTAGATCTTTTCTCCTAAGGTCTTCTAAGTTTAGCGTGTATACATTCTCTTGCCTATGGCCAAAAAAATAAACTCTTCTTGGAATTTTGTATAATAACTTGTAATTACTAATATTCACAAGGTAACATTCATCACATAATTGTATTATGCTAATGAGGTTTTTCTTAATACCCTTAACAAATAAAACATTTTAAATCAATGTTTTTCAAAGAAGAATGATGTTACCTATACCAATAATTTCTCCCTGAGAATTATCTCTGAAAGCTACTTTTCCTACTTTCATCTTGATAATATTTTCAACATAGTTTTTGTTACTAGTCATATGCTGGGAACATACATTATCCATGTACCAACTAATGATGTTGGTACATTCTCTATTTTCTTGAAAATAAAAGAGTTAGACTTTTGGAACCCAAATTTCTTGGATTTTGAAATTTTAGAAAGAAAAATCCAAGGAACACACATTTTCATAGAAAAATAGGCTTTATGAAATCCTAAAGACTAAGTTTTTTTTAGGAACAATTTTTTCCAAATTCCCATTTCACTGAAAATTAGCACCGAATGGAGCTCTTTGAGGAACAAAATAATTGTTACTAAAAATTGGTTTAGAACTAGTATAACCAAAACCATAATTATTCCTTAGAGGTAGAATTTGAGAATACATCTTATCAAAACTTTCCTTACCTAAGGTAAATCATTATAAACACTTCCTCAAGGAACAAATTTGGGATTTTAGTTTTATAACCAAGTTCTTGTCTTTTAAAACATTTGATTTGGAACTATAGTTATGCTCGAAAACATTTTTATTAGAAATTACATTTTCTAGATCATTAGAAAGTTTATTCTTCTCAGAATTTAATTCCTCAAGATTTTTTGAAATACATTCAAAATCAACAATTTTCTTATCAAGACCTTTAAAAAGATCTGATATTTCCTTAGTAATAATAGTATTCTTAGAATTTTTCTTATCATGCTTTTTGATGAGTTTTGAATTCTCTATCTCAAGGATCTTAACAAACCTCGAAACTTCATCACAGGTAGGTAAAGTATTATCTTCATCAGAAGAGGATTTTTCATCTGAATATTCATTATATTTATTATTATAATAATTTGAATTTAAAGAAACATTGGCCATTGATTCAACATTGTGTAACTTAGCCATCAAACAATGTTTGACAATAGGTAGTCTGGCTATTAGACCATGATTCTTCTATCCAAAAGGTTCCTAATATGATGATTAATCTGAAGATTCACCACCACAGGAACTCCAGGTGTTGTTACCTTTCAAGAAATTCTTAGATTTATCTTTGTGGTACTTCATTCTATTTCTCTCATAATGCTTTTCCTTTCATTCTTTTCTCTTAAGAATAGGACAATCATGAGTTATAAGTACAGCTCTCTTACATTCATAACATGTAACTTCTGAATCATTCTTATTTTTCATTTCATTATTCTTATATCTATATTTAATGTTCTTCTATCCAACAATCTTGTTCATCATTCAAGAAATATTTTCTAACTCATTTTTTGAAGATTCATTTCCACTAGATTTAGATTGAATAAAAATCTTCTTAGATTTGGATCTAGTAACTCTCTGAGGAGTCTTGGCATTCATATGATTTGAAGTAATAGTAATAGAAACACTGCCATTCCAATTCTTTTTCTTTACATTATCAGCATCTCTCTTCATTCTGGTCTCATGTTGAAGAAGAGTTCCAAAAAGTTCATCTAGATAAATTTGAGTAACCTTTCTGTTCTCATCAATAGTAGTCTTCTAGGATTCCGACTCATTGGGCATAATGTCTATGATCTTATCAACAAGAGCTTCATAATCTAATCCTTTCTCACCGATGGATGGTAATATATTCAAAATAGTCATGAATATTTGTTTGACCTTATATATGGGTTCTCTATAATGAAAGAAGAAACCATGATATTCCGCTCTGAGCATGGATATTCTAGTTTCAATTACTTTGAATGTTCTAAAGTGAGTAACTTCCAGTTTATTCCAAATACAATTTTCTGTTTCACAAGATGAAATTTGTCTTTATATATTTCTAATAATTGAAAAAATAAAGGTAATATGTACCTTATAATTCAGTTGATACTCATGGATTTCTTGATTGATGAAGGAACTAACTTCCTTGTTTGGTATTTTATATCCTCCAGTTAGCATAATGAAATTATCAACTCCAGTATTGATAATAAAATTATTCATGCGATCTCTCCAATATTTGAAATAATTCCTATCAAAAATAGGTGGTCTTATTGGATTGATATTGTCTATGGAACCAACATTGATTCATGCCATCTTAAAGAGAAAACATTCCACACAAACATGTTAAAAATAAAAAAGTTTG
Source organism: Viscum album (assembly GCA_963277665.1). Lineage (NCBI taxonomy): Eukaryota > Viridiplantae > Streptophyta > Magnoliopsida > Santalales > Viscaceae > Viscum > Viscum album. The sequence goes on from OY728161.1 coordinate 1,879,101,662, forward strand.
TAAAAAAGGAAAATATAACTCAACAAGGAAAAAAGATAAAACAATGAAAACTGAACAAGGAAAACATATATGTGAATATAAGTATTTTAGGGACCTCCTCTAATACCAATTATTGAGATGGTATGTGAGTGTGATATACTCTATAATACCAAATGTATGATCGAAATGATATAGATAATCTATGGAGTATCTAATGATGCTCAAAATACAAGAGGAGGGTTAATTGTATTCTTTAAAAAAATTCCATTGTAAATTTTAAAGATGGTTATGTTTAACAAGGATAAACAAGGTAATTCACAAAACCTCTAAGTTCTACACATTTGAAAGATTCTGGAAATATGATTCAGAGAAAGTGAATCCAAAAAGATGGTTCCGTAAAATGAAACTTAATGAAAGTTTACAAATATAAAGATTCTACCATAATGCGTATAAAATCTTACTAAATCAGAGTACAAGTATTAGTAAGTATAAGATAGTTATACATTCCTCAATAATAAAAAATGCAGTGGAAAACTAGTAACAAAACACGTAACAAGTAGTAAATCTTTTAACCCAATGAGAAGGGTATTCAACAACCTTGGATAAAGGTCCCTTGATTTTTAATTTTAAGAAAGTATGTTTTACCCACACCAGGGTAAGCCCTCGATACGAAGATCGGAGTCTGTATTTCTGTCCCCGTAAGCCCTTAGCATCAAGGTAGTTGGCACATCTTTCTTCCTCGGCAAGGAAGCCCTCAACTTCAATGTAGTCGGCACCTCTGTCTTCCTATCCCCAGAAGCCCTTGATTGTACACAACAACAATCAGAGTCGCACAAAGAAAATATGAAAAAAAAGTTCAGTATGAACAAAGCAATAAAGCCTCTCTCTCTAGAAATCACATCAACGGCATGTAATCTTTAGATTTATCAACTTGTTATGAGCTCTTTCAAATGAGATCCTATTTATAGGCACAACTCCAACAGTCAGCTCCCTCCTCAAATGGTCATATTGTTCCTTGAATTTCAGAGAGACCTGTATACATGTCACTCAAACAACGGTTAGTTATTAACTGAATGTACAACATCATTTTATAACAAAAAAAGCGTAAGAATACATATAGTTACTTAAAGAAAAACATATATTTGGAATGTAAGAAAATAAAGGTTCGGAGTCTAACCAAAAACACATTCGGTGTCTATAATACAAGGAAATTAAGATTCTGGTTTCTAACGAATTCAGAACCTAAACTCTATAGAATTCCAGAGTACGAATTTCACGAAAATTCAGAATATAGATTCACATGAATTCGGAACATAAACTTACAAAGTTCAGAGTCAGAGTTCATGAGAATTCGGAGTCATAACTTACAAAGTTTTAAGTCTAAATTCATTATAATTCGGAGTCATAACTCACATTTTTAGATGTCTAAACTAATAAGAGTTTGGAATCTAAATTCAGAGAACTCAAAGACAGATCTCTGAAGAGTTTGGAGTCTGAATTTAGAGAACTTGGTTTCAGAACTCAGAAGTGTTCAGAGTCTGAATTCAGAGAACTCAGAGTCAGAACTCAGAAGAGTTCGATGTCTGAATTCAGATAACTCGAATTCAGAACTCAGAAGAGTTTGGATTCTTAATTTAGAATACTTGTAAACTGAATTCAGAGTCTAAAAACAGAATTCTCTTTATCTAAGTATTATATGGTTTGAGGTTTTAGATATGAAACCTAATTTTACATATAGACATGATAATGAACAATGAAAAATAGGGTAAGGATAAATTTCCTTGTGAAAGGTAAATTTTCCTCATAGAAGTAAAACATAGGGTAAAATGAACTTTTCCATGTGATAATGTGTTTGTGATTTTCAATACAAAAAATAATGGTAAAGTCATAAGGATACCATATTGACTTAACAAATCTCCCAAAAAATGATGGAATGGAAAACTCATAAGGAAAACCATATTGAATCAACATAATTGATAGATAGATTTGGATGAATGCTCAAAGTGCATCCAGGATCAAATCATGAAAAATGTTATAACAAAATAAACATACTGGTTCCAAAAATTCAACACTCATATCAAATATTGACTCTTATTGATGTTATTTAACAATTTAAGAATTAGTAAAAATAAATAATAATAAATGGAATTTGTTTCCAATGGTAGTCAACCAGTCAAAAGTGCTCAAAGTGGTCACCAACTTTTTCCTATCCAAGATAAAATTCCACCAATATTTGTGGATCAAAAATTAGAGACATATAAATTGATATTAAAACAATTTAGTTTTATACATATGACTCAAATAAAGATAAGGAATAATACTTGTGAATGTCCAAAGAATACAACCGCCATAAGATGATAAAATGGAAAAAATATGCAATGTCATCTATATAGAAACAGTGGGGACACAAAAAAAACAACCATTGGGGAACTACATTACTCATTCACATTGGATGTACCTATAATTAACAAAAAAATGTTTTTGGATTCTTCTACCATTGTAGAGATAATACATACCCTAATTTGAATGTATTTTTTCATGGATATTTCCCCATCATTTTATTTTTTATAAAACAACAACTTCTTTTTCATCCAACCAAGAATAGAAGGTTTAATCCTCTTAGGACCTACTCGATGCTATAAGAAACCATAAGAGCTAGATCTACATATTCATAAAAAACATAACCATTTGAATCATCTTCACCATAGGATGGTATTACCGACTATTAGGGAGTATTAAAGTTTCTTCCTATAGGAATAAAATGATAGAGTAACAATTTCTCTATCTATATTATACTAATATCTAAATTTATGCATTTTATTTGTGTTAGGATTGGTTAAGAAATCTAAATCAACCATTTGTTTTTTACCATTCCATGATCTCAAATTTGAAAAAGCATCTTCAATATAACTAAATTGGCCATTATAATCAAGTATAGATTCATGAAAATGATAAAGGGGATCTCGACACAACTCATGTGAGGATTGAAAACATTTACTATTCTAGATAAACTAACATTTATTATTGAGAATTACCTTATCTTCATTGATTGGTAGGGAAATATGAATAGATTCCAATAATTTAGAGCATGATTTAGGATAAAAATGATTCATTAAAGGCATTACCAAATTCTTGATAACATTCAAATCGACAGGATCCATAGTATGTCTAGTATAATTTGCATCCTTCCCCTTATGATTTTATTTTCCAACCCAAATTAAATAATTGTGAGTTAGTGGGAGAGCGTAATTAGGCATGTTTCCAGTTCCCATAGTTGTCTGTCAAATTTTTAAACACTTAGTATATTATACTTGAAGGATTTTATAAAAAACTGTTACAAAATACCTATGTAACCATTTAGAATCCAGATTTGTGATGGAATATGTTGGGATTCATCAAGATCTACACAATTTCTAGAAATAGAAGGTCTAGATAATATATTTCTTGTATATTCTAATTATAGTGGTTGGATAATTAAACGATAAATAGAAAATAAATAATCTTTTTTTTATATATAGAATCATGTGTCAATATATTTTCTTCTCAATTCATATTGTTGCTCTTGATACTTCAAATATATCAACAACATTATAATGGATAAGGATATTGAGTTATTATTTTGTCGAAGTTTTCTATAGGGTGAAATATCGATCATTTCCTCTCATGATCTGGAAATTCTCCAATGTCATAATAAAATATTGATTAGTTTCAAAATTTGGTTAGATATATTTTATTAAACCTAATCCATTTATCATGTTTTTTAATTTTATAATTTAATTTTTTATAATGAAATTTTTATACTTAAAAAAGAAATTTAGCTAAAAAAATATTTCATCACAACATGTGGTTTTAATTTTAAATTAAATTTATTAAAATATATAAATTTCATACTAAAATTTGGATACTATATTTGGAATTATGGGTTCCAAATGTGGTAAATATGCCCCTTTTATTTTTTTCATTTGGAATATTAAGAACCAAAAATATTTTTCATATCAGTAAGGGTAAGTTGGGTAATTATAGTTAAAAATAATATGATAAAAAATAAAAATGGCCATGACAATATTCTTTGTCATGTTGGACGAGTGGTGTTCTACCATTTCTATACATTTTTGAAGCATATGTAAGCGCGGTTGTGTATTTATTTTATTTTTACATTAAAACTAATTATTCTAAAGACGATTTCAAAAATGTCTCTTTCCTTCTTTTAATATGTATAATATATTGATACTATGATAAAATATTGTGTTTATATAAAAATTAATATTTTAATGATAAGTTATTATTTTTACCATGTTAATTAATTTTTAATTTTTTGTTTTTAAATAATTACCAAAAACAACTATGCAACACTGACATAATATTTTTTAAATTAATTGAAAAGTTTAATAAATTATTTAAAAAATAATTAACATAAATTAATGTGAATGAATTATTGTCTTCTGTTATTTTTTTAGATAAATTTATCATGTTTGGGATGCGTGAATGGATTATATATAAATTCATTTATAGTAATGTTCTTTTCAAATTTAAAAATAATTAGTAGTTTAAAAAATGGTATTAATGAAATTTTTTAATAAATAATATTTTAATAAATGCTATAAAATTACTAATATTCCTATATATATAAATTGACTAAGATGTATTTTAAAAGTTCAATCATGGATTAATTTTTTTCCAATTTTTTATTTATATTAAATATTGATGCCTTTAAGAGTAACAATGTATTGTTATCCTGGTAATCATCAAAAAAGTTAATTGGGTTTAAAATAATGAAATAAGTTTAAAAATGTAATATAAATGTGTCCAAAATTAATGAGATTATAGTATTTTGAATGATCCACATCTGTTATTTAATATATATGTGTTTGGATCCATTTTTTCATTGAAATAAATTTATTTAAATTTTAAAATTTATGTAATTTTTATTTTCCCCTCTCCTCAGTTATAATATGGATCCTCCTCTCCTAAATTAATTACACATAAAAAATATTTTTTTCAATAAAATACCAAACATAATTTATTCCATAAGTGTATATCCATGTACTCGATGCAACCCAATTATCAAAAAAACAATCCTAGGGAATCATATCTTATAAATCTTAAGAGGTTGTTCGAAGAAGAGATATTGTTCGTAACTAGGGGTTTCATTTTTATTTATCCCATTACCTACTTCAAATATTTTTCTATCATGAAAAATTTATAATAACTCCTTTATATATAATGAGAATTTTGTATTTTAAAAGAATAACATTTATCTTACTCATGTCCGATCAAATGGAAAATTAAACAATTATTCTTATGTACGGTGGGTTATGGACCTGTGAACCAATGTAATTCGTTTTCCATAAAAAAAACTCAAAACTATTTTTAATGATTCATTCAAGGTAAATATAATATATATTCAACATATTATTTATTTTTAAAAATTTCTATATAATATATTTTCTTATATATAAATACATTGAAAATGATATCTTAATTGTTATATAAATGTCTATTAACTTCTCCATGAAGTGTTGTGATTCCTTTTTATCACTACATAACATGCATCGTATATGAATGTGTATGGGAATAGAGAGTCTATATCCAAATGGATAGCTTATCTGTCATGGTTCTCCTATAGAATGCCTTTTTTCACAATCTTGTGGTGCCTCTTCTTCTAAATGGATGCTTGGTAGATGAAATTGTTGGTCACTATGATCTTCTTTCTATTTTTGGTATAGGGAATCACCAATTACCCAGTCATGTGGTCTAGAAGATGATAAATCAAGAGAGTGATATTAGTGATGATGAGCTCCATCTAGCTGGTGAAGCTTTGATGGAGGTGATAATGGTAAGGGATAGATCCCCAAATGGGGTGGAGATCATGGATTGAATGGCTTAGATCATTGGTTTCTCAAACTTTTGTTCTAATGGGGGAACATGTTATTATAACAGGCCAAATATATCCTCTACTGGTGTTGTTTTTGGTTGAACTGTTTTGGTATTCTAATGAGGACTTTAGTTGAAAGCAGCATTACGGTGTATTTGTAGTGATGGATTGGCAATTTACACGCAGACTAATGTAGGCAAGTCAGGATTGATGTAGGAACCCAGTAGATTCAGGCATATTCTGCTTGATATTTGGGATCCTAGTGGTGGGATTTGGCTGGTGGGTTAGGATTCAGTTGGATCTGACTTTTCTAACAGTGGAGGTCGAAGGCAAGGAGGAGATTACAGCTGCTGTGATTGCAGATATCTTGGACTCTCTATGGTGGATGAGGTCCTCGATGAGGGAACATTCCATGAATGCAAGAAATGGACTAGAAATATGGAAATAAAGGGCTGTAAGGCACAATAATCTACAGGATATCAATGTCTTTCATGAACTAGCTGGTGAGCATGATCCGGATGGCGAAGATCTTTGGGTCAAATAATTACAATGATGGCTATTACATGTCTGGATGAGAGAGTTGGGCATTCCCCTCACATACCTAGAGATGACCCTGAGATGGGTTAAACATTGTTCATTTTTATTAACCATCATTATTTCTGATTTTTAAAAGTAAATTTGAAGTATAAAAGTAATAATTATTTTATAATCATTATTCTATATGTGATTGAATAATTACATCATTGACCAAATTCAACGCACCAAATTCATTTTGGACGTATGAGTCGAATATCAGGAAATCATTTTATGTCAAAATAATTGATTTAGAAATTTACTATAACATTTATGAATGATATAATAAACACGAAAAAAGATATTTTAAAATTCAAATAATTAACATAATTTTAATATTACCAAAAATAAATAACGTATGTTATAAATTACACTCATGGAAAGGGACACTTAACATTAACAACCACATTTTAAATGATTTAAGGATTTATTTTATAAATCATTATCTTCCATGTACATTTCATAAAAATATTTTATTGATGTATTTGTGTGGACATATGTGGTTTATAAGGATAATTATATTTATATTTTGACTTTATTTAATTTTTTAAAAATGTTATCTCATTCTATATTATATATGTATCATTTTGAATTTATATATAAAATATAAATAGAATGTTCTTTTATAATGTATACTTAATCAATGGTCTTTTATTTTACCAAACCCATTATTTTTTATTTGGATTACATTAAAATATTTCATGTTTTTCTTAGAGAAACCCCCTTCTCAGCTATATTATGGGTATGAAAAAAAAGTTTTTTAAATGGAATAAAACTTTAAAAATACAAATATATTTTATTATGTATAAAATGAATCATTATAGGAGTGTAATGGTGAAAATTACAGGATATGTTTTTTTCATTATTATGTTGTGGTTCTTCATAACTATCAGGAATAATGTTTGGTTTAGTTATAAACCTAGTAAATGTGATTTAATTATAAACAATTGACTAGTTGTTCTATTATAAACCAATGATGGGGGCGGTGATATCCCTCTAGTGCATTGGGTTATAACTATGTTTAATGTTTACCATAAGGGTTATTACATGTATAAAAGTGATCGTAAGAGTGAAAATAAAATTATTATTCAAGATATATATTTTCATTTTGAGGTTTTTTTATTAGTTTTCATTGAAATTTACTGATTTCAAAAGGTATTGTAATGAACTTTTGTTTCAAATCAATGAGTATTACCTTTAGTGTAAAAAATATGCTCTTTAAGAAAGAAGATTTATTTGGTTTTAGTTTTTTTATGAAACCATAATTATTATTAATTTACCATTATGTTCTTTTATTGATTTTTTTGAAAGGATTTAGGTAGTACAGTTGATTTCATGAGTATGTAAATTCTTATTAGATCTAAAATCATATAATATTAAATCAAAACCATCTCTTATGGTCTCATGGTTTTAAAATAACTAATTTTTCTATTTCATTAATTTGTTATGTCCCTTTTGAATATATTTTTTCCACATCCCACTTTTTCAAAATCTTCTCATTAGGTTTAAAGGTTTAATAGGGATAAGGATCTTCCTATCATAACTATTTTAAGATATGTATTTAAAAGAAAACATTATATGTCATAAATTTTGTTTTATGAAAATTTTATACTAAAATGGAGAATCCATTTTGATGTAATATTTATTTCTTTATAAGTGTGATGACCTAATTCTAAAATCTCAAAATAATAATGATCCATAAATATATTATAATTAACTCCTAAAGATATATTATGTAATTTTAATTTCTTTTTACTTATATAAAATAATAAAATACATAATTTTTATATGGGTTTGAGTATTTATTCATTGGCTCAGATACATCCACTGTGCAACTTGTTCCAGTCCACCATAAACATGATTCTATTTAGTAACATGGATACTTCCCCTTCATCTTTTTCTTTATCCATCAAAATCCACAAAATAAAAATTAAAAAAGAATTAAAATTTGGAATGAATTTAAATATTAAAATATAAAGGACTTATTAAATTTCGATGGTCAAGGTATTTATAAACTCCCCACAATTGGGTGTATCATATCTAATAAGCTTCAGCTGGCTATCTAATAAAATATGTCAAGCCAATTGATTTTTAATTTAATTCATATAAAATGATTAAAATATTAGAAAAAACATTTAATTATTTAGTTATTTTATTTGATTTTATGATCCGAATGAAAGTTTTTATGAAATTGGGCTTATTCTGCACAAAATTCTATGGAAAAGTATGCTATTTTATGATAATATTAATGGAATTTTCAAGGGTACCAGTCACCACACTTATAATAATTCATATAAAACCCACACATATTCACACAAATTGAGAAATATGAATCTATAAAATATTTAACCAAATAATAACCCAAATAATCTCCCCATATCATAGATTTATTTATCTCACCAAATGTATAATACAAGATAGTAAAAGATGTATGCCAAATAAGGATATCTTATTAAGTGATAATTATATTAAATATGTTATTAAATTATTAATTACGAAGCCAATTCCATTAAATAAATTATATCCATCATAATATAAAGAAATTAGTATAATAAATATCTTTAGATTTTTTCATACTAATGTAATAATAATTATCTACCTCTGTCCCACTTAATGGAAGATGAAAACGTCGCTTACATGTACATGTGGAAAACGACACAAATGAAGCAATCATTCTAATAATATATATATGCATTTAATGAATATATATGATATTTAGGTCCTAATTGATATTTTATAAATATTAATTTTTTTATACCTTCTATTTATTTCATATATTGAATAATGAAAACATCACATGTTTGAATTTGTAGACTACCGCATCCACAATGTAATGTATTTATTTTTTCTTTTTTTATTCACATGGTTGGTTATGAAAGTTTATATAACAAAATAATATTATATTTTTTCTTGATTATGATTTTGAAAATGTGACCATGGTGAAAGGATCATAATCCTTCAACTGAATCACGTGTGGAAAATAGAATACATGACACCTAAATAATTGTTTTAATGGAGAATTTTTAAATGATGGGTAATTATAAATTATAAAATTATCATAATTGAAATGTATTAAGGAATAACAATCACGTATATATTTATAATTCATATACATTTAGTATAAATTTGTTTATGAAACATAGTAAGAATTTTGTTACATGAGGAAAGGGTTTATGTTAAAATATCACTTTTTCAGGATTATTTGTGTTTCAATTTCCATTATAGGAATTATGATTTTATTTTGTAACAAAACCCATATATTTTATTATTTTCTTATATTTATATTTTTTTATTTATTATATCTAATTTCACTATTTTAGAAAAAAATTATAATATTTTCAGGAAAAGGAAATAATATTTCTATATTTTTTGAATAGAAATATTTCTCACCTATATTGATGTTCGAAAAAATTTAATTATGGATGTTCTTATCCAATCATAAGTAACTTATAAAGGTATTTTTATTGAATCTCTGAATTTATATACATTTATCTAACATGAATGCTTTTAGACTTTTCTAAATGGGTAATTTTATACATTGATTATAAAATGTGACATAAATATTTTTAATTTCAATAGAATGAAAATATTATTTTTCATCATGTTCTTTCATCACCATGAAAATTAACTTACAGGTATCCATGTAATTGTTATTAATATCTTATTCATATTGTTTATGTTTTAGTTTTTAATGACTATATAAATAATAGAATTTTTTCCTCTCTTAAATGTATATATTTAGTGATTAAAAAAAGGATTTTTGGACTATGTATATATTAATCTATACCATTAAATACCAATACTTATATTGTACTTATAAAGAATTTAATTTTCTTACTTTACCATAGTCTTTTATTATTATTTTTATATTAAAAAATGTAAAAGTCATTAAAATAAAAACATTATAAAAATTGGTGACACTACTACTCAATATACATTTTCTCAGAACATGATTCTTATATTTAAACACTTGTTTCATTAAAAGCATGTTCCCTTCATTTATGATGAATCCATTTAGTATAATAATAGAAATTTGTAATATTTATAAACCAATTTAATCCCTATTAGAATGACTTGAAAATGTGGAATGATCCCAAAAACACAATAATGGATATATAAGGAAATAAAACTATTAGTCCATTTTTTAAAAACATAAAATCACATATAAAATTTCCCTATTATATAAATAACATTGAAATTGATAAAATTATTTACATACTCAATAAATCATCAACACATACCACATAATATCATAATATTCACAATATAAATCATAAATTTTAAATAATAATCAGGAAGTTTTCTTATAAAACATAGAAAACCATAGATATATTTTCCTATAAAACATATTATTAACCCATAAAAATTTATATAAAAATTCTTTTAAACATAAACTCATTATTTAAAAATATTAAATATAAAAACTTTAATAAAAAATTTATTCCAACCACATAATAGTTAGTTAGGTTCATTGGGATATAATATTAAAAACGCTCTTACAAAAACACATAAAATAAGAATAAATTTCATTGTCAATCCAGACATTAATTCATCTAAAACAAAATCGAAAAACAATTCATAATGGAGAAATATTATAAAGTCATATCATCCAGAGAAATATCAAGCACACCTATCATCCTTTAAAATTCCTATATACCACATCATGATAATTTTTTATGAATTTAGGTTTTCAATATAAAATCCTTAATAATATCATTAAAACTAATAGGAAACATCACTTTAAATTTTCATATAAAATTTTAGATAACAATTTCATTCATTAAAAAAAGAAAAAAGAAAAAAATTGAGTACAACAGCAATATGATATTTTATTAAAGAACATATAGTCATGTATATTATTGTTAATAAATTGTATTTTATGGTTGTAAAAGGTTATATATAAAAATATATTAGTAAATATTTATTTTTTTTTTATAAGTTCAAAAATAATAAACATCAAAAAAATTTATAAGATTCCATTTTATAACCATAAAAAAGAGAATTAAGAACAGATAAAAATATAATTAAAAATATTTTATCTATAATTAAGAATATTCTTGAAATATTTAAATGAATTTGGATATAGAGGAAATTTTTTTGAAAAGAAAGCATTAAAATAAATTTTTTATGGGAAATTTATTTCCTCAGTTCATTCTCCAAACGTACATACTGTAAATACTATATAATAACTATATGATAATTATTTCCACCCATATGTCATATTCCATATTTATAATGACTTCTTTATCAAATTTATTTCATTTATAACCTTGTATTACATGGGTACTAAATCATGTAAGTACATGTGACACATTTTCATAATGTTCATTTAATAATCATAAAACACCTTCTACTAGATGAACATTGATATAAAGTTATAATTGATTTAAATATATAGAATACTAGTCCTGACATAATAATAATTTTTATAAATTAAAAATGTAATATTAAATCTTATAAAGGATTATATAGAAAATTTATAACATGTAATCAAACAGTTGGTCATCCACTTGTACACATGAGTGACATTAAAATTTTAAAACATTTATAAGTTTAAGAAGGTAATAATTATATAAAATTTAGGGAGAAATAATTATTTATTTAATATCATATATATTAATTAAATTAATTATAATTACAATCCATGTGAGGAGGTGGTGATGTACAAAAGAAATTGTTTTATGGATGGCATAATCTGAATGTACACATTGGCAATGTTTTTATTTCCCATGGGAACGAGAAGGATATGAATAAGGGTCAAACAATATACATAACATAATTTATCTATATTGGAGATACATAGGTTTTTATATCACAATGGTTATGATTTTTTTATATTTTTAGAATAAAAAGTAATGATTAAATAACATGTTTATGTTTCATACCATTTCTTCGGAAACCAATATTTAGATTACACCTTCTGCCAACAAGAAAAATTTTAGCAAGAAAAACACATCAATGTAATAGAGATGATAGTGTTAATGAATTTAGAATGGTCGTGTTTGAGTTAAATAGATAATATTATGTGGGGGAGATATGATATTTGGTTCCCATATATCACTAATGGGAGTGACATACATGGAATTTTTCATAAATTTTAAATATTATAATTTTTTACCCATGGGATTATGGCACAAAATAATTCAAAATTTTAAGATAAGGTGATAATGGTCAAAATAATATCATCTATTATGAATTAATATATTATTTTATGAACTTATCTCTTAGTTTTTATAATAGTTAACATTGTTTACCCATTAATTGGTTAACAAATTTTTTCTATGATAACTATTCAATAAGATCAATAACGAAATAATCCTAAATAACAAATATATACCCTATAATTAAATTTAGTTATTCTCTTTTTCAATGTTCAAGTTTTTTCTATTTCAAATACTAATTATATAAAACAGTAAAAAAGAAAATGAAAATAATTTTTTAAGAAATATGATTTTTTAAACCTAAAAATAATTTTATACCAAAATAATGAAAAAAATTGATTCCTATGGAATTAATTTGAATATTTTTATCCAATAGGGGATAATTTTACTTTTCCAAAAATAGTAGAATTATTTTTATAAGTTCATGGAATGAAATTATAGTGTTTAAAAAATAATTTTAGTTTTCACTATTCATACACAAAAAATCTACTCAAAAGAAATAAAAAAATCACCATAAATAATATTTTATATGATGATATCATAATAAGAGTCCATTTATTTAATTTTTTTTAAAATTTATAAATTTAACATTAATAAAAGTATAAAATAATCGGAAACAGATTAGTCCTAAGGAGTCTATTTTTTTAATAATCATTAAATTTTATTATAATGAAACTAAATGTAGAAAATCAAACCAAGATTAGTAATAATGAATTATGTTGATTTCATAGTTACATAACCTCGGGTGTCTCATTCTTCCTCCTCCTCCTTATAAAAATTTCATCCTCACATTATTTTGATCACTTATAATATTTCTTCTCAAATAATTTAGTTCTTCTATAAAAATTACAAAATTGACCTACCTTATTCTTTGACATATGACCTTTGTGATCCTGAATCATCATTGGCATTTCATTATTTGAAATATTTTCTTCAAAATGTATCACCTCATGGCTAAAATAAATATATGAATTAGGAATATGTTACTTTAAAATACTAACATGAAGGATATCATGTACTGGAGATAAAATCAAAATAAGAGATACTTAGTATCAATTGATAATAGATTTTATAGGATTTCATATGGCATAATAAAAAATAGAAGTAACTTTTCATTTTTACCCAATCACATAAAAACATATCAGATTTCATAAGACTCGCCCAATGTTTTTTTAACTACACTTATTACTAAAGGGATTCTTTGAACACATACATTTGGATTTAATTAAATATTGATTTCCTATATCCTTCCACCTATTAACATTCATGTCATTATGGTTGTAAATGTAAAATAAATCTATATAATGCTAATCATCACATCATATGGAATTTTTATTCTATTAGAAAAAGACTAAAATAATATTCACCTCATAAACATAGAATCAATCATATGTAAAACATTTCAATTTTTCTATAATTTTTTAGAATGAAGTATTTTTTATATGTATTGAATCTAGTAAAACTAGATTCTTATGTGGGAACAAATTCCTCATTATGATTCAATATCAATTATTTCATTCCAATTACATGTAAAACAACCTTATAAAAATTCTTCTCAAGGAGAAAGATCATTTAATTATGAAAACTATAAGGAATCAATCATATTTTTCTCCTTGTAATTTTTTTCCAATAACCATAACAAATCAGCCTCAAATTACAAATGATAAATTTTAATAACATCATTATTATGTTCAAAATATCCCGAAACATAAAAAATATTTTCCAAATTTAGAATCCTTAATTTTACTATCACATTTTCTGAGGATACACCAAATTCTATATAGAGTAGTTTCAATAAATTTCCTATAATAGATATGTACCTCTGTGGTGGGTTTGGATTCTTGATAAAATGCATACCACTATTAATAACCTATAAAATTATACAAAACATAGATAAAAACTATTATTTTCTAATTCCCACCATTATAGGTTTCTAATTCATAAGGATAATATCGTCCTTTTTTACATCATTCACACTATTTACATTTTGGAAAACCATTAGGTAACAAATCCATATTATATGAAGAATCCCATAAACCATCAATTTTTTAACATTATAATATATACAATATATTAACATCACTAAAAATTATTTGCTTAATAACATTGTAAGTTCAAAGATCATTATAATTTAACCATTTGCATGTTTCTAAATCATGTGGTTCTCATATGGGGATTAGTGGATGTCTGGATCTATTTGGATACTAAAATCCTGGATTTAGGGGAACAGACTATATATTTATGGGTTTATAACATTAATTGGGTTTAATACATAAGTGGGTTTTATATTTTATATTAAAAACCATGTACATTAGGTTATAAACTTGATGTTTTCAAAAAAAAAAATTTCAGTTGAATTTTTGAGGTGACATTTTTTCAGTCAATTATAAAATAAAAGATATTGATGAAAAAAATGATTATTTACATGATAAATTTCACATGAATTGTGACTCTATAATTTGTATCACTACTTATCTTTTCTCAAAATCTACATTTCCTTCTCGATGCTTCCAAAGGCCATTGATGGGTTTTCATGGTGTTTCGTGAGCCCTTCAAAGCGGATCAATCTCATCTTTTCATATTTGATATACGATGATCTAAGGTATGTCTCAACTCTTAACTTATGGTTATTTTATATTGTTCCTCATACGTTACCTGCAATAAAAATATGGTTCCCTCTCAATGGTCAAAAATTTATTTTTATGTTGTTTTCATAGTTGTGGAATGAATTCCATGGAGGGATGTAATCTTCTTTTACGAGAGGTGATTTGGATATGTAACATTGATCTGTTCTTTTGTAAATAATTTTGATTCCTTTGATGTAAAGGATTCATTGATTCTATTTACATTTTTGAAATTTTATTTTCATTATGGGTTATCCCTTTTTTGTGAAATTAAATTAATCTAATAAGGATTGAACCTAATTAATATGGAATAAGTTCTTATATAGAAATAACAAGTTGTTTCGTTATAACATACAAATGTTTGAAGCTGGATTTGATAGATATCGTTCTATTTTTACTATGTTTTTTAGAATTTATTATAATTGTTTTAGAATCTTGAAATTAATTAAACTATTATATAATGTAACCACATAATTAATTTATTAATTTGACTAATAATTAATTAAAAGTCATGTTTTAAATCCGGGGTTATATGTATGTTTATTGAAATTAATTTTTTTCATGGAACACGTTAAATAGAATAGTATCTACAATGTTTTAATGTAATTTATAAAATATGTTGATAAAATTAATACATACTAATGATAATAAAAATACGAAATGTTCAATTATAATTGTACTACTCTGAGTTTTTTGAAACTATAATTAATTACATTATCATGTTAAACATTTAAATGATTGTTATAGATTACACCATAGGTTGCTCATATTCTGAATTAGTGAATAATGAATTAGCTTATTCATGATATAATATTAAATATTTTCTTTATAATGATAAATATTTATGGTAGGATATTCCTATTTTCTTTTAGGCAGAATGCATTATATTGGGAATCACGATAGTTCATTTTCATTTGAATGGCCAATTACTAGTTTTAGTGCCAGGTTGTCCTAAATATTATTATTTTTCCTTGTTATTTCTTTTGGATAGTATATAGGTTATGATCTACGGGTATGATCCTTTTCATTTTTTTAAGATTCAAAATTTTAATGTGATCCTAGGATGGATGATCTTGGGATGGATGATGTGATAGGGGTTAGGTTGGCCTGGATGTTTTATGAGAAGTTGAAACCTGTGGTGACAAGATGCATCTAGATTTATATGTCGTATTTTTGGATAACATGAACTATTTTGGAACAGGAAGAATTTGGGATTACCCATCAATGTGTTAAAAGTGAATTCTTTTATGATATGAACCCCTATAATGATAAATAGTTGTGTTAATTTTTTATCTGCATTATTTTCCCCACTTCTTTAGGTAGATAGATGTTCTTTGTTCTTTTTTTTTCTTTATAATTGTATTGGATGATTTCCTAGAGTGCATATAATTAATTAATGTTCAATAATGTTTAAAAAATGTATATCCCTTCTGGATGTTTAATGCTGGAATGAAAAAGAGGTGACCTAGAGAAACCGTGGAATAAGTTTGTACTATTCTAGGAGATAATGGACTTAAATATCATTATTAGTGAATTATAATAGAGAGTAATGCTAACAGTTATTGAATTTTTTAATCAAACTATAATTTTTTAAAAATTAATGATGTTATTTAATGTTACTTTAAAATAGTTATGTACGTGTAGTATATTTAATACCTAGTAGTGGTAGTCGGTTATCAAGTGACAATAGCTATAGTTGAGACAAGGAAAAGGTTAATCCAATAGTTTGGTTTTGAGAAAATTTATATCCTATTTATTTTTTATTTCATATGCTACCCACCCATGTAAATTATAATGAATAAAACCTAGTGGAATCTAGGATGGTGTGTTCCCAAACATCATGGTTGGATGATGATGAATGTGTTTCCCCTCTAGCCCAACTCTCTTCACTTGGCAGTTCACATACTGGCATGCCCAAAGTTTATTTTCTTTATATATATATATATATATATGTTTGTGTGTGTGTGTATTTTGAGGGTTGGGATGTCTATTTTGTATTTTTACAAACGTGTATATCCATATATTTTATCCAAAGGATTATTATATGTATGACATGTATATAATTTTATATCTTGAGTTACCTTACTCAGTGTGTGGGATGTTATGGTTTTAGTTATAATACCCTATTTATGATTCAAATCATACAGTCTATGGTGCCTCCTAGAAACTTATTGATTAATAAATGATGAGGTGAGATGGTATTATGTGATGCATAATGTGAATCTTTGGATACCGATCTTAGGTGTCTGTATCATGTCGTATATTGCAATGCTATTGATTAGGATGTGCAACATCAGGGAGAGTAAAAAACTGGTGGGGAATCATGAGTGGGGTAACCATAATGATTCATTACTATATTATATGATCTCTTGTATGTGATATTTGGTGAGATAATTCCATGGTGATGTTGGGAACATAATATACTTATTTAGGTGATGAATTAGTTTCACTGTTGTTCATTATGCACTAACATGATTTCTTTACCATTTTCAAGAGAATCTATAATGGGGATCCTATTGAGTATATAGTTATTCTAACCCCACATATATATATGAAGTATTTTTATTCCAAAAATAATTGTTTGGAGATAAAGCTAGATATTAATAAGTCCATATTTTTCAGGTAAAATTTGGATATCATGGTCACATGGTAATTGTTTTTTTTAGTTGTATTAGTGTTGCATAAAACTGAATATATGAACTTCGGATTAATTTTATATATATTAGTAGGTGGTTATTGGTGTATTCATATTCTCACTCGTACTTTTGAATATTATTTTATATTTAAATGCCTCCCATATGTATTATTATTATAACCGCAGGGATAGTCTCTAACTCAGGGCCTATTAGATACATGAATCAAGTAGTAACCATCTCCCTTCTCTCTTTTCCATCCCAAGAGAGGTACTCTTTTGTGGGATGGGTCATGACAGTGTGCTATAAAATGTTCTGGATGAGGGATTGGATATAGTGTTGAGTTATTCACATGTGAGATAGAATTTTTAGTTGGGAAACAATTTATTATATGTTAAGTAAGAGATGTAAAAATGGGATATTAGATAATATACATCTGTTTGTATCCACCAATGATTAGGTGCACATAACATTATGTTTATTGAGAAAATAATTTATGATGGATGTAGGGTAGAGACATATGAAAAGATCCTATATCAGTATTAATTTCACCTATGTGTGAAATGGGTAGACCTTGGTATATGTTAACACCTTCAAAAAGATAATATATATAAATAAATAATAAATCTCAAGTATTAGCAAATATAGGTTACAAGAAATAACGATTTATTCATTATAAAGGAATGGACCTTGGTCGATATTTCTATTAGGTTCATTATTAATATGTTTAATAGGATTTTCCTATTAATAGCCACATAATAGAGTTCAATGACCATGACACTTAGAGGAGGATAAAAAACGTGTTTCAATTCCATATTCTGCAACAAATTGGATTTGGGTTGATTTCACTTCTTGAATTCTATAATTGAACCCACCTCTCCTTTCTAAAATAAATTGGATCCTCTCACAACGAGATGAAATACGTGAGGGGAGTTGAAGGGAGTTTTTGTCTCTTTGGGTTGTCTGAGTCTTTGGGTATCATGTTTGACCACGTTGCGTTTGAACGTCCCCTGTAAACTGTGAAAAAAATTCTAGCAGGGAAGGGTGAAGGTAGTTTAGAATTATCGGTGTTGACTGATGGTTTGAAAGGCTCATAGTGCTTCCATCGGCTGCAAGAGTCATGTTTGGTGATGTCTTGCAGTGTGAGTTCTCTTGAAGAGAAATTATAGATTTCGTAGGATTTTTTTTGGAATCCCTGTTTTGATAGGGGTGTGTCCTCTCTGGGAGTTCTAATTTTTCAGTTTGAAGGGGATTGTTTGTTTTGCGTATTTCCTTCTTATGTTTCGTGGATTATGTGAAGAGGTGATTCATGTGCATCATCTAAACCTCTGTTCTAGTGGATGTACTGTGAGGGATTAGTTTTATGTCATGGTGTGTGGTGTTTTTTTGGTGATGAATCGTTTGTGGTGTGGTTGTGTATGACTCCAAAATGTGAAGCTCCGTTTGAGAGCCTTCAATACCTGACTGTGAGGCAGGAAATGCTTCAAACATTCGGTCTCTAGAAATAGGACTCGGATTGAAGCTGACGTGTGGTCAGAAACCGAGAGCGTATATGGGACCCTGATCTTGTTTCTTTCATCGATGTTGAAAGTCAAATAAGTTTAAATTGTTTTATGTGGTTCCATTTCGAATGACCCGTTTTGGTGATTGGGGTTTCTCATGGCTACGAGGAGGTGTGGTTGACTTGTTACAATTTTGTATTGGGGTCACATCCCAATGGATGTTATCACTTTTAGAGGTCCTTATGGTGTCTCTTTGGGTAAATTGGTCTCAATGATGTATGGTGATCATCCGGGGACGGTGAGACGTTGGATTGTCTTCGATTGTGGTTTTAACACCCGATGGTTAGGCCCCTCCCTCCCCATCCATTGGTGGGGTGTTGGGTCAGTTTTGGGATGAATTTGAGTTCATGCATTTTCATTGGTGCCAAAAGTTGTGAGACCCATTCGGGGCCTCACTAGAACTCTCTATAAAAAACAGATAATACCCTAATATTATGGTGGGCAGTCTATTTGAGCCTCCCTGTGTCGATTTTCTAGTCTCTTCTCGGGATTTGATAAATTTCTTATAGTGGGGAGCCACATCGATCTTCCCCATGTTACCCTTCTAGTTCTGATCCTATATATGACTTAGTGATAGGTGATACGAGTGCATCTTGGATGAGGTTTGGTCTTGTGTGTTCACTCCAATAAAACGGTGGGGTTTTCGTTAAATGGTGATTAAGGTGTTCGGTTCATGAAGTGGGTTCCTATGGGTGTAAGAGTTACTTTCCGTAATTGATCAACTACAGGTTTCCTAGCTCTTTAGGTCGGGCGACACAAATTAGAAAGTATTTTTACAAATTTCTTGAGTTTTCATTTTAGTCACCTTCTCTAAGCATGATGCATTTTCCTCTCTCTTATT
The DNA here is from genome assembly GCA_963277665.1 of Viscum album. Lineage (NCBI taxonomy): Eukaryota > Viridiplantae > Streptophyta > Magnoliopsida > Santalales > Viscaceae > Viscum > Viscum album. The sequence continues at coordinate 1,879,121,910 of OY728161.1, forward strand.
TTTTTCATAGGGATCCCATTGAACCTTAAGGGGGTGTTGTTTCTTACTCTATGTCTCAGCCTTAGTTGTGGATTTCTAGGGATGTAAAAAGCATTATAGTGGGAGAATTGTAACACCTGCCCTTTAATGTTTATTTATTTTATTAATTTTTATTTGCGTCATGTAGTTCGGCTTGAAGCTTGAAATAATTTTCTAGTTCTTGTTTTTTTTTGAAATGCACGTTTTGTCCTAGACAGCTTTCAGCACGCCGCTGTCGAATCCTTGTGGGCTCGCCTAGGTCATCGGGCGGCCTTCCCTAGTTCATCGCATGGCATGCCCAATGTTCAAGGAAGATGAATAAAATGTAATGAATAATAAAATAAAACTAAAATAAAATTAAATAAGAACAGTGAAAAAAATTAATAATTTATTTTAATGATAATTGTATTATTAATATTTGAGGATTTTATTATCATCATCATCATCATTATTATTATTACTTCTATTATTTTTATTCGCTTTGGTGAATCTTTGTCAATGCATGGGTCGAGCTCTATTAAAATTTTAAAATATTCTGATAAATGAATATTTTCGGTGTGGCAGCGTCTGACGCACGGGTAGGGGATGCTCAAAGTCGCACAACCTTACCCATGTCACCACACAACCTCTCCTGGTTCTCCACAGTACATGCCTGACGTTTAGTGAAAAATAAATAAAGTGAAATGAAAATAAATGAGAAAAATGTTCAAGGAATTATTTTAATAACAGAATGGTAATTTCAATTATTATTATTATTTTCACTAATATCTTAATTAGGTTATAATTTTTAATTAAATTATGATTATAATAAAATTATTCACATGTTATCAACAATATAATTAATGTTTTTATTATTATTATTTTTAGGATTCATTGTTTTTTTATTTTTTATTTTTTTTTATTTATTTTTTCATGATCTTTCCCGTATTTTTTCCCCTTTCCCTTTTATTCTCCCCTCTCCCTTTCTCTCTATCTCCCGTCACCCCTTGGATTTTTTGTCGCGCCGCATTACCCCCCCCCCCCCAAACAATACTTTCTCTTTTGTTGTGCCTCCCTCCTGGCCTACAGGCGACACCACACCCCCCTCGTCTAGCCCCTCCTACCCTGCTCACCGCCTCCCATGGATCCTGGTCGCGTCGTTGGCCATCGCACAGCCGCACCTCCTCCCTGGTCGACCCATCCTCTCCTAGTTTCGCGACCCCCACCACCGGACCAGCCTCCCTCCAGGCTGGCCAGGTCACTGGTGCCGTTGCCAGTTTCACATCCCGCTCTATCCGACGGTCTATGCACGCCACCCCATGTCCAGCCAGTCGGTCTCCCTCTGACGATTCCTAGCTGATGCCCTTACCCTGGCTCGCGTCCTCTAGCTTGTCTTCCTCTGGAACACACGACGTTCAAAGACACCCTCTTCCAATTGATTCCTCTTTTTCTTCTTTAATTATTTTTAATTCCTAGTTATTCCGTGGGTGGGGTACTTGTTTTAGGGGTTTATCTTTATTTTATTTGGTTCGAAATATTTATTTTAAATTTTAAATCGAGTTAGTTGCGGTGTAAATTGGGTGAGATTGGAGTTCCACACCAATGTTTAGAAGTTTTCGACATCGAGGTAGGTGGTTCCATACCCTTGAATCATTTGATTACTTTAATATTTTTATTTTATTTTATAAAATGTTGTGTAAACTATTTGCGTGATGCGAGTGCAATTTGTTGAAAAAAAGGTTGTCGTGATAAATTTCATGTTTCATGAGAAATCAGGTGAGGTTTATGTGTAAACCTGTCTTAGATCACTAAATGGAGTTTTCATAAATTGTTAAAATAATTTTTTGATTGTATGTTTTATGTGAATCATATTTTTGAAAGGGTTATGATGTGTGTGTGGGTTTTGATAGGAGATTTTGGTTATAGTTAGTGAAAATTTCTCTTGGTTTCTTTGAAAGGTTTCATTAAATGTGTAGTTGATTATTTAGATTAAAAAAGTATTGTGAAAGTGGTTTTTAGGAATATTTGGCGTGCAATTGTTTTGAAAATGTTTTTCTTCTTCATGTGAATTTTTTTTGTTTTGAAGTGAGAAATTGTGGCATGCTTTTGTGATGTCTTATAAATTGAGAATTTTCTTATTTAAGTGCTATTTAGAATGTGAAACCTGATTTAATGGTTTTTGGGGTTTGTTTAGTAGGTGAGAAGTGTGTCTTCAGGGCACTTAAGTGTGTGTGTATTTAAAGGGAGATTTTCAATGTAAAATGACTCACATTGGGGGTGTGTTTTCCTTATTGTGTACTTTTGAAATTGATTTTCAAAATTGTTCGAATAGTGGAAAACATGTTTTGATATGGTTACCTTGTGTATTTGGTTTTAAAGTTTATTCACTATTTAGAATCAAGTGGTTTTTGCTGTAAAGTCTTTTTGGTTTTCCTTGAAATGATCTAATAAATAATTAAAGGATTTATTGAATTAATTAGATGGAATGAATTTGTTATTTTTAAAGAGGTTAATACGCATTGGTTTTTAAAGTAGTATGTTTATTTAAAATAATACATGTTCTTGGTGTAAACCCTCTTTGCTTCACCTGGTGTTGTTTTATACAAGCTGCGAACAGTTCATTCAATTGTGTAATTGGAGAAAAACTAGTTTTAAAGATATCTTGTTAAAAAAGTGGTAGAAATAACTTTCCTACTTATATTTAGGTATGTTTATTGCATCGGCCCTTTTATGTTGACTAATAAAGTTTTCTAAGTTTTGAAAATTAATCATGTTCTTCTTTGAGTGGTTCCAAATGGGATTTGTAAAACAACGAAGCAACAAAAAATGAATTTTGGAGAGGTCTTTTGAGGTGCATGTGTTTTTTTTAAATGGTTTTTGGGTATGAAAGTGGTGGATTTTGGTTTAATGTATGATTTGGTTAGTGATATGTTATGTGAGTGTGGAACTTGTTTGAGAAAAAGGAAAAAGCCCGGGTACCTAGGTGGGCGGACTAGGACTAGTATGCTAGATGAAACGTGTGTGGTTCTTCCCAGTTTCATCTGGCATGATTGACATTTCAACACTTACTAATCTTTTGTGATGATTCGAGACCACTAGGTTATGGATGTGTTTCCAAACTAGTTACTCGTTCAAGAGAGTGTTGATTATTTTGGTTCCTATGCCACGTTTACATCGAGGTACGAAGTCTCTAGCACACCACGCATACTAGCTGCTTTTGAGGATTTACTCAAAGAGCTCTACTATTCATGATGTGGTGCCTTCCATTTTCATATAGAGGACCACATGATTATGTGCATATGAATTTTAATTTTTTTCTTTCCAGTTTAAAGTAGTTTTTGTGAAATATTTTTTCTTTTAGTGGTCTTTTTTTTTCTTTTCACTGGCTTTTAAATGTTTTCCTTAAAATAACATTTAAAGTATGGTCTTAAATAGTCATGTTAAATTATCTTTTTTATACAGGAGCATGGAAAATTTTTATTTGGTGGTATCCTACTGGGCTCTTGGCTAACACCATACATACACCTTTGGGTGTATATAGACCCTATTCTTGTGTATTCCAGGTTGTGACATAGTGCCTAGTGTCAGTGGTTTTAGATTTTGTTGGTCATTTCTTGTAGGATGGTGTTAGTAACTTGGGGAATTCTGCTTCTCATATCACATGGAGGTTGGTATTGGAGTTTCGTTCTCAATCCTTATTGTTATTATCTTTAGATTTTTAGTTGAATTGTAGATTTAAACTTGTTTATAGTTTAAAGATGTGTTTGGTTGTCTATTTCCAGTTTCATTTTATTTATCTCGTTAGTTGTTTTTTGTCTCTTATTTCAGGTAAACTGTTCCCACATATTATTCTGATACCCACGCACTTGTGCCACCCCATGGGGATTTGGATTGCCCTTCAGGCCATGTCACGGACCAGGTCGGGATCCAGGTCGGATGGCGACCTGGCTTGGCTCGTGACAAAATGGTATTAGAGGAGGTTTTCCCTCTTGGTTCGTGTTCTTTTGGAATAAAGATAGGGTTGACCAAAGTTAATGTTGTCATAACTCAACGTTTTAGCAACAAGATAGGTTCCTGGCCAGCACACCACATGGAAAAACTTGAATTACTAGAGTAAGTTGAGTTTTTTATGAGTCTTTGGTCCATGTGGTTAATCTTGTTAAGGGAAATGAAGAGGGTGTAGGTTCAATGGTCCTAGTGAGATCGTAGGGTCTGTAAGCCATGTGGATCTGGGGATGTTTTCCAACAATACCCTCTATGGTGGTGGCATGACTGTCGTATGGCCACGAACCATATGTTCCAATTACCCGCCGACAATAGTTTTCTCTTGCATCGTTCCCCATTTGTTTGTTTTGGATTCATGGAAATATGGATTTTTTTAAAAATGATTTGGTATTGGAAAATGTTTTTAAATGAAGCACTTTAAAAAGAAAATGATGTGTGAGATTTATAAAGTGTGGGTTGAATGTTTTGGTTTTCAAAAAAATGGAAAGGCATGTATTTGATCCTTTGTGTTCTCCTGGACAACCACATGCATGATTGTATATGGAAATAGAAATGGTCAATGTCTAGAGCGAATGAATTCTTGGATGGATATGAGGTGGGTGCTGGTGTGGCACAGGAACATGCATGTGAAAGGCCCATGGGACACCGTTGGTGTTTGTGAAACACACTAAATTTTCTTCTTTTCGAAATGATTTGTTAAATGGGAATTCAGTGTTCTAATAACCGGTTTCTACGATGTGTGTTGTGGTGTTTTTGAAATGTTGGATGTGAGATGTTTTTAGCTGAGAATATTTTTTGAATGATTTTTGTCCTAAGTTTGAATTAAAATTTTTATATTGGTGTGAAAGCATGTGGTTAGAGAATTCTTTTGAAAAAGTGCTTTAGGAATCCCTTGTAGTGGTTCCCCCTACACATTTAGTGTTCTCTTGTGGTATGTTTTCACCATTGGACCATTTTGGTTGGGTCCATGGTTTTTTTTCTTTAATAGTGCATACCCCCCCATAATGCATTAACATGCAATTGAAGTGCAGCCACAGATAATTCACCATTGGCCGGACCTCTAGTTGATCGAAGGACTCTCTTTTGAATTCTAGAATTGAACTCACCTCTCCTTTCTACAAAAAAATGGATTCTCTCGGGGCAAGATGAGAGATGCAAGGTGTATTGAAGGGAGTTTTGGTCTCTTTGAGTAGTCTGATTCCTCGGGTATGATTTTTGACCACATTGCGTCTGAAGGTCCCTTGGAAACCATGAAGGAAATTTCAATTGGGAAGGGTGAAGGCGGTTTTGAATTATCGGTGTTGACCGATGGGTTGAATGGCTCGTAGTGCATCCATCGGCCTCAAGAGACAAGATTGGTGATGTCTTGCATTGTGAGTTCTGTTGAAGTGCAAGGTTGGATTTCATAGGATCCTTCAGAAATCCCAGTTTTCATTGGAGTGTGTCCACTCGGGGAGTTTTAATTTTTCTGTTCGAAGGGGAGTGTTTGTTGTGCGTTTTTTCTTCTTATGTTTCATGGTTTAGGTGAATTGGTGATTCATGTGAATCATCTAAACCTCTGATCTAGTGGATTTACTCTGAGGGAGTAGTTTTATGTTGTGTTGTGTTGTCTTTGTTGGTGTTGACTCGGTTGCCGTGTGGTTGCATGAGACGCCAAAAGGAGAATCTCCATTGGGAAGTCTTCAATACCTGACTGTGAGGTAGGAAATGCTTCAAACATTTGGTATCCAGCCATAGGCTTCTGAGTGAAGCCGGCGCGTGGTCCAGAATCGACAGAGTGTGTGGGACCCTGATCTTGTTTTTATCATCGTTGTTGAAAGTCAAAGCAGTTTAAATTGTTTATTTTGGTTCAATTTCGAATGACCCATTTTGGTGCATGGGGTTTGTCATGGCTATGAGGATGTGTGGTCGACTCGTTAACTTAATGTTTTGGGGGTTTCATCCCACTGGATGTAATCTCTTTTAGCGATCCTTATGGGGTCTCTTTGGGTAAATTAGTCTTAATGTTGAATGGTGCTCATCCAGGGACGTTGAGATATTGGTTTGTCTTCAGTTGTGGTTTTAACACCCGATGGTTGGGCCCTTCCTCCCGGCCCTTTGGTGGGGTGTTGGGTCAGTGCTGAGAGGCCTTAGAGTTTGTGTTTTTTCATGGGTGCCATTGGTAGTGAGACCCATTAGGGGCGTCACTGAAACTCCCTCCAAATAAACCGATATTACACTATTCTTATGGTGGGGAGTCAGTTCGGGTCTCCCCATGTCTGTTTTCTAGTCTCGTCTCGGGCGTTGATATATTTCTTAGGGTGGGGAGCCCTATCAGGCTTTCCCATCTTGACCTTTTATTTATGATCATATAGATGACTTCATGATAGGTGATAAGAGGGCTTCTTTGATGAGGTTTGGTCTTGTGTGTTCACTCCAATCAAATGGTGCAGTTTTCGTTAAATGGAACTTAAGGTGTTCGGTTCGTGAAGTGGGTTTCCATGGGTGTGAGAGTTAATTTCCCTAATTGATCAACTAGAGGTGTCCTAGCTCTTTGGGGTGAACAACACATATTAAAAAGTATTTTTACAAGTTTTGTTTGTTTTTCATATTAGTCATCTTCTCTGAGCATGATGTGTTTGCCTCTCTCCGCTTGTTTTCATAGGGATCCTCTTGAACCTTAAGGGGGTGTCGTTTCTTACTCTGGGTCTCAGACATAGTTGTGGCTTTCCAGGTACTAAAATCTTTATGGTGGGGAGAATTTTCACACCTGCCATTTTAAAGTTTATTTATTTTATTAATTTATATTAGAGTCAGGTAGTTCGGGTTGAAGCCTACCTTAATTTTTGAGTTCTTGTTTTTTTTTAAAAATGCACATTTTGTCCTTGACAGTGTTCAACACGCCGCTGTTGAATCCCCGTTGCCCCGCCCCAAGTCACCGTGCGGCCTTTCCTGGTTCATCGCATAGCCAGCCTGATGTTTAAGGCAGATGAATAAAATGTAACGAATAATAAAATAAAATAAAATATAATATATTAAGAAGAGTGATAAAATTTATTAAATTGTTTTAATGATAACATTATTATTATTATTTGAGGATGATATTATTATTATTATCATTATTATTATTATTATTATTCACTTCTGCGAATCATTGTCAAAGAGTGGTCTAAACTCGATCAAAATTATACATTATACTGATAAATGAATATCTTGGGTGTGGCAGTGTCTAACACAAGGGTGGGGGACAGTCGAAACCCTGCGACCTCACCCGGGTTACCACGCGACCTCGCTCGGTTCTCCTCAAGACCTGCCTGACGTTCAGGGAAAATAAATAAATTGAAATGAAAATAAATGAGCTAAATATTTATTTGATTATTTTAATAAAAAATGGTAATTTCTATATTTATTATTATTTTCACTAATATTTTAATTATGTTATAATTGTTAAAAATGTTATAAAAATAATAAAATTATTCACATGTTATCAACAATATTATTATTTTATTTCTTATTATTATTTTTAGGTTTCAATTTTTTATTTTTTTTATTTTTTCTTTTTCTTCCCATTTTTTCTCCCTTTTCCTTTTCTTCTTATTTTTTTACCTTTTCTCTTTTTTTTCTTTTTTTCTCTCCTCTCCCTTTCTCCACCCCCCCTCCCCGAGTTATTTTTGTTGCGCCGCATTACCCCCCCAAACCATACCTTCTCCTTCGCTGTGCCTCCCTGATGGTCTACTGGCAACGCCAAAACCCCCTCGCCAGCCCCTCCAACCGAGCTCACCACCTTCCATGGAACCTGGTCTTGCCGTTGGTCGTCTCAGAACTACACCTCCTCCCCGGTCAACCCCTCCTCTCCTAGTTTCGTGACCCCCAACACCAGACCAGCCTCCCTCCCGACCATCCAGGCCACTTGCACCGTCACTGATTTCACTTCCCTCTTTATCTGACGATCTACACATTCCACCCCAACATCGAGCCAGCCAGCCTCCTTCTGATGATTCCCGGTAGGTGCCCTTCACCTGGCTCGCGGCCTCTGGATGGTCTTCCTCCAGCACAGACGACTTCTTCGGAGACTCACACTTCTAGTTTATTCTTATTTTTTTCTTCTTTATTTCTATTTAGTTCTTGATTGTTCAGTTGGTTGGTACATGTTTTAGGGTACGATAATGATTTTATTTGGTTCAAAATATTTATTTTAAGGTTTAAATCGAGTTGGTTGCGGTGCAAATTGGGTGTAATTGGAGTTCCACACCATTTTTAAGAAGTTTTCGACATTGAGGTAGGTGGTTCTATACCCTTGCATAATTTGATTAATTTAATATGTTTATTTTATTTTATAAATGTGTTGTGTAAATTATTATCATGATGCGAGTGTGATGTGATGAAGAAATTTTGTGATGATAAAATGGGGGTTTCATGAGAAATCAGGTGAGGTTTATGTGTAATCCTATCTTAGATCATTAAATGGCATTTTCATAAATTGTGAAAATAATTTATTTGATTGTATTTTGGATAAAGATCGTATTTTAAAAAGGTTTATGATGTGTGTGTGGGTATTGATAAGAGATTTTGGTTATAGTTGGTGTAAAGTTCAATTGGTTTCTTTGAAACGTTTCATTAAATGTGAAGTTGATATTTAGATTATAAAAGTATTGCGAATGTGGTTTTTAGAAATATTTGATGTGAAATTGATTGTAAAATGTTTTTTCTCTTCATGTAATTTTTTTTGTATTGAAGTGATACATTGTGGCATGCTTGTGAGATGTCTTATAAATTGACCATTTTCTTATTTAAGTGTTTTTTAGAATGTGAAACACGATTTAAAGGTTTTTGGGGGTTGTTTAGTAGGTGAGAAGTGTATTTTCAAGGTACTTTAGGTGTGTGTGTATTTAAAAGAGAGATTTTCAATGGAAAATCGATCGCTTTGGGGGTTTGTTTTCCTTGTTATGTACTATTGAAAATGATTTTCAAAATTGTTTGAATTGGGGAAAACATGTTTTGATATGGTTACCTTGTTTATTTGGTTTTAATGTTTCGTCACTATTTGGAATCTAGTGGTTTTTGGTGTAACGTCTTTTTGGTTTTCCTTGAAATGATCTAATAAATATTTTAATGGTTTATTTAATTATTTAGATGGCAAGAATATGGTATTTTGGAAGATGTGAATATGAATTTTTTTTAAAGTAGTATGTTTATATAAAACAAGAGATGTTTTGGTGTAAACCATCTTTGGGTCACTTGGTGGTGTTTTATAAATGGTGTAAACAATTCATTCAATTGTGTAATTGGTGAAAAACTAGTTTTAAGGATAATTTGTTATGCAAGTTGTTTGAAAAGACTTTCCTACTTAGAATTAGGTATGTTTATTACATCAGACCTTTTTTGTTAACTAATAATGTTTTCTATGTTGAGAAAATTTATCATGTTCTTCTTTGAGTGTTTTCAAATGGGATTTGAAAAATGATGAAGTAATGACAAAAGTATTATGGAGAGGTATTTTGAGGTGAGTTTTTTTTTTTAAATGGTGTTTGGGAATGCAAGCGGTGGATTTTGGGTGTAATGTATGATTTGGTTAGTGATATGTTATGTGAGTGTGGAACTTGTTTGAGCACAAGGGAAAACCTCGGGTACCTAGGTGGGATGATTAGAACTTGTACGGTAGATGACATGTGAGCTGTTTGTCCCAGTTTCATCTAGCATGATTGACGTTGCAACACTAACTAATCTTTTGTGATGATTAGAGACCACTAGGTTATGGATGTGTTTCTCTACTAGTGGCTCTTGCATGAGTGCATTGATTATTGTGGTTCCTATACCACGTTTACACCGAGGTACGATGTCAGTAGCACACCACACATACTAGCTGCTTTTGGTGATTTACCCACAGTGCACTAATATTCATGACATGGTGCCTTCCGTTCGCATATGGAGGAGCACATGAGTATGATCATGTTTTTTGTAAGTTTTTTTCTTTCCAGTTTAATGTAGTTTCTGTGAAATGTTTTTTCTTTCAGTGATCTTTTTCTTCTTCTTTTCACATTCTTTTAAATGTTTTACTTAAAATAACATTAAATGTGAGGTCTTAAATAGGAATGTTAAATTATCTTTTTGATGTTGTGGCATGGAACCTTTTTATTTGGTGGTATCCTATTGGGCTCTTGTCTAAAACCCTATATAAACCTTTGGGTGTATGTTGAACATGTTCTTTTGTTTTCCAGGTTGTGACATCGTGCCTAGTATTAGTGGTTCTGGATGTTGTTGGTCTTTGCGTGCAGGTTGGTGTTGGTAGCTAGGAGAATTCGGCTTCTCATATAGTTTGGTGGTTTGTATTGGGGTTTAGTTCTCTATCCTTGTTGGTGTTCACCTTGGTTTTTTAGTTGAATTGTATATTTAAACTTGTATATAGTTTAATGACGTGTTTGGTTGCCTATTTACAATTTCATTTTATTCATCTTCTTAGGTATTTTCTTTCTCTGGTTTTGGGTAAATTGTTCCCACGTATTATTTTGATACCCAACACTTGTGCCCCATGGGCATCGGGAACGCCCTTTAGCCCATGTCGCTGACCGGGTCGGGCATTGGGTTGGATGGTCACCCGTCTTGGTTAGTGACAGATTAGAGTTCAATGACTGTGACACTTAGATGAGGACACAAAAAGAGTTTCAATTCCATATTTTTCAAAGGTATAAGGTATTAGTTTTTGATAGTCATCGAAGAATTATTGGACTAGGTTGGTGTAGATTTTTAGTTATATATATTCGTAGAAGGATAACTAGGATTTATTTTCTATCACAATGATATGTGGAGTAGGGAGGTAGTGGTGTAACATTTTTCTTATTTATCACAATGAGTCTGGTTGGAGGGGAAATTTTCATAAACTAGTTCTGAGAAGAACATAATTCATTGATTGTGAAGTGATATATTCTCTAGGAGCTACATTCCCTTTGATAGGGGAAATCTGATTTGTAGGAGTTTGGGATCCAGTTCAGGACCCTTATGTGTTTTGATTAATTCCTTTTCTATATGAGGGTTATGGGGTGAGGAAATTTGAGGAGGATTTTTTCAAAGATCTTGACCCAGGACACCCCATTTATTATATCAAATCATCTCAAGGTTTTTTTGAGAGTAGTTGTTATTAAGAGGATATTAACAAGATCAAAATAATCTCTAGGGGAATATCATTGGATTTATCAGAAAGTGGAGCTGTGGTTTGAGGGTCTGAGATTCTTAGATAGAAGTGTTTTAGGTCAGTCAAGGATAGGTCTTAGTCTCTATCATCTCATTTATCATGGGGTAATATCTATCACTTATTCTAAGTTATTAGAATTATTTCCTTATGGAGTTAGAGATCATTAGTGGTGAGAGTTCCCAAACTTTCGGAGAATTAATCATTTTCTATATGAGTTTCTTAATGTTAATCCCTTGTATCTATTTTGGTTGAATAAACAACAACATGGTGTACAATTTTGGCATCAGTAAAGAGGAGATTGGGTAAGATGTTGAAACCCCGGAAATGATCCTCATCCTTAGAGAGTAGAGCATGAACATAGAGTTTCTTTTTATTATGATTAAAGAGGCAATCGATTATGTCATGGTTATCTTAAGGTATTAATATTTCAATAATTGGGAAACCCAGTTGTTGATCGAGGTACCCTATTCTTTTTTATACATGGGTGCATGATTTGATTGATTCATGAGCTGCAAACAGCTTTGTATAACATAAAAATTCCCATTATTTTTGGATAGAGGAGGAGAGGGTTATTGTTTATTTAACATTGAATATTCTAGTTGGAGGTTCGAACGACATTAATGATCTATCTATGGACTATGTGTAGTTTTCGGTCAACACTGCACTTGGGGACACTTCTTATAATTATCGATATATCCATACATCATCTTGCTCAACAAGGATTGGATATAATTGCTGTAATATATTGTGGATTGAATTCATAGACTGGTTGGGTTCTATGATGTTGGTGAAGAGCTAACAGTGTTCTTCAGTGAGAAAGACACTCGGATGGGTCATATACGTGCTCTATACATGTCTACCATGATTGAAAAGGTGATTTTTAGCTCATCAAAAGTTTATTATTTGTGTTTCCTACGGTTTTGGAATAATTTCATGATTCCATTATAGATGAGGTTATAGAATTCACCCCCTTCATGGGAGATCGAATTTGAGATTAGTCTATAACCAAGATTTAATCTTGTCTCAATCTTTATGTATAATGTGGTTCCTTCTAAGTTTTCAGACATATGATTATAGCATGAACATATGTTATAGTGAGTTTTTTTAGACAATTGTGTCTCCATGGGATGCTGATGTTTTTTTTCATGATGATGGAAGATGGAGGTTTGAGGATTTTATTTATTATCATTAATTGAACAAGTTTATAGTGAAGAAATTTTATTCACATCGAATGATTGATAATTTATTCGATCAACTAAATGGGAATGTTGGTATTTGATGTTTGATCTTCGGTTAGGATATCTATAGTGGGGGGGTAGTACGATGAGGTTATTATGAAATAACCATTATTTTTTCATCACATGCATTAAATTTTCAATATGATTCCAATTTTTGGAAAACTATCAATCCATGATAAAGGGTTTGACAAAAACTTTGTTTATGGAGTTCCTAGATTGGTTCATGGTGGTTTTCATAAACAACATCTTTTTGTAATCCACATCATAGGAGGATAATTCAATCTATCTTTTCTATTTTTTTAGTACTTCATTGTGATCACATATTCATAATTTTTTCAAAGTGTGTGTTCTATTATCATGAATTTAATTTTATAGGGAATGTTGTATACTAGTGGTGATTAGTTATGGATCTATTAAAGATAGAGGTAGTTGTTTTTTTAAAATCATTAATGACTATATTATAGGTGAGATGTTTACATAATCCTACGAGCTATTAAATATGGTTAATAGAAGATTTATCTTATTTTTTGACTCCCATTTTTTCCTTGACTATGATGTATAAGACTCTCTGGTGAACTAACGAGTACAAGACCATTTTGAGTACCAAAAACTGATGTAGGTTAGCATTGAAGTACATTATTTTCAAGATGAGTGAGTTTTGTTTGGGGTTTTCTATGAAATGATTCATATTAGTTTAGTTTTTTCAAAAAAAAATTATAGATAATTTTTTTATTATATTTATAAAAATTTTCATCAACAGAAGAATAATTATTCCACCCATGATCTCGAGTTGATGGAAGTAGTGTTTTCTCTACAGTTCTACTAACATTACCTCATCAGTGAGAATTTTTTTGTTATTACTAAACATAATAGAAAGAGGATTATATTCTCCTAACACAACATGAACATGGTAATGCATTGTTGGGTTTAATTTTTAATGTTTTATACCATCATGAAATTTTATATTCTAGGGAATGAAAATGTTTTAGTAGATGCACTAATTAAGAAGTCTCATGGTGATGTCATGTGTGATTCTATAGATTCATGGGGAGTGATTTAAGAAAAGTCAGTGATGCATCTTGAAATTGGAGAGGTTTGAGTTTCAGGTATTATTTTCCCGATGATAGTGCATTTCCATTGGTGAAATTTTTTATGGAATGCTAGTTAGGAAATTTTGAGGTGGAGGTATAGAGACACTGAATTGTTTTGGTGATATGAAAATAGGCAAATAGTTTTAAATAATGTTGGTCTTATAAAATTTATGTGAATTATCTAGGATCCCATTTGTCGGGAAGGTAATCTCATTTTATTTTTCTACAGAATCTCCTATTATTGTGATTGATTTTTTACTCATAACATTATGACTTGATGTGATTTCATGATGAAGAAACGTTTCTAATAAGTGATATGACATGTTATTTCATTGAAATGATTTTATACTAGCTAATAATAACATATGTGATTTAAAATAGTTGATTCTCATATATTCAGTGATATTTTATGTTTTTCGAGGATTAAATATTCATATGGATAGTTATAGGATATGACTATTTTTTATTTGTTTCATTACCATTCATGGAAGAATTATATAATTTTTTCCAAGAAAATCTATATTATGGTTCCATATGTGGTTTATAAATGATTCCAAATTTGATAAGGATTCATATCTTTGAGATGGGAATGATTTAAACTATTAGATGGATTCAAGTGTATGGGTTATGTGTCATATAAAATGTGATGCCAATTCAACTATATGGAGTGACCAAAATTCCAAGTGATAGGTGGATTCATATATACATGATCTGTTTCATGCCTACTATGATTGGGATTTTTTGATTAAGTGTTGGTAAAAAATTAAGTATGAGTTGGATTTATATATACCAATTAGTAATTTGTCCTACAATGATTTATAGTTATTTACATGGCCTATGAATGATTACAATATAGAAATTTCATTATGTGTATGGGTTGGGTGTAATTCCTCTTAAGATATGGATTTGTATACATAGGATAGACCTGATACAAACTAAGTGATGGATTATCAATTTGGTTTTGGGAGTCCTGATATCAAATTGATGTATTTGGGAGTTTGGGTTATACATTATGCAAACCAAGAGGGATATCCCGGTGAATGTTTTTGTTGTAAGAGAACCAAAAATCATTCTATTCTATTAGAAATTGGGGTTTTTGTGGTTCCTGACTCTAGGCATAAAATAATGGATTTTTTGGGTTTTATTCAATTCATGTTTCATAATTATACATGACCGAGTATGTACATTAGATATTTAACTACTTCTAATTGTATATGTTCATACCATAAAAATGAACTGTCAAATGTAGGTATGAATCAAATATCAGGGTGATATCCTTAGCACTCAATTATTTTATTTGAATTTGGGTTGAAATATTTTATTTTTTATATTTTATTTTATACAATAATTTTCATACTTACAAGTTAATATTATACAAACCAATGAAGGTCGATTAATTTTTTGATCTTATGTGAAATAATATACTTAGTAGATACACATACACAATGTTGTAAATGTCAATCTAGGAATAAAACCATATATATATGTGAGAGTGAGGGGATATTATAATGTATGTGGAGATAGGGACATGTTGAGCTTGAGGATAATATTCTTATCTTTTTAATATATTTTTTTCTTTTACAATTTTTTTGCAATCACCCTTACCTAAAATTTCATTGGAATTGTATCATAATATAAACATAATTAGTTATCTCTTTTATTGAATTTTTTTGTTTATATATTATGGAAATCCTTCAAAAATGATTCCATATTAATCTATTGTTTATCTCCATGATTATTGGTTCTATTATTTATCATATTTATTTTATCATGATATAAAATATATAGTCTCCCCACATGTTTTCAGTAAACCTAATTAATGTAAAAAACACTGGTTTATAGGTATTCTTTCTTGAGGTATACATAACACCACTTCGGGCCACATAGGGGGTATCGGGTTATTGATGTTATAAATTGTTATCAGATAACTATGGTTTTATATATTTCTATCTTATACATGTAATATGTAAATAATACTATTAAAAATAACATATGAATTAAATTTTTAAGTTGGGATATAATTTAATTTCCATAAATCAATGTTTCCATGAGTTTTAGTTTATTTTATTAGGATTATCATTATTAAAGATGTGTTTATTAATGAAAATGTATGATGTTTATCAATTTTAATTTATTATTTTATTATTATCCCACATTTTCAGGAGTCGTGTGTACATGAAGAATTAAATGTATGTGGGTTAAGATGCCATTTTATTGCTTTTATTTCCTTGAAAAATTGGTTTCAATGAAAAACTAGGTTTGGTATATTAGAGGAGAAAAATTTATTTTTTTGATCAATTACATTTTAGTATCGTTTTAATTAAGTAAATGAAATTGTTAGGATTACATTGATAACAATTATTATAATTTGATATTAATGAGATACAAATTAATGTGTTTTCGATTTCCCTTGAGTGTTTTGTATGGGTATTAGGATACCAACGTTGGATTAGAACACTATATTGGGTTTGAGGTTATATTTAATGCCTTGTTTTATTTTGAGGTCAAACCATGATAACAACTTCATGTTATATGACCTATATGGGATTATTCATTATTGAATAGGGACTGGATCTTATAGAGAATGAAATTTGTCATGGGATATTGGAATTTCAAGTATGTTATTTTGTAAAATGGGTTTTTTATGTTCTACATGAAATAGTTTGAAAATGAGTGTGACTTTATCCAAAATATCGGGATTTTTTATTTTATGGGAATCATTGGTAGATTATTATCATGATGGGACTAACACAAAATTTATATATAATTAATTGATTGAATCATAAATATATATTCCATTAGGTGTATATTATATTGTGATCATGGATGAGGATTTCGATTAGTGATGTGATTGATACTCAATGTAGGCATGGTTGGTATATTCATTTTGAATTCATATTAAGATCGATGGGAAATGAAATATAATGGAATAAGTTGAATTTTATTATAAGTTACTCATAGGGTGATTAACTAATCGAGTAAGTGTTTTCATAAAAAATAATAGATGTTATTCATGATTATTAGAATGGTTCTAGATAATATATTAACATATATATATTTGAGTGTGATCATTTAGATGGGATTTGTGTTATGTGTGAAGTTATATCCTATATATGGACTTATGATTGTGAGATATCTAGATTATTATACATGGGAATACATATAATGAATGTAAGAAAATTTTTTTGAATCGTTTGGGATGGTCAAGATGATGTTTTATAGTGTGTGCTAAATATATATTATTCTATAGTGATATTCACTAATCTATATTAAAACATGGGATTTTAACATTATTAAATATATGGGTTATGTTACCCTTGTTATCATCTTCTGAAATTAAATTATTTAATACCCATCAGTATTGTTACTAATAAATTTTTAGTAATGAGATAACTATGAGGACTAATTTAACATCATACATAATGTGTTAGGAAGTATGATATAACATCTAAAATTCTTTGATACATCAGGATTGGGTTGTTATATAGATAATGGATTTTTTAATTTATTTATATATTTATTTTGATATAGATAATGGATTTAACTAATATGTATTGATTTAAGACTATGTAAAATGAAACAATAACACATGGAATGAATAGGGTAAAATACACGATTATAATAGTGTAGTGGAAGAATGACCAAAGGGTGATGATAAACGTAATTAATAAAATGTAATTATATGTATGGCCTTTATGTGTAACCTCTTGGATGAAATTGATAATTTATTGAGGTTTGAATTGGGTTTTTAGAGTATTAAGGATCCAATTTTGATGAATCAATTGTTGAGTTATTTTTTATAAGATCTAGAATTAAATATTTTTGAATAATTGCAATCATGGTATTTCATTTTGGTTTCATGAGTTCATAAAAAGATGTAATTTGGGTGTTTTATAGTAAAAAACATGGTTTTTACCCCCCCAAACCCCCCAATTTGGTTTTCTTGTACTTTTATCTTTTAAACTTTTTCCGTAATATAATCTGGATATTGTTCATTTTTTAGTAGAGAGTTAATCACTATTAAATTTTTCACTAGGATAATTGTTTTTCCCATAAAAATGGTAGTTTGTTTTACCTCTGTATCTATCTTGTGTAGAATACTATCTTTAGATCACCCTTGTAACAAGTGAATTTTATCATATTTTATAAATTATGGACAACCAGTTCTATAATATCTTGAGGAATCATATCCATGAGACAATCATTTTCAAAATGTGGTATCATTGTAATCATATTTCCTTGGAAATCCATTTTTTCTAGAATGTTTCTGAAATATAGAGCTTTGTATTCCCCAAAATATTTATTTACACATCCAGTGGGGTATCAATGTATATTTTTAACAACCCATGCTTACTATGGAGGCAATCATGTTTGAGACACCTTCCCTATTTCCAAGACATAGGATATCGGGGCATTAAAATGTATTCCAACAAAATGTGGTTCTCATTTATCATCCTGAAATTGTTAATATACCCCTATTAAAGAATATATATTTAATTGAGATAATATAGGGTCACTTAAAATACTTTTAAAAGGTAAGGCATAAATTCATCTTTTTTATGTGTTGAAAATTTTATACTCACGGGAGTCCATTATCCATAACATGGATACTAGCATTTCTTCAGATAATTATTACAATATGATAGTGGATTTTTTAAAATTCCTTGGGATATATTTCAAAAAATATGAAAAAATGAAATTTATATAATAATTCATTGAGTGGAGTGTGATCATTCAAATAATACATTGTCACATCATATTTTATATGATCTAGGATTTTTTAGATGATTTTAATCAATGAAAACCACCAATTAACTATGATGAGAAACCACTATTCTGTGATGACGCACCATGTGTAGTTTTCCTTGGATTTTTTATACCAATCCTTTGTTTTAGGAGAGGATTAGATTAAATGATATTGTTTGATTTTTGGAGGATCCATGCTAATGATATAGTTATTTTAAAAATATAATCTTCATATACAGAATAATGATCTGAATATTATGATGATAAAGATGATAATGCGTTATATTATTTTAATTGTTTAAATACTTTTTAAAATAAAATTAAAAAATCAATTATATTTTATGTGATGTTGTTATGGTTGTTTAGCATATTTTTGAAATCATCTAGAGATTCTTGTTTGTAATTCTTTGATTTTATGAAGTTTTATTGAATACATCATTTTTTGAATATTAGCAAATTTTGTACGTGTGTATGTGACACATAGATTTTTGTATATTTCCTGAAGATATTTTTACAATACATAAAATAGATTAGAAGAAAAATTATTTGGAATATATCTATATGAGTTATTTATTATTTTCATATGATCAGTTTGATTCTATATAAGAGTATTTTAAACATGTATATGAATCATTCTATTATGCCTATGTTTCATAGAGACATGCGTATGATTCTTGGGTAACTTCATATATCTCATTTTCATTGTAAATTTGTTATTTTTTCAATTTGATTATAAGAGATGGATAAAATTAAAAGGATAATTAAATTAAATAATATGAGATTTAAAAAATATATTTTATGAAGAAATAAATCAATAGATGCTTTGGGGTATTGTGTTTAATGAGGTAAATAAAAAATTAAAATAATTTGGATTATTTATTGTGTTCCTGAATTTTACGATAAAATGGGTGGTTCCACTTCATTTTATAAATTCTTTCATGAATACATATATCATAAAATAATGGATATAATAATATAATTATTCATGGAATTATTTAATTGAATTTATAGCCCAGTTTTTTTGGAATAAATTTACTTGATGGTAATAGTCAAATATTATATGGAACATCAAATTAATTTTTTAATTTCATTATCCCACAAAATATAAAGGGTATTTTCAATAATTATGATATGAAATTTAGAGAATTCTAATACTTTGGATATTTGTATTTTTAATTTATGGAAATAATATTCACTAATATGTAGTGTATATAAATAATTTAACAAGTGGAAGGTGTGTATTGATATATTTTCTATAGATATGAAATGTGGGAGTACTGAATATTTTTTATAACTAATAGTTATAAATACAATGATAATAAGAAATATGAAATATTTTTTCATTATTAATGATGGGTATGCGATTAAAGGAGAATACGAGAATACTTATGATAGTGTTAATTTTGAAGAATGAAGTAGAATAATGAAATAAAATCTAAAGGCAGTATAAGATTCTCTGATTGTATAAAAAAAATCCAATTTATATTTTATATTAATGATTCACATAAACCATAAATAGTATATGGTGTACTAACATTTTATCTTTATCCACATTTTGTTTTAATACATAGGATAATTCCTAGATTAATGTATAAGTGTTACAAGATATTTACAAAAATTAAATACACATATTCATTAATAAACCATGTAAAATTAAGTGTTCCTTATCTATGTTTGAATGTGTATGGTATATTTCATAAATATAAATTACTCTAATAGGTAGTTATGGGTTTTTAATTATTTGAAACTATAAAACAATTGGAATCACTTATAAACCCCCAACCCTATGATTTTACTGCTCATTTGTGTAGATGTTTAATTGGTTCAAATTCCGGGTTGTGACTTTATTACCTTTTAAATAACTTGTTTTGTGTGTGAATATTTATATAAGGAAAACAAAAAAAATATTCAATATTTTCAATACCTTTTCAAAAAAATGATGAGTCATTATATGGAGACGATTCCTAGAAAGTAGTATTGGGGGACCTCTATTGTGGTTTCTTTATTTCACCATTATGGGGAGGAACATTATTCTTTATTAATTTTATTTAAAAGGGATAAAATCTGTAATATATTCAGTGTGGTATAAATTAATATTCATTATCTATCCTTAAATGAGTATGGATATCTTGCTTAATATTTCATTAGGCGTATCATGGGGGAACCCTAGGATAGTGGTATGATTTTTTGCATACAAATATCTAAATATAAATACACATATGATGACCTAACATGTCATTATCTTGGTATCTATAAGAAAGGAATCTATGTTTAATAACTAATTATGTAGTGTAAATTGGAGTACCTTAATGATTATTGATCGTCATGTGTTTTGAAGGATCTCAACAACAAGAATTATGTAGATTTCTATAATGATTGTCCTTAAAACTTACATTGGGAGGATCCCAACAATGAGTTCTCTAAAGAGGATATCTTGATTTTAAATGTTCATACTATAAAAGAGGTGAAATATAGAGAACTGTTCTTATCAAATATATATATATATATATTAATTTTTTTTAATATTTTGTACATTACACAAAAACGATCCTAAGGACTATAATAGTTTAGTGCCATTGTTATCTTGGAACCTTAAACACGGTTCCTTATGTGATCAAAGTCATCTCCCACTATAATATTCACAACAAGATCTATTTCTAAACATATAATAAAAATTCACTTCTTTATAACACGAGGAATTGAAAAATATGAAAGGGTAACCTCATATGCTCATTATAGGTAACCAAGGAAGATACGTATGCATAAATTTAACATAATTTTGTGGGAACATGAGAATAAAATTTGAAAACAATATCATTCAACTAAAATATAATAAAACAATATCATGGAATAAATATGGGAAGTTCATAAGACATCAATATTAAGGAAATAAATTAACCAGATCCATGAGATCACAACATTGACATAATACATGGAATTAGTGACATAAATATATGAATGGAAAATCATTCCCATATTAGCCATGACTCACTACAAAGGCTATCATATTGGAATGGGTTTATTACCCAATCAATCAAAGTATTACATAAAAACTCCCAAGACCATCAGAGTGTAGAAGTATGTTACTAAACCATGTTCACTACCAATTCTAGTCCACTTTAACTCATGGTAAATATATCATTACCCAATTTATTTGAGATAGATATCGGTCTCACCCATCAAATAATTAAACAAATCATTATCTATTCCATAGTATTATAAAAATTCCTCACATCATAAAAAATGTCTTCATATTTGTATCAAAAACACTTTATCATATCATAGCTTGTTGGAAATATTTAGGTTTCAAAATCATTTCATTATAGCATCACCAGTGAAATGAAGTGGGTTTACTAAGAATTTCAGTTTTTATTCTTATGGAAGAGAAATGGGTTGTATAAAATTTATTACTTCTTATCCATAAAAAATTTAGATAAATAATATGAATGGTATCCATGGATCATATCCCCAATAAATCAGAGATAACATCAACAAATTTCATCTTATATAGAAAATAATTTCCAAATATTATTTAAAACATATCTTAAGGAAAAAATCCTCTCTACTTGGAAAAAAACGTCCTCAAAAGTAATAATTTTTTAAAAAAATTTAATTTATAAATAACCTTGAAATTTTAAAAATTTTATATGAATTATATGGTTGATCATAACCTTGAAAAATTCTTTTCATTCAATACATGTTAAAAATATGATACCATTCAATGTTTTGACAAAAGATAAGTGGTTGTTTTTTGGAACACGACCTAATAATTTTATTCTATTTTAAAAATAATAATAAATTGGTAAAAATTTCACTTAAAATCAATATATAATAATATGAAAATTTTAAAAATGTGTTTATAATATTTTATTTTAGAAGAAAATGTATTTATGACTGAAGAGAGAAATAATGTAACATTTTCCTGAAAAACATTTCCATTATACTAATTAATTATAAAGCCCCAGCCTTAAACATTACATAATCTTGAATTAAGTAAATAATTGAAATTGAGGATCTTTTCATGTTTATAGTTTTAGAAAATTAGGTCATAAATATTACATTGCATCTAAAAAAATTACAAAGTACACTTCTACTCTATCCTTTTTTTTACAACAATAAAAACCTTTACATAAAACAAGAATTATTTTCCTGATATAAATCATTATGAATACTTCCTTTCTATTATACTTCCTTATATCCTATGAAAAATATTTCAAAAACATGGGATGAGCACAAAACTTTTAGTAAGGGTTATAAAATAATGAAAGAAAACATTAGTCCATCAATACATACAAATCAATGAAATTAGACTTCTTGATCTTAAAACATGATATATTTAACATAAATCTTTAAATTATTTGATTTATTAATACAACATAAAATTATAAATTGTAATGGTAACTTGTGGCATCCATAACTTACATACATTTTTGATTTCACAACTATGTATGGAGTTACGTTTAGAATACCCATCACAGTATATTCCCTAAATCTTTTAGGAGAAACAATATCATTTACCTCTATAACATTAACCAATTCATTGGAGATATATCTCAGTTTCAACCTCTTCTGGTTTATCATAGAACCACCCATATACGCAAATTATTCTAAAGAACCATAACACAAACATAACACATAAAAAATCATAAAGGGAATATAACATTTCACCATTGCAATTACAAGATATAATTTCAATATATTGACATAATAAATCAATTATCAAAACTAATTTTAATACCAAAATTCATAAAAAAGTTTTGTGGTATTTATTTTCATTTTAATATCATTACATATTGTTAAGGAAGCCAAATATCATATAATACTTACTATGGTAGAATGGTCGTTGTCATTGAGTATGTTAAAAAGAAACATTCTTTTTTTCATTTAATAAAATGCTTCGTAAAAAAATATTCCCATTGAATGAAATTAAAATTAAAATGGGTTTATACAAAGTATAAAAGAAAGTCTTTTATAAAATGAAATATGCTTAAATGAAAGGAGATTTAGACGAAGTCGTTTACATAGATTATATCAATGATTTAAGAATTTATCACTGGGGTTATTATGTATAACAATAGTATATCCACACAAACAGAAGTAGAAATTACAACATAAATAAACAAATAGTATTTCCAGTCATAATTTTGGAATAATATAATCAACTAAGTATGCATAAAACACAATGAGAGAAAATTGAGTTTAGGAATTCCTTTATAAAAATCCAGTATCCCAACGACGTCACATAAAAATTTATAAAATAAGTTAATGAGACAAAATAAGGTCTTTCATAACTTATAAATAATATTTACATTAATAAGGATATAGAAAAATGAATCCCAACATAGGAAAATGGAAATTAAAATTCAAAACATAAAATATGTCTTTGACTAAAAGAGGAGGGTGAAAGGATCCCTTACATTGAGTCTAACTCATTACGTATGTTCTTTGTTCATCATGAATAATAAAATTATGTTAATTTAAACATTATTTATAACCTTTTTCAAGTTTATTATTACTTTTATATCAATTATTGACTTTCTATAAAAATCCTATAATTATTCAAGTTCATATCGGTCGTTTTGTCGATGTTTGGTACTTGAGTCAAAAATGAACATGTTATAATTACAAATTTTCCATGTGGTCAAAGTCCATTATCTACAGAATTGTATTCCTAATTTAAATATAATTAATATCTAGTATATATGTATTTTTATCCATAATATATTTATTTATAATATTACATAATATTTTCATTTAAGAAATGAAATGCACCGTTCATGCAGGAGTTAAGTCGTATGTACACTTGAACGCTACATTCATTTCATTTTCATATTTAATGGAATGAAAACAGAATTATAAATAGGTATATTATAATTTAATTATAATATCTATGTTATATATGTTACATAATTTCATTAATTAAATCCTTTATATGTTCTATTTATTGCATGAACGAGTCATATCACTTTGAGGGGGTGACAGTCTTCACTTCATCAAATGAAATTATCATATTTATGCGTTATAGAAAGCATAAGTAATACTGTAAATAAAGAAAAAGAAGAATAGAGACAATATAAATATATTATATATATCATATATGAATACAAAACTATTATAATGTTCACCATGAGAGGCAGTAAGTGATAATTTAACAATCATCGTTCCATGAGGTAGTAGTTCACCATCCAAAGAAACAGTATGTTCTAAATCCATTAGTTAGAGGTATGCGTGAGTGTAGTTTGAATATATGGAATTAAAAATCCTATTATATTTAATATACAAGTTCTGTTATAAAATTATTTAATAAATATTGTTTAGGGGGGTGGAGAAGGGAAAATAAATGAAAGAATCTTGAAAGAAGACATTATCACAAATCTGGTAATTCCTTTTGATTTAAGGTAAAAGTATTTTCTAAATTTTGTGCATCCCAAGGTAAGGTTAAAATTTAAATAGAGGTATTTTTTAAGCTTATTTGGGTAGATTTATTTGATCCAAGGAGGTTTAAGAGGTGTGAGTAAGGGTTAGAGGTGATATTGTTTTATAAGTGGGAGGAGGAGTGCTTTAGACAGGATTTGAAATATTATTTTATTATGAATTGATTTTAGATTTTCAAAATCCCCCATTCTCTTTAAATTCAAATATATGTTAATTATTTCTCTAAATCCATTCTACCTATAGTTTTCAGACAAGTTTTGGTTTCAAAGTTAACCTTATAATTTAGCTTTAACTTTTAGTTTACTTATTTGACTCTTAGCAGGTCTTCTTGTATATTCATAATATATAGTTAATATAGTTACTATAAAATGCTAATAGAACCTAAAGTGGTTCATTAATGAAATTTTCAACTTTATATTAGTTATTTTGATGAATCATATATTTTTAATACTATTATATCCTTTAATAAAAAACTATTTGTTTTAAAAACTAATTTATGAAAATTTATATACTATTCATATCATGACATTTCAAAAATACATAAAAACTTTATTACTCCTAAAAACCATCATCAATTCAAATATAGAAAGATAAATTCATCATTAATATTCCTTTAAGTTATAAAAATTTTCAAATAAGTCTATTTTAATTTTTATAATCTCATTTATATAAAACATTCATTAATAAGGTAATTGCTACATCATCATTGTGTCATAAATATATTCATTTATTTGGTGCCAAAAATTATAAATAAACTACCATGATGTAGGAAATAGGTTTATATTTCGAATTACTCTTTATAGTCAAAGATATCCCTTATATAACACCATATAAATATTTTTTACAAAATGATACACATTTAGGTTTTATTTTCCTTAATATTAAATTTAAAGTAATTAAATGTCATTTTCACAGACAAGTGGCTCCATGGGGTCCTAAAATCGACCCAAGGTTATAAATGGTCCGAAATATCTCCTTCAATAAGTTTAGGACACATTTTACAGTGATTTTATACTATTATAATATTAATTGTTACCCTTATTTATGAGATTGAACCATTAACCATGTTAAATAAAATATTAACTGATGTCACTATTCATAATGTCTAAAAATAAAAGTTACCTATTTACATAATTTGGACCTCATGATTCCAAATATGAATTCCGTTTTTCCAAATTCAAAACATAGAAGTCACAGAATATAATTTAAAATTAATTCTTGTTTTTAAATCAAAAAATCTAGTTTTTTATATGTAAAAACTATCAAAATATTGCCTTTTGTTTATGTCCAATTTAAATGTAAAATTACATCCAATGACCAAAATTGGATTAAATGATAAAAATTTAATCTAATAATACTTTTAAACCAATTAAAATTAAAATCTCTCTATATAAATAAATTAGATGAAAAGACAATTTGGACAAAAAATGTGACATTTTTTACGATTCATTAAAAAACGAACATTATCAAAAAAATGCCAACATTCTATCCAAAGTAAATTTTGATGTTTCTATTATAAATAAGATGTTTTTTTTAAAATAGAACATATAAAAGTAAAAAAACTATATTTAAAAAGGGTTATCCATCAAAAGGAATTAAAACAACCTTTTAAAAATATTAGAGTATTTCATGATTAAAGACATATTCTTTATTATTTGAAGACTCAATTATTCGTTGGATAAATGAATTTTTTTAATAATAATGTAAAATAATAATATAGTTAATTTTTTTCATTCCAACCAATATTACATTAAGGTTATTATAAAAATTTAAAATAATATTATTATTATTTTATTTTTTAGTATAACTCAATGTTTTTAAAAATGTAAGATTTAAATGAAACTATTGGTTGTGTATTGAGTACGATATCATACAATGAATCCCCTTTAATGTAAAAATAGGTAATTATTTATAAATATTAATAGAAATGAAAATTTATTATTCTATAAATACCTGGGTCGTTACATCCTTTCCCCATTTTGGAAATTGCATCCTCACAATTTAAAATTGGGCTTGGAATCTTCATTGAAAGTCCTGCATAAAAAAAAGAGTCAATAAACCTATAACTTTAAACAAATAAAATGAAGTATTAAGGTGAACTGAGATAACCCATACTTGGATTACATGTTGGAAAATAGGAATATGGAAGAGAAATTTTGTGTCAATTTCTGATGGAGGGTGATAGAAAATATGATCAAGAAAAAATTAACCACCATAAAATCACAAACATTGGATAGGTGAAACGGTCATTGATTCCCTAGTAGGAAAAGTAAACAAACAACATTTTTGTATTAATATCCTTTTCATAAATTTGAGGAATTTATTTATGAACTTTACCAAGAACATAATGAAACATACTTACATGTCATGTAGACTTTCATCCTTTACTAAATTTCTACCACAAAATCATCCTCTCACCAAATGATAATATTCAAGATTACTTGGTCACATAAAAAGATCTAGAATACTATTCAAGATAATAATATAATCCAAAAAAATGAACTGTATATTTCCACTGTCTTTATACATTAATCAAAACCAAAATGGTTAGTTCATGTTCAGATAATCCCCAAAAAGGATACTCCTTTATAAAAATAAATATTACTCTTAATCTCTAAAATTCACAATCAATACCCAATGTTCAACAAATACCATTTAATAAAAAAATCTTTAATATTCGTTAAAATAATGTAATATAATATTGAAACCCAAAACATATAAGAATTTTATCACATACTCATCCAAGATAAATCTTAAAATTTATCTCAAATTAACATCAACTACTCTTAAATTCTTACACTAAAAAGTAACTAAAATCATCACATATTTTCAGAGATAGGTTAATAATTTTGATTAATAAAATTAATCACTATATTTCCCCAATAAAAACATATACTCTTCAAAAATAAAATTACTCTATTACTCCTCAAATAAAATCCCATAGTATTCTATTTTCAATTGACTTATGTTTTCCCAAAATAACAAACATCTTCCAAATTAACATTTATCACTTAATCAAAAAAAATCACTTTCTTATACTAAGGATATCTATTTGATAAAACATAATTTTCAAAATCAAATTATTCTTAATCCAAAAAATCATATAACTATAAAATAAGTCATACTAACCATTGGCTTCATGTAGTCTAGTGGTAGTCGATGGATCCTTGTTGCCCTTCGGTTGTGGGTTCGATTCTTGCTGCCTTTCAGACAAGATGGGTTGTCACCCATCTTGGATGTTTCCCCTTTTTATAAAACCCAAAAATAACCCTAACATGATTTAACCATAATGGTTTTATTATACATCTCATTTTCATCCCAACTTATAATGAACTCAATATCTTAATTCATGAAATCTTATATATATTGATATTTTTTACCTCTATAAAATAACATTATTCCCAAAGAAAGAAAATCTTACCTTGATCATGGCTTCCATGTGGTTTCATCATCATCTTGTTCAGGTAGATTGATGGTACATGCATTCAAACTATTATTTAGATATCCTTCAAAATTATATACTTTCTCTATCGAAATAAACCTCATATTACTTAGACCATATAGGTGTTCACAGAAATTTTGATTCAAAAAATAATAATGTATGAATAATAATTTCCAAACATCTAATAAAACTATATTTTTATAGAACATTTCTACCATGTTTGAGTAGAAACATTCAATCAATGTTCCTTTTAAAATACCATAATTATATGCTGAATGACTATAATTTAAAATAAAAAATAAATTTGGTTTGTAGGGGTCTCCTTCTTTATAACCTTTTTCAAAATCATTATATTCTTCAAAATCTTGAGATAAGGTAAAATATTTTAAAGTGGCTTGAAAATATTTTCCTTTCCGAAAAATATGAGAATATTGGGAAATTAATATTAGAATAAATACAAACCATAATACACGATGGTACCGAGGTATATTAGGGGTTTTTGATATCTCAAACAATTGCTTGCAAGTGAGTTGTATGTTAGAAAATGTTTCAGAATAATCTGGACATGACTTTGAAATAATTATTTCAGCCAAGTTATCAGGAAGAGATATGAATGTAAATTGAGATCCTCCTCCTTACATTTTTTAGAGACATTCCTTTATCTGAAAAAGATATAATATAAGGATTTAACATAAAGAGTAGTCATAGAGACTAACCATGTGTCTAACAAAAAACTTCTAATCCCTAAAGATGTTTAAACTGACCATTGATACCAACTATAAGGCCTCATACATTAACATTACATAATATATAATTAAGTTAAAAATTCACATTGATGATATTTTCAGGTTATATTTTTAGAGAATTAGGCCATAAATAGTACATTACATATGAAAATATTTTAATGTAGACATTTATACTCTATCCAATTTTTTTCACAATAATAAATCTCCTAAAATAAAAAAAGATTTATTTTCTGGATATAAATCTTCTTTAATACTTCCTTTCTCTTATCCTTCCTTATACACTATGAAAAAATATCAATATATCGGGATACGAAAAAAAATCTCACTAAGGGTTATAAAATAAGGAAAGAATACATTTGTCCATCAAGATATAAAAATCAATAAAATCATACTTCTCAATCATAAAACATATTATATTTAACATACCTGATGAAAACATAAAATTTTTGAATAAACCATTGAAATAATAAATCATAAAGGTAACTTGTGGAATCCATAACATAATAACATCATAGCATTCACAGATATGTAGGGAGTTACATTTGGTTTACCCATCACATTATATTCCCTAAATATATTAGAAGAAACATTAATATTTACCTATGTCACGTTACCTAATGCATTGGAGAGCTATCTCGGGCTCCCCCCCATCAGTTTATCACGGAACGACCCATATACACAAATAATTCCCATGAACCATAACATAATCATAACACATAAAACAAGAATTAAATAAAGATTTCATTTCCACATTGAAATCACAAGATATCAGTTAAATATATTGACATAATCAATCAATTATCCAAACCATTATCAAAACCAAAATACATAAAAAGCTAATGTGCTATTTATTTTTCTTTTAAAACCATTTCAGCTTGTAAAGGAATCCAAATTTAAAATAATACTCACGACGACAGAATGGTTGTTATCGTCATGTACGTCAAAAAAAATTATATGTTCCTTTTAGTAAAATGATTCAAAAAAAAGACCTTTAAATGAAATTAAAAGTCAAATGGTTTTATACACCATATAAAATAATGACATATATAAATCAAAATATTCCTTAATGAAAGGATATTGAGATAAGGTCCATTACATAGATTATATCAATGATGTAAGACTTTATCAATGGGGTGATTATGTGTTGAAATAGTATATCCACACATACTAAAGTGGAAATTAAAACATAAATAAACAAAAAATAATTCCACACACTTTCTTGGAATAATATAATAAATAAAGTATGTGTAAAACCCAATGAGAGTAAATTATGTTTAGGAATTCTCTTACAAAAATTCAGCAGCCTAAAGGCGTCATGTAAAAATTCAGAAAATGAGTCGATGAGAGAGAAAAGGGACTCTCATAACATGGACATACAATTTACATCAATAAATTTATAGAAGAACATATCCCAAAAAAATAAAATATAAATTAAATGACATAATATAAATGAAGTCTTTTACTATAAAAGGAGGGAGATATATTCATTTACCTTGAGTCCAACTTGTCACGTATGTTCGTTTTTATTTCTGAATAATAAAAATAGATTAATTTCTACTCGATTAAAAACCTATTTAATGTTTATTAATCCATTTATATCACTAATTACCTTTCTATAAGTGTCATATAATTATTAAATTTCATATCAATGGTTTTGTCGATGTACGGTACTTGAGTCAAAAATGAACTTGTTATAATTACAATTTGTCCATGTGGTAAAAATTCCACTATCTATAGAATTGTATTCATGATTTATTTATCATATATATTCAGTATATATGTATTAAAATATTCAAAAACATTTGTATATAAGAAATGAAATTCACGGTTTATAGAGACGGTAAGTTGTACGATCGCAAGAACACTAATTTAATTACTTTTTATATTTAATGGAATGAAAAATAAATAATACATAGGTATATTATAATTAAATTATAATATTATTGTTTTATATTTTACATTAGTTCATTAATTCCATCATTTATATATTCCATGTATATCATGAACGAGTCATATCACTTTGAGGGGGAGGTAGTCCGTACTTCCTCAAATAAAATTATCCTATTTACTGGTTATAGAAAGCATAAAGGTATACATTAAATGAAAAATAAAGAAGAATAAAGACAATATAAATTTACTATATATAATATATGAATAAAATTCTATAATAATGGCCACCTTGAGAGGTGGTATAAGATAATTGAACAATCATCTTTTTGTGAGGTAGTAGTTTGTCGTCCACAGAAACACAATGTTCTTGAATCCATTTGATAGAGGTGTGTGTTGGTGCATCTAAAATACATGGAATTAATACATCCTTGTATAATGGGGACACCGGTTTTTTTATAAAAATAACATAATAAAGAGATTTTAGGGGGGTTGGATAAGGGAAATTAATCGGATGAAGCTTGAGAGAAGGCTTTACCTCAAATCAGGTAACTGCTTTTGATTTAAGCTAAAAGGCCTTGATAAATTGACTTCTTCAAAGGTAATGATTTTAGGAGGAAGCAAGGGATGTTGGGACCTTATTTGGGTAGATGTTTCATAGACCAATGGGGAATGAGAGGTGTGATTAAGGGTTTGAGGTTATGCCATTTTATAAGAGGGGGGAAGGGTAATTTAGGAAGAATTTGAAATATTATTTTATTATAAAATGATTTTTGGTTTTAAAAAGGTCAAAAACTCATTAAATTCTAACACAAGTTTATTATTGTTCTAAATCCTCTCATCCAATAGTTTTTAGACATGTTTTGGTTACAAATTTAACTTTATCATTTACCTTTAACCCTTAGTTAACTTATTTGACTCTTACCATGTCTTCTTGTATTCTCATACTATATGGTAAATATGGTGACTATAAAATTCCAATAAAACCTCAAGTGGTTCACTAATGCCATTTTCAACCTTATCTAAGTCATTTTTACAAATCGTTTTTTTAGGACTATTAAATCATTTAATAAAAAAGTATTTCTTTTAAAAACACATTTATGTCAATTTATATACTATTCATATAATGAATTTTAAAAAATCTATAACAACATTATTATTTTAAAAACCTTAATTAATTCAAATAATATAAGTCACTATCATCCCAAAAATTATTTCATGTCATAAATAGTGTCAAAATAAATTTATTTAAATTTTTATAATCTCATTTATATAAAACATTCATTAATAAGGTAATCGCTGCATAATAATTATGTCATAAATATATTCATTTATTTTGTGTATAAAGATTATTAATAAAATAACATGATGTGGGAAATTTTTTTAGATTTATAATTACAATTTATAGTCAAAATTATCTCTTATATAACCCCATATAACAATTATTTTACTAAAAGATTCTTGTTTATGTTATTTTTTCCGTCACATTAAATTAAAAGTAATTAAATGTCATTTTCACACACAAGTTGCTCCATGGGGTCCTAAAATCGACAAAAAGGATGAACATGGTCGGAAATATCCGATAAAATGAGGTTATTTCACATGTTAGGGTAAATAAATATTATGATAATATTATTTTTACCCTTATTCACTAGACTTACCCTTTAAACATGGTAAATAAAATAGTTAATAAAGTTACTATTCATACTGTCTAAAAATAAAATATACCTATTTAAAAAATTATTAACTCTTGATTCCAAATAATGAATCCATTTTTTGAAAATCAAAACCTAGATTTTGTAGAAATTAATTAAAAATTAATTCCTGTTTTCAATACCAAACAACATGTTTTATGATGTAAAAACTATCAAAAGATTGACTTTTGTTTATATCCAATTTAATAGTGGAATTTCTTCTAATGAACAACATTGGATTAAATTAAAAAAAATATAATCCAATTAAAATTTAAAACAAATTAATATGATAATATAACTATATAAATATATTAGATGAAAAGACAGTTTTGACTTAAAATATGGTATTTTTCACTATTTATTAAAAAATGAACTTTATCAGAAAAATACCAAAATTTATTCCAGAGTAAATATTAATGTTAAAATTATAAATAAGAAGTTAATTTTGTCAAATAGAACATATAAAAGTAAAAAAATATATTTAAGAAGGGTTCTCTATCAAAAGGCATTAAAACGACCTTTTTAAAATATTAGAGTATTTCATGATTATAATCATATTTCATTTTTATTTGAAGCTTCTAATATTCATTGGATATATGTAACAACCTGTAATAAATATGTAAAATCATAATATAGTTAATTTTGTTCCTTCCTACCAATACAACAACAAGGCATTAACTACCATTTTAAATAATAATAATATTAAATTAATTTTCATTATAACTCAATGATGTGTGAAATGTAAAATTTCAATGAACCCCATTTTTTCATGTTGAGTACGCTATCAAGAAAAATAATCCCCTTTAATGTAAAAATAATTTCTTATTCATAAATATTAATATAAATGAAAAAGAATTATTCTATAAATACCTCAGTCGTTATATTACCGATGTGTGTAAAATGGAAATATTACTAGTAAATATCATTAATGAACAACGAAGATTAAAATTTATGACATCATGTAGATATAGATCATACTATTTTTTTCATTTTAAACATAATCCTAAACAATCCTTGTAAACAATGTGATTTTAACGGAAAATCATTAGCGCATTGGAACCATTGAATCAGAATAACAAAGATGAAATAACATAGAATATGACATAAAATATCATGAGGATAAATAAATTCATGATATTAAATTTAAAAGTTCGATATATACCACTCTTGAAAGAATATACATGCATATCCTAACACACATCTCAATGAATGAAAATTTGGACAAAAATACCTTATTTAAGTATGAACATTTGTCTTGCTTGTTCAGACATCCTTTATTATCATTATTAGTTTATTATACATCTATTAAAGAACCATATTCATATATATCATACCATTTTTGATATTTTTATAACACTTTATTAAATCTTTATTAACAATTCCATGTTATGGTCATGATTCAAACAATAACTGCTTTTTTTCATGAATGATTTGATTATTAATTTTTTGTCCTCTTACCTTGATCATGGATTAATAATATCCCAAATGTAAAAAATTATATAAATATCATATTTATTAATTATATATGTACTAAGAGTAATTCATATAAATCAGTGATAGAAAATGAAATACACTCAACATGGAGATGGTTGGAAGTACATACAGATGAACATTGTTTCCATTTTCTTATGGGATTGAAATAAAGAAAAGTAAATTCTATATATTTTTATTAAAAAATAATATTTATTCCATTTATATGAAATATGTTCACCAAATAAATCCTTAATAAATTCTCTAAATGGACTTAATCAATAACATTTCTTCATTACGATGTAGACTGTCGTAAACAAGGGCAACATTATCGTATTCCCACAAAAATTGGAGTATAAATGTATGTATGACGTAATAATTACATAATCATATTCACACCGTAAATATCATAATTAATAAATATATACATCATTATTTACATCCATGAGAAGTGGTAATGGATAAATTATTTATTTATGTTAGTTAGATGGTAGATTGTCAGACACATGAATAATGATTTCATAAACCATTTTCTAAAAGTGAAGATGGTTATAGATAATTACCGAAATAAAAAAACAACTTAGTATATTTTATATACTATGGTTATTGTAGCTCCATTTTATAATAATAAATTAAGGATTTTGATGAGTTAATTAAACTAAATTTTTTGTTGATGAACATGACATCTTCTTTAGGTTTCGCCTTTTTTGTTTTCACCAAAAACCATCAAGATTTTCTTTGAATAAAATAACCTTATAGGATGAGAGAAGTGATGTTTTATATTTATTTGGGTAGGTCATAGATAATAAAAAATGGTCATAATGTTTTAGTAGGAGAGAAGAGTGGGTGTCCATTTATATGTGAGGTGGGTGGCTCACTTGTAATTTTTTGGAAGAGATAATTCACCCATTTTTTTCCATGTCACAAGTCTCCAATAATGGACCATATATGATCCTATAAGACACAAGTTTTATATATTCCCATAAAAGGGTTTTTGATAGGTTTTTTGATTTTTTAACAATATCTCTTTAGTTTGATCCCCCGTCAATAACATTTTAACCTTAATCGTAGAGAATAATATTTTCTGTTTTCATTATTTATTTTCGTAAAAAATTATGTTTACCTAATTATGTAAAAAAATATGATTATTCAATATATGGAATCAATTATTACAAATTATAATATTATAATAGGGGAAAAATAATTTTAAAAAATCATGTAAACGCAATGACAGTTCATTGTTCTAAAGAAAAAATGTTCAAACATTCGAAATGTTTTCTATCAAAATTCAATATGAAATTAATTCAAATGACCAAAATAATGTTACACGATGTATAATTAATCTAATTTTATATTAAAATTATTTTCATAAATCATTTATACATCTAAATAAATTAAATTATTATGACATTTTTAATTAAAATTTAGTATTTATCACCATTTATATAACAAATAATTTTTTTTAGAAAATACCAAAAAATAACCATAAGATAAATTTTAAAATATGATTTAAGAAATTATTTTTTTATAAAATATGTTTTCTAAAACTGTAAAAAATTAAATTATATAATGTTACGAAAAATAAAAAAAACATTTCATTGAAAAATAGTATTTTTGAATCATATAATTTTTTTTTCAAAACTAAGTACTTTTTGTCAATATGTAATATTTTTATAAAAAAATAGTAAATAAAATTTAAAAATAAGTGATTAAAAAATTTTACACTATGTTTAATTGAAATGTTATAATGGGATTGTTTAAATAACTATATTAATAATATTTCTTCATTTTGTTAAAAAATAGTGATGTGAGTAACATATGATAACCCTATGTTATGTGTATGGAAATCATATCTTTTTGTTGTGTTTAATGCAAGAAATCAATAAAATTTAATTTATTTAAAAAATAATTCATAAATACTCTGGGTGTTACATTCTACCCCCCTTAAAATGAATTTCTCCCTTATATCTTATCACCTGGATTCCAAAAAAATTATTATACTTCAGTATCATTATTTCTTTAGGTTCCAATGTTACATCTTCAAACAAGTGGTTTCACTATAGAAAATTGACATGTTGAGTGGTTGTGTTTCATATTAATTTCTCTCTATGATAAAGTCTTTATACATGTTTTTCATCATAAGAAATATCTTTCTCTAGTTTAATGAAATCTTATTTGAGTTCATGTGAAGGTTCAAGTATATACATCCCCTAGAGAGATACATGGAACACAATAGAGGCATGATATAAGTTTGTTAGAAGCTCAAATTTATAAGATACAATCTTTATATCATAAATAATTTACATGGGACTAATATACCATCGGATTACATTAAATGTTTTTTCAAAACAATGAGCTTTCATCTACAGGGGAAATCATAGGAAATCCATATCACCAAAATCAAATTCTAGATCCAGAAAGAAATTTTCATTATAACTTTTATACCAAAACAAAGCTTCCATGTTATGTTTCAGAATGGATTGAACCTTCTCAATAATTTCTTCAGCTATCTTAGGCCCTCACATAATTCTTTCTTTGTCTTCATTGTAGTATATTGGATATCTACATTTCATTCCCTATATGGATTCATATGGAACCATTTTAATTCTTGAGTGAAATCTATTATTGTATGAAAACTCAATTAGTGGATGGTTTTGATCTCAAACACCTATAAAATAAAAATTAAAATATATTAAAATATACTCTAGGGTTTTATTTTTTATCTTATATTGAACATATATCTGATAATGATATATAGTGAAGGAACCCAACTCTATATGACAGTCTTGTTAAATACTTCTCTATAGCATCAATGTAAACCTCATATCCCAATCAGACACAATGGAAGTTGGTACTCCATGAAATCTTAAGAAATCCATAATGTATATCTAGGAAAGAAGACATAAAGAGAAGTGTTGACTCATATAAATTAAGTGTGATGACTTAGTCAGTCCATCAACTACAACCCATATTGTATTATGGCCTTTAGGCGTTTTGGGGAGTCCAATGACCAAATAAATCATTATGTCTTCCCTCTTCCATTTTCACTATGGGTAATTGAAGAAACATACCATTAGTATTTTTTATTTTACCCTTGACATGTGGACATACCATCCACCAAGATACAGAATTTAAATATCTCTCTTCATGTCATACCAAAAAAACACTGTTTCAAATATCTGTACAACTTCATACATCCTAGATGAAAAGAGAATGATGAAATATGAGATTCCTCTAACAACTCCATATTCGTGTATGGTATAGACTAAATGAAAACATGGTTCTTAAAAATTATCATTCCATCATGAACAAGGTTTAACACAAAATAAATTATAGCCATATTTTTCAACTATATATCTTACTTATGTGATTCTTTAATATTCACATGGATAGATTGTTCAACATTATATTTTGAATGATATGATTTTCCCCTTCAATAAGGATTTCTAGATCCATAATTTTAAAACTCTAAAAATATTTTATCTTTGGTAATCCTTTCCATAGATAATATCTCATGATCATATCGACTCAAATCCTCATCCAGCTTGTTTTCCTTCATTGGGTGGTAATTTATTGAGAGGTCATAATCTTAATTCACCTATAACCATCTTTTATGTCCCATGTTAAACTCATTATATGGGAATATATACATTAAAAATTTCTAATAACTATATAAATCATTATTTTATCCTTAAATATAACGCCTCAATGGTTTTAATGAAAAAACATTATGTAGATAACACTAAATCATTATTTTTGTAATTATTCTCATGACCTTTAAATATTCACATGGAATAAGCTATAATCATTTAATTCTACATAAGAAAACATCACAATCCCTTATTGGATGAATCACTATTGATTACAAACTGTTCTCCACTATAGAGTAATGTACACATAGATGTGTTGACTAATATATTTTTTGAATTCCTTCAAATATTAATCGCATTAAACTTTTCATAGGAATTTATCCCCCTACCCAATTAACTTTGTGAGTGTATTCGATAGTAATGATAAATTATCCCTTGACCATTGATAAAATAAATCTACACCAAAAAAACTAAATATCTCAATCACTATGGTTGGTCTTGGGAAACATTAAATATCTTCCACCATTAATGTTTCTACTAATATACCCTCTCTAGATATTATTCAACAAAAAATGAATCATTTTTCTGCCAAAATTTACACATTGTAAATTTTACATATAATATCACCTTCTATTGGGCCATTATTATAACTCTCCTATGGTTTTAATTCTATCCATTTATCGTTGAATAGATATGAATATCATCTTGAAAGCCTACCAAAAGCTGATCAGGGTAATCTATAAATACATCATTCAAAAACATGTGAATAGAGAAGGGTGTATTGTAAGACTGAAAATAATAATAATATATTCACGGTGTCCATTCATTATAGAAAAGGTTTTATTGGTTATATACTCTTTTGCGACCCCCAATTTATGATATCTATAATGTTAATCATAGAAAATTATTGTGCTCCATGTAGTTGATCAAACAAGTCAACAATACTAGGAATATGATACTTGTTCTTAATATTGATCTTATTCAAATTTCAATAATCAATGAAAAGTCACACATATACAAATTAATTTTTAAAGAAGAGATAAATTTAACCATAAGGTGACACAATTTGAGGAATGAATCCATTTTTAACGGTCTCCTAGTGTTGCTTTATCAATTCATGAAACTCAATTATGTCAATTATAAAGGGAAAATTTTAAATTTGTATGGAACGAAGTATGAGTTCTATTGAGAACTCAACATCATTTTTTGTGTAAGACTAGGAAAATCATCCAACAAGACATCAAAAAATTCCCAAAAATTAGGAAAATCATCATTTTCATATTTCTCCCTAACCATTTGAGATAAACACCAATATTTTATATGCAAAAAGAATCAGACCATATGTGTGATATCAATCATTGTTTTGTAAGGAATACAAAATGTGACATATATTTCTCAACATTTCATAGGGGATATATTTATAAAATAAAAACCAATTCACAAGAAAATATTAAATTCATCTAGATGTAGAATGAAATGATTTTCAAGAAGCACATTCCCACCAATTTCAACCAAATTATAAGCACCTTCTTGAGATATAATCATTTTACTACTAAGGGGTTTCACTGATAATTTTACAAATAATAAACTAGGTGTAATCTTATTACCCTTATAAAATTATTTAGATATGAAATAATTAGTTGAAATTGATTCAAATTAGACATTAGGTGTTTAAGAGTGGATGTAAAGTTTACATTTCACCACATCATCATCACACCCTCATCAAAATCAATGATTGAATTAGATATCCATTTTAGTTAATTTTAATAGGTTGATAACATCAATATTTATAATTAACGTTCACATTTGGTCATTTGTTAGCTTAATGAAAATACTACTTGCATTTGAATCACTGGAGTGTGGGTGGTGCATTCTATGTGTCATTCACTCTATTCGAAACCTTAGATAACTTCTTCCCATCACATGGGAAATATTTTTCTTGATGTCCATCCCTTGCACACAAAAAATTTTCCAATAAAAATAATAAAATATTTTTCATACTTCATATCAAAATTTGAGCCTAATAAAAATCTCATATTCTTTACTATATGATTTTTAGACTTTCCATTAAAGTTCTTATGTTTTTCTTTTAAAAACCATAAGGTTGATATGAAAATCTGACCTCCATTTCAACAATGATATCAGAACATACAATATATTCATAACTATTTAATTTTCATATTCTTAATTCCAGTCAAAGATATGCTTTTATGCCACTGAAGTATCATGAATCCTTACCTTCAGGTTGGATGATAATACCAAAAGCACATCTCACAAGTCATGTAAACTATTTATCATAGATATCAATGGATTAATTACCATTTTTATTTAACATGTAGAACTACTACTTCATCATTGTATTAAGAATATATGGAGTTTACTTTTTAAAAATATGTTATCGAATGCATCTCAATCCATATAATCAATTTCATATTGTTTCATTATATTCTTGATAATGTTCTAACCTTTATTTTCCTCACCTTCCAATTGGTAAACTTCTAAAATGAAATTTATATGTTCTGGACATTGGAGATCCTAAAATTTCAATGGTACTGTTCTATTATCCAAAAACTATTAGATAATAAGATCGAGTGAAATAAGGTGGATGTTTCCCCACAAAGAACTCAACATATTGTTAATACCTACTTCAGTCATTTAGAAGTCCAAAAAGATTAATATATTGATAATGTTGTGTAAAAATTACAATGATATTTTTCATTCTAACTCCCATAAAATTTGGATTCTCATAAGAAAAATAATTTCATTGTATTTCACACTCTGCATTAATTTGGTTAAATTGGGTTGCATCCACTGAATAAAACCAACAATAATTGTGCAATAAACAATAATCCTAATGGGGAATGAAAAAATAAGGAACAATAAGTCATATGATATTGAAATCATGACACCTAAAATATATGTAACATTATTTTTTTTCTAGTTCATTAATAGACATCATTTATTATACTCCTCCATGATGGTTCCAAAATATTTTTTAAATTTATAATGTTAATCACCTTGGAGTATCAATCCAGGTGTCCAACAAGGCTCATTATCTTGAACCATGTGATGATAGTGTCTAGATAAATGATATATTTTAGTAGTTATTAATCCTAGTAACCTATATTCTAAATAGACATCCACTTGTAGTATTCATAAAGATATTTAATGGAGTGAAATCTACTCCATAAATCCTTTAACAATAATCCAGGACATATTACTATACATTGACACTTCCTTATACATATCGTTAGAATTTTTTATAAGGATATCATTAAGGAATTATTAACATAGTTTCTAGTTTCTAACTGAACCTATCCATTGAAACTAACAATGATGAATCAGTATTATCATATTTATATATTACATAATTTTTTATGAATATTCATTTCATTATGAAAACACATGTCTGTGGACCATAGTAGCATAGTTTTTTGGAACCCTATATACATTAACACTAGTCCATAAGTGATCTATTTAATCTCCCAGTACATTCTTTATAACTAGCACACTTCATATAGATTTCATACATAATATATTTCTTTATTACTTAAGGAAAGGAAACCTATGAAAGGGTGAACTTAGATCCATAGTAAGTGTATCTGAAGGTGATACAAAAGCATAACCTGAACATAAGTCTAAGGGAACATGACCATAGAATATGAAAAACATACCATTCATATCAAAAATCACAAAAAAAGTTATATAATACTGATTACGAGTTCATATTACAAGAATCTTAAATAAATCAAATAACGAGATCCATGATATCATAACATATGAATATGAAATTGTATTTTTTGGGATACACATAATTATAAAAAATCATTTCCATATTATCCATGGATCACCTCCAAGGATATCATAGTTGATTTTTTTCAATCCATAAACCATCATAGTAGTCATAGTTTACCCTTAGGACCATCATATTAAAAAATATCCCCCAGAGAAATAGGTTTAGTCGATGTTCCAATCCTATAGATCTCATAATATGTAAATATTAATCCAACACATTAGAGATATATAGATGTCCAACACATCACATAATGAAAGCCAAATTTATGTGTGGGACAAGATAATAAACATTCATCAAATCATAACCCATGATGTAAAATGGGAATTTTAACATCCCGAACCGAACCACCATGTCTGCGCTGAAAAGTCACATGACCTCATGTGTACCTCCCCAAATGTACAAGGCTTCCTACTATAAGAAAAGGTCCAATTACATTAGTGAGGAGACTATACCCTCAGAGTCATCTTATATGATCAAATATCAACAATTTCCAACATAAAAAATCATATTAAATATGATGAAATTTAAAATTTGAATACATTTCATACAAATAAAAAAACTCTAAAAGGAAAAAACTAATATAAATAAATTATATACAAAATAATTGATAAAATGTTGGTCCCATTAGTGTCTATACTAGCCCACACCAACACTATAATCAGCAGGTCTATAGTCCACAATAAGTCCCTTTCACATTACCGAATCCCACCTGAAATTTACAAGTCCGAAGATATTTTTGAGTAGGGTGGGAGTAAAATACACTATTGGATGCCAAAAATGAATCCTTAACCTGATGTGCTCAACTATAAAATTTTATTCCATATTAATTAAAATAAATAATTAACAATCATATAAAAACACAATCGAAAACCATGGAGTCATGTGATAACCAAAATTCCATAATCCCCTTTCATTACCTACTTCTTCTATATGTTGGTAGGTTAATCAATGTTTCTAAAAAATCATGAAAAAGCAAGGAGGGTCAAAACGCATTCTATTCAAAGTTGTGTGATCATGAAACATGTCATACTCTATGCATTAATGAAGTCATGTTCTCGGCATTCTATATCCGTTGACAGCTACTCAGAATTCATTAGTCATCGAGAACATATCCCATGGTATCCTATATGCATTTTCTTACCACATGACATCAACTAGGAATCACTACATCCATACCCTGTGCATGGGTACCAAGTCATCATCACCATAAATCATTCTCAATCCCCTTCAAAGGGATAAACATATCATGATGGTCAACCATCATTGGGTACCATGATCAATACCAAAACAATCACACATAGCATGGTGGGATATTTTAGAAAGCCGAGAACATTGTCATAAGTGATGTAGAAGAACAACACATGTGATAAAAATCAAACTTGAATAACAAGAAACAAAGTACTCATGGAAACAACATAATTTTATCATGGCTACACAACCACATGTGATTATAATCTTGCATAATCATCAAATATGTCTATTCATGATCATATTAAGTTAATATATGTTGAAATCCTCTAATAGTAAGGAAGCTACTATCTAAAATGTTGTCGACATCAATGGAAAGGATAAACCACCTTGTGTGGTTCGATCATTAGTGAGGAAACCTCATCTGTTAAGAAAACCTCTTTAATGAATTTTTACCATAATGGTCGACACATCAATTCACATGGAGCATAAAGGATTTCAATAATGACAACCAGTTATTTTACATCAAAAAAGAAATAAAATATCGCATGAAATGATACATTTTCCTTGCTCAGTTATTTCTGAATTATAATTCTAGGATAATGAATTCTCTCACAATATTCTCTATCATAATAATAATTATTTTGATAATTTATCATAATTTATCAATTTATAATTATCTGTTGATAATTTGTTATAAATTACCCTTTTGCAACTATATATTGATAATTTCACATAAATGATCCTTTTGTAATTATTTTTTTATATTTTATTATAAATTACACTATTAAAATTGTCTTTTGATAATTTCTTATAAATCACTATTTTAAAATTATATTTTGGTAATTTAACATAAATTATACTATTATAATTTATTTTAATTTTCTTAAATTATCATTTTCAAATTATAATAAAATAATTTATTATAAATTATATTTTAATAATTATCTTTTGATAATTTCATAAAAAATATATAATTTAACAAATTTTCATTGATAGATTATTATAAAATATCCTTTTATAATTATCCCTTCATAATTTCTCAAAAAATTTCTGTTAATAGTTAAATAATGATCATTTATATTAATAATAATTTTATATTTATATTTTGATAATTTCTCACAACTTATCCTTTTTTAGTTATCTATGAAAATATATCACAATTATCCCTAATAAAATATTACGATTATCCTTTGATAATTTGTATTCAATAAATTACCCTTTGATGATCTGCAAATATGGTTTGATAATATTAATAATTAAAATTTTATAACATCACAATTATCATTATATAATTTTATAAAAATTATCCTTTTATAATCTTGTAGTTATCATTTGATAATTTTAACAAAATTATCCCTCAATAATTAATTGTATTGGTCTTTGATAATTTCAGAAAATTTACTTTTAAATTTTTTTATTAAATTATTCA
Organism: Viscum album; assembly: GCA_963277665.1. Lineage (NCBI taxonomy): Eukaryota > Viridiplantae > Streptophyta > Magnoliopsida > Santalales > Viscaceae > Viscum > Viscum album. The sequence continues at coordinate 1,879,165,835 of OY728161.1, forward strand.
TTGAATAAATATGTTTCATTATCATTTATTAACTGGATAGACTATCTGTTGATAATTTTTATTCAATAAATTATCATGTGATAATCATGTGAAATTATGAATTTAATATTTTTCAATTTTCATTGATACTTGATTAAAATTATCAAATGATGTTTTTTGGAAAATTAACCTTTATAATTTATTTATTACTAAAATATGATAATTCTTTTAAAAATATATAAGATAAAAAATAGTTTTTATTATATTATTATTCCAAATTTTTTAGAACTTGTAAAAGAAATAAAATAGTAAAATTATGAAATAAAATAAAAAATCACACTTCCAGAGGAACACGACACTTGGAAAAGAAATAGTGGTTCATCACCACACCTTAATCCAAAGAGGTTCGTATAACCTTCCCTTATCAATCATATGGTATATATGGATTCTATTTAGACACAACAAGACCAATAACCATAAACAAATCTCAATGGTTTAGCTATTTTAACCCAAAAATCAATGCACACCAAAACCCATTTTAAAAAAAATTATTTATCAAGCAATTCAACTTATAATTGAATCTGGATTCATTTATGTCTACTTTATTAAATACTTATTAATTTTTAATGTTTTAAATGGGTGAATGAATGAATATTTAGAGACTATCAGGGTGTTAAAATAGTGATCTGACACATTTCTGGTAGAGTTGGATAGTGCAATCATTTTATTAAATAGTTTAATTAATTAAAATAATTAATAAAAAATATGTAAAAGGTTACACTCAAATGAGATATATCCAATCACCTGCCACTAACAAATTGTATTCCCCCAAGGGTAAACCCTATGTCCCATACCAAATAGTGGTCATGGATATTTCATATTACACAAACTTGGGAGATATTACGTTATTTGGAAATTAATAATATAATATAAATATCAAATAATTTATCCTTGTGTGTAATCTAACAAAATGTATAACACACAAAAATATTATACATTGCCATTGGTAAATCCAGCATCTTAGATCTAATGCTGGTCTCAAATTCCTCATATGATGCACCCTTCGTAAGATATTAAATCATTTCACAAAAAATAATATAATAAAAATAATAAATACATTAACCACTCATGTTATTAAACTGAATGACCAATGAAAAAATAAGATGTACCTTACATAGGGAAAACCCAGAAATCTGGACCTAACGTTGGTTTAATATTATCATTCTCTACACCACATGGAAGATAAAAATATTATTTTGGAAAAAATATTTTCATGTAATATAACATATATAATATTTGTATTCCTTCTATACTAAGGCTCTATGAGACTTTGAATCTGACACTAACTCAACCCCAAAATCTGAAATAATTCTATTGAATATTCAACGGTTCTTGCTATAAATTTATACTTACGGAAATCCGTTAAATGAATTAATTTTTTATTTTTAAAAAATTAAATGTTAAAATAAAAAAATTATCGATTATTAAGCATGATGGTTTTTATTATATCTAAATGATTAAGATATTACAATTCTCACAATCTAGTGACATATCATCCATGAGATGTACCTCTAAAAGGGTTTCTTGAAAATATAAGGCCACTGAGCTCAGACATAGTAATTGTAAACCCATTTTACATCTGGGATCCATCCCTGCATACATTTAATATAGAATAGTGGTACTTTCTGTGCGAAACCTTCTATCTTCGATCTATGATCCACAAAGGACACTCCTCATAAGATGAACTAGTCTTCATCTCATTATCCTCATAATAAATAACATTGATAAGGTCAGGAATGTACTTCCATAGTTGTGACACATAGATGGAATCGTGAATACCTCCATAGAGATGTTGGAGGTTAAGAAAATACAACACTACTTATATATATTCAATGACCTCAATGGTTCAAACAAAAATGAGGTGATACCTTAACCTGTATCCTCAAAAATTTGTTCCCCAATAGAGTAATCTCTAACAAAAAAAACTCATTTCCCATAGTGAACACCGTGGGTCTCATCCTACAGTTGGAATATGATAATTTTACCATTATATTGGTGATAAAACACTTCAAAATCTTATGCACTCTCTCAAAAGACTATTGAACCAAACTATTCCCTTGTTTGATGCATCACCTACCAAATTCCGACAAGTGGTTATCTATATGGTCTCCCATACTGATCTTTTTAAGGATCCACCATAATCAAATACACATAATTATTATTTAATTATAACATATAAAAGGATAGTTGATCATTATGCACTCCATCGATGTTTATAATGCAAGCTCAAATCATATCATCCAATATGAATATAGTCTGCTTATACTACCAATCTTTTTTATGGTGGTGCACTGTGCTCCATCAAAGCTCAGTCACTAGGGATTTTGGGTATCCCTAAGAAAATCATTTTGTAACATTCCAGGTAAATAATGAATAAAACATTTTCATATTTATTAATATTTATGAATTAAATATTAATTTTACTTTAAAGGGGTTTCTATGTTCGATAGCGTACCCGATACGCAACAAAGAGTTTCCTTGAAATCTTATGTTGCACACTAGTAATAAAATAATATTATTTTAAATGGTAGTTAACACATAGACGTTGTATTGGCGGGAATGGATAGAAATAACTAAAATATGATTATATATGTTTTTTAAATGTTTTTACTTTTATATAATAAAAGATAAAGGCTTAAAATACAGAAAGAATTCAATTTTAGATGTATATGCCCTAGTTTTCACTAAAGGTTCACTTATCACCTTTTGATGGTGAACCGTCATTAAATATAGTTTTGTTCAATCTTATACATTCTATTGGACCAAATAAAACTCTTCTTTAGAATCGGGACATCAAAATTTTCTTTGTGTAAATTTTTGGTATTTTTCCGATAAAGTTCATTTTTTAGTGAAGTGTAAAATGTTGTATTTTAATTCAAAACCTCTTTTTAATCTAATTTGTTTATGTTATTATATTATCTTTTGAATTTGTTTTAAAGTGAAATTAGAATATATTTTTACCATTAAATCCAATATTGTTCGTTGGAATTAATTTCACGTTGAAATCATACTTAAACTAGTGTTAATCTTTTGATACTTATTGTTTCATAAAAACACGCTATTTGCTCTGACAGTGGGAATTAATTATTAAATTAATTAATGCAACTTATATGTTTTGAATTTTGTAAAATGGACATCATTTTTGAATTCGGAATGTCAAATATAGATTAGGGTGATGTTTTGGTATTTTTCTGAAAAACTTCATTTTTTGATGAATAGTGAAACCACTAAGTGGTACTTAAAAAACTGATTTTTCGTTTAAATGAAATTTTACCACCTCTATCTTTTGAATTTCAAAAATCTGACATAAATGGTTTTCATTAAGAAGTAAAATGTGGTTCAATGGGATTAAAATAATTTTTTGGTGAATAGTAACTTATTAAGTTTTTAATCGCGATTAGAGGTAATTAGTGTAATTTAAGGTAAAAATAATGTTGTAATAATATGAAATGACCTTGAAACATGTCCTAACCTCACTGTATGTGTCATGGAAGACCACGAAAATCCATGGGTCAACTTGGGGACCCCATGAAGCCACATTGGTTGGAAAAGGACATTAATAACTTTTTATTTAAAGTTAAAGTAAAAAATGTGACAAACATGAGTTGTTTTACTAAAACAAATTTTACATAGAGTTATACAAGTCATATTTTTAACTATAAATATTAATTGGAAAGCTAAAAATATTTCCTATATCATATTATTTTTTTCATAATTTTTATACATTAAATATATAAAATTATTTATGACATCATGATGATGGAGCGATGACCTCATTATTTAACGATTTAAATAAAATGGAAAGATAATGTAAAATCTAAGACCTAAACATGTCCAAAACCTATTTTATGGGTGTATTTAGAACCCTTATCACCTTATCCTCGAAAAACATCAATGTGGGACCATTAAAATCCGAAACTCATTCTAAAATAAAGTAACATTTCCTTACTTTCCAAGAGTGCCCCTCCTCTCCTCTTATAAAAGGCCCCCACCTCTACCTCCTTACCCACACTTCCAAAGCATTTGGATCGGCCAACCCCTGCCCATTTTGTCTCTCCACATCCATATCTTACTCCTTGAAGCCTAAATTTTGGCAAAAGTCTTCCCAAGGAATCCTTTGTGCTCAAACCAAAGGGAGTTAAGCGATTTTAAGGTAATGTCTTCACTTGAGTCCTTCTGTTTTATTTTGCTTCTCCAACCCCCTAAACTATTTTTATTCATTTATTTTGTAACAACTCCAGTATATTAAATATACTAGGATGTTTTTATAAGATGTATTCGAGCTACACTTATACACACCGACATCTAATGGTTAAAGAACATACTGTTTCCGTGGATGGTGAATTTCTGCCTCCCGAAACGATGATTGTTCAACATTATTTTAGCACCTTCAAAGGTGGCCATTAAGAGAAAAATATACTTATATATGATATATAATATGTTTATGTTTTTCTTATGCTTCTGTATTTTTCATTTTGGGAATACCTTTATGGTTTCCATTATGGGTAAACGTGATATCATCATTTAAGGAAGTGCGGACTACCGCCCCCTCAAAGTGATTTGATTTCGTTAATGCCATATGTGGGATGTATAAAGGATTTAATTAATGGTATTATATATGATATTATACTATAATTATAATATACCTTTATATCATTATGATTCCTTTCCATAAAAATATTAATTAGAAATGAAAGTAGCGTTCATGCGTACGTACGACTTACCATCTCCATGAACGGTGCATTTCATTTCTTACCTATAAATTATTATTTAATATTATAAATTCATGTATATACTGGATATATATGATATATATGATATCTACATCATGAATATAATTCTTGATATAATGGATGTTTTACCACATGAACAATTTGTAATTATAAAGAGTTTATTTTTGACTCAAGTACCAAGGATCGACAAAACGACCATTTTTTACTTAAATAATTAAATAGTGTTCATAACCTGGTTATAAGTGATATAAAAGGAATAATGAACTTGAAAAAGTTTCTAAAGAAAGTCGAAATTAACTCAAGTTTAATATTCAGGAGGTTAAAGAACGATCGAGTCAAGTCGGACCCGAGGTAAGGGACTTCGTCTCAATCTCCTTTCATTGAGGCATATTTCGTTTTATACCCAACTTTCTTTTATAAGGTGTATAAACCCCTTTGAATTTTACTTTTATACAAAAGGAATATTTTTCTACGAAGCTTTTTACTAAATGACAAAAAGGAATGTTTTTTTAACGTACATGGTGACAACGACCTTTTCCGCCGCCGTGAGTATTATTTGGTCTTTGGCTTCCTCAACAAGCCATAATGTTTTTTAAATGAAATAAATACCATATACTCTATTATGTATTTTTTGTATTGAAAATGGTTTTTATAATGGATTTGTTATGTCAATATATTTATGTGATATATTGTGATCGAAATGTGGAAATGTTTTCATTCCATTGTGTTTATTTTATGTCTTATGATTTTATAATGGTACTTGGAAAACTTGACGGGTGGTTACGTGATAAACCATATGACGAGTGGTGTCGTGAATACCAGGACAGGTGGTTACATTATAACCACCAATGCATTGGGTATGGAAGTCGGTCGTATGGATATTCCATTAAGTACGTGTGAAAGTCGTCCGTATGGCTATTCCATTAAGTGATATGTGTGGAAGTCGACCGTATGGTTATTCCACTTAAGTATGTTTATGTCCCAAATTACCTTTATATGTTATGTGTTCTTTATATGGGTTTTATGGTAATATTTGGTTAGAAAAGGGTACGTAATGAAATTTTTTTCAGTGAAGAGTTTTTACTACTTCATGAAGGTGAAGGTATTACTTTGATAAAGTATACATGGTTTACTTGATGTTTGAAAAAATAACAGTTTTCATTCTTTGTGTATCCTTTACTGAGCTTTTTATGCTCACCCCATGTTTTTTTGAAATGTTTTTCATAGGACTTAATGTTGATTAGGGTCAATGATGGGATCTAGGGAAAGTCAGGCTATCTAAAACATGGAACTATACATGTTTCTTTTTAAGAGTTTTTATTTTATGTAAACAAAGTAGAAGTGTCTAGTTTGTAATATTTTGAGATATAATAGTTATGTCCTAATTCTCTAAAACTCTAAACCTGAAAAGATCCTCAATGTGAATTATTCATTTAATTCAATATTAATTAAGGTTTAAGGCTGGGGCCTTATAGTTGGTATCAGAGGTCGGTTTAGACAACTTTAGGAGTTAGAAAAGTGTTAAATTATAATATGATTGAAATGATATAGCATTTACGGATTACCATGTTGCTTCATCTAAGATATTTCTATGTTCAGAATAGTTTTCCACATAGGAAACAAGGCAGCTATGTTGGGACGACATGAGGAGGAAGACAACCTTCCAAATCAGCAACCTGAGATGGTCGAAATTGGAACTAAACAGTTTGTTGCAGTGATGGCACAGTTGACTCAGGCTATAAATGGTGGTGGTATCCATGCACGAGATCAGCCAGATCAACCGCAGAGGAACATGTCAGTGGTGGAACATTTCATGAGGAAACATCCCCCATCATTCAGAGGATCATCTGACCCTGTGCTAGCTGAAGGGTGGATTAAAGCACTGGAGAATATTTTTTGATGTCATGGGGTGTTCGGAACATCAAAAGGTTAGTCTTGCTATTTACCATTTTGAAGGAGAAGCTGATCAGTGGTGGTCGATGGTGAAAAATATCAGGGATAGTGAGGATATTGATGATATTCACTGGGACGAATTCAAAGGTATGTTTCTTGAAAAATATTTTCCTAAGGTGGTTCATCTTAGGATGGAAAAACAATTTCTAGAATTGAGGAAGGAGGATGACTCAGTGGCTGCTTATGAAGCAAAGTTTACTCGTCTAGAAAGGTATGCTCCAAACTTCATACGAGATCTTGATAGTAAAATCAACCGTTTTTACTCAGGATTAAAGCCGAAGTATCGAAGGGATTTAGCTTCTCGTGAGTTAAAAAGTTATGAAAAACTTGTTCAATGTGCGGAGAAGGTGGAAATGGAGTTTGCCGATGATCAGGTGTTCTATGACAAACAACAGAATAAGAGGTCCAGTTGGTAGGCAAAGGGGAAGAATTCATCAAAGAATCAAGGAGGTAAGAAAACCAAATATCCATCCTGTGAGAAGTGTGGTAAAATTCATCCTAGAGAATGTTTATCCAAGTCTGGTAAGTGCTTTCAGTGTGGTAAGTCTGGTCATATTGCTCGTAACTATAAGGAAGATGATCAAGCAGGCAATGAAAAGCCAGCGGTAAGATGTTTTAAGTGTAATGAAATGGGTCATTATGCAAATGACTGTCTAACGAAGAACTCAACTGGGGGAAAGCAGCCAGAATACAAGCAGAAAGGGGTGGTGAAATCCTTTGCAACAACTTCAGCAGATGTTGGGCCATCAAATGAAGTAGTATCAGGTACACTATTTGTTTGTTCATATTATGCCAATGTGTTGTTTGATTCAGGGTCTACACATTCTTTAATTTTTCAGAAGTTTTCTAGTAAATTAGGAATTCCATCACAAGATATGAATCCTGAACTTATGGTAGAAACACCCGGGGGAAACGTTGAGACAAAAAGGAATTATAAGAACCTTCCTATCCTTGTGTGTGGAAATAATCTACCAGAAAACCATATTGTTTTTCCTCTAGTAGAGTTTGATTTTATTTTGGGCATGGATTGGCTTTCTGTTTATCATGCTAAGATTGACTACAAAGATAAAATGGTTTCTTTTTAGAAAGATTTTCATTTTGTGTACAAGAATGAACCCTTGCTTTTGATAACATATCAGGAAGTTGAGAAACTAGTAAAAGATGGAAATTAATGTTACCTTGCACATATTATTGAAAATAAAGGAACTCTTCAGATTAATGATGTTCCAGTGGTAAATGAGTATCTTGATGTTTTTCCTGATGAGTTTCCAGGTATTATTCATGATCGGGAAGTTGAATTTACTGTTGACTTAGTTCCTGATTCTAAGCCAATTTCAAAACCCCCTTATCGAATGGCTCAAGTTGAACTTTTAGAGTTAAAGAAGAAATTTCAGTAGTTATTAGATAAAGGTTTCATTTGACCTAGCACATCACCATGGGGTGCTCCTGTCTTGTTTGTTAAAAAGAAAGATGGCTCAATGAGACTTTGAATTGATTATAGAGCCTTGAATAATATTACTGTTAAGAACAAGTATCCTTTGCCTCATATCGATGATTTGTTTGATCAGCTCCAGGGAGCTCAGTATTTTTCGAAGATTGACATGAGGTTGGGGTACCATCAGTTGAAAGTAAAAGAAGCAGACGTTCCAAAGATTGCGTTCCGTACTAGATACGGCCATTATGAATTTGTAGTTATTCCTTTTGGGTTAACCAATGCACCTGCTGTATTCATGGACCTTATGAATAAAATTTTCCATGAGTTCTTGGATACGTTTTTGGTTGTTTTCATCGATGATATTTTGGTGTTTTCTAAAAGTAAATAGGAGCATGAAAGTCATTTAAGGGTTATATTGCAAACCATAAAAGAAAAGAAACTATATGGAAAATTCAGAAAGTGTGAGTTTTGGTTACAACAAATTTCTTTCCTGGGTCACATTGTTTCAAAAGATGGAATAACTGTTGATCCTGCTAAAACAAAAGTTGTTGAAGAATGGCCAAGACCCACGAATGTAACCGAGATCTGTAGTTTCCTTGGTTTGGTAGGTTACTACCGAGGTTTGTTGAAAATATTTCACGGTTTTCTAGTCCAATGACTAAGCTAACTTGTAAGGGTGTTAAGTTCATCTGGACAAAAGAAAATGATGATTGTTTTCAGGAGTTGAAAAGAAGATTGGTGAATGCTCCAGTTTTGGCACTTCCTTCCAAGAATGGTGAGTTTGTTATATACAGTGATGCTTCATTGAAGGGACTTGGCTGTGTCCTTATGCAGAATGATCAGGTAATTGCTTTTGCTTTATGTCAGTTGAAAACTCATCAGGTAAATTACCCTACACATGATTTGGAATTAGCTGTTGTTGATTTTTCTTTAAAAATTTGGAGGCATCATTTGTATGGAGTAAAGTGTGAAATATATACTGATCGCAAAATTTTAAAGTATATATTCACTAAGAATGAATTGAACATGAGACAGAGGATATGGATGGAATTAATCAAGGATTATGATTGTACAATTCATTACCATCCGAGAAAAGAAAATAAAGTGGTCGATGCTTTGAGTCGAAAAAGTAATGCTTCATTAACCATGCTACGTTTGGAACGAGATCCTTTGGTTTTTTATTTGATGAACTTTGGAATAGAAGTTGTTGGTGCAGGAAGTTCTTCTGTTTTGTTTCAGGTATCAGTGATATCATCCCTATCAGACAGAATTAAGCGAGCACAGTGGGAAGACAGTGAGTTGCAGAAAAAGGTAGAGCTGGTTCAGAAGGGTAAGTTGCCTGAATTCAATATTGACAATGATTGTGTTTTGAGGTTTGGGAAGAGATTATGTGTCCCTAGTGATTCACAGTTGAAGAATGAGTTGTTATGTGAGGATCATAGTTCCCCATTTTCAGTTCATCCTGGTAGTACTAAGATGTACAGGGATCTGCGGGAGTATTACTGGTGGGATGGAATGAAGAGAGATATTGCTGATTTTACTGTGAAGTGTTTGACTTTTCAGCAGGTTAAAGTAGAGTGGTAGTTACCGAAAGGGATTCTTCAGCATTTACCAGTTCCAGAGTGAAAATGGGAAAATATATCCATGGACTTTGTTGTGGGATTGCCGAAGACACCTCGAGGTAATAATGCAATCTGGGTTATTGTTGATCGCTTGACTATATCTGCTCATTTCCTTACTATTAGAGATACTTCCTCTCTAGATCAACTTTCTCGTTTGTATCTTACAGATATATTCCGGTTACATGGAGTTCCTCTCTCCATTGTATCTGATCGTGATCCTAGGTTTACTTCAAACTTTTGGAAAGGCCTTCAGAAGTCGTTGGGTACTGAATTAAATTTTAGTACAGCTTTTCATCCTCAATCAGATGGGCAGTCGGAACGAACAATTCAGACCTTGGAGGATATGCTACGTGCCTGCTCTATGGATTATCAGGGAAGTTGGGACCAACATCTTTCTTTGGTTGAGTTTTCATATAATAACAGTTTTCATTCCAGTATACAGATGGCACCATTTGAGGCATTATATGGTAAACAGTGTCGAACTCCAGGTTTTTGGGATGAAGTGGGTGAAAGGAAGATGATGGGAACAGAATTGGTAAGAGAGATGGTAGAAAAAGTTCAGTTGACTCAGAAACACATGAAAACAGATCAGAGTAGACAGAATAGTTATGCGGATAACCAGAGGAAGGATCTATCTTTTGAGGTAGGTGATCATGTTTTTCTCAAAGTCTCACCATGGAAAAGTGTGAAGCGATTTGGTAAGAAAGGAAAGATGAGTCCAAGGTTCCTTGGACCATATGAAATTCTGGAGAAAGTTGGATCAGTTTCTTACCGAGTGGATTTACCTTCGAGTTTATCTCAGGTAAACAATGTTTTTCATGTTTCAATGTTGAGGAAGTATATGCCAGATCCATCTCATGTTTTGAGTCCAGAGGTAGTTCACCTGGAGGAGAACCTATCTTATGAATAACAAACAGTCCAGATTCTTGAACGAAGAGAGAAAGTGTTGCGAAATAAGGTTATTCACCAGGTAAAGGTTTTGTGGAAAAACCTTATTGTTGAGGAGGCAACGTGGGAATCTGAAAATTCTATGAGGGATAAATACCCCCACTTATTTTGATAAGTGAATAAAATTACGAGGACGTAATTCCCAAAAGGGGGGAAGGATGTAACATCCTAGGTAAATAATGAATAAAACATTTTCATATTTATTAATATTTATGAATTAAATATTAATTTTACATTAAAGGGGTTTCTATGTTCGATAGCGTACCCGATACGCAACAAAGAGTTTCATTGAAATCTTATGTTGCACACTAGTAATAAAATAATATTATTTTAAATGGTAGTTAACACATAGCCATTGTATTGGTGAGAATGGATATAAATAACTAAAATATGATTATATATTTTTTTTAAATGTTTTTACTTTTATCTAATAAAATATAAAGGCTTAAATTACGGAAAGAATTCAATTTTAGGCGTATATGCCCTAGTTTTCACTAAATGTTTACTTATCGCCTTTTGATGGAGAACCGTCATTAAATATAGTTTTGTTCACTCTTATACATTCTACTGGACCAAATAAAACTCTTCTTTAGAGTCGGGACATCATAATTTTTGTGTGTAAATTTTTGGTATTTTTCTGATAAAGTTTATTTTTTAATGAATTGTGTAAAATGTTGTATTTTAATTCAAAAACTATTTTTAATCTAATTTATTTATATGATTATATTATCTTTTGAATTGGTTTAAAATTGAAATTAGAATATATTTTTACCATTAAATCCAATTGTGGTTGTTGGAATTAATTTCACGTTGAAATCAGACTTAAACTAGTGTCAATCTTTTGATACTTATTGTTTCATAAAAACACGCTATTTGCTCTGACAGCGGGAATTAATTATTAAATTAATTAATGCAACTTATATTTTTTGAATTTTGTAAAATGTACTTCATTTTTGAATTACGAATATCAAATATAGCTTAGGGTGAAGTTTTGGTATTTTTCTGAAAAACATCAATTTCTGATGAATAGTGAAACCACTAAGTGGTACTTAAAAAATCGATTTTTCGTTTAAATGAAGTTTTACCCCCTCTATGTTTTGAATTTCAAAAATCTGACATACATGGTTGTCATTAAGAAATAAAATGTGGTTCAATTATATTAAAATAATTTTTTGGTGAATAGTAACTTATTAAGTTTTTAATCGCGATTAGAGGTAATTGGTGTAATTTAAGGTAATAATAATGTTGTAATAATATGAAATAACCTTGAAACATGTCATAACCTCATTGGATGTGTCATGGACGACCAAGACAATCCATGTGTAAACTTGGGGACACCATGAAGCCACTTTGATTGTAAAATGACATTAAAAACTTTTTATTTAAAGTTAATGTAAAAATGTCACAAACATGAGTTGTTTTACTAAAACAAATTTTACATGGGGTTATACAAGTAATATTTTTTACTATAAATATTCATTGAAAAGATAAAAATATTTCCTATATCATAGTAGTTTTTTCATAATTTTTATACATTAAATAAATTAAATTATGTATGTCATCATGATGATGCAGCGATGACCTCATTATTTAACGATTGAAATAAAATGGATGGATAATATAAATTATAAGACCTACACTTTTCCAAAACCTATTTGATGGGTGGATTTCGAACCCTTATCACCTTATCCTCGAAACACATAAATTTGGGACCATTAAAATCCGAAACTCATTCTAAAATAAAGTAACATTTCCTTACTTTCCAAGAGTTCCCCTCTTCTCCTCTTATAAAAGGCGCCTACCTCTACCTCCTTACCCACACTTCAAAAGCCTTTGGATTATCCACACCCTGCCCATTTTGTCTCTACACATCCCTATCTTACTCCTTGAAGCCTCAATTTGGGCAGATGTCTTCCCAAGGAATTCTTTGAGCTCAAACCAAAGGGAGTTACCCGATTTTAAGGTAATGTCTTCACTTGAGTCCTTTTGTTTTATTTTGCTTCTCCAACCCCCTAAACTCTTTTTATTGATTTCTTTTGTAACAAATCCAGTATCTTCAATATACTAGGATGTTGTTATAATAAGGATTCGAGCTACACTTACACACACCTACATCTATTGGTTAAAGATCATACTGTTTCCGTGGATGGCGAATTTCTGCCTCCCGAAACGATGATTGTTCAACATTCTTTTAACACCTTCAAAGGTGGCCATTAAGATGACACTATACTTATATATGATATATAATATGTTTATGTTTTCCTTAAGCTTCTTTATTTTTCATTTTGGTAATACCTTTATGGTTTCCATTATGGGTAAACGCGATATCTTCAATTAAGGAAGTGCGGACTACCGCCCCCTCAAAGTGATTTGATTTCGTTAATGCCATATGTGGGATGTATAAAGGATTTAATTAATGGTATTATATATGATATTATACTGGAATTATAATATACCTTTATATCATTATGATTCCATTCCATAAAAATATGAAATAGAAATGAATGTAGCGTTCATGCATACGTACGACTTACCGTCTCCATGAACGGTGCATTTCATTTATTACCTCTAAATGATTATGTAATATTATAAATTCATGTATATACTGGATATATATGATATATATGATATCTAAATCATGAATATAATTCTTGATATAATGGATGTTTTACCACATGAACAACTTGTAATTATAAAGAGATTATTTTTGACTCAAGTACCAAGGATCGACAAAATGACCATTTTTAACTTAAATAATTACATAGTGTTCATAACCTGGTAATAAGTGATATAAAAGGAATAATTAACTTGAAAAAGGTTCTAAAGAAAGTATAAATTAACTCAAGTTTATTATTTAAGAGGTTAAAGAACGATCGAGTCAAGTCGGACCCGAGGTAAGGGACTTCGTCTCAATCTCCTTTCATTGAGGAATAATTCGTTTTATACACAACTTTCTTTTATACGGTGTATAAACCCCTTTGAATTTTACTTTTATACAAAAGGAATCTTTTTCTAAAAAAACTGAAAAAAATGAATGTTTTTTTAACGTACGCGGTGACAACGTCCTTTTCCGCCGCCGCGAGTATTATTTGGTCTTTGGCTTCCTCAAAAAGCTGTAATTTTTTTTAAATGAAATAAATACCATATACTCTTTTATGTATTTTTGGTATTGAAAATGGTTTTTATAATGTATTTGTTATGTCAATATATTTATGTGATATATTGTGATCGGAATGTGGAAATGTTTTCTTTCCATTGTGTTTATTTTATGTCTTATGATTTTATAATGGTACTTGCACATTTGATGGGTGGTTACGTGATAAACCATATAACGGGTGGTGTCGTCAATACCATGATGGGTGGTTACGTTATAACCTCCAATGCATTGGGTATGGTAGTCGGCCGTATGTCTATTCCATTAAGTACGTGTGGAAGTCATCCGTATGGCTATTCCATTAAGTGATATGTGTGGAAGTCGGCCGTGTGATTATTTTACTTAAGTATGTTTAAGTCCCAAGTTACCTTTATATGTTATGTGTTCTTTATATGGGTTTTATGGCAATCTTTGGTTAAAAAAGGGTACGTAATGATATTTTATTCAGTGAAGGGTTTTTGCTACTTCATGAAGGTGAATGTATTACTTTGATAAAGTATACATGGTTTAATTGATGTTTGAAAAACTAAAAGTTTTTATTCTTTGTGTATCCCTTACTGAGCTTTTTATGCTCACCCCAATTTTTTTTTGAAATGTTTTTCACAGGACTTAATGTGGATTAGGGTCAATGATGGGATCAAGGGAAAGTCAGGGTATCTAAAACATGGAACTGGACATGTTTCTTTTTAAGAGTTTTTATTTTATGGAAACATAGTAGAAGTGTCTACTTTGTAATCTTTTGAGATGTAATAGTTATGTCCTAATTCTATAAAACTCTAAACATGAAAAGATACTCAATGTAAATTATTCATTTAATGCAATATTAAGTATGGTTTAAGGACGGGGCCTTATACATTTTATATAACCTGAATCTCTAATTGATATGATTCTCATGGAAACTCCATAGAGTGAGACTCCATAATCGGTAAGAAGTGAGATAACTGCATTAACCAATCAAAATTCACCTACATTGAGTCACTATTTCCCCATGTCCTAGTTAACCCCATCATAATGTGCAACATGATTTCATCTGAATTCAACATAGGTATCAGTAGGGGACAGAACAACCCACCAGGATGTTGTTCCTCATCCATCACCCTATGTCGTTTAAGGTATAGACAGACAAAATAACAATATATCTCTTCATACATGTCCACCCGAATTACTGCCTAAATTCATGATACATATTTGTTGAACTAAGATATACTTCTCAAATAGAGGAATATTATTCCTTAATCATATCATCTTTGATGGAGGTAGGTATTACAACTCTCTTATGAACCAAGACCACATCATTATCATTCATCGACCATCCGAGCATTGGATGACCAACATCATGTTGTTTTCCCATAATAGAATACTATGGCTCTTACTCCTGACTAGTATACACTAGTTCCTCATGTAAGGATGTGATCACTAAATGTATAAATACATATAAAGTTGTTCCTCAGATGCATTCATCCTCCAATCATCCAATCAGTTCACCAAGCATCACTGCTCCTTCAATGGCCTCTTACAATGCACATTCTCAACCTGCGTCTTATGGCTCTCAGAATACACAATGAAATTACCTTATAAAATATTCATACATTTTATCAAAAAATTAATATCTACATATATTCAACACTACACCTCTATCATATTTTCATAAATCTCTTTGTGAATATTTATAGAATGATCTTATGGTCTCTGTGAACAATAAATATATCACCAAAGATATAGTGTCTCTAAAATTTTAGAGAATGGACCATTAATTCTAGATCAATTTTTTGTGTAGTTTTTTCACTAATGGGTTCATATATAAATGGACCCATAATCTACTTAATGCTCTATTATGGTCATCCCTTATCCCATACTAACGTATAATGAATCAGAGTACACAATATAACAAATCCTTGGCTCATTGAATGTTATTACTATCAATTTCACCAATGTTATTTTTAGCTCATTGAAAACCTCTTCATGTTTGTTCAACCACTTTTACCTCCCTTAATTCATATAATTTTAAATTATAGATGCTATTATGAGGGATAATTCTCAGATAAATTATAGGTAATATCTTTATAAAGACATAAAGCTCTAAATATCAACCACATTTTGGGAATGCTTCAATGATATGATTATCTCAAAATTATATGGGTCAGTAGATATGATAGTATTAGACACCACATGTCCTAATAAATTATCCTATATAATTCATAAGTCAACCTTTAATAGCTTGGAATAGATCTGATTTTATCAAATCATACTCAGGACTATCTTTTGGTTCCTAACATGTTTTTTGGTGTCATAATGCATATGAGGATGTCATCGATGAATACCATGATGAGAAATACCATGTATGGAAGGAGTGACTAGTTCAAGAGGGCCCAGAAATTTATTGGAATGTATGATAGACTAAACAGAATTACCAAGTACCAACATAGTCCTTACCATCTTAAAATATTTATCATTTTAATTTTCTTCACCCTAAAAGGAATTTTTATGATAGCACGATCAAGTATCAATATTGTAAAATCAATGTGAACCTTGTAGCTGATCAAAAAAATCACTGAACCTCAATAGAAAATATCAAATTTCCACTATCACTTTGTTCATCATCTAATAATCAATAGATATCTAAAGACTACTATATACCCTCTTGTAGAAAAGTATACATGAATCCAATAGTGAATTAATCACCCTCTTGAATCACTTCAATTCATAATCATCCATATGAACCTTCATCATCAAGACGACATCAATATCATTCATCAACCATCTGAGCATTAAATCACCACCATTATGCTATTTATTGATTATAGAATTCTATGAATCTGACTCCTGATTGGCATACACTAAGTCCACATGTGAGGATGTGATCACTAAAGGGAGAAATAAATTGAATGTTGTTCCTTTGGTGAATTCATACAAAAATCATCCATTCAGTTCACCAAGCATCACCTCTCCCATGATGGCCTCTTACAAAGAACCTTCTCAGCCTTTTTCATGATTCATACATCTTCTAGAATAATGAGTATCTACATATACTCAACACTGCACCTCTATATTATGTTTTGGAATCTCTATGTTAATATATATAGAATGATCTTATGGTCTGGGTGAACAATAAATCTATCATAGAAGAGATAGTTTCTCTGAAATTCTAGAGAACGAACCATTGATTCAAGCTCCATGTCATGTGTAGTTCTGTTCCACTACTGTTATCATATATAAATGGACCCATATTCTACAACATGCTCTATTATTGTCATCCCTTCTCCCATACTAACGTATGATGCCTCACATTACAATGTATAACCAATCCATGTCTCATGGAATGTTAGTACTAGGTATTTCACCAAAATTATATTTATCTCAAGGAAAAACTTTTCATGTTGGTTCAAGGACTTTTACATAACTAAATTCATTGAAAGTGATACCATAGGTGCTAGTATAAGGGATAAGTTTCAGATAATTTGTCGAAAATATATTTATAAACACATAAATATCCAAATATTGACCACATTTTGGGAACGTTTCTAGGATATGATTCCATCAACACTCTATGGATATGTAGATATAATAGTATTAGACACCACATGTCCTACTAAATTATCCTCTAGAATTAATAAGTCACACTTCGATAGCTCAGAATAAATCTCATTTTCTTAAATCATACATAGGACTACCATTAGGTTCCTAACATGTTTCTTTGTTTTCATAATGTATATGAGGATGTCATTGATGAATATGATGGTGAAAAAGTAAATGTATGGATGGAATGAATATTTTACAAGGGCCAAGAACCCTATTGTCATGTATAATAGTCTAAATGGAATTTCCAAGTACCCACACAATCCTTACCTACATAAAAATCTCATCATTTTATTTTTCCCCACCCTAACATTTAATTTGTGATATCATGATCAAGTATCAATCTTTGAGAACTAATGTGATCCTTTTAGCTGATCAAAAATGTCATTGAACCTTGATAACAAATATCAATCTTCCACTATCACCTTGTTTAGATTCTGATAATAAAAAAAATCCAAAGACTATTATATTCCTTCTTATAGAAAATATTTGTGAATCCAACGGTGAATTAATCACCCTCTTGAATCACTTACATTCCTCGTCATCCATAAGAACCTTCAGCTACTTTATCATTGTTGAAACAACATGATATGGGGTATATAAATGGGTTACACACCATACATGGTATCTTCTCAGCATAAATTACTGATTCTTTATAGAATCTACTCGATCAAAGATTTGAAAAAATATTTTCCACACATTAATCTGCATCCTGAGGGCCTCAAGTGCTCTATATGGGTGAACAATACTGGTGATGAAAATATTTTCATATTAGTCCATAGTTTTGTACCTCTATTACTAATACATATAATAATAGAAATACTTTAGGTTGAATCTTTCATGATTCCTACAAATAGAGAAGGTGTGTCATCATTCTCAACTACATTATGATATACAACTTTATGAAAAAATAATATATAATCCATTCTAAAATTATTTAGGAATATTTCCATTGTAGTGTCGTAAGGCTATACCTAGGTGAAATCTTATGTAACATGAAGGAAGACACTTCATAAAAGAAAATGAGTCACTATGATAAACCCTAATCAGACTATGTGATCATAAAAGTTTTTTATTTAGTTGTTTATGGGAAAAAAATGATTTTCATAAGGTTCTACACATATACCAAGGTATATCTCTCCTAGATCTAACGGTTTTCTCATTCATAAATGTTAGTCACAATCATCATAGATATAGTGAAATTAAATAAGGCTCATTTCAACTAATCAATTCTGATAAATATATATGACAATATCATGGAAACAAATATATCACCTGAGAAGAATATAACATGAAATAATAATGAAAATAAATGCATTTAATAAATGAACTATTATGCAACCCAACAACAGGTATATATATGTCATGTGAACTTATTTTCCAAGTTATGATGCATGTACACACCCAAAACCTCATAAATGATATACAAACATCACATGAATCACCAAAGGAAAATTTCATTTAAAGGTAATAGTATAACATATTTACCCCCACATCACGAAAACTCATATATCCACTATATATTGTTGGAAAGTAACTAACATAGATTCATTACCATGCTCCCAGTTTTTTATCTCATGTATAACCAATTCTAACATAAGATAAGAATAATTTCATTAGCCCGAATGCTCTAATAATTTTTTTTAACATTCTTTGATGAACCACTGAGTCCATCCTGGATGGTCACACGAGCTCATACATGCCACATCATATGAAAAAGGCCTCCAAATAGCCATGATGGTCTGATTCCAATAGAGAGGGGACTATACCATCAATATCATGTCGTAGGATTGAAAATGTACAATAAAATATTAATAAAGAATCAGAGTAAGCACAATGAATGAAAATTGTAGAATACATGTCATACAAATAAAGAATCTCTCAAATTGGATATTTTAACCAGTATAAATATTGCTAGTAAAATATTGATAAACTGTAGGACATTAAAGATTTTATCCAAGAACACCTCCCAGATCCACACTCCACATCTTATTAGTTTTCCAAATAGCACTTTTCATTCACCAGATCCCTCGTGAAATCTACACGGTCATGAAATTTCCTATGTATGGTGTGAGTACAAGTTTGTTTTGGCACCACCAATGAATCCCTAACATGATGTGGTCACATATAAAAGTGTATTTAATAATAAAAGTCAATTTGTGACAAATATAAAAACACAAAATACAAAAAATGAGTGTTCATGGGTTAACCAAGCCACCCAAACCCTCGATTGTAGATATTTTGGCTCTATATCAGATGGATAATGAAGGTTTCATAAAAATAAAGAACCAGAATTGAGGCTCATAAAATATGCAACACAACATGATGTGATCATGAAACACAACATACTCAATTCGTCAAGAAATACATGTTCTCGACATTCTCCTTCCACTGAGAGATACTTGGAATTTGCTATGCATCGAAAGAATACCCAATGGAATATTCAAGGAATCAACGTAATCACACAATATACATGAGAAATGGACGTATAGATTTTTTATGAACGGGTCCTCAGTCTCCATTGTCACAAATCATGCACACTCCCCATCTTGGTGACAATTATGTAATGGACTTCCACCTGACTAATGTTTTGAGAAAAATAACAAAAATCCCACATAACATGAGAGGATACAAGAGAAAGCATAAAACATAATCATAATTATGGTAGCACAACAATACATGGGATCAACATAATACATGAGTAACAAGATACAATGTACTCTTGGAAACAACATAATTTCCACATGGATACACAAACACCAACATGCAATCATAATAATAAATGATCATCAAATATATCTACACATTATCATATTAAGGAAACAAGTGCCACCAATCCCAAAAAATAAAAGAACCTCTTACATCCCAATTCACCTATATCAAAGGAAAAGGTAAGACCCCATGTGTGGTTTGATATCTGTAGTCAAAAACTCGATAGTCATGAACACCTCTTCACGGTCAAATTATCATAAATGTCAAAAAGAAAAAAATCAATGTTTTTAATGGGTACCCATAACTAAAACAAAATTTTTATTTTAAAATTAATTCAAATAGCCCATGCGATGATAATTTCGATCTCCTAGTAAATTTATGAATTATTGTTTAAGACCATCTCATAATAAAACAATATTATCTAAAAAACATTATTAATTTCCTAATTTATAATAAATTATCACTTTATAATTAAATCTTAGTAATTATCTCTTAATAATTTGTTATAAATTTATCTTTTATAAATATATTTAGATAATTTCTCATAAATAATCCTTTAATAATTATGCTTCAAAAAATAATTACACATTATCATTTTTATAGTTATCTTTTTATTATTTCTTATAAATTATACTTTTATAAATATAATTTGATAATTTCTCATAAATTATCATTTACTAATTATATTTTAATAATTTATCAAAAATTAATCCTTTTATGTTCTCTTTGGATAATTTAATATAAATTATCATTTTACAATTATTTGTTGAAAATTTATTCTAAATTACCCTTTTGTGTTTTTCAATAGATAATTTATTTTAAATTAAAATTTTATAATTTCTTATTGATAATTTATCATAAATTATCCTTTTATAATTATATTATTATAAATTCTAATAAATTTCCCATTTATCATTACATTTTAATTTTTTTATAGATTTTCCTTTTAGGATTATCTCTGATAATCTACCACAATTATCCCATGATAAAATGATACGATTATACATACATAATTTTTATTCTATAAATAATACTTTGATAATCTAATAATAATATTTTTATAATTTTAATAACTAACCTTTGATAATATCACAATTATCATTTGATAACTTTTTATAATTTATCACTTGATATTAATGAATTTTTTTTTTATAATTTTACAAAAATTATCCCTTGAAAAATCCGTGAAATTATCATAGATAATTTCACAAAAAAAATATTTCATTAATTTTAATAGTTTGGTATTTGAATAAACAATTATCATTATTGTTTGATAATAAGTTATACTGTCTTTTGATAATTTGCATTCTATAAATTATCTTGTCATAATAATTTTCAATTATCATTTTATTCATTTATAAATATCATAGATAATTGTGTAAAACTATCAAATTATAATTTCTTGGATGAATTAAATTTATAATTTATATAATATTTTCATATGATAATTCTGGGGAAATTATATTTGATAAAAAATATGTTTTATTATTATATTATTAGACCATTTTTTTAATTTGAGAAACAAAAAATAGGAGGAATATGTAATAATATTAAAAAAATTCTTTATTTAAAATATCCACAAATTACTAGACTTAATAAGATCATCCACCATGAAAAATAGCATTGGTATCTCTATATCAATCAAAAAAATCACATCAAACCTCATTTTAAAACACAAAATTTATTACATGATTCAAAAGAAAATCAAACATGTATACATTATTTTAATCTCTTTAAATCATTCATAAATATAAACGGTCAAAATGAGTGAAAATTTGTTTTTTTTTCAAAACATCTTGATGTTAAAAGGGTGCACAGTAACATTTGAGGGGTAGATGAATAGTACATAAATTTCTTTATTAATTTAATTTTTTAAAATAATTAATATATTAATTACAAGGCTATACTCATGTGAAATATGAACAAATGGATGATGCACAAAATTGTTGTGCCCACCAGGGTAAAACCATGTATCCCAAATGTAATAGTATATTCATATTTTAATATTACACACCATTTTGGAGATATTAAATTATTTCAAAAAATAATATAATAAAATTATTAAATATGTTATCTTTACTGGCAATCTGACCAAACATCTAATGCAGAAGAAATTTAAAACCTTAGTAGGGTAAAAACTATATCTCGTGCCTAACTATGGTATCTTATTTCTCATACAATGATATATTTGAGAGATATTAGATAATTTGAACAAAATAATATAATAAAAATATTAAACAACATACCCTCACTTTTTATCAGACAAAATATTTGATGTGCACAAACGTAATAACATTTCCATGATAAACCATGAGTCATGGAAAAAATAGACATCTCATAATTCTCATAAAACACAAATTTAGAGAGATATTCAATTATTTTTTTATAAAAAATGGGCTTCAGTTATAATAAATTTACTATTTTTCCCACTTCATTGATATTATACAGGCTTTATAATCTCTCACTAACTTAGTGTGTATCAGTAAAATTATTCTATAGAGTAATCCAAGATGCTAACTGGGATTTTCAACATAGTAAATTCCTTTAAAAAAAATTAAATTTTTTTAATTACATCTTCAATAAAATTACTTATATACAATTAAAAATTATAGATATTATTATCATTAAAAATTCCATATATAATAAATATCTCTATTTATTGAATTCTCAACACTGACAATTATCACTTGCGGTCTTGGTCGAACAACTTAGGCCATTAATCTCAAAAATCAGACAGAAGCTACTATGTCTCATCCCTTATTATTCCATGCATCCAAATAATATATAATAATGGTATTATATTTCACCGCCACACATTCTAGCTCGAATCTTTGATTTCAACCGTACACTCCTCAAAATATTCAACAGTCTCTAGCTCAACCTCCTCAAAATAAATAACAAATCATATAGTAGGGTAAGTATCTTGTAAGTTTCAATATATGAAAAACATTTTTCAAACCCTGATATCTAGAACAAGGCTCTAGACATTATTTCATTGCCCATATCAACTTAGTGATCTCATAAGGTCCAAAAAATGAAAGTGGTATCGTTTCATGCTTTCTTAAATATATCTACCCTAACCAATGTTTCACTCACAAAAAAACCTGGTCACCTATAGAGAACACCAAATGTATCCTCACACTATCAGCATAGTATCATTATCCACTCTAAGAGTTGATAAGCCTTTTCAAAATTATATGCACTCTATATGATGCATTCTAAAACACTAGGCCCATAAATAAAACATCACCTACAACATTCCAACAATAGGTGATACATATGTTCTCCTATAATGTGCTGTATAAGGTGGAATACAAATTGGAGCATGTTAACTGTTGATTAATAATAACTCATTCATGGCTAGTTGTTCATTACATGCAGCATAAAAGTATATATTTAACGCTCAAATCATCTCCTCCTGTTTTTGTATATTCTACCTCGAACGTATGTTGGTTTGAGGTAGGTATTTCAAGATCAATATTACTTGAGTCCCATGATATTTCTATAATCCCTAATAAAAGTAAAACATAAAACATGCGTCTCTATTTGAAACAATTTCTAATGTAACTATATGATGGTGTACGATCTCTCAGACAAAGATTTTTTCCATCTCCACCATTATGTGAGTTCCCCTAATGGATATGAAGTGAAAATATTTCATTATCATTTTAAAAATCACCTTTAATGTTCCATGAATCCTTAGGGTCATGGGTAGCCATGTAAAAAATTACATAGGGAAGTCATCCCACATCCCCATCTATATCAGGAGGGGTAGCAAAAACCTACAAGGAAATTGGTGATCATTCATTACCCACTGAAAGGTAATGTGTTGGGAGAAAAAAATTGAAATGTATCTAATCATCCATAGAAACCATAACAACATCCTGATTTCATGATACATCTTTTTCATAATAGTATATACTTACCATATAGAGGTATGGTAATCCTTCATCATCTCCTCTTTGATGAATGTTGGGAAAACTAATATTTTATGTACCAAGATCAAACCATCATCGTCCATCAAGATTCTGGGAATCTGATCACATCCATCCATTTTTCTCTCTCATATTTTCACACTCTCAATCTTACTCCAAACTAGGTTTCACCGGGTCCACTGGTGATGATGTGATCACTAAAGGGCACAAGTCATAGAACCCAGGACCTCTAATGAATTCATATTCCAATTATCTAATATGTTTTCCAAGAATCACTTATCCTTTGAAGGACTCTTACTAAGATTAGACTCCGAAATATTCTTATAGGTAAGAGAATCCATAATGACATTACCTTTTACCTGGTTCCCACATCATCTCAAAAATAAAAAACTATAGATACTCAACCTAGATCCTCAGTCTCGTGTTTAGGTTCCTTATTGTGAAAATATAGTGAATTCTCTTGTGGTCCCAAGAAATAATAATTCTATCATGAAATATAATGTTTCATAAGAAATTATAGAATGGATCATGTCATCAAACTTCATTTCATGTGTAGTAAAGTTCCTCTTAGTGTTTAGTAACTGAAGAGACCCTTAATATGCTTCACTATTTTCATCAACCGCACTTACAAACCAATTCTTGATGTATCATAGTGATATTCATAACCAATAACAGGCCTAGAGAGTGTTAGTACGAGATATCTCATCAAACTTTTATTAATTTCAAAAAACACCTCTTATATTTGTCCCTACTACTAGAACATCAATTCCTTCATTGTTGTTGATGTGATGGGTCCTAATTATCGAGGGCAAGCATTTGATAAATTGTATGTTATATAAAATTAAACCCAAAAAACAAAAAATCTAAAACATGTTTTGGGGACATGTATAAGATATGACTACCACAACATTCTATGTGTGTACACATATACTAGTCTTATAAACCACATGACTTGGGAACTTCACCTCTCAGATCTACAAGTCACCCTTCGGTACGATGGAGTAAAGAATATGTTCTTGATGATTACTCATGACTATCTCTAGTTTCCTAACATGGTTCTCTAGTGTTATAAAGTATATGGGGATATATTCCATAGAAAACATGAAGAACCTATCTAGGTATGTATGGAAGTTCTTGTATATGAGGTCCATTAAGAGTATTATAATGATCATTATCCTGAAAAATATTACCGAGTACTCAGATAGTCTATACCTACTATGAAATGCGGTCTTAAAAATGTATTCCACTTTAACTCGAAATTTTTGGTATTTTGATCAATGGTAAAATATAGGGAACACAGGTATACCCATTGTTGATCAAAAATATCATCAATCCTAGAAAATTGATATTGATTCATTACGGTCACCTGGTGTAACTCTCTGGAATCAATTCATATCTGAAGACCATTTCTGTCCATAATGAAAACAAATTGGTGAATCCCATGGGGAAATGATCATCCCTTATATCCCTTCCACCCCAAGTCAACTAGTTGAACCTTGATATCTTTCATCTCAATTTTTCTTTATGAAATGGATTATTGAAATGGGTTTTGCTCCTAACATGATTTATTTTTAGATTCAATTACTGATTATCCAAGGACTCTACTTGTTTAATGATTCTAAAAACTGATTTTAAAACCATTCATCATCTTCCTGCATTCATATAGTGCTCTGGATGTTTGAAGAATGATGGAAATAAAAATCGTTTCATATTCCACCATAGTTCATAACACCTATGACCATGATATGCACTATGATAAATATATTAGGTAGAAGTAACCCTTCTTCCAAAACCATGTAACTTGTCTCGGTGAATTATTAAATGAATTATAATGAAAATACAATGATAAAGATGACACATAATCTCTTTCATAAGTATTCTAATCTATTTTACATGTACTCCCATCAGACTATGTCATGGATACATCTTCTATAATGCGAAGGAACACACAATAGAATAGAAAAAAAGTCATTAGGATAAGACCTAATTTTTTAATGGGAACACATAAGGTTTCCCTTGTCCAGTCTATGGGATCAAACAAGGTTTTCCTTGTAGTCTACCCTTAACCCAAGCTATAAACTTCTTAGAACAAAACCTAGTTTCTAACTATGAACATTAGTCATAGTATTCATATATATACTAACACAAAAACGTGATCATTTTGTCTAATAATTTCAAATATAAATATAAAATATGAGGATAAAAAATGTTATATCACAAAAGGAAAAACATTCACGAACAGATTTCACAAATTGAATCATTTAATTGATTAACTATTATGAAACACAATAGTAGTTATATATATGGAATGATAACCTACAAGCTCATGAATGAGAAATTAACACACCTGAAATCCCATAAACCACATATAAACGTCATGTGCATCCTCATGATGAATTTATTCAATGGTAATATAATAACATAATTACCCCTACATCTTGGAAACTTGATTGCACAATGATTCTTGTTGTATAAGCACTAACACACTTCCCCTACATGAATAAAAATTCCTTTTATTCTATATTACCTTTCCTAACCCCACAAAAATAACAATTTAGATATCCTGGATGCTCTAATAAACAATTGTATCTTCCCAAAACTAAACAACTATGTATGAGATTGATTGTCACGTCACCTCATGCACACCTCTATCTACGCAAGAGAATGCAAAGAAGTGGTGAGAAAATGAGTTAGTCATTATGGATACTATAACCTCAATATCATATCATAGGATCAATAATAATCAATAAAAAATATAATATTTAATTATAGTAAACATGAAGAATTCTTAAGATAACATACATGTCATACAAATAATGAATATCCTTATGATGAAAGTATAAAAAATTTAAATAATGAAGATAAAAAAGATAATATTTATCTCCAACCAGTGTAGGTCAAAGACCACCAAAAGATTCACACTCCTCATCTCTTCCATTTACAACAAGTCTCTTTTCCCTTACTTGGATCCCCCATTAAATCTATATGTGTAACAGAATTCTGGAATTGGGTGTTTGTAAATGACTCATTATGACTCCTCAAATGATTACATAACAAGATTTCTCATGTATAAAATTGTATTCAATAATAATAATAAATCCATATCAATCATTGAAACACATAATCAAAAACTATGTTTTCATGTGCTAACTAAACCTCCCTAACCCCTTTGTCGCAACTGCTTCACCTCTATGTCATATAGATAATAAAAGTGATTTAAAAATCATTAATCATCTACAATTCTCATAAATCACGTTACCCAAAAACTCATGATCACGAAACTATTAATGTTATAGGAATCAAGGAAGAAAAAATCTCATTATCCTATAGGAATCTAGAGCTACTCAACATTAACTAATAATTGATAACTTATCGCATGTCATTGTATAGTCATCGATTTCTCCACTCGACATCCAAAAAGTAACAATGTATCCCTACCCTATGCCCGGGACCCACATCACCATCCATGAAAATCGTGTTCACTCCCCCTATCAGAGATAGAAATTTCATGATGGTCCGCCTACATCGGTTTCTAAGAAAAAAATGAAAACATAGAATGGGGGGATATATGAGATGGAATAACACTTCGTCATATTTATGGTAGAAAAAAAAATGTGACCCCATATAAAATGAACAAAATTATACAGAGTTCTCATGGAAAAAACATAAGGTTCTTTATGATATAAAAACACCCACATGTGATCATAATCTTATAAGATAATCAAATATGTCTACACATAATCATATTAAGGAAACATGTGAAATAATTCCTAAAAAGTAAGGAACCACCGACCTCTAAAGTCATCGACATTAAAGGCATGGGAAAACCACCAAGTTTTGTTTAATAGCTATAGTGGAAAACACAATAGTTAAGAACACCCTTCAATGAACTTATTATCATAAACATAGAAAAATCAATTATTGAGGTTCATCAAGGGTTTCTACAACCATAAATAGTTATTTATTTCAAATATAAATAAAATATAGAATGTGATTATCCTTTCCCTCTCATGGATAGTTTCCAAATTATTTTTCATGTCCATAACATTCACTCACAATATTTTACATTGTATTAATTATTATTATTATTTTGATAATATGTCATAAATTACCTCATAATAATTACCTCTTGAAAATTTATTATAAATTACTCATTTAAAATTTCATTTTCATAATATCCCAAAAAATACCCTTTTAGAATTATCACTTTGATTATTTATTATAAATTACCCTTTTATAATTATATTTTTATATTTTTTTATAAATTATATTTTTATAATTATATTTTTATAATTTATCATTAATTAACTGTTTATAATTATTTTATCAAAATTTCTTATAAATTATCCTTTTATCATTATATTTTGTTAATTTATTATAATTTATATATTTATAATTATTTTTTTAAATTTCCTAAAAAATATACTTTTATAATTATCTGTTAATAGTTCATTATAAATTATCATTTTTTAATTATATCTTGAAATTTTATAATAGAATAACATTTCATGATTATATTTTCATAATTTCTCATAAATAATAATTTTATAATTATATTTGGATAATTTCTGATAAATTAAACTTTTATAATTATCTCTAATAATTTAGGGAAATTTTTCTTCAATAAAACCTTGTCATTATCCTGTGATAACATTAATTATATAAATTATCATTTTATAATCTAGTAATTATTTTTAATATTTTTAAGAATCATCCTTTGATAATGTCATACATATCGACAAATAATTTTTTATAAATTATCCATTGAGAATTATTTAATTATCATTTGATAATTTAAAAAAAATTAATCATAGATAATTAATTTCAGTTCTCTTGTGATAATATTTGTATATTATTCAAAAAATGGAACAATGTCACTTTTTTGATTATTATTTAAATTATATGTTGAAAATTATTAATCTATAAATTATCATGTGATTCTCATGTGAAATTATAACTATAATCTCTTATAAAGTTCTTTTATAACTATGTACCATTATGAAATGATTATTTTTGGAAAATATTGCCTAGATAATTTATTTAATATTATCACTTTATAATTTTGGTGAATGGAGGCACGATGAGAGCTTGTGACGGTCTCTCCCCTGGTGCTATAAATTTGGCTTTCATCTCCACGAAGGTCCCCGATTTTTTTGACATTATTTTATAGCGAACACATTGTCAAGGGATAGGGTAGATAATAATGAAATCATGGTGCCTGTTGACTAGTGATCTTCATCCACGAAGAATGGTTCTTCGGGATCCAAAAATGTGGCTTGGGCTGAGGTGTCGTCAGATCGTGATGTGATCCCAGCTCCTGTTGATGAGCAAGCCTCATCCATGCAGAATGGTTCTCAGCTAGTCGGAAATGGGCCTTGGGAATGGGTGTCATCAGACAATGATGTGTTCGGCTGGCATGGTCCTCAGCAAGAAGATGGGAGGCTTCATGCTGTTGAAGTTGAGGGTCAAACCATAAGTGCTCCTGTTGATGGGTTATAAGTGGGTGGATCACATGAAGTTGGTCCAGTGATTTTCATCCAAGAAATCCATGATTCTCCAGATGAGGGATCCTTGATTAATGATTCTTTTACATGATTTAATGGAGTGATTGATTCATCCATTAGAAGAAAATTGAGTATTGCGCACATTAAAGCTGACTCAGATACAATATTAGTGAGACTCAAAATGGGTGAGGCCTCAATAATTGCTTGGTTATTTATGCCTTAAGGATCTCAACCATTTAAAATAGATAAAATCAAAGATATAATCTCTTTAATATAGGGTTATTCATCTTTTAAGTGTGTATTGCTTAGATGATGATATTTTCATCTGCTCTTCCCCTCAGAAGAGTTGAAAATCTAATCCTAGGGCTTTGGTTCAATAAATCTCATACTTGGGATTCTTCATTTACGTTAATGGGATAAAAAATTAAATCCATTTGAGGTTGGTAATAATAACACTCAAATTTGGGTATGGGTTTATGGGTTAAACTAGAAACTTTGTGATCCAAAAATATTGCATGATATTTATTTGTACCTTGGTATCCTGATCAAAATTAACAAGGAAATGGAAGTGGCTTGTTTTGAGCATTTTTTCATGTTCATATTTGAGGTTTAATGGGGCTCAACTCTTGTTTACAAGGTAATGCATACAAAAAATGATAATATTAATGATTTAAAGATCATTAATGAAAAATATCCTAAATTATTCAAGTAATTCAATGTTATTAGTCTTGAATAATATACCTATAGGTGCTCTATAGTTTGTAGCTTATGCGCTTTTTGTCGACATGACATGAGAAAGTGTCTCAAAAAGAGAAAAGTGCACCTTCTCAGAAAATGGATTTCCCTAAAAAATTGAAACTGCATGAGGATTTTAAATAACCTTTGAAAACTAATGATAGTCTAGGAATCACTACTAGTAATGTTTAACAAAAGAAATAGCCACATGATGCTGTTCTGGCCTCCAATTATGAGAACAATCCAAAATCACGGTCTGTCATCTTTTATGAAGAGGTGAATGCACATGTTTCTGATCCTTATAACCCGAATGGTGATGTATTAAAACATACCTAATCTTGTTCTTCTACAAATTATGATGTATTAATAGTTGAACAAGCGAATGATGAAGAAGCCAAACAAGAGGTGAATCACTATATTTAACATTAAAGGATGACTTCTTAGGTAATGAGAAGGGTAAACAAATCGTTTAATTTTACTCTCCATTCATTTATAAAACATTACATGATTCTTAAATGCCTTTTGTGGATTATGAAGGATATCATCTTGTCTCTTACAATAACAAAAATTCCCAGATTTCCACTCATGTGGTGGTTGGGCAATTGATTGTAGGTACCATTACCTTAACAATGGATAATGAAGGTGCAATTAAGATACATGATTCAATTTTACTCTCTCCTGATGATAAAAAAGAACTATGAGGAGATGTATCCAACTGATGAAATGACTGTTCAGGGAATGATGAAACTTGTGGCAAGAGACACATCTCCTAAAATATGAGATGAAATACTATAGGATAGCTCTTGTTCTAAAAGCACAGATACTGAGACCTTTTATTATAGACTTAAATATTTTCTTTCAAATAGGGGGTGATAGAGTGGTTAAGGGTGTAGTCATGGAAGGGTCTACTCGTGTGAAATTCAAGAATAATAAAGAAGCCTATGTGCACCACTATTAAAAAATATTAGTAAGGAGACTCTGATTAGAGTTTTTCCATGTTTTCCAATTATTTTATATGATACATTATTTTATTAGCTTTGAATAAAAGAGCCTCAGCCTATTTATTTTTAACAAAAATGTTTAAATTTTATTTGATAAAAAATAGGTTATATTTTTTATTATTCCTCTATTTTTCTATAATTTATAAATAAAAAATGGGGCAATAAAAAAATAATATAAAAATCCAAATGTCTACACCATGAGGTATATTATGCATGGATAAGAATTTGTGGTCTTTCATCACACCTGAATCTAGTTTGGATAATAGAATCTTCACTAATTGCACATATAATATATATGGGGTCATATTCACTAAACAAGATCTACCATGATGATAAATCTCAATGGTATGGATATATCAAACCCAAAATTCAAACCACATTGTATCCTATTTTAAAACACCTAATTTATCACTTGATTTAATCAAAAATTTAATGCAGATTCATTGATTATAATGATTTAAAGAAATTTTAATTTATATATGGTCAAACCAAGTGGAAAAATTAAAGAATAGAGACTTTATGGGTATTAAAATGGTGTTCTAGCATGTTTTTTTGGAAGATTAATAGTGTCCTTGTTTTTTAATATGTAAAATAGATAAAATAATTAATAAAATGTTAAAAAGGTTATAATAGAATTTTATTTCACCAAACGACCAATGTACAACAATTTTATGCCCTAACTAGTGAAAACCCCACCTCCCATACCTAACATTGGTCATAAATATCTAATATGACACATATTTTTATATATATTAAGGTATTTAAAAATAAATATAAAATAAATTATCCTCACGTGAGATCTGGACAAACATCAAACACACACAAATTTTAAGACCCTTTAAGTGTAGCATCGTTGTTCTTGACCTACTGATGGTATCATATTTCTCATTATACACACCATTTGGGAGATATTATATCATTTTGAAAAAAAATTAAGTAAAATATCGTGACATGCACCCTGAAAACACATTTAGTGAGAAAAAATTTGAAACATGCCTACGGTAAGTACCACATCACATACCAAATAGTGGTCTCGTATTTTTCATATGATGCATTGTTTGGGAGATATTGATTTATTTTCGATAATTCCCCCAATGCATAGCCTCATGGTAAAAGGTCCATGTGGGTATTTAGTGAGGTCTCAGGTTTGAGTCTCCATAGATTGTTGCATGTGTGTGCATTCTTGTTTATTTATATCATTATTAATCACCTTCTATGACTATTGGTAATAATTATTTTGGATAAATCATGCATGTATAATATAATATATTTATGATTTATATTCATTCTATGCCGAGGCCTTATAGGCCTCAGAATCTTACACAAACTCATTTCCTACAATTGAAATTATTCATTATATTATTCCAGTATTCTTATTGGGCTTTTACTCATACAAAAATAATTGCAAAAAAACTATTAATTGATTTTTAAGGAAATTTAAATTTTCAAATAAATATAAATATAACTTAATAAAAAGTGGGTTTTTATTATCATTACTATTTTATAAAAATATTGGTATCATGATCATTTAATCACATCATAACCTATGGAAATGAGATAGGTTTCTTAATTATTCATTATAACATAACCCATAAAAATATGTAGGTTTTGATAAGTATTTTCTAATTGTATAACATGTGGGTGATAAAGAGGTTTCATAAACCTAATAGCAATAGAATTAAAAACCATTTTGAAAAATAATATGACTGGTGTTCTTTTATCATATCCTCAAAAATTCATATGTAACATCAACATATTATGTCATAGATGGAAGATGATTTTTCAATAACATTTAAAAAATATATTGATTAAAATATCCTCCCCCTTTAATTTTTTATTTCAAAATGTATAAAACTATTAGAATATTTTCTTAATAACATTGTAATAACATAAAGGATTCTTTTAGTAAATGTTTCTTCATGACAATGAAAAATTCTATCCTTGTTGTACCCATTAAAATGATATTTCCATTAACATTTTTGGTAAAATACAAATGGGAAATGATTGGAAAACAACATTATGATTCCATTAATTTTTTTAAAATAAAATTAAAAAATGGGTACATATTTCCATAAAAATCATCAGATAGTAATATAACATTATTGTACTTTCTTTAGAAAACACGGTTTTGGATGAAAATGAATTTCTGACAAAACATTGAAGTAAAGTATGATTTTCTTAAAGATATTTTCTCAATAATATTATATAAAAAATAGTATAAAATTGTAATATTTTTTATAATATAATTATTAACAAGATTATTTTATAAAAAATGATTTTTTTGAGATTTGAATAATATTATTTTATCATTGGAAACATAATCGTAAAAAATCCTAATAAATGATTTTTTTTAAAATACACTCAATACCACATTGGTATCTTTGAATCACAATCACGATGAAGTAATAGATTAAAAAATTATATAAAATATCATGTGGTTAGATAAATTCATGAAATTACATTTTAATGGGATATATATATATTTCATTAAAGAATATAGGTGCATAACGTAACATATATCTAAAAATATGGTAAATTGAGACAAAAATATCATACCTTATGTCCTAGCATTGATTAAACTATTAAAACCTCATGTGATGTATAAATAATTTTATTATAAATAAATTAAATTATAATACTCATATATATATTACCACGTATTATTTTCTTATAACATTATATTGCATGCTTTAAAAATTTCAATGTTAGAGTCTCATTTCAGGAAATAACTACATTGTTTTTAGTGTTTGTTTTTAATTTTTATTTTTTCCTATTTCCATGATAATGGTTTAATAATTTACATATATTTAACCATGATATGAATTTCATATATATTTTTTATATCATTATTCATTGTAATTCATAAAATTTAGTGATTTAATATTAAATACACCATTCATAAAGATAGTATGTTATACGTACACAAGAATGTTGTTTCCATTTTTTGATGGGAATAACAAATGAAATTTAAATGGTATATTTTATTTTTTAATAATCATGGTTATGTTAAATATATATATATAATATTTTAATTAAACTAATCTTTAATACAGTCCAGGTAAATCTTGAAGGAATCACATCAGTTTGTGAGGCAGTAGTTCGCCGTACACACGATCGACGTTGACGTATTCCAATAAAATGGTTAGTATGAGGATATATATGACATAATAGTTTTATTATAAAAATATAATCATAAATATAAAATATAAATAATAAATCCAAAATTATATTTAATTGTGAGAGGTTGTAATGAAAAAATGAATGACATCAGTTCACGAGATGGTTGTCCGTCGTACA
Organism: Viscum album; assembly: GCA_963277665.1. NCBI lineage: Eukaryota > Viridiplantae > Streptophyta > Magnoliopsida > Santalales > Viscaceae > Viscum > Viscum album. The sequence goes on from OY728161.1 coordinate 1,879,200,479, forward strand.
CTTGAATCATGATTTAGTAACCCATTTGATGGATGTGGATAAAGTTTTCTGTAAATTTGTTAACATAAAAAAATATATTTATTTTTATTATACATAGGTTACTATATCAAAAATGATATAGTAATACTTGAATGAAGATCAATAATAAATATAACAAAATCACAAATTGAGGAATATTACCTTTGTTACGTGTTTCCTCCTTAGTTTTCCAGAAACAAGCATTATTAATATAGACTTTTTTTGTGAAAATTAATGTTTATAGGATGAGAAAAGAGAAATTAGTATGTCATTTGTGTTGGTTCTGGTCCCAAAAATGTGTTTAATGTGTCATGAGGAGAGTGGAGGGTGGCCTTTTATAAGTGATGGGAGTGGCACACATGCAATTCTTTTAAAATAGTGAATTCCACCAATAGTTTTTTCATGTCAAAAATCACCAATAGTGGACCATTAAATATAATATAAGTGATGATGTAAAAATATTTATATCCAATTGGTTTTTGTTAAGTTTTTCTTTATTTTTAACACTTATCTTTTAATTTTAACCGTATGGTAATACCGTTTTTACCATAACAGTGGTAAACAATTTTTACTATTTTCACTATTAATTTTTGTAAAATTTAAAACCAACATTATAAGGTAATACAATTTTTTATGATTCTTAATATGGATTGTGTTTTAGTAAATTTAATTTATTAAAGGATAAAATTTTATTTTACAAATAATCTGACAAATGTGATGAGATGTGTGGATTTATTGAGAAAATGTTCAAAAAATTTAATGGTTTCTATATCAAAATTCAATCTGAAATACATTATAATGATCTAAATTTGATTAATTAATGTGTAATTTAACTAATTTTACTTAAAAAATTAAAATATATTATACATTTATAAATAAAACAAATGAAAACATAGAGTTCAATTAAAATTCTGTATTTTTCAATACTCATAAAAAAATATTAATTTTTTGAAAACATAAAAAATAATAATTGTAAGATAATTTTGAAATTATGATTTGAAAATTTATTTTATTTTAACAAAATTAAAATTCTAAGAGTGTGAAATTTTTTCTTTTTCTAATGCTCAAAAATAGAATTATAAAAACGATTCTTCGATAAATATAATATTTTATAAAATATATATAAGATTATGTAATTTTTTAAAATTTTGTTTAATTATAAAAAACAATTTTATATATTATTTGATAATTAGTTGTTAATATTAAAATTTTTAATCTTAAAATTTATGTAATTATAGTAACATTTAAATAACTATAATAATAATATATCATGGATTTATTAAAATATAGGGTTGGGTGTAAATAAAATTTACCTAGTGTTAGGTATACTAAATTCGAAACATGGTGTTGTGTGTCATAGAAGATATCAAAGATTTTTAATTTATTTATAAAATAATAACTCATAAAAACATGGGGTGTTACATGGACCTCTAAATATGGATAAGTCTTATTTAATACTATGATGATAACCTTCATAGTTTCTATGTACATTGTCGTGGTGAGGGATTCCATGAAATTTAATATATAGTGTAATTAAAACATAATTGGTTATAGTGATATAGTAAAGATCATCATAACATATTTTATTAAGAGTACCTACTCAATTGTATATTATTTTTCTTCACAGACGACCATCCAAGAGGATTTAATTTGGAAGACCTCCAGGTTTGTGGGTAAAAATAATAAATGGATGCTCTCTATGACAATAGATTAATTCTCTTATAGATAGAGATCTGTCGGATCCATAGTAATCTATCAGAGTATTGTTAGAAAACTCAAATAGTTTATTATCTAATGTTGTAGGTACCTTTTATTAGAATGTACATTTCCCTAAAAATATCAATTTCATGATTATTTTGACCAAGTAAAAAATAATTGAAAAGTGATCTCAATCAGGGTTTTCAAATATAAGGAGTGACATTCATGTGTAGGTGCCCTCCTAGTTTTCTAATTTTTTGATATTAGAAAATTCCAACAGGCTTCTCTTTTTTGAATGATAATGAGGATGTTAACCTATTATGGTGATTTAGAAACAAGCTGTACACACTAATCTCTTCTTTCTTATATCATGTTTCACACAATCAGGGTGGATTCTCTAAGAAATTTTCTTAATGAAATTATTTAGGCGTTGGGTTACATGACACTAGTGCTAATAGATACTATAATAATTCATTATTATAATCTCTTTATAAGTATTAATCAATTTATTCCCTTCTCTACCACCCTATAATAATCGAGATAATAATTACATTTCAATGAGGATATAAACCAAAATTCGTTTTTTATGGATATAATGGACACTTAATTCTTAACGACTTCTCTTTGGTGAGACTTCCATCTAGGATTCATCTTCATCATCCTATCATGATATACCTCTATCTTCGAGATAGATCCATTAAGGAGATACTCTTATATGAGATCTTTCACCACATAATGATGTAGGTGTCCACTTATTGATAGTACCAATCTTGACTAAATAATCATCATTATCTTGGTGAATAGTATATAAATATGATTTTTCATATGCTGTTGTGTGAGGGCCTAAGATATCATTACATTAATGCATTTGAAGGAAAAAATCGTAACATGTGATGATCTATTTAGTGGTTCCATTTGGATAGGGAGTGATATCCAAAGAGGAATACTAAATAAAAAGGAATATATTAGTGCAACAAATCCGAAAAATGCATCGTAAATTGATATCATTAATTGGTATTTTATTTGACATCAAATTTTCCTTTTTCATTCCCCCACGCAGTTCCTACCCGTGGCTATGGGTCAGATGCATACATCCTTTTTAAGTCACACAATCATTGGGATATACCAATAAACCTTAAAATATAAAACTATTATAGAGCATATGAGGTTGGATCGTCATTAAGGGGTATTGTTTTATATTCTATGACATTATTTTATATTGGATGCATATTTAATAAATCATTTATAGTAACAATACTAGTTAAATTTTTCATTACATTGATTGATCATTACCATGCATCAATGTGAATATATATATATATATATATATATATTATTTTACATTTAAATTATAAGTTGCTTTCACTGTGGTTTAATTCTATACAACTATGAAAACTATATTTTATAACTATCATTGGAGTTGGAGCTATTATTACATCTACATTAAGAAAATGAAAAGAGATTCAAAAATATCCATCTAATTTTAAGAAAAACAAAATTTTATGGTGGTCTATAGTGGGATAAATGATTCCATTTAATTTAATGTGATGAGGAACATTAGTTTTCATTTTTCGATCAATATTCCATGACCAAATGAATTGTAAGTCAAGGTTATATATTTATGAACAAATAAAGTGTCTATTACAATGAGTCATTCAAGGAAAAATTATGTTCCATTTCCATAAATGTATCCATGACCATGATGTATTTTATTTTATATTTATATGATTATAATATTTTTTGATTTGTTTTTTCATAATAATGAATGAATACTTTCTGAAATTAACTTATAAATTGTTAGTGGGATACATATGCATGAGTAAAAATCCTTGGGTAAATCACTATTTTTGTGGAAAAATATGATAGGGTATGGTTTAGGATATAAATAGAAATAAAAATTAGTATTTATAGATTCTTGATAATTAAAAAGGATGATATAATCATTTATAACATGGTTGGGGATTACACCTTATAAAAGTTTCATGATATTTATTTGTCTATGTTGATATCATCAACGAGGAAATGGTTGGGACATTATATTTGTATTTGTAGTGTTCATCATATTTAATTATGACATTCAAACACATTATCCTATGAATACATGAATGTTAAAAAATTGAGGTTCTAGATGTTTTGGAAAAAGAACATGGGGAATCTTTGAAAGAATACCAATTATGATTATCCAATGAATTCAAAATCAGAAGGGATCATTCCTCTATGAATAACCAAGGCATGCATTATATTAATTCATATTGAAGGTCTAGTTAGATGGGGAATAAAATCTTGTTTCTATAGGCTAATTATATTCGATATGGTCTTTTGTAAAAAAATTAACACAACAAATTGTACGCATAAAATAGGAATATGATGTAAATTAATATTTCAAAGGTATTATGAACTATTTAAATTGAAAATTAAGATAAGATATTAGTATATTTATACCTAATTAGTGTATATCCATGTTAGAATATGTTAATGAAAAACTATATTGGAAGATCAGGGTTAACCCAAGAAAATTTAGATGATGTTTGTATGACCCTATGATATTGAGATGAATGGTTCCTCAATTGGACTCTATATCATGGCTATGGTGAATAGAAAAAATAATAAAGTTATCATGGATGTAATGTTTGAGTTTTCTATTTTTATTTATAATCAGGGGTATCCGAGGATAATTTCACAATATATGGGTGGATATTTATTGAGCCGAGTAAATGGGGTCATGGTTAGGCACTTTAGGATATCATGGAGATTTCTCTCTATTAAGGATCTAAAGGATTCCATGGTATAATAGAACCATGTATTATCTAATTGATTGTGGTGACTAGATCCCTAGTCAGTATCACAAGGATATCATTGTGGAATGGTTACCTAGAAGACCTATTTAGGATCACATGGGATAATGAAATATTGGATGGGATGATGTTGGATGATCTGGTTTTATGGTGTGTTACATCGGATCCCCAAGATGAATTGGTATAATAACTCCCCCATATGTCTCTCTTATATGGACTCAACCAATTTAACTTTAGTATGGCACTTCATATGTGGTGGTACATTTTTTTCCACTGGGGAAGTGGTCCTCCATTAATATTTTCTGTACGGACCCAGCCCTAGTTGCCTAGAGTCGGTGCCTTATTTTATTAAGTTGGCATACATACAAAGAATATGAATCCCGAAGGACCGAGTAGTTTAATATTATTGGAAAAAAGTACATACAATAGTTTATCATTACAACATGAAGGAAAAAACAATGCTAATTTATTCCAGTAGCAACATCATGCCTCCTAGATTATGCTTACATGTCATTAATAATTTACTTCTTCATATCCTGAGAAAAATGAAAAATAAGAAAGGGTGAGCTCAAAAGTTTAGTAAGAGTAAGCAATACAGAGGAAGCTAATATAAACATTAGACATGGTGAAATATTAAAAACCCATGCCTTTAATAATAAACTTGAACACATTATGGCAGGAATATAAGCTGAGTAAATATTAACATAATAAAACATAATCAAGGGTATTCTAACAGTAACATATCTACATGAACATTCAATTAATAGCTATAGAGGGAAGTGCATATGCTAGACATCTTGAATCATTTTTTCGTGGCCTCAGCTAAGACATCTAGTGATTTAGTCCTCGGCCAAAATCTATATCACACTGGGAAAGGCCTCAGCCAATTCCATGTCTATTTGTCTAATGAGACGTACCGATGCATCGAGGGGCTATAGAGGGCCCCACCCATCACATTATAAGACCAATTCATTCCTAAAATGAGCGGTGATAATCATAGACAACATATACATTCATATTGAAACAATCATATGAAATGAAACTATCTTTCCCCAATCATTAAACATAAAACACTAACCATTTTGAGTAATATACTAAATGGTTTTAGGATAGATCATACACAATAGGGTTAGTCATAAACCATTAAATAAAATATGGTAGATGAATTCAAAAATGATTAAACCCAATAATACCATCTAATCAACAAGTGTGTTGAATTAGATGAACACACTCTTATAAAATCATTAAGCAATTCTTGAGATAAATAATTTTCTATTTTGAAAAGAAGTGTTCTTTTGGAAATATATTTATATAAAACCAGAAGTGAGGTAAGATAGTATTTTCATAATAAAATGAGTTATTTTATAATCATAAAGTTTTACAAAAATATATCATAGAGTGCCCTTGAAAATAGAATAGAATTTGAGAAATTCCCTTAGATCGGGCTTGTATTTTGGAAACAACTTAGAAAGTTCCTTTAAAGATGTGTAACTATCCATAAAATAAGGAAGGGTTCTGGTTTGTACACATATATATGATACTCACGTATAATATATGATGATTACAAAAAATACATAATAATTACATTGAGGTAATTTAAACAATGAAAGTGTACTGAAGAAAAATGGAAGTTCGGGTGGAAAACCCCTTACCTTAACTCCAAATGTGTTCCACTCTTGTAATTATATTCATGGAATATGAAATTATACTTGTTAATAACTTATTTAATAACCTATTAGACATGTATTTATTTTACCATATTTCTGGTTAGTTTATTTATGTCTTTATTGATAAGTTATTGTGTTTAATTTCGTCATTATGAAGTGTTCGTTTCCTTTATTTTCATATTCGGTTCACTTGTTTTTAAGTAATGAAGTTATTGTGTAATGGTTATAAATCTCTAGGATTGGAATTATATATTATTAATGAACATAAATAATTAATAATGGTCATTTATATCATTTGTTTGCATGGAATTATGATGAATCATTAGATGACAACCACTTTGATTATTAGGCGGTATGTGGAATATTGTGAACTAGTTTGGTCATATAACTTAATTATATGTACATATTCTGGTTCCTGATTATTAATTAGGTTATAACACATATATTATAGTCTTGTTCACCCATGAATATGGTTTCATGACCATTAATTAAGAATAAATTTAAGAACGAAACTTCATCATCAATGAAGGTTATAAATAAGAACCTCATGGACGTCGATTTCGTTTATAAAAATAAAAGGGAGGGAGTAAGAATATTTATGATGGTTCATACATTCACATGATATAAATCTAGTATATAGAAGTTACTAGTGTTATCATGGTCATTTGGACAGAGGAGGTAAGGAGAGGATAACAAAAGTAGATAGATTGAAATAAAACAAAATGAGAAAGAAGGGTGCTTTACCTCTTGAAATAACCTCCTTGAAAAGATCCTTAAGGGAAGGGGTTTTGGTCTTTAGGAAAGACTAATAGCTTTCTGGTTATGTGGAGTGACTTGGTAAGGGTAATTGGACAGATCATTGAGGAGCTTCAAGGCTTAGAGGATTGAATAGAAGAGGTAGTGGTGGGGGTGTTATAGTGGAGGAGAGGGGTATAATTTGAATATTTAATTCATTATTTTATTATTTCTCTCAAGACAACCAAATAGTGTTGTTTCATGTAACCCCTAATAGTAATAAGGGCATGTGAGTTCTATCTAAGTGTCCTTGAATCACTTGTGATGTCATGAATAGTGTATTTAACTGATAAATTGAATATACGGTATTTCACCGTATTTCACTATTCATCAAAAATTCATGATTTTCATAAAAATCCCAAAAATTTACCCCTACCATTTTTCGATGTGTAGAATTCAAAAGTGAAATTCATTTTTCAAAAATAGTTTTCTAAATATTATTAATTTAATTTTTAAATAAGTTCATAGTTAATTTGAAAAATAACAATCTTGAAGTGCAGTTAGTTTTATGTGACATTGAAAAATTAATTAAGATCCCATTATCATATTGCATTAAGAAAATAAAATAATATCATTAATTACTATTCATGGGTCATAATACTATTCATAATACTATTCATAAGGTTATGTTACTATTCACAAAAAATCAAGTTTGTTCTATCAGACTCCAAATGACCTGCTGAACAGAACTCTAGATGGCCATTTCTTGAAATTCAAAACATAGAAGTGACAATGTTGTGTTTAATGGTTAGATTGTAAAATTTAATTCTATGTTTTATTTCAAAAACATGGGGTGTTACATTCTCCCCTCCTTACAACAATTTCATCCTCAAAATTCACAGAATATCACCTAAAAAGATTCAGGTATGTCTTTGACATAAGCTCCTCAGGCTCCCTTGTTGCTTCCTCCAACTTATGGTTCCTCCATAGAACCTTCACCAGATGAGTCGTTTGGTTTCTCAATAATTGTTCTCTATTATCAAGAATCTTGATAGGCTTTTCATAGTAAGATAGATCGGGCTCAAGTTCCACTTCTTCATAAGTGAGTACATGTGTGGGGTTGGGAATGTACTTTCTTAACATTGACACATGGAACATATTCTGAACCTTGGAGAGACTTGGAGGCACTGCCAAACAGTAAGATACGACTCCAATTCGGTCCAGTATTTCAAAAGTTCCGAGGTACTTGGGTCTTAATTTTACCTTCTTACTGAATCATATAATACCCTTCCATGCAGATACCATTAATAAAACATGATCACCTTCTTGAAACTCCAAACCCTTCCTTCGGTTATTAGCATATCTATTTTGCCTAATTTGAGATATTTTGATGTGGTTCTGGATAATAATCACCTTTTCCATTGTTTCTTCAACAAGTTCTGGGCCCACAAGCTTTCTTTCACCAACATCATCCCAGAATGTTGGTTTACAACATCGCCTCCCATATAATGTGCATAGGGTGTCATCTGTATACTTGAATGGAAGCTATTGTGGTAGTAAAATTCTACGAAAGGTAAATAATGATCCCACATGACTTGAAAATCAAGTGAACAAGACCTCAACATGTCTTCCAATGTTTGAATAGTCTGTTCTAATTATCCATTAGTTTGTGGGTGGTAGGCAGTTCTCAAACAAATATCAATATCTAAGGCCTTCTAAAGAATTTTCCCGAATCTTGATGTAAAACATGGATCATAATAAAAACATTTGATAGGGGTAGTCCATGAGGTCGCACAACTTCATTATTATATACTCTTTCTAGACATTCAAGTGGTATATCTTCTCTTATAGCAATAAAATGTTCTGGCTTGGTAAGACGATCAACAATGACCCATATTGCATTGTTCCTTATAGGAGTCATTGTTAGTCCCATGACAAATTACATCATGATATTATCCCATTTCCACTCAGATATGGGAAGATGTTGCAATACTCCTCCAGGTTGTTGCCTTCTATCTTTCAATTGTTGACAAACCATACATCTTGACACAAAATCAACAATCTCCCTCTTCCTGTTGTCCCACCAGAAATTTTCCTTCAAATCTCTATACATCTTAGTGCAACCAGGGTGTATATAGAAATTGGAACTATGAGCATCATCCAACAATTCCTTTTTTAGATCAGGTATATCAGGAACACAAAGTCTCTTCCAAAATTTCAAAATCCCATCTTCATATATGATGTCATTTAATCTACCGCCATTTACAACTTTAATCTTCTTTTGAAACTCCTCATCATCAGCTTGATAACTTTTTATCCTTTCTTGTAAAGATGGTTTGGCAACCATTTGAAAAAGCATTGATTTTTCTCTTTACAAGGTTATTCCCATATCCATCATTACTAGATCCATGAAAATATCATCCCTTTCAACTCTCATCTTATTCACAACTCCATGATCCTTTCTGCTCAAAGCATTTTCCACCTTATTTTCCTTCCCCGGGTGGTAGTGTATCATGCAATCATAATCCTTGAGGTGTTCAGTCCTTCTCCTTTGCCTCATGTTGAGTTCTTTATATGAGAAAATATACTTCAAACTCTTGTGATCAGTATAAATCTCACATTTTTCAATATAGAGATAATATCTCAATATCTTCAAAGATAAGACTACAGCATCTAACTCAAGATCATGAGTAGGACAAGTTTTCTCATGAATTTTTAGCTGTCGTGATGCATAAGAAATAACCCTATCATTTTTCATAAAGATACAACCATGTCCTTTCATTGAAGCATCACTATAAATAAAAAACCCTTCATTCCCCAATGGTAGAGTCAATATAAGAGCATTGACTAATCTTATCATCAGTTCTTTGAAACATTCTTCACAATCTTGTGTCCAAACAAATTTATACCCTTTACGTTTGAGCTTCGTTAGCGGGTTAACCAGTCGGGAAAAAATCTTTACAAAACGTCGATAATAACCTGCTAAGCCAATAAAACTGCATACCTCAGTTATGTTTGTTGGCGTGGGCCAATCTTGGATTGCCTTTGTGTTTGCAGGATCAACTAGGATTCCATCCTTAGATACAATATGGCCAAGAAAAGAAATCTCCTGAAGCCAGAATTCACAATTGCTAAACTTCCCATAGAATTCTTGTCTTCTAAGAGTCTTTAGGATAATGCGCAAGTGTTTTCATGATCTTATAAAGTTTTGGAGTATACAAAGATATAAGTAATAAATACCACTACAAAATAATCGATATATTCCTTGAAAACATTGTTCATTAGATCCATGAAGATAGAGGGTGCATTAGTCAATCCAAAAGGCATCACGGTAAACTCGTAATGCCTACACCAAGTTCGAAATGTTGTTTTCAGAATGTCTTCCTTCTTCACACACAACTGATGATATCCAGATCGAAGTTCAATATTTTAAAAGTATTGAGATCCTTGTAGTTGGTCAAATAAATCATCAATTAGAGGTTGGGGTACTTATTCTTTATTGTAATAGCATTGATTTCCCTGTAATTAATGGGGAGCCTCATGGATCCATCTTTCTTCTTGACAAATAGGATAGGGGCTCCCCATGGAGAACACTATGTCGAATAAATCCTTTTTCACTCAAATCCTCTAGTTGTATATTTATCTATACTAATTCCACAATGTCCATTCTATAAGGGGTCTTTGATATGGTCCTTGAACCAGGAATTAAATCAATAGAAAACTCAATTTTTCATTTTGGAGGATGTCCATGTAAATCTTCTCGAAAAACATCAACATATTCTATCAGAATAGTTACATGTTATATTTGGAAATTCCCTTCCTCGCCCACAATTATTTCATTCTCTTCCTCCCCAATAATTGAATTTGGTTGACCTACTAGGGGTGGATCTAGACGAGACTCATGTGGTGACAATTCTGATCTAAATATAACGTGTTCTTTATCATCGTCATAAAAAATAGTAACCTCCTTATTCTTAAAATAAAATTTGCATCATTTTCTGAATGAAAATCCATACCGAGGATTATATCAAATTCAATCATGGGTATGATGATGAGATTGGCAGATAAAAAAATTTGTATGCCCTAATGGGAACTCATTGACAGAACATTGTAGCAATGATACTTCCCTTAAAACGTTTTAACGAAAAATTCCCTTGATAAATCAAATTGGAAATATCTAATTTTCTTAGCAAACATGGAAGATATAAAACAATTCGATGATCCAAAATCAAATAAATCATTGGATAAACTTGAAGAAATAATTAATGTACCTACCACCACGTCATTGGGAACTTCAACCTCTACAGTTGTGATTGCATAAGCTTGTCCCTGATCCCTTCCCCTTTTCTATTTCATATTTCCTTGATGTTTTGGACAATAATTAGCATAGTGACACATCTCTCGACAATTATATCATTGAAAATCATTGGTTTCCTTCTTCCATTCTCAATCACCAGCAAGATGGCCTTTCTGACCACATTTTTAGCATACTTCTTTTCTTTTTAAGCATGCACCAGGGTGTTTCCTTCCACAATTGTCACTTGGTGGAAATTAGACTCTTCCCTTCTTCCCCGTTTCCTTATTTTTTTCCCAGGGTCTTCAGCATCCCTCTTCTTTTCTTTCTTTCCCTTAAAGTCATAATACTTAGCGAATTCTTTTTTTGTCTTGATGGCAAATGAAACTATATCCTCATATGATGAAAAACGTTGGGAGACCAGTGTCCACTAGAGGAATGACTTTAGGCTATCAAATTATCGATCAGTTTATCTACTTGGATTTCGTATTTAGTCTACGGCATGTCTTCCTAATCGTGTGATGTTAGCTTTGTACCTTGCAACATTCTCATCTTCCTTCTACCTCAGATTAAAGAATTGTCTCTCTATATCTACTCACTGCTCACAAATGAAATATTTTTCTAAGAATATTTCCTTAAAATCCCTCCATTTCATATCTTCTATATCTTCATCATCATTTGTGTTTTGGATTAATGACCACCACTGATACACATATCCCGATAGACGATAAACATCCATGACAACCTTCTCTCTTTTATTACATCCCAAAGCTAGAAATATCTTCTCTAGGGAACATATCCACTGCTCTAATATAAACGGGTTTGTAGTCCCATAGAATGATGGATGGTGTTGTCACATAAAGAGATCTAGCATGGCTCTTCTACGTGGTGGATCCAGATGCTCCATATGGGTAAGGTTATTATTCATAACCCGAGTAAGTTGTCCCAGTATAGTTATGGGTTTCTCAGCAATAATGAAAGCACCAGATCTTACATTATTATCTTGCTTCAGAGGAAAATCCCTACAGGGAACACGTGCATTCATACGGCTTCCATTCCGTCCACTATGCACCATATCTAGATAATGTCAAACAATAGATTAGGTTATGAATCATAATGTATAATCTTAACTAAAAAAATAGTCAGAAAAAATGAGTTCCTATGCATGAATAATACCAAATTCACAAAAATGGTTTCTTTAAGGAATATTTTACATTTTAATCCTTCGTAATGGCTTGTAAAGAAAATGTGAATTATCCTAAGCATATCCCCCGGGAGTGTCATAACCAAGAGTGCAGAAAGGCCCGTTGTGGTGCATCAGGTCCCGTTCAAGTCTAGCTCAAAACGGTGTTTTTGGTTTTTACCCTAAGATACATCTGTTCCAGAGCAACCTTTATCTTCTTGTATCCAGACAGGGATGTATTTCTTGAATCATTCACATAATTTGTTCCTTACCAAAATACCAGGATGTTATTTTATGTATTATCCTCAAAGACTAACTTAGGGACTCTTCCCTAATTCTAGGTTTTCTAAATCTAGTTTCCAAGTATTCTACCAAACTTCCTCTTATACCAACTATAAGGACCACACACCAGTTTCCCAGATCCGGTGCCTTATTTGATTAAGTTAGCATATATATAAGGAATAAAAATCACAAAGGTCCGAGTTGTTTAGTATTATTGGAAACAAGTACATACATTAGTTGATCATTACAACATGAAGGAAAAAACAACGCTAATTTATTCCACTAGCAACGTCATGTCTCCTATATTATTCTTGCATGTCATTCATAATTTACTTTTTCATATCTTGAGAAAAATGAAACATAATAAAGGGTGAGATCAAATTCTTAGAAAGAGTAAGAAATACATCATAAGATAATATAAACATTAGACATGGTGAAATATTGAAAACACTTGCCTTTAATAATAAACTTGAACACATTATGGCAGGAATATGAGCTATGTAAATATTAACATAATAAGACATATTCAAGGATATTCTACTAGTCGAATATCCACATGAACATTCAATTAATAACTTCATAAAAAGGGAAGTTCATATTCTGGACATTCTAAATCATTTTTTCATGGCCTCGGCCAAGACATATAGTGATTTCGGCCTTGGCCAAAATCCATATCACATTGGGAAAGGCCTCGATCAATTCCACATCTATTTGTCTCATGAGACCTACCGATGAATGGAGAGGATATAGCGGGCCCCACCCATCACATAATAAGCCCAATTCATTCCTCATATGAGAGGGAATAAACGTAAACAACATATACATTCATATTAAAACTATCATATAAAATGTTACTATCTTTCCCCAATCATTAAACATAAAACACTAACCATTCAAAGTAATATACTGAATGGTTTTAGGATAGATCATTAACAATAGGTTTAGTCATAATACATTAAATAAAATATGGTAGATGACTTCATAAATTATTAAACCCAATAATACCATGGAATCAACAAGAGTGTTGAATTAGACGAACACACTCTTATAATATCATTAATCAATTCTTGAGATAAATACTCAAAGATTTTGAAAAGAAGAGTTCTTTTGGAAAAATATTTGAATAAAACAAAAAGTGAGGTAAGATAATATTTTCATAATAAAATTAGTTATTTTATAGAGATAATGGTTTCCAAAAACATATCATAGATTGCGCTTGATAATAGGAAAGAATTTGTGAAATTCCCTTAGATCAGGCATGTATTTTGGAAACAACTTTGAATGTTCTTTTAAAGATGTGTAACTATGCATAAAATAAGGAAGGTTTCTGGTTTTTAACATATATATGATACTCAAACAGAATATATGATGGAGTAAAAAACAATACATAACAATTTCATTGAGGTAATTTAGACAACGAAAGTATTCAGAATGAAAATGGAAGTTCGGGTGGAAAAACCCTTACCTTAACTCCAAATGTGTTTCTCTCTTGTACTTATGTTCCTGGAATATTAATTTATACATTTTAATAATTTATTTCAGAACCTATTAGACATTTATTTATTTTACCATAATTCTGGTTAGATCATTTATGTCTTTATTGATAAATTATTGTGTTTAATTTCGTCGTTCTGGAGTGTTTGTTTCCTTTAATTTCATATTCGGTTCACTTATATTTAAGTAATGAAGTTCATGTGGAATGGTTATAAATCTAGAGGATTGTAATTATATATTATTAATTAAGATAAAGAATTAATAATGGTCATTTCTATCATTTGGTTACATGTAATAGGGATGAATCATTAGATGACAACCACTTCGATTATTAGGTGGTATTTGGAATATTATGAACTAGTTTGGTCATATAACTTAATTATATATACATATCTTGGTTCCTGAATATTAATTAGATTATAACAAATATATTATAGTCTGGGTAAACCATGAATATGGTTTCATGACAAGTAATTAATAAGAAATTTAAGAACAAAACTTCGTCGTCCACGAATGTTATAAATCGGAACCTCATGGACGTCGATTTCGTTTATAAAAATAAAAGGGAGGGAATAAGAATATTTATGATGGATATTCCATTAAAAAGATTTAAATCCAGTATATAGATGTTACTAGAGTTATCATGGTCATTTGGACTGTGGCGGCGAGTAGAGGATAACAAAATTAGATAAATTGAAATAAAACCAAATGAGAAAGAAGGGTGCTTTACCTCTTGAAATAACCTCCTTGAGAAACTCTTTAAGGGAAGGGGTTTTGGTATTTTGGAAAGACTAAGAGCTTCATCATCATGGGGAGTGACTATGGAACGATAATTGTACATAACTTTGAAGAGCTTCAAGGCTTAGGGGAGTGAAGAGAAGAGGTAGTGGTGGGGGGTTTTATAGTGTAGGAGAGGGGTATAATTTGAATATTTAATTCATTATTTTATTATTTCTATAAATACAACAAAATAGGGTTGTTCCATGTGACCCCTAATAGTAATAAGTGCATTTGAGTTCGAACCAATTGACTATGCAACACTTGTGATGTCATGAATAGTGTATTTAACTGATAAATTGAATATATGGTATTTCACCGTATTTCACTATTCATCAAAAATTCAAGACTTTCAGAACAATCAAAAAAATTCATGCATACCATTTTTCGAAGTGTATAATTCAAATTTGAAATTAATTTTTCAAAAATAATTTTCGAATGATTATTAATTTAATTTTTAAATAAGGTCATAGTTAATTCGAAAAATAACAATCTGGAAGTGCAGTTAGTTTTATGTGACATTGAAAAATTAATTAAGATCCCATTATCATATTAGCTTAAGTACATAAAATAATATCATTATTTACTATTCAAGGGTCATATTACTACTCATATTATTATTCATATTACTATTCATAAGGGTATATTAATATTCACCAAAAATCAAGTTTGTTCTATCAGACTCCAAATGACTTACTGAACACAACTATAGATGACAATTTCATGAAATTCATAACATAGAATATACAAAGTTGCGTTTAATGGTTAGATTATAAAATTTCATTCTATAATTATTTTCAAAACCATTGGGTGTTACATTTTTTTATCAAAACCATATTATAATAAAATTACATGGAGTTCTAGATATTTTAATTATTATTTTTTACTTATGTGGTTCACTTAAAGGAGAAATTGGAGGGGTTTCCCCACACATAATAAGATCATGTTTTCAAATTATATAACTAATTGTATACTCTTTATTAAAGGGTTGGGGTGATGGTTTTTATAAAAAAAATTATATTATTAAATGGTTATATGTTCATAACATCTCGTAACCACTACATGCACCATCACAATATGATCAGGAACCATTATGGTAGAGTGACGCTCTATGTGTAGTATTCCATGTATAGAAAGGTCCCCACCTAAGTATACTTGATCATGTATTTCTATCCATGAAATCCTACATTCATATAGAGAAATGAGAGTGTGAGGCAAGGCATGTGATGCTTCTTGTGTAAGGAAATATTATTATGGGAGGCCAAGTATGTGATGCCACTCATGTAAGGAGATGTGGGGGGTTATAGTCGAAGAATTTAAATCCCCAAATTTAATTTTTAAAAGGTGAAACATGAAATATCTAATTATTTTAAAAATAATGACAATTCTCTATAGCATATAGAATATGGAACACTATTGTAATAAAACTATGAAATACTATTATATGACTATTATAACCTTCCTAATAAATTTGAATATATGAATATAATTTACATTTTTTTTGGAATATATATGTTATCATTATAATTAGTAAAATTTATTCATTAACTCATAGAAAATAATTGGTAATTTTTTTATGAAGTCACTATATTCGTAGAAAATATGCCATATTCTAAAATGTCTTGTTTTATTTTTCTCAATGAATATCATAATTAATTTTTGGACCTTTTAGAAATTTTATTTCATGAAATATATTTAATTTTTTAAATCACTATATTATAATTATATTTTGTAACAAAATTTAGATTTTTTTGAAAGTATTTATTTTTCATTAAATAGTTAAATATAATTTTTTATTGAAAAGTGTATTTTTATTAAATGTATTTTAAAGAAAAATTATATATTTATTAGTTTTATAATTTCATTATTACCTATTGATTTAAAATTATCTAATTATTGTTTTTAAATGAATTTCTTATTTTAATTCAGTATAAAATAATTTTATATTTAAAGCAAACATTTTTCTAAAACATTGTTTTTTTGTCAATTTATTTCTATTTCATTTTACATTAAACTATTTACTTTTTTGTTTTTATTTTTTAAAATTGGTTTCAATATTTGTAATCAATGAGTCTAAATTTGGAAAATAGTCTGCTTTTATTTTTGGTCAATAATATTAGGTTTCTTAGTTAATTTTGTCACCGTGGTAAAGGTTAAATCGATTAATTAATTTTAAAAATGATATAAATCATAAAATGACACTAAAAAACTCTTGTATTAAAATTTATGACTCAATTTATTACGTAATATTCCAAGATTCATTAATATGCCAATATTACCATTTTATGTGATTGTTAAAATTTTAATATTATATTTATGAAAAAGAAAAAAAATGTTACCAACTTGTTTTAAATAAATATTTTATTTAAATGGAGATAACAAGACGATATGATTGGTTATAAATAATTTTTTGGAATTTAAATGATTTATCATCATCATGAAACATTATTATTATGTTTTAGTGGATAAATAATTATCTTACATTCTAACACATCACTAGCGTAGTAATTATCAAATATTTTGAAAAATAAAATACAAGATAATAAATATAAAAAAACAAATAAAATTAGACATAATTAACATGGTATGTGAATTTTATTTATTAATATAATAGTATTTGGATGTGTTAAATTATTTGGTTCAATTTTTTTTTATTTTTTATGTTATTATTGTCTATTTTATGAATTGACTACAAAATAACATTAATTGCAATTTAAAAAATATATTATTTTATAAAATGATATAAAATATCTAAAAAACATAGATTTTGTATAGAGTCTGTGAGATTGATTTTAATATCATCAATAGAATTGATATGGAAAAATAATAATTTATAGAAACTATATTGACCTTCAATGAGGGAAAACCTTATTGGCATAGTATGTTTTAAGAGAGTTAACGTATGATTAAAACCTAATGATAAGTGTAAAAAGTAATGAAAGCATATATAATTTTTATTTGATAAAGGGATATTTCACTTATCACATTATTCTTTAAATTTTTTTTAATAGACATGTGTCTATGAAAATGAAATATATATTATTTAATTCAAATATAGTTACAAAAAGAAAATATTTTTTAATATATATATTACGTCAACATTGTGGAAAAAATTAGTTATGAATGAATACAAGTTTCTATGTTTTCTTGATTAAATTATGTTAATGATAGAAAAATATTTCTAATTTTTAGTAATTACACAAAGACCTTACTTGTGCAACACTGATGACATAATTCAATAATTAATAAAAAAAATTAACAATTTCTGTTAGAAATATAAAAATCTATCTAATTTGAGTGCCTTAATGTTTAAAAAGAATTTAATAAGTTAATATATCATGATATATTTATAACAGTATATTTTATTTGAATTTAATCATTTTTTATGATTATTAATTCAAATGAAGTAAATTGTGTCTAAATAAACAATCAGTAAATATCTTGATAACATTATTTTCATAAATAATATAAAAAAATACCAATAATAAAAAGAGATAATTTGATAATATATGGTCAAATATTTCATCTTTTTTATAGTTTTATTCCATTTGGAAAAATTTGTATTGAGAATAAATTTAAAAGATTTAATATTTTGTGTAATTTAAAAACATTCCCTCACCTAAATTCTAAAAGGAAACCACATCCCTAACTTATTTACATAGAAATTGATCCATTTATGTTTACCAAAAAATACAATTTTTATATATAAAAATTTCTATATACATCCCAGATTTTTTTTCCTTCCAAAAAGATGATCCCTTGAGCCCTTTAAAGGAGATCTAATGATTTAATTTTTAAGAATAGGTTATCACCCTAACATATCACTTTATTTTTATACACATATTTACCTCATATAAAAATACAATATTTATTAAAAAAATAATTTCACTATCTAATTTTTATTATATGTTATTATAGTCATTAAATACCCATTATAAAACCTCATTACCATCAAATGAGTAATGAAAATAATGAGTGTGTTTACATATGGATTATTGTCTCCAAGTAGCTATACAATTCATTTTCCAACACAACATTTTTAGGATGGGTATTATTATGGATTTAAAGTTAATATATGATATTTATGATTTTATTATAATTTTTTAATAATAATATCATGTCTACCATTTTATTTTATAAACCGTTGGAATACAATAACATTGTTCGTGTGTATATGTTGACTACATCCTCCATGAATCGATATAATTAATTTTTAATTTATATTTCAAATAGATGGTAATGAGAAAGTATTTTAATAATATATATGATATATATGATATAATAATTATCCTATAAAGGTAAATTATTATTTAATTATATTTGGTTCAATCCATTGAATAATGAAAACGGTGTCCATGAATACGTATGGCCAACCATCTCCATTAGTGGTGTAAATAATTTTTTATTCATAAAATATTTATTTATGAATCTAAATATGTATACTATATATATATGTGTAGTATTTATATCATCATTAATTAAATTTTTGAAATAGAACAAGGATAAACATAATAAATACTAGAACTACTAAACTTTCATACTCATAATGAACGAAATAGTTTGTTCCTCGAAAAAACAATATTAATAAGATATTATTGATAAAATAGATTTTTTTTAAATGGATAATATATTTTATTATAAGTATGAAATTTAATATTTTTCAGATGTATATTGAATTTAAATTTATTATACCAGAGCATAAAGTACTTTTTATTCAAGGCCAACATGATGTATAGAATTTTCATGTCACTTTTATTTTATTGGGACCTATGTATTATAAAAAATGTGTATCGAAATGTATATACTTCCTATTAATCAATATTATTATTTTCAACATAATAATTATGGCATTAACATATCCATATAAGTATCTTTTTTTCAAGGGTCATATGATTCAAATGATTCCAAATTGGTAAGTGTTTTATTTCACAATCTCATCAATACAAGGGAATATTTATATTTATGTATCCATTGTGATAATTATTTTACCATTATATTAAATATTACTACTTATAAAAAATGAATAAATGAAAAATTTTACAATTATTCAATTATTTGATAACATCATTTATACACATGTTTCAGTTTTTATAAAATGTTTTTAAAGGAACCTTTTTTTTATTTTCTATATGAAGTTGTTTTTAACATTCTTTTAGGATTGTTAATTTATCTTCTATAGCATGAAGAGATTTTCCCACCTACATGAATAATATTTTCATCTATTATTTCTTCACATGTTTATATTGTTAATTAAAATCAAAAAAAATTCCATTAATATTTCATAACATTTAAAAAAGAAATTATTTCAAAATGGGCTGGTTATTTACATTATGAATTAATCTTGGTTATCATTCAAAATAATTTTTCCATCAATGGAGGTTTCTTAAAATGATAAATAAGAATTACTTGGATATTATCAAAGGATAAAATCCTTATTATTTCTCAATATGGTTTAAATTTAGTATTAAATGATTAAATAATTATGAGACCCATTCCTTTTACATGGGTTTTTTTGTTAAAATGTTAATGAAACCAATTTTTTACATGCAACTGATATGGTTGAAATTTTTTTTGACTCTGTGGACATCATATATTTTATTGTCATTATTTTAATGTAGGTACCTATACCTTCATCAATTACAATGGTTAATTTGTTATATTTCATGATATATTTATGGGAATCAAATCAACATGTTTGATCTATTATGTGAAACATGTCGATGTTCTTGATCTATTATTGGAAGCAAGTCAATGTTAATGATCTACTATGTGAAATAAGTGATGATTATTAATATGATGGTTTCTGTAGTCAAAAATGACATATGGAATGTTTTATATCCCTAAAATGTTTTCACACACACATTTATGACTTGAACTTATGGTTCATGATTGAGGTAAGATTATTTCTCATTCATATTATTCATGTCTTTTCAAATTCTATGGTTTTTTGACTTAACACTTATTTATAATAATTTTTTAAATATGTATTAACTTTTTTATTTTATTTTTATGATATTATACTCTTATTAGATTAATATGCCTTTATCTAAACATAGATTCATATATCTCATTCTTACCCTTAAAATGAATATGATCACACATTTTATTATGTTTCCTATTCTACAGATAATGAACAATGTTTCTAAATTATTTCTATTTATATTGGTTTCACATGTGAGGAAGGTTATTAAAGATTTTGAGTACAAGAAATGTAATATGAAAGGACATATATAGTGTGTTATGATATTGATCAAAATAAAGTTGTTGTCTCTGAGAACAAGTTGTTAATACGTTTTCAAAATTAATGCATACACTAACCCTAAAAGCCCCTTGTGAATGTATGTGATCCTAAATTTCCCTTTTATGTTTAATTTTTTGTTTGGAAAAAAATATTGTACAATTTATAAATATAAAAACAATAAATGTAATGTTTATGTTATTATAACCTGATTCATGAGCATGTGTCACAAGAAATTACAATGATGAAAGGTTTGTGACTGTGATCACATAATGATACATTAGAATAAGGGACTAAGAATGTTATACCACTCATGTGAGGATAAATAAAAATAGAACAAAATACATCTATATAAAATCCTAATCATCCAACTAAATCATCCAACCATAGATAATTTGAACCCTAATAAAATTGAAATTACATATGAATAAGAAATATTTAGTTATTCAATTTTCAATGGTTTTATATCAATTTCTATTAAGAGAATGATTTTGATAACCTGTACATATCTTTTTCAAATAATTATGGGTTATTCACCTTGATGTACTAAAAATATTTATATCTACTTTCTAATGGGAAATCAAAATGTGGATGTGGTTTCACCACCCTAGTATTTTTTTATCTTCATACAATTGTCACTCTATAAGAGTAGTTTTCTATTTATCAATAAAGGTTTATTTTTGGGGATAAATTTCATCATTCATCATTCTAAGGATGGGTACTCCCCTAATATTATAAAAACCAATAGGAAAATTATTAAGTAAAATTATAAAAAAAATATTTTTTTTATAAATGAAAACCAACGCCTCTGTTGATAATGGACGATTTCCCATAGATTATATGTGAAGAATTAGCAATCCAATATTAATGTTAATATTCTATAATCCTTCTATTTTCCGTGTAAATAACAATAAATCTAGTGAACATAGTTTGTATAAGTCAATTTTAACCCATCTTTATTACGCAGGCCCCAATTCGATATCTGACCATGATCATGATAAGAGAGAACCCTAAAAATTATCATTGTATCATTATGGAATTACAATCATCAACTTGAGATTGATTTTCTATATTAATGGAACAATATTAACTAGTATTATATATTTTCTATCATAATCCATAGAGTAATGTCTATTGGATTTAATTTTTTTCATTATCTGAAATGATAATGTTAATAAACTATTACAAGTTTATAATTTGTTCCAGATTTATTATTGTGACCTAAATATGAAGTGTGTATCCATAAAAAAAATTATTAGAGGGTGGGTATTTTGTTAAATAAGTAATGAATGTTAATTCAAGAGCTATGAGGAATAAATAGGCTAGTTTTAACTTTTACAGTCATCCACATTATCTCTATACTTTTAGTATTCAATTAAAATTTATTTTGATGGGAACATTTCCTGAAAATAAAAAATTATTGTAAACTAAGTAAAAAAAGTATATTTTTTTAAAAAATTAAACATAAAATATTTGCAGAAATTCATGGAAGTTCACATAACATTCCACCCATAAAAATAAATCATGAATATTGACGTTTTTATATATAGAATTTAAATTTTCACATATCTTGGGTTCATTGGATTGAAAAAAAATTATGTTTTTAAAAATATTTAAACCCTTTGATTAGC
Source organism: Viscum album (assembly GCA_963277665.1). NCBI lineage: Eukaryota > Viridiplantae > Streptophyta > Magnoliopsida > Santalales > Viscaceae > Viscum > Viscum album. The sequence continues at coordinate 1,879,223,291 of OY728161.1, forward strand.
CATGCTCTTTAATTAGTATTCCTGACATCATGGTCCCAAACATTATATAAATTTTGTATTTTTTTCACTATGGATATGAGAATCATATACACAACTCTCAAAAAACATATTGTTTCCTTAGAATACAATCATTTCCTTATGAATCAATCCAATTACTAGTGATGAAATAGTTTTACAACTGAAAATGTGTTTGTCTGTTATCAAGGATACCAAGATTGTTTGGATAGAATATTAATAAATAACACATTTTAAAATATCAAGTGTTATATTAATGAATGAAACATGAAAATTCATATGATTTAAATATTGTGCACCTAATTTAGATAGAAGTGAAATAAAACAAAATCCTTAATAGTCATTATTTTCCACTTTTAGAAATGATACCCAAAATATTTTCTCACTCAAGATCCAAATGCGTAAAACATTTAAGAGAATACAGAACTAAATAAGGCCTAAAAATCACTTTTCCATGGATTTCAATCTATCCACCCTTATGAAATTCAATGGAAGAAGAATTTAGGGTCAGTTGCATAATTTACAATCCCAAACCGTTATTATATATGTGTTCTATGATCTTAGGATTTATTGATTCCTCTTAAAATCTCTTAGTAAGTATCATCATATTGGATGTATAAATGAAACTACCACTTTTATTTGGGGATTTTTTGAATGTTACTAAAGTGTTAATTCAATAACAAATGTATATATGGTTAAAAATTGAAAAATATTCATTATTTAATTCACATATCAAAGGGTGGTGATTCATGACCATGTTTCTATAGGTGGGGAAATAAATGGGTAAAAATTAATTATTTGAATATATATTTGTACTCATAAAACATAATTTTATTCATAAAAACATCTCCAAATAATTATCCATCCATATCTACAAATAAAAAATCATGGACACCACCACCCATGAATCCAGAATCATGTCCATATATAACTTCACATATAAAGGTAATAAATCCATGATTGTGTAGAAAAAAATCAAAAAATGTATGTAATAAATTATAATCTATTTAATAAAATTATTTTCATTTGTTTTGAACATTCAAATATAAGTAAAATCCCTCTTAAAGTATGTTCTAATCAAGGCCTATGAATACATACTTTGGTATTGCACTAATTTGATAAAGTGAACACTTACACATATAGACCGTAGCATCGTGTTATTCCTATTCTAATTATTAGATTATAAGGCTTGGTTTGGTCATCAACCCCTTTTTAATGGAGATCCATTGTCATAATAATCTATAGAAAACATCGTCAGACTATAACCTCTTATGGATATTGTGGCTATAAATTTATTTCTACATTTTCTGGTACCAATCAAACCAATTGTTATCAATATATAATATATATTCACGGGACTATAATCATTAAGTTGGTGAAATCTTAATGTTATATATATATATATATATATAAGTTTTCAAGTCCTTACCACATCCAAGATTCATATGTTTTATAAGACCAACACTTCTCCCACTATATTTAACCTCCTATGTGATTAGTCATCCTTCCTCTTATACAACAACATAAAGGAAGGGGATAAACTAAACATATGATTCTATTTCATGGATATCCTTCATTTGATTTTTGATTATTTCAGAGAACACAACAACTAAGGGTATATTATATTCTATAACACTAATTATATTTGATGATTGATCTTTCAAGGAAGTCCAAAAATAATCAACCATTAGTTTGATCAAAAAAATATATTATAGGTATCAAAAACCTATAATTTTTCTATATAATTCTTTATGATCCTATAAAATTTCCTTTATTAAATATCGTAATCCTAAAACAATATTTCTCATGGATTAATAACTATAAAAAACCCAAAAGTATTTTCTTTCATATGAAGATACATGTTCGATAATCGACGTTATATTACATAGAAATGTGTGGGTTGTTATTACATTCAACCCTTCACATAGTCAAAGTAAAAAATATTACCACAACTCCTAGATTCCCTGTGAATCATAAAATATTCATGGATATAATAAATCTCTAGTATAAACCTTGATTCATTATAGACCACATAAAAATACCACATGAACCCATAAAATTCCTTGGATATCATTAACCCCAATATAACCCATTGCGTACTTATGTGAAATCATAACAACATGATTAATTCCTATGAATTTTGGGAGACCTTCCACCATAATATAACAATTATGCCTTACTATATGTAGAAAAACCCATAATAACACATAATATATAACTCTAAAACATATAACTCTATCATATTAACTTTGTTTCCTTGAGATACAATAAAAACCAACATCAAATAATATTTAATACATTATAGATAACAAGGTACTCTAGGAAGAAAATTTATTTCTTTATGTGATGCGTTATGTACTATAGTAACCTTGGAACCATCCTATATGGAACTAAACTCAGGAGATCCCTTGTATGTAATATTCACCCAGACACCTTCAAAATGGTATTCAACCTACTTAGGGGACAAGATATATAAAATTAATAAGGACAATTATGGAGAACGATTTCATGAAAATGTGTTTAAATCAATAATAGGGTTCTAAGCTAGACATTATGCTCCCATGTGAAATTATTAAACTTCTCATCCACATTATTTTTACTTTCACATCCTATGATACTCTGAACATGAAAAGGAAGAAGGATATTATAAATAGTTATCTGGGGATATATTTTGTGAAATTTAACTTTTATATTTAATAGTTTGATTATTTATTACATTAAATATTATATATTAATGGTTTTAAAAAATATTTTCTTCCACTATATTTTATAATTTGATGATAATATAACCTCACCTTTTATATTATTTCCCCATCTCCTTATTATATTAGGATTGATATTATGTTTGATCTATGGATATGTATAATTTTTGAATGTAGTTTTCATATTAAAATATTATTTTTATTATTTAATAAGTGTGTAATTTTATTTTATTTATGTTTTAAAATACTATATCAAAAAAATAAATCATTTTTAATGTGATGTTTTATATCCTATACTGTTTAGATAAATAAAAACAAACTTTAGATTTCAAAACATTTGGTTGTTATAGTTTTTGTAACAAAATTTTTAGTAATATACATATGACCTAGATATTGAATAAAATAGTAAAATAAAAACTTTATGATAAAATTTTAAAATATAACTTTCAGAAAGGAAATAATATTTTTTTTTCTATTTTAGATACTTAACAAAAATCATGTACACTATTCCGTAATCCATAATTTTATTCATGAACTAATTATGAATGTTCTTTTTTGGAAATAGTTCTAAATGAGTGGAATGATCAAAATGTAAACAATGTTATTTAGTATAGGGATTTACTTAATAGATAATATAATGAATATGGTGTTAGAGTGGAGAATATTACCTCAATATTATTCAGGTTACATTGATAATTATAATTATCTATTCATATATAGAAAAATATATTTCTATCGATCATGTTCCAGTATCATAAAATCACTACATAATGTAGAAAATTAATTTATTCAATAGAACCATGAATCCATTAGTAGATGAGAAATTGATATGGTATCTAGAAAAGATAGTTATTTTATATTGATATAGTGTAACAATGAAGGTAAAAAAAATTATATATCATCAAAGGGGAAATATTTATCAATGGTAGACATTAATTCAAAACATAACTATATAAGATATGAAAGGGAATGTAATATAATTATTTTAATCCAATATTACATGATAAATATTTTTCTTAGGTTCAATTAGGTGATATGGAAATTAAATTTCAATGTTTATGAAATATGGATATGGAATTATATATTTATTATCAAGCTATCCTTATAAGGAAAGTTGGAAAATCATTGAATTATATAGCTAGTAAAATTAGCAAGGTTGATTTTAGGTTCAATTACAAAAATACATTACATTAAATAGTGTTATTCTACAATTCCATTTAATTTTATAAAGATACAGGGAACATTTCCATAATGACTATGAAATAGTTCTCTATTTAATGATTTTCATAATGAATTAATGGTAAACATAGATTGGTTATAACCCATGTAGGAAAAAAATTTGTGAAAGAAAACATGGGAAGGGTTAAATTTCAAAAATAAAATAATTATGTTGAGAAACAACTAAATATTTAATCAATAGATTAGGATTTTATTTTATTTATATATATAAAATAAATAAAACTTTTTAGAGAAACAGCATGAAAGAAATAAAGAATTTAAAAATATGAAATTACAAGTATATTTGACACTAGTCTTGTAAATTCACTACGAATCATGGGAATAAACATGATATTATTTTATAAGAGAAACTTTAGTCTTATATAAATATTATAGTGATAAGTTTTGTCCAAAATGATTTGATAACAAGTAATTCCATCAATAACTTATTGTAAGATAATACATTATTTGATTTTAGATCTATACAAAATTTTAAATATTATGTACGTCTTTTTTGAAAACATTATGTCATCCCAAGATACCTTAATTAATTATTTTTTTATTATACATTGTGTAGATAAATTATTGTATAACAAATATACTATTTTTTTCTTAAAAATACATGCAGGTTGTCTAGTTGTAAAGCTGACTGTTTTAATAATTAATAGATTTGGCATAATTATTTGGATGAATTTATCATTAATGTTTATTAAAATAATTTATTATTGAGAAATATCGATTGAAATATATGTGGAATCTATACAATAACTACTTTTTTGAGGGGATACTTCATTGGGTGCTTGTTCTCAAGGAAACCCTCTTGTGGCTTATCATTACTAAATTAATAGAGAATATGAAGACTAATTATAATATAATAATGATATTTATACCCAAATAAATGAAGTTATATAGATATTACATGATTAAATGGGTGGAATTCGTGATGAATTACTTGCATATCGACATGATCATGATGTATAATTATATACTGACTGTATCTCAAATATAAAATTGTTTTCGAAGATGCTCATTATAACATGATTTGTATAATTATTGGAATTTTGGATATATATTGAATATTTATGTTATAAGGGATTCATATTCCCTTATATCTAACCAATATGGTAACTTTTCATAATTATTAATATGTACGATAGGTCTTTTAGGAACTATATTAAATAGAAGAAAATTTTTTCCATTCATATTAAGAATGGTTTTGTAATCCATGCAATGATAACATGTTGAATTAATGTCAAGGGGATATATAGAGACACATGCTTATCTTACATTTATATTATATTTTTTTTATGAATATTAATAACATTACACAGACAAATTCAAGAGGATTATAATAATTTAGTGTCTTTGGAAATATGAAAACACAAACAACTGGTCTATAGGAAAACAAAAACATCTCCTGTAATGATATTCATAACCATAACCCTTTTTATACATATAATATGTAATACAATTAATCATATCCTAGGTAAAGGAAACATATGATATGTTGAGTATAGATGTTGAAAAAGGGAAAAAAAGTAGACATGTAAGAGTAACATTAACTAACATGTATATGAGCATGAGAATAACATTTAAAAATACCATATATATCAAAGATGATAATAATGAGTCATTGAATAAATATTGGACATTCATTAGACATGAATCATTTGAGAAGAAAAGGACATGAGTTATGAGAGAATTAAATTTTAATAAGACATAGATTTGTAGTACACACATAAGAATAGAGAGACATTTCCATAGTAGTCAAGGCTCACTCCCATGTTCTAGGTCTAAGTTGTGTTTTGGTTGTATTTTTTTAATCAATATGTATGTTGATGAAAGAAAATATAATGATAAATATGATGGATGGAAATATTATTAATCATTTTTCTCAAAAGAATTGATCTCATGCTTCCAAAAGAATAAGACTCACCATGGTTCCAGAATTTGAGAAAATATTAACGAGGAATTGATATTTATATATAATTAGAGAATCGGTCACATGAATAATGTATCTTGATGGAAGTAAATGGTCAACAGATTTAATATGGATCAAGTGTGGAAGGAGATATTATTTTCATGGAGAATTATAGTATGCGTGAAAGTAATTAATAAAATGTAATGAGGCTTTGGTTATTCATATTTCATGAATGATCAGTAAATTATAGAACATATGATGCAATCTAGATGAAATAAATGTTGTGTAAAAATGATGTAGGATGATTGTTTTCAGAGAATCGAAGGTTTTTAGGATTGTAATCAGAATGATCATACCAAGAATGTTTGTAGGAAGGCACTATAGAATCCAATCATCCATCGTATGCATGTAAACATTTTTGTACCTAGGATGATCGTACTAAGGATTAAGATGAAAAAATTGTACCCAATATGATCATACCCTAAAATATCATATTTTGGAGAATCATATACATAGAATAAATTGACTTAGGATTATGAATGAAATGAGATGTAAAGAAATAGATTTTTGGAGGATTGGAATGTTTCAATTATTTCAATTGTATGTTTGGAACTATGAAAAAAAACCCTCTAACGTAATAAAAGGAATGATAATGAACATGATTGGAAAAGAGAATGAAGTGTTTCTAATATCAAATATATTTACCATATTTGTGTGGAAGAAATTAAAAAGATTTTACTGAATGAAAATATATCATACACAGATTTATTGAATCTGGGAAGAAAGATATGATGTCTATAAAATAGAAATCATAATGAGATTTATCTTATCTGGGTGAAATATAATAATATAAAAAATGGAAATTTATGGTATATTCAAGTTGATGTCTGGTTATGAAGAATCTATTCTCAAATTAATTTCATGTTATGAAGGAATTCATGACAACATCGTATGTTTTTGGGTAAAGGAAGCTGCTGAAATTGAAATTTTTTGACACTGGTCAATCTAATTCAGTATTACATCAAAGTCAACATTTCTTCATACTTAGGAGGAATTGTTTTCAACCATATCCAATAGAAAAGGAATGAGAAGACTCCATGAAAATCATAATGATAGAAATTGGTCAAAAAATGATTCAACTATTTTTGATGGTTTGATGATTTTTGAGAAAAGGAGATGATATGTATCATTTGTGAGTCAAGAGAAAATGTGAATGAATTAGAAGTCATTAGAAGAGTATATATGATGGTCATTTCTGATTGTTCTCTCAAGGGGGAGCTTTGAATTAAAAATAATGATTTTAATCAATTAATATGAGAATCATATTCACCAATAAAAGTGGTTTCCATTTCATCATAAATTTACATTTAATTAATACAAAGAATTATATTAAAGAGATAAGATTCAATAAATTTGACTCATGAATTGAAATCAGACTAGAAATTGATAAGGAAGTCTAGAAAATTTAAAACTATAGAAGAAATATGTTTCTTCAAGTAGATTTTTTGATGTCAAAATGAACCCGAGATTTTAGTGGAAATTGAGATATTGGTGAATTTATGTGAGCGAAAAATATTTCGGGATTTTTCATCAAAGAATTCATGGGTCACCTATAAAAGGTAAAGAGTAATTTTCACTTATTATGAAGGATATACTATTTACTACTGAAGGGGGAGAAGCTCTATGATTTTTAGAGGGAATACGGTGTTTTTGTACTGAGATTTTGTTGAAAAGGTTTCGACAAAAGAAGAAAACAAAATCAGTCTGGGCTATCCATCGAAAAGAAATTTGTCATATCATGCTTCTTGTTACCGAGCTTCATGAGACCAAAAAATTGTGAGATACCAATTGAGTTTTTATTCATTTGAATAAATAAGTTAAAAGGGAGGATTGGACTGGACTAACCATCAGATAGAGACCATCATACTAGGGTTACCAGACTAGGAAGACCATACTGACATTACTGAGGATGTTTTTCAGACTAAGGTTCTCGAAGACTCTTCAAGACCAACATATTCCTTAAGTAAATTTTTGATGCTCTGGAAGAGGGTACACATATAGAAGTTGTTTCAGCTTACTTGTGGAAGAAGAAAATACTTTCTTATGTAAATCAGAAATTATGAAGAAAGTGAAACTTCAATCTGTAGATTCTTAACCATTGCGGAAATGAATTGTTTGGGGTAGTAAATATTGGACCAGAAAGTTTGGGGCATAACCAAATCTATCCAAGAAGTTTCTACTCAGATTGTAGAATTGTTCTTTGCTTGTTTCGTTGTATTCCAAAAATATTATTTGAAAAGTATCCATGTTAGTGGGAATATCCATCATGGAATGTAGTAGGTCTTTGTACAAAACATTGTAAATATCATGTGTTGCATTATATTTTTATATATTGTATATTATATGTGAGGTTGTGAGATATATTTGAGTGGGTCATAACTCTAACTTGTTTCCGAGTTTAGGAATTTTTTTGTTATGTATTTAAGAAAAATTCTTATAAAAGAAAAAAATAAACCACTAATTCACCCCCCTATGGTCTCGATCCTACTTGGGAATAAAAAATTTGGTCATAGGAAGATTCCCTAAAAATATCCATATCAGGATTAGAGAAATTCAATTCCCTAAAATATAAGAGGATTTTGGTCTTCAAAGGAATAAACTATCATATCATGAAGGATAGTTGATCCATATATTATTTACCTTCGGTATGAAGTTTTGGAAGTCATTACAAAAGTATCCTATATTAATATTTAGAATACTCCTCTTACTACTATTGATAATAGAAATATTGAGAATGATTGAAGAGAGAAAAATTATTTACTCATATCACATAATAAAATTTAGTTACATAGAGTAAAGGGAGTTGGAACAACCAATGATATTTCGGAAAAGTTGGAAAACATTCATGAAGGAAATACAAAGGTGAAGAAGGAAAACATAAAACACTGGAGGATAATCAATAAGGATATAAAAATGGTTGAGAATGAATATTTTGTGTACTTCTTTACCCTGGTAAATATTATTTTTAGCACCATATGACGACTAGGTGATAAACTAAAACACTCATCGATTGTTGAAAATGTCTTAATAACTCTTACTCATAAGTTTAATGCTAATGTATCATCTTTTGATGATATAGATTCTATAACCTTATCTTTGGATGATCTATACAGTATTCTATTTTCTTATTCAATGATAAGAGAGAATGTTATGGAAATGAAAGGAATCATTGATCAAGAAATTTCTTTCATATATTTGATAGAAGAAAAAAATGATAAGGAAATTAAAGAAAAATCAAGTGAATCAGAATCATAGGAATAATCTGAAGATTTAAATACAATTGTTTACCTTTTTTAAATAAAATACATTAAGGGGAAATAGAATATTAAAACTCTCAAAAGTTGTAATTCTTAAGGGAAATCACATTTTTCACAAAAATGGATGAGGAAGAAAATTGAATAATATGAGTCTAAATATGATGTTTAGAAACCCCAAAATGGTGGATGAAATATATGAAAATATTTCCTTATGGAAAAATAAGAAAATATATCTATGTATAAGAAATAAGAATGATTCTACATCTAGTGATAAATCTAATCATCAACTCAATTTTATTGGTCATGCTACAAAAGGAAGTGATTCTTCTGGTTATGATGATAATTATAAAGAGGTTATGGAAATAGAAAGTATTATTAAAAAGAGATTCAAAAATTCACTTGAAGAGAAAACTCAACTCAAGAAATAAATAAGCAAGTTGAAGAATTAATTTGAATTCATAGATTTTGAGAATGGTGAGAATGAATGAAAACAATAGATTTATAATAAAAATTCATCAAGAAAAGAAAATCTCAAAAAGAAAAAATTTAAAATTGTTGTAGAAATTAAACAGAACAAGTTGAAGGTAAGTGAATCTAAAAAACTATAAGATGTTTTGAAATGTTTGTTGGCTGGGAAAGAATAAGAGTTGTTATAAATCAAATCAATGCTCCAAACAGAACAATGTGAGATTATAAATATTAGAGAAAACATAAATAAAGAAAATTAAATTTAAAGGTGAAAAGTCTATATAATTTGAAAAGAAATGATTACAAAATCAAACTTGTGAGAAACATCATTCATCATGAATGATATGAATTCATCAAGAATGTATCCTCCTATGAAAAGTAATCCACTATTTTTGAATAAATTAAAATAGAAATGTTGTGATTGGTTTTTCTATCAATTAGAATTAGTAATATTCATATGTCATTTTTGGTTCTATGGAATTTTCTGACACGGAGTTTATCCATATGGGTGTAAATTATATCTACCTATAAATTGGAATTAATCAAGGGGGATATGATAAGAAAAAAGATCAAATGTTATTAAAAAATATGTGGAACTGATAAAGGAAACTCAAAATATGAAGAAATATGACTATGTTAAGAAAGTAGAGTAAAAAAAATTAATATGAAAAGAAATAGTTCTTAGTTATTTGGCCAGAACAGGTTGATAAGGCTATAATTTCAGAAGAAGAACAATAATTATATACAAAAATGGTTAATAAAAAGATATTTGTTGATGTGAGAAATGTTGATTAAAATATATCAAGATATTATGGTTTGAAAATTCATAAATGATTAAGATATGTGAATAATAAGGTCATGATTGTAAAAAAATTAATATCCTTCTGGAACAAGAGGAAGGCATGAGAGTGTTTTTACATACTCAGTACAACAAAAATGTTCCAAAAGGGGAAAGAAGATAAAATCCTTATCAAAAGAGTCCACAAATAGAAAGAAACGTGTTACAAAATTAGATAAGGATAAAGATAAGAAAAAAATACATGAAATTGAAAAATCCAAGAAGAAGAAAAAGTCCAGACAGGGAGAAGTCTCTCATTCGGAACATTTTTTTGAAAAGATATGAGGTTTTTCCTTATTTTTAAAATATTTGAGTATTTGTGATAAATTTAAGGGAATTGAATTTGTAAAAATATAAAAGCAGGAATTATTGAGTCTCTTACTATTCTTCAAAAAGAAATTAATGAGGTTACGAAAAGCATGAGGTTTTTAAAAGTTATGCTTTTAAACACATAAACATTGTAAAATATTTATTGAGAAGGGTAAAGGTTACTTTTATCATAAAACATTCTTTCAAGGATTTTCCCAATCATGAAAATGATGAATGAATCTTGAAATGGTATTACTTGAAAGAGGTGTTATGGAAAACAAGGATCACCTTGATTATACATTATTTTTTTATACACCGAGTTTTCCCATGTAGATTTATTTTTGTTTATTTAAAGTATATTTGTTAATAAACTTATGTGATACTGATGTTGAATAAATGTTTCAAGATTGAGAATTGAAAAATTACAATATCTAGAAATGAGATCATTAGGGAGAAATATGTCTTAAGGTACCCTTTGAATTTTTTTGTCATTAAGGAGGAGAGATAAAGGAAATAGGGGGAGAAAGACAGAAATTGAGAGACTAAAATGTGGGAAAAGAAAACAATACCACTCACTGCTTCAAAGTGGTTGAAGTGCTTGAAGTTGTTATAGAAAAAAATACAAAGGGGATATTATTAGGATTAAGTTAAGTTTTGGTTTTATTTATAGTCAATAAATCTTTATGTTTAAGAATGAAAGTATGTTTAGAATTATTATGGATGGAAATCTTATTGATCATAGTTTTCAAAAGAATGGGACTTGTGTTTTTAAATGACATAGACACACCATTGGTCTAGAATGGGAGAATATCATAATGATGAATTGATAGTTATCTAGAATGGAAGAGTTGGTTTCATTGAGAATGTATCTTGTTGGAAGTAAATTTTGATTGGATTCCCACTAAATCTGGTGTGGAAGGAGTGATTGTTTTAATAGGGAATCAGTGACTGCATGACTAGGATTAATCAAATGTGATGATCATTGAAGATTCATATTTAATAATTCATATGTTAATAGGAGAACTTATGATAAAACCTTTGTGAAATAAAGGGAGAGTGAAAAAGATTTAGGCAAATTGTTTTCATAGAAATGATGTTGATATGGATTGTAATCAGAATGATCGTACCCTGGATAATCATAGCAATTCACTGTATCATTTGATCATCCATCATATTCATAACAAAAATTCACACCCAAGATGATCATGCTCAGGATCAGGAAGAAAAAGATCATACCGAGTATGATCGTACTCAGAAAGATTGTACTTTGGATAATTTAATTCAATAAAAAATCGTTTGAGGCTGATGAATTAAAATAAAAGGAATGAAATAGATTACCGGAGGATTGGAAAGCTTTAATAATTTCAATGTTATGTCATGCACTATACCACCCGATCACTTAATGTATTCAGAGGAATTAGAATTAAGATGATTGGAAAAGAGAAATAAGTGTTTTAAATTATACCAATATTTATCACATTTAGGTGGAAGAGAAGAAATAGATATTACTGATAAAAAATAAATTGTACCCAAATTTATTGTATCCATAGAGAAAGAGATTGTAAATACCCGACCGTAAACATTACATAATCTTTAGTTAAATCGATAATTAACCTTGGGGATATTTTCAGGTTTAGATTTTTAGATAATTAGGTCATAACATTTACAAAACTACATGAATATTACATGTAGACAATTCTACTCAGTATCAATTTTTTCATAAAATAAAAACTATTGAAAAAAAGATTCATTTCTAGTTCCATGTTTTAGATAGCATGAATTTTCTTTGATCCCATTGTAGACCCTTATTCAAATTTAAGTCCAGTATAAAAAATTTCATAAACATTGTATGAGAATAAAAATCTGAGTAAGGGATAAAAAATAAGGAATGAAAACATTATCCCATAAATAAATACAAAACAATGAAACCATAATTTTCAATCATAACATACCTCATAAAATCATAAGATTTATGAATAACACAATGAAATCATAAATCATAATGGTAACTTGTGGAATCCATATCAAACATACATTGTAGTTATCACAACTACATAGGGAGTAACATTTGGAATACCCCTCAATGTATATTCCCTAAATCTCTTAGAATAAACATTCACATTTACCACTGTCACATTACCCAATGCATATGAGAGCTATCTCGAGATCATCTGCCCTAGGTATATCATGGTACCACCCATATACGTAAACAATGTCCAATAGCTATAAAATATTCATAACCCATAAAAAATAATAATGGAAAGATAACATTACCACATTTCAATCATAATATATCATTTCAAAATATTTTCAAAATCAAATCCTTTATCAAACCATTTTCAAAACCATTTACAATATTAAAAAAATATATTTTTGAATCAAAGTGTCCCATAAAACTTATAAGCTTTTAAAATAAATTTCAATTTAAAAACATTCATGTACATATGAATAAGTCCTTAAATTCATTTTTAAAACATGGACATTAATGTGAATTATTTAGAAGAATAAACCTTCAAATCATTTAAAATGATATTTTAGTTAAAGAGTATTTAAATAAAATGAGATATCCTATAATAAAAATATTCGAGGAATAAAATTTAATCATAAATTAAAAATATCATGAGAATAAAGGTATTCATGATATAATATTCCATAGGATAGTATATACACCATATAAGAGTGGATTGGTGCATATCAATAACAAAGTCTCAATCGAAATGTAAATTGAGATGAAATCCCTTATGAAAGAGGTATCAATATATTAAGAATAAATCTATTAAATAATTATTTGTGAGAAATATAAATACCCCCAATATAATTACATATAATGTGTAAAACAATCAAAGGTTATTCACAGATATTCAAAGCACGACATAATCAAGAAGTAGATGTTTAACACAAAAATTCAAATTGGGTTAAGAAGTATTATTACAGAAATTTGACAGCCTAACGATGTCACATTAAAATTCAGAAAATAAGTTGATGAGAGAGAAAATTATATCTCATCACTTGTAAATAAATTTTACATCAATAAGGATAGAGAAGAACATATCCCCACATAATATGATGTCAATTAAAAGACATAACAAAAAACATTTTTTAAAAACAAGAGGGTGAAAGGTTCCCTTACCAATTTGGTAACTTATAAAACATACACCCCAAGAAAGGAAGATCATAAAATGAATATGTAAATAACCATAATTTAATTTATATTAAAAAAATAATAAAATCATGTGATGTACATCCACCAAACAAAAGGAAATAGTGGCTAATATAGCCCGAATCTCACGGGAATAAAACGTGAGATGGAAAAACCTTACAACGTTGTAATCAATTGAGTCATATAAGAAAAAGTTAATAAAAACCAATTGAATCATAGAATACCGTGAATATAAATATAATCTTGATAACATATATCAAATGTTTTTACAAAATACATTACATGCAATAATTATGTTGTGAACAGTGGAAATCTCACGGAATTAAGAGTGAGATAAGAAATCACTTACATCGTGTATGACTTGACTCGATCATTCATTAATTTCCTGAAAAATAAACTAAAGTTAATTTATAATTTCCTAATAACAATTTTCAAGTTTATTATTCCTTTTATAACACTTATTTACATGTTATAGACATTATGTAATCATTTAAGTTATTAATGGTTGTTTTGTCGATATTTGGTACTTGAGTAAAAATGAACACCTTATAATTACATGTTTTCCATATAGTAAACAATCCATTATCTCCAGATTTATATTCATGACTTATATATCATATAAATCATATATATGAAATATATATATGTATTTATAATAGTACATAACATTTGGAGATAAGAAGTGAAATGCACTGTTCATGGAGACGGTAAGTCGTACGTACGCCTGAACACTACTTTCATTTCTATTTCATACAATGAAATTAAAACATAATTATACATATTTATATTATAATTAAAGTATTATATAATATATTTTATCATTAACTCGATTATTTATGCATCCCACATAAGTCATTAATGAGTCATATCACTTTGATGGGGCGGTAGTCTGCACCTCCTAAAATGAAATTATCGTCTTTACCCATTATGGAAACCATAAAGGTATGCTATAAATGAAAAATACAGAAGCATAAAAAAATATAGACATTATATATATCATATATAAATACTGTTCCATCATATTGGCCACCATGAGAGGTGGTAGGAGTTAATTTAACAATCATCGTTTCGTGAGGCGTTATTTTACCATCCACAGAAACATTATGATCATTACCCATTAGATGGAGGTGTGTGTAAGTGTAGTTAGAATAATTTTCATAAAAACATCCTAGAATATTTAATATACTGGTGTTTTTATAAAATAAAAAAATAAAAAGAGTTTAGGGGGTTGGAGAAGTAAAATAAAACAAAATAACTTAAGAGAATATGTTCCCTATAAATCGGGTAATTCCCTTTGGTTTGAACCAAAAGGGTTTCTTGAAGTGTTTTATGCCTAAGGTAAGGCTTATAGGATGATGAGAGTGATCTTGGGAGCTTATTGGAGTAGAGTTATCATGGGACAAAGACTTGAGAAGTGTGAGAAATGGGTAGGAAGTTAGGGCTTTTTATAAAGGATCAGAGGGGCTCTTTAGGAAAGTTTGAAACAATTATTTTATTGTAAACACATCTTTGGTTTCAAAATATCAACTAAAAATTAAAGTAGAATTTAAGATGACTCATGGCCGAAATAAAATCATCCAATAAGAATTGGATAGGTTTTGGATATTGTTTTGATTTTTATAATCTTATTTATTTACATCATTTATTAATGAGGTAAATATTGCATCATTATTGGGACATAAATAATTTAATTTTTTTAATGTCAAAAATTTATGTAAAAATACCATGGTGTAGGAAATATTTTTAGATTTCCAAGTAATATTTATAGTCTAAAATATAACTTATATAACCCCATTTTAAATAGATTTAATTAAATATATTTGTTTATGTCATTTTTGTCTTTACATTAAATTAATTAATATGAAGTGTCATTATTACTCCCATGTGGCTACATGGGATCCCAAATTCGACCCAAGGATTCCCATGGTTGGCTATGTATCATACAATAGGATTAGAACACATGTTAAGGTAATTTAATGATATTATAATGTTATATTTTACCCTTATTTACTATGTTTACCTTTTAATCATGGTAAATAAAATATTTAATGAAGTAAATATTTAAAATATCTAAAAATAAAGTTTACCTTTCAACACAATTTATACCAACTAATTCCAAATATGGAATCAATTTTTCTAAATTCAGAACACAGAAGTGGCAGAAAATAATTTAAAATTAATTCCCTCTGTCGAAACAAAAAGTGTGTTTTTAGGAAATAATAACTATAGAAATATTGAACCTTGTTTAAGTCAAATTTCAAAGTGAAATTAATTTCAATGTACAATATTGGATTAACTGGTAAACATATATTCTAATTACACTTTAGAAATAATTAAAGAGAAAATATAATAATATATATAAATTAGATTAAAAGGCACATTTTAATTAAAATATATTATTTTTTACTATTCATTAAAAATTTAAGATTATCAGAAAAATACCAAAAATTTATCCAATGTAAATTTTGGTGTCCCGATTCTAAAGAGTAATTTTATTTTGTCAAATAGAACATATAAAAGTGA
This sequence comes from Viscum album, assembly GCA_963277665.1. Classification (NCBI taxonomy): domain Eukaryota; kingdom Viridiplantae; phylum Streptophyta; class Magnoliopsida; order Santalales; family Viscaceae; genus Viscum; species Viscum album. The sequence continues at coordinate 1,879,239,762 of OY728161.1, forward strand.
AAAAATTATATTTAAAGAGGGTTCTCCATTAAAAGGCGATAAATGGACCATTTAGTGAATATTAGAGTATTTATGATTAAAATCAAATTCTTTACTTATTTTAATCTTCAAAAATTTATTGGATAAATGTAAAAATATTAGACAAACATGTATAATCATATTTTGGTTTTTTCTATTCATTCCTACCAATACAACGTCTAGGCGTTAACTACCATTTAAAATAATAATATTAAATTATTCGTGTGCCACAAAAGATCTCAAAAAAACTCATTGTTGCATATCGAGTACGCCATCGAACATATCATCCCCTTTAATTAATAATTAATATTTAATTCCAAAATATTAATAAATATGAAAAGTTTCATGTTCTTTATTTACCTGGGATGTTTCATTTCCCCCCCTTTTGGGAATTGCTTCCACGCAATTTTTAAAATTGGGATTGGAAACTTCATTAAAAGTCACACATCAGAAAAGAATCAGTAAAACTGTCACTTTTAAAGAATGAAAGAGAAGTACAAAGGACACCCAAGATATCCCATACTCAGATTCTGAGTATAAAAACAAGGATATGGAAGAGAGAAAAAATGGCCAAGTTCTAATGGAGAGTGATCGAAAAAATGATTAGGAGAAAGTTAACCATTTGAAAATCACAAACTTATGCTGTGTTAAATGGTCTTTGATTGCCCAGTAGGAAATATAAAAAAACAACGTTTTTGTTTTAAGTTCCTTTTCAAAATTTTGAGAAATTAATTTACTATATATAATAATAACATAATGAAATATACTTACCTATAAGTAGAGTTTCATCCTTTAATAAGTTTCTACCAAACACTAATCTTTTCACCAAAAAAAGATAATTCAAAAATACTTGGTCACATAAAAATCACAAGAATCAACTTCTAGAGAATCATATCATCCAAAAAAGAAGAACTATATATTTCCCTTTCCTTTAGACATCAACTAAAACCGAAATGGTTAGTACTATATCATATAATCCCTAAAAAGGACAATCCTTTATAAAAATAAATACTACTCTTAATCTCCAAAATTCGAAAAAAGTACCCAAAGTTCAAGAATGGCTATTCAATACAAAATTGTCCTTAAAATTTTTCAAAATAATATAAACTAAGATTGAAACCAAAAACATATAAGGATTTAATCCCATAGTCTTCCATAAAAAATATTAACATTTAACTCCAAAAACATAGAATACTCTTAAAGTCTCATACTGATGCATAATTAGCCAAATCACACATTCTCTGTGATAGGTTAATCATTTCCATAAATAACCCAAATCACATGATGTACACAAAAAAATATTCTTCCAAATTAAAATTCAATTCAATTAAAATACTAAAGTGTTCTATTTTCCAAAGGCATATAGTGTTTCCCCAAAATAGAGAACATCTTCCAAAATAACCTTTATCAATTAATCACCAAATCATTTTCCTATATTAAGGATATCCATTTAATAAAACATAAGTTCCCCATATAAACTTATTATTGATCCATAAAATCATTTAACTAAAAATAATTAGTCATACTAACCTAGGACTTCACGTAGTCTTGTGGTAGGTGATAAATCCCAATCGCACTTTGGTTTTGGGTTCGATTCTAGCAGCTTTCTCCGACATGATGGGTTGTCACAGGGTTTTCATGTTGTCCTTTTTATAAAATTCAAAAATAACCCTAACATTTTTTAACCTAAAATGTTTTCTTACACCTTTCATTTTTATCAAAACACATTAAGACCTCAACATCTCATATATTTTCATTTTTTCACCTTCATAAAATAAAATAAAAATATTCCAAAAATAAATAACATCAAACCTTGATCATGGTGTCAACTTGGTTTCATTGTTATCTTGTTCACATAGGTAGAAGGTCCATGCATTGAAAAAATGATTTAAATATCCTTCAAAATTATTTGATTCTTTCATCCAAATACACCTTTTACAACTTGGGTCATTAGGGTGTTTGTAGAAAAACAATTTTGGAAAATAATCATGTATGACATATAATTTCAAAACATATGATAAAACATGATTACTATAAAATAGTTAGACCGAATTTGAATGGAAAATTTTAATTAATGGTATTTTTAAATTACCATATGTATGTTCTAAGAGACTATATTGTAAAAGAAAATATAAATAGGTTGTGCAAGGGTCTCCTTCTTCTACACCTTTTTCAAAATCATAATATGCTTCAAACTCTTGTGATAAGGTAAAATATTGGAAAATTTCTTGAAAATATTTACCTTTATTTAAAATAGGAGGGTATTGTGAAAATAGGATTTGATTAAATAAAAACCATGATCCATGATAATACCAGGGTATATTGGAGGTGTTTGATATCTCAAACAATTGCTTTCAAGTGAGTTGTATGTTAGAAAAAGTTTCACAATCATCCGAACATGACTTTCAAATAAATATTGCATGAAATTCATCAGAAAAAGATAGGAATATCATTTTATATCCTCATCCTTCCATATATAACATATATTCCATGACTGGAAAAAAGTTATAAAATAAGGATTTAGTAAAAATATATACATAGGACTAACCATGTATTCAATGAAAACTCGTAATCTCTAAAGATGTTTAAAACTACCTATGATACCATCTTTAATGACCCAGCCTTAAACATAACATAATCATGAATTAAATAGATAATTCACATTGTGTATATTTTAAGGTTTAATGTTTTAGAGAATTAGGTCATAACTTTAACATAACAACATGAATATTACATGTAGAAAATTATACTCATTATCCATTATTTTCATAAAAGAAAAACTTTTGAAAAAAGAGTCATGTCTAGTTCCATGGTTTAGACAACATGACTTTTCCTTGATCCCATCCTAGACCCTTATTCATCTCTAAGTCCTGTGGAAAACATTTCAAAAACATGGGATGAGCATAAAAATCTCAGTAAGGGATATAAAATAAGGAATGAAAATATTATCCCATCAATAAATACAAAACAATGAAACCCCACTTTACAATCATAACATACCTCATGAAATCATACGATTATTGAATAACAGACGAAAATCATAAATCATATAGGTAACATGTGGAATACATATCAAAATTATATTGTAGCTATCACATATATATAGAGAGTCACATTTGGAATACCCGTCATAGTATATTTTCTAAATCTCTTAGGATAAACATTCACATTTATCTCAATCATGTTACCCATTTCATTGGAGAGCTATCTTGGGATCAACAACCATAGGATTATCATAGAACCACCCGTATAGATAAACAATGACCAATAGCCATAACATATTCATCACCCATAAAATAAAAATAATGGAAAGGCAACATTTACACATTTTAATAGCAATATATCGTTTGAAAATATCGACAAAATCAAAGCTTTTATCAAACCATTTTCAAATCCATTTTAAATATTAAATAAAGAGATTTTTGAATCAATGAGTCCCATGCCAAATTAAAGCTTTTGAAAGAAATTTCAATTTCAAAACATTCATGTACATATGAATAAATCCTTAAAACCATTTTTAAACATAGACATTAATGTGAAATATTTAGAAAAATAAACCATTAAAACATTTAAAATGATATTTTAGTTAATGAGTTTTTAAAAAAATGAGAGATCCTATAATAAAAATATTTAAAGAATAAAATTTAATAATAACTTAATAATATCATGATAAAAAATGTATTAATGATATAATATTCCATAGTACAGTATATACACCATATAATAGTGTATTGGTGCATATCAACGATGAAGTCTCAATGGAAATGTAAATTGAGATGAAATCCCATATAAAGGAGGTATCCATAGATTAAGGATAAATCAATTACATAATTATGTATGACAAATATTAAAACCCCAAATATAATTAGATATTATGTTTAAAACAATTTGAGGTTATTCACACATATTTATATCATGACATAATCAAGAAGTAGAGGTTTATCCAAAAAATTAAAATTGGGTTAAGAAGTTTTCTTATAGAATTTAGACAGCTTAACGACGTCACATTAAAATTCAGAAAATAAGTTTTTGGGAGAGAAAATGATATATCATCACATGTAAATAAAATTTCCATCAATAAGGATGTATAATAACATATCCCAACATAATAAGATGTAAAATAAAATACATAACAAAAAGAAGTCTTTTAAAAAGAGGAGGTTGAAATGTTCCCTTACAAATTTGGGAACTTACGAAACATACACTCCATGAAAGAAAGATGACACAATGAATATGTAAATAGCCATAAATTAAATTACATTAAAAAAAGAATAAATTCATGGGAAGTAAATTCACCACACAAAAGGAAATAGTGGCTAGTATATCATGAATCTCACGAGAATAAAAAGTGAGATGAAGAAACCTTACCACGTTGTAATCAATCGAGTCATATGGGAAAAAGTTAATAACCACCAAATAAATCCACAAATAACATGAATATAAATATAATAATGATAATATATATCAAATGGTAATAAAATATACACCACATGCATTAAATATGTGGTGAACAATGGAAATCTCATAGAATTAAAAGTGAGATAAGAAATCACTTACATCATTTCCGACTGGACTCGATCATTCTTTAATATCATGAATAATAAACTAAAGTTAATTTATACTTTCTTAAGAACATTTTTCAAGTTTATTATTCTTTTTATATCACTTATTACCATGTTATAAACATTATTTAATAATTTAAGTTAATAACGGTTGTTTTGTCGATATTTGGTAGTTGAGTAAAAATGAACACCATATAATAATATATTGTCGATGTCATCAAGAATCCACTATATCCAGAAATATATTCATTATTTATATATTATATACATAATATATATCCATTATATATATTTATTTAAAAAATTACATAACATTTGGAGATAAAAAATGAAATGCACCATCCATGGAGATGGTAAGCCGTACGTACGCATGAATGCCAATTTTATTTCTATTTCATACATTAATGAAATTAAAACATAATGATACATAGTTATATTATAATTACAGTATAATATCATATATAATATCATTAAATCCATCCTTTATACATCCCACATGGGGCATTAATGAGTCATATCACTTCGAGGGGGCGGTAGTCCGCACTTCCTAAAATGAAATTATCGCATTTACCCATTATGGAAACCATAAAGGTATGATATAAATGAAAAATAAAAAATCATAAAGAAACCATAAAAATAATATATATCATATATAAATACAACACCATCACAATGGCCACCATGAGAGGCAGTAGGAGTTAATTGAACAATCATTGTTTCGTGAGGCGTTAGTTTTCCATCCAAAAAAACATTATGTTCTTTACCCATTAGATGGAGGTTTGTGTAAGTGTAGTTAAAATAATTATAATAACAACATCCTAGTATATTCAGGATAATATTTTTGTTATAAAGTAAAATAATAAAAAGATTTTAGGGGGTTGGAGAAGTAAAATAAATCAAAAGAACCTAAGGGAAGATGTTACCTTTAAAACTGGTATCTCCCTTTGGTTTGAACCAAAAGGGTTTCTTGATGTGTTTTCTACCTAATGTAAGGCTTATAAGATGAAAAGATGGATATTGGGAGCTTATTGGAGTATAGGTTTCATGAGAAAAATGATTTATAAGTGTGATAAATCGGTTGGAAGTGAGGGATTTTTATAAGGGAGATGAGTGGATCTTTTGGAATGTTTGAAAAAAGTATTTTATTATAACCTCATCTTCGGTTTAAAAACGTTAAATAATCATTAAAGACTAATTTAAGATGACTCATGGTCAAAATAAAATAATCCAATAATAATTGGACAGGTTTTGGATATTGTTTTAATATTTATAATCTTATTTATTTATAACATTTATTAACAAGGTAAATATTGCATCATTATTGTGTCATAAATAATTTAATTTATTTGAGGTCCAACAATTATAAAAAAAGTACTACGATGTATGAAATATTTTTATATTTCTAAAAATTATTTATAGTTTAAAAGATAACTTAAATAACCCCATGTAAAAATTTATTTACTAAAAGATATTTGTTTGTGTCATTTTTTTCTTTACTTTAAATTAATTAATATAAAGTGTGATTATTACTCTCATGTGGCTTCATGGGGTCCCATATTTGACCCAAGGATGACCATGCTAGGATATGTATCATCCAATAGGATTAGGAATCATGTTAGGGTAATTTAATATTTTTATAATATTATATTTTACTGTTATTTACAATATTTACCATTTAATCATGGTATATAAAATATTTACTGAAGTAAATATTTAAAATGTCTAAAAATAAAAGTTACCTATTTAAAAAATTTGTACCTACTGATTCCAAATATTGAATCCATTTTTCTAAATTCAAAACATAGAAGTAGTATAAATTAAAATAAAATTAATTCCTGCTGTCAAAATAAAAAGTGTGTTTTTATAAAATAATAACTATCAAAAGATTGACACTTGTTTATGTCCTATTTCAAAATGAAATTAATTAAAATGTCCAACGTTGGATTAAAGGGTAAAAATATATTCTAATTAAACATTATAACTAATTAATAATATAATCTAAAAATATAAATAAATTTGATTAAAAGGAACTTTTGAATTAGAAACAGTATTTTTCACAATTCATTAAAAAATGAACTTTATCAGAAAAATACCAAAATATCATCCAATGTAAATTCCAGTGTCCTGATTCAAAATAAGAATTTTATTTTGTCAAATAGAAAATATAAAAGTGATAAAAACAAGATTTAAATAGGGTTCTCCATTAAATGGCGGTATATCGACCATTTAGTGAATATTAGAGTGTTTATGGCTAAAATCAAATTATTTACTTATTTTAACCCTCTAACATTTATTAGATAAATGTAAAAATATTAAAAAAACATGTATAATCATATTTTAGTTTGTTCGGTTCATTCTTTCCAATACAATGACTAGGCGTTAACTACCGTTTAAAATAATAATATTATATTATTAGTGTGCAACGTAAGATTTCAAAGAAACCCATTATTGCATATTGCGTACACCATTGAACATAGAATCCACATTAATGACGAATTGATATTTAATTCACAAATATTAATAAATATGAAAAACATCAGTTTCTTTATTTACCTGGGATGTTATAGAGATAATGTTGATCGAAAAGAAATCATGGCTAGTTTTATCATATTTGGGTGGAAGAGGAGAAAAGAAAGGAAATTGGGAGTTATGATACACTCCAATTAAAGTTTGATGATGCAGAAGTTATTATAAAATGAATTTTAAGTCATGAATTAATTCATGATACTAGTTCTATTTTGTGAGTGATGAAAGATGTTAATGTTGGATGTTATTGACATGAGTCTACCGTGTTCAAAATTCAATCGTACTCATAATTTCATCACACTTAGGAAGAATTTTTTTCAATGAAGTTCGATGGAAAAGGAACTGAGCTAAAGCAAACGAAAATACTAATGATATAAATTGATCAACAATGTAGTCAACAATTTTAAGATGGTTGAATGATTTGCAGGAAGAAAGAGATGATATGCCTTTTTTGTGAGTCAAGAGAAACATTGAAGAAGTATAAGAGTTTTAAACAGCAGAGATGAAAGAATTTTATTAATGAGATGTTAATGGGGACCTATGCATTCAAAATAATGATTTAGTTAAATTAATATAGTGCATTGTATTTAGTATTCAATGTAGTATCCATTTCATCATATATTTAAATTAAATTAATATAAATTGTTGTATTAAAGAAATCGGATTCAAGAAATCAGAGTCTTGAATTGAAATCAGACTTGCAATTGAAATGAAAGTCTAAAGAAGAATTATTGATTGTAGAAGAATAAATATTCTTCAAGAAGAGTTGGTTAAGAAAAAATATATAGTATATTTCAGTGAAAATTGATATGTTGGTGAATTTAATTGAGTGGGAAATATTTTTAGCATCCTGCCAAAGCATTCATGGTTCACCTATAAAAAGTAAAGTATGATTTTCAATGTTTAAGATAGATGTAGTATTCAGCATAGAATAGAGAGATGCTCTGAGTTTTTTAGAGAGAAGAAGAAGTTTTCATACTGAGATTTTGTTAAAAAAGTTTCAATGAAAGAAGAAAAAGGAATCAGATCAGAGTATCCATCATAACAACATCTGTCATATCCTGGTTCATCGTACCAAGTTTCATCACATGAAAATTGTTTGAGTTACTAATTGATTTTTTACTCAATTTAAGAGGGAAGTGAAAAAAATAGAATTATATCTGACTAACCATTGGATGGAGACCATATTGTTGGGGTTACTAGAAATAGAATATTAGAATAACCTTGAAGAGGGTGTTTTTTGGACTAAGGTTCTACAAGACTATTCCAGACCATTGTAATTTTTAGGTGAATTGAAGTTGTTCGTAATGAAGGTTCAAAAGTATATTTTGTTTTAGTTTTCATGTAGATAAAGTGAAACCTTTCTGATGTGAATCAGATATGAAGAATAATGTGAAGCATGTAACTGTGGATGCTTACCAATTTCTGAAAAGGATTTTTCAGGAAGTGAATACTTGAATGAATATTTGAGGGGTATAACCAAATATATAAGGAATTTTTTTAGTAGGTCTGTAGAATTTTTATTTTCTTGTTCCTCTGAATTCTAGAAATAATATAGTAAAAGAATCCATGTTGGTGGGGCTATCCAAAATCAAAAAGAAGAGGTAATTGTATTGAACCATGTAAATATCATGAGATGCATTATCTTAATATTTATTTCAAAAAAAATGTGATTTTTGGAGATATATTGGATAAGACCGTAACTCTAATAGGTTTCATAGGTTAAGAATTATTTTTCTAAGGATTAAAAAAAGAACCACTAAATAACCCCCTACGGTCAATAGTGTTGAACCTATATTGGAACAACACAATGCTTATCATATTAGAATGGTGTCAATCCGATACAATCATAGTATTTCAGGTTCACTCCCAATACGATAATAGAGGAAAAATTATATTATTGAACATGTTCCACTCCCCATTCCATTCCTCTCTATCTCATGAGATATAAATCATTAACCAGTGTATATGAGGGAGATATATGTCCCATATATCACATAATGAAACCCATATTTATGTGTTCCACAAGTTCATAAAACGTTCATTATATTCTAACCCATAAAATGAAATTGAATTCATAAGTTTTTCATCAAATCAAAACTACAGAAATGATACATGACACATAACCATTTCAAAATTTCATCGTAGCGTATCCCATGAAAAAAGATTATTTTTTCAAAATAATTTTATCATTGTACAATACATGAAAGAGAAACTGGATTCATAAAAACCAAGGCATAAGAAATATAAATTATTCATATAAATAATGTGAATGGTATCATTGGATCATATCCCTAGTGTTTCCTAGGTAATGTAAATGAGTCTCATCAAAGAAGAAAAATTATTTCGAATGATCATTTAATACATCACTTGAGGAATATTATTTTCCATTTTAAAAAAAATTAAAACATCAAAAACTATTAAAAATATTTTTCATTGAAAATAAATTTCAGAAAAGAAAAAATGAATCCTTACTAATAACAATTGTTATGATGAAGGGGTCTTATGTCCATGATGTTCATGTAAAAATAAAGGCTCCTCTCACATTTTTATTAAAATCTAAAAAATACTTGTTTAAAAATCAGCATGAAGAATCCTTGGAAATGTTATAAAATAATTTCAAACAAGGGAAAAAATATTTTTTATATATAATAGGATTTTTGCAAAACATCTTTAAAGAGTATGGCTTTTAAAGGTAAATGATTTCTGACTAAAGAGATATTAATTATATGGTTTTAATTATAGCATATTAATCAATTATATTATGTTCCAATCACTGGAAAATTTCACTATTCCTTGAAAATATCATGAATAATATGTGTATATGAAAAGTATTAGTTTCTTGGAATATGAATCCTAATATTTATCATTATAATAATAAAAATAAACCATCCCAACAAATAATGAGTTTTTAACATATAATTATTACCACTTTGGTAATAATTAACCATAAGGCCCAAGAATGAATAATGTAAAATATAACTTAAAATATCAGGTTTATAAATAAATCCATTAAATCATATTTTAATTTGGTTTATATATACCTCGTTAAAGAATATAGGTTTATAAAAAAAAACGTTGGTTTCAATAAAAAAATGTGTCAAAAGAACCTTACCTTAAGACTACAATTCCATTGTACACATTCAAACAACATCTATAAAAAATACATGTTTATAACATATCAACTATTGAAATATATTTATATATATCATACCATATATAATATTATTATGAGCTTTTATTATCTGTTTATTCGCACTCCCATGTTAATGTTACGTGTAATGTAATAACATATTTTTTTCTGTATATGTTTTGATTTGTTAGTTATAGTCCAATAATATAAACTATGATTTCATAATATCTAGAATTTTTACTATGATATAAATATAATATATATTCAATATATAATTTTCAGAATAATACATAAAATTTAGTTCTAGAACATGGAATACACCCATCATGGATATGGTAGGCTATACATACGTAGGAACGATGATTAAATTTTCATATGGGAGAATTATAAGGAATGTACATTTTTATATTAGATGTAAAGAATCATTTTTAGTTTTTATATATCACAATTTGTTTTTAAAAACATCCATATTACCTTCCATGTAATGTGTGAACATATCACATTTCTTTGCAAGGCCGTAGTTCGCCACACACTCGAGCATCATTATAGTATTACCCCAAAAAGTATGTTATAAAGGTATGTCTAATATAATAATTAAAAATTTAAAGTAGTATAAAAAATAAAATATATGAAAATATAATAAATCATCATAACCAACTCTGATATTAGGTATTGAAAAAACAAATGGCATCATTTCCCGAGGTGGTACTCCATCATACACACGAATGATGATTTCATTACCCATTTAATGGAAGTGGAGATGGTTGTTGTTAATTCTCACAATATTAAACCATCCAATTATATTGAATATATATATATTATATTTTTTAATAATTATTTAATATGAATTCATGGAGGTTGATAAATAAATAAAATAGTTATTCTCTTTGATGAATTGTAATGACCCGGATTTTTTGAATAATAATTGTTTCTTGAAAATGTATTTTATATTATTTTATACTCAACAATACTCTATCCCTTTATTAATTAAGTGAGTATAATTTAAATTAAACTATTGTGTTTTGATTGTTATATAAACATTAGTCAATATGACTATTGGAAACTATATGATTGACATTAAGATTGGTGATTATAAATAGAAATGATAATGGTTATTATTGTAGAAAGAAGAGTTGGTGGCCATATCTAGTAGACTTGGGCCATAAAAGCCCATAATTTAGAGCTTGTCAAGGAGTTGGCTTCAATATTCATCTCTCTGTACCAAGCCTAATATGATCTTCAACATGTGAATCGTGAAATAAATCACCATTGGGAGAAGTTCAAGCTAGTTGAAATTACCACAACGATGATGTTATCTGAGCCACCCATTGATTCTTTCACCATTGTGAAATATTCCCTTAGGTTTTATGTGGGTGTTATAAGGGGTTATGTATCAAGTCCTTAGTTACTTAAGGTATAATTCCATTATATAATAATTTTTTTCTCATATTTCCTATTTTAAGAATAGTTTTTCTAAATAAAATTTTGGTTCATTATTATAAATTGATTTTTCGGACCATAGTTTTTAGGAAATGTATATATGTTCAGAATAAAATATTACATTATTAAAAATGTCTATTTTAATGAGGAATTATGATAATAAAACTTCTATTTAAATATAAATGATAAAATAATTTTTCTTCAGAAACATCTTTATGAAAAATCACATTGCATTTTTTTCTGCTATTATTATTAATTAGTAAGTATTTTATAGTTAAAATTAATTTTTTTCATTTTTAGAGCGTTATATTTTTAAAATAAATTTAATTTTTGAATTCAAAATATTGATATTAGGTTTGGGTGAAATTATCAAATTTTTGTAAAATATTTTATTTTTTGGTCAATAGTAAAAATATATTTTTGGGTTTCTATGTGTTTATTGACATTATTTAGGATGTAATAATGATGCAATAATGTCGGTAAACTCTTTCAGAATAAAATATGTTATGAGGTGTCCCTTGGAAATTATAAATATATTCCCTCATATTTGCTATAAATACAAACTCATACCTTCATTCCTTAATTCCTTCATTCATTTCATTTTAAATTTTCCCTAAACAAATCCACATTCTTTTTAAATCCCAATGTGTCCTCCCAAGGTGAGTTCAAGCCCTATGGTCTTGATCTTTGAGTTTTAGAAGTTACTATTCATGATAAGGGAACTTTTCACCCTCCTCTTTTAGTCAAATAATTATTTTATGTTATTTCTTTTAATTTACATTTATTTATGGGAAATGTTATTATATATCTTTATTTCTCTCCATATTATGTATAAATTATGAGAGAGAATTTTCACTTTCACAAAGTTATATTATAACTTTTTAAGTGACTCCGTTAGGGTAGAAAATTTTCATAAGCGAATTTTCCAATTCACTTTTCATTTCAAGTTATCTTTTATATGGTATATATTTCAAATTTACATAACATGTTATAAATTACATTTGATTATATCCTTATACTGTATTATGATTCATTTACGAATGGGATACCCTTGTTCCCTCTCTTTTTAATGTTTTCTAAAATGATGTTTTATAATTGTCAAGATGTAGAATTTTCTTCTCAAAATCTCTTGTTTTGTTAGAAAATTATTTTATTTTATTTATTTGAATACCCAAACCCCATTCAATTATAGGGGTTTTCATCATGAAATATTATTGATTTACTTTTGGAATTGAAATACATAAAACCCTTATTCCCTTTCTGTGTGTTATAAATGACATAAAGATCATGTTTTTAAGTACTTTTCAAAATGACATGATTTTGATAAGAAACCCATTTCTTTTATTCTACATGGGTTATTTATGAAATTTTTTATTGTGATCTATAAGGATCACATGAAAATAATGTCATATAAAGTGTATACCCTGATATTTCATCAATTCATTAGTTAAAGAAATTAATCTCTAGAGATGTATGTTTTATGATACCTTGGTGAATAAACGTAGTAATATTTTTGACACCATGGGGATGGACCTCAGTGATATTCTTAGGAATGCCTAAATTAAATTTTTTATCCACATTTTTATGTTATGATTCATGTTTCTTTTATGATATCCATAAATTTTAATTTCTGATGTCGTTATGTATTTCATCAAGTTCTTATTGATATCACAAGTAAACTATTTCCCTTATTTACACTTATCAGGACTTCTTCTCACCCATTACTTAGATGTATGTCCATAGGTTACGGGATACTATAATTATACTTATAATTAACCTATGATGAATGATTATAAGTGGATTATAATAATTCCTTACGTTTTCAGGTATTATGTAACTTATTTCCAAGACACTAAACATTAAACATTCTATGTTGGTATGATGAAATGAAAAGTTAAGTAATAAAGAGGTGGGATGCCGTATAAATGTTTCCTCTTATTTGTGTGTCCTCTTTATTTTTTCACCACCATGCTTCCTAGATTGAATTTAATTCAAAAACATGACATATTGGATGAGATTATATATTTTGGTATGTGATTTTGATAGGTAATGGATGTAGAAATATTTTTTTATGGTGTGACGAAGATAGGATTGGGTGTCTCCCATTATAAGTGAGGTGTCTGGCACACATGTAATTTTTTGAAGAATGAATTCCAAAAACATTTTTAACCATGCATCAAGGATCAAAGAATGGAAACATATTGAGAATACAAGCATTAATGGAGAATTATTTCTATACAATGGGTGTTGGACATGATTTGGATTATTTTTAAAAATTATTTTTTTATTTTAACCCCTGGTAAACACATTTAACCTTAAATGCATTAAATAATGTTTAATATTTTTAAAATTCACTTTGGTGAAAAAATATGATGACATTATTTGATAATATAAATTATACTTATTCCAAATATGAATTCCATTGTTCTAAATTCAATCCATATAAGTGGAAATAATTATTTCAAAATTAATCTTGAAGATGCTGGGTGAATTTGGTTTATTAAATTGAACTTTTTCAATAGATGATGATATTTTTATATCAAAATTTAACATAAAATTGATTCTGATGACAAAAATTGTATTATAAATGTATAGTTTTACTAATTTATCATTTAAAATAATTAAATATAATTTATTTTTTAGAAATATAATTAATGAAATGGTAGTTCGTTATTAAAATTATGTATTTTTAAATATTCATCACAAATAAAAACAAAAAAAATTGCTATAAGGTAATTTTTAAATTTATGATTTAAAAAATGATATTTATTTTATAGAAATAATTTTATAAAGGGTAAATAATTAATTTTATTAATGTTCAAAAAAACAAACAGAATATATTTTTTGATACGATAGTATTTTCAAAACTTATAAACAAATTACCAAAAATTAAATAATTTATTTTATAAAAATGATTCCTTAATATCAAAAAACTATAATTAATTTTTAAAATGTTCTTATAACTATTTATATAATGTTTATTTATGTCTAAATTATAATGGTAGTGTTTAAATTGATATATTAATAATATACCATGGTTTTGTTAAAACGCAGGGTCATGTGTAACATAATCTAACATAGTGTTTCACACTAGAAAAACCAAACATGGTGTTTCTTATAAAATACAATATATCAAAGATATTTATTTTAATAAAAAATTGTAATTCATAAAAACACATTGTTTTATATTCTATCCCCCTTAAAATAATTTTTTTAATCGAAATTCATCACACTAACTCAAAAAAATGAGGGTACTTAGACATCAACATATCATCATCTTCCCTCATAGCTTCCTCAAACTGGGGGTTACACCACACAACCATGACTAGATGAGTGGTATTTTTTCATATAACTTCCTCTATATGATCTGAAATCTCCATCGATTATTCCACATATGAATGATCACACTCTAGTGGTATGACCTCTCAGTTTAGTACATGTGATGGAATGAATTTTTACCTCCTTAGGAGAGACACATGGAACACATCATGGACTTGAGAGAGTTTTGGTGGAAGCACCAACTGATAATATACCATCCAGTTACAATAAATAACATAAAATGGAATGATATACCTAGGTATTCATTTCCATTTCATCCCAAATATTAGAATATTATTCCATGATAAATTATTAGAAACAAATTTTCACAAAAAATAATTTTTAGATCATACTTGCGATTATCATTATAGCTTCTCTTCCCACATTGAGATGCCATTATGTATTGCAGAATTTATCTGACATTAATTTCTATTTCTTTAGCTAAATCAGGCACCAATAGTTGTCTTCATACATATTGAATTTATAACATTAGATACCTATATTAAATTTCAAAAAGGGCTTCACAATGAGCCATCAAAATTCATCAGTGATCTATTTTTTGTATAAAAACTAATCTTGATGATGGTGTTGATCCTAGTCACATTTTAAATCCAATGAACTAGATCTCGTCATATCCTCTAGGGTTTCAATATTTCTCTTAGACTTACCTTATATTTGAAGATGATACACAATACTGAAACTGAACTCTGTATTAAGAGCATGAGAATAATTCACCATAACATTGATGTAAACCTCAGATCAAATCAAACACAATTTAATGACGTACTCCGTGAAACCATAATTCTTCAGTAATGTATATCATATAAATCAAATCTACAGAGAATAATTCTCTAATAATTATGATGTATGATGACTACATAAGGTGATCAACTACAACCCATATATTATTATTACCTATAAATATATTGGAGAGTCCAATGAAGTAATCCTTGATGATGGTTTTACATTTCCATTATGGTTTGTGTACTATATGTAAAATCCCCTTAGAAAATTGTATTTCATCAAATTATTTCAAACATACCAAGAACTGAGATACAAAATATATGTTATCTATCTTCATCTAATCCCACCAAATGTACTCTTTCCAATTTACAAATAACTTCATTTTTCCCGGATGAATAGAGAATGCAAAGGTATATGATTAATCTAATAAATAATTCAAATCTATTGTGGATAGAACACATACACAAAACCGGAACATTATCATTCCATTGTGATCTAGGATAAATTGAATAAAATATTGGTCCTTCTTTTTCATCTCTTAATATTCATGATTCTCCTATTTAATCATCATTTGGATAGATGGTTTAACTTTCCATTTATATAGATAAGATTTTTACACATCCTTTAGGATTTTGAAATCCATCCTTTGAAAATTGAATAATATTGGTTCTTTTGTAATCATAATTGTAGATAATATATATTGATCATCTTGACTAAATGCATTTTCCTTCTTGTTATTCTTCTCGTGGAGTTAATTTACTAATTAGACATAATCATAAATCATCCCTAACTATATTATTTGGTGTATACACAACTCTATCTAAATGGGTATGTATATTAAAATTTTATTATCGGTATATTTCTCACAATTTTATCCAAAATGAAAATTCCACAAAAAAATTTAATGAAAAAATTACCACACCTATCTCCATGTTAGGGTTTGGGAAAATTTGACAATGAATATGTAATTGTTACAAGGAAAAAGATATAACCATTTCATTTTTTCTAATAAAACAACCTAAACCCCTCCTAAATGAATCACTATATATTAAAAACCCTTATCTACTATAGGGTATGTTATGAACATGTGTGATAACAAATCATCTCTCCAACTCCTTGAAATCTTCCTCACATTCAACTGTTTAGAGAAACATGGCTCCTTTCAGAGTAAACTTTGTTAGAGTATTAAACAGTCACAAAATATTTTCCCCAGACCTCTGATAATATCTAGATAATCCAATAGTACTACGGATCTCAATCAATGTTGTTGTTCTGGGCCATCATTCAATAGATTATTCACTTGATTGATCAACCATTACACACTCTCTTGAGATTATATGACCCAAAAATGTATCCTTTTACATCTAAAATTCACAATTTTCAAAATTTTAAAAATTTTCAAATATATCATCCTTATTAATGATCATTAGTAATATTATCAAATGTTATTCAGGATATTGCATTTTCTTTGAGTGGATAAGAATATAATCTTTAAATACAACCACAAACTAATGAAGGAAATATCAAAAGACACCATTCATTTAATTCATGAAGATAATGGGATTATTATTAAGGAATAATAGAATCACTATATATTCATTGTTTCTATAACTTTTATATAATTCTGTATTTGGTATAACATCCTTATTATCCATCAATTGATGATATATAGAATGAATGTCAATTGTGATAAATCATTGAGATCTACACAGTTGAACAAAAAATGTATCTAAATGGGGAATATAATTCATTTTCATATTTGTGAGCTTATTCAAATCTTGATAATCAATATATTTTGACATTTATCCATTGTTATTTTTATCATAAATAACATATTCATCAAAATGTGACAAAAGATTCCAAAAGAATCCATTATCATGGGTCTCTTAGAGTTTCTTCTTCAAAACATTTAAATCAATCTTGGAAAATTTATAAGAATTTTTTTAAATTTGTAAGGCACCTGGTATGAGTTTTATTGGAAACTCAACATCACCTTTTTTTGGAGGACTAATATAGATTATTAGTAAGACAAAAAATAATTCATACAAAATAGGCATCTCTTCAACATCAAGGTCCTACACAGCCATTTATGATGAACTACACATATAAATTGGAATTAAAACTAATTTATAGGATGTGATATCCATCATAAGTTTGTACTTATCATCCCATTTATATATGATCATTGTTTTGTTTATAATATCAAATGGGAATTCCCTTCCTCAACATTTCATGTGGTATATTTTTTGAGAAATCTAATCCATTCGTGAGATAACATAAAATTAAACTAGAGGATTAATGAAAACATTTAAAGGAATAATATTCCAACTAATTTTAATTGTAGAGGAATCATAGACTTAACACGTGATCATCATATCATTGATTTTTTCATTAGTAACTATAAATCATTTTGTTTCATTGGAATCCTAACACCCAGATAAAATTCTACTAATATAATTAAATGGGTTGATCCATAGATAAATAAAACATTAAAAATTATAGAGTGGATGGTATGTGTATCATTCAACATATCATTACCACACCCCTTGTGTGACACAATAATCGCGTGATATTTTACTATTTATACTAACTTAAGAGATTTATAACATCATTATTCACCATTAACCTTCAACTTTGGGAATTTTATAGAATACAGATCGTACTCCTTGAATTTGAGACATTAGAGTGTGTAGGGTGAATTATGTGTTGTTTTCTACCTATTTATATCACTAACTAACATATTACAATCACATCAGTTGTCATTTTCATGTTAAATTTCCCTGCCACACCTAAAAAATATACTAGTTCCATTATGATAATTTTTTCCATGCTTCTTCCCACACATTGATCATAATGGATAGCTCGTAATATTCTCTCTATGGTTCATAGGTTTTCCATTGATTTCCATTTTAATCATCTTATCAAAACCTTGAGGTAGATACATATCTTCTACCTCCACTTACACAATGATTGAACATCTAAAAATCTCTTCATATCTATATATGTATCATTTGGATAATTCTATTTAGAGACATGGTTTTAATCAACAGAATAACCGATCTAACTTACATTATTTTGAATGATAATAATATATGTGTTCCCTACAAGTATTTTAAAATTTTCATCATAGGTACCAATGGATTAATCATCCTTTTCCATAACTCAAGTAATTAATTATCCATATTTTATGAACAATTTGAGAAATTTTTATTTTAAAAATTATGACCTTGAACTCATCCAATACTAGGGAATAAATTTCATCAAGTTTCATCATATTCATTATAAGATGAAACCATTGATCTACTTCACCATCCAAATGGTAGAAACTAAAATGACTTTTTCTTGTTCCAAACATTATATAATAGAAAAAATATTTTTATTTGTGTTGATTCATTTTTATGAAACTAGTATACTAGATGACATGATGATAGAAGTTATACATCACATCTTGAAAGACTCAATGAACTGGTTCTCCATTTTTTGTTCATTTGGAAGTATATCATGACTCATATCAAGATAATATTGTATGATTATAGCAACAAGATATTTCATTATAACTCTAGAAATTTTTTTATGCCTAGGAGTACAACCATTGCATTTTCCATTTTAATTATAATTAACATAGTTTATTTGATTTCCAACTAATAACTAAACCAAATTAAAATTTATAAGAATCATTAATCATGATATGAAACCAAATAATCATGAAAAATCACATATAGGATATCTATATCATGAATCTATCATTAATCTATGACAAAATATGTTTATCCTAGTTCATTTATTGTCATAATCTATTAAAAATCATAAATAATGGTTTGTAAAGTGTTTTTGAATTTCTAAAGAGTATCCCTTGTGAGTTTCTAACTAGCTGTGTAGCATGTCCTTTTATCAAACACCAGTTGATGATTAATTCTATCTCAATGTACAATTTTGTGAGTTCATACAACTATTTACCTCTATTCCAAAGCGACACCCACTCATAGGTTCCAGACATGGTTGTGATTTCTTGGAAACCGATTTCTTTATATATTTACAAAATACCATGAAATTTTGTTATACAATGAATAATCCTTAGACTAATCCATATACATAACCTTAGGGATCTTTAGAAAGTTTTTCAAAAACCAATCCTCTAATACCGACTATCGAAACCCATTCTTATCAGAAATGGATATTTTATCATATTTTATGAATATTCATTACAATACATAAACACATGCCTGAGGAACATAGTTTTGTACAGTCTATGGAAACATGGAAAGACACACAGCTTGTCCATATGTTAACTACAATATCTACCACTATGATTTTTAAAACATGAACCATCCATTAACATATCATATGTTATACATTTCTCCATAAAATGGGGAATGGAAAAAATAATAAATTGTTATATCACATGCTATATAAGGGTAAACAAGGGATATAAATAATCATTACATTAACATAATGGTATGACAACATGAGAATACAGTATGAAAAACTTTCCCCTCATATCAAAGATAACAAATTTGAGTCACATAATAATGATTAGAAATTTAATATATATTAATCATTAGGAAATCAAAGAGCATGAGCCATGTGATAGTGAAATTTACTTAATAAATATTCTTTAATACAAATTAGCATAGAAAATCGTTTCTATAGCAGTCATGATTCAATTACAAAGATATAATTATGAAATGGGATCACTCCCCACACCATTATAGTAGTCATGTTTATCTTTTAATACCATCGTATAATGATAATTCCTTTACTAAACATGGTCCACTCCCCATTATAGTAATATCTATCTCATGATATATAAATCTATATCCAATGCATTTGAGGGAGATATAAGTTCCACAAATCTTATAATAAAATTCATATTTATGTATTCCATGAGATCATAAAACATCCATCATATCAATACCCATGAAATTAAATAGTGTTCATAAATAATTTATTCATATCATAACCTATAGAAAAAAGACATGTTAAATTATCATTTCTTCATTTTATAGCCTATGGAAAAAGAAGGGGGATTCATAATAATTTTTAGATGGAATAACATGTGGAAGAGAAACTGGTTTCATAAACATCACACCATTATAGAAATAATCCATTCAGATAAATAATAATAATAGTATCCATCTATTACATCACCATTAAGGCAGTGGTATCCTCAATAGATTTCATCTTAGATGGAAAATGATTTTGAATCCTCATTTAAAACATTCCTTGAGGAAAATATATTTTCCAATTTGATTGTTTTTAAACATAAAAAAAGATGAAAGTATTTTTCTTTAAATATAACCATGAAAACAAACAATGTAATATTCAAATAGAAAATTACTATTATAAATGGATGTTTTGTTCATATGGTACATGTTAAGACAATGAATCATTTAACATTTTTTATATAATTCAAATGGGAATAGTTTTAAAATCGACATAAGTTATACATTCAGGAAACCATTTTTAAAATATTAAATCATGAAAATTTTATTTTAATAATCAAAGTATACCAACAAGAAAATTCATAAAACATGGGTTTGGAAGAAAACAGATTGATGACTCAAGAGCTAAATAACGTCAGATTTTCATAAAAAGATTTTTATAAATTATTTTAAGTACCAAAGAGTTGGAAAATGATACTATTCATTTAAAATGTCATTAAATTATATATTAGAGTCAAATTAATTATTTTATTGTGATATTATTCATAATATTTTATCATCGAAACCATAATCATAAACAATCCTAATTAATGAGGAGATTGTAACATTAATTCATTAATAATTTAGTTACATTTAATCAAAATCCCTATGAAGGAATAATCTGAAATGAAAATTAAAATATCATGAGGATAAATAAATTCATGATATTAAATTTTAAATGGAATATATAAACACCTTGTTAAATAATAATAGTTCCTAACATAATGTACTTTTAACAAAATAAATTGAGAAAAAAAATTTCTTACCTTAAATATTCACATTTTCCATACACATAAAAAAACCTATATAATTAATATAATTTTATTTTACATCCATGAAAGAAATATATTTTTTATATCATACCATATTTTATTTCTTATAACCTTTTATTACATGTTTATTAATAATTCCAAGAAAATGTTATGTTTTAGGTAATAACAGTTTTTTTTGTATATGTTTTGATTTTTTATTTTTTCCATCTTACATAAATCATAATTTCATTATCTCTAAAGTATATCCATTATATAAATATTTTTTATATTTTTTATTTATTGATATAGAGTAATTATCAAAATTAAGTTATAAAAAATGATATACATTGTTTATAGAGTCAGTAGTTCGTATGTAAGCATGAATGATGTTTTCATTTTCTTGTCAGACTAAAGAACGAGAGATAAATTTCATCTTGAAATTTAATATCATTTTTAAGTTTTATATATCAAATATTTTTATTAAAACCATCCTTATAACCTTCCATTAAAAACTCTACATGAATCACATCACTTCATGAGACGACGATCCACTGTACACAACAACGACATTATCATATTTCAATCAAATAATGTGTTAGACGATATGTGTGAAATAATAGTTAAAGAAAAATAATAATATCACATATATAATATATAAATATTTAATTTATAATCATAACTAACTATAATAGGATGTATTGTTAAAATTAATTATAATGGTTCGCAAGGCTGGAGTCTGCCTTACACATAGATGATAAAGCCATAACCCATTTGAAGGGAGTAAAGATGGTGTAGTCATTTATCTAATAGGAAAACGTCTAATTATATTTAACAAACCAACATTAATATATAATAAATTTTTCATAAATATTTATGGAGGTGGATGACTAAATAAAGTAAAAACATTTGTTGATAAACATTACCTCTTCTTGATGCATCCTCTCATGGTTTTACAAAAAGCATTCTTATGTTGGATTTCAATACAAAATAATTCATCAAGGATGATAGAAGGGATTTCAGGATGTTATTTAGGTCTAGATTATCCAAATAAAAATATTTCTAATGTGTGAATATGATAGGATATGTGGTGGTTATTTATAGGATAGGTGGGTGGATCTCTTTTAGATTTTGTAAAGAAGTAATTTGATCAAACTTGATTAATGTTATAATTCTCTAATAATGTAAAATTATTTATTTTATATGATATATGGTAAAAATAAATCAATCCAATTGTCTTTTAATTTTTTTTATTTTTAAACATTATCATTTTAGTTTATCCTCTACTAGACACACTTTCACCTTTAATGTAGTAAATAATTTTTACTAATTTACAATTAATTTTGGTCAAAAATTATATTGAAATTATTAGTTAATAAAAATTCATCTTTTAAAAAATATGGAATTTTTTTAAATTTAATTCATTGAAATTGAATATTTTAATTTAAAATTAATCATGAATTCATAAAGAGAAAATGGGGTTTAAGTTAAAATATTCAAAATTGTATAGTAATTTTTTATTTAAATTAAATATGAAGTTGATATGAATGAAATAAATTGGATTAATGGACGTATAATTGAACTAAATATTCATTAAAACAGAAATTAAATATAATTTTTCATTATTAATAAATTAATATAAAAGTTAGTTTTCAATTAGAATTCAATATTTTTCACTATTAATCATAGATGAATCTTAACCTAAAATAACCAAAACGTCCCCCTAATATTATTTGTACATGATTACATACAAAAATAAGTTTATTTTATAAATTTAATTCTATACATTTGTGAAGAAAAATGGTTATTAATTATACAAAAAACTAAATAAATTTTCTATTTTAAGAAAATTAATTTTTGGAAACATATAATGAAATTACCAAAAATTAAATGCTTTTCATATCAATATGGTTCCATTACATAAATCCCTTATAATTATTATGTATAAATTAGTTATTAGTATTCATATCCCAATTTCTGAAGACTATTTTATAACAATCACATTTAAATAACATTGTTAACAATGTATCATTGTTTTGTTAAAACCATGTGGTGTGTGTAAGGAAATATAACATGATATTGCAAGTAGAGACTTCTTAAGATGGAGTAAATGTAACACAATCCAGAAATGGAATTTAATTTTTATAGAAAGAAATCATTAAAACTTGTGGGATTGCATGATCATTAATTCTCAATGATTTATCGAGAATCTGGTTATCCATAGTAAATAGTAACAATCAGGTTTCTTAATAAGGAGTAATCCTAATATATGATATAGGAATATAAGTTCCCTATAAGACTTATCAGTTAACTGATATACCCTTAGTATTTATTGATCTATTTAAAATAGTATTCAATGATTATGTTTGTATAATTTTATTATAATTATTTATGATATCATGATATATTATATGAGCTCTACAGATCTTGTACAATATTTATTAATTGTTCATTATACCTATAGAAAAAATAATTTTTATTGGAAATTCAAGAGGTGTGAAATCTTTTATTAAAATGCCTCTTATCATGGACATATATTCTCATAGGATGGTATAGATGTTGTAACATATAAGAAAAGTAGACCAAAGAATGGAAAAAATGTAGAAATATATTAACGATACATAATTTTCTTTTCTAAGTTGGTTTATATCATTGGTGTGTTGAAGGTTTTAGATTATTAGTCAAAAAATTAATCTATTTATGATGCAATGATCATAAATTCATAAGAAATAATGATTATAAAAAAATTAAAATAAATAAATAAGGGGTTAATAATTTATCATTATTAACATTACACAACACAATTGATTCATTTATATAGTCACGCATCACAATAAAGACCATGTTGAGCAGTTATGTAATTATATAGAGATTTTTTCATATGAGTAATAAAATTAAGTCCTATGTAAAATATTATCTAAAGTAAGATATATATTTTTATTTAATAAACATTTATTTAATTATACATAGATATTACTTATATTGGGAATATTTATATATATATATAGTAAAAATGATTTTGGAGTATAAATTGTAAATAATTAAGCTCAATGACAAATGAATGGAATGATTAAAAATAATAAATCACTTTTACTGTACAATATATTGACATCTTGGACCCATATTCCAATTAATAGATTCCCCAATCATGGTGGGACACATGGCATCAAGTGCATTTCCATGAATGACATAGGCTACCGACTAGTAGCGAGGGTGTAGGGTGTGTCTGTGTGTAGAATATTCACTCGTTACAAAATTTTAGCATAGTGGATGGATGAAAATTAAGGTAAATTGTGGAATAAATATATGTAAATATAAGTCACAATAAAAAATAGACACTAGAGTAATAATAACTCAAACAACTGGAAAAATATTGAACAATAGATTATGATATGTCATGTACTAGAAAACTAAAAAACATTGAAATAAGGCATCATGAATGTTGGATTTGAATCTACAGATTATACACAAGAGGGGGGGTGAAATGTGTCTTTTGCAATTTTTCAATAACTCTTTTCTTGAACGAGTTATGTCATTTATATTTTATCAGATTTGACTGTGCATCGGAATAATTAAAATAAAGAACACAAAGATGTATAGTGTTTCGGGGAATAGGAGGCCCCTAGTCCACTCCACCAATGCTCAAATCTACGAACTTGGTGATTTTGACTATCTGGTCCTCTTTTCCATAGACCGATTCACAACTGAGTACAGGAAGTTGACACCTTTACAATCCAAGGAAAAAAAGCCTTCTACTTCAAACATGAACCTACACAGCATAGAACGAGAAGCTGATTAATGAAGAATAAAAAGAATTTCAGAAAGAAATTTTCCAGTTGATCTTCAAAATTGCAACAGAATGAAATTTACAATAGATGGATCGAAGTCTCTAGAAATTTTGATCTTTAAGACGAAGCTGTTCTGAGTTGATCCATTTATAGTGGATATAGAGATATAGTTCACAAATTCAGCAGTAGTAGATCCACATTAGATATTTGATGTAGAACAGGTGAATCTTCTATCGAGTTCCTTCTTCTTAAACAAACAGAGCATTGACGTTCCTCTTGAATCAGCAGATCAATGCGAATAGTTGCAATCTCTGTTTTCCATATTTTTCAATAAAAGATCGATCATTATACAAACTTTTTTTTGGTGTTTCAGAGAGAACATATATATTATATCTAAGCATATCTCATGTACATTTAGATCCATAAAAGTCTCCTTTTGATTCACAATATTAAAAAATTTGAATTTACAGAGAAGTCGTAACATTCCTTAAGACTCATCATAAAATTCTCCTTTTAATTCGTTCTTAAATCCATTAATAAAACGGCTTTGAATCAGTCAAAGTCATATTTTAAAAAACAACTTTAAATCCAGCTTGAAATCCGCCCAGAAATCAGCTTACTAATCGTTGCACATAAATATTGTCTGTCAAAATTTCTGATGCCAAACGTAAGGTTGATGACGTGGCCTCAAAACATAGGGTTAATAACATAGTCTTCAAATGTAAGATTAACAACGTCTGGTTGAACACAAATGTAGGGTTGACAATTTAAGATTGAACACAAACATAGGGTTGATCATCCATACTTTTTCTTCAACACTCAAATGTACAGTAAAAGATCCATACTTTTACTTAATCCATATTTTTCCAAGAACGTATGGTTGTATACAAAAGTAAGATTGATGAACCATTCTTTTGAGAAACAAACATAACGTTTAGAATTTATGTACGGTTCTCCTTCCATACATTGCTGATAACCAAAACGTAAGGTTCCTTCCTAACGTAAGGTTCTCTTTCCAAACTTTTCTGAAAATGTTTGGTTGTTTAACCATACATTTCTATTATCTCAAAAATTATACACGCTTTTCATCCTTATGCTACGTTTATCCACGTAGGGTATGAACAGTGATTCCAGAACGTGCTAAAGTAGATTCCACACTATATTTATCTGCGTAAGGTATGAACATTGATTCCAGAACACGCTAAAGTAGATTCGGACTAAGTTATGAATTCTTGTTAGTTCAAGATTAAAATAAATTAATAAATTCCTACAAAATACTAAATAAAATCATTAAAAAATAACTAAGGGTATTTGTGAGCATCAAAATTATCATAAAGAGATAGAGTATTATTTTTAATAAATTCCCTCTTTAAATAACATTAACATGTATTGTTGAAAACAATAATTTCCTCAAAAATATCACCCTTTTTGAAGATCACAAAACCCATAAAATAATTAAAATTATTTAAAAAAATTAACTTTCAAAATTAGTTAGAAAGTGTTAAATAAAGTGTTAAATAAAAACTTCTC
Organism: Viscum album; assembly: GCA_963277665.1. Lineage (NCBI taxonomy): Eukaryota > Viridiplantae > Streptophyta > Magnoliopsida > Santalales > Viscaceae > Viscum > Viscum album. The sequence goes on from OY728161.1 coordinate 1,879,266,771, forward strand.
CACCAAAAAGATAATTATAAAACCAAATTTCTCATTTAATTCTCCCCCTAAATAAAATTTTGATGTTTTGATGTTGTGTTTATCAAAATTCTCCCCCTTTTGTGATATCAAAAAGAATAAAAAATCATGGATTTTCACACTTTTAATATTGCACTGAACTGTTAGTAAATGCTATTAGGAACTGTTTATCAATAATTAAATCTGGAGTACTGGAATATCAAAAATAAAGTCAGTAAAACATATAAAGAAAGAAACAAATAAACAATAAAGGAAATTTTCATTCAAAAACTGCAGTATATACATGACAATGATATACACAGGAATCAAGTTTGGGTAAGATAGGCAACAGGTTCTATCTCCTCTGAATTGCAGACTTGATTTCTATAAACTGTTCCCGAAGTCTCTTCATCATCCCATATCCAAGCTTCATAATGAGATGTCTGTTATCTTGAGTCATATGAACATACTCAATTAAATTGACTCTAAAAAACTCATGCATCTTTTCCTCTTTTTCAACAAATACTGACAGCTTCTCTGATAACTGATTTAACAGAATTCTGATTGATGGCTCACTAGATGTCAGTTGATCCACTAAGAACTTCTGATTGTCCAGCAACACTGAAAAAGGAGCACTATTACATTTAAGATCTTGTATCATGTCATACATGATTCTCATCATAACTTTGATAGCCTAAAACCTTCTGATTAAATCAGGTGAATTACCTGATCCACTAAGAGCATTATTTGCAACTGATGAAAATTAATTCTCCATAAACAACATCAGATCTGATAAATCTGACTTCATAACCATTTCAGATTTCAATTGTATAATAGCAGTCAACATATCCCCTTTAAACATTTCAACTTATTTCCTTGAAAATGTACACTCCTTCAGCTTTTGAAACATTAAAAGTTCTAAATCTAAGTCATTTCTCAAAGAAACATTCTCAGATTCCAACTGAGATACCTTTCTGTACAGTTCTTCAACTTCTTCTTTCCTTGAATCAGATGTACCATGTGCTTGATTCATAGTCTCAGGTTGATGCAGCAGTACCAAAGGCAATTATTTAGCATCAGATTTTTCTTTTTCTCTATCCTGAGAGGGTTGGTCCACAGATTTTTCCTTAGAGTTTTCAAACTCCTCCATAGAAAAATCCTCTTGAAGTACCTCTGTTTGAGCTTTAGAAGCATTATCATCACATTCATCTACATCTTTGTCTTCCACTGGAATTTCAAGGACAATATTTTCAGTAGTTTCCTGAGGTCTGGCCACTTCTTCACCAGGCACTGCCTCTATCTCTTGTTCCTGTTGAAGTGCAACTTCAACATCAGCTACAATCTATTCTTGGTTCTTTCTTTGAGCTTTTTCTGGAACTCCTGATACCTCTATTGGTGATGTTCTTTTAGTGACATCTTCCATGGCCTTATCAACAACAGCTTCCCTTACAAAAGAATAAGAAAATAAAGCTTTAGTGGTTGTTTCCAAAGCAGGGGAAGTGACTTCCTCATTTACTAGTCTTTTGCTTTTTGATTGAATTCCCTCTTGAATTCTATCTTTTTCAACATCTTCCACTTCAAAGAAAATCCTTCTTGCTACATTGCTGACTCTGGATTCATCTTGTCCCTCATTGGATTTATTAGGTTGAGCCTGAGCACTCTATGAGTGTTCCTTAGCTCCAACTAGTAAAAGTTTTCCTTTAATTGTGCTCCAGAAATATCCAACTTTCCTCAAAGTTCCAGCATTAAAGGTATTACTGTAATGATAGTTAACTCGAGCATCCACTAATCTCACCATGTCTCTCTTAAATAATAGTTTAGAAATAAATCTACCATAAGGGTTGAAATTCATTCGGGCCTTGCTTTGATAGCATTATGTGAGTTACCATATCATGTATCTTGGAAAGTTTAACTTAATATCGCTTAACAAAAGAAACATTATATACATATCTGGGTACAAAATATTTTCTATTTCTATCATCCATGGAGCTAAACCAGTCTGAATAAATTTGAACAAAATCTTCTGATCTGGCTCTAAATCCTTGACAAACATTTTCTTTATTGTCTTAGTATGAAAAAGAAAAGACATGATGTCTTCAGATTTATGCACAGAATATCCAATATTTTTCAAATCGAAATGAAAAACTCCCTCATAAGGGATGTTGAGAATCTGACTAATCTCTACTGAAGAGATTAAGAAATCCCTATCCTCTATCTTAGCCAACATACTGCCCTCTGTATCACCCAGACTAAACTGTACATATTTGAATAAGTATCTAAGTTCTACTTCATACAGAAATTCTGTATTTTCACTGTTGAAAATTTGTTCAAGATTCTAAAATGACAATGCTTGCTTCAGCAACAGATTTTTCTGAAATAACCAGTCGAGATCGATTACCTTGCCCTGTAAGATTTTTCTTCCCTCGGTGAATTTTCTCTTGGCATTGCTTGGCTTGGCTTCACTGGCCCTTTTAGTCCATTCCATTTCTGTGAGAGTCTATAAAGGTTTGATGGTTAGGGTTTCAGAGGTTTGAAGGTTAGGGTATAGGAGAGTAAGTGCGATTTTCGGATTTCAAAAGGGTTTCGATAGAAGTGAAAGGGTTTAGAAGTCGAAAAGGCTCTGATGGCCTTGATTCCCCTATAATCACTAATCATTTCATATATTTAAAACAAATAAAATTTGAATATGGAGAAAGAAAGAAAATATTAAACAGTATTCAATAAACAAAACAAAATTTACATAAATAAATAAAAGAAAATTAAAAATAAACATTATTTAAAATTATATAAACCTAGCTCCCCCTTAATAAAATCAAACCTTGCAGTGGGAAGTGGTTTAGTAAAAATATCTGCTAATTGAATTTCATTATTTATAAACTCTAAATATATATCTTTTTTAATAACATGATCTCTCGAAAAGTGATTCCTTATATCAATTTGATTAGTTATAGAATGACTAATAGTATTTTTTCAAATATTAATTGAACTTGTATTATCACATAAAATAGGTGTATTATTAAAATTCAATACAAAGTCCATAAGAGTGTTTTTCATCCACAACACTTGTGTACTGCAACTGCCAGCAGAAACATATTCTACCTCAGCTGTTGACAGGGCAACTAAATGTTGTTTCTTACTAGACCATGATACTAAATATTTTCTTAAAAAGTGACATGTACCTGATGTACTTTTTCTATCTAATCTACAACTTCCAAATTCATCATCTGAATATGAAATCAAATTGAAATCAGAAGTTTTTGGATAAATAATAGATTGAAAAACAGTTCCTTTTAAATATCTAAAAATTCTTTTAATAGTAGTTAGATGAGATTCTTTAAGATTTGATTGAAATCTAGCACAAAGACATACTAAATACATTATATCTGTCCTGCAAGCAGTAAGATATAACAAACTACCAATCATACCTCTATATAACTTGTTGTCAACTGATTTCCCAGTTTCATCTAAATCATGTTTTATATTAGTACACATAGGAGTTGTAAATGGCTTGCTGTTTTCAAGTCCAAATTTATTATGTAAATCAGTAATTTATTTACTTTGATTTAAAACATTTCCATAGTCTTTTTGAAATATTTGAAGACCCAAAAAGAAATTTAATTCTCCCATCATACTCATTTCAAATTCTTATTTCATTAATTTTGAAAATTCATGACAAAGTGTTTTATTAGTTGATCCAAAGATTACATCATCAACATAAATTTGAACCAATAAAACATTATTTTACACAGTTTTCTTAAACAGTGTTGGGTCTGCCATTCCAAGAGTAAAATCAATTTTCAAAAGAAAAGAACTTAATATTTCATACCAAGCTCTAGGTTCTAATTAAAGTCCATAAAGAGCATTAGTAAGTTTAAAACCAGAATCAGATTTTTGAGAGTTTTCAAAACCAGGAGGTTGCTCAACATAAACTTCCTCCATTAAATGACCATTTAAAAAGGCATATTTAACATCCATCTGAAATAATTTAAAATTCGTATAAGATGCATAGGCTAAAAAGATTCTAATGGCTTCTAACCTAGATACAGGTGCAAAAGTCTCATCATAATCTATTCCTTCTTCTTGATTATATCCTTTAGCTACTAATATTTCTTTATTTATAGTTATTATACCTTGGTCATCCTGTTAATTTCTAAAGACCCATTTGGTTCCTATTACAGGATAATTATTAGGTCTTTCCAATAATTCCCAAACTTTATTTCTTTTAAACTGGATTAATTCATCTTGCATTTCTATTACCCAGCTTTCATCATCTAAAGCTTCTTCTATAGTCTTGGGTTCTTTTTGAGATAGGAAGGCAGAGAATTCCACTAGGTTTCCTAAGTTTCTTCTAGTTTGAACACCAATTTCTAGGTCACCTATTACAGTTTCTAAAGGGTGATTCTTTAGGGTTCTAGACTGTCCAAGTAATATATTTAAAGGTTCTTCAGTATCATGTTCCTCTGAACTGAACAAAATTTCTTTTATATCATTTTCAAAATCATTCTTTAAATTCTTATCTCTCATGTTATCATTATAGTCATGTTCATCCATTTGTTCTGTCCTTTTCTCAAATGGATCAGATTCATCAAATTTCACATGAACTAATTCTTCAACAATCCTTGACTTCTTATTATGAACTCTATAAGCATTGGTGGTAGCAGAATATCCTAATAAAATACCTTTATCAGATTTTGGATCGAACTTATCAAGATTATACTTTGTGTTTAAGATGTAAATATTTCATCCAAAAACATTAAAGTAATTTACTTTAGGTTTTCTATTATTCCAGAGTTCCTGGGGTGTCTTTTTCAAAATCGGTCTAATTAAAACTCTATTAATTATATAACAAGTTGTATTCATAGCTTCTTCCTAGAAACATATAGGTAGGCTATATTCATTTAACATAGTTCTAGACATTTCTTGAATAGTTCTATTTCTTCTTTCTACAATCCCATTTTGTTGAGATGTTCTTTGTGTAGAGAAGGAGTGTTTAATACCCATATTTGAGAAAAATGAATTAAATTCAAGATTCTAAAATTTTCTACCTTGATCACTTCTCAATGAGATTATATTGAACCCTTTTTCATTTTGAACAGATTTGCAAAAACTTTCAAATAACATAAAAGCTTCAATTTTAAAATTCATAAAGAAAATCAATGTAAATCTTGAATAGTCATCAACTAAAACATATACATATAATTTACCAGCTAAGATTGCTAATCTTGATGGTCCAAACAAATCATTATGAATATGTTATAGAGGTTTAGACGTAGCAATTTTATTAACAGATTTGAAGGAAGATTTGTGTTGTTTTCCAAGTTGACATGCATCAAAAAATCTGTCACATTCAAATTTGAGACTAGGTAAATTAAAAACTAAATGTTTCTTAGATAACTTATGTAAAACATATACATTGCAATAACCAAGTCTTCTATGTTAGATCCAAGATTCACTTACTTTAGCAGTCAAAAAGTTTACTTGTTGTTTACACAAGGAAATTAAATCTAAAGTATAGACATTTTCAGTTCTTGGTGCTTTAAATTTAGAAACAGTACAAAAATTGTTAGTAAAATCAACAGTATATCCATCATCAAAAAGTTTAGAGATACTTATCAGATTGTGTTTTAGTCCTTGTACATAAATTACTTTGTTGATTGAGACTATTTTTGGATCTCCAACAGTTCCAATGCTAACGATTTTTCCTTTGGCATTGTCACCAAATGTGACAAGTCCTCCTCCCTTTTGAGTGAGTGAAGAAAAATTTAACGAGTTTCCACTCATATGTCTTGAGCATCCATTGTCCATGTACCATATATCTTTTCTTCTCTGGTGGCCTTCTACTTATAGAGACATTCAAAAAAATTTCTTTGGTACCCATATTTTGTTGGCTCCAGGGGTGTTAGCTAACAATGATCTGGGTATCCAGATTTACTTTGTTCTTTTAAAATTAGATGAATCATATAAGTCTTTTGAAACATAGGCTTTCTTAATTCCACAAATTTGAGGTTGTCTTAAGAAACTGTTTTTAGCTACATATCCATTTGTCCCACAAAAATTACAATTAACATTTTTAGAGCTAGGAACAAAATAATTTTTATATAGCTTTGGTTTTTCTCCTTTACTGCCAATTCCAAATCTCTCATTTTTAATGACAATTTTTCCAAGAATTTCATTTAATGAATTCTATCCTTTTGTAAAAACCAATACAGCCTGTTTGTAAGATTCTACTTCATCCTTCATTGTTTTTATTCTTGATTCAAAATTAATATAGTTAGTGTTAATCAAATTGTATCTATCAGTTAATTCCTTATGTTGTTTCAGAATTGTATATCATTCATCTGAAATGGATTTACATATATTTTTTAGTGACTTATATTTATTAAATAGTGATTCATATCTTTCTTCAAGCATATTGCAGTAGGCTGCAAGTTTTTCATTTGTGTATCTTGATTCAAAATTTGATTCAGAGGAGTAATATGAGTTTACCTCATTAATTTCTGCCATAAAACACATGTTTGCTTTTAGATTGAATTCTTCTTTCTCTGAGATTTATTCAGAAGAGCAACTGGAGTCCTCAGATACACTCCCAGTGGCTTTCATAGCTTTCTTGTCTTTTTGATCAAAATCATTTCTTTTGAAGAATTTTTTCTTCTTTGAATCCTTCAATTGTGGGAAATCTGGTCTGATATGCCCCATCTTTTTGCATTCATAACATCTTACTTCCTTATTATCTCCCTTAAAGGATTTTTTGAAGCCTCTTTTTTTGCTGTAGCATTTTCTAAATTTTATGGCTAGTTGAGCCAGTTTTCATCTGAATCAGATGAGTCAGAGCTTTCTAATTTATCTTTGACGTATTTGTTCTTCATCTTTCTATTATTTTATTTTGAAGTTACCTTCAAGGAAGTATCTTCTCTTTTGATAATCACTTTATGTTCATTAGCCTCATCTTGCATTTAAGCTTCATACATCATCAGTGTACCAATCAGCTCTCTCATAGTTAGATCTTTGACAAGTGTTGTTTGTTTGATTGCAGCAGAGATACCATTCCATTGAGTAGGAAGTACTCTCAATAATTTAAATGCTTGATCAGCCTTTTGGATAGGTTCTCCTAGAGCTGTTATGTAATTGAGAATTTCTGTCAATCTCCCATTCATTTGGGTAATGCTCTCACCTTCAACCATTATGAAAGTATCAAATTTCAATTTGGCAGTTGAATATCTCATTTGCCTCACATTGTCTGTTCCTTCATATGCCACAAATATTGTTTGCAAAATCTCATATGCTATCGGGCACTGAGATACTCTTTTAAATTCAACTAGTCATAGACCGCAGATAATTGCATTCATAGCCTTTGAGTTCATATCGTACTATGCCTCTATAGCAGCACTCCATGTCTCAGGATTTTCAGGAATTTTATACGGAGTCATAATCATTGAATAGACTCTATATCTGAGGTTTTTCAGATATATTATCATGCACGATTTCCAACAACCATAGTTCTCTCCATTAAAATATGGTGCTCTAACCATTGACATCCCTTCTCTTGTATCCGTTATGATGCTCTGTTGTATAATCCTTAAATGATTCTAGCTTTCTAAGGCTCTATCAAAATCTCCCCATTTGATACCAATTTTTGGATATAAATCTACATATTATACACAAGAGGGGGTGAATTGTGTCTTTTGCAATTTTTCGATAACACTTTTCTTGAACAAGTTTTGTCTTTTATATTTTATCAGATTTGACTATGCAGCGGAATAAGTAAAATCAAGAACACAAATATGTATTTTGTTTCGATGAACAGATGACCCCTAGTCCACTCCACCAACGCTCAACTCCACGAGCATGGTGATTTTCACTATCTGGTCCTCTTTTCCACAGACCGATTCACAACTGAGTACAGGCAGTTGACACCTTTACAATCCAAGGCAAAAAAATCCTTCTGGTTCAAAAACGAACCTACACAGCTTAGAACTAGAAGATGGTTACTCAAGAATAAAAAGTAGTTGAGAAAGAAATTTTCCAATTGATATTCACAATTGCAATAGAATGCAATTGACAGCAGATGGATTAAAGTCTCTATAAATATTGATCTTCAAGACGAAGCAGTTCTAAGTTGATCCATTTGCAGTGGATATAGAGATATAATTCACAACTTCAGCAGTAGTAGATCCATAGTATATATTCAAAGTAGAACATGTAAATCTTCTATCGAGTTTTTTCTTCTTGAACAAATAGAGCTTTGACGCTCCTCTTGAATCAGTAGATCAATGCGAATAGTTGCAATCTCTGTTTTCCACCATTTTCAATAATAGATCGATCACCATAAACACTTTTTTTTGTGTTTCAGAGAGAAAATATATATTAAAGCTAAGCATATCTCCATCACATTTAGATCCATAAAATTCTCCTTCTGATTTGCGATATTCGAAAATTTGAATTTACAGAGAAGTCGTAACATCCCTTAAGACTCGGCATAAAAATCTCCTTTTAATTCGATCTTAAATCCATTAATAAAACAGCTTTGAATCAGTCAAAGTTGTAATTTAAAAAACAACTTTAAATCCATCTTGAAATCCGCCCAAAAATCATCTTACTAATCATTGCACATAAATATTATCTGTCAAAATTTCTGATGCCAAATGTAAGGTTGATGACGTGGCCTCAAAACGTAGGGTTAATAACATAGTCTTCAAATGTAATATTAACAACTTAAGGTTGAACACAAACGTAGGGTTGACAATGTAAGATTGAACAAAAACGTAGGTCTGATCATCCATACTTTTTCTTCAACACTCAAACGTAAAATAAAAGATCCATACTTTTACTTGTTCCATACTTTTCCAAGAACGTATGGTTGTTTAAAAAAGTAATATTGATGAACTATTATTTTGAGAAACAAACGTAACATTTATAATTTACGTACGGTTCTCCTTCCATACTTTGCTAATAACCTAAATGTAAGGTTCCTTCCAAACATAAGGTTCTCCTTCCATACTTTGCTGAAAACGTATGGTTGTTTAACCATACTTTTATATTATCTCAAAAAGTATACACCTTACACAACGTTTATCCACGTAGGGTATGAACGGTGGTTCCAGAACATGCTAAAGTAGATTCCACGCTATATTTATCTACGTAAGTTATGAACAGTGAATCCAGAACACGCTAAAGCAGATTCTGAAGAAGTAATAAATTCTCATTATCTCAAGAGTGAAATAAATTAATAAATTCCTGTAAAATACTAAATAACATCATTAGAAAATAACTAAGGGTATTTGTGTGCATAAAAATTATAATAAAGCGACAAAGTATTATTTTCAATAAATTCCCCCTTTAAATAACATTAACATGTATTGGTGAAAACAATACTTTGCTCAACAATTCATTTAATGTGACACAGAGCATAAAGGAAATGAAAGACGATCCCAAGCTTCCTGAGTTCCAACATGTTAATATGCTATCAAGATCCAATATAAACAACAAGAGATAAAGTATTTGAAGTCATATGCTTCCCATTGTCAACACATATAACCATATAATCCACTCTAGGTACTAAACGGTGCCCAGAGTGGATGTGAGATAAATCTTATTCTGCCACCGCCAACGGTGTCTATAACATTCATCCCTTGTCATTGAAATTTTATAGTGTACATAAATGCATATATAAATTAAATCAATACAATGTAACTAAATAACCAAGTACATGCTTTATCCCTCGACTGGTGTATGAACATAACCAGTCCATTTACTTAATCAATCAATGGTTTATATTAATAGGACTTGTAAGGCATGGACATCACTGACATAGTCTCGTAATGGTGTAGATAGTGATTGTTCCAAGGTAATGAGCAAGGAAGTTTATACCCCAGGGGTCTCTAACTTAGTAGTAATTGTTTCCTGGCATGGGGTGAGAGTGTAATACAAGGAGAATATTCCAAGGCATTCCACAATAAGTATAAGAACCCTGGACTTTATTACAAACATAAACATGATTAATTACATAATATTTCTATTAATAGAACTCTGAGGATAGATAGGATGAGTGTCATGGGAAATTAGGAAAATTACATAACAACGTAGATAATAAAACACAACAACTATATTGAAAACTTCCTTCACATGACCATGAACTTTCCTTCGTACATAGCATTGCATTGGATAACCCGAGAACATACATAAGAAATGGGTGATCTATAAATCACAGTAATGGAGTAGACAAAACATTACAAGAATAATACATTACATGTTATGTAATAGTCATATCAAGGGAGATTAAGATAAACATGAAAATAGAGGCATGATATAACATGTCTATCATAACATGGAAATGTGAAAACAACATTTAACATGATATTATAATGATCCATGGCTTATTTCACATGGAGCATGAGTCAACCTACATTTCACTTGACATTTCATGAGACTAATATTAACCAATTCATTGGATTGGTATTAGGGTGAACCCTTCTTAATCATTCCATTTCATGCATAAGTGTGCAACATAGATCATATAACATTGGTTAACTAAAAGTAATTATTTATTACATGATAAAATAATGTGTAATTAATACATAAAAATATATAATCAATAAGTAAATGTGCATAAATGATAATAACCTTAATAGAGAAATGGGCATGTTACTCACTACACAGTGACTTTACATTGGAAAATTACGGTGCAATTTCGGTAGCATACTGGCATGACATAAGAATTTATAAAAATGGTTAATGAGAGATAAAGGGGTTTATAATCATATTTAAATTAAATGTATAGTAAGGGGTCATATATATACATGTCCCAATATATTTAATGAAATTTAGATTCATAAAACAAAAGAATTTCTGGAACGTGAATGAGAAGAGAGAAATACCATATGGAATTTCAGAATGGTAACGAGTGTACATGGGAAGCATTAATGAGATTGAAAACAGTCTCTCATCATTAAAAAAATACGGATTTCAGAATGGGGTAGGTTAAAAATCATACACCAATATTTTTAATTTAAAGTAAAAGGTTATAACAATTAAATGAAATTGGGATAAAAATGAGAACGGAAGAAATCCCTTACATGGAAGTGTGATATAAAAGGATTTGAAGAGGATTTATAAAGGATTTTTAGGAGATTAGGGCACATTGGTAAGATTATATAGATAACAAGGAAGTGGTTGGTCTAGCTACAAAGTCTTTGATTGAAGAGAAGTGGGATCATGGGTGGGTTTATATATGAAAAAGGAAGGAATTTTCTATTATTTAGGTTTTGGACACCACACATTAAACTAATCAAAACCACAAACCAGCCAATGGGTTTTCCCTTGGTTTCATCAATAGGGGAGTGGAAATCATTATTTTATAATTCTAATGGCCTAACTTCTAAATATATTAGACTTGCTTATGTGGAGGTGATTCACACTCCCAAGTAAATCATTTTAAAATGATAAAATATTTTATAAGCCTTGGAGGGTCAACTAATGCTTTGTAAAATAAATGAAACAAACCTAAAATCACATTATATTAATGTTAAAACATATATTTTCTAAAAACCCCAATTATATTATTTTATTACATCACTATTGGGTCTTTATTATTTCATAAAACACATTATAAAATTAAACGGAATTTAATTTTTACTGAAAAATTTGATTGTCTTAGAAAGTTATGAAAAATTTAAAGTTGGATAATTTCAATGTCATGAATCCAAAAATAATATTCATTTTAACAAATTAATTTTCTAAATATGTGGATTTTTAGTTTTAAAATAAAAAATTAACAATTATCGAAAATTCATGGGTTTTGTCAAAAACAACATTCAATCCTTAAAAAATCACAATTGTATTCAAAATAATTATATGACCATTTCTATTTAATAAAATTTAATTTAGTAAGAATATTATCTAATTAAAATATCCATTAATTCATCAAAAAATATTTCTTATTTGAATATAAACTGAAAGTACCATTTGTTCTTTAAAAACTATTTACGAAGTAACAATAATAAAATGTATATTCTTTATTCTACAGACAAATAATACACATAATCATAGTGACAGGGTCTTGTTACATAACCCCTTATAACACCCACATAAGTCCAAATGGTAAGGTGTATAATGATGATAGACACTTGGGGTGGTTCAGATAATTTCTCTCGGGTTGTAATATCTATCAACATCCACTTCTCCTCTAGGCTGTTCTGTTTGAGAATAACGTGTTGAAGCTCATCTTGAGATTGGACAAGAGAGAAGTCCAGTGATGCCTCCTCATTTATGAGCTTCTAAAAATGGTCTTCATATAGAGAAATTCTACTAGATGTGTCCATCACTTCCCTTTTCTGAGTAAATTGGATTTGTTAAAACCCCAAATTTATACTAATCAATTGATAACTATTCAAATGTTATATTGGAAATGGTAACAATTCATAACTATATTTTGACATCCAAAAAACATATAAAATAATAAGTTTATAAATTTTATATAAAAATGTTACAATAAGACATTGAAACAGATCAAGTGGGATTTTCATTAATAAAAGTTTGGGACATTACAATAAGGTTCCTACAGAATCCAAGGTGATCCTCAAAAGTAAGATGCGACTATGTAGATACAGGGCCCTATGGGATCTGACCATTGAAAATACATGTCAATGATGGATCCAAGGAGTTTATGTAAGTAATTCTATAAAGATATGGATAGATCCTATAGTTTCCTGTTAGGTATCCATGAACAGACAAGGATTGGGATCTATGTGGTTCTCAACCTAAGCATGTTGTATCTTGGAATCCGAATGGGTTTCTCGAGTGATCATGGAATTCACTAATCATAATTCAAGGCGAGATCATGTGATGAAATTTCTATTTGATTATGTAGTCTTGTAATATATCCTTCGGTTCAATCCTTTCATTTCATTAGTTTGATAACGTCATGTAGCATGCAACATTTTTATCAATTCCTTTTGTTTGAGTCTTTCCATTCATTAGTGTGACAGGGAAAAGTAGTAGGCAACCACTTTAATCCTTTTAATGAATTTTCCATATTATTAATTCATTCTGCTACATTCCATTAATGTGTTATGGGGTGGTATGGATATAAATCCTACAATTCATTTACATTTAATGACAATTCACATAATTAGTATACTTCCCAATTCACATTTCAAATTTATTTATCAATTGAAGCACTTACCATAGATGGTTCAAGTGGTGAGAATACATGGTACTTTCCATTATTCCAATCATAATATAAGTCAATTCAATTAATATTGAAATACTCACCCTTGGAGTGGTCAAGCCAAGGCACACCCGAACGGTGGTGCAAACATGTAAAAACACAAAACACAAAATATGTTATACCCTTTCATATGGGAAGGATAGATTTGTGGTCATAACCACCAACAATTAATCATGTATTTCAAAATAGCATAACCATACGATTCTAACAAGTATAAGACTAACATATTAATTCCATAAATAGTACCTGATGAAATCAGTTGGCCCCACATGAAAAATAAAAAATCAATGAAATTTTATGGATGAGTTATAGACCACCACCTTAGGGTTGTATGAATCTCCTCCTCTTGTATTGGAAATTGATTTTGGTTGAATACAAGTAGATCTAAGAAAAGGAGAAAAAATATCATACACCGATATCTTAGTAGAGACAAAGAGAGAAGAAAAATATTTCAAAATAACTCAATTACTTACCTTTTCACATCCAACATGATGAATGGATGATTTCTCAGTTTTCGGATGAAGGAGATCTATTTATTCCATTGTAAGATCTTAAAAAACCCCAATTTGAGAGTGAAATTGGTTAATCTTGTATAAAATCGTATTTTGAAAGAATGAGGGAGCATAATAGGTCATTATGGTTAAACTAGAATTTCACCCAAAATTTATCATGTGCACAGTTTGTCCACTCGGTTTGAAAAATAGTGTGAAAACCATGCATGGGTATCTTGGAAAAGAGGGTGCTCACACAGTTTGGTCGCACAGTCATGCGCCAACCATTACAGGGGACTTTGTCCAAAAAAATACAATTTTCATGGTCTACAAAACCATGTAGAATTCCTATATGGTTTACTCTAAACCCTGAGTGATACCCATTATTTCCTAAAAAAGATGGGTTATGGGCTCTGAACTAGCCCCAAACACCCCCTATAACCTTTTTCTAACCCCTTAGGCATCCATATTATGTCCAATGAAAAGATATAGTTTGAAATTTGAAGGATACATACCTGAGTGAAAAATTATGTTCTTATAATCTTCCCATATTAAAATAACTCATCCCCGAGTTCACCATTCAAAGGTTGAGATACATTTTATGAGAACAACTCTATTCATTAGTAATGTATTTCTAGTTCCCTTTCCCAAGTTTCATCAAGTACTCAGCTCTGCTGCCATAACACCCATACTTGTGGGACATACCTTCCTTGGATATCCTTCCTACTCTGGTAGATGATGCGTACTAGATACTCATCAATGTTAACATCATCATCTAACTCCACATCATCAAGATAAATGGAATTATATGGGTCAAATGATATTTGTGAAGATATTAGACATAAAATACATCATCCATGGCATGGTACCTCTGATGTAGTAACAACTGATAGGCTACCAGCCAGACTCTGTGTATAATTTCAAATAGCCCAATGTAATGAGGTGATATCTTTCCATGATTTTGTTACCATCTATTCCCAATACTGGGAGTTACATGAAGAAAAACATGATCCCTAGCATCTATTTAAAGAGGTCATCAATGGCGATCAGAATAAGATTTCTTTATAGACAAAGCAGGAGTCATACACCTTCTGAACAGCTAGACAAGCTCTAACGTATCCTAAATGAGATGAGGACCAAGCTGGGATGCCTCACCTACCTCTAGCAAGAACAAGGGTAAACAGAAAGGCCTACCATAGAAGTCCTCCAAAGGATCTATCTAAATCGTATCCTGAGAGCTGTAATTATAAGAGAACTCAATGAGAGGGATATGTTTCTCCCAATAATTTTTGAAATAAAGGACACATGCTCAGATCATATCCTCTATAATCTATATCAAATATTCTTATTGTCTATAGGTTTGAGGGTTAAAAGTTGTTTATAGAATCCCTTGTGTTCCCCTAGACTTTTGAAATCCCTTCCTGAACCGTGACGTGAAATGAGAATATCTATGAAAAATGATACTACATTGAACCCCATGTAGTTTTATATTCTCATATACATAGAGTCTTCCCAACTCATCGAGTGATAAAGTCACCCATATAAGAAATTATGTAGGCTGATTTTGTAAGTAGGTCAATGGATACCCAGATAACATTGTTACCCTTTGGTGACCATGGTATGTGAACAGTCAAATCCATGGAAAGATCTTCCCATTTCAATTCCTACACTTGAATTGGCTGTTACAAGACTTTAGGTTTCAAGTGATTTTTCATCACGTGTGACAGGTGGAATACATAGTGATAAAGCATGTTATCTGATGTTATATCCAAGGACACCAATACTATTGTCACAAACCGTGATACATCTTCGACAATTTTGGATGAACTGTCCACTAAGATGCATGGTACTCCGTCATCAACTCCTCTCTCATATTTTTAAGAACCTAGAAACTTCCATGTAGATGAAGGACATCTTCTCTATCCCTAGACCAATCTAGAGGTGGGTTATCTCCTAAAATACTCTCATAGAGAACCAAACTATTAGGATCTGAAAACTGCATACTCATCATCTTCTCAAGGAGGTAAGAGGTAGCTATCAAGGATGATATGTAAGACATCTAGTAACTATCATGAAACTCCAGATGAATCTCGAAAAAGAGGGTCATTAACTTCCATTAATCAATGTATTCTCATATGGAATGTGCTTGAGTTTTTTACTTAGTGCATCTACAACCACATTTCCATTCACAAGTATATTGGCAAGCTCAAATTCAATGGATTTTCGGTATTTGACCCATATTCTTAATATAAGGTTTATGTCATGTTGATAAAAGATATATTTGATTCTCATGTGGTTTGTGTACACCATAAAGCTCTCACCCAATAGATAATGTCTCCACCAACATAAAGCATGGACAACCGCTACTAGCTCAAAGTCATGCGTCGAGTCATTTTCCTCATCAGGCCTCAATTATCGAGATCCATACGCAACAAAATTTTATTCCTACATCAACACTTTTCCAAGACCAGTTCTTCATGCATCACGAAAGATGGTATAACCTATACCTAGCCCTGGAAGAATAAGAATAGGTACTGATACAAGCCTCCATTTCATCTCATAAATGGATTTCTCACATTCTTTTGACCATGTGAGCTTGACCCCATTCTTCTTAAGACTAGTAAGAGGTGAAGATATGTGAGAAATGTCGTTTATGAAACTCTTGTAATATACATCCAGCCCTATGAAGCTTCATATATCAAACACATTTTTGGGCTACTCCCAAGAAATTATAGAACTAACCTTTTCAGGGTCAATTGATATTCCTGGTTCATAAATAATAGAACCTAATAATAGGACTTTTTGGATCCAGGAGTGGAACTTAACAAGAATGGAATAAATATGATGCACTCTTAGTGTATTCAGAATGATCTCAAGATATTTGGCATGGTCTCTATGATTGTGAGAATACATCAAGATGTTTCCACAATGACCAAAAAAAGAGTCATAATTTGGGTGGAAACCCCTATTCAACAAAGCCAGGAAAATGAAAGGAATGTTCATAAGACTAAATGGAATAATAATGTATTCATATAGACAATACCTTCTATGGAATGTTGTATGAGGTATGTCTGATGGTTAGCCCACAGCTGATGATAACTTCATCTCAAGTCTATCTTAGAAATAACCATTACTCCCCAGAGTTGGTCAATGAGATCATCTATTCTAGGATTTGGATACAAGTTCTTAAACACATGATAATTCAACCTTATGTTAACCATGCAAAGATGTAAGGTTCGATCTTCCTTATTGTAGAAAATCACAGGAGAATGCTGAGAATATGTATAAATCCATATAAAACCTTTTTCCAATAATCCCTTTACTTGTATATTGAGCTCCTAAATCTCTATAGGTTCCATCATGTATAGAGGGACATACACTAGATCTACTCCTGGAATAGACTCAGTTATAAATTCTTCCTCTCCCTCTAAGGGTAATCAAGAAAAATTGTTAGAAATAATACCCCTAAAACAATCAACTATTGGAGGGAAATAATATCCTCATAAACTCTGATCCCCCATGAACATATATTCAATCTGGGTATTGACTCTACCTATCCATGTTGCTCTGGTCCATCTCTACCAGCCTAGGAATCCCACTCACCCTTATATAGATAACTACTACCCTCTGGTGATGTAAAAGATACCATGCATAGATAAAAGTATACAAAATCAAGATAGTGAACCAACCAATCTATCCTGATAATGACATCAAATCCCATCATCCCTAGGACAAATAGGTTCCATAAGAAAGGGTTAATTCCTTTATCAAGTGTATAGTCTTTACATTGGCGTATTCCCTCTTTTCGTACCCCTAACAACATATCTAGTGTCATTACCCCACAGTAATTTTTGTATATATAGTTTGATACATTCCATGATAGATACAGAGATAAAAGTGTTTGAAGAACCTATATCAAATAATGCAGATTATATAGTACATACTATTAGAATAGTACATCATTTTGTAGATGGTCCCATAACATAATGCTAGGATATTGTTTATAGTGCATGAATCTTGCATTATTCGTGGCCTTGTAAAATAGATTGAATAACACGATAAAAACTGTGTTATTTTCATTTCTTGTGATCCGGTTTCTGGCTGCCATAGCCAGGACCTCCTCATCAGACAGACCTTCTTGTACTATTCCTACTCCCCATCGAGCGTGGCGTAAAAGAACTCACTTTAGATGGTGGATTTAGAGAAGATATTTTTCAACTTGAAGTTTTTGGAATGGTCCTATAGAAACACTGAATATGCCCCATACAACCACATTCCCATCACTCCATTGGGTCTCAATCACATTGTGGCTTTGAATTCTCCCATCATCTACACTAATGACAAACAAAAGTTCTATCAAAATTGGTACTCTAGTTTCCCTACTATGATGAAATACCTCGAGGTAATGATTCCTTACACTGGAAGAACTAATAGCCTAACATGACAATGATATTCTATTCCTAGTACAATTTCCATCCCTCAAGTTATGTTAAGGGATACAAGATTAATTTACTATTGCATAAAAACAGGTAAGGTGAATGAAATTGACTTGCTTATGGATGGAATACTAAATCCAATCCTCAAAATGTTTATTACATGAAAGATAATAACCGACTAAAAGAAATAAAATGTGTTGTAACTCAATGATATGTGATGAATATTCCAGGACTAACATAGAACCCTACTCAAGATGCATGAACTATTTCTCTCTATTAGTACTCATTGTTTGAGGAAAGAATTGACCATAGATGGTAGTCTAGAAATTATCCCATTATATTCTCTCATGATGACCAGTTAGGGTAATCACATCCCACCAATGCTTCACCAAACCCTGAAGCATGTATGTGGCATTCTTGACCCTTCTCTCTAGAGGCATCTCCAGATGCTTAAAGATACATAGGATGTATTATATAAAATACTCAGCTTCTTCTGTATCTATATCCCCTTAAAAGGTCATAGGATGTTGTTTTTGAAACTAATAAGTCAGATCATCCATCATGGGTTCAAGACATTGAGCACTATTCATTGAATGCATCAGACATAGGAAACTATCAACAACTTTATCATCAGTTCCCAGATCGGGAATAGGAGGTAGCGCATCATGGGGCACACCTGTAGGTAATACATGTGACTCGGGACCCACCACGTCTGGAGCATTCTTATCACCACCCTCTTGGAGAAAAACACGAGGATGTCGTGGTGGAATTAGTCTAAAAATTCAAATCACATGCCTTAGAAGATGCTTATAAACACAATATAACAACACTAGTAGAAGATGATCAAAATAAAACTTAATACACAAGGCATACTACCCAAACTATGTGATTAGATGACCAGGTTTCGTTATGTTCTAATGTGAAGTTTCATGTCATTTTGATGTTACTTTATAGGTTCACTCCTTTACCTTTAATAAACATGTCAAGGTCGATAAGGATGTAAAAATAATTCATTTTAGATTTCATGATTCATCTTATAATGGAAATCCATTTTCGATGAATCAATGCCCATACATTATTTCCAGAAATGGTGCCAATTTATTTATAGCCTAATCGATGGACATGGTAAATTTCTCATCCCAACCCATGAGGACCCATGCACCTCATCAAATGAGACGTGTAATCACTCAATCACAACCAATAGTAATACAAGTAAAAGAAAAATATCACAGCATCACTCAAGAATCACAAGCATATCAAGAAATAAAAATTAGTTAAAATCACCTATATGGCATGGAAATATCCATGACATGTGAAATCTATGTTCCTATAATGATGCATGTAATAATTCTCCGTTCCTTCATATCATTAGGATAAGGATGAAATAAATCCTCAATCAGAATAATATTCAATAACACCACAGAACATCTGTGTCACCCAACAGAGAAATAATATCAATTATAATAGGTAAAAAAAAATTACATTTTTGGATAACATAGATTTTACCCTGAACATGGGTTCATAACACCCAAGGATGGATGGTGACCAAATCGCAATGGTACCTAATCTCCAATCAATTCTCTCTAATTGTAAAGCTATAAAATAAAACTACTATAATACAACTTTGTGAAATCCCAGACCCAGATTCCACTTGATAGGTACCTAAGCTCGGGGGGCCACAAGGCCTCATGCACAACTCCCTGAATGCTAGATAATGTCAACTAGCAGCGGAGGCCTATGGTGTGTATGTGGGGAGAATATTCCCTCATTAACAAAGTTTATAATAGAGAGTGATAGTAAAAATTTGTAAATAGAATAATTAATATATATATATATAAACAGAAGGCATAGTGGAAAAATAGAGACAATAATAATAATAACTGAAAATGTTGGAATAGAATTCCGTAAACATTGATGTTTCATGTACTATAAAGCATAAAACATGGTTATAAATAATATGAATAAAATTTTCCACAAATAATAATTGAAATCAAAGACTATCCCAAGCATCTTGAGTTCCAACTCGATCATCTTCTATCAAGATTCATAATAAACAACAATTAATCAAGTGTTCGAAGCCATATGCTTCCCTTTGTCAATACCTGCAACCATGTAATCTACTCTGAGTACCCAATGATAGTTAGAGAGGCTGTGAGATAAATCACATTTGGACACCATCAATGGTGTTTATAACATATGACCGCTATAATGGAACTGTAACAGTGTCCAGGCATGCATATATAATTTAAAACAACTCAATGTAACTAAATACACAAGTACCTACTTCATCCCTCACCTTGTTTCTGAACATGTAACCAAATAATTAATCAATAAATTGATGATTTATATTAATACATCATGTGAGGCATTTCCAACGGTGACATAGCCTCAGGATGTGTAGATAGTGAATGTCCCATGGTAATGAACAAGGAAACGTAGACCTCAAGGGAACTAACTAAGTTGTAACTATAGTATGGCATGGGGTAAGAATGTAATCTAATGAGAAAATTCCAAGGCATTCCACAATAATGAGCCAAACCAATCCATGGTGATCGTATAAAGGAATACAAGGATAAGAAGAGACATGATCCTATGGGTTTTATCCATTGCACCTACATGTCAATGATAGATCCAAGTATTGTATTCATGGAATCTAATAAGGATATAGAGGTATCCTATGGTGTCATACTCAGAAACCAGATGCTGATTCTAGGATATGACTTTCTTAGGTTGGTAACCACCTAGATCCCTATCCTTGTATTTTTATGGATTCCTAGTATTAAAACATATGATCCCTCCATGTCATTATAGGATTCCTTAGATACAATCATTGGATCCAACATTAACAAGTATGTTCCATGGTTTCAACCAATAGGTCCTTGTCTTTGTATAGCCCCGTCTTACCATTGATGATCGTGCTCGATTATGTAAGCACCATACTATGGAATGCCTTGGAATATGATCCTTGGAAGACACTCTTACCCCATGCCAGGATATACTTACTACTGAGTTGGGGACGCTTGAGGTCTATGTTGCCTTGGCCTTTACCTTTGAAGATTCACTATCTACACTACATGGGACTATGTCGGTGCTGACCATGCCTCATGTGACCTATTAATATAAACCAATAATTGACTAATTAATGAATTGGTTACATGTTTAGACACTAGTAGAGGGCTGAAGAAGGTACATTGGTATTTAGTTACATTGAGTTTCTTGACATTATATATGAATGGCTACACACTGTTAAATTTCCATTACACAAGACCGGGGTTATAGACACCATTGGTGGTGTACCACTAGGATTTATCTCACACCCTATTTGAGCACTGTTTGGTACCCTAAGTAGATTACCTTATTGTAGGTGTTGTCAAAGGAAAGCATACAGCTTTGTACACTTGATCGTTTGCTGTTTATTATGGATATTGATAGTAGAGGACCGAGTTGGAACTCAAGATACTTGGGATAGTATTTGATTTCCTTTATGCATTTTGGAACATGTTATACCTATTTTTTTAATCCATGTTTTCCATCTTTCTAAAACATAACATACCATCTGTTGTTGAATGCTATTCTAGATGTTTCAGTTATTATTACTGTTGTCTCTATTTTTACATTATGCCTTCTATTTACATATATTACTTCTTCTATTTACCTATGTTTACTCTCACCCACTACACTAAAATTTTGTAATGAGGACATAGCCTCCTCACAGATACACCATAGGCCCTCACTACTAGTCATTGGCCTATGGAATTCAGGGAGATATGCTTTAGGCCATTTTGGACACCGGGCTGGAGGAACTTATCAAGTGGAATCCGGGTCCCAATGTAACAAATATACTAGTATTATGTATTGAATAATACCTTGTTACATTCATTGAGTCAAAAGTATTAGGTAGTTTATTATAGGGTAGAAATTCAGAAGGATAAAATATTCATTGAAGTATTAAAGTTGGTCCTGAAAATTATAATGGAATGGTGGAGATAATTCATGTTAAATGTTATTTCAAAACAATGCTTACTAAAAAAAATTTAAAATTCCCATAATGAGGACAATGGTGTAAAAACGTATATTAAGGCCTAGAATATTGTATGTTGTACAATTTCAACTTTGATTATATAATATAAATGTTTGGAAATAGAAAATATCTACAATCTGTACCTAAGAAAAAAATATAATTGGTATACGAAGATCATAAATGAAATTTCCATATAATCCCTGGTTGTAACAAGATCAGTATGGATTTTGAAAACTCTTCAAGATGGAAAACATAATGTATAAAATAACAAATGAAATTTCAGGATTCTATGTATTTATAATAATAAAGTCAAGGTGAAAATATTAAAATGGTTTCATGTAACCACTCTTTATACTAATTTGGATGTCCAATAATATTATAAACTTTATTACTATACATCATATTATATCAAAAATGAATTATAAAATACGGTTTAATATACATCAACCAAAAAATAAAGTGAATTTACTACTGATAAGAGAGGTCCATCCCCTAAATTGACTAACATGGATCCATATTAATAATTTTTGGTTTCCTCATTATCCACTACATTAAATTATATTCATAACATGGCACCCATTTCACATCAAAATTTTAGATGATCCATTGTGTTATTTTTAATAATGAGATATATTTTTCAAACACAACCCATCCTTGGATAGTTTTGAATTTTTAAATAACTATCAAAAACATATAGAACAAGATGAACTAAGTCATGGTCAATATCCATTTAAAATGGGAATAGTAAATACCTATTGTTGTATTTTCATTCAATAATTTCATTTACTGAAGAATAATACTATAACAAAAAAATTAATATTTTGGAAAATATTTAATACTCTAATAAGTAAGGATAAAATAAAAATTGGAATCTTGTTGGCATTGTACTAATTATGGAGAAAAATGAGAATATGTGATTCATCTCAAAACAAATATATACTACTCAATGAAAATAAAAAATGCTATATTGATTATCAGATAAAGATCATAGAGTTCTATGTAGGAGAACAAGAAACCATGAAAATATCACCATCAAAATATGGTTTGGTATTGAATCTATGTAAACTATACATTGATCCAACTAATATTTTTGTGATAACTAAAACGATGTATTGTAATTTTCCCATCATAACAAACATATATAAATTATAGATAATATTCTATGTATATGTTCTAAAGAAGTACAAATATTATCCCAGAACGTTCATAAATAAATATTATATCTTATCATATGAATATTTGTAATATATTATTATGAAATAGACCCCAAATAAAAAGGACTACATTTTTTTGAAACCATTAAACATAAAAAAATTGTTCTTAAGTGATCTATATAATATCCAAGTATGTTCATCACAATAAGAACCCTTCTTCAATATTTAATGATTAAAACCTATCTTAATAACCTAAAAAATGATAAATAATTAAGGGAGAGGTATGATCCTTAGTAAAAGAATTGTGGGGAGATATCAATGATTATTTAGAAATAAAATTATAAAAACGGTGTGGAAACATGGTCTTAAAATTCGAAAAACCTAACCTGACCATCATATATCACACTCTTTAGTCATGGAGGAAATCATGGTCATCCATAATAAACAATACATAATGGTATAAAATAACATTAGTTTAGAGAGAATAAAATTGTAATATTTTTATATCATATTAGTGTGGAATAAACTATATTATTATCATAATCATAAAGATATTATTTCCAACTTACTAATACATGCAACCATCAATACATCATTATAGGAAATAAAAAAAAACTTCTATTTAAATTATCATTATTTCGATAAATACTTCTCGATAGGTTTATATAAATTATTATTATTTGTTTTAATGTGTATTTATCAAGATTTAGTTGTATATGATGTTTTTTGGATATTATATTCATATTAATTGATTTCTAATTATTCCATTTTAATAAACATATAGGGTTATTGTTAACAAGATCGATTTGATATCTTTTTGGATTATTAAAAAATATATTTTAGAATAAGTTAAAAATTAAATTGGAAAAAAATATTAAGTTATTATATCACACAAAACAACATATTTAAATGAAACCAGGATACATTAATATAAAAATTATAAAATATAATTGTATTAAACATAGTTGTCAAATTAGATGGTTTAAAAATGATTATCTATATAACAACAACAATTCAAAAAACAGGTAATCTCGATTTAAAAAGTTTTATCCTTGAAAAAATAGTTCATTTATCCCTTAATGTATGTAATACCAATAGAATTAAATGGAAAATTATATTTTAAAGAATACAAAACATACAACACCAATCTTTGAAGACTATGAATTAATTTTTTTTAACATGCCATTTATAACATATCTTCTCAATTAGAATAAATGAATTAAATTAATCACATTATAAAATATCTATATAATGATTGTAAAAAATATAAATTTATTCCTTAAAGATTAGTAAATGTTCACTCATTTTTTTTAAATTCATTTCATTCCTGAAAAATACATTTTCTTTCAAATTGATTTTTATTTATTTTTATGAGTAAGAAACATATATAATTTAGGCCAAATTTTAAAATTTAATATGAAGATAATAATATTATTTATCAAATAATAATATCAAAATTATCATTTTGTAACATTTTTTTGATTTTAATGAAATGGTTGATTTTTCATTGAATAATTATATGTTTTTATTATATAAAAACTATAATTTTTTATGTATGTATAAATCCCTATTTTGTTTTGAATTATCTTAAAATTTCATTAGTTACTATTTATTCCACATAATGAAATAAATTTTATTATAAATTTTATTTTTCAAAATTTTAATAGAAATTTTATTTCTAATTAAAATGGATTTTTTTATGAAAATGATTTATCATCATGGTTTGAAGAATTATTTTTTAATGTTATTTCATACACTTAAAAGAATTTTAAATTATAAAATTGATTCAATATTTTGGATCATGATTTTTAAATTTGTTATATATGTCTATATTATATTTGTGCATAATTAATAATAACAATTGTAAATATTAATCACTATTGAAAATGGTAAATTGGGTTTTCTATGGTTAAAATTAATGTGAAAGAAAATAAAATATCCCTAAAACAATCCTTTAATATATTGAATTAGTGGAGTTCAATCATAACCCTACAATATTTTATAATATGTCATTCTACATCAATTTTTCTTCCATGAAGACCGTTATATTAGTTTATATTAATATTAATTCCAAAACCTCAAATTCATGTTTTTAATATCCCTAATAATATATTAGATGTATAATACAAGGTAAAAAATGTTAATAAATATTAAATTTTTTAATTTTTTTTTGTCATAATAGTTTATTTTAGTGATGAAATAGTTACCCATAATGATTACATAATGCTCACACAATGCTTGTTCATGTAGTAGGAACAATAGATATATGATTTTAAATACTTACAATGTACGGTTAGTTTTGGATAGGCATTTTGTTCCATAACTTTTGAATTTGAATATTATTATTTAGTTTTGTTTCAAAAGATAATACTTGAGATATATTATTTCTTCATTTTTTATGTCAATTATGTTAATAGTCCCAAACATGACATTAAAGGTTTTTTATGTTACTATTTTTTTTATAAAAGGATTTCAAATTTTATAAAAAATATTAATTTTAAAAGGAGTATTAATGTTATATAATATTAAACAATTACAACTTTTGGGTTAATTTACCTTTTACTAAATCATTTTCGACCCCTATAGTATTTAAATCATAATTATCATTATAATCATTAAAAGGGACAATTAGAGGTTAACACCATTTTATAAGGGTTACAACATCACCTAATGTAGTCTAAAAGTTATAAGATGATATTATCTTGATATATATTAACTATGGGAATTATATATACTAATTTTTTTCAAAATTAGCAAAATGATTAATTATTATTAATTTAAAATTTTATGTAATTCAAAGGGATCCCAATACTGTATTATATAATGACACAATATCACTTCTCCTCCTCACACATTATAAGAAATGTAGAATTAAATGATAAAAAAACAACTTCTTCACTTTCATATCCTCTTTCTAGAGGTCTTTGTCTCTCTAAGAGATTAACTTATACCTTAGAAGTTGTAAGTGAAAGGAGGTTCTAAAATGGGGAGGCAATAGTCTTTACCAGGTATTTTGATTTTATATCTTCTTATAACTCTATAAATTCTATAATAACCCTTAAAATATACTATCATCAGTATAAAGAATATTTTAAGATTTTATAATTTTAATATAACAACCTAATTCATATCTTATTCTCTCAATATGAAATCAAAACCATCCATCATGTGTACGTACAGACTAATGCCTTCTGAACCAACATATTTCGTTTCACATCACTTACATAATGTATAAATATTTTGATGAATTTAAATTATATATTTTATATTAATGAAAATATAATTATTATTTAAATATAATAAGTTATCAATATTTTTACAATTCTAATTATTACAAATATAATCATTACATGTGCATACATATAGATTTTTGTCTCTATATAATATTGTGTCTTGTTTTTCAAAACCACGTTTCATGGATGGTCATAGGGATGGATTGAATTATGTTATTTGAGTTATATAACAAAGTAGTTACTCTATAATTCTATATTTGATTTTATTTTATTATTTTCTATCCAAAAAATTATAAAAACTTCGCTTATGTTTACATGGACATTACTTCCTTGAGATTCAATGTATTTTATTTTTCATGGCGGATTTCAATGGTTGGATAAAAAAAGTATTTGATGTATTAAAATGAAATTTTTTAACTATTAATATCATTTAGATTATTTAATATTGATCCATTTTAACATGGTAAACCTGTCAATTTCATTTTTTAGTTATGAATAAAGCATCCAAAGAATAACTGATGTGGGATTAATAGAGTAAGTAATCAAATTATCACTAAAATAAATGAAATAATTATTCTAATGATAAAGTAATAAACCTTGAATAGGTTAATAAACATGTATATCGTTATTATATGTTTATTACAAAAGATTTAATGGATTTAAGAATATAATATAGACTCACAGTAAGGGGTTTCGTTACTCAATTTCATTTCATTAGTTTATAAAAAATCATTGTTCTATTTATTATGAAATTATTACGGGTTAATTGATCAGAAAATTCATCTATGATACATTTAAAATTTTTATAATGATTTTTATATGCTCACAAAAACACTAAATTAATTAATCATCAATTAAAATGTTACGATTATTTCAAGGGTTTTTCTATCTTAATCTAATTTTATTGATCCATTATCATATTGGATACTATGATATCATATTATGGTGTAAATATATATACATAAATGACTTTTGGAATATTATTTGTCATCTATAATTGTATTTATAGAGACATTTCATATAATTTATTTTAATAACTTTTAATTTTAATGTCACCATATTGGTAAAGCCTTTATGTGACATTCTAATTTATTTTCTGAACTGTTTGTTGTCAAAAACCATTTATGGTAAATTGTATGATCATAATTTCATAAAAAACATTTATTGTAATCCCAAATTTTTATTTCAATGATTGACACGATTTTGAATCATTTTCCTTAGTATGGTATAAAAAACGGAATAAAGTTTCTAATTAAAAAATGACTTTATTTGACTTTTTAGTCCAAAATATATTCGCATACATATCAATGATATTTAACTATTTTTTTTAAAAAAAAATTCATCAATAAATGATTTTTTATTTTCAATTTTAACTAATTTTTACTTTCATTAATAATTTTAAAAATGAATATTTTTTCATTCTCCAATCAAGGAAATTTTGGTTTTTATTTTAGGTGTGAAATGGAACATAATTTTAACATTTTACAAATGATATATTTTCACACAATAATAAATTTTTTTTCACTTATATTTCATTTAAGATTTTCCTTAGTTATTTTCATTGATAAATAATATTTTTAATATTAATATTTTTTATAAAATTATTAGAAATTATGTTTTCAATTTTTTTGTTGAAATTTCATAAATGATATACTAATAATACTTATCATCAGTGGAAATATGAATTATTGTTTTCTTATGGAATAATTGAGATATTTTTAAATGATTCCATCATTATTATTTCATTGTATGACATAAGATTGGTTTAAATGAATTTTCATGGAACCCATTTCTATTTCATTCATTAATCATGATAAAAATGAATAATGCTAGTTCCAAGGGTATTATAACGGATATTTAAATATTTTAAAATTTTTTTTCTTTTCAATGACACACGAAATTTATAAGAATGAATGAACGATGTGTCACAAACCCACCAGGGTCGACCCTGAACCGGTCATCCGAGCTGATCTACGGCAAGGCCTGAGAGGAATTCCTGATCCACCCAGTCTAGATACAAGAGACAAGGAATCAATAGAGAATGAAAGGGAATGGTTTCAACCAATGAAAATAAATAAAGTTACAGAAAAATTAAAACAACACAAAGTGCTTAAATGACATGAAAAAAGAGAGAAACTAACAACACACACATTAAATTCACCACGAAAAAACACCTTGTGACCTTGAGAGTCGCTCACCACCGACCACCATCTCTCACCCACAGTGAAAGAACTCTAGTAGAACCTAGAATAGACCTAAAAACAGGAAAACACTATAGGTTTGATTATTAAAACTCAGTAGCGATCCCAATAATCTATTCCCAAAGCAATACCTTTAAGTAAATAATTTACCAATTCCATGTTTCAACTAAATTATATAAAATATAGGTTACCACACACCCTTTCATTTCTAGAACAAGTAACAGTCTAATTCCCTTTCCAATTTAAAAAGAGGATTAAATTTTTAAGGGAAAAATAGAATTTCATTTTAAAACATATTCGTGAAAAATTTAGAAATCCAAATTTTAGTTGTTAGTCAATAGGAAACCCACACACAACACACAACACACAATAAGGGAAATGGGAGATTAGAAAATGGGGACTAGCAACTAAACTAGGCCCATCATTCATCTTCCACATATAAATAAGCACTTATGAAAACATGGGTCGAACCTAGGATCTCATGAACAATCTAGAATGTACTATATGTGTGAATCATCCTGAAGGCATGACGACTCTCGATGACTTCATGACATCCTGATGTTTAATATTTTCATACGTGGCCTAACTGAGGGGCTCAATCCCCTAGTAGAGCAAAGTCCTTTCTAAGGGACACTATCCATTTTGTGGTCTAAACTAGTGTACCAATCGTTCTCAGAATATTTACTTACTATACCAGGTTCCCATGTCAACACGTGTAATAAAAAGGGTGTGAGTCAACAAATCCAATAAAGAAACCAGTCACAATGCAGAAACATCTCACACAACTCACACAAATGACTTACACAACAGGATCACCCCTGAATCACCCGAAAGAATGTTTTTCAAAATAATTTATTTTATCAAAGTTCCAAATGGGCCTTGTAAAAATTTTAAAGAAACATAATTCCACTAGAGAAAGAAAAACTTTTGGTCACACATCATAAGCGAACATTTGAAATAAAACCATAACCACATTTGAATGTTCATGAATTATATTCAATGGAAATTGGGAATTTTTCAATTATTGTGTGTCAATTCCCCAAGAAAATATTTCATGCGTGATGCATAAAATAAACAGCTTCGTTTGCATCAAATATTTATTCCAAAAACAATTATCTAATATTATTTATCATTTATTGAAAATAAATGAAACATCAAGTGATTAATAAATTCTAATTTTAATGGCCAGTGCAGTGGGGGACCAACCTTGACTCGCAACTCAAACACAGGAATGTGACTTTCCTCATAATTGAGCACAATTGTGTGCACCCTGGCAACCACAGTATCGTAGAATTACCTCTCCAATGCGCTGCAACAAATGTAAAACTATCTAAAATACAGAAACACTACCCAAAAATAACTCTACCATTAAACATTTAAAAAATATTTAAAAACATAATAACACTGACTAAAGATAATTCAAACAAATGAACAACGCATAACCCACCCCAACATGTTTTCAAAACACAACACGCAACAACATAATTAAACAAACACAAATATCTTAAAAAATTAAATTTTCTCCATCTTAATTAAACACAATAGCAGCTAAATTAATTATCTAATACTCAAGAAAGGATAGTGTGAACCTCACCTCGACGTGGAGACGCGCTCGACCAGTGCGGTCATGCAATCGTCAGAAAGAGGCGTTGTGCACCAGCAGGGATTGACACTGGCTGGAAAAGAGTGTGCAATGCACTGGTGGGGGTCGTACGAAGCATCGAAGAGGGATGACGTTGGTAACATGACAATGGGGGAGCACGATGGATTCTAGAAAATACAGCAAGGGGGGTCATGGGGCACCTTGTGGCTAAGCCTAAGGCATGTCGGAAGAAGGACGACCAAAGAAGTTTAATAATAATAATAAAAATAAAATGATTAACAATAATAAAATTTTAAAAAACACAATAAATCAAAAAAAATTCTTGATTTAATTTTTTTGAAGACAGGTGAATGGTGCTGATGCTTCGGCGAAGCCGTGAAGGGTTTCCAAAATGCACTCTGCATATGCGCTAGACAACGTTAACTAAAAAATGTGCACTTATTTTGACAAAACTCCAAATTTTCATCTGGGACTCAACCCAAACCCTGAAAAAAATTAAAACCCAATAGAAATATCAAAATAAATTAATTAGACTGGATGGGGTGTGAAAATTCTCCCCCCATAACTCTTTCCACTGCTGAGAAGCCCCAAAAAGATCAAGCCCAATGATAAATCTTATTACGTGTCACCCACC
Source organism: Viscum album (assembly GCA_963277665.1). Lineage (NCBI taxonomy): Eukaryota > Viridiplantae > Streptophyta > Magnoliopsida > Santalales > Viscaceae > Viscum > Viscum album. Next base: position 1,879,297,766 of record OY728161.1, read on the forward strand.
TCCAAAAGATCAAGCGCCTCCATTCGAACAATCCTAACAGACGCTGAAAAACTATGACACACAACTAATCCTTAAAACATGATCACCACAACCACTACCAAACAGAAAACATACCATCTCATTTTATCAAGGAGTGAATGAACTTAAACCCCCTCCAAAACTTATTCAAATAATCTTAGTCCAGTGGAACTATTGGGTGTACAATAGTCCCAAAATTTACTCATGAAGAATTTAAAATTGGGTGGTTCCAAATGAGATCACCCACCACCAAACAATACATGAAAAAAACACTAATACTGACATGGGGAGGCCCGAATGGACTCCCACCACAAGGATTGCGCTATCTCTAAATTAATTCCAGTCTAACTTTGCGAGACCCACTTTGGGTCTCCCCACCATAAGAACTGATGAGATTAACCAAACTTGAAAATTTCCTCACGGACCAAAATACCCCCTCCACAAGGGGGGATAATGGAAGGGACCGACTAATAGAGCATCAAAACTACCATTGTCACTATGAAAAAAAATTATCTCCCTCAAAAGAACACATACCATTACGCACTAATGACATAGAGTAAACCAATACCCTTTTTCACAACTGGGGTTATCCTGATTACACACCAGCTTCACTCCAAGACCTATGGCTGGATCACCAATGATTGAAGCATATCTTTACTCAAAGGAATACATCAAAAATTCCTAAAAATTACACACAAACCCTAATTTTAACAAACACACTTCTATTAAAATAATGGATTCAAAGAGGTTAAACAATAACCATTATTTAAACTCAAGGAAAATAAACACCACAAAATGATACAAGTGACGAGTACTACATCCAAGAAAAACTACAAAGAGGAAACCTCAAACTTATCCCCAAAAATCACCCTACTCTTATTGAAAAGATGAGATAACCTTCGACAATCCAGGTCTGGATACAGTGCACTTCTTGGAAACATCTCGGCAGAATCGCTGCAAGTGACCCAGATGTCCATAATTATGGTAGGGTTTCGGAACACTAGCGAACATTGGCCTTTTGTGACCCTGCTTACCACACTGGTGGAAGATCAAGGCATCGTTCTATGAAGAAGATGACTGGAGGTATGAAGGCCTACTAATTACTTTATTAGATCCACCATCATCAGGTCTCTTCCCATTCTTCCTATCACCATCATCTATATTGCTTCCTAAGGATGGGGGGGGGGGATTATCCACCCCATGAACTCCTGCTAACTCAGCTTCGGCCAGAAAAGATTTCCCTACAACATCTGAGAAGGTGGTTAGGTTGATCTCTTCCACTATATACTGTAGTTCAGGTCGAATTCCAGACTCAAATTGTCAAGCCTTCCCAGGATCATTTTCAACAAAGCATTGGTAATACGGAACTATGTTCAAGAAACGTCGATAGAATTATAGTAATGATTCAATGCCCTACTAGAAAAAACACAAATCCATCCTCTTCCCCAGCTTAATCAACTCAAAAAAATACTGTTGGATAAACAAAGACTTAGAGAACTCCCATGTGAAATATTCTTGAGGATTGCTTTGAAACACGGACTGCCACCTTTTCGAGGTTGGAACTTCAATAATAAAGGTATCCGGCTTCAGCTTAAATGAATCAGGTGACCCAATGAAACTAAAGTTCCCCTCAATCTTCTGCAACCACTCCTTCGCCTCAACATGATCTTCTTGACCATAATACAGGGGAGGGTTTAACTTTTGGAATTCCATAACATCATCTATAGGTTGATCAATTGTAGGATTTTCTAAGGGTGCACCCACCGAAGATGCACCTTGGGCATCCATCAAACCATGGTGGGGGAGAACACTATAGAACACAGAAATAATGAACTTAATCAAAAAAATGTTCATCTCCATTTTAAATTCAAATTTTAACAATTTCAAAAATAAATCCTTACATACACTTGTTAGAATTAAAGAGACCCAAACAATTCACCAGGGGAAAATAATGCTGATGGGTGACTTAGATATATGGATGGCAGCCATATGCCAGTCATGCCACCATCACATGTAGTAATATAGGGTAATGTACCCAGCTCTACATGGCTTTCCAGACTATGTGAGCTCATGGAGGTCACTTTCTCAGCTCCCATTTCATTTCCCAATGTAAAAAATTTAAAGGAACCAAAAAGTCACCGACAACCAGGACATCTCACGGTAACCTGAGGTTCAGAACGAGAAAGGGATCATGATGTCCTTCTTGTCTGAACACCTTTAGTCCAAAACATTCTAATCCTTCTATCATAATAACTGCAAAAAATGATGGGTGATCTAGAAAAGAAGGTCTGCTTATGATATAACCTACTTGGATACCATTTTTTCACGAAATAACTCGGGTCGACCCTGAAATGGTTACCCGAGATGATCCGTGGAAAGGCTCGAGAGGCGTTCCTAATCCTCCCAAGATGGAAACAATCATGAGGGCATCAACAGATAACTAATGGAAACTATTTAGACCAATAAAAATAAATAAAAACACGGAAAATTTAGAACAACATGAAGTACTTAAATGACACAAAAATAAGAACAACCAATAGCACACACACTAACCTAACCATGACCAAAACTCCTCATGATCCTGAGAGTCACTCACCAATCCACCACCAGCTTTGGCCCACAGTGAGAAAATTTTATTCGAACCTATAATAGAATCTAAAAATAGGAAAACACTATAGGTGTGCATATTAAATTTTAGTAGGCGTGCCAAAAAATCTATTCCCAAACCACTACCTTCAAATAAAGTAATTACCAATTCTTGGATTGAACTAAATTATATCAAATATGGGTTACCACACACACTTTCATTTCTATAACAAGTAATAGTCCATTTCCCTTTTTAATTAAAAAACTGTTTAATATTTTAATAGAAAAAGTGCATTACATTGGAAAACAATTTCGTGAGAAATTTGGAAATCCAAATTTTTGTAATTTGTTAAGAGGAAATACACACAAAAACACACAGTAATGGAAATGGGAGAGTAGAAAATGGGGACCTGCAACCGAACTAGGCCCCTCAATCACCCTCTACATACAAATATTTACTAAAGATAACATGGGTTGAACCTAAGAGCTCGTGAATAATCCATAATGTACAATACGTGTAACTCATCCAGTAGGCATTACTACTGTCGATGACGTTATAATGCCCTAATTCTTGGTATTCCCCAACCTAGACTAACCGAGGGGCCTAATCCCCTAGTAGAGTAATGTTCATACTAAGGGCCACTAGACAATGTGTAGTCTAAACTATTTTAGCAATCGTTATCAAAAGATTCACTTACTATTCCGGGTTCCTATGTCAACACATTTAATAAAAAGGGGGTGAGTCGACAATGCCAATCACGAAACTAGTCATGATGCATAAACATCACACACAACTCACAAAATCAACGTACACAATAAAATCACCCCTGAGTCACCCAAAAGAATGTTTTTCAAAACAATTTATTTTATCAAAGTGTCAAACATGCCTTGTGAAAATTTTAAAGAAACACCATTTCTCTGGTAATAGGAAAATATTTTTTTACACATCAGAAGAGAACATTTGAAATCAAACTAGAACCACACTTGAATTTTCGTGAATTATATTCAAAGGCCAAATGTGAATTATTCCATTATTGTGCATCAATTCATCAAGAAAATATTTCAGTTGTCATTCACAAAATAAACATCTTCTTTACATAAAATGTTTATTCCAAAAATAATTATCTAATATTATTTTTAAGTTATTGAAAGTCAATGAAATATCATGAAATTAATAAATTCTAAATTTTAAGGCGTGTTTAGTTGGGGAACTACCTCGAATCACAGCTTAAACACAACCATGTGGCACGCCTTGCACTTGTGCACAAGTGTGCGCAACCTTCACACCGCATTATCACAAAATTAATTTTCCAATGCATTGCAACAAATGTAAAACAATTTAAAACAGAGAAACAATAAACAAAAATAACTTAAAAATTAAACAACACAAAAATAGATAAAAAACATAGTAACACCGACTTATGTTAATTCAAAAAAATGAATAGCACACAACCCATCCGAAAATGTTTTCAAAACACAACTCACACCATATAATTAAACACACTAAAATATTTTGAAAAACAAAATTCACACCAACATAATTAAACACACGACTCACCAAATTAATTATCTAATTCTCAAGAAAAGAAATAAAAAAACTCACCTCAACGCAGAGATGTGCTCGAACAGTGGGGTCATGTGACCATCGGAAAGGGGCAGCATGTAACATTAGGGATTTGAAAATGATGGAAAAGGGTGTGCTATGCTCCAGTGGGGGATAAATGGAGGGGTAAATCGGGACAACGCTGGAGAATCTGCAAGGGGGCATGTGGTGGCTCCCAGAAAATACAGCAAGGGGGGTCGTGGGGTGCCGCACAGATATGCTGAAGGAGTGTTGGAAGAAGGATGACTAACAAAGGAGTAGTTATCCTGGAAAGGGAAATGGGATGGCGTCAGGGCACTATGCCGTTGCGGGCCATCCAGAGTAGGGAAGGGGATGGTGTGCTGCCACTGTCTAGAAGAAGCTGTGAAGGGGGAAACTCTGAAGAGGTGAGGCCGACTGGGAAATGAGGGTGGCAGGTTGCTGGATAGCGTGAGGACAGAAGAAGTATGTCGGTTGGAGGTTGGAAGGCCACCTGAGGTAGATGGTGGGCTGGTGAATGTGTACTGGATACATAGTGGATGGAGGGTCAGTAGAGTGAGGGGAAGAGGGAGCCACAATGTGTTAGGGAGTTGGTGTGGTTGGCGCAGTGTGGTGGCTGGAGGCGGGCGAGGCTAGTGCGTGTGATCAGTCAAGCGAGGGAAGCTGGATCGGAGGGTAGCGCATCAGCGAGATGGTTATCACAGGGTTATGGTGATAGCATTGAGAAAAGATGGCTGGGGAGGTATGCTTGTTGGAGGCGCTGTAATGAGACGGAGGTGGGGCACGTCCGGGATGCTCTATAGGAAGAGGGGAGTGTGACGGGGAGTTGTGGTCACCGACGGTGCAAGACAGGAGCGCGGTCGTGGAGCCGAAGGGGTGTGGGGGAATGGCGTGTGGGGAGAGGTGGGTGCGAATAGAGGAGGAGGATGAGGGGTTCCTTCTTGAGCATAGGGATGGGAGGGGTGAGGTGGCGTCTAGGGCTATGGGGAAGAACAAAAAAAGAGTTAGGGTTAGGGGAAAGAGAGGAAAAGAAAAAAATGGAAATAATAATAATAATAATAATATCAATATTAATAATGATAATAATGATACACAAAATTCTAATATGAACATCTTTAATAATATTCTAAAAATGATAAAAATAATAAATTTAATAATCACAATTCATTAATAATAACATAATATTACTGTATAGGACAAAATAATATTTTCATTACTACAATGAGTTATCTATTTATCTAAATTTTAATTTCTTTCTACTCATTCAATTCATATTCATTTGGTTGATTCAAATACTGTAATTGTGCGGTACCTGGGGTGACAACACAGCTTCTTCTAGCCATGTGGTGTCCTAGCACTCGCCTAAAATAATAATAATAACTATAACATTAATTTATAATAATAATAATAATAAATCCTCATTAATAGTAACACTAATAAGAACATCAATAATCATATAGATAAAAATATAAATACTAAGAATATATAGTTCACATTAATAATAATAATAATAAAAATAATTAACAATATTGAAATTTTAAATAACATAATAAATCACAGAATTTTTTCATTTTAATTTTTCCGTAGACCAGAGGATCGTGCTGATTCTTGGGTGAAGCCGTACAGGGTTTCCAAAATTCACTCTGCCCATTCGCTGGATGATTTCAACTCAAAAATGGGTATTTTTTTTACAAAACTCAAAAATTTTATTCTTGTCTCAACACAAACCCCAAAGAAAATTCAAAAAACCAATGGGAATAAAAATAAAAATTAATTAGACAGCTCAGGGTGTGATAATGGGTACTATTATAAACCAATGATGTATGGTTACATTGTAATCCAATGAGGGTGGATTAATTTAAATACCATGGGAAGGTGTCTCTTTTATATCCCTATAATGCATTGGGTAAACTCAAATAGTTAACTAATTTTAAATATATCTTATGATATGATGAAGTTAACTACTGAATGACACTCCTTTGATACAATAGATTTTATTGAATATGGGTATATCATAATAGGTGGTGGTTTCAACTGTTGTATGGTACTCCATTGGGATGATAAGGTTTACTGAATATGAGTATACCCTAAGATGGGTGTAAGATAAAAAATTTATTTTACTATTAAGAGATCAATGACTATACTGAATATGGGTAGCTCCTAAAAAATTATGGAGACAATTGTTTTACCTTAATCAGGTGATATTGTAATAATTATTATATATTAAATTTGATGATAAATTATTTATGTTCCTCATAACCATCATTGTTTCATTATAGTTTTAATACTATATATTTTTTACTTTTGATCAATGATTATTTCTACATGGCTCGTGATTTCGGAATCATTTTTTATCTTCTTTGGATAGTGATTTATTCCATGTCTCATTGATTATGTTCCGTTTTTTATAGGTATAAATTTTCATTTTTAATACTCATTTAATTTAAAAGTGTTTTCATTCTTGTATGCATATATTATTCTCATAAAATATATAAAACTGTTTATACATATTTTCCCCTTACTAATTTTATTGGATCATCTTTTCATATGATTCATATTATTTCAGTTATATATAATGATATTAATTGAATTTTGTCTTGAAATGATTCACGTGTGATTATTTTTTGGGAAGATAATTAAGTCTTATTATGAAATAATAAATTCAATGTATAGTGGAGGAAATTGTCACCTAAATTTAGGGGTATTATTATTTTTTGTTTTGATCCTAATTATACAAAACTCTAAATCAATAAATTCCTTTGGTATGTATGAAATCTAATATTTGAATTTGATGTTTTATATTTTTTATATGGATTTGGTTAACATTTATTGGTATCAATTCCAATGATATAAAAATTATTCTTTTATAATTATATCTAAGTAAGTTGTTTTGGGGTTATTTTAGTTCATATCATAAGAGGGTTAAATAAATTTGGTGATTTTAGTCTTTTTTGTGAATTGACCATAAAATTAATTGATACCATAATGAATTTATATGTTTATGGATGATCATAAATTCAAAGTAAATTTTTTTGACATTTTCGATGATGGAGTTTTAAGGTGATTACTTATTTTTTTGATTTTTTTGGATGGGGTATATATAAATCTTCTGTTTGAAATGAAATATTACTTTATAATAATGATATTATAGTTTTTGGAATTTAAACATAATCTTATAAGGAAACAATTAAGGTCAATTAATTATTTAATATTGAGATAAATATTATTTATTGGGATATAGGGTAATTTATTTATGGAATTATCTATATATAATGTTTTCGTTATTATATAATTTTTGGAGTAATATGTATTATTTATTTATATCATGATTTATTATTTTTGGTTATTTCTAAAATATTTTATATCTATTTTTTATATAGTATATATAATAAGATTATTATTTCATCTATTTATGTTTCATGTGATGTAATAGCATAATATTGTTTAGGCATGAGAAAGAGGCATTATGGATACACATTGCTTGGAATATGGGATAATATTGGGGAGGAAACATTCTAAAACATGCTACATAAATATGAAACTACATTTACAGATTCCCTAAAAATATTGTAGGTATATGTTTCCATATTCATATTAAGGGAAACAATAGAATACCCCATAAATTAAAAATGTTATCTTTACAAAATATTTTTTCATGAATTGATGTTCTTCCTTCCCCATTATTAATTCAATAATTTTTTTCATTAACTATATCAAGATTGCATTAACTGTCAATATATATCATTATTTGAATATTACATTACACCTCTATATCTATATTTTCAATTCCCATTAATATTATCTTATTTGTAATTCATTAATTGTGTTATTCGAGATGAACATTAAATTTCACATTCCTTATTTTTGTAAAGATGATTTATTAACCATTTTTACAATGTTTGTTTAAAAAATGAATTATCAAATAATAAAAGATTATATTCCTATGATCGAGATAAAATTTATTGGAATAAATTTATTTATTTAAGGATAATATAATATCATAAGAATTTAAAAAGAATAATATTTGGGATACCATATCAGGCACAGAACATCAATCTTTAACTCTAGGGAAATAATATTATCTAAATATGATTGTTTTAACCTACTTATTGAATATTTAGTTATGATTTGAAGAGAAATCATTATTAAAAATATTTATTAAGTTCATACTCAATACAAATATATTAGTTAGTTTTTTGGATATTATAACTCGATTTATGGTAACACATTATTTTGCTTCAAAAAAGCATTTCTTTCAAATAGTATTTTCATTATTTTCTATGAGATAATTTTATTTTTTATTTAGTAAGATTTATGATATTTTATTTTTTAAAAATTATATAATTTTTAAAATAATTATAAATTATTTTGATCAGGGTGAAATGTTGGGATTTTTCTATAATGGGTGATTTCATAGAGAATAATAAAAAATAGAGATTTTATTGAAATGTATAATTCCTTGTTAATTATTCAAAAAATACACATTTTGATTTTGTTTTTAAATCCCATTAGTTCATTTTGAATAAAAATAATCAAATTAAATTTATTGGAATGAAAATAATAGTTAAATTTTAGTTTAAAACAATTTTAACATAAAATTTTATTTTATTCGAAAGTAATTTATTATCTCAATTTTCATGTTTATTTTAAAATTGAATTTTTACCACTCATACAAATAAACTATCTTAAAATGCCTTTAAAATATAAAATAATTATTTCAAAATTTAGTAAATATGACAAATTTATTATATTTCAAATTTAATAATAACTATTATGTATATATATTTCCACAATAAAGGGTAAACAGGGGTATATAAGTAATAAAAAATAAAAAAGTATATAAATTCCTAATTATCTAGGTATAATTTATTGGTTTATAGATGTTTGACTACACCCTTCCATATTTGAAAACATGTCATTATGGTGAAATTTATTCTTAAAAATTACTTATATAATTTATTATGTAAATAATAGTTATGAAATATCAATTTCATGATTTCCATACAACTAATACATTTTCACTAGGATTAAAAAATCCACGAATGGTTCTAAGTAATTATTTTTAACAAGAATTTTTATTTTATAATGGTAACTTATTTTTTGTTTTTATTAGTAAAATAATCACATTAAATTCATATGAGACATCAACAACACTCTTATACAAAAAGTAGAATAATTATGTAAATGATTTTAAAAACATAGAAATTAATAATTATTTGGGTATGTAATGGTGTTCTATAAATTATGTTGAAAACATTATTGTATTAGTGCTGAGTTAAATGTTTTTATTCAAACTACATTAATTCCTTGATATTTTATTAAATTGAATTTTGTGAATAGAGCTAAACATATCATTAATTGTATCTTATAATAAATAATATTAGGCTAAATGATATTAAATTCATAATAAGAATACATATATATTAGTTAATGGGATATGATCGAGTATATCAACCATTTTCAACTTATGGGTCACTTTTCCTTCTATTGTAACTTCATTCATCCCTATATTACAAAAACATTATAATCACATTAATCATTACAAGTATTAACATGTGGTTAAAACTAAATAATTAATTTTTAAACATGACCTAAACATTCAAAGATTATATTTTATGAGAAGATGAAGATTTATCATCACCATATTTTTTAAATATATAAATTTTCTTCCATATATTAAAACCTCATGTTTTTACATTTTGTGTAAATGATCATCAATTTGATGTTTTGGATTTTAGATGTTTCTGAATGGTAAAATTGAATTTTTTCTCAAAAAATATATCTTTTATAATTTTTATAACCACTACATTAGTCTTGAAATATGGTTTCCATCTAATGTTAATGTTTTACAGAAAATATGTGTCCTTTCAATTTTCATGAAATATATAATATATAATTAATTGAATATTAATATATTCATCAATGTCTAGATGGTTATATATTTTGAATGGATATTTCAAATGAGAATTCATATAATAGGTTAAGTCCTAAAGGAGGGGTTTTACCATGATAAAAATAACCTCATGTTGGGCTCTAGGGCCAGGCTCATGTCGCTATTTATTTAATTTTCTTTTTCTTTATTTTATTTTTTTTCTTTATTTCCTCCCTCTTATTTATACTTATATAGGTTACCCCACACCTATGGGTTTTGAATTTATCTGATATACTGGTAGTGGATTGGTAGAAAAGGAGGTAGAGGGATGCACCATCATTGACCTCTTGAGGATCCATATCTTCGTGCTTCAGCTGTGAATCTTAATATGAACCAAACTTCCTAAAATTCCCCACTGAGGTAGGATATCATATTATTTTTATACTAAAAATCATAATTACATTTTATATTTTAGTTTTAATATCTTTTTCAACTTCTTGAAGACCCATGTATGATGAATTTGTTTTGACTTGTGGGTAGAATTGTATGTTTTTTAGGATATCAAATGTTTTTTTTTAGTGAAAACCATTTCCTGCAACATTTTTTTAGTCACATCCCATATAGTATAAGTTTAAGAGACTGGTTAAGGATGTACACCACATGAAATGCGTGTTTATGTAACTCCTTGAAGGGGGATTCATGATGTGGATGGGTATTCCGCAAGACAACTCAAGTCGATGGAATATTGTGATCTTGGATACACTAACAGTCCTTCTGTAATGTATGTCACTAGTGAAAATATATTATTGTTAGATAAAGGCCATTTAGGTTACATAAATAGGTGTTCGTGAAGCACCCCTATAGGGTACATGACATGTAGTGTGATTTCAGTCGATATACAATGGAAAGGTACACACCTAGTAAGTTATATAACATAGAAAGGGTGTCCTATTAGATGTACATGTTGTGTACATAAGTTACAAAAAATGTACTCCCTCCTTATATGTGTTTTTTATTTCCCCCCATGTGTCATAATATGATATTTGAGTAGTCCATTGTGAGTGTTTTTTCATATAGAACATAATGATGGATGCCTTTAAATGTTCTGAGTATATATAAGAGGTGCTTCTGGGTTTCTTTGTATTGAAAGAAAGGTTATTTCTCTAGTGAAAAGATTTTGTGGTCCATGTAGGAAAACCTGTTATGAGACCTAAGTAAGAATCATGAAAATGATGTTAAGACTTCTCATTGGAATGCTAAGGCACATGTTTGTTAATGTCCTGATATAGTGCCCACGTTTTTAGGACACTGTTATGATCCAACATTATGTATGGGTTGAGTGTTTAGGCTAGCATATAGTGACATAGAAAGGGGATGGGGTTGATTAGAGCATCCTTTTCCTAACTATCACAGATGAAAATTATGCCTTACTGGGACATTAATGTTTTTGAGGGATGTTGTTCCCTCTGAGTGTTGGGAATTCATTTGAGATATTGGTGGCTTTTATAAACACCCTTATGAGGTTTCATGTCTATATTGAGGCCTAGGGAACCCTAGTACGTGCTCAGTGACTTATGGTCCAATTAAAAGGGTGTGCATAAAAATGGGTACAGATGATTGTGGGAGTTTAAATTGAACCCATATAAATAATATGAGGTTGTTTAGTTTATCAAAATCTAGATCACACTATTAGGATTCCTTCCATTGGCTGTTTTCTATTTTAGGAATATAGAAACATATTTTTTTCATTTATTTATGGGTTTCGTTGAATACATCCATTGGTTTTTTTAATAAATAGATTACCAAATTTAATTTCCCATCCATGATCAAGTATCACTGATATGGTGCTGGGTAAATCAGTGATATCGTTTTCCATTAAGATTATTAATTTATAAAATACACATCACATCATATTAAATATTTATCTCTTTCTATAAAAACAAATCTATAAAACATCTATAAGAACATAATAATTTACATGTTTCACTACTCAAAAAGTGTATCTACATCATTGGTATTGTTTTGAAATAATTTAATACCACCTAATACACTAGAAAATAATCTTTTTTTATTGACACAACATGTATAATATACCCTTACACTTATTTAGCTCTATATGCAACACAATAGTGAATGTGCTTCAAGTAGAATGAAATAATTTAATATAATTTTTAGTTACATGTTATGTGACATATTAATGTGATTCCTTATCTACTTTCACAACTATGATCGTCAAAACAATTCATTACTTTATTTCCCAATAGCAAGAAAGAAAATCATGGACTTCATAAAGATACTCAGTCTAATACCTAGTTTTATTCCCTAGTCAGATTGCTCAGTGTGATTATATAACTCAATAAGAATACTTCTAAAATAATTTTGAACTATTTCTTTATTAGATGGGATAACCTAGTCTGATTGATCAGTATGATCCAGAAATACTGATTAAGATCTCGTATATTCTTCTTCTTCTTATATCAAAAAATTACTCTAAAAGGAATGATCTAAAACCTCCCCTCTAGAAACCTTCAGCGTCCCACCTTCTCTCTTAAACAGAGCATTTGTTCTAAATAATACAATGTAATTCCACTATATATATGTAGCCCAAAAGTTTTTTATGCCATATGCTAAAAATATTCATGTTTAACAAAATTTTCTAAAACATAAATTTTCTGTAAATTTTAGAAACATCTTTGACTTCTTCAATGATTCAAAATATCTCTTGATCATTTTCAAACCATCTATCAACTTCATCTTGCTTCATAAAATCGAAACATTCCTCAGTATGATTCTGATTTATTTTCTCATTGTGATGGAGTCATAATGTTTATCTATTTTTATTGACCATCTCCATAATACATTAGAAAAAAATACGTCTCATTATGCTGATAGATCTTTAACATCATCTTCAGAAAATATTCAGAAAATATTATTTCTTATGATTTTTTGACATTGAAATCCCCTTGAAAAAACATTCAAAATTGATTTAAACTACCATTCATGACCCCACCCCCCTCATGAAAAGACTTTTTGATGTTGTTTTATGAAAATTTATTTTTTTATTTTCTTCAGACTGATTTTCCTGTGTCCAATTTAGTTATCGGTGTCGTCATGATTCTGATGGATCAGTCCTTTTCACTCTGAAAAATAGTTTCAAGTCCAGTATAATATTTTTGACCCAATTAAAACATATTAGAGTTCTTCATTCTGTTGAACCACTTGAAAATTCACAAGATTTATTCTATCAAATTTCTACCAAATTAGAAACAACCGATAACTCATATTGATGTACAATGATTGAACACATTTTTAATTGACCTCTGATCTGATTGTATATCAGTTTCGACAAAAACAATTTCTTTCATTAGTCCCAACAAAATTTTCATCATTATTCATTTTTAACTACAAATTTAGATAAAAAAATTATTCCTTAAATGATCGGTGGCACACTGCATCTGATGGGAAGATTCCAGCAACTTTTACTTTAGAAACATATTTCCTTTTCTCATCGCGACACATAATAGCTTCATTCGTTGAATATTTTTTTTATTCTAGATTATTGCTCTAATTGGAAACTGAAATCATCATTTTATCACTAGCTGATAAACCTTCCCATCCTTCAAACCAATCTATGCTTGGTAATCTCACACTGATGACATTGAGAGCAGATGATTTGTCTTGAGAAACTCCCTTCGTCCACAAAATTCTTCTTATGTCATGACATACTCAAGATTTTAGAATCACATAGGATTGTAATAGAATCTACTGACATACATTAGAAGGTAGTGTAACTTCTCATTCATTCTAGTATCATCTCTCTTTGCAAACCGCAATATGATTAGCAGAAAAACTTCTCCCACTTTTCATTGTTAGGCTTTCATTATAGGGTTTTCATATGACTTAGGAGTTATAGATTAAAAAATGCAAAGCATCATGAAAATTATATCTTAGTCATTCAAACACTATTCCTTCCTCACTATGATCAACTCTTCTGATGTGGCCTTATTTTTACACAGGTTATAACATCTTTTTAATTAATTTTCCATGATTTATTAAATAAGTTTACACCATTTAAAAAATAAATGCACTTTTTTATCTTTATAATTAGAATTTATTTAATTAAATAATTTTTATAAATAATTATGTATTTTTATTCAATAAATTAATTAATTTATACTCACTTATTTTTATTGTCATATAAATTAATTTATAGGTTTTCTATTTTAATTTGTTTTACTTTTTAATATTTTGATATATTTATTAATTAACCAGATAAATTATTTTTTATTTCATTTAATTTACTTATTTTTCAATCCACATATATAATTATTTAATTATAATTCATCAAAATAAGTTACCATTATTAATTTTTTTATGTTGAGTTATTCTGTTCGTTTTATGTAAAAGTTATGTTCATAAGTTATAATTTAATAAAATAATGTGTTTTTAATTTAAGACTTAATATAGTTAATTAGTTTATTAATTTAGTTTTTTAATCACTAACATCATTGTTTAATTTTATTCATGTAGTACAAATTTATGAAATCAACAACTAACGGTGAGACATACAGAAGTTTTCGGAGACTTATTAAGTCACCGACATAGTTTTTTTCACTCACAGATGTCCCATTAATCAATTGAATTAAATTTTTTTAATTTAAATAATTTATTTTAACCTTTTTATTTTAGTGTTATAACAATTTTTTTATTAAATAAACTATTATATTTAATAATTTTAATATGTATATTTAATGTTTAATTGTAATTTATATAAAAACCCAGTTTCAGTTGATTAGTTAATTTTATTCTAGTTTTTAGTTTTAGTTTAAATTAATCTTATCAATTTTAATCCTTAATTATTTATTTTTTTGTTTATTTCAACAAGTTTAATATAATTTTTTTTAGTTTATGCTTTCTATTTTTCTACCGATAGTTTAATTATATTACCAAAAATAGTTAGCTTCTATTTTTTGTTAGTTTACTTTTTAGTTTATATTTATTATAATTTTATATTTTTAGGTATCATATTAATTAAATAATTATTTAAATTAATTTATGTTTTAGTTTTTCTTAATTTTATTTAATTTTTTATCCTTCCACCTATTGGTTCTCCATTTCTTTTATCGGTGTCAGTCTCCCCACCAATCATCGATTCTTTTGTACTCCGAAATTCAACTACAGAAATAGGAATCACTGTCACTTTCCTCATTCATGATTCTCTCATCCCTTAATACTGAAATTGTTGCTACTACTACTTCACAATAATGGAATTTCATCCTCACAGTAACGTCCTCCTAAAATGTCGGTCTAAACAATATTTCATTTTTTTACTCATAGACAGTGCATCACCCATCACTCTACTACAGATGCACCACCTTGCCTCATATTGGTAGCATGATCTACCGATACCAACCTTGCAGTATACTACTGCTGTCGACACTTCTTTTCACCACTCACTGACACTGTCTCACAGTATCACACCTCCTTTTCCTTGATTCCACTATTCCATCATCCATAAATCCACAAAATTGATCCAAATTATAACAATAGAACATCACAATCTATAAAAAAAAATCAACCAAATCCATTTCTACCAAATCTAAAACAAAAATCAAACTTTCTTTGCATGGATATGAACTAGTCACCTTCACCTTTCATTTTCCAAATCAATAGAACCGGGACCTATTTGATTCTACCAAACCCGGATCGAATCCCCTTCTCATGTATAGGAGAACCGCGTCATCGCAAGATGCCACTTAAAGGATAAGTCACACGAGGCTAGGATGTTACCACAAAATTTAGGATTCGTCACCTGGTCACCGGTTGAGGAGGTGCTACATGATTCTTACCACTGAACCGTTGCCGATGAAGGGAGGATGACCCGATCCAAGCTAGAGTTCACTGCTTGAGGAGTCGCGCTGGGCCATTGCCATGAGTCGTCGTTGTGAAGAAGAAGTCAGGTCCCTGTAGGATGAGTGCATGTCGTCAGAGGTTCAAGGAGAAGCCACCACCAAAAGCTTGTGGAAGAACAAGACGAGACCCCCCCCCCCACTAGGGCAACATGAATTGGGGGGGGAATAAATTAATCAATTAAACAATATTAAAAATTAAATTAATTAAAGAAAAAATTTAATAAAAAATCATAATAAAATATAATAATAAAACTAAATATATAAAATAAAAAAATTATTTATAAAAATATATTAATTAATAATAATAAGAAATTTTAAAAACTAATTAATTTAACTATTAAATTAGCTAATTAATTAATAACTAAAATATTAAAAAAACTAATAAAAACATAAAATTAATAAATTTTAATTACATAATTTAATTATAAATTAATTTAATAGCTATAATAAATTAAAAAAATAAAATAAGTAATTAATCTAATTAAGAATATAATTAAGTTTTAATAATATTAATAAATAAATATTGAATATTAATAATTTAACTTAATTTTAATTTATTTACTTAATAATTTAACAACTTTTATAATAATAAATTAATAATATCATATAAAAACATTATATAAATAATTATTTATTATTTAAAAAGAAAATTATGTTTATTTAACATCATTTATCTAATTTGTTATTAAAGTAATTATTTATTTTAACTTTTCATTTTAACTATTTTAACAATCCTATATTTATTACCTGAAAAGTACATATAGATTCCCAAAACACGTCTAGGAGAATTCAACTAACTCATCAGGAGTTAGTTTCAAGGGAAAGACGAAAGCGACGTGTGATTGACTAAAAAGTGCATGTTTGCGGTGCTATTGTGATGAACAATTGAATTTAGTGGAAAACAAGGGGTGACATGAAATGTATAACAGAGGTATTAAAAATAGAGTAGCATTAAAATTAGTTGGGGGAATTGAGACCATCATTCGACAACTTCACTCACATTGAAGCGTAACATAACCTTTGGGGAGATCATGGAGAGCTATTTTCATGGAGTACAAGAGCAGCGCATCATTTAGAGTGTTCTTCCACCCTCTTGTTTTAAATTCTTTTACTATGTTCTATATTGTTTTCAGTTACTATAATGAAAATGAACAAAATAGTTAGCCAAATCATAGAGTTCCGAGAATTACATATTCTATTGGTTTTCTTTTACACCTTTTCGCTTTATCATTTTAATGTGTTTAGAATTGATTGGTGAGATAAATTCTGAAAGCACTCAATTACATTGTACCACTAGTAATTAATCTCAAAACCCCAGAATCATTCGGTGAGTCTGATTATGGATACATTTTCTACAACATTTAATTCAAAATGAAAACTTCCGAACTAACAGTGAGTCTGTTTTATTGTAATTTTTAATCAAAATTCTTCATTTGAACAATTATCTGAGGGGAAAACTGCAAGAATGATCAATCTGGGTGACTAATCTCTTGGAGAGGGAAATAATCTAGTCTTTTTCCATGTTACATTGCAATAACATTAAAGTGATGAGTAATCCTTTTAAAACTAGTAGAATAAATTTTTTCCTTGATCATTGGATTCTGATTATTTATTTATTAGGATTCTATATTTCTGTTACTTACTATTTTAAATCTATTTCATAGTTCATCTAAAATTAGATTAAAAATAAAAAAAGAATGTGTTGTTACGTTAGTACCATAAAAATACACAAAAATTATAATATTGTAAAAAAGGAAAAAGAAAGAATGTTTTTCATCACTTCTAACAAAAGTGGGGTGTTTAGAATTTTTCTAAGGAAAAGTGGTCATCAACCTTCCTTGTGGGTTCAACCCTAATTTCCACTAGACAGTAGTAGTAGGAAAACATAAATTTTAAACATTGACTTGATTTCAACAATATTTATGTCATGTTTTTAGAATCATTATCGAGTAAGGAACATGTGAACATCTCTATATAAAAAAAATTATAAAAATCACAAAAAAATAGAAAAAATTTAGAAAATATTAAAAATGATTTAAAAAATATATATTTTTGTCAACATATTTGTGTTACTGTGTTGTTGTTGTTAAAGTACATCAATTTTCTGTTACTTTTGTTCCTATTCAGTTCTATTATTTTTTTCATTGAAATGTTTTTCTCAATTCAACTGTTGTTACACATTTCATGAGCAAAATAACCTGTATTGTTAGCCAAGATCCTCTGAACCCATAAATTGAAAAATATCTCACTGATCTTAGAAAAAAGATTAAAAAAATTGAAATGGATAAATTAGGTGATAGATCCACTAATAATAACTTCCAAAACCATTACGAACGCTCATAGAATTACAGGCCTAGGAGTAGGAAATTCCAACTCCCTTATGTTTCACTACTACAAAAACAGGCATTATCAGTGCTCAGAATGGGAATTAACAATGCTAAAAAAGTACTGTAATGCTCAACGCTGATAAAGGGGGGATGGGTGGTTTTCCAAGGGGGGTAGAGGGTGTCCAAGGTGGTGGGGTTTTCCAGAGGGATGAGGGTGTCCATAGGAAGTGGGGGATGTCCAGGGTGGTGGGTTGGGGCTGTCCATGGAGGTGTCCAGGGGTGGTGTGGTGTCTCGGGGGTTGAGGGATTTATAGGGGTGGGGTGGGGGTGTCCCAGGGGTGTGGTGGTGTCCATGGGGTGGGGGTGGTCCATGAGGTTGGGGGGATATCCAAGGGGGACGGGTTGGTGTCCAAGGTGGTGGGGGTGGCTATACATGGGGGTGGGGGTGTCAAGGTAGTGGGTGGGGTCTAGGAGGGGTGGGGACTGTCTAGGGGGTCGGGGTGTCTAGGGGGTTGGGAGTGTCCAGGGGGTGGGCGTGTCCATGGGATGGGGGGCAGTGTTCAGGGGGTAGGGGGAGGTCCAGGAGGTTGTGGTTTTCCAAGTGGGGTGGGTGGTGTGTAGGGGGTGGTGGTGGTTTTTCATTGGGGGTGGGGGTGTCTAGGGGGTGGGGGTGTCTAGGTGGTGGGGTGGTGTCTAGGAGGGATGAGGTCGTCCAGGGGATGGGAGCCATCCAGGAATTTGGGGGTGTCCAGGGGTGGGGGCTGTCCAGGGTGGGGGGGCTATCCATGGGGGTGTCCATGGGATGGGGTGGTGTCCAGGGGGTGGGGGGCTTTCTAGGGGTGGGACATTCTAGGGGTGGGGGTGTTCAGTGGTGTGGGGGTGTCCAGGTGGTGGGGTGGTGTCTAGAAGGGGTGATGGGCATCCAGGGGGTGGGAGACAACTAGGGGGTTGGGGGTGTCCAGGGGTGGGGGCTGTCTAGGGTGGTGGGGGGCTATCTATGGGGGTGTCCAGGAGGGTGTGGTGGTGTCCTGGGGGCGGGGTGGTGTCCAGGGGGTGGGGTGCTGTCCATGGGGTGGGGGGCTTTGATGGTTTTAATGGAATGAATTACATGTATTTTAAGATCATTTGTGTTTTTAAAATGGGTTTTGAATAGTTTTTATTTCAATAGTATGTGTTTATTTAGGAAAAAATTAATGCTTTTGGTGTGTATGGTAGGAAGGGAGATTTTTGTACGATAATTTTTGTTTTCACTTAAAATTTTGTCCATTTTAAACAAAATACAAACGCTTTGAGTGATACAGGTCACACCGTGCATCTTATTGAGTCGGGGGTAGACTTGTACACATCAAAAATTTCCCATTGATCATTCTCCTAATGTATCAACACAATTAGAATGCTTTTGGTCGGTTTTCCATATATCATTTGTTGTTTTCACTTAAAATTTTATCCTTTTTAAACAAAAGAGAGACACATTGAGTGATACTAGTCACATCGTGCCTCGGATATGGGTTGGATTGACTCTTACACATCACTCATGTCCCATGTATATTTCTAATAATGTATCAATACAATATGAATGAAATTGGTCGGTTTTTAGTATGTCATTTGTTGTTTTCACTTATAATTTTGTCCATTTTTAACAAAATAGAGACACTTTGAGTGATACCAGCCACACCGTGCCTCAGATTGAGGCGGAGTTGACTCGTAAACATCACACATGACTCATGTATCATTATCCTAACATATCAACACAATCCAAATGTGTTTGTTTGGTTATCTGTACGTCAGTTGTTGTGTTCACTTAAAATTCTATGCATTTTAAAAATAAGAGAGACACATTGAGTGATACCAAACACACTGTGCCTCATATTGAGGTGAGGTTGAATCTTAAAAATCAAAAATGACCCATAGACCGGTCTCCTAAAGTATCAACACAATCCAAATGCGTTTGGTCAGGTTTTCATACATTAAATGTAGTTTTCACTTAAAATTATTTCTATTTTAAACAAAAGAGAGACACTTAGAGTGATACCATCCAAACTATGCCTCTTATTGAGGCTAGGTTGACTCTTAAATGTCACACATGACCCATGGATCGTTCACCTAAATTATCAGCTCAATTAGAATGAGTTTTGTGGGTTTTATGTACATCAGTTCTTGTTTTCACTTAAAATCCTGTCCATTTTAAATAAATGAGAGACACTTTTAGTGATACCAGCCACACAATCCCTCAATTTTTGCAGGAGTTGACTATTACATGTCTTACATGACCCATGGATCGTTCTCCTAAAGTATCAACACAATACTAATGCATTTGGTCAGTTTTCTGTATGTCAATTGTTGTTTTCACTTAAAATTCTGTCCATTTTAAATAAAAGAGAGACACTTTGAGTGATACCGGCCACAACCTACATCATATTGATGTGGGGTTGACTAGTACACGTCAAAAATGACCCATGGATCATTCTACTATAGTATAAACACAATTCTAATGTGTTTGGTCTATTTTTCATACATTAGTTGTTTTTTTCACTTAAAATTCTGTCCATTTTAAACAAAAGAGAGACATTTTGAGTGATACCAGCCACACCATGCCTCAGATTGTGGCGGGGTTGACTTGTACATTTCAAAAACGACACATGGATCATTCTCCTAAGATATCAACACAATCTGAATCCATTTGGTTTTATATGAAGTTATTTTGAAAATTTAACTTTTTTTCTTACCCAAAGCCCAGCGAAAAGTGGTTCATCATTTTTGCATGTTGCTCTTTCAATTCAACTATTAATCTGAAAAAATGAATCATTGGAGAAAGGATGTATTATTAAATAACAATTAAAATTTTCCTACAAACTTTTATATACAAAAATGTTAAATCTTTTGTTCTCCATAACCCCCTCAAAAATGGCCGCCAATTGTACACTTCCCCAAGTCAGATCTTCCTGCTATTTGTGTAAAATCTTCCATCAGGTATGTGGCCCAATCATTACTAAACAAATCTATATCATCTTGTTAATAAGAGGATTTTTTAAAGTCATTATAGTACTGCGAAATATATAAATAAATAATTAATAAATAATTTAAATGAAATATTAGTTGTTTTTGAAAATACCTCTTTAGGGATTCTAGATTGTTGATGGAAAATGATCTCTCTCATAAATTTACAAACATAATGACCACAATCAATTTTGTTTGTTTGTTTTAGACACATAAAAAACATTGATCATTAAGATAATATGTAATTTTTATGATATGTGTTTGGATGGTGAAATTTTATTATATATACCCTGATGTCGGTCGAGACGTAGTATTTTCTTTCCTCCTTACACTTAGCCCCTGTCATCATTCCTTGTTTTAGATGATATTGATACCCCACCCTATCATAATAGAATCCTCAGTAAAGGATAATATATATTATATAACTTGATGTTTAGACCAAAAACATAGGATGTAGTATCTTACAGATTCACAAACTCCATCATGTGTGGTCAGTTTGTTGTATATCCTTGCATTGTATTCAGAAAATAAGTCTTTGGAGTATCCAAGTTCACCGCAATTAGCAACCAATGTAGCATAAAAACAAAAAAAATTAATAATTAATAAAATAAGTGAAAATATAATTTATATTCTTTAATCATAGAGTTTTAACCTTGCATGGTCGGTATTAGGAAGAGTTGGTCATCTGTAATTTTCTTTCAAATGTTTTCAGCAAGCCTTTCACTATTTCATCCTCTTTTGATGACTTTGATTACCATAGTTTTGTTCATGTGGGTTGAGGACTAATGAGTCTGAATTTTGACTCATGAAAAAATCCCTTCAGTTGTTTTTCATATATATGCCCGCTAATAATATAAATTCTATTTAGTTGTAATTAGCACATTATATCAGCTTTTAGAAAATAAATTCATGAAAACATACCTCACATATAAATTTACAACTATGACGCCTATCTAACAATATTCAAGGATCTCATTTACATTTCAGTAGTAATGATATCTTGAATTTCCAATCTTTATATATTCTTTTCAAAAACAACTATATGACTGCTACCATTTTTTATCTTTGTATCCACATGAGTCTTTAATGCTAGTAAATGTTGATAGAGAAGAGGTGGTGTAATTGTGCTTTTAGTATCTCTTTGTGATCGGTTGGTTGATCCATTAGATGGTTTTCATCCCATGTTTCTTGTCACACCCTTCCCTTTCTCTGTCTATAATAACATTCATTAGTTCATACCTTTTTTCATTAATTGTTAAATTTTTAGCTTGAAAAAAGGAGAATAAATACCTCTTTGTCCACATGTACTCTTAATAGTTGTGATGACCATGCAATGAATATTCCAGTAGATTTTTCGACCATATGAATATCATCGTCATCAATTGGAATATGTACCTCTACATTAGGCTCATGATCAACAGTAATCGTCACTTTCAGATGATCTTTTGGAAGTGGTCAATTATGCAGTTCGTCCTCTGGGATGTTGAACACTGTAGCCCCTACTACAAGGTGATTGGTGGGTGTTGAAAGATATGCATCACAGTCATTATCACGCTATAGAATATCAGTACAGGAAAGGTATTAGTGTTTGTCTGATTTAAATTTCATGGGAACAATTATTAGAATATTGATTACCACGTCTAATACATATCTTTTATGAGAATGGCTCACCTCAAAGCTGGTGGGGTGGGGTGGGATCTTCACATACTGGTTGTTCTTGAGTTGTGTCTTCTCCATGATTCCCACCAAAAAAATTTCTAGTAACTCTCTATGCCATTCAAATCATTCTTCAATATCTTATAGTCTTTCACTCATTCATTTTATTTCTTCATCTCTATCATTCGTTTATTTTTTTCTCAAAATATACTCAGGGTGTCACCCCAAACCCTGCACCTCTGACACGACTATATTGTTCTGGCCACTTCAATGCCATCGATAATAGGTTACATCTGCTACATGAGTAGCTGATTCCTGTGACTGTCAGATATAGGAAAATAAGTAACTATTATGTAATGTAAATTTGAAACAAAACTTTTAATCATGTAATAATTACACATATTTCCTACACTGTTTGTGTGTTTTCATCTACTAGCTTCCCTTCGTTATTCACATGTGCCTCATTACATAGCACATGACGTGGGATGTAAGTGTCTTTGGATTTAGACTCATCAGTCTACATATAAATATATAAAGATAATTATGATTTTGTTTCTTGGCACCTAACAATATTACTGTAAATTTAAAATACATACCATTCTCTTTTCTAGTGAAGCGTACCTCATCCTTGCTTTACAATAGGTGTAAGTTGGTTTTGATTCACGTTCCTTATTTTCAGTTCTGATTTGTTGTTTCATAAATGAAATATTGACAATCAAAGTGATGAATACATGTATCCTCAAACAACGTATTATCATCCAAAATGTAACTGAAACTTCTCATCCCCAAATTCTCCAATAAATGCATCCCATTCTTTTTGGGATATCAGGTGAGTGTAGAAAAGGGGTGGGTGTGGGTTTATTTTACCATTGGAATCTCTTAGGTAAAATTTTGTTAAAATAGTGTGAAAACCATGATGAATCCTTATTGCAAACCTTAGTACATAATTCTTGTGTGAATCATCTACAATAAACGTACTCTACAGGATATTGAGAAGAGTTATACATTGTTTCATTATTTTATTTTCTTATAAATTAAAGAAATAATATCATAATGTTACCATAATTTCTTCCTATATCACAGCATTCAGCCTGGACACAACATGGTTCCATGGATATATGTCAATCAACATGGGTTTTGGAGTGACAATTACAATGTAAATACTAAACATAGCCTTATTGGGATTCACATGTTGGCCTCGTGCATTCCATCTAGTGTCAAATTTGACGCCTTTTCTTTTCACCTTAAGAACATGGGCTAACACCGTCAAACTACGGTGCACATATGTTTTATGGGATGTCGTTCCTTCATCCTCGACCATTTCATATATATAAACATCATCTATATGTTCATCTGAAATAGTAGAAATGACATGTGCTGATGGTTGTTGGACCTCAACACTAGGAGCAGCAACAGGTTCAAAAACTTGTTGTTGCTCTGTACTATGAGCAGCAGTAGGATCAACAGCAGCAACAATAGTAGCTTGAGAGACTTTTTCAGCCTCTAGGTAAGGAGCACCAGAACATCTAGAAGTCATTATCTACAAAAGTGGTTGAACATTTAATTTAGATTACATAAATTCAATAATGATGAGATAATAACATGAGACAACAAGATGTATATTTAAACAAAATATAACCTATTTATTGAACTCTGTTTCCTTTTTTCAAAGCCTGAATGGATTTGGCGCCTCTATCTATTATCCAAATCACTTAATTGTGGTCTTCCATAACATACAAAACGTCATATACATTGGGACCGTTGTAAAATTATTGCGATGTACCACTGAAAGGATCTTCCTCAATTGATTTTTTATCAAACCCTTCAATAGTTTTGGACGATAACAGAATAATCGACCACTTTCATTTTTCGGGATCTGGAACATAAAATACTTATACCCCTTGTGATTCCATTATAAAATATTCATCTTTCAACCATTCTTTACTAAAATAAACATTCACAAATCCCAATTCAATTATTTTAACACCACTGTTGTTATCAACTCATTTGTATTAAAAAATAGGCAATTGGAGTGTTGTATAATCCAACTCCCATATTTGTTTGATAATGCCAAAGTATAACATATTCGCATATATTGGATTTCTGTCCTTACTACCAGAAACATGTATCACTTCAGCCACAAGTGTAACTCTAATATTTTTCATGGATGTGTCTTCATCATATTCATTTGTATAGAATGTATAACCATTAATTACATATCCATTATAAGATAATACATACACACATGGTCTGGCAGCTAAACATCGATGTTGTTCTGAAATTGAATTCAGATTTTCAGCTAACTCCTTTAAAATATGGACCTAAAACCAGCCTACAAACTGGTGATTATGTGTATTTGATATCTATTATTCATCCCTTGATGGATTAAACCACCAATGAATTTATTTGTGGGATTAAATATATGAAAAAACCTCCCAATTGTTATGAAAATCGTAATGGTGGACCTACTCCCGATCTGTAATATTGATTTTCTCAACATCTCTTCCAGAAATTCCCCCACCCTCAATGCGTCCAGTGTGATGAGATTTTGGGAGCCCAATGCTTTCTGCATCAGATAAGTATTCGGTATAGAATTCAATGGCTTCCTCAAAAATATATCTCTCTATAATACAACCCTCTGGATGACTTCTATTTTTTACATACCATTTCAAAATATTCAAACATCGTTCAACATGGTACATCCATCTATAGTGTATAGGACCACAAAGCTGAACATCAATCACCAAGTGAACCATCAAATTAACCATCATATCAAAGAATTATGGTGGGAAAAACATTTCTATTCCACATAATATGATCACAATTTCCCTTTCCATGGCTGAAAATTTTTCTACGTCTAAAACATTACTATATATATCTTGGAAAAAGAAACAATGTTTGGTTAAATTATTATGAACATTCTTGGAAAAAATGCAACATAAAGCAATAAGAATTAAATATTGCATCAAAACAAGGTAGTCATTTGATTTCAAACCTTTTAACTTCCAATCATTCAGTGACACAATGTTCTTGATATTTTATGAATACCCCTATGGAACCTTTACATCATGAAGAAGTTTCAAAACTGATATCTCTCCACCCTGGAAAGAGTGTAAGCAGCTTGAGGAAGAAACATTAAATTTCACCCCTTCACGGGATCCAAATCTTCTCATATTCCCAAGTCAACAAGGTCTAACCTTTCCTTAATTACATCCTTTGTTTCACCAGGGGAATTTAGCAATGTTCCGATAACACTATCTCTTACATTTTTTTCCACATGCATTACATCAAGAAAATGTCTGAGGAACAGAAAATTACAAGATGGTAATTCAAAAAAATACTAATCTCTTTTTCCAACTAATTTCCGTATGGTTTTTCGAAAATGGTTAACCAAAAACATTGTTCACATATTTTACTTTCTCAAACAGCTGATCATATGTTATTAGAGACAGTGTTGTGCATTGTTCTAAGCTTCCTTTTAATGATTTCATCCAAGATCGGTACTTATGCTGACAAGGTAGAAATCTATGATGTCATAGAAACACATATTTCAATGAATGTTTCATCATAATTGTTTATATATCTTCTTCGCACATGGGTATCCCTTGAGGTTATTTAATTCTATAGCCTAAAAAAGTTCCATAAGTAGGGAAATCATTTATCATCCCATACAACATATCTCTCAATGTGAATTATTCACTTTTATAAGCATCATACAAGATAACACCTAAAGACCAAAATAACATCAAATCCATGATCAAAGGAGCCAAATAAAAATTAATATCATTACCTGGTTGTTTTGGTCCTGATATAAGAATAAGTGACATGATGAATTTCCATTTCATGTATAACTCATGTGGAAAGTTATAATTTACTAAAATAACAGACCATGTACTATAAGTGATGGTTTTAAAAACAAAAGGATTCACTCCATCTATAGATAATGCAAGATAAAGGTTTCTCAGCTCATTTACAAATTTAGGATACTCATGATCAATTCTATTCAATTGAGGAGAGTCTTCCAGGTGAAATAATTTCCGATCTTTATTCTTTTCTCTACATTCCATGATAATGGTCTTGTAGCTTCTTCACTTCCATATAGATGCCTAAACCTTGGATTGATTGGAAAGTACCATACAACTTTCGTAGGACTGGATTCATCTTTCTTGTATCGGGAACCGCCACACTTTGGGAAGTATATAAGTGATTTTTCAACTTGTAAAACAATATACATTCTTTTAGGTAGGCATGTATTCTTTTATAAATCATGCCCATCGAGTGTAGATTTTGTTTAGCTTAATATTTTAGGCTTGGAAGCAAATTATCTTCTAGAAACATGTCATTCAAGAGAGCAAGTAGTTTCGTAAAACTGACATCACTCCATCTGTTACCTGTTTCCAATTTATACAACTTTAGTACAACTGAAAATGATGTATATTTAGTGAAACCAGCATACAATGACGTCTTTTCACAACTATTTTACTTCTCAACCAATTTTGGGCTATCACGGAGTTCATCTTTAACTATCCTTGTCATTTCCTCAATACAATATTTATCATCATTGATGTTTGTAAACACATCCTCTATATAGTCTTCATCATTATCCATATTTCTAATCATTGATGATCCATAAAAATAGTTCTATCCTAGCTAGTAGCTACATTCTCTTTTTATCCGTACTTATTCCAACATTTATAAGTCTGATCTATTACTTGACATATCAAATATTTTTCCAACACCTCTGCAGTAATTAGACTTGAATTACAACAACGTAAACATGAAAAAAGGATTTGAAAAGGGTCCTTTGTGTGATCCTTTGAAAACCTGATGAACTCTTTTACTCTACTGTCATACTCTATTGTCAAATGATTAGCATCCATCTAATCTTTATTCATCTCCATCTTATTTTAATCTTAAATAATAGTTTTTATGATTCAAATACACAAAAAAATATAAATATAATAGAAGAGAACCACTTCCTTATAAAAATAGATATTAATAGAGACTAAACATTTCTAATAATGATTTAAAAATAAATTGAAACAATATTGACCCCCTATAAAAATCACCACACTTTCCAGCACCCTTACCAACAGTTCTAGCACCCACCACCCTTGTAGGAAGACATTAAACGCCTTTTTAACCACCCCTACCAGACACCTAATTCAAAATAAAATAATCACATTAAACAGCCCAAAAATAGTGACCAAACTCAAATAAAATGAAAACAAGGATACCATTTCCATGAAAAAACTAATATAGTAGATACATTTACGGACACAAAGGGGTTCATGGGGGAGACAAATAACCTAGGTTTATCCAAAATTACTATGGAATATCATAGGTTTTGTTACCCAAAAAAAAAGAAATGGAAAATTAAGGTTAGTGAAAATAAATTCTATCATGAACATCTAAATGATATGCCATAACTCTTCATCTCCTTCCCCAAACTCATACCATGAACCACACTTGAAGCCTCTATGAGATCCTATTGTTTTAAATACACACTTTTCATTTCACACAAGTTCACTAAAAACAGAGATTTCTATGATACCTTAACACATAAAAAGGGCCTCAAACACATGATTAAATGGGACCCATCTATAACACCTATATTGTAACCACTTTATGAGCCACTGACAAGCCCACATGATTATGGTTCCCCTCTCAAGAACACATCTCAATGGGGGAATTTTTCATCTTCCTTGCAAGTCCAAATTCATACCAAACATCACTAACATGGGGTTTTGACAACTCCTACCATATACCTAGAAAAAAATTGAAAACATTAGGGAAAATAGTTTCTTGTACCTATTTCTAATAGTACAACAAGAAAAGTTTAACAGAAATAGATCATACCTCCAAAAACTCCTGGAGCCTCTTGGTAAAAAGGCTCTAGTGACTACAACTATCCAAGATTCTATCCACTAACTTCCCAATATAAGAGTCGTCTATTTAGGGGTAGTATTAGTATAATCAAACAAAAGTTTCATCCACCTCATGCTCCTCCCTGATCTCCTCCATCACTTTAGTGTTGTACAGACCTCCTTTCTCCAGTTCCTTCCTCTGTCTAGGCTATTCGTCGACTGCGTCTCTGACTATAGATTGAATGTTAATAAAATTCAATGTGATATGTATATACCAATCACAATAATATTAAATTCCATGGTGTAATGGGTTATCCATGAGGTACCTATGAATGATCGTTCCTCTTGAGATGAGACTTTCATCACACACCTACTGTGGGTGGGTGTTTCTAACCCTACATCTCAAAAAATCACAACCTTAAAAGATTATGATATGAACTCAAACCAAAGGCATAATCATAGAACACTAATATATCTATCCAAATATTAGTATTACATGTTGATTTCCCCCAAACCAAGAGAGGTCGGTCTATGAATTGAAAAACATAAATTAATGGATTTAATAAAAAGAGTTGAAATACAATCCAACCAAAAAATGGAAAATAATGTATGGCCTATATAGAAGGAGGGGAAAATTTTTAATTCACCATTGGTATACACCTCAATTTATGTATGACAAACTAATATCTACCTTATCCTAGTCCACCATGAACTCTGTTCAATTTTCCATCGTCTGTATAAGACATGACATATATGGGAAGATCCCTTGTAGGGATGAGTATTTCAATACCCAATAACACACCCTAAAAACACCATACATAAATCATCAAGAGTATTCATGTCACTAAACATATGTATTCCAAACAATATATGAGACATAATGATAACTAAGGATATCCCAAATATACTCATAAAATACTCTGAATCCAAAAATGTTTCAACCACTTCAAGTTGTAGATCCACTCAGGGTTTCAAGGTAACACTCCTCTGAGAGGAAATTCTACCCAAGATATAATTCCAATGATGAAACTCATCCTAGAGGTCACAATCATCTCATCAACCCAAGAAGAATCACATAGGTAATAGAGAGTGGTCACTCTCAAGATATACACTGCATCAGAAAAAATACCCCATCAGAAATATCATCTCATGATATAAATATAGGGGGTCAATGCCCAAGGCTTGATGGGGGGATACTAGAGTCTACTTAAATAATCCTCCAAGATAGGGGATAGACACTTGTGTAAGTGTTGGTAGTGCCAATTCAACAAACTGAACATAGGGAAAACACATTGGAAATAAGGTTTGCTTCAGGCTTCTCAGAGGGATACAAGCTCCAAGTCACTAAGTGACCTGTGGTCTATTGCTCAAGATCATATTCCACACCAACCCCCATAAAAGTGAACTGATACCACTCACTGTAGAATAATTATATTCAAAACTGAGAGGATTCATCTGAGATACATGATACATTGGACTAATACACCATATTAAAGATCAGATCTCAATACAAAGAGATGGGATTAATTTCTATGGCTTGTTGGGGGAAAATAGACCCTACTATAAACAACATCCAATATAGGGGATCAATTCCCATCTATGTGTTGGTGATTCCAATTCTATAAAACCAATATGGGGACAACATGAATGAAATGAGGATCACTTTGAGTCCCTTGAATTAATAAATGTTCCACGTTGCTGAGGGGTATGAGTTCTAATGAACATGACCTAATTCCATAATAACCCTCATATATGTGGACTAAGACAACTTAATCAAAAATAATAGAACTCAACAAAACTACCCTATTCATTAAGAAGATATAGAGGGGCCAAAATCCTTGGATGGGGTCATGAAGCTGCATTAATCCCTCATAGGAATTGACCAAGGGAACCTAATACACCAATACTAGTCTATAGAAGCTCAAAAATATCATAGAAGAAACAGAAATAAAAGGAAATAGATCTCAAAACTATCTTTAATGGAGGACATGATCTGTCCTTAGGGGTATATGACGTGTCTAAAAAATACTTGCATTGCACGTTTCTCATTTTCAAATCGAGTGATCTGTGATTCCAACTATGGAATGTGTAATGACCATCCACCAATTATTCATTGAATATTTGGCTAAATGAGAATTCAAACGATGAACACATGTATATTAGGGAGATAAATTACCAAAAATAAACCTAAAAGAAGTAGGGGAAAACTTACATAGAGTAAACTGCACCTGTGATGGAGCGAGAGAAGAAGAATCGAGCTATCAGGGAACCTTCTACACTAAATCAGGAGAGGAAGGTGCGACTGCCAAAGGGGGAGGTGCACGAGAGGAGCCATCAAATTTTGAGAAATGGAGGAGTAGGTTTCGTGGGGAGTTGGGTCCAGTGGGGAGGAGGAGAAGTAGGGTTCGTGGAGAGGAGGATCCGTGGAAGGGGTTCGAGGGGGAGTATAAGGAGTAGGGATAGCGGCAGAGTAGGGCTAGCGACGAAGATTTGGAAAAGAGATGATCGGTGGGGAGGGGATTTGTCGTAGGGGTAAAATACCGTGAGAGCTTAAGGGCATGAATAACAAAGGATATTGTGCACCCGATTATATAAAATGTTTCTATGGCTTTATCAGTGCTAGAAATGCAATGATAAAGGGATTTTTATCAAAGCCTTTTTAGCTCTGGTAAAGGGATTCTTTGTCAGTACTTTTTTAGCGCTGATAAAGCACACCACTTATCAGCATAAAATTTTAGTTCTGATAAAGGATCCCTTTATCAGTTCTTTTCTAACACTGATAAATAATCATTTTATTAACGCTAAAAATGAGCTGATAAAGAATCCATTTATCAGCGCTAGAATTTTAGCTCTTATAAGGGTTCCTTTGTCATCATTTTTAATTAGTTATGATAAATATTATCCTTTATTAGTGCTTTTTTTTCTTAGCGCAAATAAAAGGTGGTGCTTCCCTTTCCTGTTTTTGTAGTAGTGTGTCAACAAATCCTTCTTCAATCTGAATTTCACCAAGATCCTAAAATTTTAAGCTGAAATAGTCCCACATTTCACTACATATTTCAATTAATGATATCTCTAATGAAGAATCTCTTTCTTTCTTTACAGACTTATATAATATTTTTCAATTGTTACCTCTTCTAGGACTCATAGAAAATGAGATGAGATTGAGAGTTCTTCCCTTTTTTTAAAGGGGATGCTAGGAACTAGTTTTTGATCCTAAATGAGAACATCATTAAAAATTGGGATCATGTGTACAAATCATTCATAATGAAATTTTATCCCCAAATATTAAAATGAGAACTCAATACAAAAATCCCATGTTTTTATCAAGACGATAGTGAATTTGTTCATGAATCTTGGGATAGATTCAAGGACCTGGTTAGAAAGCGTCCCCATCATCAACATCCATCTCACCTTATGATGGATACATTCAATGAAGGGTTA
The DNA here is from genome assembly GCA_963277665.1 of Viscum album. NCBI lineage: Eukaryota > Viridiplantae > Streptophyta > Magnoliopsida > Santalales > Viscaceae > Viscum > Viscum album. The sequence goes on from OY728161.1 coordinate 1,879,330,024, forward strand.
TCCTCCTCTATAAAAACATATTTGATATAGGTGTTGAGGTTAATTACAATGACAAGATAGATGAAGATTTGAGACAAATATTTAACAATCATTCCTTGAACCGTGGACAAAAGAATTAAAAAATAAAAAGAGTTAATCCATACCCAAAAACAGGTTCAATGAATGATACACAAGCCAAAACTATTGAAATCATAAACCAACTTCATTCGTTAATGAACCATAGATAAAAAATTGTTAATCAATTGGGTAGTCAATATATTAACCAATCTTTAAAGGAATAGTGTTTCCAATGTGGAATGTTTGGGCATACTGAAAATTTCTATCCTAACATAGATGTGCCATCCCAATAACATGAAAAAATAAATTTTTTTAACTATGGTCCGAGAATTCCTCCTAAAGAAGAACCTTTTTTAAACAATTACAATCAAGGGTATAGGAAATGTCTGAAATTTTCCTCTAAATAACAATGCCTTATTAAAAACACTACTGTCCCTAATTATCAGAACCAACCAAGTCAAAACTTTCAAATCAACAAAGGGGTGAGAATTCGAACTCTTAAGGTAAAAATTATGGCCAAATGTCTACTAAGATGGAACTAATTATGAATAAAATGAACTCTGGAGAAGAAATATTAATTAATAAAGTATATGAACATGAATTCAATATGAAACAGATAAAATGAAATATGATGATAGAATACAGAATATGTAAACACAACTTGGACAATTAGCTAGAGATTTGAATTCTAGGGACTAAGGTAGACATCCAAACATAAATGAACGTAATACTAGGGATAAAATCATGTTTTTAGTCACTAGAAGTGCGTTTAATACACATAATATTTCTAAAAAAGACTTTAAAAATGACAAAGATGCATAATTTGTATGAAGTTGAAAAAAATATGCTTTGGTGTCAATCTATAAACTATGAAAAAGCTGTCGAGAGTGATGAAAATCTGAATTTTCACCTGAAAATCAAGCTGCTAATTATTCTAAAAATCAAAATAATAAAGGAAAATAAATGATTGATGAATATTTAAGGTATATTCTTTGTTTTCTAAAAAATATTCCACACCCATCCCATTCCCTAGGAAAAATGAAACCACAAACTAACACCAAGGATGAACTTCTTCAGTTCCATGGTCTCTTAACCAACTCACAAGGGGACCTTAATTTTATCTAATATTTAATTCAAATACCATCTTACTTGAAATATCTTAAGAAAATTGTTTCAAACAATAAGGCCCTAAAATTTTTTATACTTATAGACTCACTGAAGAGTGTAATGATGTACTCCAAAAAAATCACAACCAAACTAAAGGACCTTGGTACCTTTGTTATCCCATGCACCCATGTAAATTATGATCAATTCAACTGCCTTTGTTACTTAGGAGCTAGTATTAACCTACTCCCATACTCATTGTTTCAACAGTTGAGATTGAGTGATCTTCAACCTACCACAACCATACTTCAGTTAGATGATTGTTATTTCACTTATCCTATGGCTAGGGTAGATGATTTGATATTTGGGGTAGGTAAGATTTTTATACCAGATGAGTTTTTATTTTTATATATTAAGTGTGATCAAGATGTCCCCATCATTTTGGGTGGGCCATTATGTTCCATTGGTTGTGTTGTAACTGATGTGTCTAAAGGTCTGCTAATTTTCAAAATTAGAGATGAATAATAAGAGTTTAATGTGTTTAAAAATGTGGAAGGACCAGCATTCCCTGAAAACTATTAAAAATTTGAGTCCTTAGAAGATGAATGTTAATATAAAATATTGAAGAATCAGAAAAACAATCCCTTGTTGAATAAATTATTTTTGGAAGCTGAAAACCATGATTTTCTAGTCTGACAAGTTTATAGTTATAATCAAACTCTTACTCTAGATATTTTGTTCAGATCTAGACAACTGTCTAGTTTCTACTATAGGAGAGTCCCCTGTTTCTAAACATAGGAAATTTTTGAGTCAAATTGAGGGTGAATCTATTTCCACCAACACTGCTGAGAACTTTGATGATTTTGAGGGAGAGATTTTGAGACAAATTGGTGATTCTCCTTTAATAAATCTGTTAAATATCGATCCGGAACACTTGGATAGTGAGTTTTCAACTTTGGATAGAATCACTATAATGTCTAAAACTGAAAATGTTATCAAAAATATTTCCCCATGGGAAAATATTTATAAGATATATGTTGATTATTTTCAACCACCTATTCCCAAGAGTATTAATTCTAGTAAAAAATCATTCATTATTGAAATAAAACCACTTCCTACTAATTTTAAATATTCATTCTTAGGTGACCATTACACTTTTCATGTCATTATTTCTACTGAGCATAATGAAAATCAAGATGAGAGATTGATGAATGTTCATAAAAAAGTTTAAATATGCAATAGGTTGGACCATAGCTGACATCAAGGGTATTAGTCCCTCACTTTGCATGCACAAAATTCTTATGGAGCCTAATCATAAACCTAGGGTACTGTATAAAATAAAGTCAAATCCAAACATTAAAGAAGATATAAGGGAGAAAGTTATCAAGCTGTTAGACACTATTATCAATTATCCCATCTCTAATAGTGCATGGGTCAGCCTTGTCCAGGTAGTCCTGAAGAAGGTAGGTTTGACTGTTGTTAAAAATGAAAAAAATAAAGAAATCCATATTATGATAGCAACAAAATGGACTGTCTGTATTAATTATAAGAATCTGAATGAATCCACTAGAATGTACCATTTTCAAATTTCTTTCCTTGATTAAATTCTTGAGAGGCTTGCATGAAATGAATTTTTCTATTTCATGTATTGGTATTCTAGTTACAACCAGATTCATGTTCCTCCAAAAGAGCAGAAGAAGACTACTTTCACATGCCCCTTAAGGACATTTTCTTATAGGAGGATGTTGTTTGGGTTGTGTGGAGGTCCATCGACTTTCAATGGTGTATGATGGTTATCTTTTCTGACATGATTGTGAGAATAATTGAGGTATTCATGGATGATTTATTCATTGTGGTTAGTTCTTTTGATACTTGTCTTGGAAATCTCATGTTAGTTTTGGAAATATGAAATGATACCAACCTTGTACTTAATTTGGGAAAAGTGGCAATTCATGGTCATAAATAGTATTGTTTTGGGAAATAAAGTGTCAAAGAGAGGTATGGAAGTTTAAACTTCTAAGATAAAACACATTCAAAAACTCCCACCTTAGAAAAATGTTAAAGGTGTTATAAGTTTTATAGGTTATTCCAGTTTTTAACAAAGGTTTATTACAGAATTTTCAAAAATTACTAATTCCTTGTGTTCATTACTGGTCAAATATGAACCACTCAATTTTTATGAAAACTGTTTGAAATATTTTAATCTTCATAAAGAAAAACTCACTACATCACATATCATTGCTACACCTCATTGGAATTATCTTTTGAACTTATGTTTCATGCTAGTGATATGGTTGTTGGAGCTATCCTTGGACAAGAGAGAGATAGGTATCTACTTGTGGTGTATTAGGATAATAGGCTGCTAGATGAGGCTCAAAGAAATTATACCACCACAGAAAATGAATTTTTAGTTTTGGTGTTTACTTTAGAGAAGTTTAGACATTGTCTTTTAGGATTTAATGTCATCATATTCGTTGACCATTATACATTGAAGTACTTTTAATCTAAAATGAAAACAAACCTAAGCAGAATAGATAGATTTAATTGCTGCATGAATTTGATTTATAGATTTGGGATAAGTAGAGACTAAAATCTTAGTTGTTGATCACATTTATCGAATTCCTCGTACCCATTCTGAAGATCCAAGTGAGATTCATTCTTTCCTTCCTGATAAAAAACTGCTCACTATATCAATCAGGTAGTCTGCATGGTTTGCATACTTTTCCTATTTCCTTGCAGTAGGAGTATTTCCCAAAGATCGGTCATATAATCTATGGAATAAATTTATTTCTGAACATAAGTACTACCTTTGTGATGACCAATTGTTTTTTAGTTTACGTGATGATGGTATTATTAGGAGGTGTGTGTCTGAGGTAGAGATGCTTCATATTTTTTTTTGTTTTCACTTCTCAGCTATTGGAGGTCACCATAGTGGTGAAAGGACAGCTCAAAATTCCTCTAATATGGTTTCTATTGGCCCACCCTTTTTAAAGATGTTAGGAGTTTTTTGGTTGGCTGTGATAAGTGTTAGTTGTAAGAAAATGTGGGTAGGAAACAAAAGTTACCCAAAATGGTATTTTATAAGTATAAATTTCTAATGTTTGGGGTTTAGATTTCATTGTTCCATTTCCATCATCTCATGGGAGTTAGTAAATAATATTTGTTATTGATTATGTTTCTAAGTGGGTTGAGGTAGTGGAACATCCCAAAATTCAAGCCATTAATGTTATAAATTTATCAAAAATAATATCTTTTCAATATTTGGAGTCCCAAAAATCTTCATTAATGATAATGTAATATATTTTATGAACTGAAAATGTAAGCCTTTGTAAGAAATGTATGGTTGTGTTCATAAGACTAGAACTACTTATCATCCATAGTCTAGTGGACAAGTGGAAATTTCAAATAGTGAGTTGACAAAAATTATTGAAAAAATTATGTCACACTCTAGGAAAGACACGTCTCTAAAATTGGATGAAGCTTTATGGGCATATAGAATGTCTTTCAATACACCAATATGTATATCACCATATAGGATTTTGATTGGAAAGTTTTGTATTTTCTTTTGGAGATGGATCACCAGCCTTTTTGGGCTGTTAAGGCCTTAAACATTGATTTAAATAGTGTTAGGGAGAGAAGATTTCTTATGCTAAGTGAGTCAGACGAGACAAGGATAGAGATTAATGATAACTCAATATTTTACAAAGAGGAGACTAAAATAATTCATGATGCTATCATTCAAACCAATGAGTTCAAACCTGGAACGAAGGTACTTCTCTATAATTCTATACATAAGTCTTTCCTAGAAGACTTAAGACCAAATGGTTTGTAATTTTTAATGTTGTGAGAGTGTTGAAGAATGGAGCTGTAGATTTTTAGGTCAAAAAAACAAACACATTCTAGTTAATGGGAAGAGAGTGAAACTTTATTTTAAGGGGCAGCTAAAGGGCTCAGTTGCCTTAATTTTTCTTGATAATTTATTCTTAATAAAGTCTGGTTTAAGACATTATTCTTATTTCTACATGGGAGGAAACCCATGGTTCTTGTTTTTTCCTTTTTGTTTTTTCATTTTTGGATTTTGAATTATAAATTATTCATGCTATATTTTTGTGCAATTCCTTCCTTTTCTTTGTTTTTCCGTGGTTGTTTTCTATGTCAGGGTGCCACTGATGTGTCACATCAGACTGCAATTCACACGCTATAGGATTAATCACAAACCATTTCAGGGAACTAATTTAATTTCTTTATTATTTTTTCCTCCTCCAGTCACTTTAATAAAAATTCACTAGTAAGTCATATTTTTACTACTATCGATGAGTCACTAACTCACTGATTCCCCTAAGCCATGAAAAAACTACTATCAGTGACATATTAGTAGTGTTTCTAGTGACCCAGTTAATGTTACTAAAAAAGCAGCTTGTAGTGGAAATAAATTTCGTTTCTAGCTTTAGATAGAAGTTCTCCTACATGAATTTTTGGGAAATTGTGCTACATATTTCTCTAATTACATCAGCTAAAAAAATTATTATGTATCTATATTTATGATAAAAAATCATGTTGTATTTCACCTTTTTGAAAATATTTTTTTACATGTCACTATGCTGTATAAAAATTATTCAAGTTTATCCTTGCATGAAATAGAATTTCATTATTATAAAATCTTCTCACTGTGTGGAATTAAGTGTGTGTGTTAGGGGGGGTACATGAAGATTGGTTTTAGTGTTTTTATTGAATATTACTAGTTGAGGGGTGTTTGGAATGCATGTTTTCTACTTTATTTAACATCTAATTGAAATAAATCTGATGTACTTTCTTACACCCTTTTCACATACACCCACAAGTTACATGCTATTTCTCTAACATTCTTAAAAATCATTTCCACTGACTATCATTATATTGAATGTGAACCTTCTATTAAATAAAAATTTTGGTAAACACATATTTTTTTTGTGAACTTTAATGTGACCCATAACATGTCATAAATCTAATCAATTGAATATTTGTTTTGAACCATAACTGTGAAATAGTTCTTCTCCACATTTGTATTTTGACATTGGGGAAAAAGTTTAGTTTTTCGTGTGGGTGAGGGGGTTAATTATTGACTGTGATAAACAGTTCATGTAATAAAATCCAATAAATTCCCATTACTCTTAAATGTTTTTAGTAAAAAATTGGAAATTTTTTTCAAAATTCATTCACAAATATATATTATATAGGCTTCAAATTCAACTTCAATTGAGCCTTGCATAAAGATAATAACTTTTATGATCTTAAGAAATTCTTTGAATATAAAATTAATGTTGTTTAATGATTGTTGATTAAACATGATTAGTGATTTTATGGAAATTTGGTTTAGGAATTGCTTTTGAGATTGATATGGGTTACATTTTTATGGAATTGAAATAATAAACCATTGAACTGGAAGTTTGAACTTGATTTTATAGGCATCGATCTTCCTTAAATTTTTAAAATTAATCACCTTAGTGAGCCAAATTATATGATTTTTTATATATCTTCTAAATCCAGATTAATTTGGACATTTGGGATCCCATGGTGAATCTATGAGACCCTAGATGCTGGGTGTGTTTTTGTTAACTATAATACCTCTTTAAACATTGAATTAGTGCATTTCATAGAGCTCAAAACATATTACATGGCTTAGAAAAATTTAAAAAAAGTGTCTATGGTAAAAAATGTGTTCATTAAGGTGAGGGGAATGATGGATGATAAATTAATAAGGGGAAAATTAGTTTATAAGGTAATCATTTAGGTTATATCAATAAGGTGTTTCAAAAAAATTATTTTTTAGACCTAGGTGAAAAGTCAATGTATAAAGTTTCTTGGGTTAATATTTTAATTCTACATATTTCTAACCTATTATGACTCTTAGACTTAGAAAATAGGCTTGGTTTGAAGTGATTCACTATGAGGAATCATATATGAGGGAGGAAATCTTCATTGATAGAGATTTATTACACTTTCAATTACCCTTTGGGTAATTGTTTTAGGCAAGATTATATGTTAGTTATCTTTTCAAAAGCCTATTGACTGTTCAATATTCTGTTTTCATGTTGTTGGACGTGTTACTTTTTGTGCAGATTAATAAATATACATCTCTTTTGCAAAGATAATAATGCCCGATATTGTTTGCGGACCAACAATGTTTATGTGGGGGGATTTTATGTGGCCTTCTTTTTACACAGTTTGAAACACCTTTTAAATTAATTTTTAATGATTTAATAAATAATGTTACACTATTTACTAAATTAATGAATTTTGTGTTATTATAATTATATTCATTAATTAATTAAATTTTATTAATAATTATGTAATTTGAGTATTTAATGTAATTAATTTAGACTCTCTAAATTTTATAGTCATATAATTCTCCTCTTAGTTTTTATGTTTTAATTTGGTTGACTTTTTATTATTATTACATGTTTATTAATTAACCAGAAAAATTATGTTGATTACATTTAATTAATTTATTTCTCAATTAAAATATATAATTATTTAATTTTATTTCATTAAAATAAGTTGACTATTAATTTTTTATGTTTAATTATTCAGTAAGTTTTTATTATAAGTTAAGTTCTTAAGTTATAATTTAATAAAATAATGTGTTTTTAATATAAAACATCATATAGCTAATTAGTATATTAATTTAGTTTTTTTAATCAATATCTTCATATTTTAATTTTATTTAAGTAGTAAAATTTTATGAGACCTAAAACTAACAATGAGACTGACAGAAGTTTCCGATGACACATTGAGTCACTGATGCAATACTTTTTCACTCACTAACTTTCCTTTAATCAATTTGATTAATTTTTTTTAATTTTCTTATTAATTTTAATCCTTTTTAATTCATTTTAATAATAATTAAGTTTAATAATTAAATATTTAAATTTAATAATTTCAATATGTAATTTTAAAGATTAATTTTAATTTAACTAATAACCCAGTTTTAGTTTATTAGTTAATTTTTTTCATAGTTTTTTGTTTTAGTTTAAATTTATCTTATCAATTTTCATCCTTAATTAGTAATGTTTTTGTTTATTTTATCAATTTTCACTGGTTGAGGAGGAGTTTCCAAATGATTACCACTGAAATGAAGCCAAATAAGGGAGGGGGACCCGATCCACGCTGGAGTCTGCTGCGTGAGGAGCCGAGTAGAGTCGTCGCCGTGATCCATCACCGTGAAGAGGAAGTCGTGCCACCTTAGGATAAGGGTGAAATGCCTCAGGTTTTAATAGATGATGTCATCGGAAACGTGCAAAAGAAGAGGTCGACACCCGCTTCCACCCCCCCCCCCCACTTAGGGCATCATGGAATTTGGGGTAGGAAATAAATTAAACAAGTAAAATAATTAATTCAAATAAAAACTTAAATACAAGAACTTAATAAAATATAAGAATATAACTAAAATATAAAATAATAAAAGTATTTATAATAAATTAACAATGAATAATAATAAATCTAAATTTAAAAAACAATTTAAATTAACTATTAAATTATCTAATTAGTTAATAACAAAAATATTAAAAATAAATAATAAATAATATCAAAATTAATAAATTTTGAACAAAAACTTTAATTATAATTTAATAGAATATTTATAATATTTTTATTAATAAAATAAATTATTTAATCTAATTATGTTGGTGAGGAGCGGCTATAAGTTGTCCTATTTGGGTGATTCCCTCTATGACTTACGGGTCATGTAATTGTCTCTAAGCCTTCGGGCCTTGTAAGGGTTCCGCCTCACCCCTTGAAAGGTGGATTATCAAAATAAAAAATGACGGTCTTCAGGCCATTCCAACCCATACTATTAATAAATAAATTTTTACTCTTAAATATTTAACATAATTATAATTTATTAACTTAATAATCTAATATGTTCTATAACAATAAATTAATAATAACATATAAAAAATTATATAAAGCAATATTTATTATGCAAACTGGAAATTATTTTTATTTAACATCCTTTATCTAATTATTTATTTATGTAATTATTTATTTTGACTTTTTGTTTTAACTATTTTAAAAATCCTCTATTTTTTTAACTTGCACGTACATAGAGTTTCCCAAAACACGTCCATGTGCCTTCAACCAAGTCACCGGGAGTTAGTTACAAGGGAACAACTAAAGCAACGTGTGATTGACAAAAAATTAAAAATGTACAGTTCTATAGCGAAGAACACTTGAAGTTAGTGGAAAATATGGGTGACATGAAATATTTGATGGATGTATTAAAAACAGATAAATAGTAGAATTTGGGGGCATTGAGACCATCATTTGAAAACTTCACAAACATCGGATCAAATCATAACCCTATAGAAGATCTTGGAGAGACATTTTCCAAGAGTATAGGAGCAGATCATCATTTGTGGAGTTCTTCCTCCTAATTGAATTAAATTATTGTACTCTTCTCTAGAATTTTTTCAATTACAATAGTGAAAATGTAAACAATTTTTAGCTAAATCATAGAGTTCAGGTAATTACTTCTTCTACTGGTTATCTTTTACGCCTTTCACATTATAATTTAAATGTGTTCTAAATTGCTTAGAGAGATTAATTCTGAAAGCATTAAATTACACAGTACCACTAGAACTTAATATAAAAACTCCAAAATCATTCAGTGAGAATGATTGGGGATACATTTTCTACAAATTTTAATTCAAAATAAAATCTTTAGAACTAAAGGAGAGTCTATTCTGTTGTACTTTTCAATAAAAAATTTACTGTTGAACCTTTTTTGGATTGGTGAATTCCAAGAATGTTCAATATGAAAAAATTATCTCATGAAGAGGGAAATAAGTTAGTCTCCTTTTGTGGTGTGTTGGAACAACATTCCAATGATGGGTAATCCTTTTAAAATCACTAGAATAGAGTTTTCCCCAATATTTGATTCTGAATGTTTGTTTATCAGCATTCTATATTTCTGTTTCTTACTACTTTCAATCCATTTTCTACATAATATTAGTTTATATTAAAAATACAAAAAGAATGTGGTGTTACTTTAATGACTTAAAATACACAAAATATATAAAAATTAATAAAAGAAAAGAAAATTAAATAATGTTTTCCCTCACTACTTACAAAAGTGGGGTGTTTAGAGTTTTTTTAAGGAGAAGTGGTCATCAACCTTCCCTATGGGTTTGACCCAACTTGCCACTATATAGTAGTAATATTAAGACATAAATTTTAAACTTTGATATGATTTCAATAAATGTTGTGTAATATTTAATTCCATACTCAAGGTGAATCTGATATACCATTTCTTCGCAAAAAGTTTTAAAAAAATGGTGGATGTTCTTAAGAATTCTGACTCTGCTCTCATGAATATAATGTTTATTTTGATTTATAGATTTAAAAGGATGAATGAATTATTTTCTTCATTATCAAAAATATACAATAATTTGATCCCAAAATTCATTATGCTTTTAAAAACAACTTCCAACCAATTTTGACACAATAATATTCCCCTGTGGATTTTTTTTCAACCAAGGATCACAAAACCCTTTACTTTGTAACAATAAGATATGGATTACATATCAACAATTCTAAGCCAACATCGGCTACCTAATTTTTAGAGACAATAATAATTGATAGAAAAACCATGATGTCCATATGTTTGGACTCGTGTACAAACTTAAGAATTTCATAAAAAAGTTATTCACATCTTCCACTTATATAAAAACAAAATCCTCCAATAACCGCTCCAAAAATATGTTATAATTGTTTATACATTTACATGATAAAATCACTTCTTACCAACGACTCCCCCTATGTAAATTTTTCTTTTAAAGGTTTACCATCAATAAATCGATATAATTATGAAATAATTCTACCCCTTAACACAACTATACGAATACTAGATGAGAGAGTGTATTAAAACCCATACCAAAACCATAATTAGAATGATGATGGATTCCCAGGTTCAGCCTTAGTTTTTTAAAAGGATTCGTTAGTAAATGTTTTATGATAATTTTAGTAACATGGTTTAATATAGAAACATAGTCAAAACTAAAATAATTATTATTTACATTCTCTATTATTTAGTGATATTTTATATCAATATATTTTTAATGATAATGTTGTACCATATTTCTTGTATGATTGATGGAACTTTGATTACCACAACCCAAGGGAAAGGGAAACCTTACTTCAAATTCAAAATTTACCATCTAAGACCATATCCACATAAGGTGAGTAGAAACTTGAGTTTTAGTAACACACATAGATTTATCCATGATAGGAGTTACATAATTTTATTTCCTTTTATTCTAACTAACATAACTTTTTTTGAAAAGAATTTTTTCTCAGATGTGGTTGTTTTATCATCACCATTTCCTAAAGAACCAGTATCCGAATTCCCAAACAAGTCAACTATTTTTTTAGATATCATACATGATTCTTAATTTTTTTTATTCCTTTTATAAATTTGAGAATTATTTTTCCAACAAATAGATGTGATTACTTTGGAGAACACATAAATAATGCACATATAGGAACCACATAAAAAATGGTAGTTCATGAGCTAGTAAAATGTAAAAAAACATCCTATCAACTTTTTAAAATCCTTAGGATTAACTTCCATGATTTATCCACCATTCGAAAACTTAGTTCCTACTAAAATATTTGAGGAAAAAGTTTTTTAATTGTCAATTTCAAACTTATCATGATGTTCTATAGAATACATTTCTTGAGAAATAAATATTTGTTTCTAATTTTGTAAAATTTGTAGGCAAAGAAAGTATTTCATTTGTCCCAGCATGTACATCTCTATAAATTTTCATCTCTTCAGAAAATCATTGAAATGTTTATTGATCATTTACAATTAATATAAGGTTATCAACATTAAAAATTATTAAAAGGTAAAACATCAGAATTTATTTTATATAATGGTTACTATCAACTACTAATTTCATAAAACTAATCTTCCTCTCGAATTTAACCAATTTGGAGTACCATTCCATCATAGATTCCTTTATCCCACAAAATTAATTTCTTCAACTTTCACACAAAATTTTCATCATTCCCAATAATAAATTTACATGGTTTTTAAATATAAAATTTAATATCATGATCACTATTCATGATTTATAATTTCACATCCATTTAAAAAAAGTATCCTAGGAGTATCCTTTGCACGCTAATATTTCTTTGTTTCATATCACATCATCTCATTCATCTATATTGTTCCAAAAACCCCTACATTCTACCAATAACATTGTTTTAATTTGGTTTCGTTATGAGTTCCCACAACTCATTATTTTCTATCCGATACATCTCTTAATTAATATCTTGAACCCATTCTGGATACTCCAATGCTTTATTACCATATTCTGGATCAACATTTGTATAAAAATAAATATGTTAAATTGTTTTTGATGTTTTTCTTATTTGATCCATTTGATATTGATCACCACTTTTTTCTCAGTTTCTACTAGCTTCCTTTGTATGAGATTAGATTTTAAAGAATCATCCTTGTAAATAAAAATTATCGACTCTAATTCTTCTCCTTGAGCAGGATTACAAATTATTTCATCCTTATCAGAATCCTTTTCAGAAATTATTTCATGATGTTCGTCTTCCTTATCTACATGAATATGTTTATCTTCATTAGTATTTTTAAAAACATTTACATCAATAGAGTCATATAATCTTCACGATTATATGTTGAAACAAAAGTACCATATTCATTCCAAATAATAGAGAAGAAAAATTATATCTTTTCCTCCCTACTAAAACTTTTCATTGTTTCCACCTTTGTTATTTATGAAGTATGGACTCCCAAAAACTCTTATGTTTTTTAAAATTTTAGTTTTATCATGAAATATTTCATATAGAGTTATATATGAACATGGTCTACTGAAAAATCCGTTTTTAATATATATAGAAGTGATCATGGAATGCCTCAAAATGTAAAGAGAAAGATCATTTTCATGTAACATCGCGTTCGAAATTTCAACCAAACATAACTTTTTGGATTTTAAACACCCCATTTATTTGGGGAGTGTATGGTGTAATAAACTCATTCTAAATTCCATGCACCTCATGATAAATTTTATATTACTCATTTTTTAGTCACCACTATTACAAGTTCTTAAATTATTTACCGAATAATCAAAGTCCATCTAGTCTTTCCGCCTAAAACATGTAATCATTTTCAGAGAAAATGAGTAATGTTACATATAGATAACAAAAGTAATGATAGAAAAGTCATCAATGAATGTAATTATTTACTTATCTCATGAGTTTATTATTTTCCCATTGGACCACATATATCAGAATGAATTTGTTTTAGTAGTTTTTTTTGAAAAATGGTCATCATTTTTATGCACCAAATTAGTAATCATTCCTTTTTAAAAAAATTGAGAAATCAAAATCTTCTTATTGACATATCATAAATAAAAAGGATACATCTTGATGTTGATAACTTCATCATGTTTCTCTGATACATGTTTACTAAACTCTTATGAAACTGCTAATTTTCTTCCATCATACTCTGGTAATAAGCCTTTTGAACCTCACCAAAATGGAACAAGTTTCTATTTATATGTTATCTTCTTATAGAAATCTTTCGATTCTCCACACATTTCATAAAAAACCCATATTTTCTAAATATAAATTGGTTTACCTCATCAAAAAAAATTATACACTAAGGTTGTTGGGTTTCATCCCATCAATAGACAATGCTTTCTTGGATATCGATATTTCATTCCAAATGATGGTTGATCCAACGCTTTTGATTCTGAGTGATTCACCATTGAAAAATATTATTGTTCCTTATTTTAAATATTCTTAGTTTAATAAATACATTATATCTTCTATATTATGATACGAACACCTGCTATCCAAGATCCAAGGTCATTCATGTTTTATATATTTGAGAGAAATTTATACATAATAGATTTTTCATTGAATTTATATTTCATAATATATGGCTTCTGAGAATTGTTAACCATTTTTTGTGCCGGTAATAGAACATGGAATCCTTTTATAATATTTCCATGTTTTTTCACATATCTCAAAAATTATATCTAGTGGTTGGAATCTATTTTCATATTTTAATATTAACATATTAATGTGTCTGAAAAACAACATTCTCATACTTCGTCCTTTTCTAGGATTGAATCCACCTAAAAATTTTCCTCTTTTAATTTGTATTATAGCAAAAAAAATTTCTAAACCTAAACTTATTTTATATATGTCCAAATCCATCAAAATACCAATAGTATCCATGGAAATGATATTTTCTTTTGAAACTTCTATACTCCTGGTGTTAGGAATATGTTTCCTCTCAAAATACATAACATTGAATCTTATGAAATATCAAACATTTTATTCTTGTCCACATATATAACTCTCCCCTATTTCTTCTGGTTGAAAACAATTTTAGCTTTCCTTTCAACCTTTGAAAGTATCATTTCATCCATCTCAAGTTTACCCTTTCCAGATATTTCTCCAACATTAGAGATAAAATCATTGAAACTTATAACCATTTGGTCAGATATAGAATGTTTTTGTTGGACAAGTTCCAACTCATCTTCTATTTCCTTCAACATTACATACATATTTTCATTAGGTTTCTTTTATTTCTCAAATGATTTTTTTCAAATCATAAATCTATTCAAACATATTAAATTCCTCATAAAGTAGACATTTAAGAATGTTTGTATAGTAATTTTCATTTTGAAACTTCCTTGATCCTCTTCCAAGCCTCCTAATCTCTCTCGAACATGCTTTCAATTATTGTTTTAGATGAAATTATTATTGAGGTTCTTATTATTTAGATCAGATACTTTAAAACCATTCATTGTTTACTGTTGTGATGAAGGTATTTTCTACCTCATATTCCTTAGAATTTTCAATTTCAGGTTCCCTATCTTATTATTCATCCGATTTTGATATAAAACTGTGTATTTTGGTTTTGAATAAATTTTTATCTTTCCCTTTTGAAAATTATTTAGCTTATCATATTGTTTCTTCAAAAATATTTTCTGCCTTCTAGCATCATCATCGCCAGCCTCTTCATTATTTATTCATGGAATATTAGTTGAAATGTTTCCAACATCTAAAAATTCAAAACATGTCTTGGTATGTCGCCCATTTTAATTACATATACCTACTTTAAAATTTATATTAAACAAGTATTAACATTCATCAATATTTTTTTTGTGCCACATACACTGAACAAGAATCACCATCCTCTTTTTTATCAAGAATATTATTATTCTTTTATTTCATGGAATATTTTTAATACATTTCACGCTTATATTTTTTTCCTTTATATAATTGCCCCTTATAATTTAATAATTAATGAGAGTACTATGAAAATCCTCAAGAGATAATATTTCATGTTCTAAATATTCCAATGAATAAATTATAGCATCAATCTTGTTGGGAAGAGTTATCGTGATCTTTTAAAAAAAGGAGATTCATCAATCATTTCAGAAAGAAGTTTGATGGTTCTCACAAATTCATTCTCCAAGGTAAAGAATTCAACATATGATTAATATTATCTCTTATTTCAGTCATCATACTATAGTTTCTAGATTTGTATCTTTTCCTTCTTCACTTTTTTATTTCCTTTAAAAAAAATCAAATTACCCATATATAATTGGAATTGGTAAAACCCAATACTACTAAAATCTATATTTCAAAATGTTATGAGAGTAAGGCATTATTATATCTTCCATAATTATTATGATTCTTAGTATTAATTGATGCGAGAGGAACATTTTCATTGATATGAGGAAATTCATCTATTACGGCTTCATGAACACCCTACCAAAGAGACATAACAAAAAAATAAACATTTCATATTAATATATTTTAAAGTTATCATCATATGATTTTAGAATACCCTTACGGGTCAAACAAATAAAATTATCCATATCAACTTATCATTAAAAACATAATAAAATAGTTGATAATGGGAACCTTCATCTCTGATACCACTTGTAATTTCCGATCCCATATCAAGTATCATTGAGTTGGGGAGAGGGTGAATCAGTTATATTTTTTTTCTTTTCATTTTCATTCCTTCTAATACAGAATTCTCCTATTGTTAATGATTTATAACATTCACTAAAAAAAATAATCACACAGCCACAGGAATACAAGAATTTAAAAGGTTCACTACTCTTCAAGCATAACAAGACCCTTAATATGGTATGGGAACAATAAAATACGATAAAATACAGTAGAAAAAAAATTCTTTTGTGTGGATACAAGAAGTACGATATACCATTTCAATTTTGTGAAACATTGTTTAATACAATAGTGCATGTGCCTCATATAGCATGAAATAATGAAATAAACTTTTTGTAAAAATTTCTGAAATTTTTTACTATGCAACCAAGTATACATTAACATATATGATCTTCAAGAAAATACTTCACATTATTAATCTTTAGTTGGACAGAACATCCAAGACTTATTAATGATACTCAGTCTGATACACCGTCTAATTCCCCAATCTGATTTCTCATTCTGATTATAAAACTCTATATGAATACCACTAAAATAATTATCAATGGCTTTATTCTCAGATTGGATAACCCAGTCTGATTTCTTTTTCCAACCCCTAAACCCTAATTAAAGACTTGAATATTCTCATTCTTCATCTCTCAAAAAAACTTCCTAATAAAAGCATGATCTATAAACACATTCTCTCTAGAAACCTTTCGTGCTCTTCCTTATATCTTCAATAGTACATCAGTGTCAAAAAATAAAATTTACTTCCACAATTTATAGGTTTCCCAAAAATGTTTTAGTTGGTTTTATCGAAAAAATTATCACCCAACCAAAATTCTCAAAACATAAATTTCCCTTGAATTTCAGAGATGGATTGGACTTCTTTGACACTTATCAACTCTTGTGAGTTCTTCTCAAATATTTTTACAAATTCAACTATTTTTAGGGTTTTATAACATTCATTATTGCGACTCAAATTGATTTTCTCATTATTATTGTGCCATATGGTTTTTTCTTTTTTTACCTTATAGAAAATAAATTATAACTGAATTATTTTCAGTGAAATTGAATCTCATTATCATCAGCTTAAAAAAATTTGACTGACATTTACTCTTAAAAAATTTAGTATTTAAGCTCCCCTTATCAAAAAAATCAATTGAATTAAACAAAAAATCATGATCCCCCTTGAGAATAATTTTGGAGGATGTTTTATGTGGTATCCTTTTTCTTCTTTTACACAGACTGATTATCCTACATCTAATATAGTTATTTTTATCAGCATGATCCTCATAGATTGTATAGTTACCCTAGAATTTAGACATATCATTACATGATTTCAAGGATAATAAAACATCATATTATAATCCATATATCATAAAGTATAGTTTCTTTGAAGACTAGGTACATAAAACTGAAAACATGGGACTAAATAAAAAATATCTTTATTTAATCATCATAAGCTACTCCAAACATCCATTTTGCTCATATATCATTATAGGGTAACCTAGGGATAACATGAAAAAATTGATGAAATACAATCCCATTAAGGGAAAATAAAAATAATAATTCTTTAGAACATGGGTTAGAAGGCATAGAATAATCATATTAAAATGCATAGAACATCTAAAATCATAACATATAAACATGGGTACATATAACCAGGGAGTATTATAATGTGGAATCAACATAAAATCTGAATTTATCATGATTCAAGGCTCATTTAATATAGAGGATCACAAGTCAAGGTTATCCACCAAGACCATTGCACAATGTAAAATGAGTCATGGATAACTACCAAGATGGTTGCGTGTAACGTCTCATGAGACTCAAATTTACAGAAATCATTGGGGTTCTATCTGGGATCACCCATATTAACATGTTCATGAATATTATTGCAATATAAGGAATCACACCTAATCAGTCATACATAAACGTAAGAGTACCCATGGATATAAATGGATATCATAATCATGTCGAAAAGCGTAATGAATGGGTGTATCACACAATTTCACATGAAAGAAATGAATTAAAACATACATAGAAATTAATAAGTGGAAATAAGAATATATCATGGAATGTGATGTCAAACTGAATTGACAACATGTGAGAAGTGTATCTCAGAAATTTTAGTAATAAAACATTACATTGTAGTTTTAAGAAACATTTAAGGTGAATTTAATATATAAAAGGAATAATATTTTTTACGCAAATAGAATTGATCCAAGAAGGTATTAATAATAATTAAACTTGTTTTATAAAAAAATGGTGGACGAAAACATATGGTAGTGTGTACTTGAAATTGGTTATGAATTCGGGAATTTCTGATAAAGGTGTTTGCTTTCTAATAAGTATGGAGGGGGGAAACTAAAAAATTGGTATATCCCTGGAAAGAGAAAGATTAATGGATCATGATACATCATTTTGGACATATAAATAGTAATTTTCAAATGTACATAAATATAATATAGAATTTCATTTGGGTAAAAAGAGAGTAAGAATAACCCAAATGAATAATGGAAGTTTGGATAGAATCTCTTACCTTAAGTATGATGGTGATCTCCATTTGATATTAATGACCAAATAATAAAATTAGACACTTTAATTAATAATTACAGAACCTCCTTTATAATTAATTGATTTAGTAAAAAAAATTAAGTTCATTCATGGCCTTTCTTGACTGGTTGAGCTGTTCAATTTCATTATTGCGGCATGTTTTCTTAATTATTAGATTGCATATATACTTAAATGGATAATAATGTTAAATGAGGATAGTTGTCTAGAATTTGAGCTAAATTTTATTATTGAAAATTCATAAGGTTACATGGTTGTAAATTTCATTTCATTACTTGGAGTGAAGATGAGCCATTATGTAAAACTTTAGTGATAACTTTTTTTGTTGATTAAAGGATTTTTATAACAACAAACACATTTTTTTTAAAAACCACATGAAAAAAAAGATTATATAACCATATATGAGACTTAATAAAAATATTACAGTCTGGTTAAACCATGAAAATGGTTTCATGAGAAATATTGATGACTGTAGAGGAAATTGAAAACCCATTTTCCTTGAATGTGATAAATTAACACATATCGGATGGTGGTTTAATACTAGTATAAAACAAGGGTAAAGGAGATATGATAGTAACTTACTATATTATCATAAAAACATTTTGATTCATATAATTTATTGGAGTTTTCATAACATTTGGATTAGGATAGGTAATTATAGAAAATAAAACAAAGGAACTCAAAAAGAAATAAAAAGAATTGGAAAAAGGTATTTACCTCTTGAGTTAATCTTCCTTGAGAGCCTCTTAAGGGGTGAGTATTTGGTCTTTTGAAAACACCAAAGTGTGATAGATGTGAGGGAGGATCTTAGAGATATAACTAGAAATAATTTAGTCAAGGCTTAATGATTTATAGGAGTGAATAGAATAGGGGATTGTGGGTGGTTTAAATAGTGGTGGGGAGGAGGGTTTTTTTAATATTTTAACCATTAGTTTATTATTTTTTAATAAGACAAGAAATTGTAATTATTATTTTGAATTAAAATTGTAATATATTTATTGAGATTGAACCAACGGTGCTTACATCAGCCTTGAATCAATAAATTATGTATTTAACTTAGAATTTATGTATATGGTAAATTAATATATTTACAATTCATAAAAAAATCATGTATTTTAGAAACAAACCAAAAATTACCTATATCTATTTTTTGAAATGTAGAATCCAAAAATTAAATCCATTTAAAAAATAATAATTTTCAAATTTTAATTTATTTATTTTTAAATTAAAAACATAATTTACTTGAAAAATGTGTATTTTAAAACAATAATTGATTTTATAATGCTTTAAAAAATTACATAAGGTCTTATAAAATTATCTTAAAACTAGAAGACCTAAAATTTTAAATTTATGAACACCTTTTATGAAAATATATTTTCTGTTAAATAAATTAATAGATTTTAATTACTTATTTATGACTTAAAAAAACACTAATAATTTTAATATGGTTATATTATCACTTATAAGATGCCTAAATTTTATTTATAAATTTATGTGTGAGGTTACTATTATTTTGGATGACTTAATATTTATAAGGTTCATATTACTATTTATAATTGTTGGTTTCTATTAATAAGGTTAGATTACTATTCACTAAAAATTTAATTTCGTCTTATCGAACTCCAAATATCTTACTAATCGTAACCATGTATGTGAGATTTTCAGAATTCAAATCCCATAACTGACAATATAATATTTAAAGGTCACAAAGTAGTTAGTAGGTCATTGTGTTTTTATTTCATGTGATTATATGACATAATTATAAGAAGGGAATTTCTATTGATAAAACATTAGGTCATTATATTCCCCCCTCCCTTATGAAATTTATCCCTTGAAATTTCATTTTACATTCTACACCATAAATATATGCATGTACTTTTCCTTTATTCCCTCCTCCAATTCCCTTTGTTGACTCTTCAAACTTATGGATCTACAATAGTACATTGACCAAGTGAGTAGTCTTGGTACATAGAACAATATCTCTATAATCCAATATCTTCTCTGGTTACTCCTTATAAGAATGTTCATTCTCCAACTATATCACATATGAAGTGTACATGTGAAGTATCCAGTATGTACTTCCATAATAGGGATACATGGAAGACATTGAGTAATTTTGAAATGGTAGGTGGAAGTGTTAGTCGATAGGCCACAGATCTAACATGATCAAGAATATAAAAGGGGCCAATGTACCTTGGAATTAGCTTTCCTTTCTTCCCAACCGTAATGACCTAATTCCATGGAGATATTTCTATAGATACCATGTCTTTAACTTTGAACTTATGTTATCGTCGATGATGATATACATAATTATTTTTCTGAAATCGGGCTACCTTGATGTGTTCCTGAATGGTTTTCAACTTCTCCACAATTTTATTGACCATTTTAGGTCCTAGCAGAATATGGTTACAAACTTCATCCCAACACGCCAGTGTTCTGCACATTTTCCCATAAAGGGCTTCATATGGTTCTATTCAGATGCTCAATTGGAAACTATTGTTGTAGAGGAATTCAACCAGTGGAAGATATTGGTCCCATCCCACTTTGAGGTCCATGGAATATGCTCTCAACATTTCATCTAGTGTTTGAATTGTTCGCTCAGATCGGCTATCAAATTGAGGATGATAGGTCGTACTAAAGATTAGTTCAGTGCTTAGATCTTGTTGGAGACTTTTCAAGAACTTCTAGGTGAATATTGGATCTCTATCAGATTCAATAGTTAGTTTTAATCCACACAGCCTTACCACCACATTGAGATTTATCCATCAAATTCGATTCAATGAGAATTCCTCTCGAATTGTGATAAAGTGGGATTTCATTGTAAGACGGTCTATAATGACCCATATTTCATTGTTTCCTATTGATATCATTAGATGTCCAGTGAAAAAATCCATGTTCATGTTCACCCACTTCCATGATGGTACATGTAGTGGTTTCATCATCCCTATATAATTTTATCTTTTAACCTTCACTTGTGGATGTACCAGGAACTTTGATGTATACTCATCAATCTCCTTCATTATATTGTCGGAACAAATGATCTCTCAGAGATATCGATAAATCTTTGTGCTCTCGAAGTGAATAGAGAAGGATGAGTGATGTGTGTCATTCAAAATATCTTTCTTTATTTGTTGATTGGATTGTTCACATAATCATGACCTGAATCTTACAACTCCTTCCTTATAAATCTTGAACTCAGAGGATTACTCGTTTCTAAGGGGTTCCACATTTTTTGAATTTCCACATATTTTCTATGATCACCCATTATTTTATCCATGGGGGATGGTTGAAAAATAATTTTTGAAAGGATTTATGACATTACTCCCTCAATGATTCACATGTCCACCCTCTTCAAATATAATTATATTGGATCCTCTTCAATTCTAATCATTGATAAATATATAGGATCCTTTCCACATAAAGCATCAACCACCTTTTTTGAATTTCCAGGATAGTAGTTGATTGAGCAGTCGTAATCCTTGATGTGATCTAACCATCTTCACTGGAACAAATTAATAACATCTTATGTGAATATATATTTGAGACTCTTGTGATCATTATATATCTCACACTTCTCCCCATAGAGATAATGTAGTCATATTTTCAATGAAAATATCTGAGCTGCCAACTCTATATCATGTTTATGATATTTTTTCTTATTTTTTTAGTTTCATTGAGTAGTAAGATAAAAATTTATCATTTTTCATCAGAACAAATACTAATCCTTTCTTTGAAGCACCACTGTACACCACAATGATTTCTCTACTCGCTGAGAATGTGAGTATTTGAATAGTGATAAGCCTCATTTTCAACTCCTTAATGTAGTCTTCAGATTCTTCTGTCCAGATTAACTTCACACCCTTCCGTTTCATCTTGTTCATTGGGTTTGACAATCATGAATATTTATTCACAAATAATCAATAATATCTAGCTATACCGAAAAGGATGTATATCTCGGTTACTGATGTTGTCCTAGGCCACTCTTTAATTGCCTTTCTCATGAAAGGGTCCATAGATATTCCTTTTCAAGTGATAAAATGATGTAAGGATGAAACATCCTCCTTGTAGAACTCACATTTACAACACTATTCATATAGTTTCTCCCTTCACAAAGTCTTTAACACAGTATTCAAATGCTCCTCATGTTCCTCCTTACTATTAGAGTATGTCAAAATATCGTTGATAATGATTACCAAAAATTTGCCGAGGTAATATCTAATGACTATATTCATTTAATAATTTAAAATTACTAGATATGTAGTTATTCTAAAAGGCATCACTATACACACATAGTATCTATACCACATTTTAAAGGTAGTCATGAGAATATATTCCTTCCTCACCTTAAATCGATGACATCTCGACTAAAGGTCCACCTAATAGAAATATCTAGCCCCATAAAAAGGATCGAACAAGTCATCTATCTGAGGCAGGGGATACTTGTTCTTTATCATTATATTAGTGAAGTAAAGATAATAAATTCAAAGGAACATTGAACCATCCTTCTTCTTGATGAAAAGTACTGGCACACCCCATGGTGAAGCACTCAGGCGTGTAAAACCCTTCTCCAGATTCTCCTGTAACTACTTCTTCAGCTCTTCTAGTTCTATGGTGTCTATTATATAATGTGTCTTTGATATAATTAGGGATCCAAGAAAAAGTTCAATTGATAACTCTACATCTCGATCAGGAGGAATATAATGAAAATCTTTAGGGAATACATTAGTATAATCCCGCATGATGGACGTGTCTTTGAGTATGATTATCTCTTTTTTCACAACCATTTGATCATGGAATGCTTTATCATAAGGTAGTAATATCCACACATGAGAAAAATATTAAAAATGAAACTCATATTCCTCCTTACACTTGTAGATAATTAGAGTATTTTTCTTGATGTAAAGATTGATCACCCTTTCCCAACAGTTTATGATGGATCTGTATATGAAAATCTAATCCATACCAAAGATAGAATAAAACTCCACTATAGAATGTGTGATGATATTTTATGGTAGGATCAATCTTCAAACATTTACTGGGGAGGAGTTATAAACCATGGATTCAATAATTTCCCCCTTCCCTGTTCCCACAGATAACCTACACTTCAAATTTTGAGGTGGTGTTTGAATAGTTCTACTAAAATTGAAAGATCTGAAAGACTACGTAGAAACATAATAAAATAGTATGTTCTCTATTCTTGAATGAATAACTAGCATACTTTTCACGACATCATTTTTTGGATCCAACTTAGAATTAGCGATGCATAATCCCTTTATTGTTTCCATGGAGGTTATTGTTGATTTCCTATGACAACCCTTGTCTTAGGGATATTGTTCGCATAATTACCATGCTTTTTGTTATTTTAAAACTACACCACTTATTGAGAATTTATTTAAACATTCGTTTATTACTCCACATTTGAAGGATTCTTCATATCCATTTAGCATTTCTTTATTATGTGTCTCGTCTTTCCATATTTTAAGAAATTCTCGGTCCCCTTTAGATAGTTCCCAGGAAGCTTCTTCACACAATTTTGACACGTGGTATGTTTAAAAATCTTTCCATCAGGTTATTTATTTTCTCAAACACCCATATTATACACCATATTACGCTTTATTTCACCAATCCAGTGAGAACACTGGATGTCTCTGATATCCATTTCATCCTTTATGGAATAATGTACAATATCATCATAAATATTAATGTCTCGAATCACCAACAATTTTCATAGACTCGTCTTTAGTTCACCAAGAGGTGATCCAGATTGACTTTGGTGTTCATGTCAATGTAAGAGGCATACCATTCAAGCCTTATAAAGTTTTATTCATACACCCTGATGGACTCATCTTCCTTCTGCTTGAGTTCAAGGAACTCTCTTTCCATCATAAGGTGAAGGTTTTGGGGAAAATAATTATTGATTTTTTTTCTTAAATTACTCCCATTCAATTGAATCCACATCACCTTTAGACATCATATTCTAGATCAGTGTACACCACTAATCAGATTCCCCATCAAAATGATAGACCACCGATATGACTTTCTCTTCTTCTGAGCACTAGAGGATAGAGAATATCTTTTCCGTGGAGTTAATCCACTATTACTTGATGAGGGGATCATAAGATCCACTAATCATCATAGGCCATTGTTTTATGAAGTATTCCTCTAAAACATACTGTTTCCTTGGTAGAGGAGGGTGTTAAAAATGATTGAATTTATTATTCATAACTTGAGCAAGGTGAGCAGGTACTAAGATAATGTTTTGAGCATCCATTTCCATCATATTTGGCATATCATTATGGCATTCCTCACATTCCCTATAGTATTGATTGTTGGCACGTGTTCCTATATTTCTCTCTATTAACTATGAAAAAAACATGTATAATTAGAGGTCTTGAATACTTATCTATTAATAATCAAAAGGAAACTTAGAACATAAAAGTATAAACTTATACAAAAGAAGTATATTCTAATTTTTTTATAGGTTTAAATATAGGTTATCCATGATCTATTTCTTATCATATATAATTATGTCATCTTTTTTTATTCCCATAATAATGTTTTTTACCATGATCATGAATTTACCAAAGAATATCCCCTGGGAGTGTTAAACTAATAGTGCAACAAGGCCCATTGTCGTGTACTAGTTCCCATTTGATTTTTGCTCAAAGTGGAGTCTTCCGGGTTTTCCCCTGGATACATCTATGACAAATCCATCACTATATGTTTTCATCCGTACAAGGATGCATTTTCTTGATAAACCACTTACTCTATACTTACCAAAATTTTGTGATGTTTTATTATACTTAGTCTCATCCTAAAGGTTCTTACTTAATTTCTCTATTACTAAGCAAAAAAATACCTTGCCCATCCTTTTATACCAACTCTAGTGACCCTATTCTTTTGCACATATCATTACATGATTTTAGGCATAATTTATCATCATATTACAAGCCAAGGATCATGAATTATAGTGTATTGGAATACTTGGTAGATAAAACTGAAAACATGGGACAAAATGAAATATATCTTTATTTAATATTTATAATGAGATCATAAATTCCATTGTGATCATACATATTAATTGGATAACCTTGGGATAACATGAACAGAGGGATTAACTAAAATCCTAGTAAGGGAAAAATCATATTAATAAAGCTTTAGGACATGGGTTTGAAGGAATGACATAATGATATAAAAAGGATTGGAACCTATGAAATCTTTACATATAAACCTAAAGTAATATAAACATGGAGTTATAATAATGTTATAGAAAAATAAATAATGAAATTATAATGAGCCAATAATCATTTCACATAGATGATCACAGGTCAATGTTAACAACCAAGACTACTGCACATGGTAGAATGAGTTAATGATAACTTCCATGACTGCTGCAAGTACCATCTCGTTAAACACAACTTTACCCAGTGAATTGGTGCACTATCTAGGATCACCAAACACAACATGTTCATGAATATTCTGGACACATATATAATCGTATGAAATTATTTATACATAAACCTAAGGGTACCCATGGGAAGAAATGTGTATCATAATCTTCTCATAAAGCATAATGAATGGGTGTATCTTAAAAGTGTCCATGAAAAAGTGGAATTAAAAGATACATTGAATTTAAAAATGGATAATAATCATAAATAATGGTAGGTTATGTTAAACGTAAGTGACAATATGTAGGAAGTGTATTTAATAAATTTTATCATTAAAACATTTTAGCATGGGTTTATGTAAAATATTAAAGAGAATTTAAAATAGGAAAGGGAATAATCATTCGTAAAAACCAAAACTGATAAAATAAGTAAATAATAATAAAACATTGGGTTATTAAAAAATATGGTGTCTTATAACATATGGTATAGTGCACTTGAAATTTGGTATGAATTCGGGATGTTCCCTTAAAGGGATTTGATTTCTGAAAATTATTGTGGTGGGAACCACTTAAAAAAATGTATATCCCCAAAACAGAAATATTAATGGATTATTATACATAATATTTTAAATTTAAACAAAAATTATAATATATACATAAATTGAATATTGTATTTCATTCATGTATAAAGTGAGTAAGAATACCTGAAGGAATAATGGAGGATCTGGTAGAATCCCTTACCTTAAGTCTTACGGTGATCTCCACCTGATATTAATGACATGAATAATAAAATTATGGTCTTTAATTAATAATTATATAGCCTAATTAATTTGTAATTTATTCAGTAAAACCATTTTAAGTTCATTCATTTCTATTCTAATGGATTAAGCAGGTCAATTTCATTGTTCGGATCAGTTTGTTTCATGATCAGTTTACTTATATACATGAATGAATAATCATGTAAAATGAGAATGGTTTTATAGAATTGTATTTATATTTTATTATTGAACATCTAGAAGGTTACATTTTTTTAATTTTCATTTGGATACTTAGAGTGGAGATGATTCATTAGGTAAAACATTAGTGATAAACTTTTGGGTTAATTGGTAGTTTTTGATCACAAAAACCCCATTTTATTTTATAAATCAAAACCATGTGTAAAAAAAGATTCCATAACCATATATGAGACATAATACTTATATTATATTCTTGTTCTACAATAAATTTATTTTCTTGACCAGAATTAAATACTAATTGGAAATTGAAAACCCATTGTCGATTAATGTGGTAAATTAACACATTCTGGATGGTGTTGTTACTAATTGTATAAAAAGAGTACAAAAGAGATATGAAAATAACATATTCCATTATCATAATAATATTCCAGTACATATAAGGTACTATATTGTTCATGTCATTTTGATTAGGAGAGGTAAGGATAGAAAAGAAAACAAAGGAACATGGATGGAAAGTATAACAATTGAAAAGATGAATTTCCCTCTTGAGTTATTCTTCCTTGAGAGCCTCTTAAGGGGATAGTATTTGGTCATTTGAGGAGACCAAGGGCTTATGGACATGGGTGAGGATCTTGGGGAGATATATGAGCATACTTTAGGCATGGAACAATTCTTGAGATAAGTGAAGAGAAGGGGGAGTGTGGGTGGTTTTTATAGTGGAGCGGATGAGGGTTTTCTTAATATTTTAATCATTACTTTATCATTTTTCCATAAGACAGAAAATGGTATTGATTATTGTGACCAAAAATAGTTATATATTAACTTTATTTCTATCCAAATTTTCTTACATCATCCATGACTCGATAAAAAGTGTATTTAACATATAATGTATATATATTGTAAATTTCCATTTTTATTAATCATTAGAAATTAAAGGATTTTAGAATAATCCAAAAAATTAACCCTAACTATTTTTGGACATGTAGAATCCAAAAATAAAATCCATATTTAAAAAATAATTTTCTAAATATTATTAATTTGATTTTTAATTAAAATAAATATTTAGTAAAAAAATATGTATTTTAAATCTATAACTGATTTTATAATGCTTTCAAAAATTATATAAGGTCTTATCAAATTATCATTAAACTATAAGAAATAAAATTGTTAATTTATGAACACATTTTAGGAACATAAACACTATTTTAAATTAATAAATTAATTATAATTATTTATTTATGACTTACAAAAATACTAATACTTTTACTATGTTCATATAATCACATATAAAATGCCTAAATTTTATTTATAAATTTATGGGTGAGGATACTATTCTATTAGACAATTTACTATTCATAAGGGTTGGTTACTATCCCCCAAAAAAATTTGTTTGTTTTTTCATACACAAAACCTCTTACTTATTGCAACTCTGTGTGACACATTTCCAAAATTCAAAAAACATAAGTAAAAATATTATGTTGAATTTTAATATAGTACTTAGTAGTTCATTGTATTGTGTTTTCATGTTATTATATGAAATAATAATATAAAGAGAATTTCCATTGATAAAACATTTGGTCGATATAGATTGGTCTCTTCATTACTCTAAAAACAATTGTTAGCTACATCCTAATAATATTAACCTAATTAAAACATATCAGATTTATTATTTATATTAACCCACTTGAAGACACACCCTAGTTATTATATCATATTTTACCCAATTTACAAACACCATAAATCTCATCTTGATGGAATATTATTGAAAATATTATTGATTGATCTCCGATTTGATTGTGCATTTGATTAAAAAAAATCAACATTCTTCATCAATCCCCAAAAAAATTATTTATTTTTCCCATGTCTTTTTTGAAAAAAAAAATCAATTCTACCTCAGATGATTAGTGGCACACCATGGCTGATAGACCGGTTCTAGCAGGGTCAACATCAAAAAATTCTTCCCTTTTCTCATTACAATACACACTATCATCATATGATTCATGATTTTATTTCTGTGGCTTATGGGTCTGACTGAAAAAAAAAATATCTTAGTTTTCTCTCATTCCTATCAACCATCCCATCATTTAAAAAAAATCATCATGTGATCTCACACCAATGAACATGAGATCAGATATCTTTGGCTTCTACAAATTTCTTATTCCACACAATTATGCCCGATTCGTGAGAATGGTTTCAGGTTTTTTGTTGCATTTGGTATTCATCCCAGAACGAAAAAAACCCTCATAGTGGTTGTTTGTGATACCTATCAATGATACCTTGGGAATATATGTTTTTATTACTGGGACTTGTTATGTGTAGTTCTCAAAAAAATTACAATGATTTAGTATATAGTTATAGTTGATCAAGGATTTGATCCCTTGGATCGATGATGGTGTTTGGGAATGACATAGTTTATGTGGATGATCCGGTAGGGTAAAAGTGGTACAGGATGGTGTGGTAACCATGAAATTCTCTTTGATATTCCAGAAATAATCTACATTTTATGGAGTAAATTAATATTTCATACCTATAGATTTAATATGATTTTATTTATTTTCTTTATTCTACTTATTTCGTGGCTAGGATGGACCTGTTACACGAGTAAGAAACTATGATAGTGGGTTATAGGTTCAATATTGGTGATGTCCTACTGATATTAATTTCCCACCCTTATGTATGAACCTCAATCTATATCCATATCATATATCTTTATTTCGGTATACACTATATACAGAATGGGTTGGGAAGAGGCCTATGATTTTATAATCGACTATAGATTTCCATAGAGTGTTAAGAATGACTTGGAGTACTGTTATTTCCCTTGAGGTTATGCATGTTGTTTTTAATTATAGATTCATTGTAACCATCTATTTAATTATTTTTTATTATCTAGTATATATTATCATCCTAATGGGAAATTATTTGTTTTATGTTAGCATCATTATTAGAGTATTGATGTAGTATTTAATTTTATTATGTAATGATCATGGTTTAATTATTTTTCATGCATAATTTAATGATTAGTGATATGTTTT
Organism: Viscum album; assembly: GCA_963277665.1. NCBI lineage: Eukaryota > Viridiplantae > Streptophyta > Magnoliopsida > Santalales > Viscaceae > Viscum > Viscum album. Next base: position 1,879,360,125 of record OY728161.1, read on the forward strand.
GATGAATCATTTATATTTTTTTATACACTCTAATATTGGGGTATATTCTCATCATAGTACCACCTTAGTCCCTTGATGAATGTTGATAGCCTCTTGGTTACGGGGTGGCACATATGAGGTCATGCAGTTTACTAATGTAGTTATTGTTCATTGGTTGATCATGGAAGAGATGTTATAGTGTTGTATAAGATAATTATTTTTATTCACTTATATTTTTTTATATTATCCAAGATATATTGGATTTTTTAGATCCTTTAATAGATACATGTCTTCTGCATTATAAAAACATTCACAGCTATGAAGTCCAGTTTATTTGAGGTGATATTGATATTATTACATTATGACATAGAATATTATATAATTTTTACCAAGATTGATAAATTTAGTGTTTTTTTTATTATTTTTATGTATTATTAGATCTTTTCCCATTGTAAGTAGACTAATTTTCCATCGGAATTCAGGAATGAAGTGGCAATAGAACTTTGGTTGTATCATCAGTTTGAATATAGGATTTACATGGGATAAAGGGATATAAGAGGGTATCATTTTACCACTAATTGGATTCTAAAATATTTATCAGGTCATTAATTACTCATATTTTTTCTTCCTATATAATTAAATGGTGTAATTATAGTTAGTTTTACCAAGAAATATATTTTCCATTTGATGGATGGGCTTGTGGACCTCTAGTGATCTTCTTTTTGGCGAGGACGATGTTATCGCTTAATCTATGGTTCATGATGTTATCTTGTTAGGAAATTTTGTAATACAGTTCCTCAGTGGAAACCCCTAGTGGTTTTTAATTAATCTATTTTGGTTAAATATTCTTTTATTCACAACATATATAGTGTATTCTTATATATCCTCAATTGGAATTATACTTGCACATTCCATTTACTATAGTATTGTTTTTTACATATAATAAAAAATGATGTAGTCATATATCTATGACCCTAGATATGTTTGGATTTATGATGGGGTAGTCCCCTATTTGTATGTTTTGTGTTTTTTAGTTCCCGAATAAGATGTGTAGTTTTCATGGGTTGCCACTATAGACATAAGATCATAGAGTTCTGGGAGTTTCAGATGTGTTTTTGTCATATTATGAGATGAGATAAACATGTTCTTGTGAGATATGTATTTTTATGAGACTTAGATCATGGTCTAGATAAGATACATGGATTTTGTGATATGTGACTCAATGTTTAGTTAGTTGGAGAATTTACAGTGATAATGGTAAACCACTATGTGGGGTCGGACAAAGATTTCTATTGACATTTATGTAAGAAGAAATAATATGTAAAATATGTTTCAATTAATTCTTGGGAGGTGGAATAGAGTCTATTGTGTGGTCTTGGTGACTATTTTTCTTCTTTTTGTATGAGTGCCACCATGGGTGCAGGAGCCTTGGAATTTTTGGTATCAAGAGTGCTTTATTAACAAAGAATGATTTTGATGAAAAGATAGGTCATGTGTATGGACTTGTTGAAGGGAAAAAATCATGAGAGTGTGGTTTGATTATCATGATTTGGGATTGTGTTAGATTGTGTCTAATTATGTGGTTATGTTTGGAATAATATATTTTAATGATTTTGGAGAGGAGTGATGAGGGTGCTCTGAGTTTTCAGTACTACATTTTTTGAAAATGGTGATGATTAGTTATAGTCATGTTACCCTAGGTTATTGGTTTTTGTCTCATTATATAACATAATCCAACTAAAGGATTAATGTAATATTTATTCCTTGATTATCATATTTGTGGTTGGATTATATTATTGGGGAAATCAGTGTTCCATGAAGGCACAATTGTGGTTTTATGAGAAGTACGAGTTGGAGCATATATGGATCTATTATGTTAGTTTGGATCTTCAGAAAACCTGAGAAATATAAATATGGTGGAAATATTGAGGTTAATTCTAGAGAAATGGTTTATTAATGGCCTTATAGTGGGGAGTGAATCATAGGATATTGGGGGATGTGATACTTATTATAGTATTCATTTTGAGCTTTGAGGTTATGATAAAGATACACATATTTAAGGGAGAATAAGAACAGTTATGGTTAAATGTATTCAATTTTTTGGAAATTTTTGGATGATGTGGAATAGGTAAGGGGATAGTAGAGATAATGTTAGTTGTGCAAATTCTAGGGGTGAATGTATGGAAGCTTATTATCAATCGATGAATCTGAAGGATGATAATTGTAATGGGTGGGGTAATTGCAAGACCCCATTTCTAATATGTTGAAAAAATGAGTACAAATGTAAAATTTTGGATTTCATATGATTGTGAGGATTAAAATTTATAATATCCCCTTAAATATGATGTCATATAATTTATCTAAACACTCTAATTGTCCATGAATAGGGTTTTTTATCTTGGACACGTGTTTTTTCAAAATTAGAGAGATTTTAATTTTACCAGTGTATTTCAAATTTAATTAAATGAGTATCAATTTAGTATCACATGTTTGTATGATGATATGTTTTTAATAGAGCATCAAAATGAGAATTGGACATTTTAGTTGAGTCTGAAATGGGTGTTTTTCCTATGTAATAGAAAACCTAAATTTGGGATCTAAATATGGTCATGTTATCCTTTTTCATTTACATTGTTTAGAATATAATGTTCAACTGTAAATCAAGTATCACAATAGGTATCTCAGAGTAGTACCTACCAAGATCGATTCCAAGATCGTGATTTTTCTTGGAAGATGTGTCACAACCTTTCTATATTTATATTAACCCCTTAGGTAGATCACACAGTCTAACCCCTATGGCCATGTAATGAAATAAAAAGGAAAAGACACCCTGGGGAAGCACTCACCATCCTTTCCCCCTATGGTCATTCTTGAACAACTATATACTCTCTAGCGAAGCACTCAACATCAATTCCCCCTATGGAATCATAACGTAATCTTTAGAAACTATGAGGGATCACTCCCCATCAATCCCCTTGTGGTCTTGTAATATGAAATATAATATTAACTATAAGGAAGAACTCACAATCAATTCCCCATGTGGTCTAACAACACCAGGTTCTCACAGCCCTATGCAATTCATTCTTGGGAAAAAAATATCAAGAAACCCTAAGTAATATCAATTAATACATGGATAAAAAATTACAACTCATATCACAATAATTTATTCAAACAGAAAAAGACAAGAAGTTCCATCATATCATGTAAGGAAAGGAAACAGGGTACGCCTCATAGGCAACCGGGAGCAAATGAACCAAAACATTCAAACAAGGAAACACACTCACAGGATGTTCCTTAAACATATAATTCATATGATATCACATCAAACAACCCTAATATCAACAATCAATCTGTGGTAGATAAAATAAGGTTCAATTTTCTTAACCTGAAATACCTGAACAAGGGTAATAAGAGCATTGGAATATAAAACAAAAAGACAACCAACAAAAGGCAAAAAACCACATTCCTCGATGTTTAACAATTGATATTGTTGATCCTCAGCCCTTGAATCGAGATAGAATGTCATAGATCTATAAAAATGTCAAAAATGTTCAACCTTTAATTACTTGAGAGAGTGAGAGAGATGAAATCACTAAGAGAGGCTCTAGAAGAAGGAATAACTCACCAAGCCGATTCCAACACACTCACTGGAGTTTGACTCATAGAAAAGACAATAGATCGGTGGCTCAGAGAGGAATCGTCACTCTCGATCGCTCCTAGATGAAATTATGTTAGAAGAATATGTTTCTAGGGATTAAACAAGAACCTGGTCCTATTTATAAATTAAAAATAAAAATACGTGGTGTGTTCTTAAAAGATACACTATGTGTATCAGCCTTTACTGGGTCCCGCCTTAAGTAGCCCTACCACATCATCACATGTCCGTGTACATGGCTGTAACATGGTCTAAACATGGTTTGGTTGTGGTGCCTGAGTACACATTGTGTACAAGAGTGTACCTAGTGGTTACTCCGAACGTTTTCCTTTTTCCACTTTTTCTGAAAAACAACTCAAAAAGGATCCATATTTAAAAAGAAGATCAGGGTTCTTACAAAAATCCCCCTTAAAGAAATTCGTCCCCAAATTTCCCTAACAAGGTGGAATAGAAGAATCCTCAAATATCTCTGGCCACTGTGATCACACATCAGCCTCCCTCTCCCATGCCTATTCTTGTACTCACATGTGCTGCCAGAGCACACATACCAAAGGAGAAAAATCGGCCATAGAGAACGTTTGTGATTCAATCAATAATATACATATGATTCTCATCAATTGATGCATCCACATCCAACTCAAACTCATCAGGTTGAAGAATGTGATACAGTTTTGTGAAGTAACATCGTAGTTGAGAAATATGGAAGAATTCATGAATAGCCTGGTACCTTTGAGGTAACTACAACAGATATGAAACTGACCTGACCCTCTCTATATACTCAAATGGCCCAATGTATCTCAGTGAAAGATTTACCTATCTTTTAATCCTCATTTATCACAACCTCAGTGTGACACATAGGAAAACTTGATCTCCGACCTTGAATTACAGAGGTTGTCTCTATCGGTCTGCATAAGACTTCTGATGTGACTGTGCAATAGCCATACACTTTTAAATCAACTCCACCTTCTACATGGTCTCCTAGACAAGACGTGGTCCCAGCATAGTTACCTCTCCTACTTCCATCCTACATATGGGTGATTTGTAAGGTATAACATACAAAACCTTATAAGGTGCCATCTAAATAGTCACATGAAAACTATTATTATAGGAAAACTCCACTAGAGGTATGTGCATCTCCCAAGAACCTCAAAAATCTAGGACACATGATCGAAGAATGTCCTCCAACACCTAAATCGTGTGCTCTGACTATTTATCTGTATGGGGATGGTAAGTTGTACTTTGAAGCTCCATTGTAGCCAAAGAATTCTATAGCCCTATCTAGAAACGCAAAGTAAAAAGGGCATCCCTATATTAAATGATAGAGTATGGAACCCCATGAAACCATAAAATATCTCAGATGTACAAACATAAAATCAGATCAACACTGAAGGTCTCCTTGATTGGTAAGAAGTGTTCCATCTTCACGAGCCTGTTTGTAACAAAACAAACTACATCATTCCATCGAGGTGATCTTGGTAACCATGTCACAAAATCTATAGTGACATCATTCCACATCCACTAAAGAATGGGTAACTGTTTTAGAATCCCTATTGGTATTGTAACACAAATTGCATCATTAGCTCAAGCGCATTTCCTCAAACACCAGAGGTTGCCTACTAGAAGAAAGGGTTGTGGGTGTAATAGTGTGGAAATTATTCCCTCATTAGAAAAAGTATGTATAGAAGAATAAAAAATAATAAATTATAGTGTAAGTAGTATTTACAAAAAAAGCATCATAAGACTGAAGTAAATAAACAATTGGAGCACATATACAAATAATGCATGTCACATATGTCTAGGAAACAAGCCAAACATGTCACAATGTTGGAAATACAGTACAAAACCACAATACAATAGAAAACAAGTAAAATCTAGCAGCATCGCAATCCTTAGCTTGGTCTCATGCTCTCCGGATCCAAGAAAAATCAAGTACCTAATGAATAAGGGTGCTTCACCTTATCTACACCTACAATCGTATAATCTGTTTGGGTCTAAAAGCATAACCCAAACTGGGTGTGAGGAAAATCCCAATGGGAAACCACCACAAGATCTGTTCCTAGCTATCAGTGAGTATATATAAAAGGTAATAATTTAAATGTAGAAAAGAAACTAGGAGTACTCAAAATATACCAATCCTACAGTTTCCTTTTAAATTCATTAGCATTTAATGTTCAATATTTAATCAAGTATCAAAATAGGTATCTCAGAAGGCTAACTGACTGGACTGAATCCAACCTTGTGCTTTGGCTTGGAAGACGTGTCACAAACCTTCAATATTTACATTAACCCTCTGGTAGCTCACACATTCTAACCCCTCTAGCCAAACAATGAAATAAAAAGGAAAATACACTATAAGGAAGCACTCAACATCAATTCCTCCTATGGTCTTTCCTGAACAACTATAGACTCTCAATATATGCCCTCACACTCAATTACACCTTGTGGTCTTATAACGTAAACTATAGATACAATGAGGGAGCAGTCACCATCAATCCCACTGGTGGTATCATTTCATGAAATATAACAGACAATCTGAGAAAGCAATCAACGTCAATTCCCCCTTTGTTCTGACTACACCAGGTTCTCACAGACCTAGGTAATTCAATTGTGTGTAAACGACACCAAGAAACCCAATGTAATCTAAACTACTACAAGACTAAACAATTATAGTTCATATCAAAAGCATTTAAATAGGAAGAAAAAGTCAAACAATTCCATCCTATCAATAAGTTATGGAAACATGGTATGCCACATAGGCAACATGGACCAAATGGCCATAAACATTAAAACAAGGAGACACACTCATTAGGTGTTCCTTATACATGAAATCCACATGATATCACATCAAACAACCCTAAAATTAGAAATCAATATAAGGTATATAAAATAAGGTTCAATTTCCTTAACTTGAAATACACAAACATGGGTAATCATAACTGTGGCATATAAAACTCAGAGACAATCAACGAAAGGAAACAAACCACTTACCTCGACGACTTACGATCAATATAGCTGAACTTAAGCCCTGGAATCGACTTAGAACATCATAGATCTACAAAAACGTCAAAAATTTTCAATATTGAATAACTCTATAGAGACAAGAAATCAAGAGGATGTGATCTTGAAGGAGGTAGAGCTCCCCGATGCAATTCCAACACACCTGCCAAAGTTTGATTTGTAGAACGGATGACTGATCAATGTCTTAAAGATGAATTGTCACTCTCGATTGATCTTGGATGATACAACATTAGAAAAAGATGTTTCTGGGGATTAGATGTGACCCTGGTCTAATTTATCAATTAAAAATAAAATTACATGGTGAGTTCATTAAAGATACCTGGCGTATATTGGCCTTTACAAGGTCCCACCTTAAGTGACCCTACCACGCCATCACACAGCCGTGTACGTGGTCGTAACATGTTATAAACAAATTTTGGATGTGTTTCCATAGTACATGGGAAGTAGAACAAAGTACATGACGTGCAATCCAAAAATTCTCCTTCTTCCCATATTCCTCAAAAACCACTCGAATGGGATCCATACTTGAAAAAAACATTCGAGTTCTTACAAACATCCACTGTTAATGAAATTCATCCCCAAATTTCCAAAACAAGGTGGTGAAGAAGAATCCTCAATCATCTCCAACCACTATGATCGTACATCAGCCTCCCTCTCCCAAGTCTCATCATGTACTCGCCCATGCTTCCATAGAACCCATGCTAGAGGAATAAACTGCACATAGAGAACCTCCATGCTTTGATCAATAATCCAAATAAGATGATCCTCGAACGATGCATTCTACTCCAACTCAACCGCCTCTGGTTAAAACACATGAGACATGTCTGTGAAGTAATTTCCTAGATGAGAAACGTGGAAGATGTTGTGTATAGCCTAATACCTCAAAGTTAACTGCAACTGAAATGCAACTGGCCCGACTCTATCCAAAAAATCAAACAGCCCGATGTATCTCGGTAAAAGATTTCCTTTCTCTTTATCCTTTTATGTCCCAACCTCAGTATGACACATAATAAGACCTGATCTCTTACCACGAACTCTAGAGTTCCTCTCTATCAATAATCATAAGACTTCTATTGTGACTATGCAATATACATCTTCTTCCAAATCAACTCCAAATTCTCTGGGGTCTTCTGTACAAGATAAGGTCCCATCATATCTGCCTCTCTTACCTTCAGCCAACATATGGGTGAAATTCACGGCCTAATGTACAAAACCTAATATGGTACAATATAAATAATCTCCTAAAAATTATTACTATATAAAAAATCCACCATAGGTATGTGCTTCTCCCAAGAACCTCAAAATCCTAGGACGCATGCTCGAAGCATTTCTTCCAGCACCTGAATTGTGTTCTTTGACTGGCCATATGTTTGGGGATGGTAAGATATAATCAGAAGTACATGTGTACCTAAATCCTTCTATAGCCCTTTCCAAAAATGTGAAGTAAAGTGGTCTCCCCTATCTGAAACAATAGAGCATGGAACCCCATGAAACTATACAATCTCTCAGATGCACAACCTTCCAAAGCTCATTGACAGTGAGGGTATCATTGATTGTTAATAAGTGTTCCACCGTCGTGAGCCTCTTGATAACAACCCAAACTGCATCATTCAATCGAGGTGATCTTGGTAACCCTGTCATGAAATCCATCGTGACATCATTCCACTTCCTCTCGGGAATGGGTAACTACTGTAGAAGCTCTACTGGTCTCATAACCAAAACTGAATAATCCCCTCAAGCACATTTCCCCGAATGCTAGAGGCTTCCAACTAGTAGCAAGTGCTTTTGGTGTGATGGTGGGGAAACAATGCCCTTATTGTCATAGTATCCACAATAGACAAATAAATATTATATGTAGTAGAAGTAGTAATACAAAAAATAGACAAAAATTGTAGGTCTGAAGTTAAAAAATGGTGCAAATATTTAAATGATGCATCTTACATATGTATCAGAAATCAGCCAAACAAGTCACAATGTTGGAAATATAGTATTAAACCAATATAATAAATAAAACAAGTAAACTCTAGCAACATTTCTAGCCTTAGCTTGGTCCCATGCTCTCTAGATCTTTAAAAATCATGTACCTGATGATGGTGGGAGCTTTCCCTTATCTATACCTGCAACCATATAATATGTTTGGGTCCAAAAGAATGACCGAAATAGGGTTTCAGACGAATCCTAGTAGAAAACCATAATAAGATTTGTGCCTAACAGTCAGTGAGTATATATAGGAGGTAATAATGGAAATGTAGCAAAGAAACAAAGAGTACACAAATGTAACCAATCCTAAAATTTTCATTTACATTCATAATCATTTAATGTTAAACATTCAATCAAGTATCACAATAGTTATCTCATAAGACAACCTGAAAAGACCGAATATAAGCTTGTTCTTTGGCTTGGCAGACATGTCACAACCATTCAATATTTAAATTATCCCACTAGGTAGCTCACACAGTCTAGCCCCTCTATCCCATCAATGAAATAAAAAGGAAAAGACAATCTGTGGAAACAATCACCATCAATTCCCCCTACGGTCTTTACTGACAAATTATAGACTCATTGGGTAAGAACTCAACCTCAATTTCTATTGTGGTATCATAACGAAAACTATAGAAACTATGAGGGAGAACTCACCATCAATCCCCCATGTGGTCTCGTAGAGTGAAATATAACATACACTTCGAGGAGGCAATCACTGTCAATTCCCCCTATGGTCTAACTAAAGAAGGTTCTCAAAACCCTGTGTAATTCAATCATGTGTAAATGATATCAAGTATACCAATGTAATCTCAACAAATACATGGATAAATAATTCCAATGCATATCACAAGAATTTAAAGAAGTAGAAAATGTCAAACAGTTCCATCCTATCAAGTAGGGAAAGGAAACATGGTATGCCTCATAGGAATCTAGGACCAAATGGCCCTAAACATTCAAACAAGGAAACACACTCAAGGGGTGTTCCCTAAAAATTATATTCACATTATATCACATCAACCAACCCTAAAATCAGAAATCAATCTAAGTTAGACAAAATATGGTTCAATTTCCATAACCCAAAATACCCGAACATGAGTAATCGAAACTTTGGAATATAAAAATCAAAGAAAACCAATGAAAGGAAACAAACCACCTACCTCGACATTGTACGATTGTTATAGTTGAACCTCATCCCATGAATTTACCTATAACTTTATAGATCTACAAAAACATAAAAAATGTTCAACCTTGAATAACTCGATAGAGAGAAGATATCAGGGGGAGAGGATCTAGAATAAAGAAGAACTCACTGAGGAGATTGCAACACAACCACAGAAGTTTGATTCATAGAATTGATGGAAGATCAGCGTCTCAAAGAAACATCATCGCTCTCAGTCTCTCTTAGATGAAATGATGTTAGAAGAAGATGTTTCTAGGGATTAGAGGTGACACTAATATGATTTATCAATTAAAAATAAAAATACATGATGTGTTCATTAAAGATACACGGAATGTATCATCCTTTATTAGGTCCCACCTTAAGTGGAACTACCACTTCATCACAAGGATGTGTATGTGGTCATAACATGGTCTAACCATGACATGGATGCAGTTCATGAATACACGGGGTGTACAAGAAAGTATACGATGTGTACTCCAAAAATTATCTATCTTCAATATTTCATAAAAAAACAACTTGAAAAGGATCTATAACAGAATGAATATCTAGGTTCATACAAGAGATTTCTTTATAGATATTGAGAGGTTTAAGATAATAATATGGAATCTATAGAGTGGGTTTCAAACTGATGTATCAATAGATTCCACCTATGACAGTCCATTGTTTTTTTCATCAAATCCATATTTATTTTTTATTTTTTTTGTATTAATATTGTGTTGATATTAATAGGGACCATTATATGGGAAATTTTTTGTGGTTTTAGGGCTAAATAATATGTTTTAAATGATTTAAAAGACCTTTAGTTTTGGAAATCACTGTCACATGGTGTCTGTTCTTCAGCCACATATAACATTTTTCTTATTTTTAAGAGAAGGGGTCAGGTTAAATACAAAACTAAATGTGTGTTCTTGAAATTCCATGTAGGGTGACTTATGAGTGGTAGGGTACTCATCCAAACATACCATTTCAGGGAATATTGGAATGTAGTATACAAATCCTAACCCCATGAGTGGTACTTGGCTTGTGGTTATGTATGAAAGTTGCTATAACATGTGTGGGGTAGATGGACAGGTTCATGAGTGACAACTACTTTGAGGTAAACACCATATAAGTAGAGTTCATATCATGTATTTTTCAAATTTAGAGACCATGGGATCCATTGGATAAGGAAATGGAGGCATACTTGACGTACATATTGGGTATATGAGGTACACGCTATTTATTGCCTCCATAATGATTTTTTGGTTTTCTCCATTAAGTCATAATGGGATTATTGATTTTACAATTCTAATAATTTTTCCTTTTATTAAATAATGGTGGATCCATTATAATTCTTTTAGTACTTCTAAGATATGTTTCTGGGAAAGAGATCTACAATAGAGAGGTTCATCCTTTATTGAAATGATTCTAAGTATTCTTTTGGAGACATGTTATGAGACCTTGGTAAGGATCTAAAGATTTAACTATTTACTTTGTATTGGAATTAAAAGGAACTTGGGTGTTGATGTAATTAGACGGTCCCCTAGTTTGTGGGCCTTGGTTATGATTTTATGAGTTGGATGGGTTGGTTGTTGGGTCTAACATAGAGTAACATTGAACGAGTATGAGCATGAGTCCGACTCCATTTTCATAAATTCCATTGAGTCTAGTAAGGCCTTGGTGAGACCTTGAAAACATTAAGGTATTTTATACCATATATGTAATAGGTATTGTCTTAAGAGACATGTTGGAGTGATAAAGAACCTTTACAGAATTCTGGTTATGTTGAGGCAGATGGGACCTTGCTATGTTCTCATTAAAATGTTGTTCTAGTGATATGGTGTATGTGATAATGGGTAAATATGATCACAAGTGTCAACTTAGAAACCATAAAATCATTCCAGACTATTTAGGTTGTGATTATCTAGGCCACTGTCATTGGAGTTTGACCATGGTCTGTGTGGAAGGTAAGTAATATAGCCACCCATGATAGTAATTAATTTATTTATGTTCTTCATGGAATATTCCCATAGGTAATGTTTTTTCAATTAATGGAATATTCCCAGGGTAGTTCTAATGTGTTATAAAGAGATCACCCTTAATAGGGAGGTCTATAACATTCATATTCATCGTCGTCAACTTTGATGTGTGTAAATTATATTCCCAATATGAGGAAATTTCCATAGGGAAGGGAATAGATTATTATATATAATATGAAATGGATTATAATACTCTTATAAGATATGTTTGGGAAACAAGTTGGGGCTCCAATATATTGGAGTCGAGATAATGGAATTATAACAGGGAATCCAGATGGGAGTGTTTTGGTGGTGGCTCGGGATTTTTAACTATCTATATTCTCCTACATAAAAATTATTTGATAGTAGGGAAACCATGATCGTCCTTTGTAATAGTTATATTCTTATGTCACGGATAAATAAACTACTATAGGAGAGTTCTGTGATAACTATTATGTGTACCATGGGGCAACATGAGGTTCTAATATTGGTTGGAATGAATTATCAAACATTTTTAAAGACACATCAACAATTTATAAAGAAGGAATGGTAGCTCGAGGACTCAATGTCAAGGATTGATGGTATTACATGGGTATATACCAGTTTATGTGGATGTGACCATGGATGGATAGAGGAACTAGTTGGCGTAGTTGTTGAAACATGATAAGAGATATTATGGAACTGGAAAGAGAATGTCTGGGATAATGATGGTAATAGACTTGAGAATCAATCACGATTAGGTATATGTATTTTAATCTCGTTATTTGTCAGTTTTTCTGTGACTTTTTCAAAATAATTCAATACTGACAATAGGTTTTAGGTATACTATTGGTGGGTGGCCTATTAGGATTAATTTTTCACCACATGTATGATCACATCAGTATTCATTCAGAACATATGTTTTATGTAATATTATGGATAGATTAAAAAAAATAGGGAAGAGGTCCAGTATTTCTTGATCATGTCGAGAATCTCATGTGGTGATTGGATTGACATGGAGGAGTTTAATTGTCATAAAGGTATGGTATATATTTTGGGCTTGGTGTTGTAGTAGACCCTTGTATTTAATTTGTTATTATTTTCATGTATATGTGATGATCCTCTTGGGTGACATGTTTTTGTATGCGGTCTTGAGTTTTTTTATGTATAATTTCATTTTATCATGGTTTGTACATGATTAAATTATTTATTTTTCATACACTGGTTCTTATAGATGTGTATGATTTTTTTATTATTATGCCCATTGATATGGGGTAAAATTATTATCACAGTACCACCTTAGAGACCAAATACCAGTCTACGTTCTCTAGTGAATAATGAAGCTTTAATAAGGTCACATGGTGAACTAGGAAATAACTATACACACATGAACATGAATGTTAATTTATATTTATTTAATAGTATATGTAATTCAACGGTTCCCCTCTCCCCTCTTAACTAAAATTCATGAGCCATATATCTCTACTAGTATCTACCCAAATCACTACCCAACATTCCTACCCACCTCCTAGAGGTCTTGATCTCACCCAAATACCATCCAATTAGTCTTAATGTGTAATAGAAATGAGGTTCTTTAATGAGATATTAATCATCTTACCGAGTATTTTCATTTTACAGCTTCTTATATAACATTCAATAATTTTCTATAAAATAAAATATTGTGAAATCATTATCTCCAATATATTGATATATTATTATATTAATATAATAACCTTATTCATCTATTATTCCATCAAATGGGAGATTAATCCATTGTTCGGGTGTACGTATTAACTACGACCTCACTAATTGATGAATTTATTTTATCATAATCACCACTAATGGATGGTTATTATAAATGATTTATGGTATATATGTTAACTTATGGAAATAATTATGATTCTATAAATATAATATAACATATATCTTCATACCATTCCAATCGTTAAAAGTGGAATCATCATATTTGTGTATGTATGGACTACCTTCTCAATGTTGCAAGGAACATTTTTATTCAAAATTTGTATCTCATGGATGTTTATGGGGATATATTTAATGATATTATTTGATTATTATTACATGCCAACTTATCATAAAATATAGTATTTTATTTTTTGTCCTTTTTTCCAATATAATGAATAGTAAAAGCATCATCAATGTGTATGTATGGAAATAAACCTCATGAGCTGAAGTAATTTGTTATCCTTGATTGACATTCATAGTTGGAAGTAAAATAATATTTTATGTATAAAAATGAAAATTATTTCATTATTAATATCATGGTTATTATGTAGGAATGCCCCTTTTTTCATAACCCATCCCTCAGGGCCTGTGTCATTACTACCCTAATCCCACCTTTGATAGGCAAGGGGATAACGAATAGCGCTGAGTAGTCATGTCCCACAAATGGGGGGCATTAGCCTATGTACCTACACATACACAACACCAAACCAATTATTATGGGAAGTTAAAATACAAGTAAGTTATTCAAGTAGACCACTATGTAAAAAACAACCAAATTACTATATAATGTAAAGTGTGGGGAGGAAAACCGGGCTAGTATACATGCCCAACAAAAGAAATACTGAACACAAGTAAAACCCCATCTCCTAGAAGATCGTCTATCGAGATCCATACCAAAAGGATATGTGAAGGGTAGCTACCTGAAGCCATAGAATGACACCTTGTCTTCTTGATTTCACTAAGAACCACCGGGTCCTTGTCTTCCATGGACTCTATCAAAATGATGAACGTCGTCACAAGACATGACTCTTGTGGGCAATGCCCGTGCAGTGGTGAGTAAAACAATACTCAGTAAAACAATCTAAAACAACAAAGGTGAAGCAAAAGGTAAAACCCAGTATGAAATGAACATTTAGCTTCACACAGGTATATTCCCACACATATACCAAGAACATCCATATATACCCATTACACACACTAAGAATCATGCGGTTCCAACCTCATATCCAACAATAGGATTCTCATCATAAGTTAAAAGGGAAACAAATAAAACTAGGAGAAAAAGGCTCCATGAGCTCAGCCATCAGTGATGGCACCTGTATGAGAGGTACAATCCATCAGGAATAACTCTACCATTCATAATGGTACGTTCAAGAGAACATTATCCATTGGTAACATCCTACTAGGTCCAGCTCCAATGCCCAACACTAGATGTTCATTCATCAATATCATGAGCCCAATGCAAGACTATGTAAATATAAGTAGAGAGGCACACCCTCACCACTGTGCATAGATGAGGGATCCATACTCATAACCACCCCGTGAAAACACATTCACTCTTATATGGAGTGTCCTGCACCTTACTCCATCGAGGTTGAACTTGCTTGTATCTAGGTAAAGTTATCTTTTATGTGGATGGGCCCTCTCCTCAATACTATGTCTGACAGCTGAGGGAGATCCAACCCTAATGGAGGACCTGCTCCCCACCTCTACTCAGGATGGGGGAGTGCAACTCCATATTTTAGGACCCACATCCTGATCCCACAGGGGAGTAAAACTCATAAAGGAACCGCACCCTAGTCCCAAAGGGGAGTACGACTCATGAAGGACTTGCACCCGGATCCCACAGGGGAGTACAACTTCATATGTTGAGGAATTTAACCCTACCCCCAAGGGGAGTACTTATCAATTACTATAGGACACATGCCCCAGTATGATAGGGGAGTACCAACCCTTTTAGTTCATGTGTGGATGACCTGTGCCCTACAACAATAGGGGAGTACTAACTCGTATCATAGAGCACCTGCACCTTTCCCTATAGGGTTGTTCCGACTCTATGTATATTACATATTGTGTACCTGCACCCTATCCTTATAGGGGAGTACCTAATATATGGATAGAGGACCTGCTCCCTGGTCCCATAGTGGATTACCTACTCTTCCTTTATGAACTTCTCTAGAAAACCTCACCCTTGTCCCTCAAGAAAGTATCACCCCTGGGGGAATCTCCAAAAGGAAATTAACCTTCTCCCATAATATGTGGAGTCCCAACATTATGAAACAAATTGATTCGCACTCAAGCATGCTTTTACTAGGAGGAAATACTCCTCAAACCATTAGTCCATATACCAAATTCTACAAAAACTCACTTTGATTATCTAAAAATTATTGTCTCCACACGAGGGTACAAAAGATAAAAATTACATGTCAATCAGACATAAGGTTTGGAGGATTTGAGTGTTTTAGTAAAAATAGGGTCCCTGGGCCCAAGTCTGGCCTAGAGGCCCGTCGACCAAACCTGGGTCTGACCCGACCCTCTGGGTTGACCCGACCTATTGAGCCTGACCCGAAACTATAGGGTCCAAACCAGCCCTATGCACCAACCCGACCCACTACGCTAGCCCGACCCGAGGCAATGTGCCGAACTCGGGGTTGGCCCATATAATTCTTCCCGGCCCGATTGGATGTGGGCCGGTTCAACTGCCAGGATGCATTGGTCTGTCGTGTCCACATTGTGCCTCGTGGCCCAGTCAACTATCTGCAGATCCCACCCACGACATGAGATACGGGTCCAGCTACCCCTTTCATGTCTCAAGGCCATGGCCTCCTACATGTGGGAATCCTTGTATATGTGGCTTCTACCACCATAAGGACGCACCACCTCTACAGTTTTTCAAGTGTCCATGGCCGCCAACGCATCAAAAGGCCCTTCTACGGGCCAACAAACTTGCTCTGGTGGTCCTTTATTCGATCCAAAATATGTTACAGAGTCCTCGAATTGAACACTTCATTATCATTTATTCAAAACCATGCCACTATCCTTTTACGGTGCAAATACATTCGCGTTCAATATCTCCTACACCTCCTCGATCTGATAATCACTGTCTTGGCTGCACCTCTGTTGTGCTGTGACAATCCCAGATCTATGATGTCGTATCGTTGCACCAAGAAATGGTTGTGAAATGATTGACTATTTCTCATTCTCTGAATAATGTGAGGGAGAAAATCAAAAAAGAAATATAAGGATCAAACCTTTGTTGTTTGTTCATTCCAACCTCAATCAGATCCTTTAGAAGGATCAAGATAATGAAAACAGAACAGAATACTAATTTCCCGCAAAATCATCCCGTAGTCAAATCCTCCCATAAGAATGACTGAGTTGTGGGTCAAACTTTTCTTGGGATAATCCATGTTCATTGATTACAAATCAAGAATGGGAGAAAATTCAAAATAACAACCCCTAACTCGAGTTAGTTCACTTCAAGCTATTGATTGATGTTACACTGCCACACCAATCCTGGTTCTGCTGGCATTCATCGATTCACCAGTGCTTGATGGAATCTCGTCCTTTGATCCATATCCCTGGTGAGAGAGTCTCCAACTCCTTTCCTTAGGGAAACTCTAGAGGACTTCAATGGCATTATGAATTTTAACACTATGCCATGTCTCCGACTAATGGAGGAAACAGATTAACATGTTAACACATTTCAACATTACTATTACTCTTGGAAATAGTTTCTCTGCACTAATTCATTTATGAAAGGAGAACATGATGCTATATAGTTGTTTCATAGTTCCACCACACTTTAAAACGTTAAAAGTAACTAAAATAAACATTTTTATATGTATTTATTATCCTTTAAAAAGTCAAAAAATTAACCTTTACCCTCGACCCACACCGGTCAAGGTTAGGGTGAGCCAAAGAAAATAACTACCTCACAAGCTAAACAGTACTATTAGATTTCCAATCCGAGTAATATTTTATGAGTTATAAGGATTTTTAAAATAAAATATTTTTTATTTAATTATTTTATTTTCTGACATGTCTGAAAAACTACTTTCCACAATTGGCTTCTGCCAGCCAATGTTAGGTTCCACCTAAGGAAAGAACATCCTCACGAGCTCAATGGCACTCTAATATTTTCAATCCGTGTTAATTTTTATGAGTTATAAGGTTTTGAAAAATAAATAAATAATTACGTAATTATTTTATTTACTATTTTTCCCTTTTTTGGTTTTCTCACTGCAGACCAACGCTGACTAAGCTTAAGTCGCACCTAGGGTAAACCAACCATTTCGAATGCAACCTTGCCCTCATATTTTGGATTCGGAAATCATTATATGATTTACTAAACTTTTTTAGAAAAAAAATTCATCCATGATTTTCAAAACCATATCATTTATCAACTGATCATTCCAGGCACTCCGAGCCTCGGAATCACATGTTGACTCTGTACAAAGGCTCGTTCAATTTTGAATAATTTTATTAAGGTAGAATAGGTAAAATATTTGTTGTTAAATTCTCCCCACCTGAAGGATTTATATGTAATAAAATCCAAAAAAGGTTTACTTGATCAAAAGGGGATAGTAATGAGCACGAATCTAAGCCGCACACTCCCATGTGCACCTCTTATGATCCCTATTGTGCCTCTGAACATTCACCAAGGGAAATGATTGTCCTCAAAGGACCCTTTTTTTCTGTAAGTCCAACATGAGAGTCTACCCAACACAAAAGGGGCTTCCATTTCACTGTCCAAAGTAACCTTGTTCCATTATTGCAGATACACCATACCCTTTTTCCTAAAATATTCAATCTTGGATTGAACGATAGTAGTCCATACCAAGAATAATGTTGTAAGGACTCGACGCTACAACTAATAGATCCTAACTGCAACTCTTGCATATGATATTAGGGTCACACTACAGCGCTAGTGTGTGATCACTGAGTCTCCTCCAGCAGGGGCCTCTAATCATGAGATTCTAGTCCATGATTTAAATATAACCTCTAAGCCACAAACGGAACTCATGGAAAATGAGCACAACAATCTCATGTATCCATTATTACAGATTTTTTTAAAAAAATACATATGTTATACATCGAATATCCCTTGGAGACTCTATGTCATAACCCATGACTGCATGCAGTTATCCTCCCCCACGTCCTCCAGCTCATGGAGCCTAGCATGGACCACCTTCTACCCATCTAGCTCCTCTACAGTGCCCACCATTTTCTAGAACTCCTTGCTCCAAGCGTTGTATCTTTCAAGGCTGCTCATCATCCAACTCTCTTCTTGCAGCATGATGTGAAGTACAATCTCTAACAAGATGCCCCCATCTACTGCTAGCATAACTCCACCTCTCCTATGTTTGATCAATTCCTCGGTGTTGTTCCTGCATCACAATCCCACATGTTTTATTTTGGTCATGGGTATACCTCTTACGACATGATCTTATCACTTTTAGTATAATATCTCATGCAGATGCCTCTGTCTCATGAGCTCTTTTATGGGTCACATCCATTATTTCCTCTGTGAGAAAACTCTTGAACACCAGGGCTCACTCCAGCACCCCAGCATAGGTGGGAATATTCAATAGAACCACAAATTCCCCAATATGTTATAGTATTCCCTACTCAAAAGCTAAATCTCATAAAAACAGATCTCACACCATCTCCAGGGAGTACCGCCAAATGTTGTTGAACCTTGTTGAAAACTCTTCCACTGTCATACAACACTGACTAAGAAAATGAAGCTTCAGAATATGTACTGACCTCTACGTGGCTGGGTAAAACTCTTCCCTGAAGAGTCATTCAAACTCCTCCCATGTTATTATATCCTCAATATAATACTGTATCACTATGATTAGCGAGCATCCCAATGATCCATGAAGATGTCCTGCAGATTGGACTACCATTTGAGCGGGAGGTGTCCTCACTATGAAAGAAACTCAAGTAACTACCTTGATCCAGTCATCTAATACCTGGGGTTATGAATCACCCTAATATCTCAAATTTAACTTCCTTTGGATCCCATGTAGCATACACATCCTACGCACTTCCTCAACCTAAACAGTAAATAAAAAAAACTGCTCTGCAGGTGTTGGCGACACCAGTACACCACCTAGAGGTAGCACTTCAAAGTTAGTTCTTAGTATATAAGCCTCATCACGGGGCATATCATCATAATGATCATTCTTTATAATCCTCTATCTATATCATAGTGGAGTCATCTTGTAATGGATTAGGATGGACCACATTCAATATAGTATATCTTGACAGCTGACTCAAGAAGGACGTGGAAAACACTAACCATTCCTATATGACGCATGTACCTTTTATTTCCCATTGGCTAATGTCCTAATGCAATGAGTCGAAAAACTGGATATTAGAGACCAAGTGATTGAATATGTCAGTCACCACACTAACACTAGAACCTCCGGCTTGAGGGCTGAACTTGATACATCTTAACATTATCACTATGAAACCCAAACCAAGCTCACAACACTATGGTTCTAAGGTAGAACAGACCTCCTCTGATACCAATCTATCGCATCACGTCCCTCGGGGCCCATGATATGACAACCCCAAGCCCACCGATGATAGGACATGGGATAGAGACTAGAACTGAGTATAAATATCCCACAAATGGGAGGCATTAGCCTAACTACCTGCACACACACACAAAAATCCAAACCAAATATGCTGGGAAGTAAAAACCCCAAGATAGTTATGAATGCAGGACACTAAGTAAAACAAAAACAGAGTGAAACAGAAAGTAATGTTCATGGTGGAAAGCTGTTCCAGTAAACAAGCTTACCAAAAGAAAGACTGAACACAAGTAAAACCCTATGTCCTAGAAGCTTCTCTACCGAGAACCCTACCTGAAGGGTAGGTGAATGGTAGTTACCTGAAGCTATATAAGTACACCTAGTTTGTCTGATCTCACTGATCACCATTTGATCTCGGACCTCCATGGACTCCATAAAATTGTAGAACATCTACACAAGACATGACACGTGTGGGAAATGCCGATGTAGGGATGAGTAAAACAATAATCAGAAAACACCCTGAAACCACAACGGTAAATCACAAGGGAAAAACCAAAAAGAAATGCACAGTTTTCTCCACACAGGTATATACCCATACATATACCAAGAACATCTAGATATACTCATTTCAGAAAATATGAATCATATGGTTCCAACCTCACAACCAGCAATAGGACTCTCACTGTTGGTTTAAAAGGAGACACATAAAATGAGGATAAACACGCTCGACAAGATTATCCATCCAATATGGAACCCATACTGGAGGTAGAATCCATCGGGAACAAATATACCATTCCTAATGGAATTTATAAGACAACGTGATCCATCGAGAAAATCTTTCTAGTTCTAGCTTCAGTGCCTAACACCGGAGGTTCAGTCATCATTGTCTTGCACCCAACACAATACTAAGGAAACCCAAGTAGAGAGTCACGCCCTCACCACTGTACAAAGATGAGGGTGCCCTACTCCTAACCACATTCTGAATCCTCTGTCACTTCTTTAAGGATTAGCCCACACCTCAGTCCATCATGGGAGCATTGTCCCCTATATAGGTAACGTTCTCATAAAGTGGATTGGCCTACTCATCGATACTATTTCCAAAAACCAAGGGAGCTCCAACTCCAATGGATGGCCCACTCCTCGCCACTACTCGGGACGGGTAAGTGCAACACTATAAGTGAGGACACGCAACCTGATCCCACTGGGGAGTATGACTCATGAAGGTCCCGAACCCTAATCCCACAGGGTAGTATGAGTCATGAAGGTCTCACTCCACAATCGTATATGGGTGTATGACTTCATAATTTGAGGACCCACACCATACCCCATTGGAAAGTAAAACTCACTGACTAGAGGACCCACACATAAGTATGATAGGGGAGTTCCGACCCTGTCAGTTCACGTGCAGAGGACCCTTGCCCTAGAACAACAGGGGAGTACCAAATCTTATCATAGTGGACCCACACTCTACCCAGTAGGGGATTTCTAACTCTGTACATTGGATATAGAGGACCTGCACCCCAGTATTATAGGGGAGTACTGACTCCACGGATAGAGGACCTGCTCCTTGGTCCCATAGGGGAGTACCTACTCTTCCATTATAAACATATCTAGAAACCCACACCCTAGTCCATTAGCGGAGTAACACCCACAGGGGGAGCTACAAAAAAGAAATGAAATTTCTCCCACGATTTGCGGAGTCCCGTCTTTACGAAATATACAGATTCCTGCTCATGTGTTCTTGTACCGGGAGGAAAAACTCTTCAAACCATTAGTACATCTATATACATTAACTAAAACTCTCATGGAGTATCTCAGAAGGACCTTCTCCCTAATATTTTCCCAATGACACAAACGACTTGTCAATCAGACATACGATTTAGAATATATGGGCATTTTAGTGAGAAGGGGGAGGTCGAGTTCGGGTCATGCCCGAACCATCCTAGTTGTCTGCCGAACCTACCCGGGCCTAAACCGAACCTCTAGATCAATATGTCCCACTAGGCCAGACCCGGACCAATGGGGTCTGACTTAGCCCTTTCTATCGACCCGAACCGCGATGCTTGCATGACCTGAGGTGTTGTGCCCGGCCCAGGGCTGACCTGTCAGATCTAGTCCTACCTACTCGGATGTGGGCTTGTTCAACTGCCGAGATGTGATGGTCTTCTTTTTCCACTATGCACCATGAAGACAACTCAGTTGGATGAAAATACTAACCACATCAGGACCCGTGGGTCCAACTACCCCCGATGCGGCTCAAAGTCACAACCTCTTCCACGTGGGCAGCCACCTAGACACGACTACTGCCACCACCATAGGGCGCCGCCTTTGCAGTCTATCACGCGGCTCCTGACTCCACATCCAACACACTGGTAGGCCCTTCCATGGGTCCTGAGACATGCTTTGGTGGTCTATTCTTCAATCTAGAAGATGTTCTGGAGTCCCCATGATGCAATATTCATCGTTAGTTATTCAAAACCATGTCAAGATCCCCTTCTAATTTGAAGCCATTCATGGCTAATATCTCCCACATCACATGGATCTTATCATCACTAACATCATCACACATTTTTCGTGCTATGTCTATCCAAGATCCATGATGTCAGATTGCTGTGACATGAAATGTTTGTGCAACGATAGACCATTTTTCATTCCACGAAGAACGTGAGGGAGAGAAGAACAAATAAAAACCTGAGGATCAAACCATGGTAATTTTTTCATTCTGGACACAGTCTGATCTATTATAAGGATAATGATAATACAAACAAAACCAAAAACTCATTTCCACCAAAATCATCCAACAATCAAAACTTCCTGTAAGAACAATCGAGTTGTAGGTCAACCTGTTCGCAGGTTGATCTGCGTTCATTATTTAGAAATCAATAATGGGGGAAAATTTTGAAATATAAAACCCTACCTCAAGTTAGATATCTTGAAAAGGTTGATTGAATTTGAGATTCCACGTCGATTGTAATGACCCGAATTCGGAGCCACTCAACTTTTTCCCCATGCCCGGTTCGCCACATAACCTCAAGCGCATTTCCCCAAACGCCAGAGGCTACCGATTAGCAGCGATGGCCTTGGTAAGTTATTGGGGAAACTATACCCTCATTTGGTATTGTATACAAGGGGAAAGAAATAATAATCAATAACGGAAGCAGTAAACGACATACAACAACTGAAACCAAACAGCAGAAGCAATGAATATATATAGTAATGATGATAATGATGCAGCAGGTACAAGTATCTAAGGAAAGCATCAAATACAACAATTTTCTGAAATAAAACTGAAAACAAGTACTAAAAGTAACATCAACTCTATTAGCATCGCAATCCAAATCCATGTCCTATGCTCTACAGCTCCGACCAACAATCATGTACCTGAAGTAGAAGTGCCACAATCTCTATCCACACCTGCAACCATATATCCTGTTTGGGACGAAAAACAGGACCCAAACAGGGTGTGCAACTAATCCCAGTAGGCAATCACCACAGGATCTATTCCCTACTATCAATGAGAAAAATAGCAAAAGTAAAGGAAATAAATGCAACAGAGAAACAAAGGTACACCAAAGTAACAATCCTAAAAATCTCCATTCACATTTATTTATTAATTTAATAAAATCATTTAATATTTTCAAAGAAGTTTTTGTTACAAATCATATGTTAGGAACATCCACTATCCACGTACCAAGTATTGTGGTTGGTAACTTCTTTATTTTACTAAAACTAAGAGAGTTAGACTTTTAGAAACAAAACATTCCTGGATCCAGAATCTCCAGAAAGAAAAATTTTAGGTATCCACATTTTCTTAATGAAATTAGATTTATGAAAACCTAAAGTCTAGGCTTTGTTTAAGGAACAATTTTTTTCCCAGTTCCTTCCACACTGACAGTTGGTGTAGAATGGAGCACTTTGAGGAACAAAAGAATTGTTACTAAAAATTGGTTTTGAACTTTTATAACAAAATCTTGAATTATTCCGTAGAGGTCGAATTTGAGGATACATCTTATCAAAGTTTTCCTTACCTAAGGTAAAGTTTGACAAACACTTCCGTAAGGAAAATATTTCTGACTTTAGTCTAGTAACCAAGTTCTTATCATCAAAAACCTCTGTTTTTGTACTATAGATAGGCTCAAATACATTTTTCATAGAAATTGCTTTTTCTATATCCTTAGGGATTTTATGCTTCTCAGAATTAACTTCCTCAAGGTTTTTTGAAAGACTTTCAAAATCATGGGTTTCTTTATCAAGATCCTTAGAATGATCTGATATTTCCTTAGTAATAATAAAAATACTATAATTTTCCTTATCAAGCTTTTTATTGACATTAGAATTTTCATTCTCTAGAAGCATAGAATACCGAGACACTTCTTCATAGGTAGGTAAAGTATTATCTTCATCATAAGTAGATTCTTCATCCAAGGATTCATATTATTTACTATCACTATAATTAGAATTCAAGGATACATTAGTTATGGATTCAACATTTTTTACCTTTTTCATTAAACAATGATTTCTAATAGGTATCTTGGCATGTAAACCAAGATTTTTATATCCATAAGATTCGTAATTAGAGGGTTAATCAGAAGAGTCTCCACCATCGGCATTGTAGGTGTCATTAACATTCAATACATTCTTAGAATTACCTTTGTCGTACTTCTTTCTATTTCTCTCATAATGCTTTTCATTTCTATATTTTTCTCTTAAGAAAAGGACAATCAAGCCTTATATGTCTATCTATTTTGCATTCATAACAAGTTACTTTAGAGTCTTTCAAATCCTTTATTTCTTTCTTCATGTATCTATACTGAAAGTATTTTATCCCAAATATCATGTTCATGCTTCTTGAAATATTGGATAATTCATTCATAGAATGATAACTTTCACTTGATTCATATTTAATAACAACCATCTTAGATTTAGATCTAGTAACTCTCTCAGGAGTCTTGAACTTCATATGATTCGAAGTTGTTATTAATGCAACCCTTTCATTCCCATTCTTATTCTTTACATTGTTAGCATCTCTCTTCATTCTAGTCTCATGCTGAAGAAGAGTTAAAAAAATTTCATCAAGGGTGATCTGTGTAACATTCCTATTCTCATCTATAGTTGTTCTCTTGGATTTCAACTCATTAGGAATTATGTCTACAATCTTGTCTACAAGTGCCTCATCATCCAAACCCTTTTCACCCATGGATTGTAAACTGTTGAAAATAGTTATTAATATTTATGGTAACTTACATATAGGTTCTCCATAAGGAAAGAAAATACAATGGTACTCACCTCTTTGAATATCTCTTCTAGTTTTAATAACTTTGGAAGTTCCAAAATGTGTAACTTCAAGCTTCTTCCAAATATAATTTGATGCTTCACCAGATGAAATCTGGCTATATATATTCCGGGTCATGGAACACAACAATGTATTGTGTACCATATAGTTTAGTTGATATTCTGACTTCTCTTGATTAGTAAATGTTAAAACTTCCTTATATGGAATCTTGTAATCTCCCGTAAGCATAAAAAAGTTTTCTACTCCAGTGTTAATAAAAAAAGTCTTCATATGATCGCTCTAATATTCATAATCATTCCCATCAAAAATAGGTGGTCTAGTAGGATTTAAATTGTCTATGGAACCAACATTCATTCCTTTCATCTTAAATAAAATCATTCCACACAAGCTTGTTAGTAATAAAATCTTGTAAATAAGGATAAAAATATCCTAATCAAGGAAAATATAGAACAAAGAATAACTTGAGAAATAAAACTTATATGTGAATATTAGTATTTCATAGACCTCCTCTATTACCAATTGTAGTATTGAAATGATACTTATTGTAGTATCAAAATAATGATGTAGATGCTCAATATACAAGAGGGGGGTGAATTTTATAATATAAAAAATTCCTTTGGAACTTTTAAACATGGTAATGTTTTACAATGTTAAACTAGGTAAAATCACAAAACCTTTTAGTTCTTCAAAATTTATTGATTCTGGGAATATGGTCCCAGAAATGAAACTTAAGAAAATTTTACAAAGATAAATATTATAACTTAATGTTTATATATTATTATTAATTAGAGTACAAGTATAAGAAAGTATAATATATTTATACATTCCTCAACAACTAAAATGAAAAGAAAACATGAAACAATACAAGTAAGAAGTAGTAAATCTTTTAACCCAAAGAGAAGGGTATCCATCAACCTTGGATAAAGGTCCCTTGATTTATACTTTCAAGAAAGTATTTCTTACCCACACCAGGGTTAGCCCTCGATGAGAATATCGAAATCTATCTTGATATCCCCACAAGCCCTTGAACTTCATGGTAGTCAGCACCTCTGTCTTTCTATCCCCAGAAGCCCTCGAATGTACTCAGCAACATTCAGAGTCACACAAAGAAATTATGAACAATATTATCAGTACCCCCAAAGAAATAAAGTCTCTCTCTCTATAAATCACATTAGTAGCATGTAATCTCTAGATTGATCAACTTGTTGTGAACTCGTCTAAATGAGCTGTTATTTATAGGCATATTTTCAACGGTCAGATCCCTCCTCCAATGGTCATATTTTTCCTTCAATTTTAGAGGGACCTGTACACATGTCACTCAAATAATGGTTGGTTAGTAACTGAATGCATGAAATAGTTTTATAACCAAAACATGAGTATCAAAAATTATGGCTGCATAAAAAAATACATTTTTCAGAGTGTAAGGAAAAATAAAAGTTTTTAGTCTAATAAAAAAACCATTCGGTGTTTATAATATGTAAATATTCAGGATATGTTTTACAAAGAATTTGTAACCTTAATTCTACAGAATTATGGTCTATTAATATCAAGGATGTTTTGAATTTGAATTCATTAGAATTTAGAGTCTGAACATACAAAGTTCGTAGTCTGAATGCCTAAGAACTTGGAGTCTGAACATACAATGTTTGGAGTCTGAATGCATAAGAAGTTTTATTCAGAACATTTAAAGTTTGGAGTATGAATTCATTAGAATTCAGAGTCTGAACTCATAAGAGTTTGGAGTCTGATTTCATAATAATTCGGAGTCTGAACCAAGATTTTTTGGTGCCTGAATTCAGAGAATTCGGAGTCTGATCATAGAAAGTTGGGAACCTGAATTCAAATCATGAAAACTGAATGCTCTATATCTAAGTATTTAAGATTATATGGTTTTAGATATGAAACCAAATTTTATACTTAGACATAAAATGTGTTAGACAAAAATATATAACCAAGAAAACATGGTAAGGATAAATTTCATTGGGGAGGGAAAATTTTCCTTATCAAGATGAAACTTAGGGAAATAAAATTTTCCTTAAGATAAGGTGTTTGTGACTTTCAAAACATGAAGGAACAGAAAAGTCATAAAGAAAATTTATTAACTCAATAGTCCCATGTTTTCATTCAAGTTCTAATGATTGATTTTATAATTTCCATATCATATCCCATACCAATAATATTTATAATCTCATTATCATTTTTAATATTTTTTTTTATTTCCCATCAGATTTTTTAGAGATTTGAAACATAAGAAAAATATATGTTCTTTCATAAAAATAAATTAAAACTCATTATTCATTAAATTTGAATATATAATTCAAATATAAAATTTATTTGAGAGAATATAACATCATTCACATATATTTAAATAATTAATAAATCATGTAATATTTTTATGAAAAAGTATGGAATTATCTTTTCCAATTTTGGAATCATTTGTAAAAATAATTTTATTTATCCTCTTATAATAAGCTAGATGGGATTATTTGAAATCATATAGATTATTGGTTAACGTAAATATACAATTTTAAAAGTTATGATTTTAAATAATGGCTGGTTGGTTAACAAAAAATATTTTTTTGAAATAAAAAATTATGAAAAGAAAACTACACATACATTTTAAGATGATTAAAATTAAAATTATCATATAATTGGAATAAGATTCTAATGTATTAGAAATAAAAAACATGTGAAAATGTTTCCCTATTTTCAATGAATTATTATTGATTTTATACTTTATCTTGAAGTTGATCTTTTTAAGGAAAGAAAATTTCTTTTTGGTTAGGTATGTATTGAAAAACTGACAAGATTCTAATAATATGGTGATTATCAAGGTGTTATATAAATATCCAAACATTGTTCCTTGGAAATTGGTTTAATTTCTATTATATGTAATCTATCCAATTTTCATCACTAGTATAATCATCATGGAAATGGGGCCTAAGGTAAATGATAAATTATTGAATTTAAACCTCATTAAACACTGAAAATATGGTATGTGGTATGGTTTTTAATTGTTTGATAAACTTATCCAGAGGTTGGTATTTGTATTTAGTGGAAGGCATAGGTAATGTTTAGTATGGAGATTTCATATCACCTTCAATTATTTTTTATAATTGATGGTGAGTAATAATCTAACTAGTTTGTTAAATTGCATCATCACATTTAAGACGTGATTTAGGAATATTTTCATTGAATTTGATGTGAATAGCCTATTATAGTGACTTTTTTCCTCCTATTGAAGACTCAAGAACATTTACATGTGTTTGATTACCCAATTAATAATACACCATTGTAATAAAATTGAATATTTTCCAAATTAAAATTGGTATAAATAATAAAAAATTTACAACAGAATACTCTAAAGAATAATTTTTTTTTAATTTTTTCATTTCTAATGTTAATAAGGGGTTTTTCCTTAGATGGGCCTTACAAGGACACTTTTAAGTATAAATCATGCAATTTTGTCCACCTCATCCATAAAATACTGAGGAATTTACAACTTAATAAGGATAGTCGTAGATTTTTTGGAGGGTACTATTTATCCATTCGATAATTCAATTTTTCTATGTCATCCTAGGAGAGAAAAATGAATGATGATTACTATATCACCAACTTATTTTTATTTTATTAAGAAATTAATTTTAAGGAAAATGCGGTAAATTGGTCCATACATTACTAGAAAATCAACCAACACCATATGTAATAATCATATCTTTGAAATGAAGTTTAAGTCTTTTATAAAACATACCTCTATAGAGGCTCCATTGAAGAGTGTTTTCCTTTCAATCCGAATCATATTTGAGGAGGACTTAAATGTTGTTTTACATCTTGTCCCAATTTTGGATGAGTTCTTTTAAAATCATATTCTTTCCGTGGAAACCACATACCAATATGATGAGTTGTTTTCAAACCCAACTGCCCTACTCCACATTCATATTTGACTGGATGCATCTCCCAACCAATCTTTCAAACAACTCTTAAGTATCATCGACCACAAGTTCATTCTCTAAATATTATTCATTGTTGTAGATTTTGTAATCTTATACATTACACTCTATCATTTCCTTACCACTCGTGGCAATAAAAGGTTCTTCAATAGCAGTTTCAGCATTCACCAGATCCATGAAAAGAGATTCACCTACTTGTGATTCAAGCTCCTTAGGGGTCTCAACCTCCATATTATTTGCAGAAACATTATGCTTGTTAGTTTTTTTATTGTCCACAATTTAGGAAACCATTAGAGGAGGCATGCCTGTACTTGAGGATCTTATAATGGGGGGATAGGTAGGTTTGAATAATCATTTCTTCTATGCAGCCTCCATGAGTGTGTAATGATACCATCTGAATCTATAATAGTATTGTTTCCTTTCCTTGAAGAGGATCTATGATATTCCTCCTCAATGTCTATTTCCTTGGGCTCAACAGTAGAGTTTGAAGTGGAGTGCTCTTGAGAATCCTCCCAGCAGGGAGGGTTCTTTCCAGGGGTAGCTGCATTAACCCCTTCCCCAAAAGTGACACTCATCTTCCCCCATCACTGCAAACCTATTTTTACTACCCATAGGATGCTCTTTTTCAACAAAAAGTGGTAGAGAATCCTCTATGGCCTCTCCGTAATTCTCAACACCCTATACTTGAGAACCTCTACTACTTAATTTCACCATCTTTGCAATGGAATAGGGTGTCCATGAACTGGGGCCAGCGCCCTTCCCATCTCCTGAAACCATGTTCTTGATAACCAAATTGCATCTTGATCATTCAAATACATCTGAGACTTTGGGTTTAGAGGGCCTAAAATGTAGATCTTTCTAATATACTAGGGGCAACCCAGTATCTCTGATGAACAGTCACACCTCTTTCTAGAAAGGAGGACACCCACTCGCCTAAGTGCCCATGGTATCATCCACAGAGACTTTACACCCTACATCATGAATGAGCATAGCATCTTCCACTGGGGAAGTAATATCTAGAGACTTGTCAAACTCCTCCTCATTGGTAGGCTCCTTGTGGATCGAATTAGACACATTAACCAATGTCAAATCATGGAGGATATTACATCTATGACAGCTCTGTGTTGAGTGTCCTTGGAGGAACCAAGAGGTGCAGTAATGAGTCCATGACTCATAAACAACCTGCTGATTAACCCAGTATTTACCTTCATTCTCAATCCATAAAAAATCTAGTGGGGGTTCAGATAACCATGACAATCCCAAAACACAACAATGTTTATATTATGAAATTATCGACCACAACAACATATAAGGGAGATTATTTTGTTTCCTTTTTTCATTATGCACTCCTAGAAAATTTTAATAAGATACTATGAGCCTCATTTTTATGATATTATAAGAAAACCCATGTAAATATTTTAATTTCATTTATTATTACAATATTTTAATGTTTTCATCTAATACTAGTAAATTATGTTGGTCCAAAAAAATGACGAACTAGTTTTATTCATTATTATAGAATAAATATTTTTTCATGAATTAATTAAGTATTCTTCTTCATTTTATTATTTCATGGTTTATAAACAAGGTTATATTTAAAAGAAAATTATAGTAAATCTAGTATTCAATAGTTACTATTATGATTGAGAAGAGAATCAGTATTACTATCTGTAATGAACTTAGTAAAAAAGCCATGATTAATTATCTTGAAAACATGTATAAATAGAATATTGACATACAATATATTTAGATCAATATTATAAAATTTCAAAAAATGAGAATCTATAAATAAATGCATTCCATGGGATTTAGAAACATTAATGAAATAATTTTAAAAAGTGATTTTAAAACCATTATCACATAATTGACATATACATAGTAAATTATGATTCAATCATTTAACAAGAAACTAATATATAATATGTGTAGATTTATGGAAACCAATCATGCATATATTAGTAATTTTTTGTTTTTTATCTTCTCCAAAGGTAAAATTTTCAACATCAGAATTTTTGAGATGATTGAATTCGGAAGGACCACCACACATATGTCTTGATCATCCACTGTCTTTATAAAAATTACATATCAGTTTTTTCACATTTTCTACAAAATATTAATAAATAATATGTAACACCACAAACTTCCATGGTACGTTTCTCTTTGAATAATACAGTAGCGTGTGTTGTACGCAACTTCAAGTTGTAGCACACCACAACCAATCAAAATAGCTGTTATGAATAATAATAAACAATTTTCAAAATTTTATACATTTTAACATTCAAATTGGACTTCATTTTTGGATTTGGAATATTGAAATTAGCTTACGGTGAATTTTTGGTATTTTTCTGAAAATTTTCAATTTTTAATGAATAGTGAAAAACACTGAGTTATAGTTTAAAATCGAATTTTTATTTAAATTTTTATATATTTTATTTAAATTTATTTTAGGTCAAAATAGATAGATAATACCTATATAAGTTTAATGTAATTCATTGGAGTTAGTTTATAATAATTTTACATATATATTAATTTTATTGAACTTTTCACCGTCTTTTACCCACCACCTATAAGAATTTGCAAATTCACATAAAACATAATTTTACCACTTCTGTGAGTAGAATTTTATAAATCTGAGAGACACGGTTGATATCATTAAGACAAATGTGGTTCAATAAGATGTAAATAATTTTTGGTAAATAGTAACTTTAAAATTTTATTTACCACGGTTCAATGTAAATAGGGTATTTAAGGGTAAAAATGGTATTATTATTACACTAAAACATGTCCTAATTCTATTGTATAAGTATAACTAGAACAAAAAATACTTATTAATAAAATATGAACCGCATTGTTCCACTTGGATTAGATTTCAACACTTATTATTATTTTATTTAAAGAAGAGCTAAAAGAGTTAATAACTAAAACATTTTTAATATAGGGTTATACATATGATAAATTAGACTATAAATATTCATTAGAAAGATAAAAATATTTCCTACATAATGGAATTTTATTTATATTTTTCAGACATTAAATAATTTAATTTATTTATGACACAATGATGATTTAGTAATTACCTAATTAATGAAATATTAAAATAATTGATATTATAAGTATCCAAATAAATGTAATTTTAGACTTTTTATGACTCCAATTATTTTATAGATTAATATGACATATTAGGGTTATTTGGATGAATTCTTTTTTGATGTAATAATGCTGTTATGAATTTAGTAAAAACAAAATACCAAATAGTATCAAAATTGACATAAAAGAGTTTTTAAAAAAAATATTATATTATTAATTGAAATTTAATTCTTAAAAATATAAAGTTCAGCCAAAGTACTTATATAATGATATATGTATCACTAATTAACCACTTGGGGTTCTCTTGGAAGTATATAGTAAGTTTATTAACCATATAAAAAAATACAAAGAGATATGGTAAATATCAAACTATTTAACTAAGAGTTAAATCTAAAAGATAAAGTCAATATAGTGACCCAAACTATATAAAACCTATTGGTTGAGAGGTTTTTGAACCATCCTCACCTTATACATTAAATGATTCATTTTGGAGACATCATAAACTGGAAATGATTTTTTTATAAAATAATATTTCTAGCTTTTCCTAAGGTGCCTCTCACCCTTCTTATAAAAGGGCACTCCCCCTTCTCTCTTATTCACACCATCAAAGCTCTTTGGATAGGCCGACCCGAGACCAAATACCCTATAACCTGTCCAATATTTATCTTATAAGCCATACTTTAGTCATAATGCCAACCTAAGGAGCCATTTTGGTCAAATCAAAAGGAAGAATCCGAAGAAGAGGTAAGGATTTCATCACCTCTTTCAAGTTCATTTCTTCTTACACTTCCTCTTTATTTTTTGTTTCCATTCTAAAATAATATCTCCAGTATCTTCTATATAATTTTATGTTATTATAAATATGGTACAACCAAATTCATTATTATATCCATCCTTTGAATGACATGTCACCATACGTGCATACGTATGACTTACCGTCTCCACGTCGTGGTGTAATTGTTATTAAATACATTATTATTTGGATGGGTATAATAATTAATTGTAATTTATGTAAATAATAAATATAACATTATGATGATTCTATATATATGATATACCATCAAATTATATATAGTTCTAAGAAAGATATTTTCACTCGTGCGTACGTACGGATTACTGTATCCACGAACACAATGAGATTCATTCCCCATCGTATCCATTCAAGACTAATTTTCATTATATGATTAAAAATAATGTTTAAATACTTTCTTTAATTCTATATATGAATAATATACATCCCATAAATAACAAATATGACTCACATAACACATAATATAAAGTAAAACGAATCAGTTAACACCCTAAATGATGTTAATACTAAGATATTATTAAAAAATAAATGTTAAAAGATCATATATGATATCCTATTAATGTATATGATTATTTTATAATTTAATAACAATTATCTCACCATTATACAGGAGTTAACCAATTGTCATTTTCTAAACAAGGCACTTTTTGACCTTTTGAAAAATTTATTGTAAGAATGTTTTTTAAATTATACGACGGGTGCAGCTATTTTCCGCTTTTATAACATCGTCGAAGCTTACCTTACAAGATTATAAGAATATTTTCCAAATAAATGTTTTCTATTATAAATATGTAACTTTAAATTATTTCAAAAAAAGGAAAGAGATATTTCTCTCAAACAATTTTGATTTCATCTATGTCAACATCCTTTGATGGATTTTAAGTTTATTTAAAGTTGATTTATTATGATACAAAACTTCCATATTGTATTGATGGATTTGTGATATGTTTGACTGTGGATGTGTTATTTCTATACCATTAATGCTATATGGATAAAGTATTGACATTTTATATGATACTTTTAATACGAATGTTTATGTTATGTTTAAAATTTTTCATATGAGGAATGCATTGGACTAAGTAAGTGACGGGTAGAGCCCACTACAGCTCCTCCATGAATCTATAGGTCTCATGATACATACTAGTCTCTTAGAACAAGGCCTTGAAAAAATTTTATTTGTAGACTTGGCACAAAACCTTGACTATGTGGTTATGATAGTCTGGCATTATGTATTCCATCATTATGAAAGTGGATATTGATATTGCATGTCATTATTCGACTAGTAGAATATCAATATCAGTAAGTAAATGGAATTTTTTTGATTTTATCTTTTCCATATTATAACGAAGTTAATGTTTAAAAGGCTTTTTTTTATTCTTATAAATTTCTCTAAATGTTAATGCTTATTTATGAATGTTTTTGTTATATTGTTATCCTTACTGGGCATGTAAGCTCACCCCATTATATGTTTTTTTTTTTCAGGAAACGAAGAATTATTTTATGACTGACCTATAGGGATAGTATTAGGGGATATGAGTGTGTTATATTGAAAAAAAATTGTTGTAGTTTTTGATTTTATGACGTAATATAAACCATATAAATATATCTAGTACTTCCATGACTACTGAACTAATCTGTCTTTTGAGAAATGTTATTTTGTGATCATGAAAATGTTATGTAATAATGCACTAACTCTGGGTGACTAGGTCAGGGCATTATAGTTGGTATCAGAGGAAGTTTATTACAAACCATGGAAACTATATTTAGATAATCTCTGATTAGAGCACATAGCCCTAAGATAGACTTTGAGGATTTGTATTGAAGAACTTCTAAAAATTTTGGTAATGTAGAGATTTTGTGGGATTACGAAGAAATACATCCCTGTATGGATACGGGCAAGTAGAGGAGGCTCTAGAATAGAAGTACCTAATGGTAAAACCTGAAAACGCCGCTTTGAGCTAGACTGGAACGGGAACTGGTTCACGACAATGGGCCTTGCTGCACTCTTGGTTACGACACTCTCAAGGGATATGTTTTGAATAATTCTCATTTTCTATATAAACCATTATGAAGGGTTTATGAGTATATAGTTCCTCAAAGAAATCATTTTTTATGATTATGGATTATATCCATAAACTGTTTAATTTATGATATGTTTTTTACATGTTTGGAATTATGTATTTTGATTCATTAATTGGTCTATTTTATTCTATTGTTTAGAATTGGTACCTAGTGGAACGAATGGAAACCGTATCAAAGCATGCACTCCATGCAGGGATTTCCCTTCTGTTGAAGATAATTATAGTGGAGTTGGTGATACAACTGATGCTGATCAGCTTATCACTATACTGGGACAACTCACTCAGGTTATGAATAATAACCTTACCCGTATGGAACCCCCTGATCCACAACGTGGAGGAACAATGTTAGATCACTTCATGAGGAAACAACTACCAATATTCAATGGGAGTATCAATCCATTAGTATCTGAGAAATATAAAAAATCTTTAGAGAAAATATTCCATGCCTTGGGGAGTAGTGAAAGGGAAAAAGTTGTCATGGTAGTTTATCGCCTCACTAGAGATGCTAATCAATGGTGTTAATTAATTCAAAACACAATGGAAGATAATGAAGTATCAAATATGGAACTGCAGGAGTTTAAAGAGATTTTCTTAGAAGAAATACTTTCCACGTGACCATCGAGAAAATATGGAAAGGCAATTTCTGAGTCTAAGGAAAAAAGAGGATGAGAATGTCGCAAAGTATGAAGCTAACATTAAAAGGATTGCGAGGAATGCAGTAGATTATAAATGTAACCCAAGAATTATGATTATTCATTTATGTGATGGGTTAAAATCATTTCTCTATCGAGCATTAGTCTCACAATCCTTCTCATTATACGAAGATATTTTCTCATGTGCTGTCAAGACAGAAAAATAATTCTCTAAGTCTTATGACTTTAAAGCCAGAAAAGAGAAGAATAGAACTACTGAACACTCTGTAAATTGAAATAAGGGGAATAAAGGAAAACTTGAATAATCATCTGGTAGTAAATGTTGGAAAAAACACTCTGGTACATTCCTAAAGGGAATGTGAGTCTGCTTCATGTGTAATGAAAAATACCACCAAGCTCGTGATTGCAAGGGGAAGAAAGATGTTTTCGATGTTGAGTGCTACAATTGTAGAGAAAGGGGGAATTATGTGAATGAATTTATTAGCTTTAGGGTAACTTACATCAAAAAAATACAAGGGATCAAGGCCATGCTTATGCTATCACTATTGCTGAGGTTGAAGCTCCAAAAGAGGTGGTGGCAGGTAATTTAATGGTTTTTTCAAGTATAGAAAATGATTTATTTGATTCTAGATCACGGCATAGTTTCATATCTTCCTAGTTTGATAAGAAAATTAGATATTTCTAATTTGATTTAACAAGGGAGTTTTCAATCAAAACTCTTAAGGGAAGTATCATCGCAATAATGTTTTGTGAATCAGTTCCGATTAGGGTATATAAATGCTCTTTATCTATCGATCTTAACACCGTAGCAATGATTGAATTTGATATAATCCTCAGTATAGATTGGCTTTCAGACCATGAAGCGAAATTTTATTGTAAGAATAACGAGGATATGATTATTTATGATGATGATAATGAACACTTTATCTTTAGAGAAGATTTTCACCACCGGATTCTTATCTAGATCCACCCCCAATAGCTCAACTAAATTCAATTATTGGGGAGGAAGAGAATGAAATAAATGTGGGTGAGGAAAGGAATGTTCAAATATAGGATGTACCTATTGTGAAAGGATATGTTGATGTGTTTCCAGAAGATTTATCTGGACATCCTCTAGAATGAGAAATTCAGTTTTCCATTGATTTAATTCCTAGTTCATGGCCCATATCGAATACCTCTTATAGAATGGCCACTTTGGAATTAGTGAAACTAAAGAAACAACTAGAGGAATTTAGTAATAAGGGATTTATTCACCCAAGTGTCTCTCCATGGGGATCCCCTATCCTTTTTGTTAAGAAGAAAGATGGATCTATGAGGTTGTTCATTGACTATAGATAGATCAATGTTATAACAATAAAGAACAAGTATCCCATACCTCGCATTGATGATTTATTCAACCAACTTCATGGAGTCAAAACATTTCAAATATTGACCTTCGATTTGGATATAATCAGTTCTGTGTGAAGAAGGAAGTTATTCCAAAAATAACATTTCGAACCAGGTACAGGCATTACGAGTTTACAGTAATGACTTTTGGATTGACTAATGTACCCTCTGTTTTCATGGATCTAATGAACAGAATCTTCAGAGAATATCTTGAATACTTTGTACTAGTATTTATTTATGATATCTTGGAATAATCTAAAAGAAATGAAGATCATTAAAATCACTTGTGCATTATCCTGAAGACTCTTAAGAAGACATGAATTATATGGGAAGTTTAGAAAGTGTGAACTCTGGCTTCAAGAAATTTCTTTTCTTGGAAATATTGTCTCTAAGGATGGAATCTCTGTTCATCCTTCTAAAACCAAGGCAATCCATGAATGGCCAGCACTGATGAGTATATCTGAGGTATATAGTTTTATTGGTTTAGTAGGTTATTAACAACGTTTCTACTAGAATCTTTCCTAGTTGTCTAGCCCATTAACAAAGCTCACACCAAAAGGGGTGAAATTTGTTTGGACAAAATAATGGGATGAATTTTTTGAAGAACTGAATATAAGATTAGTCAATGCTCTTATCTTGAATCTACCATCAGGGAATGATGGGTTTTTAATTTATAGTGATGCTTTAAAAAAAGGACATGGGTGTGTCCTTATGTAGAATGACAGGGTTATTGTCTATGCATCACGACAGCTAAAAATTCATGAGAAAAACTATCCTACTCATGATCTTCAGTTAGAAGATGTAATCTTTTCTTTGATGATTTGGAGACACTATCTCTATGGTGAAAAATGTGAGATATATACCAATCACAAGAGTTTGAATTGTATTTTCTCCCAAAAATAACTCAACATGTGGCAAAGGCAGTGGATTGAACTACTCAAGGATTATTATTGCACTATAAACTGTCACTCAGGAATGGAAAATATTGTGGCAGATGCTTTGAGCATAAATGATCATGCTGTTTTGAACAACATGAGAGTTGAAAAGTATCCTATATACATGGATTTAGTAAATATAGATATGGGAATAACCATGGAAGGTGGAACATTAATGATTTTTCAAATGGTTGCCAAACCATCTTTACTATAAAGGATAAACACTTCTTAGAACAGTGATGAAGAGTTTTTGAAGAATTTTAAAGATTTCAATGATGGTAGATTGAGTGACTTTGTGTATGAAGATGGAATTTTGAAATTTGGGAAGAGACGTTGTGTTCCCGATATACCCTATCTAAAAAGGGAATTTTTGGACGATTCTCATAGTTCCAATTTCTCTATACACCCAGGTAGCACTAAGATATATAGAGATTTGAAGGAACAATTTTTGTGGGACAACATGAAGATGGAGATTTCTAATTTTGTGTGATGATGTATGGTTTTTCAACAAGTAAAAGCTGGAAGGCAACAACCTGGAAGAGTCAAGCAACATCTTCCCGTACTGGAGTGGAAATGGGATAATATTAAGATGAACTTTGTGATGGGACTACCAAATACTCCTAGTTAGAACGATGAAATATGGGACATTATTGATCGTCTTACCAAGTCAACACAATTTCATGCTATAAGAGAATATTTACCACATGAAAATTTATCAAGACTGTATATTAATGATGTTGTGAGACTTCATGGAGTAAAATTATTGATTTTTTCTAATCATGATCCACATTTAACATCAAGATTCTGGAAAATTATTCAGAATGCTTTGGATATTGAAATTCGTTTGAGAACTTCCTACCACCACCAAACTGATGGACAATCAGAACAGACTATTCAAGCCTTAGAAGACATTTTGAGATAATTATCACTTCACTTTCACGGTATGTGGGATTAATATTTACCTCTAGTAGAACTTTCTTATAACAATAGCTTCCATTCGAGTATTCAGATGGCACCATATGAAGCGTTATACCGAAAGGGATGTCGGACATCGACCTATTAGGATGATGTGGGTGAAATAAAACTCTTAGGCCCAGAACATGTGGAGAAAACGATGGAAAATATGAAGGTAATCCAAAACCACATCATGGCAGCTCAAAGTAGGGAGAAGAGCTATACTGATAACCGAAGGAAGGATTTGGAATTTCAGGTAGGAGATCATGTTTTCTTGAAGGTATCTCAAGGGAATGGTGTTATATGTTTCGGTAAGAAGGGAAAATTGAGTCCCAGGTACATCGGACATTTCGAAATTATGGAACGAATTGGGGATGTAGCTTACCGTTTGGCAATGCAGCCAAGTATCTCCGAAGTTCACGATATGTTCCATGTATCACTGTAGATAAAATACATTCCTGACCCAATGCATGTACTCACCTATGAGAAATTAGAACTAGAACACGGTTTATCTTATTGCGAAGAGCCTATCAAGATTATTGATACGAGAGAAAAAGTGTTGAGAAACCTGACGACTCGTCTGGTAAAAGTTCTATGGAGAAACCATTAGATGGAAGAGGTGACGTGGGAACCCAAGGAACATATCATGAAGAACCACCCGAGTCTTTTTATGCATTAATACTCTAGAAATTTTGAGGAAGAAATTATTTGAAGGAGGAGATAATTTAACACCCCAAGCTTCCACGGCAGGTTTCTCTTTGAATAATACGGTAGTGTTTGTTGTACACCACTTCAAGTTCTAACACACCACAACCAATCAAAATAGTCATTCTGAATAGTAAAACCCACTTTTTGAAATTTTATAAATTTTAAATTTCAAAATGGAATTCATTTTTGGATTCAGAATATTGAAATTAGCATAGTGTGAACATTTGGTATTTTTCAGAAAGTTTTCAATTTTTGATGAATAGTGAAAAACACTGAGTTATTGTTTAAAACTGGATTTTTATTTAAATAATTATTTATTTTATTTAAATTTATTTTAGGTCAAAATAGATACATAATACCTATATAAGTTCAATGTAATTCATTAGAGTCAGTTTATAATAATTTGAGATATATAAAAAATTTATTGAACATTTCACCATCTTTTACCCACCTCCTAGGAGAATTTACAAATTCACATAAAACATAATTTTACCACTTCTGTGAGTGGAAATTAAAAAAATAAGAGATACATGGTTGATATCAGTAAGAAAAATGTGGTTCAATAGGATGAAAATAATATTTGATAAATAGTAACTTTTACTTTTATTTACCCCAGTTAAAAGTAAATCGGGTATTTAAGGGTAAAAATTATATTATTATTACCATAACACATGTAATAATGCTATTGGATAAGTATAATTCCACCAACAAATCCTTAGGAATAAAATATGAACATCCCTAGTCCACTTGGATTAGATTAGGAAATTTATTATTATTTTATTTAAAGAAGTGTTAAAATTGTTAATAACTAAAACATTTTTAATATAGGGTTATAAAAAAGATAAATTCGACTATAAATATTCATTAGGAAGCTAAAAATATATCCTACATATAGTATTTTATTTATTATTTTAGACATTAAATAATTTAATTTATTAATGACACAATGATGAAGCATTAATTACTTAATTAATGAAATCTTAAAATAATAGATATTATAAATATCCAAATAAATGTAATTTGATACTTTTTATGAACTACACTTATTTTATAGATTAATATGACATATTAGGGTTGTTTATATTAATTTTCTTCAAAGTAATAATTCTATTATAAATTTTTCAAAAACAAAATACCAAATAGTGTCAAAATTGACATAAAATATTTTTTAAAACAAATATTATATTATTAATTGATATTATATTCCTAAAAATCTAAGGATTGGGAAAAAACTTATATAATGAAATTTGTATCATTAATGATCCACTTGGGGTTCTATTGGAAGTATATAGTACGTTTATTAATCATGTAATATAAAAATACAAAGAGACATGGTAAATGTCAAACTATTTAACAAAGAGTTAAATCTAAAAGATAAAGTTAATATAGTGACCCAAACCCTTATAAAAGCTATTGGTTGAGTGGTTTTCGAACCATACCCCCTTATAATATAAATAATTCATATTGGAGCCATTATAAATAGAAAAGTATTTTATCATAAAATAATATATCTAGATTTTCTTAAGGTGCCCCTCACCCCTCTTATAAATGGGCACTCCCCCTTCTCTCTAATTATCACCTTTAAAGACATTTGTCTCGGCCAAAACCTACCAAAATACCCTATAAACTATTCTCCCTTCATCCTAGAGGCCTTCCTATAGTACAAAATACAACCTAAGGATCCATTTTGATAAATCAAATGGAAGAACTTGAAGAAGAGTTAAAATATTTCATCACCTCTTTCAAGTTCCATTCTTCTTCCACTTCCTGTTTCTTTGTTGTTTCCATTCTAAAATAATAAATCTAGTATATTCTATATACTGTGATTTTATTATAAATATGTTACCACTAAATTCATTATTCTATCAATCCTTTTAATGACATGTCACCATACATGGGTACGTACAGCTTACCTTCTCCACGTTGTGGAGTAAATGTTATTGAATACATTATTATTTGGATGGGTATAATAATGATTTTTAATTGATGTAAATAATAAATATAAAATGATAATTATTCATTATATATTATATACCATACAATTATATATTATTTTAAGAATGATATTGTCGCTCGTGCATACGTACAGATTACCGTCTCCACGAACGCGATGAGATTCATTCCCAATCGTATCCATTCAAGACTAATTTTCATTAGATGAATAAAAATAATGTTTAAATACTTGATATCTTTATGGATATGAATGATAAACATTCCATCCAAATCAAATATGACTCACATAATAAATAATATAAAATAAAATAAATCCATTAACACCCGAAACGACGATAATACTTAGATATTGTTAAGAAAGCACTGTTAAAAGATCATATATGATATCATATTAATGTATATTATTCTTTAATAATTTAATAGAAATTATTTCACAATTATACAGGATTTTAACATATCCTAGACCACGAACAATTTCAAGGTAAGGGTTAATTCTACAATCTCTTCATTATCCGAGGTTGTTTATACGCAATTATCTATTATGACCTCTTTACCATCCACATCCATGATTCTTAAAAATGTATTCGAAAAAAATTACTATTTTATAGACTATGAGATAAATTAATTTATACCCTTTTTGACTTTTATAGGATGTTTATAAAGGAATATTTTTGTCATTTTCCAAACAAGGTACTTTTTGACGTTTTTGACAAATTTAAGGTAAGAATGTATTTTTAACTTATACGGTGGGTGCGGCTATTTTCCGCCATCATAACATCGTCAAAGCTTATCTTACTATATTGTAAGAATATTTTTAAAATAAATTTCTTCTTTTATAAT
This sequence comes from Viscum album, assembly GCA_963277665.1. Lineage (NCBI taxonomy): Eukaryota > Viridiplantae > Streptophyta > Magnoliopsida > Santalales > Viscaceae > Viscum > Viscum album. The sequence continues at coordinate 1,879,402,855 of OY728161.1, forward strand.
TATGTAACATTGAATTATTTTAAAAAAAAGGAATGATATATTTCTCTCAAACAGTTTTGATTTCATCAATGCCAACATCCTTTGATGGATTTTGAGTTTATTTAAATTTGATTTATTATGATAAAAAACATACATATCGTATTGAAGGTTTTGTGATATGTTTGACTATGGATGTGTTATTTTTATACCATTCATGGTTTATGGACAAAGTATTGACATTTTTTATGCTAGTTTTAATATGAATGTTTATATTATGTTTAAACATTTTCATATGAGGAATGCATTGGACTTAGTAAGTGATGGGTGGATTCCGCTATAGCTCCTCGATGCATCGGTAGGTCTCATGAGACAAAATAGTGTCTTGGCACAAGGCCTTGAAAAAATCTTATATGTAGTATTTTCACAAGGTCGTGACTATGTGGTTATGATAGTCTGGAATTATGCATTCCATCATTATGAAAGTGGCTATTAAAATTTCATGTGATTATTCAACTAGTAGAATATCCATGTGAGTAAGTAAATGTAATTATTTGATTTTATCTTTTCCATATTATGCTGAAGTTCAAGTTTAAAAGGTTTTCGTATTAGTCTTATTCATTGCCTTAAATGTTTATGCTTATTTATGAAAGTTTCCGCTATATTGTTATCCTTACTGAGCATCTAAGCTCGCCAATTTCTATGTTTTCTTTTTTCCAGGATGTGAAGAAGTATTTTATTACTGACCTGGAGGGATATTTTGAGAGGATATGAGTGTGGTCTATGGAATCAATGTTGTTTTAGTTTTTTTTATGTAATATAAACCTTATGAATGTATCTAGTACTTCCAAGGATACTAAACTAATCGGTCTTTCGAGACTTGATCTTTTGTGATCAGGCCAATTTTATGTAATAATGCATTGACTCTAGGTAACTGGGGCTGAGGCATTACATAATAGATTTTCTACCCATAACATGGATCCACATAAGTAATATAATAATGATTTATATGTTAAAAAAATATTGTCACCCGTATGATTATAAAATAATAATTTGGAAACAAAAAATTTTTAGTATGTGAATTTCATTTCCAAAATTTATAAGTAATGATAATATTTATAATTCTACTATTTCTAGAAAATTTAAATATTTCCATACACTAGGTTACCAAAATTTATTATGTAATTAAAAAAAATTAGTTGAAAGCCCATTAAAAATGTAATCTTCTTATAACTATTTGAAAACCCTTATTTTTTTAAAAAACCATACCAGAATAATTTTTTTAAACATCATTGATAATATATAAAATTATTATTTTTTCTTACACTTGGATAATTTATAAATATTTTTTTGATCTTTTATTTTAAATTAAAATATTTAATTAATATATTGGTATTTTAATATGGGAAGAAAATATTAATTTTATTATATATTATTGAGAAACAAAGTTTTTTCATTATATGGTCATTAAATTTTGATAAACTATTAAAAACCCATTTTGGAGATAAAATATATTATTGATAAGATATTCATAATTTACATAAGTGGTATAATAAGAATATGAATAATTATTTGAATGATTAGAAGAAAGAAATACTTTTAGATAACCTCAATTTCAGCCTCAAAATGTATTTTAGTACACTTGTAATTTTGTATCTAGATTTTTTTTGTTTAAATAGTGTCCTCTCTAAAACACAAATTCAATATCATTAGATATTAAAACAATCCTTATTATATATAAAAATTTTATTATTTAAGGGTTAATTATTTTTCATGTTGCACTTTTTTTTACAAAAAACAATTACCTCACATTATTTATTATTGATTTATAATTTAGTGTGGAACTCGTCTTTCTCTAGTTAATTTTAATCATATTTGTAATGATTTCAATTTTACAGTCACTCCTAGATAATCCATCATTTTATTCTTTGAATGAAATTATAAATTTTTTTATTTAACTATCCTAGAGACATTTTATTCTTCTATTTTAATAGTAATATCATATTTCTTGAGAGAATATATGGGTTCTTCGGTAGGCATGTTTTTTGAATCATTTTCCACATGAATGTGATAATTTTTAGATCCAAATTTCTGGGTAAAACCTAAGGTATTTTAGTTAACAAATTTTGTTTAGAAATAGTTTCACCAATTGATTTTTTAACATTAAAAAAATATTAAATCCTAAAAACATTACATTGATAGAATTTTTTGGATGAAAATATAAACATTAAAATTATTGAATATACATGTCATGTCTATTTTCATTATCATTATGTGTTCATTCATGCGTAACACATAATAAATTATATATTATCAGTGTAACTGTGTATTATAAAACTCTGTTAAATTGATCAACACTAAAAGCACCATTTAATGCATTCATTTACTTTTCATGACATTTAGAATTATTTATTTCATCAGGGGTCCATTTTTCTTCCTTATAATATGAAATAAAATAGATATGAATAAAAATTGTATAAAAATGATTATATATAGATCTACGAAAATGAGATATGATAACTTTACCTTAATCGTAATTCGTACAAAAAAATTAACCTAACCCAATAAGTTTTATTTAAGACCCCCATGGGTTATTGATAAATATATTTAAAACAAAATGGATTATTTAAAAATTTTCTTAAAATTTTATGAAATAAAAACATTGAATTATTATAAAAACATTAAAAAACATATATCACTTGATACCAAATTTATTTCATTTATATGCCATAAAAAGTGGATGATTTGGGTTTAAAACTCCATTTAACATGTATAAAAGCAGGTAAGTGAATTGTTAACAGCATTATTTATAAAAAATTAAAGAAATTAAATCTTTTTGAATCAAATAAATTATTCAAAGTAATGAAAGTGAAATAATAAAAATTTGAATCCGAATAAATAGAGAGTTTTATTTGAGAATAAATAAATGTTGCATGTTTGATGGATTAAAAAACTATTAAATAAAATATTTAATACAAAAAATAAATTAACATTTTAAATGTAAATAGGACACACTTTTTTGAAGGTGGTTTAGTTAAAGTTCCTTATGGTTCCCTAACATCTACCACCACAATATCATGAGAATTTAATTTATTACCCTATTGAATTTTCTAGTATCCAAGACAGAAAAAGTATCCCTTTATTTGTCAATAATTACATGAGACTACATATAATAGACACTACCCCTTTAGAAATAAGTCTTGAAACTTCAAAATATATACTACCACGAATTATTTATGGAAACAATACATTAAAAACTTAGTCCCTTACATTAATTGTAGTAATAACAAAAATTAGAATATAGATAAGGAATAATTTATATTTATATTTTTTTCAGTTATCCTAATGAATATGATGACCAACGTTATAAAATGAGAATATAGAGTGAATACATAACATATTAAAAAAATTTCTCACACTCATTAATGGAATAAAATTATTTATAAAGTTAGATATTGAAATCTCAAAGTGTAATTGGGTACATTGGTATAATGAATGATAATGTTTTGATGGCATGTTTAACTTTACCAAGCCATCAAAGTTCACTATTTATAGTTTAAAAATCCTTTAAAATGATCTAAAATCATTTTGGATTTATATTTTCAAATTCAACATTCCATGATTCTTAACTAGCATTACTTCAGTGCATGCCTCATCCCATTTCAAGAATAATCCTCAACCTAACCAATTGATCTGTCAGCTATTTAAAATTAATGATAATAATAATAAAATCCATATATATTAAGGACATATAAAAAAGTATCATTTAAATTTACAAATATTTAAACAATTCAATATAATTATAAATCACTCATTTGAATACATTCCATAGTAACAAGTTAAATAAAACACAAAAATATCGCATAGAGTTATTCTATAATATTTAATCATTGATTTTAATATATATATATATAAATATTTATAAATTATCTAATATCAATATATTAAAGTATTGGATGTAAAAAAAATATATTTTTAGAATATCATTGCTTAGATTTGACTTATTTTATAGAACAACAATGTGATTTCTCAGACCATGCTCACTTCTGAGCAACTAAACTGGGACAACCATATATCCCCTATCATACCTCTTTGTATTATAGGGGAAAATAAATAATAGTGGTTGAATATGGGGTGGTAGTGGGGATACATTGTCCTCTAGTCATAGTGGTGAATAATGCTGATATAAAATTAAAATAAAGTGGGATCATTATAATGATAAATAAAAATAAAAAAATTAGGAATGAGAATAATGGAACAAATAATAAACTCAAGTTATGTAAAGTACATCATATAAAAGAGATGATGTATTGCCTATAAAAATGGAAAATGGGAATAAATTATAGTAGGAAGATAATACAACACATGACATAAAAGAATAATCAATAAGGAAAAACTATTCAATCATGATGAACTCTAGATCAGACATATACTACTTAGATCCCATCCTAAGTAAATTGTAATCAGTTTCTAAAAAGAGTCACTTAACATTTATCACATCTATGATAATATAATCTTCATAAGTACTAATTAATCCACAAATATTTTGGGAGATAAATCTTTTTAGTCCACAAAAAATGGTGTCTATAAAAACATAAGATGTTAATAGAAATCGTAATAGATTTTATGTATTTGAAAGTAATGAAGTGCTAAAATAATAACCCCATACCTGATTCAGCCTTATGTAGTGTTTGAACATGCATTTATTTATTCATCAGATGGGGGATTCATCTTACAAAACTAGTAATCAAGGAGTAATAATTATACTAATAATAATGGAGTATCCAAGTTATAACCAAGGCGTCCTTAAAATCAGGTTTCATGACAACATTAGTGGTAACTCGCACATTTTAGCATTAAGGGTCTTAATATTATCCAAGGGGTAAACCCTAGGAATTTCACCATAATATAGTCTAACTGAGTCTATGGAGCTCGTATATAGTAATCTTGTGAAAATCATGATTAGGCCCAATGGGGAGAATATGTAGTACCACATGTCTGAATAAATCAATATGGATCCAAGGGGTGTATCCATGAAATTATAATATCCAAATAATAATATAGTGAATCAATGGTAAAGCTCTAATGCATTCATATAATATTTCGATGAAAATATTCTATGGTGGGTCTCTCCCTTGGAAATCATCTCAATGATTCATAATAGTTTCCTTTGAGTGCTTAAGGAATACCATCTCGAGTCTAGGTATGAATCAAGTATGACTATTCTTGTATAGATGAAAAATTCATAAATGATGTAGGAATGTTATAATCAAATCATTTTATATACATAAGTCCTTATTGTTTATGTAACACTCATACCATTTAATCATTTAATGTGTTCATTACATTACATTTCATTATACATGTCAACCTGATTTAAGGATATTCAAACAATATCTATTCAATTAAATATTCAAAGAACAATTGATATCGATGTACTTATATTTTCCATTTAATGTTTTTACATACATTTAATTGACTTAAATTACATACCATAACAACGTTTATGTAGCTCACACCAAAACGATGTCACAAATGGATTCAACATATGTTAGAAAAGGAATAGATAAAGAACTCAAAATATATCATTGGTCCATTTTGGGGTCTCAACATCCAAAAGTGTGAAAGAGGTATCACTAAGACCGTAGATTGAAATTTATTCAATTAAAATTTATGAATATGTATTTCTAGAGAAATGATGAGTTAAACTCTTGTGCGCACAATAGAAATAATTTATAAATAGTGGGACATTTATGGAACATCCATATACTGTATTCTTTTTGGCTATAGTAGATGCCTCATATATTATCACCCCTTTTCTTTAAATGTATCAGAATAAAATGAAAGAATAGATGAACACCCTAATATAAGGTATATGAACTCAAACAATAAATTCAACATCGATATAAAGAAAAATTTTGAAGTATAGTAATAAGTGGGATCATTCCAATGACTATTCATAGAGACACATGGTTCTTGATTTCATGTTTGGATAGATACAAATATTCAAATCCTAAGTGATGGAGGCTTGAGAGAATATAATTGGAGTATGAAAATACAACCTGTAGGATGGAAATAAATAAGAAGAAAGGTGTTTATGTTATACATTGGCAAGGTACAATAACAATCATACCCATCATTTAATCTGTGAAAAAATTGGCTGTGCATTTTATAAACCATGTTCTATTCCTGCATTGTTTACTATCCAAGGTAGGGGATCACATGGTTCTTGCAAATGGGTTGAGATTCCATGTAAAGATTATTCCATCTTCCTCTGGTAAAAACTACATCTTTTTGAATGGTCATAAATCCTATGGGGCATGGTAAGGGAAAATCATATAGACCTATACATTTATCTAAAAACACCACATGATTTTATTAAACCATGTGGACTAGGCTACTGGGTTTTTACTAATGATAAGGCCCAAATGCTTCTTCTAAAAGGCATGGCTCTTAGATTTGAACTTTCCCCTTCCACAGTTTCTTCCTCCATAACCTCATTTATCCTTAATATTTGGTCAAATAAAATTAAGTAAACTAAAATTGAAAGGGTATATGAATCATTGAATATATGATTTCATCACCCCCACCCCTTAATGGAACTCTTCTCTGAGTAACCCATTCGTGGTGGTAGAAACTTTTTGATAGTAACATTGGCCACTAAGCACATATATGGGCCCCCTTTCCCATGTGTCATCTTGTACATGGATGTACTTCCATAACACACATACTAAAAGTACATACCATCCATGGAGATCCTACATGATCCAATTAATGATACATATAGAATACACCTCAAAATAATTATTGAAATCAAAATCAACATCCATGGGATCCAAATTATGAGATAAGTCACCATGGTGATAGAGTAGTTGTGATACAAGGAAGTCCTGGTGCATGGAATTGTGTTGGTGATCTAAAATAACCTAACAGTATAACAACATGACTTTATCTAATATATCATGCCTCGATAAAATGAGGATCTAACTTCCCTTTGTTTTGTATCTTTCTATTCTCATGTATGTGTGATTCCCGGAAGAAAACATAATCTCCGAACATAAAATCTAGATGTTAAGGACTGTGATTGACATATAATTTATATTTATAATGAGTAGTAGAAATTCTCTACTATATTAAGTAAACCTATTCTAAACTCTTTTTCACTGGATGAGGAACTATTAACAATTTATACCTTACCTCTAGCTTTACCAAAGGTGAAATACATTGCCTATTATATAAGGCCACTTATGGATCCTTCTGAATCATTTCATCAAAGATAATATCATTGGAAAACTAAATTATATGGATATGTTTATACCACAGACCAATAAAATCAAGGAACCATGATCATAGAATTTCCTCAGACACATGTACTATCTGTTTCGCTAACCATCTATCAATGGGAGAAAAAATATTCTCAAAATCACCTTTATTACCAAAGGTTTATGTAACCCTCTATAAAACTTTGATGTTAAATGAGTTTTTATTTCTTTAAAAATACTATGACAGACACCTTATTAACATATAATATCAAGAACATATTTTCCTCACATCTCATTTACTGATATTTTTTTATTGATATGAAGTAATATTTATACATTTGTTAGTTGATGCATAACTATGCAAACCATGTCATTAAATCGAGGAAATCATGGTAAAGAAGTCATAAAATTCAACATTACATCATCGTATTTATACTCTAAGTCTAGTAAGGTTTGTAAAAATATATTAGTCCACTAGTATTCCAATATTACCTAATATAAGGTTTAACATCTTGTGATAAAACCTAGGATGTGATGATTTATCCTAGGAAATCATTATTTGTCGGGCATATCATGATACAACATGAAGATTCTGGGGTGAAATTCCCACTAACAAGCTTGAGACTCTATTAATCACTCCCATATCAAGCTTTAAGGACCACAAATACAACCATGTGTATAGAAAATATCTTCTATATTGATGGAACAATCCATAGGCGGGTCCGGACATGAATTACAATCTCATAAGACCAAACCATTGGGGATTGAATACAATATATTTTCACCACATCAAGGAGAGAAGAGTTAAATGATATGGTTTTATGAAAGTTCCTCTTGTGAATCTCTAGAAACTATAGATTAATTCTAGAAAATTGGGCTATAATATTCCATTAATCATTATATTATTGGATGGATTTGGCCTTAGTGTTTTAGCTCAGTCCATTAGTAATAACATTTCACTTTGTGGGAACACAATCATGATCAATGTCAATAGAATTAATGTATTCAATACAACTTCAAATTCATTGATTCAATTCATGTAGTATGAGGATACATTTTAGGATCTTATGGTCTATAAAATCTAATATGATCTCTCAAAAATGATGGTGTATCCAAATTTATATTGAATGGATAGATAATTCTAGATTGAGGATGTGTGTTAGGTAATTATTCATATGATGTAGAAAATTATAAGACCAATATATAATGTCTTGATCATACAACATCAATAATATATCGAGCTCAATTCTTGATGCAACCAAGATCACCATATAGCCTCCTCCAAGATCAGGCTCAATCATGACCAATTCTATGGTAAGCCTTCCTTTCAGCTCCAGAATATCCTTATCAAACACATAAGACCATAAGAACGTCACACCCTTATATGGACCAATATGTGGTGTTTTAAGGATGGATATAACCAACAGAAAATCCCTCTAATATCTTTATATCCCCATGAAACCCATTAGATCAAACTTGTTCCAGTGTTTTTCACAAGACCCCACACCACTATCCTTTTTTAGGTTAAATGGTACTCTGGATTCTGAGATACTAAGTCATTTGAAATGAATATTGTCAATCCATAAGTGTCACTTCGTGATCATTTTATATAACAGATTCTATCTCGGTGTTCTCAATTTGATCTGGAGAAGTGTTGCATGGATCTTAGAGTTTGATAATACACCATGATTTCATCCACAAAACCATGAAAAAGTAATATAAATAGTGGTGGTAAAATCTACTCCCCAATGACTTAAAAATAAGGTGTTCTCTTTAGACATAATGTTATAACCAAATACCCATATAAATTGTAACAACTTTAGAAAGACATATATAAAATATCATAAGGTCGGAATTACAACTGATTATAAGATTATCTTAGTAAAATCATCAGGAAAAATATAGAACCTCAATGTAGTTCAAGGAGATCCCCTATTTTAGTAAAATTAAATCCGTTTTCAAATAAAAGATGGTTCAACCATCAGCAATCCATGAATAGATTAAGGGATCTATCCACCAGCTTGGAAAAAAGGACAAGCACATCCAAAGGAGAAGTACTAGGTTAGATAAAACCATTATTTTATAAATCCATTAACTGCTCCTTATGCTCCTAGAACTCATTTGGGGACATATTGTATAAAGAAGTAGATACTTTAGATACTCCTCAATCAACATCAATTGTAAAATTCATATCTACCTAAGGAGGTAAAAAAGACGTTTTCAAGGAAGATACGACTGATATGATCTACCATAGGAGGAAAATTACCATAACTTATTCCATAAACCTCCATATAAAGGTAGAAAACTCATCTATTATTCCACTGAGCCCATGATGCTCTTATCTAGCTCAACATTTCTAGACATCCCACTCACTGTTATTAAGAAAAGTATATAACTCTGGTGATGTAAATGATACCCAATGACCATATCATCCAATATATGTGTGATAGAGGACATACCACTCTATATCAAGAATTAAATAAAATCCCAAAATATAGACAAATATTAGATCCCATAAGAAATAATAACCACCAATCTCAAGGGGATAGTCCTTACATTGTCATATACCCTAAGACCACACACCCAATAGTCTATCTATGGTCAACACCCTAAAAAATTATATAATTTTATTCCCATGGATTTCCATGATTGATATAATAAAAATTATGTGATAATATACCCAATAAATTATAAATGATATGATGGTAGTGGTTTTTAGAATAGTACCCCACACTATAGACGATATTATAGGATGATCCTCAGGTATCTGTTGTAATTCATGCAACTAGCCTGATCCCTACCCTTGATCAATAATTGTACTACCTTGAACCGGTCCACTCAGCTGACCCTAAAAATCAACAGTCTAGGTACCTCGGCCAAGAAATCCTCCTCTTCCTATTTGTAATGTGCTACCCAATATTCCTTCGTGACATAGAAGTTCATATCCTTCTCTTGAATGATGATAGAGTTTGGATAGTCTTCTACTAGAAATGGGTGTAAGGTTTTGTAAAAACCAATGATTATGTCCCATATATCCAAAAGATCAACACTCTAGTGTGTCTTTGTCACACCGAGGAATCCAATGGCCCTAATGTCCACATCGATAGAATTTAATGGATATAGTAGTGTGGATACTCTAACCACCACCAATCTGACAAGAATACTCAAGTATAGCCTTCCTTTAATGTGATGAACTAATACCCTATATAGGCATTGATACTTTGTTCCCAATACTATCATATTCCCACATGTTTGACTCAGTGATAAAATATTGGTTACTAATTTTAGAAAATAGTAGATATGAATGAGACATTCAACTAAGTGTGGATGGAATACATATGCCCATCCTCGAAGAATCTTTCTCAAAACTTCTCATCACCAAAAATAAATAGAACAAAGAGTTGAAGCTAATTGGAATGTTTCAATAGTCCATGAATGACATAACACCTTAATATATAAGTATGAACATCATGTTTTGGTAATCTCTCAGTGCCTTAGGGGAAAATTAAATGTAGAAGGTAATTTAAAATTCCTCTGAGATCATTACCTGTTGATGACCAACCATTGAAATCACATACCACCATCACTTCATAGATTCACATAGCATGTAGAAGGTTCACATGAGCCTCCACTAAAGAAGTTTCAATATATGATAAAATATAGATGCAATGGACTCTAACCATGACTCAGTATCATGAGGACTACCATCCACTTAGTGTAAGGGAGGCATCTACTACTAGAACTGATGATTAGGATTTGAAATCATAGGTTCCTGGCGTAGATCACCCTACATAGACGGCATCAATCATAGGACATGCTCTCAAATTTGATCATCAATTCCCTGGTTGTTAATTTAAGGTGGTGCCTTAAGTGTTACTAATAGGGGTAACACATATGGATTAGGGACCACTATAAAAAGATCATGGTATTCACCACCCAACCTAACATAATACCCAAAATATCCACTTCTATGGTCACTGTATTGATATGAGTTCATGTTTTCATTTAAAGGAGTTATAATATATGGAGGGTCTATTTGAATTTAAGGACATAAAATCTATTTAGGTTTCACTTGGATGCATCATTTATTGAAAGAAATTTTATTTATAATTAATATTTTATATCTTATGTCCATATGTTATTTTTTATAGATATTACAAATCTCAATTAAATTAATTTCCTTCCCTATTTTATAAATGACCAAAATCATTATAAAATAAGATTGAAACCCATGTATTTGAAGCCGTCTCCCTTAAATTCATTCTAAGATTTTATGGGTTTAATATAATGTGTCAATTTTGATGAGTTTCCCATTCCAATTCAAAAGGACACATAACACGTATAAATTTAAATTGATAATCATGTAATCACAGCCAAATCCTAGCTCATGTAACCACACTTAAATATATTAAAAGGGTCAAAATGATCTATTTCAGATCCCACCATCAGTCAATATTGAGAAACCTCATTTAGGGTGATGATAACATTTTATACAACCAATTTACCTTAACATTGGAAAAACATATTGGAACTGGAATATATAACTACAATTCTTCACTCCATAATCATATTAAACACATGAACTGAAACCAATCAACTACACTTATATGGCTTGTCAAAGGAATGACATTTTAATCCTAGGTTCCTATAACGATACATGTAACAGTTCTCCATGCCTTACTGTGACATGGAAGTATTTCTATAAAACATAGTAAATTACACAATTAATGTGCATCACTAAATAGTGATTGTATATTAACTTTATTGGGAGGAATAATAATGAAAAGTTTCCCATTCTATGGAAACTTGGTGTTTACCCAAACATTAGTTTAGCTACTCCCAAGAATGAAATATAACCATGTTCCAACACTTTCTTAATATCATGCCTAAATTTACCAAAAAAAAGTTATAATAAAATAAAACACTAGATACCACTTTGGGATATCCTCGACCCAACTTATTCATGTGTAACTAAACCTGGTTAGCCACATGGCCTCAACCAATCCTCCCCATACAAAATAGGTAGTCATTACCTCCAGTAATAGTATATAATTTTAGATATATAACATGAAAAGTAGAATCTGTAAAATGATAAGTAAATTAGTTCAAATAAGCATAAGCATCATTAAACAACTAATCAACTCAAGAGAGGTAAACTAGATCATATAAAAAATATGATGGTAGGTCTCTAAAATATAAAAAAAAGTCATGCATGGATACATTAATACAAAATAATACATGACATTAAAAAATAAAAAGGAAAAAAAAATTCCAATAATCTTGAGCATTTTCATAGTCATTAGATACCCAACTCTAATCCCAAGGTAATAATGTTAGGTTTCCAACACAGGGAACTTCAATTTTTCCATAACAACGATCATATAATCTATTTGGGTACTAACGATGCCATTGATAGGGTGAGTGATAAATCATAGTTGTCCACCACCAATGCTATTTGTAAAAATACATTTTATGAATTTAAATTATAACAGTGCACATGTACATAGAGGTAAAAGAGCCCTGAAATAAACATTCCCAGCTTACTTTATCCTCATATGTTATCTTAACATGTATTCATTTTATTATTATACAATTGATTTGTCTTATAATGTTTGTGATTAAGGGGTAATAATGATTTTAACAATAAAGGGGGATGTAAGGTGTGACCAAGGAATTATTATTCTCATTGTTAAATCCAACTCATTTTAGTAACTCATGTAGTATTGAAATAAGAGTACAAGTGTAATAAAAGGGGTACACTAAGGTAATTCCACTATAAAATAGTCTAATTGAATTCATGTGGATTTTCCATAGTATGCTCATAGTAAGCATGAATGTGAATAATGGGGTGTATCCTTGGAATTATATGTCAAAATATATCAAGATGAATCCAAGGAGTGCATCCAATGAATTATAATATCTATAGAATAATCATATGAATAGTTAGTAAAATGCAATGGAATTCATGTAATAAGATAGGGAACATAATTTATGGTGGATGTCTCCCCTGGAAGTCAGTTCAATGAATCAGATTGGAGTCCTCTATGTGATTAGGGAATTCCCTTAGCAATCCAAGACTATATCAAGTCTTACCATTCCTACAACTATTACAATGGTTCAAAATGAGTTGGCACCTTATACCGATTTCATTTTATATACGTTAGTCATCATTGTCAATGTATACTCATACAATTTAATCATTTAATAGGGTCATTTCATTACATTCATTAAACATGACAATCTAAATTGAAGACATGAAACTAATAACAATTCAATAACATTTTCAAAGTCCATGTGATGTCTATGTATTTATACTTCCAATTTAATGTTTCCTATTAAATTAATTATATATAAAGAACATACCTTACCAATGTTCAAGTATAACGCACCAAAAATGTGTCCGTATTGGTCTCAATATAGTTCACAAAAGGAATAAATAAATAACATACTCTAAATGGGTAGTCAATGTTGAGGTATCAACATCTCATAGGGTCAATATGGTCTCACTAGGGCTATAACATAGAATATAGTAGATTTATTTTAAGGAATATGTATTTTAAGGGAAACACGTGGTGAAACCATCATGTGCATAATAAAAAATATTTATAAACTATGAGATATTGAGGTAAAATAAATTAACCATATTCCATGTGCTTTTAGTATATGCCTCACTCTAGTATAGGCCCTTTTTCAAGCTTGGGTTAGAATATAATGGATGATCCAAAAAACACCTTTAAATTAAGTAAATTTATCTCAATCAAATATAATTTCATCGATATGGAGAAACATAAAAAGTTTCCAAAAGAGGAGGAGAATACCATTTTATATCAAATGATAGAAATATGTATTGATTTCATGGTTAGATGGAGATAAATATTCAAAGACTAGTTTATGGAGACATGAGAACATCTAACGTGAGAAATATAGGTCCTCCTCTCTATTGGTAATAAAGAAGGGAAACGTGGTTTTATGTCAAAATGAGTTGAGTTAAACATAATAATTTTACCCATTTTTAAAGGGTTTATGGTCTCTCCACATGGTTGGACAAGTAGTGTTGAAACCATATATGGGTTACTATTCATATAAGGGGATTTTATGATTCATTCACACTGTTTAAGAAACAATGAGAAAACTGTTCCATTTAACTCTTCTAAAAACTAAATATTTTCCTCACGATCATGCGGCCTGGTCCTAAAGGTAGGGAAAATCGTGCAGCCCTATGCTTTAAATTAAACACCCCCATAAGGTTTTATCAAACCATGTGGACTCAGCAATAATGCTTCTACTAACCTTGTGGCCCAAAAATATTCACACAAATATATTTATTTGGGCTCCAAAATATCATCAGAATCCTTAATTTACTCTATACCACTACAAGGAATTCTTATTAAGGTAAAATGGATAAATTAAAATGGTATGTACCTCATATAAATGTTAGTTCATTATAAATAAAATCATCCAAAACAACTATAAATAATAGAATCATCATATTTGGTGTTTTAAATTATAAAAATATGTGTGATTGATGAAAAATATTACTCACTCTTTAAAAGAGTTTAATAAATATAGTAATTATTCACATAAATTCTATATCACTAAAATAAATCTATAGAATCATTAGAATAGTTTAAACAATTTTTATCAACATAAAAGAAGTAAAAATAAAGTCAATGTTATAAAACATTATAAACTATAGATTTCCATATTATCATAATTATGAAAGCTTATATTTCAAGGCAACCTCAATGATATTATGAAATATCATATGTTTTATAACAGTAATAAGATTAATAGATAAAATGAAAAAGGATAACCACAAAATATTTTCACTATATAATGGTAATTCATGAATTATTTAGGTCGTGATAGACTTTTGTAATGGTAAAATTTGATATGTTATAAGGTAATATGAAAATTACTCAAATCAATTAAGGGTAATCATAATTATTTACAAGGGTATAATAAAGATGCATAAATGTACAATGATGTATGGTTTATAAAATTATTTATTAAAACTAGTTACATATGTATACATGAATGATTATTTAATAAAAAAACATATTTTCAAAACATATATAAGTGTAAAATCCATGGTAACATAAGGTTACCAGAGAGGTCATGTAAGGGTAAAAATAAGTTTTTTCAAACATAAATAAGTTTAAAAACCAAGGTTACATAAGTGTAAAAATAAATTTTGGAAATATTAAATATCTACAAATGTAATTAAACATACATATATATATAAATACGATAATAATAAAAATAAATGATGAATTAATAATAAATGTAAATAAAAAATTATTATTCAGAATAAGAAAAATATTTCTTATTATCAAAATAAATAATAAATGAAAACTGTAAAATAAATATTTATGAATAAAATAAAATAAATATTTTTAAAAATAATTTCTTTATAAATATTTGTGATAATAAAATTAAAAAAGACATATTGTTAAGAACTATATGATTTATTATGTTTTTTGAAAAAATATATTTACAGGTGAATAACGGAAAATAATGTTTTTAACAAAAATATTATTTTAATGATTTAATCATCAAATAAAAAGAAGAAATATATGATGTAATCATTATTCATTTTATTGAATAATTTCATTATAATAGCATTTTTTCCTTTCAATCCCATTTATATTTTATGTATATATTTTTAGAGTGTCAGTTCATAACAATTATATGATAATCCAATATATGTATATGAGGAAAATTTTTGTTAGTATCTATTCTATCAAAATATAAAACATTTTAGACAAGAAAATATTTTTTTATAAAAAAAATTCATGACATTCATGATTACATCACCCATTTCTTTATCCATCCTTAAACCATGTGAAAATAAGTGAAAATGTGGTATGATTACAATATTTTCATTAAGGGATATAACAAAATTAAAATCATTAGTCCATTAAAAAACATGAAAACCAAGACAATGAAAATATTTATCTTTAAAATTTCTTAATCATAATAAATAATAAATTTTAACATGGAAAAAATACACTATTTTCTCAAAAAAATATATTAGAATCTATATCGAGAAAATAGACACACTATTTGGAAACATAGAGAATCATATTTATGCAACACATTAAAAACCATTATAATTGAAATAATCATACGTTTGACTTGGAATATATTTCTTTGAATAAAATAATTATTAATAGATACATTAGATAACTGTATAGGTGAACCAGTTGTATAATCTAAGATAGGCTCACTTGGTGCTATCTGGACACACACATCATATAAGCAGTATCAGGCTCACTATTGATCTATAATGGGGATCAAACATTCATAAAAAATATCCAATGACCATATCATGACTAAAACCCATGAAAAAATAAAACCCATGAAAAAATAAAATAAATTACACTTTTTCTTAAATACACATTCCTAATACCAAAATACCAATATAAAGTTAATGAAGTTTTTTCTTTGTTGAAAACATGAAATTTTTATAGGAATCTAATCTTTAAATAACATTTATGATGTTAATAAATATAATTATCACTATATATGTTTAAATATAAAAAAATTATATATTTTATAGAAATTCAAAAAAAATTTAAATATAATCTTTTTGAAAACTTTTAAAAATAAAATTATGAAAAAATCATTTTATAAAATCTATAAACAATTAAAATAATGAATAAACCATATTATTTGGATATAATAATAGAAAAATTTAAATAAATCAAGAAATTACTGTGAAAATATTATGGAATAAAATTAATTTCAGGATTTATATATAAATATATACATTCATGTTGACATTTGTAAAATGATTTGAAAGAGGAACATTAACATGGGATTTTTAAAGAATATCCATTATAATATTGGAAACATTTGAATCGTTAGGATCATTAATGGATGAAGTTAAATGGAACTATAAATATCATAATAATAGTAAAATTTAGTACATAACATGTAAATGAGATGTATATACACCACATAAAACAATTTTGGTTCATAATATCAAAATATTCCTTAATGAGAGGAAAATGAGATGAAGTCCCGTACCCTGAGTCTGACATGTCATGTACATTAATTATTTTCTGAAATGAAAAAATGATGTTAATTTATTTACATTATTAACAAACATTTTCATGTTATTTATTATTTTATTTAATTTAATACTATGTTACTTCCAATTATATAATCAATTAAATTCATGTCGGGTATTCTAGTGATGTTCAGCTCATATATCTGCAATGAGTTCTATATGATTACTATGTCATAATGGATCATTATTCCATCATATCAAGAAAAATACTAAGTAAAAAATTGTCATTTTTTATATCAGTAATAATTTTTAATCCATGTGTTAAATTCATTTAGGAAAAATGAATTATGTTACAATCATAGAGACAGTTTTTCAAACATAGGAAAGAGTAATATTTCAATTTTTCAATGATCACTATTAAAAGATGGTAAATATTATTTTTGATTTAAATAATTATCATAATATTTTATTTATTACCAAAATTATTTAAATATACATATATATAATCAATATGATTTGGTTGTGAAAAACACATCTCAACGCTTCGTGGAGGTAGCAGTCCCCACTTACCCATGAACAAAGTTATCATTTTATTATGAATGATGATTGAAGAATATAAATGATATATTATAATTTTATATGGATAAATATTTAATTACTATCATATATATTCATTATTTCTATAATTATAACTCATCCACGATATAGAGTGAAGGGAAACAAGTCACTTCAGTTTACAAGGTGGTAGTCCACCATACAAACAAATGATTGTATGATTTCCCATTTGATAGAAGAAGGGATGGATATATGATAGTACATGAACTAAATAAAATAAAAGTATTTTAAAGATACTATTTTAATTATTTAACCTTATTTTAAATATTTTTTAAGGATGTGGAAGAAGAAATAAAGTAGAAAAATGCAGTAACAAACTATATGACTAATTTGGAAAACCTTCTTTACATAACACATTAAGACATATATAGTTTATATTATTATTTAAAAATTACTCCATGATGGGTTAAGGTATTGAAGGAAGTTATTAGGTTAGTTATTGACTGAACCTATTGGATTTTTATTTTTGATTAAATGAGAAGTAGTTGCGCCCTTTTATAAGAGAGGGGAGGGGTACACTTGGAATTTCATAATGTATAACATTTATATAAATTAATTTTTAAATTAAAAAGTATCCAAACTAATTTAATTATAATTTTTTATTAGTATGGATCTATGTAATCTCATAATATAAATATCATACCTGTTTGGTATCATTTTAACCTTATATTTTATTTTTAACCACTCGTTAACCCCTTCCATGCTTACTATGACTACAAAGACTTTTTCTCTTCGAGGTTAAATATTGTTACTATAATCATATAAAGGGCCCATAAATGAAAACTTTATGATATTTTTAATAATATACTTAAAAATTTTCGAAAATCAATAATTTATATGAATAATTTAAAATTTTAATTTTTTTATTATAATATATCATTAAGGTTAAATTTTATAACTATTTGTTACATTGATTTTACTAACTACAATACAACATGTAAAATTTCAAAAAAAAATTAATCCAAACATGAAATGATAATTTATAATAACCATTTATCAAATTATTTAACTCATGTTACATTTATTTTAAAAACATTAATATAATTTATTCAATTTATTCATTAATTGAATAATTACTACTTTAGAGTTTTTGTAATAATTTTTCAGAAGTTTTTAATCTATAATAAATAAAACAAAATTTTTATGATAAATAAAAATATTTTAAACTTAAATATAATATTTTTAACTGAACATTTTCTCTTGAAATCTATATGATAAAAATATTTTATTTATTAAAAACAAGAGTGTTTCATTTTTAACATTTCATTAAATTAAATATTATAAATGAAATAATCAAACTAGAATCAAAACAAATGGTCATAACACCAAATAATGAATGATTATGGATATGATTTACACATAAAATAAACTTATAGGGAGTATGAGGGTCATTTTATTATCCTTATCATCTTATTTTTAACAATAATTACCTAATTTACCTTTAATCTTGGTAAATATTTATTAAGGATCATATTCATAATGGAAGAAAATAAAAGGGGACCATTTAACAAATTTAGATCCTGAAAATCCAAATATTGAATATATTTTTTAAATTCAATTTTTATAATGCTCATAAATTATTATAAATAATACCAGAAAAATGCGATCAAAAACTGTTTTTATAAAAAATGTCGTTTTAAAATATAAAATATTTCTATACTAAAATAATGTATAAAATAGATTTCAAAAACCATAATAGAATTATTAAAAGTAACTAATGAAATATTTAATGAATACAATATATAATTTTTCTTTGTAAATACCTTAGATGAAATTAATTTTTTCAATAAAAGTCATTATTTTTCATAAGTCATTGGAAAATAAATATTCATAGAAAATTTTCAAAAATTCATCCTACAATATTTTTTACATGATTGATTCAAAAAGGAAAATAATTTTTTCAAATATATTTTCTTAAATTTCCAAAAATTAATTATAATATTCACCTATAAAATAATGATACCCCATTTCTGAAGATAAAATATTTTTGATGAATAAAATTATTTTACTAGAAATATATTGATTTTTTTTCAAAGAAATAATTACAAAATATCAATGAGAATGATAATTTTATATAAATTTTATTATTATATTTATACAATTCAATATTTCCAATTTAATGATATGTTTATAACTGTCTCATTTAAAAAATAAAATTTCATTTTTCATTAACGCTCTATATTTTGGGTCTTTAATGCTATTGAAATAGTATTTTGTTTTAAAAAATATCATGATATTAAATCCACCCCCACATTATATATTTGAATCCTTGAAATTTTAATATAGGCTCTATAACTACGGATTGTCTTCTCAAAATAACATTTTTTTAAAACTAGCATCATAAATACGGTTTATAATACATTATTTTTAAAAGAAAAAATGATAATTATGAATGTTATATAGAAAAAAAATTTGGTTTCAAAGTAGAAGAACATATTTTAAAATAGAAAAAATTGTTGTGAAAAAAATACTAACTTATAGGGATTTTTATAGAGTGATATTAACATAGTCCTAATAAATTTATTCATCACAATACTGTAAACCTGTGATGGGTGAAAGTCCATTGATTTTTCAGTATGAAAATTAAAAAAAAATTTAAAAAAAAATTCCCAAATGTGAATAATTATTTTACAACATAGAATAAGTACCTTAATAAATATACAGAAATAAAATTTATAATTTTATCCTTTGATCAATAACCACCACATTCTCATATTTTTCTACAACTAGTGAGTATTAATTATGAATTTTTCCAACATGAATCACGGGAATAAACTTTAACAGATCAAGAAATCAACAATATAGTTACAATCTACTCACCATGTCTTTATAAATTAATTGACACCTGTATAGATATCAAACAGTAAGATAATTAAAAAATCATTCATATAAAGAAAGGCTTATTTAACATCCAAATTTTTACTATAATCCGAAATGTTAAACATAGATCTTTCAAAAAAAATTAATATCCATAAAATTAATCAGAAATACTCAAATATAAAATTGAAACCAAAAAATACGAAGTCTATGTTCAAATATTATTCCATGAGTAATTAAATATTTATATTAAAAAATAAACTTAATTAGTCTTAATGCATTATTCCAAAAAATGTAATATACCAAATCTAATAATATCCAAAATATTCAAGATATTTTAATAACAGACCTATATCGAAATAATCAAAAATAAAATAATAAATTCATCAAAAATATAATTCAACCTTTTTTTCTCAACTAAAATCCCATATTTTATGGCAACCTTAATCCTATAATGCTCTAAAACATTATGTAATCCTTCTTCCAAAATAACATTAATCATATAATCACCAATTCAATTTCCAAACCCATGGTCATTTATATTATTTAACATATTATAAACAAATTAACCTAAAATATGTCTATTAGATCATCAAAATAAAGAAAATCATTTTGAGACCGACCTTGACATCGTGTATTATAGTTGTAGGCAATTCACCGTTATTTCCCATTGGTAGTTGTTTTAATCCTCATGACCATGTTTGATGTCGTAGCTTGTCACCTTCATGAAGGTTTTCATTTTTGTAAAATATAATCCTTACAAAATTATATGATATTTGATGGATATACTCAAAATGACCATATTTTATTCAATAATATTTTGAAATGTTTTAACCTCAAAGGTTATCTCATGAAATTAATTTTTAATACCCCAAAACCCATAATTACCCCAAAATAAATGATCACTTTAACCCAAAAGTTTATCAATATCTTTAAACATATTTATAAAAAATAAATGTATCATTGTTCCCCTAATAAAATTTTTACATGATAAACATAAGTGTTGTGTATACCTCAATCATAATAAATGTCTCCCAAAGTACTCATATAATCTATATAGTGTTAATTATTTTAAACATATTATTATCCTTAAATATACAACTACATAATAAATCTTTAATGAAGAAATCATAATCATTCAGTTCTAAGCATAATCATGTCACCATGATTTTCCATCATATTACTTAATAGTTATATCGTAGATACAAGATTTCGAATCACGTAAAATGACTAAAGAATACAAAATAATTGGAAATGAAATAATCCATTACTTTCATATGTCATTTTCAATTTTATCATCATCAACTATAATGGAAATATGTATTGGTAAACAGTTATATATATGGTTTCAGTGATCCTATTCTTGTACCATCACCTTTGGAAATCAATTTGGATAATGACCATCATTCCAACATTTAGAACATTAAATTGATACCTCTAGAATATATTTTCCCCGCTTCATGGAGTTAGCTAAACACTTCCTTTTTTCCATGATATATTATTGATTAATGACCTCTATTATATCTTGTAAACCATATTCATGTTCTTTTAAAAAAAATTCATTGGTTATTATTTTAATAGTCACGACACAATGGATATTAAATGTATTCTTATTTATGATAATTATAACCTAAACATTAACATAGATTCATTTCCCTTGTCTTTAAATATTTTTAAAACACACCTCGATTCAATTTTTTAATAATTACTCTTGATTACCAGTCAAGAATAAATGCAATAATTCTCACAATAACTATGATTCATTTCAGCTTGTCGTTTAGAAACCACAAAATTTTTCTTCACAGCCATTGATACTTTGGTTCATAATAAATCCATCAATTTACTAAATTAAAGATGGTTAGTCTGAAATTATCAAAAAAATCACAATAAATTATCATA
Source organism: Viscum album (assembly GCA_963277665.1). Lineage (NCBI taxonomy): Eukaryota > Viridiplantae > Streptophyta > Magnoliopsida > Santalales > Viscaceae > Viscum > Viscum album. Next base: position 1,879,425,439 of record OY728161.1, read on the forward strand.
TAAACATAATAAATAGTAAGTTTTTATTATTCATGTTACATCAAAATATTTTAATTAATCACAAATAAATGAATATTTATATCATACTAAATATTATTTTAAAAATAATTTTACCCTATGCTAAAATAAAATCATAACATATAGTGATAGAAAAACCCTACTATAATACCAAATGTATGATCCCATACATATAAATTATATAATCTAGTGTCTATATACTAGAATTCACTCCTTTTATTATCAAATATATTTTAGGTGTATAGATTTAGGTTGTTAGGTTATAAAAATTAAAAAAATAAAGAAATATTTTAAAAACAGGACACATATACTCGGTATCAAATTTGAAATTATAGTAAACTTTTAAAATCATTTTAGTATGAAAAATATTATTGAACTTCAATTTTACTTCTCCTATTCCATTTTTTTCCTTAAAACGTGTGAAAACATTTTAATATGTGCGATGACCAGAAAAAGATCAGTGAGGGATATAAAAACCAATTACTACTGAATAAAACATGAAAACCAATCTAATGTTTACCATTATCATCAATGTTCCTTGAACATATGAAATAAAAAAACTCACATGAAAAAAAGGATTTGTTTCTTAATTAAAACTATTTCATCCAATATAATGAAAATAAAATCCTTGTTGACATCTTAGGGAATAATATTAATAAATCCTTTCAAAACAAATTCAATTGGTCAAACCATACGGCTGATATCCAATATAATTCTCTGTAGAAAATTCTCATTAACAAATTTGTTGGAGCACTCTCTTGGTGTATCCATCATATAATTTATATATGGATAACCAAGAACTATATGGGTGAAACCGTTACATAAGCTCAAATTTATCACCCATGATATGTAATGGGTCTCCACCCTTAATAAAAAAAACTCAAAGTACAATATCATGAATAAAACCTTTCAAAACACTTTTAACTCCTTGTGATGAAAATTTAGGTTGTTAAAATACACTTTCTTTATGAAAACCTATTTTAAATACAAAAATACCCTAGAAATGGGGAAGTGGGTTTTCATTAAAGAAAACAAGAAACGTTTTTGTCACGAACCGTCCTCAGGGCCCGTGTCGTGACTACCCCAAGCCCACCTTCCATAGGCCAGGGGTTGGCGACAAGCACTAAAGGCGTAAATCCTGATAAAAATGGAAGACATTGCCTTTATAAAGTAAACAAACACCACAGAGTACAAAAGATGAAGTAAACACTAAGTAAACTGAATACAAAAGTAAGTGCTGGAAGTAAATTGGTCAGAATACAAACCCAAATGAAAGTAAAGTACAAATGAAAAGAAAGTACAACAGTAGGAAATTAAAGAAGCAACTCTGAGTCGTCCTTCGGAAATCCCACCTGAAGGATGGGTACAGATAATCTCCTCAGCTCCTCGGTCCGACCATCCACTCTATGTACGTCCTTCCAAGTGGTCCACCTTCGGTTACCGTCTAGCTCCACCAGCCTCCACCTCGATCTGTGCTGTCCATCGTCTACATCCAACACAACGTAGTGCGGGCATAGCCCGTGTAGGGGTGAGTATATGATACTCAGTAGGGATCTCGAGACCCCCAAAGGTCCCTCAGAATCCACGAAGGAAAAACCACAAAGGAAAGACACAATAATGAAGCATCAAGAACACTGTTTTGGTATATGCTCATACATATACCTAAGTCGTCAGTTACAGTTCGGCTCCAGCTCCTGAGACCAAGTACAACCAGTCCACATAGGAAAGTACAACCCAGTCTATACAGAAAAATACAGACAAATCCACATAGGAATAAAATCAATCATATCGAAGATAATGATTGAAATTCAAGACTCATCTCGCACAGGTATACACTTCGTAAGGCAATAGAGATGATCAGATGTAGCCACTGATTCATCTAAGATGTCGTACCCAAATAGGATACAAGGCTAGCTAAGCTGTCGGACCCACAAAGGATACAAGACCAGCTACTCTGTCAGACACACATAGGATACAAGTACAGAGTAAAATAATTTCAGACCCACATAGGATAAATGAATAGTATTCATCACCATCAACCCCATAGAGGATTCCAGTATGGTCGTCGTCGCTATTGAACCCACAGAGAATTCCAGTACAGAAGTCGATGCAGTCGCAGCCAGCTCTAGGGTTCCCGCACAAAGCACTCTCGATTCCAAGAGGGTCTGCTCCATGAGCCAAGGGGTTGATACATAAACTGTCACGAAATCCAGAGTTGATGTATCACACAGTTCCATCTCGTCGAAAGTAACTCAACGCGACAGATGGCGCATCAATCGGACGCCCGGTCTAAGAGATATTGGCTTTTCCGTCCCAGGGACCCGGTTGGTTTTTAAGCTAAAACCAACCCGACCGTACTCCAGTTGCATCCAAACCTCAAGCGAAGTAAGCCAAAAGAACCATCCCACAAAGAGGAATCTTGAAAATTAGATAGCACGTCAATCGGACGTCCGGAGCCTAAGTTATAAGCGTTTCTGCTCCGAGGGCCCAGTTATTTTCGTGTTCGAACCATCCTGGCCTTACCGAATGTTCTCAGTAACCTTGAGTGTAATATACTGAAACGACCATCTCAATCCAAGGATCCCATCTCAACTGACGGTGCGTCGATCAGAGGTCTGCAGGCCATGTTATGGGTAAATGACTGAAAAAAGTCCGAAGTGGGGGGTCTGGGCCCGGCATGGCCCGGCTGGCTCGGCCAGCGGGCCGAGCAGGGGGGGGGGCGCGCTTCCCCCCTTTGCGATCCACAGAAGCGGCAGGCGCTTCATCCTCCTTATCCGGATCCTATGCGGCCGCAGGATGAAGCCGACTTCCGCTACGGCGCACCGGGGCGCCGCCGCCTTCGGGCGGCCGGCCTGTGTCGGTCGCCGGTGGCCCGCGCCGCCGGAAAGTTCCACGGGCCACCGGAGTCATTCTGGTTTTCCGTTCTTGCTCCCGTCTGCGCCTACGATTGTCTCGGGACCCACTATTCACTACGACGGTCTTCAAACACCGTTGTGGTCCTGTTCCATTGTCGCCCAACATTCTGCGCATCAAGAACAGAAAAACGGTGGGTTCGGACTTGTTCATTTGTCCGCACCCACCGTATTAGTGGTTTGAAAAAACTCCCAACTATTTCCCCACAGATAATAATCCCCCACCCACAAATAAAATATAATGGATCAACTTGATAATGAGTTGATCCATGTTCATGTTTTAGAGGAAAACAAACATGGGAGTATTATCATTCTCAAAATAAACCCCTACCTCGACAGGGAAGACGATCGTCGGCGTCACAGTACACGCCATTGTGGAGAAGAGGATCGTAGGCGTCGCGATACATGGAATCGTAGAGGAGAGGATTATAGGCGTCATGGTACACGGCATCATGATGGAGAGGATTTGGCGGCGCATCGTCGATCACCGAGGAACCAGCGTTCTTCTTCGTTCCTCGTCGGAGGCCGCTATTCTTCATCCAAATCTCAAGACTTTCCCCCATGTTATTTCCTTCACCAACGATGCTCTCCCAAAATTAAATAATAGGTTCCACCTATTATTTAATTTCACCCATAAATAATCTCTCCCATAATAACTCACCACATTAAAAATGAGTTGACACAATTTAATGGATTTAGGCGACATTAAAAAAAATGTTTGTCAAATTAATCGGGGGTTTACTAATGGGTTTAGAGGAAATTAAATAGTGGGGGTTGTGCGGACCCCACCTCTCTAACACCCACACTTGGGTAGTTATGTGGATGCAGGACCCACCCTTAACTACCCTTGGGAGGGAGTAACCTCCCTTAGTAATAAAAATTGTTCCGACAATTTTTATTTATTCCTTAAACAAACCCCCAAAAATTATCTTCTACTCTATTGAAAACACAACTACGGTAAGTACCCCCTTAAGCAATTACCGGCACTGCGAGTTCATCTATACCCTCAGATTTTAATTTTGAGCACCAGTTCAGAAGTTAGAAAAACCCTCTCGTTCGTTCACTGAACGTACCCGAGCTAAACTTAGAAAATTGATTATGGGCACACTGGGTCTCAGAATCAAGCGCTGTCAGAGGCTAATGACTCGTTATATTAAAAAGTATTTAAAAAAATTCCATTAAATTCCCAGGTCTTTACCTTACTCCCACCTCAGAGCTTTACGTCCCGGTAGAGCTACAATATAAACTAGGGGAACAAATGAGGGTATTGAGCACACATCTGGGCCTCCCACTCCTAAGTACTCTCCTGAAGGTTCCCGTGCTGCCACCTGATGTGCACTAGAGGAATCGACCGTCCGCATCAAACCCACTCCTTTCGATCCATGATCTCTACTGGGACCTCCGTAAAAGTCGCCCCTTTCATCGTGTCGTGCTCCCCATGATTGATGATATGCGTCAGGTTGTGCACGTATCTCCTCAGCTGAGATACGTGGAAGACGTCGTGCACCTGGTGCAACTGAGGTGGAAGATTCAGGTGATAAGACACCTATTCTATCTTGCTAAGAACCTGGAATGGTCCAATGAAGCATGGAGATAACTTTCCGCCCTGGCCAAATCTCTGTAATCCACATCGAGGTGAGACCTATAAGAAAATGTGGTCACCATCCTCGAACTCCAGTGGTCTCCGCCTCCTATCAGCATAGGAATTATGTCGGCTCTGAGTAGTCCTCATACGCTCCTGAATGATTTGTACCTTCTCTGTCATGGCATGGACCATCTCTGGTCCTACAAGTACTAACTCCCTAGGGTATATCTAGCACAGAGGTGATCTGCACGGTCGGCCATACAAGGCCTCGTATGGTGCCATCTAGATGGTGGAGTGGTAGCTGTTGTTGTACGCAAACTCCACCAAGGGTAGGTGATCCTACCAGCTGTGACCAAAGTCAATGACACATGCACAGAGCATTTCCTCGAGTGACTGAATGGTCCTCTATGTCAGTCCATCTGTCTGCAGGTGAAAGGTAGTGCTCAGGCATAGCTGCATCCCAAAGGCCTCCTGCAACCCCTTCCAATGCCGAGAAGTAAAGCGAGCATCTAGATCATAGAAGATAGATGATGGAACACCTTGAAGCCGTAAGATCTCTTGAATATAGAGGTGTCCCAAGCTTTCTAATAAGCCCTACCCTCTAATAGGTAAGAAGTGGGCCGACTTGGTGATTTGGTCTACAATCACCCAAATGGAGTTGTGTCCTCTGGAAGTATGTGGAAGCCCCATCACGAAATCCATGGATATCCTATCCCACTTCCACTCCGGGACCTCTAAGGGATGTACCAAGCCTACAGGTACCTGGTGCTCTGCCTTCAATTGCTGACAAGGGAGGCATCGAGAAACGAATCCTGCCACAACCTTCTTCATAACCAGCCACCAGTACTGACGTCTGAGGTCCTGATACATCTTTGCTACTACAGGATGTACCTCTAGAGGGGAGGTGTGGAACTCCCTCATCACCTCCTCTTGTAGCGTAACTGGAACCATGGTACGTCCCCTGAAAAGGATGAAGTGCTCTCCTCCTACAGAAAATCCATCAGGTGCCTGTCTTGAGGATATTTGTGCACGTCGCATCTCACAGTCCACGTCCCCATGTTGTGCCTCTCTGACCCACTGAATTAGTGGAGGAGTGACTGTGAGGGACTGAATATAGGCTTCCTCATCACTATCCACAAAAGATATCTGCAAAGCAGCTAACTGCTTCGTCATCTCTCTATGTAGCTGAATGATCGATCTCTTGCTGAGAGCATCATCCATAACATTCCCCTTCCTAGGAGTATAGACAATATCAAAGTCATAATCCTGGAGTAACTCGATCCATAACCACTGTCTCAGGTTTAGGTCCTTATGTGAGATCATTTACTTGAGACTCTGGTGGTCAGAGTAGACAGTAAAACGCTCGCCCATCAGATAGTGTCGCCATATCTTCAGGGTGAAGACCACTGCTGCTAACTCCAGGTCATGGGTGGCATAGTTCTTCTCATGTGGCCTCCGCTACCGTGAACTATAGGAGATCACTGCTCGCTCCTGCATCAGGACACACCCAAGTCTAGTCCCTGATGCATCACAGTAAACCACGTACCCTACGCCCTCCTCTGGTAGCCTCAAGATGGGCGCACTGGTCAATCTCCGCCTTAGCTCTTGGAAGCTCTGCTGACATCTATCTGACCACATGAAGGCTTTCCCCTTCTTTGTCAAAGATTAAAGTGGTGCCGCAACTCTGGAGAAGTCTGGCACAATTCTCCGACTCTACCCAGCCAGACCTATGAAACTCCGTACCTCCGTCACACTCCTAGGTGGCTCCCAAGCATGTACTGCCTCAACCTTTGTGGGATCCACTGCAACTCCCACCTTAGAGATGATGTGGCCCAAGAAGTGGACCTCTCGAAGACATAACTGGCACTTTGAGAGCTTACAATAAAGCTGGTGCTCTTGGAGTGTATCCAGTACAACCCGTAGGTGGTAGGCGTGCTCTCCTCGGTAGTCGAGTAAATCAGTATGTCGTTAATGAAGACTACAATAAACCGATCTATGTAGGGCTGGAAGATCCTAGTCATGAGACTCATGAACACCCCTGGATCATTGGTCACACCGAAGGGCATGACCAAGAACTCATAGTGGTCATACCAACACTTGAAGGTCGTATTCTGTACGTCCTCATCCCGAACTTGATGTTGATGATAGTCTATCATGAGTTCTATCTTCGAGAACCAACGTGATCCCTTGAGTTGATCAAAGAGGTCTTCAATCCTCGGAAGTAGATACCTGTTCCTCACAGTCACATGGTTCAGGTGATGATAGTCAACACATAGTCGCAAGCTCCCATCCGCCTTCTTGGCGAATAGTATTGGGGAAGCCCAGGGTGAAACACTGGGTCAGATGAATCCCTTTCCATGCAAGTCGTCGAGCTGTACCCGTAGCTCTCGAAGCTCAGCGGGAGACATCTGATATGCTGGAGTGGATATCGGGGCTGTCCTGAGGTACAAGTAAATATAGAAATCTACCTTTCTGCAAGGAGGTAGTCCAGAAACATTGTCAGGAAAAACGTCTGCATACTGGTCCACCACTACAGGAAAACTCGGACTCTGCACGTCAACTGCTCCAAGTATGAGACTGGCCAACTGATGTGTGATTGGATGCACTCTCCTCTGCGTGAGTCCATCATGTGTTGCGATGGTTCCCTTCTCACCAGTGAAGGTGAACCTGGTCCCATCCTTGCAGACACACCGTAGCTTTCACTTAATATAATCGATCTAGGCATGGACTGTAGATAACCAGTCCGTACCCAAGATGATGTCGTAAGGCCTCGACGCCACTACAGAAAGATCCCAACCGAAGCTCTCGCCTCCTAGAGTATGCTCACACTGCCAGCACCAGTGCGTAATCATCGATTCTGCTCCCGTAGAAGTCTTTAGCTGCAATGATCGAGCCAAAGGCTCCGTCGGAATCTCCGAGCTCCAAACAAGGGAAGCAGCAATGAAATAATGACTTGCACCTGTGTCTATAAGAACTGCAGCAAGGGTGGAGTAGACACAGATAGCACCTTGAATCATCTCGGTTGCGCCGTCGTCATAAGCCTCTGCTGCCTGGAGCTGAGCTTGCCTCTGCCCGCTGGCTCCCTGTGGTCGGGGTGGACCTCCTGGGGGTGGTTTTTGTAGAGCCTCGAAGCATTGTCCACCACCCGCCGCTCGGCCATCTTCTCTGCCTCGTCTGCATGCTCCCTGTAGACCGCCACGGTTGAACCTCTGCCTCTACCTGGGAGATCCCTCCACTATCTGTTGCTAGTCATCATGGCAGGTCGGGCAGTCACGGGCCATGTGGCCCTACCCACCGCATTCATAACACTGTCTGCTCCTCAGAAGGCTGGCTCTGCGCCGTGTTCACCACACAACCAAACCCATGTCCTCAGGTCACCCACCTGATGGCCTGGTCCACTTGGAACCTTGTGTCATCTATCGAATACCTACTGCGGAAGACTCCGCTCTATTACGTCCTATGGTGGGTCTCACTACTTGATTAGCCACTGTAGGAGGCTAATATTCATTGCTAATATATGTAGTTTTCATGTGCCTTGCTATTCATAAATACCATTTTAGTGCATTTTACATTTTGAACACTCATTCTCATCATATGTGCACTTCATGCCTAATGTGCACCAATTTTTGCCCAATGTTTCATCTGATTTTAAAGAATGTAAATATCCATGTTTTAATTTGATATTTTTGGAAATGGATACTCACTTAATTATGAACATTTTTTATTTAGGGATCAATGGATTATTAATAAAGTATGATGGAGATATTTGGCGATTAAAGGAAACAATTCTGGAGAAGGCAGATTGTATATCATCCCACTGATCGGACTATGGAGCCCACAATACAAGTCCAATGAAGCCCGAAATTTATGGACGGATAGGAGACATATAGGGGAACAAATAATTTTTCTGGATCCAGTGCTAATTCGTCCTAAATGGTGGTGATTAAGGCGGCCCCAGTTGAAGATTTAATTTTGGGCCAGAGTCTGCGGCCCAGAAAAACATCTCACCATTTCAATCAAAGCTCCCTAACCACAACGTTTTTAGGGCTTAACTATTACATGGTGTTAGGGGACATCAGTGTATTCATTTAAGTCTTCTAGGTTCCACTCAAATCCGGCCTTCTAGAAGGTCCTTTAGGAGCGTCTTTCTGGTGGATGCAAGCTGGATGCAACTTCGGGGCAGGAAGTGGAAAAGTCTCTCATCATTAATGTTTACCCACCTTTTCCCAACATAATTAATTAAAGGCACATTGGATGATGGGGGCTAGGCCAAGGATTCATTTTTTCCTATTTAAGGCAGGAGTGGTGGTGGATTTAGGGAGGTTGGGTGCTTTCTTTTCATTGTAATGTTATTATGCCAATTTGCCTTTGTAATGTTCTTCCTTCTCATGTAAGTTGTTCGAATCACCTTAGTCTTCAATAAAAGTTCTTATTCTTCTCTTGTTCTGTTCTTCTCCTTATCACCTTGAAACTGTTGCCTCAAGGTGTGAATTTATTCACACCAAACCTTGTGATTTTGTTCACACAACGGTGGAGTGATCGTTTCATTGTTTTATTTTTCTTCTCCAATCCCGCTTCTTTAAGTCGACTTCCCGCTTTCATTTATTGAATAGCATAAATGGAGGGATAAACCCTTATGGGTTGGTCCTAGGGAGTTGCATGGGGAATATTAGATGTTATTTTATGATCCTAAATTCTGTAATAATTTCATTATTTTAAGATTTCCATTTGATGATTTATTTTCTTCTTCATCTTTTCCAACTTTAACTATGACACATTTCGAGTGCTAGTGCGATCCAATTCCTTGGAGTGATCATTAAATTGATCCTACAAGTGCATTGGTTATTAGCCTTGGAATTGTGTTGGTATTAAATTGGTGAATGATGTTGAGGAATTATATCATTTCGTGGATACATCTTGAATTAGTGAAATGAATGTTATAAGAAAATAAATGCATCCAATCTAACCCTAGTAACAACTTAGGATCAACTCATCTCCATTAATTGTTTTAGACTAAGTAATTGAATGTTTTAATTTATTTTCTTTAAATTAAATCAGTAGTTATTCAAATCAATTCAATCTGAATAGTTGGCCACTTCATAGCCAAATCCTTCCAAGATCTGAGTGTCTTTAGGTTCCTTCTTCGGTCCCTGTGGATTCGACCCCTACCTGTACTACAATGACCGCATACCTGTAGGGTAAATTTGGGCGCAAGAAAATTTTGGCGCCATTTTTGGGGACCCAAGTAAGTAACTTTCGACACACATCTTCTTTTCTCACCCACAATTCTCTATTCTCACCCCCATCTCTCTTATCTTTACCCCTTTCTGTTTGTGTGTGTCCTAAGAATTTAGAATCCAACTTTCCATCTTCTCCAATGGAGTATCTTCCAAATTATCATGTCACAAACTCATGCTGGAATGAAATGGAAAATGAATATTGGAAAGCCCATAAATTATAAAATTTCCTTGATCAACCCTTGAATAATTACCACACACCTGATGAGATTTACAATCAATGGGATGATTATTATTTAAAGGATCAATTTCCGACCCTCTCGAGGATGATTGGAGAGATAAATCTTAACTAAGTTAATGATTTACAATCTTCTATCCAGCCTAATCCTCAAAAACTCCTTGAACAATTGTGTAATCAAATGGAGATGATGAGTTCCGAGGTATCATCATTGAGATTAGAACTACAATGCATTAATACTTGTGAGGAACTCATCCATTCACCAACTGTACCTTCAAAAACCTTATGTGAAGTGTCTAGTTTTCCACAAGCCTCTCATGAATTTATTGAAGAACCGACCTTTGGATTTGGGGTAGGGGAAGTAAATCAAGAAATTGTTGAGGGGTCTTTAAATCAGGAGGAAATTGATTTCATGTATTCACAATAGGGGAATTTGACATCATGGATTGAGTCTCCTAAGTGTAACTGTATTGATGATTTTTCAAAAACACCAATCACTGAACCACTGAGAGAAATAAAAAAAATTGAGTCCATGCCCACTCCTAAGACTATTCTTTCCAATTTTTTGGTTGAATCTTCTATTCAAAATGAAACAATTTTGTCAAGAAATTTGGAAAATGAAGATAAGTTAGATTCAAATTCTCAACCTGTGTCTAAATGTCCTATCCAAACCGAGCTCAAAATCATTGTCCTTACTTCCCCACATGAGTACCCTATAATTTTTGTTAAGAAAGAGCTTGGGGGTTTCATTCATTCATCTCATGAAACCCAAAAAGGTGGGATTGATCTTTGATTTATTAGGAAAGACTACAGAAGAAAAAAGATCAACCATTTTTTATACTCCTTGGATTTTCACATTGATTTTAGAAAATAGGATTGTTCATGAATCAAATTCAAAACCATCTTACCAACCACAATGGAGACTCATTCTTAATCAAGTTTAAGTGGAGAAAGATGAGGTCATTAAAATTTTGAAAGTTGGAATTTGATAAGTTGGGGGTTCAAGTCGAGCTAACGACGTTAAACAAACGCACTGCACGGGAGGCAACCCGTGGTCTTCATCTTTCTAATCTTTGTGACTCGTTTTTTTCCTTATTCTGCATTTTGTTATTTAAAAAAAAATATAGACTGTTGACCTGATCTTCTTTTATGAGTATGTATGGGTATGAAAGGGGAGCACCGTATTCATCCATGTCACGCGGTGTGATCCCTGAGTAATACCTTACCCAGAAAATATAAGAAGACAATCTATCATCAGTTTATTTTATTTTATTTTATATTTTTGTGGGTATTTTTTTTAAAAAAAATAGATTTTTGACCTGTTCTTCTTTTATGAGTAAGGATGGGTATGAAAGGGGAGCACCGTATTCATCCGTGTCACGCGGTGTGATCCCTGAGTAATACCTTACCCAGAAATTTAAGAGAAGACAATGTATCATCAATTTATCTTATTTATACTATTTTTAGGTTAAAAAAATACAAAAAATATATATATTAAAAAAAATTAAGGCATGTCATAGGTCATTGGGAAAAGCTGGTCACAACCGTCCAAGCCATTGGGAGACAAACCAGAATTGAAGGGAGACATGGGAAGGCATTTTCAACATCAACCACCAGGTGACTTCATTCCATAATTTTCATTTTCAATGTCTTCGTTGAACTTCTATCATGCCACTTCTATGTTTCAATTCTTTAAACACTGGGGACAGTGTATTCCAAGTTGGGGGGGGGGAGATGAAAATGTATGGAAGGAAAAATTCCATTAACCTTGAAAATGATAACACACATTCCAAACTCTGAAATTGGATATCAAATAAATTTTCATGCCTTGATTCTGATTTTAATGAATTTTTATGTTCATGTGCATTGTTATTGGAAAGTGCGGTTGTCCGATGTGATTTTTCAATGTTATATTTTCATCCATTTAAAAAAAACACAATGCACATCCTCTAGATTTTGGGGTTTTAGTTTGAGTTCTTGGGGACCCATAATAAATAGCATAGGATTGGCGATCATTTTAATTTTAACATGAGTATTCAAAAAAAAATACGCGTAGAGCAATGAATTGACCTAATGTGTGGCTTTCGACACTTGGGGATCACGACTCCATAGTTTTCTGGCCCAGAGTTGGGCATTTTATCTCTATTTGTGGTAATTTGAATTTGTTTTTGATTGAGTTAACTCGAGATGATGCCCGAGTATGTGAGCTTCACTTGGTGCCCTAAGGTCTTTGAGCCTGGGAGTCATCAGCAAAGTCTTGATACATGGGTTGACTCGATTGAGTTCAATTTCAATTACCATGGCAAAATTTCAAAAAAAAAAACCCAAAAAAAAAGAGAAAATAAAAAATGAGTACTCATCTTATTATTAAAATTTGATTTCTCCTAGCGCTTCAATCTTTTCTCCCTCGAATGAAAATGAACCCCCATGTCTATTGTGACACACAACACTTCATCATGCTTAATTGAATTTGGATGAAATATGGCAATGAATTTGAACAAAGGAATGGGCTTGGGCTTGAGATATGCTTATGTACATAGATTGTTTTAAAGGATTTTGATGGGTTTGATAATTGTTTGGTATATGATCTTTGGGTGAGAAATGTGTATTAAAATGTTTTTGGAAAATGTAATTTGAATTTCATTTTTGAGAGATATATTTTGCTCGGGACTAGAAAAACTCAAGATGGGGGGTGTGATTATCCACTGTAGGAGGCTAATATTCATTTCTAATATATGTAGTTTTCATGTGACTTGCTATTCATAAATACCATTTTAGTGCATTTTACATTTTGAACACTCATTCTCATCATTTGTGCACTTCATGCCTAATGTGCACCAATTTAGGCCCAATGTTTCATCTGATTTTAAAGAATGTAACTATCCATGTTTTAATTTGATATTTTTGGAAATGGATATTCACTTAATTATGAACATTTTTTATTCCGGGATCAATGGATTATTAATAAATTATGATGGAGATATTTGGCGATTAAAGGAAACAATTCTGGAGATGGCAGATTGTATATCATCTCACTGATGGGACTATGGAGCCCACAATACAAGTCCAATGAAGCACAACATTTATGTAAGGATAGAAGATATATAGGGGAACAAATAATTCTTCTGGATCCAGTGCTAATTCGTCATAAATGGTGGTCATTAAGGCAGGACAAGTTGAAGATTTAATTTTGGGCCAAAGTCTGCGGCCCAGAAAAACAGCTCACCATTTCAATCATAGCTCCCGAACCACAACGTTTTTCAGGCTAAAATTTTACATGGTGTTAGGGGACATCCGGGGCTTCAGTTAAGTATTCTAGGGCCCACTCAAATTAGGCCTTCTAGAAAGTCCTTTAGGCGCGTCTTTCCGGTGGATGCAAGCTGGCTGCAACTTCGGGGCAAGATGTGGAAAAGTCTCTCATCATTAATGTTTCACCCACCTTTTCCCAACATAATTAATTAAAGGCACATGGGATGTTGGGGGATCGGCCAAGGCTTCATTTTTTCCTATTTAAGGCAGGAGTGGTGGTGGATTTAGGGAGGTTGAGTGCTTTTTTTTCATTTTAATGTTATTATGCCAATTTGCCTTTGTAATGTTCTTCCTTCTCATGTAAGTTATTCGAATCACCTTAGTCTTCAATAAAAGTTCTTCTTCATCTCTTGTTCTGTTCTTCTCCTTGTCACCTTGAAATCGTTGCCTCAAGGTGTGAATTTATTCACACCAAACCTTGTGATTTTGTTCACACAACGGTGGAGTGATCGTTTCATTGTTTTATTTTTCTTCTCCAATCCCACTTCTTTAAGTCGACTTCCCACTTTCATTTATTGAAAAGCATAAATGGAGGGCTAAACCCTTATGGGTTGGTCCTAGGGAGTTTCATGGGGAAGATTGGATGTTATTTTATGATCCTAAATTCTGTAATAATTTCATTATTTTAAGATTTCCATTTGATGATTTATTTTCTTCTTCATCTTTGCCAACTTTAACTATGAGACATTTCGAGTGCTAGTGCGATCCAATTCCTTGGAGTGATCATTAAATTGATCCTACAAGTGCATTGGTTATTATCCTTGGAATTGTGTAGGGATTAAATTGGTGAATTATGTTGAGGAATTATATCATTTCGTGGATATATCTTGAATTAGTGAAATGAATGTTATAAGAAAATAAATGCATCCAATCTAACCCTAGTAACAACTTAGGATCAACTCATCTCCATTAATTGTTTTAGACTATGTAATTGAATGTTTTAATTTATTTTATTTAAATTAAATCAGTAGTTATTCAAATCAATTCAATCTGAATAGTTGGCCACTTCATAGCCAAATCCTTCCAAGATATGAGTGTCTTTAGGTTCCTTCTTCGGTCCCTGTGGATTCGACCCCTACCTGTACTACAACGACCGCATACCTGTAGGGTAAATTTGGGTGCAACCACTGCTAATGACTGCTCGGCAATAATGATCTCTACTAGTAGGGCTCGCTCTAGCACTCTTGCCTGGGTCGAGATGCTGAGTGGAATCGTCAAAGCTCTGATCTCATGCCTCAGCCCCTACTTAAAGGTCCGAGCCCAGAAGAATGGGTCATGTACCATGTCCGTGGAGTAGCATGATAGGTCGGTAAATCTCACCACATACTAGGCTACTGACATGCTTCCCTATCATAGATATAGTAACTCCTGGATGCGCACCTCACGGAGGGTGGCCGGAATGAACTTTGAGCGGAAGAGGCTCTCGAAGTCCGTCCAAAGAAGAGATGCCTCATCGTGAACCTGGAGCATCATGCTCCACTATCTACTTGCTACTGCGTGCAGGAGACTCGTGGCAAGGATCACCATGAGGTCTGCTGGCGTACCTACCGACCTAAAGACTATGACGATAGCCTCCAGCCAATCCTTGGCTTCATGAGGATCCATCTCTCCATGGAACCTGGGCGGCCTCTGCCTCTGAAAATCGTGCAACACAGTGAGGCAGTGTGCACTCTCCACCGCTGGGGCTGGTAGCATCAGTGGATCAGTGGGTAGAGGTACCGTTGGTGCCTCCACTGTAATGGGGCCCTGAACCGAGGCCTTCATCGTTCGGTGGGCTGCTGTCTCACACAATGCTCGGAAACCTAACTTGCTGCTATCGTGGGGCCATACCGAAAAGAAACAGGTTCCCTACGGTTAATACAGTATACCTCGTGAGCTGACACAAAGTAATCACAAAGAAAACTTTTGAAACAAACAGGCAATCAATGTTTTTGTGTACTGAGTCAAAAATCAGAAGTCAGGGTCCTGGTGTATGGATACGTTGGCTACCGCACCAACACTGGACTCCCTGGACTGATAACCACACTCATTACTCTAAAAATTAGTGCCTAACAGAGAAGAAATTATCAGAGTCCTATGTTCCGTAGTAGAAATGACTCCTCTGATACCAAATTGCCACAACCCGTCCTCGGGGCCCATGCCGTGACTACCCCAAGCCCGCTTTCCATAGGCCAGGGGCTGGCGACTAGAACCAAAGGCGCAAATCCCGATAAAAAGGGAAGGTATTGCCTTTATAAAGTGAAAAAACACCACAGAGTACACAAGCTGAAGTAAACACTATGAAAACTGAATACAAAAGTAAGTGTTGGAAGTAAATGGGCCAAAATACAAACCCAACTGAAAGTAAAGTACAACTGAAAAGAAAGTAAAACAGCAAGAAAGTAAAGTAGCAACTCTGAGTCGTCCTCTGGAAATCCCACCTGAAGGGTGGGTATAGATAATCTCCTCAGCTCCTCGGTCCGACCGTCCGCTTCTTGTACATCTCGCCACGTTGTCCACCTCTGGGTACCTTCCAGCTCCACCAGCCTCCACCTCAATTAGTTTTGTCCATCATCTACATCCAACACAACGTAGTGCGGGTATAGCCCGTGCAGGGGTGAGTATACAAAACTCAGTAGGGACCCCGAGACCCCCGAAGGTCCCTTAGAATCCAGGAAGGAAAAATAACAAAGGAAAGATAAAATCACGAAGCATTAACAACACTACATAGGTATATGCCCATACATATACCTAAGTCCTCAGTTACAGTTCGTCTCCATCTCCCGATCCCAAGTACAACCGTTCCACACAGGAAAGTACAACATAGTCCACATAGGAAAACACAACCAAATCCACACAGGAAGCAAGTAAATCATATAAAAGATAATGATTGAATGTCAAGACTCAACTCACATAGGTATGCACTTCGTAAGGTGATAGAGATGATCCTATATAGCCACTAATTCATCTAAGCTGTCGGACCCACATAGGATACAAGACCAGCTAAGTTGTCGGACCCACAAAGGATACAAGACCTGCTACTCTACCGGACCCACATTGGATACAATTATAGATTCAAATACTTCCAAACCCACATAGGATACAAGAACAGTAGTTATCGTCTTCAAACCCACGTAGGATTCTAATATGGCCGTCATCGCTGTCGAACTCACGGAGGATTCTAGTACAGAAGTCGATGCAGTCGCAGCCAGCTCTAGGGTTCCTACATACATCATGCTCGATTCAATGAGGGTATGCTCCACGAGCCAAAGGGGCAATACATCAACTATCACGAAGTCCAGAGTTGACGCATCAAAAAGTTGTGTCTCGTCAAAAGGAACTCAACGCGACAGATGGCACGTCAATCGGACGCCTAGTCTGAAATATATTGGCTTTTTCGTCCCAGTGGCCCGGTTGGTTTTTAAGCTATAACTCACCCGACCATACTCCAGATGCTTCTAAACCTCAAGCAGAGTATTCCGAAAGAACCGTATCACTAAGACGAATCCAATAAAGTCGAACGCACATCAATCAGACGTATGGAGCCTAAGTTATAAGCGTTTCCACTCTGAGGGCCCGGTTGGTTTCGTGTTCGAACCAACCCGGCTATACCCAAAGTTCTCTAAAACCTTGAGTGTAATATACTGAAACAACCGTCTTGATCCAAGGATTCCAACGCAACTGAGGCTACATCGATCAGAGGTCTGCAGTCCATGTTATGGACAAATGACTGGAAATAGTCCGAAGTGGGGGGTCTGGGCCCGACCCGGCCCAAACCCCCCTGGGTCGGCCCGAACCGGGTCAACCCAACCTGGGTCTGGGTCTGGCCCGGCTGGTGCGGCTCGGCTCGGTCCACGTGACCCGCCCTGGCCCAGCCGGGGGGACGCGCTTTCCCCCTTTGCGCTGCACAGACGTGGCGGGCACTGCGTCCTCCTCCTCCGGATCCAGCGCGACCACGGGATCCGGCCACATGCCGTTGCGGCTAAAGCTGCGGCGGCTCCTGTCAGTGCCGGCCACCGGTGCCGCTGGAAAGATCTGCGGGCCACCGAAGTCATTCCGGTGGTTCGTTCTTGCTCCCTTCTGCGCCTGCGGTCATCTCAGGACCCACACTTCACTACGACGGCCTTCAAACACCGCTGAGGTCTCGTTCCATTATCGCCCAACGTTCCGCGCATCATGAACAGAAAAGCAGTGGGTTCGGACTTGTTTGTTTGTCTTCACCCAACGCGTTAGTGGTTTGAAACAACTCTCAACAATTTTCCTGCAAATAATAATCCTCAACCCACAAATAATAGTTCGCGGATCAACTTGATAATGAGTTGATTCGCGTTCATGTTTTAGAGGAAAACAAACATGGGAGTATTATCATTCTCAAAATAAACCCCTACCTCGCCAGGGAAGACGATCATCGACGTCATGGTACATGGCGTCCAGGAGAAGAGGATCGTTGGCATCACGAAATAGGGAATCGTGGAGGAGAGGATCGTAGGTGTTGCGGTACACGGCGTCGCGGTTGAGAGGATTTGGCGGCGCGTCGTCGATCTCTGAGGAACCAGCGTTCTTCGTCGTTCCTCGTTGGAGGCCGACGTTCTTCATCCAAAGCTCAAGAGTTTCCCCACATTCTTTCCTTTGCCAACGATGCTCTCCCAAAATTAAATAATAGGTTCCACCTATTTTTTAATTTCACCCGTAATGAATCTCTCTCGTAATAACTCACCACATTAAAAATGATTTGACAAATCATATTGTATTTAGGCAACATTAAAAAGGAAGTTTTTCAAACTAATGGGGGGTTTACTAATTGGTTTAGAGGGAATTAAATGGTGGGAGTCGTGCGGACCCCACCTCTCTAACACCCACACTTGGTTAGTTAAGTGGCTACAGGCCCCACCCTTAACTACCCATGGTAGGGAGTAACCTCCCTTAGTAATAAAAATTGTTCCGACAATTTTTATTTATTTCTTAAACAAACCCCCAAAACTTATCTTCCCCTCTTTTGCAAACGCAACTACAGTATGTACCCCCTTAAGCAATTACTGGCGCTATGAGTTCATCGGTGCCCTCATATTTTAATTCTGAGAACTGGTTCAAAAGTTAGAAAATCCCGCTCATTCGTTCACTGAACGTACCTGAACTAAACTAAAAAAATTGATTCTGGGCACACAGGGCCTCGAAATCAAGCGATGTCATATGGTACTGACTCGTAAAATTCCAAACTATTTAAAAAAAATTATTCCTTGAAATTTATGGGTCATTATAGTTTTAGAGGAAGAAGAACATAAAATAACAATTATGATTGTGGGAAATTTCATTTACCCCATATTTGTAAACTAGAACACTTCTTTTTGTATTTTTATAAATAAATTCAAACATTCCATAAAAATATTAATTTTGAAAAATATTTAATGAAATACTATGAAAATATTTTATTAAAATATAAAACCTAAACATATAATAAACAAACCATTTTATTTGAATATAATTATGGAAACTTATATAGGAATATTCAAACTATTATGGAAACATGATGGTGGTATATTCTATTCATTCCATATATGTAAAAAAATAGAATCCTTTTGATCTTTTTAAAAATATTTTTTAAGGAGGAACTTTATAAGTGTAATTTTACAAGGAATTTCCCTAACACTTTTCAAAACGTTTAATCTAAAAATTAATGAAATAATAACATTAAAAAAATTAAATATCATTACAGTGGATAAATTCCCAATACAACTATCAATTAGTCTATATATTCACCTCACAATATAATACTCGTGCATAATATCCAAAATGCCTCATGGAAAGTAAATTGAGAATATTTTCCTTATCATGAGTTTAACTCATCATGTACAATATTTAACATCTATAATACTAAAATTAGGTTAATTAGTTCCCTTATTAAGAAACTTTTTCATTTTTTATATTTATTTATTTAATCATTAAAATGATATATTCATTTAATCAATCAATTAAATTCACATCATGTGTTTGATGATATTCATCCAATGTGTCAAAAATGATTTCTCTAGGATAAATATTTTCAAAGATTTCATTATTACATCATCTCCTGAACATTAATCATGAAATAAAAATAATTTTAAGAAATAAATTTTATTTTTAAATCTATACTTTAAATATTTATAAGAAATGAACTATGTTACAATCATGGATATGGCAGGACATACATATGCATGAGTGACATTTCAATTTTTCAAATATCCTTATAGAATTAAGGTATGTATAATTTTATCTTTCCATAATTATCAAAATATATGAAATATCATAATAATTCGTTAAATATAATTATATATATCATCCATGTAATGTATTAAAGAAAAACAAATCATATAATTTATTAGAGGTTGTAGTACATACATACAGAGAGATGATTTTATTATTTTTTAGTAAATAGAAATGTAAGAATATAAATGATATGTTATCTGTTTAGATTTATAAATAGTTCATTGATATCATATTTAATTATTTATTACATCTTAATAATCTATTAATGAGAGATACTGATGATAAATAATTGACATTAGCTCATGAGGTTGTAGTCCACTGTACACACAAACAATGGTTTCATTTCCCATTTTATAGATGATGATATGGGTAATGTGGTGACATTGTTTTATATACCCTCTAAAATTGGTCTTTAACATGAATTTACACAAAAACGAATTGTGCTCCTGATCCCCATGTGCTCTTGACTGGCACTCGGGTGTCAAACAACAACATGAATGAACAATTTTTCCTATCCATAAGAAACATCATAGATCATATATATATATACATATATTTATATCAAAGAGAAATAGTGTAAGAGATAACATATTTCATAACATAATGAATATGGAAAAAATGGTTCATCTCAAAATATTTTAGATCATACCATGTACAATTCCAACATCAAAGGACTAAAAAAACACAAATCCAACATCTCCATGTGATGGTGTGGGAAAATACCTACCATATCACTAAAATCTACCTAGAAAAATATGGCTGATGTGGAAATTCCTCACAAATTTTCCCTAACTATATCTTCCTAAAAAATCAAACATAGGTTGATGCACTACTGAACATGTTCATAGGGTGTAATCTGAATAGGCTCAGTAGGATCCCACCAAAGTGCTATATATCAAGACTGTTTACGATATTGTGAAAAATAAAAACATTAAATAGAAAAAGAAAAGATAAATGTTCAAGTTTTTTTTTAAAAACATCAATGTGAATCATTTTGTTTCTTTTTTTTCAACATTTCCAAAATATTACAGGTAAAATATTACAAAGAATTTCGAATATATAAAATCATTGAAAAGAGTATATCCAATATCATATCAGATATATGAAAGTATAAGTTATAAAATAAGATTAAAAATCATAGGTAACATCAAACTATAGACCACTATCATTTATTCTAGAAAACTACTCATACTATAATCAATGACAAGTGGATAATGAACTACAAAGGACACAATAAGATAGAATAGAGAAACACACAATGAGTGAATCCACCACCAATTTCAATATAAATTCTTTAGAAAGATGGACCAAGGAAATAAAGCAATACCCCTTTAGTGAAACCCCTAATTATACATGGATATGCCCTTATTAGACACCTTAATCTTATATATCGAAGGATTCCCATGTTTTATATTTTCCAATCCATTTCATTAGGACCATTAATTGAAAAATATTTCTTAAATCCATTTAAAAAGTATTTAAAAATATTTTTTCACTTTACAAAAAAAAAGGAAATCACATCATTCATAAAAAACTATTCCATCAATAAAATTAAATTGATCAATCAAACAATTTAATTTATAAAACATTTCATCAAAATTAGAGTGTAGCATCCCAACCTAGAAGCATCTATGTCATTCCCCATGCTGGTGGGTCATAGTCCTCATGAACACCTCCCTGTATGCCTGAGGCTGCCGACTAGAAGAGATTCCCTAGGTATTGTCTATGGGGAGTCTATTCCCTAACTTTAGAGTGTAGTATAGTTTTATTAATCACATTATTAAATAAAATAGAAAAATAAATAATACATCAATAGACAGAAGATAAACATGCAGAAGAATATTATATTAAATAACTGATAGTTGTCATATACAATATAATTTTTTATGATTCTGCAAGGAAGGAAAATACATATAAAATAATATAATACAATACATGTTTTCTAATAAAAAAATATGACAAAAGAATATCTTTCAATAGAATCACCAGCCTAGATCAGTCATGTTCTCTCCTACTCCTGATTGTTAGGAAGATAAAGCATCATACAGTTGGTGTCTTCCCCAATACCTTCCTTAATCCATGAAGTCAATCCCAACATCCAAAAATAGACCAAATAGGGTCTTAGATAAAACATAGTAGGTAATCACCAATAGTTCCTATAAAAAATCTAGTTAGTTAAATATAAAAATAATACTGTTGTATTATATATCATATATACAACAAAAAAAAAGTAACGTGTGATCTGGTCTAGTCCAACAAGGATATCTATAAACCATCAACATGATAAAACAAACAAGAGAAGTTGTTAATCGTAAATAAGTATGTGTGATTTTATCCTCTATAGTATATATATATTGATACTTATACAATATAAATCTATAATAATATAGAAACATACAACATGGCTATGCTATATCACCAAGTGGAAAAATCCACAAATCGAATTCCATGTAATCTAGTGTAAACATCTACAATAGCCGCACCACGTAATCATGTGTTAAAAGACGAATTGAAGGTTTCATGTTATAGATAACCAAGGTATACTTTTTGAGTCCCAAGAAAATATTGATGGAAACTCGATCAAAATTAGGTCGATTCCAAGGAGCCTGTAAAAAGGGCAAGCCGAACATGATTCCAATCAAGATAGATCTAATGAATTGAAAGGCTCGTGTCATCACATGGAATCATGATCCAAGGAGTAATCATGTACAAGGGATAAAATAACATAAATAAGACCCATAGGGTAAAAATTTATATGGTGTATAATTGAATCAAGTTCAAATGAGCTTGTCCAAGGAATCTACTACCAAAATAATTTCCTCATCTCAATTAATTAGTCATTACAAAAGCAGACACATTTATTGAGTTCTAAAAACTATTTCCCCAAAAATATAGAAAACATATTTAATAGACTAATCATTTTACCTCATGTAAACACATGAAAACAGAGTTATAACATTCTCCTAATAAAAGAATGATGTATAAATGAATTTATCAAAGACCCTAATCTTCGTGGCGAGCTCATACTCACCCAATGGGTGGTACATCATACAGAAAAAGCAAGGTTTCACCCCTCGGGTGTCCTTAGTGGAAGATAACTGACCCCCAAAAATAAAATTGAACCCATGGGGAAACATAATATGTTATAATTCAATCAATTTAAACATTTAATTATTTTCCAAAAATAGTGATAGAATTTTTATTATGCATCAAAATAACAATACGGCTTATATAACCAAAACCCATAAGGTAAATGATATAGAACACCTACCATCGGCCCATAGTACAACACTCATCCAATATCGATCTCTGATTCGGTAAAGATATAAAGAAAAATAAATAACTTAAGAACCATTGGAAATAATGCATATTAGTTTGAACCTAAGAAGCTCTGTCGATATGAACCCAAATGAATAATGGCACAAATTGAATAAAGAACGTACTTGTTCATACCCGATGAGAAAAAAACTATTTTAATTAGTCTTTGAATGAAGAAATAGGGAAAATCCTAACTCATGACATAAAGAACACACAAAAGTTAATATATAAAGGATTATTATTGGAGAATAAACTGAAAATTATTGAATTGATTAATATCTAAAATCATTAAGGGAAAATAGTTAAATTCTCCCAAAAACATGAGGTCGCAAGGTTTGGCAGCATGGTTTTCCAAACTGTGCACCAACTAAGCACCCTTATCTACCCAAAATATGACCTTGTATGGTTAGGGATAATGGTTAGAAAAGAATGTGAAGACTATGTGCTACGCCTTTATTAAAAACTATAGATCCCCTACACTAGTGTTTAAATCAGGTTTCATGGTTTCTTAAGACCACTAATACTATTGAATCTTTATGTGTATCCTCTGATTGTTAGTCCAATCTATGAGGTTTGGGTCACACACTTTCTCTAAACCCTATGGTCCTACTATTTTTCTCCAAAATTAGATCTCTAGGATATGAAAATGTCCAAGAAACCCTCAAAACTCATGTAATATCATTAGACAATTACTTTAGGTTGAAACCATGGAGTTAATGAAAACATAAAAATATATTTACCTATTATAAAACTAGGGATCTTATAATTACCCCCTTAAATAAATTATTCCTTGAATTTTTC
This sequence comes from Viscum album, assembly GCA_963277665.1. Lineage (NCBI taxonomy): Eukaryota > Viridiplantae > Streptophyta > Magnoliopsida > Santalales > Viscaceae > Viscum > Viscum album. Next base: position 1,879,449,079 of record OY728161.1, read on the forward strand.
TTCCAATGGTGATCAAGAATCAACTATGAATAAATCTGGCCATAGTGCACTTACACCAGCTTCCAGCTCCCGATTATCACACTATAAATGGGGGTGCTACCATAGCAACCATTTTATAGGAACTAGTCAGCCTCAGAATGAATTCTTGATCTTATTAACATTAAAAATAAGATTCTCATCAAAGGGTGTATCTATCTATAGGTCAACCTATTCTGGATATAGAGTTTGAGATGATTCTGGATGATATTGATGAAAATGAGATACATGGAAGGTTTTTTTATATCCATGTATGTTTGAGGTAACTAAAACAATAGGATACCAGTCTCATAATAAGACTATGTCCTAGCCATGATAATATATGAAAAAGGATATAATCCCTGACCTTGAACTCTAGAGGTTGTAAATTTAGAACAGTACTAGGTTTTTACCTTGACTATACAGTTTCCCTCCATTCCAAAATCAACTAGGCCTTCTATAATGTTTTTGAAATGGGATGAGATTTGAGTAATGATACATAACCTACCTATATGCAGTATAGGGGAGATTGATATGACCATACATACAAATCCCCATATGGTTTCATCTATAAATATTTAAGACAATTGTTTTATTTGTGGAATTAAAATAGTGGTATATGTGTCTCCTAAGAGTAATTGAATTAGTGGACGCATTATCTAATAATTTCTTGTACAACCTATGTGGTGTGATCTAACAAGCCATCAATCTGAGAGTGGTATATTGTGGTTAAGAAAACATTATAACCAGATCCATCTTCTATCACTACAAAAATCAAGATGGAAATCAATCATTCCTATCAAATACAATGGTAGGAGTAACCCCCTGATGTTTCATTATCCCATGAATATAAGATCTCACATGATCATCTACTGAAAAGGCACCCATTATTAGCTGAAAATGAGTAGTTATTATGAGCCTATCCACTACAACCAAAACCACATCACTTCGTCAAGGAGACCTTGGAAATCCATTTCTTAAACCCTTCACAAAATCTTCCAATTTTTAGTTAGGAATGGGTAACTTTTGAAAAAGAATAGCTTCTCTCTAGTGTTCTACCTTTACCTATTAATAGGTGGGAAATTCACAACATAACTAGTTTCCTCACATTTCATAAATGGTCACCAATACTTGGGATGAAAATATCTATATGTATTGGTAAATCTGGGATGTACTATGAAAACTGAGTCATTAAACTCTCAGAGCATTTACTCATGAATTTCTATTCGAACCCAAAAATGACCATGAATATGCAAAATTTAATCCTCATGAAAAGTCCAACTAGGACATGAGTACTCACCTTCCTCACTCTAACATAATAATATTCCCCTAACATCAAATAACTACCTCATAATCACTCTATCCTAAACAAAATCACCAGTAATGATGACAGAAAAGTCCATCATTTTCCCTTCTTCAACTACATGTGCATCTCTAAGAATAAGTCTATATTCTTCCACTCACTACTAGTCATATGAATTTCCTATATCAAAGTCATCCAACACATTGCATCAATGACCATATTTTCTATTATGGGCATATATATAATCTCAATTTTAATTGATTGTGGGTACTCAACCCACATTCACCACCTCACATTCATGTCAAACTGTTTAAATATATAGATGGATATTTTTTTTATTTTTGTACACAAAAATATTCTCCCCTAATAAATAATGCCTCAAATATTGTAATGAATGTAAAATAATGAATAACTAAATATTTTCTTAGGTTGTTCCTCTTGTGTGGCCTTAGTTGATGAGACCTATATTCCTCAACTCTCCCCTCCTATATCATAACTGTTTCTAGACTGATACCGGATGCATGACAATACACAGTGTATCTTCTACCCAAGTCCAGAAGAATCAAAACCGATGATGAAGTTGGTCCCCCTTTTATCTCCTTAAAGTCTATCTCATAGGAATATGACAATAAAATCTTCATAGCCTTCTTAGTGAAGAACATAAGAGGTGTTTCTATATGAGAATTCATATCTTAAATACATGTAATATTGAAATAAACCCAAGAAACACAATATATCCATGAAGTTATCAGGATTTTACTGATAAACTATAACTCTCACCTTTTCTAGGTCAATGGATACTCTTGTCTCTATGATAATATTACTCAGTAAGTGAATCATATCCATCTAGGAGTTGATCCTTTTAAGAATAGCATATAAATGATTCTCTATAAGAGTATTTAAAATTATGTCAAGTTATTTTTAATTATCATGTGGATTGGGATAATACCCCAAGATATAATCCATGTATACCAAAACAAATGTATGCATATATGTAACAAAAACATGATTCATCAGTTCTATGAAAACTAAACGATGGTTTGTGTGAATAAATATTAAAAATAAATACTTATATAGACCATACCTATTTCAAATTGCATTATGAGGTTTTTCTATAGGTAAATCACATACTTGGTGATAAACTGACCTCAAATAAATCTTTGGGAAAACCAATTTTCCTTAGAGCTGGTATATGAGATCACATATATGAGGAAATAGACACCAATTATTAGTTATTAATTAGTACAATTTTTGGTAATCTACAAATTCCTATAGAGGTCTATCTACAATCTTAACAAAAAATGACTTGGGAACCCAATGGAGAAGAACTAGGTCTTATAAGACTCTTTTCATCCAAGCCCTCTAGCTACCTATTGAGCTTTAGAATTTCCATTGTATCAATCCCTTAAAGAGGAATGGATACCTATGCATCTCTTGGAACTAGATCGATGGAGAATTAAACCTCTATCTTAAGAGGTAAACCAAAATAGTCGTTTGAGAAGAGATCCTGAAATGACCAACCATTAGAGATAATTATACATGAATTTTTCCCTAATAATCTAATTATAAATTATAAATATGTATTTTTATCCATACCATATTACAATTATTAGGTATAGTTCATATCATATGAGTATCCCATTCAACCTTTTAAATAAACAATATACCATCGGGTGATGTGAATGTCACCCTCAAGTGATAGAAAACATCATGGGTTTAAAAGAAAACAAGCTAGTCTATCCTGGGTATGAATTCCAACCATATCATCTCAAGTAAAAAAATATACCATATGAAGTGAAACCCATATATTTCAATGGGGAACTCCCTTCACTGGTGTAAACCCTATGTTCTGATTCCTAAACGAGTATTCAAGGCCATAATTCCATTAGAAAAAGAAACAACAATTATATGGATCTCCACAACTAATGCAGATATTTTGTTATGTTAAGGACTTATATTGAAAATATAAAATACTAGAGTAGATGATTTTATGATCATATATATCATCATATGTTCCCCAAAGATCTTCTCCTCAGGTGAAGGATTTAATGACAATATTTATCCTAAACTGCGAACCTATGAAACAACCACACTACCCATAGCACACCAACTCTATTATCTAGGTAATATCAGTGTCTGGATATCTCATCCATGACCACCACCATAGCTAGAAAGACTAGAACTACTCCCACTATGAGCCTGATAGAGAGCTATGAATCGTGCACTTAGACCTCATTTCGGAATCGATCAACATCCACTAACTTCTAGAGGCAATGTCCTGTAAAAATGATTCACATGAACCAACCTTCCATAAGAATAACACAAGAATAGGTATCAAATAAACTATTTACTCATATATCCTCCCATCCCATACTGGTTATATCAATCTTAACTACCATCACTTATAACCATGATTGTACTCTTCTTTTAAGAATCCTTAAAATAGATATTCCTTCCATTGGAAGGTGAACCACTGGATTGAGAGTCTAAAATTCCCTACTCTATGCCCCTATATTTTCTCAAGTTTTACTAAGTAATAAGATCTTGATTCAATATACTTGTAACACTCGTCTACAATAAAATGCTAAACACTATTCAAAATCTATTCTTATGTCCTTCCTTGAAGTTTCTCTCCCTCAATAGCTCATCCACAATATAAATCTTCAAAAAATTATAATGATCTATAAATCATATTGAATATTCCCTAATAATCAATGTTATATGATCTTGATCTAAAATCCTTCTCTTCTCTCAATGTCTTGGGAAAAAATTAATCATATAACCTGGATAAAAAAATCCTATAAACTATATCTCATGATGTATCATTCTATTTTAAAATCTCTCACTAGTTTTTTGATGCTCCATGAAGCTTATATGTTTCAAGATTCACTATCCTCTCAAGAGGTATCCCTACATGCTCGAAGATTAAAATATTTGTCGTAATAAATATTTTATCATCCATTAAACCACTATCCCATAATGATGAGGGTTGGTACTTTTGTTTGAACACATATGTCAGTTCATCCATAGATGAATCATGTCGTGGAGCTCCTTGAATAGTCTGGATGATGTTTTTAAAACTATCATAAAATTGTGACACAAGACCGATATCCATAATTATTATAGGTTCAATATCTAGAACTATAAAGGGATATAATATTCTCCCATAACACACCAACATGATAGAATGGTAATTTACACCCTTCTTTTGTATGACTATAGGTCATAGTGGTTGCATGTTGCTACAATACATAACACATGCCTCCTAAAATATCGGTAATGATATGTTCACATTTTAAAATACAAGACTGGTCAAAGCCTTCCAATAAAAAATACATAACCCTTTAAATACTTATAAATACAAGACTAGGAAAAAAGGAACAACTAAATAAAGTTCCAAACATTCTTCCTACTATAGGTTTCTAAACTAGGTTAATATCGAGTTCTCTATTTTCAGAACTTTTCAATTTCATTAAAATTGAAATCTATTCAAAATTGTCTTTAATTTTTTTAACCAAATGCTTCTCCACTTATGATACATATGGGCCTATAAAACTTATTAATTAAATTATGTACATAAATTAATACAAACAACAACATATATTGGTCCATGAAACCAATGGTCCATGACTCAACATGCTATAGTTGACTTCTTAGTGTGTTTAATCTATTCTAATTAGGGAAAAAATATTTACATTACTATAGGTAATCTAAGTACCAACTAAGTTTATCATTTAACAACAAAAATATTAATCCAAATATCAGATATATCATCAATATAACAAATCATTGATGCCATGATTCCAATCAATTCAGCCTATATAGAATAAAATATACATGGAATATGAATTTTATTAGAACCTAAACCGATTCATGAAATTCATACCAACATATTATCAGTCATATATAAAATAATATGTAATCACAATAAAAATAAAACATCATGTGTGTCTCCCAATAGTTGAATCAAATCATCTATGATAAGAAAAATCAAGAAAACAAATATTTCCATTATAGTCAATTTGGATTTTTCATGTGTGTGGGTTGGCTACTCCCAAGATCAGTTGATTAATGAATTCATAATCATTCCAAATAACCTACCTATTATCTCAAAATAGTAAAAATATAAAATAAAAACTCATCAAATATGAATTTTTCACTTCCCATATAACGACCTAGGATTTTCATACATGGATATTACATCTTCTTAGATGAATATACATTACATTTAAAAAATTCATGCTTGGGGATAGTAACAGTTTAGAGTCTTTGAAATCATAGAAAAAAATCTTATATTTTGGTGAAATATATTCTATATTTACCCAAAATATCTTCTCATGTATTACTCTGACATCTATCCATTCTTTATTACATAGGGAAAGGAAGCATAATAAAGGGTGAACTCATATGCTCCGTGTTGGTAAACATGGAAGATATATAACCATATCATGAGCATAAGGGTATAAAAGCAGGATATATCATTGACAAGAAAACCATTCCTATCAAATATCATAATATTGAATCGTTGAATTTAATATTTTAAGATCAGAAGACGTGAATCATAAGAGAATCAAGAGGCTAATCGATGAAAGCATAACATAGGAATAAGACATTGTATTTTGGCAGACACATACTAATATAATATGATTTCAAAATTAGTCAATGAATAACTTCTAAAGAAATATTTGTAGTGTGGGTTCACTACCCATATTATCTCTAATGCCATGGTTCATTCATATGACCATCCTAGTAGTCAATGTTCACACCCAAGACCATATTATTAGACAAAGTCCTTTACTGAATTGAGTTCACTCCTCATTCCAACAATGTCTATACCATTAAAAATTATTCACCTAATACATTGGAGGGAGGTATAGGCCCCACACATCACATAATTCAAATCACACATATCTATTCCACAAGATCATAAATCATTCATTATATCAGAACCCAGGGATTGAAATTTGTTTCATAAACATCATTCAATCATATCATAACCCATAAAAAAGAAATGGGTTTCATAAATATCATTCCAACATAAACATAAAAACCATAAAAATAGTAGAGATATTATTCTTGAAAATATACCCATTAAAACATTAGTAACATCATCATACATTATCATAGATGGAAAATTATTTTCAGACATCACTTGAAAATAATTTATGATAAAAACATATTTTCTACTTTGAAAACATTTTCTTTTCATAAAATGACATTCTATTTTAGAATATAATTTTCAATACAACCTTTTTTTTATTTAATGTAAGATTAAATACATTAAGTATTCTTAATGTTGTAAGATTCAATTCATGTTTTAAAACTTAAGAAACATTCCTTCCATATATTTTTTTTAGTAATGACACAATAAACCTTGTTTAGAAAAAGAAAAAATATATTCCATTGATTTTTTTCATCAAAAGTATAAAATGTGTAAAAAAATATTAATTTTTATATAATAATAGTAAAAATATTGAATGGAGTTTTATAATACATGGACATGGAAGATAAATATTCAATAATTATGATTTAAAACAAAGTGGTCTTTATTATTAATGAGATAATGAAATAATCACGTATCACTATACAATCAGTAGAATCATATGCTCCATAAATGAGAGAAAATTGTTTGGATATAAAAATTACATAATATTCATAATAATACTAAAAAATTCATTCATGGGAAGTATATATATCACAATAAATAAACAAGTATCATATCAGGAATGTTTCCCACAGAAATAATAGTGAGGGAAAATTCCTTAACCGATGTGTTGACTCTCATCATACTCATACAAAAATCGTGTATAATAAATATAAGTTTATTATAAATAAATTAAAAACCCATATTATTATATCTCATTCCATATATGATTTGATTATGGTTTTATATTACTTATTTATGAATAATTCTATGTTTATTTTACGCTACATGTAATATCCCCTTTGTTTTTTTTCATGTGTTTTGATTTCTTATATTTTTTATACTCTTACTTATTTCCTGATTTAATAATAATAATAATTATAAAAATGATATAAATATAATATATATTAAATATTTATTTATTTATAATAATCTATAAAATATATAATTAGAAAGTTAAATACCCTGTTAATATAGACGGTATGTCGTACATACGCAAGAACATTGTATCCATTTTCATGTTGTATTAAACAAAAGATGATAAATAATATATATATATATAATAATAATTAAATTATAATTATCATGTGCTATATATCATATATGTTCACTAAACCCATCATTAAAACATTCCATGTAAATTTTGAATGAATCACATCGCTTTGAGGAGGAGGTAGTCTACACATTCACAAATGAAGTGATCGAATTTATAAAAATGGAAGGAATGATGGTATGAGTTATATAATAATTAAATAAGTTCAAATAAATAATAAATTTAAAATATATCATATAAAAACAGAAACTGTATTCTTATTCCAAACTACAATGTGTAGTAATGGAAGAATTAATGACATCGGTTCATGAGGTGGTATTCTGCCGTACACACGAATAATGATTATGTGTCCCATTTGATTGAAGTGATTGTGAGTGTAGGTGTAATACATAATTTTAAAATATCTTACCATATTTAGGATAATTATATTATTATACAATCATTAAATAAAAATAATTAAATGGGTTTATGGAAGAAATAAAAAAACATTTGTTGGTGCATGTTACCCCTTATTTGGGAATCTTCTTTTTTATTTTCACAGAAGATCTCCATTGGTTGTGATTATTCCAAAATTAAGGCATATATGAATAAGGGGGTTATATTTGAAGGATATTTAGATATTTTTTGGTTGAAAAAAATTGGTTATGATGTGTGAGGAAAAGAGAAGAAGATGTTCCCTTTTAGAAGAGAGGGAAGGGGCTCTTTTAAAATTTCTAAATATTCCAACATATAAAAAAGACAATATCAACCCTAGTACTAGAAAATTCTAGTTTATTATGTCATATGATTATATAATGTTTTAATCTCTTCAATCGATATATTTTGGATATGATTTTGTAGTATTTTAATCTTCGTTATTCTGATTAAACCATAATTAATAAATTTAATTTGTAACAAAGGTAACATATTTTTCAATTTTAAAAGGATGAAATTTTTATATATAAATTTTTAATTAGAGAATAAATGGTAAATATAATATATTTTAGACCATATATCATCCCATTCTCATTTTTAATATTATAATTATCTTAAAATAATTTAATAAAATATTATTTCTATAAGATATCATATGTGTCAATTTTAAAACAATTAAGAAATAAAATAATTGGATCACCTTAAGTAATTAAAAATATATTTATTTTAATATTTTCAATATCACTTAATTGAGTTTTCATTAATTTAATTATTAATGCTTCATAATTGTGTAATTATTTATGTTAATTATTCCATCACTAAAAATTTAATGTAAAATTTCATTATTTTTATGATAATTTCATATTTCTTATAAATATATATAGTTTACCATATCATCTATTTTCTGCATATTAATTATATTATACTTATTAAAAAGTTAGTGTGTCACATTTTGTCACTTTGATTTTAATAATATCTTAGTCATTCTTAGGGAAAATTGTCCATTAAATAATTCAATTTTTATAATTTTGGGATACATGTTGAATTAATTTAACAAAATATCATTCGGGAATAAGTTAGAGTAGTTTTATACCATTTTAATTTTGTTTTCACCCATAATTACAAGATTTACCATTAACTGTGGTAAAAAACTATTAATGTTACTATTCATTATATCTAATCATAAAATAAACATAATTAATCAATTTGGACCTCATGAAACATAATATTGAATCCATTCTTCACATTTCCAATAACATAATTTGTTAAAATTAATTTAAAATTAATTCGCTTGATGGAATGAGAAAACATGTTTTAAAGAGAAAAATTATAAAAGATTGAATTGATCTTATATTAAATTTAAATTTAAAATGGGTTGCAATGAGATTAATTGGATTAAATTTTGTAAAATAGATTTAATTATACCTTTAAAACAATTAAAAACTAATTTATTTATATAAATATGTTATATGTAAAATTAGTTTTTGACTAAAACTCGTTATTTTTCTATGTTCATCAAAACATGAAACTTCACAGAAAAATACCAAAATTTCAAAAGAAATTAAATTTTATATCCCTATATAAAATAATAATTTCATTTTTTCAAATATAATTTATCATTTTATCGAAAACTGGATTTTTAAAAAATGCATCATTAAAAGCTTATAAAAGTGCATTTTTAGATAAATACATCTCTTATGCATAAAACATTATTTGTTCTTGTGTCATGTCTAGATAAAAAATTAGATAAATGTTAAAAATTAGATTGAATATATCATATATATTATTTATTAATGTATTACAACTATATATTTTTGTTTATTTGTTGGTATAAAACAGAATATTGAACATTTAAATAGTTTTTCATAAAAATATTTGCTTTTATTTTATAATGGGAATTAAATTCATTTATAATTAATTGGTCAAATGGTTATATATATATATATATTTATAAACCATAATTTTAATAATTCAATTAATCCTATTCATACCAACCATTATAATATCTAGGTTATAATTTTCTTTTTTAAATAATTACAAAGAAATGTTTCACAGAAACTCAATGTTGCATGTAACGCAAGCTAATATGGTGTTTTGGGTAATGAATGATATTAAAGATATAAAATAATTTTTTAAAAAATAAATTCTCATAAAATCTCCCTAAGTTACATTCTATACCCCTTAAAATGAATTTCTCTCTTATAAGTTATATGGGTTATCAATGGTTTAATACATGATATTTTTTTATAGAAACCCACATCATAAAAATGACTACTAAAACATTCTATTAAATAGGGAATATTGTAAACTTATTGGTTCTCCAATGTAACTAAAAAATATGTTTCAATAAGGGAGAACATAGGTTGAATGTGAAATCATAGAGGAGGAATATATATCTAACTATCATTTTCTAATAGAGAGTGATAGAGAATATATTCAATATATTGTTAATGACCACAATACTGAAAAAATGACTGAGAAATGGAATTAATATCTTAAAAATAATGATAATTTGTTAAATATTTATATAAAAACCATTGAGAAGATATAGGTACTTTATTTCATCTCAAAAGTACAATCTTACTCTCTAGTCGTGCCTTGATCAATATCCACTTCAAATATTTCACAAATAAATGTAGTTGAAATTATAATACCTACACAAATAGTGGATTATATGATCCAGGATAGGATTACACATCATTCCTTCTGTTTCTAGTAATCCTGACAACCCAATTATTTCACATGTTATCTAATATGAATGAATCGTCATATTATGGAGCATTAATTTCTAAAACCTCATCCAAAATTCATCATAAACAATTTCATAAATTTTTACCCTTATACACATTCAAAAAAATTCATATATAAAACTTTTAAAAGAAAAAATCCAACATTAAAAAAATGAAGTCATCGTTATCCCCCAAACAACATTATGTGGCTCTTAATTGTCACACACCAAACATGAAAACACCATTAAAATTTATTCTCTTGAAACATGGTAATATCTTGAATTACCAAAAAAACATAGTGAAAACTTGCATGATTTTGTAAAAAATAACTCTTTTCTCATAACATAAATAAAAAATTCTACAAACTTGATCCATGATATCATAAACCATTTTTTCATCTTATCGTCCCCAAGGTCATCAATACTATCCCATCGTAATCAAACATCATTGTATATTTTTATCCAAATATCATGCACATATTAAGGGATATACTTCCCATAATAATTTGTTTTCTAAAAATATCACCTTACCACCTCAATCACTTTTCATGTATAAAATTACCATTAATCATATTCTCTTAAATCCATAGAGAAAAACAATAGTGGACTAATAAATAGATATTTTATTATTCCATAATAACATAAAAGTAATTATAAAATATGAATCATTAATTCTGTTACATATGAACTCAATCATTCCACCACTTCTTTGTTTTACTCTATAATGAAAATAGAGATTTGTTGTTATATTATTTTGTCTTTGGCCATAATAGGGTTCTAAAATAGATCATAATCGATAACCCTGGGATTAGGGCATTAGTTAGCATAATTCCCATTTTCCAAGCACTTAAAACATTGTATTTTTGAGGTTAATTGTTTGTGTCCTTTTTGATATTTTCATCATCATCTCTCATTTTATAATCACTACATAAATAAATTTCTTGAGGACCTTCTTTCCCACATGAAAAAAAATGTACGAGTCCCATTAATATAATTTCTTCTATGTTTCATTACACACTTTTATCATATTGGATAACTCTTGTTCTTTTCTCGTTGGTTTTTATATTTTTCTTTAATCTCCATAATCCATTTCTTTTTAACTCCGTGAGATTCATATGTAACTACAACCTCAATTTATACATTGATATGACAAAACACAATCTCTTCCTAGGCAATGATGTTTCTTATGGATAGATCCCTTTGAGTACTTGGTTTTATTATAGTGATGAAATAATAACCATACATTCAGGTTCGATGTTAATACAATATGTTTACCTTATATTTCTTGTAAAATTGTCCACGTAGGTACCAATAGACGCATTATCCATTTGAAATAACTCAATGAACTCTTTCTCCATTATTTTATGAATAAAACAATGAATGAAATTTATGAATAATATGTTCTTGAACTCATCCCAATTAGTGGATTTAATTTTACCTCTCAACATAATATTTTTTATTCAATTAAACCACTAATTATCTTCTCCTTCTAAATGATAATAAACCAAAATGGAATTTTCATGTGCTGACCAATTAAGGAAGAAAAATATATTTTTTTGTGGTACATATTAATTATTTAGAAACAATTTTCTAAGAAGACACACTGAAATAAGGTGTACATTTAATAATTAAGGACTTAATATAATGTTATTCTCTTCTACGTTAATTATGAAGTCTAGATTTATTCATAGATTTTGTATATATAGTAATAAGATTCTTCATTCTAACTCCTGTAAGATTTTTCTGTTTAAAAGAAAAAACATTGCATTTCCCATCGTAATCACCATTAACAATGTTCCTTTGGGTAACACCCATTGAATGAAACTAGAAATCATGGTGTGTGAAATAATAATTATAGTGGAATAAACACATAATCAAGGGAAATTACTGTAATATTTCAATCTATGACACTTTGTCTTAATCCAAGGCTATACATGATTATTTCCAAAACTCTAGGATTATAAGCTATACATAGATTTGTCCTTATAGAAATCTATAGAAATATTTTTAGAAATATTAATATGGGTCTGAATAATGTTTTCTCAACCTAGTTTTCAATTTTTGACTAAACCATTGCTATAATACAAACTATAACAACCCAATATGTTCATACATGGATACTACATATTTTTAGATGAATATTCATTATATTATAAAAAAATAGTCCCAACGACAGTAATATGTTGGTGAGATTTGGAACATGGAATAGATTCTTCTAATTTAATGATAGATATTCAATATCCCCCATAAATATATTTGACTTTATTACTCCAAACTAAAACCATTCATTATAACCCAGGGAAAGAAAACATAATAAAGGGTGAGATTAAATGCTCAATAAGGGAAAAAATAGAAGATATATAAGCATGTTGTGAGCATAAGGGTACTGAAAAAAGAGAATAACATTAACGATAAAAACATACATATCAATGATTATAATCATGAATCATTGAATTAAATATTTTATATTTATAATACTTGAATAAGAAAAGAATCAATAGCATATTCCATGAAAGCATAACATAGTAATAAGACATGGAATTGTGGGAGACACATAAGCATTTAACATTATTTCCACATTAGTCAAGAAATTAATACAAATGACATATTATTATTATGTTTTCAATCCCCATACCATTTTGGTAGTTATATTTCACCCCAAATGATCATCTTAGTTGTCAAGTTTCACTCCCAAGACCGTCTTACCGGACAAAGTCCTTTACTAAACCATGTTTAATCCCCATTTCAGCCATGTCTATCTCATGAGATATAAATATTTAACCAATTAATTTGGGGGGATATAGTTCAAACCCATTAAATAATAAAAACCATACTTATGTGTTCCATAAGAACATAAATCATTCATCATCTCATAACCCAATGAATGAAATGGGTTTCATAAACATCATTACATCATAACAAAACCCATGGAAAAGAAATGGGTTTAATAAATATGATTTCCTAATAAACATAAAAAAATATGAATAATAGATACAACATTATTTAAATATATCCCCATAATAATATAATTTATATCAATGAATTTTTTCGTAGATGGAAAATAATTTTGGGAGATCACTTCAAAATAATTCTTGAGGAAAATATGGTTTTTGATTTTAAAGCCTTTTATTTTATTAAAATGCCACAAAATTTTAAATAAAACTTTTTCTTTGAATAAAAAAATAATTTTTTTAACATAATCTTAGATATATTTACGGTTTCATGATATAATAAGATTAAATTTGTTCCTTGTTATTTTAAAAAAAAATTCTTCACTATATTTTTTTTATAAAGTCACAAAGACCCTTGTTTTGAAAATAAAAAAAATTGTTATTTTGAAAATGTTTTGTAAAAATTAATACATGGGTAAAAATAAATTTAAATATTCATATGATAATAGTAAAAAAAATCAATTATTTTTTAGAAATCCTGGATGTGGAAAATAAATATTCCACAATTATGATTTAAAATGAAATAATCCTGAGTATTAAGTACACTCCGAAATAATCAACTATCACTTTATAAATAGTAGAATCATATTAACATTGAAATAAATAATGTTATACTGATATTAAAATACCATAAATTTGATAATAATACTCATAAAATATAATCATGTAAATTTTATACACCACAAATAAGAAAAAAGTACTGACTAAGGCTTGTGTCCCATAGATATAAAAGTGACAGAAAATAATTTACCTTATTTCTTCACTATTATCATACTCATACATATAACCTATATAATAGATTTATGTTTAATAAATATCTATTAAAGAACCATATAATTATATATAGTACCATATATTTTTTTATTTTGACTTTATAATAACATTTTATTAACAATTCTTTTTTAACTTTACCCTTCTACTAATATCTGATTTAATTTTCATATGTGTTTTGATTTGTTACATTTTTTTCCTCCTAATTATATAATAATTTCATTATATAGGTCATGATAAAAATTATATAAATATCATATAGATGTAAAGACCCGTAAAATTCAAGGGAAATGTTTTCTTAATTGTCTTTGGGATTTTACAAGAACGTAGTTTCTGACGGCACCTGATTCTGAGGCCCGGTGTGCTCGGAATCTATTTCTGAAGTTTAGCTCGGGTATGTTCAGTGAACGAACGAGCGGATTTTCATAACTTTTGAACCAGTGTTCAGAATCAAAATCTGAGGGCACTGATGGAACCGCGGTGCCGGTAATTTCTTAAGAACACATTTTTTAGAGTTGTGTTTGCTCGGGTGTGATTTTTAAAAATAGTGGGTTAAGTAATGAATAAAATAAAATTTATGCAACCAAATTTTATTTTTATTTAATGTAGTCTAAACCTATTCTTGGTGGTTGGAGTGGGACCCACTAATATCCTAACTCCCTAGGTATTATATTAGTGAGGTGGGGCCTACACGAGCCCCACCCTCTTTATTTCCTTTTCACCTCCCACAAGAATTTAATTTGGTAACTCACCCGCACACCCCTATTAAATTCCAAGTCAACTCTCGTGTTTAATTGGATTATTAAACGCCTCGTTAACTGGTCAACACACGTTAATTAAATCGTGTTTTAATTTTGAAATTCAAATTGAGATGTTGGCTTGTGTGTTAATTAAATAAGACAAGTCTTATTTCATTAAGGGTGGGTTCGTTGTACAAGAGGAATTAGAGAGGAATTGCTCAAGCTGTGGAATCCTCTTCTTCCTTCTTGAAGAATGCGAAGAATGCACCGTCGCCGACGAAGAATGCCGACCTCCGACGAAGGATGACGAAGAATGCCGAATCCTCGGAGATCGATGATGCGACGTCGTGTACCGTGACGCCGACGATTCTCTTCTCCATGGTGCTGACGACGCTTACGGAACCATGTTCCGTGATGCCGTCTTCTGCGATGATTATTTCCCATGAAGAACCTTCCTTCTAAGACACATTGAGGTAGGGGTTAATTCTTTTTCCATGAATTATTTCTTTGTCGTTCATCGAATTCTATTTGGGCCGCCTGTTATCGTAATAATGGGAGGAGGTCGGACCGCACGAACACGGCCGAACCTCCTCCCCCTTTAATGGTTGTACTTGATTTCAGTACGAGATAGGGTGGCACGGTGCGACGGCACTGTGCAGAAACAATGAAGAATGAGTGAAGAAGCGTGGCGCCGTCGCGCCATGTCGTTGAGACGATTCGAAAACTCTGCAGATTGTCTATTTGACGTGCGGATCAACTGGTGATGACGGAACAGGCCGTAGAGGCGATTTGATGATTCCGTAGTAAAGTATGGGTCTCAAGACAACCCCAGGTAAAAATGGGAGCAATAACGGACCAACGGAGCGGATCCGGTGGCTTGCGGACTTCGTCAGGGGCCAGAGGCGGTGGCCGACACCAGTCGGCTGCCTGAAGGTGGCAGCCGGCACCGGTCGGCCATCCAGAGGCGGCAGTGTCCCGACGTGCCGCTAGGAGGGACCGCCGCGGATGAAGCTGCGGTGGCAGGCGACCGGTCCCGCGGCCGCGCGGGACCGAAGGGAGACGCGGCGACCCGTGCCGTGTCGCTGGCTAAGGAAGGGGGGGACCGCGTCCCCACATGCTCGGTCGCTAGCCCAGCCAGCGTGCCACCCGGTCGGGTCGGGCCGAGTTGCCCTAACCGGACCGGGCTGCGCCCAGCCAGGTCGGGCCACGCCCACCGGGCTAGGCCGTTCCCTAATGGGATGGACCCGGACCCGGGTCTGGTCGTCCCGGTTCGGGCCGACCCGGGGGGGGGGGGGGGGGGGGGGGGTTGGGCCAGGTCGGACCGGGCCCAGACCCCCCACTATCGGACCACGTTTGGTCTTTTGCTCATAACCTGGGCTACGTACCTCCGATCAATGCATCATCCATTGTGTAGTGATCCTTGGATCGAGATGGTCTTTTCAGTATATTATACTCAAGTTTTCAGAGAGCTTTGGGTACAACCGGGTTGGTTCGAACACGAAACCAACCGGGCCCTCGAAGCGAAAACACTTATAAAATGAGATCCGGACGTCTGATTGATGTGACGTCGACATTGTTGGATTCCTCTTAGTGAGACAGACCTTTTGGATTACTCCGATCAAGGATCGGAGGAAGTTGGAGTGTGGTCGGGTTGGTTTTAACTTAAAAACCAACTAGGCCCCTAGAACGAAAAAACAAATAACTCTCAGACCGGGTGTCTAATTGACGCGTTGTCTGTCACGTTGAGTTCCTATAAATGAGACGGAACTTTGGAATACATAAAATCCGGACTACGTTTCAGTTTATGTATCGACCCCCCTTGGCTCGTGGAGCGGACCCTCCCGGAATCGATCATGCTGTGTGCGAGAACCCTAGAGCTGGCTGCAACGATGAATACTGCACTGAAATCCTGTGTGGGTTCTGCAGTGATGAAGACCGTACTGAAATCCTACATGGGTTCGACGACGATGAAGACTACACTGAAATCCTATGTGGGTTCAGTAGTGATGAAGACCATACTGAAATCCTCCGTGGGTTCGACGGTGATGAAGACTGCAATGAAATCCTATGTGGGTTCAGCAGTGATGAAGACCGTAGTGTAATCCTCCGTGGGTTTGACGACGATGAAGACTTCACTGAAATCCTATGTGGGTTCGGTAGCGATGAAGACCGTACTGAAATCCTCTGTGGGTTCGACGGCAATGACTACTGTTCTTGTATCCTTCATGGGTGTGGCAGTGTCTGACTTTGTTCTTGCTATCCTACGTGGGTCTTTCAGAGTAGCTGGTCTGTATCCTATGTGGGTCAGACAGCTTATCTGGTTTATTATTCTATGTGGGTCCCAACGTAGATGAATCAATGGATATATCTGATAATCTCTATCACCTTACAAAGATGTATACATGGTTGAGCTGAGTATTGACTTTCAATCATTATCTTTGATATGATTGACATGTTTTCCTATGTGGATTGTGTTGTGCTTTCTTGTGTGCATTGGGTTGTACTATCCTGTGTGGACGTGATTGAACATGTTCTCGGATGTTGGAGCCGAACAGAAATTGACGACATAGGTATATGTATGGGAATATACCTAAGTAGTGTTGGTCGTTACTTCGTGATTGTATCTTTCCTTTGTGGATTATCCTTTGTGGATTCTGGGAGACCTTCGGGGGTCTTGGGGTCCCTAATGAGTAACGTATACTCACCCCTGCATGGGCTATGCCCGCACTACGTTGTGTTGGATGCAGACGACAGACAATGCTGATCGTGGTCGAGGCTTGTGGATTAGTTGGTACCTGGAGGTGGACTACTGGGCGAGACATACACGGAGAGGACGACTGGACCTGTGGAGCTGAGGTGGCTATATGTACCCACCCTTCAGGTGGGACTTCCAGTGGACGGCTCGACGTTGCTGCTATATTTTCAATTTCTGTACTTTCTTTCCTGTTGTACTTTACATTCAGTTGGGGTTTGGATTATGGTCTTTTACTTTCCGCACTTACTGTTGTACCCAGTTTTACTTAGTGTTTACTTCTTCTGGATTACTCTGTGGTGTTTGTTTACTTAATAAAGGCAATTCCTTCCCTTTTGTTGGGATTTAAGCCTTTAGTTCTAGTCACCAACCCCTGGCCTATGGGAGGTGGGCTTGGGGTAGTCACGGCATGTGCCCCGAGGAAGAGTCGTAACAAATTGGTATAAGAGGAGTTCGGTTATACCACAGAACTCAGGACTCTGATCATTCTTCTAGGTGAAGAAATAGTGTTTAGGGTATTGAGTGTGGTTATCAGTCCAGGGAGTCCAGTGTTAGTGCGGCGGCCGACGTATCCGTACACCAGGACCCTGACTTTTGATTTCCGACTCAATGCACAAAAGCATTGATTGCATGTGTGTTTGAAAAGTTCTCTTTATGATTACTTTGTGTCAGCTCACCAAGTATACTATTTTGACCGTGGCACACCTGTTTCTTTTTAGGATGGCCCCACGATGGCATCCAACAAGGGTTCTGAGCGTTGTACGAGATGACAGCCCACCGAGCGACGAGGCCTCGGTGCAGGGCCCTTTAACAGTGGAGGCACCGGCAGTACCTCTACCCACTGAGCCACCGATTCCACTAGCCCCAGCCGTTGAGAGTTCACCTCGTCTTATTGCACTGCATGAGTTTCAGCATCAGAGACCGCCTAGGTTTTGTGGGGAGATGGACCCTCAGGCAGCTGAGGATTGGCTGGAGGCGGTTGTTCGAGTTTTCAGGTTAGTGGGGACACCAGCTGACCTCAGGTTGATCCTCGCAGCGAGCCTCCTGCACGCGGTAGCCGGAAGATTGTGGAGCTTGATACTCTAGGTGCATGACGAGGCATCTCTCCTCTAGACGGACTTTGAGAGCCTCTTCTTCTCGGAGTTCGTCCCAGCCACCCTCCATGCGGTGCGCATCCGGGAGCTTCTATAGCTGCGGTCGGGCAACATGACGGTCACCTAGTAATCGGCGAGATTTACTGATCTCTCACGATATTCGAAGGATATGGTACGGGACCCATTCTTCCGGGACCAGACCTTCGAGCAGGGACTGAGGCATGAGATCAGGGCATCGGTGATCTCCCTCCGCATTCTGATGTAGGCAGGAGTATTGGAGCGAGCCCTTCTCATCGAGAGCTTTCTTGCTGAGCCTACACCAGCAGCGAGACCTACCACAGGGCGACATGTAGCAGAGTCGTCTATAGCTTGAAGTAGATGGACATCACAGGGGTCCAGGCAGACCGGACCATTAGGCCGACAACCTAAAAAATACTAGCTCAGAGGTGCGGGGCACCCAGCGCAGAGCCAGCCTTCTGAGGAGCAGAAAGTGCTACGCATGCGGCGGGCAGGGCCACATGACTCGTGACTGCCCAACCCGTCATGTAGAGGAGTAGCAGATGGTTGAGGGGATACCATGACAGAGGCAGAGGACTGACCATGGTGGTCCGCCAAGAGTAGGAGGGCGAGGAAGGGGAGCTGGCCGAGCAGCAGATGGTGGGAGACGCTTTGAGGCTTTACCACCACCACCACCAGGAGGTCCAACCCGACCACAGGGAGCTGGCATGTAGAGACAGTCTCATCTTCATGTAGTGGAGGCCTATGAACAAGGCATGCCAGAGATGATTCGAGATACTATCTGTGTCTACTCCACCCTTACTGCAGTTCATATAGACACAAGATTGAGTCATTCTTTTATTGTCGCTTCCCTTGTTTGGAGCATGAAGATTCCAACAGAGCCGTTGGCTCGATCCTTACGGCTAGAGACTCTTACAGGAGCAGACTCGACGATTACACACTGGTTCCAGCAGTGTGAGATTACTCTAGGGGGAGAGATAATTGGCTGGGATCTTCTTGTAGTGGCGTCGAGGCCTTACGACATCATCTTGGACATGGATTAGTTATCTACAGTCCATGCTCATATTGACTGTATTAGGCGGAAGGTGTAGTGTGTACGCACCGATGGGAGCAGGTTTACCCTCACTGGCGAGAAGGGAGCCTTAGCAGCGTAGGATGGACTCATGCATAGGAGAGGACAACCCATCACTCATTAGTTGGATAGCCTCATCCTAGGAGCAGTTGACGTTCGGAGTCCGAGTTTTCCTGTAGTGGTGTATCAGTATGCGGACGTTTTCCTTGATGACGACCTAGGACTACCTCCTCGCAGAGAGGTAGACTTTTATATTGAACTGTACCCCGGGACAACCCCGATATCCACTCCAGCATATCAGATGGCACCCGCTGAGCTTCGAGAGCTACGGGTACAGCTGGTGGACTTGCAGAGCAAGGGATTCATTCGACCCAGTGTTTCACCCTAGGATTCCCCAAAATTGTTTGCCAAGAAGGCAGATGAGAGCTTGCGACTGTGTGTTGATTACCTTCACCTGAACTAGGTGATCGTGAGGAACAAGTACCCGCTACCAAGGATTTATGACCCCTTCAATCAGCTCAAGGGAGCACGGTGGTTCTTGAAGATAGACCTCAGGTCATGCTATCATCAGCTCAGAGTTAGGGATGAGGACGTGCAGAAGACGACCATCAGATGTCGGTATGGCCACTATGAGTTATTGGTTATGCCTTTCGGTGTAACCAACGCTCCAACAATGTTCATGGGTCTCCTGAATAGGATCTTTCAGACATACCTCTATTTATCTATCATGGTCTTCATCGACGACATTTTGATATACTCAACCACTGAGGAGGAGAACGACTACCACTTGCGGGTTGTACTGGACACACTCCGAGAGCACCAGCTTTATGGAAAAATCTCAAAGTGTCAGTTCTGGATACGTGAGGTCCACTTCATGGGACACGTCATCTCTAAGGTGGGAGTTGTGGTGGATCTTGTGAAGATCGAGGCAGTGCTAGCTTGGGAGCCACCTAGGAGTGTGACAAAGGTGCGGTGTTTCTTGGGGCTAGCTGGGTACTACCGAAGGTTTGTACCAGACTTCTTCAGAGTTTCGACACCACTCTCAACTTTTATGAAGATGGTAAAACCCTTTGTGTGGTCAGACAGATATCAGTAGAGCATCCAGTAGCTGAGATAGAGATTGACCAACGCGCCTATCATGAGGCTACCGAAGGAGGGAGTAGGCTATGTAGTCTACTGCAATGCATCAGGGACCGAAATCGGATGTGTCCTGACACAAGAGCGGGTTGTGATCGCCTATGGATCATGACAGTTGAGGTAGCATGAGCGGAACTACGCTCCCCATGACCAGGAGTTAGCAGCAGTGGTCTTTGCTCTGAAGATGTGGCGACACGATCTGATGGGAGAGAGCTTTATAGTATATTCTAACCACTAGAGTCTCAGGTACATCTTCTCATAGGAAGCATTGAATATGAGATAGCGGCAATGGCTTGAGATTCTCTAGGACTATGACTTTTAGATAGTCTATACTCCTGGAAAGGGGAACATAGTAGCCAATGCTCTCAGCAGGAGGATGGGCATCCAGCTACCCGGGGAGGCGACGGAGCAGCTGCCCGCTTTGCAGATATCTTTCATTGATAGAGATGGAGCAACCTTTCTTCAGTAACACACATTCACTCCTCCACTACTGCAGTGGGTCAGAGAGGCATAGCGTGGGGACGTTGACTGTGAGACGCGGCATGCACAGATTTCCTCCGGACAAGCACCAGATAGATTCTCTTTAGGAGGTGAGCACGATGTCCTTTTCAGAGGACGTACCATGGTACTAGCTGATTTTAAGGAGGAGGTACTAAGAGAGTTTCACACTTCCCCTTTAGAGGTACATCCAGGAGTGGCAAAGATGTACCAGGATCTCAGACGACAGCACTGGTGGCCAGGTATGAATAAGGTTGTAGCTGAGTTTGTTTCTCAATGCCTCACCTGTCAGCAGGTGAAGGAAGAGCACCAGTTACCAGCAGGCTTGGTACAGCCCTTAGAGGTCCCAGAGTGGAAGTGGGATGGGATATCTATGGATTTCGTGACTGGACTTCCACATACATTCAGAGGTCATGACTCCATTTGGGTGATTGTCAACCGACTCACCAAGTCGGCTCACTTATTACCCATCAGAGAGCAAGGATTAGTGGAGAGATTGGGACGCCTCTACGTTCAGGAGATTGTATGGATTCATGGTGTGCCATCATCTATCGTCTCCGATCGAGATGCTCGCTTTACTTCCCGGCTTTGGAAGGGGTTGTAGGAGGCATTCGGAACGCAAAAAATTCTAACCACCACCTTTTACCCTCATACGGATGGTCAGACGGAGAGGACCATTTAGACTCACGAGGACATGCTTCGTGCATGTGTCCTCGACTTTGGTCGCAGATGGGAGGACCACCTACCCTTAGTGGAGTTCACGTACAACAACAGCTACCACTCTACAATAGGGATGACACCATACGAGGCATTGTACGGTCGGCCTTGCAGATCACCTCTGTGCTGGACAGACCCTGGGGAGTCAGAACTTGTGGGACCAGAGATGGTCTAGGCCACGATAGAGAAGGTCCAGGTCATCCAGGAGCGGATGAGGATAGCTCAGTGCCGGCAGAAGTCTTATGCTGAGAGGATGTGGAGGCCACTAGAGTTCGAGGTTGGCAACCACGTTTTCTTACAGGTCTCACCTCGACGTGGATTACGGATATTTGGCCGAGGAAAAAAGTTATCTCCGTGCTTTATTGGACCATTCTAGGTCCTCAACTGGGTAAGCGAGGTGGCTTACTGCCTAGATCTACCACCTTAGTTGCACCGGGTGCACGACGTCTTCCACGTATCTCAGCTGAGGAGATACGTGCATGACCCGATGCATATCATCGACCATGGCTAGTTGGACATTGACGATGGGGATACCTTTGAGATGTTCCTAGTGGAGATCGATAATCGATAGGAGTGGGTGCTACGTGGGCAGTTGAATCCTCTTGTGTGCATCCGATGGAAGCACGGGAACCTCCAAGAGAGCACTTGGGAGCGAGAGGCTCAAATGCGTGCTCAGTACCCACATTTGTTCCCCTAGTTTATGATGTATCTCTATGGGGACGTAAATCCCTAAGGTGGGAGTAATGTAAAACCCTTTAAAATTCAAGGGAATTTTATTCTTAATTTTCTTTGGGATTTTACAAGAACGTAGTTTCTAACGGTACCTGATTCCGAGGCCTGGTGTGACTGGAATCAATTTCTGAAGTTTATCTTGGGTACATTCAGTGAACGAATGAGTGGGTTTTCCTAACTTTTGAACCTGTGCTTGGAATCAAAATCTGAGGGCACCAATGGAACCAAGCACCAGTAATTGCTTAAGAACACCTATTCTGGAGTTGTGTTTGCTTGGGTGTGGTTTTTAAAAATAGAGGGTTAAGTAATGAATAAAATAAAATTTGTGCAACCAATTATATTTTTATTTATGGTATTTTAAACCTCTGGTTGGTGGTTGGAGTGGGACCCACTAATATCCTAACTCCCTAGGTAGGATATTAGTGAGGTTGGGCCCACAGGAGCCACACACCCTTTATTTCCATTTCACCTCCCACAAGCATTTAATTTGGTAACTCACCCGCACACCCCTATTAAATGCCATGTCAACTCTCGCGTTAAATCGGATTATTAAACACCTCATTAATTGGTCAACGCACGTTAATTAAATCGTGTTTTAATTTTGAATTTCAAATTGAGATGTTGGCTTGTGTGTTAATTAAATAAGAGAAGTCTTATTTCATTAATGGTGGGTTCGTTGTGCGACAGGCATTGGAGAAGAATTGATCAAGCCATGGAATCCACTTATTCCTCCTTGAGTAACGTGAAGAACGCCCTGTTTCTGATGAAGAACACCAGCCTCTGATGAAGGATGATGAATAACGCCGGATCCTCGAAGATCGACGACGCGATTCCGTTTACCGCGACGCCGAAGATTCTCTTCTCTGTGACGCTGAAGACGCATACAGAACCTTGTTCCGCGATGCTGTCTTCCATGATGATTATTTCCCATGAAGAACCTTCATTCGATGACACCTTGAGGTAGGGGTTAATTGTTTTTCTGTGAATTATTTCTTTGCCGGTCATCGACTTCTATTTGGGCCGCCTGTTATCGTAATAACGGGTGGAGGTTGGACCACAAGAACACGGCCTACCCTCCTCCCCCTTTGATGGTTGTACTTGATTGCGGTACGAGCTAGGGTGGCACGGTGCACTGTCACCATGCGGAAACAATGAAGATTGGGCGATGAAGCACGGTGTCGTCACGCCGTGCCGTTGAGACTATTCGAAGACTCCACAGATTGTCTATTTGACGTACAGATCGACTGGCGATGATAGAACAAGCCGCAGAGGTGATATGATGATTCCATAGTAAAGTACGGGTCTTGAGACGACCCCAGGCCTAGACAGGAGCAAGAAAAGACCATCGAAGCGGCTCTGGTGGCCCGCGGACTTCACCGGCGGCGCTGGCGGTCGGAGGCGGCAGCGTCCCGGCGCGCCGCCAGGAGGGACCGCCACAGTTGAAGCCACGGCCGCAGGTGACCGGTACCATGGCCGCGCGGGACCCCAGGGAGACGCGACGACCAGTGCCGCTTCTATGGCTAAGGAAGGGGGGATTGCGTCCCCCCATGCTCGGCCGCTGGCCGACGCAGCATGCCACCCGGCCGGGCCGGGCTGGGTTGCACGGATCGGACCGGTCCGTGCCCAGCCGGTACGGGCCGCTCCTACCATGTTGGGCCACTCCCTAATGGGCCGGACCCAAAACCGGGTTGGGTCGATCCAGTTCGGGCCGACCTGGGGGGGGGGGGGTTGGGCCGGGTCGGACCGGGCCCAGACCCCCCACTTTCGGACAACTTTCGGTCTTTTGCTCATAACATGGGCTAAGGACCTCCGATCAATGCACCGTTAGTTGCGTAGTGGTCGTTGGATCGAGACGGTCATTTTATTATATTACACTAATGGTTTCAGAGAACTTTGGGTATGTCCGGGGTGGTTCGAACACGAAACCAACTGGGCCCTCGGAGCATAAACACTTATAACTTGAGCTCCGGACATCCGATTGAAATGCTGTCAACTTTGTTGGATTTCTCTTAGTGGGAAATACCTTTTGGATAACTCCGCTCAAGGTTTGGATGATGTTGTAGTGCGGTCGGGTTGGTTTTGACTTAAAAAACCAATCGTGCCCCTGTAATGAAAATGCCAATAACTCTCAGACCGGGTGTTCGATTGATGTGCCGTCTCTCACATTGAGTTCCTCATAACGAGAAGGAAATTTGGAATACATCAACTCTGTAATAAGTGTCAGTTGATGTATAAAACCCCCCTTGGCTCATGGAGCAGACCCTCCTGGAATCGAGCATGCAGTGTGCGGGAACCCTAGAGCTGGATGCGACAATGAAGACTGCACTGAAATCCTATGTGGGTTCGGCAGTGATGAAGACCATACTGAAATCCTCCATGGGTTCGACGACGATGAAGACTACACTGAAATCCTATGTGGGTTCGGTAGTGATGCAGATAGTTCTGAAATCCTCTGTGGGTTTGATGGTGATGAATACTGCGATGAAATCCTATGTGGGTTTGGCAGTGATGAAGACCGTACTAAAATCATCTGTGGGTTCGACGACGATATAGAATGCACTGAAATCTTACGTGGGTTCGGTAGTGATAAAGACCGTACTGAAATACTCCGTGGGTTCGACGGCAATGACTACTGTTCTTGTATCCTACATGGGTCTGGTAGTGTCTGACTCTATTCTTGCTATCCTACATGGGTCTTCCAAAGTAGCTGGTCTGTATCCTATGTGGGTATGACAGCTTAGCTGGTTTAGTATTCTATGTGGGTCCTAGCTTAGATGAATCAGTGGCTATATCTAATAATCCCTATCACCTTATGAAGAAGTATACCTGGGTGAGCTGAGTCTTGACTTTCAATCATTATCTTTGATATGATTGACTTGTTTTCCTATATGGATTGTGTTGTGCTTTCCTGTGTGGATTGGGGTGTACTATCCTGTGTGGATGTGATCTAACATGGGCTCGAATGTTGGAGCCGAACGATAATTGATGACTTAGGTATATGTATGGTCATATACCTAAGTAGTGTTGGGTGTTACTTCGTGATTGTATATTTCCTTTGTGGATTAACTTTTGTGGATTCTGGGAGACCTTCGGGGGTCTCGGGGTCCCTACTGAGTAGCGTATACTCACCCCTGCACGGGCTATGCCTGTACTACGTTGTGTTGGATGCAGACGATAGAAAACGCTGATCATGGTTGAGGCTTTTGGAGCAGTTGGTACCTGGAGGGGGAACACTGGGCAGGATGTACACAGAGCGGATGGCTGGACCTGTGGAGCTGAGGTGGCTATCTGTACCCACCATTCAGGTGTGACTTCCAGTGGATGGCTCGATGTTGCTGCTATATTTTTAGTTGTTATACTATCTTCCCTGTTGTACTTTACTTTCAGTTGGGGTTTGTATTCTGGACCATTTACTTTCTGCATTTACTTTTGTACCCAGTTTCACTTAGTGTTTACTTCTGCTGGATTACTCTGTGGTGTTTGTATACTTAATAATGGAAATTACTTCCCTTTTGTCGGGATTTACTCTTTTGGTTCTAGTCGCCAACCCCTGGCCTATGAGAGGTGGGCTTGGGGTAGTCACGGCACGGGCCCCGAGGACGGGTCGTGACATAGATTATTTATATGCTTACTTATAATAATCTATAAAATATATAATAAGAAAAATAAATACAATGTTCATGGAGACAGTAGGCCATACGTATACACGAAATTTTTTTACATTTTCTTGACATATTGAATGAAATAGTGTAAATAGAATATATATAATATAATTAAAGTATAATTTTTATGTGATATATATCATATACGTCCACTAAACCTATAACGACCCTTCTATTTAGTCCACATTAATACATGATTTGATTACATAAAATTACATTTAACAAAAACCAAAAGATCTGGATGTCTAGTGTCATTCAGAATTAGGTATATGGAATTACAAATTTTAACATGAATTAAAAAATAATTATTGAAAAAACTCTTTAACATGATTCAACTTTAAACATAATTGTATATCCTTGGGGAAAAATACATGAGAAAGGGGTGAGATATAAATCCTATTAATTGAATAAACCCGAAAAAAAAGATAATAGTAAATGTTTGACAAGTAATATCAATTAATAAAAAAGGAACATTAATACTAAGGAATGATATATCATGATAATTATAACTTGGGAAATGTGGAAACAACATAAAACACTACATCATAAACCCAGGTCAAGTGTAAACCGCCAATACTTCATGGTGGGAAAGGTACCATAAATGAATTAGGTACACCCCTATCTAATATTTATGTATCATGATACTAAAAATTACCCAATTCAATTTAGAACTATATAATTCTGGGTGCACCTCTCACTTTCATTTCATTATCATGCTTAAGTATGCAAAAAAGATCATAAAACATGTATTATGTAATCATTATAATTTATTCCATGATCAAGAAGTGTGGAATGAATATATGTAAGTTTCCAATAAAAAGGTATATGTTCATAAATGTGAAAACCCTTAATTGTAAATGGGTACGGTAATACAACCAATTTTTTTGGCATGGAAAATCACGGTAAAAATTCGGCAGCATACCAACATCACATAGAAAATCATAAAATGAGTTGATGATAGAGAATTGGGTCTATCATAATTTATACATAAATTTTATAGTAATATGGACATGTAATTACATTTCCACACATTTATAATTAGAAAAATAAGTAAAATGATAATAAATAAGATTGGATAAAAAGAGAAAAGAAAGGATGCATACCAAATTTTGGTAGGGTAACAGGTGTACATTGGAGGGATAATGAGATATAAAGAGGTGTATAAAAATTTAGACATAATAATATTATTATGGGGAGGTGTGAAAACATACCCCATCATTAGTAATTGAAAATTAAATATCTTAACAAGATAAATAAACATGGATAATGATGAGAAAGGAGAAAACAATTACTTAAGTGTGTGGATTTGAACGATTAAAATAGGGATTGTTGAAAGGATGAGAGAACAAGAGAGGATTAGATAGGGGCAGAGTAGAGAAGTTCTACAAGTACTTTGATTCAATATAAGTGGTAGTTTGGATTGGTTAATATATAAAATGACATGGTAATTCATTAATATTTAGGTTTCAGACTCTACAGAATAAAATATTTCAAACCACACACTTTTCCATGTTTCTTCAAATGGTTATTTTAAAATTGGAGAGTTATTAATTATTTTGTTATGAAAATGTATGAAATTATTAAAATATTACCTTGGCATATGTGGAGGTACAATACTCTTTTAATGAAAAGAATTTAAAATCATAAAATATATTATATATTTATGAGGATTCCTAATGGCATTATAAAATTAATAAAATAAATATAAAATCCCATAAATAAAAAGATAAAACATATATTTGGACTATTATAACCCTTATATATCTATTACATCAATTTTTGGTTAATTATGATGTCATAAAACATGTGTATATTTATATGGTATTTAATTTTTACCTAAAAAATCAACTATCATAACAATTTATGAAAAATTAACCATTAGATAATTTTGTTGCTATGATTCAAATAATAATAATTGTTTTAACTAAATAATTTTCCAAATATATTAATTTTCACTTTTAAAATCAAATTTAACATTTATTTTAAAATGATGGGTTCTTGAAAATAACTATTTTTCAGACCATATAAAAAAATTAAATTCATAAAAATTATATTGAAATTTAAAATTAATAAAACATATTTAAAAATAATATTTTATTAAAATAAAATTTATTAATAAAATACTTTAATTCATCCAAATAAATACCTTAATTTAATTTTAATGTTACCTAAAAATACAAGTTTCTAATTTAATAAAAATAAAAATAATTTATAAAGTTAAAATATAAATGAAAATAAATTCATTATTATATAATATAAACATATTAGTTTTAATAAGTTCTTGATACATATCTATTCATTACATTAGTGTACTTCATTAGAATAAGGTGCGCGACTGTGAGACTTTCATAATGTCATTCGACAAACATGGTTTCGGTCATAATCTTGATGAGCTTGAACTTCTCCCATAAACAGTTTCGCTCAATCTTATGTTGTTGGATATCATCTTCGGATTGGTGGTGGGAAAAACCCATTGATTCTATCCCCCTCTAAAGCTTCTATAAATAGGATTCATATGGCATAATTCTAATGGTTTAGGCCACTACTTTGTCTATGTCAATTGGATTTTTTAAAAGACCTTTATTGATACAAATTATTTGATCACTATTAAACAAATATATAAACAATTTTAATGATTTTTAATAGTATTTTTAATCCAATTATATATAAAAAACAAGTGCATGATTTTTCTATAACCATATTACATAGTATTACATTTAATAAAATCAAAAGGGTAATTTTATTTATAACCATTTGGGTCATTGAAATCTTTCCCACATAAGAAATTTACCTTTATAAATTTTTATTTCCCTCATTAAAATAGATGATGGTGACTCTATTTCATCACAAATTATGGTTCCCATGTTTCATATTTAAACATGTCATTTACTACAACACTTTGACAAGGTGTATTGTTTAATTTTGTAGAACTTTGTCTCTATGATCTATGATCTTCAATGGCTTCTCCTCATAAGAAATATAATTCTCCAATGGTATCACTTCAGGATTGAGTAGAAGTGAGGGGTCATGTATCTACTTCCTCATGAGTGATACATGGAATACATCATGAACTCGATATTGGTTTGGTGGGAGTCAATGTTGATATGCCTCTGCTATGATGTGATCAAGGATCTAAAAGGGGATGATGTATCTTGATTATGTTTTCCTTCTTTAACAATATCATAAAATTCTTCCTTGGAGATATACATAGGAATACCATGTCTCTAAAATAGAACTCCAGGTCTTGTTGACGATTTTTAGGATACTCTTTTGTCGACTCTGATTAGCCTTGATGTGTTGCTGATCTTTTTTAACATTTTCCACTATTTCATCAACCATTTTAAGAACTAACTGTTTTCACTCCCCAACATCATCCTAGCATGTATGTTTCATGCCCCTATTCCCTTAAAGGGATTCATAGGTTACCATTCTTATGCTTGAGTAGAAACTATTGTTCACAAAAAAAATCGACCAATGGAATATATTTATCTCATCCTTCTTTAAAGTCAGTTGAGATTTCTCTCAACATTTCCTCAAGTGTCATGATAGTTCATTCTTATTGGACATCAGTTTGAGGGTGATACTCCATGATCAAGTTTAACTCAGTATTTAGAGAATTATAAATAATTTTTTAGATCTTTTAGAGGAATATTAGATCTCAATCGGATAAAATCGTTAGTGGTACTCCATGCATCCTGACCACTTCCCTGATGTATATCCATAAAATTAGATCCTGTATAAATTCCTCTCATATTGCAATGAAGTGTGTAGTCGTGTAAGATGATCCACTACAACCCAAATATCATTATTCCCTCTTGATTTATTTTAGAGATCAGTGACAATGTCCATGGTGACATTTCTCATTTCCATATAGGTATGAGTAATGGTTGCATAATCCCCTTGGATTTTCTCCTTTCCTCTTTCCCTTGATGACATATAATACATAATGATTTATATTCTATGATCTCATTCATATTTCCCCAAAAATAGTGTTCTAGGATATCCTGGTACATCTTTGTGTTTTCTTGGTGGATGGAGAAGTTTGAGCTATGTGCATCATCTAACAACTCCATCATTAACCAACGATTTGATGCTACATATACTGTTGAAGAAAATATAAAAACACCATTATCATTAAAATTGAAATATATGGATTTAAATTTCTTTATAGATTACATAGACTTTTTAAATACCACATAAACTATTTGAATGTCCTTTAAAATCTATAGAAGAAACGGTTGAGCAATCATTTTTGGAAGGATTGATGATGTTCCTTTGAAATTTTTATGTTTATCCTTTTCAAATATAAAAATATTGAATCCATATCAATTGTCATCAATGACATAATTACCTAATCTTTTCTTCATAGAGAATCTACTGATTTATTCTCTTTCCCAAAATGGTATTGGATTGAGCAGTCATGGTATTTGATCAACTCTAACCATCTTTATTGGAACATAAGAAACTCTTTCTACATGAATATATACATGACTCTTTTTTGATCCACATATATTTCACGCTTCTCCCCAATGAGATATTGTCTCCAAATTTTAAAAGTGATGATCACTATAGCTTGCATAATGTAATGTGTTGGGTAGTTCTCTTCAAGAAATTTCAACTTCCTTGAATCATAGAAAATGAATTTGTCATTTTTCACAAACACACAACCCATTACCTTCTTCAAATAATCACTGAATACCATGAAAATATCTTTAATTTTGGGCTATGTAAAAATAGGGGAACTAATAAGACTTTTTTTCATCTCCTTCAATCTCTCTTCACATTAATCATTCCAATTAAACATTACTCTCTTTTGAGTTATCTTGTTAAGAGGGTTTCACAATCAAGAGAATGTTTTCTCAAATTAGTGATATTACCTAGATAACCCAAAGAAACTACATATATTTCTCACAAATTTTGGAATTATCCATCCTTTATTTGCATATTTATTTGAAGCATCCACATATATTCCATTTCTTACGGTGACATTTCCGAATAATGTGACTTCCTTTCTCCAGGTTTATTGCAAATTGCTCAGATACTCCTCAATCTTCTCCTTGATTTTGGATTATATTCAAATATCATATATAAAGGCTACCAAATATTTATTGAGGTAATCCCTAATTTCTCTATTCATTATTTCCATGATTATTTATGGAGAATTAGCGAGTCTTAAAGGAATCACTTTTACCTCATAGTGCATATTCCCTGTACAAAAAAAATAATTTTGGTGGAATCCTCCTTCTTCACCCTAACTGGATAATATCCCAACCAAAGTTCCACCGTGGAAATTTTTTGGTCTCTACACAGCTGATTGAACTAGTCATCAATCCATGGAATATGATACTTTTTCATTATTTTTATCTTTTTGAGATCAAGATAATCAATGTAATGGAACATTGACTAAACTGTCCTCATTACAAAGAGGAATTGTACACCCAATCGTGAAGCACTTGGTTATATGAATCATTTATCCAGATTCCCCTTTAGTTTTTTCCTTAGCACATCATATTCTTCAATATAGATTCCATATATAGTTTTGGATAATGGTAATGTCCCTGGTATAATCTCAATGGAAAATTCAACATCTCAACTAAGAGAACGGCTGTGAAATTCCTTAGTAAACACATCCGTGTATCCCTTCACAATGGGAATGTATTCAAAGATGATTCATTCATTAGACTCAATCATTTGGACAATATATCCTCTCTCGTAGTGAAATAATAACTAGGATTGAGATGATGGTGCTATATAAGATTCATCCTTCTCCTTGAACTTGTAATGAATTGGGGGTCGATTCTCAATACACTAATTGATTACCTTCATGAAGAATTTTATGTTGGAACTATATAGATAATTCCAATAAATTCCTATAATTTCATTAACTTCCAATAAATGAAGAATTATAATGTTCATCGGGATGTTTATCCCAAAAATTCTGATAATGGAGGATTTATATACATGGGGTGAAAAATTTATTTTTTTACTGTCTTTACTGATAAAACTACATCCATTATTTTTTATGGTGTTTAAATAGTTATACTAAACTTTTTTGATATGAAGGAATGTGTGGAACAGGAATAAAAAAGTACATTTTCTAATCTTTAATGAGTAACTAGCGTACATATCACCACCTAATTGTCAGGATCCACTTCGGTAGTTGTGATAGAAAACTATATCCCTTATTCCCTTGGATAATGTTGGTTGTATTAAAAAACCCTTGGTTAGTGAACTGGTTTGCAAAATTCCCTAGTTCCTTTCAGTTATAACGATGAACAATACACTAAGGGTTTACTATAGTATTCTTTTCCTCCATCGCACTAGTATGTTCTCGTAATAGAAATCTGGTTTTATATTCACTTCATTCCCACACTTAAAGAATTTAGTCACCCATTTATGCCATTTCCATGTTTCTTATATCCATACCTTTGGAAAGCATGATGTTTAATTTTGTTGGCACCCTTATATCTATCTATAGGACCGCTAGAATTGATATCTAGTTTCCGATTCTTATCCTCGTGATACCCCTAAGATTCAACAATATCTATTTCTACAATGAGGGCACATTAGTCAATTTCCTCAAAGATATCAATGTTAAGGATTATCAGGGATTTCTGTAGGCTATGTTTTAACCCACCAAAGAAGAAGTCATCCTTTCACTCATGGGGTAACAAAAAATCTAGATGATTATGATGCATTCCTTGGGAAATATTCCTTGTATGCCTGGATAGATTCTTTCTCTTTTCACTTGATGGAATGGAAATCCATTTCCATTTATGACAGAGGGTGTTGGTAAAATATTTATCAAAAAACATTTTCTATAAATATTTCCATCCCATCACATCGACTTCTTCATTAGGAATCATATTTTTGTTCAATTGCCATGATTTATTAGCTTCACCCTTCGTACATTAAACAAAAAAAGAACCTTCTCTTGTTTGTAGCATTGAAGGATGGAAAATATGCTACCAATGGAGTAGATCCATTTTTTTTATTAGTGGATCCGATGATCTGTTGAAAGTATGAGGCATTTTTTCACAAGAATCACTCAGTTATGGTGTGTTCTTTTTTAGGTGGATTTGGATGCTCTTTATGATCAAGGTTTCTATTAAAAAACTAAGTCAGCTAAGAGAGTATATTTTTTATTTTCATGATTCCATCTCCCATTGGGTTGGGAATCTAATTGGGGAAATCATCACATTGACCTTCACGATGTTTGTTTACTTGATTCCTCCTTTTTCTGCTATTGGGTAGAATAGAACGAAAAATTTGGATGAGTATTTTAAAAAATTCAGATATATAATGTATATTACAATGAAATCAAGGAGATAACTTATAAATTACATATTTTTCATTTACTTATGGATTTATAGGCTTCAGGTCTTTGTTATCCATGATCTGTATCCTTACATATAATCTTATGATCAGTTTTTTACTCCCTTGATTATGATTCAAAAAGTGATTATAAATTACCAAATAATATCACCCATGAGTGTCAAACTAGGTGCACAATAAATCCCATTATCGTGTACCTGCTCACCAT
This sequence comes from Viscum album, assembly GCA_963277665.1. NCBI lineage: Eukaryota > Viridiplantae > Streptophyta > Magnoliopsida > Santalales > Viscaceae > Viscum > Viscum album. The sequence continues at coordinate 1,879,483,423 of OY728161.1, forward strand.
GTTTCAGACTCTGGACACCATGTCGAAGTTATATCAGTTCCAGAACCATGTACACATGTAGTATCCAAACATGTATATATTTTATTGATAGACCACATACTCTATACTCACAAAAAAGTTTAGGATATATTCTTATACTTAGTCTTCTCTCTATGTATTTTTATATAGTTTTCTAATCCTGGTCCAAAATTTATCTAAAAATTTCCTGTTATACCAAAAATGAGAACCCTTTTCTTTATTACTCATTAATACATGATTTAATTACATAAAATTACACTTAGGACAACCCATGTTTTTGATAAGTCTAGTGTATTTTGGAATTAGGTAGTTTTCATTAAAATTTTATACAAGAATTACAACATATTTATTTGAAAACATATTTATCATTCCTATGATAAAAACTACATTTCATATCATGGTGAAAATACATAAGAAATCGGTGAGCTGTAACAACCAGAAAATGAATAAACATGAAAAACATGAATATAATAATAAAATTTATATATGTACTATAAATTAAGAAAAAAATGAACATTAATAATAAGGCATCATATAACATGATAATCATAATTTGGGAAACATGGAAGGAACATAAAACACTACATCATAAACATAGTTCTAGTATAAACCGAAAAGACTTCATGGGGGAAAATTTATCATAAAGGAATCAGGTACACCCCTATACCAACATGATTTATCATGATACTAAACACTAACCAATGCATTGGATCTCTATAATATTTTGGGTGCACATGTCAGTTTCAATTTATTCTCATGCTTAAGCATACCACACAGATTATATATCATGTATTCATTAATCACCATAACTTATTCCATGATCTAAAAGTGTGGAATAAATATTTGTAATTAACCAATAAAATGATAGTTGTACAAAAAATTGAACACCTTTGATGGGTAATGGGTATCACATTCACTACACAATTGGTTTTGGCATGGAAAACCATGGGGATAATTTGGCATCATAATGACATCACTTAAAAATTCATAAATGGATTGATCAGAGAGAAGTAGGTATATAACAATTTATATATTATTTTTATAGTAATAGGTATATGTAATGACATTTACACACATTTATAATTATAAAAATAATGAAAATGATAATAAATAACCTTTAATAAAACAGGAAAGTAAATGAAGATTGTGAAATTTTGACATGGTAATGGGTGTACATGGGAGGGATTAATGAGAATAGAAGGGGTATGTATTAATTTATAACTAATAAGGATAGTATGTTGGAGGGTCAAAAACATTCCCCATCATTATAAATTGAAAATGAAAGGGAAAAACAAGATATCAAAACATGGATAATAATGGTAAATTAAAAAAAAACAATTACAAGATTGTGTGGATAAAAAAGATTGAAAAGGGAATTCATTAAATCTTGTGGAAAATTGGTAAGATTATCAATATGTGGGGGAATATTAAAGAGTTTATACAATGAGTTTGAGTTAAGAGACATTGGATATTGGGTTGGATTATATTGGAAATGAGAGGGGAATTCTTTAATATTTATGTTTTGGACTCTATAGAATAAAATATTTCAAACCACAATCCTTCCCATGGTTTTTCCAATGGGTTTCTCCAAAGTGGGGAGTTTTTCATTATTTTATTAGTCAAAGGGGAAAAATTATTAAATTATTAACCTTTCTTATGTAGAGTCGAGTCATGATTTCATAGAAATGAATTTAAAATCATAAAATATATTTTATATTTTGTAGGATTCATAAAAGAAGGATAAAATTAATCCAAGACACTAAAAAACACATTACATTAAGTGGAAACATATATTTCGATCCGGATATCCATTATAGTATTTATTACATCACTTTTGAGCCAATATGATGTCATAAAATAGAATGTATATTTATACGGTTTTTAATTTTTACCTAAAAATTTGATTGTCTCAAAAAAATATGAAAAATTCACCATTGGATAATTTTAACACTATTATTCCAAAAATTATATTTATTTTTTCTAAATTATTATATATATATATTTTTATTTTTAAAATAATATTTTACATTTATTAAAAAAATTCTTGATTCATTATAATAACAGTTTTTTATCCTTATAAAAAGTAAACTTCAATTCATAAAAACCGTATGACCATTTATAAATAATAATAATTATTTAATAATAAAATTTTATAAAACAATATTTACATAAAAATCCATTAATTTATTAAAAAAATCCGTTAATTGAATTTAAATATTTCTTGAAAATAAAATTTGTTGTAAATTGAATTAAAATCATAATATTTTATAAAGTAAAATAATAGAAATAAATTAATTATTATGTTAAAATAAATATTAATAAAATTAATTTCTTGACATATATCTCTTTATTACACTGGTGTACACACTAAGAGTATGGTGTGTGATAGTGAGATGCTCATGGGGCCGTTTGGTGAAAATTGATTTGGTCGCGATCTGGATGAGGTAGAACTTCTCCTGTAAACAGTTTCACTCATGCTTTTGTTTGAGATATCACCTTGGGATAGGTCAAAGGAAAATCTTAGAGATGTTACATCCCTCAGAACCTCTGATAAGTGGGCTTCATAAGGCACGATTCTATTATTTGAGGACATCATTTTATTTTTTTAGTCAATTGGATTTGTTAAAATCTCTGTGTTTAGAATAATCATGTGATCACTATTTAACGACTATATAATCAATGATAAAGATTCCAAACAATATTGGGAATCCAAATGAATATAATGAAACAAATGCATGTTTTTTTCTATAACCATGTAACATAATAATACATTTAATTATATAAAAAGGGTAATTTCATTTATAATAGTTTGGGTTGTTCCAAAACCCATCCTTTAACCATTCCATAAAAAGTGTGAACGAATCACCACATTTTATGGAGGTGGGAGTCTACACATCCACAAATGAAGTTATCTTATTTATTCAAAATGGAAAGAATGATGGTATTGGTATATAATACTATCAAAAAAATAACTAATTAATATATATAATATATACCATATAAAAATATAAATTCCATCATTATTCCCAACCATGAAAGGTGGGAATAGAAGAACAAACGATATTGGTTCATGATGCAGTTATATACCAAGCACAAGAATGATGATTAAGTATCCCATTTGATATGTGTATGTGTGAGTGTAGGTACAATAATTAATATAAAAAATTTTCATTATATATAGGACACTTCAGTTAATATATTAAAATATATAAAAATAATTTATGGGGTTTAATGAAAACTAAAACAAAAACATTTATTAATGAATGTTACCTCGTCTATGGGTATCTAATTTTTATTTTCACAAAAATTTCACCTTCGGTTAGATTTCATCCCAATGTAATGATTTTAGGATGAAGAGAGGGATGTTGGGAGTAAATATTGACACATTGTTTTTAAACCAAATAGGTTCTGAATTGTGAGTCAAAGTGAAGAAGAGGTACCCTATTATAAGACATGGAAGAGGGTACTTTTGAATTTCTCAAAAGAATAATTTATAATAAATTCTATATCAATAGAAATACATCTAAATTTAAATTTATTAGAATATAATACGATTTAAGGTTTAAATATCATCAAAAAATATATTTTATACATGTTTTTGTATTATTTTAAACCTTATCATTTCGATTAACCCTTAATTAAGAAATTTTAATATTAATATTGGTAAGAGATTTTTTTTAATTAAGGGGATGTAAGTTTAACATATGAAGTGTAAATTTGACCATAAATGTCCAATTTTGGATTTTTTTTACCACATCCCATCCACTGTACTTTTTTAATATTTTTATGATTTTAAAATAATTTAATAAAACATTATTTTCATAAAATATCATATGTGTATATTTTGAAACTATTCCTTACATTTACTTTATATAACTTAATACTGAATGATAAATTCAGAAATATTGATTTAATACATTCATAAAATGTAATATTAAACGATAAAATTTTTCGATTAATTTATGTAATTCAAATTATATTTTAATATAATATCTTTATTATCACTTAATTGAGTTTATCATTAATTGAATAATTACTACATCATTGTGTAATTATTTATGATAATAATTTCTTTACTAGAAATTAAAAAAAATTCATTGGTGTATATACATATTATTTATTTAATAATAATCTATATTTTCTAGATTATATTATATTTAATCACCATTGAGAAATATTATTCTTATTGAAAGTAAGGGTGTGACATTTTGCCACTCTCCCTAATTTTAATAATATCTAACACATTTTCTGAGAAAAGTGTTGTTTAAAAAAATTAAATATCAAAAATTATGTGATAAGGATAAATTTATGTTAATAAAATAACATTTTGGTAATTGTTCCTATAGTTTTATAATATTTTTAATATTATTTTCACCTATAAGTTAGTAATTCACCCTTAACTGTGGTAATAAAAATTACTAAATATACTATTCAGACAGTCCAAAAATTAAAGAGACCTAAATACTAAATTTGGAAATTTTGATAACAAATTTGAAATAACTTTTGAAAAATTATACACACATAATTTGAGAGAATTAATTTAAAATTATTTAAATTTATAGAATGAGAAAACAAATTGTTAAAGTGAAAAATTCATAACGTTTGAAAAAACATTATATCGAATTTCAAGTTGAAATTGATTTATATTACCAAAATTAGATTAATTGACATAAAATTTCACTAAATTTAAATTAAAATAAATTAAAAATATAATTTAACTATACAAATAAATTTGAAGAATTATTTTTTTTCAATTAAAATTCAGTATTTTTCACTATTTATCAAAACATGAAACATCTCAGAAAAATACCAAAAATTAAACCAATGTAAATTTTGATATTAATATTTTAAAAAATAAGTTTATTTTTTAAAATTTAATTTATAAAAATATCACAGAATATATTTTGAAGAAGTATTCCATTAAAATATAAAAAATACCTTTATAAAAAAATACTTCTTTTATGCAGAAAATTTGATTTGTCATATATCATTCCCAGTAAACACATAATATGAATGTTAAAAATTAGATTGAATATAAAATATAATTATATATAACATTTATATAATCCATCATGATATATTTTATTATTTATTATTTTAAAACACACTTTTGATCATTTAAATAGTTTTTCAGAAGAAAAAAAATCCTTTTATTTTAAAAGGTGGTTTACATTAATTAATAAATAATTGATAAAAGAATTACAAATACATGTGAAAACCATAATTTCATAATTCATTTTTTCATTTTAATACACTCTATTCTGATTTCTAGGTTATAATTTTTTTTTAGATAATTACAATAATAAAAATCTATTTTGTAGAAACATAGTGTTGTGTATAACATAGGCTAAGTCAGTGTTGTGTTTAATGAAAGAAACCAAATAAATATAATAATTTCAAAAACTAATTCCCATAAAAATATCATAGAGTTACATCCCAAGATGGACGACCCTAAATGGTTCCTAAATCCAATGGGTGATATAGCCTCAAGTGTGCCTCCCAATACGCTAGAGGTTGCAGTTACATTGTGAGGGCTTATAGTGTGTCTATGGGGAAACTATTACTTCATGTAATTGTGTATCATTTTTTTAGTTATCACATCATTCAAGAGCATAGAAAGGAAAATAAATTAACATCCGATAGACTATAAACATCTAGATTACTATAATTATATATATATATATATATCCAAAACTAGGGAAATACAATATGATATTTCATGTCTCTAAAAAGAGGGAAAACTGGTATACATGAATCCAATACAATAAATGTTTAAAAATACCAGAATGACCATAATGGACTATCTCCCTATATCTTCATAATCCTAGATCACTCATGTTATTTATTTCTCCTAAGACAAATAAATATAACCATCATACAGCTGGGGAATTCCATATTCTCTACCTGCATTAATGAAGTATGTTAGACTACCCACCGACATCCCAAATAAGCTGTGAGACAACACTCAGTAGGCCGCAAAAAAAACTTGATTATATAAAAAATCCACTCTATAAAAAAAATTAGTGTTAAATTTATATCATAGGTTTTGAAGTAAAAGTTAATAGTTGGATCCAGACTATCCAAACAAGGATCTCGGTAAACAATAGTAAAACTACAACAAATAACGGATGTTGTAATATATAAATAAATAAGTGTGATATTGTCCAATACAACAACTATAAATTGATACCCATACTAGGGTTATCTATAAGAATATAAAAATATCCACCACAAATATGTTGTATAACCAACTGTCAAAATCCCCAATGAAACCACCGTGTAATCCAGTGTAAAAATACACAATAGTCATGACATATAAATCAAGTGACATTCTATGAAAGGATGGATCCAAGGTATAGAAGGAAAATTCATCATTGTCTAGTCCGAGGAGCATCTTGATGGAATATTTTTAAATACATGGGTGTATTACAAGGAGTATGTCAATCGAACATGTCTAGTGCAGGTCTATGGAATCCTCTTTTAAGGGTTAACAAGGAATGATGAGTCCTACAAAATCAAGAACCATGGTTTAAAGAGGTCCAATTTATCAACTTACATAAACAAGCCCCATGGAGTAGAAATGTCCATGGAATCGGGATGAATTAGGATCCAAGGTTCTCTTCTAAGGATTCTACTACCATAATTAGTTCAACATATAATTTCAATTGTTATTTCATATACATTTTCATTCCACAATTTCATAAAAATCATTTCCACAATTTCAATAAAATCAATTCAAAACTTTAATCATTTAACCACATGTAATAATTTGGAAAATAAGGAATAACCTACCCATAATAAAACATTAAAGTATCATTAAATTTATCAACGCTCCCAAAATAAGTTTCAAACCCAAACACATCAAGAGGGGTGGTATATCTTAGTGAAAAACAAGGGCGCACCCCATGGGTTTTTCTATGATGAGGATAAACTACCCCAACCATAAAATGGTACTCAAGGGGAAACCCAACAGGATCTAGTTCACTCATTTTAAACAATTAATTAATTTTTCAGGAAACACGAGAAAGTATGGTATGTGGTAAATGACAATAAAACTTATAAAACATCAAACTATAAGGGGAAGGGTTTAGTACACCAATCATAGGTCTTTAGTAGATTTGTAATCAGGTATCGATCACTGATTGAGTCAAGATCAGAATAAAAATTTATAATTGATAAAAATAATGGAAATGTTGTATATTATCATGCACTTAAATAACTTTTTGATTAAAAGACAAATAGAGAATGGAACAATATAAATGAATAACTAACTGGAATGGATCAAATAGAAAAAATAGTGTTTGAATCGGGTGTTAGATGATGAAACATGAGAAATTATTACCTAAATGCTTTAAGAACTCACCAACATGATAAGAAAAGGGCCACTAATAGATAATAATAGTTAAATTATATAATTTATTAAAATTTAATGCAATTAATGAAAAAGTGGGCAATACACACCAAAACATAGGGTCGTATAGTTTAGCTGCATGGTTGGCCAACCTTATAATAACCATGAGCCCTTATCTACCTCAAAGGTGACCTTGAACAGTCATGATGCATGGTTAGGAAAATTTTTCACCAACATTGTGCATAGAAACTTTATAAAAATTTAGCTCCCCTGCAAAAACATGTACCTTAGGTTGTAGGGTTTCCAAAAAAAATACAACCTCTTACAGCCCTATTTATATCCCCACATAGTAACTCTTAACCATGAGGCTTGGGTCTCATAGCTTTCATAACCATGTTGCCCAACCATTTTTCTCTGAAAGTTTGTCTCCTATATTTTAACAATCCCAAAACACCTAAAAAACTCTAATTATCTCATTAGACACTTACATTAGGTGAGGAATTAAATAGAAAATAAAAAGTTCTATACTCATAAGAAAACCTTGGACCTTACACAGAGAAATATAGGTTATCCAATACAGTCTACAGAGGGACCCAAATACCTAGAACATGGGTCACACATGCCCAAAATAAAATACACCAACAAGAAAGACTGAAAAGAATATAATAGAATCCCTTACATTGATTCATAGTTCGTAGAATTTCATCTAACAAAAAATAATATAGAGGAAAATGTTGGTCATGAAGTACCTCAGAGAGCCCAAACTAACCAGACCATAAACTAAAAATAATTATACCCTAAAAAAAGATAACAATTTGGTTTTTTAAAGAATAAAGAGTATTATCCACACAAATCCATGGTTACAATAATGTTACTCAATGGTTAAGTTATGATCAATGGAAATTAAGATATAGATAGATTACTCACATGGATAAATGCTCTGAAACCACAAATAAGATCATTTACTGAATAAAATTATCTAAAAGGAGATGGGGTCTCAAATATTTTTAGGTATATATCCTTGGTCAAGAGGGAAGGTGTATGGAGCTTAAAGAAAAATAAACCATTTTTCCGGTGACCTAAAAACACAATCCACAAGGATTATATGATGTGTAATCCCTTTTCACATCTTGTAATATTAGAAACCCAAATACAACAATAACCCAATGACCTTAGGTTATGTATCTTTTGTTTACAATTTAATGAATTGTAACACATTCATAGTGTGTAAACTTCTCAGACCATTTACTGGTTTACTAAACTATCCCGAAACCCATTACACAACATTAACATTTTACATGACGTGTAAAATAATTTTATGATGTGTTATCAGTTTTCATGATATATAATTTTTTGAGAATTTAAACCAAACTCATTAAATCTACTTAGAAACCAATAAATTTCATGTAAACACATTACACAATGTGAATTTATCTTGTAAAATGTGAAAAAACACATTTTTTTATTTCAAAACACAAACCAACTCTAGTGTTCTATGAACTCTATTATAAACCTGTAAGTAATTTCCCACAATTATTCTAGGACTTAATTAATTCAAAAAAAATATAATGTCTAAAACATTATGTCATATTCCCTAAAAAATACTTCTATCATCAGGAGACCAAAAATTTACCTAAATGGAGTTCCCAATCCCAAATGGCTAGTGACTAGAAATCAGAAATAAAACAACAACTAGAGGGACAATTTCTCACAACATGAAGCAACAAAATTATAAATGTATATATATATGATATAAATAGTAGAGGTTATAACATATTACATTACTAAAACAATTAATTCGAAAGAAACAATTCAAAAGTAGTCAGAACATCCTATATACAAGTCCAACCTCAATGCTATACTAAGAGATAATATTAAAAAGTCCATGTGATATCATTGTAAAAATACAACCATATAATCATCAAATACCCAAAAATAATGATGGAAACCACACTTACTCACTACAAAACCACAACACCATTCCTTTATATGAATTGAAATACATGAAAATGTATACATATCACCAATGGGGTGAATATGGTATGAGATCAATAGGCTTAGTGGGATCCCACCCAGGTGTTCTATATATTGCCTCTATACAAAGTTTTGAAAAATTCTCAGATTTAAAGAAAACAATCCCCAATAAAATTTTCCACAATTTTTTATATCAAAATCATGGAAAATAATTTTTCCTCTTTTATAACATTTTCAAAATATGTTAAGTAAAAAAGTTTAATGAAATTCACATATATCATATCATAGAAAATCATATATCAAATGAAAATCAAATTCCTGACAGTTCAAGGTAAAATTATAAATTCCAAATTATTGGTAACATCTCTCCAAGTATCAATATATGACATTCTAGTAGACTAATCATACCATAATCAATTACTAGTTCACAATAAATTCCTTAGAAAAGAAACTTATGGAGCAGAGAAAAACCATATTAGTGAATACCTCAATAATTTCAATATTATTTCAATAGAAAAATGGTCCTAAGAAATATAGGAACACCCCATGAATGATCTAAATGATCATACTTGGACAATGAACCTATGTTACAACTTCATCCTATGTACCAAATGTTTCCCATGATTGACGTTTTCAAAACCATTTCATTAAAACCATGCCTGAAAACCCATTTTAGAAATCCATTTTACAATTCTTGGAAAACGACTTTTCCTTTTACCAAAACAAGGGGAATCTATTAATATATAAATACCCCATTACATAGGAATAAATTCATCAATAATTCATTCCATTTAATTTATAAAACAATTTATCAAACAAGAGTAATAAAATCATCCAACATAGGGAAAAGATTAAACAACATACATATAAATTGGGTTTCACATGCCCATAACCAAATCCACCTATACTGAAGAACAAAAATACAAAAAAAAAGAGTCTCTTTGACTAATTCCTATGTCTAAGAGTCACATTCCACAATAATAAATATGGTTGAATGGGTTGATCATGAAAACCCCCAATGAACTCGCACCCACCACACCATAACCAAAAATTGATTTTCCCTAAAAAAATATCACACATTGAATCTTAAAATGATCATGAATATTATAATAAAAAAAATAGATCCAATAATATAACCCAAAATCTTTATAATGATAAACTAAAATGAATAAAAATAATGATTACTCAACTAGACAAATATTGTGCACCCATAATGATGATCAATTTCGGAATAGAGTGATTCGAAATGAGAGGGGGACTCAAAGTTCTATTAGGATATATCCTATGTTAAGAGAGAATAAGTTGTGGCTGATTGAATAAAAATCATCATTCCAATTTCCTAAATCACATACCTTGATGTTTTCCTAGTGTTTAATCCCTTTTTACATCATATAGTCTAAAACACCCAAATAATATGAAAAACCTATCTCACTTTTTTTAAAAAAAATATTATACCATTACATAGAGTGTAATATATTCACAGTGGCTAAACATATCATTACACATATAAGTTCACAAAATCTTCCCCACACGAATAACATGATTTGAACATTTCACAAAAAATATAACACTATTTAATGATGTGTAATAATTTTTCATTACATGAACTTTTTTGACACTCTATAGAAAACTCACAACATCTATGTGGTGACTAATAAATGGTGGGTAATTACATTACATGTAGTGTATTTCTACTACTACCGAATATATTCTTTTCATTTTATGAATAAAATCCACTTTTATGGATGAGTGGGAAACTCATAACCTCCACCATTCCAAAGTTTCATACACTATTACAAAAAAGGGTTAAAAAACACATAACACAAAGGTATTAAAATTCCAAAATAATTTCAAAGTCAACTTGTAATAGTAATAATGGGATGTAATCCCCCTAAAGTTTCATGCTATATAAAATAGTCACCACCATCATCAATCTAATCCCATTTCCAGCGAGGACCCAACCAAGACTCAACTACATCACTATTCTAAACCAATAATATACTGAAACACAAACATCCTCCAAATATATGAACAAAGAAACCACCAAAAGAGACCCATTTTCATCAAGAATAAGAAATAAAAAACATATATCATGAATAAAAGAAGACAAATTAAAAATTAGGTACACCAAAAAAGGATATGTACGACCACCGTCATCTAGGTCACACCTCATGATTCGCTAGCCGCTTCTTAGACAACACGATCCCAAAACATCACCAGGATCCAAAGAACTAGACCGACGAGGCTTGGTAATAAGGTATTGGATGAACTATCTATGTTTGGAGAGGGATTTCATAATAAAATATAAGTGACCATAGATAGGCTCATGACCCATAAACATTAGAACCACCTTCAGCATCACAGAAGAAACATCATGAAAATAAAACCATCCAGAAGAGCTGAGATGTGAACTAGAATAACCAAAAAGCATCAAAAACCATCAAGAAAAAGTGGCAGAAATATGATCTGGAGGAGGAGAAATAAATCTAGGAAGAACCAAAAATAAATAAAATAAATAGAAAGACGATTATCTGCACATCGAAGGAAAACCATTGGAAGATACTACAACATGAAGAAGCTCATAGAACCACCACTCCCATAGCCACAATCCCAAACCAACCTTTAAAGACCAACACAGCCAACCAAGATGGGGTAATGTGTGTCAATTAAGGCCAACATAGTAGGGGTGAAATAGAGGAAAACAAGACCACTCTAGATAGCATGAATGAAAATGGAAGAGATGAAGCAGGGAAAAAGGGGGGCATGAAAACATCATTGAAAGCTACAAAGAAAACTACAATTGAGAGCATCAGAGCATAAAAGAATTAAAGATAATTTCGAGGAAGGAAGGTGAGAGAGGCAGGAGGATATGGGGAGACCCATCTGTGGAAGAGGGAGGTAGAAACCCGAATAGTTAATAGGTGTGTCAATAGAAAACCAGGGGACCAGGGCATCATCATTGTTTGTGTCTACTGAAAAATTTCAAAAACCTTGTGTTTTAAGGATAAACTGAAACCTACTCTGGTGTTTTATGAACTCAAGAAGATCCCAAAATTGAATTTAACATTATTGTATTCAGAATAAATTAATTCAAACTAATATAAATCCAAAAAACTTATTTCATTTTACACATCATATTTTCTTCATCCTACGGAGTCCTAAAATGCACACAAATTAAGTGGGAAACAATAAGTAAGAACATAATTACATGAATGGTGGGAAATGGGATGTTAAAGATTTAGGTCATTCCATTAACATAATAACATATTATTTTGTGGTCACTACATGTGTTATTATTTTATCATGGTTGAAAAAAATTTAGAGGATGTGTAAAAAGAAACAAAACAAAACATGTGGTTTAAAACTCTGCCCCATCTTTGGAAAACCCCATTTTCATAACACCATAAGACATATAAAAATAGTCTTATGAAAAATAAATTATATCTAGAATGTGGTTGGGGATTGTAATAAGATATTTTATTAGGGATAATCTGACCTAAATGGGTTAATAGGTTTAGAGAAATGATAAGAAGTGGTGACCTTTTATAATAGATTTGAGGGGCACCATGTGAAATTTCATAAAATTTTAAATTTATATAAATTATTTAAAATTTAAAAATGTCTCAAAACTAGTTTATTTACAATAATGTATTAGGATGGATCAAAATAATATATTCAAATAACAATTAGGAAAATTTGTAATTTTTTTACCATTTTCTTTCTGTTTTAACCCCTCATTAACCCAGTTCACACATTCTACAAGAAAAATGATTATTACTCATTGAGGGAAAATATAGTTACTATAAATAGAAAAAATACCCATAAATGGAAAATTGTTAATATAATCAACCATATACATGTAACATAATAAAAAAGGAGTTTAAGGAAACTTTAAAAATTTAATAAAATTTTATTTACAATAATATAACAACAATTTCATATTTAAAACAATTCATTAAGATGATTTTATTAACAAAATTAAAAAAAGTAATATTTTTACAAAATATTTTACTATATACCAAATATTTAATTTTCATATACAAAATTCATGGATTATATTATTTATCTCATATTATATTTATTTTAATATTTTAATATTAGTTTTATTAATTTTCTATTAAGTGAACAATTACTCCGTCAACATTGTGTAAGAATTTAATGTAAATATTTCTTCAAAACAATTAAAAATAATTACCATGATTAAGTTAGGATACTCTGATTTAAAAATGATTCTTATAAATAAAAATGTCCCCAAGTAATATATATTCTAAAAATGTTCAAGTCATTATAAATAAGAGTGTTTCATTTTCGACTTTTCATTAAATAAAGTATTATTATGGTTATAATCACACCGTAATGGAAGTAAAAAAGATGTATGAGAAAATATTGGATGAGTATGAATGAGGTGGAATCATCCAATAAATTTAATGAAATTGTTAGCTTTATTTTATAATCCTTATCATATTATTGTTTTCATTAATTAATAGATTCACCCACTACCATGGGAAAAAATTACTAAGGTGACTATTCACATTGAATAAAATAAAAAGGACCCAATTAAACAATTTTAACTCTATTATTCCATATATATAATAAATTTTTTTAAAATTTAAATCATCAAAATTCGAAAATTAAATTTAACATCAAATTTGTAAAACGAAATGAAAACATGTTTTTTGGAAAAATTACCTTTTAAAATATAAATTATTATTTATACTAAATACACGTATAAAATACATTTAAAAAATGATAACTATATTACCAAAAGAAACTAAATAAACTATAAAACTAATTCAAAATATAATTTTACTTTAAAAATACTTTTAAATAAAATAATGATTTCAATAAAAATCAATATTTTTATGAAATTCCAAAAAATGCATTCTAAGATAATTTTGACACGCTGAATTTGAAAATGGAATTCATTTTTTCAAATAATTTTACTAATAAATAAAAATACTAATTATAATATTTAGTCATAAAAATAATGATGAACCATTTACAATGCAAATTTATTTTTGAAGAATAAATTGACTACTAAATTTAGAAATCTTAATTTAAAATAATTTATTAATATAATATAAATGAATAGGAACATTATATATAGTTCATTATTCCATCAATAATATTTTATTCTTAATAATTTAAAAATTAGGTTATCATGGTCACATTTGAAAAATATTTAATCAACATTCATTAAATCATATTGATGTGTGTCTTGTATGCTATTTCACAAATTTTATATTTTAAGAATATATAGTGATATTACAATCCCCCCTAATAAAACATAACAACCTTGTAATTTTAATTTGGTCTTGGTGACTATGTTTTTACTTCTAAAAACACATTTGTTAAAAAACCCTAAATAAAATACATCAATATATTATCCTATTAAAAAAGAGAATAAGGAAAGTAGAAAATTCATATTTAATAACACATAGTAGGTTTCAAAGTAAGATAATTTATGTTGAAAATGATTACACAGACAATGAGTATAAAAAAATTCAAAGACTATTAATTAGTGAGAGAATCATGGTTATGATAATATTAACCATCAAAAAACAAGATATATTTTATTATTAAAAAGGAAACTGATATTATATTAATAAAATTAAACAAAAATCCTTTTGGTTATAAAAATCCTTTTCATAATGTTGTGGATTTATTGACTTACTAGACTAAGAAATTAAATAAATATACTTACATAATAATTATAATTTCATCCATTAATCATTTCCCCCCACAACCTCAACTTTTTATCTAAATGATTTGAATTCAAGATAAATTGTGCATAACCCAAGCACTAGAATCAACATATAATGATAAAACAAACTCAAAATATAATAACAAAAAATTCCTACTACATTTTAGAATTATCAAAAACCAAAATGGTTTTCATAGAGTAAGATAATTCCCAAAAAATTAAATTATTAAAATGTACTTCAATCCCTAAAATTTATCACTCACCTCCATAGTTCAACATAGATCATTGAAAAAAATCATTATCCTCAAAAATACTGAAAACCCCAAACAAAGACAAAAGCCCAAAAATAAAAAAGACTTGATCTCTTATTCTTCCAATATGAATTTAATATTTATCTTCAAAATTAACACTAATCATTCTTTATATGTCGTAGAAAACATTTCATTTCCAAAATCACATTTTACCCAATATAATCTAGTAATTTTTATAAATAACCAAAATCAACATAAGCCACTATAAAATCATAAATTATTCTAAAAATTAATTCTCCCTTTATTTATAAAATAAAATCCCATAGTGTTATGTATATTTTAGTAATATGATGCTACAAATAAATTTGGTGACTTTGTTCTAAAATAGCCTTAATTGGTTAATCAAAAAATCAATTAAGAATAATATAGTTATCACTATTTTATGACATATGAGGCAACAATTACCTCACACCATGTCTATTAGATCATCTAAATTATGAAATACAATGAAATACTTATTAGTACATCACATATTCGAGTGGTTAAAAATGAAACCTTATCGCACATTGGTTTTTGGTTCATGCCTCCCATCCTTGTCGAATGGGATAGGTTATCACCCTTCCATAATGTTTTTATTTTTATAAAATATAATATTTATAAAATTACTAGAAATGTGATACACATAAAATAAATTATTTTTAACTTATTCCATATTATTTGAATGATTTTATGTAAATGGTTATCTCATACAGTTCATTTTACATCCCAAAACCCCATAATTTACTCAAAATTAAAAATAATATAAACCCAAAAGATTATCTATATCTTTCAATGTACATATAAGAATTGAAATTCTTTTTCTTAAACTAAATTTTTTTTCAATAAAATAAACATATGGGTTATATAAAAAAAATATATATAAAAATACCATAAAATCCTCCCAAATTACTCCCCTCAGAAAAATAGTATTAATGTTATTAAACATATGATTATCCATAAATATACCCATATTTCATAGCTCTTGAATATAGAAACCTTAATAATTCAACGTTATTTATAATACCTTTACAATATTTTTCTATCCTATTTCATAATTATTCTTCCATGGATATAAAATTATCAATAATGTACTACGATTAAACAATGTCAATGAATATGCCAAGAAATGATCCATACCATTCTTATTTAATTTTCATTTTGATATCTTCAACTATGATGAAAATAGGTATTTTGAAATAGTTATCTATATATTTTTGTTGATTGTAGTTAGGGTCCATTCCTTTAGGACATTGATTTGGATAATGACCATTCTCCCCAAAATTAAAATAGTACATTGATGCATCAGGAAAACATTCTTTCACTTTGTGTAGTTAAAAAAACTTCCATTTTTTGGAATATTATTTATTCAAAACCTCCATTGCCACATTCAAATCATCATCATATTAAATTTAGAATAATTTATAGGTTCTTCATTACACAACATTGAAAAATTAGTTGTTAAATATATTTAACTTAATCATTATCATCACTTAAATATTGTAACGACCTGAAATTTTGAATAAATCTTGTTTCCTAATTTTATGTATTATTTTATTTAATTTTTATACTCAACAAAAATGTTTCATTTGATAACATGAGTATAATTAAAATGAGACTATTTGGTTTTGAATTTTATATGACCATTGGTCAATATGACTGCTGTAAACTAAACGTTTTGATTATTGTCTCTAAATACAAGTAATCTTGGTTAATTATTATAGAAAGAAGATTCGATGGCCTCACCCAGTAGTCATGGAACCAATCGAAACCCATCTAACAGAACTTGGGAAGGAGGTAGCACCACTGGGCTTTGATCTGGACCAAACCCAAGCCAAAATTCATCGTGTGAAGCTAGAACAGAATCACCTTCACAAGAAGTTCAACCTGATAGAAATTACTGCTCGTGCGATGTTGGCCGAGCCTCCCTCAGATTCTCTCACCTTAGCACACCTTACACTTAGGTCCTATGCTGGCATGATAAGGGGCTATTTAAGGAGACCGTAACTGCCTTGTGTAATCCCTTGTTTTAAATAAAAATTGGGATTTCTTCTTATGATGAAGTTTATGAATTTTCAAATGACCGGATAAATATAGTATGCATATTTTTAATGAATTTTAGAGAACCTTTATTTTAAAAATGTTTATGTAAATCTTAAATAATTAAAAATGTGTAATGATTTTCAAAAAATGGTCTTCTACAATTATATTCAGTACGAAATTTAGAGTCTAATAAGATCAACATAATTTTTGATGAATATTAAATTATGAATAGTGATTTTATGATTCGGATTAGTAATGTGTCCAAATGGATTAGTAATCTCACATAAATAAAGTATTAATAAAATCTAGGCACCTTGGTTAAGTAATTCTATTCAATAAAATGGTTAAATAACGATTTCATAAATTATTATTCAAGTATTAGTTTTTTCGAGTGAATAGTGTTTTTTAATTAAAAATTAAATTAAAAATATTAAAAATATTATTTTTATAAAATAGATTTCATTTTTGAACTCAGAGCACTGATATTATGTTATTGTAATTTTTGGGTTTTTTTTTGAAAAAATGAATTTTTGGAGAATAGTGTATTTATTTTAAAAAATAAATTTAAAATATATAGAAAATTATTTTTATAAAATGGAGTTCATTTTTGAAATCAGAGCATTGATATTTGGTTAAGATGAAAAGTTGGGACCTTTCTGAGAAAGTTGAATTTTCAGTGAATAGTAAAATACCGTTTTAGGGTTTCAGTATCTTTAATGACATCATAACTGTGTGATGATGATATCATGAGATATTTTAAGGGATTCTCGACTAAAGGTGATTAAGTATTGTATGGGGGGCCCTATGTGGCCTAACTTCATGAGAAATATCTTGGGAGAGCACGTGGTTTTGAGAAAACCACTTTTGAGGTGTCCCTTGGCCATTAATGCCTTGTCCCCTCACTTTCCCTATAAATACCAAGCCATCCTCTCATCCATTTCGACACCCCACTCTCTCCCAACAAATTTATGGTTTCATTACCTCCCAAGGAGTCCTCCCAAGGTGCCCTCAAGCCCTCAAGGTACCAACCATTGAGTTTTAAGAGTTACGTTTTAAGGTAAGGGATCCGACCTCTCTCTTTCTTTTCAAGAAATCTATTTTATGTAATTTCTTTTATGTTCCATGTTCTTATGTTAAAGGTTGTTATTTTATACTCCTATTAATTCCCGTTTCATGTTCATATAATGAGATATCCCCTCTTACTCTCATTATTTCGTTTTATGAAAATTTAAGTGGCGCCGTTAGACTGCCGAAATTTTTTTAACGGATTCTTTCTCCCTTCTCATTTTTCAAGATCTATTTTCATGTAAAGTCATTCAAGTTACTTTTTATTATGTTAGGGTATGATATCTATATTTATAATACTGATATTTTATGATCATATGATGAGATACCCCATTTGATCTCTTCAATTCAGTATATTGAAGTTTTAAGTGGCGCTGTTAGGCTGCCAAATTTTTAAGAGATTCGTTCACCCTTCTCTTTTTCAAGTTATATTTTTTGGTCAAGCCTTTCAAGTTCTTTTTCATTATGTTGGGGTATGATCTCTATATCTATCATACTGATATTTTATGATCATATGATGAGAGACCCCATTTTATCTCTTCAATTCAGTATTTTGATGTTTTAAGTGGCGCTGTTAGGCTGCCGAATTTTTAAGTGGTTCTTTCACCTTTCTCCTTTTTCAAAGTTCTAATTCCATGTCAAGTCTTGAAAGTTACTTTTTATTATGTTGGGGTATGATCTCTATATCTATAATACTGATATTTTATGATCATATTATGAGAGACCCCATTTAATCTCTTCAATTCAGTATTTGTAGTTTTAAGTGGCGCTGTTAGGCTGCCGAATTTTTATGTGGTTCTTTCACCTTTCCCCTTTTTCAAAGTTCTAATTCCATGTCAAGTATTGAAAGTTCCTTTTTATTATGTTGGGGTATTATATCTATATCTATCATACCGGACTCTTATGTTCATATTATGAGAGACCCTATTTGATCTTGTCAAATCATTTTTGTTGATGTTTAAGTGACGCCATTAGGCTGAGGAATTTTTAAGGGATTCGTTCACCCTTCTCTTTTTCAAGTTATATTTTCTGGTCAAGTATTTCATGTTACTTTCCATTATGTTGGGGTATAACCTCTATATCTACCATAATGATCATTTATGTTCATATGATTAGAGAGCCTATTTTATCTCTTCAATCCATTTTTGGAAGTTTTAAGTGACACCATTAGACTGCCGAATTCTCATAAGAGAAATCTTATTTTTTGTCATCATTTCAAGTTATTCGTTTCATATGGTATATCATTAAAATTTCATTACCATGTTCTTAAAGACTTTATATTCTGTTACCCTGCTATTTTATGGATCATTTATTAGTGGGTGACCCATGTCCCCTCTCTTTTCAACATTTTCAAAAACCCTATAACGTAGCCGTTATGCTGCAGAATTTTCGTCTCAAATTGTCTCTCTCTTTTTCTCAAAATTATTTTATGTTATTAAGTGAATACTAAAAACTGTTATTTTTACAGGGGTATTCCCACATATATAAAAAATTTATAATTTAAATTCTGGGATTTACATACATGAAACCCACTTTCCCTTTCCGTGGGTTTAAATTGACATAAAGATCATGTCTTTAAAGCAGTTTTTAAAAAGTTATTATTATGAAATGAAACCCATTTATTTTATTTTATTTGGGTTGTTTATGAAATTATTGATGATAATATATGTGGCTCACATGATAATAAAGACATTTCAAGGGTGCGCCCAGATATCGCTCCAATGCATTGGGTAAAGACTTAATCTCTAGAGATGAATTTTTAGACTGATACCTTGGTGAATAACCTTGGAAATTTTTACTAACACCATGGGGATGGACCTTGGTGAAACAAAATGATTGTCAATATTAAATGTTTTAGCCACATCTTCAAGTTATGAAAAATGTTATTTTTATTATGATATATCTCATGATTTCTTTCTCATTACTTAAAGTTCTTTTCATGACCTTATTGAAGTATCTCAAGTTCACATGTAAAATGTTTCTCTTGTTTCCCTTACTGGGCCTTCTGCTCATCCTTTCTTTTGATGTATGTCCCTAGGTTATGAGATGCAGTAATGAACCTAGAATGAACATGAGGAGAAGCCTTTCAAGTGTTTAAGAATAATGTTTATGTTTTCATGTTTTAAGTTCCTGGTTTCCAAGTCACTAAACCTTAAAGATCCTCGGTTTTGTAAAATGTAATGAAAGTTCATGTGATAAAAAGGAGGGATTCTATAGTTGGTATCAAAGGATGGTTTAGTTATTGTGGAAATTAGGATATGAAAACATTAGGAAGAATCCTATAGAAAAGTTTATATATTGGAAATCTTCCAGGTATTTTGGTGAGTATTAAGTAATGGGTTACCAAGCAAATACATCCCTGTCTGGATACGAGCAGGTAGAGGTGGCTCTGGCACAGATGTACATAGGGGTAAAACCCAAAATCACCGCTTTGAGCAAGACTCAAACGATAACTAGTACATGACAATGGGCTTTGCTGCACTCTTGGTTACGACACTCCCGGGGGATATGCTTTGTTAAATTCATAAGCTTAGTATGAACCATTGTTAAAGGAACAAAGATAAAATAAAATAAAGATTCACATAAGAATATATGATCATGGATAACCTAAATGGGAACCTAGGGGATCACAAGTTAGGGTATAATTTTCTTCTACAAGTTATCCTTATATGATTTAAGTTCCTTTTCATGATTATTGGATAAGTATTTAAGCCCCTAATTATAGTTTCTTTTCTTAGTTAATGGCGGGAAATGGAAGAACATCTCCCAACAACCAATGTGATAGGAAATGCTACGATTGCCGTATTAATATGATAGAGATGATTTGGGGATTAAAATATGATTATTATTTTGGAATACGTTCACTATTTTGGGGACCCTATATGATCGAGGTAAATAGATTACTACGGTATTTTCATTGAGGAGTAAGTTTGACTTATATTTTGAAGAATCGATGAATTTAAGGTGGACTTATAGTAATTTAGGTTACTTATGAGAATGATTAACCTATCTTGGGTAAAATATGTTTAGGTTAGATACTTTTGTTATAAGATGGTAGGAGTGGTTGATGTTGTTTGGAGATGAACAATGAAGTTTATTTTGGAAGACTATGTTATCAAATCCATCTTGTATTTGGGTTTCAATCTTAGTTTGGTTTATTTTGTAGAATTTTAAGGACCGTTATTTATGGAATGGTCTATGATGAACTTTGGGTAGTACCATAGAACTTTGAAGATTTAAAAGTAGTTTCCATTACTATGGGATTATTTCTTTTTGAAGAGTTGTTTTACCTTACCCTTTCTGTTTTTGGGATAATGTTTAAATATAGAAGAAATAGATAGTTAATCTTTTGTGGATTATGTGATTCTCTAGAAGATGATTCTTGTGTTTTGATGAGACCAAGTAGTTTTGAATGCTCATAGTTTGGAGAAAGGATTAGTTTTGGGTAGAAACTTATTAAAGGATGAAACTCTACATGAAGATAGGTATATTTTCTTATGTATTTGTTTTATGTTGTAAATGAATTCCTCATAATTATGAAAAGGAACGTAAAACAAAAATGTTGTTAGTTTACGTTTCCTACTGGGTAATCAAAGACCAATTACACACATCATAGGTTTCGGATTTTCTAATGGTTAACTTTCTCCTAATCATGTTTTCTATCACTCTCCCTCAGGACTTGACCCTTTGTTTTCTCCTCCGTGTCCATGTTTTCCTATATGGAATCCTAGTGTGGGTTAACGTGGGTGACCTTTGTACTTCCCTTTCTTTCTTTTACAGTAATAGTTTTACTGAATCCTTTTCCGATGTGGGACTTTAAATGAAATTTCAAAAACCAATTTTAAAAATTGTGATGACTCAATTTCTTAAGGGGGGAAGATTGTAACGACCTGAAATTTTTGAATAAATCTGGTGTCCTAATTTTATGTATTATTGTATTTTATTTTTATACTCAACAAAAATGTTTCATTTGATAACATGAGTATAATTAAAATGAGACCGTTGAGTTTTGATAGTTATATGACCATTGGTCAATATGACTGCTATAAACTAAAAATTTCAATTATTGTCTCTAAATACATGTAATCTTGGTTAATTATTATAGAAAGAAGATTTGATGGCCTCACCTAGTAGTCTTGGACAGATCGAAACCCATCTAACAGAACTTGGGAAGGAGGTAGCACCACTGGGCTTTGCTCTGGACCAAACCCAAGCTGAACTTCATCGTCTGAAGCTAGAATGGAATCGCCTTCGCAAGAAGTTCAACCTGATAGAAATTACTACTCATGCGATGTTGGTCGAGCCTCCCTCAGATTCTCTCACCTTAGCACACCTTACACTTAGGTCCTATTCTGGCATGATAAGGGGCTATTTAAGGAGACCGTAACTGCCTTGTGTAATTCCTTGTTTTAAATAAAAATTGAGATTTTTTCTTATGATGAAGTTTATGAATTTTCAAATGACTGGATAAATATAGTATGCATATTTTTGATGAATTTTAGAGAATGTTTATTTTAAAAATGTTTATGTAAACCTTAAATCATTAAAAATGTGTAATGATTTTCAAAAAATGGTCTTCTACAATTATGTTCAGTACGAAATTTAGAGTCTAATAAGATCAACTTAATTTTTGATGAATAGTAAATTATGAATAGTGATTTTATGATTAGGATTAGTAATGTGTCCAAATAGATTAGTAATCTCACTTAAAGAAAGTATTAATATAATCTAGGCACCTTGATTAAGTAATGTGATTCAATAAAATGGTTAAATAATGATTTCATAAATTATTATTCAAGTATTAGTTTTTTCGAGTGAGTAGTGTTTTTTAATTAAAAATTAAATTAAAAATATTTAAAAAATTATTTTTATAAAATGGATTTCATTTTTGAACTCAGAGCACCGATATTATGTTATGGTAATATTTGGGGTTTTTTCTAAAAAATGAATTTTTCGTGAATAGTGTATTCATTTAAAAAAATAAATTAAAATTTTTTAGAAAATTATTTTTATAAAATGGCGTTCATTTTTGAAATCAGAGAATTGATATTTGGTTAAGGTGAAATTTTGGGATCTTTCTGAGAAAGTTGAATTTTCAGTGAATAGTAAAAATACAGTTTTAGGGTTTCGGTATGTTTAATGACATCATAACTATGTCATGATGATATAATGAGATATTTTAAGGGATGGTCGACCAAAGGTGATGAATTATTGTATGGGGACCCCATGTGGCCTAACATCATGGGAAATATCTTGGGAGAGCACATGGTTTTGAGAAGACCACTTTTGAGGTGTCCCTTGGCCATTAATGCCTTGTCCCCTCACTTTCCCTATAAATACCAAGCCATCCTCTCATCCATTTCGACTCCCCACTCTCCCCAAACAATTTTATGGTCTCATTAACTCCCAAGGAGACCTCCCAAAGTGCCCTCAATCCCTCAAGGTCCCAACCTTTGAGTTTAAAGAGTTACGTTTTAAGGTAAGGGATCCGACCTCTCTCTTTCTTTTCAAAAAATCTCTTTTATGTCATTTATTTTATGATCCATGTTCTTATGTTAAAGGATGTTATTTTATACCCCTATTACTGCCCATTTGATGTTAATATAATGAGATATACCCTCTTACTCTCATTATTTCGTTTTATGAAGTTTTAAGTGGCGTCGTTAGGCTACTGAAATTTTTGTAACAGATTCTTTCTCCCTTCTCATTTTTCAAGATCTATTTTCATGTAAAGTCTTTCAAGTTCCTTTTTGTTATTTTGGGGTATGATCTCTATATTTATCATACTGATATTTTATGATCATATGATGATATACCCCATTTTATCTCTTCAATTCAGTATTTTGAAGTTTTAAGTGGTGTCGTTAGGCTGCCGAATTTTTAAGGGATTCATTCACCTTTCTCTTTTTAAAGTTATATTTTCTGGTCAAGCCTTTCATGTTCCTTTTTATTATGTTGGGGTATGATATATATATCTCTCATACTTATCTTTTATGATAATATTATGAGAGACCCCATTTTTTCTCCTCAATTCAGTATTTTGAAGTTTTAAGTGGCGCCGTTAGGCTGCCGAATTTTTAAGTGGTTCTTTCACCTTTCTTATTTTTCAAAGTTCTAATTCCATGTCAAGTCTTGCAAGTTCTTTTTTATTATGTTGTGGTATGATCTCTATATCTATCATAATGATATTTTATGATCATATGATGAGAGACCCCATTTTATCTCTTTAATTCAGTATTTTGATGTTTTAAGTGGCACTGTTAGGCTGCCGAATTTTTAAGTGGTTCATTCACCGTTCTCCTTTTTCAAAGTTCTAATTCCATGTCAAGTCTTGCAAGTTCCTTTTTATTATGTTGGGGTATGATATCTATATCTATCATACTGGACTCTTATTTTCATATTATGAGAGACCCTATCTGATCTTGTCAATTCATTTTTGTTGATGTTTATGTGACGCCGTTAGGCTGCTGAATTTTTAAGGGATTCGTTCACCCTTATCTTTTTTAAGTTATATTTTCTGGTCAAGTATTTCAAGTTCCTTTACATTATTTTGGGGTATAAACTCTATATCTATCATAATGATCATTTATGTTCATATGATGAGAGATCTTATTTGATCTCGTCAATCCAGTTTTGGAAGTTTTATGTGACGCCGTTATGCTGCCGAATTCTCATAAGAGAAATCTTTTTATTTTTCATCCTTTCAAGTTATTCGTTTCATATGGTATATCTTTAAAATTTCATTACCATGTTCTTAAATACTTTATATTCTGTTCCCATACTATTTTATGGATCATTTATGAGAGGGTGACCCATGTTCCCTCTCTTTTCAATGTTTTCTGAAACCCTGTAACGTAGCCGTTATGCTGCAGAATTTTAGTCTCAAATTGTCTCTCTCTTTTTCTCAAAATTATTTTATTTTAATAAGTGAATACTAAAAGATCATATTTCTACAGGGGTATTCACATATATATCAAAATTTTCTATTTTAAATTCTGGTATTTACATACATGAAACCCGCTTTCCCTTTTCATGGGTTTAAAGTGACATAAAGATCATGTCTTTAAAGCAGTTTTTAAAATGTTATGTTTATGAAATGAAACCCATTTATTTTATGATATATGGGTTGTTTATGAAATTATTGATGATAATATATGTGGCTCACATGATAATAAAGACATTTCAAGGGTGCGCCCAGATAGCGCTCCAATGCATGGGGTAAAGACTTAATCTCTAGAGATGACTTTTTAGACTGATACCTTGGTGAATAACCTTGGTTATTTTTAATGACACCTTGGGGATGGACCTTGGTGAAACAAAATGATTGTCAATATTAAATGTTGTAGCCACATCTTCAAGTTATGTAAAATGTTATTTTTATTATGATATATCTCATGATTTCTTTCTAATTCCTTAAAGTTCTTTTCATGACCTTATTGAAGTATCTCAAGTTCACATGTAAAATGTTTCTCTTGATTCCCTTACTGGGCCTTCTGCTCACCCTTTCTTTTGATGCATCTCCCCAGGTTATGAGACGCAGTAATGAACCTAGGATAAACATGAGGAGAAGCCTTTCATGTGTTTAAGAAGAATGTTTTATTTTTTCATGTTTTAAGTTCCTGGTTTCCAAGACACTAAACCTTAAAGATCCTCGGTTTTGTAAAATGTAATGAAAGTTTATGTGATAAAAAGGCGGGATGCTATAAATATCAACAGGGATTCATTTACCATGTATTTGATACATTGGAAATGTCACCTAGGTTCAAGTTTTCAATCATTAATCCTCATATTTGGTTTAAAATAACCATAAAAGTTCTCACTACAGTTCCCATTACATTTGGTTTCTCTTCCATAAATCCAGTGAATTTTCCTTTACATCCATTATTACATTGGTTCATGTGGTATCCATCCATTTATTACAAACAAGTGTAGTGTGATCATATCAATTAAATAACAAAAAACCATCTTATGAGGTTGATAAACATTAGAATATTCCTATTAATGTTATCTCAAAGCCTTCAATTTGTCAAAAATAACTATGATTATCCCTAACATTATAACCATTTTGGTTATAAAGTCTAGTAAAATATTCTGAAGTAACATCCTAACACCTAATGTTATCTGAAACATTTTCTGATTCCAACTATACAAAACGTTTACATAGAAATTATATAGTAAATTTTCTTTAAAAAAGAATTTAATTTCTTTTATTCCCAAATATATTTTATGTTTATATTTTTAGATTGTTTTGGTCACAAAATTACATAGATAACCCATATACTAAAAAGAGGATAGTTTTTCTATGTATCATTTTTTAATACTAACCTTTTAAAATAAAACAATATTTCACCTTCTGAAAAATCATCATGACTTTAAAATCGACTTCTTATTTACCCTTACCCAATCATAAACCATATGAAAAAATTTAAAAATTTGGGATGAGTATAACAAGATAAATAAGATACAAGACAATAAATAAAATAGTTAGTCCAGTAAAATCATGAAAACCCTCATATTGTTTACCTTTTTCATTAATGTTCATTGAGGATATGAAATAAATCATTTTTACATGAACAAAATCAAAACATGTTTCTTAATAAAAACATTAATAACCGTATGTGGAAATATAAAACTCTCTTTCAAATCTTATAGAATCATATTCATGAAACCCTTTTAACAGCATTTCAATTTGATTAACCATACTATCAAGAAGAAATCTTGTATTCCATCCAACTAAACACCTGATCAAATCAGAGACATTTATTAAAGAGTATTTGTTATCCTCATAGGCTGTAAATAAGTGTATGGAATAAAAGTGAACACAATAGGAATTATTTTTTCCCAAAAAACATGGATAAGATAGATAAACTGAATGCTCTTATGAACTAACACAACAGAATATCAAAAAATATACCAACCAAGATAGAATCAAATACACGTGAACAAGAAAATAGAGAACAAAACTAAAACCAGAACACATCAATGATATCTCCTCATGACCTCTTGGTCACCATGATTCACAGGACTAACATGCTCCAAGAGAAACTTGGACCAAAAACAAGAACCTAGAACCAGAACCTGAAAAATGTCTAGGTCTACCAACACCGAATGGAACATGTAGGGTGTGAGATTAATTCCCTAGTAATTTATCTCAAAATAATCGATATATTTCTGTTTCTGAAGAAATTCAAAAATAATAGTTATAAATAAAAATTAAACTTGTATTAAAATCTATATAACACACCAAAAAAATATTTTCATGAGTTTTTTAAAAAAAAATACATTTTTACTTTTAAAAAATAGTTTCACATTTTATAATCCAATTAAAAACCTAATCCCAAGTAGAAATAAATACCACATATTAAAAAAGGGATAATAATAAAGTAAATGAAAGAAAACATACATGAACAACTGAAAAATACAATAACAAACATGCATCAGAAATAAAAAAAACATACAGATTTTTATTCATGAGTATTTTTTAACAACCCAATATCAATCCTAGGACATAATCATTTTATACTCAACTTCCAAAATATTGTTCAACTCAATATTCAATAACAACCTAGACACTTTATACTATCCAAACCAGTGGAAAATACCCACTAGCACTATCATGTGAAGGGGGGGGTACCAACCTTTATAACTTGGGGTAAAAAAAGAAACCATCACTCGACCATATAGATGACTCTCAAGAATACCATAATAATAATAATGGTGACCCTTTGTAAGAAAACATATTTTAACCACTACCCATAGTGTTTTCATACAAGATCCATTAGGGAGGATCCCATCCCAATATCTAATAGACACAATACCACAACATTCATGTGAATGAGACACTATAGGGGCGATCATCCCATGTTTTAGTGGTCTCAAAATATAAGCTAAGAATCAAAAATCACATGAAAAGACATTCATTTAGTAATAATTATTAAATACCATCTGGTACACACAATACCGTGGATTTCAATGAATTTTCCAGAACATGCCAAGATTCCCACTAGTCACATACATCACATGAGATTCAAAACCAATTTCCAAAACATTATAATGTTCCAGTCAACATTCACACCAAAACAACATTTCATAAACAACACAAATTGACAACTAAGCATTCACATCAAACATGTTTTAAAAAAAACCCAATGAACATCTCAAGTACCAACTGGATAACACATTTCTAACCACAATGAATTTACAAAACCCTTTTTCCATAACATTTTAAAACTATTATAAAACATCAATTTCACAAGAATAATGAAATATGATACTTTTGGATAATTTTTCACCAAAAAATATATCCAATGCCAAATGAGCCATGTTTTTAGGAATACATTTACAACACACATAAATTCATTTCATTAACAAATTTTTATATGAAACACATTTCACACTAACTCTGTAACTCAAAAATTCAATTTAGAAATACAACAAGAAAAACACACATGAAATCCAACTCCTTCCAAAGTAAAATCCTTTTTTTGTATTCATACACACACCAAATCTGTTTTAAAATATGGTTAACATCACTTATAGAAATCATAGAAAATATTAATGAAACATAATGAGGTAAATCATTTACAAAAAAATGAAATTTATTTTTGAATAAAAACTTTAAACATGTTTACATTTTAGGTCACTTTGAAAATATCTCTTTAAGAGAACATTACTTGTTCATGAACCAATAAAACAACCCACACATAAGTGTCACACAATAAAGGTCACCAAATTCCACATATAACATCCAACTCACAGTCTAACCACGCATCCAATACATAATTAATGGAAAATACACCTAAAGAACTCAATTTTACAGTAAAAATTCAATTGGAAATATATCAATCACCTTTCAAGAGTTTCACATTGGTATAATCAAATAAGACAATTTTAGAACAATTATTCACCCATATTTCTTGATAAAAACATAAAAACAATTCATACATGCATATTAAAATCATTAAAAACTAATTTATAAATATTTAATAAAATTTAAGAATAACAATTGAATGTGCCAATAAGGAATTGTATTGAAAAACAACCTCAATGATGTGATAACGTAACCAAATATCGGGAGAAATAACATCCAAGCCCTAAAGATAAATCATACACTCTTACACTTAGGAAAAACACACAATTAATATCTTGACTCTAGTGTTCACCCAAGAAAGAACCCCCACAAAGATACACCAAGATAAAATGGGGAATGGAGAAGATAAGAGGAAAACGACCAAAAATCAAAATAATTCCCCATAGGAACCATAAATAAACATCCAAGGATGTTAGGGAGCATGGGAGGTGGGTCTCTTAGAGCCATATAGTGATCCTAGGTCAGAGGAAGGGAGGAAACAAAAAAATATTTTTAAAATATTGGATGGGAATGTCTGAAATTTCTCATTTTTTAATATCAAGGTAAGTCACATTATTTGGATTAACTATTGGACAAACCCTGTGCCAACTTTGATCCCTTTACTAGAGAATAATGTACCCCATATAGACTGGATGCACGGTTTCCCAAAACATGCAGTAATCGTGTGAAACACCTTGGGCTAATTCGTGAACTAAACTAAAAACTTTCCACATAGATTTTCAAATCATATGAAGGTCTTGCACCAATACCAAAGCACTAGACTGAAGCTACATAGTTACCATATAGGAGCCCACATTTTCCCCTTACTATGTAGTGATCGTGAACTCCCTTGGTTCCATACCCAAAACATTCATTTTTATCTGATAACTCAAAAATTTAAACTAGGAATCAACCCAAACGATGCTAGAATATCTAAATACAAGAAAAAATAAAATTGAAATATTTTATAGGTCTAGGAGTGACAATTTTCCCTAGCAAAAAAACTTTCTTCCCCTAGAATGTGACCCAACCGACTAATAAAAAAATGATTCTATGCTCGATTAAAATTGAAAGGAACCACAAACCTAGGGGTGAACTTTCCTATCACAAGTCACACCCAAAAATTCTAAAGAAACACTGGAAGATATTCAAATAACATAGAGGACCAACGAAAACCCCCATCATAAGGAGATACCAACAAAATATAAAAACCAACCACATATAAAACTGAGAACTCCCAACCTGATCTGAATACCCCCAGCATGAAGAGAGACCAACGAAAGATATCCAAATCAAATAGAGGACCAAATCCTAATTTCAAAAACACTGCAAGGTTCAACACTTCCAAATGAACATCAATTAAAAAACCATACATGGTTAAGCACAACTGAGAGGCCAAAATCCATTTTATGACAAAAATTGAGATAAAAATAATCACATAGATCATTAAATAACAAGTCCATCACACTTTTACAATTGAAAAATGGATATATAATAGTAGAAAAACCAAAACAAGGAATGATAAAACGTCGTCATCTAAACATGGGAGAAGAAAATCTAGCCCATGGTTCACCACACCCATAGAAATTTTTAATTACATGTATTCATCACTTCGAGGCCTTTAGATACAACCCTAATTGTTGAATAATCTATTACCTAATAGCCAGAATATGAAATCCTAAATCCAAGACAGCTTCTTTGAGAAACCCTTCTTACAAAATATAATCAGATGACTAAAATGACAATAATGGTGACAAATCTATATAGGGTTATGATAAGAGGGCTTCAATGGCCAAATATAACGCCCTGCAAACATAAGAGAAAACATTCCAATGATTGAGAAGTTAGAACCAATGATGAAGACATTTCATATTATATTTTCTCTTACCCAAACCTCTTTATAGATGGGGAACATTCACATGCACAACCTACAACTCATTGCACCCCAAAATACAGATCATCTTAGAATATATCATCCACTACCATCTCGAAGTGAACATGACTAGACGAAAGGACTCACCCCTTGATCCCTGGGGGTTGTCCCCCAAAAAAATGTAGAAGATTTAAACATATACATTGATACTATTATCAAAGTTAAAGAAACCATACCCTTAAAATGATCAACATAGGCATTCTCTATGTCTTGGCCTTACTAAGCACTTAAGAGCTCTTCCACCTTCATTTTCATTACCTACTCATGTATTAACCATATGATATAATTAGTGTTAAACATTTCCCATGTCATCCAAACATACTTCAATGATGGATAAATAACCTTCCACTTATCAAAGCTAGACCATCAAACAAACCCATAAGAACAATCACATTGATAACTTCAAGAGTTTCCGATGATACGAGGACTTTCAAGAATTTCTCAAGCCATTCCACTACCTCTAACGAACCTCGATCACCATGAAATACAAAACCAAATAGGAAGAACCATAACTAGGATGAGACCCACTATAGATATTGGGGACCATTATCAGGGGTAATATTTTAATCATCACAAAAAACAAAAAACCAAAGTTATCATCGACCCCAAACATATCGTAAAGTACATTTCAATCAATAAAAATGGGCTAACAAATCAAACATCATTGAAACAACCACAAATAATTTTTTCAAAAAACCACCCTTTTTATTTCAATTTCAAAATTCTCATTTTTCAAAGGCCAATATCAAGATACCATAAAACCTTTTTCACAAATCATGAACCCAGTTCTAAAACAATACCAATTCTCAAAACCATTCTCTATTTCAAAAATCACTTAAAAAACAACTTGAAACACTTATTTCAAATACTGACCCATGGATTCCTATCAATAGTCTCATATGATTCCCTCAAAATTTATCATATATAATCCTTGAATAGGATTCATCATGATCTTTCTACACATTCCTAGAAATATGTGATCATGCATAAGGAATATCAAGTGTCACACTTACCACTTCTCCATCAAACCCGTGCATTTGAAATTTTTTTAATCCAAATATATTTTTCATTAAAAACCCATTAATCCCAACTCTAAACCATTTCAAAGTGGTAATTTACATTTAAAATAAACAATTTCATTTTAAATTATTACCCACACCAATAGAAACCCAAAAAAAAGATCAACTCACACCAAAATACCAAGGTGAGGAAATTGGGCCCATGCCTAACTATATAACATGGTTAGTGGGACTTGCCCCAAGTAAGCATCATCAATTTATATGTCCTTGAATCATGTAATCAGAATACACATGGGTCAATACTCCATGTGATATCACAACATATCACCAGATTGCATCCATTTTAATTTCTTATACACACATCCAAAATTCCAAACAAAGGACTCAAATCTTGGAGTACCCATAGAAAATCATGAATCAGAACAAGAAAGGGTTGATGAACTCCTTCTCCCACCTACCTCCTAGTTCTTATAAATATAAATATCTAATATAAATAACACCAAAAATAACAAGAAAATCATCTATTAACATTTTTCCATGAACCAAGCTAGGATTCCATCTAACATGACACCCAACCCGATCTGAGACCTAGACTAAAGGGCGTTCTAGATCCCCACGGGCAAGAAACTTGTTTAAGGCATAAAAGTTAGAAAAATGGGATATATTTCTATCCAATCAACTAGGATCCAATTGGTAAACTGAACATGAAGAAGAACCGACAAAACTATATCCCAATTAATATACAATGTGATCTAAAAACAAAAAAACTACTGAAATAAAAACTAAAAGTTAAACTAAAACTGGATAGTACAGATGAGATATCCCCGTGAAATCATGGTCACCACTATTCAAAAGACCAACAATCTCCTAGATCAACTCAAACCAATAACTATAACTCATAACCTGGACCTATCAAACAACTCGGTTCTACTGAAAAGAATAGCCCAAGTAGGGTGTTTTCATAATAGCTCAATAGGTAATCACCACAGAATCCATAAATTTCATTTATCGAAATAATCCACAAATAATTTTGTGAAATATAATATAAAATGTTCTATAAAAAATTTTAAACAACCAAACAAATATTTTATAGAGTTTCCTTATTAAAAAAAACAAATATCTTTCCTTTTCAAAAATAGATTGACTTTCATAGTCCATTTCGAAACCAAATCCCATGTACGAATCGATACATAGTATATAAAATGGGATAAGAAGAAGGTAAAAGAAACCAACATACAAGAACATCTTGAAAATCAAAGATCCAACTTGTATAAAAAAAATAAATAGAACATATAGATATTGATTGATGAGTATTTTTAGAACATCCCTAGAGAGACCCCTAAATATGCACTGACTAGACATTCCTTACAGAATATGGTGCATATCCAAAGTCAATAACCAACTAGCTTCTCTAATTTAGCCAATCCAGTGGAATGTCCCATGTAAAACTATGATGTCAAGGGGGGACCAACCAATATAAGTTATATTGGAAAATCAATTGTCACTTAGCCCTCTATGTGATGCCTAGAAATCCCAAGATAATAATAATAATAATGAAATTTGGAATGACATGGTTTAGAAACCATGACCCATAATGTTCTCATTCATAAGACATTATAGGGGATCCCATCCCACGGTCTAATGAACACAATACCACAAAATTATTCAGAACAAGAACCTAGAGGGGAGAACATCCAAAGTTATAGTGGTTATAAGGTATAATCCAATCATAATAACTCACATGAAAATCCATTTCATTCATATTCATTAATAAATATAAATCATGTCTCAAGCATCCTAGGTTTTCAATGAATTTTCAAAATCATTCCAATATTACCACCATTCTTAAACATCACATGAGCTTCAAAACCAATTTCTGAAATGTCAAAACGTGCCAATCAATATTCATATAAAAACACTTTTCATTAAAAGAAATTTCTAATGGGGATTTTACATCATAGGTGTTTTAAAATAAAACCCCAATAATATCTCAAGTGCCTATCAGGAAACACATTTCAAACCCCTATTCATTTATAAAACCATTATTTCATAACATTTCCAAAACCATTTCAAATCATCTCTTTTATAAGAACAATTCCATATAGAACAATATGATAATTATTAACTATACCATATCTTATGTTCCAAATCAGCCTAGTTTCATGGAAAACATTTGTAAGATACTTCAACTGAAACAAAAAATTTATTTCGAAACACATTTCACACCAACTCCAAAACTCATAATCTCAATTTTAATATACAACAAAAACACACAGAAGAAGTTCAACCATTTATATGGTAAAATCACCCTTTTATATCCATGAATGCACCAATACCATTATAAAACATTCTTCACTCCAATTATACAAATCATTGAACAGATTTAAGAAACATAATGAGGAAATTCAATTAAAAAATTCTATTTTCTATTAGAAAAATAACTTTCAACACATGTTCAATTCAATTCACATTGAAAACGTCTCTTCATGAAGACATTACTTGTTCATGACCCATTACAATAACTCACACCTACGTTTCACATCATAATCATCACCTTATTCCACATATAACATCCAACTCAAATTCCAACCACACTTCCAAAAAAATCAATGGAAAACATCACCCAAATCACCCAAATCACCCAGTTAAACATTAAAATGGAAATTAGCATTATATCAAACACCTTGACTCAATTTAACATAGTAGTAATAAATGAAACAATTTTTGAAACCATTACACACCGATATTAAATTATAAAAAACCAAAAAAATATACTATCATATCAAAATATTGATAAAAACATGTACAAATATTTATGAATGCTCATGCATCAAAATGGAATGTTCCAGAATAGAAATGGAAGGAAATACATACCTAAGTGATGTGTGAATGCAACCAAGAATTGGTAGAAGGATGATATATACTCAAAATACAAATTGAAAATCCTAACAATCAAGAAAACCAACCACACATCATCACATTACTCCATGGTTCAACAAAGAGAGGTAACTGATCATGAAACAATAATAAACTAAGATAGTAGGGAGATGAGACGAGGAAAATGAAAAGAAAAAACCATAACTCACCTTCAGAACCTTTAAGAATCATTGAAAGAGGTTAGAGAACAATAGTGGAGGGTCTCATGGATACAAATAGTGTTCTTAGGTCAGAGAAAGTGATTAAAAACCATATTATGGTTAATATAATGTAAGGAAAAGAGTAGAATTTCACATTTTTAATGATTTGGGAATGATTCATGGGTTTTCCACAATATTAGAAAAATCATGTGCAAACTCTGTGACCTCTACTAAAGAAGAGGGGCCCCCATATGTGTTGGTCACACTATTTCCAGAATAGTTCACCAACTATTGTAAGCACCTCTTCCTAATTCTAGGACTGAACCCCACATTTTCAGCATAGTGTCCCTAATAATGTGTCAGTCGTGCACCAAACTCCAACCACCAGAATCAATATGCAAAATTAATTTGGTGAAGCGGCACAAATTTCAATAATCATTCTCTAACTATTCACTCCATTTCTATTAATCCCAAAGCATCTATTTTTCTCCAATAACTCAATAATTTAAACTGGGACCCATCCAGAACCTCCGATATAATATCCAAAGCTAATAAATTAATACAATAAAAGGATTTACAGGGTAATTGTGTGACACAAACCACCGAATTATAATATAATTACCTATATAAAATAATCTATATCCAACAAATTGGAGTATAATCGGGACATGAAAATCATGTAATCTGTAACAGGCTCACCTGACACTATCTATGTGATCCCATTATATAATCTATAATGGGCTCACCTGTGAGTGATAATGGGACCCAAACCATAGAAAACAATTTCCACGAACCATATCATGAATAATATCTTTTAAAAACTAATTAAAATCTATGTGAAAGAAGTTTTGGATTTTAAAAAACCTTTTCTTCATAAAAACACATTTTCAATACCAAAATACTTTGAAAAATGGAAGAAGGGGTTTTCATTGAAGATGACATGAATGCTTTTAAGGGAATCCAAACATGAAATAATGGTTATGATTGTGGGAAAATACATTTTACCCATATGTATTAAAACATAACATTTCATTTTATATTATTCTAATGAAATTAAAAAATTCCTTAAAAATATTAATTTTGAAAACCTTAGAATGAAATATAATGAAAAAACCTTAT
This sequence comes from Viscum album, assembly GCA_963277665.1. Taxonomy (NCBI): domain Eukaryota; kingdom Viridiplantae; phylum Streptophyta; class Magnoliopsida; order Santalales; family Viscaceae; genus Viscum; species Viscum album. The sequence continues at coordinate 1,879,519,862 of OY728161.1, forward strand.
TAAAACCTTAAAATTGTACAAATAAGGAATAATATACTTTAATTGAAAGTAAATATGGAAAATTATAAATCAATATTCAAATTTATAATTCATCATAATGGTGAGAATTTCTATTCATTAAATATATGTAAAAATATACATTCATTTTTACCATTTTAAAAAGAGTTTGAAGAGGAACATTAAAATATGATTTTTAAAACAAGGTTTGTTACCACATTGGAAAAACTTTATTCTTAAGAATCATGAAAAAAATAACATTTTAAAGACATTTAATATTTTTTTAATTAATAAATTCCTGATTTTGTTTTAATTTTCTATATATACACCTCATAAAACAATATATCCATATAACATCAATATAATCCTCAAATAATGAAAATTGAGATGATGTCCCCTATTGTGAGTTCGAACCACCATGTCATTAATTATATTACATAATAATAATCATAGTTTAATTATTTACATTCTCAGTAACCCTTTTAATTTTTGTTATTCCATTACATTTTCTGACACTATGTTATATACAATTACATAATCTGTTAAATTCACATCAGGTGTTTTCAAGATATACTGCTCAAATTTCATAAATGATTTTGGTAGGTAGATTGGGGTCAATGATTTCATTAATCCTTCACATAAAAAAATAATTATCATGAAAATAATTATCATTTTTATAAATAAATTACATTTTTAAATCTAACCATTAAATATAGATACGAAACATGAACTATGTCACAATCAAGGATATGGTAGGTCTTATCTACACATGAATAACGTTTCCTTGTTTCAATGATAATTGAAACATGTATGTATTTCTTTCTTTATCTTTTAGTAATATTAATAGTATCATAAATATAATAATAATTTTTTAAGTACACAATCCCAGATATATATATATATATATCATCCATTTGATGTGTGGATGAAAAAATGAATCACATTGCTTCATGGAGGTGGTAGTCCACCCATAGGCGTGAATAACATAACTTTTTTTCCTGGTCATAAAGGTAAGAAAATAAATGATATATAATCATTTAGGGTTATGAATATTTTATGAATATCATATGTAATAATTAATAAATCATTATAATTCATCCATGATGGATGGATATAAAAAACAATATACAATAGTTTGTGAGGTGGTAGTTGTCCGTACACACAAATGACAGTTTCATTTAACACTTTATTATATTTGAGATAGATATATGTCATTAAAATAACATAACAATATATTAGTATATATAGGATACTAGTTTATATAGTTTATCACGATTTATGATGATTTGAGTTGGTGGATGAGGGAATAAATCAAAAAATATAGTTAAAATCTATACATATTTGGAAAACATACTTTTCATAAAAACTTATTCCATATATGGATTATGTGGTGCATAAAATAATACAACCTTAACAATATTAGGGATTATATTAAAAAAATTGATAGGTAATGGATGAGATAAATTCATTTGGAATTTTTATTAAAATAGAAGAAGGTGTACACATTTATTCAAGAGGGGAGGGGAACACATGGAATTTCATAAAATTTTAAATTCATAAGAATTAAATTTCAATTTAAAATGGTTAAAAACTAAATTATTTAGAAGAAATCATGATGTGGTATCAAAATACTCTAATACAATAAAATTATATATGGTTTGATCACATTCATAGAATTATATTATTTGTATTAAACCCAAATTATCCCCACCCACAATTATTCTAACAATACATGTTTTTATACTTTGAGCGTAAATAAACATACTATAAATTGAAAAATCATCCATAAAAGGAACATAGTTGATATTATAAACAATGTTATATTAGATTTTTTTCATATAATGTCATTAATAATTTTTTGTAATTTAATAAAGTATTATTTATTATAATATATAATTAATTTCAGTTTCTTATAACTATTCATTACATTGATTCTAATAACAACATGAATAAAAGAAAAATTATTTATAAATATGATATTATTTTACTAAAATACCATGTTCATCTAGAGAATTCATGGATAACATTATTTATTTCATATTATATTAATTTTAATATTTTTAATATCATTTACTTTATTTTTCCATTAATTGAATTATTATTACGCCAGCGTTGTGTATGAATTTAATGTAATTATTTAATCACTAAAAATAAAAAATAAATTAAAATGATGAACATAATTCATTTACATATTTATATAATATTAATAATAAAAAATATCATCTATTAATATATATGCTAAAAATATTATAGTTATTGAAAATATGATGTTGATATTTTTTACTTTTCATAAAATAAAATATTATACAGGGTATAATCACATAAAAATGGAAAAAAGTAATATTATAAAATCATGGATGAGTATGTTTGAACCAGACTCATACAATAAGAATATGGAATTTTTTAGGCCCATTTAATAATCCCCATCACTTTATTTTTAACACTAATTACTCTATTTACCCTTTACCATCATAATTAAAACATTAGTTATATTTCTATTCATATTGGAAAAAAATAAAAAGAATATATTTACCAAATTTGGACCCATTGATTTCAAATATGTAACCATTATTTAAATTTCAAAACATATGAATTTTGGAGTTTAATTTAAAATCATACCTTCAAAATTCTATGAAAAACAATTTATTTTAATAATGAAATTTTAAAATAAAAAATGTTTTTAGACTATCTTGAAGTGTTAAATCCATTTCAAAATCCATAATTTGATTGAAAAAATGATCTAATGAAATTTTAAAATAAAAAAAATTAAATTTTAATTTTTAAGTACTTGATAAAAAAATAATGATTTAAATAAAAAAATATTTTAATAAAATCTCAACAAATCATCAAAAGAAAATTTTGAAATTCTAAATTAAAATAATTAATTAATTTTAAAAGATTTCAAAATTAATAATAATCATTCAAAAAAAGAAATAAAACCTCATTTTTTGAAGAAATATTATTTTTGAAGAATAAAATTACATTACTAAAAATCTAGAGATTATTTTTAAATAATTATTATATACATTATAAATTGGTAAGAAAATTATATATATTTTATTATTCAATTAAAACTAAATATTCCCATCATTTTAATAACTTGGTTGAAATGGTCACATTTAAATAAAAATAATTTATTTTTTGATTAAGCCCAATATCATGTATATTGTACCATATTGAACATAGTAATTATTTTGAAAAAATATAGATATAATAAAACCAATTTTTTTAAATTAGTTAATATTTAAAATATTTAATTATTGAATATTATTTTTTTTATTAAAAAATTTTATTGATCCTCAAAATATTTTCCCATCATTTTAAAACATAATAATATTATTATTATTACAAATTATTTTTCTAACTTTTCTTTTAATGAATTATTCTCATAGTAAATTTTTTTTTATTACATATAAATCCAAAAAACATTTATTTGTTTTAATATAAAATAATTGAGGACATTAATGTAAAAAAAATTATAGTTTTATACTACACATAAATTTTAAGATAAAAAAACAAATTTTAAAAAAATTATTTTCAAATGTTATATGTGAAAATCAAAAAATTATCTTTTTAACCTTCATAAATTTTCCTAGGTAAAATTATTTTCATAAATTAAATATTAATTTTTAAATTATATAAAATGCATATTTTAATAGTGGTTATTAATATTAATTAACAAGGCTAAAAAAGTGGTTACTCAGTAATAGTAAACATGGGTAAAATAGTTTTACTATATTTAAAAGACCTAAATATTTAAAAATACATAAATTGTGTGAATGAGAGGTGAATCTATAAAAAACATATTGTTTGATGTAAAAGATACAACTAGTGCATCCTCATGAAAAGATAAAATGGTGTAATCTGAACTTCGTAATCTATCCATTTTTATCATGTAAAAGAGATCAATAGTAACATGAGTTATTATCTAGTTCACCATCATCGCTTAATCAAAAAATAGATGAATGGGGTTCTTTTGGTTTTTTATGTCTGTTTTATTATGGGGAGAAGGTTCAATTTTTTTTGAATAATTCATGCCAGCAATATAATTAAATATCTCAATATAAACTCCGAAAGGTTCTTACATCCATAATGGGCTACATACATCCATTCCAAAGGTAGGTTTCCTTTTAGGGCTTCAGACCTATAAATTCTTATGAACTCACATTAGTCAAGATGATGGGAGGTTAGGCTCACCACAAATTGTTGGGGGAGGGGGGTTGTTTCAAACTACGAGTCTCTATAATCGATTAAAATATTTTTTAGAACCTCCCCAAAATCACAGTATGAGGCCAATTACCCTTAAAAAGTGATCACAGGTTAAACTGTTACATATGCCAATGGAAGGGGTCATAATAGTGAATCCATTTTTATATATCTATTATTATTCTTCCATTAAAAATTAATTAATATCTTCTTGTATGTTGAATTTCTATGCCCAGGAATTATATATTTTTCTACCATGATAGTATGTGATAAATATATCGAGGATAGAATTGATCCATTATTAGGTGTCATACATAACCTTATTTATATAAGTAATCAAAACCCACATAGTTTTTTAAACCCGTCCAGTTTAAAATCATGAAGAGATAACATAAGGAGGGGAGCATAGGCACTAGATATTTGAGCTCATAAATTGAAGAGACATCATACGTATACTGGTAATATAAGGAATCATATTTCTCATAGCTCAATTTGGTTGGGAATAACACACTATAAATTCCCTTATATGGGGGCATATCATTCAACTAATCGGGGCTTAAACCATGAGGTTTCCAATTATAGTCGAAATTCATGATTCAAATGAAATGTTCATTGTAACTCCCTAATAATACATGATCTATGTTCGGTGTAACAATCAAGGGATAAAAATTAATCAGTCACACTTCATATTGTTAAGAGATTATGTGTTGGGACATAATTTGGTACAACTGTTTTTATGTCGGAGTTGAGTGAAGTGGAAGCCTATGATGTGATCCATTCTTTACGAGAAGTTTTCTAGATGATCGTAACATCAAATAATGTGTTTAAAATGAACTCATGTTGGTTCAAGGGGACCGGTTCAAATATCTATTGTCTATCCTCTTCCTCCTTTAATAATCTATTCGCACCATTCATGGCATATAATTTTTTTAGTAACTAACTTGAATGAGTGTTAACTAGTCCCATAGTTTCAATAGCCACTATAACATTTTAGGACATTGTATCTAAGGGTGCTATTATTTAATGGACATGATGAAGTGTAATGCCCCATAAACTCTGAATACATGATTTCAGATACATGAGGAGGATTCATCTATAATTTTTTTAAGATTTATGATGTAATGGGGGAAATAGTTTTGCAAATCGGTGCAGTTCTATTTCGATTTGGATTCTCAATCCATGGAGATAGAAATGAAGTCTATCTGAAAACATACTATCTTGATGATTTGATGGTGACCATCATATTCTAGACAAGGGAGGTGTCTATCCTTTAGTTTATAATGATTTTTCTAGTTATTTTGGTGTAGGTAAGTCATGAAATTGTTTTATATCTCATCAAGGATATCATAGTCAGAATTATTAAGGGGGGAGTACATGGTGGGGATGTTTTTTTATAAATAACATTATCTATATTTCAATGTCAGTTTTCTTTTCATTAGACTTACATTCATCCATCTGATCAGAGAAGAGAATGTACTTCTTGGGGTCAGATGCGGACCAAAGTGGATTTTTGTTGGAAGTTGGTGGGGAACAATATATGGTTTACCATGTTGTTTTGAGAACCTATATTTATTAAGGAATATTATTTATTAAACACATATCTATATTATGGTTCCTATTCAAGGATTAAATCTTTATCCATTGGATATATCACTATGTTTATATTGCCTCTGATAGATGATATGATTAGAGTCCCCATAATCCATGTCCACACTACCTTAAGAAAGACTATCAAAGTATTGATCTACTTATGCTTATGTAGAGGAGTCAATGAGCACTTGAGGCATCGAGAAAGTGTCTTGAACAACCTAAATATCACTATAATTGAACATATTATGGAAATGAGTTTCATTATATATTGTGGCTAGAATATGTTTACCTGTGTTTTGGGATTGTGATGGTACATGATATTACTGTATGACAGCTTCAAGATCATGATGATAACTATCTCGTTTGAAAGAGTATGTTCCCTCTACTAAGAAGATAATAAGATATTCTCTTGATATTATTCATGATAGGAAGAAATATTAGCATTCATAGAGGCATGTTATATGATCACATGGTGATCCATAGTCATAATGGTGATGTGAGCTTCATCCTGGGCCCTTGGAATATGCCAATGCTCTTTTATTAATAGGGATATCATCTTATCTGGAGGTATGTTTACCTCTAACATGGTGACCCTTAGTTTGAGTGGGAATATTTTCTCAGCATGAATATATATTCTCCACTTGAATATGTCAAAATGCCTTTGTATTGGGATAATGAATATAAACCACCTCCTTTATATCCTTGGAAGGATATTGATGTAGTATTTCATCAGGGGAAGTATGGATAAGCACCAGACATCTGTGAATTACTAGAATATGCTTGGAAGAATCACTGAAAGGAATTTGATCATGTCCCAAGGCATGTTCCACATTTACATGATGATCCATAGAAGAATAGTTATTTGAGCCCAGTCATGGGACTTTTGAGTATGCTAGTCATAATCACCGACTGAAATATGATCCATCCCAAGTCAGGTTCGACTCTCACATGCTATTCCACAACAAAAATAAGGATATGATCCTGATAAAAACCTTTGGAATATGGTACCATGATTTTGTGAAATATATACAAGCTTATCTTGAGGCATGTGATTCAATGACATTGTGCACCCTAGCTGGAACAATAAATTGAGCCCGATAAAATTCCACTTTTTTTATAGGAATATAATAATAATCCTTATAGACTTGAGCATGATTAAGTTATTTATTTATAGAAACAACTTGTTCATAATTATTAGAGTGTTTTGATTCCCTGGTTTTGGATAATGGAGTATGAACATATCCTAGTATCATTACTAGTGACGAGATATTATGATTGATTTCTTTAGAATTTTCGATGATGTAATGACAATTTATCAATGTTTGAATAGGAATATAAGTTTCCACATTTACTAACTCCATTGTGTAATAGAACATATATTCTACTGAAGTAGGGATATGATCCCACGTTTTTCCTCTTTATTCCACTATAATAAATCAATGGACTTCATGAATGGGCGTATGGATATGATCCTCCCCCATGCATGCAATAGGAATATGTCTTTATACTTGTTTCGAATGAGCAAGGATATGATCATTCTCTATGGATTCCACCAGAATATACCAGTGAACTTCATCAATTGGGGAAGTAATATGATCCCCATCTTGGTTATATATATAACCTTCCACACTCGATGCATCTTCCTTGTAGCCCAATCTTGGGTATCAGAAGTGACAGTGTGTTGAGTGGTACACTCAGAAGGCCACTGAAGGGTATTGTTGGAATGGTGTTTAATGATGGTAGTTGATAGGATCCCAAATTGAAGTATCTATAACTATAAGGGAGTGAAAATTTACTCCTTAGAACACATTTAGAAGATACTTAAGGTGGTGATTTTCATACTTCTAGGACAATCTTTTTAAGTGGTTATTTTTGGAAAAGAGGGCCACTAGTTTTGCAGAAGTTTTCAATAGAAAATGTGGACACAATAGTTTTAGCCTTTAGTAATCCTTTCATAAATCATCAAGGGCTGGTATTATACCATGATTATGGGATTCCAACAAAATTTCAATCTCAATTGAATAAATCATGTGGGTGATGTCATTATGATACCCACAGGGTTTGCAGCAATGGATGATTTTCTAGAATGGTCACTTGTTGAAGATTATATCTCATATCAAGGTTTTGTTGATGAAATAAGTTGTTGTAGTTATACAAAAAACAAAAAACAAGGCCACTGGTCCATGAAATATTTTATGCATGATGCGTTATAAATCAAATATGCTAGGGTAACACAATTTTCCTTTATTATTCTCAATATTTTAATTATGTTTACATGGAAATGTCATAGTGAGGATGGAATTATATCACAGGAACCCCCGATATCGAGGACTAGCCAATCATTAGATCTATGTCAGGTTTTCCATGTTTTCATAGGATATGCATTCATAATGTCAGGATTCATTATTACTTGATCATTTTGTTATTTGAGGTATTCATGTCGAGTTCATTGTTTTTGTTTGTGTAGGATATGAAAAAAATGGACTGATGGGTGATAACCAGATCATTTTTTTATATTACATATTCACATCAGTTTCACAATTTTTGTTTCTATGGAAGAGAAATAAATAGTGAATCCTCATGATCAGAAAAAAATGGTCTGATGAGAATAGGTAAGTCTAATTCATATATCTTGAATTGTAGATTCTATAATTAATTTATTTCATGTCTGGTTCACCACATTTTTTCATTCATAATGTATATGACTGAGGTATATTGGGGTTTTTTAGAGTTTTAATTGTGGGGGGGTCAATGTTTTGTGAAACCATTCATGTGAGGATTACCATTATTGCACTTAATAGAAACTAACAATAGTTCCCACATCTATAACAATATATGTTCTTTATTTCCAAATGTAGGAAATCTTTTGGGATTTCTTACCCAATGATTCTTAGGAAATCAAATAGGTCAATAAGATGGGACGTGGGGAACATCACATGATGTTTTATAGATAAAATGGTTTCATACTCCTAGAATCTCTTATAGATTTAATATATTTTCAATGAACACTTTATAATATGGATACCATACTACTACACCTAAAAAATAATCACAGGACAAACGCTTTTATATAAAAAAGGATGGGATCTTATTAGTGAATCAATTTGTACGTATCAGAGGTTTTTCATCCATTTCCAAATAATGAGTATATTTTTATATATTGGAACCTTAAAAACAGGTATTCCATTGTATTTTTTCATGCATGGAGGTGATTGATATGTTGAGGATGAGATTGAGACATTATGAGGCATCCTACATAACATTATTTATAAAAGGAATCAAATCCATCAAAGTAAATTAAATTCATGTAGTTTAACTTCATGAGGAGTGGAAATATGTGAGGAAATACAGGGACCATATATATGAGCTCAAACCTCGAGGAGGCCCCCTATATAACTTGGTTATAGCAGGAATCATAGTTTTGTACTTTAGTATGGTTTGGTATTACACACATAGGATACCCTTATATGGGGGACATATCATGCCACTGTTCATGGCTTACACACTTAGGTTTACCTAGATGGTCAAGATTCATGATCCATGTGACTTGATCATTTAAACCCCTTATCCCTACATCATCCATGCCTTGATTAGGAAACATTAGATAGTTAGTAATCAGTCTCATATTGTCTGGATGCAAAATTACATGTTGGGAAAACCCATTGAATATATGTTATAGAGCACAGGACTTAGGAATGCATATTACGAATCATAGTTATAAAAGTAATATGATTCATCATAGTTTAGTTTGGTTCTCAGTATAATGATGGATAATAAATAATGATCATTACAATATAGAGAATGGGTCCCAATGGATGGAATGTTGGGGACATGGAAAGAATTTCATTGAAGTAGAAGATACCTATGTTAGGTAGTTAAGATGGTATCCTATATATACTAGTTTTAGATAGAATCATAGTTATCATAGCTCAATCTATTTGGATTTACACACTGGGGATGCCCAAATATTAAGGGAATATTATATTATCCCATTGATCAGAGCTTACACAATATGGTTTCCAAATATGCATGATGTAAATGGTTATCATGACCTGATATATCTATTTTCCATGGCATTTATATCTTACTGGCATGTTTTAGGATTCGTGGACATGTCTGATGACAATTGTATAATCATTGTTGTCATGTCTGGTGTATGTTGCAAGATCCAACCATGGATGTTTGATATAAATAGATTGATCAATAATGACATGACTAAAGAGTATCATGTGACCTAGATAACTTACCTAGAGGAAATTTAATGACCAAGGTTTATGTTTTGGAATGATTCCACATTATTTGGACGGAGATCATAGAGTGATTCACGAGGCCTGAGTTCCATTTCCAGAGGGGGTCTTATATTCTAGCTGACATCTCTTGTCATCATCTTAGGATCTGGATAACCTATCGTGGAAGGTTCCACAAGATCCATTTGGCTTGCACAAAATGATTCATGGGACCTAGAATTAATTCTTGGAGGGTTTTGTGAGATCTAATTTTTAGGCCTAGAGGTACTTAATAGATAGATATGACATACACTAGTGTCGCTGAATAACCTGGGTGACATGTTTGGAGGACATCATATGACCTGTATGGATAGCCTAGAGGGAATCATGCATATTGGATGACATTCCGATGGGATAGTTTATAACTTGATTGACATGTCTATATGATATCATACCTTCTAAATGGCATGTCATGAGGATGTCAAAAGTCTCGAGTGACCTGCCTTGCTGCTATCACATGATATGGATGAGTCATGAAAAGTGAAAAAATAAAAATGTATATTTATCGCATGAATATACCATATTTTACTTTTTATTATAATTTTTATTCCATATGTAATTTAGAATTATTTGGTGTTATCTTGTTATTAGTTTCTATGAGTTTCATTATACACAATGGATATCCTTTGCATTACCCGCAATAATTCTATCACATAATCTATGAGTGATCATGTAAAGATCATATGCATGCCACATGATCTTCTAGGCCATTCAATAGATTTTTTACTGGTGTATGTCCTTGAATTCAAAATATTATCCGCACTGATAAGTCCTCTCTGATTCTTGGGTTCTACAGTGAATGGATCTAATGATTCGTTTTATCACACTAAGGTGGGTTATTTGTTAGCCACACCACCCTGATTATATTCCACTTCTCACAAAACGCATCCAAAAAAATATAATACATAGTTTAGTGGAGAGATTTGGTTTTATGCATTTCGCGACATCCTATTGTTGCACATTCCCTGAGCATCACATGATTATCAACGACCACATGATAATCTCATAAATTCCCTATTTATTGTATTTCCATTAATAAAAGTGGTTTTATTAGTTATGTGAACATGAAATGAGGATATTTTGAGGCATGGTCGATATTTCAAGTGGAATTCATGAGATAAAGATGCCTACTAAAAGTAATTCATGTGTACTAAGATAACATGTATGGGTCCTTTCACGAGACAAGGGTGGCACGCCATGGAGCCTTTCACAATATCAAGTTGACCATCCAAGGGGTATTGCAGGACCATGCTGGCTTGTTGAAGTGTATTTAATATGATTAATGGTGATATCCATCACCATAAGTCCCCATTATCATAATATCAATGTGTATTCCCATCTCAAGAAGTTCCCTTAATTATACTATTTATTTATTTGTTTAATTTACACAGGTTGGGGATGTATTGAATTTTGATGACTATTGTTGAAGACAATCACTATCCCCATTAGTGATTCATCGTGTAACCAAGAAAGGTTCATGTGGTGATGTGGGATAATTTCATGGAAAAACACCTATGTTTTTATTTGGTTCTTGAGGAGGAGAACATGACCACATTGACATGTTCAAGGCCCTTCACACGATGATAGTGACGTGTCTGTGAAGTGTTCCATGGTGAGAAAAACACATTTTCAGGGGATTTTTGTGTCTCTTGAGCATCATGGGTGCATAAAATCAGTTTTACGACTACACAGGGCTCTTTCTATTGGATATTTCCTCTTTATATTAAAATATCTTTTTGATGGTTTTTCAATAATACACCAATAAAAAAGTCGTGTCACTCTGGGGTGCTAATTTAGAATCCCCCACATGATTAGTGAGTGTCTTGGGAGGCTTCACAAGAGCGTAATGGGTTAATAAAGGTGATCTGTGAGATACTTCAGAGGGTATGCACTATTCTAGGCTCCATCAAGTTTCATTCTGAAGTTCTCACGATCTTGTGTCTCTTGGTGGCTTACACGATCCTAAAGTTCTAGCCATATCTTCCTCCACTATTTTATAGAGAAAATAATACTCATATTGAGGTATTTATTAAAATTTACATTTTAATATGCACAATTTTTAGGTTTCAGAGTATTCCCACCATTATTTTACACATGTGGATCTATTTACCATAGAATAAAGAAATATCATTATTTTAATATAATAAGTACTTGCAAAATTTACCTTATCTACACTTATAATGTGTGTTCAATTAATACTCTACTTTATACACCTATTACATAGGATATAATCCTTAAATGATTAAATGATTCCATTAATAGAATAAATAAACCCATTAATAGGCATATGATCTCAATTATTTTTACAAAGGCCTCAATTTCCATATATATTTATAATAGAAATCTCAAGTTCTCAACAAGAGTATTTCAAAATCCATAGTCTTATCTTCTTAATCATATACATATGACCAACTTATAACTACCCATATATTATAAATTTAGTATTATTCAAATATACAATTTATAATTTATTAGTTGAAAAAATATTATACAATCTTTTACATTCATAGAGGAAAAATATAATATTGATCGTGTGTATATACTGACTACAACCTCCATGAAGCGATGTGGTTCATTTTTCATCACTGCATCTCATGGATGGTAAAAAATAGATTTTGTGAATTAATATGTTTAATATGTTAAAATTATAATTATTAAATGATATTTTATCATATAACTTCATTCAATCAATTTCATTTTTAAATGGAAACATTACTCATTATTACGTGAAAACTACTTGCCCCACATTTGAAAATTTTCATTTATCAGAAAATAACATCATGTATGGTTTTAATATTGAATTTAATGATGATATATTATATTTATTTCCTGAATATGATTATAAAAATGTTTTTTTATAAATATATATATGTAATCTCTTTCTCTTTAAATTATTATAACACAGTTTTCTTTGGTTCAGTTTTACCACCTATGTGAATGATGTTATAATTTTTATGTCATGAATGTTTAGGGAAATTTATATAACAGATATATCAAAAAATAATATTTTATTAACACGAATTAATTATTCATTATTTTTTTTGTTAAAACTAATTATATTTATTAATTAATAACCTTTTTATCTATAAATACGATGAAAATAGTTCTTTATAAATTTAATTTTCAACAAAACTAACTTTATCATTCACCAAATGGATATGAGGTATGATTAATAATTGAAAAAAATTGTTATATTTTCTTTAATAATAAATTAATAATGATATTATTATCAATATAATATTAATTTAAAATGAAATTAACAAACATTTATGAAACAAGCAATCAAACTTTATAACATCAAATGATGAAAATAAACTATAAATCACTAATGTAGTTGTAATGTATGGTTTAAAAAAAGTATATAAAAATAAATAAAAATTAATATATTTTTAAATTAAGTTATCAAAATATATATGATTTTTATACATGAGGTTTCAGTATGTTTGGGGAAGAATGGTCTTGTGGTCAGGTTTATTTTCTATATTTTCAATTCTGTGTACCACGTTTGATATTTCATAAAATTATTTATTATTTATGGTGCATTAACTAAAAATTTCCATTTAACTATAATTAATGTCATTAATTTCAAGATATTTTATTGACAATTTAATGATAAATCTCTTATTTCCTTTTAACTCTTACATCACCATAATTGTATGGGTTTTTTCCATCTCAATTTTACTACATTGCGATATGATACATATTCATCAATATTTTCATTTTTTTGGATTTTATATTAGACATTAATTTATCTTATCAGATATTTTCTTTATAAAAAATTGTTGATTTAAATCTCCATATCTTCTTTTATCCTTAATGGTATCTCTATTTAAACAATACCAAATAGGTGTGGAGTTTTGTTATCATAACTTCCTTTATTGAGTTAAAATGATTCCCTTTAAACAAATTTATCCAATGATTAGTTTCTCCCAAAATAATATTTTTTTTCATGGAACCTTCTCTTCCTATATATGGTTAAACTAATTTTTAATTCAAATATTTTATCGTGATGAGATACTTTATCCAAAAAAGACCAATATTTAGAATAAATATCATCCTCTTTAATGATGGTTTCCCCTTCTTGTTTATATTTTGATTTATTTCCAATGTTCTATTTTATATGTGGAAATGAAATTATTTATTATATCCTGAGAAAACAATGTTTCCATTGTTCTATATTCAAAATAATTTTGTTTTTCCCTTTTTAAAATTTAAATTTAGACAAATTTATTATAAAATATTAAAATATTTTTATATCCAGGATAATTTTTTTATCTTCCACTGTATATTTCATCAGGTTAAACATTATAAATTTTTTCAAGGATTCATTAAAAAGTATTAGTGTTAATACAAAATGTTTTATAATAATTTTAGTTCAAAACTTGAAATTAAACAAATTCGTAAATTAACCCAAGTCTTTTTCTTCTATGACTATAAGAAGATAATTTTTTAAACTCTTTTTTTAGTTCCATGTTCCCATATACGAAAAAATGGGTTTAATTATTTAGGAACTATTTTTATATAAATTACTATCTAAATTATTTTGTACTATTTTTGGTAAATAAAATTATGGAAATCCATTACTAGTTTTGGATTTCAGAATCATACACCATGTATATAAATGGGTTTTCATACAATTCCTCCCCTATATTAAAACTCTATATTTATTCCTTTTATTTAATGGAATTAACTAATATACCATTAATTTATATAAATTAAAAATTAATTTCTAAATTATATACCATTTATATATATCGTTTAAATCCCATATACCCCCATCATTATAATTTAAGGGTTATTACCTTGGAATTTACTAAATTTTATTGGATAGCTATTTATTTTACATTTTTTTAATGTTAATATTATTTATGGAATTTTAAATGATTGAGTTATATGTATCACTTGGAAAAGGATACTAAATCAATTTTACTTTTATAGGATTTTATGATATCATGAATATTGAACATTAATTAGAAAAAAAAAGTATGGATGAATGATTGGTGGGTACAATATCACTCTCCAATGTGTTTGTTAAAAGATTATATGTAATTAGACTTGTATTCGTGATAAAAATTTAGTTTACCTATAGTTTGGTTGTATGTTTGTGACTCACCAATGTGTTGGTTCCCAATGCTAATGTTTCTGCCACAATTTTAAGGTATCCTTATATAACACTCTATTAGATCATGTTTATTAACTAGTTTTTTAACATGAATTTAATAAATATATTATTTTATTCCAATACTTTTTCAAATAATAGTGATTTTTTGTCTTTTAATTATAGGGTATGATTCAATTATTTTATGTCTACATGTCATGGTTGTACCCATATGATCATCGTATTTTAATTTATTTATTTTTATTTTTCCCTATTATATTAACCCTTACTATGAATATGAGATCAACCAAATTATAATGTTCCTATTTCAAAATATTATTAATATGTCTATATATTATGAGAAGTCTATAAGTGAGTATAGTGGGGCACATTCATGGAGCACTGTTCACATATATAAGAAAATAATTTTCTTATATAAAATATCCTCAAATATACTAAACCTGTAATTATTTAGAGAGTGTGTTGTCATAGGATATATAATGATTAAATTATTTAAAATATATAATATAAATACATAATTACCATGGGTTATCTCACATTATATCAAAAATAGTGTTTAAATAATGTTTTCATAGAAACAGATCAAAGAATGTGGGTATAGGGAACCCCAGTTGGATTTAGAACCATGTTTAGTATTCTTTGAGGATTACTGTAGTTATTTTTTGGGATTTTTATCAAAAGAATTATTATTAAAAAACAAGATATAATTATTTTTAATATGACCAAGTTTAGGATAACATAATGAAATTTTCATGATGTTTGGAGTATGTTTTTATAGGAAATGACATACTTTTTTATATATGAATAGGGTATTTTGGATATATAACATATGTATATATGGTTTATAACACGGGAAATTTTATATTGGGTGTTAAATACATCTTTATTGGGGTCCAAAAAATGAGACTTAATTACACACATAGTTTGACACTCTTTCGCAATATGATATAGTTAATTAGAATTATAAATAGAGAACTATTATGAAGGATTTGAGTATTATTATATATAATTAGGTTAAATTTCTTAATAGGATAATGAAAATTAAAAACTAGGGATTGAACAATAAGATTCATAGGTTGAACAAAAATTTTTATTCATTAAAAATGATGGTACCATGTGGAATTACAATTTAAAATTGAGGATTTAATATTTTTATTTTGGATATTATCATAACCATTTATATGTTTTTATTTCATTCATATAATATAACCAAAATGATGTTGGGATATATTTGAATCTATAAAAAACAGTAAATTTTAACTGAATAAGAAATCATTCATAAACTATTTAAATTATTAGTATATATTGGTTATAAAGGAAAAGGTCGATATAATTGTATTACTAAACGTATTTAGGTAGATTTGTTAATATAAATTAAATCATCATAATATTATATATCATCAATAGTGAGTGATATATATGGAAGATATTATACAATATTAAAAATATAAAAATAATTATGTCTAATATCTATTGATTTTTCTCCAATGGGTTTCCTTTAATATTTTTGAAACATATATTAAATGGAATCTGAAACATTGAAATGTAATTTTTTAAATTTTATTTTTTGTAAATAACTATTGAGGAAAACATGATTAATGGATTTATGAGTCTTAAAATTTAAAATAAAAATTATGTTGGGTTTATAATGGTTTGATTTTTTTTGAGGAAGGTGTTGTAGATGGTATAGATAAAAATGTATTTGAATATTGATTTATGTAAAAAGAGATCAATGATATTTTTGTTGAGTTATATCACATTTTTGGGATTATGATATATATTAAATAGAAATTGAACATGTCAACTACTGATTAACTTCACTTAAGGGTAATTGTGTGGTTAATTATTTTTGAAGAATGTATGAATTCATTGTGGTGTAACTTATTGGAGATTCAATTGGTTTTGTGAAGGGTTCATTATAGAGAATATATGATTAGGTTATATACATCCATGGTTTTATGATGAAGTGGTAAGTTAATAAATTTTTACTAAAGATATGTAACATTATATAGATATAAATTGGAAGGTATATGTCATACTATAATTTATATCTTAAAGAATGATTTTTTATGAATAACCTCTCATAATTTCATCAATTAGTAATAATTAAAAAAGTGAGGGAATAATTTATTCAATGTGGGTAGAATATAATGACTGAGGATTTTAGAATATCTTTAGTATTACATTAATAATATATTCAACAAATCCATTCACATGAAACACAATTTTAAAATATAAACAAGATACATTGAAATAAAATTTATAAAAAATGATTTTTCTAAACATAGACATTAAATTAGAGGGCCTTAAAAAGGATAACCATATTATGAAATTAGATGAAAATTATTTATTATGGAATAGATATTTATGAAATTTCCTAAGAATATAATTTTTCCAAGAATAAAAAATATTTGTAATAACAAGGCATTTCCCTCGATCAACACCAAGATGATCTTCAAAAATAAATTCTTAAGAGAGGTTGTATGATGGAAATGTTAAATATTGGGGAAATCATTATGGTAAACAATATTTCTAAATCACCACTCACGACTCTCATTACCGCTAATAATACCTTTATATATAATTAAATGTTAAAGGGGGTTTTATGTTTAATTTATGATTAGATATATATTACCTTATTATCAATATAATTAATTTAACAAGTAGTATCAACATAAAAATAAAATACCATTTAAAATACATATTATTTTTCAGAGTTATGTGTTGTTATATTAAAATAAATTTATATCAATTTTATGATTTTGGATTAATATGTATATAAATAAATTAAGGCCCATCATATATATATTACAATGCATGAAATAATAATACATTCACTCTATACATAAAAGTATGTTTTTTATAAATAATTTTATTTATTATGGGCCTAGATCCATTACATTGAAATAAATTTCTAAAAAATTTATACTTTGAAATTCATATAATGAAATTAATTTTTTTATTAATAACATAAATTTCATAATACAATTTTTTTTATTTTTTAATAATTAATATACTTTTAGGGGAATAATTAAAAATACTGTTCTTAATGAAATGTTGTCGTGTATAGATTTATCTATAGATAAAAAGATCTATAAAACATAAAAACCATTTAACTGATCAATGATTTATTTCAGGTGTAAATTTTTTAATTTTATAATATTATCCTGAATATATTAAACCTATGTAAGTCATTATGGAAGTTATGTAATATTTTTATTCTAGTAAAAACATATTCTTCTCTTTCAATTTAATTGTTTAATCTAATGGTGATATTTTTTTTTTCGTGATTTGGAAGCCAATAAAAAATTATTAGTTATATAATAATCCATATTACATCAAAAAACACCTAAATTTAGATTACTTTATTATACACATAAATTTTTTGTGTAAAACCATTTAAAAAGAACTATTTTAATGCATTATGTGCTTTAATGATTGTATTAAAATTTAAAAAATTTACAAAAATAATAGTAAAATGATTTACATTTTTAAATGATGAATTTGAAAATTAGTTTATAAATTTATTTTTATTTTTAATTTTTATTGTTAATTATTAGTGATACAAAAAATATTTACCTTAATAAAATTAAACATGTTAAATTAGCTATTAATATGTTTTTAAGCAATGAAACATTTAGAAAAAGCCCCATATTACCTGTGAATGAGGGGTGGATTTTGAAAAACTATTATAATCCATTATATTAAACCTTTTAAGCCATTAACCATATAATATTAATCAACCAATATATAATTTTTATGGGTACTTCCAAAATTTATCTTCTCATCACATATTAATAGATATCACATCAACTACATCATGGTATAAATATTCATTTAAAATAAAATAAAAAATATTCCATTTTCACACTAATATAATCCCCCCATAGAAATTAAAATACCATTTTTTCAACTAGTTATCAAAATACCTCCACTTACAAACAGACTTCCACAAGTAGTATCATGTTCTCAATGAGAGTATTCTTTTAGTACTTAGATATTTCTTATATATCATCATGTTCTTTAATATTTATAAACACATAGATATAATTAAATATGTATTACTAATATCATACAATTTTATTATATTAATTTTGAAATGATTATTCAATCATTTCAATCCACTATGAAAATCAAATCAACATTGATCATGCATTCATATATATTATCCCTTTCACTAAGTGATATGTTCCATTTTTTATCAACACATATCATAGATTCAAATATTTATTGATTTTATGAATAAATATAGTTATAATTTCGAAATTAACTTTATAAAATGATAATTTAATATATAACTCTAGTTTGTCCCACTTATTAAGGATTGGAAACATTAATCATGTGAGTTATCACCTCCACGAATGTTGAATTTCATTTTCCATAACCAACCATCATAGATAGTTATAATAAAAAATATAATCAGGATATATTATATTTATTAAAAATTTAATAAAATTTAATATTTATATAATCATATCTTAGAAAAAATTCCTAACTCGTAAAATCATTTTATCATCCTCTTGTTTTGGTCAGTTTTCCTACCTACAAGAACATTGTTATTTTGTTTGTATAATGAATGATTATACAACATTATACGACATTAATATAATATAATAATAATGTTTCTATGATATCTTATTGATTATAGAAAGTTGTTATTAGTATTGTATATATTTATTAATATATAACATTTTGATCATTACAGTAGTTGAAACTAGTTGATCATACTTTTCATTTTCTCAAACCATACCTTTATCATTCACAAAATTAAAGTGAGATATGATGAATCATTCAAAACCAATGATTCATGTATCATTAATAATATTTTAATTATTAAATATTTTTTATTAAATCATGAATCTACAATAGAATAATAAAACTTGTATTAAACAAGAAATGAGAATTTATTTCTCCTGATGATTAAGATGAATTATTATTGACAAATATATTTATAAAAATTGATCATAAAGAAATTATACGTATGTTAAAAAATATATTTTTTTTGATAAGTTATTTAGATGGTTATTTTTATTTTAATGGTGGTTATAACACATTTAAGAATGTGAGAACACAAGGTATTTTTTTTATCTTTTTAATCAATTCCCTGACACATAATTGATATTATGCACTAAAATTTCATTCATAATGTGTATTAAATATTATTTCACTTTAATGTATAATCAATATATTTCAATTAATTATATATTATTTTCCATTTCATAGTAACCCTATTTTGATCTTTTTATTTTTACATTACCACTACTATAAGGGTTTTCCATAATAATTCTATATAATTGAGATATCATTTATATTCTAAAAGTTTAATATTTTAATTATGTATATATTATACATGTATTTATCTCATAATATGTTTCCTGAATTATAAGGGGTTGAAAATATATATCATAATTTATCATTCAGGGAATTTTGATTCAAAATATACATAAGTAGTAATGGTTTTTGTTTACACAACTCCCTCAATTAAGTTTAAATATTTCTCCACAAACATCATTCATCCATGATGGGTTTTTTCAAATTTTTAATTAATTTCATCATAAAATATCTACCATTATAATGGAATACCAGTTTTTAATTCAAATATTTTACCTTGATGAAATTCAATATGAAAAAGTATATCATTGTTCTGAATAAATCCCAACATATTTAATGATGGTTTCCCCTCCTTAACCATATTTTATCTTCCATAATATGTTATATATCAAATAAATAAACCCAAGTATGTGTTATCTAATGTAATGTTAACATATTCCTTCTTGTAATTTAAAAATTAATTTTAATTATCCCTTTTGATAATGTGTTTTTGATGGAGTAATCCTAAATTTTTAAAACAGTTTTCTTTCATTGATATTTTTATTTATCTTACAATCTATATATCTTAAAGAAAAAAATTATATCATTTTCTGTTATAAATTTTTTGTTTTTTATTTAAATTTAAATTCATTACAATATATTCAAATCACATTTTTTAAAAAAAAAGTATTTGGATAGTGCTTCTAAACATAGTCTATTATGAAAATGTAAAAATGTTTTACTAAAAACACTTTTTGATTTTTATTCCATTTTGTATTTATCACGAAAAGAGTTTTATATCATTGATTTTTTATGTTTACCTCTAAATTATTTAATTGTATTTTTTGGGATTAAACTCATTGAAAAACATTACTTATTTCCTATTACATAATAGTCCACTATCAATAAACATGGTTTTCATTCAATGTTATTCCCCTATACACACACTGTATCTATTCCATTAATTTTTTGGTATTCACCTAAAAATCATACATCAATTGATTTTAGAAATTATTGAAATTATACATTTTAACTATACTATGTAAATACCATATACTTCTCCACATTAATTCAATATAGTTTGCCTAAAATGTTTTGGAATATAATTGGATACTGATTTATAACCATTGTATTTATCTTTTAATTGTTATCAGTTAAAGTATTAATGGTTTCATTATTGTAATTATTATGAAAATGTTATAAATCTCATTTTCGGTATATGATATCTTTATGTAATGATTAATAGTTGATGTAATGTCCAACATGTATGAATGGATAAATTATGGGTGGGGTCTTGTATCACCCACCAATTCATTCATTAAAACTTTATATCCCATGAGATATATATACAATGGATTTATTTTTTATCTCATCGGAAACGGTTAAATGTTTTGTCTCACAAGGGCGATGATTCCTTATGATAATTTTTTTGACACATTTCTTAGCAATCTTAACGCCATACACTCAGTCCTCATATTAATCAAATAAATTTTCCATAGACTTCTAATTCATTTCTAATGTTATGTGTGGCATTCTTCCATGACTCGTGATTTTTTTCTATACATTATGGGATTGGATTATATTATGTTATATCTATTTGAATTGATATTAATAATATGATCATATTATTATCATTTATGATCTTTAACTGGTACCTCTTTTCTTTACGCTTACACTGTGTTTGATCTCAACCAATTTTTATATTTATATTTTCCATATATTTTGAGATGATAGTAATTTATTAGAATTTGAGAATGGTGTCATGTGTGGGTTCATTTTTGATAATTGTTCACAGGTATCATAAGAAATGTTTCTTAAATAATTGACACTCAAATACACTAAACCATTTTTTCTTATGCTTCAGATGAGGATTCAGGGAAGGAACATTCACTGGAGCATAGCTAACCAGAATTGGAAGAATGGGAGGGTATGGATTTTCAATCGATACCAGGCCTATGCAGCATTGCATAGGACAGCTAGCCGACCAGCCATGTGAAGGTGGAGTGCGGATTTCATGACATATGTTTGGGATAAGGAGTTACAAGTTGTCTTGTTTGGGTGATTCCCTCTAAGACCTACGGGTCATGTAATTATATCTAAGCCTTCAGGCCTTGTAAGGGTTCCACCTCACCCCTTGAAAGGTGGATTATCAAAAATAATAAAAAATTAAGGCCTTAGGTCTATTCCAACCATATAACATATTGAAACTTGTAAAATCGATATATGTTTAGTTCTTTTCTTCAATCATTCTCTCAAAACCAATGCTTATAGAATGTTTATTTCATACCATATGTAGAGTTTGGGTCTATGATTAATTATATATTTTTTCATAAATTTTTTTGATGGTTTATGATTCTAAAATTTTAGGATTCTATTGGGGATGGTTTCTTGAGTAGTTGGTATGTTTTATTATAAAATTTTTTATTGATGGAAATCATTACTATATTGAATTATCATATGTATTGTTCCATATATTTTGATAAGTTTTTTTATTCTAAATGGAATTATTAGATTTGGTATTCTAATTATATTGAATTTATATGAAATTATATTGTGGTATTTCATATATAGTGTTTTTTGGTAGACCATTAAATTTTTATTGAATAATGAATAATTTTTGGATTAGTACTGGGATTCATTATATCTGTAAGATATGTAAAATATTTGCATATGTGAATATCATTTTTCAACATTTCATAATATTAAAATTATATAATATTACCACCATTGTTTAAATTTATTTGGGGTTTCAATAAATATGAGAATTTAAGTTACTTAGGATACTTTGAATGTTAATATATCATATCATTTTTTGTTTTTTTGGGAGGTATCGTAAATAGTGAGTCAAATATGTTATACTCATGTCTTTAATAAGGGTTATGTTATTTATAGATGGTTATTCAAATGATAACCTTGACTCTAACTAGTAATCTAAAATCTAAAATGTTTATCTTCATTACAAAAATTTATTTTTATTATTTTGTTAAAAAATAGTGAAATCAATGTATTTCATAATGATGATGAAATAATTTTTTAATTAATGGAAATATCAAAAAAAAATTATTAATATATTAATATAAATATAATTAGACATAATTAATTTCATCCATGGAGTTTATAGAATAATTAAACATGTTATGGATGTATTGAATGTTTTTTAGATTTTATCATACTGTTATGATATTTTCTTTAAAATCATGTTATTAATAGTATTAATATTGACAATAATAAGATTTTAAAATAAATAATATCATACTAAATGATATAATATTAATAAAAATAAAAATATGATCCAACCAATTAGGATAAAGTTACAAAATTTAATCCATTACGCCTTTATTTTTATTTTGTAATTTTATACTAACTATATTAACCTTCTAATAGTAAAAACACATGTTGTCATGGTAAGAGTTCAACAGATTAAATAAGGGTTAAAACCAAAGATAAGGGAAAGAATGAGACCTATAATTTTCTAACAATTATTAGTTGAGAGTATTTAGACACATAATCATATGTTATTTCAAATAACAAACTTTTCAAAAAATTTGTATTGAAAATTAATTTATATTAATTTAATATTATAATAGTTTCCAAAAGTGCCCCTCACATCAATTATAAAAGGGAACCTCCTCTCCCACTTTGTCAGGACCTTTCCTCGGGGCCCATGTTGTGACTACCCCAAGCCCAACTTCCGTAGGCCAAGGGCTGGTGATTAGAACCAAAGGCATAAATCCCGATAAAAATGGAAGACATTGCCTTTATGAAACGTAAACACACACACACACACCTAGAGTACAAGCGGAAGAAAACACTAAGTAAAATTGAAAACAAAAGTAGTGCTGAAAGTAAGGGTCCGGAAATAAAAGCCAAACTATAAAGTACATGGTAAAAGAAAAAACAGCTGGTAGGTGATAAGTATCTCCTAGATTGTCTACCACGGATCCTACGTGATGGGTAGGTATAGATAACACAACTCCTAGATCGTCCACCACGGATCCTACATAAAGGATAGGTATAGATAGCCTCCTTAGCGCCCTCATCCATCAACCTCCTCCGAGTACTGACTCATCGAGAGGTCCACCTCCGGGTACTGACTTGTCATGAGGTCCACCACCAGGTGTCTTCCAGTCCTTGTACACTCAGTCTCTGTCAGTGTTCTCCATCGTCTGCATCATACACAACGAGGTGCGGGCGTAGCCCATGCAGGGGTGAGTATAACGATACTCTGTAGGGACCCCGAGACCCACAAAGTCTCACTAAATCCAACAAGAATAAACCACAAAGTAAGATCTCAACAGATAAAATTTACTTAGGTATATTACCATACATATACCTAAGATATCATGTAACTCATCTCAATGATGAGGAAAACACAAAGGACAATGAATCAGCTCAAACCAGGATTTTCATAATCGAAACCAAAACTGCTGGAGAACTCCTCCTATGTGAAGGAAAGTGGCCCTGTCACAACTCTGAGGCACTAATCACTAACCTTAGACTGCTGAGGTACTCCTCTTGTCGAGTATCGTGGGTCTGCTGCCAACTACTAGGTGCTTCGTCCACTGTGGGTCTACCGCCAAATACATGGCGCCCCGCCTAGTAGCCTACAGAGGTACTCCTCATGTTGAGTACCACAGTTCTACTGCCAACTACCAGGAACTTCGTCCACTGTGGGTTTACTGCCAAATACTGGGTGCTCCGTCCACGGGGCTAATCGAATCACTCTGAGTTGAATCGGTCAAGTAGTCGTCCGGTCTACAGCTACTAGGTCTCCGCACTCCGTATGCTTGTATCCAGGAGGGTCCGCTCCACAAGATACTGGTTGACACTCCAACTGTCTCGAAATCCCATGAAGAAGTATCTCAAGAGACCACCTCATTGTGGGGGTCACAACGCAATAGACGGTGGGTCAATTGAATGCCCGATTTGTGAGTTATTAGCATTTCCGTTCTAGGGGCCCGGTTGGATTTCGGGTACAATCCATCCCAACCATGCTCAAACCAAATATTAATCCTATTTATAGTATTCCAAAAGAATAGTCTCATCAATATAAATCTAACATAGTTGATGAAACATCAATCGGGCATCCGATTCTCAATTTATAAGCGTTTCCGCTCTGAGGGCCCGGTTGGTTACGAGTTCGAACAACCCGACCATACCCAAAATTCTCCAAAACCTTGAGTGTAATATACCTAAACGACCGTATCGATCAAATGAATCCTACGTAACTGATGGTGCCTCGATCGGAGGTCTGTAGCTCATGTTATGTGCATTTAACAGAAGAAGGTCCGAAAATAGGGGGTGTTGGGCCGGGTCAGACCGGTCCCAAACCCCCTATTTTCAGACCTTCTTCGGTTAAGCATCCATAACATGTGCTACAGACCTCCGATAAACACACCATAAGCTGCATAGGATTCCTTGGATCGATACGATCATTTAGGTATATTACACTCAAGGTTTTGGAGAAGTTTGGGTATGACCGGCTTGTTCGAACTTGTAACCAACCGAGCCCTCGGAGCGGAAATGCTTATAACTTGAGTATCAGATGCCTGATTGACGTGTCGTCGACTATGTTGGATTCCTCTTAATGAGACATTTTTTTGGAATACTCTACATAGGATTCAGATGTGGTTTGACCTTGGCCAGGTTGGATTGTACCGGAAATCCAATAGGGCCCCTGGAACAGAAATGCTAATAACTCACAGTCAGGGTGTCCGATTGACGCACCATCTATTTTGTTGAGACCCCTTTGATGATGTGGTCTCTTGAGATACTTCTTAGTGGGATTTTTAGGAACTTGGAGTTTCGACCAGTAGCTCATGGAGCGGACCCTCCTGGAGACGAGCGTACGGAGTGCAGAGACCTAGTAGTTGTAGACCTGATGACTGCTTGACCAATTCGACTCGGAGTGATTCGATTAGCCCAATGGATGGAGTGCCTAATATTTGGTGGCAGACCCACGATGGACAGAGTGCCTAGTAATTGGAAGAAGACTCGTGGTAATTGACAGGAGGAGTACCTTTGTAGGCTTCTAGGGGAGCGCTCGGTATTTGGCGGCAGACCCACAATGGACGGAGTGCCTGGTAGTTGGAAACAGACCCACAATACTCGACAGGAGGAGTATCTCAGCATTATAAGGTTAGTTAGTAGTGCCTCAGAGTCATGACAGGGCCACTGTACTCGAGAGAGGAGGAGTTCTCCAGTATTTTTGGTTTTGATAATGAAAATCCTGGTTTTAGCTGAGTCATTGACCATTGTGTTTTCCTCATGATTGAGATGGGATACTTGATAACTTAGGTATATGTATGGGCATATACTTATGTAAAGGTTATCTGTTGAGATATTACATTTTGGTTTATTCTTGTTGGATTTAGTGAGACCTTGAGGGTCTCAGGGTCCCTACTGAGTATCTTTATACTCACCCCTGCACAGGCTACGCCCACACCTCATTGTGTTGGATGCAGACGACAGACAACGTTGACGGAGACCGAGTGTACAAAGACTGGATGGCACCTGGAGGTGGACCTCATGATGAGTTGGTACCCGGAGGTGGACCTCACAACATGTTGGTACCCAAATGAGGTTGACGGATGAGGGCACTAAGGAGGCTATCTATACCTACCCTTCAGGTGGGATCTGTGGTGGACGATCTAGGAGCTGCGCTATCTATACATACCCTTCAGGTAGGATCTGTGGTGGACGGTCCAGGAGATGCTTGTCACCTTCCATCTATTTTGTCTTTTAACTTGTACTTTAGAGTTGGGCTTGTATTTTTGGCCCCTTACATTCAGCACTAATCTTGTTTTCAGTTTTACTTAGTGTTTTCTTCCGTTTGTACTCTGGGTGTGTGTGTGTGTGTTTACGTTTCTTAAAGGTAATGACATCCATTTTTATTGGTATTTACGCCTTTGGTTCTTGTCGAAATCCCCTAGCCTATGGAAGGCGAGATTGGGGTAGTCATGGCATGGGCCCCGAGGATGGGTCGTGACATCACTTAATCACACAAATTTTATAATTCTATATCTAAAAACCTACACATTTATTCTGCTATCATCATTATAGATGTTATAGAGTTCTTGGACATCCATAAATACCATCTCTATATTGTGTAGTAAGTCATCTAAAGGAATTCCACTAAAGTAGTGGTAATTGTTTCACCAAGTTATTCATGTTTGTTTCTTCGTCTACTTCTACTTCATGTGTTCTTTCCATAATATATTTATGAAAATTCTATGATTTTTCTTCCAATGAAAATGAAGCAACCGTGCGTGCTTATGTGTGGCTTAATGTCTCCATGCTATCATGTAATCTATTTTTCATCTAAAAATTACATTTATTAGTATAATGATAAAAATATTGGATATATATATATTAATTAGGATGTTATATTTTTTTGAAAAATAATTATACCATCCACTTTATTACCCTTTCACTATTATGGAAATGATAGTGTCTCTCTTCCGTACATTTTTTCTACCGTCTCCATGACGTGATGAGATTCATTTCCATTTTAATCATTCATGAAATATTATAAATATATAGTTAATGATTTAAACTTATATATATTCTATTTATATGAATCTTTATATTTTTTATATATATCCTATTTAATTGAACTGATCCTTTCAAGACAAATTGGCATGAGAAATAATTAAAATTAAAATCTCAAATAGTGAAACGAAAAAAAATTTATTAATAAATGAATTATAAAATGTTATAATGGGATAATATATGATATTATAAATATTATAATGATTTTATTATAAGTTAATAATATTTATAGAACCAATATATAATTTTTTGGGACACGTACAACAGAAATCAGACGTAAGGTAAGGGATTTATATCTCACTTTTATTCTTGTGGGAAACAAACCTTAACCACTACCTTTTATTTTTTGGTGTATATAAAACCAATTAATTTATATTATAAGTATTATTCGGAAGATTATTTTATTTTAATATCCTTATATTTTTCTTTCTTTAATGGGGTATACAATTCTACTCATTAAAAAGTGGTGAGGGTTATTTCACAATCTCATTATTATTTTGGATTGTTCATGTTTAAGTCTCTAATGGGGATCAATTTCCTTTCATGCCAACTTATTATAAAAAATTATTTTTTAAAATATTATACTATGAAAGATTAAAATATTTTTACCCATGTTTAAATTTTTATAAAATGGTCCAAACGAAATATTTTTTTCTCTTATTAAATGAGGTACTTTATTAATTTTTCATCAAAAAAGAGGAAAGGAATGTTTTTTTAACTTATATAGTATGAGACTATTTTTCCAACATCATGAAACATTAATGTACTGAAGTAACATTTTCATGTTTTCTTGATTATTTTCAATGATAATTTTTTCTTTTAAAATTTATCTTTCTTTTAAATAAATGATCTCAACGTTTAATGGGTTATTTATCTTAAAAAAATGTAAATGGGTTTTTAGTGTATTTTCATCAATTTAAACATCTTTTGTAAGACACTATTCTTGAGTGTGGTTGATCTCTTATGATTTAATTTAACATATTTCATTAAATGTTTTATTATTATGTTTGACTATGGATGTTCTAATTGGAAAAAATTCATAGTTTATGGTTAAATTATTCAAATTTAATATACTAGTTTTTATTATTTTGAGGGGAATACAATAGCACCTAGATGCATCGGTTAGTCTCATTAGTAAAAAAAACTAGTTTTGGTTTTGGATAATGTATTACTTGATAACGTATGGTGTCTTGTCTGAATCCTTGATGATAATTTTCTGATTTACCATATTATTCATTCCCATATTATGAGATTAGTTATTGATATTCCATGTGATTATTAGACTAGTAGAATATCCACGGTTCAATTTCATACTCATATGATTATTTAAATGGAATAATTTTATCATCTTTAATTCCAACCATATTATTCCTCGGTTATTGATTAAATGTCATGTGTTTATGTTAATCACCTTTCCATAATAATTTATTCTTGTGTATGATATATTCCTATATATATATACCCTTTAGCTATAATTGAACCCACCAATTTCTTATTTTATCTATTTCCTATGGTTTAAATAATTATACTCTGACTGATGTGATGGGCTATACTAAGGTGATTAAAGGTATACTCGAAGAAAATTGTTTTTGTATATTATGATTTAAAATATAATATGAATTTAAAATATATATCTTGTTTACCAAGACTATTAAACAATTGTGTCCATTAAGATGTGATTCCTTGTATACTGTGACAATGTAGAAATTTGAGGCATCATCTCCAAGCTACCATGCTTCTATTCATTATAGTTGGTATGATAGAAAGTTTATTAGAAACCTTGGGAACTATATATAAGAAATAATAGATTTAAAAATGAAAACCAATGAGTAAAACTAAAAATAAGTCTAAGTATGGGATAACATATTATGTATTTATTAATATAATGTATAACCTAGCTTAATCATAAAGGATCATATATTGAGAAAGATATTTTATGATTTAGACATCTTGTAAATGATTCTTCATAACTATATTACTATTACTAGTGTTTCTCAAATTGTACTTTGGGTTTTAGTCAATGGTTCGAAACAAAAAGATTATACAAGTAGTGGTTCTATTGCTGATGATGAATAGTCTACAAGGAAAAATGAATGGAGGGAGGTATTATGGAGTAATATTATGAATCATAATTAGTGTATTAATAATGAATTAGAATGATTAATGTTAATTTGTTTTTGGATTCATGAATTGATTAATTAATGGGGCTCTAGTTATAAGAATAATGTGATATATATGGATTGTACTATTGTACTTCTTCACTAAATATTTGTAAGCATGAATGTATTCAATAATGTTGTTAAGATAATAAAATATTTTTGATTTCATAATAAGAGATAATTTTTTTCTAGAGATTTTATTGTTAATATTGTTTTTTTTAATTTAGAGTCTTTTTTTACATATGCATTTTGTATGAGTGTTAAGGTTTTAATGGATTATGTTGAACCATGGATTTTATTTTATTTTTATTTTAAATTATGATATATTGGATACTTTATGGTAACCATTTTGGTTTCAGTAAACATTTTTACGATGAAGGAAATACATATGGATATTATAGTTTAATACATGTGCTCAAGGAATAAAAATTCATCTTGAATATCCATCTCTAGGTTTAAGAAATGAAATGAAAATATATCAAAGCATAACCAAAGGATGAGAAAATGCTTATGACATGAAGGGAAATTAGGTAAGTGGTTATATGAATATTAAATAATCTCTCAACAATAAGAATGGAATTTGGAACAAAAAATCAATTCATTTAATTGCCTTACCATGAAATCAATGGACTCTTTATCCCATATCATATATAGTATTTTTTTGATTGTATAATTTCTAATGACTATGCTTCCAAACACTTTCCATCAAAACTTTATGGTTTGATTTCTCTTCTATATCCTATTTTTCACTTCCCACTAATGTTGTCCTATAATAATCGATAATTATGTGGTGATCATAACATTTCACTTTCCATGTTCTTAAGAGGATTTATTATTAACCCTATTTCAGATTTTTTTTTCCACAAAAGAAATTTTGATGTATCGACATTTTATTTCTAAAGTGAAATTTGAAATTATGATGAATAAATTTGTTAAAGGAGGGTAGAAAGGTACACCCCAGGATTTATGGTATTTATATATTTAAATTTATTTACATCTGTAACATACATTTCACACAAAAAAATCTTAAACAAACAATAATATACAGTTAAATATTATTATTTTAACACAACCGTGATAAAAAACCATTAAATTGGTGGGAATGAATAGTACTAAAAATTATTAAATTTATATATTATATATTTAATCCAATATTTTTACATTCAACCAAATTTTTCTATATGGATAATATAACAATGAATCCAATTTTATGCATTAAAAACTATATTTTTCTAAAGTTAGTTTTACCGACTTTTGATAGTGCATATGTTCAAAATATAGTTTTTGAAAAAAATTATAAATTATATTTGATAAAATAAACTTCTCCTTTAAAATAGGAATATAAAATTTTATGTTGGTATAATTTTTGGTATTTTTCTAATAAGCTTCAAATTTTTATGAATATTGAAACATACTGAATTTTAATTTTAAAAAAATTATCTAAATAATTTATAGTGTTAAATTATATTTAAAATTGGTTGTTATGTATAATTAGATTAATATTTAATCATTTAATTCAATTTAGATGTTTACCATTGGTTTCACATCAAATTTGGATATAAAAACAAATCAATATTTTGAATGTTTTTACTCTAAAAACTTATTTTTCATTCAGTTAATTGGAATAATTTTAAATTAATTACTACAACTTATGTATAATGAATTATTAATAACTGATTCTATATTTTGAACCAGTGGGTGAGAATTATGTTAATACGGTTTAAAACCAAAAGATAAGTGTATGAATGAGATATAAACATATCTAAAATTATTAGTTAAGAGGATTTCAACCCAAAAAACATCTCATATTTTAACTAAATCACTTTTTATCCATTTTTAATTGAATCATAATTTATATTAATTTACTATTTTGAGAGTTTCCAAAAGTGCATCTCACCATATTTGTAAATGGGAACCTCCTCCCTCGCATCTTGACAACACATTTATCCATTTACCTTGACCATACCATTATAATTTATCTTATCAAAATCCTTATACACTTTTTGGAGGTCCTTGTATTCCCTAAGGACCATCTATCGATCTCTTATTAAGTGGTCTATAGGATTTTCACTGGAAAATAGTTAATTGCATTACAAAGTTATTCAAGTTTTTTTTGTACTTTCTTATGATGGTTAGTTTCCATAATAAAATAATAAATAGAGAATCATCTATATTATGATATATTAGTATTCTTAGGATAAAGCCATATTCCATGATTTATCCATCCAACAAAAAATAAAAGCCCCATATGTGCGTAAGTATGGCTTACCGTCACCACGTCGTGGTGTAATTTTTTATTCATATTCACTTTACATGGGTAGGGAAAATGATGGAAATAATGATTTTATATGATAATTATTACATGATATTGATTATCGAAAAATTATTATACCATCCACTTATGCTTTCCCCACTAAAGGAATGATACCATCGCTCATGTATACATATGATATACAGTCTCCAAGGCATGATGTGATTCATTTTCCATTTTAAAAAATATACAACGGTTATAAAAATTTATTTAATGATTATATATTATTTTAATGTCATTCATATTATTCAGTATTTGTTTGATAGATATCCTATTCAATATAATCGATACTTTCAACAAAAAACCATGAGAAATCTTGGAAATTAACACTCCAAATAGAAAAATTAATAAAATATTATTAATAAATGAGTGGTAAAATATTATTATGGGATCATATATGATATTATAAATATTATTATGATTCTTGTATAATTTAATAATATTTTTAAACACACTATACTTGAGTTTTTTTACATGAATAGAGGAAATCAGACCAACAATAACGGATTTTTGTCTCACTTTTATTTCTGTTGGAGACATACCTTACAGACAACATGATTATTTTATTTGGAGTATATTTTTCTCGTCAATTTCCTTTATGAGTATTATTATGAATATTATGGTATTTTAATAACTATATATTTTTCTTTCATTAATGGGGCTTATGATTCTACTGATCATATAGAGGTAAGGGTTATTAAACAATGTATTTATTATTCATGATTGATTATGATTACATTTCCACTAGGGAACACTTTTCTTCCATTTACATGTTTTTAAAAATTATTCTACTAATACTATCAAAAAATTTAAAATATTTTTACCCACGTTTGATGTTTTAAAATAGGTTTTTGTAACAAATATTTTTTTATAATAGATGTACATTCTGTCTTTTTTGAAAAAAACACCAAAAGATGTTTTTTAACATATATGAAATTAGTTGTTTTTTCCACCAAACACTTTATTGTATTAAAAATTCATTATCAATTTTATTTGATTCCTTTTAATGAAAATTTTTTATTTTAAAATTTCATAGCCTTTTTAATAAATGATTTTAATGTAAAAAAGATATTATTTCCCTTAAAAATTTTCTAATAATTTTATAAGAGTATTTTAATCAATGTAAAAATCTTTTGTTGAATCTTATTCATTATTGAGGTTGATCACTTATGATGAATTCAAAATATTTTTTTGAATGATTTATGTGTAAATTTAACATTGGATGTTCTATTTTGATACCATTCATAGTTTATGGTTAAATTATATATATTTTATATTCTTTTTTAAATAGGAATGTTTATGTTTCACTCTTTTCATGAGAGGGATGATTTGGACATAGTAAGTATCAGACATGGCCCACAATATCCCATCAATACATTGATTAGTCTAATTAGACAAACTAGTTTTTTTGGATAATTTCACAACCGATTATGTGTCTTATTCTAACTGAAGCATTCACAGTTGGTTTATGATATACCATATTATGTATACCCTTATTATGATATTAGTTATTAATATTCCATGTTATTATTTGAATAGTATAATATCCTTCATTATGTTTCATTCTCATGTAATTA
Source organism: Viscum album (assembly GCA_963277665.1). Taxonomy (NCBI): domain Eukaryota; kingdom Viridiplantae; phylum Streptophyta; class Magnoliopsida; order Santalales; family Viscaceae; genus Viscum; species Viscum album. The sequence goes on from OY728161.1 coordinate 1,879,553,968, forward strand.
TTTTTATGGAATTATTTTATCATATTTCATTCCAACCAAATTATTCCTAGGTTATTGATTAAATGGATTTTTATATAGTCAATCACCCTCCCAAAACAATTTATTATTTTTTATGATATAATCCTCTATATGTATAACCTTCCCAAAACAAGTTATTATTTTTTATGATATAATCCTCTATATGTATACCCTTAATGAGAATCTTAGCTCACCACTTTCTTATATATCATATTTTCCTAGGATTATACGATTAACATTATGACTAATGTGCAATGTTACACTAAGGGGATTGTTGGAATGATTGTAGAAAATTATTTTTGTATTTTATTTTTTAAAATTTTATATGAATTTAAAATATGTATCTATTTTACCAAGACTAATAAACTATTAGGTCATATAGTTTTTTGATTCCTTGTAGATTATTAAAATTTAATAAAGTAAGAAAATTGACATGGGTTGTTGGGGACATGGTCATTATAGATAAAAAATAAGATTTTTAATATATTCTTATGTTTTAGTATTCATAAGTGATGTGTGGTCCTATTTTTCCCATGATACTAAATACTTGGATTCAAGAATGTTATGATTTTATATTATTTATCATAATATGATGTAAATTTAATTTAACAAAATTAGGGTCTTTATAGTTGTTATCATATGATAGTTTTCAAAAATTGGGAATTTGTCATGAACCATCTCGGGTACCCACCTAACTTGATAATTGAGCCGACTGTGACAAAGCTCGAAGGGCATTTCTCGATCCCCACAGGTCAAAAACTAGCACCTGGCATCATACAACATTCAAGTTGAAACGAATTTTTCCACAAGAATGTGGAAGCAACAAAAACAAGCCAGTATGCATAACAAACTAAACTCCACTATGAGTGAAGTACAAAAATACAATAAGGCATAAAAATCCCAAATCATTACAACCCAGGTATAAAAACAGGAAAACAGTACCCAATTTTTGGAGGAAACAACTCATAAAGACTAAGGGTCAACAACTTGATCCACCTCCATGTTATTCTTTCCCCTTGGTCAAACCTGAATGAAGGAACTCTACAAACACCCAAAGGAAAAAAGTAGTGTGTGATCTAGAAATCCCAGTAGAGTCTCACCATGGATTACATAAGAAATTCCCATAATAAATTAACTAAGTAAGTGCATTCAATTTAAAAATATAAGAAAGTTTTACATATTAAAGAATAATTAAACAAATCATGCTTTAAATTTCAAATAATGGAAATAAATATTTTAAGTAATGATTTTTACAAATTATGGAATATTTCTAAAATAATGGCTTAAATAAAAACAGTTACATAAAATAGTATATGTAAATTTAGAAGACATGTAAATAAATTAAAAACATCGGCATACATTTGTATTTTAAATATAAATAATAAGAGAGTGACATGGTTATCTACCAAATAGGTATGATAATATTCCTAAATACAGGGCTCCACACTCTCTAAGTGAACTCAGTAAATGTGTATACACACATCTCGATGAAACTGGCCGAAGGCGACATGTCACCAAACCCATCAAGGATATGACCTACTAAATGATTTTTTTAGAACATTGTAATAGCATAGAGTCTGTCCACATAACTCACTAACCACCTAAGGCTTGCATGTGATCTTATATAATCAATGATGGGAAATTAATTTTGAGACTTCTTAAAAATACAATTGAATCCCATTCTTTAATTTCCATTCCAATTTCCATTTAAAACCAAAATGGGTTTTAATAAAAAAAACATGCCTCTTTTCAAGATAAAACCAATGTGTTTTTATCAAAAAAATTTAAGCCATGTTCACAAGTTATAAATCCATTCAAAACAAAATCCATCATTTCCCAATTTACTCAAAAAATTAAATTCAACAATTTAATTGAAATTTTTTTTATAAACACTCCAATGTAAATTTAACAATTTAAATCATTACTTGAAATAAATCAAATAATTCAAGGTTAATCATTTTTTTAGAAAATCAGGACGGAACAACCAACCTCAAGGTCGTCGATGTCAGTAGAAATGATTAACCATTATATATGGTTCAATACCCCTCTACATGACTGAATTTTATTTAGCGTCAGAACAACAATGTTCAACATTTTTTAAGGGTTCCTATAAGGAATACTATTTATTTTATTTGAAACTAAAATATCATATGTAATGATGGTTTCTCTCTTCGAAATAATTCTTAAATTACTGTTCTAGGCCATTGAATTCACACATAATATCCTCCATAAGAATAATTATCATTGATAAACTCACAATTTTAATGTTAATAATATTATTAATAAACCTTTGATAATATTGAAATTATCATTTGATAATTATATTAATTAACCTTTGATAAAATATGTAAAAATTATATTTGATATTTCCATGAAATTGATCTTTGATAATTCTTTCCAATTATCATTCAAAAATTCATAACAATTATCTTTTAATAAATTCACAATATTTATTATTTAATATTTTTTATAGATATTAATTTAATTAATTGAGTAATTATATTATAATAATTACTCTTTATAAAATAACATTTTTTTAAATTTATCTACGAATAATTTGATGAAATTATCATTTGATAATTTTCTTTATAAATACCTTCCAATAATCTTTTTCTATTATCCTTAGGTAATAAAGGAAATTATCATTTTCTAATTTCATTTAATTACACCTTGATAATCCCATGTGATTATCATTTGATAAAACATAAATTATATTTTGATAATTTTGTGAAATTACATTTTGATAATTATATGAATTTATCATTTGCTAATTATTCAAAGTTATCCTTTAGTAATGTTGACAATCAATCCATGTGATTATTACATTAAAATGATCCTTTTATAAAATTGGATTATCATAAATAATAATCCATGATGAAATCATCTAAAAAATTGTTGGAATTATCTCTAGATAATTCAAGGTTGGTCATTTTTTTCCATAATGTTTTTCTTTTGAGTTATAAAAATAATGGAATAAATGAAATTATTAAATAAAAGAAATAAAATTAATCTGTAAACCTTTAACTCTATATCACAGTCAAAACACACAAAACCATATGCAGGACCACCACCATCGAAGAAGATCGCCGAAGTGGAAGAACAAAATAGATCCACCGGTCACATGCAAAAGAGATCCGAGAATGTTTGGTTTCAATGGGGCCAACCAAGGATCAATGAAGAAACAAACATGTATTTCAATACCCATGCCGCATTTGTTTCCCCAATTAATGAACACCAATTCAAAATGATTAAAATACTCAATTGAGTGTTTAAAAACACCTCCATTAATGCGCTAATAAAATAAAAGGTAGAAAAAGATTCATATTTTGATGTATTTGAAACTCCCTCACCGTAAAAATGGAGTGTGGCGTGAATGTTAGTGATGATGAAAAATGCTTCGTTTTTTTAACAATTAAAAGAATTTAATACAAATAATTATTTAATGTAAAAATTAAATGACACCAATGATCCATTGAAAATAAAAGTAATACCCCCTCTTGGGTAAACACCTCATTCTGAACCCCACAGTGGTCTCAAATTTCTCATATTATGAGAGTTTCAGAGATATTAATGATTTATTACTAAAAAATCATAATAATTAATTAATTAATACATAAACCATTATTTTTGCAAGGGAGATGTCCAAACACCCAACACATACAAATTTTATACCCCATCTAGGGTAAACTCCTCATTCTAGACACATTGGTGCTCTCAGATTTCCCATAAGATGCACTGTCTGGGATATATTTAATTATTTTTAATAAATAATATATTAAATATTATTTAAAAACATTATATCATGAATGAGGAAACCAAAAGTCTAGCACCTTTGAATTTTATACCCCTCCTAGGGAAAACACCATATTTCAAACATTACTATTGTTTCAAATTTCTCATACAATGGACCATTTTGAAATTATTCAATTATTTTGAATAAATTTCACATACTTAAAATAATATATTTAATATTATTATTTTGTCATCTTCGAGACTTTACAGACCTCAAAAACTCATACTTATACTGTTTTATAACTTATAAAATATTTATTTGAAAATTCTAGAGTATTAATTTGGTGTTTTACCATTCCGTGACATGTATAACAAGAATGAAACTTTTTATAGATAAAATATTTTTTCCAATTAACATAATAATAATTTAATATATAAATGTTTAGGAATACTTGAAAAAGTAATGGGATGTTACTACCTTACCACCATGGGAACTTTCTGTCCCATGAAATCCTATGAATGATCCTCTGCTTCAAAAAAGATGAGGCCACTTGTCTCCCATAAGTGCCTCTCTTTCCCACACCTCATGAGAATCAAAATCATGCTACCATAGTACATGGACCATAGGTACCATCCTCCCATGAAGTACCTTGGTCTTAGAATCAAAAAACCTAACTGTTTGTTCAGTGACAGATAAATCTGGTTCAATATCAAGATCACACCAGCTCAAAACATGAGATGAATCAGAGATATACTTTCTTATCTACGATACATGGAACACATTATGTATCGACGTGAGCTGTGGTGGTAGAACAAAATGGTAAAAACATTTCCTACCTAACTAACAACCTTGAAAGGTCCAAAAAATGAGGAGTATGCTTCCCTTGACTCCCTAGCTGTTGATGGCCTAATCGGGGTGAAACCTTCAATAAAACCTGGTCACCAACTGAGAACTCCAAAGGCTATGGTGATGATCAACATAAGACTTTTACTGGCTCTGTGTTGTCAACATTATATAAAGAATCAACTGGATCTTAGCTGTTGTCTCTTGGACCAAACTCGGTCCTACCAAGGAACTTTCACCAATCTCTGAACAACATAAAAGACATTTACAAGGACGTCTATAACATTACTCCAAGGGATCCATTGAGATCGCAGACTGATAAATTTTGTTATAAGAAAACTCAAACAGCCCTAGATGATCATCTCAAGCCCCACCAAAGTCCAGAACACAAGTGTGAAGAATATCCTCAAGGATCTGTGTAGTTATCTCTATCTAGACAACTGACTATGGATGGTAGGTCGTGCTCAAATGGACCTAGTATCTCATTGCCTCTTGAAGGCCTCTTAAAAAGTGAGAAGTAAAATGAGGTTCCCTTTTACGGAATATATCAGATGGAAATCCATGAAAATGATCAATTTCATTCACATAATGATTTCCCAACACATCAACTTTGGTTATATCTCAAATGGGTATAAACAGAGCTGACATGGTCAGCCTGTTGATCATAACACATATTGAATTCTTTTTTCTATGGGTTCATGGAAACCCAACCACAAAGTCCAAAAATATTTCATCCCACTTCCATGCAGGGACTGAAAGTGGTTGATGAAAACCCGAAGGTTTCCAGTGCTTATCTTTCACCTGCTATCATGTATAGAAACGAGACACAAACTCAACAATGTCTCGTCTCATACCTAGCCACCAGAACTATCACCGTATATCATAGAACTTCTTCATGGTTCCTGGGTGCACATCCCACTAGGAGTTATGGAAATCTTCCATCACATCCTTCATTTCCACTGAAAACACTCTGTAACAGTTTCAATAACATAGAACACACTCTTTGGAGAAAGACCACTAGGTGTCGGTCTCCCCGCCATAATGAGAGTCCTTGATGTTAATGAACTATTTATCAAGTTGTTGCTCTTGAAGAATGAACTCGAGAAGAGAAGTTGTCAACTGAACACTAGCTAAAGAAACTTCAACCCCCTTCCACTAAACTCTAATATGAAACTGAGAAAAAAGTGCCATCAAACTCCGCTCTTCTGAAGATTATTTCATATGTTGTGTTGAATGTTTCCTCATTAACGTATTTACAATGACATTCCCTTTCTCCAGGGTATTTGAAATTTCAATGTCTAAATATTTTAGGTACTCCACCCAACGCCTTTAGCATAGATTCAATGATTTTTAAGAGAATATATAACTCAAGCTCTTGTAGTATAAATACAAAGTAAAACCTTCTCTACAAAGGTAATTTCACCAAAACATAAGTATGTGCATTGCAACTTCATGTTCATGGTCATGGGTAGGATAGTTCTTCTCTATAGGCTTAAGTTGATGATATCCATAGGCAACAACTTGACTACCTTGCATAAGGACACATCCCAATTCTGAACCCGATGCATCACCGAAGTCCACTTATCCTTTCCAAGCCTCGGGAAGAGATAAACCCAGCACAACATTCAATAGATGCTTTAACTCAAAAAAAGAACAGTGAAATTTATCATTCAAAGAAAACTTCACTCCCTTTCGAGTCAGAGTAGTCATCGGAGAAGTTAAATTTGAGAAGTCCTTAACAAATCGGTGATAATATCCTACTAACCCTAAGAATATCTGAATCTTGAAAACATTTCATGGTAGTTCCCAGTTCATAATAGCATTCACCTTCTCTGGATCAACAGATATTCCTTGTTCTGACACCACATTCCACAATAATTTCACCTCCCAAATTCAGAAATCACCCTTTGAAAGCATGGCATAATGTCAGTGATTCCTTATCAGATTCAGAAATGTTCCCAAATGATACCCATGATCCTACTCGAACATAGAGTAGATAGGAATGTCGTCCACAAAGATTACCACAAAGGTATTCAAATACTCATGGAAAAAATTGTTCATCAAAGCCATAAAAACTATAGCATCATTTGTTAGGATGAAGGACAAAACAAGGAACTCATAATGTCCATACCTACTCCGAAAAGAGATTTTTGAATGTCATATTATTTTATCCTCAACTGATGGTATCTAGATCAAATATCAATAATATAAAACTACTTTTCCCCTTTCAATTGATCAAACAAATTATCAATTCATGGTAACAAATATTTTTTCTATATCGTAACTTGATTGAGCTTTTAATAGTCTACATATACGCAAAGAGAACCATCAACACTCTTGTTGAAGAGAACCAGCACTTCCCAAGGTTACACACTCGGGCGTATAAGTCATTTCTCAAGAAGATCATATAACCGAGACTTTAGTACTTTTTGTTCAGCTGGAGGCATTCTATAGTAGGTAATAGAATTTGGTTGAGTACCAAACATTAAGTCAATAAAAAAATCAACCTCCCTTACTAATGGAAAACCAGATAATTCATAAGGAAACACATCAAGAAACTCATCAAAGATTAAATGAATATCCCCACACATTGAATCCATCTCTAGATCATATTCAAACCCTGATATAACATTCCCCAACTCTGGATAATTGGGTCTGGCTCTACTCAACCGTTGGTCACAATCTCCTTGAAAGACAAAAGGGACACCACATGGTGTAGTAAGGTAGACTCATTGAAGATAATAATTGATCTGGGATTTATGGGAAATGATCCAATCCATCTCGAATATGACGTCCAGAGATTTCATGTTGAGAACCAAAAAACTCCCAACAAGCTCGACATCTGATATATAGAAGACCCAAGAAGGACTACGAAGACCATGTTATCACATTGTACCAAGGGGTGTAGTAATATAAATTTAACAAGATAAAATCTCCATAGGTATATTACAAAGATTAACAATATGGGTTGACAAAAATGAGTGAGATGCACTGGTATCAAATAGAGAAGTCACTAAAGATGAATCTATAGAAATTGTACCTATCACAGTTGCAGGACCAGTGTCTTCTACCTCTGGTGACTCATCCACTATGTGAAGAAGCTTTTTTAAGGATGCCTATGGCTGGAACCCTTTGGGAATGTAATGTATTTTATTTCCCCACATTTTTTGTAAGTTTTTATTATCCTGTTCCACTTCGTGTAGAATAGATGTGGTGTAAGAATATTTGTAAGTTCCCTAAACATCCGTAGGAGCTACAATTCTTAGGTTCCTCAATACAAACCCTCTTAGAATGTCATGGCTTTCCACATTGATAGCAATTTAATGAAGTCCCTAATTGTTCTACATGAGGTATGGATTGACTCTACTGTCGAGAACTACCATGATAAATATCACACTTTATTTTTCCTTTAAAGGAACCAACACTTACACTAAAAGAAAAATGTACACCCTTCAACCCTGACTTTCTTTCTAGGCCCATATCAACCATCATATACCTATTCAGCACAACCACATATGTGGGAAACATCAGTAAGAAAACCTGAGAATGGATATCTGATTGAATCCCCAACTTGAATCGTCAAGCATTCATCTTCTCATTAGATACAGTCTCAGGAAAAAAATGCACCAACTCAGCAATGTGATTTGAGTATTCATCAATGGTTTTTTTGGCCTGATCATGATTGAAAAACTCTTCAACCTTAGACTACACCATTGAATTGAGATAGAACTAGTTACTAAAAATAACCTTGAAGTCTTTCCACTCTAAACCCTCAAGTTTCCCAGTCGTCACTTTCGTGTCCCAACATCACCTGTTTGATCCCTCCAGCACAAAGCTAGAATACTTCACCATGATTGCATCTGGTGTCTCCAAGAACCCGAATAGACGTTTAATATTACTTGACCATTACTCATCATGTTGAGGTTCAATGGAGGCTTTAAAACTAGTGGCTTCTAGCATAGGAACACTTGAGAATGATTTCACATAATATCCTTATAAGTATCTATACCTAGAGCCTGAATGGGAACTAGAGGTGGTGCATATCCCAGAGCATGGATAGTGTTAACAATCACCTCAAACAGAACCAGATCCACAATAGGACTCACTTGTTGATATTCATTAGTACCCTCGTTTTGGATCTTATTCCCACTTCTTTTCATAGGCATGATGCTACACAACATCAGAAAATAAAAAAACATTATATTGACACTCAAACTCAGTAACAAGAAAAACTATTCTTCATAGAAGGGATAAACATGAAATGGATTCCACTCAATCCAAATCAAAATATGTAAATTACTATAAAAAATCCACAAGTTTTATTTCACTAACCAACCCTAGTGACTTAAGGTTCAATGCGGTGAGAACTGGCCAGGAACTAAATCACAACTACCTCCTATATCCCGACAAGAATACTCAAATGCATACTGTCATCAAGGAAAGATCCTTACCCAAGCTTTGATACCACTTTTTCATGTACCAGCTTGGGTACCATCATAACACGATAACTGATCCGACCCTGACATAGCCCGAAGGTCATTCCCAATCCCCACAGGTCGACGACTTGCAAATGGCATTATACAACATACAAGTGGAAACAATTTTTTCCACAAGAATGTAGAAGAAAAAAAGGTAGTATGCATAAAAAAAGAAACTCCATTGGGGGTGAAGTACCAGAATAAAACAAGGAAAAAATCGCAAATCATTACAACCTATGTTTGAAAATAGGAAAACACAACCCAATTCCTGGAGGATACAACTCACCAATACCGAAGGTCAACAGCTTGATCCACCTAAAAGTGATCATTTCCCCATGATTGAACCTGGAAGAATGAAGTCTACAAACACTCGAAGTAAAAAAGTAGGGTGTGAGATAAAAATCCCACTAGGATCTCACCATGAATTACATAACAAATGCCAATAATAGATTAATTAAGGAAGTGATTTCGTTTTTAAAAGATAAACAAGTTTGACATATTAAATAGTAATTAAAAAAATCATGCTTTACATTTCAAATGATGGAAATAGATATTTTAAGCAATGATTTTTATAAATAATGGAATATTTATAAAATAATGGCTTAAATAAAAACTGTTACATAAAACACTTTATGTAAATTCAGAAGACATGTAATGTAGTTTAAAAAATTGGAATACACTTATATTTTAAATATAAATAACAAGCAAGCGAAATAGTCATATGCCAAATCTGTATGATAATATTCTCGATTATTGGACTCTGCACTCTCTAAGTAAACTCAGCAAAATGTGTATACACAGTTCCCACTGACACTAGACAAAGGTGACTTGTCACTAAACCATCAGGGATGTGACATGCTGCATGTATGGTTTAGGATGTTGTAATAGCGTAGAGTGTGTCCAAATAACTCACTAGATACCTAAGGCTTTCATGTTCTCTTACATAATCAATGATGGGAAATTTATTTTAAGACTTCTTATAAATACAATTGAATCTCATTCATTCATTTCCATGTCAATTTTCCATTTAAAACCAAAATGAGTTTTAATAAAAAAACATGCCTCTTTTTCAAGATAAAACCTATGGGTTTTTATCAAAACATTTTAAGAAATGTTCACAAGTTTTAAATCCATTTAAAACCAACTCTATAATTTCATTATTTATTCCAATAATTAAACAGAAAAATTTAATTTAAAAAGTTTCAATAAAAACTCCTATTTAAATTCAACAATTTAAATCATCAATTGAAATAAATTAAACAATTCATGGTTAATTATTTTTGTGAAAATCAGGACAGAACCACCAACCACAAGGTCATCAATGTCAGAAGCAATGATTAACCATCCTATGTGGTTTAATACCCCTCTACATGATTTAATTATCATAAGTGTTGACACACCAATCTTCGACATTTGTCAAGGGTTCCTATAATCAATACCCATTATTTTATTTCAAAATAAAATATCATATGCAATGACGGTTACTATTTCCTAAATAATTCTTAAATTATTGTTCTAGGCCATCACATTCACACACAATATCCTCCATAAGAATAATTATCTTTGATAAAATCAAAATTATCATTTTAATAATATTAGTAATCACCCTTTGATAATCTCAAAATTATCGTTATATAATTATATTAATTATCCTTTGATAAAATATATAAAAAATTATATTTTATATTTCCATGAAAATGATATTTCAAAATTCTTTACAATTATTATTTGATAATTATTAAAAATTATACTGAGATAAATTCACAATATTTATCTTTTAATAATTTTTTTATAGATATTATTTTTATTAATTCATTAACTATATTCTAATAATTACTCTTTATAAAATTTCTTTTTTTAAACTTATCTAATGATAATTTGATGAAATTATCATTTGATAATTTTCATTATAAATACCCTCCAATAATCTTGTGATATTTTACTTGGATAAATAAATGAAATTATTGTTTTCTAATTTCATTTAATTAAACCATGATAATTCAATCTAATTATCATTTCATAAAACCAAATTCATATTTTGATAATTTGGTGCAATTACATTTTGATAATTATATGAATTTATTATATGCTAACTCTTCAAAATTATCCTTTGATAATGTTGATAATCAAGCCACGAGATTATTTCATTAAAATTAACCTTTTATAAAACTGAATTATAAAAAATGATAATTCAATATGGAATCATCTAATAAAGTGTTATAATTATCTCTCGATCATTCAATGTTGGTTATTTTTTCCATAATGTTTTTCTTTTGAATTATAGAAATAATAAAATATATGAAATAATTAAATAAAAAAATAAAATTAATCTACAATCCTATAACTCTATTTCACAAGAACAATACACAAAACCGTATGTGGATCCACCACTATGGAAGAAGATCGCTGAGTGGGAAGAATAAAACAGATCCACCTGTCACACCGAAAAGAGAACTGAGACTACTTGGTTCCAATGGGGCCAACCAGGGATAAATGAAGGAAAAATGTGTGTTTTAATACCCACACTACATGTGTTTCCACAATTAATGAACACCGAATCAAAATAATTCAAATAATAAACAGAGTGTTTAAAACACCCCATTAATTTGATGATAAATGAAACAGTAGAAAACAATCCATATTTGATGTTTTTGAAACTCCCTCACTGTAAAAATAGAGTTTGGGATGAATGTTAGTGATGATGAATAGTGTTGTGTTTCTTTATGAATTAAATTAATTTAATAAAATTTATTATATAATGTAAAAATTAAATGACACCAAAGATCCATTGTGAATGAATGTAATACTGTGTCTAGGGTAAACACCCCGATTCAGACCCAAAAATGGTCTCAGATTTGTCAAAAAATGAGAGGTTTGAGATATATTAATGATTCATTACTGAAAACTAGGAATAATTTATTAGTTAATATAAAAAGTTTTATTTTTTCAAGAAATGAATAAAAACGCTCAATGCTTACAAATGTTATTCCACTTCTAGGGTAAACACTCCATTCTGGACCCATCAATGCTCTCAAATTTTCTATACGATTCACATTTTTGGAGATATTTAATTATTTTTAATAAATAATATATTTAATATTATTTAAAAACATTATCTCATGATTGAGGCATCCAAAAGTTAAGTTCCTTCAAATGTTATACACCTCCAAGGCTAAACATCATATTTCAGACATAACCGTGGTCTCAAATTTCCCAAATGATGGACAATTTTGGATTTATTTATTTATTTTGAGTAAAATAAGGATGTTTAAAATATTATATTTAATATTTTTATTCCATTCACATTGAGACTTTTCCGACCTCAAAAATTTAGATTTATACAGTGTTTAACTTAGAAAATATTTAATTAAATATTCTAGAGTATTAATTGGGTGTTTTACTATTCTATGACATGTTTAAAAAATGCAAATTTTTACTAATAAACTATTTTTCCCAATTAAAATAATAAAAATTTAATATAATAATGTTTAGGAATACCTGAAATAGTAACGGGATGTTACAGAATTAATATTTGATATTTTTTTTAAAAAACATTACGATAATAATTTATATACGTATATATTAATAATGTTTTGTTTAATAGAAATGATAAAAATAGAGATCCCATATGATATTTGTTTATAGTTAACTTTACAAAATAATAAATTATTTATTCATGAATTGTTGACTTACTTTTTTTTGAAAACCATTTCTATTTTATAAAATTGTGGGTACTTGGAGAAACAAGGATATAAACTCATGTGAAGGAAAATGAAATGACCTCCCGAATGACATCCCCAATTATATGGAAGGAGGAGTTTAAAAATCATAGAAATTCTTAAACAAATTTCATAAGATATAGATAATAACATAAACCATTTGGAACATCCACCATCACCCATAAAGGCTCAATAACACATTGAGTCTTTTATGCGGATAAAACCACTAACATTTTGGGGATCTTATGATACAGTTGTTCAAGAAGACTGGATTAAATGAATTGATTAATAATTTTTGTTATTTAATATTATGTTAAAGATAATTTGATTCTATCAATTTATATTTTAAATTTGGAGGCTGATCAATGGTGGGAATTCAGTAAGAATACCAAGTCGAAGGATAAAATATAAGTGATGGTGTGGGAAGAATTTAAAAATAATATTTCAAAATAAATGTTTCCTGAAAACTCATCATTAAAATATGGAGAGATAATTTATAGATTTTTAATATAATAAAGGTTAATCTATAATATTTTATGAAGAAAACATCACATGGGTTCCAATGTAGACACTAGTTTTTGTTATAAAAATGATAGGGAAATAGAATAATGATTTAGTGATTTAAAAAAAACCTCCAAATAGATCTAACTATTCGAGTCTTCAATAGTTATTAAGAAGAGATTCAATGTTCTCTCAATGTAGATATGTATCTTCTATAATGGTCCCATAGATTTTTTGAATGAAAATAAATGGTAGAGTTTCATGATGGTGGATTAAATAGAAAAGGCAGAAACAATGCTCGACCGCCCACATGTAGATAATATTGGGAGAATCATCATGTGAACTACTACAAAAAGACTCATAAATGCTTCATGTATGTGAGATAATACCACCAACCTCATGAATGTTGATGAGACATGAAAAATCTAGGGAATTTGATGGAGTAAAGGATATCACCACACACAGTTCAATGCTTTGACTATAGTGAGAAATGGAATTATAGATAACAGTTCACCAAACCTATAATCCTTGAGTGTAATCAGTATCAATAGCCACCAAAACAAAATGATGAATGGAAATCATATGCCATCAATATAGGAAATTTGGTGAAATAAAATAACATCATATAAAGTACACTTCCAATTCACATAGGAATGGAAAATGTTTAATTTGATTCATTTTATATGCATTAAATTATATCTTACATGTTTACATGAACAAATGAATCAATTATTTGACACATTTTGGTATAGATATCCATAAAAATACCGATTGTTGTGATCATTAGAACATAATTGTTGGAATCTTCTCATGTTATCATATGTGGGAAGACTCTTCTAACAACTTTGGTAACACTTCCCTTGGAAGATTTCAATGTTATACTAGTCATGGATTGGATCTTGTTATATATATAACACATTAATTGTACGTAAAAGTATATATATATTCATATTTTTAATTATCCCATGATTCTCTAAAAATCCATGGATGATCATGTATCTTCTTTGTAAATTCCATCAAAGGTGTGGGTGTTGATGCAATATAAAGAATCAAACCTCACTCAAATGGTTGAGTCGAAGGAAGGAATCAACCATGTCACATCCATGACTTATTTTAAATGTATTATTTCATATAATTTCTATTATTTCATTGTTTCTAGTGGTTTCCTAGGCAATTTTTGAGAAAAGGGGGTTTCTTCACGATTTGGGCCAAACCGTGAGCCCATTTCCATATTTTAAAACAAATTTTTATTCTTTTATAAATATTTTATTTTATAACATTTCCACTCATTTCACTTCCCCCATAGCCTCCTCTGACCTATTAAAAATACCATATCCATTTTCAACCCTTAGGAACTCATAATCATGGTGGATTTCTTTGATTCATTCAAGAAATTAGGCCAACCAGTGATCCCATTTCCATATTTAAGGATATAGTTTATATCTTTATATTGTATTAATTTTTAACATTTTTATATCATTCCAACTTTAACTAGATCCCAAAAAACCAAGGTGAACCCCTATGTTTTGTTTCTTCATTTTGGAGCTCATCATCATTGTGGATTTGGGTGAAGTTCCTCAAGATTTATCAAATGATCCCAATATACAAAGGGAATTTATTTAATTCATAAATTATTAACTTTTTACTATTTTCCCCCCATTTCCATCCCCACATGACCATCTTAGTCTTATTCTAATCTCTATTTCATTTTTGGCTTCTTGGAGATTCAACTATTTGTGTATTTGGGGTGATTTTTTCGATGTTTTTGAAGTAAGTGAATTCCTCTCTTTTTCGTTCCATTTCATTAGGGTCTCTCCCCTCCTTCTTGAAGTTATAAATGTCCCACATCTAGGGATTTGTACCAAGGGTTTTTTAGATTCTCTTTCTAATATTTATCTCTTAGGATCATTTTCACTCTCTTTTGGTGCGACAGTGGGGGTGGGGGTTGATGTTCCATAAAAGGATTTTAGAGGCTTGAAACTCTTGGTAGTTTATTCCATGTATAATCATTATATAATGATATATGTTTCTAGATTTATAATTTTTTATGTTCCAAATTTTTTATTTTAGGTGTAAAAACTATTTTTTGTATCATTTTTAATCATGTAATTTTTAAGGTCAAATTTTGTGTGAAAATTGGTTTTTTACACGGCCATTCCATGTTGTACCAGTTGGTGTTGTTTATTTATTCGTGGAATGGAATTATGGAATTGTTTTAGGGATACTAGTTCTAGTTTGGTGTAATATTGGTATTAAATTGGTTTTAAAATAGGGGTTTAAAATGGATGTTTTTTGAAAAGTATTGTTATAACTTGTGAAATATCATTATTAAAATTATATGTGTTTATTTGACTTATATGAATGTTGAAAAGATTGTTTAGCTACTTTTTCAATTGTGTGTGACCAGAACTTATGTATTTATGTGTAAATGTAATTTCGTAGCATGTGTGACTTTGTTTGATCACAAATTGGGGAACCCATGTATCTAGATGGGTTGACATGTACTAGTATGCTAGTGATCAGTAGTGGTTTTGTCCCTACTTCACTTAACATGTTTGACATCGAAAAAACTAATAAGAATTTAATGGTGATGACTGGGGACCACTAGGATATGGGTATGTTACCTACTAGTGGATTGTGCATGAGAACAAATATTGTTGTAGTTACTTTCACACTGAGATACAAGGTACTTAGGGATCACAACTAACTAGTGCCTAGGGGTGCTCCTGTGTTCAGTGATCATTGAATATTTCATATTTATCATTAGATTATGGTATGTTTGGATGTGGAATTTAGCATATTTCATGTTTTATTTAAAAAAATTCATTCTATATTGTTTTCCCTTGAAACTATTTTTATTTACAGGTTTCATCCTTTAAGAATTATTGTTACCATTTCTTGTCTAAAACACTTGCAATCTTTTTATCTATGATTTTTATCACATAGAAACATTGGATGTTATCATATTGGTATAAGGCTCACACCATACTTACAGCTTTGGGTGTATGTAGAATTTTTTATGTTTGACACATGTAAGGGAAAGTCCTTTGGAGATGGTGGTTTGGGTTGTTAGATGCTTCCATGGTGCGGTGTTATGGAGATGACTCGTAGATGATAACCCCTTGTCATTTGGATGTCTTTGGGATGTTTTTTCTACTATTTTTTTTAGTTTTTGACCACTTTTGTCTAGTTTAAGACCATATATTTAGTTCTAAATTTCAGCTAAGGCTTGTTTGGTATGAATTTATCAGATTGGGTTTATTCTACCTTATTGGTTGTTTTATATATCCTAACATGGTTAAACTATACCCAAAACATTATCGAAGGCCACATTCTAAAAAAGGTATGGCCACTTTGAGTATATGTTCATGTCCTTCAGATTTACCAATGCTCCAGGGGTCTTTTTGTAACTCATGAATAGAGTGTTCCACCAGTATCTCAACTCTATCATTGTGGTATTCATGGATGACATCCTAGTTTACTCTAGATCTGAGGAAGAGAATGAGCATAAGTTATGGATTGTGTTGGGATTTTTTTGTATCACCACATTTTTTAAAAGATGTGAAAGTACACCTTCTGAATCTGGGTGGTGATGTTTTTCGGGAATGTGATCTCAGATTAGGGAGATTCAGTGGAAACCGAGAAGATCAGTGTAGTGATTTCATGGGAGCATCTGAAGAATGTGTTTATGATCAGGAGTTTTCACAGCATTGTTGGATACTACAAGTATTTTTTTTTGATTTCTCTTGGCTTGCTTCTCCCATGATCGCGCTCACCCAGAAATGGGTGAAGTTTTTTTGGGGCCCAGAATGCAATGCATCCTTCGAGGAGCTGAAGTGGTGGTTGAATACTTCCCCCGTGTTGATCTTTCTAGAACCTCTAAAGGTCTATTTTGTGTATTGTTATGATTTATGTATGGGTATTAGGTATGTTCTTGTGCAATATGGTCACATGGTGTTATATGGCTCCCACCAGTTCCAAACTCAGGAAATGAATTAACCAGCCAACAACATGAAGCTAGTAACTATAATGGAATCATTGAAATCATGGTGTCACTACCTAATTTTGGAGAAATTTGTGTTCTCTTCTGATCAAAAAAATATATCCTACATCCTCTTTCAAAAGGATCATAATCTAAGGCAGTGGCATTGGATCAAGTAATTGCAGGGGTTTGAGGAAGTCCTTTGATGTGTGTACTATGATGGGAATATTTTTTTGGATGCACGTGGCGACCAAGGAGAATAGTGTAGGTGCATTCTTTGTCAGCGTTCTGTTGAATCCTTCTCTTTCAGAGCTGATTCAATGGGGGCATCCGGGTGATGATCTGTTTTAATGGTCTAGGCAGTTTGTTCATGGTGGGGAGACTTCTTCATATTGATATATGTCTTATGATGTGGTATTGTGCTTCAAGGGATGTAAAGTGGTAATATTATCTCTACAAAAGGGGGTCATATAGGATACACACCTATCTCATTGGGTTGTCTATCCTATTTCTAACACAATTTATTATGATATTTGTCGCAAGTTCTGGTGGCCAGGCATATGACATGGCATATCTAAATTTTTATTGTGATTCTATACTTTTGATAAGGTGAATATAGAGAATCAAAATCCCTGTGGCTTGCTTAAACCATTATCTATTCTAAATTGGAAGTGGGATGATGTTTCCATGGATTTCATTTGTGGTTGGCCTTGTACACCTCAAGGAATGAATGATATCTGGGTGTTAATTGATCGTCTAACCAAATTGGTCTATCTCATTCTGATCAATGATTCAACCAAATTGGAGGAATTTGACATGTTGTATGTGCTGGATGTTATGAGGCTTCATGGTGTTTCATCATCCATTATTTCAGATATTAACCCTCAATTTTCCTATTAGATCAGGAGTAGATTTTATAAGGCATTGGGATGGAAGATTATGTGGAGTTCAGAATACCAGCCTCAATTAGTTGGTCAGATAGAGCAGGATAATAAAATTCTAGAAGATATTCTTCGATCATGTGTGATGGATTTCTATGGTTCATGGGATTTAATTTAGGATTGGTATTGTTTTTCTATAACAATAGATACCAATCCTCAATTAAGATGGCATGATTCGAGGTGCATTATGGTCGGTCATGTCGATCTCCTTTGTATTGGGTTGATGTCGGTGAGACCTTGTTGTTGGGTCTGAGTATTGTGCTGGAGACGTTAGACAAGTTTCAGATGAAAAAAATAGGTTTTTGACAACTCAGAGTCAACATAAGTCTTATTCCGATCAGAGGTGTCAATATTTGGAGTTTTTGTGGGTGTTTGAGTATTTTTGAAAATGGCACCTCACTTGGGTCATCTCCATCTTGTTAAAAAAGGTAATCTAACACCATGGTATAAGGGACCATTTGATATAATTTATAGTATTGGTAAAGTGGAATACCGGTTTTCTTTTCTTTCTTATTAGACATCGATCTATGAGGCGTTCCACATATCCCAACTAAATAAATACAATCCGGACCCATCCCATGTTTTGATTTGGGAAGAGATAGAGTTGGAACTGGATCTGTGTATGATTGAGTGACATGTGTGTATTGTGGTATCCCAATAAAAGGTTCTTAGAGGTAATTAAATTCCTTTGGATTGATTCTTCTCGCATCGTGGTACTGATGAGCATGAGACATGAGAGCAGATGTCTTGGGTCGAAGGGCAGTTTCTGTTTCTCTTATCTAATCAGGCTTCAAGCTAACTTTCCGAGGGCAGAAAGTTTTTATGATTGGGAAACTTTTGAAATCCATGAATTCTTTAAAAGGTAAATTTTTAATATTAAATATATTTATTATTATTTTGGAGGGTTTCTTTGGCATTTTTATCGAAAATAGTGGTTTCTTCAAGATTTGGGCCAAACTGTGAGCCCATTTCTAGATTAAAAAACAAAATATTATTATTTTATAAATCCTTTATTTTTTTACATTTTTCTCCTATTAAACATCCCATTTTTTCTCCCCTATAAAATTCATACCACTATATATATTTGGGCCCCATAGGAACTCACCAACATGGTGGGTTTGGGTTATGTATTAAAGCAGTGGGCCAACTCATGAGCCCATTTCTAGATTTAAGGAAATAATGTATTTATTTTATATATTATTCATTTAAAACAATTCATTCCACATCTCACTATAGCCCAAAAATTCTAGGCACACCCACATGTTCCATTTTCCCTCTTTGTAGATCATCTTCCTCATATATTAGGGTGAATTTCATCAACGTTTCTCAAATCATCTTGATTGGAAATGGGAATTTTTTGTTTTATAAATAATTAATTTTTTACTCTTTTCCCAAATTTTTTTCCCCACTCAAACTAATAATTCTTATTGTAACCTCCCATTCATTTTTGGATTCTTGGAGATTCAACTATTGGTGTATTTGTGGTGATTATTTCAATGTTTCTCAAGTAAGTGAATTCCCCCTTTTCCTTCCATTTCTTTAGGGATTACCCTCCTTCTTCGAGTTATAAATTTACAGAAACTAGGGATTCATACCTAGGTTTTGGTTTTGAGCTTCATGCTCCAATATTGTGGTTTTTGGTTCATTTTCACTCTATTTTGGTGCGGCGATAGTGCAGTTGATGTTTTGTATAAGTATTTGAGGGTTTTAACATTCTTGTTAGGTGATTCAATGTGTAAGAATTTTAGAATAAGTTATCTCACTGGATTTATATTTTTTTTTATTTCATTATTTCATTTTTTGGGTGTGAAAAATTATTTTTGGTAGCATTTGTTAACCTGTTGATTTATTGGTGCCGATTTTGGGTGAAATGGATATTTTACATGTACATTCCATGTTGTACCAATGTGTGTTGCTTATTTTTTCATGGAATGGATATATAGAAATGATTTAGTTCTAAAAATTCTGGTTTTGGGTAATATTGTTATGCATTTTGTTTTAAAAGAGGGGGTTTAAATAGATTTTTTCTGCCAATATTTTTAATAACTTATAAAATTGTTTTATTGAAATTATAATTGTATATTTGAGTTATACGAATGGTGAAAAGCATGTTTACATACTGTTTTGAGTGGTTATGACTAGAACTGGTGTTTATATTTGTAATTGTAATTTGGTGTCATGTAATACTTGTTCGACCACAAAGGGGGAATCCGAGTATCTGGGTGGGCATATGTGTACTAGTACACTAGTCATTAGAAGTGGTTTTGTCCCTATTTCACTTAGCAAGTTTAGAATTGAGAGCACTAAAATACTATAATGGTGAAGATTAGGGACCACTCAGTTATGCGTATGTTCCATACTAGTGGCTCATGTATGAGAACAGATATTGTCATAGTTACTTTCACACCGAGATATAAGGTACCTAGGGCTCACAACAATCTAGTGCCCAGTGGTGTTCTCATGTTTAGTGCTCATTGAGTGTTTTGTATTTATATTTGTCTCATGGTGTGTTTGGATATGAAATTAAATATCCTGCATGTTTTAATTAAAAGTGTTCATTCATTAATGTTACCACTTGAAAATTGTTTTCATTTGAATGTTACATACATTAAAAATTATTGCTGCCATTTTTTGTTAATAGAACTTGAAAGCTTTTTATCTATAATTTCTGTCACCTGGAATCATTGGATGGTATCTTATTGGGATTATTTTCACACCATAATTTCACAATTTTGTGTAAGTATGCTTGATTATGTTTGACATAGGTAAGGCCAAAGCCTTTGGATAGTTTGGTTCGTGTTGTTAGTTTCTTTGGTGGTACAGTGTTGTAGAGTGGGATCATGGGTGATGACCCCTTATCATGTGGTGGTCCTTTGGATTTTTTCTGATAATTTAGGTAATTTTTGACCTATTTTTTCATTTTAAATCATTTTATTCAGTTCTAAATTTTAGTTAAGGTTTGTTTTGCATGAATTTTCATATTGGGTTTATTCTTTTTTATTGATTGTTTTATGTATCCTAACTCAGGTAAACTATTCCCAACCCATTTTTTTGTGAAACTAGGGAACTTTTTTCAGACCATGTGGATAGAGAATGCCTTAGGTTTTTCCCATGGGATTTGTTGGGTGTTGTTTTTGATGGTGACTAGATTAGGATCCTGAAAACGAGGACGAAATACCCATTGTGATGGGATACCAAGATGTATTTCTCAAAGTGTTACCTAACATACCCCATATCATTATGAAGTGTTCTTAATAGAAAATTTACCCATGTCCGATCCTATCTTATAATTCCCATATGTTATTTCTCCTCTTGAACTGTATTATTTCTAGAAGAATCTATAAGATCACTTGGATATGATGTTTATACGGCACACTGAATCGATTTGGGGATCATTGATGCTCCTTGTCAAGAAGAAGAATTGATCAATGTGGCTATGTATCTATTAAAGAGATCTAAATATGATCTCCATAATGAAAAATACCATCTCCCATTGATTGATGACCAATTTAATCAAATATGAGGGGATCCTTACTTATCAAAGGAGTATCTTCATTTTGAATTTCATAAACTAAAGGTGAAAAAGTATGATGTTCGGTAGGATGCTTTCTCTAAAAGGTTTGGGAATTATGTGTTCCTAGTGACGACCTTATGACATTGTAATCCCCTAAAAATCATCATGTATTTGATGAATAGAGTCGTAATATACTAAATTGAAAAAAATTGTTATTTCTTATCAAGGATATTCTAATCTACACCAAGAGAAAGTATGAACAAGATGAAAACATAAGGATTTTTCTAGCAACATTTAGGAAGGATAAATTGTATACCAATTTTAGCATGTGTGACAAGTGTATATTCTAGGTTATATTCTCAGTGAACATGATGATAATTGAAGAATTTTCTGTGGACCCTTCAAAAGAAAAGTTAATTGAGGAATGGTGGAGACTTAGTTGTGTTGCAGAAACCCGTAGTTTTTATGTATTATCAGGGTAATACCAACATTTTGTGAGAAATTTCTCACTATTTAATAGCCCACTAACAATGTTAACATTGAAAGAGGTAGATTATGTCTAGACTGAAGATCATGAGGAAACAATTAAGGATCTCATAGAGAGGCTAATAACAATCCATGATAAGAACTACCCCATTATCTGGATCTTTCGGATAGGATTATTTCCTTGAAAATATTGAGGTACTACCTCTATACTAAGAAGTGAGAGACATTTACTGGTTAGAAGTTTCCAAAGTATATTTTTTCCCAAACATAACTCATCATACGTCAAAGAAGATTTTTAGATCCATTCAAGGACCATGACTTATCTTTTTATCACACCCCAAGAAAAGTGAACTAGTTTGCTTATGATCTTACATGAAAATAACCAACTACCTTATCCCTATTGAGAATTTAAAAATACCCCATCTTTCATGATATAAAAAGGATTTATTTAGAAATCATTATAGAAGAGAGTACATCTGAAATTTCTCGTATCATTTTCTAATCTACTATCCAAGATAAGATAATGGTGGCACAAAGGGATGACATGGAGCATCAATAGAAGGTGAAATCGGTAAAATAAGGGAAGCTATATGAGTTCCACATGAATGAGGATGGAGTTATCCAATTTGGAACAAAACCATGTGTTCCTTCATCACCTAAGATAAAGAAGGATATATTAGATAATGCACAAATCTCAACATTCTCTACCCATCCTAAAAGTACCATGGTGTACCATGATCATTGATATAACTTCTGGTGAGACAGCATGAAAAAGAGAATAGTGGATTATATCTCATGGTGTTTGGTATTTCAGAAAGTAAAATAATAAATACATTATTTAAATAGATGAAGAAACAATTTCCTATGAAAACATTGAAATGGGAGAATTTCATTATGGACTTCATCCTTGGTCTCTCAGATACATCGAAAGAAAACAATGCAATATTCATTTTGGTGGATCAACTCACTAAGACTACCAACTTCATTTCTATTCTAATGTATACATAACTTGAATAAAATTCCATGATATATGTAAAGGATGTGGTGAGGTTTCAATGACTTCCTCTTTCGATCATATCTGATCATGATCCAAGGTTCACATTTAAATTTTGGAGAATTCTTCAATATGCATTAAGTAATGAATTGGGATTTAATATGGACTATCACCCCCCAAAATATTGGACAATATAAAATGACTATTCAAACACTTGATGATATCCTAGGATCCTTATAAATTGAATGAAATGATGGATAGGATCAACATATCCCATTATTTTAGTTATCATATATAAAAAACCACTTGAGTATTCCGATGACTCCACAGGAAGCTCTAAATGGGAAGTGATGCAGAACTAAAACTTGTTGGGATAATCATGGTGAATGAAATCTACAGGGTCCTGAACATTTGAAAGAGAGGTTATAGAAGGTTCAATACATCCCATAACATTTAAATGATTCTCAGAGACTATACGAGGGTTATGATGACAACTGTCAAAGGAACTTGTTGTCTGAAGTCAGATACAAGGTTTCCATTTGAATATCGCTATGGAAGAGAGTCACGTGTTTTTGGAAAGAATGGTAAGATTAATTCAAGGTACATTTTACCCTTTGAGATCCTTGATCACATAGGATAAGTAGAATATCATCTTGTACTTCTACCATCCCTATATCAAGTTCATGATTTATTCCACATATAACGAATAAGAATGTACATACCATCTATATTAAATATAATGAACATTGAAGTGGTATTGTTAGAAAATATTATTGCTGATGAGGAGTATCCAGTGATGTTTTGCGACTGGAGAGACAAGGTTCTACCTAAATAGACCACTCACTTGGTAATGTTACTATGGAGAAAGTACATGTATGGAGAAGTGACATAGTAATTGGAGGAATGAGTGAAGGATAAATATCGTAACTCTTTTTAACCTTAGTTTTTTAAGTGCAATTTTGAGGATTAAATTTCTAAAAGGGGGAATAATGTACTAAATGAAAATTTTATCAATATAATTTTTACTTTTTTATTCATGTCATGAAGTATAAAACAAATACATAATATATAGAATCCAATAAAAACAATATTTTCATAAATAGTGAATGAAATGAGTTGTATTTATAGATATTAAAGAAACCCATACCAATATAGTATTAACCTAATAGTTTGAATAGTAATATGAACATTGGAATAACAATATGTCTGTTAGAAAATAAAACTCCGCTATGAATTTATAAATAGAATTTAGGTGTCTTATATATAAAATATGATTTTAATATATTATGATATATGTAAAAAAATTCAAAAAGATAAATTAAGTGTTGTTATTTTTAGAAAATGTAAATATTTATTTACAATTTTATAATTAATATATTGATTTAAAAGAAAAAATATTTTCAAAAAAAATATTCATAAATTAATATTTTGCTGTATTATTTTTATAAGATAATTTTAGGATACTTTATTTTATTGTTCAATGTATTAAAAATCATTTATAATATTAAACTCAGTATTTTTCATATACATGTTGATTTAATTAGAAATATTCATTTTCTAATATTTAGAGATTTTTTTTATAAAATGAAGCCTATTTTTAGTATCTATTAGTCTAAAAAATTTATATTTATTTTTTGGTATTTTTCTAAAATAGATGATTTTTTAGTGATTAGTGAAATATAGTAATTTAGGAAATAAGGTTAATACATGATTTTTTGTGTCAAAGATGATGTTTGGATGATGTAACAACATATTAGCTCAAACTTTCCTAATCCATAAAATGTATTTGATCAAATTAAGAAACACTATTTAATGTATTGGGCTAAAATAATAAAATAATTAATATAATAATCATAAATACCTCTCCCCTCCCCTATAAAAACAACCCCTCACCCCCTATTCTCCTAAAACCTTATAATAATTTTATCATGAAAAAATTATACTCAATTAACATCCAAAACATCTTCCTTAATTTCAAGATCTAATGGTCACAACAAAATACCCAACCTAAGTTTCGTAAATATGTTCTCAAAGAGACGATATTCAAGAGGTAAAATCATCCTTCGTTCTATTTTAATTTCATTATTTTCTTCTATCAAATCATCACATCCCATATCTAATGTAACATGATAAATCTAGTATCATATATATACTACATTTTTATTATGTTAATGGAATATTGGTCATCGTATTTCTTATCCACTCCCTTAATTCTAATAACGAAAACATCATACGAGATGTGTGGATTCACTGCCTTCGTGGAAGATGTTTTTTCCACTATCACCTTCAAGTATGGTAATAAAACCATTATTATAGTTAAAATATTTTATAATATGAATATTATAACTTTTTTTAATGTTCAAGAACTAATTTATATACATAATATTAAAATAACAAAGGTGATTCCTCGTGGTTTTAAAACCCAATAAAATAAACTAACCATTTTTTCATAAATATTTTATCTAATGAACATCCTCATATCAAAAAAGGATATACAATACAGTTTAAACATTTCTATGTTCATTGATAAGATATAATTTAAATTCTGGAGAATAATTCTCATTCTACACTAATTTTCATACATGTATACAATTGAACCGATCATGAAAACCTAGAAAATGAACACTCACAGAAAGAAAAAATTTAACTCTATAACTTATCAAAATAACCATAAATGGACTTAATAAAATTATAATAAATCAAATAAATTATGAACATGTTTTTAATTATATAATTACTAAATGTTATTTTATTATCTATAACATTTATTGAAACTGCATAACATATTCAGACATAAGGTAAGGGGATTCTCTAACCCAACTCCCTTTATTTTTTATATAACTATTTCATGCAAAATTTTAGTGTGGATACATTGTTGTTACTTAAATATAATTTCATTGTTATTACTTCTTATTTTATATTATATAAAATTTTCCAACATGGATTATAATAAATATAATTAATTTCTAAAATAACTCTTATTTAAAAAAACACTTATTAATTCTTCTTAATATTTTTTTGACTTGACTAAGGATTGATAATTCAGATACTAAATATATTTTTCACTTTAAAATTTTGGAACCCTAAATATTATTCATAAATGTATGATTTAAGATATTCTTATGAAACCCATTTCATTACATCTATTATTTTATATCTATGATTTTTATATGTTCCATGTGGCATGAATGATTGTTTAAATGTTATGATGTGACATGTGGGACTAAAATTATATAGCCCTCCAATGTTTTTGTAAATATGATGTATCTCATGATATGATATGTATTATGATGGAAAATGATTCTACATTTGTTTAAAATGTGATTTAATTATTATTCACATATTGTATGCATGAACATGATGCTAGATTTATTCAATAATGTGTTTGGTATTTAAACACCAAGACATAATGCTTTATATTTTTACATGGACACATTCCATGCCTTTATCTAATGTTTTCTCCCATGATTAAGAATATGATCTAATGAATATGTTATGATTATGATTATTATTCCCACCCATGTTTTATTGATTCATTTACTTATTGATCCTCATACTATGATTTTAGCTAACCACTTGAATTGATTTATATACTCATGTGACTAAAGGTACTAATGAAAACATGTGATTTTGTATAATAAAAAAGAATATTTTAAATACATGATTATGTTTTAGTATTCATATGTCATGTATGGCCCTAATTTTTTAAATATACTAAACCCTTGGATCCAGGATAGTGATGATTTTTTGTTATTTATCATAAAATTATTTAAAAGTCATGTAAGAAAAGAATGGTTTCTATAAGTTGATTAAAAAGAGTATTTTATAATTTTGAAATAAATTTTTAGTAATGGTTTTAATTTTCAAGGATTGTTTTCATAATAATACACATCATACTAAATTAGCCATAATTTTTATACTTTGTAAATGGAGGAATGTTTCGTGTGTATTTGACATGTTATTATACTTTTTTCATATAAATAAGTTAGGATTTCCCTCAAATGGGTTCTTGGTGTGAGGACTTTTTTAGATTCTGGTATTTTTAGTAGATTATGTAATTATATTTTTTTATTTTTTATTGTTATTTATTTCGATCAAACCCATTATTTACATCATGGTAATAAAGTGTACCATGCAAAATTTTTAGAGTACATATGGTGGTATTTCAGGATCATTCTCTTGTGGTGGCCCTTAATATTGATGTAGATTACTTTGGGAAAATTTTCCATTCGTTAAGGTAGGTAGGTTATGACTAAGTGTTCATATGATTGGATTTCATCAAACATGTTGATATAATGAATCATATTTTTTTATTTCCAATACATTCTTCTCTACTCCAATGTATTCCCATGAAAACATGAAATTAACATTATTATATATATTATGTTTCTCATATTTGGTGATAGTTTTATGATACTTATGTTCAAATTTTGATTAATGTATTATTATTACTAGTACTTATATTATTATTTTTATTACTGTATCTTCAATGTTACTTTAAATTGCATCTGATTACCTTTTAAATAAACACATAAATGTTTTTTAATGGTTCAAAAAGTATATTTTTGGCACCTGAGTCTTGGGTATTTAAAATGAAATATCATATTGTAATGTTTTAAACCTCCGGTGTAAAAAATAACTCTATTATGGGAACAATATAAATGAATCATGATTTTTTTCATACTAAAAGTAAAATCACATTTTTTTTTAAAAAATATCTCAAACCATCAAGACTTTATTTTTTTATTTAATTGAAGTACATGGGATATAGTTTCATTGGAATACATACGAGGATTTTATGTTCATTCATATCTATACATATTTTATTTTGCGTTATCTCATGATATCTAATATAGAATTCATGGTTTTGAGTTTTCATAGTGACTTATAGAGTAAGAAGAAAACCTGGTTTAGTACTACTAGTCTACTTTTGTTCTTTTTTACATCTATATTAGCAATTTTGGGAGCTTTTGTCTATGTTTTGGGTTTAATTTATTTTATTTCTTATAGTTGGTTATACTTTTATTATATTTTATCTTTTTTGTTCAATTTATTGTAATGTAATTATTTTCTATATAAGTATTTTCCTCTAATATATGGAGTTTCCATGAAAGGATTTTAGATCTTATTTTTTCTATTTTAATTAAATTTATTCAATAAAATTAATGCAATGAGTTCACATATGATACCTTTGTGCCTATATTCTTCTAGTGGTGGTCATGAATGACCCTCATGTTTGATGTATTCCAGACATGGTTCCTAGTTTAGGGGTGCCCTAGAGTTTCTTCAGGATAAACTGGTATTAGATTATAGGTTCATAAAAGGGACGATATTCTATAAAAACCATTCCGGAAATAATGGTAAAATAGAGATATGGATGTTCGAGATTTAGTGGTATGTGTGGGGAGATCCATTTAAGATCTTTCTCATTTAAAGCCTCAAGGTACTATTGCATGATGGGGTTTGAATATATTTTTTTCATCAATTATTTCTAGTGTTTTTTGTTTTACACTGATGGAATTAATTTTTTGTTGATGTTATATGGATTATTTTACATTTATTTATGATTGGGGAAGAAAATATGAGTTAATATTGATGACCATAGTGAGATAAAAGGTTCTAGAAAACCATGATGAGTTTAAGATCATTGGTTGATATAACTCAAAGTATAAATTGTAAGATAGACTCATGGTCTACCAGGACATATTATTGTGTCATTCACTAAAACTAGTCCCTCATTAGTAATAAATTTTATTTTTTACTATCTTGAGAAATTTTTTTTGTTTTTGATGATATTTTTATAGAGTGTTTCAGATTCTAAAAAGAGATAATTCTAAAACAAATAATAATATGCCACAAAATGTTTTGAATTGGACATAAAATGTGAAAATATCAATGATTATTTTTAAAATAATGGAATTTCTATTTTAAAATCATGAATATGATTTATTATGGTAATAATTTTTAATAAGTAAAATGTGAAAAATAAATACCTAAATATTCTGTATTTATTAGGTGAATTATAATGATCTCAGATTTTGAAAATGACTAAATCAATTTAATGATGAATTTTTAGTAATTTTTAATTGATTTTGTTGTTTTGTCTTAATTTTATTGTTGTAATGGTTGAATTTGGATAATAATTTATTTAGTTATAATTTTTAAAATTATTTATAGAATGCCCTTGTCAAGTCTTTGTGGATTAAAAAGGGAATGTGTTGGGTGTTTTTTGGAATGTGAACAAATAATTTTTTAATCATAGATATTTACTTATAGAGTAATAGAAATTATAAACTCTTAAATTTTATGGGTTTCAATATCCTTGTGAAGTAAATGAGTCGTTTTGAAACATAGAGTGTTTTTACGTCTTCTTGAGATTCCAATTTTTCTTAATTCAATGTTAATTAACAATATTATAAGAGTTCCATTATTGAGTTTGATCAAGTAAATTAAACATATGAATTAATTGATTGATATTTCTCTCATGACCTCAAATATAATAACCCAGATATGATGTCTATTTTATTACGTTGGCATTGATAAAAATGGAAAATCATAAAGGACCAATCAGTTTAACATTTCTAAAGTACCAGATACATACATGTTTCTAGTTTCACATTGGTAATAGAAATTAAAACATAGTATGTAACAAAATAAATTGAACTGATACCTTGAAATCTCATTCAATGGACTATTCTTCATATCCTGGGGAAAGAAAATAAAATAATGGTGAGATTGAATGCTCAGTCAGGGTTAATTGTAGAGGAAGATATCATGAATTAGTTAATAAAATAAATATATAAAGGTAAATAACGGAAACAAAATAAAATTTATTTTACATCAATCCATTAATAAAAAATTCATAATCAATATAGAATGAATAATAACATAAAATAAAAGTCATTCAATCAAGAAAATAAGAATGAAATGCACCTTGATATAATATAATTGGGAAAAATACAATGGATAATAATTAGAACTGAATTTAAAATGAATTTAATGCTTAATTGTTGGTCATCTAGTCTCTGGTATGTGATACCTCTAACATCAAGAAATATCATCAACACTGTTTAAAACTACTTGGTAAATACCCATATAATTCGGCCAACTAGATGGTCTCAAGGGAATAGTCAATGCATCAAAGAGATATTTATAACTAGACCCCACCAATTTATTCATATGCAAAGAATTATTCATATATTGAAAAAAATTATTTAATTTAATGAATCAATGTTCCTTATCATCAAATATCTGTATTCGGTAAAAGATAATTATCTATCAATATTTACCTTGTTAATCAAATAACAATATAAATACACAAAATTGGTAAAAATAGTATATGTTTTAGGAAATAAGTATATCCATATTAAAATAATATGGATATTTAATATAAATTTAGTTTCTATTGAAAAATAATTAAAATAATGTTATTTTTTCAAGATAATGTTAATAATCACAAAGGAATTGAGGTTGTACAAATACATTTAAGATATTGTAATTTTAAACTCATATCTTTTTGGTTGAAATGATTCAATATGAACATAAAATCATACAAATTATTGACTAATAATGATTTTATATGTTATATAGGTTGTATATACACCATAAAAATTTGTATTTGAGCATAATAACAAATAAGTTTCAATGGAGTGTAAATTGAGACGAAATTCCTTACCTCAAACCTTTTTTGGGTTGAAAAATATATAACTTCCTATATAGGGGTTTTAAAAATTTTATGAAGTTATAAAATAATCATAATAATTTTTATAATATCATATATGATCCTTTTATAAAATATTATCATTTTTTTGATAACTATGTTTTATTTTTTTTCATTTATTCTTGTATTAATTATGTTGTTTTCTCAATCGGTCTTTGTTATAGAATTTTTGATTCATGTGAATATTATATAGTTCCATAATCTTCATAATAATTATAATTAATAATTATAATAGTAATACATAAATTATAAATTTTAGACAGCCATGATTGGTTTTTTGAAAAATGATATATGTTATGATCATGGAGATGGTAGGTCGTATGTACGCATGGTTAATGTTTCCATTTTTCAATGATCTTTATAGGAAAGAAGGTAAGTAAAATATTATCATTAATGAATGATCATAACATCATAAATACCATTTTAATTAATTATTTACACTTTTATATGTCATCCATGTGGTGTGGTGATGAAAATAGTGTTACATCGCTTCATGAAGCAGGAAGTCCACACTTACACGAATGATGTTATCATCAATATGTGAGCTGAAATTTAAGAACTAAAATTATATATATTATATTTTAATAATAATAATAATTTCTCGAAAATTATAATTAGTTAATTTATAGAACAAAAATTAAATAACATTATACTTATTAATTTCTTTGTCATTGGTTATTGAAAAATAAATTACATCACTTTGCGAGGCGGTAGTCTTCCAGAGAAACGAGAGACATTATCATATCTCCTATGGTATTGAAAAAAAATTATATATATAGTATATAATGTCACAGAAAAAAATATTATACAAATCATATACATAATTTAAATCAATCATAGTACCCAATCATGAGTGATGGTCATGGAAAATGAATGACATTATTTCACAAGGGGGGTAGTCTGTTCTACAAACAAATGGTGATTTTATAATACTTTTATTGTAAGTTGGTACGGTTGTAACTTTTGAATATAACATGACAACTTATAAATATATGATAGATACCATGCTTATTATATTATCATGTTTTATAAATATATTATGGAGTTTGATAATGAAATAAAATTAAAACATTCATTGTAGAACACCACCACTTCTTCATAAAACCTCACTAGGTTTTCACCAAATACATCAAATATTGGATTTAAACCAAAAATAAGTCTTGAATTATGAGTTTAGGGAGGATTAAAATTATTTGGTAAGGGTTATGATGACTGAAATCACATTATATGTGTGAATAAGTGAGGTAAGTGAGAGACAATATATAATTGAGGAGTATTGGGTTTTTATGTAAATACCCAATAATATTCAGTCATGGGATGTCACTTTCAACTCATGTAGATACATAGATGATAAATAATTTAGGGTATGAATGGTATGGTCTAATAACCCTTACAAAATTCAAAATAACACATGTTTTAAAAAATTCATTCCATCTCCTATAAAATTACGAATTTTTACCACATTAGTTTCCACCATTGTAAGATGTTTTTTCACATAGGTAATTATATCATTAAGGCTAAAATAAATCAGTCTCATTAGATAATATGATAATAATTATTATAAATATAAAATAAACTTTATCAAATAAAAAACTTGTGTGTATTTTAAATTAATTTTATGAAAATTGCATATAACATGCAAAAGTATTGCTTTTAACCGTAACTGTGATAATTAATATTTATTTTCCTTAAAAATTATTCTAATTGAAAATTTATTTTACGTTATTAAAAAAAATAAAATATTTTCATTCCAAATATGGAATAATTTCATAAAAATTCAATTCTCATATGTGAAAAATCAATTTAAGATTAATATTAAACATGAAATGTGAAATATGTGTTTTAAAGATAAATGTTCAAATGTTTACAATGTTTTTATATGAGAACTCAATACGAAATTGAATCCAATGAACTAAATTAGAATAATTGAAATAAAATTTAACTAATTACCCTTTAAAATAAATTAAATATATAATAAATCATTGTAAATAATATAAATTGAAAATGATGTTTTCAATTAAAATTTTGTATTTTCACTATTCATAAAAAAATTAAACATTTAAAAAAAACCAAAAATTAAACCTATGATATTTTTGATATCAAGATAACAAAAATAAAATTAATTTTTGTAAATAAATTTTATTAAAAATTTAATATTTTTTTATATTATATCTCCAAGTGGAGACTAATATATCATTTTAAAAGTACAGTTTAAAAAAAATATTTTAATTGATTATTATAGAATTTAAAATAAGTAGATAATCATAATTTTCATAATATTTCTACCAATATTCATACCATCATCATAATTCATAGGTTATTATTTTCACATTTAAATAATATTATAATAGAGTATTTTCTTTTAAACCTAATGTTGTGCGCATCACAAGATATTATCGAAATTAAATTTATTCCAAATATATATATTTTATAGTAATGGTGTGTTATATTAATATCACTTATATAAATTTTATCTTCAAAATATCATTTTTATTACATTATAAATAGATTATGGAAGTGTTTCTTCATAATATCCTCTAAATTACATATTTTTTCCTATATTTTGTGATTTATCCCATGTACCATTATCAGTCATTTCATATGATTCCTTAATACAAGATATCTTGTATAAATAATATTGATTAGTTCTTCATATTATGATATATTGGGTTCTAATTAATTTTTAGAATAGGTGAGAACATGTGTTGGGTCATGATTGTACTTCCTTTCAAAATTGATGGTAGTAGCATTTCTTTATAATATACTCTTGTTTAGAAATTGTTCCCTCAATTTGGAGATTTCTCCCATGTACCAATACCAGTCTATTCAAATGATTCCCCAATACATGATTTCTAGTGTCAATAATATTGATGGGCTCTCCAAAGTATGATATATCATGTTACTATTTCATTTTAGCTGATGTGAGCACATGTGTTGGGTCTAGCATGTATTTCTTTAACAATGATATGTGGAACACATCATAAACTTTCATGATATATGGAATCATTTCACAATGATAAGAAATAAATTAAAATTTTCAAGGAATTCATAGGGTAAAATGTACCTAGGCATCATTTCCACTATCTTAATGAATTTTATAACCCCATTCCATGGATATGCAATCATAAAAAATTGATTTCCCACTTGGAATTAAAAATTAGTCCTTTGATTATTGGTATAACACTTTTTCCTATTTTGAGATGCATTAATATGGACCAGAATAGCCATTAACTTTAATGTTTTCTCGTTGACTAGTTCTAGACCTATGAGTTTCATTTCACTAACATCACCCGAAAAAAGATGGAGTACAACACCTCTACCAATATAATTCTTCATACGGATGCATTTGAATATATGAATTGTAACTATTGTTATGCATAAAATAAACCAAAGTAAAACACTAATCTTAAATACCTTGAATTTTAAGAGTTTTAACTTGATATTTTATTTCATTTTAAAAATAGATCTTTCAGAATGTCTTTTAGTTTGAAGATGGTAGGAAATGATCAAATGAATCTCAGTATCAAGACCATATAAGTTATTTCTAGAATTTTTATATAATAAAGGTATCATGATTTGACACAATATATAGTGGTGTGCTATGAAGTAATAAAACTTCATTAATATAAATAATTTTGATGTGAACAAGGGGTA
The DNA here is from genome assembly GCA_963277665.1 of Viscum album. NCBI lineage: Eukaryota > Viridiplantae > Streptophyta > Magnoliopsida > Santalales > Viscaceae > Viscum > Viscum album. The sequence continues at coordinate 1,879,588,551 of OY728161.1, forward strand.
AATAGTATCTAATAATAAGTAAATTTGAATATTTTGTTAAAATATCAATGATAACCCATATTTCGTCATTATTTCTGGGACTCTTTGAAATTCTTGTAACAAAATAAATAGTAATTGCATCACATTTACACAAAGAAATTGTAATTTGTGACCTGAATCTTCTAGGATGATGTCTAATAGTTTCACATATTGAACACTCATATATCTAGACACATAATCATCAATTTCCATCTTCATTTCATCAATCATAAAATGTTCCCTCAAATCCCTATACATTTAATTCTACTAGGGTGTATGGAGAAATTTAATCCATGAGAGTAATCCAAAAATACCCTTTTTAGCTTTGTTAATGATGTATCAAGTAATATATTTCAAAATTTTAGAATACCATCTTCACAAACCATATTATCTAATTTACGATCATTGATACCCTTAAATTTATTCTATATGCTCTCATTGTCAGATAGATAATTTTTAATATTTAATAAAAGACATTATTTCATAATTATTTTAAAAGTGATTGATTTGTCCCCTTAACTAATGATTATAATATCAATATTTACTATATACATGATCATTAGAACACTCTCAATCATATTTTGGGTAAAAAATATATGTTCATTCTTACTCAATGCATATTCTATCTTATTTTCCTTTCCTGGGTTATAGTGTATTGATTATTCTTAAGACCTGAGTATCTCAAGCCATCTCCTTTGTCTCATATTGATCTATTTTTGTGAATTTCTTGAATTTTAGGATTTTTCTATCTATGTATATCTCACATCATTCACCATATATATAATGTCTCTATATCATCATAGAATTTATTACTTCTTCAAAATCGAGATCGAGTTTTTGATAGTTCTATTCATGATTCATTAATTTCTTTGATGAATATAAAATAACATTATCATTCTGAATTAGGAAATAACCAAGACCCATTCTAAATGAATCACTATATATAACAAAACCCTTATATCAAAATTTTAGAGTGAAAATCAGAGCATTGACTAATCCCATATTTAGGTCACCAAATAAAATTTCACCTTACTTTTTCCCAAAAAAACATAACCACTTTACGTGTAAGCTCTATAAATGGGTTATCCAATCCATAAAAATTATGAAGTTATATACATTTATAACTTTCCAAAAAATGAAATTACATACCTTAGATACATACATTAGTAAATTCCATTGTCTTAATGAATTTTTCTTCATAGAAGAAATTAATATTATATATTTGGAGACAATATAGCCAAGAAAATAAGCTTATTAAATACCTAAATCACACTTACTAAATTTACCTTATAACTTTGTCATTAAAATAGCTTAATGAGTGACCCTAAATTGATTTTATTTGTCCCCATATATTTTATATTACAATAAAATATCATCAAGAAATACCCCAACAGAATTCACCAAGATATTACATGAATACTCTATTCATTAGATCCATAAATAAAGATGGTTTTCTAGTCAATATGAATGTAAATACTGTAAAATCATAATGTGCATACCACGTTCAAGAAAATTTCTTTATAATTTATACCTTCTTTACTTGTAATTGATGATACCCAAAACAATGTTCTATATTTAAAAAATTTTGTTTGTTGATGTTGATATAATTGTTCTACATTTCGATGAAGAGGATAATTATTATTTTTCATTATAGAATTGATTTCCCTGTAATAAATTAATAGTCTCATGGATTTATTATTCTTCTTAAAGAAGAAGATAGAGGATCCCCATGGTGAAATAGTAGGAAGAATAAATCCCTTATCACCTATAACACTCAATGAATTCACAAATAGATTTAATATAGAAAACACGAATCATTGATTATCTAAAAAACAACACTTTATTATAACCTAACCAATAAAAATTATTTTTTCACATCGATAATTTGAATTTTTAAAAAACTAACATAAACGGTTGCATCCAATAAGATATTTAAGGTCTAATAAGACAAAATTAATTTTTTATGAATAGTTACATACCCATATGAACAGTAACATACCATTCTAAATAGTAATGAATAGAATATTGGCGAAACAAATCTCACCCATGAATGTATAAATATAATTCAGACATCTTAAAAGTGAAAAAATGATTATAGTATAAGTATTAGTATTTTTCTTTGTCATAAATTTTTTAACTACAATATTATGATTAATTGAATAATTTAAAATAGAAATCTTATTTCATAAAATGTATTCATAAATTTTTATTTATTTTCTGATGATTATAAGATAATTTTATGTGGCCTTGATTAATTTTTCAAGGTTTTATAAAATGAGTTATAGTTTTAATGTAGTTTTTACTTGAATAAATTATGATTTTAATTAAAATTTAAATTAAAAATTATTAGAAAATTATTTTCAAAAAATGGTGTTCATTTTTTATTTCTACCTATTCAAAAATGGGTAAGGTTATTTTTTTGGGATTTTCCTAAAATAATTGAATTTTTGTGAATATAAAAAATATATTTATGAGTTTTAGGAATATTTAATGACATCATATGGAAGTAATAATTATTATTAAATTCTTTTCAATTTGTGTAAAGTAAAATATGACCTGAGGTGTCCCAAGTGGAAAATACCATGGGCCTATACAATGAGAAATTCCATGGTTTTGCAAAAACCAATAATCAGGTGTCCCATTAAATTAATAAAAAACTCCCTCTGATTTAATAAAATACCAAGTCATTACTTCATTTTCATTCATTAAAAACTTATAATCCCTGAAGCTCTGCAAGTTTGACATCCCTTTTAGTCCTCCCATGGTGTCCTCAAGCACCAAATGTCCCAACCTTCATATCCTAGGAGTAACTCTACAAGGTAAGAGAATTATCTACTTCTATTTTCATCCAAGTTCTATTTTATGTGGTATTTATTTCAATTATTCATACCATGTTTTTATTTCCATATTATTATGAACCTATACTATTTTATGATTCTTTTATGAATGGGTTACCCCAGTCCCTTCTCTTTTTAATGTTTTCTAAAACCGTGTTGTGTAGCTATTATGTTGCATAATTTTCATCTCAAAATATCTCTCTTTTTCAAGCAGTCTTAATATGTTTTTATCATTTAATTTAATTTTTTTATACATGGATATTTCATTACATATACCCCTAAATATCCATATTATTTATTAATTATTTGATACCATTTTTATCTTATCAAAATATTTTACGAACTTTTAAGAAACTTTGTTAGGCTGCTGATTTTTTGCGAGGGATTTCTCAATTTTTGTTTAACTTCATGTTCCTTTATTTTATTTTTCTTTCATCATAACCACTAATAAAAATTATATGATAATTCCAATAACATACATAAACTAGAATTTTATTATACTATTGGAATATTTCTTCATTTTCACTTTTTTCCATTTCTTTTATACTGAAAATGAAAACACCATCCGATATGTGATAATTTTCCACATTCAACGGCAATGGGTTTTCATTTTCTACTAAAATATTCAATTCTCGTCATGAAACAATTATTATGGATTAAAATAGACTATAATATATGTATTATGTCTTATATATGTTTTTTTAATCATTTTTTGCACATGGGATTCATTAATAAAGAAAATGACTTTGTGGAGTTCAGAAACCGCAAATTAACCCAAATAGTTATCATTAAATAATTTATAAAATGATTCATATTAACTAAATTTAACCAAATGAAATAAAAAAAAATTAAAATTATTTATTTTCATTAATACAAAATAACTTAAATTATGGAAAACAATACTCATTTTACATGATTCTCTTTTCATGTATACAAGTATACCGATCATGAAACAAACGGACCCGAACAATGAAACTGAACCTCTTAACCTATAAAAAGGTCACGAATGTAATTAATAAGGTTATGATAAATCAATATAATATATAAGATGTTATAGTAATATTAATTAATGAATTAAATTTTGTTAAATAGGACACTAAGATCAAGTGGAGAACACCATCAGACTTAAAGTAAGGGGTTTCTTCTTCTCACCTCCATTTTTGTGAGATATTCTATATTCTCTACTACTAAATATGTAGTTTATATTTATACTTCATATTGTTGATTCATATCACGAATATCTTAATTTTCATGATAATAAATTTATCATTTATGATATTTAATTTTGTGCCGTACGATTCAATTAATTGCAAAGTTTTAATTATTTTCTACCTGAACCGCCATTTTCATTCGGGTTTCTCTTATTCTATACTCACCTCAATGATATTTTTATGTATTCTCATATACTCATCATAAATTATTTTTCATTGTTCTATATATGTGTACCAACTAGAATCATACTTTAATTTATGGGGATTAATATTTTTTAGAAGTATCTTTAAGAAATTCTTCCCGGTACACAAGCTTGATTCAAGGATCTTCTGAGATTCTTACCTATTTTTCAGTTCACTATATAGTCACTTTTAAGACATATTTATCATTAAAACCCAAGATATTTTAATGTGAAAAATAAATTTTGGTTTGTTTCTTTTTTTATGAAATAAAACATTTCTTTTCACTTTAAAATATATTTAATGAATTCCTTAAACCACACAAAAATGTTTAATTTCTAAATATTATTTAAAAGATATTTTAAAATTATTTCACCTTGATAAGACTTTATCTAAGACTAAAATACAATTTCAATGACCTTAGATTTTATTTTATGGGATATTCATGTTTACAATATGATTTCGTGATAATTACAAATGATTTTCCTAAAGAACACGTCTTTCCAAAGTAAAAAAGGATTTTTCTCATCTCATATAATCTTTTGTGAGATATTTTCATTGTTCACCACTTACTTATTACATGTGGTGTATGTAATTTCCTTTGGTATATCATATCAACAGTCTCCTTTTTCTCATTATATTCTAATGGATTATTATGTGAATATTTCAAGGTGGTATGGGGAACATTTGAATGTTTAAGGATTATTTCTTCAAGAATTCATCAATGGTCTCATTTAAAAGTATCTTTATTTATGTCAAAATACTTTGATCAATATATATCCTAAAATATATATGAATTTTGAGAATTCATATTTTAATTTTATTATATCTATGTATAACGAATGTTTTGGACTTGCATCAATGGGTGGGGCCCACTATAGCTTCTCGATGCATCGACAGGTCTCATGAGACAAATTAGTTGGTTACAAACCCTTCATGTTTGTTTCAAAAAAATTTGATGGGCTTCTACCCAAAGACTTAAACTGTTCTAATGATATAGTGGAATCATGTGATAGATACATGGTGTCCAATTGAAAATAATTCGCTTTATTCATTTTCAGTTATTACTATCTGTGAGGTCTTCACTATGATAAAATATATGGATTCAATTCCATCCTATGTTTATTAATGTCATGTGTTTTTCATTTATTCACCATTCCATATTGACTTGGACTATTTTATTATGATTTGATTTTTGTTGATCACACTTCCACTATTTTTATCCTTTACTAAGAATTTGATCTCCCCCTTTCATATGTTTCATTTTCTTAGGACATGAAAACGTTATTTATGATTGACTTACAAGGATAAACATAGAGTTCTAGAAGCTTTCAATAAAAATTATTTGGTTTTTTTTATTTCAAGATATAATGTTGAACCAAGATATGTATCTAGTTTTCCAAAACTATTAAACTACTTTGTCCTTTGGGATTTGATTACTTGTAACTTTTCCAATGTATTAAAATAATGCACTGACTCTGGGATTTTGGGATCGGGGCATTACAGTTGGTATCTGAGTAAGTTTAGTAGAAAACAAGGAAACTAGATTTATAAAACATAGATTAGGGAACAAAACCCTAGGATAGTCATTGATTATAAACATAGAAGACCATTATATTATCTTGGTAAGGAATAGATTTAATAGACATTTCTAGAATATATATCCCTGTATGGATACTATTTGTGGGAGTGGTTCTAGCACAAATGTACGTAGGACTAAAAACTCTTACAATGATTTTTTGTCCTGACCTTGGGTATCCTGGTACATGACAACGAGACAACCTGCGCACCTATTTTGACAATCCTAGGGGATATTCATAGGATAATTCATATTTTATTTACCCACCATTATGAAGGATTTATTCCCCTAAAGTAACCAGAGTATATGGTTCTAGTATTTACGATGCATAAATTTATGCTATGTGATACACCATGTTTAGAGTTTTTAAGAGTTCATAATTTTATGAGCTAATATATAATATAGAATTTTTTATAAATGGCTCTTATCATAAAGAATGAGAACGTCACTAATTCACATATTGAGAAGAGTAAGAATGATCATATCTATAATTGTCTTTATCCATCTCTTCCAATGAAGTTTGTATCCCAAGTATCCTTATCATATGGGGAAATAATATCATGTGTTAACACAATATGTAAATAATTATCTGAGTCTCATGGATTTGAAAGGAAGAAAATGAAGAAGAGGATGGAAGAGAAATATGGGGATAAAGGAAAGATGGGAAAGATGGGGTTTTCCCAATTGTGATAATAGTGTAAAGATTCATCTTGGTAAATTATTGAATGGATTATGATTTTTTTATACGTGTGGAGAAAAAGGGAACAAATTTAGTGATTGAAAGTGTAAGAAAAAGGTTTTTGATGTACAATGCTTCAACTACAAGGAGATGGGACACTATGCGAATCAATGTCCCATGAATCAAAGGAATATTCCCCAAATGATGATACTAGATATATTCATGTTATGATATTGTCATATATGAAGTGGAAGGATTAATATGCCTAATTAAAATCATGTCATTTGAATATTTTATTAGTAATTTTCTGGTTTTAAGAATTATGGAATATATGGTGATTGTACTGCAATACTATTTGATTATGTATTTGAGGTAGTATGATGAATTGTACCAAGGATAAGTGACTCAGTAGAATGTTAATATCATTGGAAAGTATATAGATGCATGAAAGAAAAATCTTAATCTATAACTAATATAAGTACCCAACCTTAAAACAATATGTAATATTTAATTGAATGGATAATTCACATTGGGGATCTTTTTAGGTTTCCAGTTTTAGAGAATTAGGCCATAACTATTACATTACATCTCAAAAATTAAAAAGTATAAACTTCTACTCAATTTCCATTGTTTTCATCAAATAAATACTCTTGAAAAAAAATTCATGTCTAGTTCCTTGTTTTAGACATCATGATTTTTCCTTAATCTCATCCTTGACACTATTTATCTTTAATTCCTGTGAAAAACATTTCAAAACATGGGATGGGCATAAAAATCTTAGTAAGGGTTATGAAATAAAGAAAGAAAACATTAGTCCATCAAAACCTAATCTTTTTAACATACCTCATGAAATCATAAGATTTTTGAATAACACATAGTAATCACAAATCATAAAGGTAACTTGTGGCAACCATAACATACTTACATTATAGATTTCATAGCCACGTAGGGAGTAACATTTGTAATAGCCATCACAGTATATTCCCTAAATCTCTAAGGAGAAACATTCACATTTACCTATGCCACATTACACAATTCATTAGAGAGTTATCTCAGGGTCACATGCCTTAGGTTTATCATGGAACCACTCATATACGTAAACAATGCCAAAGAAACACGACATATTCATAACACATGAAACAAATATAAAGGAAAGGCAACATTTCCACATTTCAATCACAATATATAATTTAAATATATTGGAATAACAAATTCATTATAAAAAAAATTTCAAAACCAAAATACATAAAAGGGTATATGGTATTTATTTTCCCTTAAAAACACTATGTCTTGTTAAGGAATCAAAGATCAAATAATTCTCGTGGTGATGGAGAGGTCGTTGTCACCGCGTATATGAAAAAGAACAATTTTTTTGTTTATTAAAACAATTCATTGAGAAAATATTCCCTTTTAATGAAATAAAAATTCAAAGTTGTTTATAAACCAAATAAAATAAAGTCGTGTATAAAACAAAATATGCCTCAATGAAAAAAGATTGAGAAGAAGTCCCTTACCTCATGTCCGACATGACCTGTTTGTTCTTAAATCTTCTGAATAATAAACTAAAGATTATTTATAATTTATGAAGAAAATTTTTCAAGTTTATTATTCCTTTTATATCAATTATTACCATTTTATAAACATTATGTAATTATTTAAGTTAATAATGGTCATTTTGCCATTATTTGGTACTTGATTCAAAAATGAACTTCTTATAATTACAAGTTGTTCAAGTGGTCAAATGTCCACTATCTTCAAAATGATATTCAGAATTTATATATCACATATATCATATATATTCAGTATATATATGTATTTATAATAGTACATAACTTTTGGAGGTAAGAAATGAAATGCACCATTCATGGAGACGGTAAGGCGTACGTACGCATGGATGCTACTGTCATTTCTATTCTGAATTTAATGGAATGAACACTTAATGGTACATAGGTATATTATAATTCAAGTATAATATTGTAAATAATTTCAGTAAATCTCTTTTTTATATGTTTCACATATGTCATGAATGAGTTATATCACTTTGAGAGGGCAGTAGTCCACACTTCCTCAAATGAAATTATCACGTTTACCCATTATTGAAACCATAATGGTATGATATAAATTAAAAATATAGAAATGTAGAAAAAATATAAATATAATATGTATCAAATTTAAATATAGTTCAATAATAATTTCCTCCATGAGAGGCTGTAAGAGATAATTGAACTATCATTATTTCGTGAGGCGTTAGTTCATCGTCCACAAAAATTGTATGTTCTTTACCCATTAGATAGAGGTGTGTGTAAGTGTAGTTCTAGTCATTATAATAAAAACAACCAATTATATTTTTATACTGGTTTTGTTATAAAATTAAGGAATAAAATTTTTTTAGGTGATTGGAGATGTAAAATGAAAGAAAAGAACTTAAGAGAAGACATTACCTTTAAATCAGGTAACTCTCTTTGGTTTGAACCAAAAGTATTTTTTGAACTTCCTTATGCCTAAATTAAGGATTCTAGGTGTAATAGATAGATCATTAGATATTATTTAGGTAGATTTTGGATGAGCCGTGGGGCTTGAGAGTTGTGAGTAACGGGTTAGAGCTGAGGGCTTTTTATAAAGGGGGGTGGTCTCTTTAGGAAGGTTTGAAAATATTATTTTATAATATAAGGATTATAGGTTTATAAAAGTCAAAACCATATTAATGTCGTAGATAATAAGACTCTTCTTTGAAATAAAATCATCCAATATGAATTGGACATGTTTTTGATATTATTTTAATCATTATAATCTTATTTATTTAAATCATTCATTAATGAGGTTAATACTGCATCATTATTATGTCATAAATAATTATATTTATTTGATTTCTAAACATTATAAAAAAAATACGTTTATGTAGTAAACATTTTTATATTTCTAATTAATATTTAAAGTAAAATATATCAATTACATAACCCCATGTTAAAATTGTTTTAGAAAAACAATACATGTTTATGATATTTTTTTTACATTAAAAAAACGTTATTAATGTCATTATCTTACCCAAATGGCTTTAAAAGTCCAAAAATGTCACCCATGGATTTTATTGGTCTTCCATGACTCATCCAATAAGGTTAGTCCAAGTGTTAAGTCAATTTTATATTATTATAATATTGTTTTTACCTGGAATTACCCTATTTTCCTTTAACCGCGATAAATAAAAGTCAAAAGTTATTCTTCACCAAAAAATTTTGTTATCTTATTGAACCAAATTTTACTTAATAAAAACAACCATGTACGTCGGATTTTCAAAATTGAATTCATAGAAGTGGTAAAATTTAATTTAAATAAATAAATTGGGTTTTTAACTTCTACTCAGTGTTTTCATTGTTCATAAAAATTGATGTTTTTCAGAAGAGTACCAAAAATTCAGCCTATTGTATATTTGATGTTCCAAATTAAAAAATGATTACTATTTTACAAAATTAAAAACATATATGTTTCATTATTTAATTTAAAATTATCACCCATTTTCAAAACAAAAAAAACGTGTTTTTAAATATAATATGTATCAAAAGAGTGACACTTGTTTATGTCCAATTTCCAAGTGAAATTACTTCCAATGACCAGCATTAGATTAAATAGTAAAAATATTATTTAATTAAACTTTAAAAACAATTGAAAATATAATCTAACCATATAAATAAATTAGATTAAAAGGCAGTTCTGAATTAAAATACAGTATTTTTCACTATTCATTAAAAAATGAAGTTTATCAAAAAAATACAAAAAATTTACCAAAAGTAAATTTTGAAATACTGATTCTAAAGTTGAATTTTATTTATTCAAATAGAACACATAAAAGTGAAAAAAATATATTTAAAGTGGGTTTTCCATCAAAAGGAGGTAAATTTACCTTTTAAAAAATATTAGAGTATTTATGCTTAAAAATCGATTCATTCAAATTTTAAGCCTCTATATTTGATTGGATAAATGTAAAAACACATAAAAAACATGTATAATAATATTGTAGTTATTTCTGTTCATTTCTACCAATACAATGTCTAGGCATTAACTACCATTTAGAATAGTATTATATTATTATTTTTCAGTGGGACTCAGCATTGTGTGCAACATTAGACTTTAGAGAAACCCTTTTTTGTGTGTTAGGTATGCAATCAAACATAACATCCCCATTAAAGTAAAATTAAAATTTAATTCACAAATTTTAATAAATATGAAAATATATTATTCTTTATTTACCTTGGATTTTACATCCTTCGTCGCTTTTAGAAATTAATTCTTTGCAATTTTATTCACTTATCAAATACGTGGGGGTATTTATCCCTTATATAATTATACAATTCCCACATTGCCTCTTCAACTATATTGTTTTTCCACAAAACCTTTACTTGATGAATAACCATATTCCACAAAACATTCCCTCTTCAGTCAAAAATTTTGACTGGTTGTTCCTCATAAGAGAGATTCTCTTCCAACTGATCTAACTTAGGGGTAAAAACATGAGATGGATCTGACATATACTTTCTCAACATTGAAACATGAAAAAAATTGTGTACATGGGATAAACATAGAGGTAAAGACACTATGAATGCAAATGATCCAACTTTCTCCAAGATTTCATAAGGTAAAATGATCCTCTGACTCAACAGTCCCTTATTACCAAAATGCATCACAATTTTCCATGGAGAAAAATTGAAAAAGACATGACCGTCTACCTCAAAAGAAAGATTATTCCTCTGGTTTCTACATAACTTTTTTTCTTTCTCTGAGTTGTTCCTATGTGATTCTGAATCAACTGAAATTTTTTTCCATCTCTTCTACCAATTTTGGTCCCATTAACTTCCTTTAAGATACTTTATCCTAAAAATATGGAGTTTAACACTGCATCCTTTATAATTCCTCAAATGGATCTATTTGTACACATGAATGAAAACTGTTATTATAAAAAAATCAACCAATGAAAGATGTTGGTTCCAAATTCCCCGGTAATCCATTGAACAAGCACGTAACATATCCTCCAAGGTCTGAATTGTTCGTTCTGACTACCCCACTGATTACATATGAAAATCGACACTAAAATTTAATTTAGTACCCAATGACTTCGGAAGGCCTTTCCAAAAGCTATAAGTAAACCTAGAATCATGATCTCTTACATTAGAGAGGATAACTCCATGAAACCTGACTATCTATTTAACATACTATTGAGAATGTTGATCTAGAGACAGGGCATCTCAAATAGGAAGGAAATGAGAATATTTAGTCAATCGATAAACAATAACCCAGATTTCATTATTATCATGAGATGTATTTGGTAATCCTACAACGAAGTCCATATATAAATTTTTCTATTTTCACTATGGCACCAGTAGAGGCTGTAACATCCTTTTTGTTAACTACCACTCTGCTTTAACCTGCTGAAAAGTCAAAAAATTCACAGTGAATTCAGAAATATCTCTTTTCATTCCATCCCACCAGTAATACTCCTGAGGATCTCTGTACATCTTAGTACTACCTGGATGAACTAAAAATGGAGAACTATGAGCTTTACATAACAAAAAATTCTTCAACTTTGAATCACAAGGCATGCATAATCTATTTTAAAACAGAGTAATTTCCTAAACCAACAACTTCTATTCCAAAGTTCATCAAATCAAAACCCAAAGGATCTCATTCCAAATGTAGCTTGGTTAATGAAGCATTACTTTTTCAACTCAAATCATCATCCACTTTATTTTCCTTTCCTGGATGGTAATGGATTGTGCAATCATAATCCTTGACTAATTTCATCCATCTCCTCTGTATCAGGTTCAATTCACTCTGAGTGAATATATACTTCAAACTTTTGTGATCAGTATATATTTCACACTTTCCACGATATAAATGTTGCCTCCAATGTTTTAAATGAAATACAATAGCAGCTAACTCCAAATTATGTGTAGGGTAATTTAACACATGATAATTAAACTGAAGTGAATCATAAGAAATTGCCTGATCATTCTATATAAGGACACAACCAATTCCTTTCAACAAAGCATCATTTTAGATAATAGACTCAATATTTCTGAAAGACGGTTCAAAAACTGGAGCATTCACCAATATTATTTTCAATTCTTGAAAACAATCATCATATTCTATTGTCCAAAAGAACATAACATCTTTTCGAGTTAACTTAATCATTGGACTAGATGACTGTGTAAAACAATTCAACAAACCTCTGGTAATAACCATACAATCTAAGTAAACTACAGATCTTGGTAATATTTTTGGGTCTTGGCCATTCTTCAACAACTTTGGTTTTAGCAGGATCAATAGTTATACCATTTTTTGAAACAATGAGACCAACAAATGAAATATTTTGTAACCAAAAATCACACTTAATATACTTCCCAAACAGTTTCTTCTCTTTTAAGGTTTGTAAGACAAAACTTAAATGACTTTAATGATCCTATTTTCTTTTAGAATAAAACAAAATATCATCAATAAACACAACCACCATTTATCACCTGAGTTAATTGATCCATCACTACAACAAACTATTTAATTCAGGTTCTAACAATCTGATTATGTTTATTTGGAATTTCATTTCCCTCTATATGCCTTCGTATCATAGCTACCCAATTTCTAATATGAAAAAACCATTCCGAACAAACATATCTTAGATGAAGAAACATGGAAATCTTAAAATGAAATATTATTTCAATATTACCATAAATAATTTTATAGACATTAATTTAACAATATTATAACTCCAAAAGTTCTCTAAACCAACCATTAATATGAACTATAAAAATCCACCCTTAAAACATTTCATAATCTTGAATTAAATGGATAATTCACATTGAGGATCATTTCATGTTTAGAGTTTTAGAGAATTAGGCCATCACTATTACATTACATCTTAATAATTACAATGTAGAAACTTCTCCAATGTTTCCATTTTTTTATAAAATAAAAACTCTTGAAAAAAAGAGTCATGTCTAGTTTCATGATGTAGACAACATGAATTTTTCTTGATCCCAACCTTTACCCTATTCATTTTTATTTCCTGTGAAAAACATTTCAAATCATGGGATGAGCCTAAAAATCTTAGCAAGGGTTATAAAATAAATAAAGAAAACATTATTCCATCAAAACATAATATTTTTAACATACCTCATGACATCATAAGATATATGAATAACACATAGTAATCACAAATCGAAAATTTATCTTCTGGTATCCATAACATACATGCATTGTAGCTTCCACAACCTTATAGGGAGTTACATTTGGAATACCCATAACAGTATATTTCCTAAATATCTTTGGAAAAACATTCATGTTTACCTCCGTCATGTTACCCAAAGCATTGGAGAGCTATCTCAAGATCACCCAACCTATGTTTATCACGAAACCACCCTTATACGTAAACAATTCCCAAGAACCTGACATATTCATAACACATAAAAAAATATAAAGGAAAGATAACATTTCCACATATCAATTACAATATATCATTTAAATATATTGACATAAAAAATAAATTATAAAAATCATTTTCAATACCAAAATACATAAAAGGGTATATGGTATTTATTTTCCTTTAAAAAAACACTACAACTTGTTAAGGAATGTAAAGATCAAATACTACTCGCGGTGGCGGAAAGGTCGTTGCACTGCATATGTTAAAAAGAAACATTCATTTTTTCATTTAGTAATATTCTTCATAGAGAAAATTTTCCCTTTGAATGAAATTAATATTAATATTTATTTATACACCATATAAAAGAAATTCATCTATAAAATAAAATATGCCTTAATGAATGGAGATTAAGAATAATCCTATTACCTCGTGTCCGACATGACTCGTTCATTATTTAATCTCATGAATAATAAACAAAAGTAAACTTATACTTACATAAAAACATTTTTAATTATTATTATTATTTTTATATAACTTATTATCCTGTTATAAATATTATGTAATAATTTATGTTAATAATGGTCGTTTTGTTGATATTTTGTACTTGAGTCAAAAATAAATTTCTTATATTTACAAGTTGTTCATGTGGTCAAAATTCCATTATCTACATATTTATATTAATTATTTAGATATCATATATATCATATATATTTATTATATATATATTTATGATAGTACATAACATTTTAAGGTAAGAAATGAATTGCACCGTTTATGGAGACGGTAAGCCAAACGTACGCATGATAGCCACTTTCATTTATATTTTGTATTTAATAGAATGAAAAAATAATGAAATATAGGTATATTATAATTAAAGTATAATATTATATACAATTTCAGATACTCCATCCTTGATACATTCCATGTAATGCATGAACGGGTCGTATCACTTTGAGGGGGCGGTAGTCCGCACTTCCTCAAATGAAATTGTTTCATTTATCTGTTATGGAAAACATATATGTATGATATAAATGAAACATACAGAAGCATAGAGACAATATAAATATAATATATATCACATATAAATATATATCCATAATAATGGCCACCATGAGAGGCAGTATGAGATAATTAATCAATCATCATTTCCTGAGCCGTTAGTTCACCGTCCACTGAAACAATATGTTATTTAACCATTAGATGGAGGTGTGTCTAAGTTTAGTTCAAATACGCCTCATAAAAACAACCTAGTATATTTATTATACTGTTTTTTATAACGTAAAGTAATAAAAATTGTTTGTGGGGGTGAAGATGTAAAATTAATGAAAAGAACATAAGAGAAGATGTTACCTTTAAATTGGGTAACTCCCTTGGGTTTGAACCAAAAGTATTTCTTGATGTGCCTTCTGCCAAATGTAATGATTCTATGTGGAATATTGGGATCTTTAGAGATTATTTGGGTAGAGGTTATATGAACCAAGGGGTTTGAGATGTGTGAGTAATGGGTAAGATTTTAGGTCTTTTTATAATGCGGCGGAGGGGCTCTTTAAAAATGTTTGAAAATATTATTTTTTAATATAATGATTTTCAGTTTCTAAAGGTCCAAAACATATTAAATTCTAAGATAAGATGACTCTTGTTCGAATTAAAGTCATACAATAATAATTGGAAAGGTTTTGGATATTTTTTTAATATTTATAATATTATTTTTTTAAATCATTCATTAATGAGGTAAACACTGCATGTTTATTGTGTCATAAATAATTTTATATATTTGATGTCTAAAAATTATGAATAAAACAACATGATGTTTGAAATATTTTTTTATTTAAAATAAATATTTATAGTCAAATATATTAATTATATATCCCCAAATTAAAATTGTTTTAGCAAAACAATACATGTTTATGATATTTTTATTTTTACTTTAAATAAAAAGTTATTAATGTCATTATCTTACAGAAATAGATTAAAAAGGCCAAAAATATCACCCAAGGATTTTATTGGTCATAAATGACTCATCCAATAAGGTTAAGACAAGTGTTATGGTAATTTTATATTATTATAATATTTGTTTACCTTGAATTACCCTATTGACCTTTAAACACTGTAAATAAAAGTCTAACGTTATTATTCATGAAAAATTATTTTTATCTTATCAAACAAAATTTTACTTACTGATAATAAACATGTTTTTCAGATTTTTTAAATTTAATTTACAGAAGCGGTAAAATTTCATTTAATTGAAGAATTGAGTTTTTTAACTACTACTCAGTGTTTTCGTTATTCATTAAAAATGATGTTTTTAAGAAAAATACCAAAAATTTATCCTATTCTATATTTTATATTCTAATTTCAAAGATTATTTCTATTTTAAAAATTTAAAGTCGTATAATTTGAATTAATTAATTTAAAATTGACTCTCATTTTCAAAACAAAAAAGCATGTTTTTAAGAAATAATATGTATCAAAAGAGAGATACTTGTTTATGTCCAATTTCAAAGTGAAATGACATCCAATGACCAACATTGGATTAAATGGTAAAATATAATCTAATTACACTTTGAAACCAATTAAAAATATAATCTAACCATATAAATAAATTATATTTAAAATCAGTTTTGAATTAAAATATAGTATTTTTCACTATTCATTAATAAAATGAATTTTATCAGAAAAAATATAAAAAATTAAACCAAAGTAAATTTTGATATCCCAATTCTAAAGAAGAATTTTATTTTGTCCAATAGAATATATAAAAGAAAAAAAACTATATTTAAATATGGTTCACCATCAAAAGGTGGTAAATTGACCTTTCAAAAAATATTAGAGTATTTATGCTTAAATTTAGATTCATTCATATTTTAAGCCTCTAATATTTATTGCATAAATGTAAAAAAAATTAACAAACATTTATATTAATATTGTAGTTAGTTCTGTTCATTCCCTCCAACATAACTGCTAGGCATTAACTACCAGTTAAAATAATAATATATTATTATGTTTCACTATGACTGAGCATTGTGTGAAAAATTATAGTTAGAGAAACCTATTGTTGCATGTCAGGTATTCCATATAACATAGAATCCCCTTTAAAGTAAAATTAATATTTAATTCACAAATTTTAATAAATATAAAAATGTCTTATTTTTTATTTACCTAGGATGTTACAATTGAGGTTGAGACAATGATGAAGAAATGATGGATTTAGAAAAGTGTTGACTACCTTGGAACTCATTTTTCACTTACTGTGAAGTGGTTTATGCAATAATTGAGGGAGTTTACAACACTTTTGGATTTAAGGAATGTACCCAATAACATGTATCTCACTTATGAAATATATTAGAATACATGGATTATATATAAATAAATTTATTACCATAGTTCAAGAGGATACATGATGAAGATATTCACATTTTTTGGAATGTGAAGCTTTAGATCTCCTTCAAGTTGATTAGTGGATAATGATTAGTTCATCTTAGAAATTATGATAGCTTTATTTTAAAGTGTTTAATGATTATATTTTTTAATGTTTAAACATTTATGAAGTCGTTTAAGTTGATATTTTTGCAAACTTTTAAAGGTTAATGTTTTACATCACCATATAGTTGTGACATGTGCTATATTATAAATTATGGATAGTTCACGGTGAAATCAAAGGATTTGTAAAGAGAAATTTATATTTTTACACTTATAGAGTGAAATAATTCCTAAAACGTGGTACTATTATCAAAATATTTTATAACATCAATGAATTTCTTTATATTAGTTTATTGTTTTATAGTAATTAATGTTTATCTGAACATGTTCTCGTTTACATTCTATCTGAACATCATAGTTAGATTTTTCTTCCATGTCCAGGTTTTGAATTCCAGTTAATGTCACCACATTTGAAGGCATATTTTTTTGTGACCACCTCATTTCCCTTAATATTTTTTAGGAGGATATTTTACTAACCCTATTTCTGATGGGGGTTTCCCACAATGGAATTTTCATGCATCATCCTTTAACTTTCAATGTGAAATTTCTAATTGTGAGGACACAATTCTTATTGAGGAGGTAATAATGTAAAACCACAAGAATTTAAAAATATATTTAATATAGAATGCATGAAACACTAATTCTCTACAAAACAACAATTTATTATATCATATCCAGAAAACAAAAATTTTCCATTTCTATAATCTCAATATTATAAATAGTGACATAAATGGTTTCACTCAATAGGATATTTAGAATCTGATAAGACAAACATAATTTTTGATGAATAGTAAAATAACCTTATGAATATTAACATACCCCTATCAATTTAAATGAATAGAAAAATTGGAAATAAACTAGAAACATCACCCATGAATGTATAAATAAAATTGAGACATCTTAAAAGTAAAAAAAATGATCATAGTATAAGTATTGGTATTTTTGAATTTTATAAAAATTTTAATTACAGTTTTATGATTAATTTAATAATTTAAAATGTAAATGTTTTTTCATAAAATGTAATCACAAATTTTTACTTGATTGTCTTATGATTATAAGATAATTTTATGGGACCTTGATTAGTTTCTTAAGGTGATATAAAAAAAGTTATTGTTTTAATGTTATTTTTTTGGAAGAAATTTTGATTTTTAAAAAAATTACATTATAAATATCTAGAAAATTATTTTCAAAAAAGGTTATGTATTTTTTAATTATACACATCAGAAAATTGTTAGGGTGAATTTTTGTGATTTTATTAAAATACTTGAATTTTTCGTGACAAATAAACTGTTCTGAGTTCTCTATTTTTTTAATGACATTGTAATGATGTAATAATAAATATTAAATTCTAGTTAACTTGTGTATAGAAAAATATGAAATTAGGTGTCCCAAGGGGAAAATACCTTGGGCAAGCCCATGGTTTTTCAAAAAACACTAATGAGGTATCCCTTTAAATTAATGAAAAACTCTCTCCCATTTACTATAAATACCCACTCATTCATTCGTTTTATTTCATTAAATCTCATAATACTCAAATATCTTGTATTTTGACCTCCCTATTAGTCCTCCCAAAGTGTCATCAATACCCCAGGGTCCCAACCTTCAAGTATTATGAGTTACTCTGCAAGGTAATAGATTTCTCACTTAACTTCTCCAATCAAGTTCTCTTTTATGTGGTATGTATTTCATGTTTTCATACCCTGTTCTTATTTACATTTTATTATGTACCTATAATATTTTATGAATATTTTATGAATTTTCTACCCCTTTCCCATATATTTTTAATGTTTTCTAAAATCATGTTGCATAGCAGTTATGCAGTAGAATTTTTGTCTCAAAATCTCTCTCTTTTTCAAGCACTCTTATTATATTATTGTCTTTTAATTTAATAGGTTTATTCTACGATATGTCATTACATATCCCCCATACTTTCTATATAATATATTAATGTTGAGATACCATTTTTCAGTCATCAAAATATTTTTTGAAATTTTAAGCGACGTCGTTAAGCTACCGAATATTCATGAGGGATTTCTCAACCTTTCTTTTATTTCAAGTTCCTTTATTTTATTTTTCTTCCCTCATCAACACTCATCTAGATGATATTAAAATTCCCATACCTTAAATGAAATTTATTTTTATTATGATAATGGAATATTTCCTCATCATCTATCATTTTTCATTCTTTTATACTAAACATTAAAACACCATCTGATATGTGCTGATTTACCACAGTCAAGAACGATGGGTTTTTGATTTCTACTATAATCTTCAATTATCGTCATGAACCAATTATTATGGTTGAAACATAATTTAACATATTTATTATTTCGAGTATATAGTTTTGGAATATTTTTCTACACATGGGTTTGATTTATAAATCAGAGGAGTACGTGGGGTTCAAAAACCATAATTTAACCCAAAAAGTTATCATTAAATAATTTTTCATGATTCTCTGTTGATGTATATAAGTATACTAACAATGAAAAAAATGAACCCAAACAATGAAATTGAACATATTAACCCATCAAAAAAGCCATAAATGAAATCAATGAGGTTATAACAAATCATTTAAATGTATAATAAGTTCTTTTAATATTAATTAATTAATTTAATTTGGTTATCCAAGACACTATGATC
Source organism: Viscum album (assembly GCA_963277665.1). Lineage (NCBI taxonomy): Eukaryota > Viridiplantae > Streptophyta > Magnoliopsida > Santalales > Viscaceae > Viscum > Viscum album. The sequence goes on from OY728161.1 coordinate 1,879,608,583, forward strand.
AAGTGAAGAAGACCATCAGACTTAAGGTAAGGGGTTTCCACATCTCACTTCCATTTTTGTGTGATTTTCTTTATTCACTACTACTACTACTACTTGTATTGGATGTATGTAAACTGTTCATTGATGTTTCATATCATGAATCTCTTTATTTAAATGATAATAAATTTACCATTAATGATTATTAATTTTGGGGCATACGATCCAAATACTTACAATGTTTCAAGTATTTTCAACCTGAACTGCCATTTTCATTTGGGCTTTAATAATTATCTACTCACCTCAATGATATTTTTATTTATTTTTATGTACTCCTCATAAATTCATTTTTAATTTTCTATATTTTTTTACAAAAAATAATCATAATTTAATTTATGGGGAGTTATATGTTTTAAAATGATAATTAAAAAATTCTTCCTGAAACACAAGCTCGATTCAAATATCATAGATTCTTACCTATTTTATGTTCACTCTATAATTTGTTTTGAACTATATTTATCATTCATAAATCAAAAACGTTAACGTGAAAAATTAATTATGGTTCATTTCTTGTTTTATGAAAGAAAAAATGCCTTTATGCTTTAAAATATTTTTAAATAATCCCTTAAATCTCACAAAAATGTTTTTTCTAAATCATATTTAAATTCTATTCTTAAATGATTTCACCTCGATAAGGCTTTATTTAATCATAAAATATAATTTCAATGACCTTGAATTTTAGTTTCTAGGATTGATTTTTTTACAACCTGATTTCATGAAAATTAAAAATTATTTTCCAAAATAACCCTTCTTTCCAAAGTACAAAGGATGTTTCTCATATCACTTTATCTTTTATGAGATATAATCTTTGTTCATCACTTACTTATTACATGTTGTGTATGTAATACCCTTTGGTATATCATATCAAGAGTCTCATTACTATCATGATATTCTATGGGATTATTATTTGAATGTTTCAACGTGGTATGGGATAGTTTAGAATGTTTAAGGATTGTTTCCTCATGAATTTTTCAACTGTCTCATTTAAAAGTATTCTTATTTAAGTCAACATAATTTGAGGAATTTGTATCCTCAACTCTATACGAATATTGAGAAGTCATATTTTACTTGTATTATATCTGTATATAAATAATGTTCTAAACATACAGCGATGAGTGGGGCCTATTATAGTCCCTCGATGCATCGACAGGTCTCATGAGACAAATCAGTTAGTGAAAAACCCTTCAATTTTGTTTCCAGAAATTAGATGGGTTTCTAACCACAGAATTAAACCATTCTAATGGTATAGTGTTATCATGTGCCAGATATATGAGGTCTAATTTATAACAATTCTATTTATTTATTTTTATTTATTACTATCTATGAGGTTTCCACTATGAAAAAATATATGGATGTAGTTTCATTCTTAGTTTATTAATGGATTGGTGTTTTTCATTTAGTCACCCTCTCATATTAACTATGCTAGATTGATTATGATTTGATAATTTTTCATCATGCTTCTTCTATTTGTAACCATTACTAAGCATTTGAGCTCACCCCTTTCATATGTTTTATTTCCTCATGACATGAATATGTTTATTATGATTGACCTGTAAGGATAAACATTGATTTTTGGATGTTCCCAATAAAACTCATTTGATGTTTTTTGTAACTAAAGTAATAATTTTTAACTTATGTATATATCTGGTTTCCCAAAACTAAGAAACTACTTTTTCCATTGTGATTTGATTCATTATAATTTTACCAATGTATTAAAATAATGCACCTGCTCCATGCTTTTGGGGTCTGAGACTTACATCACCCATATCATCTAGTTATTTCATTAAATACACTAATTAAACGTTGGCCATTCTATAGGAATTATTTGACATTGGGCTTTAGTCAATGAAAAAATTAAGGAAAAAAACCTCATACTCTATGGTTTTTCCATATAATTCCTCAGGAAAAAAATTAATGTATTCATATATATTAGGTACATCCTAAATTTTATGATTACCTTTTAAATCCAAAGATTTTATTTTCACTTGTTTCCTAAGAATTTTATTCTGTAGAGATACTATTAGAGGATCAAGGTATGACTCATATGAAGAATTGTCTACTTTAAAGACATGGAATTATACATATTTTTTACAAATATTTATTTTATTATTTTTGGGACAATTATTTTACATAATATATTGAAATATTTTCCATACTAAGGATTATATAAAATTCAAAAATATGTGTCAAAATAATGTCATACAATATAGAAAATTTATGTGTCACAATGGGTATTTCATGACACATTTTTATTATAGTGACACATCCCTTAAGTGTTTTGATGGAAAACTATCATCTAAAATTTAAACTAAAAGGTCAAATTTTCCTGGAAAACTAGGTATATATAAAAGAGTGAGAGTTTACAGAATAAAATAAAGGATTATATGAATTTTATTATTGGAATAAAGTAATTTCCACCACATCATTAGGTAATTCCACCTCATCAGTAGTGATCACATATACTTGGTTGTCACTCCTTGGAATCTTTTGGGGTGGATTCCCTTGATTATTTGGTATTTTTTTCATTGTTACAAATATAAATATATTTAAAATACCGAATAAGAGTTTCTACATTCCCCCTTTTCATTATATCTCCTAGTGACTCATTTCCCAATAAATATAACAAACACTAAATCGATTCATGAATTTCCCAAAGGGATTGTTTCCATATTTTTGACAATATGTAAATCACTGTGAATTCTTCCCTTTAATTAATGTATTCCCCTTTCATGTTGTTATTTTGGCCACTTATTCTCTTGATTTCACTAAAATATGTATAACCTACACAATTACTTATTATTTTTAATGGCACAGAACAATTTCATCATATGGTGAAAAAATTTGAGAGACTAGTTTCTTTCAGTGACATTGATGAAGCCCCTCAATGAAGTGTTAAACAAATCACTATTTGTTTCCTATATAATTCATAGTACACCCTGAAAATTTTGTAATGGAATCTTCATAATCCATAGAAAATTAATCATTATTTCTCATTAATCTATGAAAATTTCTATAAATATTTGTTATTTTACCACTTGGGGTATATTTTTTAGATAATTTCACATTAAAATCTTCTCATTCCGTAATTTCTATTTACTCTTCTGTTCAAGTATTCTGCATTAATGACCATAACTAATTAGTATCACCTTTGAGAAAATACACTAAATGTGTAATGATTTCATTTTCACCACATCCTAGTGCTATAATTATATTATATAAAGACATAATCCATTTATTAACATCAATTTGAATATTAGTCTTACCAAATTAGGGGTGCTTCTATAACATAATATTATCCAACATAGTAGAATATTTTCGTGGAACATGTTGCTTCATCAGAGAAATGTCATTTTTAAAACATAATTATTCTTCCATGATAAATCCATATTGTTATTATTCCAAAAAAAATGATGTATTAGTCTCCTCAACATTCTAATCCCTACATTGACCACCAGTATTTATACACTTCCTCCTTCCATGATCTGTTTCTAAACAATAACATAAACTAAATTAGCTCATAAAATTATGAATTTCATAACACATAATATAATTCTCAATATGGTGTAACAGTTATCATATATTAAAATTTATTCAATGTTAATCTCATAATAATAATTATGGTTTTTTGAGGACATAATTATTTTCAAATCCTTCATAATGGTTTGTAATGAAAATTTGGATTATCCTAAAATATCCCAAGGTAGTGTAAAACCACATAAGTAGTGAGGCCCACTACTGTACACGTGGTAGTGATCATTTCAATCCCAATGAAAACTTCATGGTGTTATAAATCTTATGTACCCTCCTATTAGAAACCATGTACAATTATATATTCTAGACATAGATATATTTCTAGGAAAACCCTCATAATTTCTTTCTTACCAGAACAACAGGATATTATTCTAAACGTAACATCAACGATTATCAAAGGTTTATTTTCCGTAGAATTTTTTTTCCTTAATCAAATTCCCAAGGTTTCTACTAAATTTACTCTAATACCATCTATAACAACTTGGAGTTGACTAACCTGGATTCGATGTATAACATAATTATATTAAAATAAATATAAAGTGTTAAATCCTAATGTGCCAATCAATTTATTATTTTTTGACAACCATAAATAGATATGATACAAATTATACATTAGGGATGAATAATAAAACATAATACATTACAAATTAAATTGAATATAATCCTTCAAAACTCATTGAATGATATATTTTTCATATCCTGGTAAAAGGAAAAAATATGGGTGAGCTCAAACACAAAAAATGGTGAAGTATAGTAGAAGTTGTGATGAATCAATAAAGAATAATCAATATGGAAATGTGAATAATTGAACACCCATTCCATTTAAATAACATCAAATCATGAATCAATAAGGTAAAACAAATATTCCTAGTTAAATAAATGAAAACACATCCCATTTAATAAACAAAATGATAATGAAAGTCATGAAGGGATAATATCACTATAAATATATCATATAAAATAATGAAAACGTATTTATCAATGAAAAAATTATAATTATTATAATATATGCCTCTGTCACGTGATATTGATACCATTAAGATCTATCCACTTTAACTTTTAAACTACTTGGTAAGAATCCATCTGATTTGGCCAACTTCTTTCTCTCAATAGACCCGGTGATTCAATATGCAGATATCTATAAATAAGCCCCACCCATATATGCATGTCTAAATAATTCCTCATATATCGAATAATTGATTTATTTTTACAAATAAATATTCCTTATAATATAATATTTGTATTGAGTAATGGATGTAGATTTATCAATATTTCCCCAATTAATCGTTTAACATTCAAGGTAAACACTATTTGTAAAAATGATTTATAGTTTATGAAATAATCAAATACATTATGAAATAATAAAAATATTTAATATAAGTGTAATTTCTGGTGAAATGTTTTTATATGAATGTGATTATTTCCAGATAAAGTTAACAACCACACAATAATATGAGATTTTACAATAACATTTACAACTTGATAATTTTCATGTAAAATACCCTTTGTTGAAATGTTTGAAAGTGGAAATAAATACCATGAATTATGGATGAATCAATATGTTACATTTAACAGGGTTAGTATATGAAACACATAAAAATTAATTGGGGAATAAAAACAAATAAGTCTAAATTTAATGTAAATTGAGAAGAAATCAAATACCTCATGATTTATTTTGGATTAATTGTATGTAACATCATGTATAGTGGATTTGAAAATGTTATTTACTTACACTAGATTCATATTAATATTAATAATATCATATACGATCCTTTTATAAAATCTTATCATATGTGGTTTAATAATCATTCATTATTTTCAGTGATTCAATTGATAATTTTTTTATTTCACATTCATTATTTATTATGAATATAATTGTCTCGATACATATTATACTGTTCAATCATATCTAGACTAAACAACCTGACATAATTATCATATTCAAAAATAAATTTTACTTTTATGACTAATCATTAATTATGGTTTTGAAAAATTAACTATGTTATGATCATGGAAACAATCGGTCATATGTAGGCATGGGTAATAATTCCATTTTTTAACAATCATTATGGAATGTCAGTAAGTAATATTTTATCTTTCAATAATTATTATAATATCATATATACCATTTTGTTTAATTATTAATAATTATATATATCATTAATATGTGGTGGTGATGAAAATACAGTCATATCACATCTTGAAGGAGGTAATCCATAGGTACATGATCAATATTATCATCATTAAGTCAGTGAAAAGGTAAGAATGAAAACAAATCCTTATAGAAGTAGAAATAGGCCATGAATATCAAATTTATATCATTTATAATAAATATATTCATTAACTTTATCCAAATTACATTCCATATATAATGTTACAGAAAAATGAATCACATCGTTTTGTGAGGAGGTAGTCCACCATACACATGAGCGACATTATCATATCACGTATATAAAAGAATTTAAAATTTTATATATAGTGGAATGACTCTATATATATAATTATGTTATAAATATAATATATATAAATTATATACATCATCATACCCAATCGTGATAAGTAGTACTTGAATCATATTTGACATCGATTCATGTGGAAATAATATGACGTATACACAAATAATGATTTCGAAATTTATTTAATAGATGTGGGGATGCTTTTAGGTCTCTCCATAAAAATAACAAAACTCATTATATGGAATATAATTATTTTAATATACCCATAATATCTATGGATAATTAATATTTGTGGATAAACAAATAAAACTAAAATGACCATTGAAGAACATTACCTCTTCTTCAAGAAACCTCATTAGGTTTTCACAAAATTCTTCAAAGTATGGATTTATTATCAATATAAATTTTATTTGATGTGGTTAGGGATGTTTGTAAGTGATTTTTCAGGTTTTTTGAGAGAAATGGATTGTTATGTGTGAATAAGTGAGGGAAGTGAGTTCCCTTTTATTATTCAGGAGAAGTGAGATTGTTTTAAATACCCTAATGTATTCAATAATCGGAGGTCAATGTCACCTTATGGGAACTATAAATTGAAAAATAATATATGGTTTAGACTCTATGGTGTTTAAAACATCCACCACACAAAAAAAATTGTTAAACATTTCATTCCACATCATTTATGTTTACTCAATTTTTACAACTTTAGTTTCTATAATGGTAAATAAATTTTTAACGTAGGTAATTAAATCATTATGCTAAAAATAAAATGAGAAAAATTAGAAAATTTTAACCTAATTATGATAACTATTAAATCTAAATTATAAAATCAAAGTGCTATTTGTTTTAAATATTAATTTAAATACAAGTTCATGTAACGTGCTACAATAATGTATTTAACTATAACTATGGTAATTAATTTTGATTGTCATTACTAATTACTATAAAATTAAATTAATTTTAACTATTTAAGAAATATAAATTATTCTGATTCTAAATATAGAATCCATTTTCCCAATTTAAATTCAAAAATTATGAATAATTTAATTTTATATTAATCTCACATACCTGGTGAGAAATCTCTTTTTAAAGAAAAAATGTTCAAAAGCCAACAGACTAATTATATCAATGAAATCTAAGAAAATGATTCCAAAGACATAAATTTTATTAATTAAAATAAAACATAACTAATTTTACTTTAAATCCAAATTAAATTATATTTTATTTTTATAAAATAATGAAATCACATGTCCATTTTGAAATAAATTTTAGTAATTTCACTATTCATCAAAAAATGAAACTCTTTAGTGAAATCACAAAAAAAATCACACTATGTTAATTTTGATATTATGATATAAAAAAGGAAATTCATTTTTTCAAATATATTTTATAAACGTGTAAAAAAGTAATTTTAAATTATGTGCAAAAATCCCAACTATCCCCTCCTTTAAAAAATATTGTTTTTCAGAAAATATTTCTTATTCTATTAAATGTTTATGATTTTATTTATAATAAATAGATATAAATAATTCTTATAATTTATCTAGTATGTTTCATACCCTCCAACTTATCTTCTAGGTTATGTGATGGCTCATATTTTCTTGGTTCTATTTTTAGAAAAATCTTGGGAAATTACTTGACTAGGCACTGAGACGACGTTCGATTTCAAGGCCCAGAGTGCCTGAAATGATCTATTGAAAAGTTTATGTTTTAAATAGTTCACAATATCATCTTTCCTAAAAAATTGGAATAAATCATAAATAGGTACCTAGATTAGAAACCATAGGTCACCATTATGTTCAAAACAATGGGTTTACCCTTGGCATAACATAAGTTTAGTCAGCGTGGGTCTCAAGTGAGAAAAACCCAAAAATGGCATAACCATAAATAAAATAATTAAATAAAAATATTTTATTTTTCAAGTCCTTATATCTCATGAACGGTGACTCGGATTGAAAAGTTGAGACCACTATTCAGTTTGTGAGGGAATGCTTTCTATAGGAGGAGCCTAACATCGGTCGATGTAGGCTGACTATGAAAGATGGTTTTTGTGACATAATTGTAAATAAAATATTTTAAATAAAAGAAATTATTTTATTTTCAAATCCTCATAACTCAAAAATGGTAACTCAGATTGAAAATATGAGACCACTATTGAGTTCTTAATGAGTTTTTCTCCTTATGAATGACTTAACCTTGACTGGTGCGGGTCGAGGGAACACGTTATTTTTTGGGAATTTTAAATAATGTTACTTGAAAAAATAATATAAATTTAATAAGATTATTTTATTCAAATACGAGATTCACTGCAACAAAATTACATTATAACCTGACTGTATTAGAAACATTGTTTCGTAAATGAAACTGTGTAACGACGCTGTAATATATCATAATAGAAATTATGAAACACATTTCTTTTATTTAATGGATTAATCTAATATGGGATCATGGGAAGATATCAAGGATTTCCTTGAATCTTTGGATGATTTCTATTGGGAATAAATGTATGATGAATTTCCAATAATGACTGGTTGAGGATCAAGGAATGATGAACAGTGGTGGTGCAACTCTGATCTTCCCCATTGAACGATCCAACCTTGTGGTAGGGCATCTATTTTATTCAATTAATATTTCCATCTTTCTTTAAATCTCCATGATGAACATGAATCATTCGAAAAATGGAACGATTCATGGATCGTGCGAGCTATTTCAGGATGGGTTTGATTTTTTAATAATCATTTGGAAATTGGATCCTTGTTGAACCAATGAATAGAATTGGTTTTTTATCCATTCTTAAACTCTAACATGGGAAGATCAAGGTTGACACAAATAAGATCAAGGTTGACACAATTAAGGCTCGATCTGCACAGCTTAGTGGTCGTGGTGACATGAGTGGAAGCATGCACTGGTGCTGCATTATGAAGGTATAGTAGGTTGTGGGTAGCATATGGGAGGATGTCACTCAATGGAAACAGTAGCGTAGGGTCGGTTCATGTAGGTGGTGTTCCGCGACAACAAAGGGAGCCCATGGTATCTCCCTTAGGAGGTGGTCAAATACCACCAGTGGAAGTTAGAGAGGATGCGGTGTTCGTGCCACATCACGTACCTTGAGGACCGTGGTCTAGATGGACCGTGGTGGCATACCCCATGGTGACCTGTAGGGTGGATGGGAGACGCAGTGGGATTTGTGTCTCATGTAGTGCAGGCCAGCCACTCATGGCTTTCCAGACCCCGGGCAGTCTAGTAGAATGGACCCACGACCAAGTGGGTCGGGTTGGACCCTGACTAGGTCAAATCCGACTATGGTCGTATCCGGGTCATATCTCCCCCTACCCAGGTCTGTGTCCCCCGGACCAGGTCTAACTGAATTGGACCGGACCCAGACCCAACCATCCCCTTTTCCTTAAAACACACATAACCTCCAAACCAAATGCCTAATTGATGAGCCATTTATGGTGTTGTGACCCTCGGGGTGTGGTGGTCCTTTTGACATAGTCCAATTGATTTCCTATGGAGGCTGAGTTATAACTGATTTCTTGAAGAATAGATTCTTTCCAAATCAGTCACATTACGAGCATAAATCCTACGGCTAGTTGTGATGAGAAGACCTCAGTGACCCGGTAGCCGAGTAGACCTCATTGGCCCTAATGATAAGAAGACCTCAGTGGACCAATAGCCGAGCAGACCTTGCTGGCCCGATAGATGAGCAGACCATAGTGGCTTGGTAATAGACTAGACCTCAGAGGCCCTGTAAATGAGGGGACCTATATGGACTAGTTATTAAAGGGACCACAGTGCCCCGACAGACAAGCAGAACTCAGTGGCTGGGTAGTAGAGTGGGAAACAGTGGACCTACAGACGAATGGTTTTTAGTATCCCGATAGCTGAGCAGACCTCACTGGCCCGACAGAAAAGCGGACCTCACTGGCCCGACCATCCTTAGTGAATCATTATGGATGAGTCTCTCCGTAGTACAAGATGTTCAGCATTATTTCTTAATAAGTGTACTTCAGGTATTTCTCAGTGTGTTATCTTTGGGAAGGGCCCAAGTAAGTGGGACCACTTAGCGAAGGTCACTAATGACTTGGTGGCTCAAGGTGCTAGTCCTCCCTCGATGACAGTGCCTTGAGTAGAATCATGAGACAAAGGATTATTGTGAAATCGAGTCTTCTTGTCTAAATGAGATCAGACTTTATAAGGAAACGTCATGACAAATCAAAACCATATGTTCTCTGGGAAACTTTTTGTAGACATTCTCTATTTGGTTACTATCAGATAGTTCAAGGAGTGGGACCTCTCTTAATCGAATATGTTATGTCTGAAACCATATGGTTAGCAATGGAGTAGATATTGCGTCTTGGATTTCATTATGAGTATATATGGAATTTCTTATTATATTTTTTGATGACATATAATTGGGTTTATCTAACTATACCTTCTTGTTTTTATTTCTTTGTGGTCATTTATTTGTGGTTTGGTTTCCCTACTTATTATTGTGTTACTTGCCCTTAAATGGGATTCACCAGCATATGTCGTGTATTGTAAAGATGACTGATGATTTCATAGATACCTTCATGGTCTAGGACTAGGTGGTTCCCAGTGATGTCGGATAGGCGACACATACTCATATGGATTCCATAAGCTACTTTTCACTTACCCTTCAGGTATGGGTTTTTCGGATGGTTTCTAGAGACTTTTGCACCCCTTTTACAGCTTTTCATTTGTTGGGATTTTATTCTGACCCCATTTACTTCCATTTTGTAATATATAATCTCAGTGGATGATTTAGTGGCATGCTTGTTTTTATTTTTAGTGTTGTGGGAAGGGTTTTTGAGCGTGTGTGTCTATGTGTGTGTGTGTAAATGTACTCAACAAATGCCACCCACTAGCAAGATAATGCCTTCAACACTAGAAGATTGTCCATGGCCTCTGGGAGGAGGGCTTGGGATAGTCGCAACATTACCCCAGGGGACTGGTCGTGACAAATTGGTATCATAGGAGTTCAGTTCTACTTTAAGAACCAGGAGTCTATGTGTTCTGTTTGGGGAAATCTTGTTAAGCATTTCATGTCAATCATTCAGGCTAGGTGAATCTGGTGTTGGTGCGGTATCCAACATATCCAATCACCAGAACCATGAATTCGGTTTTTGGACTCGGTACCTGAAAACACTAGTTGCATAAAAAATAATGGTACATGAATCGTATAATAATGGTTTGAGTTTTACATTTTCTTCTTGATTCAGCTAACTAGGTATAATCTATTGATCGTGGTTTATATTTTTTGGTTTCAAGATTCTTCCAAGTAAAAAGCAAGGCAGGATTCTACCATGTGATCATAAGGATGATCTATGGGGTGATGAGGTGGGTACAAGGGTTCATACCAAACAAAATTCCACTAGGTGGGGTACCAGCTATACCACCACCTATGTAGTAGAACATGGTACTCATAGTACCTGTCAATGAGATGTGTGGGCTGAGTACACTTCCAAAGTTTTAGCGATAGAGACCCAACTTATTCTGATGGGAGCCTGACTCAGAAGCGTCTAAGGACTGGCTTTCGGTGGTGACTGCATTTTTTGTCTAGTGAGGGAACCATTAGATCATATAGTGGTCCTAATAGAGAGACTTCAAAATGGATCAGCAGGGCAATGTCAGGGTTTGTAATTACATAATCTTACGATGAGGTTACTCTTCCGTAGACAAATCTTGATAACCTTTCTCAAATAAGGGGGATATATCTATAAATATTAAGGGTTATGTGTTCTCAAGAGCTTCAACAGCATCAGTAGGAAGACATGTCAGTTTCTGAGTGTTAATCGAGGTGTACTGACCATTCCAGGTAATCGATGAATGTGATATTACTAATGCATCAGGGCTCAGAGAATCAATTGAGATGTGTTTTTGGATATCCAAGAAAAAACTATTCCTTTTTTGCATTCTTACTTATGCTAGGGTGAAAGAGAGAACAATTATTGTTGGAAGTCCTTTGGCTGAGAAAATACAACTAGTGGATGTCAGCAGTGGGAAAGAAGGAAACTGATGTCAGTCTTAGAGACTTCGATGAGTGATACATTATGAGAATAGGAACCAAGATAGGGGATCAATAGGTCAAGGATCATAGGTTGAGTCCAGTCATCCTAGACGAGGTAATTCTTTTCAAAATTCAGTAGGGGACATCTCTCTAGAGATTTTTTACCCCATTTTACTGACAATGAAATAGTGGATGGGCCACCAGGGCAGAGACAATTATAGGAAAAGATTAATCTATAGGGTGGTAGATGTTGTAGAGGAGTTGGGAGAGCAGTAGGATGTGGTAAAATTTTTGACAAGATACAACCATCACCTTAATGTGTTCTGCACCAGGCTCATGGATCTAGAAGAAAATGTAAGGGGGTAGCTTCATGTGATCAATGATTATGACTCAAGGTCCCCATGAAATATTTTAGGTATGGTATGTGTCCACTCTTTGTTGTCATATTAATAGACACAGATGATAATCAATTCTTCTTGTCACGAATCTTGTTCAAGACCTAAAGTTTCTATTTAGCCTGTTGACATGACCCTTAAGTCTGCAGATACCTATGAAATGACACATAGTCAAACTTATTCCAACGGTTTGATCTAACCCTTGAAGTGAGAGTTTCTGTTGGATCCTCTTGGTGGAAGATTTGATGCCTTACAATGTTAGTCTGGGTACGGACTGGTCATCCACAGTTCATGATCTAGTTGATTGTTTTAGGAAAAATAATGTGGTATGTCTGTGGAATTATAATTGGGTTTTCCCTGTTCAGTAAAAAAGGAAACCCTAGTAGCATGGGATAAACTCATGAATAGGATGGGGGAATCCAATCAAACTTCAGTTGGAAAGTCATACCCATGTGGAAGTAGATGTTTCGATTTTTTAGTTCCCAGTAGTAGTGGTATACTATGGATACATCATTCTAAAATATGTTTTTAGGAATACCTCCCAATAAGTAGATAGAATTTTTCATCATTCATCACCCTGAGATGGCATCTATATCGGCATCGTTATATCATATGGCTTTCACAGAGCTTTGAAAGCTAAGGGTGTATGTGGGGGACTTGTAGAGGATGAACTTAGTAAGAACCAGTGTTCGAGGTTATGTTTGGACTACTAGAACATCATCCAATTGGATGTGGAGAATTAATACACACTACCAAAGGGATGATGAATGCATCGATAAGTTGAATGTGAAAACCTTTCACGTGGATATAAGGGTGCGCGTAGGATTTTCAGTAATTAAGAAAAAGTTTGACGAGTGCACTGATCTTGAGTTGGTAGTGGTAGTCTCACATTGATGATGTGGAGAAACTACCTCCATGGTAGTATTATTTACCATCTACTCTAACCATAAGAGCCTCAAGAATATATTCCCTTAGAAGGATTTGATCTTGAGACAAAGATAATGGATGCATTTTCTCCGGGTCTATGAAATTCAAGTAATCTATACTCATGGTAAGGGAAAAGTGGTAGAGGATGCTCTCAGATTGATATGTAGTTTGTATTTTCTAAACAAGGAAATAAATTAGTATCCCTCATTACAATTATACTTCATGGATAGTAATGAAATAGATTATCTCTCGTTAAAGGTTTTTACCCATCCACTATTATATGAGTCAGGGATGAAAAACATAGTGAATCTGGCTATGAGTCTTTTCAGGCTCAGTTTTCCACATTGAATACCCCTGATGGAAATTTTAATGGTGGGGAGCACAATCTTTTTTTAGAAGATGCACAGTTATAATAGTGATGCCAAGAGTGGTGTAATGCATCATTGTATGTGTGCGGATGTTAAGTCAATCGGTATAGATGATATAATGGATTGAAGCTAGGCATACCTATTGAGATAAAAATATAAATGCTTGTAGAGATTATTATAATGAGATTTTATTTCTATTTTTGGGGGTACCTAGAAGGAACTGGGAATGAATATTGATGAAATTAGTGATGGGTTTACCATGTACATTTAGGATACAACTTACCATCTGGGTGATCATTGATCGACTCAGCGAGTCAACCCACTTCTTAACTACCCAGGATAAGAGTTTAGTATAAGGCTCAGGATGCCTTTATGTGCCTTAAATTTGACAGGGGAGAGAAGGATGTTGACTATGGGGAAACTTTTTCAAAGTTTCTAGTAGAGATTGAAGGTAAACATGATAGGACCCTCCATGGGTGATTGATTCCTCTAGTGTGCATTCCTTGGAAGCACATGAATCTAAAAAAGAGAATGTGGGAGCATGAGCCTCAGGTTCTTGCTCGTACCCTCATTTTTTTGGGAATCCCTTGGTTTGGATTTATGGACATAAATAATTATGGTGGGGGTAATTTAATGGAACATATTTTCCAGGTTCAATTATTAGAAAATTCTTGATTTTTTTTTAAGAAAAGGTGTCGATACGAAATTTGATTCAGAGGTATAGAGTGACTGGAATGATCTGTCAAAAAATGATAAGTTTTGAATAAACTATGTCAGCAGTTTTCCAAATATAGTGTAAAAACTCTTAAACAGGTGCTCAGATTAGAAATATAAGGGCACCTTTTCATATAGATTAGTGAGTTTACCCTAGGTGTGACTTAATCTTAGTCAGTGTAGGTCTCTAGTGAGAAAACCTAAAAATGGAATAATCCTAAATAAAATAATTAAATAAAATTATTTTACATCTTTGGTCCTTATAACTCATGAATAGTTACTCAGATTGAAAATTTGAGACCACAATTGAGCCCATGAGGGTGTGCTTTCCTTATGTGGAGCATAACATTGGCCGATGCAGTCTGGATATGAATATATTTTTTGGGATGTAACTATAAAAAAAATTAAATTAAATAAATTATTTTATTTTTTAATCCTCATAACTCACAAATGGTAACTCAGACTAAAAATATGAGACCACTATTAAGTTATTAATGGAATGTTCTCTTTAATCAAAAACTAACCCTGATGGGCGCAGTTCAAGGGAAAAATTATTTTTTTGTCTTTTTAAAATATTTATATTTGAAGAAAATAAAATAAACTTGAGGTTTTTATTATATTCAAATTATAGTTTCATTATAATGCAATGACATTACAACCCGTGCATAACAAAAACGTTGTTTGATAAATGAAATTGCTTAACAACAATGTGACTCTGCATAATAAGAATTTTGAAAATCATTTCATCCATTTAAGGGATTAATAAAATACAGGATCATGGAAAGAGATTAACGATTACCCTAAACCTTTGTAGGATTTTTTTGGGCATGCAATGAACAATGATGAATGATGAATTTCCAATGACGATGGGTTGAGGACCGAATAATGACAAATGATGGTGGTGCAACTATAATCTTTACCACCAAATGATCCAAACACAAGTCAGGGTGTCTATTTGATTAAATTTATTTTTCTCTATTTCATTAAATCTCCATGATGAACATGAATCATTCAATGAACATGAATTATTTGATGAAAATAATGATTCACAAATCATGGATGCCCTTGTGGCAGGGGATTGGTTTTGGGATAATCATTGGGAAATTGGATCCATGTTGAACCTATGATTAGAATTTGTTCTGTTTATCCATTCATAAACTATAACATGGGAAGATCAAGGCTGGCACGAACATGGTCCAATCCACCCACCTCGTGTGATCATGTGAATTTCTCCCTCCCCCATTATTTCAATTTCCATAATCTTCATCGCTGAAAAAATTCAAGAAGGAATCAAGAAAACCAATGGTAGTGGAGATCTGTGGTCCAGAAGTGGTCCAAAATGACAAGAAAAAGTCTTGGAAGGAGGTCGTGATAGCAGAGGTTCATAACTTGATGGCCACAGAGGCACACGTTGGAGGTGCACCGTGGAGGCGGAGGATTCCCGTAGCAGGAGGTCGTAGGCGGTTCATGGGTAGTTGTGGCTCTGTGGTCTCATTGGCGTTGGGGCGGTGTGTTGTGACGGCAAAGGGGGCCCACTTCATCCACCATGGGAGGTGGTCAATGGCCACTAGAAGGAGGCTGATTGTGGTGTGAGTGGACGTGGTGGTCATCCCATGTCACGCGGTTGGATGGTAGTGGTCTAGATGGACCACGATTGTAAACCCTTCAATGACTGGTGGGGTGGATGGTAGACACGGCTGGTGCCGTGTCTCAGGCAGAGCAGGCCGGGTTGAAAAAAGGTGGGTCACCCTAGGCAGCTCAACAGGTCAGACCTAGGAATCCCAACCAGCTAGACCAGGGCCGCCTAGCAGGCCCGACTTAGGGCCCAGTGGGTCAAACATGAGGAACAATGGTCCAATCGGACCTGGACCAGGTTGAATCCATCCCGGGTTGGGTTGAAGGACCCAGGTCAGAATAGACCCATCCCCAATTGGCCCCTTTTCAGTAAAACATACATGACATCCAAAACGTATATCATATTGACGAGCCATTTGTTGCATTGGGACCCATGAAAAGAGGTGGTCCTTTTTACATACTCCAAGTATGATTCCATGAAGGTTGATTTATGACCAGTGTCTTGAGAAATATATTCTCCCATAATCAGACATACTATATTCAGAAATCCTATGGCTGGATGTGATGAGAAGTAAGTGACTAGAGGGCCTCAGTGGCCTGGTAGTTGAGTGGACCATAGTTGCCCAGAAGACGAGCGGACCTGAGTGGTCGGGTAGCTGATTTATCCTTCATGGCTTGATAGAAAAGGAGACCTTAGTGTCTCTATTGCCAATGTGACCTCAGTGGTCAGGCAGAGGAGCAGACCTAAGTGGCACAACAAACCTCAGTGACTCAACAGGGATAAGTACCTCAATAGTACATGATGTTCAACATTACGACTGAAGGAGTGTACTTTAGGTAGTTATCATTGTGTTATCATTGAGTAGGGACCATGGAATCAGGACCTTTCAAAGAAGGTCTCTGATGACTTAGTGGCTAAAGGACCGAGTACTCCTAGGACAAGCGTGCCTTGAGCATAATCCCATGACAATGGATTGGTTGTGACATCGATACTTCATGTATCTATGAGACCAGATATCTTAGGGATACTTCATGATGTATCCAGACTTGATGTTCTCTTGGTTAATTTTTGTTGACTTTATCTACTTGGATGCTATCATACAGCTAGAGGATTGTGTCCTCCTAGAATCTAGTGTGCTACACACTAAACCATGTGGTTGGAAGTAAGGAAACATTGCATCTTGGAATCCATTATGAGTATGCATGGATGTTATTATTATATGTGTTGAGGAAATATAGCTATGTTGAACTGAACATACCTTCTTTGTGGTGTTTTCTTTGTGGTAATTTTTTTGGGGTTCGGGGTCCCTATTGAGTATTGTGTTACTCACCCCTACACAGGCTTCACTCTCACATGCTGTGTCTTTTTCATATGACTGAAAATTTTATATTTACCTTGGTGGTCTAGGACTAAGCTGTGCCCAGTGATATCGGATAGGCGAGGCATACTTCTATGACTTTTGGAAAATACTCTTCACTAACCCTTCTAGTAGTATTTTTTGGGGACAATTTTCTAGAGACATTTCTAAAAAAATTTTAAATCTTGTCTTTTGTTGGGATTTTATTCTGACCCCCTTTACATTCGTCTTGTACAATATACTCTAATTGGTTGTCTAATTAGCATGAAATTTTTCCTTTTAAGTATTTTGGTCTAGGGTTGTGAGTGTTCTTGTGTATAGGTACTCAGTAAATTCCTCCCACATGTTGGATAATGCCTTTGGTTCCAGTCGCCAGCCCCTGGCCTTTGGGAGGCGATCTTAGGGTAGTCGTAGTATGATCCTTGGGGGATGGGTCGTGATGGGTTTTAATAGTAATGATTAAATAATACTTCAGTAGATTATTTTTTTTGAACTCGATGTTGCATGTATCAAAATTTATTAATGAAATTAAATTTATTAATAAAGATATATATTATTTAGTTGTGGGTGTTAAAAATTCCTAGTACAATTTTAAATCCTTATTGATGAAGAAGGTTTTATTTGAGGTTTTTGGGGTTTCTTAAGTGAGAGAGTTTTTATACATCCACTAAGGTAATAGTTTAATATTACAGTATGTTCATCATTTTAACGATATGAAATATAATATACTATATCATACTTAAAAATATTCATTCACAAATCATTAATTTGAAATTGATATTCAGACCAATAATTTGTTTTGGTTGTTATAGTTTTGTGGGACCAAATATTTAGAATTGGATATGAATGTGGTTTAGGTTGAGATAGTTATTTTTGGGGTACATAAAGTGAATTATACTTATACTATTTTTACTACTAATGAAGGGTGTCTCAATGATTGTATAAGGAATTAGATTGATTTTGTGTAGATATATAAAGGTATCAAGAGGCCCTCAACTATTTAATCAGTTTCATATTAGGGTAGTCCACTCATTTTCCATTAGTGTTGTGGAATTGTTCATTAGAATCCAATGTCTATGAAATATATTAAAAACTACCATTGTTTATGGTTTTTTGGATAAATTATAAAGGTGTCCTATAGAGTCCTCTCATAATTGGCGTGGAGACGGATCTACCATTTTGGAGGATTCATAGGTCCATCATGTTGAACCTCATTTAACAAATAAAACTATTTAAGGTACAATCCAATATTTTTTTCATATATAAATTTAGTTTCCCATGATATATAGTTTTGAATATATGAATTCTAGTTCGATTGGATTGTGAAAAAGTATTTTATTTTTTTTTGGTTTTAGTGTATTCTTGTAGAAATTATGATTTTTTGGTAGCTTTGTTTAAATTTTTTTTTGTAACATTAGTATAATATATTGGTGTTTTTATCATGTATCAAAAGTTTTCCTCTTATGGTCTCATTTATTTTTGTTTATATAATGAAGATATTGTTACCTTAGTATAATTCTAATATTTTTTTAATCCCACTAAAGTTAACTGATCTCAATTCCTCCAATAACAATGTTTCAATTTTTTCCAGGCATCTTTATAAGAGATATAGTTTCTAGTTTTAGTTATGGATTTTTAGGTTCTTCAAGAGATTATATTAGTTCATGAGATAGTTTTTATAATATGGAATATAATATTATTATTTCCATCATCATTCGTCATGTTGAACCTTAGTTATGAAAATTTTATAGTTTTTTTGAGGTTTTGTATTATCATATATATTGATAAACTGAGACCATAAAACATTATATGTAATGAAAAAAAATTATTTGAACAATTAGAACACCCCAAACATGATTTTACTTATTATTTTACCTATATATTGTTTTTTTACATGCACACAAGTTTCAATAGTTATGTTTTTAAATGTTGAATTAGGGGTATTTTATTCTTAAATTGGATGGTTGGTTCAATTCGATTATGGGAAATAACGTGGATTTCATTATATATTTTTTATTATAGTTAATTTGAGATAATGAACATTTTCTCTACATTGGTAGTTCATAGTGGGTCCAATCCAAACATGACCTAGGAAAAATAATTCTTATTCAGGGTTGATAATGGTACTGGTAGACATCATGAGAAATGTTAATAAAAACATATGATAAGCATTTGGAAGGTCTATAGTTTTTAACATAACTATTTCCATCGTTTTCTCATGGTTTTTCTATGTGCGATTCCAAACCCTGTAAGTTTCAATTTGTGTCAAGTGAGGGGTGAATGGGATGTTAATGGTTGGGTAAAACATGTTTCCAAACCAAAAATACTTCCCCAAGTTTAATAATCATGAAATTACCTAGCTACCCCTCCCTAATTGTAACCACCATTATCTATATTCTAATTACATTCATTATATATGGACCATAGATATCATATCATTCATTTTCTATTTATTTAATGGTGGTCTCATGTGATTTATACTGGATTTTAGGATTATTCATCTGGATATAGTCTATTCACTCACGTAATTTTTTCATGCTTCCTCATGTTTTCCACTTATAGCCCCACCACATTTCACTTTAGCTCATCCCTACTTGGGGGTTTGACATTGATCCTTTTGATTCATCATGATTAAGCTATACTGATTATCATTCTTGTTATGTTCATCCCATACTCAACATTTTGAATTGTTCTCATTTGATTTGAGGTAGTATTCTAAATATATTTTACTTAAAATATTATAATCATCATTTATTTCTTTCTTTAATTTAGTTTCGTTGTATATAACGACATTATTCAATTTGTTGAGAATTTCTTTGAATGGAATATTGATTTTTAATTGATTTTCCTGGAATTTGATTGTTTCTCATTTTTAAGTTGGAAATTATATTTTTCTAAACTATATAGACCATACTATAATTAAAAAATGCTTTGATAGCCCTTATAATTAAATTAAATGGTTTTTATCGGTGGTTTTTTTCTCCAATGGGTTTGTTAATGTCATCCTTATTTTTAATAGATTTGTGTGATACTTTAAAAAAAGGTGCTAACTTTTTATGGAATGGTCACGAGGCATGGTTAGAACATTAAAGGGTGGTTTTTTTACAATAAAAAATCCTTGGTAATTACCATTTATTTTCATTTTAAAATTATGGAAATATTCCATTGTATATAAATCATTTTGGGAATTTTTTATAAAAATATGTCTGGGTTTATCATATAAGGGGTGCTCAGTTGTGATTCCTTGTTTTAGATTCTTTTTTCATGTAATATAATATTTATTAATTTTCATATCATTATTGTTTATACTGATATAAAAAACCAATTTATACATCATTATATCCAAGATTAGCTAGTGTTATTTACAATGTCACCTACTATACAATATTAGGTTTTCGATTTTCCTAGAGTCACTTGGTAACTAGATTTACTTCATTGGGATTTTATACTGAGTTAGGCATGGTATTATATCATCAACAATTAGTGAAATCAGATTGAGTAACGAAAAAAATTGAAGTATTTTGTTTAGTATGTTTTATATGTTCACTATAGATCCATGGTATTTACACGATCTTTGATTCAATGATTTATTATATGAATTATGAATCCTTTATTCAAGGAAAGTTGGTCACTACATATATTCACCTAGGTTTTACTATATGTATATTACTATTATTATTATTAATAGTATTAGTATCACATATCTCTTATTCCAATGATCCATTAATTATCATTTAAATGATTGAATAATTATTTATAAATGTTCTAAAAATCTATTTTCTAACTCAGGGATATTTAGTATTTAAATGTAATGAATAGTTCGAAATGATTTAATCATATTTTTATAAATGGAACTCAATTTTAGAAATAACTGAAATAAATATGATTGGATTTTAAAACAATAAGTGGAATAGAATTGTTTCTTAAATCTTATTTCAATCCATCCTGAATTTGATCTTTTATTCATATGTAATATGTTGGTTGAGGTTTTTTTTGGAATACACATTAGGATTTTAGGCTCACTCAAATCTATAAATTTTAGTGACTAAATTAGATTAAGGTCTCTCACGCTGTTTTTAGTGTTTTGAGGTTTTATGGTGACTTTTAGAGTTACATTGGTATATGATTGGGTACTTTTTAGATTTTTTATTTTTTTTAGTGTGGTATAATCCATGTCATACACTTTTGTTTTATTTTTCGTTTTAATTTGAAGTTTTTTATCTATATTTTTTCTTATACATTATGCTCAAATTGAATATATTGATTTTAATTATTTTTATTTTATTTGGGGCATGTACTAGTACTATAAGTTTTGGTCATTTTTGAATTTAATTGAGGATTCTAATGTGTTGTAATCAACTTTTTTGGTGAAATCATTCCCATGTGTTCACATAAAATTATGAGGATCTTTTCACTATCCCTTATGGATCAATAATTCCCCTCAAGTATGTTGCAGGTTGGTTTGGATTGCCATAACAGGGGTGTCCCAGAGATTTTTTTAGATGCATCATGATATATAGATTATATTTAATTCAATGATGTAATACTGACAAAATGTGACATTAAAAATATTTTTAATGTAATCACAATGATGTGAATTTATCATTTCACTATAAATTAATCCACTGGGTGTTCAATTAAATTTGCAATGAAATCATTTCAATGAAAATAAGGATACAATAAAATATTCATAAAACATTTATATAGTCAATAAAACATTTCTAATAGGAGTTATGATGATTTAATGATGGTTAAATGATATTTTAATGTTAAAAAAATACCACTTTCATTATATATTATCATAGGTGGCATAATATAATTACTATACATACCATCCATACACTTAATTCATAAACCATTATTAAGCTACATCATCATTATCCAAATATTGAAATAAATATTGACTCAAAATCAACCTTCCAAGGTAAACTCATGTAGTTATATGAAACATTGGAAAAATTTTAAAACACTTATATCTTAATATAAGTATAATATTTTTTCCATAAAAGACACATACATCATATTCCAAAACCATTCTCCTTTAGTAGAACATTAAATGAATAAAAATGTTCTATATTTAACCAAAAACAATGTGTTAAACACATTAAATCCGTGGAATTATTCTAAATGGTAATAACAATTTTGCCGCACCATAAATCTGGAAAAAAACTCTAAGCCCTCTAGACTTTTAATAAAAAAAATATAACGATTATTAAAATTTTGATTTCTTCCTTGATTATTACATAATAACTATCATAAATACATTATATTTTATCCACAAATAATCATCCATTAGATGTTAATTAATAAAATTTTATCAATTTTTTATTTCAATGAAAGAATCGTAGAATTCTATGATTATGAAATGTTATGTTACATCACCCATCACACGTTTTTTTAACAACAAGGGATGGTGACTAGAATAAAAAATTGAAAATGAAAAAATAGGGTCTTTATTTCACCATGGAATACCTCATTTTATTAAATAAAAAAAATAATAAAATACATTATATTAATACATTTCAGAATATCCTTGTATGATTTTAAATATATGATGACTTAAAATAAGTGGAAAATTCAATTCAATAATAAAAACATGTCTACTATGGAAAATAAAATCATTACTAAATTAATACATATAGGGTATAATATTTTATAAATTTTATCCAAAATAATTATACTTCCACATATTAATACTATAACAATAAAAGTAGAATTATGACTCTTTTCTACTATTATGAACATCCAAAATTGATAAGAAAAATTCATTAGTGGTTTATTTCAATGTTTGTTCCAAATTAATAACTAAACATTCTAGGATTAAGAACATTTATAATATTTTCCTATAATAATATAATGATGACCGTATATTAGTTAAAACTATTTTATTTTAATTATAAATTATATATAATGATATATTAAAAATTATTATTCTATATTATACATACTATTTTATATAAAAAATTAAATTAATTTGATCATTATACATTTTAAATTGTTTAAAATCAAATAATCAAAAAAATCACTAAATGTATATGGAATACCCTTTTGAAAATAAATGTCTAGTCCCCACTATCACTATTATAAAAAAATAATCACCATCTATATTACTACTATAAATTATACCAGGAGTTACCAAATCATGAGATGGTCCTATAGAAACATGAAAAGAGATATAACTAACATATTTCGATGAGGATCCAAACCAAGAATTAAATTATTGTGGTTTATCACATAATAAAGTAAATGTGAAATATAAATATATAAATATATAATTAAAAAAATTATATTTATTTTTTAAACACATCTAAAAAAAATTATTCATTCCCCTCAAATTATTCCCTCACGATTGTTTCTCTTATCTGTTTCAATGAAATTAATTTTACAGTGGATGAATCGTTACATAATCCTGATAATGGAATGTTTCATTATGAAAAAAAATTCTTTTAATTTCTATAAATAATAATAAATTCATAATTCATACTAAAAATACTATAAAATTTATAATTATGAATAAAACCCTACATGATTTTGATTAATGTCCTATAAAGAAACATTTTTTATATATATCATTTTTAATGTAATTAGCTTAATGAATAGTAAAAAAGGGGTTAAAATACTCTGAGAGGGGGGTGAATCTATGTATAGATATTCTTTTCAAAAAATTCCTTCCCAACTAGATCATGACCTCTTCATTACAAGGGTTACTTTATTTTCTGTTTATATTGATCATATCCTTTCTAATTTTATCTGATGATAATGCACTTAATTTAATGCAAGAAAGAATGTATAAGGAAATACAGATTTTTACATGGTTAAACTTTACTAGGTTACATCCATGGAGAATATAATGAAAATAATCTAATTGTACCAAATTAACTATGGCTCAATTCCAATAATGATGTTCAGGCTACAACACTTCTATGCCCAGACTCAATAACTTTATAATGTTTTGGGTCTAGTCACTACTTTCACAAGGGTCACTCCTTATGTATCTTTCTATGTCTCATTATCAGTAGAAAGGATCAAATTATTCCTCTTCATTTTCTCACTAATATATGAAAGGATACACTCAATGTTTATGGAATTGAAGTCCACTTCATTTTTAGGATCGAACATATCCTTAACTATTGATAAACACTCAGTTGAATACCTATTTTCACCAATATATAAAATCCACTATTCCACATGGTTTGTGGAAATTTCATTCTTGAACTTTTAGTGCATTTTCTCACTCTCTTGAAACCTATGTGAACTTCCATGATTCCCCCGCGAACTGAGATGCACCGTGTGGCCTGAGTGCTTCACAAACAACATCTTCCTCTATGGACCATCCCTGCATTGCGAAAGGATTCTTTTTCCATAGTCCGCCTCTCTTCCATAGACAGTTTCAACATCAATGGACTAAGGATGGTCTAAGGACCACTTAAAACTTTGCATAACCATTTCTTTGTGGGCTATAGTGCCCTCAAAAAATCTATTCTGCAGATTACCTATCACGAACACCTTCTTCTTTCTATGAATCCTCCTTTTCAATCTCTTCACCGTCCTAGAATTCCCCTTCATGAACTCTTTCAGACAAAACCAAAATATTCCCAAAGAAAATATGTTTTTTAATGAAAATAGAACCTAGTAATATTTTATTAGTGGTCTTCATGTAGGAAAATAGATCAAAAAATTGGCTAATCCATTTTTCTCATATCTTAGATGCGGTATAACCTTCACTACAGACTGTGATCCTCCTATGAGCCATTTTTCCCTCCACTGTCCTCATAGTTCATTTATTCCCTTGTTGTGGATGATTCCTTCCACAAAAAAATCACTTAATATCAAGAGAAAATGACTCACATCCCATGAACTATTTCCTCCTACAGACAACATGCCTTCTAATGAACCATTTTCCCTACATAGTCTATGTGTCGCACTTTACAGTCTATATAGCACTGCTATAATGATTATTTTTGTTTTCCAGTTTCCTTTGTTGATACAAAAACTTCCTTCACAATCGATGAACTTTGAATCAATTTATACATATTGTGTGACACTTTGAAAAGATTCTACCTTTTCAAAAAAACAAACTTCCAATTTTGACACCCAAAAATTTAACAAACTCTAGGAAACTGCTCCACCTTAAAAACCTGCTTTAGAAAACACCAACCATAATCATTTTTGGTCATCTAGCATTGTCAAGAATCAAAATCTCACCCAAAAATACTAATATTATGGCTAGATGAATTTTTTATTAACACATTATCTTATACTTAATTAATATAGAAAACAAATCATATTATATATTGATAGCCAAGCCTAATTCAAACTATTTCGAATAATTTAATCCCACTACAAAATAATGTGAATAATTTGAGATTATATATGTCAATAATATGGTATTATATCACATATTGAATAATTTTTTGAATCAATAATTTAAAAAATAGAACTTATAAATAATCAATATAAATAAAAAAATTCTCGTTTTTTATGTTAATCCATATATATATTTCATTTGTTTATTCTAAGGAATAAAATAGTATCACATGAGGTCCCTAAAGTACAATAATCAATATTTATCAAAAAAATTAAATTCAATAATATTACTATAAACAAACTTGTGTGTGTATAGAAACAAATGTACATATATGTAAATAAAAGATATTATTTTCTTTATTTTTGGAATTAGTGTTTTTTTTTAAAATGCCAGAAAATTTAAATTCATCCATATGTTATTATTTATCATTCAAGTCCCCATTATATAAATTAATTTTATATACATTTATTATATTAAGGATTAAATTGTCACATTAAAACATAGTGAATTTTTAGTTAACTTATAAATAATATTTTTTGATATAGAAAATCATTATTTTATAACAACAAATTAGAAAATATTTTATTCTGAGAAACACCAATAGTGAGGTACCAA
Organism: Viscum album; assembly: GCA_963277665.1. Classification (NCBI taxonomy): domain Eukaryota; kingdom Viridiplantae; phylum Streptophyta; class Magnoliopsida; order Santalales; family Viscaceae; genus Viscum; species Viscum album. Next base: position 1,879,634,894 of record OY728161.1, read on the forward strand.
CACAATTTATCTCCCCCATCTATTGGGTATAATTATATGTTATTAAAAAATCATATATCATTTTATTAATACAAATATTCATATATTTTACATCTTGAAAATTACAAGAAAAGATAAAAAAAAAATTTTAAATATAATTGGATTTTTAAAAAATAATGGAATATGACTACCCAAATATCATTTTATAAAATATAATCAATTAATTAATCTATTTAGTGACACATTATTGGAAAGAACTGAATAATAAAATTATGTTTAAAAATATTAGACCCAAATATTATACTTTATTTTTCTTTCTTGTCAATAATTTTTATATATTCCTTATTGATAAAAATAATATGTTTCTGGTGGTTCTACTTATTAGACTACATTATTAGAACACATATTCTTGTTCCTTTTGAAATACTAATACCAATATAAAAAATGAAAAGTGAAAAATATTAAATATATATTATTTTACTATATAACAAACTTTTATTAGAATAAAAGCCCTTGGGATTCGTGAAAGATGGATGGATATGATGATGAACAGAAGGTGTTGGGGTGTGAAAAATTTTTATGTTAGTATATTTATGAGACATAAAATTTAATTGATGATTAAAGGTAGTTGTATGAACAAAATAATAACAAATATCTTTAAGGTCCACCCTATATAAATGTCTCCCTACACACAATTGTCCACTACAATTGGAACCTAAATTCGAAAATGCTCTAAGGGGTTATGGAATAATTAGTATATAAAAGTTTATTAGTTCAAGAAGTGTATTTAAATATGATAATTGATTATTAAAATATGAAAAATCAATCAAAAAGAAATAAATAATTGAAAATTTTGTATTTTATATAGGAGACGGTGTGACCATGTACTTTTCTAATATTTAACAATGATATATTGTATAACCTATATATTCCCCATTAGTTTTAACATTTTAGACATATATATTATGACACCCTCATAAATTAATGATTTTTTTCTCACTAGTCACAATGATTAGAAAATTATTAAGGATTATATATCAAATGTTTTGTTTTGTAAAATATATAATAATTACTAAATTTTGATACTCATGGATGAAATCACCTTGATCATCCCAACTTGTAAAATTAATATTTTTTAGTAAATAAATTTAATATATTATTCCATTAAAATTATAAATATGATTAATTATATTTTATTATTATATACATATGAATAAAGATTAATATTACAAAAAAATAATAAAATATTATAAAATAAAAATTAATTGAAAGTAATAATTACCACTAATGATATTTGTTAACTAAAATTAAATTAGGTTCCCAATATTCCATAATAATATAATAATTTTCATAATCATATGAAATAGTAGTTCCATCCCCATTCTAAGAAAAAATACAGTGTGAAAAATCCCATGGAAAATATAAAATCCAAAAAACAAAATTTATGAAAAAAGAATTTCAGATCTGAAAAATTGGAAAAAATAAATATATAAACATACATAAATCTATTATTATAAAAAAAATTTACATATAATGAATTTAAATATTATTGTTACAATGAAAACTAATAATTATCTCTCTTTAGCCCATGAAGACCACTAAGTCATCTATTTTACCCAATATGAGTTGATTCTTGAAATGTGTCATAAATAAGTTGAATAAATGTTTATTAAAATTTATTATTTAACAAAATATATGGATAATACCAACATAGTAAATTTAACATATCCATGGTTCATACACGAATCTACTCAATGTCACGTGGAAATAGACAATAAAATAGAAATTTCATCAAAAACAGTCCATACGTAGAGAAGACCATATCCATGTTTATTTAGATCCAAACACATAATCCCGTGATGATTAGACTTATATTAATCGTGTTGAAATATTCTAATATAAACAATATCTCTCTATAATAAAAAATCATATATTCTATAATTTAAATCATATAATTGGAAAATATAGAAAAGAATAAATTCCAAATATTTAAAAATATCATTATTATAAGAAAGGGAACTAATTTCAATCAAATCACCATCGGTCGAAAAATATATATTTCCTTTTTATGTGTATTCCAACATATTAATTTTATAAAGGGTGTAAATTATTTTCATTGGAGTCTAAAATTAGTTTATGAGATATAATATTGGATTTAGTATTTTTTATGAATAGATTATATTTCCTAAAGAATTATCCAACATCTCACATCCTAAGAATAATTTATCGAAATTTAAAATTTAAGATAATGAAACTATATAAATTATTCTTTGTTAAAATATTATATACATTAATTACTATATTCATTTTGAGATGAATTATTCTGGTGTTTAATCATTCATTGTTCATATTGAAGGATTTATATCTGAATAGACTATTACTATTTTTTTTAGTGTGTAATAGAGTTTCCATCACAAAAGGGAGGTGATGACTTTTATGTGTTTAATATTTTTTTGTACTTTCAATATGTGAAATTATTTTTGAGTTAGATATTATGACTATGTAATTTTTTAATAAAAAATAATTTATATACTTTTTGAAGATAATATAAATTCTATCTGAAATAAAATTTGAATGTATCTATTTTTTAGGATAAAAATTAATATTCAGGTTTTTAGGATTTACTACCAATTATAACATTTTTATATTTTATTATATGTTAACTAAAATTATTTGGTAAATTTAGATAAACAATAGTATCCTTACTAAAATAATTTCTCATAGATTTCTTACATGGGTCATATTATGATAGAGTGGGAAATTATTTTTATTTCCATTGTTTATGTAGGGGATTTTCAGAAGTTAAAACACATATATTATTACATATACATATAGAAAATTAATATTTTTAGGATATATTTCAATGTATTTTAATTGTAGAATAATTTTATGGATGTTCTCAAAATTAGAAGAATTATAGAGTACTTGATTTCCATCAATGATTCAAATCCATTTCAATTTGGTCTTAGTTACATTTACATCACTATATATGTGAGAAAATAGTAAATTTTTCTCATGAATCATAGTGGAATAAAATTTAATGGGATGTCTAATAACATTAAAAAAATTAGGGTTAAATTTTCTTCCATAATATTGGTAATAATTTTTTTTATAAAATAATAATTTGAAACAATAAATGACACATTTTAAAGAAATATATAAATGGAAATGTTTATCACATTCATTTAGAAGTATATTGAAGGAACATATCTTTCTCCCCCATAAATAATAATATTAATCCATAGAGAGAAACTCTTCATATTTGATGGATTATTTTTTTCCATGTATTGAATTTTTGTATCAAAAATAAAATTTCTTCAAAAATAAATTGGGGCTTGAATAAAATTGGGAACTATTCTATGTTGAATAAGCCTCAAACAAAAATAAGTGAAATAATGTTACCATTACTTCCCAAACATTCATAATATAAATTTTTATTCATTATAATCCATATTATATGTAGGTAGCATAAAAATAAAAAGGTAAAATATTTGATTAAATGAATCATTTTCATTAAAAAATGTAGACATTATAGAAAAATATGGAATTCTAGAACATTGAAATAATTATTCATGGAAACCACCATAAAACCAAATTATCAGAATACATATTGAAATGTTATATTGAATCAACCCATTTATGTTTTCTCATAACAACACATCTATTGTAATAATAATAAAATACAATTATTCTTATTTCAAATGTATAATATATTATAGTTTTTATGAAGGTTTGAAAAAAGTATCACGGTAGTAAGAGTTTATTACATCTCTATAAGTGACACGATCACTTTATTTTGACATGTTTACCATATGAATAATAATATTTAACTTCTATATTGTGATAATAGTTCACTTTAATCTATGTATGAATCATTCATACCATGTTACCATATGATCTCCTTATAAGTTAAGATAATTAATAATAAAATTAATAAATTATTATATGTTAATTTATTAATAAAAAACACAACAAATATTAGTAATTACTAAAATTTAAAAAATGTTTAACATATAAGATATTAGAACCGTGTTGTGAAATTTTACCTATATGAATTGAATATCCTGATATAATTTAAATAACCATTCATTGTATTTATATTCTTCTTATGATTCTCAGAGAATATTTCAATGTAATTTAAAAAAAACCTGACTTTTAAATTTATATATTAAAATTAGGAATTTATAAGGATTTTAACTATGTGATTTACTCATCAATCACTTCATAATTATAGAAAAACGAGATATTGCATCACCAATAAAGGATGAATCAATTTTTCCCAAGAATATGAATATATAATTCTCATTATATATTGAAATCATGCAAACATAGTCTTATTAAAATCATATTGTTAACATTTATTTTGAATTGGTAAATTAAAGATTATATTGAAATTATAAATATAAATATGAAATAATTAAATATTTATTTTAATAAAATTAAAATATTGAGATGTTATATTATTAATTATCCATTTTATAATATAGTATTACATATATATTTTTTGATTCTCATGAAAATAAATTTATTCACATTGAATCGAATTAATGATTTTTTTTAGTTATATGCATTATTAATGTCAATAAAAATAAGTAAATTATTTTTCAAATTCATAATGATTTACTAGAATCCTTTATTTTAATTTTTACACCACTAATATGAAATATTTTAACAAAAATTTCACTTTACTAGTTATGTAAATAAATCAAAAGTTGTTTTGTATTGTTTTCAACACATTAAAAATATATATAAGAAAATTATGTAACAAAAGTGATGGTATGAATTTATTATGTATATTAATTGTATGTTTCAAGTATAAACAAATTAGATAACATTGCTTCAATAATCATAAAAAAACTTGAGAGTCTGTAGTATTTAAATAATTTTTTCAACTTTGCATGTAATTATAAAAAATATTGGGGAGATGTTATAACACTTGGAGTTTTGGGATTATTAATGAAATTGGATTGAGTAAACAATTTCAAAATGTTGTTTTTATATATCTTAAATAAATTATCCATTATTATGAAATATATCTATATTATTTATATTTTCATTGTACTATTGAATTCCAAATAATTAATTCGATCAGAAAAAATTATTCCTCATACTCAATATAGTGAACTACGAAGTATTAAAAAATATTTAGAGTAATTAATCGATAAAATATACTTTCAAGTTAAATTTAGGATTATAAAAATAATTATGGTATGCGTATTGAGAATTATTGTAGACATTATATTGAAATTATAATATTTTCTTATGTAAATAATAATAATGAACTTTGATTTTGTATGTGTCACAATTTTATGTAGGATATATATAATTATATATTTTAATTATATTAAAATTATAATTGTGATTAATAAAATAATGAGAATTATCTTTGAAAAATAATAATTGACTATAATGTTGCATTTCATTTTTGTTATTAATTTTAGAAATTATGGTCAATCTCTACCCTATATTAACTATATAGAATAGAAAATAAATGAGATTCGAATGGGTCATTTAATGTGATAATTTTAGATAAAGTTATTTTAATTATTTTTTGGGGGAACTAATTTAATGAATTTTGGATTGATATAATATTTTAGGAGGATTTATGGTTAATGAATAATATTTTGGGAGAGAGTTAATTTTTATTATATAAATGAAATAAAAAATTGAAATATAGTAGATAAAATGTTTCAATGAATTAACAATAAATTATATGTTATATTAAATGAATATAAAAAATTAGATTTTATATGAAATGGATTAGTTTTTGGTGTATGTGGATAATTTTTTCCATACAATGTCCTTATGGCTTATAAAAATATAGAAACTTTTTATAGGTAATATTTGACCAACATAAATTATTTTAAATAGTTAAACCACACCTATAAATCAAAAACACGTATAAAATTATAATATTGAATTAAAAAACTATTATTGTATATTTTGGATAATTCAATGATCAGTTATATTTATAGTCACAAAAACCATTTATTTTAATGGTGATCATTAAATAAACCCATAGTTTTGAAATCCTATAATAATGAGATCATATATCTCTAGAAAAATAAGTCAATGAATTTTATATTTCATAAATATATTCATATAAAATTGGTTGACCATTATCTATTATTTTCAAAAGTTGTATTTAACCATTTTAATGACCATAAATTCATTGAAATGTGTAATATGGAATTGTGTTGAATTTTTCATTTTAGTAAAAATCTATTTTTTATTCAACCAATAACATTAACTAAAGAGATCCAACATATATAAAATTTTAAAATTATGATAAATAAAGGGAAATATAAAACTTTTTTTCTATGATCTTATTCTATTTTATGGAGTTATGACTAGCCATTCTAGTGTACCAATTGATTAGGATATTAGTATATATGATGGATTGATTTTATATTTTTTTACTGTGAATTTGTTTGGAAAATTATATTTTTTCATTTCAACTAAGATATTATGGAATTAATTTATTCTAGAAAATTCGATTTATTTATAGAATTAATGGAATGTGTAGTGTTTAATGTATTGTGGAATGAGATATTATTTAAATTTAATATCTGTTTTAACATGGGATATAGTTTAGGTAGTTAAGTATTTTTTAAAATAAATAAAACTTAGATGGATGGAATCTGTTAGGATTTTTAATTGAGGATATGGGAAAATAAATTGTGGACAATAATTCATTAAATATGATCTCAATGTAGAAATAATAATATTTATGTGTAAAAACCAAAAAAGTAGGATATATTGAATTTTATTTCATTATTTTGAGAGACATATTGAGATATTGATTAACATAGGGAACATGGAATACATTTTTGTATGAAGTTAATAAAAAGATAATGATATTAATATTTAAATTATGAATCTAGTGGCTCACACTATGCAACCACGCACATGAGGGTTTATAGAGAATTAATAATGGATCAAATATGAAGGAGGATTTTATACTTTATATGTGATGGATAATTCATTTTTTATTTTTTTATTATGATAACATAATAAATTAAATATCTAGGATATTGATGAAAAATCATGATTTAGTTGACAAATGAAATTGTGATAACTATTTTTTAGAATATGACGGGTCAATTAATTTTTTAATTAAATGGATTTTATATTATTTTAATTTAATAGGGATTAATTTGGGTGTGTGTATGGTTATTTTTTTGTATAATAGTGTAATATTTTTTTAAATGGATTATACTTTCTAATGTCATCTTGTAAAGGTCCTTTAAGAAAATTAGTATTTTCATTTATTTTATATATAATTGATGTTTTCGATTGATGTTTGCGAAAAATTATTTTATCATGGTTTTAGGAAAATGGATATTTTTATTTCATGTTGGGATATATTTATTTTCTAGATAATTATGTAAAATGATAATTTTTCTATTGGATTTTATGAAATGAATGGTTTTAATTTTATTTTTTGAAAATAATGGGATTTTTGAAATTATGTTATTAGGGATGAAATTTTTTCTTATTTTTGTTTTAATATTTAAATAATTTTATGTTTTAAAAGATAATTATGGTTCTTAGAAAGTGTTTTTAATATCAAGTATTATGAAATTCATGATTTGAAATTCTCTTTAATGAATTATTTTTTGGGATAATACTATTTATATTATCATTATTTATTTGAATTTGATATATTATTTTCCTTATTCATTAATATTTATTTGAATGATTCAGAAATTATTTTGAGATTATATTCAACCCATAAATGCACACTTTATGGGGAATGATGACCCAACTAGTCATAATACAGGAACACAAAACTTTGTGATATTTATTTAGTAGAGATCCATAGATACAAATTATAGATATAGTTTGGGGAGTCAATATAGATCTAATCTTAGACATTATAAATTCATTATATTTAATTTATTTGGAATTTTTCTTTTATCGCTATTTTTAGGGTTGTAAAATATATAAATTATACTACTAATTTTCACTGCTTTAAAACAGGAATATTTTTAATTATATAAATGAAAATAATTCTCAAATAGATTTTTTATCCTTCACACCAGTTTTCTACCCGTATTAATAATTAGAACACTATTGAGTATATGTGGATATCCACTTTAAGACTCAGGACTCATGTTGTTTGTCAAATTTATTATAATATGTTATCAATGAATGGATCTATCTTTGGATGCTTTTTTCGTGTATAATAGATTGGATAGAAATTTAAATTTACCTACAAAAGTAATAGATAATCTTTTATAGGAAATATCTTGTTATTGATGATTATATGGAAAATGAAATTCATGTGATAATTTTATGTGTTAATTTTTTGGATCTTTGTCAATCCATGATTTGTTGGAATTGTAGAGAGTCGATGAATCATGGTAGGTTTTGTTGGAAAATTTATCAAGTAACCATGGTTTTTAATGAATGTGTTTTTTCGCTAAATGGTTTTCCAATACTCGTTTATTTTCTATTTTTCAAATTTATTTTTGAAAATTTAATTTTATGATAAATGTGATTGAATTTTTTTGTGACTAAAAAATTGAATGAAAAAATGTATTGACAAAAAGGATGATTAATAAACCTATATTTAGTACAGAATAATGACATTATTATAGTGATCATTTATGTTATAAGTAATAATTTTAATTTATTATCTGTGTTATTTAATTATTTCACCTAGTATGGTTCAAACAAGACATTAACAAGAAATAGAAATTAAATGATTATGTGAAGCATAAATTTTTAAATATGATGGATCCTATAATATTTAATTCTACTGTAAATTATATTTAATCGATTAGAATATATGATACCTAGAATATGATAATCGAGGTATTTGGAGGTTCAAAAAATATAAATCAATATCCATTCATATTTTTGGAATATAAGGTTCTCTCGAATGTTGTTGACTTTATAGAGAGTAAAAATCAGACTTAAATGTTCATGTGGAAAAATTTATCATCAAAGGTGTAATTTGGGTGTAATTGTTTAGTGGGTCCATCATGAAAATTGTTGGAATCCATCGATAACGTATTGAAGTATAAGACCACAATTGAATAGGTTTATGTAGTATTTTAAATGATCAATATTAACCGGTGAGAATGAATCTTGATTTATTATGTTATTACATAAATATTCAAAAATGGAACATGTATTCAATGGAGAATACATAAAAAGTCAATGAGATAAATATTTATTCCTTAAATAATTTTAAAAAATAAATTATCAATGATAAAAAAATTAATATGTGACTATAACTAGAAATACAATCACTGATTATGCTGTCGAACCTACCCATTTTAGGAAATATATTTTTTAAAATGAAATCTATAGAAGAAAAATACTGTTAATAATAAAAAAGAGAGAATAATTCTTTCATGTGTAGGTATTGGAAGGATTCCACTTACTATGAAGACTATTAATGAAAATGAAATACAAAAAACATTAGCATCATTTTTTGATGTTTCAATGAAATAATTCATGAAATAGAATTTCCAATGTAATGATATGGGGAACCAAATATAAAAGTTTCCAAATCATCCTCTAACCTATTATTCACTTGGAAATTAAGAGATATCTAAATATATTTTTCAAATATTCAACTTATGAGTTATGGGTAAAATTAAAACAATTTTTGAGGATTGAAAATAAATATTGATGGGTTATGGTAGGCTGATTCATAGAGATATGGGAGAGTTGTAAGAGAAAGTCATGAAGGATGGGTGGCACCTAAAATGACAAAAGAGAAGTTTTTTTATGTTGATTGATTATCAAATGCGATAATGGTTGATAAATGAACATCAATGGTAAAAGATATCATTTATATTATTTTATAAATTATTGTTCTAATATTAGTTGAAGATGACTATATCTATTAAATTTATATAACTAGTTTGTTATATAAATTCAAAACTATAGGTTTTGGTGTATAATATTTTGATTCACATTACATTCATGGGAATTTTATTTCAACGTTGTCATTTTATTAATAAAAAAATGATAATATAGTTATTAAAATATAATTTTTACATTTATATTAGGTTCAATGAAGATTAAAATGAATTCAAATAATAAGTGATTGTTATAGATTCGATATTATAGCATTAGGTGGATACTTCTTTATGATAAAGGATTCTGAAGTGCACTGTGTTGCATTTGTTGTCAATGAGGTATGTTGTTGTCAAGGAATGAATGGATGCATGTCAAGGAATGTCAAGATGTGAATGACAAAGGATGTGATGGTGATGGTGATGAATGGAGAATGGCCATGGTACTAAGATGCATGTCACTTAGGAGATTCACTAAGTGACATAGGAGATGTGGTTGAAACATTCTCCATGAATATCAGACGATTGTAGAACTGATCTTAATGTTTCAATACTTGTATCAAGATGATACTAAGTGACAACAATTGAAGAATGAATGATGATGGAGCATCATTATATCAGACGATTGTTGAACTGATCTTTAAGTTCCAAGAACTTGTATCAACTGGATACAAAGTCACAACATGATTAGAAGACCATGCATTGTAGTGACAATGCATGAGGAGTTGAAAGTGATCCATCCATAAGTTCTAAGTGGATGAAGTGGATTAAAGAAGTCCATGCACTATCACTTAGTGCATGTGAATTTGAAGAAGATCCAATTTGATCTCTGATTAGATCAATGAAGAACGTTGAAGAATTATTTGATTCAGGAGCTCGGTTGATGAAGAACCTTCAAGAATTTCCCTCCTAAGTAATGAATATATGTTGAGGAGATTGGAAGAATTCTTATGAAGAAGAAATGAAGAGGAAGGAGTGGCTATTGGCATTTCACATTATGTATGTGGTTACTTTGTTTTTATACAAAGTACTCTCATGCCTTTGCCAAAAAAATTGGCCAGCCAAGGCACCTTGAGGGTTCAACCCCAAGGCATGGGCGCTAGGGCACCACGCCCATGGGGGAACCCGTGGGGCGAGCCAGGGTGGAAGGGCACACCCAAGACACCGCATGGGCGCCTGGGGCACGCCCGAAGGAGCGCGGCAGGGGCGTAGGGAGCGAGCCCCCAAGAGTGTCAGCGTGCATAGTGGGCGCCAGTGGCGCGCCCGCAGGGAGCAGAGTGGGCGCAGAGCGCGCCCGCAGGGAGAACACGGTGTGGGGCGGCACTGTGGAGGGAGAAGATGCAACTGAGGTGAGGATGGGAGCACTTGGGTGATAATCTGCGTGAAAATAGGAGGCCGCTTCGATGTGGGATGCGGAATTTTTCCGCGGAGCAAATCCCAGCCGCACGACTGATCGCGCGGACGATCTAAGCCGCACATCTGATCCGCAGTGAGATGGTCTGATCCAGGCCGTCCGAGATCAATTGAATCGCCGATCCAACGGCTGCGAGACCGTCTTCAACCCCGAGCTCTTCCGAAGTCTCCCGCGAGCTGCCGACGAACCAGGCGCTCTCCGAGCATCGTTCTTGAGCTGCCGGCCACCATTTCCGAAGCCGAAGGCTCCTTTGATCTCGTCTGGACCTGACGAACACGATCATGCATTAAAATGACTCTGCATGCAACAAATGAGGATTTCGATGTTCGGCCGAGGCATGCAACGTTGCCGAGGCCGTGAAGGGTTTATACCTTTGCATGGATTGGAAGAGAAGAGGTCGTGCATGCGTTCTAAGTCGCATGCACGTAGAGAAAAATAAAAATAGAAGAACCCGCGGAGAACCGAAGAGCAAGTTCAAGATTTGAAAAAATCTTGAAGATCCGAATACTTTGGGGATTTGAGATTTATCCCACGCGGATGTTTTGAGGCGTTTCTCTGCCTATATAAAGAGAGCTCGAGGCGATGGAGAAGCTTGCTGAAGTTCTTGTTGAAGATTTGTGTCCCGTGAGAGCCCTCTGCCTCGCGAAGACGAAGCCCCACGCACACTTTCCCGGTGAAGTCCCTTGCGCGCTAACTCCTTGCGTGACAAGAAGAAGAGGTTGGGCTGTGCCCACTTGCGCCCCCACGTTGAAGCCAGCGGTGCCTTGCACTTACGGAACCCAAGGCCGCATCACCTGCGCGCCTTCGTGGTTCGTTGAGGCTTGCGCGACAGAAGCGCCCACGGTACTGTTGCACCCTTGCACACTTGAGCCTGCGCGGCATTTGAAGAAAAGAATAGGGCCACACCCCCTTGCGCGCCTTGTTTGAGTTCGGGTATATTGAGACAAATACACATTTTGAAGAACAAGAACACCATATAGCCATTTAAGTGTGTGCCAAGTGCTAAGAAGACCACACATTGTGTGTGAAGTGAAAAAGGCTGAGAGGAAGTGTGTGCAAGTGGAATAGGCCATAGCCAAGTGTGTGTAAGTGAATAAGGCCAAAGACCACACCTAGTTGTGTGAAAAGTGGAGAACCTTGTGTATGCAAACTTGAAGAACCACCTACGGCCCAAGTGTGTGCAAGAATAGAGTAGTAGGCCAAGCTTAAGTGTGTGCAAAACGTGGAACAAGTTGTGTGTGCAAAACAAGCGAAGGCTGAACCTTAGTGTGTGCCTAAGTGGTGTGTACACACTTAGAAGAAGGAAGAAAGAGGAGACCCTCACACTAAAGTACAACACACTTATGAGTGTGTAAACAAAAATAACAAAGTGTGAAGCAGGAAGAAGGTGTGTGTGCTAAAAGTATTTACACCCATTGAGGGTTTATTGCACCAAGAGGAGAAAGAAGGGGAGTGCATGCATGCATGCATGCACGTGCACACGTGAACAAAGCCAAATCTGGTTGTGTGCATTTGAGTTGACCAAGACCAGAGGATCTTGAAGAAATTGAGAAGGCCATGCAGTCAGTGCATGAGGATTCAGAGTTGCCATGCATTCAGTGCATGAAGTTGTTTTGAAGTGAGACTGGACCAGACTGAAGTTAAAGATATCAGTTGTCTGAGTATTCAGTAGTTGGAGAGAGGTCAGGTCATCCTTAGAAGAAGGAGATAAATCCTGAGCAAGACGAGAAGACCTGATCAACTCAAGTGATCAGAGGTACAGAGCAAGGCCAGCAGTCTTTATCCCAGACTGCTGAAGATACTTGAAGAAGCTTAAAGAGAAGAAGAGCTACTCGTGTGACTCGAGGAGCCAGGAGAAGACCCTGTGGGACTCAGGGAGAAGAAGTCTTCAGTGGGATTCTGGAGCAGGCCAGTGGGACTCTGGTAACACTGTGGGACGCAGTATAAAGACCCTCCTGTGGGACTCAGGAGAGATACAGTGGGACTCTGTATCGACCATTGTAATTCTAACAAGTTATAATGGAAGAAACCATGTTGGGGCGTATAACCAACATGGCAAGGACTTAGGCCTTTGGTGCCGAACCTTGTAAATCCTTGTGTCCAGTTCCTTTACATTTACTGCATCATTCGTGGAAAGGTGAGAGATACAAGAAGAGTGGATCAAGGCTTTAACCAGCCATAGAGGTTTAATTGATTAAGAATCAATTAGTAAAAAGTTTTAAAGGATCACTGATTCACCCCCTCCCCCTCTCAGTGATTCACACTGATCTGGGCACTTCAATTGGTATCAGAGGGGAGGTTACCTCTAAAAGATCCAAGAGAGTCTATATGGAGTGCAGATTTGAGGAAATGAAAGAACAGCCTCAAATGGAGATATCTGCCAAGACTCTGAAAAACAGAATGAAGAAACAGGCAAAGAAGATGAAGAAGAAGGTTGTTGCAATCAGAGAAACTCCTTCTATGGAACGAAATGTGAAAGTCACATCAGATGAAAATTCCTTTTATCATTCTTCTAATGAAGCCTGCTCTAGCTGTGATGAAGATGGAAGGAACAATGATCTTATAAATGCAATCAAATATCTTCAGAAGACAGTCCCCAAGGAAGTGGAAATGTGTATAGCTACAGGCCTCCTTGATCTTCAAGAAGAAAAATTACAGCTAGAAGATGAAGCCAATTCTCTGGAAGTCCAATTGGCTAAAAGAGTTGGCATAACCAACACTCTCAGAAAGCTGGTGAAGGCTAAAGATGAAACAGTATCACTTTGCAATGAAAGATATGAATACACTACTGAAGAATTGAAAAGAAGCCTTTCTGAGAAAGAATTATTTAAGACTGTGGTCAAAGAAGTTTTCCATGCACTGGAAAATTTGCACAGAGTTTCAATGAATGTCAGAGATGCTCAACTCGAAGACAAAGTCAAAATGGTGAAGGAGCTTGACAACTCAATGCTTGAAATGAATAAGGTGCATGAAGACCAGATGAAACAGTTGGAAGAGAAATGGGAAGTAAAGCTAAGAACTGTTGAGGATGAGAAGAACTCCCTTTACATGAAGTGTTTAGAATTAGAGGTGATATTGAAAAATCAGCAATCACCCAAAGCCAAAGCCTCCCAGACAACTGAAAGTAGAAATATTGCTACAAAAGTGTGCTTTGAAGAGGATGATTCTAAAAGAAAGACATCCTCTAATAAAAGGGCAACATCTTCTACAAAGAAAGTACCATCCATACCATCTTGTACTAATGCTTCTAATTGTGTTTCCACAAAAAGTGCAGGATGGAAGAATAATTCCAAACAAGTATGGATGAAGACAATGAAGAAAGAAAGCTCTCCTGAAGTAGCACAGCAAGTCAAGAAAAGTACCCAACAATCAGAATGACTGAAGAGGTCAAGATTTGTGGGTCAATGTTGGTGTTGTAATAAGTATGGGCACTGTGCAAAGGATTGTTGGTACAATCCACTGAATGTTAAAGCACAAAGGAAGCCCATGCCAAGGGGGAGCAAGCCAGAAGAAAAGAAGCAACATCCACAGGTCCAGAGACATCTGTTTACTGCTAACAGATTTGGATTGCTTGATAACATCTGGGATGATTGCAAAAGTGGTCAAAAAGATACATGTCAATCTCCAACTGTATCCAGAGCTCAAAAGAAGAAAAGATCACAGAACCTGGCTCAGAAAGAATCCTTGGGAAGCAAGAAGAAAGTTGAAGATGCTCCCAAGAAGGTTTTGAAAAGGGAAAAGAAGTCCTTGGAGTCTAAATTCAAGAATGGTGATGCATCAAGAAGAGCCACCAAGAAGACATTCTTCTACTGTGGAAAGAAAGGTCATACCATGGATCTTTGCAAACAAGCCATGAAAATCAATAGAGGCAGACTGGACTCAAACAGACAATCAATCCAGATGAAGCAGAAGGGATTGGTTGAAAACAAGTTGCCTAAGAAAGGTAGCTTGAAAGCATCAAAGGAACCATGTGGAATATCCAGAACTGAGGCCACACTTCCAAGTGACTTACTAGTCATATGGTCAAATCAGTTGCAACTTGCCAAAGATCTGCAAAGAGATGAAGATGAAGTTCTGGCAATTGCTAAGGCAAAAGGGAAGAAAAAGATTTCACATGAAGATCAAGTTCTGTGTGTGAGGTGCAATCAAGCTGGACATACTAGTGATAAATGCATGATATTCATTCCAACTCAGAAGGGATTCTTCAAAAGAATGAATATTGCACCAGGAGACTCTAGTGCTCAGAAGGCACCTAGAAATACAGGAGTCACACACAAAGAAGTTAAAGAGGTGTTGAGATCCACACCAGCACAAACATCATTGAAGATCAAATGTGCAAGTGTGAAGAATGGTGAAAATGGGACATCTCGGTTGAGAGAATCTTCTGAACCTTGTTGTTCACATTGATGAACCAAGGAGGTTCCATCTTATTCCCTTATACATCAGGTATTTACATGTGCTAACATTTCAGGGAATTGAAGATGATGATCATTCTCAACTGGAGAGTGGTTTGGGTAGAATGGAGAGCACCCCTTAAGGGGGAGCCAATCTGTAGAAGATGGGATTCTGAGATTTAATACCATCTTGAGAAAAGTGAAGGTATTCCAATCATACTTTCATCCCTTTTTTCTTAATTGAGTTTATCTTGTCAATTAAGGGGGAGTATGGATTGAAGGCAAATGGATGAAAGGGGGAGCTTTATCTTTGCACCTGAACTTTCTAATGAGTTTTGTGAAGTGGTGCAGGATTTAGCATATTCATTGTTATATCTGAAAAATTTCAATCCCCTTGAAGCATGATCTCACATGTATTGTGAATTTTGGACAGCATTGAGTTCCTTGGTTACATCACTCTTGTTTTCTACACCGGGTTAGCCCATGTAGACTTAGAGTTGATTTACTAAAGGTTCTTTGCTAAAGAGAACATGTGACATCATCCCTCTCTCAGTGTTTTTCAAGAAAATACTTTTCAAAGGGAGGAAGAGATTTTCCAAAGTGAACCACACCACATCTTTGCATTTTATTTCCAATAAGGGGGAGAAAATATTGGCACACATATTGACCCATTCATATGTGCTGAAGAAGTGTATTGACAACAAATACAAAGGGGGAGATTGAAGTGCACTGTGTTGCATTTTTTGTCAATGAGGTATGTTGTTGTCAAGGAATGAATGGATGGATGTCAAGGAATGTCAAGATGTGAATGAAAAAGGATGTGATGGTGATGGTGATGAATGGAGAATGGCCATGGTACTAAGATTCATGTCACTTAGGAGATTCACTAAGTGACATAGGAGATGTGGTTGAAACATTCTCCATGAATATCAGACGATTGTAGAACTGATCTTAATGTTTCAATACTTGTATCAAGATGATACTAAGTGACAACACTTGAAGAATGAATGATGATGGAGCATCATTATATCAGACGATTGTTGAACTGATCTTTAAGTTCCAAGAACTTGTATCAACTGGATACAAAGTCACAATATGATTAGAAGACCATGCATTGTAGTGACAATGCATGAGGAGTTGAAAGTGATCCATCCATAAGTTCTAAGTGGATGAAGTGGATTAAAGAATTCCATTCACTATCACTTAGTGCATGTGAATTTGAAGAAGATCCAATTTGATCTCTGATTAGATCAATGAAGAACGTTGAAGAATTATTTGATTCAGGAGCTCGGTTGATGAAGAACCTTCAAGAATTTCCCTCCTAAGTAATGAATATATGTTGAGGAGATTGGAAGAATTCTTATGAAGAAGAAATGAAGCGGAAGGAGTGGCCCTTGGCATTTCACATTATGTATGTGGTTACTTTGTTTTTATACAAAGTACTCTCATGCCTTTGCCAAAAAAATTGGCCAGCCAAGGCACCTTGAGGGTTTAACCCCAAGGCATGGGCGCTAGGGCACCACGCCCATGGGGGAACCCGTGGGGCGAGACAGGGCGGCAGGGCGCACCCAAGACACCGCATGGGCGCCTGGGGCACGCCCGAAGGAGTGCGGCAGGGGCGTAGGGAGCGATCCCCCAAGAGTGTCAGCGTGCATAGTGGGCGCTAGTGGCGCGCCCGCAGGGAGCAGAGTGGGCGCAGAGCACGCACGCAGGGAGAACACTGTGCGGGGCGGCACCGTGGAGGGAGAAGATGAAACTGAGGTGAGGATGGTAGCGCTTGGGTGATAAGCCGCGTGAAAACAGGAGGCCGCTTCGATGTGGGATGCGGAATTTTTCCGCGGAGCGAATCCCAGCCGCACGATTGATCGCGCGGACGATCTAAGCCGCACATCTGATCCGCGTGGAGATGATCTGATCCAGGCCGTCCGAGATCAATTGAATCGCCGATCCAACGGCTGCGAGACCGTCTTCAACCCCGAGCTCGTCCGAAGTCTCTCGCGAGCTGCCGACGAACCAGGCGCTCTCCGAGCATCATTCTTGAGCTGTCGGCCACCATTTCCGAAGCCCAAGGATCCATTGATCTCGTCTGGACCTACCGAACACGATCATGCATTAAAATGACTCTGCATGCAACAAATGAGGATTTCGATGTTCGGCCGAGGCAAGCAATGCTGCCGAGGCCGTGAAGGGTTTATACCTTTGCATGGATTGGAAGAGAAGAGGTCGTGAATGCGTTCTAAGTCGCATGCACGTAGAGAAAAATAAAAATAGAAGAACCCACGGAGAACCGAAGAGCAAGTTCAAGATTTGAAAAAATCTTGAAGATCCGAATACTTCGGGGATTTGAGATTTATCCCACGCGGATGTTTTGAGGCGTTTCTCTGCCTATATAAAGAGAGCCTGAGGCGATGGAGAAGCTTGCTGATGTTCTTGTTGAAGATTTGTGTCCCGTGAGAGCCCTCTGCCTCGCGAAGACGAAGCCCCGCACACACTTGCGCGGTGAAGTCCCTTGCGCGCTAACTCCTTGTGTGACAAGAAGAAGAGGTTGGGCTGTGCCAACTTGCGCCCCCCCGTTGAAGCCCGCGGTGCCTTGCACTTACGGAACCCAAGGCCGCATCACCTGCGCGCCTTCGTGGTTCGTTGAGGTTTGCGCGACAGAAGCGCCCACGGTAGTGTTGCACCCTTGCACACTTGAGCCTGCGTGGCATTTGAAGACAAGAAGAGGGCCACACCCCCGTGCGCGCCTTGTTTGAGTTCGGGTATATTGAGACAAATACACATTTTGAAGAACAAGAACACCCTATAGCCATTTAAGTGTGTGCCAAGTGCTAAGAAGACCACACATTGTGTGTGAAGTGAAAAAGGCCGAGAGGAAGTGTGTGCAAGTGGAATAGGCCATAGCCAAGTGTGTGTAAGTGAATAAGGCCAAAGACCACACCTAGTTGTGTGAAAAGTGGAGAACCTTGTGTATGAAAACTTGAAGAACCACCTACGGCCCAAGTGTGTGCAAGAATAGAGGAGTAGGCCAAGCTTAAGTGTGTGCAAAACGTGGAACAAGTTGTGTGTGCAAAACAAGCGAAGGATGAACCTTAGTGTGTGCCTAAGTGGTGTGTACACACTTAGAAGAAGGAAGAAAGAGGAGACCCTCACACTAAAGTACAACACACTTATGAGTGTGTAAACAAAAAGAACAAAGTGTGAAGCAGGAAGAAGGTGTGTGTGCTAAAAGTATTTACACCCATTGAGGGTTTATTGCACCAAGAGGAGAAAGAAGGGGAGTGCATGAATGCATGAATGCACGTTCACACGTGAATAAAGCCAAATCTGGTTGTGTGCATTTGAGTTGACCAAGACCAGAGGATCTTGAAGAAATTGAGAAGGCCATGCAGTCAGTGCATGAGGATTCAGAGTTGCCATGCATTCAGTGCATGAAGTTGATTTGAAGTGAGACTGGACCAGACTGAAGTTAAAGATATCAGTTGTCTGGGTATTCAGTAGTTGGAGAGAGGCCAGGTCATCCTTAGAAGAAGGAGATAAATCCTGAGCAAGACGAGAAGACCTGATCAACTCAAGTGATCAGAGGTACAGAGCAAGGCCAGCAGTCTTTATCCCAGACTGCTGAAGATATTTGAAGAAGCTTAAAGATAAGAAGAGCTACTCGTGTGACTCGAGGAGCCAGGAGAAGACCCTGTGGGACTCAGGGAGAATAAGTCTTCAGTGGGATTCTGGAGCAGGCCAGTGGGACTCTGGTGACATTGTGGGACGCAGTATAAAGACCCTCCTGTGGGACTCAGGAGAGATATAGTGGGACTCTGTATCGACCATTGTAATTATAACAAGTTATAATGGAAGAAACCATGTTGGGGCGTATAACCAACATGGCAAGGACGTAGGCCTTTGGTGCCGAACCTTGTAAATCCTTGTGTCCAGTGCCGTTACATTTACTGCATCATTCGTGGAAAGGTGAGAGATACAAGAAGAGTGGATCAAGGCTTTAACCAGCCATAGAGGTTTAATTGATTAAGAATCAATTAGTAAAAAGTTTTAAATAATCACTGATTCACCCCCTCCCCCTCTCAGTGATTCACACTGGTCTGGGCACTTCAGATTCCAAATAATTTATAGAAAGAAAAAATTTTAAAGGAGATAAATTTATAAATTATGTATATAATAGGTTAATATAATATATATTTATAGAGTGGAAAATATTATTGAATCTTGACATTTTAGGATATTGTTTAGGGAAATTGATGATCATGTACGAAAAAATTATTTAGAGTCATATTTTTTAAAATAGTCTAGAATGATAACCCTTGTTGTTTTTTTTCATAGTCATTATGTTTTTCAATAATTACCAATTTGGGATACAAAAAATATAGAAAATAGGAGTTTGTGTGTTTAATATGTTTCATTCCTTGTATTCAAAAGTAGTTGTGTTGGAAGTTATTATCTCCATGGAGAAATATTTATTAAAATTTTTTGTTTTA
The DNA here is from genome assembly GCA_963277665.1 of Viscum album. Taxonomy (NCBI): domain Eukaryota; kingdom Viridiplantae; phylum Streptophyta; class Magnoliopsida; order Santalales; family Viscaceae; genus Viscum; species Viscum album. The sequence continues at coordinate 1,879,654,983 of OY728161.1, forward strand.
AAATATTTAATGTTTACTATGTAGATATTTTAGTTCCATGTATAATCATTCAAATGAGATTTTAAAGTGAAAATTTATTTTGTGGAAAGAATAATTCTATGTTTCCAATAAAAAATCCAAATAATGATGTTTCCAGGATAGAAAGTATTATTTTTTGGAGAATTTGAAGGAAAATATTTTTAAGCATTATTAAATAAAGTGATTCAATGATTTAGTTTCCAAATAATTTTCATACCAGGTCAACTAATTTTTTATTTTTTTAGGACATAATACTAATTTATGTGATCAAAATATTATTTATAGTAAAATAATAAATTCAGTTTGGAAATTAATTTATGAGAGTTGATATAGAGATGTAATTGATAATAAAATTTAGTAAGTTATTTTTATTGATAAAATATTTATAACATGTTAGATGAAGAAGTAGAAAATAATTTTGTATTGAGTTATAAAATCAATTCTAGAAAATTATATTTAATTAGAATATCATGGAATTTGATTATATTTGACCAAGTGATATGTTTGATATATCATTTTTGTTTTTGAAATATTATTTATCACATTTTATGGATTATTTATATTGATATAAGTGGATAATTGAATCATGAGAATTAGGATTTTAGTTTTAAAATTAAAAACATTTTTTTGATTCATTTAAGTTATTAATTAAGATAATTGTTTTATATATACACCAGGGATTATTCATGATTGAGGGTATTTTTTTTATTTAGATGTCCTCATGGATCATACAAATTGTACAATTTTATGATATTTTCAAATAGGACAAAACAATTTTTTTTAAAAAAATTCCACCAGTACAATTCCAACATTCATTAATGTCTTGAGGAATTAATTCAACACAATATGTAATTACATGATGAAATTTCAATGAATATTTCATGTTTTTGGTTGACCTACTGTGTAATTTAATGGAAATCAATAAATCAACATGTAGTTTGGAAACCATGTAATTAATGTGTCATATATATTCAAAATGGAAGATATGTGCTCTAAAATAATATATGTATATTGATAAAAAAAATTATTTGAATCTATCAATTGTGTATTCTATTATATTCTTCCATTTTTTAGAAAAAAAAATCATGGAAATTTTCAATTTTTCATTTCATTGAATAATTAATTTCACCCAAAATATTTATTATATTTTGACCAAAAATTTGGCTATAAAAATGAAATAGAGAAGAAATTTATTCATTGGGTCCTTAAAATAAATAATAACACTACCATAAATGACCATTTTTCTTGATTTTAAGTTTTCAATTGCCCTATAAGAATAATAATTAATTAAAATGTTTTAGTTTTTGATGAATTCATTTTATAATTTTAATTGGTGAAATATGATTAGTTGTACGAATATGGAAAAATAAATTTGACATGCAAACAGATATATTAAGAAATTAATTAATTATTACTAAGTTTAGAAGGGAAATTAAATATAATAAGAGAATTAAGGGAAATGTATGGGTTTCAATGTAATACGTAATGAAATATTTTTTAACATTAATATGTGTTTTGACATAGGTAATGTTAGTGATATTTATGGATTAATTTAAATGAATAGTTTGTATTGTAAGAATAAATTTTTATTTTTCATCATTAATAAGGTAAATTAATTTTAAAACATGACTTACTAAATGAATTATCCATTGAGTATTTATAGGTTGATATACCAATAAACTTGGGGAATGGGATTTTTCATTTGTATTATTGTAAGATACATCTTGATAGATCTAGAGGTTTGTAGAACATTATTGGTGTCGATGGAAGAATGTGAATAAACATTGGATAACTTAACTATAAAATTAATGTAATTTAATCTCACCCAATGAGATAATTCAATTGCGGTATTGTGAGAAATTTATGAAGGTTCAACATGGTACGTGGATTTGATATATTATATTTTCTTAATAATTATATTGTGTTTTATTGATTGATTATGATCACAAAATTTATCAATAAATTTTTGATTTCATTACAATCAATGGATTTTTTTATAATTGAATTTTTGATAACTATTTTTTAAATATTCACTGTAATGGATTTTTTAAGGAAAATAATTTTAAGTTTAGTTTTTTGGGCATGCATTGATATAGTTTTTTGTGTATGTTTAAAATGGTGTTAGTGAATGAATTGAAGATGTTGTTTTGAATAGACTATAATTTCTTTCTTCTTATGTGATTGATCATTAAAGAAAATTGGTATTTTAATTTTATTTTATAATATATGATGTTTAACAATGATGTTAGGGAAATAAGAATTTTTCTATGGTGCTATGAAAATTTTTATTTTGAAATGAAGATAGTGAGAGGATATTTTATAGTGAACCAAGGGAAAAAATAAATTATATTGTGATTTTTATAAATTTAATTGTTTTAAATGGATTCAATAATGATTAAGGGTTTTATAAAAGGAGTTTATTAGGGAATAAAATATTTTATATATGGGTATAAAATTATGGTTTCATTTTATGTTATTTTAAAAAAAATTAATTCTTTTATAATTTTTTTAAAATATCAAGTAATTTTCAATTCTATTTTGAAAATTATTTTTGATGTATAGTTTTTTTTTTAAAAATTATTTGGATTTAGCATTGTTTATCAGAGATAAATTGATAGTTTTCCTCATGACTATAAATTTATTTGGGTATTTGTTAAATCATGTTGAGATTATCCTCAACCCCAATGTATAAAATTCAATGTTCATGTAGATATAATTGATTATAATAATGGTATATGTATGTTCTTGTATGTTGTCAGCATTGCATTGTATATCCACTTAAATATCATGGTAGGTTTTTTTGTTGGATCTCATACCATTAAAATGAGAAACATATATTAATATTGGTTAAATCATAATTTTTCATTGATAACTTTCTTGAGAGTTGAATTTTTTTCTTATAAAAAATACCAATTGGTTTACATAAAGGGTTTTAATTCATTGAGTAAAAATAATATAATGGTGATTATTTTATCGTTTGTCACAAGTTTCTAGTATATTGCTATCACGGTAAATCACATGATCCCAAGTGGTTCACTGGTTCTGGATTCATTATTGAGGATCCATGGTTTATTTGTTACAATATCATATCAAGGAATGTATTATATTTTTTGAATTTTATAATTTTTTGAGAATAAGATTGTTAGAACTAAAGATATAAACATAATTATTCATGGATATATTTTTTATAAAAACTATCATGTTATATTGGAGAATGTTGTAAATGAAATGTTAATGATAACAATATAGGATGTTTTTATAAGATCTATGGTGCACTGATGGAAACCAATTTTTTTTCATTGGGACAACTGTGATGGGAACTCATCACAATTGATCCATGAAGTAAAATGTCATCGTAAAAATATTTTTTTCCAATGCTCACTTGTAATAAAAAATTTCAATAGATTCCTTCCCTACTGAAAATGGTTTTTTCCTAAACCGATGAAAAAATGAATTATTATTCATGATAAGAAATTTACAAGTAGAGAATTATTAAAGACATAAATCTTTATCTGTAACCAATAACATTTCGGGGTTTAGTCATATTTCAATAAAATAAAAAAAATAATTAATTAATTAATATAAAAAATTATTTTGATAATTAATTTTACATTTTAATTTGAATAAAAATTATATATAATATGCTCATCCAAAAATAATCAAAATATTTTTATCATTTAAATATCATTGGTCAAAATAGAGAGGGATGTGGGTTATATGATGGACCATGTGGATGGAACATTATCTCTTTACAATGTTGAAGATATATCATGTACTAAAATACATGCTCTTACTTTTACTCATTCGACTGAAAGTAAACCTCCTACTGATGCTCCTACTATTAGGGAACATCTATCTTCTCTTTACAAATTCCCTCTATAATCCCATTATGAGCTATAAACCAATCCTCATACCCTAAATATGGCGATGATGAATTTTATTTAGCTACTCTAGAGCTAGATGATGACCACACAAGAGTACCATAATAACTAGTAAAAAAATAATTGGGAACCAATTCCAATAAACTACACATTCTTCAAACCCTGATGGGTCACATGAATCTATGTTGCCTCATCAAATCCTGTCACATAATTATCCTGACCACCTATCTCAGCAAGACTCTAATGTGCATTCAAATTATTGTTTTCATATACCTCATTCAAATAAATTGTTAATATAAAATAGTTAACATAATAATTTTAGCATATTTCAATTATAATAATGATATTATATGAACCATAATGTAAAAAATATAAGTCATTGTATTATCTCCTGTTATAGGATCGGTTTACATCTTCTTAAAAACATTGAATTTCATAATATTTGGGTGTTAAAATAAAAATATTGATATAAAAGAAACATTTTAAATATAAATCATATACAAATTATTAATTATAATTACATACCTTATGATGTCTAGGAATATCTAAGGAATTACTAGTATCTCTTTGTGTGACATCTTTGCTTCCCATGTTCTTTCAGTCTAATGATGATATCTATTGAAAATTATCTCATATCTAATAAGATAAATTTCAATCCTAAATTTGGGATGTGAATTAATCAGTTAAATTACCAGAAAAATGCATATAAAAGATATGGAATCTAGAAATCTCCATGGATCACCTTTAATGATTATGAAAAAATGATGAAAATTATCACATATACAGATCTCCCATGAATCCAAGATATTGGATCTAATGTAATCATTGAAAAGGTACTATAAACCCTAAATATAATTAATAAAATAAAGTTAATAATTAGATAAATATTAAAATCAATATTATTCTATTTCATATAATCTTTTGATCAAATAAGAGATGGTGAAAATCAATGGGAATCTGATCCCATTTCACCCATGATATATAAAAATAAGTACATAGAATCACACTACATTTTCTTAAATATATATGTGAAAAATATTTGGGAAAAGAACAAATAATCAAATAATTAGTACATGTATATATTAATATAATTAAATAAAATAAATAAATGAACATAAATATACACGCATTGATCAAAATGAAGAGGTCTAAGTAACATGAGAATATGGTTGGGAATCAATAATCTAGGTATTCCATGAACTATCCATGTCAGTGATGTAGTTGTAATGAACATCGATATAGATGAAAATTCCTAAGACTTATCAATAAGATGCACAAAATCCATGTGGGTATATAACATCTTGTTGAAATATTCGTCATCCATCTAAAAAAGAAAAAATGTTGTATGAAAATAATTTTAATCATTTAATATTTATTTATTATGACTATAACAATCATGTAAATTTTCCATTGTTATTCTACATCCTATTCTTCATATTCAATGACATCAATATCATCATTTTCCTCCTCAGCATCATCAATTTCATTAATTAGTACCAATTGTAACCAATTATCTAAAATTATCATTACTTATCCTTAATGAGTACTAATTATAAATAATTATTTTTAATTATTTTTAATTATTTTTTATTACCGGTAATTGTTAGTGATTATTAGCTATTATCTATAGTTACTAAATGTTACCAGTTGTTATTAATAATTATTAATTGTAACACCATGAGGATTTACAAATAAATTTAACATATAATAAACTTCATTCAACACTATCTTTCTGCGAAATAAATCTTTTTTTAAATAATATACTCAAAACCTATCCGTTAAATATAATTTTGTTGCTTCTATGATTTGAATTTTGGAAAAAATAAATACATGGTTGTGACTGGCAAGATATTTCGAGCCTTATATGATCAAAAAAAATTGTAAAAAGTAACTTGTCCTTTATGAATAGTAATATTACCCTTAGGAATAGTAATATGTCCAAATGAATAATAACCCCACCAATGAGTGTATAAATAAAATTTAGGCATTTATATGTGAAATTGTTTCACAGTATAAGTGTTGGTATTGTTGTAAGTCATAAATATTTAATTAAAATTTTATGATTAATTGAATAATTTAGTTGTGAATGTATTTTCAGGAAATATAATAATAAATTATTATTTAATTGACTAATTTTTATATGATAATAATGTGATGTAAAATATGTTATTATTTTAAAATTGTTATTTTTTAGAATAAATTATGATTTTATTTGACAATAACATTTCTCATATTTAGAAAATTATTTTGATAAAATGGAGTTCATTTTTGAGTTGTACATTTTGAAAAATGGTTGGGGTGAAGTTTTTGGATTTTTCTGAAATACTAGAATTTTGTGAATAGTGAAATATAGTACTTTGCAAAATAAGCTAAATAAAATAATTATTGAGTCATGGATGATTTCATGTGGTGGTATGTTCCATTAGTTAGAACTCACATTAACTAATTACTATTTTTAGTCACATGAACCAACACTATTGCTTTTGTTGAGAAAAAAAATAAAATAATTATTAAAATAATAGAAGACCCTCCACTCCTCCACTAGAAATACCACCCCACACTACCTCTTCTCCTCACACCACTAAATTTTTAAAAATTGAATAAATTATTCCCAACCCTCTTCTCAAGACTCTTTCCCACGTCCAATACGTTATTTTCTCACTATAAGGCCAAAATAAAAGGCCTTAAGAAGGATCTCAAGGAGAAGAGATGGAGATATAAAAATCCCCTCCCATTTTCCTTTTATTCTTTCGATTTTTTTACTTTCTTATAATCTCTTCACCTTCCCTTATCCAAGAATAATTAAGACTCCAGTATATTATATATAATTTAATTTAATCATGTAAATGGAAAAATTCATCAACATGATTTTTTTCCTCTCTCTTATTCTAAAAACAAAAACATCATCTATGATGTGTCAATTTATGGACATCATGGATGATGTGCATTAAATTTTCATTACCTCATTCATGGATGTTCGTAAAAACATTTTAATGATGAAAAAACTTAAATTATATGATATATCCTCTTTTATGTTTTGTAATCAACATATATACATAATATTAAATTATATAACAAAACTAGTTCTTGACTATCAAAGAACATCCAAAACGATCTAAATGAATATCATTAATGTGTTATCTAATAATTAATTATCATATCTAAAAAAATTGGTATCATTCAATATTATAGAAAAATATTAATTCCATTTCATTCTACTTATGGAGTTTCATTTCTATACGATATGAAAATCCAATTCAAAAAAACTATGGAACCCATATAAAGAACGCACCCAAAACAATGTAAATAACAAAATATTATTAATAAATGGGTAGAATGATGTTATAAAATTATCATGTAATGTGATTTAAACATGGATATGTTTCTTTGAAATATTTATAACACAATTTTGACCATTATACATGATTTTTTAAAATGTTTGACATAAGGAAAACCCATCGTAAGGGAATTTTTAACCCAATTTCCATTCTCTTGGCTTAACCTTCTACTTCTTTGACATTGTAGTATTAATATTATCTATGTAATGATTATTTATATTTTTTATTTTTATTTTTATTTACTATATATGGACAAAACCCTTTCAATATATTAATTTTCACTTCAAAAATATGATATTTTTAAGGGACTCTTCTTTAAAAATCTAATATCACATTTTTATTTTTACAAAATTCAAAAATAATGTTTTTATGAAAATATTATTATTTTATGAATATGTTATGGATCTTGGGAATTATTTATGATGAATTTTGGTACCTATATCTCCCTCCAATTCATTGGGTATGTTTATGTTAGAGGTTGGTTGTATGGTTTCTTCAAGTGTAACTGTGATCATTACACCCAAATGTAGTCACGAGGGATACATTTTATGGTTTTTCTAGAGGCTAAAAATATTAAGGTATCCATGAGTTTTATAATAAAAAGTAATTAATTACCAAATATAACTTTATGGTTTTATTTATGTTTTATTGGTTTTATGGAAACCTCATGTTTTATAAAGTATGTATATGATACATTATGGGTGAGAAGCATGTATTTGGAAAAATGAATTCATATGTTTATAAGTATTCATGAAATAATGATTTCTCTCCTTATTTTATATCCCTTAGTGAGTTTTCTATTCCCATACCATGTTCTAAAAATATTGATATAGTTTAAGGATGGGTAAGAGAAAATGAGAAGCCAATATGAATGTCATGATGACTTTTCATTAAGAGATTTCATTTTTTTCTTAAAAACATTTGTATTTTGGAATAAATGGATATTGTATTAGCAATACAAACATTGTATGAAAATGTGTTGATATATATGACTTATTTCCTAAATTTCTAAAACTATAAACTGTAATGATTCTTTGGAATTTAAATAAGTGAATTCTAATTGAATTTACTAGATTATGTAATGTTTAAAGGCGCAATTCCTTATAGTTGGTATTATATGCCAGTTTAGATATCCTTAAGGGTTATGATGATGATAATATAATACATTAAATTATTTTTACATTTTTTTATGTTGAAATTATATATAATTTTAAAATTACTTTGTTACTAAATCTAATATAGGTTTGTTTAGAATGGTTTTTTGTAAAATAAATTGGGAAGATGTAGTAGGAAGCCACTAAGGGGATCATATCTTTCTGAATATGCAACCTGTAATGGGAGGAATTATAACTGAAGAATTTGTGATAGTAAAGGCTTAGATGAACCAGTATATAAAAAACAGTGTAATCCATCCAATAGAATAAAACACAACCACAATGAGACACGGTCATAGTTGAACATTTTATGAGGAAACACCCTCATGCTTTCAGTGGAACATTTAAGCAGTGGAAGCTAAAGGATGTATTAAAGAACATTAAAATATATTCTATGTTATGGGATGGTCATATAATCGAAATTTTGGTCTTTCTATTTTTTCATTTCAATGGTGAGGTTGACCAGTGGTGGTGAATGGTAAAGAATATCATGGGTAGCGAGGAGATTAGTGCCTTCGAATGGGATGAATTTAAAAATTAGTACCTTGGAAAATATTTTCCTGTGGTTTTTCAAATTAGGATGGAAAACATAATTCTTGGATTAATGAAAAATGAGGGGGATTTAGTGGCCATTTATAAAGGAAAATTCACCTGATAGGAATGGTATGCTCGAAATCTTATTCTATATCTTGATAGAAAAATAAACAATTTTTACCTAGGATTTAATCCATGATATCGAAGGGAATTCGCTACCCATTAATTAGAAAGTTATGATAAACATGTTTGATGTACTAAGATGGTATAAATGGAGTTTCAAAATGATCATGTGTACTTTGAAAATTTGAATAATAAGGGGTCCATATGGGAAGATATAGGTAAAATTAAATCCAATAAATATGAAGATATGAATGTTTTGTTTTCAGTTTGTGAAAAATGTGGTAAAAAGAACCCTGGAGAATGAATTACTAAAACTAGGAAGTATTTTCAATGTGTCAAGTTTGGACAGGTGTCCTGATATTTAAAAGAAAATGGTCTTATGATTAATCTGGAAAAGAAAACTATAGTGTATTTTAAATGTAGTGAGATGGGTTATTTTGAAAACACTTTCCAAAATAATGATCTAAATGATGGAAATGAGAAAAAATATAACTATAAAGATGGAGAGGGATCCTTTGCAACTGCATCATCAGATGTAGGGACATCCAATTATATGGTATCTGGTGCTTTTTTTAAGCATATTTGGACATGTCTAGTTTGATATAGGGTTTTTACATTCCATATTTTTGATAATATTTTTTGTAAATTATAATTTTCACCTCAAAAAATAAAACCATAACATATGGTTAAAACACCATTGGGAAATATTAAATCAAAAATAAATAATAATAATATTAAAAAAATTCTCTTAAAATACAATACCTTCAAACCATGATGGTTTTCCCTTGGTAGATTTTGATGTTACACTGTGTATGGATTGACTTTATGTTTATCATGCTAAGATTGATTGTAGCGTAAAAGATTTTTTTCAGGAATAGTTTCAGTCTGTATACATGAATGGACCCATACAATTGATAACATATTAGGAAGCTAGAAAACTATTAAATGATTGAAGGAAATGAAATTTATCTTACTCATATTATTAAAAACAAGGGAACTATTCAGTTTAATGATGTGAAAGTGGTAAATGAATACCTAGATGTTTTTCTTGATGAGTTTTCTAGGGTTATATTCGACTGGGAAGTTAAATATACTATTGAATTGTTCCCAAATGCTAATCCAATTTCAAAAACCCTTTATCGAATAGAACAATATGAACTTCATGAATTAAAAAATTAGTTCTTGGAGTTTCTGTAACACTCCGAGATTTAATGAAAAATATTATTTTTAATTTCATTGATGTCTTGTCTTATACACTAAACCAAAAGGATCTTACACTACACGCATCCCTGACTTGGATTGCATTTCACAAAATCACGACCTTCCACGATAACGTGTGTTGTACGCAATTTTCAGTTTCACTAAACAACAATATGTTATTAAAATATTATATAAACTAGTCGTTATGAATAGTAATACCCAATTTTTGAAATTTAATAAATTTTATCTTTCAAAATGGACTTCATTTTTGGATTTAGAATATCAAAATTATCCGAGGGTGAATTTTTGGTATTTTTTTGAAAACTTTCAATTTTTGATGAATAGTGAAAACACTGGGTTACTATTTAAAAACCGACTTTTTATATAAATAATTATCTATTTTATTTAAATTTATTTTAGTTCAAAATTGATACATAATACCTATACATGTTAAATGTAATTCATTGGAGTCATTTTATAATAAATTCAGACATATAAAAATTTTAATGAAATTTTCACCGCCATTTACCCACCTCCTAAGAGATTTTGAAAATTTCCATTAAACATAATTTTATCGCTTATGTGATTGGAATTTATAAAATCCAAGAGACATGGTTAATATCAAGGAGTAAAATTTGGTTCAATAAGATAAAAATAATTTTTCGTGAATAGTAACTTTTTACTTTTTTTTACCACAGTTCAAAGTAAATAGGGTAATTAAGGGTAAAAATTATATAATTATTATCCTGACACATTTCTTAATTTAATTGGTAAAGTTTAATTCGACCAAAAACAACCTTAGGAATAAAATATGACCGTTTAGGTCCACTTGTAATAGACTAGGACATTTATAATTATTTTATTTAAAGAAGAATTAAAATATTTAAAATCAAAGTTTAATAACCAAAACATTTTTAATATAGGGTTATATATAAGATAAATTCGACTATAAATATTAATTAGAAAGATAAAACAATTTACTACATAATGGTATTTTATTTATTATTTTTATATATTAAATAATTTAGTTTATTTATGACACAATGATGATGCAGTAATTACCTTATTAATGAAATATTAACATAATTGATGTTATAAATACCCATATAAAATTAATTTTAGACTTTTTATTAATTAAACTAATTTTAAAGGATAATATGACATGTTATTATTGATTTAATTTACTTTTTTTGAACTAATCATGCTGTTATGATTTTCACAAAAATCATGTACCAAATAGTGTCAAAAATTGGCATAAAATAGTTTTTAAAACAAATATTATATTATTAATTGTTATTTTATTCCTAAAAATCTATGGTTCAGAAAAATGACTTAGATAATGATATATATATTAATAATGGAACACTTGGGGTTCCTTTGTCTTGTTATAGTATGTAAATTAACAATATAGTGTAAGAAAACAAAAAGGCAGGGTAAAAGTTAAATTATTTAACTTAGAGTTAAATCTAAATGATAAAGATAAAATAATAACCTAAAATTGTCTAAAACCTATTGGTTGAGAATATTTCTACCCATATCCATCTTATCTTATAAATAAATCAATTTGGAGCTATTAAAAACCTAATATGACTTTACTATAAAATAATATTTTATGTTTTTTTAAGGTGCCTCTCTCCTCCCTTATAAAAAGGGCACCCCTTCCCTCATCTCTTCACACCCTTTTGAGCCTTGCAGCTCGGCCAAACCCTACTAATTACTCTTCTAAACCTCTATATTTATATCATAGAGGTTTTTGTCTTCTCAAAATACCAACTCTAGTTCCCTAAGAAGAAGCTTAAATGAGGTGCGTCGAAGAAGAGGTAATCTCTTCTACCGATTATTTCAAGTTTTCTTTCTTCTACAACTTCTTCTTCTTCTTTAGCTGTTTAATTATAATGTAATGAAATCAGTATCAATAATATAATGATATGTTATTATAAATATTAAACAACCCCATTTCACCTTCTATTCATCCTACAGAAAACAAAATCACCGCGCGTGCATACGTAAGGAATACCGTCTCCACGTCGTGGTGTAATCTGTTTTTCCACCACCACCTTACATGGATGGGTATAATGGTGTAAAATATAGCTATTTATGATTATTATACCGTCATACTGATTATAATATATTATATCATCAATTGCAATTCAATTCAACAAATATGGGAGCGATATCATCGCTCGTGCGTACGTACGGATTACCATCTCCACGACGCGATGAGATTCATTTTTCATGTTAAAAATTCAAGAATGATTATAAAGTATATATAATGAATAATAATGAAATATATGACATTATTAAGCTACCGAATTTATGTATATGTATATGTATATATATATATGTCATCTACTTACATACATTCAAGTCAATAAGGAAAGGAAAACAATGTTCATGCATACGTACGGCCTACCGTCTCTATTAACGGTGTATTTTATTTCATTCATCTATTTAATATATATATATATACTGAATATATATGATATATAAAACATTATTTACATTCTGTATGTAAGTAAACCATGATATATGTAATAATAATATCAAGAACAACAAGTCCAAATATGTACGATAAATAAAACAATTTTACCCAAAATGTTGCTTTATCATTGAATTTACAAAAGAACGGGTAATATAAAGTCATAAGTGAACCATATATGATATAATAACAATGAATATGATTCTGTAATAAGTAAATGACATTATTTAAATCATTATATAGAAGGTTCGGATACGTATGAAGCATATCGAACCTAAGGTAAGGGATAACTATTCCAATCACATTCTTATCTGAGATTGTTTATTCGTAAGTATTTACTGGGGTTATATTTTTCATCCATGTCGATAAAAATGGTTTTTAAGAAATCGTTTAATATTCTTCCATGTATGTTTAAAGTCATGTTTACCCCTCTTTGTCTTTTACTTTGTGTTATAGAAGGAATCATTATTTTGATTACCATATGTGGTACTTTTTGACTTTTCCATTAATAGTACGAGGAGAATGATTTTTTAACTTATACGGCGTGAATGGATTTTTACGGTTTCATAACGACTTATTTAAATTATGGTTCCTCTACAAGATATCATGATTATTTTCGAAAAAAAACTTTTTCTTTTAAAATTTCATGGCATTTTGAGAAAATAAAATGATTTTGAAGAAGAAAGGATATTTTCCTCACGAATTCATTTCATGTGTTTTGTGAAAACTATTTTCCATCTAAGATGACATTATTTAGTATGATTATGTTTCAAGTATAATGTATATATTATTTACATGGTGTGATTTTTCTTATGATGAAATGATATCCATTAGTTTTATATGGAGTATGTGATGATGGGATGATGTTTATGAAACCTATTTTATTCGTTGGGTTATGATGAATGATTTATGTTTATTTTGTGGAACAAGTTAAAATGATTTCATTATGAGATTGGTGGGACCTATATCTCCCTCCAATGTACTAGGTAAAGATTTATATCTCATTAGATAGACATGGATGTAATGGTAAGTTAATCTGGTTCAGTGATGCAGGATTGGAACGAGGAGCGAACTCGATTCAGAAAGGGACTTTGTCCACTAAGATGGTCTTAGCAGCAATGCCTTGGCTACTATAGAAATCATATCATGTGATTAATGTTTTTCCACAATTACAAGTTTTATTTCCAATCTATTGTATCATGATTGATGTTCCATTATGATCTATTCCTTACGTATTTCCATTTTTTATATCATTGCTCAAGATTTCGATGTTTAAACATTATGTTCATGTTTTTATGTTCAAATGTATAGGGTTTGATTTATTTTCTCCATGAATACCCTTAATGAGAATTTGAGCTCACCCTTTATATGTTTTCTTTTCCCCAGGATATAAAGAAAGGTTTCACGTAAAAAAAAGGGGAATATCTTTATGGTAGATGTTGAAGATCTTTCACCACGATTAGAAGATTATGTTCCGAGTTTCCAAAGACACTAAACTATTATGGTCCTTCGGTGTTTTTTTGTTATTTATTAAGTATTCCGCAAAAGTAATGTAAGGTCCATGTATGTCAAGCGTTGGGTCCCTACAGTTTGTATCAGAGGTTCGGTTTACTTAACCTTTGGAAACAAGGATGCCAGAACTTTAGTGAGATCCCTATAGATATTTATAAGGTATGTCTAGGGATGTCCCAAAGGTTAAGTATAAGAATAATATATATTCCTAGAATTATGGAAATGATATTAGAATTATACCTAAGATGTTATATATTCATGGTACTCCCCCTTTATTATGTTGTTTTCCTAGCATGATTTTTGCCTCTCACATTGTTCTTTTTGGGTTTTAGACGATGGGTGGAACCCGAAAAAACCGTGTTGATCAATGTAATGGAAAATTCAATGATTTTCCTTCTGAACAACCAAATGTGATGGGAGATGGAGTGAAAAATCTTATTGCTATACTTACACAAGCTATGAATCATTCTGTATTTCCAAATGATCAAATAAGGGAACAATATTCTATTGAGTCCTTCATGAGGAAAATTCCACCTTCTTTCAATGGGACATTTGATCCACTTGTTGCTGAAAAAGAGATCAGTACCATTGAAAAGATATTTTCCATACTTCTCTATTCATAACATGATAAAGTCATTCTTTCTGTATACCATTTAGAAGGTGAAGCATACTAGTGGTGGACTCAAATTAAGAATACAAGGCCCCAAGATGAAATTGAATCCATGGAATGGGACGAGTTCAAGAACTTGTTTTTTAGTAAAAACTTCCCTCATATTCTTCAAACAAATATGGAAAAGGAGTTCCTTGAGCTTTTGAAGATGGATGATGAATCTATTGGAATATACGAATCAAATTTTACAAGACTTGCAAGGTATGCATCTGGCTTTATCATCCAACCTGAAAGTTAAGTTGATCGATTCTTCAGTGTCTTAAAACCAAGTCTTCAAAGGCAAATAGCTAAGAGACTTATGTAGCTATGGAGAAATTGTGCGTTGTGCTATCAAGGTAGAACTGGATGTTGGTGTAACATATCTATCTCATGGTTTTGATAATAAACAAATGATGGAGTACAAGGAAAACCCTCAGAACAATGGTGAAAAGAAGGTGAATGTTTCTTTATTCTCAAATTGTGTAAAGAATCATGGTGGAGATTGTCTAAAAGGTACTAAAAAATGTTTCAAGTGAGGAAAAGAAGGACATCAAGTAGCTGAGTGCCAAAGTAATGGGGAAAAGGTTTCTAATGACGTGAATAGAGAAAAGACTATAGAGAAAGCTCCACCAATACTTCAATGATTCAATTTCAAGGATATGGGGCATTATGCTAACCAATACCCTAATCCAAGGGTTAATGATGATCGATGTGAGCAACCTCTTAAGGAAAAAGAAAAAATTGAAGTCACATGTGATCATTATTGGTGATGTTGAGTATGACAACGATGTAGTGGAATTATTATGTGTTTATGTTACAGGATTCCAAAATAATGTTATGGAATATAATTTATAGTACTGTGGAATATTGGAATATATATGTGTTGGTTTATTATGATTTTCAATAATTATATGGTACTGGTAACCATGAAAAGTAATTCAAATATTTTGGAAAGAAGATGATATGATAAGGAGAAAATGATATTTTTAATAGTATTCATGAGCTCATGACTGATATAAGGACAAAGTTATATCATGGTTTGAGTATATAGAAATTTTGGGATTTTGGTATGTAGAAAGAGTTAACTTTTGACATCACTCATTTTTTCACTAAGGTTCTATGGTAATACATGATTAAGGTATTCACATGTTTGGAATGTGATCAACAAGATATATCGTATGTTATATGGGGGATAAATAATGGTATTCACATGCTCGGTAGATGAAATTTCTAGTAATTGTTTTCTTTATACTATGATATTGGACATAAGTGTTTTGGATAAGCCTATAGATCGTAATGGATTATGTTGGAAATAAGATATTATTGATATTATTTATGGAATGTTATAATAGTGTAATTTTTGAAAAAGGGACAACTTGCAGGAAGGGCGACAACCAGTTATGTCAGACAAGGTTGCGGGAATTGAACCCACAACCGAAGTGCGACATGCCTTTATTTCCTACCACTGGCCTACTTGAAGTCCCTGGTTAGTAGAAACTAGTTTTATTTTATTAAGCGGTATGATAGATGAAGTATAAGTCCATTATTGGAATCATATACGATTAATCTCACCATAGATGGACTTATGTATATTTAATAACTTATGCTAACCATTTTGTGATAAAAATAGGTGTGATGACTTATCATTCTATCACAAGATCTTCTAACACTTCATGAATGAAAAATTCAACTTCATTTCTTTGAGAGATGAAGTGGAAAATTTTCAAGGCGCGAACAACGGTGATATTATACCGAGATAAAGTAAGTATTTCTTCTAATTCAAATTCTTCGTCTTTATGGAAATCATCTTAAAAACCAAAAATGTTGTCCTAGTACCCTTATATCTGATGAATCAGATGGTACCTTAGATCATCAGAAATTTATGGATTTGTGATTATTGGCTTTTTTATAGCCATGTCCTCGACCACTCTTCAGCAGAACATGATGGTTATATTTTCTTCCATATCCATATTTTCAACCATGTTCTCATATCTGGAAACTCAGTGATTAGTTAATTTGGGTAACTGTTACCTTTTATTATTTAGTTTTTTAAAGTTCAGTTTTTGTATTCCTTTTTACGATGTGGGTTTCTATTAAATAAACTTTCAAGTAGTAAACCATTTATTACCCCGATAAATTTTGAGGGTGAAATTCATTTTAAGGGGGGTAGAATGTAACACCCTAAGATTTTATGAAAAATATTATTTTTAATTTCATTGATCTATTATGTTGTAAACTACACAAAAATGAGATTTCACTACACACATCCACTACTTGGCTTGCATTTCACGCAATCACGACCTTCCACGATAGCGTGTGTTGTACGAAATACTGAGTTTCACAAAACAACGATATCTTATTAAAATATTATATAAACTAGAAGTTATGAATAGTAATACCCATTTTTTGAAATTTTATAAATTTTATCTTTCAAAATGGACTTAATTTTTTGATTCAGAATATCGAAATTAGCCTAGGGTGAATTTTTGGAATTTTTCTGAAAACTTTCAATTTTTGATGAATAGTGAAAACACAGGGTTACTATTTAAACACCGACTTTTTATATAAATAATTAATTATTTTATTTAAATTTATTTTATCTCAAAATTGATACATAATACCTATTTAAGTTCAATATAATTCATTGGAGTCATTTTATAATAATTTTAAACATATAAAAATTTTATTGAACTTTTCACCGTCTTTTACCCACCCCTTAGGAGAATTTGAAAATTTACATAAAACATAATTTTACCGCTTATGTGAGTAGAATTTAGAAAATATGAGAGACATGGTTAATATAAAAAAGAATATGTGGTTCAATAAGATAAAAATAATTTTTGGTGAATAGTAACTTTTTACTTTTTTTACCACGGTTAAAAGTAAATAGGGTAATTAAGGGTAAAAATGATATTATTATTACCCTATCACATGTCCTAATTCTTTTGGATAAGTTTAATTTGACCAAGAACAACCTAAATAAGAAAATATGATGATTTAGGTCCACTTTGATTAGATTAGGACATTTATTATTATTTTATTTAAAGAATAATTAAAATAGTTAAAATCAACGTTTAATAAACAAAACATTTTTAATATAGGGTCATAAATAAGATAAATTCGACTATAAATATTCATTAAAAAGCTAAAAATATTTCCTACATAATGAAATTTTATTTATAATTTTTAGACATTAAATAATTTATTTTATTTATGACACAATGATGATGCAGTAATTTCCATATTAATGAAATATTAACATAATTGATGTCATAAATACCCAAAAAATGTAATTATAGACTTTTTATGAAACTACACTAATTTTATAGGTTAATAATACATGTTATTATTGATATAATTAAATTTTTTTGAACTAATCAGGTTGGTATGATTTTCAAAAAAATCATGTACCAAATAGTGTCGAATTTGACATAAATTAGTTTTTAAAAGGAATATTATATTATTAATTGTTATTTTATTCATAAAAATCTAAGGTTCGGCCAAATGACTTAGATAAGAATATATATATTAATAATTAACCACTTGGGGTTAATTTGGCTAGTTATAGTAAGTTTATTAACCATATAGTGTAAGAAAACAAAAAGACACGGTAAAAGTTAAATCTAAATGATAAGGATAAAATAATAACCTAAACTTGTCTAAAACCTATTGGTTGAGAGGAATTCGACCCATCCCCACCATATCTTAGAAATAAATAAATTTAGTGATATTAAAAACCGAATATGACTTTATTATAAAATAATATTTTAAGTTTTCCTAAGGTGCCCCTCTCCTCCCTTATAAAAAGGGAACCCTTTCCCTCTTCTCTTATCACCCTTTTGAGCCTTAAAGATCTTACAAACCCTGACAATTCCACTTCTAAACTTCTCTATTTATATCATAGTGGTTCTGGTATTCTCAAAAGACCAACTCTAGTTCCCTAAGAAGAATCTTAAATGAGGTGCGTCGAAGAAGAGGTAATCTCTTCTACCGATTCTTTCAAGTTTCCTTTCTTATTCAACTTCTTTTTCTTTAGTTGTTTAATTATAAAGTAATAACATCAGTCTCACTAATATACTAATATGTTATTTTAAATATGAAACAACACCATTTCACCTTCTATACATCCTACGGAAAATGAAATCACCGTGCATGCGTACGTACGGAATACCATCTCCACGCCCTGGTTTAACCTGTTTTTCCACCATCACCTTACTTGGATGGGTATAATGGTGTAAAATATAACAATATATGATTATTATACCATCATAATGATTCTAATATGTTATAAAATACACTCTAATTCCATTCAATAAATATGGTAATGATATCATCGCTCGTGCGTACGTACGGATTACCGTCTCCACGACGTGATGAGATTAATTTTCCATGTTAACAATTCAAGAATGATTATAATGTATATATACTGAATAATAATGAAATATATGACATAATTAAGATAATGAATTTAGTTATATGTATATATATATATTAAATATACTTACTTCCATTCAAGTTAATAAAGAAAGGAAAACAGAGTTCATGTGTACGTACGGCCTACCGTCTCCATGAACGGTGTATTTCATTTCATTCATCTATCTATTATATATATATTTACGGAATATATATGATATATAAATCATGATTTACATTATGTATGTAAGTAAATCATGATATATGTAATAGTAATATCAAGAATAACATGTCCAAATAAGTACGATAAATAAAATGATTTTACCCAAAACGCTGCTTTAACATTGAATTTACAAAAGAACAGGTAATATAAAGTCATAAGTGAACCATATATGATATAATAACAATTAATATGATTTTTTAATAAGTAAATGACATTATTTAAAGCATTATAATGTGGTTTGGATACGTACGAAGCCTATCAGACCTAATGTAAGGGATAACTATTCCAATCTCATTCTTATCCGAGATTGTTTATTCGTAAGTATTTACTGGGGTTATATTTTTCATCCATGTCCATAAAAAATGGTTATCATAAAGTGTTTAATATTATTATAAGTATGTTTAAAGTCATTTCTACCCCTATTTGACTTTTACATTTTGTTATGGAAGTCAACTTTCTTTTGATTACCATATATGGTACTTTTTGACTTTTCTATTAAAAGTACAAAGAGAATGTTTTTTAACTTATATGGCGTGAATAGATTTTTACGGTTTTATAACGAATTATTTAAATGAATTTTCCTCTACAAAATTTCATGATTATATTCAAAAAAATCCTTTTCTTTTAAAATTTCATGGCATTTTGAGAGAAGAAAATGATTTTAAAGAAGAAAGGATATTTTCCCCCAAGAATTCATTTCAAGTGTTTTGTCAAAACTATTTTCCCTCTGAGATGACATTATTTAGTATGATTATGTTTCAAGTATAATGTATCTATTATTTACATGGTGTGATTTTTCGTATGATGAAATTATATCCATTTGTTTTATATGAATTATGTGATGATGGGATGATGTTTATGAAACAGATTTTATTCTTTGTGTTATGATAAATGATTTTTGTTTATTTTGTGGCACAAGTTAGAATGATTTCATTATGAGATGGGTGGGACCTGTATCTCCCTCCAATGAATTGGGTAAATATTTATATCTCATGTGAGAGACATGGCTGGATTGGTAAGATAATCTAGTTCAATGATACAGGACTGGAATGAGGAGTGAACTCGATTCAGGAAGGGGATTTTTCCACTAAGATGGTCTTGGCAGCAATGCCTTGGCTACTATGGAAATCATATCATGTGCTTAATATTTTTCCACAATTACATGTTTTATTTCCAAGCTATTTTATCATGATTTATGTTCCATTATGATCTATGCCTTACATACTGCCATGTTTTATGTCATTGCTCAAGATTTAGATGTTTAAACATTATGTTCATGTTTTTATGTTCAAATGTATATAGTTTGTTTTATTTTCTTCATGCTTACCCTTAATGAGCATTTGAGATCACCTTTTATATGTTTTCTTTTCCACGGGATATAAAGAAAGGTTTTATGTAAAAAACAAAAGGGGAAGATCTTTATGGGAGATGTTGAAGATATTTCACCATGATTAGAAGATTATCTTCCGAGTTTCCAAAGACACTAAACTATTACGGTCCTTCAGTGTTTGTTTTTTTATGTATTAATTATTCCACAAAAGTAATTTAATGTCCATATACGTCAAGATTTGGGTCTATGTAGTTTCTTGATAAATGATTCATTCATCCTAGCACATCCCAAACATGTGATCCTATTTTATTTGTAAAAGAAAGATGGATCCATGAGAATTTTTATTTATTATGGAGAATTAAATAATATTACTATTAAGAAAAATTTTCATTTTACTAATATCTATTTCTTGTCTGATCCTATCAAGGGGGATTAATATTTTTCCAACATTTACATGAGATATGGGTACCATTAGCTGATGGTGGAGGATGACAACATCCTGAAAATGTCTTTTTTGTACTAGAGATGGGAATTTTGAGTTTTTTTTATTCCCTTTGGTTTGTCAAATTACATTATTGTATTCATGGATATTATTAATATATTATTTTTCAAAAATTTGGATATGTTTAGTGTTTTTTATGATATTTTTTTTAAAATTTTATGAAAAAAATGAACAACATTTAATAGTTTCCTTAAAATATCTAAAAGAAATGAATTTATACGGAAAATGTAGAAAATGTGATTTTTAGATGTAAGAGATTTTTTTTCTTAGGAACATTGTAATTAAGGATGTAATAACAGTTTATATCACCAAAACAATAATGGTTGATGAAATTCAAAGACCTATAAATGTTACTGAGATTTGTAGTATTCTTATATTAGCATGTTTTTTCCAAAAGCTTGTTAAAAACATTGGATGGTTATCTATACCAATAAATAAGTTAACACAAAAGGGGTAAAATTTATTTGTATAGAAGAATATGATGTTTGTTTTAAGGAACTAATGAATAAATTTTTGAATGCTTCAGTTTTCACTATCCCTTTGTGAAATGGTTAGTTTTTCATCTACAATGATGCTTCATTAATGGGACATGGTTGTGTTCTGATGTAGAATGATGTGGTTATTTCTTATGCTTCAAGAAAACTAAAGCTTCATGAGTTTAATTATCCCACACATGATATGGAAATAACAGGTGTGGTTTTTTTCTTTAAAATTTTTGAGGAATCATTTATATGGATCCAAATGTAAAATATATATTTACCATAAAAGTTTAATTTATATATTTACTCAGAAGGAATTGTACATGAGGTAGAGAATATAGCTAGAACTGATTATAGAATATTATTTCACAATCAATTACCATTATAGAAATAAAAAAATGTAGTGGATTCCTTTAGTCGAAAACATCGTGCACAATTAACCATGTTACATTTTGAACAATACCCCTAAATTAATGAATTGATGAATTTGGGCATGGAAGATGTTGGTGAAATAAATTCTATAGTTTTTTAGGTGCCAGATCACTCCTCTCAGTCAGATAGAATTGTTAATGTAAAGAAGGAATACCACGAGTTGCAGAAAAAAAGTATAATTTTATAAAAATGGTATGTTTCATGAATTTAATATTGAAAAATATTATGTCTTGAGATTTGGAAAGAGATTTTGTGCTCCTTGTGATCCCCATATGAAGAATGAATTATTATATGAAGCTCATAGTTCTCTGTTTTCCGTACATCATAGAAAAACTATGATGTACAATGACCTTCAAGAGTATTACTGGTGTAATGGAAGAAAATTAGATATTTCATAATTTACCATGAAATTTTAGATGTGTCAACAAGTTAAAGTAGAGAAACAACTACCAAATGGGATTCTTTATCCTATTCCAGTGCTAGAGTGGAAATCCAAAAATATATCTATGGACATTGTGGTTGGACAACCAAATAATTCTTGACAAAACAATGTGATTTGATTTATTTTTGACCAACAGACTAAATCTACACATTACCTTCATATTTTAGATATTATGACTTTGGATCTGCTTTTTTGACTATAACTCAATGATATTTTCATGTTACATGGAGTTCCTCTTTCCATTAATCAGACCATGATCTCTGGTTCACTTTTATCTTTTGGAAAGGCATTCTGAAGTCATTAGGCACATAATTAAATTTCATCACTAATTTTAATAATCAATATGATTGAATGACCTAGTGAACAGTTCATACCTGGGAGGATATCTTTTCTGTTTGTTCAATGCATTACCAGGGAAGTTGGGATCAACATATTACTTTAGTTGAGTTTTCTTTTAATAATAGTTTTTTATTCATGTAAAGAGATGGAACCTATAAATATATTATATAGGAAGTGGTGTCGAACTCCATTTTTTGGGATAAATTCATGTAAATGATGATGATGGGACCAGAATCAGTAAGGTAAGTGGCTGAGAAAGTGGTAATGATCTAACAACAAACGAGGATAGCATAGATATGGCAAAAAAGTTATACATATAACAAGAGGAAAGACATTTTTTTTGAGGTAGGTGATCATGTTTTTCTTAGAATCTCACTATGTAAAAGTGTTATGAGATTTGGATAGAAATAAAAGTTATGTCCATTGTTCATTGGACCGTATAAAATCTTAGGGAATGTTTCAATAGCTGCTTACTAATTATCTTTTCCTCCTATTTTATCTCATCTACACAATTGTTTTTTGTATTTCAGTGTAGAGAATGTATGTTCCAGATTAATATTATATTTTTATCCCTGAAGTAGTTCATCTAGAAGAGAAACATTCTTATGAAGAGAAACCTATTCAGATTCTTGATCATATGGTTCGAGTATTGTGGGAAAGAGATAATTCACTAGGATAATTTTTTTGGAGAAACCACATGGTTGAAATTGCAACATGGGAATCTGAAAATGCTATGAGGGAAAGTTATCCTTACTTTTTTTTATAATTAAATAAATAACAATAAATACATGAATTCAATTTCTTGAAGGTGAGGAGAATATTACACCCTAGGGATTTAAAAATAAATTTAATATAAAATGAAATTATTTCAACACAAAGTCTCTATGAAACAACCCTTTGTTTTATGTATATATTTATAACCAAGCTATTATACTTAATTTCTCCGCTTCTATGATTTGAATTTCAAAAAACAAACATACACAGTTATGACCAGTGTGATATTTATATTCTGATAGAATCAACTTAATTTTTTTGTGAATAGTAAGAAGAACCTTATGAATAGTAATATTAACCTTATGAATAGTAATATGAAAAAATAAATTGTAACCCCACCAATGAGTGTATTAATAAAATTTTGGTATCTTATATGTGATAATATGATCATAGAATAAGTGTTGGTATTCTTGTAAGATATAAATATTTAATTACAATTTTATGATTTGTATAATAATTTAAATGATAATGTATTTTCATGAAATTTAACCATAAATTAGTATTTTATTATCTTTTATTTATAATATAAATTTATGGGACCTTGTTTAAATGTGTTATAAAATCATTTATAGGTTTAAATTTGTTATTTTTTTGAATAAATTATGATTTTATTTAAAAATTAGACTTATCATATTTAGAAAATGAATTCGATAAACTGGAGTTCATTTTAAAATTATACATGATAAAAATATTTGGGGTAATTTTTTGGGTTTTTTATGAAAAAAATAATATTTTTGTGAATAGTTAAATACAGTAATTTAAGAAATAAGAAAAATATAGGAATTATCGAGTCATGTATGATGTCCTATTAAGGTAAGAACCCTAAGTTCAATCTTAAAAGAACTAATTACTATTTTTAGTATCATGAACCAACACTTTTTCTTATATTGAGAAAAATCATAAAATAATGTTTAAAATATTGGAAAACCCCTCCTATCCTCACCATAAATACCACCCCTAACCCCCTCTTCTCATCACATGTCTCAAGATTTGATAAATGTCTAAATTTTACCCAAATATCAAAGTAGGACTCTTCCTCAAATCCAAGAACTTCTATTTTAATCAAAATTCCAAAACCAAAGGCCTTAAAAAGGATCTCAAGGAGAAGATATCAAGAGGTAAAAATTACCTTTAATTTTATTTTTGATTATTTTTCTTTTCTTGTACTGTCTTCAACTCCCATTATTAAATATGAATGAAAACACAAGTATCGTATATATGTCGGAATGATATACAGTTTATGAGAAAATTCATCATCATACTTCTTCTCCTCTACATCCTATTCTAAAAATAAAAACACTATCTGTGATGTGTCGATTTACCGAAATCATGGATGATGTGTTTTCAATTTCTATTAGGGCCTTCATAGATTTTTATAAAATCATTTTAATGGTTGAAAAAGATTATAGATTGTATGATATAATCTATTTTATATTCTAGAATCAATATATTTATACAAAATATTATATTATATAATGAAATTAGTTTGTGATTATCAATGAAGCACCAAAATGATCAAAATGAATATCATTAATGTTTTATCTAATGATTCTTCATCATATCTGAAAAAATATATTAATGTTATCATATAATTCTCTAGAAACATATTAATAAAATTCCCCTATAAATTTGGATTTTTAGTTCCATACGACATTAAAATCCAATACGAACTGACCATGGAAACCAAGTAAAGAACACAACCGTAATAATAGAAATAAAAAAATATTATGAATAAATGCATTGAATGGTGTTATAAAATGATCATATAAAGTTTAATAAAAAAATTATGTTTCATAAAAATATTAATAACAATAATATAACAAATATACATGATTTTAAACATGTATTATGTAAAGAAACCTAAGGTAAAGTAATTATTAACCCAATTTCCATTATTTGTGTTAACCTTATTCTTCTTTTATTACATGGTACTATGATTACTTGTCTAATTAATTTTGTTTATATTATGTTTTATTATGTGGTTTTACAATGTATGAACATATTAATTTCATTCTATTAATTATCACTTCAATAATATGATATTTCAAAGCGACTTTTCTATAAAATTATTCTTTCAAATTTGTATTTTTACAAAATTCAAAAGGAATGTTTTTATAAAATTATCCTTGATTTATGAATATGTTATAGTTCTTAGGAATTTTTTATGATGAATGGTGGTACCTATATCTCCCTCCAATTCATTGGGTATGTTAATATTTGATTTCAGCCATATGGTAAGTCTTACTGTAATAGTGATGGTTACACCAAAAGGTAGTTGTGAGGGTTATATTTTAAGGTAGTCGTGAGGTTTAAAAATCATATGGAAACCATGAGGGTTAAAATATTAAATAATTAATGATCCAATATACTTTTATGGTCTAATTTACATTTTCATTGTTTTGTGGAAACCTCATGTTTCACAAAGTATGTATATGATACTTATTGGGTGAGAAGTATGTCTGTGAAAATGAACTCATACATTTTTATGTATTCATGTACAAATGACTTATCTCCTTATTTTATATCCCTTAATAGGCTTTTTATACTCATCCCAAATTTTGAAATGTTTTTCAAAATGTTTAACGATCGATAAGAGTAAAAAAGATGCAAGATGAATTTCATGAAGTCTTTTTATTAAAATATTTCAGGTTTTTATTAAAACCTTTTGTATTATGGAAGAAATGGACATTGTATAACAAATACCCACTTTGTAAGTAGGTGGGTTAATTTTTATAAGTTATGTCCTAACATTCTAAAACTCTAGACTGAAAAGATACTTGGGAATGTAATGATGTGAATTCTAAATAAATTTATTAGATTATGTAATGTATAAAGTTGTGGGTCCTTATATTAATAATTAGGAGTAATTATTGATAATTATTTATATATAATAGTAATTATTAATTTTATCAGCAATATTTAAAAATAATTTTGATTTAATCCAATTTGTACTAATTATTGATAAATATTTTTAATTATCAATTATCATTACTAATTAATTATAATTACTAAAAATTATCTGTAATTATTTATTATTATCGATAATTATCACAAATTTTTACTAAAGATCTATAATTGTCACTAGTTATTACTAATTATTAGTATTTATCACTAATTATTGGTAATTATTGCTCATTATTTTTAATTATTTTGTAATTACAACTTATTATCAAAACACATAATAAATGTTGACAAACTATGACAAATTATTACTGATTAATAAAAATTATTACATATTATTACATATTAATACATATTATTCCTAATTATTAATAATTGGGTATATATATATATTCATTATTTGTAATGATTAGTAATTTTTACAGTTTTTTACAATTATTTAGTTTTTAAAAAAATTTCTATTTATCATTAAACATTACTTATCATTAATAATTATCATAAATAATTTTCCATTTATCTGTTTTTATTACTATTTATTACTAATAATTTACTAATTATCGATAATTATTACTAATTATTACTTATTATCAGTAATTATGACTAATTATATGTACTTATTTCTTATAATGACTAATTATTTTTTATTATCACTAACTATGATTTATTGTTAATAATTATCTGTAATTATTAAAAAATATTATTAGTAACCTCTATTATTTGAAAAAAATTCCAATTAAGAATAATTATAATTAATAATTATAAAATTAAATTAATTATTACTAATTAACACTAATTAATACTAATTTACTATAATTAGTATAATTTAATACTAGTTATTGATAATTAATGACAATTGATATTAATTACAACTAATTACTAAAAATTACAACTGATTAGACTTAAATATTACACATTGTAACTATTTATTTATAATTATTATAAATTGTGTTTAATTAATCATAAATATTCATTATTATTACCATTTATTATTATTTATTCATAATATAAAATTAGATAAAAATATTGTTGACAAAAAATATTTAAAATTATTATAATGTAAATGAAGCTTTTATAGAATATTGATGTTGATTCAATTTTCAAATAATTCTTATAAAACAACTAAATGTATGTATGGTGATGGGAGATAGAAATCAAAGATAATAGAGAAGGGAAGCTAAAAAATTATAATGGGAGGAAGATTCATGAAGTTTTATATAGGTCTTCTTATTTTTTATAAATATTATCACAAATACTACCCAACATAAATAAATTTTGTGGAAAATTAATAGTCATTCACGATCAATATATAGATCCGCAAAAAAGTTTACCCACCACATTTTATATTTATTTACTTTTCTAATTGAGTATTTTCAATTGAAATTGTTATTCCTTCTCAAATAATATTACATGCGATGGAATTTTGTTTATTTTTATTTACAATACTGACCATGTATTTGTGATGTGATTTAATCCTATTGTAAATGAAACTAATTCTGATATAATAATTATTTTCATTTTAAATAATCATAACCTTCCGTATGGATTGATTTTATTCGATGACTATTAATGAAGAGATTCATATCCCATAACACATACCATAAAATCAATAGTTGTTCATGGAAATACTCTTATTCAGTTAAAAATTACTTGACGATTTTTATTATTTACAATGGGTTCTTATATTAGTGTAATTAACCCGTTACAAAAATTTCATTTTAGTGCGATAAACATGTTTTTGGTTGGTACGAGAAATATTTTATGTAGCATGAAAAAAATTATAGGGATGCATATCCCATAATTATTAAAAGAAAGTTATTTATTAGAATTTATTCCAAATATTCTATGATTTTTATGAAAAAGAGAAATTTAGAAAAACATGATTTCTTTTGTAAGGACTGAACAATTTATTAAAAAAATATAAAAAATAATTATGAAGATCCCATGATATTTTATAGAATAAGATCTTCATGATAGTTATCATTTTCATGATAAGATTTATTATAATTTATTGTAACTTTTATAAAGATAACATGCCTATAATGGTTACGAATGAATATGGGCCATAATTGTCATAATATACTCCTATCAATCATCAATTGTTAAATTTGGTGGATAATTTAATATTGAATGATGGTCTGTGTGCTATTCATTATAATTGAATGGTTGCTGCCTAGAATAATTAATTTAAGGAAATCAAGGACTAAAGATATATAAAGCAACATGCACCAAATTTTAGAGATGGTGTTTTGTCCAATAAAGATGAGTATTGGCTAGAGAAGATAAATTATTCTCTTATTCTCATTCATACAAATCAAACATCAAAGTTTAAATTTTTGTTCCTTCTTTAATAAAGGTTCATCTACGAATTGGTGGGAATCAATCATGGAAATAAGGACTGATAAAGTTCTTTATTGGATTCATTTATAAAATATTTTCAGTAATCAATGATGCACAAAAATACTAATCTTTTGATTTTTATGTTATGTCTAATAGGAACATTATTTTTATCTATTATGAATGAAAATAAAATTATATTTTTTGATTTTTATAGAATAATTTAATGAATTAAAGTCACAAATATCATAGGTTGATTATGTGACTATTATAGAAAATTTAATCATGGAATTTTTTATAAAGACTGCACACATATAAAAAGGTGGTGAATATTGTTTCATATAGAGGTTGATTTTATCAATAAAAAATGAGAGCACCATTGAACCATGGGTATATGAAAAAAAGAGGCCATACAATGTGATGTTAATGAATGGGAATAAATTCCATATAAAATCAAAAAAATAATTTGTGAATTATTCTTATGAAAATGTCATGATAGAGAATTTTTTATGGGATGAAGTGGGACACTAAAAATCAAAGTGTCTAAATTTATCTCATAATTATTATTGATAATGTGAGAAGTATCACCTAGAGATATTTCACATTTTTTTCTTCATATAAGTGAAGTGGTGTATTGTAGAACCATATCCATGTTTCAATGAAAAAAAATATGGGATATTGGAGGTCGAGTTAGGGAAACATGGAATATTTTGAAGGCCATGTAATTGAGATAGGGTTACACCTCAAGCAAGTTAGGGGAATCACATTGTAGTTATGCTTGTAATAGTGAATAGAAAATTATGATAAATTAAAATCAAATATATGATGTTTTATTTATTTTATTTCTTTAAGCATTGTTTCATTATATTTTTTTTGAGGTTATATCAATTATCTATGTATAGTTAATTTGGTAACTAAATTCTAAACTAGTGGTTGTGGTGTATAACAATAGGAGAGAAACAATGTGAGTGGGGTTATAGGTATCCACATTGCCTTGTTATGATAGAAAATATGGGAATGATTACCTTAAAACTAATAATAATAAAATAATATTCGGATCAATATAGTGTTAATATTATTAAAAGATAATTCTATTTTTACGGAACCCTATTTTTTGCATCAGGAGGATGGTAAAATAAGTAGAATTATTCATATAATTTTTAATATGTATGAAATACTCAAAGAGAAAAAATTGATAAATAATTTGTTATAGAGGATAATTGAATTCATGTATGTCTAGGAGACCACTAGTTCATAGGGATTCAATTAGATGTATTTAGGGGAAATAATGATGATCCATGAAATAAATAACTTCAAAGCATATAATTTTTTCATAATTTCAAGAATGAAATACCTTATAGTTTGTTTTACTGTATCATTTTGTTTTGGGTATTTCACCAAGATGAGATACCAAAAAATATGATTATATAAGAGTACATATTTACTAAATCGCTTGTATTTAATTAGGAAGTGGTAGATTTGGAACAACATATATATCATAAATAAATAAATTTTAAAATTTTTAATTTTTAAATGGTTTTGTGTTTCGAAATTTGATGTTTTATAATAAGTTGGAGTTAATAAAAGTTAATTTGGGATATAATATTCATGTTGTAATTTGAATAAATTTTTTTCCCAATATATAATCATCATGATTACCTTTTAAGGAAGGAGGACCCATTATAAGGTAGAATTATAAAATACAAATTTTTTGAATGATAAAGAATGTTTGTTGAAGATTTGGTTTCTATTTGATGGTTTCTTAGTTTTCCATAAGAATTTTATTTTATTGTGTAATATTGTTATCATTTTTTAATATATTGGGATTAATCGATGCTAAATAAATATATCTGTCAAAAAAATAATTTATTAATGTTAATATAGATAAATACTTATTATTATAAAAATAAATAATAAATACTAAATAAAATATCCCTTATATGTCAAATCAACACATAACTTAATAATTAAAGCATGATTTTCGAAGATTATTTTTCATAGTTAGGTTGAAATATAATTTTCTATGATTGTTGAAATTTTTCCTAGTGAAATATTTGATGTTTCATAAGATTTTAGGAGGGATTTATTTATGGGATTCTTCCAAATATTTATGTTGATATGTGTGATGATTTAAATCATTAAAATTATGTTTTTAATTTTCACATTTCAAATAATATTTGGTTTCATTATGTCTTTTAATTATATAAATTTTGGTGGGGGTCATCTATTTTATTATCAAATGAAATAAAAAATCCATGTGATTTGAATTGTTGGATTTATAGTCGATAGAGAGATCGAGAGAGAGGGTGGAGTAATTGAATTATTAATTAGTGTAATGTAATTTAACTAATTTCTGTTTTCAATATTGAATTAGGAGATAAGATGTGAATGTATTTATTATTTTGGAGAAAATTATTTTAAATCATATCCTTGAAATGTCAAAAATAAATTATATGGATTTAATTTTTTGTTAAAACATTCTTTATTTATAATAATAAATTAAGATAATTTTTTAACAAATCATAATCATGTAATGGATTAGATTTGATGGTTTTCAGTCTATTTTTTCAATTTCTATGTCCTAATGAATCATTAATGGAATCTCATATTGATTAATGGTAAATATTGGACGAAATATAATTATGTCTCTAATTGGACCACATAGTGACCGATAAAATATATACAAAATTATTATATCATTTTGGAAAAATATTCACTAAATATCATTACATTACACATCACAAACATAATGGTAGTGTTTCTTTGGTAACTTGCATACATAAAAAATGATATAGAAAATATGTACATCATCTCCAAGTTTTATCATTACAAATATCCCCATTATTATACAAATAATACATAAAACATTTTTTCATATCTCATGGAAAAGGAAACATACTAATGAATCATCAAAAATGTTATGTATAGGTATATAATGGGATTTATAAATCAATGACCATTTTATATAAAAACACGAGCATAAGGGTATGTAACACGAGCTTGTCATTTGAAAAATATAACCCGAAATTCATTGATCATAATCTCAGTTCATGGAATAATGCTTGGAACCTCATAAGGCCAAATCATAATGAAATCAAAGAACATTATCCATGAAGGTATAAAATATTCATAAGAACAAATCATAAAATATTGTTATAATGTTTTGAATAATCATAATCATTAAAATATTTTGTCAAGGAATCCTTCTAAGTCATCTATTAAATGTTAGGATTCTGAAAACCACCCATGTACCTGATTTGGGAATGGTAGAACTTCTAGTGTACCATTATTGTGATTAACATAACCTATTGTATTTCGTTTGACTCATAAAACATTAATAATTAACCAATTTAGAGGAGGGATATACTGACCACACATTAATTAGCCATAATATATTCATATGTATACAACATGATCATCAAATCATATATCAACTCATCAAAACATAACCAGTTGAAAAGAAAAATATCTTTATTAATATCTAATCATCATAGTCAAAAACCATATAGAGATATTATAAGAGTGGTATCATAGTATCATATACCTAGGGAGGCATAAAAAAAATTGTTATCATAGAAGAGAATTTTCTTTAAAAGAACAATGGAATATTTTTCTATGAAAATAAAACATTGATTTTGAAAAAACTCATTCATAATCTAAATATTTATAAAATATTACAGATAACATTTTTAAATTAAATAAACCATGAATTTTTTTAATGAATATTCATTAAAATTACTAGTGTTAGAAATGAAACAATTAATTCATGGGTTTTATGTTAAAACAAATATTATATTCATACATTTTTTAAATAAGTACCTCTTTAAGAGAAATGACATCAACATTTATTTTAGTCATTTTATAAAAAGTAAAACATGCGTAAAAATGTGTTTAATAAATCATTAGAGAATATTTAAACCATTTTTGATTTTTTTAATAAAAATATGGACATGGAATACAATATTCCTTGATGTCTTGGAAAAATTCTAGTTTTACTTAAATACACATATTCTATACATTTGAGTTCATGAAGAGATGGTTTTTTACATGAATATTAATCATTATTCCATCATCTCCCAAATAAATGTAATGATATAAATAATATATATATCCATTATAAACATACTAATAACCATCTGTTGTGGTTTTATATAAAAGATAAATTACACAATTCATGGAGATAGTTGTTTGTACGTATATAAGATCATTGTTTTAATATTTTAAATAAAACAGGTAAAAAAGATAATTAAAATTTTAACATTATATAATACTAATTATATCAATGATTAAATATTTATTTATTAAATATTTAATTATATCCTTTAATGTATGTAAGTGATAGAAAATGAATTATATCTCTATGTGGAGGTGATAGTCCACATGTATTCATAAGCGATACATTCATTTACATTTTGATGGAAGAGTGGTGGAAAATATTTTTTAAATCATCATAATTACATCTCAATATAATAATGATACAATATTAATAATTTTATTACGGATATACTTGTTTTTTATAAGGGTTAAGAAGAAATAATATAAAAAGATCTTGTTAAAGGCACATACATCTAATTTGATAGACCTCCTTCGGCTCAAAACATTAACCACGTATGATTTTTCATAAGGGAAGAAATAGGGTTATATGATAACTTTATGCCATATAGAAAGTTTTTTACAATAATTAGAGAATATATAAGGCTAAAAAATCATAAATAATGGATGAGAGGAGGTTTAATTTTATAATATATGGATAATACAAACATGGAATTACAAAAAAGGTTCAAATAATAAAGTCAAATTTGAGTGAAAGTGATCCGAAATTTAGAATAAATAGAATATAGTATGAAATATGATTTAAATCCCATCATCCAAATTGATTTAGAAAATTTTATGTGGAATTTATTACATTATATAATATTTTTGACCTCAGATAAACCTATAAAAACTTTATCCATGGCTGATTATTTTTTGTGCTTTTACAATTCACTATCACCATATATTAATGTGGGATAAATACCAATTTTTCTTATTCCATTGGAAAAATCGTAATCAATTTTAGAAAATTATATTTCCTTAAGATATATAAATAAACATTAAAATATATGAAAAACTCAATGATAAAGGTCTTCTAAAAAAATCATTTCTAAATATAAAACCGAATTTAATTTCATTCCATACATGATAGGAACTATCGAATGAATTTTAAAATATTTGATTTAGTATGAAATATTTAGATTTATTAAGAAATATTTATATATAATTAGTTATATGATTTTTTAAGATAAATGCACTATTCTCAAGTAAAAACGCATTTTATAAAAAAAACACCTTATTTTAACATTTAAATTAAATTATAATCAATAATAAACAATAGATAAAAATTTTATGGATGATTATTCATTTATTCATAAAAATTATCAATATTTTTTGTGGAAATTATTTTTCAAAAGTGATCAATATTTTTTTATTAAATTACATAATATATAAAAAAATATATCCCCTCGATTAATAGTTCTTTTAATCATTAAATTAATTTTATAAAAATTATTTTAAATAAAATAATTTTTATCATCCAAAACAATTATACAAATGTTTTAAAATTTGTTGAATAACATGAAAACACTCCAATATATTGGGTAGGGTATAAAGGATTATTGTTTCTTGATTCACATTAACTCTGGGTTTTTTCAAAAAAATGTTATCGAATACCTCAAGTCTATTTCAATGAATATAAATATAAAGTATTGAGGTGTTACATTCCACCCCCTTTAAATTTATTTACCCATAAAAATTTCATTATTAGGATGTTACTAAATTTGAATGTCTCTACTTTAACACATCCTTGGGATCCCCTACAGCTACCTCAAATTTTTGATTCATCCAATGAATGTTAACTGGGTGAGTAGTATTTTTCTAGAGCATATTTTCACTACTGACCAAGAGTTATGTAGGTTGTTATTTATAAGAAATATTATGACCCAATGGTATAATAATTTATTTTAGTATATATGAATTATATGGTATATTATTTCCTAAAATCATTACATAGAACACATCCTGATGTTGGGGATGGTTCAGTGGACGCACCATGTAATAAAAACCCATCATATCCTAATCAATAATATTGAAATTGATGATATATATAGTATTTATATTTAACTTATTTATAATTAACATAACCTTATTCTATGGACAAAATTTTATAACGCCCTTCTCAAAATCTACAAATTATATATATCACTGATGATTTCCATCATAACTCTTTTATGGACTCTAAGAGACCTTGATGGGTTGTTCAATTGATCTAACATTTTCTATAATTTATAAATCAGTATCAGAACCCAATATCATTATTTCTCCTACTTCATCCCATAATTTTGTTGTTCTTACTTCATTCTATAGAGGTATTCATATGGATCCATAATAATTCATTAGAGAGAGATATTTTTGTAATACAATACATCATGAGGAAGATGTTGAAAAAAAAACTGTTGAAATCTTATGAATAAGATCAATTCATATCCCATAGTGTTTGAAATTTTCTATTAGATTGACCATATATAGGAGGATAACAGGCATTATTAAAACAGAACTCTAAATCTCTATCTTGCTGAATACTTCACCAGAACATCGAGGTTAGACTCAAGTCTCAATTGGATACAATATGATATGGTACCCACTGAAATCCTACCATATTATTATTTTATATCACTTAAAGATACATATTATATAAATATTATCTTATCATAATGAAATTTATGAATTCATAACGCGATATACTACAAACCAAATGGAATTATAGACTTTAGTTATTTTGGGATGTATAATGACGAAATATGTAGAGATTTTACCCATTTCCATTATGGTATTGGTAAAGTTTTTAAAATACCCTTGGAATTATTTCCCCAACCCTCAACATAATTTTATACTACGCACGGGGATACATACTCATTGATATTTACATTCACATTGTCACACAAGAAATTTCCTATGATATATATATATACATATACATACTCAAATGATTAATAGAGAATGATGTGCTATGATCTTCTTCTGATAGATTATTAATCATGTACTGTATTGATGAAAAAACTAAATTTTTCTTAAACCTTATCAAGATATTTCAATCAATGTTGAAATCAGTGACATTTTTAACCATAATTTACTACTCTATATCTTCATTATTCACCTTTTTAAACTAAACATAGATATATAGAAGATAAATAATTTAAGAAAGAAAATATATCACAAATTTATTTAATATTTTATGGTTTCTCATTTAAAAAATCAAGAATATTATGATTTCTATGATACTATACATAGATAATCTACAATGATCCTTCCTACTAAAATCACTTTTCATCACGTTCCCCTTCATAATGTGGAAATGTATTGATAAATCATAATCCTTAATCAATTCCAACCATATTCTTAGAAACATATTCAATACATTCAATATGAATATATAATTTACATTAGTATGATCAATAAAAAATCTCACCTTTCTTAATAATCATAATACCACCATATCATTAATGAAAATATTAACACATCTATCTTCAGGTCATATGTCATGTAATGTTTCTCAAAAACCTTTAATTTGAAGCATACTTGAGATATTATTATATCATTATACACAAGAGTACATACCATCATTTTTTATATAATAATATAAATACAACACAATTATCAAGTTTATGGTAATGGGGTCACATGTGAATATACAAACCTTCTCTTCAATTTATTGAAATTTTGTAGAGATTATTTAGTCCAAAGTAACATCAGTCCATTTTTAGTTAACATGGTGAGTGTATTATATAACTATGATAAATTCATCATAATGCATCAATAATATTCAATCAATCCATGAAATATATATATCTTAGTCATATTTGTTTTATTTTCCAATGTTCAATAATACCATTCTTTCATGGATCCACTAAATTATCATTGATTCATATTATATGAAAAAATAATGAAAAAAATATCCAGACTTCACAATTTGTATACTTTTCATACAACATCTCTTTTATTAGGTATTCAGTAAAATTATTAGGTGATCTTCATTCTCTTCTTCATTATTGGATTATATTAGAATATCATCTATAAATATTATCAAAATATAATAATGGAGATTTATTAATATGTAATTCATTATATCCTTGAAGATAATAGGATAATTAATAAGGATATATTTAATCACTATAAATTTGTTGTGTTGATACCCAATACAACTGGGTTTTTTGAGTATTTGTTCAATTTGGATCATCAATCTATTGTATACAGATCAAATATAAGCATTGGAAAAATATTAATATCCCTATAATTGATTATAAAAATCATAAATATGGGTTATATAATACTTAGTTTTAATTTGAATATTTCTATATTCTTTGTTATCGATACAGTGTTGCATTGATACTTATTTATTCAAAATAAAAAAGAACGTATCTACCCCTTGGTGATTCACTTGTTCAAATGAATCTCTTATTATTTATTATCCATAGTTTTTTTTTCAATTACATCAACTAAATTGGGTTTATTTTATATAATTACTTTCAAAAAGGTTCTAGGTATGACCTATATTAAAAACTAAACCTCACAATTTAGAATAAGTCAAGGAAAGTTATCAAAATATCCAGAAAAAATCCCATAAAATAGGAATATCTTTAATATTAAGTTTCCCCCTAACCATGTTAGATAAATAGCCATAATAAATATGAATCAATACCAATAAAATTGATTTAATTTTCTTTAAAATATAATATTAATACACACAACATCAAACAATCATTGGTTGGTTCAGAATAAAAAATATACCTCACTTTTGTAGAAATTTATATGAACACTATATAATAAAAGAAAATCCATGTCCAAAATAACAAAAAATTAAAATATATGGACACTAACAAAAACATTAGAATTTTTTTTTCAAAATATAAATTGAATTAGAATCATAGACTTCTGATTAACCCAAATAACCATTTGGATTTTCCCTTATTAATTCATCATCGCGTCATTGAGGTGGTAAATTGATTTATATAAAAAATTAATAAATATAAAATATTTTGTTGAACGATAATCAAATAATAAATTAAAAGTTATAGTGTGGATAGTATCTACACATTTCACCACCATGTTATGATATCCCATATCGTAAATAGTGATTTTGTAGTTCTATCATCATCAATAAACATCCAAGTAATGAATTGATAAGCATAAATTCCATATTTCTTTTATTTGAAATACTCTATTGTGAGTAGTGAATTCTATAGAGAATCCACTATATTCTAACAATTAGATAAATTTTTCATATCACGTTATATTTTTATATTCTAATTAACATATTTTTATATTTAAAATCACTTTCAAATCCCCTTATGAAAGGACCATCCATGTTCATTTTCACACATCCTAATAAATTATGAATCATTGTATTCACTATAATTTTTTAAAAAAATTTACTTTATTTTTATTAGTTATTTTATAATAAAAATATTAAGATTATGGAAAAACACGATATCCATTTCCACCATAATATCACATCAAATTATTTATCCATATAAATATAATAATATAATGTATTACTCCCTTAAAAGATATGGTTTGAAGACACTTAATAATAAGTTAATATTATATCCATGTTAGATGAAAATACCATAATCCAACCTCACTTAATTTTTAAAATTTTCCTCAGAGGTTCTCATAGAAACATAATATTACTGCTATAGATCAAGATATTCCTTCTCCAGTTTGATATGAAGAAAAATTGGAATTTACTTGTCGATAAATGACCAAATAAATTCATATATTTTATTGAGTCAACATATACATCTAGTATCATGTTTATGAAAAGATTCCACTATTGATATAATATTTTTTAAATGATTAGAATCAAAAATAACATTTTTATGCAATGAAAACATGATAATGGACAATAAATATTTTGTGGTACTTATCCATTACACAAAATATAGGTGATAATTGGACACACTAAAATAATTTTCACTTTTCCTCATAAAGGATTCATAAAAACATTGTTTACCCATTTTATAATTAGTAATAACATCATTTATCATTGAATGATAAAGTAGAGCAATCATATCATTGAGATTTTTTAATTCAAAATAACTTTTTATTTCCCAAGGGGAAAATTTTTACATTTTATTTCAAATTTATCATCAACATAGCTCAATCTGGTTTAATCCAATGAATAAAATTAAAAGTCATAGTTGGAGGAATACTAATCATAGTAAAAAATACATATTATCATGAATATAATAAATAGGATATCTAAATAATGAAAATTTATTTTGATTCTATGAAAACATAGATTAATCATTTTTCATCCATGGTTATAACCTAGTGAAATCATTCATAATAGTTGATAATGAAAATTTTAATTATCCCATGAATATCCCCCAAGAGTATATATTGATGGGTGAAGCCATAGGCCCATTAATTGTATACCAATAATAATCACGTTGATAATATACCCCCCTTTGGATTTTTTACCCCTATGAGCATGTGTGACATAGTCACATCCATTTTCTAGAATAGAGATAGGGACATATTATCTTTAAAAATCACAAAAATTTCTTTTCAATATCATTGTATGATCTCTAAAACTAGAGATTATCATAATAGTTATCTTGAATGGTTCTGTTTCCTAGATTCCAAAAATACCTATTCATCTCTCTAATAACAATAGAGGGGACCCAAACATTAAATTAATAATTACTACAATGCATTTGATTAACATTCATTAAAAATCATTATAATCAAAAACATAACTATACATGATTATATTATTTTGAAACAATTATATAAAATCCACTAGTGTAAAAAATATTTACATCATTTACTTGTAGGTTATTCATAGCTTTTATACAACTTAGATATGTCATACAAAAAAACTATCATCACATCCTAGGGAAATAGATAATTAATAAAGGGTGACTTCAAATGGTATGTAAGGGTAAACAAGAGATACATTAGTCTATTAACATTTCTATTATTTAAATAAGCATAAAGTTATGATAACAATAGTTTAATATTTTAAAATAATACCCATTAATTTATAGACCATAAATCATTATTCATATAATATATAATGGATATTTATAAGACAGTAATCATAAATAAATCAAATAACATGGTCTTTGAGAGAATAATATTGCCATAGGATCATGTCACAAATCTATTGTGTAAATTGTTACATAAACATAATATTATAAATCCTATATCAAATATACTGACCAAGAAATTCCCCAAATGTCAGTCTTGGTCTAATAACACACGTACGTATATAGGGTTATTTGTTATCTCCCTTATGAAATTATTCGGCTTGTGATATCCTATAGTGTAAACATTATGCTCATAAGATATCATTATTTACCCAATGAATTAGATTCTTATTAGTATAACATCCACCACTTTGTCAACATTCACATATATATATATATATCACAATATAATGGAAACAATTATCATTTCATCACATCATTTTTCTAAGAACATAAAAAAAGGTTTTAATAATAATAAATTATTGGAATCATAAACCATATAGATAATAAATAAGGATTTATCACGGTATAATATCCTTGTGAGTCATAATTTTTATCAAATTATTTTATCATAAATTATTACATCCTTTAAAAGCTAAATAGCTCATTTCATATAGGTGACACCCTTCTTATTTTGTTGTCCCTTATTCGAGATATACAAATTTCAAAAATATTAAGTAAAAAATTAGAAAAAACCCATGGATACTTGTAAATTAAGCTTTAATGGAAAGTGTATTCTTGAAATATAGAACTTTCATTCGGGCTGTATTTGTTTATATAACGATCTCATTCATACCTTCTATAAAAAATGAACTTATATCAGAAAACAAAGGAAATATTTCTTTTTAAACAAGTTATTGAAATTAAAAAATGGTTAAAATGAAATTAATAAATATTTTGATAATAAGAAATCAATTCTTGATAATATTTTATAGAAAATATAGATATGGAATAAAATAATATTGTCTGAATTAAAAAATGTCATTTTTTATTATAAACATTCTTTGTGCCCATTTAGTACATAGAGAAAGTAAAATGAAACAAAATATTGGTATTTAAGGAAAAAAAATAAAGGATAATGAAATAAATATTATTTAGGAGACATATATCATATAATTTCATCATCATAAATTTTAATCATAAATAATTCATGTAAAAGGTGATATTGTAACATAAATCCCTTACCTCATGTTTTCATTTCTTCATTAGTTCTCTAACATCATGTATAAAAAATATTTTTTTATTATATACTATTTCCTTATTTATATTTATTATAAAATAAATGGTTAACTTATAATGTCTTATCACACATTTATTAATTATTATTTATTAAAATAACTATTTTGGGTTATATATGTTTTTTTCATGTATGTTTCAATTCAATTATTTTTTCATTTTATAATTTTCGTGGTTCAATCATATAATTAATGTTATAATAATATAAATATCATATATATTCACTATATACAAAATTGGAACCATATATTAATAGTAGATACAAATAAATAATTTAATCATTCATTGAAAGAGTAATCCACACATACAAATGAGAACTAATTTCATTATCCTAAAAAATAAGGAAACAAATTAAATTATATTTTATCATTAAAGAAATAAATAATATAAAAATTATCATTTATTTTTATTAAATTAATAAAAATATTTATTAATGTAATTTTTTATTGAATAATACTCCAACCATTTATAGAGGTGGTATTCATCACAAACAGACGGGTAAAACATTCATTTCACATTGGATTATAAAGTAGAGAAAATTAGTTGTTACCAAATATTAATAACATATCAATATATTCATGATTATTTATTCATCATGTTATGTTGGATAAAATACATTTATATAATATGGAGGAAGAAATAAAATTTAAATAGCTTGGTTAAAATTTATACATCTTCTTTTAGATACCTCATTTGACTTCCACCTTAAGCATGAAATGGTTTTCTAGAGGAGAAAAATATGGGATCTTGGATGATGGGAATGAGTATAAAAAAGGTTCTACTATAGGTATTTTTTGATCTATAAGGTAGAAAAATTAATGAATAGGGGATGATAATACATTCCCTTTTATAATTGAGGGAGTAGACACACATCTAATTACATAAAATATTTAAATACTATAAAGAGACTTTCTTATGAATGTGGATCCAAATAAATCATAATCATAAG
Organism: Viscum album; assembly: GCA_963277665.1. Classification (NCBI taxonomy): domain Eukaryota; kingdom Viridiplantae; phylum Streptophyta; class Magnoliopsida; order Santalales; family Viscaceae; genus Viscum; species Viscum album. The sequence continues at coordinate 1,879,697,294 of OY728161.1, forward strand.
TTATAATAATATAGGGTATAAATATAATATAAAAAGTTAATCATAAAACTTTATATTATTATTTCACCCTTATCTTTTTGTTAACCCCCCTCCCCACAATCCATCAAATCATTTTAAGCCAAACCACAATAATAATTTTTTACTTTCTTTACTATAAAATATGAAAAAAATAATGTGGTATCATTTAAAAACTAAGAAAATATAATTAAAAATATGTAAATAATTCTATAAAATTTATTTTCAATAAGTTGGAAAAATTAACAACAAAATTACTCTAAATATTAAAGAAAAATATTTTTTTTCAAAAAATGTTTTTAAACACCTCTACATAAATTTAATTTCATTCAATGGCTAGTAAAAAAATTCAAAATAATGTTAAAAATTTTTAATGAATATTTAATTCATTCATATCATTATAATAATTGATCAATATTAATTTATTCTTTTTATAAAGATAAAATAAATTTTTCATTTAAAATAATTGTTTGAAAATTTAATCTTTTTACCTTGGATTGATTTTACCATCATTCAAAACATTTATATCAAACATTTCTTTATAATGAAAAATTTATTAAAATAAATTATCAATATATTTCATTGAAAAATATTTTAATAGTGACCGTTATAAATTTTTAGATTAAAATTTATAACATGTACAAATATACATTTATTCAATAAATATGTATTGTAATAAATAAATACTTTAATAAATATTTTGTGATTATCAATAAATTTTTATCATCCTAATATATTTTAAAAATATTTCATAATTTTCTTAATTTATTCATATTCATCAACCCAGTAAATAGGTTATAAAGTTGTGTAACATCACGTTTAATTTTTGACATGGGGTGTATGTATATAAATCTTTCAAATATCTTATCTCTATTTCAATGGGAATAGATATAAAATTTTGTAGTGTTACAAGAAATTTCCAAATTTAAAATATACTGGAAAAATATTTTCAAAATAGTGTAACTCAATAATTATTTTTTTGAATCAATTTCAATGATATATTAAATTTCTTGTATGACTAGAAAAGATATTTCATAAAGATCAATAAATCCACCCATTATGTTGAGTTCTTATTTAATTATAATATACCTAGAAACATGTTTCCAATGATTCTACAACTTTATGAATAAATAAATAATTCATTATATAAAATATTATTATTTTGTCCTAAGAGTGATTCAATTATATGTTGGTCCATAAATTTATTAAAAATAGAATAATTTAATTTGGATAAATCAATAATGTCAGTTAAATTTTATTTTATTATTTGTAATTATAATTGATTAGAGGTTCCTAAAAGGCATATAATTTTATGTTTGTGTAATTAATATGTATTAAAATAACTTCTCATATGATATTTTTTGTCATTTTTAGTTATGATAGGTCTTTTATATGTATCAGATATTTAGGTTTTTTTATATAAGATTTCTTGATATTTTTTGGATTTTTTATAAATATGTAAGTTCAAATTAATTTTGGTGAATATGTTTAACTTGTAAATTGATATATTATTGAATAGTTTTAATATGGTTAATTCATCTTGTGTAATTAAAATAAATTATAAAATTAAGATAAATACTATAGGATCAAGAAATTATTTAATGGGAAATTATTTATCGTTAATACATGTTTCAATCTGGGTTGTGGAAAAGAGTGTTATTGAATGTATTAAATGAAACCTTTTAATGATTGATTGTTATTGGGATGTAACATTAGAGAATAATGAATATGAGTTTGTGTAATTAGACTCACTAAATTCATTCTCTCTGGTGAGTAAATATAATTATGTTGTAAAGTAAATTAAATATGAGAAGATGTGAAATGAAATTATATCATATCAAGAGACATCTTGAGTGATTTTAAAAATTATTGAACAATAACCACTTGGTTGGTGTAAGGGAATAAAACATTTGGAAAGAAAGACATAAAATATAATACCTAGAAACTCACCTTAAAGATCATCCCATTATGATATTTTAGATAATTCATTAAACATAATATTGGTAGGTGTATTTGAAACTTTTTAAGTGTTGTCTAATCCATTTTTTCTTGGTTGATTGATTATGATAATGGAATGAATTCTATAATAGTCGATATGATTTTAAGACCTGATTTTCTTCCCAAATGAAATTGTGATAATTAATTTTGGGAAAATGGAATGATAAAGGATTTATTTAATTATATGTATTTTTACTTTTTATAACCACACATGAATTAGTTTGGGAGAATATTTATAGAAAATAATTCTTATAAAAAATAATATTTTTAATGGATTAATCATTTTATGTTCTTGTATGATTAAACCTTACAAAAATGGTATATTTTCATTTAACATATGAATAAAATATATTTTACCATTATGTTAAGGGAAAATTTTTATAATTATATCTATAAAATATATAATTTAATGTGGTGTTAGTTTAATATGGATTATCCAGTGGGTTGGGGGAAATAGTGAATTACCTAATGGGTTTTTTTGAAATGAACATTTATAGGGATTTAAGAAATATTTATGATTTTTCAAAAGGATGATCCTGATGAATAATTCATGTCTTGAATGGTTATAAATCATTGAACTTATTTATGTATTTTCTATAAAAATATGGGGTTTTGATAGAAATACTTTTACATAATAGATTTTTATATTCTAGTTTTGAAAGAATATTTGAGGAATGAGTTTTTTAAATAATAATTTCTATTTTTCAACAATTATTGGAATTGAATTGATTTTTTTCTTTCAAAATTACAATATATAGTCTTGAGGGAATCCAAAGTTAATTATAATCAACCCCTATATGTGAACTTTAGTGGTCATATACAGATTTTGGTGTGTAATGTGTAGAAATGGACGGTCTTGTACATTATTAATGGCGATATTTTATATCCACATAAAAGACATGGAGGGATTATTACATGTATTTGGTATCTCTTACATATTCTATATTTATTTATTTATTTCATGATTGCATGTTTCATTGATAATATTTAAGGTTTTTATTTAAAATCTACTTCAAAATTTATATTTTTTTAAATAAAATAGTTTTAAAATTTAACTTGGAATGTTATATATTATGGTTTACTTTTTTTAGAGAACATCAAAAAATAATGGTAATTTTATTTATTGATAGTAGCTAATATGCAATGGAAATTAAAGGAATTTGGTTTAGGCCATGTGGTGATATGGTTTGGGTCTCAGGATTCGGGTTCCAAAGATAGATTGACACATAAATCCATTTATATTGAAATGAAATCTTGTTGTATTCTAGGAATAAATTTTTTGTGTATTTTAGAAATCATGTGTTACATAAATTTAACAAAAAAATAATAAAACCTGAAATTACTAATAAGTAATTTTTTTTATTGTATTAAATTAAATATGAAAAGGAATGAATGAAAAAACATTTTCATTGTTATTCCATTTTCATTTATTAATGAAACCTTTAATTCATATAATAAAATATTTTTCTTTAGGCTGTTGATAAATTTATATATCATATAAAAAAATTTATATATATATATATATATATTCATGTTATGTTATAATTCCTTATTGTAAATATTAGTGAATAATTCATGGTGTTGTAAACATGGTGCTCATAAGAAAACATGTGTCCAATGTTTATAGTCCTTATAAATTTATTATGATATAAATATGTTTATATGATGGTACCAAAAGGATAGAAAAATTTATAAATTCAAAAAAATAGTTTAGTTCCATAATTCATTTAATTATTATTTAAAAAACAATATAATCACTATAAATTATAATTACGCAATATTAATAACTACCATAACATATTAATTAATGAATTATAATTAATAAATTATAGATTATGTGGATATTAGAGTTTATATGAATATATGACACAACATCTAAAAAAATTAATATTCTATTACACTACTTGAATTCATATCATAGTGTAAAATGTATATAAATTCATACATTGATTTATGTAGATACACAAATAAAATCCCACTACTTGTAATTTTTCAAAGAGTTATATATATCTTCTATAATTTCATATCTTGTTTTAAAAGATATAAAAAGATATAAATACTATTTTATGATTGATATTCACTAAAAAATAAAAATCGTACTTTTTGAATGGTCTATATTATAGGCCTATATGTGCATATGTTGGGTATCATACACTTAAGTATTGTTATGTCATAATGGGTGAGAGTTACTTCTATCAGAGAATATGATTTGATTTTCATATGCGTGAAAAACTATTACCACATCTTCCATATGTTTTTATTTTTTTATGGATCATCTAAATGATTAAATTATTTATTTATAATCAAATTATAGAATGATATATGTTTATATTGGTAAAATAAAATGGGCATTTGTTATGTGTGGTGGTTGTAAGCTACCTGTACTAGATGTTAACCCATAACTAACTTTATTGAATGAATTCAGCATATATATATAATGGATGTGATCCTATTATTAGTGGGTCGGTGATTATTTCTTACTAATATTGATGCTTTTTCAAAGCCTGAATCTCTATTTTTTGTCCTTAGTAATATTTTATCAGACCCTTTGATATCATGATGTCTTATCATAGTGCAAAAGGATTCTTGTGGTCAATGAACTAGCTATGGAGTAAACATATTATTCTATGATTCTATGTGATCTTTATCAATGGTTCTCTGTTGAGATAGACAGAGACGGATAATTCTACAATAGAGGTATTTCTATTTATATCATTATCCTTCACTAAAAGAGAGTATTTTCTCCTTGATAGACATGGAAATCAAATGAGTTTACACTACTACATTGATCTTGATAGGATCATTTAAAAGCCATTAGAGGTATTAAATAAATATATATTTTTAGATACATACTATTCTCTATTAATATTTGGGGGAACATGCATACTATAATGTGTTTGATTCAATATCATAGTATAAGATATGTGATTATAATTATTTCTAATTGGATAAATTTGTGTTTCCTTAAGATATAGATTACCAAAAAGTGATATATGATATTTTTTGAATTCATAAGGAAAACAATTTTGTATCATATATTATGATATATCAATATTTTCATTTTGTTTCTTTTTTTATAATATTTCATATGTGATATCATATAATATGTATTAAATCATGTATTTCATAAAATAGATCTCTGTTATGTAATTTTGATATAAAGGATATTGGAAAATATCATTGATTCCCTATACTAGTGATTATTATAAGAATAAGCCTAAATAATAGTGTATATTAGATAATGGAATTTATCTATTATAAATTATTAATAAGTCATAATTTATAAAAATTTAATATTCTGGATAAAACTATTACAGTTTATTGGATTTATATAAAAAAGTGTTACAAGTAATTAACAGTTTATTTTCATGCATATATTAAATATTCAATATTCAAATCAATATATTATGTTAATATAAAATATAAAATTTTATTTTATTTATTTACTTTTTTTTCTATATTAATGTCTGTAAATTTATTATATAATGTTAATATATTGAATAATTTATTTTATTTAGTAATTACCACTTAAATAATTGTCATGTTACTCATTATAATCTATGTATGAAAACATAAGATTTAGTTTTCACCACCATTAAAGTATGTTTTTATTATAGTCATTATATTTCATTTAGAGTTTAAATATATATTAAAAAAATTAGGTGTAATATCTAGGAAAAAAATAAAATTCTCTCTTTAGAAATGTATTTTTTAGAAGAGGTAATTTCGGTCAACCATCCCACTTTCCCTGAGGATAATTCCTTATAACATAACTATTAGGGTAGGTTATCTGTGGCACCAAGATTAGATATGTATATTTTGAAAAAAAAAATAAAAATATAATAATTTTCATGATTATGTTTTCATATGACTTTTTATGGGATCCATTTGAATGTGTGTAAATATGATAAGCTTATATTTTTTTCTGAGTAACAGAAACTAAAAAAAGTAAAAGAGTAACATATTAATATGGTCAAAATATATTAATTTTTTGTATGGAATAAGGATTAAAAAACACAATAGTAATAAGTAATAATAAATTAAGTAACAATACATGAGATAATAAATATTACATGGGATGTAATAGTTACAAATTTTGTATGTATGTGATGTATATTAAATTTGATGCACTTCAAAAGAAAATACCCTAAATTTGGAATGTGAGGTTCTTTAGAAACCAATCACATTTTTGAGACCTTGATCAAATAACTAAGTGGGCTATACCCAAGCCAGGTTACCATGGATTATATTTTGTATGAATTATGGTTATGGATTTCCTTAATAGTAATATGTGCTCATATTTAAATATTATCATTGCTATAGACATGGATATTTAACCCAAATACAATTAAAGTGTGACTAGAATATATTTTAGTTCTTTGGTATAATATATTTGGGGACAAGGTTATCTACTCAGTTATCTAAGATTCATATATGATATGATTGGAATGATTACCAACCTAGACATCAATATTATTGTAAAGACACCAATGGGGCCCAAAAAAATTTCAAATAAATATCAAGTTCCCCTAACGGAAATGACATATGGGGTGCTGATTTTAATGGAAGTATATTCATTAAAATTAATTGATGAGATTATATAAACCATACAATTCAACAATATATATGTATTCATGGAATATTATCGAATGAATCAAGATTATAATTTTTAGGATATTGGGTGTATGACTTTAAAATAAATTCTATATCATTTTGTAAGGATGAAAAGTGATATCAAAGTGAATAGTTTAGAGCATATAGATGTGAATGTTATAAAAAATCCTAAACTCCGAATCAAGAGTATTATATAGATAGTGTGAATCACCTATTTTTACAATATATATTTTTAATATTTTTTTTACTTATATCATTTTCTATAATATTGACCAAAATGTCCACTCTGTCTAAAATATTTTTAGTCATTCAACAATAATTTATTGTATTTAATTATTTTTATTTTCTTGGTATATAAATATATATTAATATAATTATAATATATTAATTTAATTAATTATTAATTTAAATTAATATATATATATATATATGTGAGTGTGTGTTGGAATGTGTGTATATATTAGGTTCTTGGGGTCACAATTACATTAAACACACACACACCACACACATTGGCCAAAAAGATAGGCCATAGAACCCCTAAGAGATAACTCACCCATCGAGGCTTATTTATTCAGTACATGGCATGTAGGACCACTGGTCATAAAGCCCATTACATTTCCCAAAGTCAAATTAACTATCCCCATAATTCATGTATCACCATCGGCCTGCATCATGCATCTTTCCTGTAGATATCTACTCCCACCATAGTCTGATGCAGGAATACAGGTAGCCATTTTTAAAATATTAATTGGGTTATATATATATATAATTAATATATTTATAAATATTTAGATATATAGTTATATAACTTTTAATTTTTAATATTTTTCATATTTATAAACATCATTAACAATTTACTATTAATGATATTTTATTTAGATTTTATTAATTGTTTTTAATTATGTTTTAACATGTGTGTGTATTAATATATATTAATGTATTTATGTATCTATTTATCAATGTATATGTATGTATATTTCACCATGTTGTTTTGTGTGATAATTTTGCATGATTAACATTTTTATAATTTCATTTAATAATTTTACATCGTTTCTATATTAAAAATATTTCTTTTCAAATTTTAATGTTATTTAATCACTATTATATAATTATATATGTGTGTATATGTGTTATTTAATTAAATGAATTTCGGGAATGATATATTGCATTCAAAAATTCAAAAAGTTATATATTATTTAAAATAAAATTCTAATAAAATTTAAAATTATAGTTTATTTCACATATATAAAATTATAGTATGAAAAAATATATATATGTACACAATAACATAAAATTACATATTAATTTCTTGTGTATTTAAAATTTAATTAAAATAATTTTTTTTACACATAATAAAAAATAATGAAAAATTTAAAAGGAATCATGTTTTAAAATTTGGTTGAATTGAAAAACAACAAGGTTTTAAAACATCAATAAAACATTCAAAAATTTGTTGTAAGGCCCATTTAAATTCAATGTTCCTTTTGGTTTAATGTTTTCTAAGGATGTTTATTTTTATGTGCATTGGTAGTTTTTAGTGTCTGGGGAGATCGAGAATATGATTGGGAATAATATGGTAGACCAATAGTTGAGAAGTTGTTGCAATTTAGCATTCACAATGTGATGAAATTACACACAATGTGAATTATTTGAGATAGAACCCATAATGTTCATTCTTTAGTCGTTCCTATATTGAACATATATGTTACATTATGAATGACCATATGCGTAAAAGTTTTATGATGGGTAATGTTATAACATCACCCAGAACCCATTTTTACCCCTATCTAGAACCCTAATATGAACATTTTGGTTATGATTTTAGTGTTTTTATGTGATTGGATTATTTTTAATGTTTATTAATACTGATTTGGATTCATCATTCTTGAGGTATGCATTCATTGTCATGCTACGAAACACGAATGAAATTTTATTCCATGACATTCATCTATGTGTGTGTCTCTGATTGGCTATTGAGATGTTTTCATTTAGTCTCAAGGTGAAATGTCAAAGACATTATTGATATAGTTGTTCCAAGGGGGGAGGGTGTACCAATTTTGTTCCATGAATTTGATAAATGCTATTCTTGTACAAATAATTAGGGTAGTGAAATTCTCATGAGTATATTGTATTTGAAAGTTTAATTTGTGATAATGGGATGCTATAATGATGTGTTATGTTGATGTTTTCGATTAGGAATTGTTGAGAAAAAAACCATGAGTTAATAGTTTAAGCTATTTATTCTTATAGTTTTCAACCATGAGTTATATCTTAGATGCTATGGAAAAACATTACTCGTTATGACTGGTTTGGATTAGCATGACATGTAAAGAAAAGAGTTACATTAGTGTCATGGTAGGTTTTTTTGTAATGATGATGGTTTTCATGAGTCATATTTTGTGTCATGATATGGTTGTGTGAGTCTCTATTAATTTCTTGTGTATTTAAAATATAATTAAAATAAATATTTTTACACATATTAAAAAACAAGGAAAAATTTAAAAGGAATCATGTTTTAAAATTTGGTTGATTTGAAAAATAACAAGGTTTTAAAATGTCAATAAAACATTGAATTTTTTTTGTAATTCCCATTTAAATTCAATGTTCCTTTTGGTTTAATTTTTCTAAGGATGTGTATTTTTATGTGCATCGGTAGTTTTGAGTGTTTGGAGATATCGAGACTATGTTTTTGAATAACATGGCAGACCAATAGTTGAGAATTGTTGCAATTTAACTTTCACAGTGTGATGAAATTACACATAATGTGAATTATTTGAGATAGAACCACTAATGTTCATTCTTTATTTGTTCCTTTATTGACCATAGAGGTTATTATATGAATGACCATATGCGTAAAAGTTTTATCATGTGTAATTTTGTAACATCACCCAGAACCCATTTTTACCCCTATATAGAACCCTAATATGAACATTTTGGTCATTATTTTAATGTTTTTATATGATTGGATTGTTTTAGTGTTTATTCTTAGTGATTTATATTCATCGTTCTTGAGTTATGAAGTCATTATCATGCTACTCAACTAGAATGAAATTGTATTCCATGATTTTCATCTATGTGTCTATCTCTATTTAGACATTGAGATGTTTTCATTTAGCCTCAAGGTGAAATGTCTAATTCATTATTGATATAGTTGTTCTAAGAGGGGAGGGTGTACCAATTTTGTTCCATGAATTTGATAAACATGATTCTTGTACAAATTATTAGGGTTGTGAAATTTTCATGAGTATGTATTCTTTAAAAGTTCCATTTGGGATAATGGGAGGCTATAATGATGTGTTATGTTGATGTTTGCAATTATAAATTATTGAGAAAAAAACCATGAGTTAATAGGATAAGCTATTTATTGTGATAGTTTTCAACCATGAGTTATATGTTCGATGTTATGGATAACAAATTACTAGTCATGACTGGTTTGGATTAGCATGACATGTAAAGAAAAGAATAACATTAGTGTCATGGTAGGTTCTTTTTTGTGATGATGATGGTTGTCATGAGTCATATGTTGTTTCATGATATGGTTGTGTGAGTCTCTATTGAGTATTAATAGATTATGTTGGTAGGGAATATGGTTACATGGTATGTTGATTACATATAAAATAATTTTGAGGTAGGTAAGTTCTGGGTTTATGGAAACATGGTTACCACAAGATAACCTAACGAGTTGTCTTTTTTATTTATGTATTTAATTATTTTTAACACTATAAAATTAATCTGAATTTAGCAAATATGTCTTGGATGTGTTAGTGTTGTTCTATTATATTTATACTCACACAATCCTTGGGATTCAAAATCCATGTGCATTATTTTTTTCAGTGATCTAGTTTGGGGAAGTGTCCCTACATCGGGTTATTTAGTAGGTGAAGTTGGAGGGAATAAAGTGTGTAATTTCCTAGAACCCCTGGTCTATTTATATGCCAAATGTCTTGTGTTTGGGGTGTCCAGGGGTGAACCAGTGACTCATAAAGAAGTTTTACAAATTTCAAGGTTTAAAGAACTATGGCATTGATGAGCGTTGGCGGCCCCGATGGGCATCGGGGGCAACGATGGACATCGGTGGCACTGATAAACATTGGTAGCACTGATGAGATTCAATGGAACTGATGGGAATATGTGGCATCGATGGGCATCGGTGCCACTGATAGTTATCATTTTCACCGATTGGTCTTTCATGCCATCAATCATCATTGGTGCTATTGTGACGGTGTCGGGGTGACAGTGCCTGGGAAATGGTGCTACGGTGATTTTTCTTGAGCGATGGTGACTCACCTAATAGTTATTTTTTCCCTGTTTTTCTAGTACCTTCCAGTTTTTCCCCGATAACGTATCTTTTGACGTAAAATTATTTTAATAACCATTAAAAATCCATTTTAAGGTAGTAACATATTTTTTTAATCCCTTATGGTTGGGAGACCCTTGTGCTACCGAAACTTGTGGCATTTTTATTCAGTGTCACATCCTTGTCATGTTTTATAGTTTCACACTTCATACGTGTTTTCCTCCATTTAATGGAAACCATTTAACTCACAAATGTTATCTCCACCATCTATGCAGATAATTATTAAATCTCAAATAATACCAATGTGTGGAACCTCCGAACTGCATGTTCGTGCCATGATCCAACTTTTATGTACTTAGAAATTGTCTCCCTAACATTAGGATCTGTCCTTTTATTATGTCGAGATCATCTCTTCGTTTTATTTCATGCTCTCTTGGTGCATTTGGAGTCCCTCTTCCACAGATGAATTGTTTGTCATGTTGTATCCTTTTCCACTCACCCTTAGATCCTTAGAGTTTCCTACAAGTGGTGCATCCTAGTTCTTGGTGTGGGGGGAAAACTTTGATCATTGATCATCCAAGTAGGGTTTTCCTTCATCTATCTTCTCTATTCATCTTACGAGGTGGGAGAGATAATGATTTCACTTAGAAGGTATATTGAAACCAAAATGTATAAAATATAATAAACAGACTTTAATGAATTATGGGATGTGATAGATGGTTATGTTGATGTACTCTTTCATCTTCACTTAAATGTCTTGAATTGTTTGTTCTTGTGCCCACTAAAAATAATGGATGTCGGTAGTCCTTTATTTTATACTAATGAACCTCTGTTCCTCTATGTAAACTTGGGATTGAATGGATGTAATATGGAAACTGGTTAATCACGTAAAATTAGTTGATTAAGTGGATGCCCAATAATAAAAAATCCTTGTTTATCAGCTCGGTTAACCAAAATGAAGATGGAACTAAATGAATGGTGTGATTAAATATGAAAACTCCCTTACACTGTTATGGTCATGTGTATGGTTGTTATTTTTGATGCCTTGTGGGGAGACATGGATGGGAGTGGGATCCTCTTTTGATAAGTTGTTGGTTTGTTGACCTGAAGTTGTGTGGTGTTGTATGTTGGGTCTTGGTTTTGTTCCATTGCATCGAGGGATATAACATTTCCTTTTTGTTATTTTGACTTTACAAGAGAACAGGGTATGAATGAGTAAATTGCTACTTGTATATTTTCATATCTTGTATTATGGCTATACTTGTTAGTTTCTCGGTAGTGATGGATTATTTTCTGAAAATAAATCACATGAACATGATAACAAGAATGAGTGGTGCTCTAGTTTTGTCGGTTGTGCTTCTGTGCATGATAGGATAGTAATGAGGTTGTTTGTGTATAGGCTAGTTTTGGAACCCTCGGGTTGGTATGGTTGGTTGTTTAATTGTACATATAAATTATTTTTTGGGTTTATTATCTGCAGCCCACCCAAGTTGAGCACATCATACTGAAGAACCCCATTTCATGGGGGTGTTTTTCCCAACATCTTATTGGGTGGCTAGTTATTAGCCCCTTTCTTCTCCCTCTCCTAGGTATTCTAAGACACTTCAGGCAGGCTGTGAAGGCCCAAGGTCTATTGTAGCCAAAGACCCTTTAGGTAGGGTATGTTGTGGTCGTTGACCAAGGTGTGTGCGGGCAGGTTTGTTTCCCAAGTGTCTTCGAGATGAAGCCTAGGTGTCATCGGGCATGGTGGTAGTTGTTCTGGCCTAGGTGTTAGTAGTCATGGTTATGTATGGTTGTGGTGGCCCTGGCCTCTATGAGCAGGATGCGTAGTTTTGGTGGCCCAATGTTCTACTGGTGGGATACGTGGTGGAGGTAGCCCATAAGGTTGTTTTTGGGGAAGCAGTGGGACTGTAGTGTAAATTTAAGGGGAGGTCTGATGCATAAAATGTCTTTAATAACAAGTGGTAAAGTATTTTAGGGTACCCAAATATCTACATGTTATTGCTATTACTTTACATAAGTAGCATTATTTGGGCAGTGTGCCTTGGTGAGGTATGGTTGGAGAGTTTCCTTGCTAGGTGTTTTCGTTACTTCTACTTCTCATGGGGAATTAGAATGCCTCTCCACCTATGCACAAGAGATATTGTTTTTACCTACTGAGTATACTTGAATACTCACCCTACATAAATAAAAATGATTTCAGGTTTCATAGAGGAGTTTGGGGACCGTGTGGGACCATACTAGTTTGGATGTTGGGATAGTTTTCATTTCTATTTTCTATTCTTTTGGTTCATTCCCTTTGTCGTATTCCGGAACTTTTTATGGGATTATCATTGAACATGCATATGGGAATGGGTTTGGGATTTACTTTTACATTCAGTTTTGGAGTTTTTTGGGTTTTAACCATCTTATCTCCCGATACTACTAAATAAAAGGGTAATTACTTACATATTTCATGTCATTATATACCCTTGGGGATAGACTCCACTATAGGGCCTATTTATGGCTGGACTCGGGGGGTCATTATCTCTCTATAAACTTACATAAAGAAGGGTATGGCAATTTTTTGTTTCTCCCCTCATCTTGGTGAAGGTGGGTCATGACATAATAGTATCAAAGGTGATGATTTAGTGATACGATTGAGTTAAGAGTTAAGAATATTGAGGATTTCATGGCATGGTAGGTCAATAGTGTTAATAAATCATGGTATGTGAAATAAGCTAGGGACGACTGGCTAAGAAATAGGATTTTAGGGCCCCTTGTGATCTGATTCATGGACTTTGGACCTACCGAATAACCAATAGAGGATACACTGATTTTAGGGTAGATACCCTAGGAAAGGTACATGCATCATAATGACATGTATTCTTGTGTCTTCTGGGAGTTTGGAGAGTTTAAAATGAATAAAAAATTTAAGAAACATTTAAATGATATCTTATACACTACTCAGGATTTGGATTTTCTTGTTTACCTTACAGCTATGGCACTCGGTTGATGACCACGAGTCATGTGGGAGGTCAAGGCCCAAGAGTCTAATTTTTCTTATCAATAGAGGGTTGATTCAGATAAGGAGTATGATCAGTGGTAGAAGATTCTTTAGGCCTTTTTAGTAGCTGCAATAGGGACCATGAGCTCCCCCACCTCTGAGTATAGACATTGAAGGTGGAGGTCGGCCTCAGGACACTCCTCAGGGACCTCAACCAGGGTGTGGTTGGGGAGGTGGTCGATAGCCAAGGGGAAGAGGATCCGATTGTGGTAATTTCCATGGCATAGAGGTAGCAGTTCTGGTAGGTCCATAGGTCATTTGAGTTACGATCATCTTGTTTAGTATTCTTTCATGTGCCTTGTTTGATTCAAGAGCTTCGCACTCCTTTTATATAACAGGTATATCCAATTCCTTGGGTCTAGATGTAGATAGAATCTTCATACCCCTAGTGTTAATTATGCCAGTTGGAGGACATACTGGCAAGTTTGATGTTTGTAGGGGGTGCAGACTGATGTTGGGGCTACATAAGTCCAGTAGGTATCTCTTTATACTAAAAATGCATCTATATGATATCATCCTGAGTGTTGACTGGCTGTTTTCCATGCATGTTTTTATCGACTACATCATGAGAAGGTTTGTTTTCTCAGATACGGGTGGCCAGTTTGAAGCTTTCATCGGCATTTGGGGTTTCTAGGAGGGCAGTCATCAAGTGGAGCCCAGTCATTCCTTTTTAGTTGAGATGTCAGTAGAATCAGTAGGCATAGAGATTTTGGAGGTTCCGAGGATTGTCAGTGAGTTCCTAGACGTCTTCCCCAAAGAGATCGTGACACTTCCCCCTTAATGTGATTTATAGTTCAGTGTGAACTTACAACCTATTCCCATCTGATTTTGATTGCTCCCTGTCAGATAATGCCTTTTGCTTTGCGGAAGTTACAGATTCAGGTTGATGACTTGATGAATAGTGATTTTATCTGACTGAGTGCATCAACATTGGGTGCTCTAATCTTGTTCTCAAATAAGTTAGATTATGGTCTCATGTTATATATAGACTACCGAAGGAAAAATTAGGGGACGGTAAAGAACTATTACCCCTTCCCGAGGATCGACAACCTTTTTGACCATTTAAAGGGAGTAGGTTGGTTCTCTATGATCGACCTGTGGTCGGGATATCACCAGTTGTGGGTGAAGGAGGGTGACATAATGAAGACTAATTTCAGGTGTAGATATGGGCACTTTGAGTTCATGGTCAGGTCATTCGGCATTACTAACACACCATCCATGTTCATGAGGCTCATGAAATCCATGTTTTTTGAATATATGAAGCCATTCGTAGTCATGTTTATCGACATCATCCTAATCTATTCAATATCATAGGAGGATCACGCTGAGCATCTAAGTATGGTTTTAGAGATCCTTCGATAGCACCTGCTCTATTGGAAGATTTCCAAGTGCAAGTTCTAGACAAGAGAGGTGAACTTCCTTGGACATTTTGTGTCCCAAAAGTGGATATAAGTGGAACCATCAAATATATAAGAGGTTGTTTCTTGGGAATCACCTAAGAATTTGGCATAGATTTATAGTTTCATAGGTTTAGCAGGTTACTACCAAAGGATTATTCCTGAATTCTGATGAGTAGCAGCACCTTTGACATCCTTGACCAAGAAACACCAGGTTTTGTATGGAGTGAATAGTACCAAGCAACTTTTAGTTATTTGAAGGGGAAACTGGTCAGTTCCCTAGTGCTGAGGTTACTATTGGAATGGGTAATTTTTTAAGTGGTATGTGATGCTTCATGCCTAATCTTGGCATTCGTGCTGATACGGCAGTAGGGAGTGGTCTATTATGGGTCAAGACTGTTACATCCCCATGAATATAACTATTCCACCCATGACCTAGTGCTTGCAGCGGTTGTGCTTGCACAGAGGTTTTGGCATCATTACCGCATCATAGAATTCTTTGTGTTATTCATAGATCACAAGAGCTTGAGGTATATCTTCTCCCAACGTGACCTGAACATATGGCAGCAGAGGTGGATGGGGTTTCATCTATAATATAACTTCGATATTTCCTACATCATAGGAAAATGTTACATGGTTGATGATGCCTTCAGTATGAAGTCACAGAAGGATGTGGTTCGAGAATCCATAAATGCTTGGAAGGTGATGGAGGAGTTGGTTTCGCTACACCTAGATGAAAAATTAGAGGATAGTAGAGGTTGTATATTCAAGATGATGGTGTAGTCTTCTTTAGTACAGCAAATAGAGGGGTCCCAGTGGGGGACTTAGAGGTTGAAGTGATGCATGATCATGTTTTCTTGGGTGATGATTCAGAAGGATGGTCAAGAGATCGTCAAAATCGGATTCATTTCTGCTGGAAGTTGTTTATCCCTAAGATGATGTGTGGGGGAGTTATTCATGTGTTTTATAAGTCCCCCCAAGATGTACATCAAGGATTTTCCAAGATTTATAGAGGCTTAAGAGAATAGTTTTGGTGGCCTGGGTTTAAATGGGTATTGGAGAATTTTGTGGCAATGTTCCTCGTGTGTCCGTAGGTGAAGGCTAAACACCATGTCCCAGGAGGTCTGGTACGGCATTTAGATGCCCCATTGTTGAAGTGGGATTACATGTCAATGGATTTTGTCACGGGGCTACCCAGGGTTCAAGGAGGATGTGATGATATTTGGGTAGTGGTGGACCAACTGACGAAATCAACTCACTTCCTAGTTGTAAAGGATTCAAGTTCATTGGATACCTTGTCAAAGAGGTACATGGATGAGGTGGTGTGGTTGTATGGAGTTCTGAGGTCTATAGTCTCAGATCGAGATACTTGGTTTACCTCACGAGTCTGGAATGGATTGCAATATGATTTTGGAACCCACCAATTCCTTAGCACTGTTTGACACCCCTAGACAGTTGGGTAGATAGAGAGGACCATCCAAACAAAGTAGGATATGCTATGGGCATGTGTTCTAGACTTCAGAGGTTCATGGGTACGACACTTGCATCTAGTAGAGTTTTCCAACAATGATAACTAATCACTCTACCATTATCATGGCTTCATTCAAAGCCTTGTACGGAATACCATGTCGTTAACCCATTTGCTGGACAGAGGTTGGGGAAGTAGTTATTCATTGCCCAAAGGTAGTTCAGAGCATGACGGAGATGGTTCAGCTTGTACGGGAGAGAATGAAGGTGGCTCAGGACCAGAATAATTCATATACTGATCATAGGAGGAGACCCTTGGATTTCGAGTTCAGCGACCACGTGTTTTCAAAGGTCTCCCCTCGGTGAGAGAAATAGAGGTTTGGTAGTGTAATGACCCACATTTTAAACCACGTTAAACAGTGGGGGAAATTGAACTTCTTCAATTTCTGAGCGTGTCGAATCTAAGACTGGGCTTCAGAACCAAAGATGGCTCATTTTTAATTGACAACAGAAGGCGCACAGTTGGGGCACAGTTTCCCAAACCATCTGGCTTAAGATAGGGAGTTAGAGGAGTCTGCACGGCCTGTGCATGGTTTCCCCAAACCGTGCGACTAGCTCATGAGGGGTGCCTGGGGTGTCCAGTAGAGGCTGCATGGCTTGTGCGCGGTTTGGAAAACCATGCAGGTAAATCGTGTGTGGCCCTCCTGTTTGGGTTTTTGGGATATTTTTAAATGATTTTTAAAATTAAACGAACAATAAAAACTAAAACCTAATTAACTAAGCATCTCCCCTCTCCTTCACTCTACAAAACTAATCGATTCCCCTCCCCTTGGAGCCGCGTGATTCACCAGCCTTATTGTCTCCCTCCTTCGATTTTCTTCTCTGATTTGTTGAGGTTTCTTCTCCAAATAGTTGTGGTAAGCCTTTTATTCTCCTCTCCTCTCATTCTTGTCCGGTTTTGGATCTTAACTTTGCCCTAATCTAATTCGGCCAAACCCCCATGTTTAGGGTTTTTGGTTTGATTCGTTTTGTTCTTGTTTATTCTATTATAAAGGGGTGAGAAAGGTCCCTCAAGACTTTGTTGGTGTGCGTATGATGTATGCCGCCGAAGGAGAGGTGGATTGTGGTTTTTTTGTTCTGTCGGTTTGATTCTAAGGTAAGGGTTTTTCCCGTTTATTGTTTTTGAATCCTCAAATTTAATGTCTTAGGTTGTTAAAGAGTTCCTGGTATGTTTCTCCTTGTTCATTGAGGCTAGGTGTCCTTTTACGCATGTGAAATCACATATTCCTCGTGGGGGAGCAGCATCTGATCTTAGTTAGAAAGCACCAAGGGCCGGAGTGGACGGATGGATCCAACTTGATGTAGGATCCCTCTCCTTGACTTTAATTTAAAGTGAAGTATTAGAGAGTTATTCTTGTACTTCTTTAGTATGTTAATTATGCAAGTTTAGTTTCAATTAAATTCTTTTGTGCAAAGAGTTTGAATTTCATGGACAAGTTTAAAATGGTTTCTTGGTCACTAAAATAACTATTTAATAATAAAACCCCTCGATCTGAGGTGCGTTGTCTTCAAGATAAAATTAAGAAGTAGATTCTTATGCTTGCCTGCTAAATTCTTGTTATTATTTGGTGTTGATTGATTATTTCATGTTTCCTATGAATTGTACCAAATTGTTAAAGCATGAAAGTTGTTCACTTTTGATGAAATGGTTTAACTTGAATGAAATGGATTAGGACGGTAAGACCCTGACTTAGGATAATGGAATAAGTACGGATTATGTTAATGGATTAGATCTATTGAATGGTACTTACCTAGGAGGGATAGTCCATAGCACCTTTTTATGCTTTGAAAATACCTATATGCCTTTGAAATGATATAAGATGAATGAGGAATTAATTGGGGGTTAGTCAATAATGTACATGAGCAGGTTGCCTAATTTACCTTATACAAATGTGATGAATATGTTAATGTCTTGAAATGGATACTTAAGATTATTTTACTTAAGTGTAAATGTGATAATGATACTTGAGATGCTTTGCCTTAGGTATATTTGAATGAACATGATTATTACAATTTACGTGGATATTGGTTTTATGATTATTTGGGATTGAAATATGATTCTTTGAATGCTTATGAGGTAATGTCATAAGAAGTATATTACGGACATGGTTTTATTTTGAGTACGCACATGCTGATTCCACATAATGAATGATAATAAAGGTGAGTGCATGTAGAAGGAACCTCGTGACAGATATGTGGTTGTATTGGAGGATGTTTTACCCCATGCTTGTGTGATGGTACATATCTGGAAGGGAGGCATTCTTACCCCTTTCCAGTTGACTTCTACTGATGATTTGCGTGTCTGGATGGGAGGAAATGATACCCCATGCCATAGTGATGAGTGTGAAAGTACATGTATTGAAGGGAGGCATTCTTACCCCTTTCCAATTGACCTATAAGGATGAGAGGCATTCTTAGCTCGCGACTGCTAATCTCAATACTTGTATAGAAGGGAGGCATTCTTACCCATTGCTAGTTGACCTATAGGGACGATAATCATTCTTACTTGGTTCCCTCTAATATTATTAATGTGTGGGAGGAATTCATACTCCACTCCATCTATGATCTAAATGCCTTTATATATATATATGGTGACATGATCAAGCTACTTTACCATCAATGAGCCGAAGTTTGTATAGACATCAGGTGTCCTTAGGGAACCTAGAATGGTGTTGTTTATCTATGTTCTCCTACTTATTGAATCCTTTTATACCTTCTTAATGTTTTAATTAATATTACACTGTCTGTATTGGGTTTGAAATCGGTGGTGCTGGCCTACTAAGATTTATATCTCACACCTTCCATGGGCCGCCATTGCACTAGGGTGCCCGAGTAGACCTTATTGATTATAGGACTTAGGTTGTGTGTAGTGTTGTTTGTACCTGAGGAGTTAGTAGAAAAGGACCAAGCAGGACCTTGGGATTCTCAAGAGATCGCTTGTCAGTCCTTTATGTCTTTTCTTCATTTATTTTTTATTGTATTGAAAGCATGTTGTATAGTTTCCTATTTTCACATTGTATCATTCATCATCCTTATATCGTGTAAATTGGATATCGCCACCTTTTACAAGAATGGTCACTATTTGACTTCTAATGTTGTTTTTTCACTATTTATCTATTACTACATCTGATACTAGTGTTATTTACTCTGAGATACAGTTATGCAACTCTGATAAGAGGTTATAGTCTCCCCACTATCACCTCCTGTGACCCTCTCTGCTAGTCGGCAGCCTCTGGCATACGAGGGGATGCGCTTGAGGCCATGTGACCTATTAGTCCGGCCACTGGGTTGATGGTGAGCCGGATCGGGACGTTACAAAGTGGTATTAGAGGAGTTTCTTCTCATGGTTTGTTTTACTATTTTGTGTCAATAGACAGGGATAGGAAGGAGATGGAATTTGGTAATAAGCTATGCTCGGGAGTAGCTAACCCGTGTATAGGGAAAAGATAAATGGCCACAAATTAAATTTTTATTTTATTGATTTTTATTATTACGGTTGATTTGATTTTACCATTGGGTGATGCACATGGTTTCTGTTGATACTGTTGATGCAATTGTGGGTTCCATTCTGTTGAAACCCAATGATATGAGGGTATTCCATTTCATGAATCATATAGGCACATTGTTAGAAATCACATGTCATGTATTATTCCATGCCATCTAGGATGCATTAGTTGATGCCTACTGTTGTGATGGGTGTCGGGGTATTTATTCCATGATTCTATGGTATAACATGTTTCTGTGTTACTGCTCTCGATAACATGCTAGATTCAGTTAATATGGAATTGGTTGCTTTGACCAAATTAAATGATTTCAATTACGACGGGAGACAATTTTCAGTTGTATGGTGTATGGACGCCTTATGGTTGGGAAAGGGTAACCTGTGTAATCAGATTTACGAAAAAGGGATGCTAAAGTTTATGTTTTAAAATGAATTGAAATTTGTTTTGAATGAAGGAAGCCAAATTCCAAATTGTAAAGTGTATGGGCACTCTAGAGGTTGGTAGGTGGACACCCTTTTGACTGGATTATTGTTTTGAGCATGTTAAGTTCTGAAATGTGTTTTTTTGTCTGTTGGGAGCCAATTTTCAACCAATGGAGTTCATGGGTGTTTCATGAGTTGGGAAATGGAATCTCATAATGAATGTGTGGCATGATTCTTTTTCATATGTTTATTAGTGTAAAAGTTGTTTGATTTTTACCTGGCTTGTTGGGACCCTCGTAGGTCACCTAAATTTTTTAAAAGAAATTTATTTTGATAAATTGACTGAAGACAGATGGGATGTCTGATAAATTTTTAGTGGTTAAAAGGAATCTTATTGAGACTTTCCTACTTTTCTTTGAGCTATTTGTTAAAAATGATCAAGTGCCTAGATATTTTTGTATTGAAAGGTTACTTGATGTTTTGAATTGAATATTTTAATGTGATTAAAAGAATGAATGTGATTATATATAAAGGTCTTGTAAAAGGAACCTATAGTGGTGTCCTCTGTTGAAACCTCATGTGAGGGTAAGTTAAGTATTTCTTTCGAGTGCCTTGAGACAGAACCATAGGTGTTTTCCATGGGGGTTTTTTCTTTCTTTTGGAGATGACTTGAATGTTAGGCTTGATCCCGATGACTTTTGTTGGGTGTGACCAAGTGCTTGGTTTGATGCTTGTTTTACGTTAGGGGCTAGCTTGTGGTAGGTAGAACCCTTATTGTTTCAGTGCCTTTCTTGTGCAGTGATCTTTCAGACATTTGGTATCGTTCGGGTGCCATTTTCCCTTGTAGGACTTTCAGTTCCAATGATGCCTTATTCAAACGGGTGGTCATGTTACTCTTGACCTTGTTGTTGGTGTGAGCCTTGGGTAATACTTTGTATCAGTTGGTTAGACATGCCTCTGGCATGGTCGGTTTCTCTTTCGGGTGTTTGACCATTTCTTATTCGCAGTAATGGACGACTGGGTTTGTTGTCGGATATGTGAACAGTCGTACAAGGTGAAACGACGTTTGGCTAAATATCATGTGTTGCTGTGTACGGTCTTGGGTCATCTCCGTGGTAGAGTGACCTGAGCATTTGAGAATCAATTTGTCCCAATGCTCGGGATAATTTTTTGGAATACTCGGGTGGTTAACATGATGGGCTTCTTGATTTGATTTTCTTGTGTGTTTCTACTTGGTGATCGTGTCTCAGAGGAGCGACACATGTCTGTTTAATCGTTATGAACTATTTCAATTATGAGCAGCTAGTCTTTTCTTCATTTGGTGACATCGACGCTTCTATGGTGGGAAGTGTTGTGTAGTTTAGTGAAGTGTGTTCTTCCAGGTAGAAGTAACACGTCAAGAAAGACCATTTGGGAATGGTCGGGTTTTTTTGAATGCATTTGAGGCTTGTAGGTGTCGTTATGCGTCGATTCTTGCTCGGGAGAACGACTTTGATCTAGTTTGTGGTGTTTGCAACCCCCATTTTAAAAAACACTATTGTTTGTGGAGGACCTCGGTGGTATGTTGTGAATGATCACATAATGTATTGTGTAGTAAAAAGGGTTTGTGAATGGTTTAGAAATCTTGATGTGTCGGTAGGTGAAGCCGAGTTTATTCTTTAGAGTCGACCAGGGGTGGTTCGACTATTCTCCTTTCTAGTTTTTGGGTATAAATAACTGGAATCTATTTCAGTCCTCTTAGTGTAATTTGCTATGAAATGTGCTTGTCCCCTATCTGGATTTCATCCTGGATGCACTAAGAGAGTGTCGGTATTATGCCATGAAAATGTGTTTAAAATCTGTTGAGCCCATTTGGATGTTCTCTATCAGTGTTTCATGCGGGATGAGTGGTTACCTTCATGGTTTGATCTTAGGGACGTCACCAAAAGTTGGTTATGACCTTCGGTGAACGTCCTTGTGGTAAGTGCATGATGCCTCAGAAAATGACATTGCGGTTATGCTTATAAAACGTCGTTCTTCTAATCTGTGTGTCTTTTTGATAGTCAGCCATAGAGGCTTGACTCTTTTCGTCCTGGGCTTTGAGGTTGATGGGGAAATCGAATGTTAGATCATTTCAAAATCACACTAGGTGCGTCATTTGAATGCTTGGAGTGTGCTTTTGCAAGTATTTTTGAAAGGTGGTGGAGTTGTGGTTTGAGTTTTGACTGCATAACTTTAAAACCTAAGGTGGGAAATACCTTCGATTGGTTTCTTGGTGAGATGACGATGAGATTGTGTCTTCGGTGTGATGAGTTCGGGTAAGATTCGTCTGGGTGTTTCATTTGAAAAACTAGCATTAGCTCGGGTGTTGATGGCTTAAGCTCCGTGTGCTTAAGAGGATGTTTATTTGTGTGTGGGACATTTTGAAACGTAATGCGGTTGTTGGAATGAAGCTTCACAACCTTTGTAGGTTGAGTGAGGTGTGTGATGTTCCTGATGGATTATTGGGGATGAGGAGTTCTATGGTGGGAAGTTTGTAATGACCTGCATTTTGAACCATGTTAAACAGTGGGGTAAATTTAACTTTTTCAATTTCTAAGTCTGTCAAATCTAAGACTGGGCTTCAGAACCGAAGACGTCTGGTTTTTAAGAGACAACAGAAGGCGCACAGTTGGCACATGGATTCCCAAACCATGTAGCCCAAACCGTTCAGCTTAAGATAGGGAGGTAGAGGAGTCCGCACAGCCTATACATGGTTTCCCCAAATTGTGTGACTAGCCCATGCAGGGTGCCTGGGGTGTCTAGTAGAGGATGCACGGCTTGTGCACGATTTGGCAACCGTGTGGGTCAAACCGTGCACAACCCTGTTGTTTGGGTTTTTGGGATATTTTTAAATGTTTTTTAAAAATTAAAAGAAAAATAAAAAATAAAAACTAATTAACTAAGCCCCTCCCCTCTCCTTTACTCAGCAGAACCACTCGAGCCCCCTCCCCTTGGAGCCGTGTGACGCACCAGCCTTCTTGGATCCGTCCTTCGATTCTCTTCTCTGATTTCTTGAGGTTTCTTCTCCGAATCATTGTGGCAATCCTTTTCTTCTCCAATCCTCTTGTTCTTGTCT
Source organism: Viscum album (assembly GCA_963277665.1). Taxonomy (NCBI): domain Eukaryota; kingdom Viridiplantae; phylum Streptophyta; class Magnoliopsida; order Santalales; family Viscaceae; genus Viscum; species Viscum album. Next base: position 1,879,721,210 of record OY728161.1, read on the forward strand.
GGTTTTGGCTCTTCCCATTGCCCTAACCTAATTCGGTCGAACCCCCGTGTTTAGGGTTTGTGGTTTGATTCAATTCATTATTGTTTCTTCTATTGTAAATGGGTGTAAAAGGTCCCTCGAGACTTCGTTGGTGTGTGTATTATGTCTGCCACCGAAGGCTAGGTGGATTGCAGTTGTTTCGGTCTTCTGGTTTGATTATGGGGTAAGGGTTTTTCCAGTTTATTGTTTGTGCATCCTCAAATTAATGTCTTAGGTTGTTAAAGGGTTCCTGGTGTGTTTCTCCTTGTTCATTGAGGATAGGTGTCCTTATACACATGTGAAATCACATATGCCTCATGGGGGAGTAGCAGCGAATCTTATTTAGAAATCCCCAAGGGTCGGAGTGGATGGATGGATCCACCTTGAGGTTGGATCCCTCTCCTTGCCATTAATTTAAAGAGAAGTATTAGTGAGTTATTTCTGTACTGCTTTATTATGTTAATTATGCAAGTTTAGTTTCAATTAAATGAATTTGTGAAAAGAGTCTGAATTTCAGGGACATGATTAAAATGGTTCCTTGGTCACTAAACTCACGATTTAATAATAAAACCCCTCAATCATAGGTGAGATGTCTTCAAGATAAAAGTAGGAAGTAGATTCTTATGCTTGCCTTCTAAATTATTGTTATGCTTTGGTGTTGATTGGTGATGTCATGTTTCCTCTCAATTGTACCAAATGGTTAAAGCATGACAGTTGTGCACTTTTGAGGAAATGGTTTAACTTGAATGAAATGGATTAGGATGGTAAGACCATGCCTTAGGATAATGGAATAAGTACGGATTTAATTAATGGATTGGATCTAGTGAATGGGACTTACCTAGGAGGGGTAGTTCATAGCACCTTTTTATGCCTTGTAAATCCCTATATGTCATTGAAATTATATAAGAGGAATGAAAAATGAATTGGGGTTAGCCAATACTATACATGAGTGGGTTTCCTCATGTACCATATACAAATGTTATGAATATGTTAATGTATTGAAATCGATACTTAAGAGGAGTTTCCTTAATTATAAATGTGATATTGATACATGAGATGGTTTTCCTTAGATATATTTTTATGAGAATGATTATAACCATTTACGTGGATATGGGATGTACGATTGTTTGTGATTGTAATATGATCCTTTGAATGCTTATGAGGTAATGCCATAAGCAGTATATTATGGACATGGCTGTATTGTGAGTGCGCACATGCTGATGCCACATAATGAATGATAATAAAGGTGAGTGCATGCTGAGGACACCTCGTGACAGATACGTGGTTGTATGGGAGGCAATTATACCCCATGCCAGTGTGATGGTACATGTCTGGAAGGGAGGAATTCTTACCACTTCCCATTTGACTTCAAGTGATGATTTGAATGTCTGTATGAGAGGATGTTATACTCCATGCCAGAGTTATGAGTGTGACAGTACGTGTATGGAAGGGAGGAATTCTTACCCCTTTCCAGTTGACTTATAGGGATGAGAGGCATTATTACCTCGTGCCCTCTAATCTCGATACGTGTATAGAAGGGAGGCATTCTTACCCCTTTCTAGTTGACCTATAGGGATGAGAAGCATTCTTACCTCGTCCCCGCTAATCTTATTAATGGGTGGGAGTAATTTTTACCCCACACCATCTATGATCTAAATGATTATATATATATATAGTGACATGATCAGGCTACTTTACTGGCAACGTGTCGAGGCTAGTATAGTTGTTGGGTGTCCACAGGGAACCTGGAAGGGTTTTGTTTATCTATGTTGTCCTTATTATTGAATCATGTTATACATACTTAATGCTTTAATTAATATTACACTATCTGGATTGTGTTTGACACTAGTGGTGTTGGCCTACAGAGATCTATATCTCACACCCTACTCGGGTCTCCATTGCACTGGGGTACCTGATTAGACCTTCTTGCTTGCAGGACCTAGGTTGTGTACTATGTTGTTTGTACCTAGGGAGTTAGGAGAAAAGGACCAAACAGGAGCTTGGGATGCTCAGGAGATCGCCCGTCGGGCCATGCTGTCTTTTCTTCATTTATTTTGTATTGTATTGAAAGCATGCTGTATTTTTTACTGTTTTCACATTGTATAATTCATCATCCCTATATTGTGTAAAATGGATTTGGCCACCTTTTACATGAATGATCACTATTTGTATTCTTCTGTTGTTTTCTCACTATTTATCTATTACTACATTTTCTACTAGTGTTATTTACTCTGAGATACCGTTGTGAAACTATGATAAGAGGGTACAGTCTCCCCACTATCACCTCCTGATACCCTCACTGCTTTTCGGCAGCCTCTGGCGTACAGGGGGATGTGCTTGAGGCCATGTGACCTACCAGTCCGGCTACCGGGTCAATGGTGAGTCAGGTCGGGACATTATAGGTAGGGGAGTAAGCTTTCTCCTAGGTTTGTTGGAACCTTGGAGGTGTTTCAGTGAGTCGGCGAAGTGGATTATCAGCTGGGGCGACCACCACTGCTACAGAGGGTGAACGACATCTTCCATGTGTCTCAGCTCCGTTGGTATCTACAATATGATTCTCACGTACTTGATTGGCGAGATCTGGATATCAAGGATGATGCAACTCTTGTGGATCATCCAGTAAGCATCAAGGATCGTGAGGATAAGGTTCTTCATGGATGAACCATTCCCTTGGTTCATGTGTTATAGAGGCATGGTGGCCTCGAGGAGAGTACCTAGGAACGAGTGGCACAGTTGCATTCCCAGTACCCTGAGTTGTTTTGAGTTATTTTCTGTATTGTTTTGTACTTGACTATGATGTAGTGATTGACCTAGTTAACTATGAGATGGATGATTCCCTTTTTCTCAAAATGTATGTGAAAGTATTGACTATGGGGAGAGAATAACCTGATCCCAAATCAATATGCATTAAAGTGGATGTGATTAAACTAGAGTAGATGAGTCAGTGGCACCCAAAGCAGAGAGTTTCTTGACATGGGGGAAGGGACTCCCTAATCTATATGCCTGGACACTATGTCCATTAAATGTTTGTATGGTTTCTTGGTGGAGGAGAACCTTAATGCATCCATATTCATTCAGTAGATAGATGAGGGAGAGGTGTTCCTAGATATCAAGGTTTTTTCAAGATTTCGAACAACTCTAGGGTGTTTTTTGGCCCTAAGGGGTATCTTATAACGTGGATGTTCAACCCCCTCTCTTTTTCATCAGGTATTACTCTAGTATTCTCGAGGAATAGAATAGTTTGATACGTATTTGATGTAATGGCTCAGACCCTCCCGGTCCATTGATTTTCTACATTATTGGTGTTTAGGGTGTCCTGGGGACCATTAGTGACTCATTAAATAGTTTTTCCAAATTTCAGTGTTGAATGAATGGTGGCACCGATGAGCGTCGGTGCCACTGATCTCCATTGGTGGCACTGATGAGCGTATGTGGCACTGATGGGTGCCGGTAGAACTGATGGTTATTAGTGGCACTAATGGGTCATCACTAGCACCAATTGGAAATGGTGCCAAGGCGATGGTGCCAGGGCGACGGTGCCAAGGCGACGGTTCTAGGGTGTTGGTTCTAAGGCAACTGTGTCAGGGCGATGGTGTTAAGACGATGGTGACTCACCCAATAGTGAGTCCTTCCCTATTTTTTTAGTACCTTCTAGTTGTTCCCTGATAACATATATTTTGACATAATAGGGTTTTAAAATCCCTTCCAAAGTCATTTAAAGGCAGTAAAAGATTTTTTTAATATCCAATGGTTGGTCATCCCATGAGATACTGAAAATTTTGGCCCTTTTATTTGGTGTCACACCCTGGATGTGTTTTACAATTTCACCCATGTTACGCATTTTCCTCCGTTTAATGGATTCACTTTTACTCATAGTCATTATCTCCAGAATATCTTAGGATAATTATTAAATCTTGATTAATCCCAACGTATGGAACTACCCAACTACATGGTCAAGCCATGATCCAACTTTTAAGTACATCGAAATCCTCTCCCTAATTTTATGATCTTGGCTATTCTTAAGCTGAGATTATCTCTTTGTTTCCTTTCGCTCTCCCTTGGTACATCTGGATTCCCTCTTCCATAAAAGAATCCTATGTTGTGATAGATCCCTTTCTCCTCACCCTTTGAGCATTGGATTTTCCTATAAGTTCCTCATCCCCAATTCTTGGCACGAGGAGAAAAATTTGATCATTGATCATCCACATATGGTTTTTCCTTCATCGCTCTTCACTGTGAATCTTGCGGGGTGGGTGTGATAATGATTTCCCTTTATAGGTAAATTAAAACCAAAATATAATGAATATAATAAATATACTTTAAATAATGATTGGGTTTGATTAATGGTGATGTTTCTCTACTCTTTCTTCTTCACTTGTATGTTGTGAATTTTATAGGATTATGCCCACTAAAAATTGTGGATGGTGGTGGTCCTTTCATGCCCACTAATGAAGCTCTATTCCTATTTTTAAACATCCGATTGAATAGATGTAATATGGAAACTAGTTACTCACATAAACTCGGTTGATTAAATGGATTCCCAATAAACATGAATCCTTATGTGAACACCCATGTTAACCAACTGAAAGACAAAACCTAATGAATGGTTTGATTAAATCTGAAAACACCCTTGTAATTTCATGTTAAAGTGTATGGTTGTTCAGTTTGATTCCTTTTGGGGTGACATGGATGGGAATAGGATCGATTATTGTTGAGTTTTTGGTTTATGGACCTAAGACCATGTGGGGCCATATGTTGGGGCATGGTTTGGTTCCCATTCTACGAGGGAGATCAAAAATCCATTTTTTTATTTTGAAATTACAAGAGAACTAGGTGTGAATTATTAAATTGTTGATTGTTTGTTTATCTTTTTTGTGTGTGGTTATACAAGTTAGTTTACCGGTAGTGTAGGATTATATTTTAAAAGGAATCACTTAAACATGATAACAATAATAGGTGGTTCTCTAGTTGTGGTGGTTGTGATTTTGTGCATAAATGAATATAAATGTGGGTGTTTGTGTATAGGAAGGTTTCAGAACCCTTAGGTTGGGATGAGTGCTTGTTCAACTATACATATAAATTATTTTTTGTGCTTATTATTCGTAACCCACCCAAGTTGAGAACTTTATGCCGAACACCCCCATTTCATGGGGGAGGGTATTTTTTTCCACATCCTATTGGGTGGGTGGTTATTATCTCCTTACTTCTCCCTCTCCTGAGTAGCCCAAAACTATTCTGGTAGGCTGTAATGGCTAGAGGTCCTTTATTTCTGAAGACTCTTTGAGTAGGGTATGTTGTGGTGGTTGGCCCATGTGTGTGTATTCAGGTTTATTTCCAAAGTGTATTTCGGATGAGTCAATGATGTCTTTGGGCATGATGGTAGTTGTTCTATCCCAGGTGTCTATGGCCATGGTTTTGTATGGTTGTCGTTGCCGAGTTGTCTGTGAGAGGGATGCATGCATGTGGCGGCCCAGGTGTCTGCGGGTAGGATACGTGGTTGAGGTGGCCCATAAGGTTGTTGTTGGGGTGGTAGTGATACTATAGTGGAAATGGAGGGGGAGCTCTAACATGTGGTATGTCTTCAATAACAAGTGAGAATGTGGTGAGGGGTACCCAAATATCGATGTGCTATTGCTATTACATTGCCTGACTTGCATTATTTGGGGAGGGTGCCATGTTGAGGTTGGGTGGATAGTTTCTTTTCTATGTGTTTTGGTTACCTCTACTTCTCATGGGGAATTATAATTCCTCCCCACATGTGCATTATATCTTTTGTTTTTCCTTACTGAGTATACCTATATAATCACCCTATGTATATAAAACTACTTTCAGGTTTCCCGGAGGACCTTAGGGATCGTGTTGGACCATACTAGCTCGGACGTTAGGACAGTTGTCATTGCTATTTTATTTTCTTTTGGTACATTCCATTTGTATTTTTCTTGTACTTTTTATGGGTTTATATTTTAACATGAATATGGGAATTGTTTTTGGATTTACTTTTGCCTTTAATTTTGGAGTTGTTTGGGTTTTTACAATCTTACCTCCCAATCCTTCTAAACAAAAAGCATAATGCCTTCCATATTACGTGGGATTCTATACCCTAGGTGCTAGTCGCCACCCTGGGGTATATTGAAGGTGGGACTTGGGGGTCATTATCTCTCCTTCAACTTTAATAAATAAGGGTCTCATAGTTTTCTATCACTTCCCACATCTTAGTGAATGTGAGTCATGACAAAGTGAGGCTGAGACATACATGATGAATTAGTTGGAATAAAATGGTAAATAGAATGTGGTAAGGATTTGATAAGTAACTATAAAAAGCCATATAAGTTCTGATATTCATACATACCCTTTGTGGGAGGGGGTCCTATCAGTGTTATTAGTGTGGGGTGAGTGAGAATTTTCATATGTGTTGTACTAGTCTACTAATAATGTTCTATCAGTGAGAAATGATTGGATATTATAAATGGGTTTTCATAACATTATCAAAGATGATCTCTAAGATATTTCTTATATATACACATGAATCCATGGATTTGTCAAAGTAACCTCAAGTAGATAGTCAATATTCTTCCACGAGTCCAATTCATACAAAAGCTTGAGGATCCTAATGGTAATAGTTTTTTGACTCCAAATGTTTTAGTTCCTTTGTAGATTCATGGATCATGGGGGAGGGGTCCTGGATCTAAGGTAATCATTATTTAATCATAGTAACATGAATCAACATTTATTGTAGAGGGAACATTGATGTCTTGAGGAATAGTTGTGGTTATTTCAATGTACTCTACTTTTATTTTTGATATAGGGGAATCTCATGAATTTATTTATGACCACGTTGATTCCAGTTTAGTGTTGGTAGTAATTTTATCCCTTATTTTTTATCCATTAACACACCTATTGGGAAATTGGAAGATCATGTTCATAATTTTCTAGATTTTCACGGAGTGGTTTCTTGATAAATGCACTTATTGGATATTTTGATTCTGGAGATAACTCTTTTGGTGAAATTTTTTCAATGTATTGGTTGATGTGCCTTCAAACTCATATTAATTACTAGCATAGATTGTTGGATGTCACCTCCTCAGTGGTATATGATTCTATACTAGGGAATAAAATCTTTAGGATAACATGGAATTACTATAAAATAGCTATATTGGGGATATAATGTCACAGGTGGCATGTATTGTACTGAAAACTGGTTATGGGATAGTTACATCCATTTTTCCTCTAATTCTAGGATATTACATAGATATTATTCTATAATATTTTATTGGACTCCCTCTAGAGAGGGTTATTGAGTTGGAAATTGATGTTATATTGGGATTGTAGTATATATCTATTATCTAATATAAAATGGAACTAGGTATATTGATGGAGCTAAATGTGAAACCTGATGACCTGGATATGATGAGACTTATCCACCCTAGAACTTATCATTAATATGATCACATATATGAATTTAAAATTGTGGATGGTAGAGTTTAAAGATTAATGTATTTTGAATAAAAACACAGTAAAAAATATTTATCCACTTCCAACTATTGATGAATTGTTCAACCATTTCAAGGAATATTATTGATTCTTTATGATTGATATATGATTGATCTACCATCAACAATGGGTAATGTCCAATGATATACCAAAGATTAAATTTTTGAGTTAGTATGAGTTTTATAAGTATAATTTTTTGAAATATGTCCTGATGTTGATTCTAGAAAAGTTCATGGATATCATGATTCAGGTATCACAATCTTACCTATACTTCTTCATTGTGGTATTTGTTTAATATATTATTGTGTATTCATGGACCCCCTAAGTTACATACATAGATTCTTGAGATTGTTCAAATCACACCCCAAGATCATAATCATTATTTAATATCTCTAATGATTAAGGTTTTCTTCTGATTTCATCTTCTATATGAGTATATAATTTTTATAGAGGTAATTAATATTGAATCATAGAATGTGTGGGAAGTAATGTTGTTAATGAATCCTAGAAATGTATTTGATGATCTAGATATACAAAATCCCAATATTATATGAGGATAATTCAGGACTTATCTCACATTGATTCACCTCTAACTAGGATTTACTATAATTGAACAATGTTTTAGGGGATGATATAGTGTGAGGGGATTTCAAGGGGTTAAAGAGGAGGTTCGAATCAACTCGCATTATGATTATTCAAAGCTGAGTGATTTTTTTTACAATAAATATCAGTGATTATGGAATTTTTGGGGGGATATCATAAGAAAGGAGATCTAGTAGTTACATATGGGCCTCAACAAAAGTAAATCCATTATAAAATCAACCACACTCTTAGGATGGAGTTATCTATAGTGGTCATTTCATTGATGTTTTGGAATAATTATCACCTAAATGAGATATTTTTCATCTATATGGACCCCAAAATAATGTAATATATCTTTTCTCAGTGGGACATAATCATTTTAATGATACTTTTTGTGTGGAATATGCATTTAATCAATTTTAGGTAGGATATACCCATGGAAAGTTGATCATTGTCACAAATTCTCCTACCGAGATATATCAGGTACTGGGGACATAGCTATTTGGGCAAGAGTGGAAGCATAGGTGATTTATAGAGGGAATTTAGATAAGTGTATTTGGGTATCAAGTGTTGTTGACCTTTTTAAACCATTATAATTTATTCCTCATTAAGGGATAATATAAATTCTAGGCATTAGCCTAATTCATATTTTTGTGTGATGTGAGAGTGTTTGTGGTGACATGATCCTATTCAACGATAGTACATTAATAGGATTATTTTTCTTTATGATCATGTAAGGGTAGTGGATCCCAAATCCATGAGGTAGTTTATGATGAGAACTCAAATTGCACAAATTATGTTGTACATAAAGGATAAACCATGATGTACTATGGTTTGAGACACCATTTATAATGACCATATATGATGAATGATGTTGCAGGGTATGACACATGTTTCATTGCCTATAAGATGGTAATGGAAGAGCAACATAGACCAGGTGGTTTGAATCAACCTCTTCCAATGTATGTATTGATGTGGGATACGGTGATGATTTATTTTATAATGGGATTTGGTAGGACCTCAAGGGAATAACATTTTGTGTGGGTGGTGGTTGATTGGATGATCAAACATGGCCCTTAGTTGCGAATCTAGTGAATCAGACAATGGATGAATTGGGATGGCTATATGTGTTGTAAATAGTATGGTTTCATAGTATTTTATGGGAATCAGGTCAAATTGGGATGATGAATTCATAGCATGGTCTTAGAATGAACTAAAAATATAATAGGACCATATCTGGTGATGAGTAGAACATATCATCAATGGGTAGATAGTTAGTCACAGACGATGATCTAGATCCTAGAGTATATGTACATGGCATGTGTTATTTATTTTTGTGGAGCGGGGGAGGTCCATCTAGTTTTGGTTGAGTTATCTTAAAATTAAAACAGCATTACTTCATTTCAGTCTTACCATTTTGACTATCTTTATAGTCGACCTTGTCGTTCACCACTATATTGGATTGAGGATGGTTAGTATGTATAGATAAAGATGAGATTATAGTAAGAGACCATTGAGTTAGTGAAGTTTACTAAGAAGAGGTTTTTTACCACTCAAATAATGAACTACTCATATGTCAGCTGAAATTGATAACCCTTGGTGTTCATCATGGGGACCATGTATTCTTGTGAGTGTCACTATACTTAGTTCATCAACGTTTAAGGATGATGGGGAAAAAAGAATCACTTATTTTTTCACTTTTAAATTATTGATCATAATCGGTGAATTGTTTTTCCAGTTGGATCTTCCCCCAAAACATAAATATAAATATAAAGAGATTTATGTGTCTTCACTCTGAAACTATAATACAGACCATTTACATGAGATTGTTGAAAATGATGTTCTGTTATATGAAAATGATTCATCTAAATAATGACTATTGCATATTATACACCAATGTTATATGGTACTATTAGTGAAAATATTTCACATTTCTATTATTTTATATTTTCATGGGTGTATTAAAGAGAATACATGGGAGTTGGTGTCTGATATTTGAGAAAGGTTTCCATAGTGGATCAACAGATACAAATTGTGAGGATTATTGAAGATAATGATTCCATTTATGGGTATATTATAATTCTCTTCATGTTTAAATGTATGTTATGGTTTAATGTTTTGTCTAAATGTGTATTTTTTATTGTGTTTTGGTAGTCTGGGGAGATGGGGAACCTTAGGATTGAGTTTGGGAAGAATGTTCTAGACATAAAATATAGATATTTTAGAAGATTGAAATATATGGAATGAATTAATGTCTTATTAATTGAATTTTTAGAGAAAAACCCACTAGGTTTATGTCTACTGTCATTCACATTCTGACCCCCTTGGTCACACTAAGAATTTTCCCCTAGGAATAATTTTTAAGAGGTTTAAAATTTTAATTTCTCTAGAAATAAAAATTTTAACGTCCCACGCATTCCCCAACACATAAATAAAAATAAACCCATGTTTTCCTTCATGAAAATTGTATCGCCTCTCCACTTTACTCTTTATTGTTTCAAGTTCCTCATATTTTTTTGGATGAGTCTAAGGATGTTTATCCTTATATGCCACTTTATTCCTTTAAAGTATTACTAATCAATTCTATAACACTAATCTATGATTTTTGTGATTGAATTGTGGGTTTTGGTAGACAATTGTTTTATGAGAAGATCTTCATTTCAATTTAACTTCATCAATCTTGACATATGTATTACTGACCATGATATGACCCTTGTATGGAATAGTATGCCTTGAATATGATGTGGTTGTGAGTGAAACATTTGAATTCACTGATTTTAGTCACAAAAGGGTTGGGTTAGGCTTGTATCGATGTATTTGGTCACATAAGGTGGGAAGAGATTATTTTTTCTTTAATTTAAGTTAATTAGTTTGATCCTTCTACTTAATATATAGTTTGGGTTTTCCACTTTGGTATTTGGGTATATAATGATCTATTTGGGGTCAAGAAAGTCTATAAAGACATTGCATGATGATGTTGGGGTATATGATAATACATATTCTTACTATGAATGATATTGATTTGCATGGGATATAGATAAGGATCATCTATTAGTGAAATGGATGAGTCTATGATGAAATGTTTCATGATAATGAGTGACATGAATTAGAATATTTTGTATAGTGAAGAGGACCATGAGTTTGAAGGTATGGTCTCTTTCTGATTAATATGGATATCAAGAGTGTGATGTTGGAATTAATTGTTGTTCTATGTGTTTTCATTGAGTATGAAAGGAGATGATTTATGTGGATTTTAGAGATAAGATATGATTATTCCATATAGGATGGAGCCAATGCAGTTTGATTAGTTCTGTGTGGAACCCGAGTTAACATGTGATGTCCCTATGGGTTGTGTGACTAATTATTTATTTATTTCTTATAATAAATGGAATATTAATATGAATTTTACAAATAGGGAGGTAGGCATGAGGTAATAGTCTTCCAAATATACAGACTAGGCACACACAACTATTCAAAAATTGTTTCATATATAGAGGTAGATGTGAGATGATATGTTCATCAATCCTAGACTAGGTGATTTAGTTTAGTTTGTCACATTAGTCTTTATTTTAAAAAATTATGGATAAAAAAATTATCCATCATTTCAAACAATGATAAAAAATATGTCTAAATGATAAACAATTTATTGGAAATAATACTAGACAAATAAAACATTTTTTAGAAAATAAATAAATAAAACATATATAGTATTCTATTTTTGTACTTATGGATTCTCCCTAAAATATGGACTCATTCATTGTAAATGGTTGAGTGATACGATATCAATCTTAGACAACACTATAGTCTAAACTCATTTTCATTGAATCAGGATATCTGGAGTGACTAACGTGGAATCTAGCTTTTGACTTTGACTCCATTTTAATAAGTTTATATTTTCATCCAATTGGAATAATATATTTATATTGAATAATGGTTTCTTATTTATTGAAGGGTTGTTCTATAATTATCACTATATTATTCCATTTTATCCTCTACTAACACTTTAATTCATATAGGATGCAATGTGTTGAATTATTTTATAGAATATTTTGTGATTTTTTACATCAAATTGGATCTGGTATTGAATTAAAATTTTAGTATTTTTTAAATATTGATTGATAAACAAGATAACTATTTTTCTTGATTATGTTTTGTTATATAGTGAAAATTGAGTTTTTAATACCATTTTTTTAAAATATTTCATTCTATAGATGTTTCACTGTAAAAATCGCCATAAAATAGAATTGGGTTCCATATTTTGATCATAAGATATGAAAATATTGTCGTATGGAAGAGATATTTCATTATAAAATAAATGATATGGTTAATAGGGAAAAAACAGGATATAAAAACTAATTTTTCAGCTATTATGATTTTTAATTTGTGATTCAAGGACCACTACTATAGAATAATTTAAATATAAATATTTATAAACTATTTAATTCATTTAATAAAAAAATATGTATTAACAGTATTTAAATAACCTATTTTGAGACCGTGAAAAGAGGTAATGTGGGATAGATATATTATATTATTAATAAAATATTTTTTTATTGGGACTGGGTGACTATATCTTTTCTTTAAAATTAGAAACATTTTTTTTCATATTTATTGGTTTAAAAAATATTTTTCAAATGTGTTTATATTTTTTTATCATTTTCTTTGATAATTAAACTAAATGGTTTTATATATCAGAACTATTTTAAACAATTAATAAATATTTGGAAAATTTCTATATAAAACGTTCAAAATTTAAATTTAAAAATTCAACATTGAGTCCATTGAATGTGTAGGGAAACTAAACATATGTTTATGGAGAAAAATGGGTTCATCTATGACATTATGAACTGGGGTATAATTTGACATTGGTTGAAAACCCACACTATGAGGCCTGACCCTATCCATAGTAATAAATGTGGCCATTATAAATATAATATCAATAGTTTAAATTATAACTAATTCAATAAGAACTATACAATGATATAGATTGGATTTATTAGTGTACGAAACAATTATAAAAAACAAAATCCCAATCAAAATTTAAAAACCAATAGATAAAAAATAAAAAGTGTAGATGGAAATTTACAATTCCCTTTCATAGCATAGGAACACATTATAGAGGATGTGATGTTATTTGAAAAAAATTATGATTAATTAATTCTAAATTTATATAATATAAGGATGTATAAATTTTTTTCATAGATTATGTATTTAAGGTAGGTTAAGTATATCTTTTTTTATTATATCACATATATTTTAAAAAAATCGCACTAACCAGAAAAAAAAATCACTGAACACTCATATCAAGTTATGATAACATTTGACAAAATAAAACATATTAGATGTGGAATGAATTTATTAATTTATTAATAAAAAATAATAAAAATCTTTAATAGATCAATAATATTAAATAAGAATATTGAAAACTAATATTAAATCATTTAGGTAGAAAATCACTAACAAAATTAAATTTTCTTAATTTTGTTCAATATAATTTGAATAATGAATCCATTATTTTTTATATTATAGATTCATCACCAGAAAATCATCCTCTAAATGTAGATGAAAATTTTAATAATTCATATGTATTATTTGTTGAAATTTTATTGTTCTGAATATAATTTTTATTTCATGGTCATTACATGAGAAAAAACATTTCATGGTGAATAATTATAAAGAAATAATTATAATAATGATTCATAACTATAAATTATTTTTAAAAATGATCTAAAATATATTACTATATATGTACACAGTGATAATTCACTCACAGTTTTGATTGAATTAGTTATTTAATAAGAGATATATTACAATATGAATATGGTGTTCATATTTGTTAAAAAAATATCCATATATTGTGTAACAAATGGAAACCATTTTTCATATATTGGATATATATATATTTGTAAAATATAAAAATGTTAATAAGGATCCTAAAATATCTCCCTCACTAAAATTGGATCATAATTTCATTACAACATATGAATAAAGGATTCATAATGATAAATAAAACTTTCAAGGAGAACTAGTAAAAAAATATGTTTAAGGAAGATATGTTGTGAGAGAAATGTTTATAGATATACATTGGAATATATAATAGTTTTTTCTTCATGATTTATAACACAAACCAAAAAATAGACTAGGGGTGATATTTTTTAACATTTTTGGATGTGTAAATTATTAAAAAACACTTATTAGTAGATTCTAAAAAGGTTCTCTTTATGTTTTATTTAGTATTGGTATCCCTTTTATTCTAGTGTAATAATTTTACCTATTTTCTTAAATATATAAAGAGGACAATGATTTATGCAACTAAAAATGAAACATTATAGTTTCATTACATCTTTTTATAAACCAATTATTTTATATAATTTATTATAACCTATTTTATATTAATCATTATTTTGAAATTAATTTGATACATTTAATTTCCCCACATTGGATAAATTAAATAATCAAACTATTGGGTAAAGGATCATAATTGTTAGACATGATTTTTAAAAAAATTATATTTTTTCATCAAATTCATTTGCTGAATAATTTTTTTATAATAAAAATTGTTTCAAATTTTTGATGTATATCATTATTGTAGATATTTTTTTATTTAAGCGTTCATGTGGATTTTTTTCTATTAATATACGTGAGGACATTTTTATAAAATCAACATCATCTATTTTACAAAACAAATAATTCTTTTTGATATAGGTGTACATTTACAGAAAAAAATTATAGAGTTTGGGAATAACTATAAACATTTTTCTTTAACTATTCCTCAAAAAATAATAAAACCTGAAATTCTATGTGGATGAAATGAATAAATTAATTTTTAATTATGTTTAAGTATTTTTATTTAAATTTATATAGAAGTATTTTATTATTGAATAAAAATAATCATTTTATAATTAATTGTGTAATTAAAACTTCATTATTTTTCTAGATATTCATGGTCACTTATAGTGAAATGTTTAGGCCTCAACCATGGAATTAAAAACCAATATAATATGTTTTCAAAATATGAATTTAAATTAGTTTTATAATATTGTTCTATTTACACTATGATCATTCATTTCATATGTGGAATGTATTTCAATGAAAAAATTACAAACTTCAAAATAATGTAATTTTATTTTTAAGATCTAAATTTATGGAGGACGTACCAGTTTTAGTGAGTCTAAAAATGGATATAGCCGTAATTATAAGCTATAATGTGATTCAATGTAGAATATCATTAGTTTTATTTAAATTTAATTTTTATCTAAAGATCAAAATGGTAGTGTAGCATACTTTATTTAGTGATAATTTCTAAATATTTTTATTCTATTATAATAATTATGATCCCCTTGATAATTTTAATTCATTATTTTCAACATATTTTACTCTTCACTCAGGATTTTGTAGAATATTGGGAAAAATACATTATTCTTTGAATTTAATATTAAAATAATCGTTTGAAACTTTTTTCATCATTTTTTTAGTTATTTTGGGAAAATTATTAGAATTATAGAGCCATTTATGTGCATTATATTTTTTTCATGAATATTTATGAAAGGTATTTGAAAATTATTATGCATTTAAAAATAATACTTGTTATTAAATTTATGATAAGGTGAATATAACATATATTATACATTCTTATTAAACACTTTTCGACTGATATGAAAATTATTGAATCCCATTTAATCGATGAGACTATGCCCACTAAATATGAATAAAAATCCTAAGACCCCTAAAATAAATCCTCATATCCATAGTTTGTAGACCAAAAAGACAAATAGGGAATATTAGTGATGGGAGAATCAACAGAATTGGGAGTAGATAATAGAGACAAAAATGAATTGAAATTATGATCTTCATATTAATGATAAATGAAAAGTATTATTGGTTAGATTGATGAAAAGTCTAAAATAGATTCCTTATCTTATAAATCTCCCTTAACAAACTATTATTCCCTTGGGTATTCAGGTATCTAGATTTATGGTCGATATAAATTTTGTTTAATGTTGTTTTGATACACATATTCGTGATATGGGTTACTATTCTTCATTTATATTTTGTGATAAAAGTATCCTCATGATTTGTGGGAAGCAATGTTGGTTCCATTAGTAAGGTACTATATGTCAATGGGCATATTTGAAGTGGTGTGTTTGTAACCAATAATAGTTTTTCATCAGTTTCAAGTAATAATATCCAAATAATGTTACATAAGAAAATTTAATATTTTTTAAATTGGATATTTTCCATTTAATTTACAAATAATATTATACTCAAATCACCTCAAATGTTATACTTGATTTTAATAAATTACAATTCCTCTCTTTTAATTTTATCATTCTATTTAATAATTAAAATGTTTAATCCTCTAGTTGTATCCACAGGTCTTCTATGAATCATCAAGAAACACTCTCTATATTTTGGCTGCTTGTACAAAGGAATACATTTCTTTAAATCATTTATCATTGATTTTAATGATAGTATTCTCTAATTCTATCTTCTTGTTGAGAGGGTGGGATTATGATTTTAAAATCATGAATTGGGGGAAAAATAAGGTCTCTCTATTGTGAAAAACTTCTCTAATTCTTAAAAATCATACCAATTAAAATTTATAAATAGGGTTAATATTTCATAATTGGGCTAAGTCCCATTATCAAATACTCTTCTTATGTTATTCCCCAAAATTAATAATACAAAAAATTATATTATTTTTATTTTTATTTCTAATTTTCTTAAAAAATACATATCTAAGAATAGTTCATCAAATAAATAAAATTTTCATGTAACTTAATAAATATTCATATTAATTTTTTCACTAAACTGATGATTTAAAAACAATTATTCATTTAATTATTAATAATAACCTCGATATATAATTCAACTCACATATTCTAAACTCAAGTATCTACTAATTGAATTTACACTATCAAAAATTTATTTGATGTCTCAAGAATAATACTTATTCTTTATAATATTATAAAGATATGATTTAATAGACTATAGGTACACATTATGTGGGGACCTTTACATAACTTTATAAATGGAATTAGGTGAACATACAAAATCTTTATGATTAGAATTAATAAACATGTCAAGACACCCAAATAGAAAGGGGATAATGTTTAAATGATTAAAACCTACCTAAAAATACAACATAATATAATCCATTTCTCTTGAAATATCATTAAATTGGATTCTTACTTGTGTCATTATCATATATGCTTGATTTATCATTCATAGGATTACAAAATGAACTCATATATGAAATATTAAATCAATGGATTTAATAAAATAGTTTTATTTCAATAAATGGTAAAATGATATCATCCCTCACTAACATATAAAGGAAAATTCATTTTGTATGAAAAATATTTTATAATATGTAACATATGATATACCCATAACATTCTAAATCATCAGGGGCATATGTTGCCAAAAAAAATTATCTATTCGTTGATGTTCCAATTTCATGACATTCATTAAAAATAATATCATTTCTAATCACCAAAAAAAATTAATATATTATTATTTAAGGAATCATGTGACATATAGAATTATTATTGATGATTTTATCCTAATAACCTATATTATAGTAGATTACAAAGGGATGGAATCATGTGAATAAGTATCAATGTATTATGATTCTCAAGAACCTAATTTTTAAAAGCATATATATCAAATTAAGAAGATATTAGCTAAATAATAGAATATATTTTTATAAATATTTTCAATGAATTCCTGCATTTTCATTATAATAAAGAAAAAACTATATCCCTTTGAATAAAAAAAACTATTTAAATACATTATCACATTAATAACATATAGAAGAACACTCATACTCAGATATTGTATTTATTAATATTTGGGTAATATAAGGTAAAAGCGTAGTTTCTTTTAGAAATAAACTCCACCAAAATCCTGCTTTTACTAAATCCAACTGATAACCACATTTATTTTTCAATCACTCATTTATTATAAATGATTTTGGATAGATTTTCCAGTACTAAATGGGTTTCTCATATTATATTTTATGGATACTCTTCTAACATTTAATTCACCCATTTAAGTATAATCCCTCAAGAGAAGCTACTATATAAGAATGTGTTTCACTTATTTGTGTGACATTGGTTCCTTGACTACAGTCACCACTACAATATTATCATTATAAGTAGTGATAACATCATTAGTTCTAGTTACAAAATTGATCTCCCTGAAAATGTTATGTATGTACACTACTTATTTAGAAATATCAAAATCCACAATATATTAGGATTATAATATAAAATCGACGACTACTGGATACTCAGAACACGTCAAGATAACATATCCACCATTAATGAACAAAATATATACTTAATGTAATTTTGTATCATTTTTATAAGTTTATAAAATAAATCTATGCATCCCCCCACTACTTATTACTTATATAATCCCTAATCCAAGAATATATCTTTTGTGTTCCACATATAAATTAGGATAGTCATTACTACTAACCAATGAGTCTCTCTTTAGGATTCTTGATTTCATCCTACCGTACTTGAGGAGTAAAAACACGAATCATGGTACACACCATTTAATATATTATATATATTCCATGAAGGAAACATATGGTATTTTCTAATCCTCACATGTTCACTCTATTCTTCTTTCTTAAGACACCTTTTCTTGAATAGTTGGGCATCACATGATACTGGTATAAATTTTATATTTTATTGAACCATATTAATTATCTTCAATAACATGATAGTTTATATACCTTATATTATTTCTTATAGTCTTGTAGATATATCATGAAATATATTAATCTAAAAATATATATAAAATCACATAAGTCATTCATAATGAAACATTTTTCTTAAATATTTCTTAAATCATTGAAAAACTTGTACCTCATTTCTAATAAAAAATATATCATCAATATATAATTGCTATAAAACTAATTCACTCACACTAAATTTTTCTTCTATAGAACTTATATTCATTCTCTTTGAATCCAAATTCTCAAATTGATTAATAAAATAAAATGTTATAATTTTTTAATGCTTGATTTAAACATCAAATGTATCTTTAAACCTACAAATCAAAATTTTATAATTCGATTACATGAACCATTTTTCATGTGCAAAATTTGAATATTCTATAATATTTCAATCAAGAAACATTATCTTAAAATCTATTATCTAAATCTTATAATCATGGTATGATTCCATGGTGTTTAAACTTTTATAGTATTTCATCATTGTAACTTGTAAAATATATATACATATATAAATATATATATATTATTACATGAAATTTCATAAACACCATGAAAAAATAATAATTTCAAATGGATATTAATCATTACCCTTCACGTATAATCTATATTGGAATAATATTTTAAACACAATGGGAATTAAATCTTCTAAACTATCCACTAAAAATCATAAATGATTTTAGTATGATAAATCCATTTCAAAATAGATTGAATTTCCCAATTTTAAAATAATGAGTTATTTACTACCTCTTTATTGGATGGAGGTTCATTATTTCTAAAACACAATGTTTCCCATGAAATAGAGATAAGAAAAAAATATATATCTAGTTCTTTAGCTTATATATATATCTTCTAAAATAATTTCATTCTGTAGCATCTTCTTCCTCTAAGTATTGTAGAATTTTTTATTATGTCATATTATGTATATATTGAGCATTAAAATCTACATAGTTTATCTTTATCCAAATACTATTATTTGATATGTTCTCCCTTAATATAAATACATAATTAATTTTGAATATCACATTCTTATATGAGGTATATCATTGGTAATATACCATTATATCATTACTATGACTGTTAAAGGTACACTTAGTGACCAGGGATATGTTTTTTTAGATGTAGATTTTACAAATTATTTACTTCTCCCTATATGTAAATTTATAAAATGGGTTTCGTGGAAAAATAAATCTAAAATTGGAATCCATATGATTAATTATTCAGAAAATGTTTTAAGGTGTTTGATTTCATATATAATTAATATTTTTGAATGGAAAAATAAATTATTTAGACACTAATATTTGATATTATCATGTCTAAAATGGTGTGGTTTCTCCTTTCACTGACACTATTACTACAAGGTATATAAGGAGGAGTGAGTTAGTAATGTAACCCACACTCATTTATATAATAATTGAAAAATGGTTAAGATACATACCACCATAGTATAATTATAGTTTCTTTATCATTATTTACTAAGAAGATTCCATAACTAATTTTCATATTCTATAATTTTTTCAAAATAATCGGACACATAAACCATTATATTCATATCATTAAATAAAATAATTTCATTCAGTAAATATATGAAGTAAGATTATCCAAATATATATTCTACTATAATTATTCCTTTCACATTTCTAAACTAATTCTATAAGTTCTATGGATTTTTCAGCTTTTGTCTTAAATATATCATCTGTCATTTTTTCTTGTGAACAATATTGAAATATTCCATTTATTTAATTTAAAATATTATATATTTCATTATTAATATAATTATTTTAAATACTTCACATTTACATAACCAAACAAGTTATTCCATGATTTGATGTGAAATGAGTCAGAAGAACAGAGTTTTTTTATGAATTTTCATGACTTGATTTTCATATTCTATTACCTAAATAGTATTATTGATAGAATGATTTGAATAAGAATTTTTATATTAATAAAATTACTTGTCCTTGCTTTTTAATCAGGAAATATGACTATACATTTGTAAACTAGACACAAATATAATGATTTTTCTCTATCAAGCACAAAATTATAATTCCTTAGAACTAGAACCAATTTATTTAGGAAAGTGAGATGGTAGTCTTCAATTTTCAGTGCATCTAGTATTTACCCATTAATTGGGAATCAACCCCATCTCTAGTAACCTAGATAAATTTTTTTATTTTTTAGATTTACATAATATACAAGTGTTCACATCACCAAGAATCGATCATTTTAGTAATATTGGAAAACTATATACATACATGATTCCCATTTCGATATTGTAAATTTAAAATAAATCATTTATATGATAAAAATTATACACCCTTTAACTCATTCAAATACTCATTCACTATATCATGTGGAAGAGAAAACAAGAAAAGGGTGAGAACAACTTATTAGAAAGGGTTATTTATTATAGAATATATTATTAATAAATAAGGAAATATAATATGGTATGATAGGTAACTGAAAACAAATTTATTTCATTACACAACTTGAGTATAAAAAATCATTCATTGATAATATTGAGAAAATACTGAAATGGATAATAATAAATAAATTATCAATGAATGAAGTGTGTAATGATGGAGTTAATGATCTCAGACATTGTAATATATTTTTTCCCAAGGCCTTATAACAATATAACTTATACAACGGGTAGGTATACACCCAACACACATTTAATATGGATAACAAAATGGTTTGTCTCATAATACATGTCAATGAATTGAGGGGATATATAATTTTATTCCCACCCATAACTACATGTCTTATTAATTTCACATATATTTAATGATCAATTTAATTCATAAAGAATTTTACATATCAAATAATATCTATATTATTTAAATGATAGAGAATATAATGATTTCCTCAGCCAATCAAATAACTATCATAGTAAAATGTTAAATGTAGAAATTTTATAATGTCTAGAAAATAAGAATATCCAAGAAACAAATTATATGGATATTTAAGAGAAACATAATTTTTAAATAAATGTTTTCATAAGAAAGTGAATGTTTGAAGAGAAAGTTAATGACCAAAAATTAATAAAAGTTAAAATATGAACATAAATTCAACAGAATTATTAGCTTTGAAAAAAAAAATTTGGAGAATAAAATATAATGGATTTTGAATATTGAAATAAGTTTTCATTAAATATTCTTTTTCTAAACAATTAAAAATATGAATAAGAAGATAAATATTATATAATAGTTATAACAACGAGAAAGTACACTAATGTTATATATGTTAAAAAGAATCATTACTCTTGACTTTTTTTAATAAATGTAAACAATGATCCCTTATAGAAAATTATAAATATTTCATTCATACATTCTAAAAAATAATGGATTTTAAAATATTTACTGAATAAATAATTTGAGTAAATAAAAAGTACATTTTTAAATTAATTTTGAAATATATGGACATTGTAGAAAAATATACCTGATCAAAATAAAAAACTGTTTTATTTTAATTTTAACCATGTATTTTCTCTACTGAAATAAAAAATAAAAGAAATGATTTGAGAAAATTTTTAATCTCCTTAAATATATATATATGAAAATAAGATAAGTATTTTTATGATAGATATATTATAGGTTAATTCAATAAAAAATATAAGCGATCATTGAAAACATTGATTATAAAATAAATCATTAACTCACTAGTAATAATTAAATTATATCCCTTAGAAAGTGAAAACATGAAATGAAACATTAATCATCATTAAAAATTATATATTCATTTAAAATATATCAATCATGTAATATGTTTCCCCCTAAATGAAAATAGTTTCGTAATCCCAAATATGTATCAATATAGTGTAAATTTAGAAGAATTACTTCGCAAAGATCTTATCATTAGAGTGGTAAATTAAAAAATGATGTTATTATTTGTAAAAATGTAAATACACATAATGTGTTTTAAATACATAATAATAAATTTTGAGGTAATATTACCCATAATTATTGTACAACATAGCCAATGGATAATAATTATATTCTAATGAATGGAAAATCATTGATGAAACCCTTAATCATAAGTTTTGACTTTTTAAATGTCATTTAACCTCTTATATAATTTTTTTAAACAAGTTATTTATTTATAGTAGATCAATATTCATATTTATAATTTCATATATGATTCACATATAACATCTTATCACCCATTAATCAACAATATTTTATTATTCTCAATTTATTTTATTTCAACTACTTAGTTTTGTCTTAAATGAGTCATCATGAATGTTCAGGTTCTCATTAAAAGGATATAGATTCATTATCTCCAAAATAATTTTAATGTTATTAATATAATAATTATTTATTATGCACATTTTTAAAATCATTATTCACTGGTGTACATGGATTATGAATCGTATCACTATGTTGACAAGGTATGTTATACATATGCACAAGCGACATTAGTATTTTTTAAAGGTTTAAAGGTTTAAGAGGTAGGTCATATATTAAATTTCAAGTGTAGAAATAATTTCATATTTTTAATTCATATTCATTATAAAAATCACTATTACTACCCATGTAATACTATGATGGAAAAAAATTACATTAATTCAGGGGGTGGGATTCCTCCATACACACGAATAATGTTTTGTTTTCCATTTTATGGAGAAAGAGATAAATATCATACAATAAAAATAATAACATATCTCTATATGTTAATTTTCATTATATTTTAGTTTTTTCAACTTGATTTAAAGTATTACATGATAACTTAACAAATAAAACACTTCATTAGGACAATTATATTCTCCTATAGTTTCCTCCTTTGGATATCTTCTAAATAACACTGTGGTTGGTATTTTGGGAAGATCATCACCTATAAAATGTTGATGAGGAATATGATGATGGTTTTTTATATTTTGTTTAAGCTTAATTAATCAATATACATGATATAGTGAGGGTATGAGGTTCGCTTTTATAATTAAGGTAAGGGACACACATGTCAATTTTCAATGTTTTGATATATTATTATTCGCAATTTTGGATAAATGGATTCAAATTAACTCATATTAAAACATAATAAGTATATCTTCAAATCCAACAAACCATTGAGGTTCAATAAATTTTTAGGTCATATTAACCCATATTATTTTATTTAACCCCATTTTTATCCATTTTTAATCTTAACTGTGATAACTACTTTTTCAATATTAGAGAGTTATAATTTTACTAATAATGTAAAAATTGGATCATAAATTTAATTGGGATGAAATTTGGGAGAATTTATCATCCTACTTGTCTTCTTATATTATTTTTATGATTTTTCAATAATTTAATAATTATTATAAATATTAATTATAAATTATTACTAACCATAAAATTTTTGTGACACTATAACTCTCACAAAAAATTTATTCTTCTTTGTTTTCTTAATAATTTACATTAATGTTTTACTTCTTTCACAAGAATGATGCCAACATCTTGTAAGATTTTAAGGAAACTACATCATCTCAAAAAACTAAAAAATAATTTTGATCATAAAATAAATTTATTATATTTGTAAAATACTTTTCTATTTATTTATATCATATTCTTGTCTATATGTCAATGTCGAAATGAAATTAAAATCAAGATATTGACATTTTGAAATTTTTATGTTTAAAATAATATATATTCTATTATGAAGGGAAAAGGACAACTGAATTCTAGATATCCAATTTTTTGATGTACCTGGTAAAATATATCACATCCAATGAAATAATATAAACTATTGGGTCTGTTTGGATACCTTATAACATAGTTTCAACTCTGTTTTACTCATTTGACCCAAATATACGTGAAAAATGTTTTCAACAGTTTTCATTCATAATGACCAAAAAAAGGGAATTATTTACCAAAATTGAGCATCCTGATTCCCAATATGGTACAAAAAAATTATAATAAATTAATTGAGTTTTATTAAATCAAATTTAATATAAATTCTAAAAATTCACAAGAAATTGCTTTTTAGAAAAATGAGTGTCTAATAATAAACTATAACTTACATCAAAATCAAGAATATTATTAATGAAATTGGAATTAATTATATTATTTTCAATAAAAACATCATATTTAAATTATTAATAGATGAAAGATATAATAAGCCTTTTAAATTACTTTATTTATTGAATATAAATTAAGGAATTTGAAAAATAAATATAGTTAAATGTCAAATAAAAAATAAATCTATTTAGAACTATCTAAAAATGGTGTCTTATGATAATTTTGATATGATGATTTCAAAAATAATTTTTATTTTATAAAAAAAATAAAATATTGGAAAAAATAAACATAATATCAAAACACAATGCAATATCCGTCCATAACTCAATGGATTTAGAGGGTGATGAAGTGCTACTAGCCGTGTATGGTATTCCCCAGACACCAAAGGCTTTTAATAAATAACAAGTTTTTAATTAAAAGATACGTAAATGAATTTTTTATACATTAATAAACACAAACACGCACACATAACCCCCATAAATAGGGATGATAATTAATACAACCAATGACATCAATATAATCCATTCAGGAACAAAAACCCAACAGTAATTGATGTGACTAGTCCTTTAATAATCCGTGAAATAATAATCATCATCACAGTAATAGTGGAAGAATATGAGATAAAAAATAAAATTATAGAAAAGTGAATGGCCAAAGAAGTTAGATGTAATCACAAATAAAATATATATGAACCAGCTACAAGCTCCAAATCAACCAACTACTGCAACAATATAATGATAGAAACTAGAAAATTTAGAAACTGGTGCCTTGAATATGTCATGGAAAAAATATCAACATATGCACCAATGTGCCTATATAGGTGGTGAGAAAAAATAAACAGAATGAAAACCCTAGGATAAATATACCTCATAAAATTATGACTACATGTAGGTTCTCCCATAGTATAAAAAACAATCAATATGAATTTCAATGTAGTAAATATGTTTCAACACATAACATTAATAATAAGGGTTGGTTTTCTAGAAGTTGATTAAGAAAAATAGTTTCCCATTTAAAATTAAAAAAAGCACCATAATTTATAATTTATCATAATAACCAATGTTCTCACATGCACACACTCATTTATCACGAATGGCATCCCTATATTCACGAGCAGTGATACATCATTTACAAATATATTTCCTGGTGGTAATTTACTCCTCATTACATTACATTAAGCATCATGAAGAATATCTATTTAAACAAGATGCCATAAAATGAAATCAAGAACACACAAAAACTAGTATCAATCTATATAGGACCCCCAAACCGTTATACCAAGAACATGTGAAAACCCCATATATCAATTAAGAAAATAATTTTAATCATTTTGAACCTCAAATTATTGTTACACACACATTAAAATTTCAAATATAAAAAGTATCAGTATAATTTTACAGAAGCAAAAATTTTGATAATTTGAAGAGAAATAATTTAAAAACCTAAAATCCAATGTGTTCTAATAAAATTGAAGTGAAGAAAAATCACCCACATCAAGTTTGTTAATAATTAAGGATCTAACACAACTCAATATTTTCATTTCAACATTTCAATCCTCTTTCAAAATACCAGAATACCTCATAAAAAACATCCAAATAAATATATCCAAGAATAAAAACACAAATTTATGGTTTCATTAAAGGAAAACTAAGGATATACAAGATGATAATAAATAAGATGGTCATAACCATTGATTTCCATGATAAAATGATCAATTATTCACTCGAATTGAAGTTTAGACATATATTATTTCCAAATATATACATAAGAAACCTTAGATGTTAATAGGAATAGAAAATAAACCCTACGAATATTTAAAATTGTTGGCTGGATTACAACATGATGGACTCGACCCAACTTATTGCAGAAATTTTGGATTCACAATAAGAATCATCAGGTTACCATAGATTACAATAAACCTACCAGCTTATTTTAAATTCTTTATAACCAACATCGCATCAAGAATTGGTTTCACGTCATTGAAGAAAAAACCATTCACCTATCAAAACCATTTCATGTTTAATATTTCACTCATAAAATATCATTTTCATTCACAAGATAACCGATACATTTTCAAAAACCAATTTAAAACATTTACAAGAGATTTTTGAATCAAACTGCCCCAAAAAACCTTGATAATTTTCAAATAATATTCATGAATTAAAATTTTAAAACATTTATATACATATAAATAAATCTATAAAATAATTTTGAAAACATGGACATGAAATATAAATATTTATAAGAATGCATCTTTAAAACACTTAAAATAATGTTTTAGTTAAAGACTCCCATAAAAATTTTAGGATTTAAATTATATGAAACCTGAATGTAAAAGATTTTATAAAAAATTAAATAACGTTATCATAGATAAAATATGGATATGGAAATTAAAAGGGTATTTCTATACTCATTATAAAAGAATAAATGTGCATATCATCATGAAATTAATCACTGAAAGGATATTGAGATAAAATCATTTAGATTAAGTATGACTCGTCATGTTCAATCATTATCATCATGAATATTAAATTTAGTTAATTATTAAAATTATCAACAATATTTATAATTTTTATTATTTATTTTATATGACTATTATTGTGTCATAATAATTACATAATTATTTATTTTCACATCGGGCGTTTTGTCGATATTTGGTAATCGAGTCGAAAGTGAACTTGGTCATATGTAAGTAGTCTATGAGGTCATAAGTCCATCATTTCTAGAATAATATTCATAACATAATAATAAATAATTTTAATCAACTATACCTTTGAATTCATCCATTTAATATGGATATGAAAAATTAACAACGTTACAATCATGTAGATGGTAAGTCGTAGGTATGCATGTGTAACGTCTTCATTTTTAATTGACCATTACAGAATGAAGGTAATTAATATTTTATATTTTAGAAATAATAATAACATAATTATAATAATATTAATTCTTTAATTATTATTATATATATCATAAAAATTATTTGGTGAATAAAATAAATCAAATCTCTTCGTGTTGGTGATAGTTCACACGTACGCACAAACAATATTTTTATTTTTATGTGCACAAAAAGTAAGAATGTAATTGATATATTATTATCATATAATGATGAATATTTCATGAATATCACATATGAACATTAATTCCATTAGTATAACTAGTCTTTAAATACGATGATGAATAACAAACTATATTGATTCGTGAGGCTGTAGCCCGCAATAAACCTTAACAAAACGTTCATTTCCAAATTGATGAAATTAGAGATGAATTCAGGAGATGATATTATAATAATAAAACTTATGTATATTGATTATACTATATTTATTATTTCATTAGATTTTGAGATTATTTTAAGGAAAAGGAATATGAAGTAAAATAGAAATACTTAAAGAAAAAAATACCTCTTCTTTGGTTAATAACCTATGGAAAACACTTGACCACCTGTAAAGATGGTGTTCTTCCTAAACTAAGGCATCAAGAATATGGTAATGGATTCTAGTCAGGGTTTTGGGTAGATATTTGATAAAAAAGGTTTTGTAAGTATTATTAATAGAGATGAACGGGTTCGTTTTTATAAGAGAGGGGAGGGGAAACTTTGAAATTACTAAAAGGATTAAATTAATACTAATTCAATTTCGATTAAAAATTGTTCAAAAATAATTAATTTAAAATATTGAATGATTTTGGGTTGAAAAAAATTCATCCAAATGGAATTTGACTTGTTTTTAATAAGTTTTTTTCCTTATCTTTTTATTTTATCCTTTTTAACTATTACTGATTTATCAAATAATTTATATGTTGAGGAAAAAAAATTAAGAAATCAAGAAAAACGACCAATTAATGAGTAAATAATTACATTTATAGAGTTATATAATCATTTTGAAAAAATATTACATTTTAAAAAATTCTATTTCCTTTAATTAAATATTTTATATTTTATATTATGAATTATGTCAATTTTGACTTTATTCGTCACATGACTTTTAAAAAAACATAACAAATTGATTACTTTGAATAACTACATTAAATATTCTATAATATGTCAAATTCATAGGTAAAATTATTTTATGGGATAAAATATTTCAAAATTATTTATTATAATATTAATAATATCATTTATTTGATTCTTTCTTAAATAAATCTATTACTGCATCATCATTATGTCACTATTTAATTTAATTATTTATTTAATAAAAATTATAAATAAATTTTCATGATGTTTGTAATATATAAATAATTATAATGACTATTCATAGTCTAATATATCAGTTATATAACCCCATATTAAACCAATTAGTAATAAGAGACATGATTATCATATATTTTCCTTTACATTAAATTAAATGTTATAAATTCAAAAATCACACCCAAGTTGCATCTGAAGGCCACAATTTTGACCTAAGGAATGTCTTGGATTAAATTAAATCCTACAATAAGATTATGAAAAGTGTTAGGGTAATTTTCAAATACTGGAATGTTAATTTTACATTTAATTAACAAATTTACCATTGACTGTTGAAATTAAAATACTAAAGTTAGTATTCATTAAAAAATATTTTTATCCAGGTAGAGCAAATTTATTCTTCTGAGTAGAAACATTTATTTAAATTTTTGACGATTAAATTCATATAAGTGGTTAATTTAGTTTTAATACTAATCTTGTTGACAGATTGATAAAACAAGTTTTTTAAGTAGAACATTCAAAAGTTCACATTATTTTTCAATTTATTTTTAATTTGAAATTGTATCCAATGAAATAAATTATACTAAAACATAAAAACTTCATATAATTATACATTAAATCATGTAAAAAATTAAAATCTATTAATAAAAATAAATTAGAAGAAAAAGCAGTTTTGATTTATAATGCATTATTTTTTACTATTCCTTAAAATGATTTTTCTGAAAAATACCAAAAGTTAAACCAAATAAATTTTTATGTCCCACTTCTAAATAAGAATTTTATTTTATCTACAAGAATATATAAAATATAAACAACTATATTTAAAATGGGTTCTCCCTTAAAATGTGGTAAAATAAATTTTTTAAAAAAAATAGTCCTTTTATTCATAAAATTGAATTTATTCTTATATAATGTAAAGAAAACATATAAGGTGAATTTTAAATATCATATTAAATTTAAACTTTATTAATATAATCCGAGAATGGTCATTGGATTATTTTATAAATAC
Organism: Viscum album; assembly: GCA_963277665.1. Lineage (NCBI taxonomy): Eukaryota > Viridiplantae > Streptophyta > Magnoliopsida > Santalales > Viscaceae > Viscum > Viscum album. Next base: position 1,879,751,239 of record OY728161.1, read on the forward strand.
AATTATTTTCACTTAAATATTTTTTTATAAAAACATGTCCTTTATATTCATTTGGGTTTTAATTTCATTTCTAGTTAATTTTATAACCAATGAATCATTATATAAACATGTGTAAACCAATTTTTTATAATTTAGTTAATATCATTCAATCATTCCAATCTAATGACTATGAAATAACTACAACATAAAATAAAAATATTAATAATTTTTAATTTCTTGGTATAACATAGTCTGGTGTGCTACATAATATTTTGGAGAAATAATTATTGTGTTTCAGGTATGATGTCATATATATCATCCTTTTTTAATGTAATATTACAATATAATTCATAATAATAAATATGAACATCTATTATTCTATAATTACATATGATGTTACATCCTTTCCCCCATTTTGATAATATGTTCGAAAAATTTTAAATATGGGCATGTTAACTAGGGTCTCACGTTTCAAAATTAATTCATCGAAATACCACATCAGAAAAAGGTTCCATAAAAAATCCACTTTAAAATAATTAAAGTTATTTACAAAGGTCTATTGAGATAAAAAATACTTGGATTCCATGTAAAAAACATGGATACGGAAGAAAATCTAACCATCATGTTATAATAGAGAGTGATAGAAAACATGATTAAGAGAGAGTTAATGATCATAAAACAACAAATTTGTGATGGGTTAAACAGTTATCAATTTCATAATGGGAAATATAAATAGAAATTATTTTTGTTTTAAGAACATTTTTATAAGGTCAAGGAATTATTTTTCTACATAGAATAATAAAATAAGTTAATATACTTACTTGAGAAGTAGAATTTCATCCTTTTATCATTTTTTCCATAAACACATCTTTTTTTTCTAAATAATGAGTATTTAAGATGAATTTATCATTCCAAATAGAATAGAATAAAATTATAAAAAATCACATAATCCATAAACTATTAACTAAATTTTTCTATTGTCTTGAACCATTAACCAAAACCAATATGGTTAGGAAATGATAAAATAATTCTCTAAAAACAGTATGACATTGGATGAAGAAAAATTTCTTTTAACCTCCAAAATTTAACTATAATACCAAAACATCTATGTAGAAAATTCAACAAATAAAATTCTTTCAAACTCCATAAATAATAAAAAATATGATTTAAACCCAAAATTTAGATAGATTGGATCATATAATCTTCCAAGGTATGTTTTAATATTAATCTCGAAATAATATAATTCCCTCTTAATGTCTCATACCAAAAATTAATTTTCTAATCACTTATTCCTCAATATAGGTTAATTATTTCCATAAATAACCTAATTCCCCATATTTACATGATAAAAAATCATAGATTATTACTAAATATAATTCAACTGTTACCCCTCAAAGAAATGCTCATAGTATTCTATTTACATTAATCATATAAAGTTCCCAAAATAGTGAACGTCTTCCAAAATAACACTTATCTCTTAATACCCAAATCATTTTCCAATACTAAGGATATCCATTTGATAAAACATAAGTTAAAAATTGACATATTTTTATTTTTTCAACTATTTAACTAAAAAGAAAATGTCTTACTACCCAGGGACTTCACATAGGCTAGTGGTGGGTGATAAATCATTGTTACCCTTCGGTTGTGGGTTCAATTCCAATAGCCATGCTGGACGAGACAGGTCTTCACCTATCCTGTGGGTTTTCCTTTATCAAAAACTATATAATTTTTATAATATTCCAAAAATATTATAAAGAATTTAAAAATAACTGTAACATGTTTTAACCTCAACGGCTATTTTATACCTCACATTTTTCATCCCAAAAACTAATAACCCATAATTTCCTCAAGGGTGAATGATGCTAAAAATATCATTAGTTACCTTAATATTTTAGAAAATAAAGCCTCAAAAGGGGTTTATAAGACATAGAACTTATTAAAAGCCTCAAAATTATAAACCAATGATGGTATCCCTAACTCTTATGATGGCATTATAATCTCCAACATTCTCTAAAACATCCTTTTTTACCAACTGTAAGGACCCAACCTTAAACATAACTTATTCTAGTGTCTTTAAACTAGAATTCACATTATAGGATCTTTTACATTTAGAGTTTTATAGAATTAGTAAGAGAAAAATCTTTTATAGTAAATAGGTACATTATAAGGGGACACTAATACTCTTTATCCATTTTTTCACCAAAGTAAACCCATTTAAAATAAAACACGATTTATTTTCATGAAACACCTTCAATATATTAATCAAGGAAACGTATTTATCTATACCAATGTTAAGAGATGTGAAAAATATTTTAAAACATGGTATGATCAAAAAAATTTAGTATGGGACATAATTAAATTAAAATGTTTTTCCGGTGAAAACATCAAAACCCATTAAAAACATTTCTTCAAAACATATTACCAAGCATTGAGAATCATGTAGGTCCCTTGGGACATCATTACCATATCACTCTGACAATAACCTTTAAAAATGTAATGACCATATGGTGTTATTCTACCATTGGAATACTCAATTTTTTTTAGAGCTATAAAGGGGAACACCCTTCATATAAACTATATGAAGCACAACAATATTTCATGAGCTATAATGAGGCCCACTCTTCGTATAAGTGATATCAGGAAAACCCAGGAGCTATAATGGAGATCAACCCTTTATATAATCTATATTGGGCTTCCTGATTAAATTTCTAAGTACCAACACATATAATCATTCAATATTCAACATGTCACTCCAAAATTTTCATTTTCATTCATAAGATAACCAATCCATTTCCAAAAAACAATTTAAAACATTTATATTAGATATTTTTGAATCAAAGAGAACCATACCACTTTAAAACATTTAAAGGGTTATTCATGAATTTTTATTTTAAAAAAATTATGTCTATATAAATAAATCAACAAAATAATTTTCATAACATGTACATGAATTAATAATATTTAGAAGAATAAATCGTTAAAGCACTTAAAAAATGTTTTAGTTAAAGACTCACATACCACTTTAAACATTTAAAGTATAATCCACATGAAAGTATAAAATTTTAAAAGACATTAAATAACCTCAATATAGATAAAATATGGATATGAAAATTAAATGGGCTGTGTATACACTTTATAAAAGAATAAAGGAGCATATCATCAAGAAATGTCCCAATGAAAGGAGATTGAGATGAAATCATTTACCTTAAGTCTGATTGATCACGTACAATCTTTATCGTATTAAATAATAAACATAGGTTAATTATTTACTTTCTTAAGAAGAATTATAATGTTTATTATTCAATGTACATGGCTATTATCATTTCATAACAATTACTTAATTATTTATGTTTACATCGGGCATCTTGTTGATATTCGGTACTCGAGTCAATAATAAACTTGGTAGGATATAAATAGTCCATGAGGTCATAAGTCCATCATATTCAGAATAATATTCAGGAAATAATAATAAATTTTTTATATAAATTATACCTTTAAATCCATTCAATAAATATGCATTTCAAAAAGGAACAAAGTTACAATCATGGAGATGGTAATCTATATATACGCATGAGTAACATCTTCATTTTTCATTGATCATTTTTTAAAGTAGTTAACAACTATTTTATCTTTATATAATTATCATAAAATATTTAATATCATATTACTAATTTAAATACTCTAATATATATCATACAAGTAATGTAGTGAATAAAAACGAATCACATCACTTCGTAGAGGTGATAGGTCTGATATACGCATGAACAATGTTATCATTTTTATTTACCTTTAAAGTAAGATCATAATTCATATATTATTATATTATAATGATTAATATTTCATGAATATCACATATAAACATTAAATACATCATTATAACCGGTATTTAAACATGGTGATGAAAATTGAACTATATCAGTTTGTGAGGTGGTATTCCGCCATATACACAAATGAAAAGTTCATTTCCCATTTAATGAAATTGGACATGGATTAAGGAGATTATATTAACATAATAACATATCAGTATATTTAAGGTAGTTTATTAATTATTTCATCATAGTTGGAGGATATTTGATGGAAAATTATTATGAAATAAAATATAAATACTTAAATAAAACGATACCCCTTCTTCGGTTGATCACCTTTTAAGAACACCTTAACACCTCTTTAAAAAGTGTTATGCCTAACCAAAGGCCTAAAATAATGATGATTGGTTCGAGTAATGATTTTGAGAAGATATTTTCCAATCTAAAAATTTATGTAAGAATGAGTAATAGTGAGGAATGGGTGCCTTTTTATAGAAGAGGGGAGGGGCGCCATTGGAATTTTCAAAAGACATAAATTAATATATATTCAATTTAGATTAAAAATGGGTAAAAAAATAATTAACATATAATATAGGATGATTATGGGTTGATGACCACTCATCTAAAGATAATTAGATAATTTTTGTATAAGTTTTAATCCTTATCGTCTTTTATAACCTTTTTAAATCTTATCGTTTTATCAATTAATTTACATTTTGAGAGTTAAAAATTATTACCAAATCATGGAAAATGACCAATGAATTAGTAAATAATGAAATGTTTAGATTTATATCATGTCCTTGTCTGAATATTTTATTTTTATAAATTTTAGGTCATTTAATTAATTATTGTACATTTTTAGTTAAGAATTTTGTCAATTTTGATACTATTCATCACTTGAATTTTTAAGAAATCATAACAACTTTATTAATTCGAGAAAACTTTACTAAATCATCTATAATATGTAAAAAGAATCCATAAAATTATTATATAGTCTAAAATATTTCAAATGTATATTTTTAGATTATTAATATCATTTATTTGATTCTTTCTTTAATAAATCAATTAATGCATCATCACTTAGTCACTATTTAATTTAATTATTTATTTACTAAGAATTATAAAAAAATAACCATGATGTAGGTAATATTTTTATATTTATATATATTATTCATAGTTAAATATAACCCTTATATAACCCCATATTGAAATTGTTTTATTAATGAGAGACATGATTGTGACATATTTTCCTTTACATTAAATTAAATGTTATAAATGTCATAATCACACCCAAGTGGATTCTAAAGGTGAAACATTCAAGCCAATGATTGTATTTATTGAAAATAACTAATAAAATATTATTAAAACAATTATTAGAGTAATTTTATTATGTTATAATATTAATTTAATATTTAATTGCTATATTTACCTTTAACCATGGTAAATAAAATACTAAAGTTATTTTTCACCAAAAAAATATTTTGATCCAATTGGACTATATTTGTTTATATGGAGTACATCCATGAATGTATATTTTTTAAAATTATATTTATATTAGTGGTTAAATTAGTTTTAACACTAATCTCATTGACGGATCGAGAAAACGTGTTTTTTATGTAAAACGTTCAAAAGTTCATATTATTTTTCTATTTAATTTTAATTTTAAGTCTCATAAAATTAATTTCATTGTTTTAAATGATAAAACAATAATATAATTATACCTTAAAACCATGTAAAATAACAATATAACAATTGAAAAAAATTATACAAAATAAAGCTTTGAATTAAAATGCAGTATTTTTTATTATTAATTAAAACATTAATTTTATTTAGACAAACAAATAATTCAAAAAAATAAAAATTTTATGTTCTGCTTCCAAATAAAAATATTATTTTATCAAATATAACTTATAAAATTGAGAAAAACTATATTTAAAAAGTTTTCTTTTTCAAAAGGCGATAAAAATTCCTTTTTCGAAAAATATTCTTTTATTAATAAAATTGAATTTTTCTTTAATTATTTCTAGAAAACATTTAAGATGAATTTCAAACATAATATTTAATTTATATTTCATTAATATAATCCAAAAACTTTCTTTTGATTATTTTATAAACACAATTTTTTAAAAATATATAGTTTTTCATAAAAACACATCCTATATATTAAATTTTATTTTATTTTCATTTCTAGTTATTTCCATTTAATAATTATATAAACATTTGTAAACCATATTTTCAAAATTTACATGGTACCATTAATTCCCACCATTATAACAGCTATGAAATAAATAAAAATTAAAATAATATTATTATTAATATATTATTTTTTAGTATAACTCAGTCTTGTGTCCAATGTAAGATTTCAGAGAAATCATTATTGCATGTAGGGTATACTATCAAAAATAGTGTCCTTTTATAAAGTAAAATTACTACCTAATTCATAATTAATACTAAATATGAAATAAAATTTCTTATTCTATAATTACGTGGGATGTTGCAATCTCATCCACTCTAAAACTTAAATAATTATTATTATACAATAGTGTATGTCAAAAATTGGGTATTACATTCTCCAAACTATATAGAATTCTGTATATGTAAATTTAAAAATAAGTGATAGCTTTAAAAAGATTGTTACATTACTCAAAGATGATTTTCGTTCATTTCCTTGTTACCTCCTGAAATTGAACATGTTTCTATAAAAGTCTTATCAAATTAGTAGATAATCTCAAATGATATTTTCTTATCTACCCATGACCTAAACTGGTTAATGAAAAAATTCACATCAAGATCAAGAGAAACATGATCCCAACTAATCACATGGATGAGATATCGTTGATACTTCTTCAGATGATAAACTCAAAATACATTTTAAATGACACTAAATATTGATATTTGGGATTACCAATATGAAAAATTCATATTCATTTGAAAGTATCTAATGCATCAACAAAACGTGGAGCCAATTTCCCTTTCAGTCCTATGAATCAATGAATATGTTCAAGTTTTACATTTACTTAGACATGGTAACTCACCTTGAAATGTAATTGTCTGTGATGATTATACGCATAATATATCTATGATCTCTATGACGTACCCATATGCATTCAAATAATCTACTCTTCTCTATATTCTCATTGACTAAACTATGTTCTATAAGTGCTTTTTACCCTATTATGATAGATCCTAATAGATAATGATAAGGATGACCACATACTAACTCATATTAGACAATATATATCATCACTTGATGGAATTTATTATTGGATGATTATACCAAAGGTATTTAATCATCCCATGAGATTCAAAAATCCACTACAAAAACTGTGAACATATCTTCAAAAATGTTAATGGTACTTTCTGATTGACCTTCCATTTGTGAATGATATGTTTGGATATGTTCAATTGATTTATGATATCCTTATGCAATGGGTTGTATAATTAATAAGTGGATTGAGGTTATCTTCCAGACACAATTTAAAGAGAAACACTATGCATCTTGATGGCGTCTGAAATATAATACATTTCTAAATCCTCTACCATAATGGATTTTATAATTGAAAAAACAAAACCTAAATTGGTGTTTTGATCTATAATCACCCAAAAAACATCGTTCTTCTACCTCATTCTTAATAATCTTATGAAAATGTCTATAGAAATATGATCACACTACTGTAAAGGTAAAGGATTATATTGCAGAATACCAGATAGTCTTTTATGTTTGAAATTTTATAATAATATAGAATGAAATTTCAAAAAAAATATTCAAATATTCATTTTATACATCACCATATGAAATATTTCTTTATCTCCTTACAGATATTTTTAATTCCTAGTTGAATAGACCATTTTCAAATGGACATACACCAAAAATAATAATCATATAAATATTCAGGGAATTCAAGTTGCTAATGAATGATTAATAAATATTTTTCATCCATTGTATAGTAATTAAAATCCTTCATGCTATTTAGGTATGACCTAATAGTCATTCAACTAGTATAAAACATTTTTGAATCTTTGACCAATATCATCAAGTCTAGAATATGATTAATTCAAAAAAACATGCTCATTTCATTGGGAATTGTTCATATCCATGTCAGAGATCATGCTCATCAGCATCATTAAAATGGTTATAAATTTTTTTGATCAATGCTTCTACTAAAGAATTACATTTACCAGGAATTTATATATTTTTTAAGTAAAATATATTTGGTAATAAATAAATATTTATTACCTAATTTTTTGGTCTCACATAGAAATTGTTTATTTAAAATTGTAATAAAAATTGAGAGAAATTGACTATTCTTCAAAAAGATAATGCCATTACGTATCTAAGTAATTAATGGATATAGACAAGTCTATTTTATATGTAAAGTTATTATTCCCATGTATTCACAAATACCATGAAACATAGGCCACTATAGGGTTTCTAAGCATTAAAACAAATCCCAGACTAGATCCTTAAAAAAATAGGATGGGTAAAAAATAGTACGGTATCATCACAATATATTATTTAACTATTACTTGGTTCATGAAAAAATAGGATGTGTAATGATGTGATATGAAATTTAATATATATAATAATTTGTGACCATTATTTTACCATTATAATGGAACACCCTTCCATGTAAAATGATTCATGGAAAATAAAATCATTTAGAAATCATGAAACAATATGTGGCAATATCCTCCTAATCCAGGAAAACCATGTATCTAAAAAAATTTATGGTTTCTACCAAGAAACAATCTCTTTAATTTTTATAGTATCAACGCATATTCTTAAGGAATAAATTATATTCCATTGGAAGAATCTATTATTTTATCCATAAGTCACACATATAAAATGAAACATAAAAATAATGATCCCACAACATACTCAGTATAATTTCTATGTTCTCTTCATTGTAATTCCTTCTTCAAGAGTAAACCAAAATATCATCAATAATTAGAAAAATATAGTCGAGGTACCTTCATATGATAAAGTTCATCATGTCCATGAACAGAACAGGTTCATTTTGTTAAACTAATAATTATGAAGATGTATTCATAATATCTATAACAATACTGAAAAAATGTCTTCAGAATATCTCATTTCTATGATCTAAGATGATGATATTATATTTTTTGATCAATAATAGAGAACCAAATGTCTATCTTTAATTGAATAATTAGAAAATTTATTTTCTGAATAGGATATGAATTTTTTAGGGTAACTTGATTAAACATTATATAATCAACAGAAAATTAGTTAGAACATTCTTCCATATTTCTGAACAAAAGTGGTGACTCTGAACGAAATATTCTAGGTTTCATGAAACCTACTATTTTCAAATACTCAAAATTATATTTTAATTCATACAAAAATGTTTGATCCATTAATAAATATTTTTGTGACATTGGTCTTTTTATCAAATTTTTATCGACAGAAAATTCAATTTCACACTAGGGTGGCAACCAGAATAAATCAATTAGAAGGAAAAATGGGTATTGATACACTATAGAAGGAAGAGGACATTTTTTTACCTCATATTAATGAAAAATGTCAGTTGAGTGTAACATTCTATAGATGGTTTTTTCCATAGTTAATATTGTTTCCTCTCAACCATCATTTATATCCAAATCACCCTTGAATAAATGAAGAGATCTATATAAGGATGTAAACACTAGATGATTATAGTAGTTTTTGTATGGGATTTAAATTACACCATCTAATCCAACCCAAATATTGAATAAAAAAATCGTCCATATCACTATCATCACCTAGAAGAATTGTATTTCTCAATTGAAATAGAAAATACCGGTCATTTGAATCCTCTACACTCCCATTGATCAAAGGGTGTGTTGATACTCATGATATAAGGAGTCCATTACATTTCTATTCACAATTTATTACAACATAAAAGGAAAGAAAAAATATATTATGAACCAATATCAAATTGTAACTTAATGTGAGTTGATTTCAGATGAATTATTTCTTGCATTGTGTAGGGACAACTTTTCTCACTCCAGATGGTATTTTTTCTCCATATAATCGATGATTAGGTACCATGGTATAGCTCTTGATTCCCTTATAAGGCTCTTCCTAAAAAACTAAAGTGTTCCTTGATGTATCCTAGTTACCTAGTACTATGGAAAGGAACTAATCTTATATGAATATTCTATTGAAGTTTATAAATCATGAGGTTTAGTCGATCCATTTTCATTTATTGATATCATAAGATTATGACAGTACTTCTTGTGATTCACTTTCATTTATCTGTTCTAGGAATTCTTAATTATTTTAAAATAATTCCATCATTAAATTTTAGATCAAGATACACTATAAATATCTTAGTTCATCATGGACTTGTGATAAATAACATACTAAACTAATGGATTAATTTTCTGCTATCTTTCTACCATTAGAGTAACTCTTCCTCTTTGGTTTATTCTATGTATTGAATCTCCCACCTTTTCCCAAATTGAAAATGTTTTACCATAAATTAAGATTGCATAAAAGGTATCTTTCTCCCACCAATTCATTGTTGATAATTTTTGAATATCTTGTAATATAGTACAATTCCACCTTTCAGAAAATGTAACCACACTAACTCTAGAAAACCAGATATTTAGTTCTAATTCATACATTTTCACTAGATTCATGTTTTGAGAACCCAAAAGAATAAATATATTAGTAGAATATAAGAAACTAATATATACATGATTTCTATATAACATTGAAAATGTAAAATATCTAGAATAAAATCATTCTGTCAACCGCCTAATCATTTATATTATCATTTTTCAAATCCTAGGAAGAAGAAAACCAATGATAGGGGGTATCATATTCTCAATAAGGGATACCTAAATAGGATACTATAATAGTTAAATAAGGCATAATCAATATGGAAAGGAAAATATCTTTAAATGAATTCGTTTTTATCCATATATTGTAAAAAACTTAATCTATAGATAATATCTATATAGTAATGTCATAGATAGTTATAAATGAATTCTTAATGAAGGAAATGATTACCATTTGATGACATGATATAAGAAATCATAGTATTAATACTACTGAGGCCTTATGAAAATATAGTTTAAAACTATTGGTAGGGATACTCCAAAATCCCATTTTAATCTATCTTATATAATTTTCTCATGAGACCAATTTATGCATTAAGGGGATATATATTTAACCCCCCCCCCCCATCACAAAATATCCATGCATTACTCATATATCGAATCGTCAATGTAATTCTTTGTAAAATATGTATTATCAAAAAATATACATACTGGTTAAAGAATACAAATTTATCAATTATTCCCCACCCAATTCAATATATATTAACTATAGATACTATAATAGCCCGAACCTCTCTGATCCATTCCTTTATGAAAATTCAGTGTTTGAGGAGCACCGAAAGAAAACAATGACTCATTTTAAGAGTTTTTTAAAATTCAACACTTCCAATGGAATATCATTTGATGTTGAGTCTCCCATTGGTAGGTGGAGACGATAGGTTGCAATGATGAGTTGGGACTGGGGAGTAAGAATGGCGACTCGCACCAGTGTCTCGCGGTGGTGGGTCGCCATGGTTTGTCACCAGTGGTGAATTGTGATGATGAATAATCCAATTATGAGTAACTCAATGGTGACTCATCCACTAGTATGTCTTCCACAAGTGACCCACAACGTTAGGTCACCAGTGGTGACTCTTGGTGGTGACTTGTCAGATGGTGATTCATCCAATGGGGAGTCTCCCAATGGTGACTCGTCCATTGGTAGCTCATCCATTGATGACTTGGGATGGTGATTCATCTAGAGTTATCACATCTAGTATTGATTCATCCACCAGTGGGTCACCCACTAGTGACTTACAATGGTGAATTAGCCAATAGTTAGTCCTTTCAATAGTTTTTCAAATATCCATTTTCCCCAGTTTTTCTAGTTTCTCCTCTTTAACATTTTATTTAACATAAAATAAGTTTAAAACCATATTTATGTGATTTTGAATCCATTTAAAAGGATATAATTAATGTATTTAAATTTTTAATGCTCTTTAGTATTATAGATAGTCAAACACACGAGGTCTTGATCGTGATATGTCATTAATGGATTTGAAATCTCTTCTTCAATTGATATATGATTCGGAATTTCAAAATCCTAGACCATTTGTTCCATGCACATTTCATTTTAATCATGATATTGGGTTTCCCTAAACCATTCTCCCCCGATAATCCATGCATATATGTTTCACACTTGGATCGCATTTCCCTAAAGCCTTGTTCACCCCATGTTTAGCGCAAGGATGAGGTGTTGATCATTTGTTTCTCAAGGAAGGGATCCCTTCGTCTCAATTTTAATTGTGCATTATGAAGGGTCGGAATATGAATGTATCTATTATATGTATATAAGAATTATGAATAAATAAATATAATTGAATCTGTTTAATATCAATATAAAGGGGCTGGAAAAATTTATGCATGCTCCTGGATTATTATTTTGTTATTGATACTGTGTTTTGTATGGGCTCATCACCCACTAAAAATAATGGTTGTTAGTGGCCTTTGTGTGCTTACCTATGATGTCTTGTGATGTCTTGTTTTTTATCAGCTGGTTAATTTTTGTATATTAGAAATCAATTATACATGTATATTTGGTTATATAAATGGATTCCCAAGGATCAAACTTGTTCTGTGATCACTCTTATATTGAAAAAGTGTAATTAAAATAATGAGATCCTTTTTTAATCTTTAATTTATGAATTATATGGTTGTCTGGTGCTAATTTTTAAGGTAAGAAGGTATGTGGGGTGGATTGGGTGGTGTAATGGAACTCAGTTTGATAGATTGATTGATGTTGAATGGATAATCAATGTTGTGTCATGGGACTGAAACTCGGTTGTGTTTTGTTTGTGCTGTTGGGTGTGTTGTGTTTATGAATTGGGGCTGAAAATGTTTTCAATTAGAGGTGTTGATGGTTGTGGCTATGTGATGGTTATTGTTCAATTTTGATGGATGGTTTGGGAAAAATAACTTCGAATAATGATGATGGTAGTGGTTGGCATGGGCGTAATGTGGAGGGAAAATGTAGGGTGGGCTATTTTAACTTTGTTCTTCTTCCTCTGTGTGGTTTATGTTGTGTGGCTTGTGATGTGATGTAATTAGTAGCTACCCAGGTAATTATATAATTAATAAATGGATTTCTAAATAAATAAATAAAATTGGTTAAATGATTTGACTGGGGTTATAAATCGAATTGCGTCTTGTTGGGTTATTGGGCCTTTAGAGGTAGCAACAATGGTAGTTTTGTGGGAAGGTTTTTTTTTGGAGAAAAAATCCATAGGTTGGGATTAGTTTTTGATACATATTTATATATAGTTGTAATTACTTGTGATTTTTATACACACTCAACCCTAGTTTATAACTATATGCCGAACACCCCCATTATCATTGGGGAGAGTGTCTTTTCTTGACACCACTGTGGGAGGATGAATGGGTAGTTATTGGCTATTACCTACTCCCTCTTCTAGGAATTGGTATCCCAAGACTCTTTGGGAAGGTTGTGTTGTGGTTGTGAGGCCCAAGTGTCTATGGGAATGGTGTGATTTCCCATGTGTCTGTGGGATGAGATGTGGTGAGCTTTCCCAAGTGTCTTCAGGATAAGGTATGGTTGTATCCCAGGTGTGTGTGGGTGGGATAAGGTATGGTTTTGTCCTAGGTGTCTCTAGGTGGGATGTGGTGATCTTCATTTTCCCAAGTTGCATGACTAGCTTTAAGGCCTAGTTGTGTGTGGGTGTGCTGTGACATGGTTCTTGTGGAAGATTGTAGAAGCACCAGGACATTTTCGGTTAGAGTTTTAGCATTTAACTAGTGGGGAGTGGTGTGGAGTAACCAAAAATTGATGATATTTTTATATTAAATATCTTTACTAGCATTATTTGGTGAGCATGCCATGGTGTAGTTGGGATGGAAAGTATTCCTTGTTTGCTACTATTGGTTTTTGTTTTTTCTTAGAGTGTAATTAGTGTCATTCTCTCAATTATGCCTGAGGGACCACGGTTTTTTACTGAGAATACTCGCATGATCACCCAAAACATATAAACTATTTTTAGGTTTCTTGGATGATTATGTGGATAGTGATGGGACTTACTAGCTCAGATATAAGGACATTTGTCATGTCACTACTTATCTTATTAATTAGGTACTATCATCATAGTTTTATTGTATTTATAGTAGTTTTATTTGAACCATAAATGTGGGATGGATTTTGGTTTTAATTTATATATATAGATTGGAGTTGTTTTGCGATCGAACAACTTATCTTTCAAACTAAATTTCATAAAAAGGGTAATGCCTCCCATATTGTGAGATCATTATACCCTTGGTGCTAGTCACCATTTCAGGTCCTACTAGAGGCAGGACATGAGGTTCATTATCTCTCTTCATGTATTGTTAGCTTAGGAGGGACATATTTGGAGGGAGGGTTCATGATAGAATGGTAGAAGATGGTTTTTGTTGAGAGATAGGATGTAGTGTAGAGTTAGTCATAGTGAGGTTTGAATGTGTCAGTGGGGAAAAGTGTAATGTGATCTTGGTGCATGACATAGGCCTGGGAAGACCATCTAGGATAGAAAATTTTAGGCCCCCCTATGATCTGATGTATGGACTCTGAGTCTACCAAACAACCAGTTCAGGCTACACCATTTATAGGGTAGTGACCCTAGGAAAGGTAAATGAATCATAATTAATTTTTTCTTATTTTAATCACGTGTCTTGTGGAATTTTATTAAATTTATACTAAATGAATCTTATATAAAGTTCTATACAACTTGAGATTTGACGTTCCTTGTTTATCACCTCTATCCATGTCACCTGGTATCCATCCACGTGTAGTGCATACATTTGAGGCTCAACAAGCTAACTCAATCGATCAACAAATAGTTGATCGAGTATAAGAGGATGTCCAATTGTAGGGAATGTCATGTGCTTTTCTATTTCTAGCTCTGAGAAAGTATTAGGGAATCATTTCAGACATGGAGACGGAGAGTTGTCTCGGGTGTATTATGATCAACTTAATCTTGATCCAGGCTCCGATAGAGTACATTGTACCTTTGGAAGTGATCTGTATATGGGGAGTCGTGCTTCTGTGGTGTGCGTTTTACCTGGGGGAGAGGAAGGAGGTTGATGTTCTATAAGTCAATTTTGAGAAGGATTTATGACTATAATTCTTTTATTCAACCAATGAAGGATGATAAAGGGTAGGAGTTACTCTCCATATAGAATTGGAGTATTTTGGTATGGGATAAAGGGTTCAAGTTCAAAGATCTACTTCATTTTTATTTGGATCTATTTCTCAATGAGGAGTCTCATGTGAGACATCTAGAGTAGGCACTTTATCTTTCTCTCCAGTACGTGGTTACTCCCTTCACCTTTTTGACATACTTGGAAGTCCATAAGAAAGTGGAGGTAGTTGAGTATATATAATCATGAATAGGTATACCATGAAAGGGGAGACAAAAAGGTTTTTCTAAGGGGAAGGCTACTAGTATCAGGTCGCAGGTGCCAGGGCCTTCTAGGTTTCATCTAGTGGTGATTAAACCAAAACAGTTCATGTTTCGTCCTTCAGTTCCTCATGCTTTTCCAATGAACTTGGGAACAAGGTGATTCTCCAGTGGGGAATTTGGTCATCATTAGAGTTAGTGAACAATTACTGTTGGATCTTATAATGGTGGATGTGGGAAGGTCTAGCACCAGCCTCAGCAGTAGATGCTAGCAAGGCAGTTTTAGAAGTATGGATAGAAAGTTCACGCTCCACCAAGGGGAGATAGAGCTGGTAGAGATTAGCCTCAGGGTTTTTATTCGGTTCCTTGACCTGGGCATAGTTGAGGATGTGAACACTAGTAGAGGGGAGAAAGATTTGGGTGTGGTCAGTTACATTCAACATAGGTAGTAGTTCCAGAAGGTCGAGAGATCATTTGTGGTACGATCAATTTTTTGGGTACTCTTTTGGGATCTTTTTTTATTTAGGGTATTTGGAATCCCTTGTTGTAAATGGTCTCTCCCATGCTCTAGGACTAGATGTAGATAGGATTATTATGACCTTAATGTTTAGTATTCTAGTTTGTGGTTATGAAATCTTGTTTCATGTGTGCCAAGGATTTATACTGATGATGGGGTTGCATCACTCCCAAAGTGATCTCTTCTTACTACAGATGAAAACATACGATGAAATTCTTTACATCAACTATTTGTTTCTCATGCACACTGTTATTGACTGAATCTGGAAAAGATTGGTGTTTTCAAACATGGGTTGTTAGTTTATGGCTTTCATCGGTGAGGGGATCTATCAGATGGGCAGTCGGCATGTGGAGACTCTTCTTTTCTTATTGGTCAAGATGTGAGTGGAATCATTGGATGATGAGATGTATGGGGTTCCCATGGTTTTTTTTGGGAGTTCATGGATGTTTTTATTGATTAGGTTGTGAATCTACCCCCTTGATGTGATGTTGAGTTCAAGATAGACTTAAATCCCAGTACTTCTTCGATTTCAATGGCTCCTTATTGAATATCACCTTCAGAGATGCGAGAGTTGATGATCTAGATGGATGAACTGATGAAGAAGATATTTATCAGGCTCAGTGTGTCACCCTGGGTTTCCCCATTCTTGTTTACAATGAATAAAGAATGTGTTTTGAGGTTGTGAAAATACTATAGAAGGTTGAACCATGTAATGCTCAAGAACAGTTACCCAACCCTGAGGATATATTTTATTTTTGAATAGATGAGAAGAGCAAGTTGGATTTCTAAGAACAATATATGTTCTGGATATCACCAGATGTGGGTGAAGAAAGACTACATCTCTAAGAATGGTTTCATATATATGTATGGGAACTTCGAGTCTGTGGTTTCTTCATTTGGTGTTATGAATGCACCAGGCATGTTCATGGTGCTCATGAACTCTGTTTTCTATGAGATCCTTGACAGGTTCTTTGTCATATTCATTGATGACATCTTGATCTACTTGAAGTCATAGGAAGAGTATACCAAGCATCTCAGGACTATTTTATAGGTCTTTTGATGCCACCATATGTATAGAAATATGTCCATGTTTATGTTCTGGATGTGAGATGTGTACTTCCTTGTGCATGTGGTGTCTCTACATGGTGTAGTAGAGGACCCATTGATGGTTGAGGAAGTTATTTATTGGGAAGAACCCAATAAGGATGCAGAGGTTTGTAGTCTTCCCTATTTTCTAGGCTATTATCCTATATTTTTACCCAATATCTCTTGAGTTTCAACTCCACTGATATCTCCACCTAGAAATGATTGGCATTTTTTGTGAATTGAGAAGGTCCAGGTAGTGTTCGGATATCTGATGGGGTTGTTGGTTAGTGCTCCAGTACTCTGGCTTAAAAAGGAATGGGAGATGTTTGAGGTTTTTTTGATGTTTCTCATCTGGGCTTGGGATGTGTGTTGATGAAACAACATGGAATGATATATTATGTAACTAGCTAGTCATTTCCCCAAGAACATAACTATTCAAACCATGATCTGAAGCAAGTGGTGGGTTTGTTCACTCTGTAGTTTTGGCGACATTACCTCATTGGGGAGCTCTTTGTGGTCTTCGTAGAGAACTAGATCTTGATTTATATTTTTTTCTAGTGATATTTTAACTTGTGATAGAATAGGTTGATGGAGTTTCTTCATAACTATGATTTTGACATATCCTACACCTTATTAAAGGGGAATGTTGTTGTCCATGCCTTTTATAGAAAGTCATAGAAGGAGGTAGATCAAAAATTTATGGATTCTTTGAAGGTGATGGAAGAGTTGGAAGCCTTGCAGTTAGATCTAGGAATAGGTGAAAGCAAAGTCTATTTTTTCATATGAAATTGTAGACTTCTATGAGGCATCAGTTTTAGGAGTCTTATTGGGGAGACTTAGATTAAGTGGTGATGTGTGATCTAATTAACCATGGTGATGATCTGAAGGGATGTTCAGAGGATGGTCAGAATAAGATTATGTTCCATGAAAGGATGCGTGTACCAATGGAAATAAAAGAGGGAGTTATCTGTGAGTTTCAATGATCACCATTAATAGTACACCCATAAGTTTCCAAGATGTACCACATCATAATATAGTAGTTTTTATGGATCGGGATAAAATGGGTATTATAAGATTTTGTAGTGAAGTGATTAGTGTTCCAATAGGTGAAGACTGAGCACTGTGTTCCTAGTGGTTTTTTGTAGCCCTTATATTTCCCCAAGTGGGAATGGGATGAAATCTCAATGGATTTTATCACATCATTACCTTGGTCTCAGGGAGGCTATGATGAGATCTCGGTAATAGTGGATCGGTTGAAAAAATTGACTCACTTCTTAGCAATGAAAGAGTTTGGTGCCCTGGATTACTTGTCCAAGAGGAATATAGATTTGGTTGTGTGAATTAATGGAGTTCTAAGATCCATTATTTTAGATCAGAATACATGTTTTACCTCCTGAGCTTGGAGGGCATTACAATATTCTTTTGGCAGTCAGTTACACCTCCACAATACTTTTTACCCTCATATAGATAGGCAGACAAAGAAAACTATCCATAGATTAGAGGACAAGTTGCAGACATGCATCTTGGACTTTGGTAGATCATGGGTGAGAAACTTTCCCTTTGTAGAGTTTGCTTACAATAAAATCATTCACTCTTCCATTTTCATGGCTCCATTCTAAGCCTTGTATGGATGTCCAAGTCGTTCTCCTTTGTGCTGGACATAGGTTGGGGATAAAAATGTTATTGGTGCTAAGGTAGTGAAGAGCACAACAAAAACGTTTCATCTTGTTTGTGAGAGTGTGAAAGAGACATTGGATTGATAGAAATTACACTCAAATAATAAGAAGAGGCACTTGGATTTCAGGGTTGGGGACCACGTGTTCTTGATGGTTTCCCCTCGACAGGGGTAGGGGAGGTTTGGAAGAGGTAGAATGCTTCCTCCTTTGTTCATCATAACCTTTGAGGTTTTGGGTAAAGTGGGGTGGTGGCATACCAGTTGGAACTACCACTGAAGTTCGAGAAGGTCCACAACATATTTCATGTCTCTCAGCTTCATCGGTATCTTCATGTTGACTCCCATGTCATATACTGGGCAGAGATTGATTTCAAAGATGATGTGACATTCATGGAGTGTCCAGTAGAGTTCCAGGAACATTGGTAGAAGGTGTTTCACATATATAATATTCCCTTGGTTTGTTTGTTTTGGAGTCATGGTGGCACGGAGGATAGTACATGGGGAAGGGAGATGTAGATGTCTGCCCAGTACCTAGAGTTGTTTGGAGCTTTTTCTCTGTTTCATATTCTATTGTAATGTTTGAACATTATTTTATATTATGATATTCTCTCCTTACTTTGTGATGTAATGGGTTGAATGTACTTTTATGTATTGACATGTGGAAATGTGAGGACTTCATTCCTAATTGAGATGCATTAATTGATATGTGATTAAACCCGTGTGGGAGAGTCTGTTCCACCTAGATCGGATAGTATTAGGACATGGAAGAAGGAATTCCCTGATTCATATGTCTGTATAGTGTGGATTTTGTTTTTTTGTGGGGTGTCTTATGGATGGTAGGGGTAGAACATATCAGGGGAGGTGTTCATAGATGTTGGGGTTTCACTCCAGCTTTTGAACAATATAGGGTGGTTTATATTTAGACCTTGGGGTGTCCAAATCATAGGGGTATTTCAAGTATATCAAGATCCTTGAGAGGTATCTTAAAGGGTGGTTTTTCAGACCTCTCCTTCTTCAAGGATTTTTTTTTGAGTTCTCAAGGGTTTGAATAGTTTTAGAGCTATATAATGTAATGGCATGAACCTCTCCGATCTATTCCTTTGTGAAAATATAGTGCTTGAGGTGTCCTCGGAGGCAACCATGACTCATTTCTTGAGTTTATCAAAATCCCATTTTTCCAATGGTATCTCATCTTATGGTGATTAGTTCACTAGTAGGTGGTGATGGTAGGTCGCACTGATGAGTCAGGACCGGTGAGTCAGAATGGTGACTCGCACTGGTGCCACATGACGGAGAGTTGCAACATTAGACCCCATTGGTGACTCTTGATATGTACTCATCCAGCATTGAGTCACCCAATGGTGAATAATCCCCTAGTAGATCATCCACTAGTGACTCTCAATGGTAGGTTTCTAGTAGTGACTCACGACACTGACTTTTCAGATGGTGAGTCATCCAACGGTGAGTCTCCCAATGATGACTTGTCCACTGATAGCACACCCAGTGGTGACTCACGATGGTGAGTCGTACAGTGGAAGCTCATCCAGAAATGAGACATCCACTAGTGAGTCACCCACCAGTGACACATGAAGGTGACTCACCCAATGGTGAGTCATTTCCATTGTTTTTAAAATTTCCATTTCTATCCTAATTTTTCTAGTTTCACCCATTTAACATTTCATTTGATGTAAAATTATTTAAAACCATATTTAAGTGATTTTGAAGCTATTTCAAAGGATATAAAATATTTCTTTGAATTCATAACACTCGAGAGGCTTTTAGATAGTTAAAAATGTGTGGACTTATTCATGATCCAACTTTAAAGGATTTTGAAACCCTTTCTTCCATTAATATAGGATATGGCCTTTCTAAAGGTGAGACCCTCTCTTCTGTGTACATTTCCATTTTCTCTTTATATTGGATGTCCTCGAAGCATTCTTTCTCAATGAGGTTTGTAAATATGTTGATTCCTTGGATTATGGTTCCCTAGATCCTTAAACACCCCTATTTTTTCAAAAGGAGGAGGTAATGTTTGTCTATTTCCTGAGGTATAGATCCCATTAACTCTCTCTTATTTGTGTATAATGTGTAGTCAATATATGATTTCATCTCTTTTGAAGTTATAATAATTATGAATAAATAAAGAATATTTAATATATTTAAAATCAATATAAAAGAGCTGGAAAAATTGATGAATGCTCCTATTTTATTATTTTCTTGATGATAGTGTGTTTTATATGGGATAATCACACACTAAAAATCATGGACATTGGTGGCCTTTGTGTACACACTTATTATTTCTTGTGGTGGATTGTTTTTGATCAATTGTTGGATGAATGTATATATGCAATTTATTAACCACATATATTTGACTGAATAAATGTATTCTCCATGAGTGAACTTGTTGTGTGACCCCCCTGGATTTAAAAAGTTGTATTAAAAGAACAAGAGCCTTGTTAAATGTATAATTTGTTCCTTTTATGGTTCATTGGTTCTACTGTTGAGTGTACGACTGTGTGTGGGGTGGTTATTGTGGTATAATGTAATATCTAGTTGAGATATTGATTTATTATGGAATGGAAGAGTGATGTTGGGAAATGTGATTGCAACTGGGTTGTGTTTTGTTTGCATTGATGGGTGTGATGTGTTTTTACATTAGGGCTATCGATGGTTGTGATAATAGGTGTTGATAAGTGTGGGTATGAGACGGCGTATTTTTTGTTTTGGATTATGGTTTTGGCTGAATGAATTTGTAGAATGATGATGGAAGTGGTTTTCATGGGCATAATGTGGAGTGGAAATGTGGAGTGGGATATTTTAAATGTGATCTTCTTCCTCCATGTGTTTAATGTTGTGTGTTTTGTGATTCGTTGTGCTTGGTAGCTACCCAAGTTGGGATGGAATGAATAAATGGATTTATAAATAAATAAATAAAAGTGGTTAAATGATTTGGATGGGGCTATAAATCGAATTATGTCTTGTTGTGTAGTTGATCATTTTGATGTAAAAGTAATGGCAGTTTTGTGGGATGTTTGTTTGTTTGGAAAAATCCATAGGTTGGGAGTGGTTAATACTAATAAATATAGTTTTACTTCCTTGTGATTTCTATATTCACCCCACCCTAGCTGATAACTATGGGTTGAACGCCCCCATTGTCCTGGGGGACCCTTTTCCTAAACTCCTAGTGGGAGGATGGATGGATGGTTATTGGCTCTTCCATGCTCCCTCTTCTAAGCATCAGTATCCCCAGACTCATGTGTAGGTTGTGGTGTGTTTGTGAGGCCCGTGTGTTTATGGATTAGGAGTGATTTCCCATGTGTCTATAGGATGAGATGTGATGTGTCTTCCCATGTGTATTGTTTTTGATTTATGGTTGTGGCTTAGGTGTCTGTGGGTGGGATGTGGTGAGCCTCATTTTCCTTGTTTTAGGACTAACACTATGACCCAGGTGTGTGTGGGTGGGTTGGGACATAGGGATTTTAGAAATGTGTGGAAGAATCAGGGTGTTTTCTATTAGGTTGTGAGCATTTAACTAGTGGGAAGTGGTGTGGGGTACTGAAACATCATTGTTAATTTTATATTACTTTACTTGATTTGAGTTATTTGGTAAGGGTGCATTTGTGAGGTTTGGATGGCTAGTATTCCTTGTTATGTGTGGTTGGTTTCTGTTTTTTTTTCTCATAGGGGAATTAATATTATTCCCCCACATGTCTATGAGAGACCTTGGTTTTTTATACTTAGTATAGTAAAATGATCTCCTTATGTATATAAAACTATTTTCAGGGTTCTTAGAGGATTATGTAGACTATTATGGACTTTACTAGCTTAGGGAAGGAGACAGTTTTCATGTCGCAGCTTAGCATGTCCTTGTGGTACTTACTTTGGAGTTTTATTGTATTTCTATTCGTTTAATTTGAAAAATTCTTGTGGGGTGGAATATGGATTTACATAATATATAGTTCATGGAGTTGTTTTGGGATGGATCATCTTATCTCCCTATCTTATTTTCTTCAAAAGGGGTAATTCCTCCAATATTGTGAGGTCTTCTTTCCCTTGGTCTTAGTCTCCACCCCAGGGCCTAATAGAGGTGGGAATCAAAGGTCATTATCTATCTTCCTCAATTTCCAACTCAAGAGGGGAATATTTGGTGGGATGGGGTCTTGAAAACACTATATGTATAAATGTTTTAAAACTCAGTCAATAATCATATCCATGATAACAAGAATATGGCTATTGAAGAGAATTGTAATATATAATGATCAAATGTAGATGAATTTTTTAAAAATATGTTATGATAAAAACTTATCCCCAGTGTAGAATAAGTAAAATAAAGGAAAATTTTTATTAAATAAAAAAATAAAAAATAAAAACAATCAATAACATTTTTTAGGAAAATATACGTTTTTCATATAAATTTACATTTAATAACAGAAAAATTTCAAAAATATTAAAGTTAACATTCCTTCAAAATAACATTTAAAACATGTAATGGATGCATTAAAACTTATAAATTTCATAATAGAGGGAAATTATGCACATTATACATATCTTAAAATAGGATATTCCTTTCAATCTACTGAAAAAAAACTACATTATTCAGTAAATGACATGAATTTTTTTCTTTAAAAATCTTTAAAAAAACTCTTGGGTATAAATTTATTTTAATAAATAAATATATGATTGTAATAAAATGGGATCATTTTTAAGGAAATACTGACATGGAAGGAAAATATATCTAACTAAAATATCAATAAGATATTTGTTTATTTAAATACTTCATTGGTTGATACATGTTCAGGGTAGAGTAGATATTGGAAGAAAATATAGAATCTCATTTAAAAGAGTAAACATGATTATAACTTTAACCAACATGAATGAATATATATTTATGATAAATACCAATAAGGGATACTTTTATAACAACCCATACTTTACATACATGGTTATTACTTTAAAATTGAAGTACACTTATTACAACATATAACAAAACCATGAAAGGATCGTATAGGTATAGTGTCTTTAGAAACTAGGAAACATAAACAACTGGTTCATAAAGCATCTGCACTGTCTCCCATTTATTTCATCATATCTATAGTCCCTTTTGGCATATCTTACTTAATAACCTTCTTCCTGACCTGGGAAAAGAAAACATACAAAAGGGTGAGCTCAAATGCTCAGTAAGGGTAAACAAAAGAAATATCAATAACATCATATTCCTAAGAACATAACATTTTGGAAATCTTATCCTACAAAAGAGATCATAATTTCATAACATGGGATAAATCATAGTAATAAAATATAATCCCAATAATAATAACATAAAACATGAAACTTTGTGGCATACACACATAATCATAGAGAATCATTTCTTAGTAGTCAAGACTCCTATCCAAGACTATCTTAGCGGACAAAGTCCATTTCTGAACCGAGTTCACTCCTTTTTTCAGTCCTGTTTCACTGAACCGGTTAAACCTTCCATTCCAGCCATGACTGTCTCATGAGGTATAATTATTTACCCAATGAATTTGAGGGAGATATAGGTCCCACCCATCTCATAATGATACCATTCTTATGTGTGCCACAAAACCAAAAATCATACATCATTGCATAACCCGTGTAATAAAAATGGGATTCATAAACATCGTGACATCATAAAACAATTCATATAAGATACAGGAATTCATAAAAATAATTCCATCACAACATAATCAAATCAATGTAATAATAGGGATAGAAACAGAACCCTATATTATCTTAGATGGAAAATAATTTTGATAAAACACTTGAACTCCATTCTTGAGAAAAATATCCTTTCTACTTCAAAAACACTTTTCCTTTCTTAACATGTCATACAATATTAAACTAAAATAATTTGATTAAAAATAAACATAATAACTTGTAAAGGATGCTTCTTGGAAATAATGGTTTAAAAATCCATTCATGTCGTATAAGTTTAAAAAAATTCTTCCCGTACTTTGGTCGGAAAAGTCAAAAAGTACATCGTACGAAAAACGACAAAAGATTCTATTCATATCTTTTACTAAAAACTAACCTAAGGGTAAAATTGGATTTATAAAATTATAGGTGGATGGAAATAATATTACATATTGAGGAAACATGGATGTGGATGATAAATATTCCCCAGTAAATTCTGAAGTATAAACAATCTCGGATAAAAATGAGATTGTGAGATTTTCCCTTACCTTAGGTACGATTTGCTTTGTAAGTGTCCGAACCTCCAGTATAATGATTTAAATAATGTCATTCACTTATTAAATAATCATAATCATTGTTATGATATCATATATGTTCATATTCTTAGCTTCTTATTATTAATATTTCCTTGCTACTTGTTATTCGGGTGTTTATTACTTTTTGTTCTTATGCGTGTTTTGTCGAATAAATTCTTATTATTCTCTTTAGGTTATAGATACCTTATTTCTGGAATGGTATTAGTTTACTATCTATCATATTTAATTATTCAATTCATTTATTTAATCATTATGAAATGAAGATCATGTATAACGATTCGCATCACATCGTGGAGACGGTATTCGCACGAGCGATGATATCATTCCCATGATCGTGGAATTGTATTGGAGTGTATGTATACTATTTCAGAATCAATAAATATTTAAAATAATAATATAGAGTCATTTATTTGCACCATTATATCCATCAAAGTAATGAGGTGATGGAAAATAGAATACACCACGGCGTAGAGACAGTATTTCGTACGTACGCACGCGTGGTGATTTCGTTTTCCATAGGATGGATAGATGGTGAAATAGGGTTGCTTCATACTTATAATAACATATCAGTATATGAGTGATACTTATTTTATTACTTCATAATGAAACAACTAAATAAGAAGAAGTGAAAGAAGAAATAAAGTTAAAAGAATCGGTATCAGACGTTACCTCCTCTTTAAAGCGCCTCTTTGAGACCACCTTTTAGGGCACTAAAATTGGTCTTTGAAGAATACCAGGACCTCTAGGGTGTTTCTAGGGAAGTGTAGAATATAATTTTTCAGGTTTTTCCTAAGATTGAAGGCTCAAAGTTGTGTGAGGAAGAGAGAGAGGAGGTGCCCTTTTATAAGGGATGAGAGGGGAACCTTTGGAAAAACTCAAAATATTATTTTATTATAAAGTCATATTTGGTTTTTAATAGCTCCAAATTAAGTTATTTTGAAGATAATGTGGGGATGGGTCTAAATAATCTCATCCAATAGAATTTAGACAAGTTTAGGGTTCTATTTTAACCTTATCATTTAGATTTAACTTTAAGTTAAATAATTTTACTTTTACTGTGTCTTTTTGTTTTCTTACACTATAAGGTTAATAAACATACCATAACAAGCCAAAAAAACCCTAAGTTGTTTATTATTAAAATATATAACCATATATAAGTCATTTGTCCAATCCTTATATTTTTAAAAATAAAATAACAATTAATAATATAATATTTTTTTTAAAAACTATTTTATGTTAGTTTTTACACTATTTGGTAATTGATTTTTTTGAAAATCATAAAAGAAAGATCAGTTCGAACAAAGATAATTAAATAAATAATAAAATTTCATATTAACATAGAAAATTATTTTAATTCATAAAAAGTTTCATATTACATTTATTTGGTTATTTATAACATCAATTATGTCAATATTTCTTTAATAAGATAACTACTCCATCATAATTGTGTCATAAATAACTTAAATTATTTAATGTGTAAAAATTAAAAATAAAATATAATTATATAGTAAATATTTTTATATTTCTAATGAATATTTATAGTCGAATTTATCTTATGTAGAACCCTATATTAAAAATGATGTAATTATAAAACTTTGATTTTAACTATTTTAACCCTTCTTTAAATAAATTAATAATAAATGTCCTAATCTAATCCATGTGGTCCTAAATGGTAATATGTTATTCCTAAGGTTGTTTTTGGTCGAATTACACTTATCCAATAGAATTAGGACATGTGTTAGGGTAAAAATAATATCATTTTTACCCTTAATTACCCTATTTACTTTTAACCGTGGTAAAAAAAAGTAAAAAGTTACTATTCACCAAAACGTATTTTCATCTCATTGAACAAAATTTTACTTACTAACATCAACCATGTCTCTCGGGTTTTTTAAATTTCATTCACAGAAGCGGTAAAATTAAGTTTTATGCGAATTTGGAAATTCTCCTAGGAGGTGGGTAAAAGACTGTGAAAAGTTCAATAAAATTTTTATATATCTAAAATTATTATAAAATGACTCTAATTAGTTACATTGAACTTATATATGTATTATGTATCAATTTTGACCTAAATTAAATTTAAATAAAATAAATAATTATTTAAATAAAAATTAAGTTTTTAAATAGTAACCCAGTGTTTTCACTTTTCATCAAAAAATGAAAGTTTTCAGAAAAATTCAAAAATTTCACCCTAGGCTAATTTCGATATTCTGAATTCAAAAATGAAGTCCATTTTGAAAAATAAAATTTAAAAAATTTCAAAAAGTGGGTATTACAATTCCTAACAGCTAGTTTTAATAATATTTTAATTGCATGTCGTTGTTTAGTGAAACTAGATATTGCGTACAACACAAGCTATCGAGGAAGGCCGCGGTTGCGTGTAAAGCAAGACAAGCTAGTGTTGTGTATACTGAATGATTCGCTTGATGATGTATATAACATAAAAACAAAATATTTATCATAAAAGTCTCAGGTGTTACATTCTACACCCCTTAAAGTGAATTTTGCCCTCAAAATTCGTCACTTTGTAACAAACAGATGAGGATACCTCTTCCTCATAATATCCTCAAGTTCCCATGTAGCTTCTTCTAATTGGTGGTTCCTCCATAGAACTTTTACCATGCAAGTGGTCTTGTTCCGTAGGACTTTTTCGCTATGATCCAGAATCTCTATCGGCTGTTCTTCATAAGAATGATCTTGCTCTAGTGGCACAACTTCTGATAAAACTACAATTGAAGGATCAGGTATGTACTTTCTCAGGAGAGATACATGGAACACATCGTGAACTTGGGAGAGATTCGGTGGAAGCGCCAATCGGTATGCTACCTTCCCAACACGATCCAGTAATTCAAAAGGACCGATATATCTAGGGCTCAGCTTTCCCTTCTTTCCAAATCTCATTACTCTCTTCTAAGGAGATATTCATAAGAACACTTTATCACCCACTTCAAACTCTAGGTCTTTTCTTCGGTTGCCAGCATAACTTTTCTGTCGACTGTGACCTACTCTAATGTGTTGTTGAATAGATCTGACCTTTTCTTCCATCTCATCAACAAGATCAGGTCCTAAAAGCTTTCTTTCCCCAACTTCATCCCAGCAAGTTGGAGTCCTGCATTTCTTTCCATAGAGAGCTTCATAAGGAGCCATCTGAATACTGGAGTGAAATCTATTATTATAAGAAAATTCCACCAAATTTAGGTGTTGATCTCAACAACCCTTGAAATCCATAGAGCAAGCTCTCAACATATATTCTAGATTTTGAATTTTCCTCTCAGACAGACCATCTGTCTAAGGATGATAAGAAGTGTTGAAACTCAACTCTGTATCCAGAGTATGCTGAAGACTTCGCCAGAACTTCGAGGTAAATCTCGGATCCCGATCAGATATAATGGAAAGTGGTACTCCAGGCAATCTTACCACTTCCTTTACATATATCCTGGCAAGCTGATCTAGAGAGAAATCCTCTCTAATAGCAATGAAATGTGCCAACTTTGTAAGATGATCAACTATGAACCTGATAGCATTATTGCCTTTGGATGTTTTATGAAGTCTAGTGACAAAGTCCATAGTGATGTTTTACCATTTCCATTCTGGTATGGGTAATGGTTGTAACATCCCCTTAGACATCTATCTCTCACCTTTAACTTGATAACAAACCAAGCATCGAGAGACATATTCAGCAATATCTCTTTTCATGCCATCCCACCAGAAGTAATATTTCAGGTCTCTATACATCTTTGTGCTTCCAGGATGAATAGAGAATGAAGAACTATGAGCCTCATCCAGCAGCTCCTTATTTAATTTTGGGATGGGAGGAACACAAACCTGATTCCTGAACAATATTATTTCATCACAATCAAGGTTGAATTCAGGAATATTTATCACCTTATTTTGTATCTCTACATCTTCTTTTCTATGCCTCTTTAATCTTCACATGTATAGATGGTTGAACATTCATTTGAGAAAGATACAATTTTTCCCCTTTCATTATAATTCCAAGATCTATCCTTTGTAAATCCATAAATATTGGATCTTTTGTGATCCTCATCATGGATAAGCTAGCATGGTCTTGTCGACTTAATGCATCTTCCACCTTGTTTTCTTTCCCAAGGTGGTAATGAATTGAGCAGTCGTAATCCTTAATCAGCCCCAACCATATTCTTTGGCGCATATTCAGCTCCTTTTTTGTGAAAATAAACTTTAAAATTTTATGATCAGTATAAATGTCACACCTTTCTCCATAAAGATAATGCCTCCAAATCATTAATGAAAATATTACTGTAGCTAACTCCAAATCATGAGTTGGGTAATTTTGCTCATGGATTTTCAACTGTCGTGTGGCATAAGCTATCACCATTTCTTTTTTCATGAGAACACACCCCAATCCCTTCTTGGAGGCATCACTATAGATCACAAACAATGCTACACTACAAGGAAGTGTGAGCACAGGTGCACTGGATAACCTTCTTTTCAACTCCTTTAAATTCTCTTCACATTCCTCCATCCACATGAACTTAACTACTTTTTGATTCAACCTAGTGAGTGGATTAGATAATCGTGAAAAATCATTCACAAAATGTCGATAATATCCAGACAAACCAAGAAAACATTGGATCTCAGTTATTGTTGTTGGTCTTGACCATCTTTCGATAACCTCTGTTTTTTCTGGATCCACATATATCCCATATTTTGAGATTATGTGTCCCAAAAATGCAACTTTTTAATGCCAAAATTCACACTTGGTAAATTTTGCATAAAACTTCTCCTTTCTCCGGGTCTTCAATATAATTCTCAAGTGATCTTCATGTTCTTCCTTTATCTTTGAATAGACAATAATACTGTCTATAAAGACTACCAAAAACTGATCAAGATAGTCTCTAAAGACTCTATTCATTATATCAATGAAGATAGGAGGGGCATTAGTAAGACCAAATGCCATCACTATAAATTCATAGAGTCCATAACTTGTACGGAAAG
Organism: Viscum album; assembly: GCA_963277665.1. Lineage (NCBI taxonomy): Eukaryota > Viridiplantae > Streptophyta > Magnoliopsida > Santalales > Viscaceae > Viscum > Viscum album. The sequence goes on from OY728161.1 coordinate 1,879,781,022, forward strand.
CCGTCTTTGGTATATCCACACCTTTGACCCTTAATTGATGATACCCTGAATGAAGATCAATCTTGGAAAAGTATTGAGATCCTCATAGTTGGTCAAATAAGTCATCAATGCGCAGGAGAGGATATTCTTTCTTGATAGTGATCTTGTTAAGTTCTCGGTAATCAATGCAGAGTCTCATTGATCCATCTTTCTTCTTAACAAATAGAATCGGTGCTCCCCAAGGTGACATACTAGGGAATATGAATCCTTTATCAAGATTCTCTTGGATTTGCTTCTTCAATTCCTACAACTCAATAGGGGCCATTCTATAAGGTATATTTGAAATAGGCAAAGCACCCGGTACGAGGTCTATTGAAAACCCAACTTCACGATTTGGTGGAAGACCCGACAATTCCTCTGGAAAGACATCGTAAAACTCCCATAAAACGGGAATATTCTTAATCGTGAGTTTCTCTCCAACCATTTCAGATAAATAACCTTTATTTAGTGGAATCAAGACCCATAATATGGAAGAAATTTCCACTGGAAGGTTATGTTCATCCTTGCATTGATAGATGATCATAGATTGATCTGGAATATGAAATGTGACTTCCCTTCATTGGCAGTTGATATGAGCTCCATATAGAGAAAGCCAATCCATTCCATGAATCACATCAAATATCACTATAAGAAGGATCACAAGATTTGTAGGAAGCACTTTCCCACAAACTTCAATTGGAGAAGAATTATAAACCTTTGATGCGACTGTTGTGCCATTAGGGGTTGTCACAGCTAACTCAACATCTAATTGTTGATGTAATACGGCGATACCCTTAGAAAATTCTTCATAAATAAAAGAGTGGGTGGATCTAGAATTAAATAAAACATTTTCTACTTTAGAGTGGATGGTAAGTGTACCTTTCACCACATCGTTATCATACTCCACATCGCTGATAGAAATTGCATGTGACTTTCCTTTGTATTTAGCCTTAAGAGTTTGTTGACGTCTATCATCATCAATAAAACATGGATTTGGGCATTGATTGGCATAATTCCCCATTTCCTTGCACTTGTAACATTGAAGTGTAGGAGGTGCACTCAATGTAGGATTTTCTTTGTTCGCATTACTAGACATATTCTTACCATCATTGCGGCATTCAAATGCCCAATGACCTTCCTTTCCACATTTGAAACATTTACTCGTCCCTTTAAGACAACTGCCTCCATGTTTCTTTCCACACTTTGAGCATAAGGGAAAACTCATCTTCTTTTCAGTGTGATCTTTAGATTTTCCTTTGAATTCCATTTTCCTCTTCTTATCAAACCCATATGACTGATGGGTTACTCCAATCTCCATATAAACCTTGAGAGCACATCGAATAATTTCTTCGTAGCTATTGAAGTCCCTTATGGATAACACCCTTTGAAGACTTTATTTTAAGCCACTAAATAATCGATCGATCTTACTCTCAGGTTGGATAATAATACCAGAAGCATACCTTGCAAGTCTTGCAAAATTTTCTTCATAGGTACCAACAGATTCATCATCCTTTTTCTTTAGTTCAAGAAACTCCTTCTCCATATTTGTTCGAAGAATACGAGGGATGTACTTATTGAAAAATAAGTTCTTGAACTCATCCCATTCCATGGATTCAATTTCATCACTTTTCCTTCTATTATTGATAAGATTCCACCATTGATCAGCATCTCCTTCCAAACGATACACTGTTAAGATGACTTTATCATGTTTAGAACATTGAAGAACTGAAAATATCTTTTCAGTGGTACTGATCCAGTGTTTAGCCACTAATGGATCAGAAGACCCGCTAAATGAAGGTGGGCGCTGCCTCATGAAGGATTCAACAGAATGTTTCTCCTTAAATTGCTCGTTTGGAAGTCCTGAATGATTCATAGTTGGAGAAAGTTGTGTGAGCATGGGTAAAATATTTTTCATTCCATCTCCCATAACGTTTGGTTGCTCAGGGGGAAAATCATTGCATTGCCCGTCACATTCCACATTAGCACAGTTCCTTCAGGTTCCAGCCATTGACTAAAACCAAGAAGAATAGTTTGAGAAATACTAATTATAATAGGAAAACCACATAATCAAGAATAAAATTTCACACTTAAGGTATTATCATAGGTTTTTCATGGCTATTTTTAAAACACTAATATCATGTTCTATGATTAGACTTATCCTTAGGGTTCTTACTAAGTCTTTCACATCCTAGTTTCCAAAGGTTGACTATACCTTCCCTCTGATACCAAATATAATGACCCATACATTACATACATGGTTATTACTTCATAATTGATGTACACTTATTACAACATATAACAAAACCATGAAAGGACCGTATAGGTATAGTGTCTTTAGAAACTGGGAAACATAAACAACTAGTTCATAAAGCATATACATTGTCTCCCATTTATTTCATCATATCTAGAGTCCCTTTTGGCATATCCTACTTAATAACCTTATTCCTGACCTAAGAAAAGAAAACATACAAAAGTGTTAGCTCAAATTCTCATTAAGGGTAAACAAAAGAAATATCAATCACATCATATTCATAAGAACATAAAATTTTGGAAATCTTAACCTGCAAAAGAGATCATAATTTCATAACATGGGATAAATCAGAGTAATGAAATGTAATCCCAATAATCATAACTTAAAACATGAAACATTGTGGAATACACACATAATCATAGAGAATCATTTCTACATAGTCAATACTCATAGCCAAGACTATCTTAGCGGACAAAGTACATTTCTGAACCGAGTTCACTCCTCGTTTCAGTCCTGTTTTACTGAACCGGTTTAAAATGTCGTTCCAGCAATGTCTATCTCACGAGATATAATTCTTTACCCAATGCATTGGAGGGAGATATAGGTCCCACCCATCTCATAATGATACCATTCTGATGTGTGCCACAAAATCAAAAATCATGCATCATTGTATAACCCATGTAATAAAAATGGGATTCTTAAACAGTGTGACATCATAAAACAATTCATATAAGATAAAGGAATTCATAAAAATAATTCCACCACAACATAATAAAATTAATGTAATAATAGGGATAGAAACGGAACCCTATATTATATTAGATGGAAAATAATTTTGATAAAACACTTGAACTCCATTCTTGAGGAAAATATCATTTCTACTTCAAAAACATTTTTCCTTTATTAAAATGTCATAAAATTTTAAACTAAAAGTATTTTATTAAAAGTCAACTTGAAAACTTGTAAAGGAAGCTTCTTGGAAATAATGTTTTAAAAATCCATTCATGTCATATAAGTTAAAAAAACATTCTTCTCGTACTTTGGCCGGAAAAGTCAAAAAGTACCTTGTACGAAAAACAACAAAAGATTACTTTCATATCTTTTACTAAAAACTCACCGAAGGGTAAAATTGGATTTAAAAAATTTTAGGTGTATGGAAATAATATTTCATATTGAGGAAACATGGATGTGGATGATAAATATTCCCTAGTAAATTCTGAAGTATAAACAATCTCGGATAAAAATGAGATTGTGAGATTTTCCCTTACCTTAGGTCTGATTTGCTTCAAAAGTGTCTGAACCTCCTGTAGAATGATTTAAATAATGTCATTGACTTATTCCAGAATCATACTCATTGTTATGATATCATATATGTTCATATTATTAGCTTCTTATTAGAAATATTTCATTGCTACTTGTTATTCGGGAGTTTATTACTTTTTGTTCTCATGCGTGTTTTGACGAATAAATTCTTTTTCTTATCTTTAGGTTATAGATACATTATTTCTAGATTGGTATTAGTGTACTATATATCATATTTATATTTTAAATTTATTTATATAATCATTATTCAATGAAGATCATGTAGAACAATTTGCATCACATCATGGAGACGGTATTCTGTACGTACGCACAATTGATGATATCGTTCCCATGATCGTGGAATTGTATTGGAGTGTATGTATACTATTTCATAATCAATACCACTTTAAAATAATCATATATAGAAATTTATGTTCACCATTATACCCATCCAGGTAATGTGGTGATGAAAAATAGATTACACCACGACGTGGAGACTGTATTCCGTACGTACGCACACGCGGTGATTTCGTTTTCTATAGGATGTATAGATGGTGAAATAGGGTTGTTTCATACTTATATTAACTTATCATAATATTATTGATACTTATGTTATTACATAATAATTAAACAACTAAATAAGAAGAAGTGAAAGAAGAAATAAAGTTGAAAGAATCGGTATCAGACGTTACCTCTTCTTTGAAGCGCCTCTTTGAGACCACCTCTTAGGGAACTAAAATTGGTCTTTGAAGAAGACCAGGACCTCTAGGATGTTTCTAGAGAAGTGGATAAGGTAATTTAGCAGTGTTATTCTGAGCGTGAAGGCTCAAAGTGGGGTGAGGAAGAGAGGGAGGAGGTGCCCTTTTATAAGGGAGGAGAGGGGCACCTTTGTAAAAACTCAAAATATTATTTTATTATAAAGTCATATTCGGTTTTTAATAGCTCCAAATTGATTTATTTAGAAGCTAAAGTTGGGATGGGTCGAAATAATTTCATCCAATAGAATTTAGTCAAGTTTAGGGTTCTATTTTAACCTTATCATTTAGATTTAACTTTAAGTTAAATAATTTTACTTTTACCATGTCTTCCTGTTTTCTTACACTACAAGGTTAATAAACTTACAATAACAAGCCAAACGAACCCCAAGTTTTTTATTATTAATATATATTACCTTATATAAGTCATTTGTCCGAACCTTAAATTTTTATGAATAAAATAACAATTAATAATATAATATTTCTTTTAAAAACTATTTTATGACAATTTTGACACTATTTGGTAATTGATTTTTGTGAAAATCATAACAGAATGAATAGTTCAAAAAAGTTAATTAAATCAGTATTAACATGAAATATTAACCTAGAAAATTATTTTAATTCATAATAAGTATAAAATTACATTTATTTGGGTATTTATAACATCAATTATGTAAATATTTCATTAATAAGATAATTAATGCATCATCATTATGTCATAATTAAATTAAACTATTTAATGTCTAAAAATTACAATTAAAATATAAATATGTAGGAAATATTTTTATCTTTATAATGAATATTTGTAGTCTAATTTATAAAATATATAACCATATATTATAAATTATTTAGTTATTAAACATTGATTTTATCTATTTTAACCCTTCTTTAAATAAATTAATAATAAATGTCCTAATCTAATCCAAGTGGGCCTAAATGGTCATATATTATTACTAAGGGTTTATTTGGTCGAATTACACTTATTCAATAGAATTAGGACATGTGTTAGGGTAATAATAATATCATTTTTACCCTTAATTACCCTATTTACTTTTAACCGTGGTAAAAAAAAGTAAAAAGTTACTATTCACCAAAAATTATTTTCATCTCATTGAACCACATATTACTTACTAACATCAACTGTGTCTCTTGTATTTTTGAAATTCCATTCACAGAAGCGGTAAAATTAAGTTTTATGCGAATTTGAAAATTCTCCTTGGAGGTGGGTAAAAGACGGTGAAAAGTTCAATAAAAGTTTTATATATCTAAAATTATTATAAAATGACTCCAATGAATTGCTTTGAACTTATATAGGTATTATGTATCAATTTTTACCTAAATTAAATTTAAATAAAAATAATAATTATTTAAATAAAATGTTGGTTTTTATAAAGTAACCCAGTGTTTTCACTTTTCATCAAAAAGTGAATGTTTTTAGAAAAATACCAAAATTTCACCCCAGGCTAATTTCGATATTCCAAATCCAACAATGATGTAAATTTTGAAAATTAAAATTTAAAAAATTTCAAAAAGTGGGTATTACTATTCATAATAGCTAGTTTTAATAATATTATAATAACATATCGTTGTTTAGTGAAACTCGGTATTGCCTACAATGTAAGCTATCAAGGAAGGTCGTGGTTGCGTGTAAAGCAAGCCAAGCTAATGTTGTGTGTAGTGAAAGATTCATTTGATGATGTATATAACATAAAAACAAAATATTTCTCATAAAATTCTCTGGTGTTACAACTTTACACACCATATATATGTAAATAGCTTCATATAACAAAATATTTCTTAATGGAGTGGATATTTAGATGATATCCCTTACCTAATGTTAAAATTTCCTCATAAGTTCTCCAGTCTTTTATTCATTGGTAGAATTAATTTTGATATCTTAAAGAATATTGGGTAGGACTTTTTAAATGTCATGAACCTCTAGATATTTTAATTGGATGATTAAAATTTGCATTAGAGGGGGATTGTGCATCTATATTTCTCAAAGTGGTGTAACAAATTTAAGGAAGGGGTTCCACCTAAAATTGAGGTGATGAGAAATTGAGGAATTTCTTAAACTGTAAAATTATTTTACATTATTTTTCATACCCAAATTTCTAAAAATTTAAATAATTATATTTTTTTTCAATTCTAAATCCTCTAATAAAAAATTTTGTCCAAGTTTGAGGGTTTTTTTGAATAATTTCATTTTGTTTTAACTATTATTTCCCTTTGTGATAGTTACCAAAATATCAGTGTTTTTTATCATTTATGTTTTAATTATGTTAATGTAAACCATAAAACAACACATTAATAGAGTATGGAATTTTTTAAAACCATATCCCATTCAGTTGAGAGGAATTATGTTTTTATGAATTTTAAATATTTTAAATAAATATTTTTTATTATAAATTATCGTTATATTCATTTTTGTAACACTATTTATTTAATATGACAATATATTCATAAATAAAAAGGTGAATTAGAATATACTCCTTTCACACCACCATATAAAGTCATATAATTCAAAAAAATAATAGGAAAGGTAAATACATTAGAATAATATCATTTTTGTAAATTCAATTATTTTATTTTTCTATTCATTGAAAAAATACATTATTATTATTAGAAATTCATTCAGAGTAATTAATTAATCACTAAAAAATTAAATATATTTCCAATAATATAATAACTTCAATATTCATATAATGAACAATAAAAATAATTTATTGAATTATTGTTTCCCTATGTTAATATATAGGAGATATTTAAAACTACGTGAGTGACATTTTGTAAATTTCTTTTATTGAACTCTATATTGGTAATTTCAATGCGCATTTTTCCATTAATCAAAAAAATTATCACATGTATATAAATTTTTAATTTCCTTAATTAAATAATAGATAGAATGAAAAATTATTTTTTTATTACTTTGTTTTATCCTAGATTACAAGAATTTACAATTTATACTGTTGAAAAATTTTACCATAGTTACTAATCAGGAGGAAGAAAAATAATAAGTTCATATAAATGAAATTATGACCTCATAATTCCTAATTATATAAGAATTTTTTTCAAATTAAATTTATATAAGGGGTAAAAAATAATTTTAAAATTAATTAACAAAACAAGTCAAAAAATAGTTTTTTCAAACAATACATTTTATGGAGAAATATTTTTTTAAAATATTTAGTTATGAAATTGATAAAAATGAACTTATTTGGATTAATAATAATATAATATATAAATTTTTTCAAATTTAATCATTTTTAGAATATGTTAATTTTAAGATTCTTGATGCAAAAATATAGTTTTCAACAAAAACCTGAATTTTTCACAATTAACTAGAAAACCAATTTTTTTTAAAAACTATAAAAATTTCAAGAAAATATAAATTTAATATGGTGATTTAAAATTTATATTTTTAAAAAAAAATTAAACATTTTTATATTCGTGAAAATAAATATAATATTTTCTTGTAAAAATAAATAGAAATAATTTTTGAAGGAAACAAATTCAGGATGAATAAAATAACTTTTCTAAAAAATATTAAAATTTTCAAATTAAATTATCAATTCATTTTTATTGTGTTGGAACATTAATTATATTCTTTATTATTCATTTCATAATATTCATACTCATCTATTTAAATATTATGTTATGAAGTGATATTTAAATAATACAATTTCATTGATTGTTTATGCTCAGTTGTGCATGTAGTATACACTACTGAACAATGTATTATCTCAAAATTTAGGTGTGTTTCATTGTCCCCAACACCCTATAATAAAAACAATCCTTGTAATTTTATCTTTTTCTTGATAAGAAATTTATTTTCATTGAATCATTCTATTCAGAAAACCCTACATAAAAAATTGTAAATAGAAATTCAACATAAAATGAGGGAAGATGAAGTATGAAGGTAAAAAAACTAGGTTTCCAAATATGGAAATGGAAGATAAAAATAATTACAAGGATTAATATATAGTTATAGAGAACATTGTTATGATGATGATAACCATCACAAAACTGTGATTCTATGATGGGTTAAAAAAATTGTTTCTGAGTAAGAAAAGTAAATGTATAGTGTGTTTGTTTCATGGTCCACTTCATGATGTTGAAGGATTCATTTACATTCTAGATAAATAAATCCATGAAATAAACATACATAACTTCATTCCATTTCATATGCATAATATCATTGATTGTATATTGTTAGATCAATTTCTACTTTATCTCATTCACTATGAAATCAATATTTGAAATTATTTTTTAATGCAGGAAACACTTATAATGAATTATAACATTCATAAATCAATACTTCATTATTAAAATATTTAACAAACCCAAAATGTTTATCAATGGTTATAACATATAATAAATTATTCATTATCCCAACCCAACAATATGGAATGGTAATCTTAATCGATTCTATAAGTTGTTAACCTCTAGAATCCTATAAAATATATTTATCTATATTAAAAACCCAAAAAAATTGATCAAACACTTACCCATAGAAAAAATTATGTTCATAATGTCACATTAAAAACATGTGAATACCATTATCACATAAGAGAATGATTCAAATCAAATTCAACCTTATCCAAAAATCCAAAAAATGAAGTAAACTCTATCATGAATAACTTTGTCAGCAAATCACAAACCACATTCAAGGTCACTAATACCCCTCCAATAATTTTTTCTATTTCAATATTTGCATTATCCTAGCTAAACAATATTGGATATCTTTCCCAAATTATTGTATTCACCAAAATATATCCTTATAAATAAATAACATTTCTAGGTTACTGGTACCATTCAACATAAGTTATCAAATCATTAGTGAAAAATAATGTAGAAGAACACTTATATATTTTATGATTATTATAAATAAAATATCATATATATAGTTCTTAAGTAAAAATACACAAATAATTTAGTCATTCCTTTTTGTTTGTAGTAATATCATATGCCTGACCTTCTCCCCTTGAATAATTTTCTCGTCAGAAACCATTGAACATGGGTTACTAGTTTGGATAATGACCCATCTCTTCACAGATAAAGCACTCGATAATAGGGGATTCCTCCTTTTCCTTACAATCATTATCCTGACGGCCATTACCACTACACATGTAATAGAATCTTATTCCCTTCAGCAACTTAACATGATTTTTCATTACAAAATTTTTAGCCAATGGAATGGGATTCATTATATTATTCTTTACTAATGTGTTCTCATTTTATTACTTATCATCTGATCTATTATTTTATGGTATAATCAAGAAAATACCTCTTTAATCATAATGGAAAATTATGTTATTCATCATATGATGATTATTTTAATAAATGAATGCCTCTTATTCACACAACTAATGGCCATGAAGTAAATATTAAATCATACTTTTTGGATTAAATAATTAGTCTGATCCATTCTAAGATATTCTTGTAAAGTCATCATCATACTCTTCCATACAATCTTCTACCTTCAGCATTAATGTGATGACCAACCACCCTATTTCATTTAGTTTTTTTAGGGAATTTTCCCTAAGAAAAAAACATTAAATTTTATACATTTAGTATTTTATATTTCTACAAACTCATCAGTGTTATAGATCATTGACCACCATCAATTGAAATATCCATTAAAAATAAACTCTCAAAATAACTTTTTAACCTTCATTATATCCCAAATCATTAAATATCATTCCAAGATATTAAATAATTTTCTCAAAATAAAATTTATTTGTAGTTCCATTAAATGACGTTGGATTTCATCCCATGAAGCGATTCATCATAGGTTAATCATGATGTGGAAAAAAATTGTTCCATATGGAAAATGATAATTTTCACAACCTAAGTCAACCTCGATAATATATTTGTGGTCTTCTCAGTCCCTACATGAGTTATATTTGTTTTATAGAGAGGTAGATCCCAACAATATATATCATTGTTGATTTCCTTTTATCATTTGATCTATTAATAATCAATAACACACCTCGAGTTAGATCATAATCATCATGAATATTGTGTAATAAAATAAAATCTCTATTATCATAAATGTTCTCCAATACTATAATATATTTTCATAATTATCATGATATCTATGTTTATTTTAAATCAATTTCTTAAGGTTTCTACTAAAATTTCCTCTGATATAGACTATAACCACAAAAACCCCAGTAACCTAGATTCAGTGTATTCTTTATTGAATTTTCACTAAATGTAATTGAATTATAAAGGTCTTAATAGTTTGGTAGTATTAATAAATCAAATATATATATGATCTAGATATGTCATTGTAAATATATAATAAAAACAATATAAACATTATTTCACCCTCAATATTAATCATTAAATCAATCTTTATATCATGGGGAAATTTTTACAAATAAAGGGTATGATCATACTCCTAGGAAGGGTTACATAAATTTGAATCAATCATGATGAAATAATTCATAACCAATATTGAATGATATATAAATTGAAAGACAATACATTTAATGAATAACTTCAACAAAAACTAAATCCCTGGATAATTTTATTACATTAACATAATGGTTAATATTAACTAAATTCTCAATTATGAAAATTCTTATCATAAGATTCCATGATCTCTAACATCATGGTATTTATTCCATCAAGGCCTTATTCCAAGATAGTTTAAAACTATCAGTAGGAATGTATAAAAAATTTCATGACCCGTTCCTTGGGGCCTGTGTCATGACTACCCCAAGCAGACCATTCATAGACCATGGGTTGGCGACCAGCACTGGAAAGGCATATCATTGAAAGTGGGATGGAATTTTTTTTAAACCTACAATCACACAGACCAAGAACATGACAAGATGCAAACCACATTGTAAAAACTGTAGTATTAAAATTTTGTACTGAAAGTAAAGGGGCCGGAATAAAATACCAACATAAAAGATAAAACTACAACAGAAAATAGCTCCTAATATCATCCACAAAGGAAACTATATTAAGGGTAGGTACAACTCATCTCCACAACTCTCCATGTCAACCAGTCACCTCCGTGTACAACTTGGTCTTGGCTCCTAAAGTCTCAGCCAAACTGGTCGTAATTTGCACAAGACACAACAAGGTATGGGTGAAGCCCATGTAAGGGTGAGTACAACAATACCTAGTAAGTACCCCGAGACCCCAGAAGGTCTCCCAGAATTCCACAAAGTAAAAACCATAATACATGATCTCAATCATAAAGCACAAAGCAAAACACTCATCTCAATCCAAGTATATAACTCAAAGATGATGAATAAAGATGAGTATTCTTATGCCCCATCATTTTTTCCATTAGTAAGTTTCCACAACTAAAACATGAAGAAGTATTTCCATTTTCAATCCTAATAGGTTTGTATGTCTCTTATCCATGATGGGACACTCTAAATCTAGTCCTCATCAGGTCGCACATTGTTGATCCACATAGGGTCGCTAGGATACTCATCGACACAGGGTCATTATGATGTTGATCTGCACAAGGTCGCTATTATGTTGATCAACATAGGGTATCTATAAGGATTATTAACATAGGGTCTCTATGATAGTGATCCAAATAGGCTCTCTATGATTCTTTTCCACATAGGGTCGCTTTGATGTTGATCCACACAGGGTTCCTCTTCAGTTGACAGCCATCCATAGGATTCCCCAAACGTAATGCAATTGAGTTATGTAGAATCTACTCATCAATTTATTTATTGTGCCTTAACATCCAATAAGTTCCAAAATTTATTAACACAAAGAACATCCATTTTTTAAGGGTTCCAACGTGATAGACGGTGCATCAATCAGACGCCCGGTCTGTGAGTTATAAACATTTTTGTACCGTGGGCCCGGTTAGATTGAAGTTTCATCCAACATACCCATACTCCAAAATTCTCCAAAACTCAGTTGGAGTATCTCAAAAGGACCGTCTCGTTCCAAGGATTCCAACACCATAGACGTTTCATCAAACGGATGTCTTGTTTGTGAGATATGGCCTTATAAGTGTATCTAGGCCGAAAATGGTCCGCTTCTAGTCCAATCGGATCCACCCCAACCCTAGTCTGACCCGGCCCAACTCGAACTGGTTGGTCCAGCCTGAGAGAGTTGGGATATGGGGGTCTCTTCCCACTGTTCTGTTAACCAGCCCGAACCACATTGGCTAGGCACGGCCTTCTAGGTGGCCCAACCCGCTTTCTGGCGCATTCCCCAGCAGGGTGCCCCACACGGGGGTTTTACCACTCCCGAATGGACAAAAGTCCTTTAAAATTTTCAATAGAGGTTCCACGTGGTGTTTCCTCTTTATTAGCGGGACCAGCGGGGCATGGGTCCCCCTTTACCACAGCTCGAAGTCGCGACCTCCTTCAACAGCACGTGGTGGCACGCCGCCCTGCTTCCACCACATCTAGCCAATGCCGGTCACCCCTACTATCTGCCACAGTGCTTCTGGGTGCCACTCTCCTCTTCAATTGGTGAAATCCAGTTACTGCACCTGTGTCACACCTTTAGGCCTTCTGCGGGCCATCGGGTGAGCTCTAATGGTAATTTTTCCTTCCGTTTGTGCCTACAGGCCTCTTGGGATGCTTCAGTTACTGTGTGGCTCCCGGATTCAGTATTTTTTTGTGTTGAAAATCCACACCCAAAGAACACAACAAAAACGGAAGTGGTGGAGGGTCTGGGCCATGTGCATTTTTTGTGTTCCCTCCACATTAGCATCATATCAAATGGGTAGTAAAAAAATCATTACATAGATAAAGAATAACCCCATTTTATCTTTTTCCAAAACAACCACCCATAGTTTCATATGAATCATAGATCATCTCATTTTGGTTGATCTGCATTCACCATGATTTTCAAGAACAAGGAAAAGAAACAAATTCTCTTGAATTTAAACATAAACAACCCCTACCTGGGATTCAAAGGATATGTCATGGTTGTGGAATTAGAATCTATGTTCATTGAAGCTGCCAGCGTTCATCGATCCCAGGTTTATTCTTCCAACAGTGTCGTTCAAGCCTCTATTCTTCATTAGAGGTAAGTTTGTTCCTCAATTCATCATTAAGGATTCTCCCATGATCCAACAATCCTTCTTTTTTTCCAAAGATTGAAATAAAATGGGGAGTTAAGAGTTTAAATCTCCTTTAAATTCATGTTCTATTAGTTGGTGTGTTTAATGAATCATAATAATTAAATGAAGGGTGGTTACAAAACCTATGTGTAAATGGGAATTTAATATCCCTCATTAAAGGCTTGACCTCCTCAACAGTCCCTGCCACCATCGCTCAAGAGGTGGCATAAAAATAAAATAAAATTTTTATATTATTTTATTATTCTTCCAAAAAGTTCTTAAAACTACCATTTTCTCCCAACCTACTGTGGTTGAATCTAAGCCTTCATTAAGAGAATCTTGGCACTATGATTTCAAAAGTTCCCTTAGATTTATGTTCCAAGAACCAGTTCAAAATATAGAAATTCCCACTCACTCGTTTACTGAACGTACCTTAAAAAGAGTTCAAAAATATTTTTTGGGCACACCGAGCCTCGGAATCAAGCGTCGTCAATTTTCGTAGACTCATAAAAATCAAAAAATAATTTAAAATATATATATGGAATTTACGGGTCTTTAAATTCTCCCCACCTTCGATATTTTCATCCCCAAAAGCCTCAACAAAACTAAGGGAAAAAATGGGGGCACTGAGCATGTATTTGAGCCTCCCTCTATCACGTGCTCTCCTAGAGATTCTCATGATGCCAAAGAACATGCCCTAGAGGAATCGACCACCCACGAAGGACTTGCTCCGGTCGATCCTCTATCTCCATTGGGAACTCCGCAAACATCTCCCCATTGTTGATTTTCATCTCGCCCCAGTTGATAATGTGGGATGGATCATGCACATACCTCCTCAGCTATGACACATGGAAAACATTATGCACATGATGAAACTGTGGGGGAAGACATATATGTTATTCCACCTCACCTACTCTATTGAGGATATGGAATGGTCTGATGAACCTCGGAGAAAGCTTGCCACCTCAGCTAAGCCTCTGTAATCCCAATCGGGGTGAGACCCATAGGAAGACAAGACCTCCCTCTTCAAACTCCAAGGGTCTCCATCTTCTATCGGCATAAGTCTTATGCCGGATTTCTGTAGTCTTCATCCTCCCCTAGATTATCTTCACCTTCTCTGTGGTAGCCTGTAAAAAGTATGGACCCATAAGTGTTGACTCCCCTAGGTCTGTCCAGCATTACGGTGATCTCCATGGCGCCTGTACAGGGCCTCAAATTGATTCATACCAATGGTGGAATGAAAACTATTTTTGTAAGAGAACTCCACCTGTGGAAGGTTTTCCTCCCAACTATAGTTTAAATCAAGGACACCATCATGAAGCATTTTCTCGAGTGTTTGTATGGTCCACTCCATCTGACCATCTGTCTGAGGATGGAAGGTAGTGCTCAAAAGAGGATTAGTCTGGAATGACTCATGTAATACCTTCCATAAGAAAGATGTAAAATGAGCATCGCGATCTGAAAAGATCATTGATGGAAGTCATACATTCTTCTGTATGTATAGGCATCCCAATCTCTCTATTAATCTATGTTCTCAGATGTGTAAGAAGTGGGCTGACTTGGGGACTTGGTCAACAATAACCCATATGGATTCATGTCCCTTGGATGTATGTGGTATTCATGTCCTGAATTCCATGGATATACCATCCCAATTCCATTCTAGCACCTCAAGTGGTTGAGCTAAGCCTGTTGGTACCTGATGCTTGGCCTTCACTTTCTAACAAGTGAGCTATCATGATACGAACACTTCCACCGTTTTCTTCATATCTAGCCACAAATACTGATGTTCGAGGTCCTGATACATCTTCACCACAGTAGGATGTACCTCCAAAGGGGATATATGTGACTCCATCAACACATCCTTCCATAGTGTCACTAGTACCATAGTGCATTCTATGAAGATGATGACATGCTCCCAACCTTTATAAAATCCATCTGAAGCTTGTCTTAAGGATATATGAGCACGTCAGGCCTTGCAGTCTACATCCCCACGTTTTGCCTCCCTAACTCCCTGAATAAGTAGGGAAGTGACTTTCATAGAATATAGGTAAGCTTCTCTATCACTATCAACAAAGGATAACAACAATGAGGGTTGCTGCTTTGTCACCTCACTCAGCAACTATAGACAAGACCTCCTACTGATTGCATCTGTTACTACGTTCCCCTTCCTAGGTGTGTAGACAATATCAAGTCATAGTGCTTGAGGAACTCTATCCATCATCGTTTTCTCATGTTCAAGTCCTTTTATGAGAAGATATAATTGATACAATTTTTATTAAAGTAAATAGTAAACCGTTCACCCATCAAGTAGTGTCACCACATCTTCAACACAAAGACCAATAATTATAACTCTCGGTCATGGGTAGTGTGGTTCTGCTCATGATGTCTTAACTTCTATGAGCCATAGGGGATCACTGCTTTCCCTTGCATCAGGACACAACCTAGTCTGGTCCCTGATGTGTCACAGTAGACTACATACCCAACACCCTCTGTTGGTAGTCTCAATATGGGGGAAATCTATAGTCTATAACTCAGCTCCTAAAAACTCTGCTGGAACATTTTCATCCACAATAATGGATTCCCCTTCTTTTTCAAGGCCCATAAGGGTGCTTCTACCCTAGATAAGTCATGTAGAATCTCCAATAGTATCCAGTCAATCCCAAGACACTTTGTACATCGTTCACACTTCTGGATGGGTCCCAAGAAGGAACTACCTCTTTCATCATCGGATCCACTACAACTCTAACCACCTAGATAATTTTCCCCAGAAAGTGGACTTCTCGTATCCAGAACTGTCATTCGAGAGGTTTCCAAAACTTTGGTGCTCTCAGAGTGTATCCGTGACTATATGCAGGTGTGTGGCATGCTCCTCCTCCAACACCGAGTATATCAAGATGTCGTCAATAAAGACCACCATGATGTGATTGAGGTAAGACTAGAAGATCTTGTTCAGGAGTTTCATGACTATAGTTGGGGCATTGTTCATGCCAAAATGAATCACCATGAACTCATAGTGGCAATACCGGAACTTGAAGGTCATCTTCAGTAGGTCCTCATCTCGTACTCTAAGCCGATGATGGACCAATCTGAGGTATATCTTCAAAAACCATCAATCTCTCTTCATCTGGTCGAAGAGATCATCAATCCTCAACAAAGGATACTTGTTCTTCTTTGTCACCTGGTTTAGGCATCGATAGTCCACACAAATCCTTAGACTCCCATTTGCATTATTGGTAATCAAAATCAAGGATGCCCATGGATAAACACTAGTCCTTATGAACCTATTCCCCTTATAAGTCCTCTATCTGTACTTGAAACTCACGGAGCTCCACAAGATCCATCTGATATACTGGTGTATATATCGATGATGTACAAGGGTACATGTCGATATTGAAGTATACCTCACTATAATGAGGTTGTCTTAGAACATCCTTAGGAAATACATCATCATTCTGGTCCACCACTATTGTATAACTCGGACTCCTCGTGTCAACAACTCTGAGGGTAATTCTAGCCAACTAATGAGTTATCGACTCCACCCTCCTCTAAGAAATTCTATCATGTGCAGCAAGGGTTCCCTTCACTCTGGAGAAGGAAAACCCGATCCCATCCTCACAGACACATTGCACATTGCACCTAATACAGTCAATCTGATCATGGAACATGGGTAACTAGTTCATACCCAAGATGACATCATAAGGCCTCGATGCTTCTACTAGAATATCCCAGCCAAATATCTATCCTACTAGAGTATGATCACTCTTATGAACCATTTCTATAATCATCGAATCCTCTCCTGTAATAGTCTCTAATCGTAAGGATTGAGACAATTGCTCTACCGAAATCTATAAGCTCTGAACCAGAGACGTGGCAATGAAAGAGTGGCTGGAACTTGTGTATATAAGTACTGTAGCTGGGGTGGAGTAGGCACATATTGTACCTCGAATCATCTTTAGAGCACCATGGTCATAGGCCTCAGCTACCTGAAGTTGTGCTCATCCCTATCTGCATGCTCCCTGAGGTCGGGGTGGAACACCTAGAGTTGGTGGTGGTAAAACCTCAAATCATCACCCACCACCTACTATGTAGCCTGCACCATTGCCACATCAGTCGCCCTGCAGACCTCCTCGGTCAAATATCTGCCTCTGACTCGGCAGTATCTTGAGCATCTACTAATCATCGGTACAATGGTTTGGGAATCCATGAGCTATGTGGCCATGCCCACTGCACGCGAAGCACAATATTCCCATTTGCCAGACTACTCTACCTCATGAGCTTCACACATCCAACCCTGAATCTTGGAATCATCCTTTGGAAGTTCTGGACCACTTTGACCTTTGTTCCATCTGCATACTGCCAAATGTAGATGACTTAGCTACCTTTCTTCTAGTGGTGGCTCCCACCGCTGGTGCCTGCTCAGCTAAAAATCTCTCAACTAATAAAGCTCTTTTGAGTACTCCATCCTACATCATGATATTGAGCGATATCATCGATGATCTAATCTCCTTATGGATACCCTTGTCAAAGGTTTGGGCCCTAAATAAAGGATATCACACCATGTTGGTGGAGTACTGTGAGAGGTCAGTGAATCTTGTCAAGTATTGTGCTACTGTCAGGCTTCCCTTCTTTAAGTATAGGTGATCCTGAATATGCCCAAAGTTTAGTGTCGCTATAATGAACTCCACCCTGAAGAGGCTCTCTAATTCTTTCTATGTGAGGTTCATATCATCATGTAACTAGAGAGTCAGTCTCCACCATCTTTCTATCGTACCCTAGAAATGACTAGCATCTAGGATCACCATCTTCTCTACTAGTGTCCCAACTAGGTATAAAACTCTAGCCACAACCTCCAGCCAGTCCTTAGCTGCCTAGGGATCTGTCTCACCTCGAAACCTAAGAGGCCTCTACAGCAGGAACTCATGCAACATGCCCAGTCGGTGTGCATCATCTGCTAGTGGGCCTGGTGGAAACTACTACCCAATGAGTGGTGGTTCTTCCAGTAAACCTCCCAATGGTTCGACAACTGTAAGAGGGTCTTACACCGAAGTGTCATCTCTCAATGGGCCGTCATTGTGAACTCTTTCTGGAATCCTGGATGGTTGTCTATGTGGAGGTATCCTAGAAATAAACAGGTGTTCCATGGTCAATAAGTTATATCTGGGGAGCTGAATCAGATGAGATCAAAAGTAAAACATTTCCAAAACACATTCAATCAGTATTTTTGTGCACCATGTTAAAAATCAGAATTCAGGGTCCTGGTGTATGGATATGTCGGCTGTCACACCAACACTAGTCTACCTAAACTAAAAACCACACTCAAATAACTTATAACTATTTATCCATTAAAAGTATTATATTCTTAGTTCTTCGGTATAACTAAATCCTCTGATACCACTTTTTCACGACCCATCCCCCATGGCATGTTCCATGACTACCCCAAGCCCACCTTCCATAGGCCGGGGGTTAGTGACTAGCACCAGAAAGGAAAATCCCAGAAAGTGGAATGGCATTGACTTTAAACCAACAATCACACAGACAAAAAACAAATCAATATGAAAACAATTTTTGTAAAACTACACTGGTAAAAGTGTGTACTGAAAGTAAAGGGGTCGGAATATAAGCCCAACTAAAAAGCTACAACTACAACATAAAATAACTCCTGAGATTGTTCACCAAGGATCCTACCTTAATGGTAGGTATAACTCGTCTCTACAGCTCTCCACATCAACCAATCACCTTTTTGTACTTCCTGGTCCTAGATCCTAAAGTCTCAGCCAAACTGTCTATCGTCTACACAAGACACAACAAGGTGCAGGAGAAGACCATGTTGGGGTGAGTATAACAATACCCATTAGAGACCCTAACACCTCCGAAGGTCTCCCAAAATTACAAAAATGAAAAACCATAAGAAATAATCTAAATAAAAAATCACAAAGAAAAAATTCAGCTCAAATCCGTTATACAACTCATAAAACTAGAATAAAGATGAGTAGTCTTATGCTACATCATTTTATTCCATTGGAATGTTTCCACAACTAAACAACGAATAAGTTGTACCATTGTTTATCCATACAGGGTCGTATGATGTTGATCCATGATTGGCTATTCTAAGGTTGTTCCACATCGGTTCGCACACTGTTGATCCACACTGGGTGTTTAGGATGTTGATCCACACAGGGTCACCATGATGTTGATCCGCATATGGATGTTTTTATGCTGATACACACAGGGTGGATATGATGTTGATCCACATAGGGTATCTATGATGATGATTCCCATAGGGTCACTATGATATTGATCTATACAAGTTCTATATTATGTTGATCCACATAGGGTCACTATAATACTGATCCACACAGGGTCACTCTTCAGTTGACAGCCAGCAACAGGATTCCACTCATTCAGTGCGCATGATTTTCATAGAATTTTCTCTTGAAGATATCAGTCGTGCCTCAAATTAATCTAAGATCCACAAAGGAGTAACTCAAAGGACTGCCAGGTACTAAGGATTCCAACACGACAGATGGCATGTCAATCAGAAACTCGATCTGTGAGTTATAAGCATTTTAGTTTCTGAGGGCCCGGTTAGATTTGGGTTCGATCCAACCCTTACAAACTCTAACTTTCTTCAAAACACAATTGGATTATCTCAAAAGGATTGTCTCGTTGCAATAATTCTATCTCCGTAGATGGTTCATCATAAGGACATCTAGTTTCTGAGATATATCCTTTTAAGCATATCTGGGTCGAAAAGGGTCTCGGTCCAGTCTGACCCTATCGACCAAACCGACCCTCCCCCATCCTGGGCCGATCCGACCCGGTTCGGGCTGACATGACCTAGTTCAGGTCCTACCAAGCCCAACCCAAACCGGTTGGGCTGGCCCGAGGGGGACGGGCAGTGGGCTCGGCCCACTAGGTCGTGGACCAGCCCAATCCGCCTTGGCTGGGCGTGGCCCGTCGGGCGACCCAACCCACTGGCTGGCATGACCCCCAGCTGGGTGGCCCATGTGGGGTTCTTTCTCCCTCTAAAATGGACAATAGTCCATTCGGTTTTACAATTGTGGTGCCACATGGTGCCACCTCCTTGTCAGTAGGACACTTGGGGCGTGGGTCCCCCACCGCCGCATCCTCCTTTTGTGGCACATGATGGCACACCGCCCTACTACCACTATGGCCTGCTTACTCTAGAAACCCCTGTTATCCACCTCGGTGCCTCCGGGCGCATCCTCTTCTTCATGGCTGGCAACAGTTGGCCACCGCCAGTGGGGCTTCCGTGGGCCACCGGGTGAGCTCTGGTGGTCTGTTTTCCCTTCTATTTGTGCCTACAGGCCTCCCGATATGTTTTCGTCACTGTTTCTATCCCAGATTCAAGATTTTATCTTGTTGAAAATATGCCCCCAATGAACACAACAAAACACAAAGCGATGGACGTTTCGGGCTTTATTATTTTGGCATGTACCCTCCGTGTTATTATTATATCATGTTGGTAGTAAAAAAATAATCACATATATAAATATTAACCCCATTAAATCTCTTCCAACAAAACCCACCCAGAGTTTCATACAAATTTCATATCAACTCATTTTGGTTGATCAACATTTTCCATGATTTTCAAAAATGGGGAAAAGAGTCAAATTCTCTTGAATTTCAACATAAACAACCCCTACCTCAGATTTGGAGGAGATATCACTGTTGTGGAAGGATAATCTATGTCTGTTGAAGCCACCAGCATTTTTTTATCCGAGCATTATTCCTACAATGATGTCGTTCAAGCATATGTTCATCATTTAAGGGATATTTGTTCCTCGGTTATTCATCAAGGATTCTCCCACTATCCACCAAACCTCCTTTTTTCCAATGTTTGAAATAATTAAAAGGATGAGTTAAGACATTAACTCTCCTTTAAATTAATGGTTCATAAATTGATGTGTTTAATGAATCTTAATAATTAAATGGACGGTGTTTACAGAATCTATGTGTAACAAAGAATTTAATATCCCTCATTGAATTCCTGACCACCTCATAGTCCTTACCACCATCACAAAAGAGGTGGTAGAAAAATAAAATAATTTTTTTATGTTATTTTATTATTCTTTCAAAAAGTTCGTAAAACTATCATTTTCTCCAGACCAACTACGATCAAAGTTAATCCTCTAATAAGTGTATCACAACACTGTAAGTTCAACAGTGCCCTTAGATTTCAATTCTAATCACTTCTTTAAAAGATTGAAATTCTTACTCGCACTATTAATGAATGTACCTTAAAAACATTAAAAATCCATTCCAAGCACACTAGGCCTTGGAATCAAGTGATATTAATTTTCTACAACTTGTAATAATCACAAATTATTTTAAACAATTATATGGAATTTTTTGGCCTTTACCAAAAATCAATTTTATGATAGATTGTTGTTTTATCTCATGATAAATATCGATGCATCATGGGGACATATAAATCCAGGGACCACTAGTCACTTCATGTCTAATGCATTCCTCATATATTGAATGATCGATTTAATTCATGAATAATATTACATGTCAAAAAATATCCATATTGAGTAATGAACATAGATTTATCAATAGTTCCCCAATTAATCAAATACATTAAATGTATAACTTTCTATATATATATATTATATGGTTTATGAAATACTTATTATCCATGATACAAATAATAAAGATATTTAAGAAAAAATTAATATCCAGTGATAACAAATTAGTGAATCTTTTTAATGGATGGTATCAAAATATTTAAAGGGAATTTATATAAAAAAATATTAAATTTTATAGGTTCATGTTACCAAATATTTCTAAATAGATTAGAAATTGAGATTGTAACCCTTACCTCAAGTATGCCTTTCCTCATTTGTTATTTAATATCTTATTATTCTATATAATTAAATTATATATTTTCTAAAGAGATAGAGAGTATGTTTTTAGAATGGTCCAAAAACTCTAAAATTTATATAAGGTTGTTGAGATGAGTAACGGGAATTATTTAGTCAATCGTG
This sequence comes from Viscum album, assembly GCA_963277665.1. Lineage (NCBI taxonomy): Eukaryota > Viridiplantae > Streptophyta > Magnoliopsida > Santalales > Viscaceae > Viscum > Viscum album. The sequence goes on from OY728161.1 coordinate 1,879,803,420, forward strand.
TTGTCACAAAGTTTTGTAAAGAATAGAAGTATGTGGTGCCCTTTTATAATTGTTGGGAGGGGAACACTTGAAATTTCAAAACATATTTAATTAATATAAAATACTTCTCATTCCTAAATTAATACAAATTAAATTAATTCAAATATAAAATTATTTTATGTTTAAATCCTCTAATTAAATTATATTTTGAAATGTTCGGGGAATTTTTTTACCCTTATCTTTTTGTTTTAGCCCCCGTTAATCCCTTAGACAATTACCATGGTATTATAGTTTTATACAAATTAAGTGTTAATGATGTTAGGATGAAATGAAATAAGACCAATAAATAAAACATGGATGATTTTTTGAACCATATAAAATTCATTTAGAGGAATCTATGTTTTTTATTATTTTTTTAATAGATTATTAGTTATTATAAATTATCATTAATTTTGTTTTTTATATAATTCACTTGATTTGACTACAAGTACATCGAGAAAAATCGGTTTTATCATATAAAACATTCACACCACCATATATTAACTTGTTTATATAGAATATTCATGGGACACATTAACACATTTGCATCATATATCATTTCATTTTTTTAAAATCATTTCTCTTATTTTATTGTTAATTGATTAAGTATAGTGTTAGAATTGAAAATCAATGTAATTTAAATATTTAATAAAAAATTGTAAATAATTAACCAACATGATAATAATTTAATTATTCACGTAATTAAAATTATTATTCAATAACTTTTTTATTTTGATTCTATGTGAACACATAATAGATATTTAAAACTACGAGAGTAAAATTTTGTTACTTTTTTTTTATTTAAATATTATGATGGTCATTTTTATTGAATATTGTAGATTAAACAAATCAAATTTTATAAAAAGGATGTTAGTGTCTAATTAAATTTATCCTATAATAATTATAATGAAAAAAATAAGACCATATCACTAAATTTTAAACTAGAGTAAAGATATACTCAATTCTGAGATGATGAATTTATCAATGGATACTATTCATAATTTCTAAAAAAAATGGAACTATTATAAATATTTGAACCTATTAATTCCATATATAGAATATAAATTATCAAATTCAATTTGAATATGATGTATAAATTATTTTTTAAATAAATGGGAAAACAACATGGAAAATAGTTTTTTCAAAAAAATGACTTATAATGTATAAAAGAAACTTCTATACTGAATTCGATGATGATATTGATGCTAATGAACTTTTTTTAATTAATCGAAAAATAATGGAACGAATTTTTTTTCTAAATTATTTTAAACGAAAATCAATAATATTAAATGCTTGATAAAAAATACAGTTTTGAATAAAAGCAATATTTTTAACTATTCACTAGGAAATCAATTTTTTTCATAAATATGCAAATTTAACTCTATCATAATTTTAATCTACTAATATAAAAAATATTATATTAAAAAATATTATTTATATAATTCATATATATTAATTATAATATTTTTATAAGAAATAAGTAAAAATTGTTTTTAAAGAAAAAATATTTCCCTAGCATAAAATAACATTAGTTAAAATTGAGTAATTATTTCCTAATAATTAATCATGCAATATATATTCACTATTTTATATATATATTCCATAATTGGGTTAATACTATTCACACCATAAAATTCAATGGCTCCGTTGTAACTATCGTATTTAAATAATAACATTTCAAAGATCGTTTAAGCTCAATGTTTTATATTATATATGAAATTGAACATACTGTTCTAGTAGAATCAATGGGTATTATTAAAAAGCATAAGTTTAAGACCCACCTCAATGATATGAGAATTAAGTTTTTTAATACTAGATACACCAATTTCAAATAAAATAATATTAATGAATTTAGCATCATATTTAGTTACAATCATACTTTTATATTCCAATTAAAAAAATATTTCCTATTCTCAATATGATAAGATCTGAAATATAAATTTTTATTAAAATTTTTAAAAAAAACCATTCCAAGTGAGTTTTGAATTTATATTTTCTTGTACAACAAGGCCCCACCAATCTAGATCCATGTACTCAAGAATATACATTTTTTATATGGTCATAATCTCATTCATATTTACCAATTAGAATACAAATCATAGTCATCGTACATATCCATACCATTTCTTTCTCAGGTATAAAATCATCATAAAATAAAGGTGGGTTCAACATTAGAAATTATAATCATTAATTTAACAGAAAATTTCCCTTAGTTTAAACTCCCTTGTAAATATCCTAAAAGGCATGCACTATAACTTGAATGAAATATTGGTTTACATATTGTATGAGTGAAATTGTGCTCTTATATTCTACCTCTGGATGATATATTCTTATCAATGTTAGTGGAATTTTTATTTGAAAAAAATATAAATTTTAATTTTAATAAAATATTATTTTTTATATTTTTAGGGTTATATTTTATAAATTTAAACAATATAAAAAATTTGAAAAAAGAAAAAATGAATAATCCTTGGAAAATAATTCACTATTAATAAGTATCATTAGCAATTCCTAATACAAATAACATATTGGCTAAATCCATGATCATGATTTGATGACATGCGTAAATTTTTTATAAAACAATACTTTTTCCTACATTTCCATAGAAACATGACATTTGACAGAACATAGACAGCTACATCTTTTTTATTTATATGAAATTCATATCTCATTTATACCATTAAAAATAAGGATATGAAAAATTGATTCCATTTGTGACATCCCTTACCAAGTCATTATCTTGAGAGGAAGATAGAGTTCTAATAAACATTAGTTACATTACATGAACACTAAATACTTGAAATAAATTCCAAGGGTATAAATATAAGAGAAATGGGGTTAAATATTTCCCTTTCATAAACACACAAAAACAACACAAAAATATCAAGATGAGATTAAATAAAACTAAATAAATATAAATAAATTATTCTTTCACCAAAACCCATCATAAATATATCAAACCAATATATCAATAAGAAATTAAACATTATCAATAATATGATTATTAGTGGAATAATAAGAGATAGAAATTAAAATAACAATGTATTAAAATACCTAACCACAGAGGTGGCCCCACTCCTTATTAAGAAATGAATTAAATCCATGATCTTACTCCACTGACAATAATAGTCATATCATATAGCACCACCATAAACATAAAAAACTAATCCCTTTCTTATATCATGGAAAATCAAATCTATATACGCCTCAATGTTCATATTCATTGGAAGAATAATCATACCCAGTAAGAAAAAATGTGTCTTTTTAGACATAAAAATAATGTAATTAATAGTTTTCATAACCAGATATTAAATAGAAAGTAATAATATCAATTTCATAAACCATTTTGATAATACAAAATATAAAATATTAAGGATTCATACAAAATTGGTTGAGAAAAATATTTTCCCCTTAAAAAATTAAAATCAATTCATAATTTTACATTTCATATATTCTTCCATTTTTTCACATTCACTCACCCATTAATAAATAATGAATATATTATGATTGAAAAATTCAATACATCTTTTTCCATACTGTTTCATGTTTAATATTTCACCTTGGAACTATTCTGGTCAGCATCGATAACTAGGTCTCCTTATACAAGGCCTCATAAAATTAAATCATGAATACACACCAAGTCATTCATTTCAATATAGAACTCATGTACTATTATTCTTTGATCATGTGTCAAAACGATACTTCAATTTAAGAAACATTTTTAATCAATTTAACACTCAGTTATGGTTGACAGACACAATCTAATTTCATATCTAACTAGTTGGAGAATTATCAGAAGTTTTATACTAGGGAATGAAAATTGAAAAATATAAGATACTTTTTTTTGAATCTTAAAATCATTTTATTTCTAATAAATGTTTTAAAATTTAAAATCAACTGACCGTGGATTTATTAGTAATAGAGTAACTACGATGACTCCACAGATCTATCCTCTTCTTTCTGGTCAACAATCAAATCCTAAGAAGATCTCATCAAATCACATATAATTCTATATATATCATCATTAAAAATAGACCTATAGTTCCATTCATGAAAATCAAATTATTTTCAAGATTTTATCAAAAAATGATGTCATAACCATTGATTCCCATTATAAACCACTCAATGATTCATGAATCATTATGTTTCCTTATATGATGAAAAACCGATCACCTCACATTAAAATATCAATAATCCATCTCATATCATGAATGGGTTTCACATTATGAATTAATTATCCATTCAACTAGTGAATCCCATTCATGTTTTGGAAGAAATCTTGGCAGGTTCCTAGAACAGGTTCATGTCATCAATTAACCAATCATGATGTAAATATTTCCAACAGATAGATTCCAAATTTATTTCTCTATAACCCTCCAAAATAATTTCATAAAAAATCTCATCTATGATATACATGAAAGAAGAAGAATATTACAATGAATTAAAACACACTAGGTATTTTATAAAAAAATATAATAAAATCATTTTTTAAGAAAGTTATTTTTGGAACCATAAATTGAATTGAAGAAAAACTAAGTTCTTATTTCAATATCATTCACCAATATATATTTTTTGAGGTGGATAAAAATACATATATTTGATAATGTTATTACTAATATTCATACCCACCAATTCAGATTGTATTTTATAATAGTCAGATTTAACTTTTTATATTTCATCTTAAATTTGATTAAAGCATGTTGTTGTGTGTTATGAAAGCTAAAAATGTTATTATTATTTTAAACTAAAATTTTGTATTGTTTCATTATCCCCTAAAATAAATTTTTACCTATCAATTAAATCACAGTCATCCAAAGATCAATATTTTAAAATACCATTATTGAAAACCAACATTTTAAAGAACAACAATAAAACATATTTTAAAATGGGAAGTGGGAAGAATTGAGGTTAAATGAAAAAAACATAACCAGGTTACTATATAAAGATAATGTTGGTGGGGACTTAATATATAAATATATATGAGAAACCTAATATACTAGTACTAATAAAGAGTGATGGGTAATATGGTTATGATAATGTTAATTACCATAAAACCATAAATGATTGAGGGTGAAAATACATCAATCCATTTAAATTGAATGACAAAAGGTAGCATTTTTATTTCAATATCATTTTTCAAAAGATGATGAAATCATTTACAATAATTATAGATAACATGATAAAATTTACATATCTGATTTCTTTCAATTTTATATGTATAATTTCATCCTTTGGTTATACATCAATGAATTTCTAGATTATAAATTACTCTATAAAATTAATATTCAAGATGAATTTTTCAATCCAGAATCACTATACTAAAATTTCAATAGATCATAAGAACCAAAAAAGTATTACAAGAATTCTTTGATTCTCTAAATACTTAACAATTCCAAAATGGTTATCACATGTTATCAAATATGAATAAATATAATATATTAATCAATAACACCTCAACAATTACCCTCAAATTTCAAATTAATCCATTCCATAAATATTTAACCTTAACACTCCTCTAAAATATTTATAAACTAATTCAAAACTGAAAAAAGATAAATATTTTATCAAATATTTATCCCTATAAAACACAACGTACATTATAACGTCAAATACCAATCATGTGAATATATTAATCATATATTATCATAATACATAATAATAAGATGAATCATAGTACAATGGAAATGAAAATAATAATTATTAAAAAAAATTACAGAATTATTATTGTAACATATTGATATTTTTAAAGGGAAGAAAATATTCGATGGCGTACAAGATAAATAACTATATGCTTTAGAGAATAACATAATCTTATTGTTTAAATAAAAGTGTTATGACATTTATATTCAATTGGTATGAATGAATTATATTAATAGAATAATGAAATATATAATGTTCATTTTCATATTTATTGTAATAATTAATTCATTTCAAATAACCAATCGATGTTTTAGTAATTTTATTTTATTCTTCAAAAATACATTTTATTCAAAAAAAGGTTCTTTCTGGATTTTTATGATTGAATATTATAATTAATTTATATATGTTTTAGAAAATAAATTTTAAATATTTTATTTTATTTTTTTAATTATAATTTCAAAATATTATAGTGATTAATTTTTTATAATTATCTAAAAATATATTTGTTACAGTGATTAGTGAAAAATACAGGTTTTTATTGAAAATTGTGTTTTTTACAACTATATAAATGTAAAATTCAATTTTTTACTCGTTATAAAGAATATTTTATTTCATTATAATTTTAAATTATAAAATTTTGGTTTTTTTATTGATTCTATAATTGAAATTCTTAGGTAAATATTTATTGTTTGAAAAGGGCATTTTTTAAAAACTGTTTTTTGTTGCGTTTTATAGGTTTATTTTATAAATTTTATTTTGAAAATTATATGTATTAAAGTTTTAAAATTGAATTAAATATTTAAAATTATATGATTCAAATTTAGTAAATATTTAAACTTTATTTTTGGACAATATGAATAGTAGCCTTTGTAGTATTTTTTACCACGGTAATGGGAAAATCAAGAAATTAAGGGTAGAAATAAATTTATAAGGGTGGGAAAGGACCCAAGTAAATTTATAAATTTATTATATGAGTAATATTTGTTCCAAATAATTAAAATTTAAGTTATATTTCTATTTAAATCCACTCATATTTTATTATGACATTCATAATATTTTATTTAATGAAATGTCCAATATGTCCCACTCTTGTTTTTAATATGTATAGTATTTGTAATATGTTGTTATCTAGAAGATATTTTTTACTATATATATTTTAAAAAAATATAATATATTTATCTTAAACATGGTATTTTATTTATAATTTATATTGATGAATTATTTTCCTTAAATGCTTTCACAATAATGATTCATCAATTATTTAATTAATGGAAAAATAGAATAATTGATACTAAAATCTAAATTAACAATAATTTGAGAAAATTAATGTAATAAGAGAATTTAGTAAATTACATATAAATATTAATTATTTATTTAAATATTTTTTATGAAGTTATCATATAGAATCTATAGTTTTAAAAGTCAATGTAATGAATAGTGTCAAAATAGACCATAATTATACTTTAAAATAAAAAATAATTTGTTAAATAGTTAATAAATTTCTAAAATTCATATATTTTTAATTTTTGTTAGTATAAGGTTTAAGATTCAATACATGGTCTATTTATGGGTCTTTTGTAATTTTATAGTAAACATATTGACCCTCAAAGTGTAAACACCAATGTTGTGATGGTAAGAGTTAAATGGATTAATTAATGGTTAAAACAAAATGATAAGGGTATGAATGTAATCTACACATATCCCAAAATAATTTTATATACTTATTTTGATATATAATATTATTATATTCTAAATAACTCACTTTTGAAAAATTTATAATAAATAATTAATTTATATTAATTAAATATTTTTTGATATTCCCTGACTACCCCTCCCATCTTTTATAAAAGTCCACATCTTCATCTCATTGCATCACACTTAATCCCCATTTATCATTATCCAATATCAATCCAAATGCCTTTATATAATCCCAAAACACATTTTAAAGTCTTAATTGTGGAATAACACTGACCATATAGGTCATAATGAGGTAATTATAATAGGTTTTCCAATGAAGATGTATTTTTTTATCTCCTTGTTTTAGTATGTTTCTCCTTTAAACTCAATAAAATCATACTATACCATGATAAAATAACAACACCAGTATCAAAAATATAATTGATTTTATTATGTGTGTATAATAACCAACATCGATCTCCACATCTATCAAATAGAAAATGAAGACGTTTTTTGTGCATATCGCAAACTATCACTTCGTGAAATGGTATGATTCATTTTACTTCACCATATCTAATGATAGGATATAATTATGCAATAAATGTTTTTACATGATATTAACGACATAATTTCATTCTGAAAATATAATATTTCATTTAAGTTTTTACTTTTCTATGTAAAAAAAATGATAACATTATTTGTGTGTACATGTGGAATATCACCTCCATGAAGAGATTGGATACTTCTTTCATCACCACATCACATGTATGATATATATAATTTTAATTATAGTTATAATATTTTATATACAATATTACAATAATTATGGAAATATAAAATTATAAATAAATTATTTATATAATGATCATTGAAAAATGAAAATGTTATTCATGCTTAAATACGGTCTACCATCTCCATGATTGTAATGTAGTTCATTTTTGATAATGAAATGTAATTGGAATATTTAAATGTATATTTCACATATAAATATTATAATTATTTAATGTTAATTAATTTTTAGATGATGTAATGATGAAGTATTTCACCAGAGACAACATATCAAATTTATTCTAGACTAATGAACATAATATCATCAAAACATACAACATGAACATAAGTGATTTTAAAATTTTATAAAACATGGAAATAATTGATATAAAATGAGTAATATATATTTGATTTTTCTTTGTGAAACTATAAAATTAAAAAAAAATGTTTTTCATGAAGATATATAATATACATGATTTCATAAATCTTAGGTAATGGACATTCTTTTAAAACCCATTATTTAAGGTTCATATTTAAACTCATTCTAAAAAATAAAAAAGGAATGTTTTTTTAAATTATATGAAATTAATATATTTTAGTACATTCATGAAAACTCAATGTTTTATGATTATTTTTATTATTTACACCTTTATTTTAAAATTATTTGTTTTATTAATATGTTTGTGTTTTTTTAACACGTGATTTCAAATTAAAAAGTTTATTTTCTTAAAAAAAATTAATGTTCCTATTTTCATCAATGAAAAACCTTTTTCCTTTGTTCCAAGTATTTTGGTATTGAAATTTTTTTTAATTAACAGGTTATTTTGATATCCATGTGTTTTTTATAAATGATTTTAAAAGAGTATTAAATGTTTTCACAATGAAAGGTGAATGGATAAAATATTTTATTCATGTTATGGTAATTGTGCATTATGTAATGACCCCAACCCAAGTAGTTCAGAGTCAGTGTCCTATATTAATTCATTGGAATAGATACAAGCATCAAACACCAATATATGTATTATTTTATTAGTTTTGTAATCCATATTACATAAATTAACTTCACATTTCTTCTTGAAAGGTAAAACAACATAGAAATCCATTGGTAACACCCAAACACTCTTAGATTACCCCGAAAAGTCATTCATAGTATTCACCTTCATATCATGGGGAAAAATAATACGTAAAAAGGGGTGATTTGAGACTCGTAGTAAATGTATGTAATAAAATAGAATAAAATATAGACAATAGGTCATTGTTAATAAATAAAAGCACATGTCATTAGAACATAATCTTGAAAATGATATGGCAAGGATAAAACTGAATAAATATTTCAATATAAATAATCACATGAGAAATAATATTAACCATGGATATTATACATGTATAATATTCACATGGATAATAAATTACTAGTAATATTATGAAGTAATACATTTTTAACACATTTTAAACACACTGTCAAGGCCTCAGCAAAGTAATCTAAAAATGGTTAAGGCCTCTACCAAAACCATATCTAAAAATGGGAAAGGCCTCAGCCAATTCCATATCTATTTTGTCTCATGATACCTACTGATGAATATAGGGGGTATATATGTCCCCACCTTTCACATTATAATTCCAATGAATTCCAAATACGAACCTGATATATATAAGCAATGAAAATAACTTTACTCAATATCTAAACATAATCACTATCCATTCTGAGTTACATATTGAATGTTGTAAAGATATCACATCCATAGTCAAACTTATAATAAAGAATTTAATAATATATTTTATATAATAATAATAGGATAAAATCTCAACAACGAATAAAATTAAACACATATTTTAAAATAAGTAAAAATACTCTAATAAATCATCGAGGACTTCTAGATGGAATTATCCCTTTTTCTTTTCAAAGACGAGTTCTTTTTGTAAAATAATTTATAATTTTCATTATTTTTTGTATAAAAAAATAAATTAACCAATATATTTTTTCAAGAAAAAATTAATGATTATTGATGAATTAGGGTGTCTTATACCAGATTATGGATGCTACTTGAAAATGGGTAGAAATTCTCTTTAATCGAGCTTGCATATCAGGAAAAATTGAGAAAGGAATCTTGTAAATCATGTATTTCCTCATAAAAAATATTAATTGATATATATATATATATATGATTTGGGAATTTATAAACATAATTAATAATTACATTGTTTTATAGAGGGACAAATCATAACCCAAATGAAAATTGAGATTCTGGTAGAAAACCTTACCAAATCACTGAAAGTGTTCAACATTTGTACCTAACATCCAAGATAATGGAATTAAATTCATTAATAAATATATTAAGAACCTTTTATACATGAATTTTATTAATTATATATTAATTATTTTTATTTCTTTCGTTTAGGAGAGTTACAGAGTTTAATTTCATCATTCGGGAGCATTTGTTTGTTTGGTTTTCATGATCAATTCATCAGTTTAAAAGTAATGAAGTTCATGTAAAATGAGTATAAATATCCAGAATTTGAATTATATGTTATTATAGAACATAAATAATACTTAATGGTATTATATATTATCTTTACATGATATTAGGATTATTTAATAGATATAACTTTAATGATAATCGTTTTAATCATTTTGGTCATTTTTCAATAATCATGAAATAGTTTTGTCTTATTAATTAATATCATGTATATATACTTGTTATATAATAATAAATACCTTATAATATGTATAATAAAATATGGTTTAACAATAATTATGGCTATATGACAATAATTTAAGGATTTAATGTAAAAAAAATTCATTGTCCATGATATCTGTAAATTGGCACATCATGGGAAATTTTACATTTATAGATAAAGATAGAGAGAGAGAGAGATATAGAGAATGATGTTTGATGGTGGATCCTAAATTAACATGGTATTATTATAGTATATAAATTATATTGGAGATATTATTTAACCTTGTACTAGGTAGGTGATGGAAGGATAATAAAATAAAAGAAATTAAATGGAGATTAAAGAAAAGAAAGAGGATTTTTACATCTTGAATTCTACTCCATGTGAACCACCATGAGGGGATTTGTTTTGGTATTTTTATTAAACCAAGAGATTATGGAATTTTATAGGGACTTTGGAAGACAATTAGGTAGAATTTTATCAAGTATCAAGGATTAGATAGTATGAGGATAAGTGGTGGCAAGGTTGGTGTTTATAGTGGAGGAGAGGGGTGTTTTTGAATATTGTATTTATTTGTTTATTATTTTGGTAAAAAAATAGGGAATATTATCCTGAATAAATATAGTAATTTGTGAATGTGAGTTTTAAAAAATTGTCACTTACATCATCCATGGCTCAATAATGAATCACAATTTCATTTATTTACTTATACAATAAATTACAACGTTTTACTATTCATGAAAAAATCATGTATTTTAGAAAAATCCAAAAAATGCACCCTATATATTTTCTAATGTGAATAATTAAAAAATTAACTTCATTTTTTTAAAAAAATGTTCTTATTTTTTTAAATTTAATTTTAATTGAAATCATCATTTATTTGTGAAATACCAATTTTAATATTATAACTGATTTTATAACACTTTGAAATATTAATTAAGGTTGCATAAAATTATCTTAAAATAATAAGCCAAAAAAATTTAAATTTATGTATTCCTTTTACAAAAAAATTATTATTTAGTCATTTTATTAATTATAAAATTATAATTAAATATTTCTGACATATAAAAATTCCAACACTTAATTAGTAATTTTTTAAAATATTCATTTACATATACTATGATATAATTATATCATACATTTATTTATAATATTACTAAATTCTATTTATACATTAGTGTATGATGTTACAATTCACTAGGTAGGTTTACTATTCATAAGGGTCATATTACTATTCATGAGGTCAAGTTACTATTCCATCGATATATGCTCCTTAACATATATAATACAAAATATTTCATTAATTATTCATTTAAAACGTTTTTATTGTGTTGTCTATGTGATTTTATGTGATTTGGACTATTTTAAATAATATAAGATGTGAAATTTCATTGATGGAATTCTAGGTCGTTACATTCTCCCCTCCTACAAAAATTTAATCCTCAAAGTTTACCGAATGACACTTCATAAAAATATTCAAGTAGTTCTTCATCATAATTTTCTCTGGTTCCTATGTAGCCTCTTCAATTTTATTATTTTTCCAAAGTACCTTTTCAAACTAAGTTTTCTGGTTCCTCAATACATGTTCATTAGAGTCCAAAATCTAGATATTGAATTCACGATATGATGAATTAGGATCCAACTCTATTTATTTAGAAGTGAGGACATGTGTTGGTCTTGGAATGTACTATATTAAGAGTGAGATGTGGACCACATTGTGTACATTATAAAGAATAGTCAAAAATTCTAAATGATAATCCACGTCTCTAATTCTCTCAAGAATTTCAAAATGTACAACATACTTGGGGCTCAGCATCCCTTTCTTCCCAAATCTCATAACAACCTTACAAGAAGATACATTCAAGAAGACCTGATCTCTCACATGAAATTGAAAATCCTTCTATCAATTATCACCATAGTTCTTTTTCCTACATTGAACTATTTTGATATGAATTTGAATATTTTTAACATTTCTGTTGTTTCCTCCACATGCTCTAAGAATATTAGAATCCTTTCATGAACATCATCACAACAAGTTGGTATAAAACAAATCTTTCCAAACAATGCTTTATATGGTTCCATTTTAATACTTTAATGGAAAATATTTTTGTAGGAATACTCTACTAAATGTAAATAATTACTCCATATACCTTTAAATTCATGCGACCATGATCTAAACATGTCTTTTAATTTTTGAATGGTCCTTTGAGACTACCCTCCAGTTTGAGGGGGTTAAGAAGTAGTCTAATAGTTCTCAATATCCAAATATTTCTGAAGAAATTTCCATGAATTCATTGCAAATCATGTATCATGATAGACACAATTTAATGAGGTGCTCCATGAAGTCTTACGACTTCTTCAAGATAGATTATTTCAAGGCACTATAGTGGAAAATAATCTCTCCTAGTGAGTAAATGTAAAGATTTTGTAATTCTATCAACAATTAACCATATTTCATCATTATTTCATGGAGTTTTTGGTAATCTCATGAAAATAATCCATAGATATGGCATACCATTTGCATTTAGGAATATGAAAATGTTTCTTAACTCCTCTATGATGTTTTCTTTTTTCCTTAACCTATTGACAGACTGAACACCTTAAAACATAATCAGCAAATTTGTGCTTCGTATTATCCTACCAGAAATTTTCCCTCAAATCTCTATATATATTAGGGCTACCATGGTGTATAATTAAATTTGAGACATGGGAATCATCCAATAACTCTCTTTTTATCTCAGGTAAATAGGGAACTTAAAGTCTCTTCACAAATTTTAGAATAACATCCTCATACACAAGTTCTACAAATATCCCATAATTTAGAGATTTAATTTTCATATGAAGATTCTCATAATTAAACAAAGAACTTTTAATCCTTCCCCATAACGATGGTTTGGAAGCCATTTGAAAAAATTATAATGTATCACATTCCATGAAAATTTCTATATCCATCTTTTCTATATTCATTTAATCAGGATCCATTTCAATCTTTATTTTTCTTAGAACTCAAATATCCTTTAGGATTAATGAATCTACTACTTTATTCTCCTTCCCTAGGTAGTATTTAATTGAACAATCAAAATAATTGAGTAGCTAGTGCCTTCACCTTTTCTTAATTTTGAGTTCTTTTTGAGACAATATTTATTTTAAACTCTTGTGATCTGTATATATATCTCAAATATCGACATAGATATAGTGTCTTAATATATTCATATAAATGATTATGGCTGATAACATAATATTGTGAGAGGGACAATTCTATTCATGAGATTTCAACTACCTTGATGCATATGCAATAACCCTATCATTCTGTATAAGGACACATATGAGTCCATTATTTCATACATCACTATAAATCACAAATCCACTATTTCCCAAAGGTAGAGTCATGATATGAATTTAATAATGTATTCTTTAATTCATAAAATAATTATTGGAATTCTTTTGTCCATACGAACTGAACCCCTATTCGACTACGCTTATTTAACAGGTTAGAAAATTAAAAAAATTTATGAAAACAAAATACTGATATTAACATATTAATCCAATGAATCTACATACCTTAGTTATTTTCCTTGGTTTATTCCATTCCTAAATAGCCTTTTTTAATAAGATTAACTAAGATTCCATTCATATAGACAATATGACCAAGAAAATAACTTATTAAAGCCAAAATTCACACTTCCCAAAATTCCCATATAATTTATCTCTTCTAGGAATCCTAAAAATGATCCATAAGTTATTCTCATGTTCTTTGAAGATTTTTGAGTATATCAAGATATCATCAATAAACACAAAAAAATCATCAAGATATTCCTTGAAAACTCTGTTTATTAGATCTATGAATATAGAGGGTGTATCGGTTAATCCAAATTACATTACTATAAACTCATAATGTTTGTACCTTATTCAAATTAAATATTTGGAATATATTCCTCCCTCACATGCAATTGATGATATCCATATCAAAGTTCAATATTTTAAAAATTTTGATCTCTGTAATGTTTATCAAAAAAATCATTAATGCGAGACATGAGATACTTGTTCTTTATTTTAAGATCATTGATTTAATCTATATTAAATACACATCCCCATGGATCCATCATTCTTCTTTAAAAGAGAATGGGGGTTCCCTATGGGGAAACACTTGGGTGGAAAAATCCCTTGTAACTAAATTCCTCAAGTTTTTTCATTAGATAAACTAATTTCATGATGACGATTCTATATGGAGTATTTGATATAGGGCTTACACCAGGAATAAATTAAATAGGTATATAGACTACCATCTCTGGAGGATTTTCAGGTAAAACTTCTAGAAATACATCAATATATTCTAGTAGAATAGGTACATCCTCAATTTTAATATTTAATTCCTCATACATAGATTATTTTTTCTCTTCATCCCCAAGAATTTCATTTATAAGAGCTACATGAGGTGGGTCAAGATAAAAACCACATATGAGGGTTATTCTCTAAATTTAGGGGATTCTATATCATCCTTACCAATCATAATTTCCTTTTTGTTTACAAAATATTTTTGTATTATATTTTGAAATCCATTACATACAGTGGATTATCTCAAATTCAGTCATAGGTATGATGACAAGGGAAGCTACTAAAGCTTGTTTATGTAAAGGGGGTTGAATGACATATGTATATGTCAATGATACTTTCCTAATAATTTTTGAATGAAAAATAATTTATTAAATAAAAAGATAAATGTATAATTTTCTTGGAAAATGGGGAGGATATAGAAGAATACGATGATCCAAAATCGAAAAAAGCATTGGATAAGTTTGAGGAAACAATTAACATAATCTCTAGTACATGATTAAAAACTTTAACCTCTACAATTTTGACAGCATAATCTTGGCATATCTCTTTTGTCCTTTTTGGGGGCATATTTCCATGATGCTTAGGATAATCATTTTTAATGTGTCACATCTCCCTGCAATTATATCATTGAATATTGGTAGATTCTTTCTTTTAGTTGCAAGCATTTGAAATATTTTTATTCCCTCTACTCTTATAGAAAAATACTTTTGTTTTTATATAGGAACCATGATGTTTCTTTCCAAAAGTATTACTTGATTGAAAATTCCTCTATTAATTCTTCTATTTATATATTATTTCCTCCTCCACCCTCTTCTTCTCTTGTTTTCCCTTAAATTCATATGACATAGAGAATTATTTTTCTGTCTTAATATCACATGAGACTATATCTTCGTACGATGATAAATTTTGGGATTCCAGTGCCCTTCAGAGGAATGGTTTTAAAAAAACAATGAATCTTTCAATATTTCTCCTTAGATTATGTATGTAGTTTGTAGCATGTGTTTTTATCCTTGTAAAGTTTGATTCATACTTTGAAATATTTTCATTCAATTTGGTTTCAAACTCAAGAATTTCATGTCAATATCTTCTCTCTATCCATGAAGATACTTTTTTTCTAGGAATATTTTTTAAAATACATCCATTTCATATTTTCAATTTTTTTTACTCCTTTGTGTTTTGAATAAATGAACAATAATGATCATAATATCTTGAGAAACGATACCCTACCCTGAAAAACATATCACTTTATATGCTTCCAAAATTGAGAAATATATTCTCTAAAGAACTGATCCAATTCTCCACTACAAATGGGTTCTTATTACAGTTGATTGATGTAGGATGTTGTCATATAAACCAGTTTAATATTTCTTCTATTTTTTGTGGACCAGGATGCTCTATACGAGTGTGGTTATTATTCATAATCTGAGTTAAATATCCCAGTATATTTATATGTTTCTCAACACATATCGCAGCACCACTGTGAATATAATTATCTTTCATAGGATAAAATCCTTATAAGTGATATGCGTGTTGATACGGTTTTCATTCAATCCACTATGAGCCATTTCTAAATAATCACATATGCTTGATTAGTTTATCAGTTATAATTCATAATCTAAATCTTGAAAAATATTTAACATAAATGGAAAATTTATGCATATCTATTATCATAATCAAAAACATGGTTTCATTCGGGAGAAATTTACATTTAAAAACTTAAAAATATTTTGTAATGAAAATTTTAATTATCCTAATAATATCCCCTGAGGTGTCAAAATAGGTGTGCAGTAAGGCTCATTGTTGTGTAATATGTCACCCAGAGTTCGGATTGAGACACCATTTCAGAATTGTTGCACCTAGGTATATATGTTCCAAAACCACATCCACTATTAGTGTCCAAACAATTATGTATTGATTAAAACCCCCATATAGTCTCTACATTACCAAAATTATAGGATGTTTTTATTTGATTATCCCCAAAATATATCTTAGTGTTTTGTTTCCTAAATTATGTTTTCTAAATATATTTTCCATGGTTTCAACTAAAATTACTCTGATACCAACTATAAATACCTTGACCCTAGTATCACAGAGTCAATTCCTTATATTAATTTATTGGCATAGATACAAGACTCAAATCCCAATGGACTGACCAGTTTAGTAGTTTTGGAATCCATATTACATATATGAACTTTAAATTACATATCTAATGAAAAAATAGCATAAAAATTCATTAATAACAATCAAAAACACTTAGATTAACCTATCATGTAATTCAAAACAATCTTCTTCATAACCTGGGGAAAATAAAACATAAGAAAGGGATGAGCACAGATGCTCAGTAAGGCTATGTAATATAGTGGAAGCTAATATTAAAAATAAAGAATTTTGAATGACTAAAAACACATGACATTAGAATATGATCTTGAACATAATATGATAATGATAAAAAATGAATAAATATTTCCATATAGAAAATCATGTGATAATGTATATTAACCATGGATATTCTAGAAGTGAAATATTTACATGGATAATAAATTACTAATATCACTTTTACAGAATTATTATGAAGGACATGTAAAACATATAGTATAGGCATCATCCAATACATCTGATAATGATTAAGGACAAGACCAAAATCATATCTTAAAATAGAGAGGCCTCAGCAAAGTCTATATTGTTTTTGTCTCATGACACCAGCTGATGAAACGAGATGATATAGAGGGCCCAAACCATCA
Organism: Viscum album; assembly: GCA_963277665.1. Lineage (NCBI taxonomy): Eukaryota > Viridiplantae > Streptophyta > Magnoliopsida > Santalales > Viscaceae > Viscum > Viscum album. The sequence goes on from OY728161.1 coordinate 1,879,821,275, forward strand.
CATTCTACATCTAATTAATTCCTAATATCAAAAACATAAACATAATAAATGTAAAAAATATCCACAATTTATAATCAAAATCACTTAACATTCCGAGTAACAGAGTGAATGTTATCAAGACAGAAAATCCACTGTCAAACTGATCATAAACCATTTGATAATATATGGTAGATTATAATCAATGGATATCAATCACCAAAAATCATAAAATTTAACTGAGGGGATGAAATAAATTAAAATACTCAAATAAATCCTCGAGGAATTCATGAGATAGATAACCCATTTTCTTTTTAAAGTAGAGATCTTTTTGAATAATAATTTATAATTGTCATAATTTTTTATATAAATCCATAAATTAAAAAATTATTGTTTTTATGAAATATATAGTGATTTTATAAAAATAATGGTGTCTTAAAATATATTATGTATTATACATGAAAAGTCGTAACATGTCGAGTTGTTCCCTTTAATCATGCTTACATATACGGAAGAATTTAGAAGGTAACCATGTTAAACTTGTATTTCAAAACAAAATAAATATAAAATAATATGGATAAATGGGTTAGGAATGTATACACATAAGATAAAAAATGTTTTTAAAAACAATTATTAATTAAATTGGTCTATATAGGGAGAAATCCTTAACCCATTGAAAATGGATATTTGGGGGAAAACGCTTACCATATATCTAAAACCATTCTGCATTGTAAGTAACATCCTCGATAATGAAATTATATTAAGTAATATATTAATTCAGAACCTTTTATAAATGAATATAATTAATTAATGTTTTATTAATTTCATTTTATGTCCTTTTGGATAGTTACAGATTTTAATTTCATCGTTTAATAGTGTTCGTTTTCTTGGTTCTCATAATCAGTTCGTTTGTTTATATGTAATAAAGTTCATGTAAATTTAGAATAATTATCCAAAATTTTAATTATATTTTATTAATAAAAATAAATATTATCTAATTTTATTATATATTATTTTTTTCAGATAAGGGTATGATTCATTAGATATTACGTTAATGGTAATCGTTTAGATCATTTTGGCAGTTTTTCGATCATAGTGTTATAATTTTGTATTATTAATGAATATCATGTATATATAAAGGTTCTATAACACTGATTAACTAATAATATGTATAATAAAGTATGTTTTAACCATAATTATGGTTTTATTTCCATATTTGAAGGTTTTAATGGAAAATAAAAATGCATCCTTCCTGATGTGAGTAAATTGACACATCATGAGCAATGTTTTCATTTATAGAATAAAAGAGAGAGATAAAAGATTATGAGTATGGATAATACATTATCAAGATATAATTATAGTATATAAATTATATTTTATTTATCAAGTCTTATCTAATATATGTGTTTAGGGAAAAATAATAAATTAAAATAAATTAAAATAAAATAAATGAAAAGAAGAGAATTTTTACCTCTCTAATTCTCCTCATTGAGAACCACCATAAAGGGATTGATTCTGGTATTTTTATTATAACAATAGCTCTTGTAAATTGGTAGGGATCTTGTTAAGATTATTGGGAAGGATTTATACAAGGATTAAGGCTTGTATGGTGTGAGGACAAGAGGAGGTGATGAGTGGTATTTATAGTGAGAGAGAGGTGTGTTTTTTGAATATTTTATTTATTTGTTTAATATTTTTCTCAAAACAAGAAATAGTGAGGATTGTTATGAATAAATAAAGTAATTAGATCATTTTATTTCGAGACTATGGTCTCTTACATCATCCATGGCCCAATCAAGACCCAAAAAATCATTTATTTATGTATACTGTAAATTACTGTATTTTACTCTTCACTAAAAATTCAAGTATTTTAGAAAAGTACCAAAAATTCACCCTATATATTTTTAGATGTTTATAATTCAAAATTGAACTCCATTTTATGAAAATAATTTTTTTAAATATGATAATTTTAATTTTTAATAAAAATAACCATTTATTAAAAAAATAACAATTTTAATATTTTAACTGATTATGTAACACTTTGAAAAATTAACTAGAATCAAATGGAATTATCATAAAATAATAAGAAAACAAAATATTAATTTATGAATTAATTCCATGAATATAAATTTTTATATAAATAATTTAATTAATTATAAAATTTCAATTAAATATTTATGTCTTGTAAAAATACAAATACTTAATTAATAATTTTTCAAAATATTCATTTATATATACTATGATACAATAATATCAAAAATTCATTAATAATAATCGTAAATTTTATTTATACTTTCATGGTTGAGGTTACAATTCATTTATTTGGTTCACTATTCAAAAGGGTCGTATTATTATTCCTAAGGTCAAGTTATTATTTCACCTAAATATGCTCCTTAACTTCTAGAAATACCTCATATTTCATTCATTCATCAGTTATAAATTATTTATTGTCTTCTCTAAGTTATTTTATTTGATTTATAAAAAAACAAAATATTTATAAGAAGGGAAATTTCATTGATTTAATTCTAGGTCATTGTAATTATTTGTGGAATGGGTGAGCTCGATATTACATATTAAAGGGTGGATCCCCATTATATATATTGGGTGAGACTGTGATATTATATATGATGCTTTAACCCATATAAAACCATGTGATATAATTCTGGCTTTGAGTTCACCTAGTGAGTGCTCCAATGCATTGGGTAATATACCTTTTCATTCAAGGAAAGAAGGAGGGAGTTCCCATTGGGATTATCAAAAAGATTTAATTGGGCTCCAGTTATTTCTGAAATGGGTTTGAAACAGGTTATTAATGTTGTGCTCAATTTTTCAAAAAAAAAATTGATTCACTTACTATGGGTTTTATTGATTTTTTTTATTTAAAACAGTGTGTGTTTTCATGTAAAAATAATTTGTTTCATTACATCAATTAACTTTTAGATAAAGGTAAATTTGAAATGTGTTTTATTTTTTCCCACTGGACTGGTTTTTTCTTATTTATATCCATTAATGAGCTTTTTGTGCTCTTATCATGTTTTAACATGTTTTGTATAGGATTTCAAGATTATTATGGGCATGGATATGTCCAATATTGAAATTTTGAAAATGATTCAATGAAAAGAAATAATATATTATTTAAAAAGGATTTGGATGGTAGGAAAAATAAATACTGAGTAAAAGTATTATCTTGAGATTTATGGTTTTTTTATGTATGATTTATTTCATAATTATCTAAAAATATAAAACTAAAAAGATCTTTGGGAAATAAATAAAGGGAATTCGGTTACAAAGTAACTATAATATGTAATTGTTAAGGTATGGTCCTTAGATTTGGTATCAATAAAGGCTTTAGATAACTTGATAGTTTATGATATGTTAAGGTAAGGTTAAATTGAGAGTTATGGGCTAATAATTTTTTTTTATTTATCAAAAGGCCAATATCTTAGAAACCATATTTGAGTATTTAATATATGAAATTTTAAGGAAACTATTAATATTTTTGAGAGATTTATTTTTTATTCAATTATCATTTATTACATTTTGGAGTAAAAATTAATTGTATGAGAATATATTTAAAGTTAAAATCAATTTTTTAATGTTGAATATTTGACAGAAATTTTATAAGGATTATAATTTTAGAACAAGGAAAAACCACATGTTGTGTGATATCTCATCGTGTCTCGAAACGCCAAAGGGATGGAACCCAAAACTAAAGATAATAATGGTGCATCACCTCCGATTAGCCTATGCGATATCCAAGATATTATGAAATGCACTTTTTTGTTTAAAATTTTGATTGATGATTAATATGTTTCCTATGGGAAAACATGTTTTATCTTATAGATAACCATGGGATTAGAAATTGATTTAGTGATTAAGTGATTAAGTTATTATTGTTATTTTGGAAGAGGTTAACTATTTTGAGAACTGAATATGAATAATTTAAATATACAACTATTAGAAAATGTTTTAGGAAAATAGTTTGAATTATATTTTTTGGAACATATTTGATTTTATGGTTGATTTATGATGATTCTGGTTATTTATGGAAATGGAAATTATGTGATTCAAAAAACTAAATTTTGCATATGAGACCTTAAGATTTATTGATTTAATTCTAGGACAAAAAAATTGGAATATTCTATGATCAAATCCTTCAAGATTTTCCTTCTCAATTATATTCTTTATAATTTTGAGTCATTTTATCGGAATTTATTTTTTGAATGATTTATGTAGAATTGTTGGTCCAACTGTAGAATATTGGAGATTAAAATTAGTTTTTCATCAATGTATGTTTTATTAATTTTGGGAATTATATTTTATATTTCATACTATTTTGGTATTAGTTAATATCAATATTTAGAAAGAATAGGTTTTTATAATTTTTAGGATTGTTTCAACTATATAAATCCATTCTAGATCTTCAATTATGACAAAAATTCATACTCATCATTAGGAGAAAAAGTTGAGTTTGTCATAGAATTATATATGAAAACTTAAAACTCTCATAGTATAAAATAATATATCATGGGGGATCCATGTGATTCATGTAATTTATTATTTATCATAATAAGATCATTCTATTATTCTCTATTATTCTTTACTGAAATGGGGGTGGAAGTTATCTATAAGGCTTAGGAGAATTCAACAGTTTCATTGTTGTGTATAACATGTATTATTCTCAAAAAATATATTAAAAAAATTGTTTACATTATGATAATAAAATATAATTATTATTAGTCCATTTATATAACATCCTTCATAAGTTATTCAAAAATAATAATAATAATAATATTGTTATCATTTCTCTTGACATATAAATATTTGAGATTCATTTTTTAAACCATTATTTCTCTTAATGATTTGAAATAAAATATATTATTTCTATTATTCATATAACGAATACTGTCAATCCTCCTCAAAATGTTTTAGAATATAAATTAAAAATAATTAAATTAATATATAAAATTTGTAAATAAATAAATTATTATTACATTCGATAATCTCATGAATGGATATTTAAATTAATATTCACATAATAAATAATTTTTATATTAATATATTTATTAAAATGTTCAATAAACAAATACATATTTAATACTTTATAAATAGTAAAATATTGATATAACAAAACTCATATATTCTAAACATGAATATGAGTGTACTGAATTTATCGGGTCATCAATATATGAATGATTATTATCATAAAAAATGCTAATAATATTTTTTCATAATATAAAATTAAATATAGTATATATTTTTATTCTTGATAAACATAGTAACCGAACCTCTAGGCCTCTATTGTGGTGGACTTTTATGGAATTATCTAAAGTATAAGATAGATGTCTAAAATCATGTTAGGGATTGGAAAATAATTTAGTTAATGTCTCTATGAAAAAAACCTCTAAATGAATGGTACTATGTAATATAATCTCATTGTTGATATATCTCATCATACAGGATGTTAACATATGTCATCCACATATATAGTTGAGTAATCATTATTTACATTTTGAAATTAAATCATAAATTAAATACGATATCATTGGATTTAATTAGACTATTCAATTACAATGAAAATGAAATATATATCTTTTTTTATTAACATAGTAGGGAAAAATATTTCATTACATCTTCAATTAATTTAACTTCACTTATGATGCACCCAACATATTCCACCTGATTGTTAACATATTTTCTCTTAGTATCCATCCATACATGAATTTTTGTTACTAAAGATATATATTAATAATTATATCAAATATAAGGACTAATACACATGACTATATATATGAATATCAAATTATATATATATTACAAGTAGAATTCCTATTTTGGTGGCTCTATCATCATGAACTACCTTCATAGATATTACCAATTATGAATACCATTTTAAGTGGTATATTTTTCTAATGTACCATTCAAACATGATTGTTTGACATCATATCTTTCTTTTCAGGTAGATGATATCTAGACTATTGTATATATGTTTATGAATATTAACATATCATATCCAGGTTTTGATTACAATGTTGAACTAATATAAACATTTAATGTGATAAATTATATTAATAAATTATCAAATGAATTTTTAATAAAATTTCAATGATCATATGAAAGGTTATTCATTAATATTATAGGAATCAAAATAAAAAAAAATTGTTAGTTATAGTGGGACAAATCCAACATGTAAATCACTTTTATGTTCACCTATATTATATATTTATGAAGTATGTTCATTGTTTTTGATATTATTCTTATTAATATTTTGAGAAAATATTTTTATAGATGAAATTTTTCAGGACACACAACTAGTGGTATGTTTAATGAGGAGTTTTGAAATATGGCATGATTATAGTTACCAAGAACATGATGGAGTTGTTTCTATTCTATTAAAATATGATTACATCATTGTTTTTGTCTCTTTTTTCATGACCAAATAAAGGTATTAAAATATATTAATGTATTGTTTTGAATTGTGGTTTTTTCATTGGTCTATATTTTTTTCCATTTAATTTTTTTAATTTGGGTTCTAACTAGAGTAACAGATTGAGAATGTGGATAGGAATCTACTTCATGCAGATGTGGGTTGATCAATGTTTTCTTCTAGGATGATTTCAATTAGGATTCTTTACTATCACATATGGTTTTTTTTCTCCTTATTATGTTTAAATTGTAGAATGTGTTAAATGTTTGTGTATGTAATCAATTTTATCCTGATGATACTGAATATTTTTTATTGCCTGTAAATGATTAAGAGATAAAAATATTTTTTTATTATTTTAGGGGTACAAAAAAATTAATAATGTTACAAGATCCATTATATTTAATTTTATTAATTTATTTAATTATGAATATATAATAACATTTCTCTAGAGCTTCTCTAAAGTGTAGATGGGGGCTATGAGGGGACTACACATGGAATTTACTAAAGATTAATCATTAAATTCTTAATTAAATTGAATTTCAGAAATTTTCTATTAATGTGTGGTATGTGGGAGATTGTATATTATAATATATTTTATTCTAAAAAAATGGTTTTTCAGGACTGACAGAATAGGGGGAATATCAGGATTTCTAGCTATTGTATAGTGAAAACCTAAGTTCATTTGTATTATATATTTGGAGTGACTATGACGATATCTATTTAGATTCATTTATTCCATTTTAATTAATTTGACATCAACATTATAGAATAATTTTATAATAGGATTGAAAAATGGTTTTTGATTCATTAAAGGTTGATTTTATACTTCCCGCAATGTTAAAAAAATTATCCTCACCAAACTATTTTATTTAAAAGAGTGGTTTGTGTTAATTTTTTTATGTGGAATGTTGAATTATATCACTACAAAAAAAGTTTATCATTTATTGGTTTTCATTTTTTAGTTTTCATAATAGTGATCTAGAATTATGAGCACGGTGAGTTCATTGATTATATTTCCTTTCAAGGTGATTATTGAATTCATGACAACAAATGTTTTGAAAATGAGTCGTTTCATTACAAGACTCATTTAAAATTTGAGTGTTGTGTGTATCATATGATCATAGGCTATGCATGTAGTTTTTGTTAAAAGATAAATTTCATTTGAAAATAAAAGAGAGTATTACTAGGATAATAATATCAATCAATATATTTTTCTACTGTTATTTTAATCAAATATTTTAATTCATATAAACAATTATAGTCGAACTCAAATTTATTCATAAATAAACTCTATCATTAATTTATAATCTAAAAACATTTTTAAATGTAAAAAATTCCATACTATATGACCTTTACAAGACATAACAGGACATTATTATATTTCATTCTCAATTAAAATTATTTTGATTATAAATTGTCCAAAAATTTCATGCAATTAGAATCCCTACATATAATTATCTAGGAGAATGTATTTATTTGATTATTCATATATTTATTCATTAAAAAATCAACTAAAACTTATTATTAGTCAATATTTATATTCATACTAATTATATATAACATTTGTCCATATATTTAATTTTGAACAATTTAACAGATTATGGATCAATAGACATAAATGATGTGATATAATATTTTGGATAATTGAGTAATTCATAAAAAAATACCAAGGATAATGGATAAGGCATCTGACAACATTAAAAACAAATATTTTATTCATTTCATTTATTGCATCATCTAGGGTTTTTGGGAAGGATAAACCTATAAGTTAATAGCATCTCTCTTCTAGAGCATCTGAATTTATTTCCTCTCTTTGTTCTCTCATTATCCCCTGTATTTGGGTTTCATCACCCATGGGAATTAATTAATATTTTAGAGACATGATTTGTAAATTTTATTTTTCACATTGACCAACATAAATAATAAATCGATGATGGAATGAGGTGATGGAATTTAGTGATTTTTACAAGAATTAAGATAAGGTAATAAGAGATACTTAAGGGTTCTATGGTCTTTTGAAAAAAATTAGGACCCAATAATTGAGTTGAACAACTTGTTTATATTTTTTTTAAAATAAACAAAATTATGGCTCTGAAAAAAATGATTTTGTGTTATATTATTTTATATATTCATTAATAATATCATTTTTGGATTTAAAAATATAAAATATTTTATTTTATAATTTATTTTAATTTTTAATCATTTGGGAAAAATTAGTTATTTACAATTTTTCTAAAAAAGTTATATGATTTCTTATAAATTACTAATTTTTTATAATATTCTACAATGAAATAAGACTTTAAATAATTATTAAAAACTATTTTCTATAAATACAAATAAATTTAATTTTTAAGTTCATAAATATTTTAAAATCTTTTGAAAATATTAAAATGTATTATTTTTTTGAATTCAATTACAAATAATATATAAATTTAATAAAAAATATTAATTATCATAGAAATATTATATTTTCACCAAATTATTTACAATAATTTTTTTTCAAATGACATATAATATATTTATAATAAAACTAATACATTATTATTACATTAAAAATCATTAAAAAATTATTTTTTCAATGATAAAAATTCTATTATTCATCATAGAAATATTATTTGAATAAATTAATAAAAAGATTGTTTTCATTAATTGATAAACTCCATTTTTATTAATTAAAATTCATTAAAATTTTAACTGAAATTATTAATGAATTAATATTAGAAACACGTTTCATAAAAATAATCTACTAATTTTCTATAAAAAACAATAATAAAAATTATAAAAATTTATATTGATAAATTTTATTAAAAAGTATTATATTAATGGTCAGCTAAAAGGTGAAATTGTATTATTGTGGATTATCAAACTTAAAAATTATGATTCCTTTTATGTCTTCACAGAATAATGAAAATTCATTTTTTCAATTTTAATTTATAGAAGAATATTAAATGGAATTTGCAAATGACGTTTCGTTGGATTTTATAGAGAAATTTTCTCTTGAATTTATAGTAAAATATTCAACATAAATTTTAAAGTGGGTGTTAATGTTTCTACTGGTAATTCCCAGTGGAAGTATCCAATGGAATGTTCCTATAGAATATTCATTATACTTCCTAATTAAATATTCATTATAATTTCAGGTAAACATTTTCAGTGATATTTTGAAGACGTAGTTTAAATTTCCTCTAGAATATTCTAGTAAAAATTTATAAAGGAATGATCCAGTTGGATTTTTACTTGGTGTTCCTTTGGATGTTTCATTTGAAGTTCTAGTGGATGACTTAATGGATTGAAAATGAAATATTAAATTGAAACGTAAAAGTCAAAGATGAATTTACATACGAAATTATTAAGGAATCTTTCAACTAAAATCATTATGTAGAAAGAGAACATTATAATGGAATTTTATAGCGGATGTTTCTACTAGAATAATCTAGTGGATGTTTAACTATAAATTATTGGGTATATTTCACTAGAATTTTTTGCGTATGTTTCAATGGATGTTCCACAGGAACATTCACTAGATAGTCTAATGGATGATTATACTCGTATATTCATGTAAAAGTTGTTACTTCCAATGGAATATTCCAGTGCAAGTTTATTAAAAATTTCTTATGGTTTTTTTCACATGGGTTTATGATATAAGTTTCACTATAATTTCTAATAAAATATGCACTAAAATATTTGTATAGTTTTTCTTCTAAAATTCTTATATGGATGATGATATTTACATTGTATTTTTTTATCATGGTTTCTATGGAAATTTTCAAATGGATAATTCCATTGAAACTTTTTGAAAAACTTTTCAATGGTAATTTTCCGACAAAAATAATAGAATTTTATCATTTATTTTTCTAGTAGTTTTTTCCATTATATGTTTCTACAAAAATATTCATTAAGAATTTTTCATTATAATTTTATATTGAAATTTCAATTTATATTTTTCAAATGAATCTGAAACTTCCATTAGAACATTCTATTGTAAATATTATCTCATTCGCAATAAATTTTCCTTTATCATTTTCACACATAGTGAAAAACCCCCTATATTGTCAATATAAATAATTTTTATAACTTATTAATATATAATAATAAGATTTTATTTTTTTATATTAATTATAATATTATTACGTAAATTATCAATAAAAATGAAAATGTATTTACATCTAACCAAATTATGTTTTCATGCTTCATGTGGTTTAATATTAAATATTTATTTCAAGGATATAGAATTTTTATTAGAAAAATTAATTTTTTTATTCATCATTTTAATATCATTCTAAGTTGTTTTTTAATTATTTGATAATATTGACTTTGCAATGAATGTTGAAAAATATTTTTTTGAAAAATATATTTTCTTTGTAATATCAGTATTATCAATATATAATTTTAAATTCTATATTTTGAAATTTTTATTTACAGATGTATGTTTTTACTCAAATAAAATATATAAAAGTGTCAAAATATTGTTTTAAAATAAATGAAAAATTAAAAGGCAGTAAAAAACCTTTATAAAAATACAACTTTTTATGTGAAAATTTTTATTTTTTATTATCCAATGATTACCATAAATAAAGGATGAATTTAAAAAAATTACTTAAAATGTAATTTTTAAGTTCAATTAATATAATCCAATAATAGTATTTAATTTATATTAATAATATTATACACCTTCAATGCATAGAAATATTTTTTTATAAAACCATTTTATTTATATAAAATTATTCTTATATCTATTTCTAATTAATTTTAAGTAATTATTTGAACCATATATTATAAAAATTTGTTTAGTCATACTAATGACCTCAAATATATAGGTTTGGAGATAATTTTAATTTAAAATAATAATAATATTATTATTTTTTAGTAATCCTCAGTCATGTGTGTAACGCAAGCCGTTGATGAATTACATTGTTTCATTTAGTGCAAGATAAACCTGAATTTACTTTCTTTGAATGATATCAATAAAATTAAATTTATTCTAATAGTAATATACTATAATGATTGGGGGTGTTAAATTCCTCCCACATTAAAAAATTTCAACATAAAAATTTTATAGATATTTCTTTCTAACCCGATGACGGTAGTTCATCTTTATAATATCCTTTGATTCTAACGTTTCTTCCCCCAATATGTGATTTCTCCAATATACCTTTACTAGAAGATTCATTCGATTCTTCAACACTTTCCATTTGGTATAAATAATCTGGATGGGTTCTTCAATGGAAGATGGATCATTTTCTAACTCAAAATCATCAAAGGAGAGAATATGTGTAGGATATGAAAATTACATCCTTAGAAAATATATATAGAACACATCATGTACTTTTGAGTGATTTGGAATAATTTTAAAATGATAATAAAAAACATTAATTCATTCTATAATTTAAAATGGTATTTTGTAGCTATGTAAATTCTTACCTTTCATAGAAATCTTTATAACACCCTTCCATGGAGACACTTTCAAGAAAACATGATAACCCATTTGGAATTTTAAACCTCTTCTCACATTTTCATCATATAAATTTTTCCAAATTTGATATGATTTAATTAGATATTTATTTTTTTACCTTTATTTTTGTCTCTTCTACAAGTTCTTGGAATACATATTTCCTTTCACCAAATTTATACCAACATTTTCAAGTGTGGAAACTCTTTCCACGTAATGCATCTTATAGAGGCATTTGAATACCTAAATGGAAAATATTGTTATAGGAAAAATCTAAAAAAAGAAATTATTAATCCAATACACCTTGAAATAAAATGATTATGACCTCACCATATCATACATTTTTCATTATTATTTCATATTATCCATCAGTGTTTGGTTGTAGGTAGTGCTCAAATGAATCTCAGTATCAGGGATATTATTAAGACACCTCTAAACTTTTGATGTAAAATAGGGATATCTATTAAAAAATTGAAATAGGTGCACCATTATTTCTTACAATTTAATTAATATATACCCTCAAAAGTATTTTAAATGGTAAATGGTCTCTTATAGTGATACAAATTTTACAATTGGTTAATCTTTAAAAATGAGAAATTCTTCATCTACTTCAAAAATCCAATTTTTGCTTCTTTTACGAATAATTGTATTTCATAATATCTTCGAAGTAAGCCCATATAGAGGATTATATCAAACTCAAACATAGGTATGATAATAAGAAAAACAAATAATGAATTTTTAGTGGTTTTAATGGGGACTTACCATCACATCATTGATTAAATGAGATTTCCCTAATAAGTTTTGACTGAGAGATCCCATATTAAATCAGAAGGGTAATGCCGAATTTTTTTAGAAAATTGGGTAGATATAAAATAATGTGATAATACTGAATAATATAACGAATTGGATAGATTTGATAAAAGGATTAATAAACCTACTAGCACATTATATGGTGCTTTTTCCACAGATTTAGTAATCACATAAGCTTGGTTGTATCCACTCTACATATCATGCGGTATATTACCTTGATTATTGTGTAATTGTTGTGAGTAATTCCCTATATCACTACATTTTAAACAATGGTAATCATCTATTTTTTGGTTCTCGTTTGATTCTTTATCATGGTGACGATTATCTACAAACTTAGAACAAACTCTTATACCTTTCAATCATTTCCTAGGGTGATTCTATCCATAGTTCCCACATGATAGAAGTTTCATCTTCCTCATTAGGGAATTCCCTTATCTTGGTTTTTATGGGCTATTATTATATTCATTACCATTTAATATATTGATACTAGAAAATTATTTCTCCATTTTGATATTGTATAAAACAATTTCATATTATGCTAAAAAAATTAGAAGGACAGTTCCCTTTGTAGACATGGATTATGGACTTCCAAAAAATTGATTATTCAACAACTCTGTGCTATATATTTAATAAATATAATATCTAAATACCTTATTAAGGTATATTAATAATCCATAACACATTATTTTTCCATTGTAATTATGATAAAAACATTATTTAGATATAAATTTGTTTATCAAGGGGGAAATATTAATTAAAGAATGTCTCTGTAACAGATTTCCACTCCCTAAGTTTTTTTCATCTTACATTATAGTATTCTGGATAAATTATAACTATTGATTATAATCACCATTAGTAAAATACTCTACAAATTTAAAATTTTCCTTTTCAATATATCTCATTTCTATAAATATATTCTACATATACTTAATCCATTTCTCAACCTCGATTGGATCTATAGTTCCACAAAATGATGGGGACCTGGATCGCATAATCTGATCTAGAATTGAATAATTTGGTTGTGGAATAGGTTTTTTCATATTATCATGATTACTTTTCATAATTTTTTAATGCTCCCAAATTTATCCATTACATCATCAATTCCAATACCATCTATATCGGCTTCCATAGCAAGGAATAATCTATATTATCCATAAATATTGATACCTTTCATCCTTCCAGCTGCCATCTCCAATCAATGTTATATAATGAAATATTCCATATAATGATGAACCATGTATAATTCTAAATACAATATAAGGCTTTATATAAATCAAAAAATGTATGCATTGCTAATCAATTTATAATTATCATGGTTTTCTTAGGGGTAGCGTTATCTTCAAATACTTAAAAATGGTTTTTAACAAAAATGTAAATTATCCTAACATTATCTATGGTGAGTTCTAAACCATGTTCATAGTAAGGTTTGTTTCCATACACCAGGCTACGCTCGAGTCGAGCCCAAAACACCCTTTTTCATGTTATTTCCCCTAGGTGTGTTTATTCTAGAACCACATCCACTTGTAGTACCCAGATATAGATATATTTCTAAGGAGACCCAAACAATCTATACCTTTACAAAACATTAGGATGTTATTCTATACTTATCAAAAAATTCAATCAAAGGTTAATATTCTGAAATATATTTTCCCTAAATCTAGTTCCATATATTTCAATAAAACTTTATCTAATACAATATATAATGATCTCAAGCTTAGTATCTCATAGTCGATTTACTAACTTATTAAATTAGAATTAATAAAAGATTCAAATCCCAAAGGTCAATACATTTTAGTAGTTTTTTGAAACACATATAGAATACATGATAACCATATTAAATTTTGAAAATAAAATAACACAGAGAAAATAAAAAGATCAATATCCTTGATCCTAATTCAATGATATCTTCTTTATAACCAGGAGAAAGTGAAAAAATAATAGTGAGATAAAATTATCATTATGGGTAATGTAAAGTGGAAGATATCATGAATCAATAATGAATAATAAATATGTAAAGGTAAATAACTAAACACAAAATCAATTTAAATTAACTGATAAGGCATAATCAATATCGAAGTAACTGAACATGCATTCCATTTAATTAATAATATGAGAATGAAATGAATCAATATATTCTATCCTAGTGAAAATCTCTTGGATAATAATAACTAAAATTTAAATGAATTTAATTAATAATTACTTTATTTTAGGATTCACAGGAACATGACACTTTTACCATAAATATCTATACTTTATATTGTTTATAAATGCTCGTTAAAAAACCATCTGATATGGGAAACTAATTCGTCTATAAAGACAACCGATGCATTAAGGGGGTATCATCAACTAGTAACCACCCATATATATAATTCCAAATAATTCATCATATATCTATGTATTGATTATATAATATGAATTATTATCAAATATCTATATTGATTAAATGATATAGATTTATCAATATTTCCTCTGGTAATCAATTAACATTTAATGTATAAAACATTTGTAAGAAAGTTATATTTTTTATGAAATAATCATATCAATAAAAAATAATTTTAATATCTTAAAGAAATTTAATTTCAAAAGAATAATTGTTACAATAATGTGATTGTTTGAAGATAATGTTAAAAATCAAAAATGAAAGTGAGATTTCACAAAAACATTTATCACTTGGTAATTTTTCATATCAAAACCTCATGGATGAAATAATTCAAATTGGAACATGAAATACCTTGTGTAATTTATTATTCTGGATATTATATTACTATGTGTAAGTATATAAAAAACATTAATGTGAATTTGTGCATAATAAAAAATAATTCTAAATGGAATGTAAATTGAGGAAAAATCCCTTACCTTATACTTTATTTTGGTTGAATTATGTTTATCCTATTTTATAATGGTTTTCTATTATTAACATATAAAATAACAATATTAATATTTATAATAATATATATGATACTTTTATAACATGTTGTCACTTGTTATTAATAATCTTTTATTATGTACATTTATTTGGGTGTTAATTGATTGTTTTTTAGTATTTATTGACTTGTTATTTTGTATTCCTATTATATTGATCCTTATTTAATCATCTCTAAAATCTAAACAATGATTTAAAGAAATATATATTCATAATATATTTATTTAGATAAATACATTAAATTTGGAGATACGAAATTAAATGCACCATTCATGGAGATAGTAGGATGTATGTAAACATGAATGATGTTACTAACTTCTTATCATGTTGAATGAAGGAAAATTTCTCATGAACCGAACTGAATACCCCAGTACACTTCTAACTGAGCCAACACTAACATAGAATTAGATCATTCCCAATCACCATAGGATGGAAACTAGCACATGGAATCATAAAAGACAAAATATGGAACATTTTTTCCATATAAATAGTTGAAGGAAAAGATACATATTTGTATTCTCAAAGAAAACTCCCAGTGGATGCTATACTAGAAACCAAAAAGGTCTAACAATCCAACAATACATCATCAAAGTACCAGAAAGGCAACATAAACATCCCAAGTCCCAAGAGACACAACACTCTAATCTTAACGATCAATAATCACCACCTCTATGTAGTTCATTCCCCTTCCTCAAACCGGTAAATGGAAATATATAAACACTTTTAAGAGAAGATGTTTTGTGAGATAAAATCCCATTAGGGTCTCACCAAGTGTTATATATAATATTCCAAAAAATAAAATAAATAATGTGCTCAATTTCAAATAAAATAGGCATTATAAAACAGTTTCATATTTGAAAAACATGATTTTCATTTCAATTTAAGTAAATATTTCAAACAATGTCCAAAAAAACATTTTATATAAAATATTATAGATAGTTCATAAGGCATTTGTAAATAATCATTACATAAATGGAATATATATATAGAGAGATAAATAATTCACTGAAGAGAAACATGGTCATCCGCTAAGAGGTATGATAGTTCTAGGTTATGAGATCCTCTCACACATAAATAAGTGATCACATAAATATGTATAAATACATCCTTCATAAACTAGTAAAATTGGACTAATAAACATCCCATCAAAGATAATATTTTCTTTACTATATTCTTTTTAGTTTTTTAAAGTGTCTCTCCATTGTTAAGGCATTACCAACCATGCATTTTTTTCAAATAACTCACTAACTAATTAGGATTTATGATGCTAAATAAATGAATCAATAATTACAAAATTATTAAAAATATTTTTAAACTAAAATCACCAAATTATTTTCTATTTAATATTTTAATTTATCTTTAAAATCCAAAATTTTGTTTTTAATCAATTCATGTCTTCTTCAAGGAAAAACAAAACATGGGTTTTAATCAAATCATTTTATTCAATTTTTCTCAAAATGCATTTCACAAAATCAATTTTACAAATTCCATCAATTTAAAATTGCACAAAAAATTCCAATTCTAATGGAATTGGGGGTTTTCCCAAAATTGTTATTCAAAATCATTTTGAAATCCCAATTCATATGAAATTTGTCTTTTACAAAAAAAATATAATGAAGTTTACATTAATAAATCATTCAAGTTTAATTTAATCAGCCAAACTTATATATAACCACTTACATAAACACTAATATCAGGTATCCCAATACCCACAACATGACACTCCAATGAAGAAAATTAGAAATGGATATCCAATAATCCAACCTTTATTCAAGGTCTATAACAAAGTTATTTTGATCTCTCAACAACATGAAGGTCTAACAAACACTAAGAAGGAGAGAAGGAGAGATCTAGAGATATAGAATGGGAAAAGAATCCTTTCCATAGGGGAATCGAATGATGTTGTTTATGCTTAGATCCCCCTTGGAAGGGGTTTGTATGTGAATAAGGGTTCTCTGAGAGCTCACTGGACTTAGAAAATAATTCTTATTCAAGTTAGCATAGATAGGTGGGACATATGGGTCATTCAAGAATTTTAAAATTTTATTCATAATTAATATTTATCACATGCATGATTTTCTATAGGGGGTCAAATGGTTCATCAAACCATGAACCCTAACTATTCACCTCTATAATGGGGTGCATGGGTTTAACTAGGTGGCCACACAATTTTTTAACCCATTATCTAGCCATGAAAACCACTAATGTTTGGGTATGCATAGTTTTTTATGGGTGGGTTCTAGGATTGGGGAAAATGTGCGCCAATTGTGAACATCCCAGCACATTTCAAAAATTTACAAGAAATCTCCAAAATAACCATGAAATGAGACCCAACCAAATAATGATAAAAACAATAGTTAAAGAGTACTTGAACAATAGTAAAATTATGTTAAATTTTTCACACCATATGAATTTTCTTTCCCCAGAAATCCTGTTTTGATTTCTCCAGGTCATAAAGATAAGTCCACTACTCTCCTATCAAGGCCACTATATCCCATGTTTCATGAGTACCATAACCATGATTCCATAGCAGTAAAACCAATTGTATATTTCACCCACGAATTATCTTGGTTTCAAAAATAACTATTCGGGTTGGATGTTTAATCACATATAAATTATCCTCAACATCAAGATCACTCCTTATCAGACAATGAGATGGATCAAAAAGATGATTTCACATCTGTAATATAGGGAACAAGTTATGTATCGATGTAAAATGTGGAATAAGTGATGTCCAATAAGAAACTTTCCCCATAATCTCAACAGACTCAAAAGTTCCCAAAAAATAAGGAGAAATATTCCCTTTCCTCACAAGCTATCGATGAACTAACAGAGTTGAGACATTCAAGAACACCTTTTAAGAAACAAAAAATACAAATGGTTTATAGAAAAAATAAGCATAAGAATTAAAACTGAACTATGTATTCAAAATTATATGATGAATAAACTAAATATTTTCAATCATCTCTTGAAACATTCTTGGTCCAACCAAGTAAATTTCACCGATATTTGACTAATACACAAGATATTTTTAAGGTTAGCCATATAAGGCCTTAAAAGAAGCCATTATGATTGTGGATTGGTAACAATTATTATAGGTAAACTCAACTATTACAAAATGTTCATCCCTTGTCACACCATAATCTAGGAGTGAGGGAAAAAATATATCCTCTAATATATGTATAGCCATCTATGTTTGGTCATCCATTTTTGGATTGAATGCCATTTCAAACAAGCCCAAGATCCCAGTACCACCTGGATGCCTCTCCAAAATAGATAGGTAAATTGTTGATCCCTATTAGAGACTATAGAAATGTATGTATATGAAAGTTAAAAATATTCTACACATGGTAATTTACCATCTTCTCAAAATTGTTTGTATCATGAATGGGTATAATGCGGTCCAATTTAGTGAGAATATAAATCACAACCCATATCACGTTCTTCTTTCTCTAGGTATCTCACAAAAAAACCAAAAAGTACATATAAAACTCACACACATCCATGTTGAAACTAGAAGTTATTTAACTAAACATGAAGGTCTCTAGTTCTCATCCTTGATCCATTGAAAATTGCAACAAAGAGAGACAAAATCAATAATGCACCTTCTTACACCAAGACACCAAGATTATTATTGCAAGTCATAGAACATGTTCATCATTTCTGGGTGCAGATATCACTAGGAATTATAAAAAACCCACATTTCAGGTTTCCTTAAAACAATAGGTACAACATATTGGTTTTGAAAACATATGATACTATCTGGGGAGAAACACAACACAGCAATAGTCTCCCCACCATAAAGAGAGTTCATAATACCATAACCTTCATAATCAAGATGTTTTTTGGGAATAATTTTATTAAGAAGAGCAGAGGTAAACTAAACACTGGCCAAAACCACCTTGATCTGTATCTCCCAAACTCTTATATGAAACATTACAAAACGATTTATCATGTTCCACTCTTTTGATGATTCTTTTGTGGCCTCTTATGAAATTTTCATGCTCAAAGCATCTGTAATGACATTCACATTCCCTAGGGTATAGTAAATATAGAAATAGTAATATTATTGTTACTCCACACAAATCCACTAGTGGAGATTCAAATATTCTTTAGAGAATATACAAATCAAGCTCTTTTGTTTGGAAAATAGGGTAAAATTTACCTAAAATTTATTACCACCAACTCTTAAGTCCATACATCGCAACTAGAAGTTTAATGTCATGGATAAGTTAATTATTCTTATATAACCTAAAATTATGAGAGATATAAAAAATTACATTATCAACGTGCATAAGAACACATATAAAACCCAAAACTCATACATCACATAACACCACATAACACATCCCATATTATATAATATTAAACATTAGCATAGTATTAAAAATTCATTTCATCTAAACAAAAGAACTCTGACATCAGCCATCCTAAGAAAACATCACACCCTTATAAATTTGAG
Source organism: Viscum album (assembly GCA_963277665.1). NCBI lineage: Eukaryota > Viridiplantae > Streptophyta > Magnoliopsida > Santalales > Viscaceae > Viscum > Viscum album. Next base: position 1,879,841,322 of record OY728161.1, read on the forward strand.
GGGTAATCGTAGAATACATCTTCAAAGAAATACATTTAAAATTGGAAATAATAACTAGGTAGCCCCCATGAAGCTCTGAATCATGAAAACACTGTGTGGTTTCCCCCATGTCATAACAATATTCAACTTTTGAGGATCAACTAAAATACCATGTTCTGACACCCCATTTCCAATAACATCACTTCCCAAATCCAAAAACCACATTTCAATATCATGAAATAATGTTAGTGAATTCTCAACAATTACAGAATTTCTCAAAGATGACACACATGGTCCTACTTAGGCATAGATTTAAAAAACATGTCACTGATAATGACCATAATGAAAGTATAATGATGCTTATAGAAAATCATGTTCATTAAATCCATAAAGACTACATGTGCATTGGATAGACCGAATATAATGAAAAGGTAATCATAATGGAAAAACCGTATCTGAAATGTTGTTTTTTGAACTTCATATTCCTTTATTCTCAACTGGTGATAACCAGATCAATGTTCAATATTCCAAAACCAATTCAACCATTTCATTTGGTCAAAAAAATCAACAATATGTGGCATTAAAATATTTTTCTACACCATAACTCATTTTAGTTATTATTATTCATAACAAAGGTGAACTGATCCATCATATTTATTAGAAAAGATAACATGGTCCACACAAGGCTTTCTCTAAAAGCTCATCCAACTGTGTCCTCGACTCATGAATTTCAGCTGGTTCCCCATGGTAAGAAAGAATAGATTCTAAATGGGTACTCTAAACTACGTAAATGGAAAACTCCACCTCCCTTATTGGTGGAAAACCAGAGATGTCAAAAGAGAAAATAATCAGAAACTCTATAACAACTGGAGGGATACCATTGCTCAATTATTTTCAATTCATGGGAAATAAAAATACTAATATCACATTCCCCAACTATGGATAATATGGTCCATCTCTACTAGACCTCTGGTCCCATTATCCTTGGAATATATGGAACACACCATCAGTAAGAGTAAAGGATACCCCTCAAATATAAAAATAAATTCGGGATTTATTAGTAATGAGTTCATCTATCATGAATATGACATTATGTGGTGTCATTCAAATAACCAGAAGATCCCTAAAATTATCAATATCTACTATATTGAAACAAAAAAGTAAGCCAATGGGGACCCTAATCTCTCTTCATACTGAAGGGTGTTGTAATATCCTTTACATAAGATAAAAGATCCATAGAAATATTTAGAAAATTAAAAATATTATTTGATATTAATGAGTGAGATGCTTCAATATTGAATAAATCATATACTAAAGACAAAGCTATATTGAATGTACCTCTCATAGTCACTAGACCCATATTTGATTCTTCAAGGGACTCTTCCACTACTAGTAGAATCTTCATTCTGGATGCCTGTGAATGGAACCCCTTAGTATATGATGAATCTAATTGAACATAGTACTTTATATTTTTGAGGATACTATTTCATAGTATCTAGTAGAATAGATGTTATATAACATCAGTATGTGACCTAATCATCCACATAAACCACAAATCATGGTTTCCTCAGTGAAAATACATTTTGAGCATCTATCCTTATAACAATGATAGAAAATCAAAAAATTATCTACCCAACACTGTGGGCTATTTAGAATAACCCTTATCTCATTAACCACCATGAAAATCATCACGATTATTATTTGAATTGAGCAAACTCACATAACTAGAAGAGGGAGAAAAATGAACTCATATAAACCCAGATATACTATCCAGGTTCATCTCAACAATCAACGCTCTATCTATCATGTCAGCATAAGAAGTGATATTTATCAAGAAAAAATAGAATAGATATTAGACTAAAGTACCATATCAAACCATAGAGTCTTAATTTTCTTATTCCACACAATATCAGGTAAAAAATGAACAATATCAACAATAAATTAGATTTCTCAATCATTGTCATTTCAGTCTGATTGAGTTTGAAAATGTCTATAGCCTTAGCCGACACCATAGACTTTGGATACAATTGGTTGGTGAAAATAATATTAATTAATTTCCTCTCAAATCCCTCATGCATATTCTTTGTCACCAATAGGTCCCACCATATCTTTTTATTCCAAACTAGCATGAAGGTTTCACATTTCCGCATGATAGAATCATGAATTTTTAATAACTCAATAAAAGTTAAACACTCCTCAAATAATCATTAGCCTTTTTTAGATTTCATGAGCCTTGGAATGTTGGTGGATTATGAAGAAGGAATAACTAAGAACCAATAAATAATTCATCCCTCTAATATTCCATAGTTAGATCTTGAATGGGAATGTGAACATGTTCTTATCCTAGTGTGTGTACATCACACACTACAACATCAACCAGATTCTAGTCTATTTGAATATTTTCTTGTTTTGGTTCATCAGAAACCTCCTATAGGATCATATTTTCATATATTCTCATAATGATAATGCTACAAAAAAATTATAATACAACATTGACATTTTCAAAAAGGTTACTCGGATCAACCCTCAAATAAGAGGAACATGGAAATTAATCCCATTTGATAGATGATTGTGATTTATATTTCAACTACACAAATTAAAATTATGGAAAAGACTCTAACTGATTCCAATGTTGTCTTTCCAAAACGACATCTCATGACTTAAATATCATTAGAGTGATAGCTTGCCCCACACTCACTTTCAAAAACCTCATAATTCCATAAAATATTTCAAACATCATAAGGTAATCATGGAAAGATTCTTAAAATGTACCTTTGATACATATATTTTCATGAACCTTCTTGGATACCCTAGTACCCTGATAACCGTGTCAGCACTGACATGGCATGAAAGGAATTCTAGATCCTTAAGGGTTGGTGACTAGCACATGGAATCATGCAGGATAAAAGGGAGAATTTTTTTTCATATAAAAAGTGGAATAAATAGTTACATATTAGTATTCATAAAGAAAACTCTCAAATGATTTTGTAACAGAGACTAAATCGGTATAAAACCAAACCCAATAGTACATCAATAGTGTACTATAAAGAAATGATAAACAATCCAAGTATTAGTATACATTGAACTCCAATATCAGTGATGATCAACCACCATCTCCAATTGGTACACACCCTTTGTTCGATCCACAAATAAGGAAATCTAAAAATTCCTGAAGGCATAGTTAGGGTGTGCGCAAAAATATCAATAGGGTCTTACCAAGTGTTACATATGATATTATAATAAAATTATACCATATAATTCCTTCAATATTAAAGGAAATATATGTGGAATCATAATTTCATATTTAAAACAAAACATCATTTTTATTTCCATTTATGGAAACATTTGAAAAAAAGTAATAATAATTTTTTTATAAAATAATTTCTATAATTCATAAGGAATATTTTAATTGTATTTACATTAAATGGAATATATATATATAATTAAAAATGAACAACATGGTCAACATGAATGTTTTAATATAGTTCTAGGTTATGAGATCATCAGACACTTAAATGTTTTATCACAAAAATATATATAAATATGTACCTCATGCACTACTCAAAGACGACTAATCAAACTCCCATCAGGGATAGATCTTCAGAAAAGTGTTCATATTAGTTTCATAATGAATTAATCTATTTTAGTGACATAACCAACCTAGAGTGTCTTTTAAAAATAACTCACTAACTATAAAGTATTTCATGTTCTGAATAAATCAATTTTTAAAAGGAAAATTATTTTTAAATGATTAAAATTACAATCACTCCATTTTATCAAATTTAATATACCAACATCTACTTGTAATCCAAAAAATAAGTTTTTTATCAATGCATTCCATTTTCAAGATAAAACCAAAATTGTTTTCTTGAAAATCATTTAACCAATTTTTTCTGAAAAAAAAATTCAAAAAATCAATTCTGCAAACTCCATCAATTTTATATCACACCAAAAATTCCAATTCCAATAAAATTGGGGGTTTTCCACAACATCTCTTGAAAAATCAATTGAAAACCCCAATTCACACCACATTTTGTTTTCAAACATCAATTGATTGAAATTTAAAACAATCTTGAAATTTAATTTTAGTTTTATTTTTCAAACATATATAGATCGGACTACCTTAACACAAATTTCACAAATCCCATTTCTCATGATGGGAATCTTTTATGAATAATTTCAGTAATGGAGATCCATGAATGAAATCTAGTTTCAAGATCTAAATTAAATTACATTAGATCACTCAACAAAAATAAGATCTAATAAACCATATGGAAGTGATAATGAGAGAGAAGTAGATAGAAAACCAGTGAAGAACCCATACTTCAGAGGAATTAGATGATATTATATAGGATTCTATCCACCATGTAATGAGTTTAGAGAATCAAAAATTAGTACTTCAAATCTCCCAAGACATAAGAATTTGTTCTAGGTTGATTTAGGTTTGAGTATTATAACATAATTGGGGGTTGGAAGATTATAAAACATTTTTTAGAAATAAAATTTACCTTGTTCATTGTTTCTTAGAGGGATCCTTACAATTTTTCAAACAATGTACCATAATCGTTTACCCCTCTAATTGGGTTTGTTTTTTTTACTAATCGGGCGCACATTTTTTGTAAATGAGTTAAAGTTGTGAAATCCCCCACTGTTTATGTTTTAATATTTTATCATAGGTGGGAACATGGTTTTGGAAAACTTCTCACCAACCATGTATATCCCATAACGTTCAAAAAACTTAAAAAACAACACCTAAAGCACATGTAAATGATACTTAACAAAATCATGACTAAAAAGTGGGTTATGGTGTACCTAAAAGTAGTAACAGTATATTAGAAAGGTAAATGATATATATTTATATTATCATTCATATAAAATATTTACTTTATTTATATTATATATTTTTATTAAAACCATCCTTACAAAATTCCATGTAAAGCGTGAATGAATCACATCACGTTGTGAGGCGGTTGTTCTCTGTACACATGAGAGACGTTATCATATTCCCACAAAATGTAAAGCATTATGGAATGTGTTTATAATAATTTAATTAGTGTAAATACTTGAAAAATATCATATATATCATATATAAACACTATTTATATCATTATTCCCAACCTTGATAACCAGTAATGGAAAAATGAACGATATCTATTCGTGTTGTCGTAGTCTTTCGTACATAGGAAGGATGATTTTATACAACATTTTGTAGAATTTTATATATTTGTAGGTCATATTCCTAAAATAACACCATATAATTAAATTTAATATACATGTTTTATTATATAGTCAAGAAATATTAACAATTTAATTAGAATGTGTATGAAATAATATAAAAATGCATTTAGAAAAACATTAGCACTTCTTTCTTTTTTCTCTTTGGTTTTCAATAATGGTTTCCAAAGGTGAATTCATGACCATTATCATGTTTCTAGCATGAGTTGAGAGAGGTTTAAATGTGATTTTGTTGGGTTTTTTTCAAAAAACAAATTATGCTGTGAAGAGTATGGGAGAGGGGTGGTCTTTTATAAGGGAGGTGAGTGGCACTTTTTAAATTTTTTAATATTGATAATTCTACATAGTTTTTCTCTTGTCACATGGCTCAAATAATTAACCAATATATACTATATTATTATAAAGTGAGAAATATGACCATACAATGGGTTTTGGAAAAGTTTCAGGTTCATTCATCCCATTAAGATTAAATTTTAGTCCCTTGGTAAACTCATTTTTCTCTTAATCATTGTAATTAATTTAAATTGTTTTCAAAAATGAAATTTCTCAGAAATTTATTTTTCTATATTATAAATTATAAATTATTAAAATTCCAAATATTGAATCCATTTTTAAAAAATTATTTCAAACTAGTAGAGAGAATTATTTTAAAATTAATTTGGAATACGGAATGAGGAATATGGTTTTGAAAGTGAAAATTTTCAAATTTTTACGAAGTTTTTATATTTAATTCAACAAAAAAATGTTTCAAATTACTGAAATTTTAATAATTTATTTATATATAATATTAACATTCATTTAAAATAATTTATTATATAATTTAACATTGTAAATTATTTATATGAAATGATAGTTTTCAATTACAATTTAATATTTTTCACTATTCTTCAAAAAAGAAACTTCTTATAAAAAACCAAAATATCACACAAAGATAATTTTGGGAAAATAACTTAAAAATTAAATTTATTTTTTAAAAATAAAATCTTCATGTGTTAAAATTTATTTATAAAACCATTGTTTTATTAAAATGCGATAAAACTTCCTTCATAAAAATACAACTTTTTATGCATAAAATTATATTTGTTCTTATCCAATAATTATAAATTATATAGGAAGAATATAAAATAAATTTTTTGAATATATAATATATAAATTTAATTATAATATTCAAATAATATTAATTAATTTAAATTATTAATATTATATGGCTTTAGCACATAATTACTTTTATGAAACCTTTCCCTTTGTATTCAATTGATTTTTATATATATTTACAATTACATTGAAAATATTAAATTCAATTATATATTTTTATAATTTATTAAATCCATTTAAAAACCTCCAATTTAATTATTATAATAAAATTTTCATTTTAAATAATAATATCAACAATGTTCAGTAAAACTCAGTCTTGAATGTAACAAAATCAATCGAATAAAGTCATTATTGCGTATATTTTTTTGTAAACTCGGTGCTACATTAATTTCAATATATCAACAAAATTAATTTTTTTATTGAAAAAGTTTTTATTTTATGATGTGTTACAATTATGAATACTAATCATAGTAAATTTTACTCACCTTAGTAAGGGTAAATCATGTAATTTATGTAATATATGATAAGAAGTGGACTCAATAATGAAACTAAAACATTTTTTTATTGGAAAATTATATCACATAAATAAATAAATAAAAGTCCAATATATGATATTTTTTTACCAATTGTTCATTATTTTTACCTTTATATTATTTTAAATTAAAAAGTCTAAATTTTCATTTTCATAGTTTTATTATATTTATAATTTTCATAAAGGGGAAAAGGGGATATGTTCAATTATAAAGTTTTATTTAAAATATAAATGGATTTAACCTCATGTTTATTTATATCTAATTTTTAAACTTATATCATTACAATAAATTCTTTTTCCACACCGACACAGTGAATGTGTATGTAGTGGAAAAATCGGTAAAATGATTTTAAAACTCTAAAAATAATATAATATGTGTAATTTAAAGTATATAGAAAATTATTTAGATATTTATAAATGATTTTATGTGTGGGAAAATTATATATTCTAATTCCATATTTTTATTTTTTTTATGGGAAAACTAAATTAATAGTGTCTAAACTGAAATTAATTACATTTTATGTCAAATAATATTTTATTAAATGATTTAAAATAAAAAAAATTAATTCATACAATAACTATGATATGATTTATGATATCATCCTAGGTCGTTTTATGGGTATTTTTTCATTTTATTGTATCTATATTGACCCCTAAAATGTAAGAAATCATTTTTTCATGCTAATATTCAGAAGGTTAAACTATTGGTTAAAACAAAATGAAATGGTTGAAAACATGACCTAAACATTTGAAAAAAAAATTCTGCAAATACATTTACCCTTACACATCCCATATTCAAAATAAATATTTTTTGATTTATTTGGAGAAGAATATTAATTTATATTACATTATAACACTAAGTTATTCAAAGAGTTCCCCTCCCCTCACTTATAAAACAAAACCTCCAATATGATTTTCTTCACACATATAAGCCTTATTGATCATCCAATACCTTACCCAATTATTTCTTTACATCATTCACCATGTCCTAGGATCCTTGATTTTTTTTAAACTATCTAAGTGATGTTTTTTGTGTAATCCTTGAGGGGATGTTAGAAGAAGAGTTATAGTTCATAACTGAGCATTGTTGTTTGTGTATTCTTCTACCTACATAAAATCATCCTAAATCATTAAAAAAATAAAAGAACTATCTGTAATATACTTATATATTATTATAATAATTTAATAACATATATCTATATCTACATCAATCAAGGGAGAAAATAAACATTCACTTGTGTGTACGGTGGACTACTACCCTGCGAATAATGTAATTCAATTTTTATCACCATTATTCATGAACAATTATAATGGTAGGTTTAATGTATATATAAATTATTTATAAAATATTTATCTTTCTCAAAGGATAATATGTTATATAATTTTTTACCTTTTTATCCACTAAAAATTGATTAACTCATTTGTGCATATGTGTAGACTGCCACCACCACAAAGCTATAGGATTCATTTTTCATCACCAAATCACATGGATAATATATATATATATATATATATTTAAATAAATAATAGAGTAATTATGATTTTATAATAATTTTATAATGATAAAATAATATATATCCTTTTCAATAATTATAGTTGAAAAATTATAACATTGCTCATAAGTATGTATAATCTACTGTCTCTATGATTGTAATGTAGTTAATTTTTCTTATCGATAATTATTTATTATCATTAGAAGTCTAATAGATTAATAAAAATTATAATAATTTCATGATTATTTTTCTAGAGATTATGGAATAATATCATCTTTGACCACAGTCAACATACCAGAGTCATTTTTGACATATGAGACGAAAATTTTCAAAATTTATGATTTGATATTAATTAATTATATAAATGTATATAAAGTTATTTTAAATAAAAAATGAAATAATTTTCATAAATATGGTTCTTCAGTCTGTTAATAATTAACATAATTTATTTATTAATTAAAATAAATAACATATGTGGGAGTCAGACCCATGGTAAGGGACTTTCATTTAAAAACCATCTTTTAAAGTGTCACTTCCAAATATTTTTCTCCCATGTACAAATTTTTAAAGTGTAATGTCAATATATTTATGTGTACATTGGTGAATTATAAATGAAAGTTTAACTCTATTTTTAATTTCATTAAATGTTTTTAAAATGGGACCCTTTTACATAATGTTTTGAATTTTTTTAAAAAAGAGGTAAGGAATGTTCTTTTATTATGTGTATGGTGACAAAAGCTTTTCTGAAAATGGTAACCATTGATTAATGATTTATTTAATTTATAATATTCAATGTTTTAGTAAAATAAAACTCATATTTCCTTTTGTAAGGGTATTACTTTGTTAAAATAGGTATTAAAAAGGAACTATTATTCGGGCTTCTGGATATAATTTTTATATGTGATAAGAAGAGTTTTTCAAAATATTTATGATGAAATGGTGAATGAATAATTTTTTTTATTCATGATATGGTACATATACATTATTTACTTTTATCTGTGATGTTATATAGATCATTATGATGGGTGATCATGATATTTCCTATACGATTGTTTCACCAAAATAGTACTCCATTATATTGGTTAGTTATTAGACTTCAAGGTTATGGTTATTCTAATATATAGTGGTTTTGTGAGGGTTATATAAAGATTAAATCCTAATAAACATACATAAATTTTCTATTCAATAATATGATTTTTCTTGTGAATAAAATTATTTTTAAAGTTATGCAATGATTATGATCCTTTATTTTGAAAAAATGTATGTTTGTTGAAAAAAATAATTAGTTCTCATATTTTTTATAAGAAAACCTCATTATTATGATTTATCCAATTTTATTTCATAAGAAGTGTTTTATTAAAAAAATAAGGACAAAAAAAATTAAAAAATTAGGTTAATTCTTTTTTGAATCCAAGTATTATTATATTAAAGACAACTTTCTTTTTTACATCATGGTTTTAAAATAGACTAATGAGTTTCTTTCTTATTTTTATTTCCCTTATTTGTAATTTTGTGATAATCCCATGTTTAAAAATTTATTTACTATGTTCTATGGATGGATAAAACCAAATAATCATTCATGTTGAAATGCGTGAAGATCTTTTATGTAAGGAAAACATTTTTCTTTTTTAAAGTTTTGATTTGGGAAAATTGGATATTGAATAGAAATATCCGCATTTTAAGATACATGTTTTTTATGTATTTTTTAACGCAAAAACTTCTGAAAATATAAACAATAATGATCATTGGGAATGAAATAAAGTGAAGTATTGTCTAAATACACTAGAATATGTAATTTAAAAGGTTCGGATTTTATATTTTGTATGTGAAATGGAAGAAATTTATTCCATTTGAAACCACATGTGTAAAAATCTGAGAAATAATGTATCTCTACCCAAGGGATTCATGATGAATATTATGTAACATGTGATGGTAGTAAGATACCCCCTAGGAGGTGTATCAACCCATAAAGTGATCTTATTGTTAACAATTATATCTTACATGTAAAAAGTCAATACCATTATATTTAGTATCAAAGAATGGTTTAGATAAAATTTAGTGTTTCACTAATGATAATAGAATACCATTAAATTATTTTACTTTATTTTTAATTTGAAATTGTATACCATTTAGAAGTTAATATAATTCTTTTTATAGACTATTTTGATTCAGAATGGTTTTCTATAGTAGAAATAGGGTAGTCGGAGTAGGAAGGGACTTAGAGGATAATATCCTAGTTAATTAGCAACCAGGAATGGTATGAATTATATAAGATAATTTTATTATAGTGATAAATCAATTTTCATAGGTTGTAAATGGTGTATGAATTCATGCAATAAAGAAAACATGTTCACTATAGAGGAACATTTCTATAGTATAGTGTTTCATAAAACAATGCCATTTATAATTCAACGGATCATTTGATCATGTGATAGAAGACGGATTTATCAAATCCTTATAGAGTATATTATATGTCATAATTTAATTGTAGAATCATAAGATAACCCTTACTATTTGCAATTTTTATATTGCTGTCGACCAGTAGTGGGTAATGACTAAAAAAATTAAAAAATTATGAGTGAATGAATTTGGGTAATGGGACAAATTTAATAATATTTTCATTGGGAAATATTTTAATTATTTTATTTGACATAGGATATAAAAATAGTTCATTGAATTGAGAAAAAATAATAAATATTTTTTTGACGTAATTGATTATGTTTATCCTAATATTTATCAAGGGTATTTATATTAAAATTAATTGGTTTTACCCAAAACCATAACCAAGATATTGATGGGAATTTTATTTTTGTGAGTTTAAAAATAATGAGAATCATTCTTAATGAGACAAGAAGGTATAAATTGATTTTATAGTTAATCATGTATCCCATATCACCAAGAAAAATAAAATTTCGTGATGGAAGGCAATGTGGAATCATCTATCATGTAAATTTGGATATAATTAAATCGATTTACCATCATGTAATAAGGTTTTTTAACCTATCTTGCAGAATGTCTTATAATATATGGCATGTTTTTTTATGTTGAATTTTGTACATGTACCAAATAGATATAAGGAAAATGTCTAGGAAAAAATGAGAAGTTTATGGTGATATTTTTTTATATCAATTTTTTAGGGTATAATGATAATGTGATCTCAACGTTAGTTTAATTGGGTGGAAATCATCTATAATAAAATAAAATGTCATGAAAAATTCATTTTTTACAACTATAGTTAATGTGGGGCCATCTTTTAATTTATTAAAAAGAATATTACCTATTTATTTGAATTATTTTAATATTCTATTTGACTATAGATATTGATGATACTTCATTTCAAGGAAATTTTTAGTTAAAATGGTAATATCACCCGATAAAAAAAATACTTTTAGAGAAAAATATTGGTGGAAACATTAAAGATAACAAGATATATAGGACTTGTATTATTTATTGTGATGGGACTGTAATTCATGGTATTGTTTTTGAACTTCCTATAATAGAGTTTGGTATCATGTTGGGAACATATTATCCTTCAATTTAATGTAATACTAAATATTAAAGAGATAAGATTTTTTTAATCAATGATTATAAACATTTGATAACCTAACATAAAGATAATAAATTTATTACAGATGACTGTAGAGGTTACCTATATCATCTTTTTGAAAGTATTTTTTCCATATTACTGATGTTATAGTATTTAACAAATATGTGATTGTATTTCCTAATGATTTTACTTCTTTCATTCCTAACTGTGAGGTTGGGGTTACTATTGAATTTTTTCTTGATGTAAATACTACTTCAAAACCAACATATAGAATGGCACCAGTAGAAATTTTTTAATATAAAAAGAAGTTACAGTAGTTTATAGATAATTTTTCAACCATCCCGTCAAATCACCTTGAAGTTTTCTACTTTAGTTTGATATAAATATGTATGTATAGATGATAAATTTCATTCATTACAGTGATTTGAATGGGATTATAATTATGAAAAAATATGTTGTGCCTCATAATAATTATTGGTTTGATTAGATTCAAGACAAGAGGAAATTTTCAATTATTGATCACACGTTGTGGTGTCATCAGTTAATAGTGATGGATATAGATATTACAGAGATAGTGTTTCAGAGTATATGGGGGAATTATGAGATTGTATTTACTCTCTTTATGTTATGTAATTCATAAAAGTTATTTATATATTTATGAATATAGTGTTTCATGATGATTTAGATATATTTTTTGTTGTTGTTATTTATGAAAAATTAATAAATTCTAAAATTAATAATGATTAAGAACAATGAAAAAGGATCGTTTCAAAATCTATAAAATAAAATAATAAATATTGAATATTTAGTAACTATGAATTTATGTTTTTATGAATGTATTTTCATTATAATATTGTTTCGAGTGATAGAAAAATTATTAAACCTAATAAATTTGAAATTGTTGAAGAGACATTGTAACCTATAAATTTCATGAAAATTAATAGTTTTCTTATATTAATGTGTTACTATCAGTAGTTTGTTGAACAGTTCAGTTGGTTCTCTATCCCAAAAAAAATATGTTAACTCAAAAAAAGTGGTTAAATACATCTAGATTTAAGAATGTGATGATTCTTTTTCCAAACTAAAAATAAGATTAGTTAATTATCCATTTTTTCATTAAAAAGGATTATTTTTTCATCTAACATGATACTTTATAAAAGTTTCAATGTTTCTTCATGTTCTATAATCATTAGGTAATGACTTATGCTTAATGAAAATAGAACCCACATGATTGAAAACAACCTACACAAGATATATATATATATATTTATATATATATATCAGCTGTGATATTTCATTTAAATGTTTGGATGAATCTATTATATTGACTAAAATGTTAAATATATACTCATAAAAAAATTTCTAAGAATATATATACTCAGAGAGAGTTGGCCATGTGGTTAAGAAGATGTCTAGAAATAATTTAGTATTATAAATACATGATTTATTATTATATTGGGAAGAAATAAAAGCAGTTGATTCATTAAGTCACAGTAATAATTATTCAGTAACTGTTTTTTATTTTTAATATGAACATTTAGTTATTAATTTGATGATTTTTTCACAAAATGTTTCATGTAAAAGCATCCTTTGTTTTTATTTAGGTGTTAGTACAACTATCTCAATCAGAAAGAATTGTGTAAGCTCAAAATGAGAACCATGTTTTACATGAAAAGGTAAAAACTATTAATAAGTGTGTGTTTCAAAATTTTAATGTTAATGAATAAGGTATTGTTATATTTTTAAAAATATGATATGTTCCTTTTGATTCTCTATTGAAGAGAGAATTTCTGAGTTAAACTCAAGTATCAAAATTTTTCATTCTTCCTAGAAGCAATACCATTCAACGATAATGTTTGGATTATTACTGGTGGGGTGTAATGAAAAGATATATTGGTGAAATTACAGTGAAATTTTTTATTATTTAGTTAGATTAAGAAGAATAAAAATTACTAAATGGGATGCCTCATACTTTTCCAATGCAATAGTGGAAATGATGAAATATGTCCATGGATTTTATGGTTGGTTATATATTAGAATTTTGAGGTAAAAATGGAATGGGTTATTTTTTATAGAATAACTAAATTTTTTCATTTAATTCCCATTTGAGATACTATATATTAAGATCACCATTATCGACTGTATATCAAAGAGATAGCTTGGTTACATGGAGTTCCTCTCTCCATTGTATCTGACCAGGTTCACTTTTTTTAAATGTTGTGGCTAAAGCCTCAATTATTATTTAATGTAAACAAAACACCACTTTTTAACTGGGTAGAGGGAGACCCATTACATAACCTGAAGGCCAAATGGGAAATTAGCCCATTACATGACCCGTATGCCCAATTTTTTGGCCCAAGGCCCATTCTGGGAATGGTACTGCTACAGTACTATGACTGCTATAGTATTGCATAGTATCGGCCACTGCTACAGTACATTACCGCCACTAGAGTGACCTGCTGCCACTATAGCGCCTGCAATTACTATAGTGTTTCTGCTGCTACATTCCACTACAGTAATACTATAGTACCTGGGCCCAATGGGTTTTGAACCCCCATTTTTCATATAGGATTACGGGGTGCTTACCATCACTACGGGAAAAAGTGATATTAGCGACGGTTTATTTGCGATGGGAATATGTCACGTTGCAAATAACCCCCACAGTTGGGGTATTTGCGACGGGGCATGATCCCCATCGCAAATAAAAGTTTTTTTACGATGGGATATTCTCACACTGTCGCAAATGGTTTGGCGAGAATGCGCGCCAAATTGCGCGAAAGATATTTGGGACGGGATCCCCTTCCCGTCGCAAATAACCGGCGGCGGTAATAGGTTATTAGCGACGGGAAGGGGTTCCTGTCACTAATAACCTAGGGCAGGGGTTATTTGCGATGGACCCCGTCACAAATAATCCCTTTTATTACCGCCCATAAAAAATGAAGTCGGGGTTATTTGCGACGGACCCGTCACAAATAATACCAATTGCGACTGGAATATCATCGCAATAAACTCCGTCTCAAATAATCTAACCTATAAATACAGCCAGCCTTGACAATTTTTCTGAATCTGAACTACTTTTTACTAGTTTATATGTGTTGAGTGAGTTTTATTTTGCAAGTCAATTTCAAGGAGGTTGTGGGGATCATCCTACAAGTACAAAAAATTGAAAGCTTGAAAACCAGTTGAAGGTTCTTTTATAAAATTTTATTTAATATTTATTTAATGTTTTTGATTTATATTTTAACATTAGTTTTTATTATTTCTTATTATATTTAATTATTTTGTATTAAGTTATTAAATTTGATTATTTAGATTTCATTATTAGTAATTAACAATATTTAATAATTAAGTGACTGTAATTAGTAATTAATAACTTTAATTTTAATTAAAGATAGCAATTAGTAATTAATGAATGTAATTAATAGTTAATGAATGTAATTTGTAGATAATGAATGTAATTAGTAATTAATGAATATAATTTGTAGTAATTGAAATACTTCCAAAAAATAGTAATAATTGGAAAAAATTAACAATAATTAGTAATAAGTAATATTAATTAGTAATAATTAGTAATAATTAATAATAATTAACAATAATTACCAATAATTACCAATAATAAGTATTAATTAACAATAATTACCAATAATTAGTAATAATTAGTAATAATTAGTAATAATTTTCAATAATTACAAATATTTACCAATATGTATCAATATTTACCAATAATTGCTAATAATTGTCAGTATTTTCCAATAATTACCAATAATTACCAATATTTACCAATAATTGCCAATAATTGTCAATATTTACCAATAATTAGGAACAATTACAAATAATTAGGAATAATTACCAATAATTAGGAATAATTACCAATAATTAGGAATAATTACCAATAATTAGGAATAATTACCAATAATTAGGAATAATTACCAATAATTAGTAATAATTACCAATAATTAGGAATAATTACCAATAATTAGGAATAATTAGAAATAATTAACTAATTAGAAAAAACTAGCGTGATCATTATCTTTCTCAATTATCTTTTCATCTCTATATTTGTTTTAAGAAAACTTCTGTCTCCACATGTAATATTTACATTCTTTTTCAAAATTATCAACCTACTCACCAATAGAGAGGTGAAAGTGAATGTAAATATTACATGTGGAGACAGAATGTTAAACACACAGATGAAAGGAGAAGGGGATCCCGTTGCAAATACCAATAATTATGAATAATTACCAATAATTAGGAATAATTACCAATAATTAGGAATAATTACCAATAATTAGGAATAATTTCCAATAATTAATAATAATTACCAATAATTACCAATAATTAGGAATAATTACCAATAATTAGGAATAATTAGTAATAATTACCAATAATTACCAATAATTAACAATAATAACCAATAATTAGTAATAATTACCATTATTTACCAATATTTACCAATATTTACCAATAATTACCAATAATTGCGAATAATTAGTAATAATTACCAATAATTACCAATAATTAGTAATAATTAACAATAATTACCAATAATTATTAATAATTACCAATAATTACCAATAATTACCAATATTTACCAATAATTACCATTAATTGTCAATAGTTTCCAATAATTATGAATAATTACCAATAATTATGAATAATTACAAATAATTAAGAATAATTATCAATAATTGGGAATAATTACCAATAATTAAGAATAATTACCAATAATTAGGTATAATTACCAATAATTGATGTGCAGTAGGCCATGTTCGGTCATTGGTTGGTACATACATAAATAAATAATTTTTATTTTGAAATATATTTCATTTATAACTTGATATTTTGAATTATTTGTAGTGTTTATAGTATCCGATCGAGGATACCATGCGTGACGCCATCCACGAGGCATGGGAGGTGGCCATGCGTGATCGCTTTCATCAGTTTTTACACAATTTAAGATGAGCTGCCATGAAGAAAGCAGGAGTGTCGGATTTTGACGAGTCATGTAGAGCACACTGACCAGAGTACATTTCATCCCACATATGGGATGGATTATGTGCACAATGGTTGAGTGGTGGCTTTCAGAGGAGATCATCGGTGGGGAGGTAGAATCGGGGGAGACAGGAGGTGACTCATCGAGCTGGGATTCATACTTTTAGTACACATAGACAGCATTTGGTATGTACATTTTTTATAAATATTTTATATAACTTTAAATATTAAAAATTTATTTTATATTCTTATAGGCTGTCGAGAACCTCGATATTACGGAGTACGGCGTATATCGGGGGATATACAGTGATCCAGCTACTGGGGAGCTCAGAGGTGATCGCTAGCGTCACATCGTCGTCAGTATTATTTGTTTTCAAGTTTAATAATTAACTGCATATAATATATTCACAATTTTAATTTTAAATTGCAACTACAGGAGTCATAGGAGACCGCAGCGTCACAGAACCGGCCTGAGAGACAGGCTGAGGCATCAGATCAGACCACTGGACATCAGTTTGATGAGGCAGCATGGATGCAGGTGACCCAATATGCCTTCGAGAAGGGCCGGGTAGTTTGTATCGACTCTCGAATGACTCCCGGAGATTATTATGGTAGTGCTGCGATGTCGGCGTCCAGCTCGAGAGGAGCTCATGCAACATCTTCCGCTACACAGTTTGAGGATCGGTTGTAATCTCAGACTAAGTTGATAGAGAGTCTCCAAAAGGAGCAGGAGGGGATGCATCGGCAGCAGCAGTAGTATGAGGAGGAGTGCTGACGACAGCAGCAGGTGTTTGAGGAGCAGATGAGTCGGTGGCAGTAGCAGCAGCAGGAGGAGATGGAGTACATGCGCCGACTCACTCATGTCTTAGGGATGGAGTTTCCTCCACCAGCAGATCCCCCCTCCCCCTCCTCCTTCAGATTAGTTATTGTTTGACATTATAAAGTTTGTAAATTTAAACTATGAAATTTATTCTATTCATAGTTTCTGTCTCTCTTATACTGGTGTCAATATTGTATTATTTAATTTCTATTTATTTTTATTACTTTATTATTTATTAATGGTATTTATTTTAATGTTTGTTTATTTTATTAATAATAATATTACTCTTATTATTTTATTATTTGTTTATATTTCATATTGCAAATGTTGATAATTTTCATATTTTTATTTTCTAATTATTTTAATAATATTATATTCAGTATTTTTAGTAAATAAAAAGTTTCAAAAATTTTAATTAAAATTATAATTTTTTAATTATTTATAATAATATGAATTCAGTATATTATTATTTTTATATAATATTATATTATTTATATTACAATATTAATATGATTAATAATATTATTCATATTTTATAATATAAATTTTATATATATATATTTAAATTTTTTAATATTTTAATTTAATTACAATTTTTTAAATATTTGAATGATTTTTTATTATAATATTTGAATGAATTGTAATTTTATTATTACTCTTATAATATTAATTAAAAAAAATTATTAATAATTTAAATTTTTTATTTTTTTATACATATTTGCGACGGGATAATCATCCCGTCGCAATTAAGTTTTTTTAATTTTTTTAAAATTTCCTATTGCGACAGGAATATTTTCCCATCGCAATTACTTATTTGTTTTTTTTTGAAAAAAATTTAACTCTTTTGCAACGGTATTCGTGGCCCGTCGCAAATAACATTTGCGACGGGCCCGTCGTAAAAGTGTTATTTAAAGTTTTTAATATATATATCGATTAGTATTTGTGACGGGACATATTACCATCGCATATAATAGTTTTTGTGATGAACCCGTCGCAAATAGTGTTAGTTGCGATGCCATTTACTACAACGGGTCATTTGCGATAGACCCCCGTCACAAATAGCCTTTTGCGACGGGATCCCGTCGCAACTGACCCGTCACAAATGGGCTTATTTCCAGTAGTGCATTAAGCCAAACCCCAACTACACTAACTAGGTTCACATCCAATTATTGTAAATTACTTCAAAATGTATTGGTTAAAGAATTATGTTTTAATATAACCTTTCATCATCAATGTGATAGATGTCCAGGGTAGACCATTCAAATATAAGAAGACATGATTCATTCTTTTTATGTGGTTTACCAAGTAATTTTGGATAAAAATAATTTATTTTTTAGGTTTTCATATATTAACATTTTTCACTCTACTTTACAGATGATACCTTTTGAGACATTATATAGAATGTGGTTTTAGAATCCATATATTTTTGAAAGAAGTATGGGAATAGAATTAGATAGGAACAAAATAGGTGGAATATATTTTTGAGAATGTGATTTTGATTCAAAAAAATTATTGATGTAATATATAAGGTTTAATATTTATGTAGATATTCAGAATAAATATCATTCTTTTTAGTTTAGTGATCATGTATTTTTAATGTAACTCCATAGTAAAGTTATATTTATATTGGAAAAAATGGTAAGCTAATAATTCAATTAATTAGAGCATATAAAATCATGGAAAGTTGGTATAAGTTTCTTACTTAGTGACCCTTCTGTGAGTTTATCCCACGTATATAAAATATTTCATATATTGATGTTATGTGAATATATTCTCGCTTCATCTTCAATTTTGTTCCATAGAGTTTTTTAGTAAGAATATAACCCTTTTTATGAATAACTGCATATTAAGATCATTTTAAATATAGATAAACTATTAAATAATAATATAATTCAACAAGTTATGTTTTTTTGGAAAACAATATGGTTGAAGAAGAAACGTGAGAATATGAAAATCCTATGAGTGAAATATATCCCCAATTTTTAATATGTTAATAAAATTTTGAGGGTGAAATTTAAAAAAGATTTAAGGGTGTAAAATATAACATCAAGATAATTCAATTTCATGTCTTTTTAGTGTTTAATAATTATATTTTATTAAATAGTATTCAATTGATGAATAATTGGTAATTTTTTTATTTTAATGGGAAAGGGTTTATTTCTTTCCAAATTGGGTTTTCAACCATTATATATTTTTAATTAAAAAAATAATTTCCATGTTATAGAATAATAGTTTGAAAAAAATTATTATATTTATCAAATATTTATAAATTATTATATGGTTATTCTTCTAGAATTTTCTAAAAAATTATTTTTCAATGAGTAGTGAAAAATATTTATTTTTATTGAAAATTGAATGTTTATTTAATGTATTTATAAAGTAAAATTATATTTTGGATTAGTTTTTAAATAAAATTAGTTTATTTTGTTTAATTATAATCCAAATAAATTCTTTTTAAGTAATTTTATACTTAAATTTTTAGTAAAAGTATTTTTCTACATAAAAGAAATTCTCTGAAGGAAAAAATATTTTTCATTATGTTTTATGTCTTTAAATTTAAATGAAATTATAAAAATTAAGATGTTTTTAATATTTTAAAAATGGAATCCATATTTTTAAATATTTATTCCCAATTTTTTAAATAAATTATTTTTTAGTCAATATGAATAGTAACATTAGTAATTTTATGTCACCTCTATAAGGGAAAATGGTGTAATTTTTGTTTAAAAAAATGTAGCAACTAAAAAATGACCATACACTTGTATTAAATTTATTAGACGATTATATGTCATCCACACACATTCAAATGTCTAAAACATTAATTAATTTCTACTGTTCAATTATTTTGGCCTTTATATTAATGTATATATTGCCAAATCAAAAATATAATTCTCTCTATTATATTATATTTAAATATTTTTATATAGTAAAAAGAAAGTCATTATTAATTTATAAATTATCATATCAAGTATAAAATAATATTTTTCAGTAGGATAGTTTATTTATAATTTTTCATTATAAAATTATTTTCTTAAATGTGTATGCAACAATGAAAGATTTCTTATTAAAGAAGTAGAAAAATCAATTGAATTATTTTTTAATAAATAAAATTAGTTGAGTGATTTTTTGTATCCCTAGATTTTTTTATTTAATTGTATCATATTTTATGTATTTGAATTTTTTATTTTTGAATAAAATCATTAACTTGATGTTTTTAACATTTAACTTAATGAATAGTGTTAAAATTTACATTAATGATATTTTATATTAAATATTGATTTATTAAATGATTTTAAATTTTTTAAAATATTATCCTCATCCACGTGAATATGATATGGTTTTTTATAACAACCATGATCCATTTACGATTTTTTATTACTTCTTTATTTTATATATTTTCTCCTAATGTGGAAAACATTGTTTCATAATAGTCATCGAATGGGTTAAAAGGGGTAAAAGAAAAATGAGAAGGATGAGAAAATACCCTAAACATGTAAAAATTTTATTATATGATATCACATTTACCAAAAAACATCTAATTATTCAAAATAAATTAGTTTGGAGAAATCTTTAAATGGATATTAAATTATATAAATATTATAGTTTATGTAATTCAAAGTGTCCCCCTCCCATCACTTATAAAATGGCTCCTCCTATCCTTTTTTATTTAGACATAAAAATACTTTTTGATAGCCCCATGATGTCTAAAATAATTTAATTAAATCCATAAAAAGGTCCTATAATGTGAGGATTGATAAAAATGTATCTTGTGGATGATTTTTAAAAAAACCTTAAGATGTTTTCTGAAGAAGATGTATAGTTAATAACCAAGTGTTCTTGTTTTATTTATTCTTCTATATACAGAAAATATTCTAAAATAATAATAAAATAATTACACTAGTATATTCTGTATATAATTTCTTTTTTGTCAATATTATAACCTATATCCATCTCCTCTTCAGTCAATTGCGAAACGAAATCATCATTCATGTGTGCAGAAAACAACCAACTCTCAAAAAAATGTAATTTGTTTTATATCATCATCTCTCAAGGCTAGTTACAGTGGTGTATTTCATTTTTGTATATATATATAATGAAAATTTATTATTATTATAATAAAATATTTGATTAATTATCTTACTATTCTATTTACTAAAAAATGGTAGCATCATTTGTGCATATGTAAGGACTACTACCTCTATGAATTTATGTGATTTGTTTTTCACCACCACATCACATGGATGATATATATGAGTATATTTATCCAAATAATATGCTATTTATTATATTATTATCTTTATTTATGTAGATACCCAAGCTTAACTTACATGGACATTAAATTTATTTTGCAGAATAATTAATACATGACAAAAATAGACTTCTAAAGACTGTATTAGTTTAGTATATTTGGAAACTTGGAACATAATATTCTAACTTGGTGAAATATCTTTAACATCTCCCATAAATATATTCCCTTTTTTTCCTACATAAATTTTATCTTTATATCATGGGGAAAAGAAAACATAAAAAGGGTAATCTCAGATGCTCAATAAGGTAAAACATGGAGAACATAAATCAAAACATAAAAATTTGAACATAAAAACATGAACATAAATTTTAAACATCAAAATACTGAGTTATGAAATAAATAATGGCAGTACATAAGGCGTGGATCATAAAGGAACATTAACCATGATAGAATAGCATTGTCATAAAACATGTAATTAAGGAAAACTAATAGGAAAATAATATTATTTCCATAGTAGCTAACGCATTCATGCCAATACCATCATAATAGACATACTCCATTACTGAAACAGGTTTACTTACCATTCCAGCCATGTGTTACTAAATTGATTTACTTTTCATTCCAACCCTGCATTACTGAACCAGATTTACTTGTCATTCCAGTCATATCTATATCATGAGGTATAAATCTTTAACTAATTCAATAGAGGGATATATAGTTCCCACCCATCTCATAATGAAATCATTCTTACATGTTCCACAAAACATAAATCATTTATCATAGAATAACCCATGAAATAAAATGGGATTCTTAAACATCACTTTGTCAAAACATAATCCATATAAGATAAAAGGACATCATAAAAATAATTCCATCATAAAAGCAATAAAATAATATTAATAATAGGGATTCAGACATACCCAATGTCATCTTATATGGAAAATAATTTTCATGAAACACTTGATAATAATTCCTGAGGAAAATATATTTTCTTCTTCAAAAACATTTTATTTTTTAAAAAATTCATACAATTTTAAAATAAAAGATTTTAATTAAAAAAACATGACATATTATAATGTAATAATCATGGAAATAATTCTTTATGAAAGTGAAAAATATGATCATGCCATATAAGTTAAAGAAACATTCTCCTCGTACTTTTGTCAGAAAATTTGAAAAGTACCTCATATGGTGAACAACAGAAATATTACATCCATACCATGTAGTAAATGTAAGAAATTGGTATAAATGACTCTAAACATACATAGATGAATAGTAAAAAAATTATAAAAACACTTTTACAAAACATGAACATGTATGATAAATATACCCCCATTAAATACTTACATATAAACAATCTCACCTAAAATTGTGATTGCAAAATTATCCATTGACTTAGGTCTAATTTCTTTCTTATGTGTCTGAAACTTTTGTATAGTGGGTTTAAACATATTATTTACTTTTTACAGAACCAAAATAACATTTATTATATCTTATATGATTCACTTACAACTTTATATTACTCATTCATTTGTCAATTTCATCTTAAAGCACCGTTTAGGGTAATAATTGTTTTATTTATCATATGTTTTTTGAATAATTATTCTTGATATTATTACACTTATAATGATTTAATTAATTCAATAATGTGAAACAATAATTATATGTTGTATATATTCATTATATAAATATATATATAATAGATAGATAAAAGAAATGGAATACACCATTCATGGAGACGGTATGTTGTACGTATGCATGAAAGTTGTTTTCATTTCCTTATTAAATTGAATGGAAGTAAGTAAATGAAATATATATATATATATATATATCTATTAGTATTATTATGTCATTTATTTCGTTATTATTTTTTATATATACTTTATAATCATTCTTGAATGGATGACGTGGAGAAGGAATCTCATCGCGTTGTAGAGATAGTAAGTCGTACGTATTCATGAGCGACGACATCATTCCCGTAATTTTTGAATGGTATTGATTTGGATGGTGTATAATATCTCATAATTAGTATCATTATATAATAATAGTATACAGTAATTATTTCCACCATTATACTCATCTAGTAAAGCGGTGGTGAAAAACATATTACACTACAACGTGGAGATTGTATGTTGTATGTACGCACGTGTGGTGCATTGATTTTTTATAGGATAGATATAATATTAAATAGGGTTATTTAATATTTGTAATAATATATCATTATATGAGTGATACATATGTTATTACTTTATAATAAAAAAACTAAATAAGATGATGTAGAATAAGAAATAAATTTGAAAGAATCGGATGAATAGATTACATCTTCCTCGATGTTACTCCTTTTAAATTTCATCTTAGGGCACTAGAGTTGGCCTTTTGAGAATACCATAACCTATATAATGTAAATAGGGAAGTTGAGATAATAAAATAATTGGTTTTGGCCGATCTTGAAGGCTCAAAATGGATTGAAGATGAGAGGGAGGAGGTGCCCTTTTATAATAGAGGAGAGGGGCACTTTAGTATAGTTCTAAAATAATAATTTATTATAAATAATATTTTGATTTAAAAAGGTCCAAAACTTCTTTAATTCAAAGATAATATGGTTTTATTTTTCATACCCATCATCCAATTATTTTAAGAAAACTTTTGAATATTTTCTTATCCTTATCTTTATTATATAACCCATATTTACCCCTTTTAAATTTTACCGTGATATCATGTTATTTACATAGTGTGGGTTAATTATAAGGCCCCAGCCATAAGCATTAATTAATATTCAATTAAATGAATAATTCACATAGAGGATATTTTCAGGTTTAGAGTTTTATAGAATTAGGTCATAACTATTACATCTCAAAAGATTACAAAGTAGACACTTTTACTAAGTTTCCATAAAATAAAAACTCTAAAAAAGAAACATGTCTAGTTCCATGTTTTAGATAGCATGTCTTTCCTTGATCCCATCCTTGACTCTATTCATATTTAAGTCATATGGAAAACATTTCAAAAACTTGGGATGAGCATAAAAATCCCAGTAAAGGATACACAAAGAAGGAAAACTGTTAGTTTTTTAAAACAACAATTAAACCATGAATACTTTACCAAAGTAACACTTTTCACCTTTATGAAGTAGTAAAAACGCTTCACTGAATAAAATATCATTACTTACCCTTTTGTAACCAAAATATTACCCAAAAACCCTTATAAATAACACATAACATATAAAGGTAACTTGGGACATAAACATACATAAATGGAACAACCATACGGTCGACTTCCACACATATCGCTTAATGGAATAGCCATACGACTGACTTCCACACCCAATGCATTGGAGGTTATAACGTAACCACCCATCCTGGTATTCATAGCACCACCCGTCATATGGTTTATCATGTAACCACCCGTCAAATGTCCAAGTACCATTATAAAATAATAACACATAAAAAAATTATAAAGGAAAGAAAACATTTCCACATTTAAATCACAATATATCACTTAAATATATTGACATAAAAATACATTATCAAAACCATTTTGAATAAAAAAATACATAAAAGAGTATATGGTATTTATTTACTTTTAAATATATAACGACTTGTTGAGGAAGCCAAAGATCAAATAATACTCACAGCGGCGGAAAGGCCACTGTCACCACGTAGGTTAAAAAGAAACATACTTTATGTCGTTTAGTAAAACGCTTATTATAGAAAAGATTCCATTTGAATAAAAGTAGAAGTCAAAGGGGTTTATACACCCTATAAAATAAAGTTGTGTATAAAACAAAATATGTCTCAATGAAAGGAGATTGAGATCAAGTCCCTTATAAAGTCGGTATCCTTAGATTAAGGATAAATCAATTACATGATTATGTGTGAAAAATATGAATACACCAAATATCAGTGGATATTAAGTGTAAAACAATCAGAGGAAATTCACACATACTCTTGGAAAAACCAAACCAATGACATAGATATTTAACTCAAGGAAATGAGATTCAGTTATGATTTCCCATACAAGTTTGTCTAAATGACGTAAGAATTTATCAATGAGATGATTATGTGTATAAATATTATATCCACATAATGGTTTGTGGAAATTAAAACATAGTGATTACACACATAATAATTGCATAATAAAATCAAGAAGTAAAGGTTTAACCCAATGAATTCAAAGTGGGTTAAGAAGTTCCTTTCCAGAAATCCGACAGCCTAATGGCGTCACTTTAAAATTTAGAAAATGAGTTGATGAGAGATAAAATGGTATCTCATCACTTGGACATAAAATTTACATCAATAAGGATATATAAGAATATATCCCAATATAATAGTATGTAAATTAAAAGATATAACAAAATAATTCTTTTAAAAAGAGGAGGGTGAAAGGTTCCCTTACCGACTTGGGTAACCTTTGAAACGTAAACCCCATGGAAGAAGGGTCATACAATGAATATGTAAATAACTATAATTGAAATTATACTACAAAAATATTATAATAATGTGCATTATATACACCACTCAAAGTAAATGGTGGAAAATTTAGCATAAATGTGACGGGAATAAAAGTGAGATGAAAAATCCCTTACGAAAACTCGGCAGCCTAACAGCGCCACTTAAAACATCCAAAAATGGTTTGATGAGATCAAATAGGGTCTCTCATCATATTAACATAAATATTACAGTGAGATTAATATAAAAAACATCCCCAAACATAATAAATATGAGCTCAAAAGAAATTACATAAAAGAGAGTTCTTAAAAAGAAAGAGAGAGGTAGGACCCCTTACCTCAAGTCCAAATTGTCTTGTTTGTTTCATTATATTCGTGACTAATAAAATTTGGTAAATTTATAATTTCTTAAGGAACTCTTTTAAATGTTATTATTCAGTTAATATAACATATTATAATGTTATAAAAATTGGTTAATAATGTGAGTTCATATTAGACGTTTTTGTTGATGTTTGGTACATGAGTCAAAAATGAACTTGTTTAAAAATGATTGTCCATGTAGTTATAAGTAAATAATCTCCGGAATAGTATTAATGATTTAAATATCATATATATACAGTACATATTCATTTTATACTACTCCATAACATTTGGAGATAAAAATAAATGAAATGCACCATTCATGGAGATGGTAGGCCGTACTTACGCATGAACACTACTTTCATTTCTTTGTCATATTAATGGAATTCAAAATAATTGAGAGATATATATATTATAATTCCAGTATAATATATATGTTATATTGGTCACATATTCTCATTAATTTAATTATTTATACATTCTATGTATTACATAAACGAGTCACATCACTTGAGGGGGCGGTAGTCCACACTTCCTTGTATGAAATTATCGCATTTACACAACATGCAAATCATAAAGGCATGTTTTAAATATAAAATTCAGAAGCATATAGAAATCATAAATACCATATATATCATATATAAAATATATTGACATCATAATGGCCAACATGAAAGGTGTTAAGAGAAGATTGAGCAATCATCGTTTCGTGAGGCAGAAATTCGCCATCCACAGAAACAGTATGTTCTTCAACCATTAGACGAATGTGTGTGTAAGTTTAGCTCGAATACATCACATAAAAACATCTTAGTATATTTAATATACTGGTTTTGTTACAAAAGAAATGAATAAAAATATTTTAGAGGGTTGGAGAAGCAAAATAAAATAAAAGAACACAAGTGAAGACATTACGTTAAAATCTGGTAACTCCTCTTGGTTTGAACCAAAAGGGTTTCTTGAAGAGTATTCTACCAAAGGTGAGGCTTCAATGATGAAGAGATGTATCTAGAGAGATGAAATGGGTAGTGGTTGGCCGAGCTAAAGGCTTGAGAGGTGTGGGTAAGGAGGTAGAGGTGGGGGCCTTTTATAAGAGGAGAGGAGGGGCACTCTGGGAAAGTTATAAACTTTTACTTTATTATAAAATGTTTTTTCAGATTTTAAAGGTCCCAAAATTATATATATCTAGGATAAGGTGATAAGATTTATAAATCCACCCATACAATAGGTTTTTGACATGTATAGGTCTTAGATTTTACATTATCTTTTCATTTTATTTAAATCATTAAATAATGAGGTAATCGCTGCATCATCATGGTGTCATAAATAATTTACTTGATATAATGTCTAAAAATTATAAACCAAAATGTAAAGATGTAGTAAATATTTTTAGCTTTCTAATTAATATTTATAGTAAAAAATATGACTTGTATAACCCCGTGTAAAAATTGTTTTATTAAAAAAATATATGTTTGTGACATTTTTATTTTATCTTTAAATAAAACGTTATTAATGACATTTTCCAACCAAAGTGGCTCCATGGGGTCCCCAAGTTGACTCATGGATTTTCTTGGTCGGCCATGACTCGTCCAATAAGTGTAGGACATGTGTCAAGGTCATTTCATATTATTATAACATTATCTTTACCATATATTACACTAATTACCTTTAATCGCGATTAATAAAACTTAAAAGTTACTATTCACAAAAAAATTATTTTAATCTCATTGAACCACGTTTTACATTCTAATGAAAATCATGTATGTCAGATTTTTGAAATTCAAATCAGAGAAGTGGTAAAGTTTCATTTAAACGAAAAATTAGTTTTTTAACTACCACTTAGTGGTTTCACTATTCATCAAAAATTGAAGTTTTTCAAAAAAGTACCAAAAATTCACCCTAAGCTATATTTGGTATTCAAAATTCAAAAATTATTTCTATTCAAAAAATTCAAAACATACAATTTGAAATAATTAATTTAATAATTAATTCCCACTGTGAAATCAAATAGCGTGTTTTTAAGCAACAATATCTATTAAAAGATTGACACTAGTTTATGTCCAATTTCAAAGTGAGTTTAATTACAATGAACACCATTGGATTAAATGGTAAAAATATATTCTAATTTCACTTTAAAACCAATTCAAAAGATAATCTAACAATATAAATAAATTAGATTAAAAAGAGGTTTTGAATTAAAATAAAACATTTTTCACTATTCATTAAAAATTGAACTTTATCAGAAAAATACAAAAAAGTTACACAAAGTAAATTTTGATGTCCTTATTCTAAAGAAAGATTTTATTTGGTCCAAAAGAATTTAAAAGAGTAAGGAAAACTATTTTTAAAGAGCTTTCTCCATCAAAAGGTGATAAATCGACCATTTAGTGAATATTAGAGTAATTATGCTTAAGATTGAATTCCTTTATTATTTTAAGCCTTTATCTTTTATTAGATAAATGTAAAAACATTTAAAAAACATAAATAATCATATTTCATTTATTTATATACATTCTTTCCAATACAACGGATACGTGTTAACTACCATTTAAAATAATATTATTTTATTGTTAGAGTGCAACGTAAGATTCCCAAGAAACTCGTTGTTGCGTATTGGGTACGCCATCGAGCATAGCGTCCCCATTAAAGTAATATTAATATTTTATTCACAAATATGGATAAATATGAAAATGTCATATTCTTTATGTACCTGGGGTGTTACATCCTTCCACCCTTTTTGGAATTGCGTCCTCACAATTTTAAAATTGGGCTTCGAAACTTCATTGAAAATCCCACATCGAAACAAGAGTTAGTAATACTATCACTTTAAAATAAATAAAGAGAAGTACAAAGGTCGCCCGAGTTAACCCATACTAGGATTCCATTTAAGAAAACATGGATATGGAGGAAAAAAACAATGTTCCATGTTCTAAGGTAGAGTGATAGAAAACATGTTTAGGAGAAAGTTAACCACCAGAAAATCACAAACTGGTGATGGGTTAAATGGTATTTGATTCCCCAGTAGGAAAAGTTAAAAGAAAACATTTTTTTAAGTTAGTTTTCATTGAGGAATTTATTTATGAGTGTAACTAAAACATAAT
This sequence comes from Viscum album, assembly GCA_963277665.1. Lineage (NCBI taxonomy): Eukaryota > Viridiplantae > Streptophyta > Magnoliopsida > Santalales > Viscaceae > Viscum > Viscum album. The sequence continues at coordinate 1,879,871,169 of OY728161.1, forward strand.
GAAACATACTTACTTGTAATGTTGACTTTCAACTTTTACTAGATTTATTGCACAAACTCATATTTCTCTAGAAGACGAGCATTTAGGATGACTTGTTCACATTAAGAGCGCTATAATCAACTTCTAGAGAATCACCTAATACACAAAAGATAACTATATACTTACCATGTCTCTAGACCTTAACCAAAACTGAAACCAAAAAGGTTAGTATGAGATCAGATAATACCCAAAAAGGATAATCCTTTATAAGAAAATATATTCTTAATCTCCAAAATTTGTCCAACAAAGCCCAAAGATCAACAAAGACCATTCGATTAACAATTGTCCATAGAATTCTTCAATTTAAACCAAACTAAGATTTAAACCCAAATATTTGAAGGATTTAATCACATAGTCTTCCAATGTACAAATTAACATTTATCTCCAAATAACATCAGTTGCTCTTAACGTCTCATATGGAAAAGAAATTAACTTAATCACATATCCTACATCATAGGTTAATAATTTTCATAGATAACCCAAAATAAACTTACTCTTGATTACTAAAAGCATATAACTAAAAAGAATTAGTCAAACTAAACAGGGACTTCACGTAGTCCAGTGGTAGGAGATAAATATCAATCGCACTTTGGATGTGGGTTTGATTCCCGTAGCTTTGTCCGACGTGACAGGTTGTCACATGTTTTGCGTGATGTCCTTTTTCCAAAACTATGTAATTTTTAAAACACTCCCCAAAACATGATAAAATCTTCAAAAATAACCATAACATATTTTAACCTCATGTTTATCTCATGCCTTTCATTTTCAATCATAATATATAGTAACTTATAATTACCTCAAAAGTAAGGATCATATAAACCCTAATGGTTACATTTATAATTATTACCTGAACTTCCATGTTGAGTTGGTTCTCTTGTACATGATACATTAGAGAAATCACCAAGGTTCAAGTGGTTGATCATGACTCCGGATAGTTGGTTTAGAATAACCACGAGATTTCTCATTGAATCCCCAATTTCATCTAGTATCTTAATCAGATAACCACCACAGTTTCCTTCAAACACATTGTCACTTTGGTGCCTGCTAAATCTATCCATTTACTAAAACCAGAAATGTCAGTGTGATTATATCAAAAAAACATCATGTACTTATGAGGAAGATAAAAACTAAGATATACTTACTCATTCATTTTATCTAAAACTAGGACTCTTTCTGAAATCCTAACCATTATGGTAAAGTCACTTATGCTTAGAGAATACCCTAACCTCTAAATTTATCTAAACCGACCTCTGATACCAACTATAAGGCCCTAGCCTTAAGCATTACTTAATATTGAATTAAATGAATAATTCACATAGAAGTTCTTTTCAGGTTAAGATTTTTAGAGAATTAGGTCATAACTATTACATCTCAAAAGATTACAAAGTAGACACTTCTCCTAAGTTTCCATAAAATAAAAACTCTTGAAAAGAAACATGTCTAGTTCCATTTTTTAGATATCATGTCCTTCCCTGATCCCATCATTGACCCTATTCATCTTTAAGTTATATGGAAATCATTTCAAAAACTTGGGATGAGCATAAAAATCCCAGTAAAGAATACACAAAGAAGGAAAACTGTTAGTTTTTCAAAATAACAAGTAAACCATGAATACTTTACCAAAGTAATAAATTTCACCTTTATGAAGTAGTAAAAACTCTTAACTGAATAAAAGATCATTACTTACCCACTTGTAACCAAAATGTTACTATAAAACCCTTATAAATAACACATAACATATAAAGGTAACTTGGGACATAAACATACATAAATTGAACAACCATACGGTCGACTTCCAGACATATCACTTAATGGAATATCCATATGGCCGACTTCCATACCCAGTGCATTGGAGGTTATAACGTAACCACCCATCCTGGTATTCATGGCACCGCCTGTCATATGGTTTATCACGTAACCACCCATCAAATGTCCAAGTACCATTATAAAATCATAACACATAAAACAATTATAAAGGAAAGAAAAAATTTCAACATTTCAAGCACTATATGTCACATAAATATATTGACATAACAAATCCATTATCAAAATCAATTTTAATACCAAAATACATAAAAGAGTATATGGTATTTATTTACTTTTAAAAATATAACGGCTTGTTGAGGAAGCCAAATATCAAATAATACTCGCGGCGGTGGAAAGGTCATTGTCACCGCGTACATTAAAAAGAAACATACTTTTTATCATTTAGTAAAACGCATCGTATAGAAAAGATTCCTTTCGAATATAATTATAATCCAAAGGGGTTTATAAACTGTATAAATGATAGTTGTGTATAAAACAAAATATGCCTTAATGAATGGAGATTGAGATGAAGTCCCTTAAAAAGTCGGCATCATTTGATTAAGGATAAATCAATTACATGATTATGTGTGACAAATATGGATACACCAAATATAAGTGTATATTAAGTGTAAAACAATTATAGGTCATTCACACATACTCTTTGAAAACCCAAACCAATGACATAGATATTTAACTCAATGAAATGAGATTGAGTTATGATTTCCCATACAAGTTTGTCTAAAAGACGTAAGAATTTATCAATGAGATTATTTTGTGTAGAAATAGTATATACACACAAAGGTTTGTGGAAATTACAACATAGAGATTCCACACATAATCTTGGAATAATAAAATCAAGAAGTAATGGTTTAACCTAATGAATTGAAAGTGGGTTAAGAAGTTCCTTTACAGAAATCCGACAGTCTAACGACGTCACTTTAAAATTCAGAAAATGAGTTGATGAGAGGGAAAATGGTATCTCATCACTTGGACATAAAATTTAAATCAATAAGGATATATAAGAAAATATCCCAACATAATAGTATGTGAATTATAAGAAATAACAAAAGAAGTCTTTTAAAAAGAGGAGGGTGAAAGGTTCCCTTACGAACTTGGGTAACCTTCGAAACGTAAACCCCATGGAAGAAGGGTCATAAAATGATGATATAAATACCCATAATTGAAATTATACTACACAAATAGTATAATAATGTGCATTACATACAACAATCAAAGGAAATGGTGGAAAACGTAGCATAAATGTCACGGGAATAAAAGTGAGATGAAAAATCCCTTGCGAAAACTCGGCAGCCTAACGGCGCCACTTAAAACTTCCAAAAATGGTTTGATGAGATCAAATATGGTCTCTCATCATATGAACATAAAAATTACAGTAAGAGGATTATAAAATAACATCACAATACATAAGAAATATGAGCTTCAAATAAATGACATAAAAGAGAGTGCTTAAAAAGAAAGAGAGAGGTAGGATCCCTTACCTCAAGTCTGACTTGTCTTGTTTATTTCTTTATATTCCTGAATAATAAACTTTGGTCTATTTATAATTGTTTAAGGAACTCTTTTAAAGATTATTATTCAGTTAATATCACATATTATAATGTTATAATAATTGGTTAATAATGGGAGTTTATATCAGACGTTTTTGTCGATGTTTGGTAAATGAGTCAAAAATGAACTTGTTTGAAAATGATTGTCCATGTAGTTATAAGTAAATCATCTACAGAATAGTATTAATGATTTAAATATCATATATATCCAGTGCATATTTATTTTATACTACTCTATAACATTTATATATAAAAATAAATGAAATGCACCGTTCATGGAGACGGTAGGCTGTACGTACGCACAAAAGCTACTTTCATTTCATTGTCATATTAATTGAATTAAAAATAATTGAGAGATATATATATTATAATACCAGTATAATATATATGTTATATAGGTCACATAATTTCATTAATTTCATTCTTTATACATTCCATGTATTGCATGAATGAGTCACATCACTTGAGGGGGCAGTAGTCCACACTTCCTCGTATGAAATTATCGCATTTTCACAACATGAAAATCATAAATGCATGTTTTAAACATAAAATTAAAAAGCATATAGAAAACATAAATACCGTAAATACCATATATAAAATATAGTGACATCATAATGGACACCATGATAGGTGTTAAGATAAGATTGAGAAATCCTCATTTCATAAGGCAGAAATTCACCATCCACAGAAACAGTATGTTCTTTAACCATTATAGAAAGGTGTGTGTAAGTGTAACTCTAATCCTTAATATAAAGACATCCTATTATATTGAAGATACTGTTGTTGTTACAAAAAAATGAATAAACAGAGTTTAGAAGGTTGGAGAAGCAAAATAAAACAAAAGAACACAAGTGAAGACATTACCTTAAAATCGGGTAACTTCTCTTGGTTTGAACCAAAAGGGTTTCTTGAAGATCATTCTGCCAAAGGTGAGGCTTCAATGATAAATATAGGGATGTTTATAGATGAAATGGGCAGGTTTTGGCCGAGCTAAAGGCTTGAGAGGTGTGCTTAAGGTGGTAGAGGTGGGGGGCTTTTATAAGAGGAGAGGAGGGGAACTCTTGGAAAGTTATAAACATTTTCTTTATTATAATTTGATTTTTGGATTTTAAGGGTCCCAAAATTATATATTTATAGGATAAGGTGATACGAGCTCTAAATATACCCATCCAATAGGTTTTTGACAAGTGTAGGTCTTAGATTTTACATTATCTTTTCATTTTATTTAAATCGTTAAATAATGAGGTAATCGCTGCATCATCATGGTGTCATAAATAATTTAATTTATTTAATGTCTAAAAATTATAAAAAAATATCATGGTGTAGGAAATATTTTTATATTTCTAATTAATATTTATAGTCAAAAATATTACTTCTATAACCCCATGTAAAAATTGATTTAGTAAAAAAAATGCATGTATGCGACATTTTTATTTTAACTTTAAATAAAAAGTTATTAATGTCATTTTCCTACCAATGTGGCTCCATGGGGTCCCCAAGTTGACCCATAGATTTTCTTGGTTGGTCATGACTCATCCAATAAATGTAGGACATGTTTCGAGGTCATTTCATATTATTATAATATTATCTATACCTTAAATTACACTAATTATCTTTAATCGCGATTAATAAAACTTAAAAGTTAATATTCACCAAAAAATTATTTAAATCACATTGAACCACATTTTACAATCTAATGACAACCATTTATGATGGATTTTTGAACTTAAAATCACAGAAGTGGTAAAGTTTCATTTAAACAAAAAATCTGTTTTTTAACTACCACTTAGTGGTTTCACTATTCATCAAAAATTGAAGTTTTTCAGAAAAATACCAAAAATTCACCCTAAAATATATTTGATATTCCGAATTCAAAAATGATGTAAATTTTAAAAAATTCAAGACATATAATTTTCATTAATTAATTTAATAATTAAATCCCACTGTCAAAACAAATAATGTGTTTTTAAGAAACAATATCTATTAAAAGATTGACATTAGTTTAAGTTCAATTTCAACATAAGATTAATTCCAATGAACACCATTGGATTAAATGGTAAAAATATATTCTAATTTCACTTTAAAACCAATTCAAAATATAATCTAATAATATAAATAAATTATATTAAAAAGAGGTTTTGAATTAAAATAAAACATTTTTCACTATTCATTAAAAATTGAACTTTATCAGAAAAATACCAAAAAGTTACACAAAGTAAATTTTGATGTCCTGATTCTAAAGAAAGATTTTATTTGGTCCAAGAGAATTTAAAAGAGTAAGGAAAACTATTTTTAAAGATCTTTCTCCATCAAAAGGTGATAAATCGACCATTTAGTGAATATTAGAGTAATTATGCTTAAGATTGAATTCCATTATTATTTTAAGCCTTTATCTTTTATTGGATAAATGTAAAAACATTTAAAAAACATAAATAATCATATTTCAGTTATTTATATTCATTCCTTCCAATACAACAGATACGTGTTAACTACCATTTAAAATAATATTATTTTATTGTTAGAGTGCAACGTAAGATTCCCAAGAAACTCGTTGTTGCGTATTGGGTACGCCATCGAGCATAGCGTCCCCATTAAAGTAATATTAATATTTTATTCACAAATATGGATAAATATGAAAATGTCATATTCTTTATGTACCTGGGGTGTTACATCCTTCCCCCCTTTTTGGAATTGCGTCCTCACAATTTTAAAATTGGGCTTCGAAACTTCATTGAAAATCCCACATCGAAACAAGAGTTAGTAAAACTATCACTTTAAAATAAAGAAAGAGAAGTACAAAGGTCACCCGAGTTAACCCATACTAGGATTCCATTTAGGAAAACATGGATATGGAGGAAAAAAAGCAATGTTCCATGTTCTAAGGGAGAGTGATAGAAAACATGTTTAGGAGAAAGTTAACCACCAGAAAATCACAAACTGGTGATGGGTTAAATGGTATTTGATTCCCCAGTAGGAAAAGTTAACAGAAAACATTTTTTTAAGTTAGTTTTCATTGAGGAATTTATTTATGAGCGTAACTAAAATATAATGAAACATACTTACTTGTAATGTTGACTTTCAACTTTTACAATATTTCTTGCACAAACTCATATTTCTCTAGAAGACGAGCATTTAGGATGACTTGTTCACATTAAGAGCGTTATAATCAACTTCTAGAGAATCACCTAATACACAAAAGATAACTATATACATACCATGTCTCTAGACCTTAACCAAAACTGAAACCAAAAAGGTTAGTATGAGATCAGATAATACCCAAAAAGGATAATCCTTTATAAGAAAATATATTCTTAATCTCCAAAATTTGTCCAACAAAGCCCAAAGTTCAACAAAGACCATTCGATAAACAATTGTCCCTATAATTCTTCAATTTAAACCAAACTAAGATTTAAACCCAAATATTTGAAGGATTTAATCACATAGTCTTCCAATGTACAAATTAACATTTATCTCCAAATAACATTAGTTGCTCTTAACGTCTCATATGGAAAAGAAATTAACTTAATCACATATCCTACATCATAGGTTAATAATTTTCATAGATAACCCAAAATAAAATTACTCTTGATTACTAAAAGCATATAACTAAAAAGAATTAGTCAAACTAAACAGGGACTTCACGTAGTCCAGTGGTAGGTGATAAATATCAGTCGCACTTTGGATGTGGGTTTGATTCCCGTAGCTTTGTCCGACGTGACAGGTTGTCACATGTTTTGCGTGATGTCCTTTTTCCAAAACTATGTAATTCATAAAACACTCCCCAAAACATGATAAAATCTTCAAAAATAACCATAACATATTTTAACCTCATGTTTATCTCATGCCTTTCATTTTCAATCATAATATATAGTAACCTATAATTACCTCAAAAGTAAGGATCATATAAACCCTAATGGTTACATTTATAATTATTCCCTGAACTTCCATGTTGAGTTGGTTCTCTTGTACATGATACATTAGAGAACTCACCAAGGTTCAAGTGGTTGATCATGACTCCGGATAGTTGGTTTAGAATAACCACGAGATTTCTCATTGAATCCCCAATTTCATCCAGTATCTTAATCAGAGAACAACCACAGTTTCCTTCAAACACATTTTCACTTTGGTGCCTGCTAGATCTATCCATTTACTAAAACCAGAAATTTCAATGTGATTATATCAACAAAAACATCATGTACTTATGAGGAAGATAAAAACTAAGATATACTTACTGATTCACTTTATCTAAAACTAGGACTCTTTCTGAAATCCTAACCATTATGGTAAAGTCACTTATGCTTAGAGAATACCCTAACCTCTAAAGTTATCTAAACCGACCTCTGATACCAACAATAAGGCCATGGCCTTAAGCATTACTTAATATTGAATTAAATGAATAATTCAAATAGAAGTTATTTTCAGGTTAAGAGTTTTAGATAATTAGGTCATAACTATTACATCTCAAAAGATTACAAAGTACACACTTCTCCTAAGTTTCCATAAAATAAAAACTCTTGAAAAGAAACATGTCTAGTTCCATTTTTTAGATAGCATGTCCTTCCTTGATCCCATCCTTGACCCTATTCATCTTTAAGTTATATGGAAATCATTTCAAAAACTTGGTATGAGCATAAAAATCCCAGTAAAGGATACACAAAGAAGGAAAACTGTTAGTTTTTCAAAATAACAAGTAAACCATGAATACTTTACCAAAGTAATACATTTCACCTTTATGAAGTAGTAAAAACTCTTAACTGAATAAAAGACCATTACTTACCCATTTGTAACCAAAATGTTACTATAAAACCCTTATAAAGAACACATAACATATAAAGGTATCTTGGGACATAAACATACATAAATTTAACAACCATACGGTCGACTTCCAGACATATCACTTAATGGAATAGCCATATGGCCGACTTCCATACCCAGTGCATTGGAGGTTATAACGTAACCACCCATCCTGGTATTCATGGCACCACCTGTCATATGGTTTATCACGTAACAACCCGTCAAATGTCCAAGTACCATTATAAAATCATAACACATAAAACAATTATAAAGGAAAGAAAAAATTTCAACATTTCAAGCACAATATATCACATAAATATATTGACATAACAAATCCATTATCAAAATAATTTTTAATACCAAAATACATAAAAGAGTATATGGTATTTACTTACTTTTAAAAATATAACGGCTTGTTGAGGAAGCCAAAGATCAAATAATACTCGCGGCGGTGGAAAGGTCATTGTCACCGCGTACATTAAAAAGAAACATACTTTTTATCATTTTGTAAAACGCATCGTATAGAAAAGATTCCTTTAGAATCCAAAGGGGTTTATAAACTGTATAAATGAAAGTTGTGTATAAAACAAAATATGCCTTAATGAATGGAGATTGAGACGATGTCCCTTACAAAGTCGGCATCATTTGATTAAGGATAAATCAATTACATGATTATGTGTGAAAAATATGAATACACCAAATATAAGTGGATATTAAGTGTAAAACAATTATAGGTCATTCACACATACTCTTTGAAAAACCAAACCAATGACATAGATATTTAACTCAATGAAATGAGATTGAGTTATGATTTCCCATACAAGTTTGTCTAAAAGACGTAAGAATTTATCAATGAGATTATTTTGTGTAGAAATAGTATATACACACAAAGGTTTGTGGAAATTACAACATAGAGATTCCACACATAATCTTGGAATAATAAAATCAAGAAGTAATGGTTTAACCCAATGAATTTAAAGTGGGTTAAGAAGTTCCTTTACAGAAATCTGACAGCCTAACGACGTCACTTTAAAATTTAGAAAATGAGTTGATGAGAGGGAAAATGGTATCTCATCACTTGGACATAAAATTTAAATCAATAAGGATATATAAGAAAATATCCCAACATAATATTATGTGAATTATAAGAAATAACAAAAGAAGTCTTTTAAAAAGAGGAGGGTGAAAGGTTCCCTTACCAACTTGGGTAACCTTCGAAACGTAAACCCCATGGAAGAAGGGTCATAAAATGATGATGTAAATACCCATAATTGAAATTATACTACACAAATAGTATAATAATGTGCAGTACATACACCACTCAAAGGAAATGGTGGCAAACGTAGCATAAATGTCACGGGAATAAAAGTGAGATGAAAAATCCCTTGAGAAAACTCGGCAGCCTAACGGCGCCACTTAAAACTTCCAAAAATGGTTTGATGAGATCAAATATGGTATCTAATCATAAGAACATAAAAATTACAGTAATAGGATTATAAAAGAACATCACAATACATAAGAAATATGAGCTTAAAATAAATGACATAAAAGAGAGTGCTTAAAAAGAAAGAGAGAGGTAGGATCTGTTACCTCAAGTCTGACATGTCTTGTTTATTTCGTTATATTCCTGAATAATAAACTTTGGTCTATTTATAATTGTGTAAGGACCTCTTTTAAAGGTTATTATTCAGTTAATATCACATATTATAATGTTATAATAATTGGTTAATAATGGGAGTTCATATCAGACGTTTTTGTCGATGTTTGGTAAATGAGTCAAAAATGAACTTGTTTGAAAATGATTGTCCATGTAGTTATAAGTAAATCATCTACAGAATAGTATTAATGATTTAAATATCATATATATCCAGTACATATTTATTTTATACTACTCTATAACATTTATATATGAAAAGAAATGAAATGCACCGTTCATGGAGACGGTAGGCTGTACGTACGCATAAAAGCTACTTTCATTTCATTGTCATATTAATTGAATTAAAAATAATTGAGAGATATATATATTATAATACCAGTATAATATATATGTTATATAGTTCACATAAGTTCATTAATTTCATTCTTTATACATTCCATGTATTGCATGAATGAGTCACATCACTTGAGGGGGCAGTAGTCCACATTTCCTCGTATGAAATTATCGCATTTTCACAACATGAAAATCATAAAGGCATGTTTTAGAAATAAAATTAAAAAGAATATAGAAAACATAAATACCGTAAATACCATATATAAAATATAGTTACATCATAATGGACACCATGATAGGTGTTAAGATAAGATTGAGCAATCCTCATTTCATAAGGCAGAAATTCACCATCCACAGAAACAGTATGTTCTTTAACCATTACACAAAGGTGTGTGTAAGTGTAACTCTAATACTTCATATAAATACATCCTATTATATTGAAGATACTGGTTTTGTTACAAAAAAATGAATAAAAAGAGTTTATAGGGTTGGAGAAGCAAAATAAAACAAAAGAACACAAGTGAAGACATTACCTTAAAATCAGGTAACTCCTCTTGGTTTGAACCAAAAGGGTTTCTTGAAGATCATTCTGCCAAAGGTGATGCTTCAATGATAAATATAGGGATGTTTATAGATTAAATGGTCAGGTTTTGTCCGAGATAAAGGCTTGAGAGGTGTGCTTAAGGTGGTAGAGGTGGGGGCCTTTTATAAGAGGAGAGGAGGGGAACTCTTGGAAAGTTATAAACATTTTCTTTATTATAAATTGATTTTTGGATTTTAAGGGTCCCAAAATTATATATTTATAGTATAAGGTGATACGAGCTCTAAATATACCCATCCAATAGGTTTTTTACAAGTGTGGGTCTTAGATTTTACATTATCTTTTCATTTTATTTAAATCGTTAAATAATGAGGTAATCGCTGCATCATCATGGTGTCATAAATAATTTAATTTATTTAATGTCTAAAAATTATAAAAAAAATATCATGGTGTAGGAAATATTTTTATCTTTCTAATTAATATTTATAGTCAAAAATATTACTTCTATAACCCCATGTAAAAATTGATTTAGTAAAAAAAGACATGTATGCGACATTTTTATTTTAACTTTAAATAAAAAGTTATTAATGTCATTTTCCTACCAAAGTGGCTCTATGGGGTCCCCAAGTTGACCCATATATTTTCTTGGTTGGTCATGACTCATCCAATAAATTTAGGACATGTTTCAAGGTCATTTCATATTATTATAACATTATATTTACCTTAAATTACACTAATTACCTTTAATCGCGATTAATAAAACTTAAAAGTTAATATTCACCAAAAAATTATTTAAATCACATTGAACCACATTTTACATTCTAATAAAAACCATTTATGATGGATTTTTGAACTTAAAATCACAGAAGTGGTAAAGTTTCATTTAAACGAAAAATCAGTTTTTTAACTACCACTTAGTGGTTTCACAATTCATCAAAAATTGAAGTTTTTCAGAAAAATACCAAAAATTCACCCTAAGATATATTTTATATTCTGGATTAAAAAATGATGTAAATTTTACAAAATTAAAGACATATAAGTTTCATTAATTAATTTAATAATTAATTCCCACTGTCAAAACAAATAACGTGTTTTTAAGAAACAATATCTATTAAAAGATTGACATTAGTTTAAGTCCAATTTCAACGTAAGATTAATTCCAATGAACACCATTGGATTAAATGGTAAAAATATATTCTAATTTCATTTTAAAACCAATTAAAAAGATAATCTATTCATATAAATAAATTATATTAAAATTGGATTTGAATTAAAATACAACATTTTTCACTATTCATTAAAAATTGATCTTTATCAGAAAAATACCAAAAAGTTACACAAAGTAAATTTCGATGTCCTGATTCTAAAGAAAGATTTTATTTGGTCCAAGATAATGTACAAGAGTGACCAAAACTATTTTTAAGGAGGGTTCTCCATCAAAAGGCGATAAATCGGCCTTTTAATGAATATTAGGGTAATTATGCTTAAGATTGAATTCCTTTCTTATTTTAAGCCTTTATCGTTTATTAGATAATGTAAAAACATTTAACAAACATAAATAATCATATTTTATTTATTTATATTCATTCCTGTGAATACAAAAGATACGTGTTAACTACCATTTAAAATAATATTATTTTATTATTAGAGTGCAACGTAAGATTCCCAAGAAACTTGTTGTTGTGTATTGGGTACGTCATCGAGCATAGGGTCCCCTTTAAATTAATATTAATATTTTATTCACAAATATGGATAAATATGAAAATGTCATATTCTATATTTACCTGGGTGTTACATTAATATAATTATCATATCTTATAAAATGACCCACAAAAAGTTATTTATGAAATATTTGGAATTATAATAACCATTTGGTATAATCATATTTTTTGGAATTTAATATCATTTAATAAACTATTTTATGTTATAAGTTATGAATTGTGTCAATTTTGGACACTATTCTTTCATAACTTTTTTAAAAATTCATAACAACCTGATTACATCAATACAAAGAAATTAACTCATATATAATATCTCAATGTAATCTATAAAATTCTTATATGACATAAAAATTATAAGGCCCTGGCCTTAAACCTTACTTAATATTGAATTAAATGAATAATTCACATTGAGGATCTTTTCAGGTTTAGAGTTTTATAGAATTAGAACATAATTATTACATCTCAAAAGATTACAAAGTAGTCACCTCTACTAAGTTTCCATAATAATAAAAACTCTTAAAAGAAACATGTCTAGTTCCATGTTTTATATAGCATGACATTCCATTGATATCATCCTTGACCTTATTCCACATTAAGTCCTGTGAAAAACATTTCAAAAAAAACTTGGGGTGAGCATAAAAAGCTCAGTAAGGGATACACAAAGAATGAAAACAGTTACTTTTTCAAACATCACGTAAAACATGAATACTCTATCAAAGTAATACCTTCACCTTCATGAAGTAGTAAAAACTCTTCACTGAATAAAGTATCATTACTTACCTTTTTTTACCCAAAGGATTACCATAAAACCCATAAAAAGAACACATAACATATATAAAGGTAACTTGGGACATAAACATACATAAGTGGAATAACCATACGGTCGACTTCCACACATATCACTTAATGGAATAGCCATACGGCCAATTTCCATACATACTTAATCGAATAGCCATACGACCGACTTCCATACCCAATGCATTGGAGGTTATAACGTAACCACCCGTCCTGGTATTCATGGCACCACCCGTCATATGGTTTATAATGTAACCACCCGTTAAAATGTCCAAGTACCAATATAAAATCATAAAACACAAAACCAATATAAAGGAATGATAACATTTCCACATTTCAATCACAATATATCATAAATATATTGACATAATAGAATCCTTTTTCAAAACCATTTTCAATACCATAATACATAAAAGAGTATATGGTATTTATTTTATTCTAAAAACATTACGGCTTGTTGAGAAAGCCAAAGACCAAATAATACTCGCGGCGGCGGAAAAGGTCATTGTCACCGCGTACGTTAAAAAAACATTCCTTTTTGTCATTTTGTAAAACGCTTCGTAGAAAAAGATTTCTTTTTTATAAAAGTAAAATTAAAAGGGTTTTATACACCATATAAAAGAAAGTTGTGTATAAAATAAAATATGCCTCAATGAAAGGAGATTGAGACGAAGTCCCTTACCTTGGGTCCGACTTGACTCGATCGTTCTTTAACGTCCTGAATAATAAACTTGAGTTAATTTATACTTGATTAAGAACCTTTTTAGAGTTTATTATTCCTTTTATATCACTGATTTCCATGTTATAAACATTATGTAACAATTTAAGTTAATAATGTTTGTTTTGTCAATATTTGGTTCTTGAGTCGAAAGTGGACTTCTTACAATTACATGTTGTTCGTGTGGTCAAAGGTTCTTTATATCCAGACTGAAATTCCCAATTTGTATATAATATGTATCATATATATCCAGAATATACATGTATTTATAATATTACATAATCATTAGAGGTAAGAAATGAAATGCACCGTTCATGGAGACGGTAAGCCGTACGTACGCATGAACGCTACTTTCATTTCTTTGTCATATTAATGGAATTAAAACTAAATGAGAGGTATGTATATTTTAATTCCAGAATTATATTCATAATTTAGATATATCATTAATTATATATATCCATTATATACATGAACTTTTAATAGTACATTACATTTGGGGATAAGAAATGAAATGCACCGTTCATGGAGACGGTAAGCCGTACGTACGCATGAACTCTACTTTCATTTCTATCTCATATTTTAATGGAAAGAAATAATAATGATATAGAGTTATATTATAATTCCAGTATAACATAATATATAATAACTTTAAATCCATCCTTTACACGTCCCACATATGGCATTAACGAATCACATCACTTTGAGGGGGCGGTAGTCCGTACTTCCTTAAATGAAGATATCGTGTTTACCCATAATGGAAACCATAAAGGTATGAAAAAAATGAAAAATACAGAAGATTAAAGAAAACATAAACATATTATATATCATATATAAAAATAGTTACATCATAATGGCCACCTTTGAAGGTGTTAAATGAGTATTGAACAATCATCGTTTCGGGAGGCAGAATTTCGCCATCCACAAAAACCGTATGTTCTTTAACCATTTGATGTAGTTGTGTGAGAGTTTAGCTCGAATAAATCTTATGAAAACATCCTAGTATATTGACGATACTGGTGTTGTTACAAAAGATGTAAATAAAAAGAGTTTAGAGGGTTGGAGAAGCAAAATAAAACAAATGAACAAGAGAGAATGAATTACCTTTAAAAGTGTAACTCCCTTTTGATTTGAGCCTAAAGGCATCATTTGAAAAGATTCTGCCCAAAGGGAATACTCTAGGATTAGGAGAGGGATGTGGAGAGAGTAATTGGGCAGGGTTTGGCCAAGCCAAAGGCTTGAGTAGTGTGTGTAAGGTGGTAGAGTTGGGGGCCTTTTATAAGAGGAGAGGAGAGGCACTTTTGGAAAGTAAAGAAATATTACTTTATTTGAAAATGTGTTTCGGTTTTAAAAGGTCCCACATTTAAATAATTCGTGGATAAGGTGATAAGGGTTCAAAATCCACCCATCCAATAAGTTTTGGACATGTGTATTTCATAGATTTTACCTTATCTTTCCATTTTATTTAAATCGTCAAATAATGATGTCATCGCTGCATCATTATTATGTCATAAATAATTTACTTTATTTAATTTCTAAAAATTATAAGAAAAATACTATGATGTAGGAAATATTTTTATCTTTCCAATGACTATTTATAATCAAAAATCTGACTTGTACAACCCCATTTTAAAATTGTTTTAGTAAAACATATCATGTTTGTGTCATTTTTACTTTTACATTAAATAAAAAATTTATTTATGTCATTTCCCAAACAAAGTGGCTCCATGGGGTCCCCAAGTTGACCCATGGCTTGTCTTGGTCAGCCAGGACACAACCAATGATGGTAGGATATGTGTTAAGCTCATTTTATTTTATTAAAGCATTATTTTTACCTTAAACTACACTAATTACCACTAATCGTGATTAAGAACTTAATAAGTTACTATTCACCAAAAAATTATTATAATCTCATTGAACCACATTTTACATATTAATGACAACCATGTATGTCAGATTTTTGAAATTCAAAACACAATTATGGGAAAATTTCATTTAAACGGAAAATCAGTTTTTATAAGTACCACTTAGTGGTTTCACTATTCATCGAAAATTGATGTTTTTAAGAAAATTACCAAAAAATCACCCTAAGCTATATTTGATATTACGAATTAAAAAATGAAGTCTATTTTACAAAATACAAAATATATAAGTCACATTAATTAATTTAATAATTAATTCCCGCTGTCAGAGAAAATAGCGTGTTTTTGTGAAACAATAAGTATCAAAAGATTGACACTAGTTTAAGTCCGATTTCAAAGTGAAATTAATTCCAACGAACACTATTGGATTTAATGGTAAAAATATTTTCTAATTTAACTTTAAAACCAATTCAAAAGATAATCTAATCATATTAATAAATTATATTAAAAAGAGGTTTTGAATTAAAGTACAACATTTTACACTATTCATTAAAAAAATGAACTTTATCAGAAAGGTACCAAAAATTTACAGAAAGTAAATTTTGATGTCCCGATTCTAAAGAAGTGTTATATTTGGTCCAATAGAATTTATAAGAACGATCAAAACTATATTTAATGACGATTCTCCGTCAAAAGGTGATAAGTGGACCTTTTGTGAAAATTAGGGTATAAATGCCTAAAATTGAACTCTTTTCGTATTTTAAGCCTTTATCTTTTATTGGGTAAATGTAAAAACATTTAAAAACATATATAATCATATTTTAGTTATTTCTATCCATTCCCGCCAGTACAACGGCTACTCGTTAACTAACATTTAAAATAATATTATTTTATTACTTGTGTGCAACGTAAGTTTTCAAAGGAACTCATCGTTGTGTATCGGGTACGCTATCGAACATAGAAACCCCGTTAAAATAAAATTAATATTTAATTCATAAATATTAATAAATATGAAAAATCTTTATTCTTTATTTACCTGGGATGTTACATCCTTCCCCCCTTTTGGGAATTGCGTCCTCGCAATTTTATTCACTTATCAAAATAAGTGGGGGTATTTATCCCTCATAGCATTTTCAGATTCCCACGTTGCCTCTTCAATCACATGGTTTTTCCACAAAACCTTTACCAGGTGAATCACCTTATTCCGTAACACCTGCTCTCTGTGGTCAAGAATCTGGACTAGTTGTTCTTCATAAGATAGGTTCTCTTCCAGCTGAACTACCTCTGGACTCAAAACATGAGATGGATCTGGCATATACTTCCTCAACATTGAAACATGAAAAACATTGTGTACCTGAGATAAACTCGGAGGTAAAGCCACTCGGTATGCAACTGATCCAACTCTCTCCAGAATTTCATATGGTCCAATAAACCTTGGACTCAGCTTTCCTTTCTTACCAAATCTCATCACACTTTTCCAAGGAGAAACCTTGAGAAAAACATGATCACCTACCTCGAAAGATAGATCCTTCCTCCGGTTATCCGTATAACTCTTCTGCTTGCTCTAAGCTGTTCTCATGTGCTTCTGAATCAACTGAACTTTTTCTGCCATCTCTTCTACCAATTCTGGTCCCATCAGCTTCCTTTCACCCACTTCATCCCAAAAAGCTGGAGTTCGACACCGCTTCCCATATAATGCCTAAAATGGTTCCATCTGTATACTGGAATGAAAACTGTTATTATATGAAAATTCAACCAAAGAAAGATGTTGGTCCCAACTTCCCTGATAATCCATAGAACAAGCTCATAGCATATCCTCCAATGTCTGAATTGTTCGTTCTGACTACCCATCTAATTGAGGATGAAAAGCTGTACTAAAATTTAATTCAGTACCCAACGACTTCTGAAGGCCTTTCCAAAAGTTAGAAGTAAACCTGGGATCACGATCAGATACAATGGAGAGAGGAACTCCATGTAACCTGACTATCTCTTTAAGATACAAACGGGAAAGTTGATCTAGAGAGAAAGTATCTCATATAGAAAGGAAATTAGCAGATTTGGTCAAGCGATCAACAATAACCCAGATTTCATTATTACCTCAAGATGTCCTCGGTAATCCCACAACAAAGTCCATGGATATGTTTTCCCATTTCCACTCTGGAACTGGTAAAGGCTGAAGCATCCCTTTCGGTAACTGCCGCTCTGCTTTAACCTGTTGACATGTCAAACACTTCACAGTACAATCAGAAATATCCCTTTTCATTCCATCCCACCAGTAATACTCCCGCAGATCTCTATACATCTTAGTACTGCCAGGATGAACTGAAAACGGGGAACTATGAGCCTCACATAACAACTCATTCTTCAACTGTGAATCACAAGGCACACATAACCTCTTCCCAAACCTCAAAATACAAACACAAGCTTATCCAAGAACTCATGGAAAGTTTTATTCATAAGGTCCATGAATACAGCAGGTACATTGGTTAACCCAAAAGGCATAACTCAAAATTTATAATGGCCATATCTAGTACGGAACGCAGTCTTCGGAACGTCTGCTTCTTTTACTTTCAACTGATGGTACCCCGACCTCAAGTCAATCTTCAAAAAATACTGAGCTCCCTGGAGCTGATACCACTTCATTCGATGGCCCAACATCTGCTGAAGTTGTTGCAAAGGATTTTACCACCCCTTTCTGCTTGTAGTCTAGCTGCATTCCCCTAGTTGAGTTCTTCGTTGGACACTCGTTTGCATAATGACCCATTTCATTACACTTAAAACATCTTACAGTTGGCTTTTCATTGCCTGCTTGATCATCTTCCTTACAGTTACGAGCAATATGACCAGACTTACCACACTGAAAGCACTTACCAGACTTGGATAAACATTCTCCAGGATGCATTTTACCACACTTCTCACAGGATGGATATTTGGTTTTCTTACCTCCTTGATTCTTTGATGAATTCTTCCCCTTTGCCTGCCAACTAGACCGCTTATTCTGTTGTTTGTCATAGAACACCTGATCATCGAAAAACTCCATTTCCACCTTCTCCGCACATCGAACAAGTTTTTCATAACTTTTGAACTCATGAGAAGCTAAAGCCCTTCGATACTTTGGCTTTAACCCTGAGTAAAAACGGTTTATTTTTCTATCAAGATCTCATATGAAGTTTGGAGCATACCTTGCCAATCGAGTGAACTTTTCTTCATAAGCAGTCACTGAATCATCCTCCTGCCTCAATTCTAGGAACTGTTTTTCCATCCTAAGACGAACCACCTTAGGAAAATATTTCTCAAGAAACATACCTTTGAATTCATCCCAGTGAAGATCCTCAATCTCATCACTGTCCCTTATATTTTTCACCATCGACCACCACTGATCAGCTTCACCTTCAAAACGGTAAATAGCAAGACTAACATTTTAATGTTCTGAACACCTCATGACATCAAAAATCTTCTCCAGTGCTTTAATCCACCCTTCAGCTTTCACAGGGTCAGATGATCCTCTAAATGATGGGGGATGTTGCCTCATGAAATGTTCCACCACTGACATGTTCCTCTGCGGTTGATCTGGCTGATCTTGTGCATGGATACCACCACCATTTATCGCTTGAGTCAACTGCGCCATTACTGCAACAAACTGTTTAGATCCAATTCCGACCATCTCAAGTTGCTGATTTGGAAGGTTATCTTCCTCCTGATGTCGTCCCAACATAGCTTCTTTGTTTCCTCTGTGGAAAACCATTCTGAACACAGAAATATCTTAGGCGAAGCAACATGGTAATCCGTAAATGCTATATCATTTCAATAATATTATAATTTAACACTTTTCTAACTCCTAAAGTTGTCTAAACCGACCTCTGATACCAACTATAAGGCCCCGGCCTTAAACCTTACTTAATATTGAATTAAATGAATAATTCACATTGAGGATCTTTTCAGGTTTAGAGTTTTAGAGAATTAGAACATAATTATTACATCTCAAAATATTACAAAGTAGTCACCTCTACTAAGTTTCAATAATAAAAAACTCTTAAAAGAAACATGTCTAGTTCCATGTTTTATATAGCATGACATTCCCTTGATTCCATCCTTGACCTTATTCCACATTAAGTCCTGTGAAGAACATTTCAAAAAAACATGGGGTGAACATAAAAATCTCAGTAAGGGATACACAAAGAATGAAAACAGTTACTTTTTCAAACATCAAGTAAAACATGAATACTCTATCAAAGTAATACCTTCACCTTCATGAAGTAGTAAAAACACTTCACTGAATAAAGTATCATTACTTACCTTTTTGTAACCAAAGGATTACCATAAAACCCATAAAAAGAATACATAACATATATAAATGTAACTTGGGACATAAACATACTTAAGTGGAATAACCATACGGTCGACTTCCACACATATCACTTAATGGAATATCCATACGGCCAATTTCCATACATACTTAATGGAATAGCCATACGGCCGACTTCCATACCCAATGCATTGGAGGTTATAACGTAACCACCCGTCCTGGTATTCACGGCACCACCCGTCATATGGTTTATAACGTAACCACCCGTTAAAATGTCCAAGTACCAATATAAAATCATAAAACATAAAACCAATATAAAGGAATGATAACATTTCCACATTTCAATCACAATATATCATAAATATATTGACAAAATAGAATCGTTTTTCAAAACCATTATCAATACCAAAATACATAAAAGAGTATATGGTATTTATTTTATTCTAAAAACATTACGGCTTGTTGAGAAAGCCAAAGACCAAATAATACTCGCGGCGGCGGAAAAGGTCATTGTCACCGCGTACGTTAAAAAAACATTCCTTTTTGTCGTTTTGTAAAACGCTTCGTAGAAAAAGATTCCTTTTTTATAAAAGTAAAATTCAAAGGGTTTTATACACTGTATAAAAGAAAGTTGTGTATAAAATAAAATATGCCTCAATGAAAGAAGATTGAGACGAAGTCCCTTACCTTGGGTCCGACTTGACTCGATCGTTCTTTCACGTCCTGAATAATAAACTTGAGTTAATTTATACTTGATTAAGAACCTTTTTAAAGTTCATTATTCCTTTTATATCACTTATTTCCATGTTATAAACATTATGTAACCATTTAAGTTAATAGTGTTTGTTTTTTCAATATTTGGTTCTTAAGTCGAAAGTGGACTTCTTACAATTACATGTTGTTCGTGTGGTCAAAGGTTCTTTATATCCAGAATGAAATTCCTGATTTGGATATAATATGTATCATATATATCCAGCATATACATGTATTTATAATATTACATAATCATTTAGAGGTAAGAAATGAAATGCACCGTTCATGGAGACGGTAAGCCGTACGTACGCATGAACGCTACTTTCATTTCTTTGTCATATTAATGGAATTAAAACTAAATGAGAGGTATGTATATTTTAATTATAGAAATATATTCATAATTTAGATATATCCTTAATTATATATATCCATTATATACATGTACTTTTAATAGTACATTACATTTGGGGATAAGAAATGAAATGCACCGTTCATGGAGATGGTAAGCCGTACGTACACATGAACGCTACTTTCATTTCTATCTCATACTTTAATGGAAAGAAATAATAATGATATAGAGTTATATTATAATTCTAGTATAAAATCATATATAATAACTTTAAATCCATCCTTTACACGTCCCACATATGGCATTAACGAATCACATCACTTTGAGGGGGCGGTAGTCCGCACTTCCTTAAATGAAGATATCGTGTTTACCCATAACGGAAACCATAAAGGTATGCCAAAAATGAAAAATACAGAAGCTTAAAGAAAACATAAACATATTATATATCATATATAAAAATAGTGACATCATAATGGCCACCTTTTATGGTGTTAAATGAGTATTGAACAATCATCGTTTCGGGAGGCAGAATTTCACCATCCACGGAAACCGTATGTTCTTTAACCATTTGATGTAGTTGTGTGAGATTGTAGCTCGAATAAATCTTATAAAAACATCCTAGTATATGTAATATACTGGTGTTGTTACAAAAGATGTAAATAAAAAGAGTTTAGAGGGTTGGAGAAGCAAAATAAAACAAATGAATAAGAGAGAATGAATTACCTTTAAAAGTGTAACTCCCTTTTGATTTGAGTCTAAAGGATTCCTTTGAAAGGATTATGCCCAAAGGGAATCCTCTAGGATGAGTAGAGGGATGTGGAGAGAGTAATTGGGCAGGGTTTGGCTGACCCAAAGGCTTGAGTAGTGTGTGTAAGGTGGTAGAGGTGGGGGCCTTTTATAAGAGGAGAGGAGGGGCACTTTTGGAAAGTAAAGAAATATTACTTTATTTGAAAATGTGTTTCGGTTTTAAAATGTCCCACATTGAAATAATTCGTGGATAAGGTGATAAGGGTTCAAAATCCACCCATCCAATAAGTTTTGGACATGTGTAGATTATAGATTTTACCTTATCTCTCCATTTTATTTAAATCGTCAAATAATGATGTCATCGCTGCATCATTATTATGTCATAAATAATTTAATTTATATAATTTCTAAAAATTATAAAAAACTATTATGATGTAGGAAATTTTTTTATCTTTCCAATGACTATTTATAATCAAAAATCTGACTTGTATAACCCCATTTATAAATTGTTTTAGTAAAACATATCATGTTTGTGTCATTTTTACTTTTACATTAAATAAAAAGTTATTTATTTCATTTCCCAACCAATGTGGCTCCATGGGGTCCCCAAGTTGACCCATGGCTTTTCTTGGTCGGCCATGACACAACCAATGAGGGTAGGACATGTTTCAAGCTCATTTTATTTTATTAAAGCATTATTTTTACCTTAAACTACACTAATTACCACTAATCGCGATTAAGAACTTAATAAGTTACTATTCACTAAAAAATTATTATAATCTTATTGAACCACATTTTACATCTTAATGACAACCATGTATGTCGGATTTTTTAAATTCAAAACACAATGATGGGAAAATTTCATTTAAATGGAAAATCAGTTTTTATAAGTACCACTTAGTGGTTTCACTATTCATCAAAAATTGATGTTTTTCAGAAAATTACCAAAAATTCACCCTAAGATATATTTGATATTACGAATTCAAAAATGAATTCTATTTTACAAAATTCAAAATATATATGTCACATTAATTAATTTAATAATTAATTCCCACTGTCAGAGCAAATAGCGTGTTTTTATGAAACAATAAGTATCAAAAGATTGCCACTAGTTTAAGTCTGATTTCAAAGTGAAATTAATTCCAACGACCACTATTGGATTTAATGGTAAAAATATTTTCTAATTTCACTTTAAAACCAATTCAAAATATAATCTAATCATATTAATAAATTAGATTAAAAAGAGTTTTTGAATTAAAGTACAACATTTTACATTATTCATTAAAAAATGAACTTTATCAGAAAGGTACCAAAAATTTACACAAAGTAAATTTTGATGTCCCGATTCTAAAGAAGAGTTATATTTGGTCTAATAGAACTTATAAGATCGATCAAAACAATATTTAATGACGGTTCTCCGTCAAAAGGTGATAAGTGGACCTTTCGTGAAAATTAGGGTATAAATGCCTAAAATTGAACTCTTTCTGTATTTTAAGCCTTTATCTTTTATTGGGTAAATGTAAAAACATTTAAAAACATATATAATCATATTTTAGTTATTTCTATCCATTCCCACGAGTACAACGGCTACTCGTTAACTAACATTTAAAATAATATTATTTTATTACTTGTGTGCAACGTAAGTTTTCAAAGGAACTCATCATTGCGTATCGGGTACGCTATCGAACATAGCAACCCCTTTAAAATAAAATTAATATTTAATTCATAAATATTAATAAATATGAAAATTCTTTATTCTTTATTTACCTGGGATGTTACAAAAATGTTCAAATTAAATTTATTTTTATATTAAACAATCATTTATTTGAATCGTTCTTTATTGAGGTAATCACTAACTCATAATTTTGTCATAAATAAATATATTTATCTAATATTTAAAAATTAATAATAAAATACAATGATGTAGGAAATATTTTTATATTTATAATGAAAAAATATATATATATTATTTTTATAAACCTATATAAAAATCTATTTAGTAAAATATATATGTTTAGGTTATAATTTTCATTACTTTAAATTAATTATTATAAAATGCCATTTTCACATCCATGTGAATCCATGGGGTCCCAAAATATACCCAAGGATTCCCATGATCGTAAATATCTCATAAAATAGGATTAGAACATGTTTTAGGGTAGTTTAATATTATTATAATATTAATGTTTACCCTTATTTTCTAGATTTACCCTTTAACCATGGTAAATAAAAATAAATACTGAGGTTACAATTCATAATGTCCAAAAATAAAAGTTACCTTTTCAAAAAATTTATACCTTATGATTCTGAATATGGAATCTAATTTTCCAAATTCAAAACATAGAAGTTGTAATAATTAATTTATATTTAATTCTCATTCTCAAAACCAAAAAACGTGTTTTAAAGAAGTAATAACTATCAAAATATTAACATGTGTTTATATCCAATTTAAAAGTGAAATTACTTCCAATGAAAAAAAATTGTATTAAATGATAAAAATATAATCCAATTAAACTTTAAACCCATTTGAAAATATAATCTAACTATATAAATAAATTAGATAAAAAGGTGGTTTCGAATTAAAATGTAGTATTTTTCACTATTCATTAAAATTTTAATTTTATTAGAAAGATATAAAAATCCAAAAAAAGTCAATTTTTTTGTCCCAATTCAAAAAAGTTTTATTTTTAAAAATTTAACTTCTTAAATTTTCAAATGCTATATTTAAAATGGGTGTGTCATCAAAAGGTGGTAAAATTTCATTTTTTTAAAAATGCTTATTTTATCCGAAAAATTTATTTTTTTCTCATATAATATTATCAAAAAAGTGTAAGATGAATTCTAGTGTTATATAAAATTATAAATGTTGTTAATACTATTAATAATGGCTATTTATATAATATTTTTATAATATATAATTGTTGAGTGATACTCGGTATTTCGTACAACACAAGCTATCAGGGAAGGTCACTCTTGTGTGTAATTCAAGCAATGTCTGTGTTGCTTATAGTGCAAGCTTACATTGTTTTGGAATATAACATAATCCAAACATATATCATTTATACATTGAACAAAATCTATTCTCAGTGTTTCATGAAATGAATTCTATCAAAGGAACTTGAAATTGTGTGAAACACAAGCCAAGAATAGTGTTTCTTATACTGCTAGCTAATACGGTGTTTCATATAGCGCAAGATAATCTTGGTGAAGCATATAACAAAATAAATAAATGAAATTAAAAATAGTCCATCAAATAAATTATCAGGGTGTTACATTCTACCCCCATTAAAATGAATTTCCCCCTCGAAATTCGTTGGGGTTATAAATGGTTTACTACTTGAAAGTTTCTTTCATTGATTCCCACATCATAAAATGTAATAAAAAATCTTCATTTTGAAAAGGAAATTCAGAAACATAAAGTTTACCCAAATTAACTATTCACTGGCTTTACACATAGGAGAACATAGGTAGGAAGTGAAAACATGGATATGGAAGAGAAATCTAACCATCATGTTCTGATGGATAGTGAAAGAGAATAAGGTTTGGAGAAAGTTAACTGCCAGAAATCCATAAATATGAGATGATTTAAGGGACAATCTATAACACCCCAATATTTGATAGTAAGTTATTTTTTGTATTCAATAGCTCGTGCTACACGCAACACCGAGTTTGAGCACACCACGACTTACCAAACTAGCCGTTCAAAAGCAGTTATGAATAGTATTAACGGAATTTTGAAATTAATATACTCTATATAATTTTAGAATCCATATTATGTGTTTCTTAGACATAATATAAGAACAAATTCATTTTTTTCAGATAAAAGAAGTATTTTTTTTAAATGCAATTTTAACACCTTTTAATGGACAACTCGTTTTTAAACCAATATTATGCGCTTTTATATATTAAATTTAATGAAATTAAATTCTTCTTTAGAATCAGGACATAAAAATTTATTTTGGATAAATTTTTGGTACTATTTAATAACTTTTATATTGTGATGAATACTGAAAAATACTAAATTTTAATTGAAAACAACTTTTTTAATATAAATAATTTATAGTGTTAAATTATGTATTTGAATTGTTTAGAAGTATAATTAGATTATATTTTTATCATTTAATACAATATAGGTTATTATAAGTAATTTATCATTAAAATTTGACAGAAACATGTGTCAATCATTTGATAGTTTTTACTTTTTAAAAACCCGATTTTCAGTTTTGACAACTGAAATTAATTAAAAATTAATTAATGCAAATTCAATGTTTTGAATTTGGTAAAATTGAATTCATTTTTGAATTTGGAATATTTAAATTAGCTTTGGGTAAATGTTTTGTATTTTTCTGAAAACATTCAATTTTGATGAATAGTGAAAAACATTACATTATAGTTTAAAAATAACTTTTTATTTAAATATTTATTTATTTTTTTAAAATTTATATTAATTCAAAATATATATATAATACCTATATAATTTCAATATAATTCATTGGACACACTTTATAAGAAAATAATATGTATAGAATTTTATTTAACGTTTTACCGTCTTTTACCCACCTCCTATGAGCATTTGCAAATTTACATAAAACATAATTTTACCACATCTGTGATTTGAATTTATAAAATCTGAGAGACATGGTTGATATTATTATGTATAATTAAGTTCAATAAGATGAAAATAGTTTTTGGTAAGTAGTAAATTTTTAATTTTATTTACCACGGTAAAAAGGAAATAAGTTAATTAAGGGTAAAAATGATATTATTATTACCATATCACATGTCCTAATTCTATTGGATAAGTGTAATTAGACCAAAAAACCCTTAGGAATAAAATATTATCCTTTAGGTCCACTTGTATTAGATTAGGACATTTATTATTGTTTAATTCCAAGAAGAGTTAAAAGTGTTAAATTCAAAGTTTAATAACTAAACCATTTTTAATATAGGGTTACACATAAGATAAATTTGACTATAAATATTACTTATAAAGATAAATAAATTTTCTAAATAATGGTATTTTATTTATATTTTTTAGACATTAAATAATTTAATTTATTTATGACACAATGATGATCAAGTAATTACCTAATTAGTGAAATATTAAAATCATTGATATTGTAAATATCCAAATAAATGTAATTTGAGACTCTTTATGAATTACACTAGGTTAATATTACATGTTAGAGTTGTTTAGATGAATTTTGATCGATGTAATAATGCTGTTAAAAATTTAACAAAAACCGATTACCAAATAGTGTCAAAATTGACAAAAAAGAGGTTTTAAAACAAATATTATATTATTAATTTATATTCTATTCCTAAAAATATAAGGTTCTGCCAAAACACTTATATAATTATAGGTGTATCATTAATGAACCACTTGGGGTTATCTTGGAAGTATATAGTAAGTTTATTAATCACATAATATTAAAAACAAAAAAGACATGGTAAATGTCAAACTTTTTAACTAAGAGTTAAATCTAAAATATAAGGTTAATATAGTAACTCAATTCTATCTAAAATCTATAGGATGAGTGTTTTTTGACCCATACCCACCTTATACTTTAAATATTTAATTTTGGATCCATTATAAAACCAATATTATTTTATTATAAAATAATATTTCTAGCTTTTCCTAAGGTGCCCCTCACCCCACTTATAAAAGGGCACTCTCCCTTCTCTCTAATTCACATCTTTAAAGCCATTAGAATCAACCAAAACATACCCAATTATCCTCCAAAATATCCTCCCTTAATCCTAGAGGCCTTACTTTAGTTATAAAGCCAACTTAAGAATCCCATTTGATCAAATCAAAAGAAAGAACCCGAATAAGAGGTAAATATTTCATCACCTCTTTCAAGTTTCTTTCTTCTTCCACTTCCTCTTTCTTTTTTGTTTCCCTTAAAAAATAATAACTCCATTATATTATACATAATTTTATGTTATTATAAATATTTTACAACGATATTCATTATTCTATCTGTCTTTTGAATGACATGTCACCGTACGAGCGTACGTACGGCTTACCGTCTCCAAGTTGTGGTGTAGTTGTTATTCAATACATTATTATTTGGATTGGTATAATAATGATGTATAATTGGTGTAAATAATAAATATAACATGATAATTATTATGTATATATGATATAAAATCTAATTATATATGATTTTAATATCAAAAGAATGATATTGTCATTCGTGCGTATGTACGGATTTCCATCTCCATGAACACGATGAGATTCATTCTCCATCATATCCATTCAATAATAATTTTAATTTTATGATTCAAAATAACATTTCAAGACATAATATAATTCTTCATATTAATAATATACGTCTCATCCATAAAAAACATGGCTTACATAACCAAGCATATAAAGGAGAACGAATCAGTTAACACACGAAATGACGATAATACTAAAATATCAATTTTAACAAATAATATATGATATCACATTAATTTATATGGTTATTTTATAATTTAATAACAATTATTTCAACATTATACAACATATTAACGTACCCTAGACCAAGGAAAAGTACAAGGTAAGGGTTTCTTATCTCAGTTTTAATTCTGTGAGATTATCATGGTCCACCACTTATTTATTGGATGTGGTTTATTGTGAACTACCATTTGATATATATTATCATGATTCTCTTTATATTCATTGAATTCTGTGATCCATTTGGTGGTTAGTAACTTTTTTTCATACGACTCGATTGATTACAACCAAGTAAGGGTTTTTCATCTCACTTTTTATTCTTGTGAGATTCATGCTATATTGGCCACTATTTCCTTTTGTGTGGTTTATGTACTATCCATGATTGCATTCTTGGTGTAATATACTTCAATTTTTGATTATTTACATCTTCATTATATGATCCTTCTTTCACGGGTTTTATGTTTCATAAGTTACCAAATCATTATGGGAATTTCAATTTCCAATTTCCACTCAGTGGGATTTATGCATAATTTATTGATTATTTTACTCCAAGATTATATGTGGAATAACTACTTATTATTTATGTAGTAATTTACACTCCCTTTTGTGTGGATATACTTTTGATACACATAATCACTCCATTGATAATTTTTGAAGTCATTGATATAAACTTGATCTTAACTCAATTTCCTTTCATTAACTTAAACATCCAAGTCATTGGTTTTGTTTTTACAAGAATATGTGTGAATGTCCACTAATTAATTTACACTAAATATAAAATCAAATTGAGTGTATTTATATTTTTCACACATAATTATTTCATTGATTTATCCATTACCTAAGGATATTGTCTTTATAATGGTTTTCATCTCAATTTACATTACTTTGAGACTTTTTTTTGTTATGCACCAATTCACTTTTATATGGTGTATATACTGTCCTTTGACATGGTATATAATGAAATCCTTTACTCTCATGGTATTATAAAGTTTTGATTACCACAATTATTTGTATTCAAGCATCTCTCATTTGGATAGTAACTCTAGCTAAAATACCATTTTAAATTTTTAAAATTTTATTTTTCTAAATCTTTCTCATTAATGTCCATGTTTTAAAATGGTTTATGGTTTTATTTTTATTGACATCAATATTTTAAAATTAAAATTACTTTTAAAATTTTCAAATTTTTATGTGACACTTTGAATGATAAATCTATTTTTAAACGGCTTTTTGACAAATAATGTGAATTTTAAATGTTTTCAAGAAAAAGGGAGATATTTCTCTCAAATAATCGTGATGATTATTTTCATCTATGTAAATATCCTTCGTTATTATCAATTGAGGTTAATATGTTACAATACAGTCTTCCATATAGTATTGAATGAGTTATGGTTGACTGTGGATGTGATATTTTTATACCATTCATGGTTTGTGGATAAAGTATTGACATTTCGTATGCTCGTTTTAATATGAATTTTTATGTTATGTTTCAAATTTTTCATATGAGGAATCCATTGGACTTAGTACGTGACGGGTGGAGCTGGTTATAGATCCTCGATGCCTCGGTTGGTCTCAAGAGACAAACTAGTTTCTTGGCATAAGGCCTTGACCAAATCCTATTTGTTGTCTTGGCATAAGGCTTTGACAATGTTGTTATGATGTCTGGAATTATTCATTCCATCATTATGAAAGTAGCTATTGGTATTGCATGTGATTATTCTACTAGAAGAATATCAATGTGAACAAGGAAATGACATTATTTGATTTTAACTTTTCCATATTATTCTAAAGTTAATGTTTAAAAGGTTTTTTTAGTCTTATATATTGCCTTAAATTTTTATGCTTATTTATGAATGTTTCCACATTATAGTTTTACTTACTAAGCATCTGAGATCACCCCTTTCTATGTTTTATTTTTCCCATGATGTGAAGAAGTATATTATGACTGACCTGCAGGGATAGTCTATGGGATATCAGTATTGTCTATGGAAATTATTTTGTTGTAGTTTTCCATTTTATGATGTAATGATAACCTTATGAAAGTATCTATTACTTCCCAGGCTACTAAACTAGTCAGTCTTTCGAGACATGATATTTTGTGATCATGCCAATGATACGTAATAACACTCCAATTCTAGGCTTCTGGTGTCGGGGCATTGCAGTTGGTATTAGAAGGATGTTTATTACAAACCTTGGAATCTAGATTTTGATAATCTCTGCTTAGAGCACATTTCCCTAAGATAGACTTTGAGGATTAGTTTAGAAGAAATTCCTAGAATTTTGGTATTGTAGAGATTATGTGGGTTTTCTAAACAATACATCTCTGTCTGGATATGAGAAGGTAGAGGAGACTCTGGCATAGATGTACCTGGGAGTTAAAACACTGACAAGGAGTTTCGGGCTTGACCCAGGGTATCTTGGTACACAACAACGGGCCTTGCTTCACTCTTGGTTATGACACTCCCAGGGGATATGATTAGGATAATTCACATTTTCTTTACAAATTGATTTGAGATATTTTTATATAAGATGAGAATAAATAATCTTCATTAATACTAAGGTGTTTTATATTGAATATAAGGTGTTATGATATTCTCTAAATGATTTTATGACTCACACTATGCTTTCTTGTGTTAGTCAATGGATGGATTCCAAGGAATTCATAGTAACATTGAACATGATGTACGAGGTGGGAACGACAGAGAAAATGAGCAGTGGAATGGAATTTTGATAAATGAAAAATATATCGTGTTAATGCCGAATAAGGTTTCCAAAAATATGATCAACAACATATATATTATACAACTCTTGGAATCAACAAATATGATAAAGGCAGTGAATGATAAGATCTCCAATAGCGGAGACCATGGAGATAGGAAAGCTTCATTTCCATCATGCTGGAAATGTGGAAGGAGACACCTAGAGAAGTGTATTAATGAAACAAATAAATTCTTTATGTGTGGTAAAGAAGGACATAAATTAAATAATTTCCAAGGAAAAATGAAGAGTAATATGGAATAAAATTAAAATGATCCCAATAATCCATTTATATTCATTTTCCGTAAATGTAGTGGACCTGGGAATTACCCGAGTGAATTTCATATTCAATATAATAACCCCTTGGTAAAGGAAGAACCTATGTGGAAATAAATGGATGGTAAAATGCTTAAAAGTATTAGTTCTCTTTGTTGATGGGATTACTTTAGAAGACTTTTCTCTTATTTGTAACCCTGCAGTTTATTATGTGAAAATGCTATTTTTGGAATAATTGTGTTTTCTATTGTGGGTATAGTTATAAATAACCACTTATGTTTATATGATCCTTGAATATTAGGTAATTACATGTTATTAAAATTTAGGATGAAAATGCGAGGTATGAGATAACATTTGTGGTGAAATTATGTTATCGTTATTTTTTGGAATTTATCTCATTTTGAGAACGTTATAAAATATAGTTTTTTTGAAAAAGGTAAACATATAGACCGTGTGACAACCCATCGCGTCGAATAAAGCTACACGAATTGAACCCACAACCATAGTGCTATTAGGATTTATCGCCTACCATTGGACTACGTGAAGTCCCTGGTTAGTGTGACTAACTCTTTTTAGTTAAATGATTTTATTGATCAATAATAAGTTGATTTGGGATCTTATGTCTTATCAAATAATATCCTTAGTATAGGAAAATGATTTGGGGATTAAGTGATAAATGTTATTTTGGAATACATTCGCTCTGTTCGGAATACTATATGCCTAAGGAAAATAGAATACTATGGGATTTCATTTGAGGAGTAATGGTGGATTTTTCTCTATGTTTTTATTGTTGATTAATAGCGATTTTGGTTTTTTATAGAAATTATTAACCTATCATAAAGAATATGTGATTAAGTTAATTACTTTTAAGTATGTGACTTTAAGAGTAGACGAGGTTATTTGTAAATACAATTTAATGTGGAAGACTATGTAATCAAATTATTCAATGTTTTGGGTTTTAATATTAGTTTGGATTATATTGATGGATTTTAAGGACAATTGTTTATTGAATGGAATTTATTGAACTTCGGGTATTATTGGTTTAATTTTAGAAATTAAGATAAGTATTTCTTTCTCTAAAGGATTATCCTTTTTGGGGATCATCTGATCTTGTACTAACAATTTTGGTTTTGGTTAATCTCTAAAGACAAGGTAAATATATATAGTTTATCCTCTGTGGATTATGTGATTCTATAGAAGTTGATTCTACAACTTTAGGTGTGACCAAGTAATCTTGAATATTCATCATTTGAAAATAAAAGATGAGTTAGTGGTAGATATTTATTAAAGGATTAAACTCTACTTAAAAAGTAAGTATATCTCTTTATGTTCTTAGTGAATATCATAAATAAATTCCTCCACTTTATGAAATAGAACTTAAAAAAATGTTATCCGTTTACTTTTGCTACTAGGAAACTA
This sequence comes from Viscum album, assembly GCA_963277665.1. Lineage (NCBI taxonomy): Eukaryota > Viridiplantae > Streptophyta > Magnoliopsida > Santalales > Viscaceae > Viscum > Viscum album. Next base: position 1,879,904,052 of record OY728161.1, read on the forward strand.
ATGAACTTTTATCTCATCACAAGTTCATGGTTTTCTTGTTGTTAAATTTCTCTTAATCATTTTTTCTGTCACTCTCCACTAGAGCGTGACACTTATTTTATCTTCCATATACATGTTTTCCTACATGGAATCCTAGTGTGGGTTATCTCGGGTGACCTTTGTACTTCTCTTTCATTTTTTTAAAGAGATAGTTATATTGACTCATTTTGCAATGAGGGACTTTCAATGAAGTTCCCAAGCCCAATTTTAAAATTTTGAGGATGAAAATTCCAAAAGGGGGGAAGAATGTAACACCGCAATATTTCATAGTAAGATATTTTTTTAATTCAATAGCTTGCGCTACATGCAACACCGAGTTCAAGTGCACCATGACTTACCAAACTAGCTGTTCAAAAGCTGTTATGAATAGTATTAACTGAATTTTAAATTTCATATACTGTATATAATTTTATAATCCATATTATGTGTTTCTTAGACATAATATAAGAAAAAATTCATTTTTCAGATAAAATAAGTATTTTTTTTAAAATGAAATTTTACCACCTTTTAATGAAAAACCATTTTTAAAACCAATATTGGACACTTTTATATATTAAATTTAAGGAAATTTAATTCATATTTAGAATCGGGACATAAAAATTTATTTTTGATAAATTTTTGGTACTTTTCTAATAACTTTTATATTTTGATGAATACTGAAAAATACTAAATTTTAATTAAAAACAAAATTTTTAATCAAAATAATTTATAGTGTTAAATTATGTATTTGATTGTTTGGGAAGTATAATTCTATTTTATTTTTGTAATTTAATACAATTTAGGTGATTATAAGTAATTTCACATTAAAATTTGACATAAACACATGTCAATCTTTTCATAGTTTTTACTTTTTAAAAACCCACTTTTCAGTTTTGACAAAGAGAAATAATTTTAAATTTATTAATGCAACATATATGTTCTGAATTTTCTAAAATATAATTCACTTCAAAATTCGTAATATCAAATTTATCTTAGAGTAATTTTTTTGTATTTTTCTAAAAACATTCAATTTTTGATGAATAGTGAAAACACTGTATAATAGATTAAAACCAACTTTTTATTTAAATAATTATTTATTTTATTTTAATTTATTTTAAGTCAAAATATATATATAATACCTATATAAGTTCAATATAATTCATTGTAGACATTTTATAAAAAAATTAGATGTATAAAATTTAATCTAACTTTTTACCGTCTTTTACCCACCTCCTAGGAGCATTTGAAAATTTTCATTAAACGTAATTTCAACGGTTCTGTGAGTTTAATTTCAAAAATACTAGAGACACTATTGATAGTAAAATGTGGTTCAATAAGATGAAAATATTTTTTGGTGAATAGTAACATTTTACTTTTATTTAACACGATTAAAAGTAAATAGGGTAATTAAGGGTAAAATGATATTATTATTAACCTAACACATGCCCTAATTCTATTGTATAAGTTTAATTTGACCAAAAAGAACCTTAGGAATAAAATATGATCCTTTAGTTCTACTTGGATTAGTTTAGGACATTTATTATTATTTAATTCCAAGAAGAGTTAAAAGTGTTAAATTCAAAGTTTAATATCTAAACCATTTTTAATATAGGGTTACACATAAGATAAATTAGACTATAATTATTAATTATAAAGATAAAACTATTTCCTACATAATGGTATTTTATTTATATTTTTTAGACATTAAATAATTTAATTTATTTATGAAACAATGATGATGTAGTAATTACCTAATTAATGAAATATTAAAATAATTGATATTATAAATATCCAAATAAATGTAATTTGAGACTTTTTATGAATTAAAATAATTTTATAGGCTAATATGACATGTTAGTGTTAGTTATATGAATTTTTTTCGAACTAATAATGATGTTGAGAATTTAGGAAAAACAAAATACCAAATAGTGTCAAAATTGACATAAAAGAGTTTTTAAAAAACATATTATATTATTAATTGATATTATATTCCTAAAAATATATTGTTATGCCAAAAAACTTGTATAATGATAGGTGTATCATTAATTAACCACTTGGGGTTCTCTTGGATGTATATAGTAAGTTTATTAACCATATAATATAAACATAAAAAAAGACATGGTAAATGTCAAACTATTTAACGAAGAGTTAAATCTAAAAGCTAAGTTTAATATGGTAACCCAAACCTACCTAAAACCTCTGGTTGAGTGTTTTTCAACATATCCCCACTTTATCCTTTAAATAATTTGTTTTTGAGCCATTATAAAACCAAAATTATTTTATTATAAAATAATATTTCTATCTTTTCCTAAGGTGCCCCTCCCCCCTCTTATAAAAGGGAACTCACCCTTATCTCTAATTCACAACTTCAAATTGATTAGGCTCGGCCAACTCCTACCCAAATATCCTCCCAAGTCTCATACCTTAATCCTAGAGGCCATACTTTAGTCATAAAGCCAACTTAAAGAGCCCTTTTGATCAAATCAAAAGGAAGAACCCGAATAAGAGGTAAATATTTCGTCACCTCTTTCAAGTTCCTTTCTTATTCCACTTCCTCTTTCTTTTTTGTTTCCATTAGAAAATAATAACTCTATTATCTTCTATATACAGTGATTTTATTATAAATATGGTATAACCATATTCATTGTTCTATCCATCCTTTGAATGACATGTCACCATACGTGTGTACGTACGGCTTACCGTCTCCACGTCGTGGTGTAGTTGTTATTCAATAAATTATTATTTGTATGGGTATAATAATGATGTATAATTGGTGTAAATAATACATATAACATGAAAATTATTCTTTATATATGATATATCATCCAATTATATATGATTTTAGTAGGAAAAGAATGATACTGTCGCTCGTGCGTACGTATGGATTACCGTCTCCACGAATGTGATGAGATTCATTCCACATCATATCCATTCAATAATAATTTTAATTTTATGATTAAAAATAACATTTCAAGACTTAATATAATTTTTAATATTAATAAGATACATCCCATCCGTTACAAACATGGCTTACGTAACCAAGCATATAAAGGAGAACAAGTCAGTTAACACCCGAAATGACGATAATACTAAAATATCAATATTAGAAGATAATATATTATATCATATTAATGTATATAGTTATTGTATAATTTAATAAAAATTATTTCACCATTATAAAATAGATTAACTTACCCTCGTCCAAATAAAATTACAAGGTAAGGGGTTTCTTATCTCACTTTTAATTCTGTGAGATTATCATTATTCAACACTTATTTATTAGATGTGGTTTATTGTGACCTACCATTTGATATATATTACCATTATTTTCTTTATATTTATTAACTTTTGTTCATATGACTCGATTGATTACAACAAAGTAAGGGGTTTTCATCTCACTTTTTATTCACGTAAGATTCATGATATATTGGCCACTATTTATTTTTGTGTTGCATATGTACTATCCATGATTGTATTCTTGGTATAATATAATTTAATTTATGAGTATTTACATATTCTTTGTTTGATACTTCTTTCATGGGTTGTATGTTTCATAAGTTACCAAATCTGTACGGGAATTTCAAATTTCAATTTCCACTTAGTGGGATTTAAGCATACTTCATTGATTATTTTACTCCAAGATTATACGTGGAATCACAATTTATAATTTATGCAGTAGTTTAAACTCCCATTTATGTAGATATACTATTGATACACATAATCACCCCATTGATAATTTCTAAAGTCATTGATATAAACTTGATATTAACTCAATTTCCATTCATTGAGTTAAACATCCAAGTCCTAAGTGTTGTTTTTACAAGAATATGTGTGAATGTCCTCTGATTGATTTACACTAAATATACAATAATATTGAGTGTATTTATATTTTTCACACATAATTATTTAATTTATTTGTCTTTTACCTAAGGATACTGTCTTTATAAGGGATTTCATCTCAATTTACATTCCTTTGAGATTTCATTGTTGTTATACACCAATTCACTTTTATATGGTGTGTATATTGTCCTTTGACATAGTATATAATGAAATACTTTATTATCATGGTATTATAAAGTTTTTATTACCTCAATTATTTTTATTCAAGCATCTCTCATTTGGATAGTAACTCTAACAAAAATACCATTTTAAATGTTTTAAAATTTTATTCTTCTAAATCTTTCTCATTAATGTCCATGTTTTAAAAAGGGTTTTAAGGTTTTATATATATGGACATTAATGTTTTAACATTAAAATTCCTTTTAAAAGTTTCAAATTTGTATGGGACACTTTGATTCAAAAATCTATTTTTAAACGGCTTCTTGACAAATAGTGTGACTTTTAAATGTTTTCAAGAAAAAGGGGGATATTTCTCTCAAATAGTTTTGATGATTATTTTCATTTATGTAAATATCCTTCATTATTCTAGATTGAGGTTAATATGTTATAATACAGTCTTCCATATTGTATTGAATGAGTTATGTTGGACTGTGGATGTGCTATTTTTTTACCATTCACGGTTTGTGGATAAAGTATTGACAGTTTGTATGAAAGTTTTAATAATGTTTATGTTATGATTCAAACTTTTAATATGAGGAATCCATTGTACTTAGTAAGTGATGGGTGGAGCCCTTTATAGATCATCGATGCATCGGTAGGTCTCAAGAGAGAAACTAGTGTCTTGGCACAAGGCCTTGTCAAAATCTTATTTGGTGTCTTGGCACAATGCCTTGACTATGTGATTATGATGTCTGGAATTATGCATTCCATCATTATGAAAGTGGATATTGGTATTACATGTGATTATTCGACTAGTAGAATATCCATGTGAATAAGTAAATGTCATTATTTGATTTCATCTTTTCCATATTATTTTCAAGTTCAAGTTTAAAAGGCTTTTGTTTTAGTCTTATACATTGCCTTAAATGTTTATGCTTATTTATGAATGTGTCCACTTTACAGTCTTACTTACTGAGCATATGTGCTCACCCCTTTCTATATTTTATTTTTCCCAAGATGTGAAGAAGAATATTATGACTGAGCTGCAGGGATAGTCTATGGGATCTCAGTATTGTCTATGGAAACAATGTTGTTGTTGTTTTCCCTTTAATGATGTAATGTAAACCATATGAATGTATCTATTACTTCCAAGGCTACTAAACTAATAGGTCTTTCTAGACTTGATATTTTGTGATCATGCCAATGATACGTAATAATGCACCAACTCTGGGCTTCTGGGGTGGGTCATTATAGTTGGTATCAGAGGGAGGTTTAGTACATACTTTGGAATCTAGATTTGGATAAAATCTGATTAGAGCACATTACCCTAAGATAGAATTTTAGGATTATTATAGAATAACTTCTTAAAATTTTCGTATTGTAGAGGTTATGTGGGTTTTCTATGAAATACATCCATGTCTGGATACGAGGAGGTAGAGGCGGCTCTGGCACAGATGTAGCTAGGAGTGAAAACTCCGACAAGGAGTTTTGGGATTGACCCAGGGTATCTTGGTACACAACAACAGGCATTGCTTCACTCTTGGTTATGACACTCCCAGGGGATATGCTTAGGATAATTCACATTTTATTTACAAATCGATTTGAAGTATTTTAATATAAGATGATAATAAATAATCATCATTAATCCTAAGGTGTTTTAGATTGAAAATGAGGTGTTATGATATTCTCTAAATGATTTTATGACTCACATTATATAAGGCCCTGACCTTAAACCTCACATAATATTGAATTAAATGAATAATTCACGTTGAGGATCTTTTCAGGTTTAGAGTTTTAGAGAATTAGAACATAACTATTACATCTCAAAATATTACAAAGTAGTCAGTTCTACTAAGTTTCCATAATAAAAAAAACTCTTAAAAAGAAACGTGTCTAGTTCCATGTTTTATATAGGATGACATTCCCTTGATCCCATCCTTGACCTTATTCCACATTAAGTCCTGTGAAAACATTTCAAAAAAACTTGGGGTGAGCATAAAAAGCTCAGTAAGGGATACAGAAAGAATTAAAACTGTTAGTTTTTCAAACATCAAGTAAACCATATATACTCTATCAAAGTAATACCTTCACCTTCATGAAGTAGTAAAAACTCTTCACTAAATGAAGTATCATTACATACCTTCTTGTAACCAAAGGATTACCATAAAACCCATAAAAATAACACATAACATATATAAAGGTAACATGGGACATAAACATACTTAAGTGGAATAACCATACGGTCGACTTCCAGACATCTCACTTAATGGAATAGCCATACGGCCAATTTCCATACATACTTAATGGAACAGCCATACGGCCGACTTCCATACCCAATGCATTGGAGGTTATAACGTAACCACCCGTCCTGGTATTCACGGCACCACCCGTCATATGGTTTATAACGTAACCACCCGTTAAAATGTCCAAGTACCAATATAAAATCATAAAATATAAAACCAATATAAAGGAATGATAACATTTCCACATTTCAATCACAATATATCATAAATATATTGACATAATAGAATCCTTTTTCAAAACCATTTTCAATACCAAAATACATAAAAGAGTATATGGTATTTATTTTATTCTAAAAACATTATGGATTCTTGAGAAATCCAAAGACCAAATAATACTCGCGGCGGCGGAAAAGGTCGTTGTCATCCCGTACTTTAAAAAAACATTCCTTTTTGTCGTTTAGTAAAACACTTCGTAGAAAAGGATTCCTTTTGTATAAAATTAAAATTCAAAGGGGTTTATACACCGTATAAAAGAAAGTTGTGTATAAAACGAAATATGCCTCAATGAAAGGAGATTGAGATGAAGTCCCTTACCTCGGGTCCGACTTGACTCGATCGTTCTTTAACGTCCTGAATAATAAACTTGAGTTAATTTATACTTGATTAAGAACCTTTTTAAAGTTCATTATTCCTTTTTTATCACTTATTTCCATGTTATAAACATTATGTAACCATTTAAGTTAATAATGTTTGTTTTTTCAATATTTGGTTCTTAAGTCGAAAGTGGACTTCTTACAATTGCATTTTGTTCGTGTGGTAAAAGGTTCATTATATCCAGAATGAAATTCCCGATTTGGATATAATATGTATCATATATATCCAGAATATACATGTATTTATAATATTACATAATCATTTAGAGGTAAGAAATGAAATGCACCGTTCATGGAGACGGTAAGCCGTACGTTCGCATGAACGCTACTTTCATTTCTTTGTCATATTAATGGAATTAAAACTAAATGAGAGGTATGTATATTTTAATTCCAGAATTATATTCATCATTTATATATATCATTAATTATATATATCCATTATATACATGTACTTTTAATATTACATTACATTTGGGGATTAGAAATGAAATGCACCGTTCATGGAGACGGTAAGCCGTACGTACGCATGAACGCTACTTTCATTTCTATCTCATAATTTAATGGAAAGAAATAATAATGATATAGAGGTATATTATAATTCCAGTATAACATCATATATAAAAACTTTAAATCCATCCTTTACACATCCCACATATGGCATTAACGAATCACATCACTTTGAGGGGGCGGTAGTCCGCACTTCCTTAAATGAAGATATCGTGTTTACCCATAATGGAAACCATAAAGGTATTCCCAAAATGAAAAATACAGAAGCTTAAAAAAAATAAACATATTATATATCATATATAAAATTAGTGACATCATAATGGCCACCTTTGAATGTGTTAAATGAGTATTGAACAATCATCGTTTCGGGAGGCAGAATTTTGCCATCCATGGAAACCGTATGTTATTTAACCATTTGATGTAGTTGTGTGAGAGTTTAGCTCGAATAAATCTTATAACAACATCCTAGTATTTTTAAGATACGGGTTTTGTTACAAAATAAGTAAATAAAAAGAGTTTAGGGGGTTGGAGAAGCAAAATAAAACAAATGAACATGAGAAAATGAATTACCTTTAAAAGTGTAACTCCCTTTTGATTTGAGCCTAAAGGCTTCCTTTGAAAGGATTTTTCCCAAAGGGAATCCTCTAGGATGAGGAGAGGGATGTGGAGAGAGTAATTGGGCAGGGTTTAGCCGATCCAAAGGCTTGAGGAGTGTGTGTAAGGTGGTAGAGGTGGGGGGCTTTTATAAGAGGAGAGGAGGGGCACTTTTGGAAAGTAAAGAGATATTACTTTATTTGAAAATGTGTTTCGGTTTTAAAAGTTCCCACATTGATATAATTCGTGGATAAGGTTATAAGGGTTCTAAATCCACCCATCCAATAAGTTTTGGACATGTGTAGTTCATAGATTTTACATTATCTTTCCATTTTATTTAAATCGTTAAATAATGAGGTCATCGCTGCATCATCATGATGTCATAAATAAATTAATTTATTTAAAGTCTAAAAAATATAAAAAAAATACTATTATGTATGAAATCTTTTTATCTTTCCAATTAATATTTATAATAAAAACTCTGATCTTTATAACCCCATGTAAAAATTGTTTTTGTAAAACATATTTTGTTTGTGTCATTTTTACTTTAACATTTAATAAAAAGTTATTTATGTCATTTCCCAACCAAAGTGTCTCTATGGGGTCCCCAAGTTGACCCATGGCTTGTCTTGGTCGGCCATGACACAACCAATGAGGGTAGGACATGTGTCATGATCATCTCATATTATTAAAATATTATTTTTACCTTAAACTACACTAATTACCTCTAATTGCGATTACAAACTTAATAAGTTACTATTCACCAAAAAAATATTTTAATCTCATTGAACCACATTTTACTTCTTAATGACAACCATGTATGTCAGATTTTTGAAAATCAAAACACAATGATGGCAAAATTTCATTTAAACGGAAAATCAGTTTTTATAAGTACCACTTAGTGGTTTCACTATTCATCAAAAATTGAAGTTTTTCAGAAAATTACCAAAAATTCAACCTAAGCTATATTTGATATTACGAATTCAAAAATGAAGTCTATTTTACAAAATTAAAAACATATAAGTCACATTAATTAATTTAATAATTAATTCCCGCTGTCATAGCAAATAGCGTGTTTTTATGAAACAATAAGTATCAAAAGATTGACACTAGTTTAAGTCCGATTTCAAAGTGAAATTAATTCCAATGACCACTATTGGATTTAATGGTAAAAATATTTTCTAATTTCACTTTAAAACCAATTAAAAAGATTATCTAATCATATAAATAAATCAGATTAAAAAGAGGTTTTGAATTAAAATATAACATTTTACACTATTTATTAAAAAAATGAACCTTATCAGAAAGGTACCAAAAATTTACACAAAGTAAATTTTGATGTCCCGATTGTAAAGAAGAGTTATATTTGGTCCAATTGAATTTATAAGATCGATCAAAACTATATTTAATGATGGTTCTCCGTCAAAAGGTGATAAGTGGACCTTTCGTGAAAATTAGGGTATAAATGCCTAAAATTGAACTCTTTCCGTATTTTAAGACTTTATCTTTTATTGGGTAAATGTAAAAACATTTAAAAACATATATAATCATATTTTAGTTATTTCTATCCATTCCCGCCAGTACAACGGCTACTCGTTAACTAACATTTAAAATAATACTATTTTATTACTTGTATGCAACGTAAGTTTTCAAAGAAACTCATCATTGCGTATCGAGTACGCTATCGAACGTAGAAACCCATTTTAATTAAAATTAATATTTAATTCGTAAATATTAATAAATATGAAAATTCTTTATTCTTTAATTACCTAGGATGTTACACATTATGATTTCTTCTGTTATCCAGTTGCTGGATTCTAAAGAATTCATAGTAACATTGAACATGAGGTACAAGGTGGCCATGGTGGAGGAAATGAGCAATTTAATGGAATATTGGTAGGTTTAAAATATATCGTGTTCATGATGAATCAGTTTTCCAAAAATATGATCAACAACATATATATTAACCAACTTCCGGACTCAACAAATAAGATAAAGGCGGTGAATGATAAGAGACCCAGCAGTGGAGACCATGGAGAAAAGAAAGCTTAATTTCCATCATGCAAGAAATGTGGAAGGAGACACCTAGGTAAGTTTCTTAATGAAACAATTAAATTCTTTATGTGTCGGAAAGAATGACATAAGGAAAATAATTCTTGAGGAAAAATGAAGAGTACTATAGAAGAAAATTAAAATCTTCACAAGAATTAATTTATTGTCATTTTCCATAAATGGAGAGGACCTGGGAATTACCCAAGTGAATTCCCTATTCTATTGGATAACCCCTTGGTAAAGAATTAACCTATTTGGAACTAAATGGATGGTAAAATGTTTTAAAGTATTAGTGCTCTTTGTTGATGGGATTACTTTGGAAGACTTTTCTATTTTGTGTAACCCGCATGTTATTATGTGAAAATGCTATTTTAGGAATAATTTTATTTTCTATTGTTCATATAGTTATAAACAACCATTTAGGCTTATTTGATCCTTGAATTTGAGGTAACTACATGTTATTAAACTTTGGGATGAAAATACATGGTATGAGATAACATTTGTGGTGAAATTATGTTATAGTTATTTTGGGGAATTAATCTCATTTTGGGAATGTTATAAAATATAGTTTTTTTGAAAAAGGACAAAACATAGTCTGTGTGACAACCCGTCATGTCGGACAAAGCTGCAGGAATTGAACCCACAACCATTGTGCGATTGAGATTTATCACCTACCACTAGACTACGTGATGTCCCTAGTTAGTGTGACTAACTCTTTTCAGTTAAATGATTTTATTGATCAATAATAAGTTAATTTGGGATCTTATGTCTTATCAAATAATATCCTTAGTATAGGAAAATGATTTGGGGATTACGTGAGAAATGTTATTTTGGAAGACGTTCTCTCTGTTGGGAAAACTATATGCCTATGGAAAATAGAATACTATGAGATTTAATTTGAGGAGTAATGGTGCATTTTTATCTATGTTTTTATTGTGGATTTATAGTGATTTGGGTTATTTATGTAAATAATTAACCTATCATAGAGAATATGTGATTAGTTAAATAATTTTAAGTATGTGACTTTAATACTAGCTGTTTTTTTGGAAATACAATTTAACGTGGAAGACTGCGTAATCAAATTGTTCAATGTTTTGGATTTCAATATTAGTTTGGATTATATTGATGGATTTTAAGGAAAATTGTTTATTGAATGGTATTCATTAAACTTGAGGTATTATTGGTTTAATTTTAGAAATTAAGATAATTATTTATTTCTCTAAAGGATTATCCTTTTTGGGGATCATCTGATCTTATACTAACCATTTTGGTTGTGGTTAATCTCTAAAGACAAGGTAAATATATATAGTTTATCCTTTATGGATTATGTAATTCTCTAGAAGTTGATTCTAGCACTTCAGGTGTGACCAAGTCATCATGAATATACATTTTTTGAAAATAAAAGATAAGTTAGTGGTAGATATTTATTAAAGGATGAAACTCTACATAAAAAGTAAGTATATCTCTTTATGTTCTTAGTCAATATCATAAATAAATTCCTCAACTTTATGAAATGGAACTTAAAACAAAAAATGTTATCCATTTAATTTTTCTACTAGGAAACTAATGAACGTTTATCTCATTACAAGTTTGTGGTTTTCTTATTGTAAACTTTGTTCTAATCATGTTTACTATCACTCTCCACTAGATATTGAAACTTATTTTATCTTCCATATCCATGTTTTCTTATAGGGAATCCTAGTGTGGGTTATCTTGGGTGACCTTTGTACTTCTCTTTATTTCTTTTAAAGTGATAGTAATATTGACTATTTTTCCAATGAGGGACTTTTAATGAAGTTCCCAAGCCCAATTTTAAAATTGTGAGGATGGAATTTCCAAAAGGGGGGAAGAATGTAACACCCAAATATTTCATAGTAAGTTATTTTTTGTATTCAATAGCTTGCGCTACACGCCATACCGAGTTCGAGCACACCACGACTTACCAAACTAGCCGTTCAAAAGCAGTTATGAATATTATTAAATAAATTTTGAAATTAATATACTCTATATAATTTTAGAATCCATATTATGTGTTTCTTAGACATAATATAAGAACAAATTCATTTTTTCAGATAAAAGAATTATTTTTTTTAAAATGAAATTTTACCACATTTTAATGGAAAACCCTGTTTAAAACCAATATTAGACACTTTTATATATTAAATTTAATGAAATTAAATTCTTCTTTAGAATCATGACATAAAAATTTATTTTGGATAAATTTTTGGTACTTTTCTAATAACATTTATATTTTGATGAATACTGAAAAATACTAAATTTTAATTGAAAAAAACTTTTTTAATAAAAATAATTTATGATGTCAATTTACGTATTTGAATGGTTTGGAAGTATAATTAGATTATATTTTTATAAATTAATACAATGTTGGTGATTATAATTAATTTCACATTAAAATTTGACATAAACACATGTCAATATTTTGATAGTTTTTACTTTTCAAAAACCCACTTATCGATTTTGTCAAAGGGAATTAATTTTAAATTAATTAATGCAACTTATATGTTTTGAATTTGGTAAAATAGAATTCATTTTTTAATTCAGAATATCAAAATTCACTTAGGGTAAATTTTTTGAATTTTTTTAAAAACATTCAATTTTTGATGAATAGTGAAAAACATCGTGTTATAGTTTAAAACTGACTTTTTATATAAATAATTATTTATTTTATTTAAATTTATTTTAAGTAAAAATAGATATATAGTACCGATATAATTTTAATATAATTCATTGTAGACGTTTTATAAAAAATTAGATGTATAAAATTTTATTTAACTTTTTATCTTCTTTTACCTACCTCCTAGGAGCATTTGCAAATTTACATAAAACATAATTTTACCGCTTTTGTGAGTTTAATTTAAAAAATCTGAGAGACACGGTTGATATTAGTAAGTAAAATGTGGTTCAATAATATGAAAACAATTTTTGATGAATAGTAACGTTTTACTTTTATTTACCACTGTTAAAAGTAAATAGGGTAATTAAGGGTAAAATGATATTATTATTACCCTAAAACATGTCCTAATTCTTTTAGATAAGTTTAAATCGACCAAAAACAACCTTAGAAATAAAATATGATCCTTTAGTTCCACTTTGATTAGTTTAGGGCATTTATTATTATTTAATTCCAAGAAGAGTTAAAAGGGTTAAATTCAAAGTTTAATAACTAAACCAGTTTTAATATAGGGCTACACATAAGATAAATTCAACTATAAATATTAATTAGAAATCTAAAAATATTTCCTAAATAATGGTATTTTTTTATATTTTTTAGACATTAAATAATTTAATTTATTTATGAAGCAATGATGATACAGTAATTACCTAATTAATGAAATATTAAAATAATTGATATTATAAATATCCAAATGAATGTAATTTGAGACTTTTTATGAATTCCAATATATTTATAGGTTAATATGATGTGTTAGTGTTGGTTAGATGAATTTGTTTTCTAATTAATAATGCTGTTAATAATTAAGCAAACACAAAATACCAAATCGTGTCAAAATTGTCATAAAAGAGTTTCTAAAACAAATAGTATATTATTAATTGATATTATATTCCTAAAAATATATGGTTCAGAAAAAAAACTTATATAATGATAGTTGTATCATTAATGAACCATTTGGGGTTCTCTTGGAAGTATATAGTAAGTTTAATAACCATATAATATAAAAATACAAAAATACATGTTAAATGTCAAACTATTTATCTAAGAGTTAAATCTAAAATCTAAGTTTAATATAGTAACCCAAACCTGTCTAAAACCTATTTTTTTAGTGTGTTTTGACTCATACCACTTTATACTTTAAATATTTTATTTTGGAGCCATTATATAACCAAAATTATTTTATTATAAAATATTATTTCTAGATTTTCCTAAGGTGCCCCTCACCCCTATTATAAAAGGGAACTCCCCCTTCTCTCTAATTCATGCCTTCAAAGCCATTAGGCTAGGCCTAACCCTACCCAAATATCCTCCCAACTCTTCTCCCTTCATCCTAGAGGCCTTACTTTAGTCAGAAAGCCAACTTAAGGATCCCTTTTGATCAAATCAAAAGGAAAAACCCGAATAAGAGGTAAATATTTCATCACCTCTTTCAAGTTCCTTCTTCCACTTCCCCTTTATTTTTTGTTTCCCTTAGAAAATAATAAATCCAGTATCTTCTATATACTATTATGTTATTATAAATATGGTACAACCATATTCATTATTCTGTTCATCCTTTGAATGACATGTCACCGTGCGTGCGTACGTACGGCTTAGCGTCTCCACGTTGTGGTGTAGCTGTTATTCAATACATTATTGTTTGGATGGGTATAATAATGATGAATAATTGGTGTAAATAATAAATATAACATGATAAGGATTCTGTATATATGATATACCATCCAATTATATATGATTTTAAATTCAAAAGAATTATATTATCGCTCGTGCATACGTACGGATTACCGTCTCCAAGAATGTGATGAGATTCATTCCTCGTCATATCCATTCAATAATAATTTTAATTTTATAATTAAAAATAACATTTCAAGACTTAATATAATTCTTAATATTAATAAGATACATCCCATCCATAACAAACATGGCTTACATAACCAATCATATAAAAGAGAATGAATTATTTAACACCCAAAATAAGGATAATACTAAAATATCAATATTATAAGATAATATATGATGACATATTAATGTATATGGTTATTTTATAATTTAATAACAATTATTTAACCATTATAAAAGATATTAATGTACCCTAGACCAAGGAAAAGTACAAGATAAGGGGTTTCTTATCTCACTTTTAATTCTGTGAGATTATCAATGTTCGCCACTTATTTATTGCATGTGGATTATTATGAACTACCATTTGATATATATTATCATGATTATATTTATATTCATGGTATTATGTTATCCCTTTGGTGGTTATTAAATTTTTTTCATACGACTCGATTTATTACAACAAAGTAAGGGTTTTCCATCTCACTTTTTATTCCCATGAGATTCAAGCTATAATGGCCACTATTTCCTTTGGTGTGGCATATGTACTATCCATTATTGTATTATTTTTGTAATATACTTTAATTTGTGAGTATTTACATCTTCATTTTATGATCCTTCTTTCATGGGTTGTCTGTTTCATAAGTTAACAAATCGGTATGGGAATTTCAAATTGCAATTTCCACTCAGTGGGCTTTACCCATACTTCATTGATTATTTTACTCCAAGATTATGTATGGAATCACTATTTATTATTTATGTAGTAACATACACTACTGTTTGTGTGGATAAACTTTTTATACAAATAATCACTCCATTGATAATTTCTCAAGTCATTGATATAAACTTGATTTTAACTCAATTTCCATTCATTGAGTTAATCATCCAAGTCATTGGTGTTGTTTTTACAAGAATATGTGTGAATGATATCTGATTGATTTACACGGAATATACAATCATATTGAGTTTATTTATATTTTTCACACATAATTATTTCCTTTATTTATCCTTCACCAAAGGATACTATCTTTATAAGGGCTTTCATCTGAATTTACATTCTTTTGAGACTTCTTTGTTGTTATGCACCAATACACTTTTATATTGTGTATATATTGTCCTTTGACATAGTATATAATGAAATCCTTTATTCTCATGGTATTATAAAGTTTTGGTTACCTCAATTATTTTTATTCAAGTGTCCTTAATTTAGATAGTAACTCTAACTGAAATACCATTTTAAATGTTTTAAAAATTTATTCTTCTAAATCATTCTCATTAATTTACATGTTTTAAAAATGGATTAATTATTTTATTTATATCGACATTAATGTTTAAAAATTAAAATTCCATTGAAATGTTTCAAAGTTTTATGGGACACTTTGATTCAAAAATCTATTTTTAAACGGATTCTGGACAAATTGTGTGACTTTTAAATGTTTTCAAGAAAAAGGGGGTTATTTCTCTCAAATAGTTTTGATGATTATTTTCATCTATGTCAATATCCTTCATTATTCTCAATTGAGTTTAATCTGTTACAATACTGTCTTCCATATTGTATTGAATGAGTTATGCTTGAATGTGGATGTGTTATTTTTATACCATTCATGGTTTGTGGATAAAGTATTGAAATTTCTTATCCTAGTTTTAATACGAATTTTTATTTTATGTTTCAAAATTTTATATCAGGAAGGCATTTGACTAAGTAAGTGATGGGTGGACCTCGCTATAGCTCCTCGATGCATCGGTAGGTCTCATGATAAAAACTAGTGTCTTGGCACAAGGCCTTGAGAAAATCTTATTTGTAGTCTTAGAACAAGGCCTTGAATATGTAGTTATGAAGTATGACATTATGCATTTCTTCATTATAAAAGATGCTATTGATATTTCATGTGATTGTTAGACTAGTAGAATATCTATGTGAATAAGTAAATGGCCTTATTTGATTTTATCTTTTCCATATTATTCTGAAGTTCAAGTTTAAAAGGCTTTTGTTTTACTCTTATACATTTCCTTAAATGTTTATGCTTATTTATGAATGTTTCCTCTTTACAGTTATCCTTACGGAGCATTTGATCTCACCCCTTTCTATGTTTTATTTTTCCCAGGATACAAAGAAGTATATTATGACTGACCTTTAGGGATAGTCTATGGGATATCAGTGTTGTCTATGGAAAAAATGTTGTTGTAGTTTTCCATTTTATGATGTAATGTAAACCTTATGAATGTATCTAGTACTTACAAGACTACTAAAATTATTGGTCTTTCAAGCCTTGATCTTTTTTTATCATGACAATGATACGTAATAATGCACTGACTCTGGGCTTATGGGGTTGGGGTGTTACACCATCTGATTCGTCAGATAACAAAGAACTTGGATATCATTTTTCTTTTTCCAGATCCTTTTCCAAAAAATGAAGAATTTTTCATGAAAATAAATACTTAAAGTTTTTGTATAATCTTATCATTGTTCATGCCTTGAAAAATTTCAACATCATATCTTAATGAAATGAATTTGAATTTTTCATTCGTGAAGTGTTAGAAGATCATACGATACAATGATAGGTCATTCCATATGTCTCAACAAAAAGGTTAAAACTGGTTATCAAATAAGAATAAGTCCACATATAGTGAGATAATTAATTAATCTAACAGACATAAAATGGAAAATAAATTATAATATCTATAAGTGGATAACATTAAAATCGTTTCAAAAATATAAAATTTAGAATGATGTGAACTAAATTGACATAACATTTATCTCCCATATCTCATAAGGTATTTCTTGGTTGTCACATTCCAAACATGGGAATACCATAATCATGTATTCTATTGAAACATGAATTACCATAAAAACTTAATAAAAACCTGAATGATGTTAATAGTTAACTATTTCTGCATACCAAAATCCCAAAAATTCTATATACTCAAACCATGATATCACTTTGTACTTATATCAGTCATGAGCTCATTAATACTATTAAACATCCCATTATATCATTATCCCTTCATTATGCACATATCATGTGCATTCTAAAAATTATCTGAATAATCTTTAAAGGTTACTGGTACCATTCAATATATAATTTCAAATACTTAAGAATAAATAATAGTGTAACAATCCTTACATGTTTCTTTATTCCATAGTTCCACTAAATTACTTATATAACGTAACTCTTATAAACATGAGATCATTCCACTACCTTCATAAGTCATTGACCGAGCTTCATCATTTTATTCCTTAACACTTATTTCATCTCACATATCATTTTTAGTCTCTTCATCATCAACAACATAAAAAATACCCATATGGACATGATGACTCTCTTCATTCTATTTTCCCTTAGGACATCTATTTTCATAATAACCATACATTCCACAATTAAAACATTTAAAATTCATTGATGTATTAGTAATACCATTATCCTTGTCCATT
The DNA here is from genome assembly GCA_963277665.1 of Viscum album. Taxonomy (NCBI): domain Eukaryota; kingdom Viridiplantae; phylum Streptophyta; class Magnoliopsida; order Santalales; family Viscaceae; genus Viscum; species Viscum album. Next base: position 1,879,922,079 of record OY728161.1, read on the forward strand.
GTGTTAACTAAACATTTCCCTCTGCAATTACTGACTTTGTGTCCTTATTTTCCACACCCAAAGAATCTTGCAGTTCCTTTGAAACATTCTCTGTGATGCCTATTCCCATTTTATTTACTTCAGGAAAATTGAACTCTATTTCCACTATGATCATCATGATACTTCATCTTTCTCTTATTAGTTGGGTCAAGAAAATTACCAAACTTGAGATTATGGATAATATTATGAGATTTATAATTAGAAATAATAATGATGTTTTACCTTCCAAACACTATTTCATTTGGTTTCTCATGAATAATATCATTCCATTATCCATCATATTCTCTATTAACATGAACCCTCTTATTTCCATCCATTTTCTAAAACCCAAAAAGAATAGTGTGAGAGGAAAAAATCATACTAGGAAAACAACATAATCAAGGAGGAGTAATTTCAATCTCAAACATCCTTGGGTTAATCCATGGTTATTCATGATCATTATCATAATTATAAGACTGTAACATATACTTATACATAACATTAGGGAAATCTGTAGACATACCGTAGAAATATCTCTAGGGATCTCACTAAAGTTTTTGCATCCTAATTTCCAATGGCTGACTAAACCTTCACTCTGATACCAACTGTAGATACCCTAACATGACGTAGATTGAAATTAATTTTTTTTTTGAGGAATAAGTAATAAATGACACAAACAGACACCCAAAGACTGTATTAGTTTAGTGTCTATGGAAACTTGTAATATAATATTCTAAATTGGTGAAAGATATTCAAATTATCCCATAAAGATCTTGCCCTTTGGTTTTCTTTCCTAAAACCTTTCTTTATATCCTAGGGAAAAGAGAAAATAAAAAGGTTGAGATCAAATGCTCAGTAAGGGTAAACATATAGGACATAAAACAAACCATAAGCATTTGAACATAAAAACATTAACATAATGATTAAACATCAAAATCGTGAGTTATTAAATAAAACTTTCCATTACGTAAGGCCTGGGTCATAAAAGAACGTTAACCATGATAGAATATAATTGGCATAAAACATGTAATTTTTGATAACTAATAAGCACATAATATGATTTACATAGTATCCAAGTCATTACTTCAAATATTATCATAGTGTACATACTCAATTACTGAACCAGGTTTACTTGTCGTTCTATCCATATATTATTGAACCGTATTGACATGTTGTTCAATCCCTGTATTACTAAACCAGATTTACTTTCTGTTCAAGTCATTTATATCTCATGAGATATAAATCTTTTCCCAATGCATTAGAGAGAGATATAGGTTCCACCCATCTCATAATGAATTCATTCTTACATGTGCCACAAAACATAAATCATTCATCATATAATAACTGATGAAATAAAATGGGATTCTTAAACATCATTTCATCATAAAAAAATACATATAAGATAAATAGACATCATAAAAATAATTCCATAATAAATACAACAATATAAAAAAATAATAGGGATATATACATACCATATGTCATATTTGATGGAAAATAATTTTTATAAAACACCTAAACTTAATTCCTGAGGAAAATATCATCTCTTCTTCTAAAACATTTTTTTCCTCAAAATATCTTCCAATTTTAAAAGAAAAAAATTTAATCAAAAATATACTTAAAATATTGTAAATTAATCTTCATGGAAATAATGATTTATGAAAATATAAAAATATTTTCATGTCTTATAAGTTAAAAAAACATTCTCCTCATACTTTTGTAGAAAAATTCAAAAGTTCCTCATATGGTAAACAAAAGAAAGATTCCTTTCATACCATGTTGTTAAAGTCAAAACAGGGTAAAAATGAATCTAAAAATACATATATGAATAGTAGAAATTTTATGAAAAAAATTTAGAAAACACAAACAAGGATCATAAATATACCCTAATTAAATACTTATATATAAATAATCTCAGATAAAAATGAGATATCAAAATTATCCCTTACCTTATGTCTGCTTTCTTCTATATGTGTCTGGAACTCTTGTATAGTGGGTTAAAAAATATTATTATCTTTTAATAAAAACATAATAATATTTATGATATCATATATGATTCATTTATGACTTTATATTACCCATTCATTTGTCAATTCCAAGTTAAAGCAATGTTTTGGGTAATAATCATTTTATTTATCATACGTGTTTTGAATTGTTATTCTTGATATTATCACTTATATCATGATTTAATTAATTACAGAATTTGAAACATGATTTATATATTATATAAATTTATTATATAATTATATATATAATAGATAGATAAATGAAATGGAATACACTATTCATGGAGGCGGTAGGTCGTTTGTTTGCATGAACTTAGTTTTTGTTTCCTCATTAAATTGAATTGATGTAAGTGAATGAAATATATATATAACAATAAATTCATTAGTATTATTATGTCATATATTTCATGATTATTTAATATATATATACTTTATAATCATTCTTGAATGTTTAACGTGGAGAATGAATCTCATCACGTTGTGGAGACAATAAGTCGTACGTACACACGAGGAACGATATCATTTTTATAATTGTTGAATGGTATTGAATTGGATGATGTATAGTATCTCAGAATTAATATAAAGTTATAATAATCATATATATTTATTATTTTCACCATTCTACCCATCCAATTAAGGTGTTTATGAAAAACAGATTACCCAACATTGTATAGATGGCAAGTCATACGTACGCATGTGCGGTGATTTTTTTTGTAGGATGGATAAAAGGTTAAATATGGTTGTAACATATTTATAATAACGTATCATTATATTATTGATACTGATGTTATTAATTTATAATGAAAAAAATTAATTAATAGTAAGTATAAGAAGAAATAAATTTGAAAGATTCGGTAAGAGTAACTACCTCTGCCTCGACGTGCCTCCTTTTAAATTTTCTCTTAGGTAACTATAGATGGTATTTTAAGAAGACCAGCACCTCTAAAATGTTACTAGAGAAGTTGATAATCGAAATTGTATTGGTTTTTCTAAGCGTTAAGGCTTAAAATGGATTGAATAAGATAGGGATGAGGTTTAATTTTATAACAGAGGAGAGGGGCACTTTAAAAAAGTCGTAAAATATTAATTTTTTATAAATTTAATTTCGATTTAAAATGGTCAAAAATTTATTTATTTATAATATTAGATTATTTTGGTTAAAATTACTATAATAAAATAATTTTAGATATGTTTTCAATATTTTTTTATCCTTATCTTTTTTGTTTAACCCTTATTTTACCCTTTTTAATCTTACAGTGATATCATGTTATTTACACTCTGTGGGTCAATGTAATTACCATATCATTTCAAACGACACAAAAAAAGTAAATTATAACATATTTGGAATTATATTTTCTATTTGGAAGGATCTTGTATTTTTTAAAATTTAATATCATTTAATAAACTATTTTATGTTTTAATTTATGAATTATGTCAATTTTGGACACTATTCATACATGACTTTTTTAAAAATTCATAAAAACTTGATTACTTTAAAAAATCATTACCTCATCCCCAATATGTCAATGTCATACATAAAATTATTTTATGGCATAAATATGTTGAAAATAAATTTATTTGAATATTTATAAAATTATTTATTTGAATATTTTATTAATGGGGTAATCACTACATCATAATTGTGTCATAGATAAATATCTTTATCTAATGTATAAAAACAATAAAAAAAATAACATGATGTAAGAAATATTTTTAAATATCTAATTAATATATATATATATATATATGAGTTATATAACCCTATATTGAAATTTATTTATTAAAAGATATATGTTTAGGTTATAATTATCTTTAGTTTAAATAAATTATTATAAAATGTCATTTTCATATCCATGTGAATCCATGGGATCCCAAAATCAAACCAAAGATGACTAGGGTCTTAAATGTATTATCCAATACGATTAGGACATGTTTTAGGGTAGTTTAATATTATTATAATATTTTTTTACCCTTATTTACCAGATTTACCCTTCCACGATGGTAAATAAAAATAATTACTGAAGTTACTATTCATAATGTCCAAAAATAAAAGGTACATATTCCCACAATTTATAAATTATGATTTAAAATATGGAATCCATTTTCATAAATTCAAAACACTGGTGTTTTAGTAATTAATTTAAAATTAATTCTCATTGTCAAAACAAAAAAGTGGAATTTAAGAGGTAATAACAATCATAATATTGACATGTGTTTATGTCCAATTTAAAGGTGAAATTACTTCCAATGACTCAAATTAGATTAAATGATAAAAATATAATCTAATTAATCTCTAAAACCAATTAAAAATAAAATCTATCTATACAAATAAATTAGATAAAAAGTTAGTTTTGAATTAAAATCCAGTATTTTTCACTATTCATTAAAATTTTAATTTTATTAGAAAAATGTAAAAAATTCAAATAACAAGTAAATTTGTATGTCCCAATTCCAAATAATTAGTTCATTTTTTAAAATTTATCTTATTAAAGTGTCAAAAATTAGGTTTAAAATGGGTTCTCCATCAAAAGGAGGTAAAACTGCATTTTTTTAAAAATACATATTTTATCTAAAAAATTGATTTTGTTCTCATATCATGTTCTAGAAAATGTGTAATATGAATTATAATGTTATATAAAATTAAAAACATGGTTAATAATTTTCATAATGTCTAGTTATATAATATTTTAATAATATATCCTTGTTTAGTGTAACTCGGTATTGCGTACAATGCAAACTATCGAAGAAGGTCGCTCTTGCGTGTAACGCAACCCAAGTCAGTGTTGCATGTAGTGAAACATTCCTTCGGTGGTGCTTATAACAATATCAAAACATAGTTCATTTATACATTGAACAAAATCTATACTCATTGTTTCATGAAATGAATTATATCAAAGGAACTTGAAATTGTGTGCAACACAAGCTAAGAATAGTGTTGTGTATACTGCACGCTAATAATGTGTTGCGTATATTACAAGATAATCTGGGTGTAACGTACAATAGAAGACATTGGAGAAATTAAAAATAATCCATCTCATAAATTCTTGGAGTGTTACTATTAAATGATAAAATAATAATTTAAATTTCATACTGCTCATTGAAATATGAAATTTTTACTCTTGCCTGTGTATGACCTTCTGTATCCATAATGGTAAAGTAGTTCATTTTTCGTAACCTTAATTAATTTTTTGGTGTAAAAGAATAATTCATGTATACAAAATATAATTATGTCATGATTAATATTCTAGATATTAAGGAATAATGACCCCTTTGACCATATTCAACATTTTAAAGTCATTTTTGATGTATGAGGTGAATATTATCAAAATGTCTAATGTGAATTTAATTAATTTATTAATTGATTATTAAATGTCATTAAATAAAAAAATATTCATCATGAAAAATGATCTTTATAATGTACATAGTTAATACATTTTTTAAATTGTGTAGGATTAATAGTATTGGAGATGTGTCTGAATCTAGGTATGGTACTTTCATTTAAAAATAATCTTTTAAATTCTATCATCTAATTATTATTTTTCATTATCCATATTTTTTAACATATATGATTAATAAATTATTATGGAAATAAAACAATTTTTAATTAAATTTTATGCCACTTTTGATATTTATTTCGATGTATATAAGGAGGAATATTTTTACGTACTAATTTTACTTTCTTTAAAAAATAAAAAATTAATATTATATTTTAATTTATATTATGAAAAAGATATTCCCTTACCTTGTAACCTTAATTTTATGTTTTTCTTTCACTATTATATTAGATGTTTTAAATTATGAATAAAAGTCATTCCCTTTGTTTCGGGTAATTTTGAATTTAAAATGGGGTGTTAAAAGTAAAGGGTATTTCAATATCTAGAAGTATTTTTCAAATGGTTTCAAAAGAGTTATTCAATTTTTTAGTATTGAAATTGTGAAAGATTAAAAAAATCATGATATGGTACTTAGAGATTTTCTATGATGGTAGGTGAGTCGGATATAGCTCATGATGATGGGTGATCCTGACATTCCTGATATGAGGGGTGCATACATATATAATGCTAACGCATTGGATAATTATTGGAAGTTGACAGTATGGATATTCCAATTTATGAAGGTTAGATAAGGGTTCTGTATGTTTTTATGAAGTTAATGTATTAATTAACTTATAAGTCTTCTCTATGATCTATTATGTGTTTATATATATATATATATTGATTTAAAGAAATTCAATTAGTATACCCCTTTTAAGTAAAAAATTATGATTTTTTCAAAAAAACCATTATGATTTCCCAAGTTCACTGAAATACAACATTATAATGATTATTTCATTATGTTTTATTACAAGACTATTATAGAATAAAATTTTAAAAAATATGTTATCATTTTTTTGAAAAGGATTTTTTTTATCATAAGGATTATTTTATTAAATGATAAATCCCTTTTAATATACTGGGTTTAAAACTGAAAAACATGTTACATTATTCTTTTTATGTCCTTTATTGATATTTTTATTGATATCCCATGATTAAAAATGTTTTTATCACAATTTAATGATTGTTAAGAACAAATACAAATAAATGTAGAATGTTATGGATATTTTTCATGAATATAAAATGTGATTATTTTAAAAAAATTTCTTTTTATGAAAAATGATACATAATAGAATTATCCACTCATTAACATATAGATTTGTTAGATAAGGGTTATGACCCAAATAGAAAAAAACTCAAAAATTTACTGATGTTTGGTAATTTAGTAAAGTGAATTATAATCTAAAGTCACCATAATATGTAATATATAAGATATTGTTCTTATTTGTTGTGTTCTTTTTCAATTAGAATATTCATGTGAATTTTATGTTAGCAAATACTGTTTAATTTTTTAATGAAAATTCCATTTTAATTTTTAAAACACAATTTTCCAATGAAATTTTATAGGGAAAATTGTTAGATGTCATTTTGTAGTGAAATTTTTTGCTATATAAATAAATTAAAACATTATGGGAAAATTTTTATTTCATTATTTTTATCATCACCTTTTGAATGCAATTTTCTTGTACTAATTTCCAATGGAAATTCACATTATAAAATTTAAATAAATATTAGAAGTTTTTATTTATAATTTGTTGTATCTTTAAGAAATTTTTTTAAAATATATATATATATATAATAATTTTTGAAATTATTCAATAATCTTTTATTATTTTTATATAAAAAAATTATATGGATAATTTTTTTTGTTCTTTATAATAATTTTGAAATTTTCATTTTATTATAATTATTTCCTTCTATTTTAAATTGATATTGGAATTATTATTTTTGATATATAAATTGAAATTATCATTTTTATCATGTTTTATATAATAAAAACATAAATATTGTTACAAAAAATAATTTTTACAATAATAAAATAAATATTAGTTTTTAAATGAAATAATGTTTTTAAATTTTATTCAAAATATTTTTTCCCTCTTTTATGGATTTTGTTATAAAATAATATTTAAATGTATAATTAAAAATTTATATATTTTTATAAGATTGAAAAATTTATAGTTAACCCAAAATTGGAAAAATATTTATTATATGGTTAATAAATTTATTTATTTTTTCATTTTCCAATTTTCTAAAATTTTCAGGTTTAATTTCTACATATTTTTTTGTGTCATACATGTTTATGTTGATAAATAAATATTATGGTTTTAAAAAACCTTAACATATCATTTTTTAATTATATTCTATTACGTGGTCAAAATAAATTTTTATAGATGTTAATATTTCAGTAAAATAGGATAACAGAATTATAATTCTAACATTCCACGTCTTCTTTACATAGTGATGAATATCACCCATGAAAACTACTCCACCCTTCTTCCCAACACTTTTATTCTTCTATTTTCTAAGCATGTCCTCATACAAGTTATATTTTATGAATTCAACCATTGGTTATGCATTACACTGAAGTCAATTTAATTGATGTTTTTGGTGGATGATTTTCATAGTTGAGTGCTATGTTCACCCAGTATCTATTTACATTCTACCTGACCTATCAGGATATACCTCATCTTTGGCTAAGTTCAATGATGTTTTTTCAGGAGATTCAAACAACGAGGTAGTGTTATTTTGAATAACATGGATACTTATATTTTATTATTAATTTTTTGTATTGTTTTACTATATTTACATCTCATTGTTGAGTACATAGTTCATTTATTCTTTTTTTATTTCTTCAATGTCAACTAAATTAGATCCAATTTTTTATGGTGTGGTTTTTTATGTCTTTTCTAGTACATTGTTCAATGATGGATCTAGTAGAAATTACCCATATTGTTAACATACATTATTTAGTTATCTTTTTATTGGTTATACTATATTCTCCTCTTAATAGGTTTTCAATGGACATTTTTTCACCTTTGTGGTAGCATGTGGTCATAATATTTTATATGAAGGTTCACCAACCAGATAATGTCACCACATTAACTAACTTGCGCCTCTTATACTACATGTGACCCCCCCCCCCAATTTGGGGACCACTTTACCTATTCTATGAGAAAGATGATCACTTATTCTTAGAAATTACTCCCCATATGACAATGTTGGATGACTCATATTGAGATAATTTTAGGTGATATTGGGTACATTATTCCTTCTAGTGATAATAATAACAAATTTTCCTTAAATAACCACTCTGTTGAAGTGCTTGACAAAAATCAGTGGAAGCATATGAAATATCAGTGATAACATAATAGAAATAATAACCTTACAAACCAGATATTGTATATACATTTCATAAAAAATCATGAATGATCACCCATAGAATCATTATATAAATATGCATATAAATGGTAAAAATAGAAATCCATATTGGCATAGAGGAACCACCTAGTACAACTGAAAAAATCACATCCATCATGTGTACCTCATCCCTACTCGACTCTCTATGGTCTTTTCCATGAGCCTGATCATTTTCTTGTACTTGTGGCTATATAGTATACATGAGTCCTAAGGGGCCCTAAAAGGTTTCTGTATGAACTTAGAATTCCACTACCAATTTTTTTAATTTCTTTCATCCATATTTATACCAATGTATGAAAAATGTAAATAATTAGTAATCACACTCTTATCAAAAAATCATCTTAACTTCTTCTCAATATCCACAAGGAGACATTTACTAGCATCTTCCAACACCAAAATGGAATGATGGACCTATATTTATACATATTAGAATTGCCCTCAGGTTCACATCAATTTCCATGGCACAAAAGACCACATGTTATCCAATTCCACGTTCATGACCTTTCGATTCAAAATGATGACCCACAAAAATACTCATAATATATCATATACCCATTATAATTCCTTTATTTTAATCATGGTCATATTAGTATAACAGTGTATGAAGGAATAAATATTATATTTTACTATATTCCTTACCAACCAACTAAAAATTATGTTAAGAATCAACCCCAAACTGAGGTTCTTGCACCATCTGTTGTGTCTTTATATAGTGAGAACCACCTCCATAGCTGATTTTCATCAATATACCCAATTCAACTATGTATATGGGGACCTGAAATCTTATTTTGTTGTCAAAACAGCCTCAATGGACCCTAATCTATGTGTACAAAACCCTGACAATGCTTTCATCCAACAATGATGAGAATAAATTCATGAGCAACCTAGGACACACCTTCGGTGAACCTCCATCACCACATGAAAACAACTTATCCCAATCACAACATATTCCATCACTAATTTTCTCAACCTATAAAACCACATCACATTAATCTCAATGATAAACATCACTCTTTTTAATTTGGGACATTCCCAAAATGATTCTATGGAACCAAATAAATCATAAAAAAATATTAAATAAATGAATCTTCTAGAAAAAACTTCTAAAAAAATCATTTCACTCATCTATGATCGTTGAGGCTCATACATATTAAATTCAACATGGATGTACCATTTTTAATCTCCAAATAATAATAAAAAACATAAAAAAAATAAATTTTTGTAATAGGACCACCCCACTCACTCTAATTAATTTGATCATGAAATTATACATATAAAATATTAAAAACATCAAAACCACCTACCTTATACACAAAGATGTCTTCTCATATAAGACTAGCCTCTAATTCAGTATGAAACATGTAAAAATTGGAATCAATAAAAATCATTAAAAATAAGGAATATGTGTAGGAATTGTTATAGAATTCCAAACAGTGATAGGAAAGATGAAACGAAGATGGAGGACTAGTAACTTTAATCTCAGCATAATGATCGATGCTTCAATCAGAGACTGAATAATGGATATTTAATGAATCATTGGAGACGTAGGATGAGAGCTCAAAACATGGACAAGTTTTGTGAAATGGTATAATAAATAATGGGGATTAAGTGTTAATGATAATAGGGAAAATAAAAATTTCAACACCTTTAATGAGTCATATTGTTTATCCACATGGTTTGGTTAATTGTGCAACAATTGTGAAGTGCCATTACCCTCAGATACACCAACCTCGCATGGTAACATTTCACTGTTATACAATCCATCCAATAACCATGCATATTTTTCAAACCCTCTAAACCAAATTTCATATTTGTGGTCCACTGTCACACAGTTTTAACTAATAGGTCCTTGAAAATATGAGATATGGTGTTTGGGATGTACAATTATCACTAATTGAGAAAACCATGTTCCAAGTGTTCTGTATTTTGATGGTTATTTTTTGAAGTGAAAAATTTCAACAACTGATATGTGCCCTTTAGAATTATATAGTGACATAACCACCATCAAAAGAACAACACATTTTCACATTTAAACACTGGTAATTTCTTTATGATGTTTAAATTTAATGTCAGTCTATCCACCAATTAAATTTTCCAATTCTATTGTAATGTCTAGACCTTATCAAAAATATCATTATTTTACGATGTAAACCCATAAGGGTAATTTAAAAAAATGTTCCTTTCTTATGATAGTAAAAATTTATGGACTCCCCCTTAAAATGAATTACATGGGATAGTGGGGAGTGTGTGGTTGGAAAGAAATTTTTCAAATCATATAGGAAAACCATTTTCCCATTTTCTAGAAGAAAACATTGTAGTGAATGTTTTTTCAAACCATGTAGAAAATCATGAAACTCTCTATAGAAGCCTTTTAATAGTGCATAGTTAGGATCTTACTCTGTACTAACAATTATACCTAACAAAAGAAACCATGTGAAATTAATTTAATTCTCTAAAAAGATCTATTTAAGTCCCAACACCACTTTTTAACATCTAATATCCTCTAATTTGATCCTAACATGGTCTATTTTATTTTGGAGAATCATTATAGAATAATTTGTATCTTCCAACCTAGTTTATTCAGAGGTAAAATTCTTGGTTAGTGTGTTAGATCTCGTATATTATGAGTAATATCTTTTATTCATAATTATGATTTCTTTCTTTATCTCAATCATTAAGAGTGTTAAATCCACTTTTTTATGAGGGATTAAGATCGTGATTTTTTATTTTTTAAACAATAAGCCTCCATTTACCTTTCTATTGTTTGAATCATTACTGAGGATCCAATATTGTGGATGTTATGTTATTAATATTTGAGGTAGGTGGTTACATAAGGCTTTTACCAACACATGAACCCTTGAATTTTTTCAAGATTTGAAATTAAATTAAAATTTATTACTTGACCTTGAATTGGAAATATTATATGGTTAATTTCATAAAGGCATGGAATTGTGAAGCAAAACCCATTTTGAAATGTATTGAAAATTTGAGTAAATTTTTTAGAGAAGTTTGATGGAAATCAAAAATGATACAATGAAATGATTTTATAAGCATACTTGTGAAAATTTATTTTCTGTGAAAGATGATATTAAAATGCATGAACTAGATAAAAACTTATTTATTTATATGAATATTAAATGATATGTTGAAACCTGATGTTTGGAATATAAATTATAAATAATGAATTTAATTGAAAAGAATAATTTCCAATGATTAATTGAATAATTTATAAATTGATTAGAAGAATATGTGATTATGAGTATATAATTGTTGACTATTAAAAGAACTCTAAAAATATGACCCCCAAGAAATGTATTCATAATGTCAACCAAAATGAAACTGTATTCTATATTATTTTACCCAATGGTGAATTTTCTAATTCAATACGGATGACCTCATACTTGAGGATGTGTGCAGACTTTGATCTATAATGTAATGAGTTAGTTGTTATAGGATCATACGATATGGATTGAACAAAATATATTGTATATAGCCATGGTTATTTTTTTATTTTATTATTACATTCTAGTGTTTATTAAACTATACTATTCATTTCCTTTTATTTTTATAAAAATGTTTCTTTATTATAATTTTTTATATAATTTCCATCTACATGATTTGAAATATTTTCTCACTGAAAATGTGAAAATGATTTCCCATTAATCATTTTAATTTATATTGGAGGATAAATGGTTTTTTATGGAATTTATAATATATCATTTTGTGATATCCTACTAGGATTTTTTTTATTAAATACCATCTTTACCATTGAGAATTTGTAGGTTAAATTATTCCATGTCTATAAAAAGGGAATGTGACCCTTGGTGGTGGTGGGTGTGATTGACTAAAAGGACTTGGGGTGATGATGGTGACTGGTGGATTTGTGATCCAACAATTACATAGAGACTTTGGGAATTTTCTTGATGAATATTGTGACGTTTATTTCATGATGTATCTTTTGGGATCATTATCTTCCTACTTATGGTATTTTTATCCCTGATGAATGTTTGAGATACTAAGTATTCACTAAATTTTTTGATATTGATTGATTTATCTTATGGATTAATCTTCCCATTTGACCATTGGTAGATTCCCATGTGTTAATTTTCCTCCATTAGGGATCATTAATGTCCTTCGGGCCAGGTTAGTGTAGGATCGAGTACTTGGGTACCATGTTATTGGGAGTTTTTATGATAAATTGGTATCAAAGGGAAAGTTGCGACTCTCTCCTTGATGTTGGAATGTTTTATGGTATTACCTAATAAAAAGAAGTAATTATTGAAGTTATTTAACTGGTATATTACAAGTGACTTTCTAATTATCTTTCATTGTAGTGAGTCTTGTGACACCATGGGTGTTTGAGAAATGAGTCCATAGGGAATAGATTTATCATATTAAATTTATTATATAAACATTATCTACCTATTTTGAAATCAAAAAACATGAATTCAATCTCATGTAATATATATTCATGTATCTATTTTTCTTGTTGATGAAATGACTATCCTTGCTGATTTTTTCTTGTTACGTGTTGATTTTTAGTAATAATATTCCTCTAAGAATATATTTTAACAAGACACATGACAATGATTCTAGGGAACATTAATAATATAATCCACTATTTGATCATAAGTTTTTGGAAATAGTGGTTCTTAGGGTCTAGGATCTTGGATGGGGATCCACACCTGCTCTCATTTAGTCTCAATTATTATGGTCATGAAGGGATTAAGATTGATATCATTATTAAGAATTTATTTAACATAACCTATTAACTTTACAAGTCTTGAATTATCCTCTAGATCCAGATGATTAATTGAAAAATATTGATATTATTTTTGAGTTTTTTTAAATTCTTGATACAATAAAGGTGAAATTTTTGACCTTCAAATATGAAGGTCTTAGAAGAATTTGTTGTGATTGGATGGTTAAAAAGATGAAACAAGAAATATAGAAGTGTAATTTCAGTAATTCCCTATTCATAGAGTAGTTCTATCTCAAATTGATTGTTTTAGGGAAGTCTTCAGAATTTCTCATTCTCTAACAAGGAGATCAGACTCTTATAGAGTATACAAATAGCTTTTCTGTATATGTTTAGTATTATCTAAAGGTGGTATAAAAATTAAAGATGAAGGGATGTTGATTTGTGATGGGTCTTCGATTTGATATTTGATATCTGGTTTTCATTTTGATACACACCGGTTATGTGGATTTGTTGAATAGAGCATTAATGACTGATCTTGGCATGGATCATATTTCATCATTGGTGAGTGTTTCTCTTATTCAACATGGTAGTAATATTGGTTCTTTTAAAGGAAAGATAAAGAGTCATGAGTCTCATATTGGATCAGGACAACAAAAAACAACCATACCATTATAAGTTTTTGAAAAAATCTAATTTACATTTTTTCAATTTTTAAGGATCAGGATTTAAAGGTAGGTTTGTACATATGAACAACAGATTTTTTATTTTTGTGGTATTTTGGGCCACCTATATACATTTTATCATGTCTTCCATTCACCACATAGTTTTGATGGGATCATCAACACCGAAATATACTATGGTGTAGTTATATTCTTCATGAGATAAGGTGTTCTAGTTAAAAGAATCTAGAGTGACTATTCTTTACAAAGTGTACTAATCTCCAGAAGAAGTTGATGTTATTCCACTAATAAAGAGAGGTTTAGGCATAATATATTCATCTTTAGTGACAAAAATATTTGATACCAGGGCATCTTAGAATTTTATATGGACACAAATTATTAATCTATTAAAACACCATATTGATTTTACATCTTTTGTGATGAATATTGATATTCCCCATGAAAAGAAGATATATTAGAGTCTCCAATTCCCATTTTATACCCTCCCATTATTAGATATATAGATTATATAAAATTTTCTTATTATTTATGTGAATACTTTAGATTCCTTTATTAGGATACATTGGATTATTTCACATAAATCGTGAATTTAATGTTATATTTGGTGTGTATTCATTAGTACCCCTAATGGGGAGTTCTATTTTTTCCTAGGATAATGGTACCCAAGGTTTATTAGAGATGGAACAACAAATTAAATTCTTGGTATTATGATATTTATTATTTTATATTTCAGTGGATAATTAATATTTTAGTTTTTATCATCATGTAGTTGTTATTTAGTTTCCTGACGTGCTTCTATCTGAGTTTTTTAGCATACCACTAGTGTGGGGTTGGAGTATTATATTTACTTAGTAATAGTTAACTATCCTATTAGCATTCAATTTAACCATAATTATATGACTAAATTAAATGAGGTAATGATCTATTTGGAGTTTTTATATATAAATTCATTATTTTCTTGAGTGTGATTCATTGGGTATCACATGTGATTTTTGCAATGAAAGAATATGGAACCTTTCTCTATTGTGTTGAATAAGAAGAACACATTCATTTCACCATAAAGAACAATTATATGTTAACATAAATTGGTGGTTAATTAGGTAATTTTCTAGGGGATAAATGGTTCTTAATTGTTTATCTTTATGAAAGTTAAAACCAACATAGTACCAATGATTCTGATCTCCCAAACACAGCCTTCCGTATCAGGCATAGAAATTATTATTTCCATTTTTAAACTTTTGGTATAACTGATTACCTTAATGTTTTTATGGTGTGTATGAATAGGATATTACATGGGTATCTTGATTGATTTGGGGTGGTATTTGGGGATGACATCTTGGCTTACATTAAAACTGAAGAAAAATCATGTGTCCCATCCTATAGTATTTTTGTATATTTTGAGAGATCAAAATATTTACTGCAAGATATAAAAATATGATTTCATGATTTAGGATGAGAATATCTTGGGGATCATATTCTCAAAACATGGTATTTATGTCGATCCTCAGAATTTGAATGTTGTTAATACGTGGTAGTAAACATGAAATGTTTTTGAGATTTGGTTCTTTTGGGATTAGTGGTGTATTACCAATGGTTAGTTTAATATTTTTCAATTCTCACTTCCCAAATTACCACACTCAACTGAAAATTAGAAAATTTATTAGTGGATTTGGTATTGTATAATTATTTTTTATTAATTAAATCATATTATGGATTTTCCTATAGTATTGACTATTCCAGAGTTTGGGTATGGACATTTTTTCTTCTGTGATGAATCTGGTTCAGTTTTGGGATGTTTTCTAATTTTGGATGATCATGTGGTGTCCTATGGTTCTCAAAAACATGTTGCAAATTAGTATAACTATCATACTAATGATCTTGATCTCGAAGCTGTTATGGTTTCTCTTCTGATTTCTCCATCTTAACATTTCAAAAAAGACTTAATATTTATTCTAATTATAGAATCCATAATTATATCTTATTTCTAATAGTTTTGAACCTATTACAATTGTATTGAGTTGAATAATTATAATATAAAAATACTAAAATTTCATACATCCCTAGTAAGGGGAATTTCATTGCTAATTCATTATGTAGGAAACATTTGATTTAGGCCAAAAAAGATTTTTAAATAGTTGAAATTATTATATGTAGTTTCTTGTAATCATTTGGTAGTATGGGAAGATAAAATCAATATTTTTATGTCAAGTGTAAAATTCACCTCCTCCCATCATCATATGATTATTCTTTAACATCATCTCATTGATTAGTTCACTCTCATTAAGGGATTTTTTATTGTGGAGTGATCATCATTAATTTTTCATTATCTTCTAAGATTATCTTATGATTCTAGTGTTGGTACTTCATATAATTTCCAATGATAAAACTTTTGGTGATGGATTTCTATAATTTCATGTTGGTTCTACATAACTTAACAAAAATGATATTATAAGATATGAGGTGTTGATTATAATGGACATGTATTATAAGATATATAGGCATTTTTCTTTCTCATTGTTATACTCATCAGTATCTCAAGGTTGAGAATATAAAACTATATAGTTTTTTTAATACCCTATTTATTCCAACACAGAATTTGAATGAGATTTCGATGGATTATATTTTGGGTTTCTGCATACACCTTAAGGGAAGAATGTTATGTTTATAGTGATCTATCAGCTGACCAAATTAGCATATATTTTTCACATTCTTGATAGAACCAAATTTATTGACATAATATGTGTGTATGTAATGGTTAACGTTAGATTGAATAGAGTTCCATTTGTTTTTGTTTTTGATAGGGATCTCAAATTCTCATATCATTTTTGGATATTCCTATAAGCATTAATGGTATCCCATATCATATTGAGCATGGTATATCTTACTTGGATGGAAAACCATATACCATGATCTATATAGATTCTTGGGGATATACTTTGTGTTGGTGTCATTGAATTAGAAATATGTTAGGATGAACATTAGATACCAGTTTATTTTTTCAAAAACAATAGTTTCCAACTAGTAAATAAAATGTCCCCTTCTGTGGAATTGTATAGATGACAGTGTATATCTCCACATATTGGTCATATATTAGTGAAGATTCTTTTTCTAGACTATTCTTGGTCTAAGATATGACATTGAAGATATAATTTATTTATCTGAGAATAGTGATAAATCACTTATATTATAAATCATATGTTGATAATTGTTTATTCACTTTGGATATTTTAATTGGTTACTAGGATTTTTTGATAGTGTAACAACATTTGGGGGACCAATATCTTAGAAAATAGGGAATTTGTGCACAATTATTTGTGGGATCTTGTGATATTGTTAATATGTTTCAAAAATTGGATCAACATTTAGTATTTATAAATCATATTACAATGATCCATGAGTTATATCATGTTTAAAATCATATGAAGTACATTTCTCACATATATCATGGCTTCTTCTAGGATGGTCATGTTGTGGAACCTAATTTATCTATAAATGAGATACCAGTTAGGATTATTGATTCTGGCATAATGGTTCATCATGTAAATTCCATACCCGCTGTGTGAGTGATTTGGAATCACGGTTCATATTTATATGTGACATAAAAGTGTGATACACCGATAAGATGGTAGTGGCCTCATCTCTTAGATATAGAGTCTTCATGAATTGATTTTTAAAGAGAGGATGTGTTCATTAGGGATATTGTAAAATATCATTACAATAATTTGCGTCCTTTTATCCCTTGGTTTGATTATCATTTGTTTGGAAGTCTTTTTATGTTATTTTTTGATTATTTAGACAATTTTAGACTTTTTCAGGCCTATTAAAGGTCGTCATATGGGTAGGGAAACTTGTGTGAGTCCTCCTCAGAAACGATGTTATATATACATGGGTTTTAGAGGTGGAGTAATGGTTATATAAAATTGGATACCTCCACCTTAAACTATGTGACATGGTACATGGGGTAGCACATAGTTGGCACAATGTTTTTCAAACCCTGTGAAAAAACCCAACATACTTTTTCAAGTATCTTGAGTTGGATAACATTATGGGTGCATAGTTTTTAAAAGCATGTGGACAAAACATTCATCTCTCTAAAAAATTGTAACACCTGAATTCTGTATGTAATATTATCTTCAATAATGTAATTTTAATTGATAGATTCCATTACAAGCACCAAAATGTTAATCTTTTATTATATGAAATAATATATTATGCTTAAATTACACACAACATAAAGATAAGCATTCGTTAAATGAAACACTGTGTGAAAATGTTTTAAAATTAAACATAGTTTTAAAAAAACTATGATATATTATTAATATAATTCAAATGTGACAGTTATAACCATGCCTTTAAAAATAATGAGATGAATAGAAATAACTAATTATTTAATTTTAGGTATAATTGTTTTAAATAAATACACATATTGATAAAATGGAAATTAATTATTTGAGAAGAGTTTAAATGTTTTAAAAAAACTAATTTAGCACATAATTATTTCTATTTATATAGGAAAATGTCATGAATAAATACCAGCCATGTGGTCCTTAAAAGGAGATCCAAATGATGTTTCTCTTAGAGAAGGTAATTGTCTTAGCAAAGTTATTTATTTTTTATTTCATATTCTTCAAACATAAATTATGTATAAACAATTAATATATAATAACACCATTTTATTACATATAGTTAAATGTTATTATGTTAATGTAATAAAATTTATCCCTATCTACTTACATCAAATGGGTTTCGAATTCATCATTCATGTGTATGACAAACTATGACCTCACGAACCGATGTCATTCGTTTTTTTATTACCACCTACCATAGTAGGTTATAATGATGGATTATATATTTATATACTATTTTAATTGTATTATTATACATTATGAATTATTATATTAATGATACCTTCAAAATTTATAATATTTTAGAATATGATAACACCATTCGTGTATATAGCGGCCTACCACCACACAAAGTGATGAGATTAGTTCATGAATTAAATGGTTGGTAATAACGATGGGTTTAATGAAAATATGAGAAATATATGACATAAAATTTACTTTCTAAATTTAATAAATTATATACATTTATTCATTCAATATGTTGAGAAAATGGAAATGATATTCTTGTGTACGTACGTCCTACTATCTCCATGAATGATGTATTTCTATTTCTATCTATAAATTTTATGGATTAATATAAATAAATATATAATAAATATATATGACATATATATCATTTTTATCATTCTTGTAATGATTAGATCATGATCAGGTTAAAATAATCAAAAACATAAAATCAAAAAATATATGAAAAACCTAGTTATTTCTTGAAACATGACTTGAACGTATAATTTTTAATAATAGGGAAATAAAAGGATACAAGTAAATCATATATGGAATGAAATATATATGTATGATTATTTAATAGATGTAAAATATACATATATTTTTTATACATGTGGTTTGAACAAGTACATAGGGTGTCGATACTTAAGATAAGGGATTTATAGTCCCTCTTTTTATTTATGGGAGACATAAGAAAGTTCATCCCCCCATTTATTTTGTGTAGTGTATATACTAAAACTTTTAAATTTTATATCATTAATCACAATATTTTAATGGTATATAATGTTTCATTGGATTTTTTTCTTTATTGGGGATTATAATACAAAATAATACTAATGTGGTCGGGATTTTCATCCCAGTTTCATTTTTCTATGAGAGTCGTGCTATATTCACTGCATGCATATTTTTTGTGGTGTATTTATTTCTCATGAATTTATTTTATACTGATTATACATAAAATTTCTAGTATTTACATATCCATTTTTATATAACTCTTTAATGGTAAATATAGTTCAAATGTTTCAAAATCAGTAAGGAATTTTTATCTCATTTTTTCTTTCTTTGATACATATGATTACATAATGCACATATCTCCTTTTAAAAGGATTACATACAAGCTTTTTTTACATGTAATATCATTATTTATTTTAACATTGTTGTATTTTATGTATAATTTAGTGATATTACTTCATGAAGCTTACATTTCAAAGTTACCAAAGTGGTGAATATTTAATATTACAATCTCATCATTTCTCAAGAATGGGTTTAACTATATTTATGATGATCATATATTATGATCATTATGAAAATAAAAACATGAATTATATTCTTCTATTTTCATGTTATGATAGTATATTATTCACATAACTATATTCTTTTAATGTACTCAATTGTTCAAAAATAATGTTTTTAAAAAAATTATTATTTTTCATCAAAAACCTTTTTTCTTCCAAGACCATGTTTTCTAAATAAATTATGAACAAATTTTACCATTTTATCAAAATAATTTATTAAATAAATTTTTACCCATGTTTTGACATTTTAAAAAATTATTTAAAATGAATCATCATATCATTTTAAAAAATGATCATTTGGATTTTGTAGAAATTGTGAAAAGAATCATTAATTATAACATGTATGGCATGATCAGTATTCACTAATATCATAAATTATTAATGATTGCACCATTATCCTACAAATATTCAATTTTATATTCAAGGAAAAAAACTTCCCTAATATGTGGGGAAAAAATTTATTTTGAACAAGATTTTTCAAAATAAAATTGTATTTTGAAATTTTTTTAAAAAAAATCAAAGAGGAAAGTATATTTTCATAAAAATATATTTTAAATGATTTTTAATTCATTAATTATATGTTTTAAAGGTTATTTTAAAATAAAATTAATTTCAAATTGTTTTCTATTTTCTTGTTTTAAAAATTTATTTTCAAAGAAAAGTTGTCTCTTTATAAATCTTATCTGTGTGATATTTCATAATTATTCTACATTTAAGATGACATCCTTTGAATTTAATTTTGAATTATTAAGGATATGATAAAATGATACCATTTTTATTATTTTTATAGATAGTTTAATTTTTTATAATGCAATATTTATGAATATTTTTCTCTTTTATGGGTTATACAACGATAAAATTATAACGAATCCCACTCTTTCTTCTAAATTTTTTTCTATGATGAAATAATAGAATGACTGTGAAAAATATCTATTTTTTGCAATATATGATATGGTTAAATGATTATGAAATCTAATATATTTAATGGGTTATGATATGCTGAATGTTTTATGATATTATAGAACACATAAATATGGTTTTTAATATGAGACATGTGGGACATATATCTTCATCAAATGCATTTGGTATTTATTAATGTTATATGAGATCAAAGGGTAGATGGGAGTTTTTTCCAATACTAAATTATGGTGAAAAAGTGTTCATCCCATGCCTGAAGTAGGTATATGGGTTGTTAGACCATGCCAAACATGTTATGAATGTCTTGGTGGGTTTCTATGATATAATATTTTATATGTTTATATATATGACACAATTATATGTATTATATCAATTTTATTCTTTCATAGATCATGTTATATTATTTTCTTGTGATTATTTTCTTATGATGTAAAAATATTTATTCAATGACTTATATTATAATCTATGATATAAAATTTTGTGTTTTCAAATGTTATTATCATGTTCTCATAACCTTATTCTATTGTCCTGATTATATATCTACCTTATTTTACCTTAATAAGAATTTGAACTCATATGTTATTTTATTTTCTTTCAGAGGTTTATGAATTACTGTTTTATATATGGAATGTTTTTAATGGGAACTAAAGGGGATAATAATAATTGGAAATTGGGAAGGTCTTTCGCCAAATTAGACGATTGTATACCTAGTATCCAAATGCACTAAACCAATACAGTTCTCAGAAATTTTATTGTGTAATGTATTGGATATTCATCTAAAATTAGTTTATATTCATGTATTAAATGCATTGGTCCCTATAATTGGTATCATATGAATGGTTTAGTTACACTTTGGAAACTAGGATGTGAGAAAATCAATGAGATCACTATGGATATTCCTATGGATATGTATAGGGAAACTTCTAAATATAAGTATAAGGATGATTTAAAGTACAGAAAAGTTTCTTGGAATTTAGGTAAACTATATAGGAAGTGATTTTCATGAAATTAAATGATTATGGTTACTATAAGTGGATGTGGCTCTCACGTAGAGGTAACTAGGGTAAATAACTCCAAAAGGGTGAATTGAGACAAACTAGATCATCACTTGGTACAAAAAAAATAGGTCTTGATGCACACCTGTTTTGACACTCCTTTGGGATAATCTTTCAAAATTCATAAAATCAATGCGAACAATAATGATATATTTAAATAGAAATCAATTTTGAATGTCCTACGATTAACCTAATCATCCATTTATTCATAAATTTTTAATGATTTAGAAATCCTATAATTGATTTTTAATAATTATTTGGTTCCATATCATGATTATTATTTCCTAAAATAAGCATTTTGTTTATTTTCAGTGGATATAACATAAAAGAATCTTGTTAATGATGATTATGATGGATAATGAAATGATTGTACTACTGGTGATCCCAAAATTATTAGATCTGGGATGAAAATTATTAATTCTATAATTACTCTACAATCACATGTTATGAATCATTCTAGACTAAAAATGAAAAAAGAGGGAAAAATTATGAAATTCCATTTATAAGGTATAATCCACCTTCTTTTAGCAGGTCTTATGATCCACTAGTTTTTTAGAAATGTTTCAGCACCAATAAAATGTTATTTTCCATTTCCAGTGTTTGGTGTATGAGAAATTAAATTTTTCATTTCTACCATTTGGAAGTGAAGCATACCACTGGTGGACTCTAATTTAGAATTTTAAGAAAAAGAATGAAATTTACTCCATTTATTGTCATTAGTTCTAGAATATATTTTATAATAATCACTTTTCTTATATACTTTATATGCAAATGGATAAGGAGTTCTATGAGATAATGATAATGGATGAGGAATCCATTGGTACCTATGGGGAAAATTGTACAAGAATTTAGGGGTATGCTTCTGGTATTATCATCCAACTTTGATGTCATGTTGAAAAATTATTTAGTGTCTTAAAACCAAGTCTCAAAGGTTGATATCCAAAAAACATCGGTATCTATGAAGATATAGATTGAAGATCTATTAAGGTTGAAATGGAGGTTTTATTTACATATCAATATCATGGTTTTAATAAGAAGAGAAAAATGGAATTCAATGGAAAATATATGAACTGTGGAAATAAAAAGATGATATTTTCTTTATGCTCAAATTGTAGGAATAATCCTAGAGGGAATTTTCATAAGGGGGATATTAAATATTATATATGTGAGAATGACAGTCATTAAGTAGATGAACAATAATTTATGGGAACAAGTTAGCTAATTATGTGAATAATGAGAAATCCCCATAAAATACACCTACCACACATTAGTGTTTCAATTGAAATGAGTTTGATCATTATACTAAACAGTACCCATGTTTGAGGTTTCATGACTATGATCAACTCCAATAACCTAGAAAGATAAAGGAAAAAAAAACTTAATAAATCATGATGGTTGGTGTGAATCTTAATAATTATGGCACAATAATCCTCCCCTACTTGGTTGTAAATTTAATGTTTTATTTTATATCATTGATCTATTTTAAAATATTATTCTTCATCCTTATGTGAAATCTTGTTTTATTATATTCCTCTACATGAATTAGGGAATAATGAATTCACATTTTAAAAATAGTTAGTATAAGTCTAATGCCACGATTTCAACAGAAATGATTTTTTATATGATAATATCTTATTCATGGAATAAAGGATAAATATATTTTGCAAGAATTTATGACTCCAAGTAATATTAACTTATGAAAATATGGATAAAATCTTTAGATTATGATTTTAACGGTGATCTTGTGTAGAAATTTATTTTCACCCCTTTTTAGGTTTTATATGATCAGATTTTATAAATATTAAGGATATTATATGAGATATTTATGGAAATAAAACCCTTTGGGTTTTTATATAGGGAGAATTTTATTTAATGATGAATTCCTTCACACATTTTGGACATATGATTTTAGGAAACGGTACCCTTTATTGTTTATATAATCTTTTTTGAGATAATTATGGGATATATTTGATCACATTACAAAGTTAGAACAATTTATTTCTATCATAGAATGATTCTCTTCGGATCATCATTCTAGAATTCTAATTAAGGAAGTCGTATGGTTTCATGGATTACCACATACAATTTTATCTTATAAAAAACTAGATTTTATATAAATGTATGGGGTAAGTCATCATAAAAATAATGATATAGAGTTCATATTCATCATTATGTATCATCCTCAGACTGATGTTTTGTTTGAGAGAATAATTCAAAAACAAGAGGATATGATAATATCTTGTTATAAATATTTCTATTTTGGTAGGATCCCCACAATCCTCATATTTAGTTTTCATACAACAATATATTTTATTGAATAAACAGATCCCTTCTTATGAATCTCTTTATAAAAATTATTTATATAACTCTTAATTACTAGTATGAGGTTATAGTAAGAATGTTGTTGGGGCCTCAACTACATGATGGCATGGAAGCAAAGGTTAGATCTGTTTAAAAAATGTAGAAATTAAAAAAAAATTGA
Source organism: Viscum album (assembly GCA_963277665.1). NCBI lineage: Eukaryota > Viridiplantae > Streptophyta > Magnoliopsida > Santalales > Viscaceae > Viscum > Viscum album. The sequence continues at coordinate 1,879,946,879 of OY728161.1, forward strand.
AATGAATGTTATGTAGGTAATCAACTATGTTGTCTAGAATATGATGTTGGACAGAAGGTGATTCTATGAATATATCTTTGGAAGAACGATGGGGAAACTACACCCATATTATATAGGTCCCATTAAATTACATGATCATTTTAGGACATTATCTTATTTTTTGTGTGCCCAAAAAACCTATTTCATGTTCACAGTGGTTTCCATATATGAAACTTGAGAAAGTACACCCCTAAAATATTACATTTAATGAGCGATACTATCATAGCACTATGAAATGAAATTTCTTATGAAGAATAACCTCTAGAGATTTTCTATCAAATAGATAATGTCCTATAAAACATGACCACTGACCTGGTAAACTTTTTATAGTGAAACCACTAGCTTTAAGAAGCTACATTGTAACATAGATACAAGATGAGGTAGAATTACCCTTATTTTTTTTATCATAGTGGTGAATTTTGAGAAAAAATTTCATTTTAAAGGGGTAGAATGTAACACCATGAAAATTTATATATTATATTTTTTCTAGTAAAATAAATTTCATTGATAGCATTTTTTACACACAATTCAACATTATTCTTTCATTACCTGAAACACTATATTATTAATTCAATATATAAAACACCATATTAATCTTGGGTTACACATAACACTAGGTTACCTTATGTTACACATGACACAGAGTTTTAAAAAAATCATGATATATTATTAATATTATTCATACACTGCCCTTATAACGTAGATTTTAAACATAGAGACATGAATAGTAATAACAACTTTTAAAATTTTAATTATATTTGTTTTATATAATGTAAATCGATTGATATAAAGGAATTACATTTTTAGATAAGACTTTATATGTTTTGAAAAAACTATTTTCTCAAAATATGACTACCCTTTATTTTTTTCACAATAATAAAATTAATTTTTTGAAAAAATATAAATTTAATTTCATAAAATAAAATTGTTTTTCAAAATCATCATATTAAAATTATCTTATGGTGAAGCTTTGATAATTTTTTCAAAAGATAAATTATTGTTGACGAATAGAGAAAAAATTAACAAAATAATTGAATATTTCCTTTTAATTAAAGTTATTTAAAAAGTTAAATATTATTTTCATTTATATAAAGTAAAATTAGTTAAATAATATATATATTAATCCAATTATTTCATTAAAATAATTTTAATATAAAAGTTTGATATAAAAACATGATAAATTTTTGAACATTTTTCTCTCAAAGCCCCATTTTTTCATTTCGTTTGCAGGATTAATTTTAAATTAAATTTTAAAAATTATTTTCTTTTTATTTGGAAAAATGGATTTAAATATTAGAATTAGAATAATTTATATTATCTTAAATCTTAATCTTCTTTTTTATCATAATGATTTGTAAAAACAATTAAAAATCAATTATCATGATTATAGTTCAATGTAGATTTTTCTCGTTACATGGGTTTGTATTAATATTAATTATCCACAAATGTATAATTTTAATTGCATAATTTTATTTAATATTTATAATATTATTGTAAAAATTATCAAAAATGGATCAGTTTTTTATTCTTTAAAGATAAATTTCCTAGGTTAAAAAAAATTACTGGGGTAAAAATTAAATTGCTAAAAGTGAGTAAAACTTAAATTTTATGTAATAAAATGTTTAAAAAATGTGTGTTTTTTGTGTTGGAGTTGAGGCTATACAACATCACCCCTAAAATCCATTATTAATCAATTATGTAACAACATGAGGTTAGTGTGACTTTCCAGTATAGAATACTTTTAAGTATTTATAAAAAAGCCACTCATCCTCAATTGTAAAAGTGCACTCACCCCATCACTTATTTATAACCATAAATCCATTCATATCAACCAAAAAATGAAAAAAATACCTAATAACATTATTATAAACATTATATATGTTATATTTATTTCAAAAATACCTACCCCATGGGCCTTAAAATGAGATTCAAATGAGGTTTATCTTAGAGAAGGTAATTCTATTAATAAGCATTTTTGTGATATTTTTTTTTGAACCATAAATTAGGACATAACAGATAAAATTTAACAAAACCTATATCATCCATATAAATATATTTTAACATGTTAAAGTAATAATATTTATCACTTTATATTTCCATACAATGGGTTACGAAATCATTATTCATGTATATAGTGAATTGCCACCTCACAAATTGATGTCATTTGTTTTCCCATTACAACCTATCACATCCAATTATAATGGTGGATTTAATATTTATATATTATATTTATGATATTAATATAATTCTATAATTATTATATCACACATATAATAATAGTTTCCATTTTTTCGAATATGACAATGTTGTTCGTGTGTGCAGCAGACTACATCCTCGTGAAGTGATGTGATAGATTTGAGCATTATATGAAAGGTAATAAAAATGTGTTTAATGGAAATATATGATATATATGATATAAAAATGAATTTTTTATACTAATATGTAAATTAAATTTCATTCTTCCAATTATTTTAGAAAATGGAAACAACTTTATTGTGTACATACATCCAACCATCTCCATAAATGGTGTATTTAATTTTCTATCTATAAATTTAATGGATGAAAATAAATATGTATATAATTAATATATATTATATTTATATCATATTTATTTTGGATCATAATTTATATAATGTTGAAAAAATACAAGAGGGTGTGAAGTTTAAGTTTATGAAATCATTTTTATACATAGATAAAACATAGTTTAATAGATTTAAACTATTCATATTCACAAAAATATTTTGTATTTCAAAAAATAATCAGACAAGGGCCTGAATCCGATGGACAAAGTATCATAATCATTAGGTTATGATAACTATTTCACAGGTCTTATTTTAAATTAATCTTTAAAATAAGAAAAAGATTTAATCATAGTAGGTGTGACATGGATCGTAATCACAATGCTTTTGATAAATAGAGTGAAAAAATTACATATTATACCATAATGAATATAGAATCATATTGAGTAAATGAATTTATCATAATCACATAGATCATAATTACAAGGATCCTAATTATATAAAAGATAATAGAAAAATTAATATATAAGATGATTCACTTTCAATTATAATGAATCAGAAATGTAAAAGAAGTAAATGAATACAATTATGTTAACCCAAAGATAAGGGTATACAGTAAACTTGTATAGAGGTCTCTTGATTTATACATTCAATAAAATATGCCTTATCCACACCAGGTTAATCCCCTAATAAGATGATTGTCCTCTATCATGCAATCGCCACAAGCCATTGATCAAGAATATGATCAACACCTCTGTATTCAAATCATCAGAATCCCTAAATCCGAAAAATATCATAATAGCAAGCTTATTGTTCATATAATCCCTCAATTGTAATCATAGTGATCTTCTTTTTATGATGAAAAACAAAACTCTTGAGGATTACAAGTATGTGGAACAAGTATTTCATGAATTTTACACTTCATAGTTTTCACATGTAGTATAAATTTTACAGAGCTCTTGTAGAGTGTCTCTAATTCATCAATAAGTATCTTGAGCTCATTCAAATGACCTGGTTTTTATAGGCCTTCATGCTAATGGTCATATTGATCTCTAATTATTATATTTTCTCTTTAAATATCAGAGGTACATGGACACATAGTACTCCAATGGTTATATTAAAACGGAAATGACAACATTGTTTTATAATGCATATTAAAATATAATTCAAGAAATCATTCTAATTTAATGGTTTTCATTTCATTATGATACAATTTTCAATATAATAAAAACTAAATGTAAAAGGTTTCTGTTATTTTTTTAAGAGATTCAATATGTCTTATATCATTTAAATACTATTATTAGTATGAAAACTAGAAAGTTCAGGATAAAAAATTTTATTGGGTGTGTATGATTTAAATAATATCCATGGTTATTATTATAATCATGGAATGAATTATTTTTCCAAAACTCATGAGTACGATTATTATTGTATGCATATACAAATATAATATTAATAAAATATGAATCATAAAATCTTAATTAATTTATAGTAAAATGATATATGATTCTATTCATAAGAAACTTAAATATAAATGAGTTAGTAATTTGGTATTTAGAAAAGAGTTTTTGATTTCATAAAAAAAGAATAGATAAGTCAAAATAAGACTTTTGACTCATAAATCTATCCCTTTTTGGAAATCATAAACCAAAAGTCTAAACTAGAAAATTACTATAAAAAAATTATGTTTGAAATAGATTTAAAGAACTATCATATTCAAATGTAAATATGTATACTTATCTTTATTTGAGTTTTATAACTCTTCTAAAAATGATGTTAAATAAGACTAAATCCCCCTTAGGAAAACAAAATCCCTAAGGATAATATTATCTTTATTTAATTAAAATAATCCTCTTTATTAAAGGCATTCACCTTCTATTTTTGTCATTCTCCTATTCAATCCCTATAAAATACATTCTACCCCTTTCAAATAGAATCTCCCCCATTATAAATCTTTCACTCTCTTTATGATTTACAAAATTTAATAGGTAAGGTCTTCTAATACATGTAAAATGGTTAGAGAGGCAAAAATACATGATGTAAAAAATAATTTGATCACCTAGACTAATTGAAAGAACATACATAAAAAATTAAAATGGTCCATCAAATTGTTTAATTATGTCAAAGTTTTTCATTGAAATTTCAAAAAAATACAACAAGAGTTTGAAAATAAAATATTTATTCTCCTTTTCCATTTTCTTTATTCCAGATATCTAAGATCAGTTTCTCCATTTTAGTGAATTATTTCATATCATCCATTATCGTATGATGAGATTACATCTGGGATTGAAGAAAAACTTCATGTTCTTCAAAAAACAAGTCTTGGGTATGAATCTTTTCCTCCTATGGTTTCAAATTTTATTCTAGAGTATGAATCATGTCATCCTGAGATTTTATTTTATGATCATGATCATTAATTATATATATCATCAATATATTTTGATTTTTGAAATAGATTATATCATCATTGTAAAACATCAACCGTGAGACTTCCGATTAGATAACCTTCACCTTTATTTCAATATCTTTGAAAATATTTGATTGGGAATCATATATGCTTTTTAAGTCTTTCAACTTTCGAGCAGTATCACTAAAAAAAGTTTTGACTTAAACTGTGACTTCATTCATAAGTCTTATAATATCTTAAATTGAATTTTCATGAAGTTTAATATTTGAATCATATTTATATGAACACTTCACCATTTTATTTAAATCCTTTATTTATTCCGTTGATAATTCTTTATACACATTGAATTCAGGATCAAGATTGATCAATATTTGTCTTAGAATCTTGATTGAGTTCAGTCTTTTGTTTTGGTTATCTTTAACTACATCAATTTTCCTTTTAATCCATGGAAGACAAGGAATTTAATTTTCATTTCCTTTTAGGAATTAAATAACATGTTGAACTCTTTTCAAACAAATTTTTTTGTTTGAATCAATTTCTTCCACATAATCATTAATTTATACTGAATGACATTCGACATAATCTTTTTCCAATACATGGTTATGATCTGCATCATACTGGGTATCTTCCTATTTTTTGGATATATGAATGAATTTCTATGCTTGGGTTCTCTTTGTATCTTTTTTTGAAGAATCTACTCCTAGGGATGGTTATTATTAAGATTTATCTTCTGAATATCGTACTCCTATTTTATTAAATTAAGATTTATATTTGTGATTAGAATCCTTATCAATATCATCTTATTGCTTTTCTTCTTCTTCTTCTCTTTTTTTATCCTCTTATTTTTCTTCTTCCTCCTCTTTATTTCATTCTTCCTCTTACCCAAGATACTCATCTATTTCTCTAATTTCAAAATCTTCTTATTCTTATGAGAATTATTTTTGAGTATCCTTTTGTTGTGTTGATTCATTACCCACTTTTTTCATAATCATTCCCTAGTCTTAGACCGAGGGAGTGATTGTTCTTTTTTGAATTACATCCCTAATAGCAATTTCAACACTAGATTTTCAACTCTTTTAAATAATTAATAAATATCTAAAAAATCAAACTTTATCTTTTTTCATCTTTTTTTCTTATCTTCTAATTTATGAACATATTGAGTCTGATTTTTTTCATCTAGGGCTTCTGCTATATTAAGATCAAACTGTCAATCTCCTTCTTTTCATTCGACATGATCTATTCTCCATTAGTTATCTATTTCATCAGATACATTCTTTTAATTCTTTGGTTTAACTACAGAATCAAAGTTAACATTCTCTTCTTCCTCAAAAACAATCAGAAATGATTTTTTTGGAATACAATAAATTCCTCCTGCTATTTATTTTAGAACTTAACATTAAATATCTTTGGAAAAATCTTTTGATTTTGAATCAAAATTAAATTTATTCCTCTTTATCATATCATCACTCATCAATGTAACTTTGAAATTTCTCAGCACTGACTTGAGTGGATGATTATTGGATTTTAAAATTTGAAAAAGAAACTTTCTCAAAATCACTGGAAACATAATCAATTTAAACATAATTTCTCCCCACATTAGGTTTTTGATGATTATGAAGATATAACCCACAAAATTCAGTTTCTTCATATTAACCAAATAATCAAGGATGAAGTCATCAAAACCCATCAAGGTTTCTCTATCACCTTTTATAGGAATCATAAAACCTTACATCCAGAGTGATGTTTGAATATTGTTCACTAAAGAATGAGTATTTTTTATTTTGTCTTCATGAATATATAAAATATATTTCTTGAAACATTATGTATTGAAGGTTCCTTTTAATTTTATTAGATTATGAGAATGAAAAAAGGCATCACCTTCTTATGGTACACTAATAAAATTTGTATTATGAATTTTAGATAGATTAATATCTCTAGTATACATTAAAAAGGATAATTTTTAATTTCTATCAACTTTCACAGTACTATATTTTTTTCTGAATTCATTGATGATTATAGGATCTTGGTATGTTTTGGTTTTCTACACCCAAATGGATTCCCATCAATGGAATTGAATAATTCTTTTCAAAAATTAATTATACATATCATGTAATTCTATGGTTACTAATATTTATCTAAAAAAAATCATCCCTGAGAAATATTTTGGGGAAACCGGAGCCTTCATTTTTAGAGAAAAGGTGTGACAGGTTTCAATTGTTTATGACATGTGTATGAAGAAAAATATTTCTCACAGAAAACATTAGACTTGGCTACATGAGGGAGGTAGAGGGTTAGTGAAATGAAGAGACAATTAATGTAGGGTATGAGAGTGGTTCCCTTTATATAGTTGATGAAACATTACATTAGAACTTTTATAACTCATATTAGACCAAAAATATCCAATGGTTGAATTATTTGAAATCTTGAAGATTTTTTAAAGAAAAAAAGTTATAGTGTTCAAAATGAATCTGATAAAAGGTTTTAAAAATAAATACAAAAAAATAAAATTGAGTTGAATTGATAAGATAAGAAAATTATACCTTTTATAATCTCATAATAGATCTATTGGTTTCGATATTTTTTTCTTCAAAAAATAAATTTGAGTATGAAAATAAATTGAGTACAAAAAATATATTTCTACGAAAATTTTTGAGAATAAAAATTTTTTAGATTAAATATTTATGAGTACAAAAACTTCTAAGTAAGAAAAATTTCTGAGTATGAAAAATTTATAATTACCAAAAAAATTACTATGTAAAATTTATGAGTAAGAAAAATATGTGTACAAAAGAATTAGTAAATAAAATTACTACGAAATTTTATGAGTATAAAAATTTCTAATTACGAAAATATCTGAGTGCAAAAAATTTATGAGTTCAAAAAGTTTATGAGAACAAAAAATATGATTAAGAAAAAATTAATGAAAAAAAATGAAAAAAATAGACATATGTACTCCCCACTTGTAAAAGAGTAACGTAAGGTAAATAGATTTTTGAAATGAGAAGTAGATATGATTGATTAATTTATATTGATCATTCCTAATTAATATTTAATGTATTAAAAACTATTGGAATATACTGTTTTTATAAAAATATCATCAAGTTGTTCTTGTGTTACGATTAATTGTAAAATGATTTATCTTTTATATTTTTGATAAATAAGAAAATGATGCTTAATATCTATGTGTTTTTCAAGTTAGTTATGTGAGGGGTTTTTACATAAGGCATAGAACTAGTGTTATTATATAGTATTTGAAATTAGTACAACACAGTACATATTCAGTGAGTGTGTGTTGCATCCACAACACGTGAGCACAAAAACATCAAACTGTCACATATTTATATTCAGTAGTGAAAAGTGTTACTGAGTGTTGTCTCTTACAAGAACAAGAAACTATTGAATCCCCTAAGAAATGAAATGTTTTAGATATCTTTTTTCTATCCATTATACAACCACCAAAGTCATCATTTGACATTATTTTTAGAACAAAATCGTTTCTTAAAGAATAGAACAGTCATAAATCCATTGTTCCCTTTAAAAAATGAAAAAAAAAATTTACATCTTTTAAATTGGATTCCATTGGATTTTCTTGATACCATTTACATAAGCATATTGAAAACATTATGTCTGGATGACTAGCTATTATATTAAACCTCCTATCATGCCTCTAAAATTATTTGATTTAATGGTTATCCCGCTTCATCAAGTGAAAGAGTATTTTATGTACCGATTGTTGTACTAATACTTTTAGTATTTTCATATACAAAATTTGTAAGATGGTATATAATATAATTATGTTGAGATATTTAAATCCCTTATAGTTTTTTTGAAATTTGAAAAAATACATAATGTTAACTCACCCATCGTACTCATTTCCAACCCATGTTTCATAAGATTTGAAAAATAATCTGTTAAAGATTACTATGTTTATCTAAATATAATTTAGTCAATAACTATTTGAATAACCAAAATATTTTTTTCATTCATTATCAAAAAAATTGGATTAGTACTTCCCTTAACAAAATTGTTTTGTAACAAAAATCATGTTAATCTCTCATACCAAACTCTTGGGGATTATTTAAATCCATATAAAACTTTTGTAAGTTTAAAAATATATCCATGATTTTTAGTATCTTCAAATCTAAGAGGTTTTTCCACCAAAAATTCTTATTGAACATATCCATTAATAAAATCACACTTTACAACCATTTGGAAAATATTAAAATTAAAGAATGCTATAAAGGATAATATTATTCGAATAGATTCGAGTCTAAAAATCGGAGAATAGGTTTATTCATAATAGATTCCCTCTTGTTGATTATAACCATTAGAAACTAATCAATATTTATTTATAATTATTATTTTATTTTCATCAAATTTGTTTCTGGAGACCTTCTTTACTCCAATTATAGAGGTTTTTTTAACGTCTTTCAACCAAGGTCTAGGATTTATTCCATTATTACTCATTTAGTTTATATGGAGTTAATTTAATACAATATTTGTCACATAAATCTTCATCAGTAGTTCTGGGTTCCAATTGATAAAAAAAGTCTAAATGTTCTACTTCATTTCTCAAATAAATTCTAGTCCTTACAGGTTGATTTACATCACCAATGATACTATACCTGGGATAATCCTTATGAAACAACTGACTTTGGTTTTTTAATACTTGTTCATAAACATAGGATAGAAATTTATTGTGATTTAATACTTTAGAAACAATTTCTTGATTATTTTCATTATTACAAGAGTCTTTTATCAAAGTTTGATAATCAGTTTTAGAATACTCATCAGAAGCTATAGGTTGGAATTATTTAAATACAAAAGGGTCAGTTTCATCAAATTTGACATGTATTGTTTCCTCAATAGTATGAAATTTTTTATTAAAAACCCTATAATACATAGAAGTATTATAAAATCCTAAGAATATACCTCCATCATATTTGGGTGCGAATTTATGTAAATTATATTTTCTATTCAAAATGAATACTTTTCATCTGAATACTTTGAAGTATGAAACTTTTGGTTTTTTTCTTGTCCATAACTCATAAGGTTTTTTATTGAAAAATGGTCTAGTTAAAACATTATTTATAGTATAGTAAGTATTACTCACTAATTCTACCCAAAAATATTTTTCAATATAATATTCACTCAATATGGTTTTTGTTATCTCTTAAAGTATACTATTTTTCTTTCAATAATACCATTTTATTGATGAGTTATAGGAGATTAAAAGTTTTGTGTAATGCCTTTATTATATAAAATGTTTTAAAATCATATATTACAAATTGTCCACCATGATCACTATGAATAGTTATCAGTGGAATTTTTATCACATTTTTTACTTTGAATACAAAAGTTTTACAATAACAATAGTTTTCTGATTTCTTTTCTAGAAAATAAACCCATGTGTATCTTATGTAATCATCAACTAAAAAAATAAATAGTACTTTCCTCCAATACTTCATGTTTGTGTAGTATTTTATAAGCCAATTTGAACCAAAATGAAAACATCAGAAGTTGAGAATTGACTAATAGATTTAAAGATCAACTTATGTCAATTTCTATTTTGACAAGGGTTACAAAATTTTAAAGAATCAAATATAAGTTCAAGTATATGCTTAACAATTATTTTATTAGAAATTTTATAATAGTTCCTATGGTTAAATTTTCCTAACCTTATATTCCATAACCAATATTTATCTTCCATTTCACTAAAAAAGGTAATTCTTGGCTCCTAAGGTATTCTATGTTTAGTGTGTAAACATCTGCTTGCTGATTGGTAGAAGGAATGAATTTATTATTGGTATTGTTTTCTATACATTTATCATTCCAAAACTTCACAAGGTAAAATTCATCAAAAATCAAATTATTCTTATAAGTTTGTTCTTAATACCTTTTACATATAAAACAATTCAAATCAATTCTTTTCCAATAAGAATAATATAACATATACCAACAATCTTTTTTTGAGCATTGTCACAATGGTAACTCTTTCATATTTCATTTCAATGAGTTTTTCAAAGAATTCTTGGTTACTAGTCATACACCTGGAACATCCACTATCCTTGTACCATATTTTTTTCCTGGTAAATCCTTTTTTTATTGAACACCAAACAATTATTCTTTTTGAGTCAAAACTTTCATGGATCGAGAAATTATAGAAAGTAACATATTAGGAATCCATGTTTTTTTGAAAAAGGGGATTTATTGTATCCCAAGGATTTAATTTTATTTAAATAAAAAAATTTATTCTAATGTCATCCACATTGACATTGAGTACAAAAAATAAAATTTTTATGAAAAAAATAGTTTTTTCTAAAAAGTGGTTTTGAATGAGAATAACCAATTCCATAATTTTTTTAAGATAGTGAATTTGTGTATACATATTATCAAAACCTTCCTTTCTTGAAATAAAATTTTATAGAAGTTTATTAAGGGAAAAACTTTCAGAATTTGGTTTTACAAGTAAATACTTATCCTCAAAAATGTTAGTTTTTGTATAGAGTGTTGTTTTAAAAACATTTTTTAGAAATGACTTTTTAAAAATATTTAGCAAGATTACCCTTATTAGAATTAGAATCCTCAAGGTTTTTGGAGATGGAATTAATTTCCCAAAAAAAAAATTCAAGATATTTTGATAGATCTGATACTTCTCTTTTTAGAACATTTATTCTAGAATTTTCTTTATCATGTTTCTGGAAAACTTTTTAATTGTCATTTTCAGACTATTTTAAAAATCTTGAGACTTTTTCATATGAAGGTAAAGTATTATCTTCTACTGAGGAATTTTCTTCATCAGAAGAAAAAAACTATTCTCATCAAGATTGATTGAATTTGATGAAATATTTTTAAAAAAATCTAAAGTGTGAACCTTATCCATAAAACATTGGCATTCAAAAGGCATTCAACCATAGAGGTGAATATTCTACTATATGGAATTTTCATTTTCTAAAGAATCATCATAAGAATAAAATCCACTAGCATTCCATGAGTCATTGTCTTTCAATCCATTCTTTACTTTAATCTTGTAATACTTTTTCTAGTTTCTATCAGAATTCATTTCATTTATATCTTTATTTTTAATATTTGGAAAATCGGGTCTTATATTTATAGCCTTTTGCATTTATAACTGGTAACATTTGTATATTTCTTATCCTTGTGACATTTCTTATAACAATAATAACATTTTTCATTCCAATAATATTTCTCACCTTTCAGGAAAGATTGGATAAATCATTTTTTTAATTTGTTATTCACATGAGTCTGATTGAACAACCACTTTATTTTTCTTTGATGAATTAAATATATTTTTATGAGTTTAGGAATTCATTTGATTTGAAGTGGAAGTAAAAGAACATCCTCTGTTATCTTTTTGGAATTTTAAAAATATCTTTCAAATTTATTCTCATATTGAAAAATAGTTCCAAACAACTCATCCAGAGTAACATTTATGACATTTATTGACTCATCAACAATAGTTCCTTTTTATTCCAATTCATTTGGTATAATATATATAATCTTCTCTACAATGATATCATAATCTGATCCTTTATCTCCAATAGATTTTTTTTGTTTACAATTTTCATGAACCTTTTTTGTACCTTAACAATAGGTTCTCCATAAGGAAAATAAAAAATCTTGATAATCTTCTATTAGAAAGTCTCTTCTAGTTTCAAAAACTTTAGATGTACTAAAATGAGTAATTTATAGCTTCTTCCAAATACAGTTTCATACTTGACAAGATGAAATATGGATATATGTATTTCTAGTCATAGAACAATGTAATGTATTTAGTACCTTATAATTCAATTTATATTCAACTTTATCTTTATTGGTAATGGTTCTAACTTCATTGTTAGTAATTTTATAGTCACCAGTTAGCATAAAAAAATTATCTACTTTAGTTTTGATTACAAAGGTCTCCATTCAATCTCTCTAGTATTCATTATAATTTCAATCAAAAATTGGTGGTCTTGTGGTATTTATATTTTCAGTTGATTTGACATTTAGGCCTCCATATTTAGAATAATATATTTTTTTAATACACATTACTATAACTAATATTTATCAAAAAAAGTTTATAAAAGAAATATAACTAACTTTTAAAAGTAAAGTAAATATTTAAGTAGTAGAAACCTCATCTGATACCAATTGATGGATCATAATTTTAATTCAGATAAAAATATACCATAGGGGGTGAATTTTATGTTTAAAAACAATTATTTTTATACTTAGAGAAAACATAGTTTATTAGGTATAAATTGATCATATTCAAAAAACTATTTTGTATTTAAAAAATAATTAGATAGGGCCCTGGGTTTGATTGAAAAAGTATCAGAATCAATATGTTATGATAAGTATTCCATAGGTTCCATTTGAAATAAATTTTCTATATAATAAGTAATTGATTTAATCAGAGTATGCGTGGTATGTATCGTAATCACAATGGTTCTGATAAACATAGTGAAATAATTAATGATTCCATCGTAAAGAGTATAGAATCATATTGAGTAAATGAATTGATCGTAATCGCATAAATCATAATAATAAAGATTATAATCATAGAATAGAGAATATAAAAATGAATATATAAAATGACTCACTTTCTCTTATAATGTAGTAAAAATATAAAACAAGTAAATGGGAACAATTATTTTAACCCAAATATATGTGTATCCAATAAACATGAATACAGGTCCCTTGATTTATTCATTTAGGAATGTTTTTCCTACCCATACTAGGGTAATCCCTCAATAATATGGTCAACCTCTGTCTTTCTATCCCTATATGGCCTTGATCAAGAAGGTGATTGAAACCTTTGTCTCCTTATCCCTAGATTCCCTCTATATGCAAAAGATCAGCAAAGTTGCCTTCTTATCGACAGAATCCCTCAATAGTTGTCACAACGATCATCATTGCATGAAGAAAAACAAAAATCTTGAGGATTACAAGTATATAGAGAAGGTAGTTCACTAATTGTGTAATTCATATTTTTCATATGTAGCAGCAATTTGATAGATCTCTTGTAGAGTGTCTCAAGTTCATCAATTAGTAGATTGACCTTGTTCAAATGACCTGCAATTTATAGGCATTCATCCCAATGGTCATCATTATCTCCAATGGTTGAATCTTATCATGAAATAATGGATGGATTTGGAATCCTAGCACTCTAATAGTCATCTTATAGTTGAAACAATTGCATCCTTTTATAATGCATATTGAAATAGAAAACACATCATCATTTTGATTTAATAGTTTTCCTTTCATTATGATATAGTTTTCTAGATATTGAAAACTAAATGTAAAATTGTCTGATGTTTTTTGAAATTAAAGGCAATACGATTTATATCATTACCAAAATATTTTTTGTTACAAAAACTAGACAGTTTATGATAAAAACATATTTGGTGTGTACAATAGAAACGGTATCCATGCTCGTTATAATAATCATGGAATGAATCATTTCTACAAAACTCATGATTATTATTATTATTATTATATTCATATAAAAATATTGTGTTAATTAAATATGAATCATAAAATTTTAATGAATGTCCCGTAAAATGATATATGATTATATTCTTAAATTTTATAAATATAAAGGAGTTAGTAATTAGGTATTTAGAAAATAGTTTATGATTTCTAAAATAAAAGGAATAGAGAATCAAAAAGAAGCATTTCACTCAACATCTTATTCTTCTTTATATTATATGTTAATGATCAATGTAAAAGGACTAAAAATATCATATCAAAACATACACAAAAAATAAATCATTTATTACCCGAAACGTGACATTAACCAATTATTATTAGTAAATAGGTAATGAAATGACATAAGTAAATAAAATATGTTTTAATATATATAATTATTTTTCTATAATATATTAATAATAGAAATATATTTATTATGCAGGATATTTAAACATGTATGAAATAATTCAAGACTTATTATAATGGATTTCAAGTCTCTCTTTTATTTCTTCGAGACATATGAAAATTCAACACTTTTTTATTTTGTGTGGTGAATATACAACCCCTTTTTCATTTTACATATTTAATTTATTTATTTTTAGGGTATATAGTTTTTCATTAGATTTGTTTCTATATTGGGGATTACTATTAAAAAGTATACTTAAGTGGTAAGAGATTTTTTCCTCACTTTTATTTTTATTTGAGTCACATTCTATATTCACCATGTTCATATTTTATGTGGTGGGAATACATTCACTCCAAATTCTTTTCTTCCATTTTATGAATAAACAAATTTATGGAGGAGTGATAACCTCACAATATTGAGAACCTCATAATTAATTGGGTAATGATTAATGATATATGAGTTCAATGGGTATAAATGAGGTTATCAGAATCCTGAAAGTGGGTAACTAGAAGGCCATCCCAAGCCTAAAGAAGGTACAGAAGTGGTTATCCCAATCCTATCATGTTATGAATTTATTGGTGGTTATCCATGACATAATATTCTGTATTCTTATGTCTATTACTCAATTTTATTTTTAATTCCAATGTTATTCTCTTGGGGATCATGTCTTTCAATTCCCTTATGATTTAAATCTTATTAAGTGCTAGTTTTTATTCCATTGTTCAAGGTTATGTTATTTGATATGAAGGGTAGGGTTTTCAAATATTATGATCATGTTATCATACCCCTGTACTCATTTTATGATCATTTATATAACTTTTACCATTACTGAGAAAGTAACATCAACCATTCTTATGTTTACTTTCCTCAGGTTATGAAGAATGGATTTTTTTAGGTTATGTTTGTGTAGGGTACTTAAGGGAAAATTCATTATGGTAAATGTTTATGATCATTCTCTAAATTGGAAGATTGTGTACCTAGTATACAAAGACACAAAACTATCAGATTCATCAAGCATTATTTTTAGAAATTTATTGTATATTCATCTAAAATGATGTTATATTAATATATGAAATGAATGGGTTGATATATGAATCATATTAAAGTTTCATGGTTTGGTGATAGGTTATTACTAAGTGTGTATATTACCCAAAGAAACTATCTAAAGATTATTTAATTATCCAAAATTATTAATTCATGTATCGAGACACCCCTTTTTAAATTCCAATATCCTTTTATTTGGTTCTAGCATGGTCCATTGGATATTGGAGACCCTTTAGAGTGGATTTTGGCTTCCCCACCCCCACCCCCACCCCTCATAAAGGATCAAAGTGTCAGGGTGTGTGTTAGATATCATTCAGCAAGGGAAATATTCTTGATCATTAATTATCTTTTATTCAATTCTCTCATAATTTAGGATTGTTATATCATCTTTTTTTAATTAGATCTATATATTTCATTATTCAGGTATAGAACTAATAATATTTATTATTCATTATATCCTTAAACACTTCATTGATGTATCTTATGTTGAGGTGGTGTTTTTTTGGATTTGAGGTACGTGGTTCAAATAATTATTTCCCTACTCATGAAATGTTAATTACATTATTTATTTAAAAATAATTTCCAATTTATTTCCAAACCATTAATTATAAATACTTTATAATTTATTTCAAAATTACATTTCATTTTGAAACAAAAACCATTTTTAAATTCTTTGATAATACTTGAGGGTTTTTTGGAAATATGGAAAAAATTGAAAAATTATTTTATGAAATGGATTGAAGTTGATACTAGATTAAAATTAATTTAAAATAATAAAAATTTTAAATGTCATGAACTTGATAAAAACATATTATTTGGATTTTAACATAAAAATGATTGTTCAAACTTGAAATTGGGAATTAAAAAAGTGTACGATGAAATGACTTCAAAAAAATGATTTAAATGTGATAGATTGATTGATTAATTAAACCAATATGTGATCTTGAGTATTTTATGGGTGATTACGACATTAAAGCTATGAGAATGAACTTATAGAAAAGGAATGACAATTTTAAATCCTAAAAATAATAATTCAGCTTGATTATCTCCAATGGGGTATTTATTGATTCATTCATGATGGTCTGAGTATTGGGGATATGGGAACACTTTATTCCAGTTTTTATTAAATTAGTAGTGTAGGGATCTAGGCACCGGGAAAAAATAAATCACAAGGTATATGACCATGGTGAATGGTTTTTATTTAATTATAACTTTCTATTTTTTATTGAACTATTTTTTCATCTCATTATATTTTATAAAAATGTTCATTTAAGACTATTTTTTATATACTTTATATCTATGTTATTTGAAGGATTTTTTGAGA
Organism: Viscum album; assembly: GCA_963277665.1. Lineage (NCBI taxonomy): Eukaryota > Viridiplantae > Streptophyta > Magnoliopsida > Santalales > Viscaceae > Viscum > Viscum album. The sequence goes on from OY728161.1 coordinate 1,879,964,092, forward strand.
AAAATGTGAAAAAAAATTTCCATGGAATATTATTTTTGAAATTTAAGTGGATAAGGTTTATTTTTCATGTAATTTATTATGTGGCATATGAAGATAACATATTGTAATATTTTTAACATACCTTACATTTTCATTTTGGAACTTTAATATTATATTATTTTTAGGTCCATAAAATGTGAATGTTACACTTGGACATTACATGTTTTATTGACTAGTGGGACCTTGGATATTGGTTGTGTCTACAAGAGATTTCATCCACTTGTTGCAAGATGACTTTGGGACATTGCCTTACTAGATAATATTTTTTTTATTGTGTGGTGTACATTTTGGTAAATATATCTATCGCCTTATGTAGTTTTTATCCTTGATGTGTGTTTTCTATAATTACTATTATATATCATGTGATGTTCTAAGTTGATTACTTATTATTGCATTGAAATCATTCCCCTTTAATTTTTATTGATTCCTAGGCAGTTGAAATAAACCAGTGAGGAAAAACCCATTCAGGCCTTGTCAATATAAGATTGGGTACTTGTATACCATGGTATTCTGGTTGGTTTATGACACTACCCATATGGGAGATCTATACTGACTAGGTACGACTATGTGACATATTCTCCCTCAGGTTTATTTTTTGTGAAATAATCACCCAATGTTAGATTTTGGGAAATAAATAGTCCATCATGACTATTTTTCAATATAAATTATAATTAAATGGTTTTTGAGGCTACTCGAGCCTATTTTTTAAATAATCTAGTTAAATATCAAATTATTCATTGTGGGGATGATGACTAGGATTTTGGGTTATTGTTAGAGTGTTTATTGGGTTTACCCTCTCAGATGGTGTGGTCAAGTGAGGTTGTATTTTTTCCCTCAACATATATAGATAAGGTAGGTAATACCCCTATATACTCATGGAGTGGGATCCACTATATGTGTATCTTATTGAGTTTATATCCCCCTATAATTAAGTCATGAGATCCTCTATCAATGATGTGAGTATACCCCTATATAAAGAGTTATAATTGGGAATGGGACTAAGAAATAGAGTTGCATCCCCTGACATACCGAGGGTATGGGATCCTCTATTACAATTCTTGTGAAGTTACACCGCATTCATGAAATTGGTAGTTCAGATACATGACCGGTGGTATTTTATAAATGGTTCATGGAGTATAGTAATCTATTGACTAATGAGGTTGAATTTGTAATGCAAAGATAGCCATTTATGATTTAATGCATTCTTTTAGTGTTTAGAAAGTATAAGCAGTGAAAATATTTTAGAGACTTTGGATACTTCATCACCTCATAGATAGCTTTTAGATGTGGAATATAGTTATATATCAACATTTTTTTTTGTGTATTTTTACCTATTTTAATCTCCCTTGTTTTCTATTATGATATGAATTTCATTGAATACGTATGAGATGATTGAGACCTATCTTGTTTACTTAAAAATTATTATTATATAAAATATCTGGATTATCCATTCAAGGTTCATTTCTATTTATAGACTTGTGTTAGGGATTTTTTCTCTTAGTTTTATTTAGTTATTTCATTTTTGTTTTTTATTGAATTTGTTTGATTATTTTTATACTCGACCCAACATTGTTTTTGTAACCACATGTGTTGTGTTTATGAATAAAACACATATTATTAGAGATAGCCTCGAAAGATGGGGACCTAGTCTGTCCTATTCAAATGTGATACCTTGGTACTCTTAGTGGAATATTTTTTATGCTTGTGGTCCTTGATGGTTAATGTGATCATTGGGGAAATAAATTATTCTATGGGTATATGTATTGAAGAGGAGAATTCATATGTCTTCAATCTATTAGATTCAGTTACATGTATGATGTACAGTTCAATTATATTTTTTATTATGGATATATATTTTCACTAGTTTTCTCATTTATGTGGAATATTCAGCTATGTTCATTGTATATATAACAGAATGGTGTTTATACTTATTTTATGATCAGAGATATATATCTGTTAAAGGATGTTATATGATAAGGAATTCAACATTGTTAGTTATTCCTATATGGTGATAGTTACTATCCTATAGACTATTTCTGTTCAGATTATGATGTCACTCATGACCTACCACTGACTCAGTATAGCCTAGGTGGGTTGGGTCATATGATATCCTTATAAAAGGATTTTTTTCCCTAGGATATAGATATAGTTAGTATAAATGAAGGAAACATTTGGTAATTTTGGGATATAATTTTTAGTTAATAGTCTCTTCACAAATGAGAGTGGGACTATGGCTCCTAGCATAACACTGGTACAGTAGGGCTTAGGTGCGTTGGGGAATATCAGTGTTGTTTAAAATTTGGCTTATCTAGGGGACATAGTTAGAGATACAAGTTGCTTGAAGAATGTTTTCTGAATTTAGGGTTGGGGAATTTGGCTATGAGACTATGGAGACCAGTGTAGATGACACAAAAATTATATCATTTCTATGACACCACAAGATTTTAAAATAACAAAATTTTTAATAGTATATTCAAAATGTGACATTGTGTTTAGACGAACCAGAACAAATTAATAAAAAAATTATTTTTAAATGGACATTTTTACCTATCCCTTAAATTGTTAGGTAGGAATTGTATAATTTACATTATGAAATATATATATAAAGGTTATAAAAAATATAAAAGTATTTATAAATTCATAGGAAAGAAAAACTGTATTTCTAATAAAATAATTATTTCAAAAGTAAATTTTATATCTTTTTATGAGAAAATATTATCTTTAACATTTTAAAATTTTATAAATGGTATTTATAAAATTCAAATTATTCTTGAATTCAACATATTGATATTAATTTATTATTTGATTTTTGGATTTTTGTAAAAAAATCAATTACTACTGAAAAATAATGATTTTTATAAAATTATAATATCTTTTTAATAAATTATGTAACATAAATGTAGAATAATTATTTTAGTTTTATTTAAAACTAAAATATATTTTATTTAATTATATAAATTCTAATAAATTAAATTTATATCATCGTTATACTAGATTTTAGTATAAGTTTATTCGTTGGCATTAAAACACATATTTTCTGGAAAAAAAAATTAAAGTGAATAATGATTCTACATTTTAATTAATTAAAAAACAATATAAGATTAATTATATTGGGAAACAATCCATCAAGGTAACATTGAAGAATTTTTGGGTTGATTGTGTTGGTTGAAAAATAGTTTTTCCAAGGTATATTGTGGATTCAAGAGAGATTTTTGATACAATATGTTGACAAAGATCCAAGAAAAAGAGATAGATGGCCTGGAAGAAGTAAAACACTACGTACACAATGTGGGGCAATTTTACAGTGATTTCCAATTTTTTTGGGCCCAAAATTTGGAATATGGATAGAATCATGAAACTAGATTTCCTTGAGGACCACTTAAAAATATGTAAATGTATGATTTTCTCAAAGACTAGTCTTCGTGAATGCATTAATATTTTGATGGTAAGCATCTTGATTACAATAAGCATATCCAATGGATAATTTTCTTGGAGCAACACGGGATTGGTAGCACTATGAACATAATAAGGGAGAATCATGAAATGGCGTTGATGTGTTTGGAAGATCCTATAATTAATAGAAACACTTATAAATAGTCCTCTAACCCCTTCAAAAAAAATTCACAAGACTTAAAAAAGATCTTAATGAACAAGATTTTCAATGTTAGTTCATGATGGTTGTTGTTGTGAAAAATTTTGCAAAGGAAGAGAGTTCGAAAATGCAGTAAATGCCAACTGAAATATTTTTTCATCTTGAATGTATTGATTTTCATAAAGGATATAAAATTCCAACTGAAATAGATATTCTTTGAAAAGGAATTAAGAACACATAAGTAAAGAACTTCACGAAGTCTAAGTGAGCTTCATGAAAGAGGTAAGATTCATGAAGAAAGTGATCATCATGAAAGTATTCAAAAAGATATTTCCCATTGAATCTATTGTAAATTGGTATTCATCAATTTGATGAAAGTTGGACTTCAAAAAATCATTTATCTAGAATTGAGGATGTATTCATTAGTGATAATTAATGGACCTACAAGTCTATAAATTGTATGTAAATCCTTTATAAGAGAAGTGGCCAAAGTAAGGGGAAGAATATGATCCTTTCCCACGGCTATGAGCCAATGAATGAGTCATAGGGAGTAACCCATGGGAAACAAGTGAAAATTCCTTAAACCTTGTAAATGTAGTGAGGCTAGTCATATAAGTGATCTATACCAAACCATGAAAGGCAGTGTTCCTAGTCATAAAAGTGATCTTGGATGAACCTTGTAATTTTAAAGTGATCCTTTATGGATTTGGTAAATCGACAACTCATCATTGTAAGCCCCTTGGATGTTGCCCAGTGAGGGTGAACCAAGTAAAGCAATTGTGTCTTGTGGATGATTTCAATCCTATTCATAAATTTTTATGTGAAAGGGATAGAAAATTATTTTTTTAACAGATAAATAAGATTTGAAAGTGGAACTTGTTTTAATATTCCATACCCTGGTTCACCCCCCCCCCCCAAATATATTTAACATGATTAGGATAAAAACTGGTATCAAATAAAAAGGTTAAAATTAGGGTTTCTCTCTCAAGGATTTAAGTGGATTTTGTCTATCAAAAAGGTATTCTAATAATTAATTGGAATAATTTTCATTTGTGGATTAATCTAATGTAGAACTACATCTGATCATTAGGAATGAATGTCCGTACAATAGTAATGCATGTAATTCCATCCAATATCAACAGTGTTTCTTTATTATAAGCTGACAAAAATTAACTGGATGATGACACTAATTGTATCAATGAATTAGGGGGATCCCTACCCAATGAAATATATACAATGGTGATTTCAGTAATTCCATCACATGATATGTGGTAAAATCTACTGAATATTGATGTGGGTGATACAAAAATTAGAGATGCAAAGCTACAATTTCTATGAAACAAGTATGAGGATCTCATAATGCACCATAATGTTTTTGTTGATACATTATTTGATTGGAAAATTTTTTTTGTATAATACATCTGTATTCTCGAAGAAATTATCAATGATATAAAGATTGGTAAGTTTATCTTATTAAAACATCAACCTCGGTTCAATCTGAATGTTTCGGTATTGGAATACAATGATTTTGAGGTGATGAAATTGTATTACTTCCATAGTAATCTTGTAGAAGATAAAATGAGAAATGATAATAATGATGTTGTAGAAAAGGGGAAGTACAAAGGAGTGTTATTCAATTCCATGAAAAATCACACCATTGAAGATGGACTATAAGATGTATAGATGGATGAGTGATGTCATTCCTTTCCTCAGATATTCAAAGAGAAAAGGGAATGTTCATAGGAAATCTCATGCATGAATTATATCGATGTGGAAAATATGGATATCTTTACCAAGGTTCTCCAATAAGTTTTAAGAATATTAAAATGAAGGAGTTAAAATTCCCATGAATAATTATTCATCCTAAGTGAGAGGAAAGAAAATTTTCATCAAAAATAATAATCATCTTTCAAGAGAAGATGATAGTTCCGAGGAATCTGAAGTAGAATAATTGGAGGACTATAAGGATCATGAATTAGATATTATACTATATTTTGTCTTAAATTCTATAATAATAGAATAAATTGACAGTGAAGAAGGATAAATTGAAGTAAGAGTTAACCTTTAGGTTGAATTAGAAGTTTTACTTAAGGAAATAGATGTTTGGAGAGAACAAATGATGAATGCCAATATATTGGTTTATGATGCCAACCTTTATATATAGTAGCATGAAGAAGTGAAGTATGAGATGAATGATGAAATTGAAAAACTAAAATATTTAATTCTACAGAACTCATAAAAGGTTGTTTATTACAAAATCAAAATTGAATAACAGAAAAGAGTGTTTAATAGTTTGACTAATATTTGAAAATATCAAATCAAACATTTTCAAGAGCTCGAGGAGGATATTTTCAGAATGTAAAGGAATGTGAAATATCAAGAGGAACTCTTGATACTGGTAAAGTAGGATATAATGGAAAGAGAAAAGGTAAATGTAGAAATCAGAGTTATAGTGAAATAGATAAAGGAGTTCCAGGAAAGGAAAATGATTTATCACAATGAAACAGCTATTATGGGACTTGATAGAATGTATAAGGAAGTAATGATTGAATTCATACCATAGGCACCCACAACAATATTTAAATATTGATTTGGGTATGAAGAAGGATCACAATATTTAGAGAACCAATGGGAAAATTATTTGTGTTTTAATGAAACACAAGAATGGACCCCACATTAGATGCTATTGTTTTGGAAATTTTGGACACTCACAAAATGTATGTTCCATACCTAAGAGGTAATAAAAAAACAAGACCAATAAATAAATCCATACAAAACTAAATATTCCAATATTTCATTTAATGGTCACTATTTTGGGTGTCGTGAAATCCGACACATAGTAATATATTACACATAAGCATTTCATAGGAATCATTCAAGGAATACTAAATATTGTAATAAGAAGTAGCTAAATTTATCATAAAATGAGAATAAATTGAAAATTTTATTTTCAACTCTGTAGAATGATGTCAGTCCATCATATCTCAAGGATGATCAAGATTATAAATTTCTATCAGGTGTGAAGGAAAAACATGGATCTGAATGAAAATATATGAACAAGTTGTGCTTGTAAGGATTGATTTTAAAGATTTATATCACATTGGAATATTGATCATGGACAGTGGATGCAACTAAAACATTATAATAAATAAGGATCCAGTGATAAGAATAATGTTAAATATAGAAGGTATCATAGGATTTGGTGATAATGAAGGGCAGAATATTATTGGCTTAGGAAAATAAATGTTTTCGGGAAAGGATGTGATATGTGAGAATTTTTTGGTTGTTGAAGGTCTCCATCACAACATGTTGACTGTATTTTAATTGTGTGACTCATGACATGAAATAATCATTTCAAGTAAATTATATTTCATCAAGGAAATATAAGGTGATTTTATTTTATAGGGAAATCATATGAAATGGAATTTATACCTTGTGAGTGGAGAACAAGATTTTTGCTTTCTGTCCAAGGTAGTAGAAATTGAGCTATGGCCTAAAAATCATGTTCACTTGAGTCAAATGTCCGTAAAAGATCTGGTGAAATAAGATGTCTCTTGAGACCTCCTTATATTGTCACATGATCTTACTCGTATGCTTTATTCTTTTTAATAAGGAAAGATCATTCAGAAGACATATAATTCAAATGAGAAAAGGTTAAAAAACCTCTTGAGCTTGTGCATATTGATTTATGTGGACTTATTTCACCAAAATATGTTGATGGTGTGAGATAATATTTTTTATTCATTGATTATTTTATCATAATGGAATGGTTTTCAATCACCATCCACAAATATGAGGTGTTTGGTTTCATAACAACTAATCAAAGGGTGGTTGAAAAGATATTTGTAATAGAATTGGGATGATCTAAATAGATAATGGAACGGATTTCACAATAGCTAAGTGGAGGATTGTCTTGAGAAACATGGGATAAGTAACCAATTTTCATTAGTAATATTTCCACAACAAAATGGATTACTTTAGAGAAGAAATTGAATTATTAACAACATATATAGAGTAACTCATAATGAGAAATATCTTTTATATAATTCATGTAAAGAATTAGTGATGAAATCATTCTACACATAAAATAGACAACTATTATGTTTGAAAGAATAGAAAACTCCATATAAGCCATCATATGGAAAGAATCCATTATTAAATTTCTTTTGATTCTTCAGAAGTTAGTGTTTCATTCTGAATATTTAGAATCAAAAGGAATTTTGAGTCCCATGGAGATGAAGGTATATTTCATGGCCACTCAAAGAAAATAAAATTTTATAAATACTTCAATAAGCATATGGGAAAGGTTGTCGAGATAAATGATGTAACTATAATACATAATGAGTAGAATCTTCATCAAATACATGATCGGTATTAGGAGGACAGTGATAAAGAGATAAAAAGATAAATAGATGTTCTATTCTCAGAGAATGATTCATAAAAATATTGAGATAATGAGATGGATGATAATAATTCAGTACCTATACAAAAAACTGAATAGAATAGATTAAATTTATAGACATAACATAATTGGTGATCAAATAGTGTCATTTCAGATAAAGAGGATGAAGACTCAACAACAAGCATCATTCTTATCACATGTAGAGCATAAATTTTTTCATGAACTAGCTAGAGTTGAAAACTGGGTCTAGGATATGAATTAAGATCTTGACCAAATTGAGAAGAACCAGACATGGGAGAATGTTGTGAGGCCAATAGATGAGAATATCATTATGACTAAATTGGTCTTTCATAAAAAGATAAATGAATACGGTATAGTTATTTGAAATAATGCACAACTAGTGTGAAAAGTGTACTACTAGATAAAGGGACTCGTTTTTGATGAAACGGTTTTACCTATTATAAGGATAGAGATAATCAGATTATTCTTTTCCATAATTGTGGAATGAAATTTCAATGTTTTTCAGATTGGTGTCAAATCATCATTTTTGAATGGGGTTCCAGAATTGGAGGTTTTTATTGAACTACCAGATGGTTTTCTTATTCATGAATATGATAATAGACTTATTCATCTAAATAATCTTCTATATGGGTTGACAAAAGTAGCAATATCATTGTATTCAAGGCAAGGACTTTTTTTTCAAGAATCCTGGTTTTTATCATGGTGGAGTTGATTACACTCTTTATGTCAACAATGATAGTAATAAATGGATTATAGTGATGGTATATGTTTATAACATAATATATGGTGGATCAAATAAAGAATATTGCACTCAATTTTTGGAATTCATGAAAAGAGAATTTGAAATGAAAATGATTGGTGAACTGACATTTTTCCTTGGTTTACAAGTACCATAAAGATAGAATAGACCATTAATTTCTCAATCAAAATATGAAAAGGAGGTTTTGAGATGATTTGGAATTGATAATTCTGAAAAGATGAAGACTCTAGTTGGTACCTAGATGAAACTATCATGGGATGATGGAGGTAATGCATTTAATGTCATAGAATATAGAAAAATCATTAGTAGTTTGTTGTACTTGATAGCAATAATACATGATATTTCTTTTTCCACATTTCTAGTCACATGGTATTAATGTAATACAATATAAATCCACATGATTTCAATGAAATAGAATACTTGGATATATCAGGGGAGAGGTGGATTTCAGATTTCTATACAATGATAAATATCAACTTGATTTATTGGGCTATACAGATGCATATTGGGTTGGATCATCATATGATATAAAATCAATGCTAGTTGGTGAATTCTATCTTGGTGGATTGTGTATTTCATAGCTAATCAATAAAAATGTTTCAGTTCATTGGGAACCACAAAATTTGAATATATTGTGTCCACTCAATCTTGCACACAATTTTTGTGGATAAACCAGAAGGTTGATGATATGGGAGTTGAAGTTAATTCTCCAATAGAAACCCATTACAATAATTAAAGTGATATAAATATAAGAAAAATTATAGTGCATCACTGAAGAAAACCCCACATTGAAATAAATTATCATTATATCATGCATAAGGTGGCTCAAGGGTTTGAAATGTTGGATTATGTTCTTACATAGCTATAGGTTACAGACATTCTGAAAAAGAAATTTCCAAAAGAAGCATTTAGACATCATCGAATGGCCCTAGTAGTTTAGTCAACACGTTTCACTTGAAAAAGTGTGGATGTAAGTCCCCCTATCCCTGAAGTATGGTGTGTTCTTCCCTAATATGATGATCTATGTTCTTTACCCTATTATAGACCACGACGATGTGACCTATGGGTTCATTTACAAAGGGGAGAAATTGTGGATATAAAAGGGGACAAAATATCATAATCTAGACAATGGAGTAGTGAAATAAGGGGTGTAATAAATCTAACGATGATAAAGGTGATCGATTAATGGTTATATATCAAAATAAATGGAGTTAATGAACAAATTAGTTGGGAGGTTTTTGAATGAAGTGATTCATTGATGAATATTTCATTACACACTTTTTTCTCATGATGGGAATGGTTCATGTTTTATTAGAGTGTGTGCTAAGTAAATAATTGATTTCTATCAAAATTTAATGAATATAATGTTCGTATAATATGGGAGAAGCTTCAAGGAGGTATAAAAAATGTGAAGAGTTTTCAACAGACACAAAATGGGAGATTGTTGTAAAAAATCCCTCAATGTAACATTGAAGAATTTTTTGGTTGAATGTGTATGTTTAAAATGAAGGTTTCCAAAGTATATCAGAAGTCTAGAGAGAGTTTTTAGGTAGTATGTTGACCAAGATCCAGGAAAAAGGAATTTATTCCCTATAAGAAGTATAGAAAAGTGCGTACAAAGGTGACATTGTTTCATAGGGTTTGCTAAATTTTTATGGTCCAAAAGTTAGAGGATGGCTAGAATCGAAATTTGGAATTCCCTGAAGGCCGTATGAAATTATGTCAATAGAATGAGTATCAAAAATACTAGGCTTCATGACGGGTGTTTTGTGATGGTGTAAATATATTGATGGTAAGCTCCGTGATTACAACAAGCATTGTGAACGATGAATTTTCTTAGAGCATCGCGAGATAGGAAGCATCATGAATGAAATGAGGGAACATTGCAAAACAATGATGATGTGGTTGGAAGATTCTATAATAAGTGGAAATTTATATAAATAGAACTCTACACCCTTCAAAAAATTAGTGAGACTTAATGAATATCTTAAGTCTCTGGATTCTGGAGGGTGGTTCTCGATGGTGGTTGTTACAAAAAAGTTCCCAAAGGAAGAGAGTTCATGCAGGCTATAAACACTAACCAAAATATGTTTTATTTTTTAAAGGATTTGTGTTCATGAATGCGATAAAAATATAACTAAAATATATAATCATCATGAATGTAGTGACCGTCATGAATGTAAGGTGTGTTGTAAAGGCTATGTGAGATTCTCAAAATAGTTTAGCTTTGTAAAGGTAGTGGGCATCATAAAAGTATTCAATAAGATATTCAAAATATATCCATTGAAAGGATTTATTCATCAATTAAATGAATGTGGGACATCAATAAATCATACTTCTACAACTATGGATATATTTTTTAGTGATAATTAAGGGACTTACAACTCCATAAACTATAGGTGAATCCCTTCTAAGATCTGTAAGAAGAGAAAGAGGAAGACTGTGATCCTTTCCACCAGAAGTGAGACAGAGAATGTGACTCAGGGAGTGGCCCATAAGAGAGCAGTGATATAGCCCTAAAAATTTTAATGCATGTGATCTTGGGAATAGAAGTGATCTAGATTGGTCCTTGAAAAGGTAGTGAGCTTGGCCATACAAGAGATCTGGCCCGAACCTTGTAATTTGGCAGTTAGCTGTAGTGGATTTGGAACATTGTCATGTCATTGTTGTATGATCCTTATACATATCCCATTGAGGTGAACCAAGTTAAATTTGTGTTTGTTGTGGATGGTTTCAATTCTGTTCGTACATTGCGATGGTAAAGTGATAGAAAAGTGGTTGGTTTGAAGACGAAACAATATTCGCAAGGGGTAGTTGTTTTAATATGTCATACCATGATTCACCCACCCTCTCAGGGTATTTAACTTAATTGGGATAAAAAATTATTTAAATGATATTTATAGATTATATATTTTTAAATATATATTTTAATTCATATAATTTGATTATTTTACATGTAGTTACAATAAGTTCATCTTATTATTGGAAAATTCATTGCTTGAATTCCTAGTTTTATGGAACATCCATGTGATTTTGTTTAAATTAAATTCAACCACTTATTTAAGATGGATTTTTTTAAAATGAATTCCAAATTATGTATAAAATTATTCGATATTATCTTTTAAGGTGATCATAATTTTTTAATATAATTAATCTTAAAAATAGTAAAAATTAATTACAGTTGTTAAGGTAATAACATGCTTACTGGGGGATAAAATGAAATGAAAAAGATTGAAAATGACATATAATTGTATAAATCCAATTTTCTAATAATATTTGAACCTTATATCTTCTATGGTTGAAAAATGGTCCACCTTGGAGACCTGTGGCATTTTTAAAACATTGTTGTATTTCTCTCTTTGAAAAAATTAAAAATGTGTCTTCTCCCCTAGTTATAAAAGGGAAGCCACTCCCCTCTCCACTTTACACTTCCAAAACACATTGGTTCTACCAATCCCTATCCAAATAAAATTTTTGGTTCTCTCCCCTTTCTAGTTTATTTTTTTATCATAAATCCAACCACATAAATAATTTGTTATAATCCTAAATATGTTTTCTAAAGAAGATGTAAAGTTCAAAACCTAGTGATTCATTTTATTTCTTCATCCACCTCATTGAAATCATATTACAAAATAATAATATAACAACATAATTAACTTACATATACTAAATTTAATGGTAATGACCTAAAAAATTATCCTCCAACTGAAAATGGTATTTTAAACTATTCATCATGGGAACAAAGGACTACCACCTCATGAAGTGACGTAATTTATTTTTTATCACTACTAATAATGACTAGATATAGAGGTGAATTTATGGTTATGTATTCTACTTATTATATAATTATAATTTTTAAATTATAATATCATTTATTCCTTCTTACATTGCATCATGTAGGGAATACGATAACATCTATCATTTGTACAATGCACAGCCACCACACGAAGCGATGTTGTCGGTTTTTCACATAATATTTTATGGAATGTAATAAGAATTAATTTTTTGTATATATATGTTATTAATGAGATATTAATCATTAAAAAAATAAATATATATATCATTCAATTTTAGAGAACTAGGATAACTATCCACTGATAGGGGAGGGGTGAATAACTAGTTTCCTTTTATTAATTCCTTTTCATTAAAATTAACCTATCAAACTTGTTTTGGTTATCGATCCACTCAATATTATCCTCCAATATCACTTTGTGTGTAGTGATAGTATTAGAGAGAGAATCACATATTATTTACATGGTTCAGTACAAATACACAATCTTTGTAATGTTGTCACTTCAACATGGACTCCTTACTATTAAACAAGTGATTACATTGCTCTAGCTACAACCTGGAGGATCCATTTTCATCTGTATCTAACCGAATAAATTCCACTCATTTTAGCTTCAACTAGAGGACATATACTGTTTAATGAATCTAGATACTCCTTATACACCTAGATCTACTATGAAGACAACACCTACTATTAGAACCTACCAAAACATTCACCTATGTTCAATGGATTGATCTATTTTTGTATGATTCTATGATCTTCCTCATCTTTCTTGTAGGGTCTGAATTTTTCATGTACATATTCATGTATCTTCAAAAAACATTGGTTGAGTTTTTTGTCCTTGGTAATTAATTTATATCACCTATAATGACCATTTTCCTCGATGAATCAATGTTTGGGATGATCCTTCCTTATCCTAATGTCCATTCCTCAATTTAGATTTCCACATGTAATACACACAAAAAAATTATTTGATAATTTTATGGAATATTTGTACTTGAACATTCTCAAATAAATTTTTCTTATTTCATGAGATTCATGGAATCAAAAAATATACCATACAATAAATTTATTAATTTATTATATTATGTGTTACTTAATTCAGGTATCTCAATGTTCATTGGTTTTCTATGTATTCATGTAAGCTTGAAATACAAAGATCACATTGTTTCTCAATGAATATGCATGTAGTTTTTGTACATTCTTGCACATAATTTATTCATTATTTCATTAAATGCAAAATCACACACTATATTTTTATGTTCAATTAGATTTATATATAAGTAGTCACATGGGAACTGGACTTTATATGAATAGAAATGTAGTTCATAGTGTGCTCCCTTCTCAACCAGTCTTCATGAAAATATATTTTTCATTGTCTATGATTAAAAGTGAATGTGAGATACTCAAAAAAATCAAAAAACCACTTAATCATAAAACTAAGTGATTGTTTCTCTAATGAACAGCCTTTAATCAAGGGTTTTACACTCTCATGAAAGACATGAAGGCTGTGTTTCTTGGTGTTTTGTGCACACTAGGTGTAATACACGTGAGAGTTATCATGCTTCCATAAATGCTTAACAGAACTCAGTTACACAAAAATAACAATGAGTTTTATATGAACATGTAGTATTCCCACAAAATCCTCTACTCCCTAGAATAATCCAAATACTTCATGGATATTTTATGACTTTTGTGAACTAGTGGGATTAATGGATACACTGGTTCCATATAGAAATGAGAAGATCTTCTCAAATATTTTTAGAACCTATCTCAGTCAAGGGATTGTTCTTTTATAGAAGAATATCATAGTGACACTAACCACCTAAATCAAATATTCCTTACATGTCCAATACTTTTTCAAAAACCCCAAAAATACTACCACATCCCATCAATTTAAGTACATAACGATCTGTAGTTATTTGTATCTTCATGCAATGCTAAAAAATAAGGCACCTTAAACTTTCTCATTTACTATGATAACCTCACGTGCATAAGATCAGGATTACATTCTCTTCAAATTATCTTCAAAGATCAAATATATCAATCAATGGAGGATGGACCAATTTCCTATTGAAACTTCATTTTTCATCCACTATTGTGGATATTATTCATGAAAATAAAGTTCCATGATTATTTGAACCTATTCAATTATTCAAGGTGACTAAAATGGAATGATCACAGTCAATCAGTTTGGTCATATAAGATGTATAGAATTCTAGAGGTCACTGGTAAAAGACACATAATTCAATGGACGGAGCTGGTGGGAATTTTTTGAATATACGTGGCTAAGAATTTTTTTTGATTTAGTTAGATAGAGTGGATCATTGGATCATATAAGAATCATTATTTCAAGATTTTTAATAGAAATATAAAAATTTATCATCCGTTGTTTGACCCATATAGAAGTATCAATATGAAATCACTCCTCTTTATAAGTGATTCTATTCTGGATGAAACATTGAGCTAGAACTAAGGTCATGACCTGGATACACTACACCATCATGGCCATGTGATCCATACAACACTGTGTGGTCCATGGGAAATCATGTGGGCTTATGGACTAGTTTATAAAGTCCTTAAATAGTTCATAATGAGTTCCCCATACATGGGCTGGTGCATGGTTAGGAACCATCCTCTCCCTCTTATAAGGGAAAACTACGAGAGACCTTCCCATGGGGGTTGACACCTTCAGTCCCGCTATGTGTAGTTGAGGGATAGCCCTGGTGTCTCCCATGGGTTATCCATATTTTTTATATAAAGTTCCATCCAATAAATATAAATAATCTATGTATCATATAAATGAATTGAAATGAAATCTAAGTTAAATTTACAATCCAAAAACATCTCAATTCCTTTTAACTTCTTAAATGTTTTCTTTATGAAAAAGGTAAGTGTATATTTCATTGTTACCTTTTAATATCATCATCTTGAAAATAGATATCTACATAGTTTTCTTATGTTGTATTAATTGTTCATTTATACATTTTCAAATTTCATATTAAATTATGAACAACAACAATAGTCAACACATGTCCTTACAGAATTGCTCAAGCATGACATCCAACACTATCAACTAAGTCTATAATAATTCTCCATGATTTATCACTTCTTATCATCAAAACGCTAAACACATATTGAAATATTATTGAAATAAAATGGAAAACTATTAAGAAAATCTACCATTTTATTTTTTTCTCAATATCTCATTATCACACATTGTAAGAGTAAATTTTTTAGCTTAAAATTTCATATCCCGCATTGGTAATCAATATAAATCAAAGAGTTTGTATTTTCTAACAAAACATTTTTTCTCACTTTGAAAAATATTTCCTGATTATATCTAAGATAGG
This sequence comes from Viscum album, assembly GCA_963277665.1. Lineage (NCBI taxonomy): Eukaryota > Viridiplantae > Streptophyta > Magnoliopsida > Santalales > Viscaceae > Viscum > Viscum album. The sequence continues at coordinate 1,879,980,049 of OY728161.1, forward strand.
TATGATATGACATGGATCTAATAACAAAGATCCTTTAGTAAATCAAATCTAAATCTACTTGGGGTGTCTTAGTGTTAAAAAAAAGAGATGTGCCTAAGGTTTTCAATGTTATCCATAAAGAGCCATGAACGTGAAATCATGAATAAAATTTCTCAATTCTTATCCAAGGAGTTGTAAATAATATGATTTATCAATGAAATTTCTAAATCCATTACATAATTCAAAAAACAATTAGAAATTTATACTGTAATAGTCAAGGATTCACCCTTTGTCTTTGTCCAAGAACTCCCCCTTAATGGATAAATTAATAAAATTAGGAATAATGGATGAAATCTTGATTGACATACCATGACCATAAATATTGAATATGTTAGAAGGTTTTCATATTTATTCTCATGGTATTCCCCCTTGAAATATACACAATTTTATTTTATCCCTTGGATGTTAGTAGACTCCATTACATACAATCTTATCATGTTGTTATAAAGTGATAGCCTTATAGACCTCATTCAATTCCCTAAATGTTTAGTTTAAAACATATAAAATAATAGAGACTAAGGAGGGGACTCTTTGTTTTTCCAAAAAAAATTGTAGAGAGTGATTAATCTCAATATCTTCCATCATTTTCTACCAAAATCAACATGGGATTATTTATTTGGACTATTATTTTTTATTTCAAACACATATGTTTGAAAATATTCTGTATTCCCTTAAAATACTATTTTTCTTAAATACCATTTAACACCTCAGTCCCATAAATCTTCATGTTTCCAATTTTTTATTAATTCTCGTCATCATTCTATTAAATTTATAAGAAAACATTCATTAAATTAGATATAACAAGTTTCTGATATTCCTCTAAGTGTTTATCTAGTTTCAACTAATTTAGGAAAATAACAAGGTAATCATTCTTGAAATTATCAGCCTTCTAAAAATTGTTACATTGCCTTTCATTAGTTTTTATTTGGAACCACTTCCCTATCCCAATATAGGTAACTACTAATTACAACATTATCTTGCATACCTCATCCTGGTTACCATTAAAACTGTATCTACCATAATATTCTTTTAGAATATGAAAAACAATCTATGAATATTTGTAGTACAGATCAATTCCCATGTTTTTTTCTCTATAATATTGTTCTTTGATTCTCATTGAAACTCCTCCATTGATTTTTTTCCTTGTTCCTCATAACGACATGTATAACGAGTAAGAATAGGCTAGTTGACCATGATTATCGCACACTAACTAATTCCTTGAAACATTGTTCTCACAGATTAGTTCGAGATGAATCCAGATCTGTATTGTTGTTGTCTTGTTGGAAACTGGGCCTCACTTTTCTTGAAGGGTTGTGGCCTTCATGTAAAAATTTTCTCTTCCCCAAATGTGAATGATTGCCTCTCATTATTCTTGCGCCTCATTTTCTCAGCTTTATATTACACACATGCACTATTACAAGTATCATATCCAATAAAATGATTATGTGGACTTTTACCTTTCTTCTCTCCAGCTAGAGAATGTTCTCCCTTTATATGAATAGATTTATTGAAATATTATCTTACCAAATTCAACTCATGTTGAATTGTGACTCATATGTCTTATGTCATAAACAAATCACTTTCCCTAGGAGTTTACATTTACTCAGTATCACTTATCTTCATTTATTATCACTACAGAGAAAATAGTTTTTATAATGGGCCTATCACCCATTGAAAATAGTTCTTTGAAAAATTATTTTACATGGGAATTTTTTACAATCACAAATACCTTTGGTGGCACTACACGCCAAACCCCATGAAGGGTATTTGTGATGGGAATTAATTCCCTTAACAAATTACTTTAATCAACATAGTTATTGGAGGTGATAATTAATACATGTCGCAAATAAACTGTCTGTATAAGACTATTTGTGATGGGTCCCATTACAGAAACATTTTTACCATCGACATAATTATTAATGGTGGGTACTAATTTTGATGGGACATGTTACAACTAATACTATGTGTGATGTAAACCAATCCCAAATAGTCTTGTCATATATTTTTTAACATATATATACCCCTACCAGAATTTTTATCATTCTTTTATCATTTGAACTCCCATCCTATCATTTTCTCTCATACCCTCTCTCATAAACTTAAAAAAATTATAAGGAAGAAAATTTCCGGCATTGCATCTGATAAAAAATTAAGTTCTAAGGTATTTAATTTATTTAATTTATTTTATATTAGTAATAATTGTTACTAAATTAAAACAATTAGATTTAATTAGAATTACATATTTTTATTTTTTTTGTAAATAGTTTTAAGTGAAAATAGGTATCTATAGTTAAAGGCTTATAGTTTTAACTATTGATAGTTATTTTTAATTAGAAGTATTTAGTTTTATTTAGTTTAAATTTTTCTTAATTATTATTAGGTAGTTTTATTTATCAGTAATTAATGTTAATTATTTGAAATTAGTGGTAATTATTAGAAATTAGCGATAATTACTATAAAACCAGTATGTAATTATTAAAAATTAGTGGTATTAAGTGAGAATTAGTGAAAATTAACGAAAATAAGTGGAAATTAATGAAACATAGTAATAATTTATATATCATAATAATAAATAATTATTAGTTTAATTAATAATATTTTGTATTAGTTAATTAAAATAATTAGTAGTTAATAGAAATTGACGATAGTTATTTGTAATTAACAGTAATTATTAGAAATTAGAAATAATTACTAAAGTGATAAATAGTAAAAAATAATGGTAATTAGTAATAATTAGTGGTAAAAAATAGTAATTAGTACTAATTATAAAATGATAGAGAAAATTATTTGTAATAATTAAAAGGTAACGATAGTTAGTAAAAATTAGTAATATTTACTAAAAATAGCAGTAATTAGTGGTAGTTAATAAAAATTAGTTTTAGTTAGCATTATTTAGTAAATATTTTCTAATATTAGTTGTATTTATTAAAATTTATTGATGCTTAGAAAATTTGTTTTGGAAATTACTAAAAAAAATAGTGTCAATTAATAAAATTTACTAGTAATTAGTTAAAATTAGTGGAAATTAACAAAATTTATTGGTATTTAGTAGTACATAGTAAAGATTAGCATTAATTAGCAATACTTCATAAAAAGTAGCAATAACTTACTATAAATGGTAAAAAATAGTGGTACTTAGTAAAATTTTTCATTAATTAATAAAAATTAGTGGTGATTAATAAAAAAATTGCAATAATTACTAAAAATTAGGGTTAATTACTAAAAAATAACCCTAATTACAAAAAAATAGAAGAGATAAAAAAAGAGGACATAGTAAAAATAGCGTTAATTAGCAGTAATTTGTGGTATATAGTAAATATTAGTGGTAAATATTCAAAATTAGAAATTGTTAGTAAAAAATAGTTTTAATTATCGATACATAGTAAATAATAGTAGTAATTAGTGGTATATTGTAAAAATAAGCAACCCTTTGTTAAAATAAGTAGTATCTAGTAAAAATTAGTTTTTATTGAGTGTAATTAGTAAAAATAAGAGGAACTTAGTAAAAATGAGTGGCAATTAGTAATAATAATAAGTACTAAATAAAATTTTCAAATAATTAGTGGTACTTAGTAAAAATTAAAGGAACTAAATAAAAACAAGCAGTTGTTAGTACAAATTAGCTGTAATTAGTGGTAATAAGTGGTACATAATAAAATTAATCTATACATTGTAAAAATTAGTTGTAAATACTAAAAATTGGTTTTAATTAGTATTAATTATCATTAATTATTAATATTTATTGGTAATTGGTAATAATTATCGATAATTAGTAACAATTAGTTATAATCAGTAAGAATCTACTTTAATTAGTTTTAATTACTAAAAACTAATGATAATTAGCGGTACTTAGTAAAAATTAAAGATAAATTGTTCTACTTATTAAAAATAGAGATAATTAGAGATACAAAATAAATATTAGATGTAATTAATAAAAATTATCAATAAATCGTAGAAATTAGTGGTAAATAAAAAACAATAAGTGATATTTCTTTGTACTTAGTGATAATTAGAGATAATAAGAACTATTTAGTAAAAAATAGAGATAATGAGAGAAAATTAGTATAAATTTGAGGTATATTTTAAACATTAGTGGTAATTAGAAATAATTAGTGGTAATCACTAAAAATTAGCGGTAATTTTAATAAATTAGTTGTGATTAACATACATTAGCGGTAATTATTAATAATTTGATTTAAATAGTAATAATTTATGTTAATTTGTAGTGATTAATAAAAAATAATGTCTATTGGTTAAAATTATTTTCTATTAGTAAATATTTACCATAATTTCTGGTAATTAATTATAATTAGTAAAAAACAGTGATAATTAGTTATAATTTGTGCTAAATAGATGAAATTGGTAGTCATTGCAAGTAAATTATATTTTCATAATTATAAAATCATTTTTGGATCATCTTTTTCTTATATAATATTATTCATAAATGATATTTATATTTTATACTTCATAGGTAAATATAGAATATGGAATTTGAAAATAAAATTTATTACATTATCACGATTAGATAAATCGTCATAGGAATAAAAACGGTCCTAGTATAAATCCTGTATATATTGTAGGTGTTAATGATTTTTTATCATTTTCATTATCAAACCTAGAATATTTTTCAGAAGGGACAATTAAGTGGCCAGGAATAAAATGTGATATGAGGAGGTTTGACACATTTGAAAACATTGGGGTCTTCTATTGAATTTTATTTTTCAATAGGATTAGGATTTTTGGTATGAATATGGTGAATGCAGTTCCATAAAAAAATTTAATAATTTTTTTGTAGATCCATCATGGTTTCAAACTATTGTACATGATATTTCTGTTTAATCTTCTTATCAAATTGAAACTCAAGATGATATTTATTCTAGTCCTATGTTAGAACCAAATCGATTTTATGTGTTTCTAATGTATAATAAGGATGATTTATATCCTTGTTGTATGACATGAAAATTTTAATTGGTTTCAATATTTTTGGATATTAAATCATATAATAGAATATCAAATATATGTTTTGATCAGATATTATCTTTTGTTAAAGCACTATTACCTAAAGAAAATGTGTTTCCTACAAATTTAAATGAGATTAAGAGGTTGTTTCATAATTTGGTTCATGGTTATCAGAAGATCCATGCATCTTTAAATGGTTGCATCTTATATTATGGTGAAAATTATTCAATAGTTAGTTGTCCTACATGTGGATAATTAAGGTACAAAGAGGCTCATCTAAGGATTTATGGATTGATTCTTGTTAAAAATTTGAGTTGTTTCCCTCTTACACCAGGATTGAATTGTCGATTTATGTCTTAGAACACAATGACATTATTGTCATGAAAAAAATCAATATTTCAACATGTAAAATATTAAATCATCCTTGTGATGGTGATTCATCAAATCATTTGGACCAGGTATATCTGTCTTTTATTTCAGAATCCCAAAATGTGTTATTGATTATTTATACTAATGGTTTCTATCCATTTAGCTCTTATGGTACTCAATATTCATGTAGTCCCATATTTATAACTCCATACAACATTACTCAATTGATGTTTATGAATGATCCATATATCCTTTTTACATTATTAATTCCAGTACATTCAAAAAAATGATGTTTATTTGAATCATTTGTCTAATGAGTTATATTTATTTTTGGACTAGTGGTTCAGTATATATGATGGTGTTTAAGAACAAAATTTCATAAAGAAATCTACGTTAATGAGTAAAATTAGAGACTTAATAACATAAGGAATATTATGTGGCTGGAGTACACATGGTCCAAATTGACATTCGTACTGTATGAGTGACAAAAAGTGTTTATTCACATTAATGGGAGAGAACCTTTTTTTATACTCGCATTGAAGAATTCATCCTACTAATCATCCTTTTAAAATGATGAAAAATAATTTCAGAAAAGGGAGAGTTGTTAGAGATGGGCCTATGAAAATGATCTCATGTATTGATTTAAAATCTATTTTATCTTCATTACCTCCCATTACCTTTGGAAAGACTATAACCTAAACAATATATGGATTTGGGAAAGATCACAATTTGATTAAGCAAATTATTTTTTGGGGGAACTTCTATATTTGTCTAATTTTTGTGTCCATCACATGTTGAATGTCATGAATATTCGTTAATTTTTTTAAAAAATATTTTTATTTTATTTATAGATTATATGATAATCATATAAAAAAACATCCAAAAATTATATCAGCTACTCTTGAATAACATCAAGAAAAAAATATTTTTTACTGGTTTTGAAGATTGGTAAAGTAAATTGTTTATGGTTTAACATATAAAATCAATTTATTATTTGTTATATTATCAATGGGTTTTAAATTTTTCAGGTATCATAACATGCTAATAAAATTGAAAATCGATTATGTTTATTGAGTAACCCACTATCAAAAATTGTTAGTTTTTAAAATCAATTTGTTGTTAATGTTTTTTATTTCATACATGTCCACATGTTGAACCAAAAAAACAATCAATAGTGGTGATTTCTTGAGAGGATTTAATCATAGAGAAAGTGAAGTTGAATTTTATGGAATTATAGATGAAATAATTGAGGTTTTTTATCTAAGATAAAATTATGTAATAATTTTTAAATGTCATTGGATTGATACTGATAGGGGCTTCCTTGGTCGTCCACACCATGGAATCGTTGACATTAAATACAAAAGACTACTATAACGCCCCGACCCCAATTACCTACAGTTAGTGCATTATTACATATCATTGTCCTGATCACAAAAGATCAAGTCCTGAAAGGCCGATTAGTTTAGTAGCCTTGGAATCACTAGATACATTCATAAAGTTTAAATTACATCATAAAGTGAAAAACTACAACAAAATCTTATCTCCACACTCATATCCCCTAATATTATCCCTACAGGTCATTCATAAAATACTTCTTCACATCTTGTGAAAAATAAAACATAGAATAGGGTGAGCTCAAATGCCCAGTAAGGATAACAATACAGCAGAAACTTTTATAAATAAGCATAAACATTTAAGGCAATGTATAACTAAAACAAAAGCCTTTTAAACTTGAACTTCAGTATAATATGGCAGAAATAAAATGAAATGATGCCATTTACTTATTCACATAGATATTTTATTAGTCGAATAATCACATTCAATATCAATAACCACTTTCATAATGATAGAATTCATAATTCCAGACTATCATAACCACATAGTCAAGGCCTTGTGCCAAGACCCTAGTTTATCTCATGAGAAATTCCGATGCATCAAGGAGTTATAGTGGGCTCCATCCGTCACTTACTAATTCCAATGCCATCCTCATATGAAAAGTTTGAAACATAACATAAACTTTCATATTAAAACTAGCATACAAAATCTCAATACTTTAACCACAAACCATGAATGGTATAAAAATAGCACATCCATAGTCGAACATAACACATTCAATACAATATGGAAGCTTTTATTGTATCAGATTAACCTCAATCAAGAATAATGAAGGATATTGACATAGATTAAAATAATCATCAAACTATTGAGAGAAATATACCCTATTTTCATGAAAACATTTAAAAGTCAGACTATTTGTCAAGAAGCCATTTAAAAATAGATTTTTGAATCAAAGTGTCCCATAACACTTTGAAACTTTTAAAATTAATTTCAGTTTTAAAACCTTAATTTCCATATAAATAAATCCTTAAAACCATTTTTAAAAAAATGGACATTAATGAGAATGATTTAGAATAATAAATAAATCTTTAAAATATTTTAAAATGATATTTTAGTTAAAGTTCCTAACTAAAAGAGAGATACTTGAATAAAAATAATTAAGGTAATAAAAACTTTGTAATATCATGAGAATAAATTAATTCATGATATACTATTTCAAAGTACATTATATAGACCATATAAAAGTTATTTGGTGTATAACAACAAAGGAGTCTCAATAGAATGTAAATTGAGATGAAATCTCTCATAAAATCTGTATCCTTAGGTTAAGGATAAATCAAAAACATAATTATGTGTGAAAAATATAAATACACTCAATAGGATTGGATATTCAGTGTATATCAATCAAAGTACATTCACACATATTCTTGTAAAAACAAAAACAATGAATTAGATTTCTAGATCAATAAATGGAGATTAAGTTAAAATTAATCTTATCAAGTTCATATCGATGACTTGAGAATTTATCAATGGTTTTATTATGTGTATCAAAAGTATATACACATAAAGGGGAGTGGAAACTATGACATAAGAAAATAAATTGTGATTCCACACATAATCTTGGATTAAAATAATCAATGAAGTATGCGTAAAGTCAAATGAGTGGAAATTGAAATTTCAAATTACCTTATCGATTTGGTAACTTACGAAACATACACCCATGAAATAAGGATCATAAAATGATTATATAAATATCAATAAATTAAAGTATATTACACAATGAATACAATCATGATCAGTACACACACCACATGCAATAAATAAGTAGGAAAAAATGGAAATATCACGGAATTAAAAGTGAGATAAGAAACCCCTTACTTTGTACTTTTTCCTTGGTCGACGGTAGGTTAGAATCATGTATAATGGTGAAATAATTTTTATAAAATTATAAAAGAATAATATACATTAATATGATATCATATATTATCTTTTAACATTCCTTTGTTAATAATATCTTAGTATTATCGTCTTTTCGGGTGTTAACTTACTCGTTTTCTTTTATATGTTTTGTTACATACGTCATGTTTGTTATGGATAGGTTGTATATTATTCATATACATAATGATATAAAGTCCTTAAATATTATTTTTAATCATAAAATGAGAATTGTACTTGTATGGATACGATGGGGGATGAATCTCATCGCGTTCGTGGAGATGGTAGTCTGTACGTACGCACGAGCGATAATATCATTATTTTGATATTAGAATCATATATAATTGGATGGAATATAATATATACAGAATAATTATCATGTTATACTTATTATTTACATGAATTACACATCATTATTATACCCATCCAAATAATAATGTATTGAATAACAATTACACCACGACGTGGAGACGGTAGGTTATACGTACGCACGTATGGTGACATGTTATTCAAAGGACGGATAGAATACTGAATATGGTTTTACCATATTTATAATAATATCACAGTATATAAAAGATACTGGATTTATTATTTTATAATGTAAATAACAAAGAAAGAAGAAGTTGAAGAAGAAAGGAACATGAAAGAGGGTTGTGAAAACATTACCTCTTCTTCGGGTTCTTCCTTTTGATTTGATCAAAAGGGCTCCGTAGGTTGGCATTAGGATCAAACAAATGCCTCTAGGTTGAATTTAGGGGAGTTGAGAGAATATTTTTTCAGGGTTTGTCCGATCCAAAAGGCTTTGAAGGTGTAAATTATAGAGAAGGGGAAGTACCATTTTATTAGAGGGGTGAGGGAACCTTTGGAAAAACTAGAATTATTATTTTATAGTAAATTTATATTTGGTTTCTAATGGCTCAAAAGTGGATTATTTAAATTTTAAGGTGTTTATGGGTCAAAATATTATCAACCAATATATTTTAGATAGGTTTGGGTCACTATATTAACCTTATCATTTATATTTAACTCTTAGGTAAATAGTTTGACATTTACCATGTCTGTTTGTATTTTTATATTTTATAGTTAATAACCTTACTATATACCTGCAAGAGACCCAAAAGTGGTCCATTAATGATACACCTATAATGATATAAGTCTTTTGGAAAATCCTTATATTTTTATTAATAATATATCAATTAATAATATAATATGTTTTTAAAAACCCTTTTATGTCAATTTTGACACTATTGGGTATTTTGTTTTTGATAATTTCATAACAGCATTATTACTTCGAAAAAAATTTAAATAACCAATACTAATATGTCATATTAACCGATATAATTAGTGTAATTCATAAAAAGTCTTAAATTACATTTATTTAGATATTTATAGTATCATTTATTTTAATATTTCATTAATTAGGTAATTACTGCATCACTATTGTGTCATAAATAAATTAAGAATTTTAATGTCTAAAAATTATAAATAAAATACCATTATGTAGGAAATATTTTTATGTTTCTAATGAATATTTTTAATCGAATTTATCTTATGAATAACCCTATATTAAATATGTTTTAGTTATTAAACTTTGGTTTTATCTCTTTTAATTCTTCTTTGAATTAAATAATAATAATTGTCCTAATCTAATCCAAGTGGATCTAAATTATAACATTTTATTCCTAAGGTTGTTTTTGGTCGAGATAAATTTGTCCAATAGAATTAGGACATGTGTTAGGGTAATATTAATATCATTTTTACCCTCAATTACCATATTTACTTTTAACCGTGTTAATAAATAAAAGTAAAAAGTTACTATTCATTAAAAATTATTTTCATCTCATTGAACCAAATTTTACAACTTGATATTAACCTTGTCTCTCAGATTTTCGAAATTCCACTCATAAAAGCGGTAAAATTATGTTTTATGTGAATTTCCAAATTCTCCTAGGAGGTGGGTAAAAGACGGTGAAAAGTTCAATAAAATTTTTATATATCTAAAAGTATTCTAAACTAACTCCAATGAATTACATTGAACTTATATAGGTATCAGGTATCTATATTTACTTTAATTAAATTTAAATAAAATAAATAATGATTTAAATAAAAATTCGGTTTTAAACTATAACTCGGTGTTTTTTCATTATTCATCAAAAATTGAATGTTTTCAGAAAAATACCAAAAATTCACCCTAAGCTAATTTTGATATTCCAAATCAAAAAACTAAGTCCATTTTGAAAGATAAAATTTTAAAAATTTTAAAAATTGGGTATTACTATTCATAATGGCTAGTTTGATTGGTTGTGGTGTGTAGAGACCCGAAGCTTAACGTACATAGATATTACATTACTTTTGTGTAATACTTAGTACATAACAAAACACACACATAAGGACCGTAATAGTTTAGTGTCTTTGGAAACTTGGAATATAATCTTCTAATCGTGGTGAAAGATCTTCAACATCTCCCATAAAGATCTTCCTTTTTTTATACCTAAAACCTTTCTTTATATCCTGGGGAAAAGAAAACATAAAAGGGTGAGCTCAAATTCTCAGTAAGGGTAAACAAAAGAAATATCAATCACATCATATACATAAGAACATAGCTTTTGGAAATCATAACCTGCAAAAGAGCTCATAATATCATAACATGGGATAAATCATAGAAGTGAAATGTAATCCCAATAATCATAACTTAAAACATGAAACTTTGTGGCATACACACATAATCATAGAAAATCATTTCTTGTTAGTCAAGACTCATTGCCAAGACTATCTTAGTGGACAAAGTCCCTTTCTGAACCGAGTCACCCTCGTTTCAGTCCTGTTTCATTGAACCGGTATAAACTACCGTTCCAGTCATGTATATCTCATGAGATATAAAATCTTTACCCAATGCATTGGAGGGAGATAGAGGTCCCACCCATCTCATAATGATACCATTCTTATGTGTGCCACAAAATCTTAAATAATACATCATTGCATAACCCATGTAATAAAAATGGGAATCTTAAACATTGTGACATCATAAAACAATTCATATAAGATAAATGAATTCATAAAAATATTTCCATCACAACATAATCAAATCCATGTAATAATAGGGATAGAAACAGAACCCTATATTGTCTTAGATGGAAAATAATTTTGATAAAACTCTTGTACTCCATTCTTGAGGAAAATATCATTTCTACTTCAAAAACAATTTTCCTTTCTTAACATGTCGTACAATTATAAAATAAAAGAAGTTGATTAAAAATAAACTTCAAAAAATATAAAGTATGATTCTTGGAAATAATTTTTTAAAAATCCATTCATGTCGTATAAGTTAAAAAAAACATTCTTCATACTTTTGTCGGAAAAGTCAAAAAGTACCTCGTACGAAAAACGACAAAAGATTCCTTTCATATCTTTTACTAAAAAACTCACCAAAGGGTAAAATAGGATTTAAACAATTTTATGTGAATGGAAATAAAATTACATATTGAGGAAACATGGATGTGGATGATAAAATACACCCCAGTAAATTTCAAAGTATAAACAATCTCGGATAAAAATGAGATTGTGATATTTCTCTTACCTTAGGTTCGACTTGCTTTGTACGTGTCCGAACCTCCTGTATAATAATTTAAATCATGTTATTGAATTATTAAAGAATCATATTCATTGTTATGATATCATATATGGTTCACTTATGACTTTATATTACCCGTTATTTTGTAAATTCCATGTTAAAGAAGCGTTTTGGGTAAAATTGTTTCATTTATCGTAGGTGTTTTGACTTGTTGTTCTTGACATTATTATTACTTATATCATGATTTAATTACTTCCAGAAGATAAAATATGATTTATATATCATATATATTCAGTATAAATATATATATAATAGATAGATAAATGAAATGAAAAACACCGTTCATGGAGATGGTAGTCCGTACGTACGCATGAACGCTGTTTTCTTTTCCTTATTGTCTTGAATGGAAGTAAGTGGATGATATAACTATATATATATATATAAATAAATCCAGTAGCTTTATAATGTCATATATTTCATTATTATATTTATATATATACGTTATAATCATTCTTAAATGGTTAACATGGAGAATGAATCTCATCGCGTCGTGAAGACGGTAGTCCGTACGTACGCACGAGCGATGATATCGTTCCCATGGTCGTGGAATTGCGTTTAAGTGTATGTATACTATTTCAGTATCAATATAACTTTATAATAATCATATATAGTTACTCATTACACCATTATACCCATCCAATTAATGTGGTGGCGGAAAATAGATTACACAACGGTGTGGAGACGGTATTCCGTACGTACGCACGCGCGGTGATTTCCTTTTTCCGTAGGATGGATAGAAGGTTAATTAGAGTTGTTTCATATTTATAATAACATATAAGTATATAAGAAATACTGATGTTATTAATTTATCATAAAACAACTAAAGAAGAAGAAGTTTAAGAAGAAAGAAATTGAAAAAGATCGGTAATGGATATTACCTCTTTTTGACGCGCCTTTTCTTAGCCTCCACTTAAAGAACTAAGGATGGTATTTGAATAAGACCAGGACCTCTAGGATGATACTAGAGAAGTGGATATGATATTTGGGTAGGGTTTGGCCGAGCTTGATGGCTCAAATTTGTGTGAGGAAGAGAGGGAGGAGGTGCCCTTTTATAAGGGAGGAGAGGGGCACCTTAGGAATATCTCAAAATATTATTTTATATTAAAGTAAAAATCGGTTTATAATGGTTCCAAAGGGTCTTATTTCGAAGCTAAAGTGGGTATGGGTCGAAATAATATCAACCAATAGGATTTAGACAAGTTTAGGTTATTATTTTAACCTTATCAATTAGATTTAACTCTAAGTTAAATAATTTAACTTTTACCGTGTCTTTTTGTTTTCTTACTCTATATGGTTAATACACTTACTATAACATGCCAAACGAACCCCAAATTGTTTATTAGTAATATATATATCCTTATCTAAGTCATTTGTCCGAACCTTAGATTTTTATGAATAAAATAACAATTAATAATATAATATTTGATTTAAAAACTATTTTGTGTCAATTTTGACACTATTTGATATATGATTTTTGTGAAAGTCATAACAGAATTATATTTTCGAACCAAGTTGATTAAATCAACACTAATATATCATAGTAACCTATAAAATTAGTGTAATTCATAAAAAGTCTTAAATTACATTTATTTTGGAAATTATAATTTCAATTATGTCAATATTTCATTAATAAGATAATTACTGCATCATCTTTGTGTCATAAATAAATTAAATTATTTGATGTTTAACAATTACAAATAAAATACCATTATGTAGGAAATCTTTTTATCTTTCTAATTAATATTTACAATCGAATTTATCTTATGTATAACCCCATATTGAAAAAAATTTAGTAAATAAACTTTGATTTTAACTCTTTTAACTCTTCTTTGAATTAAATAATAATAAATGTCCTAATCTAATCCAAGTGGGCCTAAATGATAATATTTTACACTTAAGGTAGTTTTTGGTCGAGATAAACTTGTCCAATAGAATTAGGACATGTGTTAGGATAATATTAATATCATTTTTACCCTTAATTACCCTATTTACTTTTAACCATGGTAAATAAAAGTAAAAAGTTACTATTCACCAAAAATTATTTTCATCTCATTGAACCACATTTTACTTACTAACATCAACTGTGTCTCTTGGATTTTGGAAATTCCATTCACAGAAGCGGTAAAATTAAGTTTTATGAAAAATTCAGTTTTTTAACTATCACTTAGTAGTTTCACTATTCATCAAAAATTGATGTTTTTCAGAACAATGCCAAAATTTCATCCTAAGCTATATTTCATATTCCGAATTCAAAAATGAAGCCTATTTTACCAAATTCATAACATAGAAGTGGCATTAATTAATTTTATAATTAAATCCCACTGTTAAAAGAAATAGCGTGTTTTTAAGAAACAATATCTATCAAAAGATTGACACTTGTTTATGTCTGGTTTAAATGTGAAATTACATCCAATGACCAACATTGTATTAAATTGTAAAAATATATTCTAAATATACTTTAAAACCACTCAAATTAATAATTTATCACTATTAATTATTTCGATTAAAAAGTTGTTTTTAATTAAAATTTAGTAATTTTCACTATTCATCAGAAAATGAAAGTTATCCGAAAAGTACCAAAATTTCACCCTAAGATAATTTCGATATTCCGAATCCAAAAATAAAGTCCATTTTGAAAAATAAAATTTACAAAATTTCAAAAAGTGGTTATTACTATTCATAACGGCTAGTTTTAATAATATTTTAATAGCATATTGTTGTTTAGCGAAACTTGGTGTTACATACAACACACACTATCGTGGAAGGTCACGATTGTGTGTAATTCAAGCCAGGTCAGAGATGTGTGTTGTGAAAGCTCCGTATAACACAAGACATTAATGAAATTAAAAAGAATATTTTTCATAAAATCTCGGGGTGTTACATGGTGTGTGTTAGAACTCGAAGTTGCGTACAACACACACTATTGTATTATTCCAAGAGAAGCGTACCGGGGAAGCTTGGGGTGTTACATTCTCCCCTCCGTAAAATAATTTTGTCCTCAAAATTTTTAAAATTGGGCTTGGGAATATAATGGAAAGTCCCACATCAGAAAAAGATTTAATAAAACTATCACCTTAAAAGAAATAAAGAGGAGTACAAAGGTCACCCAAGATAACTCATATTAGGATACCATGTAGGAAAAAATGTATATGGAAGATAAACTAAGTGTCAAGTTCTGATGGAGAGGGATAGAAAACATGATCAAGAGAAAGTTAACAAAAATAAAACCACAAACTGGTGATGGGAAAAACGGTCATTAGTTTCCCAGTAGGAAAAGTATACGGACAACATTTTTTTAAGATACATTACATAAAGATGAGGAATTCATTTATGAGATTGACATAAAAAATAAATAGATATAATTACTTTTTATTTAGAGTTTCATTATTTAATAAACTTTCACCACTTACTCATTTTTTTAAATGATGAGTATTCAAGAAGACTTGGTCACACTAGTAGATCTAGAATAAACTTCTATAGAATCACATGATCCATGAAGGATAAACTATATATTTAACTTTTCTTAAGATATTAATAAAAACCAAAATGGTTAGTACAATATTTGATGATCCCCAAAAAGGATATTATTTTAGAGAAAGAAACACTAATATTAATTTCTAAAATTAAACCAACAATACCCCAAAGTTAAATAAATACCATTCAATAAACAATTGTCCTTAAAATCCTTCAATATAATCCAAAATAATATTGAAACCCAAAACTTAGAAGAATTTTGTTATGTAGTGTCCTATGTTAAATTGTATCTCCAAATGACATCAACTACTCTTAAAGTCACATACTTAAAAGTAATTAACCTAATCACATATTCTCTATTATAGGTTAATCATTTCCATAAATAACCAAAATCACTATAAATCCACAAAAAAAACGTATATAAAAATCCACCATTACTCCTCAAATGAAATCCCATAGTATTTTTGTTTCCTTGGGCATTTAGTGTTCCCAACAAAGTGAACAACTTTTAAAATAACATTTATTACTTAATCACCAAATCATTTTCCTATACTAAGGGTATTCATTTGATAAGACATAAGAACCCAAATCAACTTATTATTGTTTAATAAAATCATTTAACTAAAAATAATTAGTCACACTAACCAGGGACTGCACGTAGTCCAGTGGTAGGTGATAAATCCTAATCGCACTTTGGTTGTGGGTTCTATTCCCACTACTTTTTCTGACACGATGGGTTGTCACACGGTCTGCGTGTTGTCCTTTATCAAAAACTATATTTTATAACAATACAAAAAATGAGATAAATTCCTAAAAATAACCATAACAAATTTTAACCACAAATGTTATCTCATACCTTGCATTTTCATCCCTAAATATAATAACTTGTAATTTCCTCAAACACAGTGATCATATAAAACCAAATGTTTATTTATAACTATATCCAAATGGGAAAAGATAAGTATTCCTCAAATATCATTCTCACATGGAAAACTGTGGGGTTACAAATATAAGAGAAAATTATTCCAAAGTAATCCCATCAACAAGGAGCACTAATACTTTTAAACATTTCTCTAACCATTTATTTCCGCATAGCTTCTTCATTGACCAAGAAAATATCCTATAGAATATGTCATTCACTCGGGTAATGGCTAGGTCCCCTACATTTATGGAAAATGATTGTAAATGGATTCTTGGGACCATTTTTATTTTCTTCCATAGTACTCTTCATTTTTCTTCGGTAATTCTTCACTTTATGTCATTCTTTCTAGCACGTAAAGCATTTCTTTGTTCCATTGAGGCACTTTCCTGGGTGTCTCCTTCCACATTTCCTACATGATGGAAATTGAGGATTCTTCTCTCCATGCTCTCCACTGCTAGAGCTCTTATTATTCATCACCTTTCGCTTCTTTGTTGAGTCCGGGAGTTGACTAATATATATATTGTTGATCATACTTTTGGAAAACTGATTTGGCATGAACATGATATCTTTTACACCTATGAACATTCCTTTTTTTTTGCTCATTTCCACCTCCATTCCCACCTTGTACATCATTCTCAAAGTTACTATGACTTCCTTGGAATCCATCAATTGACTAAAACCAGAAAACATTGTGTGAGTAACAGTAGTCATAAAATCATTTAGATAATATCATGACACCATATTCTTAATTTGAAACACCTTAGGATTAACCAAGGTTATTTATTTTCATATTATATTAAAACACTTCAAATCGGTTTGTAAAGAAAATGTAAATTATCTTAAGAATATCCCCTAGGAGTGTAATAACCAAGAGTGCAGCAAGGCTCGTTGTCGTGCACCATTTCTTGTTCGAGTCTAGCTCAAAGAGGTGTTTTTAGGTTTTACCCCTAGTTACATCTATGCCAGATCCGCCTCTATCTGATCATATCCAGACAAGGATTTATTGCTTTAAAAACTCCCAAAATCTCTACAATACCAAAATTCTAGGATGTTCTTCTATACTAATCCTAAAAGTCCATCTTAGGTCTATGTGCTCTAATCAGAGTTTATCTAAATCTAGTTTCCAACATTTGTACTAAACTTCCTCTGATACCAACTGTAATGCCTAGACCCCAGTTACCCAGAGTCGGTGCATTATTATATATCATTGGCCAGATCACAAAAGATCAAGTCTCGAAAGACCGATTAGTTTAGTAGCCTTGGAATCACTAGATACATTCATAAAGTTTACATTACATCATAAAGGAAAAAACTACAACAACATCTTTTCTCCACACTCATATCCCCTTATACTATCCCTGCAGGTCATTCATAAAATACTTCTTCACATCCTGGGAAAAATAAAACATATAAAGAGGTGAGAAAAAATGCCCAGTAAGGATAACAATATAGCGGAAACTTTCATAAATAATCATGAACATTTAAGGCAATGTATAACTAAAACAAAAGTCTTTTAAACTTGAACTTCAACATAATATGGAAGAAATAAAATGAAATAATTTCTTTTACTTATTCACATGGATATTCTACTAGTTGAATAATCACATGCAATATTAATAACTACTTTTATAATGATGGAATGTATAATTCAAGACTATCATAACCACATAGTCTATGCCTTGTGCCAAGACTACAAATAAGATTTTGTCAAGGCCTTATGCCAAGACACTAGTTTGTCTCATGAGACCTACTGATGCATCGAGGAGATATAGCGGGCTCCACCTATCATTTACTAAGTCCAATGCATTCCTCATATGAAAAGTTTGAAACATAACATAAACATTCATATTAAAACTAGCATATTTAATGTCAACACTTTAACCACAAACCATGAATGGTATAAATATAGCACATCCACAATCAAACATAACTCATTTGATTCAATTTAGAAGATTGTATTGTATCAGATTAACCTCAATCGAGAATAATGAAGTATATTGACATAGATTAAAATAATCATAAAACTATTGAGATAAATATCCCCCTTTTTCTTAAAAATATTTAAAAGTCACACTATTTGTCAAGAAGCCATTTAAAAATAGATTTTTGAATTAAAGTTCCACATACCACTTTGAAACTTTTAAAATGAATTTCAATTTTACAACATTAATGTCCATATAAATTAATCCTTAAAACCATTTTTAATACCTGGACATTAATGAGAAATATTTATAATAATAAATCTTTAAAACATTTTAAAATGATATTTTAGTTAGAGTTCTTAACCAAAAGAGAGGCACTTGAATACAAATAATTGACGTAATAAAAACTTTTTAATATCATGATAACAAAGGGATTCATGATATACTATGTCAAAGTACATTATATACACCATATAAAAGCGATTTGGTGTATAATAACAAAGGAGTATCAATGGAATATAAATTGAGATGAAATCTCTCATTAAAGGTGTATCCTTAGGTTAAGTATAAGACCCCAGCCTTAAACCTTACTTAATATTGAATTAAATGAATAATTCACATTGAGGATATTCTCAGTTTTAGAGTTTTAGAGAATTAGGACATAACTATTACATCTCAAAAGATTACAAAGTAGAAACTTCTACTAAGTTTCCATAAAATAAAAACTCTTAAAAAGAAACATGTCTAGTTCCATGTTTTAGGTAGCATGACTTTCCCTTGATCCCATCCTTGACCCAATTCCACGTTAAGTCATGTGAAAAACATTTCAAAAACATGGGATGAGCATAAAAATCTCAGTAAGGGATACACAAAGAATGAAAACTGTTAGTTTTTTAAATCAACAAGTAAACAATTTATACTTTATCAAAGTAATACTTTTCACCTTTTCGAACTAGTAAAAACACTTCACTGAATAAAAGTTCATTACTTACCCTTCTTTAACCAAAATATTACCATAAAACCCATATAAAGATCACATAACATATAATGGTAACTTTGGAAATAAACATACTTAAGTGGAATAACCATAAGGTCTACTTCCACACATATCACTTAATGGAATAGTCATTCGGCCAACTTCCATACATACTTAATGGAATAGCCATACGACCGAATTCCATACCCAATGCAATGGAGGTTATAACATAACCACCCATCCTGGTATTCATGGAACCACCCGTCATATGGTTTATCACGTAACCACCCGTCAAATGTCTAAGTACCATTATAAAATTATAACACATAAAACCAACATAAAGGAATGATAACATTTCCACATTTCAATCACAATATATCATTTAAATATATTGACATAATAGAATCCTTTATCAAAACCATTTTCAATACCAAAATACATATAAGAGTATATGGTATTTATTTTATTTTAAAAACATTACGGCTTGTTGAGGAAGCTAAAGATCAAATAATACTCGCGGTGGCGGAAAAGGTCATTGTCACTGCGTATGTTAAAAGAAATATTCCTTTTTGTTGTTTAATAAAACGCTTCGTAGAAAAATATTCCTTTTGTTTAAAAGTAAAAGTAAAAGGGGTTTATACACCGTATAAAAGAAAGTTTTGTATAAAACAAAATATACCTCAATGAAAGGAGATTGAGACGAAGTCCCTTACAAAGACGGTATCCTTGGATTAAGGATAAATCAATTACATAATTATGTGTGACAAACGAATACAGCAAATATAAGTGGATATTAAGTGTAAAATAATCAGATTTTATTCACACATATTCATAGAACAACATATTAAAAGAGTACAAGTTTATCCCAAAGAATCAAAATTGGTTTAAGAAGTTCCCTTTCAAAAATTCGACAGCCTAACAACATCACTTCAAAATTTAGA
Organism: Viscum album; assembly: GCA_963277665.1. Lineage (NCBI taxonomy): Eukaryota > Viridiplantae > Streptophyta > Magnoliopsida > Santalales > Viscaceae > Viscum > Viscum album. Next base: position 1,880,000,555 of record OY728161.1, read on the forward strand.
AAATGAGTTGATGATAGATAAAAACGGTATCTCATCACTTGGATGTAAAATTTACATCAATGAGGATATAGAATAACATATCCCAACATAAGAATATGTAATTTAAAAGACATAACAAAAGAAGTCTTTTTTTAAAAAGAGGATGGTGAAAGGTTCCCTTACCGACTTGGGTAACTTTCGAAACGTACACCCCATTGAAGAAGGGTCATACAATGAATATTTAAATACCCATAAATGAAATTATATTACACAAGGAGTATAATAATTTTAAGTACATATACCACTCAAATGAAATGGTGGCACATGTAGCATAAATGTCACGAGAATAAAAGTGAGATGAAAAATCCCTTACGAAAACTCGTGAGCCTAACGGCGCCACTTAAAACATCCAAAAATGGAATGATGAGATCAAATAGGGTCTATAATCATATTAAAATAAAATTTACATCAATAGGAATATAAAATAACATCCCCCAACATAACAAATAGGAGCTTAAAATAAGTGACATAAAGGAGAGTACTTAAAAAGAAAGAGAGAGGTTGGATCCCTTACCTCGTGTCCGACATGACTCGATCGTTCTTTAATCTCCTGCATAATAAAATTTCGTCAATTTATAATTTCTTACTGACCTACTTTAAATATTTTATTCAGTTCATATCACATATTATAATGTTATAATAATTGGTTAATAAAGTGAGTTCATATCAGACGTTTTTGTCGATGTTCAGTACATGAGTAAAAATTGAACTTGTTGGAAAGGAATTTTCCATTTGTTATAAGTACATCATCTACAGAATACAATTGATGTTTTAAATATCATATATATCCAGTATATATTCATTTTATACTATTCCATATTATTTGGAGATAAAAAATTAAAAGCACCGTTCATGGAGACGGTAGGCCATACGTACGCATGAACGCTACTTTCTTTTTTTGTCATATTAATGGAATTAAAACAAAATGAGAGATATATATATTATAATTCCATAATTATATCCAGCATTTAGATTTAATATATTACATATATATCCATTATATATATGTACTTATAATAGTACATAACATTTGGAGATAAGAAATGAAATGCACCGTTCATAGAGACGATAAGCCGTGCGTACGTATGAACGCTAATTTCATTTCTATCTCATTATTTAATTGAAAGAAAATAATAATGATATAAAGGTATATAATAATTACAGTATAAAATCATATATAATAAATTTAAATCCATCCTTTATACGTCCCACATATGGCATTAACGAATCAAATAACTTTGAGGGGGCGGTAGTCCGCACTTCCTAAAATGAGGATATCGTGTTTACCCAAAATGGAAACCATAAAGGTATTCCATAAATGAAAAATACAGAAGCTTAAGTATAAAATAAACATATCATATATCATATATAAATATAGTGACATCTTAATGGCCACCTATTAAGGTGATATATGAGTGTTGAACAATCATCGTTTTGTGAGGCAGAAATTCTCCATCCACATAAACAATATGTTCTTTAACCATTAGATGGAGGTGTGTGTAAGTGTAGCTCGAATCATTACTATAACAACATCTTAGTATATTTAAGATACTGGAGTTTTTACAAAAGAAATGAATAAAAAGAGTTTAGGGGGTTGGATAAGAAAAATAAAACAAAAGAACTCAAGGGAAGACATTTCCTTTAAATCGTGTAACTCTCATTGATTTGATCTCAAAGGCATCCTTGGAAAGGATTATTCCCAAAGTGAGGTTTCAATGATGAAGAGAGGGATGTGGAGAGATGAAATGTGCAGGGTTTGGCTGATACAAATGCTTTAGAGGTGTGTGTAAGGTGGTAGAGTTGGGGGCCTTTTATAAGAGGAGGGGAGGGGCACTCTTGGAAAGTAAAGAGATGTTACTTTATTTTAAAATGAGTTTTGGATTTTAAAGGTCCCACGTTGATATAATTCTAGGATAAGGTGATAAGGGTTCTAAATCCACCCATACCTATGTTTTTGACATGTGTAGGTCTTAGATTTTACATTATCTTTTCATTTTATTTAAATCGTTAAATAATGAGGTAATCGCTGCATCATCAGGATGTCATAAACAATTTAATTTATTTAATGTATAAAAATTATAAAAAAAATACTATGATGTAGGAACTCGTTTTATCTTTCCAATTACTATTTTTAGTCAAAAATAGGACTTGTATAACCCCATTTAAAAATTTTTTAGTAAAACAACTCATGATTGTGTCATTTTTATTTTAACTTTAAATAAAAAGTTATTTATGTCATTTTCCAACCATTGTGGCTTCATGGGGTCCCCAAGTTGACCCATGGATTTTCTTGGTCGTCCATGGCACATCCAAGAGGGTAGGACATGTGTATTGGTCATTTCATATTATTAAAACATTATTTTTACCTTAAACTACACTAATTACCTCTAATCGCGATTAAAAACTTAAAAGTTACTATTCACCAAAAAATTATTTTAATCCCATTGAACCACATTTTACTTCTTAATGACAACCATGTATGTCAGATTTTTGAAATTAAAAACACAAAGGTGGTAAATTTTCATTTAAATGAAAAATCAGTTTTTTAAGTACCACTTAGTGGTTTCACTATTCATCAAAAAATAGAGTTTTTCATAAAAATACCAAAAAATCGCCCCAAGCTATATTTGATATTATGAATTCAAAAATAATGCCTATTTTAAAAAATTCAAAACATATAAGCTGAATTAATTAATTTATTAATTAATTCTCGATGTCATAACAAATAGCATGTTTTTGTGAAACAAAAAGTATCAAAATATTGACACTAGTTCAAGTCCGATTTCAAAGTGAAATAAATTCCAACGACCACTATTGGATTAAATGGTAAAAATATATTCTAATTTCACTTTAAAACCACTTCAAAATATAATCTAATCATATTAAAAAAATTAGATTAAAAAGAGGTTTTGAATTAAAATACAATATTTTTCACTATTCATTATAAAATGATCTTTATCGGAAAAATAAAGAAAATTTACACAAAGTAAATTTTGATGTCCCGATTCTAAAGAAGAATTTTATTTGGTCCAATAGAATGTATAAGAGTGACCAAAACTATATTTAATGATAGTTCACCATCAAAATTTGATAAGTGGACCTTTAGTGAAAATTAGAGTATATATGCCTAAAATTGAATTCTTTTCATATTTTAAGCCTTTATCCTTTATTTGATAAATGTAAAAACATTTAACAAACATATATAATCATATTTTATTTATTTCTATTCATTCCCGCCAATAAAAGGACTACGTGTTAACTAACATTTAAAATAATATTATATTATTATTATAGTGCAACGTAAGATTTCAAAGGAACTCATTGTTGCGTATTGGGTAAGCCAACAAGCATAGCGTTCCCTTTAAATTAATATTAATATTTTATTCACAAATAGTGATAAATATAAAAATGTCATATTCTTTATTTACCTGGGGTGTTACATCCTTCCCCCCTTTTGGGAATTGCGTCCTCGCAATTTTAAAATTGGGCTCGGAAACATCCTTGAAAGTCCCACATCGGAACAAGAGTCGGTAAAAAAATCACTTTAAAATAAAGAAAGAGAAGTACAGAGGACACCCGATTTAACCCATACTAGGATTCCATGTAAGAAAACATGGACATAGAGGAGAAAACAAATGGTCATGTTCTGTTGGAGAGTGATAGTAAACATGTCTAGGAGCAAGTTAACCATAAGAAAATCACAAACTTGTGATGGGTTAAACGGTATTCGATTCCCTAGTAGGAAAAGTTAACAGACAACATTTTTGTTTTAAGTTACTCTTCATTGAGGAATTTATTTTTGAGCTTAACTAAATCATAATGAAACATACTTACTTGTCACGTAGACTTCCAACTTTTACTAGATTCCTTAATCAAACTCATATTTTCTCCAAAAGAAGAGTATTTAGGAAGACTTGTTCGCATTAATAGTACTATAATCAACCTCTTGAGAATCACCTAATCCGCAAAAGAGAACTATATATTTCCCATGTCTTTAGACAAAATCCAAAACCAAAATTGTTAGTATGAGATCAGATAACCCACAAAAGTATAATCCTTTATAAAAAGAAAATCCATTCTTAATCTCTAAAATTTGTCCACAAAAAAAACCCAAAGTTCAACGAAGACCATTCGATAAAAAATTGTCCATAAAATTCTTCAAAGTAAACCAAACTAAGATTGAAACCCAAGTATTTTAAGGATTTATTCACATAGTCTTCCAAGGTACAAATTAACTTTTATCTCTAAATAACATCAGTTGCTCTTAAATTCCAATATTGAAAAGTAATTAACCTAATCACATATCCTCCATGATAGGTTAATCATTTCCATAGATAACCCAAAATAAACTTACTCTTGATTCCTAAAATAATCTAACTAAATATAATTAGTCAAAATAACCAGGGACTTCACGTAGTCCAGTGGTAGGCGATAAATACCAGTCGCACTTTGGTTGTGGGTTCGATTCCCGCAGCTTTGTCCGACGTGACGGGTTGTCACAGGGTCTGTGTGTTGTCCATTTTCCAAAACTATATAATTCTTAAAACATTCCCCAAAACGAGATAAAATCTTCAATAATAATCATAATATATTTTAACCTCAAGTTTATCTCATGCCTTTAATTTTCCATCATAACATATAATAACCCATAATTACCTCAAAATTAAGTATCATATAAACTCTAATGGTTACCTTTATAATTATTACCTGAACTTCCACATCGATTGGTCACCTCGTACATGATGCATTACAAAACATACCAAGGTTCAAGTGGTTGACCATGACTCCTTGATAGATAGTTTAGAATAACCACGAGTTTCCTCATTGAATCCCCCATTTTATCTAGTATCTTAATCAGAGAACCATCACAGTTTCCTTCAAACCTGTTGTCTCTTTGGTGCCTACTAGATCCATCCATTCACTAAAAATAGATATGTCAGTGCGAGTATATCAACAAAAATATCATGTACTAATGAGGAAAGAAAACACTAAGATATACTTACTCATTCACTTTATCTAAAACTAGGACTCTTTCTGAAATCCTAACCATTATAGTAATGTCACTTATGCTTAGAGAATACCCTAACCTCTAAAGTTATCTAAACCAACCTCTGATACCAACTATAAGACCCTAGAATTAAACCTTACTTAATATTGAATTAAATGAATAATTCACATTGAGGATCTTTTCAGGTTTAGAGTTTTAGATAATTAGGACATAACTATTACATCTCAAAAGATTACAAAGTAAAAACTTCTACTAAGTTTCCATAAAATAAAAACTCTTAAAAAGATACATGTCTAGTTTCATGTTTTAGGTAGCATGACTTTCCCTTGATCCCATCCTTGACCCTATTCCACATTAAGTCCTGTGAAAAACATTTCAAATACATCGGATGATCATAAAAAGCTCAGTAAGGGATACACAAAGAATGAAAATTGTTAGTTTTTCAAAACAACAAGTAAACCATGTATACTTTATCAAAATAATACTTTTCACCTTTTCGAAGTAGTAAAAACTCTTCACTGAATAAAAGTTCATTACTTACCCTTCTGTAACCAAAAGATTACCATAAAATCCATATAAAGATCACATAACATATAATGGTAACTTGGCACATAAACATACTTAAGTGGAATAACCATAAGGTCGACTTCCACACATATCACTTAATGGAATATCCCTTCGGTCAACTTCCCTACATACTTAATGGAATAGCCATACGACCGACTTCCATACCCAATGAATTGGAGGTTATAACGTAACCACCCGTCCTGGTATTCACGGCACCGCCCGTTATATGGTTTATCATGTAACCACCCATCAAATGTCCATGTACCATTATAAAATTATAACACATAAAACCAACATAAAGGAATGATAACATTTCAACATTTCAATCACAATATATCATTTAAATATATTGACATAATAGAATCCTTTATCAAAACCATTTTCAATACCAAAATACATTTAAGATTATATGGTATTTATTTTATTTTAAAAACATTATGTCTTGTTGAGGAAGCCAAAGATCAAATAATACTCGCGGCGGCGGAAAAGGTCGTTGTCACCGCGTATGTTAAAAGAAACATTACTTTTTGTCGTTTAGTAAAACGCTTTGTAGAAAAATATTCCTTTTGTATAAAAATAAAATTCAAAGGGGTTTATACACCATATAAAAGAAAGTTGTGTATAAAACAAAATATGCCTCAATGAAAGGAGATTGAGATGAAGTCCCTTACAATGACGGTATCCTTGGATTAAGGATAAATCAATTGCAAAATTATGTGTGACAAACGAATACACCAAATATAAGTTGATATTAAGTGTAAAACAATCAGATTTTATTCACACATATTTATAGAACGACATATTCAAAGAGTACAAGTTTATCCCAAAGAATCAAAATTCGGTTAAGATGTTTCCTTGCAAAAATTCGACAGCCTAACGGCGTCACTTCAAAATTCAGAAAATTAGTTGATGATAGATAAAAAGGGTATCTCATCACTTGGACATAAAATTTACATCAATTAGGATATATAAGAACATATCCCAACATAATAAGATGTAATTTAAAAGACATAACAAACGAAGTCTTTTTTAAAAAAGAGGAGGGTGAAAGGTTCCCTTACCGACTTGGGTAACTTTCGAAACGTACACCCCATTGAAGAAGGGTCATAAAATGAATATTTAAATACCCATAAATGAAATTATATTACAGAAGGAGTATAATAATGGGAATTACATACACCACTCAAAGGAAATGGTGGCACATGTAGCATAAATGTCACGGGAATAAAAGTGAGATGAAAAATCCCTTACGAAAACTCGGCAGCCTAACGACGCCACTTAAAACTTCCAAAAATGGAATGATGAGATCAAATAGTATCTATAATCAAATTAAAATAAAATTTACAGAAAGACGAATATAAATGAACATCCCCCCACATAATAAATAGGAGCTTAAAAGAAGTGACATAAAGGAGAGTACTTAAAAAGAAAGAGAGAGGTTGGATCCCTTACCTCGTGTCCGACATGACTCGGTCGTTCTTTAATCTCCTGAATAATAAAATTTGGTCAATTTATAATTGCTTTGGACCTCCTATAAATATTATTATTCAGTTCATATCACATATTATAATTTTATAATAATTGGTTAATAAAGTGAGTTCATATCAGACATTTTTGTCGATGTTCAGTACATGAGTAAAAATTGAACTTGTTGGAAAAGAATTTTCCAAGTAGTTATAGGTACATCTTCTCCAGAATAAAATTTATGTTTTAAATATCATATATATCCAGTATATATTCATTTTATACTATTCCATATCATTTGGATATAAAAAATTAAAAGCACCGTTCATGTCGACGGTAGGCCGTATGTACGCATGAACGCTACTTTCATTTTTTGTCATATTAATGGAATTAAAACAAAATGAGATATATATATATTATAATTCCAGAATGATATCAATAATTTAGATGTAATATATTACATATATATCCATTATATATATTTACTTATAATAGTACATAACATTTGGAGATAAGAAATGAAATGCACCGTTCATGGAGACGGTAAGCCGTACGTACGCATGAACGCTACTTTCATTTCTCTCTCGTACTTTAATGGAAAGAAAATAATAATGATATAAAGGTATATTATAATTCCAGTATAACATCATATATAATAACTTTAAATCCATCCTTTATATGTCCCACATATGGCATTAACGAATCAAATCTCTTTGAGGGGGTTGTAGTCCGCACTTCCTAAAATGAGGATATCGCGTTTACCAATAATTGAAACCATAAAGGTATTCCATAAATGGAAAATACAGAAGCTTAAGTAAAACATAAAAATATTATATATCATATATAAATAGAGTGACAACATATTTTCCACCTTTGAAGGTGTTATATGAGTGTTGAACAATCATCGTTTTGTGAGGTAGACATTCGCCATCCACAGAAACAGTATGTTCTTTAACCATTAGAAGGAGGTGTGTGTAAGTGTAGCTCAAATCATTCCTATAACAACATCCTAGTATATTGAAGATACTGGAGTTGTTAAAAAATAAATTAATAAAAAGATTTTAGGGGTTGGAGAAGCAAAATAAATCAAAAGAACTCAAGGGAAGACATTACCTTTAAATCGGGTAACTCTCTTTGATTTGAGATCAAAGGCTTCCTTGGAAAGGATCCTTCCCAAAGTGATGTTTCAATGATGAAGAAAGGGATGTGGAGAGATGAAATGTGCAGGGGTTGGCCGATCCAAAGGCTTGAGAGGTGTGTGTAAGGTGGTAGAGGTGGGGGCCTTTTTTAAGAGGAGAGGAGGGGTACTCTTGGAAAGTAAAGAGATGTTACTTTATTGTAAAATGAGTTTCGGATTTAAAAGGTCCCACATTGATATAATTCAAGGATAAGGTGATAAGGGTTCGATATCCACCCATCCACTAGGTTTTTGACATGTGTAGGTCTTAGATTTTACATTATCTTTTCATTTTATTTAAATCGTTAAATAATGAGGTAATCACTGCATCATCATGATGTCATAAACAATTTAATTTATTTAATGTCTAAAAATTATATATAAAAAATAATATGATGTATGAAATATTTTTATCTTTCTAATGACTATTTATAGTCAAAATTATGGCTTGTATAACCGCATTTAAAAATTGTTTTAGAAAAACAACTCATGATTGTGTCATTTTTATTTTAACTTTAAATAAAAAGTTATTTATGTCATTTTCCAACCAAGGTGGCTCCATGGGGTCCCCAAGTTGACCCATGGATTGTCTTGGTCGGCCATGACACATCCAATTAGGGTATGACATGTTTCTAGGTCATTTCTTATTATTAAAACATTATTTTTACCTTAAACTACACTAATTACCTCTAATTGCGATTAAAAACTTAAAAGTTACTATTCACCAAAAAATATATTTTAATCCCATTGAACCACATTTTACTTCTTAATGAAAACCATGTATGTCAGATTTTTGAAATTCGAAACACAAAGGTGGTAAAATTTCATTTAAAGGAAAAATCAGTTTTTTAAGTACCACTTAGTGGTTTCACTATTCATCAAAAAAATAATGTTTTCCAGAAAAATACCAAAAATTCATCCTAAGCTATATTTGGTATTCCGAATTCAAAAATAATGTCTATTTTACAAAATTCAAAAGATATAAGTTTAATTAATTAATTTATTAATTAATTCCCGCTGTCAAAACAAATAGCGTGCTTTTATGAAACAAAAAGTATCAAAAGATTGACACTAGTTCAAGTCCGATTTCAAAGTGAAATTAATTCCAACGACCACTATTGGATAAAATGGTAAAAATATATTCTAATTTCACTTTAATCCACTTCAAAAGATAATCTAATCATATTAAAAAAATTAGATTAAAAAGAGTTTTTGAATTAAAATACAATATTTTTCACTATTCATTAAAAATGATCTTTATTGGAAAAATAAAGAAAATTTACACAAAGTAAATTTTGGTGTCCCGATTCTAAAGAAGAATTTTATTTCATCCAATAGAATGTATAAGAGTGACCAAAACTATATTTAATGACAGTTCGCCATCAAAAGTTGATAAGTGGACCTTCAGTGAAAATTGGAGTATATATGCCTAAAATTGAATTCTTTTCGTATTTTAAGCCTTTATCATTTATTGGATAAATGTAAAAACATTTAACAAACATATATAATCATATTTTCATTATTTCTATTCATTCATGCCAATACAACGACTACGTGTTAACTAACATTTAAAATAATATTATTTTATTATTAGAGTGCAACGTAAGATTTCAAAGGAACTCGCTGTTGCGTATTGAGTAAGCCACCAAGCATAGCGTTCCCTTTAAATTAATATTAACATTTTATTCACAAATAGGGATAAATATAAAAATGTTATATTCTTTATTTACCTGGGGTGTTACATTAAGGAAAAATAAATGACATAATTATGTGTGAAAAATATAAATACACTCAATAGGATTGGATATTCAGTGTAAAACAATCAAAGGAAATTTACACATATTCTTGTAAAAACAACAACAATGAGTTAGATGTTTAGCTCAATAAATGGAGATTGAGTTAAAATTACTCTTATCAAGTTCATATTGATGACTTGAGAATTTATAAATGGAGTGATTATGTGTATAAAAAGTATATCCATGGAAAGGGGAGTGGAAATTATGACATAAGAAAATAAATTGTGATTCCACACATAATCTTGTAGTAAAATAATCAATGAATTATGTGTAAATCCGAATAAGTGGAAATTTAAATTTCAAATTCCCTTATCAATTTGGTAACTTACGAAACATACACCCATGAAATAAGGATCATAAAATGATGATGTAAATATCAATAAATTAAATTATATTATACAATGAATACAATCATGGGTAGTACACACACCACATGCAATAAATAAGTGGTGAACAATGGAAATCTCATGGAATTAAAAGTGATATAAGAAACCCCTTAATTTGTACTTTTTCCTTGGTCAAGGTGAGGTTAGCCTCCTTTATAATGGTGAAATAATTATTATTTAATTTTACAATAATCATATGCATCAATATGATATCATATATGATCTTTTAATATTTCTTTGTTAATAATATCTTAGTATTATCGTCGTTTCGGGTGTTAACTTACTCGTTTTATTTTATATGTTTTGTTACATAAGTCATTTTTGTTATGGATAGGTCGTATATTATTCATATACAGAATGATATCAAGTCCTTAAAAATTATTTTTAATCATAAAATGATAATTAGACTTGTATGGATACGATGGGGAATGAATCTCATCACGTGCGTGGAGACGGTAGTCCGTACGTACGCACGAGAGATAATATCATTCTTTTGATATTAGAATCATATATAATTGGATTGTATATAATATATACAGAATAATTATCATGTTATACTTATTATTTACATGAATTAGACATCATTATTATACCCATCAAAATAATAATGTATTGAATAACAATTACACCATGACGTGGAGACGGTAGGTCGTACGTACGCACGTATGGTGGCATGTCATTCAAAGGATAGATAGAATAATGAATATGGTTGTACCATATTTATAATAATATCACAATATATAAAATATACTGGAGTTATTATTTTATAATGGAAATAACAAATAAAGAAGAAGTTGAAGAAGAAAGGAACTTGGAAGAGGGTTGTGAAAACATTACCTCTTCTTCAGGTTCTTCCTTTTGATTTGATCAAAAGGGATCCATAGGATGGCTTTCTGATCAAACTAAGTCCTCTAGGTTTAATTTAGGGAAGTTTAGAGAATATTTGGGCAAGGTTTCGCTGATAAAAAAGGCTTGGAAGGTGTAAATTATAGATAAGGGGGTGTACCCTTTTATAAGAGGGGTGAGGGGAACCTTTGGAAAAGCTAGGAATATTATTTTATAATAAATGTATATTCGGTTTATAATGGCTGCAAAGTGGATTATTTAAAGGTTAAGGTGGGTATGGGTTGAAATAATTTCAACCAATTGATTTTAGACAGGTTTGGGTCACTATATTAACCTTATCATTTATATTTAACTCTTAGTTAAATAGTTTGACATTTACCATATCTCTTTGTATTTCTATATTATATAGTAAGTAAACATACTATATACCTCCAAGAGACCCCCAAGTGGTCCATTAATGATACACCTATCATTATATAAGTCTTTTTTCTGATCCTTATATTTATAGGAATAGAATATCAATTAATAATATAATATTTGTTTTAAAAACTCTTTTATGTCAATTTTGACACTATTGGGTATTTTGTTTTTGATAATTTCATAACAGCATTATTACTTAGAAAAAAAATTATATAACCAATAATAATATGTCATATTCACCTGTAAAATTAGTTTAATTCCTAAAAAGTCTCAAATTACATTTATTTTTATATTTATAATATCAATTATATTAATATTTCGTTAATTAGGTAATTACTGCATCACCATTGTATCATAACTAAATTCAATTATATAATGTCTAAAAATTATAAATAAAATAGCATTATGTAGGAAATCTTTTTGTATTTCTAATGAATATTTATAATCTAATTTATATTATGTATAACTCTATATTAAAAATGTTTTAGTTATTAAACATTGATTTTATCTCTTTTAACTCTTTTTTGAATTAAATAATAATAAATGTCCTAATCTAATCCAAGTGGACCTATATGATAATATTTTATTCCTATGGTTGTTTTTTATCAAGATAAAGTTGTCCAATTGAATTTGGACATGTTTTAGGGTAATATTAATATCATTTTTACCATTAATTACCCTATTTACTTTTAACCGTTGTAAATAAAAGTAAAAAGTTATTATTCACCAAAAATTATTTTTTTCTCATTGAACCAAATTTTACTCCTTGATATTAACCGTGTCTCTCGGATTTTAAAAATTCCACTCACAGAAGTGGTAAAATTAATTTTATGTAAATTTCCAAATTCTCCTAGGAGGTGGGTAAAAGACGGTGAAAAGTTCAATAAAATTTGTATATATCTAAAATCATTCTAAACTAACTCCAATGAATTACATTGAACTTATATATGTATCATGTATCTATTTTGACCTTAATTAAATTTAAATAAAATAATTAATTATTTAAATAAAAATTCAGTTCTGAACTATAACCCAATGTTTTTTCACTATTTGTCAAAAATTGAATGTTTTCAGAAAAATACCAAAAATTCACCCTAAGCTAATTTTGATATTCCGAATCCAAAAATGAAGTCCATTTTGAAAGATAAAATTTATAAAATTTTAAAAAGTGGGTATTACTATTCATAACGTCTAGTTTGATTGGTTGTGGTGTGTGTTAGAACTCGAAGTTGCGTACAACACACGCTATTGTATTATTCAAAGAGAAGCGTATCGTGGAAGCTTGGGGTGTTAAAACTACTTGCAGTAAATGAACAATTTTTTTGTATCATCAAGAACACCAAATATATTTTGAAAATTATGTTGGTTTAAGAGACTTAATTGATTGATGGATCATTATAAAATTTAAATTCTATAAAAATGAGTCTATAAAAAGTGAATGTAGTTATTTTGAAGTGATCGATTTGAATTTCACCAAGATATAGCTCTAAATACATATTTTTAACTAATATACATGAATATCAATGTTGACACTCAATAGTTACGAGTCTATGGTGGCGATTACATTGATGATGTAACAAATGAATTTGGATTAACACATCATGATGAAGCTAAAAAACTATAGAAATCGATGAATCTATGGGGGAAGATGAAGATATTGGAATCCTCATATGCAAATATGAGTATGAATATGTAGAATGACAAAATTACTTATTGGTTATAGTCAATATATATAATAATTTATTTCAATTATATGATAAAAACATTCCTTTCATGTTTGATATAGAGGATTAGAGTTATGATGATATCTTTCATAGCCTTGAAGAGGTTGTACTACCTAGTGATGAGCCTAATGATTTATCATCTACGCCTCAGGTTTATATTGGTTCATCATCAACTCCAAGGGGTTGGGAACTTAGGAGATTGATGATTCCCAACCCTATTCATGAGTTCCATCTACATAATGAGTTCAATCCATACACATAGAGGTGTGTTAAGTTGTGTATTTTAGATAGTTTTCATTACATATCATTAATTTATTTATGTACTAAATGTTTGATTATTTTTTTGGTTTGTTTAAACTATTATTACATATAGATATTGGAAAGTAGAGTGATATTTTGAGGAACTATGTTTTGGAGCATGGGTGATGTGGAATCAGATTCACATTGACCTTCAACACTTCATGTTTGATTATTTGATGGTACGTAAATAAAAAATAGATATTTTATAATATATATGACTATAAACTTGATATTATTAATTATTTGTTGGTTTTATGATATCCCATCGATGATAGCATGAAAAATTCAATTTGGAGGCCTGTCAAGTCTTTATGTGTGATCATTGTTGTCATTTTTTCACAATTTGAGGAGGGTTCCAATGAAGAAAGTGAGAGTAATGGATCTTGATCATTCTTGTTGTTCCAGTTGGACTCCTTGTGTATTAATCATGTTTTAATAATCAAAAATCATATATATTCTATAAAACTTGTTAATCCTATTTACTCTATCAAGAATTATGTGTACAGATGATTAGTTTCTTTATGCATTAACTAATTATTGTGAACTATTTTTCTTCGAATGAAATTATCTTATGAATAACTATGTTTAATTCATTCAATTAATATCATTGTTTAGGTATGTGCTTAGAGATTTGACTATGTCTGAGACACTGTGACCATACAGACATTGTGACCATCGAGAAACCATGACCATCCAGACACCGTGACCATCCAGACACCGTAACCATCCAAACACCATAACCATCCAGACATCATGACCATCCAGACACCGTGACCATCCAGACACCATGACCATCCAGACACCGTGACCATCCAGAAATTGTGACCATCCAGACACTGTGACCATCCAGACACCATTTTAAGGAGACACCATTTCAAGGAGACATCATTCAATGGAGACACTGTTTACAGAAAAACTGTGACACCATTTCTTAATATGTTTTATCATTTTTGAATTTAATTTCTAATAGTCATATTTGAAGATTTTAAATTCACTGACATAATAAATGTTTCTATGTAGACATATCATCTGACAGTACGAGGTATGAGGTGCAGAACACAAGCATCATGTCGGCTCCAACACATGAAATCTAATAATAAAAGAGAAGTGCAGCCCACAAACAACAGAGGGTGTAATAACAAAGTACACACAAGCTCTCTTTAAAACAATAACAAACACATACAACTCAACATTCCTAAAGAACACACGAATCATTATTTAATAAACAAGATGGACACCATAGATCATAATCGTCAATCACATCTTCACATTGATAATACCATGAAGAACATGAGCCAGATCTAGCTGACGTACGGTACTCTATTTTCCACGATACGACTTGATTTTTTCATTTTTTTTCATCTCATAAGTCTATAGCTGCATAGACTAACACTTAGAGCACTTATAACCTTATCTCATCATTTATACTCTGGTGTGTATTATTTATCTTATATTTCGAGCGGTCTGTGTGTTTGTATTAAACATGGATTGTCTTCTATATCAAACTGAAGGATATAATATGCCTTTCTCTTACATCCTTTTACATGTGTATATTCCCACAGATAAGTGTGTAAGTGGTCCTTGTGTGACCTATTAGTTCATTCCCACGAAGAACTATGGAACAGGTCATGTGACTAGGACAGTATTTTGTACTATTGTAAAGCCCAATATAGGCTGTGTATCTAGTTTATTTATATAAACTGGTTGGTGGCCAGTGATTACCAAGTAGAGTGGATTAGGTCTCTTCTTGAGACTGAACCACTTGTTTTATATTCATTGTGTTGTTTATTTTAATTGTCCTTGTTTTATTGTTTAATCCAAAAATCACTAAATTTACTCAGATAGTTAATCATGGAAAGAAGATATAATTATTTTTCCTTATTAAAATAGCTTCAAAAGTAATTTTAATAACTAATATTAATATTACTTATAATTAATCAATATTTTAATAAGTTATTGAAATAGTCAAACTTTCATAATAGTATAACCTTGATTAACTTGGTTGTATTTAAATTTATTGGGGAACCTTTTTAAGAATACTTTTTAAACAGAAATTCTGAATAGATACTCAATTCACCCCCCCCCCCCCTCTTGAGTAATCCACTCCGAGAAACATTTGGTATTAGATGATTGTTTCTAAAAGACTCTATTTTTGACCCTATTCAACTGTGATTGTAGTTGTACTTTAAAGATCTATAAATTTTTGTTAATTATAAATTTCTAGATATTTTAATGTATTCCATTATTATGAATAATATATTGGAAGGTGCTGTAACAAATAGACCATAATTATTTAATGGAACTAATTATGCTCAATGGAAAATTTAAATGAAAATTAATTTTGAAAGTATGATCTATGAAATCTGGTCTTCAATTATATATGAATATAAGATTCCTGCTACTGATAGAATCAATCAGGATGAACCTACCAAAACTTCCTATAATAAAAATTTCAAATATATGAAGGCTTTATACTTCGCTTTAGGAGATGAGGAATTTAATAGAATCTAGGCATGTAAAATAACTCATGAAATTTGGGACACTTTTTCTGTTTCACATGAAGGAACTTCTAGTGAAAAAGAAATGAGACTTAATACTTATACTATTAAATATGATAAATTTAAAATGAAACCTGATGAGCCTATTTCTTACTTGTATCTAATGTTCAAAGAAATTGTCAACACAGTGATTTCTCTTGGAAGGGAAGTCACTTCTAAAGAACAGATTATGAGGATTCTCGGATTCCTACCTGACAGATGGAGAGGAACCTCTCTCTATTAGAGAGTCATGCGTCATCAGCAATCTACTTGTAAAAGAACTCATTGGAAAACTAATGATGTGTGAAGAGGAGATAAAAGTCAACAAGGAAGGGGAGAATGAACCCAAAAGAAAATCAGTTGTGTTCAAGACCACCACCTCTAAACACAAAGAGAAATGGAAATTGGAAGTTTCTATAGAAAGTTCCAACAGTGAACAATCATCACCTGACAGTGATGTGGAGATGGCTCAATTATCCATAAGGTTTAATAGATTTTATAAAAAGAAGAACTTTTTCATAAAGCCTAACTTCAAGAGAATATATGGTCAAAAGGAATTTGGAAGAAAGATTGGAAAAGAAGTGACAAGTATGATGAGATTTTCTGTTATGAATGTAAATGGAAAGGATATATCAAGGATGATTGTCCCAAGCTCAAGTACAAAAATAAATATGAGGAAAAATATAGAATGTATAAAAAGGAAATGAAAAAAACATGGAGTGCTTCTTAGGAAAGTTCAAGTGACTCAGAATCTTCACATGGTGAACAGGCTAACAAATCCAATATGTGTTATATGAAAAACACATCTGAGGTAACACTGGAATCTCCTATACACAATTCTAATTATTCTAAATATGAGAGTGTCTCTGAAAATATGTCTAATGAATAAATGTTTTAATATTGTAATATTCTTGAAGAGACAAGCAATGAACTAAAAAATAAATAAATTTCTTTAAAGAAATAGTATTCTCTTACCTCAACTATTAAAATTAAACTCACTGTAGAAAGGGAGAAAAATGCTCAATTACTCAAAGAGAACAATGAACTAAAACTATCTAATGAGAAATTGAAAAAGGATATTGAAAGGTTTAATAATATTAAATATACCTTGATACAAATTCTAGGTAAAAAATTTGCTCCTAAATATACTATCGGCATTGGCTATCAACCTGGTAGAAGAATTTTTGGAAGAACTAAGTTTGTTGATAAATCCAGGATATACATCTTTACTCCTAGTTCTAGAAAACATTCATCTAGCTCAAGTTATGAAACACTCACTACTATTTCAAGATTTTTTGGACCAAATAGAGTTTATTTTTCAAATACATTACATAATTCTTATAGGAAACCTATGAGGAATATATGAGTTCCTAAGGAACTAGTCACTTATATTACTGGACCCAAACAAGTGTGGGTACCAAAATATTTTTTATCTGACTATTGTGTAGTGAAGCTGCTTAAAGAGTTCCTATAGAATCATATGGTACATGGACAATGGGTGCTCAAGACACATTATATGAGACTACTCATGCTTCAAGAACTTAATAAAAATTGATGGTGGACATGTCACCTTTACTGATAATGCCAAAGAAAAGATTATTAGCATTGGCCAAATCAGTGACTCTAACTCAGTTTTGATTTCTAAAGTTCTATTTGTTGATGGATTGAAATATAATCTATTTAGTATCTCACAGGTATGTGATGATGTATTTCATGTTAAATTTGAAAATCATGGCTACAATGTTTTTATTTCTAAAAATGAATTAGTGTTTTTTGTATTAAGAAATGAAAATGTATATTCTGTTAACTTGCATTATTTAGCTTCTCAAAATGCTTCATGTTTAAGTGTGTTTCATAAGGAGTCTTGGATTTGGAATAAGAGGCTAGGACACTATAACACTCACTCCCTTAGAAAGTTATCTAGAAAAATCTTATTCAAATACCTACCCAAATTTGAGTTTCTAAATGATAAAGTGTGTAATCCTTGTCAAAAAGGAAACCAATACCAAATTTCCTTCAAACCAAAGGATGGAGCGTCAACTTCTCAACCTCTCAAATTGGTTCACATGGATTTGTTTGTACCATCTAGAGTTTCTAGTTTAAATGGGAAGCACTATGTTTATGTTATTGTAGATGACTTTTCTAGATATACTTGGACCTTCTTTTTGGCTGAAAAAAGTGAAGACTACTCTCATTTTACCAAATATTCAAAAACTGTAGAAAATATTAGTGGAATTAAAATTAAATCCTTAAGAAGTGATCATGGTCGTGAGTTAGAAAATCAAGAATTTGATTCCTTTTTCTCACAAAATTTCTATAGCCATTATTTCTATGCCCCTTAAACACCTCAACAAAATGGAGTTTTAAAAAGAATAAATAGAACCCTGCAAGAGATTGCTCGAACTATGCTTAGTGAATATGACGTACCTATTTACCTTTGGGTTGAAGCTGTAAATACAGCATGATACATAATCAATAGAGTGTTGATTCGACCTATACTTAAAAGAACTCCATATGAGTTGTGGAACAATAGAAACCCCAAATTTAGATACCTCAAAGTATTCAGTTGCAAAGACTATATCCTTAATACTAAAGAAAATCTTGAAAATTTTGCATACAAGAATGATGAACGAATATTCTTAGGATATTCAATTTCTAGTAAAGCCTATATAGTGTTTATTAAAAGAACTAAATGTGTGGAAGAATCTTTCCATGTCAAATTTGATAATAAAGATCAATATGAGCCTAAGACCACTTTAGATAACCTAGAGGATGGTGTATCCTCTACGGGGAAAATAGCTTTTAGTGACGGTCTATTTACGAAGGGATTAATTCTCATCACAAATAGTCTGTCCCAGAGGTTATTTGCGATTGGGGGTTCATCTTGTTGCAAATAATTGGTTATTTGTGATGGGAATTGGGGTCCTGTCGCAAAAAGTAAGGCGTGGTTTGGCACGGTCTGCGTACCAAACCGCAGGAAGGTTATTTGTAACGGGGGGATTCCCCCATCTCAAATAGTGCGTCGGTCGGAGAGTAATTGCGATGGGACCCATAGCAAATACCGGTGGCGGTAAATACTTTTTTGTGACGGGATGTTGTCCCATCACAAAAAGTGTGCCAATAGGCAACTATTTGTGACGGGACCTGTCGCAAATACCCTTTTAGTCGCCGACCGTAATTAATGTGGGAAAACGTACTTGCAATGGGTCTCGTCACAAATAGTACTGTCACAACTAATCTAACCTATATATACCTCCCGTTCATTTTTCCTACTCTTTCCCTCAATTCTCACTTCCTCTCTCTCTCTCTCAACTTTATTTTTGGAGTGAAAATTTCTCTGAGTTGGTTTTTTTTACGAAGAAATTGTGAATTCATCTACATCAATAGAAGATCAAGTTTAAAGGTATTTATATTTTATTTAATTTAGTATTTATTTCATCTTTTATGTTAATTTTAATTATTTTTGATTAGTTGTAATTAAATTAGATTTAAATTATTTTTTTATCAGTATTTATTTGTAATAATAAATTGAAATTATTAGTACCAATTCTTAATAATTAGTAATAAATAATTATTATTAACGATAATTAGTATTGTATATAAATTATTAGCGGTAATTAGTAATTAGTAGCTGTAATTTGTAGTTATTAATAGTAATTAACACTAATTAGTGATAATTAGTGGTAATTAGTAATAATTAGGGCTAATTAGTAACAATTAGCGGTAAATAGTAATAATTAGTAATAAATAGTAATAAAAAGTAATAATTAGTAATAAATAGTAATAAATAGTAATAAATAGTAATAAATAAGAATAATTAGTAATAAATAGGAAAAAATAGTAATAAATAGGAATAAATATGAATAAATATGAATAAATAGTAATAAATAGTAATAATTAGTAACAATTAGTAATAATTAGTAATAATTAGTAATAATTAGTAATAAATAGTAATACATTTTAATAAATAGTATCAAATAGTAATAAATATTAATAAATAGGAATAATTAGGAATAATTAGGAATAATTAGTAATAATTAGTAATAAATAAGAATAAATAGGGATAATTAGGAATAATTAGGAATAATTAATAATAAATAGGAATAATTAGGAATAATTAGTAATAAATAAAAATAAATAGGAATAATTCGTAATAAATTGTAATAAATAGGAATAAATAGGAATAATTAGTAATAATGAAGAATATTTAGTAATAATTTTGAATAATTAAGAATAATTAGTACTAATTTGTAATAATTAGCAATAATTAAAAATAAATAGTACTAATTTGTAATAAATATTAATAAATAGTACTAATTGGTAGTAAATAGTAGTAAATATTAATAAATAGTACTAATTAGTAGTAATTAGTAGTAATTAGTGGTAATTAGTAGTAATTAGTAATAATTATAAATAAATAGAAATAAAGAGAAATAATTAGTAATAAATAGTAATAATTAGTAATAATTAGTAATTATTTGTAATAATAAGTAAAAATTAGTAATATATAGTAATATATAGTAATATATATTAGTAGTAATTAGTATTAATTAGTAATAAATGTAATAAATAGTAATAATTAGTAATAAATACTAATAATTTGTAGTAATTAGTAATAAATTGTTATCAATAGTAATAAATTGTAATAAATAGTAATAAATAGTAATAAATAGTAATAATTAGTAATAATTAGTAATAATTAGTAATAAATAGTAATAAATAGTAATAAATAGTAATAAATAATAATAAATAGTAATAAATAAAATAAAAAGTAATAAATATTAATAAATATTAATAATTAGTATTAAATAATAATAAATACTAATAATTAGTAATAATTAGTAATAATTAGTAATAATTAGTAATAAATAGTAATATTTAGTAATAATTAGTGATAATTAATAATAATTAGTAATAATTAGTAATAATTAGTAATAAATAGTAATAAACACAAATAATTAGTAATAATTAGTGATAATTATTAATAAATAGTAAAATTTGGAACAGTTATGAACAATTAGTAACAATTATTAATAATTAGGAATAATTAAGAACAATTAGTAACAATTAGTAATAATTAGTAACAATTAGTAACAATTAGTAACAATTAATAACAACTAGTAACAATTAGTAACAATTAGTACCAATTAGTAACAATTAGTAACAGTTAGTAATAATTAGTAACAAATAGTAACAAATAGTAACAATTAGTATCAATTAGTATCAATTAGTAACAATTAGTAACAATTAGTAATAAATATTAATAAATAGTAACAATTAGTAAGAATTAGTAATAATTAGTAATAGTTTGTAATAAATAGTAATAATTGGTAATTAATAGTAATAATTTTTAATAATTAGAAATAATTAGTAATAATTAGTAATAATTAGTAATAAATAGTAATAATTAGTATTAATTAGTAACAATTTGTAATAATTAGTAATAAATTTTAATAATTAGTAATAATTAGTAATAACTAGTAATAATTCGTAATAAATAGTAATTAATTATAATAAATTGTAATAAATTATAATAAAAGAAATAAATTGTAATAAATTGTAATAAATAGTAATAACATGTATTAACTTGGCACAATTACCAGTGGATTGACGGCACTCCATTTGCTCTATGACTCTTCTCCTTTCAACTTTTAATGACTCAAAACAGTATGAAAAGTATGCTTCAATGTATGCATATCCAATCTCGTATACACCAGTTTGAATATGCATTCATAGGACCACATTTTTCATAATGTTTTCAGGTGGTGACAGTTGAAAGAAGATGACTCATTGACGAAAAGGGGGTTCTTTTGTCTCACGGCTCATTTACTTGCAACTTTCTCACACTGAAATCACAATGAAGAATTTTCCCAATGGTTCACTTATACATTATTATATGAATGGGAATGAATATGTGTACTTCCGAGTATATTCTTCATTGTGATTTCAGTGTGAGAACGTTGTAAATAAATGAGTCTTCGGACAAAAGAGTTGTTGTCAATCCACTGGAAATTTTGTCGCCCGTAAATAATGGAAATTATTTAGTAGCTGTAATTATTTATCTACTTTTGTAAGATAGTGTTTATATAATTTTAAATTATTCAAAAATAGTAATTATTTTATATTTTGTATAAAAATATGGAACAAGGAAGTCAACAACATTCCTTATTAGACGATCGTGCTTGGATAAATCAACATAGAAATCCAAACGGTTTTGGTTTAAATCCTATATATATTGAGGGTGTTAAGTCTTTCTTATCATTTGCATCATCAAAAATAGAATATGTTTTAGAAGACACAATTAAGTGTCCTTGTAAAAAAATATGCCCTGAGAAAGTTTGACACATTTGACAAGGTTGGGGGACATCTCTTTCCATTTGGATTTGAACCAGATTATGTTTTTTAGTATTAACACGGTGAAAATAGTTCCAGATAATATATTAATAACTTGATTCCAGATCCATCATGGTTTCAAAATTTAGTACATGATATTGCAGGTCTATCTGTTCAACAAAATAAAACTCAAGATGATATTGATTTAACTCCTGAGTTGGAACCATCCTAATTTTATGAGTTTTTGAGGTCTTATGAGGATGTATTATATCCTAGTTTCATGTTAAGAAAATTAGAAGTGATTGGAAAATTTATGGCTATTAAATCAGATAATGCAATGTCAAACAATTATTTTAATCAGATATTTTATTTGGTTAAAACACTATTACCTGAAGAAAATGTCTTTCCTGCAAATTACTATGAGAGAAAGATATCGGTTCTAAATCTGGGACTTAGTTATTGAAAGATTCATGCATGTACAAATGATTTCATCAAATATTCTGGTGAAAATGATTCATTGGATAGTTGTCCCACATATCAAAAATAGAGGTATAAAGAGGCTCAAACATGGAAGTATGGATTGATTCCTGTAAAACAGTTGAGATATTTCCCCCTTACACTCAGGTTTCAGTGTTTATTTATATCTCAGAACATAGCATCAATGATGTCATGGCAAAAAAAAATATTTCAACCAATAAAATCTTGAATCATCCATATGATGGTGATTCCTGGAAAAATTTGGACCATTTTCATCTATATTTTTCTTTAGAAGCCTGAAATGTGAGATTGGGTCTTTCTACTAACGGTTTCTATTTGTTTGGTTCTTATGGTAGTCAGTATTCATGTTGGTCTGTCTTTATAACTCCGTACAATTTACCTCCATGGATGTTGATGAAGGAGCCCTATATCTTTTTGACCTTATTAATCCCAGGACATCCTAAAAAGAATATTTTTGTATATTTGAAACCATTGATTGATGAATTACATTCATTATGGAGTAATGGTGTTAGTACATATGATGTTACTGCGAAAACAAATTTCATATTAAAAGCTGCATTGATGTGGACGATTAGTGACTTTCTAGCATATGGCATGTTATCTGGCTAGAGTACACATGGTCTAAAATCATGTCCTTACTATATGAAATACAACAAAGCCTTTATGATCGTCAATAGAAAAAAAAACCTTATTATTTTGACTGTCATCGCAGATTTCTTCCAACTGATCATCCTTTTCAGAGGAACAAATCTCATTTCAGAAAAGGAACTATTGAAAGGGGTGAACCTCCAAAAACTATCTCAGGTAAAAAGTTAAAATCAGTTGCATTTTTATTAACTCAAATATCATTTGGGCCAACAGTAAACCAATAGAAAATTCATGGCTTTGGGAAACAATATAAATGGATAAAACAGAGCATTTTTTAGGATATTCTATATTGGTCTGATTTTTTGTTCCACCACATATTGGATTTCATGTATATTTGGAAGAACTATTTTGATAATTTATTTCATACAGTTTTGGATACACCAGGTAAGACCAAAGATACTGTAAAGGCACGATTAGATCTTGACCAAAATTGCAGGCGACCAGAACTTAAACTATTTGAAAATGTCATATCACAGAGGTTAATGAATCCAAAAGCAGTTTATACACCGTCCAAAGAGAGTCACTTTTTATTTTTTCAGTGGATTGCAGATTGGGGACTTTCAGATGGATATGCTTCCAATTTGGGAAGATTAGTTAAGAATGGTCATTTTACCGGATTAAAAAGTCATGATTGTATTGTTATAATGGAAATACTTATGTCGATTGGATTAATATTTTTGTTGAATTCTATGATTTGGGATTCGATAACATACATATCATATATTTTTTAGAAATTTTTTCTATAACAACAGACTACTATGTGCTAAGAAAATAGGAAGAAGATGTTGCTGTAATTATATATTAACTGGAAAAAATCTTTTCATTTGCTTTCTTTGACTCAATGAAACATTTGATATTACATTTTTCAAATGAAGCTAAATGTGCAGGTCTAGTACAGTTTCGATGGATGTTCCCATTCAAGAGATGCATGCAGAAATTGAATATAAAAGTACATAACAAAGCATCAATTAAATGCTCAATTGTTGAAGTTTATTTTCAATAGGAAATTGCTTTTTTCTTCTCTCATTATTTTGAATCTTAATATCTCTCAAAACAAAACCACATGGGATGGAATAATGAGAATGTTAATGACAAAATGGATAGTCAATTATCAGTTTTTAATTAGCCAAATATTGGATTCGGT
This sequence comes from Viscum album, assembly GCA_963277665.1. Classification (NCBI taxonomy): domain Eukaryota; kingdom Viridiplantae; phylum Streptophyta; class Magnoliopsida; order Santalales; family Viscaceae; genus Viscum; species Viscum album. The sequence continues at coordinate 1,880,025,442 of OY728161.1, forward strand.
GGAGTTCATTAACGATGGATTTCCGATAATGAACATCACAGAGCTCATAAATATGTTCTTCTCATCTTTAAAGAAATGACATCATTTGTAATGTGAGTGATTCTATAACTTATTCTATAATTTATGTTATAGTATTTAAAATTATTTTATTTATAGGTTCTATGATAATCATATCAAAAAAAACTTCCACAAATTTCAGCAGCTTCTCTTGAAGAACACAGAAAAAAAATCACAATGGTTTCAAAAACTAGTAACATAAATTATTGATGGTTTAATATAAATTCATTTTATTATTTATTATATTGATAATTGTTTTACAAATTTTCATGTGTCTCGACATGCTAATAAAATTGATAAGAGACTGTGTATATTGATTAAACCACCATCCAAAATGGTAAAATCTTATAATGTATATGTGGCGAATGGTTTTCGATTTCATACACGTGCATATGGGGAATCAAAAAAATAATCAACAGTGGAATTTTATTGAGAGGATCACATCATATAGATATTGAAGTTGACTTTTATTCCATTCTAGATGAAATTATCGAGTTGTGTTATCTAGGACAAAATTACATAATGATGTTTAAATGTCGGTGGTTGGATACTAAGAGAGGCTTGCATGTTCATCCGACTCATGTAATTGTTGATATTAAATATATAATTCTTCTTTCAGTAAATAAACCACTTTTACTAGCTCAAAAGGAACATAAAATTTATTACGCAATGTATTGTGCTACGTCAAGAGACCAGAGTGATTGGAGGATCATAATAAAAATAAAATCTTGGGAAAATCAGTTTATTCAAACTTAATGTGGTTCTATTGAAGTGGAAGGAATTAATATTTTTCAAGAAAAAACTCAAAATCCATCTTTTTCACAAAGAGATGTGAATATTATTTATGACTCCCTACAATTAAGGGTAGATGGTGACAAAGATGTTAATGATGTTACAAAAGAATTTGAAATTACAAGAGATGATGAAACTGAAACTCATATGGATATTGATGATGATGAGGAGGAATATGAATAAATTGACATCGTCAAATAAGAAGATGATGATGAAGGTGAAAATAGAAATAGTTAAATGCTTTTTATAATCATAACTAATATATATCTATACATAATCGTTATTTTCAAACATCTGCTAACAGCAATAATTTTGTGTTTCAGATGGACCCAGATCTTTTTCGTGAGTTGGTGGAGGCTGAGCTACCTTTGGATGAGGGGGGTTTGGGATCATCTGACCCTCAGCCTACTGGCAGTTTAGGGGTTACGTAGAGGGGGTGAGGTTCTGCGCGATTGATGATTCCTGACCCTATCCCCGAGCGACGCCCACATCTTATATTCAATCCACACACAGGGAGGTATGGTAACCTGTATATTTTAGTTATCTTTCATTAATTTTTATATATATATACTAATTGTTTGATTATTTATTCTTTTTTCATAGTTTTGTGCAAATAGTTATTGGATAGGGGAGTGAAATCTTGCGCAATTATTTTTCTTAGCCATAGATCACATGGGAACAGATTCTTGTTGATGTGCAGCTCGGCACGTTCTATCAATAGCTAGTAAGTACATAAATCATATTTATTTTGAAATTTATTTTGTGAATAACATCATATAATAAATAATTTGTAGGTTTTATGGTATCCCATCAGATATAGCATGCGTGACGCTATCCATGCAGCAAGGCATGTGTCTATGCATGATCGTTTCCATCAGTTTTTGCACAATTTGAAGGACAACCATTAAGAAAGCAAGAGTGAACGAATTTGATGAGTCATGTAGATCCCACCGAACATAGTATATTTCATCTCCCAATTGGGATGGATTATGTTTACACTGGTTGGGTGGTGGATTTTAGAGGAGATCTTCAGTGGGTCGGCAGAACTGGGGGAGACAGGAGGTGACACATCGAGCTGGTAGTTGTACATTTAGTATGCATAGAGAGCATCTGGTAAGTATCTTTTTTAAATATTTTATATAAATTTAAATATAAACAGTTTATTTTATATTTCTATAGGCAGTATAGAATCCAAATATTATAGATTACAACATTTATCAGAGGATGTACAGTGATCCAGCCACTGTAGAGATTAGAGGTGGTAACCAGCGTCGGATTGTGGTTATTATGATTTTTTTAATTTGACAATTAACTGCATATAATATTTTCACACTTTTAATTTCAATTTGGAATTTAAGGAGCCAAATGTAGCTACGACCTCTCAGACACAGGCTGAGAGTCAGGACGAGACGGCTGATAAGACCAGTGCCCACCATTTTGATGAGGCATCATAGATGCAAGAGACACAACATGGATTTGAGAAGGGCAGAGTAGTTGGTATCGACTCTCATATGACTCCTGGTACTTATTATGGTACTGTTGAGATGTTGGCATCTAGCTAGAGAGGAGCTCGTGGAGATGCATTATCTTCTACCTTGTAGTATCAGGAGTAGTTGCGAACTCAGCCTAAGCTTATAGAGACTTTGCAGAAGCATCATGAAGAGATGCATCAGCAGCAGCAGTAGCCACCGAAGCAGCAGCATGAGGAGGATATGCATCGATGGCAGCCGCAGCAGCAGAAACACAAGGGGTAGATGCGTCGATGGAAAAAGTATCATCAGGAGCATATGGAGTACATGCTTTGTCTGACTCATAGTTTAGAGATAGAGTTTCCTCCACCATCTTCTACAGCTCCTTCACTTCCTCCAGAAGATGACCCTCCAGTGATTTTTTTTATGTTAAAAACATTTGAATTCAAGATTTGTTTTAGTATGAACTATTTCTAGTTTATGACCTTTATATTGGTGTGAATATTGCATAATTAAATTTTTTTTTTATTTTTAATACTTTATTATTTATTATTAGTATTATTTTTTTTAATTTTTTTATTTTACTAATAATAATAATAATTTTTTTATATTTTTTTATATTTTTTGTTAATATTGAGAATTTTAATATTTTTTTATTTTTTTATTATTTTAATAATATTAATATTATTTTTTCATTAATCATAATTATATTAAATATTTTTTTAGTATTATATTTTTTACTATTTATTTATTTTATTAATAATAATAATAATAATATTTGATGATTTTTTTATATTTTTCTGAGAATATTGAGAATTTTAATATTTTTTATTTTTTTATTGTTTTAGTAAAATTAATATTATTTTTTATTAATCATAATTTTATTAAATATATTTTTTTACTTTGTTTAGTATTTACGATGGGACCTGTTACAACGAGAGCCCATCACAAACAGTTTAAATATATATTTTTAAAAAAGTATTTGTGATGGGCCTGTCGCAAAAGGTTTATTTATATATAATGTATATAATTGGAGATTTATTTACAATGGAGAAGTTCCCCATCCCAAATACTAATTTTTACGACAGACCCATCGCAAAAAATAGTATTTGCGACGCCATTTTCTGCAACGGGCTATTTGCGACTGGACCCTGTCGCTAAAGCTTATTTGCGATGGGACCCTGTTGCAAAATCTTATTTGCAACAGGATCCCATCGCAATTAGGTCGTCGCAAATACTTCAAATTCCATTAGTGATCAAATTTGGACATAAATTCAAAATCCCCTAACCATCCTGTAATAGAATCTGTGAAATATTCCAGTTCTAGAAATTCTTTAGATTCTGGTCACAATGAACTAGATCATGTTGAATAATCTGAAATCACCAGTCCTTCTTTTTCTAGAGCTGTTATAACTCTTAAAAACCATCCTTTATATGTTATTGTAGGATACTTAGACAAAGGAACTAAAACTAGTGCTTCTCTTAGAAATCAGGTTGAACATCAAGTCTTATTGTCACAACTTGAAGCTAAAAACATTAATGATGCTATCAATAATGAATTTTAGGTGATGGCTATGCAAGAAAAACTTAATCAGTTTAAAAGAAACAATGTTTGAAAACTCTTTGAAAGACCCAAAGACACATTAATCATAGGAACTAAATGAGTGTTTAGAAATAACGTAGATGAAGATGGTAATATAGTTAGAAACAAGGCTACATTGGTTACACAAGACTATAGTCATGAAGAAGGAATTGATTATGAAGAGACCTTTGCACTAGTAGCTAGACTTGAGGCCATCAGAATTCCACTTGCATATGAAGCACATCTAAATTTCATACTATATCAAATGGATGTCAAAAGTGTATTTCTAAATGGATATATAGCTGAGGATGTCTTCATTGAGCAACCCCCTGGTTTTAAAAACCATCATTTTCCAAACCATATTTTTAATTTATCAAAAGATTTATATTGTTTAAAACAACCTCCAAGATCATGGTATGATAGATTAAATACATTTCTTATTTCCAATGGTTTTACAAAAAGAATAGTTGATCATACCTTTTTTATAAAACGAATTTTTAATGATGTTTTAGATGTTCAAATCTATGTAGATGACATTATCTTTGGATCTTCGAAAAATTCTTTATATATTGATTTTTTGAAGATGATGGAAAATGAATTTCAAATGAGTTAAATGGGTGAAATCAAATTCTTTCTTGGATTTAAAATCTTTAAAAATAAGGATGGTATTATTTTAAATCAAATAAAATATAATAGAGACCTTCTAAAACATTTTGGGTTAGATAACACTAAAATTAGTGACACTCCAATGAGTACTTTTTGTATGTTGGGTCTTGATGAAGATGGAAAATATGTTGATCAAACCACTTACAGAGGAATGATTGGAAGTTTACTCTATTTGATGTCTAGCCAACCTGAAATTATGTTTAGTGTGTGTATGTGTGATAATTTTCAAGAAAATCCTAAGGAATCTCATTTAAATGTTGTAAATACAATTTTAAAATACCTCAAGAAAACACACAATCTAGGACTGTTCTATCCCATAGGACAATAATTTGAGTTAGTAAGTTATTTGGATATTGACTTCAGTGGTTGTAAGTTAGATAGAAAAAGAACCTCTGGAACATGTCACTTTTTAGGCAAGTCACCGGTATCATGGTGTAGTAAGAAACAAAACTCTGTTGCATTCTCTACTACAGATGCTGAATACATAGCTGTTGGAAGTTTTTGTGCAAAATTTTTTTGGATGAAAAGACATTACTAGATTATGGATATCAATTTAGGAATTTACCTATAAATTATGACAACACAAGTGCTATTAACATCTCAAGAAATCATGTTTCACACTTTAGGACAAAACATATTTATGTAAGACATCACTTTTTGAGAGATCATTATCAAAAAAGGTGTCATAACTTTATAATTCCTTGGAACTGAATATTATCTTGCTGATATATTAACCAAACAACTAAATTCTAAAATAAAATATTATATAATACTTGAATTGGGAATGATAAATCTTAAGTAGTAAGTATATTGTTTCACAGTTTATGATTTCACAAGTCATTGTCTTAAGATTACTATTTAACTCTAATGGTTCTATAGTTCTACTATCTTAAAAGTTACGGTTTCATGTTAATGGTCTCGAAATTACTATTTCTTGGTTACTGTCTGGCACTTACTACCTCAAACTTTATAGTCGCACAGTTTATAAATCACACTCTTACGGTCTCACTGTGAATGCTTGTTATTGTCTCACCATGAATGACTATTACGATCTCACTTCGAAGGCTACGGTCTCACTATAAAGATTCTTTATTGTTTTATTTATAAATTATAACTCATATCATAGTAATTCAAAAATTTTACTTTCCCTCACTTTTGATCCCACAATGGTTGATATCCCTAAATGATAAAAAAAAGTTTCACTAGAGTTATCTTATCTTCTCTCAAACCATAACCCCTCTTTCAACCCTTCACTCTCTCAAACCATTGGTGAATTTCTAGGATGAAACACCCTTCATCGTCAACTCCTGAGAAGTGTAGTTTAAAGAAAAATTTGAGGATAGCGCTGAAGTTAGCACCTGAGGACCCTCTGAATCCGAACCTAGTGAACATAATAATAGTACCTGAAAAATGAGATATGAACTAAGTGGATTATATCATGTAATTATTTGGTGCTGAAAGTGTTAATAGATTAAGACTGGATAGATTGGTTTACAAAAGAGGATAGGCCAATTTATCCAAAGTTGGTTTCCCAGTGTTACCAGTATGTTCAATTTTCTTATGATTCAGAAGATGGGTATGTTGTGTGAAGTTAGGTAAGTGGTCAGATTTGTACCTTTTCTTCAAGGTTATGGGATACATGCCTTAGAATACCTCATGTAGTTATTTGTGAGGAATAATAGAGAGGTCCTCCACCTCCATGTTAGTCCTTTTTTCTAGGAAAATCATTAAGAAGTTTAACTGGAAATTAAACTAAGAGGAGAGCCATAGCTTCCAAACTAGATGGTGAATCTAGACTCTTATTTAAGTTTGTTCAGAATTTGGTTAGCCCTAGAAATTGTGATTTTGTTTTACTCAAGTATCAGGATGTATTTTTGATACATATCATGAATAATAGACATAATATCAATCTTTGTAAGTATATTATACACCATATGTGTGAATTGATCAAAACCACCTCCAAGTAAAACTCCCTGTTTTAATCATGGATTATCTCATATATGCTGCGTGCAAAGGGATTGGTTGAACTAGATGAAGACTTCATAAAGGATTATGAGTTATGTCTTTCGAAAGTTACTATAAAGAGAATGAAAATAAATTGGAATCTGTGGAGGAAATCATAGGTGGAATATAATGATAGAGTTTATGAAAAGTTTAACTCGGTGGAACACCCTTCAAGACCTAAGGATATATTTGATCCTGGTTTGAAAACAGATGAGATTTTTGAGTATTATAATGTGGAAAAAGAGGAAGAGGTTGTCATACCTTCAAAAGAAACTATTCTAGTTGAGGAAGATAATGAATCTTCTCTTCAAGTATTATTTTAAAAGGAATTGCATGTTCCTGAAAAAGTTGTTGATCTAAAAGAACAACTTGCTTAAAAAGTATAATCTATTACTATGTTTAGTGCTGAAAGTGTTTTAGAAGAGAATATAGAAGAATAAATTCTTGTTATGAAAGAATTTTCCCTTGAGGAACTTCTAGAAGAATAAGTTGTTCCTGAATTTATTCACTCTACTGAAGAGAGAATGGAGCAAGACTTTCGGTTGGATAGAAAGGACATGGATGAGGAAATTAGGAATGAAATTGTAATGATAGATAAAACATCCAAATATCTTAGTCATGAGATAGATGCACCTGTTGAGGGGGAGAAGCCCCCCAATCTGGAAGCTATTGAGGTTCCTAATCCAGTTGATCCAAGCTCAGTGGATATATGGTATAAATTCTCTGATTATTTTGATGTGACTGATTCCCATGAAGTGTCAGTTAAAGGAATAGATTTGCCTACTATGTTTCATTTTAAACTGGCATCTTCACCTGAAGCTATCTCTGCCAAGGAACTAATCCTGTCTTAGCTTCTATTCTTGAACCTTCTCAAGAACCAAAAAATGTGGTGAATAAGGATGATCTAAAATCTTTTAGAGCTACCCTACTGACGGGAGTTGAGAAACTCATGAATACCCAATTGGATCTTGTAACCAATCTGAGTGAAAGAGTTTTTTCCTTATTATTGGAAAAATCCATATGGAAGATTCACCCTGAGATGCTTTATGAGATTAAAGAAGTTAGAGTTGGGAATAAACTTCTCAGTGATGATGTAAAAACTATAAAAGGTATGGTTGAAGATATGTAGAGATTGATAACCTCAAGACCATTCCATGTTTTTCATCCTGTTGAGGATGTTAATTAGACCCCATAGAAAGTATCCTCCCTAATTCAACCTCATTTAACTTACTTAGCTGAGAAAGTAGCTGAAAGAAACAAGCATATTGTTCAAGAGATGCTTGAGCTTGTTATTGGACTTAACAAGTTAACTAATGAGTATAGATATAGTCTCCATAGAGTTCTGAATCAACTGAAATCACTTACTTTAGTTGTCACTACTTCTCATAATTATAGAAAATCATCTCAAATTTCTTTAGATAGTGATCTTCTTTGAACAGTGGTCAAAGAATAACTTCAGGATGTGTTTAGTGGATTTGATAAGGAATCTATATATGAAGCTATCAAGAACAGTGAAAAGGTTCTTGATTTGGTGCGCAACCATTCCAAGATTTCCAATGATGCTCAGTAAGAAATTTCTAAGAAGGTGGACTTCTACTTCAATTGAATCTTATATAATAATGACATGACAAACCACTTCATGTACCTTATGGAGAATCTGAGGATTTCTCCTATAACTCAAGCCTTCAAAACTCAAGTCCCAAAGCTTAAAGATTTTACTCCTTTGTTAGATAAGTTAATGGAGCAAAAGGATGAATTTTAGAAATCTATGCAGTATAGTGATGAAATCATTGCTGAATTCATCAAACTTGTACAGCCTTATCTTCATGTTCAGAGTGCAGCCATTTTTGTTCCTACAGCTACACCCCTAAGATTTGGTTTTCCTACCTTCTCATACATTTCCCTCGCCTCCACATCTATGTCTGTCTCTTAGGATCTGAGTTAGATCAGGCATGTAATCCTTGATCAACAGTTTCCTCGGTCTGCTACTGCACCTATGTTGGCCCCTTCTATTTTTGAAGGACTCCCTTTACCTTTTATGTCCACTGGTTCACTCCTTTCCTCTACTTCTACATTTTCTCTTATGACGTATTCTTCTGATGTTTCTGCCAAGGTAAATGAGAAGACAATCCAGTGTTGAAGAATAGTGACTATTATCTTTTGATAGTGATGTTTTATGTAGTCTTATTCCCTACTATTTGTAATGACACCATTTATCAATCTACTGCTTTGTTCTCTTTATTTTCTACTTATTATTTACTATTTTTGATAATCCCAAAAGGTGGAGAAATATGTAATCTATATTCACTAAATAAACATTAAAGAAGAGACACATTACCTACGAATAAATCTCTCACTCCCATGATTTGTGATCATCAAAAAGGGGGAGATTGTTAGACTCCTCGTGTATTAAACATGTTTTAAGAATCAAAAATCATATATATTCTTTAAAAATGGTTAATCATGTTTAATATATCAAGAATCATGTGTACATATGATTAGTTTTTTTATGCATTAAATAATTATTGTAAATTATTTTTCTTCTAATGAAATTATCTTATGAATAATTAAGTATAATTCACTCAATGAATATCACTATTTAAGTCCGTGTACAGATATTTGACTATGTATGAGACACCATGACCATCCAAACACCGTGACCATCCAGATACTGTAACCATCCAGACACCATGACCATCTAGACACCATGACCATCCAAACACCGTGACCATCCAGACACTGTGACCATCCAAACTCTACGACCATCCAAACACTGTGACCATCCAGACACCGCGACCATCCAGACACTGTGACCATCTAGACATTGTGACCATCGAAACATCATGACCATCTAGACACCATTTTAAGGAGACGTTATTTCAAGGAGACACCATTCCATGGAGACACTATTTACAGACAAACTATGACACCGTTTCTTAATCTATTTTTTCATTTTTAGATATAATTTCTAACTGTCATATTTTAATATTTTAAATGCACTAACATAATTAATGTTTCTTTGTAGACATATCATCTGATAGTACATGGTACGAGGTGTAGAATACATGATTCATGTCAGCTCTAACACATGCACTCCAAGAATAAAAGAGAAGTGTGGCCCAGAAAAAACAGAGAGCGTAATAACGAAGTACACATGATCTCTCTTGAAAACAAGAACCGACACATGCAACAAATCATTCATGAAGAACACATGAAGTTTTCTTAAATAAAAAAGATAGACACCATAGATTAAAATCATCGAGCACATCATCGAATTGATAATACTACAAAAAACACGAGCCAGATCTAGCTAACTTATAACACTATGTTTTCCGCGATAGGATTCGATTTCTGCATCTCTTTCATCTCAGGAGCTCAGAGCCACATAGGCTAACACTCAAATCACTTATATCCTTATCTCATCATTTCTTCTCTGTTATGTATTATATCTTATATATCTCAAGTAGTGTGTGTGTATGTATTAAACATGCATTGTCTCCTACATCAAACTGAAGAATATAAGATATCATTTCTCTTACATCCATTTACAATTGTATATTCCCATAGATAAGTGTAGAAGTGGTCCATGTGTGACATGTTAGTAAATAATCACAAAGAACTGTGGAGAAGGTTGTGTGACCTAGACAGTCTTGTGTACCATTTTAAAGCCCGATATAGGCTATGTATCTAGTTTATTTATATATACTTCTTGGTGGTAGGTGATCACCAAGTAAAGTGAATTAGGTATTAGCTTGAGACCGAACCACTTGTTTTATATCCGCTGTGTTGTTTAATTTATTTGTCTCTATTTTACTATTTAATCTAGAAATCACTAAATTTACTTTGATAGTTAATCTTGGAAAGAAGTTATAATTTTTTGTCCTTATTAGAATAACTTCAAAATTAATCTTAATTACTAATATTAAGATTACTGAGAATTAATCAATATTATAAGAAGTTATTTAAATAGTCAAACTTTCATAACAATATAACCTTAATTAATTGGGTTGTATTTAAATTTATTGGGGAAACCTTTTAAGAATACTTTTTAAATAGAAATTTTGAATAGATACTCAATTCACCCCCATCTTGAGTACTCTACTCCGACCAACAGTGCCCAACCACCAGAAAACATCTCATATCATGTTTAGGATGGATTATTATCATAATGGAAGGGATATATTTTTTAGATAATGGGATCATTTTGTACGCTAAACTGGGGGATAAAGGTGGTGACACATCAAGCTGGTCACCATACATTCAGTACACATTGTCTAAATATGGTAAGTACTTTTTTAAATAATTTATATAATGTAAAATATAAATATTTTATCTTATAATCATATAGGTTCATGAATATCTATATATTATGAGTTCGATGTCTATAAGAGGTTGTACAAGTATCCTATCACTTGAGAGATTATAGGTGGTCACAAGCATAATATTTTTGTCAGTATAATTTTTTTTTGAGTTTCTAAAAATTATATTTTAACTATTTTAATATAAAATTTAAATTTAAAGATTCATATGAGGCAATGAATTTAAAGACATAGGATGGAATTTAGACTATATCATATATTCCGGCCAACTGTGCAGTATGATTTGATGACACAACATGGGTTCAGGTGACATAGTTTTCATTCGAGAAAGACCGAGTGGTTGGTATCAGATCTCGATTGACAGCGTGAAGTTATTATTGTATAGATGCATGGTCAACATCCATATTTATGGAATATCATTCAGAGTCTCCATAATTGGACCCATGGTATGAGGATAAACTATGTGAATAATGTGAGGTTATAGAGTCCCTCTATAGGGAGTAGGAAGAGATCCATCGATAACAGGAGCATCAGTAGGGGGAGATGATAAGACATAAACAACATCAACATGACCAGATTATGGAGTACATGTGATGATTGTTTGAGGGTGTTGGGATGGAATTCCCTCCCCTTCTCTTCAAGATGGCCCCCCCACATTTATGTACACATATTTTATATTAACATTTGAATGTATATTTTTTCTATAATATTTATATTATTTCATATGTTTACCATTTTATTTATTATGTTTTCTATATTGTTTTTTTCAAATGGGACTATATCCTGACACAAATATTTTTTGTGATGGGTCACTTTTCCCATCGTAAATAATTTTTTAATTAATTTGGATCAAACTATTTTTAATGGGAAGGCGTCCCATTAGTAAATAATTTTTTTTCATGGTATGCCAAAAGAATACCATTTTTGATGCAATTTTTAATGAATTCCCATTTCTGATGGGACCTCGTCAGAAATAGATATTTGTGAATGGATCCCGTCACATATTCCCCTTTGAAAAAAAATCAAATTTTCAATTGTCTTTTTATAAATTTTTAATTTATACACAATGATCTCATTGAAAAAATATACTTATTTGTTGGTCACTTCCTTCTATTATTCATCAACTCAAATTGATTCTTTCGTGTTCTTTTTAGAAGTTAATTTCTTGTTTTCTTTATCAGGATTATTAATTTAAATATTTAGATATTTGGTATGTTCCCTACAAAATAATAATTTCTCTTTTGACAACAAGTAATGTTATGTTTTTTCCTCTTCATCATCACTAATACATGATGAATCAACTCTTGTATTTTCTTGTGAAATGAAACCAACATAATTAAGAGAATAAAAACATGATTATGGATCCTTATTTTGCATGATCATTGTATTTATATTATCTTCTGTAGTGTTTCTTCTTATACTTATCCCAATTGTGTTAATGGAAGCTTTCATCATTAATTTCTAATTCTGATTTGGATTCCTAAATCTTATTCTTTGTTTACATCATAAAAAATTACTAGTTCTACTATAGTTAAATATTTTTTTGGTTGTTTACTCTAGTTCTTACACTTTCTCATATTGAATACTTTTTATATAAGGGTATCAAGATGAATGATGTCTATATCATCCTAATAACTACCTAAATCCTCATATTCATCAACTTCATATTCTTTAACATTCCTCGTTCTTTTTGCTTCAAAGGAATTTTTAAAAAAAATCTTGTTGAAGGATATAATTTTTCTAATCTCATTAGAAATGAGAATTTTGTGTATTTAATCAAGGTATATGCCATATATTTATTCTATGGTTGATACCATTGAATCCAAGTGATCAGTTAAATTACTTATATGTTTATTGATAATGATAGATCCATCTATAGCCTCAAAAAATCCTTAATGTTTTTTGACTAATAGATTTAATCTAGTGAAAAATTCTTGAAACCATTCTTTATCATTCAAATTAATGACCTAAAACTTACTCAAATAAATTTTTAGTTCAACTAATTTACCTATGAAATTTCCATTATAGAATGTTCTCGTTTGATCCCAAGACTCCTTAGTAATCTAGAGACACATGATTTTTTGTATAACATTTCAATTAAAGACCTCAAGATTGAATTATGAGCCTTTACATATAACTATGTATTTCTCATATCTTCTTGTTCCATATAAACATCATCAAAAATGGGGGGAGAACCAACTGTTTCATCATATATATCTTCTTGGATGAGTGATAGGAGATATGGTAACATAATATTCTTCAAAATTGTGATAATTGTTCCCATAAAATATTGTAATACCTTGGTTGTTGACATAATTAATATTTTCCATATATCATAACACTACTTGGATCATTGGAGGAAACGCAATGCTCTGATACCACTTGCAGATCCCCAAAGGTATTTTCCACTAATAGGGGAGGGGTTAATTAGTGGTTTCATTTTACAAATAAAATATATTTCTAATTAAACATCTCAACCATTTTATGTTTATCGATACAATAAATATTATTTATTAATCTCAATTCATGTGCAGTGATAATAATAGAGAGAGAAATGCATAATATTTATAAGGTTTAGTGAAAATAATTTCTCCATTACATGTTGGTCCCATAACATTGATTCATCACTATAAAAAAGTGATAAAAATGATATGCCTAAATCCAAGATAATTATTTTGATTCCAACTCCAGCCAAAAGACATCCACTTCTTTTAGATCTAATTGAAAGAATTATGTTCCTTCTCACTGATAGACTCCTACTACTACTGGCTCTAACTTGAAGACTACACTTGTTTTCACACTAACTAGAATATTCCACCTATATTAAAATTATTTATCCATTATAGTATGAATATATGGTCTTACTCTCTGTGTTTTTAGGATCTTACTTGCTCATGTACCTATTCATGAATTTTAGAAAACCTCTAGTTGAGACTATTTGACTTTATCACTAATTTGAATCAACTGTAATGACCAGTTACATCAGTACAACTATGTTTGGCCTGATTAATCCTTATTCAAAATTCTGAACATCACTTAAGATGTGTGAATGTGGTTCACAAAAAACGTTTCCGGATTATTTTATGAAATATTAACACTTTCACATTAAAAAACACATTTTCATGATTTTCACAGAATCTAAAACCCTAAAACCCATTATATTTCATTATTTATTACATTAAGTGGTACTTAATTTGGGTACTCAATGTTTTCAAGTTTTAAACGTATAAATATAGGCATGTAATATAATGTCCACTTTGTTCAGAAATGAATGTGCTTGAAATTATTATACATGGATTCACTTAATTTCTTCTTTGATTCCATGAGCACACATACACACAAATACATTGTATGTTTAGGACCAATGACACCAATTCTTAAGAAATATGGTTTTTATGGGAATTCATATTCATACACTCTTTTTTCATTATGTATGACCTTCTCTACTAGTCTTCGTGTAGATTAACTATTCATTGTCAATCTGTAATAATGAATGCACACTACTTAAGAAAATAATGCTATCAATTCATCAAGAATCAATGTTTGATGGTTATCATATGGAAAAATTTGAAAAAGGGGTTTACACCTTCATGAATTATTAGAAGGTGTGGTGTCATGGTGCTTAGTGAAAACCAGGAGGAATATGCATGAGAGTTATCACTCTTCTCTGAATTCTTCATGGAACATAGTTCATCATGATACACAAAGAGTATTCTATTCAAATATCATATTACCATAGAATCCCCCTCTACCTTAAATAATCAAAATGATTTATTGATATCATTTTCCTTTCATGAAAAATAGGGGTTCATGGATACTCTATTTCCATATAATAATTGGAAGATCCTCTCAAATATTTTCATCACATCTCTCTATCAGGGGATTCATTGTTTATATGTGAGTATCATACTACCTCACACTTCTTTGACCTATTTTTCATGTCTCACCCAAGATTTATTCAAACACACCACAAATACTACCAAGTCATGGACGTTTAAATTCCTTGAGATATTGGGTTATTTTAATACTTATGTGATACTGAATAAAAAGGAACCTTAAAATTTCCCTTTTTGGTGATAACATAAAGTTGATGCGATGAGGTTTTCATGAACCTCGCATTATCATCTACTCTTTAACTTTTTTATCAAATGAAAATGGAAAAAATTATTATAATAAATTCATTTTTCATCAAAAATGATTATATTTTTTCTAAAAATGAAGTGTTGTGATTATTTGAACATACTTGATTATTCAAGAAGAACAAAACAAAAATATCACAGTTTGATGGTTCAGTCAATGGAAATGGATGGACTTCTCGATATCCCATGAAGTATCACCATCATTAAAAGTATGAAGATGGTGATAATTTTTAATAAGTGTGGCTCATATCGAATAAAGACTATGTGATATTTAATCAGATGGATCGGATCTCCATATAATGTGGCCATAATTATTTATATTATTGTGGGGGACTCCCCTACATGAGAGGATTCCCCATTAAATATCCCATGATCTATTGGGTGTTTTTGTTATTTAAAATAAGAAATAGAAAAAAATTATTTGCAGTTTGTTACATATAATATGATAAATAGGTAATAGAAGGTTTTCATTGCATTAAAACCCGTGGAATAAATCAAATGAATTTTAGAAGAGAACATAACACTTGATGGTAGTGGATAATGGATAATAGACTATTTCAAGGAATATATTTAATTCTCGTTATATAAAGAAAATAATCTGTATAACACTTATTTAATAAAACCCAAAAAATTGAGAAATAAAATTCAAGGATCAAATATATCATTCTAGAATTGATGGGATCAAGAAAAATCATCAATATTAAATGGGAAAAAATACTCGAAAACCTTTTAATTAAAATAATTGAACTAAAACCCAAATTTAGATTTAAACTCAAGAAGCGAACAATAATCAATTTAATGTTTGAATAAATTTAGAAAAGAAAATTAAATAAGAAAAAGGGACTAGTTGATTTGCATGCTTTATCCATTTTGGCCTATATTCATGGGAAGAATCATCACTAGTTTTTTCACTATGAAAGAACAAATGAGTAAAAGAGAACAAGAAAAAAACAACAATAAATTATATAGCATCAATAGTCTAACAAGACATAGTGAACGAAAAAATATTAGATAAATACAAGGTGATATTGACAAAAAAACAAGCATCACGAACTTGGGTTGCAAGAAATCATCAAAGATAAATGAAATATACTGGACCAAGATCCCCTTACTAGGGATCATTCTAACCATTTTCGATGAAGAAGATTGTCAAAGTTTCAATATCATCATTGTATAAAATTCTATATACATACTAATTATTGAGGAAAACTAGGTTCACAATTATTGTTTGAGAACGAAACAAATCAGAGGCTCAAAGCCCCTTTGGGTTCAAGAAGAAGTGCTGATGTCTGAAAATGACATTTTTGTGCATTGAACTATCATTGGGGAGTAATTGACACTACTTTTTGAGTCCAATATTATTCATTCTCATTATCCTCTGGGGTCCAAAAAAGAACCTGAATCACCATATATAACCACGATGTCATAATTTCTTAACAAGGAATGGCTGAACCGGAAATTTTTTGTTGTAGAATTGCCAAACTCTATGGACTTACCTCATCATCAGAGAAGCAAGGATGCCAAACCAGGGAACACCAACCACTTTTCATTGGATTCTATCCTCTATTATTCATTAAAAAAGTTCCCAGATCGGTGATCTTTTCATCCCCAAAATATTTTCTTTTCGAAAGTGAGGCTGAACCTCGAGGTTTTCCTCGAATGAATCCACCTAGGCACAAAACCCTAATAAATCCAATCCTGATGTAGGATCTTCCTCCCATATAGTTCATGAACCAATTTTGTTCATAAATCCTTCAACCAACACCTCTTGTTTTTATTGTCCAACTCGATGAAACTAGGTCTTGAGGAATCTAATTATCTTGGATATTGACACAGATGAAGAACCCCAAACACCTTATCTCTTTTTATATTGATGATATCCAAGTTTAGTTCTGCAGATAGATGTCTTGAACCACCATCACACCTAGAAAAGGAGAGGATTCACTCTCTTCCTCTTTCAACCAAGTTTAGTTTCACTCTTTTGGTGAAGGGTGTTTCTCAAACCCTAATTGCATTGTTTTATTCAACTGAGGAAGGTGAGGTGTAATTACCACAAAAATGGGAACCACATGACCGGTGAAGGATGAAAAGGTGTTTGTGATACCAAATGTAAAACAATTAAATAAAAACCATATTAAATAAAAAATTTATTTAATTAACAATTAAAAAATCATGTATATAAAAAATCACATATATTCTTTTTTGAAATTAAATTCATGAATTGGTTTAATATGAAACTACATCACACTCTCCACCTAGAAAAGTAAAACCTAAACTACATTATTATTCTTCCTCACCAAACTTCATCAACTTCGGCATATAATAAACATGAAAAAACTATAGGAGTATGACCTAAACAGTCCCCCTATAATGTATCCACTATGATACATGCCACCCAATGTTGAATGATATTTAAACAACTCCTAAACATGATTAGAATTAAAAAATTCTAAAAAACTACATGATAATGTTCATACCTTCTCTTACCTAGGTCACTCTCTAAGATGATCCATATAAGGGAGAATAAATCATCAAATCACATTCTATAATAGGTCCTTTGAAATATATCACTAGTTCTTATAAAACACCATGAAACCAAGAAATATTTATCCTTGTAAAAAACATGGAAAATCAATACTTATAGAATTCACATAGAATGTAACAAAATACAAAATAGAGGAATCATTCAAATCAATAAAATTATGGAAGCAGTATAAAATAGATCAACTGAGAGAAAACAAGTATAGTAAATGAAAACAACCAAAGAGAAATGTCTCCACCTGAACCCATAAATACACAAGAGGGAAAAAGAACCAAGTATAGTCAGCTTCAAAACTGAGATATGATTCCTGAATACCATAATAGAAACACTCTCAAAAAAAGTCACTAGAAGAACCATAAAATATGAATTCTGAATCTCCACCAAATAACATGACTGCCTAAATAAAATCGAAAAGATATTTCCTCAAACAAAAGAGAACTTTCAAGTACATATGCAAGCAGTCTCAACATCATATGAGAGATCTAAGATGCGAGGAAAAAGGCTGGGATCCATCAAAGATCCTAAGGGGAGAAATTCAGAAAAAGGTCCACACATATATAGAACATGGTTCCAAGTAAAACAAACAATGAAGCTAAATATGGTAGAATAGAATCAATGAAACTTGGTTTCCATCCAAGAAACAATCTTGAGAAATACACCCCAAAAAAATCTAATCTTAGTCATTGAACTCACTATAGGTCTAAACATAGAGAAAACAGTTCTAAAGGATGAGAAGGAACTCAAAGGAGCTAACATAAACTTATCTTATATGAAAAAGGTATACACTAGAGACACAAGATCATGAAAACACCATACTCCTAACTAGCTCTCAAACATACTCCAAACCCACATATAACCCATTCCTACCTTGAAACCATAGACACACATAGGTAGAAAATACCAAGAGTAATCCTTGAGGGTCAGATAGACAAAGAAAAGTGTGAAATTTAAAGGTAAAAAATTCAATAATAGAATAAATTACAACCCAAGAGAGTACACAACCAAGCTGGATGAAAGAAATCAAATCATGTTACAACAGGTAATAACCACTAACAAATAATTTAAAATAAAAGACCAAGAAATATCAAATTTTAACAAATAAAATAATTAAACCCAATTAGGCTTTGATAACACTTTGTTTTGGGGGATTCTCCTATGTGAGAGGAGTCCCTTGAAATAGCCCATGATCTAGTGGAACTTTTGGATCGTCAATATCTGAAGTAGAATTACAATGTTTTTTCCATTTTATTACATATAATATGATAAAAATATAATTTAAGTTTGGCATTGTATTCCAATATGCGAAACAAATCAAATGAATTTTAGCAGTTAACATAACACATGAGGGTAGTGGATAGTGGCTAATACATCATTTCAATACTTGCATTTATCTATAATTATAACATAAGAAAAAATATGTATAACGCTAATTTAATAAAACTAGAAACAATGTGAAATTAAATTCAAGCAGTAAATATATCATTCTAGAATTGATGGTAGAAAGAAGAGTCAGAAAATATAAATAGGAAAAAATTCCCAAACATATTACAATTAAAACAATTGATCACAAAACCAAATTCATATTTAAACTTAAGAAACGAGCATTCAGCAATTTATAAGTCGAATAAATGTAAAAAAAGAAAAGCTATGTGGTAAAAGGGACAAGAAAATCTATGTGTGTTGGAAATTTCTCATATGTTCATGTTGTAGGATCCTCAATGGTTTTTAACTATACATAAACAAATAAGTACTAGATAATAAGGATAGAACAATAATACATTCTATGACATCAATAGACCACCAAGACACAACAACAAAAGTAATATCAAATAGATACTAGATGAAAAAGACTAAAAAACAAGAAGAAAAAACTATGCTAGATGAAAAATCAACAAATTGAAAATAAATATACTAGATAGAGACATCTTTACTTGGGATTAGTCTGAAATTTTTTGATGTATAATCTTATCACAATGCCAAGAGCTTCATTGTTGCATCATCTCTATACATCTTTCTGATTAAGGAAAACCATGTTTGCATATGTTGTCTGATATCATCACGAATTAGAGGCTCAAAGCCCCAGTTGGTTTTAGAAGAAGAACTGATGTCCACATATGGCACTGATGTGCAAGGCAATATCATTGGGTAATTTCTGCCACTGCTATTTGAATCTGCTATAAGCTAGACTCGTAATCATCTAGATTCCAAAACAAGAACCCAAATCTCTACAAACAACCATGATGTCTTTGTTTCATAACATGGAATGGTAAAACTAGATCATTTGCATTGTGGAAGTGCCAAACTCCAAGGTAACAACTCATATTGGAGAATAAAGGATGTCAAACCAGGGAACCCAGCAACCTGGCTTCAGATTATGTCCTCTCTCTCTCTTTTAACAAACAAAGTGGCCAGATCAGAGTGATTTGCCTCCCCCAAATCATATATCAGACAAAGAGAGGCTGAACCTAGAGGTTTTCTTTGAATCAAGCCACCTGATAACAAAACCCATACATTTCAATACTAAAGTAGGATCTTCATCCGTTATGGTTCATGAACCAGTGACATTCATCAATCTATCAACTGAAACCTTTTATTATTATTTTCCCACTCATAAAAACCAGATCTTTACTAATCTGTTAATCCTAGATTCTGATGTAGATTGTGAACCCCCAACACCCAAGAACTACTTCTATCAAATAAATCCATGAGGATTTCCATAAATGGGTGTCTCGAACCACTATCGTGCCTAAAAATGGAGCGGATTATCTCTCTTCTTCTTTTATACAAGACAAGCGGCATTCTTTCGGTGAAGGGGGGATCTCAGGGCCTAATTATAGTATTTGGTTTGGGTGATCATGGAATGGAATATCAACTAGAAATTGAGGAACAACGAAGATAGTGAAGGCTGCCCAGGAGGTTTTGATACCATTTGGGAAACAACTCAACACAAAAACCCATATTGAATAAAAAAGGAATTTAATTAAAAAATAAAAAGAAAGAAGAATATAAAAAATTAAAATATAACTTCATACTGTAAAGTGGAACAGTACCCATAAACTTGTTAACCCACATCAAAATATTATTCCTTTATTGCTCCAATTTTTAAGAGATTTCGTTTCAACTACACCTTTGTGATCGAATCAGGGTCGGCACCTAGATACACAACACCTTCACACTGCCATGGGCCCCAAAAAAATTGTGCAGTCTAGGAGCACTCATGTGGTATTCTATCCCAATATATTCATGATTTCATTTGTTCACTCTATGGTCCCTATAAATATTCCCATGTGTCGTTATGTGCCAACCACTCCATCTTGCGTGGACCAACTATGGAAAGCCTTCTCACTGGGGTTGAATCCTTGGGACCCCTAAGTGTTGTGGGTGCTACCCTTGGTGGTTGTCATGGGTTTTCCCTATTTTTTAAATTAAGGACTATTAAATAATAATAAGTAGTCGATGTATTATATAAATGATAATATATTCCTTCCCAATTAAATTTCCAAGATAAAACCTTAAACATTCCCTATCACTTATCAAATGATTTATAAATGAAAAATTTAACTGTATTTTTTATGGCCACATTTTAGTGTCTTCTTCATGAAATTAAATTTTATCATGTATTTCCTCTGTTTTATTCATTTTTCATTTATTCTTTTCTACATTTCTTAGATAGTTGGGAAAAAATTTAAAAATCAAAACTTTTTTAAGGAGAATTGCTCAATCCTGACATCTAATGTCATCAACTAAGTCTATAACAATTTTCCAAGCTCCATCACTTCTCATCATCAACATAAGTAAAACATATTTACATTTTATTAGAAAAAAAACATTGTTACAAAAAAAATTCATTCTTTACCATCTATTTAATAAATTACAATGTTTTTCTTATATATGGTATACTACCACCCCACAAAGTGATGTGATTAATTTTTATTGAGGAAAAAACAAGGCAGTAAAATTAATGATATTTAAAATGAAAATATGATATTTTGGATATAATTAGAATTATGTAAATATTAAATAAAAATTTCCTTATTTCCATCATGATCATCAAAAAATGGAAATGTTACTAATGCATACATATGGAATACCGTCTCTTTGATTTTAACATAGTTTGTTTTTCTAACAATAACTTAAGGATGGTTTTGAAAGTATAATTTATTCAAAAAAATGATAATTATATAAATATTAATATACTAGATATTATTAAATAACAATCTATTTTACTTTAGTCAATAAAAAAGTGATTTTAGACATATGATCATTTTATCATGAAAAGTTCTGATGTCACATTAATTGGATATGTAATTGAAAATGAAATAGTAATAAATAAAATAAAAAGAATAATAAAAATTAAAATGGTTCTTAAGTAGGAATTTAATTAACAAATGAATATTTTTTCATATAATAATGAATGCATATAACTATTTAAGCTTGTGATAATTATTTCATCACAAAACATTTTTCTTTGAGAGGCATATTATTTTATGCACCTAGTTTCACTAATATGGTGTGTGTACTAACCCTTTGCATATTATAAAATTAATATTATATACATAATGGTATTTTATTTTATAATTCATTTCCTTCATTCTTGGGTTATTTTAATCACATATTACCAATTCAGTAAGTGTTTATTTCAAAATTTAATTTTTTCAGGATTATATATGCATGAATTTTTAATAAAATAAATTATTATTTAATTTTTTGATAATAAAATTTAATTTTATTCTCATATATTTATTCTTGAAATTTTCAATATATAGTATCATTTTCTCTAATTTGATACATAAAATTATTGATAAAATATTTTTAATGAAATTTGACTTTTTTCTCTCTTCAATCAAAATTTTCGTTTATTTTATATACAGGTTTTCAAAAAGAAAATTTTTGTTTTTTTTAACATTATACAAATGATTTAATAAATATAAATGTTCCAAATTTTTCATTTTTACAAAAAAAAATTAAATGAATTTTCTTGTTATTTTTAGATCAAGGTAGTTCTTGACTTTTTACGAAAAAATATGGAAAAAATATTTGTTTCAATGTCTATAGAATGAATTTTGTTCTCAACCATCATTACTGTTATATTAATTGAATATTCATTTATAATTATTCAAGATTTTTTTTCTGGAAAATTATTTCTACGTTATATTATAAATTTTAGTTTTTAAGTGTTGTTTTCAATTTGGAATGGTTATTTTCCTCTGGAATGTTTTTATTTTTTTAAAGTGTATTTTTATTCATCAACAAAGAAAAAATTTAGTTTTATAAAATGAATAAAAATATTGTGCATATATATATACCCTAGTATTTTACACATATCATTATATGATTTTAGGCATAATTATACATCAAATTACAAGATAGGTATCATAAATTCTAGTGTTTTGGAAGACTAGGAGCATAAAATTGAAAACATGAGACTTAATAATACATTTCTTTATTTATCATCCACTAATATATCCTAACATAATTTGATCCATTACTTGTGTATAGGATAACCTAGGGTTAACATGAACAATGGGATGATCCAAAAAGCCCAGTAAGGGAATAAACATAAGAATAAATCTTAGAATATCGGTTAGAAGGCATAACATAATGGTATAAAAAAGGCATAGAACATAAGGAATATCAACATATAAAACATGGAATATTATAATAATAGAACGATATTAATATATAAGCAATATAAAAAATGAATGTAGTATTATTCAAGGCTCTTTTCACATATAGGAGCATGAATCAAGGCTTGTTGAACATAGAGGAGCACGAATCAAGGCTAACTGCCAAAATTGTTTCACATGGAGCATGAGTCAAACCTAACCACCATAATCATTGCATATAACATCTCATGAGACTAAAACTTACCAAATTAATTAGAGTTCAATCTGGGTGAGCCCTTTATAACATGTTCATGAAAATTCTTACCATATAAAGAACCACACATAAGAAATCAAAAATAAACATAAGGGTTACCTATAGAAAGAATTGGGTATCATAATCATGTAATAAGAATAATAAATTGGTGTATCATAAAATTATCCATGAAATAAAGGAATTAAATCATACATGGAAGATTAATAAAGTAATATAGGTATATATCATGATAATTGATGTCAAACTAATGTTAAAATAGTTTTTAAGAAACTTTAGAAATAAAACATTTTTGTACGGTTTTAAAGAGAACACTAATATCATTTAAAATGGAAAAGGAATAGTGTTTTATATAAAATCCGAATTGAACCAAGAAGGTTTTAATAATAAAATTATTTTTTTATTAAAAGTAAATATATCTTAAAAAATATTATCTAATGCACTTGATAATGGGTATGAATTTGGGAAGTTCCCTTAAAACAACTTGCTTATTGGGAAGTATTGAGAAGTGAACCACGTAAAAACTTATATATCCCCAAAGAAGGTGGATGAGAGGTTATTGATAGAATAGTTGGGAAAATATCCATAACATTTAGATGATGTACATAAAAATAAAAGAGAATTTCATTTGGGTAGAAATGGAGAAAGAATAACTCAATGGAATAATGGAGGTTCGAGTAGAATCCATTACCTTAAGTTCGATGGTGTTCCTCATTTTATCGTAATATCATGTATAATAAAATTACATTGATTAATTAATAATTAAATATCCTTATATATATAATTGAATTATTATAATTTTATTATGTTCATTTATGGAATTATTGATAGGTTATAGTGTTCAATTTCATCATTTTGGAGTTCTTGTTTTCTTAGTTTTCATGGTATGCTCGCTTATATAATAGTATAGATGTTAATGTATAATGGAATTTTAAATCTATACTATTAAATGATTATATTAGTCATTTGTTTATTTGGGTTAGGTTGAATAATTTGATAAAACATTAATGATAATTGCTTGAATTAATTCAGTGTTTTTTTATCACAAAGAACACATTTTGTTTTATAAATTAATATCATTTGTACAAAATGATTACAAAGAATTACATAGGTTATATTACATATATAATAATCTGGTTCAACCATAAGATCTTTTTATGACCATAATTGAGGAATATAATAGAAATTGAAAACTCATTGTCCTTTAATGTGATAAATTAACACATCTCGGATAGTGTTTTCATTTCAAGAATAAGTGGAGGGGAAAGAAGATATGATGATGTATTATTCCATTAGCATAAAAATTTCCATTATATGAAAGGTACTAGATTTTTCAAACCTTTTTTATGAGGATAGGTGAGGATATAAAATAAAGTAATGTAACTTGAAAAGAAAATAAAATAATCAAAAGAGTAATTTACCTCTTGAATTTATCCTCCTTGAGAGCCTCCTTAAGAAATAGGTTTTGGTATTTTGATGATACCATGTTCTCTTGGATGTGGAGAGAGGTTTGGGAAAAGTGTTGGGCAGAATATATATAATTCTCAAGGGTGGAGAAGTGTGAGAAGAAGAGGGGGTGAGGGGTGGTATTTATAGTGGAGGAGAATAGGGGTTTTTTATTATATTATTCATTATTTTATTATTTTTCTGAATAAAAGCAATATTATTGGTTCTTATTACCAAAAATAGTAATTAGTGTATGTGATTTTGAATTATGGGTTCTTACCTCAGTAGAACATCATCGATGACTCAATAATTCATATATTTAACATTTATCAAAAATTATCGTGTATTACTATTCACCAATAAATTCAAGTATTTCAGAAAAATCCCAAATACTCACCCTAACAATTTTTTTAATAGGTAGAATTCAAAAATTAACTATATTTTTTAAAATTAATTTTCTAAATATGAGACATTTAATTTTTCCTTAAAATCATAATTTACTCGAAAAATACATGTTTTAAAATTATAACTGATAATATATTACTTTTAAAAAATAACTAATGTCTCATGAAAT
This sequence comes from Viscum album, assembly GCA_963277665.1. Taxonomy (NCBI): domain Eukaryota; kingdom Viridiplantae; phylum Streptophyta; class Magnoliopsida; order Santalales; family Viscaceae; genus Viscum; species Viscum album. The sequence goes on from OY728161.1 coordinate 1,880,050,909, forward strand.
CAGCTTATAATCATATTAAATAAAAAATAAAAATTTATGAATACATTTTATGAAAATAAATTTTCATTTAAACTATTAAATTAATCACAAAATTATAATTAAATATTTATAAGTTACATAGATACCAACACATAATTAATAATTTTTAAAATAATTATTTACTTAAACTATGATTATATTATTTTGATACTTATAAGTTGGATTAATTTTATTCATACCTTTTTTTTGAGGTTACTATTCAATTTCATGGTTTACTATTCATAAGGGTCACGTAATTGTCTTAGAGGTCAGGTTACTATTTAATCGTTATAGGTTCCTTAACTTCTATAAAAAAAATTATTATTTAAATCATTCATCATTTATAATGGTTGTTTGTTATTCTATTATGTGTTTATACCATATGAAATAATTATAAGAAGGTAATTTCTATTGATAAATATTTGGGTCGTTATATTCTTCCACCCTTATGAAATTTCTCTCTTGAAATTTTATTTTACAAACTAAGATGAAAATATGTGTGGGTACTTTTCCTTAATCGCTTCCTCCAGTTCCCAGGTTACCTATTCATACTTATGGTTCTTCCATAGTACTTTTACCGGGCGAGTAGTATTGTTACATAGAAAATTATCTCTATGATCCAAGATCTTTATTTTCTATTCCTCATTAGAAAGAACATTACCCAAATGTACCACCTTAGAAGACTGTACATTTTAATGATCTGATATGTACTTTAAGAGAGATACATAGAAAACATTGTGTACTATAGACATGGATGGTAGATGTACAATTCAATAGGCCACAACTATGACATGATCAAGAATCTCAAAGAAGATGATGAACCTGGGATGTACCATTCATTTCTTCCCAAATCAGATGACCTTCTTCTATGGAGATATGCGGAGGAATACTTTGTCTCTAACATTGAACACAAGGTCCCATTGACGATTATCTACATAACAATTTTGTCAACTTTGGGCTGTCTTGATGTGATACTGAATGGTTTTCACCTTCTCCGCCATTTCTTCAATCATTTTAGGTCCTAACATCTTACGTTCTCCAACTTCATCCCCACATGCCAATGTTATACACCATTTCCCATAAATAGGTTCATATGGATCCATTCAGATGCTTGAGTGGAAAATATTTTTGTATAAGAATTAGACTGGTGGAAGATGTTTGTATCATCCTCCTTGGAAGTCTATAGAACCCACTCTCCACATATCTTCTAGTGTCTTAATATTTCTCTTAGATTGTCCAACCGTGTGCGGATGATAGGCTCTACTAAAGTACAGATCAATTCTTAGAACAAGTTAGATATTATTCCAGAACATCGAGGGGAATCTTAGATCTTGATCGGATACAATTGATAGTGGTAATCCATACATCCTTACAACTTCTCTGATATATATCTATGCATCTTGATCCAATGATAAGTCCTATCTAATTGTGATAAAGTGAGTTGTATTTTTAAGATGATCAACAATTACCCATATAGCATTGTTTCTTCTAGATGTCTTTATAAGTCTAGCGACAAAGTCCATGGTAATGTTATCCCACATTCATGTTGGTATAGGTAGTTCTTAAATCATCCCATTATAATTTTTTATCTCTTCCTTCACTTTTTGATATACTAGGCACTTTAAAATATATTTAGCAATCTCTTTCTTCATATTTTCCCAGCAATAGTTCTCTATGAGATTTCGATTCAACTTTTTTCTCCCTGGGTGGATAGAGGTTGCTAAGTTATGTTCATCATTCAGAATCTCCTTATTTATCTTTGGATTGGATGGTACACATAATAATAACCCAAATATTATAACTCCATCCTTGTAAATTTTTATCTCAAAGGATTTTCCATTTCTAATAGCTTCTATTTTATTCTGAATTTTCACATCATTTCATTGAGTATCCTTTATTTTCTCTATGAGGGATGGTTGAGAAATCATTTGAGAAAGGATTTATGATGTTCCAGCCTTAATTATTACAATGTACATATTCTTCAAATCTAATAATATTGGATCCTTCTCAATATTTATTATTGATAAAGATTTAAGATCATTTCTACTTAGATCATTTGCCACCTTAATATCCTTTCTAGGAAAGTAGTTGATTGAGTGGTCATAATCCTTGATTATCTGTAACCATATTTACTAGCACATATTAATCACCTTTTGTGTGAATATATATGTGATAATATTATGATTAATATATATCTCACAATCCTCCCTATATAGATAGTGCCACCAGATTTTCAACACAAAGATCATAGTTGTCAGTTCAATATCATGTGTGGCATAGTTTTTCCCATGAATTTTCAACTTCATTGGGGATTAGTCTATCACTTTATCATTTTTCATTAGTAAATATCCAAATCCTTTCATTTAAGCATCACAGTATACCACAATGAGTTCTCCACTTGTCGAGAGTGTGAGTATTGGCACAATGATAAGCCTATTTTAGAGTTACATAATGTTTTCCTCACATTATTGAGTCCATAAAAACTTCACTCCCATACATTTAAGCTTGGTTATTGGGTTTCACAATGATGGTAATTTATTATCAAATTGTTGGTAATACCCATCTAGTCCATAGAAACTATGTATCTCTGTTATAGATATTGGCTGGGGACACTCTTCAATTTCATTTATCTTAAAAGGGTCCATAGATATCCCTTGGCTGGTGATAACATGCCCTGAGAATGAATATTCTTGAATATAGAAATCACATTTACTATACTTTTCATATATTTTCTCCATTTACAATGTCTGTAGAATAATACTCAAATTCTCCTTGTGTTCCTTCTTTCTCATGGAGTATATCAAAATATCATCAATAAAGACTACCACAAATTTGTGAAGGAAATCTCTAAAGACTCTAATAATTAAATCCATTAAAATTTCTAGAGAATTAGTGAGTCTAAATGGGATCACTAATAAATCCTTGTTTCTACACCTCATTCGAAAGGAATTCCTAGGAATGTCTTCTTTCCTCACTTTTAATTGGTGATATCCTGACCAAAGATCCACCATAGAGAAATAATTGTCCCTGTGAAGCTGATCAAAGAAGTCCTTTATCTGAGGTATGGGATACTTGTTATTTTATTGTGATTTTATTATATTAATGATAATCAAATTAGTGGCACATTGATACAACCTTCTTCTTCATGAAGAGGACTAGCACACCCCATGGTGAAGCACTTGTGCTTATAAAACCCTTGTCCAGATTATCATCTAATTGCTTCTTCAGTTATTCCAACTCTATAGTGTAAATTATTTAATGTATATTTTATATAGGAAAATATACAAGAATATTTTCAATTGATAACTCAACCTCTCTATTATAAGGAAAAACAGAAAATTCTTTGGGGATTACATTAGTATAGTATCTTACAATTTGTATGTCTTCGAGCATGACTCTCTCATTTTTTCCAATAATTTGTTCTATATATTCTTGCTCATAAGGCATTAATATCCACACTTGAGACAATGATTCTAAAGTATATTCATCTTCATCCATACACTTATATAGAATCGTAGGATGCTTAGGAATGTGAAGAGTGATCTCTCTTTCCCGACAGTTGATGTTGGCTTAGTATAAAGATATCCAATCCATGCTAAATGTAGCATCGAACTCTATCAGAGGAAGTATGGTGAGATTTTCTAGGAGGTTCAATCCACAAACACTAACAAGAGAGTAGTTATATACTTTTGATGAACTACTTTCCTCATTTTATAGTCTCACAAATAACTCAATTTCTATATTTTGAGGTGGTGTTTGAATAGTTATACTAAACATGCAAGATGTAAAAGAGTGTGTAGATCCAGAATGAAATAGAAGATTCACTATTCTTGAATGAATAACTTGCATACATATCACCACATCATTGTCCGAATACACCTTATTAGTAGTGATAGAATAATCCATTCCTTGTTGCCTTTGAGGTTTTTATTGATTGCCTCTGACAACCCTTGACTTAGGGACATTATTTTCATAATGATCATGTTCCTTACATTTGTAACACTACACTATAGGCTGAGTTTTGATCTAAACCATACTTTATTCTTCCACATTAGTGGTATTCTTCATATCCCTTCAATAGTTCTTAGCCAGATGTATCATTATTCCACATTTGAATCAATTCATGGCCCCCTTTACACAATTCCTATGATGATTATTCCTAGAATTTTTACATGTGGGATGTTCGATATTCTTTCTATCATGGGATTTATTTTCGGAAAGACCAACATTAGAATCAATTTTACACTTTTTTTCAAAGGTCTCATGCTATCATTAAGAGTTTTTTATCACTATTTCAAACTTAAGGGAACAATGAACAATCTTATCATTACTATCAAAGTCACAAATCATAAACAATGTTTTTAGACTCATATTTAGTCCGCTAAAGAAGATATCAACCTTGATTTTGGTGTTCATGAAAAAGTTAGAGGCGTATCTTTCATGACTTATAATGTTTTCTTCATAGTCGCTGATAGACTCATCTTCCTTCTACTTAAGTTCGAGGAACTATCTTTCCATATTGAGACAGAAGGTTAAGGAAAAATATTTATTGAAAAACATTTTTCTTGAATTCAACCCATTCCATGGAACCTATTTCCTCCTTGGCCTTCATATTTGTGATCAGTTTCCACCACTGATTAGCTTTCCCATCAAAATGATAGACTGCTAACATGAATTTCTATTCTTCTGAGCATCGTAGGATAGAGAATATATTTCTTATGGAGTTAATCCACTATTTTACAAGGAGGGGACCGAAGGACCCACTAAACATGGGAGGCATTTTCCTCATGAAGGATTATATAGAAAATTTCTCTTTACTTGTAGGAGGAGGTTGTTCCACATTATTCAAGTTATTATTCATAACATGAACCAGATAAAAAATTATTGTCATAATGTTATGAATGCATGTTCCCATTATATTTGTCACATCATTAGTTTAATTGTCTTACATTGATTTTTGTCACATGTTCCTCTATTTCCCTCCATTAACTAAGAAAAATAAATTGAAATTAGGGGGATTTAATAATTAGACAATAAGAATATAAAAGGAAACCTTAATCACAAAATTATAAACATTTAAAAGAAATGTATATCCTAAATTATGATTCCCTATATTTCAATCATTGTTATCCATTATCTATTTCTTAACATATTTTTCTCATGGGAATTTTTTCCCCTAATAATAGTTTATAATGATATTAGGAACGTACCAAAGAATATCCCCCATGAGTTTAAAACCTTGTGCACAGTAAGGTTCATTATTGTGTAATAGTTTACCCTGAGTTAGGCCCGGAACACCTTGTTGTGGTTTTCAGTCCTAGTTAAATCTGTTCCAGAACCATTTCCACTTCTAGTATCTAGACATATATATATTTTCTTAATAAACCACTTACTCTTTACTTACCAAAATTAAGGGATATTTTCTCATACCTGGTCTTATCCATAGGGTTCTTACAAAAATACTCTATTCCTAGTCTCCAAAAATAACTAAACATTTCTTCTGATACCAACTATAGAAACCCTAATATTTTACACATATCATTACATGAATTTAAGAATAATTATACATAAAATTACAATACAAGGATCGCAATGTCTATTGTCTTGGAAGACTAGGTATATAAAATTAAAATAATGGGATTTAATAAAACATTTCTTTATTTATCATCTATTAAGAGAACCTGACTTCGTTTGATCCCTCACATATTCAAAGGATAACCTGAGGATAAAATGAAAAATGGGATGAGCTAAAAATACTAGTAAGTAAATATACATAAAAATAAATCTTAGAACATGGGTAATAAGTCATAACATAATTATATAAAAATGCATGGAACATAAGTAATATCAACATATAAAACAATGGATCTTATAATCATAGAATAATAGTAATGTGAAAGAATCATAAAACATGAATTTAACTTTATTGAAGGAACATTTCACATAGAATATCACAAGTCAAGGCTTATTTCACATAGAGGAGCATGAGTCAAGGCTAACTACCATGACCGTTGCACATGGAGCACGAGTCAAGAGTAACTACAAATACCATATCAAATAACATCTCATTAGACTATACATTACCCAATTCATTGGACTGGTATCTGGGAACACCCATCATAACATTACCATGAATATGTTTCCCACATAAAGAATCATATATAAGAAATAAAACATAAACATAAGGGTTACCCATGAAATGTATTGGGTATCATAATCATGTCTAATGCATAATAAATAGGTGTATCGTAAAATTTCCCATGAAATAATGGAATTAAATTATACATGGACGTCCATAAAGGAGTATTGGAATATATCATGGTAAGTTATGTAAAATTAATGTTAACAGAGTTTTTATGAAACTTTAGAAATAAATTATTTTATTGTGGTTTTAAGGAAAATAATAAGATCATTTACAAAGAAAAAAATCATAGTGTTTTATATTAAATCAAAAGTAAACCAAAAAATTTTTCATAATAAAATTATTGTTTTAGTAAAAATAATTTTAACTTAAAGCAGATTGTGTAGTACACTTGAAAATGGGTATGAATTCGAGATGTTCCCTTAAAATGGCTTGCTTATCAGGAAGTATTGAGAAGGGAACCACATAAAAACATGTGTATCCCCAAATAATGTGGATGAGAGGATATTGATAAAGTATTTTGTAACATATACATAAAATTTATAATACGTACATAAAAATAATGATTAATTTCATTTGGGAAAAAGGGTGAAAAATAACCTGATGGAATAATGGAGGTTCTGGTAGAATCTCTCACTATAAGTCTGAAGGCGTTTTTCAATTAATTTTAATGTCCTTGATAATAAAATTTGATTGATTAATTAATAATTCTAGAAAATTTTATACATGTAATTTATTTATTATAATTTTATTAAGTTTTCTTATAGCCTATTTTTGGGTAATAGTGTTCAATTTCATCATTTAGAAGTACTTGTTTTCTTAGTTTTCATGGTCAGATCGCTTATATAATAGTTTGAAAGTTCATGTAAAATAGAAATTTAAATCCAAGATGTTAGATTCACATATTATTCCTTTGTTTATTTTGGGTTAGGATGAATCATTTGATAAAACATTAATGATAATCATTTGGATTAATTCAGTGCTTTTTTTATCACAATGAACTCATATTATTTTATAAATTATTATCATTGGTAAAAAAATGATTACAAAACATTAGATAGGATATATTACATATATAATAATATGGTTAAAACATTAAAATGGTTTTATAACCCAAATTTAATACAATAATAGAAATTGAAAACTCGTCATCCTAGAATGTGATAAATTAACACATCTCAGATGGTGTTTTCATTTAAAGTATAAAAGGAGGGGAAAGGAGAGATGATGGTGAATTATTCCATTAGAATAACAAAATTCCATTATATTAATGTTATTAGAGTTTTCATACCATTTGGATGAGGCAATGTGAGAATAGAGAATAAAGTAATGGAACTTGAATATAAAATAAAAGAATCAGGAAGAGGAATTTACCTCTTGATTTATCCTCCTTGAGAGCCTCCTTAGGGAAGCATTTTTGGTGTTTTGATGAGACCAAGAGCTCCTAGAAGTGGGTGATAGGTTTGGAAAGAGTATTGGGATGAATATAGACAAGGCTTAGGGCTTGAGAAGTGTGAGGAGAAGAGGGGGTGAGGGTGGTATTCATATTGGAGGAGAGGAGGGTTTTTCTATTATTTTAATCATTATTTTATTATTTTCATCAAGACAAGAAATAATGTTGGTTCTTGTGACCAAAAATAGTAATTAGTACATGTTAGTTTTAATTGAGGGTTCTTACCTCAGAATAACATCACCCACGACTCAATAATACAAGTATTTACCATTTATCGTAAATTATCGTATTATAGTATTCACAAAAAAATGAAGTATTTTAGAAAAACCACAAAAATTCACCATAACCATTTTTAGACATGTAGAATTCAAAAAAGAACTCCATTTTTAAATATAATTTTCTAAAAATGATAAATTTAATTTTTAATTAAAATCATAATTTACTCAAAAAATACAAGTTTTAAAATTACATCTTAATTTATATTACATTGAAAAATTTACTAAGATCACATAAAATTATATTATAATCATAATACATAAAAATATTAATTTATGAATACTTTTCATTAAAATACATTTTATTTTAAATTATGAAATTAATCACAAAATTTTAATTAAATATTTATGACTTAGAAAAATACCAACACTTAACTAATCATTTTTAAAATATTTATTTACTTAAACTATTATTATATTAGTTTGTTACTTATAATATGGATGAATTTTATTCATACATTCATTGGTATGGTTACTATTCAATTGGCCAGTATATTGTTCATAAGTGATACAATATTATCCCAAAGGACATGTTACTCTTTAATCTATATAGGTTCCTAAACTTCTGAAAACAATTCTTATTTCATCCATTGATTATTTATAAATATTGTATTGTGTTATCTAATTTGTTTATACCATATAACATAATTATAAGAATGGAATTTATATTTATAAAACTTTGGATCGTTACACTGTATATTACTCTAACATATATGTAACATTCTCACACTCCCATGTATAAATGTTGTAATAGATGCCTTTTTTTCATCTCACATATTCCTTCATTATGAAATTTTATTGAATTATAATGTGGGGCAAGATTATGAATCGCATTTATATCCGTTGAAAATTCTTATGTTTTTCTTTTATGGTTGATTTCCATTTGTTGGAACACATATATCATGTGCATGTTATGATGGGTGGTCCAATATAACACCCCAATTTCCTGGGTAATGCTTTTAGTCTCACGAGGGGTCATGTTTGGGATTATTGAGTAAACCTAATTCGGTGTGGCACCTTTTCAACCATGTGATATTTTATAGTAACTTATCCTTGACTCATGTTTATGTAATATTTTCTGTTGTTTCCACATTTCTTATTTTACCATGATCATATGATACTATGTTTTTTAAGTTATGTTTCCATGTGATTATTCATTTTCCTTCTCTTATATGATATAAGAATATATATTTTATTTTTTCTCTATGTTTCCATAACATATTTATTCCATTTAATTTCATTCTCTCTTATCCATTTCATTTATGTATTCCCTAGGTTATCCTATTCAGTTTTAGGAGATAAAAAGGATTTAGGAGATCACTAATGAAAATAATGAAAATATGGATTCCATTTTTTAGATTGATTTGATATATTTTCATATTAGTGTTAAATGTACCCTAGGAATCATCATAATTGTTTTTTAATTAATGGATGATTATTATAAGAATCTTATTATAATTTTTCTAAAATTAAAGTGTCCCTATAGTGGGTATCAAAACAAAGTTATAGTTACCCTTTAGAAACTAGGATGAGAGAAAATTTGTGTGAACCCTAGGTATAAGTCTAACAATAATATGATGTATAGAAAAATATAATTAAATATTGTTGAATTATTTAGTGAGAGGATTGTGATATATTACACCCCTATTTAGATATTATAAGAGGATGTGGTTCTTGTAACACCCTATAAATTCTAAAAGAGTAACTTTTAATTCGATAGCATGAATGACATGTAACACATCATGTAGAAATGAATACAACTTCTCTAGAATTTTCGTATATTTAATATTTTAAATAAATTTAATATATTATATAGCTTTCAATGAATTGAATACCAAATTATCTTGTATCACACACAACAACTACTTTCTTTGATGACATGTGTTACACATAAGATCGAGTTTTAACGAACAACAATATATTTTTCAAACATTATTATTCACTATAATAGTATATAACCTATCTATTAAATTAGAGTTTATTAATAGTATGAACTATCTTATTAAAATATATTTTTTATAAAAATATAAAATAAATTCATAGGTTACCAATTAATTAAAAATAAATATAAAAACCAATTGAATATAAACTAAATGTTTTTATGCTCACAATAGTGGTTTATCATAATTAATAAACGTAATTACTATTAGTTATTTATATTAATGAATTTTATATATTATATATTCAATCAAATAGTTTTAACATTCATCAAAAATATTGTATAGGCATAAGATAAGAACAAACATAATATTACACATAGAAAGAAATATTTTTATAAAGGTTTTTTCCACAATTCAATGGATAACCTGTTTTGAAACATAATTTTGACACTTATAAATTTTATATTTCAAAATAACTTTCATTTTTGAAAGTGTAAGATCGAAATTATCTTAGTATTATTTTTTATTATTTTTTTGTGAAGTTTCATTTTTAATTAATAATGAAAAATACTAAATTCTAATTGAAAACTACTTTTTCATCTAACATATTTATAAGGATAAATTATATTTATTACTTTATTTGTAGTAAAATTAGATAAAATTTACATCTATTAATATAATTTAGGTCATTATAATCAATTTCACTCTTAAATTGGATACAAAATCGTATCAAACTTTTCACCATTTTCACTATAAAAACTCGCTTTGTCATCCTGTCTGTAGGACAAATTTTAAATTAATATAAGAAACTTATGTAATTGTAATATAGAAAATTGGGTTAAATATTTGTAATTATATTAATTTTTAATTTCTATTCAATTTATCATATTTTTTGACCAAAAATATTAGTAAAAGTATTTAAAATTAATTATAGCGATTAATGTATAATTAAGCGTAACAAGGGAGTAATTCTTAAACATAACCAAAAAAAATGACCTATAAAATGTCTAAAATCCCTTAGATAGACATATTTCTAACATATACTCCCTTATCTATAATTTGTTCTTTATTGTAACCACATGACCTGGAAAACATTGGTGGAATTCCCTTTTCAATAATTTAAAAGAAGGTCACTCCTCATACACTATAAAAAGGCACTAAACTCACCCACTAATGCAAAACTCTCAAGGACTTTTTCTAATCCAAAACCTTCCCAAATAATCTCCCAACACCCTTTTCCTCATCCCATAATCCTCATTTTTTGTGATAAGTAAACCAAGAAATCATTTTTGTATAAACCATAAGGAGTTACCCGAATAAGCAGTAACACTCTTAAATGGTCACTTTTGTTTCATTTACATCTCCATCCATTAAATTATATTCATATAATTATTATATAATAACCTCATTTTCAAAAATAGATTAATATCTTTTTATGCTAACACTATGGGAAAAATCACTATTTGTGACGGGATTGCTTCCTGTGGCAAAGAACCCGTCCAGGAAGCTATTTGCGACGGGAAATTTTCACCGTCGCAAATAACCAATTATTTGCGAAGGGTTTTCGTCTCCCGTGGCAAATTTGTTGGCACGACTTGCGCGCCAAACCGCGCAGGGGTATTTGCGACGGGATGTCGTCCCATCGCAAAAAGACTGTCGGCAGGAACTATTTGCGACAGGTCCCTTCGTAAATAACCGTTTAACCGCCGACTGTAATTAATGTGGGCGAGGGTATTTGCAATGCGTCTTGTCGCAAATACCACCATTTGCGACGGAAAATCCGTCACTAATAACCTCTTCGCAACTAATCTAACTTATATATACCGTATCCGAATTTTTTCCCAAATCATTCAGATCTTGCTCTCTCCCTCTTTTCATTCTTCAGTTTCAAAGAAAAATTTTCTTTTAGATGAAATTTTTTATACGAGAGCAATCGGAGGGTGTCAATATCTTCAGAAGATCAAAGTTTAAGGTATTTATATTTTCTTTTTTTATATTTAATTTATTTTTTTATGTTAATTTTAATTGTTGTTTATTAGTTGTAATTTAATTAGATTTCAATTGATTTTTATTTATATTTATTTTAACTAAAAAATTGATATTGTTAGTGATAATTATAAATAATTAGTCATAGTTAATATTAATTAGATATAATTAGATATAATTAAGAATAAATAGATATAATTAGCAATAAATAGATATAATTAACAATAAATAGATATATTTAGCAATAAATAGGTATAATTAGAAATAAATAGATATAATTAACAATAAATAGATATAATTAGTAATAATTATATATAATTATTAATAAATAGATATAATTAGTAATAAATAGATATAATTAGTAATAAATATATATAATTAGTAATAAATAGATATAATTAGTAATAATTAGATATAATTAGTAATAATTAGATATAATTAGTAATAAATAGATATAATTAGTAATAAATAGATATAATAAGTAATAATTAGTAATAATTAGATATAATTAGTAATAATTAGATATAATTAGAGATAATTAGTAATAATAAGATATAATTTGTAATAATTAGTAATAATTAGTTTTAATTAGTAATGATGAGTAATAATTAGAAATGATTAGTAATAATTAGTAATAATTAGTAATAATTAGTAATCATTAGTAATCATTAGTAATGATTAGTAATAATTAGTAATTATTAGTAATTATTAGTAATAATTAGTAATAATTAGTAATAATTTGAAATAATTAGATATAATTAGTAATAATTAGATATAATTAGTAATAATAAGATATAATTAGTAATAATTAGTAATAATTAGTAAAAATTAGATATAGTTAGATATAATTAGATATAATTAGTAATAATTAGATATAATTAGTAATAATTAGTAATTATTAGTAATAATTACTAACAATTACTAATAATTAGTAATAATAAGTAATAAATAGATATAATTAGTAACAATTAGCTATAATTAGTAATAATTAACTATAATTAGCAATAATTAGCAATAATTAGCAATAATTAGCAATAATTAGCAAGAATTAGCAATAATTAGCAATAATTAGCAATAATTAGCAACAAATAGAAAGAATTAGCAATAATTTGCAACAAATAGAAATAATTAGCAATAATTAGCAATAATTAGCAATAATTAGCAATAATTAGCAATAAATAGCAACAAATAGATATAATTAGCAATAAATAGATATAATTAGAAATAAATAGATATAATTAGGAATAAATAGATATAATTAGCAATAAATACATATAATTAGAAATAAATAGATATAATAAGGAATAAATAGATATAATTAAGAATAATTAGTAATAATTAGCAATAATTAGCAGTAATTAGTAATAATTAGCACTAATTAGTAATAATTAGCAATAAATAGATATGATTAGCAATAAATAGATATAAAAAGCAATAAATAGATATAATTGGCAATAATTAGTAAAAATTAGCAATAATTAGCAATAATTAGCAATAATTAGTAATAATTAGTAATAATTAGTAATAATTGGTAATAATTAGTAATAATTAGTAATAATTAGTAATAATTAGTAATAAACAGTAATAATTAGTAATAATAAGTAATAATTAGTAATAATTAATAATAATTAGTAATAATTAGTAATAATTAGTAATAATTAGCAATAAATAGTAAAAATTTGGAATAAATAGTAAGATTTACTAATAATTAGTAATAATTAGTAATAAATAATAATAATTAGTATTAATTAGTAATAATTAGTAATAATTAGTAATAATTAGTAATAATTAGATATAATTAGAAATAAATAGATATAATTAGGAATAATTATCAATAATTAACAATAATTAGATATAATTAGTAATAAATAGATATAATTAGTAATAAATACATATAATTAGTAATAAATAGATATAATTAGTAATAATTAGTAACAATTAGATATAATTAGTAATACTGAGCAATAATTAGTAATAATCATCAATAATTAGTAATAATTAGAAATAATTAGTAATAATTAGCAATAAATAGTAATAATTAGCAATAATTAGTAATAATGAGAAATAATTAGTAATAATTAGCAATAATTAATAATAATTAGCAATAATTAGCAATAATTAGCAATAGTTAGTAATAATTAGAAACAAATAGTAATAATTAACAATAAATAGTAATAATTAGCAATAAATAGTAATAATTAGAAATAAATAGTAATAATTAGCAACAAATAGTAATAATTAGTAATAATTAGTAATAATTAGCAATAAATAGTAATAATTAGAAATAATTTGCAATAATTTGCAACAATTAGAAATAATTAGTAATAATTAGCAATAATTAGCAATAATTAGCAATAATTAGCAATAATTTGTAATAATTAGTAATAATTAGTAATAAATAGTAATGATTAGTAATAATTAGTAATAATTAGAAATAATTAGTAATAAATAGTAATAAATAGATATAATTTGTAATAAATAGATATAATTAGCAATAAATAGAAATAATTAGCAATAATTAGCAATAATTAGTAATAAAAATATTATATTATCAATATTTACGAAAAAAATATTAATATTATTAAAATAATAAAACATTTATGAAATATTAAAATTATCAACATTCGCAACAGGATTTTCCCTATTCTTAACATGTTCAAATCTTAAAGGGTCGCCAATTGTCAGTTCATTCGCAATAAAAAGTTTGTGTCATCCATGTCCAATGTAAACTTTATAATTGTCCTTGCATGGTTGACCACCTCGCAAGTAGTGTTGCAATAGGACAACCCAAGTCATGTCCTTCTTATCTATAAAAATTATCTCACATGAACCTTTACATAGACTATTCTTCCTTGAAAATTTAAGGGAAAGATACTGATATCCCCTCAAATTTTTTATAGAAGAATGATCTATATATAGCGTCATGTGAGATGATTCTTAGAGACTAGAACATCATTACTTTGGTCGTCCTATTGCAACACTACATGCAAGGTGATCGACCATGCAAGTACAATTTTAGAGTTTACATTGGACATGATTGACACAAACTTTTTATTGCGCATGACTTGACATTTAACGACCCTTTGATATTTGAACATTTTAATAATAGAGTAAAGTATGTTGCAAATATTGATAATTTTAATATTTTATAAATTTTTTATTATTTTAATAATATTAATATTGTTTTTTTTAATATTGATAATATAATTTTTTTTGTATTAGTAATAATTAGTAAACAAAATCTTCTTGGATAATGAAGGGAAAATTTGTAATAATCTCCACAACGATGATTACCAAATTTTCTTTCATTATTCAAGCAATTTTTATTTTGATAAGTATTGTTAAGTATTGCTAAATTAGTAATAAATAGTAATAATTAGTAATAATTAGTAATAAATTGTAATAATTAGTAATAAATTGTAATAATTAGTAAAAAATAGTACTAATTAGTAACAATTAGTAACAATTAGTAATAATTTTTAATAATTAGAAATAATTAGGAATAATTGGAAATAATTAGAAATAATAAGTGTGATAAAGATGAAATTAATTGAGCTGTTGGACAAAAGAGTAGTCTTCAATCCACTGAAAATTTTATCACCCTTAGTTAATGGTAATTATTAAGTAGTTGTAATTATTTGTCTTTTTTCAGATAGTGTTTTTATAATTTCAAATTATTCAAAAACAGTGATGATTTTATATTTTATGTAGAAAAATATGGAACAAGGAAGTCGACATCAGTCATTATTAGATGATCGAGATTCGATAAATCAGCACAAAAATCCAAATGGTATTGGTTTAAATCCTGTAAATATTGAGGGTGTTGAAGCTTTATTAGAATTTGCATCATCAAAACAACAATATGTTTCAGAAGGTACAATTAAGTGTCCTTGTAAAAACATGTTCTCTGAGAACGTTTGACACATTTGAGAAGGTTGGGGGACATCTCTTGTTGTTTGGTTTTCAACCAGATTATGTTTTTTGGTATCAACACGGTGAACGTAGTTCCAGAGAAGATCCTAATAACTTGATTTCGGATCCATCACGGTTTCACAATTTAGTACATGATGTTGCAGGTCCATCTGTGCAACAAACTGAAACTTACGATGATATTGATTTAACTCCTGAGTTAGCACCATCTGAATTTTATGAGTTGTTGAGAACTGCTGAGGATGCATTATACTCTGGTTGTAAGATAAGCAAATTAGAACTGGTTGCAAAATTTATGGCTATTAAATCAGATAATTCATTGTCAAACAACTATTTTGATCAGATATTTTCTTTAGTTAGAACACTGTTACCTAAAGGAAATGTGTTACCTGTAAATTACTATGAGAGTAAGTGGCTGATTCATAATCTGGGCCTTAGTTATCAGAAGATTCATGCATGTCCAAATGAGTGTATATTTTATTCTGGCGAAAATGATTCATTGGGTAGTTATCCCACATGTGGACAATCGAGGTACAAAGAATCTCAACCAGGGAAGTCTAGATCGATTCCAGTAAAATAGTTGAGATATTTCCCCTTACACTCAGGTTGAAACATTTTTTTATGTCTCAGAACACATCGTTAATGATGTCATGGCACAAAACCAAGATTTCAATTGATAAAATATTGAATCGTGCACTTAATGGTGATTCATGGAAACATTTTGACTGTCTGCATCTGTCTTTTGTTATAGAAGCCCAAAACGTGCGATTGGGTCTTTATACTGACTGTTTCTGTCCATTTGGTTCTTATAGTAGTCAGTATTCATGTTGTCATGTCTTTATAACTCTGTACAATTTGCCTCCATATATGTTGATGAAGGAGACTTATATCTTTTTAACTCTATTAATCCCAGGACATCCAAAAAAGAATATTGATGTTTATTTGAAACCATTGATTGATAAGTTAAATGTATTGTGGAGTGATGGTGTTATTACATATGATGTTGTTGTAAAACATAATTTAATATTAAAAGCTGCAATGATGTGGACAATTAGTTACTTTCTGGCATATGGGATGTTATCTGGTAGGAGTACACATGGTCCGAAATCATGTCCTTACTGTATGAAAGAAAACAAAGCCTCTATGCTCATCAATGGAAAAAACCTTGCTATTTTGATTGTTACTGTATATTTCTTCCAATCAATCATCCTTTTCTGAGGAACAAATCTCATTTCAGAAATGGTACAATTGAAATCGATGAACCTCCAAAGATGATCTCAGGAATAGAGTTAAAATCAGTTATATTTTCATTACCCCCATCACATTTGGACCAACAGTAAACCAATAGAAAATTCAAGGCTTTGGGAAAGAACATAATTGGATAAAACGAAGCATATTTTGGGATCTTCCATATTGGTTTGATTTGATGGTCCACCACATGTTTGATGTTATGCATATTGAGAAAAAATGTTTTGAAAATTTATTTCATATAGTTTTAGATACACCAGGTAAGACCAAAGATTCTGTAAAGGTACAATTAGATCTTGCCCAAATTTGCTAGTGACCAGAACTTGAACTATTTGAAAATGTTAGATCACAAAGTTTAATGAAGCCAAAAGCAGCTTATACACTATCCAAAGAGAGTTGCTTATTATTTTGTCACTGTATTGCAGATTTGAGACTTCCTGATGGCTATGCTTCCAATTTGGGCAGATGTATTATGAATGGTTATATTACTGGATTAAAAATTCATGATTGTCATGTTATAATGGAAAGACTTATGCTGATTGGATTTAGAGGTTTGTTGAATTAAATGATTTAAGATTCGATAATAGACATATCATATATTTTTTGAGAAATTTTTGCAGCGACAACAGACTACGATGCGCTAAGCAAACAGGAAGAAGATGTTGCTGTAATTATATATAAATTGGAAAAAATCTTTCCGTCGGCTTTCTTCGACTTAATGGAACATCGGATATTACTTTTTCTACATAAAGCTAAATGTGGATGTCCAATACAGTTTCGATGGATGTACCCATTCGAGAGATGCATGCAGAAATTGAGGAAAAAAATACGTAACAAAGCATCAGTTGAAGGTTCAATTGCTGAAGATTATTTGCAAGAGGAAATTTCTTTTTTCTGCTCTCATTATTTTGAATCTCAATATCCCTCAAAACAAAATTTCATGGGATGAAACGAGGGTAATGTTAATGATGAAATGAAAAATAAATTAACAGTTTTTAATCAGCCAAATCATGGTTTCGGTGGAGTTCATGAACGATGGCTTTCAGATGATGAACATCACAGAGCTCATACATACATTCTTCTCAACTGTGATGAAATGACATCATTTGTCCTATGAGTGCTTCTATCACTTATTCTATAATTTAGGATACATTATTTAAACTTATTTTATTTGTAGGTTATATGATAATCATATCAAAAACAATTTCCACAAATTACAGCAACTTCTCTTGAAGAACGCAGACAAAAAAAAATTCTCAATGGTTTCAAAAACTGGTAACATAAATTATTGATGATTTAATATCAATTCTATTTATTATTTTTTATGTTGATAATTGTTTTACAAATTTTTAGGTGTCTTAATATGCTGATAAAATTGATAAGCGACTGTGTATATTGAGTAAAACACCATCCAAAATGGTTAAATCTTATAATGCATATGTGGTGAATGGTTTTCGATTTCATACACATGCATATGGGGAATCAAAAAAAACAATGAACGGTAGAGTTTTCTTGAGAGGATTACATCATAGAGAAACTGAAGCTGACTTTTATTGCATTTTGGATGAAATTATTGATTTGTGTTATCTAGGACAGAATTATATAACAATGTTTAAATGTCAGTGGTTAGATACTAAGAGAGGCTTGTGTGTTCATCCGACTCATGGAATTGTCGATATTAAATATAAAAGTCTTCTTGCAGTAAGTGAACCATTTTTAATAGATCAACAGGCACATCAAATTTATTATACAAAGTACTGTGCTACTTCAAGATACTTGAGCAATTGGTGTAGCATAATAAAAATGAAATCTTGGGAAAATCAGTTTACTCAAAATGAATGTGGTTCTGCTGAAGTGGAAGGAATTGAAATTTTTCAAGAGACTGCTCAAAATCCATCTGATTCACAAAGAGATGTTTATATTGATGATGGAACCCCACAATTAAGGATCGATGGTGATGAAGATGTTAAAGATGTTACAAATGAATTTTAAATGACAAGAGATGCTGAAACTGAAACTCATATGGATATTGATGATGCTGAGGAGGAAGATGAAGACATTGACATTGAAAGCTATGGAGAAGAGGATGAAGATGAAAATTGACACAGTTAAATGGTGATTATAATCATAACTAATATATATCTATATATAATAGTTATTTTTAACTATCTGCTAACAACAATCATTTTGTGTTTCAGATTGACCCTGAGTTATTTATTGAGTTGTAGGAGGATGACCTACCATTGGATGAGGGGGATTTTGGATCATCTGACCCTCAGCCTACTGGCAGTTCAGGGGGTACGCGGAGGGGGAGCAGTCTTGCATGACTGATGATTCCTGACCCTATCCCTGAGCGACGTCCACATCTTGGTTTCGATCCATGCACAAAGAGGTATGGTAACCTGTATATTTTATTTAGATTTCATTAATTTCACTACTGGAAAACTAACCTTTACCAATGGTTTGGAACCGTTGGTATAGGCCTCCAAACCGTTGGTATAGCCTATACCAACGGTTTGGAGAACCGTAGCCAAGTAAGCCGTTGGGATAGGTATATACCAACGGTTTTCCAAAAACCGTTGGTATAGACCTATACCAACGTTTTTGGAAACCGTTGGTATATGTAATATGAAATCTATACCAACGGTAATGGAACCGTTGGTATATAAATTCCAAAAATAAAACATCCGCTGGGATTTGATCCGAGGACCCCTCATTTATAATCGAACGATTATACCACTAAGATAACATCACTTTTGTAATCATAATTTCATAAATATATATATATGTATTATCATAATTATTTAAAATTTTGATTTATATAATGTTCTCGGTTAGTAGATCTGGAAAAAATCAAAGAACATATCCCAACGGTTTTGAAAACCGTTGGGATAGACCTATCCCAACGGTTTTCAAAACCATTGGGATATGTTCTTTGAGGGAGGGTGTATTTTTAGTTGGTGGTATGCTGGATTTTTTCCCTCTTTTTCCCAACGGTTCTTTAGAACCGTTGGGAAAGAGTAACCTTTCCCAATGGTTCACCAAAACCGTTGGGAAAGGGCCTAAAAACACACCCTTTCCCAACAGTTTTGGTGAACCATTGGGAAAGGTCACTCTTTCCCAACGGTTCACCAAAACCGTTGGGAAAGGGCCTCAAAAACACACCCTTTCCCAACGGTTTTGGTGAACCGTTGGGAAAGGTCACTCTTTCCCAACGGTTCACCAAAACCGTTGGGAAAGGGTGTGTTTTTGAGGCCCTTTCCCAACGGTTTTGGTGAACCGTTGGTAAATGGTAGCTATACCAACGGTTTTTACAAACCGTTGGTAAAGAAGTGTTGGGAAAGATCATGTTTCCAGTAGTGTTTATTTATATATATACTAATTGTTTGATTATTTATTCATTTTTCACAATTTTGCGCATGTAGCTATTGGAGAGGGGAGCGCTATCTTGCGCAATTATTTTTATTAGTCATGGATCACATGGGAACAGATTCCCGTTAATGTGCAACGTGACATGTTCCATCATTGGCTGGTACGTAAATAAATAATATTTATTTTGAAATTTATTTTATTAACAACTTGATATTATAAATTATTTGTAGGGTTTATGGTATCCAATCGATGATAGCATGCGTGATGTTATCCACGCGGCATGGCAGGTTTCTATGCGTGACCATTTCGGTCAGTTTTTGCACAATTTGAGATGGAGAGCCATTAAGAAAGCAGGGGTGAAATAATTTTATGAGCCGTGTAGAGCCCACTGACCAGAGTACATTTCATCTCACATTTGGGATTGATTATGTTTACACTGGTTGGGCGGTGGATTTCAGAGGAGATCTTCAACGGGGTGATGAAAATGGTGGAGACAGGAGGTGACAGATCGAGCTGGTAGTCGTACATTCAGTTCACATAGAGAGCATCTGGTAAGTATATTTTTTAAATATTTTATATAACTTTAAATATAAACCATTTATTTTATATTTTTGTAGGCAGTAAAGAATCCCGATATTATGGAGTTCGACATATATCGGAGGACGTACAGTGATCCAGCCACTGGAGAGATTAGAGGTGATCACCAGCATCACATTGTGGATAGTATTATTTTTCTAGTTTGACAATTAATTGTATATAATATTTTCACAATTTTAATTTTAAATTGGAATTGAAGGAGTCATATGAGGCTGTGACCTCTTAGACACAGGCTGAGGGTCAGGACGATACAACTGAGCAGACCAGTGCTCACCATTTCGATGAGGTGACATGGATGCAGGCGACTCAGTATGGCTTTGAGAAGGGTAGAGTAGTTGGTATCGGCTCTCATTTGACTCTTGGTACTTATTATGGTACTACTGCGATGTCGGTATCTAGCTCAAGAGGAGCTCATGGAGAGGAATCGTCTTTTGGCTCACAGTATCAGGAGCAGTTGCGAGCTCAGTTTGAGCTTATAGAGACTTTGCAGAAGCATTAAGAAGGGATGTGTTGGCAGAAGCAACAATAGGAGCAGCATTACAAGGAGCAGATGCGTCGATGGCAGCAGTAGTAGCAGTATCAGCATCAGCATCATGAGGAGGAGATGCATCGATGGTAGCAGCAGTATCACGAGCAGGTGGAGTACATGTGTCGTCTGACTTGTAGTTTAGGGATGGAGTTTCCTCCACCAGCTCCTTCAGCTCCTCCACCTCTTCCAGAAGACGACCCCCCAGTGATTTTTTTATGTTACAAACATTTTAATTTAACATTATAATATTAATTATTTACATTTTCTATCTTTTATGTTGGTGAAAATATTACATAATTTAATTTTTAATATATTATTTTTTTTTATAAATTTTTGTGAATATTGATAATTTTAATTTTTTTAATTTTTTATTGTTTTAATAATCGTAATATTATTTTTTCATTAATCGTAATTTTATTAAATTTTTTTTTAAAAAAATTAATTTATTATTTTACGACAGGACCGTTTGTGATGGGGTCCCGTCGCAGAACATTTTATATATATTTATTTTTTGCGACGAGACAAGGGCTCATCACAAATAGTTTTTGGGACGGGCCCATCGCAAAAATGTTTATGTATATATAATACATATAATCAAATGCTTATTTGAAATAGTGATGTTTCCCGTCACAAATACGATTTGTTGCAACAAGCTCGTCGCAAATAATTGTATTTGCAATAGTGTTTTCTGCAATGGACTATTTTAGACGGGGCCCCATCGCTAAATCCTATTTGTGACGGGATCCAGTCACAAATAGGCCTTCTCAATTACCAACAATTCCAGTAGTGTAAGATTTTTACCTACAACAATGCACAGATCCATCAAATGGGATACACAATCAGAATTCAGGTATATAGCGGACTAACGCCTCATGAACCGATGTCGCCTATTGTTTCATTGACCAACATTCACGGTTAAAAATAATGATATATTTATAGTTTATATTATATATATATATATATATATTAATTATAATTTATTCATTCTTCTGAAAAAACTAGGCAATTAAAACACAAAATACTGAAAATAATGATATATTTTCAACAAACAGGTAATAAAATATTATAATAAGATAATATATGACATTATAAATATGTTTATGGTCATTGGATAAGTTATTAACTTGTTTGAAACCCTTATACAATAGTTCAAAGAATGTTCACTCAAAAGGAAGCATAGGGTTAGTGGTTTCATCTCAATTTACATTCCATTGAGACATAATTATTATTATACACCTAGTTACTTTCATATGGTATATATATATCCATTTGATATTTAATATCATGAATACTTAATTATTAATTATATTTTTAGTTTCAATTAGAATTATTTAATCTAATGGGATTAGAACTTAAAGTTACCATGTGGTAGTGTAATTTCATAACTCAACTCCTTTTCATTGGATTATAATACATTCCCCAATTTTATTGTACGGATAATACTAGTCTATATTGATTCAAATTTCTATTTTATGTATATTTATAAAAACTAGTATTAAATTATGACATTTATAATTTTTTAAAAAAATTTAAATCTATCACACTAATATTTTTAATAACTATAACATTTTTAATATAGGGTAATATGGAGGATATATTTGACTATAAATTTTAATTTCAAAGATAAATGATATATATTAATGATGGTAATTTATTTTTACTTTTCAGTATAGAAATAATTTGCTAAAATTATTATACAACACTCATAAATTAATTAATTAATTAATTGAAAAATAAAATAAATTATATTTAAAATATTAAAAAAATTAAATATGATATAATTTATGTAACAAAGAAATTTAATATTTGACTCTAACATGATATATATGTATTAAAATATTTTGTTCAATGTTATCTTGTTGAATTTATATTTTTAAATGTCAAATTATTGAATAGTATCAAAATCGACAATAATGATATTTTACAATAGAAAATATTTTATTAAATTATATAAAATTACTAAAAATCTTAAATTGAATTTAATGACTACTATAAGGTAGAAAATATCCACCATAGTGAAATTATGGGCCTTTTATAATTTTATAGTTACAATAAGTGTAATCCCCAACCCTAGAAGCCCAGATTCGGTGCATTATTACGTATCATTGGCATGATCACAAAAGATCAAGTCTCAAAAGGACGATTAGTTTTGTAGCCTTAGAAGTACTAGATACATTCATAAGGTTTACATTACATCATAAAATGGAAAACTACAACAACATTGTTTCCATAGACAATACTGAGATCCTATAGACTATCCCTACAGGTCAGTCAAAATATACTTCTTCACATCCTGGGAAAAATAAAACATAGAAAGGGGTGAGCTCAGATGCTCAGTAAGGATAATTATAAAGTGGAAACAATCATAAATAAGCATAAACATTTAAGGAAATGTATATGACTAAAACAAAATCATTTTAAACTTGAAATTCAGAATAATATGGCAAAGATAAAATCAAATAATTCCATTTACTTATTCACATGGATATTCTACTATTCGAATAATCACATGCAATATCAATAGCCACTTTCATAATGATAGAATTCATAATTCCAGAATTTATAACCACATAGTCAAGGCCTTGTTCCAAGACTAAAAATAAGATTTTGTCAAGGCCTTGTGCCAAGACACTAGTTTGTCTCATGAGACCTACTGATGCATCGAGGAGCTATAGTGGGCTCCACCCATCACTTACTAAGTCCAATGCATTCCTCATATGAAAATTTTGAAACATAACATAAACATTCTTATTAAAAATATCATATGAAATGTCAACACTTTATCCACAAACCATGAATGGTATAAAAATAAAACATCCATAGTCAAACATAACTCATTAAATACAATATGAAAGATTTTATTATAACATATTAACTTTAATCGATAATAATGAAGGATATTGACATAGATGAAAATAATCATCAAAACTACTTGAGAGAAATATCCCCCTTTTTTCTTGAAAATATTTTAAAGTCACACTATTTGTCAAGAAGCCATTTAAAAATAGATTTTTGAATCAAAGTGTCCCATATCACTTTTGAAACTTTTAAAAGAAACTTTAATTTTAAAAAATTAATGTCCATATAAATAAAACCTTAAAACCATTTTTAAAACATGGACATTAATGAGAAATATTTAGAAGAATAACTTTTAAAACATTTAAAATGGTATTTTAGTTAGAGTTACAATCCAAATGAGAGATGATTTAATACAAATAATTGAGGTAATAAAAACTTTATAATACCATGAGAATAAAGGACTTCATTATATACTATGTCAAAGGACATTATATACACCATATAAAAGTGAATTAGTGCATAACAGCAAAGAAGTCTCAAAGGAATGTAAATTGAGATAAAATACTTTATAAAGATAGTATCCTTAGGTAAAGGATAAATCAATGACATAATTATGTTTGAAAAATACAAATACACTCAATATGATTGGATATTCCATTTAAATCAATCATATGACATTCACACATATTCTTATAAAAACAACACCGATGACTTGGATGTTTAACTCAATGAATGGAAATTGAGTTAAGATCAAGTTTATATCATTGAATTGAGAAATAATAAATGGAGTGATTATGTGTATCAAAATTATATCCACACAAAGGGGATTGTAAATTACTACATAAATAATAAATAGTGATTCCACACATAATCTTGGAATAAAATAATCAATGAAGTATGTGTAAATCCCACTGAGTGGAAATTGAAATTTGAAATTCCCTTACCGATTTGGTAACTTATGAAACATACAAACCATGAAAGAAAGATCATACAATGAAGATGTAAATACTCATAAATTAAAGTATATTACACCAAGAATACAATCATGGATAATACATATTCCATACAAAATGAAATAGTGTCCAATATAGCATGAATCTCATATGAATAAAAAGTAAGATGAAAAACCCTTACTTTGTTGTAATCAATCGAATCGTATGACAAAAAGTTAATAAACACCAAATGGATCATAGAATACCATGAATATAAATATAATCATGATAATAAAGATAATCATGATAATATATATCAAATGGCAGTACACAATAAACCACATCCAATAAATAAGTGGGGAACAATGGAAATCTCACAGAATTAAAAGTGAGATAAGAAACCCCTTACCTTGTACATTTCCTTGGTAGAGGGTACTTTAATCTCCTGTATAATTGTGAAATAATTTTTATTAAATTATTCAATAACTATTTACATTAATATTATATCATATATGATCTTCTAATGTTGATATTTTAGTATTATCGTCGTTTCGGGTGTTAACTGATTCGTTCTCCTTTATATGCTAGGTTACATAATCCATGTTTCTTTTGGATGGGATGTATCTTATTAATATTAAGAATTATATTTAGTCTTGAAACATTATTTTTAATCATAAAATTAAAATTATTCTTGAATGGATATGATGGGGAATGAATCTCATCGCGTTCATGGAGATGGTAATCCGTACGTACGCATGAGCGACAATATCATTCTTTTGATATTAAAATATTATATAATTGGATGGTATATCATATATACCAAATAATTATCATGTTATATTTATTATTTACAACAATTATACATC
Source organism: Viscum album (assembly GCA_963277665.1). Classification (NCBI taxonomy): domain Eukaryota; kingdom Viridiplantae; phylum Streptophyta; class Magnoliopsida; order Santalales; family Viscaceae; genus Viscum; species Viscum album. The sequence continues at coordinate 1,880,076,936 of OY728161.1, forward strand.
ATTATTATACCCATACAAATAATAATGTATTGAATAACAACTACACCACGACGTGGAGACGGTAAGTCGTACGTACGCACGTATGGTGACATGTCATTAAAAGGGAGGATATAATAATGAATATGGTTGTACTAGATTTATAATAACATCATAGTATATATAATATACTAGAGTTATTATTTTATAATGTAAACAACAAAGAAAGTTGAAGTGTAAGAAGAAAGAAACTTGAAAGAGGTGATGAAATATTTACCTCTTCTTCGGGTTCTTCTTTTTGATTTGATCAAAAATGCTCCTTAAGTTGGATTTATGACTAAATTAAGGCCTCTAGGATGAAGGGGGTATAGTTGGGAGGATATTTGTGCAAGGGTTTTCTGATCCTAATCTTTTTAATGTGTGAATTAGAGAGAAGGGGGACTGCCTTTTTATAAGAGGGGTGTGGGGCACCTTAGGAAAAGCTAGAAATATTATTTTATAATAAAATAATTTTAGATTTCTAATGGCTCCAAAATAAATTATTTAAATGATAAGGTGAGTATGGGTCTAAAACCACTCAACCAATATGTTTTAGATAGGTTTGGGTCACTATATTAACCTTAGATTTTAGATTTAACTCTTAGTTAAATAGTTCGGCATTTACCATGTCTTTTTGTATTTTTATATTATATGGTTAATTATCTTACTATATAGTTACAATAGAACCCCTAGTGGTTCATTAATGATAAAAATATAATTATATATGTTTTTTGTCTGAACCCTATATTTTTAGGAATATAATATCAATTAATAATATAATATTTGTTTTAAAAACTCATTTATGTCAATTTCCACACTATTTGGTATTTTGTTTTTTCTAAATTATTAACAGTATTATTAATTAAAAAACAATTTATATAACCAACCCTAACATGTCATATTAACCTATAAAATTAGTTTAATTCATAAAAAGTATCAAAATACATTTATTTGGATATTTATAATATCAATTATTTTAATATTTCATTAATTAGGTAATTACTGAATCATCATTCTGTCATAAATAAATTAATTTATTTAATGTATAAAAAATATGAATAAAATATAATTATGTATGAAATTTTTTTATATTTATAATGAATTTTTATAGTCGAATTTATCTTATGTTTAGCCCTATATTAAAAATGGTTTAGTTATTAAACATTGAATTTAACACTTTTAACTCTTCTTGGGTTTAAATAATAATGAATGTTCTAATCTAGTCCAAGTGGACCTAAAGGATCATATTTTATTCCTAAGGTTGTTTTTGGTCGAATTACACTTATCCAATAGAATTATAGCATGTGTTACGGTAATAATAATATCATTTATACCCTTAATTACCCTATTTACTTTTAACCGTGGTAAACAAAAGTAAAAATTTATGATTCACCAAAAATGATTTTCATCTTATTTAACCATATTCTAATTACTGATATCAACTGTGTCTCTTTGGTTTTTTAAATTCAACTCACAAAAGTGGTAAAATTATTTTCTATATAAATTTTCAAATGCTCCTAGGAGGTGGGTAAAAGACGGTAAAAAGTTAAATAAAATTTTATACATCTAATTTTATTATAAAATATATCCAATGAATTATATTGAACTTATATAGGTATTATATATCTATTTTCACTAAAAATAAATTTAATTAAAATAAATAATTGTTTAAATAAAAAATCGGATATAAACTATAACGCAGTGTTTTTCACTATTCATCAAAAATTGAATGTTTTCAGAAAAATACAAAAAATTTACACTAAGATAATTTAGATATTAAAAATTCAATAATGAAATCTATTTTACCAAATTTTAAACATAGAAGTTGCATTAATTAATTTAAAATTAATTCCCGTTGTCAAAACTAAAAAGCAGGTTTTTAAAAAGTTAAAACTATAAAAAGATTGACATGTGTTTACATCAAATTTTAATGTGAAATTACTTATAATCACCTAAATTTTATTAAATGATAAAAATATAATCTAATTATACTTACAAACCATTCAAATACATAATTCAGCACTATAAATTATTTTGATTAAAAAAATTTGTTTTCAATTAAAATTTAGTATTTTTCAGTATTCATCAAAATATAAAAGTTATTAGAAAAGTACCAAAAATTTATCCAAAATAAATTTTTATGTCTCGATTCTAAAGAAGAATTTAATTTCATTAAATTGAATATATAAAAGTGTCCAATATTGGTTTTAAAAAGTTTTTTCCATTTAAAGGTGGTAAAATTGCATTTTTTAAAAAATAATTGTTTTATCTGAAAAAAATGAATTTATTCTTATATTATGTATAAGAAACACGTAATATAGATTCTAAAAGTATATGGAGTATATGAAATTCAAAATTTAGTTAATATTATTCATAACTGCTTTTGAACGGTTAGTTTGGTAAGTCGTGGTATGCTCGAACTCGGTGTTGCGTCTAGTGCAAGCTATTGAATTAAAAAAATATCTTACTATGAAATATTGGGGTGTTACATTATTCCCCCATTTTGGAAATTACATCCTTGAAATTTCAAAATTGTTCGTGGGAACTTCATTGAAAGTCCCACATCGAAAAAAGAGTCAATATAACTATCTCTTTAAAAGAAATAAATAGAAGTACAAAGGTCGCCTTAGATAACCCAAACTAGGATTAAATGTAAGAAAACATGGATATGGAAGATAAAATAAGTGTCAAGTTTTAGTGTAGAGTGATATAAAACATGATTAGGAGAAATTTAACAACACGAAAACCACAAACTTGTGATGAGATAAACGTTCATTAGTTTCCTAGTAGAAAAAGTAAACGGATAACATTTTTTTATTTAAGTTTCATTTCACAAAGTTGAGGAATTTATTTATGAGATTGACTAAGAAAATAAAGAGATATACTTACTTTTTAAGTAGAGTTTCATCCTTTAATAAATTTCTACCACTAACTCATATTTTATTTTCAAACGATGAGTATTCAAGATGACATGGTCACAACTGAAGCGCTAGAATCAACTTATAGAGAATCACATAATACAAAAAGGATAAACTCTATATATTTACCTTGAATTTAGAGATTAACCAAAACCAAAATGGTTAGTACAAGATCAGATGATCCCCAAAATGGATAATCCTCTAATGAAATAAATACTTATCTTAATTTCTAAAATTAAACCTACAATATCTAAAGTCCAATAAACACCATTCAATAAACAATTGTCCTTAAAATCCATCAATATAATCCAAACTAATATTGAAACCCAAAACATAGAGGAATTTGATTACGCAGTCTTCCACATTAAATTGTATTTCCAAATAACATCGACTACTCTTAAAGTCACATACTTAAAAGTAATTAACCTAATTGTATATTCTCTATGATAGGTTAATCATTTCCATAAATAACCAAAATCAGTATAAATCCACAATAAAAACATAGATAAAATTCCACCATTACTCCTCAAATGAAATCCCATTGTATTCTATTTTCCTTAGGCATATAGTTTTCCCAACAGAGAGAACGTCTTCCAAAATAACTTTTATCACTTAATCCCCAAATCATTTTCCTATACTAAGTATATTATTTGATAAGACATAAGATCCCAAATCAGCTTATTATTGATCAATAAAATCATTTAACTAAAAAGAGTTAGTCACACTAAGCAGGGACATCACATATTTGTCCGATGCGACGGGTTGTCACACAGTCTACATGTTGTCCTTTCTCAAAAAAAACTATATTTTATAACATTCCCAAAATGAGATAAATTCCTAACAGAATTTCACCCCAAATTTTATCTCATACCTCGCATTTTCATCCAAAAATTTAATAACATGTAATTGCCTCAAATTCAAGGATCATATAAACCTAAATGGTTTTTATAACTATATCAACAAAATAAAACACAATTCTTCCTAAGATATCATTTTCACATAATAAACTGTAGGGTTACATATAAGATAAAATTCTTCCAAAGTAATCTCATCAACAAAGTGCACTAATACTTTTAAACATTTGACCATCCATTTTTTTCCACATAGGTTCTTCCTTGACCAAGGGGTTATCCTATAGAATAGGGCATTCACTCGGGTAATGCCCGGGTCCCCTACATTTACGGCAAATGACTGTAAATGGATTCTTGGGATCATTTTTATTTTCTTCCATAGTACTCTTCATTTTTCCTCGAAAATTCATTACTTTATGTCCTTCTTTCCCACACATAAAGCATTTATTTGTTCCATTAATACACTTCCCTATGTTTCTCCTACCACATTTCCTGTATAATGGAAATTGAGCTTTCTTTTCTCCATGGTCTCCACTGTTGGATCTCTTATCATTCACCGCCTTTATCTTCTTTGTTGAGTTCGGGAGTTGGTTAACATATATGTTTTTGATCATATTTTTGGAAAAGTGATTCAGCATGAACATGATATATTTTACACCTATCAACATTTCATTCTGTTTCTCATTTCCTCCATCGTTCCCACCTTGTACGTCATTTTCAATGTTACTATGACTTCCTTGGAATCCATCCATTGACTAACACAAGAAAGCAAAGTGTGCATCATAAAATCATTTAGAGAATATCATAACACCTTATTTTTAATCTAAAACATCTTAGGATTAACTATGGTTATTTATTCTCATCTTATATTAAAATCCTTCAAATCGGTTTGTAATGAAAATTTGAATTGTCTAAAGAATATCCCCTGGGAGTGTCGTAACCAAGAGTGCAGTAAGGCCCATTGTCGTATACCAAGATACCCCAAGTGAAGCCCAAAACTCCCTGTCGCAGTTTTCACTCATAGGTACATCTATGCCAGTGCTGCCTCTACCTACTCATATCCAGACAGGGATGTATGGTTTATAAAACCCACATAATCTTTACAATACCAAAATTCTAGGAAGTTATTCTATACTAATCCTCATATTCTATCTTAGGGTAATGTGCTCTAAACAGAGTTTATCCAAATCTAGATTCCAAGGTTTGTACCAAACTTTCTCTGATACCAACTCTAAAACCCCAACCACAGAAGCCCAAAGTCGGTGCATTATTACTTATCATTGGCATGATCACAATAGATCAAGTCTCAAAAGACCGATCAGTTTAGTATCCTTGGAAGTACTAGATACATTCATAAGGTTTACATTACATCATAAAATGGAAAACTACAACAACATTGTTTCCATAGACTACACTGAGATCCCATAGACTATCCCTATAGGTCAGTCATAATATACTTCTTTGCATCCTGGGAAAAATGAAACACAAAAATGGGTGAGCTTAGATGTTCAGTAAGGATAACTGTAAAGCGGAAACATTCATAAATAAGCATAAACATTTAAGTCAATGTATAAGACTAAAACAAAAGCCTTTTAAATATGAAATTCAGAATAATATGGAAAAGATAAAATCAAATAATGACATTTTCTTATTCACATGGATATTCTACTAGTTGAATAATCACATGAAATATCAATATCCACTTTCATAATGATGGAATGCATAATTCCAGACTTCATAACCACATAGTCATGGCCTTGTGCCAAGAATACAAATAATATTTTGTCAAGGCCTTATGCCATGACACTAGTTTGTCTCATGAGACCCACCGATGCATCGAGGAGCTATAGTAGGCTCCACCCGTCACTTACAAAGTCCAATGCATTCCTCATATGAAAATTTTGAAACATATCATAAACATTCGTATTAAAACTAGCATATGAAATGTCAATACTTTATCCACAAACCATGAATGGTATAAAAATAGAACATCCACAGTCAAACATAACTGATTCAATACAATATGGAAGATTGTATTGTAACAGATTAACCTCAATTGATAATAATGAAGGATATTGACATAAATGAATATAATAATCAAAACTATTTGATATAAATATCCCCCTTTTCTTGAAAACATTTAAAAGTCACACTATTTGTCAAGAATCAGTTTAAAAATATATTTTTGAATCAAAGTGTCCCATAACACTTTGAAAATTTTAAAAGGAATTTTAATTTTAAAACTTTAATGTCCATATAAATAAAACCTTAAAACCATATTTAAAACATGGACATTAATGAGAATGATTTAGAAGAATAAATTTTTAAAACATTTAAAATGGTATTTTAGTTAGAGTTACTATCCAAATGAGAGATGTTTGAATAAAAATAATTGAGGTAATAAAAACTTTATAAAACCATGAGAATAAAGGATTTCATTATATACTATGTCAAAGGACAGTATATACACCATATAAAAGTGAATTGGTGTATAACAACAAAGAAGTATCAATGGAATGTAAATTGAGATGAAATCCCTTATAAAGACAGTATCCTTAGGTAAAGGATAAATCAATGACAAAATTATGTGTGAAAAAAATAAATACACTCAATATGATTAGATATTTAGTGTAAATAAATCATAGGACATTCACACATATTCTTGTAAAAACAACACCAATAACTTGGATGTTTAACTCAATGAATGGAAATTGAGTTAAGATCAAGTTTATATCAATGAATTGAGAAATTATCAATGGAGTTATTATGTGTATTAAAATTATATCCACACAAAGAGGATTGTAAATTACTACATAAATAATAAATAGTTATTCCACCGCTAATTTTGGATTAAAATAATCAATGAAGTATGCGTAAATCCCACTGAGTGGAAATTGAAATTTGAAATTCCATTACCGATTTGGTAACTTATGAAACGTACAACCCATGAAAGAATGATCATACAATTAAGAAGTAAATACTAATAAATTAAAGTATATTACACCAAGAATGCAATCATGGACAATACATATGCCACACAAAAGTAAATAGTGGCCAATATATCATGAATCTCACGGGAATAAAAAGTGGGATGAAAAACCATTATTTTGTTGTCATCAATTGAGTCGTATAACCAAAAGTTAATAACCACCAAATAGATCATATAATAGCATGAATATAAAGAGAATCATTATAATATATATCAAATGGTAGTACACAATAAACCATATCCAATAAATAAGTGGCGAATAATGGAAATATCACAGAATTAAAAGTGAGATAAGAAACCCCTTACCTTGTACTTTTCCTTGGTAGAGGGTACGTTAATATCCTATATAATGGAGAAATAATAATTATTAAATTATACAATAACCATATACATTAATATTATATCATATATGATCTTCTAATATTGATATTTTAGTATTATCCTCGTTTCGGGTGTTAATTGATTCGTTCCCCTTTATATGCTTAGTTATATAAGCCATGTTTGTTATGGATTGGTTGTATATTATTAATATTAAGAATTATATTATGTCTTGAAACATTATTTTTAATCATAAAATAAAAATTATTCTTGAATGGATATGATGGGGAATGAATCTCATCGCGTTCGTGGAGATGGTAATCCGTATGTACGCACGAGCGACAATATCATTCTTTTGAAATTAAAATCATATATAATTGGATAATATATCATATATAAATTATATTTATCATGTTTTATTTATTATTTACAACAATTATACATCATTATTATACCCATCCAAATAATAATGTATTGAATAACAACTACACCACGACGTGGAGACGGTAAGCCATACGTACACACGTATGGTGACATGTCATTGAAATGATGGATAGAATAATGAAAATGGTTGTACCATATTTATAATAACATAACAGTATATATAAGATACTGGAGTTATTATTTTATAATGGAATCAACAAAGAAAGAGGAAGTGGAAGAAGAAAGGAACATGAAAGAGGTGATGAAATATTTAGCTCTTCTTCGGGTTCTTCTTTTTTATTTGATCAAAAGGTCTTCTTAAGTTGGATTTCTGACTAAAGTAAGGCCTATAAGATGAAGGGAGGATATTTAAGAGGATATTTGGGTAGGTTTTGGCTGAGAATAATGTCTTTGAATGTTGAATTAGAGATAAGGGGGAGTGCCCTTTTATAGGAGGTGTGAGGGGCACCTTAGGAAAAGCTAGAAATATTATTTTATAATAAAATTATTTTCGGTTTCTAATGTCTCAAAAAAATTATTTAAAGTATAAGGGGGGGATGGGCTTAAAACCACTAAACCAATAGGTTTTAGACAGGTTTAGTTCACTATATTAATCTTAGATTTTATATTTAACTCTTAGTTAAATAGTTTGACATTTACCATGTCTTTTTGTATTTTTATATTATATGGTTAATAAACTTACTATATACTTCCAAGAAAACCCCAATTGGTTAATTAATGATACACCTATAGTTATATAATTTTTTTGACCAAACCTTAGGTTTTTAGGAATAGAATATAAATTAATAATATAATAATTTAATAAAAACTCATTTATGTCAATTTTGACACTATTATGTATTTTGTTTTTTATAAGTTCTTAACAGCATTATTACTTAAAAAAATCCATCTAACCAACCCTAACATTTAATATTAACCTAAAAAATTGGTTTAATTCATAAAAAATCTCAAATTACATTTATTTGGATATTTATAATATCTTTTATTTTAGTATTTCATTAATTAGGTAATTACTGCATCATTATTATGTCATAAATAAATATATTTATTTAATGTCTAAAAAATGTTAATAAAATACCATTATGTAGGAACATTTTTTATCTTTATAATGAATATTTACAGTCGAATTTATCTTATGTGTAACCCTATATTAAAAATGGTGTAGTTATTAAACTTTGAATTTAACACTTTTATCTCTTCATGGAATTAAATTATAATAAATGTCCTAATATAATCCAAGTGGACCTAAAGGATCATATGTTTTTCCTAAGGTTGTTTTTGTTCAAATTACACTTATCTAATAGAATTATGACATGTGTTAGGGTAATGATAATATCATTTTTACCCTTAATTACCCTATTTACTTTTAACCGTGGTACATAAAAATAAAAAGTTACTATTCACCAAAAATTATTTTCATCATATTGAACCACATTTTACTTATTGATATCAACTGTGTCTCTTGGATTTTTGAAATTCAACTCACATAAGTGGTAAAATAATGTTTTATGTAAATTTGGAAATGCTCTTAGGAGGTGGGTAAAAGACGGTAAAAAGTTAAATAAAATTTTATACATCTAATTTTATTATAAAATGTCTAAAATGAATTATATTGAACTTATATAGGTATTATATATCAATTTTAACTTCAAATAAATTATAATAAAATAAATAATTGTTTAAATAAAAAGTCGGTTTTAAACTATAACGCAGTGTTTTTCACTGTTCATCAAAAATTGAATGTTTACAGAAAAATACAAAAAATTTACCCTAAGCTAATTTCGAAATTCCAAATTCAAAAATGAATTCTGTTTTACCAAATTCGAAACATATAATTTACATTAATTAATTTAAAATTAATTTCTGTTGTCAAAACCGAAAAACGGATTTTTAAAAAGTAAAAACTATCAAAAGATTAACATGTGTTTATGTCAAATTTTAATTTCAAATTACATATAATCACCTATATTGTATTAAGTGATAAAAATATAATCTAATTATACTTCCAAACAATTCAAATACATAATTTAACACTATAAATTATTTCTATTAAAAAGGTTGTTTTCAATTAAGATTTAGTATTTTTCAGTATTCATCAAAATATAAAAGTTATTTGAAAAGTACCAAAAAATATTCCAAAATAAATTTTTATGTCCCGATTATAAAGAAGAATTTAATTTCATTAAGTTTAATATATAAAAGTGTCCAATATTTTTTTTAAAAATGGTTTTCCATTAAAAGTTGGTAAAATTTCATTTTTTTTAAAATACTTCTTTTATCTGAAAAAAATGAATTTGTTCTTATATTATGTCTAAGAAACAATTAATATGGTTTCTAAAATTATATGGAGTATATGAAATTCAAAATTCAGTTAATATTATTCATAACTTCTTTTGAATGGCTAGTTTGGTAAGTCGTGGGGATCTTGAACTTGGTGTTGTGTGTAGCGCAAACTATTGAATTAAAAAAATAACTTACTATGAAATATTGGGGTGTTACAATAATGACCCTAAAATAGGAAAAAACATTGTTGTCTATGTAAAAGTTTTAGTGGTTAAATAATGGATAAAACTAAATAATAAGTTTATGAATGTGGCCTAAACATATCTAAAATTATTTTATGTGATTATTTTATCTGATAATCATCTTATCTTATAAATAACTCGCTTTAATTTATTTTTTTTTAGAAATTCCAACAATAACCCTCATCTATCTTATAGAAGGGAACCTCTACTTCTCATTTAAATAGACGTAAAACCCATTTATTTTTGAAATTATATTTCCATATACCTTAAAATAATCTCTAACACATTTTAGAGGTCTACTTTAGGCATTGACCCAACCTCAGTGGTTTTAAGGTGTTATTAAAATGAGGTTTTTCAAATTAGAGGTATCTTTTTAATGAAGTTTTCAGTTTTATTTATTCTTCAACCTCCTAAAAAACTTATTAAACTATTATAAAATAAAATATGTAGTATTATAATTTAAATATTAAGTTATTATTTTTTTAATTACCCATTTCCATCTCCTCTTCCTTCAAATGGTAAAAGAATCCATCATCCATGTGTATGACATACTGTTGCATCACGAACCGATGTATTTTGTTTTTCATCAGCATCTCTAAACACTATTTATAATGTTATAAATGACATTGATATATATATATATATATATTATTAATTAAATATTTATAATTATTAATATATAACAAATAATTTATCATTATACCTTTCCATGCATAGAAAAATGATAACAACGTTTGTGTGTACGTGTGGACTACCTCCTCCATGAAGCGATGTGATTTGTTTTCATAACCACATATCATGAGTGATATATATAAGTATGCTTAATGATGTAATATCATACATAATAGAGTATTAAAATTATTTAAATTTAAAATTATAAAAACTTTCTTTCCATTATGATCATTGAAAAATGGAAACGTTGCACTTGCGTATGTACGACCTACCATCTCTATGATTGTAACACAGTTCATTTTTCATATCCACATTTAGATGAAATATTAAAAATTATGATTTTTGAATAAAAAATATAATTATTTTATTATTATTATTCAAGATATGATGGACTGATGAACATTTTGACAATAGGCATCATACCAAAGTCATTTTAGACTCAAGTACCGAGTATCGTCAAAATGTTTGACATGAAATTAAATAATTATGTAATTGTTATAACTTGTTAATAAGTGATATAAAAGGAATAATAAACTTTTAAAAGGTTATAAATCAGGTAATAATTAACATAATTTTATTGTAATTGAGGATAAATTACAAACAAGAAAAATCAAACATGAGGTAAGGAAATTTCATTTAAAAAAATATAATTTAAAAATACTCCTTCAACTCTTTTTAAAAAAATTAAAATATTTTTTAACTTATATATCATGAGAGGGATTTATTACTTTAATGAATCCTCAATTTTCATAATATTCCTTTACATTATTACATGGTTATTTTTTCAATAATTTTTTTTCTTATAACTACACATTTTTTTAAAAATAATTATTTTTAAAACGGAAAATGTTGTCTTCATAAAAACTTTTTAATGATATTTTATTCAAAGAAAAACCCTCATTTACTTATTCTATATATTTTTTATTGATAATAGTTTTAAAATAAAAATGGTATTTTGATATCAAAATTTGTTTTCTATATGGGTTGAAAAGAGTTTTTAAAGGGTTTTATGATGAAAAGTGAAATCATAAAATGATTTATTTATGATATGGTAAATGAGAATTATATGTGGAATAAGTAATCCTAATATAGATTATTCAAAGGTTTTATACAAATTATAGCTCATGGGTAATCCTGATATAGTTTATACGAATGTTTGAGTCAAAATATAGAAAATGAAAAATGGGTGAGCCAGATATAGCTTATACAAGGGGTGAGCCCCGTTATAGATCTACAATGTAATTTTTAATAATTATTTTCTCTAAAATTTATATTGGAAGTTGACCATAGGGTTATACCAATTTATAGGTATTGAAAGGGTATTTTTAATTAGATTATATAAGATTCCAAAAGGGGGTTTTATTTACGTGGTATGGGTTTTAAAGTTTTTTTCATGAACAAAACGTGTTTGTTTTTTAGGTGGAAATGATTTGTTTCATTTTCTCAAAGAACCATAAATGGGTTATCATTTTTTCACTGGACTAAAAACTTTTTTTCTTTTATGCCCCTTACTAATCTTTTTTTTCTCATCCACTATTTTAAAAATGTTTCTCGGATTATTTTTAGTAATAGTGAGGGGAAATATGTGGTCAAGATGAAATTTATGAATATATATTATATTTTATTTTAAAAGGGTTTCCATTGGTGGAAAAAAATTATACTGATTATATGTTTCCACTTATAATGTAGAGGTTTACTATGTAGATAAAATTTCTAAATTCTCTAAAACTATTAAACTAAAATATCATTGGGAAATGAAGGGATTTCAAGATTTAAAGTTACTAAAATATTTATTTTTAATGGTCTTGTGGTTATTATAAAACTTCTTTCATTTGAGGGATTATGAAATTACCATAAATTTTTAAGTAATGATAAATCAATGCATTTTTATTTTATAAATGTATTGGTGAAAAACTAAAATTTTTTATCTAATATGTTCCCTCTATGAATACCAAATTCATGAATTCATTTATTAAATAGTGTTCACCTAGATTCCATACATCTATTTATTAATAAAATTAGTGATTTAACCATATACCCCTTATATATATGGTTTAAATAATATATTCATTATTATATTTATTGAATTGTATTTACCTAGAATGTTAACAAATACCATTGGATGTAAATTTATTTTCCATGTGTTTATCCTGTTATAGTTTTAGATGGTTTCATTATTTGATTCCATTTTAAAAGGATATAAATCCAATTTTATTTATATTTTTCGTTTATTCTATAAAAAATAGATTTATTTTTATTTGGAACTAATAAGGATGGATTATGAGGGGTGAAGTCAAATACCCCCTCAAATTAATTTGTTAAATGTTTAAATCTCATGGGATATGTGTAAATGATCATAATATACTTTTTTGAATGTGTTGGTTGATGTGTGTGGATCCTGAAGGTTTTGTATACACCGGTACAATTAAGGTGTATTGAAAGAATATATGAAAGTGTGTGACTTAGGAAAGTTATTTTTTTATATACTAATATTTGTGAAATATTTTAAGGATGTAAAAATATAATTTTTATTCTTATTTTATATTATCCTATTATATATTATGTTAATTTACTCATTTTTTCACACATTGTGGACAAATGTATAATTTTATACTAAGCCTTATCCCATTATTTATTACCTAAAATATTTTTGTGTCTTGATTATACCATTATGTTCACTTATAAAATTATATTACAAATTACAATGTTTACACTTATACATCATATATGGTCACCAGTTTATTATGTTTCCAATTCCATTGGTAATGAAGATGAGTATAACTTTTGATTAGACTATAAGGATTCTAGTGTGGTTAAATTATAGAGAAATTGCCTCATGTATTTTTAAATAACATGATAATTTGTTAGTCCTCAATGAAAATAAGCTTTCCTTTTTTTAATTTGTGTAACTATTTGTGAGATGGAATTATTATTCATGTCAAGTAACTAAATATATTTAATTATCTATATTAGGTTTCTATAGTTGGTGTGAAATTTGGGAGTTGTTAGTTTTAAGGATTGGTTTTTTTATTTTTTTGGATTAGTATTAGAGAAAATTATTGTAAAAATTCGGGATATTTTTATGGGATAAGTATATTTATATGATAGCCTCATGATTTTTTGGTAAAATATATATTTTATATTTCTCCTAGAAATTATATTCCTATATGGATACCAGAATGTGGATGAATCTGTGGCACAAATTCATCTAGGGGTAGTCACTATGAAAATTTTTTGGTTGAGAATCCACTCTATCTTCACTATGGTACATTATTAGTGGGCCAAGGATTTTAAATCTTGATAAAAACTATAAGGGGACATGATTTTGTTAATAAAATTGTCTTTGAAAGATATTATTAAATATTTATTAATTCTAAAAATTAACATGATATAACCCAATGTAAATAAACATATATTTAACTTAGAATAATATTGAACAAACTATAATATAATTTAATATTTTTGATTAATAATCCATTTTGAAGTACATTTTTTCATGTGATTATCTTAAAATTATTATCTTAGGGTGTTTTTCACTCATGATAACTCTTTTTGGATTTATTATTGGATGAAGCCTAAATGAATCAAGTTATCAAAATATTCCTTGTATAATGAGGAGGAAATCCCATTGACAAATATAGTGGGATAGGAGTTGGATTGAGAAGCCCATTAAAAATGTCAAACCAGATATCTGGAATAATGATTAATAACTAGGGTATTTTTGAGTTTCCTAGAACACTATTGAATAAAAGTGTCAAGTCTCATGGAATTTCTAGTGATTAATATGATTAAGTGAAAATTAATCACGTTCCTTTGGGTCAAAATGTGGAAAGAATCACCATGGGTAATGTCTTAATGGAATTGGGAGATGTTTTATGGGTCAAAAAAGATGGAATATATCGGTTAATTGTCAAGGAAAAGTGATGAATTTAGTGGGCACCATGAAAAGAAATATTGTTCTCTTATATGTACCATAATCATTCTAATGACCTAAATTTTAGAATATTGGGAACTACCCAAATCAATACCATAATCCATGATCTAATGAGGATAATAGGCATTAAAAATTTATAGGTCTAGGTTAAAAGGGAAATCCTATGCAACCACATATATTAAAGTATGTTATAATAATGTTTCGAAGTTAAGGACATCGAACACCCACTTTTGAACAATGATTTTTGTGATTGCATCTTACTCGACCCACTCTATTGTAAATAGTATATTTTCTAAGAATATAAAATCACCATCACGATTATTAGAAGTTGAATTGTTAATAAAACAACACCCATTTTGAGATTATTTTATCCAAATTATATAATTTATATCGAATATATTTTAATTGGATCTTTCATCCTGTAAATCATGTAATACTTATATTTTTGAAATCTTATATGATATTAAGAATATATTGAATCTCTTATCAATTATAATTACTAGTATAAGAAAATTACACCTAAAAATAAACCCCTGATCACCTATTAATACAATGATCGTAATAAAATACCTATGAAAAATTACCACTATTATAATGTTTTATTGACCATACAACATTATAGAAAAACACAAAATTGTTTATATTCTTATTATGTGGGAAAATTTTAGTTTACAATACAAATGAAGTATAGTGAGGATGAAACCTCATTAGATATTTAAATATGTATTCATTCATATTTTATGGACACTTTTAACTATTTTATTATTTAGAAATAATTAAAATTGTGAGGATAAAATTTATTTAATAATATGTAATTTCTTGTCCCAACATTTCACTATGTATTTTACATAAATAAATATTGTGTTTGGTTTTTTAGTTTATAGACAAAACCAAAATAATTTACCATTTAACTTTATATGACCATTAATATATATCTATATAAATGGTGGGTAAAAATAATGGTTAAATAATTATGAAATACATGATAAAATATAGATAAATTTCTTTTTTTTAATATTAATACATTGATATAATTCAAATAGAATAACTAAATAAGAAATTAAATATTATTATCTATAAAAATATATTTTATAAAAAAATTCCATGTATGCGGTATGAAGTTTTTTATATTATAGTTAAATAATTGTTTGAATTGAAATTATTGATAGCATTTAAAACAAAATTGGTTAACATCCATACATTTATTATTATGATTAATGTTGTAATATTATTTATTCATTAGAATATATAATATTCTTAAATTTTTCTATGTGAAAATATTAAAATTTAGTTTTATCTCATTTGAAAATTTAATCGTATAAATTGAATAAATATTTTTAATCAATATTTAATTATTTTGTGATGTGATCTGTGTCATTTATAAATGTAAAATTATGCTTCTTGAGAAATATTAGTCACCATACTAAACTAGTTATTTTTTAGGAATAATATTTACCTAAATATTTTATTATTAAATAAAATTCACTTATTTTAAAATAAATACATTAATATAATGTTAAAAAATATATACAGAAAAATTAAAATATATTGTTAAAATTAAGATTTATACTTTTCTAATTAATAAGATGAATTAAATTAAATGGATATGAAATTAGGATTTATCAATTTAAATTTTCATGTAAGGTTCATCTTATATTTTTAGATAATAATAATTATCATCGTTAAATTTTAATTAATATTAATTTGTGTTGTAATGGGTATTCTTATGTGGCTTAAATTTTACAAAATAAATTTGACACATAAAACTTCTATAATAATATAATTATGTTTTAAATTCATAAAAAATTTCTCCCCAAAAATTTCCCCACATAACTCACCTTGTTGAATTTTAATACCTTTATAATAATTTACATAACATTGTTTTCCAAATATTAACCCCTCTTTTACACCAATGAAAGGATATCATTTCCACGCACATAAAGATACACATCTAGTTTGAAATATCAATGAAAATATTAAAAATATAATTAATCTAGATTCCCTTTATATTTTTTAATCCCTTAGCCTCAATAATTTTTCTTAAGTCCTTTATTTCAAAATTATTCCTCAAGAGATGTTCAAAATCCTCAATGAATTATTACTTACCCTAAACATTATTTCGTTATCATTCCTATAATCCCTCATCAAAAAAATTTAAAACCATATATATTAAATAATATAAATATAAAAAATATTACTGAATGTTATTATGTTGAATTTTATACCTTTATTTATTCCCCTCCATTTCAACTAAAAAATGACAATGTTTCTCATGTGGATGTGAAAACTACTGCCCCCATGAATAACATGTTTTGTTTTTCATTGCTAAATTTCATGGATTGTTTATGAAATTGGTTTAGTGAATTGATATGTTATATATTTCTTGATTTATATTTTATAAATATAAATTATTCATTTAATATGTAATATTAGAAATAATAGATAATAGTAATACTAACAGCCTAAAATGAACATACCAATAGGTAAAATTATTTGTTTATATTAGAAAACATTAGTTTCATCTAAAATATTCATATAAATATTAAAACATATAAATAATTAACATATTAATATCTAACTTATGTAAATATACATTTCTGATAATTTTATTATAAAAAAAATAATCTATTCCACAGCCAAACCTATAGACAAATTATAGCATGGTCATGTTATGTCAATTTAAACACCTACATGATCAATGCTTTAAATATATATTATGGGTTGATTTGAAAACATAATATTTGATATTTCAAATTTAAATAATGAATTTTTATATATTTAAAAGGTAATAAAATCATTTAACTCATTATTTAATAAAATTTTATCTTTTTATTAAAAATTAATGAAACAAGATTATTAATGCATTTATCTTTTGGAATAAGAAGTAAAATAATTATGAAATTGAATTATAAAATTATAAATAATTAATAATCATAATATCAATAACATTAATTATCAGATAACGGTATTTATTTGGAGAATATAGAATGATGCCGCCATTATTCTGAAACTAGTTGAAAATGATAATGATTACTCACACATGATATTAAAAATATATAGTTACAAACTAATATACACCTTGAGAATATTTTTAAATAATGATTATAGAATTCAATAGATATTAATAAGTTAATGATGAATGAGGATAAGACATTTTGTTTTTGTATATATGATCTTAGAGTTCATTTGGCTAAGATGAGATAAAAGGTATGGGTAACTTGTCTCAAATTTAGATACCATGAGATATATTTCTTATTATGCAACTTGTTTTCATTGGAATAGAATATAAACTACCCCTTTAATAATAATTTTTATTATTTTCACATTAATCATTTTCAATGCTTCATTATGAATATTATCATTCAATTGGTTTTTATTAAAATTTTTATAATGTTTTAAGTGGTTCATTATCTCAAATTCAAATTTCAAGAGACATGCCTCGCATTGTGCACCAAAATATATTTTCATAATATATTCAGTTAAATATTTCTATCAAGTATAATGTATATAATTCATCTCATGATTTGTTTAATTTCTATTTAATTGTAACTCCCCTCATGTTTTTTTGATTCTTATGTTAACATTACCATAATTATTTTTGTTAACTCATCTCCCATCATTGAGTTAAATTTATTCTTATTGATCTTCTATCTTCCTATACTGGTTTCATACACCCTAATATTTTATTTAATTGTATATTATCATACTCACTATAAGAAAAATCTCTATTAATTGAAATTTTTTATCTTGATAAAATATCATTCTCAAGGATATATCATTGTTTAGAATAATTATCATCTTCTTTAATGAATATTTCTTATCCTCTTTCATAATTCCCACTAGAAAAATTATTCACCTTTACAATTGAAAAACTAGTCATGTTTAATATCATGGTATCTCAATATTTTCTTTATCCTCTTGTAAAAATTATATTTTTCTTATTTTTGTGAAGTGGGATTTCAATAATTATATTTCAAAATATTTATATAAAATTCCATAATTTCAAATAAAATGCTTTATTTTCAACCCTCCATTTATTTTAATAACCTATAAATTTTTGTATTGATATAATATCAATGTTTCATTTTCATAGGTAAATTTTTTCAATTTTATATCTTCAAATTCTTTAAATTAACTATTTAATGTGACATGTAACATCAATTTTTTTACAATTTATTCTAAAGTAACTTTTTAACATTTTTACTTATGAACACACCTTTCCAAAACCTTTTTCAATTGAAATAAAATATCATATAAACATTTTCATGGTTTATTAAAGTAATAAATTTTTTCACATATTTTAAAAATATTACATTATAATTATCTAAAATAATCAAAGATACTTTTTATTTCCAAAAATTGATTGTTATAAACATCTTAAAAATGTCTCTTAAACTATGGCATTTTTTCCATATCATGTACATGTACAAGGATACTCTTCAAAAAACAAAATAAAAATTATATCTCATTATGGATTATGTTATTTCTTACTATCTTTGAAGAATCATCTATCAATACCTTTGGGTTTCCTAACCATAATTTTTTCATAACCATAAATATTATTTTAATAACATTCCTTTATGAATACCCTATTTTTATTTTTATTTTTATTGATGGGTGTTCAACTAGATTCCATGTATCATTTGAATAGTAAAATTATTATCATAATTTTTTTCCCATGTTTCCATATGGTGTAAAAACCATATACTTTTTTATATTGATTTAATGGGATTTTCCTAGAATGTTTTTTAATATAATTTGATACAGATTTAAGTCCCATGAATTTGTCTTATCATAATTGTGGATGTATTTTTAGGTGAATCCATTTGAGAAGAACTTAAATCCATTTTATTTTTATCATTTCTTTATAATATAATGTATGTTAATGATATTCAATTATCCCTCATAATCATGGATGATTATGGCTGTGGTCCAATATTTCCTTTCAATGCATTAGTTAAATGATTTAATCTCATGAGATATGTATATTTTGGAATAGTATAGTAGTTCAAAAGCATGGGTGCAAGTTTTTGACACTTGAAGTTGATGTATATTCTACTAAAATTTGGTTTTCTTGCAAGAAATAGTGAAAATGTGATAATCATGAATGTAATGTTTCCCTTTAATAATATTTTTTCCATATTTTTTAAATATCATAGTTTTATGTTTGTTATTATTTTTAACTTATACTCTCATGGATCATATTTATTGAATCATTTTTACATACTCATTGGACTCCTCTACTCCATTATTCTATTCATTATGTTGTGATTTATTTATATTATATTATAGGTATGAATTATATTATATATCTTCATTTTTCCATTATGATAATATTATTCCCATTTTTAATATTTGGTTTTTTTCATATGATTACCTTTACAAAGAAATTTAGATTACCCAATTATTATGTTTCAAATATCCTAGGTTTTGATGATGAGTATGAATTTTGAGAATTTATAATAATTCTAATGTGGCTCAATTACAAATAAATGTTTACATATATTGTAAATTAAAATTCATTTATAAAAATCACTCAAAGGCATGAAACCATTGGTTTTATAGTCTGTTGGAATATTTAAGAGATGTAATTATTATTCATGTAAAATAATTTGTAATTTTATCTTTGTATAAAAAAAATATTTCATGGATATCTTGATGTTCGACCACTGGATATATTTATTGTTTCCCTACAGACATTGGGATAGCCAGTATATATTTGAGGGCATGTTCGTTCATCATTAATTAAAGAAAAGGTATGGGATTGGCTCCAGTTGTGGTTATAGTATTAGTTTGAGTATGATGTAACTATCTTAGTTTACTTCTAAGGATTCTTGTACAACAATACAACCTAAATTAAAAATAATTATATGATTTTATCGATTTATTAATTATGGTTTATTATTATTTTCTATGGTATTGGATAAAAGGAATTTATAGCATAGGAAGGAATGAGTGGGACTAATATGCCCACTTATGATATATTGTACATGATATGGGGGGTCTATGATTGATTGTATATGTATGTGTATCATGGATTCCATTCCCTAAATGTTTTGATGTAATTTACACCTTTAAAATTTCAAATATGTTTTGGGAAATAATACTCATTTTGATTTTTTTAGTATTTGAGAAGGAATTTTCCTGGAAATGAGGTAAAATTTCTATGTTACCCCAATGATGATGGGGATTGGGAACATTTCATAGTTATCTATTACTCAAAAATATCTGGGATGTTCATCAATATTGAGATACTTCCATAGAAGGAGACATGATGTTTTAATGAGTGTTAATTCTTATTGAATGTGATACCCATCCTCGTATACTATGGCTTGGGCTAGGGTTGTATTTACAACATGTGAGTTACCATGGTTATGTATATCATGACTTCTTTTTTTAGTATTTCTAAATCATAATTATTTCTTCAATTTGCATTGAATCGTGATTGTTATTCCCACTGATGAGATTATGTTTCAAAAATGTGGTACCTCTATAATGATAATTATTTTACCCTATGGATGTCCATCCCTTCACATTTTATATGTTATTGGGACATACTATGTGACAGACACATGTCACCATTGATATTAATTTTAAATACATTATCTTTCCTTAGGTCATTTAGAGTCATGTTACTTTTTGTGTTGGAATATTGAGTTTTTAATGCTTTTTAGTATTGATGGGTTATGAATAATTGTGTGGTGACCATGCATTGGATTTCTTCATGGTTAACAAGATTTATTTTACTGATTACACATGATTTTAAAAATCATGTGGAGCTCCCTAGAAAAAGTGTAGTAATTTTTACCTATGAAGAAGCTAATGCATGGTAGGAAAGTGCTTTGGAAAACTGGGCACCCAAAACCTATGAAATTACCATGGGTTATTATTTATATATTTCCAAAATAAACACCTTGAATTATAATGTTTTTTCAACCCTATTATCCCTCATTTGTATCGATTAAACCATGATCAAAAGATGATCTCAAATCTCATCTTCTCTTGATTCATGATGTTGAGACTTAATTCTATTTATTATCAATAACAAAATATGTTTTGGTAGATGAACTGATGGTTCCTAGAGAATTTTTATGAATTCATTAAACTGGATGACATGCTTAAGAAATCCTCCTTGAACTGATCTTTAATGATTGAAGATTCATGCTTTGGAGTTTTTTACATTGGATACAATAATTAAGGCCATGTATTTCAAAAATTTATTTTATGAACATTTTATATCGTTGTTATATATTTTATGAGGCTTAAAATATATGTATGAGAAGGTCTATTAATTCATTTTTTACATAGAATCCATCTAAGTATTGTTTTTTGGTCTTACGTAAAAAAATATAGGCTGGAACTTATAAGAAACCATGGGATAACCCTATTCCACACATGGGTGGGGCCTAAGGGTCAACCCCCATGGGATGGTCTTCCCAAGGAAGTAGGAATAGAATCATTAGGGTGGTCCCATTCATATGGTCTGTAGGGGATAGTGTTCCACACAAAGCGCATATAGGGAGTGACAAATTCACCATTTTGGGTAGAATAAAGGAATTAGATCATGATTTTTAAATAGTATTTATCACATATTTACTTATAAAGAATAGTAGAGATACTGATATGTTTCTATATGGGATGAATAGATCATAATAACTATTAACCTATGGTGAAAACTTAGAAAATAACCAGCATCATCTGATCATGATGATTCACAATGTTCATTAAAATCCCACACATTGTGAGTTTTAATTAAGCAATCCCACAAAAATTTAATTTGAATCTAGCCACACATAATTACATAATAGTTCCATCAAATTCAACCTCTCAACAAGGCATTGTCTGCATGATCTCATGGAAATCGGACATTGTAAGTCTTCAAGAAAAATCTTGAATGAACCTCAGCATGGAATGGATTTGAATGATTATGATTGGACAAGAATTAATCTCATCGCATGAAGGAATCAAAAAGAATCTAGTGGTCATATGAATGCTTCACATGATAATATCATTATCATGTGACTGAATAAAGACATACAATGATCCACCATAAGAACTAAAAACCCTCACTAAGAAATC
Source organism: Viscum album (assembly GCA_963277665.1). Lineage (NCBI taxonomy): Eukaryota > Viridiplantae > Streptophyta > Magnoliopsida > Santalales > Viscaceae > Viscum > Viscum album. Next base: position 1,880,099,681 of record OY728161.1, read on the forward strand.
ACAAGATATCAGTGATCATGGGAATCCTCCCCCTTCAATGATTTTTTCTTTCAATTACCATTAGATTAATGAGATAATTACAACTTTTATTATCATATGTCATTGAATAAAATAATATAGATAGTCTTCATGAGAACCTAATATATTCAATAAGGAATCACATGATCAACGAAGTGATCATGCATGCATTCAATCTATTTATATCACTGTTAAAGATGATGAATGAATTTTTATTAGTGATATTCCTATATAAATTAGTTTTTTAGATGTCCATAGAATGACTTAATATTTGTAGGTATGTGATATCATCAATCTTATATAAACTGAGGCATTAATACATGATTTATGATGAAAAATATTAATCTCCTGTGAAAAATTGAGAATCACAAGATTCATTCTCATAGAGGAGAAGAAGATTGTGTGGTATCATCACATGAAGGATCCAGTATAAATATTTCTATGTCTTTAAAAATATCTAGGGATAATCCCACATACTATTAAGGTCTCATATAAGATGATGAGGTTCATGCAAATCTATCCTGTAGACACCACTTCTCGATCATGTGAATGTAGTTTTTGGATATACAAGGATCATGATATGGATCTATATATATTTCTCAATATCATGTCGGAAACTATGGTTGTTACTTTAAGATAAAAAAGTAGAAACTTCTAGGAGTATATAGTGGATACATGGAAGAAGTGAATAAATTGGGTGAATACTTTGATGGTCAATTTAAAGAGGATAAATATGACCTCAATATTACTTTATGATCATTAAAAAGAGGTGAAAGACAATTTCAAGATCCCTAACTGGAAACATGAATGAGGATAGTGATAAACCTTGAATTTTTATTGTAGTAAACTGATTAAAATCATTTGGTATAATGAGATTTTCTGAGACCAATCATCCTCTTTGTATAAGATATGACTGAAATCATGCATCACTTGATGCAGTGAATTTTAGTATAGAGTAGATTAAAAGTGGAAATATCTTTTGTATCATGAGAAGTTTTAAAACTTTGAGTAAAAAATATAGTGTTCAAGATCAAATAAAATAATCCTAATAAAGATAGTATTCTTTAATTAGATAATCTATAAGGATTTAAGGGAAAAAGTCCATATCAATATTTGTAGTAGTTAGAAATTTTCTCAATAGGTCTTACCTATGTTATTTGGGATCATATTTTTGGCATAGAATGAAAATATATTATTCTAGTGGGACTCTAGAAATAATATTCTAATTCTATACTTTTGAAGAATTGTAGGTTGTAACGGCTTGTGATTTTCTTATAGGGTATGTGATTGAGGTGTCTAACTAATCATAACAAGGAGTACATTCTCTTTGAGAGAAACCCTACAAAAATTATGTTCTCCAAATTATTTTCTTTTACTTCATTTAGGGAATTCCATGAAATGTCACGAGTTTATTGTATCCTAATAGGTCAATATATGATATTTTTAAAAGAAATGAAAATAGTAAAACCCACCATGGATTCAACCCCACTTTTAGTGGTATTACATATCCTTGGGAACTTCAATTGGTATTAGGGAAGGTTCCATCTATAAGGATCCCCTATATACTGAATATGGATAATCTAAATTCTAAAAATGTTAGGGGTGTTCTTAATTTCTATGGAATGAACTATCATAGCTGGATAAATTGGATGTTTCCCTATCTTTTATCTCTTGACTTTCAATTTAATGATGTAGTCTCTATAGGATTTCCACCTATCACAAAAGTTGATCTTATTAAATTTACAGATAAGGAAAATATTTAAGATGATGGAAGTGATTATAATTCCATTTTTATGTACCTTTCATAAAAAGTTTACACAAAGGTTATGGGACTGAAAAATGGTAAGGAGAATTGGGATAATTTGGAAAGTGGTTATGAAAGAAATATGAGAGTTAAGGATGCCAAATTGAAAATCTGGAGGAGAAAATTTGAAGTAAAAAAGATAAGGGAATAATAGAATGTTGATGACTACTTCACAAGAGTAAGTGAAATTGTCTTTAATATTCAAGGTTTTGGAGAAATGGTGGATGATTCAATTTTAAAAAAAACTGATGGGAGTCCTTCTTGATAGGGTTCATCCTAAAGTATCTACATTAAAATATGGAAATGATCGATCTCTCAATTAACTACATAATATACTCATTTCATATAAAATTAGATAGATCCATGTCTTTAAGAAGAATATCAAATATGAGATGGATTTTGAGGCCATGAGAAATCTCAAAATAAATGATGATGAAATGTTATAATCAAGTTAATCTAATTATGAAAATGATAATGAAGATTATAAAAGAATCATTTCTCTTTTATCAAATAGATTCCAGAACAAAACATTTATAGGTAAAGGTAAATTACCACAAAGGTGATACAATTTTATTTATATTATACATTTTGTTGTAAATTTTAATAAAAATAAGTATGTGAAAAATATAACAAATGATGAGAAACTGCTGATAAAGATATGTGGGAAGGGAAGTAAAAGAAAATCCAACTTTGATAGAAGAAATAAGAAATTAATTAAAACCAATAGAACTTGTTTTATGATAAATGAAGAGGAATCTAACTCCACCTCAATAATAAAATTATAAGATTAAACTCACTTCATGGATCATGTGCAAAAAGGTTTTCACACCTACAGTAATGAAGATGAGGAATATAAATGAAAATAATTAGATAACACATTGAATAATGAATTGGAATCCCGTATAGAAAAAAATAAAAAGATCAAAAATTAAAAGAGACTATTGATGGAAGAAAAATAAAATATATCTGAGGAAAAGGATGAATGTGAAAATAAATAAAATCAATACATTTATGAAATCAAAAATATAAAAACTAAAGTTGGATGAAATGGAAAAGATGTTAAATGTCCTTGAAGAGAAACTTTATCAAAAAGAATAATAATAGTAGAAGATGCATCCTAAATGTCTTGAAGCATATAGTAACTTGAATAATATTAGAGAAGATTTCAACAAGTCTGTTGATTTCAAAGAAGGTTCATCACAAACTAGTGAAAGGAGGGGTTCAAAGAAGAAGGGTAATTCATCTCTCTATGAATTTTAAAATAATTCAATATTTACATTAAATTTTTTTAATAAATAAATTATGAAATAATTTGGGGCATTGAGACTTGTGAGAAATAATCTTCTAATTGAATGGTATAATGATGTTATTTGTGAATATCTTTTCACACAGAGTAGAAACAGTCATATTATATGGAAAAAAAATACAAAAACAATTGTCTTCGGGAAAGGTATACTATCATTATGGAAGATCAAGGTTTATAGGAAACTTTTGGTGTTTTAGAGTGTTTGGGAATAGATTATAATTATGATATTATAAAATGTTCCAACCATATATGAGACCTAAAGATAGGGGGACCTATTATGATAAAGGTGGATAAAATTTTCAAAGCAAGTAAGCAGTTTTCAGAAATTCATCCTTTCATAAATTGAATTTTTTTTACTATTTTGAATAAATTTTTGTAAGATGTGATCAAAAAACATATATTTCTAACCATTTCATGATTTTTCTCCCTAAACAAACATACAATGTTGTAAAAGTAATGGAATTTCAACAAAATATTGAATAAAAATTAAGTTTCGCTGATGTTTCTTTTAAATATTTTAAAATAACCACGTTATATATTTCTGATAGTGGATGTTCAACACACATAATGGGTGACACAAAAAATCTGAAAAATATTGACAATGGGGAAGGTGGAACAATAAAATTTGTAAATGATTGTTCTATTAAAATTAATAAAGTTGGAAAAGTTGAAATTTATGCTCAAAATCTGATTTCTAACAATGTGTTGTTTTTTGATGGGATGAAACTAAATTTTATTTGTGTTATCCAACATTATGATGATGGAAATGAGTTTTTGTTCAAAAGGGATTCATGTATCTTTAAAGGGACAAATAATGAAATAATTACCACTAAATGGAAATGGATCAATGATAATCTATTTCAAATTTGTGATTCAACTAAATCGTGTTACATGAGTGCCAAATATGAATGAAACCTATGTAATAGAAGACATGGAAATATCATTCAATGAAGTTTTTATAAAAATAAGACACATGATATTGTGAGATATTTTTCAAATATAATGATAGAAAGAGATGAAATATTTGATACCTTTGAAAAAGGTAAATTGGAATGAAGTTCACACAAAGGAGTGGATATTGGATCATATAAACCCATTGACCTCATTCATACAGATTTATGTGGTCCAATGAGACAAAAGTATAAAAGATTTTATATGAATATCATTACATTTAGTACTGATTAAACGTGGTTAATTAATATCATTCTTATTAAAAACAAGTCGAAGGAAATTAAAATGTTCAAAATTTTAGGGGGCAATATGAGAAGTAGATGAGTCTTTATATTAAGAAATTGATATCAGACAATGGTAAGGAGTTTACATGTTATTATATTGAATGTTATCTATCTAAACATGGAATAAATCATCAATATATAACATCATATAATCCATAACAAAATAGGGTATCCAAAATAAAAAATATAATTGTAGTAGATATGGGAAGAACAGTTATAGTTGAACAAAACATTTTGAAGTATTTCTATATGGAAGTTATATGTACTTCTATAAATATAAAGAAGATATGTCTATTGAGACCATAAAAATGAAAGACTGCATATGAAATGTGGTATAAGGAAAAACTAACTATCTAATATTTTATTTATTTTGAAATCCCATGAATGATAAAAATCATGAAGATCAATCTAGGAAAATTATAATAAAAATAAATGGAAGGATGTTTAATGGGATATCTATCTAATGGAAGTGGATACATATTATTGAAAAAACTCATGAACATGATGTTTGACTGTAATGATGTCATCTTTATTGGAAATAAGAACAATTTAGACATCACAATTAATATAGATTTAAAATATTCAATATAAATTGAATTGTACATGGAACCGAAGAATATTGATGTTATTGAGAAAGATAATAACACTTCAGATATTGATTCTAAAAAGACTAGTGATTAAGAATAATCTGATGGAGATAATAAAAAAATGTACTTAACATTAAAGAAACATGTTGATTCTAAAAATATCAATGGCTTTCAATATGATTTTATTAAAACTAGAAGAATATTGGGAAATGAGAATCAAACTATAATTATTTCTCAAATTGAACATCATACATTGGCATAATCATTTGAGCATGAGGAATGGATACATTCTATAAATGTGTAAATTTATTAGATTGAGAATATCTGCACTTGGGATATAGTTCTAAAAGCAAAAAATAAAAATTTTACAAACACCAATTGAGTTTTCAGTCTAAGCTGATTGAGAAAGGTAGGTTATCAAGGAACAAAGCAACATTGGTTTGAAAAGGATACTCTCAAATGGAAAGAATTGAATTTAAAGAAAAATTTTCACCGGTGGCCAGACTATAAAATATTAGAATTTTCATGGAAGTGGAATCACACAAACAATATAATGTTTATCAAATGGATGTAAATTATGCCTTCCAAAATGGTGTCCTTGAGGAATAAGTATTTATTGAATAGAATTATGTTTTTTCATAGAATATGAATGAAACAAGGTTTTAAAATTGAAAAAATCCTTGTATGGTTAGAAATGCCCCCCCTAGAGTTTGGTATTCCATGTTTGATTGTTGTTTAAGAGATATGAAATTTATAAAGGGAAAAGTTGGAAATAATATTTATGTGATAGAAATGATCAAATGAAGAATCATAGACATCGTGTATATGGATGGAATCATATATTCTGGTGAAAAATATTGTATTTGTGAAGAATTTTAAAATAATATGAAATATGATATTTAGATGTCCATTATTGGTCAGATGACATACATTCTGTGATTTCAATTTGATAAGAAACCAAAATACATATTTCTATATCAAGAAAAATATACTTGGTAACTACCGAAAAAGTTTGGAATGGAGAATGAAAAATATGAATAAACTCCTATTTTCTTTGGAACTGAAATGTGAAAAGATGATATTGGATGTAGTTTAAACCAGAAAAATATTATAGGGATTTAGAAGTCTGCTATATCTAATGGCGTTAATACCAGATATAACATATGTTGTGACACTTTGTGCTAGATTTCAATGTGATCCTAAAAATTCATACATAATGTATTCTAAAACATTTCTGAGATACATAAAAGAAAAATTGGACTATGGTCTAATGTACATACATAGTGAATAATTTAAACTATTGGGTTTTACTTATGTAGATTGGGAAGGATGTTTTACAAACAGAAGATCAAATTTAGTTGGAACTTTTTATTTTCATATGGTTGTGTTAATTGTTATAGAAAGAAAAAAATTTGGTGATAGTAATCATGTATGATGGAAAATGTGTAGAAGCTACACATTTGTGTAATTATATGATTTGGATGAGAGTGAAATTCATAGATTTGAGAATAGAAACTGATAAACCACTGGAAATTTTAGGTGATAATCAGAGTGTTATAGGGTTCTCAAAAAAATCCATTTCAATATTGAATATATATAAATATTGATATACAATATCACTTTTTAAAACATATGGTGGTCAACAGGTATATTAAGCTAGATTACATTTGTACAAAATATCATGTTGCAGACATTTTCACTAAATCTGTTTTAAGAGAGAGATTTGTGGAACTCAGGCTAAAACTTCATGTTCATACTTATCCTATCACTTGATGAAATCTAAATAGGTTCCCCCTTATTCCCAATCATTTTATGTGTCCTAAACTAACATGCTTGGAATTGGAGGAGATATGTCTTCATCCTGGAACTCATTCAATTCCATGATGATAGATATGGGTTCACCCCTTGAGGGGGGAGCTTTCATGAACTGAGAATGAGACAGTGAGGAAACATATCTTTTCTACTCCTTAAATATCTGATATGTTTGTTGAAGTGTATTCAGGATTTAATAGATCATTGATGAATCTGTTTTTATTTTCAACAACTAAAAGAACAATTTATATCTTCTAAGCATGATTTCATAGGTATTGTTATTCATGTAAATCCTATACATCCTTGGTTATATCTCTCTTATTTTCTAAACCAGGTTATCTATCCCATGTAGACATGATGTTTATTAATTAAATAATCATTGCAAATAGAACCATGTGATGTCATTCCCTTCCTAGAAGTTTTCATGAAATAATTTTCAAAGGGAGGAGAATTATTTTAGAAGCTATATCTATTGAGAAGACCTTGTTTTCCCTATGAACATTTATTGTCAATAAGGTGGAGAAAAGATGCAACACATATTGTCTTCTCCTATGTGATATATATGGGTGCACCTCTCGGGGGGGAGCTTTCATGAACTAAGAATGAGACAATAAGGAAACTTATCTCTTTTACTCCTAACATATCTGATGTGTTTGTTGAAGTGTATGTAGGATTTAATAGATCATTGATGAATCTGATTTTGTTTTCAACAAATACAAGAACAATTTATATTTTCTAAGCATGAATTCATAGGCATTGTTATTCATGTAAATCTAAGACATACTTGGTTATATCTCTCTTGTTTTATAAACCAGGTTATCCCATGTAGACTTGAAGTTGATTAACTAACGAATATTTTCAAATAGAACCATGTGATATCATTCCCTTTATGGAAGTTTTCATGAAATAATTTTCAGAGGATATTTTTTTTTAAAGCTATATCCATTGAGAGGGCCCCAATTTCCCTTTTCATATTGATTGACAATAAGGTGGAGAAAATATGCAGCACATATTATCTTATCTTATGTGGTGATATTGAAAACAAAAAAGGGGGCGAGTGGTGATACTTAATTTCATTTTTTATGAGTAAGTTAACTTGTGTTGGTAGATGAAGTGATAATTCCATGAAAATTGTTATGAATTCATAGCATTGAGAGATGTAAGAATTTATTAGATGTCAGGCTTAAGAGATGATAGAATTTATTGGATGTCATGCTTAAGAGATGTTAGAATTTATGTTTGAGCGGGAATATGAATTTTCGTGTAACATAGATGATCTCTAAGTAATCATTTTTTTGGTCTTACATAAAAATAATATATGTCCCAACACCAATAAGAAACCAACCATACACTACTAAAAATTCGGCCATTAGTGACCGCCATTGGCGGTCACTGGTCTGATGCTCGGCCGAGATATAACAAATTCTAATGGCGGTCGTTATCCCTGAGAAATTTTTTTAAAAAAACTTTTACAGTTCCCAATCAACAAAAATTGGGTAAAAATCATAAAAAACAAATTCCAAATAGCATAACATCAAGATCATCATAAATAATAAATGATAGATGTTCTTCAACGATACAAATCCATTTAAATCTTCTGATTCAATAAACCTACAATAAGATACAAAAAAACAAATAAACAAAACAAACATAAATTAAACATATTTATTCAGTTAATATATATATATATATATAATAAAATTAAATCTGATATCAAATTATTGGTGCTATAATAATTTAAACCCCCAATTTAACAAATGTTAACATTTTTTTATTTTTTTTCTTGTTTTGGAGTCATTGATTTAGCTTATGGAAGTGTTTTGTGGTCTAAAAAAGGAATGCTCTCTGCACACAATGTGTGAAACTGTTCAAAACAGCATATTCGGTCGCAACATGCACTCTGCACGTCTGTTTGACGTATCATCTTCTCCTACATGTCACAAAGACTATTCCTATTGTTTTTGTGTGATTTCAAGTCATTCTGAGCACGTTTTCTCTAAATTTAACTGTTACACATCTTTTTGGCATTTTATGACTCCAGAAATGCGTTTCCGATCACCACGATCAAACAAAACCTCTGATTGACATATCTTCTACCCAACCATTTCAAAATTCAAACCAAGGTTTTTTTGAATGATTTCATGGAATTCTGAGGTCGTTTGGCTGGTTTTGACCACCCAACGCGCCCTTTTAGAGTGCGTCAAACTGTTCAAAACATCATATTCAGTCGTACCGCACATACCGCACGTCCGATTGACGTTCCATCTCCTCTTAAATGCCACGAATACTATTCCTATTATTTTAGTGTGATTTCAATTCATTATGAACATGTTTTCCTTGAATTCGACCATTACACGTCCTTTTGGTGTTTTATGACTTTGGAAATGCATTTTTGGTCATCACGGTCAAACAACACCACCGATTGACGTTCCGTTTACCCAAAAATTTCAAAATTCACACCATGGTTGTTGTTGTGTGATTTCATGGAATTCTGAGGTTGTTCGACTAGTTTTGAACACCCAATGCGCCCTTTTAGAGCATATCAAACTATTCAAAACAGCATATTCAGTCGTATCGTGCACACCACACGTCTGATTGATGTTTCATCTCCTCTTACATGTCATTAATAATATTCCAATTTTTTTTGTATGATTTGAAGTCATTATGAGCATGTTTTCTCTGAATTCAACCGTTACATGTCGTTTTGGAGTTTTATGAATCCAGAAATTCGTTTCTAGTCATCGGGGTCATACGACACCTCCGATTGATGTGTCGTCTGCCCGACCAATTTATAATTCACACCACGGTTGTTGTCGTATGATTTCATGGAATTCCGAGGGCAGTCGGATGGTTTTGACCACCCAACACGCCCTTTTAGAGCTCGTCGAACTGTTCAAAACAACATATTTGGTCGTACCACGCACAACTCACGTCCGATTGACATTCCATATCCTCCTACATGTCATGAATAATATTCCTATTGTTTTTCATGTCATTTCAAGTCATTATGAGCATGTTTTCTCTTAATTTGACTATTACATGTCATTTTGGCATTTTATGACTCCGGAAATGTGTTTCTGGTCACCGCAGTCAAACGACACCGTCGATTGATGTACCTTCTGCCCGACCATTTTACAATTCACACCACGGTTATTGTTGTATGATTCCATGGTATTCTGAGGTCGTTCGTCTAGTTTTGACCACCCAACGCGCCCTTTTAGAGCGCACCGAACAGTTCAAAACAGCATATTCGGTCGTACCGAGCACATCACACATCCGATTGATGTGTATTCTCCTCCTATATGTCACAAATACTATTCCTATTTTTTCGTGTGATTTCAAGTCATTCTGAGCACATTTTCTCTAAATTCGACCATTACACATCGTTTTGGCATTTTATAAGTCTGGAAATGTGTTTCCAGTCACCACGGTCAAATGACAGTTTCAATTAACATGTTTTCTACCTAAACATTTCATAATTTATACCACGGTTGTTGTCGTATGATTTCATGGAATTCTGAGGTCGTTCGGCTAGTTTTGACCACCCAAAGCGCCCTTTTAGAGTGCGTCGAACTGTTCAAAACAGTATATTCGGTCATACCGCGCACACCGCACATCTGATTGACATGTATTATCCTCCTACATGTCACTAATACTATTCCTATTGTTTTCGTGTGATTTCATGTCATTCTGAGCATGTTTTCTCTGAATTCGACCGTGACACATGGTTTTGGCATTTTTTGACTCCGAAAATGCGTTTCTGGTCACCGCGGTCAAACAATACCTCTGATTGACATGTTTCCCACCTGGCCATTTCACAACTCACACAACGGTTCTTTTTGTATAATTTCAAGGCATTTCGAGGACATTTGATAGGTTTTGACCGCCCAACGCGCCCATTTAGAGTGCGTCGAACTGTTCAAAATATCATATTCAGTCGTACCGCGCACACCACATGTCTGATTGACATGTCGTCTCCTCTTACATGTCAAGAATACTATTCATATTTTTTTTTTGAGTGATTTCAAGTCATTATGAGCACATTTTCTCTGAATTCGTCTGTTATACGTCGATTTGGTGTTCTATGACTCCGGAAATGCGTTTCCAGTCACCATGGTCAAACGACACCTCTGATTGACATTCTGTCTACCCAACCATTTCACAATTTACACCACAGTTGTTGTTGTATGATTTCATGGAATTCTGATGTTGTTCGGCTGGTTTTGACCACCCAACACGTCCCTTTAGAGCGCGTCGAACTGTTCAAAACAACATATTATGTCGTACCACACACACCGCATGTCCTATTGATGTTTCCTCTCCTCCTACATGTCAAAAATATTATTCCTATTGTTTTCATGTGATTTCAAGTCATTCTGAGCACGTTTTCTCTGAATTCGACCGTTACATGACGTTTTGGCGTTTTATGACCCCGAAAATGCGTTTCCAGTCACCGCAGTCTGAATACACCTCCGATTGATGTACCTTCTGCCCAACCATTTTAAAATTCACACCATGGTTGTTGTCGTATGATTTTATGGCATTCCGAGGTTTTTCTCCTGGTTTTGACCACCCAACGTGCTCTTTTAGAGCGCGTTGAACTATTCAAAATAGCATATTCGGTTGTACCAGACACACCGCATGTCTGATTGATGTGCCTCCTCCTCTTACAGGTCAAAAATATTAATTCTATTGTTTTTGTGTGATTTCAAGTCATTCTAAGCATGTTTGCTCTGAATTCGACCGTTACATGCCATTTTGGGGTTTTGTGACTTCGGAAATGTGTTTCCGGTCACCACGGTCAAAATACCCCTTCAATTGATGTGTCATCTCCCCAAACATTTTACAATTCACAGCACAATTGTTTTCGTATGATTTAATGACATTCTGAGGTCTTTTGGTTGGTTGACCACCCAACGCGCCCTTTTAGAGCGCATCGAACTGTTCAAAATAGCATATTCGGTTGTACCGCACACACCGCATGTTTGATTGACGTGTTGTTTCCTTATACATGTCAAGAATACTATTCCTATTGTTTTCAGGTGATTTCAAGTCATTCTGAGCACGTTTTCTCTGAATTCGACTGTTACACTTCGTTTTGGTGTTTTATGACTTCGAAAATGCTTTTCTTGTCACCGCGGTCAAAAGACACCTCCGATTGACTTTTCGTTTGCCTGATCATTTCACAGTTCACACCACAATTGTTTTCGTATGATATCATGGCATTCCAAGATCGTTCGGCTGGTTTTGACCACCCAACGCGCCCTTTTATAGCGCACTAAACTGTTCAAAACATCATATTTGCTCGTACCTCACACACCGCACATCTGATTGACCTTTCGTCTCCTCCTACATGTCAAGAACATTGTTCCTACGGTTTTCGTGCGATTTCAAGTCATTCTGAGAATGTTTGCTCTAAATTTGACCATTACACGCCGTTTTGGCGTTTTTTGACCCTGGAAATGCGTTTCTGGTTACCGCGGTCAAACAACACCTCTGATTGACGTTTCGTCTACCAAAAAATTTCACAATTCACACCACTGTTGTTGTTTTACGATTTCATGGAATTCCGAGGTCGTTCGACTGGTTTGACCACCCAACACGCTCTTTTAGAGCGCGCTGAATTGTTCAAAACAGCACTCAGTCGTACCGCACGCACCGTACATTCGATAGATGTGTTGACTCCTCCAACATGTCAAAAATTTTATTAATATTGTTTTCGTATGATTTCAAGTCATTCTAAGCATGTTTTATTTGAATTCGACCGTTACATGCCTTTTTGGTGTTTTTTGACTCTGAAAATGCGCTTCCGGTCACCACGGTCAAACGACACCTTCGATTGACATATCGTATACTCAATCATTTCACAATTCACACCACAGTTTTTTTGTATGATTTCATGGCATTCCAAGTTCATTCGGTTGGTTTTGACCACCCAACGCGAACTTTTAGAGCGCGTCGAACTATTCAAAACAGCATATTTGGCCGTACTGTGGACACCGGACTTCCAATTGATGTTTCTTCTCCTCCTACATGTCACGAATATTATTCCTGTTGTTTTTGTGTGATTTCAAGTCATTCGGAGCAAGTTTTCTCTGAATTAAACTATTACACGCCATTTTGGCATTTTATGACCCCGAAAATGTGTTTCTGGTCACCGCGGTCAAACAACACCTCCGATTGACATGTCGTCTACTCGACCATTTTACAATTCACACCACTGTTTTTTTTCGTATTATTTAATGGCATTCAGACATCGTTCGGCTGGTTTTGACCACCCAAAGCGCCCTTTTAGAGCACGCTAAACTGTTCAAAACAGCATATCCGGTCATACCGCGCACACCACACATTCGATTAATTTTTTGCCTCCTTATACATGTCACAAATATAATTCCTATTGTTTTTGTGTGATTTCAAGTCATTCTGAGCAAGTTTTCTCTGAATTTGACTTTTACACGCCGTTTTGGCATTTTTTAACTCCAGAAATACATTTCTGGTCACTGTGGTCAAACGACATCTCCGATTGAAGTTCCGTCTAACCAACCATTTTAATATTCACACCATAGTTGTTGTCGTATGATTTCATGGCATTCTTAGTGCGTTCGGCTGGTTTTGACAACCAACAAACCCTTTTAGAGCGCGTCGAACTGTTCAAAAAAGCATATTCAGTCGTACCATGCACACCACACGTCCGATTGATGTGTTCTCTCCTCCTACATGTCACAAATACTATTTCTATGGTTTTCGTGTGATTTCAAGTCATTCTAAACACGTTTTCTCTGAATTTGACCGTTACATGTCGTTTTGGCGTTATATGACTCTGGAAATGCGTTTCCAGTCACTGCGGTCAAACAAAACCTCCAATTGACGTACCGTCTACCCGACCATTTTAAAATTCACACCAAAGTTTTTTTCTTATGATTTCATGACATTATGAGGTCGTTCAGCTAGTTTTGACCACCCAACCCGCCCTTTTAAAGCGCGTCGAACTGTTCAAAACAGCATATTCAGTCGTACCGCGCACACCGCACGTCCGCTTGACGTTCCATATCCTCCTACATCTCACGAATAATATTCATATTTTTTTTATGTTAGTTCAAGTCATTCTGAGCACTTTTTATCTTAATTCGACCATTACATGGTATTTTGGCATTTTATGACTCCAGAAATGCGTTTTTGATCACCGCGGTCAAAAGACACCTCCAATTGACGTGTCGTCTGCTCATCCATTTCACAATTCACACCACGTTTTTTTTTGAATGATTTCATGGTATTTAGAGGTTGTAAGAACCTTATTTTTTCTATAAAAGACTTTGGAATATTCTTGATGTTATTCCTGAACAATGCCTTCAGACGGCGTGCGATTCCGAGACCCAGTGTGGCCGGAATTCAATTTTCAGTGCGTTTACACTAGGCACACCAAATAAATGGAATAAAATATAAATGGTTGCTCATATGGGAAAACTAAGTGCACCATTGAGTCCAGAGCATGCCGTTTACCCTAGGAGGGGTGTAATTTTCGTGGGCGTGAGCCTCCTGTGAAAAATGGCACTAGGGGTGTTTTCGTAATTTAGCGGCCTCAAGCGTTAAATTTTATAAATTTCAGACGGAGGATCAGATTAAAATTATGAGACCGCCGTTGTGCTCGAGAGGTGGTGTTTACCCTAGGGGAGGCTTAACATCGACTCCGTCGAGAGTTTTGGAACTAGGTTAATTTGGGGGTTTAAATTAATTAAACATTTTAATTAAGTTTTCCCTACTTAAACACCTAATCCCCCCCCCCTTTATTCCTCCCCTTGGTGTTTCCTATATAAAATGCTCTCAACCAAGGATACCTCCACCTTCCTCAAGCTCAAGCCCTCCACCTCCTCTCCAAGGTGTTGCGGCTTCCGGCAGATCGTTGTGAAGCGACAGGCTAAGCCCCTGAGGTAGGATCATGTGTCTCATTTTAATTTTCGGAACCTACTTTGAGCTCAATTTATTGCATCTGTAAGAACTCAGTTCTTAGTTCTGAGGTATGGGCTTCTTCTTTTCTCTTTTCCTTAAGTGTTTTTGAGAAAATATAGAAAATGGTGAAAATTACCAAATTTTGGAAGTACACGCCGTGTACTTTTGGCCATGTGGAATAAGTACATAGGGCGTGTGGCCGTTTCGGCAATGAAGGGTGTAGGAACCAACTACACACTATGTAGTGGTCCCTTACATGCCATGTAGTTAGTCGGCAGGCGAATAATAAGGCGGTGGCCAGCTGTGTGACTGAACACGCCGTGTACTCAAGGAGACATGCTATGTAGTCATGTCAGCAGATGAACAGTGCCACGTTGGCAGGAAGCCGCCAGAGGAACAGTTTAAAAATGGGAAGTACACAACATGTACTCAAAAGTACATGCTGTGTAATTTGTTTTTTTTTTCTTAAAATGGGCAGTAGCCTCCCCTGTTCACAGGGAAGGATTAGAATAGGAGGAGGGACCTCGGGAGTGGAGGTCGAAGCTTTGGAGATCTTCCGAGTTTCTGTCGGGAATCTGTTTCTGCCTCAGACGATCTCGTTAGAATCGCACGAGTAAGCCCTCAACTCTCCTTAAGCAGTTCTTGCCAATTCTTCCCCTAACAGGAGTTATTTAAGTTTAAACGGAGTTTCTTCTACTTCAAATCTATGTCGTTGTAGGGAGTTTCTGGAATCAACGTTCACGTATATCATTCGTTGGTGGTTAAGGTAGGTGTCTTGGTGTTCATATTCCAACTATTGTGTGTTTGTGTGTATTTTTGAGATACGCGCCCATGATTGGGGTGTCGTATGGCTGAGGCCTTGTTGAATTAAATACCTGGAATTGAATAGGTAATTAATTGTGATAATAAATTGCTGTTTGAGATCATTTCTTGGATCCAGGACCATCCCGAGGGGTTCGTTCCTCTGTTTAGCCATTTTTCTAGGATACCCGAGGGTATTCCATGTTTAATTATGCATTAATTTTTCCTTGAGAGGAATTGTATGTAAATTTCATGTTGATATGTTGGGCATGGCCTGATTACTTATGCCTAAGGGCGGTGTTTTACTATAGCCTGAGGGCGTGACTGTATTTCGCCTGAGGGAAACATTCCGTGCCTAAGGGCTATGACTTATGTGCCTGAGGGAGACACTTTGTACGCCTGAGGGCAATTTCTGTTATGCCTGAGAGCAATACCTGCGGGTTGGAATCTGATTACCTGAGGGTAAGGTTTTACTTGTCTGACGACACTGGCTATTACTTAGAAATTCACTATGGTGTTTTCTTATATTAAATGGATTAAATGATTAATTAAATGGAAATATAACTGGTAAGTTAGTTACTTTTGAGTACTGCTTAGTTTGTTGCATTTTACTACTGCACACTGTTGTTGCATATTTTCACACAGTTGGGCACGCGCCGTTGGTGGGTGCCTACTGAGATATATTTCTCACACCTTGTTTGAGTCATGCTTTTCGGCCAAAACAGTTTATGTTTCTTCAGGTGTAGATAAGGTCAAGAGTCCTTATATAGGTACTTGATTGTTTCTGGGATGTAGGAGAGCATGGGACCGAGCATTGGCTCGTGATGCTACTGGATGTTCTGTTTTGATTTTCTGTACTAGTACTTCAGTTGTATTGTATTATACTTCTATGTAACATGTTCTGGCTGCTTTCTTAGGATTTGAGGCTTGTTTCACCATTATTTATATACTTGTTGGTTATATCTACTGCAGATGTATTATTCAGTTGTGTATGGTTCACTTCTTCCGTTGTTTTTGTATGTTTTATTTCATTCCGTTGCGCTACAATTTAACAAATGAGGGCATAGTTTCCCCACTATCAGAGATAGGCCCTCACTGCTAGTCGGCAGCCTCTGGAGTTTGGGGAAATGCGCTTGAGGTCATGTGGCAAACCGGGTTCGGGAAACCCGTTGAGTGGTACCCGAAACCAGGACGTTACAAAGTGGTATCAGAGGAGTTATTTTTTTGACTTACTATTTTGATCCTTAGTCAAGGATAGGATGGGAATGGTAGTAGGTAATAATTTTTTCCCTGGGGTTGTTAACCCATGTATAGGGAAAAACCAATTTACCTCGTGTTGAAATTTTTATGATTTTTCTATTTTACAGTTGAATTGATTTTCACCGCAGGGTGACACACTTGTGATTGTGCAGTTGATATTTTATCGATGGGTTCTATTTAGTTGAAACCCGATGAGATGAGGGTATGACATCTCATGCATAATTTATCCACATGATAGAAATCACATGTCATGCATATTTCTATGCCATGTAGGTGCATTAGAAATTGAATGTTATTGTGATAGTTGTTGTGCAAGAAAAGCATGTTGTTGTGATAGCTGATTGATAAATACCTACTATGTGATAGGGTATTATTGTATAAACTTGGAAAAAATGGACGTAAAGCTTTGGTCTTTGGGGAGTATGGGCCCCCATTTACCGGAATTTGGTGGATCATTGACTGTTTATTTCGTTATAACACAGAAAAGATGTCAAACTTTGATTTGTGGGGAGTATGGGCCCTCACGGATCGGAATTCAGAACTTTGGTGTTGTTTTGCAGTGTTTTCTGGGTTCCGGGGAAGTTTCTGAGGAATACTGTCCAGAATTCCCAGTATACACACCGTGTAGTACCTTCAACACACCATGTTTGGTCTTCTGTTCAGAAGAAAAATAAACTTTTTGAGTACACGCTGTGTACCTAGAGTACACACCATGTAGTCTCTACCCGTGTCACAAACTGTGTGGGCGGTGACACGGGGAAGGGAAGAGCTTGGGGAAAACACGCCGTGTAGTTTCTATACATGCTGTGTAGTGTTGACCCAGTTTCTATCATGTAACTAACAACACGGGTGGAGGAAACCTTAAGACATACACGCCGTGTAGTGTGACCTGGGAACCCAGTCATGTAACTAACAACACGAGTTGGGGTAATCCTTTCAAGTACACGCCATGTGTATATAGAACATGTCGTGTAGGTTGAGCCATGTATCTGGTCATGTAACTAACAACACGGGTCGACGAACCTCATCTAGTACACATCGTGTACATGTGGGACATGCCGTGTAGTCTTGTCCGATGACAGACCGTGTGGACTTAGCCGTGTGACTGGGAAACAGGGAACTGTACACGCCGTGTGTGGGTGTAACACGCTATGTAGTGTCAAGATGAGTATTCAACCATGTCACAAGCGACACGGGCAATTGGAAAGTACACCATACACGCCTTGTAGATTATATAGACGCCGTGTAGTTTTGTTCAATGGGAGCCGTGTGGCTTAGCCATGTAGAAGGACCTGGGTAGGGGAAGAGAAGTCAAGTACACACCGTGTAGTCAACATACATGATGTGTAGTCTTGTTTTTCAAATTTTGAATGTATTCATCCCCCTGATCCCTTTTTATTTATTCGTTTTCAGTATTTTATAATATTGTTCTAAGGTGTGCATTTGACCTTGTAGTGTCATGCCGCCGAGACGACCGCGCGTTGTTCGCCAGGAGAGCGGAAATAAGAATACTCTAGAGATGGTGGGCCATGGGATACCAGTGGATCCTCCCACAGAGCCAGATGTGGTGCCAGCCGTTATACCGGACACAAGCGCAAATGCGTAGTTCCGTGAAGGCTTTATGTGGTTCATGCAGACCTTTCAGGGTGCACTGCCGGCTGCCACATCTATGGCAAAGCTGACTCGTGTCTTCCAATAGCAGCATCTGCCGATGTTTTCAGGGGATGGTGGACCATAGGCTATGGAGTGTTGGCTGGGATCGATGTAGACTATTTTTGAGCATTTTGAGATGCCTCTAGGGTGGAGGGTCAATATTGCAACGTTTATGTTGTGTGGTTCCACTAAGAGGTGGTGGGATGTTACCACCCAGTCAGAGCATCACAGAGACATGGCATGGGAAGATTTACAGGAAGTCTTCTATGAATTATTCTTCCCAGAAATGATAAGTTCAAATAGGTCTTGAGAGTTTATGAATCTGCAACAGGGCGCTATGTCGGTGATGGACTATTCTGATCATTTCACCAAGGTTCAGCTCTTTGCACCCGTGCTGGTGGGTGATGAGACGCTAAGAGCCAGGCGCTTCGAGGATGGTCTTCGGTATGACATTTGAGAACTGGTGAATGATTTCATGTTGCCTACTGTACATGCTATTGTGAACCAGGCGCTGATTATAGAAAGGAACCTGCGGGAAGCTAGTGGTGTGGGCCAGGGCGGTTCAGCACCAGTTTTTGGTACTATTTCTACTGGTAAGAGGAAGAGACAAATGGACTTCTCTCAGGGTGGCATTACTAGCTAGGTAGTCTCTTCAGGTGGACAGGTCAGGTGCTACCAGTGTGGTAAAGAGGGGCACAAGAGACCGTAGTGTCCACGAGACCCAGTGGAGTGTCGATCTTGTGGCAAGATGGGTCATCTGCAATGCTTTTGTAGGGTGTTTCCACTGAGGGCTAGTGAGAGGAGTTTTGTGTAGACTCTGCGTGCGGGAGTAGGACCAGTGGCTTCTTACAAGCCAGGGAACTGGAATACGTCAGGGTGTGCAGGCAGAGATGATGGTCGTGGCCATGGTAGCCAGACACCGGGATCGTAGAGGCAGCAGGGCGGGATAACTCAGGGTAGCCAGGCTATGTCGTAGGGTCGTGGCACTGGGCAGGCATATGTAGTGCAAAAGGCCCAGCAGAAGTAGGATCCCTGACATCATGACGCTAGACACTCCGTTGGGGACTAGAACGGTTGGTGTGAGTTAGTGCAAGGAGTGCCCCCTTGAGGTTGGTGGGTGTCACTTCCTTTGGGACCTCTATTTCTTAGAGATGATGAGCTATGATGTCATTCTCGGGATGGACTGGTTGGTTCCCTTTAGGCCTTTGTGGATTGCTACCGTCGTAGGGTGAGTTTCACATCACCAGAGGGAGGAGTGTTTTTATACAAGGCCGAGTGCGATGTTCAGGTGAGTCGAGCTGGACCAGAGAATCGTGGGCATCGTGGAGTCATAGCCCAGATTGCGAGCTTATATCTAGATGATCAGGGGACTTTTCAGAAGGATTTCCCTCTAGTGGTTGATCGTTTTAGGGATGTCTTCCCGGATGACTTTTCAGGTCTTCCTCTAGAGCATGAGGTGGATTTCTCTATCGAGCTCGTGTCAGGAGAAGCACTGGTGTCCATTCCTCCTTATAGGATGGCCACGCTAGAGTTCCAGGAGCTCAAGAGGTAGTTAGAGGAGTTACAGGCAAAGGGTTTCATCCGACCCAGTACTTCTCTATGGGGTTCTCTGGTCCTTTTTGCGAAGAAGGCGGATGGTATCCTCAGAATCTGTGTGGATTATTGAAAGCTGAACTAGTTGATAGTTAAGAACCGATATCCCTTGCTGAGGATTGATGATCTTTTTGATCAACTTCGTGGAGCACGAGTGTTCTCAAAGATTAACATGAGGTCCGGATATCATCAGCTAGGCGTTATACCATCCGATATACCTCTCACAGCTTTCAGAAGCAGGTATGGTCTATACAAGTATATGGTTATGTCGTTCGGACTCACGAACGTGCCAATAATTTTCATAGCTCTGATGAATCGTGTATTCCATCTGTATCTGTATTCTTTTGTGGTAGTATTCGTGGATGACATCTTGGTGTACTCTCACACTCGACATGACCATGCAACCCATCTTGAGATCATATTGAGTACGCTGAGAGAGCATCGGCTATATGCTAAGCTCTCAAAGTACCACTTTTGGATGGACCAGATTCACTTCCTCGGTCATATCATCTCAGAGGCAGGAGTTTCGGTAGACACAGAGAATGTGAGATTAGTAGTTTCTTGGGAGAAACCTAAGAAAGTTTTTGAGATACAGAGTTTCTTGGGGATGGCTGGTTACTGCAGGTGCTTCATACAGTACTTCTCCTGCTTAGCAGCACCGTTGAAGGGTTTGACTAAGAAGGGTGTGAAGTTCGTATGGACAGATGCTTTTGAGACAGCCTTTCATGACCTCAAGGGGAGGTTGACATTAGCACCAATCCTGATACTCCTAGACTAGGGGAAGAGCTATAAAATTTAATATGATTCATCAGGTATTGAGCTGGGAGCAGTGTTGATGCAGGGCAATCGAGTTTTTGCTTATGGTTCTCAGAAATTGAGGCCACATGAGAGGAATTACCAGACGCATGATCTCGAGTTGGCTGCAGTTGTTCATGGGTTGTGATGTTGGAGACATTATCTTTTGGGAGAGCATTTTTTGGTTTTCACTGACCACAAAAGTCTCAAGTATATCTTTACTCATCGTGATTTGAATCTGAGGCAGTGAAGGTGGGTCGAATACCTACAGTCCTTTGATTTTGAGCTTGCCTATACACCTGGAAAAGGTAATGCAGTAGCTGATGCACTGAGCAGGAAGACTCAGATACAGGCGGTGCAGGAGGCCAGTGATGAATGGTGCTTATGGCCTTGTTCCTTGAGATGCATTTGGAGGTGCACAACAGTGAAGGGCAGTCTTATCTTTCCACTTTAGCTGTAACTTCTACCCTCCTAGATAGAGTGAGGATGAGAAAACTATCTGATTCTGAAGGCCTAGTTCTATGGGAGTCGATGGCAAGCGAGGACCCTCCTCCTGGTTGTATGATAAGCGATGATGAAATTCTTAATTTCCATGGACGGGTGTGGGTTCGAAGGGATATACACGAGGAGCTGATGCGGGAGTTTCATACTTCAGCTTAGGCAGTTCATCCCAGAGTTACCAAGATGTACCGAGACTTGAGACTTCAGTACTGGTGGTCAGGTATGAAGAGAGATGTAGCTGGTATAGTTACGAAGTGTTCCACCTGTCAGCAGGTGAAGGTGGAACATCAGAGGCCAGCTGGACTGTTACATCAGTTACCCATCCCAGAGTGGAAATTGGATGATGTCGCGATGTATTTCTTGACCGGTTTACTGAGGTCACCTCGAGGAAGTGATGCAGTATGGGTTGTTGTGGACAGACTTACAAAGGTATATCACTTTTTGCTGATCAAGGAGACCTACAAAGTTGACGAGATCGTAAGGTTGTATATCCGAGATATCGTACGTCTTCATGGGGTCCCTTGTTCTATCATTTCAGATAGGGACTCCCATTTTATGTATCGTTTCTGGCAGAGTTTTCAGAGGGCCCTGGGTACGCAGGTGCTTCTGAACACAACATACCACCCTCAGACAGATGGCCAGTCAAAGTGTACGATATAGGTTCTAGAGTACATGCTACGTGCATGCATCCTAGACTTTGGGTGCTCTTGGGAGAGGCATATACCCCTAGTCGATTTTGCCTATAACAATAGTTTTCAGGAGACTATTGAGATGGCACCATACGAGGCTTTATATGGTAGGCCATGTCGTTCACCTTTATGCTAGTCTGAGGAAGGTGAGATAGCTTTACTGGGACCATGTCTCATGCAGGAGACTTCTGACCAGGTCCAGTTGATTCAGAAGCGGATGGCTACTGCACAGTCTTTTCAAAGATCTTATGTTGATCGCCGCAGATGACCTTTAGATTTCGGGGTCAGGGATCGGGATTTCTTGCGTGTTTCCCCGAGGCTAGTACACAGGTGGATCAGGAGACAGGGTAAACTTTCACCAAGGTATGTGGGGCCATTTGAGATTCTGGGGAGAGTCGGGCCGATGGCTTATCGGTTGTAGTTACCTTAGAGGTGTCGATCCATGCACTGCGTCTTCCATGTATCTCAGTTGCGCCACTATCATTCAGACATGTCTCACGTCTTTCATCCCAAGGAGGTTGATCTTGATTTAGATGCGTCCTTTGAGGAGAATCTGATTCGTATTGTTGACAGGGGCACGAAGGTTCTCCAGGCCCAGTCAGTTCCTCTCGTACTTGTGCTATGGCAGCATGGCCGAGTGCAGGATGAAACCTGGGAGAGGGATATTGATGTACATGCTCAGTGGCCGGAGTTGTTCATGGCTTTATCTTCTCCGCCCTTGGGAGGGAAATTTGGGGACTAATTGCTTTAAGGGGGGAATTTTTTAAGAACCTGGTTCTTAGTTCTGAGGTACGGGATTCTTCTTTTCTCTTTTCCTTAAGTGTTTTTTAGAAAATATAGAAAATGGGGGAAAATCCCAAATTTTGGAAAGTACACACCGTGTACTTTGTCCACATGCCGTGTACTTTTGGTCATGTGGAATAAGTACACAAGGTGTGTGGCTGTGTCAGCGATGAAGGGTATAGGAACCAACTACATGCCGTGTAGTGGTCCCTTACACGTCGTGTAGTCAGTCGGAAGAAGAATAGTAAGGCGGTGGCCAGCTGTGCGACTGAACACGATGTGTACTCAAGGAGACACATCGTGTAGTCATGTCCGTAGATGAACATTTCCACGCTGGTGGGAAGCCGCCAGAGAAACAGTTTAAAAATGGGAAGTACACGCCATGTACTCGGAAGTACACACCGTGTAATTTGTTTTTTTCACTTAAAATGGGCAGTAGCCTCCCCTGTTCACGGGGAATGCTTAGAATGGGAAGAGAGATCTCAGGAGAGGAGGCCGAAGCTTTGGAGATCCGTCGAGCATTCTTCGGGAATTCATTTCCGCCTTGGACGATCTCGTTGGAACCGCACGGGTAAGCCCTCCACTCTCCTTAAGCAGTTATTGCCAATTCTTCACCCAACAGGAGTTATTTAAGTTTAAGAAGAGTTTCTTCTACTTCAGATCTACACCATTCTTGGGTGTTTCTGGAATCGACGTTCACGTATATCATTCGTTGGTGGTTAAGGTAGGTGGCTTGGTGTTCATATTCCAACTTTTGTGCATTTGTGTGTATTTTTGAGGTATGCGCCCATGATTGGGGTGTCGTATGGATAAGGCCTTGTTGAATTAAATACCTGGAATTGAATAGTTAATTAATTGTGATAATAAATTGTTGTTTGGGATCATTGCTTAGATCGAGGACCATCCCGAGGGGTGTGTTCGTCTGTTTAGCTGTTTGTCCAGGATACCCAAGGGAATGCCATGTTTAATTATGCATTACATTTTCCTTGAGAGAATTGTATATAAATTGCATGTTTATATGTTGGGCATGGCCCGGTTACTTATGACTGAGGGCGGTGTTTTACTATAGCCTGAGGGCATGACTATATTTAGCCTGAGGGAAACCTTCCGTTCCTGAGGGCTATGACTTCTGTGCCTGAGGGAAACACTTCATACGCCTGAGGGAAATTTCTGTTATGCCTGAGGGAAATACCTGCGGGTTGGAATCTTATTACCTGAGGGTAAGGTTTTACTTGTCTGAGGACATTGGCTATTACTTAGAAATTCACTGTGGTGTTTTCTTATATTAAATGGATTAAATTATTAATTAAATGGCAATATAACTAGTAATTTAGTTACTTTTGAGTAATGCTTAGTTTGTCGCATTTTACTACTCCACACTTTTGTTGCATATTTTCACACAGTTGGGTAGGGGCCTTTGGTGGGTGCCTACTGAGATATATTTCTCAAACCCTATTTGGGTCATTCTTTTCAACCCAAATAGATTACATTTCTGCAGGTTTAGATAAGGGAAGGGTCCTTATATAGGTACTTGATTTCTACTAGGATATACGAGAGCATGGGACCGAGCATTGGCTCGTGATGCTGCTGGCTATTCTGTTTTTCTTTCTTGTACTTGTACTTCAGTTGTATTGTATCGTACTACTATGTAACATGTTATGGATGCTTTCTTAGGATTTGAGGCATGTTGCACCATTATTTATATACTGGTTGGTTATATCTACTGCAGTTGTTTAATTCAGTTGTGTATGGTTCACAGCTTCCGCTGTTGCTATATGTTTTATTTCATTCCGTTGCACTACACTTTGACAAATGAGGGCATAGTTTCCCCACTATTAGAAATGGGCCCTCGATGCTAGTCGGCAGGCTTTGGAATTTGGGGAAATGAACTTGAGGTCATGTGGCGAACCGGGTTTGGGGCACCCGTTGAGTGGCACTCGGAACCGGGATGTTATAATGTCTAAATGTTGTTTGATCTTCGAGGAAAGCCCATAGTTTCATAGTATAAATTTTGAGCTCTCCGACGCATGTTTCGGATTTATATTTGGAGTCCCAAGGCTTCTGAAGCTATCCGACGAAGATCCGGGTGTGTTGGGTGTTTTCCAGTAAGGATTCAGCCATCCTAGTAGTGGCGATCCGAGGGAGTGGCGGTAGGGCTCTCCAGCGGTGGTCGGCGCGAGCTGCTGTGGCCGACGGGGCTCCTTGGCAGTGGAGGTCGGTGTGGGCGGGTGTTGGCGAGGGAGAGGCGGTTGGGGCTCACGATCGAGTGGAGAAGGCAGCTCCACGGTGGCGTGGCGGTGCTTCATGGCAGCGGAGGCCAGATCAACATGGTCGTCAGCGACGGCAGCTGGTCAGCAGGATGCGGGAAACGGCCGCTTGGCCGGTTGACGCGAGGGGAGACTGGGGTCTTCGGACCCTGGCTACCAAACACGGACCCGTTTTACACAAGTCCCATGGGAGTGGAGCCAGACCAGCTCCAGCCATTCTGGGCGAGGCAGTCAGCCTGCAAGAACCGCGGGCCAGTTTAGGCAAATGGTGGGTCGGCCGAACCGGCCCGACCCACCTATTTCGGTCTCTTAAAAATTAAAACGCTCATAAAAATCTAACCAGGAGTCGGATTCATGTGATGTCTGCGGCGACGAGTTCCTTGGATCGAGATGAACGTTTTTAGATGGTCTTGGGGATTTGTTATTCCCGAGACAAGGGGCTCGGTGGTGCGACACGTGCGTTAAGTGGTTTGGCATTTTTTTGGAGGTTCTTGTTTTGGATGGCGCAGGCACATCTGATGTCTGTTTTGAGCGTCGTCACCTACATTGCGACCCTGTCATCAAGGCAGAGATTTCTAGTATGGTTTTGGTCATTGAATCCGGAGTTGAGGCATAGGCCCCACTGCCCTTCTTTCGAGCTGTATTTAGCAATTTGCATCTTTTTCATCGGACGTCTATTCGGGGCGTGCGAGCAGTCGTTTATTTGTGTTTTTCCAAGGGCATTGCAATGGCGAAATCTTGCCACATTAATTCCACATAGTGGTGTGGGCCCCATGAGGGCTGTTTTAGGAGTTGACGGTGATTTCCATATTTATCACCGGGTGTCCGTTTTGGACAAGTGATGAGTCAATCTTGTGTACTTTTCTGAGAGGATTGCAATGGTGTGATCTGTTTGTTGCATTTCAGAACCATGATTTGGGTCCCACGTAGCACCACTCATGTGCGGTGCAATGATATTCATCTTCTTATCTGTACATCCGTTCCATGCATGTAAGTAGTCAATTTGACGTGCATTCCTGAGGGCATCATAGTGGTGTGATGTGCCCCATTGTTTTCGGGATCGAGGCTCGGGACCAGGGGACGCCGTTTGGGCGTAAAGCGGTGTTGGATGAATTTTTCGTCAGATGTTCATTTGAGGTGATTAGGTGGTCTATCTCGTCTTTTTTTTCACGAGGATTACAACGGCATGATCTTTTTGGATGTGTGGAGACTCATTCAAGATCTCATTAAATGTGGAAGCATGGAAGGTGCTCTGGTGGTAGTTCTTCTTGTTGTGTTTGGAAGCGAACACTTGGCATGTGATCATGTTCACTCATGTGTGAGTGAAGTTGATGTTTGAAGATATATGGATGACCATGATAGGGCTGTGGAGAGATCAGGTTGGAGAAATTACGTTTTCACCCTTCACACTGACGTTCGGTGTCATGTGCATGATATCCTTTGGGCTTCAGATGTGGTATACTCTGGGATTATACAGGGATTCTTGGAGGTACATGTTGTAGTTGTACCTGATAATGTTTTTGTTCTTGGGTTGGAGATGAGATAGGGCCACACGTCGTGTGGGCCCCTTCTGCGTGTCGTGTTCTACTTAACGTACCTTTGATCTCTCGTGACATAGAGGTTCCCTCTCTTCATGATAGTTTAAACCAGCAGGGTTGAGTGGTTTCCCCTGGTTCTATTCTCGACGGTGTGATCAGTGGAGTTGTTTGGGTTCCCCTTTTTTCTTTAGCGGTGTGTACTTTCAGTATCACGTCCCTTTGTGTTCCATGGTAGAGGTTTTGTGGATTTAGTGTGACCAATACATTACTTAGGCACCGATACTCTTCCCAGGAGGTTGTTTCTAGTAGGGTACAGAGCCCCAGTGAGCCTGGGTGTAGATTCCCTAGCTGAGAATCGAGATCATATCCTCCTTCCGTGATATACCATGACGTGTTTCCCTATGCAGAGCTCCAGGTATCGGCGTGACACACATTACATGGGCACTGAACCTCTACTAGGTGAATTGTTCTGAAGATGGGTGGTTGGGTGATACCCACTCCGTGTTCTGTTGGCTAGAGTTATACCATTTAGTAGGGATGGCCAGAGCAGTTCCGGGTTTACCCTCCAGTGGGGATCGACAATGGGTTTCTCATTGACTTCTTTGGTTTTACCCTCCGGTGGGGATGGGCAGTGGGTTGCTCATTGACTTCTTAGGGTTTACCCTTCAGCGGAGATTGGTCAGTGGGTTACCTGACGACCACTTAGGGTTTACGCTCTAGTGGAGACTGGGCAGCGGGTTACCCGACGACCTCTTAGGTTTTACCCTCCAGCAGAGACTGGGTAGTGGGTTACCCGACGACCTCTTAGGGTTTACCCTCTAGTGGAGACTGGGCAGTGGGTTACTCGATGACCTCTTAGGGTTTACCCTCCAGCAGAGACTGGGCAGTGGGTTATCTGACGACTTCTTTCAAACTCAATACTTTCTACTAGGCTAGTCTCTGGCTTTTCACCATGACTACCAGAGTGGGACCCTTGGTTGTACGGGTCAGTGATGTGACAATATTGACTTTGAGAAGACCTCTCGACTGTGTGAGAGTGATAAGGTGTGGTTTGAATTTCCCCAGAACTCTCAAGTATGAGGGGTGCTTTCCCCACCAAGATCTATCCTTGAGATGCGACCTAAAACTGTGCGGGCGAGTTAGTGCCGCCCAAAGTAGATAGTGTCAAGGTGCGATGATTTGAGCCCCTTAGCTTGCAGTTCGGGGCAGACGTGCAGGATGTTGGGCATCAATGGTGTTTACTTCTGGGACTTTTGGCTACTAACATTCTTGGGCTGAGCTACGGGATATTGATCCCCTTACGATCTTGTTCAGGCTTCTTTATTGATCATGTGAATATGTATATACCTTGTTCCAGTACCCACTCCTTGGGTTTTGGTGACTCTCCTTCTAGGAGAGGTGAAGACGTGTGGGGTATGTCATGTGCTTTCTGTGTCTAGCTTTATGTGGTGGGACGAGTTTACTCTCCTACTATAGGTAGCAAAGACTCAACGAGTAGTTCACCTTGTCACTGCTGCTAGCTCCTTGGGTTTAGAAAAATATACTTCCTTCTTCTTGTTGGGTTGAGTTGTACTCTTTACTACACTCTTGGTTGTACTCCTTTACTTTTCCCTGTTCGATCTACTGCTCACCTCTTCAGTACCTCTTTTGTTGCTCCCTCGAGCCTTCGGGCCATCCTACTGAGTATTTTTATACTCACCCCTACTTGGGCTTTTCCCGCACTTAGTGTTCCCCTTTAGACGACGAGCAGGTCGATCAAGATGTCAGAGGATCTTAAGAGTTCAGGAGCTTGGACCACGTATGGTGGTCGTAGTCAGGTTCCATGTGGGGGACCCTCCCAACTGTTGTGCTTTTGTTTACCTGTTGCCAGGTTGTGGCACTTTTCTGGGTCGGCACATGTTTTTACCTTTTTTTTCATTTTACCTTCAGTTTTTACTTTGTACTATTTAGAGGTCGATGCACTTTTGTGGTTATTTATAGCAGTTAGTACTTTACTTTTCCTTTTACTATGCACTCCTGCATTGAGTGGGTTGCGTGTGTGTGTACAGGTACTCTGGCAAAGGCCTCCCGGAGTTGTTTAGCCTTCAAAACTGGTCGCCATCCCCTGGCCTATGGAGGTAGGATTGGGGTAGTTGAGGCTTGAGCCTGAGTAGGGTTAGGTCATGACAGAGGTCGTTCGGCTGGTTTTTACCACCCAATGCGCCCTTTTAGAGCACGTCGAACTGTTCAAAACAGCATATTCGGTCATACCATGAACTTACCACATCTGATTGATGTGACATCTCCTTCTAAATGTCATTAATATTATTCCTATTGTTTTTGTGTGATTTCAAGCCATTCTGAGCACGTTTTCTCTGAATTCGACCGTTACAGGACGTTTTGGCATTTTATGACTCCTGAAATGCATTTACGATCACTGCAGTCAAACGACACCTCTGATTGACGTGACTTCTATCTGACCATTTCAAAATTAATACCACAATTGTTTTCTTATGATTTCATGGCATTCTAAGGTTGTTCGGCTGGTTTTGACCACCCAACGCGTCTTTTTAGAGCGCGCCGAACTGTTCAAAACAGCGTATTCGGTAGTACCGCGCACAACGCACGTCCGATTGAAGTTTTGTCTCCTCCTACATGTCATGAATATTATTCCTATTGTTTTTGTGTGATTTCAAGTAATTATGAGCACGTTTTCTCTAAATTCGACTATTACACGCCATTTTGGTGTTTTATGACCCAAAAAATGCATTTTCGCTCACCACGGTCATACAACACCTCCGATTGATGTACCTTCTATTTTACCATTTCAAAACTCACACCACGATAGTTGTCATATAATTTCATGGCATTATGAGGTCGTTCGGCTGGTTTTGACCACCCAACATGCCCTTTTAGAGCGTGTCGAACTATTCAAAATTGCATATTCAGTCGTACCGCGCACACCGCACATATGATTGACGTGTCATCTCCTCCTATATGTCATGAAACATATTTATATTTTTTTCATGTGATTTTAAGTCATACTAAGCATGTTTTCTCTGAATTTGATCGTTACATGCTGTTTAGGCGTTTTATGTCTCTGGAAATGCGTTTCCGGTCACCTTGGTCAAACAACATCTCTAATTGATGTTCCGTCTACCTGAACATTTCAAAATTCATAGCACGGTTGTTCTTGTTTGATTTAATGGCATTCCGATGTTGTTCGACTGGTTTTGACCACCCAACACGCCCTTTTAGAGCGCGTTGAACTGTTCAAAATAGCATATTCAGTCGTACCGCGCACACCAGATGTCCAATTGATGTGTCATCTCCTCCTACATGTAATGAATATTATTTCTATTTTTTTCATGTGATTTTAAGTTATTCTGAGCATGGTTACTCTGAATTCGACCGTTACACGCCATTTTGGCGTTTTATGACACCAGAAATGCGTTTCTGGTCACCGCGGTCAAACAAAACCTCTGATTGATGTGTTGTCTACTCGAACATTTCAAAATTTACACCACAGTTGTTTTATTATGATTTCATGGAATTCTGAGGTTGTTTGGATGGTTTTGACCATTCAACGTGCCCTTTTAGAGCGCGTCGAACTGTTCAAAATGGCATATTCCATCATACCGTGCACACCACATGTCCGATTGATGTTTCATCTCCTACTACATGTCAAAAATAATATTCCTATTGTTTTTGTGTGATTTATAGTAATTTTGAGCACGTTTTCTCTGAATTCGACCGTTACACGCCGTTTTGGCTTTTTTTGACTCTGAAAATGCGTTTCTGGTCACCGCGGTCAAACGAAACCTCTGATTGACATGATTTCTATCATAACATTTCACAATTGACACCACGGTTGTTTTCATATGATTTCATGTCATTGAGAGGTCTTTTGGATAGTTTTGACCACCCAACGCGCCCTTTTAGTGCACACTGAACTGTTCAAAACAGCATATTCGGTCGTACCACGCACACCGCACGTCCGATTGACATCCCTCTCCTCCTACATGTCACGGATATTATTCCTATTGTTTTTGTGTGATTTAAAGACATTATGAGCACTTTTGCTCTGAATATGGCCGTTACACGCCTTTTTTTGCGTTTTATGACTCCAGAAATGCATTTCTGGTCACCGCGGTAAAATGACACCTCTAATTGATGTTTCATCTACCCTACCAATTCATTATTCTGACCACGGTTGTTTTTGAATGATTTCATGGCATTATAAGGTCGTTCGGCTGGTTTTGACCACCCAATGCGCCCTTTTAGAGTGCGTCAAACTGTTCTAAATAGCATATTTGGTCATACCGTGCACACCGCACGTCTGATTGATGTGAAGTCTCCTCC
This sequence comes from Viscum album, assembly GCA_963277665.1. NCBI lineage: Eukaryota > Viridiplantae > Streptophyta > Magnoliopsida > Santalales > Viscaceae > Viscum > Viscum album. Next base: position 1,880,130,611 of record OY728161.1, read on the forward strand.
TGCATGTCACGAATAATATTCATGTTTTTTTCATGTGATTTTAAGACATTCTAAGCACGTTTGCTCTGAATTCGACTGTTACACGCCGTTTTGGCATTTTATGACTCCAGAAATGCGTTTCTGGTCACCGCAATCAAACGACGCCTCTGATTTATGTGTCATCTGCCCAACCATTTCACAATTCATACCACAGTTTTTTTGTATGAATTAATGGAATTCTGAGGTTGTTCGACTGGTTTTGACCACCAAATGCGCCCTTTTAGAGCGCGTCGAACTATTTAAAACAGCATATTCGGTCATACCACTCACACCGCAGGTCCGATTGACATTTCATCTCCTTTTACATGTCACGAATATTATTCCTATTTTTTTGTGAGATTTCAAGCCATTCTAAGTAGGTTTTCCCTGAATTCGATTGTTACACGCCATTTTGGCGTTTTATGACTCCGAAAATGCGTTTTTGGTCACCACGGTCAAACGACACCTCCGATTGATGTTTTGTCTACCCAACCATTTCAAAATTCACACCACAGCTGTTGTTGTATGATTTCATGGAATTCCAAGGTCGTTCGGCTGGTTTTGACCACCCAACTTGCCCTTTTAGAGTGCGATGAACTGTTCAAAACAGCATATTCAGTTGTACTGCGCACACCACACATCTGATTTTCATCTCGTCTACTCCTACATGTCACGAATATTATTCCTATTGTTTTTTTGTGATTTCAAGTCATTCTAATCATGTGTTCTCTGAATTCAATCGTTACACATCGTTTTGGCATTTTATGACTTTGGAAATGCGTTTCTGGTCACCGCAGTCAAACAACACCTCTGATTGATGTTTCGTCTGCCTGACCATTTCAGAATTCACACCACAGTTGTTGCTGTTGTATGATTTCATGGCATTCCATGGTCGTTCGGCTGGTTTTGACCACCTAACGCTCCCTTTTAGAGTGCGCTGAATTGTTCAAAACTGCATATTCGGTCATACCACGCACACCGCATGTCTGATTGTCATTTTTTCTCCTCCTATATGTCATGAATATTATTCCTATTTTTTGTGTGATTTCAAGTCATTCTGAGCCCTTTTCTATGAATTTGATCGTTACATGCCGTTTTGGCGTTTTATGACTCCGAAAATGCATTTCTGGTCACCGCGGTCAAACAACACCTCTAATTGATGTTTCGTCTACCCTACCATTTCAAAATTCTTACCACAGTTGTTTTTGTATGATTTAATGGAATTCTGAGGTCGTTCGACTGGTTTTGACCACCCAACACACCCTTTTAGAGCGCGCTAAACTGTTTAAAACAGCATATTCGGTCGTACCACCCACATCACACGTCCGATTGATGTGTCGTCTCCTCCTACATGTAATGAATATTATTCCTATTTTTTTCTTGTGATTTCAAGCCATTATAAGCATGTTTTCTCTGAATTCGATCATTACACGCCATTTTGGCATTTTATGACTCTAGAAATGCGTTTTTGGTCACTGGGGTCAAATGACACCTCTGATTGACGTTTTGTTTTCCCAAACATTTCAAAATTCACACCAAAGTTTTTTTCATAATTTCATGGCATTCCAAGGTCGTTCGGCTGGTTTTGACCACCCAACGCACCCTTTTAGAGTGCGCTGAACTGTTCGAAACAGCATATTTGGTCGTATCACGCACACCGCACGTTTGATTGTTGTTTTGTCTCCTCCTAAATGTCACGAATATAATTACTATTGTTTTTGTGTGATTTCAAGTCATTCTGAGCCCGTTTTCTCTAAATTCGACCGTTACATGATATTTTGGCGTTTTTTGACCCCGAAAATGCATTTCCGGTCACCGTGGTCATACGACACCTCCGATTGACATGTTGTCTACCTGACCATTTTACAATTCATACCATGTTTGTTTACGTATGATTTCATGTCATTCTGAGGTCGTTCGGCTGGTTTTAACCACCCAACAGAGAGCACAATGAACTATTCAAAACAACATATTCGGTCATACCATGCACACCACACGTCTGATTGATTTGTTGTCTCCTCCTATATATCATGAATAATATTCATATTTCTTTCGTGTGATTTCAATTCATTCTGAGCATGTTTTCTCAAAATTAGACCATTACATGCCATTTTGGTGCGTTTGAAAAGCATGTGTGGGGTGATCAAAATCGGTCGAACGACCTCAGAATGCCATGAAATCGAACGAAAGCAAAGGGTGGGTGAATTTTGAAATGGTCAAGTAGACGACATGTTAATCAGAGGTGTTTTTTTTACTATGGTGACTTGAAGTGCATGCCACATGTTGTAAATGGCCAAAACATGCATTTAAAAGGTCAAATGCATACCGAACGACATCAGCATCACTTGAAAACACAGGAAAACACCCTAATTATTATTCATCAGGTGTACAAGGAGACGACACATCATTTGGTCACATAGTTTTCATGGCACGACTGAATATACGTTTTTAGGTGTTTGTCACACTTGAAATGTGTGCATGGGGGGGTTGTCCAGTGGGGGGGTGCTATCCGGGGTGGTGGGTGTTGTCCGATGGTGGGGGCGCTGTCTAGGGTGGGGGGGATGTCTAGTGGGGGGCATAATGACTAATTTTCCTAATGGAAAATTGGCCTAACGACATAACGATCAATTGTCCTAATGGCCTAAAGGTCAATTTTCATAATGACCCAATGTAAAATTATCCCATTTACCAATTCACCTGATTCCCTAATGCCCTAATGGAATAGTGTCCTAACAAACAATTGGAATAATGGCCTATTTTCTAGTTGTACAATTGGAATAATGGCATAATGGCCTAACGGCCATTTGGCCTACATCCAATTGGATAATTGGCCAACTGGCCAGTTTTCCTAATGTCCTAACATCCTAATGAACAATTTCCCTAATGAACTAATGATCAGTTTACCTAATAAATTCCAGGGTTCGGGGGGGGGGAGGGAGGGCTGTCCGAGGTGGGCCAGGGGCCTACAAATAGTGAACCTGATTTGATTCACCAAAAACAAGTTCCATGGTTTCTATTATGATTCACATGGTTCTTTCAAAACTATTCACAGAACATGAAATTGAAAACATTAAAGAATAAAATGAACTAAAAATATCCAAATCATTAATTAGTTTCATGGTTACTTCTCAATTCTTGAACACAAACATTGCATAAGGCCAAAACACACATGATACCCCCAAATCTCAAAAACTATCACTAGTAATCCAACCTAAACATCAATAAAACCCCAACAATAAAAAAAGAAACACACCACATGAATATGATTCGTCATGCGTGGTCATGACTGATACCTCCATCTGGTGGGCCAGGGGCCTACAACATATAAAAATTATGAAGATTTTCATAACAAAAATAATAGAAATTAAATAAATAAATACAGTATAAACCAACATCATATGATCCTCTACACCATTACCTAGATGCACATATTCCAATAGTTCTCTAACTTCAGCGATCATTTGTGCATTTACCTCCTCGGAAGCATGTAGTCGTGCCTCAAAATCTGACTACTTCTGTGTCATCTGAGCAATAGTAGGACTGACAACCGCAGCACGTGATACTACAGAATGAGTAATCCCTGTTCCATAGGTCAAAATATATCCATTCCCATCTCAACCAATAATGCAATGAAATATCTCATCCCATTGCATGGGAAGTTTTCGCTGGTCCTCTGGCAGCTGTCACGAACTAGCCCGGGTCAACCCTGAAATGGTCACCCGAGCTGGTCCGCGGCAAGTCTCGAGGGGTGTTCCTGATCCCCCTGGGATGGAAACTAGTGTTGGGAATCAAGTTTTAATCATTGGTAATGATTTATCCCAAACAAACCAGGATCTATAAAAGAAAAAAACTAAACAAAACAGACAACACTAACAATATAAACAAAAAACTACACAACAAACGTACCTCTGTGTGACCTCGTGGGTCACCATCCAATGAAAAACCAACGTCACTCCAACATTGAGCGACTCAAACCAGAAAACCTGAACAAAGGGAAACTTGTAACTGGAATGGTAAATGATAGGAATGAGTACAAAAATACTCAGTAGAAAATCCAAGAGTAACCAACGTTCTATGCCCTTAACTTTAAAAAGAAAACCAGCCGTGCTAGTTTGAAAATAAGGCTCATATAAAATAATGTTTTCAACCTTTCAAAATTCAAATAATATGCATTTAATTTTAAGGAAAACATTTCATTTCCCATACATTTTCAAGGTATAATTCCAACTTACTTTGACATTTCAAATTGAAAGGAAAACAATTTACTTCAAGGTATATTTTTCACAAAAGTGGGAAACATGCAATAATCCTCTGAAAATAATATCACTACACAAATACCAAAAACATTTTCAATATAAAACTTATGGCCGATTTTCACCTATCGACCGGTCAAGGTTCTGGTGCTCTGCTAATGTATATAGCAGTACTCGGGTCGAATCCTCGGTGATGATACTTTGAAATAGTCATTTGTTTTTAGTTGATTGTATTCTGATTGGGGGTTTGTTTGCAGAGCTTAATTGAAATGAAGAATTTATTATGATTGATTTAACAAATTTATAATGATTGGTGTGAGTTTATCATTAGTTTAGTTAAGCTTGTGATATCCTTGAGCTTTGCTTTATATTGCATTTAAATTAACACCCATGTCACAAGTTGACGTTGATTTGAATTCTCAAGTGTTAAGGCTTTAATCCAAGCCTTAACATAACATAGGGTTCTAATATTGATCATATCTTGTTTAGGGTAGTGTATTTATGGTTCCTATAATCCATGGAAACCACACTTTAAACAAAACAAGTCATTATTCCATGACATGCTAAGTACAACATACACAATGTTAATTTAATGAATACTCATCGAGCAAAAGCTCTCAATCGCTTAACATACCTAAATTAAAGCTCACCCCAATAAGAGATTTACTCAGCCATTATGATGTTTATTAATCCGGTAATATTTGTTTATGGTGATGAATTATAATGATAAGAAAAAGAAATGGACAAGATAATAGTAGTGTGCCGAACATACGCACGAAATATTTTGAGAATCAAAAATGGAATTTCGATTGAATGAGGAAGCAAAATAAGGGACTATAATTGAAAATGATTAAAACTATTTTAAGACCATGAATATTATACTATAGAAGGTGGAGAAGAATAAGAGGTATTAAAGAAGAAACAAGCACTAAAATTTGATTAAAATGAAAACAAAGTTACACAATTACAATTGAAAGCAAACATAAACAAACATGAATGAGAAGTTGAGGAGAGGTCTCTCTTGTTGAAACAAGATCAAATCATATCCTCCCAGAACCTTGTCAAGGATCTCGTAATTCCAAATCTCCTCCTTAAGTGCTGAAGTGCCAACCCTTTTGAAAGGAGAGGAGGGGATGTATTTATAGCCCAAGGTGGTGGAATGTTTATATTCCCAAAATACCCCTCCACTTGGCTCGCTGATATGGACATCCAGACTGCCGAATCTTGAGAAATCGCTTGCTTAAAAGTTTTAGATAAACATGTATTCTGTCTACGGTGAAAATGTGGAGTCCATTGGACTTATTGAGCCAAAGTTATGGCGGTTTTAGTAAACAATTATGATCTGTCCATTTCAATACATACTTTTTTGAAGTCCATAATGTGGATGGGTTTTTTAATAGGAATATGCCCTCAAATAAAAATAATTTCTTCAACAAAGTTGACAGCCCGAATCTCATCTTCAACACTACAAATTATCATCTTGAATAAATGTCTACATCAGGAGAAATTTCAATATTAGTGTGCTGTTTTTAATTCCCGGTCAGAATGGTGGGCTAAACATCAATGCATCAGTTGGTCCCTTGTATTTGTGATTGGGTTCTGAAATTTTTATCATGAACTCATTGAAATGTCCTCCGAACATGGGAGTAGAATGAAGTTATTTGGACTTCTAGATTGATCCCAGTAATTCAACCTTCATATATGGTCTAGTTTCTTCACAGTTTCCATGGGCCTTCTGGTGGGGTCTATATGACCCTCTAAAGGGACGAATTTTACAAAGGTTACTTCTAATGAAATTTTGTAATTGGAATTGGGAACCATAAAAAACAAGAATCATACAATTTGGATAAGTATGGGGATATTTATTGTTAAAACATTAAACAGATTTGATTCTGGATAAATTCAAATAATGCTCAAAATTTATATTTAATATTTAAACATTAATATTTCACAAAAATTATGCACATTTCATATAAAATCAGGAAAGGTAGTATGTAAAAAGATATTAAAATATTAATAACATCAAAAGCACTGTGGTCAAAACCTCTAAGGTTCATCTAGCTCGTGTGGGGCCCAAGAACCTCACGTCTTGGTGTAAGAGTAACCATAATAAATATTTGTTCTCGTGCACGATCCACTATTAGGAGATCATCCATAACCTAGTGGTCCCCATCATCATTACATGTTTAGTTAGTGTTTTTGCATCAATCCAGCTAAGTGAAACTGGGCCGGAACCACTCTTGTATCACTAGCACGCTAGTCTAGTCCACTCACATAGATACCCCGGGTTTTCCATGTGCTCTTTTTCAAATGGTGGTGAAGTTTTATCAAAAGAAAAAAATTGAACATAAAACTTTCTTTATCCCAAACTCACTCAATCTCTCACCACCGTTCTCCCTCCTTAAGCACATTCCCCTTTTTCACCACATAACACCTCTCATGAATAACACACTAACACACACGTCATATTTCTTAAATGGAAGGGGATGTCTCAAGTGGGGTTTTCCATTTTACCAAACCAATTTCAAAGTGCCAAACAGGCCTCATCACTTTACAAGGAATTTTAACATTTTTATAAAAAAACATTGTTTCTCAACACCTTTAATTTTTTAAAATCAATTAGAAGCATACTTGTACAACCAAGGTTGTTTGTGTTTAAATAATGCTTAAATCCGCACTTAAAATGAAGAAATATTTTTAAGAAAATCAAACCATCCTCAAACCCCTTTTTTGGAAAACACAAAAAAAAACAAACAAACATGTCATTACAATTTTATAATAAACCAGTCGAAAGACCACATGCCTTTGGAAATACTCATTTCACATTCAAAAAGTCTAAGAAACCAATTTTCAAGAATCAAAACAATTTATTCACAACATATATATAAATATATATATATACATATGTATACATTGCATATGGATTAAATATAAAGGAAAAATACAATTAAAAAATACCAAGCAGTAATGGAAATTCTAATTAAAGGTCCAGGAATAGGGAACCTACCTCGATTCGCAAACTGAACCAGATGATGCAACACACCTCGTGTAGGTGCGCACGCGCACGCAAGCCGAAGACCTCTGTATTGCGGAATTATTCCGCCAACGCGCTGCAACAACAACAAAACACAACAGAGATAATTGAAACATTGATATAATGAAAAAATCAAATAGAAACACGCCACATAAACTACATCAGCACCGACATGCTCGACCGCCGAGGTCGCGCGCCAGTCAAAGGGGCGGCGCGCACTGGCAAGGAGACAGCCAGAGGTCGCGTGCCGATTACCGGGTGTGCCGTTGCCCGGCACAAGATGGTGACAGCTTGCTGGACTGTGGAAAGGTTGTACGTGGCTAGCCGATGGTGTGGCAGAGCCAGCCGAAACACCAGAAAAGGCCAGGGAATGCCAGGAGGCAGTGACAGAGTGGAGCAGGGGTGCCGGAAGGGCTGGGGAATGCTGGTAGGGTCACCGGAGGGCAGGGCGGCGTGGCGGGGTTGCCGGAGGGCAGGGCGGCATGGCGGGGGAGTTGGGCGCTGGGGCGGAGGCCAGACGGTGGTGACGGGAGGCCGGGATGAGGCCAGGGAAAGGAGTCGATGGGAGTCCGGGATGAGGCTGGGGAACGGTGGCGACGAAAGGCCAGGAGTGTAGGAGTAGGGCTGAGAGGAGGACGGTGCAGGAGCGGGGGACGCCGGAGGTCGCGCAGGCAGGCGGGGAGCGGTGGAGCGGTGGGGAGTGGGGCGCCAGACGAAGGACGGGCGTGGGCGGCGGGCGCGCCTGGGGTGGAGTGAGGACGGGTCGAGGGGAGCTGGGTGTCGGAGGGAGCAGGGCGTGCGTCCGGGGCACCGAGTCGGAGAGAGGCCGGAGGGGAGGGGAATCGGGAGGGCACTGAAGGTAGGGGAAGGGGGGGAGGCGCCGCATGAGGGGGTAGATTTTGGGTTACAAAATATATATGTATATATATAATAGTAGTAATAATAATAATAATAATACTATAACAATAATTATAAAAAGTATAACGATTATAATAATAATAATAATACTTTAAAAATAACAATAATAAAAAAAGGGAAATTGCCCGACACCAGGGCTCACCGCATGGGGTCCGCCAGCTGCGCGGTGACCGCGCATGGGTCTGAAACCCAGTAAAGGCTTTAAATGAAAAAAAAATTTAATCTGGGCCTCTGCCCGGACCTCGGAGCTAAGAAAAAAAAAGAAAAAAATTTAAATAAAAAGACGGGTGTGACAATTCTCCCCACCACAAGCACTTTCTTCCCCCAGAAAGTCACCCAAAAGAACGATAGACAAAACTTGAATCAATGCCCGGTTGAAAGCAAAAGGAACCACAACATGAGAGGACGGGAGAACACAGGAGGGTTCTCCCCAGCACAAGAACTCAACTAGTGCAGAAAATTTAACACTCAACCATACCACCCCGAGAGGGGGGTGACGTGGGAACACCCAACTAACCTTTATAGCCTGAGCGAAACAAAGCATCCACTAAAACTTGGAATTATGGACCTATATCAAAACCCTGAACACTAGGGAAAAAGAAAACTCTAAGAAGACTTAACCCATGAAGTAAACCCAAGCATTCCCACAACGTCGTTTCTCCCAAAGACACTTACATCTCCAAAGGAACATATTCAAACCGAGATCAACTCACACAAGATCCAAATGAACCTTTAAGAAAAATGCACAATCCATAACACCATAATCAAAAAAATGAGATTGTTTGGATTACAAACAAACATACTCATCCCAACTTCACGACAACACAATGAACCTACGAAAATTCCAAAACTTTAACAGTGGAAGAACGATAATGGAAGGACCTTTAATGCTCTGTTTCCAATACCGAACACAAAACCCGAACCAAGGCTTCACACCCCTGTGAACTCCTGACTGTGCGCGAGCTTCACCCCAAGACCTACGCCTAGGGCTCTGATGCCTGAAGCATCTCCTACCTCACAGTCAGGCACTGAATTTCTCTGATCACAGCGTCCTCTTCAAGAGATGCTTCCTGCAAAACTTGTCTAGATGATCCAGACAACTACAATGATGACACGTCATTGAAGGGGTGTGACATGACAGCTTTGTATACCCAAAAAGTCTATACTGACGGTACACCATTAGATGGTCCGACGAACTGAAAGTCAGAGCCACTACAGAGGACTCTTTGGGAACATATCCATCTGACACACTCTGCTCATCAGATGGGAGACCTTCACGAGCAACTGGATATGGTGGATTGCCAACCGTATGCACTCCGGAGACCAACTTAGCTAAAACACCTCATGCACCAACTTCTCAAAAGTTATGCTCCGAAAAGGGAAGATTCACTCTTTAATCTCCAGACAAAGACCCCTGATAAAGAAGGAAGTCTTCATCAAATACTGTGATGCTATCTTCGGAGAAAAGGACACAAGCTCCTTGAAAGGGTCAACATATGCCTTCACCATCCATTGGCCTTGTTGAATATGCACAAACTCTTCCCTTTTCTTCATCTTCACTTCTTCATGTATAAACCATCGGATGAGGACGAATTTAAAGAAAACCCATGTTATCCCAACTTGCAGTGATGGTGGGGCGAACAAATCCTACTCATCTAAATCTTGACCTTCGAACATACCCAAAACGGCATGCACTCTAAAAACGTCGGGAGTTCCCAATACCTTGAAGATGCGCTCGACCTCTTTAAGCCACTGTGCTATCTCTAACAGACTCTAATCACCATGAAGGATAGACAACATCTGAGAAGGACCAAAAACTGGGCATGACTCATCAAAAACTCTATGGACCTTTCTGGGATGCATTTCTGAAAAACATATAAAACACCAAGCCGAAACCGATAACATTCAAAGCAACATCAATAAAACACCCTCATCCAAAAATAACCAGCTCAAATCCAAAAAAAACAAACACAGCCCCAAATAAAATCCCTTTTTCAGAATCCCCTTTTCATTTTAGTTTTTAAAACCACCTTCTTTCAAGACCACCTTCCAAATACCAATCCACTTTCAAAACAAAATCACTTTCCAAAACCATTTCCCCTTAAAAAACAATTCAGAAAACAAGGTCAAACCTCTTATTTCAAATACACACCCAGGTAATCCCATGAACTGTTTCACATGTCTTCATCCTCTTTCCATTCATACGCACACCAACACGCACTTCCCATGCATTCTCACACATGTTAAAACGTTTATAAAGATATTCTAAGGATTCACCACAAACCATTTTCGACCAAAACCAAGCAAACAACGGATTTCCAAATCAAGAGATTTTGTTTTTTAAAACCATTTAATACATTTAAAGTACTTTAAAAGAAATAAATCCCATTTTCAAAACCCCTTTTTCATTTACAAAAAATGCACTTACACCAACCAGAATGAAAAAAAAACACTCAAATTACATCAAACACCAGAGAGAGGGACTATTAGTAACGCTTAACTTGGTGACATGGTAGTGGGCCATGTCCCAAGTAAGTGTCAACCAATGGAAGGTATTCAAACCATGTACCCAGACTCCACATGGGTTACTACTCCATGTGAGATCACGCTGTAACATCGACTTTCCTCCATTGTCATCCCTCAATTCAAAACAAATCAGGACGAGACAAAGACTCAATTTCTGAACTACCCCTGGCGACTCAAGGTTCAGAACGGGTGAGGGTTCATGACGTCCTTCCCATACCTACCTCTCGAGTCCCAATAGTCCTAATCTCCACCTACCGAACAACTCAAATAACAAGGGCCTCTTCTGATACCATTTTATCATGAACCAGCTCGGGTCAACCCTGAACCGGTCACATGAGCCGGTCTGCGGTAAGTCCCGAGGGGCATTCTTGATCCCCTTGGGATGTCAACTAGTGTTGGGCATCGAGTTTTAATCGTTGGGAATTATTTAGCCCAAAAAACTAGGATCTGTAAAAGAAAACAACTAAACAAAACAGAAAACACTAACGACATAAACAAAAAACTACACAACAAACATACCTCCATGTGACCTCGGGGGTCACCATCCAACGAAAAACCAATGTCACTCCAACATTGAGTGAATCAAAACAGAAAACCTAAACAAATGGAAACCTGCAACTGGAATGGTAAATGATAAGCATGAGTACAAAAATACTCAGTAGGAAATCAAAGAGTAACCAACATCCTATGCCCTTAACTTTAAAAAGAAAACCATTCGTGCTAGTTTGAAAATAAGGCTCATATAAAATAAGGTTTTCAGATTTTTCAAATTCAAATAACAGGCTTTTAATTTTAAGGAAAACATTTCATTTCCCATACATTTTCATGGTTGAATTCCAACTTACTTTTACATTTCAAATTGAAAGGAAAAAAATTTACTTCAAGGTATGGTTTTCACAAAATAGGGAAACATGCATTAAACCTCTGAAATGAAAATCATTCCACAAATACCAAAAACATTAGCAAGCACCATGGTCAAAACCCCTAAGGTTCATCTAGATCATGTGGGGCCCTAAAACCTCACATCTTAGTGTAAGAGTAACCGTAACAAATACCTGTTCTCGTGCACGAGCCACTAGTAGGAGATCATCCATAACCTAGTGGTTCCCATCATCATCACATGTTTAGTTAGTGTTGTTGTGTCAATATAGCTAAGTGAAACTAGGCCAGAGCCACTCCTGTATCACTAGAATTCTAGTCTAGTCCACCCACCTAGATACCCCGGGTTTTCCATGTGCCCTTTTTCAAATGGTGGTGAAGTTTTATCAAAAGAACAAAAATGAACATAACACTTTCTTTATCCAAAACTCACTCAATCTCTCACCACCATTCTCCCTCCTTAAGCACATTCCCCTTTTTTTCACCACATAACACCTATCACGAATAACACACTAACATACACATAATATTTCTTAAATGGAAGGGGATGTCTCATGTGGGGTTTTCCATTTTAGCAAACCAATTTCAAAGTGCGAAATGGGTATCATCACTTTACAAGAAATATTAACATTTTTATAAAAAAAGAAATCTTTCTCAACACCTTTAAGTTTCAAAAATCAATTAGAAGCATACTTGTACAACCAAGGTAGTTCATGTCTAAATAATGCTTAAATATGCACTTATAATGAAGAAATATTTTTAAGAAAATCAAGCCATCCTCAAAACCATTTTTTTAAACACAAAAAAACAAACATGTCATTACAATTTTATAACAAACCGGTCGAAAGAACACACGCCTTTGGAAATAATCATTTCACATTCAAAGAGTATAAGAAACCAATTTTCAAGAATCATAACAATTTATTCACAACATATATATAAATATATATATACATATGTATACATTGCATATGGATTAAATTTAAAGTAAAAATACACATAAAAAAATACCAAGCAGTAATGTAAACTCTAATTAAAGGTCAGGGCATAGGTAACCTACCTCGATTCTCAAACTGAACCCAATGATGAAACACACCTCATGCAGGCGCGCATGCACGTGCAAGCCGAGGACCTCTGCATTGCGGAATTATTCCGCCAACGCGCTGCAACAACACCAAAACACAACAGAGACAACCGAAACATTGATATAAAGAAAAGGTCAAACAGAACCATGCCACATAAACTACCTCAACACAAATTTTCTTGACCACCGGGGTCGCGTGCCAGTCAAAGGGGTGACATGCACTATAAAGGATACCTCTGGAGGTCGCGCACCGATTATCGGGTGCGCCGCTACCCGGCGCAAGATGACGGCGGCTGGTCGGACCACGGAAAGCCGGTACGCGACCGGCCAAAGGTGTGCTAGAGCCGGCCAAAGCACCGGAAAAGGCCGAGGAACGTCGGAAGGCGGTGTAGGGGCAGAGCAGGGGTGCCGGGAGTGCTAGGGAATGCCAGAGGGCAGGGCGGCGCGACGGGGTTGTCGGTGGGAAGGGCGGCGCGGCAGGGGAGTTGGGCGCCGGGGTGGAAGCCAGACGCCGGCGACGGGAGGCCGGGACGAGGCCGGGGAATGATGGTGATGGGAGGTCGGGAATGCTGGAGTAGGGCCGGGAGGAGGCCGGTGTGGGAGCGGGGGACACCGGAGGTCGCGCGGCCAGGTGGGGAGAGGTGGAGCGGCGGGGAGCGGGGCGCCAGACAGAGGTCGGGCACAGGCGGCAGGCGCGCATGGGGCGGAGTGAGGCCGGGACGAGGGGAGATGGGTGCTGGAGGGAGAAGGGCGCGTGGCCAGGGCGCCGAGGCGGAGAGAGGCCGGAGGGGAGGGGAATCAGGGGGGGGGGGCGCTGAAGGTAGGGGAAGGGGGGTGGTGCCGCATGAGGGGGTAGATTTATGGTTACAATATATATATATATATATATAATAATAATAATAATAATAATAAAAATAAAAATAAAAATAAAAATACTATAATAATAATAATAATAAAAATATTAACGATAATAATAATAATAATAATAACTATATTAATAATAATAATAATACTATAAAATCACAATAATAAAAAAAAAAGTGAAATTGCCCGACACTGAGGCTCTCCGCGTGGTGTCCGCCAACTGCGCGGTGACCGCGCACGGGTCTGTGCACGGGTCTGAAACCCAGTAAAGGCTCTAAACGAAAAAAAATTAATCTGAGGCTCTGTCCAGACCTCGGAGCTTTGAAAAAAAAAGAAAACAAATTAAATAAAAAGGCGGGTGTGACAGCAGCTGTTCAAACTCAGCTTCAAATTGAGCCTGTGAAATGTTTAAATATATATACATATATATGTTAATATACAGATTTATGTAAGTATTGGTACTGAGTACAAGAACTTACTATCATTGCTACAGCCTCTGGATCATTTCGATCACGAGTCCTCGTCCACACCGACATTTTATCAGTCGGTGCACCTTGCTCCCATAAATGTATATGAATAGAATATAAACACAAAACCATATTAATTAATAAATTAAATAATGAATAATAAATACCTTATGTTAGATCTGAGACACGTGACAAGTTCCAAGCTTGTGAGGTGGTCCCTACAATGTTCGATTCTCATAATGGCGTGCTGACACCTCCTACATTCAATTAATTCAAATTTCAAACAAATCCCACATTCTTGAAAATATATATACCAAAATAAATATACAAACTAAAACACCCTAAGTAGGCCAATATGCAACTAATTTATTCCACTGAGCTTGGAGGACACCTCTCGGGACTTTTTCCAGAATGTCTGGGGCACCCACATTTGGTACCCAGTGCTCCCTCTTGACATTTCCTTTATAATATTTCCACATCTTATGGCATTTTCTCATACACACGGGTCGAAACTCATCGGGGCATACTTTCAAATTTTTCTATTAATGAAAAAAAACACATATGTTAGTATTGTTTATACATAGGGAAGAAAGTAAAATGGTCTTCTTACCTGAACCTCCCTACAAAGACAATCTAATGTATCCTGAGGGATAGAAGCTCAGTCACGTGTGGTCAATGGAAATCGATGTGGGTCACATATGATATGACCCAGCTAATGAATAAATGCAGGGTAATTGAATCCCACAGGATGAAATAGCTCATCAAAGGAAACATCAAACGTCGTGTCAGAATTCCTTGATAAAATGCCACGACCATGGCCTCTCTTGCGAGAGGAAGAAGCATTCAAGTCTGATCCTGTTGAAAACAATTTTATATATAATTTGACAGATGTTATAAATATAAATATATATATGTGTGTGTGTGTGTGTATGTATGTTTATCAATTACATAAAAATAGACACAATTACATTCAATCATACCTCTACCCTGAGATGTAGATGACTCAGATGGATGATGTGAATCTGCTGCCTCTTCCCCTAACAAGCCTGCAGTCATAAAAAACATTATTAAGGGGACTATCCAAAGTTTCCAAAAGATAAATTGGATTGTTTCAAAAAAATAAAACTTGTACAGTTGTTAATCAAACAAAAAGGGATTGAATAATTAGTTGTGAATGGATTTTAAAAAATCAGAAAGTTAACAAAACAGATATACAAATTATGTACAAAACCAATCAATGTATAGCCAAATTTCAGATTGAATTAATAAAAATTCAAGCAGCACATGAACCAAATGAAGAATACCTCAATGGGAAGATACACCGACAATAACATGAAGATTCCAAAATAGAAATCACCCTAAATATTTATAAATGAATAAAATTCCAAAAGTGAGGATTAAAACTTAAAAGGATTTATAAAATGGTTAGATAATTTATGATATCCTAGGATATTTAATACTTAATAGGGGGAAAACAATTATACCTTTCATTAAGCATTAAAATTGACCATTTCTCCTTCAACGTCCACTGAAACCCAATAAATATCTTCTTCACATTGAACTACGGTATGTTGATCAAGATGTTGGGAAACAAACGAAATAGTCTTGGGTTCATCTTGTTCAAATAAGAACACTCCTCACCGGGACATTTTCACAACAACATGCCAAATTGGATTTGAAGGCAAAGTAATGAAGAATACTTGTTCTATTTGTGATGTCAAAATGAAAGGTTCATTATCAACTCGTTCATTTCTGTATATAATATAGCAAAAATTCACCAATGAAAACTGATATTGACCAACCTTACATCCACGAACTAGATCAACCCAATTACACTTTAACAATATATACTTCAACCTGTGTGGGTATACAACTTCAATGATGTCTATAAATTGACCATAGTATTAACCAGAATTGACGAATGGACAACCGATGCCACTATTTTGTGTTGCTCGTTTGCCGTCAACATCTTTAATGCGAAATCGAAAACCATTATCATCTATAGCTTTATAATAACGAGCCGTTATAGATAGACCCTCAGCCAGTTGGATAAATTCTTCAGTTAGCGTGGAGTCCCCTAACTCCCTCATCTTATGACCCTACATAATTCATAAAATTCAATAATGATTTATGCATAAAGAAATTAGTATAATACTTCCCTCATAACGATACTCAATTTATACGTACATAATCCTTGAACCAATCACGAAATGACGCATAACGAGATTGTTGAATTTGATACTCAGTCGCACGATACATATCTTCTTTCATCTCATTAATGTGTTTCCTACAAATGATAAAATGTTGTTTAAATGATCAACTTATGAAAAAATATAAAAGTTAAACAATAAAATTGATAAGATACTTATTGAATTAATGGTGCAACTGATGGAGTATTGAACAAGATATATCGATGCGCTTGTATCCACTCGATGTTGTCCATATCATATATGGTTCCTTCTCCAACTGGACCATCATGAATCCGAGAGGGATTATCTAATTTTTTTTCAACATCTGTAAGATATTCTGCACAAAAAGTATTACACTCATCCATCAAATATCCATTGGTTATTAATGCCTCTGAATGAGCTCTGTTGCGTACAAATCGTTTCAATGTACTCAAATACCGCTCAATAGGATACATCCACCTGAATTGCACTGGGCCAGCAGCCATTACTTCATCAGTTAGGTGCACTTTCATGTGGACCACAACATCAAAAAATGAGGGGGAAATAGTTTCTTAAAGTGACAAAGTGTAAGTACAATTCTGTCTTGCAAACTTTTTAAATCACTCATTCATTGATTTCTTAAACAAAGCTGTCTAAAAAAATTAATCATATCAATAAATGGCTGAACAAAATTGGGGGATAAAGAATTAAAAATTGCGATTGGAATCAATTGTTAAAGTATTATATGATTTTCATGACGTTTCAACCCTTTCAATGTCCTTCTCGTCAGATTAACACACTTTAAAATATTAGAAGAGTAACCATCACGCACCTTAAGCATCTTTAAAATTTAAAGAAATGTCTCTTTATCCCTTTTAGTCATCATATACTGTTCAGCAGGCATATATGCCTTGTTTCCCTCAACTAACTATAAATGAAATTGTTTCCTTAAACCCATTTCTTCCAAATCACAATGTGCATTAACATGGTCCTTTGATTTTCCACTCACACATAAAATGGTCCACAATATATTATCACAGACATTTTTTCAATGTGCATGACATCCAAAATTATGCCTTATCATGTTAGTTTTCCAATATAGAAGACTATAAAAAATACTTTTCTTTTTCCAATTGTGACTACGCTGCCGACCCACAGCTCGAATATTACGTAATGGATGAGCCACCAAATCCTGAATTTCATATACCATGTGGAAGTTTTCTTCCACAATCTGCGATAACATTTCGACTCCTGTCATGATCTTTGGTGTTGGGCTGAACTCTCTAGAACCATCAAATGCCACTCTACCCTTTTTGAACCTGTTCTGAGGGGGGAGAAAACATCAGTGGCCCATTTATGCCCATATTTTGGAATGTTTAATCCATACATAGTTTTTACTTCTATTGCAACATGGGCAAGCAAATTCTCCTTTCGTACGCCATCCTGATAAATTTGCATTAGCCGGGAAGTCATTGATTGTCCACAATAAAGAAGCCTGCAGTTTTAACATTTCATTCGTTTCACAATCATAAGTCATCACATCATCACCCCAAAATTCATTCAACTCATCAATCAATGGCTGAAGGTAAACATCAATCTTATCCTCCAGACATTTAGGTCCATCAATAAGAGTGGAAAGTAATATAAATTTTTGCTTCATAAAAAGCCACATAGGGAGATTATACGGAACCAATACCATGGGCCATGTGCTATGAGTTTCACCAACCATAGACTTGAATGGATTGAAACCATCTGCTACCAACCCCAATAGGACATTACAAACATCTTTAGAAAAATTAGGATGTCTCTTATCAAAATCCATCCATGCATGAGAGTCTTCCGGGTGGGTTAACATATCACTTTCATGAATTCTTTCTGCATGTCATCTCAATAAATTAGAAACATTAGATGTCATAAAAAATCTTTCCAACCTTGGTTTAAGGGGAAAGTAACACATTTGCTTTACGGTAATAGATTTTCCCTGTATCGCAATCTGACTTTGATGAGTCTGATTTCCCCTATTCTCTTTTCCACCTGGAAGCGCCACAAACCGTACAAATATCCAAATGAGTAGTTTCCTTTCTAAACAATATACAGTTGTTTTCACATGCATCTATGGTCTCATATGTGAAACTGAAGTTCTCTGTCAACTTACGAGCATAGTAATATGACTCAGGAATCTTACTGTTGGCAGGAAGAACCTTTTTCAATAACACCAACAGCAAGTAGAATGATGTGTCTAACCACTGATTCGATGTCTTCAAATGAAACTACTCAACGATAAATGACAATTTAGTGTAAAAAGTATATCCAGGATATAATTTTGTTTTTGTATCATCAAGTGCTTCATGAAACCTCCTCGAATCACGATCTTCACCAGAGAAAAGATTTATCTCACCTGTCTCAAGATTCTGGATGTTAATGCCTTCAGGATCTATAGCGACCCAGCCTTTTCTTACATTAATATTAAATTATTTCAAATATTAACAACATAATAGTATTACACATAGAGGATCCAAAGGTTTAGTGTCTTGGGCAAACTAGGACCACACATAACAAATACAACATCAACCATAAACATTTATTTAATTTCTTCTTCACTAGCTTCTTAATGGCACTTTTCCTCTCCTTAGTACATGTAGCCACCTGAGGATATACATCAAAATGGGTGATCTAGAAGCCTAGTAAGAGGATAGATAAGAACAATATAGCATGGGGTGAGCATAATCATATCATAGGTAAAAGATCATGAACATGAGAGGAGCATAAATAAAAGACTTGAAATGTGGAAATTCATAAAAATGAAACAACATGTCTTAGTGGTTTACTACCACACATACTTGTCAACCAAGACAGCATCTTGTTCACAAATAATTTCACATTTAATCATGAGATTCATCAATTTACCCACTGAATTTTAGCTCTATATAATTCCAAGTGCACCCATCACATTTAAACATTCATATTGTGCCATATAATTCTGGGTGCACCCGTCACATCATGACATTATCATTTATCATGCATGTAACAATGAACATATGAAATAAATGAACATAACTAACCCATTAAAAGGAATGGGTTTCATCTCATAAGAACACATTCATAAACTTTGGGTTCCCAAAATGAAAGAGGGAACAACATACTTGATACAAGAACCATCAACCTTGAATGAGAGGTAAAACATGAGTTCTTAAGAGAAGAGTTATTTTAGAAAATATTTGTATTGACATTAACTTCATTATAAAACATGTATATATCAGAAAAGGAAAGAAAATGATGAAAAAATTATCTTTAAGGAGTGACCATATCAAAATGGAGTGAAAGAGGTAGAACCCAAAGGATGAATGTTGGGTTCGATAATTTCCCCTTACCTTGTACCCAAATGCTTCCTTCTCATTAATGTAAAATATAATGAAATTATATTCATTAACTAGAAATATAGAACCATGTGTACATTAATAGGGTTTATTCTGGTTTCATTATGTCATATTATGTTCCTTTGGATGACTTATAGAGTTTAAAAACATTGTTCGGGGATGTTTGTTTTATGGTTTTTCTTGGGCGGTTCACTTGTATTCTTAAATTGAAGTTCGGGTAGAACATTAGTAAACATACATAAATAATATTACATGTTATTAATGATATTAAAGTATCTTTAATTATTTTATAATGAATTATATTAGATCCATTTGGGTGAATCATTAGATAAGAATTAAATGATGGTTATTTGGGTTAATTTGAGCGGTTTTTGGATCACAACGAACTTGTTTTATCTTATCACTTAGTAATATGGCCATAGGTTATTTACATAACTTTAAATAGAACATAATACATAATAAATATTCTGGTTCCACCATAAAAATGGTTTCATGACCAGATCTGAAGGTAGAAATGGAAGAAGAAAGTATGTCGTTCTTGAAGGTGATGAATTAACACCACATGAACAACGTTCTCTTTAAAAAAATAAAAGGAAAAGGGAAAGGGGTTTGGATGATATAATATCCCATTATAATCATAAAATTATAGTATGTGTATAATACTTGATTTACAATAAAATTTGTATTAAGATAGGTGGGGAGAGATAAAGAAATGAACTTGAACTTGGAAGGAAAATAAAGGAGAAGAGGGAGAGAAATTACCTCTTAAAACTTCCTCTTGAGATCCTATTTAAGGAAGATAGTATTGGTCTTTTGATGAGACCAGAAGCTTTTGGACGTGGGGGAGGGGATAGGTAAGGTGTTTAGGCAAATTTTAGAGAAGGATTGTATCTTTAGAGGTGAGAGGAAAAGAGGGTGTGAAGGGTGGCTTTTATAGTGGAGGGGAGAGGAGTTTCTTTAATATAAAATTGATTAGTTTATTATTTCCCCACAAGACAAGGAATAGTGAGTCTTGAATGACTAAGAATAGTAATTTTATAATTTAATCCCGAACCAAGTGGTCTTAAATCAGCAGAACATCACCCATGACCCTATAATTAGCTTATTTAGCTTATTTTGTAAATTACGGTATTTCACTATTCATCAAAAATTCAAGTATCTCAGAAAAATTCCAAAAATTTACCCCTACCATTTTTCTATGTTTATAATCCAAAAATGAAGTCCATTTTTCAAAAATAATTTTCTAAATATTATTAATTTAATATTTAATTAAAATCATAATTTACATAAAAAACAGTTTTTAAGATTAAAACAGATTTTGTAGTGCTTTCAAAAATTACGTAGGGTCTTATAAAATTATCTAAAAACTATAATACATTGATTAAATAATTTATGTATAAATTCTAGGGAAATAAAGATTCTTTTAAATTAATTAATTTATTATAATTAATTATTTATGACTTACAAAATTCCAAAACGTTTACTAAGGTCAAATTGTCACTTTCTAAGATGTCTAAATTTTATTTAATTATCCATAGGTAATGTTACTCTTATGTTGGATGATTTAATATTCATAATGTTCATATTAATATTCATAAGGGTATGTTACTATTCATAAGAGTAGGTCACTATTCACCAAAAATTATTTTTGTTTCATTAGACTCCAAAAATCATCCTGAACACAATTGTGTATGTCAGATTTTCAAAATTCC
The DNA here is from genome assembly GCA_963277665.1 of Viscum album. Classification (NCBI taxonomy): domain Eukaryota; kingdom Viridiplantae; phylum Streptophyta; class Magnoliopsida; order Santalales; family Viscaceae; genus Viscum; species Viscum album. The sequence goes on from OY728161.1 coordinate 1,880,151,911, forward strand.
AAACATAGGGGTGACAAAATTATTTTTAAAGGTCACTTATCACTTAGTAGTTCATTATTTTGTGTTTTCATGTTATTTTATGATGTCATTATAAGAAGGGAATTTCCATTGAAAAACTTTGGGTCCTTACATTCTTCCCCCTTTAAGAAATTTCACCCCTGAAATTTCACTTTACACAAACAGGTGAGGGTACTTATCCTTCATTGCCTCTTCTTGTTCCCAAGTTGCTTTCTCAAACTTATGGTTCCTCCACAAAACTTTAACAAGATTATTTTTCTTGTTGTGTAGAACCTTATCACTTCGGTCCAGAATCTTTACTGGCCTCTCCTCATAAGAGAGATCATCTTCCAACTGCACCACCTCTGAGTTTAGTACATGTGAGGGGTCTGGTATGTACTTCCTCAGTAGTGATACATGAAACACATTATGAACTTGATCCATATTTGGTGGAAGTGCTAGGCGATAGGCCACAGCTCCTATGCAGTCAAGGATCTCAATGGGGACCATATACCTAGGGATTAGCTTCCCTTTCTTCCCAAATCACAAGACTCTCTTCCATGGATATATTCGAGGGAAGGCTTTATCTCCAACGTCGAACTCCAAGTCCCTTTGACGGTTGTCAGCATAGCTCTTTTTCCAAATCTGAGCAGCTTTGATGTGTTTCAGGATGACTTGAACCTTCTCTGTCATCTCTTGAACAAGATCGGGTCCAAGTAGCTTTCTTTCTCCAACTTCATCCCAACAGGTTGGAGTTCTACATCGCTTTCCATACAGAGATTTATATAGAGCCATCTGAATACTTGAGTGGAAGCTATTTTTGTATGAGAACTCAACCAATGGGAGATGCTGATCCCAACCACCTTTCAATTCAAGAGAGAAGTCACTTATCATATCTTCAAGAGTTTGAATAGTTCTTTCAGATTGGCCATCAGTTTGGGGGTGATAGGCCATTCTGAAATTTAATTTAGTACTCAAAGAATGTTGAAGGATCCTCCAGAATTTAGATGTGAACCTTGGATCACAGTCGGAGACAATCGAGAGTGGAACACCGTGTAGTCTCACCACCTCCTTCTCATATATCTTTACAAGTTGTTCAAGCGAGAGGTCTTCCTGAATAGCGATAAAATGGTCAATCTTGGTGATTCGGTCAACCAAAACCCATATCGCATTATTTACCTTTGACGTATTTGGGAGACCCGTGACAATTTCCATAGTAACGTTTTCCCATTTCCACATGGGTATAGGCAATGGATGCATCATACCTTTGGACTTTTGTTGCTCAGCTTTAACTTGCTGACATACCAAGCACCTTGATATATATTCTGCAATCTCCTTCTTCATGATATCCCCCAGAAGTGTTCTTAGAGATTATGGTACATCTTGGTACTCCCAGTATGGATAGATAAAGATTAGCTATGTGCATTATCCAATAGCTCATTCTTTATCCCAGGTGATGAAGGTACACAAAGCCGCGTTCCAAACTGAATCACACCATCATCGTCGATATGGAACTCTTGCAGCTTCCCTTCCTTTACTGCATTCACCCTCTTTTGTATCTCCACATCATCCCTTTGTGCTTCCTTAATCTTCTCTTGGATGGATGGTTGCGCAATCATTTGGGAAAGGTAGGATGTATCCACTGCCCTTATGATTTCCAAATCCATTTTTTCATATCCAAGAAGATAGGGTCTTTCTCAATCCGCAACATGGATAGAGTAGCAGGTTCTTTTCTGCTTAGAGCATTAGCTACCTTGTTTGCCTTTCCCAGATGATAGTGAATAGAACAATAGTAATCCTTGATTAGATCTAACCATCTCCTTTGACGCATGTTGAGCTCCTTTTCTGTGAATATATACTTTAGGCTCTTGTGGTCGGTGTATATGTCACACTTCTCACTATAAAGGTAGTGTCGCCAGATTTTCAAGGAAAAAATCACAGCTTCCAGCTCTAGATCCTGCGTCAGGTAGTTCTCATCATGGAACTTCAACTGTCGTGAGGTGTAGGCTATCACATTATCATTTTTCATGAGTAAACAACCGAAGCCTTTCTTTGAAGCATCACTGTTTATCACAAAACTTTCTCCACCTTTTAGTAGTGTGAGTACAAGTGTAGTGATCAGCCTTCTCTTTAGCTCTTTAAAGCTCCCCTCACATTCTTCTATCTAGACATACTTTACCCCTTTCCTTGTTAGCTTAATTAGCGGGCTTGATAATCATGAGAAGTTTCTCACAAAACGTCGGTAGTACCCAGCTAATCCAAGAAAACTACAGATTTTTATGACACTAGAGGGCATGGGCCATTCCTCTATCGCCTTTGTCTTTGAAGGATCCATAGAAATTCCCTCACTTGTGATCACATGTCCCAAGAATGTGACTTGATTCATCCAAAAGTCACACTTGCTAAACTTGGCGTACAACTTCTCCTTTCTTAATGTCACCAACACAAGTCTTAGATGTTCTTTATGTTCCTCCTTGCTCTTGGATTAGATGAGAATATCATAGATAAAAAATACCACAAATTTTTTGAGGTAATGTCTAAAGACTCTATTAATCAAATCCATGAATATTTCAGGGGCATTAGTAAGTCCAAAGGGCATCACCAAAAACTCATAGTGCCCATACCTTGTATGGAAGACAGTCTTCTGAATATCTTCCTTCTTCACCTTTACCTGATGATATCCAAAACGAATATCCACCTTTGAGAAGTATTGAGCTCCTCTTAACTGATCGAAAAACTCATCAATCCTTTGGAGAGGATACTTGTTCTTTATAGTGATCTTGTTGAGTTCTCGATAATCGATACAAAGCCGCATTATTCTGCCCTTCTTCTTCACAAAGAGCACTGGTGCACCCCAAGGTGATTCACTAGGGCGTATGAACCCTTTGTCCAAATGCTCTTGCAGCTGCTTCTTTAACTCCTTCAGTTTGATAGGATCCATCCTATAGGGGCACTTCAAGATAGGAGTAGCTCCGGGTATGAGTTCAATTGAAAAATCTACCTCACGATCTGGGGGAATTCTGGGTAACTCTTTGGGAAATACACCATTGTATTCCCTCACAATGGGCATTTCCTCAAGGTTGGAACTTTCCTTTGACTCAACCATTTGGGCAAGGTATGCTTCTTCATAGGGAATAAACACCCACACCATAGAAGGATTTTTCAAAGGAGATTCATGATCTTCCTTGCATTTTTATAGGAGCATGGGATGGTTCAGAATATGAAAATATATATACTTTTCCCGAAAATTGATATGCGCTCTTTATAATGAGAGCCAGTCCATTCCCAATATAGCGTCGAATTCCACCAAGGGAAGTATTACGAGATTTTCCAGAAGAATCTTCCCACATATGCCAACATGAGAAGAGTCAAACACTTGGGTTGCAATGATTGCACCACTTGGTGTTTTTACAGATATATCTACTTCAAGGTTTCAGGGCTTCAATTCTATAGTTCTAACAATCTTGCAAGATATAAAGGAATGCGTAGAACCAGAATCAAATCAGACTTTTTCCATTCTTGTGTGAATAGGAATTGTGTCTTGTATGACTTTATTATCACGCTCCACCTCCGCAGTAGTGATGGAATAAGCCTTTCCTTGTTCATTTTTCTTTGGTGGTTGCTGACGCTGATTACCCTCGAGAGCTCGAGGTTTAGTGCACTGTTTTACATAGTGCCCTAGCTCCTTACAGTTGTACCATTGAACCATGAGTGGTTCTCTCCTTTCATCGGCTATATTCTCCATCCTTTTCGTGTCTTTTCAACACTCTTGAGCATGGTTTCCTTCTTTCCCACACATGAAGCATTTCCCCATCCCTTTGAGGCAATTCCCATGGTTCAACTTTCCACATTTTTGGCATGTGGGTCGTTGATTTTTCTTCCCACCTTTGTCACTAGATCCACTGGCTTGAAACTTCATCTTTCATTTCTTATCCCCATAGCCATGTGTCCATTCTCTAACTCCATCTCCAAATTGAGAGCACACCGAACAACATATTCATAACTCCCAAAGTCTTTAATTTCAAGAGCCTTTTGAAGGTGTGGTTTTAATCCACTAAAGAATCTATCGATTTTGCTATCATTTTTGATAACAAAACCGGAAGCATACCTTGCGAGCCTTGTGAAATTCGCTTCATAGGTTGTGACAGATTCTCCTTCTTTTTGCTTGAGCTCTATGAATTCTCTCTCCATCTTCGTGCAAAGAGTTCATGGGAAGTACTTATTAAGAAACATTATCATAAAGTCTTCCCATTCCATCTCTTCAATTTCCTCCCTTGGCTTGGTGTTCTTAATCAAAGACCACCATTGATCGGTTTCTCCATCTAGACGATAAACAGCTAGAGTCACCTTCTTCGTCTCATAATAGTGAAGCACAGAAAAGATCTTCTCCATGGATTTGAACCACTGTTCTGCAAATAGTGGATCGAAAGATCCACTAATCGTCGGTGGTCATTGCCGCATAAAACATTCGATAGCCAGTTGCTCCCTCTTTGGTGAAGGAGGATGTTCCCCATTATTATGGTTATTATTCATAACCTGATATAATTGGGTAATAATTTCCATGAAGTTTTGAACTCCACCTCCCAAATCATTAGGGATGTCATTCGGACAATCATTGCATTGGCCCTCGCATGTGTTATTGGCCTGATTTCTCCTAGTTCCCACCATTTTCAAAAATAGAAAAGGTTAGAACAAAACATAAGTAAACAAGTCATGAATAACTTATTCATTTAAAAAATTATACCAAAAACATAACATATGGGATCCCTAGGTAAATATTCTTGTGTGAATTTTTGTACTTAATCTCATACTAGAGGTTTTCTCTAGGGTTCACTAATCCTAATTCCCAAATTAACTAAACCCTGCCTCTGATACCAACTATAGCGAACCTTCCTTTTCTTACATTACTATTAGATTATTTCAAATATAAAAAACATAATAGTATTACACATAGATGATAGAAAGGTTTAGTGTCTTGGGCAATCTAGGACCACACATAACAAATACAACATCAACCATAAACATTTATTTAATTTCTTCTTCATTGGCTTCTTAGTGGCACTTGTACTCTCCTTAGTACATGTAGACACATAAGGATATACATCAAAAGTGGTGAGATAGAAGCCCAGTAAGAGGATAGATAATAAAAATATAGCATGGGGTGAGCATAATCATATCATAGGTAAAAGATCATGAACATGAGAGGAGCATAAATAAATGACTTGAAATGTGGCAATGCATAAAAATGAAACATCATGTATTAGTGGTTAACTATGACACATACTTGTGATCCAAGATATCATCTTGTTCACACATAATTTAACATTTACTCATGTGATTCATCACTTTACCCAATGCATTGAAGAGCTATATAATTCCGAGCGCACCCGTCACATTTAAACATTCATATTGTGCCATATAATTCCGGGTGCACCCATCACATCATAACATTATCATTTATCATGCATGACACAATGAAAATATGACATAAATGAACATAACTAACCCATGAAAATTAATGGGTTTCATATCATAATAACACATTCATAAACTTTGGGTTCCCAAAAGAAAGAGGAAACAACATACTTGATACAAGAACCATCAACCTTGAATGAGAGGTAAAACTTGAGTTCTTAAGAGTAGAGTTCTTTTGGAAAACATTTGGATTGACATAAACTTCATTAGAAAACATTTATATCCTAGAAAACGAAATACAATTATGAAAAAATGATCTTTAAGGAGTGACCATATCAAAATAGAGTGAAAGAGGTAGATTCCGAAGGATGAAAGTTGGGTTCGAGAATTTCCCCTTACCTTGTACCCAAATGCTTCCTTCTCTTTAATGTCCTATATAATGAAATTATATTCATTAATTAGAAATATAGAACCATGTGTACATTAATAGGGTTAATTATGGTTTCATTATGTCATATTATGTTCCTTTTGATGACTTATAGAGTTTAAAAACATTGTTCGGGGATGTTCGTTTTTATGGTTTTTCTTGGGCGGTTCACTTGTATTCTTAAATTGATGTTCGGGTAGAACATTAGTAAACATACAGAAATAATATTACATTTTATTAATGATATTAAAGTATCTTTAATGATTTTATAATGAATTATATTAGATCCATGTGGATGAATCATTAGATAAGAATTAAATGATGGTTATTTGGGTTAATTTGAGCGGTTTTTGGATCACAACGAACTTGTTTTATCTTATCATTTAGTAATATGGCCATAGGTTATTTCAAGAAATTTAAATAGAACATAATACATATTAAATATTCTGGTTCCACCATAAACATGGTTTCATGACCAGATCTGAAGGTATAAATGGAAGAAGAAAGTATGTCGTTCTTGAAGGTGATGAATTAACACCACACAAACAACGTTCTCTTTAATAAAATAAAAGGAAAAGGGAAAGGGGTTGGATGATATAATATCCCATTAGAATCATAAAATTATAGTATGTGTATAATACTGGATTTACAATAAAATTTAGATTAAGATAGGTGGGGAGAGATCAAGAAATGAACTTGAACTTGGAAGGAAAATAAAGGAGAAGAGGGAGAGAAATTACCTCTTAAATCTTCCTCTTGAGATCCTCCTCAAGGAAGCCATTATTGATATTTTGATGATACCAGAAGCTTTTGGACGTGGGAGAGGGGATAGGGAAGGTTTTTGGGCAGATTTTAGAGAAATCTTGGAGCTTGAGAGGTGTGAGTAAAACAGGGTGTGAAGGGTGGCTTTTATAGTGGAGGGGAGAGGGGTTTCCTTAATATAAAATTGATTAGTTTATCATTTCCCCACAAGACAAGAAATAGTGAGTATTGAAAGACCAATAATAGTAATTTTATAATTTAATCTCAAACCAAATGGGCTTACATCATCAGAACATCACTCATGACCCTATAATTAGCTTATTTAGCTTATTTTGTAAATTACGGTATTTCACTATTCATCAAAAATTCAAGTATCTCAGAAAAGTCCCAAAAATTTACCTCAACCATTTTTCAATGTTTAGAATCTAAAAATTAAGTCCATTTTCAAAAATAATTTTCTAAATATTATTAATTTAATATTTAATTAAAATCATAATTTATGTAAAAAAAGTTTTTAAGATTAAAACTGATTTTATAGTGCTTTCAAAAATTACGTAGGGTCTTATAAAATTATCTAAAAACTATAAGACATTTATTAAATAATTTATGTATAAATTTTATGGAAATACAAATTCTTTTGAATTAATTAATTAATTATAATTATCTATTTATGACTTACAAAATTCCAAAATGTTTACTATGGTCAAATTGTCACTTTCTAAGATATCAAAATTTTGTTTAATTATTCATAGGTAATGTTACTCTTATGTTGGATGATTTACTATTCGTAAGGTTTATATTACTATTCATAAGGGTATGTTACTATTCATAAGGGTAGATCACTATTCACCAAAAATTATTTTTGTTTCATTAGACTCTAAAAATCATCCTGAACACAACCGTGTATGTTATATTTTCAAAATTCCAAACATAGGGGTGACAAAATTATTTTTAAAGGTCACTTATCACTTATTAGTTCATTATTTTGTGTTTTCATGTTATTTTATGACATAAATATAAGAAGGTAATTTCCATTGAAAAACTTTGGGTCGTTACATTCTTCCCCCCTTACGAAATTTCACCCCCAAAATTTCACTTTACACAAACAGGTGAGGGTACTTCTCCTTCATTGCCTCTTCTCGTTCCCAAGTTTCTTCCTCAAACTTATGGTTCCTCCACAACACTTTGACAAGATGGGTTGTCTTGTTGCGTAGAACCTTATCACTTTGGTCCAGAATCTTTACTATCTTCTCCTCATAGGAGAGATCATCTTCCAACTGCACCACCTCTGAGTTTAGTACAAGTGAGGGGTCTTGTATGTACTTCTTCAGTAGTGATACATGAAACACATCATGAACTTGAGCCATATTTGGTGGAAGTGCTAGGCGATAGGCCACGGCTCCTATGCGGTCAAAGATCTCAAATGGTCCAATATACCTAGGGCTTAGCTTCCCTTTCTTCCCAAATCGAATGACTCTCTTCCATGGAGATATTCAAAGGAAGCCTTTATCTCCAACGTCGAACTCCAAGCCCCTTCGACGGCTGTTAGCATAGCTCTTTTGCCGACTCAGAGCAACTTTGATGTGTTTCTTGATGAATTGAACCTTCTCTATCATCTCTTGTACAAGATCGGGTCCAATTAGCTTTCTTTCTCCAACTTCATCCCAATAGGTTGGAGTCCTACATCGCTTTCCATACAGAGTTTCATATGGAGCCATCTGAATACTCGAGTGGAAGCTATTGTTGTATGAGAACTCAACCAATGGGAGATGCTGATCCCAACCACCTTTGAGTTCAAGGGAGAAGGCTCTTAGCATATCTTTAAGCGTCTGAATAGTTCTTTCAGACTGGAAATCAGTTTTGGAGGTGATAGGTCGTGCTGAAATTTAATTCAGTACTCAAAGCATATTGAAGGCTCCTCTATAATTTAGATGTGAACCTTGGATCACGGTCAGAGGAAATCGAGAGTGGAACACCATGCAGTCTCATCACTTCCTTCACATATATCTTTGCAAGTTGTTCAAGCGAGAGGTCTTCCCGAATAGCAATAAAATGGAAAGTCTTGGTGAGTTGGTCAACCACAACCCATATCGCATTATTTCAGTTTGACGTCTTCGGGAAACCCGTGACAAAGTCCATAATAACGTTTTCCCATTTCCACATGGGTATAGGAAATAGATGCATCATACCTTTGGACTTTTTTCACTCAGCTTTAACATGCTAACATAACAAGCACCTTGATATAAATTCCGCAATCTCTTTCTTCATGTTATCCCACCAGAAGTGTTCTCGGAGATCATGGTACATCTTGGTACTCCAAGGATGGATAGAGAAATTTGAGCTATGTGCATTATCCAATATCTCCTTCTTTATCTCAGGTGATGAAGGCACACAAAGCCGTGTTCCACACCGAATCACACCATCATCATCGATATGGAACTCTTGCATCTTCCCTTCCTTTACTGCATTCACCCTCTTTTGTATCTCCACATCATCCCTTTGTGCTTCTTTAATCTTCTCATTGATGGATGGTTGCACAATCATTTGGGAAAGTTAGGATGTATCCACTGCCCTTATGATTTCCAAATCCATTCTTTGAATATCCAAGAAGATAGGGTCTTTCTCAATATGCAACATGGATAGAGTAGCAGGTTCTTTTCTACTTAGAGCATCAGCTACCTTGTATTCCTTTCCAGGATGATAGTGAATAGAGCAATCGTAATCCTTGATTAGCTCTAACCATCTCCGTTGACGCATGTTGAGCTCATTTTGTGTGAATATATACTTTAGGCCCTTGTGGTCGCTTTATATGTCACACTTCTCGCCATAAAGGTAGTGTCACCAGATTTTCAAGGCAAAAATCATTGGTGCCAGCTCTAGATCATGCATCGGGCAGTTCTGCTCATAGATCTTCAACTGTCGTGAGGCGTAGGCTATCACATTATCATTTTGCATGAGTACACAACCCAGGACTTTCTTTGAAGCATCATTGTATATCAAAAAACATTCTCCACCTTTTGGTAGTGTGAGTACAGGTGAAGTGATTTGCCTTCTCTTTAGATTTTTGAAGCTTACCTCACATTCTTCCATCCAGACATACTTTACCCCTTTCCTTGTTTTCTTAGTTAGCGGGCTTGAAAATCATGAGATGTTTCTCACAAAACATCGGTAGTACGCATCTAATCCAAGAAAACTACGGATTTATGTGATACTAGAGGGCCTGGTCCATTCCTCAATCTCCTTTTTCTTTGAAGGATCCACAGAAATTCTCTCACTTTTGATCACATGTCCCAAGAATGTGACTTGATTCATCCAAAAGTCACACTTGCTGAACTTGGCATACAACTTCTCTTTTCTTAATGTCACTAACACAAGTCTTAGATGTTCTTCATGTTCCTCCTTGCTCTTGGAGTAGATGAGAATAACATCGATAAACACTACCACAAATTTGTCGAGGTAATGTCCAAAGACACTATTCATCAAATCCATGAAGATTTCAGGGGAATTAGTAAGTCCAAAGGGCATCACCAAAAACTCATAGTGCGCATACCTTGTACGGAGGGTAGTCTTATGAATATATTCCTTCTTCACCTTTACCTGATGATATCCAGAATGAATATCCACCTTTGAGAAGTATTTAGCTCCTATTAACTGATCGAACAAGTCATCAATCCTTGGGAGAGGATACTTGTTCTATATGGTGATATTATTGAGTTCTCGATAATCGATACACAGCCACATTGTTCCATCCTTCTTCTACACAAATAGCACTAGCGCACCCCAAGGTGATGCACTAGGGCATATGAACCCTTTGTCTAAATGCTCTTGCAGCTGCTTCTTTAACTCCTCCAGTTCTATAGGATCCATCCTATAGTGTCACTTCTAGATAGGAGTAGCTCTGGTTATGAGTTCAATTGAGAACTCTAAATCACGATCCGGGGGAATTCCGGGAAACTCTTTGGGAAATACATCATCGTTTTCACTCACAATGGGCATTTTCTCAAGGTTGGAACTTTCATTCGACTCAACCATTTGGGCGAGGTATGCTTCTTCATAGGGAATCAACACCCACACCATTGAAGTATTTTTCAAAGGAGATTCATGATCTTCCTTACATTTGTATAGGAGCATGGGATGGTTCAGAATATGAAAAGATATTTCCTTTTCCCGACAGTTGATATGAGCTCTATATAACGAGAGCCATTCCATTCCCATTATAGCGTCGAATTCCACCAAGGGAAGTATTACGAGATTTTTCAGAAGAATCTTCCCACATATGCCAGCAGGAGAAGAGTCGAACACTTGGGTTCCAATGATTACACCACTTGGTGTTTTTACAGATATCTCTACTTCAAGGTTTCAGGGCTTTGATTCTATAGTTCTAGAAAACTTGCAAGATATAAAGGAATGCGTAGAACCAGAAGGGCGGTGACCAGAGGGCAGGGGGCGGGGGTGGAGGGGGTGGGGGCGGAGGGCAGCAGGTGGAGGGTGGTGGGCAGAGGGGGCGGAGGGCAGCGAGGGGACGAGTGGTGAGGGGTGGAGTGCGGCAAGGGGACGGGCGGTGAGGGCGGAGGACGGAGGGCGACGGGGGACAGGTGGTGGTACGCGGGTAGGATTTCACGAGGGGAGGGGGTGGGGGCACCGAAGCTTTTTTTTAGGGCAGCGACCGCCAAAGGCGGTTGCCCGTTTCAGGGGGCTCCAAAGACCATTTCTCTAGTAGTGATAGGTGGACTTCAACCGCACATGGGCATGAATGTATCCCCCTAAATAAATCTCTATATCTGATGTGTTTGTTAAAGTGTATGCAATATTTAGTAGATCATTGATGAATCTGATTTTGTTTTCAACAACTACAAGAAAAATTTATATTTACTGAGCATGATTTTGTAGGCATGGTTATTCATGTAAATCTTAGACATCCTTGGTTATATATCTCTTCTTTTCTAAAACAGGTTATCCCATGTGGACTTGAAGTTGATTAACTAATGAATCATTGCAAATAGGACCATGTGATATCATTCCATTCCTCATGTTTTCATGAAATATTTTTCAAAGGATATTTTTTTTAGATGCTCTATCCGTTTAGAGGATCCCACTTTCCATTTGCATATTGATTTTCAATAAGGCGGAGAAAAGATTGTGAACATATTGTATTATTATATGTGATGATATTTAAAACAAAAAATGGGGAGAGTGGTGATACTTAATTTTATTTTTTATGAGTAAGTCAATTTGTGCTGGTAGATGAAGTGATGAATCTAGGAAAATTGTTAGGAATTCATAGGAGAGATGTCAGAATTTGTTAGATGTAGTGCTTGAGAGGTCAGAATTTATGTTTGAGCGGGGATATGAATTGAAGATATCTATGTATTCATTTTTTTGTCTTACATAAAAATTATATATGGCCCAACACCTATAAAAAACAACCGTTGGTAGACCTCAACCGTACAAATGTGGTCCTTGTATAATGCTCTTAGAAAGTACTGAGCCACAAATAAAATAAGAGATAAACTGCGGAGACAGTTCTTGAAGCGAGGCGGCACCAGGAAATTAAAATCTTCATTTAGCACATGTCACAACTTTTCTTATAAATTATTGGACTGCTACTGAGACGTTTCAATGTGGGATAGAACGTTAGTACTGTTCACCCGCGATTAAAAAGACAGAAATAACCAGTTTCGTCCTATCAGGACAACCAGACATCGCAAGTCTTCATGTTAAAGATCGGACGAACCAAGGCATGGCATGCATTCAAATGATTTGGAATGTATGTGAATTATTCTCATCACATGAAGGAGTTGGAAGAATTATTCTCATCACTAAGAAATCGCAAGATATGAACGAACGTGAGAAGCCTCCATATTCGCAAACGTACAAGGATCACGCCAAGGAACTGTAGACAGTGATCATGATCCTGCGACTCACTCTGGTGGATACGCAAATATAACATGCATTTTATTGCATGAAAATTATGCAACTCAGTTGGTTTCATGAGATCATATGAGACTGATCATGTTTATCTCATACGATATGATATAACTTGGGCTTAGAATGAGGCTATGAATTTTGGGGTGAAGTAGATTGAGATTGCAAGAAACTTGTGGATCATGAGACGGTTGAGAAATGTGAGAAAAAATATAGTTTTCAAGATCAAATATGAAAATAATAATAAAGTCATCATTGGCTAATAACTGTTTGGTATACAAGCCGAGAAATATGAGAAGAAAATTGAAGATGAAGAAAAATGACACACAACACAAAGGAGATTTCAAGATTTTTCACAATTAAAATTTCAGACTACAATTACATCAATTTATATACCCACAACATCAAATGCATAACATTTATGTTGGTACAAAGAAATATCAAAAAAATTAAATACAGAGAATCTATGACGGTACAAGGAAAGACCAAAATATTAAATGCAGAGCATTTATGACGGTACAAAGATATAACAAATATTTAAATGCAGAGCATTTATGATGATATAAAGATATATAAAATCCTTAAATGCATAGAATTTAAATTCATTCAAATAAAAAACAAATTATGCGGACCCGCATGAAATAAATGACGCAGAAAAAATACGCGAGCTGCTTGACCCGTGGGTTTTTTGTTTGCAATTCCAATACTCCCCTTCAAACAAAAATTGGCTTCATTCCGAGCATCATTCTGAGTTTTTTGAATAAATCTGTCAGTAATTCCTTTGTGAAAATATCATCCCCCTGTTCCATAGTATGACAATATTCCAATTTTATCGTTTTCTTCTTCACATGATCTCTCAGAAAATGGAATCGGGTGTCAATATGTTTTCTTATTCCATGCTGCACCGGATTTTTGGCAAGTTCAATTGTTGAATTGTTATCCACATATATCAATGTGGATCCATCCTGTGGATGCTTCAACTCGTTCAGAAAATTTCTCAACTAGATTCCTTCACAAACAGTGGATGATGTTGCCACGTACTCTGCTTCACAAGTAGACAAGGCGACCACACTTTTCTTCCTTGAATTCCACGTGAAAGAAGTCGATCCAAGGAAAAATACATACCCAGTGGTGCTTTTTCTTTCATCATGGTCGCCTCCCTAGTCACTGTCTGAGTATCCATGTATATTTTCTTTTTCATTGTATGGATAAAAAAGACCAAAATCCACTGTTCCTTTAACGTACCTGAGGATAAGTTTTGCCGCTAACTAGTGTGACTCTTTCAGATCTTCCATGCATCTGCTTAGAATCCCAACACTATAGACAATATCAGGCCTTGTGATTGTGAGATACCTCAGCCTTCCAATCAGACTCTTGAACATAGTTGATTCAACACTTCTTCCTTCTCTATCTCTTGTTAGTTTTAAGCTCATTGACATAGGTGTGTTTACAGCATTGCAATTGGCCATCTTAAATTTTTCAAGCAACTCTTTATCATACCTCTTCTGAGAAATATAGACGCCTCCATGTTGTTGCTTTACTTCTATGCCCATAAAGAAGGACATGAGACCTCTGTCAGTCATCTCGAACTCCTTGAACATTGCCTTCTTGAAATCATCGAACATTTGTCGACTATTCCCTGTAAATAGTGAATCATCAACATACTAGCATGCAATGAGTATATCGCCATGATCATTCTTCTTGTTGTAAACTGCATGCTCAGATGGACATTTGGTGAATCCGTTCTCTCGAAGATAGCTTTCAATGCGTGCATTCCAAGCACAAGGAGCCTGCTTCAACCCATAAAGATATTTCTTCAATCGATAATCTTTTTCTTCCTCCCCCTGCATAACAAAGCCTTCAGGATGGTCTACATAGACCTCTTCCTCTAGAATTCCATTCAGGAATGCATACTTCACATCCAATTGGTAGATCATCCAACTGTGATGAACAACAAGAGAGATAATCATTCTCATAGTGTCAAGGCAAGCAACAAGAGCGAATATTCTTCATAGTCCACCCCATACTTCTATTTGTACCCCTTTTCTATGAGCCTTGCCTTGTAGCGATCGGTTTCACCATCAACATTTCGCTTGATCTTGTACACCCATTTGACACAAATGGATTTCTGGCTATTAGGAAGTGTGGTCAACTCCCATGTGTCATTTTTCTCTATGGCGTGAATTTATTCTCCCATAGCCATTCTCCAACATTCTTCCCTTACGGCTTCCTGAAACGTCAGAGGCTCGTGATCTGCATATAGGAAAAAAAGATTTACCTCTTCGATTTGCTCATAAATGTTGCTTATGATATTCATTTTTATGGTCATCATGGGTGAGGATGAGCTCGTCAAATTTTGACTTGAGGGATTCCTTTCAGTAGTTATGTAATGTACTCCTGGACTCCTCTGTACTGATGATGTGCCCGGGGAAGGTGTTGCTGGCGTTTTCTCCCGATGATCACGCCTTTCTTCAGGATCTTCTGTTTCGACTGGAATCTCTTTGTTTGGTTCTTCATCATTCCACTTCCAAGTTTCTTCCTCACTAAAGACCACATCTCAACTCACCACTAATTTATTGGTTAGTGGATTGTAGAGCTTATAGGCTTTAGACTCTTCACTGTAGCCGATGAAGATGCACTTTTCACCACAATCATCAATCTTCCTTCTTCTCGATTCTGGAACTTTAGCGTAGGCAACACACCCGAAAATTCTTAGGTGTTCTATGCTCAGTTTGTAGCCACTTCATGCCTCTTGTGGTGTCATGTTTCTGACGCTCTTGTTTGGACACCGATTGAGAAGATAGGCAGTACATGCCACTGCTTCCGCCCAGAAGTTCTTTGGCGAGCCTTTCTCCTTCATCATGGTCCTCATCATGACGAGGATGGTGCAGTTATTCCTTTCTACAATTCCATTCTACTGTGGCATGTAGGAAGAAGTATATTGTTGTTTGGTGCCTTGTTCCCTACAAAAATCTTGAAATGCATTTGAAGTGTATTCTCCACCTCTATCAGATCTGAGAACTTTGATTCTAAAACCACTTTCAGCTTCAACACGAGATTTTAATATTTTAAAGATCGAACATGTAGAAGATTTTTCTTTGATACAATACACCCAAAGATTCCTGCTAAAATCATCAATGAAGGTAATAAAATAGCTATTACCTCCAAGTGAGGGTGTTTCAAGCGGTCCGCAAATATCAGCGTGAACTAACTGAAGTGGTTCATTTGCTCTTCTAGACACTCCACTTGGGAAGGAGTTCCTTTGTTGCTTGTCGAGTGTACACGCCTCACACACATGATTTGGAACTTCAATTTCCGGCAATCCGCGCACCATGCTTGATGAGGATAGAAGTTTAATCTCGCTAAAATTTTGATGTCCAAATCGCAGTTTCCATATCCATGAGTGATTCTTCATGAGTCCCAAAAGACACTCCTTGGCCTTTGTGTTGATTCGTAGTGGAAACATGCGATTCTTTGCCATTTGGACATTAGAAACAAGTCTCTTGTCAGAATCCCTTATAGACAAAGAAGAATTATCCATGTTTATAACATACCCCTTCTCTAAGAGTTGGCCAAGAATAATGATATTGTTTTTCATGTTTGGTACATAATACACATTAGAGATGTAATTTAGCTCACCATTCTTCTGATAGATTTGGTTTTACCTTTTCCAATCACAGGTACCTTTGATGTGTCGCCAAAGCTTACGTTACCACGAACTTCTTCTATGAGTTCCTCGAACAGTTCATTGTTACCACTCATGTGGTTGCTTGCACCCGTGTCGAGATACCAAACATCAGGGCATTCACATGCCTTTTCTTGTGCGAGGAGGAGTGTGGTACCTTCTTCTTCATGATGAGATGTTTCATTATAGTTGGATCGTTCATCATGATCCACTTTGCTCTAACAATCAGAAGCATAATGTCCAAATTTCTTATAGTTGTGGCATTGAATGTTCTTTGTGTTTCCACGACCACGCATGAATCGTCCTCCACCATTCCCTCTTCCACAAAAGCTGGTAGGATTTTGTTGCTTTTTTTGATGGCTTGGATAATATCCAAGCCCTCTTCCTCTTCCACGATGACTGACTCATTGCATGTGGCCATTATTTTGTTCTTGTAGAGTAAAATTGGACTCCAAGGCATGCTCTATTGTTGAAGACATACCTGCTTCACTCGATCAACAACTTTGAAGACGGTGGCAAGGATATCCCAAGCTTGCTTGCGTGATGTTTCTTCGGAAATCTTTTCGAACGTTGATTCATACAACCCTTGATAGAGGAGGAACAATGCCTTGTTCTCTTTCTTTCTTTTATTTTCAAGGGCTGTCTTTTCTTCATTCATGAAGGAAGCTTCTTCCACCATAGAGGGTACAATATATCCATTGGTGATGATCTCCCATAATTCTTGCAACCCGAATAATGCCTTAATTTGAATGCACCATCTTTTGTAGTTGTCCTTAGACAGCTTCAGAACTTGCAACTGGATTGAGACCATCTTTTTTAAATTGGAGAATCTTGGGAACCACCTCTGATACCAGTTTATTGGCTATACAAGCCAAGAAATATGAGAGGAAAAATTGAAGATGAAGAGAAATGGCACACAACACAAAGGAGCTTTCAAGATTTTTCACAATTAAAATTTTGGTCTACAATTACATCAATTTATAGACCCACAACATTAAATGAATAACATTTATGTTGGTACAAAGAAAGACCAAAAAAATTAAATACAGAGAATCTATGACGGTACAAGGAAAGACCAAAATATTAAATGCAGAGCATTTATGACGGTACAAAGATATACCAAATCTTTAAATGCAGAGCATTTATATCATTACAAAGATATACCAAATCCTTAAATTCATAGCATTTAAATTCATTCAAATAAAAAATAAATGATGCGGACCTGCATGAAATAAATGATGCAGAAAAAAAACATGAGCTGCTTGACCCGTGGGTTTTTTGTTTGCAATTCCAACAATAACATTATCTTAAACCATAAAAAATAATCATAAACTATTGTAAGAGTTTTCAATTTTCTGAAGAGGTTATTCATATGTTGGCTGTGATCATATTTTTTTCAGACATTGTGAAGTGGTCATCCAATTGGACCCTATGAAGTATAGTGTGATTCTATGATTTTGAAGAATTGTATGTTGTAAATACATATGAGTATAGTGTAGGATATGTGATTGGAGTTTCTAACCAATCACAACCAGGAGTAGGATCTCTTAGAGACCAAACCATATAATTTTTTTTGCGTTCCTTTGTTATTTTCTATTACTTAATTCATAGGATGTCATTGAATTTCATGAGTAGTCTTATGAAAAAAATTGTAAAATCCACCACTGATTAAACCCCCCAATATTAGTGGTATTAAATCCCCATAGGCACTTCACATTACATTTAATTTGTGTTTTTTCAAGTGTTTTGAAGGTATTTTTTCATTTATTTCTCTTCTGTTCTTTCTTATTCAATATTTACACTACTAAAGATAGTGTTTTTATCAGCACTAGAAAATGCTTTTAACGGCGCTAGAAAAATGTTGTTAATTTTATTGAAGATAGGGGGGGTCCCCTTTAACAAGGTTAAAAAACGTTGATAAAAGGTGTCCTTTATCCACGCTAAAAAAAGCGCTGATAAAGACCCCCTTTATCAACGCTATTCCGAGCACGAATAAAGGACCACTTATCTGTGCTTTAATTAGTGCTGATAAAGGCCGAGATACCTATAATGTGCTGTTTATATAATCGTACACCCACCAACAACACCTGCACATATAAACAACACAGTCACCAGAAGCACCTGCACAACACACACACACCACCTACACAAAACAACACCTTCACAACGCACACAAGAACAAATCAGGTCACACAAGGGTTTAACAAACAATGTTTTATATAATTACATTTATAATTATCCAAAAAATAGTTAAACACATTAATGTTTCATCCTTGGATATCTGTGATCCCCTCTCAAAAATGTTTGCGCCCATAGTATTAGTTGCCGAAAAAAATCATCCCAACTCAAGCAGAAGGTTCCATCTATATAAGAAATCAAATATTATGTTAGTAATGCAGAATTAAATTAAACATTAATATGAAAGAATACAATAATAAAATGTTATTTTTTAATAAAAAAAGACACATTTGGAGTTATACAGGTCACATCGTGCATCGTATTGAGGTGGGGTTGATTCCTAAACGTGACAAATGAGTTATGGATCGTTGTCCTAGAATATCAAAACAATATGAATGAGTTTTCTAAGTTTTGTGTATGTATGATATTTTTTTTAATAAAATTAATATCAAGTTTAAATGAAATATTCAGATTTATACCAGTAACATTGTTCATCAGATTGAAGTGTGGTTGATTCCTACACGTCACAAATGACTCATGAATTATTGTTCTAAAGTATCAAAACAATCCGAATGAGTTTCCTCAGTTTTTAGTATGAAAGTTTTGTTTTTTTAATAAAATATCATTTCAAACCGAAAACACCCATTTTGAGTCATATCGATTGCATCGTACGGCGGTTTGAGATGGTATTACTTCATACACGTCAAAAATGACTTTCGAATCGCCATCCTAAATTATGAAAATAGTCAGAGGGTGTTTTCTTGGTTTTTAGTGAGTGAAGCATTTTGAGATAAAATATAAATTTTAAACTGATAACAGACACTATTAGTCACACTGGTTGTCACGAACCAAGCCGGGTCACCATCTGACCCGGCACCCGACCTAGTTAGCGGCATGGCCCGAAGGGCATTCCTGATCCCCATGGGCTGACACAAGTGCCCGAGTATCAATACTAACACATGTGAACGATTTACCCAAAATAGTATACACAAAATAACTGACAAGATAAATAAAATAAAACTAAAAACAGACGACCAAACAAGACCTTAAACTAAAAATAGGTTTAAGTCTTCAATTCAACTAAAAACCCAAAGTGAACAACAACAAAGATAGAGAACTAAAACTCTAATACCAACATCTAAGCGACATGAGAAGCCGCATCCTCTAGATACCAACACCAACCTGCACATAAAGACCAACAACATCCAGAACCACTACCACTAAGCAGGATGTCTCAACCTAGAATACACAAAGAACAAGGTCTACATACACCCAAAGGTGTATGTTGGGTGTGAGTTAAGAGCCCAGTAGGACATCACCCAACAAAAGGTTCCACGTATAAACATTAAATGAAAAATACATTTGAAGTCTAAATAAATGAAAGTTCGCCAAAGCTTGGACAATTTTAAAGAAATAGTTTCTATAAAGAAAACACTTTCAAAGAGAACAACTTAATTAAAAAAACACCCTTGCAGTTAAAAACCCTAACCTTCAAGAAAACTCAAAAACTACACTGTATGCCAACAGTGAGTGTATAGTAGTCCAGGAGCACCAAAATTGGGAGAGGCCCTATAGGTATTAGCAAAAAGAATGGGACCCTAGAACATCGCGTCTCGATGAACAATTATATAGGAAACACAAAAAAATACGTTCTCGTGCACGAGCCACTAGTAGGGCAACACATCCATAACCTAGTGGTCTCCAATCCTCATCCAAAGTTTAGTTAGTGTTGTAATCGTCAATCCAGCTATGTGAAACTGGGTCATAGCCACTTCTGTATCACTAGCATACTACATCTAGTCCACCCACCTAGTACCCAGACTTCCCTTTTTAGTGCTCAAGATATTCCAATTTCACATTTCATGTCAATCTCAAATGAACAAAAACAAACATGGTGTTACCTAAACCCAACACCACATTTACACACACACACAAAATCCATTTGAAATAGTACGCACACAAAAATACTTTACCCAACTCAATAAAAATAATTTATGCATTGCTAATAATTGTTTATTGAAAACATTTTATATTTTCATCGTTAATAATTTTTATTAAAACGTATTAAATTATTTGTAAGCAATTTTTTTAAAAAAGAAACATAACACGACTTAGCACACAAAACCAACTCAGCCCTCCTTCATTACCCAAACACACCCAATGCCACATCAAGAAGACAAATTGCACCACTCACATCAACTAATAACCCAACCTTATGGTTAAAAGACCACTCTCACGATTAAACAAGACACTAGAAATTTTATTAAGCAATTTCAAAATATGACACAATACTTTGGACACCAAAAGTCCACTCAAACCCTCTATTTGAACAAAACGCATGTGAACGCTACACCAGAACACAAACCACACACTTTTCACATTTTCACAAAACAAACGGAAAACTTTATAAAACACTTGAAGACATCTCACATAGGTTTTCATAGGAACAACGTACTCAACCTACACAACACCTTCACTTACGACCAAATACATGCAATGCCATGTTGAACACAATTAGCACTACTTGCACAAATGAAAAGCTAATTGAACATATTATTAAATACTAACAATTTACTAAAGATAAGTTTTCAACCAATGAACTCACCCACCCATATGAAATACAACCAAAAAAATCTAACACATGTAAGACTTCAAGAAAAATAAATCCGCACCCAAAAAAAATAGCCAATGAACTTTATAAACTAACTAAGCAAGCAAATGAATTCATTAAATAATGTTTAAAACGCAGAACTACCTACCTAGGTATTGGAAAACTATAAAAAATCAGTGCGTGACTCCAAATGCACACCCAACGCACCACATCGGATCCAAAATGAACCTTAAAAAAGACAAGATATCCACAAAAGCATTAAGATCGAACCAAATTCAGCACAACTGGCAGCCCAGAAAACATGAAACTCCTACCCGCCACTCTACCAAAAGGAAGAACAAATTGTTTAAACAGAACACACTTGTGGCAGAGATATTAGAGGTTGTTCGAGCATGTTAGAGAGGTTCCAAAGGTATGCCACGCTGAAAAAATCTGTCCATGAAGGGATGTGCGGCCAAGGGGATATGCGTGAGGGTTTTTCCTGGGAGATAGGGGAGGAACATGTGGCTGTCTGGCGAGGTGAAGAGCACTGGTCCGAGCGGGGGAGGTAGGGCGCTGGCCGGGTAGAAATTGGACGAAGGTCGGCAATCGGGGCGGCGTAGCGGGTGTCCAGGAGGGCAGCCAAATAGTGGGGCTGGAGGGGAGTTGAGCGGAGGGCTGGCCAGGAGGTCGGGTTGGCGGTGCATGTTGGCCGGCTGGGAGGAGGGTCTCCGAAAGGGAAGCAGGGGTGCCGAAAAAAGGAGTGGAAGGGGATGGGGATTCTATCTGCTGGTAACACGCACAGAGGGAGGGGTTGACCAGCGGCATGAGCAGGAGAGTAGGGGAAGGGGGACTGTCGGAGGTGTGGTGCTTCGAACCAGGTGGGGGGGGGGGGGGTCTAACGGGGAAGAAGAGAGGGAGGTAGGGGTGGCGTCCTTCAGTGTGCATGATAGGGGGAGTCTGCAGGTGTGGTGTAAAGGAGGTCCGGGGGGGAACCCTAAGGGGAAAAAACAAACAAACAAACAAATAAAAAAAGAGGAAAGTAAAAAAAACAAACAAAAAAATAAATAAATAAAGAGAAAAGTAAATAAATAATAATAATAACAACAACAAAAAAAATAATAATAAACTAAAATGAGAGTAATTATAATAAATAAACTTAAATATCATCATTAATATAAATAATAATAATACTCAATAATAATTAATAATATCCTCAAATAATAATATTACTATTATCAGTTAAACAATTAATTTAATTTTTATCCGACTTTTATTTTTTTATTTTACGACTCATTTGATTTTATTTATTCATTACTAATTTATTTCATTTAATTGATTGAGCATCGGTAGGTCACCCGGGGTACCAGGGAAGGCCGCGTGGTTTCAAAATCGTGCCTCGCCTGAGGCCGCGCAGTCTTAATTTTCATTGTATTCTCATTTTATTATTCGTCGCATAATTTTCATTTACCTTGAACATCGGGCGGGCCGCGCGGCTTCGACAGTGGCATGTTGAAAGCTGTCATGGCCAAAACTCCCATTTATCAGCACAAAAGTGCAAGACCCCAGTCTGGATCGGCCCACATTTCATATAAAAAGAATAATAATAATTAGAAGCAGATAAAATTATAAGATAAAAATAAAAATTAGAAACATGATGCAGCGCAATGTCCGGGTGTGACACTGGTCACACTGTGTGCTGAATTGAGGTGTGGTTGATTTCTACACATGACAAATGACTCATGGATAAATTTCTTAAAGAATTAAAATAATATGAATGCATTTGCTCAGTTTTTAGTATGTAACTTGCTTTGTCACGAACCAAGACAAGATGCCATCTGATCCAACACCGAACCCAGTTCGTGACATGACCCGAAGGGCGTTCCCGATCCCCATGGGCTGACAACTAGTGGCTGGCATCATATATAAATAGAGTAGGAACGATTTCAACCTAATAACTATGATCAAATAAATAAACTAATCAAAATGAGCATGCAACAACAACCCACAACAAAACATAAATAAATAAACAACAAATCTAGATACAATATTCAACTAAACAGACTAAAGACTAAAACAAGAAAAATAAAACTGAGAACAAACTAAAACTAGACCAAGCTACCACTATCTCCATGTGACATCTTGGTCACCTCCAACCACATGACCAAACCCAGTACAACCACGACCACCTGAACCAGGATACCTGAACAAATGTTGATCCTGCCAAACAGCTCGGGTTTACCAACACCGAGTGGTATAGGTAGGGTTTGAGCTAACATCTCAGTAGGAAATTACCACATATTCCAAGTGTTTCCCAAAACAGTCCATTAACACTAGTTTGAAATACAATTATAAAAGTAGATTTTTCACATTTTATTAAACAACCACATCTTTACCATTTCAAAGGCCAACACATGCCACCATCCATTTTTCAAGAAAACTACCATTTTATAACAAAAACCCAACACAAACAACACTAGTAACAATTTTCAATGGAAAAAATTTAAATTGAAAACAATTTCAATGAATTCCATATTAAATACAAAACACTTACATTTAAAATTACCAACCCAACCTACTGTACGCCAACGGGAGGTGCAATATAATCATTGAGCACTATTCAAAGGAACGCCCCTAGGCACTAGCTAGCTGTGGGCCTCAGGGACCTCATATCTTAGTGTAAGAGTAACCATAACAATATCTTTTCTTGTGCATGATCCAACATTAAGGAACATAATCATAACCTATTGGTCCCCAACATCATCATCATCGTCATCATAGTTTAGTTAGTGTTTTCTTCATCAAGATTGCTACGTGAAATAGTGGCCAAACCCCACCAGATCACTAGCATACAAGTACATGCCACCTAGATACTTGGGCTCCCCTTTTTGCACTCAATCAAAATTTCACCCATCACATGTTACCACAGACACCATTTATCAATCAAAGTGAGCATCTCATTTCATAAGCCACCATTTGAACATCACAAACCCATTCTTGAGAACTTATGCACACCAGAACATTTAAAAATCACATAAAAAACAATAAGGAACACCACCTCCTCAAGAATTTTATAAACAATCCTTTCCTCATTTTAGAAAAAATATGCAACTCTAAAAACATTTCAAATGGGAATTTATGTTTACACTCCCAAATTCATTTACCAAAACATTTCCAAATCATTTCCAAAACCATCTTCAAGTGTGAAATGCCAAACAATCCTTCAAGCCAAACATTTTCCAAAACACACACACCAAAACCGAAATGGGCATAATCCCATGAGATTCCATTTTAACCCAAATTTAGAAACCACATGAAGGATACAACATTATTTAGAAAGCAATAACCATTTAAAAACCCAATATTTCAAGGAACACAGATTTAAAGCACCATCTTCATTTTAGGGCACAACCATGTGTGCACCTAGTGCTCCCATTGATGTGCCAACATCCAATGGTACACCAAACATCCAATAGGACACAAAAAAACCTTTTTCCTCAAAACCAACCATTTTTTTAAAACCAAATCCAACCATCCACATTATTTAAAGAACACAAAACAATCCCATTGTGACTATAAAACTCTTTTTTACAACATTTTACCACATTTAACAGGCTAAAGAATTACCAAACCATACACACAAAACCAAGTTCACAAAAAATAATTATTCATCCCACCATAATCAAGGATAAAAATTTCATAAAAACCCACAATTTAACTTGAATAGAAGAAAGATATTTTAAACAATAACCCTAGGTGCTATAATCCTAGGAATTTCACACAAATCCCTTTGAAAACCTATTTTTAGTAAATTATACCAACAAAAAATCACCATTCACATCAAACCCTAGATATATTATAGGTGATAAAGACATTTAAAAATCAAATGAAAACACACAAGTGCTCTTAGAGTGTTTCATAAAGGAAAAAAGTTGGAAATGCTTGCCTCAACCATGCACGAATGGAACGAAACTTCAAAGAGAGGAAGATCTAAGTCCCCCGAGCAAAACTCAAACCCTAACCACAAGAAAACAAACCAAAATCAGACAAACCTAACATTAGTATTCATACAAAAGGGTTCCAAGACAATAAAGAGTGAAGTAATGAAAGAGGGGAGAGAGGAGAAGATAAATGGGAAAGATTTGATGAAGAACCACTGACCTTTCGTGAAAATCTCCAAAAAATGACCAAAATTGATGGAGAATGAAGGGGGAGGAGCCTCTGGTAGATTCCAAACTGGTAGGGCTTCATTTTGGAGGTGTAATCACTTGAAACGAAGCTCCACATCAAAAGTTATAAATCCTACAAGTGGTTTCACGGTTTGGCTACATGGTTTGTCAAACTATGCCCAAACCGGGCAAGGGCTACTGAAAACTTCTATAACATTTCATGGTTAGGTTTCACGGTTTGTCCAGGTAATTCTCAAACTTTGAAACCCCAAAAATTGTCCGAAATCCCCCAAATTACACTACAAACACTAGGAAATTTCACCCAATGATCCCTGAATATTTTAAACACCAAGTAGTGACACTGTGGGTGTCATAAACTCCCCAATAGGAAACTTTATATCAATTCCAAAAAGAATAAAAAATCATAGGTATAAAAGGAAACCCAAAACCACAAAAACACAAGGAATTTTATTGGGCACTCAACCCGAACCTCAACCAAAAGATCCAACATCGAGAAAAGAATAGAATAAAAGAGTATATGTGGTTGGGGTGTGACATTTCTCCCCACCATAGACACTTTCCGCCCCCAGAAAGTCACCCAGTTTAAAGTCAACCAAATCTTAAGTCCATGCCCGACAAAAACCAAGGGGAAACAATGAACTGCAGGATGAATATTCACTCCACAAGTCTCACTCGACCATTCAAGAAGAAACCACAATGCATGAATGTGGATGATGGGAGAACACGGGAGGGTTCTCCCCACCACAAGAACTCAACTAACATGAACAACACTTAATCCCCAGAAAAAACCCACACTGAACTAGGGAAAATGGATTTCAACATTTAAAAGTTATGTACAACTCACATGGTCTAGCTGCATAGTTTACCAAACTGTGCGCCAACCGTGCGTGAACTACTGAAAGGAAGGGGCACCCCATACGACTTGGCTGCACGGTTTCAAAACCATGTACCAACCATGCCAATGCCTCTGCCAAAAAAATACATAAATCCACACAGTTATGAAACCTACCACACGGTCATGCCTTGGCTGTGCAGTTAGTTCTGTTCTCCTGGATGGGGCTGCACGATTTCGACTAGTTGTGCAGAAATCGTGAATCACTAGAAAAAATATCCTGAAAACTCAAAAAACCAAAAAACCCTTGACCGGGGGTCAAAACTAAACTTCCATATACATGTTGGACACTACCACCACTAATACAGGGAACCTACCAAACAAACCAAACCCATAATAAACCAATTCTAAAAAACTCAAGCATATCCAAATGAGCACTGCCGAAAGTTAAAATCATGACTGACCCAAACAAAGGAAAGACACAGTCAAAGGAGAATGAAAATTTTCAAAGGCCACATTTAGATAGACTAGAATGTTTGGGTTACAAGAGATCTAGTTCATTGCACCATTACCAAAAGTTTAACAAAATCAAGCCAACAAGAACAAGGAGAAGATAAAAATTTCCATCCCAACACAGAAAACAAAAATAGGTTGGGTTTTACACCCCTTGTCACTCTTGATTGTGCACGAGCTTCACCCCGAGACCTATGCTTAAGGCTCTGATGGTTGAAGCATCTCCTGCATCATAGTCATAAAACACATCCCCAGATCAAGACTTCCTTTTCAAATAGAACCTCCTGCAGAATTTCTCCAAATGACCCAAACAACCACAATGGTGGCATGTCTTCAGAGGAATACGACAAGACGACTTTGATTGACTAAACCAGCCACACTAGAAACATAAAAGAGAATGGTTCAGTGAACTAAAATTCAGAGACAACATAGATTTTTTTTCAAAAACAGGTTCCCCTGGAACACTTTACTAACCAAATAGGGAACCTTCATGGGAACCAACAACCACTGGCTGCACCCCAAAAACCAGTTCATCAATGAATTCCTCATCCACCAACCTCTCGAAACAGGTTTCACTGAATGAGAAAAATTTCTCCGTAATTTTAGGATAAAGAACCCATAAAAAGAGAGAGGTCTTTATCTAATCCTTCGATGCTACTTCCAAATAAAATGGAATGAGATCTATAAAATTTTCAACATAAGACTTTACTGATCACTGGCCCCACCAAACATATTATAGCTCTGCCACCTACTTCTGCTTCACCTCCTCCAGTATGAACCTTGGGTTTAATGTGGCCTTAAAAACCTCCCATGAAATCTCACCTTCCGTCGACGATGGGGAAACCAACCCCAAATAGCCCAAAGCTAGAACCTCAAAACCCCTTTGAACTGCACAAACTCTAATAGAATTGGGAGTTACCAATGACTTAAATACACACTCGACTTCGACAATCCCTTCTATAGACTCAAGCAGACCATGATCACCACAAAAAATAGGAAAAACTTATGAAGGAAAAGGATATGGGAATGAATCATTAGGAACTTTGGGGACCTTTCTGGGTGGCATTTTCAAAACAACATGAAAAGCGTAGACCAAATCCAACATCAAATTGAGGCACAAACAAAGAGGAACACCTAAATTCAAAACCAACTGGCTTAGAAGCCAAGTAAAAACAAACACCACCATAATATCATTTTTCAAAAACCACAATTTTCCTTTTAAAACTCAAAACTGCCTTCTTCCAAGGGCAATTCCTATGTACCAATAACACATTTTTTAAAAAAATTATGAAATCATTTTCTCATTTAAATCAACTTTAGGAAAACTATGTTAAGCCTTTAATTCGAAAACCCAACCCAGGTTGTCCCATGAACAATTACATTTGAGTCCATCCATTCCTATCCTCACGTTCCAACATGCACTTCTCACACATACCCACACACATGTCAACCTCCAAAAGAAATACCAAGGGCCACATTCCATTAACATTCTCAAACCCAAAACACCCTCAATGTTTGAAAACCCACTTTATCAATTTAAAACCATTTCATTGAAAACACATCCATTTTTAAATCCATTTTTGTTTCAAAATCCACATTCATTTTCAACATACACATACACCAACTAAAACCAAAATGAAACCCTACGAAAAATGGACCACCAGAATGCGGGACTAGTGGCTATGCCTAGCCCCAAAACATGGTGGTGAGCCATGCCCCAAGTAAGTCATAACACTAGGAGGGCCTTGAACCGGACACTTGGACATTACATGGGTCACCACCCCACGTAAGGCCACAACATAACCCGACTCACCTCCATTTTCATCCATAAATTCCAAAACCGCACAACACACAAAACTCAATCCCAGAGTACCCCTGGTGACTCAAGGTTCAGAACGAACAAGGGTTCATGAAGACCTTCCCGCACCTACATCATGAGTCTTGAAAACCCCAGTCTCCATCTACTAGACACCCCAAATAACAAGGGCCTCCTCTGATACCATTTTCTTACATACCAAGCTGAGATTCTATCTGAACCGACACCCGACTCGGTCTGTGACATGACCTGAAGGGAGTTACCAAATCCCACGAGCTGGAAACTAGTGCTGGGCATCATATATAAATTTAGCGGGAATGATTTCTACACAATAAAGGGGATCAAATAATAAACAAATCAAAACGACCACGCAACAACAACCCACAACTAAATATAAATAAATAAACAGCTAATCTTGATATAATATGCAACTAAACAGACTAAAGACTAAAATAAGAAAAATGAAACTGTGAACAAACTAAAACTATACCAAGCTACCACTATCTACATGTTACATCTTGGTCACCTCCAAAAACAAGACCAAAACCGCTTCAACCATGAGCACCAGAACCAAGATACCTAAATAAATGATGATCCTGCAAAACAACTCGGGTCTACCAACATCGAGTGGTATAGGTAGGGTGTGAGCTAACAACTCAGTAGGCAATCACCACAGATTCCAAGTGTTTTCTTTCCCAAAACAGACCATTAACACTAGTTTGAAATAAAATTATAAAAGTAGATTTTTAACATTTTATTAAACAACCGCAACTTTACCATTTCAAAGGCCAACACACACCACCATCCATTTTTAAAGAAAATTATCATTTTATAACAAAAACCTAACCCAAACAATACTAGTAACAATTTTCAATGGAACAACTTTAAATGAAAAACTATTTCAAAGAATTCTACATTAAAGACAAAACATTTACATTTAAAATCACTAACCCAACCTTCCATATTTCTATGGGAGGCACAATATAATCATTTAGCACTATTCATGAGAATTCCTCTAGGAACTAGCTATTAGTGGGCCCCAGGTACCTCATATCTCAGTGTAAGAGTAACCATAACAATATAATTTCTTGTGCATGATCCACTAGTATAGAAAATACCCATAACCAAGTAGTACCCAACATCATCATCATCATTATAGTTTAGTTAGTATTTTCATATTCAAACTTGCTATGTGAAATAGGGAACAAACCCCACCGGATCACTAGCATACAAGTACATGCTACCTAGATACCTGGGCTTCCCTTTTTGTGCTCAATAAAAATTTACCACATCACATGTTACAACATACAACATTTATCAATCAAACTGAGCATCTCATTTCATAATCCACCACTTTCACATCACAAACCCATTCTTGAGAAATTATGCGCACCATAACATTTACAAATTACATCAAAAACCATGAGGAAAACCACATCCTTGAGAATTTTCTAAACAATATTTTCCATATTTTAGAAAAAAAATTCAATTCTAAAAACATGCCAAATGGGCCTTTATGTTTACACAACCAAATTCATTTACCAAAACATTTCAAAATAATTTCCAAAACCATATTCAAGTGTGAAATGCCAAACAACCCCTCAAGCCAAACATTTTCCAAAACACACACACCAAATCCCAAATGGGAATAACCCCATGAGATTCCATTTTAAACCACATTTATAAACCACACTAAGGATATAAAATTATTTAGAAAACAAGAACCATTTAGGAAACCAATATTTTAAGGAACACTGGTTAAAAGCACTATCTTCATTTGAGGGCACAACCATGTGTGCACCTAGTGCGCCCATTGATGTTCCAACATACAATGGTGCCTTAAAAATTCAATAGGATACAAAAAAAAACATTTTCCTAGAAACCCACAATTTTCTTTAAAACCACATCCAACCATCCACATTTTTTAAAGAACACAAAACAATCCCATTGTGGCCATAAAACCCCATTTTTACAACATTTTACCAAATTTAACAAGATAAAGAATTATGAAACCATACACACAAAATGGAGTTAACAAACAATAAATAACCATCCCACTATAATCAAGGATAAAAATTTCATAAAAACCACCAATTTAACTTTAAATGAATAAATACATTTTAAACAATAACCCTAGGTGTTATAAACCTATGAATTTCACACAAATCCCTTTGAAAACATATTTTTAGTAAATTATACCAACACAAAATCACCATTCGCATCAAACCATAGATATATTAGAGGTGATAAAGACATTTAAAAATTAAATGAAAACACACAAGTGCTCTTGGAGTGTTTCAGAAAGGAAAAAGTTGGAAACGCCTACCTCAACCATATTCAAAAGGAACGAAACTTCAAGGAGAGGAAGATCTAAGTCACCCAAACAATCCACACACCCTAAGCATAAAAAAACAAACCAAAATCATCCAACCCTAACCATAGGGTTCAGCCAAAAGGGTTCGAATCCAAGAGAGAGTGAAGCAATGAAATAGGGGAAAGTGGAGAAGAGAAATGGGGAATATTTGATGAAGAACCCCTAAACTTTAGTGATAAATATCCCCAAAAATGACCAAAATAGATGGAGAATGAAGGGAGAGGAGCCTCTAGTAGATGAAAAACTGGTAGGTATTTATTTTGGAGGTGTAATCACTTAAAATGAAGCTCCATGTCAAATGTTATAAAGCCCGTAAGTGGCTATACGGTTTGGTGGCACAGTTTGTCAAACTGTGCGAGGGCTATTGGAATCATATGTAAATTTTTATGGTAAGGTTGCACGGTTTGGCCAGGCTATACTCAAACTGTGTGACTCCAAAAATTGGTCAAAACCCCCCAAATTACACCCCAAACACTAGGGAATTTCTCCCAATGATCCCTAAATGATTTAAAAACAAAGTAGTGAAACTGTGGGTGTCACAAACTCCCCAACATGAAACTTTATCTCAATCCGAACAAGAATAATTAATAATAGGTATAAAAGGAAACCAAAAACCATAAAAACACAAGTAACTTTGTTGGGAACTCAACCTGAACCTCAACCAAATATCCAACATCAAAAAAATAAAAAAAATAAAGGAGTATCAATGGTCGAGGTGTGACATGTTCTTTTTACTTAAATTAATGCCAACTTTAAATAAAAACACTTTTGGATTTATACCAGTCACATCGTTATTTGGAAGGTGTGTTCGATTACTAAATATCAAAAATGACTCATGGATAATTTTTCTAAGGTATTAAAACAATCCAAATGTGTTTTCCTACTTTTCAGTATGCCATTTGTGTTTTTTTACTAAAATATAATTTCAAACTAAAAACACATTTTTTGAGTCTCACTGGTCACATATGTATCAATTTTATGTGAGAATAATTCATACATGTCTAAAAGGAATTAATAATCACTATGCTAAATTATTAAGACAATCAGAAAGTGTTTGCCTAGTTTTTAGTGAGTGACATGTTTTGAGCTAAAATGTAAATTTTAAATTTATAACAGACAATTTTTTGTCATACCGGTCACACAGTGCATCAGATTGAGGTGAAGTTTATTCCTACACATCACAAATGACTTATGGATCATTTTAATAATGTATCAAAATAATACAAATGTGTTTTCTCAGTTTTCAGTATATCAGTTATTATTTTTTACTTAAATTAACGTCAGTTTTAAATAAAAAGACACATTTGGACTTATACTGGTCACATCGTGCGTTGTAATGAGGTGAGGTCAATTTATATACATAAAAAAATGACTCTTGGATAGTTTTTATAAATTATCAAAACAATAAAAAAGCATTTGATCAGTTTTCAATATGCCATATGTGTTTTTTCCTAAAATTAATGTCAATTTTAAATAAAAATAGACACTTTCAGTCATACCAATCGCAACGTGAATTGGTTTGAGGTGGGGTAGGTTCCTACACATCATAGATGACATATAGATCATTTTAATAATGTATCAAAACAATACAAATGTGTTTTCTTAGTTTTTAGTATGTTAGTTGTATTTTTTACTAAAATATCATTTCAAAATGGAAACACACATTTTGAGTCATACTAGCCACATCATGCATCGATTTGACATGAGATAGCATCATAATTATCATAAAGAACATATGAATTGTTGTCCTAAATTATGAAGACAATCGTATCGAGTTTTATTAGTTTTAATTAAGTGACATGTTTTGAGCTAAAATGTCAATTTTAATCTTATAATAGACACTTTTAGTCATATTGGTCACACCATTAATTGGATTGAGGTGTGGTTGATTACTACATGTCAAAAATGACCAATAGATCGATGTTCAAAATTATAAAAACAATAAGAATTAATTTTCTTGGTATTCAGTATGTCACTTGTTCTTTTTACTAAATTTATTGTTAATTTAATATAAAAATAAACACATAAAGTCATAATCATCACACCGTGCATCAAGTTTAGGTGAGGTTGATTCCTACACATCAAAAATGACTTATGGATCATTTTACTAAAGTATCAAATCAATCCTAATACATTTTCTCAATTTTCAGTATGTCACTTGTTCTTTTTACTAAAAATACTAACAATTTAAAATAAAACTAGACACTTTGAGTCATACTGGTCACATCTTCATGCTATTTGTGTACATTCTTCCATCATGTATGTTTCTAATTCATTTATAAACAAATATATATCATCTTGTGAGTAGGAGACTTTTCTACTATCTTGGTATTACTAAAAAATATAAATACACAAAGGATTAATAAATATTTTAAATTAAATAGTAATTATATTTGAAAATACCTCTTCAGGGATGCTATTTTGTTCATGGAATAAAATCACTATCACAAATTTAAACACTTAATAACCACAGTCTTTTATATTTGTTTGTTTCATACACTGCATAAACATAGATAAAAATAAGTAATTTTTTAATATTTGTTTGGATAGTGAAATCTTATTATATATACCCTGATTTGAATCCAGTCGTAGTAATTTTGATATTTATTATCCTTTTCCCATATCACCATTCCATGATGTTGATGCTATTAACACACCTCCCTGTCATAACATAGTCCTTATTAAAAGATAATATAAATTATATAAATAGATGTTTAGTTTTAAAATGTTGTATGTAGTGTATTACAAATTTAAAAACACCATCATGTGTGGCCAGTTTGTTGGATATCCATTCATTGAATCCAAAAAATAAATCTTTAGAGTATCCAAATTGACCTTAATGAGCATCCAATGACGTCTAAAAACACAAAAAAGAATAAGTAATTAAATAAATTTAAATATATTTGATATGATTAAATTTTAGAGTTTTAACCCTACATTGTTGGTATTAAGAATAGTTTGTCATCCATAATTTTTCTATTAAACGATTTGAGGAGGCCTGCCACTATTTCACCCTCTTTCTCAAATTCTGTTTCTGTTTGTTCAATAGAGGTGACGTGAGGAATAATGAGTCCAATTTTTTTCATGGCGAAATACCTTTAATTGGTTTTCATATATACAGCTACAAAAAATATGAAATTTATCTAGTCATAATTATCATAGTATATCATCTTTTGGAAAATAAAATCATGAAAACATATCTCATGTATACATTCAAAACTGAGCCGCCTAGCCAGTCATACTTCAAGATTCCACTTACATTGTCAACAATAATGAAATATGGATCTTCCCCTTTTTATATATTTTCATGAAAAATAATTGTGTTAACCCCATTTTCTTTCAACATCATATTCACATGTGCATGCAATGATAATAAGTGTAGATATAGAATAGTTGAGTTTAAGGTGATTACAATATATCATTTTGATTGGTTGGTTGATCCTTATGATGGTTTTGAGCAGTTATTTCTTTTCACCCCTTCCCTATGTCCATCTGTAATAACATTCATCGGTTCATGAGTTTTTTCATTAAATGTTAATGGTTTATCTTGAAAAATAAATTGGAATTGAATACCTTCTTGTTGAAATGTTTTTTACAAGATGTGACAGCCATAAGATAAACGTTCCACGATCTTGTTCAAACTTATGAATATCTTCATAATCAATTGGAACTGGTTTCTCGGTGATCCATTCATGGGATAAGTTAATCAACACATTAACATGACTTATTTCTTGTGGTCTGTTGTGTAGCATGGTGTTCTGAATATTGAGCACTATAGCCCTCACTACTAGGTGATTGGTGGGTGCTGATAGATATAAATCATAGTAATTTTCACCCTATAAAATATCATTACAAGAAAGGTATCAGTGTCTATATAATTTACATTTCACAAAAACGATTATTAGAATATTTATTACCTTAGCTAAGATAGGTTTTTGCGGGGAATTTCTCACCTCAAATCTAGTGGGGGTGGGGAAAGATCTTCATGTGCAGGTTGTTCTTGAGTTGTTTCTTCTATTTCCCCCTGTTATCATATTTTCGATGAACTCTCTATGAAATTTCATATATTCTTAAAGTATTGTTATCTTTTATCTTATTATTTTTATTTCTTCACATTGATTCCCCTTTTGTTTTTTTCTCAAAAAATGTTTATGGTGTCACCCCAAAACCCACACCTCTGATGTGTCCATACTTTTCTACCTAATTCAAGGTCACCGAAAGTATGTCGGCATCTCGTTGGATGTTTTTGAATCATGTAACTATTTTAACTATAAAATACATAAAAATAAGAAATCATTGTTATGTAATATTGATTTAAAGAAAAAAAATTATTATGTCATACTTAAACATGTTTCCCACACTTTTTGTGCGTTTTTATCTATTAGTATCCCATCTTTATTTACAAGTGCATCCTTAAATAACACATGTCATGGGATGGAAGTGACTTTGAATTTGGATTCATTAATCTTCATATAAACAAAGGAACATAGTTGTGGTGTTATTTTATGTCACTTAAAAGTACTATTTTAGATTTAAAATATGTACCAATTTTTTTAAGTGAATCATATCCCATTCTTTCTTTACGATAGGGGTACATTGGTTTTTCTACTCATTCTTTATTTTAAACACTCAGTTGTTATTTCATAAATAAAAAACTATCAATCAAATTGATGAATATATGTATTTTTAAACAACGTATTAACAAACACAATATACTTGAAAATAATTATTCACATGATGGATAGTAAATACAACCCACACTCCTTGGGTTATTAGGTGTGAATAAATAAGATGTGGGTGTGGGTTTATTTTCCCTTAAGTATCTTAAAATAACATCTCATTAAAATTATGTGAAAGCCTATGTGAATACTTCCAGAAACCCTTAACACATAGTCCTTGTGGGAGTCATCCACTATAAATAAACTCTATGAGGGATGATGAAGAGAAAGTCAATGTTTCTTTATTTTATTTTTTAGTAAATTAAATAAATGATATAATAATGTTACCGTAATATCTTCCCACATCAGTGTCTTAATCCTAGTGAAAATATGGTTCCACGACTGTACATCAATTGGTACACATTGCTGAGTGATGATTCCAATGTAACTACTAAACATGGCCTTTTTGGGGTTAACATGTTGACCCCACTTCTTCCATATGACCTCGTATTTTATGCATTTCTCTTTTGACTTAAATATTTTTGCTAACAACTTCAAACTATGGTGCTCTTGTTTTTTATTCACCTCTAGTGTTTCATTTCCCACTATTTCCTCAGTTTCAACATCATCAATATGTTCCTACAAAGTGCTATCATCGACATATGAATATGGTGGTTGTACCTCTACACTGGGAGAAGTAGTAAAAATAGGTTGATAAACCTATTTGTCCTTTGCACTGCAATCAGTAGCAGGTTGAGAGACCTATTTTTCCTTAGGATTGGGAAACTCATCACGTGAAGAAGTAAATATCTATAGAAGTGGTTTAACATTTAATTTAGATTACATAAAAGTAGAAATGAACAGATAATAACCTAAGGTTACACGATTTATATTATAAAAAAATATAACATTATTATTAAAATATATATTTTTTAAATTCTGAAGGGATTTGACCCCTCTCTCAACTATCTAAATCCCTTCATTATAGTCTCATGTAACATAAAAACACTATCTGCATTGTGACCACTGTGAAATTATTGAGACATCCCACTAAAAGGTTCACCCTATGTTGAATTTTCATCTGATCGTTCATTGGTTTTGGTCGATAACATAACAATTGACCACTTTTTGTTTTAGGGATCTGTAACATAAAATACTTGTACTGCTTGTGATGCCATTATAAACGACTCATATTTGAAACCTTCCTTACTCAAATCAACTTTCACAAATCCTAACTCATATATTTTAACAACACTCCTATTATCAACCCACTTTAATTGAAATATTGGAACTTGGAATTTTGTATAATCTAACTCCCATATTTGTTTGATGATATCAAAGTATGACATATTCACACAAATTGGATTTATGTCCATAGCACTGGAAACATGAATCACGTCATCCACAAGTGTGACTCCACTATTCTTCATGGTACTATATTCATCATGTTCATTAGTATGCAATGTATAACCATTAATTACATAAGCATTATAAGATAATACATACACACTTGGTTCTCTTGATGGCCATCAAAGTCATTCTAAAATTGAATTCAGATTTTCATCTGAATTCTTAAATATATGGTGTCGAAACCATCCTATAAACTATCAATTATGTGTATTTGATATCATTTTTTCATCAATTTATGGATTCAAATTCCTAATAATTTCTTTGTGCGGTTCGACATATGGGTCAACCTCTAAACTGTTATGGAAATCGTAAAGGTGTGCCTACTCTTGATCTATAATATTGATCGTGACAACCTTTATTCTAGAAATACCTTCACCTGTAATCCACCCAGTGTGACATGATTTTTTTAGACCAATTATTTCCACACGAGACAAGTATTTGGAAAATAATTCAATGGCTTCCTCAACAATATATCACTTCGCAATACAACACTCTGGCCAAAATCTATTTTTGACATACCCTTCTAAAATATTCATATAACGTTCAATGGGGTACATCGATCTATAGTGTACAAGACCACATAGTTGAATATCTCTCAGCAAGTGAACCATCAAATGAACCATCATATCAAAGAATATTGACGAGAAGAACATTTCCAATTCACATAATATGATAGCAATTTATCTTTCAATACATTGAAATTTCGTCAGTTCTATAACTTTGTTGTATATATATTTGAAGAAAAAATAGAGTTTCATTAATGTATAACAAAAATTCTTGGAAAAATTCTATGTAAAGATATAGGAACTAGATCTTGCATAAAAATGTGGCAGTCATGTGATTTCAAACACTTTAACATTAAACATGTAATTGTCACAATGTTCTTGATATTCTATGAATACCCCCATGAAACCTTTGGATCATTCAAGAAGTTGAAAAATGATATATCTCCTTCCTAGAAAGAGTGCAAGCAGCTGGTGGAAGAAAAGTTCGTATTCCACCCTTCACTAGTGCCAACTCTTCTCATATTCCCATGTCAACCATGTCCAAACGATCCTTATGTAAAGACATGTAAATTTCATGGAATATCTTTTCTTAAATACATGGGAATTTTACGAGTCCGTGAAAATTGACAGCGCTTGTTTCTGAGGCCCTGTGTGCCTGGAATTAATTTATGAAGTTTTGTTCAGGTACGTTCAGTAAACGTACGAGAGATATTTTATAACTTTTGAAGCGGTGTTCGGAATTGAAATCTGAGGGCACCATTGAACTCGCAGCACCGATATTCACTTAAAAATACTTTCACCTTGACAGTAGATGGTCGGGAATAAAAGATTGTTTTTGGGTTTTACGTGGAATGATAAAATAAAATAAGTGCATGTCTTATTTTATTTTATATGTTATAACCACCATGTGGAGGTTGGAGGTGTGGACCACCACACCTTAACCTCCCATGAGAGGTTATAGAGGTGGGGCCAACTCGAACCTAACCTCCTCTTCACATTTAATTTAGTGGGGACCACCGGAGTTTTTAACCTCTTGAACTCCCCATTTAGTGGGGTGAAACCCCTTGAGCTCCCCACTTTATGGTGACAAATCCACTCAATTAATTATTTTAAAATCAATTAATTAATTTGAATATTTTTGAATTATGTGCCAAAGATTAAATAATAGGGAAGATTAATCTATTTTTTGGTTGGCATTTGTCTTGGGAGAGGGGAGAACTTGAAAGAAGGCTCCCGATGAAGAATGCTCCAACTGACGAAGAACATCAACCTTGATCCCAACTTTAACTTCCTTCCTCGGAACCTCCTCGACTTAGGATGTGTTCATCTAAAAAGAATCAACGTCCGCCTTTCTGCGACATCATCAACGATCAACAAACAAAGGTAGGGATTCAAACTTTGTTTTGTTGCTCGTTCTTCGTTTTCCATTGTTGTTTAGAATTAGAAGCCACTTGATATCACCATAATGCGGAGGGTGCGATCCGAACAAACATGGCCTGACCCCTCCGCCTTCTTTGTGGAATTTTTATGCCCTACATAGCATGAGTCTGATTTGAGAGTTTTATTTCATCGTTGACTGTGGATCAAAGGAAAAGTTTCGAGAAAAGTGTGACTACTTCGGGAATGAGAAACGGGCCACCAGAACTCATCCGGTGACCCGCAAAAGATTCGCCGGCAGTCGGAACTGGCAAACATCTCTGACGATGAAGAGAAGGGCAGTGGGCACTCTGGCCAGCCGCATGGATAGCGGTGGCACAACCACGCCGCCAGAGGAAAATACCATGGACGACAGGCCGCGATGGTGTAGCGGCAGCCGGCACAAGGCTGGTCATGAATGAAGATGACGACTCGAGCCGCCGAGTCACCTGAGAAGGTGCGGCGCAACCGTTCCCCATGGCGGAGAAGAAGGGGGATGCAGCTCTTGGTCGTGGTGGTGCAATAGTGGCCGGTGCAAGGCCGGCCGTGAGGAAGACCGGCGGCCCGAGATGTCGGGTCGCCAGAGGAGGCGCGATGCAACCAACGCCGCGCGGGAGGTGGATGGCCACTCGGCCAACCAGGAGGAGTGGGAATCCTCACTGGGTCCCACGTGATGCGGACCGGCACCACGTGGTGCCAGTTTTGGAGACCACCTGAATGGCTGAGCCGTTCGGGAAACCATGGGTGAGGCCTCCCCCCTGGACGCGGTTAGGGTGGACCCCATGGGCCGTCGGGTCGGAACCAGTGTGGGATGAACCCAGCACGGGCTGGGCCGCCCTCACAGGCTGGGCCACCCCTGCGGACCGGTTCGGACCCGTGGACAGGGTCGGTCCGACTGGGCCTGACCGGACCCGTACCCGTTCGAATTGTTTCCACTGTTTTGCCCGTAACATGAGCTACGAGCGTCCGATTGATGAACTGTCTGTGGTGACTGAAACCTTGGAATGAGACATTTATTTTGGTATAACCCACTCAAGGTTTGTACATGGTTGGCGTACATCTGGGTTGAATCAAGTGTAAATCCAACCGGACCCTCGGAATGAAAATGCCAATAACTCTCAGACCCAGCATCCGATTGACGCACCATCTGTCGTGTTGAGTTTCTTATGGAAAGATAGATCTTTTGGATACTTAAACTTGTGAATTCATGGAATTTTATGTATCAAAACTTGGATTGGGGATCTAACCCTCTCGGAATCAAGCATGCTTCGCGTGGAACCCTATGGTTGGATGTGCACTGATGATTGTTCCTAGATCCTATGTGGGTTTGACAACACTGACTACTATTTATGGATCCTATGTGGATTTGAAAGTTCTGAATTATATTCCTGGATCCTGTGTGGGTTCGACAAAATAACTGTTCCTAGATCCTATATGGATTTGACAGTTATGATTTCTATTTCTAGATCCTGTGTGGGTTTGACAGAATAGATGATTTAGTGGATACATCTGATTATCTCTATCTCTCTTCAAAAGTTGTATACCTGTGTGAGATGAGTCATTAACTTTGTGTCTTCCTCATGATTGAGATAGATTACAAGATAACTTAGGTATATGTATGGGTATATACCTAAGTGGGGTTATTTTTTGATTTCATACCTTGTGGTTTATCTTTGTTGATTTTGTGAGACCTTAAGGGTCTTGGAGTCCTTACTGAGTATCATTATACTCACCCCTACATGGGATATGCCTATACCTCATAGTGTTGGATGCAGATAACAGACAACACTGACCAAGGTTGAGTGTACAAGGATTGGATGGTAGCTAGAGGTGGACCTCACGACGTGTCGGTACCCAGTGGAGACTGACGGACATGGAGTGCTGAGGAGGCTATCTGTACCTTCCCGTCAGGTAGGATCCATGGTGGATGATCCAGGATCTTCTTTTCACCTTTCAATTGTTTTTTCCTTTTCAGTTGTATTTGTAATTTACATTTGGGCTTGTATTTCCGGCCCCTTTACTTTAGCACTCACTTGTCATACAATTTTTCTTAGTTTTTTGTATTCAGTTGTGTACTCTATTGTGTGTGTTTTCAGTTATAAAGGCAATGTCTTCCCAGATTATGGATTTAGGACTTTGGTGCTAGTCGCGAGCCCCTGACGTATGGACGGTGGGCCTGGGGTAGTCACGACATGAGCCCCGGGGGACGGGTTGTGACAAATTGGTATCAGAGGAGTCGGTTCTACCATAGAAATTAGGACTCTGATCTTTTTTGTGAATCAATAGTGTTAAGTGTAGTGAGTGTGGTTTTTAGTTCAGGGAGTCTAGTGTTGGTGCAGCAGCCGACGTATCCATACACCAGGACCCTGACTTCTGATTTCTAACTCAGTGCACGAAAACCCTGATTGCATGTGTGTTTCAAGAGTTTTCTTAGTGATATATTTCATTCATCTCACCAGGTATAGCTTATTAGCCATGGCGCACCTATTTCTTTTCAGGATGGACCCACGTATATAGCCAGTCAGGGTTCTGAGATTTTTATGAGATGGTAGCCCACTGAGCGACGAGGCCTCACTACAGGACCCTATTATAGTGGAGGCTCCAGCGGCACCACTACCTGTTGGGCCACCGATGCCACTAGTTCCAGTAGCAGAGAGTGCACACTGCCTGAGCGTGTTACATGAGTTCCAGTGCTAGAGGCCACCCAGGTTCAGGGGCGAGATGGACTCACAGGCAGCAGAGGATTGGATGGAGGCTGTGGTGAGTGTCTTCAGACTGGTAGGGACACCAGCAGACCTTCTGGCGATCCTTGTCCCGAGTCTCCTTTAGGAATCAGTAGGCAAATGGTGGAGCCTGATTCTCTAGGTGCATGATGAAGCAACACTTCTCTTGGCAGACTTCAAGAGCCTATTTCAAGCGGAGTTTGTCCTAGCCACCCTACGTGCAGTGCAGATAGAGGAGATACTGCATCTACAATAGGGTAGCATGACGGTGGAGCAGTACTCAGCGAGGTTCACCGACCTCTCGCGCTACTCCACATATATGGTGAGGGATCCATTATTTAGGGCCTGGACCATCGAGCAGGGGATCACAAGAGAGATCAGGTCTTAGATGATCTCCTTATGCATCCCGACGTAGGCAGGGGTGTTAGAGTGATCCCTCTTAGAAGAGAGTTTACTTGATGAGCAGTCACCAGCAGCAGGACCCACCACCGAGCATCACGAAGCTGAGTATTCTACAGCAGGCAGCAGAAAGATGTCGTAGAGGTCCAAGAGAACCAGACCATCTGGTGGACAACCTTAGGACACAGGTTCGGTTGTGCGAGGCACACCACACTGATCCGTCATTCGTGGAACATGTAGTGTTTCACATGCGGTGGGCAGGGTCACATGGCTCATGACTATCCGACCCACCATACGAACGATCAACAGAAAGTTGAGGGACCTCACAGGCGGAGGCAGAGGTTCAGTCGAGGTGATTTGTAGGGTGCAGGCGAACATGGTAGAGGAGATGGTCGTGCAGTTGGCAGTGGATGGAATTATGAGGTGTTATCACCACCACCACCACTAGGAGGTCAACCCCGACTGCAGGGAGAAGGTGGACAGGGGAGAGCTCAGCTCTAGGTAGCTGAGGCTTACAATCACGTTCCTTCGGAGATGATTCGAGGTATGATCTGTGTCTACTCCACCTTGGATTTAGTTCTTATAGACACAAGTTTCAGTCACTCTTTTATTTCCACTACCCTCGTTCGGAGCTCGGAGATTCTGACGGAGCTATTGGCTCGATCCTTACGGCTAGAGACTCCTATAGAATTAGACTCAATGATTACGCACTGGTGTCGGCAGTGTGATCTTACTCTAAGAGGGAAGAGCTTTGGCTAGGATCTCCTCATAGTGTTGTCGAGGCCTTACAACGTCATCTTGGGTATGGACGGGTTATCTACAGTCCATGCTCAGATCGAATGTTTTAGGCGCAAAGTGTGGTGTGTCTACACGGATGGGACCAGGTTCACCTTCACCAGTGAGAAGGGAGCCTTTTCAGCATAGGAAGGACTTACTCGGAGGAGGGTGCAACCGATCACTCATCATTTGTCCTGCCTTACCCTTGGAGCAGTTGATGTGGAGAGTCTGACATATCCTGTAGTGGTGGATCAGTACACGGGTTTTTTCCTTGATGATATCCTAGGTCTACCACCTCACAGAGAGGTGTACATCTATATTAACATGTACCCTGGGATAACACCGATATCTAAACAAGCATATTAGATGTCTCCTGCTAAGATTTTTGAGCCACGAGTACAGTTAGAGGACTTGCAGGGGAAAGGATTCATACGACCCAATGTTTCTCCCTGGGCATCCCTGATTCTATTTTCCAAGAAAGCGAATGAGAGTTTGAGGCTTTGTGTTGACTTCCATCACCTAAACCAGGTGACCATGAAGAACAAGTACCCACTCTCGAGGATTGATGACCTCTTTGATCAGCTAAAGGGAGCACGATGGTTCTCAAAGATCAACCTCATATCAGGATATCACCAGCTCAGAGTTCAAGACGAGGATGTGCAGAAGACAGATTTCAGATGTCGGTACGACCACTACGAGTTCTTGGTTATGCCTTTCAGCCTAACCAATTCTCCAGTAGTGTTCATGGGACTCATGAACAGAATTTTCCATCCATACCTTGATCGCTTTGTCATAGTCTTCATCGACGACATTCTGATATACTCGACTACTGAGGAGGAGCATGCCTACCATTTGCAGGTATTACTGAACACACTCTGGGAGAAACAACTTTACGGTAAGCTCTCAAAGTGATAGTTTTGGATTCGATAGGTTCACTTTTTGGGACATGTCATCTTGGAGGATAGAGTTGTAGTGGATCCAATGAAGATTGAGGTGGTACTTTCTTGGGATCCACCTAGAAGTGTGACAGATGTATGATGTTTCCTAGGTTTGGATGGATA
Source organism: Viscum album (assembly GCA_963277665.1). Lineage (NCBI taxonomy): Eukaryota > Viridiplantae > Streptophyta > Magnoliopsida > Santalales > Viscaceae > Viscum > Viscum album. The sequence continues at coordinate 1,880,195,565 of OY728161.1, forward strand.
TTATTGGAGGTTCGTAGCAGACTTCTCCAGATTTGTAGCACCACTATCAGCCTTGAAGAAGAAGGGTCAACCCTTCATGTGGTCAGAGAGATACCAGTAGAGCTTTCAGGAGCAGAGGCAGAGGCTGAATAGTGCCCCCATCTTGAGGCATCTAGAGGAGGGCATAGGGTACATAGTCTACTGCGACGCATCAAGGAACAGACTTGGGTGTGTCTTGATGTAGGAGCGAGTGGTGATCGCTTATGGTTCTCATCAGCTGAGACAACATGAGTAGAACTACACTACCCATGACCTGGAGTTAACAGCAGTGGTCTTCGCCTTGATGATGTGGCAGCACAATCTGATGGGTGAGCATTTCACTGTGTACTCTAATCATAAGAGTCTCAGGTATATCTTCTCTCAAAAGGACCTGAACCTGAGACAACGACGATGGCTTGAGTTTCTCAAGGACTATGACTTCAAGATAGTCTATACTCCTGAGAAGGAGAACGTTGTATCAGATGCACTCAGTAGGGGATCTGGTATACAGCTGCTAGGTGAGGCGATAGAGCAGTTTGCTACTTTACAGATATCCTTTGTGGACCGACATGGAGTAGTTTTCCTTCAGTATCTTACAGTCACTCATCCACTTCATTAGCGAGTTAGGGAGGCACAATGTAGAGACTCTGACTGTGAGACACGACGTTCTAAAATATTCACAGGGCAGGCGCCTGATGGATTTTTTGAAGGTGGGGAGAACTTTATCCTCTTCAGAGGACGTACTATGGTGTCAGTGTCACTTTAGGATGAAGTGTTGAGGGAGTTACACACATCCCCTCTAGCATTACATCCAGGAGTGGAAAAGATATACCAGGACCTTCGACGGCATCACTGGTGGCCAGGTATGAAGAAGGTATTAACAGAGTTTGTCTCTCAATGCCTCACTTGTCAGCAAGTGAAGGCGAAGCACCAGGTACCACCAGGCTTGGTTCATCCTTTATAGGTCCTAGAGTGGAAGTGGGATGAGATATCCATGGACTTCGTGACGAGTCTTCCACGTACATCTAAGGGTCACAACTCGATTTGGGTGATCGTCGACCGACTCACCAAGTCAGCCCACTTCCTACCAATTATAGAGCAGGGTTCAGTCGAGAGCTTGGGACACATCTTTGTGCAGAAGATTGTGCGACTACATGGAGTTCCTTCTTCTATCATCTCTGATCATGAAGCACGGTTTACTTCTCGACTATGGAAGGGGTTGCATGAGGATTTAGGGATGTAGCTTCGTCTGAGCACCACCTTCCATCCTTATACGGATGGTCAGACTGAGCGAACCATTCAGACCCTCGAGGAAATGTTGCATGCTTGTGTCCTCGACTTCAGTCATAGCTGGGAAGATCACTTAACTTTGGTGGAGTTTTCCTATAACAACAACTATCACTCCACCATTGGGATGGCACCTTTAGAGGCATTATAAGGTCAACCTTACAGATCACCCATGTGCTGGACATACCCAGGGGAGTCAGCACTGGTGGAACCAGAGATGGTATGGGCTACCACCGAGAAGGTGAAGATCATCCAGGAGTGGATGAAGACTTCACAGAGCAGGCATAAGTCATATTATGACAAGAGACAAAGACCTCTGGAGTTCGAGGATGGTGACCGTGTATTTCTACAGGTCTCACCCCAATGAGGTTTATGGATATTTGGCCTAGGCAACAAGTTATCTTCGCATTTCATTGGACATTTTTAGGTCCTCACCAGAGTTGGAAAGGTGGAATACCGCTTAGCTCTTCCACCTTAGTTGCACCAGGTGCATGATGTCTTCCATGTATCCCAGCTAAGGAGATACGTGCATGACCCTTCACACATCATCGACCATGGGGAGATGGACGTCGATGATTGGGAGACTTTTACTGAGGTTCTAGTAGATATTGAAGATCGAAAATAGTGAGTCCTACATGGACGGTCGATACCTCTGGTGCGCATACGCTGGCAGCACAGGAACCTCCAGGAGAGAACATAGGAGTGGGAGGCTTAAATTCATGCTCAGTACCCCCACTTGTTCCCATAGTTCGAGTTGTAGCTTATAGGTAAGTAAATCCCTGAAATGGGGAGAATGTAAAGAATTGGAAATTCCATGGAATTTTTTTTCTTAAATACATGGGAATTTTATGAGTCCGCGAAAATTGATGGTGCTTGATTCTGAGGACCGGTGTGCCTGGAATCAATTTCTGAAGTTTTATTAGGATACGTTTAGTAAACGTGCAAGGGTGATTTTATAACTTTTGAACCGGTGCTCAGAATTGAAATTTGAGGGAACCGTTGAACTCGTAGTGCCTGTATTTTCTTAAGAAGACTTTCACCTTGACGACAGATGGTCGGGAATAAAAGATGGTTTTTGAGTTTTATGTGGAATGATAAAATTAAATAAGTGCATGTCTTATTTTATTTTATTTGATATAACCACCATGTGGATGTTAGAGGTGGGAACCACCACACCTTAACCTCCCATGTGAGGTTATAGAGGTGGGTCCCACCCGAACCTAACCGCCTTTTCATGTTTTATTTAGTAGGTACCACCCGAGGTTTTAACCTCTTGAACTCCCCATTAAGTGGGGAGAAACCCCTCGAGCTCCCCACTTTATGGTGACAAATCCACTCAATTAATTATTTTTGCATCAATTAATTAATTTGTATCTTTTTGAATTAGGTGCCAATGATTAAATAATAGAGAAGATTAATCTATTATTTGGTTGTCATTTGTCTTGGGAGAGGGGATAAAAAAGGATAAGGCTCCAGATGAAGAACGCTCCGACCGACGAAGAATGTCAAACTTGATCCCAACTTCGACTTCCTTCCTCGGAACCTCCTCGACGTAGGACACGTTCGTCTACAACGAATTGACGTCCACCTATCTGTGACTTGGTCAACGATCAACAAACAAAGGTAGGGTTTCAAACTTTGTTTTGTTCCTCATTCTTCATTTTCCGTCGTGGTTTAGAATTCGAAGCCACTTGATATCACCCTAATGCGGAGGGTGTGGGCCGAACAAACAGGGCCCGACCCCTCCTCCTTTGTGGAATTTTGACACCCAATTCGGTATGAGTCCGGGTTGAGCATTTCTCATCAACTTTGATTGCGAATCGAAGGCAACGTTCTGAGGAAAGTGTGACTACTTCCAGAATGTGAAATAGGCCACCGAAACTCGTCTAGTGACCCGCAAAAGATTCACTGGCGGTCGGAACCAGCGAATGTCTCCGATGACGAAGAGAATGGTGGTCGACGCTCCGGCCGACCGCATGGACAGCGGTGGTAAAACCGTGCCACCCGAGGAGAAGGTCGCGACCGATGGGACATGGAGGTGTAGCAGGGGCCAGTGTAAGGCCGACCACAAAAGAAGGTGGCGGCTCGAGCTACTGGGTCACTGGAGAAGGTGCGACGCAACCGCGCCACTTGCTGGAGAAGAAGGGGGCGGCGACCCCTAGCCGCGGTGGTGCAATGGCGGCCGCCACAAGGCCGACCATGAGGAATACCGACGACCTGAGCCGCCGGGTCGCTGGAGGAGGCACGATGCAACTGGAACCGCACGGGAGGCGGATAGCCGCTCGACCAACCAAGAGGAGTGGGACACCTCATTGGGTCCTGCGTGACGCGGACCAGCGCCACATGATGTGGATCGACACCACGTGGCACCGGTTTTGGAGACCACCCAAACAACTGAGCTATTAGAGAATCCAGGGGGTGTGGACTCCCCCCTGATGTGGCTAGGGTGGACCCCACAGGCCACCGGGCCACTAGGCGGGACCTAGTGCGGGCCGCCCCCCGCGGACCGGATCGGACCCGCGAATCGGGTTGGACTTGTGGACCGGGTCTGAACCATGAACTGGGTTAGTCCCACAGACCGAGTCAGACCCCAGTCCGGACCCGGGTCAGTCCGGGTCGGTCCGACTGGGCCGGACCGGACCCGGACCCGTTTGAACTGTTTCCTCTCTTTTTCCCGTAACTTGAGCTACGAGCGTCCGATTGATAAACCGTTTGTGGAGACAGAAACCTTGGAAGGAGGATATTATTTTGGTATATGACACTCAAGGTTTGGACATAGTAGGGGTATTACTGGGTTGAATTGATCATAAATTCAACCGGGCCCTTGGAACGGAAATGTAAATAACTCTCTGACCAGGCGTCCGATTGACGCGTCGTTTGTCGTATTTAGTTTCTTATGGAAAGACAGATATTTTGGATACATCAACTTGGAAAGTCATGGAATTTGATGTATGAACATTTGGATTGAGGAGCGGACCCTCTCAGAATCAAGCATGCTTCATGTGGAACCCTATGGCAGGCTGTGCACTGACGACTGTTCCTCGATCCTGTGTGGGTTCGACAGCACTAACTACTGTTCCTGGATCATGTCTGGGTTCAACAGTTCTGACTTATGTTCCTGGATCCTGTGTGGGTTTGACAGAATAACTGTTCCTGGATCCTATATGGGTTCGATAGTTATGATTTTTGTTCCTGGATCTTGTGTGGGTTCAATAGAATAGATGATTCAGTGGATACATCCAATCATATCTATCTCTCTTAAAAAATTGCATACCTGTGTGAGCTGAGTCAGTAACTTTGTGTCTTTCTCATGATTGAGATGGATTACTAGATAACTTAGGCATATGTAGGGGTATATAACTAAGTTGGGTTATTTTTTGATTTCATACATTGTGGTTTATCCTTGTTGGATTTTGTGAGACCTTGAGTGTCTTGAGGTCCCTACTGAGTATAGTTATACTAACCCCTGCACGCGATATGCCCAAACTTTATTGTGTTGGATGCAGATGACAGACAACGCTGACCGAGGCTGAGTGTACGAGGACTGGACGGTACCCAGAGGTGGACCTCACTACGAGTCAGTACCCGGTGGAGACTGACGGACCTGGAGTGAGGAGGAGGCTATCTATACCTACCCTTTAGGTAGGATCCATAGTGGATGATCTAGGAGCTGCTTTTCACCTTTCAGCTATTTTGACCTTTTCAGTTGTACTTGTACTTTATAGTTGGTCTTGTATTTCCGGCCCCTTTACTTTTAGCACTCTCTTGTCATACAAATTTGCTTAGTTTTTTGTATTCAGTTGTGTACTCTGTTGTGTGTGTTTTCAGTTATAAAGGCAATGTCTTCCCAGATTAGAGATTTAGGCCTTTGGTGCTATTCACTAGCCCCTGGCCTATGGAAGTTGGGTTTGGGGTAGTCACGACACGGGCCCTAGGGGACGATTCATGATACCTTAATTCCATCCTTTTTTGGTGCATTTAGCAACATACTGATGACACTATGACATACATTGTTTTTTCAACATGCATAACATCAAGAAAGTGTCTGACATATAGAAAATTCTAGTATGGTAATTCAAAAATACTGATATCTTCTTCCAACTGGTTTTCATAAGGTTTTTTGAAAATGGTTTACAAAAAGAAGTGTTCATATCTTTTACTTTCTCAAACAGTTGATCACCTATTAGTAGAGATGATGCTGTACATTATTCTAAACTTATATCAAATTATTTCGTCTAAGATTGGTACTTATGTCATTGGGGTTGAAATACGTGGTGTCTTAAAAACATAGTTTTTTATGAATGTTTCAACCTAATTGACTGTATATCTTGTTCACAGATGAGACACCCATTTCCTCCTTTAATGCTATATCATGAAAAATTTCCACAAGAAGGAAAGTAATTTATTGTCTCATACAACATGGATCTCAAAGTGAATATTCATTTCTATAATCATCATAAAATATAACACCTGAATCTCACAATAATTTCAAATTCTCGATCAATGGAGACAAATAAACATCAATATCATTAAACAGTTGTTTCGGTCCTGATATAAGCATAGATAGCATGATTTGTTTTCATGTCATGGATAGCCATGGTGGAAAGTTATAATTTACCAATATAACCAGCCATGTACTATGAGTGTTTCTTTGAAAACCAAAAGGATCCAATCCATCTGTAGAAAGCACAAGATGAAGGTTTCTCAACATGTTTCCAAAATTAGGATGCTCATGATCAATTCTCTTCCACTGAGGATAGTCTACCGGGTGAAAAAGGTTTCCCATATTTATTTCTTCTATCTACGTTCCATGTGAATTTCTATGTAGTCTACTCAATTCCATATAAGCGCCTAAACCTTGGAATGATTGGAAAGTACTATAAAAATTTCATAGTACCTGATTCATATTTCTTGTATCGAAAAGCATCACAATTTGAGAATTATCTAAGTGATTTGTGATCCTTGTGAAATAGTATACAATCATTTGGGTAGACATGTATTTATTTAGAGATCATACCCATCAATCATAGCATTCGTTTGGCATCGTATGTTCATCTCGGGAGATCATTATCTTATGGGAGCATTTCATTCAAGAGAGCATGTGATCTGATAAAACCAGCATCACTCCATCCATTCCATTCATTCAACTTATACAGTTTTAGTATGGCTGAAAATACTATCTATTTAGTGAAACCACTATACAAAGGCATCTTTTCACAATTTTTTAATAGCTCAAACAATTTTGGGAAATCACAATTTTCATCTTCAACTACCCTAGTCATTTTCTCAATATGACCTTCATCATTATTCACATCTGTAATTACATCCTAGATACCGTCTTCTTCATTGTAACACTTGTAATCATATCAGATGATATATAAAATGAACTGTTATCCCAGTCACTAGCTACATCTTCTTTTTCCCCATGTTAATTATAAAATTTATATCATTGATCTATTCCCTGACTGACCAAGTGTCTTCCAACTCCTCTAGACTAACTTTCCTTTAATAACAATAGTGTAAACAAGAACAAAGGATTTTAGAAGGGTCATATACATGATCTTTTGAAAACTTGATGAACTCTTTCACTCCATCTTCATACTCTCTTGTCAAATTATTGGAATCCATACATTGTTTATTCATATCCATACTATTTGATTCAGTGATATTTTTATTTAACAAAATAAATACACAAAATATTGATATAATGTAATGGTTTTCCTAAATCTATAAAAATTTAAACATAAAATATTATGAAAAAACTATAGTTTAAATATACTTTGAAAACTATTTAAAAAATCACACATGAAATCCCATTAAAAAACCAACCATTTAAACAAATTCCTATTTAAAATAACACACCATTTTTAAAATAAATTAATCAGTTCCAAACACTTTTTCAAAAAAAAATAGAATTCTTTTTTTTAAACATTCAAGGCAGCTTCATGACACAAAAATCTTAATCATTTAAAATGAGAAACATCCCTATAAGAAATATTTCAAAACACTTGAATCATTTTAAAAGATCCACTTAGGAATTTTCACAAAGACATAGATCCCAATAGAAACACTTTATAAAAGATACACAGAAAACACCTCAATTCATCCCAAATCAATCAGTATTTTATGATTCCATCACATTATTCCAAAGGTAGGTGTAATAATAATAATTTCCATAAGCATTTTATATTGTTCTCCCCACCATTGGATACCCCTTATCCATGCTTCCATTGTCCAGTTATATCAATTATCCTTCACCACAACACTAGAATCCCAATGGATATGTTCTACAGTCAGTGACCACACTCGAAACCCTGAAACACTCTTGTTTAAGTTTACTACAAACATTGCATTATCCCAATAATCCTTGGCTCACACAAAATAAATTGGTTGTACACCCCAAGAAAAATGTATATGTCTCTAACATGAATTACTATTTGTTCATTCCTTTATAAATACTCCTAATAAAATCTATAATCATGAAACCATTATATAATAAAAAATATCTCAATTGTCATTCCTTTCACACAAATAATTTCCCTATGCCACTCATCATTAAAAGAAACTATGTTTCTTTCTTGATCCTTTCAATTACATCATGTATCAAGTAAAAAAAAGAAAATAAATGTGGTACAAAACTAATATATGGTATTATTTTCCATAGTTTATTTTATAAAATCATCAAAAAGACTTTATAAATTACATTACAAAGACTATTCATTCTAAAACTCTTAACTGAACTCATATCAGTAACCTCTAGAATCAAATTGATGAGAATATCATTATAAGTCTCAATATATTTCTAACCTCTCCAAAACTCATTCACGAGGTTAACAACATCAAGTACCAAAATATTATAGAACCTTTTAAAGAAAATTTCATAAATAAAATCTATGTTTGGTACCTTAGATGGATGTATCAACCTAAATGTCATGACCTCTTTATAACATTTAACATAGATAGTTAATAATTCATTCATATAATTTGTTAAATTTGTAATAAAATAATAATTTATATATTTAGATATAAAAATTTGATAAGAGGAAAATATGATTATATAATCACTTGAATTATATCATTTTTCTCTTTAAGGGGATTCACCATAAAGTGTGTGCGGGTGGAATGATTCGTTACATGAGTTATTGTGGTTAGTTGACTATGGTGTCTAAAAAGTGTCTCATGTAGCTTTGTTTAGGTAGGGATAAAAAAATAGATTTTTCCCTTACAACTCAATTTATCCCTTAATAAAAATATTAATGTATTCCCCTATTAATATGGATTGTTATCCAAACAATATAAATTTCATGTGGTGTGCTTATTCCATTTATGCCATGCGTTTATCCTTTATTGCTCATTTTCCTCTAGGGTGGGTATTTTCAAAACCATGAGGTAACTGGAACTAGAAGTTAGAGATTTTATGTAGTGACATAGTTATAGCATTACTTCTATGTTATGGTATATCAGGTTTAGGGATTTGTTTCAATTAAGGTATTTTCTATAATTTCTTCCGCTATCTGTAAGTTTCTGGGGTTTAATTTATGTTCTTGGGGTTTAATTTTTATTTTGGTGGTTTAACATTAGGAATTTTTATTTATACCAAATCCAAATAGTGGTATCATATCTTTTTCTTATTCTACTATCAGTTACCAAAAAGTTGTATTAAAGATTTTTTACATAACATATGGTGATTATTTTATCAAGGCTCGATAGAAAGTATTGGTTTCAAAATTACTAGGTTTCCTCCAGTGACGTGGTTTTTTATGATTTAGTGGAATTTCACTCGTAAAAATGGGGTGGTTCCATTGAAATGGGTAAGGTTTGGATTGATATTCAATGGTGAGGGATTCAAACATTGGGAGAAAATTGCCTTCCTACTCTTATAGAGTTCAAAAGTTACATTGATTTTGTATTAGCCAGAAGCAAGGTGTTCAATAGAATGGGAAACCATGAGAAGAAAGCATTAGAATTTTTTTAAAAGGTGTTTCCAAGAGAGTCAAGATCTAAGAGGAAATAAGGACATGCCTCGATGATGTTGAGAATTAATGGTGGATGTGTAGTATATGGATGGATCAAGGAGTATGATTGGTCAAGGTTTTGGTGTAACAGTGGTTCTCGGTGAGAATGTATCAATGCCTAGAAAGTGAAGTATTTTGACCCATATCTAGGGAGATAATATTGATTCCTAGTAAGTGTGGGGATGTAATCCACTACTAGAGAGATTAGAACAATTTTTAGAAAGTATATATCCTAGGTCTCAACTAATTAACAAGGGTTATCATGATAAATGAAATGGTAGAGATCAAAATCAATCATAAAGTTAATCACATAAAATCACAATGACATAAAAAACTATTCATATCACCTCTAAAAATCCTTCAATAAAACAACCCTTTTTACCCATGTATAACAAATGCAAAAAGTAAATCAACTCACATTATATAACCATCAAAAAATATATATATAATATAGAGAAAATGTTCCCAAATCAAAAATGCTTTTAGTAATGTTCCAACCAGGCCTTTGAGAAATCATTGATAACCCAAACAAAAAACTATTTTTAAGAATTTACCAAATGATCCTTCAATATTTCAGCAAATTTGAACATATAAAATCTTATTTTGGAGACCAAACATGATTAAAAACTTAATGAACACCTCCATTAAATAATAAATTAATTAAATTCCCATATAAATATATCAAACATACATAGAGGGGTGTCCAAAAATCATATAAGATATCATTAAATATTACTAAATAAAATTAATATATACAATTTATAAAATGATATATAAATAATGCCAAAGTTCAATAATAATAATATTTTCTTAAAAAACTGACCAACATGCAATTTATTTAGTGAAAAAACAAGGACCACCAAATTCTTTTCAAAAACCAACCAACATGCATTTCATTTTGTGCACAAATAAGGACCACCAAAAGACATGATTCTCAGCAGGGCATTTAACTTGTATAATTCAAAAAATCACCATAAAATAAATAGAAAGAAAATAAAACTCACCGCGGAGGTGTCATTCAGCGCGCGATGGATGTGTGTTCGCGGTGAAGGATAGGTGCGCAGTGGAGGAGTCCTCCAGCAGAGGTGTGCCGCGCAGAAGAGGTGTTGCACGCGATGGAAGAGAGGCGCACAATAGTCTAGATCGTGCACGGTGAAGGAGAGGTGCATGACAGAGGTGTGGTTCATGGAAGAGGAGAGGAAGTGAGAGAGGAGGAGGAGGATGATGATGAGGAGGAGGAGGAGGAGGCACAACAACAAAGATCGGCTTCCGTGAGAGCTTGAGGGGTGTAAGGAAGGAGGAGGAAGTTAGGGGTTTTTTATAAAACCCAATGAACCTTTTATCAACATTAGTTAAAAAACACTGATGAAGGAATGTATTGCCAGCACTAAAAATAGATATTAATGATAAAAACATGTCATTATCTGCGCTAAAAATATAGCGTTGAAAAAGATGTCTTTTATCAGTATTTTTTAGCACTGATAAAGATATGTACTTTATCAGGGCTAAAAAAGCAATGATAAAGATACAATGTTAATAATTTATTTATATTATTATATATATTTATAAAAATATATATAATAAATATATATACTTATATTTACAAAAAATTATAATTTAAATGATTATAAAATTATAAGAAATATACTTAATATAATTATAATCTTATAAATATATATAATAAATATATTAATTGTATATATTTATAATATTATAGATGTATAAAACTATATTTCTTCTTATTTTATAATTAATTATATGAATATATATTTATTTATTTAAATAATTATAAAATTATAAAAATTTAATATTTCTAATATTTATAAATTTAACAATATTTATATTTATTATAATTTTATAATTATTTTAATTTATCTATATTTATTTATAATTATAAATATAAATATTTGTATTTATTTATCAATATTTCTATATATTTATTTAATTATATTTATCATTATATATGAAAATAATAAATATTTCTTTATGAATTAATAATTATATAAATAAATAAATAAATAATTATTTATATTTATAAATAATAAATAAATAAATAATTATTTTTATTTAAAAATTATAATAAATAAATTATTTATATTTTTAATTATATATATATAATTATAAAATTTTAGAAAATATATTTATAATTTTATAATAATATATAATTGATATATTTATTATAGTTTTTTAATTACTTAAATATATCTACATTTATTTAGAATTATATTTATAAGTATTTATTTTTTATTTATAGATATTTCTATATAAATATATATAATTAATATATTTATTATAATTATTTATTTATTTAAATAAATCTATATTTATTTAAGAATTAGAATTATAAATATTTGTATTTATTTATAAGTATTTGAATATATTTATAAATATATTTATTTAATTATATATTTATAACTTTATAGATAGTATAATAAACATATTTATTATAATTTTTTTAATTTTTTACACACACACACAAATATATATTTATAGTTATAATTATAACTATAAATAAATTTATTTATAAATATTTGTATATATTTATAAATATACATATATTTTTAAAATTATAATATATATATATATATTGTAAGTTTATAATTATTTGAATATATATATAGTTATTATAATTATAACAAATAAATATATTTAAAAAGTATTTATATATACTTAAAATTTAATAATTATAAATATAATAAATATACTAATTCTTTAAATATATTGAAGAGAAAATCCTTGACATTTTTTCACACCCTCTGCATGAATCTGATTTTGCTGACCTTCCCCCTGAAACCGCTGCCCCTTTGATCCCTAATCTGCAAGATACAAACTCAGGTCCTACTAATTTAGGTTATAAGATGCAGCAACTACAGGCCTTTTCCCCTGAACATCCCTCACACGATGCTCTTATCACTGTTGAAGACACAATTTTGCATCATTCTGCTAATACTGTGGACATCAATAAAAAGGGTGGACTGCATTATAAGGCTTCCCTCTTGTCTTCACCTTCCAGCAGGGATACGAGGAAGGAAAGTAGTGACACCTCCCAATTAGAATATGGAGAGATGAATAATTCTCCTCATGTTCATTGTCCTGACATTCTAGTTTCCCAAGATTCTAACATGCATGATTTAAATAAGGAGCATCAAGCCCCTTTGGACACTCATTTGGATTTGCAGAGTAAACAGAATATTACCTCAAAGGAGTCTACCTATGGGGTTTCAACCAGGTCAAAGGCCTCGGTCTCAAAAAAAAGGGGGAAATCCCCAACAAAAAAGGTATAAATGAATATTTTATATTGGAACTGTCAAGGGATTGCTAACCTTGACACTTTTAATGTTCTTAGGAGATTTATCATCACTCATACCCCTAGAATCTTTTCTATTTCTGAACCTGAAATAAATTATGCCTATAGATTTCAGCACGCTTCCCCCTTTGGTTATACCTTCCTAGGGGCTTGTAACAATGGGATATCTTGTGAATATTTATGGTTTTTTGCTCATTCCTCTATTCAAAATGTTAATATCTACAATATTACTAACTAATCCATTACATGTGATTACATTTTTGAAAATTATCGTGTCTACACTACCTTTTTTATGCCTACAATAGATATCAAGATATATGAACTCTTTGGAATGATATCTACCAACTGTGTAACACAATCCATAACCCTTGGTTTTTAGTTGAGTACTTCAATGCTATTCTAACTCCTAGTGAAAAAGTTGGCCCTCCTCATGACTCCATCTCCTCTAGGGAATTCAGAGCATGTATTGAAATAAATAACATTACAGAAATTAACTTAATGGGTGTTAAATTTAACTGGTTTCATAAACATTATAATAGGATCATCGCTAGAAAACTTGATAGGGTGTTTAATAATGACCATGCGCTTGATAAATGGGATAATATCTCTAGTATTACCCTAGCTAAGATTGCCTTTGATCACAACACTATTCTGGTTAGTTTTTTCACAAAACCCTAGTAAACCCAGGGCTCCTTTTAGATTTAATGCTACTTGGTCTTCTAACCCTGATTTTAGGGATATCATTAAAAGCACTTGGGCTAATATTCATGATCAAAATGATGTGTTTTCTTATCCAGTAAAATTGAAAATGCTGAAACAAGTCCTAAAAAACTGGTGCAAAACAAAATATAATGAAATCTATAGTGATATCAACTCTTGGGAAAAGGAACTTACTCAATTTTAAAACCATAATTACTCTTCTAACTTTTCTCATGATATTCAACACTAAACAAATATTTCCTCTAATCTTATCAATTTACTTAAATTTAAGGATAATCTTAAAAAGAAACTCTTTAATGCCAAATGGATGAATGATGGGGATAGGAATAAAAAATTCTATAATTCCCTTCATAGAGTGAGGAAATCTTATATGGCCTTGCCTACCTTAGATATGGGGAGTAGATTCTTGAATCTGAGGAAAGCATTGTCAACCATGTTGTCTCTCACTTTTACAATATCTTCAATGAAACTGATAGAGATAGGGACATCCGGCTGAATGTTATTCCGTCTTTGGTTACTGGTGAGGAAAACTTGTTACTTAATATCACCCCTCATGATCATGAAATAAAAGACACAATCTTTATCCTAAAATAGGATGGTGCCCCTAGAACGGATGGCTTTAATAATGGATTTTACCAAAAGCACTGGGATGTTATTTAGGATGATCTTTGTTGAATGGTGAAAACATTCTTTGATAAAGCCACTCTTTCTCATGGCCTTAATTCTCAATTTCTTGTCCTTATCCCTAAAACTTATAATGATGATGAAATTAACCTATTCAGACCCATTGCTCTCATAAAATCTCTCTTCAAGATCATTACTAAATTGATTTCCAATATAATTACTCTGATTAGTAACAGAATAGTCTCTTGGAACCAATTTGGATTCATCAAGAGAAGATCCATCCAATAATGTATCAGTCTTGACTCTGAGTCCACTAACCTTTTAAAAAGGAAAAATAGAGATGGTAATGTTTCTATTAAGATAGATATTGCAAAGGCTTTTGATAACATTGACTGGAACTTCATGTTTATAGTCCTTAGGCAGTTTGAAATCAATAAAAATTTCATTAATAGGGTTAAAATGCATTTCAATTCGGCTCATATTTCCATTATCATTAATGGTTCACCTAGATATTATTTTAAATTCTCTAAGGGTGTTAGACAAGGTGACCCTCTTTCAGCTATTATTTTCTCTATTGCTGAAGACTACCTCAGTAGGTTTCTTATCCAATCTATAGAAAATCAAAATATCAAACCTATCACGGCTGCTAGAAACTTGACCACCCCTCACACCTTCTTTATGAGGATGATATAATTATCTTTATTCAAGGAGCCAAAAAGAACATCAATAATATTAAAAATATCCTCCTTCATTACAAAGAAGTGTCTGGTCAACACATCAATTGGAATAAATCATACACATATTTTGGTAAAGACTTTTCACCTGGTAGAAAACTCAACATTTCTAATTTCTTAGGGGTAAAAGTGGGTTCTATACCCTTCACTTACCTTGGTGTTCCTATTTTTTTGGGTAGTCCAAAAGAAAATTATTTTGCTCCTATCACTGATCAAACGCTGAGATAGCTTTCCTCCTAGAAGGGCTCAAATCTTTCGATGGCTGGGAGAATTTTCCTAGTTAAATCCACCATTTTTTCCAAATTTGTCTACTCTATGATGATTTATAAATGGCTGGAAGGTATGTTAAAGCACATCAATGTCGCCATTAAAAACATTTTTTGGACTGGTAGTACCTTGGTGAGGAAATTTGTTACTATCCCCTGGGCTACCTGCTATAAACGAATTGATAAAGGAGGTGTTGGTATTAAGAATCTTGCTAATTTCAATGAAGATATCCAAGCTAAGCTTACTTGGAACCAAATCTATAATGACTCTCCCTCTACATATTTTCTTAGAGCTAGATTTTTCAATAAACTCATAAATAATCAGGCCCACTTTCTTACTTCCTCTATTTGGCCTGCTATTAAAGACACATTCAATTATATTATGGATAATTCCAGATGAATGGCTACTAAGGACTCTAATTTAAGATTTTTATTTTACAATTGGACTGGTGCTCCCTTTTTATCCTTTATATCCAATAACCACCCTATTTTTCTCAATAATGATACCATAAAGAATGTCATGAGAATTACTAACCCTGACTTTCCTGATGAATTAAAACAAATTTTTGAGAACTACCCCTTTACTAACACTAATTATTTCTTGATTTGGGAAGAATCTCACAATGGAATAATTGATTCTAAAAAAAAATACTAAAATCATCTGTTTATTAATGAAGACAACAATTTTTCCTGGATTAAAAAATTTAATAAACCCTGGTTTTAACCTTTGAGATTCACATTAATTTGGCACATTTCTCATTATAGACTCCCCATGGATGATTTCATACAAACCTTTGGGATTAATATTTTCTCCAAATGTTGAATGTGTAATCAACATAGAGAGGATATTAATCATCTTTTACTTTCTTGTGATATGAAAACTACTCTCTAGAATTATATTTCTGACATCTTTGAGTGCAGATGGTTGCTGGATAGTTCTATTACATTGCAGATTCAACGGTGCACGAACATTTCTGACTCCCAACATATTAAAAATATTCTTCTTGCAGTTGTTGAGGAGATTAATTATGTAATCTGGTATGGTTGAAATGATTTTATTTTTCGTAATAAATCATTCAAGATTAATGTAGGTAAAATTAAAATTCTCATGGCCATTCGTTAGGTGGCCTCAATTCAAAATGATCAATGCAGCAAATCGGTTCATGATTTTGGGATCCTTCATCGGATTGGAGTGAATGTGAAATATACTCATTCTAAGTCTACCTTTGAAGTGTTCTAGTTTCCCCCTACCCTAGGATAGATTAAAGTTAACATTGATGGTGCCTCAAAAGGAAACTCTGGCCCAACGGGTTGTGGTGCTATTTTCAGGAATCACCTGGATCAGACTGTTGGATGCTTTTATGGATGCTGAGGCACTACTTCCTTGCTGGAAGCAGAGATAATGGGCATTATCCATGCTATATCTTTTGTAAGGTGCCACAACTGGAACAACATCTGGATCAAGAGTTACTCCACTACTATTATCCAGGCCATCTGGAGTGGTACCACTCATCTTGCCTAGGCGCTCACTGTTCTCTGGAATGATTGTTTTAACTCTCTCTCTGAGATCAACTTCATCGCCACTCACACCTACCATGAAGCTAGTAGGATTGCTGACGGGCTTGCCAATATGGGTGTTTCTCATGCTATGATTTAGAGGGACGATCTTCCTCCTGAGTAACTCCCTCTCTATGTTAGAGATGTTAACAAAATTCCATATTTAAAACTTATGTATTCTATTTTTTTTATCAATAATTTTTGGTGTTTTGGTCATTGACCAGAACACTACCTTTCCAAAAAAAAATATTTATGAATTATTAAAAAATATATATTAATTATAAACATGAATTTTTATTTAATATATACAAATAAAAATTATGTTTGAATTTAAATATAATAATTTCATATAAATTATTATTAAATTTTTTTATCAGCATTAAGACAAGTGCTGATAAAGGGTATATTTATCAGCGCTTTTAGTTGGTAGTGATAAAGGCCCCCCTTTATTAGTGCTTTCTTCTTAGCACTGATAAAACGATACGCTTCCCTCACCCTGTCTGTGGTAGTGTTACTATGTTTACCAATACTCTCAGAACCTTAGTTCAAAATGGTATAAAGGTATAGGGATCGAGATGGTTCAATCCGAGGTCTTTTATCTCTTATGAAATGTTGGGGAGGTTTTCTTGATTGCATGGTTAGTTTCCATTGAAGGTGACACATTTTAACATGGTTTCAACTTATTACAAGTAGGCAACTCTATGAATTTGTTTCATTTTGGAATTAAATGTAATTATGGTCTTTCTAAACAAATTTATGATGAATGTATGTTTATATATGATACCCATATTATGTTTTAAAAACACATGATTATGATTTGATCTTTCTACACATGGTTTATCTATTAAAATAAATGTTTCTTTTTGGAAATGGAATTTTTTTGTGTTGTGTTTTGTAAAATTCATAAGAGGATATTTGAAAGGGTTTTTCAGATGCACATTAAATGTTTAAGTCATTATAATTTTCAATGAGTGAAAAATGTTTTTTAAAGATATTTTCATTATAATGTGAGGTGTCGACTCAAAATTATTTATAAAGGTGTTCATTAAGGAAAATGTAATATTGTATTGAATTGTGTGTGTGATTTACCAATTTTGGAAATTAATTAAAGGTTATTTAATGTGATTTGATGGAAATGGTTGGATTTTTTCATTGTAATGAATTTATAATAAGCAGTCCAATGTTTTAAGGGTGGTGTTGAAGTGTGTTGAAAGGGTGTGTATTGTTTCTAATACATTATAATAAGTGAATAAAGTAGTTTTTATGAAATACGAAGGGCTTTCCAATATGCTCCATGTTTCATGGGAAAGTCCATGTTTGAATCATGGTTGTAAATGGTTGATATGAATTACAACACTTAATAGCCCCTTGGATTTTTAAACACCAATTAAGGGTTCTTTATCATTATGAGATGCATGTTGCATATATTGTTTGGGAATGTCCTTGGTTATTCCATGGGTCCATGATATATATTTTGGCCTATTTATTATGATGGTTATGAGGGAAATTGTTTGTCGTTTCATGTTATATTAATGTTAATATTGGTGTGCATGTTTTTTTACCTCACATCTTTATTGGTTAGGGGAATCCAAGTTCTAAGTGGGAGATCTAATCTTATTAAACTAGTTGGTTAACACATTAATGGTGGACCTCCAATTGAATTAGGGAATATGTCTAGGAGGGGATGTCATTGCAATGATGAGTGTGTATTCTTGTTGGATGAATTGTGGTTTATAATTAAGCACATGCCGATAGAAGGTTTGAGAATGGTAAAATATTTAATGGTTTGATGAATCTCACATTACATATATTAGTTAGAGATGTTGATATCTTTGATTGATTTGTCGATTATTGATTCAATATATTTTCACATCCATTGCTTTCTTACATGATATGTCCATATAATTCTTTTTGTATTATATTCCTTTTGAGATATAATTCCTACATTATTATGTTTAATCCATGCATGATGGGTCATTTCCTATGAAAAATGAGTTTTCCAGTTTTTTGAAATTTCTTTTTCAATTTAATGTCTCCTGTGATAGAATTTAAAATTTATATAAAAATAAATTTTCTAGTTTAAAGATGGATTCATAAATTTAAGTGTTTACAAAGATATTGTTTAATGAAGATAAAACAAATGAGTTTTTTCGAGAAATATTAATGTGTATTTGTTTTTGAAATAGTTTTGGCTAGATGAAATGTCACACCAAGACTTTTTAATTTAATAATATGTTATTATTTCTTGGATCTGGGTCCTCACGCCAATATTTGACTTGGTCCATGGCTTTAAATTTTTTTCATTCGACATTTTTATTGGGCTTTAGACCCATGCGCGGTCACTGTGCATTCACAGTAGTCGTGCGACCGGCCCATGAGTCTGGAAATCACCAATTATTATTCTTCTTCTTATTATTATTGTCTATATAATTATTATTATCTTTATTATTATTATTTTAATTATTATTTTTAATGGTTAATAAATTTTAGTAATATTATCTTTATTATCATTAATTTTATTATTATTATTTTTCTGGTGTTATTATTATTATTATTATTATTATTATTATATTATCAATATTCTATATATTATCATTTTTATTATTATTGCTATTGGTTATTATTATTATTATTATGGATATTATTATTATTATTATTTGTATATTTCTGGTTTTATTATTATTATTTTTAATACTATAACTTATAATTAACCCCCTAACCCTAATTCTACCCGAGGCGCACTCCCCCTTGTTTCAGCCTTCTCCTACGCGAGCCACTTCTGCAGCTCTTCCTTGCATCCACTCCAGTGAAGTCATCCCTCCTAATTCCCCTCTGCCGGCACCATGCCCAGCCCCTGCCGCTCCATGCTCTCACCGTTGCGACCCCCCCAACACCCAACCATGCCCCTAGTTAGCCAGCCGCCCTGGATTTTCCATCCCCTACCTCCCCAGCCTCCTGCTCGCCACCCCGCACTTCACCCATTCCACCGTTGCCTTCTCCAACTCTAGCCTTCCATACTCACCCCAGGCACCTCACCTCTCGACCACCTTCCGATCTTGCCCTATGACCTTCATCTGCACCACCTTCCTGCCGACCAGACCCCTATCCCCCTCCGTGCTCACCTCCGGCTCCTAGCCAAGCCTCCTCTGACCCCTGTTCTGCACTTCCGTAGGTCACCGTGCCCAGGCCCTCACTCCGCGCTCCAGCCTCCTCAAACCCCAACCCTGTCCAGCACTGTCTGACTTGCCCACACACCACCTCCCATCTAGTCGAGCCCCTCGCTAGCATTTTTTGGCCGCCACACACTCCCAATCGGGTCATGCCCTCTATCGACAGACCGCCAAACTCCCGTCCGGTTTCACTTCTTCGGCAGCCTCCCCTCTTTGGTATTTTTTTCCTCTTTCCTTGGATGTAAGGTTATTTCGTGGTTAGGGTTGAATTTTTGTGCGCAAATACTTAAATGGTGTTACCAATTTCAGTGTGTTGGGTCAAATTCAGCCTTTTGCGGATGCATTTGAACTGCGCATGGTGTTTTGCACCATTTTTCAGGCATTCTTCACCATTTGAGGTAATATCCCTTTGCCTTTCCCTTTAAATTTAGAACTACATTGTTTTCTTTCATTTTGTGCGTTTCTTATTAATTAAATAGTTGACCATGACGTTGTTTAATAATTTTAGTATGCTTTTCTTGCTTCTTGTTTACATGATGTAGGTTGGTTAAGAGGTGCGAGTTTTGTTTTTGAAAGGGGCGGAGGTGTACGCATGTTGGAATTGTTTTTGGAGATGGGTTGGATTATATATATATATATACATCTTTGGTTATTCCCCTTGAATGTATTTTATAAAATTTTTATGTGGTTTTATAAAATGCGTGAATAGTGCGAGTAATGTAGGAAATTGGGTTTGGGTGTGTAAAACTGTGAGTTTATCTTTGGAATTGTTTTATAAATTTTAAAGTGACTTATTAAATGGTGAAAATGGTGTGAGTTATGCTTTGAAAGAAGGTCGAGGTGGTTCTTTTGTGCTGCTTGTTCGTTTGGATTGTTTAAGTCTGTGTTTATGTATTTTAGTTATCCTTGTAGTTGGAGTGCGTTTTCAAGGTTTTTTCCATGATATTGCAGTCATCAGCAGGTCACACGTACTTGGGCGCTAGTGTGAGATGTGCCGCTTCTTCGTAACCAAGCTGCAAGCCAAGGTAGGTCCCCCACTCCACTCGCCTTTAAATTTAGAATTTATTAATTGCTTGATATTTTATTAATTTTAATAAATAGGTAATAATATAAAATAATAAATTTTTAAATGATTATTAGGTGTAAAAAGAGCCGATTATTTTATACACAACAATTGAATCATTTTCTTAACGAGCGGACACCCAGTATTGAAAGAATTACCATTTTTACTTTAAATATAATTCACAAAATTTTAAATGTAGTTATGGTTTATTGATAAATGATTTATTTTGAAACATGAACAAGTGTTTTGGTTCACTTGAGAAATGTGGATTTTCCTTAAAATTTGTGAAGGCATGTTTGGCACTTTAATAAAATAAATTATTTTGGGAAAATCTATTTGGGGTGACTCAGACGTGATATTTGGTGTGCGTTGAATGTATGCCTTGTGTGTGATGTTTATACTACTTGATTGATTTTGTTGACTCACCCCTTTTCTTGTTTATTATACACGTTGACATGGGAACTTGGCATAGTAAATGAATCTTCTGAGAACTATTGCTGCACTAGTTTAGATTACGCATTGGCTAGTGGCCCCTAGTAAGAATAACATTCTGGTAGGAGATTGGGCCCCTCAGTTAGGCCATGTTGGGCAACACCGGTCGTTAGGGGGTTATGACATCATCGAGAGTAGGCATGTCTTCAGGATGACTTACATTAATAGTACGTTCTGGATTGTTCACGAGCTCCTAGGTTTGAACTATATTTTCTTTAGTGTTTATTTTTAAGTGGTGGGTGATTGAGAGGTCTAGTTCGGTTGTTGGCCCTTATGTGCCACTTCTTTTCCATTTCCCTTAGTGTGTGTTGTGTGTAGTTTTCCATTTGACTAACAACTGATATTTGAATTTATAAATTGTTCGCAGAAATGTTTTAAAATGAAATGAACCTATTCCTTTTAAACATTAAAAAAATTTAAATTAAAAATGGAAATGGACTATTACTTGTCTTAGAAATGGAATTGTGTGTGTGTGTAAACCCATATTTTGTATAATTTAGTTCAAACCTGGAATTAGGAAATTTCTTTATTTAAAGGTAGTGCATTGGGAATAGTTTTTTGGGCATGCCTACTAAGTTTTAATAATCACGCCTATAGTGTTATCTTGTTTTTTAATTTTTTTGGAGGTTTGACTTGATATTTCTCGCCGTGGGAGAGAGTTGGTTGTGGACAGGCGAGCGACTCTTGGAGTCGCGAGGGGTTTTGGTCATGGTCAGGTTAGTTTTCTATTGTTGGTTGTTCCTCCCTTTTCGTGTCATTTATTTGCCTTGCATTTTTCTAATTTTTCCACTACTTTACATGTCTTTTATTTATGGTCAAAATCATTCCCTCTTGTTTAGTTTTGATGCCTGGAACTAGTTTCCAGCCCTTGGGGATAAGGAACTCCCCTCGGGCCATGTCGTGGGCTGGCTCAAGTGACCGGTTCATGGTCAACCTGGGTTGGTTCATGAAAAAATGGTATCAGAGGAGGCCATTGTTATTTGGGTGTCTGGTAGATGGAGATTAAGATTGTTGAGAATCGAGAGGTTGGTACTGGAAAAATGTCATGAACCCTCTCCCGTTCCGAACCTTGAGTCTCTAGGGGTAGTCCGGGAATTGAGTTCTTGTGTCATTCTGATTTGTTTTTGGATTGAAGGATGACAAAGAAGGAAAACCAATGTTACATTGTGATTTTACATGGAGTAGTGAACCATGTGGAGTCTGCGTACACAGTTTAAGTTCGTTCTAGTTGTTGACTCTTACTTGGGGCATGGCCCACTACCATGTCACAAGGTTAAGCATGACTACTAGTCCCTCTCTTCGGTGATTTGATGCAAGTTGTGTATTGTCTTGGTTCTTGTGGGTGTAAGTGCACTTTTGGAAATGAAAAAGGGTTTTTGAAATGAGAACATTTTGTTTTAAACGACTTTAAATTTGTGAAAGGGATTTTTAAAACTGAAATGTCTTGGCCTAAAAATCCAGTGGTTTCTTAGAACTGGTAGAGATATGGTTTGGGTGAAACCTCAAGTACTCTTTATGAACGTTTGCACATGTGAGGGATTGTATGGGATGTGCGTGTTGGTGTGTATAGATAAAAGCAGATGAAGACATGTGCAACTGGTCATGGGATTACTGGGGTGTGAACTTGGGAGTAAAGTCTTGACCATGTTTTTCTAAAGTGATTTTAAAAATGGAAATGATTTTTGAAAAATTGAATTTTATTTGAAAAGTGGGTTTGGGTATTTGGAAAGTGTCCTTGAAGGAAGGTGGTTTGAAATAAAAAAAATGGAACGGGTAATTTGGAATAAGAATTTTTGTGTTCTGTTAGTATTTTTTTGGTTTTTGAGTAGGATGTTTTTAGATGAAAGCGCTCTCAATGATATTGCTTTGTCTTGATATTGGTATTGGCTTTGTGTTTTATATGTTGTTCATAACCTGCCACCCAGAATGGTCCCCAGAGTTTCTGATAAGTCATGCCCAGTCCTTGGTCCTTCTTGGACATTTCTTATCCTTCACGGTGATTGGGGTCTGTTAAAGGCAGTTATGTGGTTTGAAGAGGCTGAGTGTGCTTTTAGGATGTTGGGAACTCCCGAAGCTATTAGAGTGCGTGTTGTTTTGGGACTCTTTGAAGGTCCATATCTGGACATATGGGGGTTGCTCGCCCCACCGTCAATATAAGTTGGGATGATGTGGGATGTCTTTAAATCTATCTTCGTCCAATGGTTTATACTTGATGAAGTGAAGACGTAGAAAAGGGAAGATCTTGTGCGTATTCAACAAGGCCAACAGATGGTGAAGGCATATGTTGACCATTTCAAGGAACTTGTGTCCTTTTATCCAGAGGTAGAGTCAAAGGATTTGATGAAGACTTATCTCTTCATCAGGGGTCTTCATCTAGAGATCAAAGAGCATGTCCTCCCTTTGAAGGGCCATTGTTTCGAGAAACTGGTGGATGAGGATTTTTTTAGCTGAGTTGGTCTCTAGAGTGCAGATGGTTGGAAATATAGCATATCCAGCTGCTCGTGAAGGTTCCCCATCTGGCGAGCAGGGTGTGCCAGAGGGACCTATT
Source organism: Viscum album (assembly GCA_963277665.1). Lineage (NCBI taxonomy): Eukaryota > Viridiplantae > Streptophyta > Magnoliopsida > Santalales > Viscaceae > Viscum > Viscum album. The sequence continues at coordinate 1,880,219,366 of OY728161.1, forward strand.
TCTAAAAAGTCCTATGTAGTGGTTCTGGCTTCTAGTTTTTCAGACCGTTCAGTGGTGTGCCACCAGTTTGGCTGCTTTGGGCACGTGAGGCCGTCATGTCGCGTCCCTTTGAAGACGTGCTATCATTGCGAATGTATGGTCCATCAAGGGAAGTTCTGCAGGAAGCGTCACCTGAAGAAGTTGTTGTGACTGAAGGATTCTAGTGCTTGACTATGAGGCAGGAGATGCTTCAGCCATCAGAGCCCCAGCCATAGGTCTTGGGGTGATGCTTGCACGCAGTCAGGAGTTTCCAAGGGTCTGAAGCCTCAGTTTGGGTTTTTTGTTCCGTGTTGGCGGTGGAACATTTAAAGAATTTACATTCTTGTTTTTCTATTGTTAAAGTTTTGAAATTGTTTATAGTTCATTGTTTTTCTGTGGAGTTATGGCAGACATGCTCTATTATAATCTAAACAGTTTTTTTGTCGGGTTAGGGTTTCCTACATTGTGTGTTTTTTTAAGAGTGTGATTGATCCTTGTATGGGTCGATCTTGGTTTAGCAGTGTTTGTTTGGAGATGTAAGTTCCTGCCCTACGGAGGAGTCTAGGCTTGTTGTTATGCTTGGGTTTACTGTTTGGTTTAAGTTCTTCTCAGAGGTTTGTCTCTAATGTTCGGGCTTTCTTTGATCTGAGTTGAGAGTTCCAAGTTTTAGTGGAGGTGTTGTTTCGCTCATGCTATAGAGGTTAGTCTGGATTGGTTGGGAGTCCCCGCATCACCCCCCTTCTTGGGGTGGTATGTCTAGGTGTCAAATTTCTGTACTAGTTGAGTTCTTGTGGTGGGGAGAACCCTCTCGTGTTCTCCCATTCCCTTGTATTATGGCTTCTTGCGGTTTCAATCGAGCATCGATTCTTGTTTTGTTTACTGTTTAGCTGGGTGAATTTCTAGGGGCAGAAAGTGTGTGTAGTGGGGAGAATTTTCACACCCAGACTTTTTAATTTATTTATATTTTATTATTTCTTGGCTCTGGGTCCTTGCACCAATGCATGTGTTGGTCCTCAGCTTTAAATTTTTGTCATTTGACTTTTTTACTGGGCTTCAAACCCATGCACGGTCACTGTGCATTGACAGTAGCCGCGTGACCGGCCCATGAGTTGGGATATCTCTAATTATTATTATTATTATTATTATTATTATTATTATTATTGTCTACATTATTATTATTCTTTTTATTATTATTACTATAATTATTATTTTTAATGGTTAATAAATTTTATTAATATTATCTTTATTATCATTAATTTTATTATTATTATTATTATGGTATTATTATTATTATTATTATTATTATTATTTTATTATCATTATTCTATATATTATTATTATTATTATTATTTTTATTGGTTATTATTATTATTATTATGGCTATTATTATTATTATTATTATTTTATTTATTTATTCCTGGTTTTATTAATATTATTTTTAATATTATAACTTAAAATGACCCCCCCAAACCTAATTCTACCCTCATCACACTCTGCCATGTTTCAGCCTTCTCCTGCGCAAGTCGCTTCTACGACTCTTCCTTGAGTCGGCTCTAGCGAAGCTACCCCTCCCGGTTCCCCTCCCCCTGCGCCGTGCCCAGCCACTGCCACTCCGTGCTCTCACCGTCGCGACCCCCACAACACCCGACCTCGGCCCTCATGAGCCAGCCGCCCCATTTTTTCCATCCTGCGCTATTGCCTCCCTCCCTGGCCTCCTACTCGCCGCCCCGCGATTCACCCCTGCCGTCATCTCCTTCTCCAGCTTCGGCCCTCCACACTCACCCCTGGCGCCTCACCTCTCGACCACCATCTGATATCGCCCTCTTCCCTTCACCCGCACCACCATCCTACCAACCAGACACCTATCCTCCTTCGTGATCACCTCCAGCTCCCATCCATACCGCCTCTTACCCATGTACTGCACATCCGCACGTCACTGTGCCCAGGCCATCGCTCCGTGCTCCGGCCTCCTCGATCCCTAGCCCTCGCCAGCACTGTCCAACCTGCCCGTGCACCACCTCCCATTTGGTCTAGCCCCTCTCTAGCGTTGTTCGGACGCCACACACTCTCATCCGGGTCATTCCCTCTACCGGTAGATCGCCAAACTCCCGTCCGATTTCACTTCTTCGGCAGCCTCCCCTCTTTGGTATTTTTTTCCTCCTTCCTTGGATATAAGGTTATTTCATGGTTAGGGTTGGATTTTTGTGTGAAAATCCTTAAATGGTGTTACCAATTTTGGCATGTACGATCAAATTTAGCTTTTCGCAGATGCATTTAAGGTGAGAATGGGGTTTTGCACCATTTTTAGGCATTCTTCATCATTTGAGGTAATAACCCTTTGCCTTTCCCTTTATATTTAGAACTACATTGTTTTATTTCATTTTGAAAATTTCTTATTAATTAAATAGTTTACCATGATGTTGTTTAATAATTTTAGTATGCTTATCTTGCTTCTTTTTTACATGCTGTGGGTTGGTTATGAGTTGCAAGTTGTGTTTTTGAAATGGGCGGAGGTTTGCGCGTGTTGGAAAAATGTTTTTTTTATATGGGTTGGATTTTATATATATACATATTTTTTTATACCTCTTGAATTTATTTTATAAATTTTTTATGTGGTTTTATAAAATGTGTGAATAGTGCAAATAATGTAGGAAATTGGTTTTGGGTGTGTAAAACCGTGAGTTTCTCTTTGGAATTATTTTATAAATTTTAAAGAGATTTATTAAATGGAACGAATGGTGAGAGTTATGATTTGAAAGTAGGTCGAGGTGGTTATTTTGTGCTCCTTGTTTGTTTGGATTGTTTAAGTTCATGTTTATATATTTTAGTTATCCTTGCGGTTGTAGTACATTGGCAAGGTTATTTCCGTGATATTGTCGTCGTCAGCAGGTCGCGCGTACTTGGGCGCTAGTGTGAGATGTGCCGCTTCTTCGTAACCGAGCTGCAAGCCTAGGTAGGCCCCCCACTGCACTCTCCTTTAAATTTAGAATTTATTAATTTCTTGATATTTTATTAATTTTAATAAATGCGAAATAATATAAGATAATAAATTTTTAAATGATTATTTGGTGTAAAAAGTGCCGTTTGTTTTATACACAACACTTGAAACATTTTGTTGAAAAGCGGACACCCAGTAGTGAAAGAATGCTCATTTTTCCTTTAAAAATAATTCCCCGAATTTTAAATGTATTTCCAGTTTATTGATAAATGTTTATTTTGAAGCGCGAACAAATGTTTTGGTTCACCTGAGAAATGAGGATTTTCCTTAAAATTGGTGAAGGCCCATTTGGAACTTTAATAAAATAAATTATTTTGGAAAACTCTATTTGGGGTGACTCAGACGTGATATTTGGTGTACATTGACTGTATCATTTGTGTGTGATGTTCTTACTGCTTGATTGAATTTGTTGACTCAACCCTTTTACTATTTTTTATACGTGTTGACATGGGAACTTGGCATAGTAAGTGAATCTTTTGAGAACGATTGTTGCACTAGTTTAGATTACGCACTGGCTAGTGGCCCCTAGTACGAATGACAATCTACTAGGGGATTGGGCCCCTCGGTTAGTCCATGTAGGGAAACACCGGGCGTTAGGGCGTTATGACCTCATCGAGAGTAGGCATGCCTTCAGGATGAGTCACATGTATAGTATGTTTTGGATTGTTCACGAGCTCCTAGGTTCGACCCATGTTTTATTTAGTGTTTATTTTTATGGGGCGGGTGATTGAGAGGTCTAGTTTGGTTACTGGACCTTATGTGCCACTTATTTTCTATTGCCCTTAGTGTGTGTTGTGTCTGGTTTTTCATTTGACTAACAACTGAGATTTGAATTTCTAAATTGTTTGCAGAAACATTTTAAAATGCAATGCACCTATTCCATTCAAAAACTAAACATGTTTTTAAATTAAAAAGGGAAATGAACTGTTACTTGTCTTAGAAATGTAAGTGTGTGTGTGTGGAAACCCATATTTTGTATAATTTAGTTCAAGCCTGGAATTAATAGATTTCTTTATTTAAAGGTAGTGCATTGTGAATAGTTTGTTGGGAACGCCTACTGAGTTTTAATACTCATGCCTACAATGTTTTCCCGTTTTTTAGTTTTTTTTCAGGTTTGACTTGAGCTTGCTCACCATGGGCGAGATTTGGTTGTGGACTGGTGAGAGACTCTCAGAGTCGTGAGGGGTTTTGTTCGTGGTCAGGTTAGTTTGTTGTTGATGGTTGTTCTCCGTTTTTCGTGTCATTTATTTGCCTTGCATTATTCTACTTTTCCCCGGGTTTACTTGTATTTAATTTTTGGTCCAAATCGTTCTCCCTTGTTTAATTTTGATTCCCGACACTAGTTTCCAGCCCGTGGGGATCGGGAACGCCCCTCGTGCCATGTTGCGGGCCGGCTCGGGTGACCGATTCAGGGTCGACCCGGGTTGGTTCGTAACATGAAATATTTTCAAAGAATGTATTTTCAGTTTATGAATACAAAGTGTAATGTTTTTTAATGTAATTATTTAATTATTTGTTATTAACATAATTTACATTTGAAAATCATAATTTTTAGATTAATTTATCACTATATTTTATTAATTTCCTTATGAAATGATATTCAAAGTCTCTTCCGATTTCAGTGACATACTAAGATTTTTATCTCACACAAATATTTTTTATATCCTAGGTTTTCACCAAGAATCATGTTATGTTTTTCAGGCCGACGCGGGGTGAGTTGGGTGGTGTTGAGAATCATGATGTTGCATAGATATGGTTTTAGTGTCATCACGAGTTGGTGTGTAGCTATTCTATTCTTGGATAGTTTTTTATCTATTATTCATTTTTGTATCTTCCCATTTGGGTATGATGCTTATATCTATGCAATTGGGTTATATCTATGTGTGTTCTTGTGACTTGTTTGGCATGTTACTTTATAATGGATTCTTAAATTTTTATATTATAATTTATTTTATATTTTATTATAGTGAAATAATCCATATAGGTATTCCTGTGATTCGTAGAAACTAGTTTTCATCCCATGGGTATCTGTAATTCCCTTTGAGCCTTGTGAAAATTTGATTCGAGTGTCATGTATATGGAATCCTAGATTGGTATTCTACATATTTATTAGTTTTTAGTAATTTTATTAGGATGATATTCTATTCCCATTTAATCTAACATAATATTGGATTTCTAGTTTATAATTATATGATTTTTTCATTCACACCCTCATACATGATGAACCATGTGTGTTCAAAACTATTAAACTACATTTCATCCATTTTTGCGTCATATATTATATTATTATTTTTTTATGTTTAATTTTATTTTTTATAACATCAAACCACATGAAATAGTTTTAATGGATATAATTTGGGACACAATTTGTGGTTATTAACTAAACACCACTCACACCTTGCTTATTAAGTCAATTACAAGGGAATACATTAATATTTTTCATCATGGTAGGGTAATTATCCCAAGTATTTATAGTCAAGACATTAAAATAGTAGAAGTTGAGATATAGTCCCTTGAACACACTTGAAACAAGTTGTTTTATAAATTCATGATTTTGGGTTTTTTAAATATGGTTAACCCACAAATGGACTTCTTTATATTATAGGTGACTTCCTGATTGTAATGTTGTTCTTATTATTATTTTTTGGTGTTGTTATTATAATATATTAAATTTAGATGCGATTTATGATATATATATTTTATTTACATGAAAAAGTTATTTTTTTGGATTCATATATGATTTATGGCTATATGTACCTATGAGGGATTAGTCTTCTCAATTTACTCTAAGACACTTGTCTGTAGTTGGAAAACACCAACATACAAGGAAATTATCCCAAGGTATATGTGTACTATTTTAGTCACAATGAAGGTGATGCATATTTGGGATTCAAATGGTGATTTTGGTTGACTTCTTATTTCCCTACAATTAAAATCCACTCTGGTGAGACTTATCCACATGGATATCACATCCATTTTAGGTGAATCATAGTTTAATTGATCACTATAACTCATCAATTATTTCACATATATCATTTTAACACTTAAATTTGAAATAAAAAATAATAGAACTAGTAACACACATTTTCTTTTAGAGGAAAACTAGTACTCATTTTAATTTTTTCAAAATAATAGAGTTTATTATTCCACAAAAAACACATTTTCACTATGCATAGTTGAACTAATCTCATGTGTGTCCATCATTACCGATCTATACTCTAACAACACATCATTTATACACTAGTAGTGTTTTACCATTTTCACATGATAGATCAATTATTTATTCATAAATCCTATATAGCATTAAATTATACCTAACAATTCACTCTAATATAATCTGATATCCTCCTAACACAATCTTCAACCATATATACATTGATCAAATACACTACATCACCCAAAAATTATTTTCCTAATCAAAAATCAATAAATTTCATGTTGTTAGTAGATAAAGAAGTTATCATGATGGAGTTATCATCAATAAATATTGTTTCATATTTTGTGAGGAAGTTATAAGAGAGGTGGAGAAAACAAAACTTTCATACCATCCTACACAATACTTTATATCGACATTATGGTAAGATTCAGAAACATGATTACCTCTTTCCAAAGATAATAGACTCTATCAATTGATATTTTTTTGAGATATTAATATACCACTTTATAATAATGAAAATATATTATTAATGACATAGTTCCACATATAAGAATAATAATATTATATTGATGAAATGATATGTTCATAATGATAGAATAATTTACCATGGCATGTTATGAAGAGGTCATTATATGAATTAAATAAGGTTGTGGATTAATAAAGTATGTACTGGGTTTTCCACTAATATAAATACTTTTCAATTTTCATGAATGTAAGAAACATGTATGTATGTATGATTGAATAATAAAAGGCCTAAATCCTTGGTAGTTTGGTAATTTATTATTTATTACTCGAGGTTACAACATGATGTATGTGATTACCATTATGGAATTACATTCCAAAAATAACATTTACTCTACAATACAATGTGATGAGAAACATGTGAACCATAAAATCATCTTTGGTATCCGAAAGGAAAACTCTACCACTCCAAATAAGTTTCTTTATGATTATATTAGGCCATGGATCACACCTCTCATCCTCATGTATATAAAATCATACAACACTGTCTATAAATAATTTTTTCAGTTTCATTAACTTCTTCAAATTGAGAAAGGCTCGATATGAATTCAAATATTCTTTTTACACATGAAGAGAGGTGAAAAGGGCGAATAAGGATGATTATCAATTAAAGTAGAATGATATGATGTTAGAAGAGAAGATCATGTAATCTCACATGTTGAATCATCTAAGTTCCAATTGAAAACAAATGGATTGTATATGAGAATAATGAAAACATTCAGCACCATTGGCCTATTATTTCATAGGTGGATGAATCCAATATTTACAGGATTCACATTCTCTTCCTTTATATATAATTGTACACTTTATTTTTTATTCAAGTAATTATTTTTATTATAGAGGAATTTTTTTTTCATTACCTATATCATTAATTTTCCCCACCAATACTCTTCACACTCTATGTTTATGGAGTAACAAACACAAGGGAAGATCCTTAAGGGAGTAAATCATACTTTGGAGTTTTTATTAATCATTTTTTTTCATTCAATATGTTGCAACATGGGTGTTGAAAATGGGTTCTATAATTTTTATTTATCATCTTCACTATCAACTTAATTTATTTTTTCTAAAAAATCACCCACCATTAAATTATTTAGACAACCCAATATAATTTGTAACATGGAAACTTAAGTGATAAGAATCAAAAAAAGGTTCCATGTGTTTAGAACATGTCACAAAATTAATCTATGTGTGTTTAAAACCCACTCACTATGGGGGAGGTAATGATTTGTGTGTTTTTCTGGTATATGGAATTCATTGAATCCAAAAAAATTAGTAGCAGAAGATATCTTACGGATGTATTTTTTTATTTAATGAGTTTTTTTAAAAATAAAATAAAAAAGTTAAATGATGGTTATGTTAACTAGACCTATTATTAATCACTACTCTTTAAAAAATGTCATTTTTATAATTTTTTTCATTCCATTTTATAATGTTTTTTCATATACCAATATTTTTATTTTTTAAATTAAAAATAATAAAAAAGTGAAAAACCATAAATAGTTTAATTATCAAGTCATGTCAATTGAGAGAAGACCCCAGTTATCCAATATGGTATATTCATTTGGATTTAAATTTTATAACTAATTTTTTCTTCACATAATCTTTCTATCAATAAAATATTTTTATAGCCATATAGGAGCCAATATCGATAAGAATAATCAATACTCACAAAAAATATCGGTTTCTAGAAACATTTATTCTAATATAAAAAATTAAGGATAATCCAAATATATGAGAACCTATTATGAAAACATACTATGTAATATAATATCATTATCTCCTAATTTGTCATAACTAATAATTCATACTTTCTGTTACAATCCATTTTGGATTTATATATCATTATTTATATGTATTGTATATACATCCATTAACATGCAATGGACATGGATTGATTCAATGAAGTACAATATTAATAAATGGGCTAAATATATCTTCTTTCAATAGATAAAAATGAAAAATCCTATATTAATAAGTCAATTAATGTCAAACCCCCAATAAGATTCAGATGTAAGCCACACTAAAAAAATAATCATTTTGGATTTTATATTAGATACCAAATGATTAAGAAAACTATATTTCAAAATTTTCACATAGATTTCCAATAAATACAAACCAAGGATATTAGACAATAATAGATTTGGAATGTTAAATATACAAATATATTATATTAAACATAAAATCATTATCATTATTTAGAACTCTATATAGTTCCCCAAACAATCATAGATCATCTAAAACAACATAGAACACATTATGTAAAATAAATAACGAAAGTGATGATCTATAAAGTCCTGTAAGGGATACAAATTCAATAAATAATTACATGATAATCATGATGCAATAAATATATCCCAAAGATAATGATTGTATACAGGAAAACATTAATGAATTAAATGAAATAAAATGTTCTTGTAATAATAGAATCTATTGAAAAAATGAAACACAATATGAGTGACATAAATCAAGGGTCACTATGAATACCATCATCATAATGTAGACAATGTCCCATGGTTTATAGAGTTCACACCCTATTCCCAAAAACAATGTGGATAGAGTCTCATGGTGGATTTGGTTGACTCCCTAATCCTTTAAATAATATGTCATAATTTGTAAAAATATAACCCATTTATTATAGGGATATATGTCACAACCCCCTCCCCACAAAGTGTACCCCTCCTGGGCCGGCAATGTGAGAAGGAAGATAATGACCCCCGAGTCCCGCCTCCATTAGGCCCCGGGTTGGAGACTAGCACCGAGGGTATAGTAAACACACAAATGGGAGGCATTACCCTCTAAGAGAACACATGCGAAAGAGAGAGATAAGATAGACACCAATAAACTCCAACTCAGAACTGAAATATAAAAGAATCCCAAGTAAATATATGAAATATCATGCAAAAGTACTACAACTGAAAGGGAAAACTAAAATTACCCAAAAGAAAGTAAAACAGCAGCGACCACAAGCCTGAACAGCTCCTCCAACCACAAACTAGTAGTAACCAGCTTGATCTCCAACCTGCTCTAAGTGACCTGAAAAAATAGTTTATATATACATAGGCTGAGTATAATAGTATACTCAGAAGGATCCTCCCTAAGCCTCTCGTGAAAAAGTAAATAAAGCATGCTAAAGCCCAGTGAACAACAAGTGAAACTAAATCGTCACCTAAACAGGTATACTAAGTTCCCAACCTCACCATGGCTACTCTCACCAAGTAATGCATACAAGAATATAGCATATAGTAAAGAATATCAAGGGTACCCCACAACTACTTCCCCACTGGTTTTCCGCTTTTCCCCAATGACATATGTCATGTGCATCTCTCTCCAAAGGCTTTCCCATAGACACCTGGGCTAAGCTCCACAATCTGCACCTCATGCACCACAAAGGCTTTCCCGCAGACACCTGGGTGAAGCACCACACTATCCTCACAACCAAAAGTAACCAGGTAAGTTCCGGGAGCCACCATAGCCCACATAACGTGTATCAGACATCGGGTATTATACCTCAAGCCATTATAGCCCATACACCGAGTAGGGATCCTCAAGACATCACAATCTATACACGTTACACCTATAGTAGTCCATAGGATCCTATAGCCAGAATATATGTGTGTGAAATAACAACAAGAGATTATAGCCCTCTACACACATATACGGGGAAAATAACTGTTGTGCCCGTTGGCACATGTATCTACCAAGAGAAGAGAGAGGGGCCAAAGGGGGTAGTCAGTCATACGTCCTCCCACCAGAATGTTGGGGAAAACACCCCCCAGGGATCAGAATCCCCGGGGTGTCAATTTCCCTTACCGACAGGGTGGATTATCTTATAGAAACACAAAAAGTACAAAATATATATATATAACTCACATCCACACTATGGACATTACCTAGTCTTTGATTCAACTGCAGCTAACGTCTCTCAGACTCAAGGATGCTACTTCTAAGACTAGGTATCCTATAAGCACACAAACATTTGAAGAGCTTTATTAGATTACTCCATTCTCATTTTATCAGTACCACTATATGTTAATTAATTCTTTAAACATTAATTAACCATGAACAATTCCACATTAAACTGAATTGGCATCACATTCAAAATCAACTGCTCCTTTTAAGATTCACATCACCTTTAAATTCCAGTATCTCCATCCCCGTGGATTATCACCATTTAATCAAACTTTCATTATAGAATTACTTTCCAATATTCCCAGGCATTCTAGAAATGCATCCTATAATACTAAACACAAAGGGGGATCAACACAGTGAGTAGATATACTACCTGTCAAGTCTTTGCCGCCTATAGCAAGAGCATAGACCCATTCTACCTCAAGAGGATAAACATGAAAAGAACATGGCATACCCTATGTGTCTTCACCTTCTTTGGAAGGAGGGTAAGCAAGACCAACTTCCTTGAGCAGTGGGGAAAAGTAAAGAAGATAAACAACCAAACAAAATCACCAACATCCAGCCATCACATCCATCCCATACCATCATCCTTGGTGTCCTCCCCGACACCCACATGCATAAGCTGATGCATCTTTCCACCCTAGGAATCATCCAATGCCACATCCACAAGTCCCCATGCCTCCACATATCACAATAGCCATCCAGGCTCACATCATAGCACAAGCAGCAAGAAAACACAACATCACAATAATGGGCTCATGACCCTTTAACAATCAAGAGGGTAACTCAGAACCCTTTAATAAATTCCCACACAATATGTTATTTAATCCATATTGAATGAGCAGATTTGTTATTAGTAAGTTCCAATTACAGGAGACCTAATCAGTAATCTACCACAGTTAAACAACCATGCTTACTTTCCTTACTTGATTAACATCATATTAGAACAACTACAACAACGACATCAACCAGATTCATTTACATGCCTATTTTTCTTTATCCAATTAATTAACAATTAATTCCGGCTTTACATTCAGTATCAATTTCCATCAATAACGAACAACTAATAAAAGAAATCATAGATATCACTCTATCTAGCAAAACATGAGGCAAACCGTTATCATGGTACAAAGTAACAACATGCGATCAACGAATTCTTTTAATCTAGTTCAAGTATTTAATTAGGTCAATTTCATTGTGGTACAAAGGGATAAATCATGCTAATTCTAAGATTGCACATATACAATTAGAGAATCCACGAATCCCCTACCTAAAAAATTCTTGAAGATCTTTATCCACACAATGGGTCACAATCCTCCTATCGCGACAGCTACATCCACCCAAAGATGCCACGGTACGACAGAACCAGCCAAACCCCAAGAAAAACCCATTAGAGATTACATGATATAATATAGAAAGAAGAATAGGAGAAGATTAACACCAAGAGAATGATGATACAACATACCTAATATGGAAGATTGATTGATACATATCGGTTGCATCAAAACAGAGCAGAACCAATCCTAGGAGTAATGTTTGATTGTGCAACTCCTACATGAAGGATTTAAAGGTTCTAGCATCTCATAGCTGATAACAAAGAGGAATAATAAGGGAGAATGATATCTCATCCCTTTTTGAAGATTTAATGGCGCGACAGTTTAAGATATTTTTAACTACCCATTAAAAACAGATCGCACTAACCCACACAGTTTGACCAAGTAAAACATCCCGAGCCATAGGAATAATTAATATCAGATTTATTTCATTTTAATCGGCCTTAAGAGTCCTTAAAATAAGGCTTTAAATGTATTTTATGTCAAAGTAAATGTCAAAGGGGCGAAACTGTAGGAAGCTTGAAACACTGTTCACATACTCAAAATTTGGCAAAGGAAAGAAAAGGTCACTGTTATACCTCACCGTTCTGGAAACATAGTTCAAGTCTACTGTTAGAAGGTCACTGTTAGAAGGTTACCATTCTGGAAACACTGTTCAAGTCCACCATTAGAAGGTTACCGTTCTGGAAACACTGTTCAATTCAACCGTTATAAGGTCACTGTTAGAAGGTTACCGTTCTGGAAACGCTGTTCAAGTCTACCGTTAGAAGGTCACTGTTAGAAGGTTACCATTCTGGAAACACTGTTCAAGTCTACTGTTAGAAGGTCACTGTTAGAAGGTTACCATTCTAGAAACACTATTCAATTCTACCGTTAGAAGGTCACTGTTAGAAGGTTACCATTCTGGAAACACTGTTCAAGTCTACCGTTAGAAGGTCACTATTATAAGGTTACCGTTCTGGTAACACTATTCACAGAACTGGAAATTCGGCAAAGTGTTGGGGATAATTCACCTTGAACTTATAGAACACCTCCAACACAACAATTCAACAAAGTAATGGACCAGAGAGGTCCGGGACATTACATTAGATACCTCTCAAAACATTCTTGTCCTCCAGAATTAATAACCAACCCAGAAGAAAAGAGGGGTCCGAACAACCACCCCATAAGATACCTCTCAGGGGAAAACCACCATGAGTTGTTTGAAAGCTGGAACAAAACTACGACATCCGAGAGTATGGGAACAAACAATCCATATCCAAATAATTCAATCATAACATCACATCAAAGGTACATAAATATAACTTAGCACAACAACTTAAAACAGCACTGGGTACTAGACACACATTTGTGACTCACGTTCCCAGGTACTCTCCTCCATTCCACCGTGTAGCCAAAAGACACGAACCAAGGGAATAGAATGCCCACGCAACACATTCTCCTTGTGGTCTTGGATCTCCACAGGTCGCTCCTCGAAGGTTGCATCATTATCAATATAGATCTCTCCCCAATCGATAACTTGAGATTCATCATGATGATAACGACGGAGCTGTGATACATGGAAAACATCATGTATCTGACTCATCTGAGGGGGAAGTGCTACTCGATACGCCACATCTCCACAATGAGATAATACCATGAATGGACTAATGAACCGGGGAGAAAGCTTACTTCCACGACCAAACCTTCGCTGCCCACGACGGGGAGTCACCTTCAGAAACACATGATCCCCAACATTAAAATCTAAGGGTCTCATTATTTGATAAGAATATGATTTCTGATGATCTTGTGCTGTCTTCATCCTCTCACGAATCACCTGAATCATCTCTGTTGTATTCTGCACTAGTTCCAGTCTGAGGATTACTGACTCTCCGAACCCAGTCCAGCACAGTGGAGAATGGAAAGGCCAACCATACAGGGCTTCAAATGGCGCCATACCAATAGTGGAGTGAAAACTATTATTATAAGAAAAATCCACCAAGGGTAGGTGCCTCATTCATGAACCTCCAAAGTCATGAACACAAGAGCGCAACATGTCTTCAAGAGTCTGGATGGTTCACTCTGTTTGACCATCCGTTTGAGGATGAAAAGCAATGCTAAGGCATAGCTAAGAACCAAAAGCATATTGGAGACCCCTCCACACCCTGGAGGTAAAACATGGATCTCGATCAGAAATGATCGTCCTAGGGACTCCATGAAGTCTCACCACCTCCTCCAGATACTGCCTCGACAAAACTTCCACTGAGCTTGACTCATTGATCGCTATGAAGTGAGCCGATTTTGTTAAACGATCCACTACCACCCATATAGCATCATGTCCTCCCGGAGCTCGAGTTAAACCTATAATAAAGTCCATTGAGATGTCCTCACACTTCCACTATGGAATATCTAATTGCTTGAGAATACCACTAGGAAAACGGTGTTCGACCTTCACCTTTTGGTAGACTAAACATTGAGACACACACTCTGCAACTACACGCTTCAGCCCAGGCCACCAAAACTGACTCCTCAAGGATCAATACATCTTTGTCACACTAGGATGTACTGCCAAGGGTGAACTATGGAACTCTCAGAGAACCGTCTCGTGCATCACCAAGGGAACAAAAATCCTGCCATGATACAACACTCGATGTTGTTCATCCTCCGACCAAACATCAGGGGCCTCACCACAATCAACTCTGTCTCTCCAAACTTCCACATCTGGATCACCCAACTGGGAATCTTCCACCTTTTGCATTAGGGAAGACTGCACCGTCATCTGTAAAGGACAACCTCTACCTCCAACCTCTTCCATATCAAGATGCAAATCTGTTAGTTCCTCCATTACTCTCCAGGAATCACCAGATTCACACACAACATCATTACGTGACTTTCAGATCAGTGCATCAGCTACAACATTCCCTTTTCCAGGTGTATACGATATTTAAAAGTCGTATTCCTGTAATAAATCCATCCACTAATGCTGCCACAAGTTCAAGTCACATTGGGAGAAAACATACCTCAAACTCTTATGATCAGTGAAAACTAAAAAGTGCTCAATAATGAGGTAATGTCTCCACAACTTCAGAGCAAACACCACAGCTTCCAACTCAAGATCATGGGTGGAATAGTTGCGTTCATGGGGACGCAACTGATGAGACCCATAAGAAACAACTGACCTCTGCTGCATGAGAACATAGCCTAGCCCCATATTTGAAGCATCACCGAAAACATCAAACTGGACTCCCTCCGTTGGAAGACAAAGGATTGGATCACTTACCAACTTCTCTTTTAGATACTCGAAAGATGCCTGACACTAATCAGTCCATATGAATTCTTGATCCTTCCTGGTCAAAGCTGTCAGAGGAGTCGCAACTCGGGAGAAATTGGATACAAACCTCCTATAATATCCAGCAATACTAAGGAAACTTCGCACCTCTGACACGCTCTTGGGGGCTTTCCAAGACACCGATGCTTCTATCTTCGACAGATCCACAGTTACTCCCTATTGGGACACAACATGCCCCAAGAAATGAACTTCTCAAGCCTAAAAACTCACACTTCGACAACTTCCCAAACAACTGATGTTGGCGAAGAACTCCCAAAATGGCTCGTAGATGCTCTGCATGCTCCTCTTCAGATGTGTATTACACAAGGATGTCGTCAATGAAAACAACAACAAACTTGTCTAGGAATTCACGGAACACAGTATTTATCAACCCCATGAAAATAGCTGGAGCATTTTTCATGCTGAATGGCATTACAACAAACTCCTAATGCCCATGATGACAACGGAAAGCAGTCTTTGGGATATCCTCATCCATTACACACATTTGATGATATCTTGACTGCAAGTCGATCTTTGAGAACCAATTTTCACCCTTCAGTTGATCAAATAAGTCATCAATCCGCAGGAGAGGATAATGGTTCTTTATTGTCACTTTGTTTAATTGACGATAATAAATGCACAACCGCAAACTGCCGTCAACCTTTTTCACAAACAAAACTGGTGCACCCCACAGTGACACACTTGGCCGAACAAAACCGCACTGCAACAGACCATCAAGCTGAATACATAGCTCTCATAACTTAGAAGGGGCCATCCTATACAGAGATATAGAGATAGGAGATGGTCCTGGCTGTAGCTCGATCCCAAAATAGATCTCTCGTCGAGGGGGTAAGGCTACAACCTCTTCTGGAAAGACGTCAGGGTACTCCTCTATGACCCTAGGAAATGCCAATTGCTAAATCTCTGAAGAACTCATCATCATCTCAGCCATCATGGATGATAAGGATGGAACTCATCTATGACACATCCGAGGATCTTGCTCACCAAAAAACAACACTTTCTCTCCATGTCCATCAAAGAAAATGACCTTCTTACTATAAAAATCCACAATATCTTTCACCAAATACAAGCAATCCATGATGAGGATGACATCATATGGTTGTATTAGTAAACATAGGAAATATCCCCAAGAGCGGTGTTTCCCCAACACTAGATCATAGTCTCTACATAATTCAAACAAGTCAGCTCGACCTCCAACTGGCGTAGTCAACACCAAGGGCACTGGAAGCCTCTCTACCTCAAGTCCCAGAGCATGGACAAGGGTAGGTGATGTGAAGGAGTGTGTTGCTCCTAAATCAAACAAGGCATACACCAAGGTAGAAAACAAGCAAAGGGTACCTCGAACGACATCTGACTCGCATGGGGCTAGTAATGCTAGAGCATGAAGCTGACCAAAACCTCCTCCACGGCCTCTCTGACCCAGATGATGACCACCACCATGGCCGTGCTCTGCTCTCTGAGGAAGGGGCATCATGGGGCTGTCATCTGCCTGCTCCATCTACCCTCTAGTGATCTAAAGCTGGTGCAACCTGCTGCTGCTGCATCAGCTGGAACTACCTCAATGGAGGAACCTGGAGCGGAGGGCCCAGTGCACGATGACTGCTCTGAAAAGTAGGGCACTCTCGCTGCTGATAACCACGACCACCATAAGAAAAACAAGCGCCTGATCCCTTGACATAGGCCTGATAGTTTCTGCCTCTAGAGAAATGAGATGGGATGGGCTGGGACCTACCCCCATGTGAACGAAAACTCTTCTTCCCTGAAAATCGGGATCCACGGACCACATCTTTTCTTTGTGAGGAATCATGACGATTCCCTCTCATGACGATCCGGTCCTAGTAAAAGTCCTCTCAACAACCTCTGCCCTTGCCAGAACCTCAAGATATGTCTTTATCATAAATGGGGTGACCTGGCGCTGGATCTCTGGATGCAAAGCCTCCTTGAAATGCCATTCCCTAGACTCCTCATCTGGTAACATGTATGAAGCATATCGTAGAAGGTTCCTGAAACAGATTCCAAACTCTCGAACACTGGAGCTCCCCTGTCGAAGGGTAAGAAGCTCCTGAAGACTAGACGCCTTCACAGTCTAAGAAAGAAACTCGACTCTAAACCTGTCTCGAAACTCCTCCCATGAGATCGCTGACTCCTCACGATCCCCGAGGAACAAGAACCCCCACCGCCTCGCTGCTCCACGTAATATCATCACAACCAAGGACACCCAATGTTCCTTCCGAGCACGAATCGAACTGAAGCCTATCTCAACCTCCTCCAAATAGTCTTATGTGACTGCATCTGAAATGGATCCCTCATACTTTTGTAGACTCTGGCGTTGAATCTCTCAGAGTGTCTTCCTCCAAGTGTCATCGTCGTCAACCTCTACCCAGTGGCGATCTGCTGGAATAGCCTACTGGGCATATTCTGCGCAAACCTGACGAGGACGTCGACCTAGATCCATACATGTAAAATAACAATAGTTAGATCTCATAAGCCTAGAATATGGAAGACTCAACATTAATTAATTAATTGTTTTGTTTTATTAATTTTAGGTTAACTTATCCCAAGGTATACCCATTCAAACACAGGCACAAGGAAGAATGATGCGTGATCCTTTCCTAAGTCTCTACCCTGCAACCAATATCACTTTGTTTAGTAGCCATTGTAAACATAAAGGTTCGTACGTCAGATCATAGGGGGCCCTAAACGCCTATGTCTCAGTCGGTCTCTAGTGTTTACCTCACTTGCTAAACATGAATGACACTATTGCCCTACCAAACCATGCAACCTCACGTGTGCCTAACTCAAACTCCATCCTATCCCTCAACTAGACCTCTGATACAACTCTGTCACGACCCCCTCCCCACAATGTGTACCCCTCCTGGGCCGGAAATGTGAGAAGGAAGATAATGACCCCCGAGTCCCGCCTCCAGTAGGCCCTGGGTTGGAGACTAGCACCGAGGGCATAGTAAACACACAAATGGGAGGAATTACCCTCTAAGAGAACACATGCGGAAGAGAGAGATAAGATATACACCAATAAACTCCAACTCAGAACTAAAATATAAAAGAATCCCAAGTACATATATGAAATTTCATGAAAAAGTACTACAACTGAAAGAGAAAACTAAAAGTACCCAAAAGAAAGTAAAACGACAGCTAACACAAGCCCGATCAGCTCCTCCAACCACAAGCTAGTAGTAACCAGCTTGATCTCCAACCAGCTCCAAGTGACCTGAAAAAACAGTTTATATATACATAGGGTGAGTATAACAGTATACTCAGTAGGATCCTCCCCAAGCCTATCGTTAAAAAGTAAAGAAAGAATGATAAATCCCAGTGAACAATAGGTGAAACTAACTCATCACTTAAACAAGTATACAAAGTTCCAAACCTCACCATGGCTACTCTCACCAAGTAATGCATACAAGAATACAACATATATTAAAAATATCAAGGGTACCCTGCTACTACTTCCCCACTGGTTTTCTACTTTTCCACAACGACATACGTCATGTGCATCTCTTTCCAAAGGATTGCCCGCAGACACCTAGGCTAAGCTCCACAATTTGCACCTCGTGAACCACAAAGGCTTTCCCGCAGACACCTGGTCAAAGCACCACACCATACTCACAACCAAAAGTAACTGGGTAGGTTCTGGGAGCCACCATAGCCCACATAACGTGTATCATACATCAGGTATTATACCTCAATCCATTATAGCCCATACACCGAGTAGGGATCCTCAAGCCATCACAACCTATACATGTTACACCTATAGTAGTCCATAGGATACTATATCTAGAATATATGTGTGTGAAATAACCACAAGCCATTACAACCCTCTATACACATATACGGGGAAACTAACTGTTGTTCCTATTGGCACATGTATCTACCAAGAGATGAGAGCGGGGCCACAGGGGGTGGTCAGCCATTCGTCCTCCCACTAGAATGTTGGGGAAAACACCCCCCAGGGCTCATAATCCTCAGGGTGTCAGTTTCCCTTACTGATAGGGTGGATTAGCTTATAGAAACACAAAAAGTATAGAATATATATATAACTCATATCCACACTATGGGCATTGCCTAGTCTTAGATACAACTGTAGCTAACGTCTCTCAGACTCTAGGATGCTACTTCTAAGACTAGGTATCCTATAAGCACACAAACATTTGAGGAGCTTTATTAGATTAATCAATTCTCATTTTATCAGTTTCACTGTACGTTAATTAATTGTTTAAACATTAATTAACCATGAAAAATTCCACATTAAACTGAATTGACATCACATTCAAAATCAACTACTCCTTTTAAGATTCACATCACCTTTAAATTCCTGTATCTCCATCCCCGTGGATTATCACCATTTAATCAAACTTTGATTACAGAATTACTTTCCCATATTCTCAGGCATTCTAGAAAGGCATCCAATGCTACTAAACACAAAGGGGGCTCAACACAGTGAGTAGATATACTACCCGTCGAGTGTTTTCCACCTATAACAAGAGCATAGACCCATTATCCCTTGAGGGGATAAACACGGAAAGAACGTGGCATACCCCACGTGTCTCCGCCTCCTTTAAAAGGAGGGTAAGCAAGACCAGCTGCCTTGAGAATTGGGGAAAAGTAAAGAATATAAACAACCAAAAAAAATCACCAACATCCAGCCATCACATCTATCACATACCATCATCCTTGGTGTCCTCCCCGACACCCACATACATAAGCTGATGCATCTCGCCACCCTAGGCATCATCCACTTCCACAACCACAAATCCCCATGCCTCGACATATCACAACATCCATCCAGGCTCACATCACAGCACAAGCAGCAAGAAAACACAACATCACATCAATGGGCTCTTGACCCTTTAATAATCAAGAGGGTAACTCAGAACCCTTTAAGAAATTCTGACACAATCTATTCTTTAATACATATTGAATTAGCAGATTTGTTATTCGTAGGTTCCAATTATGTGAGACCTAATCAGTAAGCTATCACAATTAAACAACCATGCTTACTTCCCTAACTTGATTAACATCATATTAGAACAACTATAACAACGACATCAACCAGATTCATTTACATGCCACTTTATCATTATCCAATTAATTAACAATTAATTCTGGATTTACATTCATTATCAATTTCCATCAAGAACGAACAACTAATCAAAGAAATCATAGATATCACTCTATCTAGAAAAACATGAGGCAAACCGTTATCACGGTACAAAGCAACAACATGTGATGAACCAATTATTTTAATCCAGTTCAAGTATTTAATTGGGTCAATTTCATTGTGATCCAAAGGTCTAAATCATGCTAATTATATGATTGCACATATACAATTAGAGAAGCCACGAATCCCCTACCTCAAAAATTCTTGACTTTCTTTATCCACAAAACGGGTTGCAATCCTCCTCTCGCGACAACTGCATCCACCCAAAGATGCCACGGTACGACAACACCAACCAAACCCCAAGGAAAACCCAATATAAGCATGGAGATTACATGATATAATATGGAATGGAGAACAGGAGAAGATTAACCCCAAAAGAATGATGATATAACGTATCTTATATGGAAGATTGATCGATACAACTCGGTTGCATCAAAACAGAGCAGAACCAATCCTAGGAGTAAAGTTTGATTGTGCAACTCCTACATGAAGGATTTAAAGGTTATAGTGTCTCATAGCTGATAACAAAGAGTAAGAACAAGGGAGAATGATATCTTGTCCCTTTTTGAAGATTGAATGGGGCGACAGTTTAAGATACGTTTAATTCCCCATTAAAAGCGGATCGCATTAACCCACGTGGTTTGACCAAGTAAAACATCCCGAGCCATAGTAATAATTAATATAGGATTTATGGCATTTGAATTGGCCTTAAGAGTCCTTAAAATAAGGCTTTAAATGTATTTTACGTCAAAGGAAATGTCAAAGGGGCGAAACTGTAGGAAGCTGGAAACACTGTTCACATACTCAAAATTTGGAAATAGAAAGAAAAGGTCACCGTTAGACCTCACCATTCTAGAAACACTATTCAAGTCTACTGTTAGAACGTCACTGTTAGAAGGTTACCATTCTGGAAACACTGTTCAAGTCCACTGTTAGAAGGTCACTATTAGAAGGTTACCGTTCTGGAAACACTGTTCAAGTATGCCGTTATAAGGTCACCGTTAGAAGGATACCATTCTGGAAACACTATTCAAGTCTACCGTTAGAAGGTCACTGTTAGAAGGTTACCATTCTGGAAACACTATTCAAGTCTACCATTAGAAGGCCACTATTAGAAGGTTACTATTCTGAAAACACTGTTCAAGTCTACCGTTAGAAGGTCACTGTTAGAAGGTTACCATTCTGAAAACACTGTTCAAGTCTACCGTTAGAAGGTCACTGTTAGAAGGTTACTGTTCTGGAAACACTATTCATAGAACTGGAAATTCGGCAAAGTGTTGGGGATAAGTCACCTTGACCTTCTGGAACACCTCCAACACAACAATTCAACAAAGTAATGGACCAGAGAGGTCCGAGCCATTACAATACATAACTCCTACCCACATCACATAATAATAAAATATACACGCAAAACTGGTCCATATTATGAAAAGAAACCTTACACAAATCATTAGCCTGATACAACATATGAGAAAGATGTAGGGGTCATAATATTTTCCCAATGAATATGGAAAGATAATACCATAATTATTCCCATTATAATATGGAATTTAATCATTCTTTAATGTTCATATATTAATAAATATATATAGTTCTTAATCATTGACATCCAATGTTGGAATACTCATGAGGTCGGTTCGTCCATTGAGGTGAATCCTATACATATTGTGGATCATAGAACAAAGTTTATCCAAGGATAGTTCATTCCATAATCATGGGTGTTGTGGCATCATGGATGAGTGAAGGATAAGAACTAGGAGTGATTGGCTGATGTTAGATCGTAGTGGCTGGAGTTGTTCTAAAATCGTGATTTACCACCCTTAAAAGGGAAAATTGGGGACTAATTGCTATAAAGGGTATGTTTGTAAGAACTTGGTTCATATTTGAAGCAAATATTCATATTTTCCAACAATTCTCAGTTATAATGCTTAAATATGGCCTAATGTAGATGCTAGTTGGGGTCATAGAGGGATCGGGGGGGGGGGGGTGTCTGAGGCTAGTTTAGAGCCTAAAATTCATTTTTGGGGTATTTTGGTCAAGAGAACAGTTAATATAAACCCTATGGGGAAGGCCACATAGTTTTTATAAAACATGAGAGGATGGAAATAGGGGGCCTATTGGCCGCACGGTTTGAGGAAACTGTGTGGGAGGAGACACACAGTCATGCGACCTGGTTTGCATTTTCTGCTAAACTTGATAGAGGCCCATTGTACAGTTTTCACATGGTTTGAAACTGTATAAGTAAACCATGAAAGTTCCCCTTTTCTTTATAGTAGACTGTGAAACTCTATATTTTGGGTAAAAAATATCTTCCAATGAAATGATTTATAACTTAAAATAATTTTATGCTTCATCTGTTTCATAACAACGGAACCCTCTTGAAGACTCTTTAGAGAACTATTTTAGGAATTCCATCTCCCTTCTCCACCAAGAATCTGATTCAAGCGTGGTTTATTTACTTAGATCAATAATGTTAAGTCATTATTTTTTAGTTGGTTTCCATTCTTCTTAGAATCAGTTTCTATCTTCGGATTTAGAATCATAGGACCTAATTTCTCATTTTTTGGTATTTTTCTAAATGTGTTCTATATTGGGATGAATTAGAATTTGATACTTGATGATCTATATATCACATACCAAATGTAGGTGGTCATGTGCCTTTCTCATATAGTCGATATATTTATATATAATGGTTTCTGGCGAGTCCAATTTCTAGGAATCACCTTAATTGATTTTAAATACTTGAATTGATAGTTATTCCCTTTTCAATTATAGAGAATTAATCATGATTGTTATATGCTGTATAACTTGACTAAACCACCCATTTTGGTGTTTTTTTTAAAATGTACATTTGAGGGATTTTGGCCTTGGATTCCTATGAGGCATGCCCTTTACCCTATGTAAGGGGATTTTAAAATTGGAATTATTTTATGAAATGATTTGAAAAGTTATGGATTTTAAATTAAATTAATTAAGGGTATAGGATGGATGATTTCCCCTTGACCTAGGTATGTCAATGCTTGATTAATAATTTTTTCCTTTTTTATCCTTTCCCATGTGAGTTAAATAGAGTCTATGCCATGAATTGATGATATGGGATTGAATTACTTTAATTATTAATTTTCCCATATGATTTATATGATAACTAAGCCATGTTATAGCTTAATAGGCATATTAGTCAGTTAGGTTAAAAATGGCCATGTGAGTATTTGAATGGCCCTTGAATTGCTAAGACCATTTAATATAAAGGGAGTTTATGCCTTGTGATGGATTATTTGTGCATGTGGTGCCTTGTATATGAAAATTCCTATGTGAGTTATATTGAGACCATGCTATATAATGGACTTATTAAGCATGGGAAGCTCATTATCATGTTTTTCTAATGTGAGTAAATGAATGTCCAAGACTTAGAGGATTGTATTTTCTTGAGTCACCCTTTTGAGGTGGGTTATATATAATTCCATTGGTTTTGACCTTGGCATGTTTAATGAATTGTTTAAATGAAATTGAATTGGTTAAATTATCAATAGGCAAGGGTGATACAAGGATTCATATTGGAATTCCATGGACAAACTCTTGTAAAAATTGACTTATACGCCTTGGGTGATACTTGTATTCACATTATAATGTGAGAGACAGACTAATTTTCTTGAACCTTGATTAAGCAATGGGTGATACATGGATCCAAGTGAGGGATGCCATGGATAGAGTCGTTGATGCTAGACTTTTTTTTCCAAGTGATACACGGATTATTTTAAGAATTCCATTGATAAAATCAAAGGGAATTGACTTTTTATTACCATGGGTGATACTAATGCTCCCATGGTGGACCACTGATGATAGACTCATCTGATTGAGACTTTATACCTCACCTAGAGAGATGCAGGGTTCATGAGAGGTTCGTCGGGGATGGAATTATAGGGTGTTGGTCCATATTACACCTGGAATGACATTTGAATTCCATCTTAGTAATTTCATGTATGGGATCAAGTTATGAATTGAATTAAGAATGAAAGGACTATTATGACGTGTCTGCCAAGCCAAATCACAAGATTGGATTCAATCATGAATTTTATCATTTAGATAGCCTTCTGAGGAATCTATTATTCTTCTAGTTACACGGGGGATGTTAGGGTTGAATCAGATCTTTAGACATGTAAATTCAAAGTAATTGAATTTTTAAATGAATATGATTTTAATGTAAATGGAAACCAGTGTATGTTGGCCGTTCAATTTTGAGTACTTCCTTGCTTGATACTTTTCATATTGCACACTGCCTATCATATATATTCACTAACTGTTGGGCATAGACCATGGGTGGTTTCTTACTTGGATTATATATCACACCCTGTTTGGGTAACCTTTTGGGACCACAATAGATTATATGATTAGAGGCGTCGATAAAGGAAAGTTCCCTCCTACAGGTACTTGATTTGATGCTTAGGAGTATGAGATAATGGGACCAAGATGAGGCTTGCAATGCTACTGGGATTATTTTTGCTTTTTTTACTTTTAGGAAATTCATTGTATATAACTGATGTGTACATGTTTTAGATGGTATATTAGAATAATTTTATATGTATCATAATCTTGTATATGATATGAATTCTACATTTGTTTATACCATCAGTCATCCACTATTTATTTATATTTTATGGTTCACATCTTCCTATATTGAGATTTTATTGTTTCTCTGTTGTGTTACACTCTAATAATGAGGGTATTGTATCCCCACTAACACACCTAGGCCTTTGTTTATAGTCAATAGACTTAATAATTTTGGGATATGCGCTTGAGACCATGTGGAAAATTGAGTATGGATCACCTTTGAGTGGCATTGAGAACTATATGTTACAAAGTGGTATCAAAGACATTTCATTTTTGGTTTGCATTAATATTTATAGACAATATAAAGGGATAGGAATGAATAAGAATTTGGTAATGATCTATGCTTGGGTGTAGCTACCCCGCATACAGGATAAAGCTAAATTACCTCGAATTTATTTTTTTTATAGATTTGGAATATTTTAGTTCAATTGATTCCAATATTTGGTGATGTACTTGATTTATGATGTTATTGTTGATATGATTTTTGAATCTATTGTGTTGAACACCGATGGGATGAGGTTACTATGTCTTATGCATTATATAGACACCTACTAGATTTCACATTCCATGCATTATTTAATGCCATTAAGGATGAATTATTAATTTCATGTTGTCATGATAGGTTATGTGATATATATGTCTTCTCGTGTGGTTGGTATATTGTGATATATTATGGTGTGAAATATATGGATGAAAAGCTACGATCCTTGAGGTATACGGACCCTCTTGGATTTGAATGTGGCGGATAATGCTTCATTCATAATGTGAATTGTTTTACCATGTTCCGTAGGTGGATTCCAAGCTTTGATTATTAGGGAGTATGGCCCCGCACAGATCAGAATTCAGTATACCCATAAATTTATTTCTAAAGGGAATATGAGTAACTTTAAATGAGTACCAATTCAATTAATGTGAATGTGTGACTAAATTTAAATGAGTAACAATTCAGTTAATGTGAATGTGAACTCAGTATGAAATGAAATGAAAATAAAGATAAATGCAACGAACAATGATTATGATAGAGAAGTTTTCCATACCCGACATTAGTAGTGGGATTTTAGTATTGAATCTTGTTTGTTTGTCTCCCAGACCTAACCCATGGGGTATGCAGAGGGTTGAGTTCCTATAGAGGAAGGTTTTTAATGGTCACGTTAAAATATCTATGTTTTTAGCTAAAAAGTTTGATAATGATCTAGAACCGAGGCATGCGTTTGTAATTATAAAACCATGACACCACAAACCTCTTGTGGTACTACAGGAGGGTGGAGATTATCACAATACAAGGGTGGAATAACTTGGGTTACTTGTAACACCCCAGGTAAATAAGGAATATGGAATTTATATATTTATCCCTATTTGTGAAAAAAATGTTAATATTAATTTAAAGGAAATTCTATGCTCGATGGCTTACCCAATACGAAACAATGAGTTCCTTTGAAATCTAACGTTGCACTCTAATAATAAAATAATTTTATTTTTAAATGGTAGTTAACGCCTAACTGTTGTAATGGCGGGAATGAATGGAACTAAATAAAAAATGATTATATATGTTTGTAAAATATTTTTACTTTTATCCAATAAATGTTAGAGGCTTAAAATGCAAATGAATCCAATTTTAAGCATAAATCTTCTAATATTCTTTAAAAGGTCGATTAACCGCCTTTTTATGGAGAACCCTTTTAAAATATACTTTTGACAATTTTATATGTTGTATTTGACAAAAAAAAATTCTTCTTTAGAATCGAGACATCAAAATTTACTTTGTGTAAATTTTTTGTATCTTTCCGATAAAGTTCATTTTTTAATGAATAGTGAAAAATGTTGTATTTTAATTCCAAACCTCTTTTTAATATAATATATTTATATTATTATATTATCTTTTGAATTGTTTTTAAAGTAAAATTAGAATATATTTTTACCATTTAATCCAATAGTTGTCATTGGAATTAATTTCACTTTGAAATTGGACTTAAACTAGTGTCAATCTTTTAATAGATATTGTTTCTTAAAAACACACTATTTATTTTGACAACGGGAATTAATTATTAAATTAATTAATGCAACTTATATGTTTTTAATTTTGTAAAATAGACATCATTTTTGAGTGTGGAATATAAAATATAGCTTAGGGTGAATTTTTGGTATTTTTCTGAAAAACTTCAATTTTTGATTAATAGTGAAACTACTAAGTGGTAGTTAAAGAAACTGATTTTTCGTTTAAATGAAACTTTTCCACTTCTGTGATTTTATTTTCAAAAATCCAACATACATGGTTGTCATTAAGAATTAAAATGTGGTTCAATGAGATTAAAATAATTTTTGGTGAATAGTAACTTTTAAGTTTTATTAATCGCGATTAAAGGTAATTAGTGAAATTTAAGGTAAAAAAAATGTTTTAATAATATGAAATGACCTAAAAACATGTCCTACCCTCATTGGATGTGTCATGGATGACCAAGAAAATCCATGGGTCAACTTGGGGACCCCATGGAGCCACTTTGGTAAGAAAATTACATAAATAACTTTTTATTTAAAGTTAAAATAAAAATGTCACAAACATGAGTTGTTTTACTAAAACAATTTTTAAATGGGGTTATACAAGTCAGGTTTTTGACTATAAATATTTTTTATAAATATAAAAATATTCCCTACATCATTATTTTTTTATAATTTTTATACATTAAATAAATTAAATTATTTATGACATCATGATGATGCAGCGATTACCTCATTATTTAACGATTTAAATAAAATGAAAATATAATGCAAAATCTAAGACCTACACATGTCAAAAACCTATTGTATGGGTGTATTTCGAACCCTTATCACCTTATCCTCTAAATATATATTTTTGGGACCCTTTTTATCCGAAAATCATTTTATAATAAAGTATCTTTTCTTAACTTTCCAAGAGTGCCCCTCATCTCCTCTTATAAAAGGCCCCCACCTCTACCTCCTTACCCACACCTCTAAAGCCTTTGGTTCGTCCAAAATCTGCTCTTTTTGTCTCTCCACATCCGTCTCTTACTCCTAGAAGCCTAACTTTGGGCAGAAGTCTTCCCAAGGAAGCCTTTGAGGTCAAATCAAAAAGAGTTACCCGTTTTAACGGTAGTGTCTTCTCTTGTGTTCTTATGTTTTATTTTTCTTCTCCAACACCCTAAACTCTTTTTATTCGTTTATTTTGTGATAACACCACTATCCTCAATATACTAAGATGTTTTTATAAGAATTATTCGAGCTGCACTTACACACACCTTCATTTAATGGTTAAAGAACATACTATTTCTGTGGATGGTGAATTTCTGCCTCACAAAACGATGATTGTTCAACACTCATATTACACCTTCAAAGGTGGAAATTAATATGAAACTATATTTATATACGATATATAATATGTTTATGTTTTACATAAGCTTCTGTATTTTTCATTTTTGGAATACCTATATGGTTTCCATTGTGGGTAAACACGATACTTTCATTTTAGGAAGTGCGGACTACCGCCCCCTCAAAGTGATTTCATTCGTTAATGCCATATGTGAGACCTATAAAGGATGGAATTAATGGTAATACATATGATATCCTATTGTAATTATAATATACCTTTATATAATTATTATTTAATTCCATTGAATAAAAAAAAAGAAATGAAAGTAGCGTTCATGCGTACGTACGGATTACCGTCTCCATGAACGGTACATTTCATTTCTTATCCCCAAATGTTATGTACTATTATAAGTACATATATATAATGGATATAAATGTAATATATTACATATAAATTATGGATATAATTCTGGAATTTTAATATATATATATATATCTCATTTTGTTTTAATTTCATTAATATGACAAAAAATGAAAGTAGTGTTCATGCGTACGTACGGCCTACCGTCTCCATGAACGGTGATTTTAATTTTTTTATCTCTAAATTATATGGAATAGTATAAAATGAATATATACTCTATATATATGAAATTTAAAACATTAATACTATTCTGGAGATGATGTACCTATAACTACATGGAAAATTCTTTTCCAACAAGTTCAATTTTTACTCATGTACCGAACATCGACAAAAACGTCTGATATGAACTCACTTTATTAACCAATTATTATAACATTATAATATGTGATATGAACTGAATAATAATTAGGTCCTTAAGAAATTATAAATTTACCAAATTTTATTATTCAGGAGACTAAAGAACGATCGAGTCATGTCGGACACGAGGTAAGGGATCCTACCTCTCTCTTTCTTTTTAAGAACTCTCTTTTATGTCATTTCTTTTAAGCTCATATTTCTTATGTCTGGGGATGCTATTTTATATTCCTATTACTTTAATTTTTATTTTAATTTTATGAGAGAACCTATTTGATCTCATAAATCCATTTTTGGATGTTTTAAGTGGCGTCGTTAGGCTGACAAGTTTTCGTAAAGAATTTTTCATCGCCCTTTTATTCCCGTGACATTTATACCACGTTTGCCATCATTTCCATTGAGTGGAGTATGTACTGCACATTATTATACTCTTTTTGTGGTATAATTTCAATTATGGGTATTTACATCTTCATGGTATGACCCTTCTTCCATGGGGTGTACGTTTCGAAAGGTACCTAAGTCGGTAAGGGAACCATTCACCCTCCTCTTTTTTTTAAAAAAAGAATTCTTTTTTTATGTCTTTTAATTCACATAATATTATGTTGGGATATGTTCTTATATATCCTTATTTATGTAAATTTTATGTCCAAGTGATGAGATATCATTTTCTCTCTCATCAACTCATTTTCGTAATTTTAAAGTGACGCCGTTAGGCTGTCGGATTTCTTTAAGGGATTTTCTTAACCCACTTTCAATTATTTGGGTTAAACCTATAATTATTGACTTTATTATGCCAAGATTATGTGTGGAATCTCTATTTTGTAATTTTCAGAAACCTTTGTGTGGATATAATATTTCTACACATAATCATCTCATTGATAAATTCTTACGAACTTGTATGGGAAATCATAACTTAATCTCATTTCATTGAGTTAAATATCTATGTCATTGGTTTTGTTTTTCCATGATTATGTGTGAATGACCTTTGATTGATTAAAACTTAATATCCACTAATATTGTGTGTATTTATATTTCTCACACATAATTATGTGATAGATTTATCCTTAATTTAAGGATACCATCTTTATAATGGATTTCATCTTGATTTACATTTCCACTGAGACTTCATTGTTGTTATGCACCAATTCACTCTTATATGGTGTGTATACTATCCTTTGGAATATTATATCATGAATCCCTTTATTCTCATGGTATTCTAAAGTTCGGATTAAATGTTATTCCACAATTATTTGTATTCAAGAGTCTCTCATTTTGCTAAAAACTCTTTAACAAAAATATCGTTTTAAATGTTTTAAAGATTCATTATTCTAAATCTTTATCTTTAATTTCCATTTTTTCAAAATGGTTTTCAGTGTTTATTTATATGGAAATTAATGTTTTAAAATTATAAAATCTTCAAAGTGGTATGGGACACTTTGATTCAAAAATCTCTTTTAAATGATTTTTGAAAATGGATTGATTAATTCAATATCTTGGAATTACTTATTGTGATTGAAAATGAAATGTTGTTATTGAAATGTTTATATTTTCTATATTTTTATTTGTAATGATGGTACTTGGACATTTTACGGGTGGTTACGTGATAAACCATATGATGGGTGGTGCCATGAATACCAGGATGGGTGGTTATGTTATAACCTCCAATGCATTGGGTATGGAAGTCGGCCGTATTACTATTCCATTAAGTGATATGTGTGGAAGTCGACCGTATGGTTATTCCATTTAAGTATGTTTATGTCCCAAGATACCTTTATATGTTATCTATATGGGTTTTATGGTAATCTTTTGGTTACAAAAGGGGAAAGTAATGATCTTTTATTCAGTGAAGAGTTTTTTTTACTACTTCAAAATGGTGAAAAGTATTACTTTGATAAAGTATTCTTGGTTTACATGTTGTTTTGAAAAACTAACAGTTTTCCTTCCTTGTGTATCCTTTACTGGGCTTTTTATGATCATCCCATGTTTTTGAAATGTTTTCCACATGACTTAAAGATGAATAGGGTCAAGGATGGGATCAAGGAAAGACATGCTATCTAAAACATGGAGCTAGACATGTTTCTTTTTAAGAGTTTTTATTTTATGGAATCTTAGTAGAAGTGTCTACTTTGTAATCTTTTGAGATGAAATATTTATGTCCTAATTCTCTAAAACTCTAAACCTGAAAAGATCCTCAATGTGAATTATTCATTTAATTCAATAATAAGTATTGTTTAAGGCCAGGGCCTTATAGTTGGTATTAGAGGTTGGTTTAGATAACTTTAGAGGTTAGGGTATTCTCTAAGCATATGTGACATTACCATAATGGATTGGATTTCAGAAAGAGTCATAGTTTTTAGATAAAGTAAATGAGTAAGTATATCTTATTTTTTATCTTCCTCATTAGTAAATGATAATTTTGTTGATATACACACACTAACATTTCTTTTTTTAGTAAATGGATGGATCTAGCAGGCACCAAATTGACAATGGGTTTGATGGAAACTGTGGTGGTTCTCTGATTAAGAGACTGGATGAAATGGGGGATTCAATGAGTAATCTCATGTTTGTGCTAAACCAACTATCAAGGAGTCATGATCAACCACTTGAACCTTGGTGAGTTCTCTAATGCATCATGTATGAGATGACCAACTCGATGTGGAAGTTCAGGTAATAATTATAAAGGTAACCATTAGGGTTTATATGATCCTTACTTTTTAGGTAATTATGGTTTACTCTATGATATGATGGAAAATGAAAGGAATGAGATAATATTGAGGTTAAAATATGTTATGATTATTTTTGAAGATTTTATCTCGTTTTGGGGAATGTTTTAAGAATTATATAGTTTTGGAAAAAGGCCAACACGCAGACCGTGTGACAACCAGTCGCGTCGGACAAAGCTGCGGGAATCAAACCCACAACCAAAGTGCGACTTGTATTTATCACCTACCACTAGAATACGTGAAGTCCCTTGTTATTTTGACTAATTCTTTTTAGTTTTATGATTTTAGGAATCAATAGTAAGTTTATTTTGGGTTATCTATGGAAATGATTAACCTATCATGGGGGATATGTGATTAGGTTAATTACTTTTCAATATGAGAATTTAAGAGATTCTGATGTTATTTGGAGATAGAAGTTAATTTTTACCTTTGAAGACTATGCGATTAAATCCTTAAAATATTTGGGTTTCAATATTAGTTTGGTTTACTTTGAATAATTTTATGGACAATTGTTTATCAAATGGTCTTCGTTGAACTTTGGGGTTTTTTGGACAAATTTTGGAGATTAAGAATGGATTTTATTTTTATAAAGGATTATACTTTTGTGGATTATCTAATCTCATACTAACAATTTTGGTTTTGGTTTTTTTCTAAAGACATGGGAAATATATAGTTATCTTTTTTGGATTAGGTGATTCTCAAGAAGTTGATTATAGTACTCTTGATGCGAACAAGTCTTCCTAAATACTCGTCTTTTGGAGAAAATATGATTTCGATTAAGTAATCTAGTAACAGTTGAAAGTCTACGTGACAAGTAAGTATGTTTCATTATGATTTAGTTAATATCAAAAATAAATTCCTCAATGAAGAGTAACTTAAAACAAAAATGTTGTCTGTTAACTTTTCCTCCCAGGGATTCGAATACCGTTTAACCCATCACAAGTTTGTGATTTTCTTATGGTTAACTTTCTCCTAGACATGTTTACTATCACTCTACCTCAGAACATGACCCTTTGTCTTTTCCTCCATATCCATGTTTTCCTACATGGAATCATAGTATGGGTTAACTCGGGTGACCTTTGTACTTCTCTTTCTTTATTTTAAAGTGATTGTTTTACTGACTCTTGTTCTGATATGGGATTTTCAATGATGTTTCTGAGACCAATTTTAAAATTGTGAGGACGCAATTCCTAAAAGGGGGGAAGGATGTAACACCCCAGGTAAATAAAGAATATGGAATTTTTATATTTATCCCTATTTGTGAAATTTTTTTTTAATATTAATTTAAAGGGAATGCTATGCTCGATGGCTTACCCAATATGCAACAATGAGTTCCTTTGAAATCTAATGTTGCACTCTAATAAAAAAATAATTTTATTTTTAAATGGTAGTTAATGCCTAGCTGTTGTAATGGCGGGAATGAATGGAACTAATGAAAAAATTATTATATATGTTTGTACAATATTTTTACTTTTTTCTAATAAATGTTAGAGGCTCAAAATGCAAATGAATCCAATTTTAAGCATAAATCCTCTAATATTCTTTAAAAGGTCGATTAACCGCCATTTGATGGAGAACCCTTTTTAAATATACTTTTGACAATTTTATATATTGTATTTGAAAAAAATATAATTCTTCTTTAGAATCGAGACATCAAAATTTACTTTGGGTAAATTTTTGGTATCTTTTCGATAAATTTCATTTTTTAATGAATAGTGAAAAATGTTGTATTTTAATTCAAAACCTCTTTTTAATATAATTTATTTATATTATTAAATTATATTTTGCATTGTTTTTAAAGTAAAATTAGAATATATTTTTACCATTTAATCCAATAGTGGTCATTGGAATTAATTTCACTTTGAAATTGGACTTAAACTAGTGTCAATCTTTTAATAGATATTGTTTCTTAAAAACACGCTATTTGTTTTGACAATGGGAATTAATTATTAAATTAATTAAGGCAACTTATATGTTTTTAATTTTGTAAAATAGACATCATTTTTGATTTTGGAATATCAAATATAGCTTAGGGTGAATTTTTGGTATTTTTCTGAAAAACTTCAATTTTTGATGAATAGTGAAACTACTAAGTGGTAGTTAAAGAAACTGATTTTTCGTTCAAATGAAACTTTGCCACTTATGTGATTTTATTTTCAAAAATATGAATTACATGGTTGTCATTAAGAAGTAAAATGTGGTTCAATGAGATTAAAATAATTTTTGGTGAATAGTAACTTTTAAGTTTTATTAATCGCGATTAAAGGTAATTAGTGTAATTTAAGGTAAAAATAATGTTTTAATAATATGAAATGACCTAGACACATATCCTACCCTCTTTTTATATGTCATGGCCGATCAATAAAATCCATGGGTCAACTTGGGGACCCCATGGAGCCACTTTGGTAGGAAAATGACACAAATAACTTTTCATTTAAAGTTAAAATAAAAATGTCACAAACATGAGTTGTTTTACTAAAACAATTTTTAAATGGGGTTATACAAGTCATATTTTTTACTATAAATATTCATTAGAAAGATAAAAATATTTCCTACATCATGATTTCTTTTTTATAATTTTTATACATTAAATAAATTAAATTATTTATGACACCATGATGATGCAGCGATTACCTCATTATTTAACGATTTAAATAAAATGAAAAGATAATGTAAAATCTAAGACCTAAACATGTAAAAAACCTATTGGATGGGTTTATTTAGAAACCTTATCACCTTATCCTCGAAATATATAATTTTGGGACCATTTTTATCTGAAAATCATTTTATAATAAAGTATATTTTCTTAACTTTCCAAGAGTGCCCCTCCTCTCCTCTTATAAAAGGACCCCACCTCTACCTCCTTACCCACACCTCTCAAGCATCTGGTTCGGCCAAGATATGCTATTTTTGTTCTCCACATCACTCTATTACTCCTAGAAGCCTCACTTTGGGCAGATTTATTCCCAAGGAAGCCTTTGAGCACAAATCAAAAAGAGTTACCCGTTTTAAAGGTAGTGTCTTCTCTTGTGTTCTTATGTTTTATTTTTCTTCTCCAACCCCTTAAACTATTTTTATTCATTTATTTTGTAACAAAACCAGTATACTAAATATAATTGGATGTTGTTATAATAAGTATTCGTGCTACACTTACACACACCTTCATCTAATGGTTAAATAACATACTGTTTCTGTGGATGGTGAATTTCTGCCTCACGAAACGATGATTGTTCAACACTCATATAACACCTTCAAAGGTTGCCATTAAGATGACACTATATTTATATATGATATATAATATGTTTATGTTTTACTTACACTTCTGTATTTTTCATTTTTGGAAAACCTTTATGGTTTCCATTGTGGGTAAACACGATAATTTCAATTTAGGAAGTGCGGACTACCGCCCCCTCAAAGTGATTTGATTCGTTAATTCCCTATGTGGGATGTATAAAGGATTTAATTAATGGTACTACATATGATATTCTATTTCAATTATAATATACCTTTATATCATTATTATTTAATTTCATTTAATACAAAAAAAAGAAATGAAAGTAGCGTTCATGCGTATGTACGGCTTACCGTCTCCATGAACGGTACATTTCATTTCTTATCTCCAAATGTTATGTACTATTATAAGTACATATATATAATGGATATAAATTTAATATATTACATATAAATTATGGATATAATTCTGTAATTTTAATATATATATATATATATATCTCATTTGTTTTATTTCCATTAATATGACAAAAAATGAAAGTAGCGTTCATGCGTACGTACGGCCTACCATCTCCATGAATGGTGCTTTTAATTTTTTTATCTCAAAATGCTATGTAATAGTATAAAATGAATATATACTTGGTATATATTAAATTTAAAACATTAATACTATTTTGGAGATGATGTACCTATAACAACATGGAAAATTCTTTTCCAACAAGTTCAATTTTTACTCATGTACCGAACATCGACAAAAACGTCTGATATGAACTCACTTTATTAACCAATTATTATAACATTATAATATTTGATATGAACTGAATAATAATATTTAAATGAGGTCCTTAAGAAATTATAAATTGACCAAATTTTATTATTCAGGGGACTAAAGAACGATCGAGTCATGTCGGACACTAGGTAAGGGATCCTACCTCTCTCTTTCTTTTAAAGAACTCTCTTTTATGTCATTTCTTTTAAGATCATATTTATTATGTTTGGGGATGTTATTATATATTCATATTACTTTACTTTTTTATGTTCATATTATGAGAGAACCTATTTGATCACATAAATCCATTTTTTGAAGTTTTAAGTGGCGCCGTTAGGCTGCCGAGTTTTCTTAAAGGATTTTTCATCTCCCTTTTATTCCTGTGACATTTATACCATGTTTGCCACCATTTCCATTGAGTGGTGTATGTAATGCACATTATTATACTATTTGTGTGGTATAATTTCAACTATGGGTATTTACATCTTCATGGTATGACCCTTCTTCCATGAGGTGTACGTTTCGAAAGGTACCTAAGTCGGTAAGGTTACCTTTCACCCACCTCTTTTTTATAAAAAAAAACTTCTTTTGTTATGTATTTTAATTCACATAATATTATGTTGGGATATGTTCTTATATATTCTTATTGATGTAAATTTTATTTCCAAGTGATGACATACCATTTTCTCTCTCATCAACTCATTTTCAGAATTTTAAAGTGACGTCGTTAGGCTGTCGGATTTCTGTAAGGGAACTTCTTAACCCACTTTCAATTCATTGGGTTAAACCTCTACTTCTTGATTTTATTATTCCAATATTATGTTTGGAATCTCTATGTTGTAATTTCCACAAACCTTTGTGTGGATATAATATTTCTACACATAATCATATCATTGATAAATTCTTACGAACTTGTATAGGAAATCATAACTCAATCTCATTTCATTGAGTTAAATATCTATATCGTTGGTTTTGTTTTTCCAAGATTATGTGTGAATGACCTATGATTGTTTCACACTTAATATCCACTTATATTGTGTGTATTTATATATCTCACACATAATTATGTGATATATTTATCCTTAATTTAAGGATACCATCTTTATAATGGATTTCATCTCAATTTACATTTCCATTGAGGCTTCATTGTTGTTATGCACCAATTCACTCTTATATGGTGTGTATACTATCCTTTGACATATTATATCATGAATCCCTTTATTCTCATGGTATTATAAAGTTCAGATTAAATGTTATTCCGCAATTATTTTTATTCAAGAGTCTCTCATTTTGCTAAAAACTCTACCAAAAATATCATTTTAAATGTTTTAAAGATTCATTATTCTAAATCTTTATCTTTAATGTCCATGTTTTCAAAATGGTTTTTAGTATTTATTTATATGGACATTAATGTTTTAAAATTATAAAAGCATCAAAGTGGTATGGGACACATTGATTCAAAAATCTATTTTAAATGATTTTTGAAAATGGATTGATTAATTCAATATCTTGGAATTAATTATTGTGATTGCAAATGAAATGTTGTTATTGAAATGTTTATATTTTCAATATTTTTATGTGTAATGATGGTACTTGGACATTTTACGGGTGGTTATGTGATAAACCATATGACGGGTGGTGCTGTGAATACCAGGACGGGTGGTTACGTTATAACCTCCAATGCATTGGGTTTGGAAGTCGGCCGTATGGCTATTCCATTAAGTGATATGTGTGGAAGTTGACCTTATGGTTATTCCATTTAAGTATGTTTATGTCCCAAGTTACCTTTATATGTTATCTATATGGGTTTTATGGTAATATTTTTGTTACAAAAGGGGTAATTAATGATCTTTTATTCAGTGAAAAGTTTTTTTACTACTTCATAATGGTGAAAAGTATTACTTTGATAAAGTATTCTTGGTTTACTTGTTGTTTTGAAAAAATGATAGTTTTCCTTCCTTGTGTATCCTTTACTGGGTTTTTTTATGCTCATCCCATGTTATTGAAATGTTTTCCACAGGACTTAAAGATGAATAGGGTCAAGTATGGGATCAAGGAAAGACATGATATCTAAAACATGGAACTAGACATGTTTCTTTTTAAGAGTTTTTATTTTATGGAAACTTAGTAGAAGTGTCTACTTTGTAATCTTTTGAGATGAAATAGATATGTCCTAATTCTCTAGAACTCTAAACCTGAAAAGATCTTCAATGTGAATTATTCATTTAATTCAATAATAAGTAAGGTTTAAGGTCGGGGCCTTATATTACTAGTGGAACCTATAGCCATGAAAAATGTGGCACCATATTTTATAATGGATGCAGTTGTAGAGGCATAGTACCATGAAGGATTTATAAGGTTTTTGCTGACCATTTAAGGAGCACCACGACCTGCCCCAACTATGGAAGAGTTTACACATGAGTTTCAGCACCAGCAAGTGACCATATTTTTTAGTGATGGTGGACCACAGTCTATGGAGTAATGGCTAGAGGCCATGCTATCTATATTTGAGTACTTATATTTTCCTCCTGATAGGATGGTAAAGATCACTACGTACATGATATGCGATTCCACCAAGAGGTGGTGGGATTTTATCACCCAGACTGATCATCATTGAGAGATGGCCTAGAGGGAGTTTCATATGGCCTTATATGACAATTTTATCCTAAGATGACGAGGGATCATATAGCATGGTAGTTATTGCATCTGGAGTATGGAACACTCTCAGTTATAGAATACTCAGCATGTTTTACTGATCTCCAGTAATTTGCACCTATTCTGATGGGTGACATGTTATCAAAAGTTAGGATATTAGAGAATGGTCTTAGATATAACATCTGGTCACTAGTAAATGTCTTCTTACTGTCTACTGTATCTAGGACATTAAACCAATCACCAATCACAGAGTGTAAATAGATGTAATCTGGAGGTGCCAACCAGGGCGACTCATCATTGAGATCTTGAACTGCATTGACTGGTAGTAGAAAGCATCGTTTGGAGCTTCCAAGTGATGATACGAGAAGTTAGACCATATCTTCAGGTATTGAAGTAAGGTTCTACCATTGCGGTAGGATGGGACATACGAGGATGTAGTGTATAGAGAACCGAGTTGAGTGTTAATCATGTGTCATTATTATCAATGTAAAATGCTTCTCTAGAGTGATTCCTCCATCTTCCACTAAGAGAGGGTATGCACGAGCTCCATGTTTAGGAATAGTGTCATTACCTTCTAACCAGGTAGGGATATTGAGTATAATTGGGTGATCAGACCATGGTGGTGGTCGGGGTAGTGGTAGCTAGACCCCAGGTTCACAACGACATCAGAGTGGATTAGCTCAAGGTAGCCATGGAGTGTCGTAGGGCCACAATGCATTCTAGGATTTTATAGTGCAACATACTAATCAGGAGAATGCTACCAGACCTTCTATTATCAAAGGTACTATTCTAGTGCCCTTCATTTTTTCTTCAGCACTATTTGATATAGGGGATTAACATTGTTTTATTTTTCCCCTTTTTTGGAGAGCCTTGGGCTCCTTGTTTATACTTTTGATGGTGTTATGACGCTAGACAGTCTGTTAGGGATCAGGACGGGAATTGTGAAATAGTGCATGGAGGTCCCCCTTGAGGTTTTTGGGTGTCACTTCATAAGGTAACTTTACATCCTTGAAATGACAGGATTTGATATTATTCTTAGGATGGACCGGTTGGTTCATTTTTATTCTTTCATTGATTTCTATCACCGAAGGGTGATATTTACATCACAAAAGGGAGGAGAGTTCATTCAAAATGGTGAATGGGATATCTAGGTGAGCTAAGCTGGACTCGAGCATCATGGACTATGCAGGATGATAACCTAGATTACAAGTTTATATATTGATGATTAGTGGAAATGTCATACTGATTTCCCTCTAGTAGTTGATCATTTTAGGGAATTCATCCCAGAAGACTTCTTAAAATTACCTTTGGTGATGGAGGTAGAGTTATCTATCAAGAGAGTTCTTGGAGCTTCACCAGTGTCCATCCCTCCTTAAAATATTTCTACAAAGGATTTGGAAGAGATCAATAGGAAATAAGAGGATCTATAGGGAAAGTGATTCATCCAACTTAGTAATTCACCATGGCGTTTTCCAGTCCTTTTTTTGAAAAAGACAGATAGTACCTGTAGGCTATGTTCAGATTTCTGGAAACTAAACCAAATAACCGTTAAGAACCAGAACCCTCTACCATATATAGATGATCTCTTCCACTATATCCATGGAGCATGTGTCTTCTCAATGATCAATTTGAGATATGGTTACCCTCAGGTGCTTGTTAGAACATCAGACAAACCTCACATACACTAACAGAGTAGTTATGGTCTATATGAGTATTTTTTTATAACATTAGGTCACACAAACATGCCAAATGTATTCATGGAACTGATAAACTATGTGTTTCACCCATATATTGAATTTTTTCTTTTTGTTTTCATGGTTTATATCTTTGTGTATTTTTAAACTTATCATGACCATGGAAAAAATCTTGAGTTCATTTTGAATATACTAACAGAGAATCAGTTATATGCTAAGCTCACAAAGTGCCACTTATGGATGGATTAGATTCAATTCCTAGGTCACATCATCTTAGAGACAAGAGTATCAATGGACCTAGAGAAGGTGAGAGTATTAATTACTAGGGAGCATCCCAAGAATGTATTTTATGTGTATAGTTTCTTAGGTATGGATGGTTACTATAAGTGTTTCATAAAATACTTATCATGCTTAGAAATGACATTTATGAGCTTGAGTAAGAAGGTTTTTAAGTATGTATGTTCATATTATTATGGAAATAACTTTAAGAAGATTAAAGGGAAATTTAATTTACTGTCAATATTTATTTTCTATAGTCGGGCATGAGTTACACTATGTACTGCGATATTTCTGGTATCAGGCTGGGAGAAGTTCATATGTAGGGTGATCGAGTCATCATGTATGAGTTTCAGAAGTTGAGTCCACATGAGAAGAATTACCCAACACATGATATCAGCTAAGATACAGTATTTCATGTATTGTGTTATTGGATACATTACCTATTGGGGGAGAGTTTTGTGGTGTACACAAGCCACAAAATCATATAGTTTATATTTACACAGTGTGATCTAAACATGATACTATAATAGGCAGATTTAAAACCTTCAGTATTTTGACTTCAATCTAGCTTATAAACCTATTAAAGGAAATGTAATGGATGATGCACTAAGTAGGAGGACTTATATACTGGGGGTGAAACATGCTAGTAACGAGTGCCAGGTTATGGACTTGTTCTTTAAGATGCACTTGGAGGTGCGTGATAGTCAGGGGTACGCACACCTTTATTCATTAACTATTAACTTTACAATGATGGATAGGGTGAGGATGAGGAAAATAAAAACTTATAAGGACTTGTTCTATGGGAGAGTGTGGTAGGTGACGAACTTCCTCCAGGATGGGCCGTAGGGGAGGATGCAACCCTAGAGGTTCATGGTCGAATATGGGTCTCTTTAAACATGTCTGAGGAGACGATGTAGGATTTTTATGCTTTATCTTAGGTAGTGAATCCTAGTGTCCCCAAGATGTATCGAGATTTACATAGTCGGCATTAGAGTCTATTCATGAAAAGCGATGTAGCTGGTTTTTTCATGAGGCGATCTACTTGTAAGTAGGTGAATACAGAACACTAGTGAAAAGCCGTGATTTTACCAAAGCTATCCATTCCTGAGTAGAAGTGGAATGATGTCGCTATGGATTTCGTGATGATTTACTGAGGTTTCCTTGAGGTAGTGATGTTGTATGGGTTGTTTTTGATAGTATCACAAAGGGTGCACATTTCCTACCAATCAATGAAACCTTCAGTGTTGATGAGCTTGGGAGTTTGTACATTTATGAGATTGTACAACTATATGGGATTACACATACTATCATTTTAGATAGGGATGGTCATTTTACTTCTTGATTATGGAAAGTGATACAGTGGGAATTGGATACATAGGTTCTTATGAGCATGGTATACCACCTCAAAATATACGGCCAGTCAGAGCGCACGATTTATGTGCCTTAGGACATGCTGCAAGCATACATCCCTGATTTATCGGATTAATGGGAGAGACATATAACCCTAGTTTAATTCAATTATAAAAATAGATTCTATAGTACTATACATATAAAGATATATGTGACCTTGTATGGTAGGCCATACTGATCACCCCTATTTTGGATGGAGGTAGGAGAGGCAGCTATGCTGAGAACTTGTATTTTCTAAGAGACCACAGAGGTGGTGTAGTTGATTCAGAAGAGGATGTAAACATATTTTCCTCGAAAAAAATCATATGTTGATCAGTACAGATGACCAATAGAGTTCATGGTTGGGGATCATGTATCCCTTAATGTTTCACCAAGGTTGGGACACAAGAGGATCAGGAGATAGGTTAATCTTTCACCACATCATGTATAGCCCTTTGAGATTTTAGAGAGGGTTGGGATGATATCCTAATGGTTTCTATTGACGCAGAGGTACCAGGCTATGCATGATGTATTCCATGTTTCTCAACTATGGCGATACTATTTAGATGTGCCTCATGCTTTTCAGCATGGGGACTTTAGGTTGTATGAGGATGCATCCTTTGAGAATCATCCTATTCATATTATGAATGGTAGCACAATGTTTCTTTAAGGTCGGATTCTTCCATTAGTACAGATTCTATGAAATCATGACTGAGTACAGGATGAGACATGGGAGTGGGAAGCCAATGTTCGATAGTAGTGGCCATATTTGTTCTTATACCATGATTCACCCCTCTTGGAAGGGAAATTTTTAGATGCCTTTCTTTAAGGGGGGTAGTTTGTATGAACTCAATTCTTCTTTTATGTATAGATTTATTATTTTCCATAAATTCTAAATTTTATTTCTTAAATATGGCCTAATATGGATACCTGTTGGGGTTATAGAGGGATCAGGGGTGCTCGGGGTAGGTTCAGAGCCCAAAACACAAGTATAGGCGTATTTTTGGCCCGGGTAATGGTTAGTCAAAATGGTGAAATGAATTCCACATGGTTTGTATAAATCATACACTTCTAGAAAATGGGGGACTATGGGGTATATATCTTGAAGAAACCATATTAAAGGAGTTGAATGGATGTGCATCCAGGTCTATAGTTTTTTCAAAACATAACAAAGACTCTTTGCATTGTTTGCGCACAGTTTTCAAACTATACAAGTAAACCATGAGAGTGACCATGTTTCATATGGTAAATCATGTAAACTATCACATGATTTAGAAAACCATTCCTCCAAATTACGTGAACCATTATTTTGGGTAACATGATGATTTTCCCCTAAAATGTTTTATAACGTAAAATCATTTTTTACATCATCTGTTTGCATAGAAATGGAACCCCATTGATGAATATTTCAAGTTATTTTCTATTAATTTAGATCCCTTATCTGTCTAGACTCTGATATATGCATGGTTCGTCTCCCTGGAACCATAATGGAATGGCCTTAATTCATTTTTAGTTGTTCTCCATTCTTCTAAGAATTTGATTCACTATTTGGATTTAGTGTCATATGCACAAATTTCTCATTCATAATCCATTCTTTAGATTTATCCTAACAGGGGTTGAATCAGATCCTAATATTAGACGAGTTGTCTAGAACATACCTATAGTAGGTGGTCTTTGGCCTTTCACTTTGAGTCGAGCTATTTATATATGCCAGGGTTTCGCAGACAAAATATCTAAGTATTTCTTAAGTTTAATATAAATATTATAATTGATAGGCATTCCCTATTCAATTTCTAGAGGATTAATCATGCTTATTAAAAGCTGTTTAACTAGACTAAACCACCCCTTTGGGTGTTGTTTATTAAAATAGACATTTGATGGCTTTTTCCCTTGGATTCATATGAGGAATTCCCTTTACCCCATGTCATTAGATGTCAAAATGTGAATTTTTTTATAAACTAAATTGAAATTTTATGAATTGTAAATTAAATCAATTAAGGGTATGATGTGTATGATTTCCCCTTGATCCAGGTATACCAATTCTTGATTAATCTTTATTTATTTATTTAGCCTTTCCCCTGTGAGTTAAATCGAGGCTATGCCATGAATTGATGCAATCGTATTGAATTGATTTAATTTTTTATTTTACAATGTGAGTTATATGATAACTAAGACATGATATAGATTTATACACATTTTAGGATTCTTATATTTAAAATGTCTATGTGAGTATTTGGATGGACCTTGCATTGCTATGACCATGTGAGATAGAGGTTTTTTTTTAATTTTGGTGGATTTTTATGAATTTGATTCCTTGTATATGACAATGGTCACATGAGTTATGTTGAGACCACGCTATACAATGGATTTATTAAGCATGGAAATCTCATTATAATTTTTTTCTATGTGATTAAATGAAAGGACAAGACTTAGTGGTCATTCCTTGCTTGAGTCACCCATTTGAGATGAATTATATTTAATTCCTTTGGTTTTCAAATTAGAATGTTTAATGAA
Organism: Viscum album; assembly: GCA_963277665.1. Lineage (NCBI taxonomy): Eukaryota > Viridiplantae > Streptophyta > Magnoliopsida > Santalales > Viscaceae > Viscum > Viscum album. Next base: position 1,880,263,775 of record OY728161.1, read on the forward strand.
TTGTTTAAATGAAATTAAATTGGATAAATGATTAATAAGAAAGGGTGATATGTGGATTCATATTGGAATTCCATGGACATACTCTTTTTCTTATTGACTTATATTTCTTGGGTGATATTGGGTGATATGTGGATTCACATTAGAATTCCAAGAAGGAACACATTACCTTGAAACTTTACTAAGCCATGGGTGATACATAAAACAAAGTGAGAGATGTCATGGACAAGCTCATTGAGGTTAGAATTGTATGTCGAGTGATACATAGATTCTTCTTAGAATTCCATGGACAAACTCGAAGGGAATTGGATACTTATTTCCATGGGTGATACTTGGTCTCCCATAGTGGACCACCGTGGATAGAATCATTTGGTTGAGACTACATACATCACCTAGAGCCATACTGAGTTATAGAGAGTTTCTTTAGGGACATATTTTAGGGTGTTGGTTCATATTTCACCTAGAGAAACACTTGAATTCCATATTAGTAATTTCAATGGCGGGCTTAGGCTCTGAAGTGAATAAAGAATGAAATGACTCTTATGAATCATATTCCAAGCCAAATCACAATATTAGAGTCAGGCTTGACCTGTATCATTTAGATGGCCTTCTAAGGAATCTGTTGTGCTTCTAGTTTCGAAGGGGCTTTCAGGGCTGAGTTGGATCCTGATACTTGTAAATTTAATTTTATTTAATTGTTAAATGAATATGAATTGAATTTAAATGGTAACCATTACATAAAGAATTTTTAATTTTTATTACATAGTTGATTTCTAATTTTATTATTGCACAATTTTTGTCATATAAATTAACTGAATGTTGAGAACATACCTTTAGTGGTTGCCTACTAGGATTATATAACACACCCTATTGTGGTAACCTTTTGGGATCCAAACATATTTTATGATTTAATTTGTCGATAAGGGAAAGCAACCTCAAATAGGTACTTGGTTTTCTACTTAGAAGCATGAGATAATGTGACCAAGATGAAGTTTGTGATGCTATTGATATTTTTTTGGCCTTTTGTAATTTTGGGATATGTATTGTATATAACTATTGTGTACTTGTTTTAGATGTTATATTAAAAACATGTGACATGTATCATAATCTTTATTATGACATGACTTTTGGATTTGATTATACTTTCAATTTTCTAATGTATATTTATATTTTATGGTTTACTACTTTCGCTATTTTATTGTTATTGTTTTTCCACCATGATACACTCTACTAATGTGGGAATAGTCTCCCCACTGACACACCTAGTCCCTTGATACTAGTTGGCTGCCTTAGGCATTTGAGGATATTATCTTGAGGCCATGTGTCTAACCAAGTACTGAGAACCTTTGAGTAGCATCTAGAAGTAGGATGTTAAAGAATTTATTGAAATTCAACATGATATCAAAAACATAAATCAAGGTTCATTCATAAGAGCATAATCATAATGTATAAAATCTCCCATGATTTATTGGGTTCACACCATATTCCCATAAATAATGTGGATTGAGTCCCATGGTTTATTAGGATGACTCCCTGATCCCTTAAATTACATGTCATGATTTATGAAGTTCTAAACCATGTAATATAAGGCCATATAATTCTTGTCCCACCCATCAAATAATCATAATATATACATTTCTAACTGGTCCACATTACGAAAAGAAACCTTACACCAATCATTAGCATGATAAAACTCATGATAAAGATGTGGGTGACATAATATCATCTCAATTAATATCCAAAGACCTTACCATAATGGTTCCCATGATAAGAAGGAATTTAATAATTAATTAATCTTCATATATTAATAAATATATATCGTTCTTAAACATTGAATTCTAATGTAGGAAAAATCACAAGAAGGATTAAGGATAAATAAAATTAAACCACAAAGGTGATTGCTCTAAAAATGATAATATGTTTATTAATTGAAGGAAATAGTTTTTTGTTTCCCTTTAGAATAGAAATGAATAAAAGGTGGATTTCCCTAAAATAATGAGGGTTGTAAAAATATATTAATGGTGAATAAAATTTTATAGAGGTGACTATTTTCATGAAAAATATATCAAGGAGATTATTTTTTTATATTTCTAAAATACAATTTTTAAATCCAACTCTATAAAACCTTTGATAAAAAATTATTTTAAATATAGGAGTATGGGAATTTAAAGGTCCAAATGAGATAAAAAATAATATTTCCAATTAAAAATGATAAAATCGGAAGGAAGTGAAGTTATAGAGAAAGATAACAAACTCTCATTCAAGTGGAAAAGAATTATTTTTTACACAATTTAATTTTCAAGAAGAAAAAACTCTCCATTAATGAATTATTCAATAAAAATTGATATAATAATAAATAAATAGGTCATACCGTATAAAATAAAAGATAAATATCAAGAAGAAAATTGATAACTCATGAAATAATAATGAGTTATGAAAACTATGATATTTTATTAATGATATTAATCATTTAGTATAGAAAGTAATTGTATGACTGAATGTTATGTTTCCACTTTTAAAAATAATTCATGATTTTATAAATAAATGGGGAAATAGATACACTATAAAAATTATGATTAGTGTTTATTGTTAAAACAAAGCATGCCACAATGAAGGGTGATTGTTAGTGAAACCCTTACAACTAGGATGACAGATGATTCAAAGTCCATTCAGGGAAAATAAAATGATTTGTATCATTTTATTTAAATAATAAATATTAAATAAAGTATAAAAACTTCATGGGACAAAATTTAAACCATAAAAAATGACTCATTGTTCAAAAAATATAGCATTTCTTGAGGAATAAAAATTGAGATCAAGGAAACATTTAGAAATTGAGTAGTCCCAAATCCTCTTAAAAGAGATATATTTAAATTGAACATAAATTACCATGAATAAATGTTTTTCAGTGTATAATATCTCAATTAGGAATTATATAAACCACATAATTTAAATTACACCGATAATAAAAAACATGTCTTGAAGAGTGGAATTTGAGAAGAAAACCTTTACATCAGTCCTAATTCATTTTTCAATTATACCAATTGTACATAATAATTAAATTATGTTAATTAACTAATAAATAAATAACCTTACTCATTACTATAAAAATTTACACTCATAATTTACAATCATTAATTACATATAATTATTAAATAATTTATACCTAGTTGTAACACTGTAGGTCAGTAATTATCAACTCTTTAAACAAGTTTCATAATAATGGTTATGGTATCTATTATTTTACCAAATTACATAACTATTATATAATATAATAAAATTAAATAAATGTTCCATTAGATATTACAAATCTATAATTTATTTTCAGGGAAGCTTGTTTGATGATCCATGAAGATAAAATCGATGAGGTCATATTTTAATGATTCTTAATGAATGAATGATGATTTATTAATTATCGATTTAAATAATGATATAACCTTACCAAATTACAGACATTAATTAAATATTTATATCATATTATACTATTATATATGTTATTATAGTCCTCAATGATATCAATGCTTAATATTTTTCGAGTATGTAGTTAAACCAATCAAAATATGAACCTACAATGATTGATGGATGATTGTGATGTAGTTTAGTTTTAATATAATTATTAAAGAATAAAAATAATATTATATATTATATATTAGTGTGATATAAAATAATATAAAATATATATACATATATGATAATTGAAATAATTTCATTACATAGAAAGAAGTGATTATATTCCTTTTAGTACACTTATTTTAAATGACTAATTTAATGATAATCATTAATTTATCCATTCATAAATAAGATATAATATTAGTCATAAAATAAAATTAATTTTAACTTAATAATAATAATAATTTGTTAATACCATCCTTATGGGAATCAATTAAAAGAATTATTGAAAAGTAGAAGACATCGTTCCTTGGTGTAGGCATTCCGCACATACACATGGATGATGATTTTATTTTTCATAGAAAGATTGGAAAGTATAATATATTTTGTTGTATTATAATCATAAACATGATATAAATATAATAATTATTGATAAAATTAACCTTTTATTAAAACAATGTAAATAGGTTACAGAAGACAAAACACATTGTGTTATGGAGGTGGCAATCCACCCAATGCACGAATGACTGTTCCATTTTTCTTAACAGAAAAGGGAAATGTGAGAAATTAATATTATAATTAAATAAAAAAAATTATAATAAAACAAATACTAATTTTTATATATTGTGATATGAATATTTTAATTGTAAATGAATAATATAAAATAAATTAGTAATGTAAAAATGATTACACATAATAGGAACTTTGATATTTCTTTACATGATCTCTTGGAAATGGATTGAATTGGTTAATATATTATATCTGGAAGCTCATAAGAGTGAAAGGGTATTCTAGAGGAAGTGAAAGGGTTTAGTTTTAGTTGGAAATATAATTTTTTGGAGTTCCACGAAGGCATGGCGAAAGGCCCCTTTTATAATTGGTGGTAATGGAAATGTTCTAAATATTTCCCATAATATAAAAGAAGTAGATATAAAACATGTCATGTGGCTCCAAAAATTGTCAATAATTGAGTATATAGTGAGATACGGTTTATCATCTATCAAAAAATCAATTATAAGCATGTTTTCAATGCCTTACCTCTCGAATTATTACTATTTACATTTAATCTTCAACTGTGGTAACTAGATTTAAACTATGGTTTCTAATTTTTTCCATAAAAATAATGTGGTACTTATTAGATAATTTGGAAAAAAATTATAAATACAAAATACATATCTATATATTTAATTTCTAAATGTTTAATAAAATAATTTTAAAATAAAAAACGTATAATGTATTATAATTTTTTAAAAAAATTAAATTATGTTCTAGAATTTCAAATATGGGATTTAAAATTAAATCCAAAATTTTTAAAATTTTAAAGACACCTATAAAATATATACATATTATTTTAATTTTCTTAATAAATTTATAATTCATACTTATATAAAAATAAATTCATAAATTCTCTTGTATTTATAAAATCATTATTTTTCACTATTCACCAAAAAATAAATCTGTATGGAAAATAATAAACATAGTATAATATTAAAATTATATATACAAAAATATTTTTATTTTCTCAAAAGCAATTTCTAGATGTTTAAATTTTATCTTTTGAATAAAATACTATGATTCAATGCAAACTTATTTATAGGAAAATTTATTTTATAAATACTTGTTTTTGTTATTAGTAATATCTATAAAACATTAATAAATATAAAATTATTCAATAAATATTATATTTAATTAAAATCACAATATGTTCAATATGTAAATACTTTTATTTTATTAAATTTATAGTGCACAAATAGATAGATTCTTAAATAGAAAAATGTATTAAGTCAATTTAAAAAAAGACAATATTTTGATATAAACATATGTATAAATATACTTTGTAATTTAGTAATTTATATTAATACTAATTAAAGGTAAATGATTTAATGGTATAAACATATCATGTTTTTTTTGGTTTAGTGTTTCTTTTAGAGACATCTATCACCAAACCTTCTGCTTATGTGCCCGTAAGGGGCTCCTCTGCGGCGCTAGGGTTTCCCTGTTGCCGCCATCTCGTCTCGGTCGGCTGTGGCTCCATTACTTGGTTATCAGTGATTTCTGGTGAGCTTCTCCTACTACAGTGATATAATTGATCTTTTTCCTAGCGTCGTCGAGGTGCGGGGTCTTGGTTTAAAGGGTTTACAGGATCTCTGGCTGTGTCGTGTGCGGTAGCCATCAACAAGCTTCTATGGCGTCGAAGGCTCGCACCCTTAGGTTGGATTTGCTTTCCCATGGTGGTGCGGTGAGTGGTCGATTCCGATCTTCTATGGATTGAGGTTTCTACCACTCTTTCTCCTGTGTGTTGTGAGGGGATGTGCGGTCTCCACGGGCGATAGTGGCGATGGGTCCTTGGATCAGTTCTGTTACGATGATGTTTTTCTGGCACCATTCTGTGTCCGTGGTTCTAGTGGTTTGCTTGAATTTTGTGATTGTTTGAGTGATTCTGTTTCTTGCTGTGTTTTTTGGTGTGATGTTCTGGGTGAATTCATTGATGAAGTCTTCACCGTGGAGGATATTTTTTGTTGATTTGGCTGTGCGGGTTAGGAAGCATATTGGTGTGGAAGCTATATTAATGGTTTTGGTTTGATCTGTTTTATGTGTGGCTCCACGGTCTACCATTTTCTGGTTCATTGTATTTAGATCATCTAAAAAGACGGTTCCAGAAGAGGTTTCAGGGCATGTGCATTCATCTGATCATGGATAAATAGAATTTTAAGTTAGAAAGGGTATGACGTTTACCATCGGTTCCAAGCATGTGCTTGTTTACACAAGAGAGCTAGTCAAGAAACGATGTGATGTTGGAAGTTGATTGATTTTTTAATGATGGGGATGGAACTTTATTTGCAGCGTGATTTGATTTGTTTTTGGCCTTGATGATTTTTACTAAGGGTTTGATTGTCATCTTTGTCTTTGAAGTCTTGTAGGGTTCCCCATCACCCTTTAAAATGGGGTGTATCTTAATAAAAAAAAATTAATTTTCAGTTCAGTTGTGGAAACATCTATCAAATATATTTGATATAATTAGTGGAAAACATATATTGAAATATTAGGTCGTTAAATTCTACCCTTAAAAAAATATTATCGTCCTTACAACATAAAAACACATATAATGGAAGAAATATTTATAGGGATATCATAATTAAAAATACACTGGTAGTTGATCATAAGTTTATTTGGGATATGAAATGATATTTCTCTATATTTAATGTGATATGATCCCATTGTAAAACAAAATGTTATATTATTGATAGAATCATATTTAGTGAAGAAGAGAGAAATAAAAAATATGTAACTAAAAACTACATTGAAAAAGATATTTATACTATGGTTATAAAAAATATACCTCTAAATTTTGTCATTTATAAATAAATTTATGGTAGTTTAATACTTTCACATAAAATCAGATATGAAAATATAGAGTGAAAATAGCCTTTTTTTACTTAAATAGAATTTGTTTAAAAACATTTCCTTATTTAATGGAAAAAGTGGTTATTGGTTCCTATTTTCCACAATATCCCTTGGATTAAGTAAATGATTTTATTAGTATCCAATTTTATAACATTTGAAGAAATGGACTTTTGTAGATTCTCTTTATTCCTTTAACTTTTTAGTTTTTTCCTTTAACTCCACAATTATAGCATATACCCATCCCTTTATGGAAATTTCACCCATGTTAATTTCCATATCTTTGATATATAAATAATTAAATCTTATTTCCTTTATTATCCTTGTCACATGAGCATCCTCATGGCACCCTTTCTCTTCATTGGTATGTTTTCAGATTCGACTTTCTTCACATTATTATTCATATTTCATGATTTCTGGTTTGGCCTAATTATACGGTTTCTCACTCCATCTCCAATTATTATAGGTTTTTATTTGAGTTAATCATCACATTATTCCTCGTACCCATAGTTCCTTCTATTTTTATCCATTACTAAAACCAAAATGGGTTAAAATGAGTGATAAAAAACTCAGGTTATAAAACTATTATCATTAATTATATTAGGAAACATTATCCATAAGATATCATACATTATAATACTATTAAATTAATATTTAGTTATTTATTTCAATATATATCACTCTTAGTTACACCAATATCATTTTAGATTCATAATAGGATACTTTATTTAGGATTTTATTATAATTTTTTAAAAAAATACATTAAAATAACATCATAGTAAATCATTCATAGTGGGTTGTAAAGATAACATGATTAAAAAAATCATATCCTATAAGAGTTTCTATATATGTGTGTTTACTTAGGAAAACTAAATTTAAATTAAATTGAAGATGTAGTCAATCCTAAACCAACCATTTTCAAGGTGATTACCCCACGGTGAATCTATGGCTCAACTGCATCCACATCCCATTTTACAGATGGGGATGTAATTTCTAGGAATCCCATATAATCTACCCTAAAAAATAATTTAGTATATTATCCTATATTTAGACTTATCTCAGGGTAATAAAGTTAGAATCTATCATACTAATATAAAAATATAACTATACTTTACTTTGATAACAATTATAGAAACCCAATCCCTAAACATGATTTATTTAATAAAATTTCATAATGATTACCAACAAAAAGATCCTATGACCAAGACGTCTAGTGTCTTTATAAGATTAGATACATAAATAAATCATCTTAAATGTAAAAAATAGTCATTATTTAAAACTCTATATAGATATCTTAACTCCCATAGATCTTTAAAAAATGTATAGAGTACACTAGAAAATTAACATAAGGAAAAAAGTGAAAAATAAATATGAGTAAGGGATTAGACATGGTAAAAAAGAATAATAAGAGATTAAAGAGTCATAACATGATATCCTAAAGAGAAAAATTATAATAATGGATACATGATATATGTAAATGAATCACATGATCATGTAATAAAGGTTTTTCCCATTGCATAATACATAATATCATACATAAAAATCAAATCTCACTTCTAAAACAATCATCATAATGTGGAAAAGTCCTATATTAGATTTTTTTCACTCCTCATTCTCATAAACATAGTGGAAAATTCCCCATGGTATATTTGGTTCATTCCATTTCCTAATAAATAGATCCTCATTATATATAATTTATTGACCAATGCATTGGATGAAAAATAAATTTTGGTCCCAACCATCACATAATCATAATATGTATATGTATACATGTTCCATATGGGAAAAATAAATCAAACATCAAGTGTAAGCATGATAAAACCAATGATATATAAGTGGGTTTCATAATCATGTATCAATTAATAACTAAATACCATATCATAATTATTTATTAGAAAATAAGTTATTAAATCATTTTTGAATGAATGTATTTTAAAAGAGAAATATTGTTCTTAAACATTGGATTTTAATTAAGGGAAATTTATGAGAAGGGTCACATATAAGTAATAAATTGACCACATAAGTGATTATTTTCAAAATTAAAATATTATGATTTAAATAAAGAAATAGATAATTATTTCCTTTTAGAACAAAATTTAACGATGATAGTTTTCCATACACACAATGTTTTTCAAAAGAAAATCATGATGAACATAATTGTATGGAGGTGAGACTTGTCATGAAAAAATTAATTAAAAGTTCATTTTTTTGTGTAGATTTTTTTTGAAATTACAAATACTAAAAAGGTTCATAAAAAGTTCTTTTAAAAAAGGAGTTGGTAAACCTTATTTTTATATGAGGTAATACAAAATTATGTTTCCAATAACAAAGGTGAACATTGGTGGGAAGGGTAATTATAAACTATAAGGGGAAAATATTATTAAAAAAGAAAGGAATTAAACTTAACATTGTTTTATTTTAATCAAGGGTTATAGGTAATCATTAAGGGAGGTTTGAATAAAAATTTATATCTAATTAATGAAATATGATATAGCATCTGAAAGGATAGATGAGGCTGAAGGGGAAACATTATAAGTTAAGAATGTTTATAGTGTATGAAAGGACCTTATATTTTTTTAAAGTTATAAATTTATCCCACAACATAGAATAGTAAGGATTGAATTAAAACTTTCATGTTAAAAAATAATTTATGATATTATATATTAATGGGGGTAGAATATTTCCCCCATAAAAAGGTATATTATTACATAATATGAGTGTGTTCCTCACTAAAGGATGATTGAGATGAAAAACATTATAACTGGGATACGATTTAAGTCAATGTACATTTGAAAAAAATTAATTTATTTAGATAATTTTATCCTATTAATAAAACTAACAATTTATAAAATATTAATGGTTTTAAATTGAAACAAATCAAAAGGAAAAACATTATATAAAATGTAAATGTCTCAAAGAAAAATAATTGAGACAAAGAAAACCAGGACAATAGGAGTTGGAAAACACATATTGAAATAGATATATTTTTATTGAACATAAATTAAAATGACTCTAATTTATTTCATTTTATTATATTTTATTTAGGTTGTATATACACCACATAAATGAAATTAGATGAAAAATAAAAAACATGTATGAGAGAGAAATTTTAGAAAAAACCCTAAGTTGATTTAGATTCCTTATTCACTTGACCAACAAGTATGAATAAATAAATTATGTTCATTAAATAGATACCCAAGAAACTTATTAAAATGTAGAACCATTTATACTCTTTATTTCCAATCATTCTATACATATAAATATTAGTTATGTTTTTAACAATTTTAAACATTGGGTGTATGTTATCTTTATTTTTTGGAACTAGTTTCAAAAAATAGATGATTGAATCTATTATTTTTACATATTAAATCACTATTAGATAAAATATGGTTCTATAATATTTTTTAAATGATATTTTATAAATATATAATTTCATTTCATGTTATTTTTTATTATGATAAATGTAGATAAAATTAGCGACATACATGACTCAGTTATTTTTAATGAATTAAGGGATATTTTTAATTATTATGTTAAATGTTCATATTGTCATACTATAAAAAATAAGAATAAATCATTGATAAATTTTAATCAAAATATAGAACTTAATTTTTTCTTATAGTCATCCATGATATAAATTCAAACTATTATTCAAGCAGGTAGTTGAACCAAATCAAACACGACCCACTTGATTAATAGATGATGTTGAGGGTGTTTAAATGTAATTTAATTATACTTAAAGAAGGGATATATTATTTTGTATTTATTATTATGTTATATCTTAATTTTATATAATTATAAAAATGGGATAATTTATATAATTCCATTACTTAAAAATAATAGACAATTTTTCACTTTTTACTGTCGTATTAAATGATTAAATTAATTATAATCATTTGTTGATAATATATTCTATATGTTATCCAATTTTTCAATATATAATATAAATTATATCATATAGATCATATTTATACTTTAATCTCATCCTTGGATCTATACATGAATGAATGTAATGAAAAATAGAATACACTATTCCAAGGAGGAGGTATTCCACATATACTAATGGATGATGATTTTATTGTTATTAAATATAAAAAACCAGTAATATGGTATACTGTCTTAGAATAATAAAAATTATATAATTATCATAATTATTTATTAAATTTCCCTTTCAAATAGTCCTTTTATATTGATGAAAAAAATAATATACGTCGCTTTGTGGAGGTTATAGCCCGCACAACGCATGAATGATGGTTTCATTTTTCTAAATAGAATATGAAATTTTTTTATTATTGATTATCCTAATAGAATATAATCTTAAATATATCACAAATATCTATTTAATTATATGTGTATTTTGAAAAAGAGAATTTTAAATGAAAAATATAAAAGAGAGAAGTTAAGTAAATATGATTACCCCCAATGAGCACTCTTAGATATCCCTGAAATATCCATTATAAATGGATGAAATAGTTGAATATATTCGGACATGAACCTAAGAAGAGTGAAATAGCAATCTAGAGGAACATAATGGATAATTTTTAAGATTAAATTAATTTTTTTAGTTATTTTATGGTGTTGTGGGATGAACCATTTATAAGTGGGGAGATTGGAATATTTGTAAATATTTCAAATAGATATATAGTTAACACTGGTAAAACATTTCAAGTGGTATAATATATATAAAATAACTAATCAGAGGGTTACATGAGGTCAATAAACTATCAAAAACTCAGTTATAATATTGTTAATAAAATGTTTCAATTCCTATACCTCTGGATTTATTACATTTTACATTTGAAATTTTACCGTGGAAACTAGTTTTTACCTCAGGTAACATAATATAGTTTCTTAAAAATAAAGTGGTCCATCTTAAATAATTTGGACCCAATGGTTCCAATTTTTTTATCAGTTTCTTATGATTCAACTTCAAATTTTATTGAAAATTAATTTAAAAATATTCAAATTATAATATTTTAAGAACTTATATATATATATATAATGCTATATATTTTTCAATAAAGGTTAGTAAATTACAACCAAAATTTTAAATAATTATTAAGTTCCATATAAAATAAATATTTTATCTTATCAAATTGTTTCATAAATTTCAAATTAATATATATATATATATATATATAATTTCATATACATTATGTTATTTATAAAAATCATGTTTTTGAATATTCAATTAAAAATAAATCTATTAAGAACAATCCAGAAAATCACATAAATCTAATATTGACCTTCTATATAATTTTTTTTTTTGAAATTCAATTTCATGAATTTTCTATTTTATCTTTTAAAATTTATCACAACATACAATGATAATCTCTTTTTACAGGGAAATGATTTTAATAAAAATAATTGTTCTTATTATTGAAAATTTTCTTAAGAAATAAAAATGATTACATGATTTAATAAATATTATACTTTATTAAAATAATTTTTTATTAATAATATACCTTTTTTATTATATTTTATGTATAATGCATAAAATGATATATTTTTAAAAATGAAATTTTACTAATTGAATTTTGAAGAAAATAATCATTATATATATGTAAAAATATATTAATACACTTGATAATTAGGTTTCACCCATTCACACATTCAAATTAAACTGGTAGGTTTTAATGGTATAAACACATCATTGTTTTTTTTGAATTTGAGTTATATGTGGAGAAATCTATCGAACATATATGACTTATTTATAATAAAACATATATATAAAACTAAAGACATTATATTTATGTGGAATAATGTATGAAATCATTGATGTACTTTAAAAATATATTAAATTAGGATACTAGTGCACTATTATTAAATATATAAATATACAATAACCCCCCAAAATTCTTCGTTTCAATTTAGTGGATCTGTCCTCATAATCTATTTTACTAGAGGTCAAAAATTTAGATCATTATGATAATAAGTATCAATAATTTTAAGCCTCAAACATATAATTATCACATATCATTTATGAAACATTATATTTACGTAACTAGATAATAGAAAATTAGTTTTAGATTAGAATTATTATATTTTGTGGTTATCATTGTAGTTGGTAAATTCTATAAAATTTTAAGGAAACATTTAATCTATGTACATTAACACATATAATATATAAATATATTGAGTTATAATTATAATAATTTTAATCATGAATATATCATACTATATAAATGATGTGTTAAATAAAGAGTACATGTTTTATATGGATAAAAGAAAACAACATTAGCACTTGATTCATAGTAGTGTTCATCAGTACACATTATTGAGGTAAAGGATGGGATATTATGTCTTTGAAATGATTATGATGATATTATATAGATCTAAATAGAAAAGTGTATCATCTTTTTTGTATTGATTACCTTTTTGATAAATATTTTACAGATCAATACTTTTTAAATGTGGTTATTTGATCTAAATTCCATCAATTATAGTTGAACATATAGAATTTAAATAAAACAAAAATTATTATAAGATATGGAAAACATGTATTCATTATGATACCATACCAACTAAAAAATCACTATCCTTATTTATGGATGTGATGATTAAAATTATTATATGTCACAAACCTATTTAATTTTTATGATTTCCATTTTTTATGGTTATATTTCATTTATATTTTTCCTATAAAGGTCATTTTATTTATGTATTGTTTTTATTTTTTGAGTTATTGTTTCTAAATGGGAATTTACATTTAATAATTCTATAAACACATCTTTGTAAATTTGTTCAAATATTAACCTTATAATGGGGGAAGTAGGGTGAAGAAACATCTTCCAGTTTTTAGAGAAAATTTAATCTTATAATGATATTATCAAAGAAAACTTGAATCTATTTCTTATCCTTAAACTAATAAAACATTTTAATGACCATGAGAGCACTGATGATACATGATTCACCTATAAAATGATAATTTAAATAGCACATATCAATTATGTGTTGATATCCCAATTAATCACTACCTCAATTATATGTGATTAAAACATTAGAAATAGCTCAGTCCTATTCCATTGACCATGAACTCTACCTCTCTTCCACAAATATCATTTTCAAAGGAATATAATAGAGTCAACATAGAACTTTAAAGTTTAAAGATTTCACTTAAATATTAGTAATACCAATAATTGTGGTTTTTATTATATGATAATCTATTTCATAAATTTCTATATATTTAGGGACATTCAAAATAAGTTCTTATTTTAATCCTTTATTTAAATACTTTTCTATAATGATTACACTCAAATAATTCAAAATCATTATCAATTCTATACATATATGTTCCACATGATAACATCTAACTTTCACAAAAGAAGTATTTTTATACATATTATTTTTAATTTCAAATTCGAAATTCAAATTAAAATAACTACCCAATATTTTACACATCAATATAATCATTTATACTATATTTGAAACCAATTTAATCTATATAAATTGAAGAGGTATGTTTACGATGTATAATAAACTAACAAAACTTTATGAATATTCTATATCAGAAAATATATTTGAATAATCCAAAAACCAACGTTTAAAATTCATCACACCCTTGGTATCATGACCAGATAGTTTTGGAATAACAGTTTTCCAATATCAATTTGAGTTGCAGTATAAAATAATACATCATAGAGAAACATCATTGATTCAATATACCATCCATGAAATAATCATATTCTATAGTGTAAATGACTATAGTTACAAAAAATAAACAATCTCTAGGATTTACTATAATCTAAAAAATTGAGACCCCCTATAGTGTAATATAATTTTATGGAATGACCACATGTAGAAAATAAAAATCAACCAACATTATATTATTCATTAATTATATCAAATTCAAACCCTCTATGATGTAATATGAATTATGTAAAGGAGAAACAAAATTAAATCTATTTCTATAACAAATTATAAGCCACACTCTTGGACCCTATGCTAAAATCCATAACATTACATTCCAGGATTTGATGGTGATAATTGTAAACAAAATTGTTTATCTAACCATAACAATATGAAAATAGAAACATGGATCACTTATATTTTTGAGAACCATTTATGTTTATAGTTGTTTATAATTTAAAAAAAATTATATATAATCAATCTAGATGACTTTAAATGATAATTAATCCCATTTAAACCATCATTTATTTTTCACATTAATAAACCATTATCATCCTTATGAAATCCATTATAAAATAAATTATTTAATATCATTATTTAAAACCTAAGTAAATATAATAAAAATAATGAAGATAATTAATTCTTAGTAAGAGTAATCAACAAACATAAAATTGTATATGGTTATGATAAGAAAATCATTGTACATGAGAGAATCATAAATGAAAGCATACCCATAAATTCCCAGATCATAAAAAATGAAAACATAGAAAATTAGAGTCTCCAGAATCAAAAATCAAGAGACATTTAACATCAATCTCAATAATTAAAAACATTATAAATGCATATCATTTATAAAGAAAACATGTACATACATGATAAATCATTTTTATTTCACTCTAACAGTAACTCTTAGAAATGTAATAACCATATAGTCGACTGTCATACCCAATATATAGAGACCCAGGCTGAACATACATGGATATTACATTATTTTATATAAATATTCAGTACATTACAAAAATAGATTCCCGAGGATAGTAATAGTTTAATGTCTTTGGAAATAAGGAAAAAATATTCTATCCTGCTGAAAGATCATCTAAATCTCCAATAAATGTCTCCACCTTTAGTACTTCTACCTAAATTCATTTTTCATAACCATGGGAAAAAATGGGGGAGCTCATTTTCTTAGTAAGGTAAATTAAGTAAACTTATAGGAAAAACATGAACAATAGTGTATGGAACTTGAGCATTACATTTGAAGACCATGCTCTGTATATTAGAGATCATAATGAAGATTGGAATTTCATGAGACATGAATTATAAGTAAATAAAGAACATAATCCATGAGATAATAACATATGAATAAAACATTGAATTACAGAAAAAAATAATCATATAATATGATTTCTATGGTACTCAAGACATCAATACCAAGAATATCTTGATGGAAAAAGTCCTTTAATGAATTTGGTTCACACACCATTATAACCTTGTATTACTAAACCGAGTTCACTCCTCATTCCATCCCTATATTATTGAACTGAGTTTACTCATAGTTCAATCCTTGCATTACAGAACTAAGTTCATTTCTCATTCCAACCCTATATTACTAAAATTATTTCATTTCTCATTCCAACCAAGTTAATCTGATGAGATATAAATCATTACCCAATGTATTTTAGGGAGATATAGGTCCCAAACATCTCATAATGAAATCATACATACATGTTCTGAAAAATATTAAATAATCATATCTTCACCCATGAAATGAAATAGGTATCATAAACATGAAAAAATATCATAACCTATGAAAAACGATACATGTTTCATAATAATTTCATCAAAAACATAATTAGTGAAATAGAAAAATATTTCATATATATAACCTTTGAAAGACAAATGGAATTTATAAATATATAACCCATGAAAGAGAAACATGTTTTCTAATGACCATGACATTAATAATTATCCATTGATACAAATAATATGAATATAACCTTTAGATAATTTTATTGAATGTAAAGATTAACATCAAAGTATTTCATCTTATATGGAAACTAATTTTGAAATATCCATAAAAAAATTTTCTTAAGAAAAATATCATTTATTATTAGATTTTTTTTAATACATAAAAAATTTTGAATATAAATTTCTTAGAAAACACCTTGAAAAAATATAATAATAATTTTAAATCCACATGAAAAACTATTTTATTTAAAAAATATAAAATTAGCTTGAAATAATTTTAAAAATGTTTTTTCTTTGAAAACACTTGGAAAACTTAAAAGAAATATTGAAAATGTTTTAAAATCTATTTCATTGAAAGTAATTTAAAAACTTATAAAGAAACATTGATTTTTTTTTGGAAAACCATTTAATTTAAAATACATTTAAAATGTATAAATAAATCATGAAAACATTTTGAAAACCATTTTGTTTATAATAATTAGAAAACTTATAAAAAAATATATAAAATGTTTTGAAAACTTTTTTACATGAAAGATTATAAAAGTGTCTTGAAAATGTTTTGAAAACAATTTTATTGAAAATATATTGAAATATTATAAAGAAATATTGAAATAATTTTGAAAACCATTTCTTTGAATATATTTTTTCAATTTATAAATAAGTATTGAAAAAACATTGAAAAATATTTTCTTTGAAGAATTATAAAAGAAAATTGAATTTTTTTTATTTTTTTTCAATTAAATTTGTTTTTATTTTTTTTTAAAATTATTCTTTTAAAAATACATAGGAAGATTCAAATAAATAATGGCTCGTATATCCATACATGTCTTATAAGGTAAAAAGAACATTCCTTTTTTATAATAAAAGGGTTAGAAAAATGACTTGTTAGGAAAATGACAAGAAGATTATTTTAAAGATATTGGTAAAAGAAAAAAATTTAAAAATTTATTTTAAATATTAAAAGATAATGGAACATTATTCTTCAAGAACCATTTTTGAAAACATGGTTTTTATGGAACATAGATATACAACAAAAGAGAGAGTAAAGTCAGGCTTCCTTTACAACACTTTCTTAACTATCTTATATACAAAACAGTGGGAGAAATGATACCAAAATATTAATAAATAATTAATAATCATAGTAGAATAAAATTCATGAATTTTCTTGAGATATGGATTATAATATTTCATCAATGTAAGAAAAAACATAAAAAATCTTGAAAGGCTATAAGATTGTCTCAATAAACTCTTATACCATTGTAACATGGGATCATACTCCCATGTAAAAAATGAAAATTTCATCAAGATTAAAATACCAGGAAAATAATTTATTTCATGATAAAACATGTAAAATAGAAGTATATACACCATTAAATAGAATATAGTTGCATAAAAAAACAAGAGTCTCAAAGAAGACAAATTCAGACAAAACTATTTCACCGATTTGGTAAATTTTGAAACTTATACCCCATTAAAGAAAGATAATAAAATGGATATGTGAATACCCAATTTTTTTTTATATGATATATATAATAATATCATGGGTAGTACATACACCATAGAAAAGGAAACAATGGATAACATAACATGTATCTCACAGAAATAAAAAGTGAGATGAAATACCCTTATCTTGTGTCTTCGCTCTCATCGTACTCGTTAAAAACACATGTATAAAAAATATAAAATTATTGAAAATATTTTATAGAACCGTATTATTATATCTAATTCAATATATGGTTTGATTATGACCTTATATTTTCCCCTCGTTAAACATCCTATGTTAAGGTTTCACTTCGAGTAATATTCGCTTTGTTATTCGTATGTGTCTTAATTTGTTATATTGTTGGACCTTATACTTATATGAAGATTAAAGAATGTAAACCATGATATAAATATAATGTATATACATTATATTTTTATTATGATAATCTTTATAATATATAATTATGAAACAGAATACACCGTTCATGAAGATGGTAGGTCTTACATACGCCTAAGTGCTTTTTCTGTTTAATTTTCATGTTGAAAGAGAGAAAGTAAAAGACATATGTGTGTGTGTGTATATATATATATCATTAATAGATTATATTTATGTTATTATATATATCTATATAAATTATATTAACTAAAACCATCCTTAATACAATCCATGTAGTGTATGAACGAATCATATCATTTTGAGTGGGAAGTAGTCCATTCTTCCTCAAACAAAATTATCACATTAACACAAAATGGAAAGTAAAAAAGAAATGTTTTTTAAATGGAATAAAAAACCATAAATATATAATAAATATAATATATAAAATATATAAATATATTTTCCATCATAATTTCCACCATGAGATGCGGTAAGTAAAATTGAACAATCATCATTTAGTGAGGTGGTAGTTCTCTGTACACATAAACAATATGTTTGTTATCCATTAGATGAAGGTGTGTGTAACTTCAGGTAAAAATATTTGCATAAAAACATCCTAGTATATTGAGGATACTTGTTTTTTATATAAGCATGTAATATATAGAGTTTAGGGGTGGAGAAGGAAAATAAATGACTTGAGAGAAGACATTACCTCTTAATCAGGTAACTCTATTGGGTTTGTACCGAAAGGATTCCTAAAATTTCCTTATTCCTAATGTAATGATTCAAGGAGGAAGGTATATATGTTGTTAAGTGTATTAGGTTGATCTTCGACAAACCTAAGTGGTTTGAGAGTTTTGAAGAAGAGGGAGAGGTGATGGCCTTTTATAGGGAAGGAAAATGACTCACTTGGAATTTCTTATAAAACGTTATGTGTGCACATGATTTTACCTATAATAAGTCATAAAAAACTAAAATAAATCAATAATAGAAAGTTTATGTCTAAAATATGTCCATAAAATGGGTTTTGGACATGTTTCTAGGTCATTTGGTCCCCTATGATTAAGGTTTAATCCTTAATTGATCTTAATTTTACCTTAATCGTTGTAACTAATTTTAATCACTTTTACTAATATATTCAGTAAAAAATTAGTTGATATTATTATAATATAAATATTATGCTTATTACAATGGTTTATCTTGGTTTTTTGAAATTCAATTAACAAAAGTGAAAAAATAAGATTAATGCTAATCCCATAGACGGGAAAAAATTACCGATTTTTAATGTAGAAAGAAGTTCAAAAGTTTATTAAGTTTTTATATTGAATTTAAAAGTAAAATTTATTCTAATTACCTATATTATATTAATATATTTATAATTTATCTAATTTAACCTTAAAAAAATTAAAATACAAATTAACATTAAAAATTATTTACTCAAAAATGAAGTTTTTATCTAAAAAGCAGTATTTTTCACTATTCCTAAAACATGATGTTTCTCAAGTAAATCCTGAAATTCACTATAAGGTGATTTTGGCATTATAAATTAAAAAATTAGGTTTTTTTATAAAAAATTAAATTTCAATATGTGTGTAGAATTAATTTTACTTTTTTTCATAGAAGGTCATGAAGTGCAGTTTAAAGTTATTTTAAACATATAGGGACTTTACAAAAAAATTATATATTTCCTTATAAATATGTTTTATTTATATAAAATCCTTAAAAAAATATTTGAAAAGTATTTATTATTATTAATATCACTATTTTCAATATTTAGATTAATAATATATCATTTAAAAAATTATAATAAAATGATGCTTCACAAAAACTCTATGTTGCGTGTAATGTACACCAGGTTGGTGTTATGGGTGGTGAAAGCCAAGTCAGTATTTCATATAGTGCTATCTAATTCAGTATTATGTGAAAGGAATTTTTTACTTAGTGTTTTAATATATATATATATATATATATATATAATGAACTATTTCTTGTGTCACTTGAAATGAAAAATATCCAAAAGATAAATTATATAGAAAAAAATAATTCACCAAATCTCAGGATATTACATTCTACTCTCTTAAAATAAAATTTACCCTTGAAATTCATCTTGGTTATCAAAGGTTTAATACTTTAATTTCTCATTCATAGAAAACTGCATCATAAAAATGAATATAAAAACGTCCCATTATAAGAGAATTCTAGGAACATAACAGTTACCTAAATTAACATATAATTGGGTTTCCATATAAAAGAACATTGGTTGGAAGGGGATATTGGACATGAAGGAAAAGTGTAAATATTTATTAGGAGTGATTGAGATAATTATTCAGAAACAACTGATTGATGAAATAAAAGTTTAGGTCCTCAAAGTCATAAATATGTGATGACTTAAAAGGCCATTAGTTCAATAAAATTAAGGTATTATGACAAAAAATTTTCTTTTTATCATTATTCTAACATTGAGTAGTTCTTTTATTGGCCAAGAATATAGGAAAATATAATTACCTAAAATATTTCTATAAACAGAATTTGACTATTTAGTTGAGTTTTTTTCAATTTTTAATTTTTCTATTACTTCATGTAATAGACATCCAGAAATAAACTTTTATGACTAAAGTGCTAAAATACAATTTTTACAGAATATCTTTTTATCTAGAAATATTCTTAAAAATGAATATGGTTAATACATTAATCTATAAACATAAAAAGTAACACTACTATTTCATTATAAATAATTATTCTTAAAAAAATACTTATTCCTTAACAAGGACATCATGTGGGCTAGTGGTAGGCATGAAACCTTTATCGTCCTTCGGTCATGGGTTCATAACCCATGACCTTTCCAGACATGATTGGTTTTCACCCGACATACATGGTTTCTTTAACATAACCATACTAATATAATTTACAAAATATGATGGACATCCTTAAAATAAGGTTAATCACTGAATAACGTTTTAACAATGGTTTTTAATACAATCTTGATACATAAATAAATTCTCCAAAGATTAACTTAAACATTTCATGAATAGATGACCTTATAACCCTTTTGAAATATGAAAAATACAAAACCATAGAAATAGAGTTATGAAACCAACTTAACATTGATCCCCCCATATATCACAATGTATTTCTTGGTTTTCATATTTCAAACATGTGATTTCCCTCATGGTAAATTCTCTTGGAACATGGTAGAAACTTGAATTACCATAAATACTTTTCAAAAATATGAATGATTTATTATTACATAGATTACTGGATATATTCCATAAATCCAAGAATTTGTAAACATCAGCCATTATAGCATGAACTACTTGTCAACATGTCCTTAATTAGTTCCAAGGTAATCAATAAAATCCAAATTACTTATTCATAACAACATTATCTTAACATAAATAACATATTAAGGGAAACATCCATTAGTCTAAATATCAAAATTTATTAAATCACTTCACCAACTCATCGAGAACATTCAACATAAAATTGTAAATACTGAGCTAAAAACATAAGTTGAAAAATCTTTGTATATTTCATAATTCCTATATCATAATTTTTTTTCCAAACACATACAAACAATGATTATTCCACTTTATCCTTATGACATTAATAATGATACCACATCCTATTACACAATACCTCTTTCCTTTCAAATTTCTAATATAGTCTCTTTATCATCATCAATGTAACCATTACTCACACCACCTTGCTAGTTCCCTATAGGATATTTAATATTAGGATATTTATTTTCATTACGACCATTTACTTCAAAATTAAATCACTTAACCTTATATGATGTCTTAGGGAGGCAAAAATTCTCATCCATTTCATTAAAAGAACTCTTTATTTTTCCGTTTCAGTAACTTTCTTTGTGTCCTTGTTTTTGAAAGTCAAAACATCATCTTGTTCCTTAAAGACATTCACTTAGGTTATTCTTTCCACATTATTGACACAATGAAAACTGAATCCTCTTTCCTCCATGGTCTCCATTACCTTAACTCTCACCAAAATCCTTTTTTATCTTCCTTGGTGAGTCTAAGAGTTGGTTAAGTTACACATTTCTAATAATGTTTTGTGAAAACTGATTGGAGGTGATAATAAAATCATTCACTACAGTGATCATATCACTTGATTACTCATCCACAAATCATCCATCACATTCAAAATTAATTTAGTTCATTCTGGTTCCCTCTATTGGCCAAAACCAATGCCACAGTTTGAGAAATACTAATCATAGTAGAAAACCACATAGTCAAGAAAAAAATTACTTATAGGATATCTAAATCATGACACCTTCCTTAATAGATAACACCCTAGGTTCATCCAAGGTTATTATCAACAAACTTATTTTTAACTCTTCTTTGATGGTTCATGAATAGTTTTTGAATTAACAAATCATATCCCCTAGGAGTGTCAAAACATGTGTGTAGTAAGGTCCTTTTCCATGTAGTATATTACCCTGAGTCAGGCTTGGAACATCTTTTCAAATTTTTTAATCCTAGGTATATCTGTGATAGATCCACATCCAATTGTATTATCAATACTGAGTTTTATTTTTATGAAACCACTCACACCATACTTTACCAAAATTCTAGGACATCTTTCTAAACATTAAATCATCCTTATACTTATCCTTACAGACATACCTAGACATATCCTTAGAAATATACCTAGGGATATCTCTAATTTTTTCTTATTTTAGTTTCCAATGGATGAATAAAACATTATTTTGATACCAAATATAGTGACCCAGGCCTAACATAAATTGACATTACATCATTTTAGATGAATATTTAGTACATTACAAAAATACATTCATGAGGACCATAATAGTTTAGTGTCTTTGTAAACAAGGAAATAAAATATTTTATCCTGGTGAATGATCATGAACATATCCCATAAATATCTCCACCTCTAGTACTTATTCCTAAAACATTTATTCATAACCTGGGGAAAGGAAACATAAGAAAGGGGTGATATCAGATGCTTAGTAAAGTAAATAAAAGAAATTATTATGAATAACATGAAAACAGGTATGAAAATTGAGCATAAAATTTGAATATCATACCCTATATATTAGAGATCATAATAAAGATTAGCAGTTTATGAGATTCGAATCATAAGGAAATAAAGAACACAATCCATGAAATAATAACATAAGAATAAATCATGGAATTATGGAAAACACATAATAATACAATAGGAATTCCATAGTAGTCAAGGAATTTATTCCAAGGATATATTGATGAAAAATTCCTTTACTAAACCAGGTTCACACCCCATTCAATCCCTATATTACTGAACCGAGTTCACTCGTCATTCCAAACCTGTAATAATGAACCAAGTTCACTCCTCATTCCATCCCTAGATTACTAAACTGATATAAATTATTATTCTAGAACTGTATTACTAAACCAGGTTCATTTCTCATTCCATCCATTCCTATCTCAATAGATATAAATCTTTACCCAATTCATTAAAGGAAGATATAGGTCTGACCAATATCATAATGAAATCATACGTACATATTCCCCAAAATCATAAACAATCATATCCTAAGAAATTCAATTAAATGAGTATCATTAACATGTAAAAATATCATAACATGTGAAAAAACATATAGGTTTTATAATCATTTCATCAAAAGAATACCCCATGAAAGAGAATAAAATTTCATAAACATATAATCTATAAAAGAGAAACAATATTCCTAAACATATAACTGTTGAAAGTTAAACATGTTCCATAAAGACTAAGACCTTAAGAATAACCCATTTAAAGAAATAATATGAATGTAACCTTTAGATCATTTCTTAAAAGGTCATAAGTAACATCAAAGGAATTCATTGAAGAGGAAATTTTATTTGAATTATCTTTCAAAAACTATTTCATGAAGAAAATATCATTTATTCTTGGAAAAATTATTTAAATACATAAAACCATTGGAAAATCTTTTTTTTAGAAAATTCCTTGAAAACTTATAAATAAGACTTGAAATACTTCTAAAAACATTTTCCTTGAAAACATAAAAATTATACTTCAAAATTTTTTAAAAACAATTCTTCTTGAAAAAGATTTGAAAACATAAAATAAAGATTAAAAAAGTTTTTGAAACCATTTCCTTAAAAATATATTGAAAAAATATAATGGAATATTAAAAATGTTTCAAAAAACATTTCATTGAAAATACTTTGAAAACATTTTGAGAAATCTTGAAAATGTTTTGAAAACCATTTCATTAAAAATACATTAAAAACATATAAATAAATCTAGATTTTTTTGAAAACCATTGTACTTGAAAAAATATGAAAAAATATTTAATTTTTTTTAAAACTATTTCTTCGAAAAAAATTTAAAACATATAATAAAAGATTTAAAATTATTTGAATACCATTTCATTGAAAATACATTGAAAACATATAAATACATCTTGAAAACATTTTGAAAACAATTTTCCTTGAAATCAATTTTAAAAAACATTTATATAAAAATTAAACTTATAAAAATGAAGAGTATTATTCATATAAATAATGATTGTTAAATCCATACATATTGTACAAGGCAAGAAGAACATTCCTTTTGCACAATAAAAGGGTTAGAAAAATGCATTACTCGTAAAATGAAAAGATGATTCCTTTGAAGAGATTGGTAAAATAAATAAAAGGGTAAAAATTTATTTTAAATATTAAAGGATAATGGCATATTATTCTTTGAAACCCTTTTTAGAAGACAAGGTTTTGAAGAAACATAGATTTCTGATCGAAGAGAGGGTAAAATCAGGATTCCTTAAAAACACTTTCTTTGCTATATTATGTACCAAAGAGTTAAATAAATGGTACCAATATATTAATAAATAATTAATAACCACACAATAGGAAAATTCATGAATTTTTTGAGATACGGGTAATAAGATTTTATGAAAGGAATCATTAACATAAAGAATCTTGGAAAGAAATAAGATTGTCCCAATAAACACTTATAAATTTGTAACTTGGGATTATACACCCCATATAAGAAAAGGAAATTACATGAGGCTTAAAATATAAGTAAAATAAGATAATTCATAAAATAACATGTAAAATGGATGTATATACACCTTGAAATAAAATTTAGGTGCATAAAAAAACATAATCCTCAAAGGACGCAAATTTAGGCAAAACTATTTCACCGTTTTGGTAACTTTTAAAACATATACCCCATGAAATAATGATCATAAAATAAAAATTTTAATAACAAAAAATTTAATTATAATATATATATAATAAAATAATTTTAAGTACAAACACCACATAAATGTAAAGAGTGGAGAATATAGCATGCATCAAAGGGAAATAAAAATGAGATGAAATCTCTTTACCTTGTGTCTTGAATCTCATTGTACTAATTCAAACCACATTAATAATAAATATAAATTTATTCTAAAATTTTTACAGAACCATATTCTTATATCTAATAAAATATATGGTATGATTATGAACTTATATTACCCACTTGATATCCATCTATTTTAAGGTTTCACTTCGGATAATATTAGCTTTGTTCTTCATATGTGTCTTAATTTGTTATATTGTTGGTCCTTATACTTAAATAATTATCCCCAAATATAAAAAATGATATAAATATAATGTATATTCATAATATTTTTATTATAATAATCTATATAATATACATGTATGAAATGGAATACATCGTTCATGGATATGGTAGGACATACGTACGCATGAACGCTATTTCCGTTTAATTATCATGTTGAAAGAAAGAAAGTAAAGTACTTATATGTATATATATATAATTATAAATATATGTATATATATATATATCAACATTAAATTATATTTATTCTATCATATATGTCTTATATATTCACTAACACCATTATTAATACAATCCATTTAGTGTATGAATGAATCATATCACATTGAGGGGTTGTAGTCCATACTTCCTTAAATCGAATTATCGTATTAACACCAAATGGAAAGTAAATAAAGATATGTGTTGTAAAAGGAATAAATAAGATTAAATAAATAATAAATATAATATATAAAATTTATAAATATATTGTTCATCATAATGTCTACCATGGGAGGTGATAAAGAAAATTGAACAATCATCATTTAGTGAGGTGGTGGTTGACCGTACACATAAACAATATGTTTTTACCCTTTAGATGGATGTGTGTGTAACTGTAGGTCAAACCATTAGTATGAAAACATCCAAGTATATTAAGGATATTTTTTTATTATAAAATAATGTAATAAATAGAGTTGAGGGGTGTAGAAGTAATCTAAAATAAATGACTTGAGAGAAGACGTTACCACTAAATTTGGTAACTCCTTTTGGTATGTTCCAAAAGTATTCCTTGGATTTAATTATTCCAAAGGGAAGGATTCCAAGAGTAATTGAGGGATGTTGCAAAGTGTATTGGGAATATCTATTATGAAAGTAATATGTTTGAGAGGTGTGAATAAGAAGGAGATGGTGGCCTTTTATATTTAAGGAAATTGAACCACAACAACTTTTTGAAAACAAATTAGGTGTACACATGATATTACCTAAAAAAAGTCATACCAAACCAATGTAAATAAATAATGGAAGTTTTATGGACAAACTATGGACAAAAAATTATGATTAATTAAACCTTAATAATTGTAATTAATTTTAATCACTTTTATTAATCATTTTGGTAAAAAAAATATTTTAATCTTGTTAGACTATAAATATTATGCAGATTACAATGGTTTATGTTGGGTTTTTAAAATTCTGTTCACATAAGAGGAAAATATAATATTAATTCTAATCCTATAGATGGGATGAAATTATGTGTTTTTAAAGTTGAAATAAGTTCAAATGTTTATTAAGTTTTTATATTCAATTTCAAAGTGAAATTGATTCTAATGACTTGAATTTTATTAATATATGTATAATTGATATAATGTGACCATAAAAAAATTAAACTATAGATCAATTTAATAATTATTTAAACAAAAAGGCAGTTTTAAACTAAAATTAGTATTTATCACGATTCATTAAAATGATGTTTCTCAGAAAAATCCCAAAAATTCACCCAAATCTGATTTTAGAATCCTATATTAAAAAATGTAGTTTATTTTAACAACTTAAACTTATATATATTTCTAAAAATAATTTTATTGTCTTCAGAGAAGGAAATGGAGTGTAGTTCATAGTATTTTTAAATATAGAAAAAATATAGAAAAAATTATATCTTTCATCATAAATATGTTTTATTTCTATAAAAACATTATAAAAAATATTTGAAAAGTAGTTATTAATATTTAGATCACTAATTTTAATGATTAGGTTATAATTATATCATATAAAAAATTATAAATAAATTATTATTGTCTCATACATGAAATATTTTAAAGGTATTGTTCATTTAATTTCATTTCATGCTTTGTTTTGGGGGTTTCCCAAGGTTTTATGGAGGAATAGATGAGTTTTCATGAATTGGGCCAAACCGTGAGCCCAATTCCAGATTTAAAAATAAATTTTGTTTCTTTTATAACATTTTCGTTTTTCAACATTTTTCATCCATTACAATTCCTAAATGACATACCATGTCATGTTAATTCAACCATTTCAATTTGGAGTCTTTAAAAATCCATACGAAATGTGTATATGGGTTTTTATTTAAGGGATTCGGCCTACCCAGAAGCCCAATTCCAGTTTAAAAAATCAAATTTGTTTAATTAATAACTTATTACATTTTAATGATTTTTTGGTGATTCCAAATTTCACCCAAGCCCATTGAACCCATACTCACGCTCAACCTCTCACCCCCCTCTTTTGATCTCGTCTTCCTCACGATTGAGTGCAGAACGTATTAGGGTTTCTAAAATCAGACAGATTTCCGGAGGTAAGTTCTTTCGATCATAACTCTCTCAATTATTACTCGTTTCCTCCATTCCAGTTTCTAAATGACCTCCTAATACTTCATTGAACCTACATTTGAAGTGTTTAATATTTTAAATTTCAAATACTGGTGTATTTGGG
This sequence comes from Viscum album, assembly GCA_963277665.1. Taxonomy (NCBI): domain Eukaryota; kingdom Viridiplantae; phylum Streptophyta; class Magnoliopsida; order Santalales; family Viscaceae; genus Viscum; species Viscum album. The sequence continues at coordinate 1,880,292,249 of OY728161.1, forward strand.
GAGATTCTTCACGATCCCTCAAGTAAGTGAGTTTCTTCTATTCCTCTTTCAAATTGCTTAGGGTTTCATTCTATTTGATTGGGGTTTCTTCTCTTTTCTTTGAAGTACCAAATAAAAAATAGGTAGGATTTTTAACCTAGGGTTTAACCTTGGGTTTTATTGGTCCAATTTCGTGGTTTTAGGTTTTTTCTAAGTCTCTCTTCGTGCGTTGGTGGTGCGACTTGATTTTCACACGTTGATTCAAGGGTTTCCATTACTTTAGTAGGTGATTCGTTTTGGTATGAAATCATGGTGACCTATATGATGTGTTTATTGTATTTTAATGTCTATTTCATTTTAATGTTTCTGAAAAAATTGGTCTTAGTGGAAATTATAATGAAAATGAATTTTTAATGCCAATTCCACGTGAAATTTAGGGGTTTTTCATATAAATATTTTGTTGGTTCCTTAATGGATTCAATATAGTTATTTAGTTGATTTTATTGAACTTTATTAGGTATGAAAATAATGTTTTCAATTTTTTTTTCTTTGGTTGTTGCTAAGAAATTGGTTTTGGGTGGATTTTGTTAAGAAAATGATTTTTTTGTACCAATTTGGTGTTGAATTGGGTGTTTTACAGGGGTATTCTTTGTGATGATTATTGGGATTGTTTTATAACTCATGTAATGAGTTTAAAGAAATGTTTAAGGTGTGGTGGATTATTTTTTTGTAAATGTGAGTATGCACATGGTTTTCAAGTGGGGTTTTCAAAGAGTTTTGGGTGCAAAACAAGGAATGATTTGGAGAAGTTGTTTTATTAAAACTCAAAGTGTTTTGTTGTGTGTTTTAAATGATATAAAATGTGTGTAGCTACTGTAATAATTATATGTGACCAGTAGTGATGTATTATATGAAAATGGATATATGTATCATTCTGAAATTGTTTGAGCACAAAGGGGGAATCCCGGGTACCTATGTGGGGCGGATGAGTACTAGTACAGCTAGTGGACCAGATGAGTTTTGTCTCTGTTTCCCCTAGAATTTGGATAGAAAAAACTCTAACTAAACTATGTGGATGATTATTGGGTACCAATAGGTTATGTTTATGTTCCCTACTAGTGGCTCATGCATGAGAATGGATTTTACTATGGTTACTTTACACCGAGGTATGAGGTACATAGGGTCGGAGACTATCTAGCACCTAGGGGTGTTCCCGATTTTGTTGCTCATTGTGTTTGTGGTATTTTACCATGTATCATGGTGTTTTCAGAATTACATTATAGTAGCTAACATGTATATTTAAATGTGTGAACATTCTGAAAAATTTATCTTGAAAACTACTTTCAATTGAAAGTTACATTTCTTGGATTTTATCACTGTTTTTTCTTTACGTATTAAAACTGCTTGCTTTTTCACATTGTATTGCATGATATTTGGAATAATTGGGTGGTATACTATTGGGATTAGTCTCACACCCTACTTATAACCTTTGGTTGTAAGTATACTTGGTTATGTTTGACTCAGGTAAAGGAAAGGCTAAGGGTGATGACATTTCAGGGTGTTAGTCCCCATCCTTGGGGAGGAGTTGTGGAGATGGCTTGGGGGTGATGACCCCTTTTTATGTGGAGTCCATGGGGCTATTTTGTTGCTATTTAATTGTGTCTTTGGACATTTTTTATTGCATTTGAACTTATATATTCAGTTCTATATTTTTTGTATAAACCTTGCTGGTATGAATTTTTCAGATTCATTTAAAACAAGATAAATGATACCTGGGAACTTGTGCCAACCAGTGGGGATAGGGAATGCCCTTCGGGCCTTGTCACGGGCTGGGTTTGGTGCTGTTATTGGTGGTGACCAGATTCAGTTCATGACAAAATAGTATCAAATTGGGTTAATGTTTTTGGGTTATATTTCTATTTTTGGATGAGTCGGGATAGACAGAAGCTAGGACTGTCAGGGCTCGGGGTTTTTGTTGTGAGTAGGGTGCCTAGCCTGCACCTCTCGTGGCAGACCTTGAGTCACCAGTGGACATTGGAATTTACAGATTGAGTTCACTTCCAGGTGAGACATGTTGGCAGCAGACCATACGTGGACATCTGGCAGTGGTGGAGTAGTTGTTTCTTTTATTATTGGAATGTGTTTATTTTATTTATACTTGATGTATTTGATAAAATTTTTCAGAATTGTGGTATTGATTATTGTTTTGTGACTGTTGAATTTTGTAGCAACATGCCTCCCCGAAAATCTCCCACGCACCCATAGGAGGAAGATGAAGAGTGTTCTCCCACACCGATTGATCAGATGCTAGTCGAGGAAGTTGTCTGAGCTATCCAAGCTCTGGGATAAGAACCAAATCCTGATCCTATTCCTTCTAGGGCAGAAGAGATGAGGCCTAGAAAAGACAAAGCTCAGGAGATTTTGGAAAAAAATCCTCATACCTTCTGAGGCAGCTCAGAACCCCCAGAATAAGAGGAATGGTTCGAGAAGATCGAGCATATGTTTGAGTTCCTGTAAACACATGAGGCTCTCAGGGTGCAGTGTGCCTCATTTCTATTGGAGGGTCCCAGCCGTAAGTGGTGGGAGTCAGTCCTTCAGCCTGGGAAGAATGAGAAGATGCCCTGAGGAGATTTCAAGGCTGTCTTCAATGAACAGTACTACCTTGAGGTGTTGGGTTATGCTAGGTCTAGAGAGTTCATGTAACTTTTTTAGGGGAATCTATCTATGATGGAGTACACTAATCGTTTCCCTGATTTGGTTTGGTATGCTAAAAAAATTGTCTCTATTGAGCAAGCGAAGGCCTGAAGGTTTGAGAAAGGCTTGCGACCAGAGATATACTCCCAGGTGTTCTTGTTTAAGTTGAGGACCTATGATGAGATCATTGATTGGGTGTGTGTGGTAGAGATTGATAGGAAAGGTAGGGCTGGTTTCTATGGTTCAGTATTAGCAGTGGGAAGTGGCAGCTCTTCAGAGAAGAAAACGAAGCGGGATGATCATGTGAAGAAAGGAGGAGGCAGTTCTAGGCAGTTTTTGTTTGCGACTTCTGATACAAGATCGGTCGTGTGCCACTAGTGTGGGAATCTTGGGCACATCCGACCATAATGTCTACTTCCTCCAAAGCCTTGTTACCAGTGTGGAGGTATGGGGAATTTTCAGCGTTTCTGCGGTGTGGAACGTCCACTTCCGAGTGGGGTAGGGCCAGTGGCTTTTAGAGGAGTTCCATCACAGTCCGAGCTGTCAAGGACTGGGGGTTCTCGATTTGGAAGCCATGGTGGTAGGGCTGGGTCATCTTCTGGGAAAATCTAGTTCAGGGCACAACCACAGACTAGCGGTCATCCTCAGGCAGATACTAGAAATCTCCATGTAGTGGATCAAGCACCAGCAAGATCAGAGGCCGAACCATCAAAAGTTCATGGTACCATTCTGATCACAACTTCTATAGCTAGTAATATTTTTTATACTAGTGCCTATATTTCATTTATTTCTACCCGTTTTGTGGATATGGGTAATTTTCCAACTGAGTTTATGTCTTTCGTGATGGAGTTGGTGACACCGCTGGGAAAGAAGAAGAAACAGGGTCTCAGGTGCCAGTCATGTGCGCTTTCTGTGTCAGGGGTCGAGATGGAGTGGGACCTATTGCTCTTAGATATGGAACCTTTTGACATCATTATTGGAATGGATTGGCTAGTACACTTCCAGGAATATATCGATTTCTATAGGCATCGAGTGAGTTTCACAACACCTAATGGGAGTCATCAAGTTTTTCAGGGAGAATGGGATCCTCGGTCAGGTCACGTACGACCTCCACTCCCAGAGTTGGGAAGTATTAACTTCCAGTTATTGTCGTTCATTCTAGAAGATGATGTTATTCACCATGGAGGTGCACTACCTCATGTAGTGAATGAGTTTCTGGAGGTCTTCTTGGATGATATCTCATGTTTTCCCCAGGAGCAGGATGTGGAGTTTTCGATTGATTTGGTGCTGGAAACACAACTGATATCTCCTCCCCCTTATTGCATGGCCCTAACTGAGCTGAGGGAATTAAATATATATATGGATGAATTTTAATACAAAGTATTCATTTGCCCAAGCATATCTCCTTGGGCCGTTCTTGTGTTGTTCGCAAAAAAGGCTGACGGATCCCTTCGGTTGTGCATTGACTATCAGAAGGTGAATAAGGTAACAATTAAGAACAAATACCCTTTTCCTAGAATAGATGATTTGTTCGAATATTTTAAGGTGGAAAAATAGTTCTGAAAAATATACTTGCGTTCGGGTTATCACCAACTTAGGGTGAAGGAGTCAAATATCCATATGACAGCCTTCCGAAGCAGGTACGGCCACTTTGAGTATTTGGTCATGCCCTTCATATTGACCAATTATCCAGTGGTCTTTACAGCACTCAAGAATAGGGTGTTTCATCAGTATCTCTATTCCTTATTTGTGGTGATCGTCGATGACATTCTGGTATACTCTGGCTCTGAGGAGGAACATGAACATCACTTAAGGATCATTTTTGGTACATTATGGGATCACCACTTCTTTGAAAAGTTGACAAAGTGCACTTTTTGGATTAGGGAAGTGAGATTTATGGGGCATGTGATCTATGATCAGGGGGTTTCAGTGGACCCTGAGAAGATTAGTGCGGTTATGTCATGGGAGCAGCTGAAGAATGTGTTCGAGATCAGGAGTTTCCCTGGCCTGGTTGGTTATTATAGGCGATTCGTTCAGGGTTTCTCTCGGCTTGCTTCACTGATGTCTGCGCTCACCTGGAAAGGGGTGAAGTTTGTATGAGGTTCATAATTTCAGGAATCAGTAGAGGAGATGAAGAGGTGGTTGACTACCGCCCTCAGGATGATTTTTCATGAGGCCAGGATGGGGTATGTGGTCTATTGTGATGCTTCAGGTATGGGTCTTGGGTGCGTGCTTATGCAGGATAATCATGTGGTGGCTTATAGCTCTCTCCAACTCCAACCACATGAAAAGAATTACCCAACCCATGACTTGGAGTTGGTAGTGGTGATGCATGCTTTGAATACTTGACGTCACTACCTCTTTGGGGAGAAGTTTTTGGTCTACTCTGATCATAAAAGCTTAGCCTATATCTTCTCGCCAAAGGAACTCAACTTGAGGCAACGTCGCTGGATCGAGTACTTATAGGGGTTCGAATTTGACATTGTCTATACCCCAGGAAATGGTAATGTGGTGGACGATTCTTTGAGAAGAAGAGTTCTAGTGCAGGATTTGAGGAAGTCCAATGATGAGTGGACTTTGATGGGGCTCTTTTCTCGGATGCATTTGGAGACCAGGGAACAAAGTGGAGGGGCATTCTTGGTGAGTGTCCAATTGAATCCTTCTCTGTTGGAGTTGATTCAGTGGGAAAAGCCCAGTTATGAGGTTTATTAGTGGTCGAAGAAGTTTCTACAAGGTGGTGAGACATCCTATGATTGGTCATCGTCTCCCGAGGGCATCTTTTGCTTCAAGGGCCATTCAGTAGTGTCGTTATCTCTACAGAAGGTGGTGATGCAGAATAACCATCAATATCAGTGGGCTGTTCATCCAGGTTCCACTTAGATGTATTATGATGTCTTTCGATAGTTTTGGTGTCCTGGTATGAGACAGGACATAGAAGACTTTGTGTCGAGACGCTACACATGCCAATAGGTGAAAGAGGAGCACCAAATACCCTTCGGTTTGCTCCAACCACTACCCATTCCTACCTAGAAGTGAGACGAGGTCGCCATGGACTTCATTTTTGGCTTACCTCATACACCTTGGGTAAGAATTCCATTTGGGTGGTGATTGATCGTCTAACCAAATCATCCCACTTCATTCCGATAAAAGATACAACTAAAGTGGATGAGTTGGGCCATTTGTATCTTTAAGAAGTGGTGAGACTCCATGATGTTCCATTAGTAGTTGTATCATATGGAGACCCCCAATTCACTTCTTGATTTTGGGAAGGCCTTCAAAAGGACTTGCTGTCTCTGATTAAGATGAGCATGACATACAACCCTTAGACGGATGGTCATACAGAGCGGGCGAATCAGATTTTGGAGGATATGCTTCGTGCATGTGTCCTAGACTTTGGAGGTTCTTGGGATAACCATTTTGTATTGGGTGAGTTTACATATAATAACAACTACCAATCCTCGATTCGAATGACCCCTTTTGAGGCATTCTACGGTTGGCCATGTCGGTCCCCCCAATGTTGGGCTGAGGTAGGAGAGACTTCACTATTGGGGCCGAGCCTTGTGCAGGAGACTTCTAAGAAGGTAAAGTTGATTAAGTAATGATTATTGATATCTATGAGTCATTATAAATCTTATGCTAACTAGAGGCATCAAGACCTAGGGTTTTCTGTGGGTGACAGGGTATTCTTGAAAGTGGCCCCTCGTCAGGGCCATCGTCGATTGGGGAAGCAAGGTAAGATGATGCTGCTGTATGTCGGGCCCTTTGCAATCACCAAGCATATAAAAAGGTGGAATACATGTTGGATTTACCTTCTCAGTTGACATCCATCCATGATTTCTTCTATGTATCTCAGTTAAAGAAATACAACCCATATCCATCCCATGCGTTGAGTTGGGAAGAACTGAAGCTTGAGCCTGAATTGTCTGTTATTGAGTGGCTAGTGAAAATAGTGGACTCCCAAGAGAAGGTGCTTCGAGGGAAGTCCATTTCGTTGGTCCGGGTTTGTTGGAATCATGGTAATGATACACATGAGACATGTGAGTAGAAGTAATGGGTTCAGGAAGAGTATCCATTCCTGTTTTCGGATCAAGATTCAGGTTGAATTTTTGGGATGGAAAGTTTTCATGGTGGGAATAATTTTAAGATTAATGAAATATTTTAATGGTATTTTTCATTTAATTTTATTTCATTCTTTTTGTTGGGAGTTTCCAAAGGTTTTATGTAGGAATAAATGAGTTTTCATGAATTGGGCCAAACCATGAGACCAATTCCATATTTAAAAATAAATTTTGTTTATTTTATAATTTTTTTATTTTTAACAATTTTAATCCATTACAATTCCTAAAAAGCCTCCCATGACATGTTAACACCACATTTTCAATTTGTATCCTTTAGAAATCCATAAAAAAATGTGTATATGGGTTTTTATTTAAGGGATTGGGCTTTCTCGGAAGCCCAATTATAGTTTTAAAAATCAATTTTTTTAATTAATAACTTATTCAGTTTTAATTATTTTTCGGTGATTCCATGTCTCACCCTAGACCCTTGAACCCAGACGCCCGAACAACCTCTCCCCCCCCCACTTTGGAGCTCTTCTTCATCGCGATTGAGTGAAAAACGTTTTAGGGTTTCTAAAATTGGAGAGATTTGAGGAGGTATGTTCTTTCGATAATAACTCTCTCAATTACTTTTTTTAATCCATTATAGATACTAAATGACCTACTAATCCTTCTTAGAACCTCCCTTTATGTTTTAACTATTTTAAATTTCAGCTACTGGGGTATTTGGGGTAATTCTTCAAGATCTCTCAAGTAAGTGAGTCTCTTCCATTCCTCTTTCAAATTGCTTAGGGTTTTATTATATTTGATTGGGGTTTATTCCCATTTCCTTGAAGTACCAAATAACCAAGAGGTAGGGTTTAGAACCTAGGGTTTAACCTTGTGTTTTTTGGTCCAATTTTGTGGTTTTAGGTTTGTTCTAAGTCCCTCTTGGTGCGTTGGTGGTGCGATTGGATTTTCGCCCGTTGATTCAAGGGTTTCCATTACTTCGGTAGGTGATTCCTTTTGGTATGAAATCTTTGTGACCTATCTAATGTGTTTATGGTATTTTCATGTCTATTTCATTTGAATTTTTCTGCAAAAATTGGTTTTAGTGGCTATTATAAAAAAACTGAAATTTTAATGCCAATTTCAGGTGAAATTTTGGTGTTTTTCATATAAATATTTTGTTGGTTCCTTAAGGGATTCCCAATAGTTATTTAGTTGATTTTATTGAACTGTATTAGGTCTTAAAATAATTTTTTCAATTTTATTATCCTTTGGCTGTTGCTGCAAAATTGGTTTTTGGTGACCTTTGTTATGAAAATGATTTTTTGTACCAATTTGGTGTTAAATTGGGTGTTTTACATGGGTATTCTATGTGATGCTTATTGGGATTGTTTTTTAACTCATTTAATGAGTTTAAAGAAAATTTTAAGGTTTTGTGGATTCTGTTTTGGTAAATGTGATTATGCACATGGTTTTCAAGTGGGATTTTCAAAGAGTTTAGTGTGCAAAACAAGGAAGGATTTGGAGAAGTTGTTTTGTTGAAACTCAAAGTGTTTTTTTTGATGTTTTAAATGGTATAAAATGTGTTTAGATACTGTACTGATTATATGTGACCATTAGTGGTGTTTTATATGAAAATGGATATATGTATCATTCTAAAATTGTTTGAGCACAAAGGGGGAAGCCCGGGTACCTAGGTGGGGCTGATGTGTACTAGTACGGCTAGTGGACCGGATGGGTTTAGTCCCTATTTCACAGAGAATTTGGATGAAAAAAACTCTAAATAAACTATATGGATGATTATTTGGGACCACTAGGTTATGGTTATGTTCCCTACTAGTGGCTCGTGCACTAGAATAGATTTTACTATGGTTACTTTACATAGAGGTTTGAGGTACATGGGGCCCGAGACTATCTACTACCTAGGGGTGTTCCCCATTTTGTTGCTCATTGTGTTTGTAGTATTTTACCATGTATTGTATTGTTTTTGGAAGTAATTTATAGTATCTAACATGTTTATTTAAATGTTTGAGCATTCTAAAAACTTTATCTTGAAAACTGTTTTCAATTGAAAGTTGCATTTCTTAGATTTTATCACTGTTTTTTCTTTGTGTATTAAAACTGCTTTCTTTTTCACATTTTATTGAATTATATTTGGAATCATTGGATGGTATCCTATTGGGCTTAGTCTCACACCCTACTTACAACCATTGGGTGTAAGTAGAATTGTTTATTTTTGACTTAGGTAAAGGAAATGCTAAGGGTGATGGCGGTTCAGGGTGTTAGTCCCATTCCTTGGGGCGGAGTTGTGGAGATGGCCTGGGGGTAATGACCCCTTGTCATGTGGAGTCCATGGGTATGTTTTGTTACTGTTTCATTGTTTATTTGAACATTTTGTATTGTATTTGAACTTATGTATTCAGTTATGGATTTTTTGTATAAACCTTGCTGGTATTGATTTTTCAGATTCATTTTATCAAATATTTTTGATCATTTATGTATACATATTTAGGTAAATAGTTCCCAAACCAAGATAAATGATACCCGAGAACTTGTACCATCATGTGGGGATAGGTAACACCCTTCGGTCCTTGTCATTGTCTTGGTTTGGTGCTAGTATTGGTGGTGACTAGATTTGGTTCGTGACAATTCTTCATAGAAACATTGTGTTGCGTGTAATGTACACCATGTCAGTATTGTGAGTAGTACAAGCCAAGTTGCTATTTCATGTAGTGGATGCAAAGTTGGTGACATGTGAAAGGAATTTTTGAATTAGTGTTTTCATATATATATATATAAGGAACTATTTATATTGTCACATGAAATGTAAAATATCAAAAATAAATATTAATTTGATGAAAACAAATTAAAAAAATCTTGAGGTGTTCACAATGTATTAGAGGGCTATCACAGAACCACCCATCACTGTTTTATCACATAACTACTAGTCAATTGATTATCATCAAACTACCCATATTTTGTTTATAATGGAATCATCCATAATTCTTTTAATACATAACCACCCATCAAATGTTTAAATACCATTACAAAATATTAACACATAAAATCTAACATTTCTTCATAAAATCATTAGAACCACCAATAACCCTTGCATAACATGATTAAACCCTATATAAGAAACATTTTATATTAAAATTTCTTTGAAACATGATTAACCAATTCCAAAGAAATAGGTGTTGTGAAAATATTTTTAAAACACGATTAACCTATGGATATGAAACATGTTCCATAATAATCTCTTTGGAACATGGCCAACCTATGGAAAATAGACAAGTTCATTAACAATCACTTTGAAGATATATTAATCAATCCAAAAAATAATTAGGATTTTATTAACTAAAATATATATCCACTATAGGATAGTTAATAACAATTATTTTTTACGTTGATGAATAGAAATTACATTAAAAGTTCATTAAAAACATTCTTGAGTAAAATAATCAGTAAACATTAAAAGTGTACCATTCCACATTAAAATGTTTGAATCATAATCTTCATGATAGGATATGATTAAATGAAACAAATAATATCATTAAAATATGGATATTAATGATATAAAATGTCAAATAAGAAGTATATACACCTTATTAAATAAGATTGGTGTATAACATAAAAAATGTCACAAAGAATGAAAATTGTGACAAACCACCCATTACCGTGTTGGAAGTATTGAAACTATAAATCCCATAAAATAGATATCATAAAATGGATATGTTAATCCTTTAAAATTCATGTATAAAAATTATATAATAAATTCATGGGTATTATACACACCACATAACAATAGTAACTGGTGAATATGGAATGTACCTCATAGAAATAAAAGTAATACGAGAAAAAAACTTACAACTTTAGTATCTTTTGAATCACAAAATCAATGAATTAATTACATTAATTGACACTTTTAATATCTTGAAATAAATTCAATTGATTATATAAAATTTCATAGGGAAGTATATCCACCATATAAAATTAATTAGATGTATAATAATAAATAAGTCTCAATAAAATGTAAATTGGGATGAAACCCCTTACAAATGTTGTAACATATGAATTGAAAGTCCCAAAAGTAATAATCCTGAAATGAAACATTTTAATACCCTAAAGATAATATAATTAATAATATAATATATCAAGTGGGGTAGTATATACAGAACAAAAAATAATTAAGTGGTGAATTTTACATTTGTCTCAATGATAAAAAACATAAGATGAAAATAACATACCATGAGTCTGATTTTGTCATGATTCTACTTTATCTTCCTGAATAATAAATTTATGTTAATTACATATTAAAATGTTGTATACATCTACTTAATAAATTATGTTTATGCACAACCAACCAATTTCTTTTGAGTCAAGGTTTGATTTTTGTTCTTCATATAAGAAAATGGGGAACTAGTTGGGAGTGTGTAGGAATGGGAGTTATAATCATTTTAAGATTATGTTTATAAGATAGCAAAAAGTGATGATGATTTGGAACCTAGTTCTAGTGCAAGGTAGAAGGTGCATGTTATATTTGGGGGGGGTCAATTGATAATGTATGTTACTTAGAGGATGTACGCGATGTAACTCTTGAGGGTGGGGAGGTGGTATGGTAAGAATATTATGTTCATGCTGCCGATCACCTAATTTTGTGAGGGAAAACAAAGGATGTCACCATCCAGAGGAAGGTATAGTTTTTTTCCTCCGTATCCATTTTTTTTGACATTTTTGGAAGATTGAACTGTGACCTGTAAGTGGTGAGTTAAATCATGCATGTGGAATTTCAATCGAATGCAGCATTGTAGGACTTAAAGGAGGTAGCCATGGAAATAGGTGATAGTGTTTTAGGTATAAAGATCATATATAAATAAGGTTAGATAATTATTTATCCTTCTTAACTAGTAAAAATAATGGGGACTGGGGTCTTTCACATGTATGTTGAGGCCACAAAGTACTATTCAAATAATTCATCTTAGAAATTACTTCAGAATAAAACAGATTTAAGGTTTTTATCGGAAAAAATATTCGAAAAAATATCGGAAATGAATCTAAACCACATTGAAAAATAATAACCCCTATAAGAATTAACTATTTAATTGGAATGATTCATAGGATGAGATATCAATCCATAATTAGAGGGATATCACTGATAGAGATAATGAAAGAGGACTATACATCCTTAGGAGGAAGAAGGGATGGAAGGTGAAAAGAAATTTAGGGAGTTGCATAGTGTTAAATTAAAAGTTAAATATAAGTCACAAGGAAAAATCTAAGATACCAATGCTGATAAAAATAAGGTCCACAAAAAATAATAAGGATATGGATAGTGAAATCATGTCTCATGATAATGAAGTAAATTTAATTATTATGAGTGAACATCAAATGAATGATTGTGTTGTAGAAAAGGAACAAAAATAGGGTGGTGTCATGATGATTGATTTTATTTAGGAGAAGGGGGTTCCTAATAGTATGGACAGGGTAATTGATAAATATTAAGAAAAAAGGATGCATGGGATCTCATCTCCCATTCCAATAAAAAAATGTTAAGTTATAAATTCTAAATCAATGCAACCCAACATGAGTTCAATAGGATGTTTGTGAGAATGATTCGACCAGACCTCAATAACGATCAGTGTGTATGGATGAATAAGAAAAATTTCATTTTCAAAAATTTATTCAATTTAAAGAAGATTGGTGTGGAAGTGTTTATAAAAACATGGGATAATATGGCCTACATCTTTGAATCAATCATCATGGATGATTCAGGGATGAAGGTTAATGTCATTCAATGGATTCTCTATAGAGGCAAGGATTCTAATAGTCATAACTATGATTTCAGTAAATAAGTTATTTATTATTATTTCACCTGATAGTCTATCCTGAACATGAATGTTTTCCCACTTCTTCTATAAAATTTATTTCATAATAAAAAATTAAACTTTTTGTCAATTAAGTTTATGTCAGATGTTTTGAATATATTTTTCTTATATATCAGAATGACTAAGGTGGGTTAAATATGTTCAAGGATGTCCTCATATGATCATCTCAAGTATAATAATCAAGAAATAATTATCATATTTATACAAAAATAAAAGTTTTAGAACCAATCATGAATTCTAGTTATTAAAAATGAACTAATGTAACAATCATGGTGACATTAGGTTATAGTTAAACATGGGAAACATTCCCATTTTCCAATGACTATGATAAAAAGAGGGTAAGTAACATTTTTCTATTTATAATTGTAATTATATAGAAAATAAAATATTATTTATTCATATATATTCTTATATATAAAATTATTGTGATGTAAAATCAATCACATTACTTTGAGGAGACGATAGTCCACACATCCATGAATGACGTTATCACTTTTTCAGTGTGTGAAATTGTAATAAGAAAAAGGATATATCATATTTACTCAAAGGTAATTATGTAATGAATATTATATATATGTCATGTATATCATATATGTTTATTAAATCAATCCTTAATAAATTCCATGTAAGGTGTGAATGCATCACATCACTTTGAGGGGTGGTAGTCCACACATCCACAAATGATGTTATCATATTTACCCAAAATTGAAATAATGAAGGTATGTGTTATATAATAATTATATAAGGATAAATTCATCTTAAATATAATTTTTATCATATAAAAATTGTATTTCAATCTTAATTCCAAAACATTATAGGTGGTAAAGAGAAAATGATTGACTTCGTTTCATGAGGTGGTAGTCTTCCGTATATATTAACGATGATTTAATTTTTCATTTGATAGAAGTGTGTGTAGGTGTACCTCCAAAACAAAACATAAAAACATCTTAGTATATTCATGATACATAGGTCATTATATAATCATAGAATAATAATAATTGAATCAGAGGAGAAAGAACTAAAAAAAAGTTATCATTGATCATGGGGGTTAAAAATACCTCATCCCAAAAAACATCACAAAAATGAACCTTGATAACCTAAATTTTTTTACTATTTAAAAACATCAATTTTATTTTATAAAGAAATTTAACTTATTATCAACCTTAAACTTATTTACCTACAAAAGTATCCATAACACTTAAGACAAACTCATATGAAAACATCAAAATATAAAATGTTATCTAAACTTCCCATTGATACAATCATTAACAAACCAGAACACACACTCTTAGATCCAATGACGAAATAAAAAAAATTCATTTATACCATTGATTCTAATAATTGTTAACCAAATTTCTATCTAAACCTTATAACATCAAATGAAAAACATGGATAACATACATTATGGATGACATTTTATGTTTATAGTTTTAGATAATTAAGAAATAATCCTACATAAACAAGTCACATGACATTAAATTAGTATTTCTATAGCTTAACCTAGATATTATTTTTCACATTAATACATCATCATTATCTAATTTTAATACATTCTCTAAATAACTCATTAAATATCATTCAATAAAACATGGAAAAAATGAATAATATGAATGGTGAGATCAGTTTCATAGTAAGGGTAAACATGAGCATTAAAAATTTAATGTCATCAACGATCATAAGAGCACATTAGTGTGGGATAAAATATTCAAAGTGAAAGATAGAATCATAAAGGAATGTATACTAATAAATACTTGGAACATAAAGTATTAAAACATTGTAAATGTAAAAGTCAATAGAATCAATAATATAGAGATAAGTGATACCAATATTGATCATTAGAAATTTTATAAACCCATAAAAATCATAATGAAAATGTGTACATAATTGTAAATCATTTTCATTCCACTTTTATAATCACTCTTACAATTGGAATAACCATACAACCAATTTACATACACAATGAATTTGAGGGATATCACTGACCCACCCATCATTGGTATATCATGTATACACCCATCATAGGTTGTTTATAAAACAACCCACCATTGGGTTACCATAGAACGACCAATAATTGGTATTTACATAACTTCTAGTTATATTTCTAGGTAAAATTACAAAAATTATAACACAAAAAGCAGTCATTTCATCTTAAAATAATTTGAACAACTAATAACCCTTTCATAACATTAATATACAAAATAAAATAAATAGGTTCTATAAGAATATCTTTAAATAATTATTAACATGTGGAAAAGGAAATTAGTTCCATATCAATCTCTTTTAATCATGTTTAACCTGTGGAAAATTAATTGGTTCCATAACATTAACTTTGAATCATGGTTAACACATTCCAACAAAACATGTTCCATAAAAATCTATTTGAAACAATATTAATCCATATATAAAAGAATTATGATGGTATAAATAAAAAAATATCCATAGTATGGGATATGTAAAAATAATTATTGTTGGATTTTATTAATGTAAATACCAATAAAATATCATTAAAAACATTCTTGGGGAAAATAATCATTATACATTCAAAGTGCGCAATACAACATTAGAATGTTTTAATCATAATCCCCATGAAATAATATCATTAAATGAAACATATTATATCATGGAGATAAGTATATTCATGAAATAATATATCAATGAGGCAACATACACATCATATAAAATAATATAGGTGTTTAACATAAAAAACATCATAAATAAAGAAAATTATAAAAAAAATCCATTAAAACTTTGGTAATGTTGAAACTTTAAACCCCAAGAAATATAGATCCTAAAATTGATAGGTAAAACTCAATAAGTTCATGTATAATAATCATAAAATACATTCATAGGTAGTATATAAACCACACATCAAAAGTATTTGGAGACTATTGTATATATCTCATAGAAATACAAGTGAGATGTGGACCACCATTACAACATGAGAAACTTTTGAATCATGAGATATAAAAAATAATAACAATAATTGAAACATTTAATATCATTAAATATATTAAATTAATGACATAACATGTCATAGGGAATTATATACACCATATAAATTTAATTTGGTGCATAAAATTAAATATGTCTTAATGAAATGTAAATTGAGACGAAACACCTTATAATTGTGGTAACACCTGAATTAGAATTCCCAAATGTTATAATCATAAAATGAATAATTTAAATAAAATGAATATAAAATAATTAATTATATAATATATTAAAAATGTATGTAGATACAACACATAAAATAAGTCAGCGGTGAATATTAAATTTATCTCACTTATGTAAAATGTGAGATGAAAATCCCTTACATTAAGTCTGATTTGTCTGGCTTGTCCCATATCTTCCTAAATAGTAGAATTATATTAATTATTTACTTTATTAATATCCATTTTAATGTTTATAATTTATTAAATTTTACTCATTATATTGTTTTATACAATTACATAATCAATTAAATTTACATTTGGATGTTTTTACCAAATTATGGTTATGTATCATAATGACAAAGGTTGAGTGACTATAGTCAAGGAGGTCATTATATAAACATTTAAAAAAATTATGAGGAAATAATTATCATATTTATATATCAAAAATATTTTTTAAACCAATTATTAATTATTCTCATGAAATATTACCCAACATTACAATCATGGAGATGGTATGCTGTACATAGACATGGGTAACATTACCATTTTTTAATTATATTTTTGGATAGAAGGTAAGTAAAATTTATCTTCAAATAATGATAATTATATCATAAATACCATATTATGTATTCACATGTATTTATATATTTTATTCTTGTGACATAAGAGAAATCACATCACTTCTAGAAGGTAGACACATTCATGAATGATGTTATCACTTTTTCAGAGTGTGAAAAGGTAATAAAGAAAATCAAATATTCTATTTCTATAAAAATAATTATTTAATAAATATCATATATATATATATATTCCATTTATTTATTACATTTTTACTAAATCCATCCTTAATACATTCCATTCTACATGTGAACATATCACATCTCTTTGAGGAGGTGGCAGTCCACATGTCCACAAACGATGATATCATATTCCCACAAAATGGGAAAAAGATTTTATGTGATATATAATAATTATAGAAGTATTAATAAATAATAAATATAATAAATATAATATAAGAATAGTATTTATATCATAATTAAAAACCATTTGGGGTGGTAAAGGAAAAAATTAAAGACATTGTTTCGCGAGTTGGTAGCTTGTCGTACACATGAACGGTGAATTCACTACCCATTTGATAGAAGTGTTTAAAGGTGTAGGTGTAAAATATAAAATAAAAACATATAAGAATATTTAGGATACTATGGTTTTTTATATAATCATGTAATAATATGAATTTAGGTGGTGGTGAAAGAAATAAAACAAAAGTTCTTATTGAAAAATGTACCCCCTTATTCAGGTAACTCCTTTTGGTTTTTACCAATGTACTTCATTGGTTTTATTTGTACCATAATTTAGGCCTCTAGGAAGAGAATAGAGATGTTTTGATATTATTTTTTAGGTTTTTAATGATAAAATGATATTTATATGTGTGTAGAAGTTGGGAGGATGAGTTCCTTTTTATAGTTTTGGGGTAGTGGCATTCCTATAAATATAAAAAGGTAAACTCTATTGAGAGGTATATCTTAGATCATGGGACAAAAATAATGAGAAAATTTGATAAAACTAGGGATATGATTTAAATATTTCTCTAAAATTGGTTTTGAAAAACTTTCTATTTCATTTGTACCCTTAATATTAATGTTTAACCATTAAGTAAACTCATTTTTACCAAAATCGTTGTAACTAATTTTAAATTCATTCATCCGTCTTTTTGGTCAAAAAATAATTTGAAATTATGATAACTTACATATTATGATGATAAAAAATATGGTATCCATTTTTCAAAATTTATATCACATTAGTGTAAGAATATAATTAAAAATTAATCCCATAGACGGAACATGAAATCACGTTTTAAAGTAAAAAGAAGAAATGTTTGAAAAGTTTTTTTTATCAAATTTTAATGTAAAATTGATTCAAATTAAATAAATTGATTTAAATGATCTACAATTTATATAATTATAATTTAAAACCAATTAAAATATAATTTAAAAATATAAATTATTTAGATTAAAAATTAGTATTCAATTAATATGTAGTATTATTTACTATTCATCAAAATATGAATGTTCTTAGAAAAATACCAAAAATTATCCCAAAGTAAATTTTGATATCCCACTTTAAAAAATGGAGTTTATTTTTTCAAATGGAATTTCTAAATTTTTAAAAATTTATTTTTATTACAATAATTCTATTAAATGGTGGGAAAACCACCTTTTAGAAAATATAACTTTTTGTGTGTGTAAAATTTCATTTATTCTTATCTTAATATTAAAAAAATATTGGATAAATTTTAATTTTTTTATTGAATATAAAAAATATATATTTCATTAATATATTTAATTTATAGTTATTAATATAATTTGTTATATTAAAACCCCATTCTAGTTATAAAAATAAAAACACATCCTTTATATTCAATTATTCTTTATTTTAACATCCAATTAACTTGTAAAAAATAAATTATTTTTATAAAAAATTTAAAAATTTATTTTTAAAATTTATTTAATATCAGTAATTCTCACCATTCCAATTTATAGCTTTTAACTATGATGATAAATAATATTTTTAATAGTATATCATTGTCTGGTAAGACTCATCCTACTGTGTAACACATTTTATAAAAAAACTCGAGGTCATTTGCAACAAAAGATAAATTTGGTTCTTTATATAAAACATGGTATACTAATCATTATGTTTTGGTCAAGAAATAATAAAAATTAAATTAATTTTAATGAAGATATTTCATAATATATTGGGATGTTACAATTTCAATGTAATCTATTACTAAACCATTGATGTCACCAAATCTCTAGATCAACATAAATTCTCCCTTCTAATAACTATGGTGTAGCCCGATCCTTTATAGTGTGGTCATAATATTTTTCTATAATTTATATTAACACTCTTCATATCAAAAGGATCAAGATGTGGAATGTTATCCAATTATATGGCAAGTGAAATGGCCTTGCTCAATAGAAACACTGTTTTCCCATGAATGTTTCTTCATAATTCATGATTTATAAAACCATACCTTACATGGACTAATATACTTATAGAACCTATAAATATTGAAAAAAATCCAATAAATAAATAAATACCTTTGGGTTCCAGAATTCCCCCCTGGTTGCACCCACTATTTAACTCCCCCATTGATAACAAGATACAAAGGGTTATTCCTTATTATATGAACTTCGAACCCAATAAAAGTTTATTTAACAATTTATATAAACCCATTTAAGAAAAAAATTGGTCTAGGAAGCCTTAAAAGGTATTAAGGAATAATGTTTGATTAACGAAATTTTTTACCAGCCCTTCTCTTTAAAAATTACACCTAAAGAGTATTTCCCCTATCTTGGACACCAAAACAATATACGAATATAAAATAATACAGAAATACATAATAAATTCTTAGATATAAATTGGATTGGGGTAACTTGGAACCATAATTTATTGATATAATATTTCAAACTACAAAGATCAACTTATTCCTTTAAAATACATGAGTATATGAGGACTTTTGATAATATCAATCACTTGATCGTGATTTTAAATTAATTCAAGTCTCACTTTGTAGTTTTAATCATTTAATTTTATAAAGTGATGTTGGTTTTCAATGTTCATCATGCAAGAGTGTTGAAATGGTTTTTTATAAAACTCAATAGTATTTTTTTCTCACAGAATCATCATTGAAAAAATCCCATGTTCCCCAATATATTCTAAATTATTCTTTTTCTTGTTGATTTTTCTTCGGGATTTTGAGACTGAATCATATTCTTCTTCCACTGTGTCTAATAAAACACAATAATTTTTTTTAAATAGAAAAAAAAATAAAAATATCCCCGATATAAAAAGAACCTCCAATTTTGTACTATATATACAAAATGTTAGTATCCCAATAAATATATGACTTTAATAATAAGTTGATGTTATTTACATAATTAACCACCAAATGTTAATTTTTAGTTCTTGGAACACACCACATTTTTATTTTCACTAATATGTGATTTTACTTCTTATAATAACTATGAAATCATTCTAAAACTATTATATCATAAAAAATTTAAATCTTAGATTCATAATGGTTGAGTAAATTACCAATGACATTTCCTTATTCTGTTAAGCCTACAACCTAGGTTTCATTAAGTGTACCAAATTATTTTCTTTCTATAATTAGAGTTGAAAAAATCTTACTCTCACAACTTATTATTTTCCTTAATTATTCATTTTAATACTTCATAAATGAAATGATTTATTTGACATCACATTGATGGAAATTTTACCCAAAAAAACTATCAACTCATAAATCATTCACATTTGAAACTATTGAATCATTTATTTTTCAAATTTATCAACATTATTCTATATTATTCTACCGAATTTGGTATCTTATACTTAAACCAAAATCATTAACTACCTGTAATGACCCAGAATTTTATAAATGAAACTACCTTTTTGATTTACATAAATGTTTTATTATGTAATATGGTTATAAAAAAATATGTACTTGTTTTGTTATATCCAATTGGATTAAAAAGATAGTTAATAATACTGACTCGTGTCTACAATGGTAGATTTAATTGGGAAAGATGTATCCTTTTTTTGGTTTTCAATTTACCTCAAAGTGATTCTTGTTTTGTTCTTAATCACTTATAAGGTGGTTTATATGAAAATAGAAAAACAATTTGGTAACAAACCCAATTGACTCCAAAAAATAAGTGATAGTCTCAACTAGTTAAATCATTCCCTAAGAAGCCCACATATCAGAGTTTTTGATTGAGATAACATCTCTAGGATTTGACCTTTAACATACCCAAGCATAGATGCAATAACTTAAGCATGAGAGAAACCATATACAGAAGAAGTTTAAGTTTATCGAGATCACGACCAAAACCATGTTCGCCAAACAACCCCACCGAAGTTTCACTACCGCTCACCTTACTATTAGGGTATATGACAATGTAATAAATAAATATGTATCAGGAACTTAATAGTATGAATATGTATATTTTATATAATAATGAATTTATTTTCATTTTAATTTATACTTTATAAATGATATTGATTCTAATTTAATTAAACACAAATTTTAATTTTTGGTAATATTCAAATTCCATTAAGGGATTTATTTTGATGAATTAAATTTTTTTGAAATAAATATTATTTTAATAAAATGTTATCATTAAATATGTTTTATTAATTATAAATGTTCATTTTAGTTTTATGAAGTGAAATGTAATTTTTTTAAGAATTTAAAAACTGCTATTCTAAAAAAACATCATTTTTAAATAAATTTAAAATATTATTTTCAATGTGAAAATGAAAATATTTAGAAAATTATTTAAATAAAATTAATTTAATTTTTGGAATAAGAATATTGAAATTATCCAATGGTTATTTTTTCATAATTTTCTGAGACAGTAGAATTTTCAGGTAAAATTAAATACTGTATAAATATATAGTGTGTTTTATGACATCATAATGACAAAAAAATGATGTATGACATACTATAATGGGTATATTAGGCCAAATATATATTTTGACCTTAAAATAATGTGATTTTATGTTTATTTTTTAAATTTTATAAAGCCTTTATTAATCCTCCAAAACAAATAAAATATTTTAGAGTTTTAAATTCATTAATTTAAAAGTGCGACGCACCTCCACATAAGAAAGGGATTAGTTTAATATGTTCAGAACTTTTCTTAATAAAATAATAAAAAACTCTCCACTATAGAAAAAACCATTGAAAAAACCCTCGTAAGTTTTTTATTTTGAAATATTTTATTTTGTAGAGTCCAAAACCTAAATATAAAAGGAGTCCCTCACCTTTCCTATATAAAACTACCCAAGATCCAAATTATCTTCACTAAATATACTTTTAGTGTGAAATTAATCTGCCATAACCACTTTATAATCCTACAATTATTCCCCTAATCCCTCAAGAATCCCATTTCAAGCTTTCAGTGTCACACTCTTAAGGTAATGGATCCTCTCTTTCTCACTTTTATTCAAGAATATCCTCTCTGTTATGAACTTTTATTTTATTATTAATAATGATGGGGTATGTTTTTTAACCTCTCCCATAATTACATTATTATGTATAAATTATGAGATACTGCTTTCTCTCTCATTAATCCTTTCCATGCACACCTATTACCATGCCGAAATTTTATAAGCGTCGTTTCATTTCCCTTTTTATTCAAGATTATTTATTATCATATGCCTTATTATTCTAATTCTATATGCGTGGAATTGTCCTTACATGTACTTATTTAATTCCACTTCATGTAAAAATGACTAGGGAACAATATTTCTCTCATCAACCCATTTTAGGAATTTATAAGTGACACCCTTATGCTGCTGAAGTTTCATCGTGATTTTTCATACCAAACCAGTTGTGTAGTGAATGTCGTACCCATTTCTTATCAATGTTTCTCAATTTTATACACATATACCTTTATATTGGTAACTTACATGTATTTATTACACACTCCTTAATCCTGGAATAAATTATTATGATAATTGAATCCATTTTTTATGATCTATGAGGTAGACTTAAGCATGAGAATGAAATGAATGTGTCGGGTGCGCCCAAAATTATATAGTGCTCCAATGCATTGGGTAATGTTTAGTGTCATGATAAATAATTTTGGGATATGGTATATACCTGATTACATTAAGAGTCTTTTTCCACCATGAATTCTTGGCTCTTTATCTTTGACTTTTGTTTATGATGTAGTGTTTTAAGTTGTTTCCACATTTTTTATGTTATGATTATCATAATATATCAGGCCTTATTTTTTATGTTCCATTATGATTCATTGATATTACATGTCTAATATTTATTATTATCTAAAATTTATTCCATGTTTATTTCACTACTAGGAGTTATATCTCACCCCTTTATCATGTATTTTTCCCTAGGATATCCAATGCAGTTTTAAGCTCAAGCATGTTAAATAATTTTTCAATAAGGATGTTGTAATTTAAATTTAATGTTGTAATGTATTGTACCTAATTTGAAAATAAAATAGACTTAAAAATATTTAGGATTTTATTATGTGTAATTTTATTTAATCAAATCTTTTAGTAATGTGTAACAATGAGAAGGGTTCTTATACAACTCCTCTTTCAAAACTTTCAGATAGATTTTGGGATAAACAACTCATCTAATGAACACTATCTACATTATAATAGTATATGTGCATACATACCATTAATGAGGTTATTTATTTTTTATATAAAATTATTTTCTCAACCACAACACAATTGAATCATTATTTCCAAGAAAAAATCAATTAGTTCTTCAATATATACATCTTCATTTAAAACTCCATTTTTTAATGATGTCTTCACATCCATTTTAAACACTTTGTACATTAATTGGAAAACCACTATTATGAAATTATTAATAATATACATTCTTACTAAAAGTTTCATTCAATATAAATAACTTCAATTTGAAAACAACATTTGAAGAAAAATATTTAGTTTATTTAAGGAAACCTTTCCATTGTCATTCGATATGTTCTTGATGACCCATTTTGTATAAAATAAATTATTAATTTTAGGTATATCAATAGGTATGTAGTTATTATTTTGATAAATATGATAAAATTATTTATTCATGTATCCTACCAATGAGTATTTATTTTCCTTTTCTTTAAAAAATGTATGTTTAATCTCAAATAAAAGGGTAGTATGTTCAACTCTTTTCATCCACCATGTCTGGGTTGGGTAAAAAAATTTATCCAATAATATTTATTAGAACAACATCATCACTTATATTTTATATTTATTCATATATTGAATCACCTCTTCACATTAATCTATTATAGATTCCAACTCAGTATCATTTTCATCCTGAACATAACGAGTTTCTTCAAAATCTATAATTGTTTATTTAGTTTCGTTAAATAATTATTCGTAAATAGAATAGATAAAATTTTATTTGGATTTATTATAAAAAAACATTTAAATTAATACTCTCACTAATTTTGTTGATACTTTTTTTTAAAACATTTATATTTCTTATAATTTTTACACTAGTTTAAGAATACATCTTCACCTGCAACATCACCATACATTCTTTGATTGGAATCTATATTTTAGATAAAACAATTTCTTCCAAATACAACGAGATGATTCAATGAAGGTTTCCTTGAATGAAACATTTTATAAGGATTTTTCTCTACTCCCATACAGATTAAAACAAAAAAATTATTATAGATAATCACATGAATTTTTTATTTACATTTTTTATTTTAGCTTCCATTATAAATCAATAATATTTTTTTCATGTTTTTTGAATACGCAATTTAATATTTCAATAACTCTATTTTTTTGAGGTATTCACACTTATGAAACTTAATATTTAATAAAAAGTTCCCAAGATACTTTTCAACTTCAAAAGATATGTATTTAATTATATTAACTAATGCCATAATTTTAAATGTTCTTCATTTTCAATTTTTAAATATTCTTTGGAAAATCATTATGAAATCCAAAATCTCTCTATTTTAATTTATGAATATATTATATCCCACTCTTCCATAATCATCCAAAATTGATAAAATACGAGTCAACATAGGTACCCACATGACCAAATAGACTAAACACAATCACGTGAAAATGATTTAGTAAACAACATGATTTATTTTCATTGGATGATATAGATCTACAACCATAAATCCTTTCACTAATAAAAAAATTATTTCATTTTCTATTTTAAAATATTGAATATCCATTTATTATTTGAATTATTACATGTTCTAAATATTTTTATGATTGGCATGGACTAGATCACAATGCAACAATCTGTTTTTTACTCTACTTTTAATCGAAAAGTGTTTTCAATAATATCAACTTGAAATAAATTTACATTTCTTCTAAAATAATCAATCAAAAAATTTCCTTCTTTTATACTAACTTTTCATCCCTTATTAAAAAATGTTACTTTCAAACCGGAGTAAAATAAGTTGGATAATACTTATAAATTAGGTCATAAATCATTAAAATAATACACAAATGTATTTATCAGTTAATATCTATCCAAATGGCTCTTTCCAGATCCTCTTGTAATTAATTGTAAATCGTTTCTAAAATCCATAGTACCATAAACTCTATCTTTATCATTCGTTAACATTTTCATGTTTCTATCATATGATATGATCAAAAAAAATTTCAAATAAATTTATAACTTTTAATGGTTTCTCCTAAATAAATTTCCACAAATTTTTCATTTTCAATCAATCTATTTTTTCAATGAAATTCATTAATATGTTGAGTAATTGTATAGTCTATATTCATCATTTTTAATACATAACTTCAACCCAAATTCTTATTCTATAAATAGTTCTTTAATATTATAGTATTTTATTATCTTGAATTCATTTTCTTTTTCTATTCAAATAATGATATTCCTCTTCATTATCGGTAAATAATTTCTTTATAACCAAATTTTGGAAAATTGAAATAGTAACCATAGAAATAATTTATTCCTTGATATGTAGGGTGTTCCCAAAATCTCTTCTACTATATTTTAATGTCTTCTCCACTTAAATAACTTCTTAACCATAATATATAATTGTTTGGAAAAGAAAACAATAGAAAATAAATTTTATCAATGGAATATTTTATCGCCTCTACCACATTTATAGAATGTTTTTGAATTATCCCCTATCTGTTGATATGTTCTTGTGCATTTAGAATGTTTTCCTATCAACATATTTCATGTTTTCTACATTCTTATTTGAATTTACATTATTGTTTGAGCATCAAAATAATTCCAAATTTTCCAATACTATTTTGTGTTTCATTACATATATTTTCCAAAAATGATCATATACCTCATGCATCAAAATATTTATATGAATCATATAGATATTTATTAAAATGAGGCTTTTAATTTGCACCATATATTTTCATTTAGTTTCAATAGTATTTTTTAATGAGAAAATATTTTCTTTAAGAGTTTCAAACATCATAAAGTTTTCATACATGATGAGTTAAGATTTCTAATGTTTGTAGTTTTTCCTTTTGTTATCAGATATTAATTCACATGTTCCTCTGATTTCACATGAATACTTCAATATTCTTCAAAATATTTCTCAAAAAGATAATTTTTTTTTAATTCATCAATGAAACTAAATACACATTTTGAAAATCATTATTTTACCTATCCATCTATCTTTGTTAATTAATATCATCTATGGTTACTTACAAATATATTTATTGATCAACATATCCCTCTAATTTTTCATATTTTAAAAAATCATCTTTTATTTTTTATAGATTATATCTTATAATAATCAAAATCTAAAATAAAATTTTATTCAAAAACTTACAAAGGATCATCCTCAACATCCTCTTCTTCCTATCTTACAAGTAAATTTTTTTGAATAATATTTTCACTATAATTTCAAGAGTTGATGTTCTTATAGATTATAACAACTTGTTGTATGTTATATATTACTCATAAAAATCACCTTATTCATCAATATTAATTATAAATCTAATAGTAATGTGTTAATTGTTTCCCCAAGATAAACAATCAAGAGGTTTGTTGACATAAAATTTTCCATTTCACCTTGTAAACAATGTCAGAAATTATTACTTATATCATCTTAAATTTCAATCTCTTGATAATATTTTTTTGAGTATTGAACTAAATTTAATTGTATGAATTTTCTTTATAAAATTCTATTTTTATCCATATCACATTTGAAATCAGTACAATATGTATGTTCATGAAGTGATAATTGATTGAGATTCATTTAATAGAGCATGGATACCTATAGATTATACATATGAAGCAATAATTTTATAATTTTCTTCACAATTTTAAAATCATTTATTTTTAGACTGTGATTTGGAATGGAAGAAAAAAATTTAGTAATCAGGTTAATGAATAAATATATTTTCTCATTATAAATCAACTTCATATCATCAAACATATTTTTTAATAATTGTAATTTTACATACTTCATAATGGTTTAACTATCATTGATATTACAATGTTTATCTGACATACATTTTTACATTGAGTATTCTATCACCATCATTCGACTAAGATTTTAAAGTGATCCTAATTGAAAATAATTATACTTAACATCATTATTCAATAATAATTTATCATCTTCTATCATTTAACTACATGTGGTATTAAATACTAATATATCGTGGACTTCAATAGTAAAAATATCCATCCATAGAGATCAAAGGTGAGTAATCATACTACTTTTCTAGATCATTTAATTATAAAAATAAAATAATGGAACCCTTAATAATGAAAATGTCTTCCATGATAGTAAAATTCACCTAACATCTTCATGAAACAACCATTTTCTCAGATACAACTTCTTATAGTCTAGTCTAACTATACTCCATAAGGGTGCAATGAATCAGGGGTACAATATATCTTCAATTCATAAGACCTTATTGGATATTATCATTCTATTGGAAAGACAACATGAATATGATTCTCAATCTTATTCAAATGGAAAAAATATAAATATCACGAGAACAATAAATCTACATGGTTTACCTATAAAAGGTTTCTCCAATGAGAAAAAATAATTTATATTTATATAAATATTAATACATACCTTACTAGTATACAATAATTTTTTTATAAATATATGACTTCTCATTCATGGTACATATCATTTAATACTCATCCATACACTACTTTTCAAGAGTCCTAAAATAGAATAAAAAACATGTTTTTCTTATAATGACTATCGACAAATTTAAGTGATAATGATATACAATTTTGTTCTTCCATGATTCTCTAATTATTTAATTTCCTTATTATTTGGGATATAAAAAACATGTCCTTACATTAATCTTTGACTTTAATAAAAATCAATCTTTTCCACACTCCTCTGATTCCTTATCTTCAATAAATATCTATTTTTTTGTATATAATTGCATTTATATTTCACATAATACGACTTCTAATCAAGAATAATTTTAATTTTAGTATTTAAATTCAGAACTAAATAACTACATAATTTCATCAAAAATAATATTAGTATTTATATCATCCCCAAAATAGATATCCTCCATATAATTTAAAATTTTATGCATAAGATGATTAATAAAAAATATTTTTTATGAAAATTATTCATCATTGATTATATTCATATATTCTGTAATCCAACATTTAATGTGAAACATACCCTTTTGCAGTGTCACTTTATCACACCCAAGATTAAATTTCAAGGTATTATTTATTTTTTATAGAGAAATTGATATACATTGGGTTTAATGTATGTTTTGGTGAAAAAATAATTTTTTAGAGAAACAATAGGTGGCACACGGTTTGGAAACCATGTTTCCTAGCCCAGGTAACTGTGTAACCATGTGGTGTTTTTTGGACAGAGTCTTATCACATGGCTACCACATGGTTTATAAACCATGTGGTCTACCCATGAAAAATTTAATTCTTGGGTAGTAAAGGGGGTACAATTGCCATAGTATTTGAAAAACCACGTGGGAAAACCGTCCGACCTATCCAGGTCATTAAAAATTATATTTTTTACATTATTTATCCTTCAATTTTTTAACCATAATCCCATAAAATCTCCCTACTCTAAATTTCCTACCCAAGTCACCTCACCATCTCCCTCTTCATCCATGGGATATTCATTTTTGTGGTCAGTTTAGAGTTATTTCTCCATGAATTCGTCAACTAAGGGGATATCTTCTTCGATTTACCCTCTTTTCTAGGATTTTATATCCTTCTTCACAGGGGGATTTTTTTCTTCAGTGGTTTGGGAAACCTTTTTACATTTATATATTGATTTTTATGGTTTGATATTAAGTTTTATGGTTTAATATTAACTTTATAGTCTTTTATTGAGGTGTGGATGTGGTTTTGCACCATTTTCTGAAAGATTCTACACTTGAGGTAGGAGGTTACATTCTTAAAAAATATTTTGTGATTTTTATATTCTTTCTTTACTTTTATTTTATGTTATATTCATTGAGTGTGAGGTACAAAATGTGTTTTTGAAATGTTTTAATATGCGTATAGATTGAAGGTGTGTTTTCTAATTATATGTTTTTGTTTTCAAGTTAGTTCTTTTGTTGTTCTTATTGAAGGTTTTTTATAAATCGTGGAAGTGGTTAGTTTAATTGTAAATGTTATAAGAAACATGATTCAAAATGGATTTGGTTTGTGATTGGATTAAAAAGAGGTTTTGGGTCAGGGAAATGATCGTTTAATTATCGGTGTTATATTGATTGGAATATGAATATGTGAATGTCAATTTCATTTGATATGTGAAATGAAAAATTGAGTATGAAGGGAAACTTGTATATCTATGGGGGCGTACTATGACTAGTGTTCCAGTTGAATCAAAAGTGGATTTTACCAGATTCCTATACCAAGATTGATGATGACAACCCTAACTAAAGCATGATGATGATCAGAGACCACTAGACCCATGAGATGTTCCATACCCATGCCTTGTAAATGAGAACATTGTTGGTTGTAGTTTCTATAGCACATTTCACTAAGTTAAAATGTACCTAGTGTCCTATTTTATCTAGCACCTATGGGGTTTTCTAGTGACATAGTGATCTTGTGATATCATACCTACCATCAACATATGGTGCAATTTGTTGGTTATTTCAAAAGTAAATCATGCATTTCTTTAAAAATTATTTCTATTGAAATGTTTCTAGCTTTTCTTCTATAAGACATGCATGTTTATTTGTTGAATAATGTTTTGGTATGTAATCCATTTATTGGGTGACATATTAATGGAATTTGAATCACACCCTGTATGCACCTTTTGGTGTATGTAGAAGTTTTTATTTTTGACTTAGGTAAAGGAAAGGTGCATCGGGATGGTGGTTCAAGTTGCTAGTGGTTTTGTCTCATAGGTGCTGTTGGTGGTAGAATGGTGATCTGATTCTTTGTTTCTTGTAGATTTTGGGATAGTCTTATTGTCCAACTTTTTATTATAACTCTTTTTTGTTTTTTTGTAAAGTTATAAAACCTTACATCTGGATTTTTTCTTCCATGTTTTGTTATGGTTATTCAATTTTTTTAATTTATTATCATTACTTGTTTATATTTATGTAGTTGGGTGAAATCATTCCAATGTATTTTGTTGAAACCTAGGCACTAGTTACCAGCCTTTATGGATCAAGAATGACTTTAGGGCTATGCCGCATACCAGATAGGGTGTCAGGTTGGATGGAACTCCAGCTTGGTTTGTGAAAAAATGTTATCAGAGAAGGTTACACTATTTGGGTCATGATATTTTGGATGAGTCTGAATAGACTGTAGTTGGTATTGTTAGGAAATTATGTTCTAGATGTGAGTAGGGCTTCTCGACATAATACCTAATGATAGATCTTGAGTCGCCATGGGGCGTTGGGATTTTTCTAGATTCTACTCTAGGTGAGACGTATAAGCTACACACTATATATAGACACTGGGTAGAGGTGGATTGGTTTGTAATCATGTTATGGTGATGAATTTGAATTGTTTGTATTTATGGATTTTTGGTATTTTTATTATTATAGAAAATATGTATAATGGTTGTATTGATAGTTTTTTTCATTACTTCTTGTATAAAATGCCTCCTCTAATAGTTCTAGTGAAGATGTAGGAAGAGGCTAGAGAGAGTTATCCCTCACCAATTGATTATAGATTAGTAAAATTAGTGGTTAAGGATATCAAATCCTTGGGACAAGAAGAGGTCTCTGGTCCTATGTAAATTAGAGAAGTAAAAACAGGTTCCAAAAATGAATATGGTTAAGAGTTCCACATGAACAAGCCTCTTTGCTTCCGATGTAGAATGGAACCTCAAGAAGTAAATGAATGGATTGAGAAAACAGATAAAATGTTTGAGTTCCTTGAAACTATTGTGTTAGTTAGGGTGAAATTAACCTTGTTCTTTCTATTAGGTCCCAGTTATAGGTGGTTTGACTCAGTAGTGAAATATGTTAATAAAGAAAACATGATCTAGAAAAGCCTCATGGAGATTTTTAATGATAATTATTGTCCTAATGTCTTAGACCATGCCATATCTTGGTAGTTTATGGATCTTGTTCAGTGAGACCGGTCCATGATGGAGTAAACCAACCACTTCATTGAGCTAGTTCTATATGTAATATAACTCTTTTCCTAAGATTAAATGAAGGATCAGAGGTTCAAAAGGGGGTTGCGGCAAGAGATCAATTTTCAAGTATTTCTGTTTAAGATTAAAATCTATCCTGAAGCAGCTGACTGATCTTGTATGGTGTAGATTTATTTTAATGGAAATTATGGTTCCTTTAGGGTTATGATAGAATTTGGTAGTGTTAGCTGATTAGAGAATAAGGGGAATCAGGATGAGCTAGGGAAGAAGGGAGGTGGTTATTTGGGACACCCTTTCTGGTAGTATTCATTGGTGGCTTCTGATGATGGATCAATTATGTTCCATTCATGTTGGAAGGTAAGGAACATATGAACTTCATTAACATATCCTCAAAAACCTTTTCATTAGTGTGGAGATATGGGACACTTTCAGTTATTTGGAAAAGTTACACACACATCTCTAGGTGGTGTAGGATCAATGGCTTCTAAGGCGATGTTAGCCCTATTAGAACCTACTAGGTTAGCAGGTATTCAATTTTGTAGTCATGGTGGTAGGATTGGATAATCTTATAGAAAGAGACTATTTAATTCATATCCAATTGATAGTGGTTGTTCTCAGGTTCATTCTAAGTCTATGTAGCTTAATGAGGTGGATCAAGCACCAGTTTAATCGGATACAGGGCCTATGACAGTTCGAGGTACCATTTTGATAAAATCTTCTATAGTTGCTATTTTGTTTGATATTGGTGCTTCTGTATCTTTTATCTCTACATTCATGGTTTATGTGATAAATTTTCTTATAGACCTTGTTTTGTATTCAACAGATTTGGTAACAACACTTGGTAGGAAGGAAGATTAAGGTTTTAGGTTTCATTCTTGTGCATTCACTATGTCAGGGGTCAAGTTGGAATGAGATTTCCTTTTCTAAGATATGGAACTCTTTAATGTAATTCTCTAGATGGATTGGGTGGTTCAAATTTAGGCACACATCAGTTTCTATTGGTGGCAAGTGAGTTTTGTGGAACTAGATGGTAGTACCTAATTTTTTCCTGGAGAATGGGATCCTCGATCGGGTTATTCTGAACCTCCACTCCCAGAGTTGGGTATTCTAATTTTCAATTTTCATCAACCATGTTGGTGGATGATAATGGGTATCCTAAGAATTAATTACCTC
Source organism: Viscum album (assembly GCA_963277665.1). Taxonomy (NCBI): domain Eukaryota; kingdom Viridiplantae; phylum Streptophyta; class Magnoliopsida; order Santalales; family Viscaceae; genus Viscum; species Viscum album. The sequence goes on from OY728161.1 coordinate 1,880,324,279, forward strand.
TTTTGGTGGATGATTTCACATAAGGTTTTTCGAAGGACTTTTCTGGGTTTCCTTCGGAGTGGTATTTAGAGTTATCTATCGATTTGGCATTAGGAACACAACCAATATCTCTTCCCCCATACCCTATGGGAACCATATAGTTGAGGGAATAAAAGGTATAGATGGATGATTTGGAATCAAAAGGAATCATTCACCAGCGCATCTCCACATTGACCACCAAAATTTTATCCATGAAAAAGGCTGATGTATCTCTCTAGTTTTATATTGATTGCCAGAATATGAATAAGGTAATGATTAAGAAGAAGTTTCCCTTTCCCCATACTGATGAATTGTTTGATCAGTTAAAATGGGTGAGGTGGTTTTCAATATTTATCTTTGTTCCAGTTATAACCAATGTTTGTGTGATAGAGGCAGAAATCCCGAATAAATTATTCAGAAGTAGATATGTCCATTTTTACTATTTGGTCTTTACTTTCATGTTGAAAAATTCTATATTGGTCCTTATAGTTATTATAAATAGGGTGTTCTACTAGTATCTCGATTTATTTTTTGTGGTATTCATGGAAGACCTCATGGTTTATTTTTCATTTGAAGAAGATATTGAGTTTCACATGAGGGTCATTTCAGAAACACATCAAGATCACAGTATATTTGAAAAGTTTTATAAATACTCCTAGATTAATGAGGTGAAGTTTCTGGACCACGTGATCTCAGAAAAAGGGGTTTTAGAGGACCCCAAAAAGATCAGTGCAATGATGTCATGGGAATAGCCATATAATGTTTTTGAGATCATGAGATTTTTGGGGATATAAGATTATTACTTATGGTTCATTCAAGATTTTTCTTGGCTAGATTTACCCATGATGGCGCCCACCCAGAAAGGGGTAAAGTTTGAATGGAGTTCTAAATTCCATGTGTCCTTTGGGGAGATTATGGGATAGTTTACCAGCAACCCAGTTTTAGGACTACCAAATTATCGAAAGGGTTATGTGGTTTATTACAATGCCTCATATAGGGGCCTTGGGTGTGTGCTTATGCAGTATGACTATGTGGCAACGTATGGTTCTTTCCAACTCCGACCACAGGAGATGAATTACCAGACACTTGACCTAGAATTAGAAGTAATGATGCATGCCTTAAAGACCTATAATCATTAACTTTTTTTGGAGAAGTTTGTTGCATATTCAGGTCATAAAAGTTTTTCCTAAATTTTCTCCCAAAACTATTTGAATTTGAGACAATGTCGTTGGGTTGAGTACATTCAGTGGTTCAACATTGATATAGTCTATACCCTAGAAAAATGTAATGTTGGGGATTATTCCTTCATTAGGATGGTTCTAATTCAATCATTTAAAGAAGTCTAGTGTTGAGTGGACCTTGATTGGGAATTTTTATTAGATGCGCATAGAGACCAATGAGCACTATGGAGGGGTATTCTTGGCCAGTGTTCAATTTGGATCCTTTCTTTATCGAGTTGATTAAGTGAGATAATAAAATTGATGAATTTTTATAGTGTTCTATTCTATTCCATAATCGTGGGGAGGCACATTGTGATTTTTCATTGTCTCCCAAAATAGTTTCTTGCTTTAAGGTCCCCTTTGTGGTTCCATTGCATCTTAAAAATATAGTGATGCATGATAGCCAAAAATCTTAGTGGGATATTCTTCCTAGTTATAACCATATGTTTTATGATGTGCGTTAGCAGTTATGGTGGCTAATAATGATGCAAGATATAGAAAACATTGTATTGAAGTTTTATACTGTTAGAAGGTAAAAGAAGAGCAATAATGGCCCTCCGGTTTTCTTTAGTCACTACCCATTACAGCTTAGAAGTGGTACGAGATCTCTATGGAATTCATTAATGTAATTTTTCATACAACTTAGGGAACAAATTACATTTGGGAAGTGATTTACCATTTGACCAAATCATTCCATTTTATTTCAATTAGAGATTCAGCTAAGGTGGATGTGTTGGGACAGATGTATTTTCTAATGGTTTTGAGGCTTCATGGCATGTTGTCAGCAATTATTTCAGATAGAGACCCCCTATTTCACCTCTTAGTTTTGGGAAGGCCTTTTAAATGTAATGGAATCATATGTCAAAGTGAAATACCATACTCAAACTAATGGCTAGATATAGTAGGAAAATCATATTTTGGGGGATATGCTTCAACCATGTGTCTTGGAAGTCTGTGGTTAATGGTATTTCCATTTGGGATTTTTCAAGTATACATATATCAAATTTTACCAATCCTTAATTCAAATGGATCATTTTGAGGAAATATATGGTTGGTCGTGTCGGTATTACTTGTTTTGGGATGAGCTAGACAAGACCTCATTGTTTGGACTGATATTAGTGAAAGATATATTTAAGAAGGTCAATATGATTAGTCAATAGTTGTTGATAGTTCAATGTCACTATAAATCCATTTTAAAGCATAAACGTAGAGATTTAGTGTTTTCTGTGGGCAATTAAGTGTTCCGAAAATTGGAACCTCATTCGGGTCACTGTCGTTTGGTGTTTCCTCCCCTACGAACCTCACTATGTACCGATTCATGCCTTGTGGCTTAATTTTAGTGGTGGATATGGGGTGATTTATCCAAGAAGGCTTCATGTAAGTGGTTCTCCTCTTCAATTTTCCATCTTTTATAGGGTTTCTCTCATTATTCTTTTCGGGTTTTATTCACCAGTGGTTCTAGTGACCTATTTACCATTAAATCTCGATTTTTAGGGTTCCATATTGATTTTTATGGATGACAAATACCTTTATGAGGTTTTATTGAGTTGCAGTTGGGATTTTACACCATCTTCTAGATGTTTCTACACTTGAGGTAGTTGGTTCCATGCTTAAAAATTATTTTTTATTTTGATATGCTTTTTTTGCTTCAAGTTTATGATCTATACATTTAGTGTGAGGAACAAAATGTGTTTTTGAAAGGTATTAATATGTGTCTAAATTAAATATTTTTTAATGGAAATTGTTTTTTTCATGTGTGTTCTTTTGTTTTGACTCTTGAAGATATTTTATAAATTGTACATGTGGTTTTTCTGTTGTGAAAGTGATGGAAAACAATATTCAAAATGGATTTGTTGTGATATTGGATTATAAATGGGTTTTGGGTCATAGAAATTATTGTTTAATTATTTGTGTTATATTTATTGGATTATACATGTGTGAAATAATAGTTTATGTGATATGTAAAATGAATAATTGAGGACGAAGGAAACCTAATTTTCAAGGAGGGAAGACTAGGAATATTATTCTAGTTGAATCATAAGTTGCTTGTCCTGGATTCATCGAGAAGGATTTATGATGACAAAACTAACTAAACCATGATTATGACTGAAGACTACTTGGCCTGTGGGATGTTCCCTCTTAGTAGATTGTGAATGAGAAAGTTTTTGGTTATGGATTCTATACCATGTTTCACTGAGATACTATATAACTAGTGTCCCATTTTAGGTAGTACCTATAGGGTTTTCAAATTAATTAGTGTTGTTGTGATATCATACCTACTGTCAGAATATAGTTCACATTGTTGGTTATTTAAAAAGAAAAGCATGTATTTCTTTAAAGGTGTTTTCTATTAAAAATATTCTATCTTTTCTTCTTTAAAACATGCATGTAAATTTGTCTTATACTGTACAAGAATGTAATGTATTTATTGGGTGGAATCTTAATTTTCTTTCACTGAAACCCTTCATATACCTTTGGGTGTATGTAGACCTTGTTATGTTTGACCTAGGAAAATGCAAGGTGTATCATGATGGTGGTTCAGGATTCCTGTGGGGTTCTCTTACAGGTGTTGATGGTGGTGGCATGGGGATGATAGTCCTCTTATTTCTTAGACTCTTTCGCATAGTTTTGCTGTTTCAATTTTTTTGTATCTCTTCTAGTTTTTGTTCAAAAGTTGTAAAAATGTAAATATGTAATTTTTTATTCCATGTTTTTTCAATATTATTCATTTTTTTATTTATTATTGTAGGTTGTTTATATTTATGATGTAGGGTGAAATCCTTCCTAGAGTATTTTATTGATATGCAGACACTCGTTTCCAGCCTATGGGGATTAGGAACGACCTTCAGGCCATTCCATGAACCGAGCTGAGTGTCAGGTTGGATGACACTCCACTTGTTTTGTGTCATTCTAAGTAGTTTTTACATAATTGTGTATCAACTATATTGTGATATACATTGAAAAAAGAATCATTCATTTTGTATCTTTATTAACTAATTATACTCTACACATAGTAATTGATTTCTACGTAGTGGAAACTTATAGACATAAAAGATCAAAAACATCAAAGATTCATTCGACCTATTAAATCCATGCCCTCCACATGATAACATGATTCTGCGACATGACCAACTATAGTAATTAAAAATCAACCATCATCATAATTTTTTTATTATCATAAATTAATTCTCTTAATGGTTTAATATAATTTGAAAACATATAGAAATTTGGGAAATTCATAATGCAGTGTAGTCTATGGATACTATGTGAGAATAACAAAATCAAAAACACAATTAATTTATCATAACCATAACTGAAGGTGTAACCTCATCCTCAATGGTGAATAAAAATATTTTTAAACACTTAAGATAAAAATTCTTTATATTTTAAGGATCGAACTATGGAGTGGTTCTTAGTTCTATAGCATCAAACACAACCTTTCACCACAGAAAGAATATTTTTTTCATAAATCTTTCTCCAAAATTCTAGATTCAATAAACCTTAACTTATAATACATTTAATAAATTATATAACTATAAATATTTATAAAAATATAAATCACATATATAAACCTTTTTATTTCAACACCTATTTTTTCATTATGGTAATGATGTTTTAGGATTTATGGTGTTGTGTTCCAAAGAATATATTTTTTGGAGGCATGAGTGAAAATTAATAACTTGGGTCAAACATTTTGAGAAACCACACATAGAAACCATATAGTTCATACCACATGGATGAAAATAAGGTGGAAAACACTACAACTATGAGGGGAAATTTTTTGATAGGATCATCCCCCATACCTAAAGGACCCTAGACCACCTTGAGAGGGGGGGGGGGTGAATCAAGGTGTTAACTTTTTCTCTTATTTACCTGATCTTATTCCCACATTAGTAGGAAGTTGTTCAAACCATTATGATGGATATGTGCAGAAATGAAAACATTCACCTATAGAAGGTTGGAACAACATTTTTTACTTGGTTCACCACTAAGGGCAATGTCCAAGGAGCATACATCGATAGGTTGTTGGTCGTGCCTAATTCCACTATTCTTTACTAACCATAGATTAAAAAGGTTTGATAATAATCACTCTATCCTAGGATCACTACCTAAAGGTTCAGGGAAAGTTTACTGCTTCCCTCGGGTCACTCTCGTTGACTCTTCTGGCTCACTACCTTGGGTGAAGTCCCACTCAATTTATAGACATGAAGGTCTCTTCCATAGATAAGTGTGGAAGTCTTTGTCTTTTTTTAGCATTAGACATTACTTGAATCAGAGTCCTGAATTGATGATCCTATACCTTCACTCTTATCCTTGGGGAAATCAACTAAATGCAATAGGAATTATTCATCCTCTCAGCTAGAATCACACACCCTATGTGATTGTTCAAACCCTGAAGATCAGCATACCTGGAATCATCAGAATCACCCCTTCTTTTTCCATGTATGCATGTGATCATGCATGTAGAACTTCGATTCAATTTTCTTCTTATTCTTCTTTATAGACGTGAAACCACAGTTTTGGTTCTCCTTCATAAATTCCTTCATGTATGCATGTGCATGCAAGAGTACATCACAATACACTTTTAATTTCTTGTGTGAAAACCCTAATGGGTGTATGTATTTTCACACACGCACAAGAACTTTTATTCTTCCCTTATTCTTCTCTTCTTGTTAATGGGTTCAGGTGTGTTGAGTTTATGAGTTCATGGGTATATTTACTACCCAATTGCTTTCACATGTGTGCACACACACACACTTCCTACCTTGTTTCTTTTTCATTATTTTCAGGAAACACAAACCCAAATGGATGGAACCCCTTTGGAACACATACTCACTGCCTTAGATTTTATTTAAAGAATGCACTTCCCTTTTTAAATCAAGTTTCTATTTCATTAAATATAACCCCTACAAATTTTAAACAGTTAATGGGGTGCTTAACTTAGTGCTAGCATAGAGTAATCGGTTCTCCTTTGGGCAAGACATGAATGGGTTCTTTGCGCACAGTATGTGTTGCCCTTTATAAGCAAGATTATTTCACACATATGGTGTAAAATCATTAGAATGCACAGTGGGATCACTGGCTCATAGAACTATGAGGGTAATTCATGAACAAAGAGGGTTTCGTGATCCTCAGTTCATCATGAAAGAGATGGAGACGCTTTATTTTTTCCCTTGTCTTTACGAAGCGTTGTTCTTTGAAAAGAACAATAGACAGTGGGTTAAACTCAATCAAAGGATTTATGAGATAACTTCTTTGTGAATACTTGAAGGCTTGAAGTTATCCTTACCAATTTCAAAACAAGTTCTCAGATGGATGCTCTATTTTTGGACAAGAGCTCTTGGAAATGCGTATAGTAGTAACCACTTCATAGCTCGAGCCTTCTCCTTTAATAGAATAGGAATACATATTTTTTTGTGTTCTAAATATTTCCTTTAAATCATCTGTGATCCTCCCTTTGAATTAGGTGAGATCTTATTCATTTAAGATTTTAAAACCCATGTTAAATATATGCCACATAACTCGGGATCTTTCCTTTTTCAAGTGATCTGGCCTCTTCTCCCTGATCATGTTCATGGTTTTAAAATAACTCATGAAATCACATTTTAAATACTTGATCGAATCCATATGGACTTGGTAACTCAGATTTCCCTATCCGAACCTTATTCATTGATATATCACATACATGAAAGAAGAATATTGCATGAATGGTCTCAATACGATTCAATAGCCTTCATGATGAAAAAAATGATAAGACATGGAGATTTGAGACTTTATTCTTTATCAACACTAGTGCATGGAAGTGGCAACATTGGACGCTGAAGGTTGAAAAAGATGTGGTTTAAACCAGAACCTGTGGGAGATCAAACGAATCATGTTCAATTTAGCATGACATAGAATGATGAATGACTATGGTTAGATCCATCTACCGTGGATTGATCAGACGGTAGAGCAAGATGTGGGATTAGATGAATTGAAGAGATCACGTCCATGTTTTTTAAAACGTTCTCCACATCAAAACAGAGATGCAGTATTTCAACAGTTTATCAATAAACATTGTCTCCCACATCCTAGATTACTTACTCTACCTCCACAATACCACCCCATACCATGTTCTATGTGGACACGATCTACACCCACCCTTTCTCCATGCGAGCATGCTCTGAGCCCACTATGTTGCTTGCGGGCTGGCCTTCCTGGATTCACCATGGGCACAGTCAACCCCTGTGGTCCCCCATGGGCCTCGGGTTAGGCTGGCTAGTTGGCTAGTGGGTTGGGACCCTTTTTAAGTAAGTCTTATGAAAATAATTAATAGAAAACTACATATGCATTGAAATTCATGGACAATTTCTATCTCAAAACTCATGCATGACCACATTAGAATTCAAATCCTCTTCCACACCCTCTTTTTCTCATTTTCTTTTAATCCTTCCAAAGAACACTCCAACCATCCTTCATTTTTGTATACAATGTATCACCATTTATACACATATCTGGAACTTAGCATCGGTGCAACAATCATATAAATTTACAATCTCTATTTCAATTAAGAGAATTCCTTTCTTCATGTTGATCATCATTGACATATATTGACACCCATTGACAAAAGATACAATCTTCATACACGAAGTGGTCCCAAAAACATCCCCTTTTTGTTTTTGTCAATACTTCACAATTATCTTAAATGAGTGTGTCAATATCAAAATGATAATCTTCTATATTCTCTAAACATTTCACTTTTAAACATTCATTTCACTTTCTATCTCCCCTTATTGAAAAAAATAAAATGTTTATGGTGGAGAGGGTATAAGTCCATACTTATGTAATGTGGCATCAATAATTTCTCTCTAAGTCTATGTAATAAATGATCAGTGTAGAAAACAAGAGGATTTGATCTAGACAACAAAGATGTACATTATCCACTGATCATAATACCTCATGAGATAAGTGACCTTAAGGTACATCCAATATTCTTATGTTACTAATTGATTTAGTTACTCCAAATTAGTAATTTTTTTATTTTTAGTAACCAACGATGTGAGATTGATAAATGACATACCTTTTCCAATGGCATGATATTCAGACAATCTTCAGGGTAATTGAATTTGATACCAACTGAAGTTGATACTAATTGAAATAATAACTCTGGAAGCTTCTTTATGTGTCTCCTCCTCAAGGGAATGCTTCTCAGGTTCTCCCTATGATAACTTTCTTCCCCTTAAATTCCATGTATTATACAAAAAAATACAATACACAATGATTTAAGGGAATAAGGTGGATCTTCTTTGCTTTTATCAATGTGAACAGCTAGGTTGAGATGATTTTCCCAACCAAGATGCTCCATTCTTTACACTTTCACAACTGATATTCAATTATGACTATAGTTATGTGGATCTCAATCCTTCTTCAATGTCTTTGTGTGTGAGCCTTATTTCTTCAAGAGCTTTCAAATTACTAGAATCACTTGATGCAACTTTCTTCTTCTTGAGGAATTCTTCTTGAGATGGAATATTGGCAATTCTATTTCTAACAGCATGACCAACCTTGTTTCACCTCACACAAAGAACATTATTTTAATAATGTGGAATCCCCTTTTTACTTTTTTCACTACCCTTATCCTTTTCATGTTCCATTTTTCTCATTCTTTCCAAATCTTCTGGCCGAATAACTAATAAGTCATTAAAAACTAAAGAATCAAGATTGTATCTTCTATATAGCTTATTCAGAGTTTCATTCTTCTTAGAATTTATTTTGGATGCACTACCCTTCACCTTATTGGATTTGTAATCCAAGGACTTATTATCTTTCCTTCTTGGAGTCTGCATGGGATAATGTTCTTCAGAAAGATTCTTCTAATTTAATCCCAAGGTTCCTTTTTCATTCTTATCCTGCTTCTGTGGTTTTCTCTTCTTATCAGCTTTTGATGCATGTTGAGATAAGAATATACCAACCTTGTGACCACTCCCATTGCATACATCATAGATTTTTTCAAGTATTCCAAATAATTTTATATTATAATAATGTTTATGGACCTATGGATGTTACTTATTCTTCCTTGGATTTCTCCCCCTTGATATGGGATTTCTTTGTGCCTCTTCATTTTGAGGATTGCACCAATAATATAATGCACAATGCCCAAAACTATTTCAAATCCAACATTAGCCTACAAATATTTAATTCTTAATCTGTTGTTCTTTATCTTTGGAGACACCATACACATTCTTTTTCCTATCATCGCAATCCATGGTGTTAGGTATCTCATCACCTTTACTCATCCATATTTGTTTAGAATTTTTCTTCAAACCAAGAATATTTGTGGAAATAACATTACAAACATTAGTATAGGATGGTATGGATGGTACCTTTACTTAATCAGTTGCTTGTGATATATCATTTAATGAATTCATGATCTTTTTATTACATGTTGGTGGTCTTTCAATATTAGAATACTCCAGTGATCATTGATTACCACCATCTACTATTTCTTTCTTCTGTGAAGTATCAATATGTGTCTTCTAAAGAATGGTCAACTGAGCATTCCATGATAGATGTTTCATATTAAGGACAAATTTCTGATTATTAATCATAGCCATATTCTTTTCACAATCTTCCTTCATTCATTCAACTTCTTCTTCATGCAACTTAGCTTTGTTTTTTAACAAAGAGTGAAATTCGTTGAATTTCATGGAAGTTTCTAAAAAAACTCCTGACTTCAATGTTATTATTTGGAACATATTCAAGTTTATGAATATTTTCTTCCACAATATTATTGATTCCTTATTTCTTTTTAAAGTCTTCAATCTATTGGGAGAGCTTTAAACATTCTGAAGTTTTTCCTACTAATCTGTTTTTCATATTTTCAGCTTCTCTTTCCAGTCAAGTGATCTCAACCTGCATGCATTTTAATATTCTACAAACAACAACTCTTTATTTTGGAATATAATGAAGATAGGTTCTTAATTTCTCTTGATAACTTGAAATCTAAAGGGAGGTAAAATTTTAATCAACATCACTATTTGTGATGGAATCCTTGTTTTTGGTGGTTACTTGAGCCACTTGCTCTTTACTTTCCAAGACTGATATTTAATTATTATTATAAGGATATGGAGAACCAGACACTACATACTCTTTATATATGATGGACATCTTCAACTACTTATTCTATTTCTTTTTTTGAGGGTCTTAATGGATATAAACTTCTGGTTACAGGTAACTAAATCTTCAACAAAACCAGACGTCATTGTTTATAAAGGAAAGAAAAAATAAATCTGCCACTAGATAAAATTACTATAGAGTATCCAAAAAACATAAAACTTTGATCTAATACCAATTGAAATACCCTAGACCACCCTGAGGAGTTGGGGGGGGGGGTGAATGAGGGTGTTGAAATTTTCTCTTCTTTACTAGATCTTGTTCCCATATTGGTAGGAACTTGTTTAAACCTGAATGATGAATATGTGCAGTAATTAAAAAATTCATATGCATAAGGTAATCAAACCATTTTTTAATTGATTCACCACTAAGGGCTACGTCCAAGGTGGATATGCCGACAAGTTTTCGGTCTTACATAATTCCACTATTCTTCACTAACTGTGGATTAAAAAGGTTCAGACCCAATCACTCTGTCCCAGGCTCACTACCTAATGGTTTAGGGATAGCTCAATTTTTCCCTCAGGTAAATCTAGCTAACTCCCCCTAGCTCACTACTTTGGGTGAAGTCCAACTCAGTTTATAGATGTGAATTCTCTTCAACAGATAAGCATGTAAGTTTTTGTCTTCTGTTTAGCATGATACATTGCTTGAATCAGAGTCCTGAATTTATTCTCTTCTATATTCATTCTTCTCCTTGGTGAAATCAATTGAATTCACTAGGAATTATTCTTCTTCTTGTCCAGAATCACACACTCAATGTGATTGTTTATACATTGAAGATCATTCTACTAAGAAACATAAGAATCACCCTTCTTCCTAAATGTATGCATGTGATCATTTGTGTAGAATTTAGATTCAATTTTCTTATTCTTATTATTATTTACAAATGTGAAACCACTGTCTAGGTTATCTTTCTTAAATTCCTTCTTGTATTACTATGCATAGGAGAGTGCATCACAATTCACTTATACTTTCTTGTGTGAAAACCCTAATGGGTGTAAGTCTTTGCACACATACACAAGCTATTTTATTTTTACCTTTTTCTTCTCTACCTAGAAATGGGTTTGGGTGTGTTGATTATATGGGTTAATGGATATATTTACTACAAAACATCCTTCACATGTGCACACACACACACACACAAAATTCTTACCTCGTGTAGTTTTATTTGTTTGCATGCAACCCAAAACCGAATGGATGGATCCCCTTTGGAACACACACTCACTACCTCAGGTTTTCTTTACAGAATGAACTTACACCCTTTAAGAAAGTTCCTATTTCATCAAAAATAACCCTTGAAAATTTTAAATAGTAAGCGGGGTGCTTACCTTAGTGTGATTAGGGAATACTTGCTTCTCCTTCGTGCAAGGGATGCACAAGTTCTCTATGCACAATATGTGATGCCCTTTACAAGAAAGAGTCTTCTATGAATAGGGTTTTCAATCTTCACAATTCATAGTGGGATCACTTGATCACAAAACTCTGAGGGTTACTTAAAAAACAGTAGGGTTTCTTGAACCTTAGTTCATCACAAAAGATAAAGAGATGCTTTGCATTTTCCCTTATCTTTGAGGAGCGTGGTTATTCTCAAAGCATAGTCGATAGTTGGTTGAAATCAATATAAGGATCTATGTGATCCTTTATTTGTAAAGCCTTGAAGTCTTTTGGTTTTTCTTGACCTTTTTGAAACAAGAACTTAGTTTAATGCTCTCTTTTTTTATAGGAGTTCTTGGGAATGAGTATAACCACAACCTATTCTCAGCTCGGGCCTTCTCCTTTTATAAAAAATGAATAGATGTTTTTTCACATTCTAAATATTACCTTTGAATCAGCATATATCCTCCCTTTGAATTAGGTGATATCTTATTCATTTAATATTTTCAAACCCATGTAAAAGATATGCTACATAACACAGGATGATTTCTTTTTCAAGTGAGCTGGCCTCTTATCCCTGATCACGTGCATGGGTTTTAAAGAACACTTCCAATATATTTTTAAATACTCGCTCAAATCCATGTGGCATTGATAACTCTGTTTACATCATTCAATCCTTATTCATTGAGATATATCATGAATTAAAGATGATGATTTCATGCTGGTATCGGTACGATCCGGTAGACTTCACAATGAAAAAAATGATAAGATATAGCGGTTCAGGATGTGATTCTTCATCAACTCTGGTGGATGGCAGTGGCTGTGTCATAAGCTGGTGGTTGAAGATGACACGGTTTAAACAAGAACTCATGGGGGACCGAACATATCATGTTCAATTTATCATGGCATAGGATGATGTATAATAATTATTAGTTCCATCTGCCATAGATTGATCGGATGGTTGAGTGAGATGTAGGATTATATGAATGAACGAGATCGCATACATGTTATTTAAAATGTTCCCCACATAGAAATAGAGATGAGGCATTACCACTATTTATCAATCATCTATTTTCACCTATAGCCTAGATTACTTCCTCTCCCTTCACTGTACTTCCTCATACCATGTTCTCTACAGGAACGCTCTACGCCCACCCTCTACTCCCTACAGGCGTACTCTGCACCCACTATGCCGCTTGCCTGCTGGCCTGAATAGCTTCTCTGTGGGTGTGGTCAAATCCTATGGTCACACATGAGCCTCAGTTTGAAATTGGATGGCTAGATATTGGGTTGTACCCATTTTTAAGTAAGTCTTATAAAAAATACTTAGTAGAAATCAAAGTATTCATTAAAATGCATAACCACTTTCTATCTCAAAACACATTCATGGCCACCGTAGAAATCCAATCCTTTTCCACACCCTCTTCGTTTACTTTTATTTTACTCCTTCCAAATAAAACTCCAAACATCCTTAATTTTTGTAGACAATGTATCACTCCTAATGCTCATATTTTAAACTTAGGATTAGTGCATCAATCATAAGAATTCCCAATCTCCATTTCATATAGGAGAATTCCATTATTCATGATGATCATCATTGACATCCATTGACACCCATAGATGAAAAATAAAATCTTTATACATAAAGTGGTCCCAAAAATCTCACCCCTATGTTTGTTTTCAATAATTCATAGTTCTCTTAAATGAGTGTGCCAATATCAAAATGAGAATCTTCTATCTTCTCTCCCCCTTTCTCTTTTAAAAATTTATTTCACTTCTCTCCACCTTATAGAAAAGAAATAAAATTTTTATTGTAGAGAGGGTATTAGTACATAATTATGAAATGTTCCATCAATCATTTCTCTCAAATTATTCTTGAGAAATTCTCAGTGTAAAAAACAACAAGATTTGATCTAGAAAACAAAGCTGTCCATTATCCATGGATAATGATACCCGATGAGATATGTGACCTTAAGGTACTTCCATTCTTCTTATGTTACTAATTTATTTGGTTACTCCCACTTAGTAAAATGATTACTATTTTGAGTAACCAACGATGAGATATAGAGAAAAGACACACCTTTACCAATGAAATGATCTTTAGACAATCTTTAGAGTAATTGAATTTGATACCAACTAAAGCTGATAATAATTGTAATAATAACTATAGAAACTTATTTATGTGTCTCCCCCTCAAGGGAACACTTCTCAGGTTTCCCCCTAATATCTTACTTCACCTTCAATTACCTTTATTATAAGAACAGATACAACACACAATGATTTATGGGAATAAGGTGGATCCTTCTTACTTTATCAATGTGAAAAACTAGGTTGAGATGATTTTCCCATCCAAGATGTTCCATTCTTCACGTTTTCACAACTGATCTTCAATTATTACTGTGTTTGTGTGGATCTCAATCTTTCTTCCATGTCTTTGTGAGTGAGGCTTCTTTCTTCAAGAGCTTTCAAAGCACTAGAATCACCTAGTGTAACTTTCATCTTCTTGAGAAATTCTTCTTGGGATGGAATATTGACAATGAAATTTCTAATAGCATGACCATCCTTATTTCACCTCACACACATAACTTTATTTTCTTCATGTGGAATACCCTTATTGCATTTTTCATAGGCCTTATCTTGTGCATATTCCATTTTACTCACTCTTTCCAAATCTTCTAGCCAGATAACCAATAAGTCATCTGAAACTGAGGAATCAACATTGGATCTTACACATAGCTTATTCAGAGTGTCATCCTTCTTAGAAGTTCTTTTAGATTTCCTACCCATGACCTTATTGGATTTTTAATCCAAGGAATTCTCATATTTCCTTCTTGGAGACTTATTGGGAGAATTTTATTTTGCAAAATTCTTCTGATTTTTTCCCAAGGTTCCCTTTTCATTTTTAACCTGCTTTTTTGGTCTTATCTTCTTATCATCTTTTGATTCTTGTTTAGATAAGCATATACCAAACTTGGGACCACTCCCATTTCATACATCATAGATTTTTTCAAGTATTTCAATTTTTATTTTAGTATACTAATGTTTATGGACCTGTGGATGTTGCTTCTTCTTCCTTGGCTTTCTCCCCGTTGAGATGGGGTTTCTTTGTGATTTTAAAATTTGAGGATTGTACCAAAAATCTAGTACACAATTCTCAAAACTATTACAACACCAACATTGGAATACAAGTCTTTACTTCTTGATTTGTTATGATCTATTTGGGGAGCCAAAATCTACATTATTTCTCCTACCCACCCTATCCATGGTGGTAAAGATCTCATCTCATCTCCTCTTCCATATTTTTTTATAATTTTTCTTCAAATAGTCACTTTTTTTTGGAAACAACTTTACAATCATTAGTAAAATATGGTATGGATGACAACATTACTTTCTTATCTACTTGTGATTGATCATCAAATGAAGTCATGATCTTTTTATCACATGCTGGTGGTCTTCCAATCTTAGAATCCTCTTGTGAGTATTAAGTACCAGAAGCTACTATTTCCTTCTTCTATGACGTATCATTACGTGTCTTCTCATGATTGGTCATCTGAACTTCCTATGCTATATATTTTGTATTGAGGATAACATTATGTTCCTTAATCATATCCATCTTCTCTTCACAAGATTACTTTTTTCTTTCAACTTCTCCTTCAATCAACTTAAAATTTTTTTATAGAAAAGAGTCAAGTTCTGTGAATTTCATGGATGTTTCTTCCAAAAAAATATCGTGACTTCAGTGTTATTATTATGCTCATATTAAATTGAATGGATATTTTCTTCCAGAGTCTTATTTACTCCTTATTTATTTTCAAAGGCTTCAATCTATCTAGAGATCATTAAATATTCTAAATTTATTCCTACTAATCCCTTTTTCCATATGGTCAGCTTCTATTTCTAGTCGAGTGATATCAAACTACATGCATTGAAATATTATACAAACAACATAAAATCTTTATTCATGAATATCATGTATATAGGTTATTAATTTTTCCTGGTCACTTGAAAACTCATGGGAGGTAAAAGTTTTATCAATATCACCACTTGTGATGGAATCTTTGTTTTTGGGGGTTACCTGAGCCACATGCCCTTTACATTCTGAGCATAATATTTCTTCATTTTTTGAATTTCATGGTGAAATAGACACTACATATTCTTTATATAAGAGGAAATTTTTCAACTTTTTCTTCTCTTTATATTTCCTTTTTGTCAAGATCTTCAAAAATATAGAATTCTGCCCATAGGTAAATGAATCTTCAACAAAAATGCACTTCATTGTAGACATAGGGTAGAAAAAATAAATCCTCCACTGGATTAAATTTATATAGAGTATCCAACATAACTAAACCTTTTCTCTGATACCAATTGAAGGACTGTAGACAACCCTGAGGGGGGGGGGGGTGAATCATGGTGTCAAATATTTTACTTCTTTACTTTATCTTGTTCCCACATTGTTAGGAACTTGTTTAAACATATATGATGGATCTGTTCAGTAAATAAAACTTTCATAAGAATAAGTTCAACACAAAATTTTTTAATTGGTTCACCACAATGGGCTACATCCAAGAAGCATACACCAACATCTTGTCAGTCATACCTAATTCCATTATTCTTTACTAAATATGAATTATAAAGTTTCAAAAACAATCAATTTGTCCTAGGCTCGTTGTATAAAGGTTCATGGATAGCACACTACTTCACTTGGGTCATTCCTGTTGACACCCTATGGCTCACTACCTTGGGTGAAGTCCCACTAAATTTATATACATGAAGGTTTCTTCAACAGATTGGCATGGTAGTCTTTTTCATCAGTTCAACATGATACATTTCTTGCATTAGAGTCTTGAATTGACTCTCTTCTACATTCAATCTTCTCCTTGGTGAAATCAAATGAATGCACTAGAACTTCTTCTTCTTCTCATCCGAAATCACACACCCTATGTGATTGTTCAAAAATTGAAGATCATCTTACCGATCATTATCAGAATCACCCCTTTTTCTTCCATGAATTCATGTGATCATGAATGTAGCATTTAAATTCACTTTTATTATTTTTCTTATTCTTTACACACATGAAACCATAGTCTAGGTTCACCTTCTTAAATTCCTTCACGTATGTATGTTCATGAAAGAGTGAATCAGAGTCTACTTCTACATTCTTGTGGGAGAACCCTAATGGGTGTAAATCTTTGCACGCTCACACATGATCTTTTCTTATTACCTTCCTATTTTATCCATAGAAATGGGTTTGGATATGTTGGGTTTATGAGTGAATGGGTATATGTACTACCCAACATCCTTCACATGTGCACACACACACACACACACTACCTACCTTGTTTCCTTTTTTTGTTTGCATGTTACCCAAATCTGAATGGATGGAACCCCTTTGGAACACACACTCAATACTTCAGGTTTTCTTTAAAGAATACACTACCCTAATTTATGAAAGTTTTTCCTTCATCAATAACAACCCATGAAAACGTTAAAAAATTAGTGGGCTTCTTACCTTAGTGCGAGAAGAGAGTACTCAGTTCTCCTTCATGCAAGGGATACAAGGGTTATCTGTGCACAATATGTGTCTCCATTTACAAGTAAGGGTTTTCCATGCACATGGTGTGAGATATTCAGAATGAAAAGTGGGATCAATATCTCACAGAAATCTGAGGGTAATTCATGAACCATGAGGAGTTGGTGAACCTCAGTTCATCACGAAAGACAGGGAAACACTTTGCTTTTTCCCTTGTCTTTGCATAGAGTGGTTCTTCATAAAGCACAATCGATGGTATGTTGTACTCAATTGAAGTATCTATAGGATCCTTTCTTCGTGAACCCTTGAAGTATTATAGTTATCCTCTCCCATTGCGAAACAAGATCTTATATGGAAGATCACTTTTAGGACAAGAGATCTCAAGAATGTGTATAGAAGGAACCTCTTCTTAGCCTAGGCCTTCTCCATTTATAGATGAGGAAATATCTTATTCCATTTTCTCAATCTTTCCTTTGAATTAGCTGAGATACTCCATTTGAATCAGGTGAGATCTTCTTCACTTAATATTCTTATACCCATTTTAATGGTATGCTGAACAACTCAGGATGTTTCCTTTTTCAAGTGAGATGGCCTCTTCTCCCTAATCATGTGCATGGGTTTAAAAGAGCGCATGCGATATGCTTTTGAATACTTGCTGGAATCCACATGGGCCTGACAAATAGGTTTCCCTTAACCGAACCTTTTTCATATAGATATCACATGCATATAAGATGGGGATTTAAATCATGGTCTTAGTATGATCCAGTAGCCTTCACGATGAAAAAAATGATAAGACATGGCGGTTTAGGACATGATTCTTCATCAAATATTGTGTGTGGCAGTGGTGGCGTCAGACACAGGAGGTTGAAGACGATGTGGTTTTAATGAGAACCCATGGGAGATCAAAAAGACCATGTTCAATTTAGCGTGGTGTGGGATGATGGAAGTCCATGATTAGATCCATATTTCATGGATTAATCAGACAGTTGAGTGAGATGAAAGATTTGATGGATGACTGAGACCACTTCCCTATTTTTTAAATGGTGTCCCAAATCAAAATAGAGACATGAAATTTATGCAGTTTATCAATCATCTCATCCCGCCTACAACCCATATTACATTATCTCCCTCCATGGTACCACACCATATCATTTTCTCTTCAGGTTCACCTTGTACCCACCCTCTACTCCCTAAGACACTCTATACCCCCAGTATGCCGCTTTTAGGCTGGCCTGACTGGCTTCCTGGTGGGTGTGGTCAACCCCTGTGGTCTCACATGAGGCTTGGGTTGAGGATAGATTGCTGGCTAGTGGGCTGGCCCCTTTTATAATTAACGATTATGAAAATACGTAGTATAAAACCAAGTATGCATTGAAATGCATGACCACTTCCTATCTCAAAACTCATGCATGGACACCTTAGAATTCCAAGCCTCTTCAAAAACCTCTTCTTATCTTTTTATTTTACTCATTCCAAAGGAAACTCTAACCATCCTTCATTATTGTAGACAATGTATCACTCCTGATACACATATTTGGAACTTAGGATTAGTGCATCAATCATTTGAATTTCCAATATCTATTTCACTTAGGACAATTCCATTATTCATGTTGATCATAATTGATATCAATTAACACCCATTGAAAAAGAATACAATATTCATACAAAAAGTGGTAACAAAAATACCATCTTGGGACTCCCAATGACATAGATTTATATGCTATTACATAGGAGGGGGTATAAAGACACATAAATAAGGTTTGTTCTATGAAACTTGTTTCATATATTTTGAAAAAAAAATTATTACTTTTACCCAACTCAATTAAAAACATCTAGCACCCATTTAGCTCTTCATTAACCTCCACCAGCCTCATACACCAAATACAATTCTTTCAATACTATTTGGGTTTATTTAATGGGGATTACACCAAGGATATTAAATACATATATAGGGTAGGTTATTTCCTCCTTTCAGCTTGGAATTTCCTCCCCCTTTCATGGAATTCTACCACTCCTTGTTGATATAGAATTTGATGGTTAGCTTAATATGAATGTATGGATAGGGGTTTTGATGTTTTTATATTTCCATTCCTCTTTTTAATAAATTATCTCAATTTCATGTGAATTACACAAGGTCACATGCGGTCTGACTTGGTTAAGTTAGGTGGGTTTATAAGTTGGATTTGTTCCATTGTCAATAAATACTTTAATTTTTTTTGAATGTGATTTAAAATTTTTATGTATTTTTTTGAATCAATTATTTTTTTCATATATGTGCCGATGTTTTGGAAACCACTTCATTATATTGGGTGATGAATTTTTTTTCAAAATATATATTTTTTGATATTGGTTCGATATACAACTCATGTTTTATGAAATTTTATTTAATGCGATTGAATGACCCAACCTTGGTAAGTGTAAAACACATTGTAGATTGAGTAATAAGGTGGGAAGGATATGAAAAGTATGGATTGACATATTTTTCATCCATAGTATATGAATAATTTTGTAAAACTAAATTAACATTGTTATGATATGATTGGTATTTAGTTGTTAAGGTGAAAAAATACTCCTGAACACGAGAACAGTCACTCTAGGGGTGTATATGTACTTGGTTGGTATTAGTTTCAAAATTGAGTTTTGTGGGGATCCTACATGGACCGTGCCTTAGATACATAGGTAATTCCCTTTTTACATGTTTTAAACATGTTGGATAATTTTGTTTTTTTTATATTTTTACTTGTTAAATTTTATTTGTCTAAAAAATAGTTGAAATATTATTTGGATATTTTTATTTTTAAACTAGTATATGCTATTTTATTTGAAAATATTTCATATGAAATAATTGGTGGGATCCTGATGGGATAGTTTTCCTTACTCCCAACATAATATTAATCTGTATATTTACACATTTTTATGAGATATATCAGTAAAGGTTAGGAGTCACTTTGTGGAATAGGGTACTCATGTTACCATGTCATGAATGATAATGTTAATATATTGGTGGGACAACCCCAAATATATCATTGACATGGGTTGTGGTTTCATTTTTTTTGTATTTTTTTATTACAATCGTGTAACTATATATCAGCTTCCCAACCCATATCATTTTTATACCTATGTTCTAGTCTCTTAATTATTTTTTTGATAAATGATGTTTGTTTCAATTATATCAATTATCTTTTCTACTTGGGTTTCATTACGGTCATTTTATAATATTTGAAACACTTTATTATTTTTTTCATTGTGAACATGACATTATAAGATATTGAAATGAAATTATAGATCCTTGGGATATATATTTTTGTGAATTTTTATTCATTAAACCATTCCCACAGGATTATAAAAATGCACAAACACTATTTTCAAATTTATAAGGATTGAAAACACCCTTTAGGACTTGTAACTAGCTGTCTTGGGTTCCCAATTACGAGTAAGTAGGATATATAATTAGATAAATAGTATTGTAGAACATTTTTTGGTTTATATTATTTGGAGATTTGGCATATAAAATATTGTCTCATATGGCATCATGTGGTGGTTTGAATAAGTGTTTAACCAATAATTTTGTTCCAAACCTTGAGTTTCAAGGAAATTTTGGCAATACGGTTTTGATTATAGATTTGAATTTTCCATTACTTTTGGGTGGGTTGAGTGGGATGATATCCCTATTCATGGGAATTATTTCATTGATGTGAAATGTTGGAAATGATTACTTATTTAAGAAATAATTTTTTTTAATTCTATTATTTTATTTTGAATTATTATTGGTTTCTAATTTATGATATTTTATAGATTTATGTAGTACCATGAACCCATGATGGACACCACTAAATGTTATAGAGGATAATAAATATAATTTTCAATGATCAAACCCTAAAATATAATAGATATTGATTAATAAATTTTCCCAAATAGTTTAGTATATGGACCAATGTGTGGGCTCTAGAAATATTTAGACAATGAAGGTATATTTATTCTATAGTGGGGATAATGATCATGATCAAGAGTTACTTTGACATTTGCCTCTTTTCTATCATGGAAAAAGTTTCTTAAAATGATGAAGACTAGTTGGATAAGGCTGAATGATTCTTTGAGTTTAGAGGAACATTGGATGTTTTCAATTTGAAGTGCGGTGATTTTATTCATTAATGGATAAACCTGAAATAGATGGAGATAGAGGTCCAATATATGTGGTAAGAGAAACCATAGTAAAAAGAATTCCAAATTATTATAACATAGTATTTTTATACAAATACCAATCCATTAGAGAATACTCAGTACTTCATGACACTTTAGTAAAGTAATCAATCCATGAGGTTTTATAATAACTAGATTAATTAGAATGTCTAGTTTTTTGGGGATATCAGTTCTAATGATTTTTTTAAGGATCAATGATTTAAAATGGGGTAGTGAATAGATATTTGGTCTCAAATTTTCATTCTCATTATCAAGTAATATAATAAGGTTTTTTAATGGTCCATGATGGTGAGAATTGTCCACGTTGAGATGGATTTAATTTTCTTACCATATATGTAAAGTATAAGTGATACAGTTCCTTAGAGAAAAAATAGAACAGAGAGTTGAATATAGAAATAGAGGTTGTTGTGGATCCAAGTATTCCTTAATTTTTTTTATAATTAGCAGCTATAGGAAGTGTCTCTTCCACTTTTTCCAAGCATGGGAAGGTGAGTCACATGAATCCCTCAATCACAATGTATGTTAATACTTTTCATTCATGTTGAAACTTTGGTCACATGTAATGAATTACAAAATATAAATGATGAAACTAAAATTAGATTAGGATCTTTAACTCTATGGGTATCTAATATGTAGTCTTAAGCATTAAAGGAACTAGGATAATGGAATCAATAATGGGGGGGAAAGGATTGTTATTCTTATAGAGTGATCTAGATGAGGTCCAAACCCCATAACACTAGTCTTACTGAGACTCATCCTAAGATGAGAGTGTTTTAAATAATTGATGATATTTTGTTGACAATTGGGTTTGAACCAGTGATTTTGAGAAGATTATTTCTTATTAAATTGGTTCTGGATACTTCATTATTTCATATAGGTTCATCTCATTAATTTATCATCACACATGTCATGGATGTCATAAACCACCCTTATGATCTCATTCCTTTCATAATAGAAATATCAACACTTATTTAGAATAATAAAAATTATGTCATTATATTTCCCACTCATGTTATCATTAAATCTAAATTTGATCATGCATGGTATTTCTTGGTCATAGATAAGGAACTCATTTATTTCATCATTTGTATTAAATGGATGACTTCCTTCAATATCCAGGTTGTCTTTTATAACCATATGGTGAAATTATTTACACCTATTGGGATATCTCAAAAAAATTAGGGGAATGAGACCCTCAATCTATCAGGTTAGGATCCCATATTCCTAAAGTGATAATATTGATATGTTTGGTATAATTATTTTATGAAATCATTCAATAAGAGAGTCTCATAAATGATCCTCCTCCAGTAGTTAGGTAATTTTCATATATATTACACCATGACATCTTGCCCTTCCCCCAAAGAGGGAGTTTGAGTTTTTTACTAACATGGATAGTTAAGGAAACATATTTCTTTTACATCATATCATATAGAACCTAGAGAGTTGAAGAAAAATCAAAATTCATGAGGATAAATTTGAATAATTTTTTTTAATTTTTCTGGGAATATCTCAATGGGATACCTAGGTTTTTTTTAAAGAATGTGAATGGATATATCTGCATATAAACCTACTATAGAAGTGTCACATATATATCTAAATAGTATAGTTCTTAGGTCATTTCGTTTCCTAATTGGGAATATATTTTGATCTAAAAAAGGTTAGATATGTTATGTATTTATAGGAGCTAATGAATTTATTCATCACTAATATTTTATTTAGTTTGGTGAGATATTATTAGAAATTCAAGGAGGAATTCCCCTTGATTTTTTTACCCACCCTTACTAGGAATGGGTATACATAATATGAATTTTTAAATCCTAGACATATTTTGATTAATTGAGGTGGTGGATGACCTCATCCAAAATAACAATTCTTCCTAAAGATGGTCAAGTACACTATATTTACTATGATTATTATAGAATAGACCATGTCTATATACTCATAAAAAATTACAATGTGTTGGAGTATAACTTTCTGAACATATGAGAATATGAGAGGAACTGCATGACCCCTAACCTTAAGCTTGATACTTTAATGCATGTTCATAATTTTTTTGCAAAAAAACCTATTTGGAAAGAGGTTCACTATATATTATTAAAATAAAATTATGTCCTATATATTTTCATATATAGGAGTGATTCTCATTAAAAGGATAAAGGGATAATAACTATAAATATTTTATTTTTCACTTCACATACACTTCAAATAAGGGGAATATGGTTAATGATGCTTGAAAAATAAATATACCTTCCTAACATATGATGGTGTCCAATGATGAGTGTAACCTCATGGGACAAATTTATTGGATACATCCAAAAATAATATAAGAAATTAAAGAGGTGTTCCGTGCTATAATTTACTTGAAACCCAATATTTTTAAGCTTACGCCCCAATAAAAACTAAGGTATGAGGAATTTAAATGGATCAAGAGACTCAAAAATTGTGATTTTCCACTAGTTTGTGGTCTATAACTTTTAACTGTATTATTTTTTTAGAAACCTTTATGAGTTTCAATTATATATGTCGAAATTTGTGATGAAGTTCTACCACCATTCATAGTGGGTTATCCACCCTGATTCCCCAATGATTTATTATGACATGAGACAAATGTTTTGTAATCGAGGAATGAGATAGAATATTGTTTAATCTATATATCTGTGCTACACATGAAAATAACATAATTACATCTAATAGAATCCTTTTAGTCTGGTATATTGTCTTCCAATTTCAAGCTATATGTTAGAGGAGATATCTATGGTTTTTTTCTATCCATTAACTCATACCCACTGGGGGAAGAATTATTTGGGGTATGTGATAAATCAACTAATTAAGTATATCATTTTCTATCCAATAATATATTACATAATGGTGGAATTGATTGGTAGGATATACATCCATGAAATTATACATTTTAATGGGGTTTCATCAGACATCATTATGGATATTGGCCCTTGATAAGACTCTAGGTTTTATAAATATCTCTATGAGGTAATGAGATCCAATATGATTATTATAATGAACTATATTACATAGACACAAGACATGATATAACATGTCATCCAAATAGTGGATGATATGATCTTCACATGTTTTTAGGACTTTAGATGATTCATAAATAGTAATCTATGACATGTGTAGTTCTCTTATAATAAAATTTACCAATCAATGATTAGAATGCATTTATTTGAAGTTATGTATAGTTAAAATTGTTGGTTTCCAGTAAATTTGATGGAGGTGGGTGAAAATATTTTGGTTGGACTAAGCATGGTACAATATATTATTAATATAGCATAAACTATAAAAAAATGATTTATGACATATCATATTCACCACATTTATTTTTCTAATCATTATCTTTTAACCCATTTAATTTTTCATTATTGAACATGTGTCACTGAATGTTTTAACTTGGTTAGGTTATCATCATATTGGGTTGTATGAGAAGATGGATCTTAGGTATATGGGACCATTTGATTTTATTTCAATGATTTCTGAAGGTTTATTTCAAATTAGTTATACTAACCCTATTGACATCAATTTATATTGTGTTCTAAATCTCTTATATAATAAGTATGAACACAACCCTTCCCATGTAATTAATTGAGTGGAAAATAATTTTGAACAATATTTCTCAGGAGTGGTATATTAGTTTTAGATTATCTATTCTTAAAAAAATTTTATTAATGGGAAATACATCCCACTATTTTTAAGTTATATAGAAATATGTCAATTATTTAAAAGATTCATACAAGTGAGAATAATTTATGAGGGAGAATTTTACTCACCTATACTATTATGAACCATATATGAAATGATTTTTTGGGTGTGGAAACTGATATGATATTATGATTTTTTACACCATTATGTCATTATCGAATATATAATTCTTTTTTGATTAATTTTAATCTTCATTTACCTATATAGGTTGTTTACAATTGGTATTTTTATAATTTTAATTGATTTTGTCTTTGGATGGTGTTTTATTCCTTTTCACCATGATCAAACAATTATGGTTGCCCCATGGTATTAACACCCCATGGTTACTGAAAGTAAATTTAAATGAATGAAACTTTATTTTAAGTATATTTTTATAAATATCCTTTAGATATAATGCTTCTACTTTGATGTTTCATATTTCAATAAATGATTATCTATAATTGTGATTAGTATGTTATTTTGAGTCTAAAAGAACACACTTTTTTATGAATAGTAATATACCCTTATGAATAGTAATATGAATAGTAATATGACCATTATGAATAGTAAATCATATTATTATTTTATTTTATTAAGTTTATAAGATAATGAGATGTCAGTTAAATTTTCATGGTGTTAAAAAAGAGTAATATATTTAAAACTTTTATACTTGAACAAATTATGAATTTATTTAAAAAATTAAATTAATAATATTTAAGAAATTGTTTTCTAAAAATAGTGTTCATTTATGAATTATTCACGTTGAAATATGGTTAGGGTTAATTTTTGGGATTTTTCTGAAACAGTTGAATTTTTGGTGAATATTAAAAATACAGTTTGAGTTTTGGTGTGTTAAATGACATAATTTCTGATGTAATAATGATGTAATAATTATGTTCAAATTATTTAAAGTAAATTTTTTTTATGAGGTGTCCCATGTGTGTAATACCATTGTCAAATACCATGGGCAAGCCCATGGTTTTGCAAATATCACTAATGAGGTGTCCCTTGTAAATTAATAAAGTATTCCCTCACTTTTTCTATAAATACCAACCTATTCCTTCATTACATTCATTCCAAATTATTCCTAAAAAAGATATGGCCTTATTACCTTCTTAGTAGTCCTACCAAGGCGACCTCAAGCCCCCAAGGTCCCAAACATCATGTTTTAGGAGTTACACTTCAAGGTAATCAAATTCTTAATCTGATTTCCATTATTTGGGTTAACGTTCTACTTCCTTATTTATGTGGTATTAAAATTGTTTGTGTTATGAATATTGTTTAAATTATGATCAATTATGTATATTTATAGTGTATATACATATTATTACCACTCTATTAAGTCTCTCTTTAATTATAAGATATTTATAATGGACTTTTCTTTTAATAAATTATTTTAAAAATTTTGTTTTACAAACTTCAAAAGAAATATTTTTATGAAATTATTCATGTTGTATCATTATGTTCTGGTTCTTGGGATTTTTTATGATAAATTATAAGACCAATATTTCCCTCCAATTTATTCAGTATGTGTAAGTTAGAGGTCGGCTGTATTGTTACTCCATGTGTAACTGCGATGGTTACACAAATTGTAAGGTAGTCGTTAGGGTTACAAATTACAAGGTAGCCAAGAGGGTTACCAGATTATGTATGTAATGCCCCAAGAAACCTTTATGGTTCTATTTATGGTCTTATGTTTTGTTGGGATCTTGGGGAAATCTCATATTTCACAAAGTAAGTATATATGGGTGACAAGTATGTCTTTTAGAAAAGATTTCATACATTACAAGTATTCATAGACTAATGTGATGTTTCCTTTCTATTATACCCCTTACTGTGATTTTTATGCTATCCTAAGTTTTTCAATGATTTTCACAGTTTATAAGGATGTTTAAGAATAATAAGGAATCCAAGTTAAATGTTTTATGAATTGCCAAAGAAATCATGTTTTATTTGAAAGCTTTTATATTTTGGATGAAATGAGTACAATTTTTATGGTTTCTAATCTGTATTAATGTGTATTTTCATGATTTTTTATGACCATTTTCTTTAATTATCTAAAATTGGAAATATACTCATTGTGAAAGAAGTGATTTCTTAAATAAATTCAAGATTATGTAATGTAATAAGGTCGAGTCCTTATAGTTGGTATCAGAGTATGGTTTATATAACATTAGGGGTTAGGGTGATGTTAATTGAATAGAATAAATGATTTTTACACTATGAATAATTTAAAATATTATAATATATAAAGATTACCATGTTTCTTTGACTAAGATACGTCTGTTCAGAATGTTTTTCTGCAAAATAAATAGGGAAGCTGAAGAGGAGAGGCACTACCAAAACGATATCCCTCCAAATCTGTAGCTCGGAATTGTAGGGACTGGAACCAAGAAGTTTGTTATAGTAATAGCTTATGTAATGTAGGAAATAAATTTTAGTGGTATCCATGAAAGATACAAACTAGTGGTACCACAATAGAACATGACGACAGAGGAACATTTTAGTAGGCAACACACTCAAGCTTTCAATAGATATTCTTAACCAATAGCAACTAAAGGATGAATTAAAGTCCTTGAATTTTTTTTGATGTTATGGGATGTTCAAATAATAAAAAGGTAAGACTTTCCATTTATCGTTTTAAGGTGAATATGATCAGTGGTGGTCAATGGTCAAGAATATATGGGATGGAGAGGATGTTTATGCCTTAGATTTGGATGAATTTAAAAGTCTTTTACTTAAAAAATATATTCTAAAGTTGGTTTGACTTATTATGGAGAATCAATTCCTTGAATTGAAGAAAACTGAGGAAGATTCAGGGGTGGTGTATGAAGTAAACATCACATAATAGGAAAGGTATGCTCTAAATATTATTCTAGATCTTGATAGAAAAATCAACTAATTTTACTCATGATTAAAGCCAAGGTATCGAAGGGTGTTGGCCTCCAGTGAATTCAGAAGTTGAAGAAACTTTTCTAATGTGCTAAGAGGGTAGAGATGGAGTTTTTTGATGAACTTAGGCATTTTTAAAACATGGATAATAAGAGGTCCAGATGGAAAGTGATGGGTATGAATCAACAAAATAAACCTGATGGTAAAAAAACCAGAATCTAATTTGTGAAAAGTGTGGCATGAATCACACTGGGGAATGACTTAAAAAAATTGGGAAGTGTTTCCAATGTGGTAGGCTTAGACATATGGCCTGATATTGTAATGTAAATGATCCTAATATTAATCCTGATAATCAAACCATTATGTTTTTAAATGTGGTAAGATGGGTCATCATTAAAATTCCTACAAAAAGAGAGATCCTAATGATTCAAAAAAGCCAAAATATAAGCAAAAAGGTGTATTCAGATCCTTTTCCACTATGTCAGCAGACATTGGGCCATCCAATGAAGTTGTATCAGGTACATTGTTTGTTTAAATATATTTTTCTAATGTTTTTTTAATACGGGGTCTACCCATTCCATTATTTCTCAGTAATTTTCTGGTAAATTTGAAAAGTTACCTAAAAAATGAGACCAGAACTTATTGTTAAGAAACCAGGGGGAAATATTATAGAAAATATGAATTATAAGTATATTTTTTATTGTGGTATTTGGAAATAAATTACTTGAAAACCCTTTTGTTTTTACCTTATTAGATTTTTATGCCATTCTTTGAATGGATTGATTTTT
This sequence comes from Viscum album, assembly GCA_963277665.1. Classification (NCBI taxonomy): domain Eukaryota; kingdom Viridiplantae; phylum Streptophyta; class Magnoliopsida; order Santalales; family Viscaceae; genus Viscum; species Viscum album. The sequence goes on from OY728161.1 coordinate 1,880,353,150, forward strand.
TGTTTATCATGAAAAGATTGATTGTAGAGCTAAAGATGTTGTTTTTTAGAAACAATTTAAGTTTGTATAAAAAATAACCCATACAATTGATAAAATATCATGAAGCTGAGAAACTATTAAAAGATGGAAATGAAAGTTATCTTGCTCATATTTTAAAAAATATGATAATTGTTCAGATTAATGATGCACCATTGGTAAATGAATACCTGGAGGTTTTTTCTTAATGAGTTACCTGGTGTCATACCTAATCTGGAAGTAAAATTAAAATTTGACTTAGTTCATAATGATAAGAAAATTTCAAAACCCCCATATCATATAGCTCAAATGAAACTTCTTGAATTAAAAAATTAGTTGGAGGATTTACTTGATAAAGGCTTCATTCGTCCTAGCTGTTCACCATGTGGTGCCCCTATTTTGTTCATTAAAAAAATATGATTCCATGAGGCTTTTCATTGGTTATAGGGCTTTGAATAACATAATTATTTAAAACAAGTATCATTTTCCTCATATCAATGACTTGTTTGATCAGCTCAAGGGAGCTTAGTACTTTTCTAAGATTGAATTGAGATCCGGATACCATCAGCTGAAGGTGATGGAGTAAGATATCCTGAAAACAACTTTTTATACTAGATATAGGCATTATGATTTTTTTGTTATCCTGTTTGGGTTAAATAATGAACCTATTGTATTCATGGATCTTATGAATAGAATTTTTTCAGATTTCTTGGATAAGTTTGTGATTGTGTTTATTGATGACATTCCAGTATTTTCTAAGAGTAAAGAAGAGCGTGAAAAACATCTAAGGGTTGTTTTACAAACCATAATGGAAAATAAACTGTATGGAAAATTAAAAAACAATGATTTTTGGTTACAATAGATTTATTTTCATGGGAACATTGTAAATAAGGATGGAATAATAGTTCATCCTGCCAAAACAAAAGTGGTTGATGAATTGCCAAGACCCACAAATGTTACAGAGATTTTCAGTTTTGTTGGATTATCAGGTTATTACTAACGGTTTGTTAAATTTTTTTCATAGTTATGTATATTTCTAACTAAGTTAACACAAAAGGGGTTAAATTTATTTGGATAGAATAATGTGATGTTTGTTTTCTGGAACTAAAGGAGAGATTGGTTAATGCTCATGTTTTGGTCTTGCCTTCCCAAAATGGTGTGTTTGTCATCTACAATGATGCTTTATTAAAGGGACTTATTTGTGTTCTAATGTATAATGATCAGGTAATTTCTTATGCTTCAAGATAACTAAAACCTCACGAGTTAAATTATCCCACACATTATTTGTAATTGGCAGCTGTGGTTTTTTTCTTTGAAAATATGGAGGCATCATTTATATGGATCCAACTGTCAAATATATACTGAACATAAAAATCTAAAGTATATATTCACTTAGAAGAAATTAAACATTAGGAAGAGAAGATGGATTGAATTGATAAATGATTATGATTGCACGATCAATTACCATCTAGGAAAAGAAAAAAATTTGGATGATGCCTTGAGTCAAAAACATCATGCATCGTTAACCATGTTACATTTGGAACATGATCCCTTAATTGAAGATTTGATGAATTTTGGCTTAGAAGTTGTTGGTGCAAGAAATAACTCTATTTTGTTTCAGGTTCTAGTTTAGTTATCATTATCAGATATAATTAAGCAAGAACAGAAGGAAGAATGTGAGCTAAAGAAAATTTTAGAATTGGTTAAAATGGGTAAGTTTCCAGAATTTAACCCTGATAAAAATTGTGTTTTAAGATTTGGTAAAAGGTTGTGTGTGCCTTATGATTCCTAGTTGAAGAAAGTATTATTGTTTGAATCTAACAGTTCTCCATTTTTATTTCATCATGGAAGTACTAAGATGTATTGATACCTTCAAGAGTATTACTGGAGGGATGGAATGAAAAGGGATATTGTTGATTGTACCATGAAATTTTTGACATGTCAACATGTTAAATGAGAGTGGAAGTTACTAAATGGGATGCTTCAACCTTTTCCAGTGGTAGAGTGGAAATAGGAGAATGTATCCATGGACTTTGTGGTGGGACTACCAATGATGTTTCGAGGAAACAATGCAATTTGGGTTATTATTGATCGGCTGTAAAAATTTACACATTTTTATTCTATTCGAGATACAATGTAATTGGAGCAGATTTCTCGGCTCTACCTAATATAGATTATCAGGTTACAGGAAATTACTTTTCCATTGTATCTAATCAGGATCCAAGGATCACTTCTAACCTTTGGAAGAGACTTCAAAGGTTGTTGGGCACAAAATTAAATTTTAGTACAACTTTTCATCCTCAATTAGATGGGCAGTCAGAACGAAGAACTCAGAATTTGGAGGATATGATTCGATCTTTTTCAATGGACTACCAGAGAAGTTGGGATCAACATATTTCTTTAGTTGAGTTTTCTTATAATAACATTTTTCATTCCAACATAAAAATGGCACCTTTTTAGGCATTGTATCAGAAGTGGTGTCGAACTCCATATTTTTGGGATAAAGTTTGGGAAAGGAAGTTGATTGGGCTAGAATTAGTAGATGAAGTGGCGGAGAAAGTGAAAAAGATCTATAAGCACATGAGGCAGTTGGGGCAGGCAGAAAAGTTATGCAGATAACAGAGGGAAAGACTTCCCTTTAGAGGTAGGCAAGCATGTTTTCCTTAAAATCTCTCCTTGGAAAAGTGTGATGCATTTCAGTAAGAAAGGAAATCTAAGTCCGTGGTTCATTGGTCCTTTTGAAATTGTGGAAAATATTGGACTAGTTGCATACTTAGTATATTTTCCTCTGAGTTTGTCTCAAGTACACAATTTTTTTTTATGTTTCAATGTTGAGAAAGTATGTGCCAGATTTAACTCATGTATTGAGCCTAGAAGTCGTTTAGCTGGAAGATAGCCTTTCATATGAAGAGAAAATAGTTCCGATTCATGATAGAAGGGAAAAATTATTGCGGAATAAGGTAATCCATTGATTAATGATTTTTTAGAGAAACCACATGGATTAAGATGTAACATGGGAGTCTGAAAATTCTATGAGGTAAAGGCACCCCCACATGTTTAATATGTAAATAAAATTGCGAGGATAAAATTTCCAAAAGGTGGGGATAATGTAACACCCCATGTTTTTCTAAAAATAAATAGAAATTCATGAAAATTTTATTGAAGTAGATATTTATAACTAGCCTTTAAACAAAATTTTTCCACATCTATGTTTTGAATTTTAAGAAATGACCATCTACAATAGTGATCAATAGGTTATTTCGAGTATGAAAGAACAAACATCTTTTTGGTGAATAGTAACACACCGTTACAAATAGTAATATGAATAGTAATATGAACCTTATGAATAGTAAGTCCTATTATTATTATTTTTATTAAGGGTATAAGAGATTGAGATGTTGGTTAATGTTTTAAGGTGTTAAAAAAGAGTTATAGATTTAAAACATTTATATTTGATCAAATTATGATTTTATTTAAAAATTAAATAAATAATATTTAGAAAATTTTATTTAGAAAATGGAGATCCTTTTTTAACTCTACGCATAGAAAAATGGTTAGGGTGAATTATTTGGATTTTTCTGAAATAGTTGAATTTTCAATGAATAGTAAAAATATAGTATGAGTTTATCTGTGTTAAATGACATCATTAATGATGTAATAACAATGTAATAATGATGGAAAAATTATGTAAAGTAAAATAAATGTTATGAGGTGTCCCAAGTGGCCAATACCATGGGAAAATACCACGGAAAAGCCCATGGGTTTTCAAATATCACTAATGAGGTGTCCCTTGGAAGGTAATAAAATATTCCCTCACTTTTGCTATAAATACCAACCCATTCATTCATTATGTTCATTATAAATTAATTCGGAAAGATGATATGATATTATTACCACTCCAGTAATCCTCCCAAGGTGTCCTTAATCCCTTATGGTCCCAAACTTTATTTTTTAGGAGTTACTCTACATGGTAAGGGAATTCTGAACCTGATTTCCATTCTTTTGGGTTAACCTTCTACTTCCTTATTTATGTGGCATTAAATTTGTTTGTGTTATGAAGATTATTTATATTATGATTAATTATGTGTATTTACAATGTATATATAAGGCCCCAGACTTAATCCTTACTTAATCTTGAGTAATTACAAGATTACACGTTGATGATCTTTTCAGGTTTAGAGTTTTAGATAATTAGATCATAAACAATACATTACATCCCACATTTAAACAAAGTGGTTACAATAAAAGATAGTATTTATTTTTCCCATCAATGGAAACATATTGAAAATAAAACATGGATTCTTTCTTGACACTTCCTTGACACTATCATCTTATCATGTACCTTTCCCCTGACCTGTAAAAAAACATTTCAAAAAAACATGGGATGAGCATAAAAAGCTCAGTATGGGTTATAAAAATATGGAAAGGAAAGATAAGTTCATATATACATAATAATGAAATCATACTTTACCCATAAAACATAATCACTTTAACATACCTCATCAAATCATGAATTAATCATAGAAATCATAAGACATAAAGGTAACTTGAGGCATTCATAACATTCTTACGTAGGGAGTAACCCTCTTGGTTATGTTTGGAATACCCATCACAGTATATTCCCTAAATCTCTTTGGAGAAACCTTAATGTTTCACTCCTTCGTGTTACCCAATGCATTGGAGAGCTATATCGAGCTCACCCGCCCTTAGTTTATCACGGAACCACCCGTCTTCATAATAATGCCCAAGAACCACAACATAATCGTATCACATAAAACATGCATAAAGGAAACATAACATTTCCACTTTTCAATCAAAAGATATCAATACAACACATTGATATAAATACATTATGAAACCCATTTTCAATACCAAAATAAAAGAAAATTAAAAAATGGTATTTATTTTTCTTTAAAAAAAACGTATGGCTTGTAGAGGAAGCCGAAACTCAAATAATGGTCACAGTGGCAGAGAAGTCGTTGTCGCCGCATACGTACGACAAAAAAATTCCCTTTTGTCATTTAGTAAAATGATTTGTATAAAAAATATTCCTTTTGGATAAATGTAAAAGTCAAAGGGGTTTATACACCGTATAAAAGAATGTTGTGTATAAAACAAAATATGCCTCAATGGAAGGAGATTGAGATGAAGTCTCATACCTCGGGTCCGACTTGACTCGGTCATTATTTAATCTCCTGAGTAATAAACTTGAGTTATTTTCTACTCATTTAAGAACCTTTTTCAAGTTCATTATTCATTTTATATCACTTATTTCCATGTCATGAACACTATGTAATTATTTAAGTTAATAACGGTCATTTTAACGATCATTGGTACCTGAGTAAAAAATAAACCCTTTATAATTACAAGTTGTTCATGTATCCTTTATATCCAGAATGGTATTCATTATGTATATATCATATATGTCATATATATCTAGTAAATTCATTCATTTATAATATTACATAATCATTTAGAGGTAAGAAATGAAATGCACCGTTCATGGAGACGGTAAGCCGTACATACGCATGAACGCTACTTTCATTTCTATTTCGTATTTTTATGGAATGGAATCATAATTATATAAATATATATTATAATTACAGCATAATATCATATATAATACCATTAATTAAATCCTTTATACATCCCACATATGGCATTAACGAAATCAAATCACTTTGAGGTGGCGGTAGTCTGCACTTCCTAAAATGAAGATATCGCGTATACCCATAATGGTAACCATAAAGGTTTGAAATAAATGAAAAATACAGAAGCTTAAGGAAAATATAAAAATATTATATATCATATATAAATATAGTGACATCTTAATGACCACCTTTGAAGGTGTTAGAATAATATTGAACAATCATCATTTCGTGAGGCAGAAATTCACCATCCACGGAAACATTATGTCCTTTAACCATTAGATGTTGGTGTGTGTATGTGTAGCTCGAATACTTATTATAAAAACATCCTAGTATATTTAAGATACTGGATTTGTTACAAAAGAAATGAATAAAAAGAGTTTATGGGGTTGGAGAAGCAAAATAAAACAAAAGGACTCAAGTGAAGACATTACCTTAAAATCGGGTAACTCCCTTTGGTTTGAGCTCAAAGGCTTCCTTGGAAAGACTTCTGCCCAAAGTGAGGCTTCAAAGAGTAATAGAGGTAAGTGGAGAGACAAAATGAGCAGGGGTTGGCCGAGCCAAAGGCTTTGGATGTGTGGGTAAGTAGGTAGAGGTGGGGGCCTTTTATAAGAGGAGAGGAGGGGCACTCTTGGAAAGTAAAGAAAGTTTACTCTATTTTAAAATGATTTTCGGATTAAAAAGGTCCCACATTGATATAATTTGAGGATAAGGTGATAAGGGTTAGAAATATACTCATCAAATAGGTTTTGGACATATGTAGGTCATAGATTTTACTTTATCTTTTTATTTTATTTAAATCCTTTATTAATGAGGTAATCGTTGCATCATCATGATGTCATAAATAATTTAATATATTTAATGTCTAAAAATTATAAAAAAAATTTCATGATGTAGAAAATCTTTTTATATTTTTAATTATTATTTATAGTCAAAAATAGGACTTGTATAACCCCATGTAAAGTTTTTTTTAGTAAAACATCTCATGTTTGTGTCATTTTTACTTTTACATTAAATAAAAAGTTATTTATGTCATTTCCCAACCAAAGTGGCTCCATGGGGTCCCCATGTTGACCCATGGATTTTCTTGGTCGGACATGACACATCCAATGATGGTAGGACATATTTCAAGCTCATATCATAGTATTAAAACATTATTTTTACCTTAAACTACACCAATTACCTCTAATCACGATTAAGAACTTAAAAGTTACTATTCACCAATAAATTATTTTAATCTCATTGAACCACATTTTACTTCTTAATGAAAACCATGTATGTGGGATTTTTGAAAATCAAATCACTGAAGTGGAAAAGTTTCATTTAAACGAAAAAATCAGTTTCTTTAACTACCACTTAGTGGTTTCACTATTCATCAAAAATTGAAGTTTTTCAGAAAAATACCAAAACTTCACCCTAAGCTATATTTGATATTACGAATTAAAAAATGATGTCTATTTTGAATAATTCAAATCATATAAGTTACATTAACTAATTTAATAATTAATTCCCACTGTCATGACAAATAGCGTGTTTTTATGAAACAATAAGTATCAAAAGATTGACACCAGTTTAAGTCCAATTTCAAAGTGAAATTGATTCCAATGAACACCATTGGATTAAATGGTAAAAATATATTCTAATTTCACTTCAAAACCAATTACAAATATAATCTAATCATATAAATAAATTAGATTAAAAAGAGGTTTTGAATTAAAATACAACATTTTTCACTATTCATTAAAAAAATGAACTTTATCGAAAAAATACCAAAAATTCACACAAAGTAAATTTTGATATCCCAATCATAAAGAATAAGTTTATTTTGACAAACATAGCTTACAAAATTGTCAAAAGATAGATTCAAAAATGGTTTGCCATTAAAAGGCAGTAAAACAATCTTTTAAAAATATTAGTGTATTCCATGCTTAAGATTGGATTTATTTTCATTTTAAGCATATAAAAAACTATCTAATTCATTAATAGACATAGATAAAAATATCTATTTTTCATTACATTCTTGAGATGTTACATCCTTCCCCCCTTTAGAAAATTGCGTCCCCGCAATTTATTTATTTATCGAATAAGTGGGGGTACTTATCCCTCATTGCATTTTCAGATTCCCATGTTTCCTCGTCCATCATGTGGTTTTTCCACAAAACCTTTACCTGATTAATCACCATATTCCGTAACACTTGCTCCCTCTGGTCAAGAATCTGGACCGGTTGTTCCTCATAAGATAGGTTCTTTCCAGCTAAACTACCTATGCACTCAAAACATGAGATGGATCTGGTATATACTTTCTCAACATCGAAACATGAAAAACATTGTGTACCTGAGATAAACTCGGAGGTAAAGCCACTCGGTAAGCGACTGATCCAACTCTCTCTAGAATTTCATATGGTCCAATGAACCGTGGACTCAGCTTTCATTTCTTACCAAATTGCATCACACTTTTCCATGGTGAGACTTTGAGAAAAACATGATCACCTACCTCAAAAGAGAGATCCTTCCTCCTATTGTCTGCATAACTCTTCTGCCTACTCTGAGCTGTTCTCATGTGTTTTTGAATCAACTGAACTTTTTCTGCCATCTCTTCTACCAATTCTGGTCCCATCAACTTCCTTTCACCCACTTCATCCCAGAAAACTGGAGTTCGACACCGCTTCTCATATAACGCCTCAAATGGTGCCATATGTATACTGGAATGAAAACTGTTATTATATGAAAACTCAACCAAAGAAAGATGCTGGTCCCAACTTCCCTGATAATCCATCGAACAAGCTCGTAGCATATCCTCTAATGTCTGGATCATTCGTTCTGACTGCCCATATGATTGAGGATGAAATGTTGTACTAAAATTTAATTCAGTACCCAACGACTTCTGAAGGCCCTTCCAAATGTTAGAAGTAAACCTGAGATCACGATTGGATACAATGGATATAGGAACTCCATGAAACCTGACTATCTCTTTAAGGTACAATCAAGAAAGTTGATCTAGAGAGAAAGTATCTCGAATAGGAAGGAAATGAGCAGATTTAGTCAAGCGATCAACAATAAACCAGATTGCATTATTACCTCGAGGGGTCTTCGGCAATCCCACAATGAAGTCCATGGATATATTCTCCCATTTCCACTCTGGCACTGGTAAATGCTAAAGTATCCATTTCGGTAACTGCCTCTCTACTTTATCCTGCTGACAAGTCAAACACTTCACAGTAAAATCAGCAATATCTCTTTTCATTCCATCCCACCAGTAATACTCCCGCAGATCTTTGTACATCTTAGTACTGCCAGGATGAACTGAAAATGGAGAACTATGAGCATCACATGACAACTCTCTCTTCAACTGTGAATCACAATGCACACACAATATCTTCCCAAATCTCAAAACGCAATCATTATCAATGTTGAATTCAGGCAACATACCTTTCTGAACCAGCTCTACCTTTTTTTGCAGCTCACTGTCTTGCTTCTGTGCTTGCTTGATTCTGTCTGATAGAGAATATTTCACTGATACCTAAAACAAAACAGAAGAAAATCCTGCACCATCAACTTCTATGCTAACGTTCATCAAATCCTTAACCAAAGGATCACGTTCCAAACACAACATTGTTAATGAAGCATTACTTTTTCGACTCAGAGCATCAACCACTTTATTTTCTTATCCTGGATGATAATTAATTGTACAATCACAATCCTTGATTAATTCTAGCCATCTCTTCTGTCTCATGTTCAATTCTTTCTGAGTGAATATATACTTTAAACTTTTGTGATCGGTATATATTTCACACTTAACTCCATACAAATGATGCCTCCAAATTTTTAAAGCGAAAACAACAACAGCTAATTCAAAATCATGTGTAGGGTAATTTACCTCATGAGTTTTCAACTGACGCGAAGCATAAGAAATTACCTGATCATTCTGCATAAGGACACAACCAAGTCCTTTCAATGAAACATCACTGTGGATAATAAACTCACCATTCCTGGAAGGAAGTGCCAAAACTGGAGCATTCACCAATCTTCTTTTCAGTTCCTAAAAACAATCATCACATTCTTTTGTCCGGATAAACTTAACACTCTTCCGAGTTAGCTTAGTCATTAGACTAGATAACCGTGAAAAATTTCTAACAAAACTTCGGTAATAGCCTGCCAAACCAAGGAAACTATGAATCTCAGTTATATTTGTGGGTCTTGGCCATTCCTCCACAACCTTTGTTTTTGCAGGATCAACAGTTATGCCATCTTTAGAAACAATATGACCAAGGAAAGAAATTTGTTGCAACCAAAACTCACAGTTGCTGAATTTCCCATAAAATTTCTTTTCTTTCAAGGTTTGAAAAAATAACCCTTAAATTTCTTTCATGCTCTTATTTACTTTTAGAAAACACCAAAATATCATCAATGAAAACAACCACAAACTTATAAAAGAACTCATGGAAAATTATATTCATTAAGTCCATGAATACATCAGGTGCATTGGTTATCCCAAAAGGCTTTACTACAAATTCATAATGGATATATCTTGTACGAAATGTAGTCTTCGGAAAATCTGCCTCCTTTACCTTCAGCTGATGGTACCTCGATCTCAGGTCAATCTTTGAAAAATACTGAGCTCCCTGGAGCTGATCAAACAAATCATCGATATGAGGAAAAGGATATTTTTTCTTAACAGTGATGTTATTCAAGGCCCTATAATCAATGCAAAGTCTCATAGAACCATCTTTATTTTTAACAAATAAAACAGGAGCACCCCATGGTGATGTGCTAGGTCGAATGAAACCTTTCTCTAATAAATCTTGCAATTGCTCCTTTAACTCTAAAAGTTCAATTTGATCCATTCAATAAGGGGGTTCTAAAATTGGCTTAGCATCAAGAACTAAGTCTACAGTAAACTCAACTTCTCAATCTGGTATTATTCTAGGAAACTCATCAGGAAAAACATCAAGATACTCATTTACCACTGGCACATCATTAATATGAACAGTTCCTTTATTTTCAATGATGTGGCAATGTAACATTCATTTCCATCTTTTACAAGTTTCTCGGCCTCTTGATATGTTATCAACAGTAAGGGTTCTTTCTTGTACACAAACTGAAAATATTTCTGAAATGAAACCATTTTAGCTCTGCAGTCAATCTTAGAATGGTAAATAGAGAGCCAATCCATACCCAGGATAACATCAAACTCTACTAGAGGTAAAAAAATAAGGTTTTCAAGTAGGTTATTTCCACAGATAAGGATAGGAAGATTCTTATAAATTATTTTTGCCTCAACATTTCCCCCAGGTGTTTTTACCAGAAGTTCAGGAGTCATTTCTTGAGATGGTATTCCAATTTTACTAGAAAAGTTTTCAGAGATGAAAGAACGTGTAGACCACGAATCAAACAACACACTGGAATAATCTAAAAAAATAAACAAAGTACCTGATACAACTTCATTTGACGGCCCGAAATCTACTGAAGTAGTGCAAGGGATTTCGCCACCCCTTTCTGCTTGTAGTCTAACTGCTTCCCATCACTCAAGCTCTTTGTCGGACACTCGTTTGCATAGTGACCCATATCATTGCACTTAAAACATTTCACTAACTGTAAATCAAATTAAGTCTTACCATCACCATGATCTTTTTTAGTGAAATCACGAGCTTTATGTCCCATCTTACCGCATCGGTAGCACTTTCCAGAATTCAAAAGACATTCCCCAGCATGCCTTTTCCCACATTTATCACAAACTGGAAACTTAGTTTTCTTACAGTCAGACCTTTTTGAAGAATTATTTCCTATCTCCTGCCACCTCGGTCTCTTCTTCTGCTGGTTTTTATAGAACACTTAATCATCGACAAACTCCATTTCCACCTTCTCAGCACATCAAAAAAGATTTTTATTACTTTTAAACTCATGAGAAGCCAAATCCCTTTGATATTTTGGCTTTAATCCTGAGTAAAAACGATTGATTTTTCTATCAAGGTCTTGAATAAAATTTTGAGCATACCTTGCCAATCGAGTGAACCTTTCTTCATAGGAAGCCATTGAGTCTTCCTCTTTCCTCAATTCTGGGAATTGTATTTCCATCCTAAGTCGAACAGCCTTAGGAAAATACTTCTCAAGAAACATACCTTTGAATTCATCCCAGTCGAGAGCATCAATCTCATCAGCGTCCCTGATATTTTTAACCATCGACCACCACCGATCTGCTTCACCCTCCAAACGATAAATAACAAGACTAACCTTTTGATTGTCTGAACACCCCATGACATCGAAAATCTTCTCCAGCACTTTAATCCACCCTTCAGCTAGCACATGGTCAGATGATCCTCTGAATGATGGGGGATGTTGCCTCATGAAATGTTCAACCACTGACATGTTCCTCTGCGGTTGATCTGGCTGATCTCGTGCATGGATACCACCTCTATTTATTTCTTGATTCAACTACGACATTACTGCAATAAACTGTTCAGTTCCAATTCCGACCATCTCAGGATGGTGATTCAGAAGGTTATTTGCTTCTGTATTCCTTCCTAGCACTGCTTCCCTGTTTCCTCTGCGGAAAACCATTCTGAACAAACATGTCTTAGATGAAGCAACATGGTAATCTTCAAATGCTATATCATTTCAATTTGACCATAAAAAAAGATTTTTGGATAATCATTTAATAGAATTATAACTCCTAAAGTTATCTAAACCGACCTTTGATACCAACTATAAGGCCCCAACCTTAATCCTTACTTAATCTTGAGTAATTACAAGATTACACGTTGAAGATATTTTCAGGTTTATAGTTTTAGAGAATTAGATCATAAAACATACATTACATCCCACATTTAAACAAAGTGGTTACAATAAAAGATAGTATTTATTTTTCCCATCAACGGAAACATATTGAAAATAAAACATGGATTCTTTCTTGACACTTCCTTGACACTGTCATCTTATCATGTACCTTTCCCTTGACCTGTGAAAAACATTTCAAAAAAACTTGGGATGAGCATAAAAAGCTCAGTATGGGTTATAAAAATATGGAAAGGAAACATAAGTTCATATATACATAAGAATGAAATCATACTTTACCCATAAAACATAAGCACTCTGACATACCTCATAAAATCATGAATAAATCATATAAATCATAAGACATAAAGGTAACTTGAGGCATTCATAACATTCTTACGTAGGGAGTAACCCTCTTGGTTATGTTTGGAATACCCATCACAGTATATTCCCTAAATCTCTTCGGAGAAACCTTAACGTTTCACTGCTTCGCGTTACCCAATGCATTGGAGAGCTATATCGGGCTCACCCACCCTTATTTTATCACAGAACCACCCGTCTACATAAAAATGCCCAAGAACCACAACATAATCGTATCAAATAAAACATGCATAAAGGAAACATAACATTTCCACTTTTCAATCACAAGATATCAATACAACACATTGATATAAAAACATTATGAAACCCATTTTCAATACCAAAATAATAGATAAGTAAAACATGGTATTTATTTTTCTTTTAAAAAAAGGTATGGCTTGTAGCGGAAGCCGAAACTCAAATAATGGTCATGGCGGTAGAGAAGTCGTTGTCGCCGCATACGTATGACAAAAACATTCCCTTTTTTCATTTAGTAAAGCGGTTCGTATAAAAAATAATCATTTTGGATAAATGTAAAAGTCAAAGTGGTTTATACACCGTAAAAAAAGTTGTGTATAAAATAAAATATGACTCAATGAAAGGAGATTGAGACGAAGTCCCATACCTCGGGTCCGACTTGGCTCGGTCGTTCTTTAATATCCTGAGTAATAAACTTGAGTTAATTTCTACTCGTTTAAGAACCTTTTTCATGTTCATTATTCCTTTTATATCACTTATTTCCATGTCATGTACACTATGTAATTATTTAAGTTAATAACGGTCATTTTAACGATCATTGGTACTTGAGTTAAAAATAAACCCTTTATAATTACAGGTTTTTCATGTATCCATTATATCCAGAATGGTATTCATGATGTAGATATCATATATGTCATATATATCCAGTACATGCATGCATTTATAATATTACATAATCATTTAGAGGTAAGAAATGAAATGCACTGTTCATGGAGACGGTAAGCCGTACGTACGCATGAATGCTACTTTCATTTCTATTTCGTATTTTTATGGAATGGAATCATAATTATATAAAGATATATTATAATTCCAGTATAATATCATATATAATACCATTAATTAAATCCTTTATACGTCCAACATATGGCATTAACAAAATCAAATCACTTTGAGGGGGCGGTAGTCCACACTTCCTAAAATGAAGATATTGCGTATACCCATAATGGTAACCATAAAGGTTTGACATAAATGAAAAATACAAAAGATTAAGTAAAACATAAAAATATTATATATCATATATAAATATAGTGACATCTTAATGGCCACCTTTGAAGGTGTTAGAAGAATATTGAACAATAATCGTTTCGTGAGGCAGAAATTCGCCATCCACATAAACATTATGTTCTTTAACCATTAGATGTAGGTGTGTGTAAGTGTATATCTAATAATTCTTATAAAAACATCCTAGTATATTGAAGATACTGGAGTTGTAACAAAAGAAATGAATAAAAAGAGTTTAGGGGGTTGGAGAAGCAAAATAAAACAAAAGGACTCAAGTGAAGACATTACTTTAAAATCGGGTAACTCCCTTTAGTTTGAGATCAAAGGCTTCCTTGGGAATACTTCTGCCCAAAGTGAGGCTTCAAGGAGTAAGAGAGGGAAGTGGAGAGAAAAAATGGGCAGGGTTTGGCCGAGTTAAAGGCTTTGGAAGTGTGGGTAAAGAGGTTGAGGTGGGGGCCTTTTATTAGAGGAGAGGAGGGGCACTCTTGGAAAGTAAAGAAATTTTACTCTATTTTAAAATGCTTTTCGGATTCAAAAGGTCCCACATTGATATAATTAGAGTCTAAGGTGATAAGGGTTCGAAATATACCCATAAAATAGGTTTTGGTCATGTTTAGGTCATAGATTTTACTTTATCTTTTTATTTTATTTAAATCCTTTATTAATGATGTAATCGCTGCATCATCATGATGTCATAAATAATTTAATATATTTAATGTCTAAAAATTATAAAAAAAATATCATGATGTAGGAAATCGTTTTATATTTCTAATGAATATTTATAGTCAAAAATAGGACTTGTATAACCCCATGTAAAAATTGTTTTAGTAAAACATCTCATGTTTATGTCATTTTTACTTTACATTAAATAAAAAGTTATTTATGTCATTTCCCAACCAAAGTGGCTCCATGGGGTCCCCAAGTTGACCCATGGATTTTCTTGGTCGGCCATGACACATCCAATGAGGGTAGTACATGTGTCAAGCTCATCTCATATTATTTAAACATTATTTTTACCTTAAACTACACTAATTACCTCTAATCGCGATTAAGAACTTAAAAGTTACTATTCACCAATAAATTATTTTAATCTCATTGAACCAAATTTTACTTCTTAATGACAACCATTTATGTCGGATTTTTGAAAATCAAATCACTGAAGTGGGAAAGTTTCATTTAAACGAAAAAATCAGTTTCTTTAACTACCACTTAGTGGATTCACTATTCATCAAAAATTGAAGTTTTTCAGAAAAATACCAAAACTTCACCCTAAGATATATTTGATATTCCAAATTCAAAAATGATGTATATTTTGAATAATTCAAATCATAAAAGTTACATTAATTAATTTAATAATTAATTCCCGTTGTCATGACAAATAGCGTGTTTTTATGAAACAATAAGTATCAAAATATTGACACCAGTTTAAGTCCAATTTCAAAGTGAAATTGATTCCAATGAACACCATTGGATTAAATGGTAAAAATATATTCTAATTTCACTGCAAAACCAATTCAAAAGATAATCTAATCTTATAAATAAATTAGATTAAAAAGAGGTTTTGAATTAAAATACAACATTTTTCACTATTCATTAAAAAAATGAACTTTATCGGAAAAATACCAAAAATTCACCCAAAGTAAATTTTGATGTCCCAATCATAAAGGATAAGTTTAATTTGACAAACATATATTAAAAAATTGTTAAAATATAGATTTAAAAATGTTTTTCCCCTAAAAGGCAGTAAAACAATCTTTTAAAAATATTAGTGTATTCCATGCTTAAGATTGGATTTACTTTCATTTTAAGCATCTAAAACACTATCTAATTCATTAATAGACATAGATAAAAATATCTATTTTTCATTACTTACTTGGGATGTTACAGTATATACATATTCCAACCACTCTATTAAGTCTCTTTTCAATTATATGATATTTATAAGGGACTGGTCTTTTTAAAAAACTCTTTTAAAAATTTTGTTTTACGAAATTCGAAAGAAATGTTTTTATGAAATTATTCATGTTTTATGATTATGTTATGTTTCATATGATTTTTTTATGATGAAGGATGGGAACTATATTTCCCTCTTATGTATTGGGTATGTGTAATCTAGAGGCCGTCCGTATGGTTACTCCAAGTGTAACTACGATGGTTACCAAAATTGTATGGTAACCGTGAGGGTTAAAAATTTAAAGGTAGCTGAGAGGGTAACTAGATTATGTAAGGAATTCCCTAAGATACCTTTATAGTTCTATTTATGTTCTTATGTTTTGTGGGGATCTTGTGGAAAAATCATGTTTCACAAATTATATATGGGTGACAAGTATGTCTTTTGAAAATGATTTCATACGTTAGAAGTATTCACAAAATAATGTGTTATTTCCTTGTTTTTATACCCCTTACTGATATTTTTATGCTCATACCATGTTTTTAAATGATTTTCACAGGTTATAAGTATTTGTAAGACAAAGAAGGAAGCAAAGTAAAATATTTGATGAATTTTCAAATAAATCATGTTTTATTTGAAAGGTTTTAGATTTTGGAAGAAATGTGTATAGTCTTTATAGTATCCACTATGTATTACTGTGTAATGCCATGAATGTGTTATGTCACTTTTCTCTAAATCTCTAAACTTGAATAGATCCTCAATTTGAAAGAATTTATTTATTGAGTAAATTGAAGATTATGTAATGTAATAAGGGTGGTTTCTTATAGTTGGTATCAGAGTATAGTTTAGATAACTTTAGGGGATAGGGTGATTTTAATAAAATACAAAAAATTATTTTTAATCTATGATTAATTTAAAATGTTAAAGCATTTAATTTTTACCATGTTGCTTCGACTGAGATTTGTTTTTCCAAAATGGTTGTCTGAAGAAGAAATAGGGAAGATGAAGAAGAGAGGCACCGACAGAATGATATTCTTTTGAATATGCAGCCCAGAATTGTATGGATTGTAACCAAGAAGTTTGTAATAGTAATGGTTCATCTAACGTAGGAAATAAATAGTGGTGGTGTCCATGAAAGGGAATAACTAGAGGGACCACAACAGAACATGATGATAGTGGAACATTTTACAAGGCAACACCCTCCATCTTTCAATGGATCTTATGAACTAGTAGTAGATGAAGGATTAATTAAAGATCTTGAAAAGATTTTTGATGTTTTGGGATGTTTATATAATCAAAAGGTAAGTCTTTACATTTATCTATTTGAATGTGAAGCTGATCAGTGGAGGTCAATGGTCAAGAATATCAGGGATTGATAGGATGTTGATTCCTTAGAGTAGGATGAATTTAAAAGTCATTTCCTAGAAAAAATATTTTCCAAAGGTGGTTATACAAAGGATGGAGAAGAAATTACTTGAATTGGAGAAAACTTAAGATGATTCAGTGGCTGTGTATGAAGATAAATTCACTTTACTGGCATGGTATTATCCAAATATTATTTTGGATCTTGATAGAAAAGTCAATAGCTTTTATTCAGGATTAAAGCCAAGGTATCAAAGGGTGTTGGCATCTCGTGAATTCATATGTTATGAGAAACTTGTCTGATGTGATAAGAGGGTAGAGGTAAAGTTTGATGATGATCATATAAATTTTGACAACATAGATAGGAGGGGGTCCAGATGGAATATTATGGGTAAGAATCAACCAAATAAACTTGAAGGTAAGAAAATCTAGTTTTCAATTTGTGAAAAGTGTGGCATAAAGAATCCTAGGGAATGCCTTACCAAAACTAAGAAGTGTTTTTGATGTGGTAGGATTGGACATATGGCCCAAGATTTTAATGGAAATGATCCTAAGACTAATACTGAAAATCAAACTATTAAGTGTTTTAAATGTAGTGAGATGAGTCATTATTAAAATGCCTACCTTAAGAGAGATCCAAATGATGGAAAGAAGCCAGAATATAAGTAGAAAGGTGTTGTGAGATCCTTTGTGACAACTTCAGCCGATGTTGGGCCATCTAATGAAGTTGTATCTGGTACTTTTTTTCGTTTACTCATATTTTTCTATGGTTTTGTTTGATATGGGGTCTACACATTCATTTATTTCTGAGGAATGTTCTGGTAAATTGGAAATGTAACCTCAACAAATGAGACCAGAACTTATTGTTAAAACACTAGGAGGGAAATATTATAACAAATATGAATAATAATAATCGTTCTATTGTGGTATGTGGGAAGACATTACCTTCAAACCATGTTGTTTTCCCCTTAGTATAGTTTTATTTGATTCTAGGAATAGATTGGATTCCTTTTTATCATATGAAGATTGATTGTAGAGATAAAGAAGTTGTTTATCATAAATAGTTTCAGTTTGTATACAAAAATGATCCCATATAATTGATAACATATTAGGAAGCTGAGAAACTGTTGAAAGATGGAAATGAAAGTCGTCTTACCCATATTTTTGAAAACAAGGGAACTGTTCAAATTAATAATGTGCCAGTTTTAAATGAATACCTAACTATTTTTCATAATGAGTTTCCCGATGTCATACCTGATCAGGAAGTTGAATTCGAAATTGAATCAGTTTATAATTCTAATACCATTTCAAAACCCCCATATCGTATGGCTCAAATGGAACTTCGTAAATTGAAAAATTAGTTGTAGGATTATGCTTGATATAGGCTTCATTCATCCTAGAACTTCACCATGGGGTGCCCCTATTTTGTTCGTTAAAAATAATGATGGTTCCATGATATCTTTCATTGATTATATATCTTTGAATAAAATCAATATTAAAAAAAGTATTCTTTTCCTCATATTAATGAATTATTTGATCAGCTTGAGGGAGATCAGTACTTTTCCAAGATTGAATCAAAATCCGGATACCATAAACTAATGGTGAATGAGGATGACATCTTGAAAAAATATTTTTGTACAAGATATAGGCATTATGAATTTGTTATTATTTTGTTTGGGTTAACTAATGAACCTTCTCTATTCATTGATATTATCAATAGAATATTTCAGGAGTTCATGGATAAGTTTGTGGTTGTGTTTATTGATTAAATTCTGTTATTTTCTAATAGTAATGAAGAGAATGAAAAACATATAAAAGTTGTTTTAAAAACCATAAAGGAAAATAAACTATATAGAAAATTCAGCATCTTTTATTTTTGGTTATAATTGATTTCTTTTCTTAAGAACATTGTAAATAAGGATTGAATAATAGTTAATCCTACCAAAACCAAAGTGGTTGATGAATGTACAAGACCCAAAAATGTTGCATAGATTCATAGTTTTATTAGTTTAGTTGGTTATTACTGACATTTTGTTAAAAATATTTCATGGTTATTTATCCCACTAACTAATTAACACGAAAATGGGTAAAATTTATTTGGATATAAGAATATGATGTTTGTTTTCTATAACTTATGAAGTGTTTGGTGAATTCTCTAGTTTTGTAATTGCCTTCCCAAAATGGTGAGTTTTTCATCTATAGTGATGCTTCATTAATGGGAATCAGTTGTGTTTTGATGCATAATGATCAGGTAATTGATTATTCTTCAAGACAACTAAAACCTCATCAATCAAATTATCCCCCACATGATTTGGAATTGGCAGTTGTGGTTTTTTGCTTTGAAAATTTTGAGGAATCATTTATATACAACTAAATGTAAAATATATACTGACCAAAAAAGTATAAAGTATGTATTTACTCAGAAGGAATTAAACATGAGGTAGAGAAGATGACTTTAATTGATAAAAGATAATGATTTCACGATCAATTACCATCCAGGAAAAGAAAAGTGGTGGATTACTTGAGTTGAAAACATCATTCATCATTAACCATGTCACATTTGGAAAATGATCCTTTGATTAATTATTTTGATGAATTTTGTCTCTGAAGATGTTGGTGCAAGAAATAACTCTATTTTGTTTTAGGTTTAAGTAAATTCATCATAATCAGATAGAATTAAGCAAGCATGGAAAGTAGACCACAAGCTATAAAAAAGGTTAGAATTCGTTAAAATGGGAAATTTTCTAGAATTTAACCTTGATAAAGATTGTGTTTTAAGGTCTGGTAAAAGTTAGTGCGTGCCTTATGATTCCTAGTTAAAGAAACAATTATTGTGCGAAGCTCATATTTCTCCATTTTCAGTTAATCTTAGAAGTACTAAGATGTAAAAAGACGTTTGGGAGCATTACTGGTGGGATGTAATGAAAAAGGGATATTATTGATTTTACCATGAATGTTTGACATGTCAATATGTTAAATTAGAGTGGAAGTTACTGAAGGGGATGCTTCAACAATTTCTAGTGGCAGAGTGGAAAAGGAAGAATTTATCCATCGACTTTGTTGTGAGACTAAAAATGACTTTTCGAGGTAACAATGCTACTTGGGTTATTATTGATCAGCGTAAAAAATCTGAACATTTTATTTATATTCAAGAAACAATGTCTTTGGATTAGTTTTCTAGAATATACATCAAAGTGATTTTTAGGTTACATGGAGTTCCTCTTTCCATTGTATATATTTATAATCCCAGGTTAACTTATAACCTTTAGAAGGGACTTCAGAAGTCATTAATCATAAAATCAAATTTTAGTACAACTTTTCATCCTCATTCAGATGGGATGTTAGAATGAACAATTTTGACTTTGGAGGATATTCTTCAAGCTTGTTCAATGGACTAACAGAGAAGTTGGGATCAATATCATTCTTTAGTTGAGTTTTCTTATAATAACATTTTACATTCCAGCATACAGATGTCACCTATTGAGGCATTGTATTAAAATAGGTGTCAAACTCCTTATATTTAGGATGAAGTTGGTGAACGAAAGTTTATGGGGACATAATTAGTAGAGGAAGTAGATGATAAAGTAAAGATGATCCAACAACACATGAGGATAGCTCAGTGTAGGAAGAAAAGTTATACAGATAACAGAAGGAAAAACTTTTCTTTTGAGGTAGGTGACCATGTTTTCCTTATAATATCACATTGGAAAAGTGTGATGAATTTTGGTACAAAAGGAAAGCTAAGTCCACAATTCATTGGTCCTTTTTAAATTATGGAGAATGTTTGTCAAGTTGCATACTGAGTAGCCTTTCCTCCAAGTTTGTCTCAGTTACATAGTGTTTTTCATGTTTCAATGTTGAGAAAGTATGTTCCAGATTCAACTCATGTCTTGAGCCCAGAAGTAGTTCAGTTGGAAGAGAACCTTTTGTATGAAGAGAAAACAGTTCCGATTCTAGATAGAAGGGAACATGTATTGTGGAATAAGGTAATCTACTAGGTAAAGGTTTTCTATAGAAACCACATGGTTGAAGAAGCAACATGGGATTATGAAAATTCTATGAGGGAAAGGTACCCTCACTTGTATAATAAGTAAATAAAATTGTGAGGATGTAATTTCCAAAAGGTGTGGATAATGTAACACCCCACGATTTTATAAAAATAAACTGAAATGCATGAAACTTTTTTATGTAAATATTTATAACTCATTTTTAAACATAATTTTCCACTTCTATGTTTTGAATTTCCAGAAAAAGTCATCTACAATTGTGATCAGTATGTTATTTCTAGTCTGAAAGAACCAACTTTTTCTTGGTGAATTGTAACATACCCATATAAATAGTAATATGAATACTAATATGAATATTAATATGACCCTTATGAATAGTAAATCATATTATTATTTTATTTTCTTAAGGTTATATGATAATGAGATTCCGATTAATTTTTTAAGGTGTTAAAAAAAGAGTTATAGAATTAAAATTTTTATATTTGAATAACTTATAATTTTATTTAAAAATTAAATTAATAATTTTTAGATTTTTTTTAAAAAATAGAGTTTATATTTGAATTCTATAGATCAAAAAATGGTTCAGGTATGTTATTTGTATTTTTCTGAAATAATTTAATTTTTGGTGAATAGTAAAAATATAGTTTGAGTTTCAGTGTGTTAAATGACATCATTACTGATGTAATAATGATGTAATAATTCTGGCCGACTTGTGTACAGTAAAAAATGTTATTAGGTGTCTTGAGTGGCTAATACCATGGTCAAATACGATCGCAAATCCCATGGTTTTTCAAATACCACGAATGAGGTGTCCCTTGGAAATTAATAAAATATTCCCCCATTTTTTCTATAAATACCATCACATTCCTTCATTACATTCATTCCAAATTCCTCCAAAATAATTCTCTTGTCTTATTACCTCCCTATTAGTCCTCCCAAGGTTTCTTTAAGCCCCCAAGGTCCCAACATTCATTTTTTAGGAATTAGTCTTCAAGGTAAGGGAATTCTTAACCTGATTTCCATTCATTGGGCTAACCTTCTACTTCATTACTTATGTGGTATTAAATATTTTTGTGTGATGAATATTATTTATATTATTGAGAATTATGTGTATTTATAGTGTACATAAATATTACCTCCACTCTATTAAGTCTCTCTTCAATTATATGTTATTTATAAGGGACTTTTATTTTAAAAAATATTTTAAAATTTTTGTTTTACAAAATTCAAATGAAATGTTTTTATGCACCAATTAATGTTTTTTGACTATGTTGTAGTTCTTGGGAATTTTTTATAATGGAGTTTGGGACCTATATTTCCCTCCAATGCATTTGGTATGTGTAATTTGGAGGTCATCTTTATGGTTACTCCAAATGTAACTACAATGTTTACAAAAATTATAAGGTAACCATGATGGTTACAAATTATATGTTAGCTGAGAGAGTTACAAGATTATATAAGTAATTTCCCAAAACACATTTATGGTTTTATTTATTTTCTTTTGTTTTGTGGTTGTCTTTTGTAAAAATCATGTTTCAAAAAGTAAGTATATATGGGTGACAAGTATGTCTTTTGAAAATGATTTCATACGTTACAAGTATTCATGGAATAATGTGTTCTTTCCTTTTTTTATACCCCTTAATGAGATTTTTGTGCTCATTAGAAGTATTTAAATGATTTTCACTGGTTATAAGGATATTTAAGAGAAATAAGGAATCCAAGTTAAATGTTTGAAGAATTTTCAATGAAATCATGTTTTATTTGAAATGTTTTATAATTTGGAAAAAATGAGTAATATTTTTATGGTATCCACTCTATATTAAAGTGTAGGGTCATGAATGTGTTATGTCCCTTTTCTCTATATCTATAATATTGAAAGGATACTCAATGTGAAAATAAGTGAATTTTTTGACAAAATTCAATATTATTTAATGTAATAAGGCAGGGTCCTTATAGTGGTCATGAAATGAAGTTATTCATTGCGTTTTTCCTTAGGATGCATTTCTTGGGGGTAAGGATTAAAAAACCAAGGAATTTACATTTTTAGCAGCCCACACTACAACATAATATTCCATACCATATAACTATTGGAAAGGCGACACCACACACACCTATACAAGCAATAATATAGAAGGGATCAACCCCCTTTTCTAGCTTAGGACCCCTATCACACAATCTTATAGGATACGTCTTAAAAGAGGGCATCATAATTTACCCAATGCATTTATCTATGAAAATTTCTTCCTATAATTTTTTATATTTATTTTAATGTGTTTCCCATTCCATATTTAAACACTCAAACCCCCATTTTTATTCTCAATAGATTCCTCTATCATTACTGGGTGTGACACCATTATTCCCATCCTCCTTGTGTCATTTTTTTTTCTAATTACATCTATGATCTATAATAAATTACATAAGTATGTGATGTCTTCCCATCCTTTTGGTCATTCTTCCATATTTTTGGATATGGATTTAAAGTTACAACTTCTTCGGAATTTAATGATACGTTTCTAGAAGTTTAGCGACACTTTTAAATAATTTTTTCATTTTAAATCAGTTTATAATGGATTTCACCTATTTATAAGTGGGTTCACTTGGTTATAGTTAGAGGTTTCATAAGTTTTATTTTTTTTATAATCCATGAAAATATGTTTTTTTAATATGTTTTATAATAGTTTTAATAATTTATTGAATAATTTTTTATATATATATGTGATATTTTTTTGAAAACAATTTACTTTATTTTGGGATCTAAAATTGATTTATAATGAATATTTTTATTGCAATAAGGTGATGTAAACAAAAAAATGATTTATATTATATGGTTTAAAATGGGAAAAACACATCCCTGGGAAGGGGAAATTAGATGGTAGGTTAAGTACCTATTTCATAAGGCTATGATAAGCATGATTAGATGTGGAATTCTATACCATTAATAGTAATAATTATTTAAGACTAAAATAAATTATCTATGATGTGATAGGGAGTCACATGGATTGTTATCCCATTACCATTTATCCTTAAGATTATTCTCCACACATTTGTGAATTAACTTGATTGGGATTCGTTAAATCACTATGTTGAGTGTGGATATGTTATATAATTGTCCCTATATACATTAGGGAATTCACCAATCTTATCTTAAACTTATTTTATTATTTTGAATTTACTCATCTATTATTAACTGTTAACTATTGTTTATCTTTAAAAATGATAAAATATTATTTTGATATGTTTTAATTCCAAAAATATCATTCAAAGATTTATTTAAGAAACATAAAATATGAAACAAATAATGGGATAATATTATTAAAGTTATTCTCATACACTATATACACTCAATATGTGTATGTAGAAATTGATATGACTAATACAGTTAAAGAAAATACATAACTTGGTTTTGGTGTGAACTCATTTTAGAAGGGAATGTATAATATTGGTGAAATGTTAATGGGTCGATCCCTCATGTCACATAGATCTAGTTTTTTAATATATTTTTTATATTTTTTATTAAAATTATGTAACTTCAAATTTTGATTCCCATAATATTTATTTTTTATAAAAATCCTCTTGACTCTTATTTTTGGTTATTCAATAGATGATGTATATATTTTAATTGTATTAGTCATTATATCCCCTTGAATTTATTAGGTTTATTGTTTAATTTTTAACATTATTCTTGTTTTGTCAATGAGAATAGTAATTTCCAACCTATTCCAAGGTTGTGATGGTCTTCGCTGTTGGATTTTTTTAAAATATTTTCATTGGGTATGTTGTTACCAATGAAAATTATCGATTCCCCGAAACCAGTTTCCAACCCATGTACAAAATAAATTCCATTAAGCACTTCCAATGGTTGAATAATGTATTTGGTGACTTGGGTTGGTTCATGAAATTATAGAATTCCTATATAATATTTTTTTTCACCATATATATTGTTATCATATATTAAAAGGGACTGGAAGAAAAGGGGGAGAATTTTCTAAATGTATTAATGACCTTATTAAACGAGAATCTGAATTCCAATGTTATAATGTATGAATTATATATACAAAAAGTAGCATTATGATTAAGTGTAATGATAAGAAAGTGTATATTTATCAATAATTAAAATATAGATTTGATTATTGAATTATCGAAGCTAAAAACTATAATGGATATTTATATTATCATGAATTTTCTGGATACTTATAGATTTATCAAGATTATCCAACACTCTTACTTAGTTTAATTATAAGAGAGTGAATTTTAACTATATAGAAGAATGTGAAGAAAACATAAAATATATTTTTAAGAGGTTGGTCCCTAAACCTATAATCAAACAACCTTATATTTGAGAAGGGTTCTAGATATAATTTTATTCTTCAACCATGAAATATTATAAAGTGTTGTCTTATTCCCAATTTTATTTAAAAGATCACGAGAAAAACTAACCAACAAATCAGTTGGATTTAGAAGTGATAATATTTTTATTAGATATTTTTGTTCATTATGTTTTTTTGTGAATATATATATTTATATTAATCATTATTTTTAAATTATATATTCACATAGATAAAACTTAACACAAACCAAGGTGATGGTTATAATTGATGAAATATAATTATTACTCAATACATTACAATTTTATAAAGGAAAATAACTTGGATAATAATATAAACAAAGGGAATCATACAACTATATCTATGATTTGGATTACAAAATGAATCACCATTGGTAATTAAATGATGAAAGAAAAATAAGAATGAAATGAAATAATTATTAATTTTACCCAATGATTTCAAAATCGTCCATCCTTATTAATATTATTTAGGTATAGAGGGATGAAATGGAGCATCATATTATGGTGTTAAATATTCCTCATTTTAACCACGAATAATATAGTGTTTTATATTTTTTAAATTGAATATGGGTCCCACTATTACATGATTAATAGAGTTATTTTATGATGAACGTTTCTCATCATTCCCTATTCCAAAAACATGTATAAAAATGTATATAAATCATTAAGATAACATCTCATGGGATAAAAAATAGTGTGGTATTTGTTTGTATACATCATGATTCTTGGTCTTCTAGTATTATGTGGATGGATTTTAGATGTCCATGGGGTGATGGAACCATTACCAACACATACAATGTTATGGGGGAAAATAACATTGCTTTTTATTAATTTTCACCCTAATACCTCTAAAGGAAATAATTATTTTTATGTTGGGGGAAATAAATATTTTTATAAATTACTTAGAATTTAATAATATTTCCCACTTGATAATCTTTATAATATATATATTATAGAAGTGGAATGTTTTTTAGAGAGAACATTTTACTTTACTTGATTGATATCAAGGTTTTAATACAATTTTATTGAAATATTTTCAGAAATAATTGAATTAAAAAATAATATTCATCATTTGTTGTCATCAGAAACATCGGTCTTATAGTAAATATTAAAATAAAATTTTATATTTTTATGACGTATTGAAATATTTCTTGATGCAATTTAATTAATTTGGGATCATCATCTTCCACTGGTTTAGTTCTAACATAATAATAGTTTTTATATATGAATTAAAAAAACATATAAAGATGTATACAAGAAGAGTTAGACAACTCTAATATGTTAGGATGAATTTGGGGTGAAAAATATTTTAAGACCAAATAATTATACATAAATAAAGTAAACGATTCAAACCATTTATCAATATATTAAAGTTAAATTTTTTTGATGGAAGTGATATATGGGTAAGATTAAATGATGTTAATATTTTCATTTAGGTTAAGATGTATTCAATAAAATATAACTATTAAAAAATTTTATGATATATTTAGAAAATGGGAATGGTGAGGAATTTATTAATTATAACATTTGATAATATTGATAACATTAATGCTATATCATATAAACTAGGGACTCTATCAAACCTATTGAATGATCATTATTTATTCATTGTATTAAATTTTAAGAAATTCCTAGAAGATATATAACATACACTAAACTTCAAGGTTTTAAAACATGAGCATGATATCTCTTCTAAAGATAAATTCGTTTATATATTGGATCATAAGAATATTATACTAAAAAACAAGTATAATAACCTAATAAATGCCTTATGAAAAAATAGTAAATTTTAGAAATTGATAGTAAAAACCTACGATATAGTGAGAAAAAATTTCCTTATCATATTCATTGAAGAAATGAAATTCTGAGGGGACCATTGTTTAAGGGGGTAGTATAAAAACCCATGATTTAATCTGAAATTTACATGAGTAATTTCCATGTTTAAAACAAGATGTTCATCATAAAAAAAAATATCCAATGAGTTCATTCATCAAATAGATATATTACAATATAAAGTACCACTAATAATACACTTAAATATATTAATTCTAATTGAAAAAATTTAAGAGGAATATAAAATCATATAAATAATAAAACTAAATTCTTAACATGTTAGTATTCATGACGACTCATAAAAATCATAAAATCGTGTATAAATATTGAAAAAATAAAAATAAAAATAAAAATTTGGAAGAATATCTTAATAAACTAAGATACTAATTATTTGGGAAGTATATATGATTTTATATGTGAATGGAAAAGAGTTTTTTTAGTGTTATATGTATGTTGTCTATAAATATGTATACTTTAAATACTACAAAATTAGATTTTAAATAGAACATGGAATTGTTAGTGCTATATAAAAGTGATGATAAAGGAACCCTCTATCAGCACTTGAAAATGCGATGATAAAAGACCCTTTTATCAATGCTAAGATATCGATGATAAAAGAGGAACTTTATCATCGCTAAAAAACCACTAATAAAGGTGGTCACCTTACTAGTACTTGTGACAATGTGCTGATAAAGACCCCTTTATCTATGCTATCAAAGAAGAATAAATAAATTGGGGCCATTATTATCTCTAGTAAAAAAGCACTGCTTAAGGTGTGGTCTTTATCAGTGCTTTTTTACTAGCAATGATACAGGGTAAATTTCATAAATAATATTAAATAATAAAATTTGTATTTTATTATAAAAATATATTAATATATATATGTATATAATATATCTTAATAAATATTATTTATATAAGGCTAAATATGCTTTTACAGTTAATATATTAGATATTTAATGAATGATGGACTATACAGTAATTAAAATAACAATATTAATTGACAATTTTTCTAATTATTATAGAGTATTATTCATTTAATAACAATTCAAATATATAAAAATTGAAAATATTAATAAATGATCTAAAATATGCAGAAAATGTGCCTCGAACTTAAAATGACAATAGCTTTTGATATGAGTGTCCATTTTTGGTATACCACATCTAAAATTAGTTTATGTGTTGGGCTTTATCCACTAGTGACCTAGGGGAACCACTGTCCAATTTTGTTATGCCAAAAAAGGCCATGAAGGCCTCTAAAAACTATTTTTTTTAGTCAGTGAATCCTAATTTTTTAACAATCGATTAAATTTCATCCTCATTTATGTGGGTCTTATTATATTTTTTATGGAGACTCAATTTATTCAAAGGTATTAAATTCATATTGATATTATGGTTTGAAGGTTCTATAATTTTTCACATTTTACTATTATTTATAATCAAATATAAAATAAATATATAATATTTTTTATACATCAACACATAAAAAATTAATTTTACTAATAAATATTTAAACATATTTACATAAAAAATACATTTCTTAATATATAAACCTTATATATATAAAAATTAATATTCATTTTATTTTAAGTACAAATGTATGAATATTTTTATATCCATTCAAATTAATATATATATATATATATATAATGTATGTATATATATATATATATGTCTGTATTAACAAATAGATGAATACCAATCAATAAATTTTACTATATTTATATAAATTTTAATATAAAATATATGTAAATAAATGTAAACATGTAATATTATATTTATAGATGTATATATATATATATCTAAACAAATATGTGTCTGTATGTTTGTATTTATAAACACACACACACACACAAACATCGTATATATTTTTATTTTACAATATTTATATATATATATAAACATATATATAAATATACAGATAAGAAATGTAATGAAATATATATAAATATATAGATATATCATAAAATTGAAACCAAAACAATAATGGGGAGTGGAAAAGGTGTGATCGTATGAGCTAAAGGGCTCAGGTTCGAAACATGATAGAGGTAGGGGAAAGCAAGGGATGGTGGAATTTTCTAAAGCACTGATAAAATGGGGGGAGAGGCTGGGAATTCCTGTTAAAATGTTGTGTGGGAATAGGTTAAAAAAATAGCCACACTTTATCAGTAGGGCTATTATCAGTATTTTTTTAGCATTGATAAAGAGGGCCTTTTACATTACTAAAAAATAACTCATATAGAAGACCTATAAAAATGATAAAAAATGCACTAATAAAGGTGTCTTTTATTAGTGAATTTACAAGTGTTGTTAAATCCACCCCTTTAACATCACGGGTATTATCTGTTCTTTTATTGCGATGATAATGCCCTTTTATCAACTCTATTAAAAGACATATTTATAGTAGTAATTGGTGATGATCCCTCAAGGAATTAGTTACTATATGGGGAATTAAGACATCCAAAATTGGTACATAGTCAACATATAATATATATTTACACTAATGGATAGATTATTCTCTAAAAACATTACTCTATTGGGTATCTTTTTTAGAAAAATATTCCTTTGAGAGACTTTTTTTACAAGTCTCTTGAGATGATCATTCATGAGTTTTACTTGTGTTTTATGGTTTTATTTAATGTCAAATAGCCCTTGGATTTAGTATTGAAACATTAAATATTAATATTCTTTAAATGAATGTATAATTTCAAAAAAATCACAGACTATCTCATAGTGATTAGGAAACTAACTTATGTTTATTAGCTTGGAATACATCTTTTGTAAAGTAAGGAAAATAACCTTTTTTAAGTGAGGATGTTGATGTATTTTTTCTTTCAAAATTCAATACTCTATAAGGAAGGAAACAATTTTTTTTAGGTTCTTTCTATAATATAATTTTTAATGTAAATTTATATTGATCATGGATTTTTCCTAGAGATTTAATGTTTGAGTTTAATGTCTACCAATTTGGGGGGATATCTGTCTTTAAAAACAAATTATAGTATAAATAAAGATAATGTTTTTACATTTTCTATTTAAGGAAAACCTTTCTATAATCCCTTGTGTTACTCACTTAGGGAATCCATGACATGGTTTGGGTGATTATGGAATGCATATATGGTAAAAATCATTTTACTTATTGGTCATGAATATGGAGTTGGAAAATTATGTCATGGTGCACAAACAACAATACAATAATCTTTGTAGATGATATATTTCTGGTGATTAAATTACAAACAAAATTCATGGGAGAAAAGGATTATGGTTGTTGTTTTAATATTTTAATTTAACTATTAAAAGTAAAAATTGGTTCATTATGTAAATCCATGGTTTTGAATGGAATTATATAAATGAACATTTTTTATTATAAATTTTGAGATAAATAATTGAAATAGGTGAAGTTAATTTTTTTTGAATAATATTTAAAAATCAATTTTAGTGGTTTGGGTATAACATCCTTGTTCATAATAATTTTTTAGTTAATTTCATTTTTAGGAGGATGTAAAAATAATAAATAATTATTTTTACCCCTTAAGAGGATATTTATTCCATTCATTTCACATTAAGGCTTATAATAGTGTAACAGACCGATCCCAGTTACCCAGAGTCAGTGCATTATTTTAATACATTGGCATAATTACAAGGAATCAAGTCCTGAAGGAACGATCAGTTTAGCAGTCTTGGAAAATAGATTACATACATGAATGTTACATTACACTTTATAACATACAAAACAACATAAATAATTCTTTATGAATGCCGTTATTTCCTTGGAAAAACCCTTCATATCAATCACAATACACTTCTTGGAATCTTGGTAAAAATAAAACATAGAAAGGGGTGAGCTCACATGCTTAGTAAGGATAATAATACAACAGAAACATTCATAAATAAGCATAAAAATTTAAGACAATGTATAACTAAAACAAAATCCTTTTAAACATGAACTTCACCATAATATGACAAAAATAAAATGAAGTAATGCCATTTAATTATTCACATGGATATTCTACTTGTCGAATAATCAAATTCAATATCACTAACAACTTTCATCTTAATTGGATGCATAATGCCAGACTACCATAACCACATAGTCAAGACCCTGTGCCAAGACTACAAATAATATTTTGTCAATGCCTTGTTCCAAGACACTAGTTTGTCTCATGTGACCTACCGATGCATCTAGGAGCTATAACAGGCTCCAAATGTCACTTACTAAGTCCAATGCATTCCTCATATGAAAAGGTTTAAACATAACATAAACATTCATATTAAAACTAACATACGAAATGTCAATAATTTATCCAAAAACCATAAATGGTATAAAAATAACACATCTATAGTCAAACATATCACA
The DNA here is from genome assembly GCA_963277665.1 of Viscum album. Taxonomy (NCBI): domain Eukaryota; kingdom Viridiplantae; phylum Streptophyta; class Magnoliopsida; order Santalales; family Viscaceae; genus Viscum; species Viscum album. The sequence continues at coordinate 1,880,384,999 of OY728161.1, forward strand.
AAACATTTAATAAAATATGGAATATTTGTATCATAATAAATCATCTTCAAACAAGTTTAAAATCCATCAATGGATGTTGACATAGATGAAAATGATTTGAAAAACTCTTTGAGAGAAATACCCCTTTTTCATGAAAACATTAAAAAGTCACACAATTTAGTAAGGAAGAAATTTAAAGACATTTTTGAATAAAAGTTTCCCATACCAATTTGAAAATTTTGAACGGAATTATCATTTTAATAACATTCATGTCCATATAAATAATTCCTTAAAAACCATTTTGAAGACATGGACATTAATGAGAAAGATTTAGAAGAATAAATATTTAAAAATTTTGAAATGATGTTTTTGTAAAAAATTTCCTTAATATAATCTCTTTGAAAACTATTTCATGAAACTTGGACATGGATAATAAATATTTCCCATTAGATACTTACGTAAAAACAACCTCAGATAATAAAGAGATTGTGAAATTAACCCTTACCAATTTGGTAACATACGAAAAATACACCGCATGAAAGAGGTATCATACAATTAATATGTAGATACACATAAATTAAAGTGTATTACACAAAGAATACAATTATGGGAAGTACATACACCACACAAAAGGTAATAGTGCTAATATGGCACGAATCTCACGGGAATAAGGATTGAGACAAAAACCCCTTACCTTTCACTTTCCTTTAGCTGAGGGTACGATTAAGCTCTTGTATGAAGACCGTATTATGTTATTAAATTATACTAGAACCATATTAATATTTATGATATCAAACATTATTCATTTATGACTTTATACTACCCATTTAATAATAATTTCCATGTTAAATTAACATTTCGGGTAATAATCGCTTTCTTTATCGTGCATGTTTTAACATGTTAATATTGATTGTATCACTTAGATCATGATTTAAATAATTCAAGAATATAAAGAAAGATTTATATATCATATATATTTAGAATATATATATGTATAATAGAGTTATATATGAAATGGAAAACACCGTTTATGGAGACGGTAGTCCGTACGTATGCATAAACGATGTTTCCGTTTTCATAACGTATTGAACAGAACTAAGTGAATAAAATATATATAAGTACATATATATATATATATATATATATCTAGTATCATTATTATGTCATATATTAAAAAAATATTAGTAATATATATTTTTATATTCGTCGATAAATGGTGAATGTGGAAATGACTCTCATCATGTCATGGAGACGGTAATCTTTACCTACGCACGAGCGACAATATCGTTTCCTTAAAGGTGTGGAATTGGTTGGTATATTAATTTTACAGAGAAATTATCATGTTATTTACATTATTTATATACATATTACTCATCATTATATCCATCCAAATAACATAGTGTTAAATAACAAATTACACCACGACGTGGAGACGGTAAGCCGTACATACGCTAGAATGATGACATTATCATTCATAATATGGATATAATAATGAATATAGTTCTGAAATATTTATTATAACATCAAATTATATATAAGATACTAGAGTTATTATTTTATAATTGAAATAACAGTGAAAGAAGAAGTGGAAGAAGAAAGGAACTTGAAAGAGGGTGGTGAAATCATTACCTCTTCTTCGGGTTCTTTCTTTTGATTTGATCAAAAGGGATCCTTAGGTTGGATTTATGATCAAACTAAGGACTCTAGGTTTAAGTGAAAGATATTGGTAGGATATTTGGTCAGGGTTTGGCCAAGACAAATGGCTTTGGAGGTGTGATTTTGAGAGAAGGGGAAGTTCCCTTTTATAAGAGGGGTGATGGTCACTTTAGGAAAAGATTAAAGTATTAATTTATTATACAATAATATTCGGTTTATAATGGTTCCAAATGAATTTATTTCTATCATTAGATGGTTATGGGTCGAAATAATCTCAACCAATCGGTTTTATACAAGTTTTGGTTACCATTTTAAAATTATCATTTTGATTTAACTCTTAGTTAAATAGTTTAACATTTATCGTGTCTTCTTGTATTCTTACTATATATGGTTAATAAAATTACTCTAAACATCATAGAGAACCCCGAGTGGCTCATTAATGACATATATAATATTATTTAAGACCTTTTGCCAAACCTTACATTTTTGGGAATATTATATCATCCAATAATATTGTATTTGTTTTAAATATTAATTTATGTAAATTTTAACACTACTTGGTATTTTGTTTTTGTGAAAGTCATCACAACTTTATTAATTCGAACAAGATACATCGAATTATACCTAACATTTCATATTCACCTAGAAAATTCGTGGAGGTCATAAAAACATTGAAATTATATTTATTTTAATATTTATAATACCATTTATTTGATTCTTTCATTAATAAGGTAATTACTGCATAATTATTTTGTCATAAATAAATTTAATTATTTAATGTATAAAATTATAAATAAAATACCATGATGTGGGAAATATTTTTATCTTTCTAATGAATATTTATAGTTGAATTTATCTTATGTATAGACCTATATTAAAAAAATTTTAGTTAATAAACTTTGAATTTCACAATTTTAACTCTTCTTTAAATTAAATAATAATAAATGTTATAATCTAATCCAAGTGAACCTAAATGGTCATATTTTATTCCCAAGGTTGTTTTTGGTCAAATTACACTTATCCAATAGAATTGGGACATGTTTTAGGGTAATAATAATATCATTTTCCCCTTAATTACCCTATTTACTTTTAACAGTGGTAAATAAAAGTAAAAAGTTACTATTCACCAAAAATTATTTTTATCTTTTTAAACAATATTTTACTCCTTGATATTAACCGTGTCTCTTGGATTTTTGAAATTCAACTCACAGACGTGGTAAAATTATCTTTTATGTGAATTTACAAATTCTCCTAGGAGGTGTGTAAAAGACTTTGAAAAGATCAATACAATTTTTATATATCTAAATTTATTATAAACTGACTCCAATGAATTACATTAAACTTATATAGGTATTATGTATCTATTTAGATATAAAATAAATTTAAATAAAATAAATAATTATTTAAATCAAAATTTGGTTTTAAACTATAACTCAGTGTTTTCACTATTCATCAAAAATTAAAAGTTTTCAGAAAAATACAAAAAAATCACCCAAAGATAGTTTTGATATTAAAAATTAAATAATGAAGTCTATTTTACCAAATTAAAAACATAGAAGTTTCATTTATTAATTGAAAATTAATTCCTGCTGTCAAAACCAAAAGGCGTATTTTTAAGAAATAATAACTATCAAAGTTTGACACTTGTTTATGTCCAATTTCAAAGTGAAATTACTTAAAATGACCATCATTGTATTAAATGGAAAAAATATAATCAATTTATACTTCAGAACCATTAAAATGTTTAATTTAACACTATAAATTATTTTGATTAAAAAAGTTTTTTTCAGTTAAAATATAGTATTTTTCACTATTCACTCAAATATGAAAGTTATTAGAAAAACACCAAATAATTATTGAAATTAAATTCTTGTGTCCCGATTCTAAAGAAGAAGTTTATTTTGTCAAATTTAATATATAAACGTTTCAAATATTGGATTTAAAATGGCTTCGCCATTAAAAGGCGGTAAAATTGCATTTTTTGAAAAATACTTCGTTTTCCTGAAAAAAAATGTTTTTGTTCTTAAATTATGTCTAAGAAACTCATAATATGGATTCTAAAATTATAAGGATAATATAAAGTTCAAAATTTAGTTAATAATATTCATAACCGCTTTTGAACGGCTAGTTTGGTAATTCATGGTGCACTAAAACTCGGTGTTTCTTGTAGTACAAGTTATTGAATTAATTTGAAGAAATAACGTACTATGAAATCTTGGGGTGTTACATTCTTCCCTCCTTCAATAAATTTCACCCTCGAAATTTGAATTTTTTTTTCTAAAATAAAAGGTTGAAAATAGAAAATACCTTTGGGAAAACCCACATCAGAAATTAGGTTAATAAAATTTAGTCTTAATAGGAGGAAAAAGGAAATGAAAGGGTTACCACCAAATTATGATCTCGATTAGGAGAACATTGGTGAAATTAGAGACATATAATTGGAGGAAAAACGTAAATATTTATATGTTGTTATTGAGGTCATCAATCACAAACAAGTGTAAAATTGAGGGCCTTAAATTCATCAATATATGATGATTTAAAATACCATCGGTTCAACAAAACATATGGTATTTGGATAACACATTTTTTTAAGATACCTTCACTAAATTATAAGAATTAATTTCTTCATAGAATAAGAGAAGAAGAGAAATATATACTTGACAAGTAGATTCCCATCCTTTAACTAATTTCTACCACAAACTCATCTTTCACTCTAAAAGATAATATAACTTAAAAATAATATTCTATTAATCTTATTAGTACAGGGATTAAAAAATTGAATTTATAATTCATCTACCAGATTTGTTTTAAAAAAATACTACATTATTCAATCCAGGACATCACGTGGGCCAGTGGTAGGTGATACACCCTTGTCACCCTTCGGTTGCGGGTTCAACTATCGCGGCCTTACTGGACGCGATGGGTTGCCGCCCGACCTCCGAGTTGTCCTTTTAGGGCAATCCAAATATATTCTCAAACAAGAATTATCCAAAATACTTCTGTCCAAACTCACAGTCCAAAATTTATAAGGAAGGTTAACAAAATGAAGATCTTTTTTTCCGCGTAATAACATGTGAACACCTTCATCATGTATTCTTTTAAAACACTTCAACGTCCTGCATTACCATTAAACCATATTGATTACGTTCATGGTCTCTTATTACTTATAGAATACTGGATATACTCCTTCTATACAAAAATGTTGTAAACTCCAAAAATAATGGAATATACAAATCATTAATCAGTTTCAATATAGTCAAGAATATTCAATATAATTTATCAAAATCAATCAGGTATTATTCCAAAGTCACTACCTTGGTATCAGAAGCATATTATGGTTTATCTTTCTCTTAACCATATATTTTCCAAAAATTTAACCTACTATTGAGTAACATTTATTGGTTTCACACAATATCAAGTCCTTAATGAAATAGTACTATAGTACAATCCTTATATACTCCATAATTATTATAACTAGTACATTATTGGTACAACACTCAAATGACATAATTCCCTTATAACAACATAATAATTGTAATCATTCCTCCTAATCTGTGGTAGTATCTTAACTTGATTATTATCCAATATCATCAATTGGGGCATACTCTGATGATTTGATCATTGGTTCACGTAGTGTCCCATCTCCTTGAAGATGAAGCATTGTACATTTGAAACCTTTTTCTTACCCATGAAATCATGTACATGGTGTCCTTTTTCACCAGACTTATAACAAACTCCCATTCTCTTTAGGAAAGTTCAAGGGTGTTTCTTCCCACAGTTATGATATATCGGAAAATTCTTATTTTCCCTCTTCCCTTTTTACATATTTCTCTCTTCCATACTTTTCTTCTCTTTCTTCCCTTCAAATCCATAGGGCTCAGAGAATTTATTACTCATCTTATTAACACATTATACTATATAATCATATGTTGAGAATGTAACGCCCCGACCCTAGTTAACCAGAGTCAGTGCATTATTACAAAACATTGGAATGATCAAAAGAAAGATCAAATCTCAAAAGACCGATTGGTTTAGTAGCCTTGGAAACACTAGCTATATTCATAAGTCTTACATTACAACATAAAAATGAAAACTACAACAACATATTTTCTTCATAGACCACACTCTTATCCCCTCATACTATCCCTACAGGTCATTCATAATTTACATCTTCATACCCTGAGAAAAATAAAACATAGAAAAGGGGTGAGATCAAATGCCCTGTAAGGATAACAATATAGGGGAAACTTTCATAAATATGAATAAACATTTAAGGCAAGGTATAACTTAAAACAAAAGCCTTTTAAACTTGAACTTCAACATAGTATGGCAAAAATAAAATGAAATAATGTCATTTACTTATTCACATGGATATTATACTAATCGAATAATCACATGAAATATCAATAACCACTTTCATAATGATGGAATGCATAATTCCAGACTATCATAACCACATAGCCTAGGCCTTGTTCCAAGACTACAAATAAGATTTTGTCAAGGCCTTGTGCCAAGACACTAGTTTGTCTCATGAGACCTACCAATGCATCGAGGAGCTTTAGCAGGCTCCACCCATCACATATTAAGTCTAATGCAATCCCATATGAAAAGGTTTAAACATAACATAAATATTCGTATTAAAACTAGCATACGAAATGTAAATACTTCATCCATAAACCATGAATGGTATAAAAATAACACATCCATAGTCAAACATATCACAAAACCTTCAATACAATATAAAAGTTTTTTATCATAATAAATCAACTTCAAATAAGCGTAAAATCAATCAAATGATGTTGACATAGATGAAATCAAACCACTTTTTAGAGAAATATCTCTTTCTATTTTGAAATCATTTAAGAGTCATATATTTATAAAATAAAAAATTTTCTTTGAAAATATTTTTATAAGCTTGTATGGGAAGCATCGAAGATTTTATAATGGTGGAAAACAACCGCACCCACCGTATAAGTTAAAAAAAATATTCTTACCTTAATTCTGTCGAAAAGGTTAAAAAGCACCTTTTTTGGAAAACAACAGAAAGATTCCTTTATAAAACTCTTATAAAAAGTCAAACAAGGGTATAAATGACTTTAAACCATATTCTTTTAAATATGAAAAATGTTTTGAAATACATTTTTAAGAAACATGGATGTGGATGATAAAGAGATCCCAGTAGATTATTACGTATAAACAACCTCGAATAATGAAGAGATTGTGAAATAACCCTTACCATGTACCTTTCCTTGGTTGGGGTAGGTTAACCTCCTGTATAATGGTGAAATAATTGTTATTAAATTATACAATAATCATATACATTAATATGATATCATATATGATCTTTTAACATTGTTTTGTTAATAATATCTTAGAATTATCGTTCTTTCGGGTGTTAACTTACTCGTTTTCTTTTATATGTTTTGTTACGTAAGCCATGTTTGTAATGGATAGGTTGTATCATAATTATATCCATAATGATATCAAGTCCTTATATACTATTATTAATCATCATATGAGAATTATACTTGAATGGATACGATGGAGAATGAATCTCATCACGTTCGTGGAGACGGTAGTCCATACGTACGCACGAGCAACAATATCATTATTTTGATATTAAAATAATATATAATTGGAGGGTATATCATATATACCGAATCATTATCATGTTATATTTATTATTTACATGAATTACACATCATTATTATACCCATCCAAATAATAATTTATTGAATAACAATTACACCACGACGTGGAGATGGTAAGCCGTACGTACGCACGTATGGTGACATGTTATTTAAAGGATGGATAGAATAATGAATATGGTTGTACCATATTTATAATATCATCACAGTATATATATTATACTGGAGTTATTATTTTATAATGGTAATAACAAACGAAGAAGAAGTGGAAGAAGAACGGAACTTGGAAAAGGGTGGTGAAATCATTACTTCTTCTTCAGGTTCTTCCTTTTGATTTGATCAAAAGGGCTCCTTAGGTTGGCTTTATGATCAAACTAAGGCCTCTAGGTTGTAGTGAGGGAAGTTGGGAGAGTATTTGGGAAGAGTTTGACCGAACCAAAAGGCTTTGAAGGTGTGAAGAAATGAGGAGGAGTGCCCTTTTATAAGAGGGGTGAGGGGCACCATTGGAAAAACTAGAAATATTAATTTATAATAAATTAATATTCGGTTTCTAATGGATCCAAAGTGGATTATTTAAATTTTAAGGTGGGTATATGTCTAAAACCATTCAACCAATATAATTTAGACAGGTTTTGGTCATTATATTAACCTTATCTTTTAGTTTTAACTCTTAGTTAATTAGTTTGACATTTACCATGTCACTTTGTATTTTTATATTATATAGTTAATAAACGTACTATATACATCCAAGAGATCCCCAAGTGGTCCATTAATGATACAAATATCATGATATAAGTCTCTTGGCCGAACCTTAGATTTTTAGGAATTTAATATCAATTAATAATATAATATTTGTTTTAAAAACTCTTTTATGTAAATTTTGACACTATTCAATAGTTGATTTTTGAGAAACTCATAACAGAATTATTACTTCGAAAAAAGTCAATTAAATCAATCCTAATATGTCATATTATCCTAGAAAATTAGTTTAATTCATTAAAAGTCTCAAATTATATTTATTTGGGTATTTATAATATCAATTATTTTAATTTTTCACTATTATGGTAATTACTGCATCATCATTGTGTCATAAATAAATTAAATTATTTAAATCTAAAAATTATAAATAAAATATCATTATGTATTAAATCCTATTAGATTTATAATGAATATTTATAGTCGAAAATCCAACATATATAACCCTATGTAAAAATTGTTTTTCTAATATATATATGCTTTTGTAATTTTTTGTACTTATTTTAACTTAAATAAAGTGTCCCTACCACCTACAAGTGGATCCATGGGGTCCCAAAATCGACCCAAAGATGAATATGGTCGAACATGTATCAACCAATAAGTTTAGGACACGTTTTAGGGTAATTTAGTATTATTATGATATTATTTTTTAACCCTTATTTACCGGATTTACCCTTAACCGTTTTAAATAAAATATTTACCGAAGTAATTATCCAAAATGTCTCAAAATAAAAGTTACCTATTTACACAATTTGAACATGCAGATTCCAAAAATTGAATCCATTTTTCCAAATTCAAAACACAGAAGTGGAAGAAAATAATTTAAAATTAATTCCCGTTGTTAAAACAAAAAGCGTGTTTTTAAGAGATAATAACTATCAAAAGATTGACACTTGTTTATGTCCGGTTTAATTGTAAAATTATGTCCAATGACCAAAATTGTATTAAATGGTAAAAATATATTCTAAATATACTTTAAAACCACTCAAATTCATAATTTATCACAATTAATTATTTTGATTAAATTTTTTTTTTAATTAAAATTTAATAATTTCCACTATTCATCAAAATATGAAAGTTATCCGAAAAGTACCAAAATTTCACCTCAGGAAAAATTTGATACTATGAATCCAAAAATGAAGTCCATTTTGAGAGATAAACTTCAAAATGTAGGTATTACTATTCATAACAGCTAGTTTGATCGGTTGTGGTGTGTGTTAAAACTCGATGTTGCTACAACACACACTATTGCATTATTCAAAGAGAGCTGTACCGCAGAAGCTTGGGGTGTTACAGAGAATACATTGGAGAATATTTCTCTTCTAAATGTTATCTTAATACCATGAAAGATATGATCCTTCTTACTCTTTGGATCATACATATTTTTGGAGTTCACATTCCTTCTACTGGGAACCATTTCTATACAATAACATAAACTAGGTCAGTTTATGAATTGCAGTAATTCCAAACTTGTAAAATACCTAACATAAATTGAACGGTTTATTTATATAATCCATAATCATAAATATGTTTTCATTGAGGAAGTATATAATCATAAACCATTCATAATGATTTGTAAAGAAAATGAGAATTATCCTAAGCATATCCCCAGGGAGTGTCGTAACTAAGAGTGCAGCAAGGCCCATTGTCGTGCACTAGTTCTCATTCGAGTCTAGATCAAAGAGTTTTTTTTGGTTTTACCCCTAGGTACATCTATGCTACAACCACCTCTACCTACTCGTATCCAGACAGGGATGTATTTTCTTGGAAAACTCACAAAATCTCCACATTACCAAAATTCTAGGAATTTCTTATATAGTAATCCTCAAAGTCTATCTTAGGTCTATGTGATATAATCAGAGTTTATCTAAATCTAGCTTCAAAGTTTATTGTTAAAATTCCTTTGATACCAACTATAATGCCCCGACCCGAGTTACCCATAGTCAGTGCATTATTTTATTACATTGGCATGATTACAAGGAATCATGTCCCAAAGGATGGATTGGTTTAGCAGTCTTGGAAAATAGATTACATACATGAATTCTACATTACACTTTATAACATACAAAACAACAAAAATAATTCTTTATGAACACTATTATTTTCTTGGATTAACCCTACATATCAATCACAATACACTTCTTGGAATCCTGGGAAAAATAAAACATAGAAAGGGGTGAGCTTAGATGCTCAGTAAGGATAACAATACACTGAAAACTTTCATAAATAAACATAAACATTTAAGGTAATGTATAACTAAAACAAAAGCCATTTAGACTTTAACTTCACTATAATATGACAAAAATAAAATGAAGTAATTCCATTTACTTATTCACATGGATATTCTACTAGTCGAATAATCACATGCAATATCACTAACCACTTTCATATTGATGGAATGCATAATGCCATACTATAATAACCACACAGTCAAGGCCTTGTGTTAAGACTAAAAATAAGATTTTTTCAAGGCCTTGTGCCAAGAAGCTATTTTGTCTCATGAGACCTACCGATGCATCTAGGAGATATAGCGGTCTCCACCCGTCAAATACTAAGTCTAATGCATTCCTCATATGAAAAAGTTTAAACATAACATAAAAATTTGTATTAAAACTATCATATGAAATGTCAACAATTTATCCCTAAACCATGAATGGTATAAAAATAACACATCCATAGTCAAACATATCACAAAACCTTCAATAAAATATGGAAGATTTATATCATAATAAATCATATTCAAACAAGTTTAAAATCCATCAGAGGATGTTGACATAGATGAAAATGATTTGTAAAACTCTTTGAGAAAAATATACCTTTTTTGTGAAAACATTTAAAAGTCACAAAATTAAAAAGGAAGTCATTTAAAGACATTTTTTAATTAAAGTGTCCCATACCACTTTGAAACATTTGAAAGGAATTATCATTTTAAAAACATTCATGTCAATATAAATAAATCCTTAAAAACCATTTTGAAGACATAGACATTAATGAGAAAGATTTATAAGAATAAATATTTAAATCATTTTAAATGATTTTTTTGTAAAAAAGTGCCTTAATATAATCCCTATAAAAAATCTTTCATGAAACATGGACATGGATAATAAATATGTCCCATTAGATACTTACGTAAAAACAACCTCGGATAATAAAGAGATTGTGAAATTAACCCTTACCAATTTGGTAACGTACAAAACATACACCCCATGAAAGAGGTATCATACATTGAATATGTAAATACTCATAAATTAAATTGTATTACACAAATAATACAATTATGGGTAGTACATACACCACACAAAAGGTAATAGTGCTAATATGGCACGAATCTCACGGGAATAAGGAGTGAGACAAAAACCCCTAACCTTGCACTTTCCTTTAGTAAAGGGTAAGTTTAACCTCTTGTATGAAGACCGTAGTATGTTATTAAATTATACCATAACCATATTTATATTTATGATATCATTCATTGTTCATTTATGACTTTATACTACCCATTTAATAATAATTTCCATGTTAAATTAACATTTCGGGTAACAATCGCTTTCTTTATCGTACGTGTTTACTTGTTACTCTTGATTGTATAACTTAGATAATGATTTAAATAATTCCAAAATATAAAACATTATTTATATATCCTATATATTTATAATATATATATGAATAAAAGACATATATATGAAATGGAAAACACCGTTTATGGAGACGGTAGTTTGTACATACGCATAAATGCTGTTTCCGTTTTCATAACTTATTGAACATAACTAAGTGAATAAAATATATGTAAGTACATATATATTTATAAATATATATATCTCCAGTAGCATTATTATTTCATATATTACAAACATATTAGTAATATATATTTTTATAATCGTCGATGAATGGTGAATGTGGAAATGAATCTCATAGTGTCGTGGAGACGGTAATCCGTACGTACGCACGAGCGACAATATCATTTCCTTAAAGGTATAGAATTGGCTGGTATATTAATTTTACAGAGACATTATCATGTTATTTTTATTATTTATATACATATTAGTCATCATTATATCCATCCAAATAACATAGTGTTGAATAACAAATTACACCATGGCGTGGAGACGGTAAGCCGTACGTACTCTAGCATGGTGAAATTATCATTCATAAGATGGATAGAATAATGAATATAGTTGTGAAATATTTATAATAACATCATATTATATATAAGATACTGGATTTGTTATTTTATAATGAAAATAACAAAGAAAGAAGAAGTGGAAGAAGAAAGGAACTTGAAAGAGGGTGGTGAAATCATTACCTGTTCTTCGGGTTCTACATTTTGATTTGATCAAGGGCTCCTTAGGTCGGATTTATGATCAAACTAAGGCCTATAGGTTGAAGTGAAGGAATTTTTGAGGATATTTTGGCAGGGTTTGGCTGAGACAAATGGCTTTGGAGGTGTCATTTTGAGAGAAGGGGAAGTGCCATTATATAAGAGGGGTGAGGGTCACTTTAGGAAAAGATTAAAGTATTAATTTATTATACAATAATAATCAGTTTATAATGGTTCTAAGTGAATTTATTTAGATAATTAGGTGGTTATGGGTCAAAATAATTTTAACCAATATGTTTTATACAAGTTTAGGTTACCATTTTAACCTTATCATTTAGATTTAACTCTTAGTTAAATAGTTTAACTTTTACCATGTCTTCTTGTATTCATACTATATATGGTTAATAAACTTACTCTAAATTTCCAAGAGAACAAAAAGTGGCTCATTAATGACATATATAATATTATTTACACCCTTTTTCCAAACCTTACATTTTTAGGAATATTATATCATCCAATAATATAGTATTTGTTTTAAAGATTAATTTATGTCAATTTTGACACTATTTTGTATTTTGTTTTTGTGAAAGTCATCACAACTTTATTACTTTGAACAAGATACATTGAATCATCCCTAACATGTCATAGTCACCTATAAATATCTTTGATGTCATTAAAACTTTGAAATTATATTTATTTTAATATTTATAATACCATTTATTTGATTCTTTCATTAATAAGGTAATTACTGCATCATCATTGTGTCATAAATAAATTTAATTATTTAATGTCTAAAAAGTATTAAAAAAATACCATGATGTAGGAAATAGTTTTATCTTTCTAATGAATATTTATAGTCTAATTTATCTTATGTATAACCCTATATTAAAAATGTTTTAGTTAATAAACTTTGAATTTAACACTTTTAACTCTTCTTTAAATTGAATAATAATAAATGTCCTAATCTAATCCAAATGGACCTAAATGGTAATATTTTATTCCCAAGGTTGTTTTTTGCCAAATTAAACTTATCCAATATAATTAAGACATGTGTTAGGGTAATAATAATATCATTTTTACCCTTAATTACCCTATTTACTTTTAACACTGGTAAATAAAAGTAAAAAGTATCTATTCACCAAAAATTATTTTTATGTTTTTGAACCAAATTTTATTCCTTGATGTTAACAGTATCTCTTGGATTTTTGAAATTCAACTCACAAATATGGTAAAATTAAATTTTATGTGAATTTACAAATTCTCCTAGGAGGTGGGTAAAAGACTGTGAAAAGATCATTAAAATTTTTATATATCTAAATTTATTATAAACCGACTTCAATGAATTAAATTAAACTTATATAGGTATCATGTATCTATTTTGACATAATATAAATTTAAATAAAATAAATAATTATTTAAATAAAAACTCGGTTTTAAACTATAACTTAGTGTTTTTTACTATTCATCAAAAATTAAATGTTTTCAGAAAAATAGCAAAAATTCACCCTAATATAATTTTGATATTATGAATTCAATAATGAAGTCTATTTTACCAAATTAAAAACATATAAATTTCAATTATTAATTTAAAATTAATTCCCGCTGTTAAAACCAAAAGGCGTATTTTTAAGAAATAATAATTATCAAAAGTTTGACACTTGTTTATGTCCAATTTAGAAGTGAAATTACTTATAACAGCCATCATTGGATTAAATGGTAAACATATAATCAATTTATTCTTCCAAAACATTGAAAGTTTTAATTTAACACTATAAATTATTTTGATTAAAAAAGTTATTTTCAGTTAAAATATAATATTTTTCACTATTAACCCAAATATGAAAGTTATCAGAAAAACAACAAAACTTTATTGAAACTAAATTATTATTTTTTTATTATAAATAAGAAGTTTATTTTGTCAAATTGAATATATAAAAGTTTCAAATATTGGATTTAAAAAGGCTTCTCCATTAAAAGGCGGTAAAATTTCATTTTTTGAAAAATACTTCTTTTATCTGAAAAAATGTATTTGTTGTTACGTTATGTATAAGAAAGTCATAATATGGATTCTAAAATTATAATGATTATAAAATGTTCAAAATTTATTTAATACTATTCATAACCGCTTATGAACGGCTAGTTTGGTAAGTCATGGTGCGCTAAAACTCAGTGTTGCGTGTAGTGCATGTTATTGAATTATTTTGAAAAAATAACGTACTATGAAATCTTGGGGTGTTACAAATAGTGTCAAGCTTATATTCCTTATAAAATATTCTACACTTCACGAATAATAAAATGATTTTATTTGTAGAGGTATCTTAATTGCTAAGCAATAATGAGAAAGTTAGTCAAAAAATAGTTTCTGAACATTATCGAACTCTTGTTTCGTGGGTTTTTTTATCATTATCTATCGATAAATATTTATATATTATCAATATATTTTTGGTTATTTTTGTGAAACTACACACTAAATAGAGAAATATAACATTTTAGACATTACATAATTTTTTTTCACACTGATTTATCCCTCCCTCTCGTAGTTCTTTTCATTTTTTATTTATTTGACTCTTCAATTAGATATTTATATATATATATATATTGTATTATTATGTTGAACTTTTTATAATTGTATAGAATAATTATTTAAGTGTCACTAATGAAATATATATAATAAATTTAATATATAATATATATAGATAATATCAATGTTGAAATTAAGAAAATATATGAAAAAATATGACAATTAATGAAAAAACAAACAATTTTTATTCAATTTTTTTAAATAATAATTATGTTTATTTCATATGTTATTTATCAAAATTATTTATTGGATTAGAAAAAGTAATTGAAATTTGGAATTATTTCATATATTTATCAAAGAGGGTAAAATTTATATTTCACAATAAATTACCTCTGTGAATAATAAAATATTCTTGTAAAAATTAACTATTTTAAAATGACATATATGATAATTATATTGGAATTTTAATATATATATATATACATATGAATAATTTTTATAATAATTCTTCAATCCTTTTAACAATTTCTGAGATTGTTTCTAACACAAAATGATATTCCCTAACCTATATGGAATGAGTACATGCAATTATACCATACAGATTCATCCATAAATGAAACTCCCATATACCCATAAAAAACAACAATTAGTAATTTTACTCTCTAAATTATATCAAAATAACTTGTTATAAAATACCCTATATATTTTATGATCTTTTATTCCCATGGGTTGTCTAAATACATCGTTTTGATAGATGTAATTATGTGAAGTTGTTTTCTTGACATTGTAAGTGATGAGTCCTTTATCTTTAACATTTATATTATAATACTTGTAATTTCGAAATATGATTTATTTATATAATAAATTATATTTAACATGTTAATACATACTTAATAATGATATTAAAATAATAAAATTATATATTATATATTATTTATTCATTTATTCATTATAGAATGATCATGTTTGTTCAATTTTAGAACATACAAAAACTACACAACATTATAAATATTAATTTCATCATATATGATTATCAAAACATAAATAATTTAAGGAAAAGTAATTGTTTAGGGATTAATGATAAGTTTATTTTTGTAGAATTTTTATATTAAAAATATACTCATTATAAATATAATACACTACAGATAAAAAATTAATCACAAATGACCAAAAATTTATTGTTTAACTGTGGATAGTTCCCATAAAATGAATAAAAGTGTCATGGGGATTTATAAATCAACAAAATATTTTGATTCCAATTTGATTAATATTTTATATATTATGGTTTGAATACAAATGGCAAATGATCAATACCACCATATCAAGAGAGGAATTGAATAATTTAAACTACAAAAATCCGAAGATCAATAAAAACAATAAATTACTAATAAGTTCATATTTACTGAATATAATTGATTAATATTAATGGTAATAAAAATTATTATTTTTAATAAATATGTTATAAATATGTCTTTATTAATTATACTTGTTGTTATAATGGGCCGAAGAATGTTGGAGTTTAACGTGACATGGATATTTCTTATCTCAATTTATGAATAGATTCTTTCTCTTTCATATCAATAATTATTTTCCTATATATAATATTAAGTGTGTATATTATATAATATCTTCTTTTTATATGATTTTTATCATTCTTCTTGTATTGAAATACTTTTTACGATTGTAAACAAATATTTTTCTCTCTATTTACATTTCCTACACAAAAAATTTATCTTACAATGTTCACCTATTTATTTATATAGTTTTATTTTAATAAACCATTATTCAATGTTCATCATAGTTTTTTTATTTATTTTATCCTTCTTATTGATACCATCTTTACATATTTTTTTTTGATATGAAAAAGAAAAAGAAAAAGAAAAAGATTCATTTTTTATTCAGTTTCTTGTCTTCTCCTATTTTATTTTCCACATATATTAATACCATTTATTGTTATATTTAACTAATACTTATAACATTTAATATTTTCTAAATTAAGATATATAATAAATATACCATCCAGATTCTATCATTATTTTATATTTTTATACCTCATGAAAATTATTTGTTATCAAAATAATTTTATTAGGTAAAATTTGAAATAAAATTTGGTAGATTTATGTTTTTTATGCTCATATAGCACACATATGTAATGATGTATGTAATATAAAATGAATAATTAAGATGAAAATGGTTATAAATATAGTAAATAATAATATAGGATTATTATTATGGAAGATAAATACTATTATATCACAAATATAACTCGGTGTAATGGATTTATACTCTAAATTATTGTTCTTTAATATTTAAAGTATTTTCCAACATGATTTATATCATGTTTTGTGTTAAATATATTGTTGGGAAAAAATACCTCAAGGAAACATTGCATATTTTTTGGGTTGATTGTGTTTGTTGACAAAGCAGGTTTTCATGGGGAATTGTTGAGTTCCAGAGAGGTTTTTGATAATCCATGTTGTCAAAGAACCACGATAAAGGAATAGAAAATATGGAGGCAGTACAAAAAGAGCAGATACAAGGTGGCACTATTTCCCAGTGTTTTCCAAATTTTTGGTGTCCAAAATTTAGAGTTTGGTGAGCATCGCGAAATTCAATTTCCTGGAAGATCTAATTTAAATATGGCAAATGCATGAGTTTTACGAAGATAGGGTTCATGGTTTTGATTTCTCGAAGACCAGAATAATGTTGACGGTGATTCTACACGATTACGATGTGCTTTGTGAATGGAAGCATTGAAGAGAATTGAGGTGGAAAAGGGTTTTGTGAGCGGATCTTTGTAGCGAAGGCACAAAGGAATTGATGGGATGCCTCGTGATTACAACGAGCTCTGCAATCAGAAAATTTCTGTGGTGATTTGTGATTTTGAGATAATTTAGGCGGGAAGTTTGAAGCATTGAGATTTGAGCTGACATGGCATTGAATTAATGTGAAAGGTTAGAGGGTTGGTGGAATCACCTATAAAATGACCTCAACCCCCTCATAATAGGGATAGAGTTTTTGAAGAGAATATTTTTCTCTGGGCTCACAAAGGTGGTTTGTGAAGGTTGTGTGCTTCGCAAAAGAAGGGATTCACGATGACTAATCTAACTCCATGAAAGCTGCGAGCTTTGCGTTGGCTCAGTGAGCTTCATGAAGGAAGTCACTTTGTGATGACTTGTGCTCCCTGACAACCTAAGCTTTGTAATGGCTTGAGCTTCACGAAAAGGTAGGAGCTTCATGAAGGCTTGTTTGAGCTTCACGAAATTGGGAGCCTTGTGAAGTAGGGTTATTTGTGAAGGTATTTTTAATGGAATTTCCTAGTGTTTAGAGGAAAAGGGGTATTCATTAGTGGATGAACATTGGAATTCAACACAGAATCTATGTACAGTGGAGGATGCATTCATTAGTGGTAATGATGAGACCTACTGGTCTATAAACTGTGAGTGGATCTTCTAAAGAAGGAGTGAGCTCACTTCAGTTGAGAGAGTAGTGGGTTCTCAAAATTGTGAGTGGTTGTAAACCAGGAGGGATAATGAGTCCACTTCAAACTTGTAAACAACAGTGCACTTATAGTGGAATTGGTACATCGGCACACTGCCGGTCTATACTCTTTGGATGTAGCCTAGTAAGGGTGAACAAAGTAACAATTACTGTGTCCTGTGCATGCTTTAAGGTTTTTTCATACTCTCCAACAGAAAGGTGAGAGAAGAGGTTTTTGTATAATAGAAAAACATGATCAAAAGGTGCAATTGATTTAATCTATCATACCCCGATTCACCCCCTCTCAGGGTATCTAGCCTAGTGAACCTAACATATATTATATATGTATTTTTTCATTATTATCTCAGACATTAATTCCTTAAAAATCCATTAAATGTTCATTCGTAAATGAGTATTGGTTTTAATGTTATCAATTAATAAGTGTTATTATATATTTAAAACATGTATTAAAATGTTTTATTATTTATTTATAATATTTTGTTTGTAAATGTTTTTTAAGGATTTATATATATTTAAATTAATAAATTAAAATATTCAATATACTTTTTTTTGAATTTTTTACAAAGTTATTCAAATGGATTTATTATTTAATATTTCATAAAGAATGATTTAATGACTATAAAAAGTATAAAATTATGGTCTTTTTATTATATTAAATTTAATAATATTTTCCAAAACCCAAAATTGTTATGAGATATTTATATTCCATTATATCATGCATTGTTTTCCTCAATGAAAAACACTTCTCCCCCATTTTGGGTATATTAGTCTACAAAATTAGTTTTTAAAGGAATGGGATACAAAAATATCTTTAAATTATTTTTTCATGTGTTCAAAAGTCTTTTTATCGGTTTGATGATGGAAATTTTAGATTTTGTGTTTATAATTTATGTTATGGCCCATGTGAATTATCTATGATCATTGGAGAGTTCAATAGAGAACATGATATATCTCTAAAATGCATTGTGTAATGATTATGTTTTTTAGAAAATTGTGCTCGTGTTAACTGAGTAGGTTATTCTATTTTTAATGGTTCTTATATGGTTTTTACAATGAAGATTTTCTAATGTAACTAAACAATTATTCTACCCTTGTAAATTTAATTTCGTGGATGTATTTGGATTTCATATGGTAAGATAATAATATTTTGTTTAATGGAAAGGTTTGTTTTTCATAAAATTACATTCATTAGTACTCATATTTATATAGAAAACAATCTTGAATATGATTTCTCATTTATAATTTATTATAATGTTTTTTATAAAAAAGTTGTGCATTAAATCTATTTTTATATGTATGAAAATTATTATTTCAGCTCAAAGTTATTTATGTTAATAAAGATATATCTTATATGATCTCATGGTTTTTAAACAGACCATTGGGTTTATGTTCTTAAATGCATATAAACCTTAATGATTTTTTTTCTTATACCATGTTTTCATAGAATTTTTATAGGGTTTAATTATTTTTCAGAATAACGATTAATCCATGTTGAAAATAATGAATGTTTATCCCAAAAATAAAAATTGATTCATTTTAAAAGTATTTTATTATGGTAAAAATGGTTATCTACTATAACTTCCAACATTGTAATGAATAAGATTAATTTATTGGAATTTTGAACTAAGTAAAAAAATATATAAACCATAAAATATCTTTAAGAATGAATGAAAATGAATTCATTATTTAAAACAAAAGAATATTTAATATTTTATGGTTGGGTACTTAAAGATTGTATTATAGAAATTTTTTAGATATCTTTAGATTATTAGATAATATTCACACGATATATTCTAATTTAAGGTTTTGTTGACATGATATAGAATATAAAAATTACTATTCTTTTTCATATAATTTTTCCAAATTCATAATGTTTTACTTCAAAAGAATCATTTAACCTAAATTAGGAAGATATAAAGATTATGATATCCTTTTAAATAATGACATATAATGGATAGAATTGGAACAGATTTGTTTGTGGCTATGATCGATCATTTAACATAGGATGTAAATGGTGTTTGTATCTTGGTGAGAGGATAAAAAAATTCAGAATATAAGAACATGTACATTGTAGAGAATTTCATAAAAAAACACCCTCTGACATTCATTTGATCATTTTAACTAGTGATATATGAAGGATAGATAAAATTTATGATGAATATTTTTGAAGTCCTTTGTTATTTTTAACATCAATAAGTAACTATTCCAACTTTCAGATTTAAAGGTGAATCCGATTAGTGGTGGTTAATGATTAATAATTTCAAATAAAGTGAAGATATATATTCATTTGAATAGGATGATTTTTATAATATTTTCACTTAGAAGTATATTCCTTATCTTTTTTTTACATATAATAGATATTAAATTCTTGTAATTGAGGCGAAAGGAGAAGATTCCATAGCTATATATGAATAAACCATTTCATTAATGGCCTAGTTTTCACCAAATAAAATTTAGTATATTTATTATAAAATTATTCCGTTATAATTAAGATTGAATCCCAAATACCAAAGAACATTGGAATATCATGAATTCTATAGTCTGGATAACCTTGATTGATGAGCTGAGAAAGTATGAATAGTATTTTTTGAAGACATTTTATTCCATGAAAAATAGTAAAAAATAGGTCTTGATGGTAGGTATTGGGGAAGAATCCGTAGATTAAATTTAATGGTATGAAAATGGAGTTCATATTCTATTTAAGGTGATGTAAAAGACATTATGTAGAATTCCCACTGAATATTGGAAAGTGTTTTAGATGTGGAGTGTATGGAAAGGTGTCTCATTAATTTAATGAAATTGATCATAGTAATAATCATATAAATAAAGATAATATGATTGTAAGATTCATTAACTGTAATGAGATTGTTCATTATTCATGTAATTTTCAGTAGATAGGAATAATGTGTGTATATTTACAAAATCATAAGAAAAATATATAGCCAAATACTTCATGAATAATTCGTTATATTTTGGACCATCCAATGATTTGGGATCAGGTATTTTAATTATTTATTCATATTATTAAAATTTCTGGTTTTATTTGGGTCTAAAAATTCAATCATTTATACTATATTTTTTATAATATAGATAATTCACCTTATGAAATGAAAAATGTTATTTTGGTAAAAAAATAATGGGTTAGTAATAAGGACAAAATAAATTATAATAATTTTAATGTAATTTTATGTGCAAGGTATTTACATAAAAACATTTTTTATATTTTCTTTATATAGTTTATTGTTTTTATAGGTATAAATTTCTTTTTTTATCATGCAACGGAAGATTGTAGAGATACAAAAGCAGTTTTTTAGAATCAGTTTCAATTTTTATATAAGAATAAATTCTTACCATCATTAACATATTAAGAAGATTATAAATTGATTCATGACGTAGATAAATATTATCGTACACATATTTTCAAAAAGAAGAGAACTATTGAAATTAGTTTTATTTTGATAATAAATGAATATATTAATATATTTACTAATGAATTAATTTGTATTATACCTGATTATTATATTTAATTTACTATTGGATTAGTTTCTGATGTTAAGAAAATTTCAAAACCTCTTTATCAAATAGATCAAGTTCAAATTTTAAAATTGATAATTTAGTTCCCAATGTTTATGGATATTGTTTTTATTCATTTTGGAATGTCAACAATGGTGATCTTATATTTAATTTTATAAATAATGATTCTTCCCTGAGGATTGATACTCATTATAGTGAAACAAAAAATATCATTTTCAATAATAAATATCATTTTCCAAATATCGATAACTTTTTTGACAAACTCATGGTAGATTAATGTCTTTAAAAGGTTAATATTAGGTCCGAGTACCATCAGCTAAAGTTCAAGAAGGTTGAAATTTAAAAGATTTAATTTTATATGTGTTATAGGGATTATAAGTTTTATTATTCTTATTAAGTTGAAAAATTATTTATCTATGTTTATGGAAGTTACAAAATAAGTTTTTCTTCCATGATTATATAAATTTATTTCTGCATTCATTGATGATATTTTGGTATAACTGAGAATTTAGGAGGATCATGAAAAACAATGACGTATTGAACTACAAACCTTTAAATAAATGAATATATATAGAAAATTTAGTAAATTTGATTTTTGGTTTCATAGATTTCTTTTATTGGACATGTTGTAAATAAATATAGAATAACTATTCATCCAGAAAAACTAATATGGTGGAAGAGTTTCCAAGACCAACTAATTTCATAGAGATTTATAGTTTTATTATATTAGAGCATTACAATAGAAATTTTGATGAATACTTTTCTTTGTTATCTATCCCATAAGATATATTAACTAAAAATGGAGTTAAATTAATCTGGTTAAATGAGTATGATTGTAAAGAACCAGATTTTTCCATGTAATTTTTTTATATGGGAATATTACGAGTCCGCAAAAATTGACGGTTCGTGATTCCGAGGCCCGATGTGCCCAGAATGAATTTATAAACATTTTTAGGTACATTTAGTAAACCTTCGAGTGTTTTTTTTTGTAATTTTTGAAATGGTTCTTGGAATATAAATCCAAGGACACCGTTGAACTCACAATACCAATATTTGCTTAATGATACTTTCACCTCAACAGTAGTAGGACGAGGGTGAAAGTTAGTTTTCATATTTTTTGTGGAAGTAAAAATAAAATAAAGAAAAAACTTTTATTTTATTTTTAAAACCTCCCTTTTTAATGTTAAGTGGTTGGGACCACACAAGCTAGAAAACCCCCCATTTTTAAATTCATGGTTTTGGGGACCACCCAAACCCCTCTTAATGTGGGAAAAACCTTCAACTCTTCAATTAATTAACTGTGCCTCTTCAATTAATTAATTGTTCCCTTTAATTGTGCCAATTTGAATTAAATTAATAAACCTATTTTAATTTGTTGGCTCCTCATTTCCATGGGAAAATCATTGGAAAAGGGAGGCATGGGAAGAAATTTGGAGAAACTCTTCCTCCAATGAAGAACCCACCAATGAAGATCGAGGAACCGACACTTGAGCCCGGATCGGAAGCATCTTTTGGGAGTGATGAAGGCTGAAATCACTATCCCTGAAGACTTATTCTTATTCCTTGTGACATCTTCCAATGATAAATCAAGGTAGGGTTGTTGTTTTTGTATACCCCTTACCCCTGTTCTGGTCATCCTTCTCGAATTAAGAACATCTATGCCGATTGTTATCATTCTCACGCGGAGAGGGCGGTCCAAACGAACACGACCCGACCTCCATGCAACACTTCTGAATTTTGACGATCTTGAATTGATGGAGACATCCTGAGGTGAGTGTGGGAGACTACGAAATTAATAACTGGCCACCGGGGCTTGCCCTGTGAGCCGAAGAATGTCTCCGGCAACTGTGTCGGCGATCGGCACCGTTGGGAGTCGGGAGCGGCGACCGACATTCTGGGCAGCTGCGAAAACGATGGTGGCGCCACCGCACCATAGGAGAAGGGTTGTCGGCTGTTGGTCACGGAGGAGCAAGGGTGGTGGACAACGTAAGGCTGATCACATGATGGGGGTGGCAGCGCATGTCTGCGCCGCCTGATGTGCAGGAGCCACGACGTGAGGCCGCATCGGCGATGGAAAGGTGACCGACTCACTGCTGGCCGCCGATAGAGGCATGGAGTGCACATCATAGAGAAGGGCTGGCCATCTAGCACGGGCTGGTCCAGACCCAACGGGCC
This sequence comes from Viscum album, assembly GCA_963277665.1. Classification (NCBI taxonomy): domain Eukaryota; kingdom Viridiplantae; phylum Streptophyta; class Magnoliopsida; order Santalales; family Viscaceae; genus Viscum; species Viscum album. Next base: position 1,880,409,084 of record OY728161.1, read on the forward strand.
AGGTTGGACCTCTTTGGTCGGGTCGGGCCGTGTCGTTCCGACTGGGTTGGACTGGAACCAGACCGAATTCGACCCTTTTTTTTCTTTTAATAATAACATGAGCTATGAAATTTCATTTGATGAATTGTCTATGATGCTGGAAACCTTGGATCGAGATGGTATTTTTGTTATACACCACTTTAGTTTCGGATAAAGTTCATGTTTGACCGGTTTGGATCGAACACGAATCCAACCGGGCCCTAGGGACTAAAAGGCCAATAAATTACAGACCGGGCATTCGATCGACACACCGTATGTTGCATTGAGACCCCTTTTAAATGGTGGTCATTTTGGATAATTCCCTGTGGGACTTCGTGGCAGTTGAATTATCGACCTGTGGCTTGAGGTGTGCACCCTACCAGAATCAAGTGAGCTTAGTGCAGTAACCCTGTAGCTGGCTGTAACATGAAAAAGAGATCCTTTGTGGGTCTGTGCTTATGGATCCTATGTGGGTCTGTGCTTTGGGATGCTACGTGGGTCTGTGTTCGAGAGTCCCACTTGGATCCGCTTTAGGAAATCCACGTGGGACTACTCTAGGATCCTACATGGGTCTGCTATACTAGGATCCTACTTAGGTCTGATGATTTAGGATCCGACATGGGTCTGCCTCTTAATAGAGTAAGATGATTTAGTTTTTACATCTAATAATATTCGCTACCGTACGTAATTTATACCTGGTGTGAGATCAATATTTACCTTTGTGGTATTCTTCAATGTGGTGATACCTTCGTGGTCTTTACCTTTGTGGTACATACCTTCATGGTGATGCCTTTGTAGTATTCTTCTGTGTGGCATTACCTTTGTGGTACTTACCTTTATGGTAATATTTTCTTCTGTGGAACAGTTGTGCTTTGGGCTCTTGAGTTAGGCCTTGTGATTCCTCATGAATGAGATTGGGAATACTTGGTCACTTAGGTATATGTATAGGAACATACCTAAGTAGGGTTTACTGTTGTTTCTATTCTTTGTGGTTTATCCTTTATGGATTTTGGGAGACCTTTCCGGGTCTCAAGGTCCCTACAGAGTATCGTTATACTAACACCTACACGGGCTATGCCCGCACCTTTTTGTGTTTGGTGCAGAGGACAGACAACGTTGACTGAGGACGAGGGCACTAGGACCGGAAGTAGCTCGGAGGTAAAATTTAGACGAACCATACCATGGAGATAATCACTTGAGAGTTGTACTTACCCTTCAGGTAGGATCATTGGCAGGTGTTCACAAGAGCTGTTTCATTTTACTTTTACTTTTCATTTTTCTTGTACTTTCTAGTTGGGATTGTATTTTCCCCTTTTCTTACTTTACACTCTCTTTTTACTATACAGTTTATTTGTGTTCTTATCTTTCTCTGTGTGTTTATAGGTTATAAAGGCAATGCCTTCCTAGATTAGGAAATACCCCTTTCGGTTCTAGTCTTCAGCCCTTGGCCTATGGAAGACGAGCTTGGGGTAGTCATGAAACAGGCCCAAAGGGATGGGTCGTGAAAAATTGGTATCAGAGGAGTCAGTTCTACCATAGAACCTTGGACTCCAATATTCTTTTTAATGCATATAGTGTACGTGTAGTGAGTGTGGTTATCAGTTTTGGGAATCTAGTGTTGTTGCGATGACCGATGTATCCATACACCAGGACCCTGACTTTTGATTTCTGACTCAGTGCACAAAAACACTGATTGCGTGTGTGTTTCAAAAAGTTTTCTTTGTGATCTTTCTAAGTCAGGTCACCTGGTATAACTTATTGACCGGGGTGCACCTATTTATTTTTAGGATGCCTCCATGTAAATAGCTAACTAGGGTTCTAGGTATAGTACACGATGATAGGCCACCGAGCGACGAGGCCTTGGTTTAGGGCCCTATACCAGTAAATACACTAGAGGAGGCACCAGCGGTACAATTACCCATTGGGTCACTGATGGCACCAGACCCAGTAGCAGAGGGTGCACGCCTCTTGAGTGTGTTGCACGTAATCCAGCACAAAAGTCCACCTAGGTTCAGGCGTGAGATGGAACCATGGGCAGATGAGGATTAGTTGAAGGCCCTGGTGAGAGTCTTATAACTGGTAGGGACACCCAGTGATCTCATGGTGATCATTGCCTCCAGTCTTCTACAGGCAGCAACAGGCAGATAATGGAGATTGATACTCCAGGTTCACGATGAGGTGACACTTCTATGGGAAGACCATGAGAGCCTATTTAGGGTAGATTTTGTCCCAGTGACCCTTCACACAGTGTTCATACAGGAGATTCTTCATCTGCTACAGGGAAACATGACTGTGGATCAGTACTCATCAAGGTTCACCAAACTCTTGCACTACTCCACTAATATGGTGCAAGACCCATTATTCAGGGCTCAAACCATCGATCAGGGACTCAGGCGATACATAAGGGATTCAATGATTTCTCTCATTATCCCGACGCAGGCAGGGGTGTTATAGAGAGCTCTCTTAGTGGTGAGTTTTCTTGCTGAGTAGTCACCAGTAGCGAGACCAACCACCAGGCGTCACGTAGCAGAGAATTATGCAGCTGGCAGCAGACAGGTGTCACAGAGGTCTAAGAGGACCAAATCTATAGGTGGACGACCATAGGATTCAGGGTCAGTTGTGTGGGTCACCAGAGACAGTGCTAGTCATGTGAGGAGCAAGCAGTGTTACGCATGCGGTGGGAAGGGTCACATGACTCATGAGTATTCAAACCATCATAAGGAGGATCAATATATGGTCGAATGACTATCCTTTCCGAGACAGAGTTTCAACCGTGGAGGTCCGTAGGGAGCTGGTAGACGTGGCAGAGGAGATGGCTGTGCAGCTGGCTATGGGCATCGATTCAATGTGTTACCGCCACCACCACCAGGTGATTCACCATGATCACATGGTGCAGGTGGGAAGGGGTGAGCTCATCTCTAGGCAGCTGAGGCCTACGACCACGATGCTCCGGAGATGATATGAGGTATGATCTGTGTATACTCTACCTTAACTGCATTACTTATAGACACAGGTTCCAGTCATTTTTTTATTTCCACTGCCCTTGTTCGAAGCTCAGAGATTCTTGTGGAGACATTCGCTCAATCCTTACAGTTAGAGACTCCTATGGGAGAGTATTCGACGATTACAAACTGGTGTCGATAGTGTAATCTTACTCTAGGAGGTGAGAGCTTCTGCTGGGATCTCCTAGTAGAGGTATCGAGGCCTTACAAAGTCATATTGTGTATGGACTGGTTATCTAGATTCCATGATCACATTGACTGTATTAGGTGAAAAGTGCAGTGTGTCCTCACAAATGGGACTAGGTTTACCTTCACCAATGAGAAGGGAGCCTTTTCAGCACCGGATGGACTTACCCAGAGGAGAGTGCAAACGATAACTCATCAGTTGGCTAGCCTTACACTCAGAGCGGTTGATGTGGAGAGTCCAAGCTATCATATAGTGGTTGACCAGTATGTAGATGTCTTCCCTGATGATGTTATGGGTCTACCTCCTTGCAGAGAGGTAGAATTTTATATTGATTTGTACCATATGATGACACCGATATCTACAACAGAGTATTTTATGGCTCCCGTGGAGCTTCGTGAGTTGCGGGTACAGCTGGAGGACTTACAGGGGAAGGGCTTCATTCGGCCTAGTGTTTCTCCTTATGTAGCCTTGATTTTTTTCACTGAGAAGGCAGATGGTAGCTTGAGACTTTGTGTTGACTATCAGCGCCTGAACAAGGTGACCGTGAAGATCAATTACCCACTCCCGAGGATTTAAGACCTCTTCGATCAGCTAAAGGGAGCACAATGGTTCTCGAAGTCAAACCTCATATCAGGCTATCACCAGCTCAGAGTATGAGATGAGGAAGTGCAGAAGATGGATTTCAGATATCATTATGGCCATTATGGGTTTTTGGTCATGCCGTTCAGCATTACCAATGCTCCAGTAGAGTTTATGGGACTCATGAACAATATGTTTCAGTAATTCTTTGATCTCTTTGTAGTAGTCTTCATCGACGACATTCTGATCTACTCAGCTACTGAGGAGGAGCATGCCTATCATTTACAGATAAATCTGGACACACTACGAGAGCACCAACATTATGGAATGATCTAGAAGTGCTAGTTATATATCCGTGAGGTTAACTTTTTGGGAAATATCACCTTGGAGTATGTAGTTGCGGTGGATCCAGCAATTTTTGAGGCGGTACTTTATTGGGAGCCACCTAAGAGTGTGACGATGGTACAAATTTATTTGGTTTAGCTAGATACCACCAGATGTTGGTGCCATATTTCTCCAGAGTTGCGACACCTTTATCAGCGTTGAAGAAGAAGGGAAAACCCTTCTTGTGGTTGGAGAGATGCTAGTTGATTTTTTAGGAGCTGAGGTAGAATTTGACTAGAGACGCCATCATGAGGCTACTAGAGGAAGGCATTGGGTACATAGTCTACTGTGACACATTAGGGATCATGCTTGGATGTGTCCTGATGTAGGAGTGAGCAGTGATCACATATGGTTCTCGAAAACTAAGATAACATGATAAGAACTACGCTACCCATGACCTAGAGTCAGCAGTAGTGGTCTTATGCTTGAAGATGTGGCGACATTACTTGATGGGTGAACATTTTACAGTCTACTCTAACTATAAGAGTCTCAATTATATCTTCTCTCAGAAGGACCTGAACCTGAGACAAAGATGTTTTCTTGAGTTCCTCTAGGATGATGACTTTGAGATATTCTATACTCTTGAGAAGGAGAACGTTGTAGCAGATGCACTCAATAGGATATCTGGTATACAATTTCTAGGTGAGGTGATAGAGCAGCTGGCCGCTTTCCAAATATCCTTTGTGGATCGAGATGAAGCATATTTTCTTCAGTATCTTATAGTCACTCTCCCACTACTTCAACAAGTCAGGGAGGCTTAGAGTGGAGACACTAACTGTGAGGCTCGACGTGCTCAGATATCCACAAAACATGCACCTGATGGATTTTCTAAAGGTGGGGAGCACGCCATCCTCTTCAGAGGACATATCATGGAACCAGTGTCGCTCTAGGAGGAATTGTTGAGGGGGTTCCACACATCCCTTCTATCGGTACATCTAGAAGTGGCGAAGATGTACCAGGACCTCTGATGACAGCACTGGTGTCCGGGAATGAAGAATGCAGTAGCATAGTTTGTCTCTTGGTGCCTCACATTTCAGCAAGTGAAGGCAGAGCATCAGGTACCAGCAGGCTTAATTCAGACTTTAGAGGTCCCAGAGTGGAAGTGGGATAGGATATCCATGGATTTCATGATAGGGCATGAACATACATCCAGTGGTCATGATATCATTTGGGTGATCATCGACCGACTCACCAAGTCGGTCCACTTCTTACCGATCAGAGAACATGGTTTAGTAGAGAGCTTGGGACAACTCTATGTGTAAGAGATTGTTCTATTACATGGATTAACTTCAACGATTGTCTTTGATCATGATGCACATTACGCTTCCTGGCTATGGAAGGGGTTGTAGGAGACTTTCAACATGCAGCTTTGTTTGGGCACCGCGTTCCTTCCTTAGACGGATGACCAGATTGAGCGGACCATTCAGACCCTCAAGGACATGCTGCGTGCTTGCATCCTCAACTTCGGTTGCAGCTGGTAGGAGAATTTTCCCTTGGTAAAGTTTTCATACAACAACATTTATCACTCCACCATTAGGATGGCACCCTCTGAGGTGTTGTACGACTGACCTTTCAAATCACCTTTTGTGCTGTACTGACCCATGAGAGTTAGCACTCATGGGACCAGATATGGTACGAGATACCACAGATAAGGTGCAGATCATCCAGGAGTAGATGAAGACTGTACAGAGAAGGCATAAGTCTTATTCCAACAAGAGACGGAGACCTCTGGAGTTTGAGGATGGAAACCAAATCTTCCTACGGGTTTCACCCCGACGAGGTTTGCAGAGATTTGGATCGGGCGACAAGTTTTCTCCGAGGTTCATCAGACCCTTTCAGTTCCTCATCAGAGTAGGTGAGGTGTCTTACTACTTAGCACTTCCACCTCAGTTGCACCGGGTGCATGACATATTCCATGTATCCCAACTATGGAGATATGTGCACGACCCTTCACACCTCATTGACTAGGGATAGCTAGACATCGACGATGGGGAGACATTTATGGAGGTTCCAGTGGAGATTGAGGATTGACAGGAGCGAGTCATTCGTGGTTAGTTGATACCTATTTTTTGCCTTCGTTTGTAGTATGATAACCACTAGGAGAGCACATGGGAGAGGGAGGCTCAGATTCGTGCTCAGTACCCCCACTGGTTTTCCTAGTTTTCGTGATGTGGCTTTCAGGGACGCAAAGACCTGAGGTGGGGAGAATGTAAAGACCTGAATTTTTCCATGTAATTTTTTTATATGGGAATATTATGAGTCCGTGGAAATTGATGGCATGTGATTTTGAGGCCCAGTGTGCCCGAAATGAATTTCTAATTTTTTTAGGTACGTTCAGTAAACCTGTGAGTGGGTTTTTGAAATTTTTGAACCGGTGCTCAGAATTGAAATCCGAGGACACCGTTGAACTTGCAGCACCAATATTCACTTAAGGAGACTTTCACCTCGATCGTAGTAGGACATGGGAAAAAGTTAGTTTTTGTGTTTTTCGTGGAAATAAAAATAAAATAAAGAACAAACTTTTATTTTATTTTTAAAACCTACCTTTTTAATGTCTAGTGGTGGGGACCAACCGAGCTATAAAACCCCCCATTTTCGAATTCATGGTGGTGGGGACCACCCGAACCCCTCTTAATATGGGAAAAACCTATAAATCTTCAAATAGTAAATTGTGCCTCTTTAATAAATTAATTGGGCTATTTAATTACTCCAACATTAATTGTGCCATTTAATTGTGCCAATATGAATTAAATTGATAAACCAAATTTGATTTGTTGGATCCTTATTTTCTTGGGGAAGTCACAGGAAAAGGGAGGAATGGAAAGAACATTGGAAAAACTCTTCCTCCAATGAAGAACCCCCCAATGAAGATTGAGGAACTGACGCTTGAGCCCGGATCAGAAGCATCTTGTGGGAGCGATGAACGACGACGTCACTATCCCCAATGACATCCTCTTCTTCCTCACGACATCTTCCAATGATAAATCTAGGTAGGGTTGTTGTTTTTGTATACCCCTTACCCCCGTTCTTGTCATCCATCTCGAATTAAGAATATCAATTTCAATTTCTATCATTCTAATGTAGAGAGGGCGGGCCAAATGAACACGGCCCGACCTCCCCACAAACTTTGTGAATTTTGACGATATTGAATCTATGAAGACATCCCGAGGTGAGTGCGGGAGTCTATGGAATGAAGAACGGGCCTCCGGGGCACACCCGGTGACCCGAGGAATGCCGCCAGCGACCTGCCGGTGACAGGCACCAGCAGGACTCGGTAGCACAGAGCGACACTTTGGCTGACCACAATGACAGTGGCGGCACGACTGCACCGCTAGAGAAGGGTTGCGGCCCGTCGGCCGTGGTAGAGCATGGGCGGCGGCCGGTGCCCGACCAACCATATGATGGGGGTGGAGGTGCGCATTCGCGCAGCCTGTTGTGCAAGAGCTGCGACTTGAGGCTGCGTTGGTGATGGAGGGGCGGCTGACTCGTTGCCGGCCACCATTGGAGTCACGACACGCGAACACGCTGCGGAGAAGGGATGGCCATCCTCCTAGTCAGAAGCTACCCAACACAGGCCACTCCATAGGCCAGGATGGACCTAGTGGGCAGGGTCAGACACCGTGGGCTGGGTCAGACCAACCGAGTCGGACCAGACTCAGACCAGATTTGACCTTTTTCACTTTTTTGACCATAAATTGAGATATGAGATTCCATTTTATGAACAATCTACGACACTTGAAACATTGGATGAAGATGATATTTTTGGTAAACCCCAATTGAGTTTTGTATAAAGTTGTGGTACGACCAAGTTGGATTAAACACGAATCCAACCGGGCCCTCGGGACTAAAAGACCAATAACTTACAGACCGAGCATCCGATTAACACACCTTCTGTTGCGTTGAGACCCCCTTTACAAGGAGGTCCTTTGGGATAATTCTTTATGGGACTTCATGGTAGTTAGAATATTGACATGTGGTTTGAGGATCAGACCCTCCTGGAATCAAGCGAGCTTAATATGTTAACCCTTTAGCTGGCTGTAACATTAGAAAGAGATCCTATGTGGGTCTATGCTTAGGGATCCTATGTGGGTCTATGCATAGGGATCCTATGTGGGTCTGTGTTCGAGAGTACCACTTGGATCAGCTTTAAGAAATCCACGTGGGATTACTCTAGGATCCTACATGGGTCTACTATACTAGGATCCTAGGTGGGTCTGATGATTTAGGATCCTACGTGGGTATGCCTCTTAACAGAGTAAGATGGTTCAATAGTTACATATAATCATCCTTGCTACCGTACCTAATTTATTCTTAGTCTGAGATAAATCGTTACCATTGTGGTAAAACCTTTGTGGTATTCTTATGTGTGGCGATACCTTTGTGTTTTTTACATTTGTGGTTCTTACCTTCTGGGGATTCCTTTTTGGTATTTTTCTGTGTGGTGTTACCTTTGTGGTACTCACCTTCATGGTAATATTTCCATCATCGAACAGTTAAGCTTTGGGATCTTGATTTGGGCCTTGTGTTTCCTCCTGAATGGGATTGGGTATACTTGGTAACTTAGGTATATGTATGGGAATTTACTTAAGTAGGGCGTAATTTTGTTTCTTTTCTTTTTGGTTTATCCTTTGTGGATTTTGTGAGACCTTTAAGGGTCTCAGGGTCTCTACTGAGTATCGTTATACTCACCCCTGCATGGGCTATGCCTGCACCTTATTGTGTTTGGTGCAGATGACGAACAAAGTTGACTGAGGATGGGGGCACCAGGACTGGAGGTAGCTCGGAGGTGGACTTTAGAAGAGGTGTACCATGGAGATGATCATTCAAGAGCTGTACCTACCCTTCAGTTATGATCCTTTGTAGGAGTTCATAGGAGTTGTTTCAGTTTACTTGTACTTTTCAGTTTTCTTATACATTCTAGTTGGGCTTGTATTCTAACCCTTTTTTCTTAGTGTACAAAAACATTTTACTATACAATTTAGTTGTGTTCGTATCTTGCTGTGTGATTGGTTGTGTGTGTTTACAAGTTATAAAGGCAATGCATTCCTAGTTATGGAAATATGCCTTTTTAAGCTAGTCTCTAGCCCCTGTCCTATGGAAGGTGGGTTGGGGGTAGTCACAACATGGGCCTTAAGGCACGAGTCGTAACGGTGATGAATGTTTCCAGGAATTATAAAATAGATTAGTGAATTCTCTTGTTTTGGCCCATTCATCTAAAAATGATTAATTCTTCACATGAAGTGATTCTTATTTTACGGTACTTGGTTGTTGTTTTAATGAAGAATGATCATGTAATTTCATATAGTTAACATTAGTTGAAACCTAATCAGTTAAATCTTCTTATATAGGAACTAGAACTTGATGTTGTAGGATTTTTCTTTTAAATATATAGTGAAATCATTTATATCATGTAAAGATTGAAATATATATTAATGATAAAAGTGTAAAGCAGATATTCACTCAGAATATGTAGAACATGAGGAGATAAATATTAATAGAACTAGTGATGGATTATTACAACATGATTCATTATTTTATAGGAAATGAAAATAGGGTAGCCAATGCCTTATGTTAGAAATATAAATCAACATTGAATTTTCTATATTTGTAACATGATATTTTTTTAAATGGTTTGATAAATATTTCAATATAAATTATTCATAAAATAAAATACTCTATTTTGTTTTAGTTATCTATGTATTTTTATTTGTCACAATGTTTTATGAAATCTTAGATGTAGGATCAAGATATATAGGAAAATGAAATATCCTCAAGGATAGGTATGTTTCCTGAATTTAACAATGAAATATTATTTTTAACATTTCGATGAATATTTTTTGTTCCTTTAGATTCCCAGTTCAAGAAATAATTATTGAGTGATATTTATGGTTATCTTTTATTCTATTTGTCATGGTGGCACTAAGATATAGGGAATCCATTGGAACATTTCCAGTGGTATATAATGAAAAAATATATTTTTGAATTTACCATGTTATGTATGATTTTTATACAACATATATTTGAAAAATAACTTCGGAATGGAATTATTCATCTTTTTCTAGTGGAGGAAATGAAATATTAGAACATATCCGAATATTTTTTTGTGGGATTACAAAATAAATCTCATGGTTATATCTCAATTTATGTAATTATTTATTTATTGACTAAATTTTCAAATTTTATTCCAAGTTTAGAGAATATGAATTTGGATAATCATTAAAGAAGTTATGTTAATGATATTTTCAGATTTAAATGGGTCCCACATTCAATAATACTTAACCATGATCTCAGGATTTTCACTACATTTTGGAAAATATTACAGAAGTAATTACGCACTGAATTAAATTTTGGTATTGACTTTAAACATCAATATACTAGATAGAAAGAGTGAATGATTCATATATTGGAATATAATTCTCAATTTTGGTCAATGAATTTATAAGTAATTTAGGATTGAAATCTTCCATTTGATTAGTTTTCATATCATGACTATCATTCTACCATAATACAGATTAAATGTTTTGAGGAAGTATATATAAAGTTGTGTGAAACTCCATGTTATTAGGATAAATCTAGGGAATGATGGTTATTGATACAATAAATGGTATATTTTTTTCAATAATATAAATATAATTCATAAATATATTAGGATGTCATAGTGGTGGAACAAAGGTAATAAAAATAATAGGAGGAATGATATTTCCATCATGTTTGGTGATCAAGATTTTCATAAAGGATCATAATGGAAAAGTGGTATGTGTTTTTGTAAAATGGGAAAGATAAATCCATGGATTGTTTAACCATATGAAATATTTTGGGTGATTGGATCATTTTAGATCTTAGTGAAATTAGTTGTTAAATGCATCCCCATTAAATGATGCGTTTCATTCTTTATTATTACAAAAATATATACCTGCGTCATATCATGTTGTCTGTCATAATCTATTATAGTTGGAAGTGAATTATTCATATGAGAAAACACTAATTATTATTTTTTATTATGGAGATAATTTGTTTCAGAATAAGGATATTGACCATGTCAATTTTATGGATGAAAAATATGATTCAAGGACAATAATGGGAATATGAAAATTATATGAAGGAAAAATTTCATCACTTATTAAATTAAGGAATATAATTAAGATGATGTAATTAAAAAAGGGGTTATGAAATTAAAAAACCTTGAAATTTTGATTATACCTCAATTTTATTTTATAAATATATTAATTTATTTTATTTTATACAGTAGTATTCACTATTATAGTATTAAGTAATATTCTTATTGAAAATGAAATGTTTTTTTCATATTAAAATTATAGGCATGTGTTAAATGGTTTTATTTAAAAATTTAATTTTATTAATTTTATTAATTTTAATTTGATAAATAATTAATTTTTTAAATAAACAAGAAAAAATTATCTTTGAGTAAATTTTGTGGAATATTATGAAAAAATTTAATTTTGGGTGGATATTTGAAAATATGGATCTTTATAAAAAATATATTTTCATTTAATGTATTTACAAAGTCACATTTAATTCTCCACTGAATTTAAAAGTTCATTAGTTTAGTTTTATTTAATATTATTGAATTAATTTCATTAGGATTAAATTTACACATTTTTATAGAAAAATTATAACTAAAAATGAATTTTATTGAAAATCATTTTTCATCACATTTTTATAGTTTATTTCTAAATTAAATTATGAAATTTATAGGAATTTAATTTGATAAAATGAATTCATATTTGGAATCATCATGTAATTTTTTTATTAGTTCACTTTTATTTTTTATTTTTATGAATAATATCATTGGAATAATGCTAACTATTGTGGAGAGAGTAATGTTAGATTAAATGGATTAGAAATCAAATTATAAGGGATAAAATTAACTAAATATTACTCTAAATCCTATTTTATAGTCATATTTCAACTTTATATCATTTAATCTTTCATTACGAGTCATTTTGGATCCATTTTTATACCATAATATTTTTATATATTTTAATCTATGGAAAAATCACATAGGTGTCCTCTCCATCACTTATAAATGGATAACATTGAACTCTTTTATATTAAATTCAAGAGATTAATTTTTAGGAAATAATTATGAATATACTTTCATAAAATCCTTACCCACACCCTAGAGGTTTTGGTTAGATCAAAATACCATCCTAGAGTGTCTTTTGGTATAAACCTAAGGAGGATGTCCGATGTTGTGTTATAGTTATTAACTGGGAGTTTTCATTTATTATTTATTATTTTTCATCCTTAATACAATTCATAACTAGTTTGATATAATAGCATTATTACCTATAATATAATAAAATTTTATAATCTTTATATTTTAACCCCTTTTCATTTACTTGTGTATTGAATGGATATTAAAAATATTGCTCGTGCATTTAATCAGAATATAGCCTAGTAAGATGATGTATTTTATTTGTTAATAAAAACACTTATGGGTGTCATTAAGATGAATAAAATAGATTTAATATTATATAAAAGTTAGATATTTCAAATTTTTATGGTAAATAAATATTTAATATTATCATTACCATCTAAAATAATAATAACTCACATGCATATATGCATACTACTTCCACTTGAACTGATGTTTTTTACTTCTAATAATCACCACACATGGATAAATTATATAGGTGTATTTAAATAAATACTTGTATATTTATGATATTTTTATCTACAATTAATTTTTTAGTAATAGTTACCTTTTTTACGTCACATTTCTTTAAAATGGGAAACATTACTCATTCGTGTGTACAGACTATTGTCACAATGATTTTAAGGTAATTAAATTTCATCAACAAACATATATTAGTGGATATAAAAATAATAAAAATATATTTAAATAATAATTATAACATGATTATGATTTTAAAAATTATATAATCCTAATTCATTTGACCATAGTCAACTGACCAAATCCATTTTATACTAATAAGTTGAATCTTTTAAAAACATATGATGTGAACTTAATCAATTAAATTTTAACATTAAATATCTATATTAGAGAAATAAAAGAAACACTAAACTTTAATTTTTTTATATGGAAATTAATTAACATATTTTTATTAATGAGGAAGATAAATATCATACATAATAAGTCATACTCAGTGTAAGGGATTTATAATTTTGTTTCCCTTTCATTGAGAGTTGAGATATTTCCACCACTTTTCCTCTTTTGTGTGGTGTATACCCTACCATATAGATGTATTTTGTCATTATCATCCTGAAATTATCTTTTTTACAAATTCACTCAATATTTATTCCTTCAATGATTCACTATTTATAAATTAATCAACTTGTATGGGTTGTTTTTTCTTAAAACCTAATTTTAATAAGATTTAATGAATTGTTTTAAATTTTATTCCTATGTGAACATAATTTTTGATCGATGTGTAAAAATTTAAATAAATGAATTAAAAATTTCATTTTACCACCCATTTTAGTTTTTTAAAAATTAAATCAAAAGGAATCAAATTATTTTATTTCATACAAAATGTTTGTCTTAATTTATCAATTATAAATTTTTTTTGAAACAAATATGATATCGACAGATTTTAAAAACTCTATAACTATTATATGATACATAGATTAATTTAAATTAAATGATTTTTTCTCAAATGAAGCACCCTTAAACCCTTTTTTCATGTCATTTTAATATTGAAAATGGAGTTTTAAAGGAAATTTATTTATCATTATATAATAATTATTTACGTATCTATCCAAATGTATATTTTTACAAATTTGATTATTAAAATGAAATATTTTTTGTTTTTATTGTATTATATAGTTATAGAAATTCCTATAATGATGGGTGATATTGATATATCTCTCTAATGCATTGGATAAAGATTATTTTTTTAAATAGTTTTTTTGAATTAACATTGTTCTTTATTAAATTTTTATTTGTTCTAGTGAGGATTCTTAAAATGTTTTTTTTTAAATATGTCGAAAGAAACCTATATTAGTTTCATATTCTTACATAAGAATTTACATGGAAATTTGTTCATTTTATATGTTAGTCTAAATATATTTTTAAGGAATAATTATTTTCATAGAGGGTAAATTGTATGTTTTTTAGAAATTTTTTTCTAGGGGTGTAATGTTTTTAATGAAAATCTCATGATTATGAAATTTTATTTATGTTTTCATATAAATGTTTTTATTAAAAACTATGGATAATAAATATTTTTCAATATATATATATAATTTATTACTAGATAATTTTTTTTATGTTAATGAGAACCCTCTTATGTGATCTCATGGTTTTGAAATATAATAATGAGTTTGTTTTATTCAATGTATTTGAATATTACTATTTTTTTCAAACATACTATGTGATGAAATATTTTTCACATGTCTAAATGTAATGTATTCAAATGATCCATGGACTCATGTCCCATTAAATTAATGGTTTATGAGTTGGTGGCATTTGTATGAGGACTGATGAGGTTTCAATAGAGTTTTGAAATGAAATTCTATAACATTAGATTGTTCATGATGTTAACATTTATTCACATCATGATTAGTTGTTTCATATATAAGTGGATGGGGATTCATGACTTGAGTTTATCATGGGGGTATTGTTCTTAATTACTCATTAAGTTATAGTAAAATCTATAAAGTGAATTAATTCGAGGGCGAGACTCCAAGGAATTTTAGGCAAGTTCATTAAGTGAAAGGATTTAGGAATTTAAAAATTGAATTATTCTCTCAAATGGAATTTATGGGCCTCACAAAATCACACATTATTAATATATAATTAAAAATTTTAATATAAGTACCTAGACATAAACATTATTTAATCTTGAGTTTTATACCTGATTTTACATTCCTTCACCTTGTGGATATTTAGAGGATTAGAGCTTTATAAAATTCATAAATTATTCATACATATCAACCCATAAGCATAGAATGTGGATACTACTAAAATAATATCCATTTTTTCGTAATAAAAACGTTTTTAATAAAGAACATGAATTCTATTCATCAAAAGTCATTAGAAAATTCATCTGGGATTATCCTTTTATATTACCCATCCTTACACCCTATGAAAAACATTTTAAAACTTGGGAAGGGCACAAAAATCTATATATGGAATATATAAATTTGGAGATAAGCTATTAGTATAAGAACAATTATACACATATGAAAACATTTTCACAAATACTTACTTCTCAGCCAATATGTATCATATAGTCACTTTCTAAAAACATGATATTTCCATAAAATATAGAAAACATAAATAAACCATATTGGTTACTTGGGGAATTAAATACTTAATATTGATACCATCCCAACTACCATGTGATGTTTAACCCTCAATGTTACCTTACAATGTAACCCTCATGGATACTATCTAATGTAACCATCACTACTACCTTAAAATGTAGCCCTCACATTAAACTTATGGTGTAACTATCGCAGTTACACATGGAGTAACCATACAAATGACCTCCAACATAAACATACCCAATGCATCAGTGGGAGATATAAGTTCAACTTTCATAAAAAAATTCCCAATTACCAAAACATAATCCTAAATTCTTAATAATTTCATAATAACATTTCTTTTGAGTTTTATAAAAATATAAATTAACAGGGACTTTAAAAGAGAAGTCCCTTACATATACCATATAATTAAGGGAAGATTTAATAAACTGAAAGGAATATGTATACTCATTATAAATACACATAATACAACATAATATATTAAAAATTCATATAAAAAATAATCTTAGCATGAAAAAATAAATGAAGTGAAATTTTAACCCAAAGAATGGAAATTGGGTTAAGAATTCCCTTACCTTGTGTTCATCTTATTTCAAATGTTTTTAAACTTTCCCTTGAATTATCCTCCTTGAGAACCTACTTATGATATTTGGTTTTGGCCTTTTGGTGAGACCATCTAGTCTTGGATGTGGGGAAGATGCTTGGGAAGATATTTGGGTAGAAATTAAGAAATATAAATGGATTTGAGGAGTGACGGGAAGAGGTTGTGAGGGGAGGTATTTATAGTGGAAGAGAGGGGATTTTCCATTATTTTAATCATTGTTTATTATTTTTTTCATGAAAATAAATATTATTTGTTTTTGTGACTAAATAAATTAATTAGTATACGTGAGATTTAAACAAGGGGTATTATCCTAGTATAACATCATCCATTAATAAAAAATTCTTGTATTTAGCTAATTTTATAAATTATTATATTTCACTATTCACCAAAAATTCAATTATTTATGAAAAATAAAAAAACATCACCCCAACAATTTTTTGATGTGTAGAATTCATAAATGAACTAAATTTCTTAAAATAAATTTCTTAAATATGATATATCTAATTTTCAATTAAAATATTTTTTTATAAAAAATTACAAGTTTTAAAACTACAACAGATTTTATAAGTACCAGGGTCGTTACATTCTCCCCACCTTCTGGAAATTGCATCCTCACAATTTTTATTTACTTATTAAAAATTTGAGGGTAAATTTTGTTCACAACCATTTTAGATTCCCATGATGCTTCTTAAATCTTGTAGTTTATCCACAAAAACATAACCTGGGGGATTACCTTATTCCACAATACATGCTCTATTTGATCAAGAATCTGGTCAAGATTTCATTCAAAAGAATGGTTCTCTTCTATCTGAACTAAATCTAGGCTCAAAAAATGAGTTTTATCTGGAACATACTTTATCAACACTAAAACATGAAAAAAATTGTGCACTTGAGATAAATTCGGAGGAAAATCTACTTTATAGGTGACTGGTCCAACTTTCTACAAGACATCATATGGTCTAATGAATTGTGGTCTTAGCTTTCCATTCTTACCAAAATGAATAACACATTTCCATGGTGAGATTATAAGAAAATAATGATCACCTTCCTTGAATGAAAATCCATTCCTCTTATTTTATGCATAACTTTTCTGCCTACTCTGATTTGTCCTCATGTGTTGCTGGATCATCTTCACTTTCTCAGCCACTTCCTCTATTAATTTTGTGCCCGTCAACTTGCTTTCCCTCACATCATTCCAAAAACCTAGAATTTGACACCACGTTCCATATAATACCTCAAAAGGATCAATATGTATACTTGAATGAAAATTATTATTATAAATAAACACAACTAAAGAAAGATGATGATCCCAACTACCTTTGTAATCCAATGAACAAGATATAAGTATATCCTCTAATGTCTTATTTTTTTCTCAAACTATCTATCATATTGAAGATGAAAAGTAGTGATAAAATTTAATTTTATTTCCAATGACATATGAAGGCCTTTCCAAATTTAGGAAGTGAACCTGATATCTTAGTCCAATCTAATGGAAATAGGAACTCCATGTAACCTAATAATCCCTTTGTGGAATAATAATGAAATTTGATCCATATACATATTATATTGAAAAGGAATTAAATGTGCAGATTTAGTCGATCGGTCAAAAATATCCCAAATTACATTTTAACTTGAGAAGTATTTGGTAGTCCTACCACCGAGTCTATGGATATGCTTTCCCATTTCCACTCTGGCACTGGAAAATGCTGAATCATACCCTTTGGTAATTTTTTTTATTATTTAACCTCTTAAAAAGTCAAATAATTCATGGTAAACTATACAATATCTCTTTTCATTCCATCTTACCAGTAATACTCTAGATAGTCTCTATATATCAATTTTCTTCCAAGATGAACTAAAAATAAATAACCATGAACTTCAAACAAAAATTATTTCTACATAGGGGAATCATAAGGAACACATAATCTCTTTCCAAATCATAAAATATAATATTTATCAACATTAGATTCTACCAACTTACCTTTTTCACCAATTTTACCTTTTTTTAACTCATGGTATTCCTTCTATGATTTCTTAGTTCTATCTAAGATTAATGACTGCACTAACTCATGATACAAAATAGAAGAATTTCCTGCACCAAAAACATCCAAGCCAAAATTCATTAAATCATTTAATCAAGGTGTCTTGTTCCAAATGTAACATGGTTAATGAAGCCTGATGTTTTTGACTCATGAAATCCACCATTTTTTTTATTTTCTAGGATAGTAATTAATAATGAAATCATGATTTATTATAAGTTCATTCATTGTTATTTTCCGTAAGTTTAATTGCTTCTAGGTGAATATATACTTAAAACATTTATAGTCTGTATATATTTCTAATTTGGCTATGTCTACATGATGCATGCAAATTTCTAAAAGGGAAACCCATATCTTTTAATTCTGAATCATGTGTGGGATAACTTGACTCACGAGGTTTCACTTTTCTTTAATAATAATCAATTACTTGATCAATATGCCTTATAACACAACCATTTCCCTTCAATTAAGTATCATTATAAATGAAAAAATCATAATTTTTGGTAGGCAAAGACAATATTAGAGCATTCACCAATATGTTATTCAGTTCATAAAAACAAACAACACATTCTTCTTTCCAATTATATTTTACCCCTTATCGTGTTAACTTAGTTAGTAGTCTAGAAAACTGTGAAAAGTTTTTAACAACTCATGTGTAAAAATATACTAATCCAAGAAAACTACTAATCTCTATAACATATTTAGGTCTTGAACATTTATCAACGACCTCTTTTTGGTGGGATCAACTACTTTTCCATCCTTATTTACAATATTCCCATAAAAATAAATCTATTGCAACCAAAAATAAAAATGGATAAATTTTATGTACAAATTATTTTCTTTGAGAGTTTTCAAGAAAGTCCTAAAATGTTTTTCATGATCCTCATATACTTTTTAAGAGATAAAAATACCATCAATAAAAATAACAACAAAATTATCCAAATATCATGAAAATATTATATTCCTAAGATCCATAAATATAGAAGGGTAATTTTTAAAACCAAAGGTCATTAAACCAAAATAACAATTCCCATTGCTAGTAAAAAAACTGTTTTCATAATGTCATCATCCTCAACCTTCAGCTGATGGTACCTGAAACTAAAGTCAATCTTGAAAAAATAATGAGCTCCCTGGAGCTGATCAAACAATTCCTTGATATGATAGAAAGGAAACTTATTAATAACAATAATGTTATTCAAACCCCTATAATCAATGAAAAGACTGATGGAACTATCTTTCTATTTAATGAACAAAATAAGGTCACCCCATAGTGAAGTGCTATGATGAATGAATACTTTATCAGGAAACTCCTACAACTATTTTTTCAATTCAAGAAGTTTTACTTGATCCATTTTACTAGGGGGTTTGAAATTGTCTAGTCATTAGGAACCAATTAAATAGTAAATTTAACTTATTGAACATGTATAACACTACATAACTCATCTTGAAAAAATCTAGGTATTCATTTACCACTAACATATCATTAATATGAACAGTTACCTTATTTGTAGTAATATGAGAACAATAACATTATTTTACGTCTTTTAACAATTTCTTAGCTTCCTGATATATTATCAATTTTATGGGTTCATTCTTGAATACAAACTGAAACTATTTCTAATTTTTTTATCTCTATAATAAATCTAATTATGATAAAGAGAAATCCAATACATTTGCAGAATGACATAAAATACTACTAAGGGTAAAACAATAAGTTTTTCAGGAAATGTCTTTCCACAGACAAAAACATGAATATTCTTATAATTCATTTTACTATAATATTTCTCCCTGGTGTTTTAAACATAAGTTGTAGTAACAATTATTGAGCTGAAATATAAAATTTGCTAAAAAATTTATCATAAATAAAAAACATTGTAGACTCCCTATCAAATAATAAATTGGAAAATTCGAAGTAAAAAAAGTAACTGATACCACTTCATTTGATGGAATGGCATCAACTATCATAGTTGAAAAGGATCTCACTATGACTATCATCATATAATCATACTTATTTCAATTATTTAATCTTTCTTTGGGTGGGTATTTTCATAATTATCCATCTTAGAAAATTTAAAACATGTTTTATATTGATTATCAGAATTGATCTAAAGTTCACATTTGTTAAAATATCGGGCTATATGTTTAAAATTACCACATCAGAAAAAATTCCCAATTATTTAAGTCATTATATAGGGTGTTTTTTACCAAAATTTTTACAAAATAGAAATTGGAGTTTCTTACCATTATATTTCTTGGATTGATTATTACACATCACCTTCTATCTGGACCACTTTTTATGCTTGTTTTCAAAGTACAAAAGATCATTAGAAACCTCCATTTCTACCATCTCAGAACATCGAATACGTTTCATATAACATTTAAATTCATGAAAACCAATTCTCTTTGATATCTTGGATATAATATTGAGTAAAAAGGATTGATTTTTTCATTCTAGATCCCAAATAATATTTAGAGCGTACCTTTCCAATCAGGTTAAGTTTTCCTAATACATATCCAATGAATCCTCCTCCTTTTACTTCAATTCAAGGAATTTATTTTCCATCCTATATCAAAAAACATTAGGAAAATATTTTTCAAATATTTTTTTTTCAAAAATTATTCCAATTCTAAGGCATAAATCACCTCGTTATCTCGAATATTCTTAACCAGTGACCACCACTGGTTAGCATCACCTTCAAAGAAATAAATGGAATGACTAATTTTTTTTATCCGAAGACCCCGTGAAATCAAATATAATTTCAAGGGATTTAATCCACCCTTAATTAAAAACATAGTCAGAAGGTCCAACAAAAACAAGAGGATGTTTCCTCATAAAATTTTCCACTATCATCATGTTCCTTTGTAGTAGTTCTAATTGTTATCTTTCATTGTTGAAACTTCCATTTATTTCCTATTTCAACTGAGCTTTAACTGTCACAAACTTTTCAGTACCAATTCCTAGCATTCCCCATTAGGGATTCAAAAATTTATCATAGTCTCAGTTACTTTCTACTTCAACATCACTGTTTCTTCTGCAGAAAACCATTTTGAGCATACATATCTTAGATGAAGCAACATGGTAATATTCAAATTCTATTTTATTTCAAAAAATACATAAGGGAAAATCATTTATGGTATTCTATTGACATTATCCTAACCCATAAAGTTACCTAAAACATCCTCTAATACCAACTATAATGACCCCACCATAAGCGTTACATAATATTGAGTTGTAGTCAAGAATTTAATTTATTTTACATTGAGGATCTTTTTAGGTTTAGACCATTAGAATATTTGGACATTATTCATAAATATAAAACCATAAGAATAAAAATATGATACTACTAAAACAATATACATTTTTTCACAATACAAAATTTTATAATAAAACACATGAAATCTATTCGGGAAAAGTCTTCACAACATTCACCAAGGATTCCCCTTTTCTATTACAAATCTTTAAACCCAGTGAAAAAAATTTAAAACAATGGATAAGAACAAAAATCTTAGTAAGGGATATAAAAAGAAGGAGAGAAACCATTAGTACATGAACACTTATAAAGATATGAGCTCATTTTCACAAATACATACTTCTCACCCAATATGTATCATATAGTTACTTTATGGAAACATTATATTTCTATAGAACATAGAAAACATAAATAAACCATATAGGTTACTTGGGGAATTACTTACTTAAGAGTGTAAACAACACAAATACTATTTGATTTTTAACCCTCATGACTACCTTATAATGTAACCCTTATAGATACCTTAAAATGTGACCCTCACAGATAGCATACAATGAAACCCTCATTGCTACCTTATTGTGTAACCATCACAGTTACACTTGGAGTAACCATACAGACGACCGCCAATTTAAAGTATACCAAATTCATTGGAGGGAGATATAAGTCCCACCATTTATCATAAAAAATTCCAAATACCATAACATAATCATAAAATGTGAAAAAATTTCTAAAAACATTCTTCTATATTTTTAAAAATAGAAATTTAAAGAGGTCTTTTGAAGCAGAGTCCCTTACATATACCATATCATTGAAGCGAGAATTAATAAAATGAAAAGAATATGTATACTCATTGTAAATACACATAATAAAATAGAATATATTAAACATTAATATCAAAAATATTTTTTGCATAAAAAAATCAATGATGTGGAAACTTAACCTAAAGAATGGAAATTGGGTTAAGAATTCCCTTACATCGGGTTATTCTTACTCCAAATGTGTTTAAACCTCCTCTTAAATTATCCTACTTGAGATTCTATTGATGGCCATTGGTTTGGAATTTTGGTGAGAGAATTAGGCCTTAGACAAGGGGAAGAGGTATGGGAAGATGTTTGGGAATAAATCAATCAAGCTACAAGGCTTTATGGGGCGATGGAAAGAGGTGGTGAGGGGAGGTATTTATAGTTGAAGAGATGGGGGGTTTTCATTATTTTAAGAATTATTTTACCAATTTTCTCAAGACAAGAAATAGTGTTGGTTCGTATGACTAGATACAACAATTAGTGCATGTGAGTTTGAACTAATGGTGATTACATTAGGTGAACATCATCCATGACTCAATAATTCAGGATTTTAGCTTATTTTTTAAATTATCATATTTCACTATTCACAAAAAATTCATGTATTTAAGAAAAATAACAAAACCATGCCCAAACTATTTCTTGACCTGTATAATTAAAAAATAAACACCATTTTTTGAAAATAATTTTCTAAATATGAAAAATTTAATTTTTGAATAAATCATAATTTATTCGAAAAATACCACTTTTATAACTATAACCGATTTTTAACACATTAAAAAATTAATTAAAGTCTCATAAAATTTTCTTAAAATTATAAGACAAAAAAATTCATAAATCAAATTTATGAAAATATATTTCTTTAAAATCCTTATATTAATTATAAAATTGAAATTAAATATTCATGACTCACAAAAATTACAGCACTTAATTTATAATTAAAAAAAATAGTTACATGTTCAATGATATAAATATATAGTATTTTCACTTATAATATGGATAAAATTTATTTATACTTTATTAGGTGAGGTTACTATTCTATTTTCCATATTACTATTCCAAATGGTCATGTTACTATTACTAATGACAAGTTACTATTCCACCAGTTTGAAGTCCATAATTTCTATAAATTCCACTTATTCATTATACAATTATAATGAATTTAACTATTTCATTCCAAAATAAAAAAATTATTATATAAGCACCTAAATCATTATAGTGAATGGGGAGAGTTCCAACATATTTATAAAAATTAGATATCACATTTATTATTTTCTTTATCACATATTTCCTCTGAATTTGGGTAAAACACTTTATATTTTCTTGGAACATATAGCACATTCACTCATTAATAGACTCCCAACATACCAGAGTTGATATTTAGTGATATGAGAATAGGTGTACTCTTTATACCCTTGTTTAATTTTCTCCTTCAGTTTAGGATTTTAAATAGTGATATTATTTTGGTTTTGGCCATGTTTGATGTAACGCCCCGACCCCAGCTACCCAGAGCCAGTGCGTTACTTCGTAACATTGGCATGATCACAAAAGATCAAGTCTCGAAAGACCGATTAGTTTAGTAGCCTTGGAAACACTATATACATTCATAAATGTTACATTACAACATAAGGTGAAAAACTACAATAACAAAGTCTTCATAGTCCACACTCATATCCTATTCAGACTATCCCTGCAGGACATTCCTAAAATACTTTTTCACATCCTGGAAAATATTAAAACATTGAAAGGGGTGAGCTCAGATGCTCAGTAAGGATAACAATATAGCGGCAGCTTTCATCAATAAACATAAACCTTTAAGGCAATGTATAACTAAAACAAAATCCATTTAAACTTGAACATAAACATAATATGACAAAAGTAAAATGAGATAATGCCATTCACTTCTTCACATGGATATTCTACTGATCGAATAATCACATGCATTATCAATAACCACTTCATAATGATGGAATGCATAATGCCAGACATTCTGAAACATTTTGTCAAGGCCTCGGCCAAGACGTCTAAAATGATTAAGGCCTCAGCCAAAACCATAAATCAAATTGGGAAAGGGCCTCATACAATTCCACGTCTAGTTGTCTCATGAGACCTACCGATGCATCGGGGAGCTATAGCGGGCTCCACCCGTCACTTATTATGTCCAATGCATTCCTCATATGAATAGGTTTAAACATATCATAAACCATATCATAATCGAATCACATAAAACATGAATAAAAGAAACATAACATTTCCACATTTCAATCACAAGATATCAATACAACACATTGATATAATAAAAACTCTTTAAAAAACATTTTCAATACCAAAATAAAAGAAAGTTAAAACTTTGTATTTATTTTTCATTAAAAAAATGATGGCTTGTAGAGGAAGCCAAAACACAAATAATGGTCACAGTGGCGGAGAAGTCATTGTCGCCGCATATGTACGGAAAGAAAAACATTCCCTTTTTGTCTTTTTGTAAAACGCTTCGTATAAAAAAGATTCCTTTCGAATAAACGTAAAAGTCAAAGGGGTTTATACACCGTATAAAAGAAAATTGTGTATAAAACCAAATATGCCTCAATGAAAGGAGATTGAGATGAAGTCCTTAAAAGATCATTTTTAAAATATAATAGATCTATTATGTGTATTCACTATAGGTACACATAAATAAATTAAAAATACAAAATAGGATATAATAATATCATGACATAATTTTAAAGTAGGAGATTAACCCAAAGAATTGAAATTGGGTTAAGAAGTTCCCTTACCTTGCGTCTTGTCCTGACTCGACCGTTCTTTAAACTCCTGAATAATAAACTAGAGTTAATTTATATTTACTGAAGAACCTTTTAATGTTCATTATTCATTTTATATCACTTATTACCATGTTATGAACATTATGTAATTATTTAAGTTAATAACGGTCGTTTTGTCGATCTTTGGTACTTGAGTCAAAAATAAACTTCTTATAATTACAAGTTGTTCATTTGGTGAAATATCCATTATATACAGAATCATATTCATGATTTAGACATCATATATATCATATATATACAGTATATACATTCATTTATAATATTACATAACATTTAGAGGTAAGAAATGAAATTCACCGTTCACGGAGACGGTAAGCCGCACGTACGCATGAACGCTACTTTCATTTCTATTTCGTATTTAATGGAATGAAATAATAATTATATAAAGGTATAATATAGTTCCAGTATAATATCATATATAATATCATTTAATCCATCCTTTATACATCCCACATATGGCATTAACGATTCACATCACTTTGAGGGGGCGGTAGTCCGCCAATCCTAAAATGAAATTATCGCGTTTACCCATAATGGAAATCATAAATTATGCCATAAATGAGAAATACAGAAGCATAAGTAAAACATAAACATATTATATATCATATATAAATATAGTTACATCTTAATGGCCATCTTTTAAGGTGTTATATGAGTGTTGAACAATCATCGTTTCGTGAGGCAGAAATTTGCCATCCACAAAAACCGTATATTCTTTAACCATTAGATGTAGGTGTGTGTAACTATAGCTCGAATCCTTATTATAAAAACATCCTAGTATATTTAGGATACTGGTGTTGTTACAAAATAAATGAATAAAAAGATTTTAGGGGGTTGGAGAAGAAAAATAATACAAAACAACATTAGAGAAGACATTACCTCAAAATCGGGTAACTCTTTTTGATTTGAGCCAAAGGCTTCCTTGGGAAGAGTTATGCCCAAAGTGAGGCTTCTAGGAGTAAGAGGGGAAAGTTGGGAGACTATTTGGGCAGAGGTTGGCCGATCCAAAAGGCTTTGAAAGTGTGAATGAGGTGGTAGAGGTGGGGGCCTTTTATAAGAGGAGAGGAGGGGCTCTTTTGGAAAGATTGAAATGTTACATTATTATACAATGATTTTAGGATTCTAAAGGTCCCACACTTATATAATTCGTGGATAAGGTGATAAGGGTTCTAAATCTACCCATCCAATAGTCTTTGGACAAGTGTAATCCTAGGATTTTACATTATCTTTTCATTTTATTAAAATCGTTAAATAATGAGGTCATCGCTGCATCATAATGATGTCATTTATAATTTAATTTATTTAATGTCTAAAAATTATAAAAAAATACTATGATGTAGGAAATCTGTTTATATTTCCAATGAATATTTATAGTAAAAAATATGACTTTTATAACCCCATGTAAAAATTGTTTTAGTAAAACATTTCATGTTTGTGTCATTTTTTACTTTAACATTAAATAAAAGGTATTTATGTCATTTTCCAACTAAAGTGGCTCCATGGGGTCCCCAAGATGACCCATGGATTTTCTTGGTCGGCCATGGAACATCCAATGAGGGTAGGACATGTGTCAAGCTCATCTCATATTATTAAAACATTATTTTTACCTTAAACTACACTAATTACCTCTAATCGCGATTAATTAAACTTAAAAGTTACTATTCACCAAAAAATTATTTTTATCCCATTGAACCAAATTTTACATCCTAATGACAACCATGTATGTCTTATTTTTGAAATTCAAAACACAGAAGTGGTAATATTTCATTTAAACGAAAAATTAGTTATTTAACTACCACTTAGTGGTTTCACTATTCATAAAAAATTGATGTTTTTCAGAACAATGCCAAAATTTCACCCTAAGCTATATTTGATATTACGATTTCAAAAATGATGTCTATTTTACAAAATTCCAAACATATATGTTGCATTAATTAATTTTATAATTAATTCCCGCTGTCACAACAAATAGCGTGTTTTTAAGAAACAATTTATATCAAAAGATTGACAATTGTTTATGTCCAATTTCAAAGTTACATTAAGTCTAATGAAAACCATTGGATAAAATAGTAAAAATATATTCTAATTATACTTTAAAACCACTCAATATTATAACTTATCACTATATATTATTTTTATTAAAAATGTTGTTTTAATTATTTTTCACTATTCATAAAAATTTGGAAGTTCTCAGAAAATTACAAAAAATTCAACATAGGCTAATTTCAATATTAGGAATACAAAAATGAATTCCATTTTGAAATATAAAATTTCTATAATTTTAAAAAGTGGGTATTACTATTCATAACGGCTACTTTGATTTGTCGCGGTGTGTTAGAACTCAAAGTTGCGTACAATGCAAGCTATTGCATTATTAAAAGAGAAGTGTATCGTGGAAGCTCGGGGTGTTACATTCTCCCCTCCTTCAATAAATTGCATCCTCACAATTTGAAATTTTTCTTTGAAAATAAAAGGTTGAAAATAGAAAATACCTTTGTGGAAAACCCACATCGGAGATAAAGTTAATAAAAATATAACATTAAAAGAAAGAAAGAGAAGTACAAAGGTCACCCGAGATAGCCCATACTAGGATTCTTTGAAAATATGGATATGGAGGAGAAAAAAACTATCAAGGTCTGATGGAGAGTTGTAGAAAATAGGATTAGGAGAAAGTTAACAATAAGAAAATCACAACCTTGAGGTTGGTTAAACGATCATTTAATCCCCAGTTGGAAAAGTTAACCAGCAACATTTTTGTTTCAAGTCACCTTTCATAAAGTTGTGGAATTCATTTAAGATATTTACTAAGATTGTAAGGAAATATACTTACTTGTCGTGTAGACATTCATTAATAAATTTTTACCACAAACCATTTAGAATAAGAAAACTATTTTGTAATAACCTGGGACTTCCTATAGGCTAGTGGTAGGTAATAAAGGCCTGTCGCACTATGGTTGTGGGTTCGATTCCTGCAGCTTTGTCCGATGCGACGGGTTATGCCCCACCCTGCAGGTTGTCCTTTTCCTAAAACTATAGTATTATAATATTCCAAAAATAATCTTCATAAATTTGTTTAACCTTAAACAATACTATCCAAAGATCAACTTAATCCACTCCAACCTTTATAGTTATCTAAAATACCTCTGTCCAGACTTTCTCTAAAAGGACTCTGAATTCCAAAATCAATTTATCAGATTCCCCAAACAAAGTAAAGTTTCTCTTATTGTCACATACTAAAAATATAATTACCTTCATCATATTAAAACCTTACTGAAATCAACAAGTACTGCAGTAAAATCCTTATATATATCACATTATTCTAATAACCAGAATATAATCTATGAGTCCAAAAGCACCAATACATTAGTTATTCTGCTTCAACTGTAGTAACAGCATAAGATTGTCCTTAATCCCTTGGCCTTTTCTGAGGTAAGTTCCTCTGACGCTTAGGACATTCATTTACATAATGCCCTATTTCCCTACAATTGTAGCATTCAACATTGATAGCCTCTTTCTTTCCCTTGCAATCACGCGCCTGGTGACCTTTTTCCCCACATTTATAACAAACTCCCATTCCTTTTAGGCAAGCACCGGGGTGATTCTTCCAACAATTATCACATAATGGAAAATTTTTCTTTCCCTTTTTCCCTTTATCCGTCTCTTGTTCCACCGTTCTCTTCTTCTCTTGCTTTACTTTGTTGTCATAACACATAGAGAATGCCTTTTCTGTCTTGATAGCACATGAGACAATATCTTCGTATGACGAGAAGGATTGTGAGACTAAAGCTCGACGGATAAATGGATTCAACCCATCAAAGAAACGATCAATCTTACTTCTTGGGTTACGTATATAATCTGCTGCATGCCTCGCTAACCTTGTAAAGTTGGCCTCATACTTTTCGACATTCTCATCATCCTTTTGTCTCAGACTCAGAAATTGCCTTTCCATATCTGCTCGATGTTCATGTGGAAAGTATTTTTCTAAGAAAAGATCTTTGAACTCTCTCCATTCCATACTTGATACTTCTTCATCTTCCTTTGTGTTTTGAATCAATGACCACCATTGATCCGCATCTCCAGTGAGGCGGTAAACTGCCATGATAACCTTTTCCGTATCACTACTCCCCAAGGCGTGGAATATTTTCTCTAAGGAGTTTATCCATTGCTCATATACTAATGGATTTGTACCCCCATTAAATGTTGGTGGTTGTTGCCTCATGAAGCGTTCTAACATTGATCCTCCACGTTGCGGATCAGGGTACTCCATACGAGTAAGGTTATTATTCATAACCTGCGTGATTTGTCCCAGTACGGTGAGAAGTTGATCAGCACCAGTTGTATCTCCATATCCACAATAATTATCTTGAGCAGGAGGGAAATCCCTACACGGAGTGCGTGCATTGATACGGTTTCCATTCCTTCCACTAGGCGCCATTTCTAAACAATGGTATAAACTAGATTAGTTTATGAATTAAAATACATAATTCCATATTTGTAAAACACTTTACATAAATTGAACTATTTATGGATATAATCCATAATCATAAAAAGAAATGTTTTCTTTGAGGAAGTATATACTCATAACCCTTCATAGTGGTTTGTAAAGAAAATGAGAATTATCCTAAGCATATCCCCCAGGACTGTCGTATCCAAGAGTGCAGCAAGGCCTGTTTTTGTGCAGCAGTTCCCGTTCGAGTCTAGATCAAAGCGGTGTTTTCGGGTTTTACCCCTAGGTACATCTGTGCCAGAGCCGCCTCTACCAGCTCGTATCCAGACAGGGATGAATTGCTCGGAAAACTCGCAAAATCTCTATAATACCAAAATTCTAGGAAGTTCTTCTATACTAATCCTTAAAGTCTATCTTCGGGCTATGTGCTCTAATCAGAGTTTATCTAAATCTAGCTTCCAAGGTTAGTACTAAACTTCCTATGATACCAACTGTAACGCCCCGACCCCAGCTACCCAGAGCCGGTGCGTTACTTCGTAACATTGGCATGATCACAAAAGATCAAGTCTCGAAAGACCGATTAGTTTAGTAGCCTTGGAAACACTGGATACATTCATAAATGTTACATTACAACATAAGGTGAAAAACTACAATAACAAAGTCTTCATATTCCACACTCGTATCCTCTTCAGACTATCCCTGCAGGTCATTCCTAAAATACTTCTTCACATCCTGGAAAATATTAAAACATTGAAAGGGGTGAGCTCAGATGCTCAGTAAGGATAACAATATAGCAGAAGCTTTCATCAATAAACATAAACCTTTAAGGAAATGTATAACTAAAACAAAATACATTTAAACTTGAACTTCAACATAATATTGAAAAAGTAAAATGAGATAATGACATTCACTTCTTCACATGGATATTCTACTGGTCTAATAATCACATGAAATATCAATAACCGCTTCATAATGATGGAATGCATAATGCCAGACATTCTGAAACATTTTGTCAAGGCCTCGGCCAAGACGTCTAAAATGATTAAGGCCTCGGCCAAAACCATAAATCAAATTTGGAAAGGGCCTCAGCCAATTCCACATCTAGTTGTCTCATGAGACCTACCGATGCATCAGGAAGCTATAGCGGGCTCCACCCGTCACTTATTATGTCCAATGCATTCCTCATATGAATAGGTTTAAACATATCATAAACCATAGAATAATCGCATCACATAAAACATGCATAAAGGAAACATAACATTTCCACATTTCAATCACAAGATATCAGTACAACACATTGATATAATAAAAACTCTTTAAAAACCATTTTCAATACCAAAATAAAAGAAAGTTAAAACTTTGTATTTATTTTTCATTAAAAAAAATGATGGCTTGTAGAGGAAGCCGAAACACAAATAATGGTCACAGTGGTGGAGAAGTAATTGTCGCCACATATGTACAGAAATAAAAACATTCCCATTTTGTCGTTTAGTAAAACGCTTCGTATAAAAAAGATTTCTTTTGAATAAATGTAAAAGTCAAAGGGGTTTATACACCGTATAAAAGAAAATTGTGTATAAAACCAAATATGCCTCAATGAAAGGAGATTGAGACGAAGTCCTTAAAAGACCATTTTTAAAATATAATAGATCTATTATGTGTATTCACTATAGGTACACATAAAGAAAGTAAAAATACAAAATAGGATATAATAATATCATGACATAATTTGAAAGTAGGATATTAACCCAAAGAATGGAAATTGGGTTAAGAAGTTCCCTTACCTTGCGTCTTGTCCTGACTCAACCGTTATTTAAACACCTAAATAATAAACTAGAGTTAATTTATATTTACTTAAGAACCTTTTCATGTTCATTGTTCCTTTTATATCACTTATTACCATGTTATGAACATTATGTAATTATTTAAGTTAATAACGGTCGTTTTGTCGATCTTTGGTACTTGAGTCAAAAATAAACTTCTTATAATTACAAGTTGTTCATGTGGTGAAATATCCATTATATCCAGAATCATATTCATGATTTAGATATCATATATATCATATATATACAGTATATACATTAATTTATAATATTACATAACATTTAGAGTTATGAAATGAAATTCAACGTTCATGGAGACGGTAAGCCGTACGTACGCATGAATGATACTTTCATTTCTATTTCGTATTTAATGGAATGAAATCATAATCTTATAAAGGTATAATATAGTTCTATCATATATAATATCATTTACTCCATCCTTTATACATCCCACATATGGCATTAATGATTCACATCACTTTGAGGGGGCGGTAGTCTGCACTTCCTAATATGAAATTATCGCGTTTACCCATAATGGAAATCATAAATTATGCCATAA
This sequence comes from Viscum album, assembly GCA_963277665.1. Lineage (NCBI taxonomy): Eukaryota > Viridiplantae > Streptophyta > Magnoliopsida > Santalales > Viscaceae > Viscum > Viscum album. Next base: position 1,880,440,852 of record OY728161.1, read on the forward strand.
ATGAGAAATAAAAAAGCATAAGTAAAACATAAACATATTATATATCATATATAAATATAGTTACATCTTAATGGCCACCTTTGAAGGTGTTATATGAGTGTTGAACAATCATCGTTTCGTGAGGCAGAAATTCGCCATCCACAGAAACCGTATGTTCTTTAACCATTAGATGTAGGTGTGTGTAAGTGTAGCTCGAATCCTTCTTATAAAAACATCCTAGTATATTGAGGATACTGGTTTTGTTACAAAATAAATGAATAAAAAGAGTTTAGTGGGTTGGAGAAGAAGAATAAAACAAAACAACATTAGAGAAGACATTACCTCAAAATCGGGTAACTCTTTTTGATTTGATCCAAAGGCTTCCATGGGAAGAGTTCTGCCCAAAGTGAGGCTTCTAGGAGTAATAGGGGGAAGTTGGTAGACTATTTGGGCAGAGTTTGGCCGATCCAAAAGGCTTTGATAGTGTGAATGAGGTGGTAGAGGTGGGGGCCTTTTATAAGAGGAGAGGAGGGGCTCTTTTGGAAATATTGAAATGTTACATTATTATACAATGATTTTCGGATTCTAAAGTACCACACTTATATAATTCGTGGATAAGGTGATAATGGTTCGAAATATACCCATCCAATAGTCTTTGGACAAGTGTAAGCCTTGGATTTTACATTATCTTTTCATTTTATTAAAATCGTTAAATAATGAGGTCATCGCTGCATCATAATGATGTCATAAATAATTTAATTTATTTAATGTATAAAAATTATAAAAAAAATACTATGATGTAGTAAATCTGTTTAGCTTTCCAATGACTATTTATAGTCAAAACTATGACTTTTATAACCCCATGGAAAAATTGTTTTATTAAAACATTTCATGTTTGTGTCATTTTTTACTTTAACATTAAATAAAAGGTATTTATGTCATTTTCCAACTAAAGTGGCTCCATGGGGTCCCCAAGATGACCCATGGATTGTCTTGGTCGGCCATGGAACATCCAATGAGGGTATGACATGTGTCAAGCTCATCTCATATTATTAAAACATTATTTTTACCTTAAACTACACTAATTACCTCTAATCGCGATTAATTAAACTTAAAAGTTACTATTCACCAAAAAAATTATTTTTATCCCATTGAACCACATTTTACATCCTAATGACAACCATGTATGTCGTATTTTTGAAATTCAAAACACAGAAGTGGTAATATTTCATTTAAACGAAAAATTAGTTATTTAACTACCACTTAGTGGTTTCACTATTCATCAAAAATTGAAGTTTTTCGGAACAATGCCAAAATTTCACCCTAAGCTATATTTGATATTCCAATTTCAAAAATGTTGTCTATTTTACAAAATTCCAAACATATATGTTGCATTAATTAATTGTATAATTAATTCCCGCTGTCACAACAAATAGCGTGTTTTTAAGAAACAATTTATATCAAAAGATTGACAATTGTTTATGTCCAATTTCAAAGTGACATTAAGTCTAATGAAAACCATTGGATAAAATAGTAAAAATATATTCTAATTATACTTTAAAACCACTCAATATTATAACTTGTCAATATAAATTATTTTTATTAAAAAATTTGTTTTAATTATTTTTCACTATTCATAAAAATTTGGTAGTTCTCAGAAAATTACAAAAAAATCAACATAGGCTAATTTCAATATTAGGAATACAAAAATGAATTCCATTTTGAAATATAAAATTTCTATAATTTTAAAAAGTGGGTATTACTATTCATAACGGCTACTTTGATTTGTCGCGGTGTGTTAGAACTCGAAGTTGCGTACAATGCAAGCTATTGCATTATTAAAAGAGAAGCGTATCGTGGAAGCTCGAGGTGTTACTTTTGAGCTATGATTTGGATGATACCTTGTTGTATTTCCTGGTGATCCACTATTTCCTAGTGTTTTTGTGATCACTCAATCATTTCCCCCTCTACCTATTATGCGCAAGTACATAGAAATACTCCTTTTAAAAAAGGATCCCCATTCTCTTTCTTTTTTGGTTCATTTCAAGGGATATAATGATTTCTCCTTCCATTAGGTGGGTAGTATGTGTCGGCTTAAGGAAGATAATAAATTTTTTTGGTATGTATTTTATGTTAATAGAGAGAAATCACTTTATATAATACTTTATATGTCATTACTTATGAAATTATACATTTTGTTCCAATTCCAATAAATCATGGTTATTGGGAACCTTTATTAGGTTGTAGTCGATATGTATGATAAATCATTTTTATATTTATTTAAATTTTTCCATAAGTAAAATTTTATGAATGTATATATGAATAATGAATTGGTTTCCTATGGAAATATAAACAAAATGAGAATATCAATTTATGTCATTAAGTAAAGTAAATTAAGACACCAGTTAAATATAAAATTATGGAACATGTTATGTGATGTTATGTGTGGTTATTGTTTTTTTGTCTTTAATTTTTTGATATGGGTTGTAGTGTTGTGATAGTGGTGATCTAAAGGGTTATGAAATATTCATGGAAGTTATAGAATGGTTAGATTTCATGAGATGTTATAAGGGAAGTTGTGTGGTGGATTTCTGGTTTGGTGGTGGGGATGTGTGGTGGTTGTGTCATGTGATGGTTGTGATGTGTGGTGGTTGAGATATGTGGATATTTTAGTGGGAATTATATCTTATATGACATGGTGGAGATGGTTGATGTGTTGTGAGAGAGCTTTTTTTGTGGTGTGATTTTTCTAGTATCCTAACTAGCCATGAAATAAATATTAATACTAAAGAAAAAATATCAATGGATAGTAAATGGAAATGAATGGTCCAAATTAGGTGTGTGTCAATTAGAATTATTTAATTTAATGATAAATGAATTGGTGTAGTGAATTTTAATTAAATGGATTAGTAAATGGGAGTTAGTGAAAACTCATTAAATCTAGAAAATTTTTATTGTTGTAATTAAATGAGAAATTGATTGTCTATGTGTGTTGAGTCTATGGTGTGATAATTTTAGTGGTGGAGATAGTTGTGATGGATTTTGTGTGGTTCACATGTTGTTTTATGGTGCATTCTAGATTAGTTTATGTGAACCCATAGGTTGGTTATTCTATACTATCAATCTATCATATATTTCATTTTATTTATATATTCTTTACACCTATGATAGATAACCTTACCAATATTGGGTGGTATTTTTTTCTAGGTATTTTCTTCAATATCTAGGATGATGGTGATACTGATGGAAGGATACCCCTCTTCCTTGTCCTTCATTCATTAGTGATTATACGTGTCTACAACAGAGATTACCTAGTGATGATACATGTTGGTGTTTGAGATTACCATGTTGTAATGTGGATGTGGTATGTGGTGGGGGTTATGCATGGTGATATAAGAGAAAAATAATTAGGTCATTCACATTCATGATACCCTACTATCCCAGTTATGTGATGTGGATATGATGTCATTTGGATATGATGTGATGAGGTTGTGATGTTATGATTAATGATTCTAGCACCATACATTACACTATAAGAGTGTGGGGTAGGTAGGTATCCTCCATCCCCAAATTATAGATGGGTGCATATGTGATGTGTTATGTATGGAAGGTATCTGAGGACATAACGTTTGATGTAGGGGTGTGAGATTGGAAAGTCATTGTAAAAGTTGGTGAATGGTTCCATTATTTATGTTCTAGAAAATTTATTACTATATTTCTCAAAGTATTTATTGTTAAATCCATATTAAGGTTGGGTTTGGTTAGTTTATTTGTTTAGGTACTCGACAGTTCTACTTTTTTTTCATTGGTTCATTAGTGTGATAATTTCACATGTGCACTAGAGACCTTGAGTATGCTCTTATAGATTATACATGTTTTGTTCACCCTACATATATATAAAATATTATTATTGATTTTTTGGAGGAAATTATGGATTGAGATTCAAAATACAAGTTTGGGTTTTGGATATTTTATTGACTAAATGTCATATGAAGTGTATTTTTCGTATTATAAGAAGAATTTAATTTTTATTCGATGACAATGTTCATTCAATTTGGGGTGGTTTTAGGTTTAATTTTATATTATCTATTAGAGTTTCTTATAAGTTTTAAATCATATCTAACAATATTATAATATTAATATGGGTAATTCCATCCATATTTTATATTTTCTAATACCCTCATATCCTATTTCCAACCTTGGGCCAACTAGAATTTGGAATTGAGGGACATTTTCTCTATTTCATAATTTCCATGATAGGGGAATTAACTCTTGAGGGAAGGGGTATTGTTTGAGTTGTATCAGAAGTTTGAGGTGACATATATTATAGAGTTGTGAGTTAGTATTTGTGAGGATTGTATAAGTTAGTAGGGTTGTTATGCCAGTAGATCAAGGTGAGTGAAGTTGGCTATAGAGATTGACGAGGAAAATATATTTTTGGTTCCCACAAGATATGGTGCAAGGAATCTAAGCTTATTAAATGGATATGTGAGGTTGTATTATTTATATTTAGTTTCCTATTTTAGTAATATAAGTAATTATTGAATTTATTTGTGTCATAATTTGGTTATATTGTTAAAATATAAAGAATAAATTAAATAAACTTTTATAAAATTATATTATAACATGATTAAATATTCTCATTACTTTTCAATAAGGATTCCTAGGTCTCAAACATGACTAGACCCGGAATTATCGGTTGAAAAGGATGATCTTGTTGATCATCATAGGATTAACTCTATTGAGTAGGATCACCCATGTTTGAAGGACTTGCATTCCTTTTGTAGGAAGACTATTGGATAATATTATGGAATCTTATTTTATTTGGAGACAAAGAACTAGTTAAAGAATATTGAGATCAAATTTAACCTAATTTGAGATCTAGTAAAATTATATATATTTTTGGTGTTTATCCATGTTTAGTCAATAAATATTCCTTATGAATTTTACATTTCTTTATGTTTTGAAAATCACAAACACTCTATCTTAAGGAAAATTATATTTTCCCTAAGCTTTATCTTAATAAGGAAAATTTTCCTTCATCACAGTTATTTTATCCCTACCTATGTTTTCATTATTCATTCTATTGTTTCTATTTTTCTAAATCATTTTACTTTTAAATTCTAAAAATCAGTTTCATATCTAAAACCTCAGAATCCTATAAATCCTTAGTTTTAGAGAATTCTGTTTTCAGGTTCTGAAATTCAGATTATGAATTATTTGAAATTCAGATTCCAAATTTTTTTAAATTCAGATTCATAATTCTCTAGAATTCAGATTCCGAATACTCTGAAATTCAGATTCCAAATTCTTTGAAATTCAGATTCTGAATTCTCTGAAATTCAGATTCCGAATACTATGAAATTCAGATTCCGAATTCTATGAAATTCAGATTCCGAATTCTCTAAAATTCAGAATCCGAATTCTCTGAAATTCAGATTCTGAATTCTGTAAAATCATGATTCTGAATTCTATGAAATTCAGATTCCGAATTATCTAAAATTCAGATTCCAAATTCTATGAAATTTAGATTCCAAATTATTTGAAATTCCAATGTCTAATTCTATGAAATTGAGACTCTAAATTCTCTAAAATTAAAACTCTGAATTCCTCAAAATTCATAATTAGAATTCCTCTAAATTAAAACTCTAAATTCTTCAGAATTCAGACTCATAATTCCTTAAAATTCAAAATCTGAATTCCTTATAATTCAGACTCCTAATTCCTTAGAATTTATAATTTTAATTCATTATAATTTAGACTCCAAATTCATTGGATTTCAGAATCCGAATTCCTTGAAAAATAGAATCTATATATTTATGATTTTACAGTCTCTAAGTGTTTATTTACATAGAATCTGAACTTTTATTTTTCCTTGGACTCTGAAAAATATATTTGGTTAAGAAACCTTATTTTTCTTACAATTGTCATAATTATGAAACAATTTCGTACATTCTATTTCTAACTAACTGTTGTTTGAGTGACATGGGTACATGTCCCACTATGATTAAAGGAAAAATATGATCATTGGAGGAGGGATCTAACCATTAGAGAAATAACTATAAATAGGATCTCATTTGAATGAGATCCACACCTACTCGATCACTCTAGAGATTACATGCTGCTGGAGTGATTCCTAGATAGAGAGACTCTCATGCCTTGTTCATATTGAACATCTTATTCAGCTTACTTTATTTTCTATTTATAATTGAGGACTTCCAAGGATAAGAAGACAGAGGTGCAAAATACCTTAAAGTTTGAGGACATCTGGGGATATTAAGACAGAGGTGCTGACTACCTTAAAGATTGAGGTCTTTCTTGATTATGAAGACATAGGTGATGACTACCTTGAAGTTTGAGGGATTTTGAGGATATCAATATAGATTCTTATATTCCTATTCCGGGCTTACCCTGGTGTGGGTAAGACAGACTTTCTTGAAAGTATAAATCAAGGGACCTTTATCCAAGGTTGTTGGATACACTACTCTTTGGGTTAAAAGACTTCATACTTGTTACTTGTTTTGTTTCAAGTTTATTTTCCTCCATATTTTGATAAATCAAGAAATTATAAGCTTCTTATACTTTCCTATTCTTTTGTATACTTTGATAAGTAAGATTCTATACACATTAAGGTAAAATATTTTCCTTGTAAACTTTCTTTATGTTTCATTTCTAGAACCACATTTCCAGAACCTAGTAAGTTTGTATGACTAAAAGAGGTCTTGGGAATTTACCTTTCTTAACATTGTTTAACATAGTTTTACCTAAGTTTAAAAATGAATGTTTTTAAACATACAATTCACCCCTATTGTAATTTAGCATCTACATTCATATTCTGATCCTACAATTGGTATTAGAGGAGGTTTCTGAAATACATATATCCACATATTAGTTTTATTTCTCAGTTTCCATTATTCAAAATATTTTTCTTGCTTAGGATTTTTATCCTTATTTACAAACTTTTATTATTAACAAGTTTTTGTGGAAAAAATATTTTCTTTTAGATGGCAGGAATTAATGTCAGTTTTATTGATAATATTAATCCTACTAGACCACCTATATTTTATGGAAATGATTTTGAATATTTGAGAGATCATATGAATACTTTTGTTATTAATACTGCATTAGATAATTTCATTATTCTTACTTGAGATTACAAGATTCATTCCAAGGAAGTCAAAAGTTTTACGAATAAAGAAAAGTTAGAATATCAACTAAACTAAAAGGTACGCAATACTTTGATGTGCTCCATGAGTAGGAATATATATAGTCAAACTTCTTCTTGTGAAGCTGCAAATTGTATTCGGAAGAAATTGGAAGTTACTCATTTTGGTACATCCAATTTTATAGAAACTACAAGAGCTATGCTAAGAGCAGAATGACATGGATTTCTATTTCCTTATAGAGAATGAGTGTGAAAGGTACAACAAAGGTTTATGAATATTTTTAATAGTTTAAAATCAATGGGTGATAAAGGTTTAGATAATGAGGCACTTGTGAAAAAATATTACAGATATCATGCCTAATGAGTGGGAATCTAAGAGAACATCAATTGATGACAATATAAAAGTATCTCAAATTACCCTGGATGTTCTTTTTGGAACTCTTTTCTCCATGAGACCAGAATGAAAGGAGATGCTGATATTAATAATAAGAATAATGAAAATGGAAGTGTAGCCTTAACTACTACAAAATCCAAGACTCATAAAAGTATTAAAAGATCCAAGTCAAGGAAAGTCCCTATTTTATCTAAATCATGTAAAAGTGAACATTCTGAGAATGAGATATCTAATCTTGCTTGAAGGATGAAAAATATTGTTAAAAAGAAATACTTTCATTTTAGATTTATGAAGAAATAAAGAAAGGACAAGAAAGAATCAGAAGTCACATGTTATGAATGAAAAATAGAAGGTCATATAAGGCTCAATTGTGGAGATTATTTTGATGAATTCTCTGAGTATGAATCTTATGGTCAAATAAATCTTGGTCCAATTACAAAGCTACCTATTGAAAATAATTGTCTAATGGCCAAGGTACACAATGATGAATCTATAAATAATGTATATTTGAATGCTAATTATAGTGATAATAAATATTATGAATCTTTAGGTGAAGAATACTTTTCTGACGAAGATAATCTATTACTTACTTATAAAGAAGTCTCTAGGTTTTATAAACTTCTTGAGAATAAAAATTATAATTTCATGAAAAAGCTTGATAAGGAAAATTCTAGAATTTCTATTTTTACTAAGGATGTATCAGATCTTTCTAATGATCTTGATAAGAAAATTTATGATTTTGAAAGTATTTCAAAAAATTATGAGGATGTTAATTATGAGAAGGATAAACTTTCCAAGGATCTTGAAAACATAATTTCTATGAAAAATATTTTAGAGACTAACTATAGTGATAAAACGTTTTATTTTGAGGATAAAATCATAGTTATTAGAATAAAGTCAGAAATATTTTCCTCGAGTAAGTGTCTTTCAAACATTAATTTATGTAAGTAAAACTTTGATAAAATGTATTCCCAAATTTTACCCCTAAAGAATAATTCTAGATTTGGTTATACTCATTCTAAACTATTTTTTAGTAATAATTATTTTTTTCCTCAATGTTCTCCATTTTGCACTAAATTTTAGTGTGGTGGATATTAGTTAAAAAATGTTCATTAAACAAAACTAAGTCTTTAGGTTCTCATCAAACATATTTTTCTAATAAAATGTGGATACCGAATTTTTTTTGAAGTTTTCGGATCCAAGAAATTTTGGGATCCGAAATTCTAACACTCTTATTTTCAGGAAAATAAAGATAGTACCAATAACAATACATGGTATATAGACAGTGGATATTCCTAGCACATGACTGGTAAGAAAAACATATTTGAAAATATTATCAAGACGAAATGAGAAAAAGTAACTTTCAGAGATAATGCTAATAGAGAAATTATTGGTATAGGTAATATTTCTCTTCTTGAAAAAACTTTGATTTCAAATGTTTTATATGTTAAAGCTAATAAGCAGAACCTCATTAGCATAAGTCAATTATATGATGAAGGTTGCCTTGTGAATTTTAGGAATGAAAAGTGAATAGTACAAAATTTCAAGGAAGAGTTTATTCTTTCTTCCCATAGACAAGAGAATGTATACACACTAAACATAGAAGACTTTAGGAGCTAAGATCTACCTTGTCTTAGTGCAATGAAAGATCATTCTTGGTTAGGGAATAGAAGGTTAGGACACTATAACCTTAGTAACTTATGTAAAATATCTATAAAAAGACTTGTTAAAGATCTACAAGAGTTTAGATTTGATTCTTCAAAAGTTTGTAATCATTGTGAATATGGAAAGCAACATAAATCAAGTTTTAAATAAATTAGTGATGTTTCAACTTATAATGCATTAATGTTGGTGCATATGGATCTTTTTGGTCCAACAAAAACTGGAAGAATTGGAGGAAAATATTATGTATTTGTCTTAGTTGATTATTACACTATATTTATATGGGTATATTATCTAGAAAAGAAATCTGATAATTTTTATTATTTCAAAAATTTTAGAGCATAAGTTAAAAATGAGAAACACCTTTTATTGATAACTATTCATAGTGATAATGGAAGATAATTTCAAATTCTGATTTTAAAACTTTTTTTAGTAGAGAAGGCATTACTCATAACTTCTTAGCACCAAGAACCCCTCAAGAAAATTATGTTGTTGAAAGAAGAAATTGAGTTCTTCAAGTGATAACTAGAACCATGTTGAGTGAATATTTTACAGCTAATCATTTTTGGGCAGAAGCTATAAGTATAGCTTTTTATACTATAAATTGAGTTTTAATTAGACATTTTATTAATAAAACCCCTTATGAGTTATGGAATGCTAGAAAATCTAGACTTTCCCACTTCAAGGTATTTAGATGCAAGGTATTCATTCTGAATACTAAAGATAATTTACATAAATTCACACCCAAATCTGATGAAGGAATTTCCTTAGGCTACTCCCCAACTTCTAATCCTTATAGAGTTTTTAATTAAAATACATGTACTTTTTAAGAAATAATACATGCTAAATTTTTTGAAACTGATCCTTTATATTTAAACACCCTCAACCTACATCATTTGATGTGTTTTCAAAAACTGATTATCAATCCCTGATAGAAGATCCTTTTGATAAGGAAAATGTTCAAGAAAATGTTTTTGGAGAATTTACCCCAGAAGATGTCCTACCGTATGTTGATGAATAGTTTTTACAAAATCCAATCTAGTTATTTCTCAAGAATCATCCAAATGATAGTGTCACTGGTGATGTAAATCAACCTGTAAGGAATAGAATTTCCTTAAGAAATGAAGTAGAACATATAACATTCCTTTATGAATTAGAACCTAAAATAACTGATGAATATTTAGGTGATGATGATTCAATTAAATCCATACAAGATGAGTTAAATGAATTCAAAAGGAATAAAGTCTGGACATTGGTTGAAATACCTAAGGAATGTTCTGTAATTGGTGTAAAATGGGTCTTCAGAAATAAGTGTGATGAAAATGGAATCATAGTAAGAAATTAATCTAGATTAGTTGCCAAAGGCTATAATCAAGAAGAAGGAATAGACTATGAAGAAACCTATTCTTTGGTATCTAGAGTTGAATCTATTCATATCCTACTTTCCTTTGTAGCATTCTTTAATTTCAAACTTTTTCAAATGGATGTTAAATGTTCTTTCCTTAATGTATATGGTCAAGAGGATGTTTTTGTTGAACAACCTCCTGGTATTGAAGATACAAAACATCATGAACATGTTTTCAAACTTACCAAATCATTATATGGACTTAAACAAGCTCCTAGATCATGGTATAAAAGACTTACATGATTTTTGTTACAAAAAAATTACGTTAAGGGAAATACTGATCTAACCCTTTTTATAAATAATGATAAAAATTGTTTTGATTGTTTAAATTTATGTTAATGACATTATATTTGGTTCAACTCATCTATATGTAACTGATTAATTTGAAAATCTAATGAAATATGAGTTTGAAATTAGTATGATGGGTGAGTTGAAATTTTTCTTTGGTTTTCAAATTTCTCAAAAAGTAGAAGGAATTTATATATCTCAAAATAATAATATTAAATATCTTATTAAAAATTAGAGATATGAAAATACTAAAAGTATTAGTACTCACATTGGTACCTCAAATTCACTTGATCTTGATGAATCTGGGAAACCAGTGGATCAAACATCATTTAGAGGTATGATAAGATGTCTATTATATTTGATAGATAGTCATCCAGACATAATGTTTTTAGTATTCCTATGTACTAGATATCAATATAATCCTAAGGAATATTATTTAAAGTAATTGATAATAGTTTTTTACTACATAAAGGGAACCATGGGTTTAGGTCTCTTTTATACTTCTGGAAATGATTTTTTTTAAAAATCTATTCGGATGCTAACATTGGTGGGTGTATAATGGATAAAAAAAGTACATCAGGAATGTGTCATTTCTTAGGAGATTCATTAGTTAGTTGGTCATGCAAAAAGAAACATTCGGTATGACTTTCTAATACTGAAGATGAATATGTAGTAGTTGGAAGTTTTTAGATCTTGTGTTATGGATGCAACACACACTCACATACTATGGTATGAGTTTTACCAAAACACAAATAATGTGTGATAATACTAGTGCCATTTCTTTAAGTAAAAACCATACACATCACTATGGTGAAAAAAACATAGATATAAGGCATCACTTTATTAGGGATCACACACAAAAATGAGATATCATTTTTCAATTTATTGGAACATAAAAACAATTTGCAGATATTTTCACAAAATCATCACCCTCTAATAGATTTTAATATATTAAACAAAAGTTAGGAATGATAACTATAAGGTAATCCTCCATATTAACTTATTTTTGAAACCTGTCTCCTTAGAGTAAGAAACTTCTTTTCATAGGGGGAGTACATATGTTTGATAGTGAAAATTTTTCATTGTCAATTTTTTTTATAGTCAAAATTTTTCGTAGTCAAATTTTTTTGTAGTCAAAATTTTTGTAGTCAAAGTTTTCGTACTCCAAATTTTTCTTTAAAATTTTCTGGAATCTAAAGTTCTCCAAGAATAATTTTTCTTATTATGAATAATTTTACTAGAAATCTGAAATGTATGTTTTCATTCTTAATTTGATATAATCATCTTCTAGTATGTTAGTAATTTTATCTCGTTTAAGAAATTTTTTTGGATTCACTTTTTCTTAAATACTAATTTTTAGCTTAAAAACCTCAAAGATCGGAACCTATGAAAATCTTTCTTCAGTTATCATCTCAACTGTCATATCTGGTCAAGATTATTTCAACCATTGGATCAATTAAAAAAGTTGAATTGTTGCCTCAATCACATATATAAGGACCCCCAATGGTTGTCCCACATTTATCCTCAAGATTTGGTGTACTGAATCCCTACTTCTCTACTTAAGGCCATTCTGAATATTCACGGTTTACATAATTTTGAATTTTTTTAGAATTCTCTCCTCAGAAATAAATGTTTTCTGTAAAAAAAATCTCTGATTTTAAAATATATAGTGAGTGGTTAGTTGATATAAAATTCTTTTCTATGTGTGATTCCATCATCTCATAGAATATTATGTTCAATGGATGGGAGAGCCTATGTATATCAAAAATAAGGTCACATAATCCGGTTTATTGAAACTTTTTAGTTGAGTTCTATGAATTATTAAGTTTCTTCAATGAAGGAGGAAGAAAAAAGTTTTCCTTCAAAATCTATGGAAAGACCGACTCCTATTTTTACAATATGGCTTCCAACCTAATTGGAATTCCATATGAGGCAGAAGCAGAGTTCTTCTCTTACAAGTTACCTGATGTATTAGGATCTTTTGATAAGGAAAAATCTATAGAGTGTCTTGGATGGAAGGAAGTGAAGACTCCAAAAATTATTCATCTCTCTACAAATATTCAGATTCTTTAACTTTGGGTTCAGGGATATCTCATTCTGAGAAAAGGGGACAAGGATAAACTGAAGAAAAGTGATATCTATGCATTAGATTCTTTAGTGAATATCAAGAAAATAAATTTAGTAAAGTTTCTTTTGATGACAATCAATAATATCAAGAATAGAACCCTAAAATCTCAAATTATCATGTATCCAACTAGTATTTGGAAGATTATAGTTCTTTGTCTTCGATATTTAAAAATTCCTTGTAGTTCAAAGCCAAGGAATTTCAAAGTAATTTTGTTGAGTGATGATACCCTAAAGATAACGAAAGTTGGATTTTCCAATGATTCAAGAGAATTTTTTGATTTATTGAAAGTTGAAATCCAAGCTCTAGAAAATAAACTAGAGGAGGATAAAACCTCCATGAAGGGTGGAAAGAAGAGGAAGGCAAAGAACTGGAAATGAAAGAAAAAACTCTTGTGGATAAGATAAATCAATACACACCTCCAAAACTAAATAAGAAAAATGATTATCCTAATGAAGTAATTGTTATGGGGAGATAATTCAAGAAAAATAATAAGGAAGGGGAGCCAACTTTTGGCTTGGACCCTTCTGAGGAAAAAGTGTTAAAGGTAAAGGGTTCTAAACATCTTGAGAAGCAACAGAAAGAAAAGAAGCAGAGGAATAATTTTTCAGAGGCTGAAATTGTTCAATCCCTTCTGAAGGATACTGGGGAATCATTTGAAAAAATCTGAGTGCCAGAATAGTTTTTGGTAGAATCACTTTCTGAGACTCCTATAAAAAAGGTGGTGATTCCAGATATAGAACAAGAAGAAAGAATTGTTCTGGAAGAGGATGAGGAAATATAATAAGAAGAAGTGGATAAAACTGATTATGTCATGAATAAAGTTGAATATTATTATGATAAAAAAGTCCCTATGTAAAATTATCAATCCGGACCTATCAAGACAGATCCTCAAAACTTGCTACTCTAGGGAATGGAGAGATGGGTTAAGAAGAATTAAGAAAACTTCTGAAGAAGAATACATTAATCATGATTTAGTTCATCTGGAAGATCAAGTGGTAGATGCAAAGAAAGAAATTGTTGAGGAAGATAAAATTGTTGAGTTATCAGATAGTGAGAATGAATCACCTAAAGTAGAAGAAATCATTCAGATATTTTATATGGGAAAGCAGGTGTTGGTCCATACACCTATAAAATTTGTAGTGAAAAAAGGTTTTTGGAAGTTCATCGAAGAGGAAAGATAAAGAGTTAAAAAAAGAACCCACACCAACCAAACATTCTGATTTAGAATCATCCTCTCTTGGACATGATTTTATGGTATAGTCTTTGAAAATGTTGGTTGATACCATTCTTTTGTTTCTGAGTATTGATTCAAGATTCCAGTTACATCAGCATTCATTAAATCAGAAATCATAATCAGTTTCCATGCTTATGGATAAGTTTGTAAAGCTTGAGTCAGATTTCAAATCTTTTCTCATTGGTTATGAGGCTCATAAAATATCATGAAAAAAGATTACAAACTGGTAAAGGAAGACAGTCGAAGACCTGAGTGCTTTTGATAAATTTCAAGACATTGTCAAAGATTCATTTGACACCGAAGATGGAAAGATTAATGATATTACTAAGATATTTGAGGAAAAGTTGACTCTCAAACAGAATACTCAGAAGAAGGAAGTTAAGTATCTGAATGGGAAGCTTAATTCTATGGCTATGAATTAGAAGAGGGAAAGGGATCTCAGAATTGAATTTTAAGAAAAGATTTTTAATCAAGAAGAATTGTTGAAAGATAAATAATAATGTCTTAAGGTTTATGAAGAAAAAATTAGAGCCTTGTAAAAGAAAAGTGAAGATCAAGATCATATGCTTATGTGTATTGAAGAAGATCACAAGGAGATAAAGAAGTTGAAAACCATTGTCAAGAAGCTGATGCCGAAGGAGAAAGAAGGATAATTTTTCTAATTTTGATATTTTGTTGAATTTATTCCTTGTAAAAATTCTTTCAATCTTAATGAAAATTTTCTTGTTCTCTATATATTTAGTTTTTTTACTAATTTTCCAGGTACCATTTTTTTCCATTCCATGTTTTCTTTTTTGAAAATCAAAAAGGGGGAGAAAGGAATGGTAAAAAAAGAATACTAAGAAAGAAGAGATTTCTCTAAGTAAGGGGGAGTTCATCTAAATGGAAGTTCATATGAAAGAATATTTTTTAGGCAAGATATTATAAAATATCATTCAGGAAATCAGGAATATGATCCTTATGGATTTCAAAACCTAAGGAAGAGTTAGTTATATTCACTATGTTTCATATGTAAAGAGAGATGAAATTTTCTTTTATGTCTATAATGAAATTTTCCAAGTCCTTATATTATTTTTAAGGATGTTTGTTCTTTCCAAAAAGGGGGAGGTTGTTGAGTCAATAAGGTATCCTTATGACATTTACAATCCTCTATGTTTTGAAAATCACAAAAACTCTATCTTAAGGCAATTTATATTTTCCCAATGTTTTATGTTAATAAAGAAAATTTTCCTTCCTCGCGGTTATTTTATCCTTACCTATGTTTTCATTGTTCATTATATTGTTTTTAAATTCTATATCATTTTACTTCTAAATTATAAAAATCAATTTCGTTTCTAAATCGTAAGAATCCTATACATACTTAGTTTTAGAGAATTCTATTTTAAGGTTCTAAAATTCGACTTCCGAATTATCTAAAATTCAGATTCCGAATTCTCTGAAATTCAGATTACAAATTCCCTGAAATTCAGATTCTGAATTCTCTAAAATACAGATTCTGAATTTTTTAAAAATCCAAATTCCATATTCTTTGAAATTCAGATTCTGAATTCTCTGAAATTTAGATTCCAAATTACTTTAAATTCAGATTCCAAATTCTATGAAATTCACATTCTAAATTATTTAAAATTGAGATTCGGAATTCTCTGAAATTAAGATTCTAAATTCTCTAAAATTCAGATTCTAAATTCTCTGAAATTCAGACTTTGAATTCTCGAAAATTCATACCCTGAATTCCTCAAAATTCAAAATCCAACTTTCTCAGAATTAAGACTCATAATTACTCATAATTCTGATGTTGAATTCTTCAGAATTATGATTTTCAATTCCTCAGAATTCACGTTACAAATTCCTTAGAATTCAGACTCTGAATTCCTTAGAATTCAAACTCTGTATTTTTTAGAATTCAAACTCCGAATTCCTTGAAAAATAAAATATGAATATTTATGATTTATAGTCTCCAAGTGTTTATTTACTTTGAATATGAACATTTATTTTTCCATAGACTTTGAAAAATAGATTTGGTTCAGAATTCTTATTTTTCTTATACTATTCATAGTTATGAAATGATGTTGTACATTCTGTTTCTAACTAACCGTTGTTTAAGTGGCACGTGTATAGGTCCCTCTGAGATTCAAAGAAAAATATTACCATTGGATGAGGGAGTCACTTGGTGGATAAATGACTATAAATAGAAGCTCATTTGAATAATCTCAAAACTGAATTCATCACTCTAGAGATTACATGTTGCTGATGTGATTTCTAGAGAGGGAGACTCTCATGCCTTGTGCATACTAAACATCTTGTTTAGCTTGCTTCGTGTGACTCTGATTATTCTTGTGTACAATCGAGGACTTCCAAGGATTAGAAGAAAGAGGTTTCAACTACCTTAAAGTTCAAGGACTTTTGGGGATAGGAAGACAGAGGTTCCGAATACCTTAAAGTTTTAGTAATTCTTTAATTAGGAAGGCAAAGGTGCTATCTACCTTGATGTTTTTCAGCTTGTAGGGATAACAAGACAAATTATGATATTCATATCGAAGGCTTATCCTGGTGTGGGTGAGACATACATTCTTGAAAGTATAGATCTAGGGAACTTTATCCAAGGTTATTGAATACCCTACTCTTTGGGTTAAAAGACTTTATACATGTTACTCGTTTTGTTTCAAGTTTATTTTATGCTGTATTTCTTTTGTTCCAAGTTTATTTTCTGCTATATTTTTATAAAGGAAGAAAGTATAACCTTCTTATACTTTCTTTTCCTTTTATATACTCTGATAATTAAGATTCTATATTCTTCAAGGTATAATATTTTCCTTGTAAACTTTCCTTAAGTTTCATTTCCAGAACCACATTTCCGGAACCTAGCAAGTTTGTAGAACGAAAAGATGTCTTATGAATTTACCTTATTTAACCTTGTTAAACATTGTTTCCCCTAAGGTTAAAAAATGTATTTTTTAAAAACATACAATTCACCCCCTCTAGTAATTTAGCATCTACATTAGTATTTCTATCCTAAAAACCATATATGGGAATATGCCCATCAGTAGTGGAAATTTTACCTTTCTAATCACAAAGAGGAAGAGGTGTTGTGGTATGTTATTCAAAAGGGGTTCCACTTTGAATTTATTTACATGAAAAAGAATATGGAAAAGTGATTTAACTTTATCTCCATTTATCAGGGGAGTATACATTTTTTGATTATTTGGATTATGTTCAAGGACATGCTACACATTACCCCTAATTCATTTCTGATGGGGATTTTGAATCATGGCATCCGAAGGAGTTGTTTTTCTCAGCGACTAGGTTTCTGGTCACCTTGTTTAATCTTTATTTATTCGTACCGATGTTGACGAAGGTAGAGGTAATCGAGAACATGATTTATATGAGAGGTGATACTTAAGAGAGTTTCTAGTAGTGCATCCCGAGGAGCATAGATTCAGGAATTGTGTCACATATATTTAGGCGTTCATAGTTTTGACCAGTGGGAAACAAACCACAACATATAATTTCTAATACTTTTGGGATTTTTGGTGTCCAATCACTGACTAGATGCGTCTCATTTTCATAATATGTATATATGACATATTGGAACCTTGAAGATAAATGTTCAATATCTCAGGGATTCCAGTTTAACATGTGGTTTTAGGCCCCATTTTAGTAAGAGAAGTTGTTGCTTCTATGGTAGTTCTATTGTAGGGACTATTGGTGCCTCTTTATCTATTGAGGGAGGATGGTTTAGGAAGGATGTAGTTGTATAATGGGGGCTTCATTAAGGACTAGTCTAAATAATTGTAATATTGGACGAAATTATAGAGGAATAGGTTCTATGAATTATCAAATGTATACATTATAGTTAATAGATTGTGGTAAATGTTTGTAGATTGCTTTGTATTTCAAGAAATTATCTAAGGTTTGTCTATGATTCTACTTGCGAATAATTTCTCTAATAGCTTAAAAAATAAAGGGGAAAGATATTACGTAGACTGATTACTTACAAGTAGAATTCATTTAACTAATAGATAAATTCAACTATTCTCTAGTGTATTATATTCTAGAGGAAGGGGTGATGTTTTAGGTTTTAAAAAATACTTAACATCTGATTTTTGGATGATTGTTTGAATACAAAATCATAGTGATATAATATGGTTCTAAGAAGTTAATGCCCTATAAGAATAATTATTCCACCCTTGATGTAGTGTTTGTAGTTGTGTTTTTAGTGATTCCATGGAACCATTACCACATCTTTAATAACATTCCATTTTTTGACAGAACACAATGGGTGGAAATATGTCTTCTCTATGTGATGTTGGATTATACGATAGATTATATTGACATCGATTATTTAAGATTATGTTTTTTAGTTATCACACACCCTGAGATATGTGAATTTGTTTCGATACACTAAGTTTATAGTCCCTATGAGATGTGGTTCATGAATTTTAATATTTTTAGATATGGATATGGGACAATATAAAGATGAATCTTAACATGGGGGAAATTTGCTTCTATGTTTTTAATTATTAGATGAACATAGATTCATCATTGATGTATTGGGATGATGTGTTTTAGTGGGTAGTCTCATAGACATAGGTTATGTGTGACCATGTAGGATATAGTGAGACTCCAGAGTGATGGTATGAGGATGGCCAAAAATTGATTTTGTTCCATGATAGGTTGTTTTCTATATTTTAAATATGATACAGAGTTATCTATGTTTTTTTTCTAATCGACTACATTTTTATATTCTAGTTTTAATAAGTTTTATCATGCTTGGGGAGATAACATTTGAGGATAAGAAGGAAATATAAAAGGAAGATTTTTTAATGATGTGTCTGGTTTTTTAGATGGTGAAAGTTAGGCACCGTGTTCCTAGAGGTTTGATGCCTCCCTATGATATTCACATGTAGAAAGGTGAAGAATTATTAATTTATATATTCTTTGGGATACTCCTTAGTTTGGGTTTTTGTAATGTAGATTGGTTAATAGTGGACCAATAAATAAATTAGGATCATTTTCTAGTGATCCATGAATCAAGTGTATTATATGTTTTAATGAGGTGGTATATGGGAAATGTGGTGATTAATCATGGGTTTATAGGGATGATCTTATTTTATAAAGATCATAATTTAACATTGTGGGTATAGATGTGATTACAATCATATCACTTGTCTCAATTGCACCTTAGGACTACTTTTCACCCCCAGCTCGATTGGAAGATGGATCAGACCATCTAGACACTATAGAATATGTTGTGTGATTTTGATTTAGACATTCGTGGATCACAGGTAAAAAACCTACCATGGTTGAGTTATCTATTAATAATATACACCATTCATCCACTTCCAAGGATACCTTTTTGGAATTATAAAAATCAACATGAAATTCTATGTTGTTCTATATGGAGGTTGGGGAGTCTATAGTTCTTGGTCCAGAGGTGATGTAGACCTTGACTGGGAATATCTATTTAGTTTGAGAGTGGATGAGGTATGTGAATAAAAATCTTAAGTCTTGTGTTGATCATAGGGGTATTCCCCTTTAATTATAGTTTCAAATCATATATTTCTGAGATATTCCACTTTTTTTGGGGGTAGTAGAGTTTAGGATTCAGTTGAACGATTTCTCCCTTGTTTTCTTAGACATTTTGAGGTGTTGGGGTGATTTGGAAGTATTGAAATGTAGGTTATCATTTGTAATTCTATCACAGCTAGGAAAGTTCCACAATTTCATCCTTGTGTCCCATTATCTTTAGTATCATTCTAATGAATATAAAAACATTGATTACAAGGAGATGGATGTTGAGGATGGAACAACATTCCTGGAGTAAAAATAGAGATATAAGATCATCAATATAATTTTTTATGGGAAATCCATACCCTTGGTTCAGGTGGTATCGAGTCATGTTTTCATGGAACAGAGTACTTGGGATATGAACTTTGGATTCTTTCCTAGTACCCAATGTTGTTTAGAGTTCTTTCTTTTTTTATTAAACATAGACAAAGTAAGGTGTGAATATTACTATTGTATGAGCTGTGCATCCCCACTTTCCTTGTTGATCTTTGATATGGCTTCAAGAATATGAGGAGGGTGAAACCCCTTATAGTTATAAATGTTATGTATAATACACATTTTCACAAAATTCTTGGGAGTAATTGTTACCAAAAGAATACAATTTCTATATATAGGGGATGTGTTTCACTAATTTTTATTCTTGGGGTAGTGTTGAGTGATTGTTGAGGTGGTTTTTGACATGGTATTTGTAGAGGATGAATTGGTTATGTGATTAGATATTTGGAATAAAGGTGACTATGGATTGTGTAAGATGGTATGGTGAAGTGCTATATGAGTTTTTTATAAGGTTTTGTGGGGGATTTTTGTGGATGCATTGGTTTGGTTGAAAGGGTTTGGATGGTGATATTGTTTGGAGTATAATGAGATTCCCAAGAGGTATCTAACTAGGTTGTTTTATGGAACATACCCTTTCTTTTAGGTTTAGTTTTCATTTCTGAGGAAAAAAATCATTTTATTGGTACATAATGTAATTTTCTATTCCTTATTGTCCCAAATCACTTCTAATTTTTTCGTTTTTTCTGGTCATACGAAGCACAATGTGATACCCTAGGACTTTTAAAAATGGAAAATCATGTCCAATACCTTGTATGACACAAAACACCAAGTGTAGAAGAGAATATATCATCTTGTAATTCATGATATATTTATTTTTTTAATAAATTTAATATCTTTCATAACATGAGATGAACACAACACCAAATTTAAAATAAACATGATACATAATTAAAATATTATTATTTAAAAATGGACTTTATAACATAGCCACTATGTTGGCGGATATGAATAATACTAACTATATTATTTGAATTTTATTATTTACACTTGTATATAATAAATTAAATAGTTATCTATAAATTATAAATAATATAATAATCACTTGAAACTAAAATAAATTATTATTGAAAAAAAGTATTTTTCTACAATGATGTTGAGTAACACTGTTCAAACATAATTTGACATAAATATTTAATAATATTAAAAATAATATTAATTTTTTATTTAATCTTATAATAATTATATAAGGGGAATATATAGTAATTATATGAAATGTTTCATTTTTTGATAAATAGTTAAAAATACAAAATTTTATTAGGAAGCATCCTTTTTGATTAAATTATGTAAAATTTAAAAATATATATTATATTGGTTTTAATGTATAATTATGTAAATTATATTACAATTTCACTAAATTTGGCGTTTGGAAACAGTTTCAAATTTAATTTTGATATTAAAATAATCTATACATGTTAGAGTTTTCTCTTCAGAAACCTGATTTCTCATTATGTCTGTGAGTATAACTATAATTTGGATTATTTCAATTTTTACAGTTGAATTTGGAAAAATGGATTTCATTTTTGGAATTGGGATAATTTATATTATCTAGCAATGGAACATTGTGTTTTACTAGATCGTCACCCATTCAATGGTAATGGGACTAAATAAGAACCGACTTAGAAACTCCATGGGGATACTGTTAGGTTTTTTCATGTTTTATTCTCAAATAAATATAAAGGATTTGAAAATTAAGATACCCAGAATGAAAATATGTTTGTGGTTACTAGAATACCTATGAATTATTTTTTAATTAATGTTCAGTGTTTCAATAGTATTTGGATTATACATTATGTTTCAAAATGTTATAATATAATTTAGTGTATACCACTATTTAGAAATGAAAAATAAAAAATGGAATGTGAACCATATCAATTAACACAATCCATAGAGTCATAATGATCATTTAATTTATGGGATTAAGCCAATAATTTGAAGTAAACTATTCTCCCATACTTTCTTATCATATGGGGAAATTTTATCATGTGCTATCATGAAATAGAATTAATCATCAATTTCTTATAACTTTTAAGGGAATTAAGAGATTAATAGTATGGTAGATAAAACTCAAATATGTGAAAGAAGGGAAAGATGGATTTTCTATATGTGATACATTTGGATGAAAACACCTTGGTTGATTCTTAAAATGAAAAGGAGTTTGCTTCACGTATGGAGAAAATGGCCACTATGCTCATGATTTTAAGGGATCAAAAGTATATTAAATGCGAAATAATACCACTATAAGTAGATAAGGGAACTATGAAAATCAATTCCCCGAGATTCAAGGTAACATACCTCTAAATAATCTAAGAGATCAAGGTCAAGTTTATGTGATTAATATAGATTTAGTGTAATGAGTAATTTTATTGTGTACTGATTCAATAATTATTTCATAGTTTTATTTTCATTAGTGATATTATAATAATAATTATTATGAAAAGTGTAAGTATTTTACAACATTAGTATTTCATTATGTTTTTGAAAGCATGTACAGAATGGTTTTATTAAATTTCAATTATTAGAAAGTTGATCTTTATGAAAAACACCAGATTAATGGAAGATAAAACATATTATGTACCTCATGTTTAGATAACAATGATATTTTTATGGAATACTGTTGGAGATAATGAAATTTGTTAGTTTTTTATGGTTAATGTCATATTTTCTAGTGTCTAAAGTGGATATTGATTTATGGAATATATTTCACAAAAAAATATTTTATTTTTTGGATGAATTCATGTTTTCTTTAAGGTATTATGGTGATCAAGTTATTCAAATATTTGATATGTGACATTAATAACTACGTTATATTGATTGGTAATATAATGTTAATTTAGTTGACTTTTAAATTTGGCAAGACCGTTTTTTAAGGAGCATTATGGTTAACTATTTATCAAACATTTTAAGTTGATTTTTTTGTGATATTGGATATTTTTTTCTTATAATTTTTTTATTAAATGTTAGAGGTATATCATATTTGTATTTTATGTATCTTGTTGTTCATTAAAAGATAATTTTATTGTATCATTAATAGAAAAAATTACCATTGAAATTCATTTATTAGTGTAATAAATAAAGTGGAAATTGATAAAATAAAAATGAAAGGGTAAAATTATTTCAATGAAATAGAATGATATCAAATAAGTGGGTTTTCAAACACAAATAATTTAGATAAAAAGGGTAATCCACAAATATTAGAAAATCATATTGAAAAAAAATGTTTTCTTAATAAAATGATTTATATTGAATTTTTATTCTTTTAAATCATCACATATTTATGGTTTTAAGGTCCTCAACATTCAGTTGAGAATTAAAATTCTTGTGATCAATGAAATTTGTCATTCTCTCTAACTATTTACACTTTTTTCCATGTCTATATCATTACTTTCCACCAATGTCTTCGTATATAGAAGCCTAATTATGTGTTATTCCATATAACCATTATTACTTATCTTCTCTATTATTAATTGGTTGTTTTTAATCGTATTTATGAGCTGTTCTTCCAATGAATGTATTTTTAAAAGTCAAACACTTGATTATCATTATCAATATTAAATTAAAAGTACACAATTATTTAAGGGGGGATGTAACCGAATGATATTTTTAAAATATTAAAATCATGTTATATAGAATTTAGGATACCCAATAATTTTAATATATTAGAATATAAACTACTGAGATTTAATGACATATTTAATGTCAAATAAATTCAATCTCTTTGATAGTTTCTGATGCATGAAACATCATGTTTAAACGAAACATGATACTATATTAAAATATTATTATTTTATCTTTACCATTACAACCAAGCTATTAAGAAGATGGGTATGAGTAGTAATAACTAAATAATTTACATTGTGTGGTTTAAACATTTATATAATAAATTAAATGGTTATCTATTGATTATAAATATAACAAGAACCATTTCAATAGAACAAAAATGTTTTATGAAAAATTTTATGTTTCTAAAAGGCGGTTTAGTAATAACTTGCACATAAAATTTATAATAAATTTTAAAAAAATTCCTAAAAATTATTTGAAAAATAAAAAAACAATTTTGAAATTAGAATATAAAAAATATATTAGGGTTATTTTTTTATTTTTCTAAGAAGATTAATTTTTTGAGGAATAGTAAAAAGTATAGATTTAAAATTAAAAACAACCTTTTCATTTAAATTATTTACAATGTTAAATAATAATTTAAATTAATTTAAAAACAATATTAGTTCAATTATACTAAAATTTAACATATTCAGTTCACTCTAATCAATTTAATTATGAATTTTGATATAAAAACAATTAATAATTATTAGAATTTTCTCTTTATAAACTAGTTTTTTCAACGTTTTTATAGGAATAATATTAAATTGGAATATTTTAATTACTTTAATTGAATTTAAAAAAATGGATTCCATATTTGTAATCAGCAACATTTATATAATCTCATTTACGGTCAACATAATTTTTGACATAAATGAATAGTGGAAATTGTAAAAATTATTTACCATGGTTAACATAAAAATGACTTTACCTTCTGGATAAACATAGAAAATAAGAATTAAAATGTACTTCTAACATGTAAAAAATATATTTTAGTAACATATTCTGACCTTACCCTATACATTCCTAAGAAATAAGGTTATTTTGATGCTTTTTTAATATGAATTTCTTTACCATTTTGTATTCTTTAGGGAAATTTTCAGGTAATTTCCAAGAGGGTTCCCCTTCCACACATTTAAAAGAGAAATCATACCCTTCACTTATTCTAAAATATATATTGATTAAATATATTATTTATAACAATAGGATCCAATATGATATTATATATATGATTATTTTTATAGTATAAATTAATAAAATTTTCTAAATAATTATATAGGATGTACGAAACCTATGTAAAAAATCAGACATACAGTGGGGGTTTCTCATCTCGATTTTACTTATGTGTGACCTATTCCATATTCATAACACGTTTTTTTATAAAGTTCATATACTTAATATTGGATATGTTATTTCTTGAATCTATTTAACATCATGGTATTTAATGTTTAATTTCATTTCATTTATTTTATAGGTCTTAAGATATAAAAGTCACAAAAGTGGTAAGGCTTTATTTCACAATCTCTTTATCATTTAGGATTGATTATGTTTACATATCTTTAAATGGAATTATTTTATATTTATATCTAAAATAAATATTTTTATTCAAATATGGATGTTAGTGATCTATTTCATGACATAGTACAATTTTTACACACTTTGGAGGTTAATCATTTTAAGAAATTATATTTAATAAAATTTGAATATATTTCATTCTAAAGTCCAAAATCCTTTAAAAAAAACCATTTTTTTATAAAATTGGTTTCAATTTTTTATTAAAAAAATAAAAATTATTTATTAATGGTATTTTTACCCATTTCTAATTTTTAAAATTTTTTTAAATGAATTTTCATCTTTTTCTCAAAAAAATTTGGTTTATATTTTTCTAAAAATGTTACAGGAATCCTTGTTTTAACATTTATGGCGTGGATTGAATTTTCCACCTTCATGACCAAACAATGTTTTAATGCTTATTTTAAAATATTTAAATTTTTATTCTCAATTAAAAGTATCTTAAAAAATCAATTTTAACTTTTTTTTTGTTTTAAAATTAGATTTTCGAAATTAAATGGTTATACTTGTCAAAAATTATTTCTGGATATTTTAACATAAAATATATACATCAACAACATTAACCCTTTATTTTAAATATGATATAATAAGGATATATTATATTTATATAGTAATTATTATATCCTTAGACAGTTTATGATCAGTTTCATTAGGGTTGTACAATTCTATTACCATTCATCATTTTATTCTGTTTGGTTAAGATTATATTTATTGATTGGAGTAAGTGTTAAAAAAATTTAGGATAGTTTTTCAATATTAATTTTAATGATGATCATGTTTTACCCAATTCATATAAGAAATAAATCAGTCTTAGTATGTAATAGGTGGGGCCCAACTATAGCCCCTAAATGCATCAACAGGTCCTATTAGACAAATATGATTGGATTTTTTGTTGGGTCCTTAACCATTTTTTTGATATCTTGGAAGAAGGACTCAATGATAATTTTCAGTTGTCTATCATTATACATTACATCATTATGAATTCACTAATTGATATTCAATGATAATTTTCAATTAGATAGAATATACATGGTTAATATTTATCATCATGTGATTATTTTCACGGGATTTTTAAATAATTATTTAGTCCTTCCATATTCTTATCATGTTATTGTTTAAATGTAATGCATTACAGTAATTTACCTTTCCATATAATTTATTCTGATTTATTCATGTTATATTTTTCTTTATTTATACCATTACTGAGCATATGAGCCCACCCCATTCATATGTTTTAATTTACCCAAGATACCCAGAAGTGTTTTATAATTGAATTACAAGGATATGCTAAGAGGAATAATAACATTAAAAAAGAAAATAATTTGTTGATTTTATGATTAAAATTGAATTTGAACCACGTGAATGTATATTGTTTTCTAAAACTGCTCAACTATTTTGTACATCGAGATGTGATTTGCAATGTAAAAAATTAATCCCCGACTTCTAGATACCACATTTAGTGTTACTATGCTCTTGTATAGTTCAATAGAGTAATGCGATATAATTAGACAAGATAAGTTAGTTCACCATTGTAATATTTATTCTCATATTGAACATTTTATTCATTCCTTGGAGGATGAAAACTCAAAGATTGAGTTTCAATTATGGTTTTTATACTTAATGAAATATTGATATTAAAGGTAACTTCACAGTGATTATTAATTTGAGTTTTATACTCCTTTAAAATAATACAATGTTCTTCAAATTTCGGGATTTATAAATTCATGGCCAAAATTAGTTTCATGGCATGAATTTTAGTACCTCCAAAAAAACTCAAGCCATGAATTTTTAATTTTATATGTGAATGAGTCAAGTTAAAAACAATTTATAAAAATCAAGGATCACCTAAATTATTATATTTCACACTTGATTGCTTAAAATCAGTAATGAAACATAGTTAATTTTGGAGTATATTCCATACCTTTCCAATCTATTTTTATCCATATTTTATATAAGGTAATATTTAGTGATTTGATGGGAGTTATACTTTTTATACAATTGTTTACTTTTATTATTACCCCTGGGATTCATAATGCCGATGTTGTTTTGGTTCATGGTGTATTTCGAATGCAATTTTTAGGATCCCATTGCTTATTTTAGGCAAATACAATATTTCTTATTATGGTGGTGGAATTTAAATTATTTCTCATTTTCTAAGTTTTGTGTTGGGGTGAAAAATTATTCCTTGAGGTATAATATCCTCATTAACATAATATTTAATATTCATGTGTTGGGATTACATGTTGTTACCTTCTATTGGGTGGATGAAAAAGGTTTTATTAATTAAAATAATGAATTATATTAATATTAAATTTAATAAAATGTGGATAAATCTTATGTTTTACTATTTTTGATTTTATTTATGATGAGATTATACATTTTGTTACCAATTAAAAAAATCCAAAATATTGGGAGACATTATTATTCCAAAGTTGATTTGTATATGAGACCCTTTCTATATTGATAGTTTTATTGAACCTTGAATTAGTGGTCAAGAATTTTTATATTGACAATGAATTATTTTCCATGTAAATATGGAATTGTGTGATATTACGCATGAACTATAATTATGTAATGTAAACTAAACCCCTTGTGAAATATATAATTTTTGAAGAAGATTATATGTATGGTTGATCTTGTTCTATTTCTTCTGGGATGTCGTCTATGGTTTGGGGATGGTGGTGACCACCTGGGAGGTTAAATAAGTGGGTAGGTGATGTGATGGATTCTTGGTAAGAGATGTTATTTGGGAGGTTGTACAATGGTTGTGTTGTATAGTTTTGGTAATGTGTGGTGCTCATGTTATCCATTGGTAGTGATTTGTGGTTGTTGAGACAAGTGGTTTTTTATAATATGGTTGGATGTTGTGGTGTATTGGATATGGTTGATGTGTTATCAATAATTTTTATGGTGTTTGGTTTTTTTAACTTCTCATCTTTCCATGCAATATGTTATAATACTAGAAATGGATTTTCATTGATTTTTTGCTGAATAATAATGGGAATGAATTTAGGTGTTGCAATTTTCATAATTGAAATTAATGATAAATGATTGGGATGCATAAATTTGAATTCAACAGCTTTGTATAAGAGAGTGAATGGGATATCATTAAATATTGAAAATCATAAAACATGTAAGTGAATGTGGAATTTTGTGGCAATGTGTGGTGGTTGTGTGGTTCATGCAATTAGAACTGGTGGTAGTTATGATAGATGTCTTGTGGTGAAATGGTTTATTGTGTTGTATTCAAGCACAATTGATGTGAAATGATAGGATCAGTATCATGTCATATCTATATATCATATATTATGTATTATTTTATCATGTTCTCCATCCTAGTATTATAACATCCCCAATTACCAATGGGTTCTCATTCGAAGAGCATAACCCAACAACTAGGGTTGTGGTGATAGAAATAGCTGGATACCCCACTTCCTATCCCTTCTATCATTAGTGATGGTAAGGGTTATTTTAGAGAATATCTAGTGAGGATACAAGTCATATTTATAGATTACCCAGTGGTGATAAGTATGTCATATGTAGTGGGGGTCATACATGGTGGTGTGAGTTCATGAGGATAAATTTATTTTTATTCATGAACCCCTATAAATGTGGTTATGTAATGGGTCTTTGATGTGATGAGTCTGTGTTGTGATGGGTTGGTAATGTGATGATGATTGATGTTAAAATATAATGATTTTCATTTTAGGGGTAGGGTAGGTAGGGATACGTCATGAACCACCATTGATATGGGTGGGTATGTAATGTGATACATATAGAATAGATGAGAGAACATAATAATTGATTATCAGACGTGATAGTGAAAAATAAATGAGGATGTAGATGTAGTGAACCCTTATTTATGCTCTTGATACTATGTTAATATATTGGATGTTTGATTTGGTGAGAAATCCATGGTGAAGACATGTTTGATTACCTTCCATGTATAGGTACTTGTTCTTTATTTTGTTTAGTCACTGTAAGGTTAATAATATCTTTTCACATGTGAACTAGAGACCTTGGGTATGATCCTACTAATTATACATGTTATGATTACCCAACACACACACACACACACACACACACACTCATTTCAAGTTTCCAAGAGGCCTTTAGAGACCTAGATAAAATTTATATTCTTGGGTTTTGGGGATACATTTGATTCACTACCATAAGACTTTTCAATTGGTATTTTCATATAATCTAATAGCTGTATTTGTTGACATTGTTAATTCATTTTTGGGGTGTTCGGGATTAAATTTATATTATGTGAATGATATTATTTTTGGTTTTTCATCCTATCTATGATCCTATGTTATATTAGATGGTAATGTATTTCATATGTGATATTGTTTCAGTAACTTTAGTGGTATTATCCAAACCAAGTCCCACAAGAGGTTGTATTCTGGGGTTGTTATAGCTCTTCCTTTACTTCCATCCTAAATGGGTACCTCTGAAGGGATGATATTGTCATATATGGAAAAGTTGATTAAGTTTAGTTGAAAACCATGATGCCATTTCATGGAAAGAATCATTTTTTACTTTTAAAAGCACTCTATTATATACAATATTGATACTATGAGGATATTTTTAGGTATTAATGAATTGGTTTATTATATAAGAGTTACAATCTAAATCACTAAAAATCAAAACCTAAAAAGAAACTTATGATTGTATGAAAATGAATTCTTAATTTAATATTCAATATTATATTTTTTTTAATGTCCATTCCTTACAACCACTCTCTCATGTGATTATTCTAACACATATATTAGTGTGTATTAGATGTAATAGTAAAAATAATTTTTATATACTTCCCTTTAAAAGGGTCATGGTCCATGTTTATTAATAATTAAAACTCATATGAATTGTAGGGTTCAATATTAATGATTATATTATTAAATATTTAAGTTTTCATTGGTTGTGTTTACCATTTATATGAATATTTCAAGTGGTATTTGGTTCATTAACAATCCAATTATTATTTTTCATGATCTAGGTTTTTCATAAATATACTATATATCAAAGAAATTTACTATATATTTAAATCCATTAAAAAATTTAACCTTTAAACTAACATCTTTGATAATTGATTTAAAATTTTAATATGTAAAAATATAAAAAGGTGAATAAAAATATATTAATATTAATATAAATAAAAACATTATAATTTTTCTAATATAGAATAAATCAACAGATTAGATGTAGATACTATTCCCTAACCTCTAATATAGAATCCCTGACACCATTTTTTACACTGAGATGTATTTTCCATATCATCAATTATTTTATACATTTATGTCATTTAAAATTTGGATAATATAATGTGAAAAAATTTAATAGTATAAAAAAATAAACTTATGATTTATAAGTATTATTTTTCATGTATTCATAATCATAATAGTTTTATAAATGACTCTAAATAATGTTTCAATCATAAAAGTAATAGTTTTATTAGACTAGATTGTTTTCCAATAAATTAAAAAAATTTAATTGAAATATAAATATAAATATAAATTTGATTTTTTTTATAAAATGGGAAAAATATATTTTATAATAATATAAAATACATAATATGGTGACTTAATTAATTTTTCTCAAAAGTTTGATTTTTTTGGTGAATAGTGACAAATATCAATTTTTATAAAAATTGACATTTCATTTTATATATTTTAAAATAAAATTATACTTTGGATTGTATTTAAATTGAAAAATACCATTATTTATATATAATACAATTATGTACATAGTAATCAATATTATACAATATTTTGTTGATAAATCAAATTTATGATTAAAAAAATAAATTTTCTAAAAACACATTTCATTGTGGTTTGTGTATATATATTATAATTAATTATTATAACTTATAGAAACATGATATGGTTACATATATTTCATATTTTTAATCTGAATGATAATATTTTGTTATAAGGTCTATTTTATTTTTTATTGTGAATTTTAACCTTGGTAAAACATTATCACCCCAGTGAAGCATAAAAGGGTTTACATGCGGGGGGGGGGGGGGGTAAACTAAGAGATAAGGTATCCAATATCTTCAAGAAAAGGATAAATAAGAATGATTGAGATTATTTTGAACCATACCCTAAATTGGATTCTCAATATGGAAATTTTGTTCTAATTTTATTTGAGAAGTATATATATAATATTTAAAAGTTATCAGTATTTACTCTAGTGCCACTTTCCTCACTTATAAATAATAACCCAATCTCCAAAATTATTTACATAATGAAATATTTTTTTTCTCAATAAATAAAAATATATCTTATCAAAATACATTTAGGAATCATAGATTACCTTTTCCCAATAGAAGAACAATATAATAAGTCAAAATATATAAGCCAAGGGATCTTTCCAAAGAATATGTATAATTAATAACTGAGTCTTTCAGGTTCATTTCCTCTTTTACACCCCTAAAATATTAAATTTAAATAATGAAATAATAACAAATATATCTTTCATATAAAGAAATTTTATTAATATTATATTAAATCTGTTTTCATTTCATTTTCTATCCTAGGAGAAATGAATATATCACTCTTTCTTACTTATGGTCTACCACCTCTAGAAAGAAATGTGTACATTTTCATCAATAGATCATATTAATGGATAAAATAATGGATAAAATAAATATATATTAAATTTATAAAATATTTATTATTATTAATTTAATCATTTCTTCTCAACTTCTTACCATTTTTTCTGTTGTAAAATGATAATATTACTCGTGCATATATGTCAACTATATCCTCCATAAAGCGATGTGAATCACTTTTAGTTACAATTTTGAAGGCTTGTAAAAAGGACAGAACTAATGAAAAAAACATGGCATGGATTAAATATTTAAGACAATATTAATATAATATATCATCCACTTCATTTATCTTCCACCCAATAGTTAAATGATAACATCTTTCATGCATTTGTACACATTATCATCTACGTAAGATGACATGATAAATTTCTTATAACTCCATAAATTGTTCTTATGAAATTAATTTTAATTTTTAAATACAATAATTATAATATATTTATGATTATGAAGGTAATAGAACCTTAACCCCTTTAACCATGGTCAAAATACTAATGTTTTTTTGAGGTTATAAATCGAATGACCCCAAAACATCCATCATGAACTTATCCATTTTTCTAACATAATAAAACATATTAACAAAATGAAATTAATGGAATTATGATTATATATTTAACATTAAAAGGTTTGATATATAATTTGAAATATAACATAATTTTATTACATAATATTGTAGAAACACGAACAAAATGAGTTGGGACTCAAGGTATGGGATTTTCCATTAATAAGTTATTTAAAATGTTTCCAAATCATTCTCTTATGAATCCATGTTATTTTAGAATATCCAATCATTTTATATTTTATGCATTTACAGTTACTAAAGATATTTTACAAAAAAAATTTACCGTCATTACATAGATATAAAAATAAATATATTCAACATTTTCCATATGAGTTATTTTTAACTTATAACTAAATTGAAAAAGAATATTTTTAACGTATATTGATTTTACGAGATTTACAATCATTATATCCATTTTTATTTGTCTTTAAATCATTATATTTTATCATGGTATTTAAAATTATATCATATTAAATCTCTCTAAAGAATTTATAATATAATATTATTTTAAAAATGAAATTATATTTCCCCTTATGATTATGTGAAAATGGAAAGTTTCTTCTTTATGGGTTCAAATTAGTATTTAAATAGTTTAATGGATAAAAATATAATTAATAGAAATATTTTTTTCTTCATATGGTTGATGAAGAATATATATAGTTATGGGTGAGAGTGATATAAAATAATAGGATAAAAAAGCTTGATATATCTTTACATTGCATTGGTTAATAATGTTTTGTTTAAAGGTGAAAACATAGAAGATAACATTATTGGTTAATCCTAAGGAATTAAATGGGATTATATTATTCAAATATGGGTTAAATATGATTGAAAATATTTTATGAATATTATTTTCTATCATACCAATAAAAATCTGAAAATAACAGTTTTATCAAAATCAATTTATTCTATGTGGTATAGAATGTTTATGATGTTTTAAATGAGAATGGTTTGATATGTTTTTCAAAGTTCCCATATGTCTCATTATTCATTGATGGTTTTCCTATGATTAATAATGGGGTTTTATTTTTATTCACTAAAAATGTATGATTATGAGATATGGAAATGATTTGTTTATATGCTCAAAGTCTTATTAGAAAAAAGTTAACATGTATAATGGTTTTACTATTTCAATGGGATAATATTATTCATTTTTTATTATATCTATTTCATAGATTTATTTTGGTCACCACATTTTTTAAAATGTTTTCCACATGATCTATAATATGTATAAATTTTAAAAATGTCAAATTTTTTTCAATGAAGACTCTTCTTATAAAATGATAACGTGTGTTGTGTGAAATAATGGTGAATTATTAAAGAACTGTTTTTTTTAATTTAAATTTTTTTAAAGTTTTAAAGTTGTTATGTAATTCAATATAAAATTCGTAAAACTCTAAATCTAAAAGATCATGGGAATATTAAAAATTTAAATCCTTTGTATTGAAATCCTATTTATGGATAGTTAATGTAAAATATAATTATATATTAGTTTTAGATAAAGGGATTAAATTAATTTATAGGTTAGGAGAATATTTAAATATACTCATAAGTGATTTATATTTCTTTTTATGTTATCTAATGGTATATTTTGATGGATTACATATACCTTCATCTAATATATTCCAGTTCATAAAAATTTGTGTAAAATAACGAGGGATATTAAAGTAGGAAACAAACTAGGGAGATAATAATATTTTGAATCAAAAACATATAAAAATTTGAATAGTGAATTTTGTTGATGTTTTAACTACTTTGTAATATGCTATTATTAGTGGAACCCATGAATAAGAAAAACCGAAATCTCTATAGAAGAACATGCCAACAATAGAGTATTAAATTCAATAGAACCCTATAACATTTTTTAGAACTTCAATCCTGATGAAATAGTAAGGCTAGATAAATTAATTGAATATAACATTTCATTTTTTGGAATAAAAAAAAAATCAAAGTGTAATTTTAATTTTTACTATTTTTAAGATGAAATCGATCAGTGTTTTTCAGTGATTAAGAATTCTATGAAATTAGAAGATAAAGAGTCTATTAGAATATAAGGTCTTTAAATATATTTTTCTTAAGAAAAAATTTCACAAATTTATTTGATAAATTATAGGAAGGAAATTTATATAGTTGATGAAAATGAAAAAACACTATGTTGAATTATATATGTTTAATTTTATTAGACTTTAAACTGGTCCATAGATTTTATTTTTGATGGTGTTACTGAAATTGATTGATTTTACACAAGTATAAAACATTTATTTTTAATATACATTGTCGCCCATGAATTTGAATCAATGAAAGAGGTTTATAATTATATTGAGAATGTTGTTATGGTGTTTATTGATAGTTATGTACTTCATGAAAATAAGGGTAATACAAAGTATTGGTGGAAGGAAATATATAAGTAATCAAAAAATAAATCTAGATAAATGGTCCCTAATTGAGTTATATTTAGAAAAATAAATTTTAAATAATGTTTTATTGGATTAGAGAAGTGTAACTTATGTGGTTAGATATGTAATTTGGCACATAACTGCAAAAAAGGCATTTTTCTAAAATATAAAAGGAAAATAAATATTCATCATGTAGTAAGATGTTTTATTTCTACAGATAATGGAAATTATTCTAACATATGTATGAACAAACTTAATCGTGGTGGAAATTATCAATATTATACATAGATTTGTTTGGTAAAGTCATATTATATTACTATAGTATTTTTAAAAACATTTAAT
Source organism: Viscum album (assembly GCA_963277665.1). NCBI lineage: Eukaryota > Viridiplantae > Streptophyta > Magnoliopsida > Santalales > Viscaceae > Viscum > Viscum album. The sequence goes on from OY728161.1 coordinate 1,880,476,093, forward strand.
GAGGTGGTTATATGAACATTACTTGATTATTTAGATTAGGATAATGTATTATTTTATTACATATATAAAAATTCTTTTATATCTAAAAGATTTACATTTAAAAGGTACATACTAATATACATATTTAATTCACAACTCTTTGTGAAAAAATAGGGTTACTATAAAAGCAATAATAATTATATGAATATTAATAATTCCATAAATAGAATGATTTTTTAGAAAACCATTATGACTTTACCATTATATATTTTGATGTTATTCTAGGTATGGATTTATTTTACCTTCCATTTCAATAATAGGTTACTCTTTAAATAGAGTTATTAATTATAACTGAGTTTCATTTTTTATATATAAATGAATTAAAACTATTTTAAAAATATCAGAAAGCTAAGAAAAAATATAAAACATTAAATTGCATGATTTCTATCATATAGTTTTTAAAATAAGGGAACTATTAAAATTAATGATTTTCAAGTAGTAAATAGAAATAAAGATTTTTATTTGGATGATTTCCCTTTATTTATTCCAAGTTCGGAGGTTTAATTTATTGCTTGAATTGTTTTTTATGCTATGTCAATTTCAAAACCACCATATCGAAGGGATCTACAAGAACTTTTGTAATTAAAAAATATTACATGACTTCCATGATAAGAATTTCATCTATCCCAGTAATTTTCTTTAAGGTGCTCATATTTTGTTCACTAAAAACTAAGATGGTTGTTTGATACTTTTCATTTTTTTAAATCACCCAATAAGATGATTTTTAATAACATGTATGCATTACCTCATAATGATGACTTGTTGGATCAACTCCAAGGTTCTTAGTATTTATTCATGATTAGCCTCATTTCTTAGTATAAACATATGAATGTAAAGGGGGAAGAAATTATGAAGATGAAATTATATACTAGGTGTGGGAATATAGAGTTTATGATAACTTTATCTTGGTTAAAAAATGATCCTTCTATATTTATGGATTTCATTAAAATACTTTCACAAATATTTGAATTTTTTTTATTTTTCATTATTAAATTATAGATTACTCTAAAATATATGAGGATGTGGAGAAACTTTTATTCATTTTTTTGTAGATATTAAAAGAAAATATGTTTTATAGAAACCAAAATAAATATAAAATTTGATTATGGTATATTTAATTCCATAGAAATATTGATTCTAAATATTAAATAATTATTGTTCTTGATTAACAAAAAGGTGTTAGAAGAGTGGAAAAGCCCATTTTTTTTGGAAATTCGATGCTTTATTAAATTAATGGGTTAAGATTGACATTTGTTTTACAAATATTGATCATTTATGTATCCCACTGACTTTTCTAAAACAAAAATTATTCAAATTCATCTTATCAAAGGAATGTGATGTATGATTTCATAAATTGAAAATAAGTTTGGTTAATGATCACGTGTTAGCCTTACCGATAAGAAAAAGGGAATTTAGTTTTTATAGTGATGTTTCTTTGAAGGTACATGGTTTTTTCATATTGGGAGATTATTAGTTAATACCACACGCTTCACAGAAATTAAATATCCTTAAGTAGAATTACCCAATACACGATGATGAGCTTGTAATGGTGGTTTTTTCATTAAAAATGTAGAGGCATATTTTACATTGGAAAAATTTGAAATATATAATAAATATAAAATTTTAAATTATATATTCATTCAAAATGGTTGATAATGAGGTATAGAAGATGTTTGATAATGAAAATAGATTTTTATTTTATGATTAAATATCATCTAAGAAAAGAAAACATGGAAGTTGTTTACTTGAGTCAACAAGATAAGGTGCACTAAAATATCTTTTATTTATAAAATAGTCCTTTCATTATTTATTTAATCTATTTTTGGCTATAAAATTTGCATGTGTTTACTACATCTCTATTGGTTAAGGTGTAAGTGTGGTACTTTTTTTTAAATAAAATTATGAATGCTTAAAATAAGACCACAATTTATAAGAAATGTTATAAGTTTTAAAAAAGGGTATGTTGATTGAAATTATCATTAAAAAATAATATGTTCTAATTTGTAAAAGTTTTTTTGTATGCCATGTGATTTATAGTTTAATTAAGAATTGTTTAGTGAATATCATAAATCTATATTTTATTTCCATCCTAGAAGCATATAGATGTACATCGACCATTAGTAATTTTTTTGGGGTGGATTGAAAAAATATATTAATGATTTTACAATTAACTATTTGAGTAATCAATATGTCAAAGTATAGTGATAATTATCAAATGGAACTCTACATACTTTTCCAATTAATTAATATAAATTGGAGAAAATATCCCTAGATTTCATGGTTAGTATAACATATATATATGTCCCAAGGTAAAAATGTGATTTGGGTTTCTATTCATCATTTGACTAAATATGATCATTTTCTTCCTATTCAATATACTTTTTGTTTGGATAATCTTAATATGCTCTCTTATAATGAGATACTATGTTTAGAGGGAGTACCTATCTCTGTTGTATCTAATCATGACACTAAATTTAAATTTTTAGTAAAGGATATTAATATCAATGGTAACCAAAATAAATTTTAGTAAAAAATATCATCCTTTAAAAAATATATAGTTTGAGAGAATAATTAAAAAATTAGAAAATATTTATATAGATAACTAGTTTATTATTAGGGAAATTCATATCAATAAATTTATTTGGTTGAATTTTTCTTATCATTATAGTTTTCATTCAAATAAATTTATAAAACATTTTAAAGCATTATATGAAAAACACGATCAAACTCAACCACTTTGGGATGAAGTTAGTGAAAGGTGTTTTCTGGGACCAGAATTGATAGATGAAATAGTTATTATGGTAAAGATGATTTAGATACACTTGATGGTAGCTCCGAGTATTAAGAAACGATTAGTAGATAATATTTGGAATGATATCTTGTTTGAAGTTTGATATCATGTTTTCATAAAGTATCTCCTTGGAAATGGGAGAAGTGATTTGGTAAGAAAACAAAACATTAGACCATAGTTTATTAGACCATATTAAATAATTGAAAATTATTATCAGTTTCATAGTGATTTGCCTTACCTTTGATTTTCTCTATGGTACATTTTGTGTCTCATGTTTCATTAATAAGGAATTATATAAGTAATGTAACTCATGTTTGATCTATAAAGTTGTATAGATAGAGGATGATCTATCTAATGAAGAAAAATGATTAAATTTTGGATTATAAAGAGAATATAATATTATATATTGTTATTCAATAGGTTATGGTTATATGTAATAATCAAATGAGTGGGGATGCAACATGAGAATTAGATAAACTATTAGGGGAAAATTATTGTCACATATTTATGTAATGAATAAAATTATGAGGATGAAATTTCATAAATGATTTAATAATATGAAAACCTAGGTAATATAATAAATAAATAAATATAATAAATTACATATAATAATTATTATTTTATTTATAACTATAATATATTTATTAATGAATTTAAATAATCATTCAATCCACTAAGGAATACATTTATTTAGTTAGGGTAATTATCAATTAATTATGTGGTTTTAATTGATGGTTAATTTTCTAAATTTTTGAATATCAATTTTATCAAAAATAATTTCATTTTTTCCAATATCATATAAAAATAATATTGTTTTATATTTTTGAAATTTTTATAAAATGATTGATTTTTTTGGTGAATAGTAGAAAATAACATTTTTTATTAAAATTATCATTTTCAGGTATGATAAAAGTACCATTATATTTGTTTTTGTATATTATTAATATTTAATTAGTCCCCTTTTACTAAAGACAATCCAATTAATTCTACAGTAATCAGTATTATAGTTTATTTTAGAAGAAAATCACTTTTATGATTAAAATAAGATTTTTCTAAAAACCATTTTCATTACGATTTGAATATTTATTTTCCAATTAATTTATTTAGAATTATATAAATTTAATTGGGTAAAATTTATTCCATATTTTTTACTTTGGAGGATAAAATTTGGTAATATTTTCAATTAAATTTGTATTCATTATGAATAGTAATGATGGTTAAACATTTCCCCTTCAGTATTGGTTATAAGGGTTAACTTAAGGGAGAGGTTAAACATAGAGATAATGTATCAAATATCTATTAAAAAGTTATATTTATGATTGTTTTAGTGGATTTAGACCTTAACTTATATTTTATATCCATTTTATTCCACTTTCCATTAAGAAAGACATAAAATATACTAGAAATTATTATTTAATTACCTGTACGACATACCCCACACTTGTAAAAGGGATCACGCTCTCCTAACATATAAGCACACAATAATTCATTTATATAAAGAAATAATATACCAAATTATAAACTAAGAACCTCAAAAAATCTTATAGTTCTTCTTCCAAACAAATAAACAAGCTAATATGGATTACAGTGTAAGCCAATGTGGGAATTTAAAATAAGGGGTATAACTCTTAAGAGTGCATTTTCAATCTATATGTTATTATACCTCATAAATTTTCTATTTAAATACGATTTCATAATTGAATTTGTATTATAAAGATAAATTAATGATATTATGTTAATTTAAAACCAGTTTTCAACAAATTTCCCATCTTATGGGAAATAAAATCATTTCTCATGGATATGTGTGGGCTACCGCCTCCACGAATAAATTTGTTTTATTTTTTATCATTAGATCATATGAATCATTAAAATCATAGAGTAATTATATATTATATTTATAACATATTTATTATTTATTGAAGATATCATACCACTTACTTTATTATTCTTCCATCAATTGTAAAAGGACAACGTCGCTCATGCGTACGTGTTGGCACAGACATCCACTTAGTTATGTGATCGATTTTTCATTTCCACTTTACAAGGATATCCCAATCGATAGACATTATAGAGAAGTGGTTTTTTCATTGTAATACATGGAAATATTTCTATATATATTTAATGATCTGGGCATTGAGAAGACGTGCGATTCTGAGGCTCAGTGTGCTAGGAATTAATTTTTTACAATATTAAATATATTTTATATTTTTTGCACGCATTTTCTTCAAGAATATGTGATAAATATTATATGGTATCTTAGATAAGAAATTTGAGACCCTATTTAAGTCCCAAATTTAATGTTTACCCTAGTCGTGACCTAAAATAATTTCGCACTAAGAATTCAGATAAAACAGTCACTGGCAGTACATTTAGTATATTAAATAATTAATTTATTCATTTAATGAAACCAATTTTTCAAAAAAAATACATCATTATGAAGCATCCTATAAGGCTATAAGCATAAACCTAGAATAATTCCATAGTTTTCTTCCTCCTTCTATTGGTGAATAGACATTTGACAATGATTTATCTCTGGATCAGAGCTGACCTGGACATAATGAACACAACAAATTCCTTCTATTGATAGTGGGCTTGTTCTTAAAAAAGATCTAATATCAAGGTTGGAAACTCAAATTCATGGATCGTTCCCATTTGGTTAATTTTATTGAACTGAATAATCTCATTTTTGACCTTCACCAATTCGATGAACCTTGGAATGCTAATATGTATGGGATTAATTGTTTATTAAATATATTTCTAACCCCTAATATCCATGTTCATGATTTTTTTCCTCTAATTCATAGAAATGATTTATAAAACATTTTTTATTGTTCCTTCTTCAAACATTGTTTTCATGTTCTTTATTGGTTGGACCCCACAGTCTTGGTTGACAATTTCAGGTGGTACTGAACCTGATTAGACCCCCATATTCAGGACAGATTCACATGTGAGATATGAATCGATAAATAATGGATGATTTCAAATTGATTCTAGATTGTGGATTTTATTTTTAATGATCAGCATCTGAATCATCAACTGTAAAAAAAACCAAGGTTTGTGGGTTGAGCGACGAATAATCATAGGGAATTGATGTGTATTTTCATCCACCAGAGGACTAGAAATGACCAACATTTATTAATTTTAACATTTTCAGGTGAAGAAAAATACATAATCGATGGAGGGGTGAACATATATAGCTCACAGAAAATGTATCTGAAATTCTATAAAAATATCCACTATACATTGTGTATATCATATAAAAAATAGTATATTGATACCTGGCTGTAGTGTCTAGAGTGTGAGTGAATTATAAATATTACACTCTATATGTGACAACCACATTCCATGTAACCATTCTCCGATGGAATCAACATGCACACTGAGAGTACATTGTAATGGGCATGGATAGTAACACCATATACCAAATTACATATAAATGGGATGGATACATGAACACAGCCATACACATGGGCGATGCCCTAAGTTGCATGGGAATGTTGTGCAGACACCCTACATGTGATGTGTTACTACACCGTAGGGGATCCATGTACCCTTTGTGACATCTTCTGGTGATGGAGCAGAATTAGTAGACTTTTAATTTCCCTCCCACACCATATACACATTGGTTTCTTTTTAGGAAACAACAAACTCTCATATCTTCTTTATTTGGACTGGGATATTGGCCCCTTATTAGCCTATCCTAAGTGATCTTCCATGTGGATCTTGGTGGATCCCTCTAATTTGGATTTCAAGAAATGATATGAGATCTTATAGGTGTGGCACTTATTTTGGTGGTGAAAAATGAAAAAAGTGATCAATAAAAGGATCACTAGAGACATTAGAGTGGACCCCCATATGTAAATTTGGATCGTGTCTACTACATATCAAGTAGAACCTCCCAAATAGAATAGGGTTAAAGTCCTCATGACACTAGAGTGGAACCCCCATCTTCTGGGATGCATGGTCCTCTATCTAATGTGTTTAACCCCTATCTGGTAGGGTGTAATTCCTTATGACACTATAGTGGAACCCCCCTCATCCAGGGTGTGAGTCCTCAACCTATAGAGTGGAACCCCACTCAGTTTGGGAGCGAGTCCTCTATGTATACATATAAAGTGTAATACACCATAATGAACTAGGGTTAAGGTCTTCTACTTAGAGATTGTGACCCATCAACCGTGGGACAATGTGGCATGTTATGGGCCATACAAAATTACTTATGGGTAGATATGTGAGATTTTAGACATCATTGATGGACTTATAGAGCTGTTGACGACTCTTTTCCTTGGGGACTATGATATGGACATTCTCATTCCCTATTATTTTGGATTATTTTTCTGAGAATATATATATATATATCCATACCTTTGGTTTTGGTTACTCTCATACCATGGGTTGTGATTATGTGTGGGGTATTCCATGTTCTTTACACGTTTTTCCTCCCATGGTTGGATGAAGTTACTCTTCATATATGGTTGGAAGAGACCCTATGTGTATTTCACCAAAACACCATATAGATCTCACTATGTTAATATGAGGTTTTGTTATCTTACATTGGGTTTAGATAAAACATGTTTACTGTCTAATATTTTTCCCTTCCTATTATGTATCTTATGGATCCCTTTTTTAGCTTTTGGGGTGTTCTATTAGGTATGTATATACTAACCTATACACAGGCTTTTCCCACACTTGTCTTAAGTTATTCAGACGACGGACATGTCTCTAGTGACTTTAGAGGAGCTTAGGGATACATGGATCTTGGGATAACATATAGTGGATGCAGTATGAATATCATGGTCTAGGATGTTTCAGTAGTTTACAATCCTATTTTTTAGTTTTGGGAATATTTCTACTTGGGTGTGTATTTTCACCTTTACTTTTCAATTATCACTGTTGTACCCTATACTCCTTAGATGTTTTTTCATTATTGTCTTACTTTATATATTTCCATATTTTTATTATATTTCCTATCCACTTATGCATTGAGATGGTCAGGTCTGTTCTTAAAGGTATATTAGGAAAAGGCCTCTAGTTTAGGATATTCCATCCCACGATTTTCACCACCCCATGGCCTATGAAGGAGGGCTAGGTGTAGTCACATATCAAGCCTTGGTAATGGCTTCGTTGTGACATATTGGTTTCAGATTAGTTAATTCATTGGTTCCTTATTGGGAGTAGTCCCATTACAAGCATTTGGTTGGGATTTAGGAAAAAATGTAAATGTTTATCAAGTGATAATATTAATCTAGAAATCCTATGATGATATGGGTGGTCAATTTATCCAATTAGTAGGACCTTGACTACCTTCCCGTCGCATCACCACACTAAGACATTGGTTGTTGGGATCAATGAAGCATGCATATTATATTATTGAGTCTTTTCCAATATTTCTTGAGTTATCTATTTATTTTTATGTATATATATGATTTTATGACCATGGTACATCTGTATAACTATCATGATGCGTCGATGATGACAACCGGCTAGGATTCTTGTTCCAAATCTTGATGATGATCCAATTTGAAATGAGGCCTCTGTTTATGAGCTCGTGTGGAAGAGGCCACTGAGGTTCCACAGCAAGTTAGATCCCCATGTAAGATAATATTAAATTGATTTGGTGGTCCTTGTCATCATACATATCTTAATACTTATGGAATAGGTGATTGTACAGGCATCTATCGATTTCAATAGAGATGTTCGGCACTGGTGGATTATTTTTTCTTTGATGAACGATTAGTTGACACTCTTGAGCCCTGAATTCCAGTAGTTGTTCTGTGAAGCGTACAACCCATCCTATTTACACTCAGTTAGGTTTATAGAGAATATGAAGCTAAAATTGGGTGGTATGATAGTGGATGAGTATACAGATAGGTACACATAGCTTACAAAGTTCTCCCTTTACATTATTAGGTATGGATACCTCTGAGAACAAATGATTGAGTAGGGACTCCGTAATGAGATCTATGATAGAAAGGATTCCTTGTTAATCCCCACTAATTTTGTGTCATTTTATTGTGAACTATTGAAAAAAGGATTCCTATTATAGGGGAAACAAAAATATGGAGCATACGATGGATGTTACATTTTTTAGTCATCTATAGTATCTATCATACTTTAGTTGACATGATCTCAGCATAGAAGACCTCTCTATGATTATACAAATGCATGTGCTCTGGGACAGTGCAAAGAACCAAGGAAACCCTTATGGGGGTGGTTCTATGGTTATGATGGGTGAGATCACATGGAACTTGACTGCCTAAATAGATGTCTTGAAGAGAGTAGATAGATAGTATATGAACTACCATGGTAGAGGGGGCACCATAACCAGGGTGACCCATATAAGGGAAGGGAGGCTATCAGGTAGGTGGAGATGGCAGAGGAAGAAGAGGTGCTATGGGTTGTGGTTGAAATTATGACATCCTTCCTCCACCACAACCAAGAGGCCCATGCTAGGCTCATGTAATTAATGGTCAGGGCCACGAATAGCTGTAGGTTATAGAAGATTATGAACCCATGGAACATGAGATGATTAGAGGTACAATATTTTGATTTTATACTCATTATTTATTATTATTTTACAAATGTCCTAATAATTCCTTCAACTTTATATTTCTGGAATGAGTTTTGGAGCACCCAGTTGAGGTACTAGACCAACAGATTCATCTTGAGGTCTTTATAGGGAACACTTCTTATGTATCTTATATCTTTCGGTAGTGCAAGATATCACTTTTTGGAGAGAAGTTAATGTGGTAACTTTTGGTCATTGTTATATAAACCTATGATTTAATATTGTTTTTGGATTGGTTTTTCATTTTTTGATCCCATGTTGAATGTCACCACAGATGAGTCAGATGCCTACATTCTAATGGTATGAGATTATTCTTTTTGGGAAATGGTGATATCATGGTGGGATGACTGGGATCTACAAGAAAGAAGTTGCAACCTATCACCCATCATTTGGAGAGTATATCCCTTGGGGTAGTGGGATCCTCAGGCTTCTGGATTCCTTTATTTGTTGAGGATTCTATGGAAGACTTCCCAAACGTTTTTATGAGAGTACCTTCGAGGCAGGAGATGACATTTTTCATTGACATGCATCCCATTACCACTCTAATATTATCTATACCATATCATATGGAAACTAATAAGATCTAGGAGCTACAATTTCTATAGGAGGACATTCGAGAGAAGGGTTTTATTAAGCTCAGTGTGTCCCCCTGAGAAGATCTATTATTTTTTGTGTAAAATTAGGATGGTAGTTTTCCACTTTGTGAGGATTATCATCTTCTGAAAACTACCACGACAAGGAATAAATACCCTTTTAATAGTATTTATAACCACTTTTACCACTTTTGAGTCATGATATGGTAATCAAAGATCAATCTCAGGCTCGGATACACCCATTTGATGGTTTGTAAGGCTAGTTCCCTAAAGATGGAATTTAGATGTCTCTATGGATGCTATGAGATCCTAGTGATTATCTTGGGTTTGAAAATCCCCCCCCCACCTTGATTATGGATTTGATGAACTAGATCTTTCATCCATACCTGTACTAGTTTGTGGTTTTATTCATTGATGACATAGTCATTTAATTTTTATCATAGTATGATCATGAGAGCACTTTAGGATGGTGCTTGATTTTATTTGAGAGCACTAACTTCATGGGAAGTTCTTATAGTTCCTTTTTTGGATTCAAGTGTTTTACTTTTGGTGGAATGACATATATGAGAATGGTTAAGAAATGGTTCAATAAATGATTAATATAGTGATTTCTTAGGATCCTCACAAAAAATTGTCAAGGGATCGCTGATTTTATTGCTTGGTGGGACACTAAAAGAGGTTTGGAGATGATTTCACCATGATTACAACACTTTTGATAGCCCTGACATGAAACAGGATGATGTTTACCTAGAATTAGAAGTTCCAGAAGAACTTCAAAGTGTTGAGGCCGATGTGGAAGAGTTCCTCTATGTTGAGACTACTAGAGGAGGGCATGGAGTATGTAGTGTATTGAGATACCTCAGGAGCTGGGCTCGACTATCTGTTGTTGCAGTGGTAGGTTGTTATTGTATACAGGTCAAGGAAGTTGAAAATAAATGATATTAAATATGTGACTCATGACCTAGATCTATATGAAGTGGGATTATATATAAGGACATTAAGCAACTACCTTATAGGGGATCTCTTTGTGGATTATTCATAACTCCACAGTATTAGGTACGTCCTCAAACTGATAGAAATAAACCTGAGAAAAATGTGCTAATGGGAGCTCCTATATAAATATGAATTCAAGATACTCTATAAATTAGGGGAGGAAAACCTATTAGTAGATTAACTTTTTAGTATTTACCAGGATCCCTTCATGTAAGAGGATCTGAGTAGTTGGATTCCTTGTAGCCGAACCCAGTGGAGTAGGATGGTAGAAGATTTCTTCAATTGATAGTGTCAGATCCTCTTATTATCGAGTGTATTAGAGAGTCCAACCTAGGATACATAAACTGTGAGGTCTTGTGTGACAAGATACCCACAACTGATTCAGGATAGTGATATTCTAATAGATGGAATCACATAAAATTTTTCCCAGGAAGGATTGTGGTTCCATTCACAATGTGAGAGGAGGTGATGCTAGAGTTCCACACCTCTTTTTTGTTTATATTTCCCAGTGTGGTAAGATGTAAAGACATAATTAGGGGTAGTTTTAGAGTAATTCATGAGACATAGTGTTTCTGAGTTCATATATCATTGCCTCACCAATCAGTAGTTTAATATTGAGGAATATGTTCCCGCATGGTTTTTATAGCCACTTGAGATCCTAGTATGGAAATGGTATGGAATATTCATATACATTTTAATAGGTATTAAGTGAATCTAAAAGTTCCATGATTATATATTTGTGACATTTTACAAAATCAAGAGGTCATAACATTTCATCTCTTCCCAGGAGTAGGGCTCGATAGAGAGTTTGGGCCAGTTGTACGTCAAAGGGAATATTTGCCTCTGCGGTGCGCCCTGAATGATTTTCTTCAACCATGATGCGTGGTTGATTTCATGATTGTATATAGGCCTATAAGAGGAATACAAGACCCAAATGATGAGATTTAAATCATTCACCCCTAGAACCATGGGTAGACTGAGTGCACTATCCAGGTGTTGGAGGATATGCTATAGAATTTTGGGATAAAATTTGGCCAAAGCTGGAAGGATCACTTACCCTAGGTATATCATTCATAAAAAAGAAACTACCCCTCTACCATTACTATTTCACATTTTATTTACATGTATGAGAAACCCTTAAACTCACCATTATTCAAAACAATGATCGACGAGACATCTCTTGTGGGTCATGAGTTGGTGTAGTTGACGAAAGAGAAGTTTTATGTCATCTTGGAGGGGATGAGGATTGTAACACCCCGATATTTTATGAAAAATATTCATTTTAATTTCATTAATGTCTTGTGTTATACGCTACACCAAAAGAAGCTTTCACAACACACATATCTGACCTGGCTTGAATTACACGCAATCACGACCTTCCACGATAGCGTGTGTTGTACGCAACACCAAGTTTCGCTAAACAAGAATATGTTATTAAAATATTATTAAAACTAGCCGTTATGAATAGTAATAACCAATTTTTGAAATTTTGTAAATTTTATTTTTCAAAATGGACTTTATTTTTGGATTCGGAATATCGAAATTATCTTAGGGTGAAATTTTGGTACTTTTCAGATAACTTTCATTTTCTGATGAATAGTGAAAATTACTAAATTTTAATTAAAAACAACTTTTTTAATAAAAATAATTAATAGTGATAAATTATTAATTTGAGTGGTTTTAAAGTATATTTAGAATATATTTTTACAATTTAATACAATGTTGGTCATTGGATGTAATTTCACATTTAAAACAGTTATAAACAAGTGTCAATCTTTTGATAGTTATTATCTCTTAAAAACACGCCTTTTGTTTTGACGATGAGAATTAATTTTTAAATTATTTAATGAAACTGATATGTTTTGAATTTGGTAAAATAAAAATCATTTTTGAGTTTATAATAACAAATATAGCTTAGGCCTAATTTTTGGCATTTTTCTGAAAACCTTCAATTTTTGATGAATAGTGAAACTACTAAGTGGTAGTTAAAAAACTAATTTTTTTCATAAATCATAATTTTACCGCTTCTGTGATTGGAATTTCAAAAATGCGAGAGACACGGTTGATGTTGTTAAGTAAAATGTGGTTCAATGAGATGAAAATAATTTTTAGTGAATAGTAACTTTTTACTTTTATTTATAATGGTTAAAAGTAAATAGGGTAATTAAGGGTAAAAATGATATTAATATTACCCTAACACATGTCCTAATTCTATTGTACAAGTGCATCTCGACCAAAAACAACCTTAAGTGTAAAATATTATCATTTAGGCCCACTTGGATTAGATTAGGACATTTATTATTATTTAATTCAAAGAAGAGTTAAAAGAGTTAAAATCAAAGTTTATTTACTAAAACATTTTTAATATAGGGTTATACATAAGATATATTCGATTGTAAATATTAATTAGAAAGCTAAAACGATTTCCTACATAATGGTATTTTATTTTTAATTTTGAGACATCAAATAATTTAAGTTATTTATGACACAAAGATGATGCAGTAATTATCTTATTAATGAAATATTGACATAATTGATATTATAAATACCAAAATAAATGTAATTTAAGACTTTTTATGAATTCCACTAATTTTCATGGTTTCTATGATATATTAGTGTTGATTTAATCAACTTTTTTAGAACATATAATTCTGTTATGACTTTCAAAAAAATCATATATCAAACAGTGTCAAAATTGATATAAAATAGTTTTTAAATCAAATATTATATTATTAATTGTTAATTTATTCCTAAAAATATATGGTTCGGCCAAATGACTTAGATAAGAATATATATATTAAAAATAAACAATTTGGGGTTCGTTTGGCATGTTATAGTAAGTGTATTAACCATATAGTGTAAGAAAACAAAAAGACACGGTAAAAGTTAAATTATTTAACTTAGAGTTAAATCTAATTGATAAGGTTAAAATAATAACCTAAACTTTTCTAAATCCTATTGGTTGATAGGATTTAGACCCATCCCCACCTTATACTCGAAATAAATCAATTTTGAGCTATTTAAAACAGAACTTGACTTTATATTAAAATAATATTTTTAGTTTTTCCAAAGGAGCCCCTCTCCTCCCTTATAAAAGGGAACCTCCTCCCTCTCTTCCTCACACAACTTTGAGCCTTCCAGCTCGGCCAAACCCTGCCAAATTCTCTTCTCCACTTCCCTAGAAACATCCTAGAGGTTCTGGTCTTCTTCAAAGACCCATTTCAGTGCCCTAAAAGGAGGTCTCAAAGAAGCACTTCAAAGAAGAGGTAATGTCCGTTACCGAGTCTTTCATCTTTATTTCTTCTTCCACTTATTCTTCTTAGGTTGTTTCATTATGAAGTAATAACATCAGTATCACTCATATACTGATATGTTATTATAAGTATGAAACAACCCTATTTCACCATCTATCCATCCTACGGAAAAAGAAATCATCGCGCGTGCGTACGTACGGAATACCTTCTCCACGCCGTGGTGTAATCTATTTTCCACCACCACCTTACATGGATGGGTATAATGGTGTAAAGAATAACTATACATAGTTATTAAAAAATCATATTTATTCTGATATATTGTATCATCCACTCCAATTTAATTCAATAAATATGGAAATGATATCATCACTCGTGCGTACGTACGAACTACCGTCTCCACGACGCGATGAGATTCATTCTCCATGTTAACCATTTAAGAATGATTATAAAGTATATATAAGAAATAATAATGAAATATATGACATTATAAAGCTACTTTATTTTTATATATATGTATTTCATCTACTTACTTCCATTCAAGACAATAAGGAAAGGAAAACAGCGTTCATGCGTACGTACGGACTACCGTCTCCATGAATGGTGTTTTTCATTTAATTTATCTATCTATTATATATATATACTGAATATATATGATATATAAATCATATTTTATATTCTGGAAGTAAGTAAATCATGATATAAGTAATAATAATGTCAAGAACAATAAGTCAAAACACCTACGATAAATGAAACGATTTTACCCAAAACGCTTCTTTAACACGGAATTTACAAAAGAACGGGTAATATAAAGTCATAAGTGAACCATATATGATATCATAACAATTAATATGATTCTGTAATAAGTCAATGACATTATTTAAATCATTATACAGGAGTTTCGGACACATACGAAGCAAATCGGACCTAAGGTAAGGGAAATATCACAATCTCATTTTTATCCGAGATCGTTTATACTTTGAAATTTTCTGGGGTGTATTTTATCATCCACATGTAATATTATTTCCATCCACCTACAATTTTTTAAATCCAATTTTACCCTTTGGTGAGTTTTTAGTAAAATATATGAAAGGAATATTTTGTCGTTTTTCGTACGAGGTAGTTTTTGACTTTTCAGACAAAAGTACGAGAAGAATGTTTTTTTATACGACATTAATGGATTTTTAAAACATTAAGATTCCCTTACATGTTTTAAAGTTTATTTTTAATCAAATTATTTTATTTTAAAATTGTTTGACATGTTAAGAAAGGAAAAGTGTTTTTGAAGCAGAAAAGATATTTTCCTCAAGAATGGAGTTCAATTGTTTTTATCAAAATTATTTTCCATCTAAGATAATAAAGGGTTATGTTTCTATCCCTATTATTATATTTATTTGATTATGTTGTGATGGAATTATTTTTATGAATTCCTTTATCTTATATGAATTGTTTTATGATGTCACGATGCTTAAGATTCCCATTTGTATTACATGGGTTATGCAATGATGTATGATTTATGATTTTGTGGCACACATAAGAATGGTATCATTATGAGATGGGTGGGACCTATATATCCCTCCAATGCATTAGGTAAAGATTTTATATCTCATGAGATAGAGATGGTTGGAATGGTAGGTTATACCGGTTCAGTGAAACAGGACTGAAACGAGGGTGACTCGGTTCAGAAAGGGACTTTGTCCACTAAGATAGTCTTGGCAATGAGTCTTGACTAACAAGAAATGATTCTCTATGATTATGTGTGTATGCCACAAAGTTTCATGTTTTAAGTTATGATTATTGGGATTACATTTCACTACTATGATTTATGCCATGTTATGAAATTATGCTCTCTTTTGCGGGTTAAGATTTCCAAAAGTTATGTTCTTATGAATATGATGTGATTGATTTTTCTTTTGTTTACCCTTACTAAGCATTTGAGCTCACCCTTTTATGTTTTCTTTTCCCCAGGATATAAATAAAGGTTTTAGGTAAAAAAAAAGAAAAGGGAAGATCTTTATGGGAGATGTTGAAGATCTTTCACCACGATTAGAGGATTACGTTCTGAGTTTCCAAAGACACTAAACTATTACGATCCTTGTCTGTGTGTTTTTATTATGTACTAAGTATTCCGCAAAAGTAATGTAATGTCTATGTACGTCAGGCTTCGGGTCTCTACAGTTGGTATCAGAGGAAAGGTTTAGTCAACCTTTGGAAACTAGGATGCGAAAACGTTAGTGAGATCCCTAGAGATATTTATAAGGTATGTCTAGGGATGTCCCTAAGGTTAAGTATACGTATAGGTTATAGTACTAGAATTACACTAACGATCATAGAATTAAACATAAGATGTTAGATATTGAAGGTACTCCCCCTTTATTATGTTGTTTTCCCTAGCATGATTTTTTCCTCTCACACTATTCATTTTGGGTTTTAGATGATGGCTGGAACCTGAAGGAACCATGTTGATCAATGCAATGGACAATGCAATGATTTACCTACTGAACAAACAAATGTTATGGGAGATGGAGTGCAAAATATTATTGCTATACTTACACAAGCTATGAATCATTCTGGACATCCAAATGAGCAGAGAAGGGAACAATATTCTATTGATTCCTTCATGAGGCAACGTCCACCTTCTTTCAGTGGGTCTTCTGATCCACTTGTTGATGAACAATGGATCAGTACCACTGAAAATATATTTTCAGTTCTTCAATGTTCTGAGCATGATAAAGTCATCTTAGCAGTATATCGTTTGGAAGGTGAAGCTGATCAATGGTGGAATCTTATCAAGAATACGAGGTAAAGAGATGAAATTGAGTCCATGGAATGGGACGAGTTCAAGAACTTGTTTTTCAGTAAGTACTTCCCTCGTATTCTTTGAACAAAGATGGAAAAGGATATTCTTGAGCTGAAGCCAAAGGATGATGAATCTGTTGGTATATATGAAGCAAATTTTAAAAGACTTTCAAGGTATGCATCTAGCATTATCATCCAACCTGAAAGTAAAGTTGATCGATTTTTCAGTGGCTTAAAACCAAGTCTTCGAAGGGCATTAGATATAAGAGACTTTAGTAGCTATGAAGAAATTGTGTGTTGTGCTATCAAGGTAGAAATGGAAGTTGGTGTTACATATCCATCTCAGGGTTTTGACAAGAAACAAAAGATGGAGTTCAAGGAGAAATCTCAGAATAATGGTGAAAAGAAGATGAATGTTTCCTTATGCATAAAGTGTGGAAAGAAGCATAGTGGAGATTGTCTTAAAGGGACTAGAAAATGTTTTAAGTGTGGAAAAGAAGGTCATCGAGCAGCTGAGTGTCAAAGTAATAGAAAAAGGGATTCTAATGATGTGAATAAAGTAAACACTGCAGAGAACGCACCACCAACACTTCAATGCTTCAAGTGCAAGGAAATGGGGGCATTATGCTAATAAATGCCCTAATCCAAGGGTTAGTGATGATCGACATGAGCAACCGCTTAAGGCAAAGGACAAAGGGAAGTCACATGCGATCACCATTAGCGATGTTGAATATGATAATGATGTGGTGGAATGATTAATTGTTTATGTAATGGGATTCCGAAATAATTTTGTATCATAATGTATTGGAATATTTATGTATTGGTCTAATGTGGTATTCAAAGTGATTGAGATATTTTTGGAAATAAGATGATATGCGCATAATGAAGGGAAAACGAGAAAACGAAATGTTTAACAGTATTCATGATCTCATGATTGATATAAGGACTAAGTGATATCATGGTTTGAGTATAAATAATTTTGAGGATTTTGGTATGTGGAAAGTGTTAACTTTTAACTGCATTCAAGTTTTCACTAAGGTTCAATGGGTACTCAAGAGAATACATGATTAAAGACTTTGAATGTTTGGAATGTGACCAACAAAACATATCTTATGATATATGGGGTTCAACGATGGTATTAAATCTCTGGTAATCGTTTTCACTATGTTATGAGAGTGGACTGTAGTATTATGGATAAGCCTAAAGATTGGAATGGATTATGTTGGACATAAATTAGTATTGTTTAAGGATAGAAGTTTTTTTTGATATTATTGATGGGATGTTATAGTAATATAGTTTTAAAAAAAGGACAACCTGTAGAACGGGCGATAGCCCATCACGTCGAACAAGGCTGTGGGAATCGAACCCACAACCGAAGTGCGACTGGCCTTTATCACCTACCACTGGCCTACATGAAGTCCCTGTTTAGTAGAAGCTAGTTCTAAGCAGTATGATATATGAAGTATAAGTCCATTTTAGGAACCATATATGATTAATCTCACTATAGAATGACTTATGTATATTTAATAACTTTTGCTAACCTTTTGTTTGAGACAGATGGAATGAACCGTCATTCTATCACATAATCTGCTAACACTTCACGAATAACAAATTCAACTTCATTTATTTAAGAGATGGAGTGGAAATTGTTCAAGGCACGAACAACAGTGAGATTGTACCAAAATAAAGTAAGTATTTATTCTAATTCAAATTCTTCAACTTTAGGGAAACGATCTCGAAAACCAAAAATGTTGTCCTAGTGCTCTTATATCTGATTAATCAGATGGTACCTTAGATCATCACAAATTTATGGCTTTTTGATTGCTAGCTTTTCCATAGCCATGTTCTCTACCACTCTCCATCAGAACATGATGGTTAGATTTCTCTTCCATATCCATATTCTCACCTATGTGGAAACCCAGTGATTATTTTATTTGTGTAACCGTTACATTTCATACTTTTGTTTTTAAAGATTGGTTTTGGTATTCCTTTTTATGATGTGGGTTTCGATTAAAGAAACATTCTTATAGTAAACCATTTATAATCCCGACGAATTTCGAGGGCGAAATTCATTTTAAGGGGGGTAGAATGTAACACCCCGAGATTTTATGAAAAATATTCTTTTTAATTTCATTAATGTCTTGTGTTATACGCTACACCAAAAGATGCTTTCACAACACACATCTCTGACCTGGCTTGAATTACACGCAATCACGACCTTCCACGATAGTGTGTGTTGTACGCAACACCAAGTTTCGCTAAACAACAATATGCTATTAAAATATTATTAAAACTAGCCGTTATGAATAGTAATAACCACTTTTTGAAATTGTGTAAATTTTATTTTTCAAAATGGAATTTATTTTTGAATTTGGAATATCGAAATTATCTTAGGGTGAAATTTTGGTACTTTTCGGATAACTTTCATTTTCTGATGAATAGTAAAAATTACTAAATTTTAATTAAAAACATCTTTTTTAATCGAAATAATTAATAGTGATAAATTATTAATTTGAGTGGTTTTAAATTATATTTAGAATATATTTTTACAATTTAATACAATGTTGGTCATTGGATGTAATTTCACATTTAAAACAGTTATAAACAAGTGTAAATCTTTTGATAGTTATTATCTCTTAAAAACACGCCTTTTGTTTTGATGATGGGAATTAATTTTTAAATTAATTAATGCAACTGATATGTTTTGAATTTGGTAAAATAGAAATCATTTTTGAGTTTATAATAACAAATATAGCTTAGGCCTAATTTTTGGCATTTTTCTGAAAACCTTCAATTTTTGATGAATAGTGAAACTACTAAGTGGTAGTTAAAAAAATAATTTTTTTCATAAATATTAATTTTACCGCTTCTGTGATTGGAATTTCAAAAATCCAAGAGACACGGTTGATGTCAGTAAGTAAAATGTGGTTCAATGAGATGAAAATAATTTTTGGTGAATAGTAACTTTTTACTTTTATTTACCATGGTTAAAAGTAAATAGGGTAATTAAGGGTAAAAATGATATTAATATTACCCTAAAGCATGTCCTAATTCTATTGGACAAGTGCATCTCGACCAAAAACAACCTTAAGTGTAAAATATTAGGCCCACTTGGATTAGATTAGGACATTTATTATTATTTAATTCAAAGAAGAGTTAAAAGAGTTAAAATCAAAGTTTATTTACTAAAACATTTTTAATATAGGGTTATACATAAGATAAATTCGATTGTAAATTTTCATTAGAAATCTAAAAATATTTCCTACATAATGGTATTTTATTTGTAATTTTTAGACATCAAATAATTTAAGTTATTTATGACACAAAGATGATGCAGTAATTATCTTATTAATGAAATATTGACATAATTGATATTATAAATACCAAAATAAATGTAATTTAAGACTTTTTTATGAATTCCACTAATTTTCTAGGTTACTATGACATATTATTGTTGATTTAATCAACTTGGTTCGAACATATAATTCTGTTATGACTTTCACAAAAATCATATATCAAATAGTGTCAAAATTGACACAAAATAGTTTTTAAATCAAATATTATATTATTAATTGTTATTTTATTCCTAAAAATCTAATGTTCGGCCAAATGACTTAGATAAAGATATATATATTAATAATAAACAATTTGGGGTTCGTTTGGCATGTTATAGTAAGTGTATTGACCATATAGTGTAAGAAAACAAAAAGACATGGTAAAAGTTAAATTATTTAACTTAGAGTTAAATCTAATTGATAAGGTTAAAATAATAACCTAAACTTGTCTAAATAATATTGGTTGATAGTATTCGACCCATCCCCACCTTATCCTCGAAATAAATCAATTTGGAGCTATTTAAAACCGATCTTGACTTTATAATAAAATAATATTTTTAGTTTTTCCAAAGGAGCCCCTCTCCTCCCTTATAAAAGGGAACCTCCTCCCTTTATTCCTCACACAACTTTGAGCCTTCAAGCTCGGCCAACCCCTGCCAAATTCTCATCTACACTTCCCTAGAAACATCCTATAGGTTCTGGTCTTCTTCAAAGACCCATTTTAGTGCCCTAAAAGGAGGTCTCAAAGAAGCACTTCGAAGAAGAGGTAATGTCCGTTACCGATTCTTTCATCTTTATTTCTTCTTCCACTTCTTATTCTTAGGTTGTTTCATTATGAAGTAATAACATCAGTATCACTCATATACTGATATGTTATTATAAGTATGAAACAACCCTATTTCACCATCTATCCATCCTACGGAAAAAGAAATCATCGCGCGTGCGTACGTACGGAATACCGTCTCCACGCCGTGGTGTAATCTATTTTCCACCACCACCTTACATTGATTGGTATAATGGTGTAATGAATAACTATACAAAGTTATTATAACATCATATTTGTTCTGATATATTGTATCATCCACTCCAATTCAATTCATTAATTATAGAAATGATATCATTGCTCGTACGTACGTACGGACTACCGTCTCCACGACGCGATGAGATTCATTCTCCATGTTAACCATTTAAGAATGATTATAAAGTATATATAAGCAATAATAATGAAATATATGACATTATAAAGTTACCGGATTTTTATATATATGTATTTCATCTACTTACTTCCATTCAAGACAATAAGGAAAGGAAAACAACGTTCATGCGTACGTACGGACTACCGTCTCCATGAACTGTGTTTTTCATTTAATTTATCTATCTATTATATATATATATATACTGAATATATATGATATATAAATCATATTTTATATTATGGAAGTAAGTAAATCATGATATAAGTAATAATAATGTCAAGAACAATAAGTCAAAACACCTACGATAAATGAAAAGATTTTACCCAAAACGCTTCTTTAACATGGAATTTACAAAAGAACGGGTAATATAAAGTCATAAGTGAACCATATATGATATCATAACAATGAATATGATTCTGTAATAAGTCAGTGACATTATTTAAATCATTATACAGGAGGTTCGGACACATACGAAGCAAATCGGACCTAAAGTAAGGGAAATATCACAATCTCATTTTTATCTGAGATTGTTTATACTTTG
Source organism: Viscum album (assembly GCA_963277665.1). NCBI lineage: Eukaryota > Viridiplantae > Streptophyta > Magnoliopsida > Santalales > Viscaceae > Viscum > Viscum album. Next base: position 1,880,498,199 of record OY728161.1, read on the forward strand.
AAATTTACTGGGGTGTATTTTATCATCCACATGTAATATTATTTCCATCCACCTACAATTATTTAAATCCAATTTTACCCTTCGGTGAGTTTTTAGTAAAATATATGAAAGGAATCTTTTTTCGTTCTTCGTACGAGGTACTTTTTGACTTTTCCGACAAAAGTACGAGAAGAATGTTTTTTTATACATCATTAATGGATTTTTAAAACATTAAGCTTCCCTTACATGTTTTAAAGATTATTTTTAATCAAATTATTTTATTTTAAAATTTTTCGACATGTTAAGAAAGGAAAAGTGTTTTTGAAACAGAAAAGATATTTTACTCAAGAATAGAGTTCAAGTGTTTTTATCAAAATTATTTTCCATCTAAGATAATAAAGGGTTCTGTTTCTATCCCTATTTTTACATTTATTTGATTATGTTGTGATGTAATTATTTTTATGAATTCCTTTATCTTATATGAATTGTTTTATGATGTCACGATGCTTAAGATTCCCATTTGTATTACATGGGTTATGCAATGATGCATGATTTATGATTTTGTGGCACACATAAGAATGGTATCATTATGAGATGGGTGGGACCTATATCTCCCTCTAATGAATTGGGTAAAGATTTTATATCTCATGAGATAGACATGGATGGAATGGTAGGTTATACCAGTTTAGTGAAACAGGATTGAAACGAGGGTGACTCGGTTCAGAAAGGTACTTTGTCCACTAAGATAGTCTTGGCAATGAGTCTTGACTAACAATAAATGATTCTCTATTATTATGTGTGTATGCCACAAAGTTTCATGTTTTAAGTTATGATTATTGGGATTACATTTCACTACTATGATTTATCCCATGTTATGAAATTATGCTCTCTTTTGTAGGTTAAGATTTCCAAAAGTTTTGTTCTTATGAATATGATGTGATTGATTTTTCTTTTGTTTACCCTTACTCAGCATTTGAGCTCACCCTATTATGTTTTCTTTTCCCCAGGATATAAAGAAAGGTTTTAGGTAAATAAAAGAAAAGGGAAGATCTTTATGGGAGATGTTGAAGATCATTCACCATGATTAGAGGATTACGTTCCGAGTTTTCAAAGACACTAAACTATTACGATCCTTGTGTGTGTTTTTATGTTATGTACTAAGTATTCCGCCAAAGTAATGTAATGTCTATGTACGTTAGGCTTCGGGTCTCTACAAGGATGGACTAGAGTAGTCCTAAATCATAAAAAAATTGACATAATATTCCCTTGGAGTTCAATTAGAGAGACCATGTTTTCTTAAGAGTCTCCACATGATGGGGATTTTGGAGGTCCAACAGTGGAGGCATGATACCCCTAAGGTCAATCGGGTCATTCATGATTGTGTAGAGGTTTATAAAGGTTACTTACCGCCTCTCTATCCCCCCACAATTGTGGAAGTTGTAGTATTTCTTATAGGTATAGTAGTTGAGGAGATATGTGCATGATCATATACACGTTATTGGATGGGGTGAGTTGAATATCATGGATGGGACCACTTTTTCATCGCACCCTATGGAGATGAAGGATCAACAGAAGAAGACCCTACATGGACATACCATCACCTTGGTTCATGTGTTGTGGCTATATGAGAATGTGATAGAGAGCTCATAGGAGAAGGAGATCCATATTGTAGTTCAGTATCCCATGTTGTTTGTTTATTTTTTTTTATGCAACATAAATCATTAATGGTGGATTGATTTAGAGGCTCGAGTTTTTCCTTGTAATAAATTTATATATTTTGAGATATATATATATATATATATATATATATATATATGCAAGAGCCGAGATGACATGAGATTAAGAGACCCAATGCACCAAGAATTAATTTTATAGAAACACTAAATATATTTTATATTAGGTGCATGACTTTTCGTAAAAAATTTGGAAAAATATTAAACCATGATTTAGATCAGAAATCCAATACTGCAGTTCATCATGGAATGTAATTTTTACCCAAAGAAAAACCTAAAATAAATATATGTGGATTGTTTATTTAAAATGGAATTTAGAGGCACGTTCATTAGATTAATTATCTAATTAACTAATTCATTTATTCATTTGACTATACCAATTTTTCCTAAAAATACATTGCTATATCAAATCTTCCAAGGTTATCTCACATGAGGATTATAGTGAATTATTCCTAATCCAGTTGGAAAATCAACCTCTGAAAATGCTAAATATATGGATTGGGATAGTATGCTATCCAAATAACTCAGTGGTTTTTGTGTTAAGATTTTTTTCATGGTCAAGGTGATTCCCTCATGGTGGAGGTTTCTACCATGCTCAAAGGGTTAATATTTTGATACCCCCATGGTATTATATTTATGTAGGTGGAATCTGACTCTTCGATACTCCTCAAATCCATCCAATGTGTTATATATACCCCATTGGGATATCATTTATATCGTTAACTAATAATGGTTTTTTATAACCAATAATATTAATCTCACACACACTTGGAGAGAGGGAAATATGGACACATAGTTCATGGTTTCCTGGGATACTTCTGATAAATGATGTACCATATTTAATTGTATTAGGTCCCTTACCAATAAGTGTATGAATATGGTCAAGGATGATTCCCTCATATTTCTCCACTTTCAACCTATGTAACTTTTTTGGTGCATTCCCCCCAACCTTTTAATAAAAAATTATCAATGTTAGATTGATGGATATCTGATGCCATTTGGGGAACCATGTAATTCTCATATGTGATGGTTTATCTATTTATTTAATTTATTTATAGCCATGGATATCTATGTTCTTGATCATTTTGTTTGAATTATTGGAAATGAACAATAAACCTTTTTCTAGTGCCTTCCTCCCACAATTTCTACGCATTCTTCACTGGTTGGACCTCTCGGTCCTAGTCAATATTTTTGGATGGTACTGAGCCCGATAAGACCCTTAGATTCACAAAATAATAACAAGATAGTGATGAATCAACAATTCAGTGGTGATTTAATATTAATTGGGGACTGTGGGTGATCATTTTAATGATCCAAATCCTAATAAAAAATACTGTAAGGACCAGATGCATGCAGGTTAAGTAACACACTATCACATTGAATGGATGTCGCTTTTGGGCCACTAGATGGATAGAAAAAACCAATAGAAATTAAAAACACTATTTTAGGTGAAGAATAATCCATAATCAAAGGTCAGGTGACCATATCTAGCATGCGAGTAATGGATATAAGATTATGGAAAAATCATGACTACACTCAGTGTAGTTCAAAGAAAACATAGTGTGCCATGCCATGGCTACAAAGTTTATAGTTTAATAGAATTATAAGAATCATATGCCATATAGAACCCTAAAAATCCATGTTATCTTTTCTAGGAATATTGGGAATTTACTTTAGGAGTAAACATGAAAGGGCCTGGCCAAGCACACCATGTACCAAAGTACACAGACACAAGATGGATACACAGTCATAGCCAATCACAAGGCTGGGACCTCAAGTGGCATGATCACACATTGTATACCCTCAACTCACAATGTGTGACTATATAGTTTGAAATCCATGTAAACCCAAGGGAACTTCTTTTTGATGAAGAAAGACAACAAGTTGTGTGAGTCCCCACACATGCCTTATACCCCTTAACTTCTATCAAGGAACTTTCAAACTATCATATATTTATTGTTTTGATTCAGTATTTGGTCTGTGATTAGACTATCCTATGTTTTTTCTATGTATAATGTGATGGGTACCTCTATTATGTATTTTAGGACACTATTTGAGATTTCATGTGTGTGGAGAATATTTAGGCGGTGCCTGACGACAACCGTGATTATGTAGGGGATCACCAGAGACACCAGATTGGATCCCCCTATAGAATCAGGGCATGAGTCATACCAAGTGTAACCCCATTATTTAATAGATATCATGTCATCATGACACTATTGTGGAACACCCCTTCTACATGGGCATGATTCTTCTATATACAGAGTGGAAACACCTTATCGAATAGGACACAGGTCCTCAGGACACCACTGTGGAACCCCCACTCATCCTGGGCTTGAGTCCTTGACCTAAAAAGTTGAACCTCTGATCTTCCTAGGCATAAGTCCTCTACAAATACATATAAAGTGGAAACCCACTAAGGCACTAGGCCACGAGTTATCTACATAGATATTGTTACCCAATGATTGTGTATCACATGAGTTTTTAATAAAATATTATTTTATGTATAAATATTGTAATTATAAAATGTTTAATATTTTTGAGGCAATATATGTATAACCCCTTTATGAACAGTTAACACACATATGTTATTTTATTGATATAATCCAAATAACCCAAAAAAATTCAATGTGAATATAATGATTTTTTAGATAAATAAAACATGATTATAAATGATATTAAGGTAATAATGATTATTAAATTAACATAAATTATTTTATTTATCAATTTAAAAACTGATATAAGTGTATTTATTAAGAGGTAATACATACAAACAAAATGATTCAGGAGTCAAGATAACAGATTTACAATTAAAATAATGTTTTAAATGTTTTAAACTCTTCCTCCTACATATATATGTTTTATTAAATGACCAATTTATATCTTTATTTATGATTAAATTACTTATGAATTTTATCTTATACTTTATTTGAAATTATTTACAATGTTTTAAACTGGAATATTCAACATTATCTGTATGAAATATTTTTATCTTTTTTCAAAAGTGAAAATATAATATTTTTATTTATATTAGTTGATGGCCTATTCCCATAGTCATAGATATTTCTGTTATCAAGAATACTCTACATGAAATAATGGTATTTTATAGTTTATTTTATTCCATTTATTATGATAATATTTTATTTTTAAGATATTTTAATGAAAATATATATATATATACTTATGATCATTTGAAAATGGAATTTTTTTGATTAATTTTTTGAATGAGTTTTTGATTATTTTCAGGTGAAAAGTATCTATCAAAAAAATTATATTTCCATGATATGGTATCTAATAATTATGGTTGATTATTTATGAGTAAGACATAGTTCATAATGATGGGTGAAACCGATATACCAATCTAATTATTTGGTAATGATGTAGTCTTTAACGGAGAAAATGAGGGAGCTAACAAGTTTGGTTACACCTATGAGATTAACTAAGATTTAGTTATTGTTACATGAGTTACATATAAGCGAACATGAGTTATGATTATGATGATAAATGATACCTATATTATTTTATCAATGACGGTTTTCATAGAAATTATTTTATTTCTTAGGTAAGGATTATCTTTAATGTTTTAATAGTGAAATGATTGAAATGTTTTCATCAGTTCCCACGTGACTCAAAATTTATCCATTGTTTCCCTATTATTAATAATGGGTTTAAAATTTTTTTCTTTACAAAAAATATGAATTTCATATATTCTAAAATTTTATTTATTTTTTAGTAATTGTTCTACGAAAATGGTAAAAATATTCATTTATTTTTATGTTTTCATAGGGATTATTAGATTACCATATTTTTATATCGATTTCAATTTTTTTAATCATCCTATGAATTAATTTTCTTATAATATCTAGGTATGTGTAGAAATTTTATAATGTTGATGATTACCATTATGGTGATTCATCATAATATAATCTAATATGTCTCTATTGAATCAAGGGTGGACAAAAATTTCCTATTTTTTTAAACAATGTATACCTTTGATTTTGTTTACAATTTTATTTGTTTTTTTCCTAATTATTTAACTATAAAATGATAAAAGATAATGTGAATGTAAAAAAATAGAAATAAATGAAATAAAACTCATATTTATGGGTTGTTAATGTAATTTTTTCTAATTTATACAGTTCAAAACTGATATTTATAACCCATGAATGAAAATTAGATGGGTAAATTTCTATAACTGAAAAGCATGGTATAGATTATCTATAATTACAATTAATCTCTCTCATATAATTAATGTAATTTGGTTACAAATTAATTTACTTTTTTTAATAGATTAATTTCCATTGTTTGAAATAATCCCTTTAGGTTACATGGATGATGGGTTGGATTTAGAAATAATAAATACCTTATTATTAATCTCTTTCCCATTCTGTATTAATTTTCTTCTTTTTCCATCATTATTCATATTATATAAGAAAATTTCATAGTTTATTAAAAAATTCCTAACATATTAATGAGTCCAAATAGAGAAATTGTAAAAAGAAATCAAGTTTTAATAAAAAATTGACAATTAATAACCATTAGAAAGAAAGTAAACTAAAAATTTATAATGTGATGAATATATTGGATTCAACCTCTTTAATTCATCTATATAATGAATAATATTAATCACATGAGTAAAGATATAAATAACACTAATTAGAAGAAACTAAATTAACATCTTCAATACATAATACTATAAAATTCTATATTTAAATTGGTCGATATTCTAGAATTTAGGTTTATAAATGAATGAAAATACTATTTTCTGAAACATTAGAAACCCTAAATTCTTTGATACATATATGTGAGTATGAATATCTCTTAAAAAATTATCATCTATTTCCTTTCACTCTTTTTCAATATGAGTCACTTCAAGGCATGGTGATTTCTTAATGAAGTTTTGACTAAGAACATATTGTTTTTTATAATATTTTTGAAGTAATGTAATAATATTTTAAGAATATAAGATTTAATTCTCAGTAAATTTTTTATTTCATATACTAATTTTAATGAAATGTTTTTCTTTTTGATTATTGTGGTTTATAATATTAAAAAAATTCATAACAATTGACTACTAAATTTACATAAATATATGATGTGTTTTTTTGATTATATTGCTATAAAAATATTAACTCTCAAAATAATAATGTGATAGAAGATTAAAATATATATCTCACATTTTTATGTGAATAATTTCTATACCATTTTTAGGAATGAATATTAGTTATGTCACATTAAAATACTAAAGAGTTGGATAGACAAAAAATTTCCTAAATTTTATAGTTAAATTATAAGAAATTTATTCCAATAGCCATTGAAATTTAGTAGGGACACCAACCAAAGTGTAAAACAATTATCAAAGTTATATATACTTTATCTTATATGTCATACACATGATAAACCACTGTAACCTTGATTTTACAAGACATAAATTTATTTATCAAGGTCATTAAATGTGAAATAATATTATATTATATAAAATAATATTGTTAATAATTGAGTTTTAATGATATCAAAATTTCTCTTCTTTATTCAATACATGTTTAGTTTTAATGGGATTAACTCTTATAAAAAGGTAGTGTAAACAATAACAGAATCATTTTTACATAACATTATCCCATGATATTTTTTGAATTACTATATAAAACATATGTGAAATATACTTTTCATTTCACTACTCTAATATTATTTATAAAATATTTCAATCAAAAATACATCGATTTGAGTGAGTTGTCTATATATCATCCAATAAAATATCACATACAATGATATCTAAAATATCTATGGATCACCAAAAAGAACTTCATGGTATGATTTATTAAACTCATATGACCTATTATAACAAAGGTGTTAATTGGAGAATAGATTCAAAAAGTTTTTTATAATAATTATCTTTTCATGAGATATATTTTTGAATATCCATTTTCGATCATTAATTTATATTAATCATGTATTCTCGATGAAAGTACAAAATTTTTTGTAAATTTTTTATTTATAGATTTCATAATTATTAATATTTATCGAACATTCAAAATATAAAATTTGGTTTAAAAGTTTTTAATTATTTTATGGAAAAGTAAAAAAATGTTTAAAATTTAAAGGTTTCATTAAACTCCATTGAATTCCATTATATGATATCAAAAGTGAAAAATGACATATTAATATTAGTATAATCATAATATTAAAAATCATATAATACATATCAATAAATTGATAATGAAATATAAACTATATGAACTACATCACCAAGAATATCATTAATAATATTATTATTTAAATTTTAAATATGTCAATAAATTAGAACCACATCGATATATCTTTGTAAATTATGACAATGAAAACCTATATATTTACCAAAACACTCTATGATAGAGTATCACACACTTCAAACAAATCTCTCAATATGTTATAGGCTATCAATTATAAGTAGAGAATGATTAATAATTCAAGTGTATAGTATATGATCTGTATCACGACGTACAATGATAAAAAAACATATCTATCTATGATAGATATTAATATTAAGAAGATATATATATATATGTATATATAGTGTAATTACAAACATGTCTACTTAATAACCTTGAATAATAAGAAAATAGAGAATTGTTATATTATACATTCAATTAACAAAAATACATCAACTTATTAGTTAATCATTAATATATATTAAAAAATTCTAAATAAGAATGAGAAAAAAATACAAGTACTCATCCACATGACATCTATATATACTCCTCATATAATTATATCTAATGTATCATCAAACAAAAATTATGGTTCGAGCTGATAACAACATGAGAAAAATGTAACTATCTTGAGGATAGATCTTGATAGTATATATCTTGAGGATAGATATTGACAGTAACTATCTTGAAGATATATCATGATAGTTTAGACATCTATTATTATGCATTCCATTATTATGAATTTAGTGATTTATATTCCATGTGATAGTTTAATTATCTATAATATAAATCTTTAAATTATCAAGATATTCTGATTATTAATATGTAAGTACATAATCATAATACACTACAACCATATTATGATAAAAATATTGATTAAACAACATGTGATTCAATTACATACATGGACATGTTTATTATTATTATTGATTCATCATAGCTTCCACCATTCATAATATTACTAATAATTTGATCCTACCCTTATTTATTTACCTTTCCTAAGAACCTAGGAAGTGTAAAATGATTGATAATAGTGATATATTTGAGTAAATAATGCAATTTTGAAAAACAATTATATGACAATGTGTGTTTTAAAAAGAAATTTAAGACTGAAGTCTGTATCATATTTACCATGACTACAAAAATATTCACTGTTTCAGGATTTTATTCGTTGTATCTTTCTATTAATATAATAAAGGGTGCATTGGCTTTGGGCTACTGTAGTCAGAGTTGTAACTTTTTCTATCATAGGAAGCATAGTAGAATCCTTGGAAAATATATTTGTTAAAACCAAGTAACACTATCAAATAATTTAAGGACGTGTATAAAAAAAATCTAAATGTTTTGTTAAGGAAGCCAACATGTGGGTTTTCCTAGAAATAAATCCATTATAAGAAAATAAAAGTGGATGTGGTTTATAAAAATATATACCTAGGAATAATAATACCAAAAATGGTGCATCGAGGTTGATAAGATCGTCACATGGTGTATGGAAATAGACCAAACTAAACACCTGGTTTGACACTCCCAAGGGTTATTATTCATATAATTCACATTAAAAAAAATCATTATATTGTTTTGGATATAGATATATCCTTTAAAAAACTATGTTTATGAAGGTGGGATTAAATATGCATAATGATTTCAATTTATTCTAGGTGTTTCACATGGTTCTGGATTATTCAATTTATTTCTCAATGATATTATATAATCTAGTGTATGCCAATGCTTAAAAATGGACCCTTATAGAAGTTTTGGGAAACTCAACAATACATTTTACAAAAAGAGTAAGAATGATCATTTATTTGATGTGTTTAGGAAAATCATTTTAAGGGAACTTGTATCTCAAAACTTCTATTCATTTGAGAACATAATATCATGTGATAAAAAACGAATAAATAATTTCCTAAATATTATATATTTTTAGGGAAGAAGGACAATAATTGGGTGGCTAGAAAAACTTAGATAATTGAAATATAAGATATAATTATTTTACCAAATGTGTTAAATTTTGGAAGAAACACAATGGTACTTTATTCAAGTAAATATGAGTTTTCTACAAGTGTGAAGAGAAATTAAACCATACCTGTGATTACATGGGTAAGAAAATGGCTTCCAATATTCACTTATTCATTTATAATGGAATGGGGTACCACACAAATCAATGTTTCATGCTTCAAAATAATATAAATCAAATAAACCTAATAGACCTTGTTTGAGCCTATGATATTACCATATATTAAGGAGAATGATTAATTTTTCTTTTGTTTAAATATTTTTTTCATTTCAATTTCTTATCAATGATTTCATTGTTATGTAAACTAAGAAATATTAATGATTATAATGAATAACAATTTCATATGGATTTGAAATAATATGTTCAATAATATACATGACTATAAAAAATGATTGTGTTACATATTGAACTTCCTTGAAAACACATGACTAAGGTAAAGATAAAATTTATTATGTTTATTATGTTGAGAATTTTTTTTGGGATAAAGAGATTATTGATATGGATAATGTAAATTGGATAACCCTCACTACCTTGGAACTGATTAATTAGTTGTTGAAAAATTGGTTTATATTATCATTAATGGAGTTTATGATATCTTTATATTTATGTAATATATCAAATAATCAATGTTTTATACATGGAAAAAGTAATAATGCATGTTTTCAATAAGGTTTTATAGAAATTCAAGATATTAACTTATTTTAAGATAATATACGAAGGAGTCTATATTATCGGCTGTGACTAAGAGAAACTTCATTTTTTTGGATTAATGGAATGTTAATTTTGAAAAAAATTTGGCCTAATTTAAATTTTTTTGATCTTGATCTTTTTGAATTATTATATTTTTTAACCCTTTATGATGTTTATTATGTCCAACATTGGTTGAGGCTTTAGAGATTAATGTATTTCATCTTCATGTGCGGATTTATGTATATTAGATAATATATAAAAACCACATTCAATTTGGAAAGTATTTAAAAATACATGTAATGACTTTTCACACTTTTATGTATCCTACTATCCCTTAAAAGTTAGTTTTAGTGCATAAGGAAAATAAAAATTATTTGTGGATATTCATTTTTTATAGTAAGTGATGAACTAGAAATTGATTAAAGAACAACTAAAAGAAAAAAATTATTCTTATAAAATAGAAACATATAATGTAAGTATACGTAGTTATATTCATATAAAAACATAATTCCTCAAATTTAAGAAAAGGATATTGATTTTTTTATCATATTACATTCATATCTGATAAATCATACGGTCTCATAAATCATCATAGATTTATCATTTCGAGTATCATAATTTTCTATTGATCAATCAAATTCTTATGATAAATGACCTCTATCACCCTCTGTAAATATTTATGCTTTTATTCCATCACCATATCATCACATTGCACTAATGACATCCCACTTAAAACCACAGTTATATGTTAGTCTGTACAACCTCAGTAATTTCCTGTCTATATTATTATGAGGATGTTTAATCAAAACATTTATGATGTGGGATATCTAAAAAATAATTTTAAAATATAAAACCTTGTATTACAATGGTCATGATTAAATTGTAAGGAAAACATTTTTTAATGTGGGGAAAATGTAAAACAATAAGATTTTTGATAGATGAACATTTTTTTGATAGCCTGTATGACACACAACACCATGATTATAAGAAATGATAACATCTAGAAAATAAAACTATATTTATTGATTCTTTTTATTATATTTCATTACATTTTTAATTGATTTTAGGTTTTATTACATTCATCAATGAGTTTCTTCGATAGATTATAGTACACACAAGACCGAGTTTTACTAAACAAAACAATATTATTAAAATATTATTATTTAATTTAGAAGTTATAAAAATGTCATAAAAATAGAGTGTATGAATTTTATGAACATAAATATTATAATATTTTTTTTTCCAAATTTATCATTTATCTAAAAACTATTAATAACATGAGTATCATTTAAAAGAAAATTAAATGTTTTCTAATTTTTTTTTCAAAAAGATGGTATAATAACGTTTTGAGAACCTAATTTAAAATTAAATTCAAATATTTTTTGAAAAAATATTTTAAAAAGTAATGTTCATTTTTTAAATCATAATACCAAAAATATATTTTGGTGAATTTTTTATATTTTTCAAAACATTATCATTTTTTGACGTATATTGAAAAATATCAAATTTAAATTGAAAACTATCTTATTGTTAAAATAATTTACAACAATAAATTATATATTTATTTTGGTTTAAAGAAACATTAGTTCAATTTTATATATATTATTGTAATTTGGGTTATAGGAATAAATTTCATATTGATGATATAAAAAACGTGTAAACTATTTAAAATTTTATTTTAAAACCCAAAATTTTCATCTTGTCCGCGAGATTAATTTTAAATCAAAATTTATCAGTTATATGAATTTATTTATGAAAAAATTGATTAATTAGTTATAATAAAAATAATTTATAATATCTAATATTGTAAACATAATTTTTTTCACAAAATAAATTGTGAATGATGTAAAATTTAATTATCGTGTTTATGTTTAAAAAGGTTTTACTAGGGGTTAAAAAAATGATAAGGGTAAAAATGACATGTAAACATGTATAAAAACAATATATATATATATATATATTAACCATTAAACTTATATGGTTCTATAATTTTTTATTTTGGACCCTTATGACAAATAAAATAGTTTGTATCACTCAATTCTTTTATAAAATCTCATGTGTGTCATTTACCCGACTTATAAAAGGCCATCATCTGTCGTCTCTTCTTAAAAAATTAATTCCCTACTATATATTCCAATAATTAAAAAAATAAATTCTTAAAATATGTCCCATAATCTTATAATACATAGATTTTTCAGATATCCATTTTTTAAATATTTAGTGAAAACCTAATGAGGATACATGAAAAAAAATTTAATGTTCCTCAATGAGTGTCTTTATTTTAATTCTTTATCAACATCCTTAAATTTTTATTAAAGCATGATGATATAATAACCATATTATATTTCATATAATATTATTTTTTTATGACAATGTAATTTTATTATACTATATCCACTTCCATAAAATGAGTTATGAAATCACCATTTGTGTGTACGATGAATTACCACAAGACAGACCAATGTCATTCCTTTTTTTCCATTAACACACTTAATTGTTGGTTATTATGATAGATATAAATTCTATATATGATATTTATGAAATATTTATACCTTTGATTAAATATATCTTATATATATATAGAAATTCCATTCTATTGGATATATGATAGCATCCCTCGTGTGTATGGTGGATTACTTACTCGCAAAGCGATGAGACTCGTCTTTCACCAACTCTTTACATGGAACGTGATAAAGATAAACATAATGATTATATGAGATATACATGAAATTATTATGATATTAATGAAAAAAATTTCATTGTATAATTATAAAATACAAATAATTTTTTTTCTTCCATTTTCACTCAGGTAAAGATGATAACATCATTCTTGTACGTGTGGACTACAACCTTCCAGAAGCAATGTGGCTCTATTTTCATCACCAGAAAACATGAATGATATATTTTATTATATAATATGGTATTAATAATTTTATAACCATTTTGGAAATATTTCATAAACCTTTTCCATAATGATCATTAAAATATGGAAACGTTACAAGTGCTAATATATGGCCTGCCGTCTCTATGATCGTAACCTACTTCATTTTTCGTAACCATATTTAATGATTGCTTTTAAGGGTAATATTTTTTTAAAAATATTATAATTATTTCATGATTATTATTCTATATATGATATAAATATATAATACTCATTAGAAATAGATCTTTCATAACAAAACACACATAACAAAACATGACAATTAACACATGAAATAATGAAAATAATGAAATATTATTAATTAATTGGTGATAAGATGTTAAAAAAGATCATAAATGATAAAATGAGTATTAATATAGTTTTGGTATAAGTTAAAAACATGTTTTAAAAAACAAGGAAGCGTGAGGTAATTGATTTCTTACCTCAATTTCTATTCACTGGGTTAATCTTTTACTCCATTGATTATGTAATTATATGGTTATGTGTACAAATAATTTTTATTAAATTATGTTTTATTTACACTTTTTCTATGTGTATTTACTGTATAAACACATAATAAATTCTTTCATTATATATTAGTTCAACATTAAGATCATTGTAAAGGATTATTTCCCAATCTCATTCTAATAAATATTGTATAGTCGTGATTTTTAGTTGAAGGATATTATTTGACCAATTATTAATTAATAAATTTCACATTCTTCTCATATATTAATTCATGTTATTTAAATTTAATATTAAAATTTTCCTACTCATTGGTGAAGAAATTAATTTAGAAACTATTTTTAATAAAATCTGGCTTTATTTCTCTTTTCAATCTGAAATCTGTTTTCCTTCCAAAAAACAATGTTTTCTAAAAATGTTTTTAAAAATCATATAAAACATTAAAAATGATTTATTAATGAAATTTTCAACAATTTTTCCTTTTTTTAAATTTCAATGAAATTTTATATTGTTTTCAAGGAAATGTCTGTTTAAAATTTACCAGAAATGAGAAAGGAATATTTGTTTTAACCTGTATGTGTAACGAACAAATATTTTATCAAATGAAATTTACATTCATATAATAATTTCATAAAACACATGAATCACATATCAATATAAATACATTTAGTATTCTCATATAGGAAAAATCAAATAAGTTGTTATTATATAAATTAAATGACCTATACAAATGAAATTGTAACATACCCATTGGAATAATAATATAAACATTAAGAATATAAATCTAGATATTAGATTATTAACCTCACCTTTGAAATTAATAATAAATTTTTTGAATCTTATAAATAAAAATATGATATAATTATATCATGGTATAAGTAAATAAATCTTTTAAAAATGATAAAATAAGTGTTTGTATATTTTTAAAACGTAAATGATTATTTAAAATTTTATAATTATAAAATTATTGATAATAAAATATATTTTCATAAAATATATTTATAAATTAGTATTTTTTTGTATTATTTTTATATGATAATTTTATGATTCATTAAACAATTTTTCATTGTTTCAAAAAATTAGTTATAATATTTAAATTGGTATGTTTTTAATAAAAGATTAATTTAATGAAGAAATAATTTTATCATATTTGGAAAATTATTTTCATAATATTAATTCCATTTTTGAATTATACACATTGAAAAATTATTATCTTCAATTTTTCGAACCTTTCAAAAAAATTGATTTTATAGTGAATAGTAAACTACGATAATTTATGATATAAGCTAAATATATGATTTTTTGAGTATTGGTTTATGTATGGATTATGTAAGAACCTTTATATCAAATCCACATTGTCTCTTAACTGAATTTAGTTTTGGTAAGCAACCCTTTTGATAGTCTTGAGCCAGAATAATAAACAATTGAAAAAAATAATAAAAAACATCCCTCCCCTAAAATATAAATACCACCCTCACCACTTCTTCTATCACACTTAAAAGGCCTAGAATAATGTCTAGATTCTACCCAATTACCATTTCAATATACTCCCCCACATATAATAGCTACTGTTCTTACAAAATACCACTCTCAAGTGCCTTAAGGAAGTTCTCGAGGAGAAGATATTCGAGAGGTAAAATCACAATTCTTCTCTTTTAATTTATTTTATTTTATTATCCTCTCCTCACCATTACTATCCAAAGTGGAATGATAATTCCATTATTACATATATACTTGATGTTTATGTTGTTTATTTAATACACATCATCAAATTCTTTCTCTACTTATTTGATTCAAAAAAAATAAAACATCAACTGTGATGTATCAATTCAAAAAAATTGTGGATGAAGTGTTTTTGTTTTACCTTAGCACCTTAATTGAGGATAATAAAATCATTATTATAGTTAAATAAAATTTCGATATAAATATTAAAACATGGATCATTTACTAGAACTGATACATAAATATGATATAAAATAAAATGTTAGAAGTTGATGATAGCCGACCAAATAAAAAAAGGTTTTCATTAATTTTTTACCTAATGAATAATACTCTTACCATACAATCAAATGATAAATGAGAAAATTTAAAATTATATAAGTTTATTAATAAATAAAAATTTAAATTCTATAAAATATATTCCCATTTTGAAAGGAACCTCTTCATTTATACTGAATAGAACTGACCATGAACCCTAAAAATAAACGATATCAAAATGATACGATTAAAATATATAACTAATAAAAATGGAAATAAATGAATATAATAAAATAATAATCATTAAAATAAATTTATAATTGGTTATGAATGATTTAATTAAGGAATCTAAATTTATAATCCATGATATTAAGTACAAGTGCATAATGAATTGATACATATGGTAAGAATATTTTTTACCCCAACTTACTTTTATTGGGTAATTCCTATTTCATGCCAATTTTTTTTGTCAATATTCCTTTGTTGTTCCTAAAGTATAATTTAATTTATATTAACAATTATTTTAAATGATATACATATATCTATCACGATTTTTTATAATTATAATTGTTTTCTAAAAAACTGTTCTTTCAAAAACACACTATGACTCCTCTTGAGATTGTTTCTTATTCACTCCAGATTGGTGATTATTATAGAAAGTATGATTTTATATTTTAATTTAGGAACCTGAAAATTTATTCATTAATTTATTATTTATGAAATATTAATGAAACACATTCCTTTCCATGGTTTATTTAATCGTTATGATTTATATACATTCTTTGTGGCATGCATGATTATGTAAATGTTGTGATGTGAAATGTGGGACTAGAATTATATAGTCCTGTAATGAATTATGTAATGTGATGCATCTGATGATATAATCTAAAATATTCATAAACATGATTTTTTATTTTTAACAATGATGATTTTATGATTATGTATATATATTATGGATGAAAATGATGTTATCCTTATTCACCACTATGAGTGGTACTTGAAAACTAAGATATGATGTTTTTTTTCATTTCTACATTTCAATACTTTATCAAATGATTCCTATATAGATTATGATGACCTTAATATACTTATGTTATGAGGATGATGATTATGATCACCCATGATATATTTATTCATGTTCTTATTTATAATATTGTTGGGATTTTAGATCACCCCTTTATTTGATGTATATCTACAGGTTACTACATTTATGAATAACATTATCTTTAAAGTGATAAAGAAGATGTATTTAAAAAAATAATTTTATTAATTATGAATAAGTGATGTATGTTCCAAATTTTCCCAAGATACCAGACCATTTGATCCTGTATTTTATATCTTTTATGTTATTTAACTTACAAAATGTATAATTGTCATATAATAATAAGAATTGTTACTCTTTGGAATGAAAGAAAAGTTTAGTTAAAATATGAATAAATATTAGAGAATATTAGTGGAATCCCTTAGAATTAGACTATGTATAAGAACCATTGTTCACGAAAATAGTGAACACAGTGTCCTATAAGATATTACATTAGAATTAATTTATTAATATGATAAATTATTCATGATTTTGTTGGCATAATGTTTGTTCAAACCTTTTATATTTTTTAAAATGGTGGTAACCATGAGAAACTTGGATAATAACTCATGTTAGGTATAATTAAATGATTGTCCAAATTATATCCCCAATGCGGTTGGTGGTGTAAATTTATGGCAATGAATACCCATCAATATCTGTATACAAGAACTTACATAAAACACATATAATTCTAACCTTAATATAATAATGAGTAATTATATGTTTATTCCTTTATATGACAATCAATGGAAATTTGGTCGATCTTTTGATCTACTCATTACAGATTAATGGGTAAAATCAATAGAGAAGATCTTTTCATTTATCCAAATTTCATGATAAGGAAAAGGTGGCTCTTATTTTCTATATTTTGGATAGAGAATCTGATCAATGACATCCATTGATAAATAACACCAATAGAGAGGAAGACATGGAAGATATGAGTGAGAGGGAATTCAGAAAATATCACTTAACATTTATTTCTCTGGACCTATTTATACATAAATGGGGGAAAATTCATAGATTTGATGAAAAAGGAAGATGAGTCTATAATGGCTTTATAAGAAGACCTCAAAATACTTTATTGTTACACCTCAGGTATTTTATCAATAATGATATAAAAATATATAGATTCACTAGTGGTTTAAAACCATGCGTTCAAAATTATATAGTTGTCTGAGACACTAGGAGTCGTAGAGAAGTGGTCTGATGTGCTCTCAAAGTAGAGATAGTTTTCAGAGAATATCTCCATGAATATGGAGATAAGAAGAGAAGAATATAGTTTCATTATGGTGGATCAAATGAAAAAGTATAAACAAGGTTCTAACCACCCACATGTCAAAAAATTAGGAAGAAACATCATGGGAATTCCATAAAAAGGACAAGGAAATTATTTAATTGTGGGAGAGAAGTATACTTAGCTCATTACTGTTGAAGTCACATGATGAATTCAGATAATAATATAGAGGAAAGGATGGAACCACTTATGGTTTAATGCTTCAACTATAGGGAGCATGGGAACTATGAAATCTAGTATGATAAAACACGACTCTTTGAGGGTAATGAGTGTTAGAATCCCGAAAATCCAAAGAATAAAGGGAACATTTATTTCATTGCTAATTAACATGGACAAAGAAAATGATTTCATACAAGGTACAATTCTTATTCTATCATGAATACAAATTTATAATTTGATTTTGGTTATATGAATTTCTTTATATCATTCATGATTAGTAGAACTATTTAATTGATACCCTGATACCTTGAAGTAGAGATATCCATAATAACACCTAGTGATGTGATAATTTCAACCAATGTGTTCGTCTCTTCTCTTGTTGGAGTATGTGGGACAAAACTTCTATAAAATCTCATAATACTTCCATTGGTAGAATTTTATTCTATAATGGGCAAGGATTAGATCTCATTATATATGGTAAAAATCAACTTTTGAGAAAGATAAATATTATTTCATATTATGAACCATCTCATTATCAATTAAAAATGTAAGGAATACCATGAAATTCTTTTGTAATATACATCAATGGTATTTGTGTTGATACCCTTTGGAGAAGCATACCTTACTCAAATGATTTATTCAGGATGGAATAATCCTAGAGAAAGTACTAATTTTTATAGAATACACTGATATATTTCCTATTGGGTTACATGGACTTCCACCATGTCGTGAGGTATATTTATCAATAGAAATTATACCCTAAGCCACTCATATCTCAAAATTTTCTTACAGGATATCCCTTATTGAATTGTAGGACTTAAAGAAGTAGCTTCAATGGAACTTTGATAAAGGGTTCATACACCCGAGTGGATCACCTTGAAGTGTACTAGTTCTGTTTGTCTAGAAGAAGGATGGATTAATGCGTTTGTGTATTGATTACTGAGAGAAGAATAATATCACCATAAATAAAAAGTATCATCTTCTAAGGATTTATGACTTGTTTGAAAAACTACATGGATATCATTACATCTCAATGGTGTATCTTCATTTTGGGTGTCATTAACTAAAAGAGAATAAGGAATATATTCAAAATACTACTTTTCTTACAAGATATAGGATCTGTGAGTTTTTAGTGATGACATTCAGACTTTCTAATTCCCTTATAATATTTTAGATTTGATGAATAGTGTCTTTTGAAACTACCATGACAAATTTATTGTTGTTTCTATATATGATATTATTATCTACACTAATAATAAGTGCGAACATGAAGAACATATAAGGATTGTGTTGGTGACATTAATGAATGATAATTTGTACACCAAGTTCATCAAATGTGACTCTTGGATGTGGCATGTCACATTCAATGGGAACATGATCATGAAAAAGAGAATTTTTATGGATACTTCAAAAATAGTAATTTAGTAATGTCGATCACCAACTAGTTTCATGAAAATATATATTTTTCATGTATTAATAGGGTAATAATGTTGTTTTTTTGAGAAATTTTCATGATTGTCCAACACACTAACTAAGATAACCCGGAAAGGGTTAAAATATGTTTGGATAAAATTATTAGCGGAAAGCTTCAAGGTGCTCAAGAAAAGGCTAATCACTGCACCTGAAATCACACTACAATACGCGGAGATATTTTTGTGATATATAGGGATGATTCAGTGAAATTATTGGGTTCTATACTCATGAAATATGAAAATTTCATAACTTTATACCTATGGTATTTTAATATTAATGGTAATAACTATCTAATGCATGATCTGGTTCCGAAAACAATAATTTTATCATTTTAAATCTGGTGTAAATACCTATATGTTTTGAAGTGTGAAATATATACAGATCAAAAGAGATTAAATTATATATTCATGAAAAAGATTCTCAACATGAGTCAATGAAGATAGTTATATCTAATAATGAACTATGATTTCTCTATTCACTATCATCCTACAAAGTCAGACAAGGTAGATGATGCTGTTAACAGAAAATAACCATATAATCTTTCTATGATGCCGATTTAGGAAGGAATTATCTTCATGTAAATATAAATGATGTATTTGGAAATCATAATAGAAGGTAATACATCCTACCTTTCCCAAATTATTTCCTAAACATCTATCCAGGATAAGATTAATGATGAACAAAGGAATGATATAGAGTTACAAAAAAAGGTGAATTCAATAATGGAAGGAAAGCTACATGAGTTCTACATTGATGATGGGTTGTATGTGCCTTCATCCACTGAGATAAAGATGAAGCTATTGGATAATGCACATAGATCACATTTCACTATCTATCACGGATGTACCAAGATGTACCATGATATTTGAGAACACTTCTTGTGGGAAAAATGATGACAGAGATTGGAGAGTATATCTCATGATGTTTGGTATGCCATCAAGTTAATGTACAATGGAACGTTTCTAAGGGGATGATGAAAGCATTTCTTATAACCATATATAAATGGGAGAATGTCACAATGTATCTTTCACTTGTCTCTGAAAGACATCAAAATGAAACAATGTGATACGGGTTGTGCTAGATCGAATCACCAAGACTGTCTACTTTTTTACTCTTCAGGATGATTTCTCACTTCAACAACATGCCATGAAATATGTGAAGAAAATTGGGAGGATGAATGGGGTACCACTTTTGATCATCTTTGATCGTGATCAAAGGTTTACCTATAAATTGGTGAGATGTATTGAACATGATTTAAGTGATAAATTGAAATTTAGTATGTCCTATCACTCCCAAACTGATGGGAAATATGAAATGAATATCCAGACATTGAAGGAAATACCGAGATCCTACTCAATTCAATTCAAAGGTGTATGGGATCAACATATACCATTATTTTTATTCTTAAGAACCAATAGATTCCACTTGAGTATTGCAATTTCTAGACATGAATCTCTTTATGTTAAGTGATTTAGAACTCCAACTTGTTTGGATAAAGATGTGGAATAAAATATACTTGGAAATGATCTTCTTAAAGAAATGGTAGAGAAGTTTTAAGATATTTGGGAAAATTTCAAAGCTTCTTAGAGTCAACAAAACAGTTATTTTGAAAACCATTGAAGGGGATCAGAGTTTGATTTTAGATACAATTTATTCCTTCAAAAATCACCATAGAAGTGAGTCGTGTGGTTTGGAATCATAGGTAAGTGTATCCCAAGGAAAATTGGGCCCTTTTAGATCCTTGATCACATTAGAGGAGTGTCCTATCTTCTTTAACTACAATATAATAGGGATCATGTTCATGAAATGTTCCACCTATCACTCTTCAATATATACATTCATGAACCCTCACATGTAATGAATATGAATGTGGTACAACTGGAGAATGATCACTTATATGAGGAGAAACTTCTAATAATCATGGAATGAATGATGGGGTCCTATGAAAAAATAAAACTCACCTTATCAATGTGTGTTGGAGGAATCATATGTATGAAGAGGTGACATTGGAATTAGACGATGTGGTGAAGAATAAATACCCTCACATGTTTTCACATTAATATATAAAACAAAATTTCAAGGATTAAATTTCCAATGTGAGGAGGAATGTAATGACTTAATCTTTTGTAAATTTAATTTTTTTTCCTTTATATAATTATTTTATAAAACACATGCATTTCATAGGGAACTCAATAAAGGCATTATTCCCATGAATGAAAAAAGAAATAATTAATGATAATTATATAAATTACGAAATGTATAACGATAGAATAGTAACATGATTATTGAAATTGTAATATGACAATTAGGAATAGTAATCCATCCAATAATATACCTGTCATGACCTGTCCCCCTGGGGCCTATGCCATGACTACCATTAGCCCACATCCCAAAGGGCAAGGGATGGTGACTAGCACCAAAGGCATCAACCTGTATGTGGGATGTATTTTCCTGAGTACCTGTATACACACACACACACCCAACCACATCCCAACACACCAAAATGGGAAAAAACCCCACTAAAACAAAGCTAACTACAAGTAAATCTGAAATTAAGATTGCCATAATACAAAATCAAAATAGAACTGAAAACAACCAAAACACAAAAGAGATCTCTACTGTCCATCCATAGAAAACCCCACATAATCATGAGTGTAGTGAAGCTACTGGAAGCTGAAGTAATATGTCCTATCCACCCAGTCCTACTGGGCCCTGCCTGGTCCTGGGCCACCAATTCCACCGTCATAGCATCCATCAATCCCATCTATCTAATCACCTCTATCGAAACTTTAGTCATCTGCACCTGACACAACATTTGTGAGTGAATCCCATGCATGGGTTAGTAACAAAAGTACTCAGTAGGGACCCCAAAACGAAAAGGAAACACCACACAAAAATTCCTCATGGTAAAGAACAAAATAGAAGATAGCTCACACAAAGTATATTCTAGGGTAGTAATAGTAGCATCATCAGTCTCATCGTAGAACCCCCAGATATAGAAGAAATCCTTCTCTAGCGAGTACAGTGGGCCTACTATGCCAAAAAGATGTGATTCTTACATACCTTGAATTGCTTAGGTACTCCTCTCTATCGGGTACTGTGGGCCTGCAAAGTCAGATTGAGGCGATACCCACTAGTCGTGGCCAACTAAGGTACTCCTCCTAATCACATACCAGGGGCCTGTAAATTCACAAAGAGGTGCTTCCCACTGGTCCAAAAGTCAGCAGTCTTCAGGTCTTAGCCAGTCGAAGAGTTCTGTACATACCGCGCTTGGGAGAACCAATCCTCAATCCCTTCATCACATCTCAGCTTTCAAGATAGTCACTATATGGAATTCCAAAAGATATAACTCAACGAGAGGGTCCCTACACAACAAATGGATTGTCAATCAGACACACAATTTGTATGATACATGCTTATTAGTAACAGGGGGTCGGTTGTGATGGGGTCTGGTCCGACCAGGTCAGACTGACCTGACCAACTCGGTCCAGGGGTCACACATACCCCAGTTCATTTAGACAGACTCAACCCGAACTGGTGTAGGTTGAGGTCAGTATCGTTCATCCTGGCTAGTGTGCCAGGCCCAATAGGCCTTGCTGGACCCAGCATGGTTGGACGAGGGTCTAGCCTGATAGGTCACCCAACGACCCGGTCCAGACCAACTCGATAAGATGGGGTCATGGGTCCAACCTACTGGTGCGGGTTCGGCCCATTGGCATGGGTCCGACACTCTGGGCTCAGGTCTTTCCCACTAGGGGCTTGACCCGCCAGTTGTGGATCGGCCGCACAATGTGGATGGTGGTGCCAACTAGCCTGGACGCCACCTGGATGTCATATCTGGCTCCCTTGGCCCTGTGGGTGCATGCATCTTTATCAAGCCACGATCTATGTACCATAGCTTGTTTAGTCATTCAGACAGCCCGAATGTGTTTCGTCCCTCCATGCGGCACCCCGCCTGGCGCCGTGTCCTCCAGTGCACCATCGTGGCTGATGAGCCACATCTTCCTGGTCAACGCTGCCCATCGTTGCGGACCACCTCCTGCACAAGGACAGTGATGCCAGCCGTCGGTGCACCGGAAGGCTGTTTAGCGGGCCACATGATGTACTCTAGTGGTTTTTTCTTCATACCGTCTACACCTATAGCTTCTGGGGAGAGCTCTCTTCACCACGAGGATCCCAAACCCCCCTTGCCATCATTTCAGAGGTATGATCACCAATAACACACATGTGGAGGTTCTTAAGCCTTTTTAGGTTGGCCTGAGGCCTCGATGTTAGAGGTTTAAAGTCGAGGGAGGTTCAGGGGAGTTTCCATTCAATCATTCCATGCCCATATTTAGACCTCGAATAAAAATAACCCCAAGAATAAAATACCCTCCAACATAATGCACGAATAGTGGATCAACATATTTTTGGGTCGATCCATGTTCATCATTTTTAGAAAAGGATGAGGTAGAACATAAAATAAAAAAAACCCTACCTCTTATGAAGTCTGATGCCACAACATTATACCTCAAGGGATTAAGACTTCAACGTCACTTCTCAGCTCCGAACATAGAAAGGCGTCGAAGATGATGATGTTCCATCGACATTCGTCATTCTTCGTAAGAGGGAATGTCTGTCAGAGGTTTCCCAAAAAATCCTCCATGTTTTTAGTCCTTATTTCCCTAGCATGTCGAACTATAAATAGGATAACATCACAAAAATTTCATTATGATGCGACTTTACCTTGCAACATTGTTTTATTTAAGAAACAACATTGCTGTTATATGTCATTAAAGCATCGTTACACTGTGAGTTAACAAGAAATTAATGAGACTCATTAATATGCATCGTCGTAGCCCCGTCTTTTCCCCACAATGTTGCCTTCCACCATTCAACAATGAGAATGAAAAATAAAATAATTATTTTAAATTATTTTATTATTTTTCTTGAAAAGACTGAAAAACAAAATTTCTGATCGGCCCTTGCCGGCCAATGTGATGTCATTTCGAGAAAAATCCCTGCATTCTGAATTCAATGGTGCAATAAAATTTTTAATCTGATCACTGGTTCAAAAGATAAGTAATCCATCTTGCTCGTTTACTAAATGTACCTAAAAGAAGTTCAGCAAAATTAACATTCACCCTCAAACCATACTGATCGAGGTTAGGCTCTACCTAATGTAAACATTCCCCCACGAGTTCAAAATTACATTCAGAATTTCAATTGTAGTTAGCATTTAAGAGTTATATGGATTTGAAAATAAAATAATTTTTACTGAATTTTTTTATTTATGGTCAAAAAATAATTTACACTACTTGATCGCACCAACCAATATTAGGGTTTTCCTAAGTAATTCATACCCTCAAACGTTTAGTGGTTATATCATATTTTTAATTTCATTCACTATTTCTGAGTTATAATAATTTGAAAAATAAAATAATTTTATTTACGGTTACGCCATACTCGGGTTTTCACATTAGAAGACTATGATGACTAAACATAAGTCATTCCTAGGGTAAACCCGTCATTCTGAATGCAATAGAGCCCTCAGATTTATGGTCTGGTAAACCAGTTAGGAGTTATTATATTTTTTCAAGAAAACCTCCCACGCGTGCTATTTAAAGCTTACAATTTTTCGATGGATCATTCTGGGCACTCTGGGCCTCGAATTCATGTGCCGTTGAATTTTGAAATCTCAAAATAATTCCATAAAAAAACTTTACACGGGAATTGTGGTACATTAAATTATCCCCACCTTATATATTTACCTTCCTGAAAGCAAAAAAAAGTCAAATCAAACAAAGAGGGTAATAATCACGAATCTGGGCCTCCTGCTCCCATGTTCCCTCCTAGAGGTTCTCGTGCTGCCACTGAATGCAGACTATATGAATCGACCGCCCCTCTATAAACTACTTATGTCAATCCTCTATCTCCACCGAGAAGTCCACAAATGTCACCCCTTCATCAATTTCCAGCTCACCCTAGTGGATGAAGTGTGATGGATCATGCACATACATCATTAAATACGACACATGTAAAACATCATGCACTCGGTGCGTCTGTGGGGTAAGATCATGGAAGTACGCCACCTCGCCAACTCTGCATAGGATTTGAATACGTCCGATGAACTAAAAAGATAGCTTGCCTCCCCAGCCAAATCTCATCAATCCTCATCAGGGTGAGACCCAAAAGAACACATGATCTCCCTCATCGAACTCCAAGGGTCTCCATTTCTTGGATGTCAAGGTTTACCAATCCCTCAACCAATCCCTTCTCCCATAATGGTAAGAAGGGAGAGGACATTGTGAGTTAGTCAACGATCTCCCAAATAGAGTCGTGACCTCTAGAAGTATATGGTAAAAATGTAACAAAGTCCATCGAGATAACATCCCATTTCCAATCTGGTATCTTGAGTGGCTGATTCAAGCCTGCTTGAACATGATGTTCGACCTTCACTTGTTGAAAACTGAGGCATCAAAAAATGAACTAGGCCACTTATTTCTTCATCCCTTGCTACCAATACTGGCGCCAAAGTTACTGGTACATCTTTTATACACCATGATATAGCTCCAAAGGGGAAGTGTGGAACTCCCAAAACACATCCTCCCATAACGTCACTGGAACTTTGGTGTACCCTTTGAAAATGATGTTGTGCTCCCCACATATCGAAAATCGATCAAGAGATTGTCCTGAGGATAAATGAGCACATTGGGAATCATAGTCAACATCCATGAACTATGCCTCCTTGAGTCGCTGCAAGAGTGGGGGAGTGACAATCATTTACTGAAGGTAAGATACTCCATCATCATCCACAAAGGATATTCGCATCGCAGCTAGCGACTCCATTGCCTCACTCAGCAGCTGTAAACTGGACTTCTAGCTGAGTGTGTCTACCACCATGTTCCCCTTCCCAAGAGTATATACTATCTCAAAGTCATAGTCGTGAAGGAACTCTAACCATAACCAATGTCTTAACTGATGAAAAGAATATGAGAAGCTTTCCATCCATGCTAAGGATACCCATTTTAACTGATTGATGTGCCCAATGACCCTTTTGTAGTTAGAAAATGTTCTCAATGACCACTTGATTAAATTGATGTTAATCCACACTTAACATTGAACACTACGTATTACTAATCCATTCCTATACAAGCCCCTAACTAAATCCATACCTATGAAGCTCTACAAAATCCTTCTGATATACTGATGCTAATATCGGTTCCATCATGGGGTGTAGAATGATAAAGAAGTCCCTCCCCACACGGGGAGGTAACCCTGGAAAAATAATATGAAAGGATGTTCCTGCACTCCGCCTCTACTATTGGGAAATGAAAACTAAAAACATCTACTTTTAAATGGGTTAGGCTGACCGCCTCAAGAGTGATCAGCTTCACCCTCCTATGGATGAGTTTATCATGTTCTACATGGGCTTCCTTTTATTTCTCACTGACCAAGGATAATCCCATTCCAACACTGCGGATATACCACATCCTTTTTTCTTAAAACAATCAATCTGAGCATGAAATGTGAATGACTATCCCATACCCAAACTAACATCGTAAGTCCTTGACGCTTCCACCATGTGGTTCTAAATGAAACTCTCTCTTCAATGTTCATATCACACCATCGACATAAGTGTGATTTTTGAGTCTCCTCCCATAGGTATCTCCAAAAATAAGGATCAATTCAATGGTTTAGTCAGAAACTCTAGGCCGTGAAAAAAATTCATGGACAAGAAGGAATGATTATCCCCTATGTCTATAAATATGTCATATAGTTGTAGAAATAGACCATAACTCAAGTCATTCATGGAGACCTCAGGTCATACACCTTGACCGCATGGAGCTTCTCCCTTCCACTATCCTCCAACTATACCTTCAATCCGTGAAACTCTGTCGGAGCTCTTCGATATGCCGATGTTGATATCAGTGTCGTCCAAGGGTACAAATCAAGGAAAAAGTTTAACTCTTAACGAAGAGGTAATCATTGAAAGTATTCATGGGAGACATCCTTATACTCTACTATCATTAAGAAACTTGAGGACCCATTACACTCACTACACTGTTGGTTAAACTAGATAACTGAATAAGATTTCTCTATACCCTCCTCTACCTGAGTCCATCAAGTGACGCAAGGATTTCCCCTCTACTGATAAATGGAAATCAGGTTCCATCGCTGTTGATGAACCTCATCCTTTACCTAATATATTCATTCCTAGAATGGACTGTACTAGTCCATTCCAAGATTGACATCGTAAAACCTCGACGCAACTACCAAGATATCCCAATTGATACTATCACCTCTAAGAGTCATGTCACATTGTCAGCAACAGTGTGTTGTCATTTGGTCTTCTCCAGTAGGAGTCTCTAAACATGAGGGTCAGGTCAAACATCTTTACTAAAACCTCTAGGTATCAAAGAAGAAGAAGTGACAGGAAAAGAAAATCACTAGTACAAGTTTCTATAAATAGACCAGCAAAAGTAGAAAGACACACATCACACCTTGATTCATCCCTGGAGTCTTGGGGTTATAAGTATCGATAGTCTGAAATTGTCTCCTCTCATACCCTAAAACATGAATGGAGGGACAATCTCCCACGAGATGTCCCTTTTCATGACAATCATTTAAAATCCTACCATTTTGGATACTAGCACATTCCCTCGTATGACCCCTCTGGTTCTATGGCATACTTTTCACACCTGCAATATGTAAGTCCTGCTGACCCTTCTTCTTGGGTGATCGTTGCCTTGGATGCTTGTGACACACATTCAAACCCTATGCCTCATCACTATGTTCCAAAAGAGGCATCCATGACTTGTTCTGGCAAGATGCATCCACCTGAACCACTAGATGTGGGCCTGCTAGCTAATCAACAGGTGTTGGTAACACCGGTATACCATCGAGTGGGGCTATCTCTAGCACTATTCCTTTAACAGATGCCTCTTCACTAGGAAGACTATCTTGAAAACATTGTATCATGATCAAGGCTAGTCAACTACATTGAGGCATCCAATTATTGATCAATATGTAAAATAGTTAGAAGGTTATACCTAGTGAGATGACTCTTATTCAAAATAAGGATACACTTATGCAACCAGTGTTTTCATGTATTGAGCTAAAAACAAAATTCAAGGTCATAGTCTATGTATTCGTTGGCTTCTAATCCTACACCAGACACCTCGTGTATAAAATTCAAACTCACAACACTTAAAACTATTTCCCCATAATTAAAACCACAAGCTCCTAGTATTTGTGGTATGAATGACTGACTTTTGATACCTCTTTGTCACAACCCATCCCCCAGGACCCATACCATGACTAACCCATCCCCGCCTCTCGAAGGATAGGGGCTGGTGACTAGCACTGAAGGCGTCAACCTACAAGTGGGAGGCATTTTCTTGAGTACCCATATGCACATACACACCCAACCACATCCCAACAAACCAAAAGGGGAAAAATAAAACCACTAAAACAAAGCTGAGTGCAAGTACCTATGAAAGTAAGTTTACCAGAATACAAAACATAACAAAGAAATAAAAATAGAAAAATGAAAAATTAAACTATGATGGTCATCCTGAAAAAACCCCATCTGATCGTGAGATTAGTGATGCTAATGGAAGCTGAAGTGGTATGTCTTGTATACCCAGTTCAACTGGGCCCCTCTGGGTCCTGGGCCACCAAGTCCACCATCGTAGCATCCGTCAGTCCCATCTCCCTGAGCACCTATTTCGAAATGTCAGTCTTCTACACAAAAAACAACATGTAAGGGAAAAACTCCTACATGAGTGAGTAACACAGTACTCAGTAGGGATCCCAAAACGAAAAGGAAAGACCATATAACAATTCCTCAAGGTAATTCATGAAACAAAAGACATCTCGCATCAAGTATATTCTAGGGTAGTAACAGGATCATAATAAGTCACATTGTTGAACAACTTGGCTACTGGATAACATCTCCTCTAGTGAGTACAGTGGGTCTGCCATGTCTTGAATAGGTGTTTCCCACTAACCTTGGACTGCTTAGATACTCCTCCCCATCGCATACCATGGGCCTGAAATGTCACATAGAGGTGATTCCCACTATGTGTGTCCTACTAAGGTACTCAACCTAATCATGTATCATGTAACTGCAATGTCACAAAGAGGTTCTTCCTACTATGGTCTAGCAAAGTCAGAGAGAGGTTCTTCCCATTGGGCTAAAAATCAGAAGTCTTCAGGTCTCAGCTAGTCGTAGGGTTCTGTACATAGCGTGCTTTGAAGAACCACTCCTCATGCCCTTCTTTACATCAAAACTTCCAAAAAATTCACCATAGAGTGTTCCAAAAGATCTAACTTGTCTAGAGGGTCCTAACACCGCAAAAAACTCATCAATTGGACGTGCAGTTTGCACGATACAAGCGTTTTGGTAACTAGGGTACCGATTGTGATGGGGCCTGGTCCGACCCGGTCTGTCTGAACCGACCAACCCAACCCATGGCTCCCACATACCGTAGTTCATTTAGATGGACTCGACCTGACCTGGTGTTGGTTAAGGTTAGTCTGGTCTAGCCTAGATAGTGGGAGAGGCCCAACAGGCCTCACAGAAGCAGGCTCGGTTGGCCGAGGGTATAGCCCCACGGGTCTCCTGATGACCATGTCTTGTCTTGCCTGACCCAAAGTGGGTGCAGGTCTGGCCTTCTGGTGTGGGTTTGGCCTGATGGAGAGTGTTTGGCCCGCCGGGTATGGGTCCAACCCACTGGAGAGCGGTTTCGGCTTGGCCTTCCAGGTGGGGACTGGCCTTGTGGTGCGGCCGGGGGTTCCAACCATCTGGGATGCTACCTGGATATCACATTTGGATCCTCTTGGCCGCACGGGTGTGAGGCCCTTCCACCAGCCATGGTCAATGGACCACTGCTTCACCAGTTGTCTAAATGGCCTGGACGCGGGCTGTCCCTCTACATGGGCTGTCCCTCCACGCGGTGCCCCATCTGTCCCCATGTCCTCAAGCACACCACAATGACTTCCTAGTTAACAAATCCTGCTAGTGCAGACCACTTCCTCCATGTGGCCGGTGTGGCTGGACACTGCATCGCCGATGAGTTGATAGGGCATTTTGCAGGACACTGAATGCGCTCCAGTGGTCCGTTCTTCGAGCTGTATCTGTTTATAGATTCTGAGGAGTGCCCTCTTCATTATGAGGATCCAAAACCTACCTTGACATCATTTCTAGGGACCGACCACCAAGAACACACATGCATAGGTGCTTGGGTCTTTTTCGTGTCGGCTCAGGGCCTCCCCATTAGGGGTCTAAAGTTGAGGGAGGTTCGGGGGGGG
This sequence comes from Viscum album, assembly GCA_963277665.1. Taxonomy (NCBI): domain Eukaryota; kingdom Viridiplantae; phylum Streptophyta; class Magnoliopsida; order Santalales; family Viscaceae; genus Viscum; species Viscum album. The sequence goes on from OY728161.1 coordinate 1,880,529,470, forward strand.
GGGGGGGGGTGGGGGGTTTCCATTCAATCATTCCTTTCCAAGATTTGGACCCTGAATAAATATTACCCCCAGAATAAGACAACCTCCGAAAAAACACATGAATCTCGGATCAACTTGTTTGTGGGTTGATCTCTGTTTATTGTTTTCAGAAAAGGATGAGGAATAACATCAAATGAAACATTCATACCTCTTATGTTTTTTGATTCCTCAACATTCATCCTTGAGGGATTAACTGTTCGAGGTCACTTCATCGATTTGATCTTTTAAAGGCGTCGAAGATAGTGATGTTCTATCGGTATTCTCCATTCTTCGCTGGGGTGGAAGTCCGTCTGAGTTCACCAGAGAATCCTTTAAATTTTTAATCCTTATTTCCCGATAAAATCAAACTATAAATAAGAGCACGTCGTAGTATTTCCATTATGGTGCAACATTGCATCACTACACTATTTTATTTAAAAAACAACGTCATTGTTTCATGTAATTAAAGAGTCGTTACACAACGAGTTAAAAAGCCATTGATGAGCCCCATTAATGCACATCGTCACTGCCCTGTCGCTTCCTTGGAGCTTTTCCATCCTCCACTCAACTGTGAGAAATAAAAATAAAATGATTATTTTAAATTATTTTATCATTTTTATCAAAAATTCTGAAAAATAACTTTTTTGATCAGCTCTTTCCGGCTGAAGTTAGGTTATTTCTAGGAAATCCTGACATTATAAATTCAAAGGTGCCCTCAAATTTTTAATCTAAGAACCGGTTCAAAAGATTTTAAATCATGATCGCACCTTTACTAAACATACCTAAAATATGAAAAAAAATTAACTTTTATCCTTCACCCATTCCGGTTGAGGTTAGGCTCAACCTAAGGGGAACATGCCCCCACGATTTCAAAAGTTCTCTCAGATTTTAAATATGAGTTACTGTTTAGTAGTTATAATGATTTTAAAGTAAAATATTTGTTTTTTAATTATTTTATTCATGGAAAAAATCTAACTTCCACTATTGGCTCACACCTGCCGATATTAGGGACTTCCTATGGAAATCATATCATCATGAGTTCAGCGATGGTCTCAAATTTTTAATCTGATTCACCATTATTGAGTTATAAGAATTTGAAAAATATAATAATTTTATTTAATTACTTTATTTACGGTTATGCCATATTCGGGTATTCTAACTGGAGGCTTCCGCCGAATAATCTTAAGTCTCACCTAGGGTAAACCCTCCATCCTGAATGCAATGGCGCCCTTAAATTTCTGATATGTGAACCCATTTAATAATTATTATACTTTTCAATAAAACTGCCTATGCGTGCTATCTAAAGCTTAACATTTTTCAATGGATCATTTTGGGCACTCCGGGGCTTGGAATCACGTGCCGTTGAATTTTATAGTCTTGAAATAAATCCATAAAAAATATTTTGGCACTGAAATTTCGTGACATTACAATTCTGGACTCATCTATGATATTATTAATAAAATTTAGGCATATTATAAATAAAAATATTGTATAATTATATCATGTTATAATTAAATAATTTTTTTGAAAATGAAAAATTAAATTGAGATATTTTTGTAAAATTTAAATGATTATTTATAATCTTATAATTAATATAATTGTTCAAAATAAAATTTATTTCTAGAAAATATATTAATAAATTAATTATTTGTTGTATCATAGTAATAAGATAATTTTAAGAGATATTAATTAATTTTTCAATCTGACATAAAATAAATTATAATATAAAATTCAGTATTTATCGAATAAATGATGATTTTAATTAAAAATTAAATTTTTATATTTATAAAACAAATTACATAAAATAAAGTTCATTTTTATATTCAAAATACCTAAAAATAGTTAGGGTGAATGTTTGAAATATTTCTAAAATAATTGCATTTTTTTTGAATTGTAAAGTATGATAATTTAGGATATAAGTTAATACATGAATTATTGAGTCATGGTTGATGTAAGAACCATTATCTAATACCATAATGATCTATTTAATATATTTACTCATGGAAATAAACACTATTGATAGTCTTGACCCAAAATAGTAAAAAATGATGAAAATAATCAAAAACTGCCCCTTACTCCCCTATAAATACCAACCCTCACCACCTCTTCTGCTCACACATAAAAAGTCTTCATGATTGTCTAACTAATTCCCATTTACATTCTCAAGCCACTTCCCTATGTTGATGAGATGCTGGTCTGATAAAAATACCAATCTCATGTGCTATAATGAGGTTCTCAAGTAGAAGATATTCAAGATGTAAAAGCCTCCTTCTATTTTAATTTAATTTCATTTATTATTCTATTATAAACCTTCCTATACCAAGTGGAACGATATCTCTATTATTAAATATATAGTTGAATTTTATTCTGTTAATAGAATATCCATCAGCAATTATTTTTCCTCTTATTTTATTAAAAAAAATGAAATCATCATCTGTGATTTGTCTATTGACAACCTACATAGACGATAAGTTTTTGGTTTCATTAAATCCATCAAAGATGGTTATAAATCCATTGTTATGGTAAAATTAGATCATAGTAAACATATTAAAACATGGATCATGAAATCGAATCAATATGTAAACATTTTATAAAAAAACGATACAAGTTCATGGTCATCGCCAAACTAAATTAAAACGTTTTCATCAATGTTTTATATAACGAATCATCATCATACCATAGAATAAAATGATACATGAGACCATTTAAAATTATGTAAGTTCAATAATACTAAATAAATTAACTATAATATAATTTATTACTATTTGAAACCAACTACCCATATTTTTACTTAAGGTAATTTACAATAATCCATGAAATCGAATGCTCTCAAAATAAAGAGTATAGAAAATATAACTCATAAAAATTGGAAAAAATGAAGTTAATAAAATTATAATAAATCAATTACATGTTTAATAGATTTAGGATTATATAATTAATTAATATAATTTTATTATCTAGAACATTATATAGAAGTGATGAAGTCATTCGTACATAAGACAAAGTGTTTCTTGAACCCAACTCTCATTCCTTGGGTTATTAATGTTTCATGCCAAATATCAATGCGGACATTCATTTACTATTCATAAAATAAAATTTTATTTTTCTTACCTCTTATTTTCATGGATATAAATTTTTTCAACACGGCTTATGAAAAATTTAAGGTTTTTATAAAAGAACAGTTCTTTTCAAAACACATCATGCCTCCTCTTGAGATTTTTTATTCTTCACCCATGAATTATGATTATTATACCATACATTATTTTTATTTTTATTTTTTGAGTAAAAATGTATATTCAAGAATTTATTATTTATTAAATCATTATGAAACCCATTCCTTTCCATGGGTTATTCCATGATGATGATTGTTATATGTTTTATGTGGCATGTATGATTATTTAATTGTTATGATCTGAGGGGTGGGCCCAGAATTATATATCCCTCCAATAAATATGTTAATGTTGTGTATCTCATAAAATTTTTTAAATATACATGAAAATGAATATATATTTATTTCACAGTGATGATTTTATGATATTTCATAGATGTTATCTCTAAACACGATTCTAGATTTGTTAACAACTCTGTGTTGTACTTGACCAATAAAATATGATATTTCATTTTTATACATTGCCATAATTTCTATGAATTATCTATTGATTCCAATAAGGTTTATGATTATGTTACTTTGATTATGTTATTATTCTGATTATTAGAATCACCCACGTTATATTGATTCAGGTCCTTATTTATCCACATACTGGCCTTTTACCTCACCCATTTCTTCGATGTATATCCTTAGGAGACTACACATACTAAAGAGAACGTAATATTTAAATAAATAATAAATATTATTCTTAACAATTTATTTTTATTTTTATGAATATGTTATTTATAGTTTTGATTTTCCAAAGTCACTAAACCATTAGATCCTATATTGAATAGCATTTTTGTTTCTTATCTTAAAAATGATTTAATAGTTTTATAAGTAAAAGCAAGGTCGATATATTAGGAATGTAAATTTTTTTTGACCATCATGACCTAATTTTTTTAATTATTAATTTATAATTTTTCAACATTTCTAACAAAAATTATTTTGAAAATGATTTATGTTATAATAAAATGATTTTCAAAATGAAAAGTTTATTTTCTACAAGATTTTTTTTTTAATTTTTTGTTTTATTTTCATTCATAAATAACAAAGTATTTTATTGTACATATGGTCCAAGAGGGGAATGTTGTATTTATATCATCATTGTTTTTTATTTTGATGGTTTATGTGTAGTTTGATTGCGGATGATCTATTTTGATACCATTATCCATATTACTCTAGATGGTTTATGGTTAGGTTTATTTATGTTTGAATGTATCAACATTTTGTTTTCTTGATTTTGAAATTTATTTTTTATGTTTTTATGTTTTTATGTTTTTATCCTTCATATGAAGGATGAAATAGATATAGTATTTGACTGGTGGGGACTGAAATTTATTAATCCCCATAATGCATCAAAAAGTCCCATGAGAAAAATTAGTTGGGAAATTTTGACAGGATTTTACCTGTATATTTAAACTATCTTAGGGATTAAAATTTAAAGTAACTATCCTGAAGACATATCATGATAATAATAGTATTTAAGATATATAATAATATTTCAAACATCTTGAATTATTTATTCCCTCAATATAAATCTAGTTATTGATATTCCAACTTATTGTTCAATTTGTAAGAATATATATGGTTATTATTTTAAGCACATTTGAGTAATTATGTGGAATTACTAGATTATCATCTATTAGTTCCATATTATGATCAATTAATTGAATAAATTAAATTTTTTTCAATTACATATTTTTCAATGTCGGTTATCCTTAATGATTCATTATATGTTATGAATTTCCTTAATACCACTGGACATTTCATCTCACCTTTATTTTTTTTCATTTCCCCCAGATCCCATGAAAAATGATATGTTTGAATGCTTGGATATGATCAATGGAATACCATTATTAAAAAAAATCTTGTACTTTGTCATTTAAAAGGTAATTTTTGTCTCAATTATATATCTAGTTCACTAAGAATACTAATCTATTTAGCCTTTGGTATGTGATTCCTTGTATCTTATGCCAATGGAATAAATTAGGCACTGATTATTAGATACTGGGGTTGGAGTATTTACTTATTTATCCTCAAGACAAAATGAAAACATGTTTTGTATTGCATAATCATGGCTGATAACTCATATGAGATCGTGTATCGTATTAATAGCCACATTACATAGAAATGGATATTATATTAGTTTTTAAAAATCAATTAACCCCAAAAAACATTAGTCAAAGTCACAGGTGTGATAATATATCTATCTTCTTTATAAATTCATTTATATCATTATTTGTTTTGAAAAAAATATACCTCATTAAAATAAATATAATTATCATTAAAATAACATTATTGGTATTAAATATTTCAAGTGACATTATATTGTATACAATCTTACACCTCGGATAAAAATATAAAGAACCATTTGAATTGAAAACCCTGATCCATAAATAAAGATATTAAACATTCTTATTATCACTCCTAACTCAAATTAGTTATCACAATGATGGAATCGATCCCAATTCTACTACTCATCAACTTTCTATCCCATGGTTATGATGGACCAACATAAGAAAGATGATCCCTCCACCTACCCTTGGTAGGTGACCTATCCCAACCAATAGTATCCAAGTTTATTCTAGGAATGTAAAAAACTTTTTTGTCATTATAACTTTATATATAGTGTAAGGGCCCACTATAGGTGTCTATAATATTTCCATACACATGTCCATCAAGTTGATAACTCACTAAAAAAATCAATCTAATCTACCATTGATATAATATTTATCATGAATATATTTGAACAAATAGGGAACCTTAATGGTATCACATATTAAACATATGTTTTAATCCTCTTTATAAACCAAAATTAAGTATAGAGTCCCAATATAAATAATAAAACCATCGATTTATGGAATACCACTCTTATTGAAATATCAACTATCCTCACATTAAACATCATATGGTCACCAAATTAAAATATCAAGGGAAAAAATCCCCCTTGATACAATTTTCTAAATCCATGAAATTTCTATACATTTAAATAATCCCTTAGAAATATTATTATTTTAAAAATAATATGATGTTTTACAATTATGGTTCTGTTGTTCCTCAAATTACCTATTAAAAACACACAATCCCAATTAGCCTAAATTGTAGTCCATCAAGGCCACATAAAAAATCATGTAATCTTAAAAAAATCAAGAAAAAAGACATAAAATACAGTAAAATTCTATAGATACCCAAAATTATACTCATATAACTTATCTATTTAATATGGTTATCACGATTCATCTATATTCAGATGAAAAAACATTAATCTAATTTGGGAATAAGGGTGGATAACCATAGTATAAATAGGTAAAATAGAAATAAATGGTAACATGGGATTAACCTTTATTAGATAAATCTAATAAAACTAATGGATTTTAATTTTTATAGAAATAAATAATTTGTGATTAAAAAAATATATAGGGTGATTAAGGGTAGAATGGGGGATGAAAAATATTTTTTAAATAGAGAATAAACAAAAAATAAGTTAATGTTTTTATAGAAATGATATAAAATAATATATTCACACATGAATTGTGTAGTAATATCCACCACTAGGATTTGGATTATACCCTAAAGGGATTATTTTAGGCCATTAAATTATAAATGGATCTCCATTGGGATTATAATGGTGTATAAGTTTCAATATTTCCATTACTAGCCCACTTGGTTTCTGGGTACCCCTATCAGACATCATATTATATGTTCAATTACAAAATAAATGGGGTTCAACTTTATAAAAAATGGAAAATCACATTTATTATTTTTCACTCAACTATTATCTTTCAAAAAAAAATTGTAATACTCGAAATTCATCCAAATATTCCTTTCTATTTTTTGTATTTTATGTCTGAAATTATAAAAGGATCCATTATGATGGGATATTATACTTCTAAACGCCAAAATTAAACATTGAATTGTATGTTTATATTAAATACAGTGTTCCCAAAGGTTATATAGGGTAACTAAGTGTGTGTGTGTGGTGGGGGGGATGAATCAATATACCAAAATGTTATCATGTTTCACATTCCTTTTTTGTTATAACAACATGGTACATGAACATCTATCTTAGTATATAAGTATGGTTCAATGAAATATATGTTGCTATTATCTCATTATAAAATGTAGAATAGAATAGGAAAAGAATAAAATTGTGATTTATTTGATCTGACAATGAAATAATACCTTTTCTATGTTTGGGTTGAGTTATGAGACTTGTGTTAATCACTAAAAATTATTGAGTGATTATAACAGAATAAGGATAGTGTTCATCTTCAAATTCTAGAATGATTCCTACAGCATATAATGAAATATTCATACATGATAAAGGATTTTTCACCATGAGTCAAAAAATCGATTATCTCCAATTAGTTCTTAATCGTCTAAATAAAAATTATGTGATTGATAATATTGGAACCACCAGTCTTCAATGGCCTTTCTTGAACTTCTAAAACCGATCTATCCATTATAATTTCAATTCCACTATATTAACAGGACAATTATCTCATTATTCATGAAATAAACCATCAACTATCTAATCTATTATTGAAACAAATAATGTATGCGTGGCCTATTTTTTTGTTATTTAACACATAATCTATTATGACCACAAAAAATTCTTCATTATAAAAAGGCCTAATAAATGAATATATCAATGGTTTAGTATTAGTCCCATAATTTATTCAATATTCTATTACCATTTTTTTCATTACTAGTTTCCATGTCATTTTACCTAAACATGTAAAAATGGTTCTTCAATTCTTCTATGATTGAAAATGTTTCAATAGTATAGAATATGTATCAAAGGATTGTACAACCTTCTTCAGATTTTGTTTGTTTCTTTAATTCTATATATATAAGGCTATTTAGTATAATCCATCATATCAATCTTATCATATGTTTATATATTCCCTAAATTACATACATATTAATTTTTTAATTTGAAAAATTTTCTTATAATTATAATCTCATTAAATACTTTACTTTAATTAATCAATTTTTGATCATTTGTTATAACATTTTTTTCCTTTTAAATTTATAAGGAGAAATAATTTTAAAATATATTTATTTTTAAATTTCTAGAGTCTAAAATGTTTTGAATTTATATTATTTAAACTCTAAAAAATTCAATTTATGAATAGTAATTACTTATACATGAAAAAATGTATTTAACTTGTCATGGATTCATATAATAACATGGTGAAAATTTCTCATTTCTCATTTATTTTTACCAATTCTATAATTAATAAAACTATGTCTAATATTCACCACTGCATAATGGCATAAAAAATGAGGCTTACGTAATTTCATCAAATCCTTAAAAATTTATTGGTTTCCCATGCACCCTCTTCTCTTAGTCTTATAATACTATAGTTAATATTCAAATGTTTATTTTATATAGAGTGAAATAAGATAACTATTTTACATTTCAATTTTATGGTATGAGGTCTTTAATGTTCTCATTATACTATTTGGATTTCATGAATGCACAAATTATCTATGAAATATCATTATAAACATATCTATCTACAACCTATTAAGTCACCTCCCAAGAAATTAACAATCTATATGTAATCCTAATCATTCAATGATCAATGGAATTTATTTCATATATATTGAATATATAATATTGTGAAGTGAAAAAAGGATTTGATTTCATAAAACACTATCCAAAAAATTTTAATATGATAAAAATACCTTTTATTCATACCATATCAAATATATGTTGTAAATTCCTTCATATTAATATCCATAGTGATTTCTAGGACATTGTCAAAATCCATTATGAAAAAACAACTAGGAGGTTTCATTGTGCCACCCTGAACTATGCTTTAATTCATCCTATGCACGAACCCATTCACTATATTCCTCACCATGCACTATGGAACTACTGAAGTTGATCTTGCTCCTTCAGAAAATACTCTCTATAATCAATCATTTTGTTATGGATCTCCATGGGTGGAAAATATTTTTACCAATATAAAAAATGCAATAAAAAAATTATCTATTTCATAAGTGTTAGATTATATATTATGAACTCAACCAATGATTTTTTCTGAAGAAGTAAATTTGTGTACTTGTAAAAATTTTATGTTCTTTATGAAGACTCATATTAATGAATAATAAAAATAAAGTGTAAGAAACTCAATTAAATACTGAGAATTATATACTCCATTCTTTTTTTCTTTTGTTATCATCATTCAAACCTTTACCAAATTCTATTTTACTTTCCCAGGTGATAAAAATATATTTGACAATTTCCATATACTATAAACATAAAGATATAAGATTCATCCTTATATATTCTTTTTAAAAATAAAATACATAAATAAATTTCTATTTAATATAAAATATAATAAAATAATTCCAATGTAATAACATAAAAATAACATGAAATATGTTTTTTAGAATTTCTATTCTCTTTGAACAAGTATACACTATCTAGGGAATATTTATTCAAAAAACATGGTTTATAAAACCAAATTAAAATCTATTCTTGTACAACATATTAAATTAAAATTTATTATTTCATCATGTTAATTAGAAAAAATATAACACTCAAAATGTGAGACTAATAATATCCACCTTCATAATTTTTTTAATACCCACTAAAATGATATGTAAATATATATTCATCATTTTTTACTTCTTTCTAAATCCTCATCAAATTATCTCTACCTTTTCCATGAACCTTTAATTTTAGTTATTTCTATCCCCCTTATTGATGTGAAATGATATATTGAAAATAAAACGGCAATGCATCATTTCAAAAATCAAAAAATGAGCCATAAATATTCTAGACTAATTTTATGTGACCCATAGATAGTTTAGAAAAAAAGGTATTCTGATTTAGAAATCAAAAATATTCATTACAAAAATTATATTATACTAACTAAAATGAGGTACTTATCACCCTTTCAATTAAATGTCAAACAATTATTAGGTTCCAAAAATTTAATGAATCATTTTTTTATAAATGATCCCATATTTTTTTAAACCAAAATTCCATGAAATCAATTTAACACAGAGTTTAAAATATTCTTGTATCAAAATTGTGTTTATTTATTTAGAATAAAATCTTTAAATATTTATCAACCATTAACTATTATTCCCTTTATTAATATTTTATCACTCCCTTAAATTTATTATTTTCTTTTTTATCCAGTGATGAGGGAATATGAAGTCATAATTATTAAATGATATGTTTTTTATGAACAATCCAAAAAATATATTTGAAGGAATTAATTCCTATTGTATCTTATAAAAGATTATCATTACTTGTATCACACTCAATAAGGCATTACAAAATTAATCGTTAATGTGAATATGTTTTTTATATAAATATAAATATGTACCACATATAGAATTAATAAAAATAGATCAACTCATGTGGTAGTTTAAACTTTATAGAATTCAGTCCCTCTCAGGTTCTCAACCAGATAACATGATTCAACTTCAATTACCTAAATAGTTAGAAAACAATATAATGTAATTGACACAGAATATGGTGAAACTTATTATTTATTATTATAAAAATTATTTGTGGGAAGATTTTATCATCTATTTTCCCAAATATTTTATACCATTATGCTTCAAAATATAGTTACTAGATTTATTTGGAAAACATAGATCTATTCAAAACATTAATTTTATCATATGTGAAGACTATATTTTCTTTATCCACTAAATTAAATGTGACACCTAATGTATTTATAATTCTTTATAAGGAATATTATGATACATGAAGAGTTTGGAAGTATTATTTAGCAGTACTTCTTTCCTTTACAATATTTAACATATCTATTATAAATAATTGGTTTTATATTTAATATTCAAACACTCGTGACATTAACGGTTTTCATTTTTAATTTATTATTTCACATTTGAACTTCCTTTATTTATTTAATCTTCCACCTTCCTATAATTTTCTAAATCAATTGGAGAAATTACTACACACGCTTTATTTACATTTTGGGCCTTTAAAAAAATTCAATTGCCTTTTTTGAGTAAATTACACTATAAGAATATCATTTTGTTATATTTTTATTCAAATTTTCTACTTTTTTTTATCCAATGATAAATTGAAGGAATTTTGAAGCTTCTTAGAAGTATTCTTGTTTTCATCATATGTTGTCTCTCATCCCATTGATGGAATTACATCCTCTACCATCAGGGACCTTCAATTAACATTCATTTTTTATTCATAATAACGTGAAAATACACAATTTTTTTGACCATTTCTATTATAAAGACCACAAATAGTTCCATGATTTTCATTCCATTTTAAGTTTCTAGATTTATCTAAGTAATATATTAATGTGGTAATATCTCAACATTCTCCACATATAATTGGGATTCCATTATGCTTTTAAATTATATTAATTGCACCAATAATACATTTTTATAAGCCTAAACCTATTAATAATTAATTAATGATCAATAAATAATATATGGAGTGTAGTTTTTTTACCATTTATATGATTTTATTTTTTTGAATTCTACTTAACCGGTTGGGATATTTTGCTAAACTAGCTCTTTTATACATTCTTCTATACACCCTTTACATGGTTATAGGATGTTTATAAGTTTTCCTCATATATATATTTTAATATTTTAATATTTGACTAAATATTTCTATTAAAATAGATTTATAATGATCATTAAATTTATTTATCGACCATTATTTTTAATTTAAAATTTATTGTGAATGATCTTTAGATGTTCTGAAAATGATAATTCTACCTGGTTGAAGTCTTTTACTATACAAATATCACTTGAAACTATGTGTTGTAGTATATATTTTTTACAATATGTAGTGAAGACTCAATATGTACCACTTGAAATGTGGCTAATTTTTCCTCAAATTCATGACACATCATATTGACTATTTTTTCCTAATAATCAATCAACATCACCCCTTCTTAAAACTCCCTTCACATATTTTGAATTTTATCATAAGGAATCATATCTATATATTAATTTTATGTGTCACATTTCATTATATTATTATCCTGGATATCATTTCTGGATTTTATAACATCAATGGAAGTGTTTTTTATTATCACAATTTAATGGTTATTATATTTCATAATATTATAGGCCATAATTTTTACCTCTTTTTAATTTATATGGATATTTTTATAGACAAGAAGCCATAATAATGTCATTAGGATTTATCTATGGAGTTGATGTATTTAGTGAGAGCCATAAAAATTTCAAATTTTTTGTTATTGATTCTTTCATATAATTTAACTACTCAAAAAGTTTTTCTTTATCATTAAATAGTTTTTATAGATATTCAAATATATTAATAAAAACATCACTTGAAACATTCATACTATAGTCCTTAACAATATGTTATATGTTAAAAACTAGTTTAATAGATTCATATTTTTTTCAAAATAGATAGTATAATATAAATTTTATTTTCTATAATTTTTTAGATAAAGTCTAACATTGAATTATATGAGAATGCTATTGATCATTATTCATTGAATTTACATTTTTTACCTTTGTATTCATTTTATTCATCATAGTTTCATTTGAATACATTATATATGTTTTAATAGGGAGATAGACTCAATTATCTATATGAGGATCTTCTAAAGATTCATCAAATATATTGTTCATAAATGTATGAAAAAAAACTAGGATAAAAAATTATATTCAAAAAAGGATACAAGTTTTTATTTGATTTGTATTGATGTTACTTATGGTTGTGTAGGGGTAGTGGTAGGGGAGATAAGGGATGAATCATTTCAGACAAATTATACTATGTTTTATATTTGTTTGTAGTTATATCATCTTAAATATGAAACATATTTCTCAATAATGAAGTTTGAATCGATAAATTCCCCATCCCACTTATATCCTTATGCAATAGATAAGAGAACTATAGTATTATTACATAGATAGTTACTAGGTTTATCCTTTAAATACTATTGAATTTATAGTATGGTTTTAGTTCTTTGACCTTGGGTAATAATAAAAGCTGAGCTAGTGATTATAACATAATGGGAGAAGTGTTAAAGACACAATTATAACATTACGTTTCACTATATTACAAAATTTTCATTCATAATATGGGAAGTGTTCCTCCATTACTCATGTAAAAAAATCTTATCAAAATTCATTAAACCTCCATAAGAGAAGACAAAATTGTTTATATTTGAACCATCAGTGGTAAAAAATACCTCTAGGAATACTTGAAACTATCTGATTTATGATTTACATTCCTTGGAGTAAACACAAATAAGAGATTCTTCCTTATGAAATTGATCTTTCACTACCTAAAGAAATTAATCAGGGAATAATGCATGATACTAATATTGAATCTCCATAAAGACACTATGTTTTTTATCATAGACTTTTTATCATTTTCCAAGGGTCAAAAAAATAGAAAACTAAAATGGAAATAGTATTTGTACCCTACTCTGTATAATAATATTTTTACTTGAATTTTTTAATAGTTTATGTATAATCTAAATAAAACATAGTTTTAAGGTATTGAAATTCATCATCGAAATACAACATATCTTTTTTAATAGTACATGTATTGAACTATGTCCCTCTATTTATTGGTTATTTTGATTTTCTCAACTTGAAATCGATTGAACTCTCTCTGATAAAATACATATTCTCTATTTGTATACTATTTTTATATATTCACTAAATTACAAGAAGAATAAATTTAAATTTCTATAAATTGTGATAATTTATAACTCCTCAACTATGGACCATTAATTCCATGATCATTCATCATCATTCATTATATCTGTTTCCTTTTAAATTATTGAAGAATCAATTTTTTAAAAAAATCCACACTACAATTAAATTTTCTAGAATACTCAACATTAATATTCTTTAAAATATTTTAAATCCAATTAATCCATGTAGTCCCCATATTTATAAAAATCATACTACCTACTAGTCATGCATGTTCCTACTTTTGTGAAAAATACTCACATATCTTACCCATTTGTCACTATTATAATCCAAATAATAATATTATTATATATCTATAATTTATATATTAATTTATATACCTTAATCAGATTTAATGACTCAAAATATTTTAAATCATATTTCATTAGATGTATTACTACGTAGAAATTTATTATTAACTTCAATAAAATGTCTTAAAAAAATAATCATAAATGACACCTTTAAAGCATTATGAAGTGATTAGTTTCATTTTTGATCACTCCACATACTCTTATAATCCATAATTACCTTTTCTAATGTTATTGTTTCAACAATAATCAATCTGAGTCACTTTCAAAATTTATTTCATGATTAATAAGAAAAATATATAAAATATACTTTATATGAATCTAGTGGTCTAGTGGATTTGGATGATTAGAAACATCATATAAAAAGTTAATAAATATGTACATTATATTTATTTAATTTAAAAAATCATTCCCATTAATCCCATTTATAGTCTCTTAGATGATTTGATACCATAAAAAAATCATAAAGGAACAGGTTGAGATAAAAGGTCTAGTATGTGAACAAACATGATCGTAAAAAATAACCGTTAATATTAGATATATAACAAGATATCATAAATTGGAATATCTTATATCATCAAAATGAATATTAGTATAAAATGATGACATCATAAGATAATTCAATAATGGAGATGTGGAAATAATATATAACATGACATCATAACTATAAGATATGGATCACCACCAAAAGAACATAAATATATGCACTCGGTTAACTAGCCATGAACCATACATGGTATCTCTTCAGATAAAACCATAACTAAATAAATTGGGGTTGTGATGTTTAATTGGTTCCCACATGTAAAATCTATATCATTTATTTTCATATAAGTTCCAAATAAGTAAATCAACCATAATAAATAGTGAAAATAAAAATCCATAAAAAGGAAATGGGTGATATAATCATGTAAAAGTGCACAATGGAATGGAATATCATATATATTCTAATGTAATATGGGATACAATTATTCATATACAATATTTAATTAATGTAGAATCATAAATCATGAAAATAAATTTCATATTATGTGGTAGTATACAAAAATTGGGGACATATGTTTTGAAATAAACCTATAAATTTATGTTTTTAGAAAAATGATTAAAATCATATAAATAGTCTAAGAGAATAATAATTTTTGTAAGAAAAAAAAATGGTCTAAAATTAGTTTCTATAGAAAAATTTGTTTTTTTATAAAACCATTTAATGATAAAAAACATTATATAGATTTTTATAAGAAATTATATGAATTAAATCGATTCTTTTTAAATAGGTATACATAAAAGAAGGATTTGATGATTAAACTTGAAGAGAATTTGTATCCCCCATTATAAAAGGTAATTTTTTCTACATATTTTAATTAAGGAAAATATATAAAAAATATAGAAAAAAAATTTGATGAATATATTGGAAAAGGTATAAAAATAAAGAGACCATGTAATGAAAAAGTAAAATTTTTTGTTCATAATATCACTTTCCTTATGTCCTTGATAGGATTAGTTAGTTTTTTTTAGCCCGATGAATAATATAAAAATGTTTACTAACATCATACATCAAAATTATTTTTCTGTAAATTATACGTTTAAATGTTATTTTTAATATATGTTAATCATTTATTACAATTATTATCGACCACATGGTATTGTTCAGTTGATCTATTTGAAAAAACACTAAATATTCAACCATTATTCATGGGTTCACTTTCGAGTTCCAAAATCCCCATTATAGTAATGTTATTGATTCACTATTATTCCATTATTATAAGAACATTGAATAATAATATATTCCCAAAAATAGTTTTAAATTTACAAATATATCCCAATTAACACATTTTTAAGGGTTAAATTACGATGATTATTTACTCTTAATATATTTCAAGTAATGCTAAAATGATATTTCCAAAATTTTAATAACATTATAAATAATATATTTTTTCATTGTAATATTTTTAAATACAATCCATGAAAGTAAGTGATGGAAAATGATATTTTTTTTAATTGAGATGACGATATAAAAAAAAGTGGAAAATAAATTAATATTAGAATAAAGGGAGTGAATGATATATATTAGATATTCCTTAAACATAATAATAATTTATTATATTTATAATGATAAATACATTATGAAATTTTTTAATGAATAAATATAGAAGAGGAAGAAGAATAAATGAATTTAAAGAGTTTAGTTTAGAATATTAACTCTTTATTTCGATGTTTACTCTTAGCATACAACCTAGGTATCCATACTTTGGTATTTTGGTAATAGTAGTACTAATCAGTTATTTTTTTTATAATTTCAAAAACATTATTTCATCACATATGACTATTTACCAAAAAGTAGTAATTTTTAGGAAACAATTTTCAAATATTAAAAATAAATTTATTTCAATGCACCGAGTTCAAAAAATTCATCCATTTATTAAAAATAATATTCAAATTATGTTAAAATTTTTACTGAAATAAAATCCATTTTTACCAAAAAAATAAATATCATTGACATATTAATATTTCTAACCCTAAGAAAAAATTCATGATGTTTCATAAATTTATATTATATTTCATATAAAAATAAATTTTTATTTTATAAAACTATTTTATGAAAATAAATATTAATTCAATACATTATAATTATTATAAAAATATATTATCATGATGATTTAATGTATGTGTTTTAACAAAAATAATATTATTTTTTCTTTGGGTAAAAAATTCATTTTATTATTTTTAACACTTTTATATAATTATATTTTGACATAAATCACTTATATTAATTCACAAATATTATTTATTAGCCTTCTCATACCTACGTTCCATGGTCCAATCTTAATAACACTAACTATATGAATTGGATTAATACCAAATGAGATGACCCAAATAATAAAAAACCTTGGATTATATCAATTCTGTAAGTTAAACATTATGTTTCACAAATAATAACACATTTCCAACACAAAATCATTTATTGTCATAAAGAATTAGCTATATAAGTAACATTTTTATGATACTTGTGAGCATTTCTCTATAATTGAGTCGCACTAGACCACCTTATAAATATCATATAAGTTACACTAATATTTATAACCAAGGGAATGTAATCATTATATTGGGTTGATCTAAATTTCATTATAAGGGATTCATCTTCAATATCTCATCAAGGGTTGAATCAAAATAATATGGAAAAGTATAAGTAGTATAGAAATATCTTATTAAAAGGAAAAAAAGTTGGATATGTCCATAAGTCACGATAGAGGGACATATAATCCAAAATGAATATGAATTAAACAAGGAAAAATAGTGCTGAATCTGGAGATTACTGAAAGGACCCATATAGAATAACTATATGATTTTGGAATAGTAATATGACATGCTCTATATTTATATAATAAAAATAACCTTTTTCAGAAACCTAAACACATGGAATCAACATATTGTAACCATATCCCTGAATTCCTACCCATTAGTTATGAGCACATTGAAAATGGATCACCCTTTATATATTGAGAGTAAACCCTTAAGGATATCCCTTTATATATTGTGTGTTTGATTTTAGAAGGCTCACCCTTTATGTTGTTAGCATAATTATTGAAGGCCTACAAATTATATTATGAATGTAATTTATGAAATCATATATTTTATGTTGTTATGGAAATCCAATAAGATTTGACTATTATGTTGTGAGTTTTTTACAAGAAGGATCATCCATTATGTTGTGTATGTAATCCATTAAGGATCAATATTTATGTTGTGAGTATAATCGATAATGAACCGGCCATTATATGGATAATAAAATATTATATGTCTAAAAATCATTATTTAATGATATATAAACCATAAGAAATGAATTATAAGGATATATAAGACCCCACCCATCAATCATCAGTATATATGTATGATAAATGATATGAATAATTTATATTTATATTGTTATTTAATAAAAAAATGATGAAAAAGATGACGTTACTTAAGAAATTCACATATCATTTCATAATCTATCTAGTTAATTAAGGTATATTGTATTGTAACAATATATCTAAAGTGTATCATAATGAACATAAATGAATTTTGACATTAATGTAGATGAAACTTCCACTTTTATTAGATAAATCTCATTGAAAAAAATAAAGGAAATATCCCTTCGTGATATGATTTGAAATAAAAAAAAATATTTTATTCCAATAGAAAACATTGACAAAGATAATTTTTTAAAATATTACCCCTTAAATCTATAATTGTATCTCAAAACATAAATTTTTAAATATTATTATATTTTCTAAAAATTAATGGAGAAAACATAAAAGGAATGACAACTTCATTAAAATCATAAGCATTTAAAATTCCTTTATGGATTCAGTAATATCAATTTAAAAATAAAAATTCAATTTGGAATATTAAAATATTTTTCATGATTAATATATAAATCATTATGTGGTATGATCATTTTGAAAACCATATTAAAATATTTAAAGGAATGTACATAAATAAAAATTCTCAATACATTTAATGAAACTATAAATGAGTTTGCATAAAATGGCTTAACTATAGTCATAAAATATGAAATTAGAGGAGAGATTTAAAATTAATTTTAAAAAATAGTGTATAAAAAACATTAAGGTGAATTTAAATTTAATAAAAACATTCACTACATGATCTTTTAGTGAAGACTAATTTTTTCCTATATTATTTTTTGAGTAGATGATATTAACGAAAAAATAAATGGTATTTGCTTTTTAGTTTTTAAAAATATATTTACTAAAACCCACATCATAAATATAGTGAAAACAATTAATTTCAAAATAGGTATAGGTAAATATTTATATTTATGTAAATAATTAATATTATGATTTCAATATTTTAATGAAGAACAAAATCTTAAAGAGTATGTATGGATATGTAAGGGAATGATATCTATTATAGATAATGAGAATTATACTAAATATAATTAATTAATATGAATAAATAAATCCATCAATGTAATTCCATAATTTTTTTTGAATGGAATTAAAATATCATCATAATATAGGCCAAAAACATCTCATAAAATCATAGTCAAATAAGAATAATTTTGAATTTTGAAAATATGATGAGTTAATAAAAACCCATTACAACATATGATACATTTTAATAAATTTTAATTGAAATATAGATCTCAAAATTAAAAATAAATTACTTTGAATACCATAAATTTCATGATATTTTCCATAAAATAAGTAATAGAAAATCCAAAAAATGTTATGAGGTTTATAATGAAAAACATGTCTCAATGAATGAAAATCGAGATGAAACATCGTTTCAAACAGCATAATACTGAAGTAGAGATACTTTTAATATGATTTTATTAAAGATAAATGGAAATAACAAGAAAAAATAGGGAATACATAATAATAAAATTAATAGTCGTAATTTACCCAATAAATTATAATGAAGTTATTAAATAAGAATTATAACTCAATGAATAGATACTGAGTAATGAAATCCCTTTACATTTTTACTCACACATAGAAAATCATGCTCTAACATCATATATAACAAACAAAAAAATCATAATAACTAATTTAAGAACCTAAATCATATTTATTACAATTTTAACTCCTTAATTTCAATTATTTATTATAAATTAAATGGTTAGTTAGAATTTCTTTTCATCATTATATGTTAATGAAATTTGTTGTTTTGTTCATTACTTAATGTCTCAATATTTATTACCATTCATTTATAAAAATTTAATTATTTATATATTTTATGAGGTAATATATTATATTCTTTATAATTATTTATAAATATCTAATTTTATTCCACTATATTTATATTCCTCATTCATAAAGATAGAATCAGTGATGATTGTTTTTATTATTTTTTATGAATAAATTTTTGTATACTAATAATGAGTTAAATATTAATATAATCTTTACCAAACCATTATAGAAGTATTTTTTATGAAATTGGCATCTAAAAATTAAATTAAATAAGTTTACAAAATCATAAATGATTTAAAAAATCCACATTGTTCTTATATGTAGTTAAACTGCCTCAATCCTCAATATGCTATAATCGATGAGAGATTATGTAAAAGGAAGTGATTTATTTTACTTGATATCATTATTAAAGATTGTTAATGATATTATTGTGATGTTTTTAGTCATTTAATAATTTTTATGTTTTTATATGAATCATAAATCAGAAAAATGGAATATCTAGTTTCTTTGAAGTTTTATTATTCATGTACACATGAGTGTAGTTATAAATATCTATAATACATTGATAAGGTATGATTTTTTTATACATATTCATAATTAAAATAATTTTTTAAATATAATATTATTTCCTTAAATACCCCATTTTTACCATCCAATAAAGATGATCATGAAAAATGAGTCACACCACATGTCAAGGCCATAGTATGTACATTATAAAATAAATAATATTATTTTTTTAATTATTTTGAGGAATTTTGAACATGGTTAACTTATAAAAATTAAAAAAAATTAGTATTATTATGATAATGTTGTAATTATTTCAATATGGGAGGATTATATTTTGAGGATGTAGAAGTTGAAAAAATGAAAAGAAATGAAAAATTAATAGTTGAGAGTTTCACAGTAATCCTTAGAATAAAATCCTTAAAAATTACATTAAGGCGTTGAGAAGTATCATTTGAGATGAAAATACCCCTAAAATGTGTTTTAGAGTGATGGGGAGTGTTTTTATTTTTTATTTTTATAGTATCAAAAATTCATTTGGTGTGATGAGAAATGTGGTAGTGATGTATCCTTTTATGGCTGAGTAGAGTTATTTTTTTTGGTAATAATATAAAAGGAACTTCATTTTTATATGTAAAATGCATGAAATTGTTTAAAATAATTTAAAGGCTAAATGTAAATTGTCTATAAAGCCATAAAAATAAAGTTTATTTCATTTTTTAACATTTCTTCACGTCTTTTACTCTTAAGGATTTTACTTTTTCTATTTTTGTTTTTTACCATGGTAAGTAATGATAACACAATTAATTTACTTATAATGTCTAAATATAATATAGTCCTCAATAAATAATTTAGACCTAATGATTTCAAATATGAAATATTTTTTTACAATTAAAATATCTTTATTTGACAAAAATAAGTTTATTATCATAACACATAACGTATAAAAATCTATTTTTTTTGTAAAAGTTCACTTTTATGCTTCACAATTATGATTAATTTAATAATATTGATGTTTGGTATTTCACTAATATTAATTGGATTATTATAACCAAAATAATAGTTATTCAGATATATAAATAGATTAAAACTAACTTCTACATTTTGTAATCATAGTTAACTGATAAAGAAAAAAACTTATTAGAAGAAAATATTAATTTTATTTTAGAAAATGATATACCAAGGTGTTATAAATTCAAAATTTAATTTTTAAAATATTTAAATTAATTTAAAGATATATATTTTTTATATAAATTTTTTCCACAAATAAAGAAATCCTTATTTTATTAAAAAAAGGTAAAAAATTTATATCATTTTTGAAATCTCTATTTTTAATATTCATCCCAAAATAAAAACTATTTTGAAAAATATCAATAATTTTACATAAGATGATTTTAATATCATGAAATCATTAAAAATTTTAATTTTATAAATTTAAAATTCAAAAATTTTATAATTTTGTTATTATATTAAAATACAAAACATAATGGGAAATTATTTTAAATTAATAACTTTCTTTGAAGACATCATAATATTATATCAGAACTAATTTAATATTTAAAATTATAGTATATTATTTTGTATTTATTGATGTTTTAAATATAGTAAATTTAAATATTTACTATAATATATAAAACACAGTAAAAACAATTATTTGAGAATGTATAATCTTTTTTATGTTAAATCATTTTTATTATTATCCTCAAATTTTATGAAATTTTAATTGATTAATATTTTTATTTATTGAGGATTTATAATTCTTATAAATTTCGTGATATTATTATTCTAATATATCTCTGCACATTGAAAAATATTTTTTGATGTTAAAAAATATAAACCCTATTGGATTTATTTGAAGCAATATTATATAGTAAAATCATAGGGAATTAGAGTTCTAGTATTGTAGTGTTCTGTACATGATTCATAATGGTTGGATTATAATTCTAATAATCATATAATAGTCAAATTTCAATAATCATGTTTTTTCATGTAATTATCATATAAAAACAAAAAAAATCCTTATTACACCCTATTTATAAACCACCATTCTAGTAATTCATCATACACAACATCACATAGAATAGTTCTTACAGT
This sequence comes from Viscum album, assembly GCA_963277665.1. NCBI lineage: Eukaryota > Viridiplantae > Streptophyta > Magnoliopsida > Santalales > Viscaceae > Viscum > Viscum album. The sequence continues at coordinate 1,880,551,936 of OY728161.1, forward strand.
CCCCAAGATAATTCCAAACATATTCCCAACACATATATTTCTTTTTATATTCATTATTAGATGGTTTATTTTCAATGGAGAATTTTTTAATTTATAGTTATCATTACGGTTTTAACTATTCTTTAGTGTTTATCTCTATGTAATATTCCATGCTATTATAGAAAATATGATTTCATAGTGTTTAATATTCCTTTGAAATGAAATTGTCTATTTATGTGGATATATCATAAAATATAATAAATTTTAAATTTTAAAATAGTGTTATTTTATTAAAATTAAAATTATATTTGTTTTTGGTAAATTAGACCCGCATTAAAAAGTTTCATCCTTAAAATTTTATTTTAGTTTTGATTGTGAAAACTTTTGAAGGGACTTCCATTTAATTACTTACTTGGGATCCTTTTTATCTTATTCAAACTTATGGTTCTTCAAAATTACACATACAAGGTGAGTTTACATATATCATATAGAAATACCACTATAGTCCAAGATCTTCAATTTATAACCTCAAATGAATTATCATTCTATAACTACAACACCTCTAGATTTAGAATATATAAGGGATCTGGTATGTAATTTCTTGAGAGGGATACATGGAACATTTCATTTACATGGGAAAGATTTTTTTTGAATCTCTAGTTGATATTCGTCTAATTTAATGTGATCAAGGATCTAGAAGGTTCCTATATACACCAGACAAAATTTTCCATTCTTCTCAAACCAAAATTCCCCCTTTGACGAGGATATTAAAATTAATAGTTTATCTAAAACATGAATTACAAGGTCATATCAACAGTAATAAGTCTAACTCTAATATCTACTCAGAACTATATTTATATACTAATGAATTGACGTTAAATTCTCCTTAATTTAATTGAAAAATTAATTTCCTAATAGCTTATATTCCCTAATTTTCTCCAACCTTGTTGTATTTTATAATTTCATTCCACATAATTCTTAATAAGGACCCATATGAATTATTAGTTGATTGAAATTGTTCTATGGGAAATATACAAGAGTAAAATGTCAGTCCCAATCTCAGTTATTATCTATGGAAAATTATCTCAACATATTGGCTGGTTTATAGATATATTTTTTAGATCATTCATCAGTTTGGTGGTGATAGGATGTCCTAATGTTAAACTCCATGTTCAATTCGTGTTGATGATTTTTTTGTAAATTGAGTTGAATCTCAAATCTCGATTAGATAAAAATAATAGTTCTATTTCCTGAAACCTCACCCCTTCCCTGATGTTTATTATTACATGTTTATCAGTTGAGAAGTATTCACAAGTGGAAAGGAATTTACAAGTATTTATAATACAATTCATTAAAACCCATATTGAATTATTCCTCATATGTTATTTTGTTTACCGTGGAAAAACATGGTGATGTTCTCCAATTTCCATGCAGGCTATGTAATGGCAGTATTATCCATAGGAACATTAATATTTCTACCATAATCTATTGACGCCCTCATCACATTGATGTATATCATAAGTCCCCTTCATCATAATATCCCAACAATAGTTCTCTTGAAGATCCTTATTAATCAATGTTCTCACATTATTGGTAGATAATTTTAAGCTATATATATTATTTAAAAACTATTTCCTTATCTTAGGTTTTGATTGTATGAAGATTCATGCACAAAATCTCATAATGTATTTTACATCAATGTTTGACTCTAACTATTTCCCCATTCTGATATAATCAGCTATATTTTTCTATATCAATATCACCCCTTATAGATTTATAAATATTCTCAAAATGGAATTTTGTCTAACAAATTTTGAAAGGAAAGATGTGGATCCTTTATTTATGATTTCCATATTCATCCTTTTCTTATCTATGAAGATTATGTCCCTCTTAATCATCTCCATGTAAAATAATGGAGTATCTTATTGACTGAGAGATTCTACCACATTATTTTAATTCCTAGTTTGGTAATAGCATCATTTTTCAAAATCATTGATTATATATGAACAAATTCATAAGTACATGTTTACATAATTATTCTTTAATATATTTTTTGAGGATCTTATGACCTATATAAATATATATGTTATTGTAATATCCATATAGATAATTTTTACAAATCACCACTATGAATATTACTACAAAAAACTCTAGATCATGTTTTCTAAGGTTATTCTCCTGAAATATTAATTATCATGAGACATAAGGTAAAAAATTATTATTTTCAGAAGTACAAGACCAATATCTGCATGGAAATGTCACTATAGTTCATAAATCCTTACCAACTTATGGGTAATTAGAGGTCATGTTTAGAGACTATCCTCTGATTTTACTCTATAAATATCTCTTCCCATTCATTAGTTGATATAAGATACACTCCCTTAGGAGTTATCTTATATAGAAAGTTTGAATGTCATGAGATGTTAATCACAGATCACTGAATATACCATGATAATCAATAGAAATTACTTATCTCCATTATATATTTTCTTATTGGACATTTTTTAAACACCCTTTTTCTTTATAAGATCCACATATATTCACTTACTAGATAAAAAAGTCCCCATGAATGTTATATGATTCATTTAAATCCTACATTTACAATAGGTTTCAATTAACTTTTTTTAATCACTGTATTTAGTAAATATTTCAAATTCACCTCATCTTTCCCTTTATTTCAGAGTATATGAAAACATATTTTTTAAATAATATAGAAAAATTGCATACATAATCTCATAATAATATATTTATCATCATCTTAAGGATTTTAGGAACATTAGAGATTCTGAATGGAATCAATATGAACACATAGTTTAATTCCATATTCAAAACTATTTATAGGGATTATACACTATATTTACCATCAGTTGGTGATATCCCAACCAACGTTCCACTTTTTAGGAGTGTTGGACTCTTCATATATGATCAAACAAGTCATCAATATTTTGAATGGGATACTTTTTCTATATCATGATCTTGTTGATTTCATGATAATAAATACAAATATTCATTGACCAATAAATCTATTTGAAAAGGACAATTCATACACACTATTGAGAATAACATGGGTGTATGAAAACCTTATTATGATTACCTTTTAGAGGTTTCATGATTTTGAAGATCATTTTTGGATAGACTTTATGTTTTCATGGGAATTGGTAGAACTTTTTTATATGTTTTATTGAGATATTAACCTCTCATTCAAGAGGAAGACCATGAGACAATTTAGGGAGTACACCAGAATATTCGTATACAATGGGAAGGAACTCAAGGTTAGTAATTTTATTTTTATCAATATTTTTATCAAGATATCATATCATAAATTTAAATCTAAAAACCATTAATGATAAAAAAGTTCGAAAATATATTAATACTCAACATTAGACATTTATATAGTCAATGAATGATTCAAGATTTATAAAAAAAATTGTTTCTCGTGATAGTTCATGTTTTTTCTCTATGAAGACATAAAATTGATGAAAAATATATCCCTTAATTATATTAATGGATGTATGGGTTTTTCGATATTTATCCATAAAAAAATACTGGGAGGATTGATATATTTGATACTCAATAATTACTCCTTTTAAAATTTTTACAAAAAGCTCACCCACTTGGTTTTGAGGTTGTAACTGAATAGTTATACTAAAATTTCAGGATTTGAAACAATGTGTAGAACCAAAATCTAATTTTATGAACTCTATTATTTAAGGAATAAATATTTTACTAACCACCACTTTAAAATGAATATCCACCTCAATAGTAGTGATAACATAAGCCTGACCTAGCTCTTTTGGGGTTGGAGGTTATTGTTTTGGGTAATCTTAGGAAACACTTTTATTATGGTTTTAGTTTGTATAGTATATATGTTATTTATAGTTTATACATAGGTCCACTAGTTTAGGTTTCATGAAAAGATTATTTACCATAATTATTTTAGGGGTATTATTTATCAACCTTCACCATTCATTAGCTTGGTAACTACATAATGTTTGATGATATATTTCTCTTTAAATAAATTTTATTAATAGATTGTATTACATAAAAAACCATGTATAAAAGAACAATATAAACCCATTGAAATAATATTATGTGAATATATTATCATTTTTTATTTAAACCTATTAAAATAATCTTAGTTTAGTTTTTGTGATTTTTTCTAATAAGATTTATTTTCCTATGAATAGAGAAAATACCAATTTTTCTAAAACTACCGTTTCTGTTAAATATATAAATAAAATATTAATGATATATTATATTTAGGATTTAGTATTATTGTGATATGTGTTTAATTTTCTACATTAATAACATTATTTTATAAAAAAAATATTTAAGACTATTTTATGCATAAAAAACATTCTCGAAAACCAATTTTCGTCACATTTTACTAGTTTATAAGTAAATTTTATTTCAAAAAATTCTAGCTATTTTATTTAATAAAATTTATTCTATATGTGGAATAATTATGTTCAATTTATTTATATATATTTCATTTATTTTTGGGATTTTTTTAAGAGTAATCACTGTAATCTTTATCACCTTGGTTAATGGTAAATCATGCAAGTAAAGTTAAAAATAATTTGATAAATCATTAAAAATATTTCAAAAACCATAAATTTTGAAATAATTTTTTATATTTGATCTAAAATTAAAAAATTATAAAAAATATGATATTTTATTATAATTTATCTTTGCTTTTGATATTTATAATATTTTAATAACGTTCAATGTTATAAAATTTCACTCTCTTACTAATAATAAATATAATATACTTTCATATGTTTTAGAACAAAATATTTTATAATCTAAATATTTATATTAAATATATCTTATTTTTATGATGTTAGTTTATTTGTAATTTTTAATCAATAAATTGTTACTTTAAATGCTTAAGCAATGCCGATAGAGTATTTATTCAATTAATAGTGAAATACAATATAATATTTTAAAAATAATTTATATTTTAAATATTTGATTAATAATAGTATTCCAATAATTTTATTGATAAATATAACATATTACTGATGTTTTAGAGGATTTTATTTTAATAATATCTTATATATGATGTTTTTAGAGTCAAATTAAATGAATAGTGTCAATAAATTACATTGATGATATTTTTTGAAAATAATATTATATTAGTTTTTTGAAACATTATAAAAATATTTAAATAGACCAATTGGGATATGATATAGTAAAATAATTTCATACCTTTGATATTAATTATAATATTTTTCATTTTTGATAACTTTCTCGACTCTTATAGTGTAAAAAATTTATTATCACCAAATTGTCAAATGGGTTATTTGGGGTTTAAACAAAGAGATAAGAGTGAAACCAAAACATAACATGTCTAATATTAAATAAATGAGATTATTTAGACTATTCCACATATCACATGTTAATATATAAATTTGGATAAATTCAAACATGAAAAATTACATATATTAATTCAATACATTAAAAAATATCATGAATTCCTCCCTCACATATAAATTGAAGCCCATTCACTATTTTTGTTAAAAAAATAAATAAATCAAAGTTGAACAAAAACCACCCAATTCGCTTCCCAATATCATTATTCAAATCATAAAACTATTGGTATTCCCAAATTTATAACCCTAATGTCCCTATGAAGATATCTAAATGAGGTTTCCCTAAAAGAATATAATAATAATAACTAATATATTCATTTCTTAATTCTTATTTTTCAACCATAAATTATGTTATAACAATTAATATATAACAAAATAAGTATCTTATATATAATTATATTTTATTATGTTGAAGTTATAGTATTTATCTATATCCTTCAACACTAGAAGCAATGATAATAATAAAATATTGTTATTAGATGGATGGTAGAATGTTTTAAATGGATAATATATGAATTTATATATAGGAATTTTATTCTAGAATATTATTAAAATATTTTAATGCTTATTATATTGTGTTTTACCAAACATAAGAGGGAATTGAAACTTGATGTAATGGAATTCGTCTCAATTTACACTCCTTTGAGATATATTTGGTATTATGGACCTAGTTGATTTTATGTGGTGGATATACCAAAAGTATGATGTATTTAATATGATTACCTATTTATTAATTATGAATGATGTTTAAAATATTTTATGTTAAATTAAGTTTTTTTAGTTTAAATGTTCATAAATAGGTAATAATTTATTTTTCAATATCTTATTTAGGATTAAATTTAATTTTATTGAAGGAATCATATATTTTATCCATCGAAAGCCCCATATATTTTATAATCATATATATGAATAATCATTTTCTATGTTTTATATAACATTTAACATATTATCAATTGATTTTTTAAAAAAAAATATGAACTTATTTGTAACACCCCAAGCTTTCACAATACGCTTCTCTTTCAATAATACAATAGCTTTCATTGTACGCAACTTCGAGATTCTAACACACTACAACCAATCAAACTAGACGTTATTAATATTAATACCTACATTTGGAAATTTAATAAATTTTATCTTTCCAAATGAAATTATTTTTTTGGATTCGGAATATCGGAATTAGCCTATGTGGAATTTTTGGTATTTTTCTATGAACTTCCAATTTTTGATGAATAGTGAAAAATACTTAAAAACAACTTTTTAAATAAAAACAATTTATAGTGATAAATTATAATATTGAGTTTTTTTTAAAGTATAATTAGAATATAATTTCACTATTTTATCCAATGGTGGTCATTAGAATTAATTTCACTTTGAAATTGGACATAAATAATTGTCAATCTTTTGATTGATATTATTTCTCAAAAACATGCTATTTGTTTTGACAACGAGAATTGATTATAAAATTAATTAATGAAACTTATAGGTTTGTAATTTTGTATAATAGATATCATTTTTGAATTTAGAATATCAATTATAGCTTAGGGTGAATTTCTGGTATTTTTCGGAAAACATCGATTTTTGATGAATAGTGAAACCACTAAGTGGTAGTTAAAAAAACTGATTTTTCGTTGAAATGAAATTTTACCACCTCTGTGATTCGAATTTCAAAAATCTGAGATACATCATTTTCATTAAGAAGTAAAATGTGGTTCAACGAGATTAAAATAATTTTTGGTGAATAGTAACTTTTAAGTTCTATTAATCGTGATTAAAGGCAATTAGTGAAATTTAAGGTAAAAATGACATTATTAAAATAAACAAATATCTTGACACTTGTCCTACACTTATTGGATACCGACCAAGAAAATCCATGGGTCAACTTGGGGAACCCATGGAGCTACTTGGGTAAGAAAATGACATTAATAACTTTTTATTTAAAGTAAAAATAAAATTGTCACAAACATGTGTTGTTTTACTAAAACAATTATTACATGGGGTTATATAAGTTAACGTTATGATTATAAATATTCATTGGAAAGATAAAACTATTTCCGACATCATGGTAATTTTTCTATAATTTTTAGACATTCAATAAATTTAATTTTTTATGACACCATGATGATGTAGCGATTACCTCATTGATTAACGATTTTAATAAAATTGAAGGATAATGTAAAATATAATACTGAAACTTGTCAAAAACCTTTTGGATGAGTATATTTAGAACCCCTATCACTTTATCCTATAAATATAAGATTGTGGGACCTTTAAAATCCGAAAATCATTTCATAATAATGTAACATTTCATGAAATTCCAAGAGTGCCCCTCCTCTCCTCTTATAAAAGGCCCCCACCTTTACCACCTTTTTCACACCATCAAAGCCATTTGAATCGTCCAAACTCTGCCCTAATACTCTCTAAACATCCCTCTCTTACTTCTAGAAGCCTCACTTTGGGCATAAGTCTTCCCATGAAATCCTTTGGCTCAAATCAAAAAGAGTTACCTGATTTTAAGGTAATGTCTTCTCTTGTGTTCTTTTGTTTTATTTTGCTTCTCCAACCCCCTAAAATCTTATTATTACATTATTTTGTAACAAAAACAGTATCATAAATATACTATGATGTTTTTATGAGAATTATTTGATTTACAATTACACACACATTCGTCTAATGGTTAATGAACATACTGTTTCTAAGGGTGGTGAAATACTGCCTCACGAAACGATGATTGTTCAATCTTCTTTTAACACCTCTCATGGTGGCCATTAAAATGTAACTATATTTATATATGATATATATTATGTTTATTTTATCCTAATTCTTTTTTATTTTTCATTTATGGCATACCTTTATGATATTTATTATGGGTAAACGTGATAATTTCATTTTAGGAAGTGCAGACTACCGCCCCCTCAAAGTGATTTGAATCGTTAATGCCATATATGGGACGTATAAAGGATGGAGTAAATGATAATATATATGATTTTATACTAGAATTATTATATACCTTTATATCATCATTATTTCATTCCCTTAAATATGAAATAGAAATGAACGTAGCGTTTATGCGTACGTACGGCTTACCGTCTCCATGAACGGTGCATTTCATTACTTATGTCACGACCCGACCCAATGGGGCTCGAGCCTCGACTCCCCAAGCCCGCCTCCAATAGGATAGGGGCTGGCGACCAGCGCCGAGTAGGATATCACACACATGGGAGGCATTAGCCTAAGGTACCTGTACACACACACCCACAAACACCTCCATGCAATAGTGGAGAGATAAGAAACTGAAAAGTAAATGCATGCATACAATCAAACCCAGACCAGAGTGCAACAGCAAAATTACAAGGGCAAAACAGGGCCCACCCAAAGGAAACTAAAAAGTGCATCCAACCTCCTCTGAAGAAGGGGAACGCTGCCACAAACACCCACCAGAATGCTCCCTCAGCACAGCTCCGGTAAACACCCCGGTCAACTCGCTCATTAAGCTCCGCCTGCTCCGGGTCCTCCTGGGACTCCGTCAAAAGGCCTGTGGTCTGCACAAGACACAAACATGTGCGGGAAAAGCCCGTGTAGGGGTGAGTATAAACATACTCATTAGGCACCCAAAAAACCCAAAACCCAAGGGAGCAACTGAAAGGCAACAGTCCGCTCAACCCAGCCAGAGGGAACCCAGACGAGAGAGAAACTCCATCTCGTGACCATCCTCGGCTAAACACAACAAGTCAGCTCATCTTAGCTCAGGTGTATGCCTATACATACACCTTGAACAATCCAGATATGCACATCTCATGCCACAAAGCCACAAGAGGTACCGACCTCATCACCAACAACTGTCCCAACCAGGAGAGTACACCACGAACACTGTCATAGCAGATGACACTCATCCGAGAGATGCACTCCATCGGGTCCCAAACAAACATCTCAGACGCTCACCTGAGAGACCACGCTCATCAGATAACATCACTGAGGAAACCTCACTGAAACAACATAACAACCAAACTCCACGGATAGGGGATCACCGCTAGGGTCTGCTAGGGGATACCAAGACCCACTCCGGTATACATAGCTCACAGATAGGGGATCACTCCCAGGGTCCGCTGGGGGATACCACGACCCGATCTGGCATACGTAGTTCTCACAGATAGGGGATCACACCCAGGATCCGCTGGGGGATACCACAACCGGATCTGGCGCTCGACAGAATCTCCACACTCAGATAGAGGATCATCGTCCATATAGAGATGGTCACGACGATACCGGAACCCTATCTGGTATAACTCGTGATGTAGGGGATCGAACCGACGATGCCGCAACCCTACTGAAACCACGCGCTGAGTAGGGGATCGCATAACCAACGATACCGTAACCCTACTATAAACCACATGCTGAGTAGGGGATCGTATACCCGACGATGCCACAACCCTACTGAGCACGGCCCACCGCGTAGGGGATCAAATTTCTGATGATGCCACAAACCCTACGGGGATAAGCTGCTAGATAGGGGATCGCCGCACGTAAATAAGCGGTCACAGCGATACCAAGAACCCGATCTAGGGTAAAGATGCTAGAGGATCCACTCCGGGCCCACCGGAGGGATAACACAACTCTAACAGTTTAAACATCCCATCGAGAGGATCAGAGACCCATACGAAGGTTGTGATACCACACGAACCCTCGTAGGAACGAACCAAGGGAGAACCCTCAACCACTGCTAGTCCAAACGTCGCTAACTAGAGAGACTCGCCCCAATGCCACACTGCGCACCTCCGAAGCGAAAACTGAGGCCACCATCGCGTTCCACGTAGAAAAACACGCAGGATAGGCTGTTTACTCGCCCGAAACGGATCACCGGTGAAAAAGGCACTATTCACCATAGCTAGCTCGCGCGGGGGCCACACAACGATCCTGAAACCCATCGAGCGGATCACACCACGGCGATCCCCTCAGAAAAACAAGCGGAATCGACTACTCGCTCGTCCAAAACGGACACCCGGTGAAAAAGGTACTATTCACCGAAGGCCAGCTCGGGTGGGGCCCATGCCTGGATTCTGAAACTCATCAAACAGATCGCACCATTGCGATCCCCTCGGAAAAATACGCAGGGTCGACTATTCATCCGCCAAAATCGGACTCCTGGTGCAAAAGTTGTGTTTCCCCGCAAACGCCAAAACCCGGCCTCATGGGGCCTGCACCCCGTTCTCAGTCCCAACACCCGTAAACCATCTCAAAAAGTCCGTCGTACCATCAGGGTCTCAACGCCACTGACGGCTCGTCAATCGGACGCTCCGGGTAGAAGTTACCACGGCCCGAAGTCGTAAAATAATAAAATAATATTATTTTTTACGACGTTTCTAGATCCCGGGCCACGATCCCGAACCTTGAAACCCTCAAACCCACACCGGAGGGTTTGCCTCATCGTCAGGGTCGCGTCGCCGCAAACGGCTCACAAATCAGAGTTACGGTTTGCGAGTTACGGGGGTTTAAAAAACCCTCGGAAAATCCTGGCCGGATCACCGCCAGCCTCACCGGAAACCACCGCGCCGCCGCCGGATTCCGCCGTGCCGCTGCCGCCGTCGCTGGAAACCGCCGCGCCGCCACCCTGCCTCGCCGGATTCCGCCATGGCCGCCGCCGGAATACTTCCAGGGACCCCCAAGAGCACCCCGGTGCTCCAAAATCAGATCCGAAACATGTTTCGGAAACCTCGGGACACAAACTATACAACCCTTATAATGATTTAAAGAAAAACAACAAATAAACGGGGTCCGGGATTTCAAAACTCAAACCGCCTACCTCGCGGGCGAAACGCTAACGTTCTGCCTCAGATCCGCGCTCCAGAGCTTCCGCTGCGCGCTCCTGGAATGTCCGCCGTCGAATTCCGAGCTCGTGGGGGCTTCATTTGCTCGATTCGGCGGAGTGGCGGCGAAGAACGGCGATGAACGCCGAGAGGAATGGTAAGGGGGGGGGGGGGCGCTGATATTTATATCAGCCGCCCGCCGGCGCCAAACCCGCCTCGGACCCGACGCCCGTTGCGAACAAAAGTAAGGTCACCCCTAGGGTAAACGCGTTGTTCTGAATGCAACGTCGGACTCAGATTTTCCATTCGAGACTCCGTTCAGAAGTTATTCGAGCCGACGCTCGCACACTAACTTCGCCACTTATTTACGAAAACACACCTGGTGGCGTTTCTCACCGCAGGCCCGCGCTCGCAAATTTTACACCCCTCCTAGGGTAAACGGCACATTCCGGACGCAACCGTGCCCTTAGATTCCCATTATGAGCTACCGTTTAGGAGATATCACACCCCCACCACGTGTATAGTATAAAAAACTTAATGTTTTTATAAAATTAATTCCGGGCACACCGGGCCTCGGAATCGCACGCCGTCTTCGCGCCTAGCTCTGGAATTATTCCTAAAAACATTCCAAAGTCTGACAGGGCCAAAAACCTAAGTCGCTACATCCTCCCCCCCTTAGAACTTTTCGTCCCCGAAAATCCCTAAGCACAAGGAAAACGACTGGACTCTCAACTGGGTCTCACACACCAGCGAGCTCACCAACTAACACTCATGCCCGAACACATAAGTCAGAGGGACTCATCCACCACACCTCAATACAATCCTCTTTGGGCGGCACTGACTCGCCTGCAAGGTTTTAATCCCGTCACCAAAAACGCGTCTCGGTGGGGGAAGGATCCCTCCTCCACATGCATTCGAAGCATGTTGAACAACACCCACATAGGGTCTTACCAACGCCCTGAACAAAACTCGAGCAAGCAACAAAAAGGACTGTACCACTAAACAGTGTCTATCAAATTACTGCAGTAAGTAGAAAAGACACAAGGCGTACCTCTATCTATCTACGGTGCCTCTAGGTCAACAGCCTCCAGGGCATGCAGCTGTCCTCGCCCTCGACCACCAGCTCCCTGAGCTTGGCGTGGTCCACCTGGGGGTGGGGGTGGTGGAAACTGATACTGCCTACCACCTCCTCCTACTGAACCAGCTCCGCCACCACGTCTACCGCCCTACAGACCTCCTTGCTCGAAACGCTGCCTCTGCCAAGGCGGTCCATCGACCGGCTCCCTCTCCGCAGCACGTTGGGTCGGACAATCTCTAGCAAGATGTCCCCGAGCATCGCAAGCATAACACCGCCTCTCCTGTGGATGACCAAAACTAGCATGCGAGCCCTGTGAGCCCTGAGGCTCAGATCCTCCATCCTGGGGTTGCCTCCTGAAACGTCAACCACGTCCAGACCCCTGAGTCTAACGTTGGCTACCAGATGCCGATCTGACCATCGAAGTCTAAGCTCTTGAGTGCCCAGCACTAACAGGGGGCATCTGCTCAGCCAGAAAACTCTCCACCACCAATGCTCGCTCCAGCACTCCAGCATAGGTGGGAAGGCACCAGGAAACCACACCTGCTCGGATGTCCCTGCATAAGCCCTGCTCGAAGGTCCGTGCCCTAAAGAACGGGCCTCGAACCATATCCAGGGAGTAGCGCGACAGGTCTGTAAACCTCGCTGAGTACTCCGACACATTCATGCTCTCCTGTCGAAGCTGCAGAAGCTCCTGGATCCGTACTGACCTCAGCGTCACCGGATAGAACTCTTCCCTGAAGAGCCGCTCAAACTCAGCCCACGTGAGCGTCTCCTTGTCATGGGACTGTGTCACCAAACTCCACCATCACCCGGCCGAACCATGCAGAATGCTCGCCGCTAGGACCACCATCTGATCAGGAGGTGTCCTCAATAGGCGGAAAACTCGAGTGACTGCCTCGAGCCAGTCATCAGCTTCCTGGGGGTCTGGATCACCCCGAAACCTCAGAGGTCGCTGCCTCTGGAACTCATGCAGTGCACTCAGCCTGCACGCAACCTCATCCTGCACCACCGGCACAACCAGCTGCTCGACAGGGGGTGGCTCAACTGGCAGACCACCTGGAGGTGCAACCTCAGAACCTGCGCCCTGCTCCACAGCCACTACATGGGGCGGGTCATCAGCACAATCCTGCTGCGGAACCCTCGCTGGCTATCATCATGGAGGCATCCTGAAATACATTCAAGACGCACCACAGTCAAAGAGTATATCTGGAGAGCTGACTCAAGAAGGACAAGGAAAAACCAAAAACCCAGTCCTATATGATGCATGTACCATTATGTCCCCGCGACCAGTGTACGAATGTCTTGAGTCGAAAGACAGGTTATCAGAGTCCTGGTGTACGGATACGTCGGCCGCCGCACCAACACTGGAGTCCCCGGCCTGAAAGCCGAACTCGAAACATCCTAACACTACCGCTATGCAACCCAAACCAAGCTCACAGCTAGACCAGCTACGCTCTGAGATCCCAAAGGTGGAACCTCCTCTGATACCACTCTGTCACGACCCGACCCAACGGGGCTCGAGCCGCGACTCCCTAAGCCCACCTCCAATAGGCCAGGGGCTGGAGACCAGCGTCGAGTAGGCTATCACACACATGGGAGGCATTAGCCTAAGTTACCTGTACACACGCACCCACAAACACCTCCATGCAACAGTGCAGAGATAAGAAACTGAAAAGTAAATGCATGCATACAATCTATCTCAAACCAGAGTGCAACAACAAAAGTACAAGGGCAAAACAGGGCCCCCCAAAAGGAAACTACAAAGCGTGTCCAACCTGCTCTGAAGAAGGGGAACGCTGCCAGAAACACCCGCCAGAAAGCTCCCTCGGCACAGCTCCGGTAAACACCTCGGTCAACTCACTCACTAAGCTCCGCCTGCTCCGGGTCCTCCTGGGACTCCGTCAAATGGCCTGTGGTCTGCACAAGACACAAACATGTGTGGGCAAAGCCTGTGCAGGGGTGAGTATAAACATACTCAGTAGGCACCCCAAAAACCCAAAAACCAAGGGAGCAACTGAAAGGCAACAATCCGCTCAACCCAGCCAGAGGGAACCCAGACGAGAGAGAAACTCCATCTTATGACCATCCTCGGCTAAACACAACAAGTCAGCTCAGCTCAGCTCAGGTGTATGCCCATACATACACCTTGAACAATCCAGATATACACAGCTCATGCCACAAAGTCACAAGAGGTACCGACCTCATCACCAGCAACTGTCCCAACCAGGAGAGTACACCATGAACACTGTCATACCAGATGACCCTCATCCGAGAGATGCACTCCATCGGGTCCCAAAGAAACATCTCAGACGCTCACCTGAGAGACCACGCTCGTCGGATAACATCATTGAGGAAACCTCGCTGAAACAACAAAACCACCAAACTCCTCGTATATGGGATCACCGCTAGGGTCTTCTAGGGGATACCAAGACCCACTCCGGTATACGTAGCTCACAGATAGGGGATCACTCCCAGGGTCCGATGGGGGATACCACGACCCGATCTGGCATACGTAGTTCTCACAGATAGGGGATCACACCCAGGATCTGCTGGGGGATACCACAACCCGATCTGGCGCTCGACAGAAGCTCCACACTCAGATAGAGGATCATCGTCTATATAAATATGGTCACGACGATACCAGAACCCTATCTGGTATAACTCGCGATGTAGGGGATCGAACCGACGGTGCCGCAACCCTACCGAAACCACGCGCTGAGTAGGGGATCACATAACCAACGATATCGTAACCCTACTATAAACCACATGCTGAGTAGGGGATCGTATACCCGATGATGCCACAACCCTACTGAGCACGGCCCACCGCTTAGGGGATCATATTTCTGATGATGCCACAAACCCTACGGGGTTAAGCTGCTAGATAGGGGATCGCCGTTCGTAAATAAGCGGTCACAGCGATACCAAGAACCCGATCTAGGGTAAAGATGCTAGTGGATCCACTCCGGGCCCACCAGAGGGATACCACAACTCTAACAGTTTAAACATCCCATCGAGAGGATCACAAACCCATACGAAGGTTGTGATACCACACGAACCCTCGTAGGAACGAACCAAGGGAGAACCCTCAACCACTGCAAGTCCAAACGTCGCTAACCAGAGCGACTCGCCCCAATGCCACACTACGCACCCTCGAAGCCAAAACTGAGGCCACCATCGCGTTCCAGGCGGAAAAACAGGCAGGATAGGCTG
This sequence comes from Viscum album, assembly GCA_963277665.1. NCBI lineage: Eukaryota > Viridiplantae > Streptophyta > Magnoliopsida > Santalales > Viscaceae > Viscum > Viscum album. The sequence continues at coordinate 1,880,567,379 of OY728161.1, forward strand.
TTTACTCGCCCGAAACGGAGAACCGGTGAAAAAGGCACTATTCACCGTAGCTAGCTCGCGCGGGGCCCACACAACGATCCTGAAACCCATCGAGCGGATCACACCACGGCGATCCCCATGGAAAAACAAGCGGAATTGACTACTCGCTCGTCCAAAACGGACACCCGGTGAAAAAGGTATTATTCACCGAAGGCCAGCTTGGGTGGGGCCCATGCCTGGATTCCGAAACTCATCGAACGGATCGCACCATTGTGATCCCCTCTGAAAAACACACAGGGTCGACTATTCATCCGCCAAAAGCGGACTCCTGGTGCAAAAGCTGCGTTTCCCCGCAAACGCCAAAACCCGGCCTCATGGGGCCCGCACCCCGTTCTCAGTCCCAACACCAGAAAACCATCTTAAAAAGTCTGTCGTACCATCAGGGTCTCAACGCCGGTGACGGCTCGTCAATCGGACGCTCCGGGTAGAAGTTACCACGGCCCGAAGTCGTAAAATAATAAAATAATATTATTTTTTACGACGTTTCTAGCTCCCGGGCCATGATCCCGAACCATGAAACCCTCGAACCCACAGCGGAGGGTTCGCCTCGTCGTCAGGGTCGCGTCGCTGCAAACGGCTCACAAATCAGAGTTACGGTTTGCGAGTTACAGGGGTTTAAAGAACCCCCGGAAAATCCTGGCAGGACCACCGCCAGCCTCGCCGGAAACCACCGCGCCGCCGTCGCCGGAAACCACCGCGCCGCCACCGCGCCGCCGCCCTGCCTTGCCGGATCCCGCCATGGCCGCCGCCGGAATCCGGGATTTCCGCCGGAAAACTTCCGGGGACCCCCGGGAGCACCCCGATGCTTTAAAATCAGATCCGAAACATGTTTCGGAAACCTCGGGACCCAAACTATACAACCCTTATAAAAGTTTTAAAGAAAAACAAAAAATAAACGGGGTCCGGGATTTCAAAACTCAAACTGCCTACCTCGCGGGCGAAACGCCGACGTTCTGCCTCAGATCCGCGCTCCAGAGCTTCCGCTGCGCGCTCCTGGAATGTCCGCCGTCGAATTCCCAGCTCGTGGGGGCTTCGTTTGCTCGATTCGGCAGAGTGGCGGTGAAGAACGGCGAAGAACGCCGAGAGGAACAGTAAACGGGGGGGGGGGGGTGTGGCGCTGATATTTATATCAGCCGCCCGCCGGCGCCAAACCCGCCTCAGACCCGATGCCCGTTGCGAACAAAAGTAAGGTCACCCCTAGGGTAAACGTGCCGTTCTGAACGCAACGGCAGACTCAGATTTCCCATCTGAGACTCCGTTCAGAAGTTATTCGAGCCGACGCTCACACACTAACTTCGCCACTTATTTACGAAAACGCCCCTGGTGGCGTTTCTCACCGCAGGCCCACGCCCGCAAAGTTTACACCTCGCCTAGGGTAAACGGCACATTCCAGACGCAACCGTGCCCTCAGATTCCCGTTATGAGCTACCGTTTAGGAGATATCATACCCCCGCCACGTGCATAGTATAAAAAACTTAATATTTTTATAAAATTAATTCCGGGCACACCGGGCCTCGGAATCGCACGCCGTCTTCGCGCCTAGCTCTGGAATTATTCCTAGAAACATTCCAAAGTCTGACAGGGCCAAAAACCTAAGTCTCTCATCACCGGAGTGGATCCCACAACTTTAACAGTTTAAACATCCCATCGAGAGGATCACAAACCCATACGAAGGTTGTGATACCACACGAACCCTCGTAGAAACAAACCAAGGGAGAAACCTCAACCACTGCTGGTCCAAACGTTGCTAACCAGAGCGACTCGCCCCAATGCCACACTGCGCACCTCCGAAGCCAAAACTGAGGCCACCATCACGTTCCACGCAGAAAAAAAGCAGGATAGGCTGTTTACTCTCCCGAAACGGAGCACCGGTGAAAAAGGCACTATTCACCATAGCTAGCTCGCGCGGGGCCCACACAATGATCCCGAAACCCATCGAGCGGATAACACCACGGCGATCCCCTCGTAAAAACAAGCGGAATCGACTACTCGCTCGTCCAAAACAGACACCCGGTGAAAAGTTACTATTCACCGAAGGCCAGCTCGGGTGGGGCCCACGCCTGGATTCCGAAACTCATCAAACGGATCGCACCATTGCGATCCCCTCGGAAAAACACACAGGGTCGACTATTCATCCGCCAAAATCAGACTCCTGATGCAAAAACTGTGTTTCCCCGCAAACGCCAAAACCCGGCCTCGTGGGGCCCGCACCCCGTTCTCGGTCCCAACACACGGAAACCAACTCAAAAAGTTCGTCGTACCATCAGGGTCTCAACGCCGCTGGCGGCTCGTCAATCGGACGCTCCGGGTAGAAGTTACCACGGCCCGAAGTCGTAAAATAATAAAATAATATTATTTTTTACGACGTTTGTAGCTCCCGGGCCACGATTCCGAACCTTGAAACACTCGAACCCACAACGGAGGGTTCGCCTCGTCGTCAGGGTCGTGTCGCCGCAAACGGCTCACAAATCAGAGTTACGGTTTGCGAGTTACGGGGGTTTAAAGAACCCCCGGAAAATCCTGGCCGGACCACCGCCAGCCTCGCCGGAAACCACCGCGCCGCCGCCGGATTCCGCCGCGCCGCCGCCCTGCCTTGCCGGATTCCGCCATGGCCGCCGCCGGAATCCGGGATTTCCGCCGGAAAACTTCCGGGGACCCCCGGGAGCACCCCGGTGCTCCAAAATCAGATCCGAAACATGTTTTGAAAACCTCGGGACCCAAACTATACAACCCTTATAAGTATTTGAAGAAAAACAACAAATAAACTGGGGTCCGGGATTTCAAAACTCAAACCTCCTACCTCGAGGGCGAAACGCCGACGTTCTACCTCAGATCCGCGCTCCAGAGCTTCCGTTGCGCGCTCCTGGAATGTCCCCCTTCGAATTCCGAGCTCGTGGGGGCTTCGTTTCCTCGATTCGGCGGAGTGGCGGCGAAGAAGGGCGAAGAACGTCCAGAGGAACGGTATGGGGGGGGGGGCTGTAATTTATATCAGCCGCCCGCCGGCGCCAAACCCGCCTCGGACCCGACGCCCGGTGCGAACAAAAGTAAGGTCACCCCGAGGGTAAACGCGCCATTCTGAACGCAACGACAGACTCAGATTTTCCATCCGAGACTCCGTTCAGAAGTTATTCGAGCCGACGCTCGCACACTAACTTTGCCACTTATTTACGAAAACACCCCTGGTGGCGTTTCTCACCGCAGGCCCGCGCCCGCAATGTTTACACCCCACCTAGGGTAAACGACACATTCCGGACGCAACCGTGCCCTCGGATTCCCGTTATGAGCTACCGTTTAGGAGATATCACACCCCCACCATGTGCATAGTATAAAAAACTTAATATTTTTATAAAATTAATTCTGGGCACACCGGGCCTCGGAATCATACGCCGTCTTCGCGCCTAGATCTAGAATTATTCCTAGAAACATTCCAAAGTCTGACAGGGCCAAAAACCTGAGTCGCTACAACTTACCTATAAATGTTATGTAATATTATAAATGAATGTATATACTGGATATATATGATATATATGATATCTACATCATGAATATAATTTTGGATATAATAGATATTTTACCACATGAAAAACGTGTAATTATAAGAAGTATATTTTTGACTCAAGTACCTAAGATCGACAAAATGACCGTTATTAACTTTAATAATTACAAAATGTTCATTACATGGTAATAAGAGATTTAAATGGAATAATGATCTTGAAAAAGTTTCTTAAGCAAGTAGAAATTAACTCTAGTTTATTATTCAGAAGTTTAAAGAACATTCGAGTCAAGTCGGACACGAGGTAAGGGAACTTATTAACCAAATTTATGTTCTTTGAATTAATCTCCTACTTTCAAATTATATCATGATATTTTTATGTTCTATCATGTATTTGTACTTTCTTTATGTGTAATTATAGTGAATGCACATAATATATGTATTTTATTTAAAAAATGATCTTTGTAAGGGACTTCATCTCAATCTCCATTCATTGAGGCATATTTTGTTTTATACACAAATTTTTTTATATGGTGTATAAACCCCTTTTACTTTTATGTTTATTCAAAAGGAATATTTTTATATGAAGCATTTTACTAAAAGAAAAAAAGGAATGTTTTTCTTGTCGTATGTATGCGGCGACAAAAACTTCTCCACCACCGTGACCATTATTTGAGTTTTGGCTTCCTCTACAAGCCATAAATTTTTTTAAATGAAAAATAAATACCAAGTTTTAATTTTCTTTTATTTTGGTATTGAATATGGTTTTGATAATTATTTTATTATATCAATGTGTTTTATTGATATCTTGTGATTGAAATGTGGAAATTTTATATTTCCTTTATGCATGTTTAATGTGATACGATTATATTATGGTTTATGATATGTTTAAACATGTTCATATGTGGAATGCATTGGACTTAATAAGTGACGGGTGGATCCCGCTAAAGCTCCTCGATGCATCGGTAGGTCTCATGAGACAAACTAGTGTCCTGGCACGAGGCCTTGACAAAATCTTATTTGTAGTCTTGGCACGAGGCCTTGGATACGTGGTTATGATAGTCTGGCATTATGCATTCCATCATTATGAATGTGGTTATTAATATTGCATGTGATTATTCGACCAGTATAATATCCATCTGAATAAGTAAATGGGATTATTTCATTTTATTTTTTCCATATTATGCTGAAATTCAAGTTTAAAAGGCTTTTATTTTAGTTATACATTGCCTTAAATGTTAATGTTTATTTATGAAAGCTTCCTCTATATTGTTATCCTTACTGAGCATCTGAGGTCACCCCTTCCAATGTTTTAATTTTTCCAGGATATGGAGAAGTATATTAAGAATGACCTGCAGGGATAATATAAGGGGATATGAAGACAATATGTTGTTGTAGTTTTGTTTTACTTTATGATCTAATGTAAGACTTATGAATGTATCTAGTGTTTCCAAGGATACTAAACTAATCAGTCTTTCGAGACTTGATCTTTTGTGATCATGCCAATGTAACGCAATAATGCACTGACTCTAGGTAACTGGGGTCAGGGCGTTACAGTTGGTATTAGAGGCAGTTTAGTACTAAACTTGGAAGCTTGATTTAGATAAACTCTGATTAAAGCACATAGCCCTAAGATAGTCTTTGAGGATTAGTATAGAAGAACTTCCTAGAATTTTGGTAATATAAATATTTTCTGAGTTTTTCGAGAAATACATCTTTGTCTGGATATGAGCAGGTAGAGGCGGCTCTGGCATAGATGTACCTAGGGGTAAAACCTGAAAACACCGCTTTGAGCTAGACTCGAATGGGAACTGGTGCATGACAACGGGCCTTGCTGCACTCTTGGTTATGACACTCCCGGGGGATATGCTTAGGATAATTCTCATTTTATTTACAAACCATTATGAAAGGTTTATGAGTATATACTTCCTCAAAGAAAATATTTTTATGATTATAGTTCAATTTATGTTAAGTGTTTTACAAGTATGGAAATATGTATTTTGATTCAAAAACTAATCTAGCTTATGCCATTGTTTAGAAATGGCGCCTAGTGGGAGGAATGGAAACCATATCAATGAACGCACTCCATGTAGGGATTTTCCTCTTACTGAAGATAATTATAATGGATCTAGTGATACAAATGGTGCTGATCAGCTTATCACCATACTGGGAAAACTCACTCAGGTTATGAATAATAACCTTACTCGTATGGACCACCCTGATCCGCAACGTGGAGGATCAATGTTAGACCGCTTCATGAAGAAATAACCACCAACATTTAATGGGGGTACAAATCCATTAGTAGCTGAGCAATGGATAAACTCCTTAGAGAAAATATTCCTCGCCTTGGGGAGTAGCGAAAGGGAGAAGGTTGTCATGGCAGTTTACTGCCTCAATGGAGATTCCGATCAACGGTGGTTGCTGATTCAAAACACAAAGGAAGATGAAGAAGTATCATGTATGGAATAGAGGGAGTTTAAGGAAATTTTCTTAGAAAAATACTTTCCACATGACCATCGAGCAGATATGGAAAGGAAATTTCTAAGTCTGAGGCATAAGGAGGATGAGAATGTCACAAAGTATGAAGCTAACTTTAAAAGGTTTACGAGGCATGCTGCAGATTATATACATAACCCAAGAATTAAGATTGATCGTTTCTTTGATGGGTTAAAACGTTTCTCCATAAAGCATTAGTGTCACAATCTTTCTCAACATACGAATATATAGTCTCTTGTGCTATCAAGACAGAAAAGGAATTATCTAAGTCTTATGAAAACAAAGTAAAGCAAGAGAAGAAGAGATCAGTGGAACAAGAGACAGATAAAGGGAAAATGGGAATGAAAGATTTTTCCATTATGCGATAATTGTGGGAAGATTCACCCATGTACTTTCCTAAAATGAATGGGAGTTTGTTATAAATGTATAGAAAAAGGTCACCAGGCTCGTGATTGAAAGGGAAAGAAAGAGGCTATCAATGTTGAATGCTACAATTGTAGAGAAATGGGGCATTATGAAAATGAATGTCCCAATCGTCAGGGAAAATTACCTCAAAAAAGGCCAAGGGATCAAGGAAAATATTATGTTGTTACTACAGTTGATGTGTAATAATTAATGTATTGGTGCTTTTGGACTCAAGGATTATATTATGGTTATAAGAATAATGTGATATATATAAGGATTGTACTATAGTACTTGTTTTTTCATTAAGGTTTTAATATGATGAAGGTAATCATATTTTTATATGTGACAATAAGAGAAACATTACTTTGTTTGGGAAATCTAATGATACAATGGAATTTGGAATTTAGAGACCTTTTAGAGAAGGTCTGGACATAGGTATTTTGGATAACTATAAAGGTTGGAATGGTTTAAGTTGAACTTTTGATAGTATTGTTTAAGGTTAAAACATTTATGAACATTATTTTTGGAATATTATAATACTATAGTTTTAGGAAAAGGACAACCTGCAGGTTGGGGGATAACCAGTCATGTAGGACAAAGCTGCATGAATCGAACCCACAACCATAGTGCGACAAGCCTTTATTACCTACCACTAGCCTACAGGATGTTCCTGGTTATTACAAAATAGTTTTCCTAATCTAAATGGTATGTGTTAATATTTGGAACCTTGTACGATTAGGATAAATATAATATTTTTGACTGAAAGATGGGTTTGTGGTAAAAATTTATCAAATAATGAAAGTCTACATGACATGTATGTATATTTCCTTACAATATTTATAAATATCCTATCTAAATTCCTCAACTTTATGAAAGGTAACTTAAAACAAAAACGTTGTCAGTTAACTTTTCTTACTGGGGAATCAATGATCGTTTAACCAATCACAAGTTTGTGATTTTATTATAGTTAACTTTATCCTAACCTAGTTTTCTACAACTCTCCATCAGACCTTGATGGTTTGTTTTTCCTCCATATCCATATTTTCATAGAATCCTAGTATGGGTTATCTCAGGTGACCTTTGTACTTCTCTTTCTTTATTTTAAAGTTATATTTTTATTAACCTTATTTCCAATGTGGGTTTTCCATAAAGGTATTTTCTATTTTCAACCTTTTATTTTCAAAGAAAAATTTTAAATTGTGAGGATGCAATTTATTGAAGGAGGGGAGAATGTAACACCCCAAGCTTTCATAATACACTTATCTTTCAATAATGCACTAGCTTGCATTGTATGAAACTTCGAGATTCTAACACACCACAACCAATCAAACTAGTCATTATAAATAGTATTACCTAATTTTTCATATTTAATTAATTTTATCTTTCAAAATGGACTTTATTTTTGGATTTGTAATATCAAAATTTGCCTATTTTGAATTTTTGGTATTTTTCTAAGAACTTCCAATTTTTGATGAATAGTGAAAAATACTTAAAAACAAATTTTTAATTAAAAACAATTTATAGTGATAAATTATACTATTTAGTGGTTTTAATGTATAATTAGAATATAATTTTACCATTTTATCCAATGGTGGTCATTAGAATTAATTTCACTTTGAAATTGGACAAAAATAATTGTCAATCTTTTGATTGATATTGTTTCTTGAAAACACGCTATTTGTTTTGACAGCGAGAATTGATTAAAATATTAATTAATGAAACTTATAGGTTTGGAATTTTGTAAAATAGAAATAATTTTTGAATTCAGAATATCAATTATATCTTAGGGTGATTTTTTGGTATTTTTCTAAAAAACATCGATTTTTGATGAATAGTGAAACCACTAAGTGGTAGTTAAAAAAACTGATTTTCCATTTAAATGAAATTTTACCACCTCTGTGATTTGAATTTCAAAAATATGACATACATAATTGACATTAAGAAGTAAAAAGTGGTTCAATGAGATTAAAATTATTTTTTGTGAATAGTAACTTTTAAGTTCAATTAATCACGAATAAAGGTAATTAGTGAAATTTAAGGCAAAAATGATATTATAAAAATAAAAAAATGTCTTGACACTTGTTCTACACTTATTGGATGATTCATTTCCGACCGAGACAATCCATGGGGAAACTTGGGGACCCCATTGAGCCACTTGGTTAAGAAAATGACATTAATAACTTTGTATTTAAAGTAAAAATAAAATTGTCACAAACATATGTTGTTTTACAAAAACAATTATTAAATGGGGTTATATAAGATAACATATTGACTATAAATATTCATTGGAAATCTAAAACGATTTCCTACATCATGGTAATTCTTTTATAATTTTTAGACATTAAATAAATTAAATTTTTATGAAACCATGATGATGCAGTGATTACCTCATTAATTAATGATTTTAATAAAATGGAAGGATAATGTAAAATCTAATACTTACAATTGTAAAAAATATATTGTATGAGTATATTTAGAACTCTCATCACCTTATCCTAGAATATATAATTGTTTAACCTTTAAAATCCGAAAATAATTTCATAATAATGTAACATTTCATGACTTTCCAAGAGTTCCCCTCCTCTCCTCTTATAAAAGGCCCCCACCTCTACCACCTTATTTACACCATAAAAGCCATTTTCATGGCCATCCTCTGCCCAAATACTATCCCAAATTATCTCTATTGCTACTATAAGCCTCAATTTGGGCATAAGTCTTCCCAAGTAAGCCTTTGGATCAAATCAACAGGAGTTACCCGATTTTAAGGTAATGTCTTCTCTTGTGTTCTTTTGTTTTATTTTGCTTTTCCAACCCCCTAAAATCTTTTTATTACTTTATTTTGTAACAAAACCAGTATCTTCAATATACTAGTATGTTTCTATGATAAGTATTTTATTTACACTTACACACACCTTCGTCTAATGGTTAATGAACATACTGTTTCTGTGGGTGGCGAAATACTGCCTCACAAAACAATGATTGTTCAATCTTCTTTTAACACCTCTCATGGTGGCCATTAAGATGTAACTATATTTATATATGATATATATTTTGTTTATTTTTTCCTTATTCTTCTGTATTTCTCATTTATGTCATACCTTTATGATTTCCATTATGGGTAAACGTGATAATTTCATTTTAGGAAGTGCAGACTACCGCCCCCTCAAAGTGATTTGAATAGTTAATGCGAAATGTGGGACATATAAAGGATGGATTAAATGATATAATATTTTTTTTATACTGGAATTATAATATACCTTTATATCATTGTCATTTAATTCCATTAAATACAATATATAAATGAAAGTAGCATTCATGCGTACGTACGGCTTACCGTCTCCATGAACGGTGCATTTCATTTCTTACCTCTAAATGTTATGTAATATTATAAATGAATGTATATACTGGATATATATGATATATATGATATCTACATCATGAATATAATTCTTGATATAATGGATATTTTACCACATGAACAAAATGTAATTATAAGAAGTTTATTTTTTACACAAGTACCTAAAATCGAGAAAATGAACGTTATTAAATTAAATAATTACATAATGTTCATAACATGGTAATAAGAGATATAAAAGGAATAATGACCTTGAAAAAGGTTCTTAAGCAAGTATAAATTAACTCTAGTTTATTATTCTGGAGGTTAAAGAACGTTCGAGTCAAGTCAGACACAAGGTAAGGGAACTTCTTAACCCAATTTCTGTTCTTTGGGTTAACCTCCTACTTTAAAATTATACCATGATATTTTTATGTCCTATATTGTATTTATAAATTATTTATGAGTACTTATAGTGAATAAACATAATATATCTATTTTATTTAAAAAATTATCTTTGTTAGGGACTTTGTCTCAATCTCCATTCTTTGAGGCATATTTTGTTTTATACACAAATTTCTTTTATACGATGTATAAACCGCTTTGAATTTTATGTTTATTCAAAGGGAATCTTTTTATATTAATCATATTAATAAACAAAAAAAAGGAATGTTTTTCTTGTCGGACGTATGCGGCAACAATGACTTCTCCACTGCCGTGACCATTATTTGAGTTTCAGCTTCCTCTACAAGACATAACTTTTTTTAAATGAAAAATAAATACCAAGTTTTAATTTTATTTTATTTTGGTATTGAAAATGGTTTTGATAATGTTTTTATTATATAAATGTGTTGTATTGATATCTTGTGATTGAAATGTGGAAACGTTATATTTCATTTATGCATGTTTTATGTGATACGATTATGTTATGGTTTATGATATGTTTAAACCTGTTCATATGAGGAATGCATTGGACATAATAAGTGATAGGTGGAGCCCGCTATAGCTCCTCGATGCATCGATAGGTCTCATGAGACAAACTAGTGTCTTGGCATAAGGCCTTGACAAAATATTATTTGTAGTCTTGGCACGAGGCCTTGGCTATGTTGTTATGATAGTCTGGAATTATGAATTCCATCATTATGAAAGTGGTTATTGATATTGCATGTGATTATTCGACTAGTATAATATCCATGTGAATAAGTAAATGGAATTATTTCATTTTATTTTTTCCAAATTATGCTGAAGTTCAAGTTTAAAAGGTTTCTATTTTAGTTATACATTGCCTTAAATGTTAATGTTTATTTATGAAAGTTTCCTATATATTGTTATCCTTACTGAGCATCTGATCTCACCCCTTCCATTGTTTTAATTTTTCCAGGATGTGGAGAAGTATATTAAGAATGACCTGCAAAGATAGTATGAGGGGATATGAAGAAAAGATGTTGTTGTAGTTTTGTTTTACTTTATTATGTAATGTAAGACTTATGAATGTATCTAGTGTTTCCAAGGCTACTAAACTAATAGGTCTTTCGATACTTGATCTTTTGTGATCATGACAATGTTATGTAATAATACACCGACTATGGGTAACTGGGGTCGGGGCATTACATTATTTCCCTTTGGATCGTGTATATTTTTCTTCCATGATCACATTTTGAAGAAACATTATTTTAAAAATGTCTTCCTTATTAAGTAAAATAATTTATTAGGGTCATTTAATATTATCATTAACCATTTATAATGTTTTGAAGGAATCATCTTGATGTTCTCCTAAAAATACATATTCAAATTTTTTTAAAAAATATCAAAATAGATTTTTCTTTTTTTTTTCTATATAGAATTTACAAATTTTATTGATACCATTACTATTTCATTCAATTAAGATTCATCTTTAACTATTGAATAATTTTTAAAATAAAACTTTTAAATTAAATATTTATTTTAATATATCACTTCAATTTATCAGAAGGATATGATTTTATTACAAAAGATATATTTATGATGAATTGATGGTCATATTTTATCTCTAATTAATGTTTTGGTTGTTGACATTCTAATGAAATATCTAATTTCTAGAGATAATTGGAAATTAAAATTTTCTTATATATTTAAATTCTTTTTTATCATGTATATGATTATTTCCTAAATGGTTTATCTTTTCTACAATGGTGTTTTGCGATGAGGTCTATTTTATAAACTAGGGAAATTTTAAATTCCATAGTCATTACTTGATACAAACATGAAATAATATTGTGAATTATTTATGAATTATGTTCATTATTTAGAACATGTTTATGTATTGGGAATGTAGTGATGGTTTGGGTCTAGTTATAGGTAGTCCATATACGCATTGAAAGGTATATTAAGACAAATTAGTTGAAAAAATTAAAAGGGATTATAGTGTATACCTACCCTCTTATTAAACGGTGATATAAAAAATCTGTGATTATATAGATATCATGATATTTCATATCATGGAACCTATTAATAATTGTTTACTTCATAGAAAATTCATTTATGATTAATCATAAGATTAATACATTGATATTATCCATATATGCATTTAATGACGATGTTATTGATTAAATTGAATTGGTTTTCTATTATTTACATTTCTATATTTATTATTTCGTATTGATTCATGATAGATTTTGTTTCACATAATAGTATTTATGAATTTTAGATCACCCTCTATTTCACATGCATTCCCTGGGATTTGAAGAAATATATTATGAATAATGTGAACCCTGGATTTGAGTTACTAGAGTTGAGGTTTCTATAATTGGTACTAGAGGAAGTTTAATTGAAACATTGGGAACAAAATTTTTAATTAATATAGGTAAAAGTATAATTATTATAATACATTATAGTATTTGATAAAATTTATCATTATTGTGATTATCATTTTATCAATAAATATTTATGATTATTTTGAGTCGACTTTGTGTGTTACACAATCTAGTGATGGTGCATAATGAATGGAAAGAAATATTCACCTATATAAAATTTAGGGATTTCCCATATGATAAAGATAACATAGTTAGTGTTGGAATTAATAAGGTCATTGTATTATTATAATACATGAATTAGGTTTTAACAAATCACTTTTCTCATACAGACAACCCTGTTGTTCTATCGTGTGATTCACCAATTTTGAATCACTTAAGGTGAAAAAATAAATATTGTAATGGAAGTAAAAATATATTGGTGGATGAGGATTGGATTTATTTTCTCAAATGGATATTACTGGATTCGAAATTTAACAATATTAAAAAGGATATAATGTAACTCTATTATTTGAGAGGAGATGGTAATCAATGGTGGTCATTATTCTAGAACATTAATGAGTCTAAATAAATAGAAAAAATAAAATTAAAAACAATTAAGTTGATATTATTTGAGAATTATTTCCCATGATAAAATAAAAAAAATATGGAGAGAAAGTTCCTCACATTTTAGTAGAAGGAATTATAAGGCATCAAAGAGTATGAGTTTGGCCATTAATGTTAAACATGCATGTTGTGGACAATATACATAATTCAAAAGGAAATATTGAACATTCCATTGATGGATTACCAATAGTAACTAATAATCACTAGTTTCTCTATTTTTCCCATCATATGATGGAAAAATATCATGTTACATTAAGACAGAGAAATAATTTTATAGATCATATATCTACAAGGTAAATAATGAAAAAATGGAGTTTACTGAGAACTAAAAAGTGGATCAAATCAATAAAGAGAATGTTATCAATGAAATTTCCATCATGTAATAATTATGGAAGGAAACATACTAGATAATTAATATATGGATTGGTAGTTTTATACAAGTTTATAGATGATTTTTATCTTTTTAATGAATGTTGGGTAAAGAATGAAACTACTACTATCCAATGATTTAATTTTTATGAGATGGAAAATTATTAAAACTAGTTCTTGAATCCTTATGGTAACTTAATAGAGATTAATCTAATGGAAAAAAGAATAAAATGTGGAATTACTATATCCCATGATTAATTCCCAAATTATGTGGTGAAAGTTACACATATCATCAACCACATAAGGAAATATTTCTTATTTGATTCAGGTTTTAGAAAATATTTTACATCTAAATAATTTTATATGTGTTTCACATATCTTCCTCAAATAATAGATGTTGAATTTGTAGTGAAAAATCATAAAGGTACAATGATAACATTGTGAGCATATATATCATATCTGATAGATTTTTATGGGAATGTTCTTCCATTAAATCATGTTATTCTATATTGTGTTGAATTTGATCTAATATATGGCATTAGTTGGATATCTTAGTGTAGATAACATTACATGTACTTCTATCTACCAAGGTACACCTCCATGGTTTATGATCATAGAATAGAGATAATGAATCCCATGTCACACCTTCAGTATTTCCCAGGTAGGTAGATTACATAGAGGGTATATAAATTTCTCTAATCGTAGGCATTACCCTCTATAATAATATGATCTGAGTATATTGTAATTCAGCTGCATGTAACTCCTTGACATGATGTAAAAAATGAAACCAAAACCATACAATGATGTGTATATAATGTAGAAAATATAATATTCTTTAACTAAATACTCAAAATAAAATATAAGGGAGTGACATAACCAAAACTCCAAAACATGAGATATAAAGGTTCAGAACGGTCCTTGATGTCATTCTTGAGACCTAAAAATAGAATTTATATAAAAATCATATGAATACTATTATAATTAGTATGATTATTCCAAAACTTTCTCTTGTACATGTGAAAAAGAGAATACTAATTCACCCATGAGAAAATAGCTAAACCAATTGCACAGAAGAAGGTAAACTAAAAAATCATATCCTCACAAAGGAATTCTAACCAAATAAAGACACCATGTATAATTACATGATAAGAATAAGACAAAAATATTCCTAATCTAATTTCACTATCGTGTGCCTCTATCACACCCCAATGACATACGGGATGGAACTCTCATCTCTACCATATATAATCCATATAAGACCACACCTAGTCCTTCACATCATAACACATCACATCTCACCAGATGAAACCTAGGTTATCACATGACATCACACTATATATAATTTATTCCAAGGTAAATTGGTCCATCATATCACATCGCATCCTTAATGGGACTACTAAGATATCATAATCATAATTGAAACTAACATTGTTCCCTCATCCAACCATACATGACCCCCACTATAATTCATCTCTCAATCTCATCAAATGTTACCACATTAAAATTTTTACATATAACTATCACATATCATTATTGTTAATTTCTATTTGAATAGAGAGCAGGAAAGTGTTGATATCCAACAATCTATCATCACCACTATCATCTTGGAAAAAACACCCCAAAGCATTTAGTTTTCTAAACCGTGTGATCCACATGGATGGGGAACATATATATATCATAATGAATATTTAAGGTACATATTTTTATATATATCCACACATAATCCTTATCTATGGGTTCAAAACCAAATAACTAACCAACTCACAAGATCCCCATCCAATGTCACAAAATCAATACTTTTTATAGCACAACTAAATGCACAAGAACACACACCATGCCATAATCCCCCATCCACATTTCATCAACATTCCAAATTTATTTCATCATCTAGATTTCACAATACTATCTGATTTTCATTGTTCATCCCATTTATATGACATTAAATGAAAACCACATTTAGTCAAAAAAAACTATTTTAATATATTCATTCTTTGACCAATCATCCCATGACTTTAAAATTAATTATTATTCAATTAATTTGGATAATATTCAAGAAACTAATATATAAATACACCACATATAACAAATATAATCTCCATGAAAACCATTAAATAATAATACTATTACACAATCTATGCCACCACATCACAATAAATTTCTATCAGAGTCGCCCCATATCATAACTACAGAAATGATCACATTAGCCCCTAAAACATAACCACAAATAAAATATTTGGTGTACCATATACACTTATTATCACACCCCACCCCACAATATAACCCCAATTCACAACTCTATTACTCAACTGCACATCCCAAAGACTTTGAATTCAAATTCACAGTAATTTTTAAATTTAAAATTGTTTTTTGATCAAACCCAAAATTTATTATTTTATATGGATTATTTTAAAACATTTAAATTAAAAAGGAATCCATATTTTTTTTTCAGATATAAGTGGTTAACCAATTTCATTTAGTGTTATATAGAACTATAACACAAGATGATTTCCCAAAAAAATAAATTACCATCACCAAAAATACTCCTCACCTCCCTAATTTTTAGTTATAAAAGATGTATGTTTAATCTCAAAATTGAACATAAATGATCCCAAACATGAAATTTCATTCTATTTACCAATTCAATTTTAAATAAAAAAATTATATATTTAAACCAGATAAACAATGTTCCAAAATGAAAAATCATAATCCCACCAACAAGATGAAGGTAAATGAGAAAAAAAAGATCTACCACCTTATTGAGTCTTTCTTATATGTTTCAAAAAGATAAAGGATGAGGGAGTATACTATATAGAACCAAAAAAAAATTCAACACCTATACCTGTTTAGAACACAACAACCACAACATTTACCAATATTCAAAACATTGAAACTGAGGATTTATCTTAGTATAAACACTTCCCAGATGAATAACTATAAGGGAAATAGGGTTGGATGATAGGTTAATCCTAGAAACCACCATAGATTCATCAACTAAGGTCAAGGTATTTAGCCACTTAATGGGGAGTGATTTTATTCCTTGGGACACACATGGGTTATATAGAGACCCAACCATTTAATACACTACTATTATATCATTTAAAAGATAAACAACATAATAGTATTTCAAAATGAGGATATAAAGGTTTAGTGTATTGGAAAAACTTGTACTATATAACATTTACTGCATAAAATGTAAACATTTATTTAATCCATTCTTCCCCAGCTTCTTATTGTATTTTAAAAACTTCTTAGTATACATAATTACCTAAGGATATAAATCAAAAAGGGGAGAGCTAAAAGACTAATAAGAGGATAAATAAGAACATGAAACAACATAACATGGGACGATAATAATAATAATCATCATAACATTTGAATATGACTATATTCATGAGAATAAACATTAAGATAAGACTTAGAATATGGAAATTAATAAAAAAATAAAACGTCATTTCATAGTGGTTAACTACCACACATAGTTATGAACAATTATAGAATCATGTTCACACATCACATCCATTTAACTCATGTGATTGATCACTTAACTCAGTTCATCAGAGAGATGTATAATTCCGGGCACACCCATCAAATCATAACATTTATATTACACTATATAATTTAGGGCGCACCCATCACATCCTAACATTTACAATATCATGCATATCACATAGAACATATATAAAACCTAAAGAAAATATAACCCATGAAAATGAATGGATACAACATAATAAAAAATAAATACATAAACATTTGACTGTCAAAAATAAATAGTTAATAACATTATTTCCATTGAACAATCAATGATGAATGAAGTAGAAACAATTTATGAGAAGTAAAAAAGATGATGTTTATTTATAAGAAGAGTCCATTCATAATATCTTTGGTTTTATCATAAATTCAATTAGAAAAAATTTATATCCAAGAATAGGTAATATAAGGATGAATAAATTATTCTTAAGGAATATCCTTTCTTGAAATGGGTTGATATAGGGAAGAACAATAGTATAGTAGCTGGGTTCAAAAATTTCCCCTTACATTGTATCTGAACACTTTCGTCACATTAATGTCCTGTATAACAACATTAGAATCATTAATTAACAATTAAAGTAACTTTTATAGATTAATAATTTTAATTAAGGTTTTATTATGTTCATTTAGGGGATTTTGGATGAGTTATAGAGGTTAAATTCATTGTTCAGAAAAGTTTGTTTTTATTGTTTTCTCAAACTGTTCACTTGTATTCATGAATAGAAGTTCATTTAAAATGTGGGTAGACATACAGAATTTTAATTATATGTTATTGATAATTTTACATAAATTTAAATTATCATAAAAATAATTTTTTAGATACAATTATAATAAATCATTAGATAAGAATTTTATGGTGATAATTTGGGTTAATTTCGACTATTTTTTGACCACAACGAACTTGTTTTGTTTAATAATATAGTAATATTTAAATTAGTTAGTTAAAAAACATTAAATAGGATATAACAAATATAACATAATCTGGTCCAAACCTAAAAATTGTTTCCTGACCAGATCTGATGGTATTAAAGGAAAATGAAATCATTTCATTCTGGAAGGCAATACATTAACACATCACAAACAACGTTTTCCTTTCTAAAATAAAATAAGATGAGAAGGGTGTTGGATAATATATTTTTCCATAATTATCATAACATTATAGTATATGTAATATACTATAGTTTTCATACCTTGTATATGGGGATAGGTAGGATAGATTAAGAAAATAACATTAAATTGAAAGAAAATTAAAGGAAAAGAGAGAGGGGGGAATTACATCTCGAATCCTCCTTAAGGCACCTTCGATTAGTATTTTCATTAGACCAGAAGCTCTTTGACATGAAGGAGGGGTTATAAAATATTTTTGGGCATAGTTTATGAAAGTATTTGATCTTGATTTGTGTGAGGAAATGAGGGTGTGAAGGGTGGTATTTATAGTGGAAGCAATAAGGGATTTTCAATATTATATTCATTAATTTATTATTTTCCCACAAGACATGAAATAGTAATGATTCCATGACCAAGAACTATAATATGTAAATTAGAGTTCTATATTTGGGTTCTTACATCACTTATGATGTTAGGAATAGTGGATTTAAATTATAATGTATTTATATGGAAAATTAATGTATTTTACTATTCACCAAAATTCAAGTATTTCAGAAAAATTCCAACAATTCACCCTAACTATTTTTTATGTGTAGAATCCAAAAATGAACTCTGTTTTTAAACAATAATTTTCTAAATATGTTTAATTTAATTGTTATTCAAAACAAAAATTTACTTGAAAAATACAGTATTCAAAACATTTATTTACTTATTCCAAAACATAGGTACATCATACATTCACTTAAATCCTATATATATGCACTATCATTGGTGAGGTTACTATTAATAATGGTATGTCACTATTCATAAGGGTAAAAATTACTATTCATAAGGGTATTTAACTATTCAGAAAAATTATATTTGTTCTGTTAGACACGAAAAATCACCCTGAACACAACTGTGTATGTCATATTTTTGAGATTCAAAACACACAAGTGGAAAAGTTATGTTTAATGGAAAAAATCTATTTAGTATCATGATATGTCATTGTTCTTTCCCATGTGATTATAATATAAGTCATAACTATAAGATGGGAATTCCATTGATAAAACGTTGGGTCATTACATTCTTCCCCCTTATGAAATTTCTCTCTCAAAATTTCATTTTACAAAAACAAGTGAGGGTAGTTATTGATCAATGCCTCCTCTAGTTCCCAAGTTTATTCTTCAATCATATGGTTCCTCCACAACAATTTGACAAGGTGGGTTATCTTGTTGTGTAGAACCTTATCTCTCTGGTCCAAAATCTTCACTAGCTACTCCTATTAAGATATATTATCTTATAACTATAACACCTATGAGTTTAGTACATTCAATGGATATGGTATGTAATTACTCAGCAGTGATAAGTGAAAAAAATCCTAAACTTGGGCTATATTTGGTGGAAGCTAAATAAGATTGTCCAAGACTCCTATACGGTCAAGGATCTCAAATGGGCCAATGTAACTTGTTCCTACCTTCAATTTCTTCCCAAAATGCATGAATCTCTTCCATGGTAATATTTGAATGAAGACTTTATTTATAATGTTTAACTCTATGTCCCTTCGATGGTTAATAGCATAGATCTTTTCCCGACTCTAATCAGCATTGATATGTTTCTAGATTACTGGAACCTTCTATGTTATCAATTTCACAAGATCAGGTCCATGTAACTTTATTTCTCCAAATTCATCCCAATATGATAGAGTTCTACAACACTTTCCATACAAACCTTCATATAGAGCCATCTGGTTACACGATTAGAAGCTATTGTTGTATGAGAACTCAACCAACAGAAGATACTGATCCTATCCACCTTTTAATTCTAGAGATAAGGCTCTCAGAATTAGTTCATATGTCTGAATAGTTCATTAAAAATTTCCATTGGTTTAGGGTGACAGGTCGTGATGAAATCTAATTCAGTACTCAATTCATATTGAATACTCCTCTAGAATTTAGATGCTAACCATGGATCATGATTAGATAAAATTGATAGTGGAACCCCATGATGTCTCACCACTTCTTTTAAATATATATTTCCAAGTTGTTCAAGAGGGAGGTATTCCTAAATAAAAATAAATTGGGCTTTCTTGGTGAGTCGGTCAACCACAACCCATATCACACTATTTCCCTTGGACTTCTTCTGGAGACCCGTGGCAATGTACATAGTGACTTTCTTCCATTTCCACATGGGTATAGTCAATGGTCAAATAATCCCTTTCAACATTTTTTTCTCTAATATAAATTTTTGACATGTTAATAACCATGAGATATAATCCGTAATCTCCTTCTTCATGATGTCCCACCATATGTGTTCTCAGAAATCATGGTAAATCTTGGTACTCTTGGAATGGATAGGGAATGTTGATATTTGTTAATTATCTAATATCTCTTTACTTATTCAAGGTGATTAAGGCACAAAACGCTTCATTACAAATTAAATAAATCCCTTGTTTTTGATATGAAACTCTTGGAGATTCCCTTCCTCTATAGCATTCACCTTATTTTGTAACTTTGGATCATACCTTTGTGCCTCCTTAATATTCTCTTGGATAGGTGGTTGAGAAATAATTTGGGAAAGATAGAATGTATTCACTACCCTTATGTTTTCAAAATCCATCCTTTTCATATCCATGAAGAGATGATATTTCTTAAACTGCAACATGGATTGATTAGCAGGTTATTTTCTACTAAGAGCATCGGTACCTTGTTTACATTTCTAGGAAAATAATGAATAGATAAATCATAGTCCTTGATTAGATCTAATGATTTAATTTGATGAATGGTAATATCCTTTTGTGTTCATATAAACTTTAGGCTCTTGTGGTCAGTAAATATGTCACACTTCTCCCAATAAAGGTAGTGTCAACATATTTTCAAGGAAAAACTAATTTTTTCCACCTCTAGATCATGCGTTGGGTAGTTAAACTCATTGATCGTTAAATTTCATGAGTCATAGACTATCAAATTATCATTTTGTATGAGTACCAAAACGAATAATTTCTTTGAAGCAACACAATATATCATAAAACATTCTCCACTCATCGGTAATGTGAGTACAAGTGTAGTGACCAACCTTCTATTTTTCTCTTTGAGGCATTCCTCACATTCTTCTATCCAGACATAATTTATCCCTTTCCTTGTTAACATAGTTAGCAGTCATGATAATCAGGATAAATATATCAAAAAACATCTGTAGTACCCAACTAATCTAAGGAAAATACAGATTTCTAGGACACTGAAGTGTTTAGGCCTTTCCTCAATTAACATTATCATTAAAGGGTTCATATAAAGGCCCTATCTTGTGATCACAAGTCCCATGAATGTGACTTGTTGCATCAATAATTTACATTTGATAAACATGGTATACAACTTATCCTTCTTTGATATCACCAATACAAGTCGTATATGTTCTTCATGTTCCTCCTAGCTCTTGGAATGGATGATAATATCATCAATAAACACTACCAAAAATTTACCAGGGTAATATCTAAAGACTATATTCAGAAAATCCATGATTATTGTAGGGGAATTAGATAGTCAGTAGGGAATCACCCGAAACTTATTGTTCACATACCTTGTATAGAATGCAATCCTCTAAATATCTTCCTTCTTCACCTTTACTTGATGATATCCAGAATGAAGATCCACATTTGAGAAGAATTGATCCCTTATTAATTGATCAAACAAGTCATGAATCCTTGTAAGATGATAATTGTTCTTTATGGTAATATTTTTAGTTCTCAAAAATCTATACACATCCGTATTGATGCATCCTTATTATTCAAAAAGAGCATAGGTGCACCCCCATGCGATGCACAAGGTCGTATTAACACTTTTTCCAATTTTTTCTTGTAGATGCTTATTTAACTCCTCTATTTTGATTGGAGGCAGCCAATAGGGATACATTAAGATTGGAGTTTCTTAGGGGATGGGTTCTATTAATAAATCTACCTTATGATCTAGGTGATGTCTGTGTTACTCTTTAGGAAATACATAACCATATTCTCTCACAATGGGAATTTCTGCTAGGTTGACCCTTTTCTTTGACTCAACCATTTGAGCGAGGTATGCATCTTCACATGGAATCAACACTAACATTGATGAAGTATTTTCCAAAGAAGATTCATGATCGTAATTTTATTTATAGAGGAGAATGGGATGGTTTGTAATAATAAAAGATATTTTCTTTTCTTGAAATATTATATGTGCTCCACATAATGAGGGACAATACATTTCGATTATAGCATCTAATTTTGTAAAGGTACGTATTACTAGATTCAATGGAAGAATCTTTCTCATACACCAATAGGAGAAGTGTTAAACACTTGGGTTGTAATGATTTCCCCACTTGGTGTTTATATATATATATATCTCTACTTCAAGGTTTCAGGTCTTCGATTATATAGTCCTAGAAAACAAGAAAGATATAATGGAATGCGTATAACCAGAATAAAATAATAAATTTTAGATTCTTGAGTTAATAGGAAGTGTATCTTGTATGAATTCATTATCTTGCTTCACTTCCACAGTAGTGATGGTATAGCCCTCCCATGATCATTTGGATTTGGTGGCTGTTGATGCTGATTAACCTAGAGGACTCATAGTTTAGTGCACTATCTTGTATAGTTCCCTTTCTCCCTACACCTGTAGCATCAGAGCATGAGTGGTTCACTCCTTTATTCCACTAAAATCTCTTTCCTTATTATGCCTTTTCAAAATTCATGAGCACTATGTCCTTCTTTCAAACACATGAAGCATTTCCCCAACCCTTTGAGTTTGTTCCCACGATGCATCTTCCCAAAATTTTTTCATGTGGGTGGTTGAGTTTTCTTCCCACCTTTATCATTAAATCCTCAAAACTGAATCTCCATATTTTTTTTCTTATCACAAAATCCATTTGAACATTCTCCAAAATCCATCTCCACTTTGAGGGAAAACCGAAAAACATCTCCATGACTCCCAATGTCTCAAATTGCAAGATCCTTTTGAGGGTTTGTTCTTAATCCACTAATGAATCTATTAATTTTCCTACCATTATTGATAACAAAAACCGAAGCATACCTTTCAAGCCTTGTGAAACACACTTCGTAGGTTGTGGAATATTCTCCATACTTTTTCTTGAGCTCTATGAATTATCTCTCCATCTTCAAAAGAATATTTCTTGGGAAATAATTATTAATAAACATGATCTTAATGGCTTCCCATTCCATGTCTTCAATTTCGTATCTTGGTTTTGTGTTCTTAATCAAGTCCCACCATTGATTGGTCTCTCCCTCTAGATGATAAATAAAGTGTATCCCAATAGCTGTATCAGAATAGCGAATTAGAAAAAAGATCTTCTCCATGGGGTTGAACCACTATTCCCCATCTAGTGGATCATAAGATCCACAAATATTTAGTGGTCATTGCCGCATAAAACACTCGGTAGCTAGTTGCTTCCTCTTTGGTGAAGGAGGATGTTCCCAATTTTTCTGTTTATTGTTCATATCTTGAGATAACTTGGTAAACATATCCATGAATTTTGGAACTACACCCCCCAAAACATTTGGTATATCATTTCAAAAATCACTGCATTGTCACTAAAATGGGTTTATAGCCTTATTTCTCCTAGTTCCCACTAGTTTCTATAATATAAAATGCTAGAACAAAACATAAGTCAACAAGTCATGAATAATTAACATATTCATTTGTACAATTTACACTAAAATCATATCTTGTGGGATCCCTATGTTTATAAAAGATTGATTTGTACATATTTGTACATTGTCTCATTCTAGAGGTTTTCTATAGTGTTTACTAATCTTAATTCACAAATCAAATAAACCTTGACTCTGATACCAGCTATAAAGACCCGACCTTTTCTTACACTACTATTACATCATTCGTAATACAAAAAACATAATAGTATTACAAAATGAGGATCCAATTGATTATTTCCTTGGATAAAATAGGACCATACAACATTTACAACATAAATCCTAAATATTTATTTAATCCATTCTTCTCAAGATTTTTATTGTTCCTTGAAGACTCCTTAGTACACATAATCACGTATGGAGATACATCAAAAGGGGGTGAGAAAAAATCCCATTAAGTGGATAAATAAGAACAATAAACAACATAACATGATACGAGAATAATAATTATTATAATAATTGAGTCATATGATTATAATTATGATAGGAAACAATAAGAGAATACTTGGAATGTGGCAATTCATAAAAAAAGAAACATCATATCTTAGAGGTTAACTACCACACATAGTTGTGAACGATTATAGCATCAATTTCACAGATAATTACCCTAAAAATCATTTGATTCATCACTTTATCTAATTCATTGGAGTGATGTATAATTTTAGGAAAACCCGTCACATCATAAAATTCCTATTGCATTATATAATTCTACACGCACCCGTCACATCATAATATTTACTTTATCATGAATTCCACATAGAACATATGTAAAATATAAACATAAAAATACCCCATTTAAAGAAATCAGTTTCACATCATAAATAATACATTTATAAACATTTTGATCCCAAAATAAATATGAGAAAACATTCTTGACATATAATAATCAATGACGAGTGATGTATAAACAATCTTTGAGAAGTAAAAAGAGGGTGTTTATTTCTAAGAAGAGTTCATTTGAAAGATCATTGGTTTTTTTATAAATTCTATATTAAAAAATTTATATCCCATAATAGGTAATACGAGGATGAAGAATTTATTCTAAAGGAATATCCATACTGAAAATTGGTAGAAAGAGTAAAAATCCAAAGTATGAGAGTTGGGTTTGATAATTTCCCCTTACCTTGTATTCGAAGGATTTATTCACATTAATTTCCTATATAACCACATTATATTAATTAATTATCAATTATAGATCCTTTAACTCATTAATAAAATTAATTAAGGTTTTATTAATTTCATTTATGTGATTTTGGATGTGTTATGTAGTTTAAATTCATTGTTCAAGAATGTTTGTTTTTATAGTTTTCTTGAAAGGTTCACTTGTATTCATGAATGAAAGTTCATTTAGAACATGGGTAAAAATCCAGAATTGTAATTATATGTTATTGATGATGTTATAGAACATGAAATTATCATATAAATTTTTTTATATATACCATTTGAATGAGTCATTTGATATGAATTTAATGATTATCATTTGGGTTAATTTGGGCGGTTTTTCAACCACAACAAACTTGTTTTGTTTAATCATTTAGTAATATGTACATAATTTAGTTTTAGTTCATTAAATAGTATATAATACATATAACATAATCTAGTTCAATCAAATTAATTGTTTCATGACTAGATCTGAAAGCGGTAAAGGAAAATTAAAACATGTCATTCTCGAGGGTGATAAATTAACACATCACGGACAATGTTTTCCATTCTAAAATAAAAAGTAGAAGAGAAGGGGGTTGGCTGATATATTATCCCATTAGTATCATAACATCCCAATATATGTATGATACTAGATTTAACAATCATTATGGATGAGGATATGTGGAGAGAGATTAGGAAAATAACATTAAATTTAAAGTAAATTAAAGGAAAAGAGAGAGAGGGGAAATACCTCTTGAATCCTCCATAAGGCACCTTGGATTGATATTTTGAATAGACCAAAAGCTCTTAAAAATTGGTTAGAGGATATGGAAGATGTTTTGGAAGATTTTAGAAAAGTATTAAAGATTTATAGGTGTGAGGAAATGAGGGTGTGAAGGGTGATATTTATAGTGAAGGGGAGAGGAGACTTCTCAATATTATATTAATTAATTTATTATTTCCCCACAAGATAATAAATAGTGATAAATCCATGAACATGAATAGTAAAATATTCATGTGAGTTATATATTTTGGTTTTTACATCACTTATAATGTTAGTAATAGTGTAATTAAATTACAATGTATTTAGACGGTAAATTAATGTATTTTACTATTCACCAAAGATTGAAGTATTTCAGAAAAATCCCAAAAATCTACCCGAACCATTTATCAACGTGTAAAATCAAAAAATTAACTCCATTTTTCATAAATAATTATTGAAATATGATTAATTTAATTTTGAATTAAAATCACAATTTACCTGAAAAATACAGTTTTTAAAACATTTATTTACTTATTTGTAAACATATGTACATCATACATTCACATAAATCCAATATATATAATATCATAGGTGAGGTTACTATTTATAACGGTATGTAACAATTCATCATGGTAACATTAATATTAATAAGGGTAATTTATGTTTCAAAAAAAAAATTATGTTTGTTCTATTAGACTCTAAAAATCAACCATAACAGAACTGTGCATGTCAGATTTTAGAGATTCAAAACACATAGTGGAAAAATTATGTTTAATGGTCACATGGTATTTAGTATGAGGATATGTCATTGTGCTTTCAAATGTGAATATAATATAATGAATAAGTATAATAAGGGAATTATATTGATAAATTTTAGGTTGTTATATGTTACCAAAAAAATGAGTGAATGTAACAACACAATTCATTTCGAATTATTTACATTTAAATGTTTTCAATCTCTTCAATATCTTGTGATGCACAAAATATAGAGATTAAACAAAAGGAAATACTCTATTATTTAAATATCACAATTATAACATAGTCATTATGTTTATTGATATAAATAAGAATAACTTAATAATTAAAATAATAATATATACACATGTATTAAAAGTATATAATTATTATATATCTACTATTAATAAAATAAGAATCATTTGAATAAAAAAGAAATACTTTCTAAAAATGATGTATTTCTAAAAGGACAAATAGTTTACCTTTTTTTCTAATCATTTGAAATTAATATTTACCAAATTATGAAAGTTTATATGATAAAATGAAAATAAATTTTTAAATTAGTATTTAAAAATTTTATTCATGGTAATTTTTTGGAATTTTTTCTAAAATTGTTCATTTTTCGATCATTATTAAAAAATAATCATATTTATTGAACAACTACTTTTCATTTAAATTATTTACAATGTTAAATTAAATTTTAAATTTGTTTTAACGTTAAATTATTTCAACCATATTATAATAACCAAAATTTATGATAGTGGAAACAATTTCATCATGATGTTTTATATTAAACCCTTCTATGATGAAAAGAATTTTTTCTTTGGAAATCCTATTTTTCATCGCATCTGTTGTGATAATTTTAAATTTTTTTAGATAGTTCTATGAATTAAATATATAAAATTAGATTACATATTTCGTAATCAGATTGATTTATATTATCTAATAAGTTGAAATTATTTATTCATCATTACGACTAATAAATGTAGTAAAAATTAATTATCATGATTAAGGTAAAAACTGAGTTACCAGGGAGTTATACAATAAAAATAAGTGATACAATGACCTACCAATATATCCAACACCCATTTTGAATAAATATCTAGAACATACCACCAATAAGGATCGATAGTGATTCATTTTTTATAGATTTTTATTGATAAAATTGTGGCTCTAATAACACCATTATTTCTCATATACTAAGATTTTATTAGGATAATGGCCTAACCTATATCCATTTCCTCTTCTATAAAATGTGTAAAAAAATCATATATCATGTGCATAGACAACTATATCTTCACAAACTGATTTAACTCATTCTCCATAAACTCCTCTCATGATCATATATAATGATTATTTTAATATATATAATATAAATGATATAATTACACTTATGAAACTATAATATCACACATACCATTTTAAATTTAATTCAATTAAAAAAAGATAATTTTTATGATGTGTATTGAGGGTTACCACCTCACAATGTTATGTGATTCATTTTTCACTTATGATTTACATGGAATATAATAAGGATAAATTAAAATATGAGACTATTTATGTAGAACATATCGTCCCAACTATGTGAGGTGATTAATTTTCAAGGACTAATATTTAAGAATGATTCTACTAATGGATATACTAAGTAAATATATTATTTATAACATTATTATAATTTTTTTGTTGTATTTATGTCCACATTACATCAATAAAAACATTGATGATAAAACATACATGAGAAATAAATGAAATTATCCCACAAAAGAATGAAAATAATAAGATATTATTAAAAAAACAAGTGGTAAAATGTTATAAATTAAATTAGTATGCTATTATAAATATTTTTATGGTTTCGGTATACAATAATTAAATTCATTAAATCATTATACATTAGGTTAAATCACACTCAATAAAGGAAAGTGTGAGGTATGGTATTTCGTATCAATTTAAATATCATTGTGACATATTTGATAATATCCACATAAATTTGGAGCATGACAAGTGTGTGTTTACTGCCTCTAATTATGAAATGGTTTCTGATAAAGAGTTTAGAAAAATTACTATTTCCCAAAGGTAACATGATATCTGTAATAATACGGTGTGGTGTAGCAGTATCCCCAAAAAATTAAATTTCCCTATATGGAGAATTAGAAATCAGGCTATTCCAACAGATGATAATGTGAAAAGAAGGGGTATTAATCTAGTTTCTAAATTTCATTGTTGTCGTGAGAATAAATATTATAACTCTGATAATTTGTTCTTTGGGAGTGAATGGGCCATAAATTTTTGGAGTTTATTTGGTAAATTCACAAACTTCATAGGCTCATATTCTATTAAAACATCCTTTCTGGATAAATGGTTTCACGGTTTGAATGGTTTAGGTCTAGAAAATACATCTAGAGCTGTGATTCTTACTGAAGGGTGTGGGTGTATTTTGTAGGCAAGAAACAAAGATCGTTTTGATTGTATTCATTCCATATATAGGTATTTTATCTTTAAGACAAGAATTATTCTAATTGACTTAATTTGGTGCTAAAAAATTTCAAGTGATACTCCTTCCTTGAGGAAAATGTGGTCACATGATTCATTAATATCTTCTTTAGGTCATGTGATAAGAGGGAACTATGTGCGCCGGTTACCTATTAACATGGGCCTGGAACTTAAATTTGATTGTTCAAGAATTTGGGGTAGAATTAGAGGTGGTGGTGCTGTACAGGATGGTTGTGGAAGCATTCTTCTTTCATTTACTGCATCTTATGGGAGGGGGAGTTCAATCCAGCCAGCGCCTGAGGATATTAATACAAGTATCATGTTGTGTGCTAAGCATAATTTATCTCTTAGTCAAATTAAAACGGAATCCAAGATCATACATGACTCAATGAATGGTAAGATTTCACCTCTATGGTCGATTGCATATTTTATGAAGAAGTGTAGGGACAACCTCAGAAATAATTCCATACAACTTATTCATACATGGTGTGAAGGTAATGAAGTAGCAGATTATTTGGCATCCATGACGATGACTGATCAAGGTAACAACATTTTTTGTTTTTATAGTTCTCTTCAAATGAATTTGTAATTGGTGAAACTGAATGTGGGGGGGGGGGGAACATATTTTTATTCATTATTTTTGGCCCCATCAAACATGTTTGTATGAACTACCCATGTTGTTATTGGTTTTCTCGTGGAAAATTTAAAAAATGCAATACTAAAGTGAAGTGATTATATAAACATATTATATTCTTTGTGGTGCATATAATGAGTTATTGATTTATTTAAAATGAATATCAATTTATTCAAGATTACAAATGATTATTTTCATTACTATTTTTTCAATGTGTTATAATATAAATTTTTACAATGAGTTACATGTTATTGTATAATATAACTTTATTTTATGATTTCATAAACCGATTTATTGGTTTTATTATAAAAGTAGAATTCCTAGATCGACAACCATGGGATAGGGAGTGGAAAAACCATGGAGGCCTAAAAAATGAAGTCTATGGGCATCATTATTAATAAAAAGACCTTCCTATGGTAAAGGCGCCATACTAGAAAAAACCATAAGATAATCTGATGGTGAGGCCTGTGAGGCATGAGAATCAGAAATTTTGTTCCCCCCGTTCTTGGTGTGAGTGATGGGCATATCTACATTGATGACCCTCTTACCACTATGACACTAGTAGATGATGGAACAATGAATGTGAATGCAGCAACTAAGAGAATAAAATATGAGCATAAAGTCTATTTCTAAAGCATCCATCCAGATGGCTTTCTCATTACACGATCTTAAACCAAAAAGAATTGCAAGTGCCTCAATAGGGATAGAATCCCCCTATCCAAATAAGGTGGAAAAGGAAATAAAAATATAACCTTTATTGTAATACACAAGAACACCACCTCACATCACACCTACGATACACAAGCCATCCATGTGGAGCTTTAACCCCTACAATAAGGGGTCCTTTGATTCCATCGGCCAAGTAAGGAGGAGACAGTAATAGAAGCACCCACACTGCCTAGAATATTATGTGATCTTAATAATAGTGAGGCATCCCTATTATTCATATTCCCAATCAACTCCTCCATTAAGCGCTTTATTCTGAAGGCAATGACATTCCATGAGCTATACTTCCCCTCAAACCTAACCTTTTTACTAGCAATCCATACACACCAGAAACCAACTAGGAGGATGAAACCTCTTTCCATTATCTCATAAGTATTATCCCTTACTCCCAAGAACCAAAGATCCAGAAAATTATCCCTAGGAACATACTTCAAGGAAAAATTAGTAAATCTTCGAAGGCATCTCCAAACCCATTTCAACCATTTCCTCATGAAAAATATGATTGACCTATTCCATAGAGAAAAAGATTCAATATGAATATCTAGAAGCAAGATTGATACCACAGGGCTATAATTTTTCATCAGTGGGGAGAGCATGATTATGAATATTCCACACCAGGAAATTATTCTTCGAAGGTTTTTATTTTCACAAAAACTTCTCCCCTAATCATCATGCTCAACCAAGGAATGCACCATCCAGCTATACTTCAGAATAAAAGTAATCCATAGGATGTACTAGTAAACACACATATATCATTCTTCAAATAAAGCTTAATAGAATCAAATAATACTAATGTATATGAGTTCAGAATGGAGTTATTGAATCTTGGGTTCCTATTAGCCTCACTGTAGGAGATATTCTGGGTGGGAAGGCTTGGAATCCATGATTTTCCCACTTCAATTCTGAAAACAGAAGCTGAGATCCCCCTGACCCATGATCTAGAAAACCCTACTTTTGAGAACTGAAAAGAACCGTCTCAATGCATGCTAAATTGCAAAGGATATTCCCTTTTAAAGGATCATAATCAACCCTGCATTTCATAGAATTGAACCTTCTCTAGAGGTTCCAAAATTACAGACATTCCCATGCAAGATTAAAGTGAATTCCATGAAACAGCTATTAGATTATCCAAACACCCACACCTCCCTCATTCACAGGCCTGTCCAATTTCCCCCGGAAGACCATTGTTTCTTCTCCTCCAAATGCACGTAATAAAAAGATCCCATTATCTTCTCTATATTAACAATAAATGCCTAAAATACCATTCTAAAAAAAGGACATGAATTAGGGAATAATACAACACACTATGAATAAATTTGAGTCCCCACTGAAGGAAAAAAATTTCTTCTACAGTTAGATATGCGAAAATTAAGATTATAATCCACTTTTTCAAAATGGAACAACCAAAGGTGACCCAAAGTGATTGGAACCCCTAAGTATTCAAGAGGAAGGAACCACCTGTTAAAATAAACCTTGTTTCCTAAGACCATCAATATCCGGTCTGAGCACTTATTCGATACAATAAGGATACTCTTCTCCATATTAACTCATTACCCAATCAATTGAAAAAAGACATTAATATTCTCAGTGATACCCTGGATAGTTAATTTACCTCTTTTGAAAAAAATAACTATGTCATCCACATATATGAGATTAGAGAGGCCTTGAAAATTATTTGAAAAGCAGAATGGGATGGGGCTACTTTATAGAGGTTCCTATTAATGCACCTACTAAGAGAATCTTAAACAAAAAAAAGACAAGGTGGGGGACAAAGTATCTCCTTAACGAAGCCCCCTAACTTACTTAAAGAATTCAAATATATTCCACATAAAAAATGGAATGACATAGGGAAAAAACAATAGAACATGATATACATAGCCGAAACTAATAATTCAATGCTAGTGAGAACCATGATAATAAAGGACCACTCAATCCGTTTATACTATTTATCCATGTCAATCCTGATGGCGATGTTGAAGCCTCACATTAGATCATCTAAATTACAAAGCATCTCTTGTGCCAGACCAATTTCACCTTCAATGGTGCGTCCTTTGATAAAGGTTTGTTGTTTATAATATATACAAAGATGCAGGTAAGGGTACACATACTTGTTAAGAATTGTGGTCAGGATCTTGTAAACAAAATTTAATAGACTCATGGGTCTATAAAGATTTATAGAAGATGGGTCCTTCTGTTTGGGGATCACTACCATAGAAGATGCACATTCCAAATGTAAAATAATACCACCTATGAATAATTCCCAAATCAAATGAATAATGGAGTACTTCACCATATCCCATGCATCAAAAAAAGGACCCTAGGAATCCATCTGGGCCTGCTTCACTATCTATGCAAAAATAAAGAGAATCCTCGTGAATTTAATCTTTATTCAGAACAGATTTTAACCACATGTTCTATTGATCAAAAACCACATAGAGAATAACATCAAATATATCCATATGGAACATTGGATAATCTATTAACTTGTTTTGATTATGCCCACCAAAAATAGATTTTAAAAGTATTTAGCAGGGCCCCTATCGTCATCCCAAATGTTAGAATATAATCAATACTCATAAAGAATATTGGGTCTAATAATCATACAACATTCCTTGATAAAAGAATGTAAGTAAGATATATTATTATCCACCTCTTGGATCCATTTCACCCTTGAATTCTCACACTCAATCCGCTTCCATTCAAGAAAATGAACTGCCAAATCATTCTTCTTAGAAACAAGATAGTTAAAAACGTCTTCATCCAAGTCATCCTCAAGAATTATCTCCAGCTGCTCAACATATAAACTCAGAACTTCCATGTCCATAAAATGCAGGGGGAAAATATTACTCTAATACTTTATGTCACCAATAATTCACCTCAACTTATTATGTAATAAAATCCACAGATCCCCTTAAACTGGCATGAACCACGACTCAACCATAGTCTGGAGAAACCCAGATTCAACAATTCAACTACATGAAATGATGAAGTGTTTTTCCTTAGTGTGGGTAGAAGACATGCCCAAACATATTAGAGAGTGATCTAAGAGGGAAAAAGGAAGATGAGTCACTTTGGTATCCTAGAATATATAAGTAGCATGGATGTTGTAAATACATCGATCAAACCTAGAATATGTGTGGGATAAAATCTATTGATTATTACACCAAGTATATTGGTCACCTGTGAAACCCTGATCTAGAAGGCCGTTCTGTGATAGGAACAAAGAGAAGTCATTACTATATTTCCTTGGAAAATATGCTCCTCACTTATTTTTTGAAGGCTCTAGCATTTTGTTAAAATATCCCACCTCAAACCATGGAAGCACCGCAGAATAAAAAGACAAAAAATCACCACATAGTGTATCTCCAGCAAGCACATCACATTTATCATAGACAATAGACACCATAAATTACTGACCACCCATGTTCACTTCAATAGTTTTGAACTAATATGAGGAATCCCCAACCAAGAATTAGATTTTGGAATTTCAAAAAAGATAGATATACTGATTCTGTGGGTCTTTATGCATGTAATTATGAACTTTGATTCTACGTGTGAAATCATTTAACATAGAGGAAGGTTGTTTTTCTCATTCATAGATTCCATCGATATGTTTTAATGATGAAAATCATGAGCTAGAAAATAAATTTTCGCTTGGACTCCCAAACCAAGAGAATTCTAGTTAATAAAAGTTGTCATTGATAAAAGGATAACAAAATGTTGGACACTACCACTGGTGGATTTCTGTTACTTAACTCCAATGCACTCTAGTGTCTATTCTATGATCTAGTTTGAGCTCATTATGTTGGATAATGTTTACTAAAAATATATGAGTTATCCACATAAAATTCTATGAAAGGCGGATCAGAGAGAGCTAATAATAAATTGAATAGGTGAAGAGAGGAAATACCTGATGTCCCCAGATCCTTCACCTGAAAGACTGATGAATATGAGGGGATCAACACATTTTCCTTATAAGAAGGCATCCTGTACCTGAGAGGAGATGAATAGATCACCTAGTTCCCCTTTCTAGGGAGTATCCTACACCTGGTAGAAGATAGTATAACCTTCCTTTGTAATGGTTACAACACAAATAGGTCCGTAAACATAGGCGAGCTCATAGGAAACGTGATGGGGGGGGACCCCGCTAAAAGTTGCATCCACCACAATAATATCACCTCCTACGCCATGAAAAAAAGAATCTTGCAGCAGAGAGATGATCATTTCCACACTTGTAATAGAATCTGGTGACAAGTCAGAATCAATGGAAGGGGTATAAGGAAAGTTCGATAGGGAGGATGTAGATGGAAGAGGGTAGGGGGGAATATGCATATAGAAGAGGGAAGGGGGAAGGAGACCACCTGCTATGAGAATCAGCGACCTTCAGGACTACTAGGGGAGAAGAATCCCTATATGGAAAGGGAAAGGAAGGAAAGGGAACGGACACCAGCCATGATATATGAGTAAAAATTTGGAAATTGAGTTATGGGTGGGTCCTAGTTATATATAATCTCTTGATGCCTTGATAGATCTCAAGAGAAAAGATAGTTTTCCAAATGTGATTGTATTTTTCCTATTATTTGAAACTGTTATTTTAAAGGTCTTTACTGAAGAGGAATCTTGATTTTTAAGATCATGAGGTCCAATAATTAAGAATTTACATCATTGATAATTCATTTATTCTTTATATAAGATATTTTATAATTGATATTATCTAGGGGATCATTTAATTCCGAGTCTACTGATTATGTAGCATTTGTTTTCAGTTATTTACCATATCATATTAATTATTACTTGTCCAATTTTAATTTTCAAGTTATTGATTAAATGGATTGTGTAATTAGATATTGAACTTTCTATAATGATTATGAATTATTGGTTCATGATATATTATGATATACGATTGCCTTTATGATTTTTTTGAGATCACCCATCATTTGTTTCTATTGAACAAGATATGATTACGAAATCATTGAATGAGTTTTAAGGATACATATCATTTTAGTTTTTTTTATTATATTTTATTTTTATTCATAATATAAAATGGGTATTGTGAATGTATCTGGTTCTTCGGAACTATAATACTATTTAGTCCATTGAAATGCAATCTCTTATATCTTATGGGAATTTCTTAATATAAACACCATATCTAGGTTACTTGACTCTGGGTTATTATAGACGGTATCAGATAGAGGTTTCCGTTTTATAATTTAAATTTTAAAAAGGGGTTTTCTATTAGACACTATCACAATAATTATATCGTTAATTCCTACAACACCATAAATATATATCCTTACAAGGGTCTAAAGTGGTAGATATTCACTTATAGAGAAGAAATGCACAGATATGGACAAGTAATTAATAATAACCCATATTAAATCATTCTACCTTAGATTCGTTGGTAGTCCTGGGAAAATGAATTTTGTAATGTCTTCCCATTTCCCCATTTAAATAGGAAGGGGGTGTATTAATCTCCTCGTATTCTTTCTCTCATTAATGAAATTTTTACAAACCATGAAACTTGTTACATAGTTAATAATTTCCAACATCCTATTATCCCATCTAAAATATTTCCACAATTTCTTATATATCTTGGTTCTACTATTTTTTATAGGGAAATTCAAGATATGAGCATCATTCAAAAATTTCATTCATAGACCAGGTGTAGATAAAACACATAAACTCTTTCCAAATTTATGAACACATTCTAAAAAAATGATGTATTCTAATTTCCCATCATATAAGGATTTAATTTTCCTCAAAAAGAAAATTTCATCAACCTGATAACTTATTTTTTTATAATAAAGATGGTTTCATAATCATTTTTAAATTATTGATTCATCTTATCCCCTAATAATTTCCATATCTATAACTACTGGATTCAAGACTATAATATCCCTATAAATCCTTATCTACAGAAGAAATCCATGATCTATAAAACTCAAATAATCTACTAAAATATTTTCTTTCACTTGTTGGTAGTTTAATTAGGAAAAATAAAACATAATTAGCTTGAGCCATCACCTTTGTCTCATATGGATATTTTTTTATTAAATGTGTCTTAGGATTTTATAAAATATGTATATGTCACATAATTCACCATAGATATAATCTATAAATATATTTAAATAAATTATAGAGCCTCTAATAGAATTTTATTGGTTAGTTAGTTCTATTCAAGAGTCTCTAATTTCCTTGATACATGTGAAAAACATTATCTTTGTGAATTAGGAAACAACCATGTCCCTTCTTCAATGATTCACTATATATCACAACCATATATTTTATAGATGGTAGATTCAAAATTGAATCGTTGAACAGTATACAATTTAATTCCTCAACATATTTTTCCCATTTCTTTTTCCAAATGAACTAAACACATTTATAGGTAATATTGATTATCGGGTTATCCAATCAGGAATAATTCTAAGAGAATCATCTATAGTCACTTTAAAAACCATTAAAACAACATATATCAGCTATGTTTAATTCTATAGGCAATTATCTAACTCACATTATCTTCATAAGGTCAAATAATATTTCATCTTTACAGAAAATATATCTTAGAAAAGAAACTTCTTATAGGTGGAATGAAAACGTACGAAAAATATCCTGTAAATATTTCCTTTAAAGATTCTCAAGAATAATCCATAAATGATTTTCAGAGTATTCATAGCTTATATAATACAAAAATATAACACAAAT
This sequence comes from Viscum album, assembly GCA_963277665.1. Taxonomy (NCBI): domain Eukaryota; kingdom Viridiplantae; phylum Streptophyta; class Magnoliopsida; order Santalales; family Viscaceae; genus Viscum; species Viscum album. The sequence continues at coordinate 1,880,604,418 of OY728161.1, forward strand.
GAATTAAATAAATGAATAATCAATATATTCCTTGAATATTCGATTCATTATATCCATAAAATTAGTTTTTAAATTAGGAAATACAAATAGAATTACTATAAACTCATAATTTTGATACCTCATTCAGAATGTTTTCTTTGTAATGTCTTCCTTTATTACTCTGAATTTATAATACTTGTAAAGAAGAAAAAAATTGAAAAAAATTGATCTTCATGAATTTTATTGAATAATTCACAAATGAGAGGCTGTGGATAAATGTTATCTATCATAAAATCAATTATTTCCCAATAATCAATATAGAGAATCATATATCCATTTTTATTCTTATGGAAGAGATCATGGGATCCCCATGGAGAAACATAGGGGATAATAAATCCCTTGTCACCAAAATCTACTTATTTTTCTCTTTAAAAAAATAATTTTGAAGTGGCATTCAATAGGGTGTCGTTGATATTGTTCTCTCATATGGGATTAAATGAATGGAAAAATAAACTTTATAATCTAGTGGAAGTAAAGTTAATTACTCAAGATATACATTAATGTATTAATTTACAATCGGTAAATAATCTATTTTAATATTTCTTTCACCATTCTATATTGTGTCTATTCATTATTCCTTAGAATCTAATTTAATAAAGATATAGGGGGTCGATATAGAAATGTCTCATATGATTATTTATCTACTCTAAATATAATTATTTCTACATCATCATAACCAATAATAATTTACTTTTTTATAAAATAATGTTTTGAAAAATATTTTGAAATACAGTCAATATTATGGACTATATTGATGTAAACCATAGTTATCATAAGAATTATAGAATATAAAGAATGATTATATATCATAAGGTTTTGTAATAAAGGGGGGCACAGTATTAGGTATGACATACCATTTTAAATCATTGAAATTTTTAGATCTATTGCTTACCATTTACTAATGACACCAATTCTCTCAAAAGTACATGATCTTTTCCATATAGCATATTTAAAGATGTTCGTGCTAGACCCAACACATGTTCCCACATCAGAAGAAATAGAATTAGAACCTATTATATCTTATCCTGATGAAACCATCTATTTTACTAACACAATATAGAATTTATTTAAGAGTCATATTAATTGACTAGTTATAGTGCATTGGATTAGTCCCAAAATGGAGAAAGCAACGTGAGAACTTGATGATTTAATGGAAAAGGACTACCATCATCTATTTAGAAGGTAATATAAATGAATATTTTATGATAGAATTTCTTTAGGGGGAAAAATATAATACCTCAAGAAATTATGATGTTTTTACTTATAAATAAATTATATCATATTTGATGGCTTGTCATGCACACAACACTAGGTTTAATCGAAATGAGATACTATATTATTTAAACATAACCATCATAACCTAGCTGTTAAGACGAAATGTATGAATAAGACTTAAAAATTATGAATATTATATGGTTTAAAAATTTATAAAATTAATTTTACTATTATCAAATAATTATAACAAAATTAAGATACATTTTAAAAAAATGATTTCTAAAAAACATTATTTTTCAAAAATTTGGTTTAGTTCTGATTAAAGAATATAATTCAAAATGAATATCTACCAATTTTAGATAAAATATTTTATAATAAGAACTTAATTTTTGAAATCATCATATAAAAATTATATTAGGGTTAAATTTTTTGGATTATTCTAATAGGATTCATTTTTTGATTAATAGTTGAAAATAATGATTTTTTTGAAAGAAACATTTTAATTAAAATTATTGATAAAGATATATAATTTTTTATATTAGTTTTAAAGTAAAAATTGTTCAATAATATTATATTAAATAATACTTAGTTTATTTGGGTCAATTTCCCATTCAATTTTGATATTTTAACCGTATATACTTATGAGAACTTTATCTTTGGAAGTAATATTTCTCGTTGTGTCTGTGGGTATAATTATAAATTAGATTCTTCCACATAAATGATAAAAATTTATATTAATACATTATATATTTTGAATTATCATTATTTATATTATATAATAAGTTATAAATAACTTTTTTTTTATATATGAGTAGTTAAAGAAGTAAAAATTAATTAACTTGGTTAAGGTAATAATTGATTTACCAGGGGTTGAAATAAAATGATATATGATAAAATAGACTAAATATTTATAGACAACATATTATATGGAAATATTTTGTTATTATAAAATAAAAGGGTAAATAATGACCTATTTTAGAGACTTTTTTTAGATATAACACTTGTGTAATAGATTCTTTTAAAAAATTCAATGTGTGTCCTCTCCCCCACAAATAATAGGTAGCCCTTTTGCCTCTAATATTCACAATGAAAAATCCACTTGGATCTTAAAATACCTACAAAATTCAATTCCTTACTCCCCTAAACACATACTAGATCCCATGGGTTGATCAATTTTTTTTCTTATGAAGTATTTTTGTCCAAACATAATAATTTTTTATAAAGAAGATGTAATGTTCTTAAATGATAGTTTTTATTTTATTTCATTTCCAACACATTATAATAATATTAAAATATCTTATAATAATAATAGATTATATACCCTATATATATATTATTATGTTAATAGAATAACCAATATCAATATTCTCTTCCATCAAATGACCAAATAAATCATTGATCATGTGTGTGACAAACTACTTCCATACAATCCGATGTAACTCATTTTACATCAAAACCTCTCATGGTCAGATTAAAGATGGGTTTAATGTAAATATAAAATATTTTGGATAAAATTATACATATTTAATTTTAATATCACATATGAATTCTTATATTCCATTACCTTTAAAATGTGATAATGTTGCTTGTATATACGATAGACTATCATCTCACAAAGCGATGTGATTTGTTTTTCACATAAAAATTGCATGGAATTTAATAAGAACACATTTAATAAATATATGTAATATTTATGACATGATATAAATTCTTTATACTTAATATATCTAACAATTATTCCCACTTTAACCTATTAAGTGAATGATATCTTTATTCTTTTGTACGTATGACCAATCGTCTCCATGAAACAATGTAATTCATTTTCCATGCCAAAAATTTATGAATGGTTATAATAATATATCTAAAAACAAAAATGATATTTATAACATTTTTATAATAGTTTAGATGATCAATATTTCCCTTATGTACAAGAACTATAATATTTTTGACGAAACAAACATGAGAAAAGAAAGAAATTATGACCTGAAAAAATTATAATAATTACATGTTTTTAACAAAATAGAGGTAAAATTTTAATATATAAAATTATAAATACGGTTATGGTTATATTAGAAATTTATAAATTGCATTAAACAATTATAAAGGTTGGAAAATGACAATAAACCAACAAAAAGTTTGAGGTAATGGATTTTGTTTCAATTTTCATTTCATTTAGGAATATTTATTAATATGAACCTATTCAATTTTATGTGGTGAATATACTACTAAATTGATGTATTTAACATGAATACTTAATTATGCATGATTATTAATTTGTTTTTTAATAATTAGAATTTAAGTGTTTATAATTTAAAATTTACCAAATGGTTAATTTTTTTGTACTATCTCACTTTCTTTTGAGATTTCTTATTATCTTTTAAAACAATCACTTTCTTATGATCGTTTTTAATTGGGAACTATATTTCTATTAAATATCAATACTATTTTATGATGGATATTATTATTTCGAAAACCTTGTACCATTTTTCCATATGTTGTTTACTTTAATAGTAATTTGATTAATTAGGGAAATATTGAAAAGTCCATATCCTTTACAAAATAAAGATATTTTATGATAAAGAATATTGATTCATGAATCAAATTGATTATTTGATGCAGGAGTAATTATTTTCACATTCATTTATGGTTGGATCCATATTATAGATGGCCCAAAAATTTAGCAATATGTATCAAAATACAAATCAGTAGGCAAAATCCGATGAGTTTCAACCCGTAGTTTTAAACTGCCTTGTGAAAGGTCTTGACAGTAGAGGTATCATGATGCCCGAGATCAGAAAAACCAACAATTAAGAATTTATATCATTTTTAATTAATTTATTATTATTATCCATGAATGTTTTTCATTGATATTATCTTTGGGGGCATATATATTAGTTTTAAGTGGGATGTGTTGTCAATTAATTTCCTTAACTTAGTAATTATGCACTTTACAATTATGGAAATCATGTTTTTATTATTTTCAAGGTGTTCATAGTTATTTACCATTACATATTGTTTAAGCCTTATTGATCTATAAAATATTTCACATTATTCAACCTTAATAAATATTTTATCTCACCCTTATTTTGTTTTAATTCACCATGTTATGAAGTATACATCCTTAAATGTGATTCAATGATAGAGATCATTTTATTTTGTTGTTTATTATGTTTTTTTGTCCCCAATGTAAAATGTGTATTATTTATGTATCTAGTTCTTAATTAATTTTAAAATATTTTGTCCTTTGGGATATGATTGATTGCTTCTTATACCAATATAGTAAAATAAACACTCGCTTTATGTTTCTATAGTTTGTGTCATTGTAGAGAATGATTGAAAAAGTTATCAAGTTCAGAGGGAGTTTTGGTTTTATAGATGGTCTACGCAACATAAGACCACAATTTATCCAAGGATCAACATCATAGACTTATGAAAAAAATCCATACCTTGGATATGAGCATTAGACCTTATAAGAGTGGTTTTTTTTAAATGAAACATTGTAGAATGAAACAATATTTATTCTATTTAAACAATAAAATCGTAAGAGGGACCATAGAATAACCATGGGAACCATGAACAAAACCCTATAACTAGAATAAGAAAACACTACCACCAAGATATAGGGCCCTAGTACCCAAAAATCAATAGACCCCCCTAAAAAAATCACCATAGTACTCAATGTCATAGCTAGGTATCCTCATTGTATCCATTATTAAAATATATGAGCAAAAAAAGATGAACTCTAAGCATTGATTTTATAGATATTTACTCCGTACTGCAACTTCTCCCTGCCCTATGCTACAACCCCACTCCATGATGTTTCCATCCAAAATATGTATATTCCATAAAAAATGCCTCATGCAGGATCCCTACACCATATATGACACCTTTATGATTAATTCACTACACCTTATAGTGAAAATCACCCCTCAATTCTAGAAGAATTATCTTACTGGATTTTTCACCTCCAACCATATTCATCCCTCCAACTACGTTAAAACCTGCCCTAAAAACCTCCACTAGAAGAACTTCTACCAAGTATCAAATTAGATGTCCAAAAAAATTATATAAAACATCTATGAAACAATTATTTCCCTCAAGAATCAACTAAATCCTAGTATGGAATGATGGAAGAATGTCCAAACATTCACCTGGGGAGAAACCTCACCAGGATGTTGTTATAAAAAAATACATCCACCAACCAAACACACAAAAACCAACCAAATACCGTCATAAAACATCCTAAAGAATAATACTTCACACCATTATAGCAGCGTCAAGAAACCACCTTTCCAAACATCCATCCACACCATCATATCAACCACTATAAGGCCCATGAAAACAACTATCACAAAAATCACAAAACATGGCCTCAAAATACAATGAATTCCATATTCCATAACATGATTTTATTAAATTTGGATGGGACATACTCACCGACATGAATTAAATATCATAATAGTATATCACATGTCGTTTAGGTTCCATGATTACTCCTCTTCAAATGATATATTATTAAAAAGTATTCATATATCAACAAAATGAACATCTCATGGAATAACAATATTCAAACATCACATAATAAAATAAAAAAATAATAGAAATCTAGAAAAACAACTTTGGTATATAGGCGCACACACACACATATATATATTATATAACCAATTACTCTCCTACATTCCACCATTCTTCCAAAAACCTGATCAAATGGAATTTTCCTTCCATTTAATATCTTCTCCTGATGATCTTGGATCTCTACTAGTCTCTCCACAAACATCATGTCATCATCAATACGAAATTCTCTATAGTCAATGGTATGTGATGAAATTTGAATATACTGATATATCTAAGATATGTGGAAGAAATTATAAATCAAGATAATTTGTTGAATCACTACGAACTAATAAGGAATATCACAAAATATTTCCAAAACCTTAAAGGGTCAATCAAATCAAATAAATGATCTCACTCCCCATACCAATCCTGCACTAATCACACTGATGGTAGACTATCGAGAACACAACCTCTTAAACCCTGATCTCTTCGAAAATCTTCCTGTATCTTTCATTATAATTTTTATGGTCATGTACAAATTTCATCCTCTTATAAAACACATGATCATTCTCCATCACGCTCTACACCACATCGAGAAAGAGAACTGAAGACTCCCCCACATTAACTTATCACGTTAGATAATCAGGCATACTTCTATAAAAAGCATCGAATGGGGCCATTCAAAAAGATAAATGATATGTTTTTTACAATAATAGTCAACCAATTTTATGTTTTATTCCTTATATCCACCAATGTGAAATATAAAATATCGTAACATATCCTCTATTTTCTTGATGATCTGCTTAGTTAACCCATTTGTTTGAGGGTTGAATATAGTGTTGAGGAAAAAATGAGTTCTAAAAGCATGTTGTACACCCCTCAATACTGTCAATGTAAAATGAGCATCCTAATTCATAATTAGGGACCTTTAAACTGAATGAATATGAAAACCCTCGTCCACATACCTCCTCACCAAAAAATTCCACTGTGCCCAACCCCTTGATTTCTCTAAAATGAGATGATTTCTTCATCTGATCCAAGATTTCTAGGATGGGATCATAAAATAACTAGTATTCAAGAAAAAATTTAGGATTTCTATCATGACGTAATCCAACTTACACATAAGAAAATATCAAGTCTCCAAGAAACTATTTGGAACACGATGTTCAGCCCTTACCTACTAAAAATCCAAACACAGAGCAAAAAAACACCTATACCATTTGTTTTATCCTAGACCACCAAAACTAAATCCTCAGTCCATGGTACATCTTATAAACTCTTGTATATAACTACAAATGTGATATTAGAAACTCAGAAATGACTCCTTCACATATCACTACCATACATATTGACTCAACTGAAACCACTTTCAATTATAACCATACCTATAGTGAATCACCATGGAAAACACACTTTCAAATGAAATATACCTCAAAGTCTCCCTACTGATATTCCTACACCTTCCATGTTAAATAATGATAAAATATTATCTTAAATAATAAACATATATCCTGAACCACACATGAATCACATTATAGGGATACAAACTCCTCTATTTCCATAAGAAGAATTTATAGATTCTAGAACAACATTATACCATAAATTTCAACTCAAAGATTCAACCATGTAATTTACCTTTCTTGTTATATAAGAGAACTAAACTTTATAGTCCAAAAGACACTATATACACCTAAATTTATTTATATTCAACTATTTTTATAAAATATATAACTAAATATCTTGTATTCCAAGAAGACCAAAAACAACACACTATTGAGGTAATTTTTCCACAACTTCTTCAAACACATAACATATCCAAATTCTAGTTCATGTGTGGGTAGTTACACATTTGTGGTTATAAATTACTATACTCATTAGGTAACTGCTCATTCTGGTGCATCCAGATGCATCCCAATATAAAATAGGATGCATCACAGAACACCTCAAATAACTCCCCTTCCAATAGCAATAGGATCACTAGATCACTTATCTATCTCCCATTTATGTAGTCAAATGTGACATGACACATATTATGGGACATAAAAATCATGGTTCTTCCATTACATATCCATAAAAAATATAGAATATGTGAGTAATCTGAGATGAATATTTTATTTTAGGGAATAATACTATAGAAACAATAAAACATGACTATATTCTTGGGAGGAACACAAGAAAAAAACTACCTTTATAATTAAAAGGTACATGAACACATCATGCCAGGAAACTGCATTCTTGAGGAAATGAAACCCTCATTTCTAGAAAATTATCTTAGACAACATTCTATACAGAGTTTTGTTTTAGAGAACCTATATGATCACTATGGTATGATCTGAATGCTCCCAATATTACTTTGATTAGTTTAATATATCATCAATTAACATGAATATGAAATAGTTGTTCAATTCATAGAACATGGAGTTTACGTGCCACATAAAAAGATATTTTCTATTTATTACACTAAATGGTATGAAAAAAACCTATACCTATTTTTGTGGATATATTTAGGATATCATCCTCATTCACCCTTAACTGATGATTTCCAAACTATAGTTTAATCATTTAAAAAAAATATATCCCAAAAACAATATATTTTTTATCCTAATATAATTGAAATTATAATTCATAATTACATGATTAAACCAATACTAGTCCATAAATGGCATCATAAATTAATCTTCCATCTTAGAGAATAAAAAAAATGTACACCATGGTGAGGCATCATGCCAGATAAAAACATTTACCATCTAATCATATACCTAAATCCCCAATTCCCATTAATGTTATGTTTCAATATAAAAATGATCCATCAAAACTGATGAATAATCATGATTCTTTCCTATCCCAAATTAAATATCATGTCAAGATGGTAGGAAAATAAAAACCTCATGAAAAGAAAATAGAAACTCCCTAAAAACATTGTGAGCCTCCCCCATCCATGACCAACTTATTCAATAGACCACATAGTCATGAAATAGTACTGGGAATCCAAAAATATACAATGCACATGAAAAGATACTCTTTCCAATGAAAACCATACACTTTACATCCACATAAATGAATAACACTCTCCTAAAAAATTAATCAAAAACATTAAACATGGAATATAACCAGTTGTTGTAGATAAGGAAATCATACATTTTCATATTTACATAGAAAACAATTCATTTATGACTAATTTGGTTCCATAATTATTCCACACACCCATCAAAAATAAAACTAAATGAAATATAATCTGACCGGCACAATCACCATCATGGGATTGGGAATCTTACCTATGTCTATACATAGATCATGAATTAGATCATTAGAATCTGGGGTGTGCGATGATTGAAAAAAAATGTTAGATGGTAATCTGACTAGACATATAATAATATATGGAAACTACAGGGTCACTATGTTGGGACCAAGTTGGATGATGAAGTTGTTGGATAAACTAAGTATTGTCCTTTGTTTTCAAGAATGTTTGAGAAAAAATGAAATCTATTCACTTTGAATAAGTGGGTGAGGAAAGACACAAAAGTTACAATAATTTCTATGCTATATCTGATGATGCTTTTCTAGTCCGTATTTCAAAAAGATCATAAGATTGTTGGAGAACTTATGATGAATGAATTATGATGGAATGAAGAGAAATGATGTAGCCAATCAACATGGTCGGTCTTGCAGAAGCAGGTGTCTATGGTGGCAAAGTTTCCCAGTGTTTTATAAATTTTTATGGTCCTAAATTTGGAGTTGTTCTAGCATCTCAAATAGTTTATTTTCAAGAAGATCATATCAAAATATGGAAAAGAATGGATTTTGTGAATATGGGATTCATGAGGTGTATTTTTTGAAAAAATGAAGAATGTTGACTGTGTTCTTCATGATTATGACAACATTCGCAAATGGAAGAGGTGAAGAGATTTAGAAGAAATCTTTACGACACAATGGAAGAAGGGGAATCACTGAGGGGTGAAGGAAGAAAGAGAATAATGGTGGAATAAAAGAAGAAAGAACATAGGGGCAATGAAAAGAATTTAGTGGAACTCTTTCTTGATTATGATGAGCTTTGTGAATCTATAAAATAGTTATGGTGCTTCGTGAAACAGAGTGAATTTTAGAAGAATTTTTGGAGCTCCACGATTTGATGCTGAACTGGTTCTAAGGTAGCTCTATGGTTCTAGAATTGGTAGAAAAGCCTATAAAATGGCCCCTACCCCCACGAGAGAAGTAGAGATAATTAACAAGAATTTTGGAGCTCTTGAATTTCAATGATGGTTTTCAGATCTTGAATTCTCTATGAAGGCAGTAAGTGCTGTGAATGAAAGGAGATTTGCGACGAGCTGTTGAGACTTGCGAAACAAGAAAATTTTAAAGTCCAATTTTCTCTTCATTATATATTGAGATCTACATTGTAGTGAGCTTTGCGAACTTGAGAACATTGTTAACTGGAGTGATCTATGAAGCTGGGAACTTTGTGAAGGAGATTTGTGAAGGAGCTCTGTGAGCTAAAGAGTTGAGTACCCAAATTAAGTAAGATGTCCTTTCAAGTGGATCATGATATGACTAGGGTATAAGACTTAGTATTACAACAAAGTCCAAGTAGAACCTATAATCATTTGGATAGTAATGAGATGAGTTGTTTTCAAAGATCAAATTGGTGAATGGTTGTCAAGAAGCACAATGATATTGCTTTAACCTATTTGTGCTAAGAGGGTGATCACATACATTATGATTATCTCCCATGTACTATATGGTTTAAAGGTAATATCATACTCATTGTATTCCACATAAAAGGATTTTTTTATACTGGATTATGTGGCACTGGATTATTTACCTACCATACCAAGGACGTAGCTACTCTTGTAGAGTAGTGAAACTTGTAAATCTTGTGTTCTTGTGGTTGTGTGTGTTCAGCACGGAAAGAACTCTTTAACATGATGCAAAGGTTGTTTCAAAAAGGGGAAACATAAAAGATAAATATATCACGGATTCACCCCTCCCCCTCTCAATGATTCTTAGATCCTAACTGGGTAACTTCATGCTACCTCCATTATGTAGAACATAACATTCCTAAAAACCATGCCTCTATATGAATGGGAATTTAAATGGACACCCATATGATAAGGTATATAAATACAAGGAACATATATAAGTCAATGTTTTCCTACCCAAAATCTTCATTGAATAGTGGAACCTTGCATCCACTACATCAGAAATAGCCATACGGGAGGCTGATGCAGAGGATGACGTCGAACCAGACAACCTCTATGTTTTTGATCGATAAGAAATATTTAGAATTGATTTTTATGATGACCATGGCCCCCAAAACAAAATTCCAAACATCCCAAGGCCCCCAAGAAAATAAATAAAATAATTGACCCTTGATGATTGTAATGGACAATATTAAATATGAATTTATTCTAGTGAAAACCTTGAACTCCCTAAATCATGAGACTTGCCATTGGAAACTCTACTCATAGAAAAACCAAAATGGATCACCACTCATGCTAAAAACCAATGAAAGTGAATTTTCACAGTCACATATGAATTATTCTAATCCGAAAAATATGTGAAAAACATAAGAGGAGAACCTGAATACTGGATAGAATGAAACTTTTCCTCCTCAAGAGGTATTTCTTTAGTATCCTCATCAGGATAAAGATCAAGGGTAAAATATAAATGGTCATTGAACATGATTCTTAGATCCCATAAAGATATAATCCACTGTGAATGATAAATGATATCTAACCAATTCACTTCCTTCATTGTCAACAAAAGAAAATCTTATCAGAAATTTTTAAGCAATTATACCAATGAAACATACACCTCCTTATACTCGCCAAGAAATATCATCCACAACTAAATTGAATCCCATTTCATTTGAAGAACAACGAACATAAACCAGTACTCTAATGTATATTGTATCATTCTAAATTCGATATCATGCTCCACCAACTAGCTCTCTATCTACAAATTAGTGAAAATTTCTTTATACTTCTCTAAGGACTACTATTTAAATGTATAAACTGTTTTCTATTAATGATCATCCTCCTAAAATATATCAATAAGTTTTTATCAATCAGAAGAGACTAATGAATCCCCATTTTCGAAACTACATGTTGATAATAACCAAGATCCATAGTTGAAAAAAGGAAACATGGACTTCATAATCATGAAAGTATTTAATTTTATTAAGATTCGTAAAATTAAATTTATATTAATAAAAGGCCCTGATTCAAAAATGTACACTAGTTAATCATGGTATATGTACCACTCTTAGGTCTAAAACATATACGTGATGTCACATAATATGGTCATTTGGTAGGATTAGAGTTCTTGCATCATATCACTTGTGGACTTCTAATCCTATGTATAATATAGTCTTCCCAATACTATGTATTGCATCAATATAAACCAATGTATTTTTCATACAAGCCTATATAATCGCCATGATTCATAACTCAGAACATCATATTGTACCTTAACTAAAACATTCAATATGACTGTATCATGACCCCACTATCCAAAGTTACCCATCATGAGTGTGAATTTACAAAAGAGAGAGAATGACCCCTTGAGCCCTATCTCTAGTAGGATCCAAGTTGGTGACATGCAATGATGGTATAAAAATCTCACAAATAAGAGTAATTAACCTCTATAATAATTTAACTTTGAGACATTATAAAACCACTACAAGAAACTATATGACATAATTTAAAAACGTAAACCAAACCATACCATAATGCATGTATATTGTAATGAAATTCAGGATTATTCAAATAAATACCCAAAAAAAGGATGAGATTCAGTAACGGATATAAAGCATGTTCTAGAAATGTCAAGAACGCTCTATATAGTCCTCATGGAAACATAAAAAAATTTTATATATGAATAGGTTAAGAATAAAATTATACCTAGTAGAACCATTCTCAATGTATCCTATGAACTTGTGAAAAGGATAATACAATTTTACCAATGAGAAAATAAAAGAAGAAATAACACCTATGTAGGTAAAATTACTAATTCCCTCACAACTAAGGAACACTTAAGAAATAATGCATCCTTGTGTAACAACATATTGCAAAACATATACATAAAAGGTACCCCTCATCACTTCACCAATATGATACAATTATTACAACATTATGTCATACATACTGACACTCTCACATATTCCACATAAAAACCAAGCCTAAATACACCAGGGACATCACATCACATGAAATAATCTCTCACCGGAAGGCACTAGTACTATCAGATCACATCACATGTCATCTCACCCAAAGGAATATATTCAATGACATCACATTATAACCATAACCAAATTATTATAGTATCATAAAAATAAGGGATATAGACATCGTCCCCACCTCCTACCTTGCATGACCCCCACCATTATCTATCTCATTATCTCACATAACATCACCAAATTCATATTTTTTTACTTTGGATTATCATAACCCATTCCTTTCAATGTATTCAGTAAGTGTTAGTGGGGAAGAATAGGTTGTCATCCATCCATCCTCATCACAATAATATTGGTAAAAACACCCCCAAAGCATTTGGTTATCTATATATAGACCCAAATATGGGTAGTGTATGTATATAGATCACAATGAACATGAAATGTACACACATATATATAGCGAATCAAAAACCCAACAAGTGGGTTCACACTAAAATAACTATCCAACTTACAACAACACCAACCAACTTTAAAACACCACCACTTTTGTTGCCACCACTAAATGAAGAACACCCCACATGAAGCCACAAGCTACAAGATAATGTTCATATTCATTCTCAAATTAATAAATGTTTCTGAATTTAAATGACTAATTCTTTTTTATTATCAATCCAATTTATATCACATTAAACATCATCAACATTTATCCTCATATCCTATTTTAATTAATTCGACCATTAAATACTTATCGCATGCCATTTTCATTTATTATTAACAAATTAATTATAAATATTACTCTAAATATAGCATATCACAACACCATAAAACACAAACATACCACCCACTGCATCAAGCACATACCACTAGCATCACACAACCAAGACCACCTCCTCATCAAAATCGATACATCACTACAACTTTCCATCATAACTACCCTATATCAAAACCAAGAACACATCACATCCATCCCGATAACAAAAAAATACATCACCAATTCTAAATAACACATACACTATTCACACATCACCTCCCATAATCAAAGCTACACATATCATCCCTAGAACATAACAACACATCAAATAAGATTTTATATAAAATTCACATAATAATTTTTATATTTAAAAAGGGGTTTTTAATCACACCTACTTCTTTAATTTAAGTTAATTTAGAAAGAATCTATAAATTCAATGGGAAACCACTTTCAGATGGATATAAATTTTTAGAAAATTTGTTTTAAATTGATATTTAACAACTACACAACACAATTCTACCAAAAATCACTTTATAGAAAAAAATGTACCTAGAAACCATAATTTCCATTAATACATCAATCATGAGTTGTCTCCAAACAAAATATCAATTCTATAAAAAAGTTAAATTGAGTCCCTTTCCCCATTCAATTTTAATTAAATAAATAAATTATCTTTATTAGTGTTTATATATTTTATTCCCAATAATAAAAAAGTTTATAATACCCACTCCCCACATATTGTATATTAATGAGAACCATATGATGCCATACATCAAAGATAATTTCAGAACCACCACACAAGGTTGAAATAAGAGGGAGTCCACTATCATCAATCATAATAAATGGGAACATCATTAATATAATTTAAACCAATATCCTTATCATTATCCCATCGAAAAAATACTGATATCATATATTATTTTTGATATAAACACTTCCAAGATGATGATATAGAAGGAAAATAGATAATGTATATGAGGGGAACTAAAAAACCACCAAGGATCAATTATCCAAGTTTGAGGTTGAATGTGACTAAATGTGGGATAACTTCTATCGTTGGGATATACCCAGGTCAGCCAATAAAAAATATAAAGGAAGGAAAATTGACCATATTTGAAAGGGTTTTTGGATTTTTGGTGTAGTTTAAAACATAAGGCTCTGATGCATCTGAAGAACCATGCATCCGAATTGAAAAAACATAGATCATGTCATAGGGGAAGGAGAACAAAACATTAGTTCTATTTAAAGGTAACTACCAGGAATGATGTTATATTTATGCTTTATAATCGCTAAAAAAGGATAAGGTTTCATGGTAAAACCAGGTGATCTATGTTATAGAACCCAAAAACCCAAAATTGGATTGGCCATATACCAGATCTATTATATAGGTATTCCAAAATAGACAAAACCCAAGAGAAACTCACCTTATGAATCCACAATATAGTTGAGTCCCCACGTAGAATCCATGATTAAAATGGAAGACCCATAAAAACTAAACTAAAATCCCCTAAAATATAGAACTCTTCTTCTTCTTATAGATTATCCTTAACATATAACACAGCCCCACTCCACAATTTTTCTTGAAAATATAATGTAGTGACAAATAATATCCTCGTATGTGGTCCCTATGCCATAGTCGAAACCTCTATGTGACAGGCACAACAACTTATGATACAACACACCCCTTTATGATGTATTAATCCTCTTGAATTATTTTCTATCCCCAACACCCTTCATCCCCACAATAATAAAAAAACTATCCAAGACACACCCAATACCAAAATTACTATAATTTAATGGGTTGGGAGTTCATAAATTTGTCACCCGTATCAAAATTCAAGGAAGGGAAGTTATATTTCATAGTATTACATTCGATATATTAGTATTTAATTAAGATGATAAATATAAACTATTAATTTAATTTACATATATCATATGAATTTTACATCATGATGGTTATTTATATATATAGGTTATAAATAAACTCAACATTTATGATATCCTATTGTAAGAGAGTTTGTCGATTTAGTTCAAGAATATTTTCTATGTCTTACCCTAAATTATGAAGTATTGTTTTCAATATGAATCAAGGGGGATTATATGTCTATTTTAAAAAAAATTATATAGAATGGACTTGATTGAGTTCTATTAATTAATGAATATACTCCATGAGAATCTAGATAAGAGATTCATTCTGCATAGTGCATCACCTTCTGGTCCACCTATTATTTTTTAAGATGAAATATGGGTCAATTTTAATTTTCATTAATAATCAGAAACTAAAAAAGTCAATATTAATAATCATTATACTCTTAAAAAAATTGATTATATATTTTATTAATTATGAGGATCTCAATATTTTTCATTGATCAATCATTAAACTTGATATCATCAGCTAAGTGAAAACAAGGTGGATATACAGAAGATAGGATTTTATAATTGGTATGATCATTATGAATTTATATAAATGCAATTTTGATTTACCATATCTATTTATATCATCATGTATTTAATGAATATATTAATTATAGATTAAATTAATTTTTTTTGAAGGAATATATAATATATTATTATATATTAAATGAGTGAGGAAGAGACTGAAGAATACATGAGAATTGTGTTGAATACCATAAGGATGGAGATTTTGTATGAAAAATATTGCAACTATGAAATTTTAATTTAGAAAGTTTCATTATTTTTTCATATATGGTAAATAGATGTTATACCATAAGATCCTTAAAAGAAGGAAGTTATTTTGAAATAGACAAGACAAACCATGATATCCAATATCCATACCTTCCTTGGGAATAATTATCATACAAAATTACATGGTAATAGCCTATGTGACTTTATAATTAAAAATTCACTGGAAAAATTAACCAACTCATGATTTGGAGTGGGAAAATATAATTTTTTTCATTAGAGATATGTATGAATATTTAAATGTATGATATATATATATTGATCATAAATGTTTAAATTTTATATTTACATTAAATGAGGTGAATATGTACTATAGAATATTTTTAGAAAAGATCAATGATTATGACTTCTTAGTACAATACAGCCCTATAATAGAGTATATTGTGTCTAATGATCGATTTTTGAGAGTTAATTCATCTTTTTCCATGTTAGGTCCAAACATATATCCAATATTTTCACATATCTATAAGAAGAATATTAAAATCTTAAAGAAAAGGGACATATCAAGTATTTCTAAAATGAATGTTCAACCATCAATCCATGAGTGAATTAATATGGCATAAAAATTAGATGAAAAAATATAAAATAAGGTTATAAATGTTCTTCAAATTACTACATCATAATTCTAGAATGATAATGTTCATGAACTATATATGTGTCATACCAATAAAAGAGTTGAATAAGGAGATGTTAGATGAATCTCATAGTTGATCATTTACAATTAATCTAGGATGTAAAAAAATATAAAATATATGAAAGAATATTTATAATTGAATAACATGAAAATTGATATTTAGGAGTATATATCTTTATACCTAGTGTTCCAGGAAGTGAAGTATGAGGGAAAAAGTCTAAGGGTTAGACACAACTGAAATCGATATGAGAATTGAAATGGGAAAACATTACCGTGTATTATTTCATGAGACTCACCAAAATATCTGTGGGGCACGATGTTATTCTATTTATAGTCAGTTTCCTTATGAAATTAGTGAATGATATACATATTAGTGAGGATTTATTTCTTGATCATCTCAAAAAGATATAAATTAATGTATTTTTGAGGTTTCATGGTGTACCACTGAGAATCATATCAAATTGAGGTATAACGATTACCTTGATGTTCTAGAGAATCCTTCAATATGCTATTGTTATAGAGTGTTTGTTGGCACCAAAAAGTGGCCCGTAAGAAAGGAACGAAAGAGGCCGGCGCGCTGCCTCGCGAAGCTCCGCCGCGAAGCGCCGCCGCGAAGCTCCGCCGCGAAGCGCCGCCGCGAAGCTCCGCCGCGAAGCGCCGCTACCATGGCGGCGCCGCGAAGCTCCAGAGGCGGTAATGCTCTGAAAACCGCTTTGACGTTCGCGAGCCGTCGCGAAGCTCCAGAGGCGGTAATCCTCCGCGAACCCCTTTAATGTTCGCGAGCCGCCGCGAAGCTCCAGAGGCGGTAATGCTCCGCGAACCGCTTTGACGTTCGCGAGCCGCCGCGAAGCACCAGAGGCGGCGCGCGAGCCCTGCTCCGCAGCGCCCCTTCCCTATAAATACTGGAATCCCCCTGAGTCCCGAGGACGGACAATCTGACCTTTCGGCTTCTCCTCTCCCGAATCACGAAGCACGCTTTGCCCCGGGAATCATGAGCTCCGCGAGGTATTTCTACTTCGCGAGACGACTCTGCTTTGTCTCGTTTTGAGCCCCTCTTCCGGGAGGGATTCCCTTCGCGAAGCTCAAGGGCGTTCGCGGAGGAAGGGGATTCCCAAGGGAACCCGGGCAGCCGCGGAGCACTTGTGCTTCGCGAAACACACAACCGATATGAGTGATCCCTATGCTAAGGCAGGACCGCTCCACTTCGCGAAGCACACTGCTTCGCAGGATCCTGCTTTGCGAGGCACCCCTTCTTCACGAGGCAGTGCTCCGCGAACACTATTCCACTTCGTGAAGCGCCTTCCACTCACACCTATGCCCCATGCTAAGGCCAAGGCACCCCACTTCGCAAAGCACACTCCTCTGCTTAGCAATTCCTCTTCCCGTGCGGCCCTCCAGGTTTGCACGATGTGATTTCAAAGTCCCATGGACAATACCTCCCATAGCGTTGCTTCGCCTAATGCTTCTTCGCATAGGCACACTAACGGCTATTGCTTCTTTGCATAGCCACGCTAACATGGACCCCTCGATAGTTCGTCCCATGACCCCCCTTTGCCATGGCCTTACCGGTACCTTCCCTTCCCCAAGGACCAGAGGGTACCGGTTATGTAAGTCCTAGGGGTGTGGAGTGAACCCACCTCGTCCGAGCTGCATTACGTTAAACTGCCAAGCACCACGTCCTCAACACATGACGCTAAACTGTGACCCAACCTCATCTCCCTCACGAAGGGTCCCCCCAACTCGATCATTTCATACACCACTCGTCTCCACAGGAATGGAACTCTTCCGCACATGGAATGAGATCCTCCTTGTCGGAGCGGTGTATGTTCGCAGGGGAAGGGCCGCCTCAGAGCGTAAGCCCCTAACCTTTCGTACGATGATTGCACCCGTGCATCTCTGTACTTCCCCACTACCAAGGTCAGTGGAGGGAGTGATAGGGAACGAGGCACCCCCATATGGGCCTCCATTCTGGAGTAAGTCCCAACACCATGGGCCGCCCAACGCGTAAGCCCCTCTTCCCTTCTCACGGACGCACCCTTCGCGACGTGATCGTCAGGTCCTTGCAACCTCTTGTTTCTCACACCGAGCATGACTCCCGTGGGCTTAGAGTGAGCACCGACCCTGACCCCCACCCACATTTGAACTACGAGGTCTTTGATCCATGTCAAGGCATGGTACGTAGGAAGCCTCCACGAGGTTCAAGCCCACCAATAGTGGACCAAGGTCTACTTTCACGTCGGTTCACCGACACACCCACCTTTTGAACTACGAGGTCTTTGATCCATGTCAAGGCATGGTACGTAGGAAGCCTCCATGAGGTTCAAGCCCACCAATAGTGGACCAAGGTCTACTTTCACGTCAGTTCACCGACACACCCACCCGTCGTTTCTTCACGTCGGGACCCACCTTCGTCCGGCATGACGTTAAACTCCATTCCTTTTTGAACTACGAGGTCTTTGATCCATGTCAAAGCATGGTACGTAGGAAACCTCTATGAGGTTCAAGCACACCCATCTTTCACGTCGGGTTTCACCCCCGTCCAGTGCGACGTTAAACCTCACTCCGGTCCAGTGGTAAGCCATTGCGACCCACCCATCATTTGAACTACGAGGCCTTTGATCCAAGTCAAGGCATGGTACGTAGGAAGCCTCCACGAGGTTCAAGCCCACACATCACCCAATTCACGTTGTGTTCTACCTACGTCCAGCATGACGTTAAACTACATTCTGGTCCAGTGGTAAGACATTACGACCCAACCCCATTTGAACTACGAGGTCTTTGATCCATGTCAAGGCATGGTACGTAGGAATCCTCCCAGAGGTTTAAGCCCAACTCCCATCGGACCAAGGTCCATCTTCATGTCGGTACGCTGACGATGCCCATCAGACCAAGGTCCACCTTCACGTCGGTACGCTGACGACATTCATCGGGCCAAGGTCCAACTTCACGTTAGTTTACCGGCACCATCCCGAACTACGCGGACTTTGATTCCCTACCACGGGGATACGTAGGAAGCCTCGTCAAGGCTCAATCCCAACTTCACTGTTGCCCCCCTGCGATGGTCCCATTTCACTCTCCTTCCAATCCATTCAGCAACCCACCACCCGTTCTGATTCTTGCTCGGACCGCCTTATCCTAGTGAGACCAGGTCGGTACGCTCTTTTCCACAGTCGCCCATAGGCTGACCCCGGTATCGATATCCCTTCAAGGAGGATCCCTCAATTTGATCTATCCTAGCTAATGCTCTGGTTGGGTTGATCCGTCTTCGCTAGACGTTAAACTCGCGGCATACCCTGTGTTGAACCCGGGAAGCTGAGGAAAACCTCAGATATGTGTCTATGACGTGTAATTCCCCGCGCTCGATGTGGGATGCCTCGGGCTTCCACGCCCTCGAGAAGCCTTGTGATCAAGGATAACAGACAGACATTCCAGGTACCCCAGCATCCAGACACGCTACTGATGCCTCAACGTGACTACTCCCCTGACCGAAGGTTGCTGCCCTGACTGGACCCTTTGGAATGTCCCGACAGAAGTAGTGTAATTAACCGGTGTCCATGGTAACATGGCATTGGGAAGAGTTTCATGAACTACGTATTAAATCTATAAGGGAGACCCGGACTAGGTGATGAGTTCTGAGGAGGAATCCACAGGAGGAAGAACCGACATCCCATCATCCCGTTTCGATCAAAGAGTAGCCATCCCTGAGTAAGGAGCGAATGCCGCCCGCCTTTGGAAAGCGGGAATGCGGGGAAACAAAGCCGCGCGTCCTCCGCAGACGGATGCGCGCACCCCGGAGAAAGCGTCGGAAACAGAAATGGTGAACCCGACGTGAAATTATTCTCCTCAGCATGGAGATTAGTAGCGTTCGAGACACCAATAGATTGACGTGTCACCGGATCCAGATATCTGGTGCCTGGTCCCGCCAAGCAAATAGCGGGCCTGTCGT
This sequence comes from Viscum album, assembly GCA_963277665.1. NCBI lineage: Eukaryota > Viridiplantae > Streptophyta > Magnoliopsida > Santalales > Viscaceae > Viscum > Viscum album. The sequence continues at coordinate 1,880,625,431 of OY728161.1, forward strand.
GAAACTCACCGGAAGTTGGGGTGGTAGAACGTGGGGCACTCCGCTCTGCAGTGTGTTGGCGTGGATCCTTCTCATAGAAATGGAGGATGGAAGAACGTTGGGGAACTGGCCGTCAATCCTTTTCCTCTCAGTACTGATGAGTTGATCCCTTCGTTTCCCAGGAACCAGGTTGCTATTTCAGAGATGCGGTCACCATCCGCTCCTCGCCAGCGCAGGGGCAGGAGCAACACCACGACGGCCACTCCACATGGCGCCACTACCGCCACGATGGATACCACGTCACGGAATACGGGACGCCCACGTCCCCTTTCCCCATCAGAGGTCATCCAACGAAGGGTGATCAACAGCCTCGTGCGCAGGTATGAGGAAGAAGGGGTCATCCCAACCCGGGATATGGCCCGCCTGGACCTGGAGGTCTCCAGGCCCCACCGTCAACGCCACCCTAACAGGCCGCGCAGGGAGCCCCTGCTCCCCACCCCGACATTCAACCGTTTCGGGAGCCTATCCCCGGAACGCCTTGACGACTCTTCACCTTACGCTAAAGAGGCAGGCGCTGTCCGGCTCAGTCCGCTCAGGGCCCCGACCCGGGGCCCCCAGGTGAGAGCTCCCATCCGGCCGCGTCAGCGCCACCGTCCGGCCCCGCAGGAAGAGCAGGCAGACTACGTCCCTGCACCACCTGCACCGGCCCGCCTGACCCGACGTCAGCGCCGGGCCCGGGCTGAGGACGCCCGCTCAGGCGCGTCCACATCGACAGCTACGGTGGCCCGAGCCACCGCCGACGTGCATTATGAAGCCCCCGCGTACATTGAGCAGGGGCACCCCTTCGCCCAACCAAGATTGAGACCCCAATCTCCCCATGGGAAGGCTGGGTTGACTCTCCGGGTTGCGGGCCCCAGTGGTGATCACCGCGAGCTAACCCACGGTGATGCCACCCGTACGGAGGTCCTCCCTGTACCACTACTCCACAGAGCGTGGGCTTTCCCCACTCCGAGGTTCGTCATGGAGGCATGCCTCGTGCTGCCCCCATCCTGCAGGAAGACCTGCCCCACGACAGTGGCGCTCAGCGCGGAAACATTTCCCGCACCCGCTGTACAGGGTATGAAGTCCATCCTTCTGAAGACACCGTCCATCCGGTCCTCCTCCAACGTGGGGAGCCTCCCTACGTCCTCTCTGCAACTGGCGAAGGTCCTCCTCGCCCCAGCAACTCGAGGAGTGAAGGTCGGCCTCGCTCCACTCGCATCAACCATGGAGGTCTTCCCCATGCTCCTTCCAGTTCCAACAGAGACCCCGCCCACATGGGTACTATTCATGGAGGTCCTCCCCATGTACCCTTCGACATTTTCCCTAGTGCCCCTCGCACCCCGGCTGTCTCGAGTGGGGGCCCTCTCCGCCACGGCGCCAGCGCCGCCCCGAGGCTGCCTGATAGGGGTCAACCCTGTCCCGAAGAGCCACCCAGGGGCAGAAGAGCGGGTCGTCACCACCACAAGAAGAATCCTGGGAAGGCCCAGGTGGAGATCAAACCTGCCCGCTTCTACGATTCGGAAGCGGAATACGATTCAGCGATGGAACCTTCTCCAAGTTCCTCCATATCAAGGACCGGGGCAGGAACCAGACGCGTCAGCCTCGTTCTCCCAGAATTTGAGGTCCACCGGATTCCCGTCTCTCTCCGCAGGTACATCCAGGAGGAAGAAATCCTGGGAATTCCGCAGGTCTCGACCACGCAATCACCGCCTCTGTCACCAGAAGAGCCCTCTACCTCTACCAGGGATCACGTAGAGTTATTTTGGGGGCCCACGACGGTAGAGCGTCGACACGACCTGTCTCCAGTAGCCGCGGCTCCTGTTCCAGAAGCTGTGATTATCAGCCCGTCGTATCGTGACATTGTGGCAAGGTCACCTCACTCTTCGGAGGATGGCCCGGAATTCGGCGGCCAGTCAGCTCGTTTGCCGTACTCTCCACCGCTGAGCTTATTATCCCAAAGGTCCGCCTCGATACTGCTTCTGGTTCCTCAGCCGCCCCCGGTTGACGAGTGGGGAAACACATGGTCAGACCCTGAGTCCGAGCCTAGGAGCTTCTGGAGTATCCTTGTAGCGGATTACTTCCCGGAGAAGTTCTGGCCGACGGCGGCACTGAATTTCCGCATACCAGAGTCTCTTACCCCTGAAGAAGTGGGATGCTTTTGTCGAACCCTCTGGGCGACACACTTCCGCCTCCGTTGCGAACGGGTGGTATACCCTAGGAGTCGAGAGCACTTTGAGGAGATTGGCGAACAGTGCCGCCTGATCGATGCGGCCGCGCTCCTTGTGACCCAGCACCCCGAGTCGCCAGGTCACCAGAGTGCCCTCCAACGAAAATGCGTTCAGTGTTTCAAAGCACTCCGCAAGATCGCCAGGGAAGCCACCCCCCATGTGCAAGTCCATGGTTGGGGACACTGTGCTGCCCTTCTGTTCGATCCTATTCGACGACAACCCGATTCGCTATGCGACATCGAGGACATGCCTTCGAGAGGAATCGCGGTCCACATGGCCGACATTGTGGACAGGGAAGACGAACTGGAACTCCTTGATGGAGACTTCCCCCCAGAGGGCGCACCGCCACTACTCGACCCATCAGGGAGAGTTACCCGTCAGCAGAGGAACCTGCTAGGCCTCCCTGTACCCACAGAGTCGCTGGTACTCAGTCGAAACGCCGGCAAGGGTAAGGAGCACGTCGGGACAGTCAAGCACTCCGACCCGTCCGCCTCTGTGCAGAAAACGGACGAAGCAACTGAGAAGGCCGCGTTACGCCAGCAACTTGCTGAGCAGAAGAGGCTGGTTGACGAACTCTTGGCTGAACGCGCCGCAGAGCGACGACCCGACTATGGTAATCCCAGGCCGGGGTAGCAGGGGCAGGAACAGTTTCCCCCCGGTGAGATGCCTCCGGGCAACCCTGTTCATGCTACTGCTGTAGGCAGGGCGGAATCCGGAACATATGGCAAGAGGGCGTGATACGTCTCGCCAAACCCCCCTGAGCGACGGGGCGATCTGAAGAATCCAACCCGGGTTCCCCCAGCTGCCCAGCAGGTCGTCCAGCCAGTTGACCCGCGAGCAGCCGAAGTCGTCTACCGTGTTGAAGAACATTGCAATGCACTTGTGGTTAGGGATCCCCGTCAAGACAGGGACCCCCACCTGGAGGACCTTATTGTGGCACTCACAGCCCGCCTTGAGGCGTTGGAAACACGGCAGGTGGCGGTCCCACCGGATGGAAAGCCTTATCCCGCGTGGGTGGATGATATGCCCGTGCCTCCGGGTTTTGGGAACCCCACTTTCTCGCCTTTTAACAGGACAGGGGACCCACCCCAGCACTTGGCTCATTTCTCTTCCAGGTGTGGCCCCATGCTGGGGACCCCGGCTCAACAAGAAGCCGCCAAGCTCCGATGTTTCGTACAGACATTGGAAGGTCCGGCATTCGTCTGGTACAGCCATCACCATATCGGATCGGTGACCGGTTGGGAGGATCTTCGCCGGTAGTTCTTATACCAGTTCAGCTCCACCACGCGAAAGACCAGCATTGCGGACCTCTTCAAGTGCAAACAGAGGCCTGATGAGCGGGTTGCAGATTTCATCGCCCGGTGGAAAGGACTTACGTATTCCCTCGATATGCCACTGACTCAGGAGAAATTACTGACGATGTGTGTGGGGAACGTCAAGACAGAGCTGGTACCCTCCTTGATTACCCAGAACTACCCTGGAGGGTTCAGAGATTTCTCGGATAAGGCCCAGCGCCTCGAGGAGGCTCTGCAATAGGCCAGTCAGGCACGTTTGCTGCCCCCTATGATCCCAGCCAGGAGGGCCGCCAGGGCTGAACCTGTTGTGGTGGCTCAAATAGAAGCCCCGAGGCGGCTGGAATTGCTGCCGGCGGCACCACCCCCGCAACCCCGCAGAGGTCCTCCACCTCAAGCACAGGCTCCTGCCCAGCAGCGACCGCCTCAGAACCAACAGGTTCCCCCGCGCAATGCGCCACCGCCACCTAGGTGAGACAACCAGGCACCGCCTCCTCGGCAGGCCCCTCCGGTCCCTCAACAGGACCAGGCCCCCAGGGCCCCCTATCCGGAAAGAAGGTACCAGACCTATTTGATCAACGAAAATCAGGTCCCTGGCTACTTCCGAAGTGCTCTAGAGCAAGGGATTGTGCGTCTGCCTGAATGCAGAAGGCCGACAGAGGCGCATCTCACCGATCACCCCAACTACTGCCCTTATCATTGGATCCTAGGGAACACCCTCAAGCAATGCTATGTGTTTAAAGACTGGCTTCAGGACCAGGTCAACAAAAACATAGTCAAGTTGGGCCCAGCATCGGCGCAAGTGGCAGGCGTCTTTACAGGATCAGAAATCGGCAGCGACAATGAAGGTGAGTGGCAGCAGGTCCCTAGCTGTGGATCCCAGAAATATGACGACTGGATGGCTCGAAAAACCGTCGTCCGTGCCCAGGGTATCATCCGGGCGCGCCTAAAGCAGTCGGAACCTTCAGAAGTAGCCGGTGCCTCCGCGTCGTCTTCACAGTCGACCTCTGCCCAAAAGGGCAAGCAGCGGCGACACAAGAAGAAGCAACGTGCACCGCCAGTGCCGTCGTCGTCCCGCACTCTCGGCGAATTTATGCCCCCCGAAATGGGGATTCCTCCCAGAATCCGCCCAGCGGTGGATGACTCTTCGAGCGATAGCCAAGGGTACGCTTCGGTTAACACCGTGGAGCTGGTAAAGCCCTATATGACCCCCGACGAGGGGGAACCCCATGCAGACCTCCCCAACGTTTCCAGTCGGCGTCAACGTCAGCGGAATCGCAATCGCGCCGGTCATCAAGGCACATCAGCAAGCACTTGTGGCCAAGCCGTGCACGCTACCGAGACCAGGCAGTAGGCTCAGCGCAGATCTCAGCACGCGCAGACCCATCCAACATCCTTGGCTCTGCCTCCACCGCCTTTCGTGCTACTAGATCGGGGGGAGCCGCTTCGTCCATATCACAGTCAATCTCGCCCAGCTACATGCCAGCCTCCGTTGTCCGATCCTAGTCTGGAAATTACTCTCCAGGCTTCTACTAGCAGGCCGCAGGACGTACCCAGTGCTAGCCGACCGCCAGTTCAGCCAGCTGGACCCGCTGTGCATCCAAATGCCGAACGACCTCCTGTAAGAAGAGGTTCGCGTTTGGCACGAAAGTACGATGTTCTGAAGCACCTGGCTGGTATTCCGTCAAGGCTCTCCATCCTTGAGGCCCTGCGCCTGTCATCCGAAATGCGCGAGGCACTTGCCGAGGCCCTAAGGAGCCCCCTCCAGTTCGAGACGGAAGTAGCAGCTGCGGAAGCCTTCCATACCGAGACGATTGAAAACGCCGAATGTCAGGCAGTTATCTCATTCTCTGGTGAAGATGAGGACCCTCCCTTACAGGGGCACATTCGCCCACTGTATATCACTGGCCACTTCAACGGCGTGGAAGTCCGCCGCTGCCTCGTTGACACGGGTTCTGGAATCAACCTAATTCTGACCCGGACGCTGCGAAAGCTGGGTCTGTCCGAAGGTGATTTGACTCCCTCTGACCTCAGGATCCAGGGGTATGACAGGACAGAGCAAACCCTAGTCGGCAAGATCCACCTGAAGACTCAGTTCGGTGGCTTAATTGCCAGCACCGAGTTCATGGTTGTTTCTCAGGACACCGCCTACAACGCATTGATGGGTAGGTCATGGCTCCATCTGCATGCAGCCGTCCCCTCGTTGTATCACCAGTGCCTCAAGTACTCGCTCAACGGTCGAGTAGGATTGCTCCAAGGAGACGCGTCCCCTTTCTCTTCTTGTGAGGCCCGCTATCTGGATGCAGGTTATTACAAAAGTAAGGACAAGCAAATCCTAGTAAGCGAGGATGAGCCCGCCCCGATCACAAGTGATCCCTGGGAAAGCATGGACGACGCCTACATCCTCCCGATCCACCGGTTGGAGGCCACGACCCCCGACATGGGGAAATGTTTCGTTGTTTCGGGTACGCAAGGAAAGAATGTTCCCGTGTCCAAGCGACGACGGAAAATCACCTCGTACTCCTACATCAACTAGGCTCGGGTCATCCCGGAACCTCCTACCCCTGTACGGTACCGGGACGTCAAGCTCATGACAACGGTGGTGCCCCATACGTGTCTCTTCCACCGGGCTGGAATTAACCGACTCAGGCCGACACGTCACCACTTCTTTGATATCATCAAACATGGCCCCTAAGGCCGAAGGCCAGATGGGATAGGATCAAATACATTCATTGCTATGGTCTCAATGACAAGTGAATCTCCTGATGTGATGACCGCTGCTGCCCAAGCCGGCACCGGCTGCCCCTCGGGTTTCGAGAGCCCAGAAGTATCTTCCGCCGCGGGAAGTCCCCCCACGTCTGGGGAGGAAGACTTGGAGGATGCTCCCCCAGCCTTTGAAGAAGGCGTCTCTACCACGGTTGATGAACTGGTACAGGTGAACCTTGGTAGCGAGGCAGATCCGAGACCCACATTGATCAGTGCAGCCATGTCCCTCGGGGAGCGGCAGCAGTACGTGGACTTCCTCAAACAGCACCGTGATGTGTTTGCTTGGAGTTACGATGAGATGCTAGGACTGGATCCCCAAGTGGCCGTCCACCGTCTGGGCCTCCCGACAAAACATCGTGGGTTTAAGCAGCCTCCCAGGAAAATGCACCCTTCTCATGGTGCTATGGTTGAGGCCGATGTTGACAAGCTTATCAAAGCCAACTTCATTAAGGAGGTCCAGTACCCCAAATGGATCGCCAACATTGTGCCGGTCAGGAAGAAGAATGGGCAGATCAGAGTCTGCATCGACTTCCGCGATCTCAATCGCCACTGCCCAAAGGATGACTTCCCACTCCCAGTGATGGAGCTGTTGATTGACGCCACGGCCGGATTCCAAGCCCTCTCTTTCATGGATGGGTATTCCGGGTATAACCAGATCCGGATGGCCCCCGAAGACGAGGATTCCACTACCTTCAGGGCTCCCCAGGGTACCTTTTGCTACCAGGTAATGCCATTCGGTTTGAAAAATGCAGGTGCCAATTATCAGAGGGCCATGCATCGCATATTCAAACCGATTCTCGGGAAATTGGTGGAATGCTACGTGGATGACATTGTAGTCAAATCATGCCAGCGCCAGGACCATCTCAAAGACCTTGAGAAAGTGTTCGGTTTCCTCCGTTCCCGTCACCTGAAGATGAACCCGCTGAAGTGTGCCTTCTGAGTCACCTCCGAGAAGTTTTTGGGATTTGTTGTCAGATACCGAGGTATCAATATCGACCCGGAGAAGATCAAGGCCATCAGCCAAATGCCTCCACCGAGCAACATTCGAGAGCTCCGAGGCCTTCAAGGCCACTTAGCCTATATACGCCGATTCATTGCGAATCTGGACGACAAGTGTAATCCCTTTTCCCGGATCATGAAGAAAGGCGCTGCCTACGAATGGGATGAGGAGTGTCAGATCGCCTTCGAGGAAATCAAGCAGTATCTGCTCCAACCTCCAGTCTTGATGCCACCCATCTCCGGAAAGCCGCTGGTCCTTTATGTGACCGCCCTGGAGAGATCCCTCGGCGCGCTGCTCGCCCAGAAGAATAACGAAGGCACTGAGAACAGTCTCTACTATCTCAGCCGCATGCTTCTCGATACGGAGGTCAGATACTCCCCAATCGAATAGAGCTGCCTTGCGCTCGTCTTCGCCGTGCAGAAGTTGAGACACTACCTGCAACACCATGAGGTGCAATTGATCTCTTGGGTGGATCCGCTGAAGTACATCCTGAACCGCCCAATGCTGACTGGCCGACTAGCACGGTGGGCAGTGATTCTCCAGCAGTTTGATATCAGATTCGTGCCTCAGAAGGCCGTTAAGGGACAGGCACTGGCAGACTTTTTAGCTGCCCATCCAACCCCCGCGGATCAATCCCTGGACCTAGATTTCCCCGACGAGACGATCCTCTCAGTCGATCATGCTGTCCCGTGTTGAAAAATGCATTTCGACGGCGCCTCCCGGAGCCCCACCGGTAGAAGGCTCAACGACCCCAAGCTCAATAGAGTGGGTCTGGGTATTGTTTTCATTACCCCGGCGCAAGCAGTCCTGCCGTACTCGTTCCTGTTGTCAGAAGGCTGTACGAACAACGAGGCAGAGTACCAAGCTCTCATCACCGGCCTCGAGTTGGCCCTTGAGATCCATGTTCCCCATCTACATGTGAAGGGATATTCCGAGATGGTAATCAGACAGGTTAATGGCGACTACGTCGTCAGGAATCCAGATCTTGCACCGTTGCTAGAGTACACCCTCCTCCTAATGGCCCAGTTCTCTCCTCAGCCAGAGGTTACCCATGTCCCACGATCGCAGAACGGCCAAGCGGACGCCCTGGCTGGCTTAGCCGCGTCGCTCGCAGAACCCGAGCAAGATGATTTGGTCATACACGTGGCCCACCGGAGAGTCATTGCCCCCGTCACCCAAGAGGACCGTGATCGCTTGCGGGTAAGTCATCTCACCACTGGACCCCCCATATCGGGAGTCCCGGGTTCGTCAGACGCATTGGTTAAAACCACCCCCGACTGGAGAGCACCTTTTGTTGAGTATCTCCAAAATGGTCAGCTCCCGGACGACCGGGCCGAACGCGAGCGAATCCGACACCACGCACTTCAATTTACCCTCCAGAGCGGCCCCAGTCTTGAGCAGATCCTCTATAAACGGAGTTTCGATGGTGTCCTCCTCCTTTGCATCCAAGGAGTAGAGATACATCAAGTTATGCAAGAGGTTCACGCCGGTTCCTGTGGCGCCCATCAAGCTGGGCCGAAGCTGTCCCAGAAAATCCGGAGGTTAGGGTACTTCTGGCCCTCCATGATCCACGATTGCATTGGGTATGCCAAGAGATGCCACGCGTGCCAAGTACACGCCAACTTCTTGCGTCGGCCGCCAGAACCCCTCCACCCCACCAAGTACTCTTGGCCATTTGCGGTATGGGGACTTGATGTAGTGGGACCATATCCGCAGGCAACAGCCCGCCAGTGTAGGTTCATCCAGACTGCTACAGATTTTTCTCCAAGTGGGCAGAAGCAGTTCCACTCAAAGAGGTCAAGGCCCGTTCCATCGTTGACTTTGTGAGCTCCTACATTATCCACCGGTTTGGAGTCCCTCATGTCGTCCTCACCGATAACGACACCAACTTCCGAGCAGCTGAATTGAAGAAATTGTACGCTAAGTACGACATCCGGTCAAACCATACCTCCCGCTACCACGCGCAGGCGAATGGACAGATCGAAGCGTTCAACAAGACCCTCTCTAACATTCTGCAGAAGATGGTTGGTCAGAACAAGAAGCGTTGACCGGACAAGCTCCCCAACGCCCTCTGGGCTTACCGGACGACGACTCGCAACTCTACCCAGGTGACCCCACATTCCCTGGTGTGTGGAGCTGATGTCGTCCTACCCATTGAGATCCAGCTGCCATCGCTACGCACTGCAGTTTATGATCACCAAACAGCAGATGAGGTAGCCGAGATCCGTCTAGCTGAATTGGAAGCACTGGACGAGAACCGGCTCCATGCCCTGCACAATCTGGAAAGGCATCAGGACAAGATAGCGAGAGCCTTTGACAAGAAGGTTCGTCTCCGCTCTTTTCTACAGGGTGACCTGGTATTGGCCCTTCGAGCGCCAATGATTCCCGGTAGGAAACCGCCCAAGTTAGAGCCCAAATGGGAAGGGCCTTATATCATCCATAAGGTTTACCCCAATGGAGCATACTCCATGGTGACCACGTATGGAGAGCACATAACCCCTCCCAACAATTCCAAGTTCCTCAAGCGATACATTTCCTAGGGCAAAAGATGGTCCTGCACGACCCTAAACTGCGAGAAGGTCCATCACGACCCTAAACTGTGAGAAGGTCCAGTACGACCCTAAACTATGAGATGGTCCTGCACGACCCTAAACTGCGAGAAGGTCCAGCACGACCCTAAACTGTGAGAAGGTCCAGCACGACCCTAAACTGGGAGATGGTCCTGCACGACCCTAAACTGTGAGAAGGTCCAGCATGACCCTAAACTGTGAGAAGGTCCAGCACGACCCTAAACTGTGAGATGGTCCCGCACGACCCTAAACTGCATCCCTGTCCTTATTGCAAGACGTTAAACTGCAAGCCAGTCAGGCCTTCTTGACTGGTACCTGACTTGAGGCCCCCTGGCCTTCTCGGACCTCTCCGCCCAATCTCTTACCCGGGGTGTATGGTGTGGTGTTGGACTACGTCCTCATTCACGTCGGAATCATGTACCATGTCGTACGCCCCCCCTTTACGAGGCTCTCCCTCAGGCCCCTTGGCCTCCTCGGGCCCCCGACCCCGTCCTTACTGCGAGACGTTAAACTGCAAGCCAGTCAGGTCACTTGGACCGCGGTTTGGCCCCCAGGCCCCCTTGTTGTTTTTCCCCCACTTAACCTCTTGTGGGATTGCACGGTATGGTGTAGGACTACGTCCTCATTCATGTCAGATTACTTGTCGTACCGTACATATCCCCAAATGAGGTGCTTCTCATCGTCCCGCATGACGTTAAACTGCATTTCTAGAACTACGTGTGGCTTGATTCTCATCCTTATGAGATACGTAGGAACGCTCAGACGCCTCGTATTGAGCCCAGCCCCAAGCTCTTCTCTTCTATTATCCCCCCTGGGAATAGTTTCCTTGGAGGATCTTTGTATAGTAGGGAGTAGGCTTTCTTGGCCCCGCTCATGCAACCCCACTCACGCAAAGATTGTAAAGGTCGCACCATGCGCCCACTCCCGTTCTTCTATCCTCCCACGTCCTCAACGCATGACACTAAACTGCATGGCCTTCAAGAACTACGTATGGCTTGATTCTCATCCTTATGAGATACGTAGGAACTCCTGGATATTTCATCCGTTGGCCCAGCCCAAAAGCCAAAATCTTCCCCTCGGGTCAAGACATGGCAGGGTGCACACTTTTGCCCCGACCCACGTCGAGCAAGCCTCGACCCGGCTGCACATTCCCCCCTGGAGGTGTTTGCCCCTTTCGTGGATGGATGCAACTAAGCTTCACCCACTCCTTGACTGGGATTCTGTCACCTTTCACACCCGGAGGGACCCCCGATAACGGCCTGGATACAATGCCCAAGGGCTCTCCTACCGATACGGGCCAACGCCCCCGAGGGTTTTCAAGCAACAAATCGATACAAGTCCCGCATTACGAATTTGGTTAGCGGTAAACGCTCATTTGTTTCCCCCATGCGGGTCACCATAGGAGCGCTGTGTTTCGAACATGGTCAAAAGTTTCCTGGATCTTCGGGTCCACCCCGAGATGCCCCAGGCATCAAGAACTATGATTCCCTCTGCCCCATCCCGAGGTGACAAACTTCCCCCAGGTGGTGCTAGCGATCCGGGCCACGACCCAGGATTCCTCACCTAGAGTGTACGGTGTGGTGTAGGACTACGTCCTCATTCACGTCGGGATCAAGTACCATGCCGTACGACTCCCCTTACGAGGGCAAGCCTCAGGCCCCTTGGCCTTTTCGGGTCCCCGACCCTCGTCCTCATGTAAGACGTTAAACTGCAAACCAGTCAGGCCTTTCTGACTGATAACTTCCCCTTCTCTCCGGGCCACGGCCCAGGATTCCTCGTAAGGGTGTACGGTGTGATGTAGGACTACGTCCTCATTCACGTCGGGATCATGTACCATGCCGTACGACTCCCCTTGAGAGGCCCAGCCTCAGGCCCCTTGGCCTCCTTGGGCCCCTGGCCCCTCGTCCTCATGTAAGACGTTAAACTACAAACCAGTCCGGCCTTCCTAACTGACGCCTGACCTTAGGCCCCTTGGACTTTCCGGGCCACGGCCCAGGTCTCCTCTTACCCAGGGTGTATGGTGTGGTGTGGGATTATGTCCTCATTCACGTCGGCTTCTTCGCCATACCGCACACCTCCTTTGTTTCGGGGTATATTGCTTCCCCTTCTCGTCGAGTATGACGTTAAACTACATATAGAGAACTACGTGTGGATTGATTCCCATTATCATGGGATACATAGGACCAACTGGATGTCCAAGATTCGGGTCCAGCCCCATCTCTCGGGAATCCTCATCCCATCTTGGCCCCTTGGCCTATCCTTCCTCCATGAGGGCATCGTATGGTGTGGTGTGGGATTATGTCCTCATTCACGATGATCTCGTAATGACCACGCCATGCTCCCCCCCTACTGAGCTGTTTCGTCGATCCATTTTTTTCGTCGGTTCACCAAAGTGCTTAAGAGTACTCTAGTTTATCACCTGGAATGCCAAGCTTTACTCGGACACGTCCGCACCCGCTTTCCAGGCTTTGCGTATCCCCGCATCAGGGCTTTCATCATCTTTCACACCCGGGGGGACCCCCAAGAACGGCCTGGATACTACACCCAAGGGCTCTCCTACCGATACGGGCCAACGCCCCCCAGGGTTTTGGACAACAAATCGATAAAATCCCGCGTTGCGAATATGGTCAGCGGTCGATGCTCGTTTGTTGTTCCCACCGCAGGCTAACGCGATATGGACGCTGTGTTTCCACCATGTTTAACAGTTTTATTCTATCACCACGCTAACCCATTAAGCCCAAATGCCGGGTACACAATTCACACCCTTCATCACTTCATCATGTCCAAGTAGAGTCTCGGGACTCTTGGTACTTTTCCCCCGTGCACGTCTGCGCGTTCGAGGAACAAGCTACATCAAAAGTGTCTTTCGGAACTCTCTGCTGACTCCCCTTTGATGGACGCCCCAAGTATTGCAATGAGGATACCCCCCTTGTTTCCCACACCGAGTTTATCTCACATGGGCTTAGGGATTGGGTTGACATCTGTGCTTACTCGGGAGTTGTCACCACCCATGGTCCGAGCTCTAAGACCATAAACTAAGATTCTCATCTGGAACTACGTTCAGCGTGATTCCTATCTCGATAGGATACGTAGGAATGCTCGGACCCCTTGTCTCCGGGCCCAGCTTGAGTTCAGCAAATTTACCTCTCTAATCCTGCCTTCAGGACCCTGATCACAGGGCTGCGTGGCGCAGTGTAGGACTACGTCCTCATTCACGTCGGGTTTGCAATAGCTGCACCACGCACGCCCCCATTCTGAGGTTCAGTCCCCCTATTCCCTGTCCTGCATGACATCAAAAGGCACCCTTCATAACTACGTGTGGCTTGATTCCCATCCTAATGGGATACGTAGGACCACCTGAATGTCTAAGATTCGGGTCCAGCCCCACCTCCTGGTGATCTGCTGATCTCCCGGTCACCTAAGCCACTTGGCCTATCCCTCTCCAGGAGGGGGAGGTGTAGGTATGATACAAGGTTTTGGGCACCATGCCCCCTTCCCCTGGGAACCTGCCATCTCTCGGTCACCCTCAAAGTTGAGTCCCTTGACTCCTTGCAGTGGTTCACCCATGTATTAAGAGCACTCTAGTCTAGGACCAAGAGTGTCAGATTCAACTTGATCAAGTTCCTTCCACTTGTCAAGCTTCGTGTTCCCCTATATTCGGACTTCCATCATATTTCACACCCTGAGGGACCCCCAAGAATGGCCTGGATACTACGCCCAAGGGCTCTCCTACCGACACGGGCCAACGCCCCCCAGGGTTTCGGACAACAAATCGATAAAATCCCGCGTTGCGAATATGGTCAGCGGTCGATGCTCGTTTTGTTAGTCCTCATTTCAGGCTAACGCGACAGGATGCTATGTTGCGAACATGGTCAACAGTAATCCTCTGTCGTCACGCCAGCCCCTTCAGTCCTTGAATGTTGGTTGCATGATTCACATAATTTTCCACCCCATCATGTCCAGGTGGAATCTCGACACTTTTGGCGCTATCCCTCAGTGCACCTTTGCATGCTAGGGGGACAAAGCTGCAATCTGGCGCCCTTTGGGGCTCCCATGGTCCGAGCTCTAAGACCATAAAATAAGATCCATTCGGGACTACGTTCAACTTGATTCCCATCCATATGGGACACGTAAGACCACCCAGACGCCCTGTCTCCGGGTACAACCCATTCAGGAGGCCAGTCTTTCTCCCTGTTTCACCCCTGTATAGGCCCCTCAACCTAAGGTTTCCCTCTCCGGATGGCGTACAATTTGATGTGGGATCATGTCTCTGTCAATTGTGTTTTATAACACTGTTCACATTTCCTGCCTAGCATCGTCTCTGCTACGTCTGCGCTGCATGACGATAAAATGCATGCTTGGTCCTATCATACGACCCTAAACTGTGACATTATCGTCCTGGCCGCACGACGAAAAACGGCACCGCATTGTGGTGACCTCACTGTAGAGGACATCACGTTGGGTATTGGTCATGTGCCATGCCATTTGTCAACGCCCATCACAACTTGATTCTTGTGGCGACATCACGACCTACTGTTCTAGGCCGGTCGCTTCACAAAAAAAAAAACCCATTCACCTTAAAGAACAAACAAGATACATGAAATTACGCTTCTTTTAGTGCAAGGGCCACGTTCGCACCCCCATTTTCCCCTGGCACTGGTATCCTACCATGTCGCTTCCAGAACTATGTATGGCTTGATTATCATCCTTATGAGATACGTAGGAGCGCCCGGGTACTTCCCCGCGGGCCCAACCTAACCCTTGTGTTCGGTCCCTCGACTCGAGCATTTCCCCGGAGAATGCATGGTAAGTAGGACTATGTCCTCATTCACGTCAGGTTTTGATGTCATGCGTCCCCTGATCCCTTTTCCCATCCATGGTCCGAATTCTATGACACTAAACTAAGATCACCCCAAGGGAAAGGAATCTGCTCCCTCTTTCTAATACGTTTCGTTGCCGTATTTAGATGTGTTTTGACAAAGAGCCTGAAGCATGGGATTTTCACAGGGACGTTCCCCTCACCCCATGACCAAGCTTCATGAGCTCGCTATTTGGATCCTCATCCTCTTCCACATCCAAAAGGACCCTCGGACGACGTGGATACTAAGCATAAGGGCTCTCCATGAATGCTGGACCTAAGGGCCCTTCAATCGTTTCGGGCCAACGTCCCTACGGATATTTGACAACATTTGTGACATGGTCCCGTGTTTCGAACATGGTAAACGGTCGACCCTCATTTGTTTGTCCCCATTTTAGGCTAACGCGACAGGATGCTGTGTTGCGAACATGGTCAGCAGTAATCCTCTATCGTCACGCCGCCATCATTGCGATCTGAATCTCGAGCACCATGATTCACACATTTCCACTTCCTCATGTTCAAGTGGAATTCCGTCATACTCGGCTCTTTCTCTTCGCGCATCTAGGTGCGCTAAATGATCGTGTTAGTTTCATTGGGCCGGTAGTCACCGAGTGTCCCTTTGCCCTAACCTGTCCCCTTTGTGTCGGGAAATTTCCACCACTACTGCTTGTTTCCCACACCGAGCACGACTCACGTGGGCTTAGTAGTTTTGGCAGGATGTGTACCAACACGGTTAGACTGCTCCCCATCCCGCATGACGTTAAACTGCGCTTCTAGAACTACGTGTGGCTTGATTCCCATCATCACGTGGGATACGTAGAGACACCCAGGCATTTCGCCTAGGGTTCAGCCCCTAGAATCACGAAATCTTGTTCCTCCCCATTTCCAGCCCTCACCAGAGAGGCCCCGTCTGGAAGAAAGAATGATCCGTGATCAGGCCGATGCGCCCATCTGGCGTACTCCCACCACGATGGTGCAACTACCGAAGTGTTGGATTCTGTTTGAACAAACCACCACTCCATGTTCCACGCTTTGCGTGCCCCTTATTCGGACCCTCGTCCTCTTTCATGTTTGAAGGAACCCCCTAACGGTCTGGTCTCATGCCGCATCGGCTCACCTACCGTCCTGGGCCAACGTTCCGGAAGACTGGTCATGTTTGGAGGGACCCCCAATAACGGCCTGGATACTACGCCCAAGGGCTCTCCTACCGTTACGGGCCAATGTCCCGAAGGATTGATCGACAACAAATTGATAAAATCCCACGTTGCGAATATGGTCAGCGATCAATGCTCATTTGTTGTCCCCATTTCAGGCTAACGCAGTAAGGATACTGTTTTTCTGCCACGGTTAACGGTTGTCCTTTATTGTCACGCCATCCCCACAGTGTTCCGAATTTGGGTATCGTGATTCACACTTCCAATTTTCATCTATTTGAACCGATTTCAGCGCCCCTGGCGTTGCCCCGTTCGTACATAATAGCACGTTGAAGAAACGGTAATTCGGCTAGCCTGGAAGTTCCTCCTCCGATCAAGCCTTCCCTATCTTTCGGGAACCTGGACTGGCTTGGGGAATTGTTGTCAAACGTCCCGCAAACATTGTGGGGATGTGACAAGGAAATTCAATAGTGGAAATTGTGCGTGCTACGACATTCAAAACAAAGGTAAAATTTGGAAGCACGCAAGTACTAATAAAAGGGTTTTGGGTTTGTTACAATACTCAGGGGTTGACTTCCCCCATGGATGGGTTGACCCCATCAAAAGAGCGTTGTAGCTCCGCCACCCATTGACTTGCGGCATCCAAGGCTTGCTGCTGCTGAACTAGCTCTCGCTCTTCCTCCGCAGCGGCGGGGCGCAGTTCCTCAGTCCTGGCTTTGGCCCTCTCCACATCAGCTTGAACGGCAGCCATCCTTCCAGAGGTCTGCCCCATATGCTTCTCAGCCTCTGCCAGCTGGGCCTTCAACCATGAGACCAGCTCAGATTGCGCATCAAGAGAGGCTGAAAGCTCGTCTGCCCGGGTCTGCATCCGTTGAACCTCGCCTTCAGCCTCCTGGAGCTTCTTAATGCTGGTCGCCTTCCTCCACTGCCATCCCACGCTCAGCCCACGATCATGCTCCCGGATCTTCTCAGCCATGAGGTCTCGGATGAGCGCGTGAGGGCATCGGGCATCCACTCCCCTGGCACACAGTTCGCGCAACCGCAAGCGGAGCCTATCCATTTCGGCCAGCCATTGCACTTGGGGAGTTTCCCTAATAAAGCGCGTGACCAGCTTCCATGACCGGCGACGGACTATGCTGTTGTCTTCCTCATCAGAGGCCGTTCCGTCCCAATCCGCGCGGTTGGCAGGCTCGTACGCAGGATATGCCTGCAGGAATTCCTCAGCGGGATCTGCATCTGGTGTCGAATCTGGTACGACACCTGACGCCGATGCAGGCAGGACAGGACTGGGACCGACCGGTTGATCCTCTTCTTCAGAGTCCACCTCGATGACTTCAGGTACGGCCCTGCTGGTGGTCCCGCCAGTGATGGTGTGAGCCGCAGCTTGAGGAGGTGGAGGGACTATCACCACCATCACCGGCATGCCCCTAGGAGGGATGCCGCCAGACATCCCAACCAGCCTCGCCGCAGCGGCCCATGCCAGCCGAAGAACTGTACGACAGAGAGACATAAACGTTAGTTGGCATGGCCTACATGTGACAATGAGGAGACCGATGGAGGAGACTTACGAAGATCGACCTCCGAGCGCTGCTCCTGAGCCGGTACTGATGGGACTCCGAGACGAGGCCCCCCGTATATTGTTGGAAGGTCTGGAGATTCCAGAGGAGCCGCCTCAGACCCCCTGGTCCCAACAGACGCAGAACTGGACGCAGCCATAGGCGCAGGTTCTGAAGGTCCCGCAACATCACCCGCCAAGGAGAGAGAACGAGGCCTACGAACAAGTTCCTCCTGCATAGCTCAAACATTGGTGAGAAGTACATAGGGACCCAAAAACAGGTCATAAGGAGAGAAGTTCGGAATGCTACCTCGAGAGCCTCCAAGAAGTCGTCGGATTCTGAGCTTCGGTCTCCGACCTCGCCCTCCTCCAACGGGCTCCCTCCTCCAGCCTCATCCCCCCGAGAAGAGTCCTCTGATTCCTCCTTCAAGGGAAAGCGCTCCCTCATATCGGCAGCCGATAGCTGTGGGGGCACCGTCTGATTCAACAATACCCTCACCCGATCCGTCATTGGGCGAGGAACTCCGCTGGAGTGGACGTAATCCTCCAGCTCGTCCAGGTATTGCTACGCCTCCGCTGGAAACACCATGAATCCAGCCCGAACTGGGCCTATGCCCGGCAATTCCATCCCGAGGCGATTCAGGTGGGCCCACATCTCAGGTGGGCTGAGGAATTGCCAGTTGACATCCCAAATGTCCCAAGCTTCCGGAAAGACAACATCTTCTGCCATGTCGATGTGACGCAGCCGCTTCCCCGGAGCATGAGTGGATATCCGACGGAATCCCCTCGGTGGCCGCCCCTCCGAATGGCCCTACTCTTCCGGAATCACCGGATCTACTGCTGCTGCCATACCCTCGGCCGGTGCGGGTCTCATCGCCTTGGCAGCCCCGCTACCGTGAGCAGCCCTAGCTGCCGTCCGACCCTGACCTCGAGATAGAGGAGGCCCACCGTCACCAACCCAGATCGTTGGCTGCTTCAGCATCTCCCCTGGATAAGCGGCCTCCCAACTGATGGCGTACTCCTTCACTAATCCGAAGGCGGCGGTGGATGGAGGCAATGTAATCCGCAACTTTCCATCTTCGCGTGTGAACATGAGCCACAACTGCCTCATCACACACGGGTGCTCCTCGTGGCGCACCTCCCAGTAGACCTGCGGGGTCAGCCGCTGGAGGCACCGGAACTGCCTCGCAAAACGATGCGGGGTGTACGGTTCACAGATTGGCTCGCGATCTATCCGAGCCACCAAAACTCCACCTCGGAAGGCCAGAAGGTAAGCCTGATGTTTGTCCGTTCCCCGCCCGTCATCAGTAAGCATCCCCGTCGGCAACGGGAAGGGATAGAAATTGAACTCATCCGCCCTCTACACCCGATTCAGCACCATTGGAATGGCCAGTTTGAACGGGAAGCTCCCAAATGCATTCAGAATGGAGGGGCGAAAGTCTGATCCCGGCGGCGAAATGGGGTTTGGATACTCATAAATCCCCCTGATATGCGCTGTGATCCACCCATATAGGAGGTGGAAGGGCCCGCATATTCTTGGCGGCTTCTTTCCCTCACTAATATGCCGCAACATTCTGTACAGTTTGTTAAGCATCGGGATCACCAGGTTGACCCGCTGCCCCATGGCCAACATCGACACCATGATGAACGAGCTGGGTCGCACCCCCATGCTTGTATCCCTCACTGGTAGGATCCACCCACAGATGAGAGCCACGATGAACGCCACCAGCCCGACTATTGGCTGTTGTTCGGTGCTGATGCTGAAACCCCAAGTCTTCCATTGGCTGTCCTCCAAAACCCGCCAATACGAGTGCACCTTGCCCCGTTGGGCTGCCCTTGGACAAGTTCGAGGCCTTTGAGGGAACTATCGATTCTCTGGGAAATTCAGGAAGCATTTGAACCATCTTCTGAAGTGGACATCCCTCACTGCCTCCTTGTCCTCTCCAGGGACGAGCGCCATCAGCGCCGACGCCAATCGCGACATTTGCTCCGGATCCCCCCACGTGCTGGCAACGGGGAGGAATTCGTCATTCATGGTCCCCAAGATCGGGACCCCAGAAATCTGGTGGACATCCCACAGGCTGATGCCCACCTCCCCGTGATGAAGGTGAAAAGTGTTGGACCTGGACGACCATCTACTCAGCAGTTCCGGCATCAGCTGCTTTGGTTGGTAAATGTGGAACTGGGAGGCCCATGCCGCCTCATAAAATCCCACTCTCCTCAGCTCGGTCTCGAACTCCTCGCATGAGGCGCCTACCCAGTTGTCCCAGGCCCAGTCATCGGTAAAGTTGCCGCCCTGGCACAGGTCCCACTCATCGGACCATCCCTTCTTCGGATCCTACAGAGCCGCCTTCAGCATGGTGCGGTAGAGAGGAGGGGACGTCTCCGGTTGCAGTGGATTCCCATCGATATCATTCACATGATTGTAGAGACAGTCAGCGGTGATGGGTGTGAAATCCTCCCACGCATGACCATCGGCCGCCCTGAACCATTGGTGCTGGCACGGTGTGCTCCTGAACCAGCAAGCTGGTTCATCCCTTCTCGCCTCGGGGATGAAGACGTCATCCCTCAGCCCAAAGCCGTACAACGACAGTTTCTTGCACTGCGGATAATTCTTCTGACCTTCCGACAATAGATCTGTCAAAGAAGTGTGGTCCGAGTGGCTCCGAACCATTTCCCCCAAGCCTGGCCGGTTGGCCATCTCATCTCGACGAGCAGTGTCTGCAAGCACTCCCAGCATAGCCTCTTGATGGGCCATTTTTATGCCGACCCTCAGAAAAGTTTTTTTCCCCTGGATCGCGAAGCTCAGCCGCGAAGTTGAATCGCGAAGTTCGGCCGCGAAGTGGAAGCGCGAAGATCGGTCGCGAGACCATGTCGCGAAGTCTGTCCAAGACCGACAAGAAGTTCGCCTAGCGCGGACGCGGAGTCGGAGACCCGCGGTTCGCCGCGAAGCTCGATTCGCAGAGGGCTGTCGCGGAGTACGTGGAGCTTCGCGAAGTCGAGAGCGCACAGAAAGACAAGGCACGTGAAGAAAAAAGAGGGCGTACCCCCTATTTATAGGTAGCGACCCCGGAGCATCACGACGCGCCTCACTCGCGCGAAGCATCACGGCGCGTCCGGATCCGCGGCCCCGACGAGCATCGCGGCCCCCCTTCGCGATGCTGCATCGCGAACCACCGACAATTTTGGCGACTTTCCCTCAGACTTCGACCCTTGGCCCTCCGCGGCTCCAAGTCTGAGAGGGGGCATTTGTTGGCACCAAAAATTTGGCCCGCAAGAAAAGAACGAAAGAGGCCGGCGTGCTGCCTCACGAAGCTCCGCCGCGAAGCGCCGCTGCGAAGCTCCGCCGCGAAGCCCCGCTACCATGGCGGCCCCACGAAGCTCCAGAGGTGGTAATTCTCCGCGAACCGCTTTGACATTCGCGAGCCGCCGCGAAGCTCCAGAGGCGGTAATCCTCCGCGAACCCCTTTGACTTTCGCGAGCCGCCACGAAGCTCCAGAGGCGGTAATGCTCCACGAACCGCTTTGACGTTCGCGAGCCTCCGCGAAGCACCAGAGGCGGCGCGCGAGCCCTGCGCCGCGGTGCCCCTTCCCTATAAATACTAGACTCCCCCTGAGTCCTGAGGACGGACAATCCGACCTTTCGGCTTCTCCTCTCCCGAATCACGAAGCACGCTTTGCCCCGGGAATCATGAGCTCCGCGAGGTATTTCTACTTCGCGAGACGACTCTGCTTTGTCTCGTTTTGAGCCCCTCTTCCGGGAGGGATGCCCTTCGCGAAGCTCAAGGGCGTTCGCGGAGGAAGGGGATTCCCAAGGGAACCCGGGCAGCCGCGGAGCACTTGTGCTTTGCGAAACACCCAACCCATACGAGTGATCCCTATGCTAAGGCAGGACCGCTCCACTTCGCGAAGCACACTGCTTCGCAGGACCCTGCTTCGCGAGGCACCCCTTCTTCGCGAGGCAGTGCTCCGCGAACACTGTTCCACTTCGCGAAGCGCCTTCCACTCACACCTATGCCCCATGCTAAGGCCAAGGCACCCCACTTTGCAAAGCACACTCCTCTGCTTAGAGATTTCTCTTCCCGTGCGGCCCTCCAGGTTTGCACGATGTGATTTCAAAGTCACATGGACAATACCTCCCATAGCGTTGCTTCGCCTAATGCTTCTTCGCATAGGCACGCTAACAGCTATTGCTTCTTCGCATAGCCACGCTAACATGGACCCCTCGATGGTTCATCCCACGACCCCCCTTTACCATGGCCTTATCGGCACCTTCCCTTCCCCAAGGACCAGAGGGTACCGGTTATGTAAGTCCTAGGGGTGTGGAGTGAACCCACCTCGTCCGAGCTGCAGGACGTTAAACTGCCAAGCACCACGTCCTCAACACATGACGCTAAACTGTGAACCAACCTCGTCTCCCTCACGAAGGGTCCCCCCAACTCGAGCATTTCTTACACCACTCGTCTCCACGGGAATGGAACTCTTCCGCACATGGAATGAGATCCTCCTTGTCGGAGCGGTGTATGTTCGCAGGGGAAGGGCCGCCTCAGAGCGTAAGCCCCTAACCTTTCGTACGGATGATTTCACCCGTGCATCTCTATACTTCCCCACTACCAAGGTCAGTGGAGGGAGTGATAGGGAACAAGGCACCCCCATATGGGCCTCCATCCTGGAGTAAGTCCCAACACCATGGGCCGCCCAACGCGTAAGCCCCTCTTCGCTTCTCACGGACGCACCCTTCGCGACGTGATCGTCAGGTCCTTGCAACCTCTTGTTTCTCACACCGAGCATGACTCCCGTGGGCTTAGAGTGAGCACCGACCCTGACCCCCACCCACATTTGAACTACGAGGTCTTTGATCCATGTCAAGGCATGGTACGTAGGGAGCTTCCACGAGGTTCAAGCCCACCAATAGTGGACCAAGGTCTACTTTCACGTTGGTTCACCGACACACCCACCTTTTGAACTACGAGGTCTTTGATCCATGTCAAGGCATGGTACGTAGGAAGCCTCCACGAGGTTCAATCCCACCAATAGTGGACCAAGGTCTACTTTCACGTCGGTTCACCGACACACCCACCCGTCGTTTCTTCACGTCGGGACCCACCTTCATCCGACATGACGTTAAACTCCATTCCCTTTTGAACTACGAGGTCTTTGATCCATGTCAAGGCATGGTACGTAGGAAGCCTCTATGAGGTTCAAGCACACCCGTATTTCACGTCGGGTTTCACCCCCGTCCAGCGCGACGTTAAACCGCACTCCGGTCCAGTGGTAAGCCATTGCGACCCACCCATCATTTGAACTACGAGGCCTTTGATCCATGTGAAGGCATGGTACGTAGGAAGCCTCCATGAGGTTAAAGCCCACCCATCACCCAATTCACGTCGTGTTCTACCTACGTCCAACATGACGTTAAACTACATTCTGGTCCAGTGGTAAGCCATTGTGACCCAACCCCATTTGAACTACGAGGTCTTTGATCCATGTCAAGGCATGGTACGTAGGAATCCTCCCAGAGGTTCAAGCCCAACTCCCATCGGACCAAGGTCCATCTTCACATCGGTACGCTGACGATGC
Organism: Viscum album; assembly: GCA_963277665.1. Lineage (NCBI taxonomy): Eukaryota > Viridiplantae > Streptophyta > Magnoliopsida > Santalales > Viscaceae > Viscum > Viscum album. The sequence continues at coordinate 1,880,648,454 of OY728161.1, forward strand.
CCATCGGACCAAGGTCCACCTTCACGTCGGTATGCTGACGACATTCATCGGTCCAAGTTCCAGCTTCACGTCGGTTTACCGGCACCATCCCGAACTACGCGGACTTTGATTCCCTGCCACGGGGATACGTAGGAAGCCTCGTCAAGGCTCAAGCCCAACTTCACTATCGCCCCCCCTGCGATGGTGCCATTTAACTCTCCTTCCACTCCATTCATCAACCCACCACCTGTTCTGATTCTCGCCCGGACCGCCTTATCCTGGTGAGACCAGGTCGGTACGCTCTTTTCCATAGTAGCCCATAGGCTGGCCCCGGTATCGATATCCCTTCAAGGAGGATCCCTCAATCCGATCTATCCTAGCTAATTCTCTGGTTGGGTTGATCCGTCTCCGTTGGACGTTAAACTCGTGGCATACCCTGTGTTGAACCCGAGAAGCTGAGGAAAACCTCAGATATGTGTCTATGAAATGTAATTCCCTGCGCTCGATGTGGGATGCCTCGGGCTTCCACACCCTCGAGAAGCCTTGTGATCAAGGATAACAGACAGACATGCCAGGTACCCCAGCATCCAGACACGCTACTGATGCCTTAACGTGACTACTCCCCTGACCGAAGGTTGCTGCCCTGACTGGACCCTTTGGAATGTCCCGACAGAAGCAGTGTAATTAACCGGTGTCCATGGAAACATGGCACTGGGAAGAGTTTCACGAACTACGTATTAAATCTATAAGGGAGACCCAGACTAGGTGATGAGTTCTGAGGAGGAATCCACAGGAGGAAGAACCGACATCCCATCATCCCGTTTCGATCAAGGAGCAGACGTCCCTGAATAAGGAGCGAATGCCGCCCGCCTTTGGAAAGCGGGAATGCGGGGCAACAAAGCCGCGCGTCCTCCGCAGACGGATGCGCGCGCCCCGGCGAAAGCGTCAGAAACAGTGTTGTTTTAGTAATTCTTATTATCTTCAGATAGATGGTCTGTCTAAGAGGAGCATTATAGAAGTACATAAATTTTGAGAGATTTATCAATGGATTTTAAATGATATTTTGGATTTAATCTATCATATTGTGGAATTTACTAAAAAGTATATTCTCATCATGAATTTATACGGCTCCTTATAAAGATAAATACGTAAGGAAGTGTAGAACTCAAATTTTTTAGGATGATGTTCGGGTAAGAAATCTATTATGGCCTGATTTAGATGAGGAAATAGAAGAGAAATATTGATCCATTAAAAACTTAATAGAATCTTATAGATAAAAAATGAATTTACTAACAATAATTTGTGATTAATAGACTCTAAAGTTATTGGAAAAATATTCATATGAATATCTCCTTTCATGAAGGACATGATTTTTTTAAATAATATAATGTTGAGATATTGAAATATGTGTTTCTTCAAACATATTTATCCTTCGGAATTGTAGATTATCAGTTAATGATTTTACTGAATCTCCCTAAAGATCATGATGTGCTCAATTTTTTCCACATGAGTAAGTACATACCTAATCCTTCACATATACTAAACTCGAACTTCATTACACTTTTGAATGATATTTCATTAAAGGAACAACATGTAGAAACTTGGGACTACTGAGAGATAGTTCTAAAGATATAGAAAACTCACATGGTTAATTCTTTGTAGTGAAGCATGAATTTTAAAGAAGCTATTAGGGATAATAAGGATGTTATGAGGAAAAATCATCATATGTTATTTGTATCCGGGTGATGGAATTTAAAGGGTCAAAATTCCTATAAGGGGGTATAATGTAACAACCAATGATTTTTTGATATATTTCTCTTTAAACAAATTTATATGAAATTAATTTTTAAAAAGAATATTTTTTTTAAAATAACCAATAAATAAATTGAAATATTATTATGTTAAAATTAAATCACATTTCATATCTTCTTTTCAAAACATGTGGAGGTAATTTTTATTGGATTTTTCTGAAATGGGTAAATACCTTTTTTTTCAAACAACCATTATAATTATATAAATGATGATATTTAAAAAATATCCATTAATTTTTTTGATATCGTTTTAAGGTGATATAATATCCAATTGATATAAATTATTATCATCACTTTTTAAAATGTTGATATAATATTATTTATATAATTTAATAAAATTTTTTATTATGTTTTTTCTCACATTTTGTAGGTTTATTTTCAAAATTATTTTCCCGAACTTATAAGAATTTTATTTTTTAAAATGTATTTCATATATGGAATCATGAGCTTCAAATTTATAAAATAAGTCACTTTTATTTTAAGTCATTATGAATAGTCACTTTTTAAATTTATCACCTCAATTAAAGTGAAAGCATGGTATTAATGTTAAAAATAATGAGATAATGTATGAAATATATATCCATAATGTGTATTTATTTGATTAGATGTGTATATTTTGTCTTATTCATGAAAAAATTTAAAAAATATCCCTTTTTTAACATTTTCCTTTTATTTTATCAATTTTAATATTTATGTAAATGATAATGTTAGAAATGTCACTATTTTTTGTTTAATATATATAATATATTATGAAAGGGATAAAAAACTTATGGTTAGTTACAAATGGTTTTATTAATATAAATGAACTATTTTTTATCATGGTAATTTATAAATAATTTTTATCAATTGAATAATTACTTTAAATTCTTCTATTAAACCAACAGATTATTTATTTAGTTTTTTAAAAAAGAAAAATAAATTTATACATATTAAATGTAATATAATTTGGATAATTTTTTGTATTTGATGAATCTTATATTTATAATATATTCAGGGTTTTATAAATAATTATATTCAAATTTCATCTTTTTCATGATGTTTTTAAATTCAAATTAATTTTATAATGTCAAAAGATGACATTAAATATATTTTATGAAAAAAATAATTTATTAAATTATATAAAAATAATAAAATTATTGAACTAAAACAATAGGAATATGATATACTTAAAATATTTTCTTTTATCCATTTATGAGCCAAATTTTCTTTTATTGTATCTTTCATGCATCCTAATATGTGAAAAACATCTGTATCATAGTAATTATCAACGGGGTTATATGAGAGTTTAAACAAATATATGGGTGAAAACAACACTATAAAATGTCCATTTTTTGGATTTGTTGATTTAGAATCTAAATCCAAACTTATTATAATTACTCAAATTTGGATAATTTGTACATGAAAAATAAATTATATTAATTTAATAACTCAAGATAATTAAATGAATATCCCTTACTTCACTTATAAAAGGAAACATCTTCTACCTTTTACATAAACAATATTAAGAGGCCTATATCAACAAAAACCTATCCAATAAACATACCAAAAACCCAATACACATTCTAGAGTTTATGGTATTCCCAAAATACCAACCTTAGTGCCCCCAAGAAGATATCTAAATGATGATTAACTAAGATAATGTAATCATATTAACAAAGGCCTTTCGTTTTTGTGTCTTCTTTTAATAAAATAAATTATTTTATAACAATTGAAATATAATAAAACTAATATAATATGTATAATGAGATGTTATTATGTTTGTTAATAATAAATATCCATCTATTTATCAATTAAATAGGATATAACACCATCTATCATGTACATAGTAGACTACTGCCTCATGAGATAATGCAATTTGTTTTCCATCACTAGCTTACATAAATTGTAATAAGGGTGGAAATAAATAATATATATTATATTGGTGATATAATCACTCTTATTTAATTATAATATCATATCATACTTGTTACTTTACAATCCATTGGATCATGATAACGTTTTTCTCACATACATTTGGACTACCACCTCTATGATGTGATGTGATCCTTTTTTCATTTTCACATTACATTAACTGTAATAAGGATTTATTGAATGAATATATAATAAATATATGATAGAAAAATTATCCTATAAGTGTGACTTATTTTTTTCATTATATTTCATTCTATAAATAATAAAGTGAGAACAATGTTCATTCATCTGTATGACATACTATCTCTAGGAATAGTGTAATTCATTTTCCCCTATATATTATGGATGACTATACAAATTATATATTTAATATATATGGAATTTATATATTTAATAACATTTTATAGAATATGAAACCATGAAAAATATTCATTTACCAATACTACTTAATCAAAACACACAAGAAAAATAAAGTAGTTAACACCAAGATCAATGATAATAATTAAAGATTGATTACAAGGGGGTTATAAAATATTATAAATGGACCACATATTATATTATATATTTTCATTAATTTTTCATGAATTTATAATAAATGAAAAATTATTATATATAATGTTATATCACCAATAAATTATGTTGAACATGAGGTAATATCATCTCAAGTTACCATCCATTGAGAAATATTTGGCATTATGCGCCTATTAATTTATTTTGTGGAGTATAAACAATCCCATTGAATTATTGAAGATGAATATATATTTTTTATTTATGATTAATTATAATATTTATAATTTTTCTATCTGGGGTATATAGTTTGAATTATACCAAATAATTAATAATTTAATTTCCATTATCATTTTTTGATTTTTATTATTTTTATAAAATAAATTATTTTATCCATCCTTCGTAAACTCCATATAATTTATAATTATATAGATAAATAGATAGTATCCATATTTTCTTTCATAATTTCACATCTTTCAAACATGAATCATGTAAATAAATGTTTAATATAAACATTGACTATAAATATATTTTGATTGTGTATATTTTCATCCAAGACTTTTTTTTTGGAAAATAAATGTTTTAAATAAAGTTTTAATTATTCAATAAAATTATTTATTATGTAATGTATATATTATATCATATTTTTTATCTAATTATAAAAGGAATATTTAAATAATTTTTTGAAAAATATTTTTTCAAAATTCTTAATCAAAAATTCAAAAGGAATGTTTCATTTTAATATGTGTGTTTTTAACATATTTCCCCATCATCATAAGTGTTTAATTATATCTTGCTTATCAAACATGTTTTCAATGGTTTTTATATAAATAAAATGAAACTAGTAGCCTGGAAAGGTGACTTACTTTATTAAATTGGTATAATAAACTCGAAAATCATCTTCGAAAGACCAAATAGTTTAGAATATTTGGAAAATCAGATTAAAACATGAGTTTTACAAGACAACATGTACTAAAATACAACATATAAACTTCATTAGAAACATCCATAACTCAAATATTATCTATAAAAGTCATTCATAATATAAATATTTGAATCCTGGTAAAAAATAGAACACAATAACTAAGAGATCTCATATTATCAGTAAATGTATATAATAAAAAATAATCTAATATGATCTTAAAAAATAATGTATGGAAAATTAGTGAAAACACAAGATGTTAAAACATAATAGTGAGAATAATATAGATATAATAAAATATATATAAATTATATCATATAAATAATTAAATGGGAATGAAACTTTACCATGGATATTATAGTAGTTGAATAATCACATGGATTTAAAATAACAATTATAACAATGAGAGAATGCATAATTCTGGACGTCATGAAAATATCATCTAGGCCTCCACCAAATTCATATCATTTTCCATCATGAGACCTACCAATGCATCGAGGGGATGTAGAAGACCCCTATCATGTGTCATAAAGTCTATTTCATTCCACTTGTGAATGGGTTGAATCATAAACAACAGGTACATATAAATAACTTTCTCTAAATAGTAAACATAATCACTAACCATTATGAGTAATATGGTGAATGGTATCATGAAAAAAAATCCACATTCAAAATGATCATAAACTATTTAATAAATTATGGTAAATGATATCATAGAATTTTATCCCAAGTAAACATAAGACTCAATTTAGGGTGTTGATATTTTTGAAAATACTAAAATAAAATCACTGAGGAATTCTTCAAAAAAAATCACTTTCTAATTTATATTGAAGAGTTCATTGGGAACAATAATTTTTATTTTTAACAAAATCATATTATAAAAATGTATATCCCAAAAAATTTATTTCAGGACAACATTTTTTTGAATCCTAAATTATTTTTAATAGAGGTGAAAACATGTAAAAATAGTTTTTATGAATCATTAGAAATGGTCTACTTTAGTGTGGTTTGAGAGAAAATATAAAAAACTCTTTAATGTAAAAAAAGGAATAATTATCTACATAAATAAAGAAATAATATAAGAAGGTTTTTGTTTATAAACATTTTTATTTTATAAAAATATTGATCTCCTAAAATATATTATGTGTACATGAAAATGGGTTTTAAATAGGGAAGTTCCCTTTAATAAGGTATTCTTATGGTGTGGAATTGAATGGAAAACTTTATAAAACACATATTAATCCATATGAATAAATATTAAATGATGTATATAAATTATTTTATAACATATTTACAAGACATAGAATAATTATATAAAAATAAATAAGAATTAAATTTTGGTAGAGAGTACGAAAGTGTAACCTGAATGAAAAATTGAGGTTCAGGAAGAATCCCTTACCTTTTGTCAGATAGAATTCTATTAAAGTACAAAAAATCATGGATTGTAAAATTAGATTCATTAATAATTTAATAAATAACATATTTGACTTGAATTGTATTGATTATAATTTTTTTATATTCACTTATGGCCTTTCTGATGAGTTATAAGATTCAACTTTGTCATTCGGGATTGTTTTTCTCCTTTTTTATGATTGGTTCACTTGTATACATGTATTGATGTTCCTGTATAATAGGATAATTTCAATAGAATTGAAATTATATTATATTTTGGAAAATATTTACTCTTAAATGGTATTATGTATAATCTTGTCTAGATATTAGGATTATGAATTAAATAAAATGTTAATGAATGAACATTAGTTTGTATTGTAGAATATTCAGTTATCACGAATTATTTTTCTCTTATTAATTAATATTATATATATATATATACTTGTGTGAGAAAATTATATGATTTATAATACTTGTAATAAAATATTATCTAACCATAATAATTATTTTATGTCCATTCTTAAGGTAGGTAAATGAAAATGAAAACAAATCGACCCCTATTGATGTAAATCAGCACATTAGAGACGATATTTTCATTTTATGAATAAAATAGAGGATAAGGGGATTGATGATGAATTTTACATTAACATAATAAAATTATATTTTATTTAAGATAATTGAGTTATCATGTTTGTTTTTATAGAGTATTATGAATAAGTATAAGAAAATAGATGAAATTGAAAAGGAAATAAATGAATATGAAAGAGTGTTTTACATATTAAATTTATTCTCCTTGAGAACATTTTTACAGGGCCTGTGATTCATCTTTAGGTGAGAAAAAAGTCTCATGGACTTGGGGAGGAGACATGGAAAAGGGATTGTGAATAAATTGGAAATATTCAAGGCATAAGAGGTGTGATTAGAATATGTGTTGGGGAGTGGTATTTTCAGTGGATGAGAGAGGTGGTTTTTTATTATTTTATTCAATAGTTTATTATTTGACTCAAGTCAGTAAATTGTGATGATTCAATTACTAAATAAAATAAATAGATAATTATTATCATAGATTATGGTTTTTACATTAATAATGACTCAAGGAATAGTATATTGAACATATAATGCATAAATACTGTAAATTACCATATTTAACTATACACTAAAAATTCATGTATTTTTGAAAAATTAAAAACAAATCACCCTAACCATTTTTCAACATGTAGAATTAAAAAATAAACTCAATTTTACTAAAATAATTATCAAAAAATGAGAAATTTATTTTTTTATTAAAATCATCAATTATTCGAAAAATATCAATTTTAAAATTATAGAATTTTTAATGAAACATTGAAAATTTAATTAAGGTATCATAAAATTATTATATAATCATCAGTAAAAAAACCTGATTTATGAGTCTATTTTATGAAAAGAAATTTTCTTTTAATTCATTATATTAAATATACCAAAGTAATTAATTATTTATGAATTGTAAGAAAACAAAAACATGATTTATCATTTTTAAAACATTTATTTACTTATTTCATGATATAAATATTCCATATTATCATTTATAAGATAACTATGATTTATTTATACTTTCATGGGTGAAGTTACTATTCTATTGGTCATATTACTATTCATAATAAGCACATTACTATCACAAAGAGAATATTTTGTAGTATATTAAGGTTTTAAACTCAGAGTTTCATGAAAAATAAACTATCAAATATACTAAATATTAAAATTTTATTACCACCAAATCATGTCGTATAACCTTATCCCCTTCTTCAAAAAAAATCCATCCTCAAAATTTCTAGAATGTCACCTCATAAAAATACATGGGTAGTTCTTCATCATAACATTTTCTGGTTCCCATGTCACCTCTTCAATTTTATGAATTTTTGAAAGTAATTTTACCAGATGAGTCATCCGATTAATCAACACCTACTCTATATGTATAGAATCCATATAAAATATTTAGAGTTAGATAAATCATGTTCTAATCCAATTCCTTTAGAAGAGAGGTCATGTTTTTGGTCTAGAATGTAATTTCATAACTAGGAGATGTGTAACACACTGTGTACTTTATAAAGGATTGGTATCATTTCCAAATGATAAGACACAGTTGCAATTCTATCTAGTATCTCAAAAGGTCGAACGTACATAGGGGTTATTTTCCTTTCCATTCCAAATCTGTTAACACCCTTTCTTGGATACATTTTTCAAGAAAAATATATCTCCATCTTGAAATTCAAAATTAATCTTTAAATTATTGGCATAGCTCTTTTTCCTACATTGATTTGTTTTAATTTTAGTTTGAATAGTATTTTTCACGACCCATCCCATGTACCTTGATAACCATATAACCAAGAACCCATGACATATCTCGAAGGGAGTTCCCAAATCCCATGGGTTAGAGACTATCACCTAGCATCATACAACATGCAAGTGGAAATAATTCTTCCATAAGACATAGTAGATGTAGGACAAGCTACTCAATAAGCATAAAAAGAAACTCCACTGGGAGTAAATTACCATAATACAAAAAGTTCAAAAAAAGACCAAATTACTGAAACCCTAGAACAAAAAACAAGGAAAAAAGGCCCAAGGACTATAAGGAAATGACTCACAATGTCCCAAGCTCAATAGCTATATCCGCCTCCAAGATATCTCTTCCATTTTCATAAACCTAGAAGAATAATGCCTACAAACACCCGAAAGAAAAAGTAGGGTGTGAGCCTGATCCCGATAGGATACCCCTAAAGATTCCATAACATATGCCAAATATATTTATCCAAAATAAATATTTCAACTTTAAAAATAAAGAACTTTTGAAATTCAAGATCATATTAGAAAAACATGATATAATGTTTCAAAATTATTGATAATACTTTTAAAGCACATACATTACTTTACAAGATATAGAATACTTATAAAACAAGGGATTAAATAAAATAGTTACATAAAAAAGTTTATATGAATCTAGAAAAGTCTTGTAAAGTAGTTTTACAACATTGGAATATATTTTTATCTCATATATAAATAAACAAGAGAGCAAAAAGGTCATATTCTAAGAAGGTACTATGGTATTAACCTGATATAGGATTCATCACTCTATAAGTGTTATCTAAAAAATGAGTATACTCACATCCACCTGACACTAGATAGAAGTGATTTTTACCCACTTATCGTGGATGTGACCCACCATAGGTATGTTTTAAAATGTTTTAATAGTGTAGAGTTTATCAAAATAATTCCTCAACTACCGAAGTCTTGAATGTGCTCTTAATTGATGGGAAATTTATTTTAAGACTTCTAAAATTATAATTAAATCCCATTCTTCCATTTCAATGTGCTAGTTTTTCTATTTAAAATGAAAAATGGGTTTTAATAAAAAAACTTGACTTTTCTCATAAGATAAAACCACCGAGTTTATATCAAATGAATTTAATCCATTTTCAAAATTTTGAAATCAATTCAAAAATAATTCACTCTTTTTCAAAATTAATTTACCATAATTAAATTCAACAATTTAATTGAAATTACTTCAATGAAATCGATAATTAAAATTAAAAAATTTTAATCATCCTACTACCATAAACCCACCCCCATTCAATGGAATTGGGGGTTTTCCAAAATTCCTTTCTAAAACCATTTTAAATCTCTCGATTCACTTGAATCGAGTTGTTATAATTTTAATAGAATGAAAATTTGATCAATTAAATTTAAATCAAATTTTTTAATAAATAAAAAAATTAATGAATAACCAATTTATTTAATCCGGACTGAACCACCTACATATTCCCAAAACTCAAAACACAAAATGACACCCATCAATGGGAACGAAGGAGCATGAGACCTTGAAACACATCCTAGAAGAAATATAAAGAACCACTAGCCATAGATCCATCAATTATAAGATAATCCATTGAATACCCAATAGAGGAGATGGATAAAAACACTTAAAAGGTAGAAAACTTACCTAGAAAACACATTGCAAGCGTAACAATAATCCAAAACCAAAATAAAGCATTAGAAGGGTTAACCATGTTCGATATTTCCTAAGGAATGACTTATGTCGAGGAAGATAATTCTAGAGAAGATGGATAATAAATAATGAGCCATGCTGACAATTTAAAAAAATTCAGTCAGGGTATTACATTATGTGTAATCCTAATACACGTTGTGAACCATTTAAATTTCATAACCATCGAAGAACATGTCACCCCAACTTAAATCCAGAAGATCCAAAATAAAAACTAATCATTAATTCCATCATGATGTGTAGTGAAAACTCACAACGTATACCCATAAAAGTGTGAAGTAGGTCATGAACTGTTTGAAGGACACTTTCATGACATGTAATCTTGTTACATGACACATAAACCTATGGTAGTTTTCATGAAATATCAATTTGATGGTGAGAATCCAAAAAAAATCTGAATTCACCATTATGGGTATCCTCCAAATCCAAAATCCACCATACCCCATAAAAAAAACGAAAAATGAATAAATGGTTTGTGGATTAACTATCAAAAATGTAATAGGATGCTACTACCTCCCCACCATAAGAACTCTTTGTCCCCAGAAATCATAGGAAGAAAATTCCATGCCAAAAAGATAAGAACACTCCTATTTCATCAATGCCTCGAATTTCCACGTCTCATGATTATTAGAACCAATATTCCATAGCACATGAACAAAATGTATTTTCCACCTACAAAGTACCTGGGTCTCAAAATCAACTACCCTGAAAGGCTTCTTAGTCAAAGATAAATCAGGTTCAATCTCAAGATTAATACAACTCAAAACATGAGATGAATCAGAGAGATACTTTCTTATATGCCATACATGGAATACATTATGTATCAATGTCATCAATGATAGAAGTTATTAATGGTATGAAACAATCCCTACTAGATTAACAACCTCAAAAGCTCCCACAAAATGAGGATCAATCTTCCCTTGCCCCACAAGTCATCATTGACCCAACACGGGTTAAAATTTCAAGAACACCATATCACTAAATGAACACCCCAATGTTAGATTATGTCGATCAATATAAGGATTATATCAGCTATATGATCTGAACATTATTTGATGAATTAGTTGAATCTTAGTTGTTGTCTCTTGCACCAAGCTTGGTCCAACCAAAGAACTTTAGCCAACCTCTGATGAGCACAATGAAGATTTACAAGGCCATCCATACAAGGCCACAAAAGGATACATCCTTATGGAGGAGTGGAAACTATTGTTATAAGAGAACTCAACTAGCCTCAAGTGATCATCCCAAGCCCCACTGAAGTCGAGAACCCAAGAATGAAACATATCCTCAAGAATATTTATATCCATCTCTCTTTTTCCATCCTAATATAGATTATTGGTGGTTCTCAAATGAACCTAAGATCCTAGTACCTCATTAAGGCCTCTACAAAAGTGAGAAGTAAACTGAGGATCCCTATCAGAGACTATAGTTGACATAACTCTATGAAAACAAACAATCTCTCTCACATAATGAATTCCCAACTCCTTAACTTTGCATGTATCATTAATGCGTATAAAGTGTTTAAAATTGGTCAGCCTATCAATCAAAACTCCTATCAAATTATTCATTATATGGGTATGATAAAACAAAATAAAAATTCCATAGAGATCATATACCACTTCCTACTAGGTACTTGAAGTGGATGAAGAAAACCTAAAGGTTTTTGGTTCTCAGCCTTAACCTAATGGAATGTATAACAATGAAAGGAAAACTCATCAATGTCTCACTTCATCCTTGGACACTAGAACTACCACATCATGTCATAGAACATTTTTGTGGTTCCTAGGTGCACTTCCCATAGAGAATTATGATAATACCCAATCATAGGCCTCCTTGATATTCACGAAACTACATATTAATTCCTATAGAATAAATCACCCTCTTTAGAGAATGACCACTAGGAAACCATCTCCCCACCAAAAAAAGAGTCCCTAATGCTAAAAAATGCATCATAAAGTGGATGATTTTGAAGAATAATTTTCAGAAGAGAAGATTATAACTTAATGATGGCTAAATAAACATTGGCCCATTTCTTCAAAACATTAATATGCAACTATTCAAGGAGAGACATCAAATTAAACTCTTCCAAATATTATTTCTGCATGGGTTTGAAGTTTCCTGCTTAATGCATCTAAAATTCCATTCCCTTTCCCCAGGGTATAGGTGATGCCAATGTTGGAAGACTGGAGGTACTCCACCAAATATCTCTGGTGGAGATTTAATTATTTATGAGAAAATATATATGTAAACCTTTTGTTGTATGAGAACACGATAAACTTATCTCCATAAAGGTAATGCTCCAAACTATTATGCTTGTGAATCACAACTGAATGTTCCAGATCATGGGTATGAAAAATATTATCATGTGGCCTAAGCTAACGAGATCTAGAAAAAAACTATATGGTAACCCTGCATATGAACAAAACCCAATCCTGAACCTGATACGTCACCAAAGATCACATAGCCCTACCCGACCTATGGAAGAGTCAACACAGGTGTAGTAGTCAATATATATTTCATCTCAACAAAAGAAATATTACATTTATCATCCCAAGAAAACTCTACCCCCTTCAGTATTATATCATTCATTGGAGAATCTAATTTTGAGAAGTCCTTCAAGAACATGTAGTAACATCAGGCAAAGCCCAAGAAGAATTGAATCCTAAAGACATTCTATAGTATTTAACATGCCATAACAACCTTCACCTTCTTAAAATGAACTAATGTACCTTGTTTAGACATAAAATTTCCCAAGAATTTCACTTCTAGAATATAGAAATGTAATTTTTTTATATTGGAATAGAGTCAGTGACTTCTCATTAGACTCAGAATTATTCTCAGATAATGCACATATTCATGCTCAGATTTAGAGTAAACAAGGATGTTGTCCAGAATGAAAACTATGAAATTATTTATATAGTCATGTAATAGCTTGATCATAAAATCCAAGAAAACTATAGGATCATTTTTAGACTAAATGGTATTACAAGGTACTCCTAATTGCCGTACTTTCTCTGAACGTATGTTTTAAGAATGTTAGACTATTTTATCCTCTATTGATTGTAAACAAACGAAAGTTTGATCATTGAAAACAACTTCTCACCTTACATCGGATCAAATAGACCATAAATCCATGGAAATAAATAATATTTATTTATTGTGACTTGAATGAGTTTCTGGTAATCAACATGTAGGTGAAGAGAACCACTATCCTTCTTAGTGAAGAGAACCAGTGACTCCCAATGTGACAAACTAGGTCATATAAATCCTTTCACGATAAGATCATATAACTGGGACTTCAGATCTTTCAGTTTTGTTGGTGCCATGTCATAAGAGGAAATTGAGACTAGTTGAGTACCATTAATTAAGATAGTAGAATACACAACATAACTTATTGATGGAATAATAGAAAAAACTGAGGAGAACTTGTCACAAAACTTTATGATGATAGGAGGGAGATCATTTCTCCAATATTCCCTCTCTAGATTAAAACAAAACACTAGTATCACCTTCCTCAACTCTAGATAAGAAGGCATGGGTTTTCTCTTACCCTGGTCCAAATATACATGAAATATTATAGACACACCACTGGGTGTAGTAAATTAGACTCGTCTAAGATTATTAATGATCCAGGATTTATTAGCAATGAGAAGATCTATCTCGAGTATGACATCAAAATATATCATTTCAAGAACCAGAAAACACCAAGAATGATTAATATTTGAAATAGATAAGACACAAAAAGTACTAAGAATAACCTATAATATATTCATATCAAGGGGTGAAGTAATTTCCATTACAAAATATAAACGCTTCATAGGTAGAAAAAAAATATTAAAAATTCAAGTTGAAATAAATTAATGACATAGTACTATCAAATAAAAAAATCACTAATGAAGATGTTATAGAAATGGTTCCTACCATGGTCAATGGACCCATGTCTGATTCCTATAGAGAATATTCCACTATGTGAATAAGCATCATTCCAGAATCCTGATAATGGAACACTTTTGTTTCAGAAACCTATGGTTTCCCCATAATTTTAGGAGGAGCTGGTGATATTGTTCCACTACGTGGAGTAGAGTCATGATGGAAGAATATATTTAAGTGCCTTGAACATCCATATGAGCTATAGTTCATGGGTGTTTTAGTGGAAACCCTCTTAGAATTTGAAATCATGGAACACTGATATCAAGTCAAAGAACTTCCTCTTGGAATTGTAGTTGGCCTGGACTGACTCTCCCATCATGAAATTCTATGAGATTCATCAAGACACCATTTTCCTTTGAAAGAAATAATGCTTCCACTTGGAGAAAAAGGAACTCACATCAACCCAAACTTTCCAGAAATGTATATTTCTACCAACATGAACCCATCAATAACCTTAGAATAACTGGAAAAATTTAGTAATAAAATATAAGATTGAATATCTGATTAAAGATGTAACTAGAAGCATCGAGCCATTATTTATTCATTAGTCACAATATTAGAAGAAAACTGAACCATCTTAGAAAAGTGATTAGAAAAATCATTCATAGTTCTATCGGCATGTTTATGCTTGAAAATATCAAAGGCCTTATCCAAAACCATTGACTCTAGATAGAACTAGTTGATAAAAATAACCTTGATGTCCTTCCACTCTATGATCTCATTGTTTCTTTCCATCACCATTGTGTCCCACCAACTCCTTCTTGGTCCTTTCAGCCTGATGATGGAACATTTTACCTTGATCATTTCTAGTGTTACCAACAACTCAAATAGATGTTATACCTAGTTCAACCATCCCTCAAAATGTAGATGATCAGTAGAACCTTTGAAAACATGTGGATTCTAGTGGAGGAAATCTTGAGAATGATTTCAGATAACATCCCCCTATGGATCCACAATTGGAGCTTGTACCAAAACTAGAGGTGGTTCATGTCTCGAGAATGGATAGTGCACACAATCATCTCAACTATATTTGGTTCCATTGAAGGATTTGATCGCTATGGCTCAGTAGAAGCTTCCTACTCAATATTATTTTCATGTCTTCTCGGATTCATGATGATACATAACATCAGAAGATAAAAGGAATTCATTAGGTTATCAGTCAAATAGGGAAACAAGGAAAAAATATTTCCAATAGATGAATTAACCATATTTGGATTCCACTCTATCCAAATAATAATAGATATAGGACTTGATCAAATCCATAAGGTGTTCTACCCCAACCCCTAGAGACATATGTTTAATTGTGGTGAGACCATGCAGGGTAATCAATCACAATTAACTCTTACGTCCTGATAAGATTTCAAAAATGCATACAGACTTTAAGAAAAAATCTCAACAGACTACTTTGATACATCTTGGTCATGAAGTAGCCTAGCTACCCTAGTAACCATATCACTGAGCTGACCCTAACATAGCTCAAAAGTTATTCTCAATCCCTACAGGTTGGAGAATAGCACCTGACATCATACAACGTGCATATAGAAATGATTTTTTATATAATACATAGTGTATGTAATAAAATCAATTCAATATAGATATAAAGCAAACTCCACTGGGATTACAATACCCAAATAAAAAAAGGCTATAAAAATAAAAAATTACAATAACCAAAGTACCAAAAATAGGGAAAATATCCCTGACATCTCTGAGGACAAAAATCACCATGTCCCAAGATCAACACCAAGATTTACCTCCATGAGATCCCTTCTCTTTTATGGAACATAGAAAAATATAGTCTACAAAAACTCAATGGAAAAAGTATGATGTGGGCCTAATCCCGATAGTATACCACAAAAGAATCCATAATAGATACCGAATATAGATTATCCAATGAATAACTTTCATTTTTTATAATAAATAGGTTTGGAAATTCAATATAATATTTAAACAGAACATGCTATACATTTTCAAAATGTTGGAAAATACTTTTAAAGAACATTAATTATGTTATAAGAGATGGAATATTTTTAAAACAATATATTAAATAAAATAGTTTTATAAAATAGTTTACGGAAATCCAGTAATTGTATGTAAATCAGTTTTACAACATTAACATACATTTATTGTAACATCCCAGGTAAATAAAGAATAAAGAATTTTTATATTTATTAATATTTACGAATTAAATATTAATTTTATTTTAAAGGGGTTGCTGTGTTCGATAGCGTACCCGATACGCAACGATGAGTTTCTTTGAAACTTACGTAGCACACTAGTAATAAAATAATATTATTTTAAATGTTAGTTAACGAGTAGCCGTTGTACTGGCGGGAATGGATAGAAATAACTAAAATATGATTATATATGTTTTTAAATGTTTTTACATTTACCCAATAAAAGATAAAGGCTTAAAATACGGAAAGAGTTCAATTTTAGGCATTTATACCCTAATTTTCACGAAAGGTCCACTTATCACCTTTTAATGGTGAACCGTCATTAAATATAGTTTTGATCACTCTTATACTTTATTTTGGACCAAATATAACGCTTCTTTAGAATCGGGACATCAAAATTTACTTTGTGTAACATTTTTGGTACCTTTCTGATAAAGTTCATTTTTTTATGAATAGTGTAAAATGTTGTATTTTAATTCAAAACCACTTTTTAATCTAATTTATTTATATGATTAGATTATTATTTTAATTGGTTTTAAAGTGAAATTAGAAAATATTTTTACCAGTTAATCCAATGGTGGTCATTGGAATCAATTTCACTTTGAAATTGGACTTAAACTGGTGTCAATCTTTTGATACTTATTGTTTCACAAAAACACGCTATTTGTCATGACAGCGGGAATTAATTATTAAATTAATTAATTTGAATTATATGTTTTGAATTTTGTAAAATGGAATTCATTTTTGAATTCGGAATATCAAATATAGCTTAGGGTGAATTTTTGGTAATTTTCTGAAAAACTTCAATTTTTGATGAATAGTGAAACCACTAAGTGGTAATCAAGCAAACTGATTTTTCAGTTAAATGAAAGTTTACCACTAATGTGTATTGAATTTTGAAAATCCGATATACATGGTTGTCATTAAGAATTAAAATGTGGTTCAATGAGATTAAAATAAATTTTTGGTGAATATTAATTTTTTTTCATTAATCGCGATTAGAGGTAATTAGTGTAGTTTAAGGTAAAAATGGTATTATAAGAATGTGAAAACACCATGAAACTTGTCCTAAACCTATTGGGTGAGTCATGGCCGACCAAGAAAAGCCATGGGCTAACTTGGGGACCCCATGGAGCCACTTTAGTTGGAAAATGACATTAATATATTTTTATTTAATGTTAAAGTGAAAATGACACTAACATAAATTGTTTTACTAACATAATTTTTGAGTGGGGTTATAAAAGTCCAAATTTTGATTATAAATAGTAATTGGAAAGCTAAAAAGATTTAATATATCATAGTATTTGTTTTATAATTTTTAGACATTAAATAAATTAAATTATATATGACATAATAATGATGCAGCGATGACATCATTATTTGACGATTTAAATAAAATGGAAAGATAATGAAAAATATAAAACCTACACATGGCCAAAACCAATTGGATGAGTGGATTTAGAACCCTTATCACCTTATCCACGAATGATATCAATTTGGGTCCTTTTAAAACTGAAACAAATTTTCAAATAAAGTAATATTTCTTTACTTTCCAAAAGTGCCCCTCCTCTCCTCTTATAAAAGGCCCCCACCTCTACCTCATTTCACACACTTCTCAAGCCTTTGGCTCGGCCAACCCCTGCCCAATTACTCTCTCCACATCCCTCTCCTAATCCTAGAGGATTCCCTTTGGGAAGAATCCTTTCAAAGGAATCTTTTAGGCTCAAATCAAAAGGAGTTACACTTTTAAATGTAATTCATTCTCTCATGTTCATTTGTTTTATTTCGCTTCTCCAACCCCCTAAACTCTTTTTATTTACTTCTTTTGTAACAAAACCAGTATCTTCAATATACTAGGATGTTGTTATAATATTTATTTGAGCTACACTCTCACACAACTACATCAAATAGTTAAAGAACATACGGTTTCCGTGGATGGCAAAATTCTGCCTCCCGAAACGATGATTGTTCAATACTCATTTAACACCTTCAAGGGTGGCCATTATGATGTCACTATTTTTATATATGATATATAATATGTTTATGTTTTCTTTAAGCTTATGTATTTTTTATTTTTGGCATACCTTTATGGTTTCCATTATGGGTAAACACGATATCTTCATTTAAGGAAGTGCGGACTTCCGCCCCCTCAAAGTGATGTGATTCGTTAATGCCATATGTGGGACGTGTAAAGGATGGATTTAAAGTTATTATATATTATGTTATACTGGAATTATAATATACCTCTATATCATTATTATTTCTTTCCATTAAAGTATGAGATAGAAATGAAAGTAGCGTTCATGCGTACGTACGGCTTACCGTCTCCATGAACGGTGCATTTCATTTCTTATCCCCAAATGTAATGTACTATTAAAAGTACATGTATATAATGGATATATATAATTAATGATATATCTAAGTGATGAATATAATTCTGGAATTAAAATATACATACCTCTCATTTAGTTTTAATTCCATTAATATGACAAAGAAATGAAAGTAGCGTTCATGCGTACGTACGGCTTACCGTCTCCATGAACGGTGCATTTCATTTCTTACCTCTAAATGATTATGTAATATTATAAATACATGTATATTCTGGATATATATGATACATATTATATCCAAATCGGGAATTTCATTCTGGATATAAAGAACTTTTGACCACATGAACAATATGTAATTGTAAGAAGTCCACTTTCGACTTAAGAACCAAATATTGAGAAAACAAACATTATTAACTTAAATGGTTACATAATGTTTATAACATGACAATAAGTGATATAAAAAGAATAATGAACTTTAAAAAGGTTCTTAATCAAGTATAAATTAACTCAAGTTTATTATTCAGGACGTTAAAGAACGATCGAGTCAAGTCGGACCCAAGGTAAGGGACTTCGTCTCAATCTCCTTTCATTGAGGCATATTTCGTTTTATACACAACTTTCTTTTATACGGTGTATAAACTCCTATGACTTTTACTTTTATACAAAAGTAATATTTTTCTACGAAGCGTTTTACTAAACGACAAAAAGGAATGTTTTTTTAACGTACGCGGTGACAACGACCTTTTCCGCCGCTGCGAGTATTATTTGATCTTTGGCTTTCTCAACAAGACGTAATGTTTTTAGAATAAAATAAATACCATATACTCTTTTATGTATTTTGGTATTGAAAATGGTTTTGAAAAAGGATTCAATTATGTCAATATATTTATGATATATTGTGATTGAAATGTGGAAATATTATCATTCCTTTATATTGGTTTTATGTTTTATGATTTTATATTGGTACTTGGACATTTTAACGGATGGTTACGTTATAAACCATATGACGGGTGGTGCCGTGAATACCAGGACGGGTGGTTACGTTATAACCTCCAATGCATTGGGTATGGAAGTCGGCCGTATGGCTATTCCATTAAGTATGTATGGAAATTGGCCGTATGGCTATTCCATTAAGTGATATGTGTGGAAGTCAACCGTATTGTTATTCCACTTAAGTATGTTTATGTCCCAAGTTACCTTTATATATTCTATGTGTTCTTTATATGGGTTTTATGGTAATCCTTTGGTTACAAAAAGGTAAGTAATGATACTTTATTCAGTGAAGATTTTTTTTACTACTTCATGAAGGTGAAGGTATTACTTTGATATAGTATACATGGTTTACTTGATGTTTGAAAAACTAACAGTTTTCATTCTTTTTTTATCCCTTACTGAGCTTTTTATGCTCACCCCAAGTTTTTTTGAAATGTTTTTCACAGGACTTAATATGGAATAAGGTCAAGGATGGGATCAAGGGAATGTCATGCTATATAAAACATGGAACTAGACGTTTTTCTTTCAAGAGTTTTTTTTATTATGGAAACTTAGTATAAGTGACTACTTTGTAATCTTTTGAGATGTAATAGTTATGTTCTAATTCTCTAAAACTCTAAACCTGAAAAGATCCTCGACGTGAATTATTCATTTAATTCAATATTAAGTAAGGTTTAAGGCTGGGGCCTTATAGTTGGTATCAAAGGACGGTTTAGACAACTTTAGGAGTTAGAAAAGTGTTAAATTATAATATGATTGAAATGGTATAGCATTTACAGATTACCATGTTGCTTCGCCTAAGATATTTCTGTATTCAGAATGGTTTTCCGCAGAGGAAACAAAGCAGCTATGTTGGGACGACATCAGGAGGAAGATAACCTTCCAAATCAGCAACCTGAGATGGTCGGAATCGGAACTGAACAGTTTGTTGCAGTGATGGCACAGTTGACTCAGGCTATAAATGGTGGTGGTATCCATGCATGAGATCAGCCAGATCAACCGTAGAGGAACATGTCAGTGGTGGAACATTTCATGAGGCAACATCCCCCATCATTCAGAGGATCATCTGACCCTGTGCAAGCTGAAGGGTGGATTAAAGCACTGGAGAAGATTTTTGATGTCATGGGGTGTTCAGAACATCAAAAGGTTAGTCTTGCTATTTACCATTTTGAAGGTGAAGCTGATCAGTGGTGGTCGATGGTGAAAAATATAAAGGATAGTGATGAGATTGAGGATCTTCACTGGGACGAATTCAAAGGTATGTTTCTTGAGAAATATTTTCCTAAGGTGGTTCGTCTTAGGATGGAAAAACAGTTCCCAGAATTGAGTCAGGAGGATGATTCAGTGGCTGCTTATGAAGAAAAGTTCACTCGATTGGCATGGTATGCTCCAAACTTCATACAAGATCTTGATAGTAAAATAAACCGTTTTTACTCAGGGTTAAAGCCAAAGTATCGAAGGGCTTTAGCTTCTCGTGAGTTCAAAAGTTATGAAAAACTTGTTCGATGTACGGAGAAGGTGGAAATGGAGTTTGCCGATGATCAGGTGTTCTATGACAAACAACAGAATAAGTGATCTAGTTGGCAGGAAAAGGGGAAGAATTCATCAAAGAAGAAAGGAGGTAAGAAAACCAAATATCCATCCTGTGAGAAGTGTGGTAAAATGAATCCTGGAGAATGTTTATCCAAGTCTGGTAAGTGCTTTCGGTGTGGTAAGTCTGGTCATATTGCTCGTAACTGTAAGGAAAATGATCAAGCAGGAAATGAAAAGCCAACGGTAATATGTTTTAAGTGTAATGAAATGGGTCATTATGCAGATGAGTGTTCGACAAGGAGCTTGAGTGATGGGAAGAAGTTAGACTACAAGCCGAAAGGGGTGGTAAAATCCTTTACAACAACTTCAGCAGATGTTGGTCCATCGAATGAAGTGGTATCTGCTCCAGGGAGCTAAGTATTTTTCAAATATTGACTTGAGGTCGGGGTACCATCAGTTTAAAGTAAAAGAAGCAGACGTTCCGAAGACTGCGTTCCGTACTAGATATGGCCATTATGAATTTGTAGTTATGCCTTTTGGGTTAACCAATGCACCTGCTGTATTCATGGACCTTATGAATAAAATATTCCATGAGTTCTTGGATAAGTTTGTGTTTGCGTTTTGAGGATTGTGAAGAGGTTATGTGTGCCTTGTGATTCACAGTTGAAGAATGAGTTGTTTTTTCATCCTGGAAGTACTAAGATGTACAGAGGTCTGCGGGAGTATTACTGGTGGGATGGAATGAAAAGAGACATTGCTGATTTTACTGTGAAGTGTTTGACATGTCAACAGGTTAAAGAAGAGAGGCAGTTACCGAAAGGGATGTTTCAGACTTTACCAGTGCCAGAGTGGAAATGGGAAAACATATCCATGGACTTTGTTGTGGGATTACCGAGGACATCTCGAGGTAATAATGCAATCTGGGTTATTGTTGATCGCTTGACCAAATCTGCTCATTTCCTTTCTATACGAGATACTTTCTATCTAGATCAACTTTCCCGTTTGTATCTTAAAGAGATAGTCAGATTACATGGAGTTCCTCTCTCCATTGTATCGGATCGTGATCCCAGGTTTACTTCTAACTTTTGGAAAGGCCTTCAGAAGTTGTTGGGTACTAAATTAAATTTTAGTACAGGTTTTCATCCTCAATCAGATGGGCAGTCAGAACGAACAATTCAGACATTGGAAGATATGATACGAGCTTGTTCTATGGATTATCAGGGAAGTTGGGACTAACATCTTTCTTTGGTTGAGTTTTCTTATAATAGCGGTTTTCATTCCAGTATACAGATGGCACCATTTGAGGCATTATATGGGAAGCGGTGTCGAACTCCAGAATTTTGGAATGAAGTGGGTGAAAGGAAGCTGATGGGACCAGAATTGGTAGAAGAGATGGCAGAAAAAGTTCAGTTGATTCAGAAGCACATGAGAACAGCTCAGAGCAGACAGAAGAGTTATGCGGATAACCGGAGGAAGGATCTATCTTTCAAGGTAGGTGATCATGTTTTTCTCAAAGTATCACCATGGAAAAGTGTGATGAGATTTGGTAAGAAAGGAAAGCTGAGTCCAAGGTTCATTGGACCATATGAAATTCTGTAGAGAGTTGGATCAGTTGCATACCGAGTGGCTTTACCTCTGAGTTTATCTCAGGTACACAATGTTTTTCACGTTTCGATGTTGAGAAAGTATATGCCAGATCCATCTCATGTTTTGAGTCCAGAGGTAGTTTAGCTGGAAGAGAACCTATCTTATGTGGAACAACCGGTCCAGATTCTTGACCACAGGGAGCAAGTGTTACGGAATAAGGTGATTCATCAGGTAAAGGTTTTGTGGAAAAACCATGTGATTGAAGAGGCAATGTGGGAATCTGAAAATGCTATGAGGGATAAATACCCCCACTTATTTTGTTAAGTGAATAAAATTGAGAGGACGTAATTCCCAAAAGGGGGGAAGGACGTAACATCCCAGGTAAATAAAGAATAAATAATTTTCATATTTATTAATATTTACGAATTAAATATTAATTTTATTTTAAAGGGGTTGCTATGTTCGATAGCGTACCCGATACGCAACGATGAGTTTCATTGAAACTTACGTAGCACACTAGTAATAAAATAATATTATTTTAAATGTTAGTTAACGAGTAGCCGTTGTACTGGCGGGAATGGATAGAAATAACTAAAATATGATTATATATGTTTTTAAATGTTTTTACATATACCCAATAAAAGATAAAGGCTTAAAATACGGAAAGAGTTCAATTTTAGGCATTTATACCCAAATTTTCACGAAAGGTCCACTTATCACCTTTTAATGGTGAACCGTCATTAAATATAGTTTTGATCACTCTTATACTTTATTTTTGACCAAATATAACTCTTCTTTAGAATCGGGACATCAAAATTTACTTTGTGTAAATTTTTGGTACCTTTCTGATAAAGTTCATTTTTTTATGAAGTGTAAAATGTTGTATTTTAATTCAAAACCTCTTTTTAATATAATTTATTTATATGACTAGATTATTATTTTAATTGGTTTTAAAGTGAAATTAGAAAATATTTTTACCAGTTAATCCAATGGTGGTCATTGGAATCAATTTCACTTTGAAATTGGACTTAAACTGGTGTCAATCTTTTGATACTTATTGTTTCACAAAAACACGCTATTTGTCATGACAGCGGGAATTAATTATTAAATTAATTAATTTGACTTATATGTTTTGAATTTTGTAAAATGGACTTCATTTTTGAATTCGGAATATCAAATATAGCTTAGGGTAAATTTTTGGTAATTTTCTGAAAAACTTCAATTTTTGACGAATAGTGAAACCACTAAGTGGTAATCAAGCAAACTGATTTTTCAGTTAAATGAAAGTTTACCACTAATGTGTATTGAATTCTGAAAATCCGACATACATGGTTGTCATTAAGAAGTAAAATGTGGTTCAATGAGATTAAAATAATTTTTTGGTGAATAGTAATTTTTTTCATTAATCGCGATTAGAGGTAATTAGTGTAGTTTAAGGTAAAAAAATGGTATTATAAGAATGTGAAAACACCATGACACTTGTCCAACAGCTATTGGGTGAGTCATTGCCGACCAAGACAAGCCATGGGCCAACTTGGGGACCCCATGGAGCCACTTTAGTTGGAAAATGACATTAATATATTTTTATTTAATGTTAAAGTGAAAATGACACTAACATAAATTTGTTTACTAAAATAGTTTTTGAGTGGGGTTATACAAGTCCAAATTTTGATTATAAATAGTCATTGGAAAGATAAAAAGTTTTCCTACATCATAGTATTTTTTTTATAATTTTTAGACATTAAATAAATTAAATTATATATGACATAATAATGATGCAGCGATGACATCATTATTCGACGATTTAAATAAAATTGAAAGATAATGAAAAATATAAAACCTACACATGGCCAAAACAAATTGGATGAGTGGATTTCGAACTCTTATCACCTTATCCACGAATGATATCAATGTGAGACCTTTTAAAACCGAAACACATTTTCAAATAAAGTAATATTTCTTTACTTTCCAAAAGTGCCCCTCCTCTCCTCTTATAAAAGGCCACCACCTCAACCTCATTTCACAAACTTCTCAAGCCTTTGGCTCAGCCAACCCCTGACCAATTACTCTCTCCACATCCCTCTCCTCATCCTAGAGGATTCCCTTTGGGCAGAATCCTTTCAAAGGAATCTTTTAGGCTCAAATCAAAAGGAGTTACACTTTTAAAGGTAATTCATTCTCTCATGTTCATTTGTTTTATTTCGCTTCTCCAACCCCATAAAATCTTTTTATTTACTTCTTTTGTAACAACAACAGTATCTTAAATATACTAGGATGTTGTTATAATATTTATTCGAGCTACACTCTCACACAACTACATCAAATGGTTAAAGAACATACGGTTTCCGTGGATGGCGAAATTCTGCCTCCCGAAACGATGATTGTTCAATACTCATTTAACACCTTCAAGGGTGGCCATTATGATGTCACTATTTTTATATATGATATATAATATGTTTATGTTTTCTTTAAGCTTCTTTATTTTTCATTTTTGTCATACCTTTATGGTTTCCATTATGGGTAAACACGATATCTTCATTTAAGGAAGTGCGGACAACCGCCCCCTCAAAGTGATGTGATTCGTTAATGCCATATGTGGGACGTCTAAAGGATGAATTGAAAGTTATTATATATGATTTTATACTGGAATTATAATATACCTCTATATCATTATTATTTCTTTCCATTAAAGTATGAGATAGAAATGAAATTAGCGTTCATGCGTACGTACGGCTTACCGTCTCCATGAACGGTGCATTTCATTTCTTATCCCCAAATGTAATGTACTATTAGAAGTACATGTATATAATGGATATATATAATTAATTATATATCCAAGTGATGAATATAATTCTGGAATTAAAATATACATACCTCTCATTTAGTTTCAATTCCGTTAATATGACAAAGAAATGAAAGTAGCGTTCATGCGTACGTACGGCTTACCGTCTCCATGAACGGTGCATTTCATTTCTTACCTCTAAATGATTATGTAATATTATAAATACATGTATATTCTGGATATATATGATACATATTATATCCAAATCGGGAATTTCATTCTGGATATAAAGAACTTTTGACCACATGAACAACATGTAATTGTAAGAAGTCCACTTTCGACTTAAGAACCAAATATTGAGAAAAAAACCATTATTAACTTAAATGGTTACATAATGTTTATAACATGGCAATAAGTTATATAAAAAGAATAATGAACTTTAAAAAGGTTCTTAATCAAGTATAAATTAACTCAAGTTTATTATTCAGGACGTTAAAGAACGATCGAGTCAAGTCGGACCCAAGGTAAGGGACTTCGTCTCAATCTCCTTTCATTGAGGCATATTTCGTTTTATACACAACTTTCTTTTATACAGTGTATAAACTCCTTTGACTTTTACTTTTATACAAAAGTAATATTTTTCTACGAAGCGTTTTACTAAACGACAAAAAGGAATGTTTTTTTAATGTACGCGGTGACAATGACCTTTTCCGCCGTCGCGAGTATTATTTGATCTTTGGCTTTCTCAACAAGCCGTATTGTTTTTAGAATAAAATAAATACCATATACTCTTTTATGTATTTTGGTATTGAAAATGGTTTTGAAAAAGGATTCTATTATTTCAATATATTTATGATATATTGTGATTGAAATGTGGAAATATTATCATTCCTTTATATTGGTTTTATGTTTTATGATTTTATATTGGTACTTGGACATTTTAACGGGTGGTTACGTTATAAACCATATGACGGGTGGTGCCGTGAATACCAGGACGGGTGGTTACGTTATAACCTCCAATGCATTGGGTATGGAAGTCGGCCGTATGGCTATTCCATTAAGTATGTATGGAAATTGGTCGTATGGCTATTCCATTAAGTGATATGTGTGGAAGTCAACCGTATGGTTATTCCAATTAACATGTTTATGTCCCAAGTTACCTTTATATATTCTATGTGTTCTTTATATGGGTTTTATGGTAATCCTTTGGTTACAAAAAGGTAAGTAATGACACTTTATTCAGTGAAGATTTTTTTTACTACTTCATGAAGGTGAAGGTATTACTTTGATATAGTATACATGGTTTACTTGATGTTTGAAAAACTAACAGTTTTCATTCTTTTTGTATCCCTTACTGAGCTTTTTATGCTCACCCCATGTTTTTTTGAAATGTTTTTCACAGGACTTAATATGGAATAAGGTCAAGGATGGGATCAAGGGAATTTCATGCTATATAAAACATGGAACTAGACATGTTTCTTTCAAGAGTTTTTTTTATTATGGAAACTTAGTATAAGTGACTACTTTGTAATATTTTGAGATGTAATAGTTATGTTCTAATTCTCTAAAACTCTAAACCTGAAAAGATCCTCGACGTGAATTATTCATTTAATTCAATATTAAGTAAGGTTTAAGGTTGGGGCCTTATATTTATATCTCACCTTTAAATAAACAAGTGAGAAATATGGTCATATTCCATGTAGGTATGATAGTATTAACCATCTATAGGATCCCTCACTCTCTAAGTGATCTTATAAAAATGAATATACTAAAATCTCCTAAACACTAGCTAGAGGCAACTCATCACCCTCCCATTCGGGATGTGACGCGCTGCAGGTATGTTTTAGAATGGTGTAGTAATGTATACTGTATCCAAATAACTAGACAACTACATAAGGATTTAATGTTCTCTTACATGATGGGAAATTTATGTTAATAATGATTAAAATCCAATTAAATAATAGCATTCAATTTCAAAATTCCAATTTTTTTCATTAAAAATTAATACGAGTTATAATAAAAAACATGTTCTTTTTACAAGATAAAACCAACAAGTTTCAATCTAATCATTTTAAACCTTTTTTCCATGTTTGAAATCCATTGAAAACTAGTTACCTTATTTTCAAAATTAATTATCCATAATTAAATTATGAAATTAATCAAAATAATTTCCATCAAATCCACAATTTATATTCAATCATTTAATTCATCCTACTTCCATAAACACACCCCAATTCAATAAAATTGGGGGTTTTCCAAATTGTAGTCCCAAAATAATTTCAAATCACTCGATTCACTCAAATAGGGGTTTTATAAATTTAATTTATATAAAATGTGAGAAATTAAATTTAACTCATCCACCGAAATAAATCATGAAATTTAAGAATAGTTAATTTCGATAATCAAGATGGAACCACCTATATCTTCTAAAATCTCAAAACTCACATCGACACCTATCAATGAGAACTAGAGTGAAGAATACCTCAAAACTCAAACTAGAAGCAATATCCAATACCACATGGAATAGTTCCATAAATTACATGATAATCCATTAAATAACTAAGAGAGGAAAAGGAGATAAACACAAAGAAAGAGGGATAATGCTTACTCAAAAAACACACCCTAAGAATAATGACAATTCAAATCTCAAAAAAATGGATTCAGAATGGTTGGACAGGTTCAGGATTTCATGGGGAATGAATTATATTGATGAACTTGTGTCTGGAGTAGAGGTAAAATAAATAACCAACAATAATTCTTGTTTAGGAAACATAGTCGGGGTATTACATGATGTGTAATCCCAATACATATCGTTCTCACTTTAAATTTTGTATCAACTGAAAAATGCGTCACCTCGAGTTAAATCTTGATGCTCTAAAAAAAATTGATAAATAATTCCATCATTATGTGTAGTGAAAACTCACTACGTGTACCCATAAAAGCATTAATCTAATCACAACCTATTTGGAGGACCATTACATGATGATTCAGTCCCTTAAACTATGTGTAATCCTCTAGCAGTCTGCATGAAAAGTTTATTTGAATTTGATAATCCAACAAATATCTAACTTCACCATTATATATATCCTCCCAATCTAAACTCTACCCTACCATATCAATGAAAATGAAAAAAATAAGACAATGTTTATGATGTACCAATCCAAAAGTTAACAGGATGTTATAGTATTTAACATTGTAATTTTTTCCACCATAAGTTTTGGCCCTATAATATTCCTTTAACTAAATTTATCCTAGCATGTCAGTGAATGAAATATATTTCCATAAAATACTTCATATAGTACCATAAAAATACATTAAAGAAAATTATTATTATATTAAAACAAAACTAAAGGTTAATAATGATATCATATAACGGTAATGAAAAGTGATCTTCATCTCAACATGAATTCTAATGTTTGAATGGTCCTTTCAGACTACCTGTCAGTTTTAGGGTGACAACTTATACTCATATAAAGCCCAAAATAAAAAAAATTGTTAATAATTTAAAATAATATTGATTTAAATTAGGTATCATAATCATAAACAATTGAAATAGGTTCTCCAAGCAGTCTTACAACTTCATTAATATAATGTCTTTCAAGGTGCTCTGGTGGGAAATCATCCTTTATTGCAAGGAGATGTGTATATTTTTTATGATGATTAAAAATTACTCATAATGTATCATTTGTTATTGGAGTTTTTGGTTTTACAGTAAAAAAATCTATAGTAATATCATCCTACTTTCTTATAGGAATAGGTATAGGTTTCATGACACCTCAAGGATGTTATCTTTCAACCATTACTTGTTGACAGACAAAACATATTGATACAAAATAATCTATTTCCCACTTCATATTATATTAAAAAAAATATTCCTTAAAATATTATTAATATTAGTTATAAAAAGGTGTATAGATAAATAAATTTGTGAGCATCATCCAATAATTATCTATTTAGTATGGGGATAGTGGGAACACAAAACCTCTTCCAAAATTTGAAAATCACAACCTCATACTTGAATTCTGCCAACTTCCCATCATTCTTAGCATTAACTTTCGATTAAAATTTACCATCATTAGTATGAGGAATTTTAATCATATCTGATAATGATAGTTAAGAAAAAAGTTGAATAAGTAATGACATTTCACCTTCCTAGATAATTCCCATATACATATTTACTTGATCAATGTACAGATGATCCTTATCAATCCTCAACTTGTTAATATCTCCTTGATACTTCCTTCATAATGCATCTACTACCCTATTTTCCTTCCCTTGTTGGTATTGTATTGAACAATTATAATACTTGAGTAGCTCAAGCCATTGAATTTTCCTCATGTTGAGTTCCTTCTGTCATAAGATGTATTTAAAACTCTTTTTATCTGTATATATCTCACATATTTCACTATAGAGATAGTTTCTCCATATTTCCATAAAAAATATTATGGATAATACCTAAAAATCATGAGATGTATCGATTTGTTCTTGAGATTTTAACTACCTTGATGCATAATTAATAACTTTATCATTCTATATAAGGACACATCCATGTCCTTTATTTGATCCATCCCTATAAATTACAAATCCACCATTTCATGATGGAAGATTTGAGATTAGATAATTCACTAACCTCATCTAAAATTCTTAAAATACTTTTCATATTCCTTTTTAAATAAATACAAAACTCCCTTACGAGTATACTTGGTTTCCGGGTTAGCTACCCATGAATAATTCTGAATGAAACAATGATAGTAACCTATTAAACCAACGAATCTACATACCTAGATTATGTTATTTTTCATTGTGCATTCAAGGACATAATTTTTCATCTCATGATAAACTAAGATTCCAAATATATAGACAATATGTGCATGAATATAAATAGTTTGAAGCTATAATTCACACTTGCTAAACCTCCCATATAACTCTTTTATTCCATGAGTATCTAGTACAACCCACAAGTGGATCTCATACTCCATATATATTTTGGAATATATCAAGATATCATAAATTAGTAACTCAAAAAACCATCTTGATATTCCTTGAATAATCTGTTCATTAAATCCATAAAAATAGAGGGTGTATTAGTCAGTTTAGATGGTATTATTATAAACTCATAATGTCTATACCTAGTTTGTAATGTTGTCATTTTAATATCCTCATTTTTCACACTCAAAGGATGATATACATATCAAATTTCAACCTTCAATAAATATTTAACATCATGAAGTTGATCAAATAAATTATTATAGTGAGGTAGATGACACAAGTTCTCTGTGTAATATAATTGACTTCTCTATAATCAATGCCCAAACTCATGGATCTATACTTATTATTAATAAAGATAACACAGGCTCCCTATGAAGAAACACTAGAGAAAATAAATACCTTATCACTCTATTACTCTAGTTATTTCATCATCTCTACTAATCCATCAATTGTATTTTTATAAGGAGTATTTGATAAAAGTCGTTCACCATGAATTAAAAAAATAGATAACTCAAATTCCAACCATGGAGGATGTCTAGGTAAATATTCTAAATATACATCAATGTATTCTTTCACAAGAGTTACATATTCAATTGTATGTTTTATTTAACCATCTATAGATGATTTTTTTATTCCTCCCCAATAATTTCATTTAGAGGAGTTACTTGAGTTGGATCTAGAAATGACTCAGATGATGATGTCTATCCTATAAAGATGAGAAATTTTATCCTTAATCATATATCATAATTTAATTCTTTTTTAATAAAAAATTTCATTATATTTCTATATCCTATCCATACCAAATATTATATCAAAATCCACCCTTGGTATGATGATAAAAGTTTCAATTAGAGAACATTTACGTGTCATAATAGGAACGACTCGACTCATAATTTTTGTAATATTATTTCTGTTAAGACTCTTTACTGATATCTCCCTTGTTAAGATGTATTGGAAGTATCTGATTTTTTTAATTTAATTGGAAATATATAAATGAATGATAAGATCTATAATCAAATAAATATTTATCTAAATTTTTGGATATGATTAAAGTACATGCCACCACATCATTAGAAACATCAACCTAACCAGTTGTGATCACATAAGCATGACCTTGTTCTCTTGGAATTTTCTGAAGAATGCTTTCACGACTATTTGAAAAATCATGTTCATAATGCCCTATATATTTACAATTGTATCATTGAGAATTGGTAGCTTATTTATTTCACATGAAATAACGGGCTTGGTGGATTTTTTCTCCACACTTGTAATAAGCTCTATTTTATTTTAAGCAGGTACCATGGTGTTTCCATCCACATGTATCAAATGTTATAAAATCTACTTTATTTCCCATTGGCCATTATTTTCTACACCACCCTATTATTCTATTATTTTCCCTTAAATTATTAAGAAATATAGAATTATATCTTTATGATGATATCAAATGAGACTATATAATTGTAAGATTTGAAATTTCAGGAGACAAATTCCCTTTTGGAGAATGGGTTTAAAACATCAAATAATATATCAATATTTCTTCTTAGATTACATATGTAGTTGCATATGAGCGTCAGCCTGGTTAGTGAGGACTATTTAAGTGCATCCAAGAGACCCGAGATCAAATCCAAGCAGAGGCTAATTTCTAGGGGTACTGTAGCAGGCACTGTAGCAGGAACTGTGTAGAACTGCAGAAGGAACTGATGCAGGAACTGTAGCAGGCACTGTAGCAGTCGAGAATATTTCCCTGTTTGGGCCTTTGGGCCACCGATATGGTCCTCGAGTCCTTTAAGGCTTTCGGGCCTCCCGGGCCTTTGGGTCAGTAAGGCCTTTGGGCCACCTCAAGGCCTTTTGGCCACCTTTAGTGCTGATAAAAACCAGAAAACCTATAATGAACAAGCTTTAAAAGTAGGAGTAGCAAGGATCTTTCACTATAATAGAAGCTAAACAAATTGCAATAAAGAGAGGGTATGACACATGCCATCGGGACAAGCATTTGCATGCACGAGAAAGCCTAGACGAATAGACAAGAGAAGGTGGAGAGCTAATTTCATGATGAAGATGCTGGGGAGGAGCAGTTCTAAGTAGTCAGTGTGGGTTGTATGTAATGTTTTAAGCTTACGGGAAATGAATTACTCTAAAGCCTATGAGCCATATAATACATATGCCTACGGGCCTTATAAGGGTTCCACCTCACCCCTTAGAAGGTGAATTATCAAAAATCAATAAAAAATGAAGTCCTTCGGGCCATTGGAGGAGGATTACATATGTAGTTTCTGGAAAGTATTTCTAACCTTGTAATATTTTATTCAAAATTAGAAACGTTTTCATCCTATTTTTTACGATTCAAGAATTTCCTCTCCATATATATTCATTATTCTCTAAGAAAATATTTCATTAAGAAATGTTCCTTAAAATCCTTTCATTCCATGTTTTCTATTTCTTCCTCCCCATTGTGTTTTGAATCATTTCCCACCACTGAACCTCATCTCATAAGAGACTATAAATTTTTATTACAAAATACTCAATTTTTTTACTTCCCGATGCCAGAAATATCTTTTCTAAGGAACTTATACACTGCTGATATAAAAATGGGTTTGTAGTCCCATTGAATAATGGAGGTTGTTATAACATAATGTAGTCTATCATTTCTCATATATATTGTGGAATTGGATACCTCATACAAGTAAGGATATTAATTATAACCCTAGTTAACTGTCTTACTATTGTTATATGCTTCTCATATCCTGCTTCAATATTATTGTCATTCATTAGAGGAAAACCCCTACATGGGATACACACATTAATACAATTTCTATCCCTTCAACTAGAAATCATTTCTAAATAAAGGTATAAGAATTTTTTTTATAATTCATAATTTCAAAATAAAAAAATACATAATGTAAAAAAAATTCATGCATTTATAATCGCATAATAATAATCATGGTTTCATTAGGGAAACATATAATTTTAAATCCTTCATAACGGGTTTTAAAGAAAATGTAAATTATCATAATCATATCCCTTGGGAGTGTCAAACCATGTGTGTAGTAAGGATCATTTTCATGTACCAGGATATGCCAAGTCAGCCTTGATGCTCTTTGTTAGGGTTGTCACCCCAAGTACATATGTGCGAAAACTACTTAAAATTTTAGTATCCAGATAGGGATGTATTGTTAGGAAGACCCACAAAATCTCTACCTTAACCACATTCTTAGATGTTTTTTAATGATTATCTTTAATTTTTATCTTAGGGTTATCATTCCTTTTCTATGTTTTTAATCTAGTTTCCAATATTTCTTATAACCGTCCTCTGATACCATCTATAAATACCCTGACCCAAGTATCCTAGAGCTGGTTCCATACATTATTAAGTTGGTATAATAAATAAGGATGTCAAATATTTAAGAACCTAATACTATTATATCAATGGAGAACTAGATAGAAACATATGTTTTACATTGCAACTTGAAATGAAATAAAATATTGAAACTCCTTTGGAAACATAAATAAACTCATAGAATATACCCATAAGTCACTCATAATATAAATATTAGGATCCTTGGAAAAAATAAATTAGAATAAATGGGTGATATCAGATTCTGAGTAAGGGTAAGTAATATAGTGGATTCTAATATAAACATAAACAACAAGGTTTGTTTAATTACTAAAAACACATTCTATTAAATAATAATATTGAGTATAACATGGTAGGAATAGAATATGATTAAACAAATCCATATAAAAAATAAAATGATAATAAATGTTTTCAATTGATATTATTATTATAAAATAATCACATGGATTAACAACTAGTGATATCATAATGATGGAATTCATAATTCTAGACATCATAAATATACCATTGAGGCCTCAGTGAGGACATCTGAAAATAGATGGTAAATGCCTCAACCAAATCCATATCCATTTTGTATCATGAGAATTAATGATGCATTTAGGGGCTATATCAGGACTGACTAATAAATTTATAATTCTAATTCATTACTCATATTAATGGGTTGATACATAAACAATATATACATATAAATAAAATTCCTTATATAGTAAACAAAATGACCAACCATTCTGAGTAATATGGTGAATGGTTTCAAGATGGCACATCCACAGTAAAACTAATCATAAACCATTCAATAAAATATTGTATACGATATCATAGAATATTAATACCAATTATGAACATGATTAAACATAGGTCTTTGAAATTGATAAAAATACTCTAATAAAATCATTAAATAATTATTGAATGAATTACACTTTCTACTTTGCAATTAAAGGTTCTTTAGAAAAAATCATTTTTATTTTATATAAAATTAGATTGTAAACCTGTATATCCAAAAAAAGAAACATAAATACAATTCATTTTTTTTAGTCCTAATTTTTTGAAACTAATGTGAAAACATGTGATAATAGTTTATAGGAAACTTTAGAAATCAGCCTCTTTAGTGTAGTTTGATGGAAAATAAAAAAATGAATTTAATGTAGATAAATGATTAATTATATAAATAAAAAAATAAATTATATAAGATAGTTTTTCATTATAAATAGATTTACTTTTAAAAAATAGTTTCTTAAAATATATTACATAGTGTACTTTCAAATGGGTATGAAATTGGGAAGTTCTCTTTAATCGAGGTTGCTTATCTAGAGAAATGGAAAATGAAACCTTATAAAAAAATATATTTATAAAATAAATCTGAAATAATTATGATAAATGAATTTGAAAATTATTACAGGATTTATACTATTTATATAAAAATGAATAATAACAATATCAGGGTAAAGATTACGAAAGCGTAATATGAATGAACAATGGAGTTTTGTGTAAAATCCCTTACCTTATGTCTGTAAGCATTCTGATCATGTACATAACATCCAAGATAATGGAATTATATTTATTTATAATTTAATTAACAACATATTCAATATTTATTTTATTTATTATAATTTTATTATGTTCATTTATATCCTTTTTAAATATTTATAATATCCAACATTTTTCATTCACAAGTGTTCTTTTCCTTGGTTTTCAAGATTGGTTCACCTGTATACATGTATGGAAGTTCACGTAAAATGACAATAATTATCTATAATTAAAATTATATGTTATTAATGATCATAAATAAGATTAATTTTTTTATACAATTTCTTTCAATATATATGGTGGATTCTTTAGATAAAGCATTAATGATGAATATTAGTTTATTTTGGATAGTTTTTTAATATCACGAACTGGTATTGTTTTATTAATTATTAGTATGTATATATACTGGTTCAAGAACATTATATGAATTATAATATTAATAATAAAATATTATTAAAACATAAAAATTATTTTATTAATAGAGTTGAATGTGGTAATTAAAAATTACAATTCATCATACACGATAGCGGTAAATCAGCACATCACATACGATATTTTCATTTTTAGAATAAAAGGGAGAAAAGAAAGGAATTAATGATAGATCTTACATTAATAGAATAAAATTATTTTATATATATTATAATCTAGTTTTCATGAATTTTTTATTAGAATATGTGAGGGATGTATAAGAACAAAGTGAAATTGAAAAGAAAATAAAGGAAAATGATAGAGGGTTTTACCTTTTGAATTTCTTCTCCTTCAGAACCACATTAAAGGGCTTGGGATAGGTCTTTTGAAGAGAAGAAATACCAAAAGATGTGGGGAAGAGAATTTTTTAGATTATTGGGTAGAAAGTGGATGATCATCAAGGATCAATTATTTTGAGGATAGGTGGTGTTGTGGGTTGTATTTATTGTAGTCAAGAGAGGTTTTTTTGAATATATTGTTCATTAGTTTATTATTATGTCTCAAGAAAATTAATAGTGATGATTACATGACTAAATAGAGTAAAGATATAATTTTGTTCCAAGATTATGGTTCTTATATAAGAGATGAATCAAGGAATTATTTTTTCAACATATAATATATATATATATATATTATAAATTATCATATTTCACTGTTCACATAAAATTCTACTATTTTTAAAAAATATGAAAAAATTAAAGGTAATTTTTTTTATGTTTATAATTAAAAAAAGAAATCAATATTAGGAATTTATTATAAATGTGAGAAATTTAATTTTTAATTAAAATAATAATTTATTAATAAAATACATATTCTAAAATAATAACATGTTTCATGACACTTTGAAAAATTTATTAAATCCTTGAAAAATTATTCTATTATCATAAATAACATAGTATTTTATGTGTATATTTTTTGGAAATATATTTCATTTAATCAATATATTAATTATTAAATTGTAGTTATATTCTATGACTTACAAAAATACAGACACTTTATTTATCATTTAAAAAAATTATTTACTTGTTCCACGATATAAATAAACCATATTTTTCTTAATATACCTAAATTTTATTTATAATTTCATGGATGAATTTACTATTATATTTGATGTATTACTATTTCAAATGGTTACATTACTATTACAATAGTCATATTTAATATTTTATTATGTGTTTAAACTCATTATTTTGTGAAAAATAAACTATTAATGATATTAAATTTTAAAAGAGGAATACCATAACATCATTGAGTGTCACATTTTTAATGAAAAATATTTAATGGATGTTATTTTAGTATTTCACATCAATTTATCAAAATGAAATAATTTTATTATAAAACAATTATTTTTTATGAATTGATAGTAATTTTTAACTTTTAATTATTGTCTAAGCATTAACTTTTTCATGAAACATTTTCTATATTTTTAGCACTGGTCATTAAAAAATCCATTAATATCAGTGTTTTTAATATCATTGATATTATTAATTATTACACCATATATCACATCTACATATAGTTTTTTACAGTAAATTTTATTTGATGTACTAAGGAAATAATGATAATTCATAATCATTACTCGATAGCGAAATTTATTAATAAGAATTGTTATTTATGAATTAAATTGATCATTACATATATGATAAATACATTGGATGTGAGGTGAAGGTTGGGGACCTGTTATAGTTATCCCCACAATACAAGGATATGTCTTGTGGGAAAAATTGTTTTTACAAATTAAATAGGTTTCCAGTGTATAAATACACCTCAATTAAACTTTCATAGAAAAAGGAATTAACAGTAAATATATCATGATGTCTGATATCATGATGTTAAACATTATGATTTTACTTTAATTAGATTTCTATTAATATTATCTGTAATATTTCTAAATTGATATTATTCAAAAATTCATTTCATGCTCAAGTTATTGATTAAATGGGATAAGTTTTTAGTTATTTTCCATTCCATATATATATATATATATATATTTATTGAATCATTATAGATTTAAATTTAAATAACCCTTACAAGTAATCATACCTCACCCTTTATTGGTTTAATTCCCTAAGATATGATGAATTATATGATGAATAATATCAATGATTTTAGAACAATTTTATGGTATGTATTTTATATTTCCAATGTAATATTGGAGTCATGATTTTTTTTTATAAAAACTATTAAAATGATCGATTATATGGGGTAAGATACCATGTGTATTTTAATAATGTTTTAAATTAAACAAAGGTTCATGGTTACTAGGGTTGGGGTTTCTATAAGTCTGGCCTCCAACTCTTTCATTCTTGAAGAATATACCTATTCAGTTAAGATATTTTTTTGGATATTTCATCCCCAAAAATTCATAATTTATTAGTTGTATTTTCTTTACATATTATGATACATCCAATTATCCTCTATAATTAATCTCTATTCTCCACTTCTTATTTGCAGTCACATAATATCATTGAGAATTTCCAATCTGTATTTTGTCACCATCGACAAATTATAAAACATTAACTTTAAATTTAATGTGTATAATTGTAAAATTATTTCATATAATTATTTTGATCCCACAAAAGAAGTGATCAACCTAACATTTGGGTTCGATGAAAAATACAAATTTATATGATAAAATTATTTTGATATTCATCACATAAGATTTAGTTGGTTAGTACTCTATTTATATGAGTCGAATAATTCCTCTATATTAATTAATGGAGAGTGTGAGGAAAATATTTACTAAACCTATTTTCTTTAATCCATCCTAGTTTAATTATTTAATGTCTTAATTTTGATTTGTATTCTCTATATGTTTCCACCATTGATAAGATTCAACTAATAAGTGATAGAAAACAAATATAATTTTATTATTATTATATAATTTGGTGGAAGGTAATATATTCTCAATATATTTATCCATTATTCAATAATTATTAGAATATAATAATGGCTAAATACTAGGGGCCTTTTCTTTATAACATACTTAACTGTAACTTTTTTTCTTATGGATATGTATAAGTACCCAGTATTAAAACAATACATAATCTTGAAATAAATGAATAATTCACATTGAGGATCTTTTCAGGTTTAGAGTTTTAGAGAATTATGCCATTACATCTCAAAAATTACAAAGTAGAAATTTATAATCTATCCAATATTTCACACAAATAAAACTCCTTAAATAAATCAAGAGTTATTTTCTTGATATAAATCTTCTTGAATACTTCCTTTCTCTTACCCTTCCTTATACCCTCTGAAAAACATTTCAAAAACATGGGATGAGCATAAAAATCATAGTAAGGCTTATAAAATAAAGAAAAAACATTATACCATTAATAAATGCAAATCAAAGAAACCATATTTTTCAATCATAATATACCTTATTAAATCATAAGATTCATGAATAACACACAGAAATCATAAATCGTAAAGGTAACTTACGGAATACACAACATACATACATTTTATCTATCATAGATACATAGGGAGTCACATTTGGAATACCCATCATATTATATTCCCTAAATCTATTAGGATAAACATTAAAATTTACCTCTGTCACGTTACCCAATTCATGAGAGAGCTATCTCGGGCTCACCCACCATAGGTTTATCACGGAACCACCTGTATATGTAAACAATGCCGAATAAACATAACATATTTGGAACACATAAAAAGCATAAATGAAAGATAAAATTTCCACATTTCAATCACAATATATCATTTCCAGATATTGACATAATCAATTCCTTATCAAACCATTTTTAAAACTATTTAAAACATTTAATAAAGTGATTTTTGAATCAATGTGTCCCATACAACATTGAATATTTTAAAATAATTAATAATTTAAAAAATTAATATCTATATAAATAAATCCTTAAAACCATTTTGAAATCATGGACACTAATGAGAAATATTTAAAAGAATAAATATTTAAAACATTTGAAATAATGTTTTAGTGAAAGAGTTTCTAACCAAATGAGAGATGATTGAATACAAATAATTGATAAATAACATTTATTAAAGTTTATAATATCATGATAAATTTATATTCCTAATATAATATGTCATAAGGCAATATATACACCATATAAACATGAATTTGTGTATAACAACAAATAAGTATCAATGGAATGTAAATTGAGGCAATGTCCATTGCACAGATAATATCCTTAGATGAAGGACAAATAAATGACATTATTATTGTGTGAAAAATAGGAATACACACAATATATGTGGATATTATGTTTAAAACAGTCATCAGTCATTCACACATATTCATATCCGGGCATAATCATGAAGTAGATGTTCAACCCAACGAATGTAAATTGGGTGAAGATGATCTGTTACAGAAATTCGACAGCCTAACGAAGTCACTTTAAAAATCATAAAATGAGTTGATGAGAGAAAAAATGGTATCTCATCACTTGGACATAAAATTTACATAAATAATTACATATATGAACATATCCCAACAAAATAAGATGTAAATTTAAAGATATTACAAAAAGAAGTCTTTTAAAAAGAGGAGGTTGAAAGGTCCCCTTACTGATTTGGGGTAACTTATTTAACATACACCACATGAAAGAATGAAGATGGAAATAACCATAATTTAAATTATATTACACAAATAATACAATAATTTTTATCACGTACACCACTAAGAAAGAAAATAGTGGAAATATAGCATGAATCTCATGAGAATAAAAAGTGATATGAAAAACCCATACTATGTTGTAATCAATCGAGTCGTATGAGAAAAAGTTAATAAAAACCAAATTAATCAAATAATAACATGAATATAAAGATAATAAAAATAATATATTTTAAATTTAAGTACAATATACTTCACAAGCAATAAATAAGCGGCGAACAATCGAAATCTCACGAAATTAAGAGTGAGATAAGAAATACCTTACATAGGGTCCGACTTGACTCGTATGTTCCGTGTTCTTCCGGAATAATAAAATTAAGTTAATATAAAATTCCTTAAGAACATTTTTTATGTTTATTATTCCTTTTATATGACTTATTACCTTTATATAGCAATTAGTTAATTATTTGAGTTCATATTGGACATTCGGTCGATGTTCATAACTTTAGTAAAAAATAAACATTTTATAATTACAAATTGTCCATGTGGTCACAAGTCCGTTATCTACAAAATGATATTAGTGATTTAGATATCATATATATATTTTATATCCTATTTATATGTATTTATACTATTCCATATCATTTAGAGTGAAGAGATGAAATACATCGTTCATGCAGACGGTTAGTCGTACGTACGCATGAACGCTACATTCATTTATATTTTATATTTAAATGGATTAAAACATAATAATACATAGGTATATTATAATTATATTATAATATTATATGATATATATGTTACATAATTTCATTAACTCCATATTTTATACGTTATATGTTTGTCATAAAGGAATCATATCACCTTTAGGGGGAGGTAGTCCACACTTCCTCAAATGATATTATCGTGTTTACACATATTGGAAAACATAAAAAAAATTTGTGAATAAAAATTAAAAAATAATAGTTAAAACATAAACATAATATATATCCTATATTAATACATCGCTATCTTAATGGCCACTATGAGAGGTGGTAAGATATAATTGAACAATCATTGCTTCGTGAGGCATTAGTTTTCCATTCGTAGAAACAGTATGTTCTTTACCCATTAGACAGAGGTGTGGGTAAGTGTAGTTATAATCCTCCTCATAAAAACATAATAGTATATATAAGATACTGTTTTTGTAATAATGTAAAGTAATAAAAAGAGTTTAGGGGTTGGAGAAGTAAAATAAATGAAAAGAAGTTAAGAGAACCCATTACCTTTAATTTGGGTAACTGTCTTTGGTTTGAACCAAAAGGACATCTTGAAGTGCCTTCTGCCTATGGTAAGGCTTCTAAGAGAAGGATAGGGATCTTTAGGTCTTATTTGGGTAGGGTATTGACGATACAAGGGGCTTTATAGGTGTGTGGAATGAGGTAGAAGTGGTGTCCTTTTATAAAGGAGAGGAGGGGCTCTTTAGGAAAGTTTGAAAATGTTGTTTTATTATAATCTTAACGTCGGTTTCAAAAGGTCCAAAACTCTTTAATGTTGAAGATAATATGACTAATTTTAGAAATAAAATCATCCATTAAGAATTGTATAGGTTTTGGAAATTCTTTGAATATTAATAATCTTATTTATTTAAATTATTGATTAAAGAGGTAAATACTGCATCATTATTGTGTCAAAAATAATTTAATATATTTCATGTCTAAAAATTATAGAAAAAATACCATAATGTAATAAATCTTGTTATATTTCCGATGTATATTTATTGTTTAAAATATAACTTCAATAACCCATTTAAAAACTGATATAATAAAAGATATTTGTTAATGTCATTTTTGTCTTTACTTTATGTTAATTAAAATAATGTGTCATTATGACTCTTAAGTGTCCCCATGGGGTCCCAAAATCGACCCAACGATGATCATGGACGTCCATGACTCACCCAATAATTATAGAACAATTTTAAGGTAATTTTGTTTTACTATAATATTATTTTTACCTTGAATTACCCTATTTACCTTTAACCGCGGTAAATAGAAGTCAAAAGTTATTATTCACCAAAAATTATTTTCATCTTATTGAAAAACTTTTACTTAATAATAAAAACAATGTTTGTCTAATTTTATAAATTCAAGTCATAGATGTGGTAAAATTTCATTTAAATTAAAAGGTCAGTTTTTTAACTACTACTAAGTGGTTTCACCATTCATCAAAAATTAAAGTTTTTTCAGAAAAATACAAAAATTCAGCTGAAGCTATATTTGAGATTATGATTTAAAAAATGATTTATATTTTACCAAATTCATAAAATACAAGTTTCATTAATCAAAATTAAAATTAACTTCCTTTTTCAAAACAAATAGCACGTTTTTAAGAAATAATAACTATCAAAAGATTGACACTTGTTTATATACAATTTCAAAGTGAAATTAATTCTAATAACCAAAATTGGATTAAATGGTAAAAATAAAATCTTATTAAACTTTAAAACCAATTATAAAGATAATATAACCATATAAATAAACTATATTAAAGGAATCTTTTGAATTAAAATAATGTATTTTTAACTATTCATTAAAAATGAATTTTATCAGAAAAATACCAATAGTTAACCCAAAGTAAATTTTGATATCAAAAATCTAAAGAAGAATTTATTTTGGTCAAGTAGAACATATAAAAGTGAACAAAACTATATTTTAAGATGGTTCATGAAAAAATGGCGGTAAATAAGCCTTTTAATGAATATTAGAGTATTTATGCTTAAAATTAGATGCTTTCTTATTTTAAGCCTCCAGAATTGATTAGATAAATTTAAAAGGATTTAACAAACTTGTATAATCATATTATATATAGTTAGGTTCATTATCTCCATTAAAATGGATTGGTGTTAAATACTATTTAAAATAAAAATATTATATTATTATTTTTCATTATGACCTAGCGTTGTGTGCAAGGTAAGATTTCAATGAAAATCATTATTGTGTATCAGGTATGCCATCGAATCATAGCATACCCTTTAAAGTAAAATTAATATTTAATTTAAAAATATTAATAAATATAAAAATGTCATACTCATTATTTACTAGGGATGTTACATCCTTACCCCCTT
Organism: Viscum album; assembly: GCA_963277665.1. NCBI lineage: Eukaryota > Viridiplantae > Streptophyta > Magnoliopsida > Santalales > Viscaceae > Viscum > Viscum album. The sequence goes on from OY728161.1 coordinate 1,880,692,386, forward strand.
TTGGAAATTGCGTCCTCACAATGTTAAAACTGGGTTAGGAAACATAACTGAAAGTCCCACATTAGAAAAAGAGTCAATAAATATATCACTTTAAAAGAAATAAAGATAATTACAAAGGTCACCTGATATAACCCATACTAGGAATCCTTGTAGGAAAACATGGATATGGAAGAGAAAACAAACCATCATGTTATGATGGAGTGTGATAGAAAACATGGTTATGAGAAAGTTAACCACTAGAAAATGACAAACTTGTGATTGGTAAAATGGTCTTTGATTAACCAGTAAAAAAATTTAATTGACAAATTTTTTGTTTTAATATTATTTTCGTAAAGTTAAAGAATTAGTTTACAACATAGAATAAGAACATAGGGAAATTTAGAAACTTTTCAAGTAGAGTTTCATCATTTAATACGTTTCTATCAAAAAGTTATATATTCTTCAAATAATGAGTATTCAAGATGACTTGGTCACACCTAAAGCACTAAAATCAACTTCTAAAGAATCACATGATCCCAAAAAGATGAAGCATATATTTCCTATGTCTTTAGATATTAACCAAAACCCAAAAGGTTAGTACCAGATCAGATAATCCCCAAAAGGATAATCCGTTATAAAAAGAAATAGTACTCTTAATCTCCAAAATTCAACAAAAAGAACATAAAGTTCAAGAAAGACCATTAAATATACATTTTCCTTAAAATTATTTAAAATAACCGTAACAAAGATTGTAACCCAAAACTCAGAAGGATTTAATCACATAGTCTTCCATAGTAAATCTTAACATATATATCCAAATAAAATTAACTAATCTTAATGTATCATTCTGAAGTGTAATTAACCAAATCACATATTCTCTATGATAGGTTAATCATTTCCATAAAAAACCCAAATCACCATATGTCCATAATAAAAACAAATATTCTACCAAAATAAAATTCCACCATTACTCATCAAAATAAAATATATTTATTCCTTGAATAACATCTTCACATATCAAACTTTGGGGTTATAAATACTATAAGAACTATTCCAATATAATCCCATCATTAAAAGATCCTTAATAATTTTATGCATTTCATCATCTTAAAATATGCCATAACTCATGAATACCTTATATGTTGACTTCTTACTCATTCAACATTATTCATGATCCATTAACCATTATTTACCAAATTATTCTAAAATAATTTTTTCCAATAAAAAAAATCATGAATCATACCCTAAGATTCAATAATGTCAAAACACATGTTAAGAAATAATCCATAACATTAATTGGTCATAGTCAGTTTCATTATCCTCAATTTGAATGACATTAGTTATTGGTAAACATATATTTTTACGATCCTAGTGATCCCATTCTCGAAACTTATTTGTGGGACTTCTGTTTGTATAATGTCCATGAACACCACTTTTCAAAAATTCAATTAATTCCTCAGAATGAACTTCATTCCCTTTCCTAGAGTCAATGATATGCTTCCTTTTTTCTAGGATAGGTTCTTTATTTATAACCTTCATTCCCAAATCTATAGCATATTCCCATCTCATTGAATAATTTTCCTAGGTGTTTCTTTCCCTATACATGTCACATTGGTTTTTGAACAAAATTTCCTTTATGATTATTACCTGAAATTCCGTAGGGATTTGTTTCTATCATATACGATTCTTTATAAAAATCACTATGGTTCAGGTTTTCAATCATGAATACAAATAGTTGGTTGCGAATAACCACAAGAGTTCTAATTTATGCTCCCATTTCATTCAGTTTAATATTCAGCAAACCATCACAGTTTTCTTCACATCCACTGTTACTTTAGTGCCTACTAGATCCATCCATTTACTAAAACAAAAATAGTCAGTGTGAGTATATCATAAAAACCATCATATATTATCTTATGATGAGTGTAAACACTAAGATATAATTATTCATGTTATCTTATACTCATTATATTTATCTAATATAACCATGACTCTTTCTAAAATGATAAGCATTATGGTTATGTAACTTTTGTTAAATAACACCCAAACCTCTAAATTTATCTAAACCAACATCAAATACAAACTATAAGGACCCGACCTTAAAATATTACATAATCTTGAATTAAATGAATAATTCACTTTGAGTAACTATTCATGTTTTGTGTTTTAGATAATTAGGCCATTACATCTCAAAAATTAAAAATTAGACACTTATACTCTATCCAACGTTTCACAAAAATAAAACTCCTTAAATAAAACAATAACTATTTTCTTGATATATATATCTTCTTGAATACTTCGTTTCTCTTTCCATTCATTATTCCCCATGAAAAACATTTCAAAAACATGGTATGAGCATAAAAAGATCATTAAGGTTTATAAAATATGGAAAGAAAACATTATCCCATTAATACATACAAATCGAAGAAACCACACTTTTCAAAAAAAATATACCTCATGAAATAATAATATTTATGAATAACACACAAAAATAATAAATAATAAAGGTAACTTATAGAATTCGAAACATAATTACATTGTAGCTATCACAACTATATAGGGAGTCACATTTGGAATACCCATCATAGTATATTCCCTAAATCTCTTTGGAGAAACAATAACGTTTACCTTTGTTAGGTTACCCAATGCATTGGAGAGCTATCTCGGGCTAACCCACCCTAGGTTTATCACAAAACCACCTGTATACATAATCAATTCCCAATAACTATAACATATTCAGAACACATAAAGCAATCATAAAGAAAAGATAAAATTTCCACATTGTAATAAAAGTATAACATTTCAAGATATTGACATAATCAATTCTTTATCAAACCATTTTCAAAACTATTTAAAACATTTAATAAAGAGAGTTTTGAATCAAAGTGACTCATTCTACTTTGTTGATTTTAAAGGAATTAACATTTTAAAACATTAATATCCATATAAATAAATTCTTAAAAAAATTTTAAATCATGAAAATTATTATGAAATTTTTAGAAGAATAAATCATTAAAACATTTAAGGCAATGTTTTAGTTAAAGAGTTCCTAACCAAACGAGAGACGCTTGAATAAAAATAATTGAGAAATAACAGTAATAATAAATTATTATATCATGAGAAAAAGGAGATTCATGATATAATATATTAAAAAGAAATATATACACCATATAAACATGAATTGGTATATAAAAACAGATAAGTCTCAAGGGAATGTAAATTGTGGAAAAGTCCCTTGCAAAGATCATATCCTTAGATGAAGGAAAAATCAATGACATTATTCTATGAAAAAATAATAATACACCCAATATAAGTGGATATAAAGTTTTAAAAAATCATAGGTCATTCACACATATTTATATAATGACATAATCAGTAATTTGAAGTTCAACCCAAAGAATGGAAATTGGGTAAAGAAGTTCCCTTATAGAAATTAGAAAGCCTAACGAAATCAATTTAAAATTCAAAAAATGAGTTGAAGAGAGAAAAAATGGAATATCATCACTTGGACATAAAATTTACACCAATAAAGACATATAATAACATATCCCAACATAATAAGATGTAAATTAAAAGGCATTACATAAAGTAGTCTTTCCATAAGAGGAAGGTGAAAGGTTCCCTTACCGATTTGTGGTAACTCACGAAACATACACAACATGAATGAAGAAAGATGGAAATACCCATAATTTAAAGTATATTAGACAAATAATACAATCATGGGTAGCACATACACCACACAAAAGGATATAGTGTCAATATAGCATGAATCTTGCGGGAATAAAAATTGAGATAAAAACCCATTACTTTGTTGTAATCAATCGAGTCGTATGACCAAAAGTTAATAACCACAAAATGAATCATAGAATACCATTAATATAAGGATAATCATGATAATATATAGCAAATTTTATTATACAATACACCACATGTAATAAATAAGTGGTGAACTATGGGAATCTCACGAAATTAAGAGTGAGATAGGATATCCCTTACCTCGTGTCTAACTTGACTCGTATGTTTCGTGTTCTTCCTAAATAAAAAAATTAAGTAAATTTATACTTCCTTAAGAAAATTTATAATGTTTATTCTTCCTTTTATATTTATTATTACATTTCTACAATAATTAGTTAATTATTGGAGTTCATATCGGACATTTTGTTGATATTCAGAACTTTATAAAAAATAAACTTGTTATAATTACAGATTGTCCATGTAATCAAAAGTCCATTATCTCTAGAATGATATTCATGATTTCGATATCATATATATCATATATATCAATTTTATAAGTATTTATTATATTACATATCATTTGGAGTTAATAAATGAAACACATCATTCAGGGAGACGACAAGCTATATGTATGCATAAACACTACTTTCATTTCTATTTTATATTTAAAGAGATGAAAATATAATATTAAATAGGTATATTATAATTATATTATAATATCATATGATATATGTGCTACATAATTTCACTAACTCTATCTTTTATACATTCCATGTAGGTAATAAATGAATCATATCACCTTGAAGGGGAGGTAGTCCGCACTTCCTCAAAAGAAATTATCGTGATTACACATATTGGAAAGAATAAAGGAATGTTTGTAAATAAATTTACAAATTCATAGAGAAAAAATACAAATAATATATATAATATATAAATATAGTGTCATTTTAATTTCTACCATGATAGGTGGTATGAAATAATTGAACAATCACCGCTTTGTGATGCATTAGTTTTCCATCCACAGAAACAATGTGTTCTTTTCACTAGTAAAAATAGGGCTTATTATACGGCTAAAAACCACCTTTAACAGTGCTAAAAAATCATTTCTAATATCGGAAAAGATGAAGGGGGTCCCATTTATCAGCGCTTGCTTAGCGCTGATAGAGGTAGTCTTTATCAAGGCTATTTTCAATGCTCATAAATGTATAATATATCAACACTAAAAATAGTGCTGATAAACACTACCTTTATCAGCGATATTTTGAGCGTTGATAAAAACAACCTTTATCAGTGCTCAAAATAGCACTGATATTTTATCCATTTACCAGCACTTAACTAGCACTGATAATTGCCAAAGATCACGTGAAAAACCAAAACCTACACAGAACCTACATAGAGCCTGCACACATGACAACACATGCACAGAGTATAAACAACACCCACACACAAAGCACAGAAGAACAAAAATGCTACATATATTTACTTGAAATCTTGAATACAAAAAACACACTACTATATATGTTTCAAACTATTTTTAATTTGAATACAATTATAATTATAAAACAAATAGTTAAAAAACATTTATGTTTCATCCTTTTGCATCCATCCGCTCTTAAAAATTGTCATCCATGGCGGCGGTTACTGAACAAAGCATTCGAACCCCGGAAAAAGATTTCACCTACAAAAGAAAACAAATATTATGTTAGTAACACAATAATGAAATAAAATAAACATTAATATGAAATAATACATTAATAAAATTTCAATTGTTTCCTATAATAACATTTTTTTCATTAGTTCATAGGTCTAGGACAGATGACTATAGAGCGAGAGTTCCTTCCCCATTGTGATGTGATGACCTGGGTAGGTAAATATTTGTGGGATGGTTTGTGGATTGTGGGGAATTTCCTTAGGATTTCATGTTATGATGATACATAGGGGACCCTAGAACATTCCCAAGATATATGCGCTCATGCTAGTCTATATATGAAATGAAAAAAACTCATGAAACGGGACCCTTATTTACTCAGATTTCTAGAAAACTACCGGGATGCCTAGATAGTAGAAGAGGACTCATTCTAGTTATACCTAGAAGATGGTTTCATCCTTATTTTATCTAATCTTTGGGTATGTACATCCTATTATATTCAAAAACATATTATATTCCAAAAGATATTGTATAAAAAGAGTGGTGGATACTAGGGGAGAAGTATTACAAAGGAAATGCACTAATGATTGCCTATAAAATATAGCATAGAGTAAGAAGCACTAGGACACTTACATAATCATTTCAGTACTCAGATCGGTGAGTAGGGAAAGAAATCCATAGCTAGATACCTAGATAATAGAAAGGGAAGCACTTAGCACACATACATGATTCACCTCACTCTATTCCTAACAAGCGGCATGAGAGGGAGGACTTGGGGAGCTCAATTGGGATCAGAGGGGAAATACATCTTCTAGTAAACAAATAGTTATGGACTAAAATTTAATGATAATACATAAATTGATATTTCCCTTTGGAATTTACTCCTTGTAAATATACTTGATCGGGATACCCAGCTAGAAAAGGACTTCATTTATGCCTTTTGTAAGTCCTATGCCTTATAGAAGGAAGAGGCATTTCAGAACCTGATTGTAGACCAACCATAGAAGGGTATGAAGGAGAGAAACCTTTCTAATCATCTTATAGGAAATAAAAACGACCTAACCTAATGAGGATATAAAAAATTATATTTTCAAGGTATAAGAGAGACCTTCAGGAACTATAAAAGAGAAGGCGACCAGAGGGAGGATGATAGGTTGATGTTGTTGATCTCTTCTAGGTATAAAAAATACACAAATACACCAATACTCAAGATATTTAGGTTGTAATTAATGTATTTTTATGTTAAAAATAATCTAATAATATGTGTTAAAGAATGAGGTTGCTAAATGGAATTATACTAGTGAGGCACAAAACATAAAATAACCGATTAACCAAGAGACCCAATTAGGTCAATGCCCTTACCTCAAACAGAAGTCCAATAAACTATTTTTAGATCATACCAACAACAACTGAGTCCATGATCACATGTATTAATGTCTAAGAACATTAAATTGCATAATTATTTAATTTTAACCAAAAATCCAGCATGGTATAATAGGCGCCAAACTCATCGTGTAATCCAACAAAGCTAGAATGCTGAGAAACTTGGTGTGATCCACTCCTGATGCACCCCTAAGATTAAAAAACACTAAATCCCCAATCTATATTACTAAATTTATGACAAATTAAGCCTATATTTTTGAAAAACTATAAATAAATCTTCCACAAAATATAATCTGCGTCAAATAATGATTGATTACTTGTTTATAAAATTTTGAGACATGCTCTAAGAGTCATATATAAAAGTCCCATGAAGAACAATGATTTATCCATACTATGGAATAATAATTACACCTAGAACCCAAAAAACTGAATGAAAATCTTTGAGCAAGAAGTAAGAGAAGCAAGGAATATGTAGGAGAAGATACCACATTGATTCAAAATGACGAAAAAACGATAATCCACTCAGGTCTAAGGGAAAGGAAGGAGGGGAATGGGGTTTTTCCACCCCCTAAGAACTTGGTTCCCAAACGAAGAAACCTGAGGAGGTTTATACTTTATAAACCCATCACCCACATAGAAATAAGTTTTAAATCATGTTACATGAAATGAACCAAGTGGTTACATCACTATTTTTTGGGTCCAAAACCTTACTTCACCCCTTTTCCCCATTCATGACCATTATCACCCAATTAAATGCATTAATGTTGTGAATTACCATTTCACACTATGAGTTGCCTAATGATACTAAATTTCAATATAATGACTTCCCAAATCATCCTTGATATCCTCCCAAAACCCAATGACATCCCTCTAGCCCCAATACATGTCTAAAACACCTATTAGAGTCATTAAGACTCTCAATAACCCAACCCGGGACCTGGTTCAAAAAATGAAACCATCAATAAATGAAAATTCAATTTCCCTTGGTAATTTCTAACCCACAATGAGGTGGTTCATTACACATTTGGGTTATAAACAAGCCTGTTGTTTTATCCATAGTTCTATAGAGTATCATGGACACCTCACATGAAATCTAATGCATGAGAAAACCATTGAATGAAATTCAGTCTCAAATTCAATTATTTTAAAGAGGGTAATCAATATCATATTCAAAAATCTGGTTCAATGTAAACACATTACCCCTCAGTCATAATTAGATTAAATAGATATTATTTAGTGAATTAGTTTATTTCAATGATCACTTCCTCAACAAAAACATAGGTGAGTGTTTATCCACACTCTAACGCATAACATAATCATCTAGGTCTAGATTTTGTTTTGAATCTTATTTCAAGAAATAATAGGATTATCTTTAAGGTCAACAACAACAACCTATCATCCATGCCGTTCATCAATAGGTGCTCAAATAGGGTTTTTACAATATGTATGAGTGTAATGTAATTTTTTTATATTGTGTCTATCTAAGTAGAAAAGCCCTTTGTAATTACGGAGTGACATGGGTATCCCTATTAGGAGATCATCTCCCAAGGGAAGAAACTCCCTGAGATATTTTGGAAGTGAACCACCTCGTTCATAATAAATGATTTATGATGGTTCAAACATATTGCTTAAATGGATAAAAGGCCTGGATGATCTCTCCATACCTCTAGTCCCCTTGTATCAGGTAGAAATGGAGTCACCCCCCCACTGTGTTCCTCGATGCAATCCCCTTCAGCAACCCGCACCGGCCCTTCCAAGGCATTCACCCTGCCAAAAATTGCCACAGTTCCCTGGCTATCCTCGACCAACTCTCTACTGACCTCCTCTCATCCCTCTGATCACCCACCACTGTAGGTTTAGCATCCCTTCCGCTTCCATCTGGTCTTTCGTCCTCTAGAACAGGTACCACCCTCACACCAACCTCTAACACCTTACTAAGGACATCTCCTTCTCTCGAATAGAGCCAAGAATAGCCACAACCTTCATTCTACGATCCTCAACCAGTTGTCCTTACAGGTCCCTCCCTTACTGAAAACCACCACTGAATGACCCAAGCTGTGACAAACATAACAATAATCCATCCATTCCTCATAAACCACCTGCTATTTGCACCTATACTCCTCCAATTATAATCCATACGTGATCAAAAGGTATCCGGGGAGGATCCAATTCCACAAAGCCTATAGTCGGGTTTTCTCTAGATTCTCAAATACTATCTATGAATGTTGAATATGATCCATCTACTTTAATTTATGAAATATTTATATTTAGGACCAATATCTAACTGAAAATGGTGTATATAGACCATATTTGTTGTTTCCATCCATCATTTGTTGGAAAATGGATTTTGTTGATCTTATGTGGTTTCGTCATTCACCCCATACACATTGCACACCATCATGCCTTAATTAAATATTGATTCGTTCAAAGATCAATAATATAAATCCGAGGATAGAAAAAATAGAGTAATAAATAAAGATTTCAATACATCAGAGCATTTTAAATCCACAATTGGTATATATCTATAGAAGGGATCGATCTGCTCAAACTATTTAATCAACAAGGGTGTAAACATAAAATTTACGATTCCTACTCAGATATTGGATCATTTTTCATCAAAAATCATGCAATCTAATGATTGAATGAATTCATTGTGTTCATTGTATCCCGATCTACTCTAATATGTCATTTCTTCATCATACAAGGTTATTAACCAAAGAAGGCTGGAGGATAATCAATGATCATATATAGATAACATAAGTAGTAGGAATTCACCTTTATCCTATTTGTGTACAATCTTCCATCAGGTATGCTGCCCATTCGTTTCTAAACACATCTATATCATCTTCTGAATATGAGTTTTTGTGACAGTCATGGTAGTACTGAAAAAATATAAATACACAAAGGATTAATAATTATTTTAAATGTACTCACAATTATTTTTGAAAATACCTATTCAGGGATGCTAGTTTGTTGATGGAATACAATCTCTTTCATAAATTTATAAACATAATAACCAGAGTCTTTTCGTTTGTTTGTTTTGGACACTGTAGAAACATCAACAATAATATGTAATTTGTGTTGATATGTGTTTGGATAGTGCAATGTTATTATATACACCATGATACTTTTCAAATTATAGATCTTGTAGGCATTCTTATCCTCAGGCCCTAGATTCATTCTATGCATTAAACAATATTGATGCACCGCCCTACCATAAAAGAATCTTCATTAAAATATATCATAAATTATATAACTAGATGTTTAGTTTTAAAATGTTTCATCTAGTGTATTTCAAATTAAAAAACTCTATCATGCGTGGATGGTTTGTTGGATATCCATTCATTGAATCCAGAAAATAAATCTTTGGAGTATCCAAATTGACTGCAATCAACATCCAATGGTTCCTAAAAATACAAAAAGGAATAAGTAAAGAATGAAATGAAAATATAGTTGATATGACTAAATTATAGAGTTTTACCCATGCATCGTTGGTATTAAAAAGAGTATGTCATTCGTAATATTGTTTTCAAATTATTTGAGTAGGGATGACATTATTGCAGCCTCTTTATCAGAATCTAATTCATCTTTTGAAGAGGTGATGTGAGGACTAATGATTAAAAATAAATTCATGGGGAAGACCCTTCAATTGTTTTTCCTATATACACCTATGACAAATATAAAATGTATTTAGTCATAATTATCCGAGTATATCAACTTTTGTAAAATCAAATCATGAAAACATACCTCATGTATACATTTACAACTAAGGCTCCTAACCATTCATACTTGAGGAGTTCATTTAAATTTTCAGCACTAATGAAATCTCATGTTTCCTCTCTATACATATTTTTTTAAAATCAACTGTGTGAATATTGTCATCTTTCAACTTTGTATTCACATGAGCCTGCAATGATATTAACTATGGATATAGAATGGGTGGGGTGAAGGTGCTCTCAATAGACCGTTTCAATCGGTTGGTTGATCCTTGAGATTGTTTTGAGCTAATATTTCGTTTCACCCCATAGTATTTGTCGTTATGTAATAAAATTCATCAGTTCAGACATTTTTTCAATAAATGTTAAAGGTCCTTCTTGAAAATCAATTGGAAATGGATACCTTTTTGTCGACATATTTTTCTACAAGAAGTGTCAGCCATGTGATGAATGTTACCACAACTTGTTCAACCGTATGAATGTCTTCATCATCATTTGGAACAGGTAGATCGGTACTCGGCTCATTAACAACATTAATTGACACTCTGAGATGTTCTTTTGGAAGCTACCTATTGTGTAGCATTTCGTTTTGCGTAATGAACATCATAGCCCTTGATACAAGGCTATAGATGGGAGTTGATAGATATAAATCACAGTCATTTTCACCATGTAGAATATTAATACGAAAAATGTATCTGTGTCTATGTAAATAAAATTTCACAAAAAAATTTATCAAAACATTTATTACCTCATATAAGTCATTTTTTATGGGAATGGCTCACCTGAAAGCTGGTGGGGGTGGGGCAGGATCATCATGCACGGGTTTTTGTTGAGTTTTTTCTTCTCTTTACCTATCCCCCATCAATTTTGTTATCATCTCTCTATGGTATTGTAATTATTCTTGAAAAATAGATAATTTTTCATCTAGATTTTCCATTTATTAATTTTGAACCTCCACTTGTTTTTTTTTGAAAATATGTTCGGGGTGTCACCCCAAAACCCGCACCTCTGATAGGGCCATACTGTTCTGGCTGCTTCAAGGCTGCTGAAAGTATGTCTGCATCTTCTGTGGTTGTTGATTCATGTGACTATGTCAGATAGAAAATATAGAAAAATAAGTAGTTATTGTAATGCAATAGCGGTTTAAAGTAAATAAAATTTATATTATGTTATACTTACACATGTTTCCCACAGGTTTTGTGTGTTTTCATCTATCAGTATCCCCTCTATATTTACACGAGGCTCCTTCCCTAGCATATGGCATTGAATGGATATGGCTGTTGATTTCGATTCATCAATCTGCATATAAATAGAGAAACATGGTTATGGTGTTCTTTTATGTCACATACAAGTAGTATGGTAGATTTAAAAGATGTACCAATTTTTTTCTCAAGTGAAGCATACCCCATATTTGCTTTACGGTAAGGGTACACTGGTTCTGTTGCACGTTTTTTATTTTCAGCACTCAGTTGCTATTTTATATATAAAAAACTGTCAATCAGATTGATGAATACAAGAAAATGTCAAACAATGTATTAACCCACACAATGTACCTGAAAAGTCTGCTCCCCACGACAGTTTCTAAATGCATCCCACGCTCCTTGGGATATCAAGTGTGCGTAAGGAAAAGGCATGTGTAACTTGATTTTACCTTCTGCATCTTTAAGATGATATTTCGTTAATATTGTGAGGAAACCTCTATGAATCCTTCCTACAACTCTTAATACATATTCCTTGTGTGAGGCATCTACTATAAATGCACTCTGAAATGGATGATTAAGAGTAAGTCAATGTTTTGGTATTTTATTTTATTTTAATAAATTAAAAAATGATATCATAATGTTACAGTAATATCTTCCCACATTAGTGTCTTCAGCCCGGTGACAACATGGTGCTATGATTGTACATCAATCGGCACACGTTGCAGAGTGACCATTCCAATGTAGCTACTAAAGATTGATCTATTGGGGTTAACATGTTATCCTCGCTTATTCAATCACACCTCAAATTTGATGCCTTTTGCTTTTTCCTAATGGATTTTGGCTAACACTATCAAACTATGATGATCTTGTTTTTTTGTGCTTTCGGGGTTTCATTCCCTACCATTTCCTCAGAAGTATCATCAATATGTTCCCCCGAAGCGCTAGCATTGGCATTGGGACTAGCAACAACAGGATGAGAAACCTGTTGTACCTCAGCACTGGGACCAGCAACAATAGGTTGAGAAACCTATTGTTTCTCTACACTGGGACCACCAGCATCTGGTTGAGAAACTTATTGTTGCTCTGTAGTGGGACCACCATCTGTTGGTTGAGAATCCTATTGTTGCTCTGCACTGGGACCACCAGTAGGTGGTTGAGAGACCTTTTGTGCCTCGGGATTGGGCACATCAGCAGGTGAAGAAGTCATTATCTGCATAAGTGGATTAATATTTAATTTAGATTAAATAAAAGCAGCAGTGGATAGATAATAACATAATGTAACAAAAGGTATATTACAATAAAATAATAACATGATTATTGTACTCCTTCTTTTCTTTAAATGATGAAGATATTTGACTCTTATAATGACTAGGTAAATCCCTTCATTATGGTCTCCTCTGACATACAAAATGCCGTCTACATTGGGACCGCTGTGAAATGATTGTGAAGTCCCTATAAAAGGGTCAACCTCCATTGAAATTTCATCTGACCTTTCATTTGTTTTCGTCGATAACAGAATAATTGACCAATTTTGGTTTGCGGGGTCTGGAATATAAAATACTTCTACTGCCTGTGATTCCATTATAAATGGTTCGTCTTTCTCCCCTTCCTTACTAAAATCAACTTTCACGAATCCTAATTATTCTATTTTAACAGCACTCCTGTTATTTACCCACTTGCATTGAAAAATCAGCACTTCGAATTTCGTATAATCCAACTCCCATATTCGTTTGATGATGCCAATGTATGACATATTCACATAAATTGGATTTTTGTCCTTAGCACCAGAAACATGCATCGCGTCAGCCACAAGTGTAACCCCACTATTCTGCATGGTACTGTCTTCATCATGTTCATTAGAATAGAATTTATAACCATTAACTTCATAAGTATTGTAAAATAATACGTACACACTTGATCCTCTGGCTTGCCATCGAAGTCATTCAGAAATTGAGTCTGTATTTTCATCTAACTAATTAAAAATATGGTCTCGAAACCATCCTATAAACTATCGATTATGTGTATCTGAGATCAATTTTTCATCGCTAGAATGATTCAAATGCCTAACAATTTCGTTGTGGGTTTGAAGATATGGGTCAACGTCAAAACTGTTATGAAAAACATCACGGTGGGTCTGCTCCCGATATGTAATATTGATAATGACAACCTCTCTTCTAGAAATTCATTCACCCTGAAGCCTCTCAGTGTGATGAGATTTCGGTAGGCCAAAGATTTCCACACGAGACAGGTATTCGGTACAAAATTCAACATCTTCCTCAACAACATATTGCTCCACAATACAACCCTCTGTACGTCTTCCGTTTTTGTCATATCCTTTAAAAATCATCATATACCGTTCAATGGGGTACATCCTTCTAAAATGTACATGACCATATAGTCGAATATCTCTCACCCAATGAACCAAAAAATGAACCATCATATCGAAAAATGTTGGCGAGAAGAACATTTCCAATTCACATAATATGACAGCAATTTCTCTTTCCATAGTTGGCAATTTTGCCGATTCTATAACTTTGCAGCATATAGCTTTGAAGAAGAAACAGAGCTTTGTTAATGTATGTCGGACATTCTTGGGAAAAATGTAACGTAATGATATAGGAATTAGATCTTGCATCAAAACACGGAAGTCATGTGAGTTCAGACCTTTTAATTTTAAATCTCCAATTGACATGATGTTCTAGATATTTTATGAATACCCCTCTGGAACCTTTAGGTCATTTAAGAAGTTTCAAAACTGATATATCTCTTTCCTGGAAAGAGTGTAAGCAACAGGAGGAAGAAATATTCGTTTTCCACTCTTCGCTGGTGCCAACTCTTCTCATATTCCCATCTCAACCATGTCCAATCTATCCTTAATTCCATACTTTGTTTTGCCAGGTGCATATATCAATGTGCTGATGATACTATCACATATATTTTTTTCAACATCCATAACATCAAGAAAATGTTTGACATACAGACAATTCCAGTATGGTAATTCAAAAAAAACTGATCTCTTTTTCCAACCAGTTTTTGTAAGGTTTTTCAAAAACGGTTTACCAAAAGAAGTGTCCAAATATTTTACTTTCTCAAACAATTGATCACCTATTAGTGGAGACAGTGATATACGTTTTTCTGAACATCTGTTGAATGATGTCGTCCAAGATCGGTACTTATGTCGTTGGGGTAGAAATCTGCGATGTCCTAGAAACACAGTTTTTAATGAATTTTTCAACCTAATTGATTGTGTACCTTGTTCGCAAACAAGACACCCTTGAGTTCCTTTAATGCTATATCCTGACAAATATCCATAATAAGGAAGGTGATTTATTGTCCTGTACAATATGTCTTTCAAAATGAAATATTCATTTTTTTCAAGCATCATAAAACATAACACCTAAATCCCACAATATTTTCAAATACTCGATCAATGGGGCCAAATAAACATCAATATCATTACCTAGTTGATTTGTCCCTGATATAAGCATAGATAACATGATGTATTTTTGTTTCATGTATAACCACGGTGGTAAGTTATAGTTTACCGACATAACTGGCCATGTACTGTGATTGATGAGTTGAAAACCAAAAGGATTCAACCCATCTGTAGATAACGCTAGATGAAGGTTTCTCGGCTCATTCCAAAAATCAGGATACTCGTGATCAATTCTCTACCACTAAGGGGAGTCTTTCAGGTGATGTAGTTTCACATCTTTAATTATTATATCTGCATGCCATGTCAATTTTCATACAGTCTCCTCACTTCTATATAGGCGCCTAATCCTAGGAATGATTGGAAAGGACCATACAACTTTTGTAGGACTAGAATAATCTTTCTTGTATCGAGAAGCACCACACTTTGGGAATTCTTTAAGTGATTTTTGGTCCTTGCGAAACAATATACAGTCATTCTGGTAGGCATGTATTCTTTCAGAGATCATACCCATCGATCGTAGCATTCGTTTGGCATCGTATGTTTGGCTTGGGAGTTCATTATCTTCTAAGAGCATGTCATTCAAGAGAGCAAGTAGTTCTGTAAAACTAGTGTCACTCCACCTGTTGCATGATTTCAAATTATATAGCTTCAATACGGCTGACAATGATGTATATTTAGTGCAACCGACATACAAAGGAATTTTTTCACAACACTTTAAATTCTCAAACAATTTTGGGCAATCACGAAGTACATATTCAACTGTCCTTTTCATTTACAAAATACAATCTTCATCATCATTCACATCTGTAATCACACCCTCCATAAAATCATCTTCACTGTTAACACTTCTAATCATATCAGATGATCTATAAAATGTCGTGTTATCTGAGCCACTACCTACATTCATTTTTCCCCGTATTTATTCCAACATGTATAACTTCAAACTATTCCATGACAGATCAGGTGTTCTTCCAACTCCTCTGGACTAATTTGTCTTGAATTAAAACAGTGTAAACACAGACAAAGGATTTTAGAAGGGTCACATGCATGATCTTATGCAAACATTATAAAATCTTTCATGCCATCTTCATACTCTTTTTTCAACTGATTGGAATTCATCCATTCTTTATTCATATTCATCGTCTTTAGGGGTTCGATCTCAAACATGCCTAATATTATGTTTTAATTAATTAGGTATCATTGTTTGGGTTTTATAAAAACAAATCACAGTACAAATTCCTTTAAACTCACGTGAAATCCATATACATGGTGTGTCGAGTTGGGTGAACATCATGTATGGATAAGATACCTGATTTAATCGGACATATATCAAATCTATTCCAAGTTAGTCTTACAAAGAATGAATGATGCCTTTGAAAATACATGACATATAGAACAACTTAATCTAAAGGTGCGTACTTTAGATACATTTTGAGTCACCTTACTTGGTATGCATCACATTTTTGTGGAATACACAGTGTGTAGTCTTTACATGACCACTAGGGGTGTATAGTTTATACACAAATGATTCTATGGTATCTATACATGGTGTGAGTGATGTAAAACGCATGTAATATGGTTCTACCATTATTTCATGGCATGTACATGGTTTCATGATGAAGTATATTTCTTGGAGATACATTGTGTGTGACCTAGGATCACATGACATGTAACATTTAAAATGAAACTTATTCTATGTTTGAGTCAGAAGATTAGTCATGTGGTGTAAATTTTGGAGATAAATGTTGTGTGGAATTAAAATCTATAAGAAATCCATGTATGGTAAAACATGTTCCATTCAACAAGACTACATACCATGTATTTTAAAGTGCCTCATAGAGTCCTCTAGAAGTGGTTTTCTAGGATTCAGTGGAATTGTACTAGTAACAAAGTGGTGGTTCCACTGGAATGGGTAAAGTTTGGATTAATATTTAATGGTGGAATAACTACAACATGGAAAAAATGGCATATCAATCATGCCAACAACTGCAACACCACACAAAAACACAATCAGGATCACAACCGCAACACAATACAAACCAAACAATCATAATTTTAGATCTTACAAAGCATCCCTTATTCAATTTTGTTTGTTAATTTAGGGTTTTTCACAGAAGTTTTATCATCCCGGGGTGTTCATTCATAAGTCAAGTATACGTAAATTACCAATTTTTATATTCCAATGTTCAAGAAGAACCAACCAACATTCAATTCATTTTGTGCACAAACAAAGACCCCCAATGACAACAATTTTCAGCAGGGCATTTAGCCCGTATATTTCTCATTATAACCATAAATATCTGAAAAATAACAACATTAGAACAAGAGGAAACCCATGAGTAATAGGAGAAAACTGTCCATGAAGGTGTAGTTAAGCACACGACAGAGGTGCATTCGTGGGGGAGGATATGCGCACAATAGAGGAGATTTCCAACTGAAAAGAAAACATAAAATAGGGGAAAACCATGGGAATAAAATCTTTTAAAACCAAGTACACCATTTACCACATCCCACAAACCCCAAGAACCCACTAAAACCAAAATGAACCCACACCATGGTTAAAAACACCTTAAGATAACAAGAAATTATAGAACCCACATTCGATAGAATGAGTTCAATAGACTTTTAAAATATAAAAGATGAACATACAATGGGTAAGCCTTAACTAATATGTCCTCTTTACTAGGTATAATCCCCATGTTTATTTTAGATAGTATATCCAAAATGAGTAAGCCCTGATCAATCCTCTGTTATCACACCTTTCACGACTTTCCCTATCCTAATGATGGTCATTATTAAGAACACCACAATCCCACCCTGATGGTGATTGTTATTCTTAGATGATGGAATATACCAACCAAATTGTTTGACATAATTAGATAACACATCACCCTTGCATGAAATTCTCCCACCTAATCCTATATCTAATGGATTCTTGACCCATGAAAGTTCTACAGGTAATTCAATAGCATAAAAATATACACTATATAAAGGAATAATATGGAATATCAAGAATAGTTCACAAGGTTATATAAACTAACCATTAGATCATATATAAAGAACAAGTTTCATGTTCTACTCACACTCTTGAAAGAAGTAACATCATGAAAGGGAATCAAGCGTAACTCATTACATTAACATTAAAGAAACTCACAAAACAACCAATGGGATAAATATAAACTCCCATCAACCCTGACACACTAGTATGGTCAAGCTCAACCATCAATATCCTATTCATCATATCATCATAAAAAGACAGATTCAATAATAAAACCTAAGAAAAAAATCATATCAAATACACATGTTAAACCATAAAATATTCATCTTTTCATTAGACCTAATCATAGGTGAAAACTACAAAAGCTTAGAAAAATTGTTGACATACATCATAATGGTCCTATTATCTTGTTTGACTTTCCAAATATCCTTATCCTTTTCCATCACTAAAAATTGTTGAAGGGTTTTTTTATTTTGAAAATAAATCTATGATCCTACCACTAAAATCCTGCATGCTACTTTTTCATAACAAACGAATCCCACCATCTAATGTTAGGGCCTTCTAACATGAAGGGTGAACATTTCACCTTAAGAAATTCTTGAATCTACAAGTACTCATACAAAATCATTAACATTATACAAAAAATACACATTATTTTGAGGATCATTATAATCACGTAAATAGTGTCTTCTGGAAGAGTAACTCATAAGAAATATTCCAAGATTCATCCCTTCAATGTTCCTAAATTGGTGACTCATTATGAAGGCATGGAGTTTATTATACCTATGATTAGACAACACAGACAATAATCTCAATAATATGATGGTCCATATGATTATTATCCCATTGAGTGACATCAAAATATTATTCACAGAGCATATTCATGGGACTTCTTAGAGGAATGATGCAAAAAACATTAGAAAAATCATTGGTGACATCAAAATGTTACTCAGATTAACAACTCAGACTAAAGAAATGGTAAAATGAATCACATTACATTACAAAATCAGATTTGGATTATTAATCGATCAAAGCAAAAAATAATGGAAATTTATAAAATTATATCATATTATTTATACAGTTTCCATTCCCAATCCACCCTAGTCAATTAAGTATCATTACGATGAAAGCTGGATAAATAGTTGCTAAAAATTACCTCATATACCCCCACAAGATATCCAAAATAGTGTAATGACTTTAATGTAAGATGCTGAACCTACACCTCTATTACACATTTGTCACAAAATATCTCTGATACCATGGTTCCTATATACCTGATTTAGAACAAACAAATCCTTGTGGGTTCTAAAAAGTGTTTCATAATCAATTACATAATAAAAAACCAAATCACACGTTCAATTCAATCGGTAGAAAAAACATTTACCTGAAAATGAATATAAATAATGGTAGAAGCGGCAGCAGAGGCATCGCCGGAGGCGGAGGCAGCAGCGGCGGTCAAGGCAGCGGTGACGGTAGAGGCAGCGGTGGTCGCGGCAGCGGGGGCGTAGGCAGCGGTGGCGGCGGTAGAGGCAGCGATGGTCACGACAGCGAGGGCAGGGGTGGAGGTGGTAGCGGAGGAGGAGGAGGAGGAGGACGATGACGAGGAGGAGGATGAGGAGGAGGAGGATGAGGTCACGGCAGACGAGGGGCCTGGTTCAGCTTCCGTGAAATTTTGACCGCGTGCGAGTGAGGAGGTCCTATTAGGCTTATTAAATAAAAACCGTTGAAACCTTTATCAGTGCTCATTAAAAGCACAGATAAAGGTATGTTTTATAACTGCTGAAATAAAAGCACTGCTAAAACACTAATTTATCAACGCTTTTTATCCTTGATAAAGAGATACCTCTATCAGCACTTAAAAAAGGCCGATAAATGTAACATTTATCAGTGCTTTTATGAAGTGCTGATAAAATTATACCCCTTTATCAGCGCTTTCTGTTTAGTACTGATAAAGGGAAGTGCTTCCCTTGCCCTGTTTTGTGGTAGTGTTTCCCATTAGATGGAGGTGTGTGTAAGTGTAGTTAGAACCCTTCTAATAACAACATCTTAGTATATTGAGTATACGGGTGTTGTAATAAAATAAAGGAATACAATGATTTTAGGGGTTGGAGAAGTAAAATAAAAGAAAAAAAGTTATTGGGAACCATTACCTTTAATTTGGGTAAATCCCTTTGGTTTGAACCAAAAGAACTACTTAAAGTGCCTCCTGCCTAAGGTAAGGATTCTTGGAGGAGGAGAGGGATCATGAGATCTTATTTTGAGAGGTTTTTGGGAAAACCAAGGGGCTAGAGAGGTGTGAGGAAGGGTTTAGAAGTGGTGTCCTTTTATAAGGGAGAAATGGGGCTCTTTATGAATGTTTGCAAATATTAAATTATTATAAACTTATCTTCGGTGTTAAAAAATCAAAAACTAATTAAATTCAAAGATAAGAGGACTAATGTTAGAAATAAAAACATCCAATAAGAATTGGACATGTTTTTGATATTGTTTTAATATTAACAATATAATTTATTTAAATCATTTATTAATGAGGTAAATATATCATCATTATTGTGTCATAAATAATTTATTTAATTTGTTGTCTAAAAATTATAAAAAAAATGATAATGTAGGAAATATTATTATCTTTCCAATGAATATTTAGAGTCGAAATGATGACTTATATAACCCTAGGTAAAATCTTATATACTAAAAGATATTGGTTAATGTCATTTTTGTCTTTACTTTAAGTTAATTAAAATAAAGTGTCATTATCACTATTAAGTGGCTCCAAGGGGTCCCAAAATAAACCCAAGGATGCCCATTGTTGGAAATGACTCATCCAATAAGGATAGGACAAGTGTTAAGGTATTTTTTTATTACTATAATATTTTTTTACCTTGAAATACCCTATTTACCTTTAACTGCGGAAAGTAAAAGTCAAAAGTTACTATTCACCAAAAATTATTTTTATCTTATTGATCAAAATTTTACTTTCTAATAACAACCATGTATGTCAGATTTTCTAAATTCAATTCACAGAAGCAGTAAAATTTCATTTAAATGGAAAAGTTAGTTTTTTAACTACTACTAAGTGGTTTCACTATTCATAAAAAATTGAAGTTTTTCAGAAAAATAAAAACAATTCAGATTAAGCTATAGTTGATATTTCAAATTAAAAAATGATATCTATTTTACCAAATTCTGAATATAGCAGTTGCATTAATTAATTTAAAAATAATTCCCATTGTCAAAACAAATAGCGTGTTTTTAAGAAACAATAACTATCAAAGATTGAAACTTGTTTATGTACAATTTCAAAGTAAAATTAATTCCAATGACCAAAATTGGATTAAATGGTAAAAAGATAATATAATTACACTTTAAAACTAATTATAAAGATAATATAACCATATATATAAATTAAATTAAAAGTCAGTTTTGAATTAAAATACAGTATTTTCACTATTCATTAAAAATGAATTTAATGAGAAAAATACCAAAAATTTACCCAAAGTAGATTTTGATGTCCGAAATCTAAAGATAAATTTAATTTTGTCAAATAGAACATATAAAAGTGACCAAAACTAGATTTAAAGAGGTTTCTCCATTAAATGGCGCTAAATTGACCTTTTAAAGAATATTAGAGTATTTATGCATAAAATTAGATTCATTCATATTTTAAGCCTCTAGAATTTATTGGATAAATGTAAAAACATTTAAGAAACATGTATAATCATATTGTAGTTAGTTATGTTCATTCCTTCCATTATAATGGCTAGGTATTAACTACTATTTAAAATTATAATATTATATTATTATTTTTTAGTATGACTCAGCATTGTCTGCAACGTAAGATTTAAAAAAACCACTGTTGCATATCAAGTATGACATCAAATCATAGCGTCCCCATTAAAGTAAAATTAATATTTAATTCAAAAAATTTAATAAATATTTAAATGTCTTACTCATTTTTTAGTTGGGCTGTTACAAGATGTACATAAATATAATTTGTATTATTATCCATTACTTAATATAGTAGAGAAAGTAATTACATGATGTTCATGACTCCTACACACATTTGGTTAGGTATCTAATTCTGAATCCATTATATTTCTCATCATATTTATTATGGGAAAAATTCTTCAACTTTTGAACCATTAACTAATATTAATAGAAAATTTAGGATAGGAATATAAGAATCTATAAGTATATTAATGGGGAACTATAAATATATAATTGATAATCCATAAATGATATCTATTACCAATAACTTATATGTATAGGCTTCAATATAGGTTATCAATTTTATGTTTCCAATTAGGTTCAATGAACACACTATTGATTGTAGTAGTTAATAATTAACTATAAAGAACATGTGAAACAACCAAAGAAAATCCCCCAGAACTATCAAAATAGGTCTCCCTATATAATCTGTTTTTTCTCAATGATTAAATATTTATTTAATATGAAATTATCTTATATCTAGGGTTAGTTAACCTAGGAATATATATTCTAGATCTGGCATCAATATTTGGTTTCTAGACATGTATTTCAATGTTTGGAGACCATAATATTTTTGATTTACTAATATTTAATGATGTTTTCCAATAACAATTTGTATCCCTAGGGTATCATTATGGTTTTATTTTATCTTTTCAAAAAGAAACTATAAAATCACTAATACCATTTATATAATCAAATTTTTCTTATAAATTTTTCTCTATAATTGTATCATAAATATAATAAATACACAACCCTAAAATCTAGAAGTCTAATGTCATTAGAAGATTAGAAACACAAAAAAATACCAAAAACATGATATAGATCATATTAATTTTGTAATCCAAAAATTAAACCAAATTAATATTGATGTTATATTAATTAAATTCTTATATTTAGGAAATACATAAATGAAATGTGTCAGATATAGCCTAGTAAGGTAAAAATCATTTGAGAGAAATACTCCTATCAGCAAAAGTGGAAAAATCAGTATATAAAAATGAGGAAGACAATATATAACTAATATGAATAATATAATTAAAGGATTTTATCCTAATATACATAAATCATGAAAATTTTGAAATAAAATAAAAATATCATCAGTAACATATGTCAAGGATCTCAAAAACCATAACACAACATAGTGCATCGGTTGACCACATGTGTACCATACATGCTATCTCTTGTAATGAAAACATTGCCTAATTAATTGGGGGAAAAATAATTATAAACCAACAAATCACAATAATAACTTGTTTAATATTTTTTTAATTTAATTCAATAATACATAAGTCATATAAATAAGAAAATCCCATTAAAAGGAATTGAGTTACAAAATATTAACATAGTGCATAACCAAACGAGATAAAATAATGTTTTCCATGATAAATGAGAATAATGAATTATTCTAAATTATTATATTAATTTATAATAATAGGTCCTAAAATAAAGGTCATGTAATGTGATGACTTAGAAAACTATGGTGAACTATGTTTGAAAATGAGGCTTATAAGTGCAATTTTATTAAAATGCTAACGACTTTATAAAATTAAGAGAATGATATTTTCCTTTATTGTAGATAAGAACCAAAATGATTTTTCATGAAAATAAATGTTTTTAGAAACCATAAAATAATACAATTAATTTTTCTGAGTGTTATAAAAAAGTAATAAGAATTTTACTATTTCAAAAAATACTACGTTTTCTTAAAATATAATTATAGAATGGGTCTTGAAGAACATTTATATTACTTAAAAATTATATCTAAATTAGGATATGAATATATGTATGGAAAATATATAAATAATATATAATGAAATCATAAAAATATGATAAATGAATTTGGGAGAAATAGGATGAGAACATGTAACCCAAATGTAACGATGATATTTCAGAAGATCCCAAACCATTTGAATTTCTCTCATTTTTTAAATGTCTTTAGACAAGTAAAAGTCAAATTAAATTTAATATTTAATATTTTCCATCAGTTTCATATAAATTAATTTCTTAAAAATCCATTTTTTGTGTGTTAATAATTAATAAATATTTTTCGATAATAAATTCATATAGTTATTCAGTTTACTTTACCAAAAGTTCATCGGTTAGTTAATGTAACACCCTATAATACTATGATATATTTCAATTTAAATAAATTTATTTCATTTGATAATATTTTTTTCATGTGGAAATATGTTTAAATGAAATGTGATGTAATATTAAATTATTGTAATTTAATATTAATATCATTTCTTTGTTATTGAATTGGTGGATATGAATATGACTAAAAAACCTATGAAAAATTAATTTATATATATTTAAAAAAGTTATTCATTTAATATAGTTTTTTTGGAAAATAAAAAAATATTTTTGTTTTACTAATATACATTTTTCGAGAAAGCTCTTTTTAGGAAATAATTTTCTTATTAAAATAAATTTAATTATCTACTGTTGATGTACAACCCAAAATCTTGTAACTAAAATTCATTTAATACACTATTACATTCAAATTAGATACATGGAGTCACATCACAATGAATTTATCAGATTATTAGTCTTAAAGAAAATTATACATATATGATTAAAATTTTATATTACAAATGAAATATAAATCATAAAAAAATTAAATATTCTACATCATTGAAATTCAATAAACATTTCCTTATCCATATCATTTAGAAATGGAAAAAATAAAACTGAGTTGAAATAGTAATTATGTGTAGTATACAATGGAATCTATGATGAGTAAATAATGCATAATCAACATGGAAAAGAAAATATTTGAATGTGAATAACATTTCAACAATAACATGAACATGAAATAAATCTATGAAAAATAAAAATTAAAAACTCATGGAAAAAATAGAATTTTAAATGAAGGATATGTTAACAATAGATTTATTGATTAAGGAATTATATAAGAAAACTTTAAAATATAGTTAAGTATACACAAAATCCCAAATAATACCTATAGACTATTGGTTTTTCATATCAAACATATTTCTTTATTGTGGGGATATCTATAATCACATGCCACCTATAACTACATGTATAATTAATTAATCATATATTGAATAATCAATTTAATTCAATTATAACAAGACTTATAAAAAATTATTTTTATTGAGTAAAGTATTTGGAATATCTAGATTATCTATATCAATAAAATAACTTTCATAATAATACATAATATGTATTCACTATATAGTGTTTAGAAAATAATAAATCCTGTTATAAAAATATTGAATTCAGAAGATAAATGTAATCTATGATGAAATTTGTTCATAATAATGATAATTATTCATTATAATGTTAATGAACACATAATAAAAAATATATAAAATATAATGAGTAGTTTATAAAATATATAGTTTTTGTAATCAAATCATTTATTTTTTGAATAGGTTAAATAATGAAAAAAACTGTAAAATAAAATTTCCTTATTCATTTTTTTCTTCAAAACCAATAATTTTTTTTATTAATCTAAAAAAAATCTATGAGTTTATAAAAATCTATGTACACTGTATACAATAAAGAACATTACATTTTGCATTTTTAAGATAATGTCAAAACTGATACATTTAAAAAACATTAGAATTATTTAAAAAAACATTTAAAAATACAGGATTACATAAAAAATTATTACTAAGTTAAATGAAAGTTATAAAATTAAAGTAAATTACACCCATGTATGAATTATATTAGTGATAAAAAAAGGAAAAACTAATCATTTTTTTTATTTCATTTCCAAATAAATGATAATATTTGAGTTAAATTTTGATGAAAAATGGAAAAAAATTTATTGTCTATATGATAATAAAATAGGCCGTTTTTATGAATTTGATATTATAATATTTCTTTAATGAAAATATAAGCAATTATAAAAAAATTATATTTTAAAATAAACTGTTACTTTTTTGGTAAATTTTAAAATATAATCCCATTAAATAGTAAACAATTAATAAAAAATTAACTATCGTGACTAAATATAAATTAATGTTACATAAATTAATAAGAATTATTTAAAAAATATAAAATAAAATATACGAATAATATGAAATATGTTTCAATGGAGTAAAAAATCAGATGAAATCAATTAAATAATTCTTCTAATTTGATGAAAATTATTGATACTAAAATATAATGGTTTTAAAATTTTTATCAATTTATCAATGTACTATATTTAAATATATTATATCATATATGATTAAAATATAACATGTTATCACCCATCTGTTAGCAATCCTTCATTATTATCATCATTTAGGGTGTTAACAATTTAGTTTTCTCACACATCTTTCTTTATAGATGATAAGTTTCTTATGAATAGGTTATAGAATATTTATTTAATTATTGTTAATATTGTTACAATCATTATTAATATTTATTATTTTAATAACTATAACCATCAATAAAAATTGGATATGCTAAATGAATCACATCGCTTTGTGGAGGAGGTTGTCTATATGTACACGTAGATACATCATTATCTACTAGTTGGTGGAATGGAATGGATTTGTATGATATAGTATGTTTAATGGATAATAATTACTCCAAATTTATCCAATATATTCATTATCTCTATCATTATGAGAATGAATATATTGAGGTGATGGAATAAAAATTTCATTGATTCAAAATTCGGTAGTCTTCACACATAAGAGTGATGGGTTTGTTTCTCATTTGAAAAGGAATTATATAAAATAATATTATATGATCATAAAAATAATATCTAATAATATCTTCATTACAATATTTTTTTATATTTTAAGGATTATTCATAATTCTAAGTATTAAATAAGAAGGGAAATAAAATAGATCGGTTAATATTATTACCACTTCTATGAAAGAGGTACATTGATCACCTATTAAATAAATTAGGGATGGTATCTTGGGAAGAAATTAGCCTACATAAAATTGAGAATTATGATTTGGATAGACTTTTTCAGGGGTAGGTTGAGTGAAATATCTTAGGATATGTGATGATGTTATGTGAAAAGGTTCTCTTTTATAAGTGAATATAGTGACACACATTTAAATTTGCAATGTTTGAAAATATTATCAAGTTCTATTTTATATCAACATCCTTAAATAGAGTCTCTTTTAGATTATAGATAACATAGTTTATAAATAAACTAATCCAATAGTATTTATTTTTGTTTATAGTGAATGTTAGTCTTTATCACTTTAGTTTCACCTCTGGTAACACCATTTTATCTTTAACTGTGGGAATTATTTCCTTATTTTTCATGAAAAGAATTAAATAAATGAAACTAAAATCATTAATATATTTGAACATCATAGTTATAAATATATAATACATTTCTTCAAATTCAATTTCATTAGGTTTAGAATTAATTATTTTAATAAATTCCTAAACCATTACAAAAAGTAATTTTCATGAAAATGTATTTTTCAAGTATAAAACGATCATACAAAAAAAATATGGGAAGAAAAAATCATTATAAGAATTAAAATTATTATATTTTAGAAATATAATTTATCAATTTTATTAAAATTGTTTATAGTTATTTGTTTTTATTTTTTAATAAATATACAAATCATTTTTCACATAAAAACTATTTTTGAAAAAATACCCCTTTTCACCTCCAAATGATATTGTATTATTTATATAAAATATAAATAATAATAATTTAAAAATTATATATAATAACATATTTTCATAGATAAATTTATTATTGTTCTTATACTGCATTTTTCATTATTAAGAATTATTTTAAGGGAAAATTTAAAAGAATCTTTTTAGTTTTATTTTCAAAAAGTATGTTTAGAATAAGTATTCAATGAATAAAATTATATTTTTTTTGATTGAGATATTAAGATGATAATTTTCTTATTTTTTAATAAAAATAATATGTTCATTTACTAATAATGAATCTCTTGAGTTATATTCCCCCCTAAATAATTCATTGATAACATTTTCATGGATATTAATTTCTAAAAAATAGGAGTCATTATTCTTTATAACATCATCAAGTTCCCACATTGATTACTTTTTTTTGGATTTATCCAAAGTATCATTAAAATTAGAGTCATCCTACTACACTGATGTGGACCTCACCATTTCAAGTATGTCACCCCTTATGTATGATTTTTATGCGTGTAAACTATTTGGGTGAATATCGGGAGTGTTTGGAAGAGTTTTGGAAGGTTTTAGATATTTTATAAATGTGAATGGTCGGTGCATGTTTTTTGGAAACTGTGAAAATCCTATAGTAATCCATGCATAATGAGATAGGGGATAAGGGGAAGGGTCACACTTAGGTTCATAGTTCTTCAAAACGATGCAGCCAGATAGGAGAAACTATTCAATGTTGGAGAGTGAGATTTTTCATGGTTGGTGCTTGGTGTTTCTAACCCTGATGGACAAGCATGTAAGGTTTTCCTTGAGGAGAATCATGGTGTATGATAGCACACAATTTTTCCTAACAGTTTGAATAAATGTGAAATGTTTAAGGAAAAGATCATTAAAAATTGGATCTGGTTTTGAATTAAATTTTAACCCCTTGTGTTTACTCCACATTGATCATAATGAGATATTTGTCCCTCTATAAGTCTTTAGAACCATCCCCCATTGAATTAAAAGTGATTCAGAGGCATTTTTTGATGCGTTGAAGTTTGATTCCATTGGTAATCCTTATTTATTGAAGTTTTCAGTGTTTTTATTGGATTTAATTTCTCTCATATCTAAATTTTTAGATCAAGTCCATTTTGGAATGATTTAAGGTTTGTGTTTCCAATCCCGGTCAGATTTTTCATTGTTAATGTTAGAAGAAGAGTTCTATGGTGTGTTTTTGGTAATTCAATTAGGTTTTGTGGGAATTTTTTCGATCTTTATTTCTGCATTAATTCTTGATTTATGTGGCTTTACTCTCAACACCTATTATTAGAACATAAAGTCTTACTTTCAAATTTATTGTTTGGTTTGAAATTTATTGTAATTTTTTTTCAATTTTCTTGATATAATCCCTCTTTGGTGACCGTTTATGGAAGTGTGATAAATGGGTTTTTAGGTAAAAAGATGACATGAAAAATGATTTTAAAATGATGATTTTTTAAATGATGATATGGTTTTGATGAATGAAAATTATTTTCAATAATAGTATGGTTTATTTTAAAGGGTTTTAGAATTATTTATTTGCTTGTGGTTGGATTAAATGATTAAGTGTGAGTTGAAGGAGTAGGATATTGATCCTGAAGTACCCTCATCAATGAGATGAGTTATTGATGTGAAGTTTTACCATCCAAATTAACACCAAGCCCATGTTGTTAAGAGTTTATGTTTCTGGCTATGTGAAATGGAATGGGTTATGCAAAATAGGAATGTGAAATTGAATAAATAATTTCTAGTTTCCTTTCCATGTAATGTAATTATGTTTTGTGAATTTTTTTTCATAGAAATAGTTTTTTCTTATGATAAAATATTGTAAATTTGTATATAAATTATTATCTATATATGTTATAAAGTTTTATATAATAGTGGCATGAGTAGGGATTTAATTTGGGGGAATACTATGAAGTTTCATAACTCCCCATGCCTTATCAATTTGGTGCTTTTTAGATGTTTTTTTAGAAAATATGAAATGGTAATGTTTAACACTTGATTAACCATTCTTTATGATACTTGGAATATTTTGTTGAGCTAAATCATGGAGAATTTTCGGATCTATAGATTTTTGTCTTGGATTCATTTATTTTTTTGTTTTTTCTTATGTAGTGTACTTTGATATTGTATTCTTCCGTTGTGAAACTTGTTAAAGTTTTGTTTTGATTTTAATGGTATTTGTTTGAGTTTATTACATTAATTTTATGAATCAAGTAGTAATATTTTGTTATTTAATGATTGGTTGTGTTTTTTAAATTTCTAAAAATAAAAATCATCCCCCAACTTTACTTAATCCTTTAACTTTCATTTCCATCCACCGGAACCTTAGGGATGTCTCCTAAGGACGAGTAACAATTGTTTCTAGACTAAATCCAATGAGAAGGGGTGATGTGTTATAATTTTTATCATCTTGTTCAGTACATGAATTTCAAGTGGATTTATTCCTCGTCATCCTTTGAAAATGTTATATTTTATTAGTCTTGGAGTTGAAATTCATTGTTGTATATTCCTTATATTAGTTTGTTAGAATGGAGTAAGATTGTTTGAATATGAAATGTAGAGCATAAAAATATGTAATTATCATTTTTATGAAAGAATTCATGTTTCTAGGGAGTTGGGTAAAGAAGTTTTTTGGACACACTTATAGATAATTGGAATCTAATTTTTATTAACTTAGCCAATGAGATGGTCATGTCATGAATTTCAAAAATAAATTACCACTAAGAGAATATATTTATTTTGATAAAAAATTTATGATGTTGTAAAATAATGATTATTCTAGGAAAGTTTATTTTAAAATGTTATATTTTTACAAATTGAATGATTTTTATACTTTGAAAAGGGTTTGATTTTAAAAATAATGGTATAGTTATCAAAATAATTTGAAAATGGAACATGCTGAATTTTTAAATGAAATGATGTGATATGTGATGTGATAGAATTTTAAATTGTTAATACTTATGTTATTAGAGTGTGAGAATTATGTGTTTTTTGTGTTCTTAGGAAATCTTACTGATTAGGGATCATAGAAACCAACTGGAGGAAGTGGTTACACCTAAGCCATCAGTGAACTAACAGCCCGTTCAGAGTATAATCAGTTCTTTTTTAGGATGTGGAAAGAGGGAATATGAGGGATGAACCATGGTAGGTGGATTATACTATACAGTTTCGGAAGTATAATCCAACCATCATTCATGGTGATTTGGAACTAGATAAGGTTGAACTGTGGATGAAAAGGATAAGTCAAATATTTGATTTCATTGGAATACCAGTAGTGTTTCAGGTCAAGCTGGCAACATATATGCTACCGAATCTTTCACACAAATTGTTGGATTTATTATTTTGGCCTATATTATACCGAGGAATTAGATTTTTGGATATTGAATAAATGTTCAACAAAACATTCTAGCTGCACACATTCATAATTGCATGAATGAATGATTTATTCAGCTCTATATAGGAGATACTCATAGTGATAAGGTACATGTCTACATGTATTAAATTAGTACACTTTTCACCTGATGTTACTACAAGTGCATCCATGAAGGAAATCGTATTTCAATAAGTACTCAGAAAGTAAATACTCTCGAAGATTGTCATACGCTATATAATATATTATACATAGATTGTTAATAGATAGATGATGTAATAAATAGACATATTTGGAGTTATGGGTGGAGGGAGCATGTTTATACCTATGGGAAATGGTGGAAACTCTAATTCTTGGAGAAATCTAAGGAGGGAAACCAATTTCAATGATATGGGGCTGTCATAGAATCAATTGGTTAGATCTAAGAGCCTTCCTCACAACCCTATGAACAATCCAGGATGTTTCTAATGTGGTTATTTGTACCTCATGAGGAAATAATTTATGGAAACACTTAGATCATTCCATAACTTCAACTAGATTAGGAATATTTAGTGCTATTATAATAGTGCTCCAAGGTTGGGTGTCTGGGGTACCTCACATGTGTCACAGACGTCATATGCTTTGATGAGTCTAGGGATGATGAATAATCTAAATTAGTAGAATAGTTCTAGCCATGAAGATTCCAAGAATACCAAGACACCTCCATAATGAAAATATCAATAGGTAAATAAAGAAAAAGCTTTCATGAGAAAGCTACTATATGAAGTGAAAATAATTTTTGCAGATGTCTATTCTGGAACATTATTAATGTGAAGTATGATTCTTTATAATTCTACCCCTATGAAATATCTTTTTGTTATTGGTGGATCCCATTCTTTTATTTCTTCTCATGTTGTTTATTTACTATCTTTAAAATTTAGGATGATTCTATATGCATTAAAACAGAAATAATTGATCGGTGAAAGAGAATATTGAGCCTTTGTGTACACATCATGTTTTATAACTATGGATGGAGTTTATTTGATATTGGATTTCATAGTTATAAAGAAGGAAGTATATGAAATAATATTGGGTATAGTTTTTTGAAAATGTTCAATGTTTACATCGACTATTATATCAAAATAGTTAGTTTCAGGACTAATGTTGGAATCAAGCATATCATTAAAAGCGGTTGGAATGTAAAAGAATGTGAAATGATGTATTTGGCACTTTTATTTGGAATTTTCATACACTTATTAGCAGCTTTGACCTTGGAATTGATGGAAGATATAATTAATAATAGTTTTCCAATTGTTGTTGATCAGTGTCTAGATGTTTCCCTGAAAATTTATAAGGGTTACCACCAACAAGAGAAGTGGGGTTAATGATTGATATCTTTTAAAGGACCAATAAAATTTCCCCTTTTCATTATAGAATGGTACCAAAATAATTAAAGGAATTTAAATTTCATTTGTATGGGAATGAATGAAAAGTGTTCATTTATCCTTGTACATCTCTATGGGATGCACCATTATCTTTTGTGAAAATGGTGGATAAAACTCAATGGTTGTGTATGGATTATCAAAATCATAAAAAAGGTATGAATAAGAATCTGTTTCCGCTTCAATTATATCATCATTTATTAGGTCAATTGATGATATCTCAGTGGTTATTTAATATTAACATGAAATCAGTATATCACAAATTTCAGGTTCAAAAAGAAGATATATCCAAGACATCATTCAAAAGTAGATATGACCATTATGAGTTTGTGGTGATTCATTTTAGTCTAATAAATGAACTAGTAGTTTTTATGGAATTTATGAATGAAATATTTTAACTAAATCATTATTATTTCAGGGTGGTTTCTGAGGATGAAATATTTGTGTCTTTAAGGACATTGTATGAGCATGATAAACACATTGTGATAGGGTTGGGAATCTTACAGGATCATCACCTTTATAAAAAATTATCAATTCCTGATTTTTGGATACTTGAAGTATTTTATCTGAGAAAACAGTGTTTCTGTCGATCCAAATAATATAGATGATGTTATCTCTTAGCAACCACAAAATAATTTCTTTCAGATATGGTGGTTTCTTTCATCAAGATCGTTATTACCGATGCTTTATTAAATAATTTTTAGGACTAGCCTCAACAATGACAACATTGATAAGGAAAAACGTTCCATTAAAATGGAATAAGTAATATTATACTTCTTTATAAGAGATTAAAGTTTATTCTAATTCCACACCAATCATAATTTTTCCAGAATCAGGAAAAGGTTACATGGTGTATTGTGATGATTTTGGATCTTGGTTAGTATGTGTTCTCATATATGTAGAACATGTTGTTTCTTATTTCTCTATGAATTCATGGTTTCATGGGAAGAACTACCAAAAAATGATTTGGATTTAGTTTTTGATGTCAATGACTTTAATACCTATCCTTATTACCTATTTAGTGAGAAATTTACAGTGTTTACAGATCATACAAGCTTGAAACATGTTTCCTAACACTGTGATTTGGACCTAATATAAAGAATATGGGTAGAGTTTCTAAAAATTTTCCACATTGAATTAACATATACACTGGGTGAAGGAAATATAGTGTAGGATTCATTACGTAGAAATTAATATTCTTTGTTAGAAAAAGTGTATTTAAATTTGTGGCAGTCAATTTCAATGATTGCATACACACATTATGAATGTGAAAAAAGATGTGATGTTACAGTTTTCTTCCTATTTTTATTTCATCCTAATTTTTTAGAGATGGTTAAAGAGGATAATACCACCATTTATGAATATTTATCTATTTAGAAAAAACTCAATGGAGGGGGACCATTGAAGGATGGATACTAGGTGAGAGTTCAGTGTTGTGGTTTTAAAATTATATGGTCGTATCTATGGAATATCAGGAATGAATACATTATTAATAACAAACATGTATATTGGATGTTCATTGTGGAATACAGAAGATGTATAAGGAATTGAAAGCATAATTTTGGTGGGTCAGTATGAAAAAAATTTCGAAATTGTTTTTCAGGATGCATAAAGTGTTAGCAAGTTAACATAGAGAATTAGTGACCAATATGAATGTTGTATTATTTACATATCCTTATTAAATAATGGGAGTAGATAGCCATTATTTTTTAATAGGTCTCCTAATAAAGGTTTGGAAACAAGATTCCATATGGGTGATATTAGATAAACTCACATATTTGACTCATTTCATCCCTATTAATGCATCTTATATGTTAGATGACTTATCTAAAATTTATATATGAGAATTAGTTAAGGGACATGGTGTTCCAGTTTTAATAGTGTCTAAAATTGACCTATGTAATACATCTCATTTTTTTAAATCCTTACAAAAAATTCCTTGAGACTTAGTAAAAAATGAGTACGGCATATCAGCCTCTGACAGATAGGTAATCTGAAAGGATGATGAAATCATTGGAAAGAATATTGCGAGATTTTGTAATATGTATTTATGGATTATGGGAGGAGAACATACCATCGGTGTAGTTATTATATAACAACAGTGGTTAATCCTTGATATATATAACTCCTTTTTAATTATTGTATTGGTTTCCTTTTTATTCTTCACTTTACTAGGTCGAAATAGGTGAGAACTCACTGGTTGGGATGAGCCTTCTCTATGTGACAGTGGATAAGATTCAATTGATCATGAAATGGATGGAGTTGGCTCAGAGTCTTTAGAAATCATATGTGAATTTTCATCAACAACCATTTTCATTTAAGGTGTGTGATTATTTGTTCTTGAAGATCTCTCCAAGGCTAAGACATCATCATTTTAGGAAGTAGGGAATGTTATATCCTTGATATATATGAATTTTTGATATATGTGAATGGGTTGGTGAGGTGTAATATTTCTTTTAATTACAACCACTTTTCATTGTAGGGGAAAATCTATTTCATGTGTCTGTATTATGAAATTAGCAGTCAAATCTTGGCCATGTGATTTGATGGAATCACATTGACCTAGAGTCAAACTCTTTGTTGGAGATAGTGCCAGTTTAGATTTTGGATAGAAGTGAGAAATTATTATGGTAAATAATAATTGGTCTAGTGTGGGGATTATGTACACATGGACAGATTCTAGAAGATACATTGGACCAGGAGAAATAAATGGTTGACCAATAGCCCGATCTCTTTCAGGATAACATTGGGTTTGTACATTTCCTGGATGAAAATACCAATGATATGGAAAATGAAAAACCCCCAGTTTTAGGTAAGTAACCATTTCATTGTGATTTAAAAGTGTTTAAACTATATGGGTGATGTTCCAGAGGGTTTGGATGACTTTTTTAGTGTTTAGGAGCTTTTGTAAAGGTCTACAGTTGGTGCATGGTTAGTGGAAACCATGAAACTCTTACAGGAAATAGTGCACAATGAGACTGGGGAATGAGAAGGCACACAACTTGTCCAAACCATGTGAAATCCTAGGAGAAACTTTGAAAAGTAGGATAATGATATTTTTCATATTTTTCAAACTGTTTGTGTAAATAAGCAGGCCAACTGTTTGAGGAATTCCCTGAGGTAGATCCTGGAACATGGTTTGAAAACAAGATGCTTAAAAAGTGGATTTGGGTTTGGTTTCATATTAAACCCCAATTTTTTCTTCAAATTGACCCCAAATAGATATTATTCCCCCTAAATTATGTGGAACCTTTCTACATAAAGTTAAAAGCGATTCATAGGTGTTTAATGGTGCATTAAATCATGATTCCCTTGGTAAGTCCCTCTTTGTTGTAGTTTTTAATAGTTTTTTAAAGATCCACTTTCATAACTCTCAAGGATTCATAGATCTGTTAAACTAAAGACGAGTATAAATTTTTTGTTTCTAATAATGGTTATATTTTGTGTTTTTGACATTATGAGAAGATATCTAAGGTCGGATTTTTGAGATTCAACCTGGTTTTGTGGGCGTTTTCCTATCGTTCTTCATTTCCTCCATAATTCTAGAGGTAGATAAATTCACACATAAATATTATTATAAGAACATGAAGAATTAGTTTTGAATTGATTGTTTTATATTTTGTTTGTTTTAAATTGTTTGTGTAATTGTTTTATAGAATCCCTCTTTTGTGAGGGTTTATGGAATTTTTCATGTTGTCTATTTTGGTAGAAAGAATACTTGAAACAGGATTTTAAAACTATAATTCTAAAATGGTTAATTGGTTTTGAGGAAGGAAAAGTATTTTCAATAAAATAATGGTTTGGGAAATATGGAATAAAATGTGGTTAGATTAAATGATTATGTATGAGTTTAATGGGATGGATATTTGTCATGAAGTACCACCATCAAAGTGACAAGTTATAGACATGAAGTAGTACCATCAAATGTAACACCAAGATTATGTGGTAGAGAATGTGTATGTGTGGTTATTATAAAATGAATGGGTTATGCCAAAAAAATTTAGAATTATTTTATTGATTTCCATGGAAAATTGTTTTGGTTTGGAAAACCATTTTACATAGAAATAATATTGGATTATTATAAAATGTTGTAATTTTTTTATATAGATTGTTATAAGTGTCCTAAATTTCTATATCCTAGCGACCGAAGTAGGAAATTTTTTTGGGGAAAGCTTATTGAGAATCATTACTCACCCCATACTTGAAACATTATTGCTTTCTTAGATATTATTTATCAAGACACATGAATATTTAAGGTTTCACACTTCTTTAGTGGTTCTTCAGGATAATTGGTTCTATTTTTGCTGATGAATGAAGAATTCTGGGTTCTATGTAGTTATGCCTTAGAGTTTTTAAAGTTGTTTGTTTTTTCTTCCTTTATGTACATTGATATTGTATCCTTCCATTATGGTAGTTGATAATGTTTGGGTTGGATTTCAATAGGAATTTCTTTGAGTTGTTTTACATTTTTATCATGCACCATGAAGTATTATTTTGTAATGGAATGTTTGATTTGTTTTTTACATTCTAAAAGGTTATATCCTCCCTCACATGTATTGAATACCTTTTAATTTATTACACGATTTTGGGTCCTTGGGGATGTCACTAAGGCTAGGTAGCAATCTCACCCTGACTGAAGCCAATGAGGTGGGGTGGAGTAGTACAACAACACCTATTCTAAAGTGTATTGAATATTTATAGCCTATTTATATTATGATAAATTTGGGTTTCAATTCTTTTTATTCACAGGTATTAACATATGTTAGGTCAAGAATATACTTTCTTAATGATGATACCTTGAAATATTTCTTTAATTTAGAGTGGATTGGTGTCATTTCCAAATGGTAACCCACAAATCTAACTCAATATAGAGTTTTGAAAACTATGAAGTCTCTATGGATCCGTTTTCCTTTCTTACCAAACCATATAACACCCTTCCATGAAAATAATTTCAAAAAAACCTAACCACCTAGTTAAAATTGAATGTTTTTCTGTCATTTTTAAGCATACCTATTATTCAAACATTGAGCATCCTTAATGTGATTCCAAATATTTTATATGTTCATTTTTGTCTCCACATCATGTTCTAGGTCTATATGCTTTTTTCACCAACTTTGTACAAAAATTTTGTATTAAGGAATATCTTTCCCTATAATAGAAGTATAGGCCACTAATTGAATTCTTGAACGGAATCCATTCTCATATGAAAACTATAAAAATTTAAATACTGATCCCACATTCTATGAATGTCAAATTATAATAACATATCCATGTGTTCTAATTCATGGATTAAGCTTTGAGACTATCAATCTGTTTAACGATGATAGGTGATGGTCAAATGAAGTTCTTTATCAAGAGATTTCTATATAATTTTTCGAAATTTTAATTGAAATAATTAATTATGAGCTGGAAAAACTGAAATTTGTTTACCATGAGGTATTAAAACATCCTTAATGTAAATTCATTCAAGGATATGAATAGGAAATTTATTTCTTTTAGTGAGGAAATATGTATAGTATGTAAGTAAATAACATATAACCCATATTAAATAATTATTTCAAGGATACTTTTGATATATTTTGAATATTTTCATTTTGATATCATTCCATTTCCACATAAGAATAAATATAGGGTTCAGGAAACCCTTAGGGTGGTGTCTATCAACCATTACCTATTGAAAAACCATGAATCATAATTTATAATCAACAATTCCCTAATTTATTTCATCTCATAATAAAATATCGATCAGATCCATATTCATCTTAGTGATACTTTGGTGTATAATGAAATTCAATAAAATATGATCATCTAATAATTCCCTTTACATATATGTTGTATATAAAACTAATACCTCTAAATTAAATAACATGATCTTAATATATGATTTTTTTTCTAAAATCCCATTATTTATGGCTATAATTGTTTTTAAAATTCACATCATCAACCATTTTTTTAAAATATATAATAGATAATGTTTATAAATAATTTGGAATATTAGGGATGTTTCTCCTTCCATAATAATTTCAATATCCATATTTATAAAATACATTAACATATAATCCCTATTAACCTTCATTTTTCTAAGGACTCCATCATTATTCTTCCTCAATGAATCTTCAAACTTATTTTCCTTCCATAGGTGTTAGTGTGTTGTGAATTAATAATACTTGAGTATATCAATCCATCCCTTTTACAATATTTTGATATCATTGAGTAAAATTTTGTATTTATAAATATTAGGATATGTGTATACTATACATCATTTACTATAGAGATAATGACATCATATCTTCAAATCATAGATTCTAGATTCTAAGTAATGATATTGGGATGGATAACATTATCCATGAATATTTAAGTACATTGATTTATAGCCAATAAATTCAACATTTTTTATAAGGAAACAATGAAAGGCCTTCATTAATACATTAATATATTTATAAAAAATTCATATATTACTGATGGTAGAGTCAATATCAGAGCATTTTCAAACCACCACTTCAATTCATAAAATAAAGTTTCTACATTACTTTTTATATTTGATATTAATACCTTTTCATGTAAGTTTGTTAAAATTATTAGCCAATAATGAAAAATATTAAGATATCACCAACAGTAAAGTATCAATACAATGTAACCACATAACTTGGTTATGTTAATCATAATGGTCCATTCTATGACTACCTTTCCATTATAATATCAAATTAGATTTCATCTTTAGAGAAAATACAGAAATAAAAAAAATTATGTATCCATAATTCATAAATTCAAAATTATAAATAAAAATATATTTCTCTATTAGTATGTATAATTATTAATATGTAATTATCATAGTCCTTATTACTTTTAGTTTAATAAAATATATCATCAATAAGTTCATCGTAAATTTGTAATGATATTAATTGAATACTATAGTTTTTGGATCCATGAAAATAATTTAATATTCAATACAAACATTATTAATATGATATTGTAATATAAGTTCCATATACGAAATATTATCCTTGTAATATCATCATTACTTATACAAAATTGATAACATGTTGAACAATGATCAATATTTGACAAATTTTGAGATCCATGATGTTGATTAAATAAGTAATCACTTTGCGGTAGATTATATATTTTCACTATAACAATGTAATTTATTTACCTATAATCAATGCACTTCCTTCATGTTCAATATTTCTTCTTCATGAAAAGACAATTTACTTCCCATGGTGAAACACTCGGGCATTCAAATTACATATAACGCATATCCTATAGTTCTTTATTGAACACCACTAATTCTGTAGTGTATATTCTATGGGGGGTGTTTTATATATGTCTCTCTTTAAGGATTAAATTAATTTAAATATCAATCTCACACATTAGTGGATATCCAAGATATTATTATGGAAACACATAAATGTATTATTGTATAATATGAAAATTCTCACCATTTTGGTTAACTTATCCACCTATAGATTTTTTTCTCTTATTCCCAACAAATATCATTAAATATAGCTACTTGGAGTAAAAATAATCGTGTATCAAATGAAGAAGTCTCTACTCAAAAGATAAATAATTCTATTTATTTACCACAAAACAAAGGTTCATTCATCTTGTAGAAATTTTATCATAAATTTTTAATGTAATGCCCATAAAATGGATTATACAAAAAAACCATAGGTATAATAAACATGTCTTCAAATAGGGTATGTTTATGTTACTGGAACCAAATTACTCATACTTATTGTTGTGATATTTCTACTAAGATTCCTAACTGAAAAATCCCATAATACAGTGCTAGGGAAATTTTTATTTTTCATAGAAAACATATATGATATAATCTATTGAGATGATGTTGAACAAAATAAAAAATCAGCTACATTTGTGGCTATTAATAATATAGGATCCATAAAATCAATATAAACATTAACCATAATAATAGTGACCACGTAATCAAGGTCTTATCCCCTTTGCCTCATCGACAACAAAATCTATTGAAAAATTTGATGTCGGAATTAATAATTTTCAATTTATCTACTGATAATGAGAAAGATAATTGTGGTCTCATTATTTCCATTGAATTAATTATCTTGATTACCCATTCCTCAATACATGTAACAAAATCCGATGACCATCAAGTTTTTTCTAGGATTTTTTATTTCAAAATTTACAAATGATTGAAATTTCTTCATTAGATTCTTCTTCATTGATGATTCTATTTTTTCATAGTACTTAGCTACACTATATTCTTATTTATTTTCCATTATGGGATATTATTTAAAAAATTCTATATTTTTTTATGTAATATATTATTATTTCACGATATAAAGAGAGAGTTTGACAAACCAGATCCCTTCAATGGCTTCTATATGACCTTTAAAGGAATGATCAAATTTTATTTCTCAATTACTTATATGATCAGTTTCATACATGGAGAATATTGTAAAGGTGGCCTCATATTATACAACAATTTCCTCTCAATTTTTCATAATTTGATAATCTTTCTCTTCATTTTAGTTCATTTTCTATAAGGGAAATATTTTTAAAGTAATGTTACGTTAAAATATATGCATTCCATATGTTATATTACTATTATCTCCATAGTAATCTAGATCAACAAATATTATATATTATAATTTCCTTTATGAAAATAAAATTTTATAATAACCTTTTCTGTTTCAATACATCTTAAGGAAAGGAATATCAATTTAAGTGTCTTAATAAATTACAAAACTACTATTGGATTAGTACTTTTACTAAAAGATTGATCATTTAATAACATTAAATGACCCATCGTAGGTTTATCTAGATTTGGAACATCGCATTTCTCTATATTTTCAATGATATTAGTCGTAACCTAAATAGATACCCTAATATGGTCATGATGTTCACATCTCCAATGCCAGTTATATTATATTTCCCAATTGAAAAATATTTATACTGATCATGAGTATTAATATCATTCTATCAACTAGATTCCATTTCTAAATAATGTAACACTATAAATTAACTCATAAAAAATCTTTTTTAAATAATATTACATAATTTTTCTTCATCTTAATATAAATTGAATATCTATGCATTAAAAAACAGAGAATCATAAACAAAGTCTCATTGAGAATATTTATATATCATAAAAATATTTTAAAATAATTTAAAAAGGTTCATAAATGAATTTTTTTTATCTATAGAAAATATTCTATGATGATCTTTCTAGGTTTGAATTATATTGTAATTTTTTCATGAAATTGTGATTATTAAGTTAATACTCAATATTCCACATTTAAATTCATTCCGCTTTAGTGAATCTATTCCAAACCACATCCATTTTCTAATATCCAAACATAAATTTTTTTATAGGGAAAAAAATAAAATCTATAATTTATCAAAACATTGTGATATTTTCCTATATATAGAATTATTTTTATATTCTATTACAGGGTCATGTTCTCTGATCAGGGTTTTCCAAAATCTAGTTCCCATGGATTCTACTAATGATTCTGTAATGCCAACTATATAAACCCCAAATCCAGTATACCTAAGTCAGTGTCTACAATATTATATTAGTATAAAATTCAAGGGATGTACTAACTAAGGTTAAATTAGTATATTATTCCTAAAGAAATAGATATATTCAACATTCTCATTTTACATAGGAAATAAAATTTTAAAAACTAAAAAACTAAATATACTACATCCTTGAATCATAATTAAGGATTCCATATTCATCTCTCTAGGAAAGAAAATAAAATAACGGTGAGATTATAAAACTTATTATAGATTTGTTACAGCAACACCCTATGATTTCATAGTACGTTAACTCATTAAAGTAATTCAATAGCTTGCGCTACACACAACACTGAGTTCGAGTGCACCACAACTTACCAAACTAGCCGTTCAAAAAGCAGTTATGAATAGTATTAACTACATTTTGAATCTTATATACTCTATATCATTTTAATATACATATTATCTGTTATTAGACATAATATAAGAACAAATTCATTTTTTTTCAAATAAAAGAAGTATTTTAAAAAAAATGAAATTTTACAGCCTTTTAATGGTGAACCCTTTTAAAAAGCAATATTTAACATTTTTATATATATAATTTAATGAAATTAAATCCTTCTTTAGAAGTGGGATAGAAAATTTTAGTTTGGAGAAGTTTTTGGTACTTTTCGGATAACTTTCATATTTTGACGAATAGTGAAAATTATTATGTTTTAATTGAAAAAATATATTTTAATCGAAACAATTTATAGTGTTCAATTACACATATAAAAGGATTTGATGTATAATTAGATTTTATTTTTATCATTTAATACAATTTAGGTTATTATATTTAATTTTACATTTAAATTAGACACAAACAGATGTCAATCTTATGATATTTTTTACTTTTTAAAAACCTGCTTTATGGTTTTGGAAATGAAAATTATTTTAAATTAATAATTGAAACTTATATATCTTTAATTTTTAAAATATATTTCATTTTTGAATTCAGAATATAAAAATTACCATTGGAAGAGTTTTTTATATTTTTCTGAAAACTTTCAATTCTTGATGAATAGTTAAAATACTATGTTATTATTTAAAACAGACTTTTATTTAAATAATTATTTGTTTTATTTAAATTTATTTTAAGTAAAAATATATATAATACCTATATATGTTGAATTTAATTTATTGGAGTCAATTTATAATAAAATTAGATGTATACAATTTTATTGAATGTTTTAACCACTTTTACCCACCTTCTAGGAGCATTTGAAAATTTGTATAAAACATAATTTTAATACTTATGTGAGTTGTATTTAAAAAATATGA
Source organism: Viscum album (assembly GCA_963277665.1). NCBI lineage: Eukaryota > Viridiplantae > Streptophyta > Magnoliopsida > Santalales > Viscaceae > Viscum > Viscum album. Next base: position 1,880,735,696 of record OY728161.1, read on the forward strand.
GAGACATAGTTGATATCATTAAGTAAAATGTGGTTCAATAAGATGAAAATATTTTTTATGAATAGTAACTTTTGACTTTTATTTACCGCCATTAAAAGTAAATAGGGTAATTAAAGGTAAAAATGCTATTATAATTACCCTAACACATGTACTAATTCTATTGGATAAGTTTATTTCGACCAAAAACTATAATAGGAATAAAATTTTATCCTTTAGTTCCACTTGGATTAAATTAGGAAATTTTTTATTATTTTATTTAAAGAAGAGTTAAAAGTGTTAAATTCAAAGTTTAATAACTAAACCATATTTAATATAGGGTTAAACATAATATAAACTCAACTATAAAAATTAATGATAGATATAAAAATATTTCCTACCTAATGTTATTTCATTTATAATTTTTTTAAATTAAATAATTTAATTTATTTATGACACAATTATGAAGTAGTAATTACCTTATTAATGAGTGAATGAAATAAATGGTATTATAAATATTAAACTAAAGACAATTTCAATGATTTTTTGAAATACACAAATTTTATAGGTGAATATGACATGTTTGGGTTGATTCAATGTATCTTGTTAGAATTAATCATGTTTTCATGACTATCAAAAAAACCAAATACCAAATAATGTCAAAATTGACATAAATTTATTTTTAAACAAAATACTATATTATTGGTTGATATAATATTACTACAAATGTAAGTGTCAGCCAAAGAACACAAATAATATTATATATGTCATTAATGAACGAAATTATGTTCTATTGTATGTTTGGACTATGTTTATTAACCATATAGTGTAAGAATACAAGAAGACATGATAAAAGTTTAAATATTTAACTAAGAGTTAATCCTAATGATAAGGTTAATATTTTGTCCTAAACAAGTCTAAAACCTATTTATTGAGTTTCATTACACCTATACCCACATTATAATAGAAATAAATTATTTGGGATCCATTAGAATCTGAAAATAAGATTATTATAAAATAATATTTCAAACTTTTCTTAAAGTGACCCTCACCTTTCTTATAAAAGGGAACTACTCCTTATCTCTAAATCACACCTCCAAATCCATTTGGATCGGCCAAACCAAGCCCAAATATCCTCCAAACTTCCTTAAAATCATCTTAGAGTACTTAATTTGATCATTAATCCATCCTATGAAGCCCTTTTGATCAACTTAAAAGGAATCACCCGAAGAAGGGATAATAATTTCACCACCCTCTTTCAAGATCTTTTCATCTTCCACATCAAATTTCATTGTTGTTTCTAAACCAAAATAATAACTCCAATACCTTTTAAATACTTTTATATTGTTATAAATGTGGTACAACCATATTTATTATTCTATCTGTCCTCTAAACGAAAAATTCACCATACGTGCGTACGTACGACTTACCATCTCCACATCGTGGTGTAGTTTGTTATTCAAACAGTTCATTATTTGGATGGGTATAATAACGAGTATAACTGATTTAAAAAATAAATATAACATGTTAATGATTCATTATATATGATATAACATCCAATTACATATGATTTCACTATCAATTTAATGATATTATCGCTCGTGCGTACGTGCGGATTACCGTCTCCATGATGTGATGAGATTCATTCCCACGTTCACCATTCAACAATGATTATAAAAATACATATTATTAATAATTACGTAATATGTGAAATAATAATGATACTGGATATATATATATATAAGTACTTACATATATCTTATTAACATACTTTCGTTCAATACGATGTGAAAATGAAAACAATGTTTATGCCCACATACGACCTACCATCTCCATAAATAGTGCCTTCCATTTTATATATCTATATATTATAAATATTTATATTCTAAATATATATTATATATAAATAATGTTTTATATTCTGAAATAATTTAAATCCTAATCTAAATGATATGATCAAGAATAACTAGTTAAAACACGTATGATAAAGAAATTGATTATTACCCAAAATGTAAATTTAACACAGAAATAATTATTAAATGTGTAGTATAAAGTGTTAAATGAATCATGTTTGATATAAAAAATTTGAATAAGTTTCTAGATTAATTTAATAACTTACTATGGTTATTACAGAGGAGGTTAAACGTACCCTCTACCAAAAGAATGAACAAGGTAAGGGTTAATTTCACAATATCTTTTTTATTAGATGTTATATTTACATAAGTATCTATTGGGAAATATTTATTTTCCATGTCCATGTTTCATAATTTTTTTTTAAAAGGGATTATTTTACAGTAATTTTTACAAAAACATCATTTTAAATGTTTTAAATACCTATTCTTCTTAACCTTTCTCATTAATGTCCATGTATTCAAAATGGATTTATGGATTCATTTATATGGATATGAGTGTTTTAAAATATTAATTCCATTATAATGTTTCAAAGTTGTATGGGAATCTTTGATTCAAAACTATCTTTTAAATGACTTCCTTTATATTAATTTTAAATGATTTCATGAAAAGGGGATATTTCTCTCAATGTTTTTTACTAATCATTTTCAACAATGTCAACATGATTTACGAGATATTATTTCTTGATTGATGTTTATTTGTTAAGATAAAAATAATCCAAATTGTATTAACGGTTTTGTGATATGTTTGATTGTGGATGTGTTATTTTTCTACCATTCATGGTTTATGGATAAAGTATTGACATTTCATATGCTAGTTTAAATAAAAATGTTTATATTATGTTTAATCCTTTTCATATGAGGAATGCATTGGAATTAGTAAGTGACGGGTGGAGCCTGCTATAGCTCCTCGATGCATCAGTAGGTCTCATGAGAAAATATAGTGTCTTGGCACAATGCCCTGACAAAGTCTTATTTTTAGTATTGAAACAAGTACTTGACTATGTGGTTATGAAGTTAGACATTATGCATTCCATCATTATGAAATTAACTATTGATATTACATTTGATTATTCGACACGTAGAATATCCATGTGAATAAGTAAATATAATTATTTGATTTATCTTTTCCATATTATGATGAAGTTTAAGTTTAAATGGATTTTGTTTTAGTTTTATAAATTTCCTTATATATTTATTCTTATTTATGAATGTTTTGGCTATATAGTTATCCTTAATGAGCATCAGAGATCAACCCTTTCTATGATTTATTTTTCCTTGGATGTGATGAAGTATATAATGACTGACTTGTAGGGATAGTATAAGGGATATAAATGTGGTAAATGAATATAATGTTCTTGTTTTTCATTTTATTAGGTAATGTAATGTTCATGTATGTAATCTATTTTCCAAGACTGCTAAACTGATCGGTCCTTCGGGACATAATTCTTTGTAATCATGCCAATGTATTAAAATATTTTACAGACTCTGGGTGACTGGGGTCTGGGAGTTACAGTTGGTATCAGAGGATGTTTACCAATAATCATGGAAGTAGTTTTAGATAATCTCAGATTATAGAATATTTCCCTAAGATAGACTTTCAGGATTAGTATAGAAAAAGTTCCTAGAATTTTGGTAATGTATAGATTTTGTGTATTTACCAAGAAATACATCACTGTCTGGATACGAGTAGGTAGAGGCTCCTCTGGAAAAGATTTATCTAGGAGTAAAAACTCCGACAAGGAGTTTCAAGCTTGACCCAAGATATCCTGGTACATGACAAAGGGCCTTGCTGTACTCTTGGTTACGACACTCCCAGTGGATATGCTTAGGATAATTCACATTTTCATTACAATCCATTATGAATGATTTAAGAGTAAATACTTCCTCAAAGAAAACATTTTATGATTATATATTATATGAATAATCTATTCAATTTACATTAGGTATTTAACAATTTTGGAATTGTTCATTATAATTCATAAACTAACCTAGTGTATGCCATTGTTTAGAAATGGCGTGCTATAGAAGGAATGAGAATTCCAGCAGTACACATGATCGAGAGATTAACAAGGATAATATCATTCATGGAATTAAGCCTACATTTAAAAGGGAAATAGTCTCCCACAAATTCTAATCATATGAAGAAACAATATCATGTGTTAGTAAGATAACTAAAGAATTATCTTAGTCCTATGGCATTTAAGGGAATAAAGAGAAAGAAACGATGGAAGAGAGAAATATGGATAAAGGGAAGAGGGAAAATAAGGATTTTCCCATATGTGGTAACTTTGGAAAGAATCACCTTGGTAAATTCATGAATGGAATGTATGTTTGTTATAATTTCCGAAAAAATGGATTCCATGTACGTGACTGTAAGGGTATGAAAAAGGATTCAAATATACAATGATTCATCTAAAAGGAGTTGGGACACTACGTGAAGTAACATCCAAATCATTAGAACATACCGCAAATGCTTCTATTTGAAAATAATCATGTTATTATACAACCAAAGATGAAGGGGAATGATTATATTTCTTATGTTGTTATTAATGAATTGTTTCATTTATGTATTGTGTTAATCCTGAAAATGTTATAATTATTATAGAGTATAAAAAGGATTTTACTACATTACTATTTCTTTATAGACTTGAGATTTTGTGGAACCATGAAAAGTGACTCAATAGAAGGTTAATTTTTTTTGGAAAATATATGGTTGAGGGAAATAAAAAAACAATATGCTTCTTATATTGAGATAGTGATTTTGGAATAATATATGTATGATTTTGGAAAATTGTATTGAATATTCTTGACTACCTTGAAACTGATTAATGATTGGTATATTCCATATTTGTTGGAGTTTACAAAATTTTTGGATAGAAGAAGTATATCCAGTATTTTATAAGTAAGAAGGGAGCATGAATGTATTCAATATGTTTCTACAGTAATTCAGGGTGTTATTGTTTTTTTTAAAATTACATGATGAAGGTATTAACTTGTTATTACATGGAAAAAAAGAACTTCATTATGTCTACCTTCCTTATAAATTTTGAACTGTGAGTTTGGACAGAAGTATTTTGGATAAATCTAAAGGTTGGAATCAATTAATATTGACATTGGATACTGTTGTTATGGTTAAATGGTTTTTTGAGATTATTTTTGGATTGTCATAAAAAGGACAATACAGAGGTCGGGTGACAACTCGTCGCATCTGGCAAGGCCGCGAGACTTTAACCCGCAATTGAAGGGAGAAAAGGGTGGATCACCTACCACTAGCATACATGATGTCCTATTTTGTATAATGTAGTTTTTTTAAATAGTCTGACAAATGAATTATAAACTTCATTATTTTTTAAACCTTATACAATTAGGATAAATTGAATATTTTTGACTTTTATTAACTATTGGGGTGAAAGATGAGTTTGTGGTAGGAATTTGTTGAAGGATGAAACTCTAAATGCCAGGTATATTTTTTTTCTCTTCATATGTAAATAAATTAATTATTAAACATTAGGGAAGGGATCTTAAAAAAAAAATGTTTTATCCTATTACCTTATGTTTTGTTGAACTAATAATATTTTAAATCATCATAGATTGATGGTTTTGAGGCTTTCAGTTTCACACTTGTTTGTAATTGATGACTTCAATAACTCCATATAAATATTTAACTTTTCCTCTAATTATATGTCTCCAGTTTCCACCAATGTTCTGCTAATGATGATCATATTTTGGGGGTAACTTTTTCTTTCCCTTTCCCTCTTATTAATACTAAATTTTATTTACCCTATTACCGATGTGGGTTTTCCTCAATGGTATTTTACAATTTTTAACCTTTTATTTTTTAAGAATAATTTCAAATTGAAAGGACACAATTCATTGAAGGATAGGGGAATGTAACACCCCAAGATTTCATAGTAAGTTATCTCGTTAAGGTAATTCAATATCTTCCGCTACACACATCATCGAGTTCGAGAACACCACAACTTACCAAACAAGCCATTCAAAAAGCGGTTATGATTAGTATTAAATGAATTTGGAATCTTATATACTTTATATAATTTTAACATCCATATTATGTGTTTTTTAGACATAATATAATAACAAATTCATTTTTTCAGATAAAAGAAGTATTTTTCAAAAAATGCTATTTTACAGCCTTTTGATAGAGAACCCTTTTTAAAACCAATATTTGATAATTTTATATATTAAATTTAATGAAATTAAATTTTTATTAAGAATAGGGACATAAAAATTTATTTTGGTAAAATTATTTGTACTTTTCTGATACCTTTCATATTTTGATGAATAGTGAAAATTACTATGTTTTTAATGAAAAAAACTTTTTAATCGAAATAATTTATAGTTTTAAATTATGAATTTAAAAGTTTTTTAAGTATAATTAAATTATATTTTTATGATATAATACAATATAATTCATTATAATTAATTTCACATTTAAATTTGACATAAACACATGTAAATATTTTGATAGTTTTTACTTTTTAAAAACCTACTTTTTGGTTTTGACAACGGGAATTAGTTTTATATTATTAAATGAAACTTTTATGTTTTTAATTTGGTTTAATAGAATTAATTTTTGAATTCATAATATCAAAATTATCTTTGGTTGAATTTTTGGTATTTTTCTAAAAAATATTAATTTTTGATGAATAGTGAAAACACTGTGTTATTATTTAAAACTGACTTTTTATTTAAATAATTATTTATTTTATTTATAATTATTTTATGTAAAAATAGATATATAATTCTTATATAAGGTCAATGTAATTCATTAGATTCATTTTATAATAATATTATATGTATAAAATTTTATGGAACTTTTTAACCTCTTTTACCCACCTTCTAGGAGTATTTGAAAATATGCATAAAAGTTACTTTTACTCATTGTGTGAGTTGAATTTAGAAAATTCTAGAGATATAGTTGATATAATTATGTAAAATATGGTCCAATAATATGATTTTTTTGGTGAATTGTATCTTTTTACTTATATTTACCATGTTTAAAAGTAAATAGGGTAATTAAAAGTGAAAATGATATTGTAATTAACTTATAAAATGTATTAATTCTGTTGGATAAATGTATTTCAACCACAAAAAACCTTAGGAATAAAATATGATCCTTTAGGTCCACTTGGATGAGATTTTGACATTTATTATTATTTTATTTAAAGAAGAGTTAAAAGTGTTAAATTCAAAGTTTAATAGATAAAATATTTTTAATAAATGGTTAAACACAATATAAATTCAAAAATAAATATTAATTAGAAATATAAAAATATTTCCTACACAACTGAATTTTATTTATAATTTTTAGACATTAAAAAATTTAATTTATTTATGACACAATGATAGTGCAGTAATTACCTTATTAATGAAAGAATCAAATAAATTGTCTTTTAAATATCAACTAAATATAATTTCAATGTATTTATGAAATCCATGAAATTTTGTGGTGAATATGACATGTTAAGGTTGATTAAATTCATCTTGTTCGAAGTAATAAATTGGTTATGACTTTCAAGAAAACCAAAAAACAAATAATTTCAAATATGACATAAATTATTTTTTTAAAACAAATACTAAATTATTAGTTTATATAATATTCCTAAAAATATAAGGTTAGTTAAAATGACTTAAATAATATTATATATGTCATTAATTAACCACATGATGTTTTTCTTGGATGTTTAGAGTATGTTTATTAACCATATAGTGTAAGAATACAAGAAGACATGGTAAAAGTTAAAATATTTATCTAAGAGCTAAATCTAAAATATAAGGTTAATATGGTGATATAAACCTATCTAAAACATATTGGTTGATTGGTTTTAGATTCATACACACCTTATCTTAGAAATAAATTATTTTGGATCCATTAGAAACGGGATATTATTTTATTATAAAATAATATTTCAATATTTTCTTAAAGGGACCATTACCTCTCTTATAAAAGGGTATATCCCCTTATCTCAAAATTTCACCTAAAAAGCCATTTGGATCAGTCAAACCCTACTCAAATATCATCCCAACATCCCTCACATCAACTGAGAGTCCTTAATTTTATCATAAAGACAACTTAAGGAGCCCTTTTGATCAACTAAAAAGGAAACACCCGAAGAAGTGGAAATAATTTCACCACTCTCTTTCAAGATATTTTCATCTTCCACTTCCTAATTCTTTGTTGTTCTCATACCAAAATAATAACTCCAGTACCTACTATATATTTTGATTTTATTATAAATATGGTAAAACCATATTCGTTATTCTACCCATACTCTAAATGACAAAGTCAACATACATGCGTACATACGGCTTACCATCTCCACGTCGTTGTGTTGTTTTTTATTCAAACACTTCATTATTTGGCCGAGTATAATAATGACAATAACTGATGTAAATAATAAATATAACATTTTATTGATCTTGTATATATTATATTCCATCCAATTATATTTTATTTCACCATCAATATAATTATATTGTCGTTCGTGCGTACGTACGGATTACCGTCTCCACGACGCGATGAGATTAATTCCCACATTCACCATTCAACGGTGATTATAAAAACACAATTTACTAATAATTATGTACTATATGACATAATAAGGATACTAGATATATATATAGTTATGTATGTACTTACATATATCTTATTCAATTACTTTCGTTCAATACGATGTGAAAACAGAAACAACGTTGATGCGTACAGATGACCAACTGTCTCCATAAATGGTGCCTTCCATTTCATATATCTATCTATTATAAATATTTATATTCTAAATATATATGATATATAAATCAAGGTTTATATTATGGATGTATTTATATCATGAGCTAAATGATATGATCAAGAATAACAAGTTAAAACACTTACGATAAAGAAAACGATTATTATCCAAAATGTTAATTTAACATGGAAAGAATTATTACATGGTTAGTATAAAGTAATAAATGAATCATGTATGAGATAATAAATATTAATATGGTTTTGGTATAATTTAATAACATACTCTGGTCATTATACATAAGTTTAAATGTACCCTCGACCAAAGGAAAGTATAAGGCAAGGGTTAATTTCTCTTTATTATTCGAGGTTGTTTTTACATAAGTATCTTCTGAGAAATATTTATTATCCATGTCCATTTTTCATAAAAGTGTTTTAAAAGAGATTATTTTTAAGGGAATTTATAATAAAATATAATTTTAAATGTTTTCAAGGCATATTCTTTTAAACCTATCTCATTAATGTCCATTTTTTCAAAATGGATTTAAGGATTTATTTATATAGACATGAATGTTTTAAAATGCTAATTAATTTCAAATGTTTCAAAGTAATATGGGACACTTTGATTCAAAACAATCCTTTAAATTACTTCCTTTATATTTATTTTAAATGACTTTATGAAAAATGGATATTTCAATCAAATATTTTTACTGATCATTTTCAACTATGTCAACATCTTTTACAGGATATTATATCTTAATGGATGTTGATTTATTATGATTGAATTCTTCCAAATTGTATTGATGGTTTTGTGATACTTTGGACTATGGATATGTTATTTTTATACCATTCATGGATTATGGATAAAGTATTGAGATTTCATATGCTAGTTTTAATATGAATGTTTATGTTATGTTTAATCCTTTTCATATGAGGAATGCATTTGACTTAGTAAGTGATTGGAGGAGCCCGCTATATCTCCTCAATGCATCAGTAGGTCTAATGAGACAAACATGTTCTTAGCACAAGGCCTTGACAAAATCTTATTTGTAGTCTTGGCACAAGGCCTTGACTATGTGGTTATGAAGTTTGGGATTATGCATTCCATTATTATGAAATTAGCTATTGATATTCCATGTGATTATTAGACTAGTATAATATCCATGTAAATAAGTAAATGGAACTATTTGATTTATCATTTCTATATTATGCTGCATTTTATGTTTAAAAGGGTTTAGTTTTATTTTTATACATTTCTCTAAATATTTGTGCTTATATATGAATGTTTTTTTCTATATTTCTATCCAAACTGAGCATATGAGCTAACCCATTTCTATGTTTCATTTTTCCCAGGTTGCGAAGAATTATATTACGACTTACCTGTAGGGATAGTCTATGGGATATGAATGTGGTCAATGGAGATAATGTAACATTCGTGTATATAATCTATTTTCCAAGACTTCTAAACTGATCGGTCCTTTGGGACATAATTCCTTATAATCATGACATTTTATTGAAATAATACACCGAATCATGGCTGCTGCGGTTGGGGCGTTACAGTTGGTATCCTAGTATGTTTAAAAAACAACTTGGAAGTAGATTTTGATAAACTCTGATTGGAGAAAAAATACCCTAAGATAGACTTTTAGGATTAGTATAGAAGAACTTCTTAGAATTTTGGTAATGTATAGATTTTCTGTATTTTCCAAGAAATACATACCTGTCTGGATACAATAAGGTAGAGGCGACTCTGAAACAGATGTACCTAGGAGTGAAAACTCAAACAATGTGTTTCGGGATTTACCCAAGGTATCCTAGTACATGAAAACTAGCCTTTCTGGACTTTTAGTTATGACAATATCAAGGGATATTCTTAGGAATATTCACAATTTCATTACAATCCATTATGAAGTATTCTAGAGTAAATACTTCCGTAAAGAAAACAATTTATGATTATAGATGATATGCAAAATCTTTTCAATTTACATTAGGTATTTTACAAGTTTGGAATTATGAATTTCAATTTATAAACTAACAAAGTGTATGCCATTGTTTAGAAATGACCCCTAGTAGATGTAATGAGAATTCCAACAATACGCATGATCGAAAGATTAAGAAGGATCATATAATTCATGATATTAAGCCAAAATTAAAATAGAAATAGTCTCCCTCGTATTCTCATTATATGAAGAAATATTATCATGTGTTGATAAGATAAGTAAATAATTCTTTATGTCCTATGTATTTGAAGGGAAGCAAGAGAAGGGAAGGATGGAAGTGAGAAAGACTGATAAAGGGAAGAGGGGACGAAAGGATTTTCTCATATGTGATAACTGTGTAAAGAATCAACTTGGTAAATTCATTAAGGGAATAGGAGTTTGTATAAAGTGTGGAAAAAAAGACACCAAGAACGTGATTGGCTGAAGATTCCTTTTTTTGATTTTCAAATAAACTGATTTAATGCTGAGCTGTAACCCCAGTATCCAAAATTCATGTGCGGGATACAGAATCAAAATAGCTATATGAAATTCAAAATTCAAAATATACACATCATTCAAGGAGTCCACCAGCCTTGACAATCCCAACATCCAAGGTCACATCATGTCACCTCCCATACCCACCGTCGTCTTTCCATCTCGTCAACATCATCATCGCGATCACAGCACCCGTGGGCGGAGAAACATCACCACCGTCAAACACCATAACATAATAAACCACTGTTCACCTATAAATGTCAAACTATAATGCCAGATATAGAAAAAACCGAGTCACTAAAAACCCCAAGCACATGATTTCAAGGGTAATAAAAAGGTTTCAAATGTACAATGCTTCATCTGCAAGGAGTTGGGACACTACATGAAGCAATGACCAAATCATGAGAGTATAACCCAAATGATGCTAGTGGATAATAATAATGTTATGATAATAGCAAAGATGAAGGGGAATGATTAGATTTATTATGTTGTTATTAAAGTATTGTGTCATTTGAGTATGGTATTAATAACGTACATGTTATAATTAATATAAAGAATAAAAGGATTGTACTGAGTTAGTGATTTTGGAATAATATTTTATTGATTTGGATAAATTGTATTGGATATTCTTGACTACATTGAACCAGATTAATGATTTATATATTCCATCACTGTTGAAGTTTACAACATTTTTGGATAGAAGGAGTATATCCAGTATTCTATAAGGAATAATGGAGCATGAATGTAATCAGTGAGTTTTTTTAGTAATTCAGGGTGTTACAGTGTTTTAAAATAATATATGATGAAGGTATTCACATGTTATTACATGGAAAATAGGATTTTCATTATGTTTACCTTCCTTATAAATTTTGGAATGTGAGTTTGGACAGAAGTATTTTGGAGAAGTCTATTGTTTGGAATCAATTAATTTTGTCATTTGGTAATATAGTAATGGTTAAATTATTTCATGTGATTATTTTTTGATTGTTATAAAAAGGACAACATGGAGGTTAGGTGACAACTTTTTTCATCCGTCAAGGCCACAAGACATGAACCTGCACCTGAAAGTCGAAAAGGGTGGATCACCTAAATCAAGCATATGTGACGTCCTGGTTTGTATATTGTAGTTCATTTTAAATAGTATGACAAATGAATTATAAATTTATTATTTTTTTAACCCTATATGATTAGGATATATATAATATTTTTGAATTCTATTATCTTTGGGAGTGAAAGATGAGTTTGTTGTAAAAATCAGTTGAAGGATGAAACTCTACTTGTGAGGTATATTTTTTCCCTTTTATTCTATGAATAAATAAATTCTTAAAAATTATGGATGGGATTTTAAAACAAAAAATGAATTATCCTAATACAATATGTTTTGTTGAACTAACAATATTTTAAATCATTATATATTTATGGCTTTAAGGCCCTCAATTTCACACTAGTTTGTGATTAATGACCTCAATCTCTCCCTGTAAATATTTAAGTTTTTTCTCCAATTAAGTGTCTCTAATTTCCACCATTGTTCTTCTAATTGAGATCATAATTTGGTGGTAACTTTTTCATTCCCTTTCCCTATTATTAAGAATGAATTTTATTTACCCAATTTCTGATGTGGGTTTCCCAAAAAGGTATTTTTCTATTTTTAATATTTTATTTTAGAAGAACTATTTGAAATTGTGAGGACACAATTTATTGAATGATGGGGGAATTTAATATCCAAGATTCCACAGTACATTATCTCATTAAAGCAATTCAATATCTTTCGTTACGTGCAACACTGAGTTCAAGCACACCATATCTTACCAAACTAGCCGTTCAAAAAGCAGTTATGAATAGTATTATCTACATTTTGAATCTTATATACTATATATAATTTTAACATATATATTATATGTTTCTTAGACATAATATAAGAACAAATTCATTTTTCAGATAAACATGGTATCTTTCAAAAAATGAAATTTTAACACCTTTTAATGGAGAACCCTTTTTAAAACCAATATTTGACAATTTTATATGTTTAATTAAATGAAATTATATTATTCATTAGATGCGGGTGATAAAAATTTAGTCTGGATAAATATTTGGTACTTTTTCTGATAACATTCATATTCTGACGAATAATGAAAATTACTATGTTTTAATTGAAAAGATCTTTTTTAATCCAAATTATTTATAGTGTTAAATTATTTATTTTAACGGTTTTGAAGTATAATTAGATTATATTTTTATCATTTAATATAATTTAAGTTATTATAGGTAATTACACATTTAAATTTGACATAAACACATGTCAATCTTTTGATTGTTTTTACTTTTTAAAAACCCACCTTTTGGTTTTGACAACAAGAATTAATTTTAAATTAATAAATGAAACTTTTAATTTTTGAATTTGTTAAAATATAATTAATTTTTGAATTCATAATATCAAAATTAGCATTGGGTGAATTTTTCGTATTTTTCTAAAAACATTCAATTTTTACAGGATAGTGAAAAGCACTACATTATTATTTAAAACCAAATTTTTATTTATACAATTATTTATTTTATCTAAATTTATTTTAAGTCCAAATAGATATATAATACCTATATAAGTTCAATGTAATTCATTGGGGTCATTTTATAATTATATTAATTGTATAAAATTTTATTGAATTTTTTAACCTCTTTTACCCACCTTCTTGGAGCATTTGTGAATTTGCATAAAACATAATTTTACTGATTCTGTGAGTTATATTTAAAAAATCCAAGAGTCACAGTTTATATTAGTAAGTAAAATGTGTTTCAAAAAGATGAATATTATTTTTTGTGAACATTAAATTTCGACTTTTATTTACCACAGTTAAAAGTAAAGAGGGTAATTAATGTTAAAAAATGACATTATAATTACCCTAAAACCTGTACTAATTATATTGGATAAGTTTATTTCGACCAAAAAAATCATTAGTAATTAAATATGATTTTTTTGATTCACTTTTATTAGATTAGAACATTTAATATTATTTTATTTAAAGAAGAGTTAAAAGTGTTAAATTCCAAGTTTAATAAATAAACCATTTTTATTATAGGGATACACAAAATATAAATTCAACTATAAATATTAATTTGAAAGATAAAAATACTTCCAACATAATGGTATTTTACTTATAATTTTTATAATTTAAATAATTTAATTTAATTATGACACAATGATAAAGCTGTAATTACCTTATTAATGAAAGAATCAAATAAATGGTATTATAAATATTAAACTAAATATAATTTCACAGTTTTTATGACATCCAAGAATTTTTTAGGTTAATTTGACATGTTAGGGTTGATTCAATGTATCTTTTTCTAAGTAATCAAGTTGTGATGACTTTCAAAAAACCAAATACCAAATAATGTCAAAATTGACATAAATTAATTTTTAAAACAAATACTGTATTATTGGTTGACATAATATTCTTGAAAATATAAGGTTCGGCCAAAGGGATTAAATAAAATTTTATATGTCATTAATGAACCACATGAGGTTCGCATGGAAGTTTAGAGTGTATTTATTAACCATATAGTGTAAGAATACATGAAGACACAGTAAAAGTTAAAATATTTAACTAAGAGTTAAATCTAAAAGATAAGATTAATATGGTGACATAAACATATATTAAACCAATTGGTTGATTGGATTTCGACCCATACCCACCTTATCCTAGAAATAAATCATTTATTAGCCAATAGAAATTGAAAATTATTTTATTAAAAAAATAATATTTTAAGCTTTTCCAAAAGTGACCCTCACCTCTCTTATAAAAAGGTACTTTCCCTTCTCTCAAAATAACACCACCAATGTAACACCCCAGGTAAATAATGAATATTACATTTTCATATTTATCCATATTTGTGAATAAAATATTAATATGTCTTTAAAGGGGACGCTATGCTCGATGGCGTACCCAACACGCAACAACGAGTTTCTTGGGAATCTTACGTTGCACTCTAATAATAAAATAATATTATTTCAAATGGTAGTAACATGTAGCCTTTGTATTGGCGGGAATGGATATAAATAACTAAAATATGATTATATATGTTTTTTAATGTTTTTACATTTATCCAATAAAAGCTAAAGGCTTAAACTACGGAAAGAATTCAATTTTAGGTGTATATGTCCTAGTTTTCACTAAAGGTTCACTTATCTCCTTTTAATGGAGAACTGTCATTAAATATAGTTTTGATCACTCTTATACATTATTTTGGACCAAATAAAACACTTATTAATAATCGGGACATCAAATTTTACTTTGTGTAATTTTTTTGGTATTTTTCTGATAAAGTTCAATTTTTAATGAATAGTGTAAAATGTTGTGTTTTAATTCAAAACCTCTTTTTAATCTAATTTATTTATATGATTAGATAATATTTTTAATTGGTTTTAAAGTAAAATTAGAAAATATTTTTACCATTAAATCCAATAGTGGTCGTTGGAATTAATTTCACTTTGAAATCAGACTTAAACTAGTGTCAATCTTTTGATACTTATTGTTTTATAAAAACACGCTATTTTCTCTGACAGCGGGAATTAATTATTAAATTAATTAATGTGAATAATATGTTTCGAATTTTGTTAAACGGACTTCATTTTTGAATTCGAAATATCAAATATAGCTTAGTGTGAATTTTTGGTATTTTTTCTGAAAAACTCCAATTTTTGATGAATAGTGAAACCACTAAGTGGTAATCAAGCAAACTGATTTTTCAGTCAAATGAAAGTTTACCACTAATGTGTATTGAATTTTGAAAATACGACATACATGGTTGTCATTAGTATGTAAAATGTGGTTCAATGGGATGAAAATAAATTTTTTGGTGAATAGTAACTTTTTTTCATTAATCGCGATTAGAGGTAATTAGTGTAGTTTAAGGTAAATATAATGTTTTAATAATATGAAATGAACTTGACACATGTCATAACCTCATTGGATATGTAATGGCCGACCAAGACAGGCCACGGGTCATCTTGGGGACCCCATGGAGCCACTTTGGTTGGGAAATGACATAAATAACTTTTTATTTAATGTAAAGGTAAAAATGACACAAACATGATATGTTTTGCTAAAACAAGTTTTAAGTGGGGTTATACAAGTCATAATTTTGATTATAAATAGTAATTGGAAAGATAAAAAGATTTCCTACATCAATGTATTTTTTTATAATTTTTAGACATTAAATAAATTAAATTATTTATGACATAATAATGATGCAACGATGACATCATTATTTGACGATTTAAATAAAATGGAAAGATAATGTAAAATCTATGAACTACACATGTCCAAAACTTATTGGATGGGTGTATTTTGAACCCTTATCACCTTATACACGAATTATAGCAATGTGGGACCTTTTAAAACCGAAACACATTTTCAAATAAAGTAATATATCTTTACTTTTCAAAAGTGCCCCTCCTCTCCTCTTATAAAAGGCCCCCACCTCTACCTCATTACACACACTCCTAAAGCCTTTGGCTCGGCCAAACCCTGCCCATTTACTCTCTCCACATCCCTATCCTCATCCTAGAGGATTCCCTTTGGGATGAATTGTTTCAAAGGAAGCCTTTAGGCTCAAATAAAAAGGAGTTACACTTTTAAAGGTAATTCATTATCTCATGTTTATTTGTTTTATTTTGCTTATCCAACCCCCTAAACTCTTTTTATTTACTTATTTTGTAACAACACAAGTATATTCAATATACTAGGATGTTGTTATAAGATTTATTCGAGCTACACTCTCACACAACTACATCAAATGGTTAAAGAACGTATGGTTTCCGTGGATGGAGAAATTCTGCCTCCCGAAACGATGATTGTTCAATACTCATTTAACACCTTCAAAGGTGGCCATTATGATGTAACTATTTTTATATATGATATATATAATAAGTTTATGTTTTACTTATGCTTCTGTATTTTTCATTTGTGTCTTACCTTTATGGCTTCCATTATGGGTATACGCGATATCTTCATTTTAGGATGTGCGGACTACCACCCTCTCAAAGTGATGTGATTCGTTAATGCCATACGTGGGACGTATAAAGGATGGATTTAATGTTATTATATATGATGTTATACTGGAATTATTATATAACTCTATATCATTATTATTTCATTCCATTAAAGTATGATATAGAAATGAAAGTAGCGTTCATGTGTACGTACGGCTTACCGTCTCCATGAACGGTGCATTTCATTTCTTATCCCCAAATGTAATGTACTATTATAAGTACATGTATATAATGGATATATATGATTAATGATACATCTAAATGATGAATATAATTCTGTAATTAAAATATACATACCTCTCATTTAGTTTTAATTCCATTAATATGACAATGAAATGAAAGTAGCGTTCATGCGTACGTACGGCTTAGCGTCTCCATGAACGGTGCATTTCATTTCTTACCTCTAAAGGATTATGTAATATTTTTAATACATGTATATGCTGGATATATATGATATATATGATATCCAAACCAGGAATGTCATTCTGGATATAAAGAACCTTTGACCACACGAACAACATGTAATTGTAAGAAATCCACTTTCGACTTAAGAACCAAATATCGGCAAAACAAATATTATTAACTTAAATGATTACATAATGTTTATGACATTTTAATAAGTAATATAAAAGGAATAATGAACTTGAAAAAGGTTATTAAGGAAGTAGAAATTAACTCATGTTTATTATTCAGGAGATTAAAGAACGATCGAGTCAAGTCGGACCCGAGGTAAGGGATCCTACACCTCTCTTTCTTTTTAAGTACACTCTTTTATGTCATTACTTTTAAGCTCATATTTATTATGATTGGGATGTTCTTTTATATTAATCCTACTGTACTTATTATGTTCATATGATAAGAGACCCTATTTCCTCTCATCAATCCATTTTGGAAGTTTTGAGTGGCGCCGTTAGGCTGCCGAATTTTCGTAAGGGATTTTTCATCTCACTTTTATTCCCGTGAGATTTATGCTACATTTGCCACAAATTCCATTGAGTGGTGTATGTACTGCCCATTATTCTACTATTTGTGTAATATAATTTCGTTTCCGAGTATTTACATCAATGATCTATTGTCCTTATTTCATGGGGTGTATGTTTTGAAAGATACCCAAGTCGGTAAGGGAACCTTTCACCCTCCTCTTTTTTAAAAGACTTCTTTTGTTGGGTCTTTTAATTTACGTATTGTTATGTTGGGATATGTTCTCATATATCCTTATTGATGTAAATTTTATGTCCAAGTGATGAGATACACTTTTTATCTCTCATCAACTCATTTTGATGTGATGCTGTTAGGCTGTCAAAGGAACTTTTTTACCCAATTTCGATTTCTTTGGGTTCAACATGTAGTCATTGAATATGTCATCCATTGAGTATGTGTGAATGACCTTTTATTGTTTTACACTTAATATCCACTTATATTGGGTGTATTTATATTGTCACACATAATTTTGAGATTGATTTATCCTTAATTTAAGGATACCTTTTTTATAAGGGATTTCATCACATTTGACATTTCTATTGAGACTTCACTGTTGTTATGCACCAATTCACTATTAAATGGTGTGTATACTGTCCTTTGACATATTATATCATTAATCCCTTTATTCTCATGATATTATAAAGTTCGGATTAAATGTTATTCTGCAATTATTTGTATTCAAGAGTCTCTCTTTTTGTTAAAAAAACTCTTTAACAAAAATATCATTTTAAATGTTTTAAAGATTTATTATTCTAAATCATTATATTTAATGTCCATGTTTTCAAAATGGTTTTCAGTATTTATTTATATGGACATTAATGTCTTAAAATTATAATTCCATTAAAATCTTCATAGTGGTATGAGACACTTTGATTCAAAAATCTATTTTAAATGGTTTTTGAAAATGGATTGATTAATTCAATATTTGGGAATTACTTATTGTGATTGCAAATGAAATGTTGTTATTGAAATGTTTATATTTTCAATATTTTATGTGTAATAATGGTACTTGGACATTATGACGGGTGGTGCCGTGAATACCAGGATGGGTGGTTACGTTATAACCTACAATGCATTGGGTATGGAAGTCGGCCGTATGGTTATTCCATTAAGTATGTATGGAAATTGGCTGTATGGCTATTCCATTAAGTGATATGTGTGGAAATCGACCGTATGGTTATTACACTTAAGTATGTTTATGTCCCAAGTTACCTTTATATATGTTATGTGTTCTTTATATGGGTTTTATGGCAATCCTTTGGTTACAAAAAGGTAAGTAATGATACTTTTTTTCAATGAAGAGTTTTTACTACTTCATGAAGGTGAAAAGTATTACATTGATAAAGTATTCATGGTTTACTTGTTGTTTTGAAAAACTAACAGTTTTCATTCTTTGTGTATCCCTTACTGATCTTCTTATGCTCATCCCATGTTTTTGAAATGTTTTTCACAGGACTTAGCATGGAATAGGGTCAAGGATGGGATCAAGGGAATGTCATGCTACCTAAAACATGGAACTATACAAGTTTGTTTTTAAGAGTTTTTATTTTATGGAAATTTAGTAGAAGCAACTACTTTGTAATCTTTTGACATGTAATAGTTATGTCCTAATTCTCTAAAACTATAACCCTGAAATGATTCTCAAAGTGTAATCTTGTAATAACTCAAGATTAAGTAAGGTTTAAGCCTGGGGCCTTATAGTTGGTATCAAAGGTCGGTTTAGATAAATTTAGAGGTTAGGGTATTCTTTAAGCATAATTGACATTACCATAATGGTTAGGATTTCAAAAAGAGTCCTAGTTTTGGATAAAGTGAATGAGTATGTATATATTAGTGTTTATCTTACTCATTAGTACATGATGGTTATGTTGATATACTCACACTGACCTTTTTGGTTTTAGTAAATGTCTGGATCTAGCAAGCACCAATGTGACAATGGGTTTGAAGGAAACTGTGGTGGTTCTCTGATTAAGATACTGGATGAGATTGGGGATTCAATGAGGAATCTCATAGTTGTTCTAAACCAACTATCAAGGATTCATGATCAACCACTTCAACCTTGGTGAGTTCTCTAATGCATCATGTACGATATGACCAATCCATGTGGAAGTTCAGGTAATAATTATAAAGGTAACCATTAGAGTTTATATGATCCTTACTTTTGAGGTAATTATGGGTTATTATATGATATGATGGAAAATAAAGGGCATGAGATAAAATTGAGGTTAAAATATGTTATGATTATTTTTGAAGATTTTATCTCGTTTTGGGGAATGTTTTAAGAATTATATAGTTTTGAAAAAAGTACAACATGTAGACCGTGTGACTACCCGTCGCGTCGGACAAAGCTGCGGGAATCAAACCCACAACCAAAGTGCGACTGGTATTTATCGCCTACCACTGGATTACGTGAAGTCCCTGGTTAGTTTGACTGATTATTTTTAGTTATATGATTTTATGAATTAAGAGTAAGTTGATTTTGGGTTATTTATGAAAATGATTAACCTATCATGGAGGATATGTGATTAGGTTAATTACTTTTCAATACGAGACTTTAGGATCAACTAATGTTGTTTGGAGATAAATGTTACGATTTAACTTGGAAGACTATGTGACTAAATCCTTCAAATATTTGGGTTTCAATCTTAGATTGGTTTACTTTGAATAATTTTATAGACAAATTGATTATAGAATGGTCCTCATTGAACTTTGGGTTTTGTTGGACAAATTTTGGAGATTAAGAATAGATTTTATTTTTATAAAGGGTTATCCTTTTCTGGATTATCTGATCTTGTACTAGCCTTTTTGGTTTTGGTTTTGGTTAAAGTCTAAAGACATGGGAAGTATATAGTTCTCTTTTGTGGATTAGGTGATTTTCTAAAAGTTGATTATAGTACTCTTAATGCGAACAAGTCTCTATAAATACTCGTGCTTTGGAAAAAATATGAGTTTGATTAATGAATCTAGTAAAAGTTGAAAGTCAACATGATAAGTGATTATGTTTCCTTATGAATAAATTCCTCAATAAAAAGTAGCTTAAAACAAAAATGTTGTCTATTAACTTTTCCTACTGGGGAATCGGATACCGTTTAACCTATCACAAGTTTGTGATTTTCTTATTGTTAACTTTCTCCTAAACATGTTTTCTATCACTCTCCATCAGAACATGACCCTATGTTTTCTCCGCCATATCCATGTTTTCCTACATGGAGTCCTAGTATGGGTTAACTTGGGTGACCTTTGTACTTATCTTTCTTTATTTTAAAGTGATTGTTTTACGGACTCTTGTTCTGATGTGGGACTTTCAAGGATGTTTCCAAGCGCAATTTTAAAATTGCGAGGACGCAATTCCCAAAAGGGGGGAAGGATGTAACACCCCAGGTAAATAATGAATATGACATTTTCATATTTATCCATATTTGGGAATAAAATATTAATATGACTTTAAAGGGGACGCTATGCTCGATGGCGTACCCAACACGCAACAACGAGTTTCTTGGGAATCTTACGTTGCGCTCTAATAATAAAATAATATTATTTCAAATGGTAGTAACATGTAGCCGTTGTATTGGCGGGAATTGATAGAAATAACTAAAATATTATTATATATGTTTTTTAATGTTTTTACATTTATCCAATAAATGCTAAAGGCTTAAAATACGGAAAGAATTCAATTTTAGGTGTATATGCCCTAGTTTTCACTAAAGGTTCACTTATCGCCTTTTAATGGTGAACTGTCATTAAATATAGTTTTGATTACTCTTATAAATTCTTTTGGACCAAATAAAACTCTTATTAAGATTCGGGACATCGAATTTTACTTTGTGTAATTTTTTGGTATTTTTCCGATAAAGTTCATTTTTTAATGAATAGTGTAAAATGTTGTGTTTTAATTCAAAACCTCTTTTTAATCTAATTTATTTATATGATTAGATAATATTTTGAATTGGTTTTAAAGTGAAATTAGAAAATATTTTTACCATTAAATCCAATAGTGGTCGTTGGAATTAATTTCACTTTGAAATCAGACTTAAACTAGTGTCAATCTTTTGATACTTATTGTTCTATAAAAACACGTTATTTGCTCGGACATCGGGAATTAATTATTAAATTAATTAAGGTGAATAATATGTTTTGAATTTTTTAAAAAGGACTTCATTTTTGAATTCGAAATATCAAATATATCTTAGGGTGATGTTTTGGTATTTTTCTGAAAAACTCGAATTTTTGATGAATAGTGAAACCACTAAGTGGTAATCAAGCAAACTGATTTTTCAGTTAAATGAAATTTTACCACTAATGTGTATTGAATTTTGAAAATCCGACATTCATGGTTGCCATTAGTATGTAAAATGTGGTTCAATGGGATGAAAATAATATTTTTGGTGAATAGTAACTTTTTTTCATTAATCGCGATTAGAAGTAATTAGTGTAGTTTAAGGTAAATATAATGTTTTAATAATATTAAATGAACTTGAAACATGTCATAACCTCATTGGATGTGTAATGGGCGACCAATACAAGCCATGGGTCAACTTGGGGACCCCATGGAGCCACTTTGGTTGGGAAATGACATAAATAACTTTTTATTTAATGTAAAAGTAAAAATGACACAAACATGATATGTTTTACTAAAACAATTTTTAAGTGGGGTTATAAAAGTCAAATTTTTGATTATAAATAGTAATTGGAAAGCTAAAAATATTTCCTACATCATTGTATTTTTTTATAATTTTTAGAAATTAAATAAATTAAAATATTTATGACATAATAATGATGTAGCGATGAGATCATTATTTGACGATTTAAATAAAATGGAAAGATAATGTAAAATCTATGAACTACACATGTCCAAAACTAATTGGATGGGTGTATTTAGAACCCTTATCACCTTATCCACGAATTATATCAATTTGGGACCTTTTAAAACCGAAAAACATTTTCAAATAAAGTAATATTTCTTTACTTTCCAAAAGTGCCCCTCCTCTCCTCTTATAAAAGGCCCCCACCTCTACCTCATTACACACACTCCTCAAGCCTTTGGATTGGCCAAACCCTGCCCATTTACTCTCTCCACATCCCTCTACTCATCATAGAGGATTCCCTTTGGGCAGAATCCTTTCAAAGGAAGCCTTTAGGCTCAAATCAAAAGGAGTTACACTTTTAAAGGTAATTCATTCTCTCATGTTTATTTGTTTTATTTTGCTTCTCCAACCCCCTAAAATCTTTTTATTTACTTCTTTTGTAACAAAACAAGTATCTTCAATATAATAGGATGTTTTTATAAGATTTATTCAAGCTACACTCTCACACAACTACATCAAATGGTTAAAGAACATACGGTTTCCGTGGATGGCGAAATTCTGCCTCCCGAAACGATGATTATTCAATACTCATTTAACACCTTCAAAGGTGGCCATTATGATGTCACTGTTTTTATATATAATATATATAATATGTTTATGTTTTACTTATGCTTCTGTATTTTTCATTTTTGTCTTACCTTTATGGCTTCCATTATGGGTATACGCGATATCTTCATTTTAGGAAGTGCGTACTACCGCCCCCTCAAAGTGATGTGATTCGTTAATGCCATACGTGGGACGTATAAAGGATGGATTTAATGTTATTATATATTATGTTATACTGGAATTATTATATACTTCTATATCATTATTATTTATTTCCATTAAAGTATGAGATAGAAATGAAAGTAGCGTTCATGCGTACGTACGGCTTACCGTCTCCATGAACGGTGCATTTCATTTCTTATCCCCAAATGTAATGTACTATTATAAGTACGTGTATATAATGGATATATATGATGAATGATACATCTAAATGATGAATATAATTCTGTAATTAAAATATACATACCTCTCATTTAGTTTTAATTCCATTAATATGACAAAGAAATGAAAGTAGCGTTCATGCGTACGTACAGCTTAGCGTCTCCATGAACGGTGCATTTCATTTCTTACCTCTAAATGATTATGTAATATTATAAATACATGTATATGATGGATATATATTATATATATGATATCCAAATCCGGAATGTCATTCTGGATATAAAGAACCTTTGACCACACGAACAACATGTAATTGTAAGAAATCCACTTTCGACTTAAGAACCAAATATCGGCAAAACAAATATTATTAACTTAAATGATTACATAATGTTTTTTACATTTTAATAATTGATATAAAAGGAATAATGAACTTGAAAAATGTTATTAAGGAAGTAGAAATTAACTCAAGTTTATTATTCAGGAGATTAAAGAACGATCGAGTCAAGTCAGACCCGAGGTAAGGGATCCTACACCTCTCTGTCTTTTTAAGTACACTCTTTTATGTCATTCCTTTTAAGCTCATATTTCTTATGATTGGGATGTTATTTTATATTACTCCTACTGTAATTATTATGTTCAGATGATGAGAGACCATATTTCCTCTCATCAATCCATTTTGGAAGTTTTGAGTGGCGCCGTTAGGCTGCCGAATTATCGTAAGGGATTTTTCATCTCACTTTTATTCCCGTGAGATTTATGCTACATTTGCCACAAATTCCATTGAGTGGTGTATGTACTACCCATTATTCTACTCTTTGTGTAATATAATTTTGTTTCTATGTATTTACATCAATGATCTATTGTCCTTATTTCATGGGGTGTATGTTTTGAAAGATACCCAAGTCGGTAAGGGAACCTTTCACCCTCCTCTTTTTTAAAAGACTTCTTTTGTTGGGTCTTTTAATTTACGTATTTTTATGTTGGGATATGTTCTCATATATCCTTATTGATGTAAATTTTATGTCCAAGTGATTAGATACACTTTTTATCTCTCATCAACTCATTTTGATGTGATGTCGTTTGGCTGTCAAGGGAACTTTTTAACCCAATTTTGATTTCTTTGGGTTCAACATGTAGTCATTGAATATGTCATCCATTGAGTATGTGTGAATGACCTTTTATTGTTTTACACTTAATATCCACTTATATTGGGTGTATTTATATTGTCACACATAATTTTTAGATTGATTTATCCTTAATTTAAGGATACCTTCTTTATAATGGATTTCATCACATTTGACATTTCTATTGAGACTTCATTGTTGTTATGCACCAATTCACTATTAAATGGTGTGTATACTGTCCGTTGACATATTATATCATGAATCCCTTTATTCTCATGATATTATAAAGTTCGGATTAAATGTTATTCCGCAATTATTTGTATTCAAGAGTCTCTCTTTTTGTTAAAAAACACTTTAACAAAAATATAATTTTAAATGTTTTAAAGATTTATTATTCTAAATCATTATATTTAAGGTCCATGTTTTCAAAATGGTTTTCAGTATTTATTTAAATGGACATTAATGTCTTAAAATTATAATTCCATTAAATGCTTCATAGTTGTATGAGACACTTTGATTCAAAAATCTATTTTAAATGGTTTTTGAAAATGGATTGATTAATTCAATATTTGGGAATTACTTATTGTGATTGAAAATGAAATGTTGTTATTGAAATTTTTATATTTTCAATATTTTATGTGTAATAATGGTACTTGGACATTATGATGGGTGGTGCCGTGAATACCAGGACGGGTGGTTACGTTATAACCTCCAATGCATTGGGTATGGAAGTCGGTCGTATGGCTATTCCATTAAGTATGTATGGAAATTGGCCGTATGGCTATTCCATTAAGTGATATGTGTGGAAATAGACCGTATGGTTATTCCACTTAAGTATGTTTATGTCCCAAGTTACCTTTATATATGTTATGTGTTCTTTATATGGGTTTTATGGTAATCCTTTGGTTACAAAAAGGTAAGTAATGATACTTTTTTCAATGAAGAGTTTTTACTACTTCATGAAGGTGAAAAGTATTACATTGATAAAGTATTCATGGTTTACTTGTTGTTTGGAAAAACTAACAGTTTTCATTCTTTGTGTATCCCTTACTGAGCTTCTTATACTCATCCCAAGTTTTTGAAATGTTTTTCACAGGACTTAGCGTGGAATAGGGTCAAGGATGGGATCAAGGGAAAGTCATGCTACCTAAAACATGGAACTATACATGTTTCTTTTTAAGAGTTTTTATTTTATGGAAATTTAGTAGAATCAACTACTTTGTAATCTTTTGAGATGTAATAGTTATGTCCTAATTCTCTAAAACTCTAAACCTGAAAAGATCCTCAAAGTGTAATCTTGTAATAACTCAAGATTAAGTAAGGTTTAAGCCTAGGGCCTTATAACCAAAGCCATTTTGATCGGCCAAAACCAATTCATATATCCACCAAATAGCCCTAAAATCATCCTAGTGTCCTTAATTTGATCATAGAGCCAACCTATGGAGCCTTTTTGATCAAATCAAAAGGAAAAACCTGAAGAAGAGGTAATAATTTCACCACCCTCTTTCAATATCTTTTAATCTTACACTTCCTCTTTCTTTGTTATTTCCATAACAAAATAATATATCCAGTACCTCCTACACACTATGATGTTATTATAAATATGGTACAACCATATTCGTTATTCTATCCATCCTCTAAATGACAAAGCCACCATACGTGCGTACGTATGGCTTACGGTCTCCACGTCGTGGTGTAGTTTTTTACTCAAACACTTCATTATTTGGATGGGTATAATAATGAGTATAACTGATGTAAATAATAAATATAACATGTTAATGATTCTTTATATATTATATAGCCTCAAATTACATGCAATTTCACCATCAATATAATGATATTGTCGCTTGTGAGTACGTATGGATTACCGTCTCCACGACACAATGAGATTCATTCCCACGTTCACCATTCAAAGATGATTTTAAAAATATATATTATTAAAAATTATTTAATATATGACATAATAATGATAGTGGAAATATATATATGTATGTATGTATGTATGTATTTACTTACATATATCTTATTCACTTACTTTCGTTCAATACTATGTGAAAAAGGAATCAATGTTTATTCGTACATACGACCTACCATCTCCATAAATGGTGCCTTTAATTTCATATATCTATCGATTATAAATATTTATATACTAAATATTTATGATATATAAGTCAAGGTTTATATTTTGGAAGTATTTAAATAATTATCTAAATGATACGATCAATAATAACATGTTAAAACACGTACAATAAGGAAAGCGATTATTACCCAAAATGTTAATTTAACATGGAAATAATTATTAAATGGGTAGTATAAAGTCATAAATGAATCGTGTATTTTATAATAAATATTAATCTGGTTCTGGTATAATTTAATAATATACTATGGTCATTAAATAAGAGGTTAAACATACTCTTGGCCAAAAGAAAGTATAAGGTAAGGGTTAATTTCACAATCTCTTTATTATTTGAGGATGTTTTTACATAGGTATCTACTAGGACATATTTTTATACATGTCCATGTTTCATAAAAGTATTTTCAAGGGGATTATTTTTTAGGGAATTTTTACTAAAACACAATTTTAAACGATTAAATTACTTATTCTTCTGAACCATTCTCATTAATGTCCACGTTCTCAAAATTTATTTAAGGATATATTTATATGGATGTGAATTTTTTAAAATGTTAATTCCTTTCAAATGTTTCAAAGTGGTATAGGACACTTTGATTCAAAACTATCTTTTAAATTATTTCCTTTATATAAATTTTAAACGATTTCACGATAAAGGAATATTTCTCTCAAATATTTTTACGGATCATTTTCAGCTATATAAATATCATTTATGGGATATTATTTATTGATTGATATTGATTTATTATGATAAAAATTAAACAAATTTTATTGAAGATTTTATGATATTTTTAACTGTAGATGTGTTATTTTTATACTATTCATGGTTTATGGAAAATGTATTGGCATTTCGTAGGGTAATTTCAATACGAATGTTTATTTTATGTTTAATTATTTTCAAACGAAGAATGAATTGGACCTAGTAAGTGATGGGTGGAGCCTGCTATAGCTCCTCAATGCATCGTTAGGTCTCATTAGACAAACTAGTGTCTTGGCACAAGGCTTTGACAAAATTTTATTTCTAGTTTTGGCACAAGGACTTGACTATGTGGTTATGATGTCTTGCATTACGCATTCCATCATTATGAAATTAGCTATTGATATTACATGTGATTATTCGACTAGTAGAATATCCATGTGAATAAGTAAATGAAATTATTTGATTTATCTTTTCCATATTATGAAGAGGTTTATGTTTAAAAGAGGTTTGTTTTAGTTTTTTATATTCCCTTAAATATTTATGATTATTTATGAATGTTTTCACTATATTGTTATCCTTACTGAGAATTTGAGCTCACCCCTTTCTATGTTTTATTTTTCAATGGTGGAAAAAGTATATTATGACTGACCTGCAGGGATAGTCTAAGGGTTATGAATATGGTCATTGGAGATAATGTTGTGGTTGTTTTTCATTTTATAATGTAATTTAATGTTCATGCATGTAATCTATTTTCCAACAATGCTAAACTAATCAGTCCATAGGGACATGATTCCTTGTAATCAATGAAATGTATTAAAAATATGCACCGACTCTTGGTAACTAGGATCCAGGCATTACATTTGTTATCAGAGGAAGTTTAGAAATAAATATGGAAGTATATTTAGATAAACTATGATTAGAGAACATTACCCTAAGATAGAATCTCATAATCATTATAGAATAACTTCCTAGAATTTTGGTAGTGTAGTGATTTTTTGTATTTTTCAAGCAATACATCACTGTCTATATACGGGCAGGTAGAGGCGGCTCTGGCACAAATGTAACTAGGAGTGAAAAATCCAACAATGAGTTTTAGGCTTGACCCAAGGTATCCTGGTAAACGAAAATGGTCCTTGCTACACTCTTGGTTACAATACTCACGGGGGATATGCTTAGGATAATTTACATTTTCATTACAATCCATTATAAAGGATCTAGGAGTAAATACATCGGCAAAAAAACATTTTATGATTATATATTATATGAAAAACCTTTTAACTTTACGTTAGGTATTTTAAATTTTTTGAATTATTCATTGCGATTTATAAACTAACCTTGTTTATTCCATTGTTTAGAAATTGCTCATTGCAGAAGGATTGAGAATTCCAAAAATACAAATGATCAAAAGATTAAGAAGGATCATATGTTTCATGGTATTGAGGAAACTTTTAAAATGGAAATAGTATCCCATTTATTCTCATCACATGAAGAAATAATATCATGTGTTAATAAGATATGTAAATAATTCTGTGAGTCCTATTTCTTTGAAGGGAATCAATATAAGGAAAGGATGGAAGAGAGAAAGATGAATAAAGGGATGAGGGGAAATAAGGATTTTCCCATATGTGATAACTGTGGAATGAATCACCAAGGAAAATTCTTGAAAGGAATGAGATTTTGTTATAAGTGTAGAGAAATAGGACACCATGTACGTGATTTCAAGGGTATGAAAAAAGTTTCAAATGTACAATGCTTCATTTGCAATGAGTTGGGAAACTACATGAATAAATTTCCAAATCGTCAGAGAATACCCCAAATGTTGCTATTGGATAATAAACAAGTTATGATACTAACAAAGATGAAGAGGGATGATTATATTTATTATATTGTTATTAATTTATTGTGTCATTTGAGTATTGTATTAATGATGTACATGTTTTAATAATTATAGAGTATAAAATTATTGTACGGCAGTACTATTTTTAAGGACTTGAGATTGTGTGGAACCAAGAAAAGTGACTCAATAATAGGTTAATTTTTTGGAAAATATATGGATGAGATAAAGATAAACCATAATATGGTTCAGATACCGAGGCAGTGATTTTGGAATAATATATGATTGATTTGGATAAAAAAATGTGGGATATTCTTGACTACCTTGAAATAGATTAATGATTTGTATATTCCATCATTGTTGGAGTTTACAACATTTTTGGATAGAAAGAGTATATACAGTATTCTATATATAATAAGGGAGAATGAATGTAATCAATAAGGTTTTATGGAAATTCAGGGTGTTATAATGTTTTTGAAATAATACACGATGAAGGTATTCACAAGTTATTACATGGAAAAAAGGATCTTCATTGAGTTTACCTTCTTTATAAATTTTGGACTGTGAGTTTGGAAAAAAGTATTTTTTGATAAGTCTAAAGGTTGGAATCAATTAAGTTTGACATTGGATAATATTGTTAAGGTTAAATGATATATTGATATTATTTTTGGATTGTGATAAAAAGGACAACACCGAGGTCGGGTGATAACTCATCGCGTCTGACAAGGCAGTGAGACTTGAACCCCCAACCGAAGGGCGTTAAGGGTGGATCACCTACCACTGTCATACATGATTTTCTATTTTGTGTAATGTAGCTTCTTTAAAAAGTCTGAAAAATGAATTATAAATTCATTATTTTTTGAACCCTCTACGATTAGGATAAATATAATTTTTTTTAATTCTATTATCTTTGGGAGTGAAATATGAGTTTCTGGTAGGAATTAGTTGAAGGATAGAACTCTACTTGTCAGGTATATTTTTTCCCTCTTATTTTACAAATAAATATATTCTTAAAAATTAGGGAAGGGATATTAAGACAAAAAATGTATTATCCTAATACCGTATTTTTGTTGAACTAACAATATTTTAAATAATCATAGATTGATGGTTTTGAGGCCTTCAATTTCACATTTTTTTTTGTGATTGATGACCTCAATCACACCCTATAAATATTTATGTTTTTCCCCCAATTATGTGTCTTTAATTTCTAGCAATGTTCTTCAAATCAAGATTATAATTCAGTGGTAACTTTTTCATACCCTTTCCCTCTTATTAAGACTATATTTTATTTACCAAATTTCCGATGTGAGTTTTCCACAAAGGTATTTTTCTATTTTTAACCTTTTATTTTAAAACAATAATTTCAAATTGCAAGGATGCAATTTATTGAAAGAGGGGGGAATGTAACACCCCACTATTTCATAGTACGTTATCTCGTTAATGTAATTCAATATCTTGTGCTACACGCAACATCGAGTTTGAGTGCACCACAACTTATTAAACTAGCCATTACAAAAGCGGTTTTGAAATGTATTAACTACATTTTGAATCTTATATACTCTATATAATATTAACATCTATGTTATGTGTTTCTTAGACATTGTTGAGCTGTTATGTGAGTATGATATACTCTATAATAACAAATTTAGGATCGAAAGAATAGAGATACTGAATCAAGTATCGAAAGATTCTAAAAATAAAAGAGGTGGGGGGTGAATAGTTTTCTTTTAAAAAATAATTTGGAACTTTTAAATATAGTTATGCTTAACAAGGTTAAACAAGGTAATTTACAAAACCTCTAGTTCTAAACACTTTCTTGATTCTAGAAATACTATTCAGAGAATGTGAATCCGGAAAGATGGTTCCAGAAAATGAAACATAATGAAGGCTTATAATGATGATGATTCTACCTTAAAGAGTATAGAATCTAACTTAATCTGAGTACAAGTGTAAGGATGTATATGATAGTTATACTTTCATAAACAATACAAATGCAATGGAAAACTTGTAAAAAACAAGTAAAAAGTAGTAAATATTTTATCCCAAAGAGAAGGATATCCAAAAACCTTGGATAAAAGTCCCTTGATTTATACTTTTCAAGAAAATCTATCTTACCCACACCAGGGTAAGCCCTCGATACGAAGATCGAAGTTTGTCTTGCTATCCCCGTAAGCCCTCAAATTCATGATAGTCGCCACCTCTGTCTTCATATCCCCAGCAGCCCTCGAATGTACATAGCAACATTCGGTGTCTCACAAAAAAATGTAAACAAGAAGTTTAGTATGCACAAAGCAATGAAATTATCTCTCTAGAAATCAATTCAACAGTATGTACTCTCTAGATTGATCAACTTGTTGTGAGATCTTTGAAATGAGCTCCTATTTATAGGCATAGATTCAACGGTCGGCTGCCTCCTCCAACGGTCATATTTTTCCTTGAATTTTGGAGAGACCTATGAATGTGTCACTCAAACAACAGTTAGTTAGTAACTAAAATCATGACATCATTTTATACCAAAATAAGTGGAAATAGAAAATCTGGTTACATAACCAAAATCAATATTTGGAGTGTAAAGATGTGTAAGTTTGGAGTCTAACAAAAATTGAGTTTAGAGTATATAATAGAAGGATATTTTTAATCTATTTTCTAGGAATTCAGAACCTGAACTCTATAGAATTACGAAGTCTGAATTTCAAAGAAATTCAGAAACTGGATTCACAAGAATTTGGAACCTGAACTCATAAAGTTTAGAGTCAGAGTTCATGAGAATTCAGAGTCAGAACTCATCATAGATCGGAGTCCTTATTCAGTGAACTCAGAGTTAGAACTTGGAAAATTTTATAACCAGAATTTATATTCAGAATTCAGTATAAGAACTCTGAAGAGTTCGTAATTAGAATTTGTAATCAGAATTCGTAATCAGAATTTGGAGTCAGAACTCAGAAGAGTTCATAACCAGAATTCATACCAAGAATTCGTAGTCAAAAATCAGAAGAGTTCATAACCATAATTCGTAATTAGAGTTCAGATTCAGAACTCAAAAGAGTTCGTAACCAGAATTTGTAATCAGAATTTGGAGTAAAAACTCAGAAGAGTTTGTAACTAGAATTATTAATCAGAATTATGAGAATTAGGATTATATAGCAGAATACTTCATATCTAGGTATTTATAGGATTCTTAGGTCTTGGTTCCAAAATGAATTTTACAGTTATAAAAAATATGATATGGAAAATGAAAGCAAGGTATGGATAGACTTCCACGAGGAAGGAAATTATTCCTTATAAATGTAAAACACAGGGTGAAAATAGATTTTCCTTGAGATAAGGCGTTTTTGATTTTTAAAACAAGAGGAATGGTAAAGTAATAAGGAAACATTAATGACTCA
The DNA here is from genome assembly GCA_963277665.1 of Viscum album. NCBI lineage: Eukaryota > Viridiplantae > Streptophyta > Magnoliopsida > Santalales > Viscaceae > Viscum > Viscum album. Next base: position 1,880,768,798 of record OY728161.1, read on the forward strand.
ATCAATTACCCCAAGAATAAAGGAATAGAAAATTCATAAGGAAAACCATATTGACTCCACAATCTCCCCCTTTTCGAAAAGCACAAACATCTTTTAGAAAAAGAATATAAGGATATAGAAAAATCATTCTAGACTTTGAAATAAAGCTTATCTCCCTTTACACATGTACAATGTTGAATACAAATAACTCCCCATTAGGCTTTGGAACACTAAGGATTGTATTCTAGATTTCAAGAATGAGAATTTTCATTTTCTTGAGTATGGAAATCATCGTAATGAGAACTTCACTTAGATAAACTGACCCTTACTTAGGGATATTTCTTCTTTACTTAGATTATTTTTCCTTTATCCCCCTTTGGGATTTTAAAAAATAATTTGAGGGAATGGGAAAAAATATGGAGCCTAAAATATTAGTAAAACCATCCAAAAAAAAGAAACCAAGATATCATTAATATTAGAAAAATCTGTACAAGGGAAAAAATACAACATAAGATCTGATTGATCTATTTTCCTTCCTTTTCCTTGGGTATCAATTTCCTGACAATGGTTTTCAGCTTCTTTAGCTCCTTGTGATCTTCCTCTGCTTGATTCTCTAAGGATTTGATCCAATCATCCTGAATTTTTAGAGCCTCAGCCTGAGCCTTCAATAGGTCATATTCCTTTACTAACTTCTCTTCAATCTTGATCTAGAGATCCCTTTATATTTTCCAACTTTGGACAACATAATTCATGTTTCCATTCAGATCTTTGACAACCTGAATCTGAGTATTCTATTCCAGATATATCTTTTCCTGAAATCTATTTGTGAGATCCTTGATTTATTTTCTTGAATATAAAAACTTTACTTAACATCCTTTTGAAGGTCATCAAGATCTCTCAAATCTTCAACTACATTTTTTTACCACTTGACCATTTTCTTACAATAATTTCTGTGGGCATCATAGTTGATAATGAAGTTCTTGTAATCAGCCTCAATCTGTATGAACATATCCATCACCATGGATACAAAATCGGATTTCTGATTCATACCATGTTGAAGTATTTGATATCTGGAGTCAATGGTTGGAAAGATCAGAATGGTTACAACAATATTCTTCAGAGATTGAATGACAAAATCATGTCCCAGAACTGATGATTCTGAATCTGACACTTTTATAGGTAATGGTTCTTCCTCTAGATCAATAGTCATCCTCTTGGAAGATGTACCAACTTCCTTCTTCCTCAAAACAACTTTATAAGGTGTATCCTCAGCAATCTGTTTCCCTCTATTGGTTCTCGGAATAAATTCTTCTTCTAGAGACTCATGCTCACTTTCAGACAACATAACAATATTATCTTCATCAATTTTTTTCTTTTTCGGCTCTTGTCTCAAAACCCTCAGGATGAATAAAGTGATGATTATAACTCTCTTCCTCGGATAATTTGTTCACTTCCTCTTCGTCTTTTTCATCAACCGCAAGAGTAGCAAGCCTTGAAGATCCGGCTTGAGAAGTCCAGATTGATAATTTTTCAGAAGGACTTCTCATGAAATTCTTCAAGTTGCTTTATTAAATCAGCTGTATCATCACTGCTTTCATCTTCTTGTAATTCATACATAGCTTCATTTTCTTCCACAACATTTTCAAGCACTTTTTCTAGAGTCATGAACTTCTTCCCTGGAGTCTCAGGTAATGGTTATAATAAAAAAGATTTCAGTACAGGAATGTTCTCAGATGCTATTTCAGTGTCTCTTATAAGGGACTGATCAATTTTAGCCTCTGAAATATTCTTCTTCAGCTTATTATTTTTGGCTTGCTTCTATAGCTCTTTAGTAGTCTTTTATTTTAGAGCCTTTTCCTCTGCAAGGTCTAGTCCAAACTGTTGCTCTCCTTCCTTATAATTTTTCTTATCCTCCCCCATTTTTATATCACCTCATTCAGAATGGCTTTCTACTTCTTGGGATAGGGGGGTACGGTTTGAACTTCCCTATCTTTAGATGTTTCAACTTCAGCTTCTACTTCCATTAATTTTCTTTTCTTTCCAGCCTTCTTCGATGGTTCAGCCTCTTTTGCATTTTTCAGAACAACTCCTGCTTCTTCCACTGGAAGATCATAAAACTCTCCAAAATCTTCAGAAAATCCAACATTCATTCTTTTCCAAGTGTCATCAGTGAGTAGCATTACTTTGAAATTCCATGGATTGGAACTGCAAGGAATCTTGAAGGACTCAAGATACCGAACAATCAACTTGGATAGCAGGGAAGGATACATAATTAGTTGTTCTCCCAAATTCCCATTCTTGATATTCTCTATCATAATGAGAATATGATTCATCAGATTGAAATTCCTTAGATTTACCAAAAACTCCAAGATATACATATCACTTTTCTTCAGAGTGTCTTTGTCACCCTTTCTTGGTATGATAAAAACCTAAACCCATAATTCAAGGATTTGATTATTGGTAGACAAGTGAGAAATATTTAATGTCTTGACATCTGTAAGTCCAAGGCACTGCATAGAATTTACCTTTATAAAACTTCCTTGAACTTATGGAAGCTTTTGGGAATAGAACTCGACTTCTCCCTCATAGGGCAGCCCTACCATGCTAGCATCCTTGGTGTATGAAAGGGAATATGTATTCCACTCCTCTTGAATTATACATATATCTCCCTTATTTCTTAAATAAACAAGTTGACTCATAAAAATCAATGAGTAGATCCGGATACACCGGGTCTTGAGATCCATGCTTTGAAATGAAGACACATTCCCATCCATTCAGCTTGATGTTATTAGAGATAAGGAATCATAGTTATTGACAAAGTTAAGATGCACCAACCTCTCTCTGTATACATTCCATTCCGTAATCGGCTTGACAGTAGACATATCTTACTGAGAGGATTCATTTGTAGACATTCGGACATGAGAAACATTTGAAAATACAGAATGGGCTTTTGTTGTGGGGTAGAGCATCGACATGAAAAAGCTTTGAAAATTGATGTGGGACAACCATCAGGGGTCCCCTTTATATAAGCATTGATGCGGCGGTTCATCTTCCCATCTGAATCCTATGGCTGAGAATTCTTCTAATCAGATCTGACTGTTGAAATGATATCCACAAGGAAAAATTGGTAGGATCCGATCTTTTGAGGTTTTTAAAGGAAAATATTGGAATTTATTGAAACATGAATCTGAGAAATTTTAAAAACAAAATAAACTTCTAGAAAATAATAGGTGATTATGAAAACTCAAGAAACAATCATAACATTCAGATTTCTAGGAAGATTATTCGTATTGAGGAAAATTCTTCTTGAAGAACTTTAGATTCCGAAAAATGTGAGTACGGAAAAGAAAATAGAGTACGCAGATCATCATTACAAAAATTTCGAATACGAAAATTTACATTACAGAATTTTCAAGTACAAAAATTTTCATTACAAAAATTTCAAGTATGAAAATCTTCATTACAAAAATTTCAAGTATGAAAATTTCATTACGAAAATTTAAAGTACAAAAATTTAAAAAAAAATCGTTACAAAAAACTATGAAAAACTTCATTACGAAAAATATGTAAAACATCATTATGAAATATATAAAAAACTTCTTTATGAAAAATATAAAAAACATTATTACGAAAAATAAGAAAAACTTCATTACAAAAAATATGAAAAACCGCATTACGAAAAATATGAAAAACATCATTACGAAAATATGAAAAACTTCATTATGACTAATATGAAAAACTTCATTACAAAAAAAATGAAAAACTTCATTACAAAAAATATGAAAAACTTCATTTACAAAAATATGAAAAACATCATTTTGAAAAATATGAAAAACATCATAACGAAAAATATGAAAAACTTCAAGAAAATGTACTCCTTCTATGAAAATGAGTTTATTACTGTAAGAAGATTGATTCAACATATAGTCATCACAGAAGATTCCCTTATGGTTATCATTCCAAACATCTGTTTAATGTATTCAAATATATCGGAGGGTACTGATTTTATGAAAATATCAGCAAGTTGATCTTGCATTCCGATAAATTGAATAATGATATCTCATTTTTGTGTGTGATCTCTAAGAAAGTGATGCCTAATATCTATGTGTTTTGCACGAGAGTGATGTGAAAGGTATTTTTTAAGGTAAACAGAACTTGTATTATCCAACAAAATTTGTGTTTTGGTAAAACTTATACCATAGTCTGTGAGTGTGTGTTTTATCTACAACACATGAGTATAACAACTTCCAGTTGCTACATATTCAGCTTCAGTAGTGGAAAGTACTACTGAGTGTTGCTTCTTGCATGACCAAGAAACTAATGAATCTCCTAAGAAATGACAAGTTCTAGATGTACTCTTTCAATCCGTTCTACATCTACCAAAGTAAGCATCTGAAATTAAAAAAAAAAATCATTTCCAGAAGTATTAAGGAGTCTTAAATCCATGGTTCCCTTTATGTAGCGAAAAATTATTTTCACTGCTTTTAAATGAGATTACTTAGGATTGGATTGATATCTTGCACATAAGCATACTGAAAAAATTATGTATGGATGACTAGATGTTAAATAATGTAAGCTTCCTATCATACCTCTAAAAGATGTTTGATCTACTGGTTTCCTATCTTCATGAAGATCAAGTGAGTTTGGGGTACCAACGGGAGTACTTATACTATTATTGTTGTCATATCCATACTTTTTAAGAATATATTTAATATAATTATGTTGGGATATATAGATTCCTTCTGGTTTTTGAGAAATTTGAAAAACAAGGAAAAATGTTAACTCACCCATCATACTCATTTCAAACTCAGATTTCATTAGATCCGCAAAGGAAGCGGTTAAAAAATTGCCGAGTTAAACCAAATATAATGTCATCTACATAAATTTGAACAATAATAACATTTTTATTATCTTTATTTATGAAAAGGGTTAGATCTTCATTCTCCTTAACGTAATTATTTTGAATAAAAAATCCTCTAATTCTATCATACCAGGATTGAGGGGCTTGCTTAATTCCATACAAAGCTTTGGTAATTATAAAAACATGGTCAGGATGTTTTGTATCTTCAAAACCAGGAGGTTTTTCAAAAATAAAGTCCTCTTGAACATAACCATTGAGGAAAGCACATTTCACATCCATTTGAAAAAGTTTGAAATTGAGGAATGCTGCAAAGGAATGTAGGATACAGATATATTCGAGTCTGGCTACTGGAGCCTAGGTTTCCTCACAATCTATTCCCTCCCGTTGATTATAGATTTTAGAAACTAATCTAGATTTATTTCTTACAGTGATTCCATTTTCATCACACTTATTTCTGAAAACTCACATTACTCTAATAACAGAAATTTCCTTATGTCTTTCTACCAGGGTCCAAAGTTTATTCCTTTTGAATTCTTTTAGCTTATCTTGTATAGATTTTATCCAATCATCATCACCTAAAGCCTCATCTGTGCTTTTTGGTTCTAATTGGGAAAGAAATTCTAGATGTTCTACTTCATTTTTTAAAAAAAAATTATAGTCCTTATAGGTTGATTTACATCACCAATGATGCTATCACTAGGAAAATTTTTAAGAAACAATTGATTTGGGTTTTGTAAAACTTGTTCATCAACATAGGGTAGAATTTCTTCTGGGGTAAATGATTCAGAATTATCTTCCTGGAAATTTTCCTTATCATAAGGATCTTTTAACAAAGGCTGATAATCAGTTTTTGAAAACACAACTGAAGATTTTGGTTAGGTTTGTTTAAAAACAGAAGGATGAGTTTCATAAAATTTCACATGCACTATCTCTTCAATAGTACAAGTGTTTTTATTGAAAACTTTATAAGCCTTAGAAGTTGTGGAGTAGCCTAAGAATATTCCTTCATTATATTTTGGTGTCAATTGATGGAGATTATCTTTAGTATTCAGAATTATTACTTTGAAACCAAAAATCGTAAAGTATGAAAGTCTAGGTTTTCTACCATTCCATAACATATAAATATTTTTATTTAGAAAAGGTCTAATAAAAACTCGATTTATAGTATAACAATTAGTACTTACAGCTTCTTCCCAAACCTTTTTGGCTATAGAATACTCACTCAACATGGTTCTTGTAATCTCTTGAAGAATTCTACTTCTTCTTTCAACAACACCATTCTGTTGAGGTGTTCTAGGTGCTGAGAAGTTATGAGTAATGTATTTTCTACTACAAAAGTTTCAAAATCAGAATATTGAAATTCTCCTCCATGATCACTATGAATAGCTTTCAGTGGAAGGTTTTTCTCATTTTTAGCTTGGGCTCTAGTACTTTTGAAATAATAAAAAGCTTCGTATTTCTTTGCTTGAAAATAGACCCACATAAATCTAGTGTAATCATCAACCAATACAAAAAAAGAATTCATGCCTCCAATTCTTCCAGTTTGTGTTGGATCAAAGAGATTCATATGAACTAATTGTAATTCATCAGTAGTTGAGATTTCACTGACTGATTTAAAACATGATTTTTGTTGCTTTCCATATTGACAAGGGTCACAAACTTTTGAAGAATCAAATCTATGTTCCGGTAGATCCTTAACTAATATTTTCTTATAATGTTTTAATAATTTCCTAAGGTTACAATGTCTTATCCTTCTATGACACAACACAGAATAATCTTCTATTTCACTAAGGCAAGGTATATCTTGTCTCTTGAGGTCTTTTAAGTTGAGTTTGAAAAGATTTTCTTGCATATGGGCAGAAAGAACAAACTCTTACTGGGAATTGTGTACTAAGAACTTGTCATTCATAAAATTCACATGGTAGCCTTCATGACATAATTGAATTATTCTAATGAAGTTGTGCCTAAGATACTTAACAAAAAAACATTTTAAATCGAAGTTTTTCCAAGAAGAATGATTTTACCTATACCAATAATTTCACCATGAGCATTATCTCTGAAAGTTACTTTTCCTCCATTCGTCTTAATAATATTTTCAAAATAGTTTTTGTTACCAGTCATATTTCGAGAACATCCACTATCCAAGTACCATGTATTGTAGTTGGTACCTTCTCTATTTTCTTAAAAATAAGAAAAAGTTAGATTTTTGAAATCCAAACTTGCTTGGATCCATAATTCTCAGGAAGAAAAATTTTAGGCACCCACATATTTTTAGAAAAATAGGATTTATGAAATCATAAAGATTGGGTTTTGTTTAAGGAACACTTTTTTGCTCAGTTTGCACTATACTAACACTGAGTGCATAATGGAGCACATGAGGAACAAATTAATTATTACTAAAAATCAGTTTTGAACCAGTATAACCAAAACCAGAACTATTCCTTAGAGGTCGAATTTGGTAATAAATCTTATCAAAATTTTCCTTACCTAAGGTAAAGTTTTACAAACACTTCCTCAAGGAAAATATTTCAGATTTCAATTTGATAACCAGGTTCTTCCCTTCCAAAACATTTGATTTTGAAATAGGGTTAGGATCAAAAACATTTTTCTTAGAAATTGTTTTTTCTAGATCTTTAAAAAGTTTATTCTTCTCAGAATTTACTTCCTCAAGATTTTTTGAAATACTTTCAAATTCAAAATTTTTCGTATCCAGATCTTCAGAAAGATATGATATTTACTTAGTAAGAATAGTATTCCTAGAATTCACCTTCTCAAGTTATTTTATGAGTTTTTAATTCTCAATCACAAGGAGTTTGGAAAACTAAGAAACTTCTTCACAGGAAGGTAAAGTATTATCTTTATCAGAAGAATACTCTTCATCATAAGAGTAATAATATTTAATATCATTATCATTCAAAGATATATTGGTCATAGATGCATCATTGTGTACCTTATCCATTAAAAATGATTTTGAATACATAGTCTTGATATTAGACCATGATTCTTCTATCCAGAAGATTTATAATGAGAAGATTCATCTGAAAAATCACCACCACTAGCACTCCAGGTTTCATTATCTTTCAAGACTTTATTAGATTTATCCTTGAAATACTTCTTTCTATTTCTCTTATAATTCTTTTCTTTTATTTATTTTATATTAAGAATAAGATAATCAGGTTTTATATGTCTAGAACTCTTGAATTCATAACATGTGACTTCTGAATCTTTGTTATCTTTCCTTTCTTTTTTCCTGTATCTCGATTGAGAGTTTCTTTGTCCAACTATCTTGTTCATCCTTCGAGCGATATTTTCTAATTTATTCATTGAGGATTCACTTCCACTAGATTCTTATGGTATAATAACCTTCCTAGATTTGGATCTAGTAACTCTCTTAGGAGTTTTGGATTTCATATGAATAGAAGTAGTTGTAAAAGAAACACTTCCATTTCCATTCTTCTTCTTTACAATATCAGCATCTCTCTTCATTCTAGTCTCATGTTGTAGAAGAGTTCCAAAGATTTCATCAAGAGTAATCTGAGTAAACATTCTATTCTCATCTATAGCTATCCTCTTGGATTCCCATTCATTGGGAATGATGTCTATGATCTTATCAATAAGAGATTCATCATCTAACTGTTTTCACCCTTGGATTGTAAAATATTCACAATAGACATGAATCTTTGTTGCACCTTACATATCAGTTCTCCATAAGGAAAGTTAAAACCATGATAATCAGCTCCGAGCATGGCTCTTCTAGTTTCAATGACTTTGGGAGTACTAAAGTGAGTAACTTTAAGTTTCTTCCATATTGAATTTGTAACTTCACAAGATGAAATTTGGCTATATATATTTTGAGTCATGGAACAAAGAAAAGTATTGCGTACCTTATAATTCAGTTTATATTCATGATTTTCTTGATTGGTGAAGGTACTAACTTCTTTTTCAGGGATTTTATATCCTCCAGTAATCATAACAAAATTATCCACACCAGTATGGATAATGAAAGTCTTCATGCGATCTCTCCAATACTAATAATCATTTCCAACAAAAATAGGTTGTTTTGTTAGGTTGAGATTTTCTATAGAGCCAACATTGATTCCTGCCATCTTTTTGAAAAAATTCTTTCCACACGAAACGTGTTAATAGAAAAAGTATTTAAACAAGGAAAATTTACCTACGCTAGGGAAAAATAGAACAAGAGTATCTCTAAGAAAAAATGAATCTAAATATTATGAATCCAAAAAACCGTTTCCGTAAGATGAATTCTCTTCTGAATCTAATCGTGAGATTAATTCAGATTGAACCAATGCTCTGATACCAATTTTTGAATTGGTTTAGAGTATGAGGTTACTGACCTCTGATACCAATTGTTGAGATTGTATGTGAGTATGATATACTCTATAATAACAAATGTAGGATCTAAATAAAAGAGATACTGAATCAATTATCTAAAGATGCTCAAAATACAAGAGGGGGGGGGGGGGGTGAATTGGATTCTTTTAAAAAAACTTTTGGATATTTTAAATATTTTTATGCTTAATAAGATTAAACAAGGTAATTCACAAAATCTCTAGTTCTACACACTTGCTGGATTTCAGAAATATGATTTCGAGAATGTGAAACCAGAAAGATGGTTCTGGAATATGAAACTTAAGGAATGTTTATAAACATGAAAATTCTACCTTAAAGTGTATAGAATATAACGTAATTAGAGTACAAGTGTAAGGAATTATAAGATAATTATACTTTCCTCATCAATAAAAATGCACCGGAAAACATGTAAAAAAACAAGTAACAATTAGTAAATATTTTAACTCAAAGAGATGGGTATCAAACAACCTTGGATAAAGGTCCCTTGATTTATACTTTCATGAAAGTATGTCTTACTCACACTTGGGTTACCCCTCGATATGGAGATCAAAGTCTTTATTTCTATCCCTGCAAACCCCAACTTCATGGTAGTCAGCACCTCTGTCTTCCTCAGCAAGGAATCTCTCAACTTCAAGGTAGCTGGCACCTCTGTCTTCCTATCCCCAGAAGCCCTCAAATGTACTCAGAAACATTCAGAGTCGGACAAATAAAATATGAACAAGAAGTTCAGTATTCACAAAGCAATGAAATTCTCTCTCTAGAAATCACTTCAACATCAAGTAATCTCTAGATTGATCAACTTGTTGTGAGCTCTTTCAAATGAGCTCCTATTTATAGGCACAACTTCAATGGTCGACTCCCTCCTCCAATAGTTATATTTTTCCCTGAATTTTGGATGGACCTGTGCACGTGTCACTCAAACAACGATTAGTTTGTAACTGAAAGCACGACATCATTTTACTACAAAAATATGGTTACATAACCAAAATCATTATTCAAAGTGTAAGTAAATATAATTTTAAAGTCTAAGAAAAATTGAATTCAGAGTATATAATACATGGACATTTGGAATCTATTTTCTAGGAATTCATAACCTAGAATATATAGAATTATGGAGTCTAAATTTCAGAGAAATTCAGAATTTGAATTCACAAGAATTCAAAACCTGAACTCACAAAGTTCGGAGTTAGAGTTCATGAGAATTCAATTTCATAACTCATAAGAGTTCGAAGTTTGTATTCAGTGAACTCGAAGTCAAAACATTGAAAAGTTCATAACCAGAATTTGTATTCATAATTCAGAGTCAGAACTCAGGATAGTTCGTAATCAGAATTCATAATCAGAATTCGGAGTCAGAACTCAGAAGAGTTCGTAACCAGGATTCGTAATTAGAATTCAAAGTCCGAACTCAGAAGAGTTTGTAACTAGAATTCATAATCAGAAATCAAAGTTAGAACTCATAAGACTTCGTAAACTGAATTCTTGATCAGAATTCAGAGTCAAAACTCAAAAGAGTTCGTAACCAGAATACATCATCAGAATTATGAGAATTCAGATTCTAAAACAGAATACTTCATATCTAGGTATTTATAGGATTTCAAGGTATTGGTTCCAAACAGAATTTTACACTTAGAAAAATTATGATATGAACAATGAAAGCATGGTATGGATAAATATCCTTGGGGAATGAAGTTATCCCTTATAAAAGTAATACATAGGGTAAAAATAGATTTTCCTAGAGATTAGGTGTTTGTGATTTTCAAAACAAGAGGAATGGTAAATTCATAAGGAAACCTTAATGACTCAATCAATCTCTCCAAGTATGAAGGAATTAAAAATTCACAAGGAAAACCTTATTGACTCAACATACATAATATAAGAACAAATTTAATTTTTTAGATAAAAGAATTATTTTTCAAAAAATGAAATTTTACCACATTTTAATGGAGAACCATTTAAAGAAAAAATAATTAAAACTTTTATATTTTTACATTAATGAAATTAAATTCTTGTTTAGAAGTGAAATATAAAATTTTGTTTTGGAAAATGTTTTAGTACTTTTTTGATAAATTTCATATTTTGACGAATATTGAAAATTACTATGTTTTAATTGAAAACAACCTTTTTATTGAAAATAATTAATAGTGTTAATTTACACATTTGAATGGTTTTGAAGTATAACTAGATTATATTTTTATCATTTAAAACAATTTAGGCCATTATAAGTAATTTAACATTTAAATTTGACATGAACACATGTTAATCTTTTGATAATTTTTATTTCTTAAGAAACCGTTTTTTGGTTTTGACAATATGAATTAATTTTAAATTATTAATTAAAAATTATATATTTTTGAATTTGGTAAAATAGAATTAATTTTTGAATTCATAATATCAAAATTATCTTTTGGTTAATTTTTTGTATTTTTATAAAAACATTTAATTTTTGATGAATAGTGAAACACACTGCTTTATTATTTTAAAAAAATTATTTAAATAATTATCAATTTTATTTAAATTTATTTTATTTCAAAAAAAATATATAATACTAATATTAGTACAATGTAATTAATTAGAGTCATTTTATTATAAAAATAGATGTATAAAATTTTATTGAACCTTTTAACATCTTTTACCCACCTTCTAGGAGAATTTGCAAATTTGAATAAAACATAATTTTACTACTTCTATGAGTTGAATTTCAAAAATTTGAGACACACGACTGATATTAGTATGCAAAATGTGGTTTAGTAAGATGAAAATAATTTTTTGTGAATAGTAACTTTTGACTTTTATTTACCACAATTAAAAGTAAATAGGTTAATTAAAGGTTAAAATGATATTATAATTACCCTAAAATGTAACGCCCCGACTCAAAATACCCAGAGTCGATGCATTATTACATAAAATTGGAATGATCACAAAAGATCATGTCTTGAAATACCAATTAGTTTTGTAGCCTTGGAATTACTAGATACATTCATAAAGTTTACATTACATCATAAAGTGAAAAACTACAACAACATCTTGTCTCCATAGACCACACTCATATCCGCTCATACTATCCCTGCAGGTCAATCATAAAATACATCTTCATATCCTGGGAAAAATGAAGCATAGAAAGGGGTGAGCTTAGATGCCCAGTAAAGATAACAATACAGCAGAAACTTTCATAAATAAGCATAAACATTTAAGGCAATGTATAACTAAAACAAAAGCCTTTTAAACTTGAACTTCAGTATAATATGGAAAAAATAAAATGAAATAATTCCATTTACTTATTCACTTGGATATTTTACTAGTCAAATTATCACATGAAATATCACTATCCACTTTCAAAATGATGGAATGCATAATTCCAGACTATCATAACCACATAGTACATGCCTTGTGCCAAGACTAGAAATAAGATTTTATCAAGGCCTTGTGCGAACACACTATTTTGTCTCATGAGACCTATCGATGCATCGAGGAGCTATAGCGGGCTCTACCCGTCACATTCCAAGTCCAATGTATTCCTCATATGAAAATGTTAAAACATAACATAAACATTCATATTAAAACTAGCATAAGAAATATCAATACTTTATCCCTAAACCATAAATGATATTAAAATAATACATCCATAGTCAAACATATGACTAAACATTCAATACAATATAAAATATTTGTATCATAATAAATCATCTTTATACAAGTTTAAAACCCATCAAAGGAGGTTGACATAAATGAAAATGATTTGTAAAATTGTTTGAGAGAAATATCCCTTTTTCATGAAAACATTTAAAAGTCACTCAATATATAAAGGAAAAAATTTAATGACATTTTTTAATCAAATATTCCCATACCACATTGAATCTTTTGAATGGAATTAACATTTTAAAAACATTCATGTCCATATAAATAAATCCTTAAAAACCATTTTGAATACATGGACATTAATGAGAATGACTTAGAAGAATAAATATTTAAATCATTTGAAATGATGTTATTTTAAAAAGGTTCCTTAATATAATCCCTTTGAAAACTCTTTCATGAAACATGGACTTGGATAAAAAATATGTCTCATTACATACTTACGTAAAAAAAACTCGGATAAAAAAGAGATTGTGAAATTAACCCTTAAAAATTTAGTATCTTACGAAACATACACCCCATGAAAGAGTTATCATACAATGAATATGTAAATACACATAAATTAAAGTGTATTACACAAAGAATACAATTATGGTCAGTACATACACCACAAAAAATGTCATATTGGAAATATGGCACGAATCTCATGGGAATAAGGAGTGAGATGAAAACACCTTACCTTGTACTTTTCCTTGGTAGAGGGTAGGTTAACCTCCTGTATAATTGTGAAGTAATTGTTATTAAATTATTAAAGAATCATATACATTAATATGATATCATATATGATCTTCTAATATTGAGTTTTAGTATTATCATTGTTTTGGTGTTAACTGATTCGTTTCCTTTATATGCTTGGTTACGTAAGTCATGTTAGTTATGAGTATGATATATTTTATTTATATACATAATGATATTATGTCATCAAACATTATTTTTAACCATCAAATAAAAAAATTTCTTGAATGGATATGATTGGTAAATGAATCTCATCGCGTTCGTGGAGATGGTAATCCGTACGTACACACGAACACTACTTCCATTTCATTTTTCATTTTAAAAGGAATCAAAACCAAATGATACATAGGTATATTATTATTATAGTATAATATAATATCTTATATATGTTACTTAATTTCATTAACACAATCCTTTATACATTCCATGTATGGTATGAATGAGTCATATCACTTTGAGGGGGCGGTAGTCTGCACTTCCTCAAATAAAATTATCGTATATATATACAACATGAAATGAATAATGGTATGACATAAAATGGAATTACAAAAGATTATATATAAAATATATATCATTAATATCATATTTAATTATAGTTCCATCATAATGGCCACCATGAGAGGTGGTAGGAGATAATTGAACAATCATCGTTTCGTGAGGCGTTTGGTTCTCATCCACAAAAACATTATGTTCTTCACCCATTAGAAGGAGGTGTGCGTAAGTGTAGTTTGAATACTTTTCATAAAAATATCCTAGTATATTTATTATACATATTTTGTTACAAAATAATATATAATAAGAAGAGTTTAGGGTTTGGAGAAGTAAAATAAAAAAAAGCAGCTAAGAGAAATCATTACCTTTAATTTGGGTAACTCCCTTTGGTTTGAACCAAAAAGGACACTTGAAGTTACTTCTGCCAAAGGTAATGCTTCTAGGAGGAGGAGGGGGATGTATGGAGCTTAATTTGTCATAGGTTGTATGAGACAAAAGGCTTTATAGGTGTGAGTAATTGGTTAGAAGTTGTGTCCATTTATAAGGGGGGGAGGGGCTCTTTAGGAAAGATTGAAAATATTATTTAATTATATAATGATATTCGGTTTCTAAAGGTCCAAAACTCATTAAAGTTTAATATAAGATTACTCATGATCTAAATGAAGTCATCCAATAATAATTTTACTGGTTTAGGGTTTTATTAAAGTCTTTATAATCTTATTTATTTAAATCATTTTTTAATGAGGTAAACACTACATCATTATTGTGTCATAAATAATTTTGTTTATTAGACGTCTAAAAATTATAAAAAATATCATGTTGTAGGAAATTATTTTATATTTCTAATGAATATTTATTGAAGAAAATATAACATACATAATCTTATTTAAAAATTGTTTTTCTAAAAGATTAATGCTTATGCCATTTTTTTATTTACTTTAACTAAATTAATATAAAGTGTCATTATCAATTACAAGTGGCTCCATGGGGTCCCAAAATCTACCCAAAGATGCCCATGGTTGGATATTTATCAAAAAATATGGTTAGGATGCGTTTTTGGGTAATTTAGTATTATTATAATACTATTTTTACCATTGTTTACCTGATTTACCCTTTAACCATGGTAAAACAAATATTTACCGAATTATTCAAAATATGTAAAAATAAAAGTTACCTATTTACAAAATTTAGAAATCCTGATTCTAAATATGGAATCCATTTTTCTAAATTCAAAATATATAAGTTGAAGAAATTAATTTAAAATTAATTCCTGGTGTCGAATCAAAAAGCGTGTTATTAACAAATAATAACTATCAAAACATTGACACTTTCTTATATCCATTTTAAATATGAAATTATGTCCAATGTAAAAAATTGTATTAAATGGAAATATTATAATCTTTTTATAATTTAAAATCACACAAATTCATAATTTATAACTATTAATTATTTCGATTAAATTTTTATTTATTTAAAATTTAGTAATTTTCAATATTCATCAAAATATGAAAGTTATCAGAAAAGTACCAAAATTTCGCCCTAAGATAATTTAGATAATACAAATCCAAAAATTAATTATATTTTACCAAATTCAAAACATAAAAGTTTAATTTATTAATTTTAAATTAATTCCCGCTGTTAAAACCAAAAGTCGTATTTTTAAGAAATAATAACTATCACAAGTTTGACACTTGTTTACGTCCAATTTCAAAGTGAAAATACTTATAATGACTATAATTTAATTAAATGGTAAAAATATAATCTATTTATACTTACAAAAAATTAAAATGTATAATTTAATGATATAAATTATTTTGATTAAATAAGTTGTTTTTAGTTAAAATATAGTATTTTTCACTATTCACCCAAATATGAATGTTATCAGAAAAAACACCAAAAAATTATTGAAACAAAATTATTATGTCCCGATTCTAAATAAGAATTTTATTTTATTAAATTGAATATATAATAGTTTCAAATATTGGATTTTAAAAGGCTTCACCATTAAATGGCGGTAAAATTTCATTTTTTTTTAAAAATTTCTTTTATATAAAAAAATGTATTTGTTCCTACATTATGTCTAAGAAACTCATAATATGTATTCTAAAATTATAAGGATTATATAAAGTTCAAAATTTAGTTAATACTATTCATAACCGCTTTTGAACAGCTTGTTTGGTTAGTCATGGTGCGCTAGAACTCGGTGTTGCGTGTAATGCAAGTTATTGAATTAAATTGAAGAAATAACATACAATGAAATTTTGGGGTGTTACATAAAACATGTCATAATTCTTTTTTATATGTGTATTTTGACCAAAAAAAACCTTAGGAATTAAAAATTTTCCTTTAGGTCCACTTGGATTTGATTAGGACATTTATTATTATTTTATTTAAAGAAGAGTTAAATGTTTTAAATTCAAAGTTTAATAACTAAACCATTTTAAATATATGGTTACACAGAATATAAATTCAAATATAAATATTCAATATAAAGATCAAAATAATTCATACAAAATGGTATTTTATTTAGAGTTTTTAGACATGAAATAATTTAATTTATTTATGATACAATGATGTAGCAGTAATTATCTTATTAATGATAGAGTAATATAAATTGTATTTTAAATATTAAACTAAATATATTTTCTATGGTTTTATGACATCAAAGAATTGTATAGGTAAATATTACATTTTTGGGTTAATTAAATATATCGTGTTTGAAGTAATCAAGTTGTGATGACTTTCACAAAAACCAAATACCAAATAATGTCAAAATTGACATAAATTAATTTTTAAAAGAAATACAATATTATTGGTTGACATAATATTCATAAAAATCCAAGGTTTGAAAAAAGGGAATAAATAATATTATATATGTCATTAATTAACCACATGAGGTTATCTTGGAAGATTAGAGTAATTTTATTAACCATATAGTGTAAGAATACAAGAAAACACGGTAAAAGTTAAAATATTTAACTGAGAGTTAAATTTAAAAGATAAGGTTAATATGGTGACTTAAACCTGTCTAAAACCTATTGGTTGAGTGGTTTTCGTCCCATACCCAAATAATCCTAGAAATAAATCTTTTTGGATCCATTAGATACCGAAAATTATTTTATTATAAAATAATATTTCAAGCATTTCCTAAAGTGACCCTCACATCTCTTATAAAAGGTTACATCCCCTTATATCAAAATCACACCTCTAATTCCCTTTGTCTCAGACAAAACCTGCCCAAATATCCTCCCAACATCCCTCAAATAATCCTAGAGTTCTCAAATTGATCATAAATCCATCATAAATATACCTTCTGATCAACTCAAAAGGGAACACCGGAAGAAGAGTTAATAATTTCACCACCCTCTTTTATGATCTTTCCATCTTCCACTTCCCCTTTATTTGTTGTTTCCATACGAAAATAATAAAATAAGTACCTCCTAAATACTATGATGTTATTATAAAAATTTTACAACCATATTTTTTATTCTATCCATCCTCTAAATGACAAAGTCACCATACATGAGTACGTATGTCTTACCGTCTCCACATCGTGGAGTAGTTTGTTATTCAAACCCTTAATTATTTGGATTAGTATAATAATGAGTATAACTACTGTAAATAATAAATGTATCATGTTAATGATTATTTATATAATATATACCATACAATTAATATTATTTCTATATCAATATAATGATATTGTTTCTTGTGCATACGTACGAATTACAGTCTCCACGACGCAATGAGATTCATTCCCACGTTCACCATTCAATGATGATTATAAAAATATATATTAATAATAATTTTGTAATATATGAAATAAAAATGATAATGGATATATATATATATATATTTATATTTATGTATGTATGTACTTACATATATCTTATTCACTTACATCCGTTCAATACGATGTGAAAACGGAAACAACATTTATGCGTATGTACAACCTACCGTCTCCATTAATGGTGCCTTCCATTTTAGATATCTATCTATTATAAATTTTTATATTCTAAATATATGCGATGTATAAATCAAGGTTTATATTCTTGAAGTATTTAAATATTGATCTAAATGATACCATCAAGAATAACAAGTTAAAACACATACGATAAATAAAGCAATTATTACCCAAAATGTTAATTTAACATGGAAATAATTATTAAATGGGTAGTATAATGTCATAAATGAATCATGTATGATATAATAAATATGAATATGGTTCTGGTATAATTTAGTAACAAACTATGATTATTATATAGAAGGTTAAATGTACCATCAACTAAAGAAAAGTACAAGATAAAGGTTAATTTCACAATATCTTTATTATTTGAGGTTGTTTTTACATTAGTATCTACTAAGAAATATTTATTATCCATTTCCATATTTCATAAATGTTTTTTCAAAGGGATTATTTTTAATGTAATTTCTAATAAGACATCATTTTGAATGTTTTAAAGTCTTATTCTTCTAAACCTATCGCATTAATGTCAATTTTTTAAAAAAAATGTATTTAATGATTTTTTATATGGACATGAATGTTTTAAAATGACTATTCCATTCAAAAGATTCAAAGTAGTATTAGACACTTTGATGCAAAACTATATTATAAATGAATTACTTTATATGAATTTTAAATGATTTCATGAAAAAAGGATATTTCTCTCAATGATTTTTAGGGATCATTTTCAACTATGTAAACTTCCTTTACGAGATATATTTCTTGAATAATGTTGATTTATTATGATACAAATATTCCAAGTTTTATTGAAGGTTTTCTGATATGTATGAAATTAGATGGGTTATTTTTATACCATTCATTATTTATAGATAAAGTATAGACATTTTGTATGCAAATTTTAATATGAAAGTTTATGTTATGATTGATCTTTTTTATGAGTAATGCATTGGACTTAATACGTGACAGTCGGAGCCCGCTATAGCTCCTCGATGAATCCGTAGGTCTCATGAGACAAACTGGTTTCTTGGAATAGGGTACTGAAAAAATCTTATTTGTAGTCTTGGAATAAGGCCTTCACTATGTGGTTATGATGTCTGGTATTATGCATTCTATCAGTATGAAATTTTCTATTGTTATTACATGTGATTATTCGAATAGTAGAATATTCATGTGAATAAGTAAATGTAATTATTTGATTTATCATTGGCAAATTATGCTTATGTTTAAGTTTAAAAGTATTCTGTTTTAGTTTTATACATTTCCTCAAATATTTGTGCTTATTTGTGAATGTTTTTTCTATATTGTAATCCATATTAAGAATCTGAGCTCACCCCTTTCTATGTTTTATTTTTCCCAGGATGTGAAGAAGTATATTATGAATGACATACAAGGATAGTCTAAGGGATATGAATGTGGTTAATGGAGATAATGTTGTTGTTGTTTTTCATTTTATAATGTAATGTAATGTTCATGTATGTAATCTATTTTCCATAACTACTAAACTGATCGGTCCTTCGGGACATGATTCCTTGTAATCATGCGAATGTATTAAAATAATACAAGACTCTGGGTAATTGGGGTTAGGTAATTACATGTACAAAATAATCATTCAAGATTACTTAAACAATAATCAATATGGAATGGTAAATGTCTAAATGAGCATTCATTTTAATCAATGAAATGGGAATAGAATGATTCCATGGATAATATCAATATAATAATTTCATATAAAAATATAAAAAATAATAAAAAATAATGAAATTTAAATTTAATGTTTTCTTGATCATGGAAATGTTCCAAAAAAAATTTATATATGGATATGTATACATTAAAACCCATTTTAGAAGCTTGTATGACTATTTTTTTCTCATGGGTCCTCTAAATACATTGAGGGGTATTTATAATCATGATCAACCCATAACATCCTGAAAACTTCATTCCCCATATATTGAATAATAAATTTTATTCAGTAACAATATGCCTTATCAATTATTATCTACATTGATTAATGAATATATAATATAAGTACCACTCGCACAAAACAAAATTCATAGTAAAACACCATATATGGATATGGTATATAGTTTAGGCCAGAAGAAATTACATGACACAAAAAATATATAGATATTGAAGTGGAAGGTATTTTCTCATGAATGATGATCATGATAATGTTAATATCTCAACTAAAATTTATTTACCAAAAAAATTAAAATGTGATTAAAGTTGATATTTTGGAAATATAGGTTTTTTAAAAAAATCTTGTCTTTTGAAGAATAGTTGAAACAGGTTGAAATAAATTTATAATAAATTTTCATTAAATATTTTTATTTTCACAACCATTGGAAACTTATAGAATAAGATAAATAGTATAAAATAGTTGTAGTGGTAGGAAAATATGATAATATAATATACATTAAAGAAAATTTCTTTTTATTTTTTTAAAAAAATTATAAAATTAACCTTTAGAGAAGAACTATAAATATTCTTTTAAAAATATAATAAATAAATGATAATAGAAACTATCATTAATAAATTGTTTTATTAATTATATTTGACATTTATAAAAAAATTTGAAAAATATTTACATGTAACTAAAATATTCCGAATCAAGAAAATATGATATTTTATATCAAATATTTCATTAAATGATTCATGTTAAAAAGGATGTAAATTAAATAAGAAAACAAATAATCCCATTAAATATAGAGAAGATAATAAATCAAATTTATTTAATGAAAGATAAATTATATTATTCTATTAAGGAAAATATAAGAAATCCCAGAAAATTAGATTGTGAAATGAACTTTAACCTCTTTTATAAAATTTAAATGGATACCCCTTAAAATACAAAACATAAAATTAAACTATAAATATAGTTAATAAATATATATGTATGTTATATAAATAAAAAGTGATATATATATGTCACATAAATTAAAATATGTGTACATTACCAAATATGAATCATTTGATTGGAAAATGAGGTAAAATAAGATACTTCAAGATTTTACTATGTTGAATGTAACACCACAAGCTTCCATGATACGTTTAACTTTGAATAATACAATAGATTCTATTGTACACAACTTCAAGTTCAAACACACCACAACCAATCAAACTAGACGTTATGAATAGTAATACCCACTTTTTGAAATTTTATAAATTTTATCATTCAAAATTGACTTCATTTTTGGATTCGGAATATCAAAATTAGCTAGGGGTGAATTTTGTGTATTTTTCTGAATACTTTCAATTTTTGATTAATAGAGAAAAACACTACGTTATTGTTTAAAACTGACATTCTAATTAAATATTTAATTATTTTATATAAATTTATTTGAGGTCAAAATAGATATATAATACATATATATGTTCAACGTAATTCATTGGAGTCATTTTATAATAATTTTAGATATATAAAATTTTATCGAACTTTTATCGTCTTTTACTCGCCTCCTAGGAGCATTTTAAAAGATGTATAAAACTTTATTTTACTTCTTATGTGAGTTTAATTTCAAAAATCTAAGATACAAAGTTAATATGATTAATTAAAATGTGGTTTCATAAGATAAAAATAATTTTATGTGAATATTAACATTTTACTTTTATTTACCACGGTTAAAATAAAATAGGGCAATTAAGGGTAAAAAGATATCATAATTACCCTAAAACATGTCCCAATTCTATTGGATAAGTATAATTCGACCAAAAACAACCTTAGTAATAAAACATGAACCTCTTTGGTCCACTTGTATTAGAGTAAAACATTTATTATTATTTTATTTAAAGAAGAGTTAAAAGAGTTTAAATCAAAGTCTAATAACTAAAACATATTTAATATAGTGTTATACATTAGATAAATTCGACTATAAATATTTATTATAAATATAAAAATATTTCTTAAATAATGGTATTTTATTTATAATTTTTAGTAATTGAATAATTAAATTAATTTATGACACAACGATGATGAATTAATTACTTAATTAATGAAATATTAAAACAATTGATTTTATAAATATCCAAATAAATATAATTTGAGAATTTTGATGAATTAAAATAATTTTTTAGGTCAATATAACATGTTTAGATTGACTAAATGAATCTATTTTGAATTAATAAAGTATTTTGGACTTTAACAAAAATTAATTACTAAATAGTGTCAAAATTGACATAAAAGAGTTTTTATAAAAAATATTATATTATTAATTGATATAGTATTTCAAAAAATCTAAGGTCCATACAAATGGATTAGATAAGGTCATATATCTAAATAATGAACATCTCGGTGTTCTCATTGATGTTTATAATATGTTTATTAACCATATAATATAATAATACAACGAGACATGGTAAATGTCAAACTATTTTACTAAGAGTTAAATATAAAAGATAAGGTCAATATGGTGACCCAAACCTATCTAAAATCTATTGGTTGAGAGTATTTAGAACCATATCAACCTTATACAATAAATGAATTATTTTTGAGACATTATAAACCAAATATAAATTTATTATAAAATAAAATTTTATGTTTTTTTAAATGTGCCCCTCTACACTCTTATAAATGGGCACTTCCCCTTATCTCAAATTAAAACCTAAAAATACATTTGGCTTGGCCAACCCCTAAGAAATATCCTCCCGACTTCCCACAGTTCATCCTAGTGCCTTCCTTTGGTCAAAATTCTAACTTAAAGAGCCCTTTTGAGCAAATCAAAAGGAAGAACCCAAAGAAGAGATAAATATTCAATCACCTCTGTCAATATCTTTTCTTCTTCCACTTCCTCTTTACTTGTTGTTTACATTCTAAAATAATAACTCTAGTATATTATATATAATATGATGTTGTTATAAATATTATGAAACCATATTCATTATTCTATCCATCATATGAATGAAAAATTCAACATACGTGCGTACGTACGACTTACTGTCTCCACGTCGTGGTGTAGTTTGTCATTCAACACTTCACTATTTGGATGGTTATAATAATGATGTATAATTAATTTAAATAATTAATATAACATGTTAATTATTCATTATATATGATATACCATACAATTACAAATCATATCACTATAAATATAATGATATTGTCGCTCAGGTGTACTTACGGATTATCGTCTCCACGAACGCGATGAGATTCATTCCCCATAATAACCATTCAAGACTAATTTTAATTTGATGATTAAAAATAATGTTTAAATACCTGATATCATTGTAGATATGAATAATATATATCCTATCGATAACAAACACGACTTATGTATCAAAACATATAAAGGAAAATGAATTAGTTAACACCCGAAACGATGATAATACTAAAATATTATTAACAAAGAAATATTAATAGATCAAATATGATATCATATTTAGGGATATGGTTCTTGTATAGTTTAATAACAATAATTTTTCAATTATACAAGTGGTTAACATACCTTCAACCAAGGAAAAGTACAACGTAAGGGTTAGTTTTAAAATCTCTTTACTTATCTGAGGTTGTTAATACGTAAGTATCTACTGGGACCTCTTTATCATCCACATCCGTGTTTTCTTAAAAATGTAATTCAAAACATTATATCTATTTACTATAATACGGGTTAAAATAATTTATACCCTTATTTGACTATATTTGTTTTTAAAGGATTTTTTTTTCATTTTTCAAAAAAGGTACTTTATGTCCTTTTCCACAAAAATAATGTAAGAATGTTTTTTTTAACTTATACGGCGGGTGTTGCTATTTTCTGCCGTTATAACATCATCAAAGATTCCATTAAAAGTTTATAAGGATGTTTTCAAAATATATTTTATATTTAAAATTATGTGACTCTTAAATTATTTCAAAATAGAAAGATATATTTCTCTAAAATAGTTTTGATTTCATCTACGTCCAAATCCTTTGAAAAATGTTACACTTGTTTGATGTTTATTTATTATGATATCAGTCTTCCATAATGTATTTATGGTTTTGTGAAATTTTTGACTGTGGATGAGTTATTTTTATGCCATTAATTGTTTATGTTTAAAGTATTTCCATTTCATATACTAGTTTTAATACGAATGTTAACGATATATTTCATCATCTTCTTATGATGAATGTGTTGGACCAGTATATTCTGGGTTGGGGACCGATTAAAGTAAGCCCTCCAGGTTGGAGTCCAGTTAAAGAAGACCCTCAAGGTTGGGGTTCAGTTACAGAGGCCCTCCAGGTTAGAGTCCAGTTATAGAGGCTCTTTAGGTTGTGGACCGATTATAGTTAGCGGCTAGATCCGGGCATGCGGCCTTAACACAGAAATTAAATTCCAGCATTATGAATTCCATCATTATGAAAGTGGCTATTGATATTTCATGGGAATATTAAACTAGTATAATATCCACGTGAATAAGTAAATGTAATTATTTTATTTATCATTTTCCATATTATACTGATGTTCAATTTTAAAAGGCTTTTTTTAGTCTTATACATTACCTTAAATTTTCATGTTTTTTATGAAAGTTTCCGCTATATTGTTATTCTTACTGAGCATCTAAGCTCACCCATTTCTATGTTTTATTTTTCCCAGGATGAGAAGAAGTATATTATGACTGACCTACCTAGATATTATAAGGGATATGAGTGTGGAATAAGGAGACAATTTTGCTGTAGTTTTTCATTTTATAATGTATTTTAAAACTTATGAATGTATCTAGTATTTCCATGGCTACTAAACAAATCGGTCTTTAGAGACTTGATCTTTTGTGATCATGCCAATATTATGTAATAAAGTACCGACTATGGGTAACTAGGTTATGGATGTTACTATTAGTATCAGATGTTTTTTAGTACAAACCTTGGAAATTAGATTTAGATAAACTTTAATTAGAGCACATTACCCAAAGATAATCTTTGAGGATTATTATAGAAAAACATTGTATAAATTTTGTATTGTAGAGATTTTTTTTATGTAATACATCCCTATATGGATACGAGTCAGTAGAGGTGGCTCTGGCACTTACATAGTAAGGGGTAAAACCTAGAAACACCACTTTGAGCTAGACTCGAATGAGAACTGGTGCACGACAATGGGCCTTGCTCCAGTCTCGGTTATGACACACCCGGGGGATATGCTTAGGATAATTCTCATTTTATTTAGAAACCATTATAAATTGTTTATGAGTATATACTTCCTCAAACAAATATTTTTAATTATTATGAATTATATCCATAAACTGTTCAATTTATGTTAACTGTTTTAAGAGATTGCAATTAAGTATTTTGATTCAGAAACTAATCTAGTGTATTCCATTTTTTAGAAATGACACCTAGTGGAAAGAATGGAAACCATATCAATGCATGCAATCCATGTAGGGATTTCAATCCTACTCAAGATAATTATAGTGGATATGGTGATGAAACTAGTGCTAATAAACTTATCACCATACTAGGAAAATCACCCAGGTTATGAATAGTAACCTTACTCATATGGAGCACCCTGATCCACAATGCAGAGGATCAACGTTAGACCACTTCACGAGGAAACAACCATCAAAATTCAATAGGAGTACAAATCCATTCGTATATGAGCAATGGATAAGTTTCTTAGAGAAAAAATATTTCATTCTTTAGGGAGTAACGGAAGTGAAAAGGTTGTTATGGTAGTTAATCGCCTCATGGGAGATGTCGATAAAAGGTAGTCATTGATTCAAAACACAAAATAAGATTATGAAGTATCAAAATTGGAATGGAGGGAGTTTAAAGAGTTTTTTTTAGAAAAATATTTTCCTCATGACCATCGAGCAGATATGGAAAAAAATTCTTCAATCTGAGACAAAAGGAGGATGAGAATGTCACAAAATACGAGGATAACTTTACAAGGATAGCAAGGCATGCTGAAGATTATATACGTAACCTTAAAAGTAAGAATGATCATTTATTTTATGGGTTAATACCATTTCTCCATCAAGCATTATTCTCAAAATCCATCTCATCATACGAAGATATTTCCTCATGTGCTATCAATATTGAAAAGGAATTTTATGTGTCATACAAATTTAAAGCAAAGTAAGAATTTCAGAACAACCTACTTTGGCTGACCGAGCCTAGGTTTCTTCTCTGCCTAGTCCTTCTCTTATTGAAGTTGTTGATAAAACTTCATTTTATTCGCCAAATGATCCATATACTGTTAATCATGCCCCTATTGAAAGAGCAGACCAGTCTCCTATTTTGACTGTTCTGGGAAATATAGTCCAGAACAGTGCTACATTGGTGGATGCTCCTGTTTTGAATGTCCTCACAAATATCTGCTCTGATGCTCCTGACTCTCACCATGGGGAGGCTGGAATGACTATTAATACTATTATGACTACTCAGCTGGAGTCACCCGTCATAGCTGGAACCCCAGAAATGTTGAAGAAAAATCTTGATGTGATGGTGAGTAAGGAATCAGGAGCTCCTTTTTTGTAGGAAACTGTTTGTGTGCAGGAAACTTTAGGAAAAGAAGATCAGAAGAAGAAAGGCATTGATGAAGAATGGCACCATGCAAGAACCCTAATCCAAAAGAGGAGATAAAGGAAAGAACAAATGAAGAGGAAGGAAGAGGCTCAAGGGAACAACTCTGATGAAGATGTAGAATCACTGATACAGTAAGCCAACGAGATACAAGAATCCTATAATGGAGGAAGAGGAAGAGGAAGATGATGTATTAACATCACGCTTTGGAATGAGATGAGGGATAAAGAACGTATCATAGGGGACAAGCTGAGGAAAAATCTTGGAATCCATGATAAAGAGAGTTAAGTTTTTCTTTTTTCATTCCCTATTTTGTATTTCTTTTGACTTTCTTTTTCTCAATAATATTACAGGGCTTTTCCCTTTAAAAAAATCAAAGTAATAGAAGAAGAGATCTACTGAACACTCTGTAAATGGAAATAAGGGGAAGAAGGAAAAATATAAATATCTATCTGGTAGTAAATATGGGAAGAAACACCCTGATACTTTCCTAAAGGGAATGGGAGTCTGTTATAAGTGTGGTGAAAATGGCCACCAAGCTCGTGATTGAAAAGGGAAGAAAGAGGTCGTCAATGTTGATTGCTACAATTATAGAAAAAATGGGCATTATGAAAATGAATGTCCTATGCATCAGGGAAACATACCTCAGAAAAGGCCAAGGGATCAAATCCAAGCTTATGTGAAAACTACTACTGAGGTTGAAGCTCCAAAAGACGTGGTGGAAGGTAATTTAAGGGTTTACACAGGTTTAGCCAATGCTTTATTTGATTCTGAATCCATGCATTATTTCATATCTTTCCAATTGGCTAAGAAAATTAGATATTTTCAATTTGACTTAACAAAGGTGTTGTCAGTCAAAACACCCGAGAGAAGTATCATTGCTACAATGTTTTGTGAATCAGTTCCTATTAGAGCATATAAATGTTCCTTAACTGCTGATCTCATTGTCATACCCATGATTGAATTTGATATAATCCTTGGTATGGACTGACGTTCGTACCATGATGAAAAAATTTATTGTAAGAAGAAGGAGGTTATAATTATCGATGATGATAATGAGTACCTTATCTTTAGCAAATAAACATCACCACCTAATTCTTATCTAGATCCACACCTAGTAGCTTAACTAAATTCAATTATTGGTGAGGAAGAGAATAAAATAGTTTTGGGTAAGGAAAGGAATGTTTAAATAGAGGACATGCCTATTATGCAATAAGATGTTTATGTGTTTCTTGAAGATTTATCCAAACATCCTCCAGAACAAGAAATTGAGTTTTCAATTGATTTAATTCCTAGTTCATGGCCCATATCGAAGACCCCTAATAGAATGGTCACCATGGAATTAGTGGAACTAAATAACTAACTAGAGGAATTGAGTTACAAGGGATTTATTCACCCTAGTGTTTCTCTATGGGGATCCCCTGTTATTTTTGTTAAGAAGAAAGATGGACCTATGAGGTTCTCCATTGACTACAGGGAGATTAATGCCATAAAAATAAAGACCAAGTATCCCCTACCTCACATTGATGAATTATTTGACCAACTTCATAGACATCAATATTTTTCAAAGATTGAACTTTGATCTGGATATCATCAGTTGTGTGTGAAAAAGGAAGACATTCCGAAAACCGCATTTCGAACTAATTACAGGAATTACGAGTTTATAGTAATGCCTTTTGTGATGACTAATGCACCCTCTGTTTTCATGGATCTAATGAACAATGTTTTCAAGGAATATATTGATGAATTTTTAGTGATATTTATTGATGATATCCTGGTATACTGAAAAATATATGAAGATCATTAAAATCACCTACACACTATTTTAAAAACCCTCAAAAGAAATGAATTATATGGGATGTATAGCGGGTGTGAAATATGGCTTCAAGAGATTTCATTTCTTGGCCATATTGTCTCTAAGGATGGAATCTCTGGTTATCCTTCAAAGACTAGATCAATCCAAGAATGGCTAGCACCGACGAGTATAAATGAGGTACATAGTTTTATTGGTTTAGTAGGTTATTATCAGCATTTCTTCCAGAATTTTTCCCGATTGGCAAACCCATTATCCAAGAACACACGTAAAGGGGTTAAATTTGTTTAGAAAAAAGAGTGTGAAGAATTTATTGAGGAACTGAGGAGAAGACTATTCAATTATCTTATCCTGACTCTACCATTATAGAATGATGGGTTTTTTTTATAGTGATGCTTCAAAGAAAGGACTTGTATGTGTCCTTATGTAGAATGAAATAATTTTTTCCTATGCATCACGACAGCTAAAAATTCATGAAACAAAACAATCCCACTCATGATCATGAGTTAGAAGCCATAATACTTTCTTTGAATATTTAGAGACACTATCTCTATGGTAAAAAATATAAGATATATATCGATCACAAGCGTTTGAAGTATATTTTCTCACATAAAGAACTCAACATGAGGCAAAGACGATGGCTTGAACTACTCAATGATTTTGTTTTCACTATACACTACAACCCAGTGAGGGCAAATAAGGTGGTAGATGATTTGAGTAGAAATGATCATGGAGTTTTGAAAAATATGAGAGTTGAAAGATATCCTATTTTCATGGATATAGTAAAGATCGATATGGGAATAATCATGGAAGGTGAAACATCAATACTTTTTCAAATGGTTGACAAAAAATCTTTATTACAAAGGATAAAAAGTTATCAGGATGATGACGATGAATTTTAAAAGAAAATTAAAGCTATGAACGATGGGAGATTGATCAAATTTGTATATGAAGATTTGATTTTGAAATTTGGGAAGATATATTGTGTTCCTGATATACCTGATCTAAAAAGGGAATTCTTGGATGATGATCATAGCACTAATTTTTCTATACACCCTAGAAGTACTAAGATATATAGAGATTTGAATGAAAATTTTTGGTGGGACAACTTGAAGAGAGTGATTGCTGACTTTGTGTCGAGATGTATGGTTTGTCCACAAGTGAAAGCTAGAAGACAAAATCCTAGAGGAGTCATGAAACCTCTTCCCATACTTGATTGTAAATGGGATGATATTACAATGGACTTTGTCATGGGGCCACCAAATACTCCAAGAAGGAATGACACAATATGGGTCATTATTGATCATCTTACCAAGTCATCTCATTTTCATGCTATAAGATAAGATTTAGCACTTGAATGTTTAGAAATACTATATATCAATGATGTTTTAAGACTTCATGGAGTACCTTTATCGATTGTTTCTGATCATGATCCCCATTTTAAATCAAGATTCTGGAAAAGTCATCAGAAGGCCCTGGAAACTGAACTTCGTTCGAGCACTGCCCACCACCCTCAAACTGATGGAAAATTATAACAGACTATTAAAACCTTAGAAGACATGTTTTGATCTTTATCACTTGTCTTTCATGGTTTGTGGGATCAATATTTACCTTTGATATAATTTTCCCATAACAATAGTTTCCATTCAAGTATTCTGATGGCACCATATGAAGAATTATATGGCAAGAGATGTCACACACCAAATATTTGGGATGTTGTTGGTGAATAAAAACTAGTAGGCCTAGAACTTGTTGAGGAAATAATGGAAAAGGTTAAGGTTATCCAAACTCACATCAAAGCAGCACAAAGTAGGCATAAGAGATATGCCGATAACCAAAGGATTTGGAATTTCAGTTAGGAGACCATATTTTCTTGAAGGTATCCCCATGGAAGGGAGTTATACAATTCTGTAAGAAGGGTAAACTAAGTCCCAGGTACATCAGACCTTTTGAAAGACTAGAACGAATTGGGGTTGTAACATACCCTTTGGCAATGCCGCCAAGTCTCTCCAAAGTTCATGATGTGTTCCACATATCACTATTGAGAAAATAAATGCCTGGCCTAATGCATGTACTCAAATATGGGAAAATTGAACTAGAACCTGATCTATCTTATTGTGAAAAGCCTGTCAAAATTTATGATACCAGAGAACAAGTGCTGAGAAACCGGATGACTCGTCTGGTAAAAGTTATATGGAGAAATCATAATATGTAAGAGGCAACATGGGAACCCGAGGAACTTATGATGAATAACCACCAAAACCTTTTTATGCTGTAATATTCTAGAAATTTAGAGGATGAAATTATTTTAAGGATTGGAGAATGTAACACCCCAAGCTTCCTTCTACGTTTTCCTTTGAATAATACAATAGCTTGTGTGGTATGCAACTTTGAGTTAAAACACACCACAAACTATTAAACTAGATGTTATGAATATTAATACCCACTTTTTTGAAATTTTATAAATTTTATCATTCCAAATGGAATTCATTTTTGTATTTTAAATATCAAAATTAATTTATGGTTAATTTTTGGTATTTTTCTAAAAACATTCAATTTTTAATGAGTAGTGAAAAACACTTCTTTATTGTTTAAAACCGACTTTTTAATTAAATATTTAATTATTTCATTTAAATTTTTTTAAGGTCCAAATAGATACATAATACCTATATATGATCAATGTAATTTATTGGAGTCATTTTATAATAATTTTAGATATATAAAAATTTATCAAACTTTTACCGTCTTTTACCCGCCTCTTAAGAGCATTTCCAAATTTGTATAAAACTTAATTTTACCACTTCTGTGATTTTTATTTAAAAACTATGAGATACATAGTTAATATATGTAAATAAAATTTGGTTCAATAAGATGAAAATAAATTTTGGTGAATAGTAACATTTACTTTTATTTACCATAGTTTAAAGTAAATATAGTAATTAAGGGTAAAAATTAAATCATAATTACGCTAATAAATGTGATACTTTTATTAGATAAGTATAATTCGACCAAAAAACCTTTGAATAAAATATGAAACTTTTTGGCCCACTTGGATTAGATGAGGACATTTATAATTATTTTATTTAAGGAAGAGTTAAAAGAGTTAAAATCAAAGTCTAATAACTAAACCATTTTTAATATATGGTTATACATAAGATAAATTAGACTATAAATATTCGTTATAAAGATAAAAAATTTAATACATAATGGTATTTTATTTATAATTTTTAGACATTGAATAATTATATTTATTTATGACATAACGATGATGTAATAATTACTTTATTAATGAAATATTAAAATAATTGATATCATAAATATCAAAATAAATATAATTCGAGAATTTTAATTAATTAAAATAATTTTCTAGGTTAATATGACATGTTGGAATTTACTAAATGAATCTATTTTGAATTAACAAACTTTTTAGGACTTTAGAAAAAATTAATTACTAAATAGTGTCAAAATTGACATAAAAGATTTTTTAAAATAGATATTATATTATTAATTTATATAGTATTCCTAAAAATATAAGGTCCATTCAAATGACATAGATATGGTTATATATATAAATAATGAACCACTTGGGGTTATCTTTGATGTTTATAGTAAGTTTATTAACCATTTAATATAAAATACAAAGAGACATGATAAATGTCAAACTATTTAACTAAGAGTTTATTCTAAAAGATAAGGTTAATATGGTGACTCAAAACTATCTAAAACCTATTGGTTGGGACGATTTTGACCAATCCCCACCATATACTCTAAATGAATAAGTTTTGAGACATTATAAACCTAATAAAAATTTATTATAAAATAATATTTTACGTTTTTTCAAATGTTCCCCTGACCACTCTTATAAAAGGGCACTTCCCCTTCTCTCAAATTCACACCTCCAAATCCATTTCGCTTAGCCAAACCCTACCCAAATATCCTCCCAAATTTTATAAATTCATCGTAGAGGCCTTTTTTTGGTCATAATGCCAACTTAAAGTTCCCTTTTGATTAAATCAAAAGGAAGAACCCGAGGAAGAGGTAAATATTCCACCACCTCTTTCAAGTTCTTTTCTTCTTCCACTCACTCATTCCATGTTGTTTACACTATAAAATTATAAATTTTATATATTCTATATACTATGATGTTGTTATAAAAATTATTCAACCATATTCATTATTCTATCCATCATATGAAAGACAAAGTCACCATACTTACGTACGTACGACTTACTGTCTCCATGTTGGGGTGTATTTTTTCATTCAACACTTCACTATTTGGATGGGTATAATAAAGATGTATAAATGATGTAAATAATAAATATAACATGGTATTTATTCTTTATATATGATATTCCATCCAATTACATACGATCTCACCATAAATATAATGATA
This sequence comes from Viscum album, assembly GCA_963277665.1. Classification (NCBI taxonomy): domain Eukaryota; kingdom Viridiplantae; phylum Streptophyta; class Magnoliopsida; order Santalales; family Viscaceae; genus Viscum; species Viscum album. Next base: position 1,880,801,530 of record OY728161.1, read on the forward strand.
TTGTTGCTCATGTATTCTATCATTATAAAAGTGGATATTGACATTGTATGTGAATACTAGACTAGTATAATATCCATGTGAATAAGTAAATGGCATTATTTTTTTTACATTTTCCATATTATGCTGAATTTCAAGTTTAAATGTCTTTTTTTAGTTTTATAAATTCCCTAAAATTACTTTGTTTTTATGATAGTTATTTCTACATTTTTATCCATAATGAGCATCTGAGATCACCACTTTCTATGTTTTATTTATCCGAGGATGTGAATAAGTAAATTATGACTGACCTGTAGGGACATTCTAAGGGATATGATTGTGGCCTATGGGGACAATATTGTTTTATTTTTTCATTTTATAATATAATGTAAAACTTATGAATGTATCTAGTATTTCTAAGGTTACAAAACAAATTGTTATTTTGAGACTTGATCTTTTGCGATCATGCCATTGTTATGTAATAATAGACCGACTCTAGGTAACTAGGGTCAGGGAGTTACCTTGAACATTATTTAAAACAGAATTTAATGTATATGAAAATATTATTAATTAATTAAGAACAAATATAATAAATATAATATCATATATGATTCACTTATAATATATTATCACCCTTTAATTAATAATCCTTCATTATTATAATTGTTTTAGTTGTCAACTGTTTAGTTTTCTCTTACACATTTTATAATGGATGTTTCAGTTCATTTTTATATGTTATATGTTAACTATATGATGAATGATTGTAATGACATATATTTAATATAAATAAATTATATAATTAATCAGAATCATCCATATAAAGAGGATATGAAAAATGAACGACATCGCTTTAGGGATATGGTTGTCCACAGGTGCTCTTGGAAGATGTTGTAATTTTCTTAGTGGGTGGAATGGTAATGAAGTAGATGATTTCAAAAATATATATATTCATGATTATTTCATATTTATTTTATATATTAATTATTTCCATAAATATGAAAATCCATGTGACTTATTGAAGAGAATCAATTTAAATGTTCTCACAAGGAAGTGGTCCTGTGTACACACGAGAGATGTTTTTTTTTCATATTTGATAGAGAAAAATATGTTTATATATTATACCATAAAAATAATATAATTAATGTAAATTTTCTGTACTAGTGTAATTATATAAGGATTTTTAGGATAAAATTGAAGGTTCTAAATGAATAATTATTATGAAAGTTACTCATAAATAAAATTATATATTCTTTCAAAGGGAATATATAAATCTCTTTTAAAAGGCAATAAGGTCAATATATTAGAAGAAAAATAAATAAAAAACATGGATAAGGATTTTGGGGACATATTTAGGTATATTTTTATTAATTAAATGGATCTATAAGTTTTATGATGTTATGGGAGTTGATTCCCTTTATAAGTGTGGATAGTGGAAAATAGGTAATTTTTTTAAGTGTAAAAATATTAAAAAGTCCCTATATTAGAAAAATGACTCAAAATTGATTATATATTTTAGGTGAGATAATATAGGGTCTCAATAAATTCATATAATAATATTTAAACAAACTTGATGAGTTTTTAAATGGTAAAAAATTTCACATAACTCCATGGTAAACTCGTTTTTTCACAAACCATGGTAAAAAATATTTACCCTTTATACAATTTATAATGAAAAAATGAATGTTATCTTTTTAAAATATTTAAAAAAAATAATTCCAAATATTCAATACATTTAAAAAAATTAAATTTCAATATTTTTCAAATATTAATTTAAAGTTAAACATGCATAATTTGATTAAAAAATGCCTTTTTGGATAATGATTTATTAATAAATTAAATGATCATAAGTTAACATTATGACTAGCAATCATAATTATACGTGTTTAAATTAATATAAATACACATATATTCTTTAATTTTAAACTATATTTCATGTCATTAGGGATTATTTTTGTTAGATAAATTAGAAAATCATTATGCACTATTTTGTTTTGAAAAATGTCCATTTCACCACCAAAGAACATTTATATATTTCTGTCAAATTGATAATAAATACATGGTTAATTATATATAATAAAACATCTTTATAAATATTTGAGGTTTAATTACACACTATAGTGTTTTTAGTAATAATATCTTATTTTTATTTTAGATTTTCCAAAAAATAAACTTATTTTTACATAGTACGTCGAAAATAGATATTCATCCTATCAAATTATTATTTTTTTCAATAGAGCATTAATATTTATATCATAATATAGTTTCATGAAATTAAAATTTTCACATACTATATTTGGTTCTAGGGTGTAACATTTGAGGACTTATTTTAATGGAATGTATAGAGTATATATGTAGTCAAATTTTATAACATTCATCAAACATTTTTTACACAGAAAAGAGTAATGGTAAAGTAATTTTTTTCTTAAAATATAGTTTTCCAAGAACATTTTTTTTGTTTTTCTTAATTATTTTTGAAATTATTTATTTTACTTATAAGGATTTAATTTTGAAAAATATATTTTATTTTTTAAAAGTAGTATCTGTATTTTAATATAACACCAACATAATTCTTTCAATTATGAATTTTAACAACTATTAATATTCATTAATACAATAAATGTTAATAGGTATTATAATAAATAGATAATGATTAAAATGAAACAAAACCCAAACTAAATACTATATTATAAATATATATATACCTTATATATCATTTAATAATTGACCATGTGCCAATTATGATCTGTTTGTATTGAGTAATACAATTATATATTTTAATATATTGAAAATATCAATGTTTTTCCTATCTACCCCTTTTAAAATAACACCACCTATCATATATTACTTAAATTTCATGAGACATCCATGAACTACCTAAAACAATTAATATCATTTATCCCCTATACCGACATATACTGGTTTGGTCATAATACAAGTATTTTAATGTTAAAGGAGTAGAACAAAGGAGGTTTCTTTGTGAAGAAGATAACTCTTAACTGAGTACATTAATGTTTATTTCTTTCCATGCATATATAAATGAATTTTATTCATAATAAAGTTTAAAATACTATTTCATAAATATAATTATAGTTTATTCTATCAACTGAATACAATTATATCATCTATTTCCCCGTCAAATAGTAAATGAAAGCACAATTCATGTGTATGTTCTTACCACCACCACTCAAAGAGATGTTATTTGTTTTACCAAATAATAATAATTATTATTATTAATTTAATGTATGTATAATATTCATTAAATAATTGTTATTATATAATTATTTTTTCCTTTATATCTTCTTTCCTTTCGATCTGTTGGGTAATTATAACATCTCTCTTTCGTACATGTGGACTCCCATCACAATGAAGCAATGTGATTCATTTTTCATTTTCAATTTAACTATATGGTAACAGTGATAGATTGTATTTATTATATAATAATTATTCTATAATGTTTAATTTTCTATGTAACATTCATTCAATCAATTTGAAAAACTTTTATAACATCACTCGTGCGTACGTATGAACTACCATTACCATGATGTGATACGATTCATTTTTACCGTATTTTTTTGAATTGTAATGAAATTATATATAATGAGTAAATATAATAATTATAATGTTTTTAATATTATGAATACAATAAAATCAATAGAAAGTTGAATGTATTAGAATCATCAAACATAAGTATGCTTGAAAAAAACATGTTCTCTTAAGAAATCTCATTTTAATGCTAAAATCCATAAAAAAGGAAAATTTTAAATTGTAATGAAATAATAAATTGTATTTTATATATAAATATTTTTATTTAATATAGGTATAATTATTCTATATTTATCCTACATGAGGTTCTAGTGCCAGTGATGCATGATGAAACTAAAGTTGAGGGTTTCATGTTTCACTTTAATTTCAATGTGACATACGCTGTATTCGTCACATGTTTTTCATGGTATATATATCATTTAAATTTAAATTATGATTAACCATAAAATAATAAATGATAATTTAAAAATACATACATTTTTATCTCTTTCATGAGGTTTTAAAATGGATATTTAAAAAAAGTATGTTCTTTATCTTACAATACCATTTCACTTCAAGATTATCTATGTTAAGTTTCCATTGTGGGAAACTATATTGATATTATAATTTAAATAAAATATATTTTAATCTCCCAAATTTATTCATTGAAATTTCATTTAATAATAATAGTTAACTATATTTGATAATTTAAACCATAATTAAAATAGTTTTAAGAAAAAATAGTTTTATATCACTCTTTAAAGATTTTTTTTTATTTTTTGTTATTATTTTCTTAAAACGGTATGAATAATTTTGTTAATATTATAATTTCTTTATTAATGTAATTATTACCTATATATGAATTAAAAAAATATTATTTGGAATATTATATTAATTTTTTGATTGGGGTTCTTATTACTAATATTGTTGAAAATCCTTCAATTTAATTTATAGTTCACAAATAAATATTAATTTCATCTATAAAAACTTTTATTTGATGATTTAATTATAAAAATCCATGGATCTTTTTAAATAATTTTTTATTGAAATTTGTTACGATTTTTTATTTTTAAATATTTTATTTCAAATAGGAAATAATATTTCATCAAGATTTATTCCATTGAAATTTTGATTGATTTCTTTAGCTATGATAACATATTTGGATGTTACACTTGATTCATTAGGTATATGATGCAATGAAATCAAAAGAATATTTTCACTAGATGGATTATGAGAATGATGTTTTATTGATTATTATATGGAAGTCGTTACATTCATATGGGTTAACTACGTTAAAATGAAATCATTCTAAATCATTTATATTCTTCACAGGTTATACTATAATGAAATGATGAATGTTTTTATGATCATTTAGAACAATATGTGTAAAGGTAACGTGACTATTGGTTTTTTTACCTGTAATTCATTTGGTAAATATAGTCAACTCAAGATATTACAACACTATATGTGAACCATATTTCATGTTCTCAAAAATATTCATGGAACAAGAATTGTGTTCATAAGATAATGTGTGGACTTGCATTCATTTCAGTAAATCTATGCTAGAACTAGATTTCATGTTAATAATTTAATGAGTCAACTTTTTACAATTAATGCATATTTAAAATCTTCTAGTCTTATGTTTATTATATATAATTAGGTTTATAATATGCTCTCATAGATCATGATTGATTGTTGATGATCCCAGACAGAAATGATATTTATATTTTGATAAGACAAAGACATATGACTTGACTCTGATAAAGTATTTTTTATTGGATTTGGTATGAAATTCATAATTGATGATAATGCCCAAATTCCCCTATACTCATTTATATGAATTTATTGTGATGTCCTATGTTTCCTTTTTTGATAATTTAATCTCATCACTTCCTATATTTTAATTTTCCTTGGGTTATCAATAATTTTTTATGTTGTTTATTCAAAAAGAAGATATAATAATAGAAGAACACTCTAAGAGATGTTGAATATCTATTCTGAAATAAGATTATTTTCTTTATTGTCTCAAAGGAAACTAAACCATTACATTTATAAGGATTTTATTATTTTCAAATGTATTGAATGTTGATATCTAATGTTGTTATATTTATTTATTTTATTCTTAACATTCCTCTGTCAGTATCATAAAATTTATTTGAAATTTTTAAATATTAAGATTAAAGTTCAATTGTGAAAACCGTATGGATAATTCTATGTATAGTATAGAATTTGAAAGAATTAGTATGTTTTTATTGAATGAATTTGTTAAAATTTAAATCCGAATAAAGATACAAGAAAATTGATAAAGTTTTCTAAATGATGTTCTTAGGAGTAGATACTCTGAAAGGGGAAGATTTGAATTTACCAGATAGTCACTAGTACAAGATGAGTGGTCCTAAAATTGTAATCCTTTCTAAACATTGTATGAGAATTTTCATTGGTTAAATAATATTTTTTCTAAAATATATGACATCTTAGGCATGGTTCTCTCATATTTAACTAAACCTGATTTTCCACATGGCCTTAAGACTTATTCCCCATATATTATAGGTTGTCGACTAGTGGTGAGGTTCAAAGATGGTTTGGATGGAAGGATATAACCTGATAATCAATGTGGAACATATCATTGGTGTAAAAAAATAATATTGTATGAAATATAATAATTAATAAATGTGGTAAATTACAAAAATAATTTAAATAATATATTACCTAGTATGGTATAAAAAGTTATGATTTCATGATTTTTTTAAAAATGAATGCAATGGGAACATGAACACATACATAAATTGGGAATTCTTTAGTACAATTATACAATGACCAAATGATATTTCAAACATCATCAATATCACTAGGTCTATCCTTTTTTCCAATACATCATCCATGAATAGAAAAATGAATTATCCATAAAAGGACTTTTTCCCCTATCCAAAACATCACCCATGAAGTCTGTTTGTGAACCAATCGACCACAAGAAAAATGTGTGAGTAAAAATCAATAAACAACCACCAATAGGGTCCATAAATAATTTAGTATCTCTGTATATAATGAGTAATTGTTAAGGAAATAATAGAAATGCATAAAGCAAACTAAAAAAATCCCATGTTAGATTATCATCCTCAGAGGACAACCATATGACACTATTGACATGAGACATTTTAATAATGTCTTTGAAAATTTATTATTTTATTACTAGTAGGGAACGTGATGTAAATTAGTTACTAATAATTAATATGGACCATCCCATATATTGTTTAAAAATATTTCAAATGGAACATCATATCTAAAAATTATAAATAAATATTAAGGAAATATATGTTAATCAATTTTAAATAAAATTAATTAACTTAATGTATATGAGCTCTAAATGACCAATTAGGAAAACAATGTGCAAAATCTCAAGATAAATAAAAAGGAATATCATGTCCATAAATAATAATCACACAAAAAGGAATTCCATTTCTATTTTTTAAATTAATAATGATGTAATCACATCCATTTAGTCTTATAACGAAGTCCATGGAATGCCATAAGTATGATTTATCAATTCATATCATCATTTAAGTCATATGTCTAATAAGTGAATAAAAATAGACAATTATAATTGACTATAAATATTGTACTTAAACATTAATAACTAAATATTTTAGTTTTTAGTGTTCAAGTGGTCCAGGGATATGTCTATAACACATATCCAATCTTCTATCCAGTTTAAAAATTATCACCAACCAATATATTGCAAAACACTCAAATTTATTGATTTGGTTAGATTGGAAAAATTATCCGTCAAAGGAATTTAATCAAAACCACATAAAGGGATGGTAAAGATTAGTCTTTCATCCTTTAAACCATTATCATGGTCACATAATACATGATATTTGAGGTTTATGTGATAAATTTAATGTATTTAATATTTATAGGGAAATATACATATGGTTTGTTTTTAGGCCCAATTATGATAATATATATACAACTAATTTTTTAGGGAATTGTTCTAGACCACCAAACTGAGGTTTTTAGATTAATTCTATACTAAAATCACCCTATGATTTTGGATATTACTAGAGAAATCAATTGAACTGTACTAACATCCATAAAGTAGATCACATGATATCCCATGAAAATAGAATCAACAATGAAGAGAAAAAATAACAAATAAACAAAAAGGAATAACATAAATACCATGGAGTTTCCAAACTGAAGAAAAAAAATTTGAATATGATATTGGTTAATGTTATCTCTCAAATTATTGCATGAGATAGATTTTAGTCTTCCAAAATGACAGGCTACCAAGTTATGGAATTGAGGGAAGAGGAGGATGAAATTTAGACTTATGTGTAAGAAGGGGAAACTATATACCGACGCTTCATTTTATTATAATTGGCCACCCAAATTTATTTTAAATATAAATAGATAATTTATTCAGTAAAATCAATCATTAAGAGGTATTTTGTAACAAATATTTATGTATTTTTATGTTTTTTGAAACAATTATTAGAGTACCCAATGATTGGATCTCTTCACGGGTTGTTTCTGGTGTATTTCCTAAATTTTATGAAAATATATGGTCATGTGAATGGTTTTTATGTTGTTTGAGCATGGTTTTTCAAAGTGTGAGATATGAATAATAGTGGGTCACATGTTATTCATGTGGTTAAACATTGTGTGTATCCTATATGTAAAACTCTATAGGGGGCTACGTTTTGGGCCCACTGTTAGTACTAACCCTGCAACTTATCAACGAAACCATGAAAAAATGAATTAAATTCCATAAAAATTATAATTAAATTCCCTAAACCTCTTTCATTAACCATAATATTATCCCACTTGATCAAAACCTGATCCTTAGTCGTTTTTTTGAGCAGTTTAAAGGTAGTTTCGCTTTCCAAACCTCATCTCTTGGTGGATAAAAGTGACAATCAAAATAGTGATCATATTCTATTGACTTCTTTTCTTATTAATCATGGATATCTATTATTTTCTTGATACCTTTATCTTCAAGGCTATAATAGCCTTGGGTATTATTGGATCTTGGTAGATTGTTGTTGGGTTTCAGATATAGTATATCCTATATATTCTTTTGAGATCTATATTATTAGATATGATGCTTTCCATAAAAGGTGATATATCTCAAATTTGTTGTGCTTTGATTCTAAACATTCCATATAGTTGTTTATATGAATTTATTTTTTTAATTAATTGTTTCTTGATAAAATAATAGATGTGTGTATATTAATTTCTAACACCAATTCTACATTATTCATCCTTGAAACTCCTCATAGAATATTTTTTGACCAATTTCGCCATGAATTGAATATTGAATGATTTTAATGTTTATAATATTCAGATTTATTACCCTTCTATGACTTTTTTAAATAAATTATTATTTTTATTTACTTTTAAAGAAACATTAAACGATTTTATTGGTGGAATTGTGGGATTTGGATCATGTTTTGATATATAAAATGAACCTCCTTTATTAGAATTTAATTAATTGAACTATTTGATGTTTTATAAATACATTAAAATGATTGAATTTATGAAATATTGAAGAACCCCCTTTGAGTGATATTACCCTTATTTTGAAAAAGGTTCTCTTGGATTATTTGATGTAAATTATTTACTCACATGGAAATAGGGTATAAACCCATGTTTTGAAATTTATTAAATCCTTTTAAAACTGTAAGACTTACTTTAAATTATTTAGTGTAAATTTGTAATAAATTATTGTTTTAAAGGAATATTTGGAATTATAATGATAGTTTGGGGAAGGAAGTGGGTATGGTTATCCTTTTTAAACGTTGAAATTATATAAAACTATTTTAATTGAATTGATGATTCTTAGTGGTATGGATAACACATTATAATGAATTTATCTTGTAATAATCCCTTAATGTAGCTTTATTGATTATTTTACTTCACACTATTGGGTGCTGAAAAGGATTATTGGATATTATGTAATTTAAGGGGTGAGAGTGATATGTGATATCAGGTCCAGTTCCCATATTTTATGAGGATCATTGTTCGGTCATCATAAATCAATTTTCTCACTCGATTTTTTACTAGTCATGGGAACCATGATAGTTAAGTTAGATGAATTAGATATATTATTCACTAGAATACTCACATCCTTCTATTTGAACCATATAAAACATAAAGGCCTCAGGCTATAGAAATGTGGCCACGAAATCAGGATTTTAGAAAACAGATTTTCTTGAGACTCTAGAGAATATATGTAAGCCCAGAAAAGGGTCATGGAGTAAATTGATTAGCTATTCTGAGGTGGACTCACTATCATACCTATGTTTTACCCACAAAATCCATATATGTGACACGCAATATTTGACATAATTCATTGTCACTAGTTGGAACTAGATTTTACTTACATGATTTATATATTGTTATTATGCACCTTGAATATATTGTAATGAATCATGTTAATCATTCTATGTCAGGTTCATCTTCTAATGTTTCAAGATTATCTAGATTTATCTTGTGAAATGGTTTCAAATATTTTCATGATATTTTTTAATTTTTAAATTGTGTAATGTAATGTTTTACAGGTTTTGTTTGATAAATTATTTTATATTGTATAAAACTATATTTTTTATTAAATCATCATACACGCATATTTGTTCACCTATTTTAGAATATTTGAATTACATTGTGATTAAACAACATTTAATGTTTGGTGGTATCATACTTCGATATTTAGTTCACAATTTTCTTGTATGTTTCGTAGTTTGCAGCCTATATGATCTTATAATTGGTGTCCATGATCTCATATTACTTTGTGGGTTTGTGGTTGACTGAAAAATGGTTGGTGAATTAGGACATGGTGGGTGTTAATAGACCGTAGAGAGGAGAGTTTTTGTTCTTGTGTTCTGCATTCAGTTTTTATACTTTCCATTTCTATGTTTATATGAAAGTATTTATTTATATATCAGATGATGAATCTATATTATACTTTGTTATTGTAATATTTTTAGTGGTAAATAATTTAAAATGGTTAGGATTTTATTCCCAAGTGCTTGCTGTCAGCCCATGGAGATTTGGAATACTTTTTGGGATAGTGGAGAACAAGCTCAGATATCAGTTTTGATAGTATTTTGGGTTAGTTCATCACAAATGACATCAAAGGAGGTATTTCCTTTAATATAATCACTTCTAGTTGGAATACAATATTTTATTTGGGATGTGTCATGGTATAATTGATATTAAGAATTTGTCAAGACTCAAGAGGTATTTTGTGAGATAGTGCTTGATCACCACCTCCTCATGAAGAGACATGAGTTGATAGGGATGTTGGCACATGAATATTTCTTTTATGTTAATGGTTTACATATGATAAATGAAATAAAGATTCACAGTGAGAATATATTTAATATGGGGAATGCATTTTGAGTTTTGGAACCAGAATGGAAGGATGACCACAGTCACATAATGTTTTCATGGTATAGTAAAGTGTGAGGAATCGATGTTACAGATCTAGAAATCCACCCATAAATAGTTGTGAGTTTGGCATGTGGTATACCACTCCATAATACCAATTCTCTTACTATTATAACATTGTATGAAGATTTAATCCTTATCTATTTTTTTACAAGTGATTTCACATATGTGAGGTTGGTTATGAATGTGATGGACGTATGTTGTTTCATGATACTATATGGTTGTTTCAGATTAAACCCCTTGTTGATGATTTTGAATCCTTTTTGAAAACTAAATTTGGGGCCTAAACAATTTTTTATGTTATTTTAAAAGTATTTCAATTACCCTAAATATATTTTTATAAAATGTTTTTGTTGGAAAAATGACTTATGAAGACTCTTACGTTTTGATAAAGAATGTTTTAAGATGGAATTTTCTTTTGTAATAGATTTAAACTGGGAATAGGTTTGATAACTATAAAATTTGAATACAGTTTTTGAAGACAAGAAATAATTTATATTCACTAGAAAATGGATTTTGGAAAATTAATTGAATTATAATAATATTTATCATTTTTAATGGAAGAAGAAATATTTTATAAATGTTGAAATATTGTGTGTTTTGGAATCAATGATTCTTTTATAAGTTGGTTATGAAATGACTGAATTTATATGGATTTTTTGTTTTTTGTTTCTATTATTCATATGTCTGTATGCTATATTATGTGATTTTCAGAAAATGTCTTCTAGAAATTCCTTCAAAAAAGATATAATGTCTATCCATTGGTCATGTTATTGGAGTGGTCCTGTTCATTTTGAAAAATTATATTCTCTTATCAATGACCCTACCCAGACTCCATATCAATTTTTTATTCTAGAATACATAAAACCTTCAATTTTCTTCCTTGAATTCATGTAATATCATTAACCTTCTTATAAAGTCCAACAATGTTATCTTGTTGTAGTAAATTGTCTTGAAGAATATTATCAGATTTTTTTCTCTAAAGACCCCTGACACTCTAAATTTTAATTCTATAAACATATTATATGAGGGACCTATAAAGGAGTGGTGGGAAAGTTTTAATTAATTATTTTCTAGATTAATTGGTGTGTTTCAATTTTTTCATTTCAAAATTTATTCAATTGTAGTATCCAGAGGATATTAACAAGGATATTGTTTCATAGTTCTTAGGTTTTGGTTAATATGAGATATTAATTTAGGTGTATGCTTTGAAATTCTCATGTTTTCTTTTTGTTTTATAATTAAGATTGTTTGTAATGATTTAGATAAGGCTATCTATTTTTGAAAAGGTATTTTCCCATAATAATTAACCATCATGCCTGTGTATAGGTTGTTCCCTTATTTAGGGATTCTCAACAAGGATTTATCAACTAAAGATAAGATAGAAAAAAAACAATAATGGATAAATTCCTCATTTGGGTTTAAGGAAGGATAATATCTTTGGGAAAAGAGGAGGACTAAAATGTGTTTATGGTGTATAACACTTTGTTATTCTAGGATGTTGTGTTAAAAATCTGTGAGAGTTTGTAAATAGTGTGGCCTCTTATGTCACCATATAAGGTATTGTATGTTGGGTGACAAGAGGGGGAAGTTTCATTTGGTAAATTATCTCATAGTAGAGGTGTATAATATACTATATGATAATATGGATCCAGCCATATGCCTTGGATTAAATAATCTCATGGAGTGGAGGAGAAGACTTCTGTCAATTACATGTTACCAGATGTGGTTGATGTTGATTTATCTTATTGTTTCTGATTTGGGAGTGGAAATAATTTTTGTTTTATATCTTATGCCTTATTTATATTGTAATTTCTTTTCGGTATCTTTTTGAATGATACCCTATGAATCATGTTTTGGGTCTTTTTTTGACTGATAATATGATTGTGGTTTTTTTTCATGATTTTTTTCTTCATTTTATTTCTTGTGGGTCTTATTTTTTTTGACATGTTGGTTAGATATAAATTTTGATATATTGGATACTCTTTCTTAGGAGAGTGTAGTGTGATATTTTTAACTAATGTTAATGTATGAATTTTTTGTATTTTTATTTGGATATACTTTTGGAATGTATGTAAGTAACAAGGATTAAGTGGATTTTTGATAGGCTAGGCACCCAATGGTGATGGTGTTTTATTTGATGATCTCATTGAGGTATAAGGCTATGTTTTGAAAATTTTATTTGAAAATAAATTACATAACAATGGTATAAATCATTCTATGTTGTATACCTTTCTTTTGGATATTAGATCTTATGTTTTTATCCTTAGTGAATATTTAAATTCATTATTTTGGGTTTAAAGGACATTAGTTTCTTATTCTAAAACATTTTAGTTAATATTTAAATGGTGGGTAGACCTATTCATGGTCTCTAGTATTTTTATGGGTTGTAGATGTGTTTTGATATTGGTGTGTGGATCTTAGAGTTTTTGTGTGTGTTTTGTTAGGTTTTTGTGAGTCTCAAATTTAGGCCACATAATGTTCATCTCACAAGATGAAGAATTATTAATGTGTCATCATGTTCTATCATTCGATCTAGAATCTTTCTAGGGACATAAAATACTATGTAAGGGATTTTTTAATATATAATTAAAAATATTTATATGTTTTTAACCACTAATATGAGTTCAAAATGATTACATTTCATTGTGGGGTGTTTCCAGTGTTTCTTATGACTTTTTTTTGAATGTTTATGGTTGTCTTCACGGTTTATGCACAGTTTGAACATGGTTTGAGAATGAGTAAAAAATGGGAAAATTTTGGTTTCATAGTTTTCAGATGGTTAAAATAGGGGTGCATCCTATGTATGAAACTCTTATATAGGATATTCTTCGGGTGAATGGTTAGGAGCACGATTACTACTAACCGTGAAACCTACCTAGGAAAACTTATGAATAAGACTTTGATGCCAAAAATATATAATAAAATTCACTAAACCAATAAAATTAACTTTAAACATCTCCCACATAATATTAGGCGAATCCTAAATCTTTTTGGAGCCTCTAAAATAATTTTGGTTCTCCAAACCCCATCACTTGGGGGATAGAAGGCCAATAAATGTGGTGATCATCTTCTAGTGAGTTATTTTATTTTAGATATTGGATCAACGTTATTATCTAGATTATTTATTAAGAATGGTTATTATGGCCTTGAAGTTTGTTGGATATTCAATGATTATGGAGGGATTTTGGATCTATGATCTCTTCTCTCCTCTTTCATGGTCTATCTTCTTAGATCCATCAATCACCATTGAAGGTGACACATCTCAAATTTGTTGTGGTTGAATTAAAAATATTCCTAGTAGGTGACCTAATGATTTTATTATATTTTTTAACTCATTTATGATTGATAAATTCAAAGATGTGTGTTTTTTAATTTATAAAGTTATTCAATTTAATTCATCCAATAACTTCCTTATATAATATTATTTTACAAATTTCTCTTTTAATTGAACATGGTATGAATTTAATAACTACATTCTTGATATTTATTTCAATTTTATGTATTTTTTCTGAAATATTTCTTTTGATATATTTTGAATGATCCTTCATATTATGTTTTAGTGGAATTAATGGATTTTGACTAATTATTGATTTATAAAATTAACTTCCTTGATTTGAATTAAATGAATTGAACTAATTATTATTTTCTATATATTTTAAAATTCTAGATAGTTATAATGACCATGAGCCCCTTTGAATGATTTTACCAATATATTCAAATGGGATCTCTTGGGATAATTGAAATAAGTTATTTATTTATATATAAATAGGGTATAATACATTGTTTTTAAAAGTATTCAAATATTCTATAATTATGATACATTTTTAACCACATTAGGTATTATTTGAAATAAATGAATCTTTTAAAAGTATGTTGGTCATTATAATGATGATTTTGAAAAGGAAGTGGGTATGATTACATATTTTGAATTTTTAAATTATTTAAAATATTTTTAATTGAATTGATGATTCATAACATCCAATTTTTCAATTTCTAATGATCATCCATTTAAATAATCCATTAATGTAGGTACTTAATTTTTATAGTTCCCAATTTTGGTTTTTGAAAAAGTGATTATTGAATTTTAGGAAATATAGAGGGTGAGAGTGATGCTTAATATTAGGGCTAGTTCCCAGGTCTGAAAATGATCCATCCATGATCCTCAAAAATTAATTATCTCAATCCCTTCATTTGACTAGTCATGGGAACCTGAATAGTTATATGGGATGACCTAGATATATGCTTTACTAGTAGACTCAAACCCTTACTGTGGATTGATTATGAATGTGAATGGATCGTGCTATGGACATGAAACCAAGAAATTAGGTGTGCGTGGAACTAGTTTCATGATATCAGTGAGACTAGATATAAGCCCAAAAACTGGTCATGTTATAATTTGATTGTATATTCTAATGTGAACGCAATATCATACCTAGTTTATACCCATAACAATCATATAATTCATACTCGATACCTGATATATTTTGTTGTGAATATTTTGAACCCAACATTCCATATATGAATCATTTAGTGTATCTCTTCACCATTACCCTATTGTATAGACTCTTATTCATCATTCTATGTTAGGTCTATATTATCATCATTTCTTTATTATATGACTTTAACTTGTGAAATGGATATCAACAGTTGTCATAAAAATTATTATATTTTAAACAGCGAGATGAAGTGTTTTATATTTTTGGCATGATAAATGGGTTTTAAATGTTCAAAAAACTATTTTTAAACTCATCCTAACAATTAGCTATCCATACCCATATTTTAACATATTTGAATTAACATAGGATGTAACTCCATATAATATTTTGTGGAATCTTTATTTTTGCTTTAGCTCACACCATGCTTGTAATTTTTTTTTGTATCATTTATATTCTTATAGAAGGTGTTAATTCTCTCATCTTCCATTGTGGGTGTATGCTTGGGTGACCTAGGGTGGGTGACTTGGGACATGGTTGGTTTTTGTGGACCACCAGGAGGACATTTTTTATTGTTATGTTTTGATTTTATATTTCTTACAAGATCATTGTATGTTGAAATATTTTTAGGGAGAAGTCATTCCTAATGGTTATTTTTTGATGCCCATGTAATTGTAATCATCCCATGGAGATCAAGAACTCTCTTTGGTTAGTAATGAATCATTTCAAATATCAGTTTAAATGGTATTTTTTTAGTTCATCACATATTCCCTAACCTATGATATATTGTGAGTGTATTTTACATCATAAATATAGGAGATCATACATATAAAAATATGTTATATTGAAACCACCAACCCATAAATATTTTATTCTTAAGTTATGATTTTTCTTGTGGGTATACATCAATTGAGAATAACTTTGGCCACTAAGAATGTATATTGACCTCTCTCCCTGAGGTCTTATTCATTCTATGTTTATACTACTATAGTACCCTTAATAATAGTATTGAACTACATCAATGTGCATTTATTATATAATATATAATGGTAATATGTTTCTACACATAAGAATCATGATCATCCAATCAATGAACATCATGATGACGTACATGAGAAGTGTATGAATAGTACCAATTTAACTGAGAAGCATGAAATATTTCATTCACATTTATATATCACTATGAAGTAAATAACTGATAGTATACCAACACATCTCTCTCTAGGATACATAGTAGTGAGAATAATCTATTCGAAAACATACAGTACCTCTAAATTCATCAACGAACGAGTCTAGGAATAACCTGCCAAAACACCCGATCTTTATCATCAAACACAACTGGTTAGTGATGAAAATCAATGTAAGACTTCTTCCTAGAATGATCTATAGACATAATTTTTTTGTTTATATATACCTGATCTATTGACTCCTAAATGATACATGACCTTATTAACATTTACTATCCTTTATTTAAACAACATAGTGGTCAAGAGCATGTCCTACCATATAGCCCCACATAGGGATTCATGATAATCAATACTTATTTTTCATTAATTTATGTGAACTCAAAAAGAGGAAAATGTTTCTCCTATGATTTTCTAAATTCAAGGATTAATGATGATATCATTTCCCAAGAACCTATAAAATAAGATTGGATTGAACAATAATATGAGGGGGTTAGATATACTTAGATGTACCTATGAAACAAGGGCATTATACAAACCCTTCCATATCTACAACATAAAACTAGATTCATTTTTTGATATGATGGTATGTAGATCAACATGATCGAATTTAGTCACTAAGATGTAATGTATCTTATTCTCATCCACTAAAAATGTATCCAACATCATAATTCATGATAAAATACATCTATCTTAAATTCAAATGTTATGTAATTACACTCATATGTCATAAACTAGTGATACACCTATTCCATGAATATATCCTCTTGATTCAAAACTACTTTCATCCCAAAACCTAATGCACCCCCACAACAATTTTATGACCTATTTGATGAATGCGTGTGTAATTATTGGGAAAAACCTTTTAATAAAAATATCTATATATATTTAGGATACTTTTTTTATTATATAATCATGGAATAAGAATATTTGAGTGGGAGTAGAATGAAAATAAAATAAAAGATCTCGAGGAAGGATATTACCTCTTATTAATGTAACTCCATTTTTTTCTCACCAAAGTGTTTCCTTTGATTTATACCCAATTTTAGGATTTTAGGTTTAGGGGATGTATTTTTGGGTCTTATTTTAGTAGATTTTTTGTGATCCAAATGGCATTAGCAGTTTAGATAAGTGCGAGTGACATTTTTGTAAATTTTCGAAATTAAAATTCCACCCATGTTTTACCCATGAAAAGTGGTTCCAATAAAAACCAATATTCGAGAAAAGGGAGTATAGGGTCTAAATATGGACGTACAATGGATTTATGACAAGTTTCTGGGTCATTTTGGGCCTTATGTTTAAGGTTTAGTCTTTTGTTAAGCTATTTTTTTCTCTTAATCGATGTAATTAATTTTAATAACTTTCACTAATATTTTTGAAAAAAAATAAAATTTGACCTTATTAGAAATTAGAAATTATTATGATTATAAATATGAATTCCATTTATCAAAATTAAAAAAAAATAAGTGTCATAAATTAATGTAAATATAATCCCATGACTATGACAACAAAGTGGGGTTTTAAAGTAAAATGTTCAAAATTTTGTCATGTTTTTATAATCAATTTCAAAGTGAAATGGATTCCAATAACCTAAATTAGATTAATTGAGTTAACATTGATCAAAATAAACTTTAAAACCTTTAATAAATATAATTTATCTTTATATATAAATTAGAAAAAAATAAATTTTGAATTAAAATTCTGAATTCTTCATTATTCATCAAAAAATAAAACATCACAGAAAAATAAAAAAAATTACCCTAACATAATTTTGATGTTTTACATTCAAAAAAGAAATTTATTTTGATATTTTTTTAAAAAGTTAAAAAATGGGATTTAAAATAGGTTCTCTAGTAGAAGGGGGAAAAATTCCTTTTTAGAAAAATAAAAATTTTAAGTGTAAAACAAGATTTATTCATTTCTTATGCTTATAAAATATGTTGGATCATTATAAAAAATATTTTATTGAATATATAAAAAAATAAAATTAATACCAATCACTAATTGTAATTAATTTAATTTTTTATTATAAAATATCTTCGTAATAATAAAAACATTTTCTTCATATTCAATTGGATCCTATATTTGTTTATGATAAATTTATTACCAATGAATTAATCTTATATTTTCATAAAATATATATTTTCATAAGTTAGTTAATATTATTCATGATAACTAATTTAATGGTTATTTTATTTCTTATTATATTAAATAATAATTTTTTAGTAATATATTATTGATTAGTAAAACCTGGTTTTATGTGTAATGTAAGCTATCAAAAAAACTAGTTGTTGTATGTGATGCAAGATAAATCAGTATTGTGTGCATTTCAAACATTATCAAAAATTTATTTTTTAGAACAGTAAATATATTTTAATATCTTGGGATATTATATTCCCTTACTCACTTGTTGTTGTGTGTCATACACGCTATCAAATAAAATATTATTACTTTAGAACTTCTGGTCTTCCCATTCTTCCCAAATTAAATAAATTGAATCCTCAGAATTTAAACATGATCATGTTAATTTATTTTTTGATATTTACTTAGTTGAAATCCCACATCATGAGAAGAATTCATAAAACATCATTAAGAAAATAGATAATGGAAAGTACACCTTTCATGTGGACTGAAATATAACTAGGATTCTATGTAAGAGAAAATTAGTGTAATTTAGAGATATATAAATTGAGGAAAAGTGTAAATATTTATATGGAAGTATCGAGGTCATCGATCACAATCAAGGGAATTATCAATGGATGGTTGAGGGAATCAGGACCATAAATTTGTGAGGTTTCAAAATACCATAGGTTCAACTAAAATTAAGGTTTAATGATATCATTTTATTTCTAGATCATTTTACTAATGTTGGGTAATTAATTTACCACCTAAGGATATAAAGAATAATACTTATTTAATATATTTATATAAAAAATTCATTATTTTTTTCTTTTATCAGTTTCCAATTCATCTAATACATCAGTAAAAGGAAATTCAAAAATGAATTTCTATGACTGATGCACAAATACTTTCTTTTAATGGATTGTAATACCCATAATGTAAGTCAATATATTTACCTCTAGCTATTTTCTAAATCCAATATTTTTAATAAATTAATCTCGAAAACGAAAAGTTAACACTACTAGTTCATTGTTAATATTTATTCATCAATTTTTTAAAATAAAAAATGATATATTTAATATGAAATTTCATAGGTCATTGGTTGGTGTTTAACCCTTATCATCTTTTGGTCATGGTTTCAAGTCTTGTGTCCTTAATAGACTCGATGGGTTTCCACACAATATACATTTTATACTTTTTTTATAACCATTTCAATATAATTTTCAAAATAAGTATGATAGACCTCCCTAAAATTAGGTTAATCAATAAATAGCCTTTTATATGTAGTTTTCAATACAACCCTAATACATAAATACTTCATCCATTTACTTCCACATATGTCCTTCCATGGTCTAGTGCTTATCCTTTAGAATATGGGATTTCCTAAAACTAAAAATCATAGTGTGAGAATCAATTGTCATAATGGAAACACCATATAATAATTTTTAAGATTTCTAAATCATGAAACCTTATTTTAAATTCAAGACACCTCAGGTTTAACCTAGGTCATTCATTTTCATTATATGTTAAAATCCTTCATAATGGTCTATAAATATAATGTGAATTATCTTAAGGATATCCCCAATAGTTTCAAACCAGGTGCATGGTAAGTCCTATTGTCGTGTAACAAGTTACACTCGAGTCAAGCCGGATGGACCTTTTTGATGTTTTTACCCTTAGGTGGATCTATTCCAGAACCATGCCCACATGGAGTATCTAGATAGTGATGTATTTCTAGGAAGACCCAAAAAATATCCACCATAACAAAATACTAGGATGTTCTTATATTCTAATTATCAAAGTCTACCTTAGGGCTATGTTCTATAATATATGTTTTCTTAAATCTAGTTTCCAAGGTTTCTACTAATCATACTCTTATACCAAGTGTAGTTCCATGAAACCCTAATCCAGGAGACAGTGTCTAATACCATTAAATTCTCATGATTAAAAGGAATCAAATAATGAATGACCAAAGTGTTTAGTAGTCTTGGTAAAACAGATACATAAATGAGTCCTCTATTACAAATTATAAACAAATTACAAAATAATATTCTTCTTTCCTTGATGGATAATAAATTTATTCTATATATTGTATCCTTACATATATATCTCAGTACACTACATGTAATATTGGTAGATGTAAACCTAATAAGGTTGATCTCAAAGGCTTAGTAAGGGTAAATTATAACATAAGCAATAATGAACCAATGAGAAAATTCAATATGGGAAGGTAATAATTGAAGGAACATTCTATTTAATCCATTAAATGATAATGAAGCGTGTAAATAATATGGGAAGGTAATTACTGAAAAAAACATACCATTTAAATAACTAGATAATTCATAATTAATATGGAAAGTAAAATAGCTGAAACACATTCCATTTAATCAATGAATTTAGAATGAAATGCATCCATAAATAATAACATAGTAAAAATATCATGGATAATAATAATTATATATAAATTAAGGAAATGATTATATATTGGATTCCAGGTTTCCCAGGTATATTATACCTGTACCATAAAGACCTTTCACAAGATGGTTTATAACATGCTGGGTACAAACCGATTTGGTTTGGCCTACTTTATCTCTACTTTCAAGAGATTTCAAATTAAAATTTTTAACATACTAGTTACAAACATGAAGGGTTTGTCCAAAATAATTTTATCCCATAAGACTATCAATACATTGAAGGGCTTACTTTAGATGGATCCAACCCATGTCATACCATTCCAATGCATTACTTAATTATTTAATAATTAATTTAATTCATAAATAATGTGACTTATCAAATATCAATATTGAATAAAGAATAAGGATCTATTAATATTTACCAAATAGTAAAATAACTATCAATGTAAACATTGTATGAAAAATGGTATAAGGTTTAAGAAATAATCATATCCATGAAAAAGGATATGTATATTCAAGGGAAATTCAATGTTCCATGATCATAGGAAATTTGAAATTTCAAGTGTACTAAACAAAGGAATCAAGGAAGTGAATTTTAATATAATCCTTTTCCAAATCGATCAAAAAGCATCCATAGGAATAATTAGGATGGTATCAATAAAACATATCCCACGTGGAGTATGAATAATGGTTTTTTTCATTGATTAAATAGAATAAAAACATTGAAAACATTATTGATGAAAATGTCATTTGTTTTGAAAAATATTTTGAAGAACCTTTTCTTTTAAAATGAATTTTAAAAATATAAAACCTTTTTTAAAGGGAGAAAATTACATTGATAAATTAGTTTTATAAGTTTGAATACATTTTTGAAACATTTTCAGAAGATATGTAGTTTTTATAAGAAAAAAAAATCATATACTAAAGAGATAAATGAATTTAGGTATTCTTAAAAATATTTTATTAAACGTTTTGTTTACCAAATAGTGTAAAAATTATACTATTACTTGAAAAACCCATGAATAACTAGCGGATAATAAAATTAAATGGATTAGTTAAAAATTATCAATAATTTCTTAAGATATGAATTCATGAAAAAACAATCTTGAACAAAATGTGATTGTAAATTAAACCATTCAAAATATAATAATGCTGATGTTAGAATAAATTGATAAATGGATTTTGTGTGTGAAATTTTAATCCACATAAAAAAATTTAAATAAAAAATTTGTTTTTAAAAATAATTACACACATAATCTGAGAATATTAACTATAATGAGGAAGTTATATAATGCAAAGAAAAGAAATTGGGTTATAAAATTATTCTATATTTGATGACACATAATTCAAATCTCATTTGGTGAAATAATTAATGTTGAAACTAAAAAATGTCATGAATAATGAATAAACCTTGATATTACAAGTCAAATGCTTAGTATATACAAAATATATAATAAATTAGGTGCACACCAATAAATTATGTCTTAAAGAATGGAAATTCAGACGAAGTCCCTTACTGCTTCGTAAATTTTTAATTAGAAGACCCAAAAGTAATGATCATAAAAAAAACAATTAAATACCATGAAGTTAAAATTATTCAAGATATATATATCAAAATATTCATTAGGTACACCACACAAACTAAATTACTGTTGATACTGGTGTGTGCTTCATTAAAAGAAAACTGAGACAAAAATCCCCTACCTTGCATTTCGTTTCAGGAAAATATACATTAAATACATTTATAATGATTTTAAACATGTTATTAATTTATAAATAAACATTCTAATATTTATAATATCATATATTAACTTCTTATAATATCTTACTACTCATTTAATAATCATTCATTATTTTCACTATTTTAGGTGTCAATTTCTTAGTTTGTCGAGTATATTTTATCTTATTAGTTGTTGTTATTATTTGTTAGATCATGATTTCATCATATATAAAATGTAAAAAATGATTTAAATATCATATATTTCCATTGTATATGTATTTATAATAATCCATAATATTGAGACTTAGAAATGTAAATTATCTATTCATGGCGACGGTAGGTTGTATGTACGCATGAACACCACTTTCATTTATTTATTGTATTAAATGAATGAAAATTAAATGATATATGTTTATATTATAATAATATTATCATATTTATGTCATATATGTCACATATTTTTATTAAAATCATCCTTTATTCATTCTATGTATAGCATTAATGAATGACATCGCTTTGAGGAGGCGATAGTCCACATGTCGACAAATGATGTTATCGTATTCCCACAAAATTTAAAGCATAAATGTCTGTGTTTATATAGAAATTAAATAAGCATAAATAATTTATATATATCATATATATCATATATATATATATATATATATATCTCTCTTTTCCATCATAATTCCCAACCATGAGGGGTGGTAATGGAAAATAAAAAACAACATCATGTTGTGAGGTGGTAGTTCTCCATACAAATAAATGGTAAGTTCATTACCCATTAGATGGAAGTGTGTGTAAGTGTACGATGAAACCTTATAATAAAAATATCTCAGTATATTGAATATACTAGTGTTATTATATAATCATGGAATAAGAATAGGTACATGGTTAGAGAATGAAAATAAATCAAAAGAGCATGAGGAAGGATGATTACTCTTATTCTGGTAACTCCTTTTGGTTTTCCCCGAAGGGATTCCTTTGATTTATTTCTTGTTGTAATATTTTATTCCCTAGACACAACTATAAAATAATTTATGATTACCATATCATGTATACAATGTGGTATGTATGAATAACTTTTTTCATTACAGGGTAGATATTTCTATGTCCACTACATAATAGTAATGTCCATATATTAAATGTCATATAAAAAGGTTATAGAAGATCCCATGATATAATGAGATCCTCGAGATACTATGAAATAATTTTAAACATATTTTATATGGTTTAGATACATCTTACTGATTGGACACAATAGATGTTTGGCTATCAAGTGCTTGGGGATCACAAGCATTGATACTTTTTCACATGAAGTTCTCATTTTGTGGTCTCTAGTAGTGAAATCATGAGGATTGGCTTACCAATTAAAACACAACATGTTTTCTGTGTCATTGGATGTTCCAATCTATTGACATGTGTATTGGTCTCCTAACGTGAAATCAGTTTCAATGTTTTCCATTTGATCATGTATCTTGATGCAATGAAAAAACCATGATAATGAAATTACTGAGAGGTAGCTTTTGTTGGTTGCATCATTTATGGCATGACATTGGTGTAATGGTCAAGAAAGGATTTTTCACATCCATATTAGTGAAGTAGTATATCTCAGGCCTCATTGATCAGGATGGTAGTACATTCATAACACCATGTTCATGGATGTTGAGGGTAAATCCATTTAGTTAGATCAATAAATAATAAATCATGAAAATAGCCATAACACGAGTGTACCTCTTAATTTATGAGATATTAAAGACAATGCGATTATATTTCATAATTTTTATTTTTAAGTTGGTTTTCATTTTTATGACGATCCTTATCTCTTCAAGAGTCTTAATGGGTAACTAAAATGTACTCTAGGTCTTTGAATATTATTCCCTACTATATAGATAAGGGCCTACAGGGTCACACACAATATCAAATTCTAGAATCATTACTATTTGTTTGAATAGGAATATAGGACATAGGGGGCCCCACCATAGGGGTCTGGGTTTTCTCCAAGGATATACAATCACTATGGAATAGATAAATTTATATTATTCATGTTACTAATAATTTTAGGTGTATTTATATATTATATGTATTTACAAGTATTAAAATAAATACATGGAAAATATTGTTTGAATGAATATTATTTTGAAATATTCAAGGTTCATTTAATATTTGGGGGAACTATGAATCGAGTTAATGACTCAGGTATTATCATATAATATATTTATTATTTTGACAAGAAGGTGATAATAAAAATAAATTATATTTATGATTCAATGTATTTGTCAAAAAAATATTTATATAGTGTGTTTATAATTTGGGGGATGGACGGAAATTCTATGCAAATACATAACACACTATAAATAGAGGAGAAGAGGATCTCACCAGGGGACTATTCATGGACTGCTATTTGATAGCTTCTCTATACTCTACCTTATATAATCTCCTGATACAAGTGATTTAGATGGATATCCCTATCATGCATCATTAGAAAGGTGATACACTGATCACTAGAGCATCGAAGGAGTCTTTAGATATCTATTCCAGCACATGAAATTCAATGATCGGTGCTCCTGTAATTTCATGAAGTGTGTGTGGATGATTCTAGAGGAATTAAAATTTGTATTCTTCAAGTAGAAATATCTAAAAATGTGAAGATGCCGATCTTGGATTTGGATTCATCCAGGTATTTTTGGTTTATTAATTTGTGATTAAAATTAATCATGTGAGATCCTCTGGGATTCTATCGGGAAATGTTTCACCGACGACGACATAGTCATATCGATCGTTGGTGAAAAAAATATAAAATCCCATGTATTGGGACTTATGATACTTGTATGGTACCTTCAATTGCTATCAAAGCGATTCCTGAAGAATTTATGCCATTTGAAAAAGTAAATTTTCATTAAATTACAAAGAGGACTTTGTTTTTGTCCCAACAGCACATACGACATTTCAATCTATCACGAGATGGCTAGTCTGCGATCATCAAATGTTTATAAATCAGATCAAAATATAATTTTTAGGTATTAAAATAAAGAACATATATATTTTTATATATGTTGAAATACCCCAAGGCAGTCAGTTTTTTGATTTTGTTCTATAAATTGAGACACCAATTTGAGTTCTAATATCCATAACGATAATTTTTGGCAATGCTAATTTAGAAATAATATAATTATGATTATAATAGTATTTATATAAATAAATAAATTATAAATCATATTTTATAGGTTTCAAAAATATTCTAAAAAAACAAAAAAACAAGGTGGTGGGCTTGAAAAAAGGGGACCCTTTTAGCGGGCCAACTAGGTTTATCAAAAAAGCAAGGGGGTTTGTCAAAAGGGGTAGGCCACCCCTCTACCTCTCCCACATTAGTGTAATAAAAAGTAATCTCCACCCCACTAGTGAATCCCATTGATATAGAAGCATCCTCAAAGGCCAACCCCTCCATTGAGCCCATCCAACAACTACGTGCCAATGCCCCGTGGCCAGCCCGCACTTCCTCCTCTGCCATTGCTTTCGGCCGTCCACCTCTCCTAGAAATCTGGTTCGACCTTTGTCACATATTGGAACCCTAAAATCAACCACAATGGATGGATATAGCCAGATTCAAGGCTTAGTTGACCAGATCTAGGGAGATCAAGACGATCCCATCACCGCCTCAACGTGACATCAATTATTCTTTTCTAGACCGAACCTGTGGCAACCCCACCACCTACCACATGAAAGATCACTACTGAGACCCAATAACACTATTTCACACACCACCAAGTGAGATTCCTAGTATAACACCGCTAATTTTAAATAGAAAAATTCCAAACCGGCCAGCTACTGTGAGCGCAGAAACATCAATCACCCCACTCCCTAGATCTCCTCTATGCTGGCAACCTTGGCCGAGCCAAGCGTACCATGCCTTCTTTTATTGCATTAGATCCCAACTCATGGTGCACAAGGAACTCCCATGTACCTATTGAATAGACTTTATTCACCCTAAAATAGGGTTTTTTGGGTCTTTTTGACCCGAAATGGGTATGGGTAGGATTATCAGGCCTAGAAGTGCCCTGCATGGGCTTTGCATGGCCCAAAATGAGAATGTGTAGGTTCGACGTGGATCCTACAAGCTCTTCTTGGGGTGTTCAGGGCCTAATTATTTTTTAATATAATAAAAAATTATTTAAATTAATGAATTTAGTTTTGGTTTTAAATTAAAATAATTAAAAATTATTTTTTTTGTTTTAAAAATTACTTTTAAATATGTGGGTTAATTTAATTTAATTTTGATGTTAAAATTGTATTAATTAATAAATTTTGTTTTTGTTTTTAAAATTAAAATAACTAATGGTACCGAATGACATAATTAATGAATTAAAATAAGAGTTAATTTTAATTCAATAAAATTCTCTCAGAAAAATAATTTAATGCATGTTTTTTTCTATATTTATTTGAAATATGTGATTTTAATGCATATAGACTGATCATGAGTCAAATACCGAACTATGTATTTCTAGTGCATGTTTAATTAATTAATTTAATTATTGCAATGGTGGTTTGTAATAATTAGTTTTTAAAAGATGATCTGTGTGTCATCTAAACGTCATTATATTTATAAGGGTCTGTGATTACAATTCTTAGTTATATTTTTTACTCCCGAAACCCCCTCGTCTTCATGAGAAAATTTTTGTATAATGACAAGGAAGAGAAGTGAGGTTGTTCATGCCAGGTTCTGGTGATGCACCAGATATATGTTTAACACATTTGATGGGCATACACTACAACTTGATTCACAAGTGACGAGACTCAAGGTATTACCACTAAGGTCTAGGTTGATCCATTATTTACTCAATAGATCAACCATTATTATCATCTCATAATCATGTTATAAATTTATTTTTTTCATAGTTTATTATTTTTTTATGTGTATTCTACATGCATACACATAGAATAATAAACAAGTATGCTCATAAAAAAACATGTGATGCGAAAAATATTTTCTATTTATTTAATGGTTAGTTGTGAGTGTGATCACATATTATATAATTATATGATAGAAAATTACTTCATTTTTTCATTTACAAATAATAAAAATTTTAAAGAAATATTAAGTCATAACTTCCTTCCGTAATTCATATTGGAAAGAACCGGGTGTTCAGGGTTCTCGTCAGCCAAAGTTATGAATGCCTCTTACTACCGGGATGTTCATATGAAATTTGTGGGTTGAATTAAATAAATTGGTAGTAATTATTATCCAAATATATCATTCTATCATTTTAGAGGAAAGTTTTGAGAAAATAATGTTAGGATTTTAGAATTTGGGACTTCACCCAACAGAACATGGAACCATGAGTTAATGCAGTTGGACAACCAAATGCCTAACATGAACCCTCCATATAGTGTCATAGCCAAATCTTATAAACTATGAGAGGAGTATTATAGATCCTTACCACTATAATACTCAATATAGAGAGTATTTGGATTCTAGTATATAAATTTTCTAAAATTTGATAAAATAGTGGGGGACATTCAATGATTTAATTAATTATCTAATTAATCGAAATATCTAATTCAACAATTAATTAAAAAATTGTTGATATTATAGAATTTAATTTTGGTAGAAAATGGATGTTATACCATAATATTTTATTTTTTAATTAATAAAAGAAGTAAATTTCCAAACAGGCATGAGTTTTCAAGAGTGGTATAGTTGATTGCGAACAATACTATGGTATTAGAAGTTCCATGTTCCAATATCCGCAATACCTATTAATTCACCACAAAAACAAAAGTTGAAAATTTTCTTATTGGAGACTCATGCACATAGAATATGATGGTTATTTTATTATGATATCATCAACATCAAATATCATTTTTTGTGACGACATCAAGACATGGGTGATATGACATGAAGTCTCATCTTTGAGAAGATTTCAATGAGAAATTGATGCAATACATGAATATAGTGATAATTACATTGGACATGTGTAAATTTAAATATTGATCGAGATCTTTCAATTGTTCCCTTGATCATATCATTTTCACCAATTTATTGAAGTCTCATTTTAGGTTACAAAATGAAAATTATTGAGTAAATTCTTTATTAACTCTTTTTTGGAAAGGTTCTCCATGTAAATAAGAACAGAAAATAAATTTTCATCTTTAGTTATTATGATGATCAAATTGAAAGATAGGAAGAAAAGGAACATAGAAAGTGACATGAAAAAATATAATTAACAACTTCATTCAATGAAATTATATGGGATTTAAATAGGAGGTTATTTTCATTTCATATCCTAAAATAAAATTATTTTAGTTTAATCTCAAAAAACTGAATTAAATAAGAAATTTATCACTTCTTATATAATTATATTCTTCACATAAAAGTAATGTTTCAATATTACTTCTTGGGAATTGAATATAATATGGCTATCAAATATGTGTATTGAAATATAGTATCCAAGTAAGTGTAGAAACATTACCATAAGGTGTATTCTCTAAGAAGCTGAGAAAGGATGATTCCTAAGTCAACGGTGAGAAGCACACAACTTATATTTTGAACTGAATGATTCTAATATAACAATTATTGAGTATATCAAAAAAAATATCTCCCATGTCCTTTATACATAAGGAGTCATTATTCCATGTTCAAGAGTGAATGTTATTTTTGGTGATTAATACTGAACCCATAGTTCAGTGATATACGAATCATACCAATACCTAATGAAGATAAAATGTCAGACTTATTTACCTAGTTGAGGAAAGATAAAACTTTTTCAATCAAATCTAAATTAGATATCCAAGATATACCCGTTATTTAATTTATATTTAGTCAAGCTAAATAGCTTAGGTTTTATTGATGTATATACTTAGTTTTGGAAAAATAATCTGTTATAAATAAAGGTAAACCACAAATATTTTAGAATTAGTTCAATAAGTGAGTGTGAACTATTCCAATGGTAATCTAGTGGTGCATATACTTCATTATATTCCTTTATGTGATTAAGTAATATGAATGTAAAATATGACATATTCATAGTTAGAAGATATGAGTTGCTTTGTTCTGGCATGCCAGTATCTTGACCAAGCAATCATTGATCAATATAATGTAGTGTGGAGTAATTTCTAAATGCAAATTATCTTATATACATCATGAAATTTATGTTAATTATGAGTATTGATGATAAAGGATTACATGCTAACATTGATCAATAAAATTTAGTGTGGAGAAATTCCTATATGAACATTTTATACATCAGATTTATAATGTAAGGAGTCTCAATGTTGAAACTTATAGAAACTCCCATTGTATTTCATGAAGTTATTTTCAAAAAAATTTGATATCTCATAACCATATTCCAACTATAATGAAAAATGGATATCATATGAATCAAATTATGATAGAAATCCATCACATTATAAGGACAGGTGTTTATATATAATGAGTTTGTAAGGATATAAAAAATCATTCATCATATAAAACACAATGTGCATCTATAGTAATTATCCTAATGGTTTCTTAGGATATTACTTAAACCCATAAGATAGAAAATTTGTAGTCAATTGGTAGACAAAGTTTATATACGAGCGTGAACATATCTATTAGAGATAGTAGAATCCATAGAAACTTGGTCTTATTCAATTCCATAAATGCACATATAGTTTTCATAGTAATAAACTCCACAAGTCATGTCTACGTAGGAAGGTTGAAACCATAGTGAGGGGTTTATATTATCCATGGATGGTGACCTATAATTATCTGAGAATAATAATTCCAACAACTAAGAAGTATATGGAAATTAGTTAAGATTTATAAGATTAATTAAAATTCAATAATAGATTCCATTTATCAATGTGAAAATGGGATTATTATATTAAATACTATACTGGGTATTCAAGTGAGATGATACATGTATGGTACAAGAGTGGTACCAATAAGGATCGATTGGTTATACCAAGTTGTTATACCTAAATGCATTATAATTTTACTTATCATCGCTAATATATATGGTCATTTTATTGAGAATTAGATCTCATGGCCACACATGGTGGAAGGGAACTATACGATGAAACTAGAAAGGGATATTCATAACATAGAATACTAATAATGGTTTCAAGTTAATGAAATACATTTTAGGATTGAAGTACGAAACTAGATCATAGAATATTCATTGGAAGTAAATGTTTTCCATGAGTCTAACTGAAGTTAGTGGGAGTGCCATTATTTTGCAAGTGTAATATGTTTGGAAACATATAGTAAACAACTATTTTTATTATAGTTAGTTAATACCAGAATGAAAGAATATATTTATCTATGATTGAATTATAGTAGAAACCTAAATTCTAGGAAATAGGATCCACTGAGGTAGATATAACATTTTATTGGACCTAGTCAATCATACATATAGTGAAATGTTATTGAATAATACAAGATGGAACAATTCAAGTCTTAATTTTTACCAATGTCACATGGCATAAATCCCTCCAATCAGACATGCAATGGAATAGGAGGAGATTAACATAGTGAGTTAGAATCTATACGATTTAGTTATGGATCAATCATGTATGTCATTATATGTACAATAATTGATATTTCCAACAAATAATATATTGTTGGAAGATATAAATTATATCTAGGATCACTATAAAGGAAGCAATCTGAACTGTCCATTGTACTTGGACTAGTACAAAGGATATATACCAAGTAAGTGGAGAAGAAAAGATATTAGTTTTTCGTTGATATTAGTTTTTCGTTGAAAGAAACTAGTTTTCCTTATATCCATGTGATCTAATATTGTAGTTTGGATAAGATAATGAGAATCCCAATACCATTCATGCTAATTGTTTCTATATCTACAAACACCAAACACTTTATAGATTTTGAGGCAGCTAAGAACAATTTATATGCAATGATTTTTTCAAGATCATGCAATCACACCTAGTAAGTAAAGTATTATCATGATGTACATTTTTATACGCTTACTAGCCAGGATGTCATGTTTTTTATGTAGGAAAATGGAGAATACACTTGGGGTATTCATTTTTTGAGAGGTTTTACTCATGGAGGCGAGGTCATATATAGTAGAAATTCCACCCAAAAAAAACATGGTAGGCCCGATAACTAAAGTTGAGGCTCAGTATAAACATGATCTTAATCATGTAAGATCTAACAAGGTTGGTTAGAAAGTTTTCTCTAGTGTAATTGGGAGTGTTGTAATAGTGGGTGACCTTGACCAAACTATACAGTACTTTTAGATTACCAAATAGTGTGTACAATGATCTATGCATGATGAACTCTTACCATTATAGTGTAGATATTTCGGTGTCCACTATTTAATGGTAATTTTCATAGATTAAATGTCATATGAAAAGGTTATAACTGATCCCAGGCTATAATGAGAACCTTAAGAAACTATGAAAAAATCATAAACATATGTCTTATGGTCTAGATACATTGTACTAACTAGAAAAAATATATGTTTGACTATTAGGTGTTAGTTTTTCATACGAATTGAGACTTATTCTCATGAATTTCACACTTGGTGATCTCTAGTAGTGAGATCATGTAGAATTACCCACCAATAGGAACACCACATGTTTTTGGTGTCATTGTATGTTCCAATCTATAGAAATGTGTATTGCACTCTTAAATTGATACCATTATCAATGTTTTCCATTTAATCATGTACATTGATGCAATGAAAAAACTGTGATAATGAAATCATGGTGAGGTAACCTGTGTTGGGTGTGTCATCGGTGGTATGACAATGGTAGAATGGTCAAGAAAGGATTTTCCTATTCCAGTTTAAGAAAGTAATATATCTCAGGCCTCATTAATTAGGATAGTAGTACCTTCATAAGACCATGGCCATTGAATTCAAGGGTAAATTCATACAGTTAGATCAAAAAATAATAAATCAATAAAAGGGTGATGAAAAGTGTGTGAATCCTTATTTTTGATATATTAATTATAATTATATTATATTATATAGTGTGTGTTTATAGGTTGTATGTCATTGATATGAATATCCTTATCTCTTTAAGGGTCTTGATGGGTTGCTAGAATCTGCCCTTTTTCTATGAATATTATTCACTATTATCGAGATAAGGTCCTTGAGGGTCACACACAAAAACCATATTCTAGAATATTCCCTATTAAGCTAAGTAGGTATATAGAACACTGTGGGACCCACCAGTAGGGTCTAGGTTTTGTAAAAGGATATACAATCACCAAGGAATAAATAAATTCAAATTATTCCATTTACGAATAATAAGCATTGAATTTATTTTTTGTATGTATTTACATGTTTTAATGTAATTAAATGGAAACTATTATTTGAATGAATTCTATTATAAAATATTCAATGTTTATTTTATATTTATGGAAGATATGAGTGAATTTAATAACTTAAGTATTATTATGTAATATGTATTTTATATTATAAGAAGGTGATAATAATAATAAATTATATTTATGACTTAGTATAGTAGTCAAAATAGAATTTATATATTGTGTTAATTATTCAAGGTCTAGGGAATAAATTCTGGGTAATTACATAACACACTATAAATATAAGAGAAGAGGCTCTTTCAAATAGACTATTGATGGAATGCTCTTTGAGTGATTCTATCTCCTCTTTCGCATTATAGAGACAGAAGCTCATGATCTATGTGATTCGGATCAATCTCCCTCTTGTGCATCATAAGAAATGTGATGTGGTGATCAGTGGAGAATCAAAGTAATCATCAAATATATGTGCTGGAAACTAGATTTTAATGATCGGTGCTCCCACAATGTTTTGAAGCATGTGCAGTGATATAGAGGAATTCGTCTTCGGATTCTTTGAGCAGCGATCATAGATGATGAGAAGAGGTTGAGCATGACTTCATATTAAACCAGGAATTTTTTCTTTATTATTTGGTTCTTAAATTTCCTCACATGAGATCCTCTATGTTTCTACTAGGAAACAATTCACCAAAGATGATGTAGTCATGTCCATCGTCGGTGAAAAAAATTTAAAATCCCATGTTTTGGGTATTCTGCTATGTGCCCAGTACCATCATTTCTTCCCTAGGTGAGGCTTCTAGTTTGAGAGGATGAATATTGGGTTCTTCTTTTAGTAGATTTTAGGAGAGACAAAGGTCATGAGAGTTGTGAATAATGGGGAGGGGTGAGTGCCTTTTACAGTGGAGGAGTTACATTCTTGTTAATTTTTTAAAAGGTAATTCCATAAAATATTTCCCACGAAATGTGGAACCAATAATAATAAAAAATAAATTAAATAGTGTATGGGGTCTATATACGGATATCCAATGGATTTTTGGACAAGTTTTAATGTCATTCTGAGCATTATATTTATTTTTTAGACATTTTAAGCTAATTTTTCTCTTAATTGATAAAATTAAATTTTATTCACTATCACTAATATTTTTGGCCCAATACTAGGTTGAACTTATTATAAATTTAAAATTATTTTGATTCAAATATATAATCCATTATTCCAAATTCCCACTATATTATTTGTATAAATTAAATTAAATTTAACTCTGTATATGGGACGTCAAGGTGGGGTTTTAATGTAAAATGTTCAAAATATTACTATGTTTTTATATTCAATTTCAAAGTAAAATTGCTCCTAATGAACTAAATTGGATTAATTGATGTAAAATTTAGTAGACTGAACTTTAAAACAAATCATAAATATAATTTAACCTTATAAACAAATTATATGAAAAAATAGTTTTGAATTAAAATTAAGAATGATTCACTATTCATTAACCAGTGAAACATCATAAAAAAATACTAAAAAGTTACCCTAACCTAATATTGATGATTCAATTTCAAAAATAAATTTTATTTTGACATATAATTTTTATAAAAGGTTAAAAACATGATTTGAAATAGGTTCTCCATTAAAAGGCGGGAAAATTTCCTTTTTACAAAAATACAATTTTTAAACATAAAGTGTGAATCCTTTGTATATTATGATTATTAAATATAAAGATGAATATAAAAAATATTTTTTTTGAATATATGACATATAGATATAATTAATACCATTCACTAAAATTAATTAATTTAATTAATTATAATAAAGCACATTTGTATGAATAAAACATTTCCATTATATTTAATTGGTTCTTATATTCATTTCTAATAAATTGATTACCAATTATTTATTATTATATTTGAATAGACAATATATTTTAAAAAGTTAGTAAATAATATTGAAAAAACCTATTTTAACGTATATTTTATGACTTATTATGTTAAATAATAATATTTTTATTTAATATATTATTGTTCTATAAAACTCTGTCTTGTTTGCAATGTATGTTATCGATGAAAATAATTAGTGGATACGGTGCAAGCTAACTTGGTATTTCATAAATATAAAGTTATATCAATGATTTATATTATTTAAAATAGAAAATATATTGTAATGTCTTGGGATATTATATTCCCTTATGATCTTGGTGTTACATGTCATACATTCTATGGAATAAAACATTCTTACTTTAGAATCTTGGGGCGTCAAAATCTATGTATGGGAGCAGGTAACCCATGTATAGGAAAAAGAAAATTCGTCTGGGGTAGGATATTAAATTGTAGATTATGTCTAGTATAGTTGATTTTATTTCACCATTGGGTGATTCATTTGATGTTTATTGTTTCATTTTATTACAGACTCTTTCCTTAGCCTAATATGGTATGGAAATATTACATAATGCATCATTATATGTACATTAGGATTCATATGTAACACATTATTCAATTCCATGTTTATATTACTACATTCATTACTTACATCATGTTTTGGGTGCTTTATTTCTATTTCCATTCAGTTGTGACTAAATTATAGGCAAGGACATGATAAATCAGTTGTTGCGATTACATGTATTCGATATGTCAACTTATAAGGTTTGTGGTCCCTTATAAATTGGAGGTGGTGATCCATACAATTCAACCTTTTTAAGAGAATAACTAATTAAATGATAGTTAATTTAAATTAATGAGAATTATGAAATGAAATTTTTACTGTTAAATAAGGATTCCAATATTGATTTTAAGGGAATTTTCCTCTATAACATGAAATTGAAACTCTATATATTGGAACCCGTAACTTATTGTAAAACAATAACCCTGAACACACCTCATTAGTGGGAAGTAGGCAGTATCTCATTAGTTCATATGATTTGTATATCTCCTAGACCAAGCTTTAGGAGTAGGTAGAGGGGTTTGACTTATGTTCAGAAGGATTGTATATATCATATTTGTATATCTATGATCATGTCGTAATCAAATCTTAAATGAGGAAAGTGGTTGGAATTTTTAAATATATTCAACTATGAATCTCCCCATTCATACACTAAGAGGGTGGTGATGACCATCATCTAAACGATGTGTACTATGGGCCACCATTGAAACCTCCATTAGTACCTCTTGTGGCACAATGTATTTTACCTGATATGGTTATTATGTCCCAATTATGAGAGGGATTTCTATATTTTATATAGACCATATAGGTAGAATTTTGATCTAACCAAACTGTGGAATAATTTACACATGATTTCAAGTAATAGCATCCACCCATGTTTTAAGGGGATAGAGAACATTATCTCTAGAGTCATAGATAGATTCTATGCTATCCATTTTAAAGAATCTCGAGACACCGCCTTAGAGGAGAGTGAAGCTCTATATGTATTTTCCAAGATTCTACTAAGAGATGGTGGGACGTGATTACTAAGATGAATCATCTTTGGGATATGGCTTAGACATATTTCCAGATTGTCTTTTATGATTATTTCAATCTCAAGAATTCACGGACTGATAGAGATAGAGTATTTATACATATAGAGAAAGGTGTCTTGTCAGTCATGGAATATTCTTCCCATTTTATTGATCTCTAGTGTTTCAGAACTATTATATTAGGTGACAAAGTATCAAAAAAATATATGTTTGAGGATGGTCTCAAGTATTAAATCGTATCACATGTTATTTTTTTATCTTACTATTGTATCAAAAATTTTGAATTTGGCATTGATTACAAAATGTAATCTAAGGGAATTTGGGGTCATAGAGTTGGGTAAACCATCTTCTCAACCTAGTGGTTATATGTAAGGTTACATGAAGAGATTCTTTGGGGTCTCTAGAGATGGTAACACGATCAAGAACTTGAGTGATCATAGTTCTGTAATCTATCATCAGTGTGGAAGGCAGGGACACATGAGTATACAATGTGATAGAGACTGAGTGGAGTGCCAAGATTTTCGCTGGATGGTCTATCTACAATATTTTTTTAGGACCATTCTTCCAGCATCTAGTGAGAGAGGTTCTACACTGGCTACATGTTCATGAGCGTGGTCAAAAACTTCTTGTGAGGAAGGGAAATAGAGTGTGACTGGCCAATCAGGATTAGGTGGTGATCATGAACGGGGTAGTGAGACATTGAATTCTCAATTATAGAAGAGAAGACATGATTATGGTAGTCATTCTATATCTAAGGGCCTCGATTAAGGCCTAATTTATATAGTGCAACTGATAACTGAGGAGAATATTTACGAACCTTGTACCATGAGAGGAACTATTCTAGTTGTATCTACCTTAGAATATTCTCTTTTAGATATAAGTTCATTAAATTATTTCATTTATGTACCTATTATGTAGAGCATTGGGCTCAATGTTCATTTATCCTATCAAATAATGACACTTTATACTACTTTGGGGATATGATCAGAGAGTTCACGCTAGTGAAAAGAGTTCCCCATTGAGATAGGTGGGTGTGACTTTGTATGGGACCTCTTTATCATAGAGATAACAGGGTTTTACCTCATTATTGAGTAGGATAGGTTGGTTCCCTATCATGAGTTCATGGATTTATATTTATGGAGGGTGACTTTCAAATCACCAAAGGGCCAGGTTTTTATTGACAAGTGTAAATGGGATGTCCATGCATGTTGAGTTGGTCTTGAACATCATGGGTTGAGCGGGATGACAACCTATATTTCTAGTTTATTCCTATATGATCAGGGAATATGTTCATATGACTTATATTTAATGGTTGATTTTTTAGATACATTTTCACAGATGTCTTTTTAGGACTATGACCTGAGAGATAGAGTTGGAGTTTTCCATATATTTTGTTCCAGGAGAAACACTGATATCCATTCCTCCTTATAACATGTATACTATGATGTGGAAGGATCTCAAGTGTTAATTAATGTATTTGTAAGAAAAAGGGTTTATACGACCCAATACATCTTTTAAGGGTTCAAAAGTCCTTTTCACCAAGAATTCAAATGGAATTCTTTGTTTATATGTGAATTACCCGAAATTGAACTATTTGATGATTAGGAATCGGTGTCCCTTTTCACAGATTTATTATCTAATTGACTAACTCAAAGGAGCTCCAGTCTTCTCGATGACTAATACGATATCATGTTATCATCACTTGTGTCTTCAAACTATTTATGTATCTTTTATAAATTTTTGTAGCATGTATAGTTTATATGAGAATTTATATATGATGTTCGGTGTTATGAATATGCTCATAGTTTTCATGGAACTCATAAAACAAGTTACCCATCCATTTCTATATTTTTTTTTGTGGTGGTATTCATGGATAATATCTTGGTGTATCCTCACAATCAACACAATCAGAATAATCATATTGATATTATATTTTATACATTGATAGAGCATTATTTATATATTAGGATCAAAAAGTTCCACATATGGATGGATGAGATTCACTTCATAGGCCACATTATCTCAGAGATAGGAGTACCAGTTGACTCAGAGAAGGTGGGAGCTATAGTTTCCTGGGATCAGCACAAGAAAATTTTTATATATGTTGTTTCATGGGGTGAGATGGTTAATATAGGGGCATCATATCGGAATTATCACTCTTATTAGTTCCACTTATGAGCTTGATGAAGAAGGTTATGAAGTTTATATTGCCTTATTCATATGAGACAACCTTTTAGGAGAAGAATGTGAGAATGACTTCAACACTGGTATTGATTCTTCAAGATTCAAGTTGAAGTTATATAGTTTATTATGATTCATTAGGTTTCAGTCTTGGAGTAATTCAGATGTAGGAGAAGTGATTCATGAAATACATATCTCATCAGTTGAGGCCACACAATAGGAACAACCCAACACGCAATATTGAGTTATCCACTATTGTTCGAGACTTAATCTATTGCTAGAATTATTTACTAAGAGAGAATTTTGTAGTGTACACAGACCACAAAATCCATAAGTACATAATTATACAATGTGACTTAAATCTTAGTCATTGAAGGTGGGTCAAATACCTTCAGTACATTGACATTGAGCTTACCTATATTCCCAAAAGAGAAATAATTTTTCCGATACCCCAACCATGATGACTCATATATAGGAATTTTAAGAGTCTAACAGTTATCATAAGCTTATGACCTTATTCTCATATATGCGTTTGGAGGTGAAATCTAGTCATGATAAGACTTGAATATCATTATTATTGGTGACTTACACTCCTCTAGTGTGGGTTAGGATGAGCCAACTATTCGATTCTATGGTCTTGGTTCTATGGGAGTTCATGGTAGGTGAGGACCCACCTCTTAGTTAGATTATTGGTAAATATGATATTTTGTGCATCTATAGGTGTTACTAGGTTCTATAATACATCTAGGAAGAGTTGATGTGAGAGTCCCATTTCTCTAGAGGGGATGTGAATCCATCCCTTACCAAGATTTATCAATACTTTTTTCCTTCAATATTGGTTGTTTGGGATAAAGCATGATATATCTGGGTTTGTTATATGGTGTTCCACCTATTAGAAAGTGGAAGAAGAGAATCAATGACTAGTGGTTTTTTTAGCTATTACTTATTCCTGAGTGGGAATTGGATGTTGTCCCCATGGATTTCATGATATCATTTCTAAGGTCACCTCGGGGAAATTATGATGTACGTGTTATTGTAGATAGGTTGAAAAATGTCTTCCATTTTCTTCCAATTTGTGAGACTCTTTCAGTGGTTGTGATCAGTAGGCTCTAAATTTGTGAGATCAAATACATCTAAGGGGTCCCACATTCTATTGTATCATAAAAAGATACTTGTTTCATGCCACGATTTTTCCCAGGGTTTTATAGGGCACTGGTTTTACTGTTACTACTAAGTACAACCTACCACCCATAAATCTATAGTATGTCTGGGTGTACAATAGTGATTATGGAAAACATTATCCGAGAAAGAATATTTGATTTTAGACATTCTTGGGAGAAACATATACTTTTTACTGAGTTCTCTTATAATAAAATCTTCCAAGAGACCATATAGATGGATCCTTATAAATCCCTATACGATAAACTATGTCCTTCAACCTTGTTCTTGTTATTAGTGGGAGAGGTAGTGCTACTGGTCACATATCTCATTTAGAAGACTTTAAAGAATATCAATCATATCCTGAATTAGAATTCATGCCTTACTGCTGAAAAGGACTCTGAGTGAATATTGGGAACTCTCAGGAGATCTCTGCTCTCAGGAGAACCCTAGGGCTTGGCCATGTTGGGTGGAAGGAATGGACATAGGGTATGGTAGTGGGGGTGTATTTGGTGAGTGGCAGGTCCAAGGATGGAGGTTCTCATCTGGGAGTCACTGTGGTGGGTAGTTTGGTGTGGATTGAAGAGTCTTTGGAAGATTGAGAGGTCTTTTGGTCTAAATCTCTTCTAGTGCAGTGGTGTCACCTCAGCACTTCTGACATCAATGTTTCTCTCATAGCTTCAGCAGAGGAGAGGGGATGATGTCATTGAGACATCTCTAGTCAACATGAGCCTCTCATATATGAAAATATGAAGGTAACCCTTGAATTTAGTCATATAAATTTAGGATTTGAGATCTTTAAGAGCCTATATAGATCTGATCCAAATGAAGATGGGACATGTGAAGGTTTTTTGGTGATTGTTGTTATTTCTATCGATTGAAGAATTCACATAGATGAAGATGATTTCCAAGCGTGTTTTAAACCAAATTAGTGTCGGCTTTTTGTTGTTGTTGATTCAAGGAGATTCATTTATGGATGCAAGGTGTTTGGACTTATGCATACAAATATTTTAAGTGTTCCTAGAAGAAGGAATGACACTATTCTAACTTTCAACTACTCAAGACTGCTCTAATGTCTTGGTTCACCACTCCATTCCATGTCAGTTTGGTGTGGTTCTCTCGATGGAGGTTTTGGGATTGTTCATTTGAGTGACCAATGGATTCTAGGAGAAGTACATCCCTGATGGACCCATGTTTTCATTTTTTACTTTCAGTTTTGTGGATGAATTTGGTTTTTTTGTTTCTGTTTTGTTTGATGTTTGTTCAATGAATATGATTCCTACACGAGCATGGTGTCCATCAAAGTTTGGGTGCTATAGAGAAAATCTCTTTCGAGAGATTTGGCCACGCGTTCATCTACAATTTCTCTAGGATTCTAGAAATCTATTCAATTAGGATCTGAGTCGTGGTATTCATGGTGTTTCTAGATATGAGGGAGAGTGATCGCTAATATCTTATCATGGATCCGTCTCTATTTTCTCCTTGAGTGACTATCCTTTTAATTTTGAATTTTAAATTATAAAGCCTAACCATGCATGGATCTTCATGGTTTGTGACAACATGATTGGTCTTTGGTGATATTTTTATTATATTATATGAAAGATTCTAGTCATTCTATATGGAACAACTTTAGATGAGGTTTTAGTGTAGGATGAATTCACTTGATCTTGGCCATCTAGATTTGGATGAATGAGAGGTTATGGATTTTTCCATCAGTACTAGGCCTGCATGAGATATCTTGCTGAGTGGTCATCCGATGGTGGAGGCCTAAAATAATGATGTAGTCTTTGGGAATGAGAGTTTCTTATTGTTCTTTTCATGGGTTTTTTCCTTTTAATGGTTTTTTGGATGAAGTTGTTAGGGTTCCCACATAACATTTAAAAGTGTCATTTGAAAATAATGAAATAATGGATTTTGTAAGTAGAATTCTATAGCTCCTTATAAAAAGAAGTCATACACTGATTATCACCATCGACAGCTAGTGTTTTAGGTAGGGAGTTGGGTTTTCTTGTATGTATTCACATTGACTAAAGCATATACATATTCATAAACAAGGGAACCAATCACCCAATTATGTCTAGACCATTGAGATTCTGGAGAGAGTTGAGTTAGTAGACTATCTTTTTTAGTTACCTCAAATGTATCAGGTCATGCATGATGTCTTCCATGTATCTTATCTTGGCTGATATCATTATAATATATCACATATTATTCAAACTAAGGAGGTTGATTTAGAGGTAGATTCATGTTTTTATGATCATCTTATCCAAATTTTTGACCGAGGTATGATGGTTCCTTGAGGTCATTCAGTGACTTTAGTATGAGTGTTATAGAAGAACGAGCATGTAAAGGATGTGACATGGGAGTATGAGGAAAAAATACATTCCTTGTGGTTGGAGTTATTCTTAGAAGATTCCTTCCCGCCCTTGGAATAGTAATTTGGGGATGAATTCCTTTAGGGGGAATTGTATGATCTTATCTTTTCTATGAGGTAAATAACCCTTGTTATTTTTATTTTAAAACCTTTTTATTTTTGGTTTAAACCTATTTTACCTAATGGGAATATGTAGTGATGATATAGTGGAAACAGAGGTTTCTAGGGCTTGTTTAGAACCTAACTCTTGAGTTATTGGGAATGTAATATGGTGCACATGTTTATTAGAAACCATATATCCTAGGATGCACTATTATATTAAATCAAGTGAGGTGGTCTGCTCCAGTCGCAAGGGATGGATGGTTTGAAGAAACCCTATAACAAGGACTGGACACTCGTGCATGGAGGAAACCATTTTTTTAAAGAGGTTAAATGAAGGGTCAATGCACAATTTGACTCTCTATGAACCATAGACATTCAGGGTGTTCAGATAGATAATGGTGCACATTTGGCACAAAATTTGGAGAACCATGTTGTCAAACCATGCAACACATAATTTTAAGTGAAAATGACTATTTTCCCTTATTTACATGAATGATTTATACCTATCCTATTTTCTTCTTTTTCTATATCAACCTTCCCTTATCCTCCCAATGGACAGCTTCTATTAGCCTAAAGTTAGGCTATGGTGTAATTCTTCAATATGACATCAGATTCAAGAGTTGCTTGTCTCATTTGATCCATGCATATGTTGTATCCATTTACCTTGTGATTTAATCATTTCCTTGCTATGGACAACGATATTTTGTTGCATTTTCTTATGCACTATTTTCAAGGAATACATCTATTTTCAATTTTCATCAAATCATTCCTAAATAAGAGGATGATACTAGATAAGTGTTATTATACAAGCTTAAGTTAGGTGTTCTATACCTTTTCC
The DNA here is from genome assembly GCA_963277665.1 of Viscum album. Taxonomy (NCBI): domain Eukaryota; kingdom Viridiplantae; phylum Streptophyta; class Magnoliopsida; order Santalales; family Viscaceae; genus Viscum; species Viscum album. Next base: position 1,880,844,740 of record OY728161.1, read on the forward strand.
CTCAATGTATCATTATTTATAGATTTTTTCTATTGCACCACATGCTAGACGACCTGGTATTTGCTTAAAAAATTAATTGAACCTATTTTTAATTGATAAATTCACATCTAGTACATGCGGTGACAATATTATTTAATGTTGGAGGTATTTGACCTCAACCAAGACCACATATATGGTTACTTATTCCCTTTAAACCTGTTTATTCGACATTTAGAGTGTAATTAACTCTCTTTAAATTGATGGAAATTGAATATTTTAATAATATGAATTAATCGAAGTTTTAGGAACCTTATAATAACTTGTTAGTTGTAGACAAGTGGTATTAAATGGATAAATAATTGGATTGTTTATGAATAATTTGAGATTAATGAAACGGTTTATGAAAGGGTTAATATATTGGTTATGATTCCTTGAACATTATTACCCCTTGGATTTGATGAAACAATAGGTTTTATTGGAAATTACTACTCCCTGAATCCCTTTGAATTAGAATACTTGGATGCCAGTGACATTTCTATTCCTTGGATCTGACTAATTTATTATTCGATATATTTGGATGCCTTGGAAATTTATACTTTTTAGATATGATGAACCAACATAATTCTATGTACATTACCACTCCATGGATCTCGGTTACATGAACTATTATAATTCCTTCAACATTTAAACTCACTGGATCCTAGTAACATGGTAGAATATGACACCTTGGAAATTTCTCATCTAAGGCTATAGTTTTAATAGTATACTTGACATGTTCAGATACATTTTACATTACTACTCCTTGGATCCAACATATTAAGATGCCTTAGAAATTTATACTCCTCATAACGTATTTACCTGATCTACATAGCATGCAAGGATTCCATATAAATTTATAATACTTGGATCTTGTTTATATGTTCACTTAGCTTATTTCGTTTACCAGAACATTAATACTTCTTGGGCCCTGAACCATATATGCTGGACACATGATTACATGGTATATGCAATTATTGATTCTTTCTATTCTTTAAAAATTGATTTTATGATTTACTTTCTTGATCATAGTGAGAATTTATTGACTATAAAACATCACTTATACTATTATTATTTATACTCCACTTATATCTATACACTTGTTCAGTTTATATGCATAAAAATGAATTTTTATAGACATCATTGTTGGTGGCCTACCCATGTCCGGGCCTCTATTGGGTACCCATACAAACATCATGGATATAGGTAGGTATAGGGACAAGCACCCTCTTGCTGATTATTTATTCGTTTTTCATAGTAGCATGGGATCACAAGAAAATGATGTGGCGAATGATGTTATATGGGGATAGTTTCTTTTAGGTCTTTTTTTACTTTTGATAAATTTATTGTAAATGATGCATATTACCATGTATGACCGATATTTTGGATAGCATTTTATGATCATAATTTGTATATAATGTTATTGGATGAGATTACTTAGTTAATTATATATTGTATCATTATTGTTCAACTACTCAATTATTTATATGATTATTCTATTGATAGATATATGGTTTTACCATTGTGCTACACTTTATCCATAAGGGTGTAGACTCCCCATTACTCCACTATAGACCCTCGTTGCTAGTTATAAGCCTTTGGCATATGGGGATGTGCGCTTGAGGCCTTATATCCAACCTGTTTCAATTACTATTGAGGGAACTAGGTTTTGGACATCACATATACCTTCATACATTATCACATGGAGGGTATCATTTACTAGTGCAGAAAATGACTCTATGAAATTTGGTTCGACTAATAGATATATCATGTAGTGGTTCTGAAGAGGTATAGTTCGGTATTCCATCTCCCCCAACCTCCACGGAAAATTGAAAAGGTAGAGAAGAAAAAAAAATGTAATGTATCTTACAGATCAATCAAAGAAAGTCATTGAAAAAAATATATGAAATTAACTTTTATTCTTCATTATTTTTTATATTTTTTAAATAATTGACATTAATATAACATTAAATTATTTTATTTCAGGATGACCTTCATAAGAATGTGACACATGATTCTATTATCCCTAAGAGTAGGATATACATCCAAGATAAAGCTTTCAGAATGAATGAACACCCTGACTGTATAATAGGATATGAGGTGTGTTTCTATATTAGGAATGTTTTGGGTCATCAAATTATGAAATCAAGAGACCATGAAATTGGATCCTTAAAACAAGAGTTAAAAAAACTAAAGACCTCCATGGGTGATCAAATTAAATAATCTATATTGGCTTTGTTTGAATAATTTATTAGATAATAAATTTTTGTGTAGCTTGTTCCACCTACCTAGGTTATGCATCCTGTGAAACCTACCAAGCCTACCTACTCTAATACTCCACCACCTCGTTTGGACCTGAACATATGATGTGAGATGTATACTAGGGATCGAAATGTACATACTATATCAAATAAATTATTATATATTTTGGGGGATTCTTCATATCACTATCCTTTGCACTTGTGTTAAGTAAGAGTATCGATATGTGATATTATTTGTCCAAATACTCTATTGAAACTTCTTACATAAGAGATTACATGAGAATTATATTTTGTGGGTCATTTTTTTATTTTTATATCTATCCTTATTCATTATATGACATATGAGGTATGTTTTTTAATATTTAGTTACATTTGATTGAAAATTACCGATAAAATTTTTATTTTTAATTTGACTAGGTGAATATAAAATTAAAAGAATTAATAAAAATGAAATAAAAGGTTCAAAAATAAAAAAATTTAGTTACATCTCTGATTTATGAGGGTTTAAAAATATTATCCTATATTTCTACTTTCTAGGATAATATTTATGAGTTTTGGATAATGTATGATATATGAAGAAGAGACTATACGTTGATAATATTCAAAACAGATATCATGGATTTGGTTTTTTTCTTGAGCTCAATATACCTATGTTGCAGTTCTTTTCATAGAAGTAAATTTTTGTTTTGGTTTTTCATTGATTAGATAAATATGACATTAAGTAACTTAATATATTACTTATTTAATTAGGTATCTAAAATTATTATCATTTAAAATGATTCCACTAGTATTTATGGTCTTTTATATTCAGAATACATTTAAAGGCCTCTGAAATATCTAGATAATGATGATATAAATACATATATTTGTGTGATATATTATAAAATTTAGATATTGGGTGTTGGTTTTTTTCATTCCTTTATTGGTAAGAACAATTTGGATAAATATGAACTAATATTCATTATAATGTCATTAATTATGAACATTTTATATTATAGTGGTAAATGGATGTTGAACGTATTCTAACCACATAAATACACATTATATTGATTTTTCTATTAATTAGGTAGTGGTAGTAAAAGTTCTAGAATTATTTTTAAAATGTATGTTTTATAATTGTTTATAATTTCTTTATTTTTAATTATTATGGTTATTACATGTTTTTTTAGTTGATATATATGAAAGTGAAGGTGATTATGAAAGATTAATGAAGTTCACTTGTTAATATAGGATATAAATAAAATAAAGTACATGAAATTATTGGCAAATATATTTTATATTAGAAAATATTTGTTTATTATTATGTTTATGTTGGATTTAATTTTCCTATTAATGTTTGGTAGCCATAATGTCATAATTATAATGGAATGGTGAAATGCTGTTATTATGTTTTAAGATCCATGTTTGAGATAATTACAACTAGGTCAAAGAATGAACTTGATGAAGTCAATTATATTAATTATTTTATCTTTTATATCAAATTATTATGTTTTTTAATATTAAAAAAATCATTGTTATTATAGATATTCAATGACTTCGAGTCATATATGATTAAATACCATGCCAATATTTGTTTTTTTTCAAACTATTTGTTATGTATGATTAGTATTTAAATTATCAGTTATGTGTATTCTAAATAAAATCTAAAAAATTAGTATTTAGATAACTATTTTCTAGTTTATGTCTATTTTTTACAATGTTATTCTCTATTATAAAAGGTTTATGGATTTATAAAATGTTCACAAAACTACACAATACTTTAATTTATGAATATATGTCATGAATACCGAAGGACATTAGTAACAAAACTAGGAACTCATATGAGTGAAAAAAAATCAATGGATTAAGTAAACATGGAAATATTTGATTTCATGTAACAATAGAATAAAATAAATGTAACATACATACTTATATTTATAAAAAAATATAGACATACCAACCAACATAAAAAATAAAATTTAGATAAATATATATATAACATATTTATATTGTATGCTAAAAAAATAAGGGTACAAACATATAGAAATATAAACAAAATAAAAGCCATGCCCATCATACCTTAATTTATATTAGTTAACAATTGGAATTGAAAATATTTTCTTAAATTAAATTTTCAAAAAACCATAATTGATACATTTTTAAAGAAGGAAATCCTAAATTAAAACACCAAGATAATTCATGTAAAATTTCCTTGAAAATGAATTTACTAGATATATAAAAATATATTTAAAAACCATCAATTAATATTTTTGAAATAGAAGTGTTAATTTTATCATTTATTTTTGTAAAGGACCCTTTTGCGTGTGCCAAGAAGAGTCTGTATATTCTATTGAAGGTTAAAAACCCCTAGATTAATCATTGGAAAGCTATTTCAATCTAATGATCTTTAAGAAATGATTCAAGGACAAAAAATAGACGTTATTATCCATTAATAAATATTTCATATCAAATGAATTGAGGGTAACACACATATTAATTATTTAATCACTAAACTCTATGAAAACCCACATTAGTAACGTGGAGTCCTTTTTTCTTAAATGATTTATTCGGAATATACTATTTTAATAAATTAAATCATAATTATAATTTTAGTTTAATTTACATGAAATTATGTCTTTTATTCTTTTTTGTGAATGTAAATTTTGATTTTTTATTTCAACATATTCTATTTTTTAATATTATAATATTCATTGTCATTGTTGATTTGTAATGAAGTAGGTTCATAAATGAATGAAGACCTTACTCATGTTTTATGTTTGTCTGCAAAATATTTTTTTGTATGATTTAATTTTAAATTACTAGGTATTTATCTTAAAATTAATTTCTAAAAATTAAGTACTTAGAAAAAAATTTCTACTTTAAGTTGATATATTTTATTTGTCATTACAAGGTTTTTATTTCTTATATATTTTGTTTCATTTTAAAGGGTTTAAAATTTTATTAGGGCATGAAATATAATATATTTTTTAACAAAAAGTTACTACATTAAATGATTTTTTTTTATAAACTGGTGTGAAATTAAAATTATAGGCATTTTAATGTTCGTTTTTACCAAAAACCAAAATTCAAATACACTTTTAATATCATTTTTAGAAAATTGACATGGAAATTCGCCAGGAAATATTTTTCTATTTTAGTTAAATAGTAAAAAAACTTTTAATTTGGAGTTAAATGTTATTCGTTGGTTGAAAATGATGTTGAAATAAACATTCTAGTTCATTATTACTAGAGAACTAATGTGGAAAGTTCAATGGAATTTTTTCCCCATCAGTTCTGTATTAGAATTTATGTGAAAACATTTTCAATGTTAGATTTATTAAAAAGAATACATTGAAACATCCATTTTATTCTATTTAATATTAATATTAAATATTATTTTAAAAATGATATTGAATCTATTATTTTTAAGGACACCTACATCAACATTGGTTAAAAACTGACGTTAAAATTTTAGAAAAATTGACATTAAAATATTTTTCCACTAGAGCATATTCACATAGAGATACAATTAATTTCTCATAACTATCATTTATGAATCAATATTATGATAATTTAAATTTATATATATGATAATTATGACATAATTATTCTTTTTTAAAGATAATATGATATCTATATTCTTCCCTTACAAGCCATTGGAAAATGATAACGTTGATCATGTGTTCGTGTGGACCAAAACATCAACGATATAATGTGATTAATATTTCAATTTTTTCTATTGCATGATAATAAGGATATATATAATTAATATTTATTATTTAATAATAATAATATAATGTTGATTTATTAATTACATTTCTTTCCATCCATCTATAAAAAAATGGAAACAACATACAAGCTTATGTATAAAAAACTGTATCCATGAATGGTGTAATACATGTTTCTATAAATATATTTTATGAATGAATCCAAACATGTGTATATTGAATATATATGATACTTATAGTAGGGTAATTTTTTTGGATATCATTAATCCAATGTCAAAATTAGGAAAAACTACAAAACTAGAACATACATGAAAAAAATAGATTTCACCCAAAATAATAATTTTATAAAAGAATTATTATCAAAATGGTGAGAAAGGTTATAAGTAAATACAATATGGTATGATAAAAATGATCATGGTTATATAATAAATTAATAATAAATCTAAATTTATTATAAATGAGGTTACATTGAATACAAAGGAGGTCAAACCTATGGTAATGGATTTTTTTCTCACTTTTATTTTTATGGGACACATGCCCTATACAAATTTTTTTTCTTTTTTTATAGTGTACATAATTCATATTAATGAGTTTAATGATTATTATCATAAAAATTATGGGATATAAATATCAATCTTTGTTTCTTTATTTCATGGGTTCTATGATTTAAAAGTTACCAAAGTTGTAAGGGTTTTATATGAAAATATTAATTTTTATCGGGATTGTTGATCATTATATTTACAATGAATAAATATTATAATATAACTCTAAATAAATGAATGAAACTTCATAACATCTAGATATTTCTTTATAATATATATTTTTTCCATTAATTTTTCTCCTCTTATGTACTCAAGAAACATAAAACATGTTTTTAAGGAAAATCAAATTTATTTCACTCATCATTTGAGAAACCAGTTTCATTCATTTCCAATATTTCAAAAAATGTTTAAAATATAGGTTTTACTATTACATTAGAAAATTTCAATGTCATATTTTAGATATTTTCATTTTTACAATAAAAAATAAATATTTTTTTTCTTTCTGAAGGAGGTAGTTTTTTATTTTATTTACAAAATTTTATAAGGGATTTTTTTTCAACTTGCGCGATATGAAGAAAATTATTTTATCATAACCAATAAATGATTTGAAAACTATTATAAAAGTATGCATGTATATTTTAAAATAAAATATTTTCCATAATATTTATAAATTTCTAAATTTTGAATAGTTGATTTCTTAATGGAGAGGTTATTTTCCAAAATAAATTTATAGTTATCTAGTAATGGCATTCATATTAATTAATGAAAATAACCATAGATTTTTGTTATTACTCCCTATTAATATTATCCTTATTATTTCACTAGATGGTTTATATTTATGATGAAAATATGTTTTTGGAACATGTACATTTTACATGGGTTGTTCTATAATGAAATGATGAAATGTTTATGAAACTCATTCCCCTTCCACTATTTATGCTATTATTTAATTTTTATTAATCTTGTTAATTTTCATGGGTTATTATATAATGGATGTTTTATGTTATTCTGGAACACATATGTATGATTTTCATTATGTAATTGTATTTAAATTATAACTATGGATGGTGGTTACATTATAAACATTGATGGTGGTCACATTATAACCAAGGATGATTGTGACCAATATCTCCCTCTAACGCATTGGGGGAAGATTGATATCTCATGAGATAATCATGAATCAAAGGGGTATTTAACCTAGTAATATACGATACTTTTTATGCTATGATGGACATGGGAGTGAACCTTGACTAATATGATGGTTTGGGGAGTGAACCAATTCCACTATGATAGTCTTGGTAATAAACCATTATACTAAGAAACTAATTTTCTATTGTTATGTGTATAAAAAAAACTTATGTATTATTCTAATGTTATACTATAATGACTAATATTATTTGATTTCTTTGTGATTCATGTCTTATGAACAGACATAATTTATTCCATGACTTGATATAATGATCTATAATATGCAGGGTATGGATTTAAAATGTTAATATCATGATCCCATACCATTATACACATGTTATGTTTATTTGATAACTGATATAACCCTTGTTTACCTTACTAAGAATCTAAGCTCTCCCATTACTATGTTTACTTTCCCTAGGTTAGGAAGATAGTTTTTAGGAATTATATAAACAAGAAGGGATTTATTTTTAAAGGAAATAATGGGAGACTCTTATGAACTAGTTTTTTATGTGCCCTTATTTTCAAAGGTCCTATAATTATAGGATTCTAACATGGTTCGTTATGTTATATAATGAATATCCATCAACTGAGATGTTATATATATGCATGAAAAGTTTATTTCATTATATTCCATTGTTATTATATATTAAAATAATTCATTATGGTTCACAAAAAAAATGTGAATTAACCTAAGCATTATCCCTCAATGGTGTATAGCGAGGTGTGCAGTTATAAGCCCTGTCATCATGCCCTAATGATGATAAAGTTAATACCCAATCCATGTAACACCCTGAGTTTTTATTAGTATATTTTTTCAAATAATTTAAATTTCATTGATGGCTTGAGTTACAAAAAACACCAGTTTAATCTTATACTACATGAAATAATGTCTTAGATTTTATTACATGCAAATTTGAGTTTTAAGAACACCCGGATATATTATTAATTTTCATATTTATGCATGACTGTCAGAACCAAGCCGTTAAACTTAGTGATATTATTATTAATAAATACATTTTAAATATTATTTATAATGGTTTTATATACATAAAATAGATTGAAAATAAAATACATAATATTTGGTAATGTCTTTATGTATTTCTAAAATAAAATTTTCTCAAAAAAATGTTTTTGTATTTTTTTTGAACATTAATAAAATTATTTGCTGAAACTTTGAGAAAAATTGTTTTATAAAATAATAATATTTTTTGAATTTATAATTTTAACATTATCATAGGTTGATTTTTTGGGATATTGCTGAAAATTTCATTTTTGGAGGAATATTGACAAATACTACATTTTAATTGAAAAACTTTTTCGATTAATTTATTTTTAAAGATATATTATATTTTAATTTGATTTTTAAGTTAAAATAGTATAATGATATATTATACAATCAAATTTTGATCATCATAATAAACATAATATTGAATTTTTATATAAAAACATTGTAAAATTTTGATCATTTTCTCTTTAAAAATATTCTTTCCCGTAATGTCTGGGATTAATATTGAATTAATTTTTTCAACATATGTGAATTGAATTCAGTAAAATGGATTCACTATTTCTAATTCTAATAATTTATATAATATAAAAATTTAAACTTAATTTTTTACCCAAATTGTTTGATGTGCCCGTATGGGGATCTTCCGCGGTGCTCAGCTTTCCCCATCACTGCCATCATCTCGGTTGGTTGTGGATTTGATGCATGGTTTTTGGTAAGTTAGGGTATTTTACATTTTTTTGTGATGACATGATATATTTAGATCTAGGTTTTAGTGTTATTGAAGGTATAGGTTCCTTGGTTTTGAGGGTTTTATAGTTCTAGTGTAGCGTCATGGGTAATAGCCAACAACAGGCTTCTACGACTTAGAAGGCATGTAATATTCTGTGGACTCAAATTCATCTTGGTGGCACGTTGAAGTTCTATGGTTGAGATCCAGTCTACTGAAGTCTGAGGTCATAGATTCATGTCTCCCCTATTCTTTGGGAGGATTTTTGGTCTTTACGAGTGGTGGTGGCGATGGGTTTTGACTCTGGTCATTTGTGGAAGGGATTCTTCCAGTTTCACTCTGTTTTGGTGGTGATGACTTTGTTTCCTTGATTTTCGATAGGTTGGGGGTGTTTCATATTCTCATTGGTTTTAGGTATTTTTTTAGTTCATCTTTCCATGAATCCAACTTTGGTCTGTGGAGACTGATGTTGTTCTTATTTGATAGTATTTTTTTGGAGGATCTGTTGTTTGATGTTATGAATGATATGCAGTAGGTAGTGGAGCTAAAATATGAGTGGTTCTCTAGCATGGTGATTGATTAATTTAGTTGATAGACTATTATAATCATTGTACATAGAATTATATCTGTTTTGTGTTGTTGTTAGTTGATGAGGATTATGTGGTTTGAATTTTGTATGCTTTCTTGAGGCACTACAGCTTTGGTCCATGGGATATTGCTTCCAATTAACTTTTATAGGACTGCTTGAGAATAGGTTCAGAGCAGGGAGTGTTCTCATTATCATCACTATCTAGAATTATAATTTTTGAGAGTTTATGCAATTTTACATCGGTATCTAGCCCATGCATACTTTCATGAGTCAGCTAGTTGAGTAGTGGTGAGAAGGTGGATGCTGATCGTATTGTTTTTGTTGTTGGGGTGGGGATTTTCCTTGACCTTAAATTGGACTGTTTTTAGTCGTATGATCATTGGTCATAGAGGAATGGCCATGTATTATGTCTTTTATGTCATTATGGTTTCCTACTTTTTCCTCAAAATTTGCTTTTGAAATTAAAATTTAATTTTCAATCAAATTTTTACCAAAATTAAGAGTGAATGTTGTTAAAATTAATTATAGCGTTGAAGGTAAAAAATTGGTTTACTATGGGATTAAACTAAAAATAATAATTTAAGAAACATATAAACATGTATAAAAAGTATTATATGGACATATTTAGATCATTAAAAATCTAAGGTTCAATAATAGTCTATTTTTTTCCCTTTTTGTTTATGAAAAACATGGTAGCACTCAATTCTTTTCAAAAATACCAACTGTGTACTCTTCTCCACATATAAAAGGCCACCCCATATTCTATATTTATTATAACTTGAAACCTATTTTTATCATAAAATACCTGACCAAAACATTTAAAAACATCCCTACCCGCATGCTAGAATACATAATTTGGGAATGAATCCATCATATGAAGGATTTTATGGAAAACCTAAGGAGGATACATGAAGAATAGGTAATGTTCATCAATAATATTTTTTGTTTTATTTTACCCTCAAAACCATTAAATTATTTTTATATAATGATTATATAATAAACATAGTATTTTACATATACTTATATGCTTTTATGTTATGGGATGACTATCATCCATCTCCACTTAAATGAAATGGTTTACAAAATCATTATTCAATTGTACGGAGGACTACCACCTCATGAACCGATGTCATTAATTTTTTCATTAACACCTATCATGGATGGCTATAATTATAGTTATATTTATTATATATTATATATATTATATATATTATTTGATTATGATTTTGAATAGTTATATCACACATAACTTAATATTTTCCATTCCTAGAGAACATGATAACATTGTTCATATGTACGACAGACTACTGCCTCACAAAGCGATGTGATTCATTCACATTATGAATGTATTTTGTTAAGTATAAGTTTAATAAATTTTTTTGATATATATTAAATATTTTTTTAATTATAATATATATCATTTAATTTTCTTTATTATAACCCAATATGAAATTGAAAAATTTGTATTCCTGTGTTTGTACAACCTACTGTCTCCATGAACGATGTATTTCATTTCATATATCTAAAGTTTATGGATTAGTATAAATAAATACATAATAAATATATATTATATTTATATTATTATCATATTTATGGATATTACATATCCATGATCAAATTGAGATGATTAAAATATAACAGATCAAAATATATATGATAAACAAAATAGTTATTACCCAAAATGTAATATTAACATGGAATTATTAATACATAGGTAATAAAAGTTTAAAAAAAATCATATATAGTATGATATATATGAATATGGTTCTTAAATATATATAAATTAAAATTATATTATTTATACTTGAGGTTTTAATGAGTATTGTGGAAGTCATTACTTAAGGTAAAGGATTTTCCTCTCACTTTTTACGTCCAAGAGATACATATACTATTCACCGCTAATTTAATTTATATAGTGTATACAATGATATTGAATGTATATTATGATGATTATACTATAAAATATTTGGTTTTATATATCCATTTTAGTATCTCTCTTTCATTGGATTTATAGTTCAAAATTTATCAAATTAGAAAGGGATTTCTGTCTCAATTTTCCTTCTTTGAGAAGTATGTTATGTTATGCAAATATATTATTTTTTAAGGTTTATATATAGACCATTTGAATTTTAATATATTGAATTTATTTATCCTGATGATATTTTATGCTCTATTTTATGTTATTCATTAATATGAATATGATTCAATAATACTAAAGTGGTGAATATTTAATGTTATAATCACATCATTTGTCGAGATTGTTTATGATTAAGTATCCAATGTTAAAATATTATGTTATAACTATCAATAATTATCATTAATTTTATTCTAATGTGGTTATTCATGATATATTCAAGTATTTTTACAATATTTCCACTCTTTGGTAATTAAAATTATGAAGAAAATAAATTTAAGAAAATCAGACATTATTTCTCTTTTCGGTCAGAAATTGGTATTCTTCTAAAACAATGTTTTTTAAAATGTCTTAACAAATATTTTAATATGATATTATGTTTTTTAAATGATATTTTTACCAATTTTTAACTATTTTTACAAAATGTTTTTAAAATAATATATTTTTTTAAATAATGCATGTTTGTCTTTTACAAAAAAATCGTAAAAGGACACATCATTTTATTGTGTATGGTATGATCAGAATCTTTCAAAATTATGACCAATTTCCTTGAATATTACTTTATATTTTTTAAAGGTTATTTTAAAATAAAAATTATTTCAAAATGATTTATGTTTTAAAAAATGATTTTCAAAGAAGAAAGGATATTTTCCTCAAGAAATGTATTAATTGGCCATTCAAAATTATTTTTCCAGATAAGATAACGTCCATTGGTGTTACCTATGTCATACTAGGGGATAATATCCAAGAATATAAATAATATTATTCCTATAAATGGTTTGTTTATTTATGGTATGATTATTATGAAAACCATTTATCTCCCATGAATTATACAATGAGGAAATGTTTACAAAACTCATTTCTTTCTTAAGTTATTCTATGATAAAATGATAATGAAACCTGTATATTTTATATATATTATGATTTAATGAAATGTTTATGATAAACATTTTACTTAATGGGTTATGATATGTTTAATTTTTATGATCTTGTAGCACACAAAAATATTGTTATTATACTATGATGGCTGGGACTTATATCATCCTCTAATGAATTAGATAAAAATCTATATATCATGATATAGATTGGACTAGAACTTAGAGTGAACCCAGTTCATCAATATATTGAAAGAATGGGGAGTGAACTCAGTTTGGTAATAAAGTGATGCAATGGGGTTTGAACTCAGTTTTGTAAAATATGGATAGAATAATGAGTGTTCCCAGTTTGGTAAAGCACTTTTTTAGCTATGATGGTCCTGGAAGTGAGCCTTGAATAATAAGAAAATGATATAATATTCTTATGTGTATGCTGAAAATTAAATGTCTTATGCCAATGTTATGCTCTCATGGATCATGTTATTTGTTTTCCTTGTGATTTATGTCTTATAAATTGCCAATATTTGTGCCATGACTCATTATTATGATGTTAATATACATGACATGGTTTTTAAATGTTATGCTCATGTTCTCATACCCTTATCTTCATGTTATTGAAACATATCTCAATTGATTTCCCCTACCGATCACTTGACCAAAACCTATATTATCTTTACTCTACCCAGGTTATAAAGACATAAATTATGTATGATGTGTCCAAGTAGGTTACTAGCAGTAAAGATTATAATAGGATAAAACTTAGCTCACTTATAGACCAATATTTATGTGTCCATATTTCTAAAGGTAATAAACTGTTATGGTCCACATGAGAGTGTTTGTATAAAGTAATAAATATTCATAAAAAATTATTTATTATCTACATATAATAAGCTTAATTTTCTATATTTTGTATCAAAGGATAGGTTTAATTACCAATTATGAACTATGATTAGAAAACATTAGTGAGATCCCTAAGAACATGTTTAAGGATAAGTATAAGGATGAGTCAAACTATAGGAAAATGTTTTGGAATTTTGGTAAAGGATAGAAAGAGTTTTTTCCTGGTAATAAATCCATTTCTAGATAATATAAGTATATATGGATATATTAATGATGTAACTTGGAGTAAACCCCCCAAAAAACCCCATATTGAGATTAACTCGTTTAGGAACTGGTGCATGAAAACGGTACTTGCTACACACCTAGATTTATACTCTTGGTGGATAGACATTGGGAATTTAAGAACTCTTTATAAACCACCATGTAGTATTTAAATAAATTATGATTATGAATGAATTATGAGAAGCCTATGTTTTCAATGATTAAAAATGATTTGTCATGATTTAGACATCTTATAAGTTATTTTTCAAGATTATATATTTCCATAAAATGATTACTATTTATTAATTACACTTTTTGGTTTTAGTAAATGGTTTGAACAAGAAGGACTCATGTTAATTCTGAGCGTGGTGGATAATTAAATGAGTTTCCTCTTGAGAATCCAAATGTTATGGGAGTTGGAATAAAAATATTATTATTATGGTCACACAACATTCTCAAGATATAAATCATGACAAACTTCTAAATAAACAAATTAGGGAACAACATCTTATTGATAACTTCATGAGGCAATTTCCACCTTCTTTCAGTGGATCCACTGATCCCTTATTTACTAATTAATGGATCAGTACCACTAAAAAGATATTTTCCATTATCTAGTGTTTGGAACTTGAAAACTTTATTTTGGTGGTATATCATTTAGAATGTGAAGTGAAAAAATGGTGGAATATTATCATGAATATGAGGAAACATGATGAAATTGAATCCATGGGTTGGGACAAGTTCAATAACTTATTTTTTTAAAAAGTAATTTGTTCTTATTTTACATACGAAGATGAAGAAGTGGTTTCTTGTGAAAAAACAAAAGGATGATGTATATTTTGGTACCTTTGTGGAATATCATAAAAGACTTCTGATGTATGATTTTGGTATTATAATCCAACTTGAGAGTAGGATTTATTGATTTTGCAGTTCATTAAAACCAAGTCTCTGAATGGAGAAATCCATAAGATACTTTAGTAGACATGAATAAATTTTTATATATGCAATTGAGGTTGAAAAGGATGTTTTTGTTGTGTTCCAATATCATGTTTTTTATATGAAATCGAATATGGAGTTAAAATTATAATCTAGAAGACATTGATAGAAGAATATGATATTTCCTTTATGCTTAAAGTGTGGGAAGACAAATGGAGAAAATTTTCTTAGTGGAGGAAAGTAAATATTTTTAGTGTGGAAGGGAAGGTCCTTAGGAAATTTATTACAGAAGTTATGGGAAGAGGTTAGTTAAGGATACAAATCTAGATAATTAAACAGAGAATTTACCACCTATACATTGGTTCTTTGATGGTATGAAGGAATGGAATTAAGATAACTAGTTACCAAACATGAGGGTTAATCATGATGATCGATGTTAGAATATCTTAAGCCACAAGATAAGTTAAAATATCATCATATCACTGACTCTGATGAGGGGTGTGATAACAATGTGGTGAAATGTACACATAAAAACCACTATAGAACTACTAATGTAATATTTTAATCTATATATAACCACTATTTAAGATCTAAATAATTTTCTATTGGCAACAGGAATCATCCTAGATGATTAGAGATTGATTTAGTAGTCAAAAACCTATAATGATATGATTATATTATCTCAAGTTTATGATTCCTCTCTGATTAAAATTTGTAGGATGGTGCTTCCTATAATTATATTCATTCTTCCTCTAGTGTAATTCGATATTATATTAGGCATAGATCAGATTTCTCTGCATAAATTCCACATTAATTTTTTGGGAAGGGATGTCACATTTGATATTTCCAAATAACCTATGATAGACTAACAATTTGATTATAAGTATGAATATATAAAGAAGATTACATTCATTGTAAGGGTTGTAATTCCCATTTATAAGTAGTGTTTTTCACAATTTGTTTGAGATAAAAGTAACATAATTGATATTCATATTTTTTGTGAATTTTTCGAAGTCTTTCTAGAGGAGTTTCTTAGTATTCCACCAAAATGTGATTCTTTTTTTCAATAGAACCAATATCTGGTGCCACACTTATTTTAAAGACTTCCTATATAATGGACCTTATTTATTTGAAACAATTTCATAATAAACTCTAAGAAATCCTTTTAAATGGGAAGTGTGTCACCTTAGGGTGAAACACTTCTTTTTGTTAAAAATAGAGACGGATAAATTTGACTCTATATTGATTATCAGGAGTTGAACAAGATAAAAATAAAAAAAAATTATCATATACCTCATATTGATTACATATTCAATCAACTGTGTAGTGCTTAATGATTTTCTAGGAATTACCTTTATTAGTGATATCATAAATTGAGGTTCAAGATGATGGATATACTGAAGACAACGTTCTGTATAGGATATGGGTTATCTGAATATATAGTGATTCATTTACATAATAATTTCCCTACAATCATTATGAATTTAATGAATAGTGTCTTTAAAGATTAACTTGATCATCTTGTTGTAGTCTTTATAGATGATATTATTGTCTACACAAAGGGAAAATTATACTAAAAAAGGAGAATATATACAGAAAATTTACAATGTTTGAATTTTAGATGATAAATGTTTCATTTTTATGTCATATATTCTCGTGAGAGAGTATATCAGTAGATCAATCAAGGGACGAGGTCATTGAATGTTGGCCTAGACTAACCAGATTGATTGAGATCAACCATTTTCTTGGTTTAGTTGGATATTATTGATGTTCTATGGATAATTCATCAGGAATATATAATTCTATAACCAAGATAACTCATAAGAGAGCCATGTTCGTAAGGAAATATTATTTTAAGGAAAATTTTAAGATATTGAAGAGAATAATTATCAGCACAAATGTGCTTACAATACCCTATTGTAGAGAACCATTTTTTCAATTTTGATACATCAAAGAAGGGATTTAGTTGTGTTATTATGTGTAATGACATTCTTATAGATTATTCCTCACAAAATTTGTAATTTCAAGAGAAAAAAATACCCAACCCAAGATTTTGAGTTAGCTGTAGTAATTTTTTTCATTAAGAATATAGAGGATTTATCTTCATTGAGATAATTGTGATATGTATACTAATAAAAAACTTTTAAAATATATATTTACACTAAAGAAGTATAAAATGTTCTAGATAAGATGGTTTTATCTGATTAATGATTTTGAATAGTCAATAAATCACCATCCAGTGAATGAGTACAATGTGGTTGAAGCTTTGAGTCGAAAGAATCTTGGTAGATTATCCATGATGGGGATCATCAAATATCCAATAATTCTAGATTTGAAAATGATGGATCTATAAATCTTAAGGATATGGACAAAAAATTTTCTTTCTTAATTAAATTTTTATCCATCTATCCAAGATAATATTAAAAATGTATGGAAATAAAATGTATATCTTCAAAATAATGTTAGAAATGTATCTAAGTTTAACAATGGTTATGACAGAATGATAAGGTTCATGAACCATGTAAGTGTTCTACACATACTAGATGTGAAGAAGGTGTTTTTATAGGAAGCTCGTAGTTCTTCATTCGATATCCATCTTAGAAATATGAATATTTATAGTGATTTGAAAGAATTTATCTAGGGGGTGGTATGAAGAGAGATATCATAGAGTTTGGGGCTAACTGTTTTTTATGTCATAAATTTAAGGCTAAAATAAAAAATTATAATGGTTAGATATATCCATTACCCATACCATAATGGAAATGATAAAACATCCACATGGATTTTTTCATTAGACTCCCCAAAATGTCCAAAGGGCATAATTCTATATGTGTTGTCATCTATCATATTAATAACTCAACACACTTCATAACTATTAGAGAATACTACCCTATAAATAATCATTCTAGGATATATATTAAGGAATTGGTAACGTTTCATGGAGTACCACATTTCATTATGTCTTATCAGGATATGAGGTTTTCCTCATAGTTCTTGTGAAATCTTCATCAAGATCTTGATATGAATTTGAGTTTCATCATTGTGTATAATCACAAAATTGATAGTCAGTGTGAAAGAAAAATTCAAACCCTAGACAATATATTTAGATCCAATTGTTTTGATTCAAAGGTAGTTTTGATCAAAACCTTCCTCCAGTTGACTTTTCTTACAACAATTTTCACTCAATAATTCATATGGCTCTATTTGACACCATTTATGTAAATAAATGTAGTGATGAAAGATGACATAATGAAGTTGGATAAGGAAAATTTTTGGGACCTAAGATAGATGAATAAATATAAAAGAAGGTTAAAGGTATTAAAAACACAAAAGGTAGGATAGTGTTGATAGAAAAGTTATTCTTGAAATCACCAGCATGATCTAGAATGTGAAGTTGATGATATGTTGTTTCTATGAATTTCTCCATGGTATAAGGTTATGGGAATAAATAATAAATGGAAAATAATACCTTGGTATATTCGTCCCTTTGAAATTATTGACCATATTGGGATAATATCATATTAGTTGGTGCTTTCATAAAACCACTCTCTAGTCGATGATGTATTCCATGTATCTCTTTTAAGGAAGTACATAATTAACCCTTTACATGTACTAAACTCACAGGCCATACCGTTGGTGTGAAATCATTCTTATGAGGAAAATGAGTGGATATTATGGATCATATAGAGAAAATTCTATGAAAAAATATAATTTACCTGGTCATTTTTTGTGGAAAACCACATGTTTGAGGATTCTATGTTGGAACTTGAGGATATAATGATGCAAAAGTATCATCATTTGTTTGTATCAGAGTGATGAATTTTGATGTAAAATTCATTTTAAGGGGATAGAACATAACACCTTGAGTTTTTATGAATGTAATTTTTTTTAATAATTTGTATTTCATTGATTTCTTGTGTTACATTCAACACCGTGTAAATCTTTCACTACATAAAACACTGGCTTAGATTGCGTTAAACACAACATTGAGTTTTAGAAAACCATGATATATTAATAATTTAGTTATTAATACGAAACTCTTATAACCTTGACACTAGAATCAGTGATATGAATAGTAATTAACACTTTTGGAATATTAAATATAATGTTTTTATATAAATAAAAGACATTGACAATAAAATTCATTATTTTCTGTAAAGTCTTTATATGTTTCAAAAATAATATTTTCTCAAAAAAATGTTTTTAAGTGTTTTTGTGAAAAATAATAAAATTAATTTGTGACAATTTAAAAAAATATATCTTATAAAATTAACTTCATATATGAATTAAAAATGAAAAAATTATCTTACAGTGATTTTTTGTGATTTTTGGGAAAAAGGTTCATTTTTTGATAAATACTAAAAAATACTAAATTTTAATTGAAAAATACCTTTTTGATTAATTTAATTATAAAGATAAATTATATTTTTAAGTTAATTTTAAAGTTAAATTATTTATAGTATACATCAATTAATCCAACTTAATTCATTATAATAAATTTTATATTTAATTTTGATATAAAAACTTCGTAATTTTTGATCATTTTCTCTTTAAAAACCAACATTCTCCTCTCATCTATAGGATTAATATTAAATTAAATTTTCCACTTCTATGAATGTAATTTAAAAAAATTTACTCCATATTTTGAATCATAATAATTTAAGTTTTTGGATATGCATAACTTAATTTTTGACCAAAATGAATAGTGAATGCAGTAAAGATTAATTATTGAGGTTAAGGTAAAATGAGTTTATCATAGGGTTAAACTAAAACAATAAGGGTTAAAATAACCTGTAAACTTTTATAAAAATAATTTTATGAAAATATTCCCACCATTACTTCTCTAAGTTTCTATAATATTCATTTTTGGATTCTTATGACATATGAAAATCATGAGAGCACTCAATTCTTTTAAAAAATTCCAAGTGGGAGTTTCCCCTACTTATAAAAGGCCACCAACTATCCTCTCATATTGAATCCCTAAAACATATTTAGTTAATTCATTACCTTCCCAAATCACTCCACAACTTTCCTCCAATAAATTTAGAAGCAATATTTTTTTCATATCCTAATTCTCAAAATACGTTCAGTACAAACCTAAAAAAGATACTTGAAGAAGAGGTAATGTTCATCAACAAGATTTTTTTTATTTCTTCCTCAAACCCCTTCAAATATTTTTATATCATGCTTATATAATAACTTAATTATATTAAATATAATTATATATTTTTATTTCATGTTAATTACCTACAACTATCTCCACTTCCATTAAATGGACTGTGAAATCACCGTTCGTGTGTACGGTGGACTACCACCTAACGAACCGATGTTCTTCATTTTTCCATTACTACCTATGAAGGATTGTAATAATAATTGAGTAATTATTTATATATTTTTTATATTGTATTTATAATTTTATTATGATTATTTAATTTTTATATCACATATAATTTCATTTGTTTCTATTTTTTTGGATATGATAACGTTCTTCGTGTGTACAACGAACTACCACCTCACGAAGCAATGTGATTCATTCACACTATAAATAGAATTGATGAATGATGGGTTTAATAAAAAAATTTATATAAATTAAATAACCATGATTTTAGAATAATAATATATACCATTTAACTTTATTTCTTTCAACCAATCATGAAAATGAAATAGTAGTATTCATGCATATGTACAGACTTATGTCACAATGAACTATGTATTTTATTTCAAATTAATATATTTTATGGATTAATAAAATATATATATAATTAATATATATGATATTTATATTATGGTTATCATTCTGGATATTATGTAACCACAATCAAAGTAATAGGAAAAAATATAACAAATCAAAACATATACGAAAAACAAAGTTGTTATTACCTGAAATGTAACTTTAACATTGAATTTTTAATAAACAGGTAATAAAAGGTAATAATAAAATCATATATGGTATGATATATATGAATCTGGTAATTTAATAGATGTATAATAAATAAATTTTTATTATAAAGATTTTTTTTACATGTACAATGGAAGTCAATACTTACAGTAAGGGATTTCCTTCTCACTTTTTACTTCCCCAAGACACATGTAATATTCAACACCGATTTATTTTATGTGGTGTATATACTACCAATGAATGTATATTATTATAATTCTCCTATAAAATATTTGGTTTTACATATCCATTTTAGGATCTATATTTTATGGGGTTTATGGTTTAAAAGATAACAAATCAATAATGGATTTTTCTCTCAATTTTCCTTCTTTTAGATGTACATTATGTTATGCACCTATATTATTTCATGAGGATTATATATTGCCCCTTTGAAATGTAAAATAATGAATTTATTTTTCTTCATAATATTTTGGGATCCAGTTTATGTTATACTTTCATGGGTATTATGATTTAATGTTACCAAAGTGGTAATGATTTTATGTTGTGATCTCGTGATTTTTTGGGATTGTTTATGATTAAGTCTACAATGTTAAAATATCATGTTATAAGTCTCAATAATTCTAATGAATTTTATTCTCTTATATCCATTAATGTTATCTTCATGTATTTTTCCCATTTTTATACTCTTTGGTACTTAAAATTATTTAGAAAATCTTTCTATAAAAATATTACTTTATTTATCTCCTCCATCAAAATTATATTTTCTTCCAAAACCATGTTTTATAAAATATTTTCACAAATGATTAATTACCCTATTATTATTTGTTAAAGTATTTTCTACACATGTTTTAATTTTTTACAAAAAAAACTGAATGGAATCTTCATGTTGTTTTCTAAAAAATTCACGTTTGGATTTTACCATAATGTGGAAGGAGCTTTCATTTTTAACATTTGTGACATGAAAAAAAAATTACATCATGGAAAATCATTTCATTGAAGATTCATTTATATTGTTTCATGTTTATTTTCAATAGAAATTTTTTTCAAAATGTTTTATGTTTTAATAATCATTTTTAAAGAAGAAATGATATTTTCGTCAAGAAATTTTTTAAATGATCTTTTAAAATTATTTTTCCATATAAGATGAAATCCATTGGTGTTACCTATACCGTAATAGGGATATTATCCATGTGTACCATTCATATTATTTTACCGAATGATTTATATTTTAATTTAATGATTTTTATGAAACCAGTTTCTCTCCCATTGGTTATACCATGAGGAAATTCTTATAAAACACACTTATTTTCACAGGTTATTCTATGATGAAACAATTATAAAACCTATATATTTTCCATAGGTTATGATATAATGAATTATTTATGAACCTCATTTCATTTCATGGGTTATAATATGATGAATTTTTATTATATTTTGTAACATATAAATATGGTTTTTATTATATGAAGTGTGGGACCTATATATACCTCTAATGTATTGGTTAAAGATTTATGTCTCATGAGATTGAATGGACTAGAATGAGTATTTAATAAAGTTATGTAAGAGAGGGATGGAATGGGGTGTAATACCAGTTCAGTAAGATAGGGATGAAATGATGAGTGAAACTAGTTCAATAATACAGGTCTAGAATGAGAAGTGAACCCGGTTCGGTAAAGGACATCGTCTGCTATGATGGTCTTGGTAGTGAGCCTTAACTAATATGAAAATGGTTTTCTATTCTTATGGGTATTCCAAAAATTCCTTGTCTTTTGAAAATGTTATACTCTCATTGATTATTTTTTCCCTCGTGATTCAAGTATTATGAAATGCTAATCATTCTTACATGACTCAATATTATCATCTTTGATGTGAAAGGCCTGGTTTTCAAATGTTATGCTAATGTTATCATACCGATATGTTCATTTTGTTCTTATATATATCCCTTTATTACCATTTCTGAGCATCTAAGATTTCCCTTTCATAAGTTTTCTTTCCCTTGGTTATGAAGGCCTGTATTATGTATGATATGCATAAGAAGGGTTCTAATAGTAATGAGTGTAATGGGAGAGGATGTATCTCATTTATGGACCGATGATTACATTACCATGTTTCTAAAGGCACTAAACTATTATGATACTCAGGTGTGTGTTTGATTAATGTAATGAATATTCATAAAAATTATGTAATATCTATGTATGATAAGCTTATGTCTAGATAAATGAGATGGGTTTTTAAGAGAGATATCCCATGGTGATTCTACAATGATCCATTAGTGAGCGTGTTCTAGGGTTAGATGGGAAGGGGGAATGATGAACGAATAGACCATTGTGTTTGTGATATGTTTGTAGGAGGTTTCGGTCATTCCTAATCTAAAAATCGGGCTTCAGCATCATTGAGATCTTTGGTATAAGAAACTGACGACACTGCTTTTCCTTTTTGGTTCCAGTTTTAGTGGGGGATGCCAGAGGGATCAGATCTGGTCATGAGTGGTTGCAGTCATTTCTGATCTGCACATGGTGTTTTTTGTCGTTCAGAGTATATAAAACTTATGAGGTTTCTTCGCATCCTTTTTTTTTCCAAAAAGACCACTATGGGAAAGATTTGATCTGGAAATGGAGCATCGTTAATCTGTGTTTTGGATTTTCGAAACTCAATGAAGAGACTTGGTGTTGACATCAGTGATGGATGATGCCTCAGACATGGTTCCTTTGCTATATAGAATTTGATTCCGTGATTAAGGTGTCTTTGACTAATAATGTAACATCCCCAAGGGATACTAGGAAATGTGTTTCATTTAAGGAGATCCTCTATATGAAGCGTCTAGTAGAATACAGACTAAAGGAGTAAGATTAAACTACACATCGAATTTTATCTGATGAATGTAAGATATTTGTCTTTGTTAATCAAAGAGACTTCAATTAATGGCTAGATACATATCGGTTTTGATAATTGGGAGAATGATTTTGAGAAAGGGTGATAAACCCCCAACCATGGAATACTTAAAAGATAAGATGAGTCGAATCAAGTGATTCTATTGCTGAGAAATCATCCCCATTGTTAAAGGATACATTCATTTAATCTTTCAATCAAAAAATCAGAAGTCCATGGTATGGGATTATAGTTTTTATAACATGACTAAATATATTATGATAATTTTAGAATGGTATTTCAGTTTGAATCCACTTCATCAGATATGAAACAATCCTCAGGTTTGGGTCAAATTTCACAGCCTCATCTGGATTTTCTAGAACCCATAGATTTTGAATGACATTACCTCCCGCATTGATAAACCCCTAAATCTTGATAACAACACTATCAAAGAAAATTTCAGTTTTTATGATAGGGTTTTGGATGATATTGAATTCTTTACTGTCAGACCGGAATGTGTTTTTCTCATTGTGAATACTGAAAATAATTGAAATTGATATTGAATATGAATTCTTACTAGAATTTTTCAATATTTGTAAGCTTGTAGAGCATGATATTTCCCAATGAAGATAGGTTCAAAAGATCAAGTCTTTTCCATCCAAAGGTGTAGTTCAGTTATTGAAGAGTGGGGAGGCCTCATCCACGTATATTACTAAAGATGATAAAGTGGTCCCCTCCTTTAACCAATGCTTCCCAATGAGCATGAGAATGGTATGCCAGTCCACTCACAATGAAGAAGTTTTCACCTAATTGAGTGGTCATAGTGATTATGAGCATGAGTAAGTAAATGTAGTGAGTGATACTACTACACATCAATACTCTATTTTGTAGGCTGATTCACATCTTGTAACATTTCATCATGTTCCCGGTGACTCTACTTTAGGGATGGGTAATAAATCTATCTTACAGACCGCTCATGAAGGGCATGTGGTGTAACATGAACTACCTCAAAAACATGATGATGAGCATGCAGTTTTTGATAAGGAATTTTATGCTTAGTTTATAGCTAATATGCAATTGGATTAGGAAGAATAATTGATTACCTATTTTGATCAGAAAGGGAAGAAAAAAGTGATGTTGAATCTTTTGTGTAGGCTAAACTGTCTAAAGATGAGGATGAAAAGAGGCATGACATGCTTGTTGAGGATGATAGACAGGGTGGGGAAAAACCTCATGGGTTGATGTTGTTTAATAGGGTTTTTGTTGTCCAGAGTCCTGTAAGGAATTATGGAAATATTAGCATGTCTAATATTTTAAACAGGTCCAAAATCAAGGACTTCTTCAGTGATTAATTTAGAAGTTTCCATGGTGATCTCCCAATTGATGGAAGGTCTTAAGGTGCTGATACTATTAATTTCGTCTTGGAGGGATTATATTCGACATAATATCCAATCCCATCAAATGAAAATGATGGTGAATGGCAGTATCCAAAAACATTGAGGAGGGTCTATCATCTGAGGGTGGTGGTGGTGGTGGATGATCCCATATATGATTTCTTTTATTTTTTGGGGTGTTTCTTCACATTTTCCTAATAATCATCTCCTTTGTCTTTGTATTTTTTATGTTTTATTTTTTATAAATTTCAGAATCATGGGTTCATAACCCATGGTTAGAACTTTTCTAATTAATCTTGGGTCTCAATAATCCAACCCTTTTAGAGTTGTTACTCATAGGTAAATTGGTTCCACATCCACATCAAATTGCTAATATCCATAAGAGGATGTATTTTCTAGGAAATATACACTCCATTATTTACCATAACATAGGTTGTTTTCATATAATTAGTCTTATACTAAGGGTCCTCACTAATTTTTCCATATCCAAGTTTCCATAAATAATTATATCATGCTCTGATAGAAACTATGAAGAAAAAAAATTATAAACATAATTATTATATCTTGTTAGATGAATATTCATTACATATCATTAAGATCTATTCTAGAACTATAGTGGTCTACTATCTTTGGAAATATGGACACATGAACAACTTGTTTAAAAAAATCTACATTCTCTCCTTCTAACTTCTCTATATACAATACCCTTCATTAAAATATTCTAAATAAGACAATTAATAAAAAATAGGGATGATTTACAAAATAAAAATTCTTGCATCAGATTATCAGTAAGGGTAAACATGGGAGATATCAATAAATGATCATATATAATTATATCATGATCATAAGTGTGTGATAAAATTTTATTATCACAATAAAATCATATCCAAAAACTCATATATCATAATTATGAGTCATGGAAAAAATAGCATATCACAAGGTTAAGGAACCATCGAAAAATAAATCTTGATCCATGAGTTCAAATAATAAAAAATATCGACATTTCAAATATGTGTGGAACCATCACAGGCATAGAAATCATATCATATGTCATTTTTAATTATTGTGACATCATATCATATAGGATGAGATATGTAACACCCAAATATTTTAAAAGAAAAAAATTATATTTGATATTGTAAAGGAAACAAAAAACTGAGTTTATATTTCATTACATGAAACACTGACATTAGTTTGTGTTACAATCAACCCTAATATTTTTATATTTGATATTATATTTAACATGAAACACCGAACATAAACAATCAATGATATGTATTACTATTATAACTAAACTGTTAAATTGGCAAGTATGAATAATATAACTACATTATGAAATATATAACTATAAAAACACACACACACACAAATATATATATATATATATATATATATATTACAAAATATGAAATATTTATCTATATTTAGTAAATAATAAATTATTTTTATTAGTAATGTGATTTTATTCTTCAAAAATAAGTTTTAAAAAATGACTTTATTTCATTTGATGAAAAAAATATTTTATTCAATTTTAGAAATATTTGAAAAATTTATTTGTTAAAATTATGTTTATTTTTGGAATTGGAATATCGGAATTTAAATTTTGTAAAATTTTGGGATTTTTCAAACAATATTGATTTTTTCAATGAATAGTGAATTTTTTTATAGAATGTGTTTTCTTTTCTATAAATTATATAATTTAAAAAGTAAGAATATTTTTTTAATATGTTTTAAAATAAAATATTAATTATTTAATTGTATTTAATAGAATTAATTATTTTAATCAACATTATATTGGTTTTTAATAGAAGTTTGTTTTTTGGTTTAAAACTGTTTTTTTAAACTATTTTAAAATGCATAATCGTTCCTCATTTGAATTAATTAAAAAAATACTAATGGGAAATGTCTTAAATAAAATTTTTATATTTTAAATCATTAAATATTAATTGATTTTTATATAATTATTATTTCTAGTCACAAAGATAATATGGAATTGACCTTTTTCTAAATTAATATTTTATTAAAACTCGTTGTCTTTCCATGTATGTGAGATTAATGTTAAATTAAAAACATTAATATAGGTGAATTTAATTTATAAAAATGGAATCCATATTTATAATAGCGATAACTTATAACATATAATAAATTCAACTTGATTTTTGATAAAAATGAATAATAAATGTAGTAAAAATTAATTATTGTGGTTAAGGTAAAGATGAGTGTATCAGGGGTTAAACATGAATGATAAGATTTAAAATAACATAAATTTTTTTTAATATAATTTAATGAGTTTATTTTAATATTTTCCAATAACATATCTTAAATATAGAAATTTCATTCCACATTCCTTTGATTAGGACCCATATAATATGTTATGTAAATGAAATGACAAGAAAAATATAATTTCATTCCTTTTAATTTATATAAAACTTTGGGATAATAACAAATACCATATAGGTTTGGTTATAGATTTTATTTTTAAATATAAATTATTTTTTTATCATAATAATCTATCTTTACATTTTAGAGATTAAATAATTACATATAATTATTTAGAAATTCCGACATAGTAATTATTCAGTTAGAAATTAAATGAAAAACATTATACCAAATTTTTTAAAATTGATGAAAAAGAGTGAATTGTTCAATTAAATTAATTTTAAAGATTAATATATCATGTTACTCTTTTTTTATCATAATATATTCTAATTCCATAATTATATGGAAAATGTTAAATTTAATTTAAATGAATAATGTCAAAACTGGCAATAATGTTATTTTATAACAAATTATATTTTATTAAGTGATTTTAAATCACTAAAAATACTATAGATTCCAAGGGAATTTTAATTGTTAATAATTATAAAATATTTCCCATTAATTTACAATTTTTTATTTTATCATGAATATATAGACCCCCGATTTGTAAAAAAACATTGTTATTAAAGTGAAGCTTAAAGTGGTATTTGTGAATGTCACCACTTCTTCTTATGTTAAAAATAATTTTTAACACATATAATATTTTAATTTGATAAATTATATTTCATATTTATAATATTTGGATCAAATTTTTCTAATATTTCTAACTCTAATTTAGTCTTAGTGGATTAATTATATTGGTTAAAAAACTAGTGATTGTAGTGAAAACCCTAAATGGTAAGAATAAACAAAACATTGAAGCTAAGGAAAAAATGTTTATTACATGTGTTTAATATAGTTTTTGAGATTTTTATATTCAATATAATCTCTAAAAAATAATTATAAAATTTTCATCCACTTTAGGTTATATTTTCCTCCCAATAGTGAATACTTTTGATTATTTAAGACAATGTCACTCCTCCTCAACTTTAAAAGGGAACTCACTCCTCCCACTTATTCACACATCTCAAGAAATTTGTATCATCCAAAAATAGACCAAATTTCATAGCAAATTTCCTCCCATAATCCTAGAATTTTTAGTTTTGTTATAAATCCATCCATTGAAGGGTTTTTTTGCAAACCTCAGGATGATACATGTATAAGAGGTAACATTCATAAAGGAGCATCATTACATTATTTCTTTCTCTACATCCTTAATCTTAAACCATGATAATATAATAAATAATGTATTTTATATATATTTAGATGTTATTAATATATAGGGATGACCTAAAAGTATCTCTATTTCCATCCAATTGGTTATAAAATCATCGCTTCTGTGTACGATGGACTACTACATCGTGAAATGATGACATTCATTTTTCCATTACTACTTATCATGGTTCAATATTATGATATATATAAAGATTATATATGGTATTTATAACATAATTATATATATATATATATTCATTATATCATATATACCATTTTTATATTCCATTATGTATGGGATATGATAACGTCGCTCATGTACATAACAGACTACCACCTATTAAAGTGAAGAGATTCGTTTTTCAATAACGCTTTACATGGAAGGTAATAAGTTTATATATAATAATTATATGTCATATTAATGACATATTTATGATATTAATGACATATATATCATTATGAGAATATAATATATCATTTTATTTTTACCCTTTCACTCACTGAAAAAAATGATAACATAGTTCATGGATGTCTAGACTACCACCTCCTCAAAACGATGTGATTCATTTTTTCATAACCACATAAAAATAAGGATACATATAATTATATATATTTAAATAATATGGTATTTATGATATTATTATAATTCTTGATAGAAAAATGTAATGTAACTTCTTTCTATAATGATCATTGAAAAATAGAAACATTACTTATGTGTACACATGACCTACCATCTCAATGATCGTAACGTTAGTTCATTTTTCAAACTCATCATTCAATAATTTTTATTAAGTTTAAATTATGTATAA
Source organism: Viscum album (assembly GCA_963277665.1). Lineage (NCBI taxonomy): Eukaryota > Viridiplantae > Streptophyta > Magnoliopsida > Santalales > Viscaceae > Viscum > Viscum album. The sequence goes on from OY728161.1 coordinate 1,880,874,367, forward strand.
ATACGATAATTATTTCCTGATTTTTATTTTTTATGATTAAATAATGACCTCTTTGACCATAGTTAACCTACCAAAGTCATTTCGATACATAAGCCGAATATGGTCAAAAAATTTGAATTAAAATTCATTGATTGACTAATTGAACAAGAATTGTTTATAAGTTAAATAAAATCGAAATTAAAAATTAAAAATTTTATCATTCATTTAAATAATTAATATATGTTTATTTTTTAGGAAGATAAAGAAACACATTTCATGTCGAACTAAGTATAAGGGTTTTCTCATCTCACTTTTTTTTCTATGAGATATATATCATTTTCACCCAAAAAATTTTGGTGTATATAATGAATATTAATTTATTTTAGGATTCATGTACTTAATTTTATTTGGATTTACATTTCCATTTTAGGATATTTCTTTCATGAGTTTTACATCCTCAAGGATATGAAATCGGTAATGGATTTTTTTCATAATTTTCCTTCTTCGAGACTTATGTCATGTTATGCACATATATTCTTTAATGAGGTATATATAAATACATTTTGACATGAAATATTGTGAATTTATTTATTATAATGTTATTTTAGGTTTTATTTAGTGTAATCCTTTCATGGGGTTTCTGATTCAGAGATACCAAAGCGGGAAGAGTTTTATGTTATAATCTCATCATTTATCAGGATTATTTATGAATATGCTTCTAATTGTGAGATATTATAATCCCTATATAATTAAAATCATGAAAAGTATTTTACTATGGTATTTAGATAAATTTAAATGTTATAGTACCATTTTTTCACTCTTGGGTACATAAATGTTTTGATATAGATGTTTTTTTAAATATGACTTTATTACTCTCTTTGGTCTGAAATCTATTTTCTTCCAAAATATTATTTTATAAAAAAAATCAAAAATGTGTTTACCCTTGTTAAAATTATTTATTAATGAAATTTTAATTTATTTTTTCTTTTAAAAAAAAATTAAAAACAATATACATGTTTCTTTCTAAACAAGGCACTTTTCTGACCATTTACTGAGTAAAAGAAGTGTTCCTTATAGCTTGTGAAAAATTAAAATTTGACATGAACATAAATTATTTTAATATTACTTTTAAGTTTTACAAGGTTATTTTTAATGATATTTTTTCTATATATTATTAAAATTATTTGTTTTTAAAAATGATTTTAAAATAAAAGTATTTTTAAAAAAATTATATTTTAAAAAATATATCATCAAAATGAAAAATGATACTTTACTCAAGCATGTTTTTAATGATATTTTAATGGTTTTTAAATTCATAAACATGAAAAATTGTGTTATTAATTATCCTTCATTTAGGATATTTGGAAATTTTAACCTTTTCATTAATTCTCTAGATCGACTAGGATTGTTTGAAAGAGATTATTATGGAACCCATTTTTATTCCGTAGTTCAATAATGCTTAAAATATATTTTTATAGAACTTGTTTCTTTTCCATGGGATAATAATTTTTCAAAGAGATTTTTATGGAACCTGTTTCTTTTCCATGTTTTAATTATGTTCTGAAAATAATAATGGTTACATCAATGAGTTATGATGAAATGAATTCTCTATGTTCTTTCTCCATTATTCTGTTCTTGGACATTAAAAATTACCGGTGATCCCAAATAGCATCGAGTGAGCCCACTATAACTTATAAAATGGTTATCCCATATAATTCTCTAAAGAATTGGTTAATGATTATGTTCTCTGAAGAATTATATTGGAAGTTATTTTTATGGTTATTCTGATTTTAATGGTTTTATAATGTTTTTGTGAGATGATGTTCCAAGATAACAATATGTTTTATCTCTACTTGCTACGGGTTTATGAAGAATCATTTAATCAATATGGATATCACATGGCCCATGATTATCTATTATGATAAATATTTTCTTTTTTAAAATCTATATTCCATGTTTCCATGATTGATGATCCACATATTGATGGGTATTTCTATTCTTATCTAATACTCTTTCACGTTGATTATGTCATCATACCCTTATGCTCTTCTAATGCTCTTTATTGACATTCATTTTTTAATTCATACATTTTACCTTAATGAGAATTTTATATCACCCTTATTATGTATCCTTTTACCCAGGTAATAAATAATGTGGTTGAATGAGTTATGTATAGAAAGGATTTCATATGGATAATGATGATGTCTTAATGTTAAAAAGAAATGATGGGTTTAGTGTGAGAAATTATAATTTAATGTAATATAAATTATTTATTTATGATTTTTTCCCAATTTTATAAATATCTAAGCCTAAATGTCTCTCAAGGATGAAAGTGATCCCATTTTTTCATATAATGTTATAAGGTTTGGATGGGAAAAAATGAATCACAATTATCAGCATCAAATATGAAATTGTAATGTTTATGAATTAAACACCAGATCCAAGATTGTGGTTTCTAGATCATTATAGTTGGTCTCAATGGTCTATGTAGATAAATATTTTTATAATTATGTTATCATGTGAGTTTATCTTAGGAGTAATAGATACAATCATTCTTCTATATAAGATTAAGGATGATAAAAAGTCCAAAGTCTCAGACACCTTATTTGAGGGTTTTATGTAGTATAAATTTAGAGGTTATTAATGAAATTTTTGGGAAAGTTTTATTTTTTTGGTTTCTTTGAAAGAACTAGGATCATCAATTTGTTTTATTTATAGAGGAATATGGTTTCATGTTTAACGAAAAAAGGGAAACCACTATGCTGGGTGAAAACATGCTGCATCTAATAAGTTGGTGGGGCTCTAACCCATGACTGAAGGAATATAAGTGTTGTATGCCTACCACTATCTTATGTGATATCCTAGTTATTATGAAATATTTTAAGTTAAATATTATGTTTATTAAATATATATATGGGATTCAATTTTTGGAATAATAGTTGATTTATCTTGGAAGAATATATGATCAAATCCATCTAATAACTAGGTTTTGAACTTAGTTATAAAATATTTGAAGACCTTTTAGGATTTTTATTATGGAATAATTTAGTTTCAATAGTGAGTGTTGACATTAAATTTTTAATATTGATGTAATATATGATGGTTTATCATATTTGGGAATGATATTAACCTATGGTATCCATTTTGGTTTTGGATAATTTCTAAAGATATATGGTATATCTTTTTTATTTTAAACATTATATGGTCCTTTAAAAGTTTAGTTTACCACTTAATGAATTAAAAATTTATCTTAAATTCACATGTTTCGGATATAATGATGATATTTTGGTGGAATTTGTTAAAAGGATCAAATTATACTAATAATGTAGGTATATTTCACTATGTTTTTAGTCTAGATGGTTAAATAATTACTCAACTCAAGGAAACGGGTCTTGAATCAATAGTATTATCCTAGTACTTTCAATTATGAGAAATTGATGGTCTTTTTTTCATAATAGATTTATTATTTTTTGTCTCTTAACTTTCCATTGATCATTCACATCCTTGTGATCAATGACCTTAATCACTAGCTATAATTATTCATAATTTTCCTCCATTACCACATATATTCTCTTATTCAGAAACCAAGTTACATTTTATTCCATATTAATTTTGTAAATCACTTTCTATATTATTAATAGTATGTTTTACTAACCGCTTTTAATATTTTTGTTTATAAAAAAATTATTTTCAATTTTCCATCTTTTTATTACCGAGATAATGATCAAATTGTGAGGACAGAATTTATTAAGTGGGGGGAGGAAATACCACCATGATATTTTAGAACAAGAATATTATATTTGATATAATAAAGGTCATGAAACACTGATTTTATCCTTAATTAAACACAAAATTCATTTTAGTATGAGTTACACACAACCCCATGCTTTTTATGTTTGATAGCGTATTCAACATGCACCACCGAACATAAATGAACCATGATATATATTAATATTATAACCATACCATTAAATTGGAATATATGGATATTATTAACTAATTTATGGTATATATATATATATATTCCTTACTCAATATAAATTATTTAATAATATTTAGTTAATCATCAATCAATTTGTTTTAGTAAAGTTATTTTATTCTTCAAGAATATGTTATCTTCAAAAATGATTTTCTTCTTTTCATGAAACAAAAATATTATAACCAATTCATGGAACTATTATAAAATTAATTTTATAAAATTAAAATCATTTTTGGAATTGGTATATCAACATTTATATTCAAATAAATCTTGGGATTTTTAATAGAATATTAAATTTTTTAGTTGATAGTGAAAAATACAAATTTTTGTAAAAAGTCTTTTATTTTAAATAAAATATGTAATTAAAAAGTACCAATATATTTTGAATATTTTTTAAAGTAACCTATTTATTATCTAGTTATATTTAATCCACTTAATTACTTTGAATAAAATTTATATTGGGATTCAATATGAGTTTTCTTGGGTTAGAAAATAGGATTTTCTAAAAATAGTTTAAAAATGAATAATGTTTATCAATATTTTAAAAAAAAATAATCCATAAAGGTAAATGTTTAAAATTAAATTTAAATATTATATATCATTAAATATCAATTTTGTTTCAAAAAAATAATTATTATCATTCATAATGTTAATATGGAATCATCATTTTCGAAAAAAAATAATATTTTCAATACTCATTGTCTAGCCATGTCTACAGGATTAATGTTAAAATTAAAATTTTCAACTTTATTGAATTGAATTTTCAAAAATGTTTCCATATTTATAATTATAATAGTTTATAATTTTTAATAATTTAAACATAATTTTTGATCATAATGAATAATAAATTTAGTAAAAATTAATTACCACAGTTAAGTTAAAAATGGGTGTACTTAGGGGTTAAACTAGAGTGATAAGAATGAAAATAACCTAAAATATTATATTCATTTTTTGAATGATTTTATTTTAATCTTTTCCATCATATTATCTGAAATATAGAAATTACTTACCACTTTCATTTGAATATGCCGTATTTAATTTGTTACGTAAAGAAAAAGTAAAAAGAACACTTTTAATCTTTCTAATTTCTAAAAAGATTTGGGATATGGAAAAAACAACGTATTTTTGGTCATTTATATTATTTTAAAAGTTATTTTTTTAATCATAATAATTTATTATTAATTTTTAGATATTAATTAATTACATACAATGCTTATGAAATTTCAAAACAGTTATTATATAGTTAATAGTTCAGTGAAATAAATGAGTCTAAAAATCATAAAGGTGAACTAGATTGAGTGAAATTGTTTGTTAAAATATTTTTTTAAATTAATATATTATTTTTATAGGTTTTTGAATAATAGATTCTAATTTCATCATTATCTAGATTTTTTTAAATTCATATTAAATAAATAATGTAAAAATTGACATTAATGTTGTTTTAAAATAAGTTATATTTTATTAAATGATTTAAAATTTGTATAACTCTTATATTATACCAAGTGATTATTAAATGTTAATAATTATCATCTAATTCCAATTAATGGACTAATATTTATTTTATAATGATTTTATTGACCCCTAGTTAGTAAAAAAACCTGTTTGTGTGGTTAGGGTTAAATAAATGTTTTTTACAGGCTAATTGGGCTTTTGTTAAAACAAAATTTCAATACACATAATATTTCAATTTGATAAATTGTATTTCTTATTTAGAACCAGTGTTTATAAATTTTCTAATAGGTCTCAATATTATTTAGTTTTAAAGGATAAATTACCTAATTTAGAAAACTAATTACCATAGTGGAACCCAAAATGATAAAAATAATGAAACATTGAGGCTAGGGATTTTTTCTAAAAAAGTGTTTCATTTTTTAGTGGAGGTTTTTCGTAACTATATAATAACTAAACAACTTGAATTATTAATTTTAGATACACATTAGTCAATATTGACCGCCCAATAGTGAATACCTTTGAGTATTTACAAGAATGTCACTCCTCTAAAACTATAAAAAGCAACTCACTCCACTTGCATATTCACATATATCAAGCCATTTTTGTAGCATCCCCTAATATGGTAGTATCTCATGTGGAAATAAAGGGTTGGTTATGAGACATCATTTGTACCTCCCCATATGATAGTGGATGTCGTCTATCAGCGGGGGTGTGACTAGTATAGTTGAGAGACTATACCTCTTGGTATGAAGTGTTGTAGCAGTAGAAACAAATAGTAATAAAATGGAAATGATCAAAGTAAATAAATAGTGGATTAAAAAAAGAAAATTGAATAATCTAATTAAGAATAAGGAATAATGTAATGACATGTTGGAATGTAACTACATGTCATGCTAGAAAAATATAAGAAAAAAACTAGAAGACTCAAATAAAACACTCAAAGTGCCAGGTCTAAAACCCCATATTGGATGCATATCAAAACTCTAGAGCGTACAAAAATAAGAAATGAACTAAAACATCAATTTCCCTAGTCGAAACCTATATCCACATAATATTCTCTTTTAACAAACGGCAGCCAGAATATGGTGTGAGTACAACTTAGTAGGTCAAAACGACTGTATCTAAACTAAACCAGTCTAATAAGAATGGTATGTAATAAAGTGATAAATAGGTGTATTAATTAATTTAACAATTAAAAAAATAATACAACCGTCTTTGGCTCCATGCTAGAATATCTCAGAGCATTTCTTATAACCATTATAATGAAAAAAATAAAAAAGGTAAAATAACTTGGTTCAGTGCCATTCTAGAATATCTATGATCATGTGTTATGACCATGACATCCACATCCATATTACCAATATAAAATTACCTACTTTGGTGTCATGCCAGAAAATATATTATCATGTATTATGACCATTCCAACCACAACCATATAAACATGGTATAATAAAAACAATCAGGGTCCAATCACTATAATTATTACAACATCTAGGAAAAATACCTATAAGAATTACAGTATGGGAATGGGCATAGCCTTCTCTTAAAAAGCATTAGAGCATGGTATTTGGCCACACCTGCTCAATATCAGCATTATAGAATATAATTGTGCAACTATTAGGGTCTAGGATCATATATAAGCATTACAACATGGAACATAATCCCTATCATATAGCATGAATATCACAATATCACATCCTAATTATCCATAGTTAATTATTAAAATTACCATTCTTATTTCATAGGCCACTTGTAATTTAATTCACAATTTATTAAGGATTATATCAATAAATAAAAATATACCTTTTTATGGATTCATAATAATAAATCACCCTAGGTAATATGTCATGCTAAAAAACCTTACACTATTTTCTAATTTAATCTTAATCATCATTCTTCACACCATGGGTAACCATGATCCATTTCAAATCCATTTGAAAACAAATGAATTCATGAAATAATTATATCTTCATACTTTAATAATTTTTATGCATGCAACGATGAAGAAATTACAATATTGAATAAACTTGGAAATTATCAAACTATAGGGTTATGATTTAGACCTTTTACCTTTAACCGATGATCCAAAAATGCATCCAAAGACCAACATCCATAAGGAATAAGGTGAGGAATGTTGTAAAGAGGTTCATATATCAAACCTAATCAAGATAAAAACCAATAATGAAATTTCTCAATTAATATCACAATAAAATTTTGAGATGAAGGAAGAGAGGGAAGAAAAATAACTAAAAACACTTACAAGGGATTAATCACACAGCTAGGATGTCCAGAAGGGTACTTGGAACACCAAATTTTCCTAGAGAATGACCTATGGTCGAGTGGAGTCGAGCTGTAGCTGAAAAAAAATATGAATTCATCTACACAGTATGTATAAAATAGTAGGTCAGAAATTCACACGAAATAAATTGTGATTTAACACCATGTAAATTTTTTAATGGAATACATCAAAAAGCCCATTTCTTATGATTTATTTTATTACAACCCCCCCCCCCAAATAATTACACAACTTGTAATCCATTTACATGACATGTAAATGTTATAAATTGATTTTTATCCCATTTCCATTTATAAAAAATCAATCCTATTTTAAAGATTCTCAAGATACCAAGAAATCATGAAACACTTAACCCATTTATACTCAGACTCCATTAATTCAAAAAAACATACATCCCCAAACATTAGGTCACTTTATCCGAGAAACATATCCTCACAGATACTCTCTAGTCCCTTTTTATGTTTCCTTGTAACCCAAGGATGTATTTACTCAAATTAAAAACTTTTAAAATGAAAATGAAACTGAAAGGAAATATTAAAACACTTTTATAGAGACATACCTGAAAAATAATGGTATCTTACAAATTCCACAAATTATAACAACTCATCCTTGAGTTGCTCTAAACATCACTGTGAGGTCTCAATGAACATGTCTGGTCATTGTGTCCACGTATCTGACTCCCTATCCCATGTATCCTCATGATATCTCACATGATTCCATTACACCTAAACAAATTGTGTATTTCTACATCAATGATATTTATCGCAATGAACCATAACCCGTGTTGAATTATCCTCAAGGACGCATGAACACAAATCTTGACATCTACTACGTCTATAACATGGGAATGTTCTGGATGATATCTCTATAGATTTGAAATATGGAACACTTGATGCATGTCACTATAGCACTATGAAAGGGATAAATGGTTTGCCACTAGACCAACCCTTGACACTATTTTAAACGGCATGACAAACCTAGGTGCCTGCTTTCCCAGTTTCCCAACACAGTGTTTCCCCAAACTAGGCAACACACGAAGGAAAACATGTTGAACAACCTCTAATTCCAAAGTTCATATCTGATGGTTAACATAAGATTTCTATGGTCACCAACTAATGTCTGATGAATTGAATATTTTTCGATGTCTCCTGTACAATATTAGGCCCAACAAGTGCTAACTCACCTACCTCCATCCAACAGATATCTGAAAGACATGACTTGACATATAAAATATAAAAAGGTTCCATTTAGATTGATTCATGGAATATATTATTATATGAAAACTACACGAGATTCATGTGTTTATACCAGGAACCACCAATATCCAAAACACAGGCTCATAACATATCATCTAGAACATGAATAGCCCACTGAGATTGACCATTATTCTATGGATGATAGGCTATGCTTAAATGAACTCATGATTCCATGGATTTCTAAAGACCATACTAAAAACATGATTCTAACTGATGATATCTTTTTAAAATTATAATACTCAGAACACCATAAATCTAAACGACATCATGCATATAATGATTATCCAGATCATTAACTCTGAAGGTTTCCCTAATAGGTTAGAAGTGGGATAACTTAGTTAGTTGATCCACAACAACCCATAAAACATCATTCTTATGGTTCATCCTAGTCAATCCAGTCACAAAATCTATTATGAAATCATCCCATTTCCACTCAGTAATGGTTAAAGGCTACAAAAGTCTAGATGGCCTCTGATGCTAGGCATTCACCTAATGGAAAGTGAACCATCTAGACAAAAATCGTGAAACCTCTGTCTTTATTCCCAATGAACAGTATTGTCTACAAATATCATGATACATATTTTTTAAAATAAGATGCACTATCCATCTAGAAGCATACAACTCCCTCATAAGATCCTCACACAAGATTGTAGAAACCCGTACTCGAGCATAAAAAATAAGAGAATTTACACTTTCGAGAGACCATCCTAATGAAGTCTCCCCAAAATATAATTTTCTCTCAAAACCTATACCTCTGTATTATAAAACTTATCGGTCTTAATCTAGTCCAAAATAATGGGTATAAAAGATTTCAAACTCAGATATACTCTCCCTTGAGATTCTTGAACTTCCAGATGCATGTCTGCAAAGAGGGTCATTATCTACCACACATCACAAGACATATGTAGTTCCTCTATCTATGTCTTTTTTATCAATGTGTTATCAATTATGTTTACCTTTACAAGTGTATAATCCAATTCAAATTCGAAAGGCTATAGATACTCAACCCACCTCCTCTGCTGATGGTTTCGGTTTCATTGTGAAAATATGTACCTAAGGATTTCATGATTCGTGTATAACACAAAACTCTCACCCATGAGATAGTATCTCTAACATCTCAGGGAATATACCACTGTCACTAAATCGAGATCATGAGTTGGGTAATTCCTCTCATATGGTCTCCACTGCCTTGATCCATAACCAACCACATGACCCCTGTATTAGAATTTCTCTGAGTCAAACTTCAGATGAATCATAGTACACTATATATGCTTTACCTGACACACGTAAAGTGAGGATAGGTTTTGTGTTCAGCCTAACATTCAGCTCCTGAAAATATATCTCATAAGTATCAGACCAAAAACAATTCACCCCTTTGTTGGTCAACCTTTAAATCAGTGCTGCCAAATGGGATAAATATTGGATGAAATGCCTTTATTATGCTTCTAAACAAAGAAATCACAAAACTTTGAAGATGTTATTAGGTTATTCCCAAAATATCATGGCTGTGAATTTCTCTGGGTCCACTGACAGTCCATCCCCAGAGATTAGATATCCTAATAAGTGAACTTCACCAATCTAGAAACTACATTTGCTTAGCTTGGCTTAAAGCCAATGCTCTCTTAATGTACTCAAGATGATGTCAATATGTGTTTCATGATCATATATTGACTTGGATTACAGTATTATTTCGTCAATGAAAACCACCACAAAATGATCTAGAAAAGGATAGAATATCCTATTCATTAAGGACATGAATATCCTAAGAGCATTAGTGATCCCAAATAGAATCACTACAAATTCATACAAGCCATACCTACTCCTAAAAGTAGTCAGAGGTATGTCTAATAGTCTCACCCTTAACTGATGATTTCACAATCATAATTAAATATTTTAGATTATCATATCACCTCTCAACTAATCTAAAATATCATCAATGTGAGGAATAATATACTATTTCTTGACTATCATCTAGTTGAACCTATGATAATCCAAACATAAGAATAAAGATCCATCAGCCTTTTTTAGAAAGGAGAATTGGAGAACCCCGTGGAGATATACTAGGCCATATGATACCTTTATATTATATATCTTCCAACGAATATTTCAACACTTGAATATCTACTGATACCATTCAGTAAGGTCGGATAGAAACCGGCTATACTCCCGACACTAACTCAATTGTGAACTCGATCTATTTCTTGAGTCGTAATCCATAGAACTCTCTAGGAGAGAAAAAATGAAAATGTTCTACCGCTGGAGGAAAATAATCCTGCTAAATTCTACCATTATCTAGAGAAAGATCATAGATCTGAGCCACAACACAATCCAATATTCACTAAATTGGTCATAAATGACAAATATGAAGATCCCACTCACCATGGTGAGAATAGATACTTCCTTCTCAAGATAGGAAGGAAAATATTCACATGTAAAAGTCTATGTGAGATTTGTATCTTTCTAACCAATCCATATCAAGAATAATGTTGTCGGCTATCATTTATATCATGAATAGTTCCCAAATGAAATGGTAACCACCAATCTCTAGATAATACTTCATGCAATATTTGATATTCTCTGACCGCACTCCTAATAGTATTTCAATAGCTAAAATACCATATAATATTTCCACATTCAATCCCAATTTTTAAAAAAATAGTATGTAGAAAAAATGTGATGCTCATATATGAAATAAAACACAAAATAAGGTAGATGATACAAGAATTGCACCTCTGACAATAGAAAATCATGCATCCATGATATCCTGAGTAGTTTTCATGACATAAAACTAACTTTTCCCTCTACCCTAGGATCCAATATAACTACAATGAGATATTTTTATTATTGGAATTGTTTATCATGCACTGGGGTACCATGTCCCCTACCTCAGCCTGAATGGCCTATGGAACTTTAGATACCATCCTGCTAATGGGTAGTTGAGCCCCTTCCAAATTCCAGAGCCTTTTCTAATACACTTTCACTAATATTATAGGGATTGTTTTCAGAGGACCTTTGAAGATGGCCTAGCATACCATAGATATGATAGTAGACTATGGGATATGGCTACTATCATAACTTATGTCCAAACATTCCTCAATAATAGCATTGTAATAGAACATGGTATTAAGACAGTTGTTCACTTCCTTGATTTATTTTACCACAACTACAATAGAAAAAATGGCCATAAGGATGATTATTACCTATCAAAGAAGAACTCAGTAATCACTCTATTGAAATAGACAATCCGCTGCTTGAAGCCTCTCTCAAATTCCATTATGTGCTGAGTGTTTAATTGGTCACATCTTTACAAATTCTTAAATAGAAAACTTTTACCTAAAACCTAATATTATTATAAATACTATCCAAGAAATTTCTCACCCTTGAGATCTCATCAGCTTCCAAGGATGTTTCAAAGAACATTAGGTCGATAAAACATTCATCATAATCCATCAATGACAAACCCTCATTCATTAGATTCCTGAAATCAAATGATTTTTCATCCCTAAAGGTTTTAGGAAATAAATGGCATAGGAACGTCATCTCAATGTCCTTCCAAGATAGGCCATCATGCTTACCAGCTTCATCAAAAATATCCCACAAATGTTTGGTAGGTCCACGAAGCATATATATAGAATGCTTTACCCTTCTATCCATGGGTGTCTTTAGATTCTTGAATATTTTTTGTACTAACATAATCCCGAACATGGATACTTGGGGTCCCCCTTCCCTAGTAAACATTGGAAGATTATAAAGTTGAAACACTATTTTCATCTCATACATTGAAGGAATGTTATGAACAATATCCCTTTTCATGGATCTCATGACTCTCCAGAAGCTATCGTGAAGATGAACATCCATCTGGTCTACAGGAACTACATGAAGCTCCAATTTAGCTATGTTAGGATTGAGCTATTTACCACTCTCCTAATTCTCAATTCCAATAGGATGAGGATTCATTTTCTCTATATGATAAATGCATAACTTGGAAAATTAGTTAGTAACATGGTCAACCCTAACAGGTGACTACAATAGAGAACCACTAACTCTTGGTCTCTCTAGATATGACATATAGGTATTTTATCATGAAACAACAACTCAATTTATTTATCCAGTGAAATAGACATCTCATATAATAGTTTTATAGGAAATTATATATTATATGAAAAAATAGATATGTACATATCATGAACAATGCATGGAAATATATCCCTAAGTTCCTATTATGATGCATGTATGATTATATCCTGTTATAAAGGCCCATTAGAAAAAATATTAAGAAATATTAACATCATTAAATAATAACCTCACAATAAAAGTGAATCACCCTAGGATAAATAACATTAACTGTAACAATCACACTACACAAGTATCAATCCCATCCCTGAGACCTTGTATTTTTCCCCATATATGGGTGAAATACTCCCACATAAAATATAAATACTAGGTCCTAACACATCCTAGTATCCTTTCTACCTTTCCCATATAGTAAATAGAAGAAAATAAAACCTTCTCCTTTGATTCAACTTTGTAACTCCCCCCAATATGGAACTCTCTCACATGGATGGAAAGGGTTGGTTAAAAGACATCAAGTGTTTCTCCGCATTCACCAGAGGCAGTAGACTAGTAGTGGGGGTGTGACAAGTATAGTGGGGAGACTATAAAACCAAGTATGAATTTTCATAGTAGTAGAAACAAATCATAATAAAACCAAAATAATAAAATTAATGACATAGAAGAAGACAAAAAAAATTCAATTGAATAATCCAATAAATAATATGCACTAATGTAATGGAATACAGAAATGTAACTAAAACTCATGCTATAGTAATATATGAAAAAGGAATGTAGACCCAATTAAAATACTCAGAGTCCTGAGTCTCAAATCTCATATCAGTCCCATCTCGAATATTCATCCCATCTACAAAAAATCAATAAAAAACAATTCCTTTTTCCCTTTTCCAAACCTGTATCTACATAATATGCTCTGGTACCAAATGGAATCCTAAATATGGTGTGAGTATAACTCAATAGATTGAAATCACTATGTCTAATCTAAATCATTGTGATAATAAGTGTATGAAACAATGTGATAAGAAATTGTATTAAAAAATTATAAAATTAATAAAATACAACTACAACCTACTTCAGCTCTGTGATGGAATATCTCTGAGCTTGTATTACAACAATCCAAACCACAGCCATATAACCAAGGTAAAATAACCTACTTCGGCACTATTCCAGAATACCTCTCAGCATGTCCTATGACCATGGAAACAACAACCATATAACCGATTTAAAATAACATGACTTGGATCTATACTCGAATATCTATGAGCATGGCTTACGACCATGCCGTCCACAACCATACAAACATGGTACAATAACAGCAATCAAAGTCAAATAATTATAAGCATTTCAACATCTAGGAAAAATCCCTATAAGAATTTGGGCATGAGATTGGGAATAGCCTGCTCTCTATAATAATTACATCATGGTACTAGGCCGCGCTAACTAAATATTAGCATTACAACATATAAGTGTGAAAATGCCTCGGTTGAGCCTGATATATAAGCATTACAACATGAAACATAATCCCTATCATAAAAGTTCTATGTCACAATATCACATACAATTCATAGTTGTTAATTATGAAAATTACCATTCTTCTTTCATATTACACATTGAATTTAATTCACAATTGATTAAAAATTATATTAATAAGCCTTAAGACACATTTTTGGGATTCTATAACAAGAAATTACCCTAGGTCACATATCATGCTCAACACACCTTATGTAATTTTCCAATTTAATTTTAACCATGGTTCACTCACCCCATGGGAATTTATGAATCAATTAAAAATCATTTAAAACCAAACAACATCAATGAATAATCCCATTTTTTTAACTAATTTCGGTTCACAAAATGATGTTGTAATAATAGTATTTTATAAAAATTGAAATTATCAAACTATAAGGTTAAGATTCATACCCTTAACATTAACTGATGATCCAAGAACACTTCCAATGTAAAACGCACATGAGGAAGATGGTGCAAATTATTGAGAAAAGGTTCCTATATCAAAACTACTGAATATCAAAAAAATAATGCAATTGGATAAAGGAATTCACCATAATAGTTAGAGAAGAAGGAAGAGAAGGAAGGATCCTAACCAGAAAGACTTACCTGGGATTTCTCACATAACCAGGATGTCCAAAAGGGAAGTTGGAACTAAAAGATATCATGGTGTATGCCTTAGGTTCAAGAGGAGAGAAGTTGTAGCAAAAAAATAGGAATTCGTCCAAACATCATGTTTAAAACAGCAGTTCAGGCATTTACACATCGTGAAAATGTTTTTAATGGAATAAAAAGAAAAACCAATCACCTCATATTTATTTTATTAAATCCCCTAAACAATTACAGAATGTGTAAATTTTATGAAGTTTATTTTTTATCGCATTTTAATTTTTTAAACAACCAAAACTCTTTTAAAGCTTCTCAACTCACTGTGAACCCATGAACCAGTTAACCTATTTATACTCAAACTCCATAAATTAAAACAAGAATACATCCCTGAACATTAGGTCATTTTATATAACTAATATATCCTCACATATAATCTTTAAACTTTTTTTAATTTTCCATATAACCCATGTTTTCATTTATTCAAAGGAAAAAAAATTCATGATAAAAACACAACTGAAATGAATAATTAAATAATAAACTCAGAGAAAGAGATTTACCTAGAAAAAGATAAGATATTAAAAATTTTCTCATCCAAACCCAATCCAAATAACATCCAAACATCCCTCACCTAATAAAGAATTATTATTTTGTGGAGAATGACAACCTATGATAGATTTAGTGAAAACCTAAAGAGGATACACAAATAATAGGTAATGTTCTTCAATTGTCATATTTATTTTATTACTTTATAACCTTAATAAATTATTTATAAATCATGATCATATAATATCCTCAATATATTCCATATACTAGGATGATATTATAATAATCACATCAACTAAAATGATATCCACTTCCATAAAATGGATTATTAAATTATCATTCAAGTGAATGGTGAACTACTACTTCGTGAAATGATGTCATTCATATTTCCATTACCATATTTAGTGATTGGGTATTATGATTGATATAAAGTTTATATATGATTTTTAAAAAATAATTATCCTATTGAGTCACTATATTATATATAATCCTTTTAAATTTCATTTATTAAGGGACTCGATAACGTCACTCGTGTGTATGAAGGACTAACGCCTCGTAGAGTGATGTGATTCGTTTTTCAATAACTTGTTACATTGAATGTAATAATGTTAAAGATAATAAATATATATGTTATAAATGAAATATTTATGACATTAATTTCATATTTATCATTCTATAAATATAATATATCATTTTGATTTTCAGCCTTTCAATCACTTAAAAAATGATAATGTCTTTCGCGAACGTGTGGTCTACCACCTCCTAAAAGAGATGTGATAAATGTTTTCATCACCACATCACAATAATGATACATATATGTATATATAATTTAATAAAATTTTATTTATGATATTATTATCTTTTTGTAAATATAATTTTTACTTACGTTCATTCCATAATGGTCATTGAAAAATGTAAATGTTACTTATGCATACGTACAACCTACCATCTCCATGATCATAACGTTGGTTCATTTTTCTTAAAAAAATTCACAAGTAGTTTTAAATGTATAATTTTTGTATAAATATTATAATTATTTCATGATAATTATTTTTTATATGTCTAAATAATGAAACCTTTGACCATAGTAATCCTAAAAAATTCATTTTTGATACATAATCCAAATATGGTCAAAACATCCTACTAAAATTTAATAGATTAAGTAATTAAATATAAATTTAACCATGGTGAAATAAAAGTGTTATAAAAATATTTTTTTATCAAGAATGTAAATAATCAACATATATTTATTATTCAAGAAGATAAAAACACATTTGACAAGTGAGACTCAAGGTAAGGGTTTTCTCATCTCACTTCTATTTTTGTGATATATATATAATTTTTTCCACTTATTTTTTGTGGCGTATATACATGAATGTACTTTTTGATTATTTTATATACATTATGGGTATTTATATTTACATTTTATGACCTCTCTTTCATTTATTATATGGTTTCAATGATACCAAATCAGTTATTGATTTTTGTAACAATTTTCCTTTTTTGAGAATTATGTCAAGTTATACAACTATATTCTTGAATGATGTGTATATACATCCCTTTTTAATTGAAATATCATGATATTTTTTATTAAAATTTTATTTTATGTTTCATTTCATGTACTCATTTCATGGGGATTACAATTAAAAGATACTAAAGTGGTGAGAGTTTTATGTTACTATCTCATAATTTATTTAGATTATTTATGATTATGATTACCATGAAAAGATCATATGATAATTTTTTAATGAACCTGATTATTTTTATTATAATATGGTTATTCCTGTTATATATAAGTTATAATTCCATTTTTCAAATCTTTGGTACTTAAAATTTTTGAGAAAAATGTTTTTAAGAAAAACTAAATTTAATTCTCTCTTTAGTCAGAAATCTTTTTTCTTCTAAAAAACTATTTCTAAAAAATTATTAAATTTTTACCATTTTTAAAATTATATATGAAATAGATTTTTAAAATTTTTTATTTTTATAAATAAATTAAAAGAATCTTGTCTTCACATTCTAAACACAGAACTTTTATAAACTTTTTATAGTGACAAAGGAATGTTCTTGACAGTGTGTACTGAATTACCCGATGACTTGACCATAATTTTATATGAAGATTATTTTTAAATTTATCAAGGGTAATTTTAATGAAATTATATTATTAATATTCTGAAAATAGTGGGTTTTAAAAATTATTTTCCAAAAAATGGATTTTCAAAAAAAATTATGTTTTTAAAAGTGATTTTTAAAATGAAAATGATACTTTCCTCATGAAATTTCTAATTATATTTTAATTGTATTTCTATTCACCAAGTTCAATATCCTTGGTTGTTACTTATCCTTAACTACAGATATTTTGTAATTATTTTATCCTCAATATTTCATTAAATGGAATAAGATCATTTCAAAGAGATTATTATGGGACCTATTTCTCTTCCACAGGTTAATCATGTTTCAGAGATATTGTTATAGAAATTTTTTCTTTTCCGTAGGTTCACCATGTTTTTAAAAGAATAGATTTTTTTTAATGATTTAACATGAAATTAATTCTCTATGTGCTATATTAATTATTTGGTTCATTAACATTATAAATGATTGGTGCGCCTAGATAGGGTCGAGTGGTTCCTTAAAGTTTATATGATGGGTGAACACAAATTAGGATAAAATGCATTGGGTAATAAGTATGTTATCTGAAGAATTATATTATAGATTTTTTGTATGGTTATTATAATCATAAGGGATTTGTAATGGTTCTGTGAGATGATATTCCAACATACCAATATGTTTTATCAATGATTACTATGGGTTTATGATGTTTCATTTGATCGATATTGATATCACATGTACCAAGATTATTGATTATTATGACTATATTCCTTACTAAGTCCTTATGCCATGTCTTAAAGATTGAGGATCTATGTATTGATAGGTATGATTATTATTATGTTATGCTCATTCACTTTTATTATGTCATCATACCCTTATGATATTCTTATTCTCACTAATGAAATTTATTTGTTAATAATGACATTTTCCTATACTAAGAATTTTAGTTTACCCTTTCTATGTTTCCTTTTACCAGAGTTCTAAATAACGAGGTTTAATGAGTTTTATATAGAAATTATTTCATACGTATGATGATGATGTGTTAATATTAAAATTAAAATCTCGTTTAAGTTAGAGAAATGCTCATTAATATCATGTGAATTATTTATATTAGAGATTGTACTATTTATCTAAATATGTAAACGTAAAAGGTCATCAAGGATATTTGTTATCCAATTTTTCCTTCTGATGTTGTAATGTTTGGATACAAACAATTTGGGTCTTAATTATCAGCATCAAATCTGTAAATGTCAATTTTACATTTTTAGCATCGAATCCAAGAGTGCAATT
Source organism: Viscum album (assembly GCA_963277665.1). NCBI lineage: Eukaryota > Viridiplantae > Streptophyta > Magnoliopsida > Santalales > Viscaceae > Viscum > Viscum album. Next base: position 1,880,893,457 of record OY728161.1, read on the forward strand.
TCCGTATTGTTATAAGGCATCAATAAAAATTTTCAGTAACATAGAGGATTAATTATCACCACATATTTTCCATATAATAGTGTATTAGGAATCCCTTCCTATTTCACATACTAGATCAATAACATTAACTAATTTTCTATAATTATCTCATGAAATACATGGTTTTACAAAATTAATTGGAAGGATATAATGGACTGACATTCTGTATTATGAAAACCATACTTATGTTCCCCAAAATATCCTAAATCATTCATCATTTTATCATATCCAAAAAATGATTAAATGGGTTTCATAAATATTTAATCATTATATAACCCTATGAAATCTATTAAATGAACATGGATGGTATCATTAGATCTTATCCCAAAAAATCATTAGAAACATTAATGGATGTTGACATGGATAAAAAATATCATTAAAATATCTTCCAAAAATGTCATTCAAAATAATAGAAATTATCAGTTTCTTTTGATAAAAATTTATCTAAAAATTATCAAAATATTGATAAAATTATTTTCCTTCAAAATTTAAATGGATGACTATAAAAGAATCCGAAAATAAATTTATGGTCATAACTGCATAAAACTCTGTTCATGTCGTATAATATAAAAGAAAAACTTCATTCCGATTTTTTCAAAAAAAAAACTTTTTAGAAAATATTAAGAATGATTAATTTTTGAACCATTTAAAAAATATTCAATGGCAGTGAAAATTAAATTTTTAATACATTATATTTATAAATAATATCTTTATTTAAGATATTTTTTATAGTATGGTCATGGCAGAATCAGTTTTCCAACGAAAGAAGAAATATGGTCTTTATTTCTTTGAAAGCACTTCCTAGATTGTTTTAAATAAAAACGAGTAAAATGGTAATGATATATGAAAATTATATTAATAACTATATGATCAGAAAATATATGTTTTTAAAGGACAAGATATGTGAAATTTATCACCATATAAATTTAGCATAGACAACCAAGAAAATAAATGAGATTATAACATAAACCATTACATCCACTCCCATAGAGAAATTTTACTCATTCACATATCATGGATAATAAATATATATTTATTATAAATATATTAAAAAATATAATAATATATATCATACCATATATAATTTACTTATATTGTCTTATCACCCATTTATTTATAATTATTTATTAAAATCACTGTTCCATATTATTACTACTTCCTTTTTAGGAATGTTTATATTTGACAGTCCTAGTCCATATACCTTGATCATGGTTCTATAAAATCAAAATATTATGTATTTAATGAAAATAATATTCAATGATTATACACACTTTCTAACTATAAATATAAATTGGTTTGAAAAAATGAATTACATCACTTCTTGGGGAAGGTAGTCTATATATATATAGGAGTAATGCTTCCACTTTCAGATTGATGGAATGAATGAACATTAAAAAATAATTCATATTTAAAAAATTATAATATCTTAAATATCATATATATTTAGTGAATCATTAATTAAAAAATAATTGTGAAGAGGTGATGAAAAATTAATCACATCGCTTTGTGGAGGTGGTAGTCCACACATACGCTTGAGCACTACTTTAATTTCCCATTTGGTGGAAAGATGATATTAATATATTTATTTTATGAACATAACCAAAACATTTTATATGGGAGATACTTACGTTATTATAATTGAATGTTTATTATATAAATTAAGTAGGTATAAGAACTAAAATGAAAATTCTCTGTTAATATGATTACATCCTCTTTGAAGAACCTCTATTAGATCCCTCATTAATGGCCTAAGGGATGGTGTTTAAAGAATAAATACCCAATATAGTTTATATTAGGAAGAAAATAATTGGTTTTTATAGGGTTTTTGAGCTAATTTTATCATGGTGGTGTGATGAATATAGGATTGGTGGTGTCCTTTTATAAGAGAGGAGAGGGCCACAATTGGAAAACATTGAATATTAAATTAATATAAATCGATTTTAATTAATGTGGATCCAAATTTATATATTTAGAATCTATGATGAATATAAGTTAAAATTATCTAATCCCATAATATTTAAACAATTTTAGGGGATGTTTTATCCCATATCTCTTAATTTAACACATCATTAACCATTTTCATAATTATCTTGATATCAATGTTTTTTACTATTTATGGGCCAACAATTTTACTATAAAACAAAATGTGACATATATGTGGAAAATGGTTTATATAATCTAACATATCCAATTAAACTATATGAGTATAAAATTTTTATTTATTTTTATTAATTTATTAAAATATTATTTGACTTAAGATACCATTAAAGTAATTTTCCTAAAGAATCATATATTTGACTTTTAAAAAAATATAGTAATGAAATTTAAATATAAACTATTAAAACATACATAGTATTATAATTGTATTAAAAATATTATTTGATCACTTTACATCATCTAATAAAATTTACTTTTTATATTTTTCAAATCATTTATATGATTTTCCTACTTCTTGTATTAGCATTGTGTTAGTTATGTGTAGGAATTTGAGGTAATTATTCTATTAATGTAAATAAAAAAAAATTCTTTAAATAAAATTAATTATCATTTAAAATAAAAATTTATAATAGAACATAAACACTTTTTATTCTAATGAAAAATTATTATATATATTAAAACATATAGAGTGAAAATTTATTCATTACCTAAAATAATATTATGGAAATTATCCAAGTAAAATGGAATCAAGATGGCATATCATTTAATATTGTTTTATTATGGTATAATAAAAAAATACAAAATAAATAATTTAATTATTAGATATATTTTTATAATCTAATAAAATTTTTTAACCATAACTACCTGCTTTTACACTTATCGAGGTGACAAATATTTACCACATTTACTATTCATTTTGACCAAAAAATATGTTGAATAATTTATAAAATATTGAAATTATGATTAAAAATATGAAATAAATTTTATCAAATTCAATAACTATAATTTTAATAAATTTTATTTCAAATAACCCATCAAATCATGATGAAAAATAGTTTTACAAAAAAATAATTTTTATGTATAGAATTTTTTTTAAACCGAAGGAAACCATATTTTACATTGAAAAGAAATTAATTGGATTATTTATTATAAAAAATAACTAAAAAATTAAAAACAATTAAAAACTTAATGGAATATATTAAATACATGAATAGAATATACCATTTTAAATAATATTAGTACCTTACTCTATTCACTAAAAATCAATCTTTTCAAAAAAAACCCAAAATCCACCATAACCAATTTTTTTTATGATTATTTAAATAATTATATAATTTATATAATTTTTTTCTAATATTGGATTAAATTATTTATAATAACCAGCCATAAAAATCAATAAAAATCATTTTTTGAATAAAATATATTTTTAATCATAAAATGAATTTACAAAAAAAGGAGTAATTATTTCCTAGGAAATATTCAATAAATTTTTATTGATTATGAATATTAAAAATATATTTCATAATTTGGATACTACTATTCATAACAACCAATTAAATGGATTATTTACAATGTTCATATATCACAATTCGCTTAAATCTTGGTGATACATGTCATGCAAGCTATCATGATTAATATTAATTTAAAATAATTTATTTCTTGATGTTGTAATATAATGGTGTAAAATAAGATAACATGTGGTGAGATGGAAAGGGAGCCAATAATCATAGCAAGGAATTAATAATGAGGATGATCAGAAACCAACACATATAAACATTGCAAAACTGTCATTTTTTATATGAGAAAGGTTCTCATGGAAATTATATTAATGTGATAAAAAAATCTTTCAATAAGGTGATCCTCACATTCAATACATTATAAGATAAAATTTTAATATAATTTAAAATGAATCATATATAGTATATCATGAGATGAAATAATTTCCCAATTGATTGGGGGGATATATAATCCACAACCACCCATCACATCATAATACATCTTGTATTTGAGTGTCACATAAAAGATATACATGAAGAAGGTAATATATAATATTATAAGATATGAGAATAAAAATTAATATATTAAAATGTTTTTTATTTTTAAGGAATGTATAATTGTGGGAAATAACAAAATATATTTTTGGAAAAAGAGGATCACACAACCAAAACATCCCTTTTAAGATTCCTAGTGTTTGATATAGGGAAACAAAATAATAATGGAATTTATTTCCTTATAAACTTTAAGAAATTATAATAACAAATTATATAATCAAATAAAATAATATAGTTATAATGGAGAGAGATATATATATAGGTGGTGATAGGTAACATACCCTTATTAAGGGAAAAACATGATAAAACCCTTATATCAGGTCATGGATTTCTTCAAAAACTCATATAAACTCTAAAATAGTCAAGTTAATTTAATAATTACTAGATTTAAAACCTTATTCATATTTATTTCATCCTTTATAATCCATTTATTATATTTTTTTATTCAATTTTGAACATAATATTGTTCGTGCTGACCATTTCGATGTAGTCTGATTAGTGGTTCCAAAATTGTTTTGATGTAGTTTTAACTGTCAAAGGTAACCACCCAATGTTTATATAAGCTCTAAAATTTTAATGATATTATGTTCATTTAATTCCAAATTTTATGAAGTTAAATATTCCATGAAATAGTTTCAATTTATAATATCCTCCTCACAGTAAGATTATTTTAGATGCTTTAAATTAAATACAACACTTTACTTGTAATATATTTAATATAATAACTATTTCATAATTAAATAATCATATAAATTATTCTATTACATTATTATTATATGTTAAATCATGAAATAGATATTTAGTATTAATATTAAAATTAATACGTGAAAAATAAAAATGATCGTTCACTTAGGTAGAATTAAACCACCATAAGTGAAATGATGTTTTCAAGAAGCTTTCAAATAATTGTAGGTTTTTAAGTATATAATAGATATGTTTAAGGTTATATTTTATTATTAATTTTTATTTGTTACATAAAATTTTGAATGGGTATGAGGATTATTGAAATGGAAACATGGGTCTTGAAAGGCTTACCTCAAACATTGGATCTATTCATGTGGATCAAGACTAATTCCACCATAGGATGTAATTTTTGTCTCACAATGTGAATAAAGATATTTATAGGAAAGTTTAGATAGGTATTTAAGTTGATCTTTGTTAATTTAATTCTTTTAGAGTTGATATTAAAGTGTCGGAGATGGGTTGATTATATAACAACAAGGGGGTATTTTAGAAATATATTTATAAAATTTATTTATTTAATCCAAATAGAAAGAATAGTGAAGATTTATATGACTATTATTACTATAGTATTAACATATAGTGGTTAATTTGAGATTTTAACAGACCAAAAATTTATATTTACCTTGAACTTATTATTTAAAATTTAAATAATCAAAAATATATTTTTTATTAGTAGAAAATATAACCTGAGATTTAGAATTTAAAATATATGTTTATAAATTCAGAATATTTTTTTTATATTTTTTCTTTTTCTCATTAAAAACTATATATGTTATAAAATATTCTTTATAATTTTTAATATCAAATTTATTTCATCATTTTTTCAAAAAACACAATGTATTCATCAAACAAATATTTTTATACTATTTTTAAAAAAATCAATTTTTTTTATAAATACAAAAAATTAACTCAAAGCTAATTTCAATTCCATAATTTTGAAAATGGAGAACATTATATCAAATCCATATTATAAAAATTAGAAATGTAATATTTTAATATGTTCATATTATATATAGAAAAAAATTTATCTAGAGTAAATTCTATTTCATTTTCAATGATTGATTACATTTCTATAGATGAATATTTATTAATTGTTATATGATTTATTATTGTAGAATACATGGGTTGAAGATTTTATTTTAATCAATTTTTCTTATTTTCATTATCAGTTTTATTATGAAAAAAGTGATGATATGGGGTATGGATTCTGAATCCACCCATTACTTGGAGCTGGAAGGTACTGCCCATAAAAAGTGGGAAATGATATTTAAGGTTCTTCTAGTGGATATAAAAATAGTGATTCAAGTGCGATTAGTGGAATAAGGATATAAATACTTCTACATAAAGATATATTTAGAAAGCTTTTAGTATCAAATTTTTATATCATATGATTTAAAGAGTTGATCATTATGGAGGAATATAACATCTAATGAAGAATATGTTCCAGCACTACCTCTAATAGTTTGGAATATAAATAATTTTTTCTATAATGAACACTATTTAGAGATACATTAATAATTGTTAAAATCCAATTTGATCAGATATTGGGGGACTAATAATTTCAATAAGGACATCTTAGTGTTATAATAAATTTGGATACTGAAAAGTATAAAGAAATAAACTTGGATGAAGGTTGAACTAATATTGAAATCAGAAGTGTAGTGTATGATAATGAATAACTCAAAGAGGATCGTTTTTTACTGAAGAGTGTGTTTGAGTCGTTTTTAAGTTCTTGATAAGGTTTCATAAATTCCCAAAGGTAATATGAAGTGATATTGAGTGAAGAATAATCCATGGAGATGGACTAGAGGATCCCTTATTTGAAATGATTAAGGAAAAAAAATTATTAAAAAATGTTTATGTCACCATGTACATGACTCTATACATATATAAATTCACGTATGTTAGGTTAGTCATGTATGTGAATTTCAGTAGCATGGGTGACACCACATATCTGTTGTCAAAACATATGAAAACATATATATATGTGAAGCTCTATGTACATATTGTTGGGCGGAGAGTGATGGCAAGAGGGGGGGTGAATTGCCTTTTATAAAATAATTAACAATTTAAAAACAAAGTTAAAAGTGCAGCGGAAATAAAAGAGGCAAGACACAAAACATGATAACGGAGTTAGGCTTAAACCAAAGCCTACGTCTTCACTCCCAACTCAACCGTTGAGAGATTTACTACCGCTTGATTTTTAATGGTTTTAGCAAGAAACCCACTAGAATTTAAGGAAGTCTAGAACCTATTACAGCTTTCTTTTAATGGTTGAGCAAGAACCCACTATCCTTCTTACAGGTGAAGGCTAGCTCACCTATGACTCAAGCCTTTTAATGGGAAGGCTTGACTAACCTCTTCACACCTTGATGGTGGTGTGAAAACCTAAACAAAGAGAGGATAAAAGAAGTGGGGGTTTGTATTCAGAAACCCAAATTGATGCTCAAAATAATAAAACAAGAAAAATCGTAATGTGGATAAGTCTTGGGCGCCAAAGGATTGATTGGTGATGATGAAGAGCGCTCCCAAGCTTCTTTGGTGATGCTCCTTGGATGTGGAATTGAGTTGGAGCAAATGGGGATCTTTGAGGGAATTCACCGGAGGTTCGCCAAATAATGGAAAAATGTTCCCGTGGGCTACCGTACATTTCCGGGGCTTCCTAGTCCTTTATTTATAGAGGGGGAACCCTCAAATGGCCTTTGGGGGTCTTCGGAGCCGTTGGGGGTCAAGTGGACAAGTCTGGTCAAAGCCCAACGGCTAGTTTGACTGGCTCCACCGGCTGACCGGTGCTTCGCCACCGGTTGGCCGGTGCTTTGAAAAAGGAGAGGCATTCGGGCTCAGGCACCACCGGCTGGACGGTGAGGAGGCCACCGGTTGGCCGGTGCTGAGACAGTAGCAAATACTATTTGTCTGGGTTCCACCGGCTGGCCGATGGTGGGACACCGGTTGGCCAGTGGTCTGGACAGAGGGATGCCTTCTGTCCAGGCTCCATCGGCTGGCCGGTGGTCTTCCACCGGTTGGCCGGTGGACTGATTTTCAGTCCACTTTTGGTCCTTCTTGTCCCAATTCCTTGGCAACCTTTTGCATATCAACAAAAACACTTAAAACAAGATTAGATAAATAAGATAGTGATTGTGATCATGAAAATTAAACCACGAGGGGTACGAGAGGTACAACAATCTCCCCATATTTTGATGATCAAAATCACCAAAACAAGCAATGTAAAAGATTGAAATTAGAGGCATGCTTTAAAGGATAAAGCAAAGTAAAGTAAAGCATGAGAGAAAGATTTGTCCCCCAATCAACCAAGAAATTCTCCCCCTTTGTGATTATCAAAATAGCACGGGGCATAAAACTTGATTGAGGGAAAGGTTGAAAAAACAAGATAGAGTTTTTTAAACCAATTGAAATTTTTGAGATTTGAATTGAAAGTTTTGAATTGAAAGTTTTGAAATGAATGTTTTGAAAAAAAATGTTTTGAAATTGAATGATTTGAATATAAAGCAAAAAGGCTTAAACGATCCTAACTCCCCCTAATTAAAAACAACAAATCACCGGGGAGAGGTTTTTGAAACCGAGACAAATTTTGGTCTGGTGAGACTCGCTAAAAGGGATTTTTCAATCCATACTTGTCTAGTGGCGGGTGTTCTCCTATGAAATTAATCATTAAAGGAAATAGTTTTGGGCCTTCCATACCGGGCATTTTTGCAATCGCACTCATAAATTAAGTGCCCGAGTTTTTTACAATAGTTGCAAAATTTATATTGGGAGCTCCCCCTTACAAAAATAGTAGGAGCATGGGAAGAGAAAGCTTGCTTGGAATAGCCAAGCCCTTTGGTGGTTCTAGATATGCATTGGGAACCAAGGAGCTTCGAAAGGTTATGTTCACCTTCGGTGAACTTAGATAGGTATTCCCTTAAATCCTTGATTGTTGATTCCATAGAATCAACATCGGGAAGGTTTTGGATCTTTAGGGACAACTCCTCCTTTTCTTTGAGAAGTTGTTCCTTTTCTGAAGAAAGTTTTTTGAAATTCTTTTTTAAAGCAATAAATTTGGAAGAATGTTCGTGAAAACCTTCCTCCAATTGATCTCTAGCATGTTGGAGATCCTCATAAGATAAACGATTAAAAGAATTGGAAGAACAAGAGGAAGAGGAGTCGGAAGAGGTTACCTCATGAAATGCGATTAGACATTTTTTACCGTTGTCGCTTGAGGAGGAGGAGGAGGAGGATGTGGAGCTATCACTCCATGTGGCCTTGAATGCCTTCTTCTTTTCCTTTTGCTTGGCCTTTTTCTTGTTGAGTGGGCAATCAGGCTTATAATGGCCTTTCTTGCCACACCCGTAACATGTTACCTCGGGCTCGGATTTTTCGTTGGGTTGAGCCTTTCAGGATTACTTCTTCTTGTGCTTCTTCATGAATTTGTGCATTTTGCAGGCAAGATTCTCCATTTCTGAATCGCCGCTTGAAGAGGAAGAAGATGAGGAGGAGGAGCTTTCTTCTTTTTGAACTTTTAAGGCGATGTTCTTTGGAACTTTGGTCGGTTTGCCTTCCTTTTCATCTTGCCTTCTCATGGTGATCTCGTAGGTCATGAGGGATCTGATGAGCTCTTCGACCGGTATGTTCTTGACATATTTTTCTTCTGTAATTGCCGTGACTTTCGGTGCCCATGAGATTGGTAAGATCCAAAGGATCTTCTTGACCAACGTTTCTGCAGAAACATCATCTCCAAGAGATTTTCTTCCATTGCAAACGTCAGTAAAACGAGTAAACATATCAGTAATATTTTCAGATGGATGCATGGTAAAAGACTCAAAATCTTGACGGTACATATCCAATCGAGTATCCTTAACTTTGTTGGTCCCCTCATGGGTAACCTCCAATAGTTTCCAGATTTCATGTGATGAGGTGCATGTGGAAACTCGATTGAAGTCATTACGATCAAGGCTGCAATGAAGAGTGTTCATGGCTTTGCCATCAAGCTCGAAATTTTTAATATCGGCTTGGGTTCATTTGGATTCATCGGGAGAAGAAAGAGAGTAACCATGCATGACAATTTTATAAATAGGATAACCTATACTTCTAAGAAAAGTAGTCATGTGGGTTTTCCAATAGGTATAGTCGGTTCCATCCAAAAATGGAGCACGACCCAATGAATAACCTTCGGGGGCAAAAGAAGATGAAGCCATCACAAAGGATCTTGAATTTGAAACCGGTTAGGGTATTACTCAAATTTTGCCTCTGATACCAATTGTTGGGCGGAGAGTGATGGCAAGAGGGGGGTGAATTGCCTTTTAAATAATAATTAACAATTTAAAAACAAAGTTAAAAGTGCAGCGGAAATAAAAGAGGCAAGACACAAAACTTGATAACGGAGTTCGGATTAAACCAAAGCCTGCGTCTCCGCTCCCAACTCAACCGTTGAGAGATTTACTACCGCTTGCTTTTTAATGGTTTTAGCAAGAAACCCACTAGACTTTAAGGTAGTCTAGAACCTATTACAGCTTGCTTTTAATGGTTAAGAAAGAACCCACTAGCCTTCTTACAGGTGAAGGCTAGCTCACCTATGACTCAAGCCTTTTAAAGGGAAGGCTTGACTAACCTCTTCACACCTTGAAGGTGGTGTGCAAACCTAAACAAAGAGATGATAAAAGAAGTGGGGGTTTGTAGTCACAAACCCAAATTGATGCTCAAAATAATAAAACAAGAAAAACCGTAATGTGGAGAAGTCATGGGCGCCAAAGGATTGATTGGTGATGACGAAGAGCGCTCCCAAGCTTCTTTGGTGATGCTCCTTGGATGTGTAATTGAGTTGGAGCAAATGGGGATCTTTGAGGGAATGCACCGGAGGTTCGCCAAATAATGGAAAAATGTTCCCGTGGGCTACCGTACATTTCCGGGGCTTCCTAGTCCTTTATTTATAGAGGGGGAACCCTCAAATGGCCTTTGGGGGTCTTCGAAGCCATTGGAGAGGCCTTCGGAGCCGTTGGGGGTCAAGTGGACAAGTCTGGTCAAAGCCTAACGACTAGTTTGACTAGCTCCACCGGCTGACCGGTGCTTGGCCACCGGTTGGCCGGTGCTTTGAAAAAGGAGAGGCCTTCGGGCTCAGGCACCACCGGCTGGCTGGTGAGGAGGTCACCGGTTGGCCGGTGCTGAGACAGTAGCAAACACTATTTGTCTGGGTTCCACCGGCTGGCCGGTGGTGGGACACCGGTTGGCCGGTGGTCTGGACAGAGGGATGCCTTCTGTCCAGGATCCATCGGTGAGCCGGTGATCGTCCACCGGTTGGCCGGTGGACTGATTTTCAGTCCACTTTTGGTCCTTCTTGGCCCAATTCCTTGGCAACCTTTTCCCTATCAACAAAAACACTTAAAAAAAGATTAGATAAATAAGAGAGTGATTGTGATCATGAAAATTAAACCACGAGGGGTACGAGAGGTACAACACATATGTTCAACAATGTAGTTGAATAACCGAGGCATAGAAATTGCATACCCAAAATATGCTATGTATCTGTATTGATGACCCACATACATGAATAATGCTCCATGTAGCTGAATCCATAGATAATACTAAATGTTGTGTATCTGATCACACATAAAAAATGTTATTCCAAACGTGCTAATTTGACTCCTAGTGAGGGAATACATTAGGTATCCAAGTCTATGTATGTTAATTTCATTATCACGTTACCAAATTTACCTTATCTGTTAGGTGAAAATTTAAAATTTATATAATTTTTTATTATGAGGGGAAAATAAAATTAGTTTATATTTTTGTATTACATTCAATATCGAAACATCATGAAGCTAATTTAACCCTTTATCTGATCCTATTTTGAGAAATATTAAAGTAGAACTAGAATATACAGTTCTTAAATAATTGAATAATATTATTTCATCCTAAAGATTAATACAGATGCAAATATACATTGAATCATGGGTGTTCTTGTAAGATTAAAATCATTATTATCTAACTTTTTTATAAGGTTTCAGAAGTTATTAGATGATTTTGTTGTGTATAGATCCAAGATTAATGGTTGTGATGTTTTTATTGAATTTCTCACACTACAAAAATTATTTCCACCCCAAAAAATCTTTTTTTGTATGCTTTATACAACTATGAAAAATTTATGATATATATTTTTAAGCATATATTTTGATAAATAATATGGAAATCATGTACATTATATTGTATAAATATCTATTCAGTCAAGCCATTAAATTGATAATAATTGTTGTATGTTATCACCAGTGAAGAAAATTAAAACCCAAAGATAAATATGTTGTATGAGTCATCTATATCCACGAAAAATAATTCAAGTTAAAAATTTCATGTGAGTATTTCTAAGAGGTTGATGTGATGACATGAAAAAGGCCACTTGAGTAAAATAATAGGGAATTACATTCTATCATGATGAAATTTTCAAACAAAAGTGTATAGAAGCATTACTTAATAATGTGGATATGTTTTGATCCCATTTTATAGGAAGAATAAAAACTATTCATCGTTATAAATATAAAGAAACTAATTGCTATTGGACCTATTTAATTTTTATAAATAAAGCCTCTCTTAAATTTGAAAAACAAAGGAAAATGAAAAGGAAAGAAATTAGAAATATGATAGAACCATTAGTGTGGTGTAAATGGATATAACTGAGAAGATAAAAGATGTCACTTTATTTGTGAAAAATATATAAGAATACTCATTGGAAAGAATATAATGAAAATAAAGAAGATGAAAATTAATAAGAATAGTCCAATCCATAATAGGGGGTCAGATCATTAGGGTATTGAAGCTAAAGGTAGTGAAATAAAATCCTTCAATAGTTATGGTTTTAGATGTCTCAGAAGAATAAAATAGAGAAAATATCTTGAGTGTTGTTTTGTTTATATCTAATGCCCATCCTTTTGGTGTTTTAGTAGAGAAGAATCTAGGTGATATGGTCTATTTAAAATCTATGATGAAACACTATGGTGGAGATTGAAATATATCTTGAAGACATTAAGACATTCAGAGGCTCTACTATGTTCTGAAGAATATCTATTTCGATTGGTATAAAAAAATCTTTAATAGAATTGAAGATATACTTATAAGAATAACTATAATGAAACACTTATATATATATAGTGGGACTCCTTACAACCTGTGTGACTTAGGGTATTTAGGGAGATCACTATGTGACTTGGTGACAATACTGGGAAGCTTTTTAGATTAGTCCAATGTGATTTTGGAAAGATATATACATTGGGGTATAGGCATTATTAGCACTATGAGACCCAGTGTTGGTGTGGTAAACACCATCCACTATAATCAACATTATATTATAGTATAGAATCCATGATTGGGGAAAATGACTAATTAAGGTAAGTATTTGGTCATTATACTGAACCTTATATTTTTTTTTCTTTACATATTTTCCTTCATTCCATATATTTTATGACTTCCATATTAATGGTAATACAAATCCTTATACACTAATTAGAAGTATAGTTTACATTCCAAATTGGGTTTAAGATAAATTGGAATTTGGTTAAAAAATATGCAACATGTTATTCACCCCCCACTCATGTGTTTGCACTGATCCCATGGTTAATAAAAATTATCCATTATAATATATCAATTAATAGAAATATGTAACTAAATAATGGGTTCATAATATTAAAATTACATTGAAAATTAATTTTTTATTAAATAAGTTGAAAAAAATCTCAGAATAATTTTTTTTTATGTTATATGATTTGATAAGTAATTTTATAGAATTATAAGAATAATTTCTCTCAAAATATATTCTATTTTTTTATTTTACTATAATCAATATTTTGTTTTTCATTAAAACTATTACATGTTATTCCCAATTGAAAACAAATAATTTAATAGTCATATGTTTACAATAATTCCAAAAAATATCCATTAATTATTTTATTATACATGAAATCAATGTTTATCAAAGTTATTTATATTTAATTAATAGAATTAAAATATTGTTTTTAATTGTTTATATTATTTACAGTATACTTATCAATTGTGATACTTCCCGGAGACCACAATACACAAAAATTTAAAATTCTAGTTATCTTATTTGAATGTGTTTATCTCCCCATTGTACTAATTTCAATTTTATATAGTATTTAAATACATAATAATCTATTTACTATTCTCAAATAACAAATATTATTTGTGTGTTATTATTTCATTTTTATAGTAAATACTATACAATATATCTAAAAAATATTTAGAGAGAACGATTTTTCACATCTAAAAAGATCTAAGTTATTACATTTTACGTGTGGAATAATTTGGCCATAAGGTAGGTATATGGTTATAAATTCATAAGTATTATTATTTCATAATCTATTATAATCCAAGAATGGAAATTAAGGTGTTTATTGTGTTATTTATATAGGATCATGGTTATCTATATTTAGTGATAATCAAGAATTATCCATTGATTAATGATATATTAATTATTTACATGGGAATTATAAGGTAATAAATGACATAATATAATTCTCATAAGGTTTATCAGCCATCAAAACTAGAAAATATGATGGAGAGGTAGTTGGTTTATGTTAGGTTGTATATGTAATATAAATATGTTCCTGATGGAAGGATTGCAAATTCCATGTTAATAGGGGGAGTCTTATAATTTCGAAAGAGATTATGCATTGAATCTTTATACTGTTAATGAATGAATTAAATAATGAATTACATATATTATCCATACATCTTGAGAGAACCATAATACAAAGTAATTATAGAGATAATTATTAGTGGGTCAACATAATGTAGGATATAGTTGGTTATATAGTGGGTCACCATGAACTGAGAGATAGTTGGTTATATATCAACGACCATGGTGTATTAGTAAGTAAAATTTATACATTATATATAAAAATTAGTGATGAAATAATCATTTATTATAGTATCAATGTGGTAAAATGTTGTGATGTATTTCATCATGGGGATTCCAGGGTAATCAAAGGGTAATAATGTTATATGGTTTACGATTTAGAATTATTAAATGTTATAATGTTTTATTTAAATTAAATAGGTTTTTTAACTTGTTAAACATTCTAAATCCTTATAAGGTAAGTCTTTAATATTTATGTAACACTTCTCCCAATTTTTTCAATTATGATTGTAGGTACATGTTAAATATTTAATGGATAATTAAATATGAATTCATAATGTAGTTTAATCATCACACTTTTTATCACACATAATCTTAAGGATAATCAAAAAGAAATATATATGTGTTAGAATATATCTTAAGGACATCATTACTTGATTTTAAAGGGAATGTGGATCAAAAGATTGATCTGGTGGAATAATCTTATAAGAATTGGAGTCATTTATGTATTTAGATAACACACTGTGTAGGTACATATGGAATGGAATTATATACTCTATCTTTTAAAGATGGATTTTATAAGAAGATGTTACAATGTATAAATTTTTTTAAGAGGCAATAAATAATTTGAAGCACATTTTATATAATATCACAACATCTTTGTATAAAAAATAATTATAAGTTCAAAAAAAATTATTTTTTAGTTTAATGCCAATGTATTATTGAATATATATCTTTAAAATGGTTTCATAAGATTTAGAAAGAATATAAAGTTGATAAAATGTTATATTAGTCCATTTAATATATTATAGTATATTAGATATTTGGCATACTGGTTGGCTTTTCAACTATACTATCTCTACATTTATGATTTTTTTATGGTTTCCACAATCAGGAAGTATATGATAGATCCAATTTCATATACATGTATGTGAACGATTTTAACTATATATTGATCTATATTATTATTAAATTACACATAAAATTATTAAACAATTGGAAGAATGGTTTTGGAATAAGAAAATTAATTTTCAAAAGGTATTCTTCTGGAATCAAAAGATTTTCGATGAAACCTATAAGAGAAAACAAATGAAATGAGGATGAGAATTACCCTGAGTTTTTTACTGATTAAAAATTGATAAAAATTATAGGGATATATTACATTAAAGGTGAATAGTGTATGAATCTAGAATTTTCGTTTATATTTATGGTTAATATAAGTTTCATGGGTAATATTTTTAACCTTTATAGCAATTGAAACTGAATTATATCACCAATTAAATAAACACAAAGTCATAAAAAATATTTCATTTTTTTATCAAAAATATAAAACAATGTTTAATATTATATAGTAATTTTATGATTATGTTTGGATAAAAAATTACAAATATAATATGATTACAAGTGATATTTCTTTTAGGATTATTTATCCAATGAACATTATACCAATAATAATAATGATATAGATAATAATAGTATAATCTATTTAATAGAAAGTTTAATAATAAAGACCAAATAGAAAAAAAATTTGTAAAGTAAATTTAATTTATAGGAATTTATATGGGTATGATTCGATTAGATGGCCATTATAAATAGATATTTGGTCATTAGGGATCTTGTGTGGCCATTGGAATAGTAATGTTGTTTTTATATATAATATTCATTATATTGAAATTATTCTCTTTAGTATTTATTTAATATTTTAATTATCAATAGTTAGTGAATTATTTTAATAAAATTTATCTCTAATTTAGAATCAAAAAATAAAATATTTGATAAAGAGAAATTTTTATACTTCTTTAGACAATCTAATATTTGTTTAATAATTTAACACAATATATATATATGGTTGACTATATTAGTGTATTATGATGAAAAATTGTGATAATAATTTTTTAAAATTTTAATTACTTAATATAATTATTAATTTTTATATAAAAAATTATTAAATATTTTAATCACCCTCTCAATATTGTTACAATGATTAAAAAAGAAAAAAATATTATATTTAAAAATTATTTCATAATTCATATCTTGTTTAATTTACTCAAACGACACCATCCAATTTTTAGAAGATTTTAAAAGTTGATAAATGATTTTTTTCAATAAAGTAAACATTTTTTTAATTAAAACATTTTTTGGTAAATCATTTTTAAAATATTCATATTGTTTTATTAGTATCATGATTTCAAACTCTAAACTAAAAATTACATGTTTTTCTCCATCTTTCAAAATAAATAAAACCACCCCCACACAATTTTCTTAAAAAAATACTCCTAGAATGGTTATACTCTAATAATATCTCCTTATACTCCCTTTAATAGGTTATTAATATTTCCCAGTGGTTTATTTTTTTGTTCTAAGAGAGATATATGTAAGGTATGGTTTCATTTTCCATACCACTCTTTTCTTTTCCTATTTAGAATTCAATTGTTGAAATTATTTACATGTTCAATTTATTAATAAATTATTATTTCATATCCACAGATGTATTATCTATTTAATTTATTATTTCCATTTTTTACATATTATATTAATTATAATCCATTGGTAAGAAAAATCATTGTTCATCAAAATCCTTATGTCTCCCTATGGAGGGATAATAAATATTATTGTTTTAGAAAGGATATTATGAGTTAGTAGTGATTTAGGTTAACAATTTTCCATTATATTTAATGAACAAATTTCCATTACATTCTCCACTATGGAATATATTGGGATCTTTCATGGGTTTATACTTCTATAGGGGTATATTTGATAAATATCTTGATAATGCTTTTATGGGATCCTTCGGTAAAAGTATTGACTTGTAATAACAATACTAACATATTATATAACTTGTTAACAACCTATTTTATATTAATATGACTTAAGAAAATTCATTAATATATCCACATAATAATGTTTTTATGAGAACTTTATTGACAAGTATATATAATTTTTGATTCAATACATGAAAGATATTATAATACACTCCTTATTTTTTAATAATGTCAATTAATATTGAATTTATGTCATGTTGTTAAATTATATATATTTATCCTAATTTTTTATTTAGTGATGGTTTATCCATTAATTATATTGTCTTTCTTGATTATATCCCCATTGATGATATCCTCTCACAATAATGATAACTACTCTACCAATACCTTTCTATATGAAATATTTAATATCCATTGAAATTTACCATGAACCTCCTTGTGTCAATATACTAAAATAAAATACATTATTGAAATATATTCATATATATAGTCATATTAAACATTTTTATAGGGATTACATAGATTTACACCTATCTGCAATGATCATGGGTTAACTATAAATATTGGTCTCATGTTGTGAATACATTATGTTATATGATCATGTATGAATATCATGTATGGTATGACGAAAATTTAAAAGTAATGGGTGGGCCTAGAATTATATATCCCCCCATCCAAATGCATTTATTAATATTTTTTAGCAACCTTGACCTATATACATTTAATAACACTCAAATATTAGTGTCATTGAGGTAGAATCATTCCCCATTTTCCTAGGAATTAAGATTTCCCCCTTTGGTGTTTGTAAGCCATTGGGGATGATTTAATCGACTCAATAATAAATGAATTCTTGAATGGATTCCTTTAAGGAACTAACATGAATAATACATATATTGTAAATTCTGATACAAATAGATTACATGTCCCCCCATAACTAGGTAACAACAAAAAATAAAATAGGGAATTATATATGAATGAAATCAGAAGCATAAAACTAGTATCTGAGTAAATTTTCTAAAAAAACCATGTTTCATAAGAAAAATTAAATATAATTCAATGGAATTAGAAATGCTCCAACAAAACTCTCTCTAAACATGGAATCCTACTAAAATACCTTATAGACTCTGAGTACATGATCCCATACCATATTGTTACATTTTGGAACAACATCCAATGGATATCTATGTACATACTCATACATGATATATTGAATGTGAAGTTTCATGTTCACTGAGGTGTTTATACATGGTGTGATCATACACATACTCACTATATAACCATTAACATACATAAACACCAAAGTGATTAAATAGGTGAATTCATGACTATCTATACTCTTCTGAATAAATATAATAAAATCATCTTGAAAATAGCCAATAGAACACAATTTTTTTATAGATTACATCATTCATAGGTATACTAACTACAGTAGTTGAATCCCTATACTAGGATTATCTATATCAATAAAAAAATTATTTTGGGTCTATGATGTCCTAGTAAAGAAAATCATAATGCTCGTCCTAAAAAATATAACATGAGGAAATCTGGGTACAAAGCTAATACTATGGGAGAGGGGAAGTTTTATACAAGATTCAGGGAACAACCATAAAATCTTATGGAAAGGGGGATAGGGTGTATTAATTTAAATAATTATTACCCATCCCATGTAATGTAAATACATTTCAAACCTATATATATTCTTGGGGGAACATAATATTTCCAGAAAAATCAATCAATATGATCAATATAGAAATATACTAACATCCATAACATATGAAATTTGTATCCATATTTGAGTAACATTTCAATTATATCTACCATGATATATAATGAATAAAAATGACAGACATTCATCCCTAGACTATATTATCTATTATATTTATATGGAATAGTTTAATGTTACACAAACACATAATACATTTTAGGGGAAAACTCTGAGTAATGTATTATGTAATTCCAAAAAAGTAAAAACAAATTATGAAATAAATGATACAAATTATGGAATAATACCTTCTCAATGGTGTTATAGTAGAAATTCATCTCCATATTAATCAACAGTGTAGATAACATTCCATGTTTCATCGTTCTAATTAAAAAAAGGAACGAGTTATATAAATATAAAAAATAATCCACACATAGGTAAGGTTAGATTTCCAGAAATTTCCTTTCATTTTTAAAATTTATTTTTAAAAAAGTTATTATTTAAATTAATTAATTCATAATAATAAAGGTCTTACTCTTAACCATTTAATAATGTAAGTATAAAATAAACATTGTTTATAATAAATTCAAAACGTTGTTAATGTATAGTAAAAAACATGTGTTATGAAAACTAAGTTTTATAGAGTCAATTCCCAATTTAAAATCTTAACATACAATAAAAAAATTTTCTAATAATTGATGAAAAATAAATATTTTTGTATTTCAATAAAAAGTGTGTGTTTCAAGGTAAAGCATACATTTTAATAAAAAAAAATGAAGCATGTCAATCCTTGTAACTTAAAATAGCCTAATAATTACATATCCACCAATGAAATTTTACAAATGGGGAAGTATGAGTATTTAAATTATAACTCATTTAGGTGAATGAATAAAGAATTTATGTTATTAAAAAATCATTACAATGGAAAAAAGGATTATGTCATGAAAATCATGGTTTCTCTAATTGGGCTCCATTTATTTAACAAGATACCTTCTATTCTAAAAATATTATAATATTTTTAAAACATTCTATATGTCTATCATTATATATGAAATAATTCCCCTTTGGAAAGTGCATAAATCCATCACTAATGCTAATGGAACATATGAACCTAAATCATAATGATACAATTACTAGATATACACAAGTAGGTAATAATGAAAATTTGATTAACAAGCTAATAATTAGAAAAAAATACATTATCAAGTGCTAAATTACATGCAATAATATGTTATAAGGTGAGATTGAATCAATATAATTAAAAAAATAAATGATATTAAACTCCATATATTGAAGATGTTTATTAGCATAAATAACAAATACTTTACTAAAAACAACTTTTCACATGTTTTGAAGAAATATTCACTAAAAAACTAAAAGAATTTATAATCCATTAAAAAAGTTCACTTAATATCATCTTTAAAAAACATTTACATGTTATATAAAAATACAATTGAAAATACATTCATTCATACTTATAGAAATATATGTTTTTTAACAAGAATGTATCAAAACCCCTTTTTTACTGAATAATGACAAACTTGTTTTCAATTGGGATTAGAGGTAACACATACATAACCTGAAGGCCCATTGGATTTAATTACATTATATTTTGATGGAAAAAAGGACCTTTTACCTGAAGGTCAAATATAAGGAGACCAAATTCACTTCATGATCCCTATATTCTCATTTTGCTGCATCCTTACCATCAGTCATTTTATTTCACTTTTCCACCATGAATACATGATAGAGAAACCATCATTAACTGAATTTTTTAGAGAGGGATATATTATAGGTTACAAAAAACCCACCACACATTTGATATTACAAAATAACAATGCCTTCATTTTTACATGCCATGGTGCCTATAAAGATTCATTTTTTCACTTATCTTGTCATCATCATTCACAAGATGCCTCATGGAAACATTTAAAATAAAACATGATGTGATTCAATTTTTACTTGTTTGGATGATCACTCTTATATAACAAGAGGTTTATAGGGAAGTAATATATATTCCAACTCACATATCACTCTTTCGAGCTTCCCACCTGGTAATACTGCATGAAGCCAAGTTGTACTGCCCACCTGATACACTACACCAATCATATGGGAACTCTATATTTCTCACATCTATATGGTGTCATAGAGGCCCTATAAACCAAAGGGATTATGGAACAAAGGCAAAAATATATGGCTCATAGGCCCAAATAGGTTTAATTTTTTTCTACTATAGTAACAAGTACTGTAACTCGGAAATACATCGATTACCTGATTTTCAACCTGAGCCTTTTTTATTCCACATAGGAGCCTATAACACTCAACTACACGATCATTGGAATTTATAAAAAAAATATGTTGAAAATTTATTATTAATTTTAAAATATGTGGTAGGCATGTTCAAGCCATACCATGTAAATTAAATTGAATGGATGAGACCACCTACCATAAACATTGGAGAGATTTCTCAATCTAAACAATCCATTAATAGCCCATAAAATTCATTAACCATGAATACCCCCAAAAAAGTAATCCAATAAATGAATTACCATAATAAAATAAGAATAAACCTAAAACAACCAAAGTTATTAACCGTTAAATTCAATCCAATATCAGAATGACCAAAATGCATAACCAATATAACCTCATAATTATCCAAATTCATATGAAATTTATAAAAACCATATATTAATTAACACCTAAATATCTTCATTTAAAAATTTTGACTAAAAAAATGTAATCAACATATAATAACTTCATTTATAAGAGAGGAGAGGAACCCTTTCACATATAGGTGATTTCACCATGCTGTTGTGAATTCAAAAATCAGTATCCCCTAACTATGATAGAGGAAAATAAGTATAAAGAGAAGAGTAAATGGTAAGGATATATGCTGAAGTATTACTAGTGATTTTGTATAAAGATAACCCATTGAGAAAACCATGATATATAAAGCTAAAAGGATAGATAAGGAAGGGAAAAGTTGTTCTTTAAGAGAGATCTCAAATAGATTGTGTGAATAAAATTCACCGATGAGGTAAATCGATGATAAATGGGATTGAGAGAAATTACCAATATTTATATTTAAAAATATAATGCATGGACATTTCAGGTACATGGTATGGTCCACCATGTACCTGGTGGAACACCCAGGGCACCAGTAGAAATGTCCATTAAAACATGCATCGAGTTCCTCAATTTGAATATTCGGTGTCACGTGTGATTCTAAAGTATATATAAAACCAATTCTTGACCGGTAATAAATTCAAAAATGGCATATAAAACCTAAAAAAACCATCAAATTACACATAATTTCATCTCCAAACAATAAAATACATGTCAAAAAAAGAAATGAAATACGACCTCTCCTACAAATATAAAATTTTAAAAGACGCATGTTTTCATCACATGAAATTATTAATAAAAAACAAATATTCAAAAAAATTAATTCTTATATAAAATGGATTATTTGAATCACCCTGTAATATGAATTATGAAGTTCTATAAAACCATGTATATGCTCACCCAAGGCTCACTACTTTACTAAATCACTAATTCAAAAATAGTTATCAATGAAATTTACTTATTCATTCATCGTACTAATGATTTAAACCACCAAAATCCACAAAAGTCATGGAATACCACATGATACTAATATACAGAAGGCAAACTTATATCTAACATGATAGTATGAATCCCAATTACTACTACACTTATAATGCATTAATCCAAAAAAATTTCATCACATCTAAAATTAATTTCACTAAAATTAATTAAAAACAACTTCACTACTAAAGTATAACTCCCAAAAGACATACCAAGATATATAATATCATTAAAATATATAAAAAATATCATGTTTAATTTTATAGTACTCCCTAGAATAAGGATTATTAATAGTTTATTCTATGCCTGGCCATTCACTAAATTCAAATTCTAATAAACCTTTTTTAACTTAATAATCAAAATAAAAATCAAATTTCCATTTCAAATTAAAATGTGAAGTTTATTTTTTAAAATAACGTAACATTATGAAAAAATAAATTTATATTAAAAATAAAATTTAACAACTCACTAAACGTGATTTCACTTTACAAATGTTATTCAATTATAAAATAGTTACTACTTTCCAAAATAACATCATATTTTAAAACATGATATTGTATGTCCATTTCTTTTAATGATAAAATATGAAAAATAATTTATATAAATAATCCTTTATATTATCATAGATTTTATAAAACAATTTTTTGAATATCTAATAGAATAATTAAAAATAAGATCTCAAAACTCTATCAATAATGGATCACTAATAGAAAACACCTATAAAGATTCTGAATAGAAGTGAATTAATAATTCTAAAACACATCATCAAAAACAAAGTATTAAAATTCTTAAAAATATAGATCATAACTGATTTTATAATACATAATAAATAAAAACCTAATATTATATTCTCAACACAAAACATCAAACATGAAATAAATTGCATACTCTAGAGTAAATATTATGAAAAAATTATAGTTGTACATTGTTAAACAAAAAATATCCATTCCACATCAACATAAACATATATCTGAGTGACTTTAATTAATAAAATAATAATTGATAAGGTATGTGTGAAACCATTTTTTATTTTATCAGATAATATTTTAATACTAAAGGTCATTCACATATAGGGATTATAATATAAATTTTTTTACATGTCCTAAGGGTCCAGTAGATTGTTTGATGTGTGAGTTTATATAGAATTTTTCTCTCATTCAATCCATATAAAATTCTTATTTTTCACCATTACATACTCATGATATAAAAAGAAAATCCTCACTCAAACATATAGTTTCTACTCACTTCATGAAATTTCCAATTGACATGATTTTTAAACATAAATTAGTAACTTGAGATTATTTATATGTTAGATAATATTTTTTGATGGACCTAGATACAAACCCTGAAAAATAAAACACATAGTAATCCTTACACAGCTCTAATACCACTTGTAGAAATGTAAACCCAGATACCCTAAATGATACCTCGATCAGCCAACCACATCCATTGGAATGTTCCCTGGTCTACAGGGTATGGAGAGTAGTCATGGGAGAATGATATACCGAATTAGATAATATATAATTTGATGAATCAATTCCATGGAGGGACTAACATGACCCATCTATATGTTGGACAATCCTACGAAAAATAAACAAAATTATCTAGCATGACTAGATGAAAACATAAAGGTAATAATGGAAGTATATGGATTAAATAAGAAACATAAACTAGTATATCTGTAAACTTAGTGACAAAATCCTATTCCATTAGACAATCTAAACCTAACTATATGGAATAAGAGATGTAAAAAATTACTCTTTCCAAACATGGCCTTATACTCCAAAACCTAATAGATTAAAAATACATGATCGTGTATTGTATTTCCACTGGTCAGCATAGTACCCAATGGTTATATTCATGTCTTATCATACCTGAAATGTAACAAGTGATGTTTCTTGTCCACCATGGTTACCATGTAGGGTTTGAGAATATTCATACTAAATTGGGGACCACTAATGTGCCTCGACACATATCCAAATAAATACATGTATTAATGAACATGTCTAATAATTTACATAAATAAACAAAAATAATGTTAAAAAATCAATACGACACCGTAACATTTAACATATATAATAATATAGAATTATATTAAATATAATAGATAAAACTATTAATTAGAGGCTTCATATATTCAAAAACTTGTTTAGAGCCCAGCACTTAGTATTTAAGATGACATAATAAGGTAAACCATACTAATAAATGTGAATATATCACAAGTTACTCATGGTATAAAACTCCCCCATTGAGGAAGGGTAATATGTGTACAAGTGTTAGGGTAATATCAGATCATCCCATGGAAATGGGGGAGAGGTACATTTTTTCAAGGCATTACAACATGTCTAATGTCATGTATATAACTAAAAAAAATATAAAAATGTTATATGAAACCAAATTGTTTATTTGACCATCATTCATGCACTTTTCTACATTGGGTTTTTTGTTTTTAATGTTTTTTTAGTGCTAAAATGAGTAGTTTAGTGTATTTTATTAAATATTTCTTTTTCTAATGATTTTATTAATTTATATGATAGATTTATCAATAAATATTTAAATTTATCATTCTTTTATTTGCTTGTTAATGTTTGTTTTATTTATTAGTTTTATAAATTTCTTTTTAAATTCATTATATTTTAAAAAAAAAATAAGCTCCATTTACTTAATATTTATTTGCTTCTATGTTTTTAGTTTTAAAATATTAATTAATTAATTATTATTTATCTTTTAATTAATTTTATTTTAATAATGAATTAATTATTTTCAACCCTTAATTTTATTTCATTTATTTCTTGTTTTTATCTATTATTAAGTTAATTAATTTACCAGTCTAATATTTTAAAAGAATTGATTCTAATTTTTTATCTTATATTGTTTTAATAATTTATTTTTTTTGTAATTTATTTTCATTTTCCATTAATTTATTTTGGACACTTAATTGTTTTGTTTTATTTATAATATGTAAAACCATAATTGCATCTCCCTATATGATAAAATTTTGGAGTCCTAGGTGTAAGATAAAATTATAGTGTATTTGAACCATTTTGTGTCAGAGAATTAAAATTATGGTTGGGATAAATTTCAATGTCATAAGAAAAAATATTTTCAATGAGATAAATTCACCACATGTATGAAAAAAAATCTATGAAACATAATGTGGTCATGAGATATTTTTTATGTAATGAATCACATAATGTAGTTTTTCTTACGGGTTTCAATATAAATTGGGGGGATAACCATATATGGTGCACTGAGATGAGGATGATTCAGTTTCCTACTGATGGAAATTTAAGGTAGTTTAGTGCTTCCCTCCTTGAAAAATTAGAAGATGGTTCCCTTAATAGATTTGTTATTATTTGAATCAGATGAACCATAATCAAAGTTTCAACTTGATTTCATCAGAGCTGATGGCCGTGCTCTTCTAAGACAACCAAATCTAAGCTTCTGGAAATCGATGAAAACCCATATTTGAAGATTCAACTTCAATGTTGAACCCTAGCGTGCTGAATATGTATAACCTAAAAAAATAATATTTGAATCTTGGGTTTACTAACATGTATGAAGGTGAAAAACATCAGGGTTTGAGGGTTAACTAATGTCTCCTTCATAGGTAATAGATGATCAACCGGGCACTCAATGGTGATATATTGAAGATAATGGGAGTCTTATCTTTTGTGGAAGTTTTTTTCCACCATCAATGATGTTTTTCTATCAAGGGTTATGCATCAAATGAAAAACTAAATGGTTTAAGATGGTCACCTCGTGGGTTTTTGAAATTATTCAACTCATTTCCCCATGGTTTTTCGCATTGTCATTATAGAAGAAGGTCTAAGATAATGCCAATATTCTAAAGATGATGGAAACTTATTTAAATTAATCTAGGGTTCTTAAAATCATGTAAATATGATAATTTTTTGATGCATGAAGAAACTCAAAATTTCTGGCATGTGAAGAAAGTTGATTTTCACCTCTACATCACTCGTCTGTGTTTTTCCAAGTAGGAATAGAACAAACAGTCAATATTATTACAACACAAAGATTTAAAATTAAATATAGAATGAATGAAACATTGAGTCTCTTCAAACCAATCACTTTTTTATTTATAAGAGTTAGTTATAACATATCCTTTTGGCATAATTTTTTCACTTCTGTGTTTTGAATTTCAAAAAATGGACATACAAGGTTGCAATCATTATGATATTAGAGTTTGATAGGATCAACATACATTTTTAGTGAATAGTAAATTTACCCTTATCAATATTAATGTACACTTATGAATAGTAATATGGCCATTATGAATAGTAACATCACCCAAGTGAGTATAAATGAAATTTAGGCACCATATAAATGACAGTGAATAATTTCAAAATCAACAATTAAGTGTTTTGAGTAATAAATATTTCATAACAATTTTAAATAAATAAATTGATATAAAATTAAATTAGTTTTCATAAAATTTATTCCTAAATAAATATTTTTTTCCTATTATTTTAGTATAATTTTATGGGACCTCATTTAATTTTTAAAATTATTATTAAATCGGTTTTAAATTTTAAATTTGTATTTTTCAAGTAAATAATGATTTTATTTTTAAATTCAATTTCACATATTTAGAAAATTATTTTGATAAAATGGAGTTCATTTTTTAATACTACACATCTAAAAATGTTTGTGGTTAATTTTTTTTATTTTTCTAAAATACCTGAATTTATAGTGAATAGTAAAATACAATAATTAACGATAACTATCAAATACATGATTTATTGAGTCATAGGTGATTTATGACAGATGTAAGAAGAATTCATTCAAATTAAAATACACTTTTTACTATTTTTATTCACAATAATAGCTCTATTTCTTGTCTTGATAAAAACAATAAAATGATGAATAAGATATTCCAAAAATCACCCCTCTCCTCCACTATAAAACCCACCCTCACTCCCTTTTCTCCAAACTCCTCTAAGCCTTGAATCTACTCAACGTTCTACCCAATTAATCTTCCTTAGTATCTCTAAAGATATAAGAGATCTTGTTCTTTCCAATAGACCAAAACCCCTTCCCTTAATGAGGTTTTCAAGGAGGAAATTTCATGAGGTAAACCCTCTTCCTTTTTCATTTAATTTCATTTTCAATTTATTTTATCTTATTATCATCATCTCACCTCCTCTGTCTCAATGATTAGGATAACACCTATATCATTTATATATTGTAATTATAGCTTTTTAATGTAATATCCTACCTCAAACTACTCTCTCTCTCTCCCTCTTATTTTTAAAAACAAAATCATCACCAGAGAGGTGCCAATTTACAACCTTTGTGGTCAACGAACTTTCATTATTCAATTTCCACTTAAAGGATGGTCATGAAAACATTTTTATGGATGAACTAGATTATAAAATATTTATTATGTATTATTTAATGTTATAGAACCATTATATATACATAATACTAATTCATATGACAAAACTAGTTCGTGATAATAGAAATTCACCAAAATAATCTAAAGGATTATCACTAATGTTATATCTAATAAATCATCCTCATACCATATAAAAAAAATGAGTTATATCACCATTTAATATTTTTTATTTTAATTATTATCATATAGATTCAATTCTAGAGAATTATACCAATTTCATTTGAACTTCTATACCCGTATACAAGTAAACTTATCATGAAAACTAAGAAAATTAATGCCCCTGAGCAATAAATTTGTATATTTTAAATCATCAAAAAGCCATAAATGAACTTAATAACAATAAAATATATCAAATACATATAAAATAGGTTATTAATTAATTAATTAATATATTTATTCCTATTATCTAAGATGTTAATGTCATGTGTAGAATACATTCATATATAAGGTTAGGGTTTTCTACCCGAACCTCCTTTCTTTAGGTTACTCTTTGTCTCTATTAATCCAAATTAAATTCATAATTATTATTATGTATTCATATTAAATTGTGTGTGAAGGTTCTATATATTTGTACCAATCAGAATAATTCTTTATTTTATTTGTATTTAAATTTTTTATAAATATATTTCACAATAATTCTTAATAAACATGCCTGATTTAGTGGAACTTCTCAAATTCATAACTATTTTAAAGTATAATCTATTATCTATTTTAAGAAAAAATTATTTCTATAAAACCAAACATTTCATTATGAAAAAATCTACCTTATTTAATATCTGGTTTTATTCAATAATTTTTCCAAAAGAACTCTTCTTTTCATGTAAAAGTGTATTTCTCTCAAAAATTCCTTGATGATTTTATTAGATTGTTTTTGTCTATATAAACACCTTTGTTGAATTTTAGGCCTTATTGAGGTTACTATCTTATGATTATAATCTATCATATTTTATTATAATCAGTTTGACTGTGGATTTTCTATCTTGAAAACATTTACCATACTACTCAGAATGGTTATAGTTTATGTATTCAGATTGGGGAAAGTTATTTCATATGTTCATGTTATTTATGTTTATCCCATTTCATATTAGGAATTAATTGGACTTATAAAGTGATTTTTGGGCCCCTATATATATCCCCTTTATGCATCGGTAGGTCTCATGATAGAAAACAGAATTGGGATTAGGCCATGGCCATACCCTTGTATTTTAAGACTTCTTGGTCGAGGCCTTGAGAATATGTTACAAATTTTTCGAATTATTAATTCCCCCATTATGATAATAGTAATTGATAAACCATGTGATTATCTTCCAATTAGAATATACATGGCGGTATTTTATTCTCTTGTGATAATTTATATGGATTTATGTAATCAACTTTTATTCCTACTATATTAAGCTCAAGTTTATTATAAAAGGCATGGGTTTTTTTGTTATTCCCCATGCCTAATGTTTATGTTCATGATAAATTCTTATGTATTAATTACCCAAACTGAAAAGCTAAGCTCATTCCTATCTTATGTTTTATTTTTTTCCCTGTATAAGAATATGAATATTATTATGAATGACTTGTAGGAATAATATAAGAGTTTATAGATGTTTCTAATGGAGTAGAAATGTTGTTTTTTTCTTTCAAGTTGCAATGTAAATATTTTTTTTGTATCTAGTTTTCCAAAACTACTAAACTATATTGTCCATTGGGATAAAAAATCTTTCTAAAAAAACTATTTATTATTATAAGACCACATCTCTGGTCAACTGGGGTCTGGGTCCTTACCATTTGTATCAGAAGAAGTTTAAAAGAAAACATGGAAACTAGATTTGGAAAATGTAAATTAGGGAACAAAACTCTATGAATGAATTTTAGGATTAGAATACAAGAACATCCTAGAATTTTGGTAAGGTAATTATTATGTTGATATTTCTAGAAAATATATCCATGTTTGGATAATACAAGTGGGCGTGGTTCTAGCACATATGTACTTAGGAGTAACAACTCCGACAAGGTGTTCGAGGCCTGACTCGGGGTAACATGGTACAGGACAATGAGCCTTACTGCCCACTTGGTTTGACACTCTGGGGGGTTATGCTAAAGATAATTACAATTTTCTTTACAAACTATTGTAAATGATTTAATTTTAAATATATACCCAATGAAACCATGCTTTTGATAATGGGATTAGATATGCATAGTATTTAAATTTATGTTAATTATTTTACCTGTTCGAAATTATACATTATGATTCATGACAAAATATAGTGTGTGACCTTATTTAGAAATGGATATTAGTGGATGTAATGGAAACCTCATGAATGCATGTATCCCATATAGGGATTTCAATATTATGAAAAAATAATGATGTTAGTTCTAGAGCTGCGACTAGTGCTGATCAGATTATAACTATACTGGGACAGTTGGCTTAGGTTATGAATAACAACCTTACCCATAGGGAGCATCCTTGTCCACAACATTCATGATAAATTCTATACCACATTATGTGAAAATATCCTCCATCATTAAATGGTACTATAGACCCATTCATAGAAGAGAATTGGATAGAGTCCTTGGAGAATATATTTCTCACTTTGGGATGTAACAGAATGGAGAAGGTTATCATGATGGTTTATTGTCTATCGGAAGATGTAGATTTGTTGTGGTCATTACTTAAAATCATTAAGGATTATGAAGGAAAATAAATAAATGGAATGGAGGTACTTTAAGGAAATATTCTTAGAAAAATATTTTCCTTGAGTACAATGTCCATATATGGGGAGGAAATTATTGAATTTGAAACAAAAAGAGGATGAAAATGTTGAAAAATATCAATATAATTTTACAAGGCTAGAAAAAAATTGCACACACTACATACGTAATCCAAGGATTAATAATTATCGATTATTTGATGGTTTAAAACCATTCCACCAAAGGGAACTGGTTTCCTAATGTTCCTAATCATATGAATATATAGTCTCATGTGCAATCAAAATAGAGAAATAATTCTATAAGTCTTATGAAATAAAAGGAAATCAAGATATAGTATGGTGGTAGAGTAAAGAATGGATAAATTTAAGAATAAAATTAGGAGTTTTCCAATATGTGATACTTGTGGAAGGAAACACCCGGTAGCCTACTTAAAAGGAAAATGAGTCTCTTACAAATGTGGAAAAAGAGGCCACAAATCTTGTGATTGCAAGGAAATGAAATACGCTACCACTGTTCAATGCTATAATTGTAAAGAGATGGGATATTATTCTAATTATTGTCCTAAGATTCAAGGAATCATTACCCAGACAAGGATAAGGGAGCAAGGCCAAGCTTATGTTGCTGAGAGTGAAATTTATAATGATTTGGTGGAAGGTACATTAATCATTTCCTTAAACATAACAAATGATTTATCTGATTCTGTATCATCGCATTATTTTATATCATTCTAGTTTTCTATGAAAATTGTACATTTTTTATTTTATTTAATAATGTAGTTGTTAGTCAAAACTCATAAGGGAAGTATCCTTCTAACAAAGATGTGACAATCAATCCCCTTTTTTGGAACATAAATGTGCTTTAGTTTTTGACCATATCATTATACACATGATTGAATTTGATATAATTTTTGGTATGAATTGGGTCTCGTGTTATGATGAAAAAATCTATTACAAGAAGAAGGAAGTTAAATTTTTTGAGTATAATGTAGAATCCCTTATCTTTAAGGAAAAAACCTCGTTATTGGATTCTTATCTAGATCCACCCCTAGTAGCTATACTAAATGTAATTCATTAGAAAGAAGATTAAAAAGATCTATCTATGAGGAAAGAAATATTAAAATTGATTATGTACCTATTCTGAAAGAATACATTGATTTATTTTCAAAGGATTTACCTAGACATCCTATAGAGTGGGAAATTTAATTTTTTATTGATTTAATTTCTTATGTATAGTCTATGTTAAAGACACCTTATAGAATGCAGACAATGGAATTAGTAGAACTGAATAAACAACATGAGGAATTAAGTGATAAAGGATTTATCAACCCTAGTGTTTCTCCTTGGGGATCCCTTGTTCTCTTTTTTAAGAATAATGATGGATCCATGGGGTTGTGCATTGAATATAGATAAATTAATGATTTTATAATAAAGAACAAGTATCCCCAGCCCTAGATTTATGATTTATGTGATCAACTTTATAGAGGAAAATATGTTTTTAAGATTGACCTTCAATCTAGATATCATTATTTTCGTGTGAGGAAGGAATATATTCCAAAGACAGTATTTAGAACTAAGTATCGGAATTGTGAGTTCACAATAATGCATTTTGGACCAAATAATGAACTCTATGATTTCAAGGATCTAATGAATATAATTTGCAAGGAATATCATGATTACTTAGTTTTGGTACTTATTGATGATATCTTAGTATAATAAAAAATCTAGGAAGATCATGAGAGTCACTTGAACATTATTATGAAGACCCTTAGAAGAAATGAGTTATATGGGATGTTTAGTAACTGTGAATTCTAGATTCAAAATGTTTTTTTCTTGGACATTCTATCTATGAGGATGGAATATTAGTTCATCCTTCCAAGGCAACGGTAGTTTTGGAATGGAATACTCCAATGAACATAACCAAGCTACATAGTTTAATTGATTTAGAAGGTTATTATTGGTGTTTCATTCAGAACATTACTTGATTAGCCAACTCATTCACCAAGATTACTCTTAAATGGTTTACATTTGTATGGAAAAATGAATGTGAATAATGTTTTGAATAATTGAAAATAAGATTAGTGAATTCTCTGATCCTGACTATACCCTTAAGAAATGGTGGATTTGTGATCTATAGAGATGAATCAAAGAAAGTACTTGGTTGTGTTATCATGCAGAAAGATATAGCTATTACTTATGCATCAATGAAGTTAAAAATCAATGAACAAAACTATCCAACTCATGATATTGAGTTAGAAGCTATAATCATTACTTTGTAGATATGAAGACACTATCTCAATGGAGAAAGATGTGAGATATATATGGATCAAAAGTGATTAAAATACATCTTCACACACAAAGAACTCAACACGAGGTAACGGTGATGGTTTGAGATACTCGTGGATTATGATTGTTAAATGCACTACCACCCAGGGAAGTAGAATAAAGTAACAAATGCATTGAGCCGGAAGAATCATGGAGTTCTAAAAAATGAGGACTGAATAGTATTCTGTGTACATGGATCTAGTAAGGTTGGATATGAAATTTATCAAGAAAGGTGAAGCATCATTACATTTTCAATTGGTTGCCTAACCATAATTATTAGAAATAATTAAATTTAATCATTTTTATGACGAGAATATTCTAAAGAAAATTTAACCTGTGAATGATGGGAAATTTCCAGACTTCATGTGTGGGGATGGAATTCTAAAATTTGGGAGGAGGCTATGTGTTACCTTTATACCTGAGCTAAAAAGAGATTTATTGGTTGATTCACATAGCTCTAATTTCCCTATACACCCCAGTATCACTAAGATGTATAATGATCAGAAATAACTTTTCTGGTGGTGCAACATGAAGATTGAAATTGCTGATTATGTATCAAGATGTTTAGTATGTCAACTTGTGAAGGATTAAAGACAACATCTTAGGGGAGTCATGCAACCTCTTCCTACTCCTACATGGAAATTGGATGAAATTACAATGTATTTTTTCAATTGATTACACAAAACTGTAATAAAGAATGATTCAATATGGGAAATTGTGGATCGACATACCAAATATTCAAATTTCCTCGATACAAGGGATAGTTTTACACTAAAATTACTTCCAAAAATCTATATTAAGGATTTTTTATACTTCATGGAGAACCTCACACAATTTTGTCTGATCGTGATCCACAGATTACATCCAAATTCTGGAAAAGTCTCTTGAAAGCATTGGATATTGAGCTTCATTTGTGTACTTATTATCACACTGAAACTGAAGGGTAGTCATAAAGGATGATCCAAACTTTATAAGACATGTTGAGATCATTCATGATCAACTTTAAAGGTAGGTGGGGTTAGTATTTACCTTTGGTTGAGTTTACTTACAATAATAGTTTCCATTCTAGTATTGAAATGGCACCATATAATGTATTATATGGAAAGAGATGTCATACACCAATATGTTGGGATGATGTTGGTGAAATGAAGCTTGTGGGCTCATATCTTATGAAGGAAACATCAGAAAAGGTAAAACTATTCAAATCCATATCAAAGCATCTTAAAATAGGAAAAAGAGCTATGCTGATAATTGAAGAAAGGATTTGGAATTTCAAGTTAGTGATCACATTTTCTAGAAATCATCTCTATGAAATGGTGTTAAAAGATGTGGGATGTAAGGGAAATTGATCCCTAGGTACATTGGTCATTTTGAAATTATCAAGAGAATTAGAGCTATGGATTATCATTTAGTAGTGCCACCTAGACTTTCTAAGGTACACAATGTGTTCCATGTCTCATTATTGAGAATGTACATTCCATACCCAACACATGTACTAACTTATAAAGGTATAAAATTAGAACCTAACTTATCTTACTATGAATAGCCTGTCTGGATTCCTCATACTAAAGAACAGGTGTTGAGGAATTAGACGACTAGACTAGTAAATCTACCTCGGAAAAATCATAAAATTGAAGAGGCGATATGGGAGCCCAAGGAGCTTATGATAAAGAACTACCCAAATATTCTTATGAGTTAACATTATAGTAATTGTAAGGTTCAAAGTTTTCTAAAATGGGAAAAATGTAACATCTCAAGGAATTATAATTAAATATAGAATGCATAAAACAGTGAGTCTCTATAAAAAAAAAACTCTTTTATTTATAGGAGTTAGTTATAATCAATCTGTTTGGAAATTTTTTCTACTTCTGTGTTTTCAATTTTGAAAAATGGATATACATGGTTTGGATCAGTAAGATATTTAGAGTCTGATAGGATCAACTAACATTTTTGGTGAATAGTAACCTGACCCTTATGAATAGTAATGTACCTTTATAAATAGTAATAAGACCTTTATGAATAATAACCTTACCCATGTGAGTATAAATGAAATTTCGGCACCTTATAAATTAGAGTGAATATTTTAAAATTTAGTAATTAAGTGATTGTATTTTTGCGAATAATAAATATTTAATTAAAATATAAAATTAATAAACTAATTTAAAATAAAATTCATCTTCATAAAAAGTATTCCAAAATAAATATCTTTTTTACTATGATTTTAGAAAAAATTTATGAGACCTTAGTTAATTTTTAAAAGTATTATAAAATTAGTTTTAAATTTAAAATCTGTATTTTTCAAGTAAATAATGATTTTATTTAAAAATTAAATTTCCCATATTTAGAAAATTATTTTGATAAAATAAAGTTCATTTTTTAAATCTACATTTATAAAAATGGCTATGGAATTTTTTTTACATTTTTTAAAAATACTTGAAATTTTAGTGAATAGTAAAATATTATAATTAACGATAATTTATAAATACATGATTTATTGAGTAAAAGGTGATTCATGGCTAATGTAAGAATACTCCATTCGAATTAACATGCACTTATTACTATTTTTTCACAATAATATACACTATTGCTTATCTTGAGAAAAATAATAAAATAATGAACAAGATATTCAAAAATAACCTCTCTCCTCCACTATAGAACCTACCAATAACTCCCTCTCCTCCTCACTCCTCTTAGCCTTGATTATTCTCATTGTTCTTCCAAAATACTCTTCCCTAGTTTCTCCCCACATCTAAAAGATCTGGGTTTTTTTCAAAATATAACGACCTTGCTTTTTATTAAACATTTAAACATGATTTATTACATAAACATGCACTTAATACAACTCAGAATATCGAGAGGTATAGTGTCTTTGGGTCTTAGGAACATTACATAAAAACTTAAAACATGAAATACACAAATTCATTGAAACATTCTATTACATGACCATAACATTACTTCGTACCTAGCATTGCATGTGAAAACCTGAGGGCATACATAAGAAACAGGTGATCTATAAATCCAAGTAAAGGAGTAAATAGGTCATAACATGAATAATACAATACATGTTAGGAAATACACATATCAATGGTGTATATGAGAAACATGAACACAAAGTTATGATACAACATGATTATCATTACATGGAAATGTCGCAACAACTTAAAACAATGTATCATTAACATAAAGGAATCTGGTGAACCCCTATACCAACATGATGGAAAAAAAGTCCTATAAAGGAATTAGGTAAACCCCTATCCCAACATGACGTATCATGATACTAAACATTACCTAATGCATTGGAGTGCTATTAGGGTACACCCTTTATAAACATTTCAATCCCATGTTTAAGTGTGCCATATGGATCATATAACATGGATTCATTCAACATCCTCATTTATTCCATGATCGAAGAATGTGGAATGCATACATTCAAGTGTCCAATCAATATGTATATGTGCATAAATTTTAATAAACTTAATAGAGTAAGGTGTATGGTATTCACTACTCGATGATTTTGGTATGGAAAATTGTGGTGCAACTTTGGCATCATAACAACATCATATAGAAATTCATAAAATGGGTAGATGAGAGAGAAAGGGGTATCTCATAATTTATACATGAAATGTAATGTGAGGGAAAATGGAACATAATATCCAAACATATGAAATGGAATTTAAGATGCATAATACAAATTAAGTGCTTGAAATGGAAAAAATAAGTGAGAAATCCCTTACTGAATTTCGGCATAGTAATGACGTAGGTAAGGGTATAAAGGGGGGAGGATAATTGATCCCTCAATGAAATATCATCAAATGGAGAGTAGCTAATTGATTATGAAAGGATAATAATATAAACAATTTAAATTAAAAATTCTAATTTCAAACAAGTTTCTTGAATTGAAAGGAAGAGAAAAAGGTGAGGATCCCTTACGAAAATTCGGCATGGTAACGGGTGTACATAAGGGTTCATAATAGGGATACTTGAGAGTGAAATGGGATATCATCATTTATAAATAAAAAGGGTAGAAATGAGGATATTTAATAACATAACCCAACATAGTAATAAAATAAATCAAAAGACATTACATGAAAATAATTCTTGATAAATGAGGGGGGTGGAAGATCCCATACGAAATTTTGGCATAGTAAAGGAATAGGTAAGGGTCTAAATGGGTGAGTATAAATAATCCCTAATTGAAATTTAATAAAATTTATAGTATATAATTTATTGTAAAAAATTTAAAATATAACCAATTGAAATTAAAAGGACCAATTTCAATGAAGTTTCTTATATTGAAAGGAAGAGTGAATGGTGAGGATCCCTTATGAAAATTCTTCATGAAAATGGGTGTACATAAGGGTTCATAATAGGAGTAAATGAAAGTTAAAAAGTATCTAATAATTTATACATAAAATGTTAAGTAAATAGGATATTTAATAAAATACCCAAATATTGGAATAAAATAAATTAAAAGACATAGCATGAAAATAATGCTTGATAAAAGAGGAGGGCAGAAGATCCCTTACTTAGATGTGTGATCCCAAAGGCTAAGAAGAGGCTTTTTTGTAGCCTATTGGAGACATGGTAGGACACTAGGGATTAGGGGGAATAGTTTTGTTGATATTTAAAGATATTTAGTGATGAGGAATGGGTTCTTGGGAGGGTATATATTGGAATGGTGGGGGAATTCTTTATAATTTTGGTTTTGGACCCTACACACTAATATATTCAAATCCAAAAACCATCCCATGGTTTATGGAAAATGGGAGTGGTATAAATTATTTTATAATTATAAGGGATTAATATATTATAATATTTCCCTTTCTTATGTGGAGGTGAGTCACATTTTCAAGGAAATGATTTTAAAATCTTAAAATATTTTATATGTCTTGGAGGATTCACTATAGATTTATAAAATAAATCAAATAAAGCTAAAATTAAATTATATTAAAGGAAAAATTATATTTTTCTGAATTTATCCTTCATTTTATTTTATTACATCACTATCGTGTCATTATGGTGTAATAAAACACATTATATATTTATAGGGTATTTAATTTTTACCCAAAAATTGGACTATTTCATAAAATTATGAAAAATGAAACATTGGATAATTTAGACATCATATTTCCAAAAATAATATTTATTTTATCAAAATATTTTTCTAAATATGTTAATTTTCACTTTTAAATTAAAAAATGACATTTATTGAAAATCGGCGGGTTTTGACAAAAACAGTTTTCAAACCTTAATAAAAATTACAATTGACTTCATAAAAATTAAACAATAATTTATATTTAATAAAAGTAATTTAGTAATAATTTTTAGTTAAAATATTATTAAATTAAAAAATTTATTAATTCATCAAAATAAATTTCTTAATTGAATTTGTATATTAACAAAAAACATTGTTTGTTCTTTAGAAATCATATAGAAAGTAACTAAAATAAAATGAATGTTTATCAATTATTAAATAAAAAATTATTCACATAATCATAATTCTAGGGTCTTGATACATATCCAGTTATTACACCAGTAAACACCCTAAGAGTAAGGTGTGTGATGGTGGTGCTTTCACGGGGTCGTTCGGTGAACATAGTTTGGGCTGTGATCTCAATGAGCATGAAATTCTCCTAAAAACGGTTTCATCTTGCTTATGATGTTAGATCTAGACTTGTACTTGGTCTAGGGAAAATACCATAAATTATATCTCCCTTAGAATCTCTAATAAACTGGCTTCATAGGGTGTGATCATACTGGTTGATGTCATCACTTCCTTTATCTTTGTCAAACATATTTGTTAAAGCCCTATATTTATACTAGTCATGTGATCACTATTCAATAACCATATTATCAATGGTAAGAATACTTAATGGTCATTTAAATCTAATTGAATACAATAATACAAAAGGAGTGCATGTGTTTTTTATATTCATAAGATATTTAATTAAAATAAATGGAATTTTATTCATAATAGTTTGGGTCATTAAAAACTTCCCCCCTTAAAATGTTTTTCCCTTATAATTTTTTTCACACACTCTAAAAATGAGGGTAACTCTTATGTATCACTTCATCCAGTTCCTGTGCCACCTCTTCAAACATTGGGTTTCTCCACAACACTTTGATGAGGGGCATTTTCTTATATCATAGAAATTTTTCTCTATGATTTATGATCTTCTCTGGATTCTCTTCTAAAATAGTACCACCTATGGATTGATTAAATGTGATGGTTCTAGTATTTACTTTCTTAAGAGTGATACATGGAATACATCATGTACTGGAGACATGTTCATTGTGAGTGCTAGTCGATATAACTTTACCCCCAATGTAATCAAGGACCTCAAAAGGGCCGATGTACCTTGGAATAAGCTTCCCCATCTAACCAAATCTCATAACCATCTTCGATGGAGATATGTGGAGGAATACCATGTATCAAACATCAAACTCTAGGTCTTGTTGATTATTTTCAGCCTAGCTATTTTGTCAACTGTGGGAAGATTTGATGTGTTGTTGGATGGTCTTAACCTTATCCACCATTTCTTTGACAATTTCTAGACCTAGATGTTTTCATTCCCCAACTTCATCCCAATATTCCGGTGTTCTGCACCTCTTTCCATAAAGTGATTTATAAGGAGCCATTTCAATGATTGATTAGAAACTGTTGTTGTAAGAGAACTCTACCAAAGGAATATTTTGGTCATCTCTGCCTTTGAAGTCCATTTAGAAAGATCTCAACATGTCCTCAATTATATGGATAGTCTGATCAGATTGGACATCAGTTTGTTGGTGATAGGCTGTGCTGAAGCTCAACTCAGTGTTTAGAGTGTTTTAGAGACTCTTCCAGAACATAGAGGTTAATCATAGATCTCGATCAGACATAATTGATAGTGGTACTCCATAAATCCTTACCACTTATCTGATGTATATCCATGAGATTTGATCCAATGTCAAATCCTCTCAAATTACAATAAAGTGTGTAGTCTTTGTTAGACAATACACAACAACCCAGAGAGCATTGTTTCCTTTGGATGTCTTTGAAAGTATGGTGACAATGTATATAGTGTTGTTTTCCCATTTCCATATTGGAATGGGTAATGGTTGTATCATCCCTTTAGAGTTTTTCCTCTTATCCTTAACTTTCTGACATACCATTAACTTTGATGTAGGTTTTGTGATATCCTTCTTCATGTTATCCCACCAATAGTACTCTCAAAGATCATGATACATATTCATGTTTCCTAGGTGAATGGAGAAATTTTAACTATGTGCATCATCCAAAAGTTATTTCTTTAACTCTGGAATTGATAGAACATATAGACATCAAAAAAATAACATAGATCCTTTTTCATTAACATTGAACATTGAGTATTTCCCTTTTCTGATAGTTTCTACTTTCTTCTAAATTACCTCATCATCTTTTTTATCATCCTTTAACCATTCCAATAGAGATGGTTGAGAAATAATTTTTTAAAGGATTGATAAATTTCCCTTATTTATGATTACCATGTCCATATTCATGAAATATAGAAAGATTAGATCCTTTTAAATCCTCATAAATGATATAATTGATGTGTCCTTTCTACTTATAGAATTCACCACCTTGTTCTCCTTCCCATGGTGGTAATGGATTTGGAATTCCTAATCCTTGATGTGATCTTACCATCTTTGTTAGAACATATTCATCTCTATCTATGTCAATATATTTTTGAGACTTCTATGATCCATATATTTTTCACACTTCTCCCCAAGGAGATAATCCCACTGGATTTTTCATGGCATAGATCACCACTGTTAACTCCAGATTATGTGTTGGATAGTTTTTCTCATGATTTTCCAACTACCTTGAGGAATAGGTAATGGATTTTTCATTCTTCATCAACACAAAACCCATGGCCTTATTTGAAGAATCATTGATGATTTTGAAAATCTCCCCAATTGTTGGTAGTGTTAGAATAGAGGTAGTGATAAGCCTCTTCTTTAACTCCATGAAGCTTTCTTCACATTCATCATTTCAAGAAAACTTGACTCCCTTATGAAAAATATTGGTAAGAGGGTTTGATAATCATGGGAAACTTCTCAAAAATTGGTGATAATATACAGATAACCCTAGGAAGATACGGATATCCATCACATATGTCATCCTCAACCATCACTCAATTTCTTTTGTTTTTGAATGATCCATAGATATCTCATTACTTATGATGACATTCCCTAAGAATGAGACTTCTCTAAATCAGAACTCACACATTCTATACTTTGCATATAGCTTCTACTTTTAAAATATCTCTAGTACAATTCTTAGATACTCTTCATGATCATCCTTGGTTTTGGAGTATATTATAATATCATCGATAATGACTACCAAAAATTTGTCTAGGTGATCTCTAAAGCATATATTTATCAAGTCCATGAATGTTGATGGAGAATTATTTAATATTTGGTATCCAAGAACCAACTGGTTGTACTTTGATTACATGAATATTTAAATATTAAACATGTTATTACATATTGTTCATTGTTCTTCATGATTATAATGTAATAATTTCATAGAGTATTTGTTGCATTGATAAGGTCATGGAAGTTCCTCACTATGATGAGAACCATAAAATGTTATAAAAACATTCTTATATTTAGTTCTGTTGTTAGATGATATGCTATGATGGGACACATAGTATATAGACCGTTAGGGGCGATTACTCATAAGCATATGATACTTCATCTCTTTAAGTTCATACATGGTAATCTCTAAGATGGGAGATTATGAGAACATACCTACCCATATGAATTCTGTATGTTTTTGTGTCATTGCATATTCCTATGTGTGGGTGTGTGTAATGATCCTTAGACTTTAAGATTATCATTAATACATTTCAATAATCTCAAACTTTTATTTACTAATGAAAACCATCATGTAGACAGTTGGTGGGAAGTTGTGTATGTTGGGTGCATCACAAGTGGCATGTTATTAATGGATTTGTTAAGGAGGAATTTTTTCATTCCATTTAAGGAAGTTTATATCTCAACCCTTTGATTGAAATAGAATTATCACACAAAATTCCATGGACATGGTGTAATTATGAGTTTATTCTAGGTAGTCAAAGAACAACATATCAAGGACAATGGTTTAGGACACTACCATGAAACCAGATTGATGAGATATTGAGATAAAGGGAATATATTACGCAGTGAGAATCTATATGTGGATTTCGTTGCTATGAATTTATGTTCTTTATCTTGGGTGCCTTGACCCATTTCTAGACGGTACTTTGGGATTTAGGCAAGCCTGCCTAATGCCGATGAGAGAGAATCCTAGATTTTCACACACTAAGTGTTTCAGGTGGTCTTAGTTAAAATCTATTTGAATTTAATAAATGGAATAAATATTACTCTCAAGATTCTGAAATAATTTTATTTGAGATAAAATGAATTCCTAAATTAAATTAATATTTTTTCACTAGATTGTGGGTAAAATATATTTATTTATTTTGTTGAACATTTAATAAATATTTATTTACTAGTTTGTATATAGAATATTTATTTAAGAGAATAAATTATTTAATTATTTATTCAGGTCTTTAATAAATGAAAGTGGAGTTCGAGTAGACCAAGGATGGCCCGGTAGTAAAATAATTACTTACAAGATGGTAAATAATTATTTAACTAGTTGGCACAAATTAAAATAATAATAATTTTTCTATTATTTTGTGACCATGAATTTTATTTATAATTTCATTTTGTGAAAATTAGTGCACCATAAATAATGACATAATATTATTATTAAAATCAAGAGTTTTCTCAAATAACATGAATGTATTTAATTGTTTTTATGAAATTACATATTGCAACTGCATCCCCATGTTGATAAATAGACATGTATATCTATTTTTTCATGTACTGAACAATACACCCAGTGAATTGAGAATTGTTGAACTAAATGATTTCTCTCTCGAATCCTCTTCCCATCCCACACAGTAATGATAGATTTTCTTCAAAGAAGAAGAAAAAGCGATCAATAATGAATTAACAAAGACACTTGTTTCACCATGATAACACCTGGAGAATGAGTGGTGTCGATCAGAGGCCATCAAAGAACACATGGATCACTACTAGAGGGATTCTAGTTTGGATCCATTCAAGTGAAACAAGATAATCCAGAAGGGTCATTTGGGATGATCAACATCA
Source organism: Viscum album (assembly GCA_963277665.1). Taxonomy (NCBI): domain Eukaryota; kingdom Viridiplantae; phylum Streptophyta; class Magnoliopsida; order Santalales; family Viscaceae; genus Viscum; species Viscum album. Next base: position 1,880,936,777 of record OY728161.1, read on the forward strand.
TAAATGAAGAACGTAATGAAGATACATGCATTGTATTCTTTATGAAATTAATTAAATTAATTATAAAAATGATTTTCCAGATCCTCTATATAGGTTTAAGGCCTCTTCCTTCTTTATCTAAATATGTGATTCTATTATATGGAGACTATCGTCATCATCATATTGATCCCGAAATAATTATTGATCTTGGTAAAAATTTTTTTTGGGTGCTGGCCTAACCATACATCCACTGTTCCTATAACCATTAAGTGGTATCAGAGGGGTTACATCATTGTTTATAGTTATTTAATCTTTTCTTTTATGATTTATGAATGTAATAATTTAGTTGTTTCAATTCCAGTTAATCATTATGTAAATCTGAATCTAGAGATCTTTTCCTCCTCTTTTGTTTCTAATTTACATTACAGAAACGATTTTTCTTTTAATTTTGATTAAAATAAAATAGGGGATCTCATTTGGAGGTGCCAATGGTTCATGGACGTACAACACTAGAACAAAAAATGTGTATTTGACAGTACATGTCGTGTAGTCAAGGTTCAATGCATCGGGACTGGTCTACCAAACAAAGAAATATGTTAGAGTTTATCTAAGTCTTAATGACTCCGTGTGTTGACCACGAACAGGTGACATATGGTTTCCAGATTGCACACTATGTGGCAAAAAGGACACGGCGTGTAGTCCCTTCATGTTAAGGTTATACTGTGTACCCTGTACACAGATTTCCTGACTAGAGACTGTGTAACGTGGACACTATATGGCATGTGGCCCACTGGACATGCTATGTACTCTGAAGATTTCCAAAGTAAATCTACACACCGTATCCCTGGGCGTGTACTTCAGAGGGATAGTGAATGATAGTACACACTAGGCAATCATAACTACACATTGTGTACTCATTCAAATTGTGAATATTTATTAAAAATTATTATTATATTTTAAAAACCCTTGAGATGAGTACCATGGTGTGGACGTAAAGCTGAGGCACAACACGTGATAGGTGTTTTATATATATTTGTTTAATTTAACATCTGCGTAATGTTCATTTCTACTCATTAGGTAGTTATGAATAAGAATTCACTAGGTTGCCTCTAAAGTACAAGTTACGTACACAGATAATTTTAATTGAATTTATTTGTTTAAAACTATGATGGATGAGAATCTCAAGGAAATTCAGAAAAATGGTTTAAGATAAAAGGATTGATTAATTAAAGATAATTAATTGATTTGAGTGTGATTTATCTTAAAAATATTAGGATTACAGAATTGAATTATAGTTTTATTTATGCGTAAATATCATTGCATGAGTGGATGATCATGAGATAGAGAAAGACCTGGATGGTTTCTTTTAATTAATTTATTTAAATGAAATTTTTTGGCCTACGAGCCTTCTCTTCATTAATATGTAGGGCATGTATGACCAATGTTTCTTTTATGTAAAACCCTTTTTACCCCACACCTATGTGTGAGATAAAATCATATGTAATGGATGGAGATCCCAAGATAGTGGAGGCAGTCCAAGTTAAGTGCCGAGGTGAAACCAACCCAAGGAGGTACACAGGTCGACATGTGGAAAGCTGTAAACACAAACCCAAAAGGTTTAAGGTGTTTATACCCACGGTATTGGGTTTTTTATCAAACCGCTAGATAAAATAACCATTATAACACTCTCATGATCTTTAAATTTACTTTATTTTTGTCAGTTTCAAGTTTTATTTATTGTGGGTGTGTTTTCACGATCACACAATTAATGAATTAAACAATAATGTAAAATGGAAGTAAAATATGACCAGATTATGCATAAATATTATATTTGACATGGTTATTCACTTAAATAAGTTCCACTTAATATTAACTAGAATGTGATAATGATAATATGCAATTTATAAATAAGATATAAAAATTCCTAAAATAAAATATTATGTTAGACTAACTCTTCCATTACTTGATTAAGGGAAAAACTCAATAAAAATATGTGTTAAACCAACCCTTTTAGGGACAATTACTTTTATATAGGGAGCCCTTCTGAAAGGTTTTGGGATGAATTAACCATATTACATCAAGAGGAGTGTCCATTTCTAGACTTGGTGTAATATTGGAGGAAAATGTTGAGAAATCCAAAGTCAGGATTTCAGGATTAGGGAGTCCAGTCAACAGATCAAGGAGCTGCATGCCCATATTTAGAAAAGATATGCCTCCCTAAATACCTCAAAATATATTGAATAACCCTTTTGGGGTTATTCAAAGGGTAATATCAATCCTTTCTACTATAATTTCGTGGCAACTGGACATTCCAAGTTCAATGCTTAGGGACATTGGGACTTTATAAAATAGTGGGAGACTTAATAAAATTAATTTATTATTTCTCATAAAATGTAATCATGTAAGTACTAATGATCTTTTTTTTAATTATAGAGTAAAAATGAAAGTCTCATCAACCACACTATCCCTGAAATCAATTATAGATAAATACAACATCCTCACCAGCAGTAACTTATATAAATGGTTTTAACGCCTTTGGGTTATCGTATTCCATGAACATAAGTCTTACATACTGGAGTCAGAATTACCAGATCTGCTTTCCAAAGAGGCAACTGATGAGGATTTCCTAGTCTATGAGAGACATATTAATGACATGGTTGACATTCAATATTTGATACAGTTATCAATGTATATAGCACTCATGAAGTCTCATGAAAACAAGGATGCTTATAGCTTACTCGAGAACCTTCGATGTCTTTACCCGGAGATAGTAAGATAGGAAAGGTTTGAGATATCCAAGGCAATCTTTTAGATTAATCATAGATAGGGTTCCCCAACTGGGCCTCATGTAGTCAAGCTCATTGGATACATTGATCATCTAAAGGTTATAGGGTTTAAACTCCATGAAGAACTGGGCACTGATCTTATTCTCGCATTACTCTCCCAGATCTTCTCCAACATTGATGCCAATTTCAATATGAAAAACATTGAGAATTCTCTATTTTATCTTCTTATCTTCATTCTCCATGTGGAGAGAAATATGAAGTGTGAAAGGCCTTTTGTACTTATGGTGAATAAGTTGAAAGGGAAGGCGAAGAGTATTAAGCCTAATGCTTGTTCATAAACATCCAAGAAAAATAAGATCAAAGGGGAGGCAAGGTAACATGAGGTTGTTTGTTTCACTTGTGGAATGAAGGTCCACTGAAAGAACAACTACACACAACCCAATAATAAGAGAAAGATTTAGGTGCATTTGTTAACAAATATAATCTATTTGTTTCTACAAATTGGGTATTAGATACTTCATTTGGTGATCACAAATGTATCCAAATACAAGAACCATGTAGATTTAGGAAGATTGACTATGGAGAGGTAGATCCACGAGCAGCAAATGGATCTGGACTCGCGGATGTAGATGTTAGGTAATACCAACTCACATTTCCAAATAAGATGATCTTAATATCAATGGGTTGTTATTATGTGTTGACTGTTACTAAACAGATTTTTTCTGTATCCATATTAGATACATATGGATTGGTTTTCATGTTTGTAAATGAATGTTTATTCTTTTACAAAGATAGAATTTTTTTGTAGGGAAAATTTATTAAATTGTATTTACATGTTGGATTACACAAACCAAGTAGTGGAAATAGATAACAAAGATACTTCACGTGACTCATACCACACCCAACTATGGAATCACTAGCTAGGTCATGTAAATGAGAAACACTTGACAAAGTTACATCAAGATGGATATATAGATTATTTCAAACTAAAACCACATAGCATATGTAATTCATGTTTAAAAGGGAAAAACTAGTGGAAAATGGGTCTATACCCAAGCATACATTCCCATAGTTTATAAGAACCATTGGGATAACTGATAAATTGTGGTTTATTCCTATATTTTTTCTAAAAATGTCGGTATACATTACCGATTTCAGAATTTTATCTGGTTCCCTCATAATTTTTCATCCCCCCACATGAACCCTACCCAACCTTGGCCTCCCAGCCCTATCCTACCCTCCCTAACCTTGACCCACTCTACCTCATGGCCTCCGCCTCCACCTCTCGGCCCCCATCCCGTCTCCACTCCCTCTCCTCCGACGACGTTACCCCTTCCCATCTTGCCCCCTCTCTAATGACGATGTCCCCCTCCCCTCTCTGCTCATTCTCATGGAGACATCACCCATCCCCTCTTGGCTCCCTCTCCTCTAATGACATCCCATGTCCCCCTATCTAGTCATGAAAGAGACCCCCATGGCCAAACACTCCACACAACGTCCCACTCTCTCGAATTCCACTCCTCCCACCATTTCTCCCAAACTTCTTGAGGTTTCTTCATCGATACATGTAGATAAGAAGTCATCATCTTTAATTCTTCAATTTATTAGAGTTTTCCTCTCTCTAGTTTCCTAGTTTCACTCGATTGAACCCTAGGGGTTTTGAGGTTCATTGATTCTAACTTTGACCCCTGTTTCTAGGGGGTATCATGGTTTTCTCAAGCCACCTCATGCTTGTTTTGGCATCCGTTGCTGAAGGAAATGTGATTTGGATAGTCATGGTTCATCTCCCACCATTTGAGGTTGGTTTATTCTTTATTTCTATTTAAGACCAATTTTATTTGGTGGTTTTATTGATTTATGTATCTTTTAAAAATCTATATTAGGTATGAATTGAATGAATAAGACTAATTTACATCCTACATATCTATTTCTGTGTGTTTTTAACTCATATTATGTGTATATGTTCAAGATTCATCCTTTGGTATACTCATCTCATGTTTTTGTCCTGATGGGTGAGTGGGGGTATGCTGAGAAACATGATAATGTATCATGGATATATGGGTATTATTGATTTTTTATTTTATTTTAGTATGTACTATTATATTTTTTAACTCATCCTAATGTATGTTTGATTCCACTTTCATTGAATCTTATTTTTATGATTCATTTTTTAATTTTGAATTGATGTTAATTATATTAATATCATTTCAGTTATTTATCTTTTTTTACATCTGTTTATTTGATGTTTCATGGATGTCCAATATATGGGTGACCCATTCTTGATTCTCAATAACTGATTCAATGCCTTTAACATAGTCTTGAGAATGAATCAAACCAATTTAAATGAAACCATAATGAACTCATTCAATCTGAATTGAATGAATTATGATATAATATAAGTAGGAAAAATAAAAATAATCTGAATTGTATTAACCTATAAAGAGTAAAAATGAATATTCCTAAATGAATCTATAAAAAATTAAATAATCCTACAACGAACAAATAAATAAAAAATAAATAGATCTAAGACCAATCATATAATATTTCATCAAATATAATCATACATAATCAGTGACCTACCACAATTTGGATGACATAAAACATAACAAACCAAGAAGAAACATAGGAAAACAAACCAAATAAGATTATGAAGTGTAAACCCAAAATGATTTGAACCAAATAAATTGGAACCATACAAAACCAAATAGAGAGAATAAAACGAAACAAAAAATAGAATGAAACATTTAAAAAACCATTCACAAACTAACAAAACATTACTAGTATAAATTTAAATCATACCAACCAAAAAATATCTAGAATGATCAAAATCTAGAAAATAATATTCAAATAGAAAACAGATTATGTGAAACTAAATTACACCGAGTTAAACTAATCTAAACTGAACTAATATTATATTACAAATGATGTATCAAATTGGACAAAATATAATGAATTAAAACCTATACAACCGCAATCAACATGAACTAAATTGAACTAAACCAAACTGATATGAACAAAATGTAATCAAAATGAACTGATTAAAACCTAAATGAATTATATTATCTAATCTAATATAAGCAAAAATAAAACAAACTAAATCTAATGAAAATATCCTGAACTAACTTGTATAAAAAAAACAAAACAGAGCTGAAACTCGAGCCAAACTAATTATCAGAACTAAAACATGCATTGGTATTTTGATGAATATAACAAGGAAGATAATCTTTACCATCCAAAAAATGTGCAATGATTAGGGGTCACTTTATTCAAATACCTGTTACTAGTTAAAATATCCTATTATAGATCCATTAATCAAGATAAATTATATATATCTAGATGGAATATTTCTAAAATTTACACTGGAGAATGTTCTTTCAAATTCTCCCATCCTTGTATTTAAATTGAATACCAAGAGAGCCAAGAAATATTAGGTAATAAGTTTAAGTCCCCAGGAGAGAACCAAATGAATCCCCAAATTATTGGATGCTTCTATTCCAAATTATTTGTTTATAATTATTGAGTGATAAATATTTATAAAACCTTCTCAACCCCGAAATCAACTAAATAATCATCAACCAGATTTATCTTGACTTGTTTTTCAGTATTTTAACAATTTTTTAGGACCTAATGAGATGATTGGAAGAACCTTCGTCAATATTTATACTATATACTTCTCATATGTTTGTTAACAGAAACTATCTTTCTTAAATCAATATATTGGATTCTATATTCACTTAGTCTATATGGATTGTGAATAGGAGACAAGCTAGCATGACTGGCCATTCATTTATCTCATATACCGGTGATAATATTTTCTCTTTAGTTACGTTTACTACTCTTCCCAAATTTGACTTGAATCACAATCCCTTTTTTTCTAACTTCTTAAAATAGACAAGAATCATCCCATGATATTGATATTTAATGACACATGGATCTCTATAGCCTACTGTAATAATTTTTTTTTCAGGATACTGAAGAACAATAATTTTAGAAAATCTTTTCAGAGGATCTTATAAAAACTAAATTGAGTTATTTTAGTCCTTTAAAACTAGGATATTGAGAAATTTAGTGATTTAGATTCTGATATAAAACTAACTAAATAAATACTACTTGATGTTAAAAATAGAGGTCCTGAATACAAGTTGTCATTGGAGGATGAGGTCTATATATAGTGTAAACTATAGGATTTTCTTATACTCTCATGGTATTAATTTGTCTTGAGTAGCTCAAGGATGGAGACATGTACTCCTAATTCATTCACATATTGTATGAAGATAAAAATGTTAAAATTTTAATATCATTAATTTTCATATAGGTGAATTTTTACTCAAACGATAGCGATATTTCATCTCTTCTTGACATTTCACTTTACATGCATGTTTACTGATTTTACTGATTATAAGAAAAACATTAACTGAGGATGTTATTCAATATTTGGTATTATATTTTCAAAAATCTAATCTCAATGATGCTCCCTTTAAGGATTAAGTTAAGGCTACCCTCCCTAATGAGGACATCACCCATGGTCTTTATGGTTTCATTGATCGAATTCTCATGAGATAGTGTGATTTTCCTGAGTTAGTGGGATGTTGAGCATTTTGAGGTAGATCTTTCTGTGGTAGAATTTTTATCACATCATACGTTCCTATGGGTTCTAATTCTCAAATAATTTTTCTTATTTTAAAATTTAAACCTGATTGACATGTAAACTATTTCAGGACCATTCCTAAGGGAATCCAATTCTCACATTCTCAAATTATTGTGCTTATCCCAAATCTCAAATTATTGTTCTGGGTTCTAAGATTCTTGACCCCAACTGACACCAACTAAACTGAACTAAACCAAACTGATATAAACCAAATGTAATAAAATATAATCAATTAGAAGCAAAATGAATGCAATCCACTAATCTAATATAATAAAAAACCAGACAAACTAAATCTAATGAAAATTTCCAAAACAAACTTGTATCTTAAAAAAACAAACTAAACTGAAACTCGAGATAATCTGATTATATACCATTAATTATAAGAGTAATTGTTAATTAATAAGAATGTAATAATTGATATTATCACTTTGAAACTTGGATATTCCCCCCGTTCTTACAAGAACATGATTTTACCCATGGGGAATTGTCGTACTTATATATTTTGGGTGGTGACATGTATATTAATAAGATATAGGTATGTTTTTGTTTAGTTTTTATTTTATTTTCTTTATCACATTGTCCATATAGGCCTTTTACTGATTTTTACGAATGGAGGGTAGTGATTTTATCCTGACTAGTTGACGTAGATCACTTGTATATTATAAAACCATGAGGTGTGAGTGTGAGGAAACATTATAAGCTAGAGTGGACTTGCGGTCTTCCATGATATGGAATTGTTTTTTGAAAAAATTATGTGGGAATTTTTTTTGAGTTTGTTGGAGTCATGAAATAACCCCAACTGTCTCCATGAGATAGCATAAATAACCCTAAGTGTCTCCATTCATCGTATCATCCTCACACAGGTTGACCACTCCCCAATCCTATCAAACATATCCTAGTCTATCCTATTAGTCACATAGTCTAGGCTCATCTCTTAATGATTATCCCATGCCTCAATGAACATATCATTATCCAACTAGACAAAGAGGATTATTCACCTCATGATTGTTCTAGTCACAAAAGAACACCATGTCAAACCCATCTATATTCTTATCTCATCCACATGGGAATCCTATAGGGTCCCTTAGACCCGTCCTAGTTGCTACTCACTTGTCGTAATCATCATCCCACCCACTATAGTCTTCTCTCAGCATATCGACCATTCCTTAATTATACTCTCAATAATCCAGTCAAGAACTCATCAAAATATTGTATTATAACCCATCCCCACTAACCAGGTTCCATCCTAAGCTAAATCGCACCAATCCTCTTGGCATTATAATGCCAATTTGTCTGACAATACACAATACCCACTCTAGCATCTCATCCTTCATCTATTTAGTTGAACTCTTGAATCCTTAAATGGAGTAAAACCTTTCATAATACATTTTATAGACTCATATGGTCCATCCCACTCTAAGAACGCACCAAGATTCTAATCCATACTCATAAGTATTTCCTCATCAAATGCTAGAAGTACAATTTCCACACATATCACAACAAGGCCCGATCCTCTAAGAAATATTTTACATGATCTAAACCCTCATTTAGTCCATACACATATCATCCCAATTATAAGACATATTTTAGACCACTCATATCCTAATCGTTATCTTATAAACTTGGATACCTAGTGACATGGTGATATAATTTCTATAAAATCACCAAATATTCATATTTAAACCTAGGAGGATTGTGAACACCATATCTATAGGTCTACTATGTTAATATATTTCCTTTCATTTACCATCCTTAGTGTCCATGACTCTCATAGAACATAGATATAATCAATCCCATGTAAATATATAACCAAATAATCATGATAGCATTTAAGAATCTATAGAGGCTATAAATACTTTCATTATATACATAAGAATTCTTATTTAAGGAAAAAATTAATTTAAGTAATGGTTGATCACCCATGGTGGTGAGAAAACATATCATATTCATATGAACAAAATTCATAAACAATAGAGAGATATTCACGGATTTCCTATATTATATAGTGATAATCTAGTCATCAATCATGACCTACTTAGATCATTAATTTATTAATAACTCATTCAATATTATCTTGTAATATCAAATTATTTTTTGCTCTGTAACTACAAACACCAATGCCCAATATTAACCAAACATCAAAATCTCTACTCATCACCATATTTAATATCAAGACAACATGAAACTATTCCCATCTTTCCCAAGAAAACATTGTATCATAAACCACTCATCCCCAAACATATGGGGATCCCCACCATAATACATGGATCATACAGATCAATTCCAACAAATGGTGGTCCGTATCATTGGAATCACTTATCAATAATGTATCCACAATGGTCCATCGACTATCTCAATATAGTTCCCACCTTACCACAACTAGTCTTATATAAAATACAATGGTATTCCATCCTCTATTTAAATGAACCTAGAAACGCTCAGTCCCACCAACAAATATGATATCACATCTCTTGTTCATGATGTTTAATTACTAAAAGGAATCAGTAGATCATCTAAATTTACACACTTATAATTAGTCTAATTCCATGGGTAGATCTCCCACATTCAAGCACCCATCCTTATTGAGAATCAGTATACTAGTCTAGCCCACTCAAATATTAGGTCACATCTAGGAACATATAATGGCATAAACATATGTTGATTTGTATCATGTAAAACAATAGATAAATAATTTTGTTATGTAGAATTACTCAAAGACGAGATATAGGAAAACATCATATAGGTTATTTGTTTCACAATGAGTTATTAGACTCTGTCACATCAAACAAAAGGGATTAATTACCAACATAATCATTTCTTGTACTGACCCACCAAGGGTCAATGTACATCCCTCACATGGAGAGACTATGTATTCATCATCAAGGAAAATATCACCATATGATCCATAATACCATTTATTAGAAGTAATATTTTGGTTCAACTATTTATAAAACTTCTAATAAGTTATATAGGAAAACACCATACAAGGTTTTTTTAATTTAAACAGTTGATCTCTCATCACTAGTGACATTAATCACATTGAAGTGTAGAAATTTCAACTAAACCATACATTACAAGAAATATTTATGTGGACAGGCCCCATGACAATATGATAAGAACTAAAACCATAAATTATAATGGAAAAAACATGAATCATATTTGAATAAATATCACAACTATAAACATAAAAACCCAAGAATAATAAAACCCCATCCCTTGTAGCCTATAATTCCCACTAGAAATGGTATTCATAATTAACAATTTTGGGATACAAAAAATTCTCAAAATTAATGAAATTTATATTTTACACCACCAACTAATCTAAAGTGACAAGTAAACTTCATAACCATGACATATTATCTTTGATGACATTTCATAAACACCTGGATCACTACACCACATTTTAACATCCCCTTATTTTGAAACATCATAAAACTCTACTAATTTATGTAAAGTAGTGTAATATTATAAATCCTGCAAAATATGATATCAGTAACCGGGGTTCATGATTATAGCCAAAGATAATTACCTAGATGATAGAAGTAACTAAAATACATAATCATTAATCTCTAATTGTCTCTAAATAGTATTTCCCCTTCATTTCACAAGACATTCATGTTACATCCACATTTAATTTCATACTGATATTGGGTGGCCTACTCTTTATCCATTTACCCTAATTACCTTGAGCACATTCCATATTACTGATAGTCCTTAGTAGAAACCTTATAACTATGAAGTGCACTCCCCTCCATTAATTAGTGCACGAAACTATGCCATAAGAGGATTCACTCACACCTGAAGTAGAATAAGGTAATAAATTATTTAATCTATTTTGTCTTATTTTGTTTCCAAATAAATCACCACACAACCATAAAATCCATTTCATGAGTTATTTTTTGAATTCTATACATTGTATTGTCTACATGAGTGTTTTTTTTAATTCTGTATTTTCAGGTGTTGTATTCATCATTGTATATTGTCTAAATGAGTGTTTTTTTGTATTCATCATTATTCTGTAGGTCTGTACTATAATTCTAGTGTGGAGGAATCTGTATGTTGCTTTTTGGAATTGATGTACTGGAATTGAAGAGGGGAGTCCCCTAGAATTTCAAAGGGTAGGATGTTTTATACTGCTTGCAGGAATTGTAGTACTATAGAGGGGAGGCTGTTGGAGTTGTAGAGGGGAGGTTTGTGATATAATTATAGTAGTATATCCCAACTGTTATTATAAAACTGTAGGTAAAACAATATACCAACAGTTCATAAACCATTGGTATAGTTCTGATAGTGTAATTACACCAAATGTTATCATAAAACCATTGGTAAAACACTATACCAATGGTTTATAAACAATTGGTATAGATATGACAGTGGCTGTAATTTTACCAATAGTTTTATAAAACCACTGGTTAAACTCTTTACCAACTGTTTATAACCCATTGGTATAGATCTGAAAGTATAATTATACCAAAAATAATTATAAAACCATAATTAAAACTATATACCAATGTTTTATACACCATTGTTGTAGTTTGAATGATCGATATATACAAATGGTAGAAAACTGTTGTCGAATACCTATTACAATAGTTTCCCTAAAACCATTGGGGGTATTGTAAATTTCATTTTCCTATGCCAACAGTTACTCTATAAACATTGTATAGGGATATCCCCATGCCTTAGCTTCTAACAGTTAGGTAAACCATTGGTATATAATATTCCAATGGGTTTCCAGCCTATACCAATGGTTTAAAACTATTGGTATAGGCTCATATTCTAGCAATGAAATGACCAAATCCCCATTTAGTAGGAATGGTGAAAGGGATAAGAGCTTCTTTAATTGGTTCATACCGATGTGTGTGGACCATTCATAGTTGAATCAAGAGGAGGATACTCGTAATTCATAACTTTTAATGATGATTTAAGTAGATATGGATATATCTACTCAATGAAGTATAAGTCAGATTCTTTTGATAAGTTCAAAGAATACAAGAATGAAGTTGAGAAATAGCTTGGTATGAAAATTAAGAAACTCTTCTTAGACCGAGGCAGAGAATATCTTAATCAAAATTGCATTGATTTCTTTCAGGAGTTTGGGGTCCTATCATAACTCACTCTTCCTTACACACCCCAGTGGAGTGGTGTGAGCGAATAGAGGGACCACACATTTTTGGATATGGTGAGATCCATGATGAGTCATGTGAGTCTTCCATTATCCTTTTGGGTATATGTGTTAAAAACAGAAGCACACATACTAAAATATGTACCAACTAAATTGATAAATGGAATTCCATAAGTGTTTTGGAGTGGAACGAAAGCCATGTTATCTAATTTACATGTGTGTGGAAGTGATGTGTTTGTCAAGGCCTCTTCAGGTAAAAACTTTCACCCCGAGGTACAAAGTGTACCTTTATAGGATACCCCAAGGAAAAAAGGGGATATTACCTATACAATCCCTTAGAAAATAAGTTTATATTGGAAAGAAACTCCATATTCTCTGAGATAGAGAACATCTCCCAAAGAGATAGTGGGATTAATATAGAATTTGATGAAGTCGAGGATCAAGGTACACAAGATTTGGTACGTGAACAGATTCCACAAAGCCCCATGGAAGAAAGAACTATTCCATAGACACAAGAATTGTGTAGGAGTACAAGATATGTTAGAGAACAAAAAAATGGTTTTTTAGTTACTGAGTATGGTGACTCATTATTAGTTGATATTAATGATCCTTTAACCTATAAGGAATAAGTAAGTGGAATAGTTGTTTCCAAGTGGTAAGAAACCATGAATTTTGAAAATGGATCGCATGTACCAAAACCAAGTCTATATTTTGGTAGATCCTCTAATTGATGTAAAGACTTTTTGTTGAAAATGGGTATTCAAGGAGAAAATGGACATGTAGGGAAAAGATAGTATGTATAAGGCAGGATTGGTTGTAAAAGGGTTCAAGTAGCATCAAGGAATTGTCTACAATGAATCCTTTTCACCAGTTGTAATACTGAAATCCATCCAAATTCTATTGTACATTTCCACATACTATGACTATGATATTTGGAAAATGAATTTCAAAACAAACTACCTTAATGGGAACCTACAGGAATATGTCTACGGGACACAATATGAAGGGTTTATGACTCCAAAGGATGCTAACACTACTGGAATACTAACCTATACCAACAGTTTGGAAACAATGGAATAGGCCTCTAATCCATTGGAATAGGCTATACCAATGGTTTGGATAACAGTTTCCAAGTAAGACGTTGGGATAGGTCTATACCAATAGTTTTGGGAAAATCATTACAATAGACCTATACCAACAGTTTTGGAAACCATTGGTATATGTAATATTAAAATCAATACCAACGGTTATGGAATCATTAGTATATGTATTTCAAAAAAAAATATGCTGGGATTAGATCCCAGGACCCCTAGTTTATCATTGAACGACTTAACCACTATCCTAACATGACTTTTGTGAACATAATTACATAAATATATATAAGTATTCTCATAATTATTTTAAATTTTGATTTATATAATGTTATCAGTAAGAAGATCTGATAAAAAATCAAAGGATCTATACCAACAGTTGTCAAAACCATTGGTATAGACCTATACCAATGGTTTTGACAACCGTTGGTATAGATCCATGATTTTGGGTGCAATTATGTATGGAAGGTTGATATATGGGGGACCTATCCCAACGGTTTGGCCAAACTATTGGGAATGGTGGCCACAAAGTGGCCTCAAAGTGGGATTTCCCAACGGTTTGGCCAAACCATTGGGAAAGGGGACCTATACCAACGGTTTTTACAAACCGTTGGTATAAAAGCATTGGGAAGGGTCAGATTTCCAGTAGTGTAATAATATTTTCAAGTTTCAGAAATCCATTTATGGATTAAACCAAGAATCCAGGTCATGGAACATTCATTTTAATGAATCCATAATGAAATTTAGTTTTATCAAGAATCAATGTGAGCCTTGTGCCTACAAATGATTTAGTGAGAGTGCAATTGTTTTCTTAATAGTATATATTAATGACATATTTATTATTGGAAGTGATATTCCATTCATACATTTTGTTAAGGAATGGTTGAATCAATGCTTTCCCGTGATGTAATTTGGATTGGAAACATATATTTTTGGGAATAAGTTCCATAATTATATATCCAAGAGGTTGTTGGGCCTAAGTCAAATAAGATACATTGATAGGATATTGAAGAGATTTAGTCTGGAACAACCCAAGATGGGATTGTTCCCAGCATCACATGACATTCATCTTTCCAAGAAAATGTGTCCTCAGACACATGTGAAATGAAAGATAATGGAAAGGACTCCATACACATCAACGATTGGGTCAATCATGTATTCTATGCTTTGTACTAGGCTGGATGTCACCTATGCATTGAGTGTAGTAGGAATATATCATGTTGACCATGGTGATAGGCATTGGATGGAAGTCAAGACTATTCTAAAGTATCTAAGGTGTACTAAGGATATGTACCTAGTTTATGGAGGATATGAGGAACTAATCATCTGAGGATATAAAGATGCTAGTTTCCAGACTGATCAGGATGGAATGAAGTCTCAAACGGTATACATCTTCACTTTGAAATGAGGTTCAATGGGTTGGTAGAGCTCAAAGCATAGTATGGTTGTAGATTCTATAGAAGAGTCTGAGTATATCATAGCATCTGAGGTATCTAAATAAGTATTTTGGATGTTAATATACATCCAAGAGTTATATGTGATACCTGAATGTAAATATCCCATCAGATTGTATTGTGATAATACTACAGTAGTGGATCTCGCAAAAGATCCAAGGTCACATCAGCATATGAAACACATACTTAGGAAGTATCATCTCTTGAGGGTTTTTTCTCAGAGAGGTGAAGTTTTAGTGAACAATATTCCCATGGAAGAAAATGTGGAGGACCCCTTGACTAAAGCCTTGACTTAGCCGAAACATGATCATCATGTGAGGTATAGTAGACTGAAAGGCATAGGCAGTTGGATCTAGTCCAAGTGGGTGTTTTTATGATTTTTTGTCCTAGAACTAACTGTTTATACTTTCATTACATGAATATATAAATATTAAACATTTTATTACATACTAGTCATGGTTCTTCATGAATATAATGTAATAATGTCCTAGAGAATTTGTTGCATTGATGAGGTCATGGACGTTTCCCACTATGATGGGAACTTTGAAATGCTATAATAATATTATTGAATATAGTTATGTGGTTAGATGACATACTATTATGGGACACATAGTGTATAGACTGTTAGGTGCGAGTAATCATAAGAAGATAGACTTTTTCTCATGAAGTTTGTACTTGGTAATCTCTAGGATGAGAGAATATGAGAACAAACCCACTAGAAAGAATTTTTCATGGTTTGGTGTCATCGAATATTCCTATCTACAAGCATGTGTAAAGATACTTAGAGTTTAATATTATCATTAATAAATGTCACGACTCGTGCACTTTGATTTACTAATGAAAACTATCTTACAGAAAGTTGGTAGGAAGTAGGGTACGTTGGTTGCATCACGAGTGGTATGTTATTATTGGATAAATCGAGGAAGTATTTTTCCCTTACATTTTTTTAGTTGATATCTCGGCCCATTGATTAAAATATAACCTTCGAAAAAAATTCCATATCCATGGTGTAATGATGAGTTTAGTTCAGGTAGTCAAAGAATGATGTATCAAGAACAAGGGTTGATGACACTATCATGAAACCTCCTTGATGAGATATTGAGAAAAAGAGATTATATTACACAGTGAGTGTTTATATATGGATTTCGTTGTTGCGAATTTATGTTATTTGTCTTGGGTGACTTGACCCGTTGTTAGATAGTACTCTTGGACTTTAGGCATAACCTCCTAATTAAAATGAGAAGGAATCCTATAGGGTCACACAATATGTGTTTTTTTTGGTCTCAGTTAAATTCTATTTGAATTTAATTAATGGAATAAATATTATTCTGAAGATAGTGGAATAATTTTATTCAAGTTAATATGATTTCATAAATTAAAAAAAGATTTATTCAATAGATTGTGGGTAAAATATTTTAATTTATTTTGTTGAACATTAAGTAAGTATTTATTTACTAGTTTGTAAATAAAATATTTATTTAATAGAATAATTTATTTATTTATTTATTCAGCTGTTAAATAAATGGAGGTAGAGTTCAAGCGGACCAAGGCTAGTCCAGTAGTGAAATAATTATTTTCACGATGATAAATAATTATTTAACTAGTTTTCACAAATTAAAATAACAATAACGCTTCTTTTATATTGTGACAAATAATTTTATTTATAATTCCTTTTTGTGAAATTTTGTGCACCCAAAATAATTACATGGTATTATTATTTAAATCATGGTTTTCCTCTAAGGTTATGGATGTATTTAATTTATATTATGAAATTAAATATTGTAACTGAAGCCCAATGTCGATAAATAGACATGTACGTCTATTGTGTCATTTACTTAACTATATGTTTGGTGAAATAAGTGTTTTGGGGTAAATGATTTCTCTCTTGAATACTCTTCCTGTGCCTCTCCAAAAAGAGATATTTTCTTCAAGGATGAAGAAAAAACGATCAAGAACGACTAACACAAGACACTTGATTCGCAGCAGTAGCACCTAGAGAATGAGTGGTGTCGATCAGAGGTCATTAGAGAAACTGTGGATCACCACTAGAGGGATTCCAGTTTGGATCCCTGAAAGTGCAATGAGATAATCTAGAAGGGTCATTCCAAATGATCAACATCATAAAAAAAGAAATTACTAAAGATCCAGGTATTTTATTCCTTATTAAATTAAATAAATTAATTATAAAAAGATGTGAAAGGTCCTATCTAAAGGTTTTAGGCCTCTTCCTTCTTTATCTAAATCATTGATTCTATTCTATTGAGAATGTCATTCATCATCGTATTAATCACATAATAATTATTGATCATAGTAAAAATTAAAGTTGGGTTCTGAACCTACCGCACTTCCATTTCACTCAGAACCATCACCTTGGTGAGTTCGAAAGGAATTACTATGAATTCATAGTGCCTATACCTTGTACGAAAATAAGTCTTGGGTATATCCTCTTATTTAACCCTTACTTGGTAATATAACGACCATGTATCACCTTAGATAAGTATTTTTCTCCATGTAGTTGATCGAACAAGCCATAAATTTTTAGAAAAGGATAATTTTTCTTTATAGTGATTTTATCGATCTCATGATAATCACTTTAAGGGTTCATTGACCCGTCCTTCTTCTAGACAAAGAGGACTAGTTCACCCCATGGTGAAGCACTTTGGGGTATAAACCCTTTATCCATATTCTTTTGTAGTTTTTTCTTTAGCTCCTCAAGATTCAAAATATCCACTCTATGGATTATAGGATATTAGAAACTCCCTAGGTACAAGATCAATTGAGAATTCAACATCTCTTCTAGGAGAAAGACCAAGTAATTCCATAGGAAACACATCCACAAATTCCCTCACAATAGGAATGTCTTTAAAGATGGTTCCTTTTATTGACTCAATAATTTTGAGAAAGATATGTGTTCGCATAGGGACTTAATATACATTCTTGAGAATATGGTGCTAAATAATATTATTCCTCCTCCTTGCACTTGTATAGAATTGAGGGTTGATTCACCATATGGAGAGTGATTTCTCTCTTGTGACAATTTATGTTGGCTCTATATAGGGAAAGCCAATCCATGCCAAGAATTGCATCAAATTACACCAAGGAAAATATGATAAGGTTCTATAGGAATTTCACTACACAAATTATTATAGGGGAGGAGTTATATTCATTGGATGCAATAATTGCCTCATTTTCTGTTTTCACTAACATATCTACTTCTATTCTTTGTGTTGATGTTTGGATTGTTCTAATAAACATTTGGGATATAAAATAATGTCTAGAACTATGGAAAATAACCCTACCATTAACCTTTTGATTCGGGTTCTACTTTATCTAATATAGACTTATAGGTGAGTACTTTTAAACTATTAACAATATTAATGGGAATCCAATGACATTAAAGGGAGAACTTATAAATGGCATTTATCTCCATAACTTATGTGTTTCTAGGATTTCGTTTCTGTTATCCATGATCTACTTCCTAACATAAATTATTATTGGAATTTTTTTGTTTCATTAATACTGGTTAATACTAAGAATATGAATTTACCAAAGCATATCCCCCAAGAGTGTCAAACCATGAGTGCAGTAAGTCCCGTTGTCATGAACCAGTTCTTGTTCGAGTCTAGATCAAAGTGGTCTTTTTGGGTTTTACCCCTAGATACATATATGCCAGTGCCACCTTTACATGTTTGTATCCAGAAATGGATTTATTTTCTTGATAAACTACTTACTCAATAATCACCAAAATTTAGAGATTATTTTCGTTTACTTAGTATTATCCCTAAGTATTTCACTAGAGTTATCTAACCCTAATCCCAAAAATACCTAAACTTATCCTCTAATATCAACTATAATGACCCTGCTCTTTATTACACATTTAAAGATGATTTATTACATAAAATGTCACTTAATACAACTCATAAGTTCGATAGGTCTAACGTCTTTGGGTATTAAGAACATTACATAACAACTAAAGTCATAAAATGCGCATCTTTATAGAAAACTTATTTTACATGACCACAACATCCCTTCGTACTTAGAATTGAATGGGATAACCTGAGGAAATACATAAAAAAGGGTGAGCTCTAAAGCATAGTAAGGGAGTAAACTAGTCAAAAAAAGAAGAATAAAATAAATTTTTGGTAATAGACATATCAATGGAGCATAATAGAAACATGAACATAATGGAATTATATAACATGATTATCATAACATGGAAATGTGGAAACAACTTAAACCACTGAATCATTAACATACATGAATCAGGTATACCCCAGTCCCAATATGATGAAAAAGTTCCTATAAAGGAATAAGGTAAACCCCTATCCCAACATGTTGTATCATGATACTAAACATTACCTAATTCATTAGAGCACTATCAGGGTGCACCCTACATAAACATTTCAATCTCATGTTTAAGTGTGCCATATAAACCTTATAACATGGATTCATTCAACGTCATAATTTTTTATATGATCGAAGAACATTTAATAAATACATATAGGTCTGTATATGTTTATAAATTTGAATACCCTTGATATTGGAATGGGTATGGTATTCACTACGCTATGATTTTGGTATAGAAAATTGTGCTGTAATTTCTACAGCATAACAATGTCATATGGAAATTCATAAAATGGGTAGATGAGAGAGAAAGGGGTATCTCATAATTTGTACTTGAAATTGAAAATGAGGGTATCATGGAACATAATATCCCAACATATTAAATGTAATTTAAGGTGACTAATACAAATTAAGTGCTTGAAATGGAAATGGGAAGTGAAAAACCCCGTATGGAATTTCAGTATGGTAACGACATAGGTAAGGTTATAAATGAGGGAGGATAAGTGATACCTCAATGAAATAGAATAAAATGGAAAGTATTAAATTGATTATAAGAGGATGAAAATATAAATAATTTAAATTAAAAATTTTAATTTCAAACAAGGATCTTGAATTGAAAGGAAGCGAGAAAGGTGAGGACCCCTTACGGAAATTCTTCATGGTAACTGGTGTATATAAGGGTTCATAAGAGGGATGAACGAGAGTAAAATGTGATATCATAATTTATAAATAAAATAGGAATTAATTAGGATATTTAATAAAATATCTCATAATGGAAATAAAATAAATCGAAATACATAACATGAAAAGAATGCTTGATAAAAGAGGAGGGTGAAAGATCCCTTACGGAATTTTGGCATAGTAACGGCGTAGGTTAGGGTCTAAATGGGGGAGTATAAATGATCCATAATTAAAATAAAATCAAATGGAAATTAAGTAATTTATTGTAAAAGGATTAAAATATAGCTAATTTAAATTAAAAAGTCTATTTTCAAACAAGGTTCTTGAATTGAAAGGAAGAGAGAAAAGTGAGGATCCTTTATAAAAATTCATCATGGTAACAGTTGTACATAATGGTTAATAAGAAAGATAAATTAGAGTTAAAATTTCTATCATAATTTATAAATCAAATATTAATTAATTATGATATTTAATAAAATACCCCAATATAGGAATACAATAAATTAAAAGACATAGCACGAAAATAATGCTTGATAAAGGAGGAGGGTAGAAGATCCCTTACATAGATGTGTGATACCAAAGGTTTGGTAGAGGCCTATTGGTATCTTAGGAGAGACATTGGTGGACTCTATGGATTAGGGGGGAGAGGTTGGTCGATATTCAAAGAGCTTTAGTGAGTAATAATGGGTTCTTGGGAGGGATTATTTAGGAAAGGTGGGGGAATTCTTTATTATTTTAGTTTTGGACCCTACATACTAAAATATTCAAAACCACAAACCATACCATGGGGTTTTCACATTATTTATAGAAAAAGGTAGTATTATAGATTATTTTAAAAGCATAATGTCTTGATATATTAAAATATTTCTCTTTTAGGTGAGTCACACTTTCAAGAAAATGATTTTAAAATCATAAAATATTTTATATATCATGGGGGATTCACTTAGGATTTTATAAAATAAATAAAATAAAACTAAAATTACATTATATTAAAGAAAATATTATAATTTTTTGAAGATGACCTTTATTATTTATTATTACATTACTATTGGGTCATTATAATTTCATAAAACACATTATATATTTATACAGTCTTTAATTTTTACTTAAAAAATTGGTTGTTTCAAGAAAATTATGAAAAAATCACATATGGATAATTTTAACATCCTAATTCCAAAAATAATATTCATTTTATCTAAATAATTTTCCATATATATGAATTTTAACTTTTAAAATAAAAAACAACATTTATTGAAACTTGATGGGTTTTGAAGAAAATATTGTTTTCAAACCATAATAAAGTTACAATTGACTTAATAAAAATTATACAATCATTCATATTTAATAAAAGTAATTTAATAATATTTTTTTACTAATATATTATTGGATTAAAAAATCTATTTATTTATTAAAATAGATTTCTTAATTTAATTTGAATATTGACCAAAAATACTATTTGTTCTTTAAAAATCATTTACAAAGTAATAATTATAATAATAAATTACATTCATTATTATATAAAAAATAATACATATAATCATAATTCTAGGGGCTTTTCACACATCCCTTTATTATACTAGTATACACACTAAGAGTTAGGTGTGCAATGGTGGGGCTTTCATGGGGCCGTTCAGTGAACATGGTTTGAGTTGTGATCTCGATGAGGACGAAATTCTACTATATATGGTTTTGCTCATACATAATTTATTGGATCTCAGCATGGAAATGGTCTAGGGAAAATCCCAGAAATTCTATCTCCCTCAGATGCTCTGATAAATGGGCTTCATTAGGTACGATCCTACTGGTTGAGGCTGTCACTTCCTTTATCTATGTCAAAATGATTTGTTAAAATCCTATATTTATACTATTCATGTGATTACTATTCAAAGACTATATTATCAATTGTAAGGATATTTAATGGCCATTTAATATCCAATTGGATATAATAAAACAAAAGGAGTACATGAGTTTTCTATATCTATAAGATATTTAATTAAAAGAAATGGAATTTTATTCATAACAGCTTGGGTTGTTACAACCTTCCCCCCTTATGAAGTTTCACCCTAGAAATTACCTTTCCCCACACTCTAATAAATGAGGGTAAATCGTCTACATCACTTCCTCTGTTTCCCACATCTCTTCTTTCAAACTTGTTGTTTCTCCAAAACACATTGACGAGGGTCATTGTCTTATTTTGTAAAACTTTTTTTCTACAATCTAATATCTTCACTAGCTTATCTTCATAGGAGAGGTCATTATCCAATGTTACCAACTCTGTATTGAGTACATGTGAAGGGTCTAGAATGTACTACCTTAAGATTGATACATGGAATACATCATGTACATGAGATAGGTTCGAGGGGAGTTCGAGTCGATATACCATTTCCCTAATGCCATCAAGTATCTTCAAAGGGCCGATGTACCTTGGAATAAGATTCCCCTTCTTCTCAAATCTCATAACTCTCTTCCTTGGAGATATGTAGAGGAATATATTCTATCCAACATCAAACTCTAGGTGTCGTTGATGATTTTTAGCATAACTAATATGTTAGTTATGGGAAGCTTTGATGTGCTACTGGATGGTCTTAACCTTCTCCACTATTTATTGGAGCATTTATGGACCTATATGTTTTTATTCCCCAACTTCCTCTAAATATTATAGTGTTTTTCACCTCTTCTCATAAAGGTCTTCATAAGGATCCATTTGGTTTTTGAGTGGAAACTGTTGTTGTAAGATAACTCCACCAAAGGAAGATTTTGGTCCCATCTACCTTTAAAGTCCATTATAAAATCTCCCAACATATCCTCAAGTGTATGGGTTGTCCAATCATATTGGCCATTATTTTGAGGGTGATAGGCCAAGGTGATGTTCAACTCAGTGTTCAGAGCGTATTTGAGAATCTTCCAGAACATAGAGGTGAATCTTGGTTCTCGATCAGATATAATCGATAGTGGTACTCTATGAAGCCTTACCACTTCCCTGATGTATATCCGTGTGATTTGACCAATTGAGAAATCATTTCAAATTTTAGTAAAATGGGCAGTCTTTGTAAGATGATCCACACCAACCTAGATAGAATTGTTTCTATTGGATGTCTTCATAATTATGGTGGCAAAATCTATGGTGATGTTTTCTATTTTCCAATTTATTATGGGTAATGATTGCATCATACCCTTGGACTTTTTCCTCTCATCCTTCCCTTTATGACATGCCAATATCATTTATGTATATTTAGTGATCTCTTAATTCATTTATCCCGCCAATAGTGCTTATGGAGATCTTGATACATCATTATGTTTCCTGGGCGAATGGAGAAATTTGAAATATGCGCATCATCCAAAAGTTCTTTCTTTAACTCCGGATTTTAGGGAACTTATATTCCTCACCCAAATTTCACATTTCTTTATTCATTAGCATTAAAATCCAAGGATTTACCTTTTTTGATATTTTCCAATTTCATCTAAATTTCTCCATCATCTTTTTGAGAATCCTTTATCCTTTCTAATAGAGATGTATGATAAATCATTTGTGAAAGGATTTATGATGTTCCATTATTTATGATTCCCATTTCCATGTCCATCAAATCTAAAAAGATTGGATCCTTTTATATTCTCATCAATGATAGAATTGATGGGTCCTTTCAACTTAGAGTATCTCTAACCTTTTTCTCTTTTCCAGGGTGGTAATGGATTGAGAATTCGTAATACTTGATGATCTATAACCATCATTGTGGGTGAATATTCATCTCTTTCTATGTGAATATATATTAGATACTTTTGGGATTCATATATATTTCACACTTCTCCCCAAATAGATAATGACAGTAGATTTTCAATGCAAAGATCACCGCTACCAAATCCAGATCTTGTGTGGGATAAGTTTTCTCATGAAATTTAATTTCCTTGAGGCATAAGCAATGAATTTTTCATTGTGCATCAACACACAACCCATTCCCTTATTTGAAGCATCGCTGAAGATTATGAAAAAATCCCTAACTGTGGGAAGTGTGAGCACATGGGAAGTGATAAGCCTCTTCTTCAACTCCTTAACTATTTCTTTACATTCATCATTCCAATCAAACTTGACTCCATTCCAAGTTATCATGGTATGTGGGGTTGAAAATGTTGAGAAATTTCTCACAAATGGCGATAATATACAGCTAACCCCAGGAAGCTAAAGATATCTATCATAGATGTCAACCTCATACATTCCTCAGTTTCATTTTTTGTAAGGATCCATAGATATCCCATTTCTGTGATGATATTACAAAAAAATTAGACTTCTTTCAATATTAACTCACACTTGATGTACTTTTCATATAGATTATACTTTATCAAGGTCTCTATTACAGTGCTTAGATGCTCCTCATACTCCTCCTTGGTTTGGGAGTATATTAGAATATAATCTATAAAGACTACCAAATTTTTTTGAGGTATTATATAATGACTATATTCATTAGGTTTCCAAAAATTTAGGGATCATTAGTGAGTCCAAAAGGAATTACTATGAATTCATAGTGCTAGTACCTTGTACGAAAATAAGTCTTGGGGATATCCTTCTTATTCACCCTGATATGGTAATATCCCTTGGAGAAGTATTGTGATCCACCTAGTTGATTGAACTATTCATCAATCAGAGGAAAATGATACTTGTTCTTTATTGTGATTTTTTTTAGATCACGATAATCAATTTAAGTTGCATTTACCCATCCTTCTTCTTGACCAAGAGGACCAATTCACCAATTAGTGAAGCACTGGGGCGTATAAACCCTTTATTTAGATTATATTATAGTTGTTTCTTTAGATCCTCAAGCTCCACAACAACCATTCTATACAGATTCTTAGATATTTGAAACTCCCCAGGTATACGATCATTTGAGAATTCAACATCTATTCTTGGAGGAAAACTAGACAATTCCTTGAGAAACACATCCCCAAATTACCTAACAATAGGAATGTCTTTGAAGATGTTTCCTCCCATATATTCAATCATCTAAGAATGATATGTCTACTCAAAGGTAAGTAATATCCATGCCTAATATTATGATGCTAAATAATATTCATCCTACTACTTTCACTTGTATAGAATTGTCACGACCCCCTCCCACTAAAGATGCCCCTCCTGAGCTGGCAATGGTGAAAGGGAAATAATGACCCCCGAGTCCCGCCTCCAGTAGGCCCCGGGTTGGCAACTAGCACCAACGGTATGAGTTTTCACAAATATGGGAGGCATTACCCTTTTTATTATTTATGGTCGGGAAATAGGACGAGTCAACCACCAAAAAGGAAAAGAGCAAGTGTATAGAAGTAAACCCAAACCAAGCCCACATGCATGTTTAATCAATTTTATAACAAGGTACAAGTACAAGAAAGCTCAAGAGTACAATACCAAAAGAAAACAAGAGAACAACAACTGGAACAACTCCAACTGACTGACTAGTAGGGTCCCGCACGGCCCTGGTAGTCCTCCTGGAAACCTAATAGTAAACGTAGGGTGAGCATACAAGTACACTCAGTAGGGAAACCTGAAGCTCTCGTTCACAAGTGGGGAGACATCCTAATGTCCCATGATATCAGCAAAAGAAACATAACAAAGAAATCTATCCACTCAACCACACCAGCCACACTCACCCAAACACAATCACAACAGGTTGTAGTAGTATAAGAACAAGAGTATTGGGTACACCGCACCATTTCCCATTAGTTAGCTGAACATCCTGATGCAGTCACACTCTCCCCGCCCGCACACACCTGGGCCTCACAACCATGTATCCCGCCCGCACACACCTGGGCCTCACAACCACACATCTCGCCCGCACACACCTGGGCCTCACCACCACGTATCCCGCCCGCACACACCTGGGCCTCACTACCATAACCACATCCCTGCCCGAAGACACCTAGGCCTCATCCCAAAGATTCTTGGGAATAGTAATAGTAACAAAACTCTCGCCCGAAGACACCTGGGCCGAAAACCGAAACCCACCTGAAGAGTCTTAGGTGTAAGGTCGCCTCAAGCCATTATAGCCTATAAGCCTGCCCGAAGGTCTTGGGCCTAATCACCCCAATAGAAACCTACCCGAAGAGTCTTGGGTGTAAGGTCGCCTCAAGCCATCACATCCTAGGGGAGAAAGAGAAGGAATGAGCTAGTAACTATGGGAAAACACCCTCTCCCATGAAATGGGAGTGTTCGGCACTAAGTGATCAACATGGGTGCGGTGAGATAACACACAAAAGATACAGATATATATATATGTATACCAAACACACAGCCCAACCTATGGCTTCTAAAAAGAGAAATTTAGCACGTGCCTCGGCACTGCTAATACGAAGCATGTATACAACAAATAACCCAACCCCCTTTTAGTTTTCACATTTCAGTAGAAAATAGTTATTTAGTTCCTTAACTACTGGGAAACTATCCACAACAAACCACACCAAATGTTCGTAAAACATATCCCTGCCATCCACAAAACATGTTAGGAAAAACATAAGCAGCAAAACAAAGTCCCTATTGTCAACCAACCAACCCCATTGATTATTATTTCCATTTCATTACCATGTCCCACAATTCATTAATTCTTCCACTTTTATTTATTAATCACAACCCATAACTCGTTCACATTAAAACCCAACCCTGCAGCCCCGTTGCCAATCGCCATAACCACAACCGCACTGAAACCACACATCATCATCCCTTTAATACCATTTATCACAGCCCCACTGCCTATCTCCATCACAACATCACACCAACCCACAACCAAGTCAACTGCATCCCTGCTGTTCACCCGATCCACAACAACCCACAAAACACCCCCATCACATGCCTCATAACCAAGGCAATACCCACATTTTCATTATTCCATTTTGTTTAACCGGGTTGATCAAACAAGGGTTCCAGATTTTAACATTCAACTTTACGTGATTAACCAATTCCACAATCCACAAGGTTTCCACCCATAAGAAAATCCAGAAGTAGAGGGAAACATTTAATTGCGTAAGCAAAGGCCCCCAACGACCATGATTTTTAGTAGGTAGAAGCTCATTCTAATCACAACATAATATCACAGGATATAAGGTAACAACAATCACAACTCCCCATCCCCGTTATATAATCCAGTTATTATCTTGATTAAACCGATTCAAAAGTGTTTCACGTAAACAAGAGAACACCCACCCCGCATGATGCACAAATTAGAGAGATGAAGGTAAGATCCACACCTCAACAGGTTCTTGATCGCAACGCTCCTCCGGATCAACTTTAAAAGACGTTCGTCAGCGTCCCAAAAAAACCTCCTCGGGTGGAAAGGAAGAGCCGAACGAAAGACAACAGATCCAAGCTCGGAAGTTCCGCCTCGTCGTTACAATCTTGTGGCCGCTAACGGATCCTAAATTGGAGCTCGAATGAAAAAGTTATGTAAGAAAGATCCTTCGAGTCTCTTGAGAGAGCTCTACTCAGAGGAGAGGGGAGGAGAGGTGTGAGTTGAAAGGAGGAGGGGACCCCTCCTTTTATAGGTGTGAAAATAAAAAGTACATGGCTTGTACTTATGGTACACGGTGTGTACTCGGCCGTTTCCACACAGTCTCCACGCAGCCTCCAACGTGGCTCCGCGACCATTGACTGGTCAACACACAATTTGATGGTAACGTAGACGCAGTGATGGACTACACGGCGTTTAGATTGGACACACGGAGTGTACTCATTTATTTCACACAGCAATGACCCAGCCTTCACACGAAACATGGCTAATGACTGGTCAACACACGGTAATGCGTACGCAGGAAGGGACTACACGGCGTGTAGTACTGGACACATAGCATATACCCATTTTCTTCACAAAGCAAAGACATGGCCATCCACACGGGGTATACCCGGCAAGGGGTACACGGTGTGTACTGAAACTACACGGCGTGTAGTTTTAAAATTCTGGAAAGTGTGGGAAAATTCCATTTTACCCTCCAGAACACTTGTAGCCTTCTTTTTGACAAAGGAATGGCCAGAGAGGTTCGGTCCATTACATCAGATACCTCTTAAAACATTCTCATCCCCGAGAATTCAAAACCAAGCCAGGGGACCCCAACAAGATACCTCTTAGATCCCTTGTTATAATAGGAACCCAACCAACAATCCTAATCATGGGTGTTAGGACTTCCTTCTCCTATGACGAGATATTATCCTCTTTAGGCGGCACTGACTCGCTTACACGGGTTCAATCGCATCCTCATTGATGCGTCTCGATTAAGTATTGGGTCTTCCCACTTCCATACATTAGGATTTTCAACTCGAACTGCCCCCAACACCACACAACAAACACACTACCCGAATACGTGGTTTTGGGAAAATCCTTCTCCTATGTTGAGATATTATCCACTTTATGCGGCACTGACTCGCCTTCACGGGTTCAATCGCATCCTCATTAATGTGTCTCGATTAAGGATCAGGTTTTCCCCCTTCCCACACATCCAGACATGTTACACATCTCTAGGGTACAAGGAAACAAAAGGTCTCACAACTGACAAGCCAAGAATTACATATATCAAAGGTACAAAGTACAACATCAACAAAAAGCTCAGAAGAACAAGGTAAAATAGAAGTCAAAACAACTCCGGGTACTGAGCGTGCATCTGGGTCTCCCGCTCCCAAGTGCTCTCCTCGAGGCCTCCATGCCTCCACAACACACGAACCAATGGAATGGTTCGTCCACGGAGCACCTTCTCTTTATGATCCTCGATTCTGACTGGTTGTTCCTCAAAGGTCATGTCGTCTCCCATATCTAACTCTCCCCAGCTGATAACGTGAGAGTCATCATGTAAGTACCAAAGAAGCTGGGAGACGTGGAAGACGTCATGAACTTTCTCCAACTGAGGTGGTAGGGCCAGCTGATATGCTACCTCGCCGACTCGCCTTAGCACCTCAAAAGGTCCGATGAACCTAGGTGAGAGCTTGCTCCCTTTCCCAGACCTCTACTGCCCTCATCGAGGGGAAACCTTCAAGAACACATGGTCTCCCACTTCGAACTCCAAGGGCCTCCTCCGACGATCATCATAAGACTTCTGTCAATCCTGAGCCGCCTTCATCCTCTCACGTACAAGCTGGACTTTCTCTGTGGTGTTCTGCACTACCTCTGGCCCAAGATCACCTGTCTCACCAACCTCTTCCCAGCAAATGGGTGAACGACATGGCCTTCCATACAATGCCTCAAATGGTGCCATGCCAATAGTAGAGTGGAAGCTCTTTTTTGTAGGAAAACTCTACAAAAGGCAAGTTTCGTACCCATGATCCTCCGAAATACAAAACGCATGATTGCAACATGTCCTCTAATGTCTGGATAGTCTGCTCTGTCTGCCCATCGGTCTGGGTGTGGAAAGTAGTACTTAGGCGTAGCTGGGTGCCAAAAGCATGTTGTAACCCCCTCCAGACTCGTGAGGTAAACCGAGTATCCCGATATGAGATGATAGTCCTTGGAACTCCATGAAAACGCACCACCTCATCTACGTACCTCTGTGCTAAGGTACTCACCGGGCCCAACTCCTTGATTGCAAAGAAGTGAGCTGATTTCGTCAGACGATCCACCACTACCCAGATAACATCATAACCACCCTAAGCTCTGGGTAGTCCTTTGACGTAGTCCATTGAGATGGCATCCCACTTCCACTCCGAGACATCTAAAGGATGCAACAAACCACTGGGAACACGGTGTTCATCCATCACTTACTGACACACTAGGCACTTAGCCACAAACTCTTCCACTGATCGTTTCACCCCGGGCCACCAAAACTGATCCAACAGGCCTCGGTACATTTTTGAAACTCCTGGATATACCGCCAAGGCTGAGCTATAGAAATCACATAGAACTCCCTCACGCATTGCCTCTGGGACAAACAACCTTCCATGGAAAAGCATCTGATGTCGGTTGTCCTCTAGCCATCCCTCTGGAGCATTCCCCTGATCGACACGATCCCGCATCACCTCTGCCTCGGAGTCCCCCCACTGAGAATCTTCCACCTACTGCGACAAGGAGGATTGCACCATCATCTGGAACAAACAGCCTCTAACACTTTCTTCCCTTGCATCTAAGTTCAGGGCAGCCAACACTCCCATTGCCTTCCAAGCATAAGCGGATTCCCAAACCACTTCTTTATGTGACTTCTTGCTCAAGGCATTAGCCTCAACGTTGCCCTTACCTTCAGTGTAAGAGATCTCGAAGTCATAGTCTTGGAGAAACTCGACCCATCTCCGCTCCCATAAGTTCAGGCCACACTGGGAGAAGATATAATGCAGGCTCTTGTGATCTGAGAAGACCAAAAAGAGCTCCCCAAAGAGGTAATGCCGCAAAAAATTCAGTGTGAACACTACGGCTGCATGCTCTAGGTCATGGGTGGCATAGTTACGCTCGTGAGGGTGTAACTTCCTAGACCCATAACAAATCACTCACTTATTCTACATCAGAATGCACCCCAGACCAAGGCCAGAAGCATCCCAAAACACCTCATATAACAACCCTTCCTCTGGAAACCTGAGTACGGGAGCACTGCCCAACATCTCCTTTAGGTAGTCAAAAGCTTTCTGGCACTGCTCGCTCTACAGGAAGACCTGGCTCTTCCTCATCAAAGATGTCAAAGGAGAAGCAACTCGAGAGAAGTCCAAAAAAACCTCCGATAGTAACCTGCTAACCCCAAGAAACTACGAACTGCTGCCACGCTCTTGGGTGCTGCCCAAGAAACAACTGCATCCACCTTCGACGGGTCTACTGACACTCCATGCTGAGACACCACATGCCCAAGGAAGTGTACTTCTGGTGTCAAGAACTTACACTTCGACAATTTCCAGTAAAGATGGTCGTGTCGAAGGGCTTCCAAGACTTCCCTAAGATGATCAACGTGCTCCTCCTCTGATCTTGAGTAGTTCAGGATGTCGTCGATAAACACAACAACGAACCTATCTAGAAACTCTCGGAAGACAAAGTTCATAAGTCCCATGAACACAGCTGGTGCATTCGTAACTCTAAACGGCATTACTAAAAACTCAAAGTACCCATACCTGCACCTGAAAGCCGTCTTCGAGACGTCACTGTCCTTCGCCCTCAGCTGATGATATCCCGATCATAGATCAATCTTATTGAACCAACCTGCTCCTCTCAGTTGTTCGAAGAGATCATCTATCCTTGGAAGGGGTTAACGGTTCTTGACCGTTACCTAGTTCAGCCTTTGGTAGTCTATGCATATCCTGAGACCACCATCTTCCTTCTTTACGAACAAAATTGGAGCACCCCATAGTGACACGCTGGGTCGAACAAAACCCTTCTCCATCAGATCGTCAATCTGAATCCACAACTCCCGCAACTCCGAAGGTGCCATCTGATAAGGGGCCATTGAAATCGGATGGGCACCAGGTTGTACGTCTATATCGAAATCAATGTCATGTCGGGGGGTAGAGTCACAACCTCCTCAAGAAAAACATCAAGGAACTCCCCAAAAACCTCTGGGACATCCATCATCTCTGTATCAGCTGGAACCACTGATAACCCGCCCAGCAAGGAAATGAGAGGCTCCACACGCCGACTTCCCACCTGATAGATCCTCTCACCAACAAAAGATATGCGTTGCCCATCCACATCCGAGAACACGACTCTTCTCTGGAAGCAGTCGATATCAACACTAACAGAAAACAACCAGTCGATGACTAGGATGACATCGTATGGTAGCATTTGTAACAGAAGATAGTCTCCACAAGATCGATGTGGTCCCAACGTCAGCCCACATCCCAAGCAAACACAAGATATGCTGGTCTGCCCCCCAATTGGTGTACTTAGTACCAGTGGCACAGAAAGTCTCTGTACGTCTAATCCCAAATCATGGGCTAGAATAGGTGCAACAAAAGAGTGCGAGGATCCCGAATCGAACAAAGCAGAAACAAGAGTGCTGAACAAACAAATCGTACATCGTACCACCTCTGGTCCCACTGGAGTTGCCATCTCTACTGCGTGAAACTATCCACGCCCAGCTCCTCTGCCTCTCTGATGTCGTCCACTTCCCCGACCATGCCCTGGTCTAGGTCCATGAGGAGCACCCTGAGGTCGTCCTCCTCCCGCAAAGTCTTCCCTCAGAGGAGCATGGTCTTGCTGCTGCTGGAAGGGCCTCACTGGCAACTGATGCATCTGAGGTGGGCGCTGAACCTACGCACCTACACTTTACTGAGCTCGGGTCGGGCACCGACTCTGAATGTGCCCGAAACCTCCACAAGAAAAACACCTCGGTCCCAGGCTCGTGGAAAACGGATGAGGACCCGAAGATCTGAACTGGAACTACTGGGGCCTGATCCCCACTGTCCTGAACCTGGAAGGTCCTGTTGTAAGAGACCTGCTGCTGACTGCCTTCCCCTTCGACCAACCTGGCTGAAACACCTCACGTGGTGCACCTCCCAGCGAGTGCATCCTCTCTACGACCTCTGCCTTCTTCTGCACCGCCATCTACGTCGGAAGGGTGAAGGGGGTGACAGCATACTGGAGCGAAGGACGTAGCGCCTCCTCCAAACGTCTTGCCCGAGACTCCTCATCCAGAAAGAGATCTGGAGCAAAGCACAGGAGATCCTTGAACTTGATCCCCATCTCTCGTACCGTCATACTCCCCTGCTGAAGGGAGAGTAACTCCTGCCACTTCTCCACCTTGATCATGG
Organism: Viscum album; assembly: GCA_963277665.1. Lineage (NCBI taxonomy): Eukaryota > Viridiplantae > Streptophyta > Magnoliopsida > Santalales > Viscaceae > Viscum > Viscum album. Next base: position 1,880,969,561 of record OY728161.1, read on the forward strand.
AAGAAAGTAATTCATCTCGAAATTACTTCTCAAAGTCAGCCTGCGGAACCTCTGCCTCTATCCTCTCTCCGAGGTAGAGGGTCCACCATTGTCGCACCGCACCTCTCAGCTGATTGACTACTAGGGGAACCCAGTACTCCCTCGGAGCACAGATCAAGGTAAAAGCAATCCTTAGCTCCTCAAGCCACCCCTCCATCTCCGTATCTGAAGTACTACCCTCGTACTTCTTGAGGGTCTGCTGCTGGAAGGAATGAAGAGTCTTCTGCCACTGGCTATCTTCCTCCTCTCGGTCAATCCTCAACTAATCAACCACCTGGATTTGCTGGGCCTCAGCCGTTTAAGCCACCCGGGGACGACGTCCAGGAGCCATAGCTGTACGGTAAACAAAGATCGCCTAAGCCCAAGTAGTAAGGAAATTTCTCAAAGTTTTAATTATCATTTTAATTCAATTTATTTCCCAGAACACCTAAATTAAGTAAAACATAATCATGATGATGCTTGTACCTTCCCTGGGGTCTCTACCCTGCAATCAATGTAGTCTCACGTGGTCGTTCGGTAGGCTCAGAGTCCTTGAATCAGATCACGGGGGGGGGGGGGGGGGCAAAATCTCGTGTCCTAGCCGGTATTCCCTAGACTATGTCACGAACCAAGATTAACTAACACTGTTGCCCTACCATCCCATGCAATCCCCACTATTCCTAACTCCAGACTTCATCCTATCTCTCAACCATCAGCTCTAATACCATTCTTTCATGACCCCATCCCACCAAAGATGCCCCTCCTGAGCTAGCAATGGTGAATGGGAGATAATGACCCCCGAGTCCCGCCTCCAGTAGGCCCCGGGTTGGCGTCTATCACCAAGGGTATGAGTTGTCACAAATATGGGAGGCATTACCCTTTTTATTATTTAGGATCGGGAAATAGGAAGCGTCAACCACCAAAAAGGAAAAGAGCATGTGTATAGAAATAAACCGAAACCTATCCCACATGCATGTTTAAACAATTTTATAACAAGGTATAAGTACAAGAAAGCTCAAGAGTACAATACCAAAAGAAAACAAGAGAACAACAACTGCAACAACTCCAACTGCCTAACTAGTAGGGTCCCGTACGGCCCTGGTAGTCCTCCTAGAAACCTGAAAGTAAACGTAGTGTGAGCATATAAGTATACTCAGTAGGGAATCCTAAAGCTCTCGTGCACAAGTGGGGAGATATCCTAATGTCCCGTGAGAACAACAGAAGAAACCTAACAAGGAAATCTATCCACCCAACCTCACCAACAACACTAACCCATACACAATCACAACAGGTAGTAGTAGTATAAGAACAAGAGTATTGGGTACCCCGCACCATTTCCCATTAGTTAGCTGAACATCATGATGTTGTCACACTCTCCCCGCTCGCACACACCTGGGCCTCACAACCACGTATCCCGCCCGCACAGACCTGGGCCTCAAAACCACACATCCCGCCTGCACACACCTGTCCCTCACCACCACGTATCCCGCCCGGACACACCTGGGCCTCACAACCACAACCACATCCCCGCCCGAAGACACCTGGGCCTCATCTCGAAGATTCTTGGGAACAGTAATAGTAACAGAACTCTCGCCCGAAGACACCTGGGCCTGAAATCGAAACCTACCTGAAGATTCTTAGGTGTAAGGTCGCCTCAAGCCATTATATCCTATAAGCCTGCCCGAAGAGTCTTGGGCCTAATCACCCCAATCGAAACCTACCCGAAGAGTCTTGGGTGTATGGTCACCTCAAGCCATCATATCGCAGGGGAGATAGAGTAGGAAAGAGCTAGTAAGTATGGGAAAACACCCTCTCCCATGAAATAGCAGTGTTCGGCACTAAGTGCTCAACATGGGTGTGGTGCGATAAAATACAAAAGATACAGATATATATATATATATATATACCAAACTCACAGCCAAACCTATGGCTTCTAAAAATATAAACTGAGCACGTGCCTAGGCACTACTACTACGAAGCATGCATACAACAAACAACCCAACCCCCTTTAGGTTTTCACATTTCTGTAGAAAATAGTTATTTAGTTCCTTCACTACTGGGCAACTATCCACAACTAACCACACCAAATGTTTGTAAAACATATCCCTGCAATCCACAAAACAGGTTAGGAAAAATATAAGCAGCACAACAAAGACCCTCTTGTCAACCAACCAACCCCATTTATTATTATTTCCGTTTCATTACCACGCCCCACCATTCATTAATTCTTCCACTTTTATATATTAATCACAACCCATAACCCGTTCACATTAAAACCGAACCCTGCAGCCCTACTTCCAACCGCCATAACCAATACCACACCAAAACCACACATCATCATCCCTTTAATACCATTTATCACAGCCCCACTTCCTATCACCATCACAACATCACACCAACACGAAAACAGGTCAACCACATCCCTTCTGTTCTCTTGATCCAAAACAAACCACAAAACACCCCCATCACATGCCATGTAACCAAGCCAACACCCACATGTTCATTATTACATTTTGTTTAACCAGGGTGATCACAAAAGGGTTCCAGATTTCAACAGTCAACTTTACGTGATTAACCAATTCCACAATCCACAAGGTTTCCACCCATAATAAAATCTAAAAGGAGAGGGCAAAATTTAATTGTTTAAGCAAAGGCCCCCAACGACCGTGATTTTTAGTAGGTAGAAGCTCATTCTAATAACAACATAATATCACATGATATAAGGTAACAGCAATCACAACTCCCCATCCCCGTTATATAAGCCAGTTATTATCTTGATTAAACCGGTTCAAAAGTGTTTCATGTAAACCAGAGAACACCCACCCCACATGATGCACAAATTAGAGAGACGAAGGTAAGATCCCTACCTCAAAAGGTTCTTGATCGCAACACTCCTCCGGATCAACTTTAGAAGATGTTCGTCAGCGTCCCGGAAAAACCACCTCGGGTGGAAAGGAAGAGCCAAAGGAAAGACAACGGATCTAAGCTCGGATGTTCCGCCTCATCGTTACGATCTCGTGGCCGCTGACGGATCGTAAATTGGAGCTCGGATGAAAAATTTGTGGAAGAAAGAGCCTTCTAGTATCTTGAGAGAGCTCTACTCAGAGGAGAGGGGAGGAGGGGTGTGAGTTGAAAGGAGGAGGGGACCCCTCCTTTTATTGGCATGAAAAGAAAAAGTACACGGCGTGTACTCGGCCATTTCCACATGGTCTCCACGTGGCCTCCAACGCGGATCCACGACCGTTGACTGGTCAACACACAGTTTGAAGGTAACGCAGACGCAGTGAAGGACTACACGACGTGTAGATTAGACACACGGCGTGTACTCATTTATTGCACAGGGCAAGGACACAGCCTTCACATGGCACACGGCTGACGACTAGTCAACACATGGTAAAACATATGTGGGGAGGGACTACACGACGTGTAGTACTGGACATGCGGCATATACCCATTTTCTCGACACAGCAAAGACGCAGCCATCCACACGGGGTATACCCGGCAAGGGGTAAACGGCATGTAGTTTCAAAATTCTGGAAAGTGTGGGAAAAGTCTATTTTACACTCTAGAACACTTGTTGCCTTATTTTTGACAAAGGAATGGTCGGAGAGGTCTGGGCCATTATAATAATCAAGGGTTGATTCACTATATGGAGAGTGATTTCTCTCTCATGACAATTTATGTTGGCTCTATATAGGGAAATCCAATCCATGAAAATAATTACATCAAATTCCACCATAGGAAGTATTATGAGGTTAGTCTGGAAGTTAAATCCAAAAATTGTGACAGGGGAGGATTTATATTCCTGAGATGGAATATTTTACCCATTTTCTATTTTCACCAACATCTCTACTCCCATTCCTTGTGGTGATGTTTGGATTGTTCTACTAAACTTTCAGGATATAAATGAATGTGTTGAACTATAGACAAGAACCCTACCTTTAACCTTTTGATTATGGTTCTAATTTATCTGATATAGACTTAGGTATTAATAATTTTAAACTATTAACAACATAATGGAAATACAATGACATTATAGGGATAAATTATAAATGACATTTATCACCTTAACATATGAGTTTCTAGGCTTCAGTCTATGTTATCCACGATATAATTCCTAACATAAATTATTATGGGAATTTTTTTGTTCCCTTAATAATGGTTCTTACTAAGCCTATTAATTTAACAATAATATCCCTCAATAGTGTTGAACCAATAGTTCAAGAAGTCTCATTATTGTGAACCAGTTGCCGTTCGAGTCTAGCTCAAAGCAGTTTTTTCAGGTTTTACCACTAGATACATCTGTGTCGAAGCCACCACTACATGTTTGCATCCAGACAAAGATGAATTTTATTGATTAACCACTTAATCAATACTCACAAAAATTTAGGGGTTCTTTTTTCATACTTAATCTTATCCCTAAGTCTTTTAATTGAATTTTATAATCTTAATCCCAGAATAACTAAAGCTATCCTCTGATACAAACTATAAAGACCCTTCTCTTTATTATACATTTAAACTTGATTTATTACATAAATGTTTACTTACTACAACTTAGAAGATTCAAAGGTCTAGTGACTTTGGGGATTGGAAACAATATATAACAACTTAAAATAAGAAATACACATCTTTATTGAAAACGTCTTTTACATGACCACAACATTCCTTCATACTTATCATTGCATGGGATAACCTCAGGACATAAATAAGAAATGGGTGAGCTATAAATCTCTGTAAGGGAGTAAAAAAGTCATAACACGAAGAAAAAAATACATTTTAGGAAATAGACATATCAATGGAGCATAAGAAAAATGTGAACATAAAGGCATGATATAACATGATTATCATAACATCGAAATATGGGAACAACTTAAAACACTACATCATTAACATAAAGGAATCATTTAAACCCCTATCCCAACATGATGAAAAAATTCATATAATTTAATTAGGTAAATTCATATCCCAACATGACGTATTATGATATTAAATATTACCCAATGCATTGGATCACTATTAGGGTGCACCCTTCACAAATATTTCAATCTCATGATTTAGTGAGACACATAGACCATATAACATGGATTCATTAATCGTCATAATTTATTACACAATTAAATAATGTGGAATAAATACATGTAATACCCCGATCACTATGTAAATGTCCATGAAGGAGAATATCCTTCATAGAGGAATGAGTATGGTATTCACTACATGGTGAGTTGGGCATAGAAAATTGTGGTAAAATTTCTACAACAGAACGATGTCATATTAAAATTCATAAAATTTGTAGATTAGATAAAAAGAGGTCTCTCATCATTTATACATGAAATTTATAGTTATATGATCATTTAATATAATATCACAATATTTTAAATGTAATTTAAGATGCATAATACAAATCAAGTGCTTGAAATGGAAATGAGAAGAGAGAAATCCCTTATAGAATTTCGACGTAGTAACGACATAGGTAAGGGTATAAATAGGGGAGGATAAATGATATATCATCGAAATAACATAAAATGGGAAGTGGGGATTTGATTCTAAAATGATTAAAATATAACCAATTGAAATTATAAAGACAAGTTTCTAACAAGGTTCTTGAATTTAAAGGAAGAGAAACACGTGAGGACCCCTTCTGGAAATTCTCCATGGTAATAAGTGTTCAGAAGGGTTCATAAGAGAGATAAACGAGAGTAAAATCAGATCTCATCATTTATAAATAAAATGGTAAGTAATTAGGATATTTAATAAAATATTCCAACATAGAAATAAAATAATTTAAAAGACATAACAGGAAAATAATGCTTGATAATAGAGGAGGGTGGAAGATCCCTTACAAAATTTTGGCATAGTAACGACGTGTGTAAGGGTCTAAATGGGAGAGGAAGAATGATACCTCATTAAAATAACATCACATAGAAAGTAGTTAATTGATTGTAAAATGATTAAAATATAACCAATTGAAATTAAAAAGGATAATTTTAAATAAGTTCCTTAAATTGAAAAGAAGAGAGAAAGGTGAGGATCCCTTATGAAAATTCGGCATGGTAACAGGTGTACATATGGGTTTATAAGAGGGATAAATGAGATTTAAAATTGATCCCATAATTTATAAATACAATGGGAATTATGTAGGATATTTAATATGGTAACCCAATTTAGGAATAAAAGAAATTAAAAGATATAACATGAAAGGAATTATTGATAAAAGTAGAGGGTGTAAGATCCCTTACTTGGATGTGTAATCCAAAAGGCTTGGGAGAGGCTTCTTGGTAGCTTAGGGGTTCCTTGTGAGGCCTATAGGGAGTATGGCGTATAGAGTGGTTCCTTGTGAGGCCTATAGAGAGTACGGTGTATAGAGTGGTCTAGATTTAAATAGATTTAGCGAATAGTAATGGGTGCTTGGGTACTTTTATATATAAAAGGTGGGAGAATTCTTTATTATTTTGGTTTTGGACCGTACACACTAAAATATTCAAAACCACAAACCATACCATGTTTTTTCCCATGGTTTATAGAAAATGGGAGTGGTATATATTATTTTAAAAGGATAGGGGCAGACTATATTAAAATATTTCCCTTTCTTATGTAGAGGTGAGTCACACTTTCAAGGAAATGATTTTAAAATCTCAAAATATTATATTTATCTTAGAGGATTCACTAAGGATTTCTAAAAAAATAAAATAAACCTAAAATTACATTATATTAAAAGAAATTATATATTTGGTAGAATATACCCTTTATAGTATTTTATTACATAACTATTGGGTCATTAAGATGTTATAAAACCCATTATATATTTATGTGGTATTTAATTTTTACCCTACAATTTGACTATCTGAGAAAATTATGAAAAATTCCCCATGGGATAATTTCAAAATCTTTATTAAAAACATAATATTTATTTTATCTAAATAATTTTCAAAATATGTGAATTTACACTTTTAAAATAAAAAAATTATTGAAAATTGATGGGTTTTGACACAAATAGTTTTCAAACCTTAATAAAAATTACAATTGACTACATAAAAATTATAAGATTGTTTATATTTAATAAAATCAATTTAATAATAAATTTTTATTAAAATATTATTAAATTCTAATATACATTAATTATTAAAAGAAATTCTTAATTGAATTTTAATATTATCTAAGAATACTATATGTTCTTTAAAAATCATTCACAAAGTAAAAATAATAAAATGAATATATATTCATTATTCTATGAAAAACTAATGCACGTAATTATAATTCTAGGGTATTGTTACATATTTCATGATTACACCAGAATACACCCTAAGATTATGGTGTGTGATGGTGAGTATTTCATTTTTCCTTTCAGTGAACATGGTTTGGGTCGTGATCTCAATGATCATGAACTTCTCCCATAAACGGATTCGATCATGATTATGTTGTTGGATGGTGGATTAGGCTTCGTATAAGGAAAAGCCCATAAATGTTATCTCCCATGGAAGCTCTGATAAATGAGATTCATTGGGTACGATACTACTAGTTTAGGACATCACATCCTTTTTCTATGTCAAAAGGATTCTTAAAACCCCTATATTTATACTAGTCATGTAATCTCTGTTCAACGACTATATTATCGACAGTAAGGATACATAACAACCATTTAAATCCAATTGGATATAATAAAAAAATGGGTGAATGTGATTTCTATATCCATAGTAAATGTAAATAAAAGAAAGGGAATTTTATTCATAACAGTTTGGGTCATTACACAAAAGACCAAAACCACTTCCATTAATTATGTTCTCAAGGAATACATTTCAAGAGGTAAACCCTCTTCCTTTTTCTTTTAATTTAATTTTCAATTTATTTATTTCCTTATATTCTCCTCACCTCCTTTGTAAAAATGATCATGATAACTCCAGTATCATCTATATACTGGATTGATATCATGTTAATAGAATATGCTACTTCAAACAAATCTCTCTCTCTCTTTGTCTCTCTTATTATTTAGAAATTAAATCATCATCCATGAGGTGCTAATTTACAACCTTTATGGACGAAGAACCTCTTTTCTTCAATTTTTCCTTCTAGGCTGGTCATAAAACTATTTTTATGGTTGAACCCGTTTCTTAAATATGTATTATGTATTATTTGATGTTCTAAAACTAGTATATATACATAATACTAATTCATATGACAAAACTAGTTTGTAATAATGGAAATATCCCCAAAACAATCTAAATGATTATCACCAATGTTCTATCTAATAAGTCATCCTCATAACATGTAAGAGAATGAATTATATCACAACATAATCTTTTTGATGTTAATTAGTATCATATAAATTCAATTCTGGATAATTATAACAATTTTATATGAACTTTCATACTCATATGTGTACTGATCATGAAAACCAGGGAAACGAATGCCCCTAAGTGATAAATTTGTATCTTATAACTCATCCAAAATGCCATAAATGCACATGAAAAAATTAAAATTAAAAACAATATTTAAGATGTTATTAATTAATTAATTAATGGATTTAATTTTATTATCTAGGACTTTAAGGTCAGGAGAAGAAATCATTTTTACCTAAGGTAAGGGTTTTCTACCCGAACCTCCTTTTTTCTTTCGTGTTACTATTTGTCTCTCTTAATCTCAATTAATTTCTTAATTATTCATATATATTACTAATAAATTCTTGGTGAATGTTTTATATATGTGTACCAATAAGAATACTTGTTTATTCTGTGAGGATTTAAATTTTTTATAAATATCCTTTTTAATTATTCACGAAAAACAAGCTCGATTCAAGGAAAATTCTCAAATTCTTATACATTTTCAAGTGAACTCTACAGTACTTTTCAAACCACAATTATGTTTCTAAAACCAATCATTTCATAATGAAAAAATAATTTATTTCAATTCAAATTTTATGAAAAATGTTTTCCAAAAGAACTCTTCTTTTCAAGTGAAAGTGTATTTCTCTCAAAAATTCCTCAACGATTTTATTAGAGTATTTTGGTCTCTTTCAAAAAATCTGTTAAATTTTATGTCTTATTGAGGTTAATATCTTATTTTTATCATATAACATATTTTATTATGATAATTTTGACAATTTATGTTCTTTATTGATACCATTCACCAAACTATTCAGAATGGTTAGTGTTTCTATGATCAGATTTGGGAAACTTATTTCATAATTTCATGTTATTTATGTTTATCCCCTTTCATATGAGAAAATAATTGGACATAAAAAGTGTTGTGTGGGGCCCAATATTTCCCCTAGATACCTTTTTAGGTCTCATGAGACAAAACAGAATTGGGTTTAGGTGAGACCTTACCCTAGTATTTTTAGACATCTTGGTCGAGGCTATGATAATATGGTTCAAATGTCTGTAATTATGCATTCCCTCATTATGATAAAAGTAATTGATAAACCGTGTGATTATTAAACTAGTAGAATATAAATGTTCAAGTTTCATTCTCTTATGATCATTTATATGGGTTTATGTAATCATGTTTGATTCCTTCCATATTATGCTCAAGTTTATTTTTAAAGGCATGTGTTTTTAGTTATTCACCATGCCTAATGTTTATTTTTTGGATAACTTCTATTGTATTACATACCCTTACAGAAATATGAGCTCACCCCATTATTATATTTTATTTTTTTCCCAGAATGAACGTATTAAAATAATTATAAATGACTAATAGGAATAATTTAAGAGTTTATGGGTTTTTCAAATGGATTAGTAATGTTGTTTTTCATTCAAGTTGTAATCTAAATATTCTATTTGTATCTGGTTTTCCAAACTACTAAAAATTGTTATCCTTCGGGATGTGAATTCTTTATAAACATAGAAATGTATTAATATAAGGGACAATATCTAGGAAATTAGGCTCTAAGTCATTACAACTATTCCAGATCTGATGGGGGATTGATCTCATTTTTATGAAGTTGAATTTTTTATGATTCCATTTTTGGGGTTGGGTTATTTAATGACGCCTGACTTGAGTTTTGTGTTTTTTTATTCCATTAAATCTCCCAAACCCAAAAATTAATTCATAAATATTCTAATTTATCGAAACAAGATCGATCCCCCATTAGATCTAGCACAGTTGTATGGACTTAGACCCTAGTTTCCCTGAGTTGGTGAATTAAAAATATTTTTCTCTCTTCTCTCTCTTCTTCTCTATTTTGTAATTTCCTTCATCATGTAAATAAAAAAAATATTTTGTCACATTTTCTAATCTTCATGCATGATCTCCTACCTCCGAACATAGAGGAATTATTTTTGGAGCTAATCATAGGAGTTGATTCTTAAAGCTTTCTAGATACCTAATATCTTCTCAATTGTTTATTTCTTTATATATATTCATTAATTGGAAATGTGAAGTGAGTATTTGTGACCACACATTCATTCATGGAATGGATTTTCACTTTCTTATTTGTGTGGATGGATATATACTATGTTGATAAATTGATCACACATTGGGTAAGGTTGAATTTTTATAGTAAAAATATTTAATTCTGTGATAAGAAGTATAAGGGTCAAAATTGTTTGATTTTAGTTACTTCTTCATGAAATTTTTATTTAAAATTTTTATTCCTTTTGCAGTTTCATTATTCACATCAGAATCTGTAACATGATTGATTATGTAATCATTTCTTAAAGAAATTTTGATCAAATGAATCTTGAATGTGGATTTATAGATGAATCTTTCTTCAATTGATTTAAACTCATAGCGTGGGAAGTTAATTTGGTCATTCTCCTAGAGCACTACAATACTTTTTCCATGAACAGATAAATCCTTTTGAACCTTATTGTTGAAAATTTCCTAAAACTTGTTTTGTTTTTTATTATCATTATAATTTATTGTGTTGACTGATTATTCATTAATTTTTCGCTTTATCATCACTGTTTCTTGTTTTCTTTGTGTCTTTGAAATAGAAAAAAATAAAAAAAAAATTAAATTTAAAAGTAGGGAAGACACACTACCTCCTGGGAACTTACCTATGGGTTAGACATTGCGATATATCTAGGTAATTTTAAGCGTATTCATGATTGTTTGTAATATATACTATCAAAAATCTGTGAATTTTCGGGAAAGAAAAGTTTGTTTTAGTGATTCTTCAATTTATATTTCTCCATTTAAAAAAATAATTAAAATTTAAAAAAATGAAACCTTCTCTACGATCATAAGACCAGTTAGGATTTATTACTTATAAAGTCATGGAAAATATCAAATTTTAAGTGAATATGATTTTCTTAAACTTATTACAGATTATAAAGAGTTTATGAAACCTTCTGTGAAAGCCATTCTCAAATAACTTAAAGAATTATCACATTTTTCTCTAAGTATTATCCACAAGTGTTCCACCAAGAAGAGAAAATCCTACCATTAGTTGATGAGGATATTTAAGAGGATGAATCATCACTAAAAATTAAAAATCTTCCTTATAATGATAGTAATATTAGTTGGAAGTATATGGGATATTTTGAAATTATATAAGTTGTAATTTTTTTAAAAAAAAAGTATTTTCATATTTTTATTATGATGATTTTTATAGCACTTAATTACCTTCTAATTTTTTCATAAAAGATTCGGTAGAACCAACTCATGATATCATATCTTATTCATTATAAGACATCATTAATGAGGAGTTTAGTTTTTAAGAGAGGATATGGGAGTTTTAATATCTCACTACAAATGAAAAACAAATTCAAGGAGTAGCAAAAATTAATAAACTAGACAAAGTATACCAAATACAGGGAGTTTTAGTCTTTCTGAAATATTATTTCCTTTTGTTTGATTCTAATTTTAAAGATGTCATTTTTAATAATGATTATCCAAGTGAAGGTTTTTTGGAGTGCAATAAACTTCATTATTTCTTGGAGGGGCTTGAGAATGATTTCGTTGTATTTGATGAACAAATTTTGAAACTCTCACATGCAATTGTCCATCTATATTTGGGAGTGATTGAAGAGAAAGAGGTGGTTTATGTGAAGTTCACTATTTCATAAGTTGATGTTGATAAAATTTTGTTTAAAAATATGATTTTAGAGAGGCCTTTAGACTATAATAATAATCGCATCCAATTTTTTTACAACCCGTGCACAATATTTCTTTAGTTGAAGAAGATAGAAGACACCATTTTTCCCACATCTCATTAATCCATGAAAGTTATGAATCCCTTGAAAGGGAAATAATGGATGATGCAATTGGGGTCTTCCAAAAGCTATACTATTTGGTCACCGAAGCTAGAAATAAATGGATATGGTGGTTCTTGAGCAAGAAGTTACACCCCCTGTCTGATTGGGGATAAAATAAAGGTTTTCCATCTATAGAAAATCTAAATACAACACCTCTTAGTGGGTTAAACCCAATATTATCTTTTTTTTCATTTTTTTAGTTTTTAAATGTTTTACTCTTTTTATAATAAATGTTTTTATTTTCTTTTGTAGAATAAAAATAAGATAGTATTTTCCATGGAAAGACATCCAATATCATGCATCATCTTTCCCACTTTTAACTCTTAAGTTGTATCCTTGTACACTTAAATTTCAAGGAATTCAAATTAATTTTATATACTAAAAATTAAGGGTGGGGGAAGGGTACACATTTTTTATGTTTCTCCTGAAGTTTTGGAGATTGTTGAATTAATGGTAACACCCCAAAATTTTAAAATAAGAACATTTTATTTGATATCATATATGACACACAACGATAAGTGAATTATCGAATATAATATCCAGATAAATTTAAATATAATTACTGTTTAAAATAATTTCAGTATATATCTTTCAATGAACACAATGCATAGTTATCTTTCATTACACACAAAAAGACGTTTTTTGATAGCTTGGTTAACATACAAGACCGAGTTTTACTAAGAAACAATATATTATTATAAATATTATTATTTATAATAATATATAACATAACTATAAAATTAGAGGTCAAGAATAATATTAACTAACTTATTAAAATATATGGTTTATAAAAATAAAAAACGAATTCATTGGAAATAAATTTATTAGAAATGAATATAAGAACCAATTAAATATAAAGGAAATATTTTTATTCTTACAAAGGTGTATTATCCTAATAAATTACATTTATTATTGTAAGTGAATGAAATTAATGAATACATATATTATCTATTAAATATTATAGTTTTTATATTCATTCAATAGGTTTGATAAGAATAATACAGAAAATAAATATATTTTTATGCTTAAAAATTATATTTTTCAAAAAAGTCAATTTTACAGCCGTTTAATAGAGAACCTATTTTAAATTATTTTTTAAAAAATAGTATAAATTTTATATGTCAATATAAAATTTATTTTTTAAATAATAACATGAAAATTAGGTAAGGGTGATTTTGTTTGTATTTTTCTATGAAGTTTTATTTTTTAATGAATAGTGAAAAATACTGAATTTTAATTCAAAACTTATTTTTCATCTAATTTATTTATAAGGATAAATTATATGTATTATTGGTTTTAAAAATTAATTATATAATTTTTTTGAGAATCAATCAAATTTCTATCATTGGAATCAATTTCACTTTGAAACTAAATATAAAAACAATGTAAACTTTTGAACATCTTACTTTAAAAACTCGCTTTATCAACCCCTAAATAAGGATTAAATTTAAATTAACTTCTTCCTATTATATGATTCGAATTTAAAAAAATGGAATAAATATTTATAATAATCATAATTTATAATGTCTAATATTTTCATCTGAGTTTTTGTAAAAACAATTTATTGAATGTGATTAAAATTAATTAAAGTTATATAGAGAAACACTAGCTAATCCAGGGACTAAAAATTAATATTAAGGGACAAATGACATAGAAACATGTATAAAATCCATTTTATAACCACATTTATACCCTATAATTAATTGGATCTAATTTGTTTCATTATTAGAACCACTGTTTTTTTAAATGTGGGTGGATTTCCCTTTAAAAAAATATATAGAAATGCCACCCCCCCTCTATAAAAAGGAACCCACCCATCCCACTTATTCACACCTGTCAAGAAACTTTTTATTGACCAAGTTATTCACATATTGATCATAAAAATCCGTCCCCTAATCATAGATTCCACCATTTGTGAAATAATCCATCCAAGGAATCCCTTGGTTGCAAACCAAAAGGAGTTACCAAAATTAGAGGTAACATCCTTCCTCGGGATCTTGTTTTATTTTCATCCTCTACCCCCTAAAATCCTATTATTCAATTATTATATAATTAAACAAGTATAATCAATATAATTATATATTTTAATTATATTCTTTCCACCTGCACTTACATACACATCCATCTAATTGGTAACAAACATACTATTTATGTGTATGGAGAACTACTACCTCACAAAATAATGTTATTTATTTTTCACTTACCACCTATCATGGTTGTTAATTATAATAGAATCAGTATTTATGCATGATATATATTATATTTATAATTCCTTCATTCATATGTAATTTCTATATAACACATGCCTTTTATGATTTCTATTTTTTTGGGAATACGATAACATTTTTTGAGAAAGTGTGGACTATTGCCTCCAAAAAGTGATGTGATTCATTCACACTATATATATAATGTATAATGGAATGTTTTAATAAACCTATATGACATAAATATGATACATTAATTATAATATAAATATATATAATTTAATTTTCTTTCTTTTAATATGAAAAAATGAAATTAACGTTCATGCGAACGTACGACCTACCGTCTTTATGAACGATCCATTTCATTTCCTATCTCTAAATATAATGGATTATTATAAATATTTATATAATTAACATATATGACATTTAAATAATGTTTTAAATTTTGGAGAAGATGAAACCATGACAGGAACAACCAGTAACAATTCAAAACATACTTGAGAAACTAGGCAATTGACATTTATAATATTTAAAATAGTGGAATATTACTAACAAACGAGTAATAAGATATTATAAAAAGATCATATATGATATAATAAATATTATTATGATTATATAATATGTTAGTAGCATGTTTGAAGCCATTATAACTTAATTTAAAGAATATTCTTCTGAAAGGAAACACAAGGTAAGAGTTTTTTATATCACTTTTATCATCCATGTGCTAAATATCATATTCACCAATTATTTATATTTTGTAGTGTATATACTACACATTTTTATATATAATATTATGATTTTTTATATTAATGGTATTTTTGTATTCAATTTTAATTATTTCTTCTAAGGGTATTTGAGTTAAATGTTACCAATTGATAAATAATTCCACAACCTGATTCCTTTTCATTAGGTTATATTACTTCCCCATTATCATTAATATTATAAGATAATGTGTTTAATCAAATTTTACTATATATTTATATATTTACACCTATTTTATGTGTATTTAAATTTTACACACATAATCTATTTATTTATTTATTCTCACATCGAATTTATAGACATTTCAATGGTTTACTTCAGAATCACATTTTATTCAGGATTATGTATAATTGAATTACCATGAGAGTAAATTATTTCATAATTGTTTAGTAAAACATTTCAATTCCTTCCCATATCATTATTTATAAAATTTTCAAGTAATATTATAATTTTTTCATTCATTTTTACTCAAAATGTTTTAGAAAATGATTTTAATAAAACCTTATTTTATTTCTCTCTTTATTCGGAGAAACTATTTTTTTTGAAAACCATTTTTTTAAAAAATGGTTTCAAAAATATTTTTATCATTTCCAAAATGATTTATAAAATGCAGTTTATCTTTTTTCATTTTACAAATGAATTCAATGTAATCTTCTTAAAACTTTAAGAACAAGGAATTTTATAACCTTTTTACCATGTAAAAGGAATGTTTCTTTTTTCCATGTACAACATGTACATATTTACACATTGTTTCTACTTTTAAGATTCATTCACATGTATAAAAGGTTAATTTTTAACAAAAATGGTTTCATAATTAATTTAAAATGAATCGTATTTTTAAATTTTTTTCCAAAATGAAAAGGAAATTTTCATGAAGAATGTTTTTAGAAAATTAATTTGATAGTAAAACTTATTATTAATGACAAAAAACCTTTATCCTTACTCCCCATGGAATATTTTTTATTTTTACCATCCTTATTCATCATTTGGATGGTTTATGACTTCTTTGACCAATGACTGTATTGACATTCAGTACCTAGATTCCTTTTTAGTCACCTTTGAGATATTTAAATTCCTATGTTCATTTAACATTGAATTTCCCCAAACTATCCCTGGAATTTATCATTGTTATATTTATTTCCTAATCAATATATAATTTTTAAATATGGTTTTTTAATTTCACAGTTATTTTATTATCTAGGGAAATATTGATAAATATGTATTCTTTATTCAATACAGATATTTGGTAAGACACGATGCTTATTAATTAAATCGATTATTCTATATTAGGAATGCTTTTGACAGATAAGGATAGGTGGGGCCTGAAAATTATATAGCCCCTCTATGCATTGCCCAATTCTCAAGATAAAAATTACTTACATAAATTAAATAGGTTTATACCTATTGTTTTAAAATTTCTTATTAACGTTATTGATGGTATATGTTTACTTGTGTCTGAGACATGAAATCTAATAATTATGAAATGCCTTCATTTTGATTCAATATTTAGTATCCATATGTTTTTCACTTTGAAAATGTATATGGATTCATTTCAATCTTAGTTTATTGATTAAATGGCATGTGTATTCAGTTTATTACTTTTCTATTAATTTTTTCTCTATATGATTATTTTAATGGAATGTGATTCTATTTATTTACCATGGCATATTTTTTACAAACTCCATAATCAGTTTATTTATTTGATGTCATTGTCTTCAGCTATTTTCTTACCATATTGATTATTCTCATTGATTAATTATTGCATTCTTTGTACTTTACCCTTACTAAGCATTTGATCTCACCCTTATTATGTTTTCTTTCCCCATAATTCCACTAAGTGTACTGTGAAATTTATGCAAGGATACACTAGATGGAATAGGGTTATTGTACTCAAAATAAAGAAAAAAATTATGTTGTAATTCATGTATTCATTCTTAATACAAGACTCATGTATGTATCTAGTTTACCAAGATTGTTAATCTCTTTGGTCCTTAAAAATTTGAATCATTTTAATCATTCTAATGTAATGGTAGCAGACATCACCTCCATGCATTCTTGGGTCGAGTTATTGAATTAAATGTGAAACATATGACATTACTAAATTTTATTGAAAATATTTTATGTTATACATAATCAATTAGTTCATGTATTTTAAAATGTCTATTTTTTAATGGTTTGGTGAGAAATATTTAACATAATTTTTTATCATAAACTATTTTTTTAAAGTACCAAATGGATCTATAAGCTGAAGCTATTTGAAATAAACTCTCATACTCAAACTCTGGGTTTTTCAGGTTGTGAACATTAATTTCTTGAATTAATATCTTGTATTTTTCCAATTTTAGGATATGGGAATTCTTATTCATGGGTGGATTACTCTTGTGAAAAAATGGAAGGTGTCTCATTCTTAACTTCATGTATTAACGATTCGAAATAGGGGAGTATAAATTCATATTATGCATCTTTTTTCTACTCTTTTCCATGAAAAAAATAATATGTTATATGTTTTTGGTGGGGTATTTATAATTGAAACCTTATTATTTAAGGTCTTTTTCATGCTAAAATTAGTTTTAAATCTTTCTGTGTCTCTTATACTTATTAATATATACATGTGACAAAAATTTGGCATGCAGGACTATTATTAAAATTTAATAAAAATAATTGTTGAACATTAAATGTTATCATACATAAACATTGAAAACCATGAAATTGAAATGATTTTTTTAATGTAAGAACCATTGAGTAACTTTTTTATATATAGTTCTTGTTTTTTGTAGTAAAATTATTTGTTATAGTACTTGTGACCCTTTTTCATGTCATTCAAAGATGGAATGAAAAAAATTGAACTAAAATACCTATTTTTTTCTTTCCCATTGAGATTAAACATTGGGGAAAATTTTGAGTTTTTAGTGTGGGGAAGGTTTTTTTAAATAAAGATAACTTTTATTTCTTAATAATCCTATTATAATCCCTTAAATTTTATAAAATTATGAGTTTATCAAAATATTATCGACATTTTTTATTGGTCAAAAGTTTTGTCATGTTTGAATATTTTGATTCCACTCTGAAGTGTTTATTTTTTTATTACTCCATGGATTTAAATAAAAGAATAATTTTATTAACCTCTTGAAAAAAAATTAAAATTTTTTTTGTGGAATCTTATAAAAATTTAATTGGACTTAAAAATTTTAATTAAAATTAAAATTATAATATATGAATCCACATGGACAGTGAGTTGAAAATTTTAATCTGGGTTGAGCCACAAATTCTTCATTATATCATTATTTAATTCATTAAGCTTATGGATGGACTATTCATCTTGATTTTAATTATTAAAAATTCCCATATAAGTATAGTACCTAATTATTTTTCCTTTTTATTATGTTATTTAGATCACTTATAGGTAAAAAAGTTTGAACTTTGAGTAGGATGAAAATTGAGATTTAGTAATTCTTTTTAAAAAAATAAACTTCAATATCTTTTGTAAAACAAGAACCTAATTTTTCACTAATTTTTTTAAGGGGGAAATTAAATTATTTTCTTGATATTGTCCATGTAGTAAAATTTATTAAAAAATTTATTATTTTTTCCATTATTGTTTATCACATTTTATATTTTTTTTCACCATTAAAATTGAATAATTAATTTCTTAAAGGTGAGTAATTCTTAAGTGTGATGGAATTTTATGTGCTACTAGTTCATACAATTTTCCACATCATTTTCATTGTTTTTAAGGTTTAATTAAATCTAAAATGAGTAATTTAGTTTATTTTATTGTATATTTAGATTTATAATGAGTTTATTAATTTATATATTAGATTTATCAGAAAATATTTCTATTTTTCATTATTTTAATAATTTATTAATGTTCAATTTATTTATCAATTTTGATTAATTTTTTTTAATTCATTAATTATTTTTACTTTTTTTATTTTTATACGTAGTATTTATTTCCTTCTATGTTTTAGTTTTAACATAATAATTAATTAATCATTGTTTAAATTTAAATTAATTTTATTTTAATAATGAATCGATATTCTGTAAAACTTATTTTTCATTCATCTATTTATAATTTTTTATTTATTCTTTAGTTAATTAATTAACTATTCTTGAATTTTAAGATAATTGTTTCTAATTTTTTATCTTGTATTGTTGTAATAATTTCATTTCTTGTAATTTGTTTTAATTTTCCATAATTTTTTTTGTTCTATTAATTATTTTTGTATTATTTCTGCTATGTAGAAAAATAAGTGCATCTCCCTTATGAACATTTTCCGCATTGTTGTGTGTATGGTAAAATTCTATCGGGTAAGAGAATCACTATGTGTCATAGAATAAAAATACTTGTTGGGATAAATGTTAATGTCATACGATAAATTATTTCCCATAAGATAAATGTGCCACATGTAAGATAAAAACTCCACACAACACAATGTGTTCATAGGATAATTTTTAATATAATAAAATCATCTAAGGTTATATCTCTTACGAGTTTTGATCTAAACTAGTGGGATAAGCTTAAAAGGTGTACTGAGATGAGGTTTATTCATTTGACCGATGATGGATTTCCAAGGGAGTTGAGCACCACCTCCTTACAAAACTGGATTACAAATCCTTTTACAGATTTAGTATTGTTCAAATCAGATGAACCCTAAATATGGTTTCCACTTGAGTTCATCGGAGCTGATAGCACCACTCGTTTGATCCAACCTATTTTGATATTCTTGAAATCGATGTCGAATCATATTTGAAAATTCAACTTCAATATTGAACCTTATCATGCTGAGGACACAGAACCTAACTAATTAGTGTTTTTGAATCTTGGGCTGATCAAGTTGATTAAAGGTGACAAACATATAGTTTTGAGGATGAGTCAATGTATCTATCACAGGGTAAAGAGGAACTACCCATGACTCAATAAATATCTATCAATGACGATCAGAGTATGATATTTCAAGGAAGGTGATGGAACCCACTTTTGATACTATGTTTCAAGGGCCAAGTATCGAATGAAAAATGGATTGATTGAAGAAGGTTACATCATGGGTTTTTTTGAATTATTTAAGATCATTATCTCCTGGTTTTCAATGTAGTAATTATTGAATATTGTTTGATAGAAATCCACCATTTTATTAATAATGATAAATTGATTTCCTTTAATCTGGGCTCCAACAAATCAACACTACATGAAGATATTTCAAACCATAATTGACATCAAAAACTCTATCATTCTAAGGAACTTGTTTCTCTCTTATGCATCACTAATTTTATTTCATCCATGTCAGAGTAGAATATCCCTTGATTTTTCAAGATATCTTGGGGGACCGATCTCATTTCAATGAAGTTTCATTTTGATGGATCCTTTTTTAGTGTTAGGTGATTTGATTATGCATGATTTGAGTTATATATTTTTTGTTGATGCCTAGTAAATGTGTGATGATAATGGGGGTTCAATTATTATATTTATTACAACATTTATTATTTATTTGAATGCATCCACTGGATTTTTGTGTGATTTTTCAAAGAATTGGGCTATTCTAATTCTTGGAAGACTATAAAAGGAGTTTTGAAGTGGATGGAAGATTGATCATAATTATTTATAAGCTCACGATTTATAATTTTTAATCATGTTTGATTAGTATAAATTATTATTTTGACTAAGTCATTATAGTAGGTTGGATGTGAAATTAATTGTTTTATATTGAAGTCATTTAATGCTACAATAACTTTTCATAAGAAGTTTTTTTCTCACTTGAAGAGGTTGAGTGCTTTGTGCAAATTGTCAAATTGAAGTGTCTTGTTTATTGTCATTTTATAGTTTCTTTTTCATCATTTTTGTAAATAATGCTACATATCTTGGATATAAATCCCTCCATCATTTTGAAAAATTGACTTTCCCTCTCTTATCTCTCTAATTATCTCTTCTATAATTTCCTCCTGATTGTAAATAAAAAATGTCATGTTGTTAGGTTTCCTTGACTTTATGAATGATCTCCTAGCTCTAAACATAGAGGACTAATTTTTTAGAATTACGTCTAAGAGATGAATCTTGAATCTATAAGGATACTGAATATCTTTTCAATAGTTTATTTCATTATCATTCATGGTAATTTGAAAATACGAAGTGAGTAGTTTCACCCACACATTCATTAGTAGGAATGTTTTATCATATTCTTCATTGTATGAAGGTATAGGTCCTATGTCAAGACATGAATCACACATTGGGTGAGTTATAATGTTTAAATTATAAATCTTTAAGTTGGTGATAGTTAGTTGATTGGTAAAATTTGTTTTTTTTAATTTACTTATTCATGAAATAATTTCATTAAAATTGTTTTCCTAATGTTGTTTGATTCATTACATCAAAATCATTCAAAGAGAATTATTCTAGCATCATTTATTCAAAAAACATTAGTTGATTGAATCTTGAAATCATTGATATGAAAGAATCATTCATTCACATGATTAAACTCTTATGGAGGGAGGTTAATCTTGTCATTTTCCAGGTGTTCTATAACATTTTTTTCATGAATGAAGAAATAATTTGTATCATTATAGTTGAGTCTTTACTGGAACTGGATTTGTTCTTGATTATTTTTCTCCTTTTATTTTTATTATTATTCTTCATTCATATTCTACTTTATCTTCCCTATTTCATGTTTTATTTTTTACCTTGAAGTAGACCAAAATATAAAATTATTTTTGAAGTAATACTAGGATAGACACACTTCCACCATCAAACTAACCCATGGGTTAGACAATGTGATATATATCAGGAATAATAAATGTATTCTTGATAATTGATATGATAGGATATAACTAGTACTATCTCTATCAATCTATTTTGTTAATACATCAAGGTAATTCCATGATCAATAGATTAAACTAGTAGCCACACATAAGTAAAATTTCACTTATCATACTCATTATACAAAAGTTAAAAAATATTGGAATGCAACCCTATTCTATTTTAGCTATCATATCTATTGGAACAAGTCAATGTTATACACAAACATATCATATGTCATAAGAAAATTATTGGTAGTATATTTTATAATTCATAATAATTACAAAATCATCAGGATAAACAAAATATAAATTATAGGATTTCAACTTCAATGGGATTTTCTAGTATAAGGTCTTTTCAATCATAATACACAGTTTAAATAATATTCCATGGTTCATTATTTCATTTATTTATAACGATTTATGTATAGAATAAGAGGAATTAATCCACACTGGAGGAAATGAACTTTTATTGATTATGAATTTCTATTTAAATCATATTTAATACAATTATTTTCAAAGAATTTTTTTTATAATGAAGGTCTTACTCTTAAATATTTATCATGATAATGTAAAAATATACTAGTTTTACCATAATGTCAAAATATAGTTAAAGTAGAGTAAAGAAATGATTTATAAAAATTACGTTTGATAGAATCAATTAAAAATTTATGTTATCAACATAAAACCAATACAAAAGATAATAATTTATCAAAGATAAATGATTTATGACTAATAAATGATATGTATTGTATGGGTTATAATTGATATTAAGAAACTAAATTGTTTATGAACCATGTCAGTCACCTCCAACTTTAAAAACTCAATCATTACATTACTGTTGATGAAAACTATTTCCAAATTTTAAGTATGGTTCATTGAATTAAAAATCCTAAAATTTAATGTGGAATGAAGAAATATTATTTATAAATAATGAAGATCCATCAGAATTATATATTGGAAAAATAAATTTCACACTTATTGGGCTTTAATTTTTCTAAAAGGAACATTTTATTTAGTAAACCTTTAAACATTTTAGAAACATTACAGGAAGTTATCTCCCTAAATTAAAGTCTTTCACTACTGAATTTTCATCTATATATATATATATATATATATATATATATTTTCTGGAATATAGTAATGTAATGTAGTAATACATACTTACTAGATATACACATGTAGACAAAAATAATGATATGATGAACAAGTTAATCTTGAAAAAAAATCATTATCAAGTACTGAATCCCATTTAAGAACATGATAAGATTTGATTGTACTAAATTCCTATACAAAAATAAAAAAAGTTTAATTACATGTATTCATATTGTTTATTAGAATAATAAATAAATACTTTATTAAAAATAACTATTCACATGGTTTAGAGAAAATGTTTTCAAATAAAACAATTAAAATTTAAGATCCATTACATAAGTTTACAAAATATCATATTTGAAAAGCACTATCATGTTATATAAATGTATATTTTAAAATTATTTTGATAACTAGTGGAATACATGTCCAGGGAATACACATTAAATTCACTTGAAATATTGATAACACCTACCATAACCATAGTTAATCATTACCAATAAAAATTACACTTTATTATCTTATAAAATCCATAAAATAAGAACCAATAATCATATTACTATAATAAATCAACTACCATAATCAAAGAGAAAAAAATATTCAATATTAAGGGAATTTAAACTCTAAATTATATCCTAAATCACAACAACAAAAATCTCCTACCAACAAAACCTTATCATCCTTTAAATGAATAGAAAAATGATAAAATACCTATAATAATTCATGAATTAAATCACTACTTATCAGAATAGTGACCATTAGAAGGAAATCAACCCATAAAAGCTTATTTTAGAAACTAAGAGATAATGTGATAATTTTTTAGGTGATCTTACCATATGATATTTAAATCAAAAATAAAAAACCACAAACCCGGTGGGAGGTATATATAAGGGAATATTTTATAAGGTATGTAGGAAGGAGGTTAAAGTATTTACAATGATTCAAAATGAGTAATACCCCTTAAAAATCAATTGATCTATAGTTATAAGAGGACGGCATAAGATAATAAATGAGTATCCATAAGAGATCTCTTTAATAAATTGAAAAAATGAAATAAAAATTTAAAGAAAAATAGAGATAAAAGGATTTGATACAAATGAAAAAAATTATCATTAAAAAAAACATTGGACCTATATGGTACCTAATATGGGAAATCGAATAACAAATGGAACCCAAAATAAACATACCAACTACCCCCACAATAGGTACTCTATGTGACTTATTATTTTAATCTACGAGTTAAAAACCCATCTTGACACTCCCAACCCTTCTATGAGACCTCAAAATTCCACTAAAATCACTAATAATCTAATATCCAAACATCATAATACATGACGAAAAAAATATGAAATAATAACTCTCATTTGAATCATAAAATTCTAAATAAACCCAAGGTTTTCATTACCTTAATTTTCTAATAAACAAATCAAAATCCCATGTAAAATAATTTACTAAAAACATTGGTTATTATATATTTTATCTCTAAAATCACTACATATATGTCATAATTATGATATTGTGACATTGGAAGGTATCCTTTTCATAGGATCCCATTATAATAATTTGATATCGATGAGTGTCCTTGTAATAGGACGACTTATAACCATTTTTTATAGTTATAATTCAATGAAGATTCATTTATTTTAGTTGTTCTACAATGATATATTATGTTTCATGTTGGTAATTGCTTTACATGATAATATATTTTTTCCATTATTTTACCCTATATTCTGCCATGATACCTTATGATCCTTTTTTATAACATATATTCTATGCTGATTCATCTATTATTTAAATTTTCTAATTGTTGACTATTTGTTAAATATTTATGATATTATCTAACAAATATTTTATAGAGAATTATTCCTGGATTTGTTAGCATGAATTTATGATACCCTTAATGATTATATAAGTTCACTGATTTCTAACTTCTCCCATTTCCCCAATTATGTAAGAATATTATATACAGTATAAGTTATAAAGATCATGTGAGTGATAGAATGCTCTAAAGAATTATTTATTTAAATGTTATTATATTATATTTCATGTAAATTAAAGGGCCACCGATGAAATTAAACTCATGATTATATGAATTTCATAATTATTAATTAATCATATTAGGTATGAAATTAGGTTATATTATCACACCAAATCCATATGTGTTGTTTTGGGGTTTCATAAGTGAGGAAACCAAACAAATCATGATGATAATATCCCTATGTTTGATAAGGTAATGTTATTTTCATCTAAACTATCCAAGATCAAATTGTGATTTTATTGAAATTATGATCAATCATAAAATTTATATGATGAGAAAAGTATTGAAGAAGGCTAATGGTTTAGTAAAATATGTATATTTTATAACAATATATTTAATGTAAATATTGTGTCATTATTTTAGTGGGGTTATATTTAATAAAATTCTATATTGAGATTTTATTAAACAATGTACTCTTTTTGTATATGATTCTATTTAAGTATAAGGTAAAAATTAATATAACCTCAAACATATATTTGATATCAATTTTGGAAAAACAAATCTTAAATCGAAATTATTTTATAAACATGTATCAGAATATTGGAATTATTCTAAAAAATGATGGGATGTTTTCTATATTAGAGAAACCACTTATAAAGGAATCCATTTAAGAATATATTCAATATGATAAAAAATACTAGATTAATAATAAACAATATACTTATAAATTTTCTTCCCTCATAATTACTTCCATGGGTCCAAATATATCAAAGCAATATGAAAATATAAATGCATACAAGATGATTTTCAACCTCAAAATTATCTATTTTTAACATGATATATAAGAAGATTCATGAGGTTTATAAATTGTTTTTAGTGTAAAATGATTTCATTTACTCCTATTTACACTCAACTGGTCATTATTATTAGGTATTCTAAGTATTTGGGAATTATATTGATCTCAACCTAAACTGGATTTGGCTATTATTTTTATCCACCAGTTGCTGTTAGATAGATTTTGTTTACTAATTACATTCAATAACATTAATTATTTTAATATAACATTAACAAAAATAATCAATATATTTTGGGTAGATGGGTAGATCATAAGGGCACAAAAATTCAAGTACCATGACAATGATACAATAAAATAAAGGTTAATCATTTTGTTGGAGGAAAAAGAATAAAGTCAAGAAGATTCGATGAATCCTATAAATTATAAAGGAGGTATTTCTAAGGATGTAAACTATTTCCATTATTCTAAGGTTTTATATTAAAAAAATAAATTCCAAAAATACCTCATAGAGGATAAAAATCTTCGTTGTGATTCAATATCATATATATAAATATAAGAAAAATTTATTATTCTATTTCAACAAGGTATATGATACCATTTGTAAATTATACCATATTGTGAATATGTTGAAGATTTTATATATTAATGTAATTAAGTAAGTGATTTATAGGTATATTTATAATAATCCAAGAATGGGGTTTTTCTTTAATAAGAAAATTATTTGAAGTCGCTTGATTGATAAAAATAATAACACATTATATATTCCTATATTATTACATTTTATCTTCTTTGATAAGAAAAAACATATAATATATGAATCAAAAATTGTTTATGAGTGAAAAAAATATTTATCTGAAATAAATATATCATAATATAAAATCTAATCCATAACATTATATAATAAATATGATATATGTGTAAGCATTTAAAAAAATTGATACCATCCAAATTAAAATAATATAGACATATATTAAAATATGGAAACAAAAATTATTTTAAATAATAATTTCAGAATGTTTCTATAGATATATATATCATGTTTTAGATTCATATTATATATATTGTTGAATTGGTTTATTGAAAATACTATAAAGGAATCATATGATTTTTTATTTTTGTTCAGTAAGTGTCTGTATCTTAGAATAATATTTTTGAGAAGTATATTTTCTAATAGTCTAGTGGGGTATTTTTAGATCATGTAGTATTTAAAATATAAACTAAAATAATAATAATAATATATAATCTATGATTTACGAAATACCAGTTTAATTTAATTTAAAGTCGCCAATAATATATTCAGAGTACTTGAGAATATTTTGTAATATATTTTGGTAAAGTAAGGATCTTAATATATGTATTATATTGTATTTTATTACCAAAAATCTAAATAAAGGTGTTTATTTTATAAAATTATTAGTAATGATGTAATTTAAATTAATTTTATGTAGCATACATCAAAATACATCACAGTATTTTATATTATGAAGTGAAATTAATTGAATAAAAAGTTAAAGTGTTAAATATAAGGGTTAATAATCCCTATATTTACATTATAGAAATATTATTTGTTAAAGTATATAATCACCCAAAAGTGTTCCATGTGTGGTTTTATTTATAATATGGATATATGGAGATGTATTAGATTTGACAGGGTAATGTAAAATATCTTCATAAAACCAATAAATGTAGAAACAATGGTTTTTAATGCCTTGATTTATTATGATAAGGGGGAATGATGTTTATGTGTATGGTTTTGTCTATATATTCATAAAATTTTTTAAAAATGAGAATTTTATTATTTGGTTAAAAAATATTTCCACTTTATGATTCATTTATAAATATTTCATAAATCTCTAGAGTTAAACTGTAATAACCACTTAGAAGAAAATCTATGAGTTTTCCTTAGTTGATGATCATTATATAATGTCATGGTTTATGAAAGTGTGGTTAGATAACTATAAGTAGTGGACCATATAGAGATACAAAGTCCACTAATTAAACTAATAACATCACCATATTTTAAAATAACACTATGTTTGATAGCATATATAACATGTAAAACCGAGTTTAAATAAACCCCAAAAAATTATTATTTAAATATGACTATTATAATCTAGATGTTAAATTAGTGGGTATAAATAGTATTAACTGAATTGTGAAATTTATCTATAAAGGACATACTCAATACAAATTCACTGATTAATTCTTTTTACATAACTAATCAAATATCAGAATCGTTATTTTATGCTTCAAAAATACGTTTTCTATAAAAATACTATTTTTTATTACTTTTCTGAGAAAATATTATAAATAATTTTTAGAACATAAATAAATTGTATTTAATAAAAAAATAATTTCATTTATAAAGTCATAATTTTAAAATAATCTTAGTGTGAATTTTAAGAATTTTTCTAAATAGTTTGATTTTCTAGTGAATAGTAATAAATACCTACATTTACTGAAAAATGCATTTTTGTCTCAAGAGTTTAAAATTTTACATTTTATTTAAAAATTATTTAAAAGAAAATTATTTTTATAATTTAATTAATAACCCAATTATGTTCATTATAATAAATTTCATTATAGAATTTAATTTAAAACATTCTTTTACACATAGAAAGGAATTTTCCTCAAAAACTATTTTCATTGCATTTGTGCCTTTATTTTTATTTTAATTTATGAAAATTATATATTTTTTTGATAAAATTTATTATATATTTGGAATCAATATTTTATAATTTTTTAAATACCCCTTTTAGTTTTTGTTAAATATGAATTGTGACTATGATAAAAGTTATTTCCTTAGTAAGGGTTAAATATGGTAATTGAGGTTAAAAAATTATGAAGACTAACAAATGACCTTAAAACATGAAAAAAAAATTATGATTCCATTTCATCAATAACAATCCATGATTATTTTATATGAACTTTTTTCATTTGGATAAGATTATGATCTTTATAATGATATATGTAAAGAAGAGTAAAAAATGTCACAATCTATTTTTTAATAAAAACAATATTTGTAACATTGGGATAACTAGAGGATATGTGTGGTTATAAATAAATTTTTTAAAGATAAATGTTTCTTATTAGTAATTTTAATTTATTTATAATTTTTTGAATAAAAAAATACATTAAATTCTTACACAACACTGAGGTAGTGATTATTAATTTAATTAAAAAATAAAATAAATGATATTAAAATAAATAAAAGTCGTATATTTTTAAATAATTAATGTGAACCAAGATATTTATAAAAAAATTACATATTATATATTTGTTTATGTATTTTATTCTAATTAATTTTATTCTAGAGGTTAAATATGTCTACCTAAATTAATAGTCCCTAAATTTTGAATAATGATATTTTATCAAAATAATATTTTGTTAAATTATTTATAATTTATAAAAATTATTGTAGTGGAGAATTAGGATATTATGTAGTCTATAATTTCATCCTTTTCCATTTATGTCTCAATATTTACGATATATATATAATTATAACCCTTTTAGAGTGAAAAAGATGTTACATCAGTTAATGTTCAAATAGGTTAATTAATGGGTCAAATGAAAAAATAAGGATAAAAAATACCACATAGATAAGTCATAACATTATTGTATGATGATATTGAAACCATATAATATCATAGGTTTTATTTAATAGAAATTTTGAATCATTTTTCCATGATTAGTTTTATTATATTTTAATTTTTTATGAAATTCCATAAGTGCCCCTCACCAAAATTATAAAATTGAACTTCCTCCCTCACTTATTTTCACCACACTGAGCCTTATTTATAAAAAACTACTAAAATTTATATTATAAACATAATTATACACATTATAGAGGTTTTGGTTATACCAGAAGACAAATCCTAGGATCCTTGAGGGGAGATCCCAAGAAGTACTTCTAATGAAGTGGTAATCGATCTAACTGATCACTTTTTCATTACTTCATCTTTTACCATATATAAATATAAAAAATTTATCATAACATGGTTTCTAATATATAATAAATATACTGAAATATTATCATGTTTATAAAACCACCATCATCCACCTCTTCTCCATCAAATGGGAAGTGAAAGTATAGCTCGTGTGCACGTACAACTTACCGTCTCCATGTAGCGATACATTTCATTTTTCAATACCATATTTTTATGGATGAAAATTATGATGGGTTTAATGTTCATATAAAATATTTATAACATAATTATATTTATTTAATGACAATACAAAATCATATTTCTTATTTTCCATACCATTGGGAGATGATAACGTCACTCGTTTGTACGTGAGGACTACCACCTCCCCAAAGCAATGTGATTCATTTTTCAGTTATATTTTAATTGAATGGTTATGATGAAGGATTTTATGAATATATAAAATTTATATGAAATAATACTAAATCTATAATGGTGAATTATTTTTTAACTTTATTTCATTTCATCCATAAAAAGTGAAAACAATATTCATGTGTATGTACGCCCTACCGTCTCCATGAATGGTGTAGTCCAGTTTTCTATCTCTAACATTTATATATTATAATAATTCAATTGTAATTAATATATATTAATTATAACTGATATTTTAAATTCATTATATTATATTATTTTTATCAGGGTATAAATACAAAAACTACTTAACTAAAACAAGCTCGAAAAATATAACAGCTTTTACCTAAAATAGTGATTTTGACAATGAATTGTTAATAAATAGGAGATAAAAGCTTATAAGTAAGTCATATATGGAATGATATATAACATTATTGTTATGAAACAAATTTATGATAAAGATATATATATTATATAGGAGTTTCATACACATACAAAGGATATTAGACCTAAGGTAAGGGTTTCTCATCCAATATTTCCTTCTATGAGACATTTTCCATATTATTCACTTATTTCTTTTGTGTGGTGTATATACTACCCGTTAGATATATTATATCATTAATATATTTGTATTCATGGTATTTAAAGTTTCAATTTATGTTATTTCTTTCATGAGGATTATGATTCGAATAAAACCTAAGTGGTAGAGGATTATTTAAAAATAGCTTCATTATTCAGTAGTTTTTTTTCCTAATTATCAGGTGATGAATATTTATCTCTCATGTCCAATTTTTTATAAATTTTACGTCAATATTTTTTCGGTTGTATAATTATTTTTTAAATTCCTTTTTACCCATTTTATACTTTTTATATAATTTTTAAAAGGAATATTCCAATCTTTTCTCAAATGAGGTACTTTTTTACTTTTCTTACAAAGGTGTAAATAGAATATTTTTAACTTATACACTATGAAAGGAATTTCCCACCATCACGAAGACTCAATAATTTAAATCTTTCATTAAAATTTTAATATTTTCATTTTAAATTAAATTATTTCATTGTTACGTAATCATATTTTATATTTTAAAATTGATTTTCACAATAGTAAGGTTATTTTATTAAAGAAAATTTATTGAAATATTGTTAAAGTATTTTTATCTATGTCAACATCCTTTTTTGAATCTTATATTTGGGATATACTCTAATTATACCATCTACCATATTTCTTCAGATGGTTTAGGATCATTTTGACTAAGAGAAAGTATTAACTTTCTGTATGATAGTTCTTCCAATATTAACAGTTATTGATTGTTAAGTCATATTGATTTAGTTGTATATTTTATTTTTAATAGGAATTTATTGGTCTTAGTAAGTGGTGAGAGGGGATAATTATAACCACTTGATGCATTGGTAGGTCTTACGATACAAACTATGTTATGTTTTTGTTGAGGCCTTATGGTGTTGTCCCAGCCAAAGTATTTATCTCAGCAGCCCAAATTGAATTTCCCATTCTTACTACTGGTATATCATAAGTACGGGGTAGATCCATAAGGATGGGTAATGTGTCCTACCTATTGACTCTTAATTAATTAAGTGAATTTTAGGAATATTAAAATCATTTTCTGTTGTTTGATATGGTTCTCTTATAAAGATGAAATACTCAATATCTCTAATCCCAAATTGATTAACATAAAATAAACTGAAAACCCACGTAAACTAATTTTTTATGATTAATGATATAAATGTGTCGGGGATGTGGGTGTTTGTATAGGTCATGAAAAATCATTTTTCCAATTGTGTTTTTTTAATAATAATTCACATCTCTGGGTTTTGAAAATAATGGAACCCCCTTGGTCCAACTAATTTTTTTTGAATCAATAGAGACCAATTCCTTTTCCCAGAAATTGACGTTTATTTATTTTATTAGATTCTAGACCTTCTAATATGATAAGTGCATGTAATGATCCTAGGTGCACATGGCCGTAACATCCCAGAATATCCCTGGAAATTATGTTCTTGGTCTGACACGAGGTTTCCTATGAGATTCAGCAAGAGGTTTTGAGGGAATTATGGGATAGAAATAAACAACACCCACATAAAATTGATGATAAACAAAACCACATTTTTCTACAGCCCCAACACATGGGAGACTTAGTTACACATGGAGTAAATGAAAATAAGAAAATCTCAATACATGATGTGTTCATTACAGAAAAAATGGAAGAGATAAGAAGCAAATATCAGAAAGAAAAAGTCAAAAATTGATTAGAATGAGTTTCAAGATCTTCCTCCACCAAGATGTATGTCCTTTGAATGATCCCACCATCTAAGAAGAGTATCCCCTCCTTAATAATAATTCCCCAACTATTATAAGGTGATTAGGGATCCAAATCCCTAGTAAAAGAATGGGTAGGAAGGGTAAATAGAAAGTAGTTG
This sequence comes from Viscum album, assembly GCA_963277665.1. NCBI lineage: Eukaryota > Viridiplantae > Streptophyta > Magnoliopsida > Santalales > Viscaceae > Viscum > Viscum album. Next base: position 1,881,002,161 of record OY728161.1, read on the forward strand.
TAAATTTACTGACTCCTAAATGGTTACACTGCACAGTTTGGGGAAACAATGAAGAAAGTGTGATGATGGTTCTATCTATATAGGAGGTAGCACATAGTATCCTAGGATGGCCCACATAGTTTGAAAAACTGTGTAGAGACCATGCGGAGAGCCTCTACCTCAAAATTTCCCCAACCGCATGATTTGAAGAACCATGCAGAGACTATGTAGGGGCTCATGCCTTAAAATTCCAAACTCTGTTTGGACCTCTAGGTTGGGCTGCTTAACTTGTGTGACTTCACTGTGGAACACACCAGGGAAAAAAGGCTTAAATGCCTTTAATTTCCATATAAATCACCTATTAAAGCAATGTCATTAATTCCTTCCTTTGGTGAAAAAATTCTTTATCAATACATGTTTAGGTTGTGAAAATCATGGTGGTCTATCCATACAACCCTTTTAAAAGTACATAAACAAATGGAAATTCCATATGAACATGAGTGAATAAAACTCCCCCAAACTGGATTGATTGTTTGTCCTCAAACAAATTCACAGGAAATCATTTCAATGGAATTACCAAATCAATAGGTAGAAGTTTCACAGATTATATCAATTAAATGAATATGAATTTTGAATGAATTATCATTAAAAATTACTACATTCATACTTCATGACTCCCCAAATATTTAAATTTAGCTTAAAATGTAAGCCTAATTAAAAACCTCAAACATTCATACATAAATCCTGATTGTTAAAAACTAGATTTTCCTTCTTCATCCAAGGAAAGTCCCAACCTCCATTTCCATCTCATCATTCACTAATATTGGTGAAGCATAGATTTCATCATCTCCAATTGGTAGGCTACTACTTTTATAGGTCACGCACCCTAATTAACTTGCATCTTTTGGAACATAATGAAAGGTCATTAAAAAATTTAGGCATTCCTTTTCATATCATGAGTTATTCTTATTGGGATGAGATAATAGAATTAAATATGGACCAATTTTTCATGTCAAAACATGTTGAAAATTTGGAACAATCACGAGTTAATGAAATTAAGACTTCGTGATAGCCACTATTGTAGCAACCACAATTCCCATGACTCGCGTCTCTTTATGAAAAAATTGATTTCCATTTTCAGGGGTTCCTTAATTTAAATTACACCATAATAAAAGATATTTATAAAAAAATGTTTTATAAATGAATGGATAAAAATTTCTTCTCATGTTTTACAATTTGTATTCATATTACAAACAAGGTTTTACAATACAGACATATGATCCAGTTGTTTGTGAAAAATATTTCCCCCAATACCATTTTAATTCAATTGATGTATGTATGTGTCACCTATAACATATTTTTAGAATGATCCTTAGAAAACATATCTTCCTAGGTAATGTTCAAGAATTTGACTAAATGGGGTGCCATATGAGGTCACCCTCACCCATACTTAAAAACACTCACGGTCCCCCGAGAAGGTAGAATGGTATAGAATGGTGGGACTGGTTTATTCATGCAAGGGGGGAGAGAAAAATAGATGGAATCCAATATTGAGAACCAAAAGACCCCCTAGAAAGATGGAAAATAGATGATATAAATTGGTGTGTGAGATCCCACCAAATAGAAAAGTGTATTCAAGATGGATAAAAAAATCCACATATTGACTGGATAGAGAAACCAAAAATAATAAATAAATTATTCCAAAGTATTCGTAGGGAGAACCAAAGGGAAGAACATAATAAAACCATGCACATTAAAAAAACATTGGCAAAGAGATGGTAATAAAGTCATGCAATAAAAGGTTTCTAGATGGAACAGTAACAAAACAAAATTAGTTCCATCCCATGGAGGGATCATAGGGATCAAAAAACTAATCATGAGTGGCTTAATCCCTTTTGGGATCTGTAGTAGGTGGAGTAGTGGCCATCCCTTTGGTGGGAGGAGAATTTTTGGATGAACCACCCATCAATGAGGATCCCTGAGTAGGATCTGGCTAAAATGGTTCATCACCATACTATTTAAAGGAGGGAGTGTGGCTAGGAACTACCTCAAAATGCTCGCGTGCTTGAAGGTCATCTAGACTGAGGCCTTCCACCTCTCTTTGAGTTTTTTCCAAATGATAATGGAACATCTTAAACAAGTCTTACTACCACTTCCAAAAGAGGTGCGGGTCAGTATAAAGGGTTCATTGGAGGTTGGGTTATGATGGATAGGGGAAAATGGGATGGTTCCATAGATGGAGAATGGGTAGGTGGTGAATATGGATTATCATAGGAAGAGGAGTGGCGGGAGGTAGTGTGTGGGATGGGAGGTGCCTCTTCCTTGACAACCATATGTTGTGGTTTATCCGGGCCCTCTACACACTGGCTGTGGAACCGGTAATGGTGATTCTGGTACTCAATAATCCTCATTCAATGAATGACGATAAGATCAAAGGTAGGGGATGGTGGTAGAGGAGTGTAAATATCCTCATAATATTAAATATCAAATTGGTTATCAGCAAAGTGATAAATGGGGTGGCAAAAATGTCCCCCTTTGGCTTAGAAAATAAATTCTTCTAGTATTGTGAGAATTGGTATACAAGTTTAACATTGGAACTGGTGATCTTGGAGTGCTTGAGGAACAAATGCTGATTGATAACATTTCCCTCACTATCAGATCGAGCAGTGATGCACGTTGAAAGAATCCAATGTAAAATTTGATAGATGGGATTAAGTAGTCAGGATAAATTGTCTATTTGGGGAACATAGGGATCTCTAGGTTAGGAAATGATGGACTAAAAGGCCTGGGAAATAGTAGGATCCCATTCTACAGGTTCCTCATCATATGCCACAATTTCAACATATGTGTGATCATAAATCCCAATGAAAATAGAAAAATCACTGGGGTGAAAACTGAATCAATGGTTTTTAGGAGGAATGTTACATCACCTTTGGACTATCTCAAATATACCTACATACCTTTAGAAAAATGATCACGGTATTTGAATGTTATCCAAAACTCCAAAACTGGTTCTTTATAAGTTGGTTGGTGAGTAGAAAGTTCCTGGGTGAGATTACCTTGGGTAATTATACACTAAAGCTCTTCATAAATTCCCAATACTGCATGATTTTTTGGGAAAAAGTAGTGAGGGGTATTAACTTTCCAAGTCACCTGCATCTAATATCTCATGTTTTCCTCTTTCTTAATGAATTTTAAGTGGGGGACCGTGGGGTTTGGCAGAACCAAAAATGAAATATCTCTTAGAGAAGGTCATTACAGTTTGGGTTGGTGAAATTGTAAGTAGTAGATTTTATAAAACAAAATTACAAAATTTACAAAATAATAGATAGAATGTTGAATAATTAGTATAAAAAAAACTTAAAGAACCTATGGAAAATAAAAAATCTGGAAAAATTGAAATCCGAAATTAGAGATTTTTCAGAAAACTATGTCGTTGCATATGTGTGTGATGATGTATTTTTGAGAAAAAAAAAAGAAGTGGTGAAATGAAGCATAGAATCCAAGGTGCAACACAAAAAAATCAGACATGGTGGTGGGGGAAATTTCAGAACACATAAACCCAAGAGAAAAGAGAAGAAGAAGAAGAAATGAGAAAAGGAAAAAAAAGAAAGGGAAGAAAACATTACCTCGGTGGATGACCCGATGGAATGAGGAGAAAGGATTAAAGGGGAACAAAATGAGAATGAGGAGAGCAGCGGTATGCAAGGTGATGGGAGGGAGATTCATGATTAGGGTAATAAGAAAATTAGAGAGAAATTTGGGGGTTTTTAAATAAAATCTTGGTTTTTAAGGGGGAACACGGTTATAGTGATAGTTTAGAAAACTGTGCTGTAACCATGTGATATTCCACTAGAATAGGATATTGATTGCACCCAGTTAGGGAACACGGTTTTTCAAACCATGCATCAACCGTGTAGTTGGATCTATTTGATAAATGTTTTAAAATTTTCTCTTTTAAATTCGAAACAACCCTTGATAATTGAAAATTGTTTTTATCCCATTTTTTGAAAGATGATTTGAGATGTGCTATAATATATTTAAGGATTGTATAATATAAATTCAATAATATATATATTTATATATATATCAATTTATTTATTCAAGGACTAAAACACAGAATAAATTAAAAACACACTAACATGGTCTCTTAAACACAAAAAACAATAATTATTTAAATAAAAGTTTTAAAAATGCCGGGTTACCTCTCGGCCAGTTCGATGTTTATAGTCTCAAGCTTAAAAATACTAGGCCTCTTTCTAACCAAATCACAAGGTGGAAACCGTGCCCACCATGTCTTACATTCGAAGATAAGGATTTAGATGCTACCCATTTACCTTAAATGGTTGAACATTTTCTCCAACAACTTCCACCACAACATAGTGGAACACTTTGATCACTTTGAAAGGTCTTAACAACCAAGAATTCAACATCCCTATAAATAATCTTAAGAATGAGTTAAAAATAAATACTTTATGTCCCCGATGGATGTAATTTAGGATATCATCTCATAATGGACCACCTTTGTCATCTCCTTTCATATCCTATCATTCTCAAAGGCCTCCCGCCAGATTTTATCAATCTCCGTCAGTTGAAATTTTTGTTTCTCTTCTGTGGCCTTTAGATCATAATTTATGGCTTTCACAACCCAATAATCATTATTATCAAGTTCCATTGGTAAATGAAATGGTTTTACATACATTATACGGAATGAGGACATACCAAGAGGTGTCTTGAAGGTGGTCTTGTATGCCCATAAGAAATTATCACGCTTCTTGGACCAGTCCTTCCTTGAGGATCCCACAGTTTTTTCCATGATCTGTTTATGTTCTCAATTGTATACCTCCACTTGTCCAATGGATTGTGGGTGGTAGGGATTCCCCATGCAATACCTCAATCCATATTTCATGAGCACATTCTATATCATAGCATTGTAAAAATGGGTCCCCCTACCACTTATCATAACTGAGGGAACACCGAATCTTCTGAAAACATTCTTCTTTAAGAAGGTGATGATGAACTTCACTGTTTTGTGCATTGTGGCAGTAGCTTCCACCCATTTGGATGCAAAATCCACACAAACAAAAATGTGTTAATTACTATATGTTGTGGAGAATTTCCCCATAAAATAAATTCCCCATACATCGAAGACCTCGACATCAAGGATGGGGTGTTGAGGAATTTCAGCTTGGCACCGCATTTTTCGAGTCTACTGACACCTATCACAGCATGCAATAAATTATTGAGAATATTTATATATGGTGGTCTAGAAATACCAGATTCAAAAATATTCTCTATTGTACAGTCTGGCCTATGATTTCCCCAGCCAATGAGAAATTAAAAAACTCAATGATTCCTTTTATTTCATTTTCTGGGATGAAATTATGGATCACTCTATCTCCACATGAGTGGAGGTGCAGCGGATCTTCCCAAAAATATCTTTTTTTACTTCTGAAAAAATCGCTTCTTATGTTGGAAGGTATGATTAGGGTGAACCAATCCTATAACCATGTAATTGTTGATGTTGGCATACCATGGGTGAGGTATCACTTCAACTGAGAAAATATTCTCATCCGTGTTGTCTTATTTGATTTCTATGTAATCCTCTATTTACAAATGAGGTAAGTCTTTGTAGGAGAGATGATCAATGACTACATTTTCACATCCTTTATTTTCACACATTTTTAATTCAATCTCTTATAAGAGAAAAACCAAATGGATGAGCCATGGTTTTTCATCCTTCTTATTCAAAAAAATATTTATGAGATAAATGGTTGGTATAAATAACAACTTTCGATTGCACTAAATACGATTAGAATCTGATGAATTCAAAAACCACCACTAACATATTATTCTCTATAGTGGTTTAGTTAATTTGTGTTTCATTCAATACTTAGCTTGCATAGTAAATTATTATGAAGAAATGATTCATAAGTTATCCACGTAATTCCCCCACAACATAATCATGTGCATCAAAAATAATTTTAAATAGTCTGTCCCAGTTTAGGGAAATCATGATTGGAACCTCAACCAATTATTTCATAAAGAGATAAAAGGAAAAGGTGTATGTTTAATAAAATTCAAAGATAGAATCCCTTAAAAGTAGATTGGTCAGTGGTTGAGACATCTTTGAGAAGTCATGAATGAAATATCTATATAAACCTATATGTCTCAGAAAACATTGTATTTTTCTAACTGAAGTTGGAATGGGAAGTTGTGATATTACTTCAATCTTTGTAGGGTCAACTTGAATTTCTTTCATGGAAATATGATGGCCCAAGACAATGCCATTTTGTACTATAAAGAGACATTTCTCCCAGTTCAAAATCTGATTGGTGTGCTCAAAACGTTTAATGACTAATTCCTAATTTTCCAAGTAGGTGTGAAATTATTTTCCATAGACTTAAAAATCATCCATGAAAACATCAAAAATCTTCTCCAACATGTCATGGAATATTGCCAACATACATATCTAGAAGGTGGATAGAGCATTGAACATGCCCAAAGACACTCGTTGATAAGAAAAAGTTCTATAAGGGCATGTGAAAGTTACCTTCTCTTGATATCCATGAGAAATAGAGATTTGGTTATACCCAAAATAACTATCTTAAAAGAAGTAGAACAAGTACCCCACCAAATGCTCCAACATCTAATCCATGAAGTGAAGTAGGAAATGCTCCTTCTATGCCACATCGTTATGCTTCTGGTAGTCCACACACACTCTCCATCCTATAACCATTTTTGTTGGGATGAGTTTATTCTTGTCTTTTGTAATCATTTTGATACCCCCTTTTTGGGAACCATTTGCAAAGGACTAAGCCATGGGATGTCAGAAAGTGGGTAGATGATTCTGACATCCAATAACGTGATCACTTATCTCTTCACCACCGCTTTAATTGGGGGATTTATCTATTGTTGTGGTTGTTAAGATGGCTTGTATCCATCCTCTAGTATCACTTTATGTGTGAAAATAGTTGGAGTAATTACCTTAATATCAGTGACTATCCACCAAATAGCCTACTTTATTTTTTGTAGATTTTGTATGAGTGTATCCTCTTAATATCTCATGAGTGATACATTGAGGATTACCGGAAGAGTGTTCTCAACCCCCAAGTACCCATATTTTATAGAATACAAGAGAGGTTTCAACTCGAGTTATGGGGATTTAATAACTGAGGAAACAATCAGTTCTACCTCGTCCCACTCTAGCATATCTCGAACCACTGTTCACTTCCAATAATGACTGCCCGAGCCAATGATAAATTATAGCTCCTAGGGTTTATCGTTAGGTGGGATGTCTATAAAAATCATGTCATTGATGATAAGTCAACATATCATGTCACTCTCTATGTGGCCAAAGTGATCATCTAATATAGTAAATGCACAATAGTCTTCATGTTCCACAAAGGACACTTGATTAACAGTGTTGAGGACATTATAGGATTCCTTTTCATATCCCACTCTAAAGATCTATTCTCTTTAGTGAACATCAATCAATAATATTCCAATATATAGGAATGGTTTTCCCAAGATAATTGGTTCCTCTTGTTCATCTTCCATATCGAGTATATTAAAATTGGTAGAAATAATAATGCTTCCAACTTTAACTTGAACCTCCTTGAGCATCCCTTTAGGATATTTAATAGATCGTTCTACTGGTTGTATGGCCACTCAGGTCAGTTTTAGATCAGTCATACCTAGCTTCTTAAAGACTCACAAGGGAATTATGTTGAAACTATCCCCGAAATCACAAAGTTCCCTTCCAAATTCACAAGATTCAATTGTGAAAGGAATTTTAAAACTTTCAGGATCTTTGTGTTTTGTAGGAATAGAGTGTTGAACCACCGCTAAGAATTATTTGGTGATTGGGATGGTTTACAAGTCCTCTATATTCCTTTTATTTGAGAGGATTTCCTTCATGAAATTTGTGTATGTTGGCATTTGGGTTAATACCTCAGCGAAAGGAATGTTAATGTCATGTTTTCAGAACACCTCCATGATTTTTCCAAACTGTTGATCCAACTTCCTCTGCTTCATTCATTTTGGAAATGATAAAGGGGGTTCATAAGGTTTTAGCACCTCTTTTCATTTACCATATGGGGCCTACTTATCTTCTGATAGTCCCTACGATGAGGGGAAGTCGTCGACTTCATCTTCTCTATCTGAAGAGGGTGTTGGTTGCTCTGTATTTTTAGCTTCACCTTGATTTGTAGTTACTATATGGGGAAGATCCTTCCTACATTGTAGAGTGATAGCATTAGCCCCCTCTTGTGGATTATTTATAGTATTACCTGGAAGTGTACCAGGTTTCGTTGAAGAGATAGGATTAGAAATCTGTCTAATATGATTTTCAAGGATCTAAATTGGTGCCTCCTGATTCTGGAATCTTATCTCAACAATTGTAATGAATTTTGAAATAATTTATTCTATAATTGATGAGGGTTCCTATGTAGGTTGTTCTGTAACTAGTTGAGGTTGTGTAAATATTGGTGGTTTCACTAGACATTTGTTTTGATACCCTTACTATTGGAAGGATCCCTGCTAAAATTGATTTCCCTATTTCTATCTGGGATAAATATTTTGATACTACTATGGACCATAACTCGGTGGACTTTATCATCATGTATGAGGTTTTTTTTTCTTCTTTTCCCCAACCCATGTTCATGTTATTTTTTGAACCCAGGTTTTGGTATTAAAGGAAAATGTTTGGCCCTCAATTCTGAGAAACATAATTCACTTCACTAGTGGAAGGACTTGAACTTGTCCCTGGGCATTCTCCCATTGCATGGTTGTCACCACATTGGCTTCCTACTGAATGATTTACAACTTGAACTTGTGATGTGGTTTTCAGATTCAACACATCAATTTTCATTTAACACTACATTAAGTTACTAAAAGGAATTGTAGTTGCATCAATGTTATGAATTCATGTCTTATTAGTTCCTTGCCCAAAATTCCATTGAAAGTTATTCGCTGACATATCATCTAACATGTAAAAGACTTCCTTGAGAGATAGTCTCGTGACTATTCCCCTAGCCACTATATCCACCACTAATTTGGGGGTTTTAGTAAAACAACCATAAAAATATTGGACTTTCATCCACAATGAAAGCCCATACTGAGAGGATTTCATAAAGATTTTCTTAAAGCGTTCACAAGACTCATATAGTGACTCTGACTCATGCTGTTGAAAATTTTGTATTTCATTCCGTAATGAGAAGGAGAACAAGAGAAGACAAATAAAATCTTCAGAAAATCTATTGTAATGAAATGTATAAAAAATTTCAAGGATGTTGAATAAGTGATAATTAGGGTCTTCACTGGGTAAACCTACAAACTGAACTGTATTTTGGATGAGATTCATGATGGCTATTTTTATCTCAAAATGTTGGGCTCGCACTGGTGGCCCGACAATACCGTTATCTGCTCCATGATTGGAAGGAAATCGATACTTCATTTGAGTAATGCATGGAGGTAGTAGTTCTTGATGAATTTGGGGTATAAATTACTAATCCTATGGGAAATAATTCTATTAACTGGTAGGTATGTACGACTATGGATCTTTTGTAAGGTATTGTCAAGGATATTATAGTCCAAATCCCTACATAAACTGAACCAATGGTTATTGCTGGTTCTACAGAACATACTCTATAAAGTTGGCTAGATGATTCTGGATATACTCATCCTCAGTAGAATTTTTTTTGTTTCCATCAAGCACATACTTCTTCCTGATCCTTTGGATGGCGTCCAATTCATCCCCTTCCAAATTCACCATCGGGGCATTTTGGTTGTGCTCTCCCAGAAGAATCTGACGTCGCATGAATATGGATTGTTTCATTTTCAAATTGAGAATAAGTATTTCCAATGGCTTATCAATCTTAGAACAAGTGATATAGCCACTCATGAACTTATTCTCCTAAACAAAACCAAACAAAAAACCACATGTAATTGGGAGAAACAAAAAATTATAAAAAAGAAGAATGAGGTTAAGAACAAAAATTTTCATTATTTTTTATTATCATTTTAACTTCATTAATACTACTCAATTTAACAAAACACTATTAACTTTACTCCTCAGCCACGACACCATAATTTGGTTACATCCTTTCCAAATTATTTATTTCAACAACCCCATTCTTACTACTAGTATAGTATATGTATGGGGTCGATCCACAGGGAGGGTTAATGTGTTATAATTCATGATTCATGATTAATTATATGAAGGTTGTTAATTATAAATTGATTTTTTGTTTGATATGGTTCACTTATAAATATTAAATGATCAATCAATCTAATCCCAAATTGATTAACATATAGAAAATAGAAAAACCACGCAATCTGATTTTTTATGATTGATGATAAAAATGTGTCGGGGCAGTGGGTGTTTGTGTAGGTCATAAAAATAATTTTGCCTATTGTTTTGTGTTTTTCATAATAACTTACATCTATGCGTGTTGAAAATAAAAAACCACCTTGGTCTGACGAGTTTCATTTGTATTAATAGAGACCACTTCCAGCGTCTAGAAATTGATGATTATTAATTTTATTAGAGGGAAGCCCTTTGGAGACAATAAGTGCACACAATGATCATGTGCGTACATGGCTGTAAATTCCATAAAGATCCTTGGAAACTCTATTCTTGGTCTGAAAAAGGGTTTCCAGTGAGATTCAGTAAGAGGTTTTGAGGGAATTATTGGAGATAAATAAACAACATACACATAATAAAATTAATGATCATCAAACTCACATTTGATCACATCCCCTTAACAAGGGAGAATTTGTTACACATGAATTAAATGATAACGAAAATCATCAATACCCGATTTGTTCATTATAGTGAAAATGGAATACAGAACAACCAACAATCATAAAGAAAAACTAAAAAATTGCATAGAATGAGTTTCAAGCTCTTCCTCCACCAAGATGTCTGTCTATCGGATGATCCCCCCATCTAAAAAGAGTCTCCCCTCCTTAATCGGTAATCCCCAACTATCCTAGGGTGGTTAGGGATCTAAATAAAGGTTATAAGGATGGATAGGAAGGGTAGATAGAATGTAGGGTCAATCTACTGGCTACCACATGATTACATTGCATGGTTTAGGGAAATTGTGCGCAAGCCGCGCAAATAGTTCGGTCCACACAGGAGGTGGCACACAATTTCATGTATTGGATTCTATAGTTTAGAAAACTATGCTGAGAGCCTCTGACTCAAAATTTCATGGCCCGCATGGCTTCTTGGAGGATCCACATGGTTTGAAAAACAATACGAAGACTGTGCGGAGGCCTCTGCCTTGAAATTACAAACTCTGTCTAGCCTTCTGGGTTGGGGTTCTTGGGTTGGGTTCTAACGACCCAAGTTTTCTGTACATAAAAATTACATTTATTTTATAGAATATATAGAACATGGCACATAAAGACACCCAAAAACTTTATTAGTTTAATTTCTTTGGAAACTTGGAACATAATCTTCTAACTTGGTGAAATATCTTCAACATCTCTCATAAAGATATTCCCATTTATTTTTCCTACCTAAAACCTATCTTTATATCTTGAGGAAAAGAAAACATAAAAAGGGTGAGATGAAATGATCTGTAATGGTAAACATGGAGAACATTAAACAAAACAGAAACATAATAATGTGAAAACATGAACATCAATTTTGAATATCAAAATTACGAGTCATGAAATAAATCTTAGAAGTATATAAGGCATAAATCATAAAGAAACATTAACAATGATAAAATAGCATTGGTATAAAACACGTAATTGTGGAAAACAAATAAGAACATAATATTATTTCCATAGTATCCAAGGTTATGCTTCTAAGACCATCATAGTGGACAATGTCCATTACTGAACTAGTTTTACTTGTCGTTCCAGCCATGTATTACTGAATCAGATTTATTTTCTGTTCCAGCCCTGTATTACTGAACCAGATTTACTTGTCGTTACAGTCATATATATCTCATTAGATATAAATTTTTACCCAATGCATTGGAGGGAGATATTAGTGTCACCCATCTCATGATGAAATTATTCTTACATGTTCCACGAAAACCTAAATCATTCATCATATCATAACCCAAAAATAAAATGGGTCTTTTAAACATCACTCCATTGTAATATAATCCATATAAAATATCATTCCATCATTAAAAAAATGAAATCATAGTAATAATAAGGATATAAACAAAACACTATTCTAGAGTGTCATATTAGATTGAAAATAATTTTGATAAAACACTTGGACGTAATTAATCAAAAAAACATCATTTCTTCTTCAAAAATGTTTTCTTTTCTCAAAAGGCTTTGATATTTTAAAAGAAAGGAACATAATTAATAAATAAACTTGAAATAGTGTAGAGGAAGATTCAAGAAAATAAGGCATCATAAAACATTAGAAAATCCATTCATTCTATATAAATTAAAAAACATTATCCTCGTACATTTTCTAGAAAAGTCAAAAAGTACTTCATATGGTTATCAAAATAAAGATTCCATCCATACTATGTAGTAAAAGTCCAAAAAATGGGTTAAAATGACTCTAATCATACATGAAATAATATTAAACATTTTATTAAAACATTTTTAGAAATCATGAATATGGATGATAAATATATCCTCAGTAAATACTTACATATAAACAATCTCGGATAAAAATGAGATTGCAAAAATTATCCCTTACCTTAGGTCTGATTTCTTCCATATGTTTTTGAAACTTCTGTATAGTGGGATTAAACATATTATTAACTTGTAACAGAACCATAATAATAATTATTGTGTCATATATTATTCCCTTATGACTTTATATTACCTGTTCATTTTTCAATTCCATGTTAAAGAAACCTTTTGCGTAATAATCCTTTTATTTATCATACGAGTTTTGACTTGTTATTCTTAATATTATTTCTTATATCATGATTTAATTACTTCCAGAATGTAAAAAATGACTTATATATCATATATATTCAGTACATAAATATATATAATAGATAGATAAATTAAATAGAATACACCGTTCATGGAGACGGTATGTTGTACGTACGCATAAATGATGTTTTCGATTCCTTATTGAATTGAATAGAAGAAATTAAATGGTATATATATAAAAAAATAAATCAAGTAGCATTGTTATGTTATATATTTCTTGATTATTTGTTATATATACATTATAATCATTCTTTAATGGTTAATGTGGGGAATGAATCTCATCGTGTCGTGGAGACGGTAAGCCATACAAACGCATGAGTGACAATATTATTACCTTAAAGGTTAAATAGTATGGAATTGGATGGTATATCAAATATAAAGAATAATTATCATGTTATATACACTATTTAAATCCATTATACTCATCATTATACCCATCCAAGTTAATTATTGTTGAATAACAAATTACACCATGACATGGTGACGGTAAGCCGTACACACGCACGCATGGTGATATTGTTATTTATATGATGGATAAAAGAAGGTATATGGTTGTCCCATAATTATAATAATATATCATAATATATAACATAATTGATTTATTACTTTATTATGGAAACAACATATGAAAATGAAGTAGGAGAAGAAAATAATTTTGAAAGAGGTGATAAAACATTTACCTTTTTCGGGTATCTCTTTTTAATATGCATAAAAGGAATATTTGAGATGGATTTATTCCCAAAGGGTAGACTCTAGGATGAAGTGAGGGAAGTTGGGAGGATATTTTGGTAGGGGTTGTCCAAGCCAAAGGGCTATTAATGTGTGATTAAAAGAGAAGGAGAGGTTCCCTTTTATAAGAGATGGGAGGGGCACATTTGGAAAGTCTTGAAATATTAATTTATTATAAATTCATTTTCAATTTATAATGATCCCAAACTAATTTATTTAGAATATAAGATGATTATGGGTCTAAATAATCTCAACCAATAAAATTTATACATGTATTTTTATAAACCTTATAATTTTTATATATCCTTATTTAATATATTCAATTTTATTTGTGGTAATAATATTCTAAATATTAAGTGGTTATAAATATTTTCATATGTGTTGTAAATTGTTCAAAATTGGTTACTTTAAGAAATTTTAGACCCAATAATTTTCACTTGATAATTTATAAATATTTTTGTGATTTTTAAATTATTTAATAATATATTATTTTGATAAAATATCAATAGTGTCAATTTTGAAACTATTTATTTATTTGAATTTAAATAAAATCCATATAGAAGAGAAATTCGAACCAAAAAATTCAATAAACTCCTAAAATTTCATAGTAACATATAAAATATTTGGAGTATATTAATTAGTTCATATAATATTTATTTTAATGTTTTTCATACCATTTGTTGATATTTCTATTAATAAAATAATTTCTACATCACTATTGTATCATAATTAATGGTAATTATTTAAACTCTAAAAATGATAAATAAATTCACATGATTTATATAATTTCATAATTTTTTTGGAGACTATTTATTTTTGATGTTTTATCAAGTTTATCACTACATTAAAATAATTATACTTATAATAAATATGAGAGTGAAATGTTGTCATTTTATTTTATTTTAATTATAATTACATCACTTTCATAGAGAAAAGTCAATTAAATAAATAAATTCCAACCCTTAAGTGATATTGGTAGAATTAAATTAATCAGATAGTATTTTGGTATGTTTTATAGTAATTTTATTATCTTTATCATATTATTTGTTACCCTAATTTACCTGAGTTACCTTTAACTATGGTAAATAAAAATTATCATTGTTACTATTCATAATATAAAAGATTATAATATAAGTAACCTATTAGAATAATTTGGACCCATTTATTCTAACTATGTAATCCATTTTTCCAAATTTAAAATACAGAAATTGCATTAATTAATTTAAAATTAATTCCCATTGTCAAAACCAGAAAGTGGGGTTTTAAGAAGTAAAATCTATCCGAAGATTGACATGTATTTAAGTCCAATTTAAATATGAAATTACATAAAATGACCAAAATTGGATTAAAGTATACAAACATAATCCAAGTGTACTTTAAAACCAATTTAAAAGATAATCTAAATATATAAATAAATTAGAAGAAAAGGATGTTTTGAATTAAAATGCACTATCAGTATACTATTCTTTAAAATATGAATTTTACCTTGAAAATACCAAAATATCAACCAAGGTAAATTTTGATGTCCCTTTTTAAAATAAAATTTTTTATTATGTCAAATAGAACCAATAAAATATTCATAAACTACGTTTAGAAAGTGTTCTCCATCAAAAGGTTGGAAAATTTTATTTCTTTGAAAAATAATTCTTTTATAAGAAAAATTGAATTTGTTCTTATATCATGTCTAGAAGATACCTAATATGAATGTTAATTTTATATAACATTCAAAATGTTGTTAATACTATTCATAATAGCTAGTTTATATCCCATCAAATAATAATATTTTAATAATATATCATTGTTTTGTGAATCTCAATATTTCATACATTGCAAGCTATCAAGGGAGGACATTCTTGCGTGTAATGGAAGACAAGTCAGTTTTTCATGTAGTGAAAGCTTCATTTGGTGATACATATAACATAATCCTAACATATTTCTTTTAAACATCAACCAAAATATATACTCAGTGTTTTTTGAAATGAATTCTATCAAAAGAACTTGAAATTGTGTGTAACACAAGCCAAGTATAGTGTTGCATATACTGCAAGCTAATACAGTGTTGTGTATAGATCAATCTAATATTGGTATAATATACAAAAAAATACCTCAAAGAAATTAAAAAGAATATATCTCATAAAATCTCAGGGTGTTACATTATACCCCCCTTAAAATGATTTTCTCCCTCAAAATTTTTACGGGGTTATAAAAGGTTTACTACTTGAAAGTTTATTTCATATAAAATCACCTCATATAAAAGAATACTAAACCATAATTTAAAAAAGGAAAGTTAGAAATATAATTTTTATCAAAAGTAACTCATCATTGGGTTTCCACATTGGATAACATAGGTAGGAAGTGAACACATGGATAAAGAAGAAAAATCTTACCATCAAGTTATGATGGATAGTGATAGAGAATAAGGTTTGGAGAAAGTTAACAAACAAAAAGAAATAAGTCTACATTGATTTAAGGAACCATCTGATTCATTGAATAAGAAGGTACTAGGAATACATTTTTGGGTTTCAAGATTATTTTCCTGAATTTGAATAATTTTTTATGAGAAGAAATACATAATTGATTTCGATACAATCAAACCATTGGTTGTGCTTTCAAAAATTTACAATTCATCTCTAATTCAAAGAAATGAAGTTGAATTTTCCATTCTTTAAGTATTAGTAGATCATGAGATCCATAAATAGAATGATAGGTCATTCGATCTATCTAAAGAAAAATATTAACACAGGTTGTCAAATATGCATATGCCCATCTATAGTGAGAGAATACATTAATATAACAAACTTTAATTTAAGTATAACTAATACTATTCATAAATGGATAACATTACAATCCATACAAAAAATGAAAATATAAAACTTTAGAAAGAGGTGAACTAAATCAACTTAACATTTATCTCCCATATCTTATAAGGTATTTCTTGGTTGTCACATTCCAAACATGTGAATACCTTAATCATTTATTCTATTGAATCATTATAATAATATGAATTATCCTAGAACCTTAGGAAAAAAATTCATTCAACAAAAATTAACTCTTTCCACACACCAAAAATACCAAATATTCTATATACTGAAACCATTATATCACTTTGTCCTTATATCATTAATAAGGTCATTAATACAATCAAACATCTCATTATCTTTTTATCCCTTCATTAAGCACGTAACATGTGCTTTCCTGAAATATTTCAATCACTTTTCATGGTTACTGGTATCATATACTTATGGAAAACTATAGTGAACAAATACATAGATATTCCAATATTCCATTATACTATAAAAGATATTCAACAACACTATTTTGGAATCCCATTACATAAAAACATAATCATTCCACTACTTCATTGTCATACTCAAAATTTATAACAGGAATCACATGTGATTTTCCTTTGTCTTTGGCCTTAATATATTATTTAAGTCAATAATCATACAAAACCCTTGTATTAGTGAATTGGTTAGAATAATGCCTCATTTCCTTGCACTTGTATTATTGAAGTGTGGGTGGTGTGTTCTCTGTAGTTTTTTCTCTATTCACATAATTAAAAACCTTTTTCTATAACATAGGCACTCAATTGCTTAATGATCATCTTTTCCACACTTAAAAACATTTTATAGTCAATTTAAGATAATCTCTACTATGAATCTTTCCACACATTGAGAATAAGGAAACATTCATCTTCTTTTCACTATTGTTTTGAGATATTCCCTTGAACTCCATCTTTCATTTCTTATCAAAACCATGAGATTGATAAGTGACACCAACTTTCATTTCTACCTGGATAGCATAACGTACAATCTCATCATAGATCCTAAAGTCTCTTATAGGTAATTCCCTTCGAATAATTGTTTTTAATCCACTAAAGAATCTATAAACATTACTTTTTGGATGGATGATAAAGCCAAAAGCATACCTTGTAAGTCTTGTAAAATTTTCCTTATATGCACCAAAAGATTCATCACCCTTTTGATTAAGCTCAAAGAACTCATTTTCCATCTCTGTTCAAAGAATATAAGGGAAGTACTTGTTTAAAAATATGTTCTTGAACTCATACCATTCAACGGATTCAATTTCATCTTACTTCCCTATATTCTATATTAGATTCTACAACTGGTCTACTTCACCTTCAAAATGATAAAAACCCAAAAGGATTTTTTCATATTCCAAACAGCAAAGGATAAAAAATATATTTTCAATGGTATTGATCTATTGTTCAACAAAAAGTGGATCAGAAGACCCACTGAAAGGAGGTGGATGTTGCATCGTGAAGGACTCAACAAAATATTGTTCCCTTCTAAGCTCATTTAGAATTCTTGTATAATTTATTGCTTGTTTAAGTACAAGAATAATATTTTTCACTCCATATCCCATAATATTTGGTTGTTCATGAGGAAAATAATTTAACTTCCCTGTTAATTGATCATTAATATAGTTCCTTTGGGTTCCACCTGTTGTCTAGAACCTAAAAAGGAGAGTGTGAGAAGAAAAAATCATACTAGGAAAACAGCATAATAAATGGGTATTACTTCCAATCTCTAGTATCTTAGGTTTAGTCCTATGTTATTAATTATTGTTACCATAATTCTCGAATAGTAACCTATAGTTATACTTATAATTAGGTAAATCCCCTTATATACCTTAGAAATATTTATAGGGATCTCACTAAAGTTTTTTCATCCTAGTTTCCAAAGGTTGAATAAACATTCACTATGATACCAACTCTAATGACCCATGTTTGATGTACATTAACAATAAATTTATTTTTCAGAATAATTAATACCTAACACATTATTATTCCCAAAGACTATATTCTTTTAGTGTCATTGTAAACTTGTAACATAATCTTCTAATTTGGTGAAATATCTTTAATATCTCCCATAAATATCTACCCCTTAGTTTTTCTACCTAAAACTTTTCTTTATATCCTGGGGAAAAGAAAACTTAAAAAGAGTGTGATAAAATTCTTAGTATGTGTAAACATGAAAAACATCAAACAAAACATAAACATAATAATGTGAAAACATGAACATAAATTTTGAATATCAAAATTGTGATTCATGAAATAAGTATTGGCAGTATGTAAGAAATAGATCATAAAAGAACATTAACCATGATAAAATATCATTGGAATAAAACATAGAATTTTGGAAAACAAATAATTGCATAATATGATTTCCATAGTATCCAAGGCATCGCTTCCAAGACCATCATAGTGGAAAATTTCCATTACTAAACTGTGTTTACTTGTAGTTCCAACCATATATTACTAAACCCGATTTACTTGTCATTCCAACCCTGTATTACTAAACCAGATTTACTTGTTGTTCCAATAATTTCTATAAAATGAGATATAAATCTTTACCCAATTCATTGGAGGGAGATATAGGTCCCACCCATCTCATAATGAAATCATTATTACATGTTCCAAAAAAACGTAAATCTTCATCATATCATAACCAATGAAATAAAATTGGTTTCTTATGCCTCATTCTGTCATAACATAATCCATATAAAATATAATTCCATTATTAAAATAATAAAATAATACTAATCACAGGGATATGACCATAACCCTATTTAAGTGCATCATATTATATGTAAAATAATTTTGATAAAAACACATGAACTTATTTCATGAGGAAAATATCATTTCTTCTTCAAAAATGTGTTATTTTATCAAAATGCCATGCAGTTTTAAAAGATAAGAATTTAATTAAGAAAATAAAAATAAAAAAGTGTAGAGTATGATTCATGGAAATAAGGTTCCATGAAACAATAAAAAATTCATTCATGTCGTATATGTTAAAAAACATTATCCTCGTCCTTTTTTCTAGAAATGTCAAAAAGTACCTCATATGGTAAAAAAAATAAATATTATTTCCATACTAGGTAGTAAAAGTAAAAAACAGGTAAAACTGAATTTAAACATACATAGAATACTAGTAAACATTTTATGAAAACATTTCTAGTAACCATGGACATGGATGATAAATATATCCCTAGTAAAAACTTACGTATAAACAATCTCATATAAAAATGAGATTGAAAAATTATCCCTCACCGTAGGTCTGATTTCTTTCGTATGTGTCTAAAACTCTAATATAGAGGGTTTAAACATATTATTAACTTGTAACAGAACCATTATAATATTTATGATGTCATATATGATTCACATATGACTTTATATTACATGTTCATTTATCAATTCCATGTTAATGCAACGTTTTGGGTAATAATCGTTTTATTTACTGTACGTGTTTAGACATGTTATTCTTGATATTTTTACGTAGATCATTATTTAATTAATTAAATAATTTAAAACATGATTTATATATCATATATATTCAGAATTTAAATATATATAATATATAGATAAATGAAATGAAATACTCTATTCATGGTGATGGTAGGTCGTACGTACGAATGAATGTTGCTTCCGTTTACTTATTGAATTGAATTGAAGAAAGTAAATGAAAAATATATATATATACACATAAATGCTGTAGAATTATTATTTCTTATATTTCATTCATATTTATTATTTATACTTTATAATCATTCTTTAATGGTTAATGTGGGGAATCAATATCATTGTGTCGTGGAGACTGTAAGTCGTACGTACGAACTAGCGATGATATCATTCCCTTGATGGAAAAATAGTATTTAATTATATGTGATAATAATTATAAATAATAATTATAATGTTATATAAATTATTTAAATGCATTATACTCATCATTATAGATATCCAAATTATGTATTGTTGAATAACAAATTACAACATAGTGTGGGGACAGTAAGTCGTACATACGCACACATGGTAATATTGTTATTTGTAGGATGGATATAAAGAGGTATAATGTTGTACCATAATTATAATAACATCTCAAAATATATAATATACTATATTTATTACTTTAGTATAGAAACAATATAATATGAGGATGTAGAAGAAGAAAATAATTTTGAAAGAGGTGATAAACCAATTACCACTTTTTTGGGTATCTCAATTTGGTATGCACAAAAGGAAACCTTAATATGGATTTATGCCCAAAGGGTGGCCTCTAAGATGAATTTATGGAAGTTGGGAGGATATTTGGAAAAACTTTGGGAGATCCAAATGGATTTGTAGGTGTGATTAAAGGATATAGAGAGTTTCCCTTTTATAACAGAGGGAAGGGCCACCTTTGGGATGTCTTGAAATATTAATTTATTATAAATTTATTTTCTATTTTAAATGATCCCAAACTCATTTATTTCAAATACAGTATTATCATGGGTATAAATCTTGTGAACCAATAAAATTTATACATGTTCTTATTTTATTTTAACCATTATCATTTTGATTTATCTTTATTTAATCTATTTAATTTTATTTGTGGTAATAATATTCTAAATATTAAATGGTTGTGTTTTCAATTGTCTATAATTGGTTACTTTATCATATTATAGACCCTATAATTTTAAATTTTGTATTTTTCAATTATTTTTCTGATTTTTAAATAATTTTATAATATGTTATTTTTATAAAATATCAATAGTGTCAATTTTGACACTATTCATTTATTTGATTTTAAATAAAATACACATATAAGATAAATTAAAAAAAAATTAAATACACTTATAAAATGTAATAGTCACATATAAAATTAATGGATAAAATTAATTAGTTCATATAATTTTTATTTTAATATTTTTAAAACCATTTATTTGATATTTCTATTAATAATATAATTTCTACATCACTATCATGTCATCATTATTGATAATTAGTTAATATATAAAAAATCTAAATAAAATCACATGATGTTGATTATTTCATTATATTTCTGGAGAATATTTATGTTCGAAGTTTTATCAATTTTATTACTTTATTAAAATTATTGTACTTATAAGATATAAGAGAGTGACATGTTGTCACTTTCTTTTGTTTTAATTATAATTACATCACTTTCATATAAAAAATCTAATTAAATAATTCAATTCCTACCCTTAGATGATATTGGTCTAATTTAATTCATCCAATAGTATTTGGGAAGGTTTTAAGGTAATTTTATTGCCTTTATCATACTATTTGTTATCCTAATTTACCTGATTAACCTTTAACTGTGGTAAATAAAAATTACCGTAGTTACTATTCATAATATCCAAAAAAATAAAAGTAACCTATTAACATAGTTTCAATCCACTGATTCAAAATATAGAATCCATTTTTCAAAATTCAAAACACAAAAGTTGAATTAATTGTTTTGAAATTAAATACTATTTTCAAAACCAGAATGTGGGTTTTTAAGTAGTAAAATCTACCAAAAGATTGACATGTGTTGATATCCAATTCAAATGTGAAAATACATAAAATGACCAAAATATGATTAAATTATAATAAAATAATCCAATTAAACTTTAAAACAAATTTAAAATATAATATAACTATATAAATAAATTAGAATAAAAGATAGTTTTGAATTAAAAATAAGTATTTTTTCACTATTTATTAAAATTTAAATTTCACTAGGAACAAACCAAAATTTCAACCAAGGTAAATTTTAATGTCCTGATTCCAAATATGATGTTTATTATGTCAAATAGAACTTAGAAAATTTTCAAAAACTATATTTAAAAAGGGTTCTCCCTTAAAAGGTTGTAAAATTGTATTTCTTGGATAAATTCTTCTTTATTCCAAAAAATTGAATTTGTTTTGATATCATGTCAAAAAATATATAACATGAATGACAATTTTTAATAAAATTTAAAATGTGGATAATAATATTTATAACAGATAGTTTATATCCAATTAAATAATAATATATCAATAATATATCGTTGTTTAGTGAAACTCAGTATTGTGTATAACGCAAGCTATCAAGGAAGGTCACTCATGCATGTAATGAAAGAGAATTTAGTGTTGTGTGTAGTGAAATCTTCCTTTGTATTTATGTATAACATAATCCTAATATAGTTCTTTAATACATTGAAAAAATATATATACTTAGGGTTGAGTGAAATGAATTCTATCAAAAGAACTTGAAATTGTGTGTAACTCAAGCCAAGTATAGTGTTGCATATACTGCTAGCTAATATGGTGTTGCATATAACACAAGCTAATATTGGTGTATCTTATAATGAAAGACATCAAATAAATTAATAATAAGCTATCTTATAAAATCTACGGGTGTTACATGGGTGACTTTTTTGTGGTATACACCATGGAAAAAGGGCCCAAATTCCTCTAATTTCCATCTGAATCACCCAGTAAAGGAATGTATTCAATTCCATCCTTTGGTGAGAAAAATCCTTATCAAGACATATTTAGGTTTTAAAAATCATGACAATCTGTCCATACAACCCTTTTAAAAATACATAAATGAATGAGAATTCCTTATGCACATGAGTGCTTCACATTATCCATTTTTGTAGATTCCATAGAACAAGGCCTGGACATTCTTTTCAAATGTATTGGTCAATGCCACTATGATAAGATTTAGATGTCAGACAATAAAAATTCCATCATTATGGAATAAGTTATTTATATCAATGTAATTATTTGATTATTTTTAATATCCATGGATATGTTCTGAGCTCATGTGATTTTTATATGGATTATTTGATAAACCATTATTATTTCCATATTATGCTCATGTTATTATTTAAACGGAATGTGTTTTAATTATTTAACTATCCATATTGTTTATGAATATTTATTCATGACAATTCCATTATAATTATACCCTTTATGATAATATGAGCTTACCCATTTATTATATTACATTTTTTCCATGATGTCAAAAATTGGTTTTTGATTAATATATAGGGATGTTTTGTAACATCATATTACACACTTTTAGTTAATTCCCTTCTCTATACTTGTTTCACTCTTTAATTTGGGTGTGTATGGGGACTCCCAAATATGGAGAGTTTTTTTGAGAAAAGTGACCTAAATTTCATTGATGTATGCTTATTTTAATTAATAAATTTCAGCTATAAATTTGTAATGGCTTAGTGGGGTTCTCCTAGAGTTTTGAGAACATCCATGTTTGTTAGAGTTTTTTAAAATATTCTACTATTTTCATTGTTTTTTGGGAATTTACTCATTGCTTAAGGAGTACCCCACATGTTATGGTCATTATGCTCAAGTTAGTAGTTGAGTACATAGTGTGGAATATTACACATAATGTAAGGGTTATATGCAATGTAATTATAAGAGAACAGGTTTTAATAAAAAGGAAATTGATTTACTATAGTATATAGACTATGTGAATTACACGATGTGTAATGTAATTAAATACTTTTTAAATGTAATAAAGTTGAATTTTAGGACACTGTATGAGTTATTTATTTATTCGTTCAATGTCAAACCTCCTTGATCTTGACCTAGAGCTCCCGTTAGATAATTTTGGGAACTTTCAACCCTTCCAGGTCAATTTTTTAACATTTTATCATCAGGGTTTAGTGCTGTATTTCTCTGGGTGAGCAATAATTTATGTTTCTTCATTTTATTTGATCACAGTAGAATTGTTGCATTGTGTTATCAGATATGTTGAACCATGGTGATGTTTTTCTTGTTTCACTTCTAGTTCGGTTGTTTGATATTTTTCTATAGGAAAATACTTTGTTGGTTGTGTTCCGGAATGTGTGATTTCATGAGTTATGTTGTGATATTTTCTTTTGTCCAATGCATTTTGTAAAATTGGATCAATTCTAATAGGTTTAGGTTGATTCGAGGGACTTTATTTTCATTTTTGGCCTCTTTCCTACACTATATACCATTGCGGGTGTGTGAAACCCATGTTTTTAGGTAGGTGGTTCTATATTGAGCATGTGTTTGAGAACTGAATCGATCTAGTTTTTGATAAATTGTTTAATTAAATGAAATAGAATTATTTACTTTTTGTGTGTGTGGAGATTGTTTTTTTATTAAAAATGGGTTCTCCATGTTTTGGTAAATTAATGGGGTTTCTGTAAAGACCCAGAAATTTCAAGGGAGATTTTTTCTAAATTTTCTTTGGGATTTTACAAGAACGCAGTTTCTGGCGGTGCCTGATTCCGAGGCCCGGTGTGCCCGGAATCATTTTCCAAATTTTAGCTCGGGTACGTTCAGTGAACGAATGAGCGGGTCTTTCTAACTACTGAATCGGTGCTTGGAATCGAATTCCGAGGGCACCGATGGAATCGCAGCACCGGTTTTTGATTAGAAACGCCTTTTCCGGAGTTGTGTTTGCTCGGGTGTGGTTTTTAATTTTTGGGGGTTAAGTGAAGAAAATAAAATAAGCGGTGTGACTACTTCATTTTATTTCACTTAAAGCCACTTAAAGCTACTTAAGATGAGTTGAAGTGGATAGGGTGCAATCCAAAATATCCTACCCTCTTGGTAGGATATTTGTGTGGTGGGGCCCGCATGAGCCTCACCATTTCTTTTCCTCTAAGTAATGCGCCCGTGAAAAACCCTCTTTAATGAAAGTCAACCGTGCGTTTTTCTGGTTAAGAAACGCCCCAATTAATTGGGCAGTTAAATCGTTACAATTAATTCAACGAATTAATTGTTCCTTTCTTATCTTCTGAATTTCAAAAGCTTAGGTCAATAATAAAATAAGGATTGATCTTATTATATTTAGTTGGACTTGTGGAGTGGAGAGAATTTGGAGGAAAGCGTTCTTCTTCGACGAAGAACGCGAAGAACGCGAAGAATGAAAAGAACGCTCTGACCTCCAACGAAGAATGCCAAACCCTCGAAGATCGACGACGCGACGTCGTGTACTGTGACGTCAATGATGCTCCTTCCGCGACGCTTTCTTCCGCGATGAGAAAATCCGTGACGAATCCTCACTCGACGACGCTTGAGGTAGGGGATTTTTATTTGGGTGTTCTATTATCTTTTGAGAAAAGAACAACGAGCGCGGACCAACCAATTCGAAGTTGATCTGTAGATCGTTCATTCATGTGGATTGATGTTGAGGATTATTATTTAATTTTTTTGTGATTATTACCTTGAAGATCATCGTTAAATATGACTATTTTCTATCAATTAACGAGAGGGGGCCGGACCGCACAAACACGGCCGACCCTCCTCCTTATCCTTGTGGGTTTCTTTTGTGGATTGAAACGGGGATGGCGCGGTGTCATCGCACCATGCGGAACGTGTGGTAAAGAATGCGTGGGGTCGTCATGACGTGTCGTGAAAACGAACAAGGGCGCGACGTCGTTGCGCCGCATCGGAGAAACCCGAAGACATCCGCGGACAGAGTCAGGCCACGACGAAGGGGTGTGGTGCCATCGCGTCGTGCCGGAGAACCACGAAGACGGCGTGTTTTGTTAATTGACGTGCGGACTGTTGGACGATGACGAATGGGGCCGCAAGGGCGATTTGAGGGCCTTGCAGTGAAGATCGGATCTCGGGAGGATGACTGGCTAGGACCGCATGCAAAACGGACCACCGGAGTGCTTCCGGTGGCCCGCAGAAGCTCCCGCCGTCGACTTTGATGCTTTCCTCTAAGTGAGATAGATCTTTTGGCTTACTCCTCTTGAGGTTAGGATGTCGTCGGTTTGCGGTCGGGTTGGTTCCCTCACGAAACCAACCAGGCCCCTAGAACGAAAAAGCCAATAACTCACAGATCGGGTGTCTGATTGATGCATCGTTTGTCTTGATGATTTCCTCTTTATGGGATGGAAGTTTTGCCATACTTCGCCCAAGGTTTGGATGCAGTTGGAGTTTGGGCGAGTTGGATTGTACTCGAAATCCAATCGGGCCCCTGGAACGGAAAAGCTGATATCTTTCCGACCGGATGTCCGTTTGACGAATTGTCAGCGGCGTTGGTGATCACGTTGAGAAACGGTCCCTATGAGTATACCCTATGAGAGTTCGGGGTACAGTTGAGATACGGCCGGGTTGGTTCGCTCACGAAACCAACCGGGCCCCTAGGACGAAAAGGCTAGTAACTCACAGACCGAGCGTCTGATTGACGCGCCGTATGTTGCAATGAGACCCCTGTGATGAGGCGGTCCTTTGAGATACTTCTTTGTGGAACTTTGTGATACTTGTAGTATCGACCAGCAGATCGTGGAGCGGATCCTCCTGGAGACGAGCGTGTGGAGTACGGAGACCCTGTAGCTGGCTGAGACCTGACGACTGCTTGACCGATCAACACGGTGTGTTTCAGATAGCCCAGAGGGGAGTGATTGGTTGTAGCGGCAGACCCACGGCAGAGGAGCACTTGGTTGTTACAGCAGACCCGCGGTACTCAACAGAAGGAGTACCTATGGAGGCTATGAGGGGGAGCACTTGGTTGTAGCGGCAGACCCACGACGGAGGAGCGCTTGGTTGTAGCGGCAGACCCATGGTGGGAAGCGCTTGGTTGTAGTAGAAGGCCCACAGTACTCGACATGATGAGTACCTCCGCAGTCTTAGGTTATTGAGCAGTACCTCGGAGTCGATACAGGACCACTATACACTCTAGAGACGGGGCTCTTCAGCAGTTACAGTTTCGATCATGAAAATCCTGGTTTGAGCTGAGTCTATGACCCTTGTGTTTCCTCATGATTGAGATAGGTTACTTGATAAATTAGGTATATGTATGGGCATATACCTGGGTAGTGGTTATCCGTTGATTTCATAACCCATGTGTTTCTTCATGATTGAGATGGGTTACTTGATAACTTAGGTATATGTATGGGCATATACCTAAGTAGAGGTTATCTGTTGAGATCTTCTTTGTGGTTATCCTTATTGGTTTTAGTGAGACCTTGAGGGTCTCAGGGTCCCTACAGAGTATTGTTATACTCACCCCTGCACGGGCTATGCCCGCACCTCGTTGTGTTGGTTGCAGACGACGGGCAGTGCTGACGGAGGCCGAGTGTTCGAGGACTGGATGGTACCCGGAGGTGGACTACACGACGAGTCAGTACCCGGAGGTAGACTACACGACGAGTCAGTATCCGGAGGTGGACTTCACGGTGACACGACACTCAGAGGAGGTTGATGGGCGAGAGCATTGTGAAGTCTATCTGTACCTACCATTCAGGTAGGATCTGTGGTGGACGATCCAGGAGTTGCACCATCTGTACCTACCCTTCAAGTAGGATCCGAGGCGGATGACCTAGGAGCCGCTCCCATCCTTCCAGCTATTGTCTTTTTTTTCTGTTGTACTTTGTTCAGTTGTAGTTGTACTTTCTTTTTTGTTTTGTATTCTGGCCCATTTACCATTCATCACTTCTCTTTGTACTTACTGTTTTATTTCCGCTTGTACTCTGTGGTGTTTTGTTTACTTTTATAAAGGCAATGCCTTCCCAGTTATCTGGATTTACGCCTTTGGTGTAGTCGCCAGCCCCTGGCCTATGGAAGGCGGGATTTGGGTAGTCACGGCACGGGCCCTAAGGACGGGTCGTGACAAATTGGTATCAGAGGAGTCAGTTCTACCGCAGAACATATAACTCTGATATTTTCTTTCTGTGAAGAGATAGTGTTAAGAGTACCGAGTGTGGTTTTCAGTTCAGGGAGTCGAGTGTAGGTGCGGGCGGCCGACGTATCCATACACGAGGACCCTGACAACTGATTTCCGACTTTTTGCATGAAAAAACTGATTGTGTGTGCATTTCCAGATGTTATTAAATATCAGCTCAAACCAGGTCAGCTCACCAGGTATAATCGTTTGACAGTGTCACATTGTTTCTTTCAGGATGCCTTTTCTCGGACGACCAGCTAGAGCCCAGAGGGACATGTGTACTGACAGCTTGCCGAGCGACAAGGTTTTGGTACAGGGCCCTCTTACAGTTGAGGCACCAGCGGAGGCACCAGTGGTACTACCATACGTTGGGCCACTATTTCCACCAGCCCCAACAGTAGGCGATGCACATCAGTTGAGCGCGCTGCACGAGTTCCAGCGCCAGAGAACACACAGGTTCTGGGGAGAGACAGACCCGCAGGCGGCTGGGGATTGGCTGGAGGCTGTGGTGAGAGTCTTCATGCTAGTGGGGATGCCAGCAGACTTCATGGTGATCATTGCTACCAGCCTTCTTCAGGAAGCAGCAGGCATGTGGTGGAGCCACATGTTCTAGTTTTGCGATGGGGTGTCCTTTACATGGGAAGACTTCGAGACCCTCTTCAGGGTGGAGTTTGTGCCAGTAGCTCTACACCCCGAGCGTGTTCAGGAGCTGCTGCCTTTTCCACGTGTTTTTCGATCAGTAGTCGAGTCATCTGTAAGCAGTAGACAGATGATGTAGAGGTCCAGGAGGGCCAGAGCCAGCCGTACGAGGAGCAGGAAGTGTTATGAATGTGGCGGAATGGGTCACTTGGCACGTGATTGTCCGACTCCTCGTACAGTTGATCCACAGGCTTTGGAGGAGCCACCAAGGCAGAAGCAGCGGCGGGTGCTTGAGCAAAAGCCGAGCAGTGGACAAGGTAGTAGAGCTCCGGGAGCAGGTGGACAGGAGTGGAACTGGTGGATAAGTCCCTTGTACTTCTAGTTCCATTTTTCTGTTGTATTCGTGTCTTTGTACTATGATATGCAATAATAAAAAGACACTTATCTTTGTGATGTTTGCTTTCCTGTCCATTTTGTTTGGTTGATACTGAGTGGTCCTGGTTAATACTGTTGAATTGACCCTCACTTTCGAGATTCCTACTGGAGGAGACCCAGTGACCTCACAATGATGCCGACAGTGTGACTCAACCCTTGGGGGCGAGAGTGATAGTTGGATCTCTTAGTAGTTACGTGAGGCCTTACGACGTCATCCATGTCATGAATGCACCCTTCATGTCAGGATTGACTGTATTAGGCAATGGGCATGGTTCATCCAGGGGGATGAGACCGGGTTTCTCTTTTCGGCAAAGGAGAAATTTTATCAGCTCTTCCAGATCGTAGGCAAAGAAGGTGCAGATCATCCAGGAGTGGATGTAGACTACATAGTGTTGTAAGAAACAGGAAACTGGTTCTAGTCTTAAAGAATCAGGTGTGTTAAATGTTTCAAGAAGAGGAAGCTTTAATGAGAGATGAGTCTGCGAAGCGGCAGACGTGGAGGCAGAGCTAGGAGAGCAGCATGAGGTGGTGTACATCTTAACATACTACAACCACCTGCCTTAGTTATCCCTGCTAGGCTCAGGGAGTTGGAGGTCGGAGGAAGAGTGCGGCTGCATGCGGTCAAGAAGTGTGACCCAATGGCTATTAAAATGATTCAAGGGACAGTCTGTGTCCACAACTAGTTGTTGTATTAATAGACGTCGATATGAATCATTCCTCACTTCCGCAAATCTTTTCCTAGACCTAGATTTTCCGGTAAGCCGTGGACTTGACCCTCACGTTTGGAGATACCTTGGGAGGAGACTCGATAATCACAGTTGTGCCGACGGTGTGGTCATACCCTCTAGGAGAGAGTTTCGATTGGAATCTCTTGGTGGCAGCTTTGAGGCCTTATGACGTTGGTTTGAGTATGGACTGGGCAATCACAGTTCATACACGAATTGACGGTATTAGTCAAAAAGGTTGTGGTTTAACTACGACGTCAGAATGGGTTTTCTTTGGTCGGTGAAAAAGGAAACCCTAGGCAGCACAGGGTAACTCATGCACAGGAGGGTGCGACCGATCACTCTTTAGTCGGTCAACCTTACCCTTTTGGCAACAGTCGTTTTGAGTTCCAGTTCTAAACAGGAGTTGGAGACCTCTGGAGTTCGAGGATGATGATCACGTCCTTATACGGGTCTCACCTCGACGATGTTTACAGAGATATGGAAAAGGCGGCAAGTTATCTCCGAGGTTCAGCGGACCTTCTTAGGTCCTCAACTGGGTAGGTGGGGTGGTTTACCACTTGACTCATCCACCTCAGTTGCACCAGGTGCACGATGACTTCCACATATCTCAGCAGAGGAGATACGTGCTTGACCCTTCGCATATCATCGACCATGGGGACCTGGAAGATGCAGATGAGGTGTCCTTCACGGAGGTTCTAGTGGGGATCGAGTATCGACAGGGGTGGATCCTTCAAGAAAGTTCTATTCCTCAGGTACGCTTTCACTGGCAGTATGGGAACGTCCAGGTGAGCACATGAGAATGGGAGGCTCAGATGCGTGCTCGGTACCGATTTTGTGACCCTAGTTTGTGGTGAAGCTTTACGAGGACGTAAAGCACTGAGGTGGGAGTAATGTAAAGACACAGAAATTTCAAGGGAAATTTTTTCTAAATTTTCTTTGGGATTTTACAAGAACGTAGTTTCTGACGGCGCCTGATTCCGAGGCCCAGTGTTCCCGAAATCATTTTCCGAATTTTTGCTCGGGTAAGTTCAGTTAACGAACGAGCAGGTTTTTCTAACATCTGAACCGGTGCTCGGAATCGAATTCTGAGGGCACTGATAGAATCACAGCGCCCATTTTTGCTTATAAATGCCTTTTCTGGAGTTGTGTTTGCTCGGCTGTGGTTTTTAATTTTTGGGGGTTAAGTGAAGAAAATAAAATAAGTGGTGTGAAAACTTCATTTTATTTCACATAAAGAAAATTAAAGAAACTTAAATCAACTTAAGCTAAGTTGAAGCAGATAGGGTGCAATCCAAAATATCCTACCCTCTTGGTAGGATATTTGTGAGGTGGGGCCCGCACGAGCCTCACCGTTTCTTTTCCTCTAAGTAACGCACCCGCGAAAAACCCTCTTTAATGAAAGTCAACCATGCGTTTTTCTGGTTAAGAAACACCCCAATTAATTGGGCAGTTAAATCGTTACAATTAATTCAACGAATTTATTGTTCGTTTCTTATCTTTTGAATTTCACAAGGTTAGGTGAATAATAAAATAACGGTTGAGCTTATTTTATTTAGTTGGGCTTGTGGCATGGAGAGAATTTGGAGGAAAGAGTTCTTCTTTGACGAAGAACGCGAAGAACGCGAAGAACGCTCCGACCTCTGATGAAGAACGCCAAACCCTCAGAGATCGATGACGCGACGCCATGTACCATGATGTCAATGGCGCTTCTCCCGCGACGCTTTCTTCCGTGACGAGAAAATCCGCGACGAACCCTCGCTCGACGATGCTTGAGGTAGGGGATTTTTATTTTGGTGTTCTATTATCTTTTGAGAAAAGAACGACAAGTGCGAACCAACCAATTCCAAGTTGATCCGTGGATCGTTCGTTCATGCGGATTGATGTTGAGGATTATTATTTAATTTTTTTGTGATTATTACCTTGACGATCTTTGTGAAATATGACCATTTCCTATCAATTAACGAGAGGGGTCCGGACCGCACAAACACGGCCGACCCTCATCCTTGTCCTTGTGGGTTTCATTTGTCGATTGAAACGGGGATGGCGCGGTGTCATCGCACCGCGCAGAACGTGTGGTAAGGAATGCATGGCGCCGTCGCGCCGCGTCTTGAAAACGAACAAGGGCGTGATGCCGTCGCGCCACATCGGAGATACCCGAAGACATCCGCGGACGGAGTTGGGCCACGACAAAGGGGCGCGACACCATCGCGTCGTGCCGGAGAACCAAAAAGACAGCGCGTTTTGTTAATTGACGTGCGGATTGTCAGACGACGACGAACGGGGCCGCAAGGGCGATTTGAGGGTCTTGCAGTGAAGATCAGATCCCGGGAGGACAACTTGCGAAGGCCGCATGCAAAACGGACCACCGGAGCGCGTCCAGCGGCCGGCAGAAGCTCCCACCGGCGCACCGCCGGCAAAACTCGCAGCGGATGAAGTTGCGGCTACGAGACAGTTCCGAGGCCGCGCAGAACCGGGAGGCGGGATGCGGCTCAAGACGCGTCCGGGAACCACGGAGCGGCCCCCGCGCGGGGGCCGCGGTTCCTTCGCTCGACCGCTCGGCCGAGCTGAGCCGAGGCGACCCTCCGGGCTGGGTCACACCCAGGCCAGGCCGGGTCGCGCCCAACAGGCTCCAACCCGGACCTGGGTCGGGTCGACCCGGTTCGGGCCGACCCAGGGGGGTTGGGCCGGGTCGGTCCGGGTCCAGACCCCCCGTTTTCAGACCTTTTTGGTCTTTTGCTCATAACTTGAGCAACGGGCCTCCGAATGATGCGCTGTCAGCGGCGATGCGATCCTTGGATCGAGACCGTCATTTCGGTATACTACATCCAAGGTTTTGGAATACTTTGGGTTCATCCGGGTTGGTTCGTACACGAAACCAACCGGGCCCTCGGAGCGGAAACAATCATATCTTGAGCTCCGGACGTCCGATTGACGTGTAATCAACTTTGATGCTTTACTCTAAGTGAGACGGATCTTTTGGCTTACCCCGCTCGAGGTTTGGATGTCGTCGGAGTGTGGTCGGGTTGGTTTACTCACGAAACCAACTAGGTCCCTGGAACGAAAAGCCAATAACTCACAGATCGGGCGTCCGATTGACGCACCATTTGTCTCGATGATATCCTCTTGATGGGATGGAACTTTTGGCATACTGCGCCCATGGTTTGGATGCAGTTGGAGTTTGGGCGAGTTGGATTGTACTCGAAATCCAACCGGGCCCATGGAATGGAAAAGCTGATATCCTTCAGACCGGACGTCCGTTTGACGAACCGTCAATGGCGTTGGTGATCACGTTGAGAAACGGTCCCTATGAGTATACCCTATGAGAGTTCGGGGTACAGTTGAGATACGGCCGGGATGGTTCACTCACGAAACCAACCGGGCCCCTGGGACGAAAAGGCTAGTAACTCACATACCGAGCGTCCGATTGACGCACCATCTGTTGCGTTGAGACCCCTGTGATGAGGCGGTCCTTTGAGATACTTCTTCGTGGATCTTTGTGATACTTGTAGTATCGACCAGCAGCTCGTGGAGCGGACCCTCCCGAAGACGAGCGTGTGGAGTACGGAGACCGTGTAGCCAGCTGAGACCTGACGACTGCTTGACCGATCGACTCGGTGTGTTTTGGATAGCCCATTGGGGAGTGCTTGGTTGTAGTGGCAGACCCATGACGGAGGAGCGCTTGGTTGTAGTGGCAGACCCGCAGTACTCAACAGAAGGAGTACCTCTGGAGGCTTTGAGGGGGAGCGCTTGGTTGTAGTGGCAGACCCACGGTGGAGGAGCGCTTGGTTGTAGCAAGAGACCCGCGGTACTCAACAGAAAGAGTACCTCTTGAGTCTATGAGGGGGAGTGCTTGGTTGTAGCGGTAGACCCATGGTGGGAAGCGCTTGATTGTAGCAGCAGGCCCACAGTACTTGACAGGAGGTGTACCTCAGCAGTCTTAGGTTAGTGAGTTGTACCTCGAAGTTGTGACAGGACCACTGTACACTCTAGAGACGGGGCTCTTCAGCGGTTACGGTTTCGATCATGAAAATCATGGTTTGAGTTGAGTCTATGACCCTTGTGTTTCCTCATGATTGATATGGGTTACTTGATAACTTAGATATATGTATGGGAATATACCTGGGTAGTGGTTATCTGTTGATTTCATAACCCTAGTGTTTCCTCATGATTGAGATGGGTTACTTGATAACTTAGGTATATTTATGGGCATATACATAAGTAGAGGTTATCTGTTGAGATCTTCTTTGTGGTTATCCTTGTTGGTTTTAGTTAGACCTTGAGGGTCTCGAGGTCCCTACTGAGTATTGTTATACTCACCCCTGCACGGGCTATGCCCGCACCTCGTTGTGTTGGTTGCAGACGACGGGCAGTGCTGACGGAGGCTGAGTGTTCGAGGACTGGACGGTACCCGGAGGTGGACTACACGATGAGTCAGTACCCGGAGGTGGACTACACGACGAGTCAGTATCCGGAGGTGTACATCACGGCGAGACGACACTCGGAGGAGGTTGACGGGCGAGAGCGTTGTGGAGGCTATCTGTACCTACCCTTTAGGTAGGATCCGTGCTAGATGATCCAGGAGCTGCACCATCTGTACCTACCCTTCAGGTAGGATCTGATGAGGACGACCCAGGAGTTGCTCCCATCCTTCCACCTATTGTATTTTTTTTTCTGTTGTACTTTGTTCAGTTGTAGATGTACTTTCCTTTTGGGTTTGTATTCTGGCCAATTTACCTTTCAGGACTTCCTTTTGTACTCAGTGTTTTATTTCCGCTTATACACTGTGGTGTTTTGTTTACTTTTATAAAGGCAATGCCTTCCCAGTTATCGGGATTTACGCCTTTGGTGCTAGTCGCCAGCCCCTGGCCTATGGAAGGCGGGCTTGGGGTAGTCATGGCATGGGCCCCGAGGACGGGTCATGACAGTTTCAAAGAATTGTGAAATGATTTTATGAAATGGTTTTCAAAGACTGATATAATGAAATTGTTTGATGAAATGGTTTAGAAAATAGGGCACATGGGAGGCCTTGGGTATTTAGGTGGAAGGTGTAGTAACATGCCTCATCAATTGTTAAAGGGTTTTCAAATGGGGATTTCCTATGCTCTTTAGGTCTATTGTTCTAGGGACTTGTTAGACCTATTAGGGGGTTCACTTTAGAGGGTGGTCCTATGGTCTTTAAACTCAGTGAAAATGTCTAGAATATTCATACATGAGTGTTTTTATATGTTAGATGAGAGTTTCCTAGCTGTCCTGACCTAGTGTGATCTTTGACCCGTTGTTGCTTATGCTTCTTGTTTGATTTCAACTGCTTTAGTTTTGTACTATTTTGATTATACTTCCATGGATTTTATATTATATGTGATGCATACATTGATTTGATATGATATATATATTGTGATATATATATATATGAAATTATTTGAAACTTATTTACCTACACTATTTGGAAATGTGGTAAAGGGGAAAATTTAAATTTTTTCTATGATTTTGATATGAAACATTTTATACTATATATCATGAATTGTTTTCTTTAACGTTTTGAAAGAATGAATTATTGTTCATAGACATGATATGGAACACCTGGGTGGGACCCTACTGATCCCGATATCTCAAACCTTATGTAACCCTTCGATGGTGCATATACCTGATTATGTATATATAAGTAGGAAAAGGTATGACATCACAATGAGGAAGTGATGTTTTTTGTCATATGGATTTTGGGTAGTTGGATAGTGAGATGGTGGGAGTGTTCCCACACTATCACTTAGAGACTGTTTGAGTATCTGTTTAGTTTTGTTTTCATTTATAGTTGGATATGTCTCTTGAATATTGTTTTGATATGATTTTAGTCATATCACTTCTGTTGATCTATTTCTATTATGATATATATATATATATATATATATTATTGTTTTCCTCTACCATTTCTTTCATTACATTTTTATATATTTCATGTTGTCTTCTTCAAGGTGAGAAAAACCTATTCCGCTTTTTTTGTTGATGCCTAGGTGCTAGATGTCATCCTGTGTGGATTGAGAATTCCCATCAAGTATGTGGAAATTTCAGTCGAGTATTAGTTTTAGAGGGTATCATAGTTGGGTTAATCATAGTTTTCTATCCAAGGGAGGTTTCACATTATGATTCATTGTCTTAGGATGTTTGTTAGACTATATATAGGATTGTCAGGACATGATAGGTTTGTTGTGGTGAGTTCTTGAACAACTCTTTCCATGATGAGACTCAACATACCATGGGATGTTGGGATGTGTGTCGCTTATTTTGAGTTCTTGACTTGGATCTCAGTTTTTTATTTTGGGTTTTTGGGTTTTAATTGAGATTCTTTTGTTGTCTAGTCATTTTTTATTTTGGTGTGCTGAAAGTTTCCTCTAAGATGTATTCTGTGAGTTCCCCATAAGGGTTTATCAAATTCCCCTCATAGAAATCTTACTATGGATCAGAAAATAATCATGTAAATCATGCAAGAATTCAATTTCATTGATTATAATGTACGTCATTATCAGAACATAGTTGCTTAAGTACAACAAGGTACTATAGGATATTGGGATCAATCATGATATTTTGTTCATGAGATGCCACCATCCATAAAAGTTATACATGAACATCAATATTTTAGGTCATTCATGATAACATTGATCATATTTTTTACTTCATAGATACAATTTAGAGTATCAAGGTGATGTGTATGAAATTTAGACTCGATTTTCCTATCATGTGATGGTGGGATTCTGTCATAATAGATGATAGAAATGTGGGATTAAACTAGAAGGGTTTCTGGACACTCTTATTCCAAATGTTTTTTTATAGAACCATTAATGATGGAAAATTTTATGGAGTTCCTCTCTTTATGCAAGGGAGGTCATTCTATGCCGTATTACACCAGTCAGTTTGGTGAGATTGTTTGTTTTCACCATAGGTTATAAAGAATGATTAGCTTAAAGATTATAAGTACTTGTAGGGTTTGTAACCCAATATTTTATGACATATATTTATGCTAAAACATTTGACTAATACAGAGATAGTGGATAAGGTTATGATTTCATAAATTAATATGGAAGAAAATTTTGGATATTATTCCCCTTACCTTCTACCTAGTCATACCTTCAATGGTGTTTCTGGGAAAATGAGGATATGTAAGGATCAAAAAAAGAGTGGTAGAGGTGGTTCTATACATCATGGAAATTTTTAATAAGAAGCTTTACTTCTTACATTCCTATTACTTTAGTTTTGGAAATCAAAAACACTCTTAAAAATATTTTTACTAACTTTTTTATGTCCAAAGTGTTATATATTTTTTTTAGAAAAAATATATTTCTAATATATATAAAAAATTTTAAATTTTTTATGAATATAAACTATAAATTACTCTATCTAATAAATCAGACTTAAGGTGTGTTTGATCCATCAGAATAACCTTTTTTAATACAAGTAGTTATAATTATGACTTATCCACCTGATTGAAAAAAGTAATAAATATAATAATTATCTTAGAACTGATCCATTTGACTAACCCTCATTCTATTAATCTTGCATTTATAATCAATAATTATTCCAATCAGACCAACTGTGTTTTCTAATCTAAGTTTATAAAAATTGTTTCAAAATGATTTTTGAAATGATGTTGGAAATTCAATTATGAAAAAACATTGTGAGCTTTAAATGATCTAGTTGTCCAAGTTTGTTGCATATAAGTTGGAAATATGACCATTGGAGTTTCAACTATAAATAGGTAGTCATCTGAAGAGTTGGGTGCTGATCACATTCAAAACTCAATCTTTCTAAAGTTTTCTTTACATGAAAATATTATTCTAAATCCACTGTAATACTGTAGAGAGTTGTATTTCTATGGAATCCTTGTAAGGTTTTTTTCTTTAGAATAGATATTCTTTTAAAATAATGTGTCTAATAATTTTTGTGATCAAGGGATTCTGGGGATAGGAAGCTGATGAATCTAATCCATCAGATCAAGGGCTTCTAGGGATAGGCAGACATATGTTGATCATCATATCATGTGAATTTGGGGATAAGAAGATAAAGATTTTTCTAATCATTATATCTAGGGTTTTATAGGTTAGGAAAGACAAACATTACAGTAAGTATAAAACTATCGATACCTTTAGACATTGTTTTTTAAATACCTTTACTCTTACGGTTAAAAGATTGTATTAATTTAATATATATTGGAAGAAATTGTTTCTTTGGCAGCGGCAGTTTCACCTCATCCCTTGATGCTAAGATGATGGCTCTCATCCATGCCATACACTTTGTTAAAAAAATGGTTGGAACAACATCTGGATTGAAAGTGACTCCACAACTATTGTTTAGGAAATTTGCAATGGGTGGGTTCATCTCTCTTGGTCTCTTACTGTGAGTTGTAAGAACTACCTCAACTCGCACCTAGAGATCAGCTATATTTCCACCCACACCCACCATGAAGCTAATATGGGGGAAGATGCTCTTTCTAACATGGGAATCAATCAGTCCATTACATGGACTGATGAGTTTCTAGTTGACCTTCTCTATCTTCTTGAGAATGATTGTAATAAAATTCTCTCGTTGAGACTTTTGTAACTTTATTGCTTGCTTCTAATAAATTCTGTCTTGGTCATTGACCATGACATTTCCTTTTAAAAAAATACTGGAAGAAATTATTACATTTAGTCATTATTTTATTACTTTTTATCAAGACTATTTCATTTTTCATGAAATAGAAAGTTTGTATTCTAACATTTCTTTATATACTAATTGTTTTTATCACTATAATTGTTATTATGATAAATACATACATTAATATAATTATAACAATATTGATTTTGATTCTTTCACTCTAATCATCATATGATCCGTGAGTTTGATAATTTTACTTTAAGTGGTATTATATTTTGATTAGTTTAAACATTTTAAAATATAATTCACCTCCCTCTTGTATGTATATCCGTCTAATAAACTCTTAAGATCCAATAATTGGTATCCAAACTAATTTTATACTACTTATATACTCGATGAGTATTTAATTACTTTACTTACAACATGTTTTTTTATGTTTTGATATAAACTTCATGTTTATAAACTTTTTTAAATTGATGTGTATTATTAGAAAATAGATTCTATTGTATTGATATGGAATGTATGAATATTGGATACATTGATAACCTAAATCTTAGTTAGCCACATATCTTTTATTGGAATGAATATGAGTATTAGAGAGATATAATGAATGATTTTAAAATTAATACTAGAGTTAATAATTTTTTAATTCTTACGGGAAAATATAATATTCCTAATAAGGAAGTTTATTCGTTTACAAATACTAAGAAGTTAGAATATTAGTTGAAATAAGAAGTTAGAAATAATTTATTGTGTTCTATAAGGAGGAATATCTACAATCAGATATCATCTTGTGAAGCTACCAATAGTATTTGGAATAAAATGAAAGTAACATATTTTGGTACATCCAATGTTATGGAAACAAGAAAAGTTATTCTTAGATATGATTACAAAGACTATGATTTTATACATAGTGAGAAATTTTTCAAGATTCACTAGTGGTTTATGACTATTATAAATATTTCATAGTATCTTGGGGTAAAGGCATTGATAATGATTTTTTTTTCAAAAATTGTATGCCCATAATTTCTAATGACTATGAATAAAAAACAACAGTTATGGATAATACAATAAAGTTAACTAATATTACATTAGATTATTTCATTGGGAATATCATATAGTATAAAGGAATATTGAAATGTGATGCTGAAAAAGATAAAATGAAAAAGGGTGGAGTTTCTTTTACTAAAAAATCTATTGTACCTCCTAAATTTTAATTGGTAGATAAAGTAGTGAAGTTGTCAAGAAAGAAGAAAGTTTTTTTGAATCTAATTCAAGTTCATCACCGCCTTTAGGAAATGAATTAGAAAATATAGCTAGATAGATGAAAAATATAACTAGTAAGAAATAATTTCTATATTGATACAAAAAAACTCATAATCATAAAGGTTACATGAAGGATTCAAAATTCAGTTGTTATGAATATTAGAAAGATGGACATTTCTGGCCTAATTTTCTAAAGTTGAAACGAAAAGATATAATGAAAATTTATTCAGAAAGAAATTAAAATAAAAATTACAATTCTAATGGTAAGAAAATTTTGAAAGCCTCTGACAAATGGAGTAACAGTGGTTTATATTATTCTTAATGTTATTTTGATAATGATCGATCTAGATAAAGGAACTTTATACTTTTTTAAAAAGTACCCATGGTAAAAAAATATATAGTAGTTAAGTTAAACACTACTAAAACCAGAACTAATATGTATTTAAATACAAATTATCCAAATGAGAAAAATTATACATCTTCTGATGAAGAATATTTCTTAGAAAAAGATAATACATCACCTAATTATGATAAAGTTTCAATATTTCAATAACTAGTTGAAATTTCAAATTTTATAGTTTGTAAAAAAATTGATAATTCCAATGCTAAACTTACACATGAAGATTCAAGAATATCTCTTTTGACTAACAAAATATTAGATCTTTCCAAATATCACGATAAAACTGACTTTGAAAAAGATCATATTTCAAAAGAACATTAGGAAACTATTTATAAGAAAAATTGTTCACAAAATTGTTTTAATAAAATTAGTTCCAACACTAGTAAAAATGAGGAAAAGATTTTAGTTGTAAAACTAAAATCTAAAATTTCTAGCATAAATATACATTTATCCAAGTCTACCACAAGTAAATAAAACGTTAATAAAATTTATAATCAAATATAAACTTATATTGATAATATCAAAATGGAGTTTCCCAATAAAAAACCTTCTTTAAGTAATAATTACATTGACCCTAAAAGTGAACCTTATTGCTAAAGGTTTCATATTGGTGTCCACAAGATAATTTTTTTTTTATTATTATTGTAAATTATTTATGATTAAATAAGGATTATTTTTCAAAAAAAATTCTTTTTTCACAAAATAATACATTTGAAAAAAAGTTGTTACTCAAAATATTATTTTCTAAAAATACCAGATACAAGAAGGTTTGAGTCTCAAAAATTGGATCTTTTTATATTTAGGAAAATAAAGTACCAACAAAAAAACATTTGGTACATGGATAGTGGTTTTTATAGACAAATAGATGAAAAGAAATATTTCTTTAAGAAGATAATCAAGATGAAAGGTGGAAATATTACTTTTGGAGTTAATAATCAAGGATATATTATTGATATAGGTAACATTGTACTTATTAGAAAATTCCTTATTTCTATTTTTCTATTTTTTGTTGGACATAAGCACATCCTTATTTGCATCAGTAAATTATTTAATGAAGGTTACCTTGTTAACATTAGAAATGATAAACGCATTGTACAAAGTTCCAAGTGTGAATTTATTCATTCTACTAATTGAAATTATAATGATTACACACTAAAATTAAAAGACCGTAGGAGATGATACATACCTTGCCTTAGTGAAATGGAAGATCAATCTTGGTTATGAAATAGTAGGTTCGGACATTTAGAGTTGGGGTGCTATGAGAAAATGGTTTTACTTTGATTTCATGAATTTTCAATGTATTGAATATTAATAAAACAAATTAGTACATATTGTTTATAGTTTTGCATGAATCTAACATAATAATTTCCTAGATTATATGTCTCATTTATATGGTAATAGAATTTTCCCACTATGAGGAGAAACATGATGTGATATGATGATATTCTCCAATAATGTTATTCTATTGGATACCTACTATGATAGGACACCTAATATATAGAATGTGAGGTGTGAGTACTCATAAAAAAATGAAGCTTCTTATCATGAAGTTCATACTTGGTTGTCTCTAAGATGGGTGATAATGAGAACAGACCCACCAGTATGAATTCTGCATGTTTTTGTGTCATCAAAAATTTATATCTATTAGATTGTGTAATTGTCCTTAGACATTAATATTTTTATTAATTCTTGTTACAACTCACATACTTAGATTTATTTCATAAACCAG
This sequence comes from Viscum album, assembly GCA_963277665.1. NCBI lineage: Eukaryota > Viridiplantae > Streptophyta > Magnoliopsida > Santalales > Viscaceae > Viscum > Viscum album. The sequence continues at coordinate 1,881,044,071 of OY728161.1, forward strand.
GATGATAAAATTACATGGTTAAGTTGGATTCATTGGGTGCATCCCGAGTGACATGTCATTAATGGATAATTTGAGGAAGGATTTGTCCCATCCATGTTTATGGAAACTGATTTCTTGTCCCTTTGATTTTAATAAAAATTTCTCTTTAAATTCCATGGCCAGGGTGTAATGATATGTTTATTTTAGATAGTCAAAGAGAGACATATTGACCATATAAGTTGGTGACATGGATGTGTAAACTGCTTGTTGAGATATTGTGACAAAGGGATTATATTACAATGTGAATGTTCTTATGTGTATTTCAACATTGTGACATTAATCTCTTTCTCTTAGTTTACTTGACCCATTAATAGATAGTAATATTAGTCAATTGGAATGATCGCCTAATTCAAATGAGAAATAATCCTAGAGGCTCACTCTCTAACTATTTTTTTGATCTCAATTATATTTTTTGAGTTTAATTAATGGAATAAATTTTATTTACAAGTTTGAGGAATAATTTTATTCATGTTATATATATCACATAAATTAAATAAATCTTTATTCACCATCTTGTGAATAACATATTTATTTAATTTAATGCTTCTTTTAAGAAATTTATATTTTTTAGATTTAGAATAAAATATTTATTTATGAATAAAATATATATTCTATTGTTTAATAAATAATATAGGAGTTCGAATGGAAAAAGATCAAGTATGGTGAAAAATATTATTTAACAAGACTGGTACATAATTTTTTTTATTGTGCAAGTTGATGTGAGCCACAATTTAATAATAAAATAACTATTATTTTGTGTCTCGGGGTTTATTAAAGACAATAAATGTTATTTGGCGTATAGTATGTAATTAAATAATATTTTAACTTAAATCATAACTCCATAAGTAGATGGTTATGTCTATTGTTTAGAGCATCCCAAAATTGATAATAGGGAATTTTTGTGAAAAATTAATTCTCTCTCTACTCCTCCTTCTCTCTCCCTCTTAAGAATGAGAAGTGAAAGAGATATTTCTTCAAGACTATAGAATGAGTGATCAAAAATGAATAACATAATACATTCGATTTGTAGCGCTATCATCCAGAGATAAATTGGTGTTTCATGGAGACTGTAGAAGGACGTGTGGATCACCACAAGAGGGAGTTTATCCTTCGATCCTCACAAAACAACCAGGGTTGTCTAAAATGGTATTTTTGGACGATCAACATTCATCCAATGAAGTTCTTATGCCTAGGTAATATTAAATAAATTAATTATTGATTTGACATGCAAGATCCTATCTCTTTGTTTCAGGAAATTATTAGTATGATATATTTTAATATATCTCCTACCTTTTCACACTTCCACTATGCCAAGAACCAATAAGTGGTATCATAGGGAGGTTAATTTTAAATTTATTATTATTTATTTTTTTGTTGATTAATGAGAAGTTGTTAATAGATTTTTATTTCATGTTATTATTTCTTTATTCTGATTTTTATTAACATGTTATCAATATATAAATCATGTTTGTTCAGTGTTTCATGTTCTTAAAGGTTCAAAAAGAAATGAAAAATGATCAGTGAAGCCATTAGGAAGTGCCAAGTCCTGGGATGGTAAAATTGGGTTACATGGCTTGCTGCAAGAGCACACGCGATATAACCAAATGTATTGTATCTAGATGCACTGAGTAATTAATTACACATGCTGCTTTTATTACACACTAAGTGCTGACCAGGACAACCATGGAACACGAAAAGTGGATTTAAGGTGTGTAGTTCGAATGTACAAGATGTGTAGTCCAGATTAGTTAACACACAAAAGCCCAAAGCATGTTACTTGGATATACAACAACTGAGGTACATGGGGTGTAGATGGATGCACACTCCATGTAGTCTCCCATTAATTTAAAAAACTAAAATTACATTAAATTTGAAAATTATAGCATTGGAACCTTATTTTATTGATTGGAACACCATTGTGTGTTTGAGATTTTAATAATGGTTTTCAATAATATTATATTATTAATTAATTTATTACATTTAATATATGATTATTGGTTCTAATGTCTATTTTCCATGAATTCCATTAATTATGGGTATCTCCAATTAATATCGGATGATCAATAAGATGAAATATAATTAAATAATTATTTTTTTATTAATTAATTTAAGTGTGTTTATCTTAAATATTAAAATAACGAATAAATAAATGAATGTTAGTCATTTAATTTTTCATATTTATTGGATGTATGACCATTCATGAACTTGACCAAGACCTATTTATGTTTTGGATGTTTTAATTTAATTTATTGCATGAGTTTTATTTTTCATAATATTAAATTAAATGATGGCATGTGAGTCATCCCTCCCTCCATTATTTTGTAAGACCTATATTTCAAAGGATATTTATTTAACCCCATTTAACCAGTACTTTGGTTCCCATCACCTACATGTGAGTAATAAATATTTGTAACTAATGGAGGATCCCAAGGTTGTGTAGAGGTGGTTTAGGATGGAACCATAGGGAAGGAAACCCAGGTGATACATATATAGACTAGTGGAATACTGTAACTCATGCCAATAAAAAAAGAGTTATTTACCCCCAATCAAAGTTTAATTTAATTTCCTCTCATTAAATCAACCATTAGATAAAGATAATGAATGAGTCATTTAAGTAATTAATTGTTTCTATCTATGCAATTATTTATTTTATGGATGCAAGGTTTTGATCACATAAATAAATAAATTAATGTAAAAATATGAAAATTAAATAAATAAATTATGTGTAAAATTTTCATCTAACAAGGTTAGCTAATTAAGTAAAACCCACTTAATACTAATGGGGATTTTAAACGATAAAAAATTGTAAAATTTATACATAATAAATTTAATTCCCCCAATTAAATATTAATACAAGATAATCCTTCCATTACTTGATTGGGAATGAAACAATAGAACAAATTGAATTACATGGAGAAAGTATGGACACTTACTTTTATTGTGAAGTTCTCATGAGAGTTTTCAGTAGTATAAACCGAAATTGTATTGAGTTTAATGTCCAGCGTCTATTCAATAAAAAATTGAAGGCATGTGTTGAGAGAATTCATGTTATGATTTCAGGATAGGGGAATCGACTCAATAGATCAAGGAGCTATAAGTCAGTTATTGGAAAGATCACCTAACTAATTACTTTATTATGGTTTTCAGGGCCAAATCCAAGATCATTAAGAAATGTAATGGTAATTATTTCCACTATAATGTTAAATCAACTATAAATACTATGTTAAATGGCGAGGTCTATTGAGAATTGATAAAATAGTGGGAGATTTAATAAATAAATAAATAAATAAAACATTTAATTTATTAAAACTCAGTAAATATGTAATCAAGAAAAGTACTAATAACATTCCCTTTCTAATTGTATAATATAATGAAAAGTTCCTCATCTAAACTATCCCTATGATGAATATTGGATAAAGATAACATCCTAAGTACTAGTAACTTCAAAGTGTGGTTTAGATGCCTTCAGGTTGTCATGTGACATGAATGTAAATATTTTATACTAGAATTCCTAGTGCTTGATATTCCTACTAAAGAGGAGAGTGATAAAGAGTTCCTTGTATATGAAAAAATTGATCAATTTGGTATAATTACAATGTTTTATAACTTCATTGATGTCTAGTGAACTAAGGAAGTCTCATGAAAAAAATGGATGTGTATATAATTCTTGAGAACCTCTATGGTCTTTACCAGGGGAGAGCTAGTTAGGAATGGTTTAATATCTCTAAGGTGCTCTTTCAGATAATCCTTGGAGATTGTTACCCATCTAGGCCTCAAGTAGTAAAAATCATTCTCTACATTGAGTGCTTATTGGTTATAGAGATTAAAATTGATAATTAACTGGGTACTAACCTCATTCTGAAATCACTCCCTCAAAGATTTTCTGTCTTTTTTTAAATTTTAATATGAACAACATTTATAAGTCTCTACCAAATCTTCTAAATCTTTCACACCAAGTATATAAGGATTCTAAGTGTGAAAACCCTTTTTCATTATGGTAACAAAACATAAATGGAAAGAGAAGAGCTTAATTCCCAAATTCTCTTCATGCCTTAATAAGTATATGAAGATCAAGGGGAAATCTTTTGATGGGATGTTGTCTACTTTGTATTTGGAAGGAAGTGCCACTGGAAGAAAAACTACTCCCAACTAAGGAATAAAGGGGGATATTTAGGTGTGTTTGTTACTAAGTACAATTTATCTGTTTCTACATATTAGGTAATAGATATTGATTTTGTTTATAACATATCTATTCAAATATATGAACCAAGTAGATTTAGAAAGATTTACTGAGGAGAGATTTTGATTTCAGAATCCAACAGAAAAAAACATGATGTTATAGCTATTGGATACTACCACCTCACATTTCAAACAAAAATGATTTTTTAAAGGGTTGTAATTAAGTGACTTCAATGACCAAAAATAATATCTCTATATCCAATCATGATACAGATGGATTATGTTTCAAATTTGAGAATACATTTTTCTCATATTATAAAGATATCATTTTTTATGTTAAGGTAGATTTAAATAATCATCTTTATGTGTTTGATTACATTAACCAAATAATGATAATTGATAAAGACGTTTCTTCACATGAATCATGACACAACCACCTTTTTCATAACTATATAGTTCATGTCAATGAAAATCCTTCAAATAAATTACATAATGATAGATATTTATATTTTTTTGAACTAAAACCACTAGTTGTATGTCATGCATGTTTTCAAGGAAAAATGAACAAATCCCTATTTATTAGGAAAGGTAAAAGGGCTAAGGACCTTCTGGAATTAGTTCATACCGATGTGTTTGGACCATTTCTTATTGAAGAAAGTGGTGGGTACTCATACTTCATAAAATTTACTGATGATTTTTGTAGATATGGATATGTATACATAATGAGGTTTAAGTCAGATTATTTTGATAAATTCTGGGAATAAAATAATGAAGTTGAAAACCATATTTCTAAGAAGATTAAGAAATATCTCTCTGGCCATGGTGTAGAATATCTTAATCAATAATTCATTGATTATTTATGGGAGTTTGGGATTTTATCATAACTCACTCATCCTTACAAGACATAGTATAATGGTGTAAGTGAAAGGAGTAATAACATTGTGTTGGAAATGGTGAGATCATTGAAGTGTCATGTGAGTCTTCCATTATCCTTTTGGGGATACACATTTCAAAAAGTAGCACACATGCTATACCAAGTTCCAACTAAAGAAATGGATGGAACACCATACCAATTATGTAATGAAATGAAACTCATTTTTTTTACATACATGTGTAGGGTAAAAAATAATTTTTTAAGACATCTTCAGGTAACATGCCTATACCCCAAGGTACAAAGTGAATCGTTATAGGACATCCTAATGAAATAAAGGGATACTACCTATAAAATCCTTTGGAAAAAAAGGTTGTGGTTGATATATGATCCACATTTCTTGAGGATCACATTATCTCTAAAATAGGTAGTGTGAGTGAGATATACTTTGATGAAGCTCAGGCTCATGATACCCAAGAGTTTTAACATGAAAATTTTCCATAAAGCCTCATAGAATAAAAAAAATTCTGGAGACACAATTACTATGTTAGAGTGCTAGAGAAGTTAAAGAACTATAATGGTATGGTTTTCTAGTATCAAATGATAGTGACTCGTTACTAGTTTGTAATAATGATCCTCTATACCATAATGAATTATAAAGTGTCATGAATGTTTCCATGTGGAAAGGATCCATGAAGTATAAAAAAGATTCCAGGTACCAAAATCAAGTTTTTATTTTGGTATACCATTGAATAGGTGTCATTATTGTTGTTTAGAAATGGGTATTCAAGAAGAAACTATACATTGAAGGAAATTTCAGTACCTATAAGGTGTAACTAGTTGAAAATGGGTTTAAACACAATTAAGGTATTGACTATGGTGAAACCTTTTCCCTAGTTTTAATGTTGGAATCCATCATAAATCTACTTTCCACTTCATCTTTCAATTAATATGAGATTAGGAAAATGGGTTTCAAAATAGCCTACCAAAATGCGAACATTGAAATATATATATATATATATATATATGAAATATACTAAAGGATTTTTGACTCCAATGGATGCCAACAAGGTATGCAAGTTTCAAAGATCCATTTATAGATTAAGAAAGCATTCAGGTCATGGATCATTCATTTTTATGAGGCCATAATGAATTTTTGTTCCATAAATAATGAATGAAAGTTGTGTGTCTATAAATGATTTAGTAGGAGTAAAATCATTTTCTTAATAGTATATGTTGATGACACATTACCCATTGGAAACAAAATACCAATATGACAGTCTGTTAAGGCATCGTTGAATAAATGATTCTCTATAAAGGACTTGGGTGAGGAAGCATATATTATAGGGATCAAGTTCCATCATGATAGATCCAAGAGGATTTTCAAACTAAGTCAATGTACATAAATTTATAAGTACTAAAGATATTTGGTATAGAATAATCCAATAGGGCATTGTTTCCAGCAGCACATGGAATTTACATTTCCAAGAAAATGAGTCCTCAGACACGTGAGGAACGAAATATACTGACGAGAATTACATATGCATAATTTATTGGGTAAGTCATTTTTTCTATGATATGTACTAGGAAAGATATTGCCTATGAATTAATTTTGGTAGGAAGATATCAAGGTGATCCAGGTGACCTCCATTGGATGGAAGTCTAGACTATCCTTAAGTATCAGAATTGTACTAAGGATATGTTACTAGTTTATGGAGGAGATGACTAACTACTCATTAGAGGATATACATATTTACTTTTCAAAACTGGTCAATATGACATGAAGTCACAAACAGGATACATATTCACTACGAATGGAGGTGCTACGAGCTGGAAGAGCTCAAAGAAAGTTGTGTTTATAGATTCTATAGTAGAGCCCGATTCTATTGCACATTATAAGGAACTTAAATAATTAGTATAGATGTGTAACTTCATCCAAGAGAATGACGTAGTATCTATAAGTAATGATCATAACACACTATATTGTGATAATACTACATGAGTGGATATTACAAAAGAGCCATGGTCACATCAATATATGGGGCACATACATCGGAAGTAACATCTCGTAAGGGATTTTTCTTAGAGATGTGAAGTTACAATGAGCAGTATTTCCATGGAAGAAAACATGGTATACCCATTGAATAAATCTAGAAATCAGTACAATCATGAAAATCATTTTAGGTCATGTGAACTGAAGGTTATATGCAATTGTCTCTAGTCTAAGTGAGAGTTTTTTGGAGTTGGTGTCCCATGAACAACTATTTTTACTTTAATTACATGTATATTTGATAAATTGAATGTCAATAAAACTTATTATTACATTTTTTTCTATAATACTATAATGTTATAAAGTATTAGAGTATACATTACATTGATATGGTCATACCAATTACCCAATAGGATGAGAACCTTGATGTTCTATGAAGATATTCTAAAATAATTTTTTACATTTGGATAACATGCTATGATGGGAAACATAGTACATAGAATGTCAGGTCTGAGTACTCAAAAGCATATGAGTATTCTTCTCATGAAGTTTGAGCATGGTAATCTAGAAGATGTAATTTTATGATAAAACACCCTCTAGTATGAAGTTTACATGTTTTTGTTTCATCGGATATTCATATATATTTGAATCAGTGATGGTCTATTGGTTTTATGATTATTATTAATGCATGTTACATCTTGCATGCATAGATGTATTTCACAAACCATGATGATGATAATTCATGGAGAAGTTAGATATGTTGGATGCGTCATGAGTGACATGTGATTAATGAATAAGTCGAGAAAGTATTTGTCTCTTTTATATTTATTATAGCTGATATCTCAGCCTATTGATTGTAATATAATCGTCATATTAAATTCTTTGTCCATTGTGTAAAGATGTGTTTATATTAGATAGTCAAAGAAAGACATATCCAAGATATAGGTTCGTATATGCTTGATGAGATATTGTGACAAATGGAATATATTGTACAGTGAGCATTAATATGTGGTTATTGATGTTGTGGCATTAATTTCTATCACTTGGGTGCCTTGACCCCTTTCTAGATAGTAATATTGGAATTTTGGTAATGCCACATAATACCAACGGGAAAGAGTCCTAGAGGGTAACACACTAATTGTTTTCATTTATCTTGATAAAATTATTTTTTATTTTAATTAATTGAATAAATATTATTCTCAAATTCAAAGAAGAATTTTATTCATGTTATATTGATCGTATAAATTAAATAAATATTTATTCACCGACTTTTGAATATAATATTTATTTTATTAAACAAATATTTTAATAAATATGTATTCACCAAATTGTGAAAAAAATATTTATTTTTGAATAACATATATATTCGGTTGTTCAATAATTTATAGAGGGGTTTGAATGGATGAAGACCGAGTTCAGTGAAAAATATTAATTAAGAAGACTATTATATAATATTTTTTATTACACAAGTTAATACATGCCACAAAATAATAATAATATAATTATCTTTACATTTCATGGGGTTTATAAAAGGTAATAAATTTTATTTAGTGGATGGTATACAATTTAAAAATATTTTAACTTAAATCAAAAAACTATTAATAGATGACTATGTTTATTGTTTATAGCTTCTCAAAGTTGTGAATAAATAATTATTGTGCACCAAAAATTCTCTCTCAACTCCTCCTCTCTCCCAATCAAGAATAATAAATGGAAGATGGATTTATTCATGACTGAAGAACAAGAAATCATGAACAAACAACTCAAGGAATTTGAATCACAACGCAGGCATCTAGAGATCGTTCGGTGTTGATTTTAGATCATAGGAGCTTGTTTGAATCACCGCAAGAAGGATTCTATCATTGTATCCTCACAACATAATGAAAGAAATCCAAAAGGGTCTTTTTGGATGATCAACATTCACCAATTTAGAATCTTACTAATACAAAGTATTTATTTCTTCAAATTTTAAATAAATTAATTAAAAATTGGATGGAAAAAATCATTGCTCTTGGTTTTGGGAAATTATTATTAAAAGAAATTTTAATATATCTCGTACCTCTGCTTGCTTCCACAGTGTTTAGAACCATCAAGGATATTGTACAATAGAAACTTATCTAAGGTGACTACGAAAATACTTGTTATGGATGCATCAAAACAAAGGTTTGATACATCCAAACTCTGGGAAAATTTACAATTTTTTATGAAACATAAGTCATGTTTTAAATATATTAGGGATGTCTCAACATCTAATTATTTAGAGTTAGTGAAAATGGACTTATTTGGACCTACATAAATTGGAATCATTTTTTGCAAAATACTATGTATATATCTTAGTTTATTATTATAGTAGATATACTTGGGTCAATTTTCTTATAATGAAATCTGAATCCATTGATTATTTTAAAAAAATTGTATCCATAGTTAAAAAAGGGAAAAATATCTCCTTAATAATTAATCCCAGTGATCCTGGTTAGGATTATTAAAATTCTAATTTTGAAACATTTTTTAGTAATAAAGGTATTGAACATAACTTTTCAGCACATAGAACCCCAAATAATGGTTTTGTTGAAAGAATAAGTAGAATTATTCGAGAGATTACTAGAACCATAATGAGTGAGTACTCAATTGCTAAACATTTTTGGGTTGAAGTAATAAGTACTTCCAGTTATACTATAAATCATTTTTTAATTAGACATTTTATTAATAAAACTCTATATGAGTTGTGTAAAAGAATAAAACCAAAAGATTATTCAAATTATTTGAATGTAAAGTATTCATCCTAAATACCAAATATAATCTACATAAGTTTGAACCCAAATCGGATGAAGGAATTTTTTTTGGTTATTCCACTACTTTTAAGACTTATATATTTTTTTAATAAAAAACAAGTAATGTTGAGGAAATAGTACATGTTTAATATTGATGAAACTTATCCCATCATTTTCAAATGACCTCAACCTACATAATTGGATGTTATTTATAAAAATTATTTTCAAGCATTTTTAGAATTTCCCCCTCACAATTAAATAACTCATGAATTATATTCTGAAGTTATTCCTCAAGAATATTTTCTACCTATTGTTGAAGAAATACTTTTGATAACCCAAGAAGTTAGTTGTTTCTTAGGAATCATCTGAGTTAAAGTATAAATGGTGATGTAGATCAACCATATCAGACTTAAAGGTTCATATGAAAATAAAATTTGATAAATTTATTTCATTTCCCAATTGAAACATAAGAATACGAGTGAATCTCTAGGTTATGAGGATTGGATAAAATCAATGCAAGATAAACTCAATTAGTTTTAAAGTAACCAAGTCTGGAATTTGGTTTATGGACCTATAAAAACATTGATAATTCGATTAAATTTTTTTTCCAGAATAAATGTGATAAAATGGAACAATAGTTAGAAATAAAGATAAACTTCTTTCTAAATGTTACAATGAAAAAGGGGGAATATATTATGATGAATGTTTTTCTCTGGTAGTAATACTTGAAACTATTTCAATAGTGATAACCTTTGTATCAATCTTTAATTTCAAACTATTACAAATTGATGTGAAGTGGGATTTTAATAATGGATATGTTTACGAGGAATTTCATGTAGAACAACCCCTAGTTTTGAAAATAAAAAACATCCATAAGTTATTTAAATATTAATAAATAACTATAAGGACATAAAAAATACCCTATAGATTTCTATGATAGGTTAATTAGATTTTTGTTACAAATTTTTTTTTAGGGAGATGTAAATCCAAATATTTATATAAAATAAATATATAGTAACATTATGATCGTACAAAATTATGTTGATGAACTTTTATTTGGTTCAACTCAAAAATATTTAACAGATTCATTTGTGGATCTTATGAATTATGATTTTTAAATGAGTATAATGGGTGAGTTTACATATTTTATTTGTTTCAAAATGTCACAAAAACCAGATGGTACATTTGTACCTCAACATAAGTATATATAATATTTTCCTAATAAAATTGGGTATGAAAATACAAAATGTATTAAAAATTCCATTGGAACCTCCACCACTTTAGATTATCATGATTTTAGGGAATGATTTGATCAAAAAAAATAGAGGTATGTTTAAAATATTACTTTATAGAACTACTAGTCATTCAAATTTATTGTTATCGGTATTCTTATGTGCATGATATCAAGGAAATCCAAAACAAGCTCATATTAAAGACATCAAATGAATTTTTTTTATCTTTTGAGAACTATGGATTTAAGCATATTCTATTCTTCTAGAAATGTTTTTATCTATAAAGTTTCTTGAATGTGGACTTTGGTGGATATATAATAGATCAAAAAATTACATTAAGAACATGTCATTTATTAATATATGTTTTAGTTTCTTGGAAATTTAAGAATGAACACTTAGTATCACTTTCCACTGCGGATGTTGAATATGTGGCTACTAGAATATGTTATTCGCAAGTGTTTTGGATGAAACACACACTCATAGAATATTATAGGAGTTTTAATAAAACTAAAACACTTTTTGATAATACAAGTTCTATTTCATTAAGTAAAACCCAACACATCAACCATATTATAAACACATAGATATAAGACACCATTTCCTTCGAGATCACACACTTGAAAGAGAGATAATTTTATAATTCATTGGAATGCTAGAAAAACATGATAATATTTTTTTCAAAACCCATTATTTTTAATAGATTTGAATATATTAAAAAGAATTTAGGAATTATCAAGGTAAAGTGACTATTCATATCAACTTCTTTTTTAACAATCTACTTATATTAATATACTCCTTTTCATAGGGGGTATATATGTTTTTGTTTTAAAAAATATTTCAGTTTTTATTAAAAACATTAGGCTTTATAAATTTTTTTTCCTAAAAAACTTGGAATGTAATAAGTTTTATAGATTCAAAATTTAATAAAATATTTTAAGTCAGTGTTCTAAAATTGTTTTCCAGACATTGAATTTGTTTTAAAATATTCAGATTCAAAAAAAAATTAAAATCTTTTCTCTATATTAAGAAAATATCACTTTTATTTTTATTAATAACACAATCATAACTAAACATGATTAAAAACTATCATAATATTTTTATTTTAAAAAATCCAATAAGAACAAGTTAACAATATCGATCAAATTTTCTACTCTAAAATGTAATATTTTATTATAATAATTTTTTCTCTATTTCATTACATTATTTTATTACTATTGTGTTTCATATAATTTTTATTTTAATTAAAAATTTTATTTGTTTTAAAAAAAATTAAAAAATCCTAATCAGAATGATTCTCAATCTGATAATTTTTTTTAAAAAATTGAGAGTTACAATAAAATTTTAAAACATTATTCGAATAAATATCAGTCATAAAATCAGGAAGGGTTCAATAAAACCTATTGATTTCAATATCAAAGATTAATTTCTGCCTCTAGTGCCTAGGGTTATCCCATTTTCTGACATCATTTATCAGAGATTTCACTCTCGAGATCTCACAAAATTTAAAGTTATCAGTCTGATCATTTTTCCTTTCATTTGATCTTTAGTCTCAATTCTCATTATGATGGAAGCTGAAGAATATTAGGAAGAATATATTCATTTAGGGAAATAGTTTTTGAAATATCTTGGTTTGATAAGTTTGATACTAACCTCAAAATTATTAATTTGTTTCATGGTTTTGAAAGTGTTAGCGTAGAAAAACCAGATAAAGATTTTGATCTTTATTATGATGAGATGGTTAGATTGTTTTCTGCTTCTCTTTAGTTTGATAAATAAAATGGTAAGGATAAAGATAAATTCTACATGTTTGGTAAAATATAAAATATTTCAATTAAGATATTAGTAGATTATTTGGTGTTCCTTCAGATGGATAAGCATATTAACCTTCTCAAAAGTTACCAGATAGACTTAGATATTTTGGGAAGAATTAGTCTAAAGCTTCATTGTTTTCATACAATGAGGTTGTAAGAAAATTTTTACATCTTTCTGCAGATAACATAGTTATAGAATTAGGTATCCAAGGTTATCATATCCCCAGGAATAGTGATTGAGATATTTTAAAAGTTTCTGATGTTTTTGTTCTAGACTACTTGGTCATGATTAGGTAAATAGATATAATGAAGTATATCTTCGTTATAGTGGAAAATATTAAAATTTACTCAATCAATTCAAATATTATCATGTTTATATATTTTTTAGTAATTTGATAGTGAAATTTATAGATGTTATTAATGTTGATAATAATCCATACCCAGTAAGATAGAATATATCATTCATCGGAGAAGAAAAAATTTCTAGAATGAAATTGTTTTTTGATACTAAATCAAAAACATTTGTTAAAAAAGCTGATGTATCATCATATTATGCACAACATTAAAAGAAATTTTGGTTTGTTAAAATTAAAATAAAGGACAAATCTTACCCACCAGTGTAACATAATATACAAAGGATAATGTCTAATGAATGATTTAAGAAGTTGATGTTAAATAAAGAGCAGAAGAAACCATGGGATATAGAGTCTGGGCATGATCCTAATGAGTCAAATTCTTTGAAAATCCAAACATTATAAAAGTTAAAATAAGAAGAGAAAATATAGAATAATAAAAATTATCAAAATCTAGAATAGTATAAATTCAGTAGAAATTTTTGAAAAGGATTCTGAGAATATAGTTATTAGTAGGTATCATATGGATCAAGTCATTCTAGAAGATAATTTTTTTGAATAAACATATGTTATTACAAATGATATCCGTTCAGTGAATGATAAGGATTATAGAAACAAGTTAATAAATAATCACTTCCTACCATTCCTGAAAATGAATCAGTTTCAAAATTAGTTGGAAAGGGTGCTTTACCAACAGTTAGATTACTAGAAGAATAATAATAGGAACAATTTAAAATGGAAAATATTCTAACTGATGAAGAGTCATAGGAATATAAAACATTAGAGTCTTCATCATCCTCAACACCTTAACCGTCATAATATGTTAGGGATGAAAACTCAAAAAGTTATCAAGAGTAAAAATTTTCATCTAAAAAGAAGAACATTCATCCTTTATGAAAGAAGAACAAGACCAACAATCAAACACCATAATAGATGATAATTTAGAATCATATAAAAGACTTGATATTTTGAATTTTTTAAAAAAATATATATACCATATAAAGTTTAAGTGAATGTCGAAAATAAAGGGAAATAAGTTGATTTTAGAACTAGAAAACTAAAACCTACTCAGATTGAGGATGATCAATTAGGGATAAAATAAACAATTGATAAAATGGGTTTTGATTATATCATTCTTACCAAAAAAAATGCTATGTGATTAGATTACTTATATTCCTAATATAGAGGTAATATATAAGTTGATTCACAAATACTTGAATGAGAAATCAGGATCACTAAATATTTTGAAAAAATAGTGATCATAATAGAGACCGATTTAAATGTTTTTCAATAAATGTTTAAGCCACAAAAGTAATATTACAATTAGATAGTGAAGTGGTCTAATATAATTAATAGTGATATTTCTAAACATGATGATTAGTTTTCAAAAGAAAAGAAAATTTTGTAAAAAATGGCATATTACTTCAAATTTTATCCTCAGATGTGTTTTATAAAGTAAACATCATAGAGGATTTCAGAGATAATACAGATGATCGGATATAGGATGTGAATGTTTTGAAAGAAAAGAATAGTGATATGATATTAGAGATGAGAAGGCTCAGATATTTTAAAAATTAATTGATCATAATTTTAGAATAAAATAAAAATTATTCTAAGGATATTGAAATCATGAAGACTCAACTCTATATACAAGACGTTATGGAAGAAACAATTTTCAAGCTTGATAATGACTAAGAAGATTTAAAAAACATGAAGTCTTTTTTCATGAAGATGATGAAAAAATAGTTAAAATTTCTATTTTTGAACTCTCAATGTACTTTTTTCAAATATTTGAATCAATGTGATTATCATTTCATCCAATACTTTATATTTGAATGTCTTCTGATATCTTTAGTTTTATGTTATTTTTATTACTTCTTGGTCGATTAGGTATGTCACATAAGAATTATTTTATATGATATGTCTCACTATCTTTTCATGTTATATAATATCCCTTCTTTTTTGAAAATCACAAAGAGGGAGAAAAGTTTATATTGGGGGTGTTATACTTACGGAGATATGGTTTTATAAAAGGGAAGTATTATTATTTTAAGGGGGATATGTTAAATGATTTCCAACATATTAAAAAATAATTATAAACTCAAGGGGGTTAAAAATAATAAATTAAAATTATTAAAAGAACTAAGGTATCTATGTTTTTAAATTTTTATTATTTCATTTATGTGTTTTTGGTTTTTTATTTCTTAAAAGGGGGAGTTTTTTGAGTCAACAAATTTACTTCTTACTATTCCATTCCTTTAGTTTTGAAAATCACACACACTCTCTTAAAACTAAGTTTACTAAATCTTTTATGTCCCAAGTGTTTAATATGTTTTCTTAGAAATTATTACATTCTACCATACAATTTTTTTCCTATCGTATTATTAATGTACACTTTACACTACTCATTCAAATCTATTGGATTGAAGGTGTGTCTGATCCATCAAAATGAACTTTGTTCTGACCAGTGGTTAAACTTATGTCTTGTCTACCTAACTATGAAATGTAATCACTATTAGGCTGACCTTGGTACCAATACATCAGACTCAACCTCATTCAGTTCATCTGGTATTGGTAATTAACAAGGAAGTCCATCAGACATACAAAAGTTTATAACCCAAGTATAAAATAATTGTTTCTATTGTAAGGAATATTATTTATATTTGTAATGGTGCTATGAAAATGACATCTGACATTCAGTTATGCCCAAACATTATGAGCTATCAAAGAGACAATTGTCTAAGGCCATTGAAAATAACTTGGAAATATTACCATTAGGGATTCACTTTTAAATAGTTGGTTATTTTAAGAGTTGGGAGCTGATCACATTCACAAATCAATCTGTCTAAAGTTTTCATTGCATGAACATCTCTTTCCAAATTCTGTGTAAGACATTTGAGGGTTATAGTTATAAGGAATCCTTATTTGGGTTGTTTCCACTAGAACAAATTTTTTATTTTGTAATAATGTGTCTGATCATTGTTACGATCAAGGGATTCTTGGGATAAGAAGATGGTGAATATGATCCATTAGATCAATAAATTTTGGGGATAGGAAGATAAAAATTGATCATTTTATCAAGGGATTTCGTGGATAAGAAGACAGAGCCTATTTGATCCATCGTATTGAGGTATTTCCTATTAGAAAATATAGACATTATAGTCTATATAAACCACTAGATGCCTTTAATAAAGGTTGTTAAATACCTCTACTCATAAAGATAAAAGATTATATTCTTTTAATATAGCTTTTAAGCTATTCTTAATACTACTAGCTATTGTATTACTTTTTTTTACAAGACTGTTCCACTATGTATGAAGTAGAAAGTTAATCTTTATAATTATCATTATATACTATTTTTTAATCAGTGTAACTATGATTAAAATAAAAACATACTTTGATATAATCAGATCAAATGTGATTTTGATTCATTCACTCTGATCATCAAATGATCTGCGATTCTGAAAATTTTACTTCAAGGGATATTTTTTTTATTAGTTTATACTTTTTAAAATACAATTCACCCAAATGATCTTGTATTTATAGAAATATAAGCAACTCTTATGATCAAATAGATTCTTTAGCACCTCCATTTGATGGTAGTACTGTGCCTAAGACTTTCTATTAGTGCGGAATGGTCTAGAACAAATGATGTTCTTTCCCATCATCTAGAAATTTGCCCAATAATTGTATATGATATGGATATATTCATTGTTACTATCAGGATTTGTCTTCACCTCTATATGGACAAGGATCATCGACTTCAAAGGCTATTGTAGTGTAGTTAGATGATTTAAATACTACAGGGCTCCAGCCACAGACCTTCAGAGTAAATCACCTTCACATAATAGATGAGATTCTAATAGAAGTTGATACAGGTTCAATGATAGTGAGAGGTACCATATTTATTTCATCTTTTGTAGAGATCTATTTATTTGACACTATTTCATGCCACTCATTTATATCTACCCATTTTATTGATTTGATTAACATTACAAAATAGCTCACATCCTTTTTTGGAGTTTGCAATAACTATTCGGATGGGGAAAGAGTAGGTGTTTTATGTCCTTCGTGTGTGCCATCGATAGATAATTCAGAGATAGTCTTTTATTTTTTATTTTTTGATCTATATTTGATTGAAAACATTATTGGGATGGATTTTATTATTTCACATGAAGTTTAGATTAACTATTATCATCATATTATTTACTTTCATGTGGTCAATTAAAGAACATAAAGTGTTTTAGTGAGAGTGATATCCAAGGTCTACTCATGTAGGACCTTCTTTCCCAGAGCTCAGGAGTTTTTTGTCTTCTATAGTAGTTGATCTTGATGATGTTTCTCCTATTCTTGATCTTATAACTATTTTAAAATATTTTAAAAAACATTTAGTAGAATATTTCTCTAGGATTAATCCAAATAGGGAGGTAGAGTTTAAAATTGACCTGGTTCAAGGTACAAAGACAATTTCAATACCTCCCAATCATATAAACCAAATAGAGCTGAAGGAGATCAAGATCTAGTTAGATGATCTCAGCGAGAAGGGTTTTGTTTTCCCTAGTGTTTTTCCTTGGGAATCCCCAGTGATCATTGTCAATAAGGTACATGGTAAACTTCGATTTTGTGTGGAGTATAGATTGTTTAACCGGGTAAAGGTTATGAAAAAGTATCATTTTCCTATTGTGTATGATTTTTTTGACTTTTAAAAGTGGTAATGGTGTTTTTCAAAGACTGGACTTCATTCGGGTTATCATCAGCTTAGAGTTTTGGAGTTTGATATAATGAATATGTATTTTAAGAGTAAGTATGTCCATTTTGATTATCTAGGGATGTTTTTTGGTCTGACTAACACTCTTTTTGTTTTTATATATTTGATTAATTTGATATTACATCAATATATTAGTACATTTTAAGTAGTGTTCATCGATGATATTTTGGTTTATTCGAGATTCAATTGTGAGCACGAGTACCATTTTGTATTGGTTCTAGAAATCCTTAGAAGTCACCATTTGAATGTAAATATTTCAAAATGAAATTTTTAGATCAAATAAGTGATGTTCTTGGGGCACGTAATTTCTGAGTGTGGATTATTAGTCGATCCTAACAAGGTAAAGGATGTTTTTTCAATATGAAGAATAATGGAAAGCCTTTGAGATTCATAGATTTCTTTCCCTTACTCGATACTAAAAAAGGTTCATCAAGGATTTCTCAATGATGTTTCCGCCTTTTTATTCTATTACTAGGAAAGGGTTGAAATTAATGTGGGTTACAAAGTGTAAATATTCCTTAAATGATTGGAAAAGAATTTTGACATTAGATCCTATTTTGGTCTTACCTGATACCGGTAAGGTGTATATGTTTTTCTATTATACTTTTAGAACCAGATTAGGTTTTTTTCTCATGTAGGATAATAATTTGGTTTCTTATACCTCTATCTAACTTCGAATACATGATAATAATTACCCCACTCATAATTTAGAGATTTCTGCAGTCATACATTTGTTGAAGTGTTGGAAGTACTATCTTATTTGGGAGAGGTTCATATCCTTTTTGGACCATAAGATTTTGAGATATATATTTTCTTAGAAAGACATTAATCTTAGATAGAGATAATGGGTGGAATATATTCAGGTGATTGACTCTAATATCACTTACACCCTAGGTAAGGGGAATTTCATTGTATACACACTTAGTAGGAATGTTCCATCACAAGCTATTCAAGAATCGAAGAGTGGAAAATTATGGGGAATTTTTCCACAGTTGAATCTTGTTGATTTTGAAGATATTCCATGTTTGGGTTTGGTTATTTTTTAGTGGTCATAACCCCTACATCAATCTATTATGTAGATTTAGCAGTAGGATGATGAGTTTATGGGAATTCTAGAATCCATGTCTAATTGAGAGACTATTTATATTTGGTCTCCCTATTCAGATGGCATTCTTAGTTTTGGTGATTATTTTGTCATATTGGTATTGGTGAGGAGCTCATTTTTTCTTTATTTTCATATTTTTTTTATTAGAAATTAATTTGGGAAAAAATATGTATTGTGACAGGAGATGATGATTCTGATGTCCAGTTATAAAACATGAAATTGATGATTATATATCCCACTATTACAACTTCCAATAGTTAAAGGAATAGAATATAAAATGTTTTTGTTTTCTCTAGCCTCTTTGGGTGATACTTTGAAAATGGGATGACATATCCATTGACTTTTTATTTTGATTATCATGGAATTTACATAGGAGGAATGATATCTGGGTGGTGATTTATTAGTTGGAAAAGTCATCTCATTTCATTATGATCAAGGATGACACTAAAGTTCAAGAACAAAGAAATTTGTATGTTATGGAGATTGTGAGGTTACATGGGGTAACTTCTACCATAGTTTTAGATAGTTATCCTATGGTTACATTTAGGTTTTGTAAAAATCTATAGGGGGTTATGGGGACTCAAGAGTGATTAAGTGCATCTTATCATCAATAAGAAGACAATCAGATAAAGCATTCAATTCTGATCCTTCAGGATGTACTTTATGCCTATGTCTTGTATTTTTCTTAATCATGGGATGGCCATATGGGACTAATTGAATTTTCTTATAAAAAAATTTATCAGTATCTAATTAGAATGGATCCTTTAAGGTATTCATATGGTAACCTTTTCAAGTCACCTTTTTGTTGGGAAGATGTGGGTGAAGCTTCTTTGGTGGGACAATGTTTGGATTAGAAGATATTAGTGAGGATTCAGTATATACGTCGATATCTAGTAATAGAAAAGAGGTGACATAAATATTACATAGATCAAAGACATAAACCATTGAATATTTCCACAAGTAACTAGGATTTCTTGAATGTTTTTCTTCGTTTGGGTCACCACCGGCTTGAAAAAAAGGGAAATTTAGCTTTTGGATATGTTGGACCATAAGATATAATTGTGTTTCTTGGGAAGGATTCTTATTAGTTGGAATTGATGGTTTAGTTTATAGTTATTCATGATGATTTCCACACATCAAAGCATAATAAATACCATCTAAATCCCTATCATGTTTTTAGTTGGGAAGAGATTGAGGTAGAGCCATATTTTTCTATCAAGAAGTAGCTAGTATATATCATTAATGCCCAAATAAAAGTATTTATTGGGAAGTTTATTCTATTGGTCATAGTTTTATGGTGACATAGACTAGATTAAATTGAGACATGGGAGTGAAAGTCATTGATGAGGGAGAAATTGCAGAAACTCTTTTCTATACTTCATTCTTCCACATGAAATCCATAGTATGGAATGTCTTATTATGGGGAGTTTGTAACATCCAGTTTCATGCATTCAGATAATTCCCATCTCTTTAATTGTTTTCCTCTTTAATTTGGCTGTGAATTGGGACTCCGGAGGATGGAAAAAACTTTATAACAAAAATTAGTAAATTTTTATGGATGTATGTTTATATGAATTAGTGAATTTCAGATAAAAAGTGTAATTTATTAGTGGTTTATCCCTCCATTTTTAGAATTCCCGAGTTGATTTTTGGTTTTTGTAAAGAATATTCTATTTTCACTATCTTCTGGTAATTTAAATGTTGTGTAAAGAGTGCATGGTGTGTAATGATTTCCACACTTGATTTTTGAGTTGAGTACCAAATGTAGAAGATTACATTCCATGTAAGGGATACAAACCAAGTGATAAAAAAAGATCAGTTTTTAAAAAAAGGAGGTTGATCCTTTCTATGTATATAGAACCCATATATTACATGAATGTTAAAGGGATTAAATTCCATGTAAATTTCATGGAAATGGATTTTTTGGAACTGTGTGAGTGATATGTTTATTCATTCAACATTCATCCTCCTTGATCTCAATATAGATCTGTCCTCTAGTGATTTTGGGAACCTCAACCCCTTCATGATTGATTTTTTTAACATTCGATCATCAGATTTGTTCACAGTATTTCTATAGGCTAGAAATAATTTCCTCTTTTTCATTTAATTTGATCACGATAGTGTCATTGGATTATGTTATCAGGTTTGTTTACACATGGTGATGTTCTTGTTGTTTCTTTTCCAGATCTATAGTGTGATCTTGTTCTAGAGGCCAACATTTTTTTGGTTTTGGTAAGGTGGGTGTGCGTTCTTGAGGTATATGGTGATATTTCATTTTCTATGACCTATTTTGTTAATTTGGATCAAATATTTGAGTTGTAGGTTGATTCTAGGGCCTCCTGTATCATTGTTGTTTTCTTCTTATGGTGGATCCCATTGTGAGCACGTGCAGCCTGAGTTTTGGGGTAGGTGGTTTCATATCCAGCCTGTGTTGGTGAACATCATTGCTACAATTTTTTATAATTGTTTTTATTAAATTAAATTCAATGATTGATTACTTTTATTTATGTGTGCAGAAATATTTTTTGATAAAATATGTGTTTTACCAGGTTTTTGTAAATGAAATTGTTTTCAAAGCATTATGAAATGGTTTTTCGATCATATTATGATGAAAGGATTTGATGAAATGGTTTGGAAATTATGGAACATGGGAAGACTTGGGTAGTTATGTGTAAGGTGTAGAAATAGGCATCTTCCATAATCTTGGGGTTTTCTCATAGAATTTTTCTCTATTCCTTTGGATTTTTTTCTAGGGACTTATTAGACCTGTTGGGGGTTCACTTTCGTGGGCATTCTTCTACTATTCAGACTCAATCCATATATATATGCTTGATGTGTGCAAACTGTTTTATGTTTGGTTTGAGTGTACTAGCTATCCAGGCCTAGTGTGATCCTTATAGTGTTGTTACATTTTCTTCTTGGATGATTTGAGATAGTTTTAGTTTGTACTATTTTTATTTTACTATCAAGTATTTGATATGATATACGATGCATGATTTTATTTTTTTTGAAATATCTGATGTGATATATGTACATGAAATTATTTGAAACTAATTTACCTTCATTTTTTGGAAATGTTGAAATAGTAAATATAAAATTTTTTCCATTATTTTGATATAAACATTGTTAAATTGTATATCAGGAATTTTTTTAATTAATGTTTAGCGTTCTTTAATTATTGTTTAGAGACATCATATGGAAAACCATGGTGGGACACTACTAAGCATGTCAGACCACACCCAAAAGCCCATTTGAAAGTGCATATAACTGATTATTTTTTTTTATGCATGGATATGCAAGGATCTATACTAAGGTTGTGATGTTTTCTATTAGCTAGGTTTTGGGTAGCTGGATGGTGATATGGTGAGAGTTTTCCTAGAGTATATCATGGATACAATTAGAGTATATATTTATAATTTTTGACCTTTGAGTTTTTTCTTGTCTATTAGAGATAGTTTTGATATTTTTTCACCTGTATTTATTTCAACATTCTATTCCTGCTATAAAATATATTTTCTGGTTTTTTTCTTTATATACATGTGTATATACATCACATTGTCTAAATCAAACAAAGATAAATCGTTACCTTTGTTTGTTGTTGATGACCTGGTACTAGACTCCAGCCTGTGGGGATCATAAAAACCCTTTGGGTATGTGGAAATTTTGTCTAGGTACTCGTTTTATTGGGTATATGGGTTGGTATTGTCACATATTTTAAGGGGAATAATGGAGTTCTCATAGAAAACACATTGGTTATTTTATGTTTTTAAAATTTATTGTGAATTTGAAGTTTGTAACAAAATTACCAATACTAATATATAATTTTATCCTTTTATATGTGATTTATTATAACTTGTTCCAATGTAGTAAAGTAAGCACCAGATCTGGGATACATAGGGTCAAGTTCATTACTTTTTTAGGAGAGTAAGTTTAATAAAAACATTGGAAACTAGATTCAAGAAAAATATATTAGGGAACAAAACCCAATGAATGAATTTGATTATATTCCAACATATAGAATATCATTCTAAAAATTATCTAGGTGGAGATTATGTGGTTTCCCAATATGATTATTATTTCTCATGCTATGATTCTGTGTCTTAGTTAATGGCTAGAACTATGAGGAATCATGATAAAATCAAATATTATGGAATATGTGGTGATTATGATCAATAGAATTGGATGATGACTGGATATAATGATATTGTGGTCATTCCTAATCATATATCATGATATATAATTAATAACATAAACTTCAGTAATATTCCTTGAACATTAAAAATAAGGAAAATTATGTTTTATATAAGTTCAAGTGGTATTGATCATTGGGGTAAAAATTTTCAATTTCCTTTTTATCAAGAATGTTTGAAGGAGAACCTATAATAATATCAAAAATTAAAGGAAATATATTTTATATGAATAATTGAAGGGAATAGTGTAACAAATTTACATGGAATTCATTGTTTTATATATAGGGAACTTGGAAATTATCCAATTCAATGCATAGAACTAAGGGTTCATACTAATACCAAAGATGGACCTATGGTAAAAAAATTGTTAATGTGGAATTAATAAAGATTCTTTTGTAGAATTATTTTTATTGATATTATTTGTGTTATAAGACTCATGATTAATCTAATAATTTTTTCCCAATATTTTTTCTTTACGGATTTTAAAGTATATATAGAATGGTACTGGTAACTAAGAAATGTAATTTGATGATAAGGTAATATTTTATGGAATCACATTATTGAGGGATTGATTACCCTTAATATGTGTTTCATATTGGGGTAAACCTATTGTTTATTGTGGTGATATTTATATTTTAGATCATAATTTTAATTTAATATATATCTTGTTTACTGTTTTATGTGATGGGAGTTTGACATGATATTTTGCGAGATATTTATGGGAACACAACCCTTTGGTTTAGTATATGTTTTACTGAAAATGTAATTTGGGAAAAATTCTGTTATATTTTACTAAAATATGATTAATGTTATTGATAACATTTATGGTTAATATGATTTTAATGCTGTGTTATTTATGGATTATAGGGATGAAAGAGTTAGGAATGTTTTTGAATATATCATATAAAAAACCATAGCTGTTAAAAAATTTATTTTATGAGTAACATTTTTTTTTATGATGTCCATCTTATTTTTTGGAATGTCATAGTTTTAGAAGAAGGATAAAATAAATGTTGGGTGACAACCCAATACATCCGGCAAGGCTGTGGGCCTTAAATTCACAACTGATGGGCAATAAGGGTGTGGTGCCTTCCACTGGCCTACATGATTTCCTAGTTAGTGTAAAATTATTTTTACTTAAATTTTTATATAGATAAATAAGAAGTTAATTTTGAAAATAATATTATAGGATAAAATATTTTTAATTTATTTGGATTTTTAAGGGATTAATGAAATTATGGGAGACATATTATCATGTTAAAGTATATAAAACATTTGGATTTAACATATAATATTATTTGGGAAGAATGAGATTACTTTTTTTGAAGTGCAAGATAAAGTGTTTGAGATAACCTTTGTGGTTAAAAAATAATTAATATTTAGGTTATTGCTTTTATATAGGATATATTGAATAACGATAAAATTAATGGTGATTTAGGTTTTTAGTATATATGATCAAGGTATTCACAAGATTGGAATGTGACATTATGAATTAAAATAGGTTTTCTATGGGAAAACATTTGATCAGAATTTTTTTTGAATATGGTCTGTAATATTTTGTATTATTCTTAAAAAATGGATTAAGTTGAAGTTTGGATACTATTATTTTAGGATAAAGTAAGAATTGTTATAATTAATAACTTATCCATTATTAAGGAATGTATTAAATTATTTTATACATTTAGGTTTTAGTAAATATTTATAGTCTAATGGAATTACTTATGGATCTTATAAATCATTAAAAAGTACAACAAGCATAAAACATTCACCTTGAATTTCCATTTAATAGTGTAATATATAATGTAGAAATTTGTAGAAGAAAAAAATGATGAGATTGTTCATATCAAAATGAAATAATCAATTAAGTTTATTTTCTTGAGTTCCCTATCTAGATAGTAAAATACATCCTCAACATAAGAAAAAAATGGCTCAAATTATAAACATTATCGATTAACTTTTCAAACAAAAAATCAATGACGTTTTAACCCACCATAGATTTAAAAAAAATTAGTGGTTACTTTTATCATGAACATGTTCTATATCACTCTATAGTAATCCATGTGCATTTTTTCTGCCATTTTTATATTTTCATATCCCACTTGTTTTCCCCTATTGGAAAACCTTGTTTTGTGATGACATGCATACTTCCCTTTCTCACTTTTTAAGACAAAAGTAAATTAACCATTTTATGATGTTGGTTAACCACCAAAGTTATTTCAAATATAAAACTGTTAATTAAAAAAAAGTACAAAATGAGAGGGATAAGTTGATTTAATTGGAATAAAAGGTAATTCCTTGAAGTCCTAAAAGAACAATATGTCTGATTGTGTATACAATATGCAACACTAATGTTAAATGAAAAGAAAAATATTATTTTTTAAAAATTAAAATTATAACATATATGTTAAATTTGAGAGTATGAATAGTATTAAAGAAATTATGAAATATATATAAAGTACTTAAGAAATAAAATTCATTCATTAATTCTTCTGAAATAATTACCTAATTTTCATTAAATTTGTTTAATTCTTCATAAATATGTTTTATTTAAAAGATGATTTATATTGGTATCTAAGAGAAAAATATTATAATTAAATTATCAAACTTATCATAATTTTATTTTATAAAAAAATATCATTTTTGAATCAACATAGAATGTTTATCTTAAGGTGAATTTTTGATATTTTCCTAAAAAGTTTGATTTTCTAGTGAATAGTGAAAAATACCAATTTTTACTAAAAATGGTATTTTTTATCAATCATTTAAAAAGTTAAATTTTATATTTAAATGAATTAAAAATAAATTTATTTTATTATATAATTAATAATCCAATTAAATTCATTATAGTCATTTTCATGATTGAATTTAGTATGAATACATTTTTATACCTAAAAATACATTTTTCTAAAAAACATTTTTTTGTCACGTTTTCCATATTTATTTATATTTAAATTTATACAAATAATAGAAATTAAATTTGATAAAATAGATTATATATATGTAATATTTAGGTTCAAATTTGGTAAAAATTATATTTTATATTTGGTTAATATGTATAGTAATTATGTCAAAATTTATTACATCGGTAAAGTTTCAATCTGATAATTAAGGTTAAAGATAAAATGATAAGGACTAAAAACTGACCATAAAAGTTTAATAAATTTTATTTTATTTATTAAATCAAGTCCATAATCATAAAATATTATATTATATCATATTTTTTTTACTTGGGTGACATTAGGACCTTTCTAATATTTTATGTAAAGAAAAGTATAAAATAACACACTCTTGTTTTTAGTAACCATAATATTTTTAACATAGGGATCACAAAAGTATGTGTTTAGTTTTAAATATTTTTTTAAATATAAATTACTTATTTTTGTGTTGATATGTTATTTTTAATTTTTGGTGAACAAATAATAACACTAAATTCTTACAGAACACGAAAGCAGTAATTATTTAATTAATGTAAAAATGAAATAAATGATATTAAAATCATTAAAAGTTGTATAATTTTAAATAAATATTGTTTCCACTGATTTTTATAAATATAGATTATATATTATATATTTTTGGATGCATTTTATTTGATTTCCATTATTTTATTGATGTTATGAATGTTTCCCTAAATGAATAGTTATAAAATTTTCAATAATGATATTTTATAAAAAAAATATTTCATTAAATTATGTAAAAATTATAAAAATCATAAATGTGGAAAATTTGGATATTTTTTTTGTTGGAAAATTCATTTATTTTTAATTTTTGGTTTAATAGTTTCCTTATATAAAAAATTATAACCCTTTAAGTGTAAATAAAAGTTTACTATGGTAAATGTATAATAGTTTAATTATGGGATAAACCCAAAATATAATGTTTAAAATAGCACATAAATATAATCATATTTTATGGTTTGATGATATTTCAATGATATCGTTCCCTATTAATTAATTCATGACCATTTGGAATCATTTTCCTCTATAATAGTCCTATTATATTTTAATTTTTATGAAATTACAAAAGTGCCCATCACCTCAATTATAAAAGGGGTCCTCTTCCTTTACTTATTTACACCATATTGTGCCATATTGATCAAAAAAACCCTGAAAATTAATCTTATTAACTTCCTTAGTAACATTAAATAGTTTGTTTTCCCCAAAAGACCAAACCTTGTATCCTTAAAAGGATATCCAAAGGAGATCCTCCAAGGAGTATGTAATCTCTCTAAGCGATCACTTTATTTTGACATATTCTTATATATCATATAAATATATGAAATATATCATAAAGTGTCAACATAAGTATCATAAATATAATAAAATATTACCATTACTATTAATCCTCCATTATCTACCCTCTTTGTCATCAACTGGGAAGTGAAAGTATCGCTCGTGTCTACGTATGACTTATCATCTCCATGTAGAAAAACAATTCATATTTAACTACCATATTTCATGGATGATAATTTTGATGGTTTTAATATTTATATAAAATAATTATAATATAATTATTCTTCTATAATGGCAACATTATATCAAATTTATTACCTTATAAACCATTGAGAAATGATATGATCGCTCCTGTGTACATGTGGACTACCACCTCCATGAAGCAATGTGATTTATTTTTAATTTATATTTTCTTTGTGTGGTAATGAGTATGGATTTTATGAATATATATGATTTATATGAAATAAAATTATTTCTATAAATTCTAATTATTATTTACCTTCACTTCTTTCCATCTATTGAATTGTGAAAACATCATTCGTGCGTACGTACAACCTACCATCTCCATAAATGGTGCAATTCAATTTTTTCTATCACTAAATTTTATTTATTAATAAAAATAAATTTATAATGAATATATGTGAACTTTATATGATTATTAAAAATCATTAAATAATAGAGTATATTTCATGTTAAATGTACCAAAACTACCAAACTAAAAAAACACATGAAAAATAAAGCAATGTTTACCCGAAACTATGATTTTCAAATTGAATTGGTAATAAATAGGTGATAAAATATTATAAGTAATTCATATATGGAATTATATATAATATTATGGTTTTGAAATATTTACATAATAAATATAAGTTTATTATATTAATTTTGTTTATATACTCAAAGGTTTTCTAACATATACTAAGGGTTTGTCATCTCATGTTTACTTCTAGGAGATATATGTCATATTCACAACTTATTTATTCTATGTGTGTCAATTGATATATTATTTCAAGAATATAATTTTCCAAATGATATTTAAGGTTTAATTTTATGTAATATCATTCATGGGGATTATGATTCAAAACAAACCCAAGTGTTAGGTGTTTATTTCCCAATCTCATCATTATTTGGGATTATTTATTTTTAAGTCATAGAAGAGGCATATTTCTATTCAATGAACATGTTATATAAAATTATTTTAATAAAGTTTTTTAATATTTTATAATTATTTTTTAAATTCATATCTACCAATGTTTGACTTTTTTAAAAATTTATGAAAAGGAATCTTCCTACCTTTTTCCAAACGATGTTCTTTTTTACATTTCTTTAAAAGTTTGAAATGAATTTTTTTTAACTTATATAGAATGAACATAATTTCCTTATGTCATAATACCTCAATTATTTGATGCTTTAGTCACAATTTTTCAAAGTTATTTCTAAAGAAAATGATAACATTTTACATGTTCTGTTTTTATATTTTTAGAATGTGATTTTGACAGTAAAAAGGATATATTCCTCAATAAATTTTCTTTTAAAATTTTTAAATTATTTTAATATTTTTCAATATCATTTATTGAACCTTATACATAGGATATACTCTAATTATACCAGTCACTATATATATTTGGATTGTTTATGTTCATTTTGACTAGGGGATAATAATAACGTTCCATTTGATAGATTTTCCAATATGGACAATTATTGATTTTATGGAATATTGTTTTAGTTGTATTATTTATTCATATATAGAATGAATTGGACCCCATATGTAACATACCAGGTAAATAAAGAATAAAGAATTTTCATATTTATTAATATTTACGAATTAAATATTAATTTTAATTAAAAGGGGTTTCTACTTTCGATAGCGTACTCGATACGCAACGATGAGTTTCTTTGAAAACTTACGTTGCACACTAGTAATATAATAATATTATTTTAAATGTTAGTTAACATGTAGCCGTTGTATTGGAGGGAATGGATATAAATAACTAAAATATGATTATATATGTTTTTAAATGTTTTTACATTTATCCAATAAACGATACAGGCTTAATATACGGAAAGAATTCAATTTTAGGCATTTATACCCTAATTTTTCACTAAAGGTTCATTTATCGCCTTTTGATGGCGAACCCTCTTTAAATATAGTTTTGGTCACTCTTATAAATTCTTTTGGACAAAATAAAATCCTTCTTTATAATTGGGACATCAAAATTTACTTTGTGTATGTTTTTGTTATTTTTCCGATAAAGTTCATTTTTTATGAATAAGTGAAAAATGTTGTATTCTAATTCAAAACCTCTTTTTAATATAATTTATTTATATTATTAGATAATATTTTGAATTGGTTTTAAAGTGAAATTAGAAAATATTTTTACCATAAAATCCAATAGTGGTCGTTGGAATTAATTTCACTTTGAAATCGGACTTAAACTAGTATCAATCTTTTGATACTTATTGTTTCATAAAAACACGCTATTTGTTTTGACAGCGGGATTTAATCATTAAATTAATTAATTATACTTATATTCATTGAATTAGGTAATATAAACATCATTTTTGAATTCGGAATATCAAATATAGCTTAGAGTGAATTTTTGGTAATTTTCTGAAAAACTTCAATTTTTGATGAATAGTGAAATCACTAAGTGGTAATCAAGCAAACTGATTTTTCAGTTAAATGAAATTTTACCACTAATGTGTATTGAATTTTGAAAATACAACATACATGGTTGTCATTAGTATGTAAAATTTGGTTCAATGGGATGAAAATAATTTTTTGGTGAATAGTAACTTTTTTTCATTAATCGTGATTAGAGGTAATTAGTGTAATTTAAGGTAAAAATGATATTATAAAAATGTGAAAACACCATGACACTTGTCCTAAACCTATTGGGTGAGTCATGTACGACCAAGACAACCCATGGGTCGATTTAGGGGACCGCATGGAGCCACTTGGGTGAGATAATGACTTTAATGCCTTTTTTTTATATAAGGGTGAAAATGACACTAACATAAATTATTTTACTAAAACAATTTTCAGAAGGGGTTATACTAATCATATTTTTGTCTATAAATATTCATTAGAAATCTAAAAATATGTAATACATCATATTATTTTTTATATAATTTTTAGACATTAAATAAATTAAATTATTTATGACATCATGATGATGCAGCGATGACCTCATTATTTAAGAATTTAAATAAAATGGAAAGAAAATGTAATATCTAAGACCTACACGTGTCCAAAAACTATTGGATGGGAATATTTCTAAGCCTTGTCATCTTATATTCGAAATATATCAATGTGGGACCTTAGAAATTCTAAACACTTTTGAAAATAAAATAATAGTTTCATGATTTCCAAAACTGCCCCTCCTCTCCTCTTATAAAAGGCCCCCACCTCTACCTCATTTCACACACTCCTCAAGCCTTTGGCTCAGCCATCCCCGGCCCATTTACTCTCTCCACATCCCTCTCCTCATCCTAGAGGATTCCCTTTGGGAAGAATCCTTTCAAAGGAAGCCTTTAGGATCAAATCAAAAGGAGTTACACTTTTAAAGGTAATTCATTCTCTCATGTTCAATTGTTGTATTTTGCTTCTCCAACCCCCTAAACTCTTTTTATTTGCTTGTTTTGTAACAACACTAGTATCTTCAATATACTAGGATATTTTTATAAGATTTATTCGAGCTACACTCTCACACAACTACATCAAATGGTTAAATAACATACGGTTTCCGTGGATCGCGAAATTCTGCCTCCCGAAACGATGATTGTTCAATACTCATTTAAAACCTTCAAAGGTGGCCATTATGATGTCATTATTTTTATATATGATATATAATATTTTTATTCTTTCCTTAATTTTCTGTTTTTTTCATTTTGGTCATACCTTTATGGTTTCCATTATGGGTAAACGCGATATCTTCATTTAAGGAAGTGCGGACTACCGCCCCCTCAAAGTGATTTGATTCGTTAAATACCATATGTGAGAGGTATAAAGGATGGAAATATGATATTATATATGATATTATACTGGAATTATAATATACCTTTATATAATTATGATTCCATTCTATAAAATACAAAATATAAATGAAAGTAGCGTTCATGCGTACGTACGGCTTACCGTCTCCATGAACGGTGCATTTCATTTCTTACCTCTAAATGATTATGTAATATTATAAATGCACGTATATACTGGATATATATGATATATATGATATATAAATCATTATTATAATTCTGGATATAATGGATACATGAACAACTTGTAATTATAAAGGGTTTATTTTGACTCAAGTACCAATGATCGTTAAAACGACCATTATTAACTTAAATAATTACATAGTGTTAATGACATAGAAATAAGTGATATAAAAGGAATAATGAACTTTAAAAAGGTTCTTAAATAAGTAGAAATTAACTCAAGTTTATTATTCAGGAGATTAAAGAATGGTCGGGTCAAGTCGGATACGAGGTAAGGGACTTCGTCTCAATCTCCTTTCATTGAGGCATATTTCATTTTATACACAACTTTATTTTATACGGTGTATAAACCCCTTTTACTTTTAATTTTATACAAAAGGAATATTTTTCTACGAACCATTTTACTAAACGAGAAAAAGGAATGTTTTTTTAATGTACGCGGTGACAACGACTTTTTTCGCCGTCGTGAGTATTGTTTGGTCTTTGCCTTCCTAAACAAGCCGTAATGTTTTTAAAGTAAAATAAATACCATATAATCTTTTATGTATTTTGGTATTGAAAATGGTTTTGATAAAGGATTCTATTATGATATATTGTGATTGAAATGTGGAAATGTTATCATTCCTTTATATTGGTTTTATTTTTTATAATTTTATATTGGTACTTGGACATTTGACGGGTGGTTACGTGATAAACCATATG
The DNA here is from genome assembly GCA_963277665.1 of Viscum album. Lineage (NCBI taxonomy): Eukaryota > Viridiplantae > Streptophyta > Magnoliopsida > Santalales > Viscaceae > Viscum > Viscum album. The sequence continues at coordinate 1,881,076,529 of OY728161.1, forward strand.
ACGGGTGGTGCCGTGAATACCAGGATGGGTGGTTACGTTATAACCTCCAATGCATTGTGTATGGAAGTCAGCTGTATGGCTATTCCATTAAGTATGTATGGATATTGGCCGTATGGCTATTCCATTAAGTGATATGTGTGGAAGTCGACTGTATGGTTATTCCACTTAAGTATGTTTATGTCCCAAGTTACCTTTATATATGCTATGTGTTCTTTATATGGGTTTTATGGTAATCCTTTGGTTAAAAAAAGGTAAGTAATGATACTTTATTCAGTGAAGAGTTTTTACTACTTCATGATGGTGAATGTATTACTTTGATAGAGTATACATGGTTTACTTGATGTTTGAAAAAGTAACAGTTTTCATTCTTTGTGTATCCCTTACTGAGCTTTTTATGCTCACCCCAGGTCTTTCGAAATGTTTTTCACAGGACTTAAAGTGGAATAAGGTCAAGGATGGGATCAAGGGAATTCCATGATATATAATACATGGAACTAGACATGTTTCTTTTTAAGAGTTTTTTTTTATTATGGAAACATAGTAGAAGTGTCTACTTTGTAATCTTTTGAGATGTAATAGTTATGTCCTAATTCTCTAAAACACTAAACCTGAAAAGATCCTCAATTTGAATTATTCATTTAATTCAATATTAAGTAAGGTTTAAGGCCGGGGCCTTATAGATGGTATCAGAGGTCGGTTTAGACAACTTTAGGAGTTAGAAAATTGTTAAGGTATAAGTTATGTTATGATATGATTGAAATAATATAGCATTTACAGATTACCATGTTGCTTCGCCTAAGATATTTATGTGTTCAGAATGGTTTTTTACAGAGGAAACAAAGCAACTATGTTGGGATGACATCAGGAGGAAGAAAACCTTCCAAATCAGCAACCTGAGATAGTCGGAATCAGAACTGAACAGTTTGTTGCAGTGATGGCACAGTTGACTCAGGCTATAAATGGTGGTGGTATCCATGCACGAGATCAGCTAGATCAACCACAAAGGAACATGTCAGTGGTGTAACACTTCATGAGGCAACATCCCCCATCATTCAGAGGATCATCTTACCCTGTGCAAGCCGAAGGGTGGATTAAAGCACTGGAGAAGATTTTTGATGTCATGGGGTGTTCGGAACATCAAAAGGTTAGTCTTGCTGTTTACCGTTTTGAATGTGAAGCTGATCAGTGGTGGTCGATGGTGAAAAATATCAGGGATAGTAATGAGATTGAGGATCTTCACTGGGACGAATTCAAAGGTATGTTTCTTGAGAAATATTTTCCTAAGGTGGTTCGTCCTAGGATGGAAAAACAGTTCCTGGAATTGAGGTAGGAGGATGATTCAATGGCTGCTTATAAAGTAAAGTTCAGTCGATTGGCAAGGATGCTCCGAACTTCATACGAGATCTTGATAGTAAAATAAAATGTTTTTACTGAGGGTTAAAGCCAAAGTATTAAAGGTATTTAGCTTCTCGTGAGTTCAAAAGTTATGAAAAACTTGTTTGATATGCGGAGAAGGTGGAAATGGAGTTTGCTGATGATCAGGTGTTCTATGACAAACAATAGAATAAGAGGTCTAGTTGGTAGGCAAAGGGGAAGAATTCATAAAAGAAGCAAGGAGGTAAGAAAACCAAATATCCATCCTGTGAGAAGTGTGGTAAAATGCATCCTGGAGAATGTTTATCCAAGTCTGGTAAGTGATTTCGGTGTGGTAAGTCTGGTCATATTGATCATAACTGTAAGGAAGATGATAAAGCAGGCAATGAAAAGCCAATGGTAAGATGTTTTAAGTGTAATGAATTGGGTCATTATGCAAACGAGTGTCCAACGAAGAACTCAACTGGGGGAATGCAGCCAGACTACAAGCAGAAATGGGTGGTGAAATCCTTTGCAACAACTTCAGCAGATGTTGGGCCATCGAATGAAGTGGTATCAGGTACACTGTTTGTTTTTTCAGATTATGCCAATGTGTTTTTTGATTCAGGGTCTACACACTCTTTCATTTCTGAGAAGTTTTCTAGTAATTTGGAAATTCCATCTCAAGATATCAACCATAAACTTATGGTAAAAACACCCGGAGGGAATGTTGAGACAAAAAGTAATTATAAGAACCTTCCTATCCTTGTGTGTGGAATGAATCTACCAGCAAACCTTATTGTTTTGCCTCAAGTAGAGTTTGATGTTATTTTGTCCATGGATTGGATTTCTGTTTATCATGCTATGATTGACTGCAGAGCTAAAATGGTTTCTTTTCAGAAAGATTTTCAGTTTGTGTACAAGAATGAACCCTTGATTTTGATAACATATCAGGAAGCTGAGAAACTAGTAAAAGATGGAAATGAATGTTACCTTGCACATATTGTTGAAAATAAAGGAACTGTTTAGATTAATTATGTGACAGTGGTAAATGAGTATCTTGATGTTTTTCCTGATGAGTTGCCTGGTATTATTCATGATCGGGAAGTTAAATTTACTATTGACTTAGTTCCTAATTCAAATCCAATTTCAAAACCCCCTTATCGAATGGCTCAAGTTGAACTTTTAGAGTTAAAGAAACAATTGCAGGAGTTATTAGATAAAGGTTTCATTCGACCTAGCACATCACCATGGGGTGCTCCTGTCTTGTTTGATAAAAAGAAAGATGGATCAATGAGACTTTGCATTGATTATAGAGCCTTGAATAATATTACTGTTAAGAACAAGTATCCTTTGCCTCATATCGATGATTTGTTTGATCAGCTCCAGGGAGCTCAGTATTTTTCAAAGATTGACTTGAGGTCGGGGTACCATCAGTTGAAAGTAAAAGAAGAAGATGTTCCGAAGACTGCATTCCATACTAGATATGGCCATTATGAATTTGTAGTTATGCCTTTTGGGTTAACCAATGCACCTACTGTATTCATGGACCTTGTGAATAGAATTTTCCATGAGTTCTTGGATAAGTTTGTGGTTGTTTTCATTGATGATATTTTGGTGTTTTCTTAAAGTAAAGAGGAGCATGAAAGTCATTTAAGGGTTATCTTGCAAACCTTAAAAGAAAAAAACTATATGGAAAATTCAGCAAGTGTGAGTTTTGGTTACAACAAATTTCTTTCCTGGGTCACATTGTTTCAAAATATGGCATAACTGTTGATCCTACTAAAACAAAAGTTGTTTAAGAATGGTCGAGACCCACAAATGTAACCGAGATCCGTAGTTTTCTTGGTTTGGCAGGTTACTACCAAAGGTTTGTTGAAAATTTTTCACGGTTATCTAGTCCAATGACTAAGCTAACTCATAAGGGTGTTAAGTTCATCTGGGCAAAAGAATGTGATGATTGTTTTCAGGATTCGAAAAGAAGATTGGTGAATGCTCCAGTTTGGGCACTTCCTTCTAGGAATGGTGAGTTTGTTATATACAGTGATGCTCCGTTGAAGGGACTTGGATGTGTCCTAATGCAGAATGATCAGGTAATTGCTTATGCTTCACGTCAGTTGAAAACACATGAGGTAAATTACCCTACACATGATTTTGGATTAGCTGATGTTGTCTTTGATTTAAAAATTTGGAGGCATCATTTGTATGGAGTAAAGTGTGAAATATATACTGATCACAAGATTTTAAAGTATATATTCACTCAAAAAGAGTTAAACCTGAGACAGAGGAGATGGCTTGAATTAATCAAGGATTATGATTGTACAAGTCATTACCATCTGGGAAAAGCAAATAAAGTGGCTGATGCTTTGAGTCGAAAAAGTAATGCTTCATTAGAAATGTTGCATTTGGAACGTGATCCTTTGGTTAAGGATTTGATGAAATTTGGCATAGAAGTTGTTGGTGCAGGAAGTCCTTCTGTTTTGTTTCAGGTATCAGTGAAATCTTCTCTATCAGACAGAATCAAGCAAGCACATAAGCAAGACAGCGAGTTGCAGAAAAAGGTAGAGCTGGTTCAGAAAGGTAAGTTGCCAGAATTCAACATTGATAATGATTGTATTTTGAGGTTTGGGAAGAGATTATGTGTGCCTTGTGATTCACAGTTGAAGAATGAGTTGTTATGTGAGGCTCATAGTTCTCCGTTTTCAGTTCATCCTGGCAGTACTAAGATATACAGAGATCTGCGGGAGTATTACTGGTGGGATGGAATGAAAAGAGATATTGCTGATTTTACTGTGAAGTGTTTGACTTGTCAGCAGGTTAAAGCAGAGCGGCAGTTACCTAAAGGGATGGTTCAGCATTTACCAGTGCCAGAGTGGAAATGGGAAAACATATCCATGGACTTTGTTGTGGGATTACCGAGGAAATCATGAGGTAATAATGCAATCTGGATTATTGTGGATCACTTGACCAAATCTGCTCATTTCCTTGCTATACGTGATACTTTTTCCCTAGATCAACTTTCCCATTTGTATCTTAAAGAGATAGTCAGGTTACATGGAGTTCCTCTCTCCATTGTATCTGACCGTGATCCCAGGTTTACTTCTAACTTTTGGAAAGGCCTTCAGAAATCGTTGGGTACTGAATTAAATTTTAGTACAGCTTTTCATCCTCAATCAGATGGGCAGACAGAACAAACAATTAATACCTTGGAGGATATACTACAAGCTTGTTTGATGGATTATCAGGGAAGTTGGGACCAACATCTTTCTTTGGTTGAGTTTTCTTATAATAACAGTTTTCATTCCAGTATACAGATGGCACCATTTGAGGCATTATATGGGAAGCGGTGTCGAACTCCAGCATTTTGGGATGAAGTGGATGAAAGGAAGCTGATGGGACCAGAATTGGTAGAAGAGATGGCAGAAAAGGCTCAGTTGATTCAGAAACACATGAGAACAGCTCAGAGCAGGCAGAAGAGTTATGCGGATAACCGGAGGAAGGATCTATCTTTCGAGGTAGGTGATCATGTTTTTCTCAAGGTTTCTCCATGGAAAAGTGTGATGAGATTTGGTATGAAAGGAAAGCTGAGTCCAAGGTTCATTAGACCATATGAAATTCTGGAGAAAGTTGGATCAGTTGCTTACCGAGTGGCTTTACCTCCGAGTTTATCTCAGGTACACAATGTTTTTCACGTTTCAATGTTAAGAAAGTACATGCCAGATCCATCTCATGTTTTGAGTCCAGAGGTAGTTCAGCTGGAAGAGAACCTATCTTTTGAAGAACAACCAGTCCAGATTCTTGACCACAGGGAGCAGGTGTTACGAAATAAGGTGATTCATCAGGTAAGGGTTTTGTGGAAAAACCATGTGATTGAAGAGGCAACGTGGGAATCTGAAAATTCTATGAGGGATAAATACCCCCACTTATTTTGATAAGTGAATAAAATTGCGAGGACGCAATTTCCAAAAGGGGGGAAGGATGTAACATCCCAGGTATATAAAGAATAAAGAATTTTCATATTTATTAATATTTAATAATTAAATATTAATTTTAATTAAAAGGGGTTTCTACTTTCGATAGCGTACTCGATACGCAACGATGAGTTTCTTTGAAAACTTACGTTGCACACTAGTAATATAATAATATTATTTTAAATGTTAGTTAACATGTAGCCATTGTATTTGCGGGAATGGATAGAAATAACTAAAATATTATTATATATGTTTTTAAATGTGTTTTCATTTATCCAATAAACGACAAAGGCTTAAAATTCGGAAAGAATTCAATTTTAGGCATTTATACCCTAATTTTTCACTAAAGGTTCACTTATCGCCTTTTGATGTCTAACCCTCTTTAAATATATATTTGGTCACTCTTATACACTGTTTTGGACCAAATAAAATCCTTCTTTATAATTGGGACATCAAAATTTACTTTGTGTATGTTTTTGTTATTTTTCCGATAAAGTTCATTTTTTATGAATAAGTGACAAATGTTGTATTCTAATTCAAAACCTCTTTTTAATATACTTTATTTATATGATTAGATAATATTTTTAATTGGTTTTAATGTGAAATTAGAAAATATTTTTACCATTAAATCCAATAGTGGTCGTTGGAATTAATTTCACTTTGAAATCGGACTTAAACTAGTATCAATCTTTTGATACTTATTGTTTCATAAAAACACGCTATTTGTTTTCACAGCGGGAGTTAATTATTAAATTAATTAATTCTACTTATATTCTTTGAATTAGGTAATATAAACATCATTTTTGAATTTGGAATATCAAATATAGCTTAGAGTGAATTTTTGGTAATTTTCTGAAAAACTTCAATTTTTGATGAATAGTGAAACCACTAAGTGGTAATCAAGCAAACTGATTTTTCAGTTAAATGAAAGTTTACCACTAATGTGTATTGAATTTTGAAAATCCGACATACATGGTTGTCATTAGTATGTAAAATGTGGTTCAATGGGATATAAATAATTTTTTGGTGAATAGTAAATGTTTTTCATTAATCGCGATTAGAGGTAATTAGTGTAATTTAAGGTAAAAATGATATTATAAAAATGTGAAAACACCGTGACACTTGTCCTACACCTATTGGGTGAGTCATGGCCGACCTAGACAACCCATGGGTCGATTTAGGGGACCCCATGGAGCCACTTGGGTGAGATAATGACTTTAATGCCTTTTTTTAAATAATGGTGAAAATGACACTAACATAAATTGTTTTACTAAAATAATTTTTAGAAGGGGCTAAACTAATCATATTTTTGTCTATAAATATTCATTAGAAATATAAAAAGATTTAATACATCTTATTATTTTTTTTATAATTTTTAAACATTAAATAAATTAAATTATTTATGACATCATGATGATGCAGCGATGACCTCATTATTTAACGATTTAAATAAAATGGAAAGATAATGTAATATCTAAGAACTAAACATGTCCAAAAACTATTGGATGGGAATATTTAGAAGCCTTGTCATCTTATCTTCAAAATATATCAATGTGGGACCTTAGAAATTCGAATCACTTTTGAAAATAAAATAATAGTTTCATGATTTCCAAAAGTGCCCCTCCTCTCCTCTAATAAAAGGCCCCCACCTCTACCTCATTTCACACAATCCTCAAGCCTTTGGCTCGGCCATCCCATGCCCATTTACTCTCTCCACATCCCTCTCCTCAGCCTAGAGGATTCACTTTGGGCAGAATCCTTTCAAAGGAAGCCTTTAGGCTCAAATCAAAAGGAGTTACACTTTTAAAGGTAATTCATTCTCTCATGTTCATTGGTTTTATTTTGCTTCTCTAACCCCCTAAACTCTTTTTATTTACTTCTTTTGTAACAACACATGTATCTTCAATATACTAGTATGTTTTTATAAGGTTTATTCGAGCTACACTCTCACACAACTACATCAAATGGTTAAAGAACATACGGTTTCTGTGGATGGCGAAATTCTGCCTCCCGAAACGATGATTGTTCAATACTCATTTAACACCTTCAAAGGTGGCCATTATGATGTCACTATTTTTATATATGATATATAATATGTTTATGTTTTACTTAAGCTTATTTTTTTTTTCATTTTGGGCATACCTTTATGGTTTCCATTATGGGTAAACGTGATATCTTCATTTAAGAAAGTGCGGACTACCGCCCCCTCAAAGTGATTTGATTCGTTAAATACCATATGTGGGACGTATAATGGATGGAAATATGATATTATATATGATATTATACTGGAATTATAATATACCTTTATATCATAATTATTCCATTCTATAAAATACGAAATAGAAATGAAAGTAGCGTTCATGCTTACGTACGGCTTACCGTCTCCATGAACGGTGCATTTCATTTCTTACCTCTAAATGATTATGTAATATTATAAATGCACGTATATACTGTATATATATGATATATATGATATATACATCATGATTATAATTATGTATATAATGTATACATGAACAACTTGTAATTATAAAGGGTTTATTTTGACTCAAGTACCAATGATCGTTAAAACAACCATTATTAACTTAAATAATTACATAGTGTTCACAACATGGAAATAAGTGATATAAAAGGAATAATGAACTTGAAAAAGGTTCTTAAACAAGTAGAAATTAACTCATGTTTATTATCCAGGAGATTAAAGAATGGTCGGGTCAAGTCAGATACGAGGTAAGGGACTTCGTCTTAATCTCCTTTCATTGAGGCATATTTCATTTTATACACAACTTTCTTTTATACGGTGTATAAACCCCTTTTACTTTTTCTTTTATACAAAAGGAATCTTTTTCTACGAAGCGTTTTACTAAACGACAAAAAGAAATGTTTTTTTTAAACGTACACGGTGACAGCGACTTTTTTCGCCGCCGTGAGTATTATTTGGTCTTTGGCTTCCTAAACAAGCAGTAATGTTTTTAAAGTAAAATAAATACCATATACTCTTTTTTGTATTTTGGTATTGAAAATGGTTTTGATGAAGGATTCTATTATGATATATTGTGATTGAAATGTGGAAATTTTATCATTCCGTAATATTGGTTTTATGTTTTATGATTTTATATTGGTACTTTGACATTTGACGGGTGGTTACGTGATAAACCATATGACGGGTGGTGTCGTGAATACCAGGATGGGGGGTTACGTTGTAACCTCCAATGCATTGGGTATGGAAGTCGGCCGTATGGCTATTCCATTAAGTATGTATGGAAATTGTCCGTATGGCTATTCCATTAAGTGATATGTGTGGAAGTCGACCGTATGGTTATTCCACTTAAGTATGTTTATGTCCCAAGTTAGATTTATATATGCTATGTGTTCTTTATATGGGTTTTATGGTAATCCTTTGGTTACAAAAAGGTAAGTAATGATACTTTATTCCGTGATGAGTTTTTACTACTTCATGATGGTGAAGGTATTACTTTGATAGAGTATACATGGTTTACTTGATGTTTGAAAAAGTAACTGTTTTCATTCTTTGTGTATCCCTTACTGAGCTTTTTATGCTCACCCCAAGTGTTTCGAAATGTTTTTCACGTGACTTAAAGTGGAATAAGGTCAAGGATGGGATCAAGGGAATGCCACGCTATATAAAACAGGGAACTAGACATGTTTCTTTTTAAGAATTTTTTTTTGATTATGGAAACTTAGTAGAAGTGTCTACTTAGTAATCTTTTGAGATGTAATAGTTATGTCCTAATTCTCTAAAACTCTAAACCTAAAAAGATCCTCAATGTAAATTATTCATTTAATTTAATATTAAGTACGGTTTAAGGTCGGGGCCTTATATAGTAAGTTATGGTAATAGATTTATATATACAATTGATGCATCAGTAGGTCTCATGAGACAAACTAGATTGGATTTTGTCAAAGGCCCTACCCATTTATGTAGATGTCAGATAACAAGGCCTTTAAAATATTTTCAGATATCATGGATAAGGCCTAAAAATTATGTTTTAGATTTCCAACATTATGAATTACGTAATTAAGAAATAATTTATTTATTTCCATGTGATTATTTGAATAGTTATAATATCCATGGATATATTTCGAGGACATGTGAACATTTATATGGTTTATTTGATCATCCATTATTCCAACCATATTATGATCATGTTATTGTTTAAATGACATGTGTTTCAAATATTTACCTTTCTATATTTTTTAGTTATTTATTCTTATTAGCTACTATTATATGAATATCCTTACAGAGTATCTAGGATCCCCCAATTATTATGATTCATTTTCCCCAAGATTCTTGGAAGCGTTTTTTGATTGATATGTAGTGATAAGTTAAGGGGAATAATGATGTTATCAATAAAAATTATTTTCTATTTTTAAATTTTGATTTTAATTTCAAGTATGTATCTAGTTTACTAATTCTAATAAACTATTAGATCATTTGGGATATGATTAATTTTATCTTTAAACAATGTAAATAAGTAACTACTAACTCTGGGATACTGGGATCAGGGTATTTCCAAAATCCAAATGGGAATTGTTTTCTAGATTGACATGTAGACTATTTCACAGGAAATGTTATACATTGTTTCATTGGTATGATTAGTTAGAGTATTTTATATTAATATCTATTACCTTAGTTTAGTAATGTGTCATCTATCTAAACATCCATGATTTGATACCATTTTTTAGCCATCTATGATGCTAATAAAAAGTATTAGTGTTTAGTTATAAATCATTAGTATGATTCTCCAAAATGAGCCTGGAACTATATCATCACTAAAAATTAGGTCTCCTTATTTTATGAAAAAAAAATTTGACTTAGGAATGTATCTGAAATAATTCACTTGAATGGTTCTTGAACTAGATCATCCATATACATTAGGCTACCTCCCTATATTATATAGGATTTTTTCAAGCAGTGATTCTCATAATAAGACATTGGAAGGTTATACCCACTAATACAACTCGTAAGGTCCATCAACATGTCTATAATTTTTTTTAATGACTCATCCATAAAACATAAATTCACAAAACCAATAAACATTTAAAAGGTGTTCGAGAGGGAATACTAGAATCCATTATAAGAAAAATCTGATAATATACCTGTGGAAAAAATAATTATAGCACTATTAGAAAGAATATACAATATAAAATGAGTTTTAATTTATGTCGGTAGAACTTGATTTTTAATTTTAAGAACAAGTAATAGCACGGATTTTGAAATCATAACCTGGAAATAAACATGTTTTTTCATACATTCTTGACATCATGTCCTGATGATCCACACACCCTAAATATTCATACAGGTGTGGCATAACTAATGTAATTCCCCACCTCTCTATATTTGATGTATTCTATTGGCTCAGATTTCAATGAGGTATACCACACAATCAATATCATATCAACTAAATTGATCGACAATAAGCATCACCTCAGATCCATAAATTCTATTTCAAAATCGCAATGGACCCATAAGCCATCTCACTACTTATCAAGTAATCAAAACAAAATATTTTATAGGATATAAGGTTGGTATTAAGAAATAAAACAGTGGGACATCAAAGAGTTGACAACTAATGCTGCCTCATTTTATTTAATTTTCATAAATCCACCTTGGGATGAGTGGGAACCATGGATAATCATATTCAAAGAATAACCAATTGTGACCCAAAAATAGTGAAAATTTAAATAAATATTAATAAGATCTTTGGATGTAGTGATATAAAACCTAATTATGTGAAAAATCACCAATATGAAAATCAAAATAGGCCATAAGATTATCTTCAGAAATAGCGGTAGTGAAGTACAAGAAAACATGATATTCATCGTAAGAGAAGAACAAGTACTCAAGTTCCTCAAATGTATAACCAAAATATATTAAAAACAATCTCATATGGGGTATCTTAGAGACCCTTTCCAAATTTATAAGGATTCGCATGTTTTTGGTAATCCAGCAATAGAAAAATAGTATGATTCTTCATATTTGTAATATATTCTATTCCAGCCTTTTAATACTTGTCCCAGATTCTCTTCATTAGTTCAGAGAAGTGTGAAGGTAATGAATAATTCCTTATATCTTTAATTTAAAGTCATTGGGTCCATCATTAGGAAGAAAGATTTTACGTTTGAATTCTTTAACAAATTACAAAACCCCCTTTATAGTTTATCCCTTAAACACCTATAGCCAGAAATGTTACATTCTGATCAGATCCACCTTGGTTTGAGTGTATGTAAATAATACTTATTCTTCCTAGTTTTCTTCTTTTTATAAACTGAATAATTTCATTTATAAAATCCACACTTCTTCCCTTTCTCCACTCATTATCTAGAAAAAAAAAATTATTCCTTAACCGACACATATATTTTGTATGCTAATGAATCCTATGACGATACATTATAACCATTGACTACATCAATGGAAGCATCAATTTCCATCACTTCCAAAAAAATCATAACCTGACCAGGATATGAACCAATAGATCATGGGAGATTCATACTCATCCTAAACCTTAAAGGTTTCTACCACTTATTATTTATAGTTGGTATACTTCCTGCAATTCCTTGAAATTATTTTCTGTGTAATATTTTTAATGAATACATCATTTATAATATTATGGGTTGGCCTCCCCTTCAGAAGTAAAAAATGGATTTTTGGTTAGGTTGTGGCTATATATTACTCTTAATAATTCATAAATCATCATTAAATTAAGTAATTATTTTGAAATTAGAGGATTGGTAGTCTACCTTGGTTATTTCCAACCTCCATGCTAATGATACAAAATAACCAACATCTATTTAACCTTATGTAAACATAAAATTAAATTTTTTCCATTGGAAAATAATAAAAGATGATCTTTCTACTAATCTAGGAACCCTTCCCCAAGACATTCTTTTCTAGAAACTTATCAAATACACACCCAGATAAAACATGAGATTAATTTCCTTTATGAAGAGAAAAACTCTATAGATATATATTTCTAATTATCACACTAAGAGATGGTATAGGTTGATTGTAAATGATGAATTTTAGTCCTTGAATATGCCATTATACTTATATAAATTAATCTATCAAAATATTCCATCTAGAATGTGTATTCATCTCCATAGAAATAAAAAGTGACCAAGATACATGTATGGGATGAAATTTATGGAAATATAATACTATCTAAACACTTTGAGTTTTAATCATGGATGAATCAATATTGGTTTCATGTTCTAAGTTCAGACAGTCCACATTGACTTGATAATTGATTATGATTCATCCAATCATAATGAAAGGGAAAAATACACTTGATACTCAAATATCAGATCTTTTTTATAATAGTATTCATTTTGAATGTTAATCCAGATAGATTCCATATGGGATTCTAAGACATCAACATTAAAAAAAATCCAGGGGAAATGGGATGAAAAAGTGATCAACGCATATGGTCTAAACACAAAACCACCCCACCATACTACCAATCATATTAAGGATTAAATTATTTTAAAATGGAAGGAGTAAATCATGTAAAATAACTCTAATGGACATGGTTTGTAGATCACAATTAAAATTTATCTCATTGGGTCACTAGAATTGAGATAAGAGAAATTCATTAAAGGGGAACAAGACACTTGTGGAATTCAAAAGTATATCATCATCCTCTACAAAATTAATTTAGAGGTTTCTAGGGTCTATAATCCTAATGACATTTCATTCCTATAAATCCCATCATTTTGAGAAGAACCTATCAAAAGCATCATTTAAGGGGACATAGTGACCAATAGAATCCAACAAAGAGTTATTGATTAAGGAAGAATCTACGGTAAACTCTAATAGATAGAGGTTAATCTTTATTGAGATATAATCTATCATGTGGACCTTGGGGATGAGATAAATGCAATGAAAATTTTGGAAATGATAAGGATTTGGGTACGTAATGATGGACTGGGGATGATATACTTGGGGATTTTTAGTATGTCCCCCATATTATGGGAGAGAGATGGGGTTTGAGACCATCTATATCCAACCCATAGGAGACCTAGTTATCATGATAAGAGTGATACAATTTTGATGACTATAATTGGAAGTGTCTGAGTTCTTAGACATTCATAATAACCATCAAACATAAAAAGGTTGGTAAAATAAGTATGAAATAAAAAAACTAATTAAATAGGTATCATATTATTAAAATGTGGTAAAAATATTTTGGGTTATATACACATGAAATTAAAATTCTAGTAATTTTTTTCACTTGTAAATTTGCAGTGCCCCAAGTTTGGGAGACAAGATGTCTGATGCCAATAAAGATTTAGTTATTCCATCATTACATTACTTTATACTGGGTTCACCATTTTTGGTTATTAGTTTGAGGATTGTTTGATGGGATCCATGTTTGGTTTCACAATCATTGATTTTTGGTTCACCATATCTATCTCTTATAAACAATTATCGAAAGCAACATTGATAACTAGGTATAGACCTACTTTCCAATGGTAAGAAATCATTTCGGGTTTCAAAACCAACTACACTTAGGAACTCACATTGGTCCAGAGGATGGGAGGTTTCACTCATCGCAATCTTTTTGGGGAATTATTTCTTATTTTGGGACTCTAATATAGGTCAAATATATGTTCATTAATCATTTCCAAATATCGATATGAGACTGGTTACCCAAAAAAATGATTAGGTGTTAAATCCTTCTACACCTAAATAGAGTTCTATAAATGAAACCATCCTTTTGTATCCAATGTTCTCCATCAGTTTCCAATTATTTTTTATTAATGGGCAGGGGTTTATATTTTGAATCTATATAAATAAGAACTGTAAATTTTTCTATCATCTAGGTAGGTGATTAGTGTCTGGAGGATCTCATTAAACCTTTATGATGTTTTCTGCATATCATGTTTATAATAATAATCAAAACCCATGTATTTTTTTTGGAATCACTCCATGAAATTTAACAACATTTGAAAAGGACATATATGAGGGAAATTTGGAACTCGGTATAGAGATTGGGCCTTAAGAAGGATCCTAAAATCCTACTTATAATAGGAATCAAAGTCATCTTAGGTAGAACCACCCTTAACCCAATGATGGGTGGTTGTAGAAAATTAATACCCATAAGGATTGTCACCCCATGGTTTACCAAAATGGGAATGCCTTTAGGACATAAACTGAGGTGGTTTCCGTTGTATGGGGGAAATAAAATGATGTCATAGAATGGTACTTATACACTAAGGATTCCCTAGCTAGTGGAAAATTTTTATGTGAGTTATGTAATTGTTAAAAATCCCTTAACACACTTGAGTCACATTCGGTGTGAGAAAAAATGGATAGAAAGCAACCAAACTCATCACATAAAGATACAGGAATTATGGACCAAGGATAGCCTAAAGGAGTGATTGATAAAGAGCTCAAGACTTAGGAAGGTTTCCTACATATCTTTCTTATAGAAGGAACCATAGTCCAAATAGTTCAATTATTTCTTAATCTGCTGATGGATGAGTAAGAATGATAAACTCACATGAGAGATTACGTCCTATGAGTTAAAAATGTTTGGAAAATATAGGGATGTACACCAAGGTAGATGTCCAATTGGAGCATAGAAATTAGGATGAAATCCTATATATCTTGTTGGAATTGGAATTAGGGTCCTCGTATTTCAACGTGTGGCTAACCAACTGAGGAGTTTAAGGTACATTAGGGCATGGTTGAGGCTTAAACATAAAAGGATTCTTGTGTATATGAAAACTTATCATCCATTGGTGAAAGATGGAGGACAATAGTACTGTTTCGGAATTCAGTCCCATGAGTTAATAATATTTGGGATATGAATGTAATTACACTGGGTTAGATGCCCATTGGATGTCGCACCGTAGGAAATAAACATATGTATCATGTTTGGATATGAATCAATGTTTGCGTAGTTAAATTGTTATATTCCCCAGTCTGTTTTTTTGAAAAATATGACACTCGCTAAGATGTATGATTAATATTTCTTGGGTACCTATTTGAAATGTATTTAGTGTTTTTATGACATACTATGAGTTTATTTCTAACAAGGTTGACATGTCTCAGAGTTTTTCACATGACCGAATATGATATATCAATAGACTATTGCATGGTCAGACCAAATTATAAGGGGGATACTTCATGGAATGGGTAACATGTACAAGGTTCTTACCAAGATTTATGTGGACATTTCATAGGGATATCATATTCCTTAGATGTATTTTCTATAGAACCTTCTCTTGACTAATGATGACATGTACAAGGGTGTCGCATGATTATGGTTTACACATCAGTGGGATTCCAAGTGATCCAGAAAACATGTATAAAGAAATTATGTCAGATCTGGAGGGAATTTCTGGAGGGACTCCACATGATCTGCAAGACACATCTAGAGCACTTCACTTGGCATAAATGATATGTCAGAAGGACTTTGTGTGACTCGGGTGACATGTTTGTATCCCATAAAGTATCTTGAATAACATGTCTAGAGGCCTTTATGTGTCATGGATGATATATCTGGAGGGATTCCAGTGACTTAGTCAACCTGTATGGAGGATTTTTCATTACATGGTTGACATGTCTAGATATTGTCTCATGATCTAGCTGACATGCCTATATGTTTTCACATGATCTAGAAGACATGATCATGTAATGTCACATGCTATAGTTTCCATATTCAGGTACTATCGCATTGTCTAGAGGATCTTTTTGAGGAACCATTGGGTGATCAACATAGACATTTCAAAGGGTGTCACATAATCGTTGATGAAATATCAAATGTATTTTTTGTTATTTTCAAAACATGTATGGAGGAATTCCATGTCACCTATTGGATATGTTTAGATGACATCACATGGCTTGGTTTATATATTTAGAGGACTTAATGTGACTCTGTTGAAATGTATAGAGGCCTTTCTGTGACTTGGGTGATATTTCTAGAGGATATTTTGTAACACAAATGACATGACTAGAGTCCTTAACATGACATGGATGATATTTCTTGGTGTTATCACAAGATCTATATGACATTCTTGGGTGCTTTTTCTTGATCTAGATGACATTGAATAGGTACTGTTTTATGATCTTTTTGGAATGTTCGAGTGTTTTAGGATGATCTGGATAGATCAATATAAGTGTAACATGACTTCACATGAAAATTATTGTATCTATCTTCATGTAAGTATTTCATCTTTTCCATTATTATTTTCTTCAATGGCTCATGGTTCATTAGAAATTTTCCTATTGAAATATTGCGTGATCAAGTAGACATGCAAAAACTCCTTTATATAATATGGGTGGAACATCAGAATTTATCTATGTGATCTATAGGGTGATCATGTGAAGATCATATACCTTTAGTGTAATTACTTTAGTTTCTACATAGATTTACATGGTGGAGGAACTTTGTGATTTTTTGGATTTCTACTCTATGAATTCCAATCTCATTGTTATTCTCCTGTGTCTCCCCATTTCCTTAAGTGTGTGTATTTTTGTGTCGAGTGGGACTCATTAATATGCCACGTCACCGCATTTCTATGCGACCTTACCTAAAGAATAGACCACAAATATTCTAGTGATTTATTAGAGAGAGTATGGAATGACGAGCTTCGCAAGATCCCACTACAGGTCGTTTATAGTGTCAAATGATAAATAGTGGTTGTGAAAACACTCTATAATAACCATATTTATTCAACACTTATCTTGTAAAATAGATTTCATATAATTATGTCAACATTTAAAATATATTTCACAAGATCCTTCCGACATTTCTATGAGTCTTCTTGAGACCAGGATGCCATCAAAATGGAATTCACATGATTAGGGGAGACTTTTCTAGGGTCCTGTCAGATCGAGTTAGCTCATCAGAGGGCCTTATCCCAAAATAGTGTAACACTCTTCCAAATAAGGATTATGAATTTTTCATATTTTCATATACTATTTTCCACAAACTACATCTTAGGTTTCCATTACGTCATCGAATTATTAATACTGGATCTGACAACAACATGTGAGAATTATAAAAAATGGTCGATCTTCTTGTCTGAGGAGCATTGCGTGATCAATTCTATATCTCATGACAACATGAGATTATTTTCAATGATAGTCTCCATACTTGTATCTATATTCTAAGGAACATCACATGATTAAATTGATGCATCTAAGGACCTTCTCATGATGAAGGTTACATAACCAAAGGAATTCATGAAACATGACTATCTTGTTTTTAGGGATCTCTCATGATTATTGAACTGATCATGCGGGTCATACGAGCTCATTTTGTGAAAAAATGTAAATTAATTCAGATGATGATTTTTTCATTTTCAGATTTTAATTTATAATGGGATTATAGATGATTTTAAAATATATATTTCATGACATGTCCCATGGTTGGAGGAGATCATTGGAAAACCTTAAAATGATCATCAACACTTGTCTAGACTCAATCGCAAGAATATGAGGTCATATCAGAGATGATTGTTATGATCATAAGGACTCACCAAAGGTGATTTTATTTATGAAGAGGCCTATCTAATAGAGCTCTATTTCATAATAAGGACTCACAGAAGGTGATTCATGCAATAAAACATCATGTGTGATTGGGATATATATGATAAGAAGGACTCGTCGAAGGGGCTTCAAAAGATCATTATCAGATCTCATGGAGAACATGATTTGGTTGTGTGACATTCTAAAGGTAATGCGGCCATTTCTATATAGCCATACTACTCAATCATTATATGAACATGATGCTTCTTATTTCCTTTTAAGGATAAGATAATACCTATGATTCATGTATTTCACTTATCCAAAAATTATTGCTTCTCATTTTCATGGTGTCAATAAATTCCACCCATGATTGAGGTCCCTTGGGATAGGGACTCGGTTATAAGGAGTGTGAATTCCCACATTATTTCTTGATGAATCTTTTGATCAGTGTCCTGATATTATTTTGGTATTCTAGGTGGCATTTTTTATTCCACGAGAACCTTATATACAGGGGAAATATGGATTCACTCATTCCACTAGTATCTTAGATTTGATATCTCTTCATATCACCACTCTCGTGTTACTACTTTCTAAGACCTCTTTATGTAACCTTTATGATGAGAAAACTTAATGAGATCTACTAGCATGCTCTCACTATGTGACTAAGATTGTCTTTTTATTTTCTCAAATGAGCCACAACCAATTAATGGTATTTTTTTAACCTTAACACATGCCTAGGTCAAATTGATATCCTATTGGCTTTGTAGGATCAACCAATTTTTTTGTGTGATAACATGACCATTACACAATATACCTGACTACCTCATGATCCTGAAATTGAAATTCTTAACATGTGATATATGATCACACGATGCTCCCAGGGTCAATTGATTGGCAAGACCAATACAAAGTCATGTGATGATGGACTATAATGTGGTTCATGAAATTCAGATGATATTGTAAGAGTAATTTACCTCTTTTTTAAAGGCTCAATTCCCATATAAACTATGTTTTTTAATCTATACAAATGGCTTTGAGTTTGCATATTCTTTCAAGGAAAGTGGTCACAACAAAAGTGACTCCTCGGAATTCCATAGTCACAAGTGTGGATACTAACTATTATTCTGTTATTGGGGCATCCCAGAAAAAACTACTAGACCTAATTGGGGTATGTTTTATGGAATATACCCTATCATATATCCTATCACTTTGTGGGTTTCATCTTAATAATCAAATACATTTCCTTCCACCATAGTCATTGATCGATCCTGCTTTATGGGTTTATAGTACCATAATACCATTAGAGACAATATATCCCATGTGGACCACTTTATCACTAAGGAAAAACACTCAGATGAGCGTGTGTTGATGTTTATTCCAATATAACTTGGAGGGAACCACTATAAATAAGATTTATAAATACATATGTACCGATTGATAATGGATAAATCTTCCTAGAAATAAAGGTCTAGAAGGATAGAAATCTTGGACCTTCAATCTTGAGAAGCTTCAGGATAGATTAAGCTGTCCCTTCTAGGATTATCATACTACTTTCTAATTTTACATTGATCTAAAAAATTGAGATGCATAAAGCCATGTGGATGTCTCAAACCTTATCCTGATGTAAATAATTAATAGATGGTGGAAATAATTAGTTGATGTAGTCCCAATATAAATACATTTCATATGACACATGGTGAGGTGGGAATCAGTCTTTGAGATGTTGAGTATATTTTTGGGGCACTAATTTTGGGAGACATGTATGATTTGTTTAAACCTTCATCATCTGTGGGGGATGATGCGGAGTGAACCCCTCACATATTTACGGAGCTGATCAAGAAAGTTTAAAAGGCCCTTGGGAATTCCTCACTTCCTAGGGACGATGTCACATTTAAGAAATGGACCTGATATTTTATCATGAATGACTATTCTAAACCCAAATCCAGGAATCCAAAGCAGTGTCCTAAAAGAACTTACTATAGGGATAAGGGTGTCTAATAGGACATAGTTTAAGAGGTTTCATTTACCAATTTGGGGTTGGTGGTTCTTCCCAACATTGCCCAACCCATTCAGTTTTTGGTTTTCATTCCATGTTCCTAAGGGGATACATGCTCCCAACCTAAGATAAGGTTGGAGTTTAGGTGTCGTCCATTATGATGGAGATATCTATGGTAGGAGGTAGGCATGTTTTCGTGGATATTTCTTTGTTGGACAATATATAACACCACCTATGGTTTATTTATAGGATAATAACAACACATAAAAATTATGGTCCCATCCAGGTTCTATGGGGATTGATATGTGAACACCTAGGTTTTTATGAATACCTAGGAATTCAGAACATCCCTAGAATAAATTTCAAACCATTTTTATGTTCACCAGTAGGGTGATTACCATAACATTAAAGGACTGGGAAATCAAGGCCTTACATGGCCTTCATTACCACTTTTCATTCAAACCCTATGGAATACCCACAAATAATATAACTGAAATGGTGGGGGAGATCTAAGGACATGGGTTATATGATTTAAATCTATGAGGTATTCCATTCTAACCAAATATATAGTAGTATTATTTATGAATGTTAAGTACCTTGTAGGTTCAGTTGTCAGAATTGGTGCATTTTTACAAGATTCACTTCCACCTATTCATGTTTGGTCCGAAAATCATCCAATGGTGGCTCACCTATTCAGGTTGATGATTATACGGGAGGAGAATCATGTCCAGATATACATTTTTCTAAACAATGCTAATATTTTTTTGTCTCAACATTATGATGATATTTGGATTCTATCATATCTAAATGGTAAATTATCCATATTAGTACCTAAGGCGATAAAATTTCCACTAATTATTAAATCCAACCCAAGTCCTAGAAATTAGCTTTCATCAAGAAAACTAGAAATCTTGTATATTCCTTGCAAGAAGGTGAGGAATTTATCAATAGTTTCCTTACCATTAAAACTATAATACTATGTGACTAAAAATATTATAGAACCTATGATTGAAGTTGTGTCTGCACTGGTATTTCTCATAGCATTTTAGCAATTGAGAAACTGGAGGTTGGTGAACTTGGATACTGAGCTCTGTGGGTACTGTTCCTAGAATAGATAAAATTAGATGAATTTTCATTAATTACCACTCTCATAGGTGTATAATTTTAAAATGAACCCATTGAGTTTGAGACCTTCCTTCGAGACCATTATGTGGTGATGAAGAGTATAAATGGTTGAATATATTATTCTCCCCTAGTGCACGAGATAGTGGATCATAGAATGATTGAGGTTTTTATGGTTGAAATTGGAGACGCTACCATCAAGGATGTGGAAAGACTAGCCTTCCTACTGTATTTAAATTGTTGTTCTGAATTTAAAACCATACTAAAGTATTTTTAAATTTCATGGGTATGACAATAAGATTCATTAAACTAGTCACTACCACCTTCCATGATTTATTCTCCAAAAAGTATGGATGGTGGATCTGACCTGGGAGATGAATGGAGAACTATTGATGTGGTCTCCCCAAGTCAAATGGATATGATGGGGGAATCTATTGTTCCTAATAAACCATAATATATACCTCCATTAGTGCCATACTAAACACCTTTTGTATCATCTTCCTTTAGAGGACCTTATTCAGATACTAAAGGAAAAATGAAGAACTCTAAACTATAGGATCCCTATCATCCAAAATCACAATGTAATAAATACACATTATTTTTTCCCTTAGTCCGGACCATTTGAGTAGCTTATTCTAGTTTTTCAAAAAATGTGCAAGTCCTTTCCAGGCCTACCTAGAGTCACATACATCTCTTCATAGTTATATGAGTGGGATTTATGTCACTCTACAAGTACCTTAAATATTGGACCTAGTCATTCATGAAGCATAAATGGATAATATGTTAGAAAGGTCAGTAATAGAACCTTGTGATGATGTTTCAACAGTCATTCCATTTAAACCATAAAAAGTAAAATCACATTAGGAGGAGGCTGATGTTGGTATCAATTCTGCTACTGATTTAGCCTTGATGAAGGAATCTCATGGAGAAGGTGAGAAATTCATCAGAGACCAACCATATTTCCCATTTTTTATTATACTGTCTCATATTTCATTTTCACTTATGACCCATAATGGTGGAGATAAATTTATGTCAATGGAGAAAATAGTAATGGTCCCACCAAGTTGTTTGTTGGAAGAGGGTGTTTCCTCTTCACCTAATGATGGGGTTAGGGAGACAGATATTGCTAGTGATGTAACTAAGAAAGATAAGTTTCCAATAAAGATCATTTATTTTGACTATATGATTGCATCCTATTATTTAACTACTAACTGATAACATTTTGTTCTAGCTATTATAGTACCTTCAAATTGGAGCTCAAAAATTCCTA
Source organism: Viscum album (assembly GCA_963277665.1). Taxonomy (NCBI): domain Eukaryota; kingdom Viridiplantae; phylum Streptophyta; class Magnoliopsida; order Santalales; family Viscaceae; genus Viscum; species Viscum album. The sequence goes on from OY728161.1 coordinate 1,881,098,740, forward strand.
TTACGGCTTATTTTTTATTTCCCAGGATTGAGTTGACTAATACAGAGGCTAGCACCATACCCACCTCGTCGAAGGTTGGGAGTCAGAGTTAATATCTCAATGACTTAGTCCTAGAATATATTAGTATTCTAAAATATGAACTGAGTAAAGGATAAAAGTACATGACACTATAAACTAATGCAGATGTTTGTGTTGATTGAGATTTGGACACAAATCTTGGAAGAAACGTCAGAATAGCTGAAGGAATAATTGGGTAATCTTAGGTAAATGTTTACAACCCTTTTCTATGGTAAATTTGACTATACAACACTTAAAACTCTGGTTAAAGAATAGATTTCTATGAGATAGAATATTAGGGCCATTGAATTAAGGTTTGTAGTACATAAGGCTTTTTATTTAGTCAAATACAGATGGAAAGAGGCCATTAATGAGGCTTCCCAATGTGTGGGTAGAGGTTATGGATCACCAAAACATGATGAGTTCTTGGAATATTGAAATTATCCAATTAAAATCTGAATTCAGTCATTTATAAGAATAACTATCTTTGGTACAAAATGAACTAAAAACCATATATAAAACTATATTGGAGAAACATGGTCTCTTTGACCTGGAAAAGAATACCATATTTGATTTTTTCCTAGGTGGAAGGCATAAATGGTATTGTGGTGGAAATGGAATCCATTTATCAATTGTTTCAATACATGGACTCCCTAGAGAAGTGGTCTATAGATATCATAGAATAATCTGAGAATATTTTTTATTTATCCTATAGTTTCATGAACCTCTATTTGTTTTTTCATTCATGGGAGAGACTATGTGTTTTATAGATTCTGCCCTATTTTTGTAAATTATCAATGAAGAAACCTTTTCAAACAATGAATGACATCATTATCCTTTCCTTAATTATTTTTGTAAAATTTTTATTTATTGACATCATAGGGATCATCAGAGTTACCTATCCTTTGTATAATACCATGTAAACCCAAATTTTATGATTTTAAATCATAACATATTTTTGTTGAGAATTAACCATGAACGATTACTAACATGAGATTCATTAATGATGTATATGTTTAGGTTTTCCTAGGATTACCTGATTTAAAAAAGAAAATTTGAATAAAAAAATACATGAGGTAAGTTTCTCTGTGTTTTAACTAAGTTAATGGACTTAGAGTTAATATATTTATTTTTTTCAAGGGAAAAATAATGATACCTATAGGCTTTGTATCATTTTTTACTATATATTTTTACTAAGATTCATATGAGGAAAACATACTGGACATGGACAATTATTTTTTAAGGCTACCCTATTATGGTTTTTTCAACATGACATGTTTTATGTCCTTTACATTTCATCAATATTAAATATTTCATGGATCGCAGAAAGATATTTTCTAGAGATTAGAGACTCGACTTTTTCCTGGGGTTCCCTTTTTAGATCTTTAACCTAGTGAGCACTGTTTCTCATTCAATTGGTTATTTAAAGGTATTTGAAACTAGAATTTTGTTTTTATATAGCTTATATTCTATCATATTCTACCATATGATGTGGTAGTTTTACGTCATTAAGATGAAACCATATATTGTTTCATTTTAAGGTCTTATTGTCTGGGTCATCTGTAGATTTTAGTTTATGATGGGAATTAATGAAGGGTTTCAGATCCCTACATCATTGATGGGATTTTGATGATTGACATTCCATTATTATTTTTGGAACCATGCATTCTCAATTTATACTTATAATAATGAATATTCATGAAGTGATCTGGCACCATGAATTCTTGAAAAAAACATGAAGGATGAATGCCCATGACATGTTGTAACGTGAAACATCCTTACCATAAAGGTTATTCGTGGACGCTAAAATATTTGGGATGTTAATTCCACTTGGATTATTGGAATATATCTTGTGTAAGTCATATTCCAAAAGATTGAACCACTGAATATGGAATAGGGAAGACATTTTATGGATGACTGCAAAATACCCTAAGGTAGTAAGATCTAACGTGGTGTTGTTGGGGTTCACAAGGATTGGATTTTTTTTCCTATAAGTAGGAGACACCTCTTGTTTGTGGGTTAGTGTAACACCCCAATATTTTTGAAATATTTTGTTTCGAATTTATATAATATTTTTAATATTTTTCAATTCAGGCAACACAGAATATAGCAAGTGTTCTATGAAAGCACCAAGTTATTATTTATTTATATGCTACACTATTTTATGATTTTGTTATATGATACCCCAAATATAATTTTTTTCCACCTGCAACACTGACTTGGCTTGTGTTATATGCAACACTAACTTGGCTTGCATTTCACACAACATTTAGTTTCCGCGAAACAACATTATTTATTATAATAAATTAAATGATATAGTTATATCATAGATGTTAAATATAATATTATGAATATTAATAACCAATTTATAAATATTATTTATAATATTTTTATATAAATAAAACATAATGATGATAAAACATATAATTTTTTGTAAAGTCTTTATATGTTTGGAAATACTATTTCCTCAAAAGAACTGTTTTTATGAACTTTATAAACACTAATAAAAATAATTTTAGACACTTTTATAAATTTTATTTTATAAAATAAACATCATTTTCAAATTATGGATTTATAAATTATATAAGGTTTAATTTTTTGGGATTTTTCTGTGAGACATTTATTTTGGGTGAATAGTGAAGAATATTGAATTTTAATTCAAAAATTTTTCTTCCAATAATTTATTTACATATTTTAATTATATTTAAATTTTATTTTAAAGTATAAATATATCAATAATACATATATTAATCCAATTTATGTGATTATAATAATTTTTATGTTTAATTTAGGTATAAAATCCAGATGAACTTTTGAACATTCTCATTTTAAAAACTCACTTTCACTCCACATCAATAAGATTAGCATTAAACGTAATTTATCCACTTATGTGAGATGAATTTTGAAACATGGATCAAAAAAGTTGTAATAAATATAACATTTATTTTCTAACAATATCAAATTATTTTTTTACCAAATATATTAGTAAAAGTGGTTAAAATTAATTTCAATGATTATAGGAAAATTAAGCGTTACATGGGACTAAATCATAAACTTAAGGGGCCAAGCGACCTAGAAACATGTCCATAACCCATTTTTTTAATATACTTTGGGCATAAAACATAAATTATGGTGTTTTTTTTATTCCTTTTTAGGTAAAACGTGGGTACATATTTCTTTTTTTTTTGAAAAAACACCAAGTGCGACCCCCCCCCCTCAACTATAAAAAGCCACCACCTCTCCCCCATTTATCACACCTCTCAAACCACTTAATTTTGAAAACTATATTCCAAATTTAATTCATAAAATCCATCCCTTCCTCCTTGAATCCTCTATTTTGGAACAAATCGAACCAAGGAAGCCCTTTGGTGAAAACCAAAAAGAGTTACCCAAAGTAGAGGAAACAACTTTTTCTCAAGGTTATTTCCTTTATTTTCTTTCTTAAATAACTAAATTATTGTTATTAAATTTATAAATAATATACTAATTATCCTCAATATAATGATTAATTTTAATGATAAAGTTTAAAACTAAACTTACACACACTTCAATCTAATGGGTAACAAACTTACCGTTCTTATGTACGACAGAATACTGCCTCATGAAATGATGTTGTTTGTTTTTCATTTACCACCAATCATGGTTGGAAATTATGATGAAAAATATATTTTTATATGATATATAATATTAATTTAATATTATTTAGTTATTATATTACATATAAATTCATGATTTCCATTTTTTGTAAATATGATAATTTCTTTTGGGGATGTAAGGAATACCACCTCCTCAAAGAGATGTGATTCATTCACACACTACAAGGAATGTATTAAGGCTGTGTTAGTGAAATTATATGATATACATGAAATAATAATTATACTATAATGATACTATATATATATATATATAATTTCTTTCTTTCTTTCAATATTACAATGAAAAATGGAAATAATGTTAATGCGTATGTACAACATAAAATCTCCACGAATGATGTATTCCATTTCATATTTCAATATTTTTTAGATTTTTAAAAATAAAAATATAATGAATATAAGTTAAATTTATATCATTTTTTACATTATTCAAATAATTATATATGTATGAGGACCAAAAATAAAACATATTAAGACACATGTGAAAATCAAAGTGGATATTACACGAAGTGATACCTTAACATTGAATCATTAATAAGAGGGTAATATGAAGTCATAATCGAAAAATATATGTTATTTTATTTAAGAATATAATTATTTAAAATATTTAGAATAAGCTTATATTTATTATACAGGAGGTTTGTATGAGTACGAAGAGAGTCAAGACATATGGTAAGAGAATTTAATCTCGTTCTTTATTTTGATGATATACATGCCTTATTCACCACTCATTTCATTGGTGTGGTGTGAATACTTACATGGATATATTATATTGTTATCATACATAAATTTATGGGTATTTTAATACACATTTTTTATTTATTTCATGAGGTTTGTGCTTCAAAAGTTACCAAATGAGTAGAGTAATTTTATCTCAATATTCATTATTTGAGACACATGCCATGTTATGGACCTATATTATTCCATGAGGTGAATATACTACCTTTGACATGCTATATCATGAATATACTTATTTTCATGATATTTTATTCTTAATTTAGTGTTATTATTTTCATTTTGTTATGATTCAGTGTAATTAAATTGGTAGCTGTTTATAGCTACAATCTCATTGTTAATCGATACTGTTTATTATTATCCTCATTTTGATGATATATCAGGACCCATGTCTCAATAACTCTGATGATCTTTCTTAAAATCTGATTATTCATGTTATATCCAAGTAATGATACAATTTTTTCACTCATTGGTACATAAGACGATCGGTAAAATGTTTTTAATAATTTTTGATTTTGCCACACTCATTGGTCAGAAATCAGAGTTCCTTCGAAACCATGTTTTCTAAATAGGTTTCACAAAAAATTATACTTTTATCCTTTTATATTTTAAATACATTTTTCCCATGTTTTACTTTCAAAAAATGGTTTTTAAAAAGAAATCTTCTTGTCATTTTTTGTAAGAGGCACTTTTCTAATCATTTTATAGTGAAAAAGGAATGTTTGACATGTACAGCTTTACCCACCATCATAACCATCATTCCATTGAATATTACCTTAAAATAATAAAAATTAATTTTTTTAAAAATAATTTTCTCTTAATATTATATAAATTCTTTATTTTAAATTTCTTTTTCAATGAAAGTTTTTTTTAAAATTTTTATCTTTAAAAACTGTTATAAATTCTTTTCAAAACACCTTTTTTATATTTTAAATAAGTTTTTTTCAAATAAAAGTATTTCAATGACTTGAAATATTATTTTATATGTTTCCAAATTATTTCTAAAGATAAAGGTTTTCCAAAATTCCTCAATCTTATTTTATAATTTTTTAAGGAAATGGTTTTCAAAATGATTCCATGCTTCATTTATTAGTTTTCAAGGGAAAATGTTTTTAAAATGATTTCAAACGTTATTTCAATGTTTTTAAAATATTTAAAAAAAATTTAAAATGATTTATGTATTAAAAGAATTTTTTAAAATAAGGATATTTTCCTCAATGAGAGTTTTTTGAAAAGGATCTTTCCAATTTATTTTCCATCTAAGATGACATAAAATGGTGTTACTCATGAATTTCTAGGTAATTGTCCGAAAGATACATTTATATTCTTTATTTTAATGGTTTATGTTTTAATGGGACGATGTTTATGAAACTAATTTCTCTTTCATAGGTTATGTGTTTATGGAACATCTTCCTCTTCTACGGGTTTTTATGCTTATAAAACCCTCTTATTTTATGGGTTGTGATTTGATGAAATTATTATGAAAGCTATATATTTCCATAGTCTATGATATTATTACATATTTATCACACCCATTTCATTTCATGGGTTCTGATAGTATGTTTATGAAAACCATATCTTTCTTTGGGAAAAGATTTTATGAATGTGATATTATCTTGTGAAACATGTATGAATTATTTTATTATGAGATTGGTGGGACCTATATCTACCTCCAATGCATCAGGTAAAGATTTATATCTCATGAGATAATGATGAGAATAAAGTTTGACATCTTGATCCACTATGGGTATATGGGAAAACCTAATCCCATACAACGAAAGGACCGCATCTGGGGATAGTGGGGTGTTCCAATAAGTAGGTGTAGTCACCATGAATATGGAATATGGAGAAACTTCATCCACATGGGATTATGGGGAAGCCCTTTCCATAATGGGAAGATGGGGAAACTCAATCCCTTGTAAAGAATGGATTGTTACTAGGAGTGATGGTGTTCCCTACCTACATGGTGTCATCCCCATGAATTTCTCTAATAAGTTATAGCAATGCATCTTGACTTATATAGAATGATGTTACATGTTTATGTGTATTCCAAAATTCTAGGTCTAATTCTTATGTTATTCATTCAAGGTTTATGATCTTTTTTCGATTATGATTTATGTCTTATGAACTTTCAGTATTTATTCTATGATTAATTTTTATGATCTTTGATGTGAGGTTTATGATTTTCTAATTTCATGATCTCATTCTCATACCCTTATTCTCATGTTTACGCTTACATATCTCCCTTGTTTACCCTTACTGGGCATCTGTTCTAACCGATTTTAATGTTTCCATCCCCAGTTTAAGAAGATATATTTTAGCTATGATATGTATAATTGGGTTTATAGTCTTGGAGAACCCTAGTGGGAGATAATATATCCCACTCATGTACCAGCACTTACGTTTCCATGTTTCCAAGGGCACTAAACTAACAAGGTTTGTGGGCCTTATTTTTTTAATGTACTATGTATTCCACAAAAAATATTTAATATCTATGTATATTAGGATTGGGTTTTTATAGTTGGTATTATATCTAAGGTTTTTTAAAACTTTTTAAATAAGGATGTGAAAACTTACAATTAGATTCATATATATGTTTCAAAGGATATGTTAATGTATTTATTTAAAGATAAGTATAAGAATGATTTAACATTTAGGAAAATATATGGGAATATTTTTAAATGGTATAGTGAGAGTATTCCTAGTAATACATACCTATATAGATACTATAATTTGATGTGGTTCTGGAACATATGTACCTAAGAGTAACAACTCTGACAAGGTGTGTCGGGCTTTACCCGAGTGTAATCTGGTACATGACAACAGCCTTTACCATGCACCTAGTTTGAATCTCATGGGGGATATACTTTGGGAATTTAATAAATCTTCATGAAACACCATGGAAAATCTAAAAACAAGTTTCATATGAATAACCTAGGATAAACCTAAGGTGTCATAGATTAAGTAAGGTGTCAAAATTTTGGCATCCTCTAAGTAGTGTTTCATGATTATGTGGTTCCTCACTATGATAATTGTTTCTTACTCAATGATTTTATATTTTATTCAATGTAAGGATACAGGAAGAATTGGGTTAACCTTGAATGTGAAAAACAATTTTATATGGAGAAATCTAATGGGATGTTAATTGGAGTGAATGATGTTGTGATCATGAATATTTAATTTTCACGAAAGATGACTAACAATGTGTACCTTAACCAACTCTCAGACTCACCAAGGAAGAGAAGGAACATTTTCACTAATATTTTGGGTAATGGAGACCATGTAAGAAAGAATATTTAGTTCCCTTAATGTCAAGAATGTGTAAAGAATCACCCAATTTAATATCTTTGAGAACCAAGAATGTGTTTAAACTGTGTAAAAGGAGGAAGCAAAGACCACAACTCCAAAGAAAATATAAAGGGTTTGGTTAACGAAATGGATGGAAATATTAGACTTAATAAGACATCATCAATGATTAATTTCTTTAACTATGTAATGAATGTTCATTATGAAAGTCGATGTCCTAAGAGGAAATATCTCAAAGAGAATCCCCAAGGTGGAACGAGTAATGGTAATTTTACTAATTATGAATAGACTATACATGAAATGTGAAAGAAAAGAGGTATTAAGTAATATTATTAGGTATCCTTCTTATGTCTTATGGATGATGTGGAATAATCAATGTTTTTATGTGTTTTGATTCAAGAATTATGTTATATGAATTGATAAATAAGCAAGGAATATCTTGTTAATGTTCTTCACTAAAGATTTACAAGATTATGTTGAATTTTTCTGATAGACTAGAAATGTTATTTTATGACAAGGTGATAATTTGACTAAGGGAAGATAACACTTAATATGTTACTTATGTTAAGATATTTTTTATGGATAAGGTTATTTTGGATATGAACAAGTAAATTGGATGGTACTGATTACCTTTGAACTAATTTATGACTTGTCGATAAGTGGTGTATGATATTATTGATTAAATTTCCAACATTATTGGATTTAATAAACATATCTAGTTTACTTTTGAATATGGAAGCATGAATGTTTTAAAAGATGAATTATGGTAATTCTGGTTATTACCATGTTTCAAGAAAATATACGATGAGGTTATTCACATGTTTGGAATGTAACAACCAAGAGCTACATTATGATATATGAAAGATCAATTTTCAACTAATTTCTTGAACTTATTTCTAAATTTTTGGATTTTCAACATTCAAAAGGGTTATAAGGTTAATTATTTAAGTAATGTTTATGTTAAAATTTGGATGATGTTTTTTATATTAAATTATTATCTCACGACCTGGGGATTCATTCATATTGGATAACCTACTCTAGAAGCTTTTTATTGTTAGTAAATGAAGAGATATGGGATGACTTATCATGGATCTCAAGATCTATTAGTTCTTCAATAATGAAAAATTCACCTTCCTTTTTTGAAAAATAAGTAAAATAGAAATTATCCAAGACATGACAAAATAGTGAAATTTTACTTATAAAAGGTAATGAAATAAAGTAAGTATACCCTCTCATGAAAATTATTTAACTCTGGGGAGTGGATCTTGAAACTAAAAAGGTTATCCTAGTACCTTATTTTTTCAATGATTCATATGGTCCCTTAGACCATCAATGATTTATGGCTTTGTTATTGTTAACTTTATTTTGTCCATGTTCTATATCACTCTCCCCCAAAACATGATAGTTTTATTTCTCTTCAAAGTAATTTTTTTCACATTAAAATTATGTTATCCTAGGTTGAAACCTATCTATGAGTTACTTTTATTAACCATTATGGTTCCAACATTCCCTTTTTAATCGAAGTTTTTGTGTTCATTTTTATGATGTGGGTTTCTATTAAAGGAACTTAAAAGTATTAAACCACTTATAGTTGAGATGAATTTAAAGGGTGAAATTAATTTTAAGGGGGGTAGAATTTAACACCCCTATTTTTTGTGAAATATTTGTTTTAGAATTAATTTAATCTTTTTGATATTTTGGATTTACACGCGCCACTGAGTTTCTATGAAACAACATTTTTTATTACAATTAATTAAATGAGAGACTTATTAAATATAAATTAAACATAATAATATTAATATTAATAACCCATTTATAAATATTATTTATAAAAAAATTTATAAATAAAACATAATTATAATAAAACATACAATTTTGGGTTGTCTTTATATTATTGGAAATTTTATTTCCTCAAAAGAACTATTTTGTATGTCGTTCTTTGTACATTATTAAAAATAATTTTTGAAAATTTTATTAATTTAATTATATAAAATAAAAATCATTTTTTAGTTCATGATATCAAAATTATATTATGGTTAATGATTGGTATTATTCTGAAAAACATCATTTTTCGCTGAATAGTGAAGAATACTTAATTTTAATTCAAAACTGTTTTTTTGTCTAATTTATTTATATGCTTAAATTATATTATAATTTAGTTTTAAAGTCACAAGTGATCAATTTTACATATATTCATCCAATTAAGGTCTTTTTAATCAATTTATTTTTTAAATTTAGATATAAAATCATAATGAAATTTTGAACATTCTAACATTAATACCCAACTTTCTCACCACTTTTGTGAGATTAGCATTAAACATGATTTTTCCTATTATTAGAATTGAATTTTGAAAATGGATTTAAATAGTTTTAATCATTATAATATTTATATTCTAATAATATCAACATAATTTTTGACCAAATATATTTGTGAAAGTGATTAAAATCAAATACAGCGATTAAGGTAAAATTAAGATTAACAAGGGACTGAGCCTTAAACAGAAGGGCCCAAATGACTTAGAAACTTGTTCAGAACATATTTTATGGGAATAATTTTTCTATAAAACATAATTTTTTTTGTTTCTTATGACTTTTCTTAGGGTAAAAAAGTTGGTACACCAAACATTTTTTTCAAAAATGCCAAGTGCATCTCATCCCTCCTATATAAATAGAAACCACCTCTCCCCCTTCTTCCCACATCTCAAACCACTTAATTTTAGTCAGTATATACCCAAATATGTACTAAAATACCTATATTCATAATTTAATCCTCTATTTCTTCATAAATACAGCTAACTAATCCATTAGGTTCAAACCAAAATGAGTTACCCAAAGAAGAGGTAACATCCTTCCTTAAGATCTTTTCCTTTATATTCTATATCCAAAACCTAAATTATTGTTATTAAATGAATAACTGGAAGGATAATTGTCCAAAATATACTGATATGTTATTTTGATAAGGGTTATACCTACAATTACACACTCTTCTATCATATTATTAATGAACTTACCTTTATTGTGTACGATAGACTACCGCCTCACGAAACGATGATCTTTGTTTTTTTCTTTTACCACCTATATTATTTGGTAATTATGATTAAAACTCTAATTTTATGTGATATATATTATATATATGAATAATTTATTCTTAATTCATTATTATTTAACACATACTTTTATGATTTCTCTTTTTTGTAAATATATTAATTTCATTTGGGGATGTGTGGACTACCGCCTCCTGAAAGGGATGTGATTCGTTCAAACACTACATGAAATGTATTAATAATGGGTTTAGTGAACTTATATTATAAATATGAAATAATATTTCTACTTTAATGATATTATATATATACATGTATTTCATTTAATTTTTTCTTTCAATTTTACAAAGAAAAATAGAAACAACATTCATGCATACGTACGACCTACTGTCTCTATTAACGATATATTCCATTTCATATTTATATATTCCATAGATTATTATAAACATATGTATACTGAATATAGGTGATATTTATATCTTTTTTTACATTTCATGAAATCATGATATAAGTATGAGGACAAAAAATATAACAAATTAAGACATATGCGACAAACAAATCTGATATTACCTGAAGTGAAACATTAACTTGGAATTATAAATAAGAGGGTAATATAAAGTCATAATCAAAACATATATGGTATTATATATAATAATATGTTTATTTAACATATGTATAATGAAAATATATTTATTATATAAGAGTTTTGTATGATTATGAAGAGAGTCAAGACATAAGGTAAGAGAATTTTATCTCACATTTTATTTCCACAAGAAACATGACTTATTAACCACTAATTTCTTTTGTGAGGTATGTTTAATGAACATGGTTGTATTCTATTATTATTATAAATAAATTTAATGGTATTTTCATATCTGTTTTATGATCTTTCCTTCATTGGGTTTATGATTCAAAATTTACCAAACCGTGAAAGTAATTTTGTCTCAATTTGGCTTCTTTGAGACACATGTCATGTTTTGCACCTATATTTTCTCATGAGATGTATATACTTACTTTTAAAGATTATATAATGAATCTTTTAATTTCCATTATATTTTAAGCTTAATTTAATGTTATTATTTCCGTATTATTATGATTCAAATTTACCAAATTGGTAATGATTTATAGCTTCAATCTCACCATTTATCAAGAGTGCTTATGATGATACTCTAATTAAGGAAATATAAAGACCCATATCCCAATAACTCTCATGAGTTTTATGAAAATGAATCTATTCATATTATATACAAGTAATGGTACCATTTTTATACTCTTTGTTACACTATATGATCATGAAAGTGTTTTTAAAAATGTCTGAATTTACCTCTCTCATCGGTCTGAAATATGTGTTCTTTAAAAACCATGTTTTCTAAAAAAAATACAAAAATATTATACTATTATATTATTATATTTTAAAGACATTTTACCCATGTTTTAACATTTCAAACAATTTTTTTTAAAAAGTAATCTTCTTTTCATTATTTGATTGAGATGATTTTATAATCTTTTTACAGTGCAAAAGGAATGTTTGTAATGTATAGAGTTACCCACCACCATGAATGTCATTACCTTGAAGCTTCTTTATAAGACTAATATTTTATTTTATTAAATGAAAATATTTTCCTAATATTCTATAAATTATTTTTGTGCGGTTTTCAATGAAATTTTTTTTCTTAAATGTTTTATGTTTAAAAGGTGTTTTAGATGATTTTAAAAAACATCATTTATACGTTTTCAAAAGGTTGTTTTAAAAAAATGATTTAAATTATTTTTATGATCAATTTATAAGTTTTAAGATTATTTTTAAATAGAAATGTGTTCAAAAATATTTTCAATCTCCTTTTATAATTTTTCAAGGAAAAAAGGTGTTTCAAGTTTCATTTATATGTTTTCAAGGGAAAATGATCCCAAATGATTTCAAAACATCTTACAATGTTTTAAAATTATTTTCAAATAAAATAGGTTTGAAAAGTATTTAGTTTTTAAAAGATTTTTTAAAAGAAAAAGTATATTTTCATCAAGAATACTTTTTAAAAATGTATTTTTCCAAATTATTTTCCATCTAATATAACATCCATTGGTGTTACTCAAGTATTTTTGTGAAATGATAAAAAATTTACATTCATGTTATTTCTATGAATGGTTTATGTTTTGATGGAATAATGTTTATGAAACTCATTTCTCTTTTAGAGGGTATATTTTATATAACCCATTCCTCTTTTATGGGTATTAACCTTATGAAACCATATTATTTTAATGGGTTATTCTTTGATGAAATGATTATAAACCCTATATTTTTCTACAGTTTAAGATGTGATTATATGTTTATGACATCCAATTCATTTCATGGGTGTAATGACCCAAACTGTTATGAATAAAATTTAAATTCTTTTAATTGATTGTCTTATCGATATAGAAAAACCACACAATCCTTTTGTTTTATTATATCAAATTATATTTCAATGTTCATTAAATATCCTAGCCATTAATAATATAATTGTTGAATAGTGATCACAAGACTAGTGTAAATATAATATTTTACCAAATCCTTTTGTCATAGACAAAGGAAGTGATGGCCTCAACTAGTATTATTATAAATTATGAATCAAATTTATCAGAGCTTCTGAGGGAGATAGAATTTTTGGGCTTTGCCATAGACTAATCCCAAGCTAAGGTGCAATAACTTAAGCATGAGAAAAACTGTTTAAGGGAGAAGTTCAAGATCATCGATATCACGACCCAAACCATGTTCACTGAACGACACCATTAAATCCCCACCATCACACACCTTACTATTAGAGTGTATGATTTTGTAATAAAGGGATATGTAACAAATCCCTAAAATTATGATCATGTGCATAGAATAACGAATATAATTTCTTTTTGTTATTGTTACTTTTTAAATGATTTCAAAAGAAAAAATAATATTTTTTGGTTAATATTAAAATTCAATTCAGAAATATGTTTTGATGAATTAATGGATTTTTTAATTAAATAATATTTTAATAAAATATTATTAATAAACTAATTTTGTTAAATATAAATGATTATATAATTTTTATGATGTCAATTTTAATTATAGTTATGGTTTGAAACCTTTTTTTGTCAAAACCTGTAAATTTTCAATAAATGTTAGTTTTTATTTTTAAAATAAAAACTCACTTTTTTAGGAAATTATTTAGATAAAAACAATATTGTTTTTTGAATCATGTTGTTGAAATTATCCAATGGTGTATTTTTTCCAATTTTCTAATATAGTCAAATTTTATGGTAAAAATTAAATACAATATAAATATGTAATGTGTTTTTTGACATCATAATGACCCAATAGTGATGTAATAGAATACTCTAAATGTAATATTCATCCAAATATATGTTTTAATTTAAAATAATGTAGTTTTAGATTGATTTTATTTATTTTATAAATCCTTAGTGAATCCTCTAAGACATATAAAATATTTTAAGATTTTAAAATCATTTACTTTAAAGTGTGACTCACCTACACATAATCAAGGAAAATATTTTAGTATTATAGAAATTTATCCTTATAAAATAATTTATACCACTTCCCTTTTCTAGAAACCATGGGAAAAATTGTGGGACGGTTTATAGTTTTGAATATTTTAGTGTGTAGTGTCCAAAACCAAAATAATAAATAATTGCCCCTCCTTTACTGTATAAAACCACCAAAGAAACCATTAATCTTCACTAAAACTCATTTAAGCTCATAAAAAAAATTTCTATACACTCCCTAGAGTCCTCCCAAGTTGCCCCTAGGCTCCCAAGAAGCCTCTCCCAATACTTTGGGATCACACATCCATGTAAGGGATTCTCACCTTTCTTTCTTCCTTTCAATTCATGAACATTGTTTAAAATTAGTGTTTTTAATTTAAATTTTTTAAACATTAATCATTTTATAATCATTTACATACATGTAATTTAATTTTATTTCAATGAAGGATCATTTAACCTCCCTTATTTGGACACTTACCTAAGTCATTACTATGCTTAAATTCAGTAAGGGTTCCTACATTTTCTATTTTTTTCCAAGTTTAAATATTTTTTATAGCCTTTTATTTTTAAATTAAAAAATTTGGATTATGTTTTGGAACCCCCCCCCCATACATCTCTTATTATGTTTGAATTTTGAGAGACCCCTTTCAGTTCCATTAATCCCTCCTATGTACACTTTTTACCATGCTGAAACTTCGTAAGGGAGTTCTCTATCCTCATTTCCATTAAAGAATTTATTTTATATTGTACATCTAAAATTCCATTTCATATTTTGGGATATTATTATCCATGATTTTCTTACTTCCCATTTCATTTATAAATTGTTATATACCCTTTATTTTTCATCGACCCATTTTATGAATCCCCATGTGATGTCATTATGATGATGAAATTGCACCGTGATTTACCATTCCAAAATCATCATGTAGTGAATACGATGTCCATTTATATATAATGGGTATTCACATTTATTCACAGATAATTATTGATTATATAATTTCATATATGTTTTCCATATTCCTTTATAGTGGAAAAAATGGTGATGTCAAATGAATCCAATTTATAATATTTATGTGCCACACTTAAGCCTGATATTTAAAAGTTCAAGAAGGGTGCTCCCTGATAGTGCTCTAATGCATTAGGTAATGTTTAGTATCATGATATGGCATGTTGAGATAGTATTTTCCCTAATTCTTTTATAGTAATTTTGACCATCATGTTGGGACAATGGATTACCAGAATCCATTATTTTAATGATGCATTGTTTCAAGTTGTTTCCATATTTCCATGTTATGATAATCATTCTATATCATTCATTTATGTTCATGTTTATCTTATGCTCCATTTATATTTATATTTCCTAAATTTTATTGTATTATTTATGTTATTCCTTTTTTACTCCCTTATTGGGATTTATATCACACCCTTTTCTTATGTATGTCCTCAGGTTATCCCATGCAATGAAAAGTATGAAGGAATGTTGTGCTCATGTAAAGTACAATTTCAATAAAGATGTCGTATTTTATGTCTTAAGTTGTCATGTAATGTTCCTAATCCGCTAAAAACATAAGACCTCTCGATCTTCTAGGTTGTTTTATGTTCAATTTTATGTAATAAATCCTGTCAAAATTTGAAATAAAGAGCAGGGTTTTGTAGTTGTTATTAGAGGATAGATTTAGTTATTTTTTGGATTTGGATTTGAAAACCCTAGTGAAAGACTTTGGGATAAGACTGTGTATAATAAAAACATCCCTAAATTTTGGTGATTAGAGACTAAGTGGTTTATCAAGAAAATTCATCCTTGTCTTGATACAAACAAGTAGAGGTGGCTCTGGCACAGATGTATCTAGGGGTAAAACCTAAAAACACCACTTAGATCTGGACTCGAATGTGAACTGGTGCTTGACAATGGGCCTTTCTACACTCTTAGTTCGAAAATATTGGGGGATATGCTTTAGTAAATTCATATGTTTATTGTGAACCATTATTGAGGGAGCAAGAAAAAATCCCATGTGAATATATGTTAGGAAATATATCATCAGTAACATAGATTGAACCCTAGAAAATCATATGTTAAGGAAATAAATGTAATTTTTAAGTTATCTATTTTGTCATTGGATTACCCTTTATGTGTTTAATATTTTAAAATACTTAACCTTAACTTTTTTTTATTCTAGCCAATAGTTGGTAATAGGAGGACTCGAGCTAACAACTGATGTGAATATCAATGTGATGACTATTATAATGAGATTCCCAATCTCATGGGAGCAGGAATAATAAAATTTTTCATGATACTCTCTCATTTAACTCAAGTCTTTCATAGAAGCATGGGACAAGAGGAACACCACCCCCCCCCCCCAAGAAATTACAATTCACATTTGATAGATTCATGAGACAAAGGCCTCATACTTTCAATGGATCATCTGATCCCTCAATCACAAAACAACGGATCAACTACATTGATAAGATCTTCTCTATACATCAATGTTTTGAACAAGATAAGGTTATTATGGCTTCTTATCATATGGAGGGTGAAGCAGATAAATGGTGTACATTGATAAAAAATACAAAGCCTTAAGAAGAGATCAATGTGATAGGATGTAATGCTTTATGGAAAATGTTTTTTGTTAAATATTTTACCCGCACCCCAAGTCATTAGATAGAAGTATATTTCCTAGAACTCATAAAAAAGGACAATGAATTTTTTGAGGTGTACGAGGAAAACATCAGCAGACATGAACGATACACCTTTATTTTTGTTGTTACCCCTGAATGAAAGGTTGAACGCTACTTTGGTGGGATAAAACCTATCCAACAGAAATCCCTAGTGATCCACGACATTGATATCTATGAGGATGTTGTTCTAAGTTCCGTAAATTTCATGATGGATATTGGTGAATCTCAGGGGGTCTCATGGGGATAAGAAGCAAAAAGTGGACTTTAATTCTGGTAGTCCGATGGATATATCAAATGGTGATAAGAAAATTCAGAATTCCACTTTCCAATGGTGCAGAAAGAATCATCCTAGAAATATTCTGAAGGGGATGAGGAAAGGATTTAGCTTTGGGAAGGAATGGAACCATGATAGTGATTTCTGAAAAGAAAAACCAGCTACTGTGATAGAGGAAAGTAACTCTCTATTTGATCCTAAACAAATTTTTCATTGATACAACTGCAAAGAACCATGGCACCTTCCGAACTAATGCACTAAACCAAGGGTTTTTGAAGGCAACCCACAACCTCCAAGGTAGTAAGGGTGTTATTTTTCCATCACTACCACCGATGAAAATCCCTAAAATGAAGCGGTGATATGTACTCTAGTTATTTATTCAAGAATAGTGAACATACTTTTTTATTCTAGTTCTACACATTCTTTTATATACTGAAAGTTTAGTAGAACAATCCAAACATTTACAAAAATCATGGAAGTAGAGATTTCAGTGAGAATAAAAAATGAGGAAATTATTACATCCAATGAATATAACTCCTCCCATGTTATAATTGGTGGATTCAACTTTCTGGAAAACCTCATCATACTTCCCTTGGTGTAATTTGATTCAATTATGGGCATGGATAGGATTTCCTTATATAGAGCCACCATAAATTGTTGTGAGAGGGAAATCCATCTCTATATAGTCAATCGACACACAATTATATAAAAGTGTGAAGAGGAGTATAAATCTTCTTTAGTAATATCATATCAAGCATGGAAATTACATCCCTGTGATCATACATATCTTTCTTAGATTATCGATTTTAAGTAAATATACATCTTTGAAGACATTCCCATTCTAAGTGAATTCATTGACATGTTTCTTGAGAAAATTCCTAGTCTTCCTCCTATATGATATGTTGAATTCTCAATTGATAATATACCTTGGGTGTTTCTATTATCCAAGACTCCATATAGAATTGATGTTATGGATTTTGATGAGCTAAAGAAACAACTACAATAGAATCTAGATAAAGGTTTTATAGGCCCAAGTGCTTCAGCATGGGTTTCACCAGTCATCTTCATCATGAATAAGGATGAGTCAATGCGCCTTTACATTGATTATCATGATCTCAACAAAATCATGATAAAGAAAAGGTATAATTTTCCAAAAATTGATGACCTGTTCAATGATATATATAGAGAAAAATACATCTCCAAGGTGGATTTTTGGTTGGGATATTACCACATAAGGGTGAAGAAGGAGGATATCCCCAAGACTGCTTTTTATACAAGGAATGGGAATTATGAATTCACAGTAATGCATTTCGAACTCACTAATTCTCCAATAATATTTATGTACATGATGAATAGAGTATTTATAGACCACCTCGACAAATTTGTGGTAGTATTTATAGATGATATTATAATATACTCCAAAACCAAGGAGGAGTATGAGGAGTATCTATGTACTATACTAGATACCTTGTAGAAGGATAAGCTTTTTTAAAAGTACATCACGTGTAACTTATAGTTAAAATAAGTCTCATTCTTAAGGAATTTCATCACAAGTAATGGGAGTTCTGTGGATCCTTCCAAAACAAAAGAAACCTAGGGATAGCCGAGCCAACATCTATGATAGAAATCTACAACTTCTTGGGGGTTATCTGGATATTATCATCGTTTTTTTGAGAAATTTATCATGATTTTCAGACAGTCTTGCCATGATAATGTGGAATGCATTCAAGTTTTATTAGAATGATGAATGTGAAGAAAGCTTCATGGAGTTGAAGAAGAGGCTTATCATTTCCCTTATTCTCGCACTACCCATAAGTGGGGAGATTTTCATAATATTAAAAGATTCTTTAAATAATGTCTTGGGTTGTGTGTTGATGCATAATGACAAATTCATTGCGTATTTCTCAAGGAAGTTTAAAATTCATGTTCAAAACTATCCCACGCATGATATGGAGTTGGTAGTTGTGATCTTTGCATTGAAAATATAGTGGTATTATATCTTTGGGGAAAAGTGTGAAATATATAAGGATCATAAAAGTCTAAAATATATATTCACATTGAAAGATCTGAACATGAACCAACAAATATGGTTAGATATAATCAAGGATTACGACTGACCAATCCATTACCGCCATGGGAAAGCAAACAAGGTGGATGATGATCTAAGTAGAAATGACCCAATTATTCTATCATTGATGAGAATTGAAAAGGATCCAATATTCTTATATTAGATGAAGATAGACATGGGAATCATAAGTAAGGGAACATCATCAATCCTTTCACAAATGATTGATTAACCATCTATTTTGAAAAGATTAAAGGATGGTTAGAAAGATGATGTTGGAATTCAAAACAAAGTGGAAGCTATCAGAAGTTGGATACCCTAATATTTTAATGTTAATAAATATGGAATTGTGAGATTGGATCAAGACTATGTGTTACATCAAAACCATAGTTAATGAATGATCTTTTGGATAAGCCACATAGTTAAAATTTAACCATTCACCTAGGAAACACAATGATGTATCGATATATACAAGAGATTTATTTGTGGGATAACATGAAGATGAATATTGCTGAGTATACATCAAAGCGATTGGTATGTACACAAGTGAAGGATGAGAGGCATAAGTTTAATGGGATGATGCAACCATTACCCATTCCAACATAGAAATGGGAAAACATCACCATGGACTTTTTCATTTGATTTCTGATGACATCCAATGGAAACAATACTATCTGGGATGTTATGGATCGTTTTCAAAGATGGCACACTTCATTTCAATTCAAGAGGATTTATCACTAGATCAGCTATCACATATATATACATTAGAGAAGTGGTAAGGCTATATGGTGTACCGTTATCAATTTTATCTGATCAAGATCCAAGATTCACCTCTATGTTCTAGAAGAGTCTCCAACACACTATGAATAATGTGTTGAAATTCAGAATGGATAATCATCCTCAATCTAATGTCCAATATAAGTGGACTATCGAAACACTTGATGAAATGTTGAGTGCATGCTCAATGGACGTAAAAAAGGAGGATGGGTTCAACATCTTCCTCTGACTGAGTTCTCTTACAACAACAGTTTCCACTCAAGAATCCAAATGGATCCTTATGAAGCCATTTATGGGAAGAGGTGAAGAAAACTTGAATGTTGGGATGAAGTTGGGGAATGAAAACTCTTAGGTCTGTAAATGGTTGAAGAAATGTTTTTGAAGGTTAAGACTATCCATCATCACATATATAATGACCCATACATTACATACATTGTTAATACTTCAAAATTTAAGTACACTTATTACAACATATAATAAAACCATGAAAGGACCGTATAGGTATAATGTCTTTATAAATTAGGAAACATAAACAACTGATTCATAAAGCATCTACATTGTATCCCATTTATTTCACCATATCTAGAGTCCCTTCCTGGAATATATTACTTAATAACATTCTTCCTGAACTGGGGAAAGAAAACATACAAAAGGGTGATCTCAAATTCTCAGTAAGGGTAGACAAAAGAAATATCAATCTCATCATATTCATAAGAACATAACATTTTGGAAATCTTAACCTACAAAAGAGATCATAATTTCATAACATGGGATAAATCATAAGAGTGAAATGTAATCCCAATAATCATAACATAAAACATGAAGCTTTGTGAAATACACACATAATCATAGAAAATTATTTCATAGTATTGAAGACTCATTTCAAAGACTATCTTAGTGGACAATGTCCATTTCTGAACTGAGTTCTCTCCTCGTTTCAGTCATGTTTCACAGAACCGGTTTGACCTGCCGTTCAATCCATGTCTATCTCATGAGATATAAATCATTAGCCAATGAATTTGAGGGAGATATAGGTCCCACCCATCTCATAATGATACCATTCTTATGTGTTCCACAAAATCATAAATCATACATCATTGCATAACCCATGTAATAAAAATGGGATTCTTAAACATCGTCACATCATAAAACAATTCATATAAGACAAAGAAATTCATAAAAATAATTCCATCACAACATAATCAATTTAATGTAATAATAGGGATAGAAACATAACCTTATATTATCTTATATGTAAAATAATTTTGATAAAACACTTGAACTCCATTCTTGAGGAAAATATCCTTTCTACTTTAAAAACATTTTTCCTTTCTTAACATGTCATACAATTTTAAACTAAAAGAAGTTGATTAAAAATAAACTTGAAAACTTTTAAAGGAAGCTTTTTGGAAATAATGTTTTAAAAATCCATTCATGTTGTATAAGTTAAAAAAACATTCTTCTCGTACTTATGTCAGAAAAGTCAAAACGTACCTCGTACGAAAAACGACAAAAGATTCCTTTCATATCATTTACTAAAAACTCACCTAAGGGTAAAATTGGATTTAAAAATTTGTAGAAGGACATAAATATTACATATTGAGGAAAGATGGTTGTGGATGATAAATATTCCCCAGTAAATTCTGAAGTATAAACAATCTCAGATAAAAGATGAGATTTGAGAGATTTTCCCTTACCTTAGGTCCGATTTTCTTTGTAAGTGTCTAAACCTCCTGTATAATGATTTAAATATTGTCATTTACTTATTCTAGAATCATAAGTATTTTTATGATATCATATATGGTCATATTCTTAGCTTCTTATTAGTAATATTTCATTGTTACTTGTTATTCAGGTGTTTATTGCTTTTTGTTCTTATGCGTGTTTTGTCGAATAAATTCTTATTCTTCTTTTTAGGTTATAGATACCTCATTTCCAGAATAGTATTAGTGTAATATATATCATATTAATTCATTAAATTCATTTATATAATTATTATGCAATGAAGATCATGTAGAATGAGTTGCATCACATCGTGGAGACGGTATTCCGTACGTACGCACGAGCGATGATATCGTTCCCATGATCGTGGAATTGTATTGGAGTGTATGTATACTATTTCAGAAACAATATCACTTTACAATAATAATATATAGTTATTATTTACACCATTATACCCATCCATGTAAGGTGGTGGTGTAAAATAGATTACACCACGGCGTGGAGACGGTATTCTGTACGTACGCACGCGCGGTGATTTTGTTTTCCGTAGGATGGATAGATGGTGAAATAGGGTTGTTTCATACTTATAATAACATATCATTATATGAGTGATACTGATGTTATTAATTCATAGTGAAACAACTAAATAAGAATAAGTTGAAGAAGAAATAAAGTTTAAAGAATCGGTAACGGATATTACCTCTTCTTTGAAGTGCCTCTTTGAGACCTCCTCTTAGGGCACTAAAATTTGTCTTTGAAGAAGACCAAGACCTCTAATATGTTTCTAGGGAAGTTTATAAGATAATTTTTCTGGGTTTGGCCGAGCTTGAATCCTCAAGGTGGTGTGAGGAAGAGAGGGAGAAGGTTCCATTTTATAAGGGAGGAGAGGGGCACCTTTGGAAAAACTAAAAATATTATTTTATTATAAAGTCATATTCGGTTTTTAATAGCTCCAAATTGATTTATTTCAAAGATAAGGTGGGGCCGGGTCGAAATCCTCTCATACAATAGAATTTAGACAAGTTTAGGTCATTATATTAACCTTATCTTTTAGTTTTAACTCTTAGTTAATTAGATTGACATTTACCATGTCACTTTGTATTTTTATATTATATAGTTAAAAGACATACCATATACATTCAAGCGACCCCCAAGTGGTTCATTAATGATACACCTATCATGATATAAGTATCTTGGATGAACCATATATTTTTAATAATATAATAACAATTAATAATATAATATTTGTTATAAAAACTATTTTATGTCAATTTTTACACTATTTGGTAATTGATTTTTTTGAAAATCATAACAGAATGATTAGTTTGAAAAAAGTTAATTAAATCAATATTAACATGTCATATTAACATATAAAATTATTGTAATTCATAACAAGTCTGGAATTACATTTATTTGGGTACTTATAACATCAATTATGTCAATATTTCATTAATAAGATAATTACTGCATCATCATTGTGTCATGAATAAATTAAATTATTTTAAGTCTAAAAATTACAAACAAATTACCATTATGAATTAAATATTTTTATATTTATAATGAATATTTATAGTCGAATTTATCTTATGTATAACTCTATATTTAAAATGATTTAGTTATTATACTTTTATTTTAACTATTTTAACCCTTCTTTAAATAAATTAATAATAAATGTCCTAATCTAATCCAAGTGGGCCTCAATGGTCATATCTTATTCCTAAGGTAATTTTTGGTCGAATTACACTTAACCAATAGAATTAGTACATGTGTTAGGGTAATAATAATAACATTTTTACCCTTAATTACCCTATTTACTTTTTACCGTGGTAAAAAAACTAAAAAGTTTCTATTCACCAAAAATTATTTTCATCTCATTGAACCACATTTTAGTCCTTGATATTAACTGTGTCTCTCAGATTTTTGAAATTCCACTCACAAAAGAGGTAAAATTATGTTTTATGTGAATTTGAAAATTTTCCTTGGAGGTGGGTAAAAGACGGTGAAAAGTTCAATAAAATTTTTATATATCAAAAATTATTATAAAATGACTCCAATGAATTGCGTTGAACTTATATAGGTATTATGTATCAATTTTGATCTAAAATAAATTTAAATAAAATAAATAATTATTTAAATAAAAAGCCGGTTTTTAAATATTAACCCGGTGTTTTCACTATTCATCAAAAATTTAAAATTTTCAGAAAAATACCAAAATTTCACCCTAGGCTAATCTCGATATTCTGAATCCAAAAATAAAATCCATTTTGAAAAATAAAATTTAAACATTTCCAAAAGTGGGTATTACTATTCATAACGGCTAGTTTTAATAATATTTTAATAGCATATCGTTGTTTAGTGAAACTCTTTATTGCGTATGACGCGAGCTATCGAGGAAGGTCGTGATTATGTGTAAAGCAAGCCAAGATAGTGTTGTGTGAAGTGAAAAATTCCTTTGATGATTTATATAACATAAAAAAAATATTTCTCATAAAAGTCTCTGGTGTTACATTCTACCCCCCTTAAAATGAATTTCGCCCTCGAAATTCATCACATTGTAACAAACAGATGAGGATACCTCTCCCTCATCATATCCTCAAGCTCTCATGTAGCATATTCTAATTGGTGGTTCCTCCATAAAACTTTCACCAAGCGAGTGGTCTTGTTCCATAGGAATTTTTCACTATGATCGAGAATCTCTATCGGTTGTTCTTCATAAGAAAGATCTTGTTCCAGTGGTATAACTTCTGAGATGAGTACGTTTGAAGGATTAGGTATGTACTTTCTCGGGAGAGATACATGGAACACATCGTGAACTTGAGAGAGATTCGGTCGAAGACCCAATCGGTATGCAACCTTCCCAACACAATCTAGTATTTCGAAAGGACTGATATACCTAGGGCTCAGCTTTCCCTTGTTTCCAAATCTCATTACTCTCTTCCAAGGAGATATTCGTAAGAACACTTTATCACCCACTTCAAACTCTAGGTCTTTTCTTCGGTTATCGGCATAACTTTTTTGTCGACTCTGAGCTGCTCTTATGTGTTGTTGAATAGATCTGACCTTTTCTGCCGTCTCATCAAAAAGATCAGGTCCTAATAGCATTCTTTCCCCAACTTCATCCCAACTAGTTGGAGTCCTGTATTTCTTTCCATATAGAGATTCATAAGTAGCCATCTAAATACTGGAGTGAAAGCTATTATTATAAGAAAATTCCACCAAAGGTAGGTGTTGATCCCAACCACCTTTGAAATCCATAGAGCAAGCTCTCAACATAACTTCTAGAGTTTGAATTGTCCTCTCAGACTGACCGTCTGACTGAGGATGATAAGTAGTGATGAAACTCAACTCTATATCTAGAGTATACTGAAGACTTCTCCAGAACTTTGAGGTAATCCTTGGATCCCAATAAGATATAATAGAAAGTGGTACTCCATGAAATATTACCACTTCCTTCACATATATCCTGGCAAGTTTACCCAGAGAGAAATCCTCTCTAATAGCAATGAAGTGTGCCGACTTTGTAAGACGATCAACTATGACCCAAATAGCATTATTGCCTTTGGATGTTTTAGTATGTCCGGTGACAAAGTCCATAGTGATTTTTTCCCATTTCCATTCGGGTATGGGTAATGGTTGTAACATCCCCTTACACATCTGTCTCTCATCTTTAACTTGCTGACAAACCAAGCATCGAGAGACATATTCAGCAACATCTCTTTTCATGCCATCCCACCAGAAGTACTCTTTCAGGTCCCTATACATCTTCGTGCTTCCAGGATGAATAGAGAATGAAGAACTATGAGCCTCATCCAGCATCTCCTTCTTTAATTCTATGATGGGAGGAACACAAACCCGATTCCTGAACATTATAATCCCATCACAATCAAGGTAGAATTCAGGAACATTTCTCACCTTCATTTGAAACTCTACATCTTCTTTCTGTGCTTCTTTAATCTTCACATGTATAGATGGTTGAACATTCATTTGAAAAAGATACAATTTTTTCCCTTACATTATAATTCCAAGATCCATCCTTTGTAAATCCATAAATATTAGATCTTTTGTGATCCTCATCATGGATAAGCTGGCATGGTCTTGTCGACTTAATGCATTTGCCACCTTGTTTTCTTTCCTAGGGTGGTAATTAATTGAGCTGTCGTAATCCTTAATCATATCCAACCATCTTCTTTGACGCATATTCAGATCCTTTTGTGTGAAAATACACTTTAAACTTTTATGATCAGTATAAATATCACACCTTTCTCCATAAAGATAATTCCTCCAAATATTTATTTCAAAGATTACCGCAGCTAACTCCAAGTCATGTGTTGGGTAATTTTTCTCATTGATTTTCAACTTTCATGAGGTATAAGCTATCACCATATCATTTTTCATGATAACACAACCCAATCCCTTCTTGGATGAATCCCTGTGGATCACAAACCTTTCTCCACTACAAGGTAGTATGAGCACAGGTGCACTGGATAACCTTCTTTTTAACTCCTTGAAATTCTCTTCGCATTCCTCCGTCCAAACAAACTTAACTCATTTCCAAGTCAACTTGGTGAGTGGATTAGATAATCATGAAATATCTTTCACAAAACTACGATAATATCCAGCCAAACCAAGAAAACTTCGGATCTCAGTTACTGTTGTTGGTCTCGACCATCTTTCGATAACCTCTGTTTTTGCTGGATCCATAGATATCCCCACTTTTGAGATTATGTGACCCAAAAATGCAAATTTTTGAAGCCAAAATTCACAATTGGTAAATTTGGCATAAAGCTTATCCTTTCTTAGGGTCTTCAACATAATTCTCAAGTGATAGTCATGTTCTCCCTTGCTCTTTGAATAGACCAGAATATCGTCTATAAAGACTACCAAAAACTGGTCAAGATAGTCTCTAAAGACTCTATTCATCAGATCCGTGAAGATAGTATGAGAATTAGTAAGACCAAATGGCATCACTATAAATTCATAGTGTCCATACCTTGTACGGAAAGCCGTCTTTGGTATATCCTCCCTTTTGACCCCTAATTGATGATACCCTGAACGAATATCAATCTTGGAAACGTATTGAGCTCCGCGTAGTTGGTCAAATAAGTCAAAAATGCATGGTAGAGGATATTTTTTCGTGATAGTGATCTTGTTAGGTTCTCGATAATCAATGCATAGTCTCATTGATCTATCTTTCTTCTTAACAAACAGAACAGGTGCTCCCCAAGGTGACGCACTAGGGCATATGAGTCCCTTATCAAGATTCTCTTGGAGTAGCTTCTTCAATTCCTACAACTCAATTGGGGCTATTCTATAAGGTGTATTTGAAATAGGCAAAGCACCCAGTACGAGTTATATTAAAAACTCGACTTCACGATTTGGTGGATGACCCAGCAATTCCTCTGGAAATACATCATCAAACTCCCGTAAAATGGGCATATTCTTAATCGTGAGTTTCTCAACAACTATATGAGATAAATAACCTTCATTTAGTGGAATCACGACCCATAAGATGGAATAAATTTCCACTGGAAGGTTATGTTCATCCTTGCGTTAATAGACGATCACAGATTAATCTGGAATATGAAATGTGACTTCCCTTATTTGGAAAATGATATGATCTCCATATAAAGAAAGCCAATCCATGCCAAGAATAACATCAAATTCCACTATAGGAAGGACCACAAGATTTGTAGGAAACACTTTCCCACACACTTCAATCGGAGAAGAATTATAAACTTTTGATGCGACTGTTGTTCCATTAGGGGTTGTCACAGCTTACTCAACATCTAATTGTTGAGGTAATATGGTGATACCCTTAGAAATTTATTCAGAAATAAAAGAGTGTGTGGATACAGAATCAAATAAAACATTTTCTACTTTAGAGTGGATGTTAAGTGTACCTTTCACCACTTCGTTATCGTACTCCACATCACTGATAGAAATTGCATGTGACTTTCCATTGTCTTTAGCCTTAAGAGTTTATCGACATCGATCATCATCAACAACCCTTGGATTAGGGCATTTATTGGCATAATTCCCCATTTCATTTCACTGTTAACATTGAAGTGTAGGAGGTGCACTCTGTGTAGCCTTTTCATTGTTCGCATCACTAGAAATATTTTTCCCATCATTGCGGCATTCAAATGCCCGATGACCTTCCTTTCCACATTTAAAACATTTATGTGTCCCTTTAAGACAACTTCATCCATGTTTCTTTCCAAACTTTGAGCATAAAGGAAAACTCATCTTCTTTTCAGTGTGCTCTTTAGATTTTCCTTTGAATTCCATTTTCCTCTTCTTATCAAACCCATATGACTGATGGGTTACTCCAATCTCCATCTCAACTTTGAGATCACATTGAACAATTTCCTCGTAGCTATTGAAGTCCCTTATGGCTAATTCCCTTCGAAGACTTGGTTTTAAGCCACTAAAGAATCGATCGATCTTACTCTCAGGTTGGATAATAATACTAGAAGCATACCTTGCAAGTCTTGTAAAATTTTCCTCGTAGGTACCAACAGATTCATCATCCTTTTGATTTAGTTCAAGAAACTCCTTCCACATCTTTGTTTAGAGAATACGAGGGAAGTACTTATTGAAAAAAAAGTTCTTGAACTCATCCCATTCCATGTATTCAATTTCATCCCTTTGCCTCGTATTTTTGATAGGATTCCACCATTGATCAGCAACACCTTCCAAACGATATATTGCTAAGATGAATTTATCATGTTCAGAACATTGAAGAACTGAAAATATCTTTTCATTGGTATTGATCCATTGTTCATCCACTAATGGATCAGAAGACCTGCTGAATGAAGGTGGACGCTTCCTCATGAAGGATTCAACAGAATTTTGCTCTTTCCTTTGCTCATTTGGAAGTCTTGCATGATTTATATCTTGTGAAAGTTGTGTGAGCATGGCTACAAGATTTTTCATTCCAGCTCCCATATCGTTTGGTTTCTCAGAGGGGCAATCATTGCATTGCCTGTCGCATTCCGTATTAACACGTTTCCTTCGGGTTCCATCCATTGACTAAAACCAAGAAGAATAGTGTGAGAAACACTAATTATAATAGGAAAATCACATAATCAAGAATAAAATTTCACACTTAAGGTCTTATCATCGGTTGTTCATGGCCATTTATAAAACACTAAGATTATGTTCTATAATTAGACTTATCCTTAGAGTTCTTACTAAGGCTTTCACATCCTAGTTTCCAAAGGTTGACTATACCTTTCCTATGATACCAACTATAACGACCCATACTTTACATACATTGTTAATACTTCAAAATTGAAGTACACTTATTACAACACATAACAAAACCATGAAAGGACTGTATAGGTATAGTGTCTTTAGAAACTGGGAGACATAAAAAACTGGTTCATAAAGCATCTATATTGTCTCCCATTTATTTCATCATATCTAGAGTCCATTTTTGGCATATCTTACTTAATAACCTTCTTCCTGACCTGGGGAAAGAAAATATAAAAAAGGGTGAGCTCAAATGCTTAGTAAGGGTAAACAAAAGAAATATCAATCACATCATATTCATAAGAACATAACATTTTGGAAATCTTAACCTGCAAAAGAGATCATAATTTCATAACATGGGATAAATCATAGTAGTGAAATGTAATCCCAATAATCATAACATAAAACATGATGATTTGTGGAATATACACATAATAATATAAAATCATTTCTTAGTAGCCAAGACTCATTTCCAATACTATCTTAGTGGACAATGTCCATTTCTGAACCGATTTCACTCCTCATTTCAGTCCTGTTTCACTGAACCGGTTTAACCTGTCATTCCAGATATGTCTATCTCATGAGACATAAATCTTTACCCAATGCATTGGAGGGAGATATAGGTCCCACCCATCTCATAATGATACCATTCTTATTTGTGCCACAAAATCATAAATCATACATCATTGCATAACCCATGTAATAAAAATGGAATTCTTAACCATCGTGACATCATAAAACAATTCATATAAGAAAAATGAATTCATAAAAATAAATCCATCACAAAATAATCAAATAAATTTAATAATAGGGATATAAACAGAACCCTATATTATCCTATATGGAAAATAATTTTGATAAAACACTTGAACTCCATTCTTGAGGAAAATATCCTTTCTACTTCAAAAAAAAAATTATTTCTTAACATGTCATACAATTTTAAACTAAAAGAAGTTGATTAAAATTAATCTTGAAAAATTTTAAAGTAAGATTCTTGGAAATAATGTTCTAAAAATCCATTCATTCCGTATAAGTTAAAAAGAACATTCTTCTCGTACTTATGTCGGAAAAGTCAACAAGTACCTCGTACGAAAAACGACAAAAGATTCCTTTCATATATTTTACTAAAAACTCACTAAAGGGTAAAATTGGATTTAAAAAATTTTATAAGGATATAAATATTCCATATTGAGGAAACATGGATGTGGATGATAAATATTCCCCAGTAAATTCTGAAGTATAAACAATATCGGATAAAACATGATATTTGCGAGATTTTCCCTTACCTTAGGTCCGATTTACTTTATAAGTGTCTGAACCTCCTGTATAATGATTTAAATAATGTCATTGACTTATTCCAGAATCATAATTATTTTTATGATATAATATATGGTCATATTCTTATCTTCTTATTAGTAATATTTCATTGTTACTTGTTATTCGGGTGTTTATTGCTTTTTGTTCTTATTCGTGTTTTATCGAATAAATTCTCATTCTTCTTTTTAGGTTATAGATACCTAATTTACAGAATTTTATTGGTGTAATATATATCATATTAATTCATTCAATTCATTTATATAATTATTATTAAATGAAGATCATGTTGAATGAGTCACATCACATCGTGGAGACGGTATTTCGTACATACACACGAGCGATGATATCATTCCCATGATCATGGAATTGCATTCGAGTGTATGTATACTATTTCAGAAACAATATAACTTTAAAATAATCATATATAGTTATTATTTACACCATTATACCCATCCATGAAAGGTGGTGGTGGAAAATAGATTACACCACGGCGTGGAGACGGTATTTCGTACGTACACATGCGCGGTGATTTCGTTTTCCGTAGGATGGATAGATGGTGAAATAGGTTTGTTTCATACTTATAATAACATATAAGTATATTATTGATACTTATGATATTACTTCATAATGAAACAACTAAATAAGAAGAAGTGGAAGAAGAAATAAAGTTGAAAGAATCGGTAACAGACATTACCTTTTCTTTGAAGTGCCTCTTTGAGACCTCCTCTTAGGGCACTAAAATTGGTCTTTGAAGAAGACCAGGACCTCTAGGATGTTTCTAGGGAATTGGGGAAGATAATTTCGTAGGGGTTGGCCGAGATTGAAAGCTCAATGTGGTGTGAGGAAGAGAGGGAGGAGGTGCCCTTTTATAAGGGAGGAGAGGGGCACCTTTGGAAAAACTAGAACTTTTATTTTATTATAAAGTCATATTCAGTTTTTAATAGCTCATAATTAATTTATTTTTAAGATAAGGTGGGGATGGGTCTAAATCCTTGCATCCAATAGAAGTTAGAAAAGTTTAGGTCATTATATTAACCTTATCTTTTTGATTTAACTCTTAGTTAATTAAATTGACATTTACCATGTCACTTTGTATTTTTATATTATGTAGTTAACAAACTTACCATATACATCCAAGAGACCCCCAAGTGGTCTATTAATGATACACCTATCATGATATAAGTATATTGGACGAACCTTAAATTTTTAGGAAAATAATAACAATTAATAATATAATATTTGTTTTAAAAACTATTTTATGTCAATTTTGACACTATTTGGTAATTGATTTTTGTGAAAATCATAACAGAATTATTAGTTCAAAAAAGTTAATAAAATAAATACTAACATGTCATATTGACATATAAAATTATTGTAATTCATAAAAAGTCACAAATTACATTTATTTGGGTATTTATAACATCAATTATGTCAATATTTCATTAATAAGATAATTACTGCATCATCATTGTGTCATAAATAAATTAAATTATTTTATGTGTAAAAATTAAAAATAAAATACCATTATGAAGGAAAGATCTTTATCTTTATAATTAATATTTATAGTCGAATTTATCTTATGTATAACCCTATATTAAGAATGATTTAGTTATTAAACTTTGATTTTAACTATTTTAACCCTTCTCTAAATAAATTAATAATAAATGTCCTAATCTAATCCAAGTGGGCCTAAATGGTAATATTTTATTCCTAAGGTTGTTTTTGGTCGAATTAAACTTATCCAATAGAATTAGTACATGTTATAGGGTAATAATAATAACATATTTATCCTTAATTACCCTATTTACTTTTAATGGCGGTAAAAAAAATTAAAAAGTTACTATTCACCAAAAATTATTTTCATCTCATTGAACCACATTTTAGTCCTTGATATTAACCGCATCTCTCGGATTTTTTAAATGCCACTCATAGAAGTGGTAAAATTAATTTTTATGTGAATTTTCAAATTTTCCTAGGAGGTGGGTAAAAGACGGTGAAAAGTTCAATAAAATTTTTATATATCTAAAATTATTATAAAATGACTCCATTGAATTGAATTTAACATATATAGGTATTATGTATCAATTTTGAACTAAAATAAATTTAAATAAAATAAATAATTATTTAAATAAAAAGTCACTTTTTAAATAGTAACTCGGTGTTTTCACTATTCATAAAAAATTAATAGTTTTCAGAAAAAATACCAAAATTTTACCCTAGGCTAATTTCGATATTCTGAATCCAAAAATGAAGTCCATTTTAAAAAATAAAATTTACAAAATTTCAAAAAGTCGGAATTACTATTCATAACGGCTAGTTTTAATAATATTTTAATAGCATATCGTTGTTTAGTGAAACTCGGTATTGCGTACGACGCAAGCTATCGCAGAAGGTTGTGATTGCGTGTAAAGTAAGCCCAGCTAATGTTGTTCGTATTGAAATATTCCTTTGAAGATTTATATAACATAAAAACAAAATATTTCTCATAAAATTCTTGGGTGTTACAATATCAAAGCATTCCATAGTCAAAAAATAACTATGTTGACAGTCATTGACAAGACCTAGTGTTTGATGATGGATACATCATATTCCTCCACATATCTTTATGGAAGAGAGTTATGATACTTATGAATAAGGGATATCATAGTCCAAGGTACATCGACCCTTTTAAGATCCTTGATCGCATCAAAGCAGTGGCATATCGACTAGAATTCCCACCAATGTTATCTCAAGTCCATGATGTATTCCATGTGTCACTCTTAAGTAAGTACATAATAGACCCTTCACATGCACTCAATCCATAGGTGGTACAATTAGAGAATGACCTCTCTTATGGGGAGAAATTGGTGAAGATATTATATAGTAGGGAATAAGTTAAAAAAATAAGAAAATGCCCCTTGTAAAAGTGTTGTATAGAAAACAAAAGTTTGTAGAAGTGATGTGGGAACCAAATGAAGTGATAAGGAAGAATTACCCTTGTCTATTTTAGTCTGGGATAAGGATATTTCAAGGGTAAAATTTCTTAAGGTTGGAAGGCTGTAACAACCGAAACTGTTATGATTAAAATTTATTTTCTTTTAATTAAATGTATTATGGATATAGAAAACACATGAAATCCTTTTGTTTTATTATATCCAATTGGATTTTAATGCCCATTAAGTATCCTTACCATTGAAAATAGAGTATTTTAATAGTGATCACATGACTTGTATAAATATAGGGTTTGAGAAACTTCTTTTGACACAGACAAAGGAAGTTATGGCCTCAACCAATAGGATCATACCCTATGAATACCATTTATCGGAGATTTTGAAGGATGTGGAATTTATGGGATTTTCCCTAGTCCAAGACTAATCTGAGATACAACAACTTAAGAAAGAGTGAAACCGCTTTCAAGAGAAGTTCAAGCTAATCAAGATCACGACTCAAACCATGTTCACCAAAGGATCCCATGAAATCCCCATCATCGCACACCTTACTCTTAGGGAGTATGCTGATGTAATATTGGTATATGTAATAATGCCATATAATTATTATTATGTTCATATAATAAAGAATATACTTTGATTTTATTATTTTCACTTTCTAAAATATTTTAAAAGAAAAAAATAGTATTTTTGGATAATATTCATATTTCATTAAGAAATATATTAAGATGAATTAATGTATTTTTTAATTAAATAATATTTTATTAAAATATTATTATTAAATTAATTTTATTAAATATAAATGATCTTATAATTTTTATGAAGTCAATTCTAATTTTTATTATGATTTGAAAACTATTTTTCTCAAAACCCGTCAATTTTCAATAAATGTTGGTTTTTAATTTAAAAATGAAAATTCACATATTTATAAAATTATTTAGATAAGATAAATATTAGTTATGGAATCAGGATGTCGAAATTATCCAATGGTTAATTTTTCATTATTTCCTAAGACAGTCAAATTTTTGGGTAAAAATTAAATACCGTATAAATATATAATGTGTTTTATGACATCATAATGAACCAATAGTGATGTAATAAAATACTATAAATGTTATATTTATAGAAATATATGATTTAATTTAAAATAATGTAAATTTATGGTTAATTTATTTATTTTATAAAGCCTTAGTGAATCCTCCAAGACATATAAAATATTTTACGATTTTAAAATCATTTCCTTGAAAGTGTGAATCACCTCCACATAAGAAATGAAACTATTTTTATTATATTCGTCCCTTATTCTTAGAAAATAATTTATATCAATCCCCTTTTCCCAAAACCATGGGTAAAACCATGTGATAGCTTTGGGATTTGAATATTTTAGTGTGTAGTATCCAAAACCAAAATAATAAAGAACTCCCCCTCTTTTCCTGTATAAAATCACCCATCAATCTTAACAAAAACTCCTTTAATCTTGTTCTCGCTCTTCTATCCCCACCATAAAGTCCTCCCACGTCACCCCTAATCTCCCATGAAGCCTCTCCCAAGCCTTTGGGTTCACACATCCAAGTAAAGGATTCTCACCTTCCTCCCTTTCTTTCAATTCAAGAACCTTATTTGAAATTAGTGTTTTTAATTTAAATTGGTTATATTTTAATCTTATAATAAATTACCTACTTTTAATTTGTTGTTATTTTAATTATTTTTCATTTATCCTCCCTTATTTGGACCCCTACCTAAGCTTTTACTACACCAAAATTCTGTATGGCTTCTTACCTTTCTCATTTTTGTCCAAGTTTCCTTATATTGGTGTACACTTTTATTTTTCAATTAAAAATTATGGGGTATGTTGTATCACCTCCCCCCATACTTCCCTTATTATGTTTTAATGATTATATACCCATTTAACTCTCATTAATCCCTCCCATGTACACCTATTTCTAAGACAAAATTCTGTAAAGGATTTCTCTCTCCTCATTTCTATTCATGCATTTTTTTTATACTATGCATCTCAAATTCCATTTCATATGCTGGGATATTATTCTCCAAGATACCCTTACCACAAATTTCATGTCTAAATTATGATATACCTTTTTCTATCTCATCAACCCATTCTATGAATCCCCATGTGATGTCGTTATGCTGCTGAAATTGCACCATGATTTTCCATTCCAAAATTATTGTGTAGTGAATACCATTCCCATTTCTCTATCAAGGGTATTCACCTTTATGCACATATACTTATTTATTATAGACTTTTATATAATTATTCCATATTCCTTTATCGTGGAATAAATGAAGATGTCGAATGAATCTGGGTTATATGATTTATCTGGCACACTTAAGCATGAGATTAAAATGTTCATGAAGGGTGGACCATGGTAGTTTTACAATGCATTAGGTAATTTTTAGTATCATGATATGTCATGTTGGGATATGGGTTTACCTAATTCCTTTATATAACTTTTATATATCATGTTGGGACAAGGTTTTACCTGATTCCTTTATGTTAGTGATGCAGTGTTTTAAGTTGTTGCCACATTTCCATTTTATGATAATCATGATATATCATGCTTTTATGTTCATGATTCTATTATTCTCCATTGATATTTATATTTCCTAACATGTATTTTTTTCTTCTTGTTATTCCTTTTTTAATACCTTACTGGGCTATATATATTACAATTTTCTTATGTATGTCCTCAGGTGATCCCATGCAATGCTTAGTATGAAGGAATTTTGTGGTCATGTAAAAGAAGTTTTCAATAATGATGTTGTATTTAATATCTTAAGTTGTAATGTAATGTTACTAATCCCCAAATACAATAGGCCTCTTAATCTTATGGGTTGTTTTAAGTTCATTTTTATGTAATAAATCATGCCTAAATATGAAATAAAGGGAAGGGTTGTTATAATGGGTTATGATAGGATGTTTATGAAACACATCTCTATTTAGGGTTCATGATTTGATGAAGGTTTTATTAACTCAGGAACATGTTTGAATGATTTGATAATTATATGGGTGGGAAAAATATCTTCTTCCAATTCAATGGGTAAATATATTTATCTCATGAGATAATGATGCGAAATAGGTGGATGGGATTAATCCACTATTAGATGATAGGGAAACCCAATCCCTTATAAGGGAAGAACAAAAAGTAGGGATGATGATGTGTCCTGCCCCATAGGTGTACTCACCATGATGATGGAAGATAGGGAAAGCTGATCCACTATGGTAATAATGGGAAACTCGATCCACTATGGGAAGATGGGGAAACTTGATCCCTTATACAGAAATGACTATGACTAGGGATAAAGGTGTGTCCTGACTCGTATGTGTAGTCCACATGAAGTGCCTAGATAAGTTCTATCAAAATTAATTGACTTATAAGGAATGATATTATATGTTAATGAGTATTTTTAAATTCCATGTATTATTCCTATTATAATATTTCATAGATTATACTCTTGTTTCCTTTTTGATTCATGTCTTATGGACTACCCATAGTTAGGCCATGATTAAAGTTTATGATCTTTGAAATGTAGGGTATGATCTTCTATTGTCATGATCACATTCTCGTACCCTTATGCTCATGTTTATGCTTACATATATCGTGTGTTTATCATTACTAAGAATTTTATCTCCCCACTTTTTATGTTTCCATCCATAGGTTTTGAAGATATATGGTAGGTTTGATATGTCAACGAGGGGTTCTAGTCTTGGAGAACCTTGTGGGAGATAATTTATCTCACTCATGTACTAGGGATTATGTTTCCATGTTTCCAATTTCACTAAACTAACACAGTCTTTGGGCCTATAATTTTTTAATGTATTAAGTATTTCCCAAAAATGATGTAATGTCCATGTATGTTAACATTGGGTTATTATAGTGAGAATCTTGTATAAATGAGACTATAAGTCTTACATACATGGTCAGTCAAAAGACTCCCCACTATTTTCTATAGGCTAACAAATATTCCTAATAATTCATGCATTTGGATGATGAAGTGGGATATGAGGAAAAGTGATACCTGAGAAGGGTTTTGGAACCCGATGGTAGTTTAGTTTGTTTTTGGGAAGCTTAGTTCCTACATCATGAGGTTTTGAGTCACATGGTGTGGTCCATAAAAAGGCTTGGGAAGGGAATATCATATTACTACATTGAAAAAGGGTATAATATATTGTGACATAATGTCTAGGATATCGAATCCACTTGAATAATCCACTTATGTGGATTGTAAATCATGGTCTGGTAATATCATATTTATCTGGTTGTGGAAACTAATGGGTACATGTCTACCATTTTTAATGGAAGAATCCCATATTACACACGATCATGAAAATTACTCCTATATTTAAGGGGGGCCTCCCCCCCAGGATAAAACATCCTCTAGGAACAATATCTTTGGAAAGGATTCAATTATCCAGTGTAGACTAGTGGGATACTTTTGGATTTTCTATCCCCTATTAATTGTTTTCTATAGTAAAGGAATATGACCAAGGGAGTCCAAGGTCCATGGGGTTTCATGATAAGAGTTCTAAATCAATGAATTAGTTGTTTCATGGATCAATGTTCTTAGGTCACGAGTAATGGTATGAGACAATAATACTGAAAATTATTGGGAATCACTCAAAGGTGATGAGATCTAATGTAATGATTTTAGGTCTCATAGGGATCATAAGGTCCTTCTTATTGGTCCATGATATCTCTAGTTGGTGGTTATAAGGCCCTTATACAAATCTACTTATACAATGGTCAAATAGAGAGATGTTTTCTTTTTATAGGGGTCATGAATGGTTTGCAGAAACCTGAGATATTCAAGACATGAACTGTTATCTATATATTTAGGTTCTTAAATGAAGATGGAATAAAACCATTCTTTGGTTAATCGAGGTTAGGAACTTTTGTTACTTTGATAAGGAATGATGATGGGTGATGATCTGAAAAGTTTAACATCATGTAGTGGGGACATATCGGTCATGTAGTTTAACATCATATGAAAAAGAAATATTCCTTGTAGTTTTACATAATATAGTAAGGACGTAGGAATAGATGTTAATTTGTGCAAGATATCCTTGGGGAACCTCACATATATTAGGGGAACTTAGATATTGGAAACTACTTTTATCAATGGGTAGGAATATTAATTGGTACAAATGGGATGGAGCTCCACTTCCACATATTTATCTCATGTGGAAACAATCCACATATAGGGATGACCGATATATACGAAGAGTGAGTCTATATTACTCAACCTTCTTTAAATAGAGGTATATGCAATTTTTATGGTTGGGTTTCCTTGAGTTTCCCTATGTATATTGTATGGGAAAAAATGGTTTAATAATTTTCTATTATATAGAAATATCTCATCATAGATCTAACTCATATGGAAGGGAGAGGGATATTATATATTCTTCCCTTAGTGAGACTTGACGCAATGGTCAGCTAAGGGTTCCTCAATATAAATCAGTCTTGTATTTCAGGATAGGAAATTTACATATTTATTTCTGGTATAGAGGTGAAAAATTAAACCATAGAATGAAATTCCGAGATAGGATGAACCACTATTCGAAATTTTAGGTGTTCCAGGATGGACCATATGTCTCGTAGTTTAATGTCATGTGACTCGTAATTTTTCCTATTTCATAATTTCATGTGACTAATATGTATCAACCAGAGGAATAACCAACATAGTGTAATTGAGTCATCATATAAGATTCATAAACTAAAATGGAAGGGTATAAGGATACGATGTCATACTATTTCTTTCATAATGGGTCGGATTCATAGATGTGTAACTTTGAGAGTATCTGAATCCACATTAATAGTTGGTTTATAGAATATGTAAATCATAACCCTTGAATATCCTATTTAACTGGTGGTGGAAACCTATGGGTACAAGTCAACCATTGGTAATGGTGGAAGACCATATTCCACACATTCAGGACAATACCTTTGGGGATTAAATGGGGACCTCTCCTATTTGACCAAACATCCTCTAGGAACATCCTCTTTGGAAGGATTTCAATTCTACAGTGAATACAACTAGTGGCCTTTGGGATTTGCAAGTCCCTATAACCATTTTTCTATAGGGATGTACTGAGAGTAAGGGAGCCCAAGGACCATGAGGCTCCAAGAGAAGGATACCAAATTATGTAATTAATTTTTTCAACTTAGATATTCAAAGAATGGAAGTTAGTTTTATAGAATATATGATTGAATAAGGGTTTGAGAACCTTAAAGGCCACAATACCATGTATTAAAGACATCTTTAGGAAAATGGATAAAATATGTGATTCTTGAGTATAAAAATCATTAGTGTATCATCTATTAAAGGTGAAGACCATTTTTCATGATTTTTAACATCATGAAACTAGGACGCAATCCCTTATCCAAGACACATCTTGGTCATTCTAGCCTAATCGTCTTTCCAGGACCGCTAATCTCACATGATCTATTCATGGCATGAGAAACAACGGATGAATATGTAGTCGACTAAGCTGTGTGTGAGTACATTATATGGAATATACGAGGTTACTCAAATTTTGATATGATTGAGTTCCCCCTACACTTGATTATTTATCATTAAGGGACATGGATTAGAATAATGAGAATTATTGATTGAGCTAAAAATGAAATATCTATGTGTCGCTATATATCCCAACATATTGGAATTAAGAAATATATTGTTTTGATTTTATAGAATACCTTGCATAGATCTAACCCTTGTGTAAGGGAAGGGGAATTTTTATCATTTGCATCATAGATAGACTTAGGATTTGAGATCCAGGTGTCACTATGTGTCCAAAGGTAACATGAATCAGGCCACACATAGTACTTTAATGAATATTTCTTACTCATTTATGACTCGTACATGGATAGGGGACAATTTATTTTGTGACTTGACTCAGGATTGAAGGTATGAGTTTCAATGCATATCATATGGTAATTGGCACCAAGTCACAAATAATTCTTGAAAATAATAGTTATCAATGCAAGTATGGAACATATATAGAGGAGAAATTCTTGTTGATATTTTTATGGGACTAAGGATTAATGATATGGGTTTTGATAAATATCATGTGATAGTAGGAATCAATCCATATGTAGATCATGAATGGAAACTTATCTATACTGGTCTGACCTATAAATGAGGCATGATTTTTTCCATTCATATTGTGGTTGTACTCATGATTTTTTATCTAGGTTTCACTACATATCATGTGATGGTAATAATTTATCAAATATAGTTATTTAATGAAGAGATTGCCTATGTGGATCTGTCTCACTCATAGGGATGGGAGTATATAATTTTACTTTCACACAGATCTAACTACTGCATAGTGAACTATCTCTGAAGTAACATTATCCATGCATTTTAATTCCATGTGATAATGATGTATTCCAAGAAGTTTAATATTATCTATTGAGGATGACTTCCATTTAGTTTAACTTAATTTTATAAGGACAAAATATGTTTTTCATTTTAAAGTCTTACTTCTTGGACATGGGATGTTGTGTATATTAGAGTCTTTCATGAATGACTTGGGATGTTGTGAGGTTTAAATTATTTCCTACATGACTTCTTCCATTCATTTTAGCATCAAAGCTAAAGATGAAATTTGTTTTGTAGTTTAAATTATTTCTTCTAGGACTTGGAATATTGTGAAGTTTAGAGTCTTTCCTCTAGGATGTGGGATATTGTGTAGTTTACAGTCTTGATTCCACGACCTGGGATATAGTTCAATTTAAATAATTTCTACCATGATTTTTTTGGTAGTTTAAACTCACGCAGTAAGGATGAAAGATTTTGTTCAATTTAATGTCTTGTTTTGAGTACATGGGATATCTTTCTGTTTAGATCCTTTCTTCTAGGACATGGGATGATGTTAAGTTTATAGTCTTACTCCCAATACGTATTCCATGTAGTTTAATGTCATACAGTAAGGAATAATAATGTTTTTTCAGTTTAATTTTTTGCAACTAGGACGTGGGATTTTGTATAGTTGAGGGTATTGATGCTAGGACATGGGATGTTGTGCAGTTTAGTGTCTTCCTTCCATGACTTGTGATGTTGTATTGTTTGAAATTTTTCTATTAGTACTTATTTTGTGATGTTTTACATGAATAGGTAAGGATGAAATATGTCAGACCTGATATCTGTGATGTACTTATTTAGAAACCTGACATTTTGTGGGGGGGGGGGGGGTGTAACACATTCCCCATCCATTTTTCCCATGACTAAGCTCAAATGAAATAGACCTTATATATGATGTAATTATTATCACACTTGGGTTTAATCTTTGGAGGTTTATTTCTTGGTATCCTTGGGTTTATGAGATCCAATACCAGTTCTCCTTGTAAAAATGGGTAGACGAGAACCTTTTTATTGAAGGATTGCACGGTCTACTTATGATGAACATCAAAGTTCTATAGTCTACGCAACATTTTCTCAATGAGACATTACAACTCATCCAACCACTATTATAACTTCATGTCATTTGAGATTTTTCCAAAATATATCTCTTTGGGGAAAGGGATCTAAACTTATATAAGAAACACTACATCATTGTCAAAAACTAATGAATATGGTGTCTTTAGTGTGGTATTTTGTGTGGTGGTATGTTAAGCCCGTAATACATACTAGAGCTTGTCTGGTTAGCACTACATGTACATTCCCATAATTTTTGGAGTATATTTGAAAGAGTTTTATTAAAGGACTCTATTAGTCCATTTTTACTGCATGATAGCCGGATGAATAGTGGGAATTGATGTGTTACTCTATGTACAATTTATTCAAACTGGAAAAATAGATGTTGGTTTTAATGTCTATAAAAATCATGTAATAGACATTAAATCAGGTGATGATATTGAAATTTATGAATTTTATGATATTCTTTCTCCCAATTTCCTTGAAGGGTATTTCTTTATATCATTTGAAAAAATAATTCAATTATATTAATGATATACATAAACTATATATCTATGGCCAGGGGATATGGCCCCACAATATCAATTCCCCATACGGAAAAAGGCCATGAATTTTTAGTTGTATTTAGAAACTATGGGGGTAGATATATGAATTTTTCACAAATATATAACTCGTGAAATTACTTGGTGAATTCCACAAAGTCTAGTATCATTTTTCTCTAGGAGTAAAAAAGCCTCCTTATTTGGTGGGTGTTTCTGGTCAGGGATAGATGAGTTTCATAGGAGACTATATTGAATTCTTCCATGATGATGTGAAGATCTCCTTCTTATTTAAATATAAGAATGATTCCATTGAAGCGCTATTTTTAGAATTATTTTTTTCTCTTTGGGAATATCTTAATGGGAAAATTTCACTACTCAGCATTGAGTTTATACCCTTTCGGCTCAATATGATGAGAGGGTCCCATTTTTTAGGTAATCGACTATGGGATTCATCCTTCAAGGACTGGATATCAGTTCATCATACTCTAGGGAAATATTGAACTTCATTATTTCCTATATTCTATAGACGATGACTTATGAGACCATCATTTGGTGTGTAATGTAGAATATCACTTCATACTGATCAGGTTTGTCTAGGATTATATCTGCAATCACCGGTGCATTGGAATGGGAAATTTTTGATTGAGGGATATGATTTAATGTTGGATCAAAAGGTAATTCTTCCATAATTCCTTTCATGTAGCTGATGATATGGGATAATTCTTCCTTATTGATGTCATATTCTTTATTGATTTGTTTGATCACTAGCTTCAAACCCCCTTTTTATGTTCAGGTAAGCTAGTTGTAGATATAAGTATACATCCAAGTTGAAAATGAGGTATCTATACTTAGACTCATTATTTAAGAATCCTTCATATAGTGAGAAACAGTTGGGAAAAATTCCTTGTTTGGAGAAACAAAAATAGTCGCTATTCCAAATTT
Source organism: Viscum album (assembly GCA_963277665.1). Lineage (NCBI taxonomy): Eukaryota > Viridiplantae > Streptophyta > Magnoliopsida > Santalales > Viscaceae > Viscum > Viscum album. The sequence goes on from OY728161.1 coordinate 1,881,141,977, forward strand.
ATTGATCTTAGGGTTTTCAAACCTATTTCCAATAGGTATTTGGGATGATCCATAAAAAACAAATCTCAAACATTCAAGGAGTTTCATGGGAATATAAATCATATTAATATATAATTTTAGTGTATAGTGGTGTGTATTTTAGGGTTGGGATGTGCCACAAGGAAATCAACCTGGGCCTGACCTTTATCTTTCTTCTCTGAAAAAACCAAACTTCATAGTGTTTTATATTAATCTCTAAGAGTTCCAAAATCCCAGTTAAGATAAGGTGGAAAAGGATATACATGAGCGGGTCAATACAAGATACAAAGTAGTGATTGCAATGTTGTAAGTAATGTCTCATTTTTTACACTATAAAGATGAGTGAGAGGTAGTTCTTATCAATGTTGGAATATCATGTCTAATTAACTAGAATCATTTGGCTAAAGTGGTTGAGGTTTTTTCATTCCCTACATCATTTTTCTATGCAATGAGAGAAAAACCAATCATTACATGGTGGATACAGATAATATAAGTATATTTCCATATACAGGTAGTATCAGGACTAGTGGGTTAAGTAAGTACTACATGAGATTCTAAAAGGCTTTGTAGTGGTCCTTGTTTGAATGGTAGGTGACCCCCTTCTTCATTAACATGTTCGGTGAGAGAGATTATCCAACTAGGTTATCTAAAAAACATCAAATGTAAGTGAGGTAAAATTGGAGTCCCCTCAGTTATTTAGGATTACGAGGGGATGAAATTGTGATTATTATACTAGTATTTTCTGGTTTGACCTCGATGTCATGGTGTCATACCACAATACCAAGTAATTTCGACGATGTAACTCCAAAATAACACTTCATAGGATTCATCTTCAAACTATAATGTCACAACATGTCAAAGATAATTTGAGAATCCATTTAATGATCACATTAGTATTGATATTTTAATACCTATTCATCAACAAAACATTCCTCTATAAATACCAAGAAGGGTTTAATGATATAATTCTTGGCATGTTAGTAAGTAGCGAAGGGGATGACCTGATAGAAAAAGATCCCCTAAGGTGATATAAAAGTGGTGGATTACCCTTCATTAGAGACCATTATTATCTTATTGTTATCTAAATACTAAATTATAAAGGAAATGTCTTGGAATCCAAAAGTTTCATTGATCAAAATAAATTTATCCAAAAAGGAAAATCTTCCTTCATGAATTTTTTATAAGGTCCCATAAATTGATGCCACAATAATTTCCTGATTCCTTTTCTTTATGGGGATGATGTTGGTGAGATATTATGGGTAATAAACCTCCTATACAATTTTTTATTTAATCATTTTTTAATCTTTTGATTCAATATTTGTAGAATGAGAGGAATACATCCTCTTGGTTGTCTTCTTGAAACCATAATGGTCATCAGGTAAACCTAGGTGGTTACTAGCCATATCAGGGTTCATCCCAAGAATTTATATATAATTCCAAGAGAACATATATTGATTCTACTTTATTAATTAAATATATATCTCATGATACCCGAGAGGCATATCGGCACTAATCAACATAGTTCATGGGTCTTCTTTTGTTCATAGATTCACCAATTTATTGTCACTGATGGTGGTGGATATACCTTCCTTGAATGCAAGAGGGGTTTTCCTAAGGTCATCCTCTTCTTCTTCAATATCTATATTAGTTGAGGTAATTTTGGACATGGTGGGTAGTTTAGAGGAATCTCTATAACTATCAAGGTGGGAGAGGTCATGGGAATTGACATTGTCATCTTGAAATACAGGAGTCTTCATAGAGTGATTCTAAGGATGTTAGTCTTATTTTATGTTGCCAATAGGGAAGGATGATCCTATACATTTATGATTTAGTTTTCTACCTCAATATCGTTTATGGTTAAAACATAATAATTTTCAACCATACTCCAGGCATTAGTAGTGGAGATCCCCAAGCTAGTGGGTGTTCAAACCTACATATCATCACAAAACATTGGTTATTTTCTTTTCTTCTCATAGAAACATTCCTCAACATATATATTGATATTGAAGGCTTGAAGAGGGAGATATAAATCTATAGTTTTTGACCATCCCGTTGATGGGGTATTTCAAGCACTACTAAAACATTGAAGGTACTACTATGTGGCTATGATTCCAATGTCTAACAAGAAGTATATTATATGATCTATCATTTTGGATAACTATAATATCAGTGTTAAATGTGAGATCCCCAAACTAGTCCTTGAAATTGATCTTCTTGAGAGGATTTTTATCCATCTTATAATACCCATTATTTGTAATATTTTTTGAAGATAGAAACCCCTAAATATATTCCAATGGTTGGAGGTTCTAGATTAGGATGCGGTTGATATCAAAATAATCCTCAACCAGACCCCTTTGGGTGTCAACATTGTCATGTTTTTCTTAAACATACAGAGGTCTGATATGTTCTTAGATAGAAACTTCCATATCCTATTATTTGATTGATATTTTTACATGGAATTATTATATAATATTATTTACTCAGTAAAACTCGGTTGTAGAGACTTCTAAGTCTAACTCTTATGAGCTCTAGAGGTATTAATTGAGTGCCTCTCTATATTATTTTAAAATATAGAGAGTATATAGGATTGAGAGTTTGGCTGGAACCTACTAAAAGTGTTTGAAAATGGAGTAAATTTGTGCCATGGTTCTATGCTTTCCAAGGTGGGGTTTCTCACAATTCTATGGCTTAAGAGTAATATCATTTGAGGTGTAACGTGTAACACCTCAAGATTTCATAGTACGCTTCTCTTTGAATAATACAATAGTGCGTGTTATATGTAACATCGAGTTCAAACACACCACAACCAATCAATATAGCCGTTAAAAATAGTAATACCCACTTTTTGAAATTTTATGCATTTTATCTTTAAAAATGAACTTCATTTTTCAATTTGGAATATAGAAATTATCTTAGGATGAATTTTTGGTACTTTTCTGATAACTTTCATATTTTGATGAATAGTGAAAATTACTGAATTGTAATTAAAAACAACTTTTTTAATTGAAATAATTAATAGTGATAAATTATGAATTTGAGTGATTTTAAAGTATAATTATATTATATTTTTCCATTTAATCCAATGTTGGACATTGGACATAATTTCACAATTAAACTGGACATAAGCCAGTGTCAATCTTTTGGTAGTTATTATTTCTTAGAAACACGCTATCTGTTTTGAAAACATGAATTAATTTTTACATTAATTAATGTAACTTATATGTTTTTAATTTTGTGAAATAGACATCATTTTTGAATTCATCATATCAAATATAGCTTAGGCTGAATGTTTGGTATTTTTCTGAGAAACATCAGTTTGTGATGAATAGTGAAAAACCCTGAGTTATTGGTTAAAATCGATTTTTTATTTAAATGATTATTTATTTTATTTAAATTAATTTATGTAAAAATTGATAAATAATACTTATATAAGTTCATTTCAATTCATTGGAGTCAGTTTATAGTAATTTTATATGTATAAAAATTTTATTTAACTTTTCGTCGTCTTTTACCCACCTCCTAGTAGAATTTGTAAATTCACATAAAACATAATTTTACCGCTTCTGTGAGTGGAATTTCTTAAATTCTAGACACGCAATTAATATCAAGGAGTAAAATGCGGTTCCATAAGATGAAAATAATTTTTGGTGAATAGTAACTTTTTTACTTTTATTTACCACAGTTCATAGTAAATAGGGTAATTAAGGGTAAATTTGATATTAATATTACCCTAACACATGTCCTAATTCTATATGACAAGTGTATCTCTACCAAAAATAATCTTAGGAAGAAAATATTATCATTTAGCTTCACTTGGATTAGATTAGGACATTTAATATTATTTAATTCAAAGAAGAGTTAAAAGAGTTAAAATCAATGTATAATTACGAAAACATTCTTAATAGAGGGTTATACGTAAGATAAATTAGGTTGTAAATATTAATTAGAAATATAAAAATATTTCATACATAATGGTATTTTATTTACAATTTTTACACATTAAATAATTTAATTTATTTATGACACAATGATGATTCATTAATTACCTTATTAGTGAAATATTAAAATAATTGATATAATAAATACCCAAATAAATATAATTTAAGACTTTTAATGAATTAAAAGAATTTTAAAGGTAAATATGACATGTTATATTTGATTAAATGAATTATGATCTAAGTCATAATGCTGTTATGAATTTATCAAAAACAAAATACTCAATAGTGTCAAAATTGAGTTTTTAAAACAAATATTATATTATTAATTGATATTTAATTCCTAAAAATCAATGGTTCAGCAGAAGGACCTATATCATGATTGGTGTATCATTAATGGACCACTATGGGGTCGATTATATGTATATAGTATGTTTATTAACTATATAATATAAAAATACAAAGTGACATGGTAAGTGTCAAACTAATTAACTAAGAGTTAAAACTAAAAGATAAGGTTAATATAATGACACAAAATTTTCATAAAATCTATTTTTTTTGAAAATATTTCGTCCAATACCCACATTATACTTTGAATAATTTAATTTGGAGCTATTATAAACCGAATATTAATTTATTATAAATTAATACTTTAAGTTTTTTCTAAAGAGCCCCTCTTCCCCTTATAAAAGGACACCACTTCTAACCAATTCCTCACACCTTCAAAGCCTTTTGGTTCGGCCAACCCCTGCCCAAATATCCTCCCAACTTCCCTCACATAATCCTAGAGGCCTTAGTTTGATCATAAATCCATCCTAAGGATCTCTTTTGATCAAATAAAAAGGAAGAACCCGAAAAAGAGGTAATGTTTTCACCACCCTCTTTCAAGTTCCATTCTTCTTCAGCTTCTTCTTTCTTTGTTATTTCTATTATAAATTAATAACTCCAGTATCTCCTATATACTGTGATGTTATTATAAAGATTGTACAACCATATTCAGTATTCTATCCATCCCTTGAATGACATGTCACTGTACGTGTGTACGAACGGCTTACCGTCTCCACGTCGTGGTGTAATTGTTATTCAATACATTATTATTTGGAAGGGTACAATAATGATCTCTATTTAATTTAAATAATAAATATAAAAATATAAGTATTATGAATATATGATATACCATCCAATTATATATTATTTAAATATCAAAAGAATGATATTTTCACTCGTGTGTACGTACGGATTACCGTCTCCACGACGCGATAAGATTCATTTCCAAGTTCACCATTCATCGACGATTATAAAAATATATATTACTAATAAGTATGTAATATAGGACATAATAATTCTACTGGAGATATATATATTTATATATATAATTATTTATGTACTTACATATATTATATTCACTTACTTCTGTTCAATACTATATGAAAATGGAAACAGCGTTTATGCGTACATACGGACTACCGTCTCCATAAACGGTGTTTTACATTTCATATATAATTCTATTTTAAATTTTTATATTCTAAATATATATGATAAACAAATCATGTTTTATATTTTGGAAGTATTTCAATCATGATCTAAGTGATACAATCAAGAGTAACAAGTTAAAACACATACGATAAAGAAAGCGATTGTTACCCAAAATATTAATATAACATGGATATTATTATTAAATGTGTAGTATAAAGTCATAAAGGAATAATGTATGATATCATAAATATTAATATGGTTCTGGTATAATTAAATAACATACTATAGTCTTCATACAGGAGGCTAAACGTAGCCTCGACTAAAGGAAAGTGCAAGGTAAGGGGTTTTCATCTCACTCCTTATTCCCGTGAGATTCATGCCATATTCCCACTATTACCTTTTGTGTGGTGTATGTACTTCCCATAATTTTATTATTTGTGTAATAAACTTTAATTTATGTGTATTTACATATTCATTGTATGATACCTCTTTCATGGGGTGTATGTTTCGTAAGTTACCAAATTGGTAAGTGTTAATTTCACAATCTCTTTATTATCTGAGCTTGTTTTTACATAAGTATCTATCGGGACATATTTATTATCCATGTCCATGTTTTATGAAAGAATTTTCAAAGGGATTATTTTAAGGGTATTTTTACTAAAACATCATTTCAAATGTTTTAAATATTTATTCTTCTAAATCTTTCTCATTTATGTCCATGTATTCAAAATGGTTTAAGGATTTATTTATATGGACACGAATGTTTTTAAAATGTTAATTCATTTCGAAAGATTCAAAGTGGTATGGGACACATTGATTCAAAAATGTATTTAAATAAATTATTTTCCAAATTGTGTTACTTTTAAATGTTTTCATGAAAAAGGGGTATTTCTCTCAAAGAGTTTTATAAATAATTTTCATGAACTTCAAAATCCTTTAATGGATTTTAAAATTGTTTTGAAGTTGGTTTATAATGATACAAATCTTCTATATTGTGTTGAAGGTTTTGTGATATGTTTGACTGTGGATGTGTTATTTTTATACCATTCATGGTTTATGGGTAATGTATTGACATTTAGTATGCTTTTTTTAATACGAATGATTATGTTATGTTTAGACCTTTTTATATGAGGAATGCATTGGACTTTGTAAGTGACGGGTGGAGCCCGCTATAGATCCTCGATGAATAGGTAGGTCTCATGAGACAAACTAGTGTCTTGGAACTAGGCCTTGAATAAATCTTATTTGTAGTCTTGGAATGAGTCCCTGGCTATGTGGTTATGATAGTCTGGAATTATGCATTCCATCATTATGAAAGTGGTTATTGATATTGCATGTGATTATTCAATTAGTGGAATATCCATGTTAATAAGTAAATTAAATTATTTCATTTCATTTTTTCTATATTATTCCTAAGTTCAAGTTTAAAAGGATTTTGTTTTAGTTATACATTTCCTTAAATGTTTACGCTTATTTATGAAAGTGTCTGCTGTATTATTATCCTTACTGAGCATCTGAGCTCACCCCTTTCTCTGTTTTATTTTTCCTAGGATTCCAAGAAGTGTATTGTGATTGATATGCAAGGTTAAGACAAGGGAATAATGGTGTTCATGAAGGATAGTTTTGCATTTTTGTATTTTATGAAGTGTAATGTAACATTCATGTATGTAATCTATATTACAAGACTGCTAAACTGATCGGTTCTTCAGGAATTGATTCCTTGTAATCATGCCAATGTATTAAAATAATGCACTGACTCTGGGTAACTGGGGTCGGGGCGTTACAGTTGGTATCATAGGAAGTATATAAATATCCTTGGAAACTATATTTAGATAAAATATGATTAGAGCACAATACCCTAAGATAGACTCTGAGGATTATTATATAAGAACTTCCTAGAATTTTGGTATTGTAGATATTTTGTGAGTTTTCCGAGCAATACATCCCTGTCTGGATACGAGCAGGTAGAGGTGGCTCTGGCATAGATGTACCTAGGTGTACAACATGAAAACACCTCTTTGAGCTAGACTTGAATGGGAACTTGTGAACGATGATGGGCCTTGCTACACTCTTGGTTACGACACTCCCGGGGGATATGCTTAGGATAATTCTCATTTTATTTACAAACCATTATAAAGGGTTTGTGAGTACATACTTTCTCAATGAAAACATCTTTATGATTATGGATTATATCCATAAACTATTTAAAGTATGTTAAGTGTTTTACATGTTTGGGATTAGGTATTTTTATTCATAAACTAATCTAATGTTTTCCATTATTTAGAAATGGCTCCCAGTAGAAGGAATACGAACTCCAGCAATACGCATGATCCAAAGAGTATGAAGGATCATGTCATTCATGGTCTTACGACAGAATTTAGAAGGGAAATAGTCTCCCACATATTATCATCATATGAAGAAATAGTATCATGTGTTAATAAGATAAGTAAATAATTCTCTGAATCCTATGGCATTGAAGGGAAGCCAGAGAAGAAAAGGATGGTAGAAAGACATATGGATAAAGGGAATAAGGGAAAGAAGGATTATCCAATATGTGATAAATGTGGAATGAATCACCTTGGTAATTTCTTAAAGGGAACTGAAGTTTGTTATAAGTGTGGAGAAAATGGACACCAAGTACATGATTACAAGGGTAAGAAAAAGTTTTCAAATGTACAATGCTTCATCTGCAAGGAGTTGGGACACTACGCAAACCAATTTCCAAATCATCAGAGTATGCACCAAATGATGCTTTGGATAATAATCAAGTTATGATACTACCTCAGATGAAGAGGAATGACTAGTGTTCTTATGTTGTTATTATTGAATTATTTTATTTTAGTGTTGTATCAATAGTATACTGGTTACCTGAAATATGGAGATAAATAAGGATTATACTGCAGTACTATTTTATTGAGGATTTCAGATTATATGGTTCTAAGAAAAGTGACTTAATATTAAGCTACATTTTTTTAAAATACATGGTTGGAGGAAAGTTAATCCTTAATATCGTCCCGATAATAAGGTAGTGATTTTGGAATAAGAGATGGTTGATTTGAATAAATTATATTTGATATTCTTGACTACATTGAAACTAATTAATGATTTGTCATTGTTGGAGTTTGCAAAATTTTTGGATAGAAGGATTATATACATTATTCTATAATGAATAATGGAGCATGAATGTAATCAATAAGGTTTTATGGTAATTTAGGATGCTACCATGTTTTAAAATAATATGTGATGAAGCTGTTAACATGTTACTACATGAAAAAAAAGATCTTCATTGTGTTTAACATCCTTATGAATTTTAGACTATAAGTTTGGATAGTTGTATCTTGGATTAGTCAAAAAGGTTGTAATTGATTACGTTTGAATGGTTATTTTTGGATTTTTATAAAAGAACAACACGTAGATCGTGTGACAACCCATCACATTGGACAAAGCTGTGAGAATCGAACCCACAACCATAGTGTGATTGGGATTTATCGCCTACCACAGGACTACATGAAGTCCCTAGATTTTATAATGTAGTTTCTTGTTTTAAAGGGTCTCATATGTGAATTATAAATTAATTATATTTGGAACCCTATACGATTAGGATAAATAGAGTATTTTAGAGTTTATTATGTTTTGGAGTGAAAGATGAGTTTGTGGTAGAAATTTATTAATGGATAAAACCCTAATTATAAAGTAAGTATATCTCATTATTATTTTATACAATCTCATAAATAAATTCCTCAACATTAAGAAAGTGAACTTAGAACAAAAACGTTGTTCTAGATGGTACCTTAGATCATCACAAATTTATGGCTTTGTGATTGTTGGCCTTTTCATAGAAATGTTCTCTACCACTCTCCATCAGATATTGATGGTTATATTTCTCTTCCATATCCATGTTTTCCTACATGGACCCCTACTATGTTTTATTTTTGGTAACCTTCATACGTAGCACTCTTTATTTTAAATAGAGGCTTCATTAATCTATTTTTCGATGTGGGATTTCAACTATGATATTTTGAAATGTAAACCCCAAGTTTCCAATACCGAGCATAAATGGCGAGGAAGCATTTTATTGAAGGAGGGGATAATTTAACACCCCAATCATTCACGGTATGCTTCACTTTGAATAATACAATAGCGTGTGTTATACACAACATCGAGTTCTAACACACCACAACCAATCAAACAAGCCGTTAAGAATAGTAATACCCACTTTTTGAAATTTTATACATTTTATCTTTCAAAATTAACTTCATTTTTTGATTCGTAATATCGAAATTATCTTACGGTGAATTTTTGGTACTTTTCTGATAACTTTCATATTTTGATTAATAGTGAAAATTACTAAATTTTAATTAAAAACAACATTTTTAATTGAAATAATTAATAGTGATAAATTTTGAATTTGAGTTATTTTAAAGTATAATTAATTAAACTTATATGTTTTCAATTTTTTGAAATATACATGATTTTTGAATTCATAATATCAAATATAGCTTAGGCTGAATGTTTGGAATTTTTCTGAGAAACATCAATTTTTGATGAATAATGAAAAACACTGAGTTATTGGTTAAAACCAATTTTTTTATTTAAATAATTATTTATTTTATTTAAATTAATTTATTTCAAAATAGATACATAATACTTATATAAGTTCATTGTAATTCATTGGACTTAATTTATAATAATTTTCGATATATAAAAATTTTATGGAACTTTTCACAGTCTTTTACCCACCTCCTAGGAGAATTTGGAAATTCACATAAAACATAATTTTACCACTTCTGTGAGTGGAATTTCAAAAATCCAGAGTAAAATGTGGTTCAATAAGATGAAAATAATTTTTGGTGAATACAAACTTTTTACTTTTATTTAACACGGTTAAAAATAATTAGGGTAATTAAGGGTAAATATGATATTAATATTACCCTAACACATGTCCTAATTCTATTTGAAAAATTTATCTTGACCAAAAACAACCTTAGGAATAAAATATTATCATTTAGCTCCACTTGGATTAAATTAGGACATTTATTATTATTTAATTCAAAGAAGAGTTAAAAGAGTTAAAATCAAAGTTTAATTACTAAAACATTTTTAATATAGTGTTATATATAAGATAAATTCCATTTTAAATATTCATTAGAAAGATAAAAACATTTCCTACATAATGGTATTTTATTTATAATTTTTAGACATTAATTAATTTAATTTAATTATGACGTAATGATGATGTGGTAATTAACTTATTAGAGAAATATTAAAATAATTGATATTATAAATACCCAAATAAATATAATTTGAAACTTTTAATGGATTACAGGAATAAAATATGTAAATATGACATGTTATATTTTATTAAATGAATTATTATCGATGTAATAATTATGTTATAAATTTATCAAAAACAAAATACCCAATTGTGTCAAAATTGACATAAAAGAGTTTTTAAAACAAATATTATATTATTAATTTCTATTTAATTATTAAATATCAAAGGTTAGTCCAAATGACTTATATCAGGATTTTTTTATCTTTAATGGACCACTTTGGGGTCGCTTGGATGTATAAAGTAAGTTTATTAACTATATAATATAAAAATACAAAGGGACATGGTAAGTGTCAAACTAATTAACTAAGAGTTAAAACTAAAAGATAATGATAATATAATGACCCAAACCTATATAAAATATATTGGTTTAAAGGATTTCGACCTATACCCACCTTATATGTTTAATAATCCACTTTTGATCAATTAGAAAAAGAATGTGAATTTATTATAAATTAATAAATTAATTTTTTCCTAAAGAGCCCCTCCTCCCCCTTATAAAAGGACACAACTTCTAACCAATTCTTCACACCGTCAAAGAATTTTGGTTCAGCCAAATACTTCCCAAATATCCTCACAACTACCATAACTTCAACCTAGAGGCCTTAGTTTGGTCATAAAGCCCACCTAAGGAGCTCTTTTGATCAAATCAAAAGGGAGAACCCGGAGAAGAGGTAATGTTTTCACCACCCACTTTCAAGTTCCTTTCTTCATCAACTTCTTCCTTTGTTATTTCTATTATAAAATAATAACTCTAGTGAATCCTATATACTGTGATGTTATTATAAATATGGTATGACCATATTCATTATTCTATCCATCCCTTGAATGACATGTCACCATACGTGCGTACGCACGGCTTACCGTCTCCACGTCGTGGTGTAATTGTTATTCAATACATTGTTATTTGGATGGGTATAATAATGATGTTTATTTGATGTAAATAATAATTATAACATTATAAGGATTATTTATATATGATATAACATCCAATTATATATTATTTTAATATCAAAAGAATGATATTTTTGCTCGTGCGTACGTACAGATTACCGTGCCAACGACGCGATGAGATTCATTTCCAAGTTCACCATTCATCGACGATTATAAAAATATATATTACTAATATGTATGTACTATATGAATTAATAATGCTACTAGAGAGATATATATATTTATATATATAATTATTTATGTACTTACATATATCTTATTCACTTACTTTCGTTCAATACTATATGAAAACAGAAACATCATTTATGCGTACGTACAGACTACTGTCTCCATAAACAGTGTTTTCAATTTCATATATAAGTCAATTATAAATTTTTATATTCTAAGTATATATGATAAATAAATCATGTTTTATATTCTGGAAGTATTTAAATCATGATCTATGTGATACAATCATGAGTAACAAGTTAAAACATGTACGATAAAGAAATCGATTATTACCCGAAATATTAAAACAACGTGGAAATTATTATTAAATGGGTAGTATAAAGTCATAAAGGAATAATGTATGATATCATAAATATTAATATGTTTCTATTATAATTTAATAACATACTATAGTTTTCATATAGGAGGCTAAATGTACCCTCGACTAAAGGAAAGTGCAAGGTTAGGGGTTTTCATCTCACTCCTTATTCTCGTGAGATTCATGCCATATTGCCACTATTACCTTTTGTGTGGTGTATATAAATCCCATAATTTTATTATTTGTGTAATACACTTTAATTTATGTGAATTTTCATATTCATTGTATGATACTTCTTTCATGAGGTGTATGTTTCGTAAGTTACCAAATTGGTAAGTGTTAATTTCACAATCTCTTTATTATCCAAAGTTGTTTTTATGTATGTATCTATTGGGACATATTTATTATCCATGTCCATGTTTTATTAAAGAGTTTCCAAATGGATTATTTTAAGGTACTTTTTACTAAAACATCATTTCAAATGTTTTAAATATTTTTTCTTCTAAATCTTTCTCATTTATGTCCATGTCTTCAAAATGGGTTTTAAGGATTTATTTATATGGACATGAATGTTTTTAAAATGTTAATTCCTTTCAAAAGTTTCATAGTGGTATGGGACACTTTGATTCAAAAATGTATTTAAATGACTTATTTTCCAAATTGTGTGACTTTTAAATGTTTTCATGAAAAAGGGTTATTTCTCTAAAAGAGTTTTATAAATCATTTTTATCCACGTCAAAATCCTTTAATGGATTTTAAACTTATTTTGAAGTTGATTTATCATGATATAAATATTCCATATTGTGTTGAAGGTTTTGAGATATGATTGACTGTGGATGTGTTATTATTATACCATTCATGGTTTATGGGTAATGTATTGACATTTCGTATGCTCGTTTTAATACGAATGTTTATGTTATGATTAGACCTTTTAATATGAGGAATGCATTGGACATAGTAAATGATGGGTGGAGACCGCTATAGCTCTTCGATGCATAGATAGGTCTCATGAGACAAATTAGTGTCTTGGAACAAGGCCTTGACAAAATATTATTTGTAGTCTAGGCACGAGACCTTGCCTATGTGGTTATGATATTCTGGAATTATGCATTCCATAATTATGAAAGTGGTTATTGATATTGCATGTGATTATTCAATTATTGGTATATCCATGTGAATAAATAAATGGAATTATTTCATTTCATTTTTCCATATTATGCTGAATTTCATGTTTAAAAGGCTTTTGTTTTAGTTATACATTTCCTTAAATGTTTACGCTTATTTTTGAAAGATTACTCTATATTATTATCCTTACTGAGCATCTGAGCTCACCCCTTTATATGTTTTATTTTCCCCAGGATTCCAAGAAGTGTATTGTGATTGATATGTAGGGTTAAGATAAGGGAATAATGGAGTTCATAAAGGATTATTTTTGTTGTTTTGTATTTTATGAAGTGTAATTTAACATTCATGTATGTAATCTATTTTCCAAGATTGCTAAACTGATCGGTTCTTCGGGACTTGATTCCTTGTAATCATGCCAATGTATTAAAATAATACACCGACTCTAGGTAACTTGGGTATGGGCATTACATAAAGGACAAGTGATTCCAAATAGGATGAATGAGAATCTACTACAAATTCTGTAGGTTCCCCAAGCCCTCTCCTTTTTCTTGGTTGATTATAAAATTGAACCCCTTCTAGTCAGTCATGTAAGATAATTGGACGTGAACTGCCATAGGTTGTCTTCGAGGCATCTCCATGCTTATATTGGTCATGTTGGAGTGCTCGCCCATAGGTTTCAGCTGTATATAAGGTGTCTATGGATATGTGATCGATATTTTGGGAGTGTTCATGACCAAGACATCCCCTATATCCTCAGATTCTACATCCTTAGCATCCAACTCCTCGGAATGGTGTGAGTAACTCATATTCAATGGATTATTCATCATTTGAAAAGGATTATATAAAGGTAACTATGTTAACCTAAAAAATTCTATTCACCCAATGATGGTTTCATTTAGTGGGGTGGTTTTTGTTCTCCAAATGTTGAAGGAAATAAGTAACCAAGTGTTAGAGCATATATGAGAGATGGATATGAATCTCTATATTATTTATTTCCTATGTTTGATGATTTTGTCTACCTCTATAAGGTATATTCAATGACACTTCCCTATGTACCTAGATCATTTCTGGATTGAGAATTTGTGCTCTTGGGATAGCATGAGCAAGATCAACTATCTTTTGAGTCAAACATTTATCAAAAATTAGTTAAATATTTTCATAAAATCCTTTCCAGTCACCCCCATCTTCTATTTGGATGATGGTTACACAGGTCCCATGTGCTAGAGAATTATTCATCATTACCTATAAAATTGCAACAGTTATTTTGAGGATATATTTAAATATAATGCATTCTTGTATGGTGTGACCTTTCCACCTTTGGAAAGAATAGTAGTCAAGGTGATCAGTGAGTTTTACATCATTAGGGTCTTAGGCACTGGTATCATGAGTAGGTTATTTCCCAATGTTGTAAGGAAATAACTTTGGACATGCTAATTTCATAAGGAGTATGATTTATTCATCTTTTCCTCAAATCATGAGAATCTCTAGTCTCTTTTTTACTCATAGTAAAGGGATATTTTGTTGCTTCTACTACCCTATATTATGTTTCAAACAATTTAGGGACTACCATGGTGCTCAAAGATGGATTTACACTCGTTTGAGGTAAATAATATCATTATTTACTTTACTAAGATTGTTCATTGTTCTAAGGGAATGGTCTATGATTTATCCAAGTTTAACTAAATTTAATCTTCTTGAAATTTTTACATTTCTGAATACTCATGAAATTATCATGCATACTTCATTGGGATCAAAGGTGTTTATACCTCAGCCCAAATATTTTCAGCATAGAGTTCGAGAAATTTATCGTCTATGAGAGGAATACTAAGTGAATAGGTTAATGTTTTCCATCTGGCGATAAAGTAAGAATCTATCCCATTTTTATTTTGTTTTCAATTTGTGTGGTGAAAAAAATTTATTTTACATAATGTGGAGATGAACTGATAAAGGAATTATGATAAAGGTCTTCACATCCTATAACAGATCCTAATTAAAGGATCTTATACCAAATATATGATGACCCAATCTGATTTTCTACATAACTACTCAGTTTGTTCACCTCTTACTAATCTTGAGGGCACATCATTGGGATGTAATTGAACATTATGTGCATGATATGCTATTCAGGATCTGATGAACTACCAAAGGATGAAAAAAATTGATTTCTAGTGTCGGGTGGGGAAAAGTTACATCCACACATTTAGGATATCGTTTCTTCTCGGTCTTCCTGGGTGCATTCTCCCCTTTTGTGGTCTCTACTAGATAATCCAAGGTTTTAATGTTGTCGAGGAATTAGGTAGGTACTAGTTTTTGGCCCACCTATCGTCTATAGGGAGTGGGTGAGGCTTAATGAGGTGGACATATTTTCATTCCCCACTAATTATTGATCCATGTTAGGACTGAATAATCACCCTAATGGGGGATAATTTTTCTCCATAATGGTCTAAATTTATATTCATACTCAAATTCATCATTTATATAGACCAGTTTATTAGATCTAGAGGCGACCTTATGATTAGATAATGTTATTTTAGGAAGATTATCTATCTCATAATTTGTGGGAGGAGGTATATTCATGTCTATCTGAAGATGATATTGTATGGGAATTATTCCACTGAGTAGTTATTCATTGAGATGTCAGAGATTCTATATCTCATTCTTATACAATTCCATCCATTCCATCCCTTTTTACTAGGTAGTTTTTCTCCATATATGTGTATCTTCATTATTTAGTGGTTCTAGGTTATGCATATTTCTTTGATTCCATGCATGTGCAGCCTCAATTGGTGCATCCAGATAACCCACCTCTAGAGGTATGTTTTTTTGAATTTCATCCCTCAATGTTTATGTTTTGGTTAATATTATCTATTGTGTTGATTGTGAAAAAATTTACTAATGTGAATCGGGAAATGGTAGTTATCCCATTGCTCTCAAGAAAATAGAGAGATTCTACCCTACTTACTCTTTTTCTTTGAGGGTTTCATCTTGGTCATTTCTCTCACCCCTAGCAATAATTGACCATTTTGGCTTATGAACCTTACATTGTTTGATTTCCTTTGTTATATGTTCCTCTTATCTCATTCGGAGAACAAAGACCTTAAGGTATTTTTTCGTCATTCTTGTCGAATGGTCCCCAAATATAAAAGGTATGTCTCATGGTAGGATGGAAATAAGGGATTATGGTCATCGATATTTACCTCTTAACTTAGAGAAGACTGATTCCTAATAAGGTGATGATAATGATAAAAATGACACCAAACTTGCAGGATACGGGTGATTTGGTGCCGTTATTAACACTTTAAGTTCTTGTTGTTAAGGATTTAATGATTACATTTGATGATCTGATGGCTCTTGAGATGAAAAGTGAGATATAAAATTCTCGAATCCCTAAAGTCTATGGTTGATCTGGGATATCTACTAATTTCTACAGGACCCTCTCAGGGTGTGATGAACCTGGTGATAGAAATAGAGATAAAAAATCCCCCATCCCTTCAGATGATATTGGATTTTAGCTTCCATCAATATTTCATTGATCCTATCAAGGTTTAATAAGTAGAGGTGTAGAAGAGATCCTCAAGAAGCATTCACATGATCATTAACTGTTTTATAGATACATTCACAAAAACATGAGGGATTATCGAAGGGGGTTTTTATTATATGAAGGACTCACTGAAGGGAATTCATGTGGTGAAGATGGCTATTTTATGGGGTTCTTTATGATTAGAAGGAATCAAAAGGGGGATTTCGTGATCAAGTATGTTTTTGATGGGGATATTTATGATTAGATGTACTCTATGATGAGGATTCACATGATCATTACTAGAAAATAGTGAGTGCATGATCCAACTGCATAACAATCCTAAGGTAATTCAATCATGTTTCTACCTAGGGTTTATATGATCCACATAACCCATCCACCTGATATCCAATTGTCTATGTTTCTCCTTCTTTAATTTTGTGGGGAAGATAACACCTATTCTTTATGATGTATTTGTGTATCATGGTCCATTTGGATGATGTTGGGATGAATGATAGTATCCTACACAAAACAAAATTCAGCAACTCTAATGGTCTAAGCTTCATGCTGATATTGTTGGGGTTGTAGGGGAAACACACCCCTACTCTACAAGTTCTAGGGCTGAAGGTGCGAGGAATTTTTTTTTGAGAACTAGATAAAATCCAATCGAATGTATCTAAGCTGAACATGAAACATGATAAGACACAATAGAAGTGCATACTTTGACACAATTATTGTTTCAACTCAGACATTGGATACCTCAGTATTGTATCCCCCTATACTTCTTTCTACCAACCACTGTAACAACATAGACTTGGGTGGCTATAGAACTATTGTAGTGTAGGCTTCTAGCCACCGTTCTCTATAGAATAGTGGAAATGATATTTGGTTGGTGGAACAATGATTTATCATCTTTATTAGCTCATTCGAGCTACATATTTGTTTGTGCGAAGTATTGATCTCCTAGTAATTGTGATTTTTATTTTTAGTGAATTTATTTTGCATCTCTATGGATGTAGTAATTATTCTTGAACCACATAAATCGTTTTTCCAATGGTAATCATCTTCATCTTCTTCTTTTGTTTTAGTCTTTTCATCTTCTGAAAACCTCTATAATGTGACTCTAAGAATTTATTCAACAACTAGTATTAGTGGTTGAGTTAAAATTTATCAAATTGATCAATGGATGTGGAAGATATCTAGATAAATATTGATCACTTTGATAAATATGAAATCAGTTACTATATGATGAAGATTGAAGACTATCCTTACCAGAAGATGATGCACCTTCTACTTCAAGGTGTAAAACTGATAACTATGGAAAAGATAGAGTGGAATCTATAATATCGATAGGTGTTGGTTGTTATGCACATTATGTTTTCTAAAAAATGGATTTCAATATTAAAGAGGATTAAATAATGGTTGGGATGATCAAATATATTGAACATATGTATGAAAAACATTCCGTATCAATCAATGTGTATGTGATTCAACTATTGTTCAATCTAAAAATGTTTGAAGGGAGGATCATTGTAGATCACATCAACAAATTAATTATCATAAAAATAATGTCGACATCAATGGAAATTTCACTTGATGATGATTTATGTACACTGATTTTACTATCATCATTAACTAATAGTTGGTAAGTGACTGTAATAGTTTTGAGTAGATCTTCAGGGAATAAAAAGATAGTTCTGAAGGATGCATGAGACCTGATCATTTGTTAGGATATTTGAAGAATAAAATTGGGTAGATTCTCTTATTCTTGTTTTAATTTGGAAGAAAGATGAAGATATTCGTTGTGAGATAATCATAGAGGACGATCAAAGTAAAGATTAAAAAATACAAGATAAATAAAGGGGGCATAATCATTCTTGTTATGTTTTCAGGAAGAAAGGATATGACAAGAGGATGTGGAAAAAACCAAAGGCACCTAAAATTAATACCGAAAACCTGGAGGATTAAGGAATTGATGATGTGATGATTATGAGTATGGATATTCTTATAGAGTATTATATTTTATAATTAGGGGAATATTTCCATTCCATGTCAAAGAAGGGTTTCCTAAATAATTATGTCTCCAAAAAGTTTGTCAATGTACATCCTTCAAATGACATTCCATTACAAATTGTGGGGAAGGGTGATACTTGAATCATGACAAAAAGTGGGAGTTTTTTATTTCTGTAAAAAGTGAGATATATCGATGGTTTATAAAGAAATATTTTATCAATTAGATATATTGATGATGTATTTTTTAGTGTCGCGTTCATTGGTGGGAATGTCACAAAAGGAGATATGGTCATATCTTGAGAGAAAAGTAATGGTAAACTATACAATGATATAGAAACTTTCATGGAAATTGTTGCATCAGTTAATTCTATCTAGGATTCACAACTATGGAACTATATGATTTTCCACATGATTGATAATGAGATGATGGTGTTAGAAAAAAAGGACTTATACTAGTGCTGAAGTCAGTGGGTGTCAGACTATATGAATATTTTATCTTTGGAAATTATAAGAAGGTGTGTATTGTGAAATGGCATAGAACACAAAATTCTAGGAAGCTAGACTTGGTTTACACAAATTTTTTAGTAAATTCACTAGAACATTCCCTTAGAGGGTCACAATATTATGTGACATTTATTGATGAATCAACAATGAAGGTATTTGATTTATTTATGAAAATGAAATATGGCATATTTAATGTGTTTCAAAATTGGAAAATGATGGTGGATAATGATTTCGGAATAAAGATAAAATGGTTGAGATCTAAAAATAGTGGAGAGTATGAAAATCATAAGTTCAAAGTAATTTTTTTCTAATAATGGAATGTTGTTAGAGAAGAGTATTTTAGGTACACTATAATATAAAAATGTGACTAAGTGGATGATTACAAAATTAAATGAACATGCCAATAGAATGAGACTCCACTCAGGGTTACCTAAAAGAGTCTTGGTTAATGTTGTAAACATGGTTGTATATCTCATCAATTGGAGTCCATTTGTATCAATGAGAGAATGTCTACCCGAGGAGCACTAATTTTTTAAGGATGTAAGACTCTCACATTTTTAATAATTTGGATGCTTTCAATATGTACATATTGATGCTGATTCACGTTAAAATCTTCATGCTAAGTCCAATCCATGTTTCTTTATTGGCTATGGTATCGAGGAGTTCGGTTACCACTTTTAGGATAATCACAACAAGATGATCGCCAGGATATAGAATGTGGTATTTAATGAATATTTCATGTACATGGAATTTTATATAGTTAAAATTGGGAACAAGCCTGAATAATCATAGTTTTGTGAGAAAGTTATTCTTAAAGGTGTAACTGATCTTGTCACAGTAAATATAGTGGAGCCTATTTCTCAAGTGAAGTTGAGGAGATCATCATGAGTGAGAATTCATGTGTAGATTTATTCACCATCTTTTCATTATTTTTATTGATCAACATTTGAAAAATTTATTTTTTTGAGGATGCAAAGTAGTTGAAGGGGTCGATAAAATGTCATATGGCTATAAAAGAGGATATTTCTTCATTGCATGATATAATAATATGGTAGGTGCCGCATCTTTCGCAAGGAAAAAAATTTCTGAACAAGTTGGTATTATGGGTAAAGTAAGAAAATGAAGGAAAGAAGATGTACAAAGAATGGGACGTAGTGAAAAGGCATTCAATATATGGTTGGTTTGGATTTCACTGTAATATTCTCACCTGTCATGAAACTTACCACCATCTGGGTAGTTCTGAGTATTATTGAATCAGAATAATTTCATCTCGAGTATATTTATGAAAAGAATATTCTGAGGAGGATATCTATACAAATCATCAAGGGGATATGAAGATTCATGGAATTAATACCTAGTGTGAAAACTCTAGGAGAGCTAATATGGGTTGAAGAAATCACCCAAGTAGTGGAATAAGAATATTGTTACATTTATGAATAAAAATGACTAAAAAAAGTGTTTCTGTGATCAATGTTTGTACAAAAAGTCTTTTGGTGTTATATATATTATAATTATTCTATATTTGGGTGATAGAGTTAGTAGGGTCATTTTATGTCGAGGATTGATGAGATAAATGTGAAAATAGATGAGGAGTGAATGATGAAAGATCTTGGAGAAGCTGGAATGATTTTGGGGATGAAGACCAAGAGAGACTACATAGCTAGAACTATGATGTCATCAAAGGATGACTGCATTGGAAAGGTTGTGAGAAGATTCAGTATGATGGAAGAAAATCTAGTATTTATTCCCCTATTGATCGATTTCAAATTATCAAAGGATTAGTAATCATAGATGTCATAAGAGGTTGATTTCCAAGAAATGGTTCTATACACATTAGATGTTCGAATATTTATGTATGAAATGTTATGTACTCGACCTGAAATTTCTTAGGTAGTAGGACTTCTGAAATGGTACATGGATAGCCATGGAAGGAATGGGAAGTTGTGAAGTGGATATTGAGATACTTGAAGGGATGAAAGGAAGTATATATGTGCTTTGGGAAAGGAAATTCATTATAGGGTATGTAGATGATGATCTTGGAGTATATTTCCACCGCAGAAGGAGTACCACATGTTAGGTAATTTTATATAGAGGAATTGTAGTTAGTTGGATATATCAACTAAATAAGGAGGTGTCTTTTTTCCATCAAATTGCAAGAAAACATTACTATAAATGAGGTACATGTATATATGGTTTTACGGATGACCATCCTGGGTGAGATGGGTAGAAATAGATATGAAAATTTATTTCTCTATGAATGTTAGTGTGTTATACAACTTGAGATGAACCCAATATTTCATGACTGGAAGAAGCGTAATTTTCTGAAGTACCATTATAATAGTTGTATGAAATAAAATGGGCTACTAACATTGAAAATGATTTATGGAACAAAAAATATGGTATAAAAGTTGATGAAGACAATGTTAATACAGAATTTAAAGCATTGTTGTGCCTTTTTTGGTCTCTAATAATGAATATAGGATGAGATAAAAAATATTGGACAATAGTATTGAGGAAAAAATGGGAAACCATCTGGTATTTTAGGAACCGTCAGCTTGAAATTTAAGTTGTGAATGGAAATCATGCACTAATGAGTGATGAAGATAAAGATATTAGATTAAGTAAGTTGTCTATATCATTATAATCGAAGTAGGTTAGTTTAGTAGATCAGTTTCAAAGTGGTAGATTGCTGTATTGGTTTATCTTGTTCTATTTAGATGATTTTGGGATGAATTCTTTTATCCCATACTAAATAAGAGGCTACAACTATCATGAGTCAATCTCTATTGTGCGTTTGAAGGGGATTTTAGGGGAAATGTTACCCTACTCTAGTGTTCTATGTGTAGAAGTACCCAAGACCAAATTTTTGTAAACTGTAGTAACTCTAACCGACTATAGCATATCTAACCAGGAAAAACTGATAGGGCACTTTAGCAGTACAGACTTTTGTGTGGTTATTATTGCATCTAGAACTTCGGAGATAGTGGTATTATAGCTTCATTGACTTCTTTCCACTAGACACTATACCATATTTGACTTGGGTGGCTTTAAAACTATAGTAGTGATAACTTCCGTACACTAATCACAATCTCATAATGGACTTACTCTATATTTGGTGGCATGGTGCTTCATCTTATTTATTATCTCATTTGAGCTAATATTTAGTGTGTGGTGTGAAATTTTAATCTCCCTATAATTGTGATCTTGATTTTTAGTAATGTAATTTTTCCTCTGTTGGGATATATAAATTATTCCCAAGCCACACAAATAATTATGTTTGTGTTCATCATACTCTTCTTATTTTGTTTCATTCTTTTTCTAAATCTTCAAACCTTTATCAAGTGACTCCCAACATTTTAGAAACACTTTTGGTATTTATTTGATCTGAAAATTGTTGCTTCTAATTTTATGGGTTTCAACATGCTTATTACCCACCCAATATCATCTCATATGTCCTTTTTTGATCAATTATATTGAATACACTAAGATAACCTCTGACTTTAACACATATATTTTTTGTCTTCATAGGTGATAAATCCTACTACATAATAGTAAATATCTATGGATGAGTAATAATCCCACATATCATATATAATAATCATCATCATGCATTATTTTGTTCACTAAATTAGTCCTTACCATGGTTAGAACCATATAGAAATAAGGTTTAATATATTTTATACAACTATCTACTCCACTTAAGCACCCAATGCTATATGACCTTCAGACTCATTTATCATTACTCTTCTTTTGAATACAAACATGGAAGGGAATAACTAGAATTAGTATAAAAACAACTATTTTGATATGAACACACTTAAAACATTGAATAAATGTTATCATTCTCTCTGATCATATGTCAAAACCTATGGTAATCCTCCACATCACCTCCCATAGGGTTTTATCCAAGTTAATGGATTTTTCCTAAAACATCACTACCTAATAAGCTGTATTCCCATTCACTCCATCATATAATGGACATATACAACATTAATGAAGAGGATATACATGATCCACCTATCAGTAACACTAAAATGGTAACCCGCTCACCTCATATTTCCATAACTCAAACCATATCAAGGATCATCAAAACACTTCAACTAGTTTCTATAATCTTTCCATAGTCATCAGGTGAGACATGAAATTAACTATCTCCCATCTCAAATGATAAGGTAAATTAATAGTTCACACATATAATGAATAATAAGGAAAATCATAATTATGAACATTATCACTTCCCAAAGGATAATGGTGAACATTCTCACCCATTTCTCAAACAATACTAGTATCTTAATCCAATCCCAAAGGTCTACTTTTACTCGTATCATAACTATTGTGTGAAAAATAAATAAAATATTTAAAATACCCTTTGAATCAATCCTAGTGTTCATGTTTACAAAATAGTCCTAGAATCTCTCACCATTACAAAATGGTTGCTCCCGTGCTCCCTTAAACAATCTATTATCATGAATCCCACTAAATATCACAACCTAGTTTTATTAAACAATCAACCAATAGAACTTTTCACATAATGTTCCTATATTTTAATTCGTCATCTTGAAATAATATATATAATAAATGGAAACCAAAAATCAATAATTCTCACATAATCACATACATTGGAAAATCGGGCCTCACCCTTAATGATTAATCATACCATATGATTTTCCAACATAATCCATATTTACATTCCTTTTA
Organism: Viscum album; assembly: GCA_963277665.1. Lineage (NCBI taxonomy): Eukaryota > Viridiplantae > Streptophyta > Magnoliopsida > Santalales > Viscaceae > Viscum > Viscum album. Next base: position 1,881,166,075 of record OY728161.1, read on the forward strand.
AATCACCAACCAAAAATTCCTTTATAAATAATTTCAAAAAGAATCATATAAATTCATACATTACCAAGGAAATTATCCAAATGTATTTGATAAACTATTTTGAAAACCTATTTTACATGTACTAAAATAAAAATTACAAATTATCACTTTAAATTACCTTTTAATTTTTATAACCCATTCAAAATAAAATCCTTTTAAAACCCCTATTTAAAGGTAGACAATTTTACTTTTCAAATCAATTTAAACTAATAATATTTTTCAAATACATTTAAAAGGATGTATTAATTTACAATAAAAAAACTCATGCCACTAAATTTTTTATAATATGGGCCACTAACACCCAGTTAACCAAGGTTCTTCTAAAGAACTTTTTATCTATACACATGATCCATGTTGATCTTTAGGATGATAAATGACTATATTATCGAGATATGTAATGTCATATAATCATACAATCAATTGAAAAAAATCAAATGAATATAATATGTTATCAGTCAATCAAACACAACTAAATAATCATCATTCTAAGTGGTTAAATGCAACCTACCACCTTCACAAAACCATTTATTTAATCCAAAAACTTTTCGATCACCATTAAGAAAAAAAATAGTTATCACTACCATAAACTATAAGTAAAAAATGAACATTTAAAATAATGTTTTATTGTCAATATAACTGGTGAATCACTCATTATACATCATCATGATATTAAAACTCTATGAAATGTGGTGTGGTACCATCATGATAAAAATATTATTCTATTATATGAAATTTCCCAAATAATAAAAAAGAATTAATGATTAAATTCAATAAAATTTTAAAAAATTATATATAAATTCATTGGTGAACTTCCAAAACCAAGAAAACATGCTACGATGAGTACAAATATTTAACACTCCATCTCAATATAGTAAATATAAAATCCCACACTATAATTTTATTATAATATGATCTAGTAAAATAATGCACCGAATCCAAAACATGAGACAACCTTATCATTGAAAACTGGGAAAGAAGAGAATGTAAATATAAAAATACATGACCTCCATGGATTCAATAACACAAAACTCCTTGGATCAAAAAAAATAGTAAAGGGGGAATGATTTTTATAAGGACTAAAATGTGATCACCCCCATTAATCCAGCCATCAAGAGACAAAATAGCTTATGGGGATTTAAAAATGACATAAAAAATAACAATGTTGGACATCTAAAAACGGTAAACTGGGATTAATGGGGACCTAATATACTCCCACTAGATATTTTGTGGATTACTAGGTTCCAATATAAATAATAATGACCACTTAGTGGAATGCCATTGGCTACCCAATGTAAAAACTAGTGGAATAGTTCCACAGGTTTCTTTATTAGGGACCCAATGGAACTATTACTAGTACCAGAGAACTATTTCATCCAACAAGAAAAATCCATTCAATCTCTTAAAAAAAAAACCTTTCCACCCATTTTATACTAATATTTATACCACCTAATTGACTACTACCAAATTTAAAACATGTTAAAAAACTCTTCTATTCAATTTAAATTCAAATTTTAAAATTCAATGATTTAATAAAATAATTAGAAATTTACCTTACATTTATTACACTTATAAAAGAGGTCATGGGTCATTGAAAACTCTCCATAATAATTTTTCCCATCATTTAAAAGATTCTCACATAATTCACAAAAAAAATCTTCACACATCCCTATTGTTAATCCATCAATACCCAAACACATAATTTTTTATTCACTATGTGGATCAAATAGTATGTGTACTATTAGTAAAAGGAAACCATATCTTAATTAAAAGATTAAAAGTATTTTATCCACCATTATTATCTCATCATGGAAGTAATTTTACCCAACAATTATCCATATATTATCTCACAGTAGAAACCATATCATTAAACCACCCAGGTTTTATCCACCAAACAAATCTAAGAAAATTATGTAATGTATCCACTAATAAAAAATTCAATGGTCAATATATTTTTGTCCTTATGAAACCATTCATAATAAGGAAAAAAATATTCAATATTATCTCATATAATGTATCTCCCTAATGGATAATTTTTTTATTAAAACACACCGCAAGTGATCTATTCTTTGAAGCTAGACATTTCCATATATAAATAATAGATCCTTAGTCCAAAACCCATCCAAAAATCCTAAATAATATATCCCTTTTTAATAAAACATGGAACACAATATAAAACATTAGATTTAGAATAAATAGGACACTCTAGGTCTAATCCTGGAAACCTATGTGAACCTAGTTTAAAATAACATATTTCTTATTCTGAAGTCCCAATAAAATTCATTATCCACCCCCAAAACCTTGCCATGTTTTAAAAAATACATGAGGAATCCATGGGTTTCTATCAAAATTAAAAATCCTGAGATCTCTATCCTTACTAATATTTTCCATGGAAACCATTTTCGTATGTAAAACTTGTATTTTAATCCAATTTCAACCCCATTTTCATTAACTTCCATGAAACCAAAAAAATCTAAAATTCGTGACCATAAAAATCAATTTCCAAGAACTAGACTGTATAAATTTCTTATTCACTATTTGAAACCACACAAAAGCTCATTTCCAAAATCTATATTTTTTTCAAAACCCATTTTATTTAAAAATCTTTTTCTACATGAATTTTTTAAGTAAAACTAGCCTATATATTAATTTAAAGAATGTTTTGGGTAATTATACATGTTTTCCATTCTTCAACTAGGCTTATCTCAAAATTAAAAATCTACAAAAACCATGTATTTAGGTGGTTAAACAATAATATTCAAAAAAATCATATACAAATATAAACCTCATAGGTATATATTGACCAAATCACCCCAAATAATATATTTTAGAAAATATTGAATAAATTATTAGTCTCTTACAATTAATAATGAACTTTATTAATGAAGTTATTAAAGGCACTACCTTCTGCCATGTGTATCCCCATGGTTTAAGGGATATCTCCTAACATATGTAAATCGTTATAAGGTCCATGTAACATGGATTTATCATTGTCAGGTTCCTTGTGAGGTGGTTGATCATGCGGTCATGGACTTGGCCCAATAGGGTGGTCCAAAAAATACATTCCCTGGTGAAATGTGATTTAATCCAATACACTTTTCTAGGTATCGTGTGATCTTACTCCTATGTCATAAAATCCTATATCCACACTGAAATAACTTTGTATAATCAAAAAATAAGATATGATTTTATATTCTAAGGACCTAACCCAACAAACCCAATTAGTGTATGAACTAGATCATAACTAGAACTCAATAAATCCCACACATATGGTACATGTTTCCAAATAAATAATAAATCCTAAATTATTCATGTATAGAATATTCCATTTAATAAAACACAATAGTGATTTTTATGAGCCTATAAGAATTCATACATGTCCCATATATATAATAAACATTCCCAAACCCTATAAAAATAACATAAAGAGTCAAATGGACCACTATTATTCTAGAATAAAAGGAAGTTTAAGAACACAAGATGATATAATGACCAAATCTATAAAATAAAAAAATCAGATTATTATTCCAAATAATATAAATATTGAGAATGGAATGTGTCCTTACACATATATTGGAAAAGACTAAAATAAAGTATAATATCCTCAAACCTAACTGACAAGTAAACTTCTACAAATCCATCGACCTCTGATACATTTCTCATCAGGATATAATTGTCTAACTCTAAGATGATACATATTCTTAAAATGAAACATGATTTCCCACTATATACAAAAATAACCATGTCGTTTATATAGGTATGGGTTAATCCAATAACCTATTAGGATTCCCCCGCTCACCTCACATCGCATAGATAATTTGATTAAGTGGATTTTTGAGGTATTATATGACAAATAAAACTAACCCCAATATGAATACATAACCCATGCATGATCATCTAAGCCCATAAATTAATTTTATCACTATCAAAAGATAAACGCTTGTGAAAGATTCATGTTGCAACTACCCAACTGAAGCTTGGTCTAACCTAAATATAAATCATGAATCATCTACCCTCATGCTCAAATGAGGTATAACACACAATTACACTCATCCGATTATACATGATCATCATGAGGTATCAACTCACATCCACAAAGGATCTCCCATATAGTGTCACCTAACACACTCATCATCTCAACGCTCATAATGTAATCAAAATATAAAATGTTTGGTTAAAAAATAAAGGTGCTAAGGAATACAATATTGAGAAATCAAAGAGATACCAATCATTAAGATCAATTATTAATGAAAATTGAAAAAGAAACACAATGAGGACTCAAATAAAAAAATATCATAAAAACTATATTGAAATGAAAAAATGTGAAAAAAAACTAAATAATTGGGCCTAAATATATGAAATAACAATCCAGTTACCCATGTATTATCCCATATCATCTCACAAGATCCCATTGGATATTTTATCCCCACCAATATTTGATAACCTATAACTATATCCCATATATCTCATTTTATCATAGTTTCTAGATCCTACATCACAATAATAAATATTTTTCAGTTCACAATGATCCATTTGATCTTATATTAACAAACCATCAATAAGTGTGTGACACAACCATGGTCATACTATAGATAGATCTACGATGGATGTTAGTAAACCTTATCATAGGAGACCAACTACTCATCTCAAGTATCTCCAACTATCTTTCTTGGAGACTCATATTCTATAACTCCATGTTTGGATTCCTTCAGGGACTAGTGTAACTACTGTGACTATAAAAATGACTAGAAAAATCAATCAGTTTACTTAAAATCATTTAAAATCAATCACACTCTATGTAAGAAAGTATATCCAAAAGGATTTACTAGATGTCACCTCAAATAGGTTCATATGACTATCATTAGTTTTATCATGTAACATCACTATCCCATAATTACATGAATATTAATTCTATCATATACTGGCATAAGATAACATTTATTAGGTGGATACCCACTATCCTTTTATAAAAAACACTAAAGAGGGAACCCATTCCCCTTATAATTCCAGATCATGATTCACATAGAGGATTACTAGACTAATAATATTATTTCCTATGAATATATCCTTATTCATAAATTGAAAAAGCAAAATGACTATCACTTACCTCAAATACTATAGTATCATCACAATAGAAATTCTATGAGTACTAAGTATATCAGCCACTCATCAAGAATATAAAAACACCTCAAAAGTTGATGTTAAACAATCTCATCTGTTTTTTGGTTTATATCATTATTTTAGACATATCATATATTTTCCCACATAACCTAATCACAACTAATATAGTATAACTCAATCAATGCCTCATTGAAAAATATGAATCACTCCATGAAGTAATGGTTTTGAAAGAGTCCAACACTTTATAATTGTTCCAAATAGTTACCTCCCAATGTCCTGTGAATAATCAACTATAAAAAATACCACTATAAATCATAACTAAGTCTAACTAACCTATCACCTTAAGAAACTTTTCACATAAGGAAACTATATTATTGTGTATCATCATCTAACCATATAATACATTATTAGAGGTCATTAATCAAGATGTGTTTCATGGGAACACATAATTTATAAAATATTTCCACACAATCATGAGGCATATCAGAAAAAATCATTTACTAAAACTATACATCTTCACATTCCGTTAAAATTATTTTCCCAAACCACATTAAAAAAATAATTTCATATGGAATCACATGTTATCTTGCAAAACAAAGTCACTTGGAAAAATATTCTTGAATTTATCATTGGAAAATTATTTTATCGTTTTTTAAAATATCTTTTGAAAACCATTAAATTTAATTAAATTTTAATTTTAACATAATATTTAATACTAAATACCTTTAAAATCACTATATAAAGGTAAAATATTTTCCTTTGGAAAATAGTTTAAACTGAAAACATTTTTAAATTAAATTTAAAATTTATAAATTATTTAACTTTTTAAAAACAACTCTCAATAAAAAATATATATAATATGGGCCACAAGAACCAATATAATAAAGGTGACATCAGTAAAAGTCTTAAGAAGATTCATGAGCCTTATTGAATATTAGGTCATTATAATCCCATTCCATTTGTATATTAATGTAATTTTATACAATAATACTAACAATAAAAATAATAAATATATGAAAATGATATTCCAATATTTAATATAATAAAACAAAAAAATCACCACTCCCAATTGATATAGGCAACCAACAACCTAACATATTAGTTTATTTAATCGAAGATGAAGTAAATCAGTATAAATTAAAACATAAATTATCTAAACTATAAGAACCAATTAATCATAAAAAAACAAATTAAAAAAATTCTATATTATAAATAAATGGTTAATCAGTCACCGGATGGTAAGATGACACTGAAATATTATGAAACATGGTGTTGTACACTATTTATGCACCTTAAATATTAGTACATAAAAAAACCAAAATTTTAAACCCATATAAATGGTTATTTTCGGCCAAAATTTAAGGCATCTGTAAATAAATGAACTGATGTAATATATTAACCAAAATGGAATAAAATGGTGGGAAATAATCTATCATGAGTCACATATATAAAAGTACATTAAAGTATCATAATTATGATGAAATTTCACTATGATCTACCTGAATGAACACATAAATTCATAATGTGAAATAGCCAATTTTAGAAGAAAAGGAACAAATAGAATGGAAATATAAATAGAAAGTATAACATTGGATTGGATAAAGAAAAAACATCATATCTCCTAATATTAAAGGGGAAAAGTGAAGGGGGATAGGATATTACCCATTGATTCCACTTGATATAGAACAATGTTCTAGAAGGAGGTAAAATGGATCCCATAGAATAACAAACTTTCCCCTACAATGAAAAGGTAGGATGGGAATACTAGGAACCTAGGAGATTCTAACAAGATACTTGGTGGATCATTGGGTACTTGGTAGAACACCATCACCCACCCAATGGTCAGACCAATGTGATAGAGCCATTGGTTTCTCAACTAGGTTCCAAGTGTCACCAAATTAGGTACTTAGGGGGTGTTAGATCCACCTTTCAAGTTACAGTTCATCTAAAAACACCCAGAAAACGAATTATTGAAATTTTCTTCTAAAAATTACACCTATAATATTCTCATTTCCACATTTATAATATGTTTAAAAACATCCACTCTTAATATAAACTTAAAATTTTAAATTCAATCTCTAGAAAAATAAACTAGATTCCAACATTTCATATTGTACACCAATATGAAATTTAATGAGACTATAAATTGGATATTTTTTTTGATCATGTAGTCTTTTTTCCAAAACCATGAAAATATTTTTCTTATAACATAAATGGTATTACATTTATGATCTTGATAAGAGAGACCAAGGAAGTGTATAAAAAACCCTGGTTTAGTTACATATGATATTCTCATGTACTTTGAAAAATAATATGTGACATATTAAAATTGATGAATATAATGTGATGTATTCATTATTCTTGACCAATTCTTAAGGGATAAAAAATGTATGACTCGATTAGTACAATATTGAAATGTTCAATTTCTCATGGTTGCACCTAATGTCTTATATGAAAGTAAAATATGATTTTTTGCTACCTATGAGATACATCTAATGGATATATATATATATATATATATATATGATTTTACTTGTGATCATGTAAAATTATTTTTTATCATGAGTTATACTTATGATTTTATAGAGGCCTCTATTACCTAAATTTTTTGATTTTAGATTTCATAATAATTTTCAACACTAAAAGTGTCCATAGTGTGTAACAAATGGAAACATGGATGATAATTTCTTATCATAAAAAATATTTTAAAAATAAAATAATGATTACTGATAACTTATCCAAATGATTTTTTATGACCTAAAAAATGTTTTTTGATACATTATCATAAATTGTTACAAATGATGTTTCGAATGGTGCAATCTGTATAAAATCTAGGAGGCTTTAGGTAGGTTAGATATTCATAGATATTTGTATTCACTAAGTTAATATAACAATATCTAATATTAAAATATTTTTATATGTGATATTGTGATAGAAGAACATGATATAACTATATCAATAAAGGTGATATATTTTTGTATAATAAATCACATATATAAATATATGCATATCATTTAAAGTGGTATGCATGTAATATAGTATATCACATTTTTTTATTTTATCTCTTCAAAAAAAGATTCAAATTTTTTGTTTACCGTCATTAAATTATATTTATGGGAGTTATATATAAAAAGAATGAATTTTTAAATCATTGGACATTTATGGAAAAATTATATTGAGTAATTAAATATATTTTACAAAATGTATAACTCTTAAAAATATATGAAATATTTTTGGCATTTATACTATCTTTAGAGAATCCAAATATTTTATATTATAAATATCTATCATATTGTATATGTGTGTTTTTTATATTTAACTCTCCAAATATTCAAGAACAATTATATATATTTCCTTTGACCTAAGGTTTTACCTTACCATTAATTTTTAAGGAATCCATCCAAAGGAGATTGGATATTTTCATGGATGGGGGATACCAATGGAGATGGGAGTCCTTTAGATACTTCATTAGACATATATAAATGGTATTTTTTGAAGGAATAATTATCCTAAAATGTTATATTATTTTTTATGGATTGTTCATCATAAACATTTTATATAAAAATTTTGTGGAAATTGGGATTTTATGTTATTTTATTACTTTTAGACATGGTAGATGTCATAAAAAACCAAAAAAACACCCATGTTTCAAGTGTTTACTTGATATATGAAACACAATTTCATTAAATTGAAAAAAATTTGTCTCTAATGTCTAAAAGTACATAGTACTATAAATATTAAAAACTACAATGATATATACATTTTTTAGAATAGAATACATATATATGTGTGTGTGTGTGTGTTATTATATAGAAATTATAGAAATATAAATGCAATTATCCATATAATGGTTGATGAATGAAATGTGGAATATAGGTTTAATACTTGAATTGTGTGATGAAAAACGTGCTATATTTTAATTTCTTAGATTCAAGATGAGTGTTTGTTTCTCATTTAGGGAATTGGACATAAAATTTGGGGTTTGAGGATGAAACATTTTTATTTTTAAGCTTTTTATTGTGGTTTTATAGAGTGTTTGGGAGTCTACATAGGCTCTAAGGTTATTCAGCATATAGTTTAGAAATATAAGTGAAGTCAGGTGCCCAATAGGGTGGAATTTGGTACTAATTATGTTGGTATTGTTTTTATAAAGGATGAATTATGGTTATTTCCTTTGAAACTCTCATTTATTTCCCTTTTTCATTATTTATAATTCATTTATCACTTTAAATTTGAATTCCCCTTTATTCTTATTTCTTTCTCTCTTACATATCCTCCAATTTCATTCTAATTAAATGGTGAACAAAGTGTGTTCTTGATTCAAAATATAATATAATATTTCAATGTTCACTTCCCATCTCCCTATATAGTTTTAAAAAACTATTATATTTTTATGCTTTGGTATTTTGATTTATGATCTCTCTTAGAATGGTAAAATCACCTCCATGGATAAATAATTATCTTAATTATTTAAAATAAATACCTAATGAATCTTTTCATGTACATTTTTCACTTCCATGATTCAATGAGATATATATAGATTTTTACATATAGATTTTTTCAATTTTGAATGAAATAAATGGATATTAGGGTGCAGTTAATTTGGGATTTATATTGTTATAATATCGAGTATATTTAAGTATTTATCTAACCTATATTTACATTGGTATTTAGTATTATTTAATGATGATGGATTTTTATTATTAATTTTTTCATTATGAAATCATTTTCATGGTTAATATAAGAAGTTCTTATCTTCTCAAGTATACTATGGTTATCATTGGATATTTTATTGGTTACCAAATATTATGGTTGATGGTGTTAATCCTTTGGGAAAGTCTATGGAATTTTGTTTTGATATACCAGACACTTATTTTACCAAAACAATATGAATGTACAAACTATAATTTATGAATAATGGTAGGATTGTTTTTAAATTATTTTTCTTTAAAAAAATTACTTTTCTCAATGATTTTATATTATAATAATACTATATTATTGATTCAACCAGTCCATTTCTTATAAAACTAACTTAAATTATTATTTCTATTCTTACTTTGTATGATATGATTTTTTATGTAAATGTTGAACAAGAATGAGTGGAGTTAAAAATTACAAAAAAAACAATTATATGGTCTTCTATATATGACCATATATAGAATTATATATGATAAATTTTATATTTTTTACATTTACAAATACTTATATAGCATAATTTATGGTGTTAGATATATTTTTTCATAAAACTGAGGTCTAATAATTCCTTCCTTCATTGTATATATATCTCATTTACCATGTTAAATAAGAATTATTGGAAACATACAACTAATACATAAACATGACTCTTATTATGTTTTTATACATTAGAGTATACATTTATGAGACTTCATATTTTATGTTATGAGATCGTCACTTCTGAATTTAATATATGTTAACTATAACTCATGATCCATAACTAATATTCTATTTTATAAATGAATTTATAGTGATATATTGGTTGGGATATTTCACACCCCTCTCACTCAAAAGGTACACCTTCATGGTCGACAACAGAGATAGAGAGATAATGATGAATGAAACCTTTCTCTAATAAGCCACAGGTTGGAAACTATAACTAAGCATAATCATATATATGGGAGCCATTACCCTAAAATATATTTGATAATTATGATCAAGATGATAAAAATCTCACAAAAAAACTCTTGCGCACAAAAAAAATGATGAAAAAATATTACATGATGTGATTCCATACATAACTGGATACATATGAAATGTTAATCAAAAGGAGATAAATCCCCTAATGTTACCATAAAGCTATAATATCTCCTAATCAGCACGTAAAACTAGAAATGTCCATCTATATCACCAAAAAACCCCTACTGATCTGAAAATTAGTTTATGTATAGATAGGGTGAGCCTAACATGTTTACTTGGTATGATCCTCAATAAAACCACTCTTGTAAAATGTAAAAGAACCATACTAAATTCCAATTAATAAATAAATGAAAATAAATCCTCACCTATACAATTATAATATTCATTTCTCAACCTCACAGTGGATCACGCACCAATTTTTGGACATAAATATATCTCGTAATACCCCGAAATTCTAAAGTATAACATTATATTAAATAGTGTTTATGACACTTAACACCAAGTATAAAAGGAGAATAAATTAACCTAATAAATTGAAATATATGTACTGTCTTCAATAAATATAATATATTCTATATCTTTTATGCACACAACATTGAGTTAGCTTGAATTACACACAAGAGAAACCTTCCTTAATATCTTGCATTACACACTATACAAAGTTTCACCAAATAACAATGTATTACTAAAATATTATTATTTAATATAATATGATATAACTGAGCCATTAGGTTAGGGATTATGAATAGTATTATCTAAATTATGAAATTTTATATTTTATATAAAAATATAAAATTAATTAATTGATTATCAATTAATGAGAAATGAAAATAAGAACCAATTGGATATAAAAAGAAAATATTATTATTTTTATGCTTCTAAAGGAGTTTTGTATTAATATATAAAATTAATTAAAATTAGTTAATTATTTTAATTAAATATATATATTAAATATTCAAGAAAGTATTTTTTATATTCATCCATTAGGTTGGATAGCCTTAATATAAAAATAAATGCAATTTTATTCATAGAATACTATATTTTTATTAAAGTATTTTTACCATATTTTAATGGAAAACCAATTTTAAGTAAAAATTTTGGAACTTTTATGGCTTATATATGTCATAATAAACTTCATATTTTAAAACAGAACACAAAAATTACTCTAGGGTAAATTTTTGATATTTTTCTATGATGTTTCATTCTTTGATTAATAGTGATAAAAACTGAAAATTAATACAAAACTACTTTTTCATATAATTTATTTATAAGGATAAATTATGTTTTAAATTTTTTTAAAATTTAATTATATTATAATTTTATAAATTAATTCAATTTATGGCATTAGAATTCATTTCAATTTGAAATTGAGTACAAAAATATAACAAACCTTTGGACATTTTTACCTTAAAAACCTGCATTGTCATCCTGTTTGCAGGATTAAATTTAAATTAATTTATACCACTTTTGTGGATCAAATTTGGAAAAATAGATTCCATATTTGGAATCATCATAATTTATAATGTCTAATAATTTCAATTTTGTTTTTGAGAAAATATTAGTGAAAGTAATAAAATTTAATTACATTGATTAAGGTAATTTTAAGCTTAATAAGGAACTAAACCTTAATCTTAATGGAATCAATGACTTATAAACATGTCTAAAATCAATTTGATGTCCCTATTTTGGCCCCTCCACTTCTAATATTCTATAATGATCCATTTTAACACTTTTTAAATAATTTAAACTTGGGTAACACACAATTATTTTCAAAAATACCAAATGTGTCATTTCCCTTCACTATAAAAAGGAACTCAAGCCTCCCCCTTCCTCGAACCCCTCAATCCACTTTGGATCAACCCATGTCATGAACCATCCCAGGATTTCATCCAACCCAACACCAAACCCAATCCACGACATCGACTGAAGGGCGTTCCTGATTCTCACAGGCGTGAAACTAGTGTCGTGCATCAAAACATACAAGTGTGAACAATTTCAGCCCAAATAAAAACCATGATCAAATAAAATGAACTGAGCAAGCCACAAGGTACATCCAAAAAATAAAAACTAAAAAAATGAAACTAAAAAAATGAAACTAAACCACCAAAAAATGATATTCATGTGACCTTTTTGTCACCTCCAACCAAAAGACCAGACAGCTTCGTGAGCCAGCTCGAACCAGGAAACCTAAACTAGAATATAACCTACAAAACAAATAGAATCTAAAGACACCAAGAGGTACAAGTATGGTGTGAGGAAAAAAAGCTTAGTAGGAAACTACTAAAGAATCCAGGAATTTTCCTTACCCAAAACAATCCATAAAAACTAGTTATAAAAACATTTATAAAAATATGTTTTTCAAATTTCATTAAACAAACATAGATTTTTTATTTCATAAACCAAAACACCCCACCTTACATTTCTAAAATGAATTACAATTTCACAATCAAAGCCCAAACCAAATAATAATAAGGGTGTACTGAAAATAAATAACCAAGAAACTAAGTACTAAAGGATAAAAAAAGAAGATATACATAGTAACCATGGGTGATCCTAAACATCCCTAGATGACCCCTATACGTGCTTGTTTTGGAACCACCTACCGGCGTATGGTGAAGCCCCTAAGTAAATAACCAACTGGATGCTCTATCATAGCCTCACTAGTGTCACAACCCTTCAGGCCTATCTATAACTCCATGAGGGTTCCAACCCATCTAATTGGGGTTGGTAAGATATCATCACTCAATAATATAAAAGATTCCCAGGAACCCATGGTGTTATAAAAACTGTGTAAGTAAGAGGCTAACACATGTGTGACTCATCTTACCTGTCATCACTGCACTTGCCTACCCCAAACTTGGACACCAATATAGGATAATCCGTAAGGAAAATACTTCTTGTAGAGGTTTCCTATATATAAATACATATACATAATCTTATCAAAACAGTTCTTAAAAATTTCATGGTTCCAACATATCATTTATATTTATAACGCTGCATTCATCAACCAATTTAACATTCCCACTCCTTTTTGATATACAATGCCAAACTAGCCTTTACAATCCCCAAAATCAATTCCACATTCAAAATATCCCCAAACAAAGATAAAAGATTATAAGGTAATTAAATATTCTAAATGGACCCTTACTTTCTAAAAACAGTTTCACCTCCTACACCAATTCCTAGCCAAGGTTGGAAATATACACAAAATGAAAAAGGATTACCAAAATATATTTTAAACTATTTGAAAACCAAATATCTTTTATAAGACACCAAATGGTACATAACATATAGTACAATATCAAATCCACGTTTTATCATTTGGAATCCATGGAACCATTTTACAAGAAAAGAAGAATGATGATAAGATGGATACCCTTTTTAGGAAATAAAAGTTCAACGAAAGAATTACATTCCATGCCATTATCATTTGCAAGCACATCCATGTGTACACTCTGTTCACCCATGGATGTGTCCACATACAATGGCATACAACAAGAAATTATCCCTCAAACCATTTTAAATGAAACAACACTTTCCTTTCAACTAGTTCAACATACCAGTTTATAAAAATTACAATATATCAATGAAAATAATGAAAACAATTTTCACAAACCCACCATTTTCTTTCAAACCATACCCAACCCTTTAACACCCTGAAAAACCTTTCTGAAACACTTCACCACATCCCTCAAGCCACAATTTCACCAAGCCTCCCATACAAAGAAAAATTATAATTCAATAATTCTACCACAACAAAATTAGGGGTAAAAATTTATCAAAATATCCAATATTCACTTCAATGGATACATAGAATTTCAACCAACACCATAAGTGCACATAAAGAAATACATATTTCATGAATTATGTGGAAAACCTATTATTAACAATTTAAACCAATAAGGGAAAGACATAATAATATAACTAGGATTATTGGGTAGGTAAAAATCATGTTTAAAAATTAATCCAAAGAACTCAAGAATCAAGGGATTTCATTGGAAAAGAAAAATCATGGAAACACCTACCTCAATGGTGGGAAAAACAATGAAACCTTCGGGGAGGGGAGATCTAAGCCTCACAAACCAACTGCATACCCTATAATCCAAAGAAACACAACCCACACAGCAACCCTAAAATCTAGGGTTCATCCAAATAAGAACCTAGCCAAGAGAGAACCATAAAAAGAGAGGGGGGAAGAGGAGAAGAGGAAACCCTAAATAACCACTAACCTTTAGTGAAATATTTCCAAAAAAAAGTGGCCCAAAACGATGGAGAACAATGGGGGATCCCATTGGTCGATACCAAATTGGTATGAATACAAATGAGAGGTGGAATCACTTAAATCAGACTTTTTGGTTAGAAGTTATTAATCCTGTAATGGGTTGTACGGTTTTACAACATGGTTTTCTAAACTGTTCACAAACTGTTCGAATACTACTAATTTTTTTTTCAACTTTGTAGGTTTAAGTTGAATGGTGTGTGAAAATTGGGATCAACCCATGTGACCTAAAAAATTGACCAAAATCACTCAAATGACACCCCAAACACAAGGGAATCCCTCCCAATTATCCTTTAATTATTTAAACACAATATAGTGACATCGTGGGTGTCACAAACCCTCCATCATGCCATTTTCTCCCAAAAACACTCACAATAACCCTGAACAGGATTTGTAGAAAACCAAAACTATAGAACCAAAAATGATATTATTAGACACTCAAGACAAACCTCAACCAAAAGATCTAATATTAAAAAATAAATCAAAACAAATGAAAACCATGGTCGGTGTGTGATAATTCTCCCCACCACGAATACTTTCTAACCCTATAAATTCACCCTGCCATAAGATAACCAAAACATGAATCCATTCCATATCAAAGCCAAGAGAAATCATGAACCCTAGTGTGACTACTCACTCCACAAGTCACAGCCTACCGATAAAGATGAAACCACAACATAAGAATGAGGATGAGGGGAGAACACGAGAGGGTTCTACCAACAATAAGAACCCAACTAATATGAATAAAACTTAATCCCCAAACAATACCCTTACTCCAACCAGAAACTAGGGAACTCCACACATGAAGTCATCCGACATTCATATCATGATAAAAATAGCACCACCTCTAGAGCATGATATTTCTCCCATAGGATGAACCCCAACGCTAAGGGAATCTCACGAAAAAAACTCAAAGAAAACTAAAAACTCCATCATTTGATTCCAAAAAACTTAAACATCTAAAAACAAGCACTACTAAAATCGAAAATAACCCAAATAAGGGTCATGAACACTTAAAGAAAAAAAATAGAACAATTCTAGAATCCATGCTCAGATGAATAAAATTACTCATATTAAAATAAAACAAGTCCATCAGACTCTTACAACTAAATGATTAACTTAAATCAACAGGAAAAGAAGAACAAGAAAACCTTATATATTTATGACCCAATATGGAAAAGAAAAATAGGATGAGGTTTCACATGCCCTCGATGTTTCCTGACTATGCATGAGCTTTACCCCAAGACATTTGGTTGGGGCTCTGATGGATAAATCATCTCCTGCCTCACATTAAGGTAAAAGAATACGTCAGTCACAACGTTGTCTTTAGGCGAAGTTTCCTAACAAAATTCTCTAGATGACCATGATAGCCACAATGTTGGAAAGTCATTGGAGGGATATGAAATGATAGTTTGGAATTCCCAGAATGGAAACACTTGTGGCATATAACCAAAAATCCTGAAGAACTAGAAATTAGATGAAATGGAGGAGAGTCTTTTGAAACAGGCTCACACCCTTGTCTCAAAATGGGGAAACCCCAAGAGAAACACGAGGCACCAGATTGCCAACTGCATGTGCTACGAAAAACAACTACCTTTGGAGTAAAAGAATCCAACTCCTCGAAGTGTTCAACAAAATCCTTCACCATCCCCAACCTTATCGAATACTCTTTAACTCTCCCCTTTTTTCCTCTTCACCTCCTCAGGTATGAACCATAGGACAAGGACATACTCAAACACATACCACATCATCCCAACTTGTATCAATGGTGGGGGAAACAATGACCATTCTACCAAAGATGGACCCTAAAACAACCCCAAAACAGCACAATCTCCAATGACCTCGGGAGTTCCCAATTATATGAAGACACAACCTAACTTTTCAAGCTACAAAACATCCTATAACGAACCATGATCTTCCAGAAATGTAGACCACACTTGATTAGAATAAGAAATTGGGCATGAATCACTAGGAATTTTGCGGACTTTTTTGGGTGGTATATTCTGATCAACATCAAATTCCAGACACAAAAATCATCATCCAATCAAATCATTAAAAAATAAATATCATTCCAAATAACTACCTCGCACACCAAACACCACAAAAACTACTCTAAAATTAACTTTAAAAAATCACTATTTCATTTCAATTTCAAATCCTCCTTATTGAAAGGATAGTTTCCTAACACAAAACCCACCATTCACAAAACAAACCCCACCATCTAAAACAAAAACCAATTTCTAGAGTTATTTTCCTCTTTCACAAATTATATTTGAAAAACAAGGCCAAGAAATTGATTTTATACACCCACACGTGGAATCATATGAAACTTTACACATGTGTTCATCCATATACATCCACCCAGGACAACACACATTTTCTATCCACACCCTCACATGTGAAAATGTTTATAACGTTTACCAAGGGTTTCACCCAAGCCTTTTTCATAGCAATCTAAAAGTGCATCAAATTTTAAAACCCCAAAATTTTCATTAAAATACATTTTACCAATCCAAAACCATTTGAAAGAATTATTTTTTCTATTTTAAATCCCATGACCATTTCAAGAACCCACTCCCACTAATCGGATCTAGAATGAAACTCAACATGCACCAAACTACAGAAAGGTGGGACAAGCGTTTTCCTTAACCTTGAGACATGGTTGTGGTCAATGCCCCAAGTAATCTATAACACAAAGAGGACCTTGAAATGTGTACTTGAACCCCACATGGGTGACTATTCCATGTGCGATCACAATGTGACATTGGTTCACCACCATTGTCATCCCTTAATCCAAAACAAAGACAAAAGGCTCAAATACTGGACTACCCCTGGTAACTCGTGGATTAGTGCAGGAAATAGTTCTTAATGCTCTCATATAACCAACCTATCAAGTTACCACAGTCCTTATCATCTTCTAATAGACACCACAAATACCAAGAACCTACCTCTGATACCATTTTGTCATAAACCAGCCTAGGATGTCATCAAAACTGATACTCAACCCGGTCTGCAACAAGGCCTTAAGGGCATTCCCGGTTTCCAAAGGCTGGAAACTAGTGTTGGGAATAAAAACATACAAGAAGGAATGATTTAATCCCAAATAAATAACCGAGTTCAAATTAAATGAACTGAACAAGACATGAGGTACAACCACAAATTGAATTCTAAAAAAATGAAACTAAAACAAAAATACTAAACTGCCACCAAAAGATCTCTATGTGACCTCTTGGTCACATCCAACCACAAGACCAGACATCTCCAAGAGCCGTCTAGAACTAGGAAACCAAAACCAGAAGATAACATGCAAAACAGATCAGGTCTACCGATAGTGAGAAGTACAAGTAGGGTGTGATAAAAACAAGCTCAGTAAGAACCGCCAAAGAATACGTGAATTTTCATTCCAAAAAATCCCTTAAAACTAGTTTTAAATACATTTATAAAGGTTGTTTTTTCACATTTCATTAAAAAATATCTTTCCCATTTCATAAACCTTCACATGCCACCTTCCATTTCTAAAACGAGTTACCATTTCACAATCAAAATCCAAACCAAATAATATTATGGTTGTGTTAAAAATAAATCATCAGAAAACTATGTGTTGAGGGATACAATAAGAAGATATACATAGTAACCATGGGTGATCCTAAACATCCATAGAAGACCCCTATACGTACATGGTTTGGAACCACCTATCAACATATGGTGAATCCCTTATGTCAATAACCAATTGACCGCTCTATCCTTGCCTCACTAGTGGCACAACACTCCTGGCATGTCTATAACTCCAAGAGGGTACCAGTCTGTCTAATATGGGATGGTAAGATACCATCACTATATCATCTAAAATATCCCCAAGAACCCATGGTGGTAGAAAAACTATGTAAGCAGGATGCCAATACACGCATGACTCATCTTACTTGTCATCAAAAAACATACCTACCCCAAACACAGACACTAATATACATAAAATCATAAAGGAAAATCCATCCTATAGAGGTTACCTATATTTAAAAACATAAAAATAAGATAATAAAACCTTTCTTAAACATTTCAAGGTTCCAATCAAGAATTCACATTTACAAAACCACATTCATCACCCAATTTAAGACACACACCCCTTTTTGATATACAATTCCAAATAGTCCTTTACATTCCCCAAAATCAATTCCACATTCACACTATTCAAAAACAAAGATAAAATCTTACAAGGTAATTTAAGATGACAAATGAGACCTTAAATTATAAATACAATTTCACCTCATACACCAATTCTAATTCAAGTTTGGAATCATACACAAAATGAATAAGGATTTTCAAACAGGCTTTTAAAATATTTAGAAACTGACTCTCTTTTATAAAATTCCAAATGGGCCATAAGCTCTGGAACAATCATAAAACCAATTTTTCCCATTTAGAAACTATTGAACCATTTTACAACAAAATAACAAAGTTAATTATATGGATAACCTTTTTATGAATTCAAAGTTCAAATAAAGAATTACTTTTAATGCCATTATCATTTGCAAGCCCATCCATGAGTGCACTCTATGGATCCATGGATGTGACCACATCCAATGGAATAACCCAAGAATTTCTCCACCAAACCATTTTCAATGAAACAACACCTACCTTTAAACTATTTCAACAAACCATTTTATAAAAATTACCACATATCAATGAAAAAACTCAAACCCATTTTCACAAACCCATCATTTTCTTTAGAACCAAACCCAACAATTTAACACCATAAAAATCCTTTTCCAAAACACTTTACTACAATCCCCATGCCATAAGTTCACCAAATTACCCATAAAAATATAAAATTACAATCCAATAATGCTACCAAAACACAATTAGGGCTAATCATTTATCAAAATATCCAATCTTAATTTCAAAGGATATATAGCATTTCAACAAACACAAAAAGTGCACATAAAGCAATACATATTTCAATAATTAATTTGAAAATTTATTTTCAACAATTTTATCCAATAAGGGAAAGGCATATTAATCAAACTAGGTGTATTTTGGAGGTTTGAATCATGTTTAAAAATTAATCCAAAACACTCAAGCATAAAGGGTTTTCATTGGAAAGGAAAATCATTGATACAAAAACCTCAGTGGTGTGAGAACACAATGAAACCTTTAAAGAGGAGAGCTCTAATCCCCATAGACCAACTACACACCCTAGACGAAAAATAATCACATCCACACATCAATCCTAACATCTATGGTTCATCCAATCATGAACAAATCCAAAAAAACCAATAAAAGAGGGAAGGGGAAGAGGTGAATAGGAAACCCTGAAGAACCATTATCATTTGGTGAGAAATTTCCCAATAAGTGTCCCAAAACAATGGAGAATGAAATGGGGGATCCCTATGGTCAATTCCTAATAGTTAGGGCTCTGAATGAGAGGTAGAATCACCCAAATCATATTTTTTAGGTTAAAATATATTAATCACATAATGGGATGTATGGTTTTGCTTCACGGTTTTGTAAACCATGTGTAAACCATGTGAATGCTACCAGAAATTTATACAACTTTGCAGGTTTATGTTGCACGATTTGGGAAAACAATTCTCAAATCATGTGACCTTAAAAAATGACCAAAAACCCTAAAATGAAACCCCCAAACTCTAGGTAATACCACCCAATTATCCTTCAATGATTTAAACACAATATAGTGACAATGTGGGTGTCACAAACCCTCCACCATGCCATTTTATCCCAATAACACTCACAATAACCATGAATAGGATTACAAGAAAACTGAAACCACAAAAACACAAAGAATTTTGGTAGACACTCAAGGCTAACCTCAACGGAAATATCTAACATTGAGAAATAAATAATATCAAAAGAAAAGCATGGTTGGCGTGTGACAATTCTCCCCACTAGAAATATTTTCTATCCCCATAAATTCACCCAATCAAAAGTTAACCAAAACTCAAATTCATGGCTAATCAAAACCAAGAGAAACCATGAACCCTCGGGTGACTATTCACTCGACAATTCACCCTCAACCAATCAATATGAATCCACAACATATGAATGAGGATAAGGGGATAACATGAGAGGTTTATCCCCACAAAAGAACCCAACTAATACGAACAACATCTAAAACCCAAAAATTACCCTCACTGCAACTACAAACTAGGGAACTCCCAATAAAAACACATCCAAATTCTTTATCATGAGAGAAAAAACACCACCACTATATATTGAAATTTACCCCACAGGATGAACCCCCCAAAACTAGGGGAAAATTGTGAAAAGAACCTAACCAAAACCGAAAACTCTATCCATTAATTCCACAATACTTAAACATCTACAAATGAGTACAACTAAAGTCAAAACTAACCCACACAAGGGTCATGAACACATAAATAAATGAATTAACGATTTAAAATCCATCATTAAATGAATAAAATTACTCAGATTATGATAAAACAATTCCATCAAAGTCTTAAGAATGAAATTATGTGCTTAAATCAATAAGAAAAAAACAATGAAACCTTAAAAATTTACATCTCTATATGGAAAAAAATAAGAATGAGATTTCACACACCCAAGACGTTTCCTGAATTCATGAAATGTCTACCCAAAGACCTCTGGTTGGAGCTATGATGGCTAAAGCATATCCTACTTCATATTTAGGTAAAAGAATCCTTCGGTCACTATGTTGTCTTCAGGCGATGTTACCTACAAAATTTCTCTAGATGACCCAGACTGCCATATTGATGATAGGTCTTCAGAGGGATGTGACATGACAATTTCAAATGCACAGACCAGCCACACTGGTGGAATACAACCAAATAGCCTAAAGAACCAGAAATCAGACCTAATGGAGGAGAATCTTAAAAACAGGTTCCTCTGGAACACCCTTGTATCTATGTGGGGAACTCTCATGAGAAACAAGAGGCCCCATATTGTCAACTGTCTGTGCACCAAAAACCAAATACCTCCATAGAAAAGGAAACCAGCTCCTTGAAGTGTTCAATATAAGCCTTTACCATCCATAAATCTTGTCAAATACTCTTGAAATTTCCCCTTATTTTTTTCTTCACCTCATTATTTATGATCCATCAGACAAGGATGAACTAAACACTTACCACATCATCCCAACTTGCATCGATGGCGTGGAAAGAAACACCCATTATACCAAAGACGGTCCCTCAAACAACTCCAAAATTGCATGAACTCCAATGACCTCAGGCATTCCCAATGAAATGAATACACAATTTACCTCTTTAATCCACACAATTTATTTTAATGGGACATGATCATCATGACCACAATCGATATGAATAAATAACTGAGCATGACTCACTAAGAATATTGGGGACTTTTATGGGTGGAATATTCTAATCCCCATCAAAACACAGATCCAAAAAAACAATATCCAATCAAATAATAATAAAAAAAATCTCACGCCAAACAACTGGCTCGCACACTAAACCCCAAAAACAGAACTCAAAAATTAACTTTTAAAAACATCACTATTTCATTTCAATTTCAAAACCTCCTTATTTCAAGGCTACTTTCATGAATCAAAACCCACCTTTCACAAAAAAATACCCACATTCTAAAAATAAAAACAATTTCATAAATCATTTTACTCATTCAAAATTTATATTAGAAAAACAAGGCCAAGACTTTGATTTCAAACACCCTGCCATGGCATCCTATGAACCATTACACATGTGTCCATCCATTTCCATCTACACAGGACAACACACACCTTCTATACATACCCTCACATGTGAAAACATTCATAAGGATCACTAAGAGATAAACCCAATCCTTTTTTAGTAAACAAAATGTAGACCAAATTTTCAAACTGTAATAATTTCCTTTGAAACCCATTTTACCAATCCAATGCCATTTGAAAGGAATCCATTTTACATTTTAGAACCTATTTTCATTTAAAACCCCACTAAAACTAACTGAAACTAGAATGAATCTTAACATGAACCAAACTACCGAAAGGAGGGACCAGAATCTTTTCTTAACCTGGATACATTATAGTGGGCCAAGCCCCAAGTAAGCCATAACAATAAGAGTACGTTCAATCATGTACTTGGACTTCACGTGGGTCACTAATCAATGTGTCTCAAGACCCAAGTTTGATGTACATATACATTACATTTATTTTTCAGAATACATAATAAATGACATAAAAAGACTCCCAAATACCGTATTAGTTTAGTGTATTTGGAAACATAGAATATAATCTTTTAACTTGGTGAAAGATCTTCAACGTCTTCCATAAAGATCTTCCCCTTTTCTTCATACCAACAACATTTATTTATATCCTGGGGAAAATAAAACATAAAAATGCGGAGTTCAATTGCTTAGTAAGGGTAAACATGAAGAACATAAAACAAAACATAAACATAAAAATGTAAAAACCTAAACATAAATTTTGAATATCGAAATCAAGAGTCATGAAATAAATCGTGGCAGTATGTAAAGCATTGATCATAAAGAAATATTAACAATGATAAAATAGAATTGGCATAAAAATGGAATTGTGGAAAACAAATAAACACATAATATGATTTCCATAGTAGCCAAGGCATTTCTTCCAAGATCATCATATTGGAAAAAGTCCACTACTGAACCGGGATTACTTGCCATTCCAACCATGTATTAATGAAACAGTCTACTTTCCATTCCATCCCTTTATTAATGAACTGGATTTACTTTCCATTCAAATCATGTCTATCTCATGAGAGATAAATCTTTACCCAATGCATTTTAGGGAGATATAGGTCCCACCAATCTCATAATTAAATCATTCATACATGTTCCACAAAAACATAAATCATTCATCATAGAATAACCAATTAAATAAAATGGGGTTCTTAAGAATCATTCCATTATAATAGAATCCATATAAAATATCATAACATCATTAATATAATAAAATCATAGTAATAATATGTATAGAAACACAACCCTATTAAAGATCATCATCTTAGATGGAAAATAATTTTCATAAAACACCTAGACTTAATTCATGAGGAAAATATCATTCTTCAAAAATGTTTTCTTTTCTCAAGATGCCATGATATTTTAGAAGAAAGTATTTTAATTAAAAAATAAATTGAAATATTGTATAGGATGATTCATGTAAATAAGGCATCACGAAACTGTAAAAATATATTAATTCCGTATAATTTAAGAAAAACATTCTCCTCATACTTTTTCCAGAAATGTCAAAAAGTACCTCGTATTGTAAACAAAAGAAATATTACTTCCATAATATGTAATAAAAAAAATAATGTGTGAAAATAAATTTAAAAGTAAAAATAATCATATTAAATATTTTATGAAAACATTTTTAGAAAACATGGACATGGATGATAAATATATCCCTAGTAAATACTTATGTGTAAACAATATCAAGTAAAAATGATATTACAAAATTATCCCTTACCTTAGGTCTGATTTCATCTGTATGTGTATGAAACTCTTTTATAGTGGGTTTAAACATATTTTTAACTTGTAAAAAACTATAATAACATTTATTACAACATATATGATTCCCTTATGACTTTGTATTACCCGTTAATTTATGAATTCCATGTTAAAGCAATGTTTTGGGTAATAATTGTTTTATTTATCATACATGTTTTGACTTTTTATTCTTGATATTTTTACTTAGATCAGGATTTAATTACATCTATAATGTAAAAATTATTTATATATCATATATATTCAGTATATAAATATATATTATATATATATAAATGAAATGGAATACACCGTTCATAGAGATCGTAGGTCGTACATACGCATGATCATTATTTCTGTTTCCATATTGAATTGAATGAAAGAAAGTAAATGATATATATATATATATATAAATGCAATAGAATTTTTATTTCATATATTTCATGATTATTTGTTCTATATACTTTATAATAATTCATGAATGGTTAATGTGGAAAATGAATCTCATCACGTTGTGGAGATGGTAAGTCTTATGTATGCACAAGAGACAATATCATTCCCTTAATTGTTAAATTGAATGGAATTGGATGGAATATTAATTATATATAATAATTATAATGTTATATACATTATTTAAATCCATTATACTAAAAAGTATACTCATCCAAATTAAGTATTTTCAAATAAAAATTTACAGCTAAGTGTGGAGACGATAAGCTATACGTACGCACACATTATGATATTGTTATTTGTTGGATAGTTAAAACAAGGTATAAGGTTTTAACATAATTATAATAAAATATCATAATGTAGAAGATTCTATACTTGTTACTTTATTATGGAAACAACTTAAGAAGGGGGAGTAGAAGAAGAAAATAATTTTGAAAGAGTTGATAAAACAATTACCTCTTTTTCATGTATCTCATTTCGATGTGCACAAAAGGACTCTTTAAGATAGCTTTATTCCCAAAATGTGTCCTATATAATGAGGTTTTGGAAGATGGGAGGAGATTTGGGTAGGGTTTTTCAAAGAAAAAAGTTTTTCAATGTGTGATTAAAAGAGATGGAGAGGATCCCTTTTACAAGAGAGGGGAGGGGCACCTTTGGAATGTCTTGAAATATTAATTTATTATAAATTTATTTTTATTTTATAATGATCCCAAACTCATTTATTTATAAGATAATATTATTATGGGTCGAAATCCTCTCAACCAATAAAATTTATCTATGTTTTTATTTTATTTTAAACATTATCATTTTGATTTATCCATATTTAATCAATTTAATTTTGTTTGTGGTAATAGTATTATAAATATTAAATGGTTATAAATATTTACTTATGTGTTGTAAATTGTCCATAATTAGATAATTTATGATATTTTAGACTTTATAATTTTCAATTTGTAATTTTTTTTAAATAATTTAATAATTTGTTATTTTTATAAAATATCAATTGTGTCAGCTTTAACACTATTCTTTACTCGACTTTAAATAAAATCCACACAGAAAGTAAATTAGAACCAAAATATTCAAAACACTCCTAAAATGTCATAGTAACCTAGAAAATTCATAGAGTATATTAATTAGTTCATATAATATTTATTTTAATATTTTTAATACCATTTATTTGATATTTCTATTAATAAAATAATTTCTACATCACAATTGGGTCATCGTTAGTGGTAATTATATAATCTCTAAAAATTATAAATAAATTAAATTAATGTTGACAATTCCATTTGATTTCTGGAGCCTATTTATGTTTGATGTTTTATCAAGTTTATAACTACTTTAAAATTATTATACTAATAAGATATATGATAGTGACAAGTTGTCACATTCATTTGTTTTAATTATAATTACATCACTATAATAGATAAAATTCAATTAAATGAATCAATTCCAACCCTTATTAGATATTGTTTGAAAACCAGAAAGTGGGTTTTTTAGATGAAAAATCTATCAAAATATTAACATGTGTTTATTTCCAATTCAAATGTGAAATTAAATAAAATAAAAAACATGGGATTACATTATAAAAACATAATACAATTACACTTTATAACTAATTAGAAAGATAATATAACTATATAAATAAATTATAAGGAAATGTAGTTTTGAATTAAAATGCATTATTTTTTTCACTATTCATTAAAATAGGAATTTCACCGAGAAAATACCAAAGCTTCAACCATGGTAAATTTTGATTTCCCTCTTCCAAATAAGAAGTTTATTATGTGAAATTGAACTTATAAAATTGTGAAAAACTAGATTTAAAAAGGGTCCACCATAAAAAGGCAGTAAAATTTTATTTCTTTGAAAAATAATTCTCTTATCCGAAAAATTGAATTTGTTCTTATATCATGTCAAGAAAATACATAAGATAAATGTTAATGTTATATAGAATTAAAAATGTGGTTAATAATTTTCATAATTTCTAGTTTATATACAATTAAATAATAATATTTTAATAATATATCATTATTTAGTGAAACTCGGTATTGTGTACAATGTAAGCTATCGGGGAAGGTTGCTCTGGCGTGTATTACAAAACCAGTCAATGTTGTGTGTAGTGAAATCTTCCTTTTGTGTTACATATAACATAATCCTAACATAGTTCTTTTATACATGGAACAAAATCTATAATTTCTATTGCGTGAAATGAATTCTATCAAAAGAACTTGAAATTGTGTTTAACACAAGCCAAGTATAGTGTTGCGTATACTACAAGCTAATATGGTGTTGCGTACAGGGAAAGATAATCTAGGTGTACTATAAAATACAAGAAATAAAAGAAATTAAAGGGAATATATCTCATAAAATCTTGGGTTGTTATAATGTGAGATCACAATGTGACACCAATTCCCTCCACTATCACCCCTCAATCCAAATCTAAGACAAAAGACTCAAATACCGGACTACCCCTCTTATCTCATGGATTAGTGCAAGAACGAATTCATGACGCTCTTCCCACACCTACCTATCAAGTACCAACAGTCCTAATATCCTTCTTCTAGACACATAAAATATCAAGAACCTCTCTCAGATACCATTTTGTCATGAACCATCCTGGGATGTCATCCAACGTGACACCCAACTCGGTCCTTGACGTGGCCCGAAGGGCTTTCCTGATCCCCACGGGCTGGAAAATATTTTCAGGCATCCAAACATAAAAGAGGTAATGATTTAATCCT
The DNA here is from genome assembly GCA_963277665.1 of Viscum album. Taxonomy (NCBI): domain Eukaryota; kingdom Viridiplantae; phylum Streptophyta; class Magnoliopsida; order Santalales; family Viscaceae; genus Viscum; species Viscum album. Next base: position 1,881,193,825 of record OY728161.1, read on the forward strand.
AAATAAACAACCAATATAAAATAAAATAAATTGAACAATAAACGAGGTACAAACACAAATTGAAAACTAAAAACAAAATGAAAATTAAAACAATGAAACTAAACATCCAACAAATGATCTCTATGTGAACTCTTGGTCACCTCTAACCACAAGACCAGACAAACCTAATATCTGGCTCAAACTAGGGAACTTGAACTAGAATACAACATAAAAAATAGATCGGGTCTACTGACATTGAGAGGTAAAAGTAGCATTTGAGTAAAACAAGCTCAGTAGGAAAACACCAAAGAATCCATAAATTTTCCTTTCCCAAAAAATCCATTAAAAATAGTTTTAAATAAAATTATAAAAATATGGTTTTCACATTTCATTAAAAAAAATAGATTTCCTATTTCACAAACCAACAGAAACCACCTTCCATTTTCCAAAACGAATTCCCATTTCAAAATCAAAACCCAAATCAAATAATAATAAGGTTTCTCTAAAAATAAATAAGTATAAAACTAAGTGATTAAGGATACAACAAGAAGATATAAAAAGTAACCATGGGTGATCCTAAACATCCTTAGAATACCCCTAGACATACTCCATTCATAACCACCTACTTGTGTATGGTGAATCCCCTAAGTCAATAACTAATTGGATGCTCTATCTTAACCCCACCAGTGGCACAACCCTCTGGGCCAACCTACAACTCTAGAAGATTACCAGCCCATCTAATCAGGGATGGTAAGCTACTGTTACCTGATCATCTAAAATAGGCCAAGGAACACATAGTGGTAGTAAAACAGTATAAGTAGGGGGCCAAGGAAGGCGTGACTCAACTTACATACTATCACTGCACTTGCCTACCCCAAACTCGAAACCAATATATGATAACCCTTAAAGGAAAATCCCTCTTATAGAGGATCCTATATATAAATACACATACATAATATTATAAAACATTTCTTAAAAATTTCAAGGTTCCAACCAGGCATTCATAATTACAAAGCCACATTCATCACCCAATTTAACACACACACCCATTTTTGATATACAATGCCAAACATGCATATACATTCCCCAAAATCAATCCCATGTTCATTCTATTCAAAAACCAAGATAAAATCATACAAGGTAATTAAATATTCCAAATGGGCCCTTACTTTATAAATACAATTTCACCTCCTACAGTAATTCAATTCCAAGGTTGGAAACATTCAAAAAATGACCAAGGATTGGCAAAAGGATTTAAACTATTTGGAATCCAACTATATTTTATAAAATGCAAAATGTTTCATAACCTCTAGTAAAATCTCAGAACCAATTTGCCTCTTTTGGAAACCAGGGACCAATTTTGTAAGAAAAGAAGAAATATTAGAAGATGGAGAACCATTTTATGAAATCAAAGTTCAAATAAATAATTAGTTCCAATTCCATTATCATTTTCAGGATCATACATGTGGGCACTTCATGCACCCATAGATGTGCCGACATCCAATGGCACACCACAATAATTTCTCCGCCAAAACGTTTTTAATGAAACAACACATTACTTTAAAATCCTTCAAAAACCCATTTTATAAAAATTACCACATATAAAATAAAATATTCAAAAACATTTACACAAACCCACCATTTTCTTTCAAACCAAACCAAACCCTTTAACACCAAGAAAACACTTTCCAAAACACATCACCACAACCCTGAAGACACACGTTCACCCAATCACCCATAAAAAGAAAAAATTACAATCCAACAATTCTACCACTACACAATTAAGGCTAAAAATTTCTCAAAATAACCAATCTTCACTTCAAAGGATACATAACATTTAAACCAACACCAACAGTGCACATAAAGCAATAAATATTTCATGAATTACATTGAAAACCTTTTTTTAATAATTTCAACCAATAAGGGAAAGGCATATTAATCTTATTATGTGTATTAGGGAGGTCAGAATCATCTTTGAAAATTAATCCAAAGCACTCAATCATCAAGGGTTTTCATTGGAAAGGAAAATCAGGAAAACACATTCCTCAGTGGTGTGAAAACACAATGAAACCTTCAGAGAGGAGAGATATAAGCCTCACAGACCGAACACACAACCTAGAATCAAAAGAAACACAGTCCACACAACAACCAAAACACCTAGGGTTTATCCAAACAAGAACCAAGACATTTGATAACCATGAAAAGGGAGAGGGTGAAGGTGAGAAGAGGAAACCATGAATAACCACTAACCTTTGGTGAGAAATACCCAATAAATGTGTCCCAAAAGATGGATAGAGGGGGGAGGGTTCTTATATTCGATACCCAACATGTAGTGCTCCAAATGAGAGGTGAAATCTCCCAAATTATATTTTTACATTAAATGTTATTATTGTTGTAGTGGGATGCAAGGTTTTGTTGCCCGATTTTGTAAACCATACGCAAACCATACGAATGCGACTGGAAATTTTTTCAACATTCCAGGTTTATGTTTCATGGCTTGGACGAACCGTGATCAATCAATGTGACCTAAAAAATTGACCAAAATCCCGAAAATGACACCCCAAACACTAGGGAAGCCCACCCAATTATCCTTTAATGATTTAAACACAATATAGTGACATCGTGGGTGTTAAAAACCCTCTACCATTCCATTTTATACCAATAACACTCATGATCACCATTTATAGTATTATAATAAAACCCAAACCAACAAAACACAAAGAATTTTATTAGACACTCAAGACAAACCTCATCCAGAATATACAACATCGAGAAATAAATAAAAATAAATGAAAATTGTGGTCAGGGTTTGAAAACTCAGATTTACTAAAATAAATCATCAAAATCCCTCCCCTAATCCAAGAATCCTCCCATTATGTAGAAATAAATACAAGTAATCCCTTTGGTGAAAACCAAAAGGAGTTACCCAATTAAGAGGTAACATCATTCCTTAATATTTTTAGTTTTATTTACATTATCCACTCCCAAAATTCTCCTTATTATATTCTTATATAACCAAACCTGTATCCTAAATATACTAAGATATTTTAATTTTAATTTTTTGACCTCCACCTACACACACTTCCATCTAATGGGAAATGAACATACTGTTTCTATGTACAAGGAACTACTGCCTCATGAAATGATGACTATTCATTTTTCATTTAACATCTCTCATGGTGGGAATTATGATGGAAACTCTATTTAATTATATGATATTTATGATATTTATAATTTATTTATTCTTTTTTATTTTTATTTATAGCATTCTTTTATTTTTTCTATCTGGTTCAAATTTGATAATATCGTTTGAGAAAGTGTGGATAACCACCCCTACAAAGCGATGTGACTTTTTCATGCCATACATTGAATGTATACAAGATGTTATTAATAAACCTATGTAACATATATAACATATATGACGTTGGAATTATAATATGCATATATAATTTACTTTTAATTCTTTCAATAAAACAAATAAATAAAAGTAGGGTTCATGCGTATGTTCTTCCTACCATCTCCCTGAATGGTGCATTTCATTTATTATATACAAACATTATAGATTATTATAAATACATATATAATGAATATATATGATAATTAATTCATGGTTTAGATTCTATATATTATGAAATCATGATCTAATTAACAAGAAAAAAAATTGAAAAATTAAAAACATACTTGAGAAAACTAGTCAATGAACACCAGAAATTGTTAAAATAATGAAAGAGTGTTAACAAAGGGGTAATGAAATATTGAAAGAAGTTAATATATTATATTATAAATAATAATATGGTTCTTTTAGAAGTTATTAACATATTTTTAAATAATATACAGGAGGACAAATACCACATAACAAAAGGAGGGCTAAGGTAAGGGAATATTATCTCCATTTACATTCAATTGATACTTATTTGTTATTATGCACCAATTAAATTTTATTCAGTATAAATAATACATTTTTCATGTTATATAATTAATCAGCTTATTATTATGATATCATATGTTTTATTTAATTTCATACCAATTCAGATATTATTATTCAAATGTTTCAATGTGGTATGAGACACTTTAGAATGTTTAAAGATTACTCTCCTCAATAATGTTCTTAACTGGGGAATTATTGATAAATATGTATCTTTTAATCAATAAATATATTTGATAATTAATATTCTGTATTTATCAAATTGATTATTTTTTATAAGGAATTATTTGGACATGAAATGACTGGTGGATTCTATACTTTATATAGCTCCTCGATGCATTAATAGGTTCTCATGAGATGATTAAATTGGCCGATTAAACAGGTTTCTATCTATAGTTTTATACTTTCCAAAGTATAGATCAAGAGAGTATCTGTTATCATGTTACTAATACATGATGTCCAATAATTAGTCATTTCATTCAAAGATATTTCATTTATTATTCAGCCATTATATTTTGCGTCAACATATCTATAAATACATTTCAATTTTAGTTCATTGATTAAATGAAATGTGTTTCAATTTCTTACCTTGGAATATTTATTTTTCCTTATATAGTTATATGAATGGAATGTGTTATTAGTTATTTACCCATATAAGTTAAATTATTCATACTGATTAATAATTTATTATGCTTTATTTACTCTTACAAGACATTTTATCTCACCCTTATTAGGTTTCTTTTCCCTATGTTATAAAGAAGAAATGTTTGAATAATAATTCAAGGGTGTAGTTTATTTCATTTTATTTTGTATGGAGTTTTTATTTACTACTTCCCAATATATTATGGGTATCAATTATGTAATATTCATTTCTAATACTGTTAAACTTGTCGGTCCTTCAAGATTTGATTCCTTGTAAACATACCAATGTAATAAAATAATGCATCAGCTCCATGATTCTGGGGTCAGGGCACTACATAACCACAATATTGAGAACATATATATATCTGTGTGTGTGTGTGTGTGTGTGTGGAAATGTGTACCCCACAACCAATTTCCCTTTGGTTTTACACTCTATTTTCCCAACGTCATACCTCTTGATCAATTATCTCTTCCACATATAATCCTACCTGGGACTCTTAGACAATCATATCATATCATGTACCTCATGAAACACATAATAACATTCACATCCTATATATATTAAATAGGATTATTTATAGAATCCACCACATCCTATTTATAATGTATTATACTACAAGCAATACCATCCTATATACAACACAACAATAATAATATTTTTTATACTACATAAAAAATTAATACAATCACAATATCTTAAATCCATCACATCCCAAAATACACATGTATGGGAAATCACCCCAAGAATACCTGCATGTAATACTGCAGGTAAAGAGAGAGTTGGGTAGAGGGTGCAGTTAGCCATCTTTATCCTTATCAACCTAGATGTTAGGGAAAACACCCCCAAAACCTTCGGTTGTTAGTTTCCATTCCTACATGGGTTTTATGGGTATGAGATTTATATATATATGTATATATTTATATATATATAATATATGTAACTCATAACCACACATAGGGAATCCTTGAAACTGTATAATCATCAGATGTCATCGTCACACAGGAAACTCAGATTCCACTTCTAAGGTCTATATATCAAATAAGAATACAAGTAAAAAATTTAATACCAATTAATTCATTATACATTGCATAATATTACTCCATTTCTTCAAAGATTAATATTTTAATATTCTATGAAAAGTTCCAGAAACAGTATTAATCCTTTTTTATTTTCTCTAATATATCACTATCAATTGTAAGAATTAAGAACCAAACCCATTATTTTATTAATTTAATGTTATTGTGAATTCGGGTTCTCTAAGACTCGGCCTAAAATACTACTTAAAAGATGTAATCTTAGTGTATAACATCCAACTATGATCCACAGTTGGAAATTAGTTATATAAATGACATTTACCCATTGAAAATAAAGTAAGATTCCATCCAAAAAATATGCATTGATGGTATATATTAACTCTAAACTCACACTAATGCACATAAAATCACATCAGGTATATTATTATAATATCCTCCCATCTAGAACCATGTGCAATCATCATCATCATAATCGGATCATTTTTGCTCCACCATCATCATAATTAAGACCCCATTCCAAAACAATAATCATTCGGGCAATAGATTCAAAAATCCCAACCCATTAATCATCTTCAATCCAATAATATTAAGTTATCAATCATTCACATAAATAATCTACATTATAGATAATACCTACATATCATGTAATGGTATGTATTTTTTGAAAAATTATTATTGGATTTCAGGTTATGGATTTATATGATGGATGTTTATAGGCATTTAGGATAAAATATTGGAGTTATAATTGATATTTAAACTAATAGGGGATTTTGTGGTGTGGTGAGGAGGTTTGTGACATAGGAACCTATAATGGTCTAGATATTAATTTTTATGGATCTTTTATCTTCATCTAAGTTAAAGTGTATATATTAAAGGGTTATATTTTTTATTCCACTATTGTTTTTAGATTTTATTTAGTGTGGCTAGGTGTTTATGGTTAAGTTCTCCTAGGGTAGTCTCCTTGTGATGTAATAGATGTTGTCCAACATCAAGGTCTGAGCGGTATATTTTTAAAGACCTTTTAGTTTATAGGGTAGAGGAATTGTGGTGATATGGATTCTTTATTTCCATGTATCTGGGTAGATAATATTATTACATTATCCTGGTAATGATATTCAGAATCTAGTTGATCAAGGGTGATTATTTTGTGGGATCATGTTATATTTTATAGTATAATAAAAAATAATCTACTTTGTAATTTTATACCCCTTCAAACACTATCATCTTATAGTATTTTTACTCAATTCTTGGGTGACTCATTAGTTTTTTTAAGAGTCAATTAACCATCTCATTGTGATCTTTTATTTTTTTTAAATAGAGATTGGTCATTTTTAATTATTAGGTGAATAATTTATTTTCCTTCCCAATTTTCACTCTTTCATTGTTCTGGAGATGATTGGGCTGGGGTATATGGATAGTTTCAATATTGTGGTCAATACAGATTAATATAGGGTGTTTTTTATAGGATGTTGATGCATCCTTTGTATGATATTAGTCATGAGGATTTCCATTATTTGTTCTTTCCTTGTGTAGTGATTTGAATTCATTGTTTCATGTTGTGTTATAACCCTTTAAAAGTATATTCATGGGATTTTATAATTTTTACATCCAATTGGTGGATGTTATGGGTCAGTTGAATAGGTATAATTAATTGTCTTTAACTAAAATTGATTTAAATGGGGAGTAATCACATGTCCTTGATATTTTTTCAATATTCCTTATTATTATACTTTATTATTGCTATTTATAAATATAACAGTTGTAGGGAACATTATTTTAATTGTGACTCTTGATAATTATGTAGCACTTTGGTAATTGCTTGACTGAGCTCACAATGCATACAAATTTCTAATAATTAATATATGGTTAATGAATTATTTTCCCAAGGAAATCTAGACTGTGTGATAATAAATATTCTAAATAATATGTTTCGATATAAAATTCCTTAAACTAAAGTTGTGGTTGTAGTGATTTTTTAAGTTTTTTGTTATGTATTTATATTATTGTTGTATTTTATTGTGTTTTATTTGGATTTTTTGGGGTATTTTCTGATGATGGTAATAGATGGGTATGAGGTGAGTTCTTTAGAAGAGTGGATGCATTTTTTTTCATGGGAAGTAATGAGGATTTATTTGAAGTAATTGATTTATGAGGTTTTTGTTAGGTGATTATTGTGGTGATATAGTTGGGTTGTGATGATGTCTTGGAATATGATGTATTGTGAAATTGGTGGACACGGGGTTGATTAATTTTGGTGTGGTTTGACTATGTTGGTTTTTTAATTTTATATGGTATTAAATTGAAATCCAAAAACTAAAATATCATGGGTAATGATTTTAACAAGAATAGAATCAAATTTATGTGTGATAAAAATGATTTCATGGGGTGGGGTTAAATTAGGAAGATAAGGTTTAACAAGACCTAACAATTTTTCCAAAACCCATTAGATGGCCATATTTAGACTCTTATGACATTATGATCTATTTTTATGAGTTTTTGGGACACTTTTCTTTGAATGTGACCAATATAACATGTTTATTAATGAAAAGGAAAAAAAAGAAACCTTCACTGTCATTAATATCTATAAAACATTGGGATAGAAACAAAAAATATATTTCAAGTTATATATATTCTTCTGAAATCTAAATTAGTTTTTTGTCATGATAATTTATTTTAATTTTTTAGTTATGAAATAATTACTTTAAATGCTTAATAAATGTCTGTGCCGGAATTATTTAGTTAATAATTAATTTGAATAATGATACTGAAAATATTAAAAGTGATGTGAAATAAATTAATTATGGAGTGAAATTAATTGTTTAGATGATTAGATATTTTTAAACCAGTATGAACAAAATATATTTTAAATTCATCATTGTATTGGTATTTTTAAATTAAAATTAAGCGAATAATACCAAAATTGACATTATTGTTATTTTATAATAAATGATATTTAATTAAATGAATTACAATTACTAAAAATCATTCCTTCTTCTGTGAGATTTATAAATGTCAATAAATATTTTCTATTTTTTATTAATGGGCCAATTTTTCATTTATAATTATTATATTGACCCCTAAATAGAAAAATACTTTATTGTCATAGTTAAGGTTAAAATGATGTTTTTTTCACATTATATGCACTTGTGCTAAAATTAATTTTATACACACATAGATTTTTTATTTAATAAAATGGATTTATTATTTTGAATAACTAAATATTAATTATATAATAAAACTTATTTTAATTTTATTCTTAAAGGATAAATTACCTAGGTAAATAATAAGTTACAAGTAATTGTGGTAAAAAATAGTGTAAAATTGATTAAATTTAAAGACTATGGAATAACATGGAAAAGATTTGTTTATTTTTTTTGGAGGTGTGTATCTACCACATAGACCATACCATATATTATTTATATATTTTTTTACCCACATTAGGTAAGAAATACCTCCCAATATTGAATACTTTCAATTCGTTACAAGAATTCTAGTCCTCCTCAACTATAAAAGAGCACCCACCTTCCCCCTTATTGAAAACTAAAAACCACTTTCGTTCAACCAATACTTACCAAAATCACTTATAAACATCCATCCTGGAATCCTGGAATCCTTATCTTGTGAATAAATCCAACTAAATAATTCTTTAGTGAAAACCTAATGAGGATACCCAAAGAATAGTTAATGTTCTTTAACAAACATCTTTATTTTACTTCTTTATCCTCCTCATTCAATTTTTTAAACCATGATAATATATTAACCGAAATATATTAAATATAAATGGAATGTTTTTTTATTATTATTATGACCTAGAACCATCTTATCTTCTATCAAATGGGCTACAAAATCATTATTTGTGTGTATGGAGGATTACCTCCCCACTAACCGATTTTTTTCATTTTTACATTACTACCTCTAAGGGTCATGTCTTATGATGGATGTAATGTATATATATGATATATATATAAGAAAATTATGAATTTTGAGTCACTATATAATATATACCATATTTCTTTAAAATCCATAGGAGGCACGATAACATCGTTCATATGTGTGGCAGACTACCACACTGAAAATTGATATGATTCTCCTTTCACTAATGCTCTATATAGAAGGTGGTAAAGAATAATATTGATGTTTATATGTGGTATACAAGAAAAAATTATGACGTTCCAGATATATTCATTATTTATGAAGGATATTATATAATTTTTTTAATAGTTAAAGATGATAACATTATTTGTGTACTTGTGGACTACTGCCTTCACGAAGCGATGTGACTCTCTTATCATCACCACATCACATGGATGATATATATATATATATTTATATTTATGGAAATAATTTTTTAATTATTGTATCTTGATAATTATATAAAGGTAATATATTACTTACCTCCTTTCTATAATGATCAATGCAAAATATAAAATGTCACTTATGCGTACGAAGGGCCAACCATCTCTATAATCACAACTTGCTTCATTTTTTATTATCATGTTTCATGATTAGTTTTAAAAGTATAATTGATATAAAAAAATATGAAAATTATTTCATTATTTTTGTCCTAGATTTTATTTAACTATATAATATACATGAGATCTAGAACTTTCATGGAAAATATGAATGATAAAAAAAGGAAATTAACACCCAAAACAACGAAAAAATGAAATATTATTGAAAAAAGGATTGAAAATGTTATAAGATGATCATATATGATATTATAAATAATAATAATTTTTTTATAATTTAATAACATGATTAAAATCACTATACATGAGGTTCAATAATCTTCAATCAAAATGAAGCATAAAGTAAGGGAATTCATCTCAATTTACATTCCATTAAGTATTATTTTTTATTATGCAACAATTAACTTTTATGTGGTTTATATAATTATCATCATACATGTTATATCCAATGTTATTTCTATTTAAAATTACCATGTATTAAATGTTCTTGTTCAATCTCACTTTCTTTTGTGATTGTTCACTTTGTATTGAAAAAAATCACATTCTTGTTATCATTTTTCATTATAAATAACATTTTACTTAAAAATACATATTATTGTATTATATATTTGATTATTTCTTAAGTCTTATAACATTTTAACATATGGGGTTTTCTTTCATGGTTATTTGATTAACTGAGGAAATATTGATAAATATATATCTTTTACTCAATATGGATATTTAATGATAAGGCAAATTGACTCATGAATTAAATTGATTATTTAATATATGAGGAATGATTTGGACCTATAGTTATGGGTGGGGCCTAACATTATATAGAACCTTGATGCATCGATAGGTCTCACGAGACAATTCAATTGGCCAAATTAAATAGGTTTTAACCTATAGTTTAAAATTTCTTTTGAAGGGTCTTGATGGTAGAGGTATCATGTGTCTAGGACATGATTTCCAATAATTAAGAATTACCTTCATTCAGAGTTAATGTTTTATTATCCAACAGATTTTCACTATGATATTAACCTTGGATGAGTTTCATTTTCATTTCATTAAGTAAGTGGAATGTCTTTGATGTAATTTTCCTTTCCATATTGATTATTCCTTATTCAGTTATTTAAACGGAATGTGTGCTTGATTATTTACCTTACTATGTTGACTATTCTTATTGATTCATGACATCTTATTATATACTTAACCATTACTGATAATTTTATGTCACACATATTTTTTTTCCTTTCCCCAAGATTTGAAGGTGATTTATTGAATGAGTTTCAAAGATGATGAATTTTTACTTTTTTATTATTTATTTTCTTTTACTAATGTAAAATGGTTATCATGTATTTATCTTGTTCTCCAAAACTACTAAACTATTCATTCATTCATGTTGTGACCCACGGTACCTTTTCCAATGTAATAAAGCAAGGCCTTTGCTACAATCTACTAGGTTCAAGATTGTTATAGACTCTTTTAAAGACGTAAAATCAAAACAAAAATTGAAGTTAGAAGTATTACTATAATTCCTTTTAAAATTTTCAATATAATTAAATGGTTTGTGATGAGTAGTGAAGTCTTACGATGAATCCTACGATTAAAAAATACTTACATTGTGTCTTAAATTCAAACAATAATTCTTTTTTTTCAATTTTCAAAAGATTTCAATTATTTATGATAAATTCAAATAGTCAACAAAGACATACGATGGATAGAGTAATATAATAGACTTTAAAGATGAATTATCACCTTAATGTCTTATATTCATAACTTAATGACTTATGTTTAGATAAAATTCTTACGAGCTATAAAAATATTCTTACTCTCATGACTTAGCCATTTTCGGTGACCCCCAAAATCATAATTATATAGTATTATTTAGAATGGATTATTCTTTCTCCATTTCTACTATAAACATTTTCAAATCATCATAAAATATCCTAAACATATAATTTAAATTATAATAAGGATTAAAATTTCCTTTCAGAATATTTTTAATGTGTTTCAATATATAAAATACTCAAATAAGATTATTTTGGGGAAAATATTTTCCAACTCATCTGTAGATCGACTTCAATTAATCCTAAGACCATTATATTCATGTTATCCTTCATTCAAGAGTTTTAAAACACTAATTTCAATATCCAATATGTTTTTTTCTACTTGGAAAGTTTTTCACATCTTAGTATCTCTCTATCATGTTTTGAACATGATTTATTAATGTTATCCATATCCATACATGCATTATAGAACCTCTTTTAGTAGACATATTCTATATCTTTATATCATCCATTAAAACTATTGAAGTTAAATATTTTTTTATCTTCATCACTTTTCATATACTTGGATACATTCTCGTTAAATCACCTGATGTTATGGGTAACCCGCTTGAATCTATATATTCGCGTATTCAAGGATATTTGAATCCTCTCTTCCATTAACCAGGTATATGGTTAGTGAATTTAGTATATTCATAAGTGGGAGACATCAATCCATCACCCATCTCATCACCTTTTCATTATGACATTGAATAAAATACAAAAATCTACCCTAGGTAACTTCAGTTATGGATATTGATTTTTTCCACCAAGGAAAAGTAAAATAAACCCTAAACTTAAGGCTCTATCATTATTTGTATAAATAAATTAGAAATGTATTGTTAATCATAAACATTTCACTATCTGGATATGATGTGATTAATATGTGATTTTTCTGTTGGACCTAATACTTTTCATAGTTGAGAATGGAGACTTGTTAGTATTTGTTTAAAATCTATTCTGGGATGATCGGGGAGCTTTCAAGGATAATGGTATTATAATACAAGAAGTAAACAATGTTGAAAGTGGTGTGGTTTCCCAGTGTTTTTCCAAATTCTGAGGTCTAAAAAATTAGAGAATAGGGAAATGAGTTTTTTGATGTTTTGTGTAATATTGATGGTGGTTTGGAAAGTTGCATGCAAGGAAAGTTTCAGGATCATCACATCAATATATATATAAGGAAATAAAGTGAATGAAATATTTAAATATGCACAAAATTTGAGGTTGCATGAAAAAGAGTAACGTGCCTAATGCAATGTCAAAAATGGGTTTATTTCCCCAAAGAGAATCATATGCACACAGAGGAAGACACGTCAGAATCCTGCATATTGGGGCATCGAGGCTTATAAATTCGTGGATAACCCCATTGATGACTTAGAACTTTTTTCTGTAAAGATATGGAGTCTCTATTGTGTCTAAGAGTTTCACACAGTAAATCTTACGCACATGATGTTCCTTGAGTTTAAAAGGACCAAGTGAATCTTATGGTGTGGTTTCCTGAAAGATAGTGGTTGTGCTAGACAAATATTGTGTGATAATCCTAAAACATTTTTGCAAGAAAAGGTGTTTTGTGAAAGTGTTATATTAAGCTTCTATCAGTTTTTGAATATATGATTTGTTAGATCAATGGTTCAAAGTTCATCAATTTAGTTCCATGGGGAAAGCAGAGTCTCATACTAGATAGGGAAAAAGACTTCAATGAAAATATATTAAAGAGACCTTCAAGTCGATAAACTGAGTAAGACACCACCCAAGGAAATTAGCTAGGGCGAGTTGATGAAACTGTTCTGAGGGACACATTGTGCTATCCCTAAAATATTTTAAAGGTAGTGTGCATGGAACTTAGTTACAATGTTTGAACATCAGTACTCAAAAACTAGTGAATATTAGTAGATTTAGGTATGTTTGAAACAATTTTGGTGTATGATTCTTGGACTAGACCTTAGTGGAGAACCATATAAAATTATTGTGTTATAACTTTCCTAATGATTTTATTTTCTTCACATTCCCATCAAACAGGTTTAACAGGTTCCTACAAACATGGGAACAAGATCCATCACTTTAAAATAAAAATTTAACACCCTAATTCACCCCCCCCCCTCTTAGCATGTTACAAGGTCCTAATTTTCAAAGGGATTTTTTTCATATTTATAATGAAATTGATATATGTTATCATGAAGTTAATTTATAATTTTTGTTGTTATACTATCATGTTTATTTTACAAATTATCTACATAATATTCCATTTAGATTTACTATTCATTTATTAAAGTGGATGTATTTTATAAATTCATTATTTATAATGTCATGTCTAATGGTTAATATGTGTTATAATTATCTTTTGAAGCATAAGTAAGTGATCATTGGAAATTCCAATATCTAACACTATTAATGTAGGTAGTATCAACCCTCTATAAGAATTTGAAATGAATCAACCTAGGCCGACCTAACATGTCATCCAATATAGTCTTCCACAAGGCCCATAGCACATTCCGAATTTTCACATGCTGGATATAACCAATTGGGTATCAAAGCACAAAGCCTTGGGATTAATTTAACTCTAAAAGAATAATAGAACATCTCTCATGTATTAATAGATATAATTAACAACAACAGTACATCATAGACTATGTAGAAAATATTGAGACAAAAAAAACCATCCAAAAGGATAAACTTATAAAAAAAGACAAAAGGATTAAACCAATATAGAGTCTTTATGTGACTATATGTCACCACCTATTCAACACTCTATGAATATGATACCAATAAAGAGAAGACTTCATACCACATTATAACCTTCACATTGCATTTATCCAAAAAAATAAAATATGAATAAATCTAAAGGCATATTTAGGGTGTAAAGAAAATGACAAATAGGATACCACCAATAACCTATACAATTTCTATCATTATGAAACTATTAGTTATATCTTTAAATTAAAACAAGATTTATAAGTTAATTCATTTAATACACTTTACATAAAACATACATTGGTTTTTATTTCAAAACATATCATATTCAATGATACAATAATGTCAAAATAAGCATGAATGATTATTTAGACGACTAAAATTGTAATCATTTATATCTCAAAGGAATAAACATGGGAGCAAGAAAATTTAGTACTTATATGATACCATGAGTATGTAACAAAAATGGGATCTATCCTATGGGAATTTGTAACAATGAAAATAAAATGGATGCTATTTTAGGAATAATATGAATCTTAAAAATATAGAGTCCTAATAAAACATATCATATCACAACCATAAATCATAGTGGTTTTACACTAACTGTGGTTTGTATAAGTCAATAGCAAAAAACACCCAAGGTTCCAAAAATGATACCATGTTCAATATTTCCAAAAAATTTAATAAATCATGCTCATAATTTTACAAAATATTTTCACAAGCATTGAATTATCACTCTCGTTCATCAAAATATGTTTTCAAGTAAAAACGATATTTGATGCATTTTATCGAACACATGAATTGCATTAAATTATTTTTTTAATGAAAACTGTTTTAACCCGTCACCAGAGAAATAATTTTATAAAAAATCCTATTATATTTCAAATAAATTAATTTTTAAACCAAACATAATGAATTTACAAGAATGTTAAGTACATTATGTGATGAAACTATTATATAGATGCACATAACTCAAAAATTAGGAGAATTAGGTTGCCTTCAAAAAAAGAGATTGAAATTGAAGTGATTGGGTCCTCACATGACAAATACAATATAAACACCATAAATTATCCATCTAAACCATATATTGGGCCATCATACAACATATAGGGTTTTGCAGCATGGAGAAGATGAGAGATTGTTGGGAAAAAATCCCTCATGGTAACATTACAGTATTTTTTGGTTGATTGTGTTTGTTGAAAAACCAGGTTTCCATGGATAATTCTCGAGTTCCCAAGATGTTGTTGAAAATTCATGTTGACAAAGAATGATGAAGAAGGAATGGACGGTCTATAGGCGGTACAAAAGAGCAGTACAAGGTGGCGCCGTTTCCCAGTGTTTTCCAAATTTTTGGGGTCCAAAATTTGGAGTTTGGTGAGCATCGCGAAAATAGGATTTCCATGAAGATCATAATTAAATATGGAATGGCATGAATTTCGTAGAGATTGGATTCATGGTTTGGATTCTGCAAAGACCAGAAGAATGATGGCAGTGATTCTTCGCGATTATGACAAGCTTCGCAAACGGCAGAGGTTGAAGCGCATTGCGGTGGTGAAGAGCATTGCGAGGGAGCATTGCGGAGAAGATTAAAAGTAAATGATGGAATGCTTCATGATTACGATGAGCTCTGCGATCAGAAAATTGTCGTGGTACTTCGTGATTTTGAGA
This sequence comes from Viscum album, assembly GCA_963277665.1. NCBI lineage: Eukaryota > Viridiplantae > Streptophyta > Magnoliopsida > Santalales > Viscaceae > Viscum > Viscum album. Next base: position 1,881,210,039 of record OY728161.1, read on the forward strand.
GAATTCCGGCAGAAATTTCGGAGCTTCGCGATTGGAGATGACGTTGCGCTAACTTCACGTGGAAGGGTCGAGGTTCGGTAGAATTGCCAATAAATACAGGCCGACCTCCTCGAGAGATTCAAAGATAATTTTCAGATAAAATACTTTGCTCTCGGGTCGCAAATCTAGTTCTCCAAGGCAGTGTGCTTTGCAAAAGAAGAGCTTCGGGACGGCTATTCTAGCTCCGAGAAAGTCATGTGCTTCGCGTTGGCTCAGTGAGCCTCGCGAGGGAAGTCACATTACGATGACTTGAGCTATGCACCGGCCTAATCATTGTGAAGGCTTGAGCTTTGCAATGGTCTGAGCTCCACAAAATTTTGAGCTTCGCAAAAAGGAAGGTTCTTTGCGAAGGCTTGTTTGAGCTTCGCAAAATTTGGTGCCTCGCAAAGTAGGGTGCTTTGCGAAGGTGTTTCAAAAGGCAGTTGCCTAGTTTTTAGAGGCAAAGGGGTATTCAACATTGGATGAACTTTGAACTTCAAATAGAGAATCTATTAATGGTTGAGGATACATTCTTTCATGCAAATGAAGAGACCAATAGGTCTATAAACTATGAGTGGATCTTCTGAAGAAGTAGTGAGCTCACTTCTGTTGAGAGAGCAGTGAGTTCTCAAATTGTGAGTGGTTATAAACTAGGAGGAACAGTGAGTCCACTTCGAACTTCTAAATTGCAGTGCGCTTATAGTGTAATTGGAACATCGGCACACTGCTAGTGTATGCTCCATGAACATAGCCCAGTGAGGGTGAACCAAGTATAAATCTATGTGTCCTATGCATGCTTTAAAGTTTGTTCACACACTTCATTGGGAAGGATAGAGAAGAGGGTTTTGTCTAACATAAAAACAAGATCAAAAGGGGTAGTTGTTTTTATCTGTCATACCCTAATTCACACCCCCTATCAGGGTATCTAGCCTAGTGAACATAACATAGATCATATGTAGATCTAGAAATATTATAATAGATTTGGAGGAAATTAGAATATATATTGAAGATATCAACTATGAATGAAGGAAAACTGCTAAGAAATCAAGGATAAAACCCTCTAGAGAGTCAAAGATAGTATGGGTAGATCAAATGAGAGGTTAGGAGGAGATTATAATTTAAAAAGACTATTTATATCAGGGTAATTTTTAATTTTTTGGAAAACAAAACAGATTCCATGGTTAGGTCATACTTTTAGACAAACTATGTGCTAACCATATGGTAACCAATTACCCTTAAAAATGAATGTTCATAGTTACCTAGTAATATTCATATGGTTTGAAATACCATTCTTAATCTATCTAACAGACTCTATCCCAATTGATTTCATCTATACAGTTTAAATAGTGACTTGCATGATTTGAAAAAACATACTAAACCTATGAAAAACACCATTGGAACATATAATTTCATCATTCATGTTTACAGCTAAACATGAACAAACTATGAATCTTCTATGTTTCTCCCATAAATCCATATTCTAAGCCAATGACTTCCAAAATCCTTTTGAACCAAAAGAGATATTTACTTGGATCAAATTTAACCATACTAGTGACCCGGAGAGAATCATAGAATCTATGGACTATGCTTATGACAAGCCTTTTTCATGTTTTCCTATAAAAAATAATAATGTCTCAACAATAATTTCATAATTATGAAATTTTGTTTTTTGATGGTATTTTCAAATAAAAAGTTCAATTTTATTAGTGATATTTCATTTAAACTATAAAATATTATAGATTCACCATTAACCATTTTAGGAACACTTGGTTGTGTTTCCTTAAAGGTTGTTTCTTTGAAAGTTATCATATAATTAAGTTAATTCTCAATATTAAGGAGTAGGGTAAACCATGCCTTCTAATTTTTTGTGTTGGTTTCCATATATAACTATATCTAGCTTTCTATATTTGAGAATATTCGTTTGTTTTTATTTTTAATTCATGTATTAAATATTTATGGTCATATATTAGTATTTTATAATCATAAATTCTGATCATACAATTCCATGGTGGTTATTGTGTCAGATTAAACATGTTACTTGAGTACTTCTAGGAGACATGAAGCCAATCCTAGAATAAGATTATTAATAGGTTTTTTTTTACTTTTTAAATATACTATTATGTGCCTCTTCCATATTTCATGATGTGATATCATATATTACATCTCTAACATGAATGAATGATAATTCATGATCTATCATTAATCTTTGGTTAAGTAAACACATCGATGGATAGATAATTGATAGGTTGGTGAAGTGGGGAGAAATGGAATGGTCCTAAATTTTTTAATTTTGTATGCTAATTGTATTTGGTTTATAAAAAGTGGAATTTGAACTAAATTTCCCTAAAAGGACTTCATTCTCTAAAATTGATATTTTTGGTAAATATTTTCTCTTGAATATACTTTTCTTCACAAAATTATTTTTTAAAAACCCCATCCAATTCTATATATATTTATGTATTAGTTTTAAATGTAAATATAATATATATTTTTTAATTTAGAGATTTATTAAAGTGTAAAATAATTATTTTTAAAATTAAACTCTCTTATTTAGAGGGTTATTATTTCCTAATACATCAATTCAATGATGAAACCCTAATGGTGTAAAGAACTTCACTATTTAGTTGGTAGGTCCGAATCAATATATATATATATATATATATGTATATATGTATCTAATTTTAAAATTTGGTGAGTTCTATAAGTATGAATAGATTATAGCCAACACTATGCTCATTAACCTATCAAGTTAAATACTATATTATTCTTATTGATATACATTCCTTGTATAATTTCTTCATAAGTTAGAAATGAGTGACACATTGAGTATTTTCTATACCACATTTTATTTTTAATATGATTTTCTATAAGAATGATGTTAACCATATATTATTCCATGATTTTTTTCCATGTTTAGTTTTTTATATTCGTTATTTTAAGAATTATTTAATTTTTTACATATAGGTTTTCTTTGAAATATGTAATTACTAAGTCTAACATTGAATCACGGTATGTCTAAATATGGTTAGATGAAGCCTAATGAATCTTTTATACCATTATTTCTATGGGAATTATTGTAAATATGAATTAGTTTCTACTTCATCATAGCAACATATTTAGTATTTTTATTATGTTATTGTGTAATTATGTCATGAATATTTATGTGTATAGTTTTTTAGTTATATTTTATTTTTTAAAATTGTAATTTTCTAATGCAGGTACATTTTATTGGGTGTGTATTAATCCATTGATTTAGAGTACCCCATCATCTATTCCCATGAGATGGGTTGGTAGTTCCTTTAATCTAGTATACACCTTCCCTTTACCCTTAGTTTATGTATCAGACAATTACTTCATTGTTCTTTTTGATTTTTTATGGGAATCATGGGGGACTTGACTAGGTCATATCATATCTCGATCACTAGTCTTGATGAATATTTTTAAATGTAAAGACCAAAACCATGTGTATATAGAGTTAATTATTATTGAATATATACACCTATAAGATTCACTATGTTTATTATTTTATATTCAATTAACTATCTATAAATATATTTTAATATTACTATATAAATGAGTATACATGTTCATGGATACATATTCTTATTTACTACTATGTTGAGACACTATTGGTGGTACCATTCTATGTATGTATACTCACAACATGTATTGAAATTTTGGGGGATATATATTTCAACTTATTACATTTCAAGAATTTTCTAGAAACTCTCTTGTAGTTTGATAATATACCAAAACTTATCATGGATTTTTTTGGTACTAATTGAGTATTTAGATATTTATGGCATGCAAATATCATTCAGGCTATAGATTATTTCATGAAACATCACCCATTCTTTTTAGTTTTGTTTTTTTTGTGATTTTGTACATGTTTCTAGTATGTATTAATTTAGTAATGGTATTATGTTTTTAAATTCATTCATATATAAATATACATGTCTATTTTATATTTTTTATTATTTATTATACGTTGTTCTATTTTTTTATTGGGAACATCCAATGTGTGGAGAAATCATACTCGTTCTCAGGAAAATCGAGTCAAGGCTTATTGGCTTCATCAAATAATCATCATTATATATTTATTAAGCCTAGAATTTAAATAACCAAAATAGGGACCAAAAAGAAAAACAAGGCCTAGGGAGGCCTAAAGTAATGAAGACTATGTTTATCCTCTCTAATCAAGTTAACCCCCTTCTCCTTTCAATAAATGGGTGCTTCGAAAGCATGTGATGTTGGAGACCTAGTCCGCCACTGTAATAAAAGAAAGATGATCCACTACCCTATTTCCATTCCACCATATATGTACAACCATAATGTGGTTGCTAAGTATGGATCTACATTTTCTTATGATTTATTCTATCAACCAGGGAGTGGAGCCCTTTCCATGCATATATTCATGAATGATCATGGAATCATTTTCTACCTCAGTAAGAGTGATATTCTCCTAATAAAATAGGTTCAACCCATTGTACATTACATTGGGATCCTACTATATAGAGCTCTTGTGTCCATATTAGGTAGTAAAAGTAAGCAAGACAATCCCCCAGTAGACATTGAATCCTCAGAATTGGGAATTTATCCAAGGATCAGTGACATATTAAATTTTATATTGTATGGGTATCTCAATCATGGTCCTTACAATAATGGTATAATATTTCACTTCTGTACTAATATTTTTTAGGAAATATATGATTATTAATCCTAAAAATCAATGAGTTTTACCTATGGTAAATATCTTACCAATCATTTTGGATTTTAGAAAAACAGTATGTAATAATAACAAATTTATAGATTTATAGGGTTATGTATTCAGTTCAAATTAAATATATATAACCATTTAATTTCTTATTTATTAAATAAAAATAGGTTTTTTTTGAGATATTAAAGATTTGCAAATATCAACCTAGGGTTCTAAAATTGATTTTGCTTATATTTTTTATTTGAAGTTACAATATTTCTTTTTTTTCTCTATATTAATGAATTTGGTTATGGAGTTATGTAAATTATTTATTTTAGATTTTTTCTAATGATATTATCATCACTAATGACTTATTACATAACAGTTAAGAGTGACTAACTCTATTTAAGGTAATAAAAAAAGTAAATGATGTGAATATATTTTTTATTGAAAAATAACTTTTAAAAGAAATTGAAATAAGAAAATAATATTTATATTAAAATATGTATTCAAGAATATATTATATATTGATTAACATTAATAAAATATGGGGAAAATAATTTATTAGAGTGGCTCTTTTCATAGGTTATATGTAGATTAATCTTTTGAAAATAAGATAGGTAATTAGTTATCATTAATTTATTATAATTATTTTATTAACATAAGTTATATTTTTTAATGTAGTATTCAATAAAATGAACCATATAGATATCAATTATTTTTAATATATCATATATTGAAATGCATAAATTTTTTATATGAGTTAGGTTTTCTATAAAAATTATCCTTTGACTTTATTTATTTATCCATTGTTTTCTCATAAAGTCTTATAATTTGATCATTGTTTTTAAAGGATTTACAATATTAATATATGAACAATTATAACGATAAGTAGAACAATAAATCTTCAAATACCTATTCCTCTTGGTTTTTAGTATATAATTTGACTATACCATTATAATAAATGTGTTTGGAATGAAAAATTCAAAAATTTCAGGTGAATTTTGAATTTAATTCATCTCATTCACTCATTATAACTTTAGTGTGATTTTGATTTATAATATTCTTCTCCCAATTAAAATTTGTTATCTTGATAATTTAATTTTAGTTCATTAAAATTATATAAGATATAAAAAACCTAATAATTGTTTATTGGTTGTTCTAATTTTTTTTATAGGTTGACATTGGAGAGTGTGGAGGTATTGGGTATTTTTCTTTAATGTGGATAATGGTTATAGCTAATGATGAAATGTGGTTTTTATGTAAATATTTTTATATTTGTAATTTCAATTAATAAGGGATGTAATTGTGGGTGATGTTAAGACCCACCACCACTAGAACCTCACCAGGTCTAAAGTGAAGTAATGAGTGTCTTCCAAAGCCACCACCAATAGATCAAAAGTTGGTGAATATCACTGAGGGTACAGCAAACATGAAAAGAGAGGTATTTATAGTAAAATAGTATTTTAATAAATAAATTTTACGTCATAATATGTGAATAATAAACACATATCATTATAATACAAGCAAGAATCATATAGGTCTAGTATCTTTGAAAACATAGATACATAAACTACTAGTTCCTAAGTGTACTAAATCACAACCTGATAAAATACTAATAACTAGCACCCTTATTTGACATGCCATACTTAGTTACTCTCATCATAACTTGGGGAAAGAATACATAATAAAATGGTGACCTTAGAAAATCAGTAATAGTAAACAAGGGGTATATCAATGATCAAATGAGTATAACAGAAATATAATGGTATAATAACATGATCCTACCATTTGAAAACTATTCCCTATATATCAATGAAATTAATATTGAGTTATGTAATAATTCTTGGAAGTTAATTAGACAAGAATCGTAATGTAATAAAAGATAATGATCCATAAGGTCATAACATTATCATAAGACATAAGTTTTTGGGACACACATAGCCATAAAAAATGATTTCCTTAGTAGTAAAGGATCACTTATAAGACTATAATTATAGATTGGTTTTACGTCCAAAATAATCATATTATTCAAGTTTCACTCCCAAGTCTATCATAGTAGATATAATCCCCAAATGAAATTGGTTCACTCACCATTCTAATCTAGTTTATAACATAAGATAACAATATTTACCCCATGCGTTGGAGGGATATATAATTCCAATCCTATCCATAATATAATGAAAAACATAAATATGTTTAACAAAAGTACATTAAAAATTTATAATATCATATCCATTGAAAATAAATTTGTTTCAAAAACATTTCATCGTAGAATAAAATGTAAAAAATGTATCGGTTTCGTAAACATTTCATCGATTCATTATAGCATAACCTGTGGAAAACGAACCAGTTTCATACTTGTATTTTAGTAATAATAATAAATCATAAAGATAAATAAAAAGAATGGAATAATTGGGTTATATCTTCAGTAGGTCTTAATTAAAATAAAATGGCGTCGTCTTAGATAAAAAGTGTCATAAAAATATCACTTGGAATATTTTTTGAGTAAAATAACCACTTCACTTTGAAACACAATTTTAAAAACATAAAATTTAAAAAATATTATGGAAAAATATTTCTTTAAAAATCACCATATAAATATTAAATTTCATCCTCAAATTAATGAGTGGTTATGATGATAGTAAGTCATCTTCATGACATACTAATTAAAAGAAAACATTCCTTTCATTCCACTGAAAAAATTGTTAATAGTACCATATTTAAGAAAAAGAGTATTTCAATTATAAAATTATTTTAAAATTAAATAATGGTTAAAAATGAATTTTAAAAAATTTTGGGTAATATTAAAAACTTTCTTAAAAAATTTCTTAAGAACGTGGATACCAAAGAAATGGGTTTTTTGACTGAATAATGAAATAAAGGTGGTTTTCTATAAAAATTTTCTTTTGGAAATTTTATTAAATAGATAGAGGATAATCAAAGGAAAGCATTAATTTTTAAGAAATAGCCATACTAGAAGAAAACTTTGTGAGTTTTTTGAGAGGTGAATCATAATATTTCATCATCAGAAACTTGACCATAAACAATCCAATAAACTATGAGATTGTAACATAAAAACTTTACCGCTTATGAAAAATTTAAATAAAATGAACTATTAATGAATAACATCAAGTGTAAATTTAAATTTCAAGAGAAAAATGATAAACATGATATAACATATCAAATTGAAGTATATACACCTCAAAAAATAATATAGGTTCATGACATAAAATGTGTCACAAAGAAAATAAATTAACATGATAACCCTTACCTCAAGTTCTAATTTCATGAAAATAAATATAATATAATGTATAATAAATTAATATTTATTATAACTATATAATATAATAAATTAAATAGTTAATATCATATATTATACATTTTATAACATTTCAACACCCACTTATCAATAATTTTTTATTAGAATCGTCTTTTATGGGTGTTAATTATTTCGTTTATCATGAGTATTTTAGTTCATCCACTCTAGTTCATGTACGTTGATCATGGTTACATAAATTTTAAAATTTTAATAATAATGTAAATATCATATATATTAATTATATATATACATAGAGTTATCCATAAAATTTATATATAGATAAATGAATTACACTGTTCTGGGAGACTGTAGGTCGTACGTACTCATAAATATTGTTTTCACTTTCCAAATAATGGAAAAAATAATGGTTAATAATTATTAAAAATTAATAAATCTTTTTTATATCAAATATATATACAATAATTTTATCATTATTACCATCTATATAGAATTAAAATGAGAAACAAATCACATCACTTCGTTGAGGTTATAATCAACGCGTACGGACGAGCGACATTATCATTTTACAAAAGAAGTGAAGGTAAAAAGGTAGATGTGATGTTATAATTCTAGATATATAATTATTTATTAAATATCATATATATAAATTAAACTCATCATAATACGCTTCTATAAATTATGGTGATGAAAGAAAAATAGTATTGCTATATGGGGATGTTAAGACATATGTATGAATGTGGGATACTTTCACTTTCCATTTGATGTAAAAAAATATGGATAATAGTGATTTATTAATAATAATTTTTTATATATTTGATATTGGAATTATTATTTTATGATAAATACCATATACTTAGTAAACGTAAATAAGAAGTAAATAAAAATTGATCTCTTAAGGGGATTACCTCTTATTTGATAGAACTCCTTTAGATAACCTATTAAATTATAGTAATGTCATTCCAAAGAACAATGCTTAAAAATTTCAATATATTTGAATATAAGATTGGATTTAGTTTTAATACCATAATAAAATATTATTTTTATACGTTTGTTAGGTCTTTTAAACCTTATATTTTAGTTTAACCCCTTAGATAGCCCATTTTAGTCTTAACCATGGTAACAACATTTTCACTATTATAGGGTTTTAATTTTAATTATATGGTGAATATTTACTCATAAATGGATAAATGAAGACATTTTCATACATCTATTAACATATTTTGATAACATTAAGAAATTTAATAAAATATTATTTCAATTAAATATAACTAATGTAATTTTTTATAACATACATTTAATTTGACTTTTAATGACATCAAGACAATGATTGATTTTTTTTAAAAAAAACTTTAAAAAATTACTAATAAGTATTAATTATATAATATATTTCAGTACACACTTGTTTGTTTAAAATTACATTAAATTTAATATTTTTAAGAAAATTTATTTTATTTTTATCTTAATTGAGTAAATATTGTATTACGAGTGTAATAATTTATGGTAATTATTTCATTCATAAAATTTATAAATAAATTAACTTTATAAAAATAATTTATCCTTAGATTAACCATTTGGAACTAAAAACATACTATTTTTTCCTTATGTAATTATTTAAAAGATATTAAAGTCCAAATAATAACATTTATGACATTATCTTTTACGTAAATATTATAAATTTCACTATTAATGAAAAATGGAAGAAAAATAAATATATTTGAGATATTAATAGAATATATTAAAATAAAATCATCTAGTAGCTTAAATTATTTTTTTCTATTGATTTTGTGACCTTATTATATTAGTTTTAACCCTAATTACATCATTTTACCTTTACCATGATAATAAAAAAATTATTATGGTTAATATTCATTATGTACAAATGTTAAATTAAACAATTTAAAATATTTTGTTCAAGTCATTCTCAATATGAAATAAATGTTTAATTATTCAATTCATGGAAGTGAAATAAATTAATTTTACATAATAAGAATAATGTAATGACAAATAGTCTTCCGTCAAAATTGCCTTTTAGGGGTAAATTTTTATATCATATTAAAGTATAAATGGTTTTCAACAGGTAATAACAATATTATGTTTAATCAAAATAAACTAATTAAAATTAAAAAAAATGAAATATGAATATGAATTTTAAATAGTTAAAAATAAAATACAGCTTTCAAATAAAAAAATATGTATTTGGACTATTCATTGTAACATCAAACCTTCAGATAATTATACAAATTCATCATATAATATTTTGATATTCTCAATTAAAAAATTATATCATTTTTATCAAATAAAATTTATGATAGTTCTATAAACTAATTTTAATATTTTCTTACAAAATTTCATATAAATATTTTTTTAATAAACTTTTTTTTACAAAATAAAATCACTTTATTAAAAATTCAATGCTCCATTCGTTAAATTTATATAAAAAAATTTATAGTAGGTCCATTATATATATATATATAATTTATAATACTGTTAATCTTATTTATACATTCCAATTGAATGGTTAGATTATAATGATAATATTTTATTGTTCATTTAAGCATAGTGTTACGTATCAATTAATCAATCGAACATAATATTCTTCTAAAATATCAAGATGTTAAATTATCTCTCCTATAATAAATTGTGTACTAGAATTTTTAATTTATTATCTGTAATTAAGTATTTGATATTTTAAAATTCCATTTTTTGAAAATCTACATCTTTAAAAGGGTTAAAAAAAATCTTCTTCAAAATAATGAAGATAAATACGATGATTTTATTGAATAAATCATATATATGTTTCAAGATTTGTGAGAATTAGTGAGAAGTTAAAATATTCACATGTAAGAAAGGATTCATTTCAATTTAATAATAGAGAGTGACATAGAATATTGACTGTAAGAAATTGAATGATCATGAGAATGGTACTAACCACAAAATTATAAATTAATGAGGCATTAAAAGGCCATAAATTCATTGAAATTGAAGGTAATGTGACAATATTTTTATTTCAATATCATTTTCATTGAGTTGATGAATTCATTTATCATATAGACGAAAAAAATAATGAAATATACTAACATGGAATTTATAATTTTATCCTTTCATAAATTTTAACCATAATTCTATATATTTCCAAAAATGATGATTATTTGAGATGAATATTTTTTATGCCTAAAGAAATAAAATAAACTTCTAATAGAACAAATAAATATATCAATATAATCCTCTTGTATTTAGGCATTAATAAAAAATGGGTAGCCTAATATATTTTATTTCCCAAATTGTATAAACCTTTATATGAAGTAAAAAATATTAATATCCTGATCCTGAACAATAATTCCCATAGTTTAACATAGATTATTCCATATATAACTCTATAGAATACTGTATGTTCAATAAACAAAAAATAATAGGGACTTGATTTACACATTATTTCAAGATCAATATAATAATTATTCTAAACGTTACCCAAAACTGTCTATTCTCTAATTATATAACCTTAAACAAAATCATTTCAATAAATAAAATGAATCATTATAAATCCATATTATAATCATATAATCTTATTAAAGATAACTTAACATTTACCCCTAAGTTAAAATCCATCTTACCAAGAGTATTTTCTTTTAACATAGTCATAAAATGATCTTAAAGTCTCCATAATATTTATATTTTTAATAAAATCAAAGTCATGATAACTTGTACATCATGTAGAATAGTGGTAGTAACTACACCCTTATCTCCATTTCGTTGTGTATTTAAGCCGTGCAGAATTTCCAGATGTGAAAGTTGTTACTCATCCTTTAGGTTTTCCTTTTTCTTAATCAAAATTAATAAATTTTCTATAATCATCCTAATTTTTTTTTAATATCCTAAAAAATGACCTAACGATTAATAATTTTTTAACCTCAAACATTGTTTCACACCCTTCAGATTACATATTCAAAATTGTAATTGTATTCATTAAAAAAATATCACATGTTAATCTTGAGGGTTATGTACTCCACATCCCAAAAAATAATTTCCCAATATATCATTAATTACCATGATAAATCACTATACAATTATATTATATAGTGATCTTTCCCAAAATATCATGTATAAAAAGCATACAATGACCTGAAAGGAACTCATTAGCTTGACCATAAATATCTCTAAAATACCTCCTAACCAATAAATTAATTTTCAAACATTATTATTATCAATGTACTATTGAAAAATAGACCATATTTATCTTGACGTCATATTGTCCCAAGGTTTTATTTAATCCTTACTAGATTATTATTCAAAAAAACCAGAAAACATTCAAATCACTTCTAAATCCAATTACTTAAATCATTGAAATGTGGGTGTTGATTCAATTTATCTTATTATAAACCTTAAAATTATAAATCTGTGATGGTATCTATAACTTTTATGTTATCCCCGCAAAAAAACATTTATGCTTCCAAAATTAACGCAATATGTATTCCACAAATACCATCATAGACTTTTGAATATATGATATACAATTCACCAAATAAAACTTAAATCACATGGTCATCAAATCATTCACAAATTTCTAGGCCAAAAATATTATATATTTAATTATAATCATTTCTTTATACCAAATACACATTATCACCTAACCACTAAATTTATTTTCTTATTTATGAGAACAATTCAACATATTTTTTCAAATAATTAAAGAAAAAAATTATAGAACAATCCTCATATGATTAATGATTCTTATAACCAAAATATCATTGATATAATTCTTGAATTCCAATACATAAACATTTCAATCCATTCACATCAAAGTGTGGAATATCATATGTACTTCCTTTGTTAAGAAGTTAACCCTTGGATTAGGGAATTGGATATGATAATCCCATATTCTCCACAAAGGATACATTGAACTATAAATGCAATCATATGATGGAAATAATTTTCCTCCATTGTAATCAAAATTATTCCTTAGTAATTACGTACTCTAGTCCCTTTATTTATTCATAGAAAACATCTACATGTTCCTTTGATAGATTGCCTTAAGTTCTTCGTCCAACATTATAAATATATATAAAGATGAATATTATATACTCTATGGACTTAAATACACTCCTTTTACTTGTTAGGTGAGTTATGAAACTCATCCATATAGAAGTTTTTAATCATATAAGAGGATATTTTATTTGAATAAATCATAAATTTTTTCATTCCAACTCCCATTTCATTTTGTTTCTCATTAGTTCAATCATAACATTATTTTTTGGTATTAAAAGAAATTATCCCCACTCCATCCATTGACTAAAATCAAAAAGTAATGTTTTAATAATAATATTAATAATGAGGAATCATAAATAACAATTTATAATGTAAAAATCATGAAACCTACTTTTCAATCTAGGACTTCATAGGTTTAACCTAGGTCATCCATGATAAATAACAAAACATTAAGATGGAATCCCATATATAGTATCATCCCAAAGATTCTCACTAATGTTTCCTCATCCTAATTTCCAATTATAACTAAAAAATTATTTTATACCAACTATTGAGACCCATAATTTTCAAACATTGACCTCACATCTTAATATGTTAATAATAAAGACATAAAATTATGATAATTTCTTAAATCGTATAGGTATAGTATCTATGGAATCTAGGACTCATTAAAAAATTGTTCATAAGACCACTAAATCATCTCCCAAAAAAATCATTATAAATTGAACCATTCTTAGATATATCATACATAGTGCCTTTTTTAAAACATACTGTAATTAAACATAAGAAAGTGGTGATCTCAAGTGATTATTAAGGGTAAAAAGGGATATATAAATTATCAAATGAGCATAACATGAACATAATGGTATAATAACATGAGATTTAAATTTGAAAACCATACCTCATATATAAAAGATCATAGTATTGAGTTATGGAATATTAAATTGCAGTTCATAAGACATGAATCCTAAAGGAATCAAATAACATGATCAATAATATAATAACATTAGTATAAGAAAAAAAATATTATGGAATACACTTAATAAAATAAAATTATTTCCATGGTATTCAAGGAGCACAATCAATACTATCATAGTGGATTGGGTTCACTCCCTAAACCATTATTGTAGTCACATTTCACTCCCAAGACTATCATAGTTGATAGATCCCCTTGGTGAGTTAGGATCACTACCCATTCCAATCTTGTGTATCACGTGAGATATAAAACATTACCTAATTAAACAGAGGTCTATATAATCTATGCCCACTCATCACATAATAAAAATCATAAATATGTTTTCCATATATTTATAAAACATTTATCATATCATAACCCCTGAAAATAAATGAGTGTCAAAAACATTTCTTCATAACATAACCTAAGAAAAATGTACTATTTTCAAAAACGTTTAATCAATTAATCATAGAATATGTTGGAGAAAAAGAATGGGATTCATAAACAACATGTTATCATAATCATAAACTATATAGTTAAATAATAATCCTATTATCATTGTATAATATCCCCAATAATTCTTAAGTAACCTCAATGAATGTAGTCTTATATGAAAAATGGTTTTAAAAGACCACTCAAAACATTTCTTATTGAAAATATGTTTTTCATTTTGAATTATCTTCTTTAAAATATAAAAATTCCCAAAAATAATATGGAAAAGATTAAAAGAAATATAAAATTTTGAAATAGATTATACAATGTATTGAGTGGTCATTATGGGAAGAAATTTGGAGTATACCATATATGTTAAAAGAAAACATTATTTTCATGACATTATAAAAAAATTAAAAAGTACCTCAGTTTTGAAAAATACAAAAAAATTCCTATTAAACTAATTTTTAAAATTTTAATCATATTTAAAATTTAATTTAAATAATCATAGGATAGTATTAAAAACATTCTTGAAAACAATTTTAAAAAACATAAACATTGAATAAAAAGACTTTTCGACCAAATAGAAAAAAAATTGATTTTTTCCTTTAAAATGTTCATTTAGTATAATATCATATTATGATTTTTAGGTATTACTAAACCCATATTTTTACTAATATTTGGTTGGGTTTTGTTTCAGGTTTTTTAGGTTGAAATTTTAAAGCTTTTGAAAATTTTGGGCTAGTGTGTGGTTGGCTCACCATTTTCCCAAACCGTGCACCCTCTCAGGACAAAAAGTGAAAAACTAAGAAGTGTGGTCTTTAAAGTTTATTGCATGGTTTTCCAGACTGTTTTACCTCTTATGAGAAACCATTAGAACATTAAAATTGGGTTCACTATTAGTCTACACTTTTTTTCAAACCGTGCAGCCATGCCCAGCTAAATCTGCACATGATTTATGTAATCTAAAAGTCTATCATTAAAATAATGAAACCCTGAATTTAGGTGTTGGATAGACCTAAAATGACTACATATTATTTCAAATTCCTCATGATATCCCAAGAGCTAGTTTCCCCCCTCTATACCCTCCTAAAAGTGTATAAAATCTTGGAAAATATTGTTTGATATCCTCCTAATTAGTTTCCTCATCTTGTTATCTCTATTTTCCTCCATAGGGTTTTGTAGATCCCCATGTTGATTCATGGATTTATTACCAATTGTTTTGGGTCTTAAACAAAGGTTAGATCCATGTCTCCTAGATTCAATGATCATTGTTCTTCATTAATGATTCCCAATTAGGGATTGGGGAATTGATATCCCATGATCTTGATGTAGGTGGTTCTGTCATGATGCCTAATTTTTATTAACACTAAAATGATTTTTTAGAATCAATGGTTGGATTAAAAAGAAATTTAATAAATTTATTTAATATTCTTTCAATTGGTTTGTTGAAAAACACAATTACACTTAATATGTGTTTCAAAATGGAATTTTAGAATGAAATTAGGGGGAAACACCAATTCTATTTAAGTGGTTTGTGCTCATAGAAAATTAGTGAAATATTAATTATTTAATTTTTGTTTTTGAATTATTTTGATGTAAAAATTGTCAAAATCCCCAATTTCATTGATTGGAGGTTTTTCGTGAAATTGAGGGAAACTATGTTGAATTTAATTGTTGAATTTAATTTTGGAAGTGAATTGAGAAACATAATTGTGAATTGATTTCAAAATATTAATTGTGAAAATGGATTAAAATGGTTCTTATAGAAACTGTACATTTTTATCGTGATAAAATGAATGTTTTGATTAAAAACCTAATTTACTTTTTAAATGGAAAATTGGATGTTTTGAAATGGGGGAATGTGATTTAATTTTATTTTAATGTTTTTTAAAATAACTTAACCATCATTGTATTTTACTATATCACATGTTTCCCTAGGTTGTCAATGAGTTATTTGGGGAAAACATGCTATGATGGGAATGATCTTTCACTAGATTAACATTTTATGGAACTAACTAAAGATTGGATTGAACACCTTATTTCCCTAGTGGGACATAGATTATTCCTCTCCTTCATGTTTCTAGGGACATGTGTACACATTATAGTTTCTCACATTAGAGTGTGAAGATCCCATAACCTATAACTATCATGCCTTTTACAAGATAACCATGATTCCCAACTTTTTATATATGAGATATAAATATATGATAATGATTGAGAACTATTTTACATGCCTTCTATTTTATATTAACCTTTTTATAAAAAAGTTTTTATTTAATCCATTTATATAAATAACCATTTTTTTACAATTATTTACATCATTCTAATTGTATTTCCGTGATTTGAAATTTTAATCATGATTTGTTTAAATATTCTTTTTAAATGACAAACCCGTTTATTTAAAAATTTAAATCTCTTTATTTGGTTAATTAAATGTTTTAGTCGTACTATGGATTCCAGGTGGAGAACCTACTGGGATTTTTTCTCAAACCATACATGTTATTTGGAGTGTTTTAAGATTTTCTCCTTCCAGGTTTGAGTAGGGATTAAACACCACTTGGATGTGGTTCTTGTTGTTGATTTGTAGACTTGGGGAGTTTCATAAATTAGGACATGGGCCATTTATCTATCCTATTTTTGATACTTTTTTATATTAATTTAAATTTTTTATACCTATTTTTCTTCTGGTACACATCTCCTAGTGGATTTTCTATTGTGTGAATAAGAATTATTTATCTTGATTTTGCAATTTTTGTGTCAAATTTATTCTCACTTTAATATTTTATGATTCTAGGTGATAGTTTCCAACCCTTGGGGACCAATAATTCCCTTCAGGCTATGTTTGGACCAGATCGATTATTAGGTTACCATGGTACATAGGCTGGTTTGTTGAAGATTTGTATCATAGCTCTAGTTTGATATTATCATCATGAAATCATTATGCATTGTGTTATCTGTCAGGACATAAGCTATACTCACGACTAAGTGTCTGCCCAGATTTCACTGTAGTGAACCTTAAGTCACCAAGGGTAATTTGGGATAGGAATCTTGAGGATTAGTTCTATCCTTTTTCCCTTATCATGATTTGGATGGACCGAACTCCAAATTTATGATCTTACCTTTTGGGATTTATTTCACGTTTTTCTTTTTTTGAGTGTTAATTTGATAATTTCAATGTCGAATTATGATGTTGTATAGAATCCTTCCTTTGATAAGACATGCGAATTGGATCTAGGAGTAAAGTTATAATAAACCATAGTAAGAAAATTCACTCATATATCTGAGTCTAGTGGAGGTGTTTATATGTATTATCCAGGCTCTGAGAAATTCACCTTTACCAGTTCCCATTAAAGCTTCAGTAGTGTAACTATTGAGGGATGTTTTTTGAAATAATTATCTGGAGTTCCTTCACCATAATCCACCAGCATTCAGATTCTCCAATTATCCTCAAGAGGTTGAAGAATGGTTTTGTAGGATGGAGCATTTATT
Source organism: Viscum album (assembly GCA_963277665.1). NCBI lineage: Eukaryota > Viridiplantae > Streptophyta > Magnoliopsida > Santalales > Viscaceae > Viscum > Viscum album. The sequence goes on from OY728161.1 coordinate 1,881,227,898, forward strand.
TGAATTAATGATTACACCTAATGAGATTAAGGTGAAGTGTTCCACCTTTTTGTGGGAGGGACCGATCTGGAGATGGTGGGATATGATAGTGAAGATACATAATGGATTAGATTAGAAATACATTAAGGATATTTTCACCCACCACTTCTATCCAGAGTTGATATTATTATAAAAGTATTTATATTTCTTCAAACTTGTACAGGCTGATAGGATTGTGATAGAGTACGAAAACCATTTTGCAAAGTTCGTGAATTTCACACCTAATATCATATCTAATGAGAAGATGAAGGCTTGACGGTTTGATTTGGTACTTTTATAGGACATTCATTCTTAGGTTCTCTTGCTGAAGATTCCTTATTATGTTGATGTTTTGGAAAGATCATTGATGTTTGAAATGGACCTATTTTGAAAGTTAGGGTTGTTGGGATTTTTGTTCTCTCGCATTGGTAGTGTGAGTTCCTTTAAATTATAGAAGAAGTGTGATAACTATCATAGTGGTTCTTGATAGTATGGTCATTATAGACCTTTTACGTCACCTAGAAGGGACTCGTTGATTTGATACTAGTGTGGAAAGATGGGGAATCTGAAGAGGGTTTACATCAAGGCACCCAAGGTGTGTGGTTCTTATGGATTCTCAAGAAACATACAGAAATTATGCCAGATTAACTATACTCTATGAAGTGGAAAAATATCATTATTTCTTTATAAAACTATAAGGAAATTGTATACTTCAAGGATAAAATGGTTCCATCCATAGTAATATGGAATGGACATTCTTCACATAGTGGTAGTTTCTCTTGAGGATGTGGATATGGGTCCAGTGACTATGAGAAGTATTTTCACTATACATTCATTATTAGGGACTGTTTTATTTAACATTCGTGCGTCTCATTCATTTATTTCAACCAATATTTTTTATATTCTAAAACATTCTCTAGATCATTTACCCTATGTCATGTATATTATTACACCTTATAGTATGAAGAGAGAGAAGGGTCTTCATATCCCCTCTTGTGTTTTATCTATATCATATGTCAAGATTTCTTAGAGTTTTCTAGTTCTCAACATGAAACCAACTGATGTTATTTTTAGGATGGATTGGATCATTCCCATTAAATCTTTCATTGATTGTTATCTCTAATGTGTCTTTTTTACTACACCTAATGGTGTGTGCTATTTCATTCAATGAGAATGGGACCCAATATTGAGTATGTTGGGACCTTCTTATCTGCAGTAGGGGGAATTAATATATGTGTTTTCTTTTTATCAAGATTGGGAATATTTAAGGGGCGACCTACCTCCAGTTTTCATCATGTTTCTGGGTGCGTTTCCTTTTAACTTATCAAGTTTTCCACTAGTAAGGGAAGTAGATTTTCTATTGATTTAGTGATTGGTAATAAACCAGTATGTATTCCTTCTTAATACATGGAACCAGATGAAATGAAAGATATGAAGAATCAGTTGGGTGATCTTCTAGAGAAAGACTTTATATGCCCATGCATGCCCTAATGGGTGGATCTAGTTATCCTTGCTAAGAAGGTTGATGGTTCACTGCACCTATGTGTCGATTACCAAAAAATCAATCAAGTGAAGAAAAACAAAAAATTTCTATTTCCAGGCATTGTTGATTTATTTGATTAGTAGAAATTGGAAAAGTGGTTCCCAAAGATTTATCTTTCACATAGTTACCATCAGTTGAGGATAAAAGAATATGACATTCATAAAACTACCTCTCATAGAAGGTAAAACAATTATGAGTACCTTATTAGGCCCTTTCTCTAACTAATTATCTTAAAGTCTTTATTGATTTAATTAACATGATATTTCATGAGAATCTAGTTACCTTTGTGGTAGTATCTATGGAATATAACCTTGTTTAATCTATGTCTAAGGAGAATCATTTACTTAATCTGAGACGAGCATTGTAATTTTTGAGAAATCACCAACTTTACGCCTAGCTTTCAAAATATGATATATGGATTCAGGAAGTCATATTGTTTGGAAACATGGTGTTGGGACTTGTTAATTCAATTGATCTTGAAAATGTAAAGTATATTGTGACATGGTAATAACTACATAATGTTTCGATATTCAAAGCATCTTGGGTCTAGTTGTTTATTACCACCAATTCGTTAAGGACTTCTCAAAGTTGGATTCTCCAATGACTAATCTAAACTAAAAGGGAGTAATGATTTTCTATGATGATAAATTTCAGAGTTCTTTTTTTTGAGATGAAACATTTTTTGACTACTGTGTATGTGTTGACACTTTAAGAGTCCAGGAAGAGCTGTGTAGACTTTTTCGATGCATAGAGTTTAGGTTCACGTGGTGATTATATGCATGGTGATCATGTTATAGATTATGTCTCTCATTAGCTTATATCACATGAGAAGAATTATCTATCCCATTACCATGATAATCTAGCTATAATGAACAAAATTAAGAGTTGGAGTTATTACCTTTATGGATGAAGTTTTACCATGGGTTTAGACCACAAGAGATTGAGTTATATCTTCTCTCAAAATGATTTGAATATCTGCCAGAGGTTTTGGGGGGGTACTTTTAGTCTTTCGACTTTAAAATCACATATACCTTGGGGAAAGGGAATATCATAGAGGATAACAAGAGAAGGAATCATCTGACATAGACCATGAAGGAATCAGTGAAAGAGAGAAATGTGATTGATCTCATTGCATAGTTTGATAATAGAGACTAGAAATTAGGGGTTTAGGTTTCTTTGTCCAATTTTCAGTTGACATCTTCTCTTATCAAGTTGATTCTTCATGAAAAAAATACTGATGATGAGTTCCATATCATTAAATACTCACTTTATGGTGGGGATGCAGTTTTTTAGTTGTTATTCTCTAAAAAGGGTGCTATATGATATTGGAATCAATTTGTTGGGTCGTTAGCAGTAGGGAAAACTATTATTGGGGATTTTTATAACTCCCAATGTCTCATTATCCCAAGAAATAATAGATTTCTAATGATATTTAACTTCACTTTTGGTGGCCAGGTATGAGATGAGACATTGCTGATTTGGTATCTCATTATTATACGTTCCAACATGTCCAGGTTGAGCACCAAAAACCTTTGGGTTTGCTTCATCCACTTCCAGTACCTACATAGAAATGGGATTTCGTCTTTATGGACTTTGTGGTTAGTTTTTCATGTAACCAAATAAATCATAATCTGATATGGGTTATGATTGATTGTCTCACTTTATACCCATTCATGATACAACCAAATTTAACAATTTGGGGAACCCCTATATGAAAGAGATTGTTCATTTTCATGGAGTTTAATTTTCTATAGTATTTGATTGGGATCCTTGGTTCACTTCTAATTTTTGGAGAGACCATTAGTAGGCACTGAGATCTCACATATGTTGTATTATGGAATATCATCTCCAATCTGCTGTCCAGACAGAAAGAGCTATATATATTCTTAAGAATATGCTTCGTACTTGGGGTCTCAAATTTTGGGGGGCTTGGGATGATAAATTGGGGATGGTTGAGTTTTCATATAACAATATTTACTATTCCATGATAAAAATTGATCATTTTGAGGCCTTGTACTTATGACTTTGTAGATCTCTATTGTGTTCATTAGAGATTGGTGAATGTTCCCTAGTTGGACCAAGTTTGGTACAAGATAAGACAAATATAATTTAGTTTTTTCATAGGATGTAGAAAACACATGGATGTTATAAGTATTATTCTTATCATATTCATATATCATTGAATTTTTTTAGTTGGTTACCAGGTGTTCTTGAAAGTTTCTCCCTGGATGGGTCATCAATGGGTTGAGAGAAAAGGGAAACTTTTTCCTAATTTTGTGGGACCTTTTGAGGTTTTTTTATATGTGGGAAATTTTTATTACTGTTTTGCACTTCCACCACTGCCAACATCAATACATAATTTGTTCCTTGTATTGTAGCTATGAAATCATTTATCTGATCCGTCTCATGTTCTGAGATGGTCAAATCTTTAAGTTGAACCTAATTGATATGTGAATGGATGTCTAGTCATGATAGTTGATTCTGAAACCATATTACATTGAGGTAGGATGATACCTTAGGTCAGAGTTCTATGGAAGCATGGTTCTATTAATCATAAGACAAGGGAGCGGGAGGCACTGATGAAAGAGAAATCGCCTCATCATTTTGGCATGAATGCTTCTAAGTAGGATTTATGGGGATGTAAAACTTTTATGGTGGGGAGGTTGTAACATCCTGTTACTATTTTTAGGTATCCTAAACCCCTATTTTTACCAAGCATTGGTTGGTTTTCATTCGGCATTATTTCAGTTTGAAATTTAAAATGTTTTGAAATTTTGGGATAGTGCATGGTTGGTGCATGGTTTTACCAAATCGTGTGCCCTCTCAAGACAAACTATGTAAACCCAGGAAGTGGGGTTGTGTATGATTGGAATAAGGTTTATCAAATTGTGAACCCTCTTAGGAGAAATTGTTCTAACAATTTAGATGGGATTCAAGGTCAGTCCACACAGTTTTTCAAACCTTGTATGGGATTTAAGTAATCCAAAAATCAATATTTTAAATACTAAAACCCTAATCTTTTGTTTTGGATGGACATATCATGACCCCATACAATTTATTCTTCCTTGGGAGTACCCATGGGGTGATTTTATCCCCTCTACGCCCTCCCACAATTGGATTGAATCCTGAAGATTTTCATTTGATCTCCTCAATGTTAGTTTCATTATCTCGTTATCTATCTCTCATTATCTCTCTTATCCTCCCTGGGGGTTTGTAGATCCACATATTGATTCTTGGATATAATACTAACCTTTTTGGATCACAAAAATAGGATTGATCATTTTTTCCTAGATTTTGTGATCATTGTTCATCATTCAAAAATCCATATTAGGTATTGGTGACTCAAGATCTCAGGATCTCGAGGTAGGTGGTTTCGTCCTGATGGCCAATCTTTATTAATCAAAAAATGATTATTTAAATTCAATGGTTTGATTTAAATTCCTTTGTTTGAATTCATTTCATATCCTTTCAATTGGTTTGTTGAAAACCCCCAATTCTGTTAAATTGAGGTTTTAAAATGGGATTTTGGCATCAAATTGGGAAACCCCCAATTCCATTGAATTGGGGTGTGTTTATAGAAATTGGTGAAATTTAAATTGTTTAATTTAATATAGTGAATGAGTTTGATAAAAAATTGTGAAAACCCCCAATCCCAATGAATTGGGGGTTTGTTGTGAAATTGATGGAAACTATTTCGAATTAAATTATTGAATTTAATTTTGGAAGTGAATTGTGAAACTGAATTATGAATTGATTTCAAATTCTTATTTTAAAAAATGTTGTAAAATGGGTTTTAAAGAATCCTTAGGGGTTTATCTTGGTAATTTAATGTTTTGATTAATAATCCAATTTGGTTTTTAAATTAAAAATTCTCACTTTTTAAATGGGGAAATTGGATTTAATTTTATTTAAAGGTTTCTAAATATAAATTTATCATCATTGAATTGTACTATAGAATATGAAATCTAAGGTAGTTAATTAGTTATTTGGGTCAAACATGCTAGGATTGGAATGCTCTAGCATCGTATTAATGTTTACTACACTAAAAAAATTTGGATGGTACATATTATTTCCCCAGTGGGACTTAGATGAGTCCTCTATTTCATGTATTGAGGGTCATGTGTATACATTGTGGTTTATCACATGTGAGTGTGAGATTCCTATAACCTGGAACTATTATACCTCTTGGCATATGACCATGTTGGTCACTTGTTTATATAAGATATATAAATGCATGCTAATGTTTCAGAACTTTTTTTATATGCATTATTATTTATATAAACTATTATTTCAGACATTTTTGTAAAGTTCCATTTATTTAATAGTATTTACATTATTGGAAATGTATTTCCATTATTTGAAATGTAAATCCTAATTTGTTTAAATATTATTTTTGAATTCCAAAACTATTTATTTGAAAATTTAAATCTTTTTATTTGGTTAATTAAATGTTGGAATCGTATTATAGAAACCTTGGTGAAACCGTACTGGGATTTTTTCTCACACCCTTCCTATGTCATCAGGTGTTTTTAGATTTTCTTCTTTCAGGCTAGAGTAGGGGTAAAGAACCATTATGAAGTGGTTCTAGATATTGATATGTGGACTTAGAGACTTTAATCCATTGGGGCATGGGATATTTGTCTATCATATTTTACTGGTACTTTTCTGTTCTACACTGGGTTTTTTATATCTATTTTAATTTTGGTACACATCTTTTAGTGGAGTTTCATTTGTATGTATACTAATTTTTTATATTTCATTCATAATGTTGGTGGAAAATTCATTCCCACATTCATTTTTTATGATTTCAAGTTCAGATCACCAACCTGTGTGGATCAAGAATGCCCCTCCAACTATGTCAAGGCTATATTGGTTATCAGGTTACCAGGGTGCCCATAATAGTTCGTGACATTCAGTCACATGAGTTCATAGAGAGAGTAAAATGAAAGGAAAACAATTATCATCAATAAATAATCATAGGATAATAAAAATTCATGAGTTTATTATGTGTTAGATCATAATATTTTATTATTCAAAACTTGATCGTAAACAATATCAGTAAAAAATGATATTGTAACATAAAACCTTTACCACTTTGGTAACATTTGAATCATAATATCCAAGAATGAATAAAAAACAATGTAAATTTAAATATCATGAACATAAGGGAAATAGTGATATATAATTTTGATGTAAAGTATATACTCCTCATAAGATATGATAGGTGTGTGGCATAATATATGTCTTAAAGAAGATAAGTTTAGATGATAAACCCTTAACACAAGTTCCATTTGCTTTGAAAGAACTCTAACCACCAGTATGATAAATATAAATTTATTAAAATTCAATTTTTCAATCATGTGAAAAATTATAATATCATATTTTATCCATTATATTACATTTAAACACTCATTTATCAATAATTCTTCATTAAAATCATCATTTCCATCTGTTAACATATTCTTATATCTTGAGTATTTCAATTATATAGTTCTGGTCTTTATAATTTGATCATGTTTACGTCATATTTAGAATGGTAATAATGATTTGAATAAAATATATATTCATTATATATATATATATTAACCTATAAATGTTATAGATAGAAAAATGAATTATCCCATTAATAGATACAGTTGACCGTATGTACGCATGAATGTTGTTTTTACATTTTGACATATAGAATTAAAGAAAGGTAAATAAAACTTCATAATTTCAATATTATTATTATGTTATATAAATCATATATATTTTATAAATATATTTTTATTACCATACAATTATATTAGAAATGAGAAAAAAAATTAATCTCTTCATGGAGGCGGTAGTCCAAACGTACGCACGAGCGATATTATGATTTTATAATGGATTTGAATGTAAGAAGGTAGATTTGATATTATAATTTAAGAACTAAAATTAGGTCATCAATATAATATATGAATATTTAAACCTTAATAAAATAATTCCAAAATGATGGTGATGAAAATTGATTACTACCTGTATGTGGAGATGAAAATACCAGCATACGCACAAGTGATACTTTCACTTCCCATTTGAATGGAAATATGGTGGATACATTTGATTTCAAAATAATAATAACATTTCATTATATTTATAATAATTAAATTAGTATTTTATAATAAATACCATAAATTTATGGGTGGTAAATACAAATTAAAAAATGATCTGATAAGGGGATTTGATCTTCTATGAAAGAACCAATTTACATCACATATTAAGGAACAAAGAGTTTGTATTTTGGGAATTAATAAACACAAAAATGTGACTAAGAATGATGTGGAGGTATTTTGGAATGTATTGGTCAAGATATATGATTCAAAATTTGTGAATAAGTGAGGGGATGATGTTCCCTTTTATAATTTATGTAAGGGACATTTTCGAATTTATAAAAAGATTAAATTATAATAAATTCATTCTCTTTAATAATTATCCTTAATTCACATTTATTAAATGATATGATAGTATATAGTTCCAATCCACTCAACCAATAGAGTTTGGATAGGTTTATGTTCTATTTCAAACCATATTTTTTAACCCTATAGTAAACCCATTTTAACCTAAACCATTATAACAATGTTTTCACTATTAAAGAGTTATAATTTTAATTATAAGGTGAGTATTGACTTACAAATGTAATGGCATGATATTTCGATACATATCTTATCAAAATTGTCTACTTGAAATATTATTATAGTTTTTAAATAAATTAATATGATAAAATTTCTATAAAATATCATTAATGTCATTATTAACACTATTAATTTAATTTGACATTTAATAGAACCAATAAAAAATATGAAATTTGAAAATAAACCTTAAAAACATTCATTATATTGAATAAATATGTAAAATATTAATTTGATTGACTAATTCTAACAAATTACACTAATGTTAATATTTTTAAAATTATTTTTGTTATTTTCCATTTGACTGAATAAATATGGTATTAATGATGTGTAAGGATTTGAAGAAATAATTTAATTCCCAACAAATTGAAATAAATTACCATGGTAAAAAAATAATTTATGTTTAATATTCTTATTTTTAATAGAACATATACACTTTTTTCCTTCTATAATAATTTAAGATATATTAAAATAAATAGAATGAAATTTTCTAATTTATCATTTACTTCAATATTATATATTTCATTATCAAGGTATAATAGCCTCAAAATTCCATTTATTCAAGATTTATATAGACTTATATGAAATAAAATCATCAAATAGGATAATTTCTTGTTTTGGGATGATTTTGAGACCCTATTATATTAGTTTAAAACATAATTAACCCATTTTACCTTTACTAAGACAATAAAAATTTTCTATGGTTACTATTAATTATGACTAAAATTAAAAGTGTCATATTTTTAAAATTTGGACCACATAATTTCAAATATGGAATCTATTTTTAAATGTTCAAATCTGAGAAGTGGTAGAAATTAATCTAACAAAAAACACAAAATGTAATAAAAATATTTTAAATAAATCTCTTTTAAGTTTAAAAATGCTTTCTAATCATGGAAAATATAAAATTAATTAAAAATTACATAATTATAATTTTCAATAATAAAAAAGTAATTATATTTTATAACTAATTACTAATATCATTCAACTTCACTATAACCTAAAAAGAAAAAAATAATAAATACATTATTTTCAATATTCATTGGAAAATTAAACCTTTCATAAAAATATTGAAACATCATCATAACCCTATTTTGATATGATGAATTAAAAAATTATATCATTTTTATCAAATTAATTTTATTATATTTTCATAAATTTATATTAATACTTTATTAAAAAACCAATGAAAATCATTTTTATTAAATCGCATTTTCAAAGTATAAAATGACATTTCTAAAAATTCAACACTCATTTATAAAAAATCTCAATAATTTTTTATTGAGTAGGAAATATATATATATATATATATATATATATATATTAATTTGTTTAATCCTATTCATACCATCTAATTAATTGGCTACAATATAATGATAATATTTCTTGTTGTGTTTAATCTCGTTGTTATGTATATTGTACTCCATTAAACATAGTGTTCATTTAAAATCTAAGGTTGTTATAGAAGTACCCTCTATAATCCCAGTAATAATATAAAACCGTAATCTAGAACATGATCTATATTACACAACACCCATAATTCCAAAAAATATTCATGTAATTCCATATAAAAATATAATACAATGTTTCTAAGGTAAATACCAACATGTAAACAACTCTTACGGTATCAACATCAACTCCGGAAAATCACTGCACCACGAGATAGTAACAATCATCCAGGTCACATAATATATAATTTAAATTTCAAAAACTATTATATAGATGTAATGGTGAGAGTAAATTTATTTGTAATAGGTTGTGTAAAAAACCTCTCTTGAAAAAGTGGAAAAAATAATGTTAATACGTTGCGAAAAAAATAGTGAAACAAACGTACTTCATATAAATAGATAACAACATCCTATCTCACAAAATCTCACACACCAAATAAAAAAATAAGTACATTGATATAGTAATAATGAAAATATATTAATAAGGTACACCACATATGCTTCACTACCAAACTAATCAATATCAAATCACAAAGGCATATGTTCTCATGCTCTCATTAGTATATTATCAACATACATGAAAACATAACTACATCAAATTGTCACATTTATGCCAAATCACAGCCACAACCATATAACTATAGTATTATTCACATACTTCATAAATGAAACCTAATATACAATGATATATACCAAATCATATTCATATACTACCTCAATATCCAATAAATACATCATCATATTATTTTTAGAAAAGAGAGAGGGATATGGTGAGTTATTCGTCACCCATATCACCCACATCAAAGATGTTGGGGGTAAACATGAAACCAAAAACCTCACATGGTAATTATTGTGGTTACCTACCTCATATGGTAAGGCATAATAAATAAAAAATTACACTATATATATATATATATATCACACAACCCCAATTTTGAATCAACTCCCAATCAAAAAACTACTATAATAATCGCAACTCATCACTACATCATTTTTTTACAACCATGCCAAAATAATAAATTCTACTGATTTACACATAACATTATAATTTCAAAAGTACATAATAGGCACAAAAATTTAACCCATTTTTTAAATGATTAGAAAAATTTACTTAATAATTCACTAACTATATAATTTACATTAGATGAGTTAATTTACAATAGTTACCCACTTCACATAAGCCATATATATATTACCAAACATTTCATCAATCATATTCTTTTACCACATATGTAATCCATCACATTAATTAATGGTATTCAAACTGTATTAATTTAATATATAACATCCTCATTTTATAATATTTTACTATTTTATTTGTTTTAACACAAATACATATTATTGGGGAACTATAACACATAAAATACACCAACTTTACCACAATCATGCATCAAAATATTACAAAAATATAACATGATATCATCTACCACTTCCACATCAATTAACCATACCAAACCCTCTTCCAGTAAATCTATAGTTTCAAAAAAAAAGTCTACTACCATATAAATCTAACATTATTCTAATTTCATCACTTCCACTTTATTAATTTACATTTTATTTCATGAAAAAAATTTAAATTCTAGTTTTTTTGTTTCATCAAATTACTATATCTCAGTCATCCATATCATCTAAAAAATTTTCCATGTAAATAAAAACCAAAAGTTTGTAACTACATAAACAATATAAAAATACTAATTAAAAAATAGAGAAAGGGGAAACATATAAATCGTATTTGATTCAGGTCCCTAATTAATTTATTTATTTTTCTTTATTAAGAAAATCTTATATCCATACCAAAGGAAAAAAATAATGCTTATAACTAATTAACATTAAAATAAAAATCAAGAATTTAAATCACATACATTAAATGAACCTCAAATAACATGTTAAAATCCCAAAAGGATTAATGTTTTATTTGATTAAAATAAGTGAGGTTGACAATAATTATTGTTGGGAGATTATTACAATCTATAATGGTTGTGTAGTATTTTTTGAATAATGATCTCAAGTCAAGTGAAGGATAAAACAGGTTCCCATTATTTACAAGTGGTTTTTTTACAAGATATGTGGATGCTAAAGATGCTGGTAGGATTGTAATGTATTATGTTAATCCTTAAAGGGGAGGAATAAAAAATTCGTTGATGTTTGACTATATGAAGGAAAAAAACCTACATCATATATTTATAGGCTATATAAAAAAATTTAATTGAAATAAGAAACCACACTGTAACCATATTTATTTCTTTGTATTGGAAATGGAATTCGAGTTTTATAATTCATTGATGGGAATTTTCAACACTACAACTAGATATTATGTCATAATTATGGGTTCATATGGAACTCATATGATATATAAAGTATTATGAAATATTTATCAATGCCAAAGTGATGATTTTTTTGCCTCAATAATGGATGGAAGGATCAAATATTGGTCCAAGTCCACTTTAGACTATCACCTGAGTAGCCTCCAGAAAAGCTCGTGGCTGAGATTGGGAACTACATTATCAAGTGAGCCAGTAAGGACTATGTTTAAGTGAGAACTTGTGCTTGTAGCCACAATTTCATGTAATGGTAGGCCACTAAATTGGATGAGACCATGGTTATGTTTTCACTTTAGTTGTTGATACCATAAGATAATTTAGAAATGATAAAATATAATGGGTTATTATATATCACTAGATTTTAGAAATAATGTATGATGTGGGATTTTAAGTTTTCATTCCATATCATAGTCCAATAAATCACAACAATGGAGAAACACATTTTGATTTTTGATGAGTTTTAGTGTCATTAGAAAATTCAGAGTTCCCACATTATGGATAGTTTTCTATGCCACCATCCTATTAGAAGAAGTATGACAATGACATAGTGTAAGTGACTATGTTTTAGGGTAATTAATTATTCAAAAGTAAAGGAGATAATTACATAGTTTGTGGGTGAGTTATGAAAAGATCATGTATAGATCTTTGGTGTATTAAACTCTTTTAGAATTTCATATCTCTAATAACATACTTAAAAGAATACTTCTATGATATATAATTTTTTTTTGATCCATATTCCATGTCATAATAAAATAATACACACCATAGTAAAGTAATGAAAGAGTATAGTAGAAATGGATATGCATTGGCCACTCCAAAGAAAATCAATTTTTCGGTAAAAATATTCGACCAGAAATTGAAAGAGGAAGATATTAAATATATTTCAAGGTAATTAATTTACACTAAAATTAAACATTATGATCCCAATAATTACATGGGATTTTTGAAACAATCCTATGTAATGGAGTTTCAATACCGTCATTTGGAATTAAAGGTAAGTGAGGTTTTCACTATAAAACATCATATGATATTCTGAAAGAGTAAAAGAGCTCTGAATAAATAGTATATTTAAGGTCTAGTTTTAAAGAGGAATAATATTTAGTTACTAATGCGCAATAAAACATAAATAATAGAAAATTTCTTCCATTGGATGAAATTTCCTAATTAGAATAATAAGTGTTCACTATTGTCCAACAAAGAAGTGAATTCCATATCATCCTACAAATAATGAAAGGTGATTCTATGAAATATCATGGAAAGAAGTTCATGCTCAAGGAGATGTTGACAATTGACTTTTGAATTAGAAAAATAAAAACAATTTCCCCAATATCTATATTCTGGGTTCATCTACACCAATAATTTGATAGTTTTCTTGGACTATGATCCAACATTATTTTCCTTTCAAATAAGTTATTGCAAAAGGGAAGTGGTCCTTAGTTGGTAGTGAAGCGACCCAAAACCATATAATAGTAGTGATACTAGATATGATGGACCTAGATGAACCTCAAGAAATGAGATTTTAGTGTTTTTGGTACATCAAAACATCTTTAATCACATGATCCTCGGAATATCTCATAGTGTTGAAACATGTAAAATAGTTGTGTTTATGTACATTCTTATTTAAATTATACATAAAAAATTCTAAAAAAGGTGCTAATATATATATATATATATATTAGGTGATTTAAGGAAAAATTATATTAAACACACAAACACCACACATAAAGGATAAAAAGGAAGGCCAAAACCCCCATAAGGGATAGCCCACCCATCAAGACTTATTTATTCAGTACAAAGCCTGAAGGCCCAGCAGAAAAGAATCCCATTACATAGACCAAAGGCCCACAAAATAGCTTAAATGACCAGAATAGTGTCATACCATCATCATGCCTATATTAACATCTTCTTACATCATTCCTGTATCACCATATGCTTATGGGAATTCGCTCCCACCTAGATTTTAACCTGGGTCTGATGCAAGATTACAGGGAGCCTGTACCACTCTGAACATCCCCCAAATTCAAATGTAATCTATAATAAAATTTAGTCAATGGTGAAAATTTCAAAATGGGATCAGTTCAATAAGTCAAAAAAGGTGACCCATCATAGTAATAGGTTAATGTCGTTATGACATTAAGAGTGAAAAGGAAAAGAGAAGAAATTGGTATATTTATGCACATCCATATTCACTCCACCCCCCCCCCCATAAGGTATATTTCACCTAGTTCAGTTTAGGGACCAATAATTGGTATCCATAGGGCGGTTTGTTTTCTATTGGGATTTTTATTTCTATGACATGATATAATGTTTTTTAAGTGACATGATATCTGAAGTGAAAGCTCGTGTATTTGAGAAAAATCATTCCAAAAAATTAAAAATTGAGTTCATGGAATTCTTAGAGTATCTTATTAGTGTTCTTCAAGATTTCATAGTGGGAATTGGTCTATTGAGCCTCCATAATGTTACCTTTGAGGCTGATCTATGAAACATTAAAATTGATGGCTTGGTGAAAAAGGCATTAGATAAACCCCAATATAAATCCATCTAAATGTTGTTAATCCTGATATTTTCTATAAATATATATGGAAGCAATTAGATATAATTCAAGGAAAATAAGAAGGAAATTTTAGTCAAGAGATGAATATGGTAAGTGAAGAATTCCTTATGCCAAAAAATAATAATAAGAGGAAAAATAATATGATGTCATTTAAGAATATTAGTTCTTTAACCAAGTAATATCCTGAATCATTTATTATGTTTTATTTTAGGAAGTATATAAAAATATATTTTTGAATTTGAAACTCTATTTCAGAGCTAAAAAGAAGAGGTGTTTTAGGTGGTGAAGAAAAAAATAATCAAGTTTTTATTCAAGGGAATGTTCATGAAAATATTATGTAGATATCCTAATTATATAAGATAAGGTTAAACAATATGAATTTATGCATGACATTCATTATAAAGTGATTGAATAAAAATTTATGGAAAATAATATTTTATAAAAAGAATAGGTGGACTTGAATTTAATCAAAATGAAAATGGGAGTAGAGAATAAAGATAAAATATACATTCTTGAGGAGATTGACTATGAAATTTGGTTGTAAATATCCATAGAGAAGTAATTCAATGAATGCATCTTTCCACTAAAAAACGACATGGTGAATGAAAAAAACCATAATGAAATCTAGTTCATGTTTGGAGTAAATGGCTATTATTTTATTGATGAAAAATGAGAATATAATAGAACTCGTGAAGAGGATAAAAACATTAAATTAGAAGATAAAAACATCCAAATGAATATTCAAAATAAAAAAAGATCTAAAATCTGAAATATGGAAGAAAACATATATTCAATAATAATTTCTAGAACAAGTTATCCAAAAATGTTAGATTCTCCAAATTTCTACTATTTTGGTTGATTTGGGCACATAATCAGTAGGTTTTATGAATCCAAAAATCCCAAAATATGAGAAAAACTCTAGCTATTCCAATGTTTTAATCAAGGAGAACACTTATTATATAGGAATATTATAGAAAAAACTTTATCTATTTTAACTTATGACATGTGGAAATATGTATAAATTTGAGGCACATATAGAAGGGTAAATATTAAATATGGAGAAACTAAACTTCTATTTCTTAAAAGGAGAATTCATATCCTAGAAGAAGTCATGTCATGATGGAAAATATGTTCAATGTTTTAGAGAATTAAAAGGGGCCTCAATAAATGGTTTACCAAAACACCAATACGTGGATACTCACAAAAAATATCTCCAAAAAATATATAGAACATATAGAATCCAAATTAAGATATTGTACCAGCTGTGATAAATGTGTAAGAACATGTAAATGTCAATCCATCGATGAAGAAGAAGTATTCCAAGATGGAACACTTTTCCATAATGGATGATTTTCTCCAAAGTGGTTCCAAAAAACACAATAAAAGGCAATAGATAAATATGAAATGGAAATGAAGTCTAGGAGTGGGATCTACTATAGGTGTACATAAATATGTTATGTTTTCAAGTGTTGTTGATTCCACAATATTAGAAAATACCAAGCTATGTAATTAAAACAATTATACTATCATGGATGAGAATTTTGAATGTTTTATCACACAATGAATATTTGTTGGAAAGGAGTGAAGAAAATTGATAAAAATGTTTATTGATAGGTTTAATAAATAATGAATTTACTTTCCTAAATTGTGAAAAAGATAATATATAAGATTAAAGGTGAAGGGATGGTCTATTATAGCCAGTCCAATTTCCCTATTTCAAGAAGATTGAGGTCCCCCTCCCCCCATAAACATTTACTTTTTTCGAAAAACTATTTGATATATTGAAACAATATGTGGGAGCACAATTCATGTTTTGATAGTGAGAAAAAATTCTTATAAAAGTGATTAATGAAAATATACATGTTGGAATAAAGGTCATTATTGAATCATGATCTACTTGTGGTTGTAACAAGTATTATTTTTAATGTGTTTCATGTTATCAGTTATATGAAGTCTGATGTTATAAGTTATAGATATTTACCAAGTTGAAAATTTCCTAGAAAATGGAATTAACTAGTCAACAAATTGTATCATGGTTCCAGTAATCCTTTCTTAGGCTTGTAGTTTAGTGGAGTTTATCAAATAAACAAGGGAAGAAAAATTGGATTACATAAAGTATTAACCCTATATTTATCTATTTATTCCAAAAAAATTAGTATTAAATATTTTGATATTCATGATTCTAATTGATATTGAGAAAAAGAAGTTATTCTCAATATGTATAATCCCATAATTGATCATTATAATAGTTGTTAAGGTATAAAGACATAGGGTGGTTAGTGATCAGTAATACAGATGCTATTAAGTCTAATTCTAAATTTTTTATACTTGTGAAAGAGTTTTAGACCATTGGAGTTCAATTGTTATTATTGGTTCAATCATAAAAAATTGATAACAAGTAACTTTTCAAGTGTTATTTATCCACACCATGTGATTTATAGTATATATACAAACTAATTAGTGGGAAAATATGATAAGACCACAAATTTTTTTTTTAGGAATATGTGATGTCTAAGATAGAAATGGTATAATTGGTATTCATGAATTATAAGGAAAGCCATTGAGGAGGTTTAATTTGAATCTTTTTATTAACATTTATCCCCCATCATAGTATACATAGAGTATTTTTTGACAATCCATGTGCTTATTGGTAAATTAATTCATTATTTTATTACATTATTGTAGTAGTCTTGAATTTTTTTTGTGTAAAATTATATAATTTGACATATTGACCAGAAATTGTGAAAATAAAATATAGAAATAAGGGGATTTTAATTCTTAAGGATGTGAAGTTCTCCCTTATACATAAGGACGGTGAAGATTCAAAAGGATTTATCCCAAAGGAGATTAATTTCTCATGCTAATGGGGTAAATTATTTAATACACTTGTATAAATGGGGACCATAAAATAAGTTATGATTTGAGTAATACCCCCATGTATGTTATTATAATAATGATTATAAATATGGGGGAGATAAAAATAAGATAAAACCCTATAAAATTAAAGGGAATTAAATTTCACGGAAATGGAATGAAAATATCAAACTACTCACCTTTAGACACTTTATATTTCATTTTCAATAAGGGGGGAAAAGAAGATTTGGGAGAGATTAAATCATGTTTTTAGAAGTATTGGTTATTATCACATAATCTAAATAGGGATATTTTAGCAATCTCTGAAGGATTGGTGTTTGATTTTTTTGGTAACAAATGAAGTTAAAATAGGTTTTATTTGGATATTTTTACTATGTATAATCATTGTCTTGGATTTATTGACAATTGATGTCAAGGAAAGGGCATGATGACTCAAGAGGTCATTGTTGATAAGTGGTGTTTTTAATGACTTGTGGAATATTGTGATACCTAGAAAAATTTAAGGGTTTCAAAAAAAACCATAAAGGTGAAGAAAACAATCATCGGGGGAGGTTGGAAATATTCAGTATGTAGGATAGAATCCTTTAACATAGCTCTACCATCTAGGTCATGGTATTTGATTGAAAGATGAAACCACATAATATCCCTCCTAGTTGCACCGTAAAAGAAATGTATTTGGAGTTTCCTCTTTAGAATATGGGGATTTACTAGGACTCTGGTGGATATTATTCCATGAATATGGGTTCCTAAAGAACTCGTATTATTTTTAAAGTCATATGAAATCAATATCCACATAGTAGTGATTATGGTTGTATTGCAATGAAGGTTGGAATTCATGAGTGCGTCATTGAGATTGCACAAATTTAATATTTATAAAACCTATTGATGCCAACACCAGTACTATGGTAAGAGGGTCAAACTATAGGGAAGGACTATTTGTGCTAGCGACAAAATACAAAGGAAAAAAATTGAAAAAAAACAAGAAACAAGGAATGGTGGTGTAGAAGTGAAGAAAGTGAGGATTGTGTGTGAGTATGGAAGTGAATGTATGTGAGTAAAGGAAATATAGATAGAAACAACAAGATAGTGAGAATAAAAAAATAATGAGAAAAGAAAATTTTGTTGGATATATTCAATACAATTTTCCTATATTCATGTATTAGAATTTAATCATAATGATTTCATTGAATGTGGCTGAAAATATTTTTTATCTCATCAATCACTGACAGAATAATTACTATAGTTTATCAATTCTAGAAATCATTCCCTCAACATGTGAGAAAAAAACAGAAGTCACTAAGTTCAAAATATTAGTTGAACTCGGTGCACCTATCTCTCTTGAGTTTGATTCACCTTTCAGTAAAATCCTCAGATTAAAGAAAAATTTATTTACGATTCAATAAAGATAAGATTTCACTGATTCTTGATATTTTACAAAGAATAATTGTCCAAAGAGTGAAGGATAGAAAGGCATTTCAATCAACGAACATGTACAAGACCAAATAAATATGAGATTTAATCGGATCATCCTATTATCCCCAAAGAGATTAGATAGGAATCATGGTTGAACTTATATATATATAGATTTTTTTTCAAATCCATTCCATATAAAATTATAAAACAATATAAAATAGAGAGAAACAAGTACTCTCCATATCCCTGGTCAATCTCCAGTAACTTTGATTAACTATTCTATGTACTATATCTACAACAATTTTGAATGAAAAGATCTGATCTCCCTCCCTAGATATATCGAAGTGGTGTTATGTGCTTCTCTGATCTCCTTATTTTGGATGTAGAAATGGTGAAGTGTGTAGTCATATGTTATCCATCCCCATGAATAGTGAAGTGGTGTGATGAATTGTGGTATGCTCTAGGATGAAGTCTCTCTAGTCCCTGGTACTTCCCTAGGATGGTTATCAAATGGAAAAGGGATGTCCTATGATCTGCTACTGCTTCATGATTCTTTTGGTGCTTTTCACCAATATATGTGACTACTTATAAGAACACTTCATTAGCTTTTTTGTAGTGCTTTTACAGTGCCTCATTCTCTCTATTTGTGGCCCAAGGAGAAGTTCCTCAATATATTGACCATGTCCTAATGCCACACGAACCCACTTACCTGATTAAGAAAGCGAAATAAATAAAAATATATCAAAAAAAAAAATTAACATACTCACATAAACCTAGTAATATTATTAAAACTATTATAATATACAAATATAAATATAAATATTCCCATGAAATAATTAAATGAAAATGTAAATCAAAATAAATACATATTATTTAAATATACCTATTATCATTAAAATAAAAAAAAATATAAAATACTATTAATCAAAACTATAACCTATTTTAATTGAACTATAATATATAAAAATAAAATGTAAATATATATATATATATAGAATTTAATTTTATCATTACTATTATGTTAATTAAATTATTTATTTTATATTTTATTATTATATATATTATATCCTAAATTTTATGTTATAATAATAATAAAGAAAAAGGGAGAAAAAAAGAAGTGGACAAAGGGGCATGCGAGTGGATGGTGAGGTTAGCAGAAATGGGGAACTCGGACTTTTTATGGTTCCAGTGAGTGTGGGCGATGGTGAAAAGGTTGCTGGATCGAAAATAGTACGACAACCTCAGCGACGCGGCTCGTGGTTCTCATCAAGTCAAAATTGGGGGCTCGAGCGAGGGGATTTATTGATTTATTCAGATCTACAATGTAAATCAGGTATTTCAATTTGTTCATTTTTTTTCTTCATTTGCAGTGGGTCTCATGGTCTGGTTTAATTGTTCAGATCTTGGTTTGTGTGTTGCATTTAATTATTCTCATGTTGATGTTCAAGTAGTTAGCTATTGTGGATTTCTTGGTCTATTATTTTATGTTTGTGATATGGTGTGTGGTAGAGAGGAACCTTGAGTAGGGACTCATTGTTAGCTCTAGCGGTAACTCAATGAGTCACCATTAGGTAGTAGTGGGATGGTGGTGAGATAGGTGAGTGAGGCTTAGATGGGGGCAGTGACACAGGATACTCTATTGGATTTTCCAAAAGTGAGTATTATTTTTAGGAAAATATGGAAGGGATCCACTGTTGGAAGCCTTCCAAAAGTGGCTGGAGTAAAAAGGGTCTAGAATATGGTATGGAAATTGGAAAATGATGGAATGGAGTTTCCATTTACAAGCTAACAGTTGGTGAATTATGGAGTATTCCATTTTCAGAGGATGTTGGTGGCAGGTTGGGGTCACCATTGGAAATTTATAATGGTGAGTGTGGGAAGCATCATCAATAACACTTGAAAAAAAACAATAAATTAATGATGAAATCAATTAAAAATCAAAAAATTAAATTAAATTTCTAATTATCATTTTAAAATTTTTTAAAAAATAATATTAATTAAAAAAAATCAATAAAGAATTTATTAAATATTAAAAATAATTTACAAAAAAATAATTTAAAAAAATAAGAAATATTAAAACTGAATTTTCTTAAATTAATAAGCTAATTTATTAATTAAATGAATTAATAAAATCAAAGTATTAAATTAAAATTAATTATTACTAAGTATTATAGAAAATAATTAATTTTTTTGACATAATTTAAATATTTAATGTTTTAAAAAAAGTAAAAATGTATTTATCTACAAATAAAAAATAATAAAGTAATAAAATTGAATAATTAATCAAAAAATATTGAAAATAGAAGAGAGGAAATAAAATATTTATAGAAATAATAAAAGAATAAATAGAATAAATTATTATTTAAATAAAAAAAGAAAAAATTTAATGTTAAAATAAATAAATAAATGACATATAAATTATTCAAAATGTCAAAAAAATCTATAAAATATAAATTTTCAATTCCAAAATACAATTTTAAAAATTAAAAAAAATGAAAATAATGGTGAAATTTTCAATTAAAAATTCTCTTTTGATATTAAAAACACAATATAAAGAAAAAATGATGTGGAAAAGAGTATTCAAAATAGCCACATCAAACTCCCACACAATTAAATGTCTGTTTTTTCGGAAACAAATGCATTCTTTTAACTTTTTAAAACTACAAGTACTACTTTTCACAAAAATCTCAAAAACAATGCTTTTCTGGAATATTTAATATAGTTTAATATAAACATGTTTGGATTTTCAAGGAAAGTGTTTACAAAACTGGTCCTGACTAGTTTCCAAAAACACAATGGAAATAAAAGGCAACAAATATTCATCCACTATTAATGATTTCATGCCTCCTATATAAAATAACATATTGTTATACTCCATTTCCAGTTTATGTTCCAATTCTAATAGTGATAACATGTTAGATCAAATAGAAATGAAATCTTAACCAAAGAAACCTTTAATTTTCACGTTCTCCAAGATATTAAAAAATAATTTTTTCCACTTTATTGACTCAACTCAAATAATTTTAATACAAATCAATTTTCCCCATCCTCATATGGGTTTAAAATTATCTTCACCTTAATGAACACATTTTTGAATACTAGGCACTTTATTGTTTATTTATTTTTCTCTATTTTTTCTTTTTTTAAAATTTCTCTACTCATTTATGTAATTTTCCAGAGCACTAGGAAAAGGCACTTGTTTAAAATGTATATAGTGTTAACTCACACACCCAGTACTTGGAGTCTCATAGATTCACCATAGTATCTAATTTACCCTGTTTACTCTAGTTTCAAAGGACTTCTAACATTACCATTTGAATTTCCTCACTGAAGTAATTATTTATATATATATATATAATGTTGAGTCCCATAAATTCTAGTTCAAATTTCTATTTCCCAAAAGTAATGGCCATAAATCTACAAAACACATATCCAATATCACTTTATTCCTCAGTTCCTAAATGTAAAATCCATAAGAACATATTCGTACTTCACTCATCAATCACACATCCTCAACAAATTCAGACTTAGTGAAAACCTCAACAAACAGTAAGGTGTATCTACTAAGCTGGAAATAATTACATTTAAATCAAAGCTAAATGACCCTAGGATTTGAAATAAATTTTGTAAAAAAGTAATATATTTTAATTTTTTTGAAATTTTTTAACCATTTATTTGACCCAAAAAATAAGGGGGAACGATATGAACATAATTTCATCATATTAACACTGAAAACCCCATCACTCAAGACATAAAACTCTACATTTTTCCCTATTTTAACTCTTTAGGTTGGATATATTAATGTTCAAATCATATGGTAAATTCATTAGTTAAACTATTATAATGGGGTAGTAGTAATGTTCCAAATATTGTTTTCCACAAAAAAAAGAAACAAAAAATACAAACATAAGAACTCCACCATCCAACACCAGAAAAAAATCACAATTTTATTTCAAAAGTTCATAAATATAATTATTAAAATAAGATAAAATAGTTATCAATAAATTTATAAAATTATCATGATAATAAAATAATGTTCGACAATAGTAAAATGAAATTGAATGAAATGGTTGTAGTAGGTTACACAACTCAGTTCAACTAAACCTTTAACTCACTAGATTCTAATAGACAACACATAAAAAGGTAAAACATAGTCTGAATTTTAAAATTCAATTGGGGGACTCTCCTACACTTATCAAGATGCAGCAAATAGTAAAATATGAGAAGAAAATAAAATTGAAAAAAAAAACAACACGGCCCTAAATGTGAGGAATTTATAATTTAATTTCATTCAAATGATCCTTTTCTACAGCACAATGAGAGTTCTATGGTCGTTCCTCTCTATTTTCTACATGTTCAGAAAAGAAGAATAAGAATCTCGAATTTAAATTTCAAGAAACTATTCAATCAAATACTGAGGGGAATATGTTTTATCTATATGATGTAGTGGATTTATCCCTCGGTTTTCCTTTTTCGAGTATTTGGAAGCAATAACCATCTACCAAAAACAAGTCTTGTGACTCCAACAGACAGGTAAGACATCAGACTGGAGAATCAAGAATAAATATTTATCTTTTTTGAAAAACAAAAATGAAATGAAAATAGCACATATACCACAGAATATTTCCTATTAAACACTCAGTTTAATGTCCTCAATTATACTTGAGACAAATTTATTCTTTAAAGAGAGAAATTATTGCCAATCCCACTGGATTCCCTTTAAAGGAATGTTTGATCCTTTGACCACTGACCAAGACTTATCTGTTTTATTCCACAACTGACTCCCCAAATCTATTAACTAAATATCTCAAAATGTTGAAAGGTCCTAACCACGTGGTCTTGAGATATCCGAGAATAAGTTTCAGTTTATAAATGAAAAATTTAACCCTCTAACCAACCTTGAAAATCTAATTTGGAATTATTGAGTCTATAAAATCTTTTTGACTATTTATAAACAATTTTATTCTCATAAGATTAACTCCTAATCTCCTACAATTCATTCTGCTCTAATAATGATCTCTCATCAGTAGACATGAATTCAATGTTTAGAGCCTTCAATACCCTATAATATTTTTGATGCTATTCTACACGAATATGAAAAGTTCTACCGAAGAGAATTCTAAATAGTGAAATCCCTATGGGAGTCTTGTAATTAGTTCTATAGGCCCATATATCCTCATCCAACTTCATTGACCAATCATTCCTAGAGACAGAAACTATCTTCTCCATGATCTTCATGATCTCTTTGTAAAAGATTTTAGCCTTCCCACTAGATTTTCTGTGGTAGGTCGTACCAGTTCTATAAGAGATAAATACTTGGCCATATAATTCATAAACTTTTATTTTTTAAATTGATTTCCATTTTTGGTAATAAATTATCTAGTCACTCCAAACATGGAAAAATAATTCATGATGAACATTACCACACTAGAAATAGAATTGTTTTTTATAGCCACTACTGCATGCCACTTGGACACATAGTTCATAGTGTACAAAATATATTCATTTCTATAAGAGGAAAAGAAGGGGAAATAAATACAACCCCATACATCAAAAACACCAACCTCCAAATTTTTTTTTTGAGGCAGCTCTTTCCTTATTCCAATATTTCCAAGCATCTGACACATATCACAACCAATGACCAAATTACTAAATCTATGAAAAAACTAGTCCAATAGACACCAGCTTGAAGAACATTTATATAGTACTCTCTCCTCCATTGTGGACACCCCTAGGCGATGAATTATGGCTCTCAAGTATGGGTATCATCTCTTCCTCAACAACACATATTATCAAAGTACTATCAATACATCTATTGAAAAGAAGAGGGTCATCCACGAAATAATATTTCAACGTAGAAATAAATCAATTTCTTTGGTTCTATGAGAGGTCCTTGGGAATAACATCAATATCAAAAAATTGGGAAAATTAAAGAAACCAAGAAAATTGTTGCACATAAGCATCAAAAAACTTTTCCTCTGGAAATGTGGTATTGATTTCTTCTGGTTCCTCATGTTGAGTGATTGGAATCCTAGAAAAGTGATATGCCACAAAATTTTCATCCCCCATTTATCCATAATAACCAGATTAAATTCCTAAAACTATAGTGTCCACCTCTTAAGCCTGGGTTTGGATTCCTTCATAGATAAAAGGTACTTAAGGGGTACCTTGTCAGTGAAAATGATAACCTTGGACCCTATTAAGTATTGTCTAATTTTTTCAAGGGAAAAATCACTTCATACAATTCCTTTTCAGGGGTGGAATAATTATCCTAAGTATCATCCAATATCTTCCTCAATTAGTAAATAGATTGCAACTCCATATCCTTCATTTTCCTTAAAACAGCACTTACAAATAGGTAACTTTCATCGCACATTACCAAAAATGGGAGATGCGAGTCATGGATAGCCATAAATAGTGATGTAGTCAGCTTCTTCTTAAGTATGTTAAAGTAGTCTATACATTTCTCATAAAAAAAATATGACTATCCTTAACCAAAAGTGAGCATAGTGTCCTTGTGATCCTATAAAAATACTTAATGATCCTATTTTAAAACCCAACATGTCCTAAGAAACTTCTAAAACCCTTGACATTTTCAGGTGGATGTAGCTTTTGTATAACCTCAACTATAAAATTATTAACCTCCAGAACCTTCTTATACACTTTGTGATGTAAAAACATTTCCTATATAGTTAGGAACAAACATTTTTCTAGTTTAAAACCATATTTTCCTCTTGGAATATTTCGAAAAAAGTTTCCAAATTTCCAAGATAGTTTTCAAAATTTCATCCCAAAACTGAAAACCAATCCCTGAACAATTCAATTATCCTTTCAATCATCACTGAGAAAATTGAAATCATGCATCTCTAAAATGTGTTCGACACACCACACAAGACAAATGGAATCTTCTAGTTCAATAATATAAAAAATAGACAAGTGTATATGATTTTACCTTGATCCTTAAGAGAAATGGAAACATGGTTATAGAATTAATATAGATACATAAAATTTAAATACCCATTTCCAACTAGAATCTATAACATTGGGTCTTAAAATAGCATGTGAAAATGATCCTTTATTGTGGAAGAATTCTATTTTCTACGATCAATACAAACCCTCCATTTCTACATAGCCCTTGATTGTATTTGTTCATTATTTTCATTTGTGACCACTACCACTCCACTCTTCTTGGGAAAATTCTTGAAATGATTAACCCGGGGACTATTATAAATGTGAAAAATGATCTCAACATTGACCAGTCTAATAACTTTTTCACCCACCACATCATTCACATTTAGGTTATGTCTCCTTGGGGATTCCACTCTTGGTTTATACTTAGTTTCCATAGTAATCTTAATTAATGCCAAAATATGGAATTATCTCCTTTACATCATCAATTAACCAGCCTATAATAAATTTTAATTTCCTCAAAACACTGAATAGGTTTTCCTCTTACTTTCCTTCTAACTTGGATGAGATGATCACAAGTAGGGTAGATTTATCTCCCAAAAAAGAACCTTTCAGATGGGATGGTAGGGGTTTGATTTCTATAATGGGAGGTTCTTGGCTTAAGGGAATACACTTTGTCCTCATTGGACAAGGGTCTTCATGTTTCATCTTAAAGAAGGTAGTTTAGAAAGATTCCTCCTCATCAATGTTACTTTATAGAAAAATTTTCCACAAACTTAGACTCTTCTTTTGGGGACAAGATATTTTTCAAATAAAATTCATCAAGATATTCTAGAAACTCCCCTTGAAATTGATAAATAGGATCCTTATACTTACTAAAGATAATCCTCAACGAAGTTAAAGAAGGAAAATCAGGTTCACTAGTAATCGCCTACAGTATCCTCAAGAACTATTATTCCTCCTCATCAACAGACTCTTTAGGTACTAACAACTCATATCTGGGAAAGATTGGGTTGGTGGGTTGTTTATCTTCCTTTAACCATTGAATTATTCTGTATTCTCTCCTAAGTTAGAAATTATTTTCCCTTAGAGACATCAGTCATAGCTCCCCATGTGTCTTGGAAGGGCCTACAAAGGAAGATATGAACCTCTTGGTCATATTTTATCATATTTTCATTAGGTATAAAGAGTTTACCTACTCACACTAATAAATTAACTACCACACCCATAGGATCAGTGATGTATTGATCAAAAAGTTGTGACACAATAGTAGTGGTAAAGGGAACTCTTACTCCCAAGTATTGAAATATGGATAGATATATCAAGTTGATACTAGCTCCCAAATAACTCATAAAATTGAAATTAACACCTCTATCACCAAATATGAAAGGGATAAAAAAATCCTTGGGTCTTGAATCTTATGAGGTATCCTATTCTGCAACACAATAAAACACTTTTCTATCAAAATATAGTGGAAAACACTTCCATGTTTTTATTGTTTTTGGAAAATTATCTAGAGAGATATTATCTAGGATGAGGATTCTATTAGGTCTTCTAAGAAGGAAATATCAATGTTCAACATTTTTACCACCATGAGAAATTTTAGAAACTCAGAATCATGGATTTATTTTTTTATTCTGGGTGAAAAAGGTATACTAGTGGAAATATTTATAAACATTTTGGGCATCTCAATAGATTATTCATTAAGATTATACTTGTATTTATTATATTTTTTTAAAGCCATTTTATTTTTTAATTTGGAATAACAAGGACCAAAGGGTTTTTAGATCTACTATACAATTTTCCAATTTCATCATTTCCCATATTTGATTTTTATTTATTCATCCAGGTTTTCATTTTTATCAATTTGAGGAATTTTATTATGTACTTGGTGTTTTTGGAGTCCACTTATGGTAGCCAAATACATTGCATTTTCCCTAGGGTTGGATTCAAGGGTACTTGGAATATTACCTTTTTTCTCTACTGAAAACATCCCTAGAAAACTATCCCATTTATATTTCCAAAAATTTCATTCATAAATCCATTTGAACATTATCAAATTAATTTTTAGTATTTTTATAAAAAAATAATCATATTATTTTGTGGATCATACCCCTCACTTCAACTTGTGAATTGGATGAATTAGCCTTGGATTGGGGTTGGAACTATTACTTAAGTGGATGTTAGAAACTAGGAGGGGTAGTGTGTTAAAGGACTCCTTTCTATCTTTCCAAGAGAGGTTTGGGTGGTTCCTATACTCCCGATTATATGTGTTTCAAAAAATTTCTTCCCTAGGATACCTCTAATGTCTATATCTAGAAAAATTTGAAATATTAGGAGGTTGGGTAGACATATCAAAATTTGTAAAGTAGGTTTATGAGTGCCCAAACATGCCATAGTGGTGGCATTGATCCCTAAGGGTGTTATGAGTATTTTCATTGAAAACACTAGTAGTTTGGGATTCAGCTTGTTGAGAATGGATAGTTTCATTTATCACTATGGTTTTTATTTTATAACATTTATTTTGTGATTTATTTGAAAAAATGTTAAATATATGTTTCAACTCCTCAGCAGTCTTATCGCTAAAGTCACCTCCATCAGATTTATCCAACAAGATTTGGTGGTATGGGGTGAGGATATTGTAAAATGTATCCTAGAGGAATCAGGGAGTTCATTGGTGGTTTGGACACTATCTAATTAATACCCAGAATCTATCCCTAGATTCATGGAATATATCTCTTTCATCTTACAAGAATCCGGAGATTTTGTGCCTAATCTCAAATTTCATTCTCCAAGGACATAATTTCATGATGAATAGATTAAATAATTGATCCCATGGGATAAATATTTCCACTTATAAATATTTGAATAAGAACCTTGTATTTATCTTGAGGTAGATAGGTAACATGCTCTATTTAATTTCTTCCGCACTCAGGAATTTAAGTGGAAACTAATGGATACTATAATAGAAATACCTAATAAAGTCAGGGGATTCTTCATTAGAAATTTCATTAAAGGTTAGTGGATAAGACAACACAGACTATTTGATTTCATTATTCCTCGATCAAGGTTAGATCCTATTGAAAGAAGGGTTACTGGGAATGGAAGGTAGTAGGAACTATCTTATATTATGCCTCTCAACAATCGCATTACTAGGTGGGTTTTCATATACAGTTGGTGGATTGTTCATGTTTTGGTTATAATCCTCTCTATTAACTTTCATTTTGATTGACTATTTTCAATTTTTCAACTCTCAAAGTTTCTTATCAATCTTAGGACATATTGTATCAAAGGTCATAGTCTTATAACTAGTGTGTATGCAGCTATAGGTGTAACAATTTTTTGAGTTTTATTCAATAATTTTTTTACATTTCTTTTGATAGGTTTTTATATTTCAGAATTTTTTTAATTTTAATGATTTTTTTAGTTTTTTTATGTTTTTTATATGTTATATTTTTATATATATTTGGTCGCACAAAACTCCCTAGCAACAGATCCAATCTTTGATGAGTGAATGAATGATCCCATGAAACTTTTATATTTATAAAACCTGCTTACACTTACACTAGTACTGTGGTAAGAGGGTCTAATCGTAGGGAATGGGTATTTGTCCTAGTGACCAACTAAAAATAAAAATAAATATTTAAAAAAACTAAAACAAAAAATAAACCATGAATTGTGGTGTTGCATTGATGAAAATGATGATTGTGTGTGAGTATGTTAGTGAATGTGTGTATAGAAAGGAAAGAGAGACAGAAACCACACGATAGTGAGAATAAACAAATTATGAGAAGGGAAAATCTATTGGCTAGCTTCAATACTATTTTCCCTTCTTCATGAATTATAATTTACACATCTAGAACTAATTTAATGCGGCTGACCAGATTTTTCATCTTGTCAACATGTGATAGTATAATTCCAATAGTTTATCAACTATAGAAATAATTTCATCACCAAGTGAAAAAAAATTAGAAGTCACTAAGTTCAAAATGTTGGTTGAACTCAATACACCCCCCTCTCTCTCTCTCTTGAGCATGATTCACCATTTAGTAAAATCCTCAGATTAAAGAAAATTTGATTTTAGATTCGACCAATATTATCTTTATCAGATCCGTTATGTTTTTAAAGGAATATATTTTGAAGAGTGAAAGAGAGAAAGGTATTCTAGAAGGAAAAGACATACATGAACAAATAAATATCAGATTTAACAGACTCAGAATATTCTATATAATAAGATTATCTGAGAATAATGGTTGGCCTTAATATATATGCATAATTTAAAATAACGTAATTATTTTTTTAGAAAAGATGAAAATATAAGAAAACATAGAGAAAATAGTGTTATCTCTATCCCTACTCGATATCATGTAACTTGGATCTTCCAGTCATTGTACTATGGTCATTGTAATGGTGAATGAAAAGATCATATCTCCCACCCCAGGAATCTAGAGTTTGTGATTGGTTTTGCTCTGATCTCCTACTCCTGGATATGAAAATGGTGAAGTATGTAGTAATATATTCTCATGCCCTGGGAATAGTGGAGTGGTGTGATGAAGTGTGGTATTCTCTTAGATGAAGTCTCTCAATTCCCCCTACCCTTTGGAAGTTCTCGAATGAAAAATGGATTTCCCTTGATTTCATGTTGCTTCTCGATTCATAGAATACTTTTCATCAGTCTATGTCACTACTTCTATGATTACTTCTATATCCTCCACATGGTGCTTTCATAGTGCCCACTCCTTTCTATTTGTGACCCAAGCATAATATCCTCAACAGATTGATCATGTCCCTATATAGAATGAACATACTTACCTATTTTTAAAAAAATGAAATAAATAAAAATATAATAGAAAGAGTAATTAATATATTCACCTAAACCTATTAAAATTATTAAACAATTATAATATATACATATAAATGTAATTAAATACATGAAATAATTGAAAAAAATGTTAATCAAAATAAATACATATTATTTAAATATACCTATAATCATTAAAATAGACAAATAAATATATAATACTATTAACCACAACTATTAATTATTTTAGTTAAAGTATTATATACATAAATAAAATGTATAAATATAAATAAATAAATTTATATATATTATTTTATTTTATCATTACAATTCTATTAATTAGAATATTTTTAAAATATATTATTATTATATATATATTATCATATATTATATGTTATAATAAAAATAAGAAAAAAAAGGGAAAAAAGAAGAGGACAAAGGGGCTGCAAGTGGATAGTGAGGTAGGAAAAAATTGGGTCACTCTGGCTTATAGAGTCTCCACTAGGTGTGGACGAAAATGAAAAGGATAGAGGAAAAGTGGTGGTGTGGTGGCCTCAGCAACACGGCTCATGGCGTGGTGAGATAGATTAGGGGATTCGAGTAGGGGAGATTCTACGATTTCTACACGTCTAGGATGTAAATTTCAGATTTTGATTTGATAGTTTTTTTCTTCTTTATCTGTGGTGGGTCTCATGGTTTGGTTTAATTGTTCAAATCTGGTTTTGTGTATTGCATTGAATTTTTTATCATGTTTTTGTTCAAGTTGTTAGATATTGTGGATTTATTGATATTCTCTTTGATGTTAGTGATATAGTGTTTGGAGGAGAGGAACAGTGAGTGGGGGCTCACCGTTGGTCCTAGAAGTAACTCAATGAGTCATCATTTAGTAGTATTCGGTTGGTAGTGTGAAAAGGGAATGAGGCTTGGACAGTGGCGGTGATATAGGACTCACCATTTTCATTCTCAATGGGGAGTAATATTTTTGAAAATTTACAGAATGATCTACCATTAGTAGCTTTCCAATGATGTTTTTATTGAACATAAGCTGGTAGTGGGTGTGTAAATTAGAAAATTATGGAACGGAGTCACCGTTGGGAAGCCATCAGTGGGTGAATTATATAGTTTAAAATTTTTATAGGATGATGGTGGTAGGTTGGGAGCAACCATCAGAAATTTCCAACAGTGGGTGGGGAGGTTAATAATGAGTCACCAATGGAAATTCCAATGATGAGGGCAGGTAGTTGCATCAACAACACCTAAAAAATAGATAATAAATTACAAATAAAATCAATAATCAAAAATAACAAATGAAATTACAATTAAAATTCCCATTTTCAAATTGTTAAAAACAAAATAATCATAATTACATAAAAAATAAATAAGTTATTTAAGATTAAAAATTGTTAACAAACATATTAATTTAAAACAACATGAAATATTAATAGTCAGTTTTCTTAAATTATTAAGAAGATTAATTATGTAAAATAATTAAAAAATAAAAAGAATTAAATTAAAACTAAATATTTATGAGTATAATAGAAATGAATTAAAAATTTTAACTTAATTTCATTTCTTAATGTTTATAAAAGAAGAAATTTATTTATTTACAAATAAAGAAAATGATGGATTAATTAAGTTAATGAATTAATCAGAAGTATTGAAAAATTAATAAAGGAAAAAACTATTTCTAGAAAAAAATGAATAAAAATAATAAATTATTATTTAGAAAAAACAAAAGAATATAAATTAAATTTTAAAAAAAGAAATAAATTTAAATTAAATTATTCAAATTGATAAAAAAACAATAAAAAATAGATTTTCACTAAAAAATAAAATTTTAAAAATTAAATAAAATATTAACTATATTTGTATATTGTTCAATTAGAAATACTATTTTGAGATTATAAACACAATAAAAAAAATTATGTGGTAAAGATCATTGAACAACAACCACATCAAGAATGGTCAAAAGTTGTTCCAAGATAACTAGAGGCCAACACCTGAGAAGCCTCTAGATAATATGGTTGTTAAGCTTGGGAATAATATAGATGAGAAGATTGGTAAAAAACTTGTGCCTTTGAGCACTCTTGAATTATTGAATAGTTAAGTGTGAAGGTAAAAATAGTGTAGGATAAAAACCTAGTAAAGTTTTCATTCCATGGGTCGGGGCCATGAGAGAATTATAAAATGATGTTGGGCATGGTTTACTATAAAGCCCTACATTCTTAAGGGAAATTATTATTTTGAATTCAAGGATTTCACGCCATGAATTAGTTAAATAAATCATTATGTGTGGTCAATAAATTTAGATATTCGATGAGTGTCATTACTACTATAAAATCAAGAGTGTGGATGCCATGGAGAGTTGGATACATCATAGTTTATTTGGATGAAATGAGACCAATCCACAGTGGAATTGACTACATCAAAGGGTAATTGGTGAGTGAAAAGTAGTGGATATCATGCCATATATTAGGGGTGAGTTATGAGATGTTTTTTAAAAGATCATGGGTGAATTAAAATCTTATTATATTTCATGGATCTGGTACCATTATATTGAGATAAATTCCATGAAACATAATTTGACTAAACTGTAATTTATTTCATTCTATAAAAATAAATGGCATAGTGAAGGCATGAAAGAGTATGGTTTCACCATAGAACAAGAGGTCATTCCATAACCAAACTGTTTTTTGTTATTGATCATATTCTACCCGAAACTAAAATAGGATGTTATTATATGTATTTTTAGTAAATTAATTTGGATTAAAATTTCACATTATAATCCTTTCCATATTTAGTTCAATTTTCATATTATATTCAGTTAATTTTTATTCTTTTGGTTATCCCTATACAATTATAAAAATTCACTCATAGTCAGTTTAAAACGTTTTCCAACTATCAATAACAAAATAAAATCATACTAACATCAAGCTCACTATATCTCGTGTTTGAGGGAAAAAATGATTGAAATAGAAGCAGTGATAAATTATAATTATTTATAAATAACTATTATAATTATGCATAAATAAATAAATAAAATTTATAGGACCAACTTAAACACCATTTATATATATTTCATCATTTTATAGGATTATTTACTACATATCACATTAAAACACACACAAAAACCTATAAGTTTAGTGTCTTTGGAAATAAGTTACAGAACCAACTTATTTTACAGCCATTATTTGACATCTCCCAAATATATTATTCACAAATGATACTCTTATATACATATTCAACATAATAATATTTTTCCCAACCTATAGAAATAAAAACATGAATAAGGGTGAGCTCAAATACTCAATAGGGACAAACAGAGGAGATATCAATCAAATATCATAAGAGAGAATAATATAAGCATATAGATATAAGAACATAATCAAAGTAAATGGACATAACATAAGATAAACATACATAATAAAACATAGATCATAAACTGTCAATCGTGGAATAAGGCTTCTATAATAACATAAGTCATGATTAATAAGAATGTAATAACATGAATCAATAATCACGATACATGAGAAATAGTATTTTTTTTAATAACATAGATATATGTCTAAATAATTTATCATATACATAAGAATAGAAAATCATTCTTTATATTAGGGATCACTACTAAAAGCATCATCACATTGTCAATAGAGTCCTGTAATGGATTGGGTTTACTCCTCATTCCCTATCATCTCATGAGATACAAAGCTTTACCCAATACCTTAGAGGTAAATAATAGACCCAACTATCATATATAGATAAATAATACATATATGTGTCACATTAATATGAAAATAATCATAATAAAATTATAGATTAAATATCATGTGGGAAATAAATCAGTTTAATTAAAAATTCCTTAAGATATTTTTGTAATACATGTAGAGAAAAAAGGTGAATGGTGTCATTAGACTATATCCCCAATGAATCATATAAAATGTTAACTGAAAATACATTTTATAATAATGGTAAAATAAATTACTTTTGAAAATACTGAAAACATTGAGTGGAATTTTCATAATTATACTAAATAATATGGTAGGAAAATGAGTTCAAACAAAAAACATTAATAATGAATATTATTTTTAAACTTTTGTAAAGAGATTAAAAGTAATTATAAAATGACCATTTTGTGAAATGATAAAAAATATTCCATTAAAACATTAATAAATAAATTTTGAAATATAGAAAAAGATTATAGGAAATCATTGAATTATAGAAAATAGAATTTATAAAATTTTATAATGGATATTGATATAAAGGATAATGATTCTTAATCAAAAGGAAAAGATAATGTGGGTTCAAATTACAAGTTTCCATTCATTTGATTAAAGAAAAAATGGAAGTGAATTGTTGAGAATTCTTATAAAACAAAAAAAACTATATTCAAATAAAATAGAATTCATTTTAGTGAGAATAATAAATTCCCTCAATGAATGTTTAAATTTAAACAATAGTTATTTTGAAGTGATATTAGAGAATATATCTTTGCCTCAGACTTCTCCTAGGTCATAGTCACTCTAAATCCATGTATAATAAATTAATATTTATTATTAATATGTATAAGAACCTTGATCATAGTTATTTTAACTAATATTTTTCATTTATTATTCCTTGTTACCCATATATTAATTATTTATAGTTAAAAGTCATATTAGATCATTTGTTGTTTCCCTTTCCATACGTGCTTCATCTTGTAGATTTTGGCCCATTTTACTTGATCATAGGTTAATATCCTCTATAATAATCATGTTGAAGTATAATATGTTTTTATATAGTTCTAGTGACTCTTGGTCATTTTGTGGAACTTGTGATTATGGTTTTAAGGGAACACTTAAGAATATCATTATTATTTAATTTTGACTAAATAAAAAGTTTTAATTTTAGTAATGAATACCATTATATAAATTACCATCCTATAAATTTTTAAACATCAACAATTAATCGTTATTTATTTTTATTACCTATATTTATTTTTTCTTAACCACTAATGATGTAAATTTTATATCATTATTCATGTAAGTGGAACAATCGACCAGAACAATACCATGTTATATTGGTTTAATGAGAAAGAAAGTGTTATTAAATTTTACTAATATCACATTTCCATAAGATTAATGTTTTAAAAAACATTTTATTAATGCGATTAATCACATTATAAAAGGGGAAAATATTGTATAAATAAAAAATATTAAAGAGTATATAAAACTTACGTTGAATACTTGCATCTCCTCTTATAGAGCCTCAAGGAAATGATTGGTTTGGGACTAGTTTTAATGATCAATGATTCTAAAAAAAGAGATAAAATAATGTGATATAAAATTAAATAAGGTCTTACAGATAAATTATATATAAATTTGTGTGTTAATGTAAGTATAAGAGGGGTTATCTAATAGATGAAAATTGATGTTATTTTTGTAAGTATGCATTCCATAATTTAAAAGGAATATTTTTCTCAAGGAAAATGGATTCAAGGTGGAAAATATTGAAATTATGTTAAGGGGTAAATAAATCCATCATCAATAATTTTATATAATTTGTTCAGTGGAATTTTATGACATTATATGTTAATTTAACCATTTGACCACATTTTATACTATACCATGCTAACTAACACTTACCTTGGTAATTTATTTTTATGCCTAAAAAAGAAATTGACTTTATTGGATTATTTGGATATGTTGATTCAATTTATGAAAATAATTTTATTTGATTAAACTTCTAAAATTTATAAAAATTAATTCTAAAACTATAAATGTAAAAAGAAAAAAACTATTTTTTAGAAAAATATATTTTTACAACCAAACAATTATTTATTCATTTTCCATGTCAGATAATAATCACTGGATGAATGATAATTAATTTGATTAATTATTTAAACTATATAATTCATTATAATTATTTTTCAATAGTGATCAATTTAATTATTAATATAAAAAAAGAATAATGAAAAGTTGTTATTTAAAAATTATCCCTTTTTAAAATTAAATAGCTTAATTACATCCCATTATTAATCCTCTAAATACTCAATTTTTTTAATACATTGGTGTTAGAGTCTTTCTTTGAACAAAGAAAATTCTTAAAAAATACTATATATTGAATATAAATACCTATTATTATAATAAAAAAATATTAACTTTTCATTTTCTTTTAGAATTATTTTTTATATTTGAATTATATTAGTTTTAATTTGTTAAAAAAATTACATAACAAAACGTTACCAATTGTATACAAGTATATATAATAACCATGTATCTAAAGTATATATGTCTAGTATCTATATATCCAATGACCATATATATATACATATATATATATATATTTGTGTGTGTGAGTGTCATATTACATTCATTTTTATAGCCTTACATATATATTTAGAATCCTCTAACCTATTTATTTACATAATTCTCAAAAAAATTATTGTATTTATAACTTTTCCCAACTTTTTATAGTTATAATCAGAAATATATTCTTTAGTGAAAACTATATTGACAAGGATTTTTTGTTTGTGGTGTTTTTTTACTCCTGGTTTTATTCCTATTATTATTTTTAATGATGATTCATAGTACATATTCATAATTTATTAATATTTATCCTACATTTTCATATTTTATCTCAAAATAATTTATAATATTTTGAATTAGTTTAGTGTTTTTTGTATTAAAAGCTGTCAAAATCATCAGATTTATTAAAAGGTAAATACAAACTAAAATCATTGGGTGTTATATTTCTACTCCAATGTTATCTCTAAGACTAGGGTGAATGACTGTGACACCTCAATTAGAGGTATAACTACTATCTTTTTTGAGATTCAGTAAGATTATACATACTCTCATGAGTTTTTTGGGATTTTTTTGAAATTTTTATACCTATTGGAAAGGATTATTTATTGAATCATGGTTAACGTAAACCAATCAGATTCTCTGGGTAACTATGTGGTATATTGGGAGAGTCTAAAAAGAGACACATGATTAGTCCATGGTTATGGTAAACCATAAGGATTTCCCTAAAAACTGTGTGACATGGGATATAGTCATTTTATATGGTTAAAACATTACTTTTCAAGAAAAGTTTCCAAAATATGTAACTTGGGGTTTTTAGAGAGTTTCCTATAAATTTGAGGCATGGGTTGGTAAATCTTGTGGCCTAATAGTGTGTCATGATTAATTAAATTTAAAAAAAATAATTTTTATCCAAAAAATTATCATACAATTCTCATTCATACTCTATTTTCCTATGGAATCAAACCAAAGGACTTGTTCATGTGTTTTTTGTGGTTTTATTTGACAGAATTATCATATTCAACAATTTTGGTGTGTTGGATCTAGGAAATCAGGGAATGTTGACTCTTTCTCCTAATATTTATAGATCACATGGTTTATTCTTAGGAATATCCCTCGATCAAAACTATTATTCTTAGAGATATGGGTTATGACATGTTTTTTTGTGGTTTTTTTGGAATATTTAATGGTATGTAATGGGGACCCGAATCTACCTAGATCAATGTGAGTTTCTTTAAGAACAATTTCTGTTTCAAGGTAGGTAGATTATCTCTTACTCAAATTGTTATAAAACCTGAAGGATCTAGATTTATAAAACTATTTATTATTTATTTGAAAAAACATTTGTGAAATGCTATTGGAATCCCTCATGGTCATATGGTTTTGAAACTATAGTTTTATAAAGAAGAACATAACACATTCAATAGAATTCCAAAAATATAAATAGTTTAAAGAAAATATTTTTTGGGATAGACATTGGAATAAATAAGTTGAAATGTGTTCACGATGCAACTAAAAGTGACCTTATTTTATTTACACTTTCTTCTTACAAAAATTGGGAAAAATGGGAGCATAACCAAGTGACGACTTGGTATGTGAAAGAGAATTAAATTTCATTAGTATTGGGACTATCATATTAGATGCATGAATGTGTGTGTGTTTGAAGTACGTATGCCATGAATAAAGAATCGATGAACTACGTATAAATATTTTTATTTTATGATACAATTTTATAAATCTTGATAATTTATACTTTTTATGTACTTGTTTTGAATATTTACTTTTCATACTTTCAATTGAAATACTCTTGATCACTATTCTTCATACATTCTATTATTTTATATAAATTATTCTAAATTGTCCTGGACATGGTTCACTATGTTGGAATTATCTAGGAGATTTCCTAATGGGTTTTATACTCACCCCCAACATATTCACTTTGGTGTGTGTTTAGATGTCAATTATTTTGAAATGGTTAAAAGTAAGATTTTGTACTTCTCTGATGGATCACCTTGATGTGTTGATAATTATAGGACACAATATAGAGGTGATATAGAATTAAAGTTTTATGAATTACCACATTTTTACTCTGGTCTTGTGATCCATTTTATTTTGAGAATTTAGTATTTGTTGCACCCACGGGTTCATAGGTACACCTTAATTGAGCCTTAGTCATTCTCTTTTGGGGTCATGAAAGATTTTTAGGATCGAAGGTTCCAAACAAGGGTTCTGAGAAAGCATTTCAAGGCATGTGGTTAGTTGAACCATGTTTTAACCATGTGTTAGGCCTCTATATGGTTCCATTTGAATTTTTATGGTTTGAACATGGTTATAAAAACTATGATACATGCCTAAGAATCATTCAGGATGTTTGGTGGTTATCCAGGGATGTCACATGGTTTGAGCACCATTTCCTCAAAATTTAAGGCCTCTAGTGTAAATAGTGTACCCCTCTGACAAAATGGATAGTAGGGTCACATGGTTAAGGAACATGATTATTTTAACATTGTAGCCTACCCTCTGAAACTATGTGACCCCTTCTGAACAACTAAAAAGTTGTATTTTACCCATTTTCCCTTGCTTATTTTAAATCCTAGTCAACCTTTAATATCTTATTAAACAATACTATACCTTACCCAACACATTGGAGGTATCCCCCTTGTATTATAGGTTGAATTCATTCTTTTTTGATTGATTTTGTCGAGGTATGTTTCACTTTCTATCTAGTTTCCCCTGTTTGTGTCACTAGTAAAAAAATTGTTTTTTGCGATGTAGTTTTTTACATCGGTTATGTATAACTAATTTGAAAATCTGAAAATTTTGATGTATCATATCAGTTTTATAAAAACCAATGTTAAAAATTATTTTTTATGTTATTTTTTATGAAAACCAACATGAAAAAGTTCGTATTTGTCGCTCTTTCACGTTGGTTTTATAATTTAATCAACATTAAAGAGTGGATTCTTAAACTAGTTATAGTATAACTGACATAAAAAATCTCAAATATTCATTTTTCACATCTTTTATAATATAACCGACATAATAACCTTCTAAAACATTATGTACCGCTTGAAGTTTTCATTACACAGTATGCTTATTTTGTGATGGACCTCTCGTTTCTCTCTTACCGAAGCCTGAAATTGATGGTTTCTTTGATTTTGTGTTCCAAATCATGCCTTATGATATAAATCTAACCATAGGGTTTTGTTAGAATTAATTGACACATCTGAAGTAATCTTCAAAGTATTTCTTTTCTCTCTATTCGGTCATTCTTTGGCTTCACATATCTAACTGACTATTGTTCAATGAGGTTTTCTTCATTCTCACAATACCATCTTCCTACATTGTGGTTTTTCATCATCATAATTTCACATTATTTTATAGTTCTACTCGTCTCAAATTTCCTCACATGAAGGTTTGAATATATTCTGTATTATGATAATTACTTATTTCATGATTTTTATTTTGAATTTGATATACATTTTCTATGTTATTTTGGTGTTTAATTTGGATTTATGGTCTTTTATTCAAAGTATGTTATATAAAAAACAATAAGTTGTATTTTTTTGGTGATACAATATATTAGTATATGGTACTAGTAAAACCTTCAAATATAGAGGGGATTATTTAGTTGGTGGGAAAAACAAATATTGTAGTGGGTAATAGTTCATAAGGTCTAAGAATTTATTATAGGAGATTCATGTATATGTTCCCTTATATTTCACTACCTTTGATATCATTGACCTAGAATGATCTGAAATTTTCATATAAAAATAATGATAAAACGTGATTTAGTACTTAAATAAGGTATTAATTAGTGTGCCTTTTATTTTTTACAAAACATTGAATCTTGTCTATTGAATTTTAAGACAAATAAAATATTATATTTCATTATTTAATGTGTTGAACTTCTAGAAGATCAATGTACTTAGAAAAGTGATGGTATATTTTAAATTTAGAAGTCTCTAGAAAATTTGTGAAAACATTTATTTGAAGGGGTAAAACTTTCTGAATAGTCTAATAAGAGGATGAAATTTCTAAAATTTTAGAATGGATTTGGATGCATAAGAATTCCCAATATTCCATATATAAGAGTCACTTAGCATATGGAATATGCTTTCTTGGACCATTTTTATTCTTAATAAAACCAAACTTTCAAGGGGCAGTATCTAACAAATATTTTTTTATTTTGATTCTTTGTTAGATCCCTAAATGGATTAAAAAAACATGCATACCTTATAGTATTAAATTGGTTTCACTAAACCATATTCTTGTTCCATATAGACATCTTCCATATTGTTTCCAGTAAATAATGTTGTCTTGATAGCATACAACCAAATTTAATAACAATTAAAGGTGTTATGATTGGTAGAATTTAAAATAATTGTACCATGGAGATCAGTGTTATATAAATTATATTTTAAATTATTATTCCCTTTATTCACAGTTGATTTATTCAATTATTAGAAAGTAACATTTTAAAAAAGTAACATAACTATAAAATCATACATGGTAGCTATTTTTTTGGACTACATCTTGTTGGAACAAGTTAAAGTTGAATTCTCAGTGCATGTCTCACATGGTTGAGACTGCATATTATACTTATAATTTTATAATGTGTTAATTAGATCATGATTTTATTTAATGTGACATTTTTTAAACAGAGATTCAATTTATGAGAATATTACATTATTAATTACAATATATAATAAATTACTTATTTTCATTAATAATCCACTATGAATTAGATGTTCTCATTCAATATATTTTTTATGGATACCATTGTACGTATTTTTAAATAATTTCATATGGTTATATTCAATTATTTTTACTTGAGGAATTTTTTAATGGAATCTATTTTGTAATTCCTTCTCCATGAATGAATTTTCACATAGAAATTTTCAATTTTCTTTCTAATTTTTCTCTCACAAACCCACTCAGGTCGACCCTAAACCAATCACCCATGTCGTCCTGAAACAAGGCTCGAGAGGCGTTCTCGATCCTCCAGGTCTTGAGATAAGTACCAATGGATTCAATAGAGTGACAATGGGAATGATTTCAACCAATATAAATAAAAAAAAGTAGCGGAATAATAATAAAGCATCCCAAAAATAAATAAAATGAACAGAATAGCTATGATAGAATGGAAAATCAAAACTAACCAAACATGATGAACACTAAACTCCACGTTACCCTGCAGGTCACTCTCTGATCAAAAGAATCAACGTCGCCTAAGGCAGTCGAGATCAAACTGAAATGTACACCTAAGACTAAAAATAATAATGAAGTATAGGTGTGAGTATTAAAACTCAGTAGGCATACCAAAGTAATCTACTCCCAAATGCATCTCATTTAAACAAAAGAATAATCAATTTCAGTTTATAACTACAATATATAAAGGAATGTTTTTCTCATATTTTTTTTATTTAACAAAAATCACGTTCCATTGCACTTTTTACCATTCAAAACCATATTTCTTCCTAAGAAGAAACCATATACATTTTAAAGGAGAGTTGACATTTATGTTATAAAGGATAGAGTGAGTATAAAACATTTCCAAAAACCTCTTTACATAACCATTTGAACACACATTGTCATTTTAGCTGTAATACACATTATTCTAGAAGCAAGCTCGTCAATCATACAATAAGGGAAATGGGAAATAACACACAACATGATCTAGCAAATAATGCATTAAAACATTTGTGCCAGTAGACATGGGGGAAAACTAGGAGCTCATGAATAGTCTAGAATGTACTATACGTGTAACTCATCTGGAAGGAATTCCCTACTCAATGACGTCATAATGCCCTAATGCCTGACTGTCACCCTACTTGGCCTTGTTGAGGGGGCCAATCTCATCGCAATAATAATAACAGAGTATCCCCTACTATGGGCCACTAGCCAGTGCATAATCTAAACTAGTGCATCAATTATTCACTGAAAATTCACTCGCTATGCTAGGTTCCCATGCTTAGAAAAAAAGGGAAAGTGAGTCAACAAATACTAACCATGTAATCAAATACATGCATTTTCATCTTACACCACCAATGCACACGACAAAAAAATCTCCCCCAAATCACTCCAAGGGATTTTCTCCCTCTTTCCTTCAACCTTCAACACATGAGGGAAGTCCCATATGGGGACACCCCATTACATTCAATATCTAACAAGGTAAGAGGTTCATACCCAAGAGGGTTTTCCAAGTAATTATTTTTACAAAGTAACAAACGACCCTCAAGCAATCACTTAACACTAAATCATTTACAAAAGAAGAAACCAACACCATTACTTTGAAAACCAGGAATTCACAAGGAAACCCATTTAAGAAACTCAATTCACCACTTTAAATACAAAGCACATTTATAAGGGCTGAAGGATCATTTCATCAAACACTTATTAAGAACCTTTTAGGAAACAGCTTCATGAAATTCATATACAAAGAGTGTCTTACTTTGTTTCACAAAAATAAATTATTCTAAAAACCAAAATTACTAACAAGCATTAAAAAACGTGCAACCATAAGGAAATAAATAATTCATTAATTTAAAGGCTAATGCATATGGAAACCTACTTTAAAAAGGAGCGGACCAAGACGAACAATTCGGCACCCGACAACTTTGACGAAGACCGCCCCAGAATTGGGCACACATACACTCATATATATATACCCCTTAATCTAATACACATATTCCCCACTCTATGAGGGAATATGTGAAAGAAAGATATATATATATATACGTACCCATGTATGTGTGTATAACCCTTCGACAAGTCACTGAAAAATTTAATTAACCTATAGGAAACCCACACTTAAAATAACTTCATTTCCAAAACTAGATTCTCATTATTTAAAGAATTCACATCTCACCCTAAAAGTGCACAAAATACCCTATATGATAATACCAATTAATTATTTCCATTTTACTCACTCCAAAAACGCATTTTAAATAATTTTACCATCACTTACACAATTTATAAATCCCCCTTTGACAAACACATGAAAAACACATTTTCACAACCAATTCCACAGAAATACCATTTTTATAAATCCAAACACAAACCTAAATCATTTCCAAACATGTATTTTTATTATTAAACAATCTACAATTCATACATATAAATACACGAAAAATACTATATGCCAAAACTACTCCATTATTCAATAAAAACACATTTCAAACAAATACGAACCTCAAGTGCCTTTGTAAATATAATTCTCACTTTGTAAATAAGGCATAAAATGCTTTTCAAGAAACATTACAATACAATATGCACAACACATAGGCATTTCTTTTGAAAAAACTCATTTCAAACACATATAAATGTTAAAACATTTCCATATCACACTTCACACTACCCAAATAAAATTTAGAACATATTAAAATTAACTAAACAAATAAGAGGGTAAAATCAATCAACCTCAGATAGAAGCGGATAAACTAGAATGGTCCAAAGTACTTCTCATTGGGCGGTGGATGCCAAAACCCACACAAGGAAGACCCATGAGTCCCACCGCACACCCTTACAATGGAATAGATTAAGAAAACCTAACCAAACCATGACCTAAGGTTCGTCCAAGAGACAAACTGATGAAAAACTACACACTGATGGAGGTTTAAATGAGGTCATGAAAGGGATAGGAGGCTGTCAGAGGGAGAGGCC
Source organism: Viscum album (assembly GCA_963277665.1). Classification (NCBI taxonomy): domain Eukaryota; kingdom Viridiplantae; phylum Streptophyta; class Magnoliopsida; order Santalales; family Viscaceae; genus Viscum; species Viscum album. Next base: position 1,881,272,375 of record OY728161.1, read on the forward strand.
ACAAATAGGGAGGTTCACTAGGAGGAGGGAGCATGGTCGGACATTTAAGGGGGGTGGGGGGTCATCGTCGCATGATAGGAGGAAGGGAAGGGGGTCGACCGCATCGTGTGAGTAGGATGGGAAGGGAAGGGGGTTGGTCCTGAGGTAAGGGAGGAATGGGTGAGATTAGGTTCTTTTCATTTTATTTTTATCAAAATTAAATTTATTTAATTTAAAAATAAATGAATAAAATTTAATGGAAACTCAAAAATAAATAAAATTACAGTAATGTCTCTGGTCTAGGTCTGACAATTTTCCCCACCATGACACAAACTACCCGAAGAAAGTCCCAAGATATTTGGTTGATCAAAACCACAGAAAATATGATTTGCAACCAAGGAAAAACCTGAAAAATCAACGACCAAAGAACCAACACTCGATTTCATTCAGAGCCCAGAACATTGTATTCCCAAATTGAAATGATGATACCACCCTAAAAAGAAACGACACACCCAAGGTTGAAATCAAACAAGACCACAGAGCTCGAACAAACAATTAAGAGATTACAAATAAAAGACTCTCTTTTCAAAACACAACCCAACAAGGAACACCCCAACCCATAACACAAAAACCATCAAAGAAACCAGTTGTGGCCTATTCGGGATCTCTAGGAGAATCTATTACAAAACCCACTATCCAAGACAACCAATTACTACAGTCAGGGTTGAGTGGAGATAAAATAAAGAAATTCTTAGCCAAGAAAATATAGAAGATGGATTCTTCATGATCTCATCACATGAGGGTATCCCCATTATATTAGGACTCCAGAAAACCATTGATTTTAAAATACGGAATAACTCTCAAATCCTAACAAAAGGAATAAAAACCCAAATAAATGAAACATGGGACAACAGAATCCACCATTCTACATCAGAAACAATAAAAACACTACAAAGACATTCACATTAAAACAAAGTTCAAAAAGTACCTGAAACATCATTATTCACACCCAAAAGAAGATAACACCATAGAAAACATTAATTAAAACAAAAAGGGAATTTGAAATAAAATAAAAGCTTCTGATTGAGCTTCTTTAGGCGCTAAATTCATCCAACTGAGCTGAAAGTTTATCCAAGGGAGTGGATATGTCCCCATGTCACTTACTTTTACCCCCCCCCCCTAAAAAACCTTTGCAAATGACCTAAACGAACATAGGTACTACAGATCATAGGTGCTTCGTAACCTAAAAACTTCATATGCCCCAGCTTCACACAGTGAAAACACAACTATTACTGCCTCTCAGATGAATCTGGTGAGCTGGAAAACAACAACCTTTTTGTGGCTCTTCTCTACTAGCCAGATGCTGCTAAATCAGCTTTTAATTGAATAATCCACCTCACAACTTCTTCATAATCATCAAGTAATGAAGGCACATATGGGAGTAATTCTAATCGGAGACCCCTTTCAAAGAATCATTCTTTCAAAAATTAATCCCCAGTGAGGTTTAGTAGATACAAAACTAGCTCGACAAAGCTCTTAGTATACTCCAACACTATTGAATCACCTTGCTTTAGACCATACAACATTGAACCCATCAGTGTATTCACATCATTGGGAAAGTATTTCTAGATAAAAAAGGCTTTAAATCATTCCCACAAGAAATTCTTCTACAGTTCGTCATGAATAACAAATTTCCAACATTCCTGACTTAGGCCTTCCAATGTGAAGGTGGAAGGCTCCAGCTTGAGAGGTTCCGGAGATTCAAGATGAACAAATATCTCCTTGATATTTCACATCCATTACTTAGATTTCCCTAGTTCTAGTTACCCACGGAAATGAGGAGGGTTCGACTCTCAGAGCCTCTACATGAACTCCAGATATTGAGAACCACCAGGCTCCATATCTGAAATAGAAAATCCATACATCTAAAGTGAGGCTTGATCAAATGAAAGGAACATGGTGAAATAAATACCCGTAGATTCTTCTCAAAAACCCTAAGAACCTAGTGGGGAAAAAACCTGAAAACATGTAGCATAAAACCAAATCAAAACATATCATAAATAAAAATTACACATCTCATTTTCAAATCAACAACCCAAACTCAAAACATGATTTCAATCCCACCTCTAACACACCAAATCCAAATTCCAAAAATGAAGACATAAAAAAATGGCATCATCACACACTCACGCCATTTAAAACATTGAAATACCCCCTTTTGAAAAACATTTTACGAAAACATAACAAGCCTTATGAACCAATCACCCTCTATTAGTATTCCCTTTATCCTCACATATATACACACTTGTGATAGACCAAGAACTCACCCATACATACCAATAACCATCCACACAACACATACATACATCTGTATACATATATGTGAGCACTAATTGGAATACTAATATTCAGATAAAAGAAACATTATCACTTTCAAAACCACATTAAAAATACCTCAACCAATTTTAATACAACACATCATCATCAAATAAAAACATTTTCAAATTACAAATTCATTATCCAATTTCACATTTCTGAAAACCCTTGAGAAACCTCCCAAACCATTTCTAAAATAACTCCCATTTTCAAAACAACCAATATTATTTTAAAAAAGATGAATGTTTTGGTTTTGGAAATCCCATTTTTGACCAACCAATCATCATTTTTTCAAACCAAACATCATTTTAAAATCTAAACAAGACACCCAAAAACCATCCCAGCCAACATTAATTACAAACAAAAGAAACGTATCATTCAATGGGTCTAAAATTCCAAAATCATAAAAGGAACCAAAACAAATCCCTAGGGGAAACTAGTGTCAATGGGTGACTTGGCCATATGGTTAGTGGCCATATTCCAATCAAACCACCATCACAGACAGTCTTCCAGGACCATTTCCCCAGCTCCTCATGGCTTTCCAAACCCTACGAGATCACTGAGACAACTTTCCCAACTATCATTTCATTTCCCCAAATACCAAGCAACCCACAAGAACCAAATGAACTAAGAAAAACCAACATCCCTTGGTAACTAAAGGTTCAACCTAGAATGTATTATACAAAAACTCCCCAGAAGATACACCCCAAGCTCTGAAAGTCCTACTAAATCTACCTTGAAAACCCTAATAACAAATTTCACTTGAAAAGGTAGGACCTCTAAAGAACCTACATTCTAATACCATTTTTTTCCAAACCAACTCGGGTCGACCCTAAACCGGTCACCCGAGTCAGCCATTGACAAGGCCCGAGAGGCATTCTTGATTCTCTTAGGTTGGAAAAAAGTGCCAAGGGCATAAACAGAGTTATTATGGGAATGATTTATCCAAATATAAATAAATAAAATTTGATAAAATAATAATAAATTATCCCAAAAATAAAATAAACCAAATAGAACAACTAAGAAAGAACAAAAAATCAAGGCTAACCGGACCTGATGACCACTAAACTCCACGTGACCCCTTAGGTCACTCTTTGATCACATGACTCAACATCATCCAAAGAAATCAAGATCAAACTAAAACCATCACCTGAGACTAAAAAAAATAATGGGGTATATGCATGAGTATTAAAACTCAGTAGGAATACCCAAGTAATCTACTCCCAAATGTATTTCCTTTAAAGGAAGGAATCATCAATTTCAGGTTTGAACTACCATATATAAATGTATATTTTCCACACATTTTTTCATTTAATTAAAATCACGGTCTATTTTCCATTTTACCATTCAAACCCATATTAGTTCAAAAGAAGGAACCATATACATTTTAAAGCAGAGATGAAATTTCAATTATAGAGGAGAGAGGGAGAATAAAACATTTCTAAAACCTTTTCCCATAACCATTTGAAAACACTTTATCATTTTATCTATAATCCACACTATTCTAGAAGAAACATCAATAATCATTAAACAAGGGAAATGGGAAATAACACACAATAACATTTAGCCAACAATCCATAAAAACATTCATTCCAGTATATATGGGTGAAACCTAAGTGCTTGTGAATAGTCTAGAATGTATCTTACATGTGACTCGTTATGAAGTCATACCATACTCAATGAATTCATAACACCCTAACTCCTAATTGTCACCCTGCCTGGCCTGTTTGAGGGGACCTATCCCATAGCAATACTAATAATAGAGTATCCCCTGCTATGAGCCACTATCCAGTGCATAATCATACCTAGTGAATCAATTGTTCAAATAAAATTCACTCGCTATGATAGGTTTCCATGTTTAGGAAAAAATTGAGGGTTATTAAAACAATACTAACCATGTAATCAAACTCTTACATTTTTATCTTAATCCACCAACACACACAAAAAAATCACCCTTGAATCATTCCAATGGATTTTCTCCCTTTTTCCTTTAACCATCAACACATGAGGGAAGTCCCATCCGAGGACCACACAATCCCTTCAATATCCAACAAAGAAAGTGGTGCATCCCAAAGAGAGTTTTCAATGTAATTAATTTTACAACGTACAAAATGGACCTCAAGCAATCATATAACACTAAATCATTTCTAGAAGAAGAAATACATGCCATTACTTTGAAAACAAAGAATGTGATTGGAAACCCATTTAAGAAACTCAATTCACCACATTAAATAAGAATAACATTTATAAGGTCCAAATGGGCATTTCATTAAACACTATGTAAGAACCTTTAATAAAACAATTTCATGCAATTAAAATATAAAGAGGGTATTACTTTGTTTCACAATAAGTAATTATTCTAAAACCGTAAATTATTAACTAGCATTAAATAGAAGTGTGAACTGAATGAAATCAATAATTCTTTGATTTAAAGGCTAATGCATAAGGAAACCTACCTCAAAAGGGATAAGACCAAGACGAACAATTGAGCACCCGACGCCTTTGAAGAATATCGCCCCACAATTGTGCACACATACACTCTTATACATATATAACACTTAATCCAATACAAATATTCCTCACTCCATTAGGGAATATGTGCAAGGTGGATTTAGATATATATAGATAGATATATGTACCTATGTATGTGTGTACAACCCTTTGAGAACACACCAACCAATTTAATTAAACAATAAGGAACCCACACATAAAATAAGTACTTTTCCAAAACTAGATTCCTAATATTTAATGAATTTACAACTCAAACTAAAAGTGCACAAAAAATTGACATGACAATAAAAATAAATTATTTCTATTTTACTCACACCAAAAACCCATTTTAAATACTTTACCATCACTAACACAATTTATAAATTCCTATTTGAGAAACAGAAGAAAAAAATTCCTAACCAATTCCCCGGAAATCAATGTTTTATAAATCCAAACACAAACTGAAATCATTTCCAAAAATGTATTTTTTAAGATTAAATAACCTAAAATTCATAAGTAAAAATACACGACATGTCCTATATTCTAACACTACTATATTATTTAATAAAAACTCATTTCAAACAAATATGCACCTCAAGTGCCTTTGTAAATATAATTCATAATTTGTAAATAAGGACTAAAATAATTTTCAAGAAGCATTACAATAAAACATGCACAACACATAGCCATTTATTCTGAAAAAACTAATTTCTAACCCATAAACATGTTAAAAATATACCAAATCACACTTTTTACTTTCCAAATAAAATTCAAAACACATTAAAATTTACTAAAGAAATAAGAGGGTAAAATAAATCAACCTAAAATGGTGGTGGATGAATCAGAATGGACTGAAGTGCTTCGTCATTGGTGGAAGACACTGAAACTCACATGAGGAAGACCCTAGAGTCCCTCCACACACCCTAAAATGGGATAAATTACTAATACATAGTCATCCCATGACCTAGGGTTTGGATGAGACCAAAACCAAAGAAAAATACTAGTCGAAGGAGGTTTCTGTGAGGTTGAACAAGGAAGAGAAGGCTTATGAAGGGAGAGGGCCCAAATAGGGAGGTTAAACTGGAGGATTGATCATGGTAGAACATCTGGGAGAAGGGGTCATTGGCGTCGCGTGATATGAGGAAGGAGAGGGGGTCGGTGGCATCAGGTGAATAAGATGGGAAATGGAGGGGGATGGCCATGAGTTAAGGGGGTAATGGGTTAGATTAGGGTTTTTCATTTTATTTTTATCACAATTAAATTGATTTAATTTAAAATAAAAAAAGAAAACTCAAAAAATGGATAAAATTTAATCGATACTGAAAAATAAATAAAATAACCACAAAGTGTCGGGTTGGGGCATGACAGTTTCCATTCTTGGTTTTCTATATATTTTGATGTCATTTATAATATCAATATTTTATAAATTATTACCTTTTTTTATTTTTTAATTTTTTAGTTTTTATAGATAATGAATTTATGTAGGATTAATGCACCTCGAATGGGTGCTGATTATGAGGAAGGTGTCGATGCTTTTTTGGAATATACTAAACTCAATGTTCCAAACAATGACATGTTTTTTTCTATCCATCAAATGTTTAAATTTGAATAATTTGACAATTAGAGAGATAAAACATCATTTAATTTGTCATGGTTTTAATTCAATCTACAACCCTTGGATTTTCTATGGTTGAACTAGGCATAAAGTCATATCTATTAATGATAGTGCTTTGCAAGATGATAAATATGATAAACTTGATGAAATGATTCGTGATACTAAAGTAGAGACAATTGAGAGACACCAAACAATTGATAATTTATATGGTGATTCCAAAAAGACTTTGTATCCAGGTAGTATGGAATATACAATTTTACCGACGGTGTTAAGATTGATAAACATGAAGGTGAAACATGGATGGAGGGACAAGATTTTTCAGAGATTCTATAATTATTGAAATAAATTATTCATGAAGACAAAAATCTTCCAGATTCACATTATAAGGCCAAGAAAATATTATAGATAATGGGATTGGGGTACAAGAAAATATGTGCCTTCCTAAATGACTATGATAAATATTAGAAAAAATACAAATTTGTTTCAGAGTGTCATAAATGTGGGACATTATGGTATAAGTTTAAATAAAAATCACATGATGATTCAAAAGTTTCAAAAACTTCTGCTAAAGAATTTTGGTATCTTTTTGTAATTCTTCATTTGAGATGGTTATTTTATAATTCACATGATGTAAACTGGTTATGATGGAATTCTAATGAGAGGATATGTGAGGGAAAAATACATCATCTAACTGATTGACCATAGTGGAAGAAAATTGTTCACCAGTTTTCTATATTCGAAAATGATGTTCAAAATCCCATACATGAAATTTCAATGGATAGAATGAATACATATCAAAGACTTAGTAGTATACATAATTCATGGCATATTTTATAGGCAATTTAAAACTTATGCTTTGAATTTTTTATGAAGATAAAATTTTAAATGTTGAGTTTAATGATCACTGGAACAAAATATCCCAGAAATGATATTGACATTTTTTGTCACCATTAATTTATGATTTGAAACTATTATGGTAGGAAGGAATATGTGTGTATGTTCTTTATAAAATGGAATATTTTCAACTACATTCAATTATTATGTTCACTATAAATGAATTCTCAGCATATAAAAATTTTTCTGGATATAGTGTTAAGGGCCATAAATCTTTTCCAATTTGTGAACATCATACTTTATATTGTCAACTGCGTCATGGGAGAAAAACAATATACATTGGTTGAAAAAAGTTTTTTCCTATAGATATCTTTTATAAAATATTGAAAAATGATTTCAACAGCTCACATGAATTTGATATTTCTCAAAAACCTTTATCCACTGAACAGTATTTTGAGAGGGTTAAAAACATTTATGTGACATTCAGAAAGACACATAAATATGGTAATGATATAAAAACTTGGAAGAAACATTAAATCTGATTTGATCTATCATATTGGATATATCATAAGGTTAAATAGAACATTGATTTCATGCATGTGGAGAAGAATATCTATTAATATTTTGTTGGAACATTGTTAGAAATTAATAGAAAGACTAAATATGGGTTGAATGCAAGATTGGATTTAATCTTAATGGGAATACGTTTGGAGTTGGCTCCCACTCCTCATGGAAGGTAGACATTCCTACCCCTGGCTAATCATAACATATCCAAGAGTGAGAAAAATAGATTTTTTCAAATTTCTTCCTGATATCAAAGTTCCACATGGTTATTCTTCAAATGTAAAAAAATTGTCTTCAAAGTATTTGAATTTTATAGGTATAAAATCTCATGATTGTCACAGCATGATGCAATAAGTCATACCAATTGCATTGTTCTGAATAATTCCCACCAATTTCAGAATAACTATCATGAAGGTGTGTTATTTTTTAATTCAATTTTTAATAAGGTGATTAATTTGAATGATTTTAACACATTCGATAACAAAGTGGTTTCTATATAGTGATAATTTGAAATGTATTTTCCTTAATATTTTTTGATATGATGGTTCATTTAGTGTGAGAAATAAATATTTGTGGACCTGTATATCTATGTTGGATATATCCTTTAGAAAGGTATATGAAGATATTGAAGGGGTGAGTTACGTATCCATATCGACTTGAATTATCCATTGTTGAGATGTATATTTTGGAATTGGTTTTAGAGTTTTGTATAAGCTATTTGTCTGACATGGATCACATAGATTTTCCTACATTTCACCATAAACAAGTTAATTTTGTGGGAAAGGGGATCCATAGAATGGGAGTCAAATCATTGACTTGTGAAAAGATAAATAAGATTATATTATACATCATGAATAATATAGATGATGTTCAACCATATATAACATTGCATATGAATGAGCTGAAACAAAGTTATCCAAAGAAGAAATATATGTTGATTTTGAAAGAGCATAACCGAACTTTTATTCCATGGTTTAGGGAGATCTTGAAACTATAAGTGTTTGAAACATAGATATTTTTAGTGGGTGGTATAAGTTTAAATTTGACAACATTGTATGGGTATGACATTAATGGATATAATTTCCATACAATAGATCAGGACAATAGAAGTGTGGTTCAGAATAGTAGTGTGTTGTTGTTCGCAGAAGAAATTAATTTTTCAAGTGCCAAAGATAAAAAAAATCAATCTCTGCATCAACCACATAATATATAGTTATTGAATAAATATGGTCGGTTGATTACATTAAATTTCATGTTCCAGTGTTTAAGTATAAATGGTTTATTCGTAACAATTGTGTCTTACAAGATGAATTTGGAATGAAACTAGTTAATTTGATTAAATTGGATAACACAAATGTTCCTTTCACCATATAAATACATGAAAAACAAGTTTTCTATGTTATTGATCAATCCGATATGCAGTGGGATATTATTTTACAACGAAAACAATAGTATTTTGGTGATGATAAACTTGACAAAGATGCTGATTTATGTGAGATACAAACATCCATTAACCGATTAACAAATAATATTGATGAACATGTAGAAGACATGGTTTTTTCCACATGGAATGATCATGAAGAAGAAATTTTGGAAAATAATATTTAGCATATTCCTAATATTTTAGGTAACATATGTTTAATTATGGTTTAGTCTTCTAAATTTCATGGGTTAGTTATTTTAATTTGATTTTCATTATTAAAACATGTATTATAACTAATAAGTTAAATTATTTGATTTATATTAGTTTAGTTTTGTCTAGTTTTCTATTTTACCCTTAACCATCCTATCTATTAATTTATTTTGTTTAAAACTAATTATTTTATATTTAACATTTTAAATAAAAACAAAATAAATTTTATAAGAGTATATTATCAAATAATTATTTTTGTTGTAAAAAATATTTATGTGGTTGGTAAATTTTTTACTATGTAATTTTTTCATTCATTAATATGGTTAGTTTCATTCATTTATGTTATTACATTTCTCATTGATATTGTTAACATTTTAGTTAACTATAAAAAATTGGATAAAAATGTTTTAATTTAGTTTACTTTTCTTTTTGTTTGATAATTGGTAATTTTTTTATTTACATTTTCATGTATTTGTTGGAATTTTATATTTTTGTAATAATTGTTGTTGCTTTGATTTTTAGGATGACAGATCAATCCTCTAATCCACCACATATTTCTGGAGATGATCATACTTATACCTATGGAGGGGAACTTACACATGCTTCTATTGATGAGCTTGTTCTTCCTTCTTTACCTGAGACATCTACTTCTATGGGGGGAAAGAGGTTGTGGGTTGGTAAACATGGCACCACACATTTACCAAATTTAGAACTTTCTTGTACTTCGGAATAAATGGTACCATTGGACTTTCATGATAATGATATTCCAGTAGGTCCAAAGGAAAAACAATTCAAGACTTTTGTATTAGTACCGGCTAAAAGAAAAGTTAGTATATTGTTTGATGATCGGTGAAGTTTTGAGAAAACGAAACTACCAATATTATAGGAGCCCATTTTTGTAATATTTATTGTTATTATTTTACTTATATTGAAATAAATTTTATATTAACATATGTTTTTCATCTTCTTATTATATGATATATGATATACCTGACACTAGAGTAGTTAGGAGGAAATTTATGTCATTGGAAGCTAGGAGATAGAGGGATTTTAAATCATCACTCACATAATAGTTCATTTTTGGGATTAGAAAGCATTAAAATCTATGTGAGATATATCTATTTATAGATAAAGATACATGGAAACAATTTTTTGAAAGTAGATGATGATATGTGTTTTTGGTAAGTGAAATGTTACCTTTTTAGATGTTATTTATATTAATGAGCATGTTATTGATTTCAGTATTTTTTATTCTTAATTTATAGAAATTAAGGATATTTCTTCGAGAGATTCAAGATAAAAATGTATATTCTCTTGAATTATCTCTGGGATGGTATATGTTATTGGAAGAACACATGCAAGAAAAATAACTTCAAAAACTGAGTGCTGATCCATCAGGATATGGACAGGTTTCCCCTCTTTCCACCCTACTAGATATGAAAAATGAAAGATGGATCAAATGGAAAAAAGTTCAATATCATAGGAATGAGTCAGGAGTTGTAGCTGATAATATTGTATGTTTTTTATTAATTTATTTAGGTTTAATAAACTCTTTATATATTGTGATTCATTGTAGATTTTTTCAAATATTCACAACAGGATTCTCTTGAGGGGAAGGGCACACATGGGCTCTTTATTATTGAGGGTAGACATGATATTTTAGCTATAGAATTGGGAAAGATCGAACACCTAGGCCGTGTATGAGGATACCAAACAGGTGTGTCCGTAAGAATAGTGTTCCCATGTTCGGATGCTTCTTAAAAGGAGCATGTTTATAAAGAAATAAAATCTTTGGAATCCAATGTTCAGGATATTGAAGCGATGATGGAGGATAAGATCAGAGATTCGATATAAGGGATGTTTTCAGACATGCAAGGATAGTTTCGATCTACCGATCTGACTCCTCCACCTCTGCTAGCAGATCCCACTCCTTCTTATCCTACTCCAACACCTCCTTATCCATAACTTCCAAGTTACTATGAGTTATATGTTGATGACCCTCATTATATTGTCTCACATGGGATGATATATTATATCATTGATACCATTCCTTATCTTTAGTTTGAGATAATGCATCATAAGGTCGCTATTCAGGATATTATAGATAGATCAAAAAAATACCATGTCCTAAATAAGAAGTGAGTATAGTTGGAAAAATTATTAGTTGTTTTTTGGTTTGTCCATCCAGACTATCTTGAAATATAACCATAGAGGTTGTTTATATGTTATATTTAATTTCATTTTTTCTGTAAATTTTTTGTTTTAATGTTTACATATTTCTTTCATTTTTTCAAAAATATTATAAAATTAAAGAAATATTATATAGAGAATAAAAAATTCAAAGTGCGATGACTTTAGATATATATTCCATTGGTCTTGGTCGATTGTAAACCTACTCTAATTTGTATTAGGTATATATATAAAATTTGTAAAGAGCATGACAAGAGATATGTGTAACGATTTACAGACCCACAATTTATTTTTACAATAGATAAAACAATGAATGATGCTCAAAGAATAGTTTATATAGCTGAAATTTTTTTCATTTGAATGTCTTAATTTAGTATTGGTTGTTTCCTTATCCTAAAAGGTATGAAATATATTTTTATCAAAAAATTTTATATAGAACTTAGCATATTAACTACTCATATTAAATTTTCTTTTATATTAGTAGTCATTGGATGTTATATGTTTTTTGCAATACAGAAGACATTGTATTGGCTATGAACTATCCATAGTGATATGAGAGAAAATTTTAAGAATATATTGAACATATAAGTTTTATGACATTAATAATTTTTTATATTATAATAGATAAAATTTATTAATGTTCATATTATTTTCCAATAGGGAATGGGATTTCATTAGAGAGATGACAAAAATAAGTGGATCAAGATCAAATATGTAGAAGCTAAGGTGAATTATCATTTATAATCACTAAATTTCGGATATATTAATTAAAATTCTTATTTTGAAATAAAATCTATTTGAAATAGTGTCATAAACAATAAGGTGGAACTGAATGTGAATATTATGTTTTAAGATTTATGTATGAAATAATTTCAACCGGCATAGTTACAAAGTTTCATAAGGTTTGATTTCTTTATAATGTTTGTCTTATTATTTAATATGTTTTATTGAAAATTCAAGTCAAATTATTTCTATATTAATTTTTCATCATTTTGATAATGCTCAGTTATATAGTGTAGAGGAGTTGAGACATTTAAAAATTTAATAAGACAATAATTTCATAGGATTAATAGGTTTTTAGTTTAAAGTTCAATATATTGTGTATTATTTTTGATTTTGGAATACCTCTTATGTTTTTTTCAAGCAGTAGTTGGTGGAGGAGCTGAATAAATGTACATTGATTTTTAGTTTATTTTAAACGTCAATGATATGTGTATTTTTCTGCCTCTTTGGTATTCTGCCTCTTATGATGTATCTATAATTTTCTTATTTTCTTTATGTTTTTGGATGCTGCTGGTGAATGTGAAGAATGATTGTACATTTTTTTAAAAATAAATCATGTTTTCACATTGGTTATTGGATAACTGATGAGAAAAATAGTTGCGAGCAGTTTTTCAAGTCAATTATTTTTAATAGTCAATTTGAAAAATGGTGCATACTATATCAATCATGTCGGTTATTGGATAACTGACATTAAAATCATATTACACATGGTTTTTCACATTAATTTCTTAATAACCGACATGAAAACAAATTTATCACATCAGTTATTTTTAACAACTAACATGATAAATGTTTCATAATGTGTAATTTAGGTCGGTTATTGGATAACCGATGTGAAAAACAAATTATGCATGGTTTTCACATCAGTTATATAATAACTGAAATGATAAAGTTTGAATACTATGTTTTTCACGTTATTTATTGTATATCCTATGTGAAAAATCAACTAAACTAATTATTTATAATGTTGTTTTTATGTAATTGATGTGAAATCCCTTATTTACTATGTCCCCTATAACCTCTTCACCTAAAACCCGATGTGAAAAACCAAAAAAACCGATATGAAAAACCCCTTTATGCACTAGTGTGTAGATTTATTCTATATCTCTTATCCTCTTGTCTAGTTTGAAACCAATTGGTTTGTGATTCTAGATATAATGTCTTTTATAGATGATTTAAATTTTTTATTAGGGATCTAAGATCATGAGGACCCAATATACCCTTCTACAATCATTATTTTTTATGGTGGTTTGGGAAAACACCATATTGAGGAAGGTATTTCTACGCAATGGGTTAATTCTATTAACTGATTTTTGTGATTGTAAAATTTCATTGGGTAATTCATTTATTTAAAGTGAATTATTTTTTCAAGTGGTTTCTTGGAAAAATAATTTTTTTAACAGGGGTTTTCTTTTAAAAAAGTTTTTTTTCACCAAGTGTTTTATTAAATTCTTGAATGGGGGTTTTGGTTAGAAATTGGTTTTCAAACACCAAACATATTGGCTTAGATTTGTTTTTTTATAAATTTTTATAATGGTTTTTAAATTTATTTTAAATAACATGAAACATTGGGAACCTTGGGTGTATCAGGAAAGGGTTATAGTTGACCCTAGTGTGTGTGACACCAATAGGGTTTACGTTTGTGATATCAATGGACATTTGTAGGGCTCAATATCTATTTTTACCAACATATAACTAGTTTAGTCTCTTTTATGTCTAGTAAATATTCTCATAGGCGGTGAAATAATTAAGAATACTTCTTAATTAAATATTTGTTTATCACATGGTGGATTTAGACAGGGATTGATGCTCACATGATTTTAAATAATGTTTTAGTACATGGTTTCGAATGATATATTATGTCATGGATGTGTGCTTACTTTTTTACCATATGATGTATGGATATAATTTCCTATTTTATTACTTATACTTTTCATATTCCTTGATTTCTAGATATGAAAGTATTTTGTGAAAAACAAAATAAGGAAAATGGTTTACAAATGGTTTTGGATTTATGAAAATGATTTATCAAACAATTTCTATTTAAAAAGATATAATTGATTCATTCCTGATCTTAGAACTCATATAAACTCCATGGCGGTATCCTAATGGTATTTTTACTCACACAATAGTTTTTATTTTCAGTGTTTATAGATTTTTTTGGAACCAAGGCTATTCTTTGATGGAAATGTAGTATGCTTTGTGTTTTTTGTCAATACTCACATTAAAGATTAGTGAGTTTGAAAGTAAATGGGGCATATAGTTTAAGAAGTCAATAGTATTTAAGGTGGTTTGGAATCTTTCATGCAAGACATGTTTTGGGATTATCTCATCAAAATATGGAAAGGGAAAATGTCATGAAATACTTAAACATGCATGAAAGACAAGGTTGCATGGAAGAGACTTATGCCCCCAATGCGATGTCAACAGGGGTTTTGTGTTCATGGAGAGAATCTTACGCACTGAGTCATTGATTCCAATAAATATGTGGCTAACCCCATGAAATAAAAAGATATTCTCCAACAAATATCAAGTTCATATTCCATGCAAAAGAGTATCATGAAAAATAATTTCATAAAGTTAATCTTGTAAACAAAGTGTTCCTTTAGTCTAAAATACCAAGTGAAACTTTTTGTGTAGCTATGAAAAAGATAAGGGTTGTGTTGAAATTAATGGTTGCACAAAAGTCATATTATGGTACAATTAAAAATCTTGCCCACAAAAGAAGGTGTTGCATGAAAGTTATAGTGTGCACTTATAGAATGTTTTGAATTCCCAGTTTGTTTGATCAGTGCTTTCAAGTGTATCAATTAATGACTTTGATGCAAGAAGAGTCTAATGCTAGTCAGAGAAAACTTCTTCAATTACCATCTATTAAAGAGGCCTTCAAGTTGATGAACTGAGTAAGAATTATCTCACTATATTGAGGTAGAGGTATTCGATGGATGTGTTTTCAGGGAGGCATTGAGGTATCCCTAAAATATTGTAAAGTCAATATTCCTAGTATAGAGTGACTGTGATAAAACATATGTATTCTATATCTAGTAAATATTAGTTTATTTAAGTACGACTAACACACTGTCAGCGTATGTTCCTTGGACTAGCCCTTAGTGTCGAACCAAGTAAAATTGTTGTGCTGTCTCTCTATATGTGAATGTCTAATTTCTGAACAAATCAATATTACAGGTTTAACGTGTTCCTACCAATATTGGAACAATACCCTTCATATTAAAATAAATATTTGACACCCTATTTCACCGTTACCCTCTTAGTATATTTTGGGTTCATATAGTTTTTAAGGATTAAGGTAAAGATAATAAAATCTTTTAGCATGATGTCTTCTCTTATTTTCAAAGCCTTTGGTTTGGGAAGGCTTCCAAGTGATAGTTTCTCATATAGATCCTTTGTGTTCTTATTCGATTCATACTTTTCCGGTTTATAATATTTGGATTTGTTTGTATGGATCTGGTTGTATCTCTTTATTCCACATTGTACGTTGGTTTTATGTCTTGTTTTGGTTATATTCAATATTTTTTATGTTATCCTATTGCACCTCACAACCATGATGGGCTAGCTCGGATGTATTTTCTAGTTGAATTAGGTTGGATCATTATAGAATGGTATCATTGGGACTCTCAACTTGATGTGTGTTAATAGTAATTGAGTTTGGTTCTATGTATTGGGTAGATAGGATTTAGGACCATCGTAAATCAGGTATTATGTGCGAGTACCTATCCATTTTACTTCCATGTCTAAACTAAGTTACCAGGGGTGGTCAGAAAAGTTTTTTTTACCATGTTTTTGACCTATTGTTTGATGTTATTTGAATGAAATGAATGGGAAGATTATTTTTATGGAATTTTTCCTTCTTAAATAATTTTTTTTCATTCATGGAATTCATAATTACTTTAAATTCATGATGTTCTAAAACATGGATGTGAATTCTTGATGTTGGTACTAAGATATTAGCTCAGGACCTAAAGAAAATTTGTTGTTGTCTTCTACTTAAAAAATAATTCATCTGATAATAGACCATCCAAATTTGATATAGGAATCTACAATAAAATATTCATAGGCAAATATTCAAGTGGACCCTTCTTTGGTTGAAGTTGTAATTCATAAAATTCATACACTTGGTTAGGTGGGTGTTAGGAATTTAGAACATGTGGCGGATCATGAATCTAAATTCACTAAGAAGAATCAAACTGTCTTCCATGGTGATAAGGGACCACAATAATTTAAGGAGTGAATTCAGTTGATTTATAGGATCTTCAACTTCATGAAGAATCCTGAGGACTCTAAGGTGGGTTTCTCCACTTACATGCTCGAGGTACCGAGAAAGAGATTGTGGTACTCCATCATGCAATGTAAGTTGCATGAGGATATTACCTAGACTTATTTTAATAAAATGTTCAATCATAATTTTTACCCTAGGATGTTACATGTCTAAAGACTCAAGAATTTCTCACCATGGATCCAGAGGATCATACCTTTTTGGAGTATTTCGCCCTCTTTGCCAAGCTGGAGAATCTGGAACTGGAGATAATTACAAATGAGTACTTAAAGTCTCATATGTTTGAGTTGGTACTAAGGAAGAATAATTTTTAGATGTTGACTCTCACATGCCTTATGAATTTTTTGGAGATAATCAACAAATAATCTTTGTATGTGGTAGAACTAGCTATATATACAGGTTTGGATGGATCTTTTTTTTTGTAGTTGTTGGACAAGGTGTGTCTTATATCCAGAAAAGGAAGTACAGGGGTGGTCATTTTTCTTTAGGACCAATTTTAGGGGCTTCATCAGGATAGTAGTAGTTTTCCTATTATTAGTTTTTAAGGGGTGTTCATACCAAGACTAACTATATGGAGGCTCTTATTTCTTTTCATAATTAAAGATTATCGAGCATCTGAAGCGTTTTTTAAAAAGATATCCTAGGGATGTAAAGCAGGATCCACTCTCACCAATGATTCATAGGTTCATATTGATGCTTCCAAGTGTGGTGGTACTAATCCTAAGTTCATGGGCAGTGTTATTATATCTAATACTGGATGGCTTTATGATACTAATTATTTTCCAGAGGAATCTAAAGTAGGGCCCGCTACTATTAGATGTCCAATGTTTATTTTGCCTTCTATGGGGATAGAATTTTTTATATAAGTACTATTATTTTCATTTATATCATAAAATATAGTTAATGTGTTAGGATCACATTTAGATCATATGTTTTTCATTTTGGATCAATGGGCCACTTTGGGAAATAGTTCCAAACTAGGTTTCAAGTGTCCCATGTGTCGGGTGATGTTAGCTGACTTTGATGTGATGTGGGTCCTTTTAGTTATCAATATTGAATTATTTTACCTAATACTTGGAATGGATTGTATGATCTTATTTTAGTCTAAGATATATTTTTATCATCATATTTTTCATTATTTAACTTCATATAGGGTCACATATGTTTTTTAGGGTGGGTGATACTTTATATCAGGAAGAGATAGTTATTTTATTCCTTATGCTTGGGTAATATCATACTAGTTTTCATATATTATTATCAATTTAATTGACCATTTTTTGGGTAGACATATTCCTAAACTGGTGTTTTCATATCCTGAAATATTTTCAGATTATTTTTTAGGTTACCACCATAGAGATATAATGAGTTTACTATTAGCTTGGTCTCTGGTACGATGCCGATTTTAATTCCATCTTATCGAATTGAACCTGCTGAGTTGATGGAACTAAAATTCTAGATCAAGGATATAGAGTCTAAATTATTTACGTATCCTAGTATTTCACTATGGAATTTTCCTAACCTATTTTCCAATAAGGTACACGAAAGTCTCCAATTTTTTCATTGATAATTAAAAGTTGAATCAGGCAACTATTAAGAATAAATATTTATTTCCTAGGATTAATGAAATTTTTAACCATTATAGAGGGTGAATTTAGTTTTCAATGATTGAACATTGGTCAAGGTAACACTAGTTGAGATTCCAAGAAGAGCATATACCTAAGATATGATTTATGACATAGTATGGACATTTCTATTTTTTGGTTATGAAATTCGGTCTCACTAATGCTCATGAATTATTAATTGATTTGATGACCCAAATATTTCATTAGTTCTTAGATGATTTCATTATTGTATTCATGGATTATACATTGGAGTACTCTAAGACAAAGGAGGATCATATGGATCATTTGGATATAATTATTCAAACATTGAAATAAAAATTTTAGTATGTTATGATTTTTAAAAGTGAGCCTTGAATTTGAGAATTGAAATTTATAGGGATTGTGATGTTTGATTGGGGAATATTAGTGGATAATGAAAATATATAGGCAGTTATTTTCTGGGAGTATCCTAGAAATGTGTTTAAGAACTTGAGATTTTTGGGATTGGCTAGTTACTATAGGAAGTTTATTCCATATTTCTCCAAGATCGTATCTTTGATGAAATATTTTACCCATAAGGGTGTATGGTTTGAATGTAATGATAAATGTTAAATATATTTTGATGATCTGGATGTGAGTTTGACTCCAACACTGGTTTTTATTATTCTAGAACTGTGTTAGCGTTATGATGTTTCTATGATGATTATGATATGGATTTGGGATGTTTCTTGATACAGGGGAAACATGTGGTGCTATATGGCTTTTTCCAATTACACCATCATGAAAAGTACCCTATCTATGATCTTGCATTGGCAGTGATTATGCATGCAATCAAAATGTGGTGTCCCTATCTCTTTAGGGAGAGTTTTACATTGTATTCAGATCATAAAATCCTGAAATATATATTTACTCAAAGGGATATGAATTTATGATAGAGACACTGGGTGGAATGTCCACATACTTTTTATTTTCATACTTAATACACTCCTAAGAAAGGGAATGTGGTTTTTGATGAGTTGAGTATAAAATTTCAGAAAGAATCCATGAAGTATTTGGTTGAGGAGTTTTCTTTGATGTGTTTTTTTTGTTAAGATGATCTTTGGAGTGAAAGAGGTATGTGGAAAGGTGTTCTTGGGTTCGATAAAAGCTGAGTCTTTTCTTATGATTTAGTTTGGATCATGAAATTGACATATATCAAGTGACAACACATTAGTAATATCATTTATGGTTAGGAGACCTTGAGTGAGTGGTCTCGGTCCCTTAGTGGAACTTTGTGCTTCCATAGAAGGTTGGTTGTTCTGATTTATATGAGGTAAGAGTTGATAGATAGTGTAAACCAATCATGTTATCCGATACAACCTAGGTATTCCAATATGTATCTTTAATTGAGACATTGTTATAGATTTACAGCGATGAGGTTGTTAATTACATATTTTGTTTCACAGTGTCTCACTTGTTAGGAAATTAAGGTGGAACACCAGAGACCTACAAATGATTTTCAACCATTAAACATTCCTATAGATAATTGGTATTAGATTTCCATGGAATTTTTCATTATTTCTCCATATAATCATAGAAGTAAAATATAATTTCGATGATCATTGATTTAATTATGAAATCATATCATTTCTTTCTTATCATGGTGATGAAGAATGTAGAACATCTCAGGTACTTATACATCCAAGAGATTGTAAGAATTCATAGTTTTTCCTCAGTGGTTGTATCTAATAGAGACTTGAGGTTAAAATCTAGGTTTTGGAAGGGTTTTGAAGTCTCAGTTTGTTCTTAGATTCAATTGAGCATAGCTTATCATATGTAGAAAGATAGATAGACAAAAAGAGTTATACAAGTTCTTGAGAATATGTTTTGCGAATATATGCTTGATTTTAGGGGGTCTTGGTAAAATAATTTTCCTATGGTAAAATTTTAATATAATATTAGTTATCAATATTCGATAAATATGGAACCCTTTGAAGAATTATATTTTCATGGATGTAGATCTCCCTTATGTTAGGCAGATTTGGGAGAGTGCTCTTTTTTTGGACCGAGGATCAATTGTATATAACAGAAAAGGTGTTGATAATCTATAACGGGTTAGTCAAATCACAGAGTTTTTTGAAATTTTTTGTGGACCGTCATCATTGGATTCTAGAGTTTGCAGATGGTGATTGAGTTTTTTATAGTTTCACCTCACTTGGGACATCATCGATTGGGTAAGAAGGGTAAGTTGTCACTAAGTTTTGTTATCCCCTTTGAGATTGTGGAATGACTTAGAAAGGTTCCATATCAATTTGAATTACTTTGTCACTTGACTTCGATCCATTCCCTATTTCATGTTTCCCGAATAAAGAGGTATAACCCAGATACTTCCCATGTGATTGAATGAAAGTATGATAATCTTGAACCCGATATCACTGTTGTTGAGAAGACAGTTCATATTATGGATCTCTATGATATGGTACTATAAGGTAAAATGATTCCCTTATTTTGGGTACTATAGAAGTATTAATGGGATATCCATGAGATGTGGGAGTGAAAATCATTGATGAGGTTTTATTATCCTTCTATCTTTGTGGTTCCAAGATCTAGAGGACTTTATGTATACAGAAATCACTTATGGTGGGGAGAATTGTATCATCCACCGAGTCATAGGTATGCATTAGATGAGCCTCAGAATTTCTATTTTTGTTTATAGAAATATTTATAGGATTTGAAGATTAAAATAAGGGGTTTTAAGAAAAACTTGAAAGTCAAAAAGTTATTTTAAATGTGTGGTAACCATGTGGTATGCCTTTGTGAGGTTCCAATGGTGTTTTTCATAGTTCACACAAAGTTAGACAAACCCTGAAACATTACCAAGAACTGTTCTGGGGGTATTGTGGTTATCTATGGATGACATATCATTTGAAAATGGTTTTCACAATCCTTAATGGTCCCATTGCAAACCATGCACCACCCACCCCCCAACCCTTGGAAAAATCAACATTATGGGGCATGGTTAAGGTGCACTGTTAGTTTAACCATGCAACATGCCCCGAGTAAACTGTGTAACCCCATTTTTAATAGTTAAAAGGTGTGATTTTAACCTCTTAACCTTGGTCTTATTATATCATAATGATCCTAAAAATATCATATTGGATAATCCAAACTCTTCCACAACACTTTTGAGGTCTCTCCACTTAGATTCTAGGAGGAATTCCTTCATTTTTGACAGATTACATCGGGTAATGTTGCGTTTTTATCTAGGTTCCCCTCTTATTTATAGATTTATGCTAAATATCTTATATTAACATCTTTTTTGAACCCAAATAGGTTTTTAATGCCATATATATTGGTTTTTTTGGAGGATTATAATTTTTTATGGATCTAGAATCATGAGGACCTGATATACTCCTCTCTAGTAACTGTTTCCAAAGGTAGTTTGTGAAACCACTTTCATGGGATATGTGTTTCAATAAAGTGGGTTAATTATCTGAATTTATTATAATTAATGTCAAATTATTTTTTATTCATTTAATTGAAGTGACTTATGGTTTCAATGTATTTCTTGAAAAGAGGCATGTTTTAATGTGGGTTCTTCTTTTAAAAATGGGGTTTTCATACTAAGTGTTTTTTTAAATTCATGAATGGTGGATCTTATTCTAAAATGGTTTTTCAATAAATAATGTTTATTTTCAAGGAATTGAAAATGTTTAAATTTTATTATCATATTTTGTAAATGTATTTTAAAAATCATGGAACATTGAGAACCGTGGGTGTATCGGGAAAGGCTCATATGTGACCCTAGTGTGCGTGGCACCACTAGGGGTTAATTTTGGAATTTTATGGAATATATAAGGACTCAATATCATTTGTTACCAAAATATTCAAGTTTTAGGATCATTTTTGTCTATTACATATTCCCCTAGGAAATGTCCTAATATAGAGTTCTATGTCATTTATGATCTGTTTATCGCATGATGGATTTTTGCTCACATGTTTTTACATGAGGTTATATCACATAGTTTCACATGATGGATTATGTCATGGATTTGTGTTTAATTTTCTTCTTTATGATGTATGAATAGGAATTCATATTTTACCACTTATACATGTCATATTCCATAATATTTGGATTTGAAAGGATTTTATGAAATATAATGGAAAATGATGTAAAAATGGGTTTGGATTTATGAAAATGCTCTCTAAAATAGTTTTTATTTTAAAATCTAGAACTAATACATTATTGATATTATAACTTGTATAGAATCTATGGTGTTATCCTACTAGTCATTATTCTCACACCCTAATTTTTCCTTTGGGCAGTTATTGAGGCTGTTTTTTAGGATCCAGGTAAAGTAATGAGCATCTTATAGCTTACTAGCATCTCTTGTTTCTACAACCATCCATTCAGTATCATTTTGAGGCAATGAATTGTCATATGGAGAATTATTGATCATGTATGATTCATAAATTACTAGTTTTTATTATTTTTATTAGTTTGTATAAATCTATTTGTATATATTCCTTATGTGTTGTACTATGGTAGTTTGTATTTGTTTTATTTATATTCAAGACTTGTTTTTTGTAATCCTATCGTACCTCACCACCATGATGGGCTGGCTTATGTGGCTTATCTATTTTACTAGTTTGGATCATTATATTATTGTACATAAATCTTATTACTACTCTAATTTATCTTTTTTGCTTAGTTTTTTAAATTTTCATATTCACTCTCACACATCATTTAGTATCATGGTTTTTCGTATTGTTCTATATTCTTAGGTGTGTCAGTTAAAGTAAAAATCCCCCCCAAAATCCCATAATCCCATGGAATTTATTTCCACCCTATAGTGTTTTGGGGATTTCACCTAATTTTTGTATCACTTATACCTCGTATCAGTCCAATGAGTTGGGGGGTGTTACAAATGGTATCATTTTGGTTTGGTCCATCTATTGGGAAGGTTTTTTGAAAGATATAACATGTTGGGAATTGAAATATATTTCATAAAAAGGAATAGAAAACCTCTTTATTCTGAAATTCAAGTTACAAGGGTTGTTTTGGTTTAAAGGGTGTCCATACATGCATTTAGAAATGTTTTCACCTCATCACTATGGATTTAGTCAATGGGTATAAAATATCTAACATTAATAGAATGTCATTACACTAGGAGTGTGTTGTCTATGTTGAAATTAATAATTATGGGAAATTTATTATATTTATTTTATTATTATGATTTGAAATATATGAAGTATTCATAGTTATAATGTGGTGACTTTGAATAATTTAGATATGGTTATAGATAGATACCACTAGTATGAGGATTGAAAAAAATAGGAGGATGTTGTTGAAAATGTTTTTCAACTTGAATCATAGTTAGTCCAACCACTCAATTTAGAGTATAGTTGATGCTTTATGATGTGTTTATAGGAGTAATAAAATTCCACAGCCTTTCTATGAACATCATTCATTGTAATTCTAGAAGTAGAATCCACAAATCTTTTAGGGGGGTTCTATACAAGAAACCACGGAGGCATGACATGGTCGCATTAACAAAATATTTGATTTTTAGGTAACCCTATCCATTCTCAAGTTAATGTTGGAGGTATAAATTATAAATGAACATGTGATGAAATGGTGCGATATAGTGGTTTAAACAAAATAATACTAGGACCTTTTTTATCAAGGGTTTGAGGGATTTTTTAACAAAAAAATCTACACCCAAACCTTCAAGACCACAAAGATAATAGATTTATTTAATCTGTAGTAAGAAAACATGTTTTTAATAGAGTATTCATCTATTCTAATGAATCTAGATAACTATTCTCTATATGTCACCACTAGGAAGTACCTGAAGGTATGTATCTTTGAGGTAGGGGTGAGACTATAGATAAACTCTAAAGTAGTCATCTTCTGTATCATCTGATAATACATAGATGGTCAATCATGTTATTTTGGTAGAGAAATGAAATATATGACTATGTTTTTTGAGATAACTTTGACCTATATGGGTATAGGGGAAAAATACACTACAGGAAATAATTGTAAAATAGAAAACTATTCACAAGGGAAGATTACACTAGAGAACCAATCAACTAGGTTGGTTTATTTTCTACCATGTCCCAGAACCATACCAGTTTACTTTTAATGTGGATCACTAGAAAATATAAAAATTATTGGTAAATGGTACACCTTATATGTTAATATACTGGAACCATAAGGGAAACTGGGGTAAATAAGTCCAATGTTTCATAATCCTCTTATTTTCAAATTGTCCATTCTCTTGAAAATAGCTCTTAGCCCAAGAACTGAGTAAGTTAAGTTCATTCTCGAAACACCTTGACACCATATATAATTTCAAAACAACATGGGATAAAATCGTATTTGAGATCACCTAGTAAGTTTTTGTATATTATAGATAAATTATCTATAAGAGATCAGTCAGGTCCTTTGATGATCCTAAGTACCATCGTTTTGAACTATACAATTATGCATGTTTTGTTCGATATAGATTCATCCCATTCTTATAAATATTCTCAGGTCATAAATCATATTTATATACATTTAGAATAGATTCCCCATGTTATGAAGATCAAAAAAAACCTCTTGTCCAATAAGAGTTAAAAAGATTTGTGTGAAACATGTTCTATAACCATAGATGGGGCTTAGTTTTTGGGGATTTTTATATATAAGAGACAAATATATTTGATTTTGTTCTGATAATGTATTTTTTGGAGATTTCAAATCCCAAATAAATTATTATGCATGTAAATTTTATTCTACACTCCCAAATGGAGTGTTACATCTGTTTAAAGGAGATTTTGATCTAAATACTAGTAGATAGAGACTTTTTGTATTGATGTTCAGTACTGTCACTTATCACTTGGTAATATAATTAAATGAACTTATGATCTAGTGATAATAATTAGAAAGTATATTTTTCATAATACCTATTACCTAACCTTGGGATTATATGGTTCACTTTGTGAAAAAGGTTGGTAGTTATCTTTATCTTTACGTTGATTACCATAATATAAATCTAGTTTTGATAAATAGCATGTATCCCCTTCCATGAATCAATGATCTGTTAGATCAATTTAAGGGACCCAAATTGTTCACTATGATTAATTACAATCAAGGTAAACAAATCTCATTTATGAAGAAGGATATTCTGTATATGGAATTTAGTAGAATTTATTTTAATTAAGTATAACATGTTATGTCCCTTTGTCTCATGAATTCACCAGTAGTTTTAATGACATTTATGAATTAAATCATTCATATATTTTGAGAAGCCTTTGTAGTCATATTTTCTAAGGATATTTTGTGTATTAATAGAATAAAATTGATCACGAAGAACACTTGTTGATAGTATTTAGTACTCTATTAAAACACATAATTTATGATAATTTCTCTAAGTGTGACTTCTTGATATAGGAGCAATCTTCCTTGGAAATATTATTTTCAATAAATGTATATATTTTTATCTTGAAAATATAGAAGTTTTTATCTCTTGGAAACTTCCCAAAAATTCCTTTTAAATACACAACATTATCATCTTATCTGAATATTACCATCACTTTGTTCATGACATGTCATGTCTTTCATCTCCTATGACAGTTTATACAAGGAATGTTATTTTATTTCAATATATAAATGATTATCATAAATATTTCTAAGAGATTAAGGATAGACTCACTTTGGCACCGATCATTTCCCTTTTCCGTATCAACTAAATGTTATGTAGTATTTTTTTAATGCATCGGGATCTAGTTTGGGTTTATTCTCTTAAAAATAGATCATAACGTAACTTATTAATAATTTTAGTTACTCATTCATGAAATGACTTATCTGGCTTAAGATTTGGAACTAGTCATATTAGTTTCTATTTTGAAAACCTATCATCATTATCTGTTTAGTGAAAAATCATTTTTTTTACCAATCATAAAATTTTGAAACACATGTCTTGTAAAGCTATTTGAACCTTATAAAATGGTGATGGATGTAATATCTTCATATGTTTGAATTTCACAGTGTATACACTAGGTAAATGGAATTTTTTAGATGATTCAATAAGTAAAAATTCATATTTGTAGTTGGTTAAAGTGGATTCTAATTAGTGGAAATTAATGATAGTGACCACTGATATCAATTTGGATTGTAGTGAAGATGATGTAATTTCATTCTTATTTATAGTGTATCTTGTTCTTAATAAGTTTATCAAGTCAAATATAATCAAGGTTATGACCATAATTTTCCAACAATGTGGTATAAACTCAAGTTTAGGGGGACCATTGATGGTAAGATAGATAATGGGTACTCAATGTTATTTTTTTAAAAATAAGATAGTGGTTCCTCCATCCTATTAGTAACAAGTTCTTTCTCCTTGTCACCATTCATAATGATATATTCATACATGAATCCAAAAGATGTAAAAGGTAATGAGAACAAATTTTTAGTGGTTGGGAATGAAATGAAATGTTTTTTAATATGTTTTAAAATTCCTCTTATATCAGTAGGTCAAGACTGAGTACCAAAAACTAGCTGGTATATTGTAATCCTTACTTATAATAGTATGTGAGTGGGATAAAATAACTATAGACTTTCTCATGATTTTATCTAGAATGAATCCAAATCTTGATTTTATCTTGGTGAATGTGGACTGGCTCATAAATTCATTCCATTTAGTAATGACACATGGATACAATATAGTAGAACACAGGGAAATGAATTATATCTTAGAAGTAAAGAACATGTATTGTGTACTAGTAAATATTGGACATGATTGAGACCTGATATTTACCTCTCATTTTTGGGATCATTAAAACAATACATCTTAACTAAATTAATGATTAGTATAGAATATCATCTTTACATGGATGGAATATCAGAGGGTAATATGCAAACATTGAAAGACATTCTGAGAGCTTTTGTTGTAGATTTTATTTGTTTAGGGTCGAATATTTTACATTTAGTAGAGTTATAATATAACAATGGTTATTAGGAAGTGATATGTATATAATTATTTGAAACATTGTACAACCATCATTTTCCCACTTCTCTTTATTGGTTAGATATAGGAAAACAAATTCAGAAGTGGAACCTAGAATTGATTGTTAAATAATATATAGGATACAGATGATCATGAAAATATTTTAAATGGAATAAATCCTTCATAAATATTATGTGGATAAACATAATTGGGGATTATCATTTTACATGGGGGTATATGTTTC
The DNA here is from genome assembly GCA_963277665.1 of Viscum album. Lineage (NCBI taxonomy): Eukaryota > Viridiplantae > Streptophyta > Magnoliopsida > Santalales > Viscaceae > Viscum > Viscum album. The sequence continues at coordinate 1,881,299,950 of OY728161.1, forward strand.
CCTAAAGGTCTCTTGAAAGATAGTACATCAGCATTTGGGTAACTAGATAAAGTTTTATCCTCAATATGATAGACCTTTTCAGATACATGAATTGATAGGTGATGTGTCTTATCGATTGGATTTATCAACAAGGTTCATCATAATGAATAATGTGTTTCATTTATCTCAAATAAAGATATATTATTATAACCTTGAAAGCTTAATTATAGGGGATGAGGTCAATTTTAGATAGATTCTTTATCTAACCGTGCCCCAATACATATTCTGGAAAAATGAGAGAATGTTTTTCATGGAAAATTTGTTCATTTAGTACAGTTACAATGGGAGTATGGACATGTTTATGAGGAGATGTGGAAACCTATTGGATTTATGTTGGAGTATTGTCTATATCACTTCTAAAGAACTTCCAATCTTTATCATTTCATGAAAGGAAGTCCCCATGGTGGGGAGAGTTTAACACACTCATATTTAGGTATGTAATTTTCTTTTTTTGTGATTTTTTTATTTGGTTTTGATTAGTATTAGTCTTATGAGGTTTTAAGTAATTTTTAGTGATATTTATAATTTTTTTAAAGGTTTTATGGGTGGAGCATGGTTAAAGAAAACTATTCTGATTCCTGATGTAATTATTTGAAGATTGAGAGATCCTTGGAGAATGAAAATATTTGGTTCATTGTTAGCATAAATTAATAATATTTCTAAAAAAACCATGATACCTAGGATTAAGGAATTTCAAATAGTTATAACATGTTATTTTGAACTGTTCTACCAAACCATGTGACTTGGGTTTATTGGGATAGTGGTTCCAGCACTATTGGTGAATAGTTCTCTAAGTAGGGTTAAATAATCATGAAACATGAATAAATAAATCATAAGAATGTATTTTAACCCAATAATTCACCCAAAACCCTTATTCTTCCACAATTATCCTATGATAAATAACCAAAGGACTCCTCTTTACATTTTTTGGTTATTTTCTTTGATCTAGATCCCATATTCAATGAAACATGGTGTGTTAGTTCCATATAATCAAGGTATGTTTACTTTTTCTATTTCTCTTTATATATCTCTCTATTTCCACATGATAATAATCATTCATAAGTAATTATTTTCCTAAATCTATGGGTTATGACATGGTTGGGGTGTTTTTGTCAGGAATGTTTTAAGGAAATAGAGTAGGTACTCAGTTCTACTTATAACATCATGATTTTCTTCATGAATGAAACTTTTGTGATGTAGGTGGATTATCTCCCCCTTAACATATTCTGGAACTTCAAGGCTTTGGATTGTTAAATCTCTTCATTATGTTTTTGTTGTAAGAAAATCCTAAATGTTTTTGGAAGTTCTCATGGTCGTAATGTTTTAAAACTACTGTTTTAGAAATATGATCAAAATGTGTTTTTTTTATTGCTTAAAACAGAAATTGTATGATGAAAATATGTTTTTATATAATCTTCTTCATGGTTGTAATGTGTTCATGATTTCATTATGAGTGACCTTTTTGGATTCATACTTGGTTTCATGTGTCGATTAAAACATGTGGGTGCACGACCATGTGATAAGTTAGAATGGAAGGTGAGTTACCAATCATCAGTATTGGGACTTCCATCTCGGATTCTTGCATGTGTGAGTGTGAGTATGTGAAATGGAAATGCCAAGAATAATTAACAATTTGATTTCATATAAAAATATTTTTTTATGAACTAGTTTGGTAAATATTTTTAAGATATTATTCTGTTATAAATTTTACGAATATGAATTTTTCCTACATTCATATGAAGTGATCTTGGTCATTTTTTCATAATTATAGTATATTTTATATAAATTTTAATAAATTGTCCTAGAATTAGTAGAATGTGTGGGTATATTTTAGAATATTTTTTACTGGGTTATATACTCAACCCGTATATATTCACTTTGGTGTGTATGAATATGTGGTTTATCATGCCATATGGAAAGAGAAGTTTTTTTTACTTATTTAGTGGAGAACATTGATGTGGGGTTCATTACTAGATGGAGTTTGGTGGTGTACTAATATTAGTCTCTAATTTAGTACCACTATGGTACTTAGGTATTGTCATCCATTGTATTTTGAGAAGTCTCCATTGTACATTAATTCATCTTGAAACCCTGATTTATATTTTTTCTTACATTTAGTGTTTTTATGTTCACTCTCATGTTTCATTTAGTATCATTGTTTTTTTTAGATTATTTTCTCTTCTAGTTTATTTATATAAAATTGAAAAGTTTCCTATAATGATCCTATAATCCCTTGAAATTTTTCTCCATCCTTTTGTGTCTTAGGGATCTCACCTAAGGTTAATATTGCAAATGCCACTTCTCAATCTAATCAGTTGGTTAGGTGTTATAAGGACCCTCCTTAGGTGGTTCTCCCAAGAATCTAGGGAGTGATATTTGGTCACCCAATTGCCTAAATATGGGACATTCCCAGGGCTTACTAAGGGGATCACGCCCATATACTAGTGGACACTTAGTTTTGTAACTATTCACTTAGGTCTCCACTTAATAGTGAAGTTTAAGCTCTGATCCCTCCATCACATGGTGTATTAGTCTTCCATAGTGGACCTGAGCCCAGGTCATTCCATTGGGGTTATTCCAAGTTTCTATCTATGGGGACCTCCATAAATAGATTCACCTAATTGGGTGCCTCTTTTAACCAGGTTACCAACCTAGGTGCCTTAATTTCCCAGGTCACCCACCTTGGCCCCCATCCGCTTAGGTCACAAACATAGACACCATGTTTTACCAGGTCACATACTTGGGACCCATTTATTCAAGACACTACTTATCCTCTTAAGGAAAATGTATGGGTTATAAATACCTGAGTGCATCCCTTCAATCATGTATTCCTTTGATAATTGGGATTAATCATTCTATGATAAAGACTCTATGATTTTTTCTACTAGTTTATAGGACCTACAAGGTTTCAAAAATCTTGTACCCCCTTGATTATAAGGGTCTCTATCATTTTGATACTGGTGAAACATCCATTGGATCAATATTCTCATATAATCTATCACATATTAAGAAACTCGTCATCCATTAATCTTTTCATTATCCTCCTTGTTCTACTCAATAATCAGTGCACATCCACAACTTATAATCTTGTGTAAGCCCCAAAACTACCTTAACTTGATTATTCTGGAGAGTTGAACCATTTTATGGGCCTCTTACTTGGTTTAATCCCAAACCCATCCATGTTTGTAAATATTCCTCATGAGTCTAATATTATTTATTATTTATTATTTATTCACCAAAATGTATGATGAAATAGAAATGGATGCTTTATTATAAGTCCCAAAACTAACCATTTCTAGGAACCTTTTTATTTGTATTCTTTACTATATGACTTTAAAATACATATTCTATAGTTCTTGTTGCATGAATTTAAAATAAATAGAATATAATCCTTATCGTATGTTGTTAAACCACGTGGAATGGTCATATCACATGATCTTGAACTATGTAACTTGAACTGTGTGTTTTTTATTCATGTTCAGGCATGATATATAGGATCCCTCATTTAGGTTCAATTATGACATCTAAAAACCCTTACCATCTCCATAATTTGATATGTGATGAGAATAGGATTCTTTTTGAGGAGAGCAGAAAATACCTTCATGGCTTAACATGAGGATGATAAATTTCTCCTCAAATTAGGTGTAAGCCTCATTCTCATTAAGTTGTATTCCTTAAGAATTCATTCATCCATCCTCATCTGGTAACTAATAAGGTAGGAGGAGGATACTTATATCATTGGACTCTAACTAAATATAATTCCCACAATCTTCATTATTGGGTAAAATCCCATGTGATCCCCTCTTCTTCAATCATCCATATCCCATATGAGTCTATTCATACCATAGAGGTCATTCCACATGATGTATAATTTCTCATAAAAGGTCTCATGTAAATTACCTTAAACGATACTTCAACTATTCATGGTTTCATGAACTTAAAAGGAATTAAATTTTTCATTATCACATGGACTTAAGAGGTACGATGTGTCCTATTAAGAGTTACCAAATTATGTGGGTACAGATTCCCTTCATATGTAAATGTCGAAATCACCTATCATGGCCCAATCCCAACTCAACAACACCAACCAGCTCCCTAGATAATGATAAACTCCAAATCTCCTAGGTTATTATCTTTAAACCTATTTAAAATCACAATAAGAAGAAGAATCAAGAACTATTGATACATAATGATGTTCACATTGACCCATGATTTTGATCAATTTCTTTCACAATGGTAAAAAAATTAATAATATTATTGTGATGGATTCAAGAACATGTCTTCAATATGTAAGAGGGTCTTAGAATAGAAATAAAACCCCTTAAGGGATGATCCAACCACCCATCCTCCCAACCAATGAGTAAACTAAAGAATCACGGGTATGTATTAATGACCATATTCATTTGGAATGAAATCCCACATTCGCATGAAATGTTATATAATAGGTGCACATCTGAAAAAAAACAAAAAAATTTATTTTCTAAGAGGATGGGGTTATAAAAAAATTTATAAGAGATCTATATTTAGATATAATTTTCCATAAATCTTACAAGTTTCTTTTTATTGGATATCATAAAAAACAAAGAGTTATTACTTTTATAATCATCCTATACAAAAAGTTTTTATTTCTTAACTTGGTGTTTTTTCAATACTAGATTCATTTCTAGAATAACTGGTGGGAGTACTGGTTATATTATTTGAAATTTAATGTCAATTTTTTTTTATTAATTTAAGATGGAAGATATGTCAATTCCATAAAAGTTTTTGGAAATTAGATTGAGTCAAGATAGAAAATAACTAGAAATGTGGGGTAGGTGTTGTCATGGTTTATAGTAATATTGATTAAATATAGATAATAATGATAATGTAACTTTTATAGATGTTATACATATATCCTACCAATAATCCATTGTGATTTATGTGTCTGAATAATGGTTAGGATCCATAAAATTTGATATGGATTTCATAAACACTAATTATTCTTGGAACATAGTTGTTTTTTCTAAAGGGATTAGCCTTTTTTGGTGTGAGTTTATTTTCAAAAATAAAATATGACTTTTATTGTTTAGTGTATACTAATAAATATTATTTTATGAAAAAATAGTAGAAATTTTTTTGAAATATTCATTGAAGAAAATTTATTATAGTTGTTATGATAAAGTTTTTTCATTAACTACTCATAATAAATATATACATTGATTACAATATATATATATATATTGTATATAAAACATATAATATTTATTTAAAACAATTTAAATAATTTTTATAAAATTAAACCTTATTGTTTTGAAGTTCCCAATGTTCTTATTAATACATATAAGATAAAATGATCTATTTATTAATTGAAGAAGTACTTGTTGAATTGGAAAATTTGTATTTATGAAGTCATTAAAGAGATTTGTTTAATAGATAAAAATGATGTAACATATGTATAAAATGTAATAGTATAAATATAATTGTGTCCTTGTTTATTTATATAGAAAGAAAACTACTTATTAAAATTATATTTTGACACTTTAATATGTTAAGTGTTGGTTTGGAAAAATTCTCTCATTAAATTACACTAGAAAAGAAAATTACATACATGGTATTAATTTCTAAACAAATAGATCAAAAAAATTGGACAGTGTAAAATAAAATAGACTCTTAATCTTTTAATGTAATTTGGAACAAAAAAATGATTCCTTTACCAGTTTTACGTGAAATGTTTTTTACGAAGGCTCAATTTCAATATGTATATCAATAATGCAGTTAAATTGTTATAATTTTATATGTTTTTTATGTTCTATTATATTATACAAGTTTTATACTCAATTTGATTTCTCTTACACTCTAAGAATAATAGGTGAATACTGGTAAAATTCTACTAAGATTCAATTCGTGGTTGTTAAGAATATTTATAAATAATTGAGATGTACTTATGATATATTTTTTATTTTTTATTATTAAAAAAGATCATTGTAAATCATAATATCAATGTGAGCTCCATAATAAATAATTTTTAATATCTCAAATATAATTTTAATTTGTCTTATATTGTGTGAATATTATATAGAAGTGTTCCAAAAAAATGATCATGGACTATTCTATAACAGAAATAAGTTATATAAAAATGGTGTAATAGATGAAATTTTTTAGATTAAAATTTTCATTTTTAGAGTAGGGATGTTCTTCATATAATGGATCTCATATCAATCCTTTGTGATAACAACTAAACAATATCACAACCCATTGAACATTGAAATTAATCAAAGAAAAAATATATTATTCTTAAAAACTATCTCACTAGGGAGATAATTGAGTGAGGAAATGTCAAGATATATCTGGTATATGTAAATGAAATTTTCCATGTTCACTGATTAAACAATGATTATAGAAACATGAATGTTGTTTGAATCCCATATGTATTATGTACATGAGGGACAATTTATAGTGTTTATGATTTTATAAGTATATTTTTAGTAATTTTATTCATGAAATATTAGAATGGAAACATTCTTATGTCATGTATTGATATTAAGGAAATTACAATAATCCTTTATTTATGATTAATACTTTTTAACATAATATGTACAATATATTAAACTCATCATATTAATTTAGTCTATGTATTCTTAATCAATTATCATCATTGGAAATTATGTTTTGGGAAGATATATTAGGATTTTCATAAGTTATAAAGCCTAAGGAGATAAATTGTTCACCCATGTTCATAAGTTAAAGAATTAGTTATCTAGATTGATCCACATTAAGTATACATTCTAAATGTTATATGTATATATCCTTGGTGAATCTGAGGTTTATATTATAAAGTAATATTTTAAAATATGGTTTAAAAGTTTACTTACTTTTGAAATATCATACTTTGACATTCATTAATTGGAATAAGTTAAATGTGGTATAATTGGGTATAGCTTGTTGAAATGATCTTTTCTATTTTATTTTATTTTACGTTTTTTTATAATTACAAAACTATATCATCTTTTTTTTGATTTTTTTTATTATTTATTATCATTTATTTTTTATTTATAATTATTCATTGTTATTATTCTTTGTTATTATTTTATTGTCATTCAATATCTATATTAAATGATTTCACATATTATTTTTTTCATAACATTTCCATAGAGAATGAATTTTATGTATTCCTTAAGAGTCTGAAATAACCCTTATATATTGCCAGGTTTAGAAAATTGGATTAGTACATGACTCTTATAAGTTATAATTTTTACCGGAATTTACTCTTATATATTTGTTATCTCAAATAAAGATACCTATTATTAAGACTCTTATATATTCTATAATTTTATCTTATATATTTATAGAGGTCAAATTTTGGTTATGTAATATAAAAAATGGGTTTGAATCAACCTTACATATCACCCAAAACACTCTTCCCTAAGATTCAAATCACAATAACAATTTCTATGTGATGGAGATAATAACTAAGGGGATTAATACATTAACATTTGGGAATAACTTCACCCTATATATCAATAAACCCTAAAACAGATTCTCCTAAATAATTCAACATGAATTGTTTAGATATTAAACACACATGATAAACAAGATAATCAATTTTCAAATATTATCCACCCAAATAAGGAATGACATGAAATATAATATAAAACTCTAAAAAATAGATAACCAAAAAAATAAAAAAAATCCTTTAAAGAATATTTTAATGATATAATGAACAAAAATATTACAAGATGATCAGAGAGTATGATAAAAAAACCCTAAAACATAACCCATATATCCAAACATACCAACCAAACTATCAATATGTGACTCTAAGTCACCCACATGAATCTATAGCAACACTCTTTCCAAAAAATAGAGGTTGAAACCCAATAAAAATCCATATCCTTCTCACCTGTATAAAACATGGAGGGTACATAGCCACCAATGTAAGTATGTAGGGTGTGAACCAATGCCTAGTAGGATGCCACTGAGAATTTTTACCATTCATTTTTTAAGATAAAATAAGAATACTGGTTTCAAAATAAAGAGTATAAATTAGTTTTATTTTACATTTACATAATTTAATAAAAAAACTCATCAAAAATTATTTTCTCAAATACTTTTTCTTTTGAAAAACCAAACCCCATTCTCATTTTATATGTATAAATCCACCCTTTAAAACAGTTCCACTAAAATATGTCAAATATGAGTTTTAATGAGTTTTTTCTAAACACGCATCTTTTTATAAATAAATCCTATAAATAATTCTAAAAACATGATCAGGTAATAGAATAATGCTATCAGGGAAACATCAAGGGTACTCAAGGATATGATATGATACATAACATTAAGTATAACATTACAACATCAATATAAAACACAATTCACATGTCATATAAATAGTATAAACAAAAAATAAAACCAGGTAACTCACATGTCATATAATTCATAAGGTAAATGTAACAAACAATAACAATCTTATGACATAACCTTTGGGGAAAATAAAACAATATATAGTTGTGCATGGGTGGAATAAACTAGTTAAAAGTTGTATAGTCCTACACTTTCCACTTTTGCCACTCTCAACATGCCTCATTGAGGGAACACCCCAATATATAGGTTAGACCATGATGATGAGATATTATCTAGTGTTTAATATCAACTATCATAGAAATAATATCTTTATTTACAACTTATTTATGATAGGTTTTTTTATGAAACTAGCTAAAGGAGGTGGGATATGTTTATCATTCAAAAATAACTCAATAATAATGAAATAAGAAGAAATATTCCACCATAATAACTATCCAGGTTACCTTCCACACAAATTAACAAGGACCCTCTTTCCCAACATTATAAGAATCATTAAATAATATAATAATTTCTTAATACACACAAATATGAGAAATATATAAAAAATGGGGCTTAATAAGGGTGTATATTTATCCATTTAATAATTTATGTAAGGTGATAAACATTCTTTAAATTTAAAATTCAAATCATATAGTTTACAATCCATTTTTAGAACACATTATAGAAATACTATAAAATCCAAAGGATCTAAATATAATATTAATGAATCAAAACCATAAAATAATAATGTATCTCAATCATTTCCATAGACCAAACTCATCCCTTAAAATAATGAAAACTATAAAAATCATAAAGAATCTGATTTCATAAAATTTACATGTAACAAAACATCAAGTTTAAATCATTTTTTAAAATAAAATCATCATGGGAATATTATCAAACATATATATTGCATAAAATTTCTCTTGGGATGAAAGTGAATTTGAATTATTTTAATCCAACCTTTATTCCCAATAAGAATCTATATAGTATATTCCCAATATTTTTCAATGTTTAAAACAACTTTTAGGAAGTCATGTATCAATGGTTCTCTCAAAAATAAATAATGATATAGAAATATGTACCTCAACCATAAGAATAATGTATCTTTATATGAATATCCAAAAAAATAGCTTAAAAATGGACTCCACAATCCCTAAAAATCAAACATACTAAATTTGGATAACCCTAGACATGATACGTGTCCACAAAAGTGAATAGGGTTATGTGGTAGGGGGGAAACACTAATAAAATTAGTAAAATTTTAAAGGAAAATAATTAATATACACTAACTGATTGATTTTTATGATAAACCACCAAGAATACACCCATAATAGAGAGGATAGGTATTGTCATTGATTGGGGAGATATTATCAAATGTTCTGTTTAATGTTGGGTTTTATAGGAAAGGAACCCCAAATGTAAAGGACACAAACTGATCAAAATTTTCACATTTGAGTAGATTGTATGGTTTATATAGATTATTAACAAAGTATGTGTTCTCTTCTATAATCAAACTATAGTAGGTTTCACACTTTTTCTATGTGATATAAAAAATCATTCCAACTACAAATTCTATAAGAAATGTTATAAATTTTCATATATATTTTTGTTGCGAACACTTCAAATTCAAGGAATACAGAAATATAATAAATATATATGCATAAAAATGATACCAAAGTGTCAAAATTATCCCAACCATTACACTTTATGGTTCTCAAATAAGAATCCAATAACTAAAAAAGAAGAAATTAAATACTAACTCATCCCAAACTAGGATTTGGTTTCCCTTAAAACCCATATGAATATTAACATAAAATACAAACATCCTATCTCCCTAAGAAAATATTCCCTTCAAACTCACAATCCATTGGTCTGTAACATGTGAAAAAATTCATTAATAGTAAAAAGTGATGTTTCTTTCTTCCCATCTACCTTAATATTCGAAATAAAAAAATCAAAACTCATAATTAATTTCCAAACTTCTAGTCATACTAAATAATTATAACACAATAATAACCTCATGATCATCTAACTATAACTTGAAAAAATATCTCAACTAGTGATCATCGGGAAGGACAACTCTACTTGAGTGAATAATTCACATGGATACCTATTATAGATCTTACCATCATTTATAGTTATTCTAATGAGTTGGAAATAAAATAAAAAAATTAAATTTTGTTCTAATTCATTTTCAATATAATTCATCCATATAATAAAGGAGACAAAAGAGATAATGAGTTCCTAAACTTTTTCGAAATACAAATCCAAAAAAAAATATCCAAAATAATGAATACAAAAGGAAGTATTCAATAAGGCAAGAACATTAATTCAAAAACACTTTTATCCATTATATTCCAAAGAAATAGAGTAACCATATAATTTTGAAAAATTCCTAATAAAAGAAAAATATTGTACCCCAAAATCTACAAATAGATACCACACAAAAAACCATTACCAAGATTTTCATTAGGTTTGAGGATTCTTCTTCTTCTTATGACACATGTTTGTCTTCAAAAACATCTAAATGTGACCAATATGATGAAACTTATGATAGGTCCTTGTATTTTTCATACATGAGTTCTTGGAGTTCCTAGACATCCCACGTCAAAAACAAATTAATTGATTCCTCCTTACTAAAGTGGTGGAAACTTGTTAAAAAGATTATTCTACATCCTCATCACCTCCATGATCTAACATCTCCTAATTATAATCCCCACCAATCATATCAACCTTACTATCACTTGGTATAATATAAGTATACCTATTCATAGTATTCCTTGATAAAATCACCTCATCGATGATGGCCTTATTAGCCACCTCCACATATGTATTCAAACCACACAAAACACTGTCAAAATATAATTCAAATGAAATAATCTTTCAGGGAACCAATACATCCATGAATAATTAATGACCATGTCACAAGAGAAAGGAATAGGTCCTAAAAAATGTTTAGTATACTCATTCTCTAACTGATCACCATGATGGACACACAAAAATTTGAAGCCCTTATCCATATTTACATCTTCAGGATAATACCTTTGGATAAAGGAAGCCATAAAATAACCAACAGATTTATTGTCATGTTATTGGGAATGGATAATGAATTTAAACTAATCTAAATATGTCAGTTAAAATAATTTAATAACACTTCACCTGAGAACTTTTGGTAGTTCTTAGATATTCAAAGATTTCTTTGACCATGTCCTGCCACTGCTTTACCTCCTATGGTCTTTGATCACAATAAAAGACGTATGGGTACCAATTTATAAATACTCAAATATGATTCACAAGAAAATTTGAACAAAACCCCACCACTCAGTCAATTTTTTTAGAAGAGTTAGAGATGGAGAAGACCACTCGTAGGTCATTTAAAGGGCTAACTTTTCAAATATTACCCAAATAATTCCATCTTTGAATTTTCAATACCTTTTCAGGGGTCATGATACAAAATATCACAAAACAAAACACTCAATCAAATATATTCAAATCCTAATACAAAAAAATATATAAATAATAAATTAAAAAAATCAAAATCAAGACTATATATATCCAATCATAAATAAATAGATATTATATCTTTTCAATGAATAATTAGTATATCACCCAAATAAACATGTCAAACAACCATAAAGTTTTAGTGTAATAAGATACTGGATGCATAAAAATATTATTTAAGTTCTATAATCATCATCTATGACATCATTCATTACATTTACCCTTCTAGACTCAACATGCTTAGTACCCTTCTTTATAACCTAGAAAAAATTAATACATCAAAAGGATCAGCTCGGATACTTCATAAGGGTAAACATGGTGGATATTAATCAATGAACATATATAAGAATATCATAACTATAAGGGTTTGAGAACATCAAACTTTTAACAAATAATCATAACCAATATGTTATAGTTCCAAACCATGATTCATTGAATAAATCAGCATCATGCCACAAGATTGGGACATCATTAAGACCAAAAATGAACCATGATCCATGAGTTTGAATCATATGAATAAAAAAATAAATTGAATGTGGTTCAATCATAAGAATATAAACCATATCATATATCAAGGTTAACTATTGAGACCATTTAGTTATAGTGGATTGGAATCCCCAATTTTTTCCTATATCATAGTGGATCGGTAATCCCTACGTCTTTCTCATAGTCGATCTTTCACATAATGTCATTTCTCATCAGTATCTCAAGATATATTATGATTCACCCTATTACATAAAGGGGTATATAATTTTTGGCCCACTAGTCACATAATGAAAACCATACATATGGGTGGAATAATATTATAAAACATTTATCATTTAATCATAGAATAACTAGTGAAAAATAAACTATTTTCATAAACATATCATAATCATAATAATAAACAATCTAGAAAAAGAATAAACAATTTTTTCATTGGATTATATCACCAGTATATCATATGTAACATGAAAATATTTTATCATAGATGAATAATGCCTTTAAAATATTACTATAATATTTCTTGAGAATAATACCCTTTCATTTTGGAATCACATAAAAATATAAAATTTTCAAAATATTAGGGAAACTTTTTTCTTTGAAAAAATAATAGAAATTTAAAAGTAATATTCTAGTAAGATAATTGATATGACGATGTGAAAATCCATTTATACTGTATACTGGAAAGAATAATTTTTTTCTCCTTTTTTTAAAAAGTAAAAAATGAATTGTTCATAAAATGTTTCTCAAAAAGGATACATAATAAACCATTATAAATAATATAAAAGGAAATTAAAATTAACTTTTTAAAAAATAATATTATTTCTATTAACTTATATTATACAATTATTAATATCATAGACATGAAAGAAAAAAATGACCAAAGTGGAAATAAGGTCATGTTTTTATAAAAATAATATTGATCATTTTAGGTTATAAAGAGAGAAAAATGGTAATAATATTTGAAAACTATAATAATAACCATTAGATAATAAAATTTATTTGGTTTAAATGATAATATAAATATAATTTCACTCATTTTAAATTCAACATAGATAGTCCCAGAAACAAATAATATTATAATATATACCCTTGTAGATTTTATAATATTTGAATCAAAATATCTTAAAATAGTTATCCTAAGATATATTTCAAAAACCCCTTAATTATCATCAATATAATCATAAAATAAATTCATGGGCAGAATATATACCAAACAAAATAAAGAATTAGTGAATATGTCATATGGATTATATTAATATAAGTGTGATGTGAAGCCCTTACCCCAATTCTCATATTTCCTCATATGTATTTGAAACTCCATTATAATAAATATATATTTATTCAAATTATTTATAGAACCATATTTTAGCATGTCATACCATATATGATTTACCTATAAATTATTATCACATATTTATTAATAATTCTTTTTTAAAATAATTATTTCATGTGATAACTATTTCATTATTCATTCATATTTTGGTTTGGTAGTTTCAGTTATTATATAATGATCATGGTTCCATCATAAAATAAATGTTAATCATGGAATAATTATCTTTTTTAATCATTATATATTGATTAATAGATATTCATATAATCGGTGAAGAAAAATTAACTACATCACTTTATGGGGACAATAGTCTATACGTACATATAATTGATGTTTCCACTTTTACATTGATGTAAAGAAAAGTTAATAAAAAATCACTTATATATAAATAAAATAATTGTAAATACCCAGACTCTAATGACATTGAATAGTTCCTTGAGTTTGGTGGGTCACATGGCCTCAAGCGCATCACCCCAAATTCCAGAGGTAGATGACTAGTAGTGAGGGACTAGGGTGTTTCTATAGGAATATTATTCCCTCATTACCTGAGTGTAACATAGCAGAATAACAATAACAGTCAATAGAAGAAACAATAAATAAATAAAACAATAGATTATCATCTAGATGAAATATATAAACAAAAAATTCCAGAAGTAATATCATATACATTGATGATGATTTCATGTGTATACAAAGCAGCCAAAATAGGTATATATACAATCAGTACAATACATATATCGAAATACCAAATATACCAAAAAAGAACTATCTACTGATAAAATATTGAGCCTCATCTTGTTGCAGTGATCCCCTTCTCCTAATCATGGAATATGTCAAGTATCAAAACATGGGTGCTTTCCCAGTCCCTACATGAATCCAAATAGTCTATCTAGGTACCTAATAATGGCTTGAATTGGGTGTGAGATACAATCCCAATCGGTCACCACCCAAATTTTCTACAACATATCCTGGTTATGAAATATAAGCTAAAGAAGTGTTCAATGTATATCATAGTTAAGTAGTAAATAAATTTAAATTCCACAATGAATATATACAACAACAAAATTGATATTGTATGGCCCAACAAGGTTGCCTACAAAACAAGTGAAAAGCTTCTATAACAAGGTAGCAGTAAAGTAAAAATAAGTAAGGACCATAGACTCACCATATAAAGAATATATCATATCACTCATATACTTTTTGTATAATCTATTAATAAAATAAATCATAACCATGTCCCATGATCAAAATTGTGACATATACCATGGTAGATCCATACAATCAATCTTGTCACATTTACCATTGTAACACTATATATCAAAAGTTTCAGACCCCTCAGGCCATATCCAAGGTGTAGTGAACCAAGGCATCCTCATCGAGTCCTAGTAGCATCTCGATGGAAGCTCGGTAACAAAACTAGTGGACTCAAAGAATAATGTCAATAGACCATGTCCCAAGCGAGTACAACAAGCTGAATCCATAGGGTAGAAAGTCCCAATGCATCCCAAATAATCAAAATCCCAGGAGTATACATGTACAAGAAATTCTTTTATTCTATCATGACACATGGTGTAGCACACTCATGGAATCATATGTAATCATTCAATATCCAAATAATTTATCATTTAAACAACCCACATTCAGTGAGTTTACCCACTAATATCCCCATTGACATTCAATTTCATTCCGTGAGTTTACCCACTTATATAATAATTCATATAAACCATTTAATCAATAGAATCATAGTGTAAAGGAGTCAAACCATCTCATATTTAACCAATTTTGTTTAATTCAATTATTAATGGGTTTCATCTAACTAGGCATGCACTAACTCACACAGTGGGTTGTCTAACCAAGGAAATGCATAGGTAATTCATATGGAATAGCCCATGGGTGGTTTTGGTTAGGGAAACGACCACCAAACTATCTCAATATAATTAAAGGGAATCCCAAAAATGTTTCTTTTTCATTTAATGCAATTATTCAATTAGTTTTTGGGGTGCTTATAGAAATTCTGGCAGGAAGCACAATGAAAACTAGATCTATAAAGTACCAAAACTCAAGGGAAATGCATAGAACACCTACCATAGGTCTGTAGTGGAGTGTGAATCCATTATATGCTTCTAATTTGACTCAAATAAATATAACAATGAAAAATGGATTAAGAACCTAGAAATAGATAATGTTATCTTGCACATAAATAGTGTTTTCGATTCTAAGAAGAATGAAAAATGCAACAAAAGGAATGGATTACTCACCTCCATGAACCCAATGAGATAGAAGGTGATCAACTCCGAGTTTGGATAGAAGAATGAGATTAGATAATATGTTTTTTCTTTCAAGAGGATCTCCCGTTCTTGAGATTCTATCTATGAGGGGAGAAAGAATTATATTTTAGGTTTAAAAGGATTTTAAGGGGAAATGGTAATTTTCACTCAAAACATGAGGCCACATGGTTTGGTTGCACAATTGGCCAAACCATGTGACAATAATGAACTATTTACTTCTTAAAGGGGAACCTAACATGGTTAGTGTGCAATGCTTTCCAAACCATGAGAAAATTTTATCTTGCCCCACTATAAAAAACTACAGAGGCTATCACATGGGTGTGCGGCTCTATCTACATGGTTTCCACAAACTATGTTGATCCTAGAGCCCTCTATCCATCCCCTAATGGTTAGAATTAATTTTTTATCATGTCTAGAATGTTTTCTACTAAGCATACATCTTTCCAGATTTTCCAAAAAGATGATATCCATGCTCCAAACAAGCCCCAGACTCCCCTGATGCCCCCATGACCTCAAAGGATATTCACATTTGTCCATAATTAGGAATTTCAATTAGAAAAAAAACATCTATAACTCAAATGAAAACCTAGGATCTTATAATCTTCTCCCTCAAAGTGATTTTTCCTTGAATTTTCCTCTAAAGGGTGGTCAATATTTGTCTAAGAATAACTTTATCCACTGAGCATGTACATTGGAATCCCACTCCAAAGTCTCATCCTGTAAACTATTGTGCTACCATAGCACCCATACCAAAGAAAATGAATATCCTCATAGAACCTTTATGCTCCTATCAATGATATGAATTCGATTCTCCTCAAAGTAAGAAGGTAACTATAACTCAACATCATCGGGATGAAAATCATGAGATAGAATTGATTGATAACGGGTCAGTTGAGATATGTGGAAGGCATTGTGCATGTCTTAGTACCTATGAGGTAACTACAAACTATAGGTTATATGCCTGAATCTCTCTAGAATATTGATCATCCCAACATATCATGGTGAAATATTACCTTGTCTCTTGATCCATATGTTTACCAGCTTCAGTGAGATACATAAAAATACCCAAGCCCCTTCCTAGAACCCTAGAGGTAATATGCGGTGATCAATGTAAGATTTCTTTTGAGACTTTATTGTATCCATATGGTTTGTGATCAACTGGACCTACTCAGGAGTCTCTTACAAAATACATTGTCCCAGTAATGTTGACTCACCTTCCTTTAACCAGTACAAGGGTGATAAACATGGACCTCTATACAAAGACTCAAAAGGTTTCATCAGTATCATCTCATGGTAGCTATTATTTTAGGAAAACTCAAAAAGGGTATATTACTCTCCCAAGAGACAACAAAATCCAAGATTCATGATTGTAACATATACTCAAGAACAAAAATCACATGTCTTTACTGCCATCTATCAAATGGTTGTATGCCATTCTCAAAAGCACTTGTGTACCCAATCCCCTCTGAAAACTCTACGGAAAATGAGACATTAACTTAGAATGCCTATATTAAATTATAGTATGGGAGACCCCATAAATTCATACTATATCATAGACATAAAACCCCCCAATATCAGTAAAACTAATGTTCTCCCATATGGATAGAAAATGAGTAACATTTGCAAGCCTTCCTACAACAACACAAACTACATCGCTACCCCGAGGTGACCTTGGAAAACTAGTCACGAAATCCATCATGAACTCATACCATTTCTACTCCAGAATAGGTAACTAAATTAAAAGTATAACTACTTACTAATGTTTCATCTTCACCTTCTCAAAGTTGGAACACCGAGAAACAAAATTGGCCACCTAAAATTTCATATATGGTCACTAGTATTTGCGACATAAATCACCATACATCTTGGTGAAGCTGGGATGCAATTCCCAAAATGTGGAATGAAAATACCACATCATATCCCCATGTATTTTCACTAGAACCCAAATGTGACCATGGATACATAGTATATCAACCTCTCCTATGGTACAACAAGAAGGTGGGTCCTCACCTGCCACACTCTCTCACGGGACAAGGACATCTGAATCTGATAGCTCACTCATCGTCACTATATCCAATAGGGCAGACGTCACAACAAAATATAAAATAAATTTCTTCCAGTAACAGTCACTCACTTACAAGTGCATCTCAAAGAACAATTCCATGAGATTCAACACACTAATGGCCTCTTAAACTGCTTGTATCTGAGTCATCATGCTCATTACATTGGCCACTATATTTCTCATTCCAGACATATAGGTATACATGAAGTCAAAAGAATGTAGTTATTCAACCCACCTTCATTGAATTAGATTCATATCATGCTTTGTTAATATATATTTTACAATTTTTTGTTCTGTGCCCACCACAAAATGATCTCCCAGTAAATAATGTCTCTAACACTGAAAAGCATAAACAAGTACAACTAACTTGAGATCATGTTTTATGTAGTTCCTCCTATGTGGTATCAACTATCAACACTCATACTCCATGAATCTATATCCCTACATCATCATTTATCAAAGCCTAATACCTAATGCATCATAATATATAATGTAACTTTTCCCCTGCTTTGGCGGAATTAGGACCAACATTGAAGTTAATCTCCCCTTCATCTTCTGAATGGATTTATTACATGTATATGTATATAAAAACCTCACACCCTTCTTATTCAAGCCCATGAAAGGCACTTATAGGCATGATAAGTCCTGTATGAAATTCTTGTAATACCCATATAGTCCCAACAAACTCTATATATAAAAGATGTTATTTAGTTCTTACTAGGAAACTACAACACTCACCTTCTCTTGGCCAATTGAAACTCCCATCTCTGATATAATATGGCCTTGTAAGTGAATCTTATATATCCATAAGTGGCACTTTGTGGGTGTATAATTTATCTGATGCTCCCTCAGGGTATCCATAATGATCTCATGATGTTTTTCATAGTCATGATGATTTTGAGAATACACCAAGATATCTTTCTCAAAAACTACAAAAAATGAATCTAGATAAGGATGGAAAACATGGTTCATCAGTTCCCTGAAAACCATTGGTTCATCTGTGAGACCAAACAACATAAACAGATACTCATATAGACTATACGTAATACAAGAAGCAATGAGTGGTTTGTTTTCAGGTCAAAAATTTACCTAATGATATTTGAATCTCAAATCAATTTTCGAGAACACCTATGCTCCTCGAAGCTAATCAAACAGGTCATCTATCTGTGTTAAGGTATATCAGTTCTTAATTTTCAGCTCGTTCAATTTTAAATAATCCATGCATAGGCTATGGGTATCATCCTTTTTTTTTTGCAAAAAAGATTATTGAACCCCATAGAGAAGTAACTATCCAAATAAACCCCTTTAACTCCTAATCCATTAGCTACCTCATGAGCTCATAAAACTCTATCATAGACATCTTGTAAGGTGGAATGGATACCGATGAAACTCAGGGAACTATCTTGATGGAGAACTCAAACTCTCTCTCAAGAGGTATACTGAAAACGTTATTTGAGAAAAATTCCATGAAATGATCAAACACTAGAGGAAAGTCTTCCTAATGTGTTCCCTAATCATCTAGATACAAAACAGTGATATATACTGTCATCCTACCCATCCCATGATGATCTGGTCCATCTAGGCTCTCCAAGACATCCTATTTACCATTTTGAACATAAAATGTTTCCTTTGGTGATGTGAAATTCACCCACCAATGATATTAATTACCATAGGATGGATAGGACACTTTCTAGTCCATCCCGAGTATGATTTTAAACCAGGTCATCTCAAGGAAAAAAAGATTCTAGATGAAGTGACCCTCTATCTCCAAGGGTAACTCCCTACACTGATGTGCATCCTCTACTCTGATCTCCGATGGAGTGTCAAGAATCATAACAACCTCAAAAAACAATATCAACATTTTCATCAAAAATCATAGGACCAAACCTTCTTATAAAAATTTCATGTATTATAGCTTGTCCCAAAAGGCATGGATGGTAAAAATAAAGAGTTACAAAATTTACTAAAGACACTACCTAAATACCACTCAAAATTATGATCAAAGTCAAGTTTATGTTTCGTAGTTTTTAATTTCTAATTGATTTCCTAATCATTTCACATTTCTTTTTAAATGGTTGAACCAAATATTTCACCATTTTCAATCCATAATGGACCATACTTCTCATGAATTGGAATTTATCATCCACCTAATCCACACTATAACATGTTCCAGTGCATGTGACTCATTTTCCATGACTAAACATTACACAATTGGCTTTTTAGGGTGTCTTTCATAGCCCAGTAAAGAAAAAAATGCTCTGGTTACTAAATTAACTCTAAGTACAAACCATGCTTCTCAATCCACTACACAAATCATCTATCAATTCAACATGAAAATATATTATGGCACCGATCACAACATCATTCAAACAAGACATTCATCCTATATGACATGGCATAGTGTGTAGCATGTGATTCTTGTAAAGTGATTAAAATGATGCATGACATGAAATACCCTCATCTCATCAGGTTGAAACAAAATATAACCCTCAATCATATCAATTAAAACTTCACTATTCAAGTTTATCACCCAACAAAGGGATCAAATCAACTATAATATTCAAAGTAAAGAAAATAGAAATTTCTATTCGAATTAATTTGGATTTTTTCCTATACGTGGGTTAACTAATCCCAAGAACAGATCATTACCAAATTCAAATTAATCCTAATACTTTTTATTTTCTATAAATAGTAACTAAAACCGAAAAAAAAATAACACTCGGATACCACATTGTAAAATCCCAGACACAGATACCACTGAATGGTTCTTGGATCCCAGTTGGTCACATGGACTCAGACACATCTCCCCAAAAACCAAAGGCTGTCAGAAAGTATCTAGGGAATATGTTGTGTCCATGGATAAACTATTACCTCATTTTCAAAGTTTATCACATTAGAATAATAATAATATTCAATAGTGGAAGCATTAAATTATCCATACAATAGATAAACATCCGGATGTTATATATAAATAAAAAATGACACAAGTAATCTCATAGACATTGATGATCATGTAGTGTGTCTACAAAGAATCCAAAATAGTTATACATGGAATCAGTAAAATATATTTATCAAAACACTAAAAAGTCCAAAAAACACTATCCCCTAAAAGCACCACGATCCTCAGCTCAGTCCCATGATCCGATCCTCCTAAGCATAGCACATGGTTAATCATCGAACTATGGGTGCTTTCCCCAGTCTATACCTACATAAAAATAGTATTTACAAGTGAAAAACGGTGTCCTGAATAGGGTTTGAGATACAATCCTAGTAGTTCATACCAAAAGATTATATAAAAAATCATATAAGTGCAATGTATTCTAAATAATTGTTCAGTGTATATCACATTTAATAATTGAATAAATGTAAAGTTTCCAAGGAATATATACTTAAAAACCAATCCATATGGTGTATTATAATAACACTCCCTCCAAAATAAGTGAAAATATCCTATAACAAGGAAACGAGAAATTTAACATAAGTAATCACCATTTTCTCTTCATATACACAATATATCATATCACCCATGAACTTGTCATATAATCTATAAATAAAATTAACCATGGACACATCGTATAATCAGAAGTGTCACATATACCACTGTTGATCTGTATAATAATTCATTTCACACATTCCATGTCCATGACATATATCATAAGTGTTAGACCCCTTTAGGCTAGATCCAAGGTTCATTGAACCAAGGAATCCTCATTGAGTCCCAAGAGCATCTTGATGGAAACTCGGTAATGACACTTTTGGATTCCAAGGATAATGTCAATAGAGCCTGTCCCAAGTGAATCCGACAAGTTAGATCCAAGGGGTAGTAAGGCCCAAAACATCCCATGGAATTAGATTCCAAGGAACATACAGGTCTAAGGATTTATCAACTGCTATCATGACCCATGGTGCAAGACACTCATGACATACTACGTAATCATTCAACATTAAAATCATGTATCATTTCAATAATCCACATTCAGTGAGTTTACCGACTCATATCACTATTCACGTTCAATATCATTCAAAGAGTATACCCACTCATATAAAAATTCCATATAAACCATTTGATCAAAAGCATCAACATGAAAAGTAGGTAAACCATCACTTATTTAACCAATTCATTACAATTAATTTTTAATTATACTTCCTTTAACTGGGAAATCACTAACTCACCCCATGGTGGTGTAACCAATAAAAGAAATAGTAAATTAACATGGAACACCACATGAGTAGCCTTAGTTGGGGAAATAACCATCAACACATCTCAAAGGAACTAAATTTAATCCCTAACATGTTCCATTTCATTTAATTTAATATTCAAATAATTTTTAGTTTACCACTATAAATTCTGATGGGAGAAATACCAGAAACCATCTCTATAAAGTACCAAACCTCCAGAAAAAACTATAGACCATCTATTGTAGGTTCATAGTAGAGTTATCAGGTAGTATCATCTTCTAATTCCAAAGATTAGATGAAAAGAAAAGAGTAGAAAAAGAACCTATAAATAGGGCATATTATCTTGCACTAAAATTGTGTCGTTGATACCAAGAAGAAGGAAGAACAAAAAAATTAAAAGGAGTACTCACCAGCATGAACACAATAAGACCAAAAATACTCAATTCTAAGTTCGGACTGAAGAATGGGATCAAAGCCTATGTTTTTGGCTTTCAAGGGGATCTCCCGCGCTTGATCTTCTATCCATAAGAGGAGAAAGAATTATATTTTAAATTAAAATATATTTTAAGAGGAAATAATAATTTTAAATAAAATCATTGGGTCGCCGGGTTTGGTCGCATGATTGTCCAAACCATGTGCCAATCGTGCACCCCTCAGAGCTAGAAGGGAAACCTTGCACAGTTAGTTTGCATAGTTTTCCAAACCATTCTCAAATTGTGTCTTGGCCCACTGTCAAACAATTTAGAGGCTATCGGATGAGAATGTTCCTCCAACCACATGGATTCCTCAAATTGTTCATCTCTTGGATCACTCTATCCATCCTAACATGGTTAGTAGTAACTATGTGGTGTCTCCTTCATTTTTTATACTAACTGTGTAGCCTTCCAGATTTTCCAAAAAAACACAGGATCCTAGATCCAAATAATCCCCATACACCCCTGATACCCCCATGACCACAAATGGTTTTCAAATTAGGCTGTAATTATGTATTTAAACAAGAAACCAAAATATCCAATCCTCATATGAAAACATGGGATCTTATAATAATATCTTAAATATCATATATATTCATTAAATCCATCATTAAGACCATTAATTTGAAGTGATTATGGGAAAATGAATCACATCGCTATATGGATATGGTATTCCACACATGCACAAGGGAGATACTTTAATTTCTCCTTTTATAGATAGGAGGTGGAAAATAGTTATCCTATAATCATAAAAAATTTATATATCAATGATACTAGATTCATTATGTTAGTACAGATACATTTGATTTGTTAGAATAAGAAAAAAAATGTACTATTAATGGGTTGGGTAAGATGATTACCTCTTCTTTGTGAGTTCACCTTTGGCCCACACCTTAAGCATTCTTAGGTTGGTATTAGGAGAATATTAGAATCTCACAAAATATGTTAAGTATGGTATTAAGTTATTAGGGGAGAGATTGACATTTTTAATAGGGGATGATATTATGTGACCTTTTATAAGTGAGGTAAAAGACACACTTTGAATTACTTAAAATATTTTCATATAATATATATCATAATAATTTAAAGTGGAATAATGGAACAGAAAATTAGAATATAATATTTGATAGGGTAAAAATAAATCAAAAATATAAATTTATACAATTTTTTTCAATATTTTAATTTTTATATCCTTGTCTAACCACTTTAAACCAATTTTAATACTAAATGTGATAACATAACTTTTTACCATGGTAACATAATTATATAACCAAAAAAATTGGACTTAAAAATAAATTTGGAAATGTTGATTCAAAATTTGGAATCCATTTTATCAAATTAAATTACTATAGTTGGCATAAATTACCTTTAATATAAGAAAACAAACAACACGAAAACCATTTTTTAGGAACATTCCTGATTTAAGAGTAGAGATCATTTTACATTGAAATAAAGTAAAAAATTTGCTTCCACAATTTTTTTGTTATTTTATTAAAAAATTGGTTTTTAGACTTTTGGTTCAATAAAAAACCAAGTGCAACGTCCCAACCATACCATTAAATGTAGATACCTAAAAATGGTTTTAATTTTGAGTAAAATATAACTTATGTTCATAAAAGTTAATATTGGGTTCCCAAATTAAATATTTTGTTTTAAAAGAATTAATTTTATTCATAAACATATATTCGGTCAATATAATGGTTTTAAAATTATTAATTCTTTCTTATATTATAATTATGTCATAAAAGCGAGACTACTTGAAAATTTGATATTTATAAATATTCACCTAATAATCAATATTTTCATAAATTGAAAAAAAATCACCCTAATACTATTATTAAATTTTTATTTAAAAAATAATAACCATTTTTAAAATATATTTTAAAAAATTTGATGAAATTAATTATAATATTAATTTATAAAAAAGAATAAAAACAATTTTGAAGGAAATCTATTTTGGAAGCATAAAATGACTTTATTATCATTAATTTCTTAATAAACAAAATTAAATGTTTTTTAATATATTTGATTGAATAAATTATGGTAAAATTTATTTAAAATAATTCATAAATATTGATGAATTTAATATATTAATATAAAGATAGATTGCATGCACAAAAACATTTTTTAGAAAACATTTATTTTAACCTATATATGATTTTATTTCATTTTTTAACCAATTGATTACCAATTAATTCATTTATAAAACAATTTTAAAACATTATTTTTTCATAATTTGTATTTTATTTTTCATTCACTCCATTACCATAGCTAGGCAATAAATTTCACATTAAATAATAATAATTAAATTAAATATCGTGGTTTGTTTAAATATGGTATTTCATGTAATACAAGATATCAATGAAACTAAATTTATTTAATAGATATATGACATAAAATATTTGGGTATTAAATTATAACCCCTAATTATATTTTCTACCTCAAAATTTCATCACTCTAAAAAAACAAATTAGTATACTTCTTCCTCATCAAATCTATGGATTCCCACATATCTTTCTCAAATTTATACATCCTCAATTAACATTAATCAAGTTTTTTACTAATGATTTGCAACACTTTATCTCTTTGAACCATAATCTTGTTTGGTTATTCCACATATTGTGGATCATGCTACAATATAACAGACCCTGAGTTCAATTCATTTTAAGGATCAGGTATGTACTTACTCTAGAGAGATACACAAAAAACATCATGAACATGAGAGAGATTTAATGGAAGGGACAAGCGATAATCTACCATCTCTATAGGATTAATAATTTCTGAGGGTCCAATATACCTAAGTATTAGTTTTATCGTATTTCTAAATCTCATAACCTTATCTCAAGGATATATTAATTGGAATGTCTTTTGACCAACTTTGAACTCTAAATCTCACCAATGATAGTCAGCATAACTTTTATATTGACTATGAGATACCCTAATGTGATGTTGAATGGATCTGGCCTTATTTTCTACTTATTCGGCTATATCATGTCCCAATAAATTTTTCCCCCATCTTCATCATATTATATTGAAGTTCTGAACATCCTACCGTAGAGGGAATCATAAGGA
This sequence comes from Viscum album, assembly GCA_963277665.1. Lineage (NCBI taxonomy): Eukaryota > Viridiplantae > Streptophyta > Magnoliopsida > Santalales > Viscaceae > Viscum > Viscum album. The sequence continues at coordinate 1,881,325,702 of OY728161.1, forward strand.
TCCATTAGAATCCTTTAGTGAAAGCTATTATTGTAAGAAAATTCAACCAAATGAAGGTGTTGATCCTAGCCACTTTTGAAATCCATATATAAATATATCAATATGTATATTAGATTTTTAATGTTCCTTATAGACTAACCATATAATTGAGGATGATAAATAGTACTGAGACTCAACATTAAATCTAGAGCATCTTAAGACTTCTCCAAAACTTCAAGGTAAACCTCATATCCCAATTAGATACAATTCAGAGTGGTGCTCCATGAAACCTTAAAAATTCCATAATGTATAGCCTAAACATTTCATAAATAGATAAATATTATCCAATGGTGTTAAAATGTGATTATTTCATAATTTGAACCACTTTAACCTAGATAACATTGTTCCCTTTATATATTTTTTGGAATCCAATGATAATATAAATGGAAATGTTTTTTCATTTCCATTCTGGTATGTGTAATGGTAATAAAAACCCCTTGTAACTTTGTCTTTCACCTGTAAATTTCTAACTTTCTAGGCATTAGGATACTCTGAAATATAAATTTTTATTTTAGCCTAACGGAAATATTTTTTTAGATCTTTATACATCTTCATACTTCTAATATGAATAGGGAATGATGAGATGAGATCTTCATAAAGCAAAACCATCATCAAATATGGTATTAACAGGACACATACTAGGTTCCTAATATAATCATTCCATCAAAATTATGGTTGAGCTTAGCAATATCCTCCACCGTCTTCTCTAGTTACACATCTTCCTTCTTTACCACCTAAATCCTCACATAGATAGAATGTTTAAAAATCACCCTAAAAAATAATATTTATCCTCTTTTTATGATTTATAGATCCATATTATAAATATCCATATGTATTTGATATATTTAAATCCGTATTATAGATAAAATAGCATTTTCATTTCTACCAAGAGCATCATCCTCTTTATTTCACTTCCCATGGTGGTAATATTTAAGAAATAATAATGATTAATCAATTCAAACCATTTAATTTAGTTCATATTCAATTATTTTGGTGTTAATATATAATTCATGATTTTATGATCTATAAATTTAACACTTTTCGCCATAAATATAATTTCTCAATAATTTCAATGAAATAATTACTTCTACGTGCTCCAAATCATGAGTCGGGTAATTTTGATCATGACTTTTTAATTGGAATGAGGCATAATATATCAAAATATAATTAGGAATAAGGACACATAATATTACTTTATTTGATGCATAATTATAGATAAAATAGCCTTATACACTATAGGGTAGTGTGAACATAGGTCCACTGATGAACCTTCTCTTCAACTACTTGAAATTAATTTTACATTCGTCTATCCAAAATAACATAACTACCTTCACAGTGAACTTGTTTTGTGGTTTATATAGTCTATAAAATTCTCTCAAAAAATTTTCAGTAGTATCCATATTACCCAAGAAAACTATGGATCTTAGATATTGTGGTTGGTCCATGCCATTTAATAGTAACCTCCATCTTTGAAGGATCCATTAATATACCCTCATTTGAGATTAAATGAACCAAGAATGAAGATTTATAAAACCAAAATTCACACTTGGTGAGTTTAGAATACAACTTCTCATTTATCGATGTCTTCAACACAATTCTCAAAAAAAACCTTATCCTCTTTATTAAACTTATAATATATAATAATATAGAGTGTAAATAATTTTACAAATTAAGTAGTGTAATCTATAAAGAATCTATTAATTAAATTCATGAAGATAAAAGGGGAATTTGTAAGTCCAATTGGAATCACTATAAATCCATATTGACCATGCCTTGTAGGAAATTTTGTATTTGTTAGGTCCACATTTTTTGCCCTAATTTTATTATATCTTGAATGATGGTCAATCTTGTAAAAGTTTTCAGATCCTTATAATCAATCAAATAAATCCTCAATACATGGTAGATGATACTTATTTCTAATTGTGTCATTCTTATGTCCCTCATAATCAAGGAAATGATGTAATAAACCATATTTATTCTTAATAAAAAATAATAGGTACACCGCATGGTTATTCACTAGATCACATGAATCCCTTTTCTTGATTCTATGGGTGTTTGTTCTTCAATTATAGTAGTTCAGTCGAGTCCATTCTTTATGGAGTCTTTTAAATAGGGATACCATCAAGTTTGAGTTCTATTGAAAACCCAAATTCAATATATATAGGTAGACTGTGAAAATATTCTATAAATACATCAAACAAATCTTTTACAATAGTAATATTCTCAATGTTGAGTTTCTCACCAACCACCCAAGATAGATATACTTCATAGATAGGAATTAAGACCGATAAGATAGAATTAATTTCCCTTGGAATTTTGTATTCATCGTCACATTGAAAAATAATTATAGGTTCATTCAGAATATAAAATGTGACTTACCTTCCTCTAAACGTTATATAAATTATATAATGAAATCTTAACAATTCCTAGAATCACATCAAATTTAACTGGAGGTAAAATCACAATATTTTATTGAATCAAGTTTCCGAAAAGCTCAAATTAATAAGAACTATATACTATAGATATGATAATTTTACCACTATAAGTATTCACCACTAACTTAACCTCTAATCATTGAGGTTGTATTGTGATGCCCTTATAAAATTCCTTAGATATAAAATAGTGGATTGGTCCAGAATCAAATATGACATTATCTTTTCTAAAGTGGATGATCAGTTTACCTTTCATTGCATCATTCTCATAAACCACTTTGGTAGTCTTGATCGCATGAGACTTCCCTTTTTCATTGGTTTTATGAGGTCACTGATTCTAATCATCATCATAAACCTTCTTATTTGTGCACTAGTTGGTGTAATGACCTTACACCTTGTATTTGAAAAATGAGGACTGTGGGTAGTGAATTATTTTTCCATTTTTTCCTCTATTGTATCAATCATCCTCTTTATCACCATTCATCATTCATTGAATTTATGAACATCTATTCCACATTTGAAGAACTACTTGGTTAAATTAGATCAATTACCTTGCTTTGTCCTACCATATTTATTATAATGGCCCAAATTTTTATAAATGATATTCCCTTTGGAATAAATAAAAACATTATTATATAACATAGTTATAGAAAACACATTCACCACCTTGGTTATTTTAGACCATTATAAAATTTATTATATAAGATTTATAAGACCCTTAGACTTTATAACCATAGATAATTATCCATTACATAATAATTGTTAGGATTATTATATCAAGGGTTATGATATTTTATAATTTACACCAATGGAAGGAATAGTGATGTTGTCCAGTAGGATCATACACTATGAATTCCATTTATTATAGTTTCTTGTGGAGATGGATTCATAGGGTTTTACCCTTGACCCATAATAACTTAAAATTAAATAATTCAAGAAATAAACTAAATCATTTATTGTATAATTTGAAACTTATTAAGATTATGGCCCAAAATAGGGTCATTGAACCACCCGTTGAAAGACCCACTATCGCACACCACACTCTTGAGACATATATTAGTGTAAAAAGGTGTTATTCTTATAGAAACTAATATTACAAATGTTTATATTTTATTTTAATAAAAAATTATTATTCTTATCCATTTTATAATTACTTTTTCAATGATTATAAAATGAGTCTGATAAAAATTACATTTTTATATAAAGGAATCGACATTGTTTTTTTGGTAAATATATAGTTTCAATTAAGAAAATATTGTGATAAGAAATAAAAAATAAATTTTAATTATAATAATATTATTATTAAATAATATTTATTTATAAAAAAATTATAATATAATTTGATAAATTTCAATATAATAATTATAAGGTTCAAAAACCTATTATTGTCGCAAAACCATAAAATTTTAATAAATGGGGATTTATATTTTAAAGTAGAAAAATAATTTATTTAAATAATTATTTTTATAAAATGAATATTTTTTCTGGAATCATCATTTAAAAATTATATAATGGTTAATTTCCCATAATTATTTGAGACAATCAATTTTTTGGATAAAATTTAAATACGGTATGAATATATGGTCTGTATTATGACATCATAAAAGCCCAAAAGAGTTGATATGAATACTAAAAAATGAATAAATTAAAATATATTGATTTCCCTTTTTAATTACTGTTTTTTCTATATATTTTTATTAATTTTATAAACCCTTAATGAATCATTCAAAACCAATATTATATATTAAGGTTTTAAATTAATTCTTTATTAACGTGACTCACTTATACACCCATAAAAGTATTATTTTAATATTTTGTGTTCATAGACTTATAAAATTTGTAAAACCTATCTTATTTGATTTAAACCATGGGGAAAACCATGTGAAGTGTTTTTTTATTATTTTATTAAATAGATCCCAATATCAATGATTATAAATTAATAAATTATCTTCTCTATTTTTCTCTAAATACCCACCAAACCTAACTTTACTATTCAATAAAAACAAATTAGTAATTAATCTAATCTTTATATTCCTATCTAAATCCCAACCATGGTGTTCTCAATATCTTAATAAGAACCTTCAAAGCATTTAGAAGCACCCTCTCAAAGTAAGGGACTCCCTCCTCTTCTTTTTATTTCAGGTGATTTATTTATACTAAGACCCTTTGATTTACAATTTTACATGTTTTAAGGTGTTTTTTCACATAAATTTACTTACCTTATGACAAACATGTAATTATATAATACCCTTCACTATCATTTTCTCCTTATATAAACCATTTCATAAACATGTAATGCTATCAAAATTATCCTGTTATTTTTCATTCCAAACGTTTTTAAGTAAATACTAGTGCCCATTTTCACTCAAGGGTATTCACCTTGTTTTACATATCCTTAATTTATTTGGTAATTACATTTATATAACCTATAATTCTTAATTATGGTGTTTAAAGTGATGCATTTTGTTCTTATGTTGTATGATCTATGTGGCACAAGAATGCATGTAGTTGACATTAATGTGATGGATGGGCCCAAAATTATATACCCCTACAATGATTAGGTATTTTTTTTATCTCACTAGAGATATTTTATGTTGAAAGGGAGGTTATCCTAAGAATATTATATAGTGTTTTCTCAGTGGTTATCCTTGAATTATTCTTATCTATCCTATTTATATTATCATATAAATATGATGTCAAATTTATATTATCATATCAAATTATGCTTTGATGTAAAATTTTATGATTCTCACACCTTTTTATGTCACTGTGATATTTTTATATGTATATATGTCTTAATTTCATTATATTATGAATGTGATTCGTGGGATTGAAATTATATATCCCTCCAACACATTGGTTAATGTTTTTATCACATCAAATGCCATGTATGGTGCACGAGAAGTTACAATAACCACATTATGTTATTTTGTCTCAACAGTTATGCCTGACTTATTATTATGATGCCATGTTTTATATTTTCAAAAAAATCCCATGTTTCCTAGATGTTATAATATCACATTATTATTTTATGTTAATTTTTATTATTCTCACTCCTTTTAGGGCACCTTAATATGCCTCTCAGTACAAATTTATTACTTTCATCATTTTATGTTTTGATTCTTCTCTTACTGGGCTTTATAGCTATCTCTTTTCCAATATAAATCCCTCAGTTATCTTGTGCAGATATAAAAGAGAAAGGGAATTTTTAAGATAATGTAAAGGGGTTTTAATAACATCATTGTATCCCTATTTTATGTTATAGTTATCTGTGTCTAATTTCCCAAATACACTAGGCCTCATCATCTTTTTGGATTTTATTAAGTGTATCTTTATGTAATAAATCATGAATAAAGGTGTATTAAAGTAATGGGTTGTCATAGTTAGTATCAAATAATGTTCTACATATTTTTGGGTATTAGGATAAGAAAACCTTATTGAAATCCTTATGTATAAGACCAAACATACGAAAACATCACTAAATTATGGTAAATTATAGATTAAGGGGTTTCTAAGAAAAAAAATACACGTATGTATACTAAAAGTAGATGTGGATCTAGAATAGTTTTTCCTATGATTAATAACCCCAAAATGGTTCATTGGGAATTGAATCTATCATCACATGGTTCATGAAAAAGATTCCTTGCTTCACATCTAGTTTTACACTTATGGGGGATATTCTTTAGTAAGTTTACAAGCACTTTACAAAATATTATTAAGTCAATAAAAATTACCATAAATATTTATGTCTGGAAATAGACTATGTAAAACTTATATTGAAACCTTTAAATTCATAGGTAAATAAATATATGTAATTTATGATTTATCCCTTAAATTTTCTTATGTTTCTATTTATATGTTAAATAGTTTGAAAATTGTCATCACTAAGTCTATTTTGGTTAGTGTAAATTATTATAACCAGAATCAAATAGTGAGAAGTAGGATTATTATCCATTAATGAACATTAAGTTTCTTATGTGACTATTTTTCTAAGAATTCATTCACATGACATAAGTTTACTGGAACTATTCAAACACAACCTCAAAACATGGATGTGGATCTATATATGAAAATGAATACGAGGAAATCATTATATCCCATTTTTAAAAATTCTTTTTTTTCTATATTTCTTGGATGAACTTCCTATTGAACCTTTCAACAATCCATTTAGAGTAATTTGATGGAATTAATGTTATATATTGTATTTCCTTATATAGATGCGGTATAAATTTATTAATGAAGGAAGGTATCCTTTGTATTGTGAATCACCGTCTATTTTGATACAAGTGGAAGGAGGATAATGAATATTCGTTTATTTCACTATTTAAAACATAGATATTAATTCCTTATAAGAAATCATATATAGATCAGATTATTGAGACTATGGAAATTATTATCCTCATTAACATGCCCATTATAAGGGAATATGATGATGTGTTTCTTGAAGAATTATCTTATCATCCTCCAAGATATGAGGTTGATTTATCAATTATGATTATACCTAGAGCATTGAAAATATCCAATACTCCATATAGAATGGAAACTATTGAACATGAATAGGGGAAAAAGAAAATATAGAAGAATCTAGATAAAGGGTTTATATGCTCAAGCGTTGCACTATGGGGTGAACCAGTCCTCTTAATTAAGAAGAATGATTGGTCAATGTGCCTCTAAATTGATTATGATGATCTCAATAAGATCATAATGAAGAAAAAGAATCATCCACAAATTATTGATGACTTATTTGAATAGATAAGTGGTTCCCAACACTTATATGAGTTGGATAATGATTCCATTTGGACTCACTAATTATTCATCTATTTTCATGGAAAGAATGAATAAATTATTTAGGAATTACCCTGATAATTTTACGGTCTTCTTTATATATGATATTGTTACCAACTCCAAAAACAAGGATAAACATGACGATCATTTGAATGTTGTGCTGAAGAACATTCAAAAGGAAAGGTTACATGTAAACTTCAGTAAATGAGTGTTTTTGATGAATCAACAAACATTCATGGGTCATGTTATCACAAAAAAATAGATTTCTATATACAATTCAATAACGTAGGTAATTAACAGATGGGCCAAATCGAGAATTTGGGATGAGAATCTAAAGAATCCTTCTATTATCTGTATAATAACATCAATTTGGGAGAAGATTCTCCCAATTTTCAATCCCACTAACCAAACTAACTCAAAAAGGCATGAATCTTGTTTGGACTGATGAGTGAGAATATAGATTTAAAGAGTTAAATAACATGATAATCATTTCATATATTCCAAATTACCCACTAGTGGGGATGGATTTTTTATCTAAAATGATGTTTCAAAAAAATAGTTTTTTTACTCATGAAAGATGAAAAAGTGATAGACTATATCAATTTCCAATGAAATATAAATCAAGATAACTACCTAATGGATGATCTATAATTAACTACAGTGATATTTGTATGGATTATTTTATGAAATTATCTATATATGGAAAAGTGTGACATATATATGGATCATAAAATCCTCAATTATATATCCATATAAAAGTTAATTAATATGAGCCAACGAAAGTTGTTAGAGATGATAAAAGATTATAATTTCTCAATCCATTTTCATCCTCGGAAGGAAAACAATGTGGCAGATGCTCTGAGTAGAAAGGATCATTCAAACCTATCCATGATTTGGATTTAACATAATCCAATATTCTTATACAAGAAAGGATAAAAATGGGAAAAATTAAAGGATATTCATCATAACATTCTCCAATAACTACTCAACCATATATATTTTAGAGAATCAAGTATTCTTATAACGTTGATGACATACTGTAGAAAAGGGTAGAAAATATTCCAGATTTGAACTTTGCTAAGATTGAGTTATAAGGTTTGGAGCCCATGTATGTGTCCCAAAAAAACTGAAACCGAGTATGGAAATTCTTGATGATGTTAAAAGATCATCTTTCTCTATTTATCTTGGAAGAAATACTATATATAGAGATCATAATAAAAACTTTTGTGGGATAACATAAAGTGATAGTTTATAAAAAAATATTAGATACTTGTTTGTCCAACAAGTCAAGAGTGAATGAAATAAGACTAAATTTATGATGAAACTATTTCCCAAACAAATATGGAAATGGAAAAACATAACCTTTTATTTTATCATAGGACTTCCTAAGATATCTCAAGACAATAAAATCATTTAGGAAGTAGTCAATCTCCTTACAAATTCAGGTCATTTCATTCCTATCAAGGAAAATTTCTCTCTTATCCAACATACTAAGATATAGATAAGGGATGTGGTAAGACTACATACAGTATAACTCTATAATCTATTTTATAGAAATCATAATTTTACCTCAAGGTTCTATAGAATCCTTTATCTCTCCCTAGATATAGAGTTGTGTATCAGCATTGCTTATCACCCTAAAATAGATGGTCAGTCTAAAAGAACCATTTAAACTCTAGAGTATATGTTGAGGTCATGTGAAATATATTTATAAGTATGTTCTGAATATAACCATACCATATTGGATTACTCGTATAATAGTGGTTTCCACTCTAATCTATAAGTATCCTTATGTGGCTCTCAATGGGAGGAGGTGTTAGACTCCATCATACGGGGAATAAGTTGGGTAGTTGAAGCTTATGGGATATGATCTTATCAAAGAGATGATAGAGAAGACTCAAACTATTAAAAATCATATGAAATCTATACTAATTCAAAAGAATATCAATTCATAATATATTATATGAGTCCTAGAGTTTAAGGTCGGAGATAAGGTGTTCCCTTCGTATATCATCGTAGAATAAATTCATGATGTTTGGGGAGAAAGGAATGCTTTGTACTAGATATATGATCCCCTTTTAGATCCTTTATTACATCAAAGTTTTGAGTAATAAACAATAAATCCCACCTTACATATCTCAAGTAAATGATGTGTTCCATATATCCCTATTCAGGAAGTGCATGTCTGAACACTGACATGTATTGAATCTAGAGGTAGTACCATTGGATAAAAATCATTCAAATGAGGAGAAGTATATGAAGATAATATTTTATAGAGAAAATGTTATATTAAATGAGATAAATCACATGGTCGATTTGTTGTGTTAATACCATAAGTTTGAAGAAACCAAATGGGAAATAGAAGAGGCGATGAAACAGAAGTACATTCATCTGTTTTAGTGTATGTAGTGAAAGTTCTAGGAAGTTATGACCTCGAATATTTGATCTTAATATAAAGGGAGTTATAACCTCAATCTTATAGTCTCAACAAAATATAATAAGTCTAATAAAAATTAGATCGTATTATAATGGAATCAAAATTATATTTTTTGGGAAATATATAGTTTCAATTATGGCACTCTTCTGATAAATTCAAGAATTTTTAATGGTATTATATTTTATATAATATTATTATTATGTAATATTTATTTACATATAAAGGATAATTTAATTTAATAAAGACTAATATAATCTTTATAAGGGTAAAAAATTATAATTAAAAAAAATAGTATTTTTCAATAAATAAGGGTTTTTATTTTAAAATAAAAAACTGTTTTTCATAAAATTATTTTTGATCAAATAAATATTATTTTTGTAATAATCAAATCAAAATTATCCATTGGTGATTTTTTCTTAAATTTATTAGACCGTAAAATTTTTGTGTAAAAATTATAAACGGTATAAATATGCAGTCTATATTATAATAGAATAATAGCCCAAAAGTGATGTATTAAATACTATAAAATCCATCCAAACCAAATATAGATTTATCCTTTAAATATTTTTGTTTTTTAAGTTATTTTAATATTTTTATAAACCCTAAACTAATCCTTCGAAACCTCTATTATATTTTATGTTTTTAAAATGAATTATTTATTAATGTGACTGACATCCATAAAAAATGTTGTTATTTAAATATTTTTTAGTTCTTGTCCTTATAAAATATTGAAAATATCTCTTATTTAAAAAAAAGACATGGGAAAACCCATGATAAGGTGTTTTATTTTTTTATTTTATCATATAGAGTGAAAAACCCAACATATGGAAATTAATTGTGAATCCCCTCACTTTTAATATAAAATGAAACAGAAAATCCCACTCCTCTTCAATAAAAACCCTATGAGAACTAAGTTAATCTACCCTTACCTCTATAAATCCATCCCAACATTTCTCTAAGCTCTTAAGAAGATCCTCCAAATATTTTCAAAGCACCATCTCAAGGTAAGGGACCCTACGCTCTTCTTTTTATATCAAGTACTTTCTTTGTTATAAGACCACTATATGTCAAAATTTCCTTGTTGTAATGTGGTTTTATATAAACCTTTAATATCCTTATTATGTACATTTAATTAGAGACAACCCATCACTCACATTCACCCCTTCTGTAAACCTTTATATACGCCCCCTTTTCTACTAAAAGCTTCTTATGATTTTTCATACCAAACATTTCTTTATGGATTATTCATCCCTATTTCAACTCATGTTGATTCACCTAGTTGTACATATCAATTATTTAGTATATATTTACATTTATTTCACTAAAAATAATAAATCATGGGTAAAAAAGTGACTAAAGTAATTATTATGTTATAAGATCTATATAACACACAAATCCATCTACATGATATGACTGTTAAAGGTGTTCACATAATTATATAACCCTATAATTCATTGGGTAATGTTTTTATATCACAATATTCCATGTCTAGTTCATGGATTATTATCCTAGTAAAACTATGTTATGTTGTCTCAGTGGTCATCCTTTCCTTGTGGTTATGATTTCATGTTTTATGTTGTCACCACAATCCCATGCTTTATTAATGTTATCATCTTACATTATGATTTGGTGTTCCTGTGTATGATTCTCACCCTTTAATTTCCCATTGATATGGATATTATGTTAATTGTATTACTTTCATCTTGTTATTCTTAAATTATTCCCTAACTAGTCTTTATATATCGCCTTTTTCTTATGTGCATCTACATTTTATCACGTGCAGTTTTAGAAGCGTGATGGAATTTTAAGATCATGTTAATGAGTTTTAAATAATTTAATTGTATCCTTGTTTTAATCTATTGTGTTTTGTATCTAATTTTCCAAATAATTTAATCCTAATTATCCTTTTGGACTTATTGTGTATTTATGTAATAAATCATGAATTAAGGTGTATTAACGTTATGGGTTGGCATATTTATGGTATGTAGGTGACCTTAATTTCTTTCCTCTATATGATTTGTTTTATTTTTCATGAGATTTCATATTTCTTTTCATATAAAAACCATGAGAATGATAAAAATCTACAATTTCCATTTTTTCCTTAAGAGAGCATTGAATTATTTTTTCATAGATACTAATGTTTCTTATATATAATTTCTTTTGGAGACATGGTTTTATTCGACCAAAGAGATAATCAAAACAATTTTAGGGGTAATGACTAAACTAAATTAATATCTTATAAGTCTTGTAAAATTTTCTTCATAGGTATCAATAGATTCATCATCCTTCTACTTTAGATCAAGAAATTACTTTTATTTCTTCTCTGTCTTTTATATAAATTATAAGAAAAACACTTACTAAAAATTACCCTCTTAAAATACATCACATTACTATTTTATGTTTTAAAACCACTTTTTGGATAAGTGAGAACCATACAAAGACAGCCACCAGTACATGCATATCCCACCTCTGCAAAAACCACTACGCACCACATTCAATGTTCAAAAATTCAAACATTCAAATTTTAAAAGGTAAAATACAAAAGAACCATCACACCCACCTCAAACCCCGAGAAAACCCATCTCAATCTACAAACGATCTGCCATCACGAGGAGTCCTCGATCCAAGAGAGTTGGTCACGTCACTACCCTTTCTATCTTTATAGTCATGTTCATTGTCGTCCAAACCACCGAAGAAGAAACTCACCACGATCACCGACCAGACAGTTGGCGCCGTCACAGACCCAGCATCACACTGGTCACTGAAAATACCTTCATAACCACCGTAAAATGACAACAACATGCCATCACAAACCCGGAACATCCGGAACACCAGTACATTTCAAACTCACTTCATCAAAAAGTGAAAAGAAAGGAATCGTAACCAGAAAAATAAACATCATGAACCACCAAAGGCATCCGCCATAACCAAAACAGAGCAAAACCAAACCCAAAAATTCCATCAGGACCTTCGTCTAGCTAAAAAGGGGATTGGGATTGAAACCCTAGGAAGGACCAACTCCAGAGCACCTAGAAATCTTTCGTCTATCATACTTCTTTCCCAAAACCTTATCAAATCCCGTGCTCCCAAACCGACCTGGAGAGAAGCTGAGGAACGAAAGATCAGAGTGCAGGGAGGAAATCGGGAAGAAAACTAGAGCGCATCACAATGCAAGAAAAGGAGAGCAAGAGAGAAGGAAAACTGAGAGGAAGCGCAGCCTCGGTCATGTGAAAGTCGCTGCCGGGAGAAAGATGAAAGTGGGGAAAATACTAAAAAAGGAATGGGAATGAAACCCTCGGCTGAAATCCCAACTCTATTAGCACCTGGAATCCATCCTTACACCAAACTGTTCACCCAAAACCTCAGCGAATCCCATGCTACAAATCTGACCTGGAGAGAAGATGAGGATCGCAAGGTCAGAGCGCGGAGAAGCGGATGGGGAGGAAACCGGAGAACTAGCACAGAGAGGGGAAAGGATAGTGAGAGAGAGACAAAACCGAGAAAGAGCGCATCTGAGGGCGAATGAGAGTCTTCATCAGGGGAATCTGAAACCCTAGGAGAAGGAAGATAGGCTGAGCGCTCGGGAGCAACTAGGCGAGTGCGGCGCCATCCGAGGTCCCTCTTAAAATCAACTCATAAGATGGATTTAATTTAATTCTGTTGAATTATATTCTTAATAATATTCCACCATTGATCTACTTCACCTTCCAAATAAAAAATAGATAAGGAAAATTTTTCATGTTTTGAGTACTAGAGAATTGAATATATTTTATCAATGTTGTTGATCTAATTATGAGCCACTAATGGATTATAAGACCCAAAAAAATAATTTATATATTTCCTCATGAAAGGCTCAATAAAATGTTATTACATCCTTTTATAATTCATAATCTTATCATGGTTCACGTCCTCAAAAGCTTGTGTGAGAATGGTAATAAGATTCTATATTTCATCTCTCGTAGAATTTAGTTTCTTAGGAGGAAAATCATTTCCTTGACCATATCAATCATTTTTAGAATGATTAATTATAGTTTCATCCATTGAATAAAACCAAAAATCTTAAAATAATAATCTAATAAAAACAATTAGAGTAATAAATAATAGAATTATGAAAATTATTCTTATGATTTCCTAAATTCTAACACCTTTTTTCCATATATGACAGCTTAGATTTAACTTAAGTAAAACATGGTAATTATCTATTCAAATATTCCATAATGTTTTATAAATAAAATTTGAAAAAAAAAATACTTTCATATCCCTAAATATTGATTATCCTAGTATACAATCTTACACCCACTCATCATGCACCGATAATGATCGAATTAATACATAATATTGCCCTTTCAGTGTTGTTACCACTTGGTGCATCTATGACACATCCACATACACATTATAGTATCCCAATATAGATGTATTTATAGGAAAAAATAACTTATTTATGAAAACATTAGGATGTTATCATATACTATGACTTATCCCCAAGGTTATCGATAAATTTTTCGAATCCTAATCTAAAAAAACTAAATCCTCCTCTAATACCAACTATAGGAACACAATCATAGTGTGTATGTATATATATATATCTGTGTGTGTGTGTGTTACATGTAAAACCTTAACATTATAAAAAATTAAGATTTTGTTCAATAGATTATATTACATGAAACACTGATCTTATATGAGAATGTAACTCCCCAACAATTTCCAATATATTTCTTTTTAAATAAATTTGATCTCTTCGATAACTTACAGAACACGCAACCATGAGTCTAAATGAATTATAATATAGTATAAGGTCATAAAATATAATTTAATCTATAATTTATTAATTTGGATAACTAAATTAATAAAATTGTGGTTATATATTTATTATAAGTAAAATAAGAATCATTTGAATGAAAAATAAATGTTTTTTTTTGAAAAAACTGTAATTTTCTAAAAGATGTTTTAGTCACGCTTTGCGCAGAAAATTTAAAATTAATTTTTACCACCTTTAGAAAATTTATTTGATAAAAATTATTTAATTTTTTTAATCAAAATATGAAAATTTTCTTTGGGATAATTTTAGTGAATTTTTAGAAATGGTTCATTTTTTGATGAATAGTGAACAATAATAATTTATTTTTGAAAACATCATTTTCATTTTAATTATGTAAAAATATAAGCTATATTATAATATTTTTTAAATAAAATTTGATTAATAATATTATAATAAATACAATTTACATCAATGGAATCAATTCCATATTGAATTTGATATTAAAACCTTCTATACTTATGAGGACTTTCCCTTTGGAAACCCATTTTTTCATCATGCATGCGGGTACAATTTTAATTTGGATTCTAGAAAATATATGAATTTAATTTGGAAAAATGGATTAAATATTTGGAATCATAATATTTAACATTCTCTAATATGTTCAAATTAATGTTTTACCTTTATGAATAGTAAGATCATAAAAAATTAATTAATGTAATTAAGGTAAAAATTGATTTTCTAGGGGTTAAACTAAAAGGATAAGGGTTAAAATGTCCAAAAAACTTTTCAAAACCCCATTTATGGATATATTTTGACCTTGTAACCTGTACAGGTCGATAGTTACCCATTTTGGCGGCTTGTGGAATAAAAAATTGTGGGTGTAACTGATTCTTTTAAAAGATTCCAAGTGTATCCTCTCTCCCAGTTAAAAAAGTCCATCCCCTATCCTCCCATATTCACACTTCCAAAGCAAATTTTTTCTTACAATACCTTCCCAAATAACTTAATTAATCCTAAAAAATAATCTTATATTCTTTTGTTTTATCATAATTAAAACCTAATAAGTCTTTTGGTGCGAACATAACGAAGTTGTTCGAACAATAGGTAACGTTCATAACTGATCAATTTTATTTTATTTCTTCTTAAACCTCCTTAAAATATTATTAAATAATTATAATATAATAACTTAAGTATATTATATATTCTGATATTGTATTATGTTAATGGTATTACCTTTATGCATCTCCTCAATAAAATGGGAAACAAAATCGTCGATCATCTGAACGGTGGATTGTCACCTTGTGAACTGATGAAACTCATTTTCCATAAATTCATCTCAAGATTGTATATAATGATGGATTTAATGTATATATATATATATATCATATTTATGATATTGTGAAAATTTTTTAATTATAATATGACATATAACCTCTAAATTTCCATGATATTTAAATTATGAAAAAGTCACTTGTCTGTGTGATGGACGACCACCTTGTGAAGCGTTGTGATTCATTTTTCATGTACGATTTTCACGGAATGTAATAAGGATGAGTTAATGAATATATGTTATATATTGAATACTATATTTATTTTTTAAAATTAATATATCACCTACTTTATTACCATTTCACCCATTAATGAAATGAATATTTTTCTCGTGCATGCGTATGGTCTACAATCTCCACGAAACGATGTGATTCATTCTTCATATTAAAATTATAATATTGATTATAAATGATTTTATAAACAAAAAATAGAAATTTATAATATTAATATCATTTTGGATATGATGGAACTATATAATATTTTTATGAATTTTAACTTTAACACTAAAACAAGCATGAGAAAACATGGCATTTATCACTTGAAATAATTTTTATAATGAATGATTAATATTTAGAAGGTGATAATATGTTATAAAAGGATTATATATGATATTATAAAAATTAAAATGGTTCTTTATAAGTTAATAACATGTTTAAAACCACTATACCTAAGATTAAATTATGTTGACCTAAAAGGAAACATGATGTAAGGGAATTTATCTCAATTTATCATGAACCATCCTAGGTACCCTGGTAATCCGATAACCGAGTCGGCCCTGACATATCCCGAAGGGCATTCCTAATACCCAAGGGATTTTGAATAGCACCTGGAATCATACAACATGAAATTAGGAACAATTTTACCACTATCAATGTTGAAGTAATAGAAGCAATATATTAGTCATCTAAAAAGAAATCTCCATTACGTGTAATATACTAGAGTACAATATAGTATAAACAACCCCAAAGTATTACAAAAGGTAAAAACTACCCAGTTTCCTAAGGAAAAAACTCACCAAGACCATAGTTCAGCTGCTGGATCCACCTCCAAGTGATCATTTCCCTTTGCTCAAACCTGGACGAAGATTATCTACAAATAGCTGAAGGTACAAGTAGGGTGTGAGCTAAAAAGCCTAGCAGGGACTCACCAAGGATTCCATAACAGATTCCAATAATATATTAACCAAAGTAAGGCCATTCAATTTTAATGTAAACTGGTTTGGAATTTTAAATCATATTTAAAATAAACATGTTATACATCTCAAATGATGGAAAATTCTTTAAGTATAGGATTTACATTACCAGTGATAGAAAAATTCTAAAACAATGGCTTAAATAAAAAATTTTATATAAAATTGTTTATATAAAATAATAAGGGTCCTGTAAAATATTTTTATCCCCCTTGAAATACATTTATATCTCATATATAAATAAACAAATGAGAAACATGGTCATATGTAAAATTAATACGATAGTATTTCCAACTATAGGACTCTGTACTCTCTAAGTGATCATGACAATATATGTACACATATGTCCTTTGGACACTGATCAGAGAGGACTCCTCACTATTTCCTAAGGGATGTGACCTCCTAAATGTATGTTTTAGAATGTTTTAGTAATCGTAGAGTGTGTCCAAATAACTCACAATCTACCTAAGGCTTGCATGTGATTTTACAAAATCAATTATGGGAAATTTATTTTAAGACAGCTTAAAATAAAATTAAATTTCATACTTTCATTTAAATTCCAATTTTCATTTATACCAAAACAGGTTTTAATAAAAAAACATGGCTCTTTAACAAAATAAAACCATTGGTTTTTTATCGAAACATTTTAATCCATTTTCACTATTTAATAAATTCCAAAAATTTCATCACAAGACCCCAATTCACTAGAATTGGGGTTTTCAACAAATATTCCATCAAAATTACAATTAAATTCAAAAGTTCAATTGCATATATTTCCATAAAAACTAGGATTTAAATTTTTTACAATTAAATCTCTCCAATTTGAATTTCTATGCCAGAAAACCCATCTTTCTCAAAAACTCTAATTCACCAGAATTTTGTTTTTCCAACAAATCAATTAAAAGCTATAAAATTTAGATTTAAAAAATTTATTTGAATTCAAACAATTGAAACTTAAATAAATCTATTAGGGTTAATATAAAATAGGCACCATGATGGATCCACCTACCTCAAGGCCATTGTTGCTAGTGGAAAAGATAAACCACCCTATGTGGTTCAAAACACTCATCATGACCTTATTATCGTAAGCATTGACACACTGATGGTCAATGTTTGTCAGGGGTTTCTAAGACCAATACAAGTTATTTTATTTCAAAAGGAAATAAAATAACACATGTGATGATACAATATTTCTCCTAGATAAATTCCAAAATTACCGATTAAAATTTTACATGGGATAATATTTTATTTCTCATGGATAATTTCAAATTATTGATTAAAATATTAAATGTGGTAATATTTTATCTTAGGGAATATTTAAAATTATCAATTAAAATATTAAATGATATAATATTTTTTCTATAATGGATAATTTCAAATTATCGATTAAAATATTACTTGAAATAATATGATAAACAAAATTTGAAAATTTAATTTAAAATTGTCATTTGATAAGCTCGTGAGATTATCATTGATAATTCGATGATATTACCATTTTAAAATTATGATAATTATACTTTTATAAAACACACAATTATCCCATGATAATTTTGATAATCTACGTCATGTGATAATTACATTATAATTTTCCACTAACAATTTGTATTATTGTATTCTAATAATTATTCCTTCACAAATTATCATTTTACAATTATCTTATGATAATTGGATTCTACAATTATCCTTTGATAATTTAGTGCAATTATCCTTTAATAATTCATAACAACTATCTCTGATATTTTTTTTAATAATCTTTTGACAAATTTGATAATATTTTTTAGGTGACAATTCTCTTATAACTATCATTAGATAATTATAAACATATTTTCTAATAATTTCTTTTACAATTTATCCATCTATAATTAATTTATGATAATTTTTCAAAGATTCACCATTTATAATTTAGAATATATCCTTTGATAATTTATCTTCTAATATCCATTTAAAAGAGAAAAATCAGGTCGAGGAATACCTTTATGCCTTCGGAAAATTTTTTCTAATCATCGAGAAAAATTCAACGATACCAACATCACATAATTCTGATCAATAACATAGAAGTTATTGAATTTAGAATATTTGAAGAGTAATACAAATAATTAATTAATTAATTAAATGAAACAAAAATAAAACAAATTATTTTCACCTGGTATTGAGCATGGCCCAAAGAGGAGGACGAGCGTCTGTGGTGCAATAACAAACCAAAATCGAGAACACTAAATCCATCATGGCGAGTTCACTGATGGCGCATAAGGGAGATATGGGTTCGGTCATATTAGACTATCTCCACCAAAAATTAGGTGTAAATGGGTATAAAATACCACACCATATATTCCATCAGTCAAATTTTGAAAACCCATATTTAATCCGCTGTTTCAACCAAAATTAATGGCAGAGGTTTTAATTCACTCCATTAAGGCATTCCAAATTAATCCGGTCAAAATGCTTAAAACTAAAGCTTTAAATTTATCTCGGGCATTAGAAATGGAGGTAAGAATTGTCTTTGGGATAATAAACAGTAAATTCAAATTAAAATTAAATTAATAAAATAAATTATTTAACTTAAAAATTAAATAAAACCAGACACCTTTTAGACGTAAAAGTTATACTTGTTTAGCGTAAACCCCAACTTTAGACCCAGTGGTGGTATCATATTTCTCATATGACACACCATTTGATATATATTAATGATTTATTATTAAAAAAATGAAAAATTAATTAATTAAAATAAAAATTATTATTTTTGCGAGCGAGGCATCCAAACGCTCGACGCTTATAAATTATTTACACCATCAAGGGTAAACCCTTCATTCTAAACCCATCAATGGTATCATATTTTCCATATGACATACCATTTGGGATATATTTAATTATTTATAATAAAATAATAAATTAAATACAATTTAACAACTGTATCTCACAAGAGATACATCCAAATGTCCCATGCCTTCGAATATTATACCCCCTCCTAAGGTAAACGCCATATTTTAGACATAATATTGCTCTCATATTTCTCATAAAATGTACCTTTTAAATTTATTCAATTATTTTGAATAAATAGTGTTCATTTAATATATTATATTTAATGTTTTTATTTGTCATTCACTAAGATTTTTCGGGCCTCATAATATCACACTAACTCAGGG
Organism: Viscum album; assembly: GCA_963277665.1. Lineage (NCBI taxonomy): Eukaryota > Viridiplantae > Streptophyta > Magnoliopsida > Santalales > Viscaceae > Viscum > Viscum album. The sequence continues at coordinate 1,881,345,815 of OY728161.1, forward strand.
CCGAACTCCAAAAATATTTAATTGAACCTTAAATGATGTTAAATGAAATTTAAGGAATTTAACACATTTATCAAAATTATGGTGATAAATCATTTTTGTTCTTTCCCACTTAAATAAGATACTATAAATTTAAAATTATAGGGTTTAGGATTACGTGAAACAGTAATGGGATGTTACACAATTTCTCTTCATTGAAACATATTGTATTGTTATGCACCTGATTTCATTTATATAGTGTACATACAACCCATTTTTTGCAATATCTTGAACACATTATAATTCATAATATTTCAGGTTTTAATTTAAATTATTTCAACTATATTTATTTAATTATAAAATTACCAAGTGGTAAGGAATTTCAAAATTCAATTTCATTTCATTGGGTTATATTTATTAATCATTGTATTTGGAATAGTAAGATTATATGAGTAAGTATTTTGACTATCTTATATTGTATTTCAACTTTTTTATGTGGATTTACTTTTGAAACGCAAAATTTATTCAATGATTAATTCACATTTCAATGTTATGATCTTTGTAAGGGTTTATTTCATAATATCATTTTAATCAAGAGAGATTATGCTTGAATTTTTATAAGAGTAATTTTTTTTCATTATCTAATAAAACCCTATAATTTTATTATCCTATAGTTATTTATGATTTTTTTCAAGTAATAGTACCATATTTCTCTCTTTTATGCATAAAATAATTAAGAAAATTATTTTAATAAAATATGACATCATATATCCCTTTGGTAAAAAATATATTTCTTTAAAAACCATATTTTATAAAAATGTTTTCAATTTTTTAACATTTAGATAACATTATATTAATAAATTTCTACTAATTTTTTTCTTTTTACACAAATTTTTTGAAATGAATCTTTTTATCATTTTCCAAACATGTCCTATTTGTATTTTACTAAAAATGTGAAAAGAATATTTGTTTTAATATGTATGAAATGTATGTAATTTCATACCATCATGAACACTCATTTCTCTAATGATTATTTTATATGTTATAAAGGTTATTTTAAAAGGAAAATATTTTTAAATTTTTTCAAGTTTTATTTTTAAAAATGATTTTCAGAAGGAAACGTTTATTTTCCTCACAAGTGTTTTAATGAAATATTTGGGGTACTTCTATTCATAAATGACATAAAATAATTATTTTATTTATTATCCACTAGGGATATTTTGAATTGGTACCATTTATATTATTTCAATGTATAGTTTATAATTATTTTGGTTAGGGAAGGTATTTACATTATCTTTCTTGGTTAATTTTTGTGATCATTATCTTTCCCTAAAAATATTTCCTTTCTTGTTATCATGGTACATTACACTTACCCTAAATATTTTTATTATTTATCATAGATATAATTATTAAATAAACATTATATCATTCTTACATATGGTATTTTACTTTGAAAGTTATATTATTTTAATATATATTCCTTACATGATATGGATATTTTTTTATAATGCATATCGTTCATGAATTAAATTGATAATTTGATATACGAGGAATATGTTGGACATGTTGATACTACTGGGGCCTAGTTATATATATATATATCCCCTTGATGAATTGGTAGTCTCATGAGACAAATCAGTTTTCTAGACTTATTTAATGAGTTTTTGGTGAATACCAACCCATTAGTTTTAAACTTCCATTTTAAAGGTCTTAAAAGTAGATTCATTATGATGCCTAAGATCGTGAAATAGAATAATTAAGAATTTAATTCATCAGAAATTAAATTGTCATTATCCATGATATTTTTTCAACGATATTATCTCTAAATTCTTTTCATTTACAGTTTATTGATTAAATGGAATGTGTGTTACTCTATTTACCTTTCCATATTGATTATTATATGTCAATTCATGATAGAAAAATTATTTAAATGGATTGTGTGTTTAGATATTTACCATTCCTTGTTGATTATTCCTTATCTAATCATGATAGTCAAATTATATAAATGGGATGTGTGTTTAGTTATTTACCTTTCCCTTTTTATTATGATTATTTATTCATGATAACTTCCACTACACTTTACCCTTACTGAGTAATTGAGCTTAAAAATGTTTTGTTTCCTTTAATAGAAATTCAGTATGTGTACTATGAATGATATAAAATAATATACTACAGTGAAAATGATATTATCTTAACAAATTATGTTGTAATTTGAGTAATAAAATTTTCTATGAGAATCAAATATGTATCTGGTTTACCAAGAATACTAAACTATTTGGTCCTTCAATATGTGGTTCCTCAGATCTTATACCAATATAATAAAGTAGACATCGGCTCAAAGATACTTGGGTTACAGTCACTATAGTTGGTATTAAAGGGAGTTTTAGTAAAAATCGTGGGAACTAGATTTGGTAAAACATTGATTATAAAACATTACCTTTTGATTGACTTTGACGATAAGTATATAAAATCATCCTAAAGTTTTGGTAGGGTAGAGATTATATGGTTTTCCCTATAAATAAAACACTATTTTGATATTATAAGTAGAAATGGTTCTGGAACAGATGTACCAAGAAGTAATAAATCTGAAAAAGACACATCAGGGCTGCCTCGATTGTTACCTAGTATATGAAAATGTTCCTTACTAAACACCAAGTTTGACACTCATTGGGGATATGCTTTGGATAATTCATGTTTTCTATACAAACCATTATGAAGTATTTGAATAGATTATGATGATTAATGACCTAGGATAAAACTGATGTGTCTCATATTAAAAATGGTATGTCATGATTTGGACATCCTATAAATGAGTATATGGTTTTTCCACTATAAATATTATAGCTCATGCTATACTTTTTAGTTTTATTTAATAGATATAACCTAAAGCAATTGTGATAAAATTGAATATAAATGAAAATGTGGGGACTATGAGTGAACAAGTGGGATTATGGAAACAGTGAAAGATATTTTAATTATTCAAAATCATTTATTCCAACGTATTATTAACAACATTTAACTTAACTAATTTTTAAACTCACAAAAGAAGATAATAATAGTGTTCTCTAAGAGATGTAGTGGTGTAGACCATAGAGTAAATAATTGTTTATTTACTTAATTTAGAAAATATTGAAAGATAAACCTAGATAATTAACTCAAAGGAATGAGAAATCTTTTTATGTGTGGAAAATAAGGGCATAAAACAATGAATTTCTGAGGAAAATGAAGCGTATAATGGAAGGAAATAAATTTCATCTTAGGGATCCATTTATAGTTCTTTTTCATAAATTTGTGGAACTTGGCCATTATCCCAGTAAATTCAATTTTTTAATGGTTAACCCCTAGACTATAGAAGGTACAATGTTGAAATAAAACATTGGAAGTATTTATTTATTGGGGTTCAAGAATTCAATTGTAGAATATATATTTGTACAAATGATACTTCGGTTATAAGAATCAACAAACATATAAGGATTATGTTAAATATTAGAATCATATATGTCATCATTAACATAAGATTAGTGGATACCAATTAGGTTTTATGAGTTTGAGATTGATCATTAGTTCAATGTATTAAACACCCCTTTAGAAAATTTCTATGGTGGTAATATAACATGATTAAGGATATTTTTAGAATAAATTTTTAGAAATACAAAACATTGGTTTAGACTATGAAAATTTTATTTGAGGAATAATTTCCTTAAATTTTTCAGAATTAATATTAGAGGATTTAGTAACCTTTATGTTTTATATTATATTTAATGTTATAGTAATTATGGTTCATCAAAATTTGATAACATTAATTGAATTATTTTTATTGGTTTTAGAAAAAGGACAACCAACATTCTCGGTGCCACATGTCGCATCCTATAAGGCTATGGCGATTGAATCCACAATTGAATGATGATAAGTTTTTAGTTCCTACCACTACACTACATGATGTTCGGATTATTATTTATTTATTTTTATATAAAAATTTGATGAATAAATATTAATGATGCACCATTGGTATTACTATTGATGTTTATGGATTAATGTAAAACTTTTTTTAACCGTATTGGTTTTGGAAAATTATTACAAATAGGTGGAAAGACTTGTCACTCTTTTATGGATCTTATGATCTCTCAAAAGTTAATTTCACTAATTTTGGAATAAAAATTCATTTTATATTCATTTATTTGAGTAATAAATAATGTTTAAATTGAAGTAATCACAACCAAAGGATGAAATTGTGATTATGAAATAAAAACATATCAAATAAGTATACTTCCTTATATTCTTAGAAAATAAAAAATTCATAAATGTTAGGAAAATGATCTTGAAACCAAAATGTTTCCTATTACCACCATATCTGATGAATCAAGGGTATTTTTACTCATCACATATTTCTGGGCATATTGTTGTTGAATTTCTCTTGATCATTCACATTCTTGTGATCAATAACCTCTATCACCCTCTATCATTATAGGGAAATTATTCTTTTATAAAATGTCCATATATTCTCATCACAACTATGTTATCCTACATGAGAACCTAATTATTTTTTATTTCAGATGGCCTTTCATATTTATCTTTCCCTATTTTAATAGGATCTTTTATTAATCCATTTATAATGTGGGTTTTTGACAAAAGAATTTTTATATTTCAATCCCTCTATTTAAAAGTGAATGTTCAAATTCTGAGGATGAAATTTTTTGAAGACTGAGATAATGTAACACACTAAGATTTTAAAAGAATAAAATTGGGTTATATGGTGTAAATTAATCCTAACAATAAGATTATATAAGAATGTAATTCTACAATATTTTAGGATATTTTTATTTTTGGAATAAATTTGATCTCTTTGATAGCTTATGGAACATGCATCCTCAAGTCTACAAGAACTATATTATAGTATATCATTATAAACTATCTATTTAATTGATAGGTATTAATATTAATAACTAAATAATGAAAAATATTTTCAACTATTGATTATAAATTAAATAATAATCATTTTAAAGAAAAATAAATGTTTTTGTCAAATATGTATCTTTCAAAAAGTCGGTTTAGTCAGGCTTTCTGTACATTATATAAAATTAATTTTTACTAATTTTAGAAAATTTATGTTATAGAATAAAAATCATTTTTAAATCATCATATCATAATTATATTATAGATAGTTTTTTTGGTTTTTCAGAAATGATTCATTTTTTATTGTATACTGAAAAATACTTATTTTTATCGAAAAATGCATTTTCATTTAAATTATTTACAAAGTTAAATTATATTTTGAATTTGTTTTAAATTAAAATTAGTTTAATTTTATTACAAATAATACAATTTATTTTATTTAAATCAATTTTATATTGAATTTTTTATATTAAAACATTCTACACTTATAAGAATTTTCTCTTTAGAAACCCTCTTTTTTATCGTGTCTGTGAATATAATTTTAAATTTTACTCTTACACATACAATAATTGAATCTATAAAATGGATAAAATATTTATTATATGAATAATTTATTTTTTCTAATAAGTATAGCTTAATTTTTTCAAATATGAATAGTAAAAACCTCGTTGTAATGATTTCTTTTAAAAATTTCTATTTCTTTCCTCTCTTTGACTTATAAAACGACCACCCCTTCTCCTCCCCTATTCACACTTAAAAATAACTTTTTCAAAGATATTACCTACAAAAATTACTTCATTACCCCCCTACCAACATTATATATTCATTTTTTACCCTAAATTCAAGCTAGGAATGATTTTGGTGAAAAATTAAAGAAGTTGTCCGAAGAAGTAGTAAAGTTATTAAACGATCATTTTTATTTTATTTTTTCTTCCACCTCCATAAAATATTATTAAATCATGATATTATAAAAATACCAATTTATACCATATTCTTATATTTTATCAATTAAATTCAATAACCATTATCCATCTCATCCTCCATAAAATATGAAATGAAATCATCGATCATGTGTATAGAGGACTACAACCTCACGAACCGATGTAACTCATTTTCATCAATAAATATTAAACATGTATATAACGATGGATTTAATGTATATAAGTATATATAATATATAATATATTTTTATATTTAATTAATTATTATATCACATATACCTTGTTACTCTCCATGTCATTTAAATTATGATAATGTTCCTCGTGTGTGCATAAGACTACTTCCTCGCAAAGTGATGTGATTCATTTTTCACTTACAATTTACATAGAATGTAATAAGGATAAATTTAATGAATATGTGTGATATATAAGAAATTTTATTCATTCTCTATAATTAATATATCACCTTATTTCTTTCCCTTTCAACTGCTAAGAAAATAAAAGGATCACTCGTGCGTGCATACATCCAACCATCTCCGTGAAGCTATGTGATCTATTCTCCATATTGAAATTTTAATAATGATTATAAAATAGTATCAAATGAAAAAAATTATAACATTAATATAATTTTTTATATAATTTGACTTTATAATATTGTTAGGAACAATAAATTTCATGTTAAGACATGCATGAGAAAATAATGTAATTATCACTCGAAACAACATTAATAATGAAATATTATTAACAAACGGATGATAACATGTAATAAATGGATAATAAATTATATTATAAATTTTAATATAGTTCTTTTATAAGTAAATATAATGTTTACAACCAATATATATGAGGTCAAGTTATTCTAAACTAAAATTAAACATGAAGTAATGCACTTTGTCTCAATTTCGATTCATTGAGGCATATTGTAATGTTACGTTCCTAATTTCATTAATATGATGTATATACATAAATGTTTCATGAAATATCATGATCATGTAATAATTAATGGTTTTTTATGTTTTTAATTTGAATTATTTCATCTATTTGTATTTTCCGGAAAATTACCAAGTGGTAAATAATTTCATAACTCAATTTCTTTTCATCTGGTTGTGTTACTTTATCAATATCTTTAACATTATAAGATTATTTGGGTAAATACTTATGAATATATTATGTTTTATTTACACTTGTTTTTTGTGTATTTAAATTTTAAACAATTAATTTATTCATTTATTAATTCTTTCATGAATGTTATGATCTTTGTATGGGTTTATTTCACAATCTCGTTTTAATCCATATTGTTTATACTTGAATTTCTATTTAATGAAACTGTTTTATAATTATCTACTAAATACCTTTAATTTTATTATAATTTGTTAATTCCTTATGTTTTTATGTAATACAACCATATTATTCTCTCTAGTGCAAAAAATTATTGAGAAATTTTTTTTAATAAAATACGACATCATTTATCTATTCAGTTAAAAATCATTCTTCTTCCAAAACCGTGTTTTCTAAAATTATTTCCAGAAATGTTTTTAACATTATCCAAATGATTTATTAAATAAATTTTTAACCATTTTTTACTTTTTAAAGAGTTTAATTAATGAAATTTTCATGTCTTTTTCCAAAAAAAATGCTTCTTTGGATTTTACTAAAAATGTGAAAAGAATCATTATTTTAACATATATGAAATGTATGGAATTTACCACTATCAGGACCACTAAATGTTTAGTAACATCCTCTATAATTTTAAGATGTTTTTTCTAAAGAAAATTATTTTTATAATATTTTTGAACTTTTAGTTTTAAAAATTATTTTCAACATGAAAATATTATTTTCCGCTAGAATTTTTTTAATGAAATATTTTTTGGAATTTCTATTAATCAATGAAATAAAAATATTATAATACATAAGATACACTAGGGATATGTTGTACTAAGACCATCCTTGTTATTTCTATGAATTTTTTGTAATAATTTTGACCATAGAAAGTACAAGAATTCTCATTCTTTATTAATTTTTGTAATCATTAACATTCTCTTGAAATATTCACTTTCTTATTATCATTGGATATTACACTTCCCTTAAATATAAATATTATTTATCATGGATATACTTATTAATTAAACTTTATATCATTTCTACATATGGTATTTTACATTCAAATTTTTACAATGTAATCGAGAAATTAATGTTATTTTTTATTCCTTACTCAATACGCAAATTAGTTTACAAGGAATATTTTTAATCAGTTAAATTGATCAAATGATAATAGAGGAATAGGTTGGAAATGTAGATATAGGTGGGGATTCTTTATTGATATCCTTTTAATTCAACAGTAGTTAGATGAGAAGAATAATTTAGATATCCCTAGTAAAATGGATTTGGGGTATATACCAACCGATCGGTTTTAATTTGTATTATGAAAGGTCATTATAGTGGAGGTATCATGATGCATGAGATCATGATGTCCAATATTTAATCATTTCCTTCATAAATAATTTATTTATTATTATCCATGATATTTTCAAAATTATTTTATATATAGATGTATATCATTCTTAGTTTATTTATTAGGTGTAATGTGTGCTCTGATATTTACATTTCCATATCGATTATTCTTTATATATTCATTATAGTCAAGTTATTTAAATGGAATTCATGTTTAGTTATTTTCCATTCAATATTTACTATTCATATCTAATCATGGTAGTAAAATTGTTTAAATGTCATGTTTGTTCAGTTATTTACCTCTCTATGTTTATTATTCTTATTGATTCATGATAGCTTGTACTATACTAAACCCTTATTGAGAATTTCATATCACCCTTATTTTTTCCATTCCTAGGAATCCAAGAAGTGTAATATGAAAGATATGCAAGAATACTCTAGAGGGGATAATGATATTATCAAAAAAATACTTTGTAATTTGTGTATTAAAATATAATATAGGAATCTTATATGTATCTAATTTACCAAGCCTACTAAACAATTCATTCCATTGGGATGTGATTACTTGTATATTATTCCCATTTAATAAAGTGGACACTGACTCCAGGCAATTGGGATCAGGGTCACTACATTACTTATTTTCAAAGAATTCACAATATATTTTCTAAATAATCATTCTTGAGAACTGTAAAGGTTGGGTATACATAGATAATAGATATATAAACATCATATTTAATTAAAATATTTATTATATCTGAAGTCTTTTATTATATATGGTACCCATATAGGTTCATCATACTTAGTACCCTTCTTCATAAACTAGGTAAAATTAAAACAAAAAAATAGGTGATATCATATTCTCAGTAAGGGTAAAAATGGGAGATATCAATCTAGAATCAGTTGTAATCATATCATAAGCATAAGGGTATGATAACATTAAATTATCAATAGAAAATAATACAATATATTTAATAGTTCATAATAATTGGTTAAGAAATAAAACATTAGCCTGTCATAAGTCTGGGCCATCATTAGAAAAAATTCAATCATGACCCAGGAATTCAATGCATAAGAATAAAAACATGTCATAAGAGTGTGGAACCAAAATATGTATAGAAATCATATCATATTTCGAGTTTAACTATTTATACCATTATATCCTAATATATTAGGCACCACCAAATTTTTCTCATATTATAGTGGATTACGAATCCCTATTTGATCCCAATAGTGTATCATGCACATCTACTCATTTACCATAATTATATCACGATATATAAGGCTTTACCCAATTTATTTTAGAAATATATATAATTTTGGGATCACACTTCACATAATTATAACCTTACATATTTGTGTTGTAGGATTATAAAACATTTATCATATCCTAATGACATAACACAAGCAAAATAAATGGGTTTTGTAAAAATCCCATCATCATAATAATAAACCTTCCAATGAAATAATAAATATGTTATCACTATATAATATCCCTATTATAGAATAAGTAGGATTAAAAGATATTTTCATAGATGAGAAACCCCTTTAAATGATCAGTGTAATACTTTTTTAGACAATTTCAATTTTATTTTTAAATTAATTAAAATCTAAAAATTATGAAAATATCAGGGAAAAAATATTTAAAAATATATATATAAAATTTTAAATTAATATTTAAAAATAACATATATTATAATGAGAAAATATGTTCATACCGTATATGTTAAAAGATAACATTCTTTTCACACTTATAAAAAGTGAAAAATTACTTATTTGGAAAGAATTTATTAAAAAATTATTTTAAAACATTTATAATAAAGATAAATATATTGAAAATGAAGTTTTTTAAAAAATTTATGTATAGTAATAACATCGAGAAAACAATTTTGAAGATCATGGACATGGAAGAAAAATGTCAACAACCAAAGTTGAAATATAACATGATTTTCTTTAAAAACAATTTATCAATCATTTTAAGTAACAAAGTGTATAAAATTGTAATAACAAATGAAAATTATATAAATCACTATAGGATATGAAAATTTATAGTTTTTAAAGGATAATATCTATATAGTTTCCCTCAGTGTAAATTTATCATAGAAAATTGTTAAAAGCTAATATATTTTAACATAATTCCTTATAGTAACAATAATATCTGAATAAAAATATAATCAAAGGGAGAAAATTAGATAAATTTTTAAATACCCATGATTTTAATCAAGATAATTATAAAATAAATTCATTTTTAAGTATATACACCACATAAAATGAAATAAGTGGTGAATATGAAATTTGTCGCATAGAAATAAAAGTGAGAAAAGAATCCCTTGCCCCAAGTCTTTTCTTACTTCATATAGATTTAAACCACCATTATAATACGTATAGGTTTATTATAAAACTATTATATGACCAAATTATTACATATTATACCATATATTATTTTCTTAAAATATCTGATCACCTCTTTATAAATAATTATTTATTAAAATCATTATTCTGTGTGATAACTCGTTCATTTTTCATGCACGTTTTGATTTAGCTGTTTCATTCCTTGTACATTAATCATGGTTTCAAAATCGCAAAATTTTAATAATGTACTAATTATTATATTTAATAATTATATAAAACTTTATAACCAATCATATAATTCAGTTATGAAAAAGGAATTATATCACTTCATGGAGACGGTTGTTCGTACAAACGCATGAGTGATGTCGCCACTTTTTAATGGATATAATGAAACCAAATAAATAATAATTCACCTTTTAAAAACTATAATAGTGAAATATGTATGATACATATTTATTAAATAAATAATTTTAACCATCAATGTAAAAATATTATTGGTAAAATGAATCACATCACTACATGGATGTGGTAGTCCGTACATAAACTCGAGTGATACTTTCATTTCCAATTTGATAGAAATGTGGTAGAAAATGATTTTACCATAATCATAATGATATCTAAGTATATTGGTGATACATGTGTCTTTTTTTTGGATTTACACAATATTTTTATATTTATTATAATAATAAGTAAACTTTGAAAGAGCCAGGTAAGACAATTACCACTTCTTTGAGAGACCTCCCTTAGACTGCACCTTAATCCATCATAAGATGGTCATATGGGATGACCAGAAGCTCTAAGATGAATGTAAGGGAGATATTAAGCTATTAGTTCTAGTATTTTATGGTCTATAAGGATCAAAATTTGTAAATAAGTGTAGAGAGGAGGTTCTATTTTATAAGTGATGGAAAGGACACACTTGGAATTACATAAAATATTTAAATATAATATAAATCATAATAATGTTGATCAGAACCAAGGAACCCTAATTTAAAATACAAGAAATGATAAGGTTGAAATAACTTACCAATTACATTTATACAAGTCTTGTATACTTGTTAATATTTATCTTCCAGTTAAACCAATTTAAACCCATTTTAAACTTAACAATGATAACTTAACTTTTTAGAATTGTAAATTAATTATATGAAAAAATAATAATTTTTCTAACCAAATTTGGACATTATAATTCAAAATTTGGAATCTTTTTTATATTCAATTTCAATAGGTAGTATAAATTACCTTTAATTTAATAACATAAAACCCATGAAAAATTGTTTTTAATAAAATACATGATTTTAGCGTAAAAATTATTTTACATTGAAATTAAGAAAAAAATCATTTTTTGGGAATTAATTTGGATTATTTTTTAAAAAATGAAATTTTATATTATTTATAATCTAGAAAAGACCGAATAAAACATCCCCAAAAAATTTAATTCAAAGACACAAAAATAGTTTTATAATTGGATTAAATATAACTTATGTCACAAAATTCAAGCTTATGTTAAAAAATTAAAAATAACATTTTAAATAAATTATTTTAATTCATAAACACATATCTGGTAGATAAAAAGTTTTTCAAAGTTATTAATTCACTAGAAAATAATAATAATTTCATAAAAGTGACCATATTTTAAAAATCAGTACTTTCACTATTCACTCAAAAATCTTTTTTTCATAAAACTTTCAAAGATTTATCATAATAATATTTGGAAATTGTTATTTCACAATTTATATTAATTTTTTCAAATAAAATTCATAAAATTGTAAAAAAGAAATTATAGTATCAATGAAAAAATAAAATAACCCCCATTATGAAAAAAATGTATTCTTTAAGCATAAAATGAATTTATTCTCATTGTGGGACTAATAAGAATATATAATATGGATGTAAATATATATTATTAAATATATTATCTAATAATTTTTTAAAATCAATCATCTATAATGGTTAATTTAATTTAATAAGATAAAGGCACATGGAGTGCATGAAAACATTTTTCATAAAACAATATTTTAACCTTTATATGATTTTACATCATTTTCTAACCAATAGATGACCAATGAATTCATTTTATATATGTTTAAATAATAAATTTTCATTATTTATTTGGTACTATTCATACACACCAATTTCATGGCTAGGCGATAACTTTCACATTAAATAATAATAATTCAATGGTATATTGAGGTTTATTTAAACTCAGTGTGGTGTGTAAAGGTCGTTATTAAAGAGAGTAAATATTCTTAAAGAGAAACATACCATAAAATATTAGTGTGTTACAAATAAAAATTCTTTAATAGTTTGATTAAAAATCTCTTATAAACACCACAAGGTATATTTCTGAAAACTAACCATAAAGGAACTTAATTTTCAAAAATCAAGTACAAATTTTAGTCACAATTTTATTTCCAAACATCCAACATAATCTTATTTTCATTTCAAAACACCAATCCTAATTTTAAAAATCTTTTTAATAATAATAAATATATGTAAAATAATTAATTTCAATATTAAAATTTTCCATTATTCCTTTAAATCACCTTATATAATTTGAGAGATAATAAAAATCATTCATTACAAATGAACACTATAAAAATCCTTTTATTTTATTCAAGTAATTCATTTTTAAATTCAAAACTATTGGAACCACTTTGTGTATACGTTTGTATTTGTTGTCAATAGTTGTCAATGAAGATCAAAATGAAGGAAATCAAGAAGTACTCCAATGAAATAGAGGAATGGAAGATCAAAATGAAGGAGATTATGAAGTACTTCGATGAAGTAGAGGAATGGTAAATCAGACGATTGTTGTACTGATCATCAGTTCAAAGAAAATGTGTCCAATGTGATACATTGTTTACAACAACGAAAAATGTGAGATGTAATCCATATGAGGATGATTAAAGAAGAATGTGATTTTTGGATGAAGTCCATGCAATTCCTCCTTAGTGCATGAGAACCATGAGTTTTGATGAAGACCATGCGATTCCTCATTATTGCATGAGAACCATGGGTTTTTGATGAAGACCATGGAATTACTCATTATTGCATGAGAACCATGCAAGAGACTTCTTGATGAATTGAATCATATGGTTTTCATGAAGTTGATCATGACGGTTGATGAAGATCACGATGTGCAAATAAGTGGAATTCTAAGATCGTCGTGCGGGGATTGGAATTCTGAGATAGCCATGCACATCACATTGTCGTAGAAGATGATGACTCCAAAGCTATGCCTTCAAAGAATACATATCACAATATTGGAGTTTGTGATAAAAGAAGAAGAGTTGCTAAAGGATACAGATCACCAAGAAGAAGCGATGTTGTAGTGATCGTGCTTGTTGACAAAGAAAACAAACGACATACAAATTTGATGACAAAGGAGATTCCATGGTGGCATGTTGAGTTCAAGGACTGTGGATAATGATCCATGTTTTATTCAAGGGACATTGAAAAAAGGAATGGATGATCTGGAGGTGGACAAAAAGAGCAGATACAATCTGGCACTGTTTCCCAGTGTTTGCCAAATTTTTTAGCCTGAAAATCGACAAATAAAGAAAAGTGTTTTTGGCAAAGGGACTTGCACACCGAGGAATTGGAGTATAGGAAACTTGTGCACCATATGTTTTTGAGGATAAGAACATCAAAATATGGCAAAGGGATAAGGGTCACACATGTGTTGGTGCGGTCGCATAAGTGGACTTGCGCGCCATGAAAGAACTTGTGCGCTGGTACCTAGAAGGATTCGTACTTGTGCGCCTATTGCTTTCCAAGAACAGAACATCAAAATTTGGCTAAGGAATGAAGGCTGCGCAAGTATTGGTTGGGTCGTGAAAGTGAGTTGCGCGACAGAGGTTATGGGAGACGAGACTTGCGCGCCAATGAGGGACTTGCGCGCCTCCGCGCAGGGGGTCCAGTTTGCCTATAAATACTGGACCACCCCTTCTCATTTCCCACGGAGTTCAACACTTAGAAAAATCAGAGCTCCCGTCGCGGAGGTGTGGAAGTCATGAAAGTATTGTATGGTCGTGCAGGTGGACTTGCGCGCCATTATCTGAAGCTGCACGCCGTTTATTGGCTGCGCGCCCCAGGCGGTTTGGGATAGAAAGGAAGTAAGTCGCGCAGGTTAGAAGTTGAGGAAGGCATGTCGCGCAGGTGGTTTTTGATACTTGCGCACCAGTTTGGACCTGCACGCCGGAGACTTGTGCGCCGTAGTGATACTTTCACGCTGTATTGGGACTTGCGCACCTGGCTTAGAGAAGCGCTCCAGGTGTTGTTGGAGCACATCCGCCTTTCTGGAGCTACACAAGAGCTGAAAGATTTTCTGATACTTTCAGTGCAAAGTGAGATTGAAGAAGAAATCTAAATGATACATGCATGATCTCATGCATACAAGGTGAACTGATTCTGAAGATAACAAGTAATATGAGCATCATTTATTGAGCAATCACATAAGTGATTGTGATTCAGGAAAACGAAGAAAAGGGGATCTAGTGCATTGAGTCATTTCACTAAAGAAGAAGGATTGAACTAAAAAGAGCATCAACTCTGAACCCTAATGCACTCAAAGTCTCATGCTGAACAGGAGACAAAGAACTTCAATGCACATCTATTTAAGAGACCTACACGTCCATAAACTGAGTGGGACTTCACCAACGGTAGTGATCTAGGGGGAGTCAATGGGAGTGACCCGAGGGATGCAGTGAGATATCCCTAAACTTTTGTAAAGGCAGTGAGCCTAGGACAGAGTGACTGTACCCGAACATTTGTAATCTACAGCTAGTGAAGCATAGTGGATTTTGGTACGACCGAAAACTTGTCGGCGTATGTTCCTTGGATGTATCCCTTAGTGGTGAACCAAGTAAAAATAGTTTTGTCATCTCTCTGCATGTGAATGTTTTATTACTAATCATATCCATCATACAGGTTTAACGGGTTCCTACCAACGTGGGAACAAGATCCAAAACTTTAAGAAGAAAAAGTTGACACCCTGATTCACCCCTCCCCTCTCAGGGTGTCCCGGGGTCCTACAAAAACATTTCACAAGAACATTCCATAATTCCAAAACGTAGTTTTAGTAAAACAATGTAAAATTCTCAATCCTAAAGTGTCTCCCTAAAATTGGAAAATAAAATCCATAACTCATAAGACCCCCTAAATTACTTCTAGACAAGAGACAACAATCAGGATTACAATTTGAAACATTAATTGGGTGAAACTTAAAAAAGTTCCAAATTTTTTACCACTACTTATGGCTTGGTCACATAGTTTTTCAACTAGTTACACAAACATGTGATTGCCACTAGAACCTACCTAGAACAGATCACACAACATGTGAAAAGTTTGATAGAAATTGAATCCTAATGGAGTTCCCCTATATTTCATCCTATTTTCACTTTGGAATTATTAATTTCTTGAAATTACTATCATTATATCCCTAAAACATAGATAATTAAAACACTATATGAAAAAAACATTAAAATATTGAATTATAAACATAAAATCAAAAAAATTCCCATGAACATAATGTAACTTAAGGATCATATTAAAGGAGAGTTGTAAAAATAATCTCCCACACCTACCACTCATGCTTTGATGGTACCATATCCTATTTTTCAGTACCCCCAAATAATATTAGGTTCTCTGATACTATTTTTTAATGAACCAGTCTAGGCCAACCTGAGATGTCTCCCAGACCACTTATCCATAAATCTTAATGTTTGTTCACAATTTCCAAAGGATGAAAAGAAGTGCCAAGGGTATCAGATAATGACCATTTGATAATAATTTCACCATTTATATAAATAAAAAATAAAATATATTCCAACAAATAATTTAGAATTATTTATTTATGTATTAAACACTTTGGATATTCATTAAAATCAATTTCTAAATATAATCCATCCCAACAAGGAATAAAAATAAAATATCACATAAAACTCTCACAAATAAATTTTTAATAAAATTAAACTCCTTTAAAAGGACATAAAATATAAAAAAAAAACTAATATAACAAATATTTTTTAGGTGGATGATATACAACAGTACCCAAACATAACTTAATTATCCCAAAATACCATCCAATCTATTTCTGTGTAACTCTGATTCATCCTCATGAGTCCATAACTACCTTATTTCCATGAGATAGTTATGAAACTCAGTGAACAAATACATATCCTACTTAGTTTTATAAAACATGGAGCCCACATACCCACCAATGTTAGTATATAGGGTGTGATCCAATTCCCAGTAGGATACCACCAAGAATCCATACCATTTATTTTATATGAAAAATTAAGATTAAAATTTTAAAAATAAATAGAATCAAATTGTTTTATTTAATAGTTACATGATTAGAAAATAACAACATATCAAAATTTCCTTTATAAAAAACATTGCCTTTAGAAAACCCAGACTAGGTTATAATTAAACATATAGAAATAAAAATTTTAAATAAATCCACTCAAATAAGTCAAAGATGAGTTCCAAATATGTTTCATTAAAAACCATAAGATTTTGGAAGTAAAAAATATCTTTTTTAAGAGAAATAAATAGATTATACCTTTTCCAAAGTCTATAAGGATATTTTATTAAATAAATATTTACATGAGTCTGAAATAAGGATTTTTACAAAGATATATTTGAAAGATGGATCTTAATTCAACTGTTAACTCGTCATCCCATACAATATCACTTCATCTCACACAAGTATTAGTAATCCCATCTATAATAAAATGTAATCCCGATATATTTATAGGATGATGAAATCATTAGTGAAATATATATTCAATAATCTAATCCACAAAGCAATCATCTTCCCATAAAGGTTAAGGGAACTAGTTATAATGCCTTGACAATAATGGTGGTGTCATAGAACAACTAAAGATTAAACCATCCTCTTTTTTAAAGCTCCATTACTTTGATAACACCAAGAATCTTAGCTTAAATACAAGAGGAAACCCCAAATGGACCTTATATAATCCCATTAAATCACTATTATGATCCATGAAAACAACCTTATATCCTGATGTCTTTGGGTTCCCACTCGATGATCTGTCCATGCTGGCTTTAATTCATCTAGGAAATGGATAATTCCATAAAACATTAAAGGAAATAAAAGGAATAAAAAATTTACTATCAATTCCAAGTTGTATCAATATAGATAAATCATGGATTGAGTTATTTCAATGACCGGGTTGAAGGGAACTGGCATCTCTGAAGGCAACCAGGCATATGATAAAGATCATCTTGGTGGATTAAGGAGGTTTCTCATGTATCAATGCATTGTGAGAACTCCATATAACGTACACAATATCCACTATTTCAATATGTAAGGTATTTAAAATATATGGAGAATGGTAGATAATAGTGTTGTGTCGAATTAAATCAAGGATAAAACCAACTTAATGATAAAGAACTTCCAAATTTATCAGCCAAAGAATTATACATTATTGATATTATGGAAAATCTAATAAGAAAATGATATATAAATATAAATATATATCCTCCATATTGTGTTAAAAACACATCAATATAATTATAACATTCCAAACGATTTAAATAAGTCATCAGTGGGTATTTATCCATGTGCAAGTATCTATATAAGTGTTCATATGGATGGATTATTCCATAATATTTTTAGTTTTCTAAACCATTTAGGACCTGTAATGGAATTTCCAGTGATATAATGATAGAACAGTTTGGTATTTAACATTCAATTTCTTATAGGTTCCCTTATTAGGAGTCCATCATGCAGAATGATTATATAATTACTCATAGTAGTGTTGATCTAATTAGTTATGGCATTAAGATATCCCTCCTACATCCCCTTAATAGAGACATTCAAGTTGAGTGATGGATCAACATTATGAAGAGAATTAATAAAATGATTAAAAGTCAAATTATCATGCTATAATCTTAGAGAATAATCCCTTCTATAAAGACAACATGCTTGAAAGAGAATGATGTATAATGGGGCTTTAAGTGATGGAAAAACAATATAATCAATATAATAAAAGTTTCTATATTTAAAATTTTCTAAAAATATACATTTAATAAATCCATGATCTTCTTAATTGTAACTTACATGGATATATATAATGTTTTCTTGTATGCATTCATTGATGTTTTAAAGGTTTTTAGTTCCCAAACCTCTATCTTTATAAGACTTGATATAATTATTCTAAGCCACACTGACCAGCTTCCTTCCAAGTATACTCCAATTATAATAAAATGCATCTTTCCTAAAATCAATAGATTTTTAGGCTTCATAAAAAATATTACCTCATTATATATGAATAAACAATGAATTACTGAACATGAATGAGAGGGGATTTTGATATATCTAGCCAAAAATCTAATCATAATAGGGTGGTGTTCCTAATTAATCATGGATAAATTTATGCAATTGAAGGAGAACCATAGATCAAGGTAATCCCCATTGATAAAGGCCCTATCTAATTTAATAGCCACCATTTTATTGATATGATTTATATACCAGGTGTACTTAGAAACAACAAGATTCACATTGACCAAGTTATATATTCAGATGAATGTTTTGAATTTCTTAGAGGATATTGAGGGATTAATATCTCCCAATATATTATTTTGACATAATATAGAGTTGAAGTAACTAAGGGAAGAAATGTCTTATTGAGCCTCTTATATAGTGAGTCAATATCCTACCAAATCCTTATTTTATCTTGACAATTATTATGGGAATATATAAATAATATAACTATTTAACTTCTAGGTTTATAAACACATATGTTACCATCAAATTATTAGTTCTAAACATAGAATGTTTTTTCATGGAAGAGTGGGAAATAGCCCAGATATGTTTAACTACTACAGTGTTGTTTTTTGTGTCCACCAAAAGATAACCAATCTAATCAAGGCTTGTAATCTAATAAGAGAATAGCCTCTTTAGTTAAAAAATTACAAATAATTTATATTTATTATTCTAAATGATCGGTCTTAATATATTGATAGTTTCAAGATTATCTAACCCATGATAATTCTAGGAAAATATCATCATTTTGACTTGGATTTGGTTGTATGATCCCATTTATTCTTCTTCCCACTTGATATCCTTTTGGAATATGGTTCCTTAGTCCAACATTTTATCATTTTTCCGATACATGTATAGTTGTTATAGAATTAGAATTATATAGGAATTCCCTTATTTCATTTTATTTATCATCGGTATCAGCATCTAATACGAAGTTTCCAACACAATAATCAACATCCATTAATTTAGGTGGAGTGAAATTATGTTATTATTATCTATTATAGGAGCAAGTATAGTCATAATTTCTAGAACTTTTTCTAGGGAGAGATCTCAAATCAATTTCTCCAATTTCATTTGATTATTATGCACCTTTAATTTATTTTTACCTAATTTATTTGGAGAATTGGGTGGAATGTATAACCCCTCATCAACCTCTTCAGAAATAATTGTAGTTCATGTTGGACTTAAGAAGGAGTTTAGGCTAGGTCCTACCACTTTATGAAGGAGGTAGACAAAATATGTTATATCATTTACAATCACCAAGGAAAAACTCTAAACCTCAAATCCCTTGAGTGTCATACCCTTAGTGTGTAAACCTTTTCCAGGGGAGGATGGGGATATCACTTGCATTCTATTATCACCTTTTATATTTTCATACTCTTTATCCAAATCATCTCAAGAGTTCTTAACTAACACATTCATATAAAAGGTTCAAGGATATGTTTTAGGCTTTGAATCCCTATCATGATTAATCGTTTTAGAGGATTCACCATTCTCAAAGGTTACCCTATTATTTATACAATCTCCACTAACCTTCTTTCATGACATTTCATTCGGTGTAGTATTTTCCTACTTCTGTATGGCCATAAAATTAGCAATGTAATTGACCACAATATTTCATAGGTAATAAAATGGAGGGATATATTCATGATCACCTTAACCTCTATCTTGTGGTAATTACAAATAAGAGCTATGCCATCATGAAGTTTGGAATCCCAATTGGAATCCACTGGAATGTGGGTATAACAGACCAAATCCCCCCAACAAAGTGTGTTGATCATGTTTTATAGGGATCCAAATTCCTGAGGTAAGGTTATTTAAAATTTTAGGATTCCAAAACACCCATCTAAAGCCATGTATTCTAATACAAATTTGGCATATGGATTGTTTTTAGGTAAAGGTATTAAAGTGGATATCCCAATTATAAATTTGATGAACACTTGGATTCATATGAAAATTCCCAATCCTCTAGTATTTCATGTGATCCCACTTACACTTAAAGATTATGTCGAAATAACAATTTTCAATATATATATATATATATTAGATTCTAGTTTCAAATTCCCTGGGAATGTGTCATCTTGTCTTTGAGATCCATAAAAGACTAGGTATTTCCCCCTTTTTTATAGGTGATACAACTAAGAAAAGAGAACCTGCATAGGTCAATTATTTACTAAAGAGTATCAGGATCCACCACCACAAAGAAGCTCCCATATTCAAATTTTTTGATCTTAGATGAATTAGAAGTGTCATATTTGGTTGGATATAGGAACCTTTACTATGCCTCCATGAAAGAGATTTTTTTTCTTTGGATTGGTGAATGTTTCTAAGATCATACACCTAAGTGGAAGTCCAAGGATTGAGGATTGAAGAATATTCATTTTTTTCTTATCCTTCTAGAGAGATGCATCCCATACCAGATAGGAAGTTCCTAGTCTAAGTGAAATGATTTCATAACATTGTAGGAATTCTAAATCGATGAAAATCACCATAGACAATTTCAAAATCTTTATGAAACACCATTAGATATCAAATTTCTTATTTATAATGAAACATTTTATATAGTTCATTAAATAGGATCAAGTAATGAAATGAAACTATAATTGAGACCTAAAGAACACTCAAGGATGAGTGATAATTGTAACATCATCACTTAATTCAAGGTGTGATATTTTTTATATTTTTTAAATTCCCTATTCTTTTTTTATTAATCACTTTTATAGGTGTTTTGGAGGTTGGTTTTTATAAAAAAAATCCTAAGAATTAATATTTGGAGAGGTGAGGCAAGGCTAAGTTGAGTGGTAGATGTAAACTGCTACAGACAGTCTTATGGGAGTCCCCATAGCAATTGGTTGAGTTATAATGGGTCTTTAGAAAATTATAGACCCCAATGTATAGTTGGTTGTGGGATAATGACTAGATGGTGGTGCATTTAGAACCCATATGGTTATACTATTCACATTGGCATGTCGAGTTCAAACCACTAGCTAGCCGATGGTGTCACTAGTCAACTGGTAGATACTGGACAAGTGTACATTAAATGCACACCATGTCTTTTTAATTACACTAATTTTTACCCCTTTTATAATTCCCAATTCCAATACTAACCCCCTATTACAAACCAGATACCTTCTCCCATGAATCTTGAGCTATCTCATTCATCGTTAATTGAAATTTAAATATTATATGAATCTGGTGACACTAGATTAATAATTCTTCTCAAGATATACACCAAATCCCACTTCATACTTAAGATATTTCCATGGATACATGATGGAATAATTAATTCAGTTCCTATGTGATTAAAAATCATTCCTCATTCATATTTTAATTATGGATTTTGTAAGTCCAATACATCTCATTGATTGAGTCCAAATATTTCAAGAACAGTGGGTCTTTCCAGGTAAGTTATCATATATCGATCGTCTTGAGAACTTATTCTTCTTCTTAAATCTCATCATAGATCTATATTTAGATGATGGATTCATGGTGTATTGATTCTCATTTACTAGACTTGATATTATCTTCTTTATTTGATAATTTATTGATTATTCATTATTTAATCAATAATGTATCTGATGAATTGGTTTATCTTCATTGATATATCTCATAACTAGTTCCATTGAAAAACTATGTGAGGTATGTGATTATAGATCTACCCTTCTTATCATGTAATCTCCTCAGGTCTCTTTCCTAAGCCTCTTATTTGATTAACCAATACCAAATAATGGAATTATTGATGTGATAAATAGTTTTATATGGGTGTGCAATGTTACTTGGGGTTTTATACTTTCACAAATATTGAAGTAATTCATCAAAAAGATTGATCCAGGAAGTTCCTTACCATTTGGGGCCCTTGTGCGCCCTAGTTTCCTTAATATGATTATTATGTCGGCACAACTTGTTAAACAATGCATGATATTGATAGCTTGTGGGTGTGGGTGTGTGTAGCCTGTGACACCTATATATGATGTTTTATTCCATGATTATTTCTAATTTATCTTGTTACCATGCTTGTTGTTGATCACATGTTGTTATATGTCACTAAAAAAATTTCCTGATAACCTGTTGTTCTCTTCTTTATTATGCCCTACCCTATTGAGTGTATTTACAATGACTTTGGAGGTATTGTCTCTGATAATTGGACCAGGTGGTCATTCATGGTATGGTTATCCCTCTAAGGTTGAGTGTGTGTGACATGTGGTAATAAGTATAATGGAACAATAAATATGGTAGGGGCATGAAATCCTTGTGTACTGACTAGAAACTTGATTCCATATGGATACCGAGTAACATGTTCACCAGTAGGCCTTATGGCCTAACCCAAAACTCTATGCCTTGAGGATTATAAGTATCTTGTTCAAAAATGGGCCTACTGTATTGACATGAAACTCAATACCTTATGGATAATAAAAAACTTGTTCACTAGCTTTGTAGGTAGTTCTTAATCACCATCTATTTCTTTTAATTATCCTTCTAGCATGGATCTGAAGAAGGTATAGTCGGGGATCGTGGTGGCTTGGTTAGAACATGAATGCTTTGTATATGATTGATTATTATTTATTTTTCATTTATTGTTATCATGGAATACACTTGTAATACCACTACACAAACGTTAATAACACATTGGTGCTGTCCTTCTGCGTTTTATTACTCAAACATTATACGAGAATATTGATGTGTGTGTAGACATCATGATTAGAGATTCATGTAAGGGAAAGGGAACAATGATAGACAACTAATTGTGAAGCTGGGACAATACCAGTACTGAGGTAGATGACAAATTATTTCCATACTATTTTCATTATTTATTTACTTATACCTTACATGTTTTGGTTTATCTTGACACATTGGGTTTATGGTTTTTTACAAGGGTTCCTTTTTTATAACATTATGATACTGATTCTTCCAATTTATATTTTGAATTGTCTTATATTTTATTTATATTTTTGGTATGTTCCTATTATTATTGAGGGTATATTCACCTCATTGGTGTTTTTATAAACCTATCTACTAGTAAGAAGCCTCTTGCAGATAAGGAGTCATGCATGAGATCTGGTGGATCTCTTGATCAATCTGGAAGGATTGCGTCAGGGTTTTACAATAATAAATAATTCCAAGTATAACTTTATAACATAAATCTCGACCATAAATCACTCATCATATCAAGAGTCTGATCAAACTAGGGAACCAAATAAATCACTTGTCAATTTGGTTAAAAAGGAACCTTATACATGATCCTCATCATAGGAAATCACCTAATGGGTTGATGGGAAAATACATAGATATTCTTAGGGGGGAAAACTAACTATAGGTATTTTGTTACTACACTCACCACCTATGATTTTCTCAACTATCCTCATCAGGGTTACACCCTAATAGAAAACTCAAACATCAACTATAGACTAATAGTTAGTGCATAATCTCAACAATTTTGGTAACTATCTCTTGATTTCCCACATAGTTTTTCCAGTTTCCCCCATCAAACATTCTATTTAATTTGATTCACATTTATCATTCATCAATAACTAAAAATAGTGAAACAAAAAAGCAATGTACCGCCACAAAAAGTATACATTACATCTCTAACACCCGTTAACAAAGATCATCCAACCTATGTTCATAACAAATAATCAATAATATAATCATCAATCAATCCACACAAACATGAGTAATAAATAAACATTTTGGATCATTATGGTTGTAGATATATCCATTGAAATCATTTAAATATGATTTCAATTAGGCCTCTAGTTTAAGATCATAATAATATACTTTGAAATTCTTTTTGAAAAACATTTTAGTAGAAATATAAAACAGAAATGATCTATAAATAACATCAAGGAATCATCATGATCAAATAAAAATATAGATAAAACATTTTATAGAACAAACACATCTCTTATGAATTGGGAAAACTATATAAATCATACAAAATCCCATTTTATAAATAGTTATTTCCTTCCTAGATTTAATGAGTTATATGATTCTATTTACTATGAAGGGACAAGGATTATTGTTCTCATGCTAGTATTAAATTCTAATATCTTTCATTGGATTTTTTTTATTCTTTTATTATGATATATTGTCTTGAACTATATCAATTTTACCATGTGTCTCGCATAATTGTTATAACACCATTAAAAATTATATGTTGTTTATGTTAACTTGAAAAAAAAAAATAAGGCATGTGTTCTACCTGATCCCATAAAATTCATGGTTGGTTTTTCATCCAGTTCAAAAGTATAGGTATATATTTGAAGCTACTCCAAGAAATTAAAAGTTAGGTATCCTCCAATCAAAAATTTTTGTAGTGTTATTTATAATAACAAGGCTATTTTTTTGTGTCTCTAGATGTGAAAATGAAATATTTTAAGACATTTTCACTCTCTTTTAGAAGTTATATTTCTATAATGGATATCCATACTCTTAGTTTGAGAGTTCTATGGGGTAGAAATAGGATAATTTTGATCTAAAATATCTATTAAGAACTATTTTTTATCTCTCATTCTTTAATATACTTTGTACACGTTTTTTACACACTATACTTATTATTTATGGTTAATTTTTTATTCCTATTACCCAATGAATTATATATTTTATTTAAATTACTATAATTGTATTAATTTATAAATTTCACCTATATGTGTCGTTTCATATCTATTATGGGAATTTAAAATTAGTATCAAAGATAATCCTTTAGAGATATAATTATTTAAATTAATTATTGAATTTATTATTCTTATTTTTTTGATAATTTTCTCTAGACTATAAAAATACTTTGTAGATCTTTTTTATGAAAAGAAATAAAATAATTTTGGTTGAAATAGATTCCATTAAAGTCATTAAAAGTGATTATTTATACAAAAAACATATGTACTTTGAATATATAAAAGGTAAACACTTGAAGATGGAATATCCTTGAAATAAATTAAAATGGAGACACAGTCGAAGGGAAAAAATCAATTTTTTATGATCCTTTTAGTTTATCATATAATGTAGTGAAAAATTCTAGCAATGTATGTGGCATTATAGATAAATCTACTATCATAACATCTTCATTTTCTACCTCATGTGATTATTCTTCCTATTATAACCTTAATTATAAAAATCATAATATTAAATAGTTTGAATAAAAAGATGGCGAATTAAAAATAGTATTGTCACTATTGGTGGTGACTTTGTGAAAATGAATAAGGATCAAAAAGGCTTGGTAAATGAGAAAAAAGAAATTTATTTTTATTTTTTTATTCTTTGATATGTGATGAAAATTATAAAAGGGAATAATGAGAATATTAAAGATTTTATTTCCAATAATAAAGAATAATAAATAAATAAATTCAAGGTTATATCTAATAATATATTTGAGTAAAAAAATAATATAATAAGATTAATAAACAGAATAAAAAATAGAATTATAACTCCTAAAACTACTTCCTATTGAAATTAAAAGGTTTTTATGATATTTAGGATTCTTATAGGGAGAATTATATTATTATAAGTTACTAGGAAAAAATTACTATAATGAACTACTTCAGGATACCATTATACCCAGCACCTGACCTAGCCTTCCACAAGGCTTGAAGGGTGTTCCTGATCCCCATGGGCTGACAACCAGAGCCTAGGCACCAAACGAATCTCTTTAGGAATGGTTTCACCCATATTATAGATAAAACATATCAAAATAAAATATAAATATATCACTAAAAATGAACTAGTCAAATAATCCATAACCAACTAAACTAATCCAACCCATATGCATAAATATAAACATCATCAGTAATCATGAGGATACCAAAAGGAACAACAGATACAGGAATAAAAAATTAAAAAACAATAAAACAATTTGATATGATCCTGAACTAACTCCATAAAACCTTTGGTTTCTCCCCACCACCCAACTCACCCCATTTCGGCCTCAAAGACTGAAGAACAAATCCAACTTGAAACCTAGAAACTCTAATATATAGGCATGATCTAAAAATTATATTAGGTCACTAAAAACCATTTAATATATTAAATAATCCTTATAAGTTAATTCATAAATTCTATTTTGAAAATAAATCAATAAATTGATATTTTCAAGTATAATTTACATAAATTAAAAACAATTTCATAACTATCGTTCAAAACATTTCTCTTTTATTTCCAAAACCAATCTCACACATTCTAAAAAACCTCCTACCTAATCCATTTTCAAATGAAATAATCACCTTTATCATTTATAAAAAAACTCCACTTATTTTATTGAAATTAAAACAATCACTTTAAATAATTTAACTAGTCTAATTCATCTCAAAAATGAAAAACCCCATTTGAAATCCACATTCAAACACCAACACAAAATTCTTATTTCAAAGCATGTTTTCTAAGGAACTATAAAAATTTATTTTACAAAGGAAATCACCCAACACACACACATGTCAAATATAACAAATTATGAACCATATTATATAAGTAACATATCAATATAAATGATAAAAGGGACCATATTAGTGAAGGTGGGGTAAATGAAACTGAAAAGAACATTATCAAACATCCTTCAGTCAACAACTAACTATAAAATTTAATATTTCATGGGATATACCTTAGGATCCAAATGTGTGAAGAATATAACCATATAAGATTATAAAAACCTGAAAACCATCTATCTACGTGCATTGAAGTTCAATCCACAAGTCATCCAACTATCCCACACAATCCCCATTGAAATAAAAACCCCCTACTATCCCTTTGATCCTAAATTGACTGGAGGACCACTAGCGGTGTGAAAAATAACTAGAAAAACAAAATATATATATTACTTACTACTTAGTTTCTCATGAACAATAAGAAAGTGAGGTATAGAAACATAAAATCCAAGTCTAACAGATAAAGCATAACCAAACCTTCATTCACCCCAAATGATAAATAATGAATATCCCCATATAAAAAATTCACCCAAGGAATAAACATGAACATTCCCATAATAGGGGAGAATAAATAATTTATTATAGATAAAGAAATGTCACCCAAGGGTTAAACAATATTGGGGAAGTCAAGGGATATCTTTCATAACCATTGTTTTAAAATTAATGTTCCTACTAGGAATTTAATAAAAAAAATGGCCCAGGATGCCAATCCCTATAAAATTTCATAAAGTTCCACTCAATTAATTTCTTAAAAAATTACTAAACTCACACACACCATTGAAAAACATTTCAAATATACACTCCATATGGATCATCTTATATAAATTATAAAATAAAGTTAAAGTCCAACCATTTCTATCTGACCAATTTAAAGAAGCCATCATGGCATTTTTTTAATAAGGGGTAAATCATGTACATATTTCAAATAACCATTTTAAATCCATTAAATAAACCCTTTATTAAACACTAAGAGGACAAAACATCACTTCAAAACTAAATTGCCTTCAAAAAATAGTTTTCACTCATTGAAAACCAAAACTAGATTCAAAATCTAATGCTGGCCATGAAGTCTATTTCAAAGCCTATAAAGAAATTTCACAAAAATATGTTCATATTTAGAAATACCATTTTAAATAAGGAAACAACGAATTCACTTGAAATCCCATTTATTCCAATATCAACATTGAATTAAATGGTTTTAAATCCACATAATTATATCACATAAAATCATACTTTTACAAAAATTAAATTTATAAATAATAATCAAACATTGAATTCCAAAATGAAATATTTTCATAGAAACACCTACTGTAAACAAATGAGAATCAGTAAAAAACAATTCACCTTCAATTGAGAGCCCATAAATATGAATATAAACATAATCTAATGACCCTAGACACAAAAAATCCAACATTAGATCCACCTGTAGCCCAAAAATCCACCTCAAGAGTTATAGGGTTCATGGGGGGATCCAAAACTAAGTGAAATTTAAGAGGTAATGTAATAAGATACAAAGAGGGAAATAATTACCACAAAAAACATTTTTAAATCACCAAATA
Source organism: Viscum album (assembly GCA_963277665.1). NCBI lineage: Eukaryota > Viridiplantae > Streptophyta > Magnoliopsida > Santalales > Viscaceae > Viscum > Viscum album. Next base: position 1,881,374,688 of record OY728161.1, read on the forward strand.
AAGGGAAAATATAAATATATGAGGAGGGTGGAGCACCTCTAAGGGCTCTTAATAATCGATCGATGTGTTTGGGGGTGAAGAGGGGTAAAACCCCTCTGAATTTGAATATTTCTTTTTTTATGCTTTCATTTTCGGGGTGTGCATCATTGGAGGGGTTCATATTTATTTCCCTGCATTACCTCTTTCCAAAATCGGGTTTCCTCCACAATTATGGTTGGTCATTTTGACTTCATTATCAAAAGGAGGTGATGGGATGTTAGTTCCCCCTTCCATGGATTCCTATTTGGAGATCATAATCTTGTCAAAGTGTCTCACATAGATTTTATCCATGTTCATAAAACTCGTTCTTGATTCCATCTTATGGTGGACACTGGTTAATTACACTAATTCTGTCTCAACATGGTGGAATCCTTTGATCAGAGTAGAAGGTAACGATATGAATGTAGGGACACTGGGTATATTGGTAACCTCTAATGTTTTCCTCTTTGGGAGGGAATATCATGGGTGATGAATCTTATGCATGAAACCCAAGGCGTCCTGTGTCAATTGAGAGATAATTAATGCTAGGGGAATAAGTCTTATAATGATTTTTACCTTATGAATCCCATATTTATTTCATGGGTAGATATTTTGGATCATGGAATGAGTTTAACATCTTTTGGAGACTAAAATAGGGTTAACATCTTTTAGGGACTGGTTGGGTGATGAAGTGTGTCTCAATGAGGTAATATTTCACACTAGATGATGCCAGGATTGAACCTTGGTGAGTTTTATTACATTCCATGTTTAAGATATAGGGATCAAAACCCATGTAGTTCAAAATCACAGTTTAAGGCCATGTGACAAGATTATTCCAGGTAATCTAACATCGTGCAATAAGAATGGTTGGGTCGTAGAAGGAGAATCGATGAGGGATGTTTTAGGGATTATGCATGGAAATTTCCCAATGTAATAGGATCACTATGGGAGAAATGGTATGGGAATTACATGTAATATCTTCTTAAAGTATAGGTTTCATCCATTGGTGGGGAGAGATGGTGTGGGTATTACGCATGGAAGTTTCCTGTTATGGGTGTCTCATACCCTATAGAGAATGGATGGTGTGGGTTTACATGTGGAAGCTACCCTAGTGTCACTATAGAGAAATAATTTTGTGAATGGGGCTTACACATGAGAGATTCTTCGGATCTACTATAGAGAATCCATGATTTGAATGGGGATTGCATGTGGAAGATACATGGGTGCTTCTAAGTGTAGCAACATTGTGGTTCGGGATTATATATAGAAGCAACACAGATGATGGGGTATCATTTCATGTCTATCAAATGATTCAACTCATTATCATCATTTGAGGCATCCTACACTTATCGCATAGGGGTTATCGTGTATATTGCATAGGGTAAGGTTCCAATTTAATTTCATGTGAAAGGATGTGGTGCGTGGGGATTATGCATTGAGATGCCTATCTTTTCTTCCTAGTGTTGGGTCAAGAGGGAATCCCATGTTCCTAAAATGGGGTAAGGTTAAGGTTTTACATCAAGTGAAAGGACACTATGTGTGGGGCTTATGCATTGAATTTCCCATCATCCCTTCCTTGGTTATGGTTAATAGGGAATATCAACCCACTAATTGGTTGGAGAAAAATTATTAGAGCTTACACTTAAGGAGGAGTCTCATGGGGTGATTCTTGGGAGTATTGGTTATATTTTTATTGCTTCCACTCTATGGGTTCTCTTTCATCTTACTCATGTTGGTTCATGAGGGAATATTGACTTGTTTATGGGTTTAGGGATATGATTAGGGACTAAAACTGAGATGGAGTTCCATGGTTGTTGTTTGGTGGTTATCTGATTATTATTACATGATTAATCATATGATTGATGCATAATGCATCTTTTGTTTGTCACAAGAGGCATAATATCCTTTTCAAATAGGATATACTACAGTTTAATATCATGTAGTGAGAACTAAGGTGCGTGTCATGATCATGGAATGAGTAATCTTACACTTCATGTATAAGGAATCTCGTGTTTGTCACAGGAGGAATCCAATGCTTTTCAAGTATGGTATACTATAATTTAATTTCATTTAATTAGGAATAATATGTATAAGTTTCCTAGAAATGGTTGGTGTGGGACATACATAAGAGAAATCATTTTTGGTTTAACCTAGCATAGGAGAAAAGTGATAGGGTTTTAGAAGTTTCTTGAGGAGTATTTAGACTCAATATGTAAGGGGAATCCAAGAGATGAATGTAAACTCATGGAATGGGAAAGGTACCCAAAGGATTATATCAACTCAAGGTGTTTTGGGGAGTATAGGATAGTATCTTGACTCATGGTATTAAATGGCGTGGACATCGGGGTCGTATAAGGCAAAACCCAAAATATCAATGACCTTGGATGAAAAGTTTATGTTGTAACTCTACATCTTTTACAGGATCCAGTGACAGAAGTGCAGGGACCGGACTAGAGGCTCAGGACCACAACCCATTACTAATTCTAAGTGGGGGTGTGGGGGATTAGTCCTTAGGGTATGGACTTGAAAATTCATGTAAAACATTGTTGCATAAAACTTGGCCCTAGGGTGCCCAACTATTCACTAGGTCACAGAACTATGTACTAGGGAGTGTAATTTTTTAATACTTCATGCAAGTATATAGTTGTGAATAAAAAATATTTTTCATTCGTTGAGGCATTTCCTACAAGAAAATTTCTTTGAAAACACTATGTCGCATAACTCCAAGAAGATTGCAAATAGAGTTGCCTAAAATATTGGACTTTCCATGGAATTGTGTTTCTGGTTGATAAAGTTATGTGAAAAAAATTAGTAGAAGCCCATACACTGAGGGACTTCACCATGGTAATTTCATACAATTCTGGGGCATGGGGGTGTATGAATCACTCAACTCGCAGTTGCAAAATCAAGATCTCCAACACTCAAATATTTTAGGACCTCCTCCAATGAGGTGTTTTTGGAATATATATATGAATCTCCACTGTGTCTCTCAACATACCCTATGTGGAACCACTTTATAAAGTTTCATGAAAATGACTTTGTTTATTAGAGGTCGGATAAAATATGTGTGGAGCTTCTACAATTTACATCACCTTTCTCATGTGACATAGTTGTGTGACCTCAAAGGATTTGCGTGTATTTTAGGAAATTTGTCCTCGGTTTTATACTTTTCACCAAAATTTCCCTATATTTTTATTTTCAGAATTTTAACTTAGAATGACCTTATATTTCAATCAATAAGTTCATTTGGGCTCTACGACTAGTCAAATCAGAGACAGTGAAATGATATAAACTCTTAGATCAGGTTTTTCATAATTAGCTCCATCATTGGCCTCACCTTTTCAGTTCAATCAAGGTAAATTTAATAAATTTATAAATTTTAAACACCTAGATAGGCTTCATGGATTTCCAAACCATGTTCCAACCATGTGCATCCAACTTCTTAGACACAAAGAACCTGTAAAATTCAACTACATAGTTTTCCAAACCATATCCTAACCATGCACTAGCCTTTACCTAATCTAGATTTGATACACATTTTCTAGGGAACTCTTCAGGGTTTGAAAAAAAAGCATAGAATCCATAGAGAAAAAAATATCACCATTATAGTCCCATATTCATGGGCATGACATGTTTACTCTTAACTGTGTGGGATAATAATGATTCTTCCAAAAAGCCTCTATAAACATGAAATTCCATCATGTAAACTACAAGAACTCAAAACCACTATATATAAGATAGAATTATACAAAAACAATAACACAATGACATGGGGTGGTCAAACAATCCACATTATTCCAAATTATTCCCCCAAAGGTCTTTCCAAAACAAAAGGTGATGGAAAATGAAAGATCTAAAGTGAACCTAGCTAAAAAATCAATTAACATGATTCGTTCTCAAAACCAACAACTGATATACTCAATACAATTGAATCAATCAACCACAATTTTTCCAATATCTCCAATCACAACTAAAACAGAACCATAGTAAATAAGTCATCTGAAACATTAGAGACCTAACATAGTCTCCCCACTATTTAAAATTTCTCTAAGGTAGAAAAGGAAAAATGCTAAAAACTGAATCCCCAAACAACCAAGAAACCATGATAGAAATTCTATCTCAAACCAAGAACCCTTATCATCAAAAATAAAGGAATAACTACCACATGTAGCCTATAAATAAAAATATGATATCTCACCTCAAATCATGATACATGCAGATAACCTAGGGTTAAAAACTGGGATCACACTCACATGAAACATCATAAACAATGAAAACCAAAAACCATCTATTATATCAAACCCACTAGTATTTCATACACACTATTTACCCCATAATAAAACTAATGCCTCTCTCATAACCAAGAAACAAGCACCAAAAAGGATCAACACACAAATGGGAACAACCTAAAATCCCATGTAAGGTTCACCCAAGACAATAAGTCTCAAAAAATAATAGTCACATCCACACATAAAAACACTCAAGAGGGTGGGATAGGGGGATCATTCCAAAAATTAAACAATCCATTACATAAACAATATTAAAAACCATCTAAATGAAAAATCTCAAAAAATATCCATCCACAAGATTCAAAAAAATATAATAAAAAATAAAATACTAAAATTATCACCATCTAAATAATGGTACATAAATTAGAACATTCATAAAAGGATCAAACCCAAGAAATTTTCTAAAATCCAGCATAAAAAACTTTTGAAGATAACCCAAATAGGAAAAATAGATTAAAACACACGGATACATCATAGAGGAGTTCTTAGAATTTCCTATATCCCTTCATTGTAATCACAAGAGGAATATTTTCTTCCCACAAGAAATACCCTTTTCCCCAAGTTATAGATCATCCTAATTCTGCTCCTCGCTCATTGGGTTATCCTAATATGGACTACATGGAAGTAATTTATCACCCACCATAGGATGTCTAGACTAGTTAGATTCTAATTTAATGGACACATTGAAACCCTACAGGAAAGTTGTCTAGATAGTTTCCTATATAGCCAAACCAATATTTTCATGAAGACCACCTCTAATGAAATTATATTTATTAATATCATTAACAACTAGCATCATATACAAGAATAAAAAATCTAAAAAGTGATCAATATACTCCATCACTAATCAGTCACCCTGATGAAGGCTTTTAACCCTAAGGGAATTATACTCATCTTTAGGAAAGAACCATTTGACAAATTCCATCCTAAAAATATCCCAATACATACCTTTATACAATTGTGGAGGTATCATATACTCCCACAAACATTTTCTATAATTTATAAGAAATGTCTCAAAATCTCTCAATCATGAATATTTATATTTTCCAAGAGATGTTAGAGTCATCTAAATATCTTAGAACCACTTCACCACTTCTTTTGAACCTTTATCACAACTAAAAAAGGCATATTTTTATCCAAGAATTCCAAAATGGGGTATGATCCGGAGGAAGGTTATATATCCACCACTCCACTCCGAGTATACGTAGGAATCACAATTTGATAATCTCTTTTTAACATTCTAGGAGATATACTATATGGATCAAGACACATGAAAAATAATAATGCAGGACATAAATCATAAACGAATTGATTCCATCATGAAATAGGAATGAATCCAAATAAAAAGCCATCCAATATGGAACAAAACATTCAAACCAAGAAAAGAAAATTTTCCTTTGAAACCACTATTACCCATAAATGAATTTTGAAATTCACCCTCCACCAAGGTATATGCTTGAAAATCATTCCAACAAAACTTTAAAAAAAAAGCGACCGCAATGTAATACAAACCTCCCAAACAAAGAATTCCACAAAACATTTTTTTTCAAAATTTCATTTTTCTTATAACCAATCATTTGAAGAATTATCATAAAACCCTATTTTCCATTTGAAAATACAATTTTATTTAATTAAATTCTTAAATCTATGTTTAAAAATGAACATTTCTTAAAATACCATTATTTTCTAAAAAGGGTTTTAAAACCCAAGCGTAAGAAATGAACTGCACAAGTATTAAAAAGGTATTACAAGAACCATATACACAATGGGAATCAAAACAATTATCAATACACCTTTAACAAGTGTGAATCACCTTTGGGGAGATCCAAAATCAAGAGGTTTCGAAACAGGATAAACAATAAAAAATATTTTTATGCATGTTTTGGCAACATGGGTTGGGAAACCGTGTGCCCGTCAGCAAACACACTCTATAAATAAGGAAGAATCAAGGAACTTCATGGTTTCCTAGGATATGTTTCTAATTGTACATCTTTATTTCTCCTCCATTTTCACCATGATAATAAATAAGGATCCCCAATATCACATACATACTCAGAGGGGATAAAAAAAATCAATTAACATCAGAAAAAATTGAAAACAAACACGAATTCACAATTCAAAAATAAAATTCCCTGGGTAAATTGAGGATAGGGTGAGAAATATCTAGCTATACTCTCCCCTACCTTATCACTCAATCTATGATAAACCTAGTATCTTTTATTTTAGGACATCCCCAAATAATAGGGGGATTCTTAAGTATACTTATAAACCTATGACTCAATATAAGAACTCAAAAACCTAGGTCCCACTAAGAAACTAGTGTCTAATCCCATTTTATAACGAACCATCCTTGGATTCAACTAAATTTCGTACCAAACCCATCTCGTCACAAGGATCAAAGTCTGTTCCTAGTCTCCACTGGCTAGAAACCAATGTATGGGAATCATAGGAATCAGATTGGGAATAATTTCTCCAAAATCATATATAAAAGACAATGAAATAAAATATAAATATATCTAAAATAAATAAAAAAAATATAAATAGTTCATAATAAACTAAACTTATCGAAAAAATTTACATAAATATTAACATCATCTATAAATAAGAGGATACAGCAAGGCATAATAAATAAAAATATAACCAAAAATAAAACAAAAATAAACCAATTGATTTGAGCCTAAACTAACGCTATTAAACCTTTAGTTTCTCAACACTAACAAACTTAACCCATTTTGGCCTCAATGAAAAAAAACATATCCAACTAGAAGCCTGTAACCTATAATTTATAGGCATAAGCTAAAAAACAAAGTTATTCACCAAAAACCACAGAATATATAAAATATGTTTCATCAGGTAATTACTCAATTCTAGTTTTAAAATAAAACTATAAAGTAAGATTTAAGATTATAACATATGGAAACAAAAAAAATTCCATAACTATATTTCAAAACATTTCTATTTGTTTCTCAAAACTAATCTCACATGTTTTCAAAAAAGACCCATCAACCTAAGAAATTTTGAAACTATACACTCACCTTTAACATTTCATGAAAACATAAAACTTTTTTTATTTAAATGAAAGAAGTCACTTTAAATCATTTCATATATCAAACCCATCTCAAAACTAAAACACCCATTTGAAATCCACTTTATAGCACCTAGACATGTGTTTTATTTTCAAAAAATGACTTCAAAACGTCTTTGAAAGTTTATTTTATAATTTAAATTATCCAACAGGCACAAATGTAAAACATGATGAATCATACACCATATACCACAAGGGACATATCAATATAAATGAGAAAATGTTCGATATCAATAGAAGTAGGGGAAATGATTCAAAAAAATAACTTGATATGAATCCCCTCAATCAATAACCAACTAAACAATTGAATGTTTCTTGAAATCTACCATGGGATCTCAAACATGAGAAGAATATAACCATATAAGAGTATATTAACCTATGAATAAATATATTTTTTGAGGAATCCTATATCTGATAAGATTGTTTCAAAATTTTACATTGGAAATCATAACAATATTATAAAATATGACGGTAAAATAAAGAAAAATATTTGTTTAATATAATATATATTTTTTTAATATAGATTACAATATCATTATTATTATGATTATTATGGAGGTTTTAAGTAGCTACTTGGGTGAAATAACTCGTTTACAATTACATCTTTAGTGAGTTCTAATAACCAAAAAGTTTTCATTATTTGGGTTCCTAAATGTATAATGGCGAATATAGTGGTTAACTATTAGTTATTTTAATTCAATTATATCTTTTTTAATTCATGGAATATCATTGACTAGTGCATGGGTCCTTTTGTTATTTTCAATATAGGATGATTTTTTATGATGATTAGGCACACTTTAAATAATTTTAAGAGAAGAATGATTGGATTCAGGGGAACCTTCCACTATTTTATAACAATTTATTTATTTATTTAATAGTCGGTATATCTTTAAATTTTTCAAGGTTTTAGGGTGAGTTGGTTATTTTTTAGTTGAGAAATCATTTTAGGTTTATTTAAAAAGTGGGAGAGAAATCATAATTTACTACATATTAACCTGATTTTTACTCATTTAATTATTATTTTTAATATTCTTTATTGTTTTCATTTAGGGGGTGATAATTTTTTCCATATTTCATGACCCTATTGATTTTTTTATTTTTTTAGTTTACTATTATTTGAATTATTTTTTGAATTTGTCGATATTATCATTATGATCCTTAGAAAAAGTTAGATATAGTTCTTGTTTGAAATTTTCAATTTTATTAATTATTAAAAATGAAAATGTTGAGTGGTGCATTGCCACATTATTTATTTTATTTTCTAATTTCATAACCCTATAATATTTTGATTATATTTTTATCTTATTAATGTTGATTTTTTAATTTTTATTAATATTTTTTATTATGTGTTTTGGTTATTTCATTATTAATATAGATTTATAACTAGTGATTTCTCATATTCAATGTTACAAAAAAATCTTAAGTAAATAAATTTTATGTATTCCTTAAGAATCTTAAATGACCCTTACATATTTGAAGCTGTGGAAAATTAGTTAAATAAATAACTCTTATGCGTTACATTATTTCCTATAATTTACTCTTATATATTAGTTATCTTTAAGAAAATACATTAATTAATTAAGAGTCTTACATATTCTATAGTTTACCCTTATGTATCTACAGACCAGATGGAATCTTTCTAAGTAATAACTCATATATACATTAGTAGTTGGCATTAACTGTTACATATGAAGACTACTGAAATTTTGGAAAAGTGTTTTACTTATATATATTTATAGGGATAAGTATAAAATGCTCTTATATATTTAGTTTTTTGGTAAAGTATTAGACTTTTACACATTAAGTTATTACATTTACATATTCTAGTATGAAACATTTATATAACAAATATTGGAAAAGGATATTAATTTTATGATGAAGTCTAAAGTGAGGAAGTTTATTTTACATATTGATTCAGTCTAGGATTTTTAATTTGATGTTTTATCAAAAGTTATCAGAAACAAACGTTGCACTAATTCATGGACTCTAATGTATTGAGTTTAAGAGTCGTACGTATTGATTAAAATATAGTTTCTTTAAATTTTTTAATTTATAATATATATACTTTTAAATATTAATCTAAATATAATATTACATTTTTTTTATGGTTATACTCTTTATCATATCCTATGACTGATAATGTGGGATTCGGATGTTAAAAATTAAAATGGTTAGATTTATGAAGAGGCTAAAATCTCATGATTAAATAGATTATTCAAAGTGATTAATTTCAATTATTATGGAAGAATTAATCACTGTATTATTAAGACTATGAATTATTATGTGACAAATCATACTTAACTATTCCCTAATTACAGGATTTATAGCAAATATATCAATTTTTATATTCCCATAACATGTTAGGTTTATAATTTTATATAATTAAGTTATCCATTACATAAAAATCCCATAATTTTCCATGATATAGACATTATATCACTACACGGAACACTTTATGGTTTCTTCATTTAAGACCATCATCACATATTCAGATATATATTTCATAATCATTCCTACTCATCCTTATGCACTATTAAATACATTTTGAAAACATGGAATGGATATAAAACTTATAAAGGAGTTTAAAAGGAGGATAAAATCTATTATAACATTGAAAAACATAAACACCCTTAAAATTTATTCCATTAAACAAAGAATTTTGAGCTTATAAAATAATATTAACATAGTTAAAACCTAAAATTTTGTACTTTTCAAACAAAATCTATAAAAATATTATATGAAAACAAACAACAATATGATGATCATGAATGTAACTTAGAACATCATATCGATATCACATTTTCAATGGATTAACTTAGTCATTTAATTCCAGTATCACTAGTAATGTAATAACATAACCAATTAATTAAAACATCATAAACCCATAACAGAATAACTTAACCAGTTAAATCGTACATCATATATCTAGAAAATTAATCATTACCCAATACTTTGTAGGTATATATTACGCCCAATTACAATTATATATAATGTATATGTACCGTAACATGAATAAATCACAAAAAATCTTTTATTTCACTATAAATATCATAAAAACATAATTTTTAACTTATAGTCACAAAATCTTAAGTTAACCCATAAATAGATAATGATTTTATAAAAATGGGTTAACAAATTCCCTTTTGATTGGAAAATTAAATAGAATCATAATATAGTTATAAATAGTAATATGAATATCATAAATAATATTCAAATAAAAAATTTGAGAGAGATATTTGCAAGAATATCATGAAAAAAGATTAAACTAAAGGTTGAAAAGAAAAACCTATTACCAGGAGTGGCGACACGACTTGCATGACCTCTACCCACCTATATAATTAAATAATATTCATTTTATACCTTCTATAGAACCATTTTTATTATTCCTTTTAAATCATTTATCATCATGTTTTACTCATTTACAAAATTGTTATTGTTTGCATCGATAATCCTGAGGTCAGTAAATTCATAATCTTCAAATTAGATCTGGAACTTTTGAAATGGTAAAAATAAAATTTTCAATGGTTTCATAAGCTCTATAACTGATAATTTGTTTATTCCATTTCAATCCAGAAGAAAAGTAATTCAATAAGTTATGAAATAGTTAGTTCTATGATAATATTACTTGATAATCTTTTTTATGGTTAAAAATGAATATGATTATTTATATGTGATTTCATTATTATGATGAATACATTAAAATTATATAATAATAATCATGAAATTAATTTAATATTAATTATATATTCATTCAAATTTTTTTTCATAATATAAAACAATTAAATATTTTTTTGAAAAATATATTATTATGTGAATCATTTTGAGAAAACATGTTGGACCCTTAAATGAAACATATATTTTTGTTATAAACTGAATATAATAATTTTAAATGATCATTGAGTATGTAATTTGAGAAAATATTTATGTGGCCAAGAAGAAATATGTGTGTGTGTGTGTGCGCGTGTTTTTATATATGTATGTATGTATATATTTATATATATATGTATATATATTATAAAATAAATATATTATAAAATATGTATATTATATAAAATACATGAGAAAACATTATCCCCCCTTAAAGAATTTTCTTCGTTGAAATTTTCATTAATCAATTGATAAATTAAAAGAAAATAATTTATACCTTAAACCATAATATTAGTGACTTATTATATTTTTTTGATATTACATTCATATTTTGGCATGAAGTCTATAAATCTAATAAATAAATGGTTATGTACTTGGAGGTATTTCACATTTTGAGTGAGATGAAATAGTAAAGGTCTTAGAATGAAATAAAAAATATACAATGATCTATAGTAATTTTGGATGAATGAAAAATATTTTGATGGATAAAATAGTTTCATACAGATGAGTTTCATATTCAAAAAACTTCAAAATCATTTGAAATATATTTTATTATAATAGTGATTCTTAAATAATTAATAATGTATAAGAAGGATGTGTGGGATCTTCTTCCATCCATAATGACAAGCAATCACTAATCTGTTGAAAAGAATATAATTAAAACATAAAATGGATTATTATTTTTTAAATTGATCTTAAAATGAAATTTGTTCTAGTGAGTAAATTTGATACCAAAACAAATTATCTAGTACATTATCCTTAAAAAACTTCAATATATTTAATTTCTCATGTTTGAATTAGATAATTTTATGATTTATCTACTAATTTATTCTTTCCTTGTAATTAAACCCAACAATCAGGAAATCCTAGATCACATGTTCCCTAAAAAAATCAAATTAATTGTAATATTAAAAAATATTGGACCCCAATAACCAAAAAAATTCTATACAATTTTCTTACCTAGAATAGATTAATACTTTCCCAAAATAACTTGAATAACCATGACATAAAACATTAATAAATATGGCTCAATTTGTATTCTATAAATAATCTCAATGGTTTTGACATGAAATCACACAATATCAAATAATTTTACATACCATAATCATGTAATGCTTACATATAAAAAATTTTCTAAAAAAACATTGATCATATTTTCACCAAATAACTTTTCCATCCACAAGGTTCCTTACATTTCTCAACTTATACTCCTCAAATCAATTAATCCTTTCATTGAATGGATCATAATTACCTCAACATGAAATCTTATACCAACCCTAAAAGTCACTTATCCTTGATCTGATATTCTTCCTAATACCCAATAAACATCAGCAAAAAAAATATTATTAATCACCTCAAAATCCATCAATATAATAATTTAAAAGGGGTATCTATGTATTTGAACTTATCATCACCTTTAATATTTTTAACAAATTATGGTATTCACTACTCTTAAAATGTCCTCATATAACAACCTCTAAACATATAATGTTATTTAAGTAATTCTCCATTACCAACTATGATTGATAATACTTTACTATTCCATAATTATAAAATTTATAATAAATATTTCATTTATTATATTCCCAAGAATTTTATATTTTTAATTTTATATAATTAAAATACCCTTATATAAAAATCCCATAATTTTTCAATATATGGTAATTTTCTCCAATAAACCAAATTAATTACACCTTCCTTGTTCAACCCCAAAATCTTATATATAGAGTTAAAATTTATAATCATTATTGTTTATCCTTATTACCTTTAAAAAAATTAAAAAAATGGATGTGTTTAAACTCAATAAGGTTATAAAATATGGTTAAATCCTTGGGTCATTGAAATACTTATAATACCTTGAAATAAATTCCTTATAAATGAATTTTTTATCTTCTAAAAAAACATAAACTTACATTTCAACGTAAAATCAAGTAATTTTCATAAAAATTTTTATTAAAAAATACCTAAAAACATGTGAAACAATAGAATATTCATGAATGTTACTTGGAATATCATATTCATATCACCGTTTAAATGGATTAACTTAACCAATTAATTCAAGTAACACATATTATGGAATAACATAATAGGTTAATTCCAATATAATATCTCTATAGAATAAATCAATACCCAAATAATTAGAGGGTTTTATTAAACCCACCAACCATAATATATATTTTCCAAAATTCTTAACATCAATAAAACACATTAAATGTTATATTTTAACAAAAAACTAATAAAAACATAATTTTTAACCCATAATCACAAACTCTTAAGTTAACCCCTAAAAAGAAAATGATTTTAAAATAATGGATTAAAAAATTACATATTGAGTGTAAAATGAAATTTAAGAATTAAATAATTTAAATATTAACAAGAATATTTTAAATAAAGTTTAGAGAAACTAGATGGTGGAGGAATTTTCAATAAAGTTTGAAAACATTTAAAGAAAATTTTTATAAGAAAAATCCATTAATTTGAGTCTTGACGCACCTAATATGACCTATATCCCCCTAAATAATAAAATTATATTTGTTATTTACTTGTTTCAAAACCATTAACTTTCCCTTTTCAATTAGTTTTTATCAATTTTTATTCCATTACTGTATTGTTATTATTCATGGCAGTCGTTCTGAGGTCATTCAATTCATAATCTCCCAAATACCATATTTATTGTCATAAATGTAAATATTATATATCCAATGGATACATAATCTCAAGATGTGTCATGTTTTTGTTTCCATATCATTAAAAATAAAATGAGTTCACTATTTTAAAAAAAAATAGTTTTTTTGAGAATCTTCCTTGATAAGATTATTTTTTACGGTTAAAAGTGAATATTATTATTTAGATATAATCTCATTATTATGATGGAAACCTTGAAATTACAAAATAATAATAATAAAGTTACTTTAATATTAATATTATATTCATTCATAAAAAATTTGAAAAAATATCTAATAATTAAATAATAATATTATTGTCAATTAGATAATAATAGGAAACCATTTTATAAAACATATATAACCCTTAAACAAAACATTTTTTTGTCAGAACGTAAAAATGATAATTTTAAATTTAAATTGAGTATACAATTTTAAAATATATTTATGTGACATGGATGAAATATATATATATATACACATATTATAAATTAAATATGTCATAAAACTAGTATATTATTTCAAATACTTTCATTTTCACTGATTAATGGTGAATATATAATTTATTATAATTACGCTAATTGATTTATTTCATAGGTTCTTCACATGAATATTATCATTGAATATTAGATAAATATCGGTGAGTAAGTTAATATTATTTTATTTTAATGTAATGAACAAGCATCAAGGTAGCGGACAAACACATGATTTAAACACTTAGACATTGAAGTGTTGTAATATATAGAATCTGAATTTTTTAGGCAATATCATTTCTCTATTGATTGAGATACATAATTACATTTACCATTAAGGTAAAATATTACTAATCTCACACAATAAATAAAATAAACTATATTTCATTGGTTTTAATTTTTTAATTCATTCATTATGTTATATTTTCTATCAGTGAAAAAACATTGTGTATCTTGCACACTATTTATACCTATATTAAAAGGAATGTGTTGGTAATTCTTACCTAAAAAATTTAGTACATGGGTTATACCTAATCCCACAAAGAAAGGTATGTTTTTCCTCAAATTTTAAAGGAAATTTATAGGTTTATAGAAACACTACGAAATTCTAGGTTGGGTCTTCTCCGATCAAAATTTGGGGTTTTATTTGTACTCATAAAAAGTATATTAGGGTTTTTGTCTCATAGTGTATAAGAAACATGTTGTAAAGAGTTTTCACTTTCAATAAAATGTGAAGTATCAATAGTGTATATCCAAACTCTTCAGATGAGAGTGTGAAGTGTAAATGTAGTATCATTTGGGTCTAGAAACTATAATAATTCTTCTCTTATCTTTTATTCATTAATATTCTTCTTACACACTTCACATACACTGAATTTATTATTTACTCTTAAATTTTTTTTATTTTTATTGTCCATAAAATTGGACATTATTGTTTAGATTACCCTAATTTTATTAAGTTAGAAAATTTAACTTCACATCTTGTCTCTTTACATATCTATTGTAGGACTTGACATGGAAATGCTTGTTATAATGGATTTGAGGAAATTTATGGTCATCCATAGATGAATTAAATGTGATATATTTATTTACTTTGGTCGATCTATTCTAGAATCATGAATTAATGTCCTGGGTTGTATGATATTTAAGTATCCAATGTCTTACTGATGAACAAGATTTCATAGACAAAATGATTTTATTAGTATAAATGATATTAATGGTGATCACACAAAAACCCTTTTAGGGGTTGAGTAGTATAGACATGTTCCTGAACACCACTCCTTTGTTATGGTTATAGATTAAAACCCCATAATTTTTTTCAAAACTGAAAAGGTTCACGGGGTCACACATAAAACTATATGAGTAAGTATTTCCTTGGAACAAATTGTTTGAAATAAAAATTATAAATATTACATGATAGTTTCATACAAAAAACCCAAAGGTGTTTTGGGTCTTAACGTAATATCTTTCCATAATTTATGTGACATTTTATGATAAAATCTTAAGAGTTTAATCATATTTAGTGAAAGTGAGAGATCATTTATATAACAAATCCATAAGAAATCTATCTCATTTTCGTTGTTAATGAATGTTTCCCTATTTGGGTAATATTACATACTATGTTAGTGAAGTTTTATAACATTATTATATATTAATTTAAAAAATATACATAATATAACTTTTATATCACTATATGATATGACTAATTAAGTGTAAATGATTGGGTAAATAATTTAATTAGATTACATTAAAAATAGAACCACTAAGTTTTTAGTATTATTTTGTTGATTGATGTTTGAATGATCCTATAAAATATAGGTGAAGAATTCAAATCTCCTTAGGATGTTTCTTATTTAAAGTAAATGTATGGTAAAATTTCAGTCAAGATCTATTTTTTGTACAATTTATCTCTATTATTTCCTAGTTGTGGATTGGTTATTCTTAAATATTATATTATATAGATTCATAGAGAACCTGGTTTTATGGTGGAAATATTATTGACTATTTTAATTTGTGGTTCATATTAGTCTATGGTTTCCAATGAAAGAAATTATCATTTAGTTGGTACGTACAGTCTTTAAAGAATCACAATTAAGAAGAATGTTTTGTATTAAACAGAATTATCTGTGTTTATAGTATATGAAATTTTATCTTTATTAGTTCCTTTCCCAAATGATCATTGTTGGTTTTTATATTTATCATTATTTTGTTCAACATATATTAGTTCTCTAAATCCTAAAAAATATAACTAGTTTAGATTTTTAATTTATCTATTGATAACCCAATTGAATGTTTAAATAGTTGAAATTCATCCATTAAGATGTTTACAAACAAGTATTTTTTTACCATAAGGGTCAATTATGTCATATATTTTAATCATTATACCAAACCTTTGGAATTATGACATGTGATGATTGTAACACCTAAACCCTAACCACCTCATCGGTACCAAAATGACACATGAGCTCATGTGTTCCTCCATGTATTTAAGAGTTTGTTGACTACAGGTGAGTTCCAAAGGAATATTATGGGGTTATTATGCCCTCAATACCAAGTAAACATCATATTATAATAATATAAGTGATATAATAACACAACAAACAATGAATAAATAAATAAGTCATCAGGGTAAAGAATACACAATAAGTACCAACCCATGTAATAACAATATGACATGTAAAACACATAAACCAAAACTATGTAAAGGAATCCCCATGGGCAGTGGATCAATGTATGGGGTAAGTGTACTAAATAAAATCAACAACAACCATCCATCCTTAATTGATTCTTGGAGTGACCACATACTTCTGCTTAACCAGTTCAAGTATCCACCATAGATCCCTTTCCCATCACCGAATCCCAAGTCATGAAATATATAATCACACTAAAATTATCAAATACAGTGTGAGTACAAGATCTGGTAGGATACCACCATTAGTCCTTAACATAAGTGAATAACATGTATTGATTCATTCCTTGAAAATAAATAGATCGCATATGTGTATCTACTATATTATACAATCATAACACACAATTCTAGTCCTTAGAGACTAACTCTACCTTTTTTGGCTCTATGATAAAGGGAACATTAAAAATAAATGTCTAACACATTCCACTTTGAAGGGATTTCTCTAAAATATTTTTGAAAAATCTTGTGGGATGGGATATCCCATGTACATGATGACCTCTTTGCAGACACATCCATATTAAGGGGATAGTCTATATAGACAAACATGCATGCTCAGTAGTAAGAGACATAGGAACTACACATGAAATATATAAAGATACCATATGATATATCAAGAATCATTTCACATAATGAAATAGTCACATCCATAAAAAAATACATATGAGAAAACATCAAACATTGGTTTCATAGGATACCAATGCAAACAAAACAATCTTTCTAAGAACCCATATAAACATGTATTAATGATAAGTATAACTAACTCCTGAATGTAAATTCCAAGATAATGTTCATTAAGAGCGTCATCTCAAAAACCATGTTCTCATGCCAATTGAATAAAGATCTTTATTCCTAGAATTCATAGAACCGATTACAACAAGGTGTGACAAAGGTAATGGGATGAGATTCAAGAGCGGAAATAAAAAGGTAAAATAATCACATTACCAACATCTAAAACTGAAAATGTTAGTCTTTATATTTAATTGTGGAAGGATGAATTTATTTTTATGAGAGACGGTGAATAGTGAGAATGGGATTTAGGATCCTATGAGTCTGAATTAAGGGGAATAGGTCTCAAACAACCAAGATTGTATCTCTTATAACAGTTAAATGAATCCAAAACCAAGGTTCTCTAGAGCCTCTAGAAAATATTCTTGAAATTGAAGAAAACAAAAACAGGATGGACATATAAATTAAAAGTGGGTAAGAACATATTAAAGTCACATTAAATACCCCCCACCCTCAATGATCACATGTGTTTCCCTTTTTAAATGGATGTGATCGAAGGATGGTGGTAATGGTATCATATATTTGAATTTCAGTTTGACCATCGAAATAGTCTACACCATGTCTTGGTCTTAGACATTTTTTTAACACACTAGCTCAAATCAGCTATCCCTACTACATGTTACCTTTAAATAATGGAATTTCCCCCACTATGACCTCCAAAATGGGAATGGTGAAGCTGCCAAAGTCGTATTCTATAATCATCTTCCCTATTCACTATAACTTGGACACAACTTTTCTAAACTATTTCCCCCTTTTTCCAATTTTACAGCAAGAAAAACCGTGTTCAAAACATCTTACGTCAAAGGGTAGTGTTGTCTATTTTAAACCAAAAGCATATAAAAACCACCTTTTAGGCTTCTAATTAACTACATCACTAAATAAACCCAAGTTTCAAGCATTATGAGGTTCAATATATCACTTCAACATGTTAGTTCTTAAATTAAAATAACCAATCAAAATGAGACTGTTACAACCCCCCCCCCCCCCCACCTCTAATGACTTCTCATCCTATATAAGTGTCTCTAGAGGTCTTCATGAACAACGTGGGCCAGTATAGTTTAATTTATATCTCTTAATCCCATGTCTCTTCTTTAATATACTCATACTACCACAAAACCAAGACAATATGAATAGTTATCCCTCGTATATGCTTATCACTTTAGTCAATAATCTGAATATTTTTCTCTATAAAAGTTATATATAGTTCCATCTCAACATCCTCATAGTTGACTACATGAACAAGATTAGGATTTTACCTCTAAAGCTATGATAAATGAAAAAAATTATACATACCTTGGTATAGTAGATGAAGGTCCAACTGATAGGAAAACCTCCAATTGTGTTCGAAGATGTTGAATAGCCCAACATACTGTGGTGTCAACATTCCTTGTTTCCTCAAACACCTATGTCTCAAAATAGAAACACTCATAAGTAATCCTTATCACTTGTAGTGTGCTCCAGGGGTTGTCTCCTTTGGTTAGAATAAGATCACTACCTATTCATAATCATAACCATCCATTTTATAATCAACTACACCCACTACGACGTCTTCAATACCACAATTAGACCAACAACTATAGAATCTCTAGCTTCATGAAATTATAACAATGAATAACACGTCTACCCATTTAGAGATTGAAATATAGATATTTAAATTAATCATTATAATTTTTTATTGTATGTGAACTCTATTAGATCTAATTGATCATCCAAATCACCCCTAAAATATAGAATACATTCTTGAAAAATATCCTCTAAATTATAGACTGTTATCTTTGACTTCCCATCAGTATAAGTATATAATGATTTACTCAGCTTCAACTGATCCCCCATTACCTTCTATAATCCTTTATAAAACTGAAAAATAAATCAAGTGTCACTTTCAGATACCAAGATCTAATATTCTTCATGTAGTTGTATGATCTCCCAAAAACATTTATTTCAAATCTCATCCACTAAGTTAGTGTACTGGATTTGTATGAAGTGATCCACCTTGGTCAATTGATCCACTACCTCCCATATAGTGTCTTGACCTCTTCGGGTCCTAGGTAACCCCATCATGAATTGCATCATGACCTCACCCACTTCCTTACATGCAATAGAAGTGGCTAGAGTAACCCTCTAGGTATATGATACTCATCCTTAATCCTATGAAAATTCAGTCATCGGGTGAAAAAGTCTAAAATATATGCTTTCATAATGGGATACAAATTTTTTTTGACATCATAATTATTTTGGTTGACCATGGGTTCATTTTTCACTTCAAATCATTATAATATCCCATTATCTCCTCTCTCATGGAAGAAGGAACCATCACCCTACCCTAAAATATAATTATACCACAATTTTCTAATACCCAACCTCGAATTGAACCATTCATTATAAACTTCTCACATATCACTACACACTTTGGATCAAGCTCATAACATGCCTTCACTCATTCAACCAATGAAAACTTGATCATGAAGGGTGTACAAAATAATTCCCCTTGATCCTTGGTTACACCGACCTACCTTTCTTCATGTAATTTCATATGCTTATAACCTACTTCTGAATTACTCTCTTCCACTTCCCATATCTTCTCTCTAATTGAATATGAAACCACATTTCATTTCCAATTATCATAGTCTATTTAAAATAAAAATATCTAAAAGTATTCTACCCAGCTACTTAGATGAAGATTCAGTTCATGTTGGGAGAAAATATACTATATACTCTTGTCATCTATATACACAAAAAGTCACTCACTAATGAGATGGTGTCCCCAAAATTTCAGTGCATGAAGCATAGATTCCGAATATATTTCATGAACAGTGTATTTATTCCAATAGGTCCATAGCTTACATAACCCATACTCAACTACCTTATCCCCTAACATCATAATTAATCTCAGGATAATGCTAGATGCATCATCACACACATTGTACTCAACTTCACCCTCAGTAAGAACCAAGATCAGAGCCAATTTCAACCTCTTATTAAACTCTAATAAGGACTCTCCACACTAATCTATCCATTCAAACCTAACCCCCGTATTGATTAGTGTGTTCATAGGAAATTCTAGTCGAGAGAGTTTATTAATGAACCTCTAATGGTACCCTTCCAACCTAAGGAAACATTGTATCTAGTAAACGTTCCACAATCATTACCAACACATAATTTCATATAATATCTCAAAATAAGATAATATTATTGTTTGAGAAATCACACGCCCAATAAAGTTCACCTCCTATATCCAAAAGTGACTCTTTGTATACTTGGAGTAGGTTCAGTATTCTAGAAGCATACTCAATATTATCTCTAGGTGTATAGAATATGATTCCAATTTTTGGAATATATTTGGATGTAATTAATAAATACAACCGTGATAGAGTCCAAGTATGGGGTACAAATATTATTCATTTGAGTTGTGAAAACTTATGGAGCATCCATCAGTCCAAAGGGAACAATGAGATACTTATACAACTAATTCCTTCTCTTAAACCCTATCTTAAATATGTCTTCTTCTATAACACTTAGTGGATGGTATCCTAAATATAAATAAATCCTTGAAACTATTGGGATCCTCTTAATTAATTATAAAATTCTTCAATTCTTGGAAATCACTACCTTTTTTTCATAGTGATCTGATTCAAAATTTGGTAGTCTACACTATGTCAAAGAATTACATCTTCCTTCATGAAAAAAACACCATAGCACCCTAATGGTATGTTCTTGATCTGATGAATCCCTTATCCTTAGGATCATTAAGTTCTACCTTGATCTCTTTCAGCTCATTTATTTTTTATTTGTTATGGTGGAATCAATATAGGTTACGCCCTAAATTTGAGATTGATCTCAAACTCAACTCTTATGAGTAGAGGTAACCTTGAGAAATAATCTAGAAATACATATTAGTATATGTACCCCTTGGTAGTAAAATAAGAGGTAAAACCATCTATTACACTATAATTATCATAATAACCACCTATATTGAAAAGTCTTTTCTCTGACGAGGATCAATTTTTCCTCTTCTTGCCTCAACATCCCAATCTCTGGTCAATGTGAACTTCTACCCTTTTTAAAATGTAATGGTTAATCATCAATAATAATAATAAATGAGTGCATAGTATTTGGTTGACTGTTATAGGCCAAGGATCACAAAAAAACTTGTTATCTCTAGAATTTTATGGTTCCAAATATGCACGATGTGAGAAACTACCATAGGACATTCTAAACATATATGAATATGATACACTTTCTTTCCTTTGGTTGTATCGATAGATAATAGATACGAATAGAATTTTACTAGTATGTCTAACCCATAAATAACATGATACTATATGAATGAATGTTATACATTAAAATCAAACAAAGTAACATGTAAGGTAGACTAAATTATGACTATACCTCAAACTATTAAAGGACACTATCCACTATTAGGCAAATCCTGATAAACTTCATATTCACTTCTATCCACAACTCCATGATTTACCAGAGGCTAATGATTCACTTCATTCACCAACATATGTGGGGTCTGTGCCTACTTTTGAGGTCATGTAATCAAACAAAAAACTAACTTTGATGTGTGAATCCACGATTCCCTATCACTAAATCGCTTTAGATTCCCAATCTTTCCAGACTGGTGAAATGTATTGAGATAAAGGTTATAGTAATTAGATAGTGACATTTTCCTCCCACAATTATAGATCATAGTAAATTCATCTATCACAGAGGTAGTTGAGGAGAATATTCTATGCTCTGATGGTAAACCATCTCCCTGACACCCATCCTCTAACATCCTCTTTTTATTCATATAATAAGAAAATATTTTTATTCTAATGAAAACTCTAGTTGATCCATTGGAAACTAGAATAATACCTACAACTCTATCTTCCTCGATTCTATTCTATATCATCTTCTCCTTACAAAGAACTATAACATAGGTCATCAGATCAAAGTTCCTAGATTATCATTTAGCTCCATATGAAGACTAATCTCAAACTTTTTTCCTTCAATGCCTCATTCCCTACTAAAAGAGTAGAAAAGTGAATAAACTATTTAAAGCATGATGAATAGGAAGACACTTTCATTACCCCCTACTATACATCCATGAAATCTTATTAACATTCTAGATTCAATGTGTTAAAAAATATCTCCTTGAAAATTAGGTCATTAATGGTCGTTCATGTCATCCTTTCACATCCACTAGATTGAATAATAACATCCCACCATTATCCAGTATCTCCATGAAATATAAAGGTCACAAGATTAACCATCATGTTATCTAGGGTATCCATAAGATCAAAGATCATCTTAATGATTCATATATTGTCCTCTGTATCCTAGGGGCCTCTAGATCCCATAAATGATGGGGTTGTTGGATCTATATATCCTTATCATAATCTACCATCATCATCCCATCCTTGTGGGATCCTCCTCCTTGAAGAGGAACTATTCGAAAGAGTCACTATTATGGTGGTTTCATAGCTTTACCCATTGGAGAATCCAAGGGGCATAATCAGATACATCCTCCTGAACAAAAAGTGGTGCCACTGAATGTATAAGAGATCTATGAAGTGGAATTTCCTGAACTGACATATTAAACATTATAGAAGGACAATAGCTAAAACAATAATATATATAAAATATCATTGGAATAGAAAATTATTTACAATAATGATTATCCTAGAGGGTACAAAAAATAATAATAACCCCCTAAGAACTACCTAGATTTTAAGACAAGACTTTGATACCTACACATTAGCCATGGCCATATATACACACTCAAGAATAGAATACTAAGGCTTAAATAAAAGAAATAAATAAATAATACCCAAATAATAATATATCATAATTTTGAAATGAATTTAGTTATTTGGGAACTATCCAATTTAAGAAACATGAATATTCCAGGTGATCCAACATGCCTAAAAAAAATACATGAATTCACACAAAATACCATAAATCAGTGTACCATAATCTTTTGAACCATATGAGGTGAATTTAAATCAAAGCTAATTTCACACAATAAGAGCATAAATTCCCAATTTACGTAAATTTTGAGGTCCACTATACAATGTTTTCCAAACACTGACATAGTTACTATACTTAATTACCAAACATCTTATCTATTATCTACATTATCTTAAATCATTTTAATGGTAAGGAATGAGTTATTGAACCTGGTTATTTGATGCCATTTTGTAACACTACTACCTGAATTATCTAGAATATAGATTAATTACACACACACTCATGTGAACCTCTATCTATGAAAGAAGATTCAAACTAGCAGTGAGGGACAAATAAAAATCATATTGAGACTATTCCCTTGATACTAGGTAAACATTAGAGTACAAAAATAGAATTGATACAATAAAATAAAAAAAATGAATAAATAAATAAATCATCATGGAATCCCTGAACATAGTAAGTACAAACCCATAGCGTAACATTATGAAATGTGAGACAAATAAACCAAAACTATGAAAATTAATCCCCATATGTGGTGGATCAATATATGAGGTAACACAACTAAATAAAATAAATAACAAACATCCATCATAAAGTTCATCCTGTAGCTCATGCATCCTCCTGGTAAAAATGTTCAACATTCCACCATAGGGTTCTTTCCATTCATCAGATCCCTGGTTATGAAATCTTCAAATTCTATAAAATTCTAGAGTATAGTGTGACTAAAAGACTTGATTGGATACCACCAATAGTCCTCATCAAAATTTCATAAGATATAAAAGTTTATTCTTGGAAAATAAACAAATACTATATATGAAATAGTTATATTATACAAGAATAATGTATATGCAATGTCCTTAGAGATTGTATCTACCTTCTTTGGATCTATATTGGAAGCAATGTCATCCAACTATTTCTAACACATCCTCCTTAAAAGGGATAGACAGAAAACACATTTGACACATCTTGTAGGATGGTATAGCCCATGTGCATACCAACCTCTCATTTGACACATCCACCACAGGGGGATAGTCCAAATGTCCCAACCTACATGCTTAAATATAAGATATAGAGGAATAAAACATGCAATATACACATATACAAGTTCAAAAATCAAACATAATTCCACATAAAGAATGAGTCATAGCCATAAACAAAGGTTATAGGATGATATTTATGAGGGAGCAAGTTGAGGGTGGAACAACCACATACCCAACATATAAAACTAATAACAACAATATTCAAATTTGATTGGTGAAGTTTACTTTCATTTCACTAGGGATATAGAACAAAGTAAAGAGGGTATAGGAAATTATGAGTTTGAATCAATGGAAGAATTTCTCAAGCCACCAAGATCAGATCTCCTAGAAACTACTAATGAATTCAAAAAATATGTTCTCCGTGGTGTTTATAAATTCATTTGGAAATTAGGGAAACCCCCAAGGGGAAGGAAAAATCATTTAAAATGTGGTAAGAACCAATTAAAATCTCACTAAATACCCAACTAAATGATTTCACATGTTTCCCCTTTGAAATTAATTAATCCAAGAATGGATTTGATGGTTCAATAGTTAAAATTATAGTTTGACCACTAGAATGGCCTTCACTACGTCTTGGCATTCGTCACGGTGTTCTTGAACACACCATCTCAAAATGGCTATCCCTATAGTGTGTTTCCTTTCAACAAGATGTTTTCCCTAAAAATTCCCTATAAAATTGGTATGGTGAGGCTACCCAATTTATATCCCATATATACCTTCTCTAAGATCCATGCCTTGGATACAATATGAAAAAGTCATTTTCCCTTTTCTAGTTTTACACATAGGAAACCACATTAAAAACGGCTTGCGCTAGGGCATGTTGTAGGTTGTTTTGAACAAAAAAATATTCTAGAACCCCATTTTAGGATTCTAATCAAATAAATCAGTAACTAAACCCAATATTAAACCATTATAAGGTTTAAAACAATACATTAATGTGTTATTTATTTCTATAAGATCTCATGTTTTATGAGTTGGAAAATTTGGAATGAATTTTAATTTTCATTTACCAGACAAATCAAATCTTGATAGGATATATATAATGGAATTATAATTGGTTTAATTCATCAAAGTGATTTTTTTAGATGTGGAGTGAGGCTTAGAATGTGGTTCATAGGTTTCAAAATAATCAAATGGGTTTGGAAATAGAATTCATTATTTTGGAAAATTGCATCCTTGGACAAAAATATAGTGCTAACGATGACGCCTAACCATGTGTATCAATTTACATAGGCACATAGGTTGAGTAGCAACATATAAGGCTATGGAAGATTGAGCAGGTCTATATAATTAATTACTGACATGTTACATGATTGGTGTATTCCATGTTAACCCATAAAAAATAACTCTTCAAGGTAGAGCGGTTAGAGGTAGAGCCAACTACGTGGTTAGCACATGGTATGGCCAACCATGTGTCCAAACCATGCATCCCTTTAAAAAGTTTGAAATTTTCTTTTTTCACCTATAATATTTATGAGTTTAGTCCACTCTTTTCTTCCCTTTTCCTTCTTTACATGATATGAACTTCATATTCTCTTATTCCCTTCTTCAACCTCCATCAAGGGGGTGTTCTTAGTGGACTTCCATGGAAATTTGTGGTATGATTTCTCCTTAGGTATCCCCTCTCTCTCTCTCTCTCATCCTACCTTTTTTCTAACGTTTTGGTTCCCCAATTAGGGGATCAAATTTTGACTCCAGAAGGGCATAGAGGAAATGGATACTAGTGATGGATCTTTTTCTCTGCTTAGGAATAGGGTGACCTAGGAGGATATCTACATTAATCTGTATGATGTTTAATTGAGTTTTGTTTTCATGGTGAATTTATAAAGTTTTAAATTGTTTTGGTGTTTTTTTGGATGTTTTTTATTAGGTCTTATACTAATTCAAGGTTGAGTATGTGTCATGGGTTATTGGTGAGTTTTAGGAAGCATTTCGAATACAACAAGATTGGTTGGTTAGGTTTTGATATTTATGTATTTATAGTTTTTAAATTGCATATATATTGTTGAAACCACTTAATTAATTATAATTTAATTATAATAAATTAACTCTTGGTGGTTTTCCTATGATATTAGACCTTTTTATGTCTCAGGTGATCTTGGATGGGCCTTGCTAGCTATTTTTAGCCGTTAGAAGATAAATGAAAAGATTCTTATAAGGTAAGTAGCATGTCATACATTCCCTTTGGTATTTATGAATGTTTGTGATAATATGAGAATTCTTGAGATCCCACCTAAGGTATATCCTCAATTTTACATTTTTTCCATTATCATATTAATTAAATTAAGTTGGTTGATTAAAATTGATGAATTCCAGAGGCCACTATTAAACCCTGTGTTCTAGATTCATGAATTGTACATCGTGGTTGAGACCAATACCCTTGAGTAACTGAGTAGTCTCTAGGAAAATTAGGAAGGTAGGCTACACTCTCACATCTGTGATTTTATTTTGAGGTAATATATTGTTAATTTTTCGTTTGGTATTATCATTGGGTTTCCCACTAAGATTTTGGTAAAACATTTAGATTTTGGGCTTGATGGTAGGTGGCTCATGGTTGGCACACAGTTAGGTGAAACTATGTGCCCTCGCCTAGGAAAGTGTGTGTTAAAGTTCCATTTTGGATAGTGTTGAACTCATACTTAGCACATGGTTTGGAAATTTTGTGGCTTGTTCCTCTTGGAAAGTTTGGGATTCACAATTTCCCCATGGTTCAGAAACCAATGTGGTCAAGCCGTGTGCCTTTTCTAGGTCATTAAGTAGTTAAAAATTACATTTCTACCCTCTATGACATTAAACCTAATTCACCTATCATTCGCCCAATTAAGTATTTTCATACATGGAACTTTCCTCCAAGTTTTCTTATACCTCTTAAGCCTCAATACTCTGGTGTTTTTACCCCAGTTCATCAAGGAAACATCATGTGAGTCATTTCCACCTTGATTTATCCCTCTTTTTAGGGTTCTTCTTCCCTCCTTGAGTTTTTTATCTTCCAATGGGTTGTTTGACCTAAAGAGGATATATTTTTTTTGGGTAAAATATTGATTTTTATTGTTCAATGTTTCCTTGATAGAGTCTTATGGTGGTGCGGTTGTGGTTTCAAACTAATTTCCTGAAATTTACAACTGTGAGTTATGTGATTACATCATTTTACATTATTAAATGGGTAAATCTTTCCTACCTTAGTATTTAAATATGTTCTATGTATTATTTTGTGGTGTGAAACATGTATTTCAAAAATTTTGGGATTAAAATGTGGTGAAAATGAGTTTTCTAAATGAAAGTGGTTATGTTTCATGTGTTATTTGTTTTAGTGCACCTTGAATATTTTATATTCCTTATGTGGAAGGTTTGAAATTTGCTTTCAAATATATTTAAAGGTATGAATGTGTTGAAAGTGGATTTCCCAAGAGAAATAAATTTTTGTTGCATGTGGGATTCATTATTGTGAACATTAAATAATTATTTGGATTGTGAATAATGCTATAAAATGGAATTTTGTGAATATGAATTGGAAAGGGGGTTTTACCATGGAAAGGGTTGTATTTCATATGTGACCTTCATTTTCTATTTCCAAATAGTTTTCTAAATTGTGCAAGTTGTGTGAAATGTATTTCCAAATGGGGTTGGTGTGAGTGAAAAAATGGAAAGTGGTTTTTTTACAGAAATGGGTGGTTTCCATGTGTGTTTTGATCATTGTATTAATGTGTAAATGTGAAAGTGGTGATTTCCTTATGTTCTTATGATGCTTGGAATTTTAATGTGAAATGATGATTTTTTGTGATATGAGAAATGGAATTTTTGCACAAAGGGAATCCAAGGTGTTCTATTTGGGAGAAATATAACTAATATGCTAGACAATTCTGAAGTGGATAAGGCCTATATTAGTCTAGAAGTATTAGAGATTACAACACTAAATAAATATGTTATATGATTAGAGACCCCTAGACCTTTGGATGTGTTCCCCTATAGCGTCTTGTGCATAGGAAAACTATTGGTTTTGGATTATGATATGGAGACCATTAGACCTTGGGATGGGATCCCCTCAAATAAATCATGCATGGTAATAATGTTTGTAGTTGATTTTGAGTATTTTGATACTGATGTATGAGGCTCATAGTGTCTCACTTATGCTATTTACCCATAGGGATTTTTACATGGTTCTGTCTTATGAAAATATGCTTAAGTGATGCAGTGCTATCCTTCATTATATAGTAGACCTTGTGTACATTTGTATTTAAGTAGTGCTTATTTGTTAAAAGTATTTCCTTAAAAGTGCTTCTTAAGAATGTTTTCCTTAATAGGTTTTCTTGGAAATGTTTCAAATCTACCTACAGAAATTTTCTTGTTGTTTTTTATTCTAATTTTATAGCATGAAATCATTCTTTTGTATAGAATCCTACTAGGCTTTGGATCACACCCTAAATATACATTTTGGTGTATATAGTCTTTGTAATGTATAACCCAGGTAAAGGGAAGATATGTCATGGTGGTGATAGTGGACCGGGTTGCTATTCTTCCACTTCTTTCAGGTGTTGGTGGTGGTGGATTGAGGATGAAGTACCTCTTATTGCATGGAATTTTTTGGGATACTTATATTGTCCCCATTCCATTGATGTACTTTTGGTTTTTTTTCAAGTTGTAAACTTGAATCTAAAAATCATCGTACCTCGTTTGGTTATGGTTATCACTATTGTGGTGTTAATTCTCATTGGTTATTTATAATTATATAAATGGTTAAAATCATACCCAAAGTGTATTTGTTGATACCCAGGAACTGGTTTCCAGCCTGTGGGGATCAGGAATGCCCTTCAGGCCATTCCATGGACTGAGGTAGGTGTCAGGATCGATGGCATCCTGGATTGGTTCTTGACAAGATGGTACTGGAGGAGGTTTAACTTTTTTTGGGTAAATCTATTTGGGGAATGAGTCTAGATAGACCAAAGCTATGGTTTTGGGGGATTGATGTTATAGTTTATAATTGGGTATTTAGAAAACACACCTTGTGATAGGGCATGATTCATTATGGGATGTTGATATTAGGTTGGAATTATCCTTCAGGTGAGATGTATAGGTTGCAGACTATATATGGACATTGGGAGGGTGTGGTATGGTTTGGTTGGATTATTATTATTATGGATTTGGTTATGCTATTATTTTAAGTGTTTGAGATTTTTTTTGTTGAAGATATTCAAAATGAGTGTTTATGGTCTTTTCTTTTGATTTTTTCTTCAAGTATTAAAATGCATCCTCGGATAATTCTTGGGTGACCACGGGAAGAGGCTAGAGAGAGTTCTCCCTCACCAACTGATCAAAGGTTAGTGGAAGCAGTGGTTCAGGCTATCCTATATTTGGGTCAAGGAGTGGGTGCTAGTCCTTTTTAGGTTAGGGAATCCAAACCAGATCATGGAAGGGAAAAGGCCTAGGAGTTTCCCAAGAACAAGCCTCCTCCTTTCCAAGGTAGCTTAAAACCTTATAAAGAATATGAGTGGCTTGATAAAATAGAGATAATTTTCCATTTTCTTAATGCTCTTGAGGTAGTCATAGTGAAGTGATCTATGTTTCTATTGAATGTACCTAGTTGGAAGTGGTGGGAATCAATGGTGAAATATAGGAAGCATGAGAAGATGGGTTGTAAGGACTTCAAGGCCATTTTCAATGAGTAGTTTTTTCCTAATATTTTTTTCCTTTACTAGGTCTAGGGAGTTTTTAGAGATTTTCCATATAGATCATTCTATGTTAGAATATTCCAACCCCTATGTAGATTTAGTTCGGTATGCACCCAAGATCGTTTCTAATGAGAAAACGAAGGATCAAAAGTTAGAGATGAGTTTGTGGTTAGAAATCCAATCTCATGTTTTTTATTAAACCTAAAAACCTATACTGAGGTGGTCAATTTTCCATGATGGTAGAAATTGATTGTGGAAGCAAGTCTGATTTCCCTATAATAGTATCAGTGGTGTGAAGTGGTATTTCTTATAAGAATAAGATTAAGTGGGATGAGTAGGTGAATAAGGGAGGAGGTAGTTCAATCCATCCTTCCTGGCTATCTTCATCCATTACTTATGATGCTGGGTCAATTTTGTGTTATAAGTGCGGGAAGGTAGGACACATGTGACTAGTGTGTTCATCTCTACCTAGGACTGTTCAATGTGTTGAGTTATGGGGAAAATCCAACGATTTTGTAAAGTTCCATGCTCATATCATAGTGGATCTTGATTTGTGGATTCTAAGGGGATTTCAGCCCAATCAAAATTGTCCAAGATAGTGGGTTCTTAGTTTAGTGGTCATGGAAGCAAGGATGGATCATATTCTAGGTAGAGTTAGTTCAGGGTAGATTCGTAGGACAATGGTCATTCTTTTTTATAGGTTGAGCCGAGGAAACTTTATGCAGTGGATCAGGTGCGAGTAGAATCAGATGAAGGTCATGTGACAGTTCAAGGTATCAGTCTTATGCATCATCTTTAGATATTGTTATTTTTTATACTAGTTTTCTAGTTTTTTATTTCTTCTCATCATATGGATGTGTTAAATTTTCTAACTGATCTTATTCCATATACAATGGAGTTGGTATCACCTCTGGGCATGAAGCAAGAGTGAGGTTTCATGTGTCAATCTTACGCACTTACCATGTGAGGGGTTGAGTTGGAATGGGATTTTTTGGTTTTTGAAATAAACTCTTTTGACATAATCCTTGATATAGATTGGATTGTGTGTTTTTAAGTTCACATCAATTTCTATAGGTAGTGGGTGTGTTTTGTGTAACCTAATGGAATCACCCATGTTTTTCATGGTGAATGGGAACCTCAGTTAGTATTTACTGGACCTACACTTTCAGAAATGGGTTACCTCATTTTTAGATCTTTTCTCTCATGTTGGAAGATGATGATGGTGTTATTGAGGGTTAATTACCTCCTATGGTGGATGATCTCCAATAGGTTTCTTCATATGATTTCTTGAGTTTTCCTCTAGAGTGGGATGTGGAGTTCACTATTGAATTGGTGTTGTGAGAGAAATGGATATATATTCCCTTATATCATATATATCCCATAGAGTTGAGGGAACTAAAGGTACAAATGGAAAATTTTGAACTGAAAGGATTCATTCTCCTAAGCATCTCGCCTTAGGTCACCCCATTTCTGTTTTTGAAAAAGGGGAATAGATCTCTCTGGTTGTACATTGATTACCAAAAAATGAAAATGGTAATAAACAATAACAAGTATCCTTCACCCCATATTGATGACATTTTCGATCAACTTAAGGGGGTCATGGTGGTTCTAAATTATTGATTTGTATTCCAGGTGTCATCAAGACAATATTAGAGAGGTAGATGTTCTAAAAACAGCCTTTTAAAGTAGGTATAAACATTTTATGTACTTGGTCATGACTTTTGGGTTGAAAAATGATCCAGCAGTCTTTATGGCCCTTATGAACAGGGTGTTGCAGTATTATCTTGATTCCTTTGTTATGGTATTTGTGAATGATATCTTGGTCTATTTCAAAACAGAGGAGAAGCATGAGAGGTATTTGAGAATTGTGCTAAGCACCCTTCAGAATCATCATCTCTATGAAAATTTTTCTAGTGCACATTCTAGATCAGAGAGGTGAAGTTTCTATGCAATGTGATATTAGAGAAAGGGGTTTGGGTGGAATACAAGAAGATCAGCGCAGTGATTTTGTGGGAACAATTGAAGAATGTTTTTGAAATTAAAAGCTTTTTGTAACACCCAAAAAATCATGAATAAAATTTCCTTTGATTCATTTAATTAAATGTATTATGGATATAGAAAACACATGATCTATTTTGTTATTATTTGGGTTTAAATGACCATTATGTATTATTACCATTGATAATATAGCCATCTAACAGTGATCACATGACTGATATAAATTTAATGTTTTTAAAAATAATTCTTTACACACAGCCAAATGGGAGGATGGCCTTATCCAGTAGACTCGGGCAGTATGAAACTCATTTGTCGGAGCATAGAAAGGAGTTATAATCACTAGGATTTTTTATTGAACAAGCCCAAGTTGAGCTTCAACACGTTAAGCTTAAATGGAATCTCCTATCATATAATTTCAAGTTAATAATTATTACCACCCGAACTATGTTATCTGATTCACCTCATGAGTCTGTCACCATCGCACAAATTACCCTTAGGTCTTATGTGAGTGTTATAAGGGTTTATGTAATAAGTCATTAGTTACTTATTGTGTAATCCCTTTTTATAAATAAAATTCGTATTCCATCAATTCCTTTATGAGAATAGTTTTTCTTTAAAATATATAATGAATTAGATAAATTGATTCATTGGTTAAAATGGTGCTTTTTAGAAATATAAAAATTATGATATTAAACTAAGGTTTTATTAATATTATTATTATAATAGTATTATAATAACACTCCTTTTAATTATAAGTGATGATTATATTTATTCCTTATAGTTTTTACTCTATAAATGATAAAGTATCCAGTTTGATAAGAATTATATTTTCATACGATAAAACTGAAATAGTATTTTTAATTAAAGAATTAATTTTGATGAATTAATGATTTTTTGGAATAAATATTATTATATAATTTTTATTAAATATAAATGATTGTATAATTTTTATGAATTCAAATGTATCTTTTATTATGGTTTGGAAAGTGTTTTTGTCAAAACCCATCAACTTTCAATAAATTACGGTTTTTATTATAAAAGTGAAAATTCACATATTAGGAAAATTAATTAGATAAAATGAATATTATTTTTGGAATCATGATATTTAAATTATCTAACGGTCAATTTTTTATAATTTTCTAAGACAATTAAATTTTTAGGTAAAAATTAAATACCATATAAATATATAATGTGTTTTATAAAATGATAATGAACCAATAGTGATGTAATAAAATATTATAAAAGGGATATTAATCCAATATATTTTTCACCTTTAAAATAATGTGATTTTATATTTGTTTGACTAATTTTATAATGCCTTAATGGACCCTCCAAGACTTAAAAAAATATATTAACATCATTAAATGATTTCCTTCAGATTGTGACTCAACTCCACATAAGCAAGCCTAATATTTTAATAATTTCTTCCTTTGGACTTATAAAATAATGATTTCAAATCCCCTTTTGGAAAAACCATTTACAAAAACCATGGTATGTTTTTTGGTTATTAATACTTAATTATATTGATTCCAAAACCTAAGTTTGTGAAATATTAAAGAATTCCCCTCTAATTTCCTATATAAACCCACACAAGATCCCACTTCTCTTCACTCAAAATATTTCTATCATGTCCCTACTCTACCTGTCTCTCTGTAGAATCCTCCCAAGGTTCCCCAAGCTCTAAATAATTCCCTCCTCGAGCTCTTGAAGTCACACACTCAAGTAAGGGATCTTCCACCCTCCTCTTTTATCAAGAACTCTTCTCATGTTATGTATCTTAATTTATTTTATTACTATTTTGGGATATGTGATTAAATATCATCCACACATCCCATTTTATGTATAAATTATGAGATCCCCTTTCACTCTCATTTATCCCTCTTATGAACCCTTATGTACACTCGTTACCATACCGAATTTTTGTAAGGGATTTCTTGATTTCTCATTTTTGTTCAAGTTTCATTATGTATCTATGCCCTTTTACTTTCAATTAAAAATATTGGGATATGACTTATCACTTCCCCCACACTTCCCTCTTTATGTTTTTAATGATTAGAGACCTCTTTCTCTCTCATTAATCCCTCTCATGTACACCCATTACCATGCACAAATTTCATAAGAGTTATTCTATTTCTCCTCTTTCTTCAAGTTTCATTATTATGTTATGCCTTCTATTTCAAAATTCCATGTGTTAGGACATTTATATATATGACCCAATTAATTTCCATTTCATGTACATATTATTATATATCCATTTCTCTTCCATCAACCATTTTTATGAATTATTATGTCTTGTCATTATGTTGCTGAAATGGCTCCCTGATTGTTTATGCTAAAATAATCATGTAGTGAATACCATGACCATTTATCTATCAAGGGTATTCACCTTTATGCACATATACTTGTTGATTATATAGTTTCAAGTATATATTCTACATTCCATTTTTATGTAATAAATGATGTTGTTGAATAGTTCCATTTTATATGATCCATGTGGCACACTTATTCATAAAATGAAATGTTTATAAAGGGTGCAGCCTGATAGCACTTTAATGCATTGGGTAATGTTTAGTATCATGATATGTCATTTGAAATGAGGGTTTACTCATGATAACTCATGTTCAGTGAGGTTTTACTCATGCTAATTCATGTGCAATGAGGTTTTACTCATGCTAATCCATGTATAATGAGCCTTGGATTTTTCTAATCTCATGTTGAATGTTGTCACCACATTTCCATGATATGATAATCATGCTATATCACACGTTTATGTTCATGTTTCTCTTATGATCCATCGATATTCCTATTTCCTAACCTGTACTGTATTATTAATTTTATGCCTTACTTACTCCCTTATTGGGATTTATATCTCACAGGTTTCTTTTGTATGTCCCCAGGTTATCTCATGAAATGTTAAGAATGAAGGAATGTTGTGGTCATGTAAAAGAAGTTTTCAATAAATATGTTGTATCTTATGTCTTAATTTTTCATTTAATGTTCCTAATTTACTAATACACTATACCTATCGATCCACGAAGTTGTCTTAAGTGAATTTTTAGGTAATAAATCATGTTTAAATGTGTAATAATGAGAAGGGTTTTTATTGTTGGTATTAGATGATTGGTTTAGTTTCTTTTGGGATTGATATTAGAAAACCCTAGTCATATCCTTAAGAATAAGACTATGTATAATAAAAACATCAATAAATTTTGGTGATTATAGAGTAAGTGGTTTATCAAGAAAATACATCCCTGTCTAGATACAAACAAGTAGAGGTGGCTCTGGCACAGATGTATCTAGAGGTAAAATCCAAAAAC
This sequence comes from Viscum album, assembly GCA_963277665.1. Lineage (NCBI taxonomy): Eukaryota > Viridiplantae > Streptophyta > Magnoliopsida > Santalales > Viscaceae > Viscum > Viscum album. Next base: position 1,881,410,534 of record OY728161.1, read on the forward strand.
ACCCCTTTGAGCTAGACTCTAATGGGAACTGGTGCAAAAAAATGGGCCTCGCTACACTCTTGGTTCACACTCTTATGTTATATTCATTGGTAACTTAATAATCTTAGTATGAACCATTATTAAGGGAATAAAAAATTCCCCTAAGAATATATGTTGGGAAGTAGATCGTGGATAACTTATATTTAAGCCTATAAATGCCCAAGTTAAGGAAATAAATGTAATTTATAAGCTATCCCTTTTTATCAATGGATTAACCTTTATGTGTTATGCCTAATTTTCTTTTATTCTAGCCAATGGTCAGTAATAGGAGGACTCTGTCTAACAACTTATGCAAAGACCAATGTGATAACTATTCTAAGGAGATGACCAATTTGATGGGAGGGGGAATTGCAAACTTTGTCATGATACTCTCTTATTTAACTAATGTTTTTAATAGAAACATGGGTTAAGAGGAACGTACAACCCCCCCCCCCCCCAAATAACAAGCCACAATTGATAGATTCATGAGACAAAGGCCTCCAACTTTCAATGGATCATCAGATCCCTCAATCTCTGAACAGTGAATCAACTCCATTGAGAAGATCTTCTTCATATTTAAATGTATAGAACAATATAAGGTTCTTCAAGCTTCTTATCATATGGTGGGTGAATCTGATCAATGGTGTACATTGATCACAAATATGAATCTTGAGGAAGAGTTCAAGGCATTGGAATATAATGATTTTCATAAAAATGGATAAATATTTCCCTCACACCATCCGACTTAAGATGGAAAGGGACATCCTATCCTGCAACAACAAAGACGATGAATCGATCAAATTTTATGATAAAAACATCACTATGATTGCATGATACTTCTTTCAAATTGTCGTTACCCATGAATTCAAGGTTGTCCACTTCTTTGGTGGGCTAAAACCTTGCCTATCAAAATACATATAAATCCATGACTTCGATAGATATGAGGAAATTGTATGATGTGCCCTCATAGTCTAAATGGAGAACGATGAATCCTAGGGGTATTATGAGGATAATAATAAAAAAGTGTACTTTAATTCTAGCAGCCTGATGGATAAATCCAATAGTGCTAATAAATTACTGCACCGCACTAGCCAATACTTTGGAAATAATCACCCTAGAAATTTTCTGAAGGGGATGAGGAAATGATTTGGGTGTGGAAGAGAAGGTCACCTAGCCAATAATTTCTAACAAGAAAAAATCGTTTCTACTATAGAGGAGAAAAATGCTTCATTCGACCCTTGACACATTGTTCATTGCTACAACTAAAAATAACCAGGGTTCTTTTCAATCTAGTGCCCTAAGACAAGGGTTTTTAGAGGCAACCAAAAACCTCCAAGGCAGCAAGGGAGAGATTTTAGCATCACTAACACTGAATAAAAACCCAAAAACAAAGTGGTGATAGGTATGATACTTATTCATTAAATAATAGAAAACATAATTTTTTATTCTGGTTTTACACATTCTCTTATATCCCGAAGGTTTAGTAGAACAATCCCAACACCTCAAAAAATCATGGAATTAGATATGTAGGTGAGAATAAAAAAGGGGGAAATTATTGCATCTCATGAATATAAATCCTACCCTATCATAATTTTTGGATTGAACTACCCAGATAACCTCATCATACTCTATCTGGTGGAATTAGATACAATTCTTGACAAGGAGTAAATTTCCATATATGGTGCCAAAATAAATTACCATGAGAGGGAAATCACTCTTCATATGGAGAATCAACCCCAGATTTTGTACAAAAGCAAGGAAGATGATGAATACTCTTTAGCCCCATCATCTCATGCATAGATATTACTGCCCTATAAGCATGTGAATCTTGCTCAGATGATTGATTCTAAAGAATGAACCACCCTTGAAGACAAGCCTATTTTGAGGCAATTCACTGATGTGTTTCCCAAGAAATTTTTTGGTCTTACTCTTAAAATAGATGTTTAATTCTCAATTCATCTTATACTTGGCGATTTTACAATATCCATGAATTCATATAGAATGGTAATTATGGAACTTGAGGAGATAAAGAAATAGCTACAGGATAATCTGGATGAAGGATTTATATACCTATGTGTTTCACCATGAGGTGCACCAGACCACTTCATCAAGAAGAAGGATGGTTCAATGCACCATTGCATTGATTATTGTGAGTTAAAAAGAATAATGACAAAGAACATATATCCTCTTCCATGAATTGATGACTCGTTCGATCAGCTATGTGGAGCACAATACTTCTCCAAGGTCGATCTGTGGTCAGGGTATTATCAAGAATGGTTGAAGAAGGAGGATATCCCCAAGATTTGTTTTTGTACAATGTATAGGCACTATGAATTCATATTAATGCCTTTTGGACTCACTAATGATCCATAAATCTTCATAGACTTCATGAATAGAGTCTTTAGATATTACCTCGACAAATTTGTGGTAGTATTTATAAATGATATTCTAATATACTCCAAGACCAAGGAGGTGCATGAGGAGTATCTAAGCATTGTACTAGAGTCCCTGAGAAAGGAGAAGCTCAATGAAAAGTATAGAGAGTGTGAGTTTTGGTTGAAGGAAGTATCATTCCTGGGTCATATCATCACAAGAAATGGGATATATGTGTATCCCTCCAAGAAAAATGTAGTTGAGGGATAATTGAGGCCAACATCTATGATGGATATCCTTAGCTTCCTTGGGTTAGATAGATATTATCACCGGTTTGTGAGAAATTTCTCATGATTGTCAAACCCTATTACAAAGATAACTCAGAAGGGAGTCAAGTGTGTTTGGAATGATGAATGTGAATATATCTTCAAGGAGTTGAAAATGAGGCTTATCATTGTGCCCATTCTCGCACTACCCAAAAGTGTATAACGTTTCGTGGTATTTAGTTATGCTTCAAAGAGGGCATGGGTTTTGTGTTGAGGAAAAATGAAAAATTCATTGCCTATTCTTCAAGGAAATTTAATTTTCATGAGAAAAACTATCCAACACATGATCTAGAGTTTCATATAATAATATTAACTTTTAAAATTTGACAACATTACCTCTTTGGGGAGAAGTGTGAAATATATATGGATCACAAAATCCTCAATTATATATTCACACAGAAAGAGATGAATATGTGCCAATAAAGATGGTTATAGCTAATCAAAGACTATGATTTCTCAATCCATTACCAACCTGGGAAAGAGAACAAGGTGGAAGGTGCTCTAACTAGAAAGGACCGAGTGATTCTATCATTGATTAGAATTGAAAAGGATCCAATCTTCTTAGATTGGATGAATATGGACATGAGAATCATAAATAAGGGAACGTCATCAATCCTTTCACAAATGATTGCTTAATCATATCCCTTATAAAGGTTAAAGTATGATCAAAAGGATGATGTGGGAATTCAGAAGAAAGTGAAAACTATCTGAAAAGGGAAATCCTCAGAGTTCAATGTTAATGAAGAAGGAATTGTGATATTTGGGTCAAGAATATGTGTTCCATCAAATCCAGAGTTAAAGAAAGAACTTTTAGATGATGTACATAGTTTTAATTTCTCCATTCACCCAAGAAACACAATGATTTGTTGAGATCTACAAGAGAGTTATTGGTAGGATAACAAGAAGAAGGAGATCGTTGAGTATACATCAAAGTGCCTGGTATGTCAACAAGTGAAGGCTGAGAGGCAGAAGTATAAGGGGATGATGTAACCATTACCCATACAAACATGGAAATGGGATAGTATCAACATGGAAGTTTCCACCCAGCTTCTAAATACATCCAAAGGAAGCAACTCTATCTTGGTTTTGTGGATCATATTATAAAGACTGCACACTTTATTGAAATTCAAGAGGATTTATCATTGCATCAACTAGAACAGATATACATCAGAGAAGTGGTATGTCTGGATGGAGTTACACTATTTATTGTATCTTATTGACATCCAAGATTCACCACTATGTTCTAGAGGAGTCTCCAATATTCTCGGAATATTGAGCTGAACTTCAGTATGGCTAATCATCCACAAATTGATGGCCAATCTGAGTAGACTATCCAAGTACTTGAGGACATGTTAAGAGCATGCTCAATGAACTTGAAAGGGGGATGGGATCAAAATCTTTATCTGGTAGAGTTCTCTTACAATAACAGTTTCATCAAAAGCATCAAAATTTCTCCTTATGAAGCCCTTTATGGGAAGAGGTGTAGAACACTGGAATGTTGGGATGAAGTTGGGGAGAAAAAACACCTAAGTCTAGAAATGGTCCAAGAAATGGTGAAGATGTTAAAGGACATCCAGCAACACATTAAAGATACTCAAAGTCAACAAAAAATCTATGATAACAATATTTGATGAGATCTATAGTTTGATGTTTGATACATGGTATTCCTCCACATATCACCATGGAAGAGAGTTATGGGATTTGGGAAGAAGAGAAAGCTTAGTCCAAGGTACTTTGTCCCTTTTGAGATCATTGATCACATTGTAGGAGTAACCTATCAACTAGAAATCCCACTGAACCTATCTCAAGTACATGATATATTCCATGTATCACTCTATAGGAATTACACACATGACCCACCACATGTACTCAATCCAAAGGTGGTACCATTAGAGAATGACCTCTCCTATGAAGAGAAGCCTGTGAAGATCATAGATCATAGAGAAAATATTCTATGAAATTAGACAATTCCCCTCTTAAAATTTTTGTAGAGAAACAAAAAGTTTAAAGAAGCAATGTGGGAGCCATAGGAAGTGATGTGGTTGAGTTACACACATCTGTTTTAGTGTGGGAAAAGGAAATTTAGAGGTAGAAATTTATAAAGGGGGAATGTTGTAATGACCTGAACATTCATGAATAAAATTCCCTTTATTTTATTTAATTAAATATCTTATGGATATAGAAAACATGTGCACTATTTTTTTATTATTTGGGTTTAAATTAATGTTAAGTATCATTTCCATTGATAATATAGTTGTTGAACAATGATCAAATGACTGATATAAATTTACGGTTTCTAAAAATAATCCTTCAGATATAAAAAAAAGGAGATGATGTCCTTATCCAGTAGACTCGAGCCATACGAAGCTCATTTGTCTGAGCTCGTAAAGGAGGTAGTGACACTGGGCTTCACTATTGACCAATCCCAAGCTAAGATTCAACAAGTTAATTTTGAATGGAATCGCCTATGATATAAGTTCATGTTAATAAAGATAACCACCTGAGCCATATTATTCGAGCCACCCCAAGAGTCTGTCACCATCTCACACCTTACCTTTATGTATTATGCTGGTGTTATAATGGGTTATGTAAAAAGGCATTAGTTACTTATTTCATATTCCCTTTTTATAAATAAAATTCTTATTCCATCAATTCCTTTATGAGAATAGTTTTTCTTAAAAAAACATAATGAATTAGATAATTTTATTCTTTGGGTAAAATGGTACTTTTTAGAAATATATAAATTATTATATTAAACTAAGGTTTGATTAATATTATTATTATAAGTATATTTAAAGAAAACTAATTTTAATTACAAGTGATGATTATATTTATTTATTATTGTTTTTACTCTATTAATGATTAATTATTCAGTAGGATAAGAATTATATTTTCATACGATAAAACTAAAATTGTTTTTTTAATTAATAAATTTATTTTGATGAATTAAATATTTTTTGGAATAAATAATTTTTTAATAAAATATTATTATTATATAATTTTTATTAAATATAAATTATCACAAATTTTTTATGAAGTCAATTGTAACTTTAATTATGGTTTGGAAACTGTTTTTATCAAAACCCGTCAATTTTCAATAAATGATGATTTTAATTTTAAAAGTGAAAATTACAAAATTTAGAAAATTATTTAGATAAAATGAATATAATTTTTGTAGTCAGGATGTCAATATTATCTAATGGTGAAATTTTCATAATTTTATGAGACAATCGAATTTTTGTTTGTAAATTAAATATTGTATAATTATATGATGTGTTTTATGACATAATAATGACCCAATAGTGATATAATAAAATAATATAAAAGGTATATTCATCCAATATAGGTTTTAAATTTAAAATAATGTGTTTTTAGATTTTTTTATTAATTTTATAATGCCTTAGTGGACCCTCCAAGACTTATATAATATTTAACATTTTAAAATGATTTCCATGAGAGTGTAACTCACATCCACATAAGAAAGCCTAATATTTTAATAAGTTATGCCTTTGGACTTATAAAATAATTTTTTCCACTCCAATTTTTCAAAAAACATGGGCAAAAACCATGGGATGGTTTAGGTTTTTTGAATATTTATTTATATAGATTCCAAAACCTACGTTTGTGAAATATTAAAGAATTCCCCTCTCAATTCCAATATAAACCCACCCATACTCCCACTTTAATTCACTAAAAATCCTTGTAGCACGTCCCTACTCTACCCTAGTCACTCTATAATACTCCCAGGGTTACCCATGCTCTCAATAAGCCCCTCCTCATGCTTTTGAAGCCACACACTCAAGTAAAGGATCTTCCACCTTCCTCTTTTATCACACACTCTTCTCATGTTATGTCATTTAATTTCTTTTATTACTATTTTGGGATATGTTATTAAATATCCTCATTACATACCATTTTATATATAAATTATGATATTCTATTTCACTCTCATTAATCCCTCTTATGAACCCTTATGTACACCCATTACTATGCTGAATTTCCGTAAGGGATTTCTTCCATTCCCATTTTTTACAAGTTTCTTTATGTTGTTATACCCTTCTATTTTAAATTAAAAATGTTGTGTTATGATTTGAAACCTCCACCATACATTCCTCCTTATTTTTTTAATAATTATAGACCTCTTTCTCTCTCATTAATCCCTCCCATGTACACCTATTACCATGCAAAAATTTCATAAGAGTTATTTCATTTCTCATCTTTCTTCAAATTTCTATATTATGTTACACCATCTATTTCCAAATTACATGTGGTGGGACATGTATCTATATGACTCCATTGTTATCACTTTCATTTACATGTTATGATATACCCCTTTCTCTATCATCAACCATTTTTATGAATTATTTTTTCACATTGTTATGCTGCCGAAATCACACTACAATTTTCTATGAAAAAAATCATCATGTAGTAAATTCCATACCCATTTATCTATCAAGGGTATTAATATTCATGATGATATACTTATTTATTATTTAATTTAATGTATGTATTCCATATCTATTTATCATGTAATAAATAATTATGTTGAATGGTTCTATGTTATATGAACCATGTGGCACACTTATTCATGAAATGAAATGTTTAAAATGGATGTGCCCTGATAGCACTCCAATGCCTTGGGTAATGTTTAGTATCATGATATTCTATGTACTATTAGGGTTTACTCATGATAATTCATGTGAAATTAGGTTTTACTCGTGATAAGTCATGTGCAATGTGGTTTTACTCAGGCTAATTCATACGCAATGAGGGTTTACTCATGCTAATCCATGTACAATGACCCTTGGCTCATGCTAATCTCATGTTGTTTGTTGTTGCCACATTTCCATATTATGATAATCATTCTATATCATGCCTTTATGTTCATTTTTCTCTTATTATCCATTGATATTAATAATTCCTAACATGTACAATATTATTAATTTTATGCCTTGTTTACTCCCATATGGGGCTTTATAGTTCTCCCTTTTCTTATATATGTCCTCAGGTTATCTCATTCAATGCTAATTATAAAGGAGTTTTGAGGTCATGTAAAACAAGTTTTCAATAAATATGTTGTATCTTATGTCTTAATGTGTCATGTAATGTTCCGAATTTCTCAATACACTAGACCTACCAATCCTCAGAGTTGTCTTAAGTTCAAGTTTATGTAATAAATCATGTTTAAATGTGTAATAAAGAGCAGGGTTTTTATAGTTGGTATGAGAGCATAGGTCTAGTTATTTTGGTATTAGGTTTATATTACCCTAGTTAAATCCTTTAGGATAATACTAAGTATAATAGAAACATCCATAAATTTTGGTGAGTATATATTAAGTGGTTTATCAAGAAAATACATCCCTATCTAGATACGAACAAGTATAGGTGGCTCTAGCATAGATGTATCTAGGGGTAAAACCTGAAAACACCACTTTTAACTAGACTCAAATGGGAATTGGTGCACTACAATGGGACTTTCTACACTATTGGTTTGCACTCCTGGGGGATATTCTTTGGTAAATTAATAAGCATAGTATGAGCCATTGTTAAGGGAATAAAAAAACGCGCCTAAGAATATATGTTGGGAATTAGATCATGGATAACTTAGATTGAAGACTATAAATATAAATTTAAGTAAATAAATGTAATTTATAAGATATCCCTTTTATCATTAGATTCCCCTTTATTTGTTACCCCTAACTTTCCTTTTATTCTAGCCAATGGGTGGTAATAGGAGGACTCGGTCTAACAATCGATGTGAAGATCAATGTGATGACTATTCTAATGAGATGACCAATCCAATGGGAGTAGGAATAGAAATATTTGTAATGATACTCTCTCAGTTAACTCATGTTTTGAATAGAAACATGGGTCAAGAGGAACATCCAACCCACCTTATAAATAATAAGCCATAATTGAGAGATTCATGAGACAAAGACCTCAAACATTCAATGGATCATCTGATCCCTTAATTGTTGAAAAATGGATCAAATTTATTGAGAAGATATTCTTTATACTTTAATGTATCGAACAAAATAAGGTTCTTTTAGATACTTATAGTATGATGGGTGAACCTGATCAATGGTGTAAATTGATCAAAAATATGATGTCTGGGGAATAGATTGAGGAATTGGAATAGAAGGATTTCCAAAAAATGTTTTTTGATAAATATATTCCTCACACCCTCTAACTTAAGATGGAAAGGGACTTCCATTCCCTCAAAAAAAAGATGATGAATCCATCTGACTGTACTATATAATCTTCACTAGGATTTCACGATATGCCTCTACATTATCATTACACCTGAATGCAAGGTTGACCGCTTCTTTGGTGGGCTAAAACCTAGCATATGGAAAGCCCTGGAAATCAGTGACTATGATAGCTATGAAAAAATTATCTGATGTACCATCAAGGTTGAAATGGAGATTGGAGAATCTTAGGGGTATCATGGGGATAAGAAGTGGGAAGTGGATTTTAATTCTGGTGGTCTGATGGATAAATCTAATAGTCAAATTAAATTATAGCACCCCAATTGACAACAGTGCAGAAGGAAGCACCCTGAAAATTACCTTAAGGGGATGAGGAAATAATTTAGGTGTGGAAGCGAAGGGCACATGGCCATTAATTTATAACAAGAAAAAACCCATTTCTACGATAGAGGATAGAAACACTCCGTTCGACCCTAAACACATTGTTCATTGCTACAACTACAAAGAACCAGGGCACTTTTCAAACCATTTCCCTAAGAAAAGGGTTTTTGGAGGCAACCAACCACCTCTAAGGCAGCAAGGGTGACCTTTTTTCATTAATACTTCTAAAGAAAATCCCGAAAACTAAGTGTTGATAGGTACGATAGTTATTCATTCAATAATAGAAAATAGACTTTTTTATTATGGTTCTACACATTCTTTTATATCTCGAAAGTTTAGTAGAACAATCCCAACACCACCACAAATCATTGAAGTAGAGATGTCAGTGAGAACAGAAAATGGTGAAATTATTGCATCCCATGAATATAACTCCTTCCCTATCACATTTTGTGTGTTGAACATCCCGGCAAACCTCTTCATACTCCCTTTGGTGTAATTTGATGAAATTCTTGGAATCGGTTGGATTTCCCTATATAGAGCCAAAATAAATTTCTGTGAAATGGAAATAACTCTTTATATGGTGAATTGACCCATAATTTTATACAAGTTCAATGAGGTGGATGAATCTTCTTTATCCCCATCATCTCAAAGGTCGATATTACTACCCCATGAGCATGAGTATCTTGATCAAATGCTTGAGTCTAAGGAAGGAACCATCCTTAAAGACATGCCTATTGTGAGGAAATTCACCGATGAGTTTCCCAAGATATTGTTTGGTCTTCCTCCTAAAAGAGATGTTGAATTATCAATTGATCTTATACTTGGGGATTTTCCAATATCCAAGACTCTGTATAAAATGAAAATTATAGAGCTTGAGGAGATAAATAAACAACTACAGGATAATCTGGATGAAGGGTTTATACACCCATGTGCTTCAACATGGGGTGCACCAGTCCTATTCGTCAAGAAGAAGGATGGATAAATGAGCCTTTGCATTTATTATCATGATATCAACAAAATAATAATAAAGAACAAGTATCCTCTTCCATAAATTCATGACTTTTTTGATCATATATGTGGATCACAATACTTCTCCAAGGTGGATCTGTAGACAGGATATTGTCAATTAAGGGTGAAGAAGGAGGATATCTCCAATACTGCTTTTTGTACAAGTTTTGGGCACTATGAATTCATTGTAATGCCTTTCAGACTCACTAATGCTCCAGAAATCTTCATAGACTTGATGAATATAGTCTTTAGATATTACCTCAAAAAACATTTGGTAGTATTTATAGATGATATTCTAATATACTCCAAGACCAAGGAGAAGCATGAGGAGTATCTAAGCATTGTACTAGAGACCCTACAAAATGAGAAGCTCTATGTAAATTACAACAAGTGTGAGTTATGGTCAAAGGAAGTCTCATTCTTGGGTCATATCATCACAAGAAATGGGATATATGTGGATCCCTCTTGGAAAAATGTAGTTGAGGTATGGTCGAGTCCAATATCTATGATTGATATTCTTAGCCTCCTTGGGTTATCTAGATATTATCGCCAGTTTGTGGGAAATTTATCACGGTTGTGAAACCCACTTACTAAGATAACTCAGAAGGGAGTCAAGTTTTTTTGGAATTGTTAATGTGAAGATAGCTTCAAGGAGGTGAAACGGAGGTTTATCGCTATGCATGTGCTCACACTACCCACAAGTGGAGAACTTTGTGTGGAATTCAGTAATTCTTCGAATAAGGGAATTGGTTATGTGTTGATGCAAAATGACAGTTTCCTTTCCTATGCTTCAAGTAAATTGAAATTTAATGAGAAAAACTACACATCACATGATCTAGAGTTGGATACAGTAATCTTCGCTTTAAAAATTTGGAAACATTACCTCTTTGGGGAGAAGTGTGAAATATATATGGATCACAAAAGCCTCAAGTATATATTTAAATAGAAATATCTGAACATATGTTCCAACAAAGATTATTAGAGCTTATCAAAGAATATTACTCCTCAATCCATTACCGCCCTGGGAAATAGAACAATGTGGTAGATGAAATAATTAAATAGAACCAAGTGATTCTATCATTAATGAGAATTTAAAAGGATCCAATATTATTAGATTTGATGAAGATGGACATGGGAATCCTAAATAAGGGAACATAATCAATCCATTCACAAATGATTGCTCAATCATCAATCTTGGAAAGGTTAAAAAGATTATCAAAAGGATGATATGAGAATTCAGAAGAAAGTGGAAACTATCAGAAAAGGGAAATCCTAAGATTTCAATGTTAATGAAGAAGGAATTGTGAGATTTGGGTCAAGACTATATGTTCCTTCAAATCCAGAGTTAAATAAAGAACTTTTAGATGATGCACATAGTTTTAATTTATCCATTCACCCATGAAACAAAAATATGTATCAAGATATACGATAGCATTATTAGTGGGATAACAAGAAGAAGGAGATCGCTGACTATATATTAACGTGCCTGGTATGTCAGAAAATGAAGGCTGAGAGGAAGATGTCTAAGGGGATGATGCAACCATTACCCATACCAACATGGAAATTGGAGAACATCACCATGGACTTTATCACTGGGATTACAAATACATCCAAAGGAAGAAATAATATCTTGGATGTTGTGGGTCGTCTTACAAAGACTGCACACATCATTGCAATTCTAGAGGATTTCCCATTGGATCAACTGGCATAAAAATACATCAGAGAAGTGGTAAGGATGGATGGAATTTCACTATTGATTGTATCTGATCGAGATCCAAGATTCACTACTATGTTCTGGAAGAGTCCCCAATATGCTCTAAATATTGAGATGAACTTCAGTACGTCTTATCATCCTCAAACTGATAGCCAATATGAGTAAAATTTCCAAACACTTTAGGACATGTTTAGATCATTCTCAATGCACTTTAAAGGAGGATGGGATCAATATCTTCCTCTGGTTGAGTTCTCCTACAATTATAGTTTCCACTCAAGCATTAAAATGAATCCTTATGAAGACATTTATGGGAAGAGGTGAAAAACACTGGCATGTTGGGATGAAGTTGGGGATTAAAAACTCCTAAGTCTGTAAATGGTTAAAGAAATGGTGGAGAAGGTTAAAACCATCCAGCAACACATTAAAGGTGGTTAGAGTCAAGAAAAGAGCTATGCTAACAATATTCGACGAGACCTAGAGTTTTATGTTCGAGACAAGGTATTACTCCACATATCACTGTGGAAGGGAGTTATGAGATTTGGGAAGGAGGGAAAGATTATTCCAAAGTACATCGGCCCTTTTGAGATCCTTGAATACATTGTAGCAGTGACCTATTGACTAGTACTCCCACCGAACTTATCTCAAGTACATGATATATTCCATGTATCACTCTTGAGGAAGTAGACACCTGACCCATCACATGTACTAAATCCAAAGGTGGTACCATTGGAGAATGACCTCTCCTATTAAGAGAATCCTGTGAAGATCTTAGATCGTAGAGAAAGCATTCTACGAAATAAGACAATGACCCTTGTCAAAGTGTTGTAGAAAAACAACAAGTTTAAAGAAGCAACATGGGAGCCAGAGGAAGTGATGAGGTAGAGTTACCCACATCTGTTTTAGTGTGGGAAAAGGAAATTTTGAGGGATAAATTTCTGAAAGGGGAATATTGTAATGACTCAAACATTCATGAATAAAATTCTCTTTATTTTATTTAATTAAATGTCTTATGGATATGGAAAACATATGCACTATTTTTTTATTATTTCGGTTTAAATTACTTTTAAGTATAATTACTATTGATAATATTGTCGTTGAATAGGGATCCCACAACTTATATAAATTTAAGGTTTTTAAAAAGAATCCTTTTTATATAGACAAAGGAGATGATGGCCTTATTCAGTTGACTCTGGCCATAGGAAACTCATTTTTTGGATCTTGAAAAGGAGGTAGTTTCATTGGGATTCACTCTTGACCAATCCCAATTTGATCTTTAACAAGTTAATCTTGAATGGAATCTCCTACAAGAAAAGTTCAAGTTAATAGAGATTACCACCTGGGCAATGTTATCTGAGCCACCCCAAGAGTCTATCATCATCGCACACCTTAACCTTAGGTCATATGCGGGTGTTATAAGGGTTTGTGTAATAAGGAATCAGTTACTTATTGTGTATTCCATTTTTATAAATAAAATTTGTGTTCCATCAATTTCATTATAAGAATAGTTTTTCTTAAAAAAATATAATGAATTAGATAAATTTATTCTTTGGGTAAAATGGTACTTTTTAGAAATATATAAAGTATTATATTAAACTATGGTTTTATTAATATTATTATCATAATAGTATAATAAGAACACTAATTTTAATAATAAGTGATGATTATATTTATTACTTATTTTTTTTTACTCTATAAATGATTAAGTATTCAGTTGGATAAGAATTATATTTCTATACGATAAAACTAAAATGGGTTTTCAATTAATGAATTTATTTTGATGAATTAAGTAATTTTTGGAATATTTTTTTTAATAAAATATGATTATTATATAATTTTTAATAAATTTAAATGATCATATAATTTTTAAGAAGTCAAATTTAACTTTTATTACGGTTTGGAAACGGTTTTTATCAAAACCCGTTAATTTTAAATAAATGAACATTTTAATTTTAAAAGTAAAAATTCACATATTTAGAAAATTATTTAGATAAAATGAATATTATTTTTGGAATCATGATGTCAATATTATCCAAAGGTTAATTTTTCATAATTTGATGAAACAATCAAATTTTTGTGTAAAAATTAAATACCATATAAATATATGATGTGTTTTATGACTTCATAATAACCCAATAGTGATGTAATAAAATACTATAAAAGGTATATTCAGCCAATATATGTTTTAAATTTAAAATAATGTGATTTTTGATTTGTTTTATTAATTTTATAATTCCTTTTTAGACCCTCCAAGACTTATAAAATATTTTTCCATTTTAAAATGATTTCCTTGAGAGTGTGACTCACATCCACATAATCAAGCCTAGTATTTTAATAATTTCGGACTTTGGAATTAGAAAATAATGTTTTCCACTCAAATTTTTCCAAAATAATCTGGAAAAACCAGGGGATGTTTTGGGTTTTGGAATATGTTATTATATAGATTCCAAATCCTAACTTTGTGAAATATTAAAGAGTTCCCCTGTCAATTCCTATATAAACTCAATGAAGCTCCCATGTCTATTCACTAAAAATACATGGAGCATGTCCCTACTCATCCTTTATCACTATATAATCCTTCCAAGGTGCCCCATTCTCTCAAGCATCCCCTCCTCAATCTTTTGAAGTCACACACTCAAGTATGGGATCTTCCACCTTCCTCTTTTATCAACCACTCTTCTCGTGTTATGTATTTTAATTTCTTTTATTCATATTTTGGGAAATGTTATTAAATATCCTCATTAATTAAAATTTTATTTATAAATTATTTGATCATATTTCACTCTCATTTATCCCTCTTATGAACCCTTATGTACACTCGTTACCATGCCGAATTTCTGTAAGGGATTTCTTCCTTTCCCATTTTTTTCTAAGTTTCATTATATTGTTATACCAATTTATTTTAAATTAAAAATGTTGTGGTATGATATAAAACCTCCCCCATTCTTTCCTCATTATTTTTGAATGATGCTAGACCTCTTTATCTCTCATTAATCCCTTCCATGTACACTCGTTACAATGCGAAATTTCATAAGATTTATTCCATTTCACCTCTTTCTTCAAATTTCTTTATTATGTTACACCTTCTATTTCCAAATTACATGTGAAGGTACATGTATATATATGACCCCATTAATATAAATTTCATTTAAATGTGATGATATATCCATTTCTCTATCATCGACCATTTTTATGAATTATTATGTCATGCTATTATGTTACTGAAATTGCACTGCGATTTTCCTTGCCAAAATCATCATGTAGTCAATACCATGCCAATTTCTCTATAAATGGTATTCACATTTATACACATGTACTTATGAATTATATAGTTTCATGTATATATTCCACATTCCATTATCGTGGAATAAATAATGATGATGAATGGTTCCATGTTATATGATCTCTATGGAACACTTATTCATGAAATGAAATATTTGGAAAGGGTTCTCTCTGATAGCACTCCAATGCATTGGGTAGTATTTTATGTCATGATATTCCATGTACAATGAGGGTTTAATCATGATAATTCATGTGAAATTAGGGTTTTCTCATTCTAATTCATGTGCAATGAGGGTTTAATCATGCTAATCCATATGCAATGAGCCTTGGCTCATGATAATATCATGTTGTATGTTGTTGCCACATTTCCATGTTATGATAATCATGATATATCATGCCTTTATGTTCATGTTTCTATTATACTCTATTGATATTCCTATTTCCTAACATGTGTTTTATTATTCATGTTATTTATTTTTTACTCCCTTACTAGGATTTATAACTCACCCTTTTCTTATGTATTCCCTTAGGTTATCCCATGCAATGCTAAGTACGAAGGAATGTTGTGGTCATGTATAAGAAGTTTTCAATAAAGATTTTGTATCTTATGTCTTAAATTGTAATGTAAAGTTCCTAATTTACCAATACACTAGACCTATCAATCTTCAAAGTTGTATTAAGTGCAATTTTATGTAATAAATCATGTTTAAATTCATAATAAAGAGTAGAGTTTTTATAGTTGGTATTAGCGGATAGGTTTATTTATATTTTTGATTAAGATTAGAAAATCCTAGTGAAAGCCTTATGAATAAGAAAAAGTATAATAAAAACATCCCTAAATTTTTTTGAGTATAGAGTAAGTGGTTTATCAAGAAAATACATCCTTGTCTGGATACGAACAAGTAGAGGTGACTCTGGCACAGATGTATCTAGGGTCAAAACCCGAAATCACTATTGTGAGCTAGTCTTGAATGGGAATTGGTGCACGATAATGGGCCTTGCAGCACTTTTGGTTAGACACTCCTGGGGGATATGCCTTGTTAAATTCATAAGCTTAGTATGAATCATTATTAAGGGAATAAAAAGTTCCCCTAAGAATATATGTTGGGAAGTAGATCATGGATAACTTAGATTGAATCCTATAAATTAATAAGTTAAGGAAATAAATGTAATTTATAATCTACCCATTTTAATTGGATTAATCATTATGTGTTACCCCTAACAATCCTTTTATTCCATATAATGGATGGGAATAGGAGGACTCAGGCTAACAACCGATCTAAAGATCAATGTGATGACTATTCTAATGATATTATCAATCTGATGGGAGTGGAAATCATAAACATTGTCGTGATACTCTCATAGTTAACTCAAGTTTTGAATAGAAACTCAGTTCAAGAGGAATGTCCAATCCCCCCCTCCCCCAAGAAAGAACAAGTCTCAATCGAGTGCTTCATGAGAAAAAGGCATCCTAATTTCAATGGATCATGTTATCCATCAATCACCGAACAATGGATAAACTCCATTAGGAATATCTTCTCTATAATTCAATGTACTGAAAAAAATAATATTATTCCAACTACTTATTGTATGGATGGTTAAGCTGATCAATGGAGGACATTGATCCAAAATACGAATCGTGGGGAAGAGATCAAGCTGTTGGAATGGAAGGACTTCCATAAAATGTTTTTCGATAAATATTTTCCTCATACCCTCGGACTTAAGATTGAAAGGGGCTTCCTTTCCCTCAAGAAAAAAGATAACAAATCCATAGGATCGTATGAAGAAATATTAACAAGGATTGCATGATATACCTCTAGCTTTGTTGTTACCCCTAAATTCAAGGTTGACCACTTCTTTGGTTGAATAAAACCTAGACTACGGAAATCCTTAGTGATCTGTGACTTCCATAGCTATGTGGAAATTTTCTAATGTTCCCTCAAAGTTGAAATGGAGATTGGCGAATATTAGAGATATCATGGGGATAAAAAGCAGAAACTGAACTTTAATTCTGGTGATATGATTGATAAATACAATGGTGCTAAGAAATTATAGCACCCCACTTTCCAATGGTGCGGAAATAAGAACCTTGAAAATTGCCTGAAGGTGACAAGGAAATTCTTTAGGTGTGGAAGACAAGGGCACCAGGCCATTAATTACCGACAAGAAAAGCATGTTGTTGTGACAGAGGAGATGAACGCTTTATTCGACCCTCAACACATTTTTTATTTCTAAAACATCAAAGAACAATTTCACATTTCGAACTAGTTCCCTCATCCAACTGTTTTCAGAGACAACCAACAACCTACAAGGTAGCAAGTGAGATATTTTTCCAACACTACTGCTGAATCAAATCCTGACAACAAAGTGGTGACAGGTATACTAGTTATTCATTCAATAATATTGAACTTACTTTTTTATTATTTTTCTATGCATTATTTTAAATCCCAAATGTTTTTTAGAACAATCCCAAAACCACCACAAATCATGGAATTAAAGATGCATGCAAGAATAGAAAATAGAAAAATTATTGAATCCCATGAATATAACTCCTCCCCTGTCACAAAATTTTGTATTGAACTTCCTAGAGAACCTCATCATACCCCCTCTGGTGTAATTTAATGAAATTCTTGGTATGGATTGGATTTACCTATATAGAGCCTATATAAATTACCATGAGAGGGAAATCACTCTCCATATGGTGAATCGACCCTCGATTGTGTACAACTACAAGGAGGATGATGAATATTATTTAGCAACATCATCTCAAGAATGGATATTAATTCCCTATGATCATGTGTATCTTTCTCAGATGATTGAGTCTAAGGAAGGAACCATCCTATAATACACACCTATTGTGAGGGAATTCACTGATGTGTTTCCCAAGGAATTGCATGATCTTCCTCCTAGAAGAGATATTGAATTCTCGATTGATCTTATACCTGGGTATTTTCCAATATCCAGGAATCTATATTGAATAGATGTCATCAAGGTTGAGGAACTAAAGAAACAACTATAAGATAATATAGATAAAGGTTTTATACGCAAAACTACTACACTATGGGTTGAACCATTCCTCTTTGTCAAGAATAAGTATGGGTCAATGCGTCTTTGCATTGATTATCATAAGCTCAAAAAAATCAAGATAATAACAAGTATCTTCTACTGCGAATTGATGACTTGATTGATCAGCTTTGTGGAGCACAATACTTATCCATTGTGGATCTATGGTCGATATGTTATCAAGTAAGGGTGAAGAAGAAGGATATCCCCCAAACTTCTTTTGGTACAAGGTATGGGCACTATGAATTTATAGTAATGCCTTTCGGACTCACTAATGTTCCATCAATCTTCATAGAATTGATGAATAGAGTCTTTAGTGATTACCTCTACCAATTTTTTGTAGTATTTACAGACAATATTCTAATATACTCCAAGACCAAGGAGGGGAATGAGGAGAATCTAAGCATTGTACTAGAGACCTTGTGAAAAGATAAAGTCTATGAAAATTTCAGCAAGTGGGAGTTCTGGTTAAAGGAAGTATCTTTCTTGGGTCATATCATCACAAGTAATGGGATATATGTGGATCCATCCAAGAAAAATGCAGTTCAGGTATGATTTAGGTTAAGATCTATGGTGGATATCCATATCTTCCTTGGATTTTTTGGATATTATCGCAGGTTTAAGAGAAATTTCCCACGATCATCAAACCCTTTTACCTAGCTAACTCAGAAGGGATCCAAGTTTGTTTGGAATGATGAATGTGAAGATAGCTTTAACAAGTTGAAAAGGAGGTTTATCACTGTGCCCATGCTCACACTACCCATAAGTGGAGAATGTTTTATGGTATTCAGTGATGCTTAGAAGAAGGGCATGGGATGTGTGTTGATGAAAAATGAAAGTCATTACCTATGCTTCTAGGAAATTGAAATTTCATGAGAAAAAATATCCAACACATGATCTAGATTTGGCTACAATAATCTTCTCTTTAAAAATTTGGTGACATTACCTTTTTGGGGAGAATTGTGAAATATATATGGATCACAAAAGCCTTAAGTATATATTCACATATAAAGAGTTGAATATGAACCGACAATGATGGTTAGAGATGATCAAATACTAGGACTACCCAATCCATTACCACCCTAGGAAAGTCAACAAGGTGGCATATGCTCTAAGTAGAGAGGACCCAGAGATTCTATCATTGATGAAAATTGAAAAGGATCAAATATTCTTATATTTGATGAAGATGGACATGGTAATCATGAAGAAGGTAAAATCATCAATCCTTTTACAAAGGATTTCTCAACCATCTCTCTTGGAAAGGTTGAAGGATTCTCAAAAGGATGATTTGTGAATTAAAAAGAAAATAGAAACTTTTAGAAAAGGGAAATCCTCAAAGTTCAATGTTAATGATGAAGGAATTGTAATATTTGGGTCAAGACTATTTGTTCCATCAAATCCAGAGTAAAAGAATGAAATTTTAGATGACGCACATAGTTCTAATTTCTCTATTCACCTAGAAGACACAAAGATGTATTTAGATCTCTAAGAGAATTATTGGTTGGATAACATAAAGAAGGAGATTGTTGAGTATACAAAAATGTTCCTGGTATGTCAGCAAGTGAAGGCTGAGTGGCAGAAGTATAAGGGGATGATTAAACCATTACCCATACTAACATGGAAATGGGAGAACATCACCATGGACATTGTCAACAAAATTCCAAAGACATCAAAAGGATAAAATTCTATCAGAGTTGTTGTGGGTCATCTTATAAAGATTTCACAATTCAATTAAATTTGAGAGTATTTCTCATTGGATCAAATGGAATGGATATAAATTGGAGAATTGTTAAGGCTGTATGGAGTTCCAATATCAATTGTATCATATCAAGATCAAAGATTAACCTCTAAGTTCTATAAGAGTCTCCAATATGCTCTGAATACTGATCTAAACTTTAGTATGGCTTATCATCCTCAAACTGATGGCCAATATGAGAAAACTATTCAAACACATGAGGAAATGTTGAGATAATTTCCAATGCACTTCAATGGAGGATGGTATCAACATCTTCCTCTAGTTGAGTTCTCTTACAATAACAGTTTTCACTCAAGTATCAAAATAGATCCTTATAAAGCCCTTTATGGGAAGAGGTATAGAACACTGGCATGTAGGGATGATGTTGGGGAACAAAAACTATTATGTCCTGAAATGGTCTATGAAATGGTGGATAAGGTTAAGACCATCCAGAAGAACATTAAAGTTGCTCAGAGTTGAAAAAAGATCTATGCAAAAAATCATCAACAAAACCTAGAGTTTGATATTGGAGACATTGTATTCCTCCGTATATCACTGTGGAAGAGAGTTATGAGATTTTTTTAAGAAGTGAAATCTTAATCCAAGGTACATCGTCCAATTTGAGATCCTTGATCGCATTGGAGAAGTGGCATATGGACTATCACTCCCACCAAACTTGCCTCAAGTACATGATGTATTGCATGTATCACTCTTGTTGAAGTATATACCTAACCCATCACATGTAATCAATCTAGAGGTGGTACCATTTCAGAATGAGTTTAGCTATGAAGAAAATTGGGTGAAGATCTTAGATTGTAGGGAAAAAGTTCAACGAAATAAGACAATTCCCCTCTTCAAAGTGTTGTGGATAATCCACAAGTTTGAATAAGCAATGTGGGAGCTATAGGAAGTGATGATACAGAGTTAACCACATCTATTTGAGCATCGGAAATAGAAATTTCTAGGGAAAATTTTTTGAAGGGGGGAATGTTGTAATGACCAGAACACTCATGAATAAAATTTCCTTTATTTTATTTAATTAAATGTCTTATGGATATAGAAAACACATGCACTCTTTTTTTAATATTTAGGTTTAAATGACCATTATGTATCATTGTCTTTGATAATGTATCCATTGAACAGTGATCTCATGACTGATATAAATTTAAGGTTTAAAAAAAATCCTATCAACATAGACAAAGGAGAGGATGACCTCATCCAATAGACTCAAACCATACAAAACACATTTCTCGAAGCTCAGAAATGAGGTAGCATCACATGAATTCACTCTGGACCAAGCCCATGTTGAGATTCAACATGTTAATCTTGAACGGAATTACCTACAAAAGAAGTTAAAGTTAATATAGATTACCACCTGGGAGATGTTATCTGAGTCACCCCAAGAGTCTATCACCATCACACAACTTACCCTTAGGTCTTATGCAGGTGTTATAAGGGGTTATGTAATTAGGTATTAGTTACTTATTGTGTAATCCATTTTTATAAATAAAATTTTTATTCCATCAATTCCTTTATAAGAATAGTTTTTCTTAAAAACTATAATTAATTAGATAAAATGATTCTTCAGCTAAAATGGTACTTTATAGAAATGTATAAACTATTATATTAAACTAAGGTTTTATTAATATTTTTATTAAAATAGTATTATAATAACACTTCTTTTAATTATAATTGATTATTATATTTATTCCTTATAGTATTTACTATATAAATGATTAATAATTCAGTTTGATAAGAATTATATTTTCATATGATAAAACTGAAATTGTATTTTTAATTAAATAATTTATTTTGATAAATTAATGAAATTTTAGAATAAATAATATTTTAATAAAATATTATTATTATATAATTTTTATTAAATATAAATGATCATATAATTTGTATTAAGTCAAATGTAACTTTTATTATGGTTTGGAAAGTGTTTTTGTCAAAACCCGATAATTTTCTATAAATGAAGATTTTTATTTTAAAAGTAAAAATTCACATATTTAAATGATTATTTAGATTATATGAATATTGTTTTTGGGAATCAGGAAATATAAATTATCCAATGGTGAATTTTTCATAATTTTCTGAGAAAATCAAATTTTTGGGTAAAAATTAAATATTGTATAAAAATATAATGTATTTTATGACATCATAGTGAAAAAATAGTGAAGTAATAAAATAATATAAAAGTTATATTAGTCCAATATTTGTTTTAAATTTAAAATAATGTGATTTTATATTTTTTTGATTAATTTTATAATGCCATAGTGGACCCTCCAAGACTTTTAAAATATTTTATCATTTTAAAATGATCTCCTTGAGAGTGCGACTCACCCCCACATAAGCAAGACTAATATTTTATTAAGTTCGGCCCTTGGAATTATAAAATATTTTTTTCCACTCCCATTAGGAAAAAACAATGGGAGAAAACCATGTTATGGTTTGTGTTTTTGAGTATTTAATTATATAGATTCCAAAACCTATGTTTGTGAAATATTAAATAATTCCCCTCTCATTTCCTATATAAACCCACATAATATCACACTTCCCTTCAATAAAAATACTTGTATCACATCCCTAATATTCCATAATATCTCTATAAACCTTTCGAGGTTCCCCAATCTCTCAATAATCCCCTCCTCAAGCTCTTGAATTCACATACTCAAGTAATGGATCTTCCTCCATCCTCTTTTATCAAGCATTATTTTCAAGTTATGTATTTTAATTTATTTTATTAATATTTTGGTATATGTCATTAAATATACTCCTTAATTTCCATTTTATGAATAAATTATGATAGTCCCTTTAAATCTCATGTATCCCTCTTATGAATCCTTATGTACACCCATTACTATGCCGAATTTTCGTAAGTGGTTTCTTCCTTTCTTATTTTTGTCCAAGTTTTGTTATGTTGTTATTCCCTTTTATTTTCAATTAAAAATGTTGGGGTTTGATTTTTCACCTCCAACAAACATCCCTAATTATTTTTGAATTATGAGAGACCTCTTTATCTCTCATTAGTCCCTCCCATGTACACCCATTGCCATGCGGAAATTTCATAAGTGTTATTCCATTTCTCCTCCTTCTTCAAGTTTCTTTATTATGTTACACCTTCTATTTCCAAATTCCATGTGTTGAGAAACGTATATAAATGACCCCCTTACTGTAAATTTAATATACATGTGATGGGATATCGCATTCTCTCTCATCAGCCATTTTTATGAATTATTATGTCACGTCGTTATGCTGCTAAAATGGCTGCGTGATTTTCCATGACAAAATCAACGTGTAGTGAATACCATTCTCATTAATATATCAAGGGTATTAACCTTTATAGACATATACTTATTGATTATATAGTTTCATGTAGGTATTCCACATTCCTTTATCATGGTATAAATGATTATTTGTAATGATTCCAGGTTGTATGATCTATGTGGCACACTTATGCATGAAATGAAATGTTT
This sequence comes from Viscum album, assembly GCA_963277665.1. Lineage (NCBI taxonomy): Eukaryota > Viridiplantae > Streptophyta > Magnoliopsida > Santalales > Viscaceae > Viscum > Viscum album. The sequence goes on from OY728161.1 coordinate 1,881,434,119, forward strand.
ATAAAGGGTGTTCCCTAATAGCTCTCCAATGCATTGGGTAATGTTTAGTATCATGATATTCCATTTTCAATAAGGCTTTAAACATGCCAATTCATCTGAAATTAGGGTTTAGTCATGCTAATTCATGTTCAATGAGGGTTTACTCATGCTAATCCATGTGCAATTATCCTTGGCTCATGGTAATGTCATGTTTTATGTTGTTGCCACATTTCATTGTTATGATAATCATGCTATATCATGAATTTATGTTCATGTTTATATTTTTCTCCATTCATATTCCTATTTCCTAACAAGTATTATATTCTTCATGATATGCCTTGTTTACTCCCTTACTGGGATTTAAAGCTCACCCTTTCTTTATGTATGTCCTCAGGTTATCCCATGCAATTTTAAGTATGAAGGAAAGTTGTGGTCATGTAAAAGAAGTTTAAAATAAAGATATTGTATCTTATGTTTTATGTTTTCATAATTTTCCAAAACAGTAGACCTCTCAACCCTCAGAGTTTTCTTATGTGAATGTTTTTGTAATAAATCAGGTTTAAATGTCTAATAAATAGCAGGGTTGTTATACTTTATGAGCCTGGTAGGGTAGTATAGGTTGTTTGTTTGATAATTCTCTCGGCTTACTTCATCCATTATTGTGCTTACCCAGAAAGGGGTAAAGTTTGAATGGATCCCAGAGTGTTAAGCTTCCTTTTAGGATCTTAAGCAGCGGTTGACCATAGCCCCTATTTTGATCTTACCAGAATCTGTAAAGGGATATATGGACTATTTTGATGCTTCAAGTATGGGTATTGGTTTTGTGCTGATGTGGGATGACCATGTGGTGGATTATGGTTTACTCCAACTTCAACCACATGAAAAGAATTAGCTAATCCCTGGCCTAAAATTAAAATCATTGATGCATTCCTTGATGATGTCTCGCCATTATCTTTTTGGGAATAAATTTTTTGTTTATTCTAATAATAGGAGTTTAGACAACATTTTATCTTAGAAAGATCTGAATTTGAGGCAACGTCATTGGGCTAAGTGTCTTTTGGGGTTCAATTTTGATATAGTCTACACCACAGGAAATGATACTGTTGGGAAGGCTTCTTTGAGAAGAAAAGTACCAGTATATGCATTGAAAAATTCTAGTGATGAGTGGATGTTGATGGGTCTTTTTACTCGGATGCATCTTGAGACTGAGGAACACAGTGGAGGTACGTTCGTGGTTAGTGTACAGCTGACTCATTCCCTTCTAGAATTGATTTAGTGGGAGCATTCGGGTGATGCGTTGTGCTAGTAGTATATGTCTTTTCTAAATGGTGGGTAAGTTCCTTGTGAATGGACATTGTCTTCTAATGGAGATTTGTTCTTTGTAGGTCACTTTATGGTTTCATTGTCGTTGGGGAAGGTGGTGATGTATGATAGCCACCAGTCTTAGTGGTTTGTTCATTCTGGTGCTACCAAGCTGTATTATGACATGATTTGGAATATTAAATGGCTAGGTATGAGCTGAGATGTAGCTAACTTTGTATTGTGATGGTACACATGTTAGAAAGTTAAAGTAGATCATCGAAGGCCCTCTGGTTTTCTTTAGTCTCTACCTATTCCGACCTGTAATTGGGATGAGATCTCTGTAGATTTTGTTGTTGGATTACTTCATACACCTCAGGTATGGAATTTTATTTGGGTAGTGATTGATGGTCTTCCCAAATCATCCCATTTTCTTTAAATTAGGGATTCATCCAAGGTGGATGACTTGGGTAAATAGTATGTGCAAGAGGTTGTGAGGCTTCATGTTGTGCTGTTAGTAATTATTTCTGAAAGGGACCCCCATTTTACTTCCTGTTTTTTGTAAGTCCATTAGATGGTGATGGGGTCACATATCAAGTTTATCATGGAATACCACCATAAAATGGATGATCATATAGAGTGGGTGTATAATATTTTTGAATAAATGTTTCGGGCATGTATTTTGGATTTCATAGGTTTGTGGGAGAGCCATTTAGGATCGGTTGAGTTTTCATATAACAATAGTTTCTAGTCCTTAATCTAAATGGATCATTTTGATGTGATTCATGGTTGGAAATGTCAGTATAATTTTTATTGGAATGTGGTGGGTGAGATTGTAACACCCCAAGCTTCCACAGTATGCTTCTATTTGAATAATACAGTAGTGTTTGTTGTACGCAACTTCGAGTTCTAACAAACACCACAACCAATCAAACTAGCTGTTATGAATAGTAATACCCACTTTTTAAAATTTTATACATTTTATCTTTAAAAATGGAATCCATTTTTGGATTAATAATATTGAAATTAACTTAGGGTGAAATTTTGGTATTTTTCTGAAAACCTTCAATTTTTTATGAATAGTGAGAATCGCTAAATTTTAATTAAAAACAACTTTTTAAATTGAAATACTAAATATTGATAAATTAAGAATTTGAGTGGTTTTAAAGTATATTTAGAATATATTTTTACCAATTAATACAATGTTTTTCATTGGACATAATTTCACAATTAAACAGGACATAGACAAGTGCCAATCTTTTGATAGTTATAATTTCTTAAAAACACGCTTTTTGTTTTGACAGTGAGAATTAATTTTAAATTAATTTCTGCCACTTCTGTATTTTAAATTTAGAAAAATGGATTAAATATTTAGAATCATTAGGTCCAAATTTTGTTAATAGGTAACTTTTATTTTTAGATATTTTGAATAATTACTTCGGTAAATATTTTATTTACCATGGTTAAAGGGTAAATCCGGTAAATAAGGGTAACAAAATTATATTATAATAATAATAAGTTACCCTAAAACGTGTCCTAACCCTATTTTTTGAAACATGTCTGACCACGGTCATCTTTGGGTCGATTTTGGGACCCCATGGATCCACTTGTAAGTGATAATGACACTTTATATTAATTAAGTTAAAGTAAATACAAAAATGACTTAAGCATATATCATTTAGAAAAACAATTTTTACATAGGGTTATATATGTTATATTTTTTACTATAAATATTCATTATAAAGATAAAAATATTTCCTAAATAATGGCCTTTTATTTATAATTTTTATACATTGAATAATTAATTTTATTTATGACACAATAATGATGAAATATTTTTCTTATTAATGAAAGAATCAAATAATTAGTATTATAAATGTTAAAATAAATATAACTTGAAAGTTGTTATGCCATCCACGAATTTTATTGGTTCATATTACATGTTAGGATTGCTTAAATGAATTTTTTTCGAATTAATAAAGTTTTTAAGACTTTAAAAAAATCAATTATTAAATATTGTCCAAATTGACATAAATGAGTTTTTAAAACAAATATTATATTATTAATTGATACATATTCCTAAAAATATAAGGTTCGAAAAAAGGACTAATATAATGATAGGTGTATTATTAATGGACCACTTGGGGGTCTCTTGGAAGTTTATTGTATGTTTATTGACTATATAATATAAAAATACAAAGAGATATGGTAAATGTCAAACTATTTAACTAAGAGTTAAACCAAAAAGATAAAGTTAATATAGTGACACAAACCTGTATAAAACTTATTGGTTGAGTGTTTTTTAACCTATCCCCATATTAAACTTTAAATAATCCACTTTATAGCCATTAGAAACCGAATATTAATTTATTATAAAATAATATTTCTAGCTTTTCCCATGGTGCCCCTCACCCCTCTTATAAAAGGGCACTCCCCCTTATCTCTAATTCACACCTTAAAAGCCTTTTGAAACGGCCAAAACCTACCCAAATATTATCTCAACTTCCCTAAATTAAACCTAGAGGCCTTAGTTGGATCATAAATCCATCCTAAGGATCCCTTTTGATCAAATCAAAAGAAAGAACCCGAAGAAGAGGTAATGTTTTCACCACCCTCTTTCAAGTTCCTTTCTTCTTCAAATTCTTCATTCTTTGTTATTTACATTATAAAATAATAACTCTAGTATCTTCTATATACTTTGATGTTATTATAAATATGGTACAACCATATTCAGTATTCTATCCATCCTTTGAATGACATGTCACCATACGTGTGTACGTACGGCTTACCGTCTCCACGTCGTGGTGTAATTATTATTCAAAACTTTATTATTTGAATGGGTATGATAATGATGTTTAATTGAAGTAAATAATAAATATAACATTATAATTATTCTGTATATATGATATAACATCCAATTATATGCTATTTTAATATCAAAATAATGATATTGTCACTCGTGCGTACGTACGGACTACCGTCTCCACGAACGCGATGAGTTTCATTCCCCATCATATTCATTCAAGAATAATTCTCATTTGATGATTAAAAATAATTTTTAAGGACTTGATATCATTATGGATATGAATACAATACAACCTATCCATAACAAATAGGGGTTATGTAACAAAACATATCAAAGAAAACGAGTACGTTAACACCCGAAACGACGATAATACTAAGATATTATTAACAAAGAAATATTAAAAGATCATATATGATATCATATTAATGTATATGATTCTTGTATAATTTAATAAAAATTATTTCACCATTATGCAGAAGGTTAACTTACCCTCGACCAGGGAAAAGTACAAGGTAAGGGTTTATTTCACAATCTCTTCATTATCTGAGGCTGTTTATACGTAATTATCTACTAGGACCTCTTTATCATCCACATCCATGATTCTTAAAAATGTATTTAAAATCATTCATAATATTTTACGAACTATGGGTTAAAGTCATTTATACCCGTTTTGACTTTTTATAATATGTTTATAAAGGAATCTTTTCGTCGTTTTCCAAACAAGGTCCTTTTTAACCTTTTCGACAAAATTAATGTAAGAATGTCTTTTTTTAAATTACATGGTGGGTGCGACTATTTCTACCGTTATAAACTCGTCAAAGATTCCCTTACAATATTATAGTAATATTTTTAAAGTAAATGTTTTATTTTATAATTATGTGACTCTTAAATGATTTCAAAATAGAAAGAGATATTTATCTAAAAAAAATTTTGATTTCATATATGTCAACATTCGTTGATGGATTTTAAGTTTATTTGAAGTTGATTTATTTTGATACAAAACTTCCATATTGTATTGAAGGTTTTGTGATATGTTTGACTGTGGATGTGCTATTTTTATACCATTCATGGTTTATAGTTAAATTATTGACATTTCGTATACTAGTTTTAATACGAATATTTATGATATGTTTAGACCTTTTCATATGAGGAATGTATTGGACTTAGTAAGTGAAGGGTGGAGCTCGCTATAGCTTCTCGGTGAATTGATAGGTCTCATGAGACAACTAGATGTGGAATTAGTCGAGGCCCTTTCCCAATTTGATTTATGGTTTTGGCTGAGGCCTTAATCATTTTTAGATGTCTTGGTCGAGGCCTTGACAAAATGTTTCAGAATGTCCGGTATTATACATTCCCTCATTATAGAAATAATATTGATGGTTCATGTGGTCATTCGACTAGTAGAATACCCATTATTATGTTTTATTATTGCATTATTTACTCAGCTCATATTCTTTCCATAAAAGTATTCATGTTTATTATTGGTAAAGTCATGTGGTTTCAATTATTTACCATGCTTAATATTTATGTCATTTTCCATTGTATTACATACCCTTACTAAACGTTTGAGATCACCCCTTTCTTATGTTTCATTTTCCCAGGATATGATGATGTTAGTTATGAGTGACCAACAGGCATAATTTAAGAGGATTGGATGTTTTTGATGAAATATATTTGTGTTGTATTTCTCTTCAAGCTGTAAAGTTGAACTTATGTATGAATCTTGTTTCCAATAATACTAAACTGATTGGTCTTTTGAGACATGATTTCCTTGTAATCTTTCCAATGTTATGTAATAATGCACTGACTCTGGGTAACTAGGGTCGGGATGTTATATTTGGTATCATAGGAAGATTAGTACAAACCTTGGAAACTAGATTTAGATAAACTCTGATTAGAGAACATGGCCCTAAAATAAACTTTGAGGATTAATATATAAGAACTTCCTAGAATTTTGGTATTGTAGAGATTTTGTGAGTTTTTTAAGAAATACATCCCTCTCTGGATACGAGTAGGTAGAGGCGGCTCTGGCACAGATGTACCTAGGGGTAAAACCTGAAAACACCGCTTTGAGCTAGACTCGAACAGGAACAAGTGCACGACAACGGGCCTTGCTGCACTCCTGGTTACGAAACTCCCGTGGGATATGCTTAGGATAATTCTCATTTTATTTACAAACCATTATGAAGGGTTTATGAGTATATACTTCCTCAAATAAAACATTTTTTTTATCATTATGGATTATATCCATAAACTGCTGAATTTATGTTAAGTGTTTTAGAAGTTTGGAATTATATATTTCGATTCATAAACTAATCTAGTTTATTCCATTGTTTAGAAATGGCGCCTAGTGGAAGGAATAGAAACTGTATCAATGCATGCACTCCATGTAGGGATTTCCCTTCTGCTCAAGATAATTATAGTGGAGATAGTGATGCAACCGGTGCTGATCAGCTAATCACCATACTGGGACAACTCACTCAGGTTATGAATAATAACCTCACCCGTATAGAGCACCTAGATCCACAACGTGGAGGATCAATGTTAGATCGCTTCATGAGGTAACAACCACTAAAATTCAATGGGATTACAAATCCATTAGTGGCCGAGCAATGGATAAATTCGTTAGGGAAAATATTCCATGCCTTGGAGAGTAGTGAAAGGGAAAATGTTATCATGGCAGTTTACCGCCTCACTAGAGATGATGATCAATGGTGTTCATTGATTCAAAACACAAAGAAAAATGATGAAGTATCAAATATGGAATGAAGGGAGTTCAAATATATTTTCTTAGAAAAATACTTTCCTCGTGACCATCGAGCGGATATGGAAAGACAATTTCTGAGTCTGAGGCTAAAAGAGGATGAAAATGTCGCAAAGTATGAGGCTAACCTTATAAGGTTAGCGAGGCATGCTAAAAATTATATACGTAACCCAATAAGTAAGATTTATCATTTCTTTGATGGTTTAAAACCATTTCTATGTCGAGCATTAGTATCACAATCCTTCTCATCATATGAAGATATTGTCTCATGTACTATCAAGACAGAAAAGGAATTATCTAAGTCTTATGACTTTAAATCAAATTAAGAGAAGAAGAGACTTGATGAACACTCTGGGAAAGAAAATAAGGAATCAGGGAAGAATGGAAGAATTGAATTTCCACCCTGTGATAATTGTGGAAGGAATCACCCTGGTGTCTGTCTAAAAGGAAAAGGAGTTTGCTACAAATGTGGATAGAAATTTCATCTAGGTAGTGATTATAAAGGAAATAAAGACGCTTCCAATGTTCAATGCTACAATTGCAGAGATATGGGACATTATGCAAATGAATTTCCTAAGCTTTATAGAAACTTACCTTAGAAAAGGACAAGGGATCAAGGAAAAGCTTATGCAGTTACTTCTACTGAGGATGAAGCCCTGAAAGACGTGGTGGCAGGTAATTTAATGGTTTTTTCAAGTTTAGAAAATGATTTATTTGATTCTGGATCATCGCATTGTTTCATATCTTCCCAATTTGCCAAGAAAATTAGATATTTCCAATTTTATTTAATAAGGGAGTTGTTAGTTAAAACTCCTAAGGGACGTATCATTGCTACAAAGTTCTGTGGATCCATTCCCATTAGGGCATATAAATGTTCTTTATCTGCTGATCTCATCATCATACCCATGACTGAATTTGATACAATCCTTAGTATGGATTGGCTTTCAGACCATGATGCAAAAATTTATTGTAAGAAGAATGAGGTTACGATTTTTGATGATGAAGATAAAGAACACATTATCTTTAGAACAGAATTGTCACCACCTAATCTTATGTAGATCCACCCCCAGTAGCTCAACTAAATTCAATTATCGGGGAGGAAGAGAATGAAATAACTATGGGTGAGGAAAAGAATTTTCAAATAGAGGATGTACCTATTTTGATAGAATATGTTGATGTATTTTCGAAAGATTTACCTAGACATCCTCCAGAACGGGCAATTGACTTTTCCATTGATTTAATTCTAGGTTCAAGGCCTATATCGAAAACCCCTTATAGAATGGACACTATGAAATTAGTTGAACTAAAGAAAAAACCATGGGAATTGAGTAATAAAGGATTTATTCTCCCTAGTGTTTCTCGATGGGGAGCCCATATCATTTTTGGTAAGAAGAAAGATGGATATATGAGGTTATGTATTGACTATAGGGAAATCAATGCTATAACAATAAAGAAAAAGTCTCCCCTACCTCGCATTGATGATTTATTTAACCAACTGCATGGAGATCAATAATTTTCAAAGATTGACCTTCGATCTGGATACCATCAGTTGTGTGTAAAGAAGGAAGACATTCTGAAGATATCATTTCGAACCAGGTACGGGCATTACGAGTTTACAGTAATGCATTTTGGGATGACTATTTCACCCTCTATTTTCATGGATCTAAGGTACATAGTTTTCAGTGAATATCTTGATGATTTTGTAGTGGTATTTATTGATGATATCTTAGTATATTCGAAAAGATACTAAGACCATGAAAATCACTTGTTCATTATCTTGAAGACTCTTAGAAGACATGAATTATATGGGATGTTTAGAAAGTTTGAATTCTGGCTTCAGGAGATCTCTTTTCATGGCCATATTGTCTTTAAGGATTGAATCTACATTGATCCTTCTAAGACCAAGGCAATCCAAGAATGGCCAACCCCGACGAGTATAACTGAGGTACACATGTTTATTGGTTTAGCGGGTTATTGTCGACATTTCGTCCAGAATTTTGATCAGTTGGCTAACCCATTAACAAAGTTCCCACGTAAAGGGGTTAAATTTGTTTGGATAAAATAGTGTGAAGAATTTTTTGAAGAACTGAATAGAAGATTTTTCAATTCTCCTATATTGACTCTACCATCAGGGAATGATAGGTTTGTTATTTACAGTGACACATCTTGGGAAGGACTTGGTTGTGTCCTTATGTATAATGATAGGGTTATTGCCTATGCATCATGACAACTGAAAATTAATGAGAAAAACTATCCTAATCATGATCTTGAGTTAGGTAATTTAATCTTTGCTTTGAAGATATAGAGAAATTATCTCTATGGTGAAAAATTTGAGATTTATACTGATCACAAGAGTTTGAAGTATATTTTCTCACAGAAAGAACTCAATATAAGGAAAAGGAGATGGCTTAAACTACTCAAGGATTATGATTGCACGATACACTACCACTCGGGGAAGGAAAATAAGGTGGAAGATGCTTTGATTAGAAAGGATAATGGAGTATTGAACAAGATGAGTGTTGAAAAGGATCCTATATATGTGGATCTAGAAAAGATGGATATGGGAATCACCATGGAAGGTGAAACATCAATGCTTTTTCAAATGGTTTCCAAACCATCATTACTATAAAGAATAAAGAGTTCTCAAACCGATGATGAAGAGTTTCAAAAGAAGATTAAAGTTGTGAATGATGAGAGATTGAGTGGGAAGAGACATTATGTTTCCGATATACCTGATCTAAAAAGAGAATTGTTGGATGATGCTCATAGTTCCAATTTCTCTATACACCCTAGGAGCACCAAAATGTATAGAGATTTAAAGGAACATTTTTGGTGGGACAACATGAAGAGGGAGATTGCTGATTTTGTGTCAAGATGTATGGTTTGTCAACAAGTGAAAGATGGAAGGAAACAGCCTGGAGGATTCATGAAAACTCTTCCCATACCTGAGTGGAAATGGGATAATATCATGATGGACTTTGTCATTGGACTACCAAAGACTCCAAGAAGGAACGATGCAATATGGTTCATTATTGATCGTCTTACCAAGTCAGCACATTTTCTTGCTATAAGATAATATTTACCACTTAAACGCCAATCAAGACTATATATTAATGAAGTTGTGAGGCTTCATGGAGTACCCCTATCAATTGTTTCGGATCGTGAACCCCGTTTTACGTCAAGATTCTGGAAAAGTCTTCAGAAATCCATGGATACTAAACTTCATTTGAGCACTGCTTACCAACCCCAAACTGATGGACAATCATAACGGACTATTCAAACCTTATAATACATGTTGATATCATGCTCACTTGACTTTCAAGGTATGTGGGATCAATATTTACCTCTGGTGGAATTTTCCTATAACAATAGCTTCCATTCAAGTATTCATATGCCACCATATGAAACGTTATACAAAAAGAGATGTCACACACCAACCTGTTGGGATGATGTTGGTGAAAGAAAACTTGTAGGAACGGAACTTGTTGAGGAAATGATGGAAAAGGTAAAGGTAATCCAAACCGACATCAATGCAGCTCAAAGTAGGCAGAAGAGCTATGCTGACAACTGAATGAAGGATTTGGAATTTGATGTAGGAGATCATGTTTTCCTGAAGGTATCCCCATGTAAGGTTGTTATACATTTTGGTAAGAAGGGAAAATTGAGTCACAGGTACATCAGAACATTCGAAATTCTAGAATTAATTGGATTTGTAGCTTACCATTTGGAAATGCCGCCAAGTCTCTCCAAAGTTCAAGATGTGTTCCACGTATCATTGTTGAGAAAATACATGACTGACCTAATGCATTTACTCACCTATGAGGAATTAGAACTGGAACCTGATTTGTCTTATTATGAAGAGCCTTTCAAGATTCTTCATACGAGAGAACAAGTGTTGAGAAACCGGACGACTCATCTGGTAAAAGTTCTATGGAGAAACCATAAGATGGAAGAGGCAACGTGAGAACCCAAGGAATTTATGATGAAGAACCACGCAAGACTTTTCATGCGATAGTATTATAGAAATTTTGAGGACGAAATTATTTGAATTAGGGGAGAATGTAACACCCCAAGCTTCCACAGTACACTTCTCTTTGAATAATACAGTAGCGTGTATTGTACGCAACTTCGAGTTCTAAAACACACAACAACCAATCAAACTAGCCGTTATGAATAGTAATACCCACTTTTTGAAATTTTATACATTTTATCTTTAAAAATGGAATTTATTTTTGCATTCGGAATATCGAAATTATCTTAGGGTGAATTTTTGGTATTTTTTCAAAAACATTCAATTTTTGATGAATAGTGAGAATCACTAAATTTTAATTAAAAACAACTTTTTATATTGAAATAATTAATAGTGATAAATTATGAATTTGAGTGGTTCTAAATTATATTTAGAATATATTTTTACCATTTAATATAATTTTGGTCATTGGATGTAATTTCACATTTAAACCAGACATAAACAAGAGTCAATCTTTTGATAGTTATTATTTCTTAAAAACACGCCTTTTGTTTTGATAGCGGGAATTAATTTTAAATTACTTTCTTCCACTTATGTGTTTTAAATTTAGAAAAATGGATTCCATATTTAGAATCATGAGTTCCAAATTTTTTAAATAGGTAACTTTTATTTTTAGACATTCTGAATAATTACTTCGGTAAATATTTTATTTACCATGGTTAAAGGGTAAATCTGGTAAATACGGGTAAAAAATAATATTATAATAATAATAAATTACCCTAAAACGTGTCCTAACCCTATTGATTGATACATGTCCGACCATGGGCATATTTGGGTGGATTTTGGGACCCAATGGATCCACTTTTAAGGGATATTGACACTTTATATTAATTAAGTTAAACTAAATACAAAAATGACTTAAGCATATATCTTTTAGAAAAACAATTTTTACATAGGGTTATATATGGAATATTTTCAACTAATAATATTAATTAGAAATATAAAACGATTTCCTACATAATGGTATTTTATTTATAATTTTTAGACATTTAATAATTAAATTTATTTATGACACAATATTGATGCAATATTTTCCTTATTAATGAAAGAATCAAATAATTAGTATTATAAATGTTAAAATAAATATAATTTGAACGTTTTGATGACATCCAAGAATTTTATTGGTTAATATGACTTGTTATTATTGCTTAAATGAATTTTTTTCTAATTAATAAAGTTTTTAAGACTTTAACAAAAATCGATTATTAAATATTGTCAAAATTGACATAAATGAGTTTTTTAAAAAAATATTATATTATTAATTTATATTCTATTCCTAAAAATATAAGGTCTGAAAAAAAAACTTATATAATGATAGTTGTATTATTAATGGACCACTTGGGGGTCTATTGGAAGTTTATAGTAAGTTAATTGACTATATAATATAAAAATACAAAGAGACATGGTAAATGTCAAACTATTTAACTAAGAGTTAAATCAAAACAATAAAGTTAATAAAGTTACCCAAACCTGTCTAAAACCTATTTTTTGATTGGTTTTAGACCTATCCCCACCTTAAACTTTAAATATTCCACTTTATATCCATTAGAAACCGAATATGAATTTGTTATAAAATAATATTTCTAACTTTTCCTAAGGTTCCCCTCACCCCTCTTATAAAAGGGCACTCCCCCTTCTCTCTAATTCACACCATAAAAGCCTTTTGGATCAGCCAAACCCAGCCCAAATATTCTCTAAACTTCACTCACTTAAACCTAGAGGCCTTCTTGTGATCATAAATCCCACCTATAGATCCCTTTTTATCAAATCAAAAGGAAGAACCCAGAGAAGAGGTAATGTTTTCACCACCCTCTTTCAAGTTCCTTTCTTCTTCAACTACTTCTTTCTTAGTTATTTCCATTATAAAATAATAACTCTAGTATCTTCTATATACTGTGATGTTATTATAAATATTTTAAAACCATATTCAGTATTCTATCCTACCTTTGAATGACATGTCACTATATGTGCGTACGTACGGCTTACCGTCTCCACGTCGTGATGTAATTGTTATTCAAAACATTATTATTTGGATGGGTATGATAATGATGTTTAATTGAATTAAATAATAAATATAACATTATAATTATTCTTTATATATGATATACCATCCAATTATATAGGATTTTAATATCAAAAAAATGATATTGTCGCTCGTGCGTACGTACGGACAACTGTCTCCATGAACGCGATGAGATTCATTCCCCATCGTATCCATTCAAGAATAATTCTCATTTGATGATTAAAAATAATTTTTAAGGACTTGATATCATTCTAGATATGAATACAATACAACCTATCCATAACAAACATAGCTTATTTATCAAAACATATAAAAGAAAATGAGTAATTTAACACCCAAAACGACGATAATACTAAGATATTATTAACAAAGAAAGGTTAAAAGATCATATATGATATCATATTAATGTATATGATTCATTTATAATTTAATAAAAATTATTTCACCATTATACATGAGGCTAACCTACCCTCTACCAGGTAAAAGTACAAGGTAAGGGTTTATTTCACAATCTCTTCATTATCCGAGGTTGTTTATACATAATTATCTACTGTGACCTATTTATCATCCACATCCATGTATCTTAAAATTGTATTTAAAATCATTATTACTATTTTATAGACTATGGGATAAATTCATTTATACTCTTGTTGAATTTTTATAATATGTTTATAAAGTAATCTTTCCGTCGTCTTCCAAACAAGGTCCTTTTTAACCTTTTCGACAAAATTAAGGTAAGAATGTCTTTTTTCAAATTATATGGAGGGTGCAGATATTTCTACCGTTATAAACTCATCAAATCTTACCTTACAAGCTTATGAAAATATTTTCAAAGTAAATTTTTTATTTTATAATTATGTGACTCTTAAATGATTTCAAAATAGAAAGAGATATTTCTCTAAAAAGGGTTTTGATTTCGTCTATGTCAACATCCTTTGATGGATTTTAAGTTTATTGGAAGTTGATTTATTATGATACAAAACTTCCATATTGTATTGACGTTTTTGTGATATGTTTGATTGTGGATGTGCTATTTTTATACCATTCAAGGTTTATGGTTGAAGTATTGACATTTCGTATGCAGGTTTTAATAAAATAATTTATGATATATTTAAACCTTTTCATATAAGGGATGTATTGGAGTTAGTAAGAGATGGGTGGAGCCCGCTATAGCTCCTTGATTCATCGGTAGGTCTCATGAGACAACTAGACGTGGATTGGCCGAGGCCCTTTCCCAATTTGATTTATGGTTATGGTCGAGGCCTTAATCATTTTTAGACATCTTGTCTGAGGCCTTGACAAAATGTTTTAGAATGTCCGGGATTATACATTCCCTCATTATGGAAATAATATTGATGGTTCATGTGGTCATTTGGCAAGTAGAATACCCATGATTATGTTTTATTATGGTATTATTTACTCATCTCATATTCTTTCCATAAAATTATTCATATTTATTATTAGTAAAGGCATGTGGTTTCAATTATTTACCATACTTAATATTTATGTTATTTTTTGATGTATTACTTACCCTTACTGGGCGTTTGAGCTCACCCCTTTATTATGTTTCATTTTCCCAGGATATGAAGAAGTTAGTTATGAGTGACCTACAGGCATAATCTATGAGTCTTGGATGTTTCTAATGAAATATATTTGTATTTTATTTCTCTTCAAGCTGTAATATTGAATTTATGTATGAATCTTGTTTCCAATAATACTAAACTGATCGGTCTTTAGAGACATGATTTCCTTGGATTAATGCAAATGTTATGTAATAATGCACCGACTCTGGGTAACTAGGGTTGGGGAGTTACAGAGACCTCATTGTTGGGACCAATATTTGTGAAGTAAACTTATGATAAAGTTATGTTGATCAGGCATTAGTTGTTGATGATGAAGTGTCTCCACAAGTCTTATTCTGATCAGAAGAGCCAATATTTGGAGTTTTCTATGGGTGGCCAGGTGTTTCTAAAAGTGTCTCCTCGCTTGGTTTATTGTTGTTTGGTTAAGTAGGGGAATCTAATTCCAAGGTATATCAGACCTTTTGAGATTAATGAGAGAGTTGTTAAGGTGGCATACATGTTAGATTTTCCATCTCATTTGACATCAATTCATGACCTATTCTATGTCTCTCAGATAAAAATGTAGAACCCATATCTGTATCATGTCATGAATTGGGAAGAGTTTGAGTTAGAGCCAGATTTATTTGTGTTTGAACAGCAGGTATGGATTTTTTGATTCTCCAGATAAAGTGCTTCATGGGAAGTCCATTCCATTGGTTCAAGTTCTTAGAAAGAACATTAAGGAGGTGCATGAAATTTGTGAGTGGAAGTCTTTGGTTAATTAAGAGTATTCTTTTTCATTCTCTGATCAAGCTTTAGAGTGAATTTTTGAGGGCACAAGGTTTTCATGGTTGATTGAATTTCCACATCTATGATTTGATTTTGAGTTAATATATTGTTAATTTTTATTCTTGTATTTATACTTTAGATTATCGTTCAGTTTTTGATGAAAAATGGTGATTTTTGGATTGACAGTAGGTGGCGCATGGTTAAGGGAAATATTTTTCCCTCACCAAGGTAAGCATGCAACCAAGTGACATTTTCGATAGTGGAGACTACATGATTGGCATATGATTTGGGAAACTGTTCCAATAAAATATGCATCTTGTTCCTCTTGGATAGAGAGGGACACACGGTTTCTGCATAGTTTGGAAAACTGTGTGTTCAAATCATACGACTTATCTAGATCATTAAAAGGTGAATAATTACCTTTCTACCCTCTTTAATTTTAACCATAATTCATCTCTCATCTAAACCATTCAGTATTTTCAATTATGGGAGCTTCTGTTAATATTTCTTGGACCTCTTGAACCTCAATCCTTGGGTGGTTTTGACCCCATTTCTTCAAGGAAACTTCAAGTAAATTGTTTCCCCATTTATTTCACCCACTTTCAAGGGGTTTGCTTCTATTTTTCATGATTTATTATTTTATAATGGTTTATTTGACATAAATAAGGTCTTATCTTGTGTTTTTTGGTGAAATGTTGATGGTTATTATTCGACATTTCTTTGATAAGGTCTTATGGTGGTGTGGTTGTGGTTTTTCACTGATTTCTAGAAGTTTCCAAGTTTTAGGTTGGTGATTCAATGATTTTACATTATTAGATGAGTCCATATTTCTTGATAGAGTTTTTAAATGTGCTCTATGGATTTTTGTGTGGGGTGAAACATGTTTTGGAAAGATTTAGGATTCATATGTGGTGTAAATGAGTTTTCTAAAGTAAAGTGGTTGTGTTTTATGTGTGGTTTATTGTTCCTCTTCTTGAATCTTTTTTATCCCTTTTATGGAAGGGGAAAATGTGTTTTCTAAGAGATTAAAATATGTGAATGCATTGAAAGTGTATTTTAAAAGATAAATGAGTTTTTTTTACATGTTGGATTCTTTTTTGTGAACCTTAAATGTATCTTTGAATTGTAAAGAAAGTTATAAAATGTATTTATTGTGAATGTATTTTGGAAATGGTATTTTTCCATGGAAATGGGTGAGTTTCATATGTGACCTTCATGTTGTATTTATAAATGAGTTTCATAAATTTTTCAAGTGGTTCTAAATTTATTTCCAAATGGTTTTGGTGTGTGTAGAAAAATGGAAAGTGGTTTTTCTTATATAAAGGGGTGGTTTCCATGTGAGTTTTAAACATTAGATTAATGTGAAAATGTTAAAGTGTTGATTTTCCTATGTGGATATGATTCTTGGCTTGTGTATGTGAAAGTGATGATTTATGTTATATGTGAAATGGAATTTGATCACTAGGTCGATCCAAGGTATTCTAGGTTGGTGAACCAAAACTAGTGCACTAGTTGATTCAGAAGTGGTTGAGGCCTAGATTTATTTAGCATAATTGACTATTACAACACTAACTAATCATGTGATATGATCAGAGACCACTATACCTTGGAATTTGTTCCCTTATAGTGGAACATGTGCAGGAACACTGTTGGTTTTGACTTTTGATATGGAGACTATTAGACCTTGGCATGGGATCCCCTCTAATGGCTCATTCATGGGAACACTATTGCTAGTTGAGTTAGGAGATTTTGATCATTGAGGTATGATGTTCACAGTGTATCACTTGTGCTAGTTACCCATAGTTATTTTCCCATTATTCTCTATTATGACATGAAGATTATGTTATGTGGTGCTAGTCATTGGTATATGGCATACCTAGGGTACATTTTTATTTCAAGCAATCTTATTTTTGAAAAAGTATATCCATAAAAAAGTGTTTCGTAAGAAACTTTTCTTTAAGTGGTTTTCTTGGAAATATTTCAAATATTATTACGGAAATATGCATGTTGATTTTTATTCTAGTGTTATGACATAGAATCATTATTTTAATAGGAATCCTACTAGACTTTGGCTCACACTCTATATACACCTTTGTATATATGTAGACGTTGTTATGTATAAACCAAGAAAAGGAAAGATGTTTCATGGTGGTGATGGAAGATCTGGTTTCTAGTGTTCCACTTCTTACAAGTGGTGGTGGTGGTGGCTAGAAGGTGTATTCCCTCTGGTTTCATCGGATTTTTTGGGATTGTTATATTGTTCCCATTCCGTTGTAGTAATTTTGATTTTTTATGTTGTAAAATTTAATCTGAAAAATTATTGTGCATCATTTAGTTATGGTTATTAGTATTGTGATGTTTATTCTTGTTGGATTTTTATGATTATATAAATGGGTGAAATAATTACCAAAGTATATTTTTGATACCTAGACAGTATTTTCCAGACCGTGGGGATCTCTAATGCCCTTAGGGCCATGCCACATACTGTGCTGAGTGTCAGGATAGATGGAATCTCAAATTGGTTCATGAAATACACCGAGTGAGACCTTTTATCCTTTGTACAGGTTTTGTGGGATATATCTTAGGAAAACTGAGACTAGGTTGGGACTGTAGATTATCCTGGGGTGACCTTGGGAATCAATATTAGGTCATGAAATATCTCTTAATAATGACCGTGGTGGTAAGAACCTAAGTATTTGGAAAGTCCATACTTCATATTCTTGATGTTATTGGATGTGCATATTGATGCATTAGGTGTCAACCTGAGACTTTAACCATGATTGAGGAATACATGAGATATGACACTATTTATGTGTGAAAATCTAAGTCCTACAATGGATGCCTCTCCTGTGTATTAATCTAGGGGACCCAAGTCGATGCCTCAGTGGTTGACTAAGCCTGAGTTAGTATGATATAGGATTGGGTAGAGATGGTAGAAGGTATCATGTTAGAACCTATACCAAAAATTTAATCCCAAGAGGATTTGGTAGTAGTGATCTGTTTACGAATATAATGAACCCTACTCTTATATTTATTCCTTAACCCAATTAATATTGATGTAAATATTATTTATAGATGTGATTCCTATATTTTGGCCTATAAGGCCTAATTCCATGTGATTCTATGGTGTGGATTCCATAATAAAATATTAGGATCTACCCCATCAACCTTATATGTGGAATTTTATCATTACTAGAAGTCTCACTTATCTCTAGGATTCCCCCTAGTAAATAATTACATCATAGGTTACCAATTTATTCTTAGAATCCCTATTTATTGGTTCCATATAGTGGATTCTTAGCTAACTAGAATCAATGTGATAATAGTTGTTTTAGGGTGGGTTCATTTCCCTTGAGTAAAGGATTCTTATGATATCTGTGAGGATTGATAATGATCTACTCAATTGATGACTTGAATAATCTTGAAGGTTAGGTGGGGAAAACAATACTACATTTACCAAAACTATCTGGGAATATGATATTGATTTAAATATTGAATATATGTCAAGTTTTATATTGGATTCAAATAGTATTCATTACATATCACCTATGGTTCCTCCCCCTTATTCATTATCTAAGTTGCAATGTTATCATTGCTAATGAATCGTGACCTAGGAATCTAACATCGAACTGGATCACACATAACTAGGGTAGTATAACATATAGATCTATGACATAAGTGTAGGATGTATATTTGAAACCTGAAATCCTTCATTTTACATTAGAGGTGAGTATGGGTGATCCCAAATTTAGGACTTGTATCCCCCTATGGTGACAGAAATTTCTTAAATTCATTTATGGAATTTATTGAAGTAGGTATGGTCAATCAGTATCATGGAACCAATGATCAATGGGATTACATACGGTTTGAGTGGTATGAAATCCATCTTAACACCTTATTCAAAGGATTTTAATTCAATTAGGGTCACATACCCAATGATCCGTTGTGTATTTATTTCATGAATTTTATTTCTAGTAGTTATTATTATTATTATTATTTTGATGAGAAGATCATATTTACATAAAATTAATTTACTTTCTATGTATGTCACCATGTTGGTGGTGTCTTACTTAGTTTTGTGCTCACACCTTGTTCGGGCCACCATTTCACTAGGATATCCAAGAAGAAGTTCACTTTGTGGCAGGTATAAGTTAGGATGATGACCAAAACTAATCGAGTGGCATAACTCAAATGATTACATAATTCATGGGTGTGTGGTTCAGATAAAAGTATTAGATAAGAATTGTATATTTATTTTCTTTATTGTTTTTTATATTTGATCGGCCCATTTAAGGATCAGTTTTTTTATATGAACTATCTTTTAGGGACTTTACTGCATTTCATCTATTTCATCCTTTTTTATATTTGCCACTTATTAATTTTGATTAATTACTTTAATAGATAATTTATGGCTAATTATTATGGTTTCTTACTCTGATGTTAGGTATTTGTCTCTCCATAGGAACAATGTAATCCCTCAATGATAGTTGGAATTCTCTGGCATATGGGGATGTGCAATTGAGGGTTTTCATTATCTGGTCCAACTACTATTTATATAGTGATTTGGGCTAGGGCATGGAAAATTGGTATCAAAGGATTTAGTTTATTGTATTTTTACTATTGGGATGTGGTAGATATGATTGTTTGGAGTGTGTTTGATACTACTATGGATATCATACCAGTGCATTGAGAACACTTTTTTGTGAGAAGTCCAATTTAACATGGTTTTTGGATTAATGTTCTTGTTTTTTTATGTTATGGTTGAGAATAATTTTTACTTTAAGTGGCGTACATGTGGTGTAAATTTTATGATTTATTATGGATTTTTGGCTCTCATCCCATTGTTGAGAGGCATGTGATTGATTTGTACTCTTGGTTAGAAGAGGAAATATGTAGTTTTTTCTATACTATATTTTTAATATAGGTTTCTCATGTTATAGTAATTCTAGTGTATGATTTTAATTACTAACGAATGTGGTCCACTATTTGTATTATCAACAATAACCTAAATAGTGTTTTCCCAAATAGGTTCCGGTGGAATTCTACTCAACTGGACTGCCTTGTTTCAATCCTTTATGACATGATCTATGGACTATATAATTATGTGACTTGGTTATGATCACGCCTATACAGTACCTTATATAAAGGAGGTTCATTGGGTCTTTTGTAGGTTAGAATGGGTGATTAGTGACTCTTCAGTTCTATGATAGGTTACTAGGGTCTTGTTACACCATAGAGAGGGATGGTTAGGAGAACCTTATTGACATGGGAAGTTAATTCCCTTTTAGTATACCATTTTCAAGTGTATCATTTTATTTTTTGGTTAACTAAAACTTCATAACAACATACATGTAGTATTCTGATCTATATTTCAATGACAATTTACTTAGATAACCTTTGTTTTTTGTTATCTAGTATGATCTTTTAGTGTGATGCCGATAGGTACATATAGTTTTATAATGAACTGGAACCTCGAGGGTGTATTTTAGTGTTGGGATTCCTAGTGAATATCAGTTCATTATATCTATTATACTTGCCATTGTTACACTATAGGGAGAACCCCCCCAATGAGGATGATCAGAGAGGATGATGTCCTGCTAGGTTGTGGTGTGGAAATTGATGCCTTAAATGTTTGAGAAATTATAATCCTCCATCGGTAATGAGTTATAAATGGGTTTCTAGTTATAAAATAATGGGGGTATTCCTCTATAATTTACAATTGAAAACCGATATAATTGAACCCATTTTGATAGGTTTTTACACTTATAAGTTGATGATCTCTTTATGTTCCTTTTTTATATCTTTTAGAGAATTTTTTCAATCATGTTTTATTTATTGTTATAATGCACGGTTTTAAGGGATAGGTGGGATACCTAGAGGCCCTTAGTTTGTCTCAATCCCTAGTGAGTCAATATTTGGTTTGATCGAGGGAAACCTGTGAGAGGGGTTGGTCTGGGTTTATAGATGTTTTTAGAAGAAATGAACATGGTTGTACACTCTTGATAAGAATGATTCATGGGATGTGCTCATGTTTTTTGATATAAAAAGTATGGAGTATTTATAATCTTAGGAATCACCTATGGTGCTTGGGTATCAATATTATCTCTAATGAGTAGGACTATTCAGGTGTCTGGCCTTATTGACCAGTGAGTGTGATTTCAGCAATGTGGTCAGACCACATATAGATACCCGTGATTGGAATGGTATTAGGTAGTGTCCAAGAATGTGAATGAGTTTGACACAATTTATATAGAGGGTGAGAAATTGGGGTTCTATTAATACACTTTGTGATGGGTGGTCATAGAGTAAATCGTGGCACAGGTTAGGTTTCCTATTTTTAAGGGGAGTTCCATGGGAGCTCCTGGTGTGTTAAGACTGAAATTCCATATAGTGAGGTTATCTTATCCATGATTATCTATGATTAATGGGAGCATGATTCAGGTCTTCAATTAGGTGGCATGGTATTGTATATCCATTGTTCTATGTGAACAAGTAAAATTATGTGTCAGTTATGCGTGATACAATTTAAATCATTAATCAGTGAGAATTCATGTGTAATCTGAGGAATGATGGTTTCAATGAAATATTATAGGCATGGTCACTAAATATTTATGATGAAATGGTAAACATTCCTCCATGGTAAATGAGGCATCAATAATGTATTGTATGTTATGGCATGACCAATGTAGCTAAATCTTGGTCAGGTGTGGAAAAGATAGAGAGAGTGGCTCGGGACGTGCGACATGCATTTGGTGATGAAACCTATTAAGGATACACTAAGGGATATGATATAAGGTAGTAAATATGGTGGGGAGTGAACCATTGGCTATTTTAGGGTGGTGAACCTCATTGTGTATTGAAACTTAGTGAACTTTGTGGGAGCCATTCTTCAGAAGCAGGAATGGGTAATGGGTGTTGTTTGTGTTAACACTGGAGAATGATCAGTTTCATAGCCATGCTAGTTGTTATGTTTGGAAATTGATGGGGCTTGGGTTATAGTGATCAAGATTTTTTTTTTTATGACAACAAGTACGATCCTAAAGATGGAATTGGGGCGTTGATCTGGAGTATAACCCTCATGTGAGAAGGGTCATGTGAGGATAAGCCCAGTCATTGAGTTATCATTTGGGATTTTGGATGTCATTAGATAAATGGAATTGGGTGATATTGGTTCTATTACTAAATTATAGGTACATGATTGATTAAAAACATGGGTATAAACCAAGTAGAGATTTCAGGCCCAAGATAGCTTGTGAAGATCAAGATTATATTATTATGAATTCATTGGTGTTCATATTTTGGAATGACAATAGAAATGGATATGAGATTGTGTGGCAAGGAAATTTCACCAAAAGTCAGTTATGGGATTTAGAGAGGGATCATGTAATAATCTTGGTGTACCTTGGGGTAAGGGAATCAAGATTAGGTTTTGGTGACATATTGGTGGTCGAAACTAAGATTTTTCAAGAATAGTCCTTTATAGATCATTCTAATTGGGTTCAGTGGAGTATTTATATATAGTCAGTGTGGAACCACATATGGTATACTCATGGGATGATTTGGTTGTAGTTTAAAGTTATATCATAGTTTTTCATGGAAAATCTATCATAACCTGGCTGAGCTTTGTCGATTAGAATTTTTTTAGTTGATCATAATCGAGAACCAGGTGTAATGTTCTCATGTGAGGTTAGGAATAGAATGTTGAGGGATATGTGGGGAGTTTCATTAAAATTATAGAAGCATGTTTTTATAATAAATTAAAACAATGTAAGGATTGTGGATCATAATTGGAATTTAAAAGAAAGAACCTGTGGAAGAAAGCAGCATATGGTGGTTGATGAATGGAAGGATGACATTTTCATGTTTCAGGTTACATGGGATCAAAAAAGTTTCATCTTGATGTTTCAATAATGGTTATAATTATTGGATTGGGTTGGGGAGTTTTAAACTCTGTATGCTGCAAATAGTTCCTGGAAACATGTTGGCTGTTCATTAATGAAATGTGACTATTTGGTTGGGAATTCACAATTAGAGTAGGTCAGGTTGTTCAGTTAAATTCTCATCGAGAATTATCAAGGAAGAGAAGTGTTAATGTGGGGAGGTTTTAAGATCCTGTGTTTTTCAAGTTATATATTTTAGATGGAATTTTAATTTTCAATTACTACAAAGGTAAAATCTTGATCAATGATTCATAATATAATTTTTAAGATAGAATAAGATAAAGTGATGTTTTAGAAATGGAACAAGTCTTAGAAGGTGGTTTTGTGGTTTTGGGATAATACTAACTAGTTGGGACCCAAAGTCATTGTTTTGTAAAATTAAAGCCTAGGGTCATCGGTTGAAACATGGTTATTGCTAACCATTCATCATAATCATGTGGCCCCATTTTTATAGGTTCATTGGTTGGTAAGCCATCCAAAAGGAGAGGGGAAACCATATGGGTGTCTGTATTTATTTGTAGAAATGTCTCATAGTTGGAGCATGATATATTAAACAGTGCTCTATAAATATGTGTGTAACATCCCAAGTAAATAAAGAATGTGAAATTTTAATATTTCTTAATATTTTTGAATTAAATATTAATTTTACTTTAAATGGAATTCTATGTTTGATAGCATACCCGACACGCAACAATGGGTCTCTTCAAAATCTCATTTTGCACACAAGGTTGAGTCATACTAGAAAAATAATAATATAATATTGTTATTTTAAATGGAAGTTAATGCATAGTCATTGTATTGGTAAGAATGAATAGAAATAACTAAAATATGATTATACATGTCTGTTAAATGTTTTTAAATTTATCCAATAAATTTTAGAGGCTTAAAATAATAATGAATCTGCTTTTAAACATGAAATACTATAATATTCTTTAAAGGTCGTTTTACCGCCTTTTGATGACGAACCCTTTTTAAATATAGTATTTGATACTTTTATATGTTACATTTGACAAAATAAACTTCTTTTTTAAAATAATAATATCAAAATTTACTTTGGGTAAAATTTTTGTATTTCTCTGATAAAGTTCATTTTTTTAATGAATAGTAAAAAATACTGCATTTTAATCAAAACTGTATTTTTATCTAATTTATTTAAAGGATTATATTATTATTTTAATTGGTTCTAAAGTAAAATTATATTATATTATTTTCATTTAATATAGTACTGTTC
This sequence comes from Viscum album, assembly GCA_963277665.1. NCBI lineage: Eukaryota > Viridiplantae > Streptophyta > Magnoliopsida > Santalales > Viscaceae > Viscum > Viscum album. Next base: position 1,881,458,542 of record OY728161.1, read on the forward strand.
ATTGTAAGTAATTTTACTTTTAAATTAGATATAAACACATGTCAATCTTTTCAATGTTTTTACTTCTCAAAAACACGCATTCTAGTTTTGACAATAGGAATTGATTTTAAATTAATTAATGAAATTTATATGTTTTGAATTTTTAAAATGGAAATCATTTTAATTCAGAATATCAAAATTATATTATGGTGAAATTTTTGTGTTTTTCTAAAAACTTTCCATTTTTGATGAATAGTAAAAATATTGCATAGTAGTTAAAAACCAACTTTTTCATTTAAACATAATTTTACTGCTTCTGTGAATTGAATTTCAAAAATCCGACATACATGGTTGTAATAAGGGTGAAAATTTGGTCTAACAGGATCAAAATAATTTCTTGGTGATTAGTATCTTTTGAATTTTTTTACTGTGGTTATAGGTAAATAGGGTAATTCAAGGTAAAAATAATATTATAATAGTATAAAATTATTTTAACACTTTTCCTAACCTTATTGGATGAGTCATGGATGACTGAGAAAATTTTTGGGTGAAACTTTTGTCCTTTAAAAGCCACTTGGGTAAGATAATGACATTAATAACTTTTTATTTAAAGTAAAAATAAAAATATCATAAACATGAATCTTTTTACAAAACTAATTCTAAAGTGGGGTTATATAATTGATATATTTGACTATAAATATTCATTATAAATCTAAAATAATTTCCTACATCATAGTATTTTAATTATAATTTGTAGACATTAAATAAATAAATTTATTTATGGCTCAATGGTGATCTAGGGATTACCTTGTTAATGAAAGATTTAAATAAATTATATTATAAATGTTAAAATAAAATTATTTTGAAACTTTTTATTCCATAAACTAATTTTATGTGTAATTATGACATATTATATTTGATTTAATGAATTTTATTCTAATTAATCAGGTTTTATCAATTTATGAAAAATCAATTACTAAATACTGTCAAAATTGATATAAATAAGTTTTTTAAAAATATATTATTTTATTAAATGATATAATAATATTAAAAATATAATATTCTTCCAAATGACTTTAATAGTGTTAAAAATATTATTAATTAAACACTTTATGTTCTTTTGTCATTTTATAGTAAGTATATTAACCATATAATATGAATATACAAGAAGACATGGTAAAAGTTAAATTAGTTAACTGAGGGTTAAAGCTAAAAGATAAGGTTATGTTTTTGATCTAAACTTTTATACAACCTATTAGTTGAGAGGATTTAGATCTATCCTCATCTTATCTTCGGCTTAACTAACTTTTGATCCTTTAGAAACAGAAAATGAAATTATAATAATATAATATTTCTAGACTCTTCTAAATAGTACCCCCTCCCTCTTATAAAAGAGCTTCACACCAACCCAATTAATCACTCCTCTAAAACCTCTTGTCTCATTCTCCCTCTACACAAATAATCTCCCAACATCCCTATCTTCCTTCTGTAATCCTTACCATATACATAAGGCACTTTAAAAAATTCTTTTGGTTCAAACCAAATGGAGTTACCTAATTTGGAGGTAATGTCTTCTCTCAAGTTCTCTTATTTTATTTTACATCTTCACTCCATATTCTTTTATTATTCTTTGATTACAAAAAAACCAGTATCCTAAATATAAAAGGATTTTTTTATGATAAGTATTCAAACTACACATACACACACCTCCATCTAATGGGTATAGAATATATTGTTTCTGTGGATGACAAACTGCTGCCTCACGAAATGATGATTGTTCAATTATCTCCTACCGCCTATCATGGTGACCATTATTATGGAACTATAATTATATATGACATTTATAATATTTATCTTATCTTTATGCTTATGTAATTCTCATTTATAACATACCTTTATGCTTTTCATGTTGTATAGATATGATAATTTCATTTGGGGATGTGCGGACTACCACCCATCAAAGTTATATGACTCGTTCATGCTATACATGGAACATATAAAGGATGGAATTAATGAACTTATTTAACATATATAAAATATGAAATTATACTATAATTATAATATAACTATGTATCATTTATTTTTTATTTCTTTAAATATGAACAATAAATGAAAGTTGCTTTCATGTGAACGTATGGCTTACCATCTCCATGAACGATTCATTTCATTTATTATCTCTAAATGTTTGGTACTATTATAAATACATATATAATTAATATATATGATATATATGATATTTAAATATTGAATAAAATTCTTTAGATAAAGTACTTTTGATCTCATGAACAATTTGTAATTATAATAAGTTCATTTTTGACTCATGTACCCAATATCGAAAAAATGACCGATATTAACTTAAATAATTATGTAATTTTTATAATGAGGTAATAAGTGATATAAAATGAATAATAAACATTAAAAAGGTTCTGAAGAAAGTATAAATTATCTTAATTTTATTATTCAGAGAGACAAAGAACAAACAGGACAAGTTGAACACAAGTCAAGGGAACCTTTCACCCTCTTCTTTTAGTCAAAGACTTATTTTAAGTTATATCTTTTAATATCCATTTTATTATGCTGGTATTTGTTCTCATATATCCTTATTTCTGTACATTTTATGTTCAATTAATAAGATACCCTTTTATATCCCATCAACCCATTTTCTAAATTTTTTAAGTGACGTCGTTAGGTTATCGAATTTTCGTAAGAGACTTTGTCTCAATCTCTTTTCATTGAGGCCTATTTTGATTTATACATGAATTATTTTTATACGATGTATAAACCCCTTTTAATTTTAATTTCATTCAAATGGAATATTTTTTATATATATTATTTTACTAAATGACAAAGGGAATGTTTCTTTTTAACATACACGGTGACAACAACCTTTCCGCCGCCACGAGCATTATTTGGTATTTGGCTTCCTTAACAAGCCAAAATATTTTTAAAAGGAAAATAAATACCATACACTCTTTTTACATATTTTGGTATCAAAAATGGTTTGGGAATGGATATATTATTTCAATATATTGAAATGATATATTGTTATTGGAATGTGTAAATTTTATCTTTCTTTTATTCTTATGTTATTTGTTATGATTATGTTGTGGTTATTGGGAATTGTTTATATATACGGGTGGTTCCATGATAAACCTAGGGCGTGTGAGCTTGAGATAGCCCTTCAATACATTGGGTAACATGAAGGAGGTAAACTTTAATGTCTTCCCTAAGAGATTTTGGCAATATACTGTGATGGCTATTCCAAACGTAACTCTCTATGTAGCTGTGAAAGATAAAATGTAAGTATGATATGGATGCCACAAGTTGCTGTTATGATTTTTGATTTATATGTGTTATTCATAAATATTGTGATTTTGTGAGGTATATTAAATAGCTTGTGTTTTATGATTAAAAAGTACGATTTCATTTATTTATATTTATTGATAGACTAATGTTTTATTTCTTTATTTTATAACCCTTACTAATATTTTAATGCTCATCTGATATTTTTGAAACATTTTTCGTAGGGTATAAATAAGTGAAAGAGAAAAGAAGTATTTAATAAGATTTACATCAATAAAATAACTCTTGTTTAATTTCAGTAGTTTTATTTCTGTGAAAAAATTGGATTGAGTAAAAGTGTCTACTTTGTAATTTTTGAGATGTAATGTAATAGTTATGGCCTAATTTTCTAAAACTCTAAACATGAAAATATCCTCAATGTAAATTCTTGAATTAACTCAAAATCATGTAATGTTTAAGGCTGGGACCTTGTATTTGGTATTAGAGGTCAGTTTAGACACCTTTAAGAGCTATTATATTGTTAAATTAATATCCATAAATTAATTTATAGTAAGATTGTAATGATATAGCATTTATAGATAACCATGTCTATTAACCTAAGATATTTATGTGTTCACAATGGTTTTCTATAGAGGAAACAGGATAGATACGATGGGATTAAATCAAGAGGAAAACAACCTTCTAAATCAGCAACCTGAGATGGTCGGAATCAGAACTGAACAGTTTGTTACAATGATGGCACAGTTAACTCAAGCTATAAATGGTGGTGGTATCTATGCATGAGATCATCCAGATCAACCATATAGGAACATGTCATTAGTGGATAATTTCATGAAGAAACATCCCCCATCATTTAGAGGATCATCTTACCATGTGCTAGCTAAAGGGTGGATTAAAGCACTAGAAAATATTTTGGATGTCATGGAGTGTTCAGAACATCAAAAGGTTAGTCTCTCTATTTACCATTTTCATGGTGAATCTGATCGGTGATGGTCGATGGTTAAAAATATCAGGGGTAGTGAGGAGATTGATGCTCTTGATTGGAACGAATTCAAAGGTATGTTTCTTGAGAAATATTTTCCTAAGGCAGTTTGACTTTGTATGGAAAAAAATCTTGGAATTGCGGAAAAAGGAAGAGTCAGTGGCTACTAATGAATAAAAATTCACTCAAGTAGCAATGTATGATCCAAATTTCATATGGGATCTTGATAGTAAAATCAATCATTTTTACTCAGGATTAAATCGAAATTATCAAATAGCTTTATCATATCGTGAGTTCAAAGGTTATGAAAAACATGTTCGATGTGAAGAGATGGTGGAAATAGAGTTTTCTGATGATCAAGTGTTCTTTGAAAAACAACATAATAAGAGGTCAAGGTGGAAGATGAAAGGGAAGAACTCTTTAAAAAATTCTGATGGTAAGAAACATAAGTTTACAATTTGTGAAAATTGTTGCAAAAAGAACACTGGGAAATGTCTTTTGAATTATGATAAGTGCTTCTGATGTGGTAAAATGGGACATAAGGATCATAATTGCACTGAAAAAGATCAGGGTAATGGTAAGACAAAATCTGATTTATAGTTAATAAAATATTTTAAGAGCAATAAAATGGATCATTATGCCAATGAGTGTCCAACAGAGAACTCAACTAAGGGAAAGAAGCCAGACTATATGCAGAAAGGGGTGTTGTAATCCTTTTCAACTACTTCAGAAAATGTTGGGTCATCAAATGAATTTGTATCATGTATACTTTTTGTTTATGTAGATTATGTCAACGTGTTGTTTGATTTAGGTTCTACACATTCTTTCATTTTTAAGAAATTTTCTAGTAAATTGGGAATTACATCTCAATGTATGAATACTGAACTTATGGTAAAAACACTAGGATGAAATTTTGAGACAAAAAGAAATTATAATATCCTTTTTGTACTTGTGTGTGGAAATAATATAACTACAAACCTTATTGGTTTTCCTTTAGTAGAGTTTGATGTTATTTTGGGTATGGATTGGTTTTTTCGTTTATCATTATAAGATTGACTACAGATCTAAGGAGGTTTATTTTAAGAAATATTTTCAATTTGTGTACATGAATGAACCATTACTTTTGATAATATATTAGGAAGCTGAGAAACTAGTAAAATATGGAAATAAATGTTACCTTTCACATATTGTTGAAAACAAAAGAACTATTCATAATAATGATGTGCTAGTGGTAAATGAGTATCTTGATATTTTTTCTAATGATTTTCCTAGTATAATACCTGACTGGAAAGTTGAATTTAAAGTAGACTTGGTTACTTATACTAAGCCAATTACAAAATCCCCTAATCGAATTTCTCAAATTGAACTTTTAGAGTTAAAGGAAATTTTAGGAGTTATTTGATAAAGGTTTCATTTGACCTAGCACATCACCTTAGGGTGCCCCAGTCTTATTCATTAAAATTAAAGATGGTTTAATGATACTTTGCATTGATTTTAGAGCCTTGAATAATATCATTGTTAAGAACAATTATCCTTTTCATCATATCTATGATTTATATGATCAGCTCCAAGGAGCTCGGTATTTTTCAAATATTAACTTGAGGTTGGGGTACCATCAATTGAAAGTAAAGGAATAATACATTCTGAATACTTTTTTTCATACTGTATATGACAGTTATGAATTTTTAGTTAAGCTTTTTGGATTAACCAATGCACTTATTGTGTTAATGGATCTTATGAATAGAATTTTCTGTGAGTTCTTGGATAAGTTTATTGTTGTGTTTATTGATGATATTTTGGTTTATTATAAAAGTAAATAGGAGGATGAAATTTATTTAAGGGTTGTCTTGGAAACCTTAAAATAAAATAAACTGTATGAGAAATTCAGCAAGTGTGATTTTTGGTTACAACAAATTTCATTCCTTGGTCACATTGTTTCAAAAAATGGAATAAATGTTGATCTTTCTAAGACAAAAGTTGTTGAAGAAGGTCAAATACCCACAAATATAACCAGGATCCATTGTTTTCTTGGTCTGCCAGGCTATTACAAAAGGTTTGTTGAAAATTTTCATGGTTATCAATCCCACTAACTAAGTTAACATGAAAAGATGTTAAGTTCATTCGGACAAAAAAATGTGATGATTGTTTTCAATAATTGAAAAGAATATTGGTGAATGATCCAGTTTTGGAACAGCCTTCCAAAGATGATGAATTTGTTACCTATAGTGATGCTTCATTGAAAGGACTTGGTTGTGTCCTAATGTAGAATGATCATGTAATTTCTTATGTTTTACCTCAGTTGAAACCTCGTGAGTTAAATTACCCTACACATAATTTGGAATTAGCTTTTGTTGTTTTGGATTTAAAAATTTGGAGGCGTCATCTGTATAGAGTAAAATATAAAATATATAATGAACACAAAAGATTGAGGTATATATTCACTCAGAAATAATTGAACATGAGACAAAGGAGATGGGTAGAATAAATCAGGATTATGATTGCACAATTCATTACCATCCAGGAAAAGAAAATAAAGTGGTTAATTCTTTCAGTAAAAAGAGTAGTGATACATTAACCATGTTACGTTTGGAACATGACCCTGTGATTAATGATTTGATTAAATTTTTAATAGAAGTTGTTGGTGTAGGAAATTCCTATGTTTTGCTTCAGGTTTCAGTACAATCATCCCTTGCAGACAGAATAAATCAAGTGCATAAGGATGACAGTGAGTTTTATAAAAAGGCATAATTGGTTTAGAAGGGTAGTTTACCGATGTTTAACATTGATAAATACTGTATTTTGAGGTTTGGAAAGAGGGTATTTGTTCCATGTGATTCATAATTGAATAAAGAGTTATTATGTGAAGCTCGTAGTTCTCTGTTTTTAGTTCATCCTGGTAGTACAAATATTTATAGAGATATTCGGGAGTATTACTGGTGGTATAGAATGAAAATATATATTTCCAACTTTATTGTTAAGTGTTTTACTTGTAAATAGGTTAAAATAGAGTGGCGGTTACTGAAAGGGAAGCTTCATCCTTTTCCAATTCGAAAGTGGAAATGGGAAAATGTGTCCCTGGATTTCATAGTGGGATTACCAAAAACATCTTGAGGTAATAATGTAATCTAGGTTATTGTTGATCGATTAACTAAATCTACTCATTTACTTCTGAATCAAGATACTATGTCTCTAGATCAACATTCTCGGTTGTATGTTAAATATATAATCAGGTTACATGGAGTTACCCTATCCATTATATCTGATCATGATCACAGGTTCACTTCTAACTTTTGTAAGGGCCTTTAGAAGTCTTTGGGTACTAAATTAAATTTCAGTACAACTTTTCATCTATAATCAGGTGGAAAGTCAGAATGAACAATTAAAACATTGGATGATATTCTACGTGCTTTCTCGATGGATTACCATGGAAGTTGGGACCAACATATTTCTTTGGTTCAGATTTATTATAATAACAATTTTCATTCGAGTATACAGATGGCTCCATTTGATGTATTATATGGGAAGCAGTTTCAAACTCTATCTTTTTGCAATGAAGTGGGTTAAATGAAAATAATGGGACTAGAATTGGTATAAGATATGGCAGAAAAATTTCAGTTGATTCAGAAGCACATGATTATATCTCAGAGTTAGCAGAAAAGTTATGCGAATAACCAGAGGAAGGATCTTTCTTCCAAGGTAGTTGATCATGTCTTTCTCAAAGTTTCTCAATGGAAAAGTCTGATGCGTTTTGTTAAGAATGGAAAGTTGAATTCGAGGTTCATTGGACCTTATGAAATTATGGAGAAAGTATGATCAGTTTCCTAGAGAGTGGATTTACATACATGTTTATCCCAGGTATACAATTTTTTTCATGCTTCAATGTTGAGAATGTATATGCCGGATCCATCTCATGTTTTGAGTCGAGAGGTAGTTCAGTTTGAAGAAAATATTTCTTGTGAGGAACAACCAGTCCAGATTATTGATGAAAGAGAGAAGGTGTTGCGGAATAAGGTAATTCATCATGTAAAGGTTTTATGGAAAAACTATATGGTTGAAGAGGAGATGTGGAATATTAAAATTCTATGAGGGATAAATACCCCACACTTATTTGATAAGTGAATAGAATTAAGGGGACACAATTCTCAAAAGGGGGGAAGGATGTAACATTCCAATTAAATAAAGAATATGAAATTTTCATATTTATTAATATTTGTGAATTAAATATTAATTTTACTTTAAAGTTAATTCTATTTTTGATAGCATAGAAAACACACAACAATGGGTTTCTCTAAAATCTCATGTTGCACAGAAGGTTGAGTCACACTAAAAAATAATAATATAATATTATTTTTTTAAATTGTAGTTAACGCATAACCGTTTTATTGGTAGGAATTAATAGAACTACCTAAAATATTATTATACATGTTTTTTAAATGTTTCTACATTTATCCAATATATTTTAGAGGCTTAAAATAAGAATGAATTTGATTTTAAGCATGAAATACTTTAATTTTCTTTAAAGGTTGTTCTAGAACCTTTTGATGGGGAACCATTTTTAAATCTTTTTTTTCACTTTTATATGTTTCATTTGACAAAATAATATTTTTCGTTATAATAGGGATATCAAAATTTTATTTGCGTAAATTTTTGGTATTTTTCTGATAAAGTTTATTTTTAATGAATAGTGAAAATACTGCATTTAAAGTCAAAATTGTCTTTTCATATATTTTATTTATATGGTTAGATTATCCTTTTAATTGTTTTTAATGTATTATTAGATTATAATTTTATAATTTAAGAAAATTTGTTTCATTGGAACTAATTTCAGTATTAAATTGGACATAAACACATGTCAATCTTTTGATAGTTTTTACTTCTTAAAAATGTGATTTCTGGTTTTGATAAGAGGAATTAATTTTAAATTAATTAATGAAATTTATATGTTTTTAATTTGGTAATATATAAAACATTTTTTAATTCAGAATATCAAAATTATATTAGGGTAAATTTTTATTATTTTTCTGAAAACATTCAATTTTTGATGAAAAGTGAAAAATACTGCATAGTAGTTAAAAACTGACTTTTTCATTTAAACGTAATTTTACCACTTCTGTGAATTTAATTTCAAAAGTATGACATAAATGGTTTTAATCACGATGAAAAAGTTTGTTTAATAGTATCAAAATAATTTTTTTGGTGAATAGTATCTCTTGAAATATTTTACCATGGGTAAATGTAAATAGGGTACTTCTAGGTAAAAATAATATTATAATAGTAAAAAATTACCATAAAATTTGTCCTAACATTATTCTATGAATCATGTAAGACCAAGAAAATTCTTGGGTGAAACTTGTGTCTTTTTGAAGACACTTGGGTAGAATAATGACATTAATAACTTTTTATTTAAAGTAAAAATAAAAATATCATGAACATGAATCATTTTACTAAACCAATTTTAAAGTGGGATTATATAATTGATATATTTAAATATAAATATTCATTATAAATCTAAAAAAATTTCCTACATCATGGTATTTTATTTATAATTTTTATACATTAAATAAAAAAAATTATTTATGACACATTGGTGATGTAGTGATTACCTTGTTAATGAAAGATTTAAATAAATTATATTATAAATATTAAAATAAATTTATTTTGAAACTTTTTATGCCATACACTAATTTTATGGATAAATATGATATATTTTATTTTATTTAAATCATTTTATTCTAATGAATCATGTTTTTATTACTTTAAGAAAAATCAATTACTAAATAGTGTCAAAATTGACAAAAAAGAGTTTTTAAAAAAATATTATTATATTAAATGATATAATAATCCTAAAAATTTAATATTCAGATAAATTAATTATATAATGATAAAAATATTATTACTTAATTTTTTGAGGTTTTTTTGGCATTTTATAGTAATTATATTAACCAAATAATATGAATATACAAGAAGATATGGTAAAAGTTAAATTATTTAACTAAGGGATAAAGCTAAAAGATAAGGTTAATTTTATGGCCTAAACGTGTATAAAACCTATTTGTTTAGAGTATCTAAATCCATACTAATATTATATTCATATTAAATAACTTTGGATCCTTTAGAAACTGAAAATGAAATTATAATAAAATAATATTTTTGGACTCTTCAAAATAGTACCTCCTCCCTCTTATAAAAGGGATTCACCCCAACCCATTTAATCACTCCTATCAAGCCCCTTGTCTCATCCAAACTCAGCCCAAATAAGATCCCAACAACTCACTCTTCCTCATATAAGCCTTACCTTAGGAAGAAGGAACTTCAAAAATCCTTTTGGTTCAAACCAAAGGGAGTTACCCGATTTAGAAATAACATCTTCTCTCAAGTTCTCTTCTTTTATTTTACTTCTTCACACCATATTTTATTATTAATATTTGATTACATAAAAAAATAGTGTCCTAAATATACTATTATTTTTTACGATAAGTATTCAAACTACACTTACACACACCTCCATCTAATGGGTATAGAACATATTGTTTCTGTGGACGGCGAACTACTACCTCACGAAACAATGATTGTTCAATTATATCCTACCACCTCTCATGGTGGCCATTATAATAAAAAATATAATTATATATGATATATATGATATTTATTTTATCTCTATTCTTCTGTAATTATAATTTATAACATACCTTTATGCTTTTCAGGTAGTATAAATTTGATAATTTCATTTGAGGAAGTGCGGACCACCACCACCTCAAACTAATATGATTCATTCATACTATACATGGAACGTATAAAATATGGAATTAATGAACTTATGTAATTTATATAAAATATGATATTATACTGGAATTATAATATACCCATTTATCATTTAGTTTTAGTTCTTTTAAATACGAACAAGAAATGAAAGTAGTGTTCATGCGTACGTACAGCTTACCATCTCCATGAACGGTGCATTTCATTTCTTACCTCCAAATGTTTTATACTATTATAAATGAATATATACTGAATATATTTGATATATATGATATTTAAATCATGAATAAAATTATAATGATAATGGAATTTGGGCCTCCTGGACAATTTGTAATTATAACAAGTTCATTATAGACTCAAGTACCTAATATCGACAAAACGACCGATATTAACTTAAATAATTATGTTATGTTTATAAAAAGGTAATAAGTGATGTTAAAGGAATAATAAACTTGAAAAGGTTTATAGATCAAATATAAATTAACTTAATGTTATTATTCAAGGAGATAAAGAACGAACAGGACAAGTCGGACACAAGATAAGGGAACCTTTCAGCCTCCTCTTTTAGTCAAAGACATATTTTATGTTATGTATTTTAATATCCATTTTATTATTTTGGTATTTGTTATCCTATATCATTATTTATTTACATTTTATTTCCAAATTATGAGATACCATTTTTTCTCTCATCAACTCATTTTCTGAATTTTTAAGTGACGCTGTTAGGCTATTGAATTTTTGTAAGGGACTTTGTCTCAATCTATTTTTATTAAGGCCTATTTTGATTTATAAATGACTTCATATTATACAGTTTATAAACCCCTTTGACTTTTAATTTCATTAAAATGGAATATTTTTTTATACGTAGCATTTTACTAAATAAAATAGGGAATGTTTTTTTAATGTATGCAGTGACAACAACCTTTCCGCCGCCGTGAGCATTATTTGATATTTGGCTTCCTTAACAAGCCATAATATTTTTAAAAGGGAAATAAATACCATATACTCTTTTTACATATTTTGGTATTGAAAATGGTTTTGAGAATGGATTTATTATTTCAATATATTGAAATTATATATTTTTATTTCAATGTGGAAATTTTTTTCTTTCTTTTATACTTGTGTTATGTGTTATGATTATGTTATGGTTCTTGGGAATTGTTTACGTATATAGGTGGTTACATGATAAACATAGGGTGGGTGAACCCAAGATATCTCTCCAATGCATTGGGTAATGTGAAAGAGGTAAATGTTAATGTTTCTCCTAAGTTATTTAGGTAATATAATATGATGGGTATTCGAAATGTAACTCCCTATATAGCTGTGAAAGCTACAATGTAAGTATGATATGGATGGAACAATTTTCCTTTATGGTTTATGATTTTTATGTTTTATTCCTAAATCTTATGATTTTGTGAGGTATGTTAAAGAGATTATGTTTTATTATTGAAAAGTATGATTTCTTTGATTTATATGTATTGATGGACTAATGTTTTCTTTCTTTATTTTATAACCCTTACTAAGATTTTTATGCTCATCCCAAGTTTTTGAAATGTTTTTCACAGGTTATAAGGAAGCGTAAGAGAAAGGAAGTATTCCAGAATATTTATATCAAGAAAATAAATCTTTTTTTATTTAAGAAGTTTCATTTCTGTGAAGAAATTGGATAGAGAATTAGTGTCTACTTTGTAATTTTTGAGATTTAATGTAATAGTTACAGTCCAATTCTCTAAAACTATAAACTTGAAAAGATCTACAATGTGAATTGTAAACTTAACTCAGGATTATGTAATGTTTAAGGTTAGGGCCTTATAATGTTAGGAAGAGGTGTTGGAGGTAGTGAAAAACATATAGCTGGTGCACAGTTTTTCAACTATGCATCCCAACCATATGGCTGCTGCATAGTTTAACTGAGGTAATTACTCCCAGTAAATTTATATTCAAGAGAGAGAAAAAGAACATGCAAGGCCCGAAAATAAAGAAAAAACAAAACTACATTGTGTATCTATAATTCATTTTTTTGAATAATATCATTAATCTATTTATCATCATTGTATTGAATTTTTCATTTAATGATTAATAATTTTATGGGGAACACAGTTTTACTATTTACAAAGTGGTAATTAATTCTCCTCGAACCACCATTTTCATTTGGGTTACACCTTCTCTCTCTTTACCCAAATGAAATTCATATTTATTTTTATATAATTATTATAAATTATGATTATATGTTCCAAAATAATTTATACAGATTAGTTCATATTTCTTTTATGGGTAAATATGTTTTTTATAAGGTTCCCCTTTCAATTATTCCAATTAAGAAAGCTCGACTAAAGAGAACTTCCCAATTTCTTACCCATTTTTAAGTATCATCCATAATCTGTTTTAAGAAACCATTATTTTTATAAAATCACCATTTTTTTATAAAATACTATATTTTATCATTCATCATTTTATCTAAAAATTTATGAATTTTTCTATATTAAAGACTCTTTTATATTTTCCCTTAACCCCACTGAAGTGGACCATTTCTAAAGTCTCTTAAAAAATCTTTTTACATGTTTTCTCTTTATTTGAAAATAATTTGTACTTAAAACTTAATTCCATTTTACTTACCTTTCATTTCTAGGATATTTATTTTTAAAATCTGATTTTATGAAAAATACAAATGATTTTTACAAAAAAACTTTTCTTTCCAAAGTAAAAGAATATTTCTCTCAAGAATTTATCAATGATATTATTATCTTATTTTCAACTATAATTATGATTCAAATATTTCAAATTGGTATGATAAACTTTGATTTAAAGATATATTTTTAAATAATCTTTTTGACATATGAGGAATTCATATGACTCAGTAAGTGATGAGTGAGGCCTACTACAGCACATCGATGCATCGGTAAGTCTAATGAGACAAACAAAACTAGGTTTTTTCCAAGGCCTTACCCATTTATGTAGAATTATTTTATAAGGCCTTGATTATTTGTTTATTATGCCTAGAATTATGCATTCCCTCATTATGATATTAGTAATGGATATTCCATGTGATTATTCAACTAGTAGAATATCTGTGGTTAAGTTTCATTATCATGTGATTATTTATATAGAATTATTTGTTCATATTTTATTCCTACCATATTATTCTCATGATTATGTTTAAATGGAAGGATTTTTTAGTTACTCACCATACCCTAATATTTATGTTTATTTATGATAGCTTCTGGTGTACTCTTTACTCTTACTTGGCATCTGAGATCACCCATTTCTTATGTTTTATTTTTCCCCAAGATGTAAAGATGTATATTATGAATGTATTTCAAGGATAATAAAAGAGTTTATGGATTTTTCCAACAGGTTTTCTATCTTATTTTTCCTTTCAAGTTTTAATGTAACATTTTTTTGTATCTGGTTTTCCGAATCTACTAAACTACTCGTTCCTTCGAGATGTGAATTCCTTGATTATTATAAAAATGTAATTAATTAAGGCACCAGATCTGAGCTACTAGGGTTGAGGTCTTTACATGTTACCTTAAAACCTGTACCAAACATTTAATCCCATGATGAAATGGAATCAGTGATGGATTTAGTCATATATACAACCCTAATCTTATCTTTATGCTTTCACCCAATTAATATTGATACAACTTTGATTCTCAAATTTTCTTCCTTGATTTCTACCTATAGGGTAGGATGTGGTTTGATGTTATGGTGTGGATTTCAGAGGTACTTCTTTGGATCCACATCATAATCCTTATTTTTTGGAATGTTACCATTTCCAAATGTCCCACTTATCACATGGATTCCTCCCTAATTAGGGATTATAGATAAGGTATTTGACTTCATCTCAAACCACATTTTGATGGTGTCATTCAGTGTATTCTTAGCTCACTAGGATCTATGTGATGTCTTAGGTTGTCAGGTGGGTGCATTTCCCATGATCTTCATATGATAATGAGATCCTTGAGGATTGGTGATGATCTCCTCAATTGATTTATAGGATACTCCCTAGGGTTATGAGGATGCACTATTACTAAATTACCCATATTTTTTGAAGAATTGGATGTGGAGCCATTTATTGAATAGATGTTGAGTGTTCTCTATATCTAGAGAGAATTACATACCTAAATAATATGGGGACCCCCTTCGGTATTATAGAATCTATGATGTCATTATTTCCTATGCACCGAGACCTAGGAATATGATATCGAACTAGATTGCACATGACTATAGTGGTATAAAATCCATCTCTATCCCATATTTGTAGGATGTACGGTTGATACCTTGTGTCCTCCATTTTACACTGGGGTTGATTATGGGTGATCCCAAGGTTATGAATTATATACCCCTATGGTGATGTTGCTTGCTCAGAGAAATTTTTGGTGCTGAATGAAGTTGATATGGTTGATCAGGATCAAGGAACCAAGGATCAATGGGATTACACATGGATTGAATGGTATGACATCTAGATCAATGCCTTATTCATTGAATGTCATTTTGAATAGGATCACATGCCTAAGAGTAGGCCATGGATTTATTTAATGTATTTTATTTCTTATAGTTAGTTATTGTTAATTTTATTCAAATGAGTAGCTCACATTTGCAAATACTACTTTTAATTACTATGTATGGGACTAAATTAGTGGTTCTCTACTGAGATTTGTACTCACAACCTGCTCAGGTCTCCATTACACTACAAAACCAAAGTATATATTCACTTGGTTACAAGAAGAAGTTGGGTTTATACCTATTAGTGATAGATTGGTATGATTCATAGGATTACAAATAGCATGGGTATGTTGTTCAACTGAGAGTATCAAATGATCCTTGTGTATTTATTTTCATTATTACATAGATATGTTATCATCCTAGCGGGTGATCAATATTGTATGTATGACCTTACTATTAAAGCCTTTACAACATTTCAATTAATTTATCCATTTTTATATTTACTCCTTCTATAATATAATTACTTTGATTATAGATGATATTTGGTTAATTCTATTGGTTTCTTATTCTGATATGATGGAATAGTCTCCCTATCGTCACAACTTAGGCCCTCACTACTAGTCTAAAACCTCTAGTGTGTGGGGATGTGAACTTGAGGCCTTGTTTCATACCAGTTAGGATAATATTTATAGAGTGATTTGGGCTAGGACTTGATACTTACATTAATAAAATTAACCAAAATGAGAGTGTTACATTAATCAATTTATCATATTAATTTTAATACCAAAATTTTTATAACCATAAAACTATTATATCCTTATACTATATTATCCTTAATTAGGTCAACTAGATTAAATAATTACCACCATGATCACTTAATTAGTTTATTTTTACCTATAAAGTATGAAATGAATAATGATCTGGAAAATACAAGCCCCAAAGTGTATTTTTATAATAGAATGTCAAAATTAATTTTATTATTCTACTACCAATTATTTTTCCAAATAATACACTACTCATATTTATAGCCTCCATCCTCCTCAATAGATAGTGGATATCTATTTAATATTATAGTGGAAAATGGGTATATATAATTCTCCTCTTAGATATTCATAAGATATATATTTACAATGAATGTAATCTGAATACACATGATGAAACATAGATCATTATTTTATTTCTCTACATGACTTTGCAATTATCTATAAATATTTAAATATCATTAAGATTAATTCCCATAAATTTTTCTCAAGTTTCCAAATAAGAAATTTCTAAAGGGGGATTAAGAAATCCTTATATTAGGTAAATGACAAGTCACACCAATTATACTAAAGTGTCCATAAAAATAATTTTGAACCAAACTTTAAATTCTTAAATTTATAAACATTACAGCATATCATCCCTGTGGAATCAGCTATTCCTCTTTTCCTATGAACACCATTTCATATTATTGAATAGTGCACATAATACCTTTATTGTATTTTCTAGAGTAAATTAAACCATTTCTTAATCCATGCTTATTTCCTCATGAATAGTACACATAATACCTTTATTGTCTTTTCCTAAGGAGGTCATGTCTATAAATTTATAAAACATGTGTATTGTTATCTTATTGGAACATTCTTTTATACCTGTATCATTTGATATTGATATGATTACCAAGATTAGAGTGTTACTATTTAATATTGTATATGTATAGACTTGAATTCATAGTATTTTTCATTTTAGGTATATATACCTTATTTTTAAATTTCCTTCTTGATACGTGTATACTAGCTACACACAAAGATATATCAATATGTATAAAAAATTCCTCTCTATAAGGATTGAGGCCTAATATAAAGGAATGATTTTTTATTTATATGATTTTAGATATATATATATATACACACACAATCCCATATATACATGTTCCATTCTAAAATAAGATGAGACAACCTATGTGAGGATGACGTACATACAGTTCCTCCTAATGAGAAGATGGTTGGCCACTGGGTGGGGTAGATATTGTTATATATGATTCCTATCTATAAAGAGAGATTTTACCTAGAGCATAAGAATATATATATTTATTTCTATGTGATTACACACGTTTTACCACTATAGAGGATGGGTTATGTCAGACATACTCAATAGAATTGTCCATTTGGTAGATAATTTTATTTTGTAGATTATAAACTATGTCTCAGAGTAACTTTGGAAGATAAAACTATAAATTTATTCTTGTATATTTATGATATGATATCTGTTTATCAAATTATTAGAAAACCATTGCTATTTTTTTACTTATTGACTACTTTTGGATTTCCTTGATTAACTGATAATGGTTATTATAATTTTCAACTTTCTATAAGACAATTTTATTTTATTTTTTTAAATTCATAGACATATTTATGCGTACACCTATTATATCGCTATCTAAGTTGAGACATCATTAGTGGTTCCCTATTGAGTGTCAATTATCACACCTTGTATATACACAAAACCTATCCTTTAATGTATTTCAGGTATGAGATATTGTATATTCTTTTCTTAGTTTTTCATGTAATAATAGTACTTTTATCCTCCACACTAGAGTAAATTTAACGGTTGGTTGGTATAAGGATTTGTTTTTCTTATTTTTAATTAATTAATTATTTGTATTTTCCTTATTTATCTTGGTGTTTATTGGGTCATGTCTATATAGTATGGTTTGAATGTAGACTGGTATAATATGAATTAATATTGATATTTTTCAGTTTATTATACTTTTTTCCCTTATTTTATAACTTTTTTTGTATTAAGTTTATTTTAGAGACATCCAAAATATAAACATGTCAAGTATGATTCCTAACATGATTTAGAAATAACTTATATTGAATTACAATGTTGCTAAATTCTTTCCCATTTCTGTAATAAGAATTTTAGTGTTAGTCACCATCATATAGGAATTACAAATTTCACCTAGGATTTTTGGAATCCTAAATTTGGTATTGACTAGGTATCCAGGTCAGGGTCTCTACAAAGTGGTATCATATTTTTATTTTGAGATTTCTAAGGATTTTCACCTAGATATAGATAATATATAGGATTATCAAGACTTAAGAAAAAACCCCAAAAAAGGATTGATCAGCCAATTTATAGTAGAATCTCATGTTATTAAGGGATATATGGGTTTTTGACTTAGGTATTATAGGTTTATGTGAGGATTTTACTAGGACTTCTAAAGTATGATTTAATAAAACCCAATAGTTTTATAGGTATAATTTTGGATACAATTTTCTTATGAATACATTCTTCATGAATATACATTTATAGCTAGGAAATAGTAGCACAATATGACATAATGTCTATTATCATATGGTTATTTATATTGTAATTTGAATTAATTAAAGATTTATCATAGTTGAAACATCATAAATATGTCTTTTGTTCTTGTGATATTGTTATTCAACATCATTTAAACTTTATTGTCTTATTGTTGAGTCTTCTATGGATTCCTTTTAGTATTGATTTTCAATTGATTATGTTCTAGTTTTTCAATATAACTTTATTTTTAAGAATATTCCTTAGTAAAAACATAAATATTCTATTAAAGGGAATGCCATTTAATTTCTATTTAATGTTAACTAATGATGATGACGATAGTTTTTTATTAATATTTTTCAAGTATGTTATTTTATTTCCAACTCTGTTATTTGTAATTGAGCATGAAATTTTATCATTTTTGTCATGTCCTTCTGATCATGTTAAATATTGTCTCATAACCATGTTTATATATTTATGATCCATCATTAGTAAAACATTATGTGTGATATGTTGTTATATATGATTATTTATTGAGATCCTATTAATTTTCCTAAGTAAATATAGCTTTATAAAAGAAATAGTTTAGTGATAATGTTGAAAGGATGATATTTTAGTGTTAAATGGAAATTATTCAAATTGATCCCTTTTTGTTAAATCAAATGAATATAATTGTAAGGTTGTTTTATAAACATATTTTCTAAATTAGAAAGGGGAGTTTTTCATTTAAAATTAGTTTTTAATAATAATTTGTTTTATAAAATCTTGGTGTTTAAAAATTATAATTTCAATTTTGATATTTAAAAGAATTTGAATCATGTTAGAAACCCATTTCATTACCTTCTATTATAAAATGTATGTGGATTTTCAATATATTTATTAATTAGAAATACATTTTTTTGGAAATTAATGTGGAAATTTATTTTAAAATGGGGTGGTTAACATATAATGGTTATTTTATAGAAGAAAACATGGGAATGAATTTATCAAGGTTTAATTGTGAAATAATTACATTTTATAAAATGTTATGTTCCTGAAAATGTGATGAATTGTGGAATTTTCAAAAATTTGTCGGCATGTGTCTTTAGAAATGATTTTTTTTTGGAAAAACAATGTTGTAGTTGAATTTTATGAAAACTAAAAAATATATAAATAAGATTAGAATATATATTCTTATTAGAGTCTTATAGTGTTCTGCATATGGATATGACTAAAGGATTTAGTATGGTATTGATTCATGCGTAAGAATCTCCTTAAAATTATTAGGTATGTGAATTTTTAGGGTTGGGAGTTAATAATTAACCATGTATCATTAATTTAAAATTTTAATTAATTTTGGATATTTAATGTACTATAAGTGAGGTTTGTTTTAAATTTTTGGTTCATGAGTGTGGGTCGTTTTTATTTTTGGATTTAGTAATTTAATTTGAAGTTATAGAATGGTATTTGAGGTGTTTTGGGTTATGTATTTAGGTTTGAGATAGATTTTTAGGGTTTAGGTAGTTTTGGAGATGTTGTCACCTAATTAATTTTTATATAGATGACATTAGGTACCAGGTGTGGTATCCTCTGATACATAGTGAGATGTATAGATAATGGGGACCCTAGGGGTTCCACTAGGTATGTGGTGGTCCCAATATTATTTTATTTATAATTTTTTTTGGTTGTTTCCATTGGATCCTCTTTTAGACATAATTAGTTTCCCATTGAATTCATGTGATCCTAACTAGTTGTGAGTCTCGCATTAGCTTCTCATTGGTCTCATATTTCCCCTTATCTAGTCCTTTTATTCAAGGTTGATTCATGGGTTTTCTTCATGCTAATATAAGGCAAGCCTTCTCAAATTTTCTTGTTTCCTATATTCTTTCTTCTTATTTTTCATTTACCCGTATTAGGTATTTCAGATTTGATAATGTGATCTCATTAAGTAATAGTGAAATCACCTCTTGGTCTAGGGATTCTTCTCCTCCTGGGACAAGTATTCCTCTATATGTTTTCCACTCAAGGTTCATTTATTTTATGATGGAACAAAATTGATGTCTGAGTTGTTTTGATTATATGGTGATCTTAGGGTGAAAAATAAAAAATATTACATGTGATTTAATTATATCTTTTGGTTATAATATTATTTGATGGATTTTAGGAGTTATCTTCTAGGGTTTCTTTTATATTTAGTCATCCATTAATTTTTATTATTATTTAATTTATATATCCCTATTGTGTAATTTTGATTCGGTGGTTTCTAGGAGTTTTTCTAGTGAATTATAATATTTTTCAAAGAACTCCAATGGTATTGGTTGGTGGTATTAGAACACTGAGTGATTCTAAATTTAGTATTATAATATGTGGGATTTATAATTTTTTTCTAAATAATTAATAAATTCTAGTTTATATTTTAATACATATGAATGGGTTATTTTCCAATGATATTTTTTTATAATAATTTTTGTATTCCTGGTGGGTTTTCATATAAAATTTGTACATGGATTTATTCTTGATACATTAAAAAACCCTCGGTGGAATAAATTATAAAAGGATGATCCCTTTATATTTAATCAATTTTTTTAAAAAAAATTATCTTTAATTGGTGTGGTTGATAATATCTTTGAATATTTGAGAATAGTTACACATCTACCTCATTTACTTAAGAATTTTGTGTGAGCATGAAACTTGTTCTCATAAAAGACCTTTATGGAATTGTTGTATTTTGTATAAGTTATATCTTATTGGGTTTCACTTTAGTGTTACATAATGGTATCACATCTTCCCACTTAACCCAAATGGGTTGTAGAACAAAGAACTAAACTTAACTTCTTGTTAAGTTATTCCACCAATGAAAAGATAGTAGTTGGGTTAACTAAATGGGGAAAAGTGAAGAGGAACAAAACTTTATTCATAATTCAGATTCTAAAAAAATATTATACACTTCGAATATTTGTTACTAAAAATGAATTTCATACAATTTGGGATAAGTCAATACTCAAAATTTTAAAATTTATTCATTAAAAATATATCCTTAAAGAAATTATTTCTTTTTTTAATGAACTCTTGTGGTTTCCCTTTATCCTATTTAAATATTTTTATAAGATAATTTTTCTTTCCAAAACATGATTTCTAAATAATATTTTATGGTTTTATTTAGACTAATGAGTGGATAGGACATATAAATTATTTTTAATAAAACTCAGATTTAGATATCCCTATTTATAAATGGTTTAAAAAGGATGTGAGGAATCCTTATTCCACTATAAATATGATTTATTAAGTAAATTATATTGAAAAATTCACCAACATTAATTTAAAAGATTTAATATTATAAGTTTTTTATACACTTATTTTAATAAAGTATTAACTTTGGAGTGAATTACTAGTCACTTTATTGGGAGTAATTACCTCAATTAAAAAGAGTTTTGGGTATAGAAATTTCAAAAGGGGGTTATAAAAACCATTTATAGGGTAGATTACAAGTAACACATGTTCTACTAAAGTATAAATAACAATGGGATTTTAACCAAACTTTAAATATGTAAAGTAATGAATATTAAGGTATTCCATCCTTTATTGATTGATTATTCTTCATTTGTTATGAATTATTTTTAATTTTTTGCATGGTGTATGTTTTCTATCCTATTTCTTGTTTATAATATATTAAACAGTTGCTTATTACTCACTTAACTCCTAATTGGATTTATTATTTTGTGTTAATTGTTAAATACGACTCTTTTGGGGATATATTTGGATTGAGACTAGCATGTTTACTACTTGATGTAAGGGATGTATTTAATTTTATTTTGAGCATGAATAATGTTGTCTAAGATCGTTTTTTAATTTAATAAAATCATGATTATGGTATGATATAGAGAAATTATATTTTTTCAAAATATAAAATGTTTATTACTATATTATAGACACCTTTTATTATACTATTATTATCTTGTATTGATATTATTGAGCCCATTTTTTTATTGTGATTGTTTTTAGTGAATATGGAGTTTTCAATGATGTTTTATTTCAATCTGGATTAAGAGAAGAATTTATTTGAAGAACATGTGAATGGAAGTTAATTAGAGAACACAAAAATATTGGGAATTAGAAAACCCAATCATGTTGTCATTCTATATTAAGTGAATGAATTCAAGAGACATATAAGTTTTGGAGAAATATCGTGGAAAATTGGTTTAAATATTGTTTTAATATCTTATATGAAATAATGAGTTATATAATTTGGAGATTAAATGAGTAATTTATATTATAGGAAAAGTTTTTTTGAAGATTTTATAACCCATAAAGAATTTATTATGATACATATTATAACTCTATGATGATGGTAATAAATGATTATTGATTAAAATAAAGAAAAATAATAGAAAATGGGGAGGTTGAGAGATAGTAATCAAGTATTTATCAGTAGATTATTATATTTTGAAAATTAATTCATATGAGTTAATTCAAAAAAAATACTACCAACTCAAGAAAGTAAATATAGTTAAGTATCCAGGGAATATTAAGGAAATTTGGCAAAGCTTGAAGGTGGGAGTTATTATTGAGCATTCATGAGTAATCACATATGAACTAATTCCCCTACACAGGTCATTGTAAGATCATTGAAGGAAGTTGCTCATACAAGATAGAATGAGGGACCTTCTGGTGTGGGTAAGCCCCGAAGGGTTTTATTGAGTGGATTTAAACATGTTTTTTCTTATATGGTATCACTAATACCATCAAAATGTCAAAGGGGGACCTACCCAAATGAGTTATTTTCACCATTTAAAATTTTTGTGTGATATAATAGTATAATTGAAGTTCATTCAATCATTTTCTTCATTGAGATATTGAAACAATTCTAGGAATTTATTTATCAAACCATGTTTCTCCATTAGAGAAAATTTGAATTTAGGCTAAAAATATTTGTTTCATGTTGAATTTCTCAAAAGATCATAGTTTGGTTTGCACACTATAAATGCATCGGATGTAAAAGAACTATAGATTATTTGAGATAGATATAATCATAATATTCTTGGCGAATTCATTAGAATAAAGTAAGATTATTGAATGAAGATGGTTATTTAATATTGGAAGCCTAATGGATCAATATTTGGGAAATAAATAGTCTTTAGTGCCCAAGTAAAGTGCTAAGAGTGATTTTGGAGTTTACCTATGAGTATTGTTTGATATGAATACGAGTTACCATAATATAAATATGGGTCATTTTTACTACTGAGTATGATTTATCCTAGATTTTGTGTAAGTGTCATATGATAATACATATGAATCACTTAACTATAATGCATATGTAATCTGCCACTCATATGAAGATTATTTAATTAAGTTAATTCTAGGTAAATTTTTCTTCACTTAAATCAAATATCATGATTCCATGGTAAGAGTTTTGATACTTGTGGAGTTAGAAAGAGTGGTGAATAATAGTCTATTAAGTTATCGCATGTGACTTATTTAATATCACTATAATTGTGGGATTTAACCACATATGAGTCATCATATTAGTTTTCATACGATACTTGTGTGAGATGTGGATGATTGATTCTAGACTATGTATGTGTTATTAGATGCTATTGTGTATGAGTCAATATATATTATGTATGAGTGGTTTGGCTATAACGTATAATTTTTATGTCACTCATACAATAATTATTCTAATCTTGATGATGCTCTATATATTGGGTATTCAAATTAAGTGTCAAGAATCCTTGGTTCATGTTATGATTTAAGTAATTATTTAGGATAATGAATAACATATTTCATGAGAATTTAAGCATGTATAGAGTGTCTATAATTGGATTTTTTGAGAGTGTGGAAAGGAAATAAGACTATGAAATATTTATAAATATAATTTATAATTATATTTCTAATGTCTTAAATCACATTAAAAGTAAATAGAATTGATTCTGAAGGATGATATTTTATGAATTTTAAATGTTGAGATTTATAGAGATCTAACATTTTAATATTATGAAAAAATATATTTAAACAATGTTGTGTAAGAAAAGGAATAAGGAATAAATTGTTGTTGTTACTCATTTACATATATATTTATTTATTTATTTTAGGTAGAAGAAGAGATAGTGTTTGAAACTATTATTCTAAAAATAAAAAACTATATGTAAAGAAATTTGAAGAACCAATAGTATTCTAGTATATATATTTATATTTTTTTAGGAGTAGAAGAGAACCAAAATTGTTAATTATTAGAATTAAAAATTCAATGTGTAGAAGAATAAGAAGGAAAATATGATTCCATTCACATTTCACTAAAGAATAATAATAATAATAATAATAATAATAATAGAGATATTAAATTTAATATTAATATATAATTTTTGAAGTGAAAATGTAGAAGAATAATCAGGAAGAGGAATTTCATATGTTATTCATGCTGTGAAAAGAATATACTTGGAACAAATGCAAGAAGAGAAGATTTTTTTCATCATAGTTCACATGGGAAAAATATGAAGAAGAAGAAGACAGAGAACTATGCATTTTAGATTTCATAGGAAGAAGAGGAAGAATAAGTTTCAATACTCTTGTTTTATTTTGTAAAGAAGTGTGTGAATTGTTTTGAATAAAAAAGAGGAAGTTTTTACTTGCATGTTGTTGTGTGACTAAGAAGAAGAGAAATAAGACCCAAGTAAAACACTGATTATACACCTTCATAAAAAAGTGTAATGATCTAGTGGGATGTTTTAAAGGTGTTAGATTCACCATACACTATTAGGATACTAAATTTGATCACAATTTCATAGATAAACACTACTTGTTATAGCTCATAGTTTTATTACTACTGGGTCATATGATCATGGATATTTACTTTTCTCACGAAAGATTATTAAAATATGGTTCTTATAAATAATTTTCCTCCTTGTGTGTGTGTGTTTGGATTTTTTTAATAATAATATGAGGATAATAACAGATAATTTGAGAACCATTATCCTTAACAAGCGATAAAGGTAAAAGATAAAATAAAATAAAATAGTTAAAATTTGATAAAAATTCATCCACACTGATTCACCCCCTATCAATGTTGAATACATCCCTAACTTTTTCTTTACTTTGGTATCAAATCTCATTTCACCTCTAATTATATTATATATTTTGTCTAAGTTATCTCTTTTGAGTATTTGAGTTTATTTATTTATTTCATATTAGAATTTAGTTTATTCCCAGACAATTGTAAATAGGAAAAATAGAGAGAATAAGATATTAAAGAATATTTCCCTCTTGTATAATGAATAAAAAGGGTTAGTTTAATCAATTAATGAATATAAACATAAAATATTTGAGTTAAATATATAATTAATAATGTTTCAAAATACTAATATGGAAATAGAAATACCTTACACCTCAATAGGGTCAAGGGATTTCAGGTGATCCTAAGGTATGTCAAAATTCTTGTGAAAGCCCCATTCAAGAAGAAACAAGCACCAGTGAGAGGGATGATATGTAAACAAATATTTTTATTGATACATTAAAGGACATACTAACTTAGTTTTCAAAAATAATTAGTTACTTTTATTTTTGAATATTTTAAATAATATAGGAATAAATCACCCATCTTGGAGAAGATTCAAGAGAATTAAATAATTCCTTGAAAAATAAATCTCAGACATGTAAAAATAGATCCCTAAATTGATTGGATACTTTGAAGTAGTAAAAATATTGAATAAGTATAGATGATATAAGTATGAAAATGAATTTCTTGAAGAAGTTAAAGAGAAATTATAGATCAATAATACTCTTTAAGAACATTCTCATGCATCTGAAATAAATCTGAGAAATTTCATTGATGTTAATAATGCATATTTTCTAGTAAAATCAAAAATAATCAAATATATTAACTCACTTATTTAATAAAAGGATTTAATACATGATATAGGTATTCAGAATATGTTAGAGTATTTTAATGATATAATGGAACTCATTAAAGATTAAATTAACATTCTCAACAAAAATTTCTTGGATATTGAGTTTAAATTTAAAAATATGAAAAATACTAAATCTATGTCTTCAAAAGAAGTTCATGGAAGTTTAGTTGCTTCCATAAAATTTTTTTAAAGATATTTAATTTTAAAAAATTCCTATATTATATAGAAAAAAATATCATTACATCATATAATTATCATTCTCAAGTATACTTTAAAAATAAGGAACCATCCATTCCAAAATCATATATTTATTCAAAATCTATTCTTATGTATTGTAATTATTTAAAAAAATGTACAAAAATGGATGAATAGAGGTGATAAGAATACAAAAATAATTTATATAGTAGATAGAAAATGTATTATGAGTTTTTCCTCCAAGATAAGCACAACTAGTGGTATAAAAGGCCCAAAAAATAGCTTGTTATTTATTTTGGAAATTCGGGATAGCTTATAGTGGGGAAGAGAATATAAAAATTTATTTGTAAATCATAGTAATGAAATAAATTTAGAAATTGGGAAATAAATTATTGGTATAATCCAATTATTTTAAAAGTGTAAAAATAAATACTATTTTATGGGTGGAATCCTTTGTGAAAGAAATATCCACATATTAATAAGAATTTTTCTACTACAAACATATTTGAAGAACTTAAAAATATATGTAATGTTTATAATATTTGTGGTCAAATAATTGATTCATGCTAATGTCATTGTGTATTAAACTAAACAGATGAAGGGGGACTATAGATTTTGGTAATAAAAGGAGAGAGATCCTTGGGATGTTAGAAGAATAATATTGCTAACCAGAATGATTCCAATAAGTTTCAACAAAAGAATGAGTTTTCCTTGGAAAATAAGTAGGATAGAGATCAAATTAAAATAAATTCTGAGAATATTTTGGGGATTGTTCCATTTAAAATGTAAAATTATAATAATTTTTTCCTTAAGAATCTATGTATAGGACCCAAAAAAGATCTCAACCCAAAGATTATATAGAAGAGGCACAATAAAAAAATAGCTCAAACAGATAATAATATAGCCCATATTAATATTAAAAATTTCATTATTGGTTGTAACTTAATGAGAAAACAAGTGAAAATAAGAAAAATGTGTAAGATTTAGTTAAGTTTTACATAATATAAAATAATGTCTAACCTCTATTTCAGTATAAAAAGTAATCCTTGAAGAGGATTAAAATTACATTGGTCATAAAGGTTGTTGAAAAGAAACCCTCTTAAGTCAGAGAAGAAGATGTAGTGAAGAGACCCATGTTACCAAAAGATAAATAAAATTTAAAATTCAGATGTGGTATCTAATATAATAGAGAAACTTTCTTGATAAAAACAGCTCCTCCTAGATTTTTATATTAATGAGTATAAAGTTCCCACCCTATTCCCTTATCTTTGTGCATTTTAATTTTATGTTGATACTTGGAGGTAAAGTATGTCCATAGAGAGGAACATGAGAAGTAATGAATATTGTAAATAATGGATGGTAAGTTTTATAATAAACCATCTTAGATTGATCGGTCAATTGGTATTCTAAAGAAAATCTGATGAACATGCCATATTTGACAAAGTACAAGTGTGATGTCAAATATAGGAAGCAATGTAAAAATTTCTATTTATGTTCATTATCCCCATAGGATTTCTTGAAAATATATTCATGGGATAGATCCAGATTTATAAAGGTTATAATTTTGTCCTTAAGTAGGAGTGTAATGGACAAAACATCTATAAATGAAATTCTATTTTTAAAGGAGTGAATGCCTTATTAAGAAATAGAATTATAAAAGACTCATGCACTACCATTATATAGTATGTTGGATTTATAAGACCACTAATAATAATAAAATTTTATAGTATATTCCTTATAAATTGATCTAAAATTTATTATATATTAAGTGTATTGATAAAGTCTATTTGATACATATGAAAGAAACAATGGAATTAAGTAGTAGGATTGTACCCTATGAAGCCCATTTATAAGAGCTTATGAAGGATATAGAATAACTGTGATTTTTCATTGACCAAGAAAATAATGATATTCAATAACTAAATGAAAAATGAATCTATTTGGAGGAGATGTTCAAGCTCATTAAGATCATCACCCAAACCATGTTTGTCTCACCATCTAGATAAAATCTCACCATCGTACACCTTACCCTTAAAGAATTTATAGGTGTAATAAAAGGATGTGTATCTAGAACATAATAGTTTGAATATGGATAATTTATTATAATTAAATAATTATTATATTTATCCTTTTAATATTAATTTTTATATTATTAAAAAATGAGACTGATAAAAATTAGATTCTAATATGATGAAACACCATTTTTTGGGTAATATATAGTTTCAAACAAAACAATATTTTTCATGAATTCAAGAATGTTTTAAAATAATTTTATTTTAATAAAATATTATTATTATTAAATAATATTTATTAAACCTAAATGATCATGTAATTTTATGAAGTCAAATTATCAAAAAAACAATATTTTTAAAAAATTGAAAAATTTTATTTAAAAGTGTAAATTCATATAACTAGTGAATTATTTGAATAAAATAAATATTATTTTTTAAATCATCATTTCAAAATTATCAAATGTATACTTTTTATAATTTTCAAATATAATTGAATTTTTGGGTAAAAATTAAATACATTATAAATATATTGTGTGTATTATAACCTCATAAGAACCAAAAAGTGATGTAATATATGTCCTAAAAGGTATTAAAATACTAAATATTTAACCTTTAAAATAATTTATTTTTAAATTATTATATTAATTATATAGAACCTTAATGAACCCTGTAAAACCTATATTATATTTTTTGGTTTTAAAACCATTTATTTGTAGATATGACTCATAACCACCTCACCAAGGGTATTATTTTAATGATATAGGTTCTTAAAAATGTAAAATAATTAAAACCTATCCAATTTAGAATAAAACATGGTAACAAACCATGGTGTGGTTTTTTTATTACTTTATCATATAGAGTCCAAAACCTATGTTTGGAAATTAATAAATAATTATCCTCTCATTTTCTATATAAACCCACACAAACTCCCATTCTCCATTAAAAAAGTATTATAGAATGAAATTAATCTAACATTACCTATCTATACCCCCCCCCCCCCACAATTGTCCCCCAATATCTCCAGAATATCTTCCCAAACTCTTAAAATCACCCTCTCAAGGTAAGGGATCCTCAAATTATCCTCTGTATTTAAGAACCTTCTCTATCTTATGACTTTTAATTCTAAATTTTTACTATTTATTATGTTATTACATATCCATATTTCTGTACTTATGATGTAAATGTGATAGGAGTCCCATTTCACTCTCATTAATCCCTTATATGAACTCTAATTTACTACGGTTATGCTACTGAAATCATCCTATGATTTTTCATGCCAAAAAATTGTGTAGTGAATTCCCATACCCATTTCCACCCAATGGTATTCACATAAATGTATCTATCCATCATTTATTATGGAATTCCATGCATTTATCCCAAAATCCTTAATCATGGGATTAAATTTCATGAAATATGATCATATGTTGAATTATCTATGTAGAGAACTTATGCTTGTACATTGTATAAATGTGATGGGTGGGCCCAGAAATATATATCCCTCCAAATGAATTTGGTAATGTTTTAATATCATGAGATTACATATATGTAGAATGGGTGGTTATACTAGGAACACATTATTATGTTTTTTTTTGTGGTTATACTTGACTTATGTTTTCATGTTATAACATGCCTCGTTGTTCATGATTATGATTCTCACCACTACTATGTTACCTTGATATGCCTCTTAGATCAGATGTATTTATTTACCTTATTCTATGATTTAGTTCTTCCCAAACTAGGATTTATATCTCACATATTTCTTATGTATATCCCTATGTTATCCAGTATAGTTTTATAAGAATTATTGAGTTTTAGGAGTTATTATGAAATTTTTAAATAATTTTTTTGTATCCATGTTTCTAGTTGATGTGATTTTTTCCTAATATACAAAAAAATAGAATCCATGTTTTTATAGTATTTTTTTGTACCATTATGTAATAATTTGCTACTTAAGGTGAAATGAAATATGTGTTTTTATAATTGTTATCAATAGAAAATCTTGTTATTTTTAGGATTAGGGTTAGAAATATCTAGTAAAATCTGTAAGGATATTACTAAACATAGTAAAACATCCCAAAATTTTAGTAAAAGTATATATTAAGTTTTTTCAAGAAAATACATCCCTGTATGGATACTAGAAGTGGATATGGCTCCATAATGGAGGTTCCTTGGGGTAATAACCCTGAAAGGGTTGCATTAAACTGGACTATATCATCACTTAATGTACATCAATAGGCCTTGATACACACCAAGTTTAAAAATCCCAAGGTATATGCTTTGGAAAACTCACATTCTCTTTAAGAACCATTATTATGAATACAAAAATACCCATAATATTTGATTTTAGGAAATAAAATATGGATAAATTAGATTTTAATGTATAAATACATAGGTTAAGGAATAAATTTCAATTATTATTTATCAATTTAAAGTTCATGGTTTTCCAATTATGTGGTTAATAGTTTGAAAATTATCATCCCTAAGTATATTTTAAATTAATTACATTGTTAAAACTAGAATCAAATAGTGAAAGGAAGTTTTATTATCCATGATTATGCGCATTCTTTTGGTATCACACAATTTTATTAGAACTATACAAACACCACCTTATAATATGGATGTAAATTTATTGATATTGATAGGGAATAGTTCAATTATTTCATAAAAAATATATAACTTATATTTTATCCAAAATTATGGGCTTAATTTCCAATAAAACCTTATGATACTCCCCTTAATGAAATTTGATACAATTATGGCCAAGGATTGTTTTTCCTTATATAGAGCCAACATAAATTTTTGAGAGAAGGAAATCACCCTTTGTATCACAAGTCACCTTAAAATTCTATACAATTAAATAGAGGATGATGAATCTTTTATTATATCAATATATCAAATTGAATATTATTACCTTGTAAGAAACCATATGTTTTTTAAATGATTGGTACTAAAGAAAATTTCAACCTTGTGGAAATTAATATTATATAGGAATTCGATAATGTGTTTCCTAAATAATTTCCTCATCTTCCCCTAGGCGTAATGTTGAGTTCTCAGTCAATATTATACCTAGAGATTTACCAATATCCAACACTTTTTATAGAATGTATGTTGTTTAACTTGAAAAGATAAAGAAGTAACTATAGAAAAATCAAGATAAATGTTCCATACACCTAAGTGATTCACCAAGTGGTGCAACAGTCCCATTCATCAAGAAGAAGGATAGGTCAATATACCTTTTCATTGATTATCATGATCTCGACATGATCATGATAATGAACAAGTATCCTTTTCCATGAATTTATGACTTATTTGATCAGCAATGTGGAGCTTGGTGTTTCTATATAGTGGATCTTTTGTCAGGATACTATCAAGTAAAGCTGGAGAAAGAGGATACCCTTAAAACTACTTTTCATACCAGTTACGGGAACTATGAGTTCATGGTGATTTCATTTGGACCCACTAATTCTATATAAATATTCATGGACTTGATGATTGGATTCATCGGATATTACCTGGACAAAATCGGGGATGTATTTATAGATAATATTACCATCTACTCAAAAATAAATTAGAAACATTATAATCATTTGAAAATTATACTGAAGATAAAATAAAATATATATATATATATATGTAAAGTACATTAAATGATAATTCTGATTGGACCAAGTAACATTACTGGGGCATGTTATCACCAGCAAAGGAATATCTTTGGACCCCTAAAAAATAAATAAATAAAAGGATATCTTAGACCAACCTCTCTATTAGATTTATATAGTTTCATTGGGTATTTTGGGTACTATGATTAATTTATTAGAAACTTCTCATTATTTTCAATCCCATTAACCAAGATAACTCAAAAGGGGGTACAATGTTTCTAGAATAAAAAATTCAAGGAATGTTTTAAAAAACTAAATAAAGGAATTATCATTTTACCTTTTCTAACATTAAAAACTAGTAAGGAATTATTTGTGATATATAGAGACACATCCAAAAAGGTTTTGGGTTTTTTACTCATGAAAGATGAAAAAGTGAGAGCCTGTGATTCCCACCAACTAAATATCCATGAGCAGAACTACCCAACTCATGATCTAGAATTTATTATGGTGATCTTCATATTAATTATTTAAAGAAATTATATATATATATAGAAGTATGAAATATATAAAAATATTAAAATCCATAAGTATATATTCACACAAAAATAGATTAATATGTGCCAAAGAATGTGGTTAGAGTTGATCAAAGATTTCTTTCGTTCAATCCATTACCATCATGGGAATTTAAAAACACTGAAAAATTCTCTAAGTAGAAATGATCATGTAAATTATCCATGATGATTATTGAAAAGAATCCAATCTTCTTAGACATTAATAGTATGAACATGGTTATAATAAAAGGATATTCATATTACCTTCCTAAAATAACATCTCAAACATTCATTATTAAGGGAATCAAGGAGGCCCAGAGAGATAATGAGGATCCATACAATAAAATAAATAATATTCTAGAGTTCAAATTTGGTGATGAATAAGTTATAAGGTTAATAACTAGGATATGTGTCCCATAAAAACCATAATTGAAGAGGGAACTTTTTGATGATGCATATAGCTCATCACTCATTATTCTTCTGAGAACAACAAATAAGTATATATAATTGAAGAGAAATTACTAGTGGTATAACATTAAGAGAGAGATTATGGAATTTTTATCTCAATGCTTGGTATGCTAGCAAGTCAAGGATGAATAACAAAAGTCTAATGGTATGATACAACCATTTCACAAAAATAGTATTGAAATGGGAAAACATAACTATGTATTTAATCATAGGACTCCCCAAGACATATAAAGAAAATAATTCCATCTGGGTTGAAGTCAATATCTTAAAAAAGTTAGTGCATTCCATTTTTATATAGGAACATTTCTCTCTTGACCAACTCACCAAGACATACATAAGGGAGGTGTTTAGAATACATGGATTTCTACTCTCTATTAAATATGATCGATATATAAGGTTTAATGATAGTTTTTGGATAAGCCTTTAGAAAGAATTGAATACGGAACTACACTTTAGTATTTCTTATCACCCTCCGATGGATGGTCAATCTAAAAGGACCATTCAAGCTCTAAAAGATATGATGAGATCATGTTCAATGTATTTCCAAGTATGTTTGGATCAAAAATACACCCTAGTGTATTTCTCATATAACAAAATTTTATATTCTAACATTTAAATAGAACCTTATGAGGATTTTTATGGGAAGAGGTGTTGGACTCCCACATAATTAGATGAATTTGGAGAGAGGAAGATGACGGGACCTGATCTTATCTAATAAATTATAGAGAAATTTTAAACCATTCAACATAATCTAAAATTCTTACAAAGTAGATAAAAATCTACATAGAAAATCATCATAGAGACCTAGATATTGGGGTGAGAGATAAAGTGTTTATTTGTATATTCTTGTGAAATAACGTCATAAGGTTTTTTTAAAAGGGAAATATTAGACCCCGATATATCATGCCATTGATATTATTGATTGCATCATAATGGTGGCTTATCGACTAGGAATACCACCTAACATATCTCAATTACATGATGTATTAAATGTATCCCTCTTAAGGAAGTACATATGAGACCCCTTATATACATTGAATCCAAAGGGGGTACCATTTTTGAATGATATTCTATATGAGGAGGAGTTAATGAAGATATAAGATCATAGAGAAAACTTTCTATGAAATAATACAACTCACATGGTAAAAGTATTATGGTGGAGCCAAAATTTTAAGGAAGCAACATGGGAACTGGAAGAGGCAATGAAACATAAGTTTCCTCGTCAGTTTTACTGTATAAAATGAAAATTTTGGGGGATAAATTTCTAAAGGGGTTAGAATACAATGACCCAAACTTATATAAATGAAAAATATATTTTTAAATGATCGAATTCCTTTTTACTAAATGGAATTATAAAAAACACATGTACTTATTTGGGTTTTTGGACCATTATATGGTCTATTGGATTTATAATACCATTAATCATCATAACCATTGATATTATAGACATCATACAATTATATTATGATTAGTGTATCTTGAGGGTTATGATAAAGTCTAATTGATACACACAAAATAACCAATTTCCTTGACTAATAGGATCATACCCTAGGAATCCCATTTATCATTGCTTTTAAGGGAGATAGTATCACTGGGATTTTCCCTTGACTAATCCTAGGATAAGATTCAACAACTAAATAATAACAAACAATTTAAATAAGAATTCTAAGCTCATGATGATCACATACCAAACCATGTATATTGAACCACTTGAATAGAATCTCAATATAGCTCACCTTAACCTTAATGCCTCTATTAGAGTAATAATGGAATATGTATCTTGATCATAATTTCAACACCCTGAGTTTTTATGAATTAATTTTTTTTCAAATAAAGTAAATTTCTGTTATATCTTTCTGTACACCTAACATTGTCTTTATCTTGGGTTTCATGTGACACCAAGTTTTAACAAACTATGATATATTATTAATATTATTATCTAAACACGACTGTTATAACCAAGTCATTAAACTTAGTGATAAGAATATTAATAAATAATTTTTAAATAACATGTATAATTTTTTTATATAAATATAAAATATAGATAAAAAATTAAATAATTTTTAGAAAAGTATTTATATATCGAAATACAATTTTCTCAAAAAATGTCTTATATTTTGTAAAAGAATATTAAAATTAATTTTTACCATTTTTAGAATTTTTTTTTGAAAATAATAAACTTATTATTTTAAATCTACCTGTCAAAAATATAATGAAGTAATTTTTTTATAATTTTCTAAAAAGTTAAATTTTTCAATAAATAGTGAAATAAACTAGTTTTTATTAAGAATTGTTATTTATTTTACAACATTTAGAAACATCAAAATTATTTTAATATAATTTTTATTGTAAAATTAGTTTAATTATATATTTATTAATTCAATTTTGTTTATTGTAATCAATTATATAATGAATTAGAAAATTAAAACTTTCTAAACTTAGGAGAATTTTCTCATTGGAAAACCGATTTTTCGTCGCGTCTCTAGGTTTAATTTTAAATTATAATCTGCCACTTCTATGAGTTTAATTTTTAATTTTTTTTACATATTTATGAAAATGAAATTTTATTTTTTATAATAATATAAAATTAATTTTTTAACATAATTTATAGTGAAAATAGTAAAACAAATATTTCCCATAGTTATGGTAAAAATGGGTTTACAGGTGGTTAAACTAAAAACATAAGGGTTAAAAATAATAAAAATATTTTGAAAAATCTATTTTATTGCCATATATAGTCATTATAACCTATAAAGTTCAATAATATACCATTTTAGAGCCTTTTAGAATATTAAAAATGTGGTTACACCTTTTTTCAAATATTACAAGTATTCCACTCGCCTCAATAATAAAAGGTCACTCCCTCTTATCTCTTATTCACAATTCCAAACCCTTTTTTCTACCAATAACTTCCAAAAATTATTCATTACTTACCTACCTACATATTATATGCCTCTTTGGGATCATAAATCCAATCTGGGAAGGATTTAGATTAAACCTAATAAGGTTTTCTGGAGAAGTGGTAGAATTTTTAACTATGCTTTCTTGTTTTACTTCTTCTAACTCCTCAAAATATTTTCCAACTATAATAAATAAAAAAAATTATCTCATATATAATGAGATTTTATTATGTTAATTTAATAACATAAATCCATCCCCTCTTCCATCAATTGGGATAGGAAATCATCATTCGTGTGAATAGAGAACTACCGCCTTGTGAGTCAATGTTATTCATTTTCCATCACCATATCTATGGAATAGATATAATGATGGATTTAAATTTTATATATGATATTTTTTATAATATTATACCTCTTTAATTAAAATACCACATCTTCATTCTTAACTTTCAACCCTTTGGAAAACAGTAATGGTTCTTGTGTGTACGGTGAACTACCACCTTGAGAACCGATGTGATGTGTTTTTCATTTTTTTTTTACATGGATGGTAATAAAGATAGATTAAATGAATAATTATGATATTTTTAATATAATTAAACTTATTTAATTATTATATACAATATACCTTTTTAAATTTTATTTTTTGAGGGATATGAAAATGCCATTCGTGTGTACGACGGACTATCGCCTCGTGAATCGATGTGATTCATTTTTCACACACTATTTTCATGGAATATAATAAGGAAAAGATTTTAAAAATATGTGATATATATGAAATAAATATAATTCTGGAATAGTTATATATTATTTAACATTTTTCTTTCATTCTATTAAAAAAATGGAGGTAGTGTTCATGCGTATGTACAGCCACCATTTCAAAGAACGATGTATTTCATTTTCAATCTATAAATTTTATGGATTATGGTAAAAACATATATAATTAATATATATGATATTTATATTATGGTTAATATTCTTTAGATATTGGAACTAGGATCAAATTAATAGGACTGAAAAATAAAAAAATCATAACACACACGAAAAAAATCAGTTGTTTCTCAAAATGTGATTTTAAAATAGAATTGTCAACAAATGGGTAATAAAATATCATAAGTGAATCATATATGGTATTATATATATATATATATTTAAAGTTCTATAAAATATTTATAATAAACTTATATTTAATATACAGTTGGTGTAAATGTGTATGAAGGAATTTAAGACTTAAGGTAGGGAATGTTTGTCTCACTTATTACTTCTATGAGACTAATAAAATATTCACTAGATATTTATCTTATGTGTTGTATATAAAATCTATGAATTAATTTTATGATTATTATCTTTAAATTATTGGGATTTTAATATCCACTTTAGGATCTCTCTTTCATGGGGTTTAAGTTTCAAAAGTTACAAAAGTAGTGATGGATTTTTGTCACAAATTTCTTTATTTGAGATAAAAGTTGTGTTATACACCTATCTTATTCTATGAGGTGTATAATTTACATTTGACATGTTATATCATGAATATAATTATTTTCATGATATTAAATGTTTCATTATAAGTTTTTCTTTAATGTGTCCTATGATATAAATGATACTTGTGATGTTCCGACCCAAGTGCCACTCAAATGTATCATGAACCTGGTTGGCCACATGGACTCATGTGAACCTCCCAGCAAGTGAAAGGATTACAAATAGAAATGAGGTCCTAGGGTTTGTCCATAGGGATACTATTCCCTCATTAACAGAGTGTGGCACAATATATAGAATATAAAGTAAATATATAAAGCCTATATATATATATATAGATGGCATAGTGGAAACAGACACTAAGATAACTGGACTAGTAACCCACCTTAGCAGATACAATATTGAAATTAATAGAAACTCAAGCAATAGATAATAATAATAAAATATTTAAAATTAATCATATTCAAAATATGGTGATAATGTATATAATTTCTCTACAAAACTAGAAAATAGGTATACATGGGAGTATAAAATGAATACAGTACTTGTTATACAAAAAATAAAAAAACCAAAATCTATCCAAGAATCCTGAGCTCTAGCCTAATCATCTGCTACCAAGATCCCATCCTAAATCAAGAAATAATTCCTGAATCCATCAGAGGAGACTTCCACTTATCTATACCTATAATCATATAGTCAACCTGGGTACTATTGTTGGCCCAAATAGGTTATGAAATAAACTTCCTAGGCCACCACCAATGGCGTCTCTAAATATCAAGTCCATGTGTATAACATGTCAGTGTGCATATATAAAATAAAAAAAAGTAATAAATTTAAATGGTCCATCTCTTGTTTATAAAGGAAAACTATGTTGACGCTACCTGCTTCGATCCAGGCCAGAATATCTCTAATCAAGTATTAGGGTTGCAATTCCTAATATCAAATTTATGAGGGACATCATTCCCAGTATCACAGTGGTATAGGGTACTTCATGAATTGTATCCCATTAAAAAGTTACTCTATGATCAGTATCACAATAGTATAGGGTACACCATTCTTAGTGTCACATTTATAAGGGACTCCATGCCAATTATCATTGTAGTATGAGTTTCATCGTTCCCAATATCACATTTATTAGGGACACCATGCCCAGTATCATAGTAAGGGTCTTCATGCCTGTATAGTATCACAACAGACATCATGACCATATAGTATCATAAGGTATTTCATGCACGTATAGTATCACCAAGGATTTCATGCATGTATCACATGTATATAAGGTTCACCATTCCCATATCACATTTATTTATGGGTCTCCATGATGGTATCACATTCATATAAGGGTATCCATGGTTGTACATCATAAGTTATAAAAATCATTCAATGCCTTGTGAAGGTCCAATTAAATAGTTCATAATTTAATAACATTCAATATAGACAAGTTCATGAGTATTTTTCTATTTAATAATGTATTGTGGTCATACCACACAAAATCATTTCAATTCATTTAAATTTTTAAGTGCACTAGTCATATTGTTCCCTTACATTCATCCACTA
The DNA here is from genome assembly GCA_963277665.1 of Viscum album. NCBI lineage: Eukaryota > Viridiplantae > Streptophyta > Magnoliopsida > Santalales > Viscaceae > Viscum > Viscum album. The sequence goes on from OY728161.1 coordinate 1,881,497,931, forward strand.
TTAATATGATTTCATTATTTAAAAGTAAATAAAAACACTCTAATAGGTTTTTTTCTATAAATCCTTGAAATACAATTAGGCATGTAAGGGGTCACACCCAAAGGAATGGATCACTATGAGTTTGGAAAACTCAATGTGAATTGGGTTCTAACTAGTCAACCAATTCGTGGAAGATTCAATTTAAGGAAATACATGGTGAAACTGGCATGTGGAATAATGGTACATATTATAAAACATCAAGACTTGAGGGATGGTTACTAAACCATCTACCTCATTATCATGATACTCTCCTCATCCAGTATTGACCTCTAGTTTGTCCTAAATCATAATAAATATGAAGAACATATCAATGCACTAAAAATAGGTTATATGATTCTGTATCTAAATAAATCCATGGAGGAGAATAAAAATAAATAATGGATCAAGATTAACGAAGATATTACCCAGAGATATCCAATGAGTTGAATGGTGCTTCGATCAAACTTCAGATGAAGGATCAAGATAAAAACCTATGTAAAAGGTATTAAGAGCTCAAAATAGGAGAAGGGAGTCCCTCCTATATGTTGGAATGAGAAAAGGATAAGAGGGGTAAGATTATTAAGACATTAAGGTAATTTTCATCATTTCACCCAAAAAAAATGGGGCATGCAGTTTGGCCACTTGGTTGGCAAAACTGTGGGCCAACTGTGCATGGTTCACTAATTAAAAAGGGTAATCACAAGGTTAGGCCACACATTTTTAGAAACAATGTGCCAACCCTGAGAAATGGATCTGTTAAAAACTACAAACCATATACATGGGTGTGTAGTACAAAAATCATGGTTTCCTTGAACTTTTTATCTACTTACTTCTCACTATAAAGTCCCTCATGATTAGTTAAATAATATGATCTAGTTTTCATGGTTTTTACTAAACATGTCTTCAGTGAATTTTTTCCACTGGTCAGGGTTCCAAGATACGAACAAGCCCCAAACACCCCTATAACCTCATGACCTCATTATTCATCCATATTATGTATAAAATAAAGAATTAGACATAATTTTAATGTATCCATACATGAGATAAAAATAAGGTTCTTACATTCTTCCACCCTTAAAAGAACTCATCTCTGAGTTTACCTTCCAAGGGTGAAAAAACTTCATCTTATAAAAACACTAGCCATTGTGAATGTACGTCGGCCTTCTTCCCCTAGGTCTTGTCATGTACATGGATGTGTATCCATATCACCCATACTAATGGGACACACTGACCTCATAGATCCTTCATGATCGGTTCAATGATTAGTATAGGATACTCCTCAAAAGAAGAATCATAATATAGTTCTACATCATTGAGATTAAAAGTATGATACAGGTAACCATGATAAAAGTGATGATGTGATGCATGGAAGGAATCATGTATTTCATATTACCTATGAGGTAATATAAACTGATAGGATATAGGTCTGACTCTATCAACAATATCAAATGGCCCGAAAAATCACAGTGATAGCTTCTCTTTCCTCCATATCCATCTATTCCCAAACATGGGTGGTACCTGAAAGAAGACACAATCCCTGACCTAGAACTCCATAGGTCGTTGATGGTGGTCATCATAACATGTATATCTAGAATTAGCAGTAGACATCTACTTCCTAATCAGCTGGACCTTTTCTAAAGTCTCCCAAACAAGATGAGGACCTAGTAGCGTTGCATATCCTTCCTCTAACGAGCACATGGGTAAATGAAATGTCCTATCATAGAAGGTCTCATAAGTTTAAGTTTGCACCATCTCTTGATAACTATTATTTTAGAAAAACTTTATGATAATAATATGCTTCTCCAATGAACTGATGAAATCAAGGACTCATGTTCGGAGTATATACTCGAATACCTATATAGTTTTTTTGACTGTCCATTAGTTTGAGTGTAAAAGGTTGTGCTCATAGTAACCTATTTACCCATAGCTCTCTATAACCCCCACCATAACCTCTATGTAAAAAATCACTTCCATATCTAAAAAATAGTATAGGGGAGCCTGTGTAGTCGGATAATCTCACAGACATACAATCTTCTCATCTCATTAAATTATAAAGTATCCTAGATATGAAGGGAGTGGGATACTTCCATTAGTCGATCCATGGTTATCCATACTGCATCACTACCTCAAGGAGACCTTGGTAAGCCGGTGAAAAAATCCATCCCAACAACCTCCCATTTCCATTTTGGGACCAGTAACGGTTGTATCAAGATATCAATTCCCTGGTATTCTGCCTTCACTTGATGATAGGTGGAACACCTGGTTATAAAACCTGAAATCTGACATTTCATCCCAGGCCAGCAATACTGTTGACACATACCGTGATACAAATTAAAGATAACTAGTTGAATTTTACACTATTAATCATGAGACTCATTAATCATCTCATTTCTCATGTTTATGGGAACTAGATACATCCGTGTAAACATAGGATATTTTCACCATCGATAGTCCAATCTATAGGCGGGTCCACATATAAAATCCTTTCTTATAAGACCAAACCCTTAGGATCTATAAACTTCCACATCTTCACCTTCTCTAGAATTGAATAGGTTACTAATAACAATGTAATTAAATACTATATTTGATGTACTTATACCTTGATATGCAAATCAAAAAAAAAATCCTCAAGCTACCATTTTCCACTAGCCTCATGAACTACCTGTGTCTAAGTCCTCCTGCTCAAAGAATTGGCAACAACATTTCCTTTCCCAGGCGTATAGGAAATATCAAATTCAATGGAATATCGATATTCAACCCATATTTGATGCCTAATATTCAATTATATTTATTTAAAAATATACCTTAGGCTTTTGTGGTCTATAAACACCACAAAATTCTCTCCCAGTAGGTAATTCCTCCAACAATACAAGGCATGTACAACAGTGTCTCACTCAATTTCATGCATCAGGTAATTACACTAATGAGGACTTAGCTGATGTGACTCATATGAAATTACTTGATCTTACTTCATTATAAATTCTCATAGCCTGATACCTAATGCATCACAATATACGGTATAGATAATGAACAACTCTGTATGAATCAGGATTAGTACTGAATTAAATATCCCTTTCAGCCCTTGGAAGGCTGTCTCATTAGAGTCAAAACCATATAAACTTCACACCTTTCTTAGTCAAGCATGTATGAGGTGATTCTAAGCATGATAAGTATTGTATAAAACACCTATAGTAACCAGCTACCCCAGGAAACTTTGTATGTCACGATGTTTTTGGGATGCTCCCAGGTAAGTATTTATCTCACCTTATTTGGGTCTACTAAAACTCCTTCCACTATGATAATATGACCCAAGAAGTGAACCTTGTCAATCCAGATGTGACATTTACTAAGATTAGCATACAACTTGTTCTATATCATTTTATTCAAAATTTTCTCATGATAAATGTTATGGTTGCTTCACATATGTGAATACACCAAGATTCCATCTATAAATACCACCACAAAGGAATCCAGATAGTGATGGAGGACCCTATTCATCAAATACATGAATATGGAAGGCATGTTCATAAGACCAAACGACGTCATAGGATACGCATATAAGCCTTAATAACTATAGAAAGTTGTATGTGGAATATCTAAAGTCCTGACTCAAACTTTATGATAGTTCGATCTCAGGTAGATCTTAGATAATAGCCTATATCCTTTGATCTGGTCAAAAAGATCATATATTTGAAGAAAATGATATTGGTTATTCACTACAATAAAATTTAAATTTCAGTAATCCACACAAATCTTGAGGGTTATGTCTTCCTTCTTAGCTAAAAGGAATGGTGAACCCTAGGGAAAGGTAATGGGCCACATAAAACCCTTAACTTAAAAAAACTTCTAGTTTCCTCTTGACCTCTTACAACTCAATAGTATCCATCCTTTAAGGATGAATGGATACTGGTGAAGATAAAGGGACAATATCGATAGTAAAATATACCTCCCTCTCAGGAGGTATTCCATAGAATTATTTGTGGAAAACATCCCTGAATTTAATGACTATAGGATGGAACTTAGTCTGATGTACTCCCTGATCATTCATGTAAAGGCTAAAATTCTGGGTGGGTACTCCACCTAGACATATATACTCTGGTCCACCTCTACCCGCCTGGACATCCCACTCACCCTTATGAATATAATTACTACCCTCGGTTGATGTAAATGACACCCTCTGATGATACCAATCCACATAGGCATGATAGGTAACCAACTAGTCCATTATAAGTGGGTGGAAAAGATCACGTTTTTTAAAATGAAAATTTGGTAGAAATAGAAAATAAAATGTTTGCACGGCCAAATCAATAGTTCAAGTCACACACTCCCATTATCCATTTTCTCTGAAGAGATTAATATTCCACAATCACTTGAAAAATAAAATAATTATTTTCTTACCATAAGGGGGTAGTCCTTTCACTTTAACATCCTCTTGGAACATATACCTAAAGGTGTATTTGGAATCATAATTCCATAAGAGTACTCAACATGGAGCCCAAGGATATCCAAAGCAAGCATAGATATGAAATAATATGATACAATTATATCAAATAAGGAAGAAAAAATAGTAGACACTACTAGAATGGTACCTTGAATAATCGATGGCTCTGTATCATGCTCCTCAGGTAAAGGTTTCACTAAATATATCTGGTCTGATCCACAAACTTGTGCTACAACCTGACTACCCAAACTAGGTCTTCTCTACTGGAATTATATATCTGAAGCCTGGAAACCATGGCATGACCTCCTACTCTCACTATATGTATAATAGTAATCCATCTACCTACCTGGTGTGATGATACTAAATATACTCCAGAATATGGAGTTGGCACGAATCCTATATCAGTTGGAATAGATGGGAATATCCCATAGAATCACTATTGATGCCTAAATATAAAATAGCCTCATCACTTGAGGGGGTATTTGGGGAATTGTGGCATCTTATTCCTAGGATTCCCACACTGGTGACGTACCATGTAACTATCTATGGGTTTTGATTGGCTCTCACTAATCATGTGTGTAGTCTCAAAGTATCGCTTCCGACCACTTGTCAAAAAACTACTATGTTTGGGTTCTAGACAACCCTAGTTCACACCTTCTACTTCCCTCAAGTTCTTCTCGATGATAAGGTTCTATTTCACTATATTAGATATAATATTCAATCAGAAAACATTTACCTAATAATAAATAGTATGTCTTAGGCCATCCTCAAATTGTCTCTCTTTTGCTAGCTCATCAACAATATAGATGGGCGCAAAGTGTTCAATCCCTATGAAACAAGTTTAATAGTCCATAACTGTCAGAGAACCCTACTGTAGGTTCATAGACTCCCTATAAAAAATCATCAGTTAGGGTCCCAGGGAATAAATAATTGATGGATCTCAACTAGAAATCCCTCCACATAACTTCTCGATACAGACCAACCAAATTTAGGATATCTCACCATCATTTGTCAGATCCTCGAAGCATGTAAGTAGGTATTTTCACTCTCCTCTCATGAGGTATCTCTAGATGCTCTAATATAGACATAATCATCTCTAGACATATCTCTACAGCCTGGGGTCTTCCATCCCCCAAAAATGTGGGTGGATGCTTCTGTTGGAACTCTCGTGTAACCTCTCCCATAGAAGGGGCAGAGTGTAGACCTCTATGAATCATCCACAAGAGTCTAATAAAGTCACATAGAAATTAGGAATCATAGCTCACATAGAGAATAGAAAGAGGTTCCATAAGAGGCACAACTAAAGGTATAACTGGTGGCTCAGGGCCCACCACCTCTAGAGCATGGTTGTACTACAAAAAAAATTGTAATTTAGTGACGTATCCTAAAAAAGATCACTAATTTAGCATCATTTCCTAAAAAACATCGCTAAATTAGCGACGTTTCCTTCAAAATGTTGCGAAATTAGCGATGTTTCTTGTAAAACATCACTAAATTAGAAATGTTTCGTGAAAAACGTCACTAAATTAGTGATGTTTCCAAAAAATCATTGCTAAATTGGATAAGTTTCCTAAAAATCATCCTAAATTAGGTACATTTCCTAAAAAACATCTCTAATTTATCAACTTTTCTTGAAAGGTGTCGCTAAATTAGCAATGTTTCTTGAAAATCATCACTAAATTAGAGACGTTTCCTAAAAAGCATCACAAAATTAGTGATGTTTCCTAAAAAGTGTTTCTAAATTAGTGACGTTATATATATATAAATATAAACACTAACACATATATATAAACATATATATATTTATATTTATATAAATGCACCCACACACATATATTTTAAATTTAGTCACGTTTTATAAAAAATTTGGTTATTTTAGTGACATTTTTATCAGTGTTTTAAAACATGGATAATTATATATATATATATATATATATATATACATGAACATATATATTTACACACACACACAAATATATAAACATATATACATAAACACACAAATATATATAATATAATATAAATATATAAATAAAAAAATCTAAACATATATATATAATATATATAAACAAATGTATATTATATAAATCATAAACACAAACACACACACACATATATATATATATAAGATAAACATATATATATATAATATAAACATAAAATATAAACATATATGTATATAGTATAAAAATATTTATATAATATAAAATATAAACATATATATATATATATAATATAAACATATAAACATATATATAAATATAATATAATATAATATAAACATATATATAAATATAATATAATATATACATGTATATATATAAACATAAAACATAAAATATAAAATATAAACATATATATATAAATATAAGTATATTAATGTATAATATATATATATATATATTAATATAATATATGTATATATATATATTAATATAATATAGGAATACATATAATATTAAATTTTAAATACTGAAATGTATTTATATATATAATATGTAATATAAATTTATATATATAAACATAAAACATAAAATATAAACATATAAACATATATATATATATTATCAAATTTTAAATTCTGAAATGTATTAATATATATATATATATGACATAATACAATTAAATATTTTAAATTTAGTCTTGTTCTTTAAGAAAACTTGGTTATTTAGTGACATTTGTACTAGTGTTTTAAAAAGGGAATAATTATACACACACAAACACAAACATATATATTTATACAGAGACACATATATATAAACATATATTTATATAAAATATAAACATATATATAATATAATATAATCATATATATATATATATATAATAAAGCATATATATATATATATATTAATATATGTATATTAATATAAATAAATATATATATAAATTAATAAATTAAATACAATTATTAAAAATGAAATACAATTATTTACTCATATATCATATGGGTAAGTTGGTGGATTGTTTAGTTGAGAGGTCGAAGGTTGTTGTTAGATCCCACTTGACCTCTATTTTTCAATTGTGGGTTGGATTATTAGAGGACTGGGGCGAGGGCGGTAAGGGATGAGTGATGCTGGTACTAGAGCGAGTGAGGACATGAGGGGTGAGGGGGTTATGGGAGGAAGGGTACTAGAGTGGGGCGAGGGTGGTATGGGATACAGGGCACTGAAGGTAAGCAGTAGTGGGGTGGGGCTAGTAGGGGTGAAGGTGGTATTGGGGTGGGGTGAGGGCGGTACAGGAGGCAGGGTACAAGAGGTAATCAGGGGTGGGGTGGGGCTGGTAGGGGCAGTACGGGATGGGGCGGGTGAGGTGCTGGAAGGGTTCAAATATATATATATATATATATATATATATATATATACACACATTCAGAAAAGATATAAATATATATACATTTTCATACCATTTCAAGAATAAAAAATATTTCCATTTTTTTCTAGAAACATCCATAAGTGATATGTCACTTATTGATGTTTTAAAACATCATCATTTTAGCGATGTTTATTTATAGAAGTTTCTAGAAAACTTCGAATAACATGTTGTTGCTAATTAGTGACATTTAAAAACATCTCTAATTTAACAAAATTTACAAGTGTCTCTAATTCAAGTCATTTTAAAACATCACTTACTTAACGATGTTTTAAAACATCAGAAAATTAGCGACACCTCATTTAGAGATGATTTTAAGAAACATCTTTAAATTAACTAGAAACGTTTTAAAATGATTCTAATGAAAAAAACATTTCTAATTATCATTTTTTGGTAGTTTTTTCACCAACCTCCGGAATTACAACCTCAGGATATCGTGGTGGAATTTCTCTACAAATACCAAACACACACCTCAAAAAAGATTCATTAAAGTCATAATCCAACAATATTAGAATAGTACAGGTGAAACTCTTTTTTATGTAATAGTCACACCCCTATTATAGATTAAAGAGTTGGGTCTGGGTTATAGAAACATTAAATAGAACACAAGAGACGCTACCTACTACCCACTACTAATTCCTAGACTCGATCATGCTCTGTGTTTGTGCTTCAATTTATTTTTAAAATTATGTTTATAATACAATTGTATTTAAATGGTTGAAATAAGTGGTTAACCATTTCTGTTCTATAAGGTCCCATACACCTTATGAATGAAAATGTTTCATCCACTTAATCTATACCATAACATGTTCCAGTCCATGCAACTAATTGTACATTACTCAACATTCCATAATTGACTGCTTAGGGTGTCTGTTATAGCCTATATAGGAAAACAATGTTAGGTTATAATAGGCACTCTAAGAATAAATTATGTTTTATAAAATTCCTTAAAAAATAATTATCCAATAACAATTATATTTATAGCAATAAAAGTACTCAAAAAATCATGGGTAATGAAATTGAAAAAAAGCTCATATATGGCATGGCATGTTAATTTCATACAGGGCGTCTAAAATGATGAATGATATGACATGCCTTCATCTCATTTGGTCATGATAATATGTTACTCCCAATTATAGAAATAATAACATCAAAATTCAAGTGCATAACCCAATGATGAAATAAAAGCAACATTAATAAGTATAATGAAGAATAATAATTCCTTATTACCGATGATTTGGATTTTCCCTGACTGCGGGTTAACTACTCTCATGCATGGCTTATAACCAAATTCTGAAGCATTCCTAATATCCTCTATATGTTCTCAAAATTTTAAGGTAAGAAAATAAATCCTCTAATACCACATTTTGACATCCCATCCCAGGTTCCACTCAAAGGTTCCCCAAAGATGGTTAGCCACATGGCCTCAAGCTCACCATCCTTTACACCAGAGGCTACCGACTAGTAGAGAGGGCCTATGATGTGTCCATGGGGAGACTTTCCCTCCATCCAATGGCCCAAAGGCCTTCATTTTTTTATTTATTATGGTAATACACCTTTCAAGGGGAGACTTCCCCTCATTAATAGAGTTTAGAATGGAAAATGAAATATAAGGTAAATAGATAAAGAATATATAAACAAATGGAATAGAATAAATAGACACTGTTATAACTATACTAGTAACCTTCCATATTGGAAACAATATAACAATGAATAGAAAATCAAAAAATAGATTCTAATACTCAAAGGTAGAAAATAAATCATATGAAAAAGATAATGATAATGTATTTTAGGTATTTAAAATGTAATAAAATAGGTATACATGGTAGCAGTTAATGAATACAATACATGCTATACAAAATGTACAAAAGGACGAAATCTATCCAAGCATCATGTTATCCATTCTAGTCATCTACTACCATGTTTCCATTCTAAGTCATGAAATAAGTCATGCATCTATAAGAGGAAACGTCCCTTTAACTACACCTACAATCATATAGTATGCTCGGGTACCATAGGCATCCTGGATGGGGTGTGAGATAAAATTATTGGGCCCCCACCAATGGAGTCTATAAATATCAAATTTTTATGTATAACATGGAAGTGTGCAGATATAATATGAAAAGTAGTGGTAATAACTATAAATGGTTTAGCTCTAGTTTCTGAAGGGAAAATATGAAGACACTACCTTCTTCAGCCCATGCCATAATATCTCTAAACAAGTATCAGGGTTCCAATGCCTAGTATCACATTTATGAGGGACGTCTGGTCCAATATCACATTTACAAGGGGTTCCATGACCAGTATCACATAATTATAGGAGAAGCCATACCCAGTATCACATTTTTAAGGGACATCATGCCTAGTATCATAGTATTATAAGGGACACCATTCCCGATATCACATTTATAAGGGACGACATGCCCCGTATCACAGTAATGGTCTTAATGATTGTATAATATCATAAGTTATGTCATGTGTGTATAGTATCACTTAGGATTTCATGACCATATCACATTTATATAAGGGTTTTCATGACCATATCACATTTATATAAGAGTATCCATACTCATATCATGTTCATATAAGTTTCTCCATGCCAGTATATCATAAGTTAAAAGAAGCAGTCAAGGCCTTAAGAAGGGCCAGTTAAAAATTTCATAATTTAATAACATTAAATACAGACAAGGGAATAAAATTTGTTCCATTTAATCACATGATGTGGTCATACCACTCTCAATCATTTGAATTCATTATAATTTTTAAGGGTGCTATACATGCTATGCCATTACATTCTTCCACTATCAATATGATATCATCATTTTAATGAAAAATCTGAACACTCCAATTGGTGTTTTACCTATAAATCATTTAAATACAATTAGACATGTAAGAGGGAACACCCAAAGGAATGAATCTCTCTCGGGTTAAAAAACTCAATATAAATTGGGGGGTTCCCCCTCTCGCTCTCAGCCTCAGCTTCCTGAATTCACTGAGGGTTTCCCTTTGAAACCCTTGGCTGCAGGTCTGGTGGCAAGCCTGTGTGTCATCTCTTTCTCCCTTGCTTCATTTCTTCCACTATTTTCTCTTATCGTGTCTTCTTCCTACACTATAGTGAGTCTTCTTCACGAGTTATTATACCTTTTATCTTTCACATCTTTTTCGCACCTCGCTTGTTCTCCTCTCTGGTTTCATATTTAGTGGTGGCTTCTGTGATCTCTTGGGTGTTGGTGTTTTGGTTTTTTCATCATCATATTCTTTCTTTGTTGGTTTTTTTATGTGATAAAGGTTATGTCGAAGACCTTGGTCTCTCATATTCTACTTTGACCTCAAGATCCTAGCTGGCTCTCCATGTCATATTTTCAGTGGTGGATTCAACGAGGTTTTGGGAATTGGGGTTTGGTGGTTGATGGATTTTAGGAAATTTTAGAGTCTGCTTGATTTTTTTTGTTGGATATTGTTTTTCAGCCTTGTAAATGAAGCACTTTGGTGCCCTTAATCACTCTTTCACAACTCTAATCTCTCGATTCGTTGTACCTCTCGATGGAAAACTAGGTGCGGTGGTAATGAAGGGGTTTTGTGTGGGTGGTTTTGTGGATGGTGGAACCCCAAGCGAATGTCCCTTTGACGATGGTTCAGAGCTCATGTCGGATTCATATTCATCTCTGCGATGTTTCTATTTTGTATGTTTGGTTGGGTGTTTCTTACTTGTCCATTGGTGAAGATCTATTTTTTTATGAGGCTTATTCTAGTTTTTTTTCTGTTTGGGATGATTTTAATTTTGTCTTTGACATTCTATGATGGTGTTCTTCTTCATGGTGGTTTGAGATAATGTTGTGCTTATTCGCCATGATTAGGTTGGTTTCTGGCATGTTGTTTTCCATCGGGCTAGTTTTGATGATGGTTGGATCGTGAGGTGGTGGGATTAAGGAGTTGATGATGGTCTCTTTTTTGAAAATTAAAGAAGGTGATGTGTTATGGTTCACATTGTGAGGCGACGATAATGGTTCTTGTATGAATTTTTAATGAGGGTTTGTTTTGAATGATTGTGGCACGATGTTGATGGTTATTGTTGATATTTTGAATTTTGAAATCTGTAATGTGCTCTGGATTTTTTGTAGATTCTCACTTTCCCTTAAAGTGGTTTCTTCAATAAAATAAATAAATAGATTGTGATCAATATTAATTGGGTTTTAACCAGTCAACCAATTCAAGGCTGATGAAATTTATGGAAATACATGGTGAAACCACATGTGGCACAATAACACATATTATAAAGAATCAAGACTTGAGGGATAGTTACTAGACTACCTACCTCATACTCATAATACTCTCTTCATCTAGTATCAGGACTTAGTTTGGCTTGGATGGGATGAAATGTGAAGAATAAATCAATGCCCCAAAAATAGGGCATATGATCCTACATCAAAATAACTTCATCAAGGAGAAGATGAATGAATAATGACTCAAGATTAATAAAGATATTACTCAAAGGAATCCAATGAGATGAATGTTGTGTTGATCATACATTGTATGAGGGAACAAGATCAAAACCTATGGAAGAGGGAACAGATCTCGAAATGGGAGAATTGAGGCCCTTCTATCCACTAGAATGAGAAAAGGAGAATAAGGGTAAAATTAAAAGTTATTAAGTAAATTTTCATAGTTTCACCCAAACAAAACTGGGGGCGCAAAGTGTAGCTACATGGTTGGCCAAACTATGTGCCAAACATGCATGGATCACTACTTAAGGAGGCTACCCACACAACTAGGCTGCACTATTTGAGAAACCATAAACTAACTATATGAAATGGCTCTACTAAAAACTACAAACCATCCACATGGGAATTTGGACCAATCTTAATGGTTTCCTTAAATTGTGAAACCCCCTTCTATTCACATTCAAACCCCACACGGTTAGGGAAATTGTGAGGACTGGTTCTCATGGTTTTTACTAACTATGAAACCAGTGTATTTTTCGTATTGGTTGGGGTTTCGAGCTCTAAATAAGCCATGAACACCCCCATAACCTATGTGACCTCATTAGATATCCATATTAAGTCTAAAATAAATAATTATATTAAAATTTAAAGGATTCATATTTGAGATAAAAATCAGGTTCTTACAGTACCAAAGTGGTAAAGGCTTGATGTTACAGTATCATTATTTATAGGGATTGTTTATTCCTATGATTTAGATAATTAAATATTATGATATATATATCAATAAAATCATTAATTTTATTCTCCATTATTTAATTGTTAAGAATACATGTTTACCTTCATTTTCCTTTCCTTATGTACTTACGATTCCAAAAAAATGTTTTTAAAGAGAGATCGCTTTATTTCACTCTTCAGTAAAAAATAATTTTTCTTACATATCTATTATTTCTAAAAAATTGTTTTAAATAAAGTTTTTAATATTATCTAATGACTGTTTGAATTCAATTTTACTCATTTTTGAATTCTTACAAATGTTTTAAAATGAATCTTTATGTAGTTTTCCGAATAAGGACCGTTTGGATTTTACTAGACCACTCAATGTTTTAAATATTACCTTATAAGTTTCCAAGGTTATTTTAAAATATAACAATTAAAAAATATATATGATTTAAATTTTTTTCAAAGTGAAAAGTCTATTTTACTCAAGAAATGTTTTATGTGATTTTTCAGAATCATTTTCCATTTAATATGGAATACTTTGATGTTAATTAAGCTTTTCTAGGGATATGATCTAATGATATAATATTTATTATTTACTTTTATGGTCTATTATTATGATGATATTTTTTAATAGACTCATTTCTTTCCATGGGTTATATGATAATCAAATGTTTATGGAACTAGACCCCTTTTCATGGGTTATGATGTCATGAATATTTTTTGATCATGTGGAACATTTATGAATGGATTATGTGATGTGTTGGACCTATATCTCCTCCCAATTCATTAGATAAATATAGAAAAAACATGAGTAAATATGATATGTGGGAACCTGATTACATGTTCACAATGTTACGTGTGAACCTGATGACATGTTCACAATATTATGTGTAAACCTAATTTCATGTTGACGATATTATGCATGGACCTAGAATACTTGTCTATAAATTAATTCATGGACATGGTTTCATGTCTATAATTTTATGTGAGGACCTAATTTAATGTCCATAACATAATGAGTGAACATGTTTCTATATAAAAAACTCACAATGTTATAAGCTTATGTGAATGCCAAAAATCTATGTTTTGTACCAATGTTATATTCTCAAGCTCATGTTCTATGATTCCATTATGATTTACATCTTATGAACTTACAATATTTATTCCATGACATAAAATTTAGATATTTAATATACTATTATGGATTTCATATGTTTTGATCATGTTCTCATACCCTTATGCTCATGTTATGTTTATGTATTTCCTATGTTTACCCTTACTAATCATTTGATCATATCCTTTATTACGTTTAATTTCACAGGTTATGAATAGTTTTTTTAGGTAGGGCGTGTTTTTTAATTGTAAAAAGGTGGAATATCTTTATAGGACATATTGAATATCTTTCACTAAATAAGAATATAGTGTACCGATTCTCTAAAGGCACTAACCCATTATAGTCTGTGGCCATGTATTTTTAAAATGTAATGAATAATATTCTATTAAGATGTAATATCTATGTATGAGATGTTTGGGTATCTAAAATAATATTATGAATATGGAGATGTTCTTATAATAAAATAATGATTATATTTATTCATTTAGTATTTCGTTTTAAATTATTAAATAATGATTTGGATAAAAATTGGACTCTGATACGATGAAACATAGTTGTATTTTTCGGTAAATATAAAGTTTCAACCAAAACACTATTTTTTATGAATTTAATAATTTTTTAAATGAATGATATTTTAATAAAATATTATTATTAAATCATATTTATTAAATATATTTTTGAAAATTTATTTTTATAAAGTCAAATATATTTTTTATAAGGGTTAGACAACTATAATTGATAAAAAAATAGTATTTTGGAATAAATGAATATTTTGATTTAAAAGTGTAAATTATTATACTTATATAATTATTTTGATAAAATAATTAATATTTTTTAAATCAATAAATTTAAATTATCTAATGTGGAATTTTTCATAATTTTCAGAGATAATCTAATTTTTAGGTAAAAATTAAATACAGTATGTATTATGACATCATAATAAACCAAAAGTGGTGTAATATATTCCATAAAAGGTATACATGACCAAATAAAAATTTCACCTTTTAAATAATGTTTTTTTAAAATTATTATATTAATTTTACAAACCCTTAATGAAACCTCTATAACATATATTATATTTTAAGGTTTTAAAATCAATTCTTTTTAAACATGACTCACTTACACATAACCAAGGGTATCAGTTCAATGAGATAGGTTAATAAAAATTTAAAATAATGAAAAAAACATTTTGGTAGAAACCATTGAATGGTATTTGGTTTTTATTACTTTTCCATATAGATTACAAAACCTAACTTTTGAAATTAATAAATAATTCCTCTATATTTTTCTATATAAACCCACAAAAATCCCATTTATCTTCTCACAAAACTCTTGGATCACAAAATTAATCTATCATTACCTCTTGGGATACCTCATAAGGTTCCACCATTCTCTCAAAAATCTCCTCCCAATATTTTAGAAGCACCCTTTTAAGGTAAGGGGTCCTCTCATTCTCCTCTTTATTCAAGCACCTTCTTTGTCATATTAGTTTAGTTATAAATTATTAATATTTTATTATATTATTACATATACCTATTAATATACTTATTATTTCAATGTTATTATATACCCCTTTCACTCTCATTAATCCCTTCTATGAACACTTATGTACTGTTGTTATGCTACCAAAATCAACCTATGATTTTTCATTCCAAACAATTGTGTAGAGAATACCCATCCCAATTTTCACTCAAGGGTATTAACCAAGATGTACCTATCTATAATTAATTTGGTAATTCTATGTATTTATCCCAAAATTCTTAATCGTGGGATTAAATGTGAAAAAATATGATAATATGTTGAATGTTCTATGGGGGACACTTATACATATACATGATATGAATATAATGGGTGGGACTAGAATTATATAGCCCTATAATGAACTAGGTAATGTTTTAATATAATTAGATTCTATATATGGTTCATGAGAGGTTATACTAAGCACACTATGTTATGTTTTATTGGTGGTTATCCTTGACTTTTGTTTTTAATTCTTTATTTTAATTTGTTTCCACATTCCTATATTTTCTTTAAGATATCATGTTATATCATGCCTAATTATTCATGATTATGATTATCACCCTTCTTATGTAACCTTTATAAGCCTCTTGGATCACATTTATTAATTTACCTTCTGTTATTATTTATTTATTCCCTTATTGGTCTTTATAGCTCACCCATTTATTATGTACACCCCCAAGTTATCCTAAACGATTTTAGAAGAATGATGGAATTTTAGGAGAATTTCAAGGAATTTTACAATAATTCTGTTATATCCATGTTTCAAGTTTTTGTTATAGGTAACTTATTTCCCAAATAAACTTGTATTCATGATCTTCTGGGATTTTTTTATTTTTACATTTACGTAATAATTCTTGAATTAAGGTGAAATAAAGTATTGGTTTTCATAGGGAGACAAGTTAAGAATAAAGAAGATGTGGTCATAATTATTACTACATGAAAATATGAATATTATGGAATGTGTTGGTTGAAGTTTCATTGAAAATGGTATGATTTATTAATCTATCATCCTTTTTTACTTAAATTATATCCTAATATTAATTGGGCTAAAATGAATTCAAATCAATGACATAAAAAGCAAAAGGTTGACGAATATTCTGAGTTAGTAAGTGAAATTTAAAACCTTATAATTTTTATTTGAATGTTTTTAACACATGTGTTGAAGTATGTAACGCCCCGATATTTTTGTGAAATATTTTTTTCGAATTAATTTAATCTTTTTGATATTTTTCATTTCACATAACAATAAAAATAGTTATTTTATATATATTAAAGAACTAAGTTGACTTTCATTATATGAAATGAAAAGTTAATCATAAAATACACACAATATAATGTTTATATTCCTATATATGAAACAATGAGTTAATCTTGTGTTTCATGCAATACTGACTTTCCTTTATGGCTTGCGTAACACGCAAAACCGAGGGTTACTGAACAATCATATATTATTTAAAAACAATATATTAATATATAACCAAGTCGTTAAATTATATTTTATGAATTTTATTTAACTAAATTATTTAAATATACTATTTTCACAAAATATACAATGAATTAATTGGTTACAAATTTTTTATAAATGAATATAAAAACCAATTGAATATAAAAGGAGTATTTTTATAGAAAATTGTCATTATACTCACAAAGTTTTTTTAAACCTAATAATTTATTAGAAAGTAATATTAATGTAATATACATTATTTTTATATTAATCCAATATATTTTATATGCATAAGATCAGAATAAAATAAATTTAACACATAAAACCCAATATATTTTATTAATGTAATTTTATCGCCTTTTAATGGAGAAACCATTTTAAATCCAATTTTTTGAACTTTTAAAGATTTAATATGTCAAAATTAAATTCATATTTTAAATATAATAATAAAAATTATATTAGGTAAAATTTTAGGTTATGTTTTATTTTTTTAATGAATAGTGAAAAATATTGTATTTTAGTTCAAAAATGCTTTTTCATCTAATTTATTTAATAGGTTAAATTACATTTTAAATTGGTTTAAAAGTTTAATTAGATAATAATTCTATCAATTAATCCAATTTAGATCATTCTAACTAATTTCATATTTAAATTGGATATAAAAACATTGTAATCATTTGACCGTTTTTAGTTTAAAAACTCACAATGTCGATGCGACTAGGGGGATTAATTTTAAATTAATTTCCACCACTTATGTTATTAGAATTTGGAAATAAAGATTCCATATTTTGAATCATAATAATTTATAATTTATAATAAGGTAAAACAAGTTTTTGAAAAAAAAATATTAGTGAAAGTGATTAAAATTAATTATAATGATTAAGAGAAAAGTTAGGTTAACCTTAAATTTAAGACCCAAAACGACCTAGAAACTTGTCAAACAATCATTGGTTGAACATGATTCATCCATGAACCTTAGATAATTTATTTAGGTTGGTTTTTTAGGAATCTTTTTGTGTAAAAATTTTGTTACACCTAACTTGTTTTAAAAAATTTCAAGTGTGTCTTTTCCCTTACCTATAAAAGGCCACTACCTCCCTCTCTTATTCACACCTCACAAACCACTTAGGTTCAAACAAGATCTTCCCAATACAATTACCAACATCTATCCCTTTCTCCTAGAATCATATCCTATGTAATAAATCAATCCAAATAATCCTTTTTGCACAAATAAAAAGGAGTTACCCGATTAAGAGGTGGTTTGAATGAGTGCAATGAGAGTCAAGACACAAGGTAAGGGAATTTTATCTCACTTTTTATTTCCATGAGATACAAAATTTATTCACCACACGTTAAATTTGTGTGGTGTGTATAATGGAAATGGATGTATTATATGATTCTTATACTTAAATTTATAGGTATTTACATATCCATTTTATAATATTTCTCTCATGGGGTTTATGTTTCACATGTTACTAAATATGTAAAGTAATTTTGTCACAATTTTACTTACTTGAGAGACATGCCATTTTATGAACCTATATTATTCCATGAGGTATATATACTACCTTTGAAATTTTATATCCAAAATATGATTCTTTTCATGAAATTTTAAGCTTCATGTAATTTCATTTTCTTAAATGTGGTGTATGGTTTAAAGTTACCAAGTGGTACGTGTTTATTGAAACAATCTCATCACTTTTCGATATTGTTTATTTTTATACTTCCTTGGATGAAATATTATGACCCATATCTCATTAACACTCATTAATTTTCTTATCTTATGGTTATTCATGATATATTCATGTATTGGTACCATTATTTCAATCTTTGGTACATAAGATGGTTAAGAAAGTATTTCTAAGAAAGATCGACTTTACCCTCTCTTCGATAAAAAATATGCATTCCATAAAAATATTTTTTTGTAAAAATGGGTTCTAAGAATATTCTACTAATATTCTAAAATATTTAAAAAAAATATTACCCTTTTTTCTTTTACCAATGTTTTCAAAAGAGTCTTATTTTCGCTTTCTAAATGATGAATTTTTTTAATGTTTTTACCATGTAAAAGGAATATTCTTTTTACCTCGTATGATATGTACGGATTTACCCACCATCAATTCTTTGAATATTTGTTTTCATGTTTAAAAGGTTAATTTTTAGGAAATTATTTTTAAAATATATTTTCAAATAAATGGTCTTAATAAGGTTTTCATGCTTCTTTTATAAGTTTTTACGGAAAATGATTTTCAAAATATTTTACGTTTTAAAGATCCTTTTTCAAATAATAAAGTATATTTACCTCAAGAAATGTTTAAAAAATATCCTTCCAAGTTATTTTCCATATAAGATAACTTTTTTTTATGTTACTCATTACCTTATAGGAAATGATCCAAATGTTCCATTCATATTCTTTCTTGAATGATTTATATTTGGATGGAATGATGCTTAAGAAATTAGTTTCACTTCCACAGGTTTTATATTTTTGAAACCCACTTCTTTTTATGGTTTATTATTTTATGAATTAATTAGGAAAACTATCTATTTTCTTAGGTTATAACATGATGAAATGTTAATGATACCCATTTCATTTCATGGGTTATGATTTGATGTTTATAAAACCTATCTCTTTTTATGGGCCAGGATATGGTGAAAGGTTTATTATCTTGTGGTAAATGTATGAATGATTTTATTATGACATTGGTGGTACCTATATCTCACTCTAATATATTAGGTAATGATAATCTGTATATGAGCTCAAAGGGTACATGGGTTGTATCCCAAGCCTAAAAAAATAAGGTACATGGTTTATATCCCAAGACTAAAAAGATGAAGGTATATGGTTTGTAGCCCAAGCCTAAAATTAATAGGGTACATGGGTTGTATCAAAATTCCAAAAAAAAAAAGAAGGTACGTGGGTTATAGCCCAATCCCAAAAATAGGAAGGTACATGGGTTGTAGCCTGATCCTGAAAACAAGAAGGTACAGGTGTAGTATCCCAAGACAAAAAAATTTAGGGTACACAGGTTGTTATCCCAAGCCCAAATTAGGTAAATATATCACAACCCAAGCTAACCTATTATAAATGTCTTGGTAGGTATCCTTCAAATAATATTTTCTATTCTTATATGAATGCCACAATTTCTATGTCTTATTCATCAATTATGATTTCATAACTCGTGATGTTTATTTCCTTATGATTCATGTATTGTGAACTACTAAGAATTATCTCATAACTCATTTTTATGATCTTTTATATGCAGGGTATGATATTAAAATATTATTATCACGTTCTTATACCCCTATGTTCATGTTTATACTTACATGTCTCCCATGTTAACCCTTTCTGAGCATTTGATCTCACCCATTTTTGTGTTACCTCCCCAGGTTATAAAGATATATTTCATGTATGATATTTATAATAGGTGTTCTTGTATTGGAGAACCTAGTGGGAGAAAATATAGGTTGCTTATATACCATTTTTTATGTTTCCTTGTTTCTAAAGGAACTAAACTAATATGGTCTTTGGGAATCCTTTTGTAAATTTTTTTAATTATTCTACAAAATTTAGGTAATATTAATTTATGTCACGACTAAGTTTTTATATTTGGTATTAGATAAAAGGTTTAGTTAAACTTCAAAAATGATGATTAGAAAACATTAATGAGATCCCTATGTATAAATCTAAGGATATGTCTAGGGGAGTCTCTAAGGATAACTATAAGAATGGGTTAATATTTAGGAAAATGTCTTGGAATTTTTCTAAATGATAGAGTGAGTGGTTTCCTAGAAATACATCCTTGTCTGGTTATTATAAGTGAATGTGGCTCTGGTAAATATGTACCTAGGGGTAACAACACTAAAGAGATGTTATGGGCCTGACTCGGGGTAATCTGGTACTCAATAATGATCCTTATTGCACACCCAATTTGACACTCCCAGGGGATATGTTTTGGAATTCACAAAACACATCAAGAACCATCATGAAGGATTTAAATGTAATTTGGATATTAATAACCAAGGATGAACCTATGGTTTCATAGATTAATGAAGGTTTAATTATTTAGACATCTTATAAGTAATTCTTTTCATGACTATATGGTTTTCTTCCATTATAAGTAATACTCACACTATGCTTCTTATTTTAGTTAATGGTGGTAAATGAATGGAATTGGATTAATGTAGAATTTGATGAATGATTTTCTAATGAGAATTAAAGTGGGAAAATCACTAAAGTGAAATATTTTTTGATCACTCATAGTTATTTTCCATGGAACATGATTAACAATGTGTATCTTAACCAACTCTCAGACTCCCTAAGGAAGAGAAAGGAGTTCATTGAGTGTTTCGGTAATAGAGACCATGGAGGAAAAAATATTCGGTTTATTTTATGCTAATAATGTGGAAAGAATAACCTAAGATAATGTATTATATGAACAAGAAGATATTTTGAAAATGGAAAATAAGGACACAAAGAAAATGACTGTAAGGAAAAATAAAGATTTTAGTTAACAAAATGGATGAGAATATTGGCCTCCCTAATTCATTGTCTAAAGTTAAGTGTTTTAAGTGAGGAAAAAATTATCATTATTGAAACTCAATGTCCCAAGATGAAAGATCCTGAAGTTAATTAGTAAGGCGGTGTGATTAATGTTTACATTGTAGGTGATAATGAGACTACGAATGAAATGTGAAAGGAAAGAGGTATTGTGTAATTGGATGAGGTAGCCTTGTTAATGTCATAAGGATAAAGTAGAATAATAAAAGTTTTTATGTATTTGGATAAAATAATTGTGTTATTTTAATGGTAAAATATATATGGATTATTTATTTTATGTTTTTCTCTATGGATTTATAAGAACACGTTGAATAATTCTGATGGAATAGAAAAGTGATATAATGGCAAGGTGATGTCCATGGATATAAAATGATTAAGGGAAAGAAAACCCTTAATATGTCCTTTATGTTAAGATAAGGTGTTTTGGATAAAGACATTTTAGATGAGAATAAGTAAATTGGACAGTAATAATTACCTTGGAAGAAATTAAGGAATAGTTAACAGGTGGTTTTTCTTATCTAGTTTACAACCTTTTTTGGGATTTAGGGAATATATACAGAAACCTTTGGATTAAATAAGCATTCATGTTTTCCAAATGTAATTATGGTAATTTAGGTTATTAACATGTTACAAGATAATATATGATGAGTTTATTTACATGTTGTAATGTGACAACCAAGATATACTTTATGATATATGGCGGATCAATGTCAAGCTAATTTTTTGAATTCATTTCTACTGTTTTGTATTTTCATCATTCAGAAGTGTTATAAGGTTAAAAATTTATGGGATGTTTAAGTTAGAATTCATATAAATATTTTTATATTAAATTATTATATCACTACATGAGGATTCATGCATATTGGATAACCTCGTCTAACAATTTTTTGTTGATGGTAATTAAATAAAGATAGGATGAATTTTCATAGATCTCATGATTTGTTAATGCTTCTGGAATGAAAAATTCAACTTCCTATTTGGATAAGGTGGTAAATTGAATCAAGTAACAACAAATGGTGATATTTTATTGAAATAATGAAAGTATATCTTTTCCTTAAAATTCTTCATCTTTAGGAAAACTATCTAAAAATAAAATTTTATCATTGTACCTTTGTTTTTGATGGATCAGCTGGTCCTTTAGGTCACTGCAGATTTATGGCCTAGTCATTATTAACTTTATCTAGACCTTATTCTATATAACTCTCCATCATAACTTAATGGTTATATTTATCTTTTGTTTCTAGGTTTCCACTTCCCACCTATGTTCTCCTTTGAGGGAAGCTAGTTATGAGTTACTTTGGGTAACCATTATGGTTCAAGATTTGTTTTTTTAAAGGAAATTTTCGTATTCATTTTTACAATGTGGGTTTTTATAAAAGGTACTCTCAAGTATTAAACCATTTATAATCTAGTAAAAAACATATGGAAAAATTAATTTTAAGGTGGGTAGAATGTAACACCCCGATATTTTGTGAAATATTTTTTTCAAATTAATTTAATATTTTTTATATTTTCTAGTTCACACAACATTGAAAATATTTATTGTATATATATTAAAACACTCAGTTAGATTGCATTATCTGAAATTCCAATTTAATCATGAACTACACACAATATAATAGTTATCTTTCTCTACACAGAACACTGAGATATGATTACTTTTCACACAAGACTGGCTTTCCTCAAGGGCTTGCATAACATGGAAGACTTAGTGTTACCGAACAATAATATATTATTTTAAAAAATATAATAATATATAAACTAGTCGTTAAATTGGAATTTATGAATATTTTTAACTAAACTATATAAACATATGGTTTTCACAAAATATAAAATGAATTAATTAGTTACAAATTATTTAGAAATGAATATAAGAACCAATTGAATATAAAAAGATTATTTTTATAGAAAACTATTATAATGCTCACAAATTTGTTTTAATCCTAATAAATTAAATTAATTTCAATTATTAAGCAATTTTAATGTATTATATAAGTTTTTTATATTCATGTAATATATTTTATTATCATAAGATAATAATAAAACCAATTTAACACATAAAACCCAATATCGTTTATTAAGGTAATTTTACCGCATTTTAATGGAGAACCCATTTTAAATCACATTTTTGGAACTTTTATAGATTTAATATGTCAAAATAAAATTCATATTTGAAATATAAAATAAAAATTAGGTTATGGTGAATTTTTAGTGATGTTTTATTTTTTTTAATGAACAGTAAAAATATGGTATTTTAGTTCTAAACATCTTTTTTATCTAATTTATTTATAAAGTTAAATTACATTTTGAATTAGTTTAAAAGTTTAATTAGATATTATTTTTATAAATTAACCCAATATAGGTAATTATAACTAATTTTACATTTATATTGGATATAAAAACTTAGAAAACTTTTGATCATTTTTACATTAAAACCCACATTGTCAAACCGAGTGCGGGATTAATTTTAAATTAATTTCTTGCACTATTATGATTTGAATTTGAAAAAATGGATTCCATGTTTGTAGTCATAATATATTATAATTTATAATAAGGTTAACTTAGTTTTTTACCAAAAATATTAGTAAAAGTTATTAAAATTAATTAAAACCATTGCGAGAAAAATTAGGTTAACCATTAATTTAAGACCCAAAACAACCTTGACACTTATCAAACACCGATTAGCTGGACATGCTTTGAACATGCACCTTCCATTATTGAGTTTTGTTGTTTTTGTATAAATTTTTTAGTTAAAAACGTGGGTACACCTAACATGTTTTCAAAAATGTCAAGTGCATCATTTCCCTTCCTTATAAAAGGACACCACCTCTGTCTCTTCTTCACACTTCTCAAACCACTTAGGTTAGGCCAAGATTTTCCAAATACACTACCCCAAATCCTTCCCTTAATACTAGAAGCATTAACCTGGGTATAAATCAATACAAAGAATCCTTTTTTCACTAACCAAAAGGAGTTACCCAATTAATATGTGGTTTGAATGAGTACGACGAGAATCAAGACACAAGGTAAGGGAATTTCATCTCACTTTTTATTTCCTTGAGATACATGTTTTATTCACCACATATTTATTTTTTGTGGTGAATATACTATACATGGATTTATTATATGATTATTATAATTAAATTTATGGTTATTTATATATCCATTTTATGATATTTCTCTCATGGGGTTTATGTTTCAAAAGTAATCAAATTAGTAAAGTAATTTTTTCATAATTTTCCTTCCTTGAGACACATTCCATGTTATGCACCTATATTTTTTCGTGAGGTTTATATAATGAATTTTAAATGTTATATCATAAATATTATTATTTTAATGATATTTTATGCTTTATGTAATTTCATTTTCTTAAATGGGGAGTATGGTTTAAAGTAACCTAGTTGTAAGAGTTTATTAAAATAATATCATCTCTTTTCAAGATTAATTCTATTTATTCTTGCGTTGATGAAATATTATAATACATCTCTTGAGAAATCTCATGAATTTTATTCTCTTCTATTTATTCATGATATATTCATTTATTGGTACCATTTTTTCAATCTTTGTACAAAATATAGTAAAGAAACAGTTTTTAAGAAATCCCAACTTTACCCTCTCTTCGGTCAAAAATTTGTGTTCCTTCAAAACAATGTTTTCTAAAAAGGGTTTCCAAGAATATTATTCTATTCTCCTAAAATATTTTAAATACATTTTTACCCTTTATTTATTTTACCAATGTTTTCAAAGGAATGTTACTTTAACTTTCTCAATGAGGCATTTTTCTAACATTTTTACCTTGAAAACAGGATGTCCTTTTTACCTCGTATGACATGTATGGAATTACCCACTGTCAATTCTTTAAAGATTTATTTTCATGTTTAAAGGTTAATTTTTATAAAAAAAATTTAATATATATTTTCTAGGAAATGATTTTTAAATGTTTGTCATGCTTCTTTAATAAGTTTTTTGGAAAATGGTTTACAAAAGGTTTAACGTTTTAAAGATCCTTTTTCAAAGAAGAAATCATATTTACCACAAGAAATGTTTTTAAAATATCTTTCCATGTTATTTTCCATCTAGGATAACATATTTTTATGCTACTCATTCCCTTTTAGGAAATAATCCAAATTTTCCATTCAAATTATTTTTTGAATGGTTTATGTTTTGATGGAATGATTCTTAAGACACCTTTTTCACTTCCACTGGTTTTATGATTTTGAAACCTACTTCTTTTCATGGGTTATGATTTATTGAATTCATTATGAAACACATATATTTTCATAGGTTATGATGTGATGAAATGTTAATGGTACCCATTTCATTTAATTTGTTATGATTTGATGTTTAAAAAACCAATCTCTTTTTACAGGTCAACAAATAATGAAATTTTTTACCTTGTGGAAAATGTATGAATGATATTATTATGATATGTTTTTGACCCATATATCCCTCCAATGAATTGGGTAATGATAAGTTTTATATGATCTCAAAGGGTACATGATTTGTAGCCCAAGCCCAAAAATAATAAGTTACATGGGTTGTAGCCCAAGCCTAAAAACAAGAAGGTAAATGGGTTGTATCCCAAGCCTTAAATTAAGAGGGTACACAGGTTATATACAAAGCCCAAAAACAATAAAGTACACAGGATATAGCCCAAGCCTGAAATAAGAAGGTAAATGGGTTGTAAACCAATCCCAAAAACAAGATGGTATATGGGTTGTAGCCCAAGACTAAAAGTAAGAGGGTACATGGGTTGTTTTCCCAAGCCTAAAGTAGGTACATGGGTCATATACCAAGTCTAAAATGTTATAAAGGTCTTGGTAGGTATCCTTGACATATCATTTTCTATTCTTATTTTCATGCCATAATTCATATGTCTTATTCCTCAGTTATGATTTTATAGCGTGTGATGTTTATTTACTTATAATTCATGTCTTATAAACTATCAAGATTTATCTCATAACTCATGTTTATGATCTTTGATATGAAGGGAATGATCTTATAATTTTATCATCAAATTCTCATACCCCTATGTACATGTTTATGCTTACATGTCTCCCTTGTTTACCCTTACTGAGCATCTGAGCTCACCCATTTTTATGTTTACTTCCCCAATTCATGAAGAAATGTTTCATGTATGATATTTCTAAGAGTGTTCTAGTCTTATAGAAGCTTGTGGTAGAAAATGTATCTCACTTATCTACCAGTGTTTACATTTTCATGTTTCCAAAAGCACTAAACTAGTACAATCTTTGGGTGTCTATTTTTAAAATGTTTTTTTATAATTAAAGTTATGTAATGTTAATGTATTTCAAAACTGGGTCATTATAGTTGGTATTACAGAAAGTTGTATTTAACTTTTGGAAACTAGGATGATAAAACTTTAGTGAGATACCTAGGTATATTTTTAAGGATATTTCTAGGTAAGTATCTTAGGATAAGTATAAGGATGAGTTAATGTTTAGGAAAATGTCCTAGACTTTTGGTAAATAATAGAGTGAGTGGTTTTCTAAAAATAAATCCATGTTTGGATATTAAAAGTGGATGTAGCTCTAGAACAGATGCACCTAAGGGTGAAAAGTATAATAAGATGTTTTGGACCTGACTCTGGGTAAAATATGGTACACTATAATGGGCCTTGTTGCACACTTGGTTTGACACTCCAGGGGGATATGCTTTGGGAATTCAAAAAACACTTCATAAACCACCATGAATTATTTAAATATAATTTATCTATGAATAACCTAGGATGGACCTAGGGTGTCATATATTAAGGAAAGTGTCATGATTTAGACATCTTATAAGTAATTATTTTCATAAATATATGGTTTTCTACCATTATAATCAGTGCACACACTATGTTTCTAGTTTTATTCAATGGTGATAACTGGATTAATGTTGAATGTGATGGATTATTTTCTGATTATAATTGAAGTGGAATGATCACTAGAGTGAAATATGTTTTGATCATGCCTAATCAGTATTCATATAACATGATTAACAACGGTTATCTTAGCCAACTATTATAATCCACAAGGAAGAGAAAGAAGGAGTTAACCAAGAGTTTCAATAATGGAGACCATGGAGGAAAGAGTATTTGGTTCTTTGTGTAAATAATGTGTAAATAATCACTTAACGGAATGTCTTATAAGAATAAGAAGATGTTTTAACAATGAAAAAGAAGGACACAAAGAAAGTGACATCATGGTAAAGATTAAGAGTTTGGTTAATGAAATAGATGAGAATATTATCCTCCCTAAGTCATCATTGAAGGTTAAGTGTTTTGAGTGTGGAATAAATGTTCATTATGAAACTAAATGTCCTAAGAGGAAAGATCCCAAATAGAATCAGTAAGGTAGTGTGAGTAATGGTTACTTTGTGGATGATAACAATACTATAGATGAAATGTAAATGAAAAGAGGTATTGTGTAATAAGATGAGGTATCCTTGTTAATGGTATAAGGATAGAGTATAATAATGAAATTTTTTATGTATTTGGATATAAGAATTGTGTTATATGAATTGTGAAATATATAAGGATTGTTCAGTTTATGTTTTTCTCAGAAGATTAACAAGAAAATTTTGAATGGTTATAATGGAATAGAAAAGTGATATAATAGAAAGGTGAAGTCCATGGAGAAAAAATGATTAAGGGAAATATAAACCTTAATAGGTTCCTTATGTTAAGATAAGTTTTTTTGTATAAAGATATCTTTTATGGGAATAAGTATATTAGATAGTACTGACTACCTTGGAAAAATTAAGGACTTGTTAACAAGTAAATTATGCAATCAAGTTTACAATTTTTTTGGATTTAAGGAATATGTAACGACCCAATGTTTTTCAATGGAAATTCCATTCTCATAAGTATGTCATAAAATCACATGAAAACACAACATAATGAACTACTAAGTTCTAAGTGACCTTTAAACATAAGTCTGTCAGTTCTGTGTTTGGAATTTCAAAAATCCGGCATACACGGTTGTAATCAATAAGTTATTTGGAGTCCGATAAGGAAAACCTAATTTTTGGAGAATAGTAACTTACCCTAATGAATAGTAACATACCATTTTTAATATGTATATAATCTAATGAATAGTAACCTTACCTATAGTGGTATAAAAATAATATTCAAGTTGGAAGTACGATATACCTATATTTTAGAATAAGTTAATGAATGTTTTAAAACTGGTTTTGATAATAAATTATTATTTTAATTAAATATTAAAATAATCATATTTAGAAAATTATTTTTGAAAAATGGACTTAATTTTGGATTCTACACGTTGAAAAATTGTTATGGTGAATTTTTGGGATTTTTCTGAAATACTTGAATTTTTTATGAATAGTAGAATCCGATAATTCACAATAAATGCTAAATAGTTGATTAATTGAGTCATCGATGATTTAGTGCTGATAAAAGACCAATTTTATAGGGATCACATGATAAAATCACTATTCTTGTTCATGGAATACTTAATATTCCTTGTCTTGGGAAGAAATAATAAATTAATGATTATAATATTATGAAATCCCTCCTCTCCTCCACTATAAAAACCCCCCCTTCACTCCCTCTTCTCTCCACTACTCTCAAGCCTTGTGTCTTTCCATTATTCTACCAAAATCTCTCCCCAAGGTCCTCCCCGATGTCTAAAAGCTCTCATCCTCCTCAAAATACGAAAACATCACCCCTTAAGAGGTTCTCAAAGGAGGAAGTCTCAAGAGGTAAATTCCTCTTCCCAGTTTCTTCTTTTCTTTTAAGTTATTTTCTTTTTTATTTCTTTCCTCACCTCCCTTCACCATAATAGTATGATAAATCTAGTAACATAAATGTACTGTAATTTCTTCATTATAGTGGTATATTTCATTATCTTCTCTCCTTTACACACCCTTTTATTTGAAAGAAATGAAAGCACCGTTTGAGATGTGCTAATTTAGTACATTCAAGGACAACGATTTATCCATTTATATTATTATATTTAATTATTGTCATGAAACCATTTGTGTTATGGTTGAACTAGATTATTATATATTTAATTTATCTTATTTTTTGTTCTATAATCTTTTGTTACAAATGGAATTAAGTTATAAAGCAAAACATATTTTGTGTTATCAAATCCACTGATTAACAAAAATGGTTATCACTATGGTAATATATATAATAATTCTACTTCACTCTAAGTAACCTAATGAAAATGAAAACCATTTAATCTCTTGGATATGAACTAAATAATATAACTTCAATTCGGGACAACCACTTTCATCTTTCATATAATCCAAACTTGAATATAAGTGAACTGATCTTTTAAAGCCAAGCAAACAAACGAGCCCAAACAATGAAATTGAACCCTGTAACTAATAAAAAAGGATTTGAATGAACTAAAAAGGGTTATAATAAATAAATTTAATATATAAGAGGTTCTGTAATTATTAATTAATAAGCCTAATTTTTTTATTCTTGTCGTTAATAAAAATTGGAGAACACCAACAGATTTAAGGTAAGGGATCATCCCCTTTTCACTCTTAATCAAGATCGTTCTCTATGATATTCCTTTTTGTGTAATACCAAGTGATGTGGTATTTTTATACACCATCCCCATACAGCCTTAATGTTTTATAAGTTATGATAAACCCTTTATCTCTCTCATAAATCCCTCTTAGTTACACCTGATACCATGTCGATAAACCATAATGGATTCTACCCAAACTTCCTTTATTGCTTCGGGTTACTCTATCTTTCCTTTTACCAAAATAAAGTTGTCTTTTATTTTTATTTAGAACTTAAAAATTTGGTTTATATTCTCCAAACTCATGTTCTAAGATCCATCTCTCATTCTCTTTCGGGAATATACATTCTTTTAAGTGAATCTCTCCTCGATACTTCCCAATAAGCACACTCGTTTTAAAGGAACTTCCAGAACATTTACCCAATTTCAATTGCACTCTATATTATATTTTAATACACCATTGTCTTTGTAAATTCAGTATTTTTATTATTAAAACCTTAATGTTTCAATTCTGTTTTGATATAAAAGAATGTCTTCTTTATTATTTTAAAAGATCTATAGTATTTTCCTTAAAACCGCACAAAAATGTTTTAATGCTAATGTCTCTCAAATATATTTCTTAAGTGATTTCACTTATATTTGTTACCACCTACCTTTTATTATGCATAAATTACCTTATGAACGTCCATGTATCTTCTAATCTCTTTATTTCATGGACACTTTCATGATACACTCATTGGTTATGCTTTATGTCATGATTGTGGTACCCAATTCTCTCCATGGGTGACCTTATGAACAATTGATTATGTATGATTACTCATGTGGAAAGAAGATTTATGGGGTAAGAATATTTATGTGGCAAGAATATTCATGAAAATTTTGAGATGGGTGCACCCATACAGCGCTCTAAAACATTGGGTAATGATAAGTCTCATGAGATGCGATGTGAAATGGGATTGGTGATTAGCCTTGACCCATACTGAAATGGGAAACAGGATTTGCGGTTAGCCTTGACCCATACTAAAGAAATGTTTTATTGTTTTGCCACATTTATATGATTCCATGTTTATATGATCCCATCCTTATATTAAATTATTTTATAAGTCTTATGCTTTGGATATCATTATGGCATGCCTCCTAACTCATGTGCTTGAGATGTATCCTTCTGTTCATTCCCTTACTGGGTTTTTTATCTCATCCCTTTGTTCATGTGTTCCCCAGGGTACCCTTTGCAGATGTAAGGGATCAAAGGAAGTTATAATCTCTTTATGAAGATTAGAGAAAGAGGTTTTTTTAGCCCCATGTTTTATGTTATATGTACCTAGTCTTCCAAGACACTAGACTTAACGATCCTTGGCTTGTACTCTGATGATTAATTATGCTTAAAATCATGAAATGTTTTATGTAAATCGCTCGGGTCTCTATAGTTGTTATTAGAGGATGGTCTAGTTATTTTTGGAGATTATGAATAGAGAACCTTAGTGAGAACCTTAAGGATTAGACTTAGTATAAGAAAACAGTTCTAAATTTTGGTGAGTATAGAGTAAGTGGTATATTAAGCAAATACATCCCTGTCTGGATACGAGCAGGTAGAGGTGGCTCTAGCGCAGATGTATCTAGGGGTAAAACCCGAAAACACTGCTTTGAGCTAGACTCGAATGGGAACTGGTTCACAATAACGGTACTTGCTGCACTCTTGGTTACGATACTCCTAGGGGATATTCTTTGGTAGATTCATGAGCTTATTACAAATCGTTATTAAGGGACAAAAAGAAGCCCATAAGAAAATAAGTTAAGAAATAGATCGAGGATAACCTAGATATAAACCTAATGAATCAAAATTCAGGATATACTTATTCTTTATAAGTTTGTACTTTTATGTTCAAAGTTTCTTTTTATGCTCAATAGCTAAGTATTAAAGACCTCTAATTATATGCTCTTTTTTTAGTTAATGGTGGGAAATAGAAGAACACGTTCCGACAACCAATGTGATAGGAAATGTGATGATTGCCCTAATGACATGCCTAATTTGATGGAAGCGGGTTCTCAAAACTTCATGGCAGTACTTGCTCAGCTAGCTCGAGTTATAAATAATAACTTGAATCAGGTGGAACGTTCCCCTCCTCCAAGGAAAGAGAAAGTTTCCAAATCCTTCATGTGGCAAAGGCCTCCCATGTTTAGTGGGTTTTCTGATCCCCTCCTTGCAGAACAATGGATTTACTCCATTGAAAAGATTTTATTTGTCCTCCAATGCTCGGAAGAAGAGAAAGTTGTACTAGCAGTCTATCGTTTTTATGGGGAACCTGACCAGTGGTGGACACTGATCAAGAATACAATGTCCCAAGAGGAAATTGATTTCATAGAATGGGAGGAATTCAAGAGGATGTTTTTCAACAAATATTTTCCTTGAAACCTCCATATCAAGATTAAAAGAGAGTTCCTTTGACTCAATAAGAAGGAAGATGAGTCCATCAGGTTGTATGAAGTAAACTTTACAAGGCTTGCAAGGTACGCCTCTGGCTTTTTCATGAACACCGAAGGTAACGTGGATCGCTTATTTAGCGGACTAAAGCCGAGTCTATGAAAAGTGTTAGCGATTTGAGACTTCGACATCTATGAATAGATTTTATGTTGTTCCCTCAAGGTTAAAATGGAGATTGGATACTCTCAGTGGTCTCATGGGCCTAGTGACAAGAAGCGGAAAATGGAGAACAACATGGGTGGTTCATCAAACAAATCCCATGATGGAATGAAGCCTCGCTTTCCCCTTTGAAAAAATTGTGGGAAGAAGCATCTTGGTTACTCTCTCAAGGGAACAAATAATTTATTCAAATGTGGAAAGTTTGGTCATCTAGACAAGAACTACCGAAGGGATATGAAAAATTCCGCTGATCTTGAAGAAGAAAGGAAGGTTCAGATCAACACTCAGCCTGTAGTGCAGTGTTATAACTGCAGGGAGCTTGGGCATTATGCGAACAATTTCCCTAAGCTGGGGGTTGTTGGAGGCAATCAGCAACAACCTCCAAGGCAACAAGGATGGTCTTATGCTATCAATACTGCTGATGTGGAGCCGGAAAATGATGTGGTGATAGGTATGATTGTTATTCATTCAAGAATAGAGAGCATACTATTTGATTCTGG
This sequence comes from Viscum album, assembly GCA_963277665.1. Lineage (NCBI taxonomy): Eukaryota > Viridiplantae > Streptophyta > Magnoliopsida > Santalales > Viscaceae > Viscum > Viscum album. Next base: position 1,881,531,209 of record OY728161.1, read on the forward strand.
TTCTACGCATTCTTTCATATCTTGTAGGTTTAGTAGAACTATTCAAATACCACCTAAAAATTTGGGGGAAAGGTTATTTGTGAGAATAGATAATGGGGAAATTATTGAATCCATGGTTTATAACTCCTCCCCAATTAATTTTTGTGGACTGAACCTCCTAGAAAATCTTGTCATACTTCCTTTAGTGTAGTTTGATGCTATCTTGGTCATGGATCGGCTATCTTTGTACAAGGAAAACATTAATTTTCAGGAATCATAGATCACTTTTCACATCCCAAAGCATCCTTAGATTATTTACAAGTGTAAGGAAGAAGATTAGTATCCTTTAGAATCTTCGTCTCAGGTTTGGATACTACTTCCTTGTGAGAAAGCATATCTAGCTCAAATGATTGGGACAAAGGATAGAATCATTCTTGAAGACATGCCCATCGTGAGGGATTACACTGATGTATTCCCAGAAGATTTGTATAGTCTTCCTCCTGACTGAGAGGTTGAGTTATCAATTGAACTCATCCCTATATCTCTATCAATGTCAAAGATACCTTACAAAATGCCCACTGTAGATCTAAAAGAGCTGAAGAAGAAGTTATAGGAGAATATAGAGAAGGGTTTTATATGCTTGAGTGCTTCACCATGGGGTGCTCTAGTCCTCTTTGTCAAGAAGAAGGATGGATCAATGCGCCTCTACATTGATTATCGTGATCTCAATAAAATCACTATAATGAACATGTATCCCCTTCCACGGATAGATGACTTGTTCTATCAGCTTCATTGGGTTAGTTATTTCTCTAAGGTGGACCTTCAGTCAGGATATCACCAACTAAAGGTGCAGAAGGAAGATATTCCCAAAACTTCATTTTGAACGAGGTATGGACACTATGAGTTCATATTGAAGCCCTTCGGACTCACTAATGCTCCAGCAATTTTCATGGTTTTAATGAATAGAGTCTTTAGATATTACCTCCAAAAACTTGTGGTGGTATTTATTGATGATATTATGATATACTCCAAGAGAAACGAGGAACATGAGGAGAATTTGGAAACTGTGTTAAAGACTTTGTGAAGGGATAAGTTGTACACAAAGTACAGTAAATGTGAGTTCTGGATGGAGGAGGTATCATTCTTAGGGTATGTTATCACCAGGAAAGGGATATCTGTGGACCCTTCCAAGACAAAGGCAATTAAAGAGTGGTCGAGACCAACTTTTGTATTGGAGATCTGTAGCTTTTTAGGTATAGCTGGGAATTATCGATGATTCATGAATAACCTTTCAAGATTTTCAAACCCAATGACCAAGCTGACATGGAAGGGAGTAAAGTTCATCAGGACATAGGAATGTGAAGATTGTTTCAAGGAGTTGAAAAAGAGGCTTATCATTGCATTGGTACTCACACTCCCTTCTAGTGGAGAACTCTTTATGGTGTATAGTGATGCTTCTAAGAAAGGCTTAGGATGTATGATAATGAAAAATTATAAATTGATAGCCTATGCCTCACGGCAGCTGAAAATCCATGAGCAAAACTATCCCACGCATGATTTGGAGTTGGCAGCTGTGATCTTTGCATTGAAAATCTGGTGGCATTATCTCTATGGGGAAAAATGTGAGATATATACTGACCACAAGAGTCTCAAATATATATTCCCATAGAAAGAGATTAATATGCGCCAGCAAAGATGGATAGATCTCATCAAGGATTATGACTGCTCAATCCACTACCATCCCGGTAAGGCAAACAAGGTGGCAGATGCTCTAATTAGAAAGGATCCTACATATTTAACAATGATGAGAATTGAAAAGGATCCGATATTCTTAGATTTGTAAAGGATGGACATGGGAATCATTAAGGGAGGAACATGATCAATCCTTTCTCAAATGATTGCTCAACCATCCCTCTTGGAGAAAATAAGGGATGCTCAAAGAAAGGATGTGGAAATTTAGAAAAGGGGGGAAGCTGTTAAAAATGGGAAATACTCTGATAACAAAATTGATGAGGAAAGAGTTGTAAGATTTGGGACATGATTATGTGTACCATCTGATCCAGAGATAAAGAAGGAGCTATTGAATTATGCACATAGATCGACCTTCTCTATCCACCCAGGGAGCACAAAGATGTATCAAGATCTCTGAGAAAACTTTTGGGGGGACAATATGAAAAGGGAGATTGCTGAATATACATCAAAGTGCCTTATATGTCAGCAAGTGAAGGATGAGAGACAAAATTCTAAGGGGATGATGCAACCACTACCCATACCAGCATGGAAGTGGGAGAACATTACATGGACTTTGTCACTAGACTTCCAAAGTCATATAGAGAAAACAATGCTATATGGGTCATTGTGGATCGTCTTACGAAGACAGCTCACTTTATCATGGTTTGAAAGGAATTATCATTGGATCAACTTGCACAGATTTACATCAAAGGAGTGGTAAGGCTGCATGGAGTACCACTATCTATTGTATCTGATCATGATTTGAGATTCAACTCAAAGTTCTGGAAAAGTATCCAGCATGCTCTGAGCACTGAACTGAACTTCAGTATGACCTATCACCCTCAAACTGATGGCCAATCTGAGAAAACTATTCTGACATTGGAAGACATGTTGAGAGCGTGCTCAATGGAACTCAAAGGTGGATGGGACCAACAACTTCCACTGGTTGAATTCTCCTACAACAATAGTTTCCACTTGAGCATCTAAATGGCACTATATGAATCCTTTTATTGGAAAATGTGCAGAACACCGGCATATTGGGATGAAGTCGGTGAGCGTAAGCTCCTAGGACCTAAAATGGTTGAAGAAATGGTGGAGAAGGTAAAAACCATTCAGCAGCATATCAAGGCAACCCAAAGTCGACAAAAGAGTTATGCAGAGTACCATCAACGATACCTTGAGTTAAAAGTTGGATACATGGTATTTTTATGTATATCCCCACGGAATAAGGTCATGAGGTTTGGGAAGAAAGGGAAGTTAAGTCACAGGTACATCGGCCCCTTCGAGATCCTTGATCGAGTCGGAGCTGTGGCCTATCGACTGGCACTTACACCTACCTTGTCGAAAGTACATGATGTCTTTCAGGTATCCCTCTTAAGGAAGTACATACCAGACCCTTCACATGTACTCTCTTCAGGGGTGGTACAGTTGGAGGACGATCTACCTTACGAGGAGCAGCCAGTGAAGATCTTGGATCGTAGAGAAAAAGTTATACGCAACAAGACTACTCTTCGGGTCAAGGTACTACAAAGAAACCATAAGTACGAAGAGGCAACATGGGAATTGGAGGAATCAATGAAGGAAAATTACCCACAACTATTTTTGGCTTAGAATGTAAAATGAAATTTCAAGGGTGAAATTTCATAAGGGGGAAGAATGTAATGACCCAATGTTTTTCAATGGAAATTCCCTTCTCATAAGTATGTCATAAAATCACATGAAAACACAACATAATGAACTACTAAGTTCTAAGTGACCTTTAAACATAAGTTCTTCACTTCTGTGTTTGGAATTTCGAAAATCCGGCATACATGGTTGTAATTAGTAAGTTATTTGGAGTCTGATAAGGAAAACTTAATTTTTGGTAAATAGTAACCTACCCTAATGAATAGTAACATACTCTTATGAATAGTGATATAGCATAATGAATAGTAACCTCACTTATCGTGGTATAAAAATAATATTCAAGTTGGATGTACAATATACCTATATTTTAGAATAAGTTAATGAATGTTTTAAAACTGGTTTTGATAATAAATTATTATTTTAATTAAATATTAAAATAATCATATTTAGAAAATTATTATTGAAAAATGGACTTAATTTTTGGATTATACACGTTGAAAAATGGTTAGGGTAAATTTTTGGTACTTTTCTAAAATACTTGAATTTTTTATGAATAGTAGAATCTGATAATTCACAATAAATGATAAATAATGGATTAATTGAGTCATCGATGATGTTTTGCTGATGTAATCCCACTTAGTTCAGGATCACATGATAAAATCACTATTCTTGGTCATGGAATACTTACTATTCCTTGTCTTGGGAAGAAATAATAAATTAATGATTATAATATTATGAAATCCCTCTTCTCCTCCACTATAAAACCCCCCCTTCACTCCCTCTTCTCTTCACTCCTATCAAGCCTTTTGCCTTACCATTATTCTACCCAAATATCTCCCCAAGGTCCTCCCCCATGTTCAAAAGCTCTCATCCTCCTCAAACTACCAAAACCTCTCCCATTAAGTGGTTCTCAATGGAGGAAGTCTCAAGAGGTTAATTCCCCTTCCCAATTTCTGCTTTTCTTTTAAGTTCTTTTCTTTTTTATTTCTTTCCTCGCCTCCCTTTACCATAATAGTATGATAAATCCAGTAACATAAAAGTAATAGAATTTATTCATTCTAGTGTTATATTTCATTATCTTCTCTCCTTTCCCCACCCCTTTATTTGAAAGAAATGAAAGCACTGTTTGAGATGTGCTAATTTAGCACATTCAAGGACAACGGTTTATCAATTTATATTATTATCTTAAATTCTGGTCATGAAACCATTTCTGTTATGGTTGAACTAGATTATTATATATGTAATATATCCTATTTTTTTCTTTAATCCTTTGTTACAAATGGAATTAAGTTATAAAGCAAAACATATTCATTGTAATCAAATCCACCGATTAACAAAAACCGTTATCACTATGGTTATATATATAATAATTCGACTTCACGCTAAGTAATCTAATTAAAATTAAAACCATGTAATCTCCTTGATATGAACTAAATAATATAACTTCAATTATGGACAACCACTTTCATCTTTCATATAATCCAAACTTGAATTTAAGTGAACCAGTCTTTTAAAGCCAAGTAAACAAACGAGCCCGAACAATGAAATTGAACCTTGCAACTAATAAAAAAGGATTTGAATGAACTAAAAAGGGTTATAATAAATAAATTGAATATAGAAGATTTTATGTATTTATTAATTAATAATCCTAATTTGTTTATTCAGTTTGTTAATTACAAGTGGAGAACACCAACGGATTTAAGGTAAGGGATCCTTCCCTTTTCACTCTTAATCAAGATTGTTCTCTATGCTATGCCTTTTTGTGTAATACAAAGTGATGGGGTATGTTTATACACCTTCCCCATACTTCACTATTGTTTTATAGGTGATGATAAACCCCTTATATCTCTCATCAATCCCTCTTAGTTACACCTGATACCATGCTGATAAATCATAATGGATTCTACCCGAACTTCCTTTATTCCTTCGGGTTGCTCTATCTTTCTTTTTACCAAAATATAGTTGTCTTTTCTTTTTATTTAGAAATTCAAAATTATGTTTATATGCTCAAAACTCATGTTCTAAGATCCATCTCTTATTCTATTTTAGTGATATACATGCTTTTAAGTGAATCTCCCCTCGATACTTCCCAATAATCACACTCGTTTTAAAGGAACTTCCCGAACTTTTACCCAATTTCAAGTGCACTCTATCTTCTACTTTAAGACACCATTGTCTTTGTAAATTAAGTATTTTTATTATGAAATAATTCTTGGTTCAATTATGGTTTTATATAAAATAATGTCTTATTTACTATTTTAAAAGCTCTATAGTATTTTCCTTAAAACTGCACAAAAATGTTTTAATGCTAATGTCTCTCAAATACATTTCTTATGTGATGTCACTTCTATTTGTTACCACCTGCTATTTTTTATGCCTAAATTACCTTATGAACATCCATGTATGTTCTAATACCTTTATTTCATGGACACTTTCATGATACCCTCATTGGTTATGCTTTATGTCATGATTGTGGTACCCAATTCTCTCCATGGGTAACCTTATGAACAATTGATTATATATGATTACTCATGTGGAAAGAAGATTTATGTGATAATAATATTTATGTGGAAATAATATTCATGAAAAGTTTGAGATGGGTGCACCCAGATAGCACTCCAATGCATTGGTTAAGGATAAGTCTCATTAGATGCGATGTGAAATGGGATTGGTGGTTAGCCTTGACCCGAACTAAAATGGGAAATGGGATTGGTAGTTAGCCTTGACCCGTACTAGAGAAATGTTTTATGCTTCTTCCACATGTATATGATTCCATGTTTATATGATCCCATTCTTATATTAAATGATTTTATAAGTTTCATGCTTTAGATATCATTATGTCATGCCTCCTAACTCATGTGATTGAGATGTATCCTTATGTTCATTCCCTTACTGGGATTTTTAGCTCATCCCTTTGTTCATGTGTTCCCCAGGGTACCCTATATAGATGTAAGGGCTCAAAAAAAGTTAGAAGCTCTTTATAGAGATTAAATAAAGAAGTTTTTTTGCCCCATGTTTTATTTTATATATACCTAGTCTTCCAAGACACTAGACTTAATGATCCTTGGCATGTACTATGATAATTAATTATGCTTAAAATCATGAAATGTTTTATGTAAAAGGATTGGGTCGCTATAGAATATATCTAGAAACCTTTGAAATTAGTAAGCATGAATTTTTTTTCAAATTTATTTATGGTAATTCATGCTATTACCCTGTTACAATAGAATATATGATGGGGATATTCACATGTCATAATTTTACAACCAAGAGCTACTTTATGATATATGGGCGATCAATGTCAAGCTAATTTTGAGACTTTATTTCTAATGTTTGGGATTTCCATTATTAAGAAGGGTTATATGGTTAACCAATTTTTGGATGTTTAAGTTAAACTTACGATAAATTTTGTGATATTAAAGTATTATCTGACTACATGAGGATTCATTCATATTGGATAACCTGCTCTAACAATTTTGTGTTGATAGTAACTGAAGACAAATGGGATAACTTATCATGGATAATATGATCTGTTAGTGCTTTTGGAATGAAAATTTAAACTTCCTTTTTGTAGAAGGAGTTAAAGTGGATCAAGTAGAATTAAAGGGTGAAATTTTCTTGAAATCATGGAAATATATCTTTTAATGAAAAAAATCATCTTTAGGAAAATGGTCTATAAATGAAATTTTATCCTAGTACCTTTATTTATGATGGATCAGATTGTCCTTTTGGTCATCAAAGATTTAGGGACTTGTAATTTTTAACATTCTCTTGACCTTATTATCTATCTCTCTCCATCAAAACATGATGATTATATTTCTCTTCAATGCCCATGTTTTTGCATCCCACCTATGTTCTCCTTTGTGGGAATCTAGTTATGAGTTACTTTGGGTAACTGTTATGGTTCCAACTTTCTTTTTTTAAAGTAATTTTTAGTATTCATTTTTATGATGTGGGTTTATATGAAAGGAACTCTAAAGTATTAAAACATTGATAACCTAGATGAATCTCAAGGGCTAAATTCATTTTAATAGGGTTTAATTTAATTCCATGAGATTTTGTGAAACATTTTTTTCAAATTAATTTTATCTTTTTGATATTTTTCATTTCACACAACACTGAAAATAGTTATTTTATATATATTAAAACACAAATTTGGATTTTTTTAATATGAAATGCCAAGTTAATCATGAATTAAATTTAATTTAATGCTTAGATCTCCCATACGAAACACTGAGGTAAGATTACATTTCTCGCAAGATTAACTTTCTTCGATGGCTTGCGTAACACGTAAGACTAAGTGTTCAGAACAATAACATATTATTTAAAATATATATATTATAATATATAACCTAGCCATTAAATTTTATTTTATGAATATTATAACTAACTTGTAAAAATATATATTTTTCACAAAATAAAAAATTAATTAATTAGTTACAAATTTTTTAAAAATGAATATAAGAACCAATTGAATATAAAAGGAGTATTTTTATAGAAAACTATTATTATGCTCAAAAATTTGTTTTAATCCTAATAAATTAAATTAATTAAAATTATTAATTAATTTCAATGTATTATATATGTTCTTTAAATTCATTCAAAATATTTTATAAGCATAAGATAAGAATAAAACCAATTTAACACATAAAACCCAATGTTTTTTATTAAGGCTATTTTACCATATTTTATTGGATAACCCATTTTAAATAAAATTTTTGGATATTTTATATTTAAAAATAAAATTCATATTATAAATATAATAATAAAAATTAGTTTATGGTGAAGTTTTTTGAAGTTTTATTTTATAATGAATAGTGAAAAATATTGTATTTTAGTTTACAACAGCTTTTTCATCTAATTTATTTATAAGGATAAATTAAATTTAAAATTGGTTTAAATGTTTAATTAGATAATATTATTATCAATTAATCCAATATAGGTCATTATAACTAATTTCACATTGAATTTGGATATAAAAACTTATGAAACTTTTGATCATTTTTACTTTAAAACCATACATTGTCAACCCGACTGCATGAATAATTTTAAATTAATTTTGGCCACTTATGTGGTTATAGTTTGAAAAAATAGATTCCATATTTGAAATAAAAATAATTTAAAATTTAAAATAAGGTGAAAATATTTTTTGAGCAAAAATATTAGTGAAAGTTATTAAAATTAATTACAACGATTAATAGAAAAATTAGGTTGAACTTAAATTTAAGAACCCAAACGACCTAGAAACTTATCAAACACCCATTAGATGGCCATGAATCAACCATTAACCTTAAATTATTCTGTTTGGTTGGTTTTTTATGACTTTTTTTAGGTAAAAATGTGGGTAAACCTATCTTTTTTTCAAAAATGCAAAGTCTGTCATTTCCCTTCCCTATAAAAGGACACCACATTTCCCGCTTCTTCACACCTATCAAACCACTTAAGTTAGGCCAATATCTTCCCAATTTACTTCCCAATATCCCTCAATTCCTACTATAAGCCTCCTATTGTTCATAAATTAATCTAAGTAATCCTTTTTTCACAAACCAAAAGGAGTTACCCAAATAAGTGGTGGTTTGAACGAGTACAATGAGAGTCAAGACACTAGGTAATGGAATTTCATCTCACTTTTTATTTCTATAAGATACATGATTTATTTACAACTCCTTCCTTTTTGTGGTTTTTATACTTCCCATGGATTTATTATATGATTATTATAATTAAAATTATGGGTATTTAAATATCCATTTTATGATATTTCTCTCATCGGGTTCGTGTTTTAAAAGTTACCAAATCGGTAAAGTAATTTTGTAACAATTTTCATTCCTTAAGGAACATGCCATGTTTTGCGCTAATATTTTTCAATGAGGTTTATATAATTCCTTTGAAATTTTATATAATGAATATTATTATTTTCATGATACTTTAAGATTTATTTAATTTCATTTTCTTAAATATGCAGTATGGTTCAAAGCTACCAAGTCCTAACAGTTTACTTAAATAATCTCCCCACTTTTCGATATTTTTTATATTTATGATTCCTTGTATGAGATATTATGATCCATATCTCAAAAAAATCTTTTTTTTTCTTATCTTCTAGTAATTAATGATATATTCATGTATTTTTACCATTTTTCAATCATTGGTACATACTATAGTTAAGACATTGTTCTTAAGAAACCTTGACGTAACCCTCTCTTCAGTAAGAAATATGTGTTCCTTCAAAATAATTTTTTATAAAAAGGGTTTCCAAGAATATTCTAATATTATCCTAAAATCTTCAAAATAAATTTTTCCCCTTTTTGTATTTTTTCAATTTTTTCAAAGGAAACTTATTGTCACTTTTTGAGTGATTCATTTTAAAAACATTTTTATCGAGAAAATGTTCTTTTTACCTCATAAAACATATTCATAATTACCCACCATCAATTATTTGAAGATTTATTTTCGTTTTTAAAAGTTTGATTTTAAAGAAAATGATTTTATAAAATATGTTCAAGTAAATTTATTTCAAAAGTTTTTCAAGCTTATTTTATATGTTTTTAAGGAAAATGGTTTTCAAAAGGTTTTATGTATTAAATAGACTTGTAAATAATAAAGGATATTTATCTCAAGAAAGGTTTTAAAAATATCCTTAAAAGTTATTTTCCATATAATATAACATCCTTTTATGTTACTCATGAACTTCTATGAAATTATCCAAAGGTTCCATTCATATTCTTTCTTTAATGTTTTATGTTTTGATGGAATGATTCTTAAGACACCTGTTTCACTTCCAATGCTTTTATGCTTTTGAAACCTACTTCTTTTCATAGGTTATGCTTTCATTATGTCATTATTAAAGCTATATATTTCCATATGTTATGATGTGTTAAAATGTTAATGATACCCATTTCATTTCATGGGTTATGATTGAATGTTTATAAAACCTATCTCTTTTTATGGGTCATGATATGATGAAAGTTTAATTATCTTGTGGCATATATATGAATGATTTTATTATGAGATGGTGTAGACCTATATCTCCCCACAATTTATTAGGTAATGATATTTTTTATATGATCAAAAAGGATACATGGGTTGTATCCCAAGCCCAAAAAATAAGAAGGTGCATGGGTTGTAGCCTAAGACTAAAAACAAGAAGGTACATGGGTTATATCCCCAACCTAAAAGTAAGAGGGTACACAGGTTTTATCATAATCCCAAAACCAATAAGGTACATGGGTTTTATCCCAAGATCAAAAACAAGAAGGTGCATGGGTTATATAACAATCCCAAAAACAATATAGTACATGGGTTGTAGCCCAGGACTAAAAGTAATAGGGACATAGGTTGATATCCAAAGCCCGAAGTAGGTATATGGGTCATATCCCAAGCCTAAAATGTTATAAAGGTCTTGGTAGGTATCCTTGACATAATATTTCCTATTCTTATATGCATTCCACAATTTCTATGTTTTATTCCTATGTTATTATTTCATGGATCCTCATGTTTATCTCTTTATGATTCATGTCTTATAAACTTCCAAGATTTAATCCATAACTCATTTTTATGATCTTGGATATATAGGGTATGATATTATAATGTTATGATCACATTATCATACCCATATGTTCATGTTTATGCTTACATGTCTCCCTTATTTATCCTTATTGGACATCTGAGCTCACCCCTTATTATGTTTACTTCCCCAGGTTATGAAGATATATTTCATGTATGATATGTATAAGAGGGGTGTTAGTCTTAGAGAACCTAGTGGGAGAAAATGTAGCTCGCTTATGTAATATTATTTACATTTCCATGTTTCCAAATGCACTAAAAAATATTGAATTTGGGAGTCCATTTGTAAAACAAATTACGTATTTTGAAAAATTAATGTAATGTTAACGTATATCAATACTGGGTCATTATAAAGTTATTTCAAGAATTCAGTTTGATATATTACATGATAAATTGGTATCTTATTTAGTATCAATCAATTGTATTCACCTAAAGATATTTAGAAAGCCTTTGAGAAATCTAGTGTGTGTATCATTTTAGTTTCTATCATATTCAAATGAAAATGGATGACTTTATTATTTATATAAAATGATATTATTTATACACCAATAATGGATCAAGTAGATATGGAGTGGAATGGTTTATGGAACATTATTTAAGCATTTATTGAAACAATGTTCCTATTTATTTTTTATTTCTTATTAATAATGGGGTATAAAGTGATATGGATGGTTTTTGAGAAAGGGTGGTAGAAGTAATGGTAAACATATTGGCATATAATTTCATGAGGGTATTTTAAATAAATACATAGGGTAGATTTTTAATCCCATATCATGTGTGTTTTATTTTTTATCGATGAATATGGAGCTTTCAATGATGTTTGATATCAATATGGAAGAAATAATAATTAGAGTGGATAAGATATCCTTGGAAGTTGAATAAAGAACTTAATCATATTGAGAAAAGGAGATCATAGGCATGATGTCATTAGAGAACCCAATCATATTAATAAGAATATCTCCCAAGAATTTTTTCATTCTATATTAAGTGAATTAATTACATATAATTCTAGATAAAAAACTTGGATGTTTGGTTTGAAGTTTCTTGTAATATCTTATATGAAAAAAGTAGTTATTATCATTAGATGTTATAATATTAATTTATATTAAAGGATAAAGGTATTTCATGGTTTTAATTTCCATGTAGAATTTATAATGATACATACTATATCACTATATCAATGGTGATTATGATGTATTGATTAAAATAAAATAAAATCATAGGAAATGTGAAGGTTGAGAGCATGGTACTTGAGACTTTGTCTTCATATTTCTATATATGGATAAGTAAATCTAATGAGTTAAGGTAAAAATAAAATATTATCATGTCAACCTAGTACATAAACTTAAGTAACTCAGGCATCTCAAGGAGACTCAGTTGATCTTGAATATGAAATCTAGTATTGATTGGACATGAGTAAGCATATAGGAGGAAAATATATTAACTAAGTAAGTGTATAAGAAATAAAGTCACTCATGTGGGGTGGCATGAGTGGATCTATAGTGTGGAGAATCACCTTAGGGTTTTTATCTAGTGGCTTATATTATGATTGATTTTATAAATCAATGTTACTCTCATCATAACTTTGAGGTGGGAATTCCCCAAATGTGGTACTATTAACTATTTAAAATATCATGTGATATCGAGGTAGATGTGATATCATGTTATTTTTTACCATAATCATGCTTATAACCACACATCAGGATTGTGACTCTCAAGTCATGTTGTTTCATTATAGAATCATTTAATTCAATCTAAACCTCTGTGTTTCATATTCAAGTTCTCAAAATATCACTATTTGCTGTGCATGTGGTAAAGTCTCCAAAATAGGAGGAAATACAGATAATCCAAGATGGTGATGATTGAAATATACTTTATAAATGTATCAAAATAAGTTAAGTATATTTAATAAATAATTTTTTCATAAAGGATTCCTAATAGATCAAGATTTGTGAAAAACATAGGCTTAAGCACTCATGGAAAGTGTATAAGAGTGGTTTGGATTCTATGTACCAGTGTCTTATTATTTTCATATGAGTGATATAAATATGCATGTGATATATTTTCACAACTACATATGAGTTATCCTAGAGTTTTTGTAAGTGTCATATGATATTGTGTTTGATTCACTTGGTTGGAGCACATAACTGATATACCACTCATTCAAATATGATTCAATTTATTCGATTACTGGTAAAGTGTTATTCATTATATTAAAATATAAGGATGCCTTGGTTAGTGTAGTGATACTATTAGAGTTTGAAAAGTGTTGAATAATAGTGGCTCAAGCTATTGTATACATGTCATTTAAGATCAGCATAAGAGTGTGAGTGAACCATGTATGATTTTTCAAATGATTATGTATATGATTCTTGTATGATATATATATATATATATGAGTGATTATAGAGTTTTTATGAGGCATTGGATGATATTTCATATTAGTTGTTAGATATTCTGTATGATTTATCTAGATAGGATGTTTTAATCATTCAAAACTCATACAATAATGATTCTAACCTTGAAATTTTTTTGTATATAGATCATTGAAATTCAGTAACATGAAGCCTCGGTTTTTACTATAATTAAAACTATTATTTCTGGGATGAAAGAATGTGTTTCATGGGAATTAATGAATATATAGAGTTTCTATATGATGATTTTGTAGGATCAAATAGAGTAAATAAGACTGCATGATATTTCTAAATAATTTTATGATTTAAATTTTTTAATTATTTATTCTCTTTGAATAGAAATAGAAATGATTCTAAAGAATTATATTTTAAAGAGTTTAATTGCTGAGATTTATGGAGATATGATGTTTGAATATTATAAAATACAATATTTGAAAAAAAAATTAGAGAAAATGAATATGGATGGGAGAATCCAATGGTATTGTTCATCTATATATATTTTTTGGTAAAATAAAAGAGAGGCTTATAAATTGATATTTCATAAAGAAAAACAACTATATAAAAACCTTTTTGTACTAATACTATTCTAATTTATATATCTATGTGTCTTGAATATTAGAATATAACTGTAGTTTAAAATTATCATAATTATAAATTGTTTAGTGGGGAATAATAATAAGGAAGATTTAGTGACATTCATGTTGAACTAAAGAAGAATAAGAATAAGAAGAATAAGATAGAACTCAATATTATCATTATAGAAAAAAATGAAGTTAAATGGAAGAAGAAAGAGATAGAATAGGAAGTTTGTAAACTGTTAATATTATGAGAAGATAATTTCATCCAGTGAAATAATATAAGAGTTCTATGAACCTTAGTTTTCATCAAGAAAGAATATGAATAATAAGAATATAGAGCACTATGCATTCTAGTTTTCATAGGAAGAAGAGGAAGAATAAATTTCAGCACTTTTTTATACTATAAAGACTTGTGTGAAATTTTCTATATACAAAATATAAATAAGGTGGTACTTTCATGTTTTTTTGTGAGTAATAAGATGAAAAAAATACACAAACTTCACATTGACTTTACACTATTAGAAAGTTGTATAAAGACTCAGTGTGATGTTGTAATGGTGTAAGATACAACATGCACTATCAGGAGACTAAAGTACCTCACATGTTCATAGATTCACCTTCTCATTATAAATCATAGGTCTTTTACTAGTGGTTATTTTGATCTTGGGGTTTTCCTATTCTTACAAAGTATTATCCATTCTTATTAAAAGGTGAATTTTTTAAATAATTTCCCTCTTTTTTTATGTGTGTTTGGATTTATTTCATACATATACCTAGATAAAAAGAGATAACATGGGAATTATTCACCTAAAAATATGATATAAGTAAAATAGAAAATATATTAAAAGGTTTAAAATTGGATAATAATTAACCAACACTAATTCCCCCCTCCCCCACTCTCAGTGTGAATGCATCCCTAACTAGTCATTTCAGATATGATTTCAATGATTAGAGGTTTTCTCTTTAGTGTTTCATATAGATAACCTTGATTTCACTATATATTGTATATAAATTATATGAACCATATTTTATATGTTCCAACTTGAGGCATGTATACTGGAAACACATGAGGATATATCTATTTTTATACACAGTTACTCCCCGTGAGGATAGTGGACTTCTATAGAGGAATGATTTTTTTTTATATTTGATTGTAGCTTATATATATATACACACACACTCAAATGAATTTTACTTTATATGAGAATATAAGACCTCCTTGGTTAGGATGATATACATATAGTTTCTTCTTATAAGGAGATGATTGTCACCTAGGTGGGGGAGATTTTATTATATATACAGTCCTCTCCTATGTGGAGAGAGTTCCCCTCAGGTGAATGATTATAGATACATGTGTGTGTGTGTTTCTCCAATAAATTGCATGGGTACTAGGAGACATCTTTAATGGATAGGTATATTTGGTAGAAATGATTATCATCCATATTTTGAGTTATGGCTCAAAGAAGGTTTTCCTAATTTAGCCGAAAATTTATTCATGTCTTGTTATTATTTGATATATTTGTATATGATTGTTAGAAAAGAATTCCAAATTACTTTTATAGCTGAAAAATTTTAGATATTAATTCTAAAAAAAAATGGATACAATTCTTTGTGGTAATCTATAATAAAAATTCATTATATTTATATAAATGTGTAGACATGTTTATGCACGCACCTATTATGTCACTGTTTGAGTTGAGACACCATTAGTGATTATTTATTGATTATTAATGAAAATGAGCCTCAACCCGATTGGTGAGGACTCCGAAAGTGCATCCAGGACACCTGAGATCAAATCTGAGTGGAGACATATTTTCAGGGGGGGTACTATAACAAGTACTATTTGGTACTATAGCTGCCAGAACTATTCATCCATCTGGGCCTTTGGGCAACTAGTTTGGTCCTAGGGTCCTGTAAGGATTTTAGGACACACAAGGAATTAGGGATAGTTGTATTTCAAGGTCTTTGGTCCACCTCAAGGCCTTCAGGCCACCCCATGACCTTCAAAGCACATGAATTTGCAGATGTACCAGTCAGACTACAAGGAACAAGGCTTCAGATGAG
The DNA here is from genome assembly GCA_963277665.1 of Viscum album. Classification (NCBI taxonomy): domain Eukaryota; kingdom Viridiplantae; phylum Streptophyta; class Magnoliopsida; order Santalales; family Viscaceae; genus Viscum; species Viscum album. The sequence goes on from OY728161.1 coordinate 1,881,547,161, forward strand.
GATTCAGAGTAGGCATATTCACCATAGCATAGCTAAATAGAATTGGAATAATGAGAGGGTATGGAATTTCCATCGATATCGGGCCTATGCAGATCTATATAGGATAACTAGCCAACCAGCCATGTGAAGGTGGAGTGTTGATATCACAACATGTGTTGGGGAGGAGCAGTTCCAAGTTGTCTTGTCTGGGTGATTTCCTCTAAGACCTATGGGTATTGTAATTGTCTCTATGACTTTGGAACTTGTAAGGGTCCCACCTCACCCCTTTAAAGGTGGATTATAAATATTAATAATAATAATAATAAATTCATTCAGTCCATTCAGCCTTATTGAGTATTAATGCTCATAACCTGCATAGACACTATTGAACCCCTAAGGGTTTGTGTTGGCTTTTTTGACAATATATGAGATTATTTGAACCCTAAAATATTTTGATTTATAGAAAATAGAAATAAAAATGTTCAAGATATGGACGAAGTGATTTTTGGTGTTGGATGAGTTATAAACAAAGATAAGAAGTCTAGCAATGTGAAGAAATTATTCAAAGATCCTATTATGTCAGGTGAAGGTATAAGATTTTTATAAAGAAACGAGGGGAATTTTTTTCTAGAGGATGGAATCTATGAGAAATCATATTTAGTTTTAACATTAGATGTGATGGTTTGTAATATAATCTTGTAACACCTTGAGATTTTGTGAAATATATTTTTAAATTAATTTAATCGTTTTGATATTTGTCATTTCATACAACACTGAAAATAGTAAATTTATATATTTTAAAGCACATGTTGGATTGAATTATACACAATTCCAAGTTAATCATCCACTAAATGAAATATAATGGATATCTTCCTATATACGGAACACTTAGGTAAGCTAACATTTCACTCAAGACTTACTTTCATTAATGGCTTGCGTAACAAGCAAGACTGAGTGTTACCAAACAATAATATATTATTTCAAAAAATAATAATATATAACCTATCCATTAAATTATATTTTATGAATATTATTAAATGAAATATTTAAATACATGGTTTTCACAAAATAAAAAATGAATTAATTAGTTACAAATTATTTATAAATGAACATAAAAACCAAACGAATATAAAAAGAGTATTTGTATAAAAAACTATCATTATGCTCGAAAAGTTTTTTTTAATCATAATAAATTAAATTAATTACTATTATTAGGTAATTTTAATGTAATATATATGTTTTTTATATTCATCCAATAGAGTTCATAATCATATGAAAAGAATAAAACAAATTTAACACATAAAACCCAATATTTTTTATTAAGGCAATTTTACCGCCTCTTAATGAAGAACTTATATTAAATAAAATTTTGGAACTTTATATATTTTATATGTAAAAATAAACTTCATATTTTAAATAAAATAATAAAAATTAGGTTAGGTTGAATTTTTGGTGAAGTTTTCTTTTTTAATGAATAGTGAAAATACTATATTTTAGTTCAAAATTTCTTTTTCATATAATTTATTTATAAGGTTAAATTATATTTTAAAGTGGTTTATGAGATTAATTACATGATATTTTTATCAATTAATCCAATTTAGTTCATTATAAATAATTTTACATTGAAATTTGATATAAAATATAAGCAAACTTTTGATCATTTTTACTTAAAAACCCCACATTTCCAACCAGACTACGGGATTAATTTTAAATTAATTTCTGAAACTTTTATGATTATAATTTAGAAAAATGGATTCTATATTTGGAATAAGAATAAGTTATGATTTATAATAAAGTTAAATTATATTTTGACCAAAAATATTAGTTAATGTGATTAAAACTAATTACAACGAGTAATAGAAAAATTCGGTTAACTTTAAATTTAAGATGAAAAATGACCTATAAACTTGTCAAAAATCCATTGTATAGACATGTTTCATCCATTAAACTTAAATTATTTATTTATTATGAATTTTTTTATGTAAAAATGTGGGTACACCTAACTTGTTTTCAAAAATTCCATGTGTGTCCTTTCCTTTCCCTATAAAAGGCCACTACCTCTCTTTCTTCTTCACACCTCTCAAACCACTTAGTTTTATCCATTATCTACCTAATACACTTAAAAAATCCCTCCCTTCCTCATATAATCCTTGCCTTGGGTAGAAATAAATACAAGGAAGCCTTTTGGCACAAACCAAAAGGATTTACCTGATTAAGAGTTTACATCTTCTCTCAAACTCCTTTATTTTATTTTCTATCTACACCCCCACCACTCTCCTTATTCCATGAATTTATAATAAAAAATTATAATAAATATATGAGGATATTTTTATTTAATTTTTTTATCTAAACTTACACACACATACATATAATGGGTAATGAACATACTGTTTGTGTGTACGATGAACTACCACCTCACTAAACAATGATTGTTCATTTTTCCTTTACCACCTCTCAATATGAACATTATGATGGATACTATATTTATATATGTAATATATTTTATTTATTATTTATTTAATATTTTTTATTCCTTTTACTATAAATATATTTTTACTTTCCATTAGGTGTAAATATGATAATTTCGTTTGAGGAAGTTTGGTCTACCGCCCCCACAAAGTGATGTGATTCATTCACATAATACATGGAATGTATTAAGGATGGGTTTAGTGAAATTATATGATATATATAATGTTATAATTATACTTTAATTATATTATATACATATAAACATATATTTCATTTTCTTTCATTCTTTCAATATAATAATAAAAACAAAAAAATTATTCATGCGTACTTACAGACTACCATCTCTATGAACGATGTATTCTATTTCATAATTATGTATTATATAGATTATTATAATACATATATAATGAATATAAATTATACTTATATAATTTTTTAAATTCTATAAATCATTATATAATTATAAGAACCAAAGATATAACAAATTAAGAAATATGCGAAGAATAAAGTGAATATTACCCGAAGTGAATCCTTAACATAGGATTGTTATCAAGTAGGTAATATAAGGTCATAATCAAAACATATATGGTATTATATAAAAAAATATGGTTCTATAAAATATTTATATAAAATTTACATTTATTATATAGTTTGTTTGAATGAGTACGATGAGAGTCGAGACACAAAGTAAGGGAATTTCATCTCACTTTATATTTCTATGAGATACATGCTTTACGCACCTCCCATTCATTTTGTGTGGTTTTAATATTGGAAATGGATGAATTATATGATTATTATAATTAAATTTATGGGTATTTACATATAAATTTTGTGTTATTTCTCTCATGGGGTTTATTTTTCAAAATTTTCCAAATCGGTAAAGTAATTTTGTCATAATTTTCCTTCCTTGAGTCACATGCCATGTTATGCACCTATATTTTTCCATTAGGAGTATATAATTACTTATAAATATTATATCATGAATATTATCCTTCTCAGGGTATTTTAGGATTTATTGAATTTCATTTTCTTAAATAGGTAATATGGTCCAATTTGACCAAGTGGTAAGAGTTTATTGAAATAATCTCATCACCTTTTGAGATTGATTGTGTTTAAGATTACTTTAATGAAATAATAAGATCTATATGTTAATAAAACTCATTAATTTTTTAAAAAAAATCACTCTTTAGAAAATAATATAGTTAATAAATTATTTTTAAGAAAGCCTGACTTTAACCTCTCTTCGGTCAGAAATTTGTGTTCCTTAAAAACAATGTTTTCTAAAAAGGGACTCCAAAATATTATACTATTCTCCCAAAATATTTAAAAGGAATTTTTACCCTTTTTTCTTTTACCAATTTTTCAAATGAATTTACTTTTTTCTTTCTGAATGAGGAATTTTTCTAACATTTTTACAATTCATAAGAAATGTTCTTTTTACCTCCTATGACATGTATGGATTTTATCTCCATCAATTCTTTGAAGATTTATTTTCATGTTTAAAAGGTTAATTTTTAAGAAAATGTTTTAAAAATATATTTTCAAGGAAATGGTTTTAAAAAGGTTTCCAATCTAATTTTATAATTTTTTAAGGAAAATTGTTCCAAAAAGTTTTTATGTTTTAAAGATACTTTTTCATAAAGAAAGAATATTTACCTTAAGAATTATTTTTAAAATATCCTTCCAAGTTATTTTCCTTCTAAGATAAATTTTTTTGATGTTATGAATGCCCTTTTGAGAAATGATCCCAAGGTTCCTTTCATATTATTTCTTTAATGGTTTATGTTTTGATGTAATGATGCTTAAGACACCTATTTCACTTCCATGGGTTTTATGCTTTTGCAACCATCTTCTTTTTATACGTTATTATTTTATAAAGTTATTATGAAACCTATCTCTTTTTATATGTTATGATGTGATGAAATGTTAATGACAACCATTTCATTTCATGGGTTATGATTTGATGTTTATAAAACCTATCTATTTTTATGGTTTGTGATATAATAAAAGTTTTATTATATTATAGGATATGTATTAATGATTTTATTATGATATGGGTGGTACCTATATCACAGTCCAATGAATTGGGTATTGATAAGTTGTATATGATCACAAAGGGTACACAGGTTGTATCCAAAGGCCAAAAATAATAGGGTACATGGGTTTTATCCCATGACTAAAAAAAGGTACATGGGTTGTATCCCAAGCCTAAAAGTAATAGGGTGCCTGATTTTTAGCCCAATCCCGAAAACAAGAAGGTATACAGGTTGTATCCCAAGCCCAAAAAATAATAAGTTACATGGGTTGTAGACCAAACCGAAAAGTAATAGGGTACTTGGGTTGTTATCCATAGTTCTAAGTAGGTACATGGGTTATATACCAAGTCTAAAATGTTATAAAGGTCTTGGTAGGTATCCTTAACATAAGATTATCTATTCATATATGCATGCCACAATTTCTATGTCTTATTCCTCAATTATGATTTCAAGGCTAGTTATGTCTATTTGGTTATGATTCATGTCTTATGAACATCCAATATTTATCCCATAACTCATGTTTATGGTCTTTGATATACAAGGTATTATCTTATAATGTTATGATCATGTTATTATACCCATATATTCATGTTTATGCTTACATGTCTCCCTTGTTTACCATTATTGAGCATTTGAGCTCAACCCTTTTTATATTTACTTCCCAAGGTTATGAAGTTATATTTCAAGTATGTTATTTATGAGAGGCTTTCTAGTTATAGAGAACCTAGTGGTAGAAAATTTATCTCACTTATATACCAGTGTGTATATTTCTATGTTTCCAAAGGCACTAAACTAATACTGTCTTTGGGAATATGTTTGTAAAATGGTTTTATGTATTTCACAAAAGTTATGTAATGTTAATCTATGTTAATACTAGGCCATTATATTTTGTATCAAAGCAATGGTTTAGTTAACCTTTGGAAAATAGGATGAGAAAATTTTACTGATATCCCTATGTATATTTATAAGGATATGTCTAGGGAAGTCTATAAGGATATGTATAAGGATGAGTTAATATTTAGGAAAATGTCCTAGAATTTTATTAAATGATAGAGTGAGTGGTTTATAAGAAATATATCCATGTATGAATATTAAAAGTGTATGTGACTCTAGCATAGATGTACCTAGGGTTAAAAACTCCAATAATATGTTCCAAGCCTGACTCAGGGTAATCTGTTAAACAAAAATGGTCCTTGTTACACCCCTTGTTCGACAGTCTTAGGGGGTATTATTTGGGAATTCACATAAATATTTATAAACCATCATGAAGTATTTAAATATAATTTGTCCATTAATAACCTCATATTAACCTAGGGTGTCATATATTAATAAAGGTTTCATGATTTAGACATACTATATGTAATTATATTCCTGACTGTGTTTTTTTTCATTATAAGTGATACTCACACTATGATTCTGCTTTTAGTCAATGGTGGGAACATGAAGAAACTGGATTATTGTTGAATGTAATGGATTGTTTTCTGATGATAATTCAAGTGGTATTATCACTGGTGTGAAAGATGTTATGATCATGCCTATTTAGTTTCATGGAATATAATGAACAATGTGTATCTTCACCAAAACTCAGACTAGCCAAGGAATAGAAAGAGTTATTTCACTGAGATTTCTGGTAATGGAGACCATGGAGGAAATAAAATTTGGTTTCCTTTGTATAAAGAATGTGGAAATAATTTCTTATGGTAATGTCTTAGGGGAAAAATAATATGTTTTGACTATGGAAAATAATGACACAAATCAAGTGCCAGTAAGAGAAAAGTAAAGAGTTCGGTTAATGGAATGAATGAGAATATTGGCATCCCTAAGTAATTATCTAAGGTTAAGTGTTTTATGTGTGTAATAAATGGTCATTATGAAACTAAATGTCCCAAGATGAAATCTCCTAAAGAGAATCAGCAAAGTGGTGTGAGTAATGGTCACATTACAGATGATGATGAGACTACATTTTAAATGTGAAAGGAAATAGGTATTATGTAATAGGATGAGGTAGCCTTATTAATGGAATAAGGATGAAGTAGAATAATAATTTTTTTATGTATTTGGATATAATAATTATGTTATATGAATGGCGAAATATATAAGTATTATTCAGTTTATGTTTTTCTCTATGGATTTACAAGAAAATGTTGAATGGTTTTGATGGAATCGAAAAGTGATATAATGTCAAGGTGATGTCCATGAAGAACTAATGATTAAGGGAAATATAACCCTTAATATGTTAATTATATTAAGATAAGGTTTTTTTGATAAAGATATTTTGGATGGGAGTAAGTAAATTAGACAATACTAATTAACATGGATTTAATTAAGGACTTGTTAAGAAGTGGTTTATGCTATCAAGTTTACAACTTTTTTTATTTAAGGAATATATCCAGAAACCTTTAGAATAAGGAATCATGCATGTTTTCTTAAATTATTTATTGTTATTTGGGTTATTACCATGTTTCAAGAGAATATATGATGAGGGTATTCACATATTGGAATGTGAATATCAATAGATACTTTGTGATATATGTTGGGGATCAATGTCAAGATGATTTTGTGACTTTATATCTAATGTTTTGGATTTTCATCATTTAGAAGGGTTATAAGGTTAACTATTTATGGTATTTTCAAGTTAAAATTTGGATAAAGTTTGTAAGATTAAAGTATTATATAACCACATGAGGATTCATCCATATTGGATAACCTTCTCTAAAAATATTTTGTATATGGTAACTAAATAGAGATGTGATGACTTATCAAGGATCTCAAGATCTGTTAGTGCTTCAAGAATGAAAATTTCAACTTCCTTTTTGTAGATTGAGTTGAATTGAATCAAGTAACAATAAAGTGTGATATTTTATTTAAATCATATGAGTATATATTTTCATGAAAATTATTAAGATTTAGGAAAACGATCTGTAAATAAAATTTTATCCAAGTACCTTTGTTTCTGATGGATCAGATGGTCCTTTAGGTCATCATAGGTTTATAGACTTGTGATTGTTAACTTTCTCCAAACCTTATTATCTAACATTATCCATTAGAACATGATGGCTATATTTGACTTCCATGTTCACTTTTTCACTTCCCACATATGTTCTCCTATGTGGTAAGCTAGTTAAAAGTTACTTTGGGTAACCGGTACGGTTCCATATTTTTTTTAATGGAAGTTTTAGTATTCATTTTTAAAATGCGGGTTTCTATGAAAGGAACTATAAATTATTAAACTATGGATAACCCTAATGAATTTATAGTGTAAAATTCATTTTAAGGGGGGTATAATGTAACACCTCATGATTTTGTGAAATATTTTTTTCAAATTAATTTAATCTTTTTGATATTTTTCATTTCACGTATCATAGAAAATATTTATTTTATATATATTAAAGAAAAAAAGTTGTCTTGAGTTATAATAAATTAGAATTTAATCATGCGCTACATGAAATATAATGGTTATCTTCTTCTATATAGAACACTTAAGTAAGAATATGTTTCACACAATACTGACTTTCCTCGATAGATTACATAACATGCAAAACAGAGTGTTACTGAACAATAATATATTTTTTAAAAAAATATAATAATTTATAAACTAGCTGTTAAATTATATTTTATGAATATTAATAACTATCTTATGTAAATATGTGGTTTTGAAAAAAAATTAATTAATTAGTTACAAATTATTTGAAATGAATATAAGAATCAATTGAATATAAAAGGATTATTTTTATAGAAAACAATTATTATTCTCCCAAAGTTGTTTTCATACTAATAAATTACATAAATTAAACTTATTAAGTAATTTTAATTTATTATATATGTTTTTTATATTCATACAATGGATTTTATTATCATAATACATGAATAAAACAAATTTTACACATAAAAACCAATAATTTTTATTAAAGAAATTTTACCACCTTTTAATGGAGAACCCATTTTAAATAAATTTTGTGAAATTTTATAGATTTAATATGTAAAAATATACTTAATATTTTAAATTTAATAATAAAAATTAGGTTAGGGATATTTTTTGGTGAAGTTTTATTTATTAATGAATAGGGGAAAATATTGTATTTTAGTTCAAACTGCATTTTCATCTAATTTATTTATAAGGTTAAATTACATTTTAAATTGGTTTAAAAGTTTAATTATATAATATTTATATCAATTAATAAAATTTAGGTAATTATGAATAAAAATTACATTAAAATTGGATATAAAAACTTATCAAACTTTTGATCATTTTTACTTTAAAAACCTGCATTATTGACACGACTATGTGATTAATTTTAAATTAATTTATTCCACTTCAGTTATTAAAATTTAGAAAAATAGATTCTATATTTTGAATAATAATAATTTATAATTTCTAATAATATCAAATTATTTTCTTACTAAAAATATTATTCAATGTGATTAAAACTAATTACAACGATTAAGAGAAAAATTTTGTTAACTTTAAATTTAGGAAACAAAACGACCTGGAAACTTGTCAAAAACCAATTTTCAAGACATTATTCGACCTTGAACCTTAAATTATTGATTTTTTTCCTTTTTTATGACTTTTTTTACTTAAAAATGTTGGTATACCTAACTTTTTTTCAAAAATTTCTAGTGTTTCTTTTCCCTTCGTAATAAAAGGCCACAAACTCTCCCTCTTCTTCACACCTCTCAACCCACTTATTTTTGGAAAATATATTCACAATAAACTTCACAAAATACCTACCTTACTTATATAATCCTATCCTTTATTATAAATAAATCTTATGAATACTTTTTGCACAAACCTAAAGGAGTTACTCGATTCAAAGGTAATGTCTTCTCTCAAGCTACTTTCTCTTATTTTATTTCTCCACCCACTCCACTCTCCTTATTCAATGATTGTATAAAAACCCAGTATCATAAATATACTAGGATGTTTTTATTCTAATTTTTATATCTAAACTTACTGACACATCCATATAGTGGGTAACTAACATACCGTTTTTTGTGTATGATGAACTGTCGCCTCACTAAACGATGATTATTCATTTTTCCTTTACCACCTATCTAGGTGGAAATTATGATGGAAAAACTATTTTTATATGTCATATATTATATTTATTATGTATTTAGTCTTCTTTATTACTTTTAAAACACATATCTTTTTTACTTTCCAATTGTTGAAAATATGACAATTTTGTTTGAAGAAGTGTGGACTACCACCCCCACAAAGCAATGTGATTCATTCACACACTACATGGAATGTATTATGGATGGGTTTTGTAAAATTATATGACATATATAACATTATAAGGTAAATTTAATCATATTATATAAATATATACATATATTTAATTTTCTTTATTTATTTTAATATGATAATTAAAACGGAAACATAGTTCAAGAGTACATGTGACTTACCATCTCCAGGAATGATGTATTCCATTTCATACTTATACATTATATAGATTATTATAATAAAAATTTAGTGAATATAAATTATATTTATATCATGTTTTAAAAAAATTTAATAATGATATTAGTATAATTACCAAAGACATAATAAATTAAGACGCATGCAAATAACAAAGTGAATATTACGAGATGTGAAACCTTAACATAGAATTGTTAACAAGTGGGTAATATAATGTCATAATAAAACCATATATGTAATTATATATAAAAATATAGTTATGTAAATGATTTATAATAAATTTATATTTATTATAAATGTGGTTTTAATGAGTATAATGAGAATCAAGACACAAGGTAAGTCAATTTCATCTCACTTTTTATTTCCATGAGATACATGATTTACTCACCACCCATTAATTTTGTGTGGTGTGTACTACCCATGGATGTATTATATAATTATATAATTAAATTTTTGGGTATTTAAATATCTATTTTATGATATTTTCTTATGGGATTTATGTTTCAAAAGTTACCAAATCGGTAAAGTAATTTTGTCACAATTTTTCTTCCTTGAGTCACATGCCATGTTATGCACCTATTTTTTTCATGTGGTGTATATATATACTTTGAAATGTTATATGATGAATCTTATTATTTTCATGATAATTTAGGATTTATTTTATTTTATTTTCTTCAATATGGAATATTTTCCAAAGATACCAAGTGGTAAGAGTTTATTGAAAGAATCTCATCACTTTTCAAGATTGTTTATATTTTTGCTTCCTTTGATGAAATATTATAATCCATATCTTATGAAAACCCATGAATTTTCATCTCATAATGTTATTCATGATATATTCATGTATTTTTACCATTTTTCCACTCTTTGGTACATAATATAGTTAATAAAATATTTTTAAGAAAGGTTTACTTTACCCTCTCTTTAGTGGGAAATCTATGTTCCTTAAAAACAATGTTTTATAAAAATTATTTCCAAGAATATTCTACTATTCTCCTAAAATATTTAGAATAATTTTAACCCTTTTTTTCTTTTACCAATGTTTTCAAAGGAATTTTCTTATCTCTTTATGAATGAGGTAATTTAATAGTGTTTTTACCATGAAGAAGGAATGTTCTTTTTACCTCATACGACATATAATGATTTACCATCCATCAATTATTTGAAGATTTATTTTCATGTTTAAAAGATTAATTTTTAAGAAATTATTTAAAAAATAGATTTTCAAGGAAATGGATTTCAAAAGGTTTTCAATATTCTTTTATAATTTTTTAATTAAAATGATTTTCAAAAGGTTTTATGTTTTAAAGATCCTTCTGAAAATAAGAAAGGATATTTACCTCAAGAATTTTTTTCAAAATATCCTTCTAAGTTATTTTCCATCTAAGATAACATATGTTGATGTTACACATGCCTATATAGGAAATGATCCAAATGTTCCATTCATATTCTTTCTTTAATGGTTTATGTTTTGATGGAATGAATATTAAGACACTTGTTTCACTTCCACGGGTTTTATGCTTTTTAAACCCACTTATTTTCACAGGTTATACTTTTATGAAGTTATTATGAAATCTATCTATTTTCTTAAGTTTTTATGTGATGAAATTTAAATAATACCCATTTAATTTCATGGGTTATGATTTTCTGTTTATAAAACCTATCTCTTTTTATGGGTGATGATATAATGAATGTTTTATTAGATTGTGGAACATATATGACTGATTTCATTGTGAGATGGGTGGAACCTATATCTACCTCCAATGCATTGGGTAATGACAAGTTGTATATGATCACAAAGGGTATATAGGTTATATTCCACTCCTGAATATAAAAATGTACATAGGTTATAGGTTAAGCCTAAAAACAATAAGGTGCATGGGTTGTAGCCCAATCCTAAAAGTAAGAGGGTACATGGGTTGTAGTCCAATCATAGAAATAATAATTTACATGGGTTATAGCCCAATCCTAAAAACAAGAAGGTACATGGTTTGTAGCCCAAGAATAAAAGTAATAGGTTACATAGGTTGTTAGCCTAATCCCAAAGTAGGTACATGGGTCATATCCCAAGCCTAACATTTTATAAAGGTCTTAGTAGGTAGCCTTGACATAAGATTTTCTATTCTTATATACATGCTACAACTTCTATGTCTTATTCCTCAGTTTTGATTTCATGGCTCATGATGTTTATTTATTTATGATTAATGTCTTATAAACTACTAAGATTTATCCAATAACTCATGTTTATAATCTTTTATATAAAGGTTATGATCTTCTAATGTTATAATCACTTTCTTGTACCCATATATTAATGTTAATGCTTACATGTCTCCCTTTTTTACCCATATTGAGAATCTGATCTTACCCCTTTTAATGATTACTTCCCAAGGATATGAATATATATTTCATGTATGATATGTCTAAGAGGGGTTCTAGTCTTGGAGAAACTAGTGGTAAAAATACAACTTGCTTATGTAGTAGTGTTTAAATTTCCATTTTTTTAAAGGAAATAAACTAATACGGTCTTTGGATGTATGTTTGTAAAATGTTTTTAAGTATTCTGAAAAATTTGTGTATTATTAACGTATGTCAATACTAGTTCATTATAAATCTTGTGTTTGCATTGAATATTTCCAAATTATTCCATAAAACAAGATTAAAAATAATGAGTTCCACATCATAGCATGATATTACATCATATCTCATCATATTGAGGTGAACTCAGCACAATAGTTCAAAATAAGATATGGATAGCTAGATTATCCGCACTGTAATTGAGATATATAAGGGTTATTATTTTCAGGATAAAGGTGTCCACATTTTAGAACCCCAAGTTATGCTACAATGGAATTCTACATAAATGTACTCCCAGTTCTACATTAAGGTATACCTCAAATTAAGGTAAGAATGTACACATGTATAAAGGTATCCCCAAAAATATTGAATCTATGTAAGGGTAGAGAAATATTTTTTTATACCATAGTGAAGTGGGTTATTATATAATGATAGATTTATGAGGTTGTGTAAGTTTTATCACCACATCTAATAGATTTATTAATAGGTAACTCAAACCTCCGGTAATGCAAGAGGAGAATAACACACCATAAAATTTGGATCCACATTGTAGAGGTTATTATGTCAATGTAACTCAATCCCTGCATAAATTTCATATGGAGTTTTAGGAAACCTGTGTGTAGGTTAAGAATTGATCATGTAAAAAATTTAATTTAGACATATATAAAATTACAATGATATCAACATGACGTTGTGATATAAGGAGTTCCAAGCCAATAAGAAATTAATCCTTCAATAAAAGTGTTACGCCATAGTCATATTGAAGAGAATATCTCCTTGAAACATAAAGTTTTTTTGATGTGGAGGGTGTGTTTTTTGGTTGAGTGAATCAGTTAATTATTTATATTTCTATAGGTTTTCATTTCATATAAAATATAATATTGTGTATCCAATTTGGTGAATCAGTAGAGTTTGATGAGTTATTTCAATGATCATGGGAGAGTGATGAGGAAGTTTAATGTGTGATATTTTTGGATCTGGTCAGCTAAAGGAGGTTATGATGTATAGAATAATATCATTCCATATTTTTTTTATTGATATCTCATTCTAAACCATAGTCAAATGTTCTTATCTATTGAAAAATTATGAAAGGAGATGACTAAATCATAGAATAATAGACCATGATGTGGCCAAGCTATGTTCCATACAACTGGATATTCTAATAGAAGAAGTTATGATAAAAATCATAGGTTATTAACATGTATTTAATGTCTCAAAATGTAAATAATTAATGTGTCAAACACCTTGAGAAATATTAAGAATATTATATCAATGTGGATTAATTTGAGCCATCATATTAAGGTCTACAAGCTTATAAAACTACATGTAGCAGTTTTGGAAAATATATAGTGGTAGAGAATATAATGAACATATAAATATCAGAGAGAATAGGGAATTTATAATGTTTGGAAAATAATAAAAGGATATATATTGGAACTCATTGGAGAGATTTCAAAATACATAGGGATCATTTTAGTGTAGTGAAGAAGAGGAATTTCAGGTCAGTCTTTGAAAGTGAAGGAAAGTTATTTCATGAGATCTCATAAAAGTAGTATGTTGATATTATATTGATATTCATAGAATGTTTTTAAGGATAAATTAGATAAAAAAGTAACCCATGTCTAATTGGTGAAATTTGAAGAAAAAAAGGTGATATTGTTCTTCGAATGTAATCCAACTTGTTGTCCTTCATTATAGAAGTGATAAAAGAGAGGGATGAATTTTGAGTGAAGTTATCCCATGGTGATATTTAATAAACCCTAAACCATTGTAAGGGTAATAAGTCTAGAAATAAAAAATCTAGCCATAAATAAGTGAGATTTAGTAATTCAGCGTATCGATATAGTGTTGATCACATACTCCTTGAATTATCCTATAGTAGTAAACTAAGTAAAAAATAAATTTGTTCCTTATGATTTCATGTTTATATTCTTCAAAACACACTCTGATAATTTGGGTAATGCAACCATTTATTATATCACATAAGTGCTATTCAAGATAAATAATAATCAAATCAATATTTAATATAAGAGAAAAATGGCAAACCTTATATTTAAGAGGTTATGATTATCAAGAGATATGATAGGGTAAATTAAAAAAGTTGGAATAAAAGAATTACCATACCTTCATTCACTCCATCACCTCTTAGGGTTTCTCACATGAAATCCCCTTGAAGGACCAATAATTGGTATCAGTTAATTGGTTTATTTTCTGTGGGAATTTTTCTCTAACTTGATATAAGATTTCTGAAAGGAATGAAATATATAGTGAAAGATCCTTTGTTTTATGGAAATATTTAATCCAATTAAAACCATTAGATTACTGCATAGTTGGAAAAAATGGAAATTACTCATAGAGTTTTTTTATGTAATTGTTATGTTAATATGGAATGGATTCTTTGAGATAGATGAGAGGATGTTGAGAATTTATGATTTTTCAAAGAAGGGATTAAAGGGATATCTCAAAGATGATACATACTGGAAGGTTCCTTACTGAATATCATTCAATAAAGCGTATATAAAATTTGGAGACTTGTATGGTATTTATTCTATGAAATTAGTGAATAATGTTAGTGAATAATTCCTTATGTAAAAATGAAATAAGATGAATAATAGGTACACAGAGAGGAGGATCTATCTAACTGAGGTAGTAAAACTAGAATCTAAAGTCTTATTTATCTCTAACCTTAGTTTTTATAGATTATGTTTTTTAAAAACATTGAAATCTCACATAGAGATAAAAAGAATATGTGATTATTGAAAATAAGTTTCAACAACATCAAGTTTCAAATCCAAGGAGTTTTCATGTAGCCACTAAGAAGATATTAAGTAACTATAATAATAGGTGGATTAAATGGGATTCATCTATAAATTTTATCTTTCCTATATAGTGGTTTTGGATGTGGAAAAAAGGATAAAGAGATAGGTGGTGGACCTGAATTATGACATGATGAAAATTGTAACGAAAATGAAGGAATAAAGTGACATGGCTGATAACCTTTTTTAAGAGATCATAAATCTAGTGGAAATAGAGAATGAATTGAAGGAAAGCGTCATTAAACTCAAAATACAACTTTAAGAAAGATTATAATCTAGTATATAAGTTACTTCAAGTTTGAAAGTAATGGATATTAAACTCAATAAAAAATATGAGTAAATCAAAGGGCTTAAGGTGAAGATAAAAATGTTCAATTAAATAAAGAATTTCCCTTCTACGAAAGCCTTAATATTCACATCAAGATAGAATATAGATCTTAAATATAGTTATAAAAGGATAAATCCATATCTAGAATTTGGAGGAAAATATAATTTCCAGGAAAAATATGTAAGAATAAACCAAAATAAAGGTAACATATAAATGATACTATTATGGAAGAATTGGGTATAATGTGAGTATGTGTTTCCATACCCAAATGCCCAAATATTGAAAAAACCCTACTATATCAATATATCAATCAATATAAGACCTAATAAG
The DNA here is from genome assembly GCA_963277665.1 of Viscum album. Lineage (NCBI taxonomy): Eukaryota > Viridiplantae > Streptophyta > Magnoliopsida > Santalales > Viscaceae > Viscum > Viscum album. The sequence continues at coordinate 1,881,563,115 of OY728161.1, forward strand.
GTATGATTAATATAAAAATTTATATGTTCAAACCTCAGTCATATGAAAAGGCACTATAGTTGGAAGGAAGCATGGAAGGAAAACAATTTTATAATGAGGTCCTCCACTCCAACAAAATAAAATAAAAGTGTAAATATAAGAAAAATTTTGGTTAAGCTAGAAAATAGGTTTAAAATTTTGGAATAAATTTTTTTTAATAGATAGGAATAGAAATCTCTAAAATCTTATTACTCACACAGACTATCTTGGAAAGAAAGAATTCAAATTTGTAAGAAAAATCTTGGGTTTAATCCAGTTTTGAGAAATGTAGAGGTTGAGAAAAACCCACCAAGTATGAATGAATCAAAGATGGACCTTATGTTTATAAATGAATAATCATTCCTATGTGGTCTTATAAAAACAACTATAAGGTAGGAGATGTATTTTGAGGAAAGTATCCTCCAACAGAGAAGGAAGTTAGAAGAAAGATCCACTAAAGTTACAATAGATGAGGATAATTTCATAAGAGGAATCTATTCAAAATTACAGAAAATTGAAATATTGGAAAGATAAAGAGTTCCCTAATTTATGAATAAATGTTTTTAAGTGGTTTCACGCAAATAATATCCATTATAAAAGTGGTGAATAAACTAAATGTAAAAGATATTCTAGATGAAGAAGTGCTAAAATAAGATATGGAATTCTATTCTATAAACATGAAAAAGGGAAAAGGAAATATGGAAGATGAAGGGATAGTTCATCATGACTAGAACCATTCCTTAATATGAGGAAAAATTATGGACCACTCTCCCCATATATTATAATTGTTTTTAAAAAAAATTATGTGGTATAGAAAATTTGATAAATACAATCTGTGGAGTATGTTTTCTAAAAAATCATATGAAATTTAGTTTAAGAAGAATCTATTAATGCTAGAAAATTCACGCATAAAAACATGATTTATGTATTTCAGTTCTTTAATACTATCAAGTCTAAAGTTTCATACCATAGAGATGTTTTTATGTTAAAATATTCCTGGAAAAAATTCTAAAAATGCGAATAAAATGTGCCAAAACCCACCTAAAACAATTAGTTGTATCTTAATAAATATGGTATTTTATAGTTTTTATTAGGATGTATTATAATTTAAATTATTCCCTTAAATATTCGATATCAGTCCAAGGATTTAGTGGTATTATACCACAAAAAGGTGGAGAATATATTGATAAAGTAAAGTAACAACATGAATAAACATAATTTATATCTTTTATGTTTTTGTAATAATTTTTATCAACTGGTTATTTTTAATGATATTAAAGGTTTTTACATTGTGGAAGTTATTATCAATAAGGGATACCCCATGATATAAATTATTCCAATAATTTGTGTTAATATATGATTATGCATTTCTGGGGGAGTTGATAATGAATTTTCAAAGGATACTAAGCCTCATCAGAGTATGAATATTCCTATAAAAATTTTGAAGTTAAAGTGTTATCATTAGTTCACTATAAATTGGTAACAATTGATCTTTCAAGTGGTATATCACACATCCTATGTGATTTAATTTAATTACCCAAACATTTCATACAATGATACTATATCTTAATATATTAATATTCATTTCATTTTACATAAATATGCCTGAGGACCATATAGATTTAGTGTTTTATGAAACATGGACACATAAACAATTGGCTTATACGTGAACCACATCATCTCCCACTAATTTCTATATAACTAGCACACTTATTAGATATATCATATATAATACCTTCCTTTATAACCTAAGTAAAAGAAATATAAGAAAGAGTTATCTCAAATTCTTAGTATGGGTTATTAAGGGAGATATCAACACTGCATAATCCTACAAGTATTAGAATATGAGAACAAAATTTTAAACCACACCCTACATATCATAAATCATAAAATTGAGTCACGGAATAAATCTTGGTATTTTTTAAGGAATGAATCTTAAAGGAATCAAATAACATAATACATGATAGCATAACATTGGAATAAGACATAGATTTTTGACATGAACATAAGCATAGAAAATAATTTCCTTCATAGTCAAGGTTTATTTATAATTCTATCATATTGAAATGGGTTAACTCCCCAAACCATTTTAGTATTCAAGGTTCACTCCCAATACTACCATAGTGGAAAAAGTCCCATATTGAACTGGGTTCACTCCCCATTCTAGTCCAATTTATCTCATGAGATATTAATCTTTACCTAATTCATTGGAGGGAGATGTAGGTCCCACCAATAATATAATTATGATAATATATATGTGTGCCACCAGATTAGAAAGTATTCACCATATTATAACCCATGAAAAGTAATCAGTTTGATATAATTTTCATCATAGCATAACTCATGAAAAAGAAACAGGTTTCATAAATATTTTATCATTTAATTATAATATAACTAGAGTAAAAGGAAATGCATAAAAACATATTTTCCTCATAAATTTAAAAATTAACCATCATGATAAATAATTATGATGGTACCATTGGTTCATATCCCAATTAAAACATAAGAAACACTGAAGGTTGTTGTCATCGATGAATAAAAATTCCATAAAAATATTATTAAAACATTCTTGAGGAAAATATTCGTTCAATTTTGAAATAACTAATTTAAAATATAAAAATTCCCCAAATATTAAAAAAATAATTAAAAGGATCCCTACAAACTCATAATGTAATCTTCAAATAATTGATTGGTATTATGGTGGAAAATTCTATTCAAATTGTACATGTTAAAACATAGATTCCTTTCAAGTTTTCGTTAAAATGTTAAAAGTGACTTGTCTAAAAAATTATAAGGATGTTTCTTTTAAAACATTTTTTAAAAATTCAAATATTGGTCAAAAATTATTTAAAAACCCATAGGACAATATTAAAAGCATTCTTGAATACATTTTTAGAAAACATGGATATGAAAGAAAAAAAATTGACTGAAGAGAAAAATTAAATTGATTTTCCCCAAAATATATTTTTTTGTCTCTTATGTACATAAAGAGAGTAAAATGAAAGGAAAACATGGATTTTTAAGAAATTAAAATAGTTTAAGAATATAAATTATTTTCTTTAGAGGTCTATCATAATATTTCATCATCAAAAACTTAATCATAAACAATCCTAATAAACAATGAGAATGTAACATAAAACCATTACCACTTTGGTAATGATTGAATCATAAGACCCATGAAAGAAAGAGACTTATATGTTTAATTATATCCCATAATTTTCATGATAATAATCATAAAATAAATTTATGGGAGGTATATAAAACACACAGAATAAATAAGTGTTGAATACAACATTTTTCCTATTAAAAAAAGTGATACGACAATCCCTTACATGCTTGGTGTCCTTTACATAATAACCCTCACAAAAGAATAAATTTAAATGAAACTTTAAATAAAATGAGAATAAATATATTCCTGATATAATAATTCAATGGGGTTATTTATACACCTCATAAAATAATATATGTATGTAACATAACATATGTCCCAAAGAAGACAATTTTAGATAAATATCTCTTACCTCAAATCTTGACATTATTTATACATGTTCAAACATACTATATAATAAATATATGTTTAATATAAATCTATAATATAACTATAATCAAATATATTATATCACTTTTTATTTACTCATGACCTTTTATTACCTGTTTATTAACAATTCCTTGTTAAAATCGCATTTTGGGTAATAAATGCTTCATTTTTCTTGTACGGTTGGTTTGGTATTTTCAGTCCTTTTATTTTGGTCATGGTTATATCATATAAAAAATTGAAACATGATATAAATATCATATATATTTATTATATATTTATTGATAGTAATCAATTAAATTTAGATATGGAAAATTAGTTACATTATTCATGGAGAAAAAAGGTCATACATACGCATGAATGTTGTTTCAATTTTCTTAATAGGTAGAATAAAAGAAACTTAAATATAAATTCACTCTACTAGAATAATTTTTATATTATAGATATCATATATATTCATTTTATCTATCCTTATTACCATCCATGTCAAAATAAAATGAATATCATATCACATCGCTTCGTGGAGGTGGTTGTCCACACGTAACCAAGAGCGGTGTTATCAATTTTCAATGAATTGTAAGGTAAAAAGGTATATGTGATATTAAAATTAAATAAGTATAATTATTTCATAAATAATATATATATATATATATACTTTAAATCCATCATTATATCCATCTTTTAGAGGCTGTGATGGAAATGAAATATATCATCATCATCGTGTAAATTATTTATTCAAGGAAAACAAAATCAGAAGGAGGGATGGCCCAAACCACCCCGAACGAGAGGCCTAAAGAGGCCAAAAATATTGGAGTCCAAGGGAATCCACTCTAATTAGGTTCACCCCCTCAGGCTTCATGGTGGTAACATTATGAATACAAATGGGATCTAGACTGGTGGCATCAAAAGAAGCGAGGTGGTTTGTGACTTTGTTCACCTCGTGCCAAGTATGGATCATGCGGATGTTGCTGCTGGTCATTCCCCTATAATTTCTAGTGATATAGTTAATTGAAAATGGAATGGATCAACTGCCTTTCAGGATGTCATGAAGGATTCTAAAATCTATTTCAATCTCTGATAAGAATATCCCATTTTGACGACATAAGATGAGGCCATATAACATCGCTTTGGCCTCTTCCCGAAGGTAAGTTCAATAACCCATGTAAGCAAAGAATGCCAAGATGACTGACCTTGAGGGATTGCACACCACCTCTCCTCCACGGATGATCCCCATGTTGCATGATCCATCGGTATTGAGTTTGATCCCTCCGTTGGGCAGAGACCAACAGACCTAGTTCTCTCTGATATTGTTGCAACCCGGTGAAGTAATATCATTGTGAGCATGAATATATTGAACATTAGGTGCCTCCCTCCAATTGCTAAGGGATTTGACAATATCAAGGAGGAGGATCTTGTTTTGAAGGATGAAGCCCTAGATAGAGGCAATGGTACTTTCATGTCGGTCCTTATTTCTTACCTTCCATATCTACCTGCAACTTGCATGGAGGGCCATGGTGTGGGCCATCTGATCATGACCCCACTCCCATGTTCCATGAAACCATTGATCAAGAAAATTCATACCATCCATGTGATTATCATGAATATATATAAACTCACCAAAATACTACCACACCACCCTCTCCCAGTCTCCTCCAAAGAACAATTTCCTCGAACTCTCCTTTGAGTTTTACGAGCAGTAATGGAACCTTGCAGCCAACGAAATGCCACAGCGGTTGATGTTCTCATCAGTGGGGATAGCCTTGTGATGCAGCATCCATGTAAGAAAGTTGTGTTTAAGGGGAGTTTCATTGAACCATATTATCTCATTCCATGTATTTTTCAATTTAATGGGTGTCCAGAGTGTGTCAGAAGTCTGGTGACGAGAAGGATCTCAATGTAAATAGAGAGAAGATGCATCTGTTTAGTTCTGTGTTGTGTCGATGAGGTTGAAAGTGTCCTGCTAGTCCCTAAACAATATTGTTACAATAAATTTTGTATGGTAATTAGCCTCCATGAGGGTGATTAAGTTGGATAGACACCCTGGGAAGCCAAGGACAATCTCGGCCCAGTTGTGATGCCAGAAAGATATATCCCCCTTCTCAAGGAGCCATCTAGATTGGGGTTTCAGAGCAATAATAAGAGTATAGATTTTGGTCTAGAATGGAGAATCATGACTTGTGTCTATAGAATCGGACCCTAAATGGGAATTTTTATGGTGATCCCCCAGAGTGTACACTATTCTATAACTTCCCACAAAATATTTGAATGCATGAAAAGAAGAGTGTCTTCAAGCGTGCGAACATTGATGCCACCTTCCCTGGATGGTTTGGCCACCCTGTTCTAGGAAGCACAGTGTCACCTTCCCTCCAAATTTGGATCCCAAATGAATCCTATAGGTATCTTATCCATTTTTTTAATGATACTCTTAATAACTTTAATGTATGAGTGTGAATAGATAGGTGTGTCAAGGAGAACATTGTTTACTAATGTTATTGACCCCTGAACGATAGAAACACGTTATTCCAATTGAGAATATGATCAGTAATCCTATTAATAAGGGCATATAAGTCACATAATATGAGTCTCCACAAGGATATGAGGGCACCCAGTTACTTCATAGGGACGGTCCATCTATGCTTGTCCATGTTGAGCTGAATAGAAGGGATCCGGGTGGAAGTACATCTACTGGTGATATAAAAATTACTTTTGTCCTTGTTGATAACCAACCCATTCCAGTGGTAGTACTCCTGTAATAACTTCTTAAGGCCTCTAATGGACCACATACTAGCATTTGTGAAAATTAAAGTGTCATCCACAAACATGAGGTAAGAAACATATGGGGGATCTCATTCTTCTGTGATAATCCATTACCTCGTCTTTGTTGATAACTTTCTGTATAAGTCAACTAAGGACATCTTGAGAGATAATGAATATGCTCGGGGGTTGAGGACCACCCTACCTCAGTCCAAAACTATCCTTAAAGAACCCATAAACTTTTCCAATGAAGGTGACAACCAAACAGGCAGAGCTGAAGTACCTAAATATAATGTCAATATTCCACGAGTAGAACCTCATTCTAGCCAGCACCTTGTTGATGAAACCCCACTCTACCCATTCATATGATTTATTCATATCAATCTTGATGGCTAAATTTGATTCATGACTCTTGAAATTAATCTCTCTAATCATGTCTTATGTTTGAGAAATTGCCCCTTGTATCGAACTCCCCTTCGCGAACCTGTGTTGTTCCAAGGACACCCATCGAGGAATGTGGGGAGATAGCTTCACGTTGATTAGGCTAGCCAAAATCTTGTATAGTAAGTTTCACAAAATCATCGGAATGTAATTAGTTATGGAGGAAGGGTTCTTTATCTTGGGAACGAAGATGATGGTCATAGAACAGGAATCCCTGGGGAGATGGTCCCCTAAAAGAAGTCTCAGATAGTATAGGTAACAACCATTTTCACAAAGCCCCATGAGGCTCTGTAAAACTACCCTAGGAAACCATCGGGGCTTGGGGAGATTTCAGGATTGAGGCTCAGCATAGAACCCTAAATTTCTTTATCATCAGTAATGGATCTCAGATCTATATTATCCAATAAAAAAAGCTGGTTGTGAATCACATCAAATAATTCCCTGTCCTCCCCTAGATAGCTGTTGGGAAAGAGAGGATTAGAACTGGTGAGGAGGTCTTTCAATGAGTAAAGAGACATAGCACCCACAATATCTCTATTATCAGTTTATGTACCATCATCCATCAAAATATTAGGATTCACCATCCATTTCCTTTACTTGATACAAGCATGGAAGAAGGAAGTGTTCATATCTCCCTCCCAGAGCCACTTAGTCCTTGACTTTCCCCTCTCCAAGAATTCTTGCCTAAGAAGCATGCCCGCTAGGACACCCTTCTTTTTGGAAAGATCATCAAACACCCCATCACCCCAAATATCTTCCAGGATACTCTCTATGAAGTCTAAATCAGGCATAGCGGCTGCAATAGCACTGTTAGTGGGAGAAATATCTTTTTCCCATGCTTGGAGCCTTTCCTTGAGCAATCGTATCTTGTTGTGAATAACCATCCACCAATGACCCTGGGTGGAATCTCCCCGAGAGTCATTAACCATGTCATGGAATCCCAGGAGACTTTCCTAGTGATGATGGTATAAAAATCTGGTCATTTTATTAAACCCTGAGGACAGGGAATCAAGGATAGGGGTGATTAGATAAACCTTAGAGTAGGTGTCTACCTTAGTATCGGAGAACATGGAGATGGTTTGCATGTTGGCTAGGCAGCAGTTCAACTAACTCCATGAGTGGTTCCTACCTCAATGATTATTTCACCACATGAAGAAGTCTCCTAAGAATCCGATATTTGAGATCCCTTTCTCAGCCATAAAATGAATGAATTTCATGCTCATGTTCCTACTAAGATAGACTCGACCTTTCCTCTACTCTGAGTAAGATACCACATTGAAGTCTCCCCCAGCAATCCACAGATGGTTCCCTGAATCAAAGGAAGTGAGGTCACTCCATAAGGACTGCCTTTGATGATCATCTCATCTTCTGTAGATGAAGGTTATGAAGAGATACTTATCACCATACACCACCCTTGTAGTGATTAACTAGTTACTATCTTGAACCGGGTCCACAGGGAGGTTTCTATGCCAAAAAATCCAAATATTTATATTGGTGGGGTTGACATGCATGAAACCATTCATTTTGATCTTTCTGGAGATGTCCATGATTTTTTTATAGCTCTACTTATTCTCAAGAACAGTGATGAAGGAGGCCTTGTGACTCCTGATTTCATTGGTGTGTAAATCCTCCTTGACCTAGGATCTAATGTTACGAGCATTCCAGATGATTACCAGAATCATTTATCAAATAGTATTCTGGAATTGGCCCTAGAATTCATGGCCTTATCAAAGTGGTAGGATGAAAACTCCTTTATATTCTATGATTGAGAATGAGTGCATACCCTAACACCCTTGGGTGGTAACAATACCAAAACAGAAGGACCCTACTTGGATATGGAAATAAATATTCCCTTTTCACTGTAATGGGACCTAAAGATATTTCCTTGAACCCTAGGGCTATGGAAAGGTGATCCTTCCTTTGAAATAAATGAGGTACCTAGAGTAGGCAAGACAGACCCCCCCAAGAAGTAACACCCTAAGGGGAAACTGTATCTGAGTTAGGTCGCCCCCTGGGGGGAGCACCCTAGGAGATGGAAACCAAATCCATCAATACATGAGCCTCTAGGGCTTAAGGAAAATCTAATAGGCCAAAATGGTTGGCCAACCTGCAGAAAATCCACCCCTAGGAAATATTTCCAGGACATCCAGGAAAGAAGAAGAGGAGGGAATATGATACCGGCCAAGGAAGATGGAACTGCTCTAGGAATGAAGGAAGCTAGGTCCAAGAAAGTATACAAGGTTCAAAGTGGCGATGGGACTAAGACAACCTCGGAACCTAGTTTGGAAGTAGAGGAATCCACCACTAGCATGTCATCTGGAGTAGATACCACCACGATTGGAGCTTCAGGATGAACACCAGGGGACATTGGTGGCTGTTGAGACTATTACTCAGGAAAATGGAGAGTAGACTTATGCCAGTGATTCCTACTTACCTTTATAGAATGCCCCTGGAGCAAGAAAAAGGGACAATACCTTGGGAATATTGAGTTTTATATGGCTTGATCCCAAGAGAAACCATCATGCACCTGGTGGGAGAACCTATTCGGAATGGGTAAGGAGAGATCCATCTCAACACATATACAAGCCGACGATACATCTTCACAGCACCGAGTCTTTTCATCCTCACAGAGGAATCCACCCAAGGAGTCACCAATCGCTTTGAGGAAGCCCCCATTCTGAAAGGGTAGAGGCAGCCCTGGTAAGTTGATCCAAACCACGACGCATGAGATTTCCTTTCTCCTGTAAACCTATATGGACCATTGAGACAAGTTGAACTTCCATCGACCAAAGGACCTAGGAGCCTTGCACCAAGAGGACATGAAATCTTCCTCTAAGACTAGAAAGAGGTAGAACAAATGTCTATGGATAGGTGAGATTCACACTGGAATCTAGAGACCCCAAGAGTCGATAGCGCACTGGAAGACGGTGAGGGGGTTTCATGGAGCCAAAGCATGATACTAGGGACCACTTGAGGCACACCTCCACCCCCGTGAAATTTTATGTAGTAAAAACAATGGAGTTGCAGGAACTACCTCTCGAAGAATCCATGGCCTCCAAGTAAACCTCAGGGAAATAGGGCGCTGGGAAATACCCTTCTGAGCCATGGAGCGCAACTCTGAAGGATCCAGGCTGGGGGTCTGTGAGGGGAGGCAGCGGTATAGCTGAGGAAGCCTATGCAGACAGAAAGGGATCTATCACGGGAACCTGTAAAGAGAGGGAGCAGGGAGGCCAAGTCAAAGATCCAAAAGAGATTTTCAGAGGAGCAGAGATGGGAGGAGGTGAGGCAAAGTCAGGGCTGGAGCTGCGCCCAGGCACAACTGGTGGCGGAGGGTTTGGGGGTCGGGCAGAGAAGGTCACAACAGACATAAAATTTGAAAATGAAGGTGGTGCATAGTATAATTTCTCTAGGGTAGTGAGATCCATAAAGGGTTTATGAAATGAAATACATCTATTCGCGAGGTGGTAGTTTGTTGTACACATGATCAATGATTTTTTTCATTTTATAGAGGAGGATATAGATATATAATATTCCATTAATATAATAACATATAAATATATTTTAGATACTATTTTTTATATCATCATATTTAATGAATATTTTAGGGAGTTTTGAAAAGTAATAAAATAAAAATGCTCAGTTAATAACTATACCTCCTCTATGGACAACCTCCTTAGGAATACACCAAAAGCCTTCTTAGGATAGTTTAAAAATAAAAATAAGGCCTATAAGATTTGTGTAGATAATTAAGGGATATATTTTGGTATGTATTGGATGAAATAAAAGGCTTTATAAGTGTAAATAAGAAATAAGAGGGGATCCCCTTTTATAACTAGGGGAGAGAACACACTTATAATTTTTGAAAATAAAAAAGTTGTACCAATGTTTTAAACATGGAAAAAAAGTATAAAAAATTGATCACTATAAAACCTTATAATATATAAAGTATAAATATGTACATAAAATAGGATTTGGGATAGTTTGTTTTTTAATTTTCACCCTTATCCTTTTAGTTTAACCCCCTGGTAAACTCGTTTTAACCTTAACTGTGGAAATTAATTTTATTTTGTTTTTACAATTCATTATGGAAAAAAATAAGTTAAACCTATTATATAATATTAATTATATATATTAAAAATTTATAAAACGTTTTCCCAAATTCAATTCATAAAATTGGGGGTATTTCATTTAAAATAAAACCCGAAGATGCGAAGAAAAAATGATTTTCCAATGAAAGCGTTTTCATAAGTATAGAAAGATTTATTATAAAAAATTAATTTGAATTGATTTAAATAACAAAAAATTGGATTAATTATGATATAATTGAACTAATTTTACTTTTATAACCATATAAAAACAAAAATGGAAATTTTAAACGATTAAAATGAAAAGGTAGATTTTAATAAAAAAAACATCATTTTTTCACAATTCATTACCAAATTTAACTTTTCAAAAAAATCACAAAAAATCACCATAATATAATATTAATATATTTATTCCATAAATTAAGTTCATATTTTTAAATAATTTTTATTAAAGTGGAAAAAATACTTTTATTATTTGTTCACAAAAAGTAAAAAAATCATTTTTTTGAAAAAAAAAACGTATTTTTGAGGCATATAAAGACTTTACCAAAAAATATATAACTATTTAAAAATATATTTTATTTATATAAAAAAATATAAATAATTTAAAAAAAACCATATTTACACTAAATATTTTAACAACTAGGTTATAATAGTCATAATTAAATAATAATACTAATAGTATATTGTGGTTTATTAAAACTCAATGTTGTGTGTAACACGAGCTATCAAATAAGTTAAATTTATTTGAAAAATGAATATTTCATAAATTCTCAAGTTGTTACATTTTACCCATTGAAATTTCATCACTCTAATACAAAACATTTAGGATGCTTCTACCTCTTCATATCTTTAGGTTCCTAGGTAGCTTCCTAAAGTTGGTGGTTTTTATATAAAACCTTGACCAAGTGAGTGGTCTTGTTTCAGGGAAATGTCTCTCTATGATCCAGAATCTCCAAATGTTTTTCTTTATAAGAAATATCTTCTGTATTTGGTGCCCTAAAACCAAATTTTGTGTACTTTATGAAAACCTGTATTCATTTTTTTTAATATTAATAAAATTCTTATCACATCATGATTTTTCTTATGAATGACATAGTATGTGACAATGTCCTAAGAGTAGTTGTTGCACTGAAAGGTCACAGAAGTTCCCTGCTATGATGAGAACCCATACGTTCTGTGATAGTATTCTTAAATATATGTTCCATATACAAATGATATCATTTGAGAGACACAAATGATAAAGGCTATAATGGGTAGAGACTCATAGGACATTGAGGCATCTTCTCATAGTGCACGCCCTTAGTAATATTTAGTATAGGATATTATGAGAATGAGACCCATCAGTAGGAAATCCACATTTATATGTGTCATGGTATGTTCCTATCTTCATAAGTGTTATTGATCCTAATACTTTTATATTATTATTATTGAGTATTATAAGTTTTCTACTTTGATGTATTGATGAAAACTGTGATGACATATGTTCATGGTGACGTAGGATTCATTGGGTTCATCGTGAGTAATATTAAATTAATGAATAATGAGAGAAATAATTTTTTGCTTTTGTTATTTAATAGAAGTTTATATCTCAAACCCTTTGATGGAAAAGATATATCCTAAATAAATACATGCCCACGGTGTTCTATAAGAAATTTTAATTCCTAGAAATTCAAAGAAAGAGACATCAAGAACATAGGTTTATGGAACCAGTATGAAACTTGATTGATTAGAATTATTGCGATAAAGGTATTATATTACATAGTAAGTGTTCATATGAGGTATTGTGTCATTGAATCATTAACTATATTCTTTATGGGTGCCTTTTTATTGTTTTTATATGCTTACCATGGACTTTAGGTTGCTTCGCCTAACGCCACTGAGAAAAAGGCCTAGAGATTCACACACTAAATGTGTCAAAAATCTCAGCTAATAATATATTATTATTTATTATTTAATAAATATTTATTTAATATTTAGTAAATATAATATTTATTTATTAATTGGTGAATAATGCAGTGATATTTATTTATTAAATAGTTATTCATTATTGAAGGACGGATAAATATTATAGAGGAATGAAAAACCAAGTTTAAGAGTCTAATGAGAAATAATATTTATTAAATATTATTTGATTTAATCATATTTAATTTAATTCATGATTTTAGCACATGTTAAGAAATAATGATATTATCGTTATTATAAACATTGGGTTCTATGGGGATTAAATTAATATTAATGGGCACTTGATTAATTATTTTTTCTAACCCTAGTGGTATATAAACCCAATTATAATATTTTTCAAGAGATCTAATTCATTTCTTTTTTGTGAAAAACAAAATCGATAGAATCCTCTCAAATCCCTAAAGATCCCCCTTCTCCAGGAACAATCCCAAGAATAGAGAGTGATCTTCCTACACCTTCCACTCTCAAGTCAAGAGAGATAAAATATAATCCATTGGATTTGATACTTAGTGCAATCGCAGATGAACAACACAAGTGAAGGGATCGTCCGTACTAGCACCCAGAGATTCCTATGGTGATGTTCAGAGATTTTTAATGCACATGTAGATCAGCACTATAGGTAATCGATTTTTGATTCCTTTAATTCAATTATGGTACGACATAGATCCATTATAAGATCCATCAATGAAGAATAATTTCTCAAAAAGTAATTTTTTAATTTCTTAAATTAATTATAAATAATATTTGATGATCTTCTGGTTTGGTTCCATCATTTTATCCATTTTCTATATTCATTAATTCAATTCCATTTATCATGGCATTTATTATCATGTAAATCTTGGATTTATCATTGATCATTAAAAAAAGAAAAGTTAGGCATAAACCATCACATTCTTCCACTACACCCAAAACCTACGAGATCATGATCCAAATGTATGACCTCTGAGTTCAGTACATGTAAAGGTTCAGGTATATACTTCCATAGGATAGATTATTGGAACACATTATCAACTTGAATAGGTTAGGTGTAATAACCAAGCAATAAGTAGGCATACCTATTAGATCGAAAATATCAAAACATCAAATAAACTTAGGTCTCATGTTTCCTTTTTTTTCTAAATCTCATAACCTTCTTCCAGGGAGAAATTTATAGAAAAAATGTCTCACCCACTTCAAACTCTATATCATGTTGACAATTGTCAGTAAAACTTTTCTATATATTCTGAGTTGCCTTCAAGTGTTGTTGAATGGATCTAACTTTTTATACCATTTCCTCATTTATATCTAGTCCGAGTAGATTTTTTCTATAACTTCATCATATAACACTAGTATTCTAAAATTCATTCCATATAGGGCTTCATAAGGAGCCATCTAAATTCTTCAATGAAAACTATTATTGTATGGAAACTCAACTAGAGAAAGGTATTGATCCCAACCATATTTTAAATCCGTATAAAGATCTAAAAACATCCTTTAGTGTTAGAATTTTTCTCTAAGACTGACCATATATCTGAGGATGATACATAGTGTTATAACTCAACTCAGTATCAATTGCTTGCTAAATATTTTGACAAAACATTAAGGGGAACCACAGATCCCAATCAGAAACAATATAATGTAGTACTCCATGTAACCTTGCAACTTACTTAATATATTTCCTATAAATATAATCTATATAGAAATATTATCTTATAGTAATTAATTGTGTATACTTTTTAAGGTGATCAGTTATAACCCATATAGCATTGTTCCCTTTAGTTGCTTTGGGGAGTCCAGTGAAAAATCCATGGTGATGTTTTTTCATTTCCATTATAGTTTGGCTAATGGTTATAACAACCCCATAGACTATTTTCTCTTATTATTAACTTGCTAACATAACAAGCAATGAGATTCAAACTCTTCAATATCTCTTATCATGTATTACCACTAGAAATACTCTTTCAAATCTCTATTCTTATTTTTGCTTCCATTATTAATATTGAATGAAGAAATATGAGATTCCTTTAACATATCCTTATTCAAATATGGTATAGATAGAACACATATATAATTCCTAAACATTATCATTAAATCACAATCAAGGTTAAACTAAAAAACATTTATCACCATCTTCTACAGCTCTAAAACTTCCTTAAATTTCTTTTTAATATTTTCTTGGATAGATAATTTTTCACTTATTTAAGAAATACAACATTTTCTCACTTTATTCATTATTTCTAGATCTATACATTTCAAATACAGAAATATTGGATCTTTTATAATTCTTATCATAGATAGTCTAACATGATCCTTTCTACATAACACATCTACTACCTTGTTCACTTTCCCAGGGTGGTATTGCTTTGAGAAGTCATAATATTTAATCAACTCTAACCATATTCTCTAGTTTATGTTCAACTATTTTTGTATAAATATATAATTTAAAGTTCTATGATCAGTATATATATCATAACTTTCTCTATAAATATAATTCATCCTAATCTTAAATGTAAAAATTACCATAACTAACTCTTAATCAGGAGTTGGGTAATTTTTCTCATGAAACTTCAATTTTCACAAGGTATACGCTATAATCATGTCATTCTAGTTGAGAATGCATCCCATACTCTTATTTGATACATAACTATAGATGAAAACCCATTTACCATAATAGGATAATTTAATCACTGGTTTAATGACTAACCTTCTCTTTATTTCCTTGAAATTTTTATCATATTCATTTGTCTAAAGGTACTTATCTCAGATCTAATTTAACATGGTGAATGGATTAGATAGTAATGAGAATTTTTACATAAAATATTGATAATATATAGTTAAAAAAATTGTATCTTAGTCATGGTGGTTGGAATGGGTCAACATTTAAGAACTTCATTCTTTGATGGATCTACAGATATACCCTCTCTTGATATTATATTACCGACAAATGAAAACTTTTATAGCCAAAATCCAAACTTGGTAAATTTTTCATACAACATATCCTTCCCAAGGGTCTTCAAAAAAATCCTCAAATGATCTTAATGATATTCCTTGATCTTTGAAAAGAAAAGAATATCATTTATAAATACTACCATATATTGATCAGCATAATCTATAATGACTTTATTCGTTAAATTCATAAAGATGTCAGGGGAATTGGTAAGACCAAATGGAATCACTATATATTCAAAGTTTCTATACCTTTTTATGAATGTTTTATTGGGTATATCATCCTTATTAGACCTCAATTAATGATATCCATAACAAACTCCAATCTTGGAATAGTATTGATCTCTGAGTAGTTGATCAAACAAGTCATCAATAGGGGGTAGGGGATACCTATTATTGATTTAATCATATTTATCTCCTAATAATCATTATAGAGTCACATTGATCCAAATTTCTTCTTAAAAAAAGAACATGTTCACCCCAAGGTGACACAATTGGGAAAAAACCCTTATCGTGATTCTCCTGGATTAGCTTCTTCAATTCCTGCAAATTAGTCGTGGTCATTATATAGGGAGTATTTTCAATATGTGTGGAACCAAGTATGATTTCTATTGGAAACTCAACTTCATAATTCAGAAAAATACTTATAAAATATTCCGGGAAGATATTAATAAACTCAAAAATAATAGTAAATTTAGAGAATTTGAGTTTCCCCCCAACCATATATGATAAACACCTCTTTTGAATGGTAATCAAGACCCATACAATGGGTTAAATCTCTATCATAAGTTTATAATTAGTTTTTCATTGATATATGATCATAGGTTGCTTTGGAATATAAAATTTGACTTCCCTTCCTTGGAAATTTATGTCAGGTTCACATAGATAAAGATAATTCATGCCTAAGATAACATCGAATTCAAATAGAGGGAGAAAAATGTGATTTCCATAAAGAACCTTCCCAAACAACTTTAACTAGAGAATATTCATAGACTTTAAAAACAATCATTGTTCCATTTGGTGTTTTAAATTTTAATTCAACGCCTAATTTTTGGGGATAGGAATAAAAAATCATAAATAATTTTTATGATATAAATGAATTTATAAAACTAATCTCAAATAAGATACTTCACTATCTAGGAATAATTGTAACAGTCCCCAAATTCATTATTTTATCTTCAATTGATCTCAAAAACCAATACAGTTAGCATAACCATCAATAATATTTCATCAGAATGATTAATCATGAAAAATAATCCACAGTATATCTAAATCATGAAACCTTATTTTCAATATAAGACACATTAATCATGACCTAGGTCAGTCATTATCACTATTCAATTCTTTCATGATGGTTCATAAAGAGTTTTTGAATTTCCAAAACATATCCCCAATAGTTTCAACTCAAGTGTGATGTAAAGCCCATTTCTGGGTACCAGGTGATGATTGATTCAAATCTCAAAAAACCTTTTAGAATTTATTACCCCTAGGTAAAACTATGATATATCCATATCAAATTATGGTATCCAGACATGGATTTAATTTCATAGAAACCACTCACTCTATCCTTCACCAAAATTCCAGGATATTTTCCTATACATAGACTTATCCTTATGGTTCTCACTAAAGATTTATCATACTAGTTTCCTAAGGTTAAATAAACATGTTTTCTAATACCAACTATAATGACCCAAACTTTTCATATATATATATATATATATATTGAATATTAATATAAGAATATTCATTTCATTTAAAACAAACACACCAAAGGACCATAACAATTTAGTGTCCTTAGAAATATGGACATGTAGGCAAATTGTTCATAAGTGAACCACATCATCTCCCATTAAATTCATCATAACTATCACCCTTATTAGACATATCATATCTAATACCTTTATTCATAACCTAGGTAAAAGAAGAAAAACAAAGGGTGAGATCAAATAGTAAGTAAGGATTAATAAGAGAGATATCAACATGACATGTTTAGAAGAGTATGGGAACATGAGAATAACATTTAAAAAACATAAATTTCATATCATAGATCATAAAATTGAGTTATTTCATAATTTATATCAATTTATAAGACATGAATCATAAATTAATCAATTAACATAAGCCATGAGATCATAACATTAGAATAATACATGGATTTATGGAATACACATAAGAATAAAAAACATTTCCTTAGTAGTCAAGGTTCATTTATAAGACTATCATAGTGGAATGGGTTCACTCCTAAAACCATCATAGTATTAAAGGTTCACTCCCAATACTATCATAGTGTACAAATTCCCTTACTAAACTAGGTTAACTCTCCATTTTAGTCTTATTTATCTCATGAGATATCAATCATTACTCAATGCATTTAAAAGAGATATAGGACCCACCCTTCACATAATTAAAATCATACATATGGGTTCCATAAGATTATAAAACATTCATCATATTAGAACCCATGAAAATAATTGGGTCTCATAAACATTTCATCATATAATAACCCATGGAAAAGAAATAGGTTTCATCAAAATTCTATAATTTCATCATAACATAACCCATATAAAAGGAAAAGGTTTCCTAAACCTATTTTCATTATAAACATAAACATAAACCATCTATAGAAAGAATAATGATGGTACACTGGATAATATACATATTAAAACATAATAAAAACCAAATTTTTTTTTCTTTGATGAATATAAATTCTACAAAAAGATCAATAAAACATTCTTGATGAAAATACCCTTTTAATTTTGAAATCATTTCATTAAAATCTAAACACTTTCCAAATTTAAAAGAAAAAAATATATTTAAAAAAACATGGAAAGCTTTTAAAGGAAACCTAAAATAAATTATTGTTCATAATGATGTAAAAAATTCATTCATGTTGTACATGTTAAAATAAATATTCCTTTTATATTTTTAGAAAAAGGAAAAATTGCCTTGTCTGTAAAATTACAAGAATATTCCATTTAAAAAAATTATAAAAATTAAAAAATTTGTTAAAATGTATTTAATCATTCATAAGATAATAGTAAAAATAGTCTTCAAAAAAATTAGAAAACAAGGATATGGAAGAAAAAATGTTTTTTGACCAAAGAGAGAAATAAATATTATTTTCCTTTAAACATATTTTTGGTATCTTGATTACATAAAGAGAGAAAAATGAAAGTAAAAAATTTATTATATATAAATAACCATAGTATAATAAAATACATGAGTTTAATGAGAGGTAGATCATAATATTTCATCATCAAAAACTTAATCATAAACAATCCCGATAAATAATGAGATTGTAACATAAAATTTTTAACACTTTTGAAACATTTGAATCATAAGTAACATGAAATAAATAGACTTATATTGATATTTATACCCCGTAATATTAATGATAATAATCATAAAATTCATTCATTATAATTATATACACCACACAAAAGAATCAGGTGGCGAACATGGCATGTGTCCCGTGGAAATAAAAGTGAGACGTAGCTCCCATACATGCATCGGTAACCTTTGAATCATAAGACCAATGAAAGAATAAATTTAATTGAAAATTTAAATATCATTATAATAAATAGTTTCATGATATAATATGTAAATTGTTCTGTATATATTCCTCATAAAAGAATATAGGTGCATAACATAACATGTGTATTAAAGAAGAAAATCTGTGATAAAAATATCTTACCTCAGGATCAACTTTATTTGTACAAATTAGAACATCATGAATAATAATTATAGGTTTATTATAGATATATTATATAACAAAACTCAAATATATCATATATTTTATTATTTACACATTCCCTTTTATTACCCATTTATTTACCATTTCTTGTTAAAATCACGTTTTAGGTAGTAATTGTTTCATTTTTCAAGTATGTTTGGGTTTTATATTTTTTATCATTTTACTTTGATAATGGTTCCATATTCTATAGAATGTTTAAAATGATATAAATATAATACATTATAATTAAATTTTTATTTATTGTAATCCATTAATGTTAGAGATATAAAATGAACTACACCGTTCATGGAGACGGTAGGCTATATGTACACATGGATGTTGTTTCTATTTTCTAGACTGATGGAATGAAAGAAATGAAAATATTAATTAAAATTAGTAGAATCATATTTATATCATACAAATCAAATATATTTACAAATCATATCCTCATTACCATCTATTTCAATATTAAATGAATAACTTATCATATCCCTTTGTGGTGGCGGCAGTCCGCACGTATGCATGGGCAACGTTTTTGTCTTTCAATGGATTGGAAGATAGGAAGGTAGTTGTGATATTAAAATTAAAAAGTATAATTTTTAAAAAAATATCATATACATACTTTAAATGAATCATTATATCCATCCTTTATAGGTGGCAATGGATAATGAATTACATCGGTTTGTGAGGCGATGGTCTTTCATACACATGATCAATAGTTTTACTTCCCATTTGATAGAGGAGAAGATGTATATAGGTAATTACATTAAAATAATAAAATATGATTATATTTGAGATATTTATTTTATTATATAATCATTTTTTTAATAAGATTTTATGGGTTTGGAAGAAGAAATGAAATAAAAACACACAGTTAAGAATGAAACCACTTATTTAGACAACCTCCTTAATTTAGTACCAAAATACTTCTTATCAGGGTTTAATAATCAAAATAAGACCCATAGTAAATGTTTAGGTAATTAAAGAATATTTTTTTAAGGTAATATCCAAACCAAAAATTTTATTTAATTGTAAAGGGGAAAAGAAAGGTGGTTCATTTTATAAGTGGGGGAGAGGACACACTTGGAATTTCTGAAAATAAAAAGTTATAACCACATTTTAAAAAATACAAAAATGGATATAAAATGGATAATTATTGAACCTTAGATGAAATTATTTCTAAATATGACCATAAATTTGGATTTTTACAAGTTTTTAGACCATTATCACCCTTATATTTTTATTTTTACCCCCTATTAAACCTATTTTAACCTAATTTTTTCCATTTTTACAATTCATTGGGATAAAAATTTAATTTGAAACAAATATATAATATTAATTATTATTATTATAGATATAGAATCCAATATTCCAAATTTAATTCTAAGAAGTTATATAATTTAATTTAAAATTAAACCCACAGGCACGGCGAAAAAACAATTTTCCAAAGAAAATGTTTTCAAAATTATAGAAAGTTTTAACATAAATATTCAATATAAAATTGATTAAAAAGACATAAAATATATTAATTATGATATAATTTAAATAATTTTACTTTTAAAACCATCTTAAAACAAAATTTAACTTATAAATTCTTGAAAAAATGTAGTTTTTAAAAAAATCAGCACTATTCACTATTCATTAAAAAAATTAAACATATCATAAAAATGCAAAAAAGTAATAATAAAATGTTTTTAAATTTTCATTCCCAAAAATAAATTTTTTTTTTAAAATAAATTATATAAATGTGGAAAAAAATTAATTTTATTATTTTTTCACAAAAATCAATAAAAATCATTTTTTGTGACAAATGTATTTTGGAAGCATATAAAGACTTTAACAAAAATCAAATACCTTTTTATAAGTATATTTTGTTTATATAAAACCTTTATATATAATTTTAAAAATATTTTAATTTATATTCATACTATCAAGTTTAACATCTAGGTTATAACATTCGTTTAAAATAATAATATTAATAATATATTGTAGTTTGTTAAAACTTGGTGTTATGTGTAATGCAAGCTATTAAAGAAATTAATTTGTTTTTTGAAAACAAAATATTTCATAAAATATTATGGTGTGAAATTTAAATCTTTATGTAATTATAGTTTTGTGTGATAATGTGGTCGAGATCACTGGATATGTTCAGTCTTGTTCATTTAAGTTTTTGTAGTGTTATTCATATCATATGAGTGGAATGGATAGATTTGGTGGTTTTAACATAATTTTTTTTATAAATTGATATCAAGATTGGTAGGATTAATGTATTTGTTGATAGCTCAAATTCTAAGAATTAAGTTCACTCACTAGATTTATTTGAGTTTATGTTAGTTCCATGAATGTTAGATTTGAGGAATATTATGTGATTGAACATTCCAACCAAAAATTTTCCAATTTGTATGAATAAATGGTGAAAAGATATAATTGAAAAAGGGGGTGTATATAGAAGGAGTTACGTGAAATCCTTATATGGGTAATATAATCCCTTGAGGAAACCATATGTTATATTAATCGGATAGAGAGATCAAATTATTTATAAAGGGGAGTCCAAGATAAAAGGAAACCCTCTAGTGTTTAAAATATTAAGGAGGTGTGTGCACCTAGTTCAAGGTAGAGATTTCATCCCATATAACTCAAACACTGAGGGGGAGAAAAGTTAAATTTAGATGAATCGAATCCTTTAGATTTTATTACCAAATAGCGAGGAAGAAGAGGTTATATTTTCATAAAAAGTCCAAAGGGGGGTATTGTTTAACCCCTAAGGGTTTTTGTTGGATTTATTGTCAATATATGAGATTTTTAGAACCCTAAAAGATCATGATTTGTAGGTCAAAATAATGAAAATGTTTAGGAGGTATCCAAATTGGGTTTTGGTGTTATAGGATTTAGTAACAAAGAGAATAAATTTGGAAGCGTAGTGTAATTAAATAGACTACCATATCATGTGAAGGAAGAAGAGTGTTTTGAAGCTACTGGAGAATAAATCTACACCAAAACTCCTTTGGTTTCACTCTGTAATGATATTGGTGGTAATATACTCTAGTTTATATGCCTTAAATTACCATATTTATTTGAAAAATAAAATTTAAAAGAATTAGTTCCATGCCACAACATGATATTACACCACATCTCATCAGATTGAGACAAACTCTATGCCATAGTTTTAAATAATATATGGTTACAAAACTTTTCATCACCAAAATTCAGCTACGTAAGGGTCATTGATTTCATGTTGAAGGTTTCTACATCATAGAACCCAAGGCTATATTGTAAAGGAATATTGCATAAAGTTAATTCTAAATCTATATAAAGGAATATATCATCTGACTATAAGATGGGACTCATGTGTATAGGAATCCTCACAAATACTAAAGTAATATATGGGTTGAGTAAATTTTCTTACACTATCGTGTATTTTTATAATCCATACAAATTGTCACTACCTAAAATTTTATAAATAAAATTCCTTTTTTAATGAATAAATGCCTTACTATGTAATGTAGTTATTTAAAATGCATGCACTACTTTGATTATTTTTTTTCCATAGAAAATATAGCTGGTTGGATTTAAAAGTCCATTAGGCATCTTAATCATTGATGATATATTCATTTTATAATGATCATTAATATTATTATATATATCAAGGGCTATAATATAGTCTAATTGACATATATGGAAGAAGTGATGGCCTCAACCAGTAGGATAATACCCTATGAATCCAAGTTAATAGATATTTTGAGGGATATTGCATAATTGGGCTTTGACCTTGACCAAATCCAATATGACATTCAAAACTAAAACATAAACAAAATCATTTATGGGAGAATATCAACCTTATATAGATATCATCTCAAACCATGTTCATTGAACCATGCTCAGAAAGTACCACCATATCACACCAAGACCTTAAGGTGTATGCTAGTGTAATAATGGGTTATGTATATAGACCCTAGTACTATGATGTCTAACTAAAAAATAACTTTTTTTCTTAAAAAAAATTTAAGCAAAAAGTGGGAAATTGTTTTAGTTCAAAACAGAAAATCAACTGGCACTAAAAGAAATAACAAAATTATTAAAATCAAGATTAATTCTATTAGAAAACATACATCTATAAAAACTCCCATACAAAGTAGGGGCCTCCATATCCATGTCATCCATGATTAGGTCTTCAAAATTATAGGCCATCTTGTCCTATGCTTGGATAAATTCTTTCACACTAATCCCCCTCTCATTGAAGTCATGCACCAAAATGAAAATATTCTTTCCAATTTAAGAACAATGTTCTTTTTATTAAAATAATGATTATGTTTGACTCTTTTCATTATTAATTTATATATAAAAATATATATGATTTGATAAAAATTATATTTTGATACGTAGAAACCAAAACTGTATTTTTGGAAAATACATGGTTTTAACACTCTTTTTGAGAAATTAAATAATTTTTAAATAAATATTACTTTCACATTATATAATTAATAACATATATTTATTTATTTAGAAATCATGATATAATTTAATGAATTCCAATGTAAAATTTATAAGGTTTAGAGAATTATTTTTTGAAAACATTAGTATTTTTCAGTAAATAAAGATTTTTATTTAAAATTAAAGATTCTCTTATCTATAAATTCCTTTTGTAAAATGTATATTATTTTTAAAATTATCACATTGAAATTATACAATGGTGATTTTTATATAATTTTATGAGAGTTGAATTTTTTGGAAAATATTAAATATGGTATAAATATATGGTATATATTATTTCATCATAATAGAACAAAAGAGATGTAATAAATTCTATAGAAGGTATCTTTGAACAAACATATATTTACCGTTTAAATAAATTTGTTTCTTAATTGATTTAATTAATTTTAAAAATATTTAATGAATCCTCCAAAACTTATGTTATATTTTAGGGTTTTAAAATCAATTATTTATGAACATTACTCACTTTCACATCACTGGTAGTATTATTTTAATATACTAAGTTCTTAGATTTAAAAAATATCAAAAAAATTGGTTTAAAACATGGAAAAAAATACATGGTAAGGTATGTATATTTGATTATTTTATCATATGGAGTCGAAAACTTAATTTTAAAAATTAATAAATAATTATTCTCACTTTTTCTATAAATACCCACCCAAACAACCACTCATATTCACTTAAAAATTATTAAACACAAATTTAATATATGTATTCCAATATAAATAACTCCCAGGGAGATCCAAATATCTTAATAAGCTCCTCCTGAAATTTTAGAATCACCCACTCAAGTTAAGGGATTCTCTCTTCCTCATCTTTATTCAAGAACTTTCTTGTATAATTCTATTTGATTTTTGATTTTTGATTTTTGATGTTGGAATGGGTTTTAAAAAATAAAATTTATTGTATTTATTATTTCTAAGTAATGATATACCACATTTCACCCACGCTAAACCCTTCCTTGAATCATTATATTCACAAGTTATGTTATTGAAATTATCCAATGATTTTCCATAAAAAACATTTGTATAGTGAACACCCATCCATGTTTCCACTCAAGGGTATCCACCAAGATATATAAATCCTTGATTTATTTGAAACATTCATTTATGTAACCCATTGTCCTTAATCATGGTATCAAAAGTGATGAAACACTCTCTTATATTATATAATCAACGTGGCACACAAATTCATATACATAATATGAATATAACGGGTGGGACTAGAATTATATAGTAATCCAATGCATTGGATAATGTTGTTATCTCATTATATATAATATATGGTGAATTTAAAGTTGTCCTATGAATACTATATTATTATTTCTCAATTTTTGGACTTGACTTGTGCTTATGATGTCATGTTTTAGGTTATTTTCACATTCCTATGTTTCCTTGGTGTTATTATCTTATATCATGATTTGATGTTCATGTTTACAATTATAACCACTTTTATGTCACCTTGATATCTATCTTGACTAAAAAATTTTACTTTCATCATGTTATTATTTGATTATTACCTTACTGGGATTTATATATCATCCCTTTCTTATCTACATCCCCAGGCTATCCAATGCAATTTTATAAGATCAAAGGACTTTAAGGGAATGTTATGGGAATTATAAATAATGTTGTTGTATCCCTATTTCATGTTATGGTTTAATATATCAAATTATCGAAATAAACTTTCAATTTTTATCTTTTTGGATTATATCATGTATTTTTTTCATGTAATAAATCATGAATTAATGTATATAAAAGATATAGGATTCCATATAAATGAATTTTCAAGGTTGTGTAAAGGTTATAACCACAGTTATTTTATTTACATAAATTTAACACAAACCTGGTTTAGGGTAAGAAGAGGAGACCATGCCATTGAATCTGAATCCATTCCATGGAGGATATTTCATGAAGTTAACTCCAACCTTACACAATGGTCATCTAGAGTTTTAGGCCACTTGTATGAAATTTAAGAATTTATCTTATATAAATGCATTTTATACCTAAATAAAAGTTAATAGAGATCAATTTTAAGGTGTTATTTAATGAGTTTCAGGCTAATAGGAAGTTCTTTCATAGAGGAAAGGGGTATTCTGCAATCATGTTGAAGATAATATGTCTATTCCATAGAAATATCTTACGATTTAGAGGGTGCATTTTTGGAATAACGGATGAGTTGATGATTTCCAAGTCTATAGGTGTCCACACTATAAAAAATGGATTACATCACAATTAATTTAGTGAATCATAGGAGTTTTAGGAGTTCATGTCATGATCATGAGATAGCGATGAAGAAGTTAAAAACATTAGATTTGGGTATTTGGTCAGATACAAGAGGTTACACCATATCAAAGAAGACCATGCCACAATTTTTGATTGAGATATCATTATGTGCTATAGTTTATTGTGTTACATCATGATATAGGTAGGAAAGGATATGACTACACCAGGGAATTATAGACCATGATGTAGCCAAATAGTTTTTCAGAATACTTGATATTCAACTAGTAGAAGTTATGCTCAATATCATAGGGAATTAACTTAGATTTAGTGGCACTAAATGGACACACCAAATTTTTGGAACACCTGGTGATATCTTAAGAAGACAAGAGGAAGTAGGATTAATCTAAAGTATTGGACTAAGTTTTGTTGGATTACAAAATTTCATAATAATTTTTAGAACAAAATGTTGAGATAGTGAGTATAGTGAAAATGTAATCTCAAAGATAAAAGGTAATTGTTATTGTGAATTAAAGAAGATAAAGAGAGATATTGGCACTCATTGATGACCTACAAAAGATGATATAGAGATCATTGTAGTACACTAAAGAAGAGGAATTCAGGGTCTATCCTAGAAATTGTCAGATGGTTATTCCATTACATATAATGTAAGGTAAATGTTTCTTATATAATGATATTTCAATAAGGTTCTGAAATGGAATGTGGATAACAAAGTCACCCGTATCTACTTAGTTCACTTTATAAATAATAGGTCATATTGTTCTTGGCCCATGAGCCAACTTGTTAACATTTATTATAGAATTGAGAAAATGGAGAGAGAGGGATTATGGGGGAAGTGATCCTAGGGTGATATTAAATCAACCCAAAACCATTGTAAGTTTAATGATCCCTTATATAAGTGATTTATCCGATAAGTAGTGACATTTAGTGATTTAGTTCATCAACACGTTGTCGATTGCTTAATCCTTTAATTAGACTATAGTGCTGAACAAAGTAAAAATCTTCATGTTCCTAGTGATTTATTGATTATATTCAGCATAACGCAATCTAATAAAGTGGGTAAAGTAATAATTTATTGTAACAAAAAATGGATAGTTGATATAAATAATAATAAGATCAATATCTAAGAGAAGATATAAATGGTAAACCTTATATTTAAGAGGCCAAGATCATCAAGGTATGTGAGTGGGTTAATGAAAAGTATTGGAATATAATAATTATAGTACCCTAATTCACCCCCAGGGTATCTCATGTATAAGACCATTTAGGGACCACAATATACTCTAGAGGACACAAAACCTCTCCCTTGATGCATTTTAGGTATGATTAGCTACTCGGGTAACGGTAGGATGTATGTAGCTTAGTTGTGCATGTAGTATGATCTTGTTTGGTCTCAATGGTATAGTGATATTAATGGTTTGTTGGTCAGAGGAGGTGTTTAGTTTTTCACCAGTTTATATTTAGTTTTTATACACATATGACTTGTTTAGATTGGTATATATTTAAATATTTTTTATATATTATTGTTTAAAAATGGTTTGGTCGAATAAAAATTAATATAAATATTTTGTGGTATATTATACTTTCATACATTCTTGTATGACTTTTTTCTACCAAGTTTATTTTGGAGATGTCTGGCATATAGATAAGTCATGTTTGATACTTGAAAGGATACAGACATTAATTATATTGAATTACAATGTGGGTAAACCATTCCACACTAGTATAATAATCCCCATGGAAACATCCTCTAGTCACTAAGTAATAATGGTTACTCCTGGGTTTTTTAAAATCCTAACTCAAGTGTCATATGGGAATCAGGGTTTGGGTGTATACACGAAATATTCTTAACCGAATTTCTTTTTATTCATCCCCATATATTAAAATAATGGGAATAAAAATAAAACATGCCAAATATTTTTTCAAATATTCAGTTTTATGAGCAAGTAAATGTTCTATAAGATGTCAATGGAATGTTGATTTTCAAGTTTTTATAGTGAGAGAATAAATCGCTATATATTTTTTAATAGTGGAATAATAATGATATAAATGTTCAAATAAATTAATTGAATTATTATTCACTGAAGTTCAATGAACTATGAAATAGAAATATTAATCATTATATTTTAAGGGTAAATATGTAATAAATTATTCCAAGAATAAGAACACTAGTGGGTAATAGAACAAATGGGAGGAAATGTTGGTCATTATACTTATAGATCAGTTTGGTGGAGAGTGAGAGTTCCTTTTAACGAAAAAAAATCCATGTTGGATTGGGGTGGTGAATGAGGTCATGATTTTTTAATAAAAATTCACTTTAATATACCTAGCCCTTGTATGGTCTACTGATCCACAAAAGATTTTTTCTATCGATAGTAAGGGTATTTCCCTCACCAACATCATGATGAAAAAAATGTAACATGTATACAGGAACAAAGTTTTCTTATAATAGATATTGTATAACTGAGTATGATTTCCTAAATAAAACTAATATCCTCATAATGTAATGATATTTTTTGTTTTTTAAGCCTAATATTATGAAATGTAATAAAGAAACAACAATATATGTATGAAACAACATCACTTTAGAATAATTATATCAACCCATGACATGAAGCAACAAATATATTACTAGTCATAAAATATGAATCATATTGACATTAAGAAATAAATAACAAATTGAACATACTTTTCCCCTCTTGTTAAACCATAAAACCTTGTGTCGGGTTGTCTCCCTTCATAAATCTTGAAATTGAAGTTATACCCACAATTTAATGATAATAAAAAATCAAGGACCATTTTCCTAGAAAATTAAATGAAGTCTCTATGAAGACCTATTTCCTGATTGATAATCATAATTTTTCAACTATAAGGATTCAAATCCATGGAAAGTATATAATATCAACTATCTTAATGTCTTCCCTTATCATAAGGAAATATTTTAATTAAAAACAAAAATAATAAGGAATTTTTACTAGTCCTGAGTAAATTTTATATTTCATCAATTTTGAGGACCCCCTAGAAACTATGAAAATACTTTATCATATGGAAATCCTATCACATGTGAATAAAGTTATGATAATCACTCATCATAAGTAATTTCATTTATCCCTAGGATAATAAAACAATTATATTGTATGTCTCATAATGACCTTCCATATCAAGTAAACATCAAAAATTATTAATCAAATATCATCCATCATAATAAACCACCTCTGATCCACTCACCATTATCTCTATATAGTGGAATTATTTTCCATAATATGTTTTGAATGGATCTCAAAAATGAAAGTATATTTATTAAATTTAATTATTAAAATTAATACAATCATCACAAAGTAAAATAATTAATGAAAATCACAAATCATGGAAAATTAAAAAACATGTCATTAAAAATAAAATAATAACTCATGAAGAAAAATAATTCAAGACATTACCGATAAATATTATTTAAAATAAATATTTTCAAAGGCATGATACAATTAAATATTAAATTAAATAATAATTCCGTAAATTATAATTCACTTGAACCCTTTTTGGACTTCAAATTATTATTTTACTCAAATAAATATATTGTATTAATATTTTCATCATTGAATAAATTAAATTTAAAAAATAATTTAAATCACATGGGGGTAAACCCCTTGTATATCCCTAAAAATGTATAAATCACCTATACACTTTTAAATAATTTCTCACAACCCATTACCAATCCCACATCCATTCTTCACTTATCTTTGGATGCCTTTCGAAAAATATCCAAATTTTAATTCAATTATTAAATATTCAAAAATCATAAAATATAAAATGAAAATAGAGTCCAAATACCCCAATACTTATACAATTGTGTGGAATCATTCAAAAACAGTCTTCTATACTAAGATGACCCTCCAGAACAAACTAATTCAAAATATATAATTATTATTATAGGAAATACTACTCCAAATATGATAATTATAGAAAAAAATAAAACTAAAATAAATTTATCATTTTCTTATATAAAGGATCTTCACTTGATCATAAGTAAAAATAGTGGCCAAAGTTATAGGATAATGGGGTTGACTTTGGTTATATAGGAGAAAAAATAAGAAGGAATAGAAAGGGGGAATGTGTCTTTTATCCAAAAAAAAGGGTCGCTTAAAATAAAATGAATTGTATTGTTTTAAAAAAATAATACAATATTTGGTTAAAGAAATAAAATGATGATAAAATCAAAGAATTTAATTCTTTTATTACTATTTTTTCTCATTAATTATTTTATTATCCTCCTATTTTCCTCTCAAATAATCAATTTTTCTCATTGACTAATTATTTAATTTTATTAAATAATCGACTTCAAACATTTTAATAACCAAAAACCCAATTTATTATTTAATATTTTTATAATTAATTAATTAATTACATTTTAATAATAAGAGTTCATTGAAAAATTAAATAATTAAAAAAATTAAATCTTAATTTTTAAATAAAATAGAATATTTAAAAAATAATAATTTACTTAATAATAAAATCTTTTTCCTTTCATCTATTATTATTTTTATCCTTGAAATAAGATTATTATGTATCATGCGTAAAAATATTAAGACATGGTTATCTCATCTTGAGCTCATATTTCAAAGTTCCTCTTATACCTACTTTTACTACCATAATACTTGAACTAATAGAATAGTCTTATCCCTTGAAATATTATCCTATAAATTCATTATTCAAAATAACCACTTAAAAAATATGTATAATTATCCATCTCTATATATGATAAAACAAGAAATATCTATCTCATACTTCCTTAGTTGATACATGTGAAAAAACTCTACATTAAATTGAATCAAGACAGAAATTCTAACAAATACATCACCCTTATGATCTAATTGACAATATAAAATATACCTTTAAACCATTATACCAAAATTCTCTGATTCTTAATTTTTTATTGTCCCAATATGAAAAATGCTCATAAAAACACATGGTCACCATTTTTACACTCTAATAATCATCACTGAAAATCAAAATAATATTTATGAATACATTAATCTATAATAAATTTCATTTAAATCATATAATATTCTTATTCATATCATAGAACAATCTAGGACACAAAATAGATGTTTCATCCACCTCCATTCAACATATTTGTGACAAACCCAATATCATATAAAAATCCTTATAATCTGACATCTAAAT
Organism: Viscum album; assembly: GCA_963277665.1. Lineage (NCBI taxonomy): Eukaryota > Viridiplantae > Streptophyta > Magnoliopsida > Santalales > Viscaceae > Viscum > Viscum album. Next base: position 1,881,594,486 of record OY728161.1, read on the forward strand.
TAATGAATGATAATATTTATTATATGAAATTCCCAGTTTTCCATGTGATCCTCCAATTCACCAAAAAATATGGCACAAATTCCTAAAGAATTTTATCAAAGTTATAAATAGTATATTTTGGGTACTTTTCAGTCTACATGTGATAGTTGATACTTTACACTACTTAAGTCCCCAATGATCGTAAAAGTCCTTTCCAAAATTAGGATGTAAATTTCATGTCAATGAATAAAAAATATCCATGGTACCCTAAAATTTTGTAAATATTTAAAAAATACTTTATTTATAATTTCATAAAATATTATTTATAAAAGGTATATAATAACAATAAAAAGTAAAAGTCTTATTAAACCAATTTAACACTAACCATATCATATATCACCCCTTTTAGGGTCTCAAAAAACCTATCACATGTTCTATATTGAGCTCATCCCATTTCCATATTATAATAGGAAGATTCAATAATGTACTCATGGATCATTGATGTTACATATGCACAAACTAATAAGTAAGGTATCAAGAAACAAATCATATTATCTCTTGTTTCATTCCCAAAAACCATAAATTTTTTCTAATGGCATTGAATATTTTGGATATTTTGTGGTGTGAAAATCATATTTATTAATAATAAATACCATATAATTTTATCTTATATATGATTAAAAATAAATACTTTTTGAGAAAACTATGTGAGGGATTGGGATCATTAAACCTGCCCTCAAAATTATTCCAACCATCAAGAAATTATCATATCACTATAAAATCATAACCAGATATTTCTCCAATATTAACTAAATCTATTAACATGGAAGTGGCGTAGACTTTTGATAAATAAACTTAATCACTTTAATAAAATCTAAATGTATCTCAGCTATCAAGCTCATAGGATTGTTTATATTTAAGGTCCCACTAGGTAATATTTCTATTTTATGTTCATGTTTTCTAAAAATGATTTCCAAAAGGTTTTTACTATTATCCTAAAAAATTATATTCATTTTTTCTCATGTTTAACTTCTTTCCAAAATTCTTTGAAAGGGATCTTTTTTTAATTTTACAAATGAGGTTCTCTTTGACTTTTCCGAAAAAAATACATAAAGAGTGTTATTTTTTAACTTATATGGAATGAATAGATTTTCTTTTCGTTAAGACACCTCAATGATTTTAATAATCCTTTAAAAGTTTACATGTTTATTTTCAAAGAAAACTTTTTCATTTGTAATTTCACATCTTTTAAAAAAAGTGATTTCAAAATGGAAAAGTTATTTTCCTCAAGAACTATTCTAAGTGACCATTCAAAATCATTTTCTATATAAGGTGGAATCCTTTGATATTACTTAACCTTTACTCGGTATATTATACAAGGATACCATCATTATTATTTCTCTATATGGTTTATTTTTATAATTAAATGATTTTGGTGAAAGCCATTCTATTTTCCATAGTGTATACTTTGATGAAATGTTTATGATATTCATTTCATTTCTTGAGTTTTGTGATGATGAATGTTTTATGATCTTGTAGCACACATATGTAAGATTTTATCTATAAGACAGGTGGGACCTATATCTCCCTCCAATTAATTAGGTAAATATTAATATCTCATGATATAACCATGGGAAAAAATTTGATGGGATTGATCCCACTATGAGAAAGAGGTGTACCCTATTCTACTATTGAAAATAGGTGAATCCTAGTCTACTATGGGAAATATGTGTGCCCTGATCTACTATGGGAAATAGGTTCATTCTAATCCACTATGGGATACTTGTGCATCCTGGTATACTATTAAAAATAGGTGTATTCGATCTAATATGGAAAATAGGTGTTTCCTGGTCTACATTGAGAAACAGGTGCATCATGATCTACCATGGAAAAATGTTCACCCTGATCTGCAATGGTAAAAATATGATAAGTCATGTTCTAAAATTTTTATATTATTGGTATTTAACCTTTAAATGTTAAATGGTTTCTCTATTTATGATAGTGAAACAATTTTATTACATGAGATTTTGGTTCTTGATTGATTTATGATAATTTCTCACTATTATGGACCATGTTTTCTAAAAATATATTGTCTTATTCCAAGACGCATGTTTATGATCTATGATAGGTTGGGTATGAACATTGTATTTTATATTCATGATAACGTTCCCTTATTCTTACCATATTATTTCATATGATCATAGTTTTATATATCATATGTATGCCCTTACCTAGAATCTATTCCCACTCTTTATTATGTTTCCTTCCCTAGGTTATAAATATTGGTTTGGGTAGGGTATGCCTATTAGGATTAATGTGTTAGTATATGTTTGTTGGATATATTGAAGATCTTTTTTAAAATAATAATATTGTGTTTCTAGTCTCCAAATTCACTCAACTATTATGTTCATTGGGTGTGTGTTTATGAAATGTATTGAACATTTATCTAAAAATATATGATATTTATGTATGAAAAGACTAGGCCATTATAGTTGATACACATTATAGCTCATGGGTGATTATGATACAGCTTATATGATAGGTTAAGCCTTGTTATAGCTCATAGGTAAGCCTGGTATAGCTTATATGAATGGTTGATACCCATTATAGCTCATGAAAAACTGGTGAGCCTGATATATCTTATATAAATAGTTGATCTCCATTATAGCACATGATAAATAGGTGATCCCAATATAGCTTATATGAAGAGCGAGGCCCATTATATCTCTCCAATACATTTGTTAATAATTATCTTATCCAAAAAATTATATTATAATTCGGTCATATAGTTATTCTGATTGAAAACATTTTGAAAGGGTTTTATGAATATGATTCTTTGAGTTTCCAAAAAATGGTTTTTATTTACTTGATATTGGTTTTAAAGAATTTATTTTAGAAAAAAAAATTATATGAAAATATTTTATTTAATACACACATAAAAACATTGCATATTAAATAAAACATTACATGGGTTTTTGTTTTTTCAGTGGACTAAAAAAAGAGGTGTTTCTTTTTAAAAGTTTTATATTGTGAAAAAAATGGATAATTATTAGAAGTGTCCACTTTGTATATATATAGGTTTTTTATGTAATATTTATGAATAAACTATCTAAAACTATAAACCTAAATGATATTTTGGAATTTAAGAAAGTGAATTACAATTTAAAGTCAATAGGATATGAAATTTTTAATGGTGGGTCCTTATAGATGGTATTAGAGAAAAGGTTGAGATAAATTTAGAGGTTATAATGTTATTTGATTGTAAGTTAAAAAACCTCTATAACCACATAGTTTATTATGATATGAAGAATTGAGGTTATTTTAGATAAATATAAAATGTTTAATAGAGGATGTCATGATTAAGGATATCTTAGTATTGGTTTTCCATATAAGGTGGTTTATTATGGTTTATTTGGTATACACACACTAAAATTTATTGGTTTAGTAAAGGGTTGGATCTAGTATAAACCAAATTAAAAATAGATGTAAATGAAAATGCAGTGGTTTTTTGAATGAGAAACCAAAAAAATGGTATTTTTTGTGAAAACTCTTATAGTTATTATTAACCCGCTAAGAAATATATAATTAACATCTTAAACCTAGTTGAGTTTTCTAATGTACCAAATAAGGAATAAATTAACCACTATGGAATTTCTAGTGATATATATCATAAATTTAAAAGTATTCAATGACCTATGTGTCGAGAATATAAGGACAAACACCAAGGAAATTAACATCAAATAACTAAATGATGATTTTTATGTGTTAAAGGGAGGAATAAAGAAATAATATTCTAAAGAAAAAGGAAGCATTAAGTTAATGCTATGAATCGGAATAAAATTCTTCCTAGTGTATCAATTGAATGTTTTAAATGTGTGTATTTTAGGTATTATTTAAATCAATTTCCTAGGGGTAATATTAAGAATAGATAAATAATACTGTATAGATAAATTCCTTGAAATTCCTAATTCTATTATAGTTTAATATGAAGAAACAGCATTCGACATATTAAAGGTAAGGATTATATCCTAGATTATGTTTTAAAATTTTTATATCTTTTGAAATGATTCATATTTTTGTATTTAGGAATGAATTATTAATGAATAAGATGGAAAATCATTGTTAATGGATTATGAATAAAATTGAGTGATTAAAGTGTCTACTTCAAGGGATTCCAGAGTTATGTAGTGGTTGATTTAGGGATGATTATAAGTTTCAATTAATTAATAATATTTGGAGGTTTTATGTAATGAAAGTACTTTTGGAAATATTTATTGAGATTTGATAGATTTTTAAGGTATATTTTACCCTAATTTGAACATGTAAAATTTTTATTTGGGGGAGAATACTCTTTTAATTTTGTGTACATAAGTTTAAAGGTGTTGAAACCTTTAAGGTTTATACAATATTATATGATTAATATTACTTTTTTGGATTTTCACCATAATTTAGTAATTTTATAAGAATTATATTAGTAAAGTTTTAGAAAAAAGAAAACTTGCCACATTTGTAAAGGTCATGGAGCTTGAACCCACAACCTAATGGGGATAAGTTTGTAATGCCAACCATTATCTTATGTGATGTCCTTATTAGTATGAAATCATTCCTTTATCACTCAAATGTTTTGATATATAATGATTAATTTGATTTTGGGAGCATATGTTTTGTCTTATAGATAACCATGAGATTGAAAATAGATTTGGTGATTAATTGATGAATGTTATTTTGGAAGAACTTCATGATTTTGGGAACCTTGTATAATTAATGTATACAGAACATTATGGAATTTTATTTGGGAAGTAAAGGTTGAATTATATTTTTTACTATGGATTTTTGGTAATTAAAGTTATTTAAAGAAATTATTAGTATATATTATAGATTATTTGATTAAGGAAAATATATTTTTGGTATGAGAATTTAAAAGTTATTGAATTTATTTGAAGATAAATGTTAAACTTATCTTGATAACACATGTGAGAAAATCATGCTAATTTTTGGGTTTCATTCTTATTCATCAATATTTTTGAATAATTAAAAGGATTTTTCTATATATAATGATTTAGTTTGAAATTTGTACATTAATGTAGAATTGTGGATATTAAAGTAGTTCTCTTTATATTAACATTTATTCATTTGGGGAAACATCTTACCTTATGCTAACCATTTAGTTGTGGTTAATTTATAAAGACATGAGGAATATATGGTTATACTTTTGGGAATTATGTGATCTGTTAGAAGTCGACTTAATTACATCAGACATGAAAAATTTATCTTGAATACTCATTTTTTTAGAAAATATGATATTGTGTCGGACATTGATTAAAGGTAGAAATTATACTCATCAAGTAAGTATATTTTACTTATGTTATTTGTCTATATAGAAAAGGAATTATTCAACTCTATGAAAAGGATATTGAAACAAAAAAAATTCATATTACCATATTTTTATATGAAATATATGATCTTTTTCACACTACTATGGTTGATGTTTTTTTTTGACTTTGTCATGATCGTTCACATTCTTGTGATAAATAATCTTTGTCAAACTCCATCATTATTTGGGAATTATGATTTTCTTACATGTCTAAATATTAAATTCTCATCACTATTATCCTATTTGGAAAACTAGTTATGTGTTAATATAGATAGCCTTCAAACATCTATTTTTATCTTATCAAGATGAAGTTTTATTAACCCTTTTTACGATGTGGGTTTCCAACAAAGGTATTTTCAAATGTCCTTCCTTTGATTTTCAAGATGAAGTTAAAATTTTAAGGACCCAATTTATTAAATGGGGTATAATGTAACACCCAAATATTTTAAAATAAGAAAATTATGATTGATAGTGTATTCTACATGAAACACTGATCTAAAACAAACCATGAAATAATATTATTTTAAATGTGATCGTTATAACCTAACCGTTAAAATGGAAGGTATTAATATTATTAAAAAAATTATAATATATATATAAATAATATATATAATTAATCTAATAAATATAATTGTTTTTATAAATTTTTATTTAATAATCACTCAATTTTTAGTAAAGTTGTTTTATTCTTCAAAAATATGGTTTCTTCAAAAATGTTTTTTATTTCTTTTTGTGAGAAAATATGATAATTTATTTTTTAAAATTTCAGAATATTTTTTTTATGAAATTTAATTAATTTTTGAAATCAGGATTTCAAAATTAACTTTGGGATAAATTTTGGGATTTTTTAGAAAATATTGATTTCTTAGTGAATAGTGAAAAATACCACTTTTTGTAAAAATGTCATTTCTTTTAAATAAATTATGTTATTTAAAAGTATAGTTGTATTTTTAATATGATTTAAATTAAAATAATTATTATTTATTTATATTTAATAAACTTAATTAAATTTGAATCATATTTATATTGTATTTTAGAATAAGTTTATTTTTGGGTTTAAAAACAGGTTTTCTATAAAACTGTTTTAAAGTGAATAATGTTTCTTTATTTTACTTAATTAAAATAAGACCTATTAAGTAATGTTTAAAATTGAATATATATATATATATTTTTTATAAATATAAAAATATTAATTTAAATTCATATAATGATAATTACAATTCATAGAGTTAAAATAAAATCATCTAATGCATGAAAACAATACACTTCCTAGAAAATCGCTCTTCCATCACGTATATGGGGTTAAATTTTAAATTAAATTATGAAACATATATGAATTTAATTTGGTAAAATGGATTGTATATTTTTAAAAATCATATTTTATATTATATAATAATTTCAACTTAATTTTTTGTCTTAATGAATAGTGACAATAGTAAAAATCTTTTATCGCTGTTAAGGTAAAATGTGTTTACCGAGGGTTAAAGTAAAAAGAACAGGGTTAAAATGATCAAATTACTTATATAAATTATATTTTATATAAATATTTAGACCTTATATTATATAATTATCTATAATGGTCTATTTTATCACCTTTATTCATAAAAAACACATGGTTATAACTTTTTATTCTCAAAAATTCCATGTGTGTCCTTTCCCCCACTTATAAAAGGAAACCCCCTCTCCTATCCTATTAACACATTAAAATCCATTTGAGTCAAAAAATACCTACCCAAATACTTTCTTTACATAAATCATCATTACCTAGATCCATTATTTTGATCATAAATCCATCCTATAAAGGATTTTGGTGTTAACCTAAGGAGGTTCCCTGACAAAGATGTATCATTATTAACAGAGTATTATTATTATTATTATTCTTTCAAATCCTTTAAATATTCTTAAATTTTTATGATATAATAAAAAATTCTCCCATATACTAAGATATTATTAAATTAATTTCACAACCTAAATACATCCCCACCTCCATAAAATGGGAAACGAAACCATCATTCATCTGTATGGAAGACTATTGCCTTGCAAACTGATGTAATTCGTTTTCCATCATCACCACTAATGGATTGTTATAATTATTGATTTAAAGTATATATTTTATATTTATAACATAAATATCCTTTTTTTAATTATTATATCACATATAAATTCTTACTTTCCATTATTTGGGGGATACAATAACGTCACTCATGTGTATGGTGGACTACCACCCTACAATGTTATGTGATTCATTTTTCACTAACACTTTACATGGAAGTTAATAATGATAATGTTAATGCGTATATGTGAAAGTAATATGAAATTATTTTGATATTTATGAAATATTTATCATTCTTAAAATATAATATATTATTTTCTTTCTTACCTTTCCACTCACTGAAATATGATAATGTCATTCGTGTAAACATGTGGACTATTGCCTCCACAAAGATATGTGATTATTTTTTCATCACAAAATCACATGGATGATATATATAAGTATATTTAAAGGAAAAATATTTTATTAATTATATTATGATCATTATGTAAAAAATTAAATAATAAATACATTATTTTCAAAATGATTGTTGAAAAATGGAAACATTACTCATGCGTACGTATGGTCCATCATCTATATGATCATAATGTATTTCATTTTTCAGAATCATATCCAATGATTAGTTTTAAAAGTATAATTTATTTATTAAATTTATGATTATTTCAGGATTATTATTCTTTATATTTTTAAATAAGGACCTCTTTGACCATATTCTTCCTACCAAAATCATTTTTGATATATGTGCTGAATACCATCAAAACTCATGAAGTGGACTTAAATGATTAAAAAACTGTATAGAGAATGTTAAATGATAAAATAAAATGAATAATAAAATTGAAAATTTTATTAATAAATTAAATATTAAACATAAATTTATTACTTTGGAAGATAAAGTATGTTCATGATGATTCAAACTCAATGTAAGGGGCCATTTTATTAAAAACCTCATTTTAAAAGGTTTTAAATATTACTTTTCTAGAAAAAATCTTTAATGTCCATATTCTTAAAATTATTTTATGGATGTTATTATATGGACATAAATAAATTTTAAATGAAATTTTAAGCCTCCTTTTAATTTTATTCAAAGGTTTTCAAAAAATAATCTTTTAATGGAATGTTTGACTTTATTTACAAAAGATAAAAGGATTATTCTATTTTTACATATACAGTGACAATGAATATTCTACTATCATTACCAATATTTAAAGTTTAGATTCATTTAAAATATTTCATGTTTTCTTCAAATAAAAACCCCCTTTCCTTGTTTCTATATATTTTGGTGTAAAAATGGTTTTTAAAAATAAAAGTGTATTTAAATATCCAAAAAGTTTTTACACATGGGTTCAAAAGTGTTTTTCAAGGGTTTATGATTAAAAGGTGAAAAAAAGTTTTATTAATGATATGTTACTTGAAAATTATAAATGATAAATTGGTATGCTTTATATTACTTATATGATGGGTTGATCCCAATTATGGGTCATGGGTGGGCCTGATACATCTTATACAATGTGTTGAGCCCCATAGCTCACGAGTGAGCCTGGTATAGCTTACATGAAGGGTTGAGCCCCATTTTATCACATGAAAAAAAGGTGATCCTGATATATCTTATATAAAGGGTTGATCCCTATTATATATAATGATAAATAAGTGATCATGATATATCTTATATGAATAGTGTGCCCCATTATATATCTCCAAATCATTTGGTAATGATTATGTTCTCTGGATAATTGTATTGAAAGTTATCTATATGTTTTTTCTAATTGAAAGGGTATTGAATGGGTTTTATGAATACGAACCTCTAAGTTTCCAAAAAAAATTCTTTACTTATTATGGGTTTTAAATATATTAATTTAGGAAAAATGGTGTGTGTTTTCATGTAGAAATATTTTATTTCAAACACTTAATGAACTTTGAAGACAAAGGTAAACATTACATGGGTTTTCATGTTTTTCACCAAACTAAAAGATATATTTTTATGACCCTTATTGATCTTTTTGTGCTCACACCATGTTTTTAAAATGTTTTTCATAGGGTTTAAGGATGGTTAAAAACAAAGAACAAGTAAATTGGAAAGTCAAGAATATTTTTAATGAAATTAAAACATGTTTCTTTTTAAAAGTTTTATATTGTGAAAAATGGATACTGATTAGAAGTGTTCAATTTGTATATATATGGGTTTATTATGAAAGTGTTATAACCTTACTCTCTAAAAATATAACCCTAAAAGATATTTGGTAATTTAAGAAAGTGAATTCCAGTTTAAATTTTCTAAAATATTTAATGTTTAAGACTTGTTATTTATAGGTATCTTCTATTTTTTGTTAATATGAATAGTAACCATGAAAAAAATTATCTACTCGATAAAGGGTAAATAGTATAAAAATAGGTTAAAAATAAGTGATATGTCCAAAAGTATTCATCCTAATTATTATTGGATGAATATAATTATACCCTTATCACCTTACGATCTAAATGGGTTTTTTAGTGGATACTTTACAATGAAAATGAAATATATAATATTTAAATAAAATAAAGTTAAAAAATGTCACTCTATTAGTTTTAAATATGTCTTATGTGTCCATATTCAGAAAAAAGAAAGATATGAATGAATATAAATTTCCTTTTTGAGAATAATGAAATTATTTTCATGATAGAAATTTATTTATAATATTTAGTAGTTATACAATTACATAAAATTATTATGCAACGCCAAGGATGTATTTCTTTAATTAATAAAAAATAAAATATATGATTTCAAAAATATTAAAGGTAATTTAAATTGGGATATTTATAGTGTTACATGACATTTTGGATAATTATTACATATTTGATAGATTTTAAAGGATTTTATTCAAATTCTAACTTTTTATTTATGACATTTTTGTCAAATTAAGCGAATGGTGTCTAAATTGGAAATAATTATATTTTAGGAATGTAATATTTTATTAAATTACATAAATTAATAAAAAAATAGGATAATGGGGATAATATATTGTATAAAATATTATATATTTCCCATTTATAGGCTATTTAGAACCATTTGTCTTGAGAATGGATTTAATTCATTTTAATCTTTTTAGAATTCCAAGAGCATCCCTCCCCTCAATTATAAAAGGGAAACCCTCCTTTATCTACTTCACACCACATTGAGCCTTCTATCTCAGCCAAACTATAAAAAATTCTCATCTCCACTCCCCTACCCACATTTTAGAGACTTTTTTCTTCCCAAAATATCAACCCTAGAACCCTTATGAGGTTATCTGAAGGAGTTGTTTCAAAAAATATGTAATTGTTATAACCAATCAATTTCTTGTTAATTATTATTTTACCTCATATAACTCTATTATATTCATCATAAAATAACAAATTAATTATCCTAAATATAATAAAATTTTATCATTATTATTAAACCACCTTTATTCACCCTCTTTCAATAAATTGAAAGTGAAAGAATCGCTCATGCATACATATAGCTTACCATGTCCACGTAGAGATACAATTCATTTTCCTTAACCATCTTTCACTAATGGTTATTATGATAGGGTTAATTTTTATATATTATATTTATGAAATATTTATACTTATGTAATGATAATATCATATCTACCTTCTTACCTTCCAAACCATGGGAAAATGATAATGTCGCTCGTGCGTACGTGTGGGCTACCACCCCTACAGAGCGATGTGATTTGTTTTTATTTCCATATTAAATGTATGGTAATTGGGAAGGATATAATGAATAAATATTATATATATTATATAATAATTATTCTTCAAATTTTATTTATTATTTTCCTTTCTTTTGTTTCATCCTTTGAAAATGAAAACAGTGTTCATGTATATGCATGGCCTACCATCTCCATGAATGGTGGGATAATTTTTTCTATATTTATCTTATATTAATTACTATAAATATTAATATCATTATTAAAAAAATTTAAATGATTTAACCATGTCAAAAATATAATTATCAAAACTATCGAACCAAAACATACATAAAAAACGAAGCAGATATCACCCGATATAATGATTTTAATCAATAATTATTAACAAATGGGTGATAAAACGTTATAAGTTAATATTATATTATATTATATATATTTTTATTGTTCTTTTATATATTTATAATAAATTTATATTCATTATATAGGAGGTCCTAACATGAGTAAAGGAAGTCTAACCTAAGGTAATGGATTTTCGTCTCACTTTTATTTTTGTGAGACACATGACATATTAACAAATTGTATATTTTATGTTGTATACATACTTCCCAATAATGTATTTTATGAAAGTTATTATGAATATTATTGGTATTAAAATATCCATTAAATTTTATTTCCTTCATGAGTATCTTGATTCAAAAGTTACCAAAGTAGTAAAGGATTTATGTTACAATCTCATTGTTTATTAGGATTATTAATGATTAAGTTTATGATGAGGAAATATTATGATATACCTCTCAATAAACTCATAAATTTTATTATCCTCTCATTATTTCTTGAAAATATATGTTTTCATTTCATTTTCCTTACCTTATGTACTCAAGAGACCGAAAATTTGTTTTTAAGGAAAATCGACCTTATTTATCTCTTCGGTTGTAACCTATTTTTCTTCTATATCCATGATTTATAAAAATATTTTAAATAAGGTTTACATTAATATTATTCTATTATTATTTAAATTAATTTTTAACTATGTTTGAATTTATAAAAAAACATCTTTTCCTTTTCCTAATGAGATAATTTTTTGGATTTATAAAGAAATATGACAAGAATATTTTTTAACCTTTATGGCATAAGAAGAATTTACATATATCATGAATTCTCAATGCTTTGAATATTCCTTTATAAGTTTTCATGGTTATATTAAATGAAAATTTATTCCATAAATTTTTTAAATTCTTATATTTTAAATAATTTATTTCAAAATGTAATAGATATTTTCCTCAAGAATGTTTTAATAATATTTTATTAGTATTTCAATTCATAAAAAACAACAACCCTTGATATCCCTTATGATTTATTGGGGATGTGATCAAATGATAACATCATTATTATTTATCTATATTTATTATATTTATGATGACAATATTTATATGAAACTCCCTATTTCTCCACTGGTTGTAATATGATGAAATGATGAAATATTTATGAAACCTATTTTTTTACATGGGTTATGTTATGATGAAAATTTTATGAAACCCATTTATTTTCATGGAATATGATATGATGAATTTTTTATGATCTTTTTTAATACAAGTGTATGATATTCGTTATGTTATGGTTGGGACCTATATCTCCAACCAATGCACTAGTTAAATATGGATAAATCATAAGGTAAATATGATATGTGTAAACCTAATTTAATGTTCACAATTTCATGTGTGGAACTAATATTAATGTTTATAATATTAAGCTTGGACTTGGATTTCATGTCCTTATATTTATGTGTGGACCTGGATTTCATGTCCATATGATTATTTGTGGACCTAGTTCCTTGTCCATAAGTTTATGTAAGGGCCTAATTTCTTGTCCTTAACTTTATGAGTGAACCTATTTTTATTTATAAATGTTCAAAAATTAATAATCTTATTTTTTCACTACAAAGTCATGAATTATTCCAATATTATTCTCTCATGTCTCATTTCCTTTAATACATTTATGATTCATGTCTTATGAACTTACAAGACTTATTATATGACTCAAGATTATGATTTATGATATTCTTGTTAGGAATTTCAAATGTTATTATCATTACTCATACCCTTATGGTCACGTTATACTCAAGTGGTCATTAATTTATCCCTTGTTTACCCTTACTAAGAATCTGATCTCACCCTTTCTTAGGATTACTTTCACCATGTTATGAAGAATGGTTTTATAAATGATATCTCTAATAAGGGTGATAGTTATGAATTAATTAATAGGAGAATATTATGATCTAGTTTTTCATGTGTCCAAGTTTCCAAAGATACTAGACCTATAGGATTCTTGAATGGATCATAATGATATGTAATGAATATTTATCTAATGAGAATTCATATATATGTATCAAAATTATGGGTCACTATAGTTGTTAATGAAACAAGGTTTAGTTAACCTTTGGAAACTAGGATGATAAAAAATAAGAGAGAACCCTGAGAATAAGTCTATGTATTGGAAAATATCATAAGGTTTTGGAAATGATCATGGATGGCCTAGGTTAAACCAAATGATTCATATATTTAAAATAGGGTATCTTCATTTATACATCCAACGAATGATTTTTCATAATTAGTTGGTTTTACACTATGATTATTATTGCTCACACTATAATTTTTGTTTTTAGTCAATTGCTAAAACCTGAAGGAATCATGTGAAGGATGAATGTGATAGCCAATAAAACAACCATCCTAATTAGAAACCAAATGGATTAAAATATTAGAAGCAATATCTTATGAATATTATGAATCAACTCTCTCAATCTATTAGTGATAACATGGATCATGTTGAACTTATGAATGCACCATAAAGGTAGAAACATGTTATTTAATCTTTTATGTGACAATTTTTGTCATCCTTTAATAGGTATTATGATCCAATGGTTCCTAAGAAATTGATAAATATTATAGAAAATATATTTATCATTCTTAAGTGCTTAGATAATGAAGAAGTTTTCCTATATGTTTATCATTTAGAAAGAAAAGTAGATCAATGGTGTAATATTATTAAGAATACAAGGAAAGATGTTGAAATTGAATCCATAGGATGGGATTTTTTTAAGGGGATATTTTTCAATAAGTACTTCCATTGTATTCTATGTACAAAAATATAGAAGTTACTCCTTGATCATACGTAAAAGGATGATGAATACATTTTTACCTCCAATGGCCCGAAGGCCTTCATTTTTTATTGATTTTTGTTAATCCACCTTTTAAGGGGAGAGGTGGAACCCTTACAAGGCATGTAGGTGTAAGTATTACATGGCCCATAGGCCTTAGAGGAATTCATTTCCCATAGGATTCAAACATTACATACAACCCAGACTAACTACTTGGAACTTCTCCACCCCAGCATCTTCATCGTGAAATCAGCTCTCCACCTTCGCATGGCTGTTCGGCTAGGAATTTCAGTGCATGCACAGGATTATACCGATGGCAGGTGTCATACCCTCTCATTCTTGCAATCTGTTTAGCTTCTGCTGTGGTGAAAGCTCCTTACTCATCCTCCTTATAGAGATTGTTCCTTATAGGTTGTCTGGTTTGCATCTGCACTTAAAGGTGGCCCGAAGGCCTTGAGGTGGCCCTAAGGCCTTACTAACCCAAAGGCCTGGGTATCCTGAAGGCCTTAAAGGACCCAGGAACCAAATCGGTGGCCCAAAGGCCCAAACGGGGGCATATTACTAGCTGCTACAGTTCCAAACAGTGACTGTTATAATTCTTGTTGCAGTATTGCACAGTTCCCGCTACAGTATCTGCTACAATAACCCAGAAATTATGCCTCCGCCTAGATTTGATCAGTTAAGGTATGATTTAATTTTAATCATCAATCATAAAATAAAAATTTATTTATTATTCAATTGTTTGAAACCAATTCATAGAAAGTCATTATTTGTAAGGGAGTTTGGAATCTATGAAAAAATCATTAGATATGCACTGAAAGTGGAAATAGAAGCTAAAATCCATCAAGTTTCTAGTGATAAAAAAAGTAATATGGAGATTCATGGAAACTATAGTGGTTTTTCACATGAAGTGAAGAAAAATTTTCAACCTCCTACTATCAAAAAATGTGGAAAGTATAATTCATCTGAATTCCTAAAAGGAAAAAAAATATGTTTCATGTGTGGGAATCTTGGCCATCAAGAAAATTAATGCTAAAATGGTGTGAAGAGTCAAGTGAGTGAAATGAATATAGATAGAGCTCAACAGTATACACCACTCACACTTCAGTTCTATAAATGAAAATAGTTTCGTAATTATGTCAATCAATTACCTAATCTAAGGGATAATGAAGCTAATAATCCACAAAAACCTATAAAGTCAATAGAGAAAGGGAAATATTATGCAATTACAATAGTTTAAGTGAATCATGAAACTTAGGGAGAGATTTTCCTCCACTCTAGAATTAGGGATTCCATCTTGATGTTTTTAGGAATAATATATATGAAAATATTATCATTTAGTTAAATTTGATGTGATTCTAAAAATTGATTAGTTATCCCGACATATACTTCATATAAATTTATTGAATTAGAAAATCATATTTGATATTCTGAATCAACCTATGGTTATCTATCAGTATAAGGATGAACTTGAACCTCCAATCAAAATATTTTTGTCTAAACTAAGAGCTTATTTAATGAATAATGGGTGAAATATTTTGGAAGAATGTATGATTTTTCTGTCACTTTATTTTTGGAAATTATTAGAATATATGATCAAGGTATATAGATTTTGGTATGAGACTTTATGAGTGATTAAAAATATTGTTAATTAGATCATGGGAGAATATGAGATCAAATCATATTTGGGTTTCCATCTGGGTCAGACACATTTTTGAGGAGTCTTAAGGTTAACTATTTGTGGAATGGATTATGTTCAAATTTGGATGATATTATTTGAGGTTAAAGTATGAATTATTATACTGGATAACCTGTACTAATCATTTTGGTTTTGGTAAATATAGAGAGATATAAGGAAATAATTGTCATTATTTTATGTATCTTATGGTCCATTAAAAGTTAATTGTAGTGCTTTGGACATAAAAAAACATCTTCAATACTTTTTATTTAGAGAAATGATGAGTTTATGGGTAAAATAAATTAAAGACAAAGATTCTAGTTTTCATAAAAGTATGTTTCCTTATGTTTTTATTTTAGTTGGTGAATTAATTCATCAAATCTTGGAAAAAGTATCTTTAAAAAATTTTCTTATTACCTTTATTTTTAATGAATTTATGGTCATTTTACCACCTTTTTAGTTTATGATTTTTTAATCACTAACTTCTTCATGATCATTAAACTTCTTGTGAACAATGATTTATAGATATTAATATTATTATATGACTATATTTTTACTTCCCAAATTTTTTTTCCTATTTTTAAATTGAGTTGGGTGTTATTCTATACAAACTTTATATTTTCCTTTCCCTCTTTTCATGAGGATATTTCGTTAACCCTTTTATGATTTGGGATTTTACACAAAGAAATTTTCAAATGTCAAACCCATGATTACCAAACAAAATTTCTAGTTTTGATAAAGTAATTAATTAAATGTAGTATAATTTAAAACCCAGATATTTTCTTTTTAAAATAATAACATTATGTTTGAAATCGTATATGACATGCAACATCGAACTTAAACAAACCATGAAATATTATTATTTATATATGAATGTTATAGCCTAGACATTTAATAGGTAGGTATGAATAAGATTAACTAATTGATGAAATATATAAAAATATCCCACTTAATATAAATTTATTTATTAATGCTTATGAAATAAGAATTCAATTTTTAGTAATGTTATATTATACTTAAAAAATAGATTCCTTTAAAAATGATTTTTATTTATTTTTGTGAGAAAATATTATATTTAATATTTAAAACTTTTCAAAAAATTATCGGATAATATTAACTATATTTTTTAAATCACCATATATAAATTATCTTAGGGTGAATTTTTGTGATTTTTCTGAAAATATTAATTTTCTATTGAATAGTGAAAAATACTTATTTTTATTGAAAATTGTATTTTTGTTTCATGCATGTAAAAATTTCCATTTTTTAAAAAATTATTTCAATGTAAAATTATTTATATTATATTTTAAATAATCCAATTAAGTTCGTTGGAATAAAGTTTATATTTTAATTTGGTATAAAAACTTTTTTTACATATAAAAAGACATTTTTCCAAAAAAAAATCGATTTTATAAGTGCAACGTGTTTTTTATCTTTAGTAAATTAAATTAATCACTATTGGTTAATAGTGTTAATGAAATTTATATGTTATATATTCTTTAAAATGTTTTAACATTAATTTAATATTTTTGTAAGCATAGGATATGAATAAACTAAGTTTTATACTTAAAAATATATTTTTCTAAAAAGTGGTTTTCGTCATGTATTGCATGCTTATTTTAAAATTAATTTCTTATAATTTTATAAATTTAATTTGATAAAATGTATTCTATATTTGGAATAAAGAAGATAAAATTTAATAAATATTTCCCTTTTATTTTTAGTCAATATGAATAGTACCTGTGGTGAAATTTATCACCTCAATAAAGGGTAAATATGATTACATTAAGTTATAAATAAGTGATAAGGCCATAATTTTTCATCATAATTCTTATTTTTTGAATTTAATTATACCCTTATCCCCTTATTATTTAAATTTATTTGTTTAATGGACACTTCTCTCTGAAAATGATGGATATAATATTTAAAAGTTACAAAGTGTCACTCTCTTAGTTTTAAATATATCTTATGTATCCACATAGGAAAAAAATAAACATAATAATGAATATAAATGTCTACGATGAGAATAATAAAATTATTTTCCTAACAGAAATTTATTTATTATTATTATTAATTATATAATTACCTTAAATTCTTATATAACGCCAATGTAGTGTTTCTTCAATTAATATAAAAATAAAATATATGATTTTAAAAATATTAAAAGTAATAAAAATGGGTGTATTATAGTTTTATATGATTTTTTTGGATAAATATGACATGTTTTCTAGGTTTTAAGGGATTTTATTCTAATTTCAACTTTTTCTGTCGAATTAAGTGAATAGTGACTAAATTAGCACAAAAAATATATTATGAAAGTAATATTTTATTAAATTAATTAAAATCATATAAATATTAAAATAGAAAAAGTAAGATAATATATAGACAAAAATCTCATCAATTTCACATTTATAGTCCATTTTGAACAATTTTTCTTGAGAATTAATTTAGTATATTTTAATATTTTAAGAAATTTCAAGAGTTATCCTCCCCTCAATTATAAAATGGAGCCCCTAATTTCTCTTATTCACACCACATTGAGCCTTATATCTCAACCTAAATCTAAAAAAATTATACTCTCTACTCCCCTATACACATTCTATCAGTGTTTTTCTTCCCAAAATACCAACCTCAGAGACCTTAAGAGGATATCTAGAGTTATTTCAACATAGAGGTAATCACCTTAACCAATCACTTTCTTTTTAATTATTCATTTAAATCCTATAAATATATTATATTTTTCTATAAAATACTAAATTTTGTATCCTAAATATAATGAAAGTTTATTATTATTATGAAAACACCTTTATTCGCCCTCTTTCCATCAAAATTAAAAGAGAAAGTATTGCTTATGAATACGTACGACGTAGCATCTCCACATAGTGATACAATTCTTTTTCCATCACCATCATTCATGGATTATTACTATGATGTGATTAATATTTATATATGATATTAAGGAAATAATTATTCTTCTATAATGATAATATCATATCTACCGTCTTACCTTCCAAACCATTGGAAAACGATAACATCGCTTTTGCGTACGTGTGGACTACCACTTCCATGAAGCGATGTGATCTATTTTTCATTTATGTTTTACTTAGATATTAATAAGTAAGGATTTAATGAATATATATATATATATATTAATAATGATTCTATAAAGGTGGGTTACTATTTACCTTTAGTTTATTCCATCTATCAAAAAATAAAAATTACATTCATGCGTAGATAAGGCCTACCATATTCAAAAAAGGTGTAATTCAATTTTCTATATCCATCTTCTAGGAATGACTCTAAACATGTATATAATGAATATATGTGATATTTATAACATGATTAATATTATTTAGATTATTGAACCTATGAAAAAACTTGGATTTATTACACATTAATTCATGATTTATTACACATAATATAATCCAAGTTATCAAAATGTCTAGTGTATTAGGGTAATTAGTTGCATTACATAACAACTTAAAACATGGGGTACATCAGAATTATTGAAAACTTCTATAACATTATCTTATTATTCCATCATTCTTAAAACTACATGGGATAACGTGGGGACAAACATAATAAATGAGTGAGTTATAAATCCTATTAAGGGAATAAACAAGGAAAAACATAAAGAAAGTATTCCATGTTAGAAAATAGGCATTTCAATGGGACATAAAAGGTATTATAATCATAAAAATGAACAATGAGGCATGATATTTCATTATAACATAAAGGGCACATGGGAATGTGGAAAAAATTAAACATGACATCATAAGCATAACTCAAGGTTATCCACAAAGACAACATAACAAAATGTCCTTAGGATAACCTTTTTCACACCATATATGGAATCTCATGAGACTAAAACATTATCCAATGCATTGTAATGATATCTGGGCACACCCATAATAATCATATCAAGTACATGCATAAGTGTTCCACATAGATCTTATAAATAAGAACATATTTAATCACATTTAATTTCAATATAATGGAGTTTGTATTATATACATGTAATTCCCTGATAAAAGAAGTATAAGTGTTTAAAGTTGAACATGTTTGATAGGAAATGGGTATGGGTATGGGTATTCACTACATAATTGTTGGGCACACAAAATCACAGTGAAATTTTTGCAGAATAATGGGGGGACATAAATGTTCACAGGATTGTATAATGAGAGTTAAATGGGGTCTCTCATCATTTATAAATAAAAAGGGTATTAAGAGTGATATTTAATAACATATCCCAATATTAGGAATTGTAGGTAAATGGCATAAAATAGTGAAGATTCTTGAATAAAGAGGACAAGGAGAGGATCCCTTACCTTGAGAGGGTTATTTCAAAAGCTTGGGAGGTGCTTCATGGGATCTTGGGGGAACCTTGGGAGGAATCTAGAGAGGGTAGGCTAGATAAATGATGTGATCCAAGGTTTTTTAGTGAAGAGGAGGGAGAGATTTGGAGGGTTTTTAAAGAAAAATAGAGGAGGGTTCTTTATTATTAACCAAACTTAGGTTTTTGAATCTATATAATAAATTAATCAAAACCATAAACCTTACCATGGTTTTTTACCATGGTTTCTATAAAATTTGAGTGGTTTTAATTATTTTATAATTACAAGGACAGAAATTATTAAAATATTACCCATGGTGATGTGGAAGTGATCCATGTTCCCAAAGAAATGATTTTAAAACCTTTAAATATAATATAGGTTTTGGAAAATTCATAAAGAATTTATAAAATTAATAAAATAAAATAAAAAAATTACTTTAAAGGGGAAAATATATTTGGTATTGGATACTTTTATATCAATTATTACATCACTTTTTAGTCATTATGATGTTATAATAAACACCATATATTTATACCGTATTTAATTTTTACCCATAAATTATATTGTCTTAGAAAATTATGAAAATTAAAATTTAGATAATTTTGACATGATTATTTAAAAAATTATATTTATTTTCTCGAAATAATTTTATAAATATTTGAATTTCCACTTTTAAAATAGAATCAAAATTTACTAAAAATGATGGATTTTTTTACAATAACTATTTTCGAACCCTTATAAAAATTACATTTTAAATCATAAAAATTATATTATAATTTATATTTAATAAGAATTATTTAATAAGAATATTTTATTAAAATATGATTTATTCCAAAATCCCATTAATTAGTCAAAATATGTCTTTATTAAAATTTCATATTACCCAAAAATACAATTTTCATTTTATCGTATCAAAATCAAAATCATTTATAAAGTAACAATAATAAGAAGAAAATATATTAGTTATTATATAAAATATAAATATTCATATTATTAGGTTCATGATATATAGTCTTTTATTACACCAAAAAATTCCCTAAGGGTAAGGTGTGTAATGGAGATTTATATGGGGTGGTTCAGCATACATGGTTTGGTCCATGATCTTGATGAGCTTTAACTTATCTCATAGATGGTTTCACTTGTTATTTAGTTATTGGATCTCGTTTTCATATTGTTCAATTGAGAATCCCAGTGATGTTATCTCCCTCATAATCTCATATAATTAGACTTTGTATGGTATTATCCTACTGGTCGATATCATCACTTCCTTTTTTGTGTCAAATGGTTTTACCAAAACCTTATATTTATACTAATCATATGATCACTATTTAATAGTTATATTATCAATGGTTATGATTCTTAATGGTCTTTTAAATCCTATAGGATATAATAAAACTAATTAACTGATTTTTTTATAACCATAATACATAATAGGGAATTTATTTCAATCACAAAGTGGATTTTATTTATAAAAGTTAGGGTCATTACAATCTTCCCCCTTTCAGAAATTTCACCATATAAATTTTTATTTCACACACTAAACACGATGATGGTAATTATGTTTCATTGCCTCTTCAAATTCTCATGTAACTTCATCAAACTTGTGGTTTCTCTATATCACTTTGACCAGGTGTGTTGTATTATTTTGTAGAACTTTGTCTTTATGATCTAATATCTTCACCGGATACTACTCATATAAAAGATCATTCTCCAATGGTACCACCTATGGATCTAGCACATGTAACGGGCATGGTATGTACTTCCTCAAGAGGGATACATGGAACACATAATGTACTTGAGATATTTTAGGTATGAGTGCTTGTTAGTAGGCCACCGCTCTGATGTGATCAAGGTTATCAAAGTGACTGATGTATCCTATAATAATATTTCCCTTATTCCTAAATATCATGACTTTATTCCATGGATATATATAGAGGAATACATTATCTCCAACCTCATACTCTAGGTCTCATCAATGATTGTCACCATAGCTCTTATGTGGAATCTGGTCATCCCTAATGTGTGGTTGAATGGTCTTGACCTTTTAAACCATTTCCTCATCCATTTCATGACCCATTAGTTTATATTCACAAACTTCATCCCAGCATACAGGTGTTATGAACCTCTTCACATAAATGGATTCATGGGGATCTATTTTGATACATGATTGGAAACTATTATCGTATGAGAAATTTACTAGAGGAAGTTGTTGATCCCATCCTCCTTTTAATTAAATTCATCATGCTCTCAACATGTCCTAGAGTTTTTGGATACTCCACACAGATTGGCCCTTAGTTTGAGGGTGATAAGTCATGCCAAAGTCCAACTTAGTATTTAGACCATTTTAGAGACTTTTCCATAACTTGGAGGTAAATATTGGGTATTGATCAGATACAATAGATAGTGGTGTTCCATGAAACCACACCACTTATCTAATGTATATCCTTTCAAGTTTATTTAGTAGGAAGTCCTATCAAAATTCAATGAAGTGATCAATATTTATAAGATGATCCCACACAACCCATATAACATTAATTCTTCTTGATGGATTCGTAAGACTGGTGATAAAGTCCATGGTTATGTTTTATAATTTCCATATAGGTATGGGTAATGGCTGCATCATTACACTGGATTTGTTTCATTTCAATCTTTACTTACTAACATAAAATACACCTTGATGTATATTCTTTGATATCCTTCTTTATACTGACCCACCAATAGCATTCTCAAAGATCTCGATATATCTTTGTGCTTCTTGGATGGATAGAGAAGGTAGATCTTTTTGAATCATCCAACATCTCCTTCTTTAATATGGGATTTTATGGTACACATAGTCTTGACCCAAATATTACAACACCTTTTTCATTACTTTTATACTCTATGGATTTACTTTTCCTTATAAATTCCTCCTTCTTCTGAATCTTTGCATCATCTCTTTAAGAATCATTTATCTTATCCATAAGGGATGGTTGAGAAATCATTTGTGAAAGAACTCATGATTTCAATTCTTTTATTATTCCCATGTCCAAACTTTTCAAGTAAAAGAATATAAAATCCTACTAAATTCTCATAAATTATAAAATTTCTAGATCCTTTATAAAAATAGCATCCACCACATTATTTTCTTTTGCAAGATGGTATTGGATTGAGCAATCATAGTAATTAATCATCTCAACCATCTTCATTGGTGTATATTCATCTCTTTATGTGTGAATATATACTTGAGGATCTTATAATCCCTATATATTTCACACTTCTCCAAAAGGAGTTAATGCTTCTAGATTTTCAATGCAAAGATTATTACATCCAACTCCATAAAATTACTTGGGTAGTTATGTTCATGAAATTTCAATAGCTTTGAGGCATAGGCTATCACTTTTTCATTTTTATTAGTAAACAACCCAATCCCTTCTTCAAAGCATCATTGTACACCACAAAAATCTCCCCACTTCTAGGATGCATAAGTATAGGTGAAGTGATAAGACTATTTTTCAACTCCATGAGTATCTATTCACATTCATTATTCCAAAAAAAACTTGATTCCCTTACAAGTTCAATTCGTTATAGCATTTTACAATCCTAATAAATTTCTCACAAATTGTTGATAATACTCAGTAAATCTAATAAAAATATGTATATCTATCACATATTTTGACCTCATCCATCCTTTAATTGCATATATCTTGGAAGGATCCACGTATATCCCATTACTTGTGATAACATGCCCAAATAATGAGACTTACATCAACTAAAACTCACATTTTTTTACTTTTCATAACACTTATCCTTTTGTAAGGTCTTTAGAATAGTGCTCAAATACTCCTTA
This sequence comes from Viscum album, assembly GCA_963277665.1. Taxonomy (NCBI): domain Eukaryota; kingdom Viridiplantae; phylum Streptophyta; class Magnoliopsida; order Santalales; family Viscaceae; genus Viscum; species Viscum album. Next base: position 1,881,618,552 of record OY728161.1, read on the forward strand.
TACTCATCCTTTCTTTTGGATCATATTAGAATATTTTCTATAAAGACTACTAAAACTTTATTGAGGTAATAAATAAATAATCTATCCATCTTTTCCATGAATATTTATGTATCATTGGTGAGTCTAAATGTAATTACTATAAACTCATAGTGCTCATACCTTATACAAAATGAAGTCTTGGGGATATCCTCTTTCTTCACCATTACTTGATAATACCTCGACCAAATATCCACCATGGAGAAGTATTAATCTATAAATAAATGATTTAACAAGTCATAAATCTATGGAATGTGATACTTGTTCTTTATCATGATCTTTTTTAGCTCATGATGATCAATGAAAAGTCACATTGACCCATCCTTCTTCTTGATGAAGAGGAATTGTGCACCCTATGGTGAATCACTTGGGTGTATGAGCCTTTTATCCATATTATACTATAGTTGTTTATTAATTTACTCAAGTTAAATTATATTCATTCTATATATAGTCTTGGATAATGTAAATTCCCTAGGTATAAGCTCGATTAAAATTTTAACCTCTCGATTATAATGAAAACCAGGAAATTATTTGGGAAATACATTAGTAAATTCCCTTACAATGGTCATCTCTTCAAGGATGATCTTTCTCTTAGACTCAGTCATCTTAGCTAGATATAATTTCTTATGGGTAAATAATATCCATTCATGAGATGTTTATGATAAATAATATTCTTCCTCCTCCTTACACTTGTATATAATTGGAGGACGATTGCCGATTAAGAGAGTGATTTCCTTATCATGGAAATTTATGTTAGATCTATATAACTAAATCAAATCCATACCTATAATTTAATCAAATTACACTAAATGAAGTTTAATAAGTTTTGTTGGGAAGTTCATCTCACAAATCTTGATAGGGTAAGAGTTATATACTTGGGATACAGTAATTTCCCCATTTTTCATCTTCACCAACAACTCTACTTCCATGCTTTGTGGTGGTGTTTGAATATCTCTACTAAACTTGTGTGACATTAAGGAATGTGTATAACTTGAATAAAATAGTATGTTCTCTATTTTTTAATGAATAAATAGAGTATATATCACTACTTTGTTGTTAGGAACAACCTTATTAGTTTTGTTGGAATAATCTCACCCTTGCTGCCTTGGAGGTTGTTGGAGTTTATTGTCTCCAACAACCATTGGATTAGGTAAGTTGTTCAAATAGTGTCCTTTTTCTTTGTATTTGAAACATTGAAAAATAGGCTAAGGGTGGGATAGATAATTCCTCTCTTCCATTTCATTTTTTAGTGTCTCCCATCAGAAATCTCTAGCTATGTGCCCTTCCTTTCTGCACCTAAATCATTTCCTCATCCCCCATAGAAAATTTTTTGGGTTATTCCTTTCTCACTTCGGACAAGTGGGATGTTGAAATTTCTTTTCATAATTATATTTCTCTATTACACTTCCAGAATTAAATTTCACTTTCCACTTTGTATCCCTATGATACCCTTGTTTTTATCATATCTCCATTTCAACTTTGAGGGACACTAGACAATTTCCTTATAGCTATCAAATTCCTAGATCATCGAGGCTTTTCGTAGACTCAGTTTTATCCCACCAAAGAAGTGATCGACTTTGAATTATGGGGTAATGATAAAGCTAAAGTAATATCATGAAAAAATTGTAAATTTTTCTTCATAATTCCTGATGTATTCATCATAAATCCATTACCATTTTAAGTTAGAGAGTGTGATGAAAATATTTGTTTAAAAAAATTGTCTAGAATTCCTTACACACCATCACTTTGATATCTTCCTTAGTATTCTTATTATTGATCAATTTGCACCACTTATTAGCTTCTCTCTCCATGTGATAAAAAACTATTATAACCTTCTCTTTCTCAGAACAGTATAGGATGGAGAGGATCTTGTCCATGGATTTGATCTTCTGTTTCATTATTAATGGATTGGATGATCCATTGAAATTTGAAGGAATTTTCATATTAAAGTCTCAATTTTAGCTTGTTATTTCTTAGGGGTATTTGTATATTATTCATAATTAATATTTCTATTAAAAACCTAATTCAACTAAGAGAGTATTCTTACAAAGTTCATGATTCCTTCTCTCATCGAGTTGGGCATCTCATTTGGGCAGTCATCACATTTCTCTTCACATTGGTTGTTTACTCAGTTCCTCCTATTACTGGTAATTGTCTAGAATAAAAGGAAAATTATGGATGAGTATCTTTAAACTATTAAACACATAAATGGGAATCCAATAACATTAAAAAGATAATTTATAAATGACATATATTTTCTTAACTCGTAAATTTTGTAGATTCAATATAAGTTATCCATGATCTATTTTCTAACATAGACTCTTATAGTCATTTTTTTCCCTTAATAATGGTTCATAATGAGATTTTGAACTTAAAAAAGCATATCCTCCTAAATTTTCAAACCAACTGTGAAATAGGTCCCATTTTCATGCACCAGTTCCCGATTGAGTCTATCTCAATGTGGTGTTTTTTGGATTTACCTCTAGGTACATACATTCTAGAGCCACATCCGCTTTTAATTTATAGAAAGAGATGTATTTACATAGAAACCACTTACTCTATACGTTACCAAAACATAGGTATGTTTTTTGATGTTTAGTCTTATCCTTAAGGCTTTATCTAGAGTTTATAATTCTAATCCCAAACTAAACCTCCCTCTGATACCAACTATGAAAACCCTTATCTTTATTATACACTAATTCATGATTTATTACACATAATAAAACCTATATGATTGAAATTTATAGTGTATTTGTTTTATTAGGTAAATTAAATAACAAATTAAAATAGGGGTACATCAGCATTATTGATAAACTCCTTAACATGATTATATTATTTCATTGTTCCTAAACCTGCATAGGATAACCTAGGGACATACATAAGAAAGTGGTTATCTGTAAATATCTGTAAGGGAATAAACAATTCATAACATGAATAAAGTATTACATGTTAGACAATAGGTATTTCAATGGGACATAAATGGGTGAGAATAAAAAAATGAACAATGAGGCATGATATTACATGATAATATAAAGGCAGCATAGGATTGTGGCAAAAACTTTAAACATGACATCATAAGAATAAGTAAATATTAACCACTAATAAAACATAACATAATTTTATAAGGATAACCTCTCATGCACCATACATGAAATATCATGAGACTGAAACATTATTCAATGTGCTTGAGTGCTATCTAGGTGCACCCATCATAATCATATCTTGTACATGCATAAGTGTTACACATATATCACATACATAAGAATATATTTCATCACATTTTATCCAAAAATATGGATTGTGGATTTAATACATGTATGTCCCCAATAAAATAATTATAAGTTCATAAAGGTGTACACCCTTGATAGGAAAGGATAATGGTTATTTATTATACAATTGTTTGGCATGGAAAATCATAGTAAAATTTTGGCAGCATAACAGGGGCGCATACATGTTCATAGGAGATATTGATGAGAGTTAAATGGTTTCTCTTATCATTTAGAAATTATAAGGGTCATAGTGAGTATATGGGAGAATATATTCCAACATTAGGAATTGGAGGTTAAAGGAATAAGATAATGAAGATGCTTTAATAAAGAGGAGAGAGAGGATCCCTTATCTTGAGAGGGTGATTCCCAAAGATTTGGAGGGGCTTATTGAGAGATTCAGGGCACCTTGGGAGGGCTCTAGAGATGGGATAGTAGATTAAGGAAGTTGTCCAAGTTTTTCAAGTGAATACGAAGGGTATCCTGTGTGGGTTTATATAGGAAAATAGAGGGGATTTCTTTGTTATTTCCCAAACATAGGATTAGGACTCTATATAATAAAGTAATCAAATCCAAAAACCTTACCTTGGTTTTTGCAGATTACTTACTCTAAATAGATATTTTTTCATTATTTTATAAGTAAAAGGTCCAAAATTAATAAAATATTACCCTTGGTGATGTTGAAGTGAGTCATGTTCTTAAAGATAAGATTTTAAAACCTTAAAATATTATATAGGTTTTGGAGGATACATAAAGGATTTATAAAATTAATAAAATAACCTAAAAAAATTAATTTAAAGGGGAAATATAGATTTAGTTTTTTATACATTTTATATAATTTATTACACCACTTTTGGATCATTATGATTTCATAATACACGTCATATATTTATATCTTATTTATTTTTTACCCAAATATTAAATTGTCTCAGAAAATTAGGAAAAATTTACCATTGGATAATTTTGATGTGATGATTCTGAAAATAATATTTATTTTATCAAAATAATTTTATAAATATTTTAATTTTCACTTTTAAAATATAATCAATATTTATTGAGAAATTCAAGGTCTGTTTGACAATAACAGTTTTTGAACCGTTATAAAAATTACATTTGACATCATAAAAATTATATTAACATTTAAATTTAATAATAATATTTTATTAAAATATCATTCATTTAAAAAACTGCTAATTCATCAAAATAAATGTCTTAATTGAAATTACATATTACCCAAAAATTTAATTTTTGTTTTATTGTGTCAAAATCAAAATCATTTATGAAGTAACAACAATAAGAATAAAATATATTCCTTATTCTATACAATATACATATTCATATTACTAGAATCTTGATACATATACTTTTATTAAACTAGAAAATGACCTAAGGGTAAGGTGTATGATGGTGATATTTTCATTGGGTGGTATGGTGTATATGGTTTGAGCTATGATCTTGATGATCTTGAACTTATTCTGTAAATGGTTTCGTTCAAGCTTTATTTATTGGATCTCATCTTGGGATTGGTCAAGGGAAAATCCCAGGGATGTTATATCCCTCAAAAGCTTCGATAAATGGGATTTATAAGGTATAATACTACTAGTCAAGGACATAACTTCCTTTTTCTATTTCAATTTGATTTATCAAATCCGTATATTTATTCTAATCATATGATAATTTTAAATATATATATTATCAACGGTTGTGATTCTTAATGGTATTTTAAATCTAATATGATAAAATAAAACCAAAGAAGTGTGTTTTTTTCTATAACCATCTTACCTATTTGGTAATTTACTTCAATCAAAAATGGAATTGTATTTATAACATTTAGGTTTATTATAGAACAATGATCAAAATACAAGTACCATAATTACTTAACCAAAACATACATGAAAAATGAAGCAGATATCACACAGAATGGTGATTTTAATAAAGAATTGTTCAAAAATTGGTGATAAAATGTTATAAGTAAATATTATATAGTATAATATATATGATTGTGGTTATTTAATATATTTATAATTAATTTATATTTATTATACAGGAGGTTCCAAGGTGTAAAATAGAATTCAGACATAAAGTAAGGGATTTCCATCTCACTTTTAAATCTATGACACATATTCCATATTCCACACTTTTTTCTTTTATGTCGTGTATATACTACCCATAAATGTATTTTATAATACTTATCATTAAAATTATAGGGATTTAAATATCCATCAAATTTTCTTTCTTTCATGGAGAAAATGATTCCAAATTTACTAAAGTGGTAAGGGTTTTATATTACAATCTCATTATTTATCAAGATTGTTTATGATTAAGTTTATGATGAGGAAATATTATGATCTACCACTCAAGAAACTCTTAAATTTTATTATCCTTTGGTAATTTATTAAAAATTCATGTTTTCCTTTCATATTTTTCACTTTAAGGAATCAAGAGACCAAAAATTTATTTTTAAAGAAAATATACCTTATTTCTCTATTACATCGGGAAAAATCTTTTATATCCATGTTTTCTAAAAAATAAATTATCCTATTATTTTTTTAAATGTTTTTTACCCATATTTGAATTTTTAAAAAAATATTTTTAAAATTAATCATGTGTTTGTTTTCTAAATGATGTACTTTTTGACTTTTTATAAAATTATAAAAGGAATGATTTTTTAACATATATGGCATGAACATAATTTCCCATCATAATGACTACTCAATTAATTAAATATTCCATTAAAAGTTTCCATGTATATTTTTGAAGATAAATTTTTCCATAATATTTTAGAAATTCATAGATTTTAAAGAATTGATTACAAAATGGAAAGGATATTTCACTTAAGAATGTTTTAACTATATTTTAATGGTATTTATATTCATAAAAGAAAGAACGCCTTGATATCACTTATAATTTACATGGTATATGATCCAATGATTCCATACTTATTCTTTCTTTGGATGGTTTGTGTTTATCATAATAAGATGTTTATAAAACACATTCCTTTTCTATGGGTTTTACTATGATGAAATGTTTATGAAACATGTTTCTTTCCAAAGATTTATATGATTATGAAATTTTTATAAAACTAATTTCTTTTCATGGTTTGTGATATGATAAATATTTTATGATAATTTGGCACACATATGTATGATTTTCATAATGTGAAGGGTGGGACCTGTATCTTTATTTATTTCATTGGGTAAAGATGGATAAATCATTAGGTAAATATGATATTCATGAACATAATTTCAAGTTTAAAATTCCATGCATGGACCTAGTATGCATGTCCATAAGGTTAAGTGTGGACTTTGTTTTCATTTCCATAAGTATATTGACCCTACTTTTTCTTACATTATTATTACATCATTTTAAAGATAAGAAATATAATAATGTTACAAAACCAGGATCCAAAGGTTTAGTATCTTGGAATAATTAGTACCAAACATAAAATTTACATATTAAAAATAAACATTATTTAATTACTTATTATCTAGATTCTTAGTGTCCCTTATTTACTCTTTATTATAAGTAGTCACCTGAGGATATACATCAAAAAAAGGGGGTGAGATAAAAATCCCCGTAAGAGGATTGATAAGAACATGAATAAATATAGCATGGGTGAGCAAAATCATCATCATCATAATATAAACATGGAATCATCATGTTAATAATGATATAAATCATTAGTTTAAGTCATGGAATGTCTAAATGTATAAAAATAAAACATCATGTCATAGTGGTCAAATACAACACATAGTTGTGAACAAAGCCAACATCATGTTTGTACATACATAATATATGTTTAATATCATAAAATCATATTTTTTAACAAATATAGCATCATTTTCACGCATTTTTCACCTTATCTCATGATATACATCACATTACCCAATTCATTGGACCGCTATGTAATTCTATGTGCAGCAATCACATCATAACATTTACATAATCATTCTTGCTGCATGGAATTTATATCAATCATAGACATAAAATAACCCATTAAAAATGAATTTTTTTTATTTCCTACATTAATAAATAAAACTTTGGGATTTCTAAATTATAAATGTAAAAACATTTTTTGTATTACATTCATCATTCTTGAGTGAAGAAGAAATAACTAAAGAGGAGTCCAAATGTGTTTTGGAAAGAATAGTTCTCTTGGAAAATCATTTTATTTTTCATAAATATATATTAGAAACATGTATATACCTGAAAATAAAAGTTAATAAAAATTAAATTATATTTTAGGAGTATTAAATTCATATCCACACTAAAATTTGGCACGAAAGTGGAATAAGAAAAAGAAAGGAAATAGGGTTCGAGAATCCCCTTAACTTAAGTCTGAATGCTTTCTTTACGTTAATATCTTAGATAATAAAATTAGATTCATTAATTAATAAATAAAAAACCAATTATACAGGTATTTTATTTATTATAATTTTATAAAGTTCATTTATAGACATTATAATGAGTTGTATAGTTTAATTTCTTCATTGTGAGAGTGTTCATTTCTTGGTTTTCATAATCTGTTTGCTTATATACAAGTATAGAAGTTTGTGTAAGATGAGAATAATTCTTCATAATTGAAATTATAAGTTACTAGTGAACATATAAAAGTTTAATTAGTCTAATATATTATTTTTTTCAGATATGAGGATAATTCATTAGATAAAATGTTAATGATAACCGTTTAGATTAATTTAGCAGTTTTTCAATCATCAGAAATGGTTTTGGTCTATTATTTAGAATTATATATATATATATATGTTAGTTCCAGAACATAATAACGGTTATAAAATAAATTTTAAAATCTCTTTGAACCATTATAATAGTTTTATAACCATCCTTTAAGGTGGTAAAGTAAAATGAAAACTTTTTTTCCTCGGAGGTGATAAATCAACACCACACGAATGATGTTTTAATTTTTAGAATAAAAGGGAGAGGAGAAGAGGTTTAATGATTTATTATTCCATTAACATAATAAAATTATGGTATATATAAGATATTGGAGTTATCATTACACTTGGATAAGGTTAGGATAGGATAGAATAATAAAAGGAAGGAAAATGAAAAGAAATTAAAAGAAAACAGAAGAGGATGTTATTTATTGAACTTCTTCTCCTTGAGAACCTCCTTAGGGAAATTGTTTTTTGTATTTTGTTGAGAAAAAAGGATCTTTTACATGGGGAATATTATTGGAAAGATTATTGGGAATAATTTGGAAAATATTAAAATCTTGTAATTTGTGAGGAGAAGAGGTGATGAGGGGTGGTATTTATAGGGGATGAGGGGGTGTTTTTTTATTATTCTATTCATTATTTTATTTTTTTGGCTCAAAAATATCAATATTTTGAACCTTGTCACTAAATATTTTAAATAATTAATTATAGTTATAGATTATGGGATTACATCAGTCATTCATCATTTATGACTCAATAATTCATGTATTTGTTAAATACCGTAAATTACTGTGTTTCACTATTTACCAAAAAAACAACTATTTTGACAAAATCCCAAAACCTCACCCTAATAATTTTATTATGTTTAGAATTCAAAAATACACTTCATTTCATGAAAAATAATTTTCAAAATATGAGAAATTTAATTTTTAATTAAAATCATCATTTATTTGAAAAATACAAATTTTAAAATTATAATAGATTTTATGACACTTTAAAAAAATGATTAAGGAATCATAAAAATATATTAAAATAATAATAAAATAAAGTATTAATTTATGAATTTATTTTATGAAAATAAATTTTATTTTAAATCATTATATTAATTATAAAATTGTTAATAAACATTTATATTTTACAAAAATACCAACACTTATATTACCATTTTTAAAAAAATTATTTACTTATTATATGATATAATTATATCATATTTTAATTTATAATATGACTAAGCTTTATTTATACTTTCATAAGGGAGGTTACTATTCTATTATATAGATTACTATTCATAATGGTCATGTTACTATTCCAAGGTCAAGAAACTATTCTATCGGTATAGGTTCCTTAATTTCTATGAATATTACTTATTTCATTCTTCATTTATGATAATGATGTTTTTATTAATCTCTTCATGATGTGTGTGTGTTTTATACCACATAAAATGATTATAAGAAGGGAAACAATTCTGTTGATTAAATTTTGGGTCGTTACATTCTTCCCCCAATTTGAAATTTTTCCCTCAAAATTTTGTTTTAAATAAGCAGGTGAGGGTATTTATCCTTCATAATATCCTCTAGTTCCCATATTGTCTCTTTATACTTATGGTTCTGCCATAGTACTTTGACTAGGTGAGTAGTCTTATTGCGTATAACATTATCTCTACGGTCCAAGATCTTCATCAGCTTATCCTCATAAGATAGTTCATTTTAGAACTATACCACCTCTAGATTCAATACATGTGAGGGATCTGGTATATAATTCATCAAAATGGATACATGGAATACACCATGTACAAGAGACTTAATAGGTATAAGTTCTAGTTGATGGGCCATAGCTCTGACATGATCAAGAATATAGAAGGGGACAATGCACATGGGACTCATCTATACTTTCTTCCCAAATCCTATGATCCTCTTCCATAGAGATATGTGGAGGAATATCATGTCTCCAACCTCAAACTCTAGATCTCGTCGATGGTTGTATACATAGCTCTTCTATCAACTTTGGGATGCCTTGATGCGATGCTAAATGGTTTTCACCTATTCTACCATTTCAGGTCCTATTATCTTACATTCACTAAATTCATCCCAGCATGTCTGTGTTCTACATATTTTCCTCTAAAGGGATTCATATTGAGCTATTTGGATGCTCAAATGGAGACTATTATCATAAGAGAAATCGTCCATAGGCATATGTTGGTTTAATCCTCTTTTAAAGTCTATACAATATGCTCTCAACATGTCTTCTAATTTATGAACAGTCCACTCTGATTTTCCATTAGTTTGAGCATGTTAAGTCACATTGAAGTCCATCTCAGTGTTTAGAGCATGTTGTATACTTTTTCAAAACTTGAAGGTGAATCTTGGATCTCGATCAAATACAATCGATAGTGGTACTCCATAAAGCCTTACCACTTCTATGATGTATATATGAAAAAGTTTATTCAGTGATAATTCATATTGAATTGTGATAAGAGTTTTCTTTACAAGAATATCCACAATAACCCGTATAGAATTGTTTTCTATGGATTTCTTTAGAAGTCTAGTGAAAAAATCTATGGTTGTGTTTTTCCATCTCCATGTTGGTATGGGTAATGGTTTCATTATCCCATTAGACATTTTCCTTTCATCCATCACTTTCTGAAAAACTAGGCACATTGATGTATATTCAGCAGTGTCCTTCTTCATATTGTCCCACCAATAGTTCTCTTAGAAATCTCGATACATCTTTGTTCTCCCTAGGTGAATAGAGAAGGTTTACTATATTCCTCACTCATAATATATTTCTTTATATCTATATTGAATGGTACACATAGTCTCAACCCGAATATTATAACTCATTCATAAATTTTTAACTTTGAGGATTTCCCCTTTCTCATAGATTCCACCTTCTTCTAAATTTCCACATAATTTCTTTGATTATTATATATTCTCTCCCTGGGGTATATTTGAGAAATCATTTGAGAAATTATTGATGATGTTCATTCCTTAATTATTCACATGTCCAAACTTTTAAATTCTAAGAATATTGGATCCTTCTCAATTCTCATCATTGATAATGTTGTAGGATCTTTTCTACTTAAAGAATCCACAACTTTATTAGCTTTTCTAGGATAGTAGTGGATTTTTCAGTCATAATCCTTAATAAGCTCCAACCATATTCACTAGAGTATATTAATCCCATTCTATTTGAATATATTTTTAGGCTCTTATAATCAGTATGTGTTTCACACTTCTCCCTAGAGAGATAATGTTGCTAGATTTTCAACATGAATATCACACCTGCCAACTCCAGATCATGCGTGAGATAATTTTTCTCATCAATTTTTAACTGCCTTGATGTGTAGGCTATCAATATATTATTTTTCATTATTAAACAGCCTAATCCCTTATTTGAAGCACCACTATATACCATAAATAGTTACCCACTTGTTAGAAGTGTGAGTAATGGTGTGGTGATAAGCCTCTTTTTTATCTCTTTAAATCAGTCTTTACATTCACTAGTCCATATAAAAAAAATTCCATTATGAGTCATCTTGGTTAGTGGGTTTAAAAATCACAATATGGTCTTCACAAATTTTCAACAATACCCATCTAGAACATAAAAACTATGGATCTCTATTACAAATGTTGGTATGGGACACTTTTCAATTTACTTTGTCTTAGAAGGGTATATAGATATTTCTTTATTGGTGATAACATGCCCCAATAGTGATACATCCTCCATCCAGAACTCACATTTACTGTACTTTTCATAAGGTTTATCCCTTCACAAAGTCTTTAGAATTTTATTAAAATGATCCCCATGTTCCCCCTTTCACATGGAGTATATTAGAATGTCATCTATAAAGACTACCAAAAAAATTGAGGTAATCTCTAAAGAATCTATTCATTAAGTCCATGAATATTTTTGGAGAATTAGTGAGTCTGAATGGAATCACAATTAAATCATAGGGTTTATAACTCATTTGAAAGGTATTCTTGGGAATATCTTCCTTCTTAACCTTTAATTGGTGATATCCCAACTGAAGTTCCACATTAGAAAAATACATGGCACCATGTAGTCGATTAAACAAGTCATCTATCTATAGCAGAGGATACTTGTTCTTTATCATGATTTTATTGAGGTCGTGATAATCAATATAGAGATGCATTGATTCATCCTTATTCTTGATGAATAGGACTAGTGCATCCCATAAGGAAGCACTCAAGTGTATAAAACCCTTTTATAGATTCTCTTGTAAGTGCTTCTTCAGTTCTTCAAACTCAATGGTAGTCATCCTGTAAGCAGTCTTTAATATCGTTAGAGATCTAGTAATAAGTTCAATTGGGAACTCAACCTCTTAGTTTGGAGGAAGACCAGGAAATTATTTAGGGAACACATCAGTGTAGTCCCTCCCAGTTGAAATCTCCTCAAGCATGATTCTCTCCTTTTTTTCAATCATTTTATATATATATACTTGTTCATAAGGAAATAATATCAACAATTGATATGATAAATCTAAATGATATTCATCATCCTCCTTATACTTGTACAGAATTGGAGTATGCCTTGGGATGTGAAGAGTGGTCTTCCTTTACAAATATTTGATATTGAATTTGTATAAATATTGAAAATTCAAGCCCCATATAGCATCAAACTCCACCAAAGGAAGAAAGAAAAGATTTTTTTGGGAGGTTCAGTACAAAAAAATTAATTGGGGAGGAGTTATATACTTTGGATGAAATAATTTACCCATTTTCTATGATCATAGAAAAATCAACCTCCATATTTTGAGGTGATGATTAAATAGTTATAATAATCTTTAAAGATATGAAATAATGCATAGAACCTAAATCAAATAGTAAGTTTACTATTATTTAATGAATAATTAGTGTACCTGTCACCATATCATTTTCATGACCCACATAAAAAATAGTGATGTAATTAGCTTTCCCTTTCTCTTTTGTCTTTGGTGGATGCTAATTCTGATTACCCTCAAGGATTATAGGTTTAGTTCACTAGATTGCATAGTTCTCTTGCTCTCTATAGTTGAAGAATTGAAAAATGGGTTCGTCTCCCCTTTCCTCCATCAAATTTCCTTACTTTCTTATGTATCTTCGACATTCATAAGCTTGGTTGCATTCTCTCCCACACTTGAAGCATTTCCCGTTCTATTTGAGTAAATTCCCATAATAATTCTTCCCATATTTTTGACTTGTTAGTGGTTGATTTTTCTTTCCACCTTTGTCATTAGATCTACCATCTTGAAATTCTATCTTTCCTTTCTTATCACCATAGCCAGGGGAACACTCTCCAAACTCCATCTCCACTATGAGAGCACATCTAACAAATTATTCATAACACCACAAGTATATAATTTATAGATACTTTGGAATGTGTGTTTTTAAACCACTAAAGAATTTATATATTTTTCTCTCATTTTTTGTAATAAAACATAAGACGTACCATGAAAGCTTTGTGAAACTTTCTTCATAAGTTGTGACATATTCGCCTTCTATTTTCTTTAGCTCAATAAATTCTCTATCCATATTCAAATAAATATTTCAAGGGAAATACTTGTTAAGAAATATTTTTCTTAAATTCCTCTCACTCCATATCTTCAGTTTATTCCTTCATCTTGGTGTTCTCAATCAATTCCCATCATTGATAAACCTCTCCATCTAAAAGATAAATGGATAGAGTCACCTTCTCTATCTAAATACAGTGAAGCACATAAAATATCTTCTCCTTTGAGTTGAACCACTATTTCATGACTAGTGTATCATAAGATCCACTAAATGTCGGTGGTTGTTTCTGCATAAAAGACTTGATAGTTAGTTTCCCCCTCTTAGGTGAAGGAGGAAGTTCCACATTATTTAGTTTATTTTTCATATCTTGAGATAGTTGGGTAAGTATCACCATGAAATTTTGAACTCCACCTCACAAGGCATTAGGTATGTCATTTCTTCATTTGATTCACTATCCCTCACATGTATTTTTGGCTTTATTTCTCATAGTTCCCAACATTTTCTAAAATATAAAGGGTTTCAACAAAACATAAGTCAATAAGTCATGAATAAATAATTTATTCCTTTTTGAAATTAACTCCAAAGGAATATCTTGTTGTATCCCTATGTTTATCATTTTTCTAAAATAAATATTCTTGGGTGATTACATATACTTAGTATAGTACTAAGGGTTTTCACAAATGTTCTCTAATCCTAGATCCCAAATTAACTTAACCATGATCTGATACTAACTATAGTGACCTTGTATTTTTTAAATTACTATTACATTATTTTAAAAGTAAACAATATAATAGTGTTACAAAACTAGGAACCAAAGGTTTAGTGTCTTGGAAAAATTAGGACCAAATGTTACATTTACATAATAAAAAATAAAAAATATTTAATTTTTTATTCACTTGCTTTTTAGTAGACCTCATGTACTTATTAGTATAAGTAGTCACCTGAGGATATACATCAATGAAAGGGGTGAGCTAAAAATCCCTATAAGAGGATAGATAAGAATATGAATCAATATAAAATGGGTTAGAATAATCATCAGCATCATAACTTAAACATGGGATCATAATCATAATTTTTAGAGGAATGATTAGATAAATTCATGGAATGTTGCAACATAAAAAAATGAAACAACATATCTTAGTGGTCAAATACCACAGATAGTTGTGAACAAATATAGCATCATGTTCACACATAAAATATGTGTATAATAATAACATGATCATTTTGAACAAATCTATCATAATTTTCAGACATATTAAAACTTATCTCATGAGATACATCACATTACCCAATTAATTTGAGCGCTATATAATTCTGGGTCCACCTGTCACATCATAACATTTACATAACCATGCTCGCCACATAGAACAAATATAAATCATAGATATAAAAGAATACATATAAAATTAATGGGTTTTATTTCATAAATTCATGAATAAAACTTTGTGATTCCCAATTTATAAAGGTAAAAACATATTTTTTATTACATTCATCATTCTTGAGAGAAGATTAAACAACTCAAGAGGATTCAAACTGTGTTTTGGAAAGAAGAGTTATTTTTGGAAAATCTTTGTATTTTTCATAAAACCAGATTATAAACATTTATATCCTATAAAATAAAAGGTAATAACAATGAAATTATATTTTAGGAGTATTAAATGCACATCCACATTGCAATTTTTCATTAAAGAGGAATAACCCAAGAAAGGAAATTAGGTTCAGGAATCCCCTTACCATATGTTTGAATGCTTTATTCACTTTAATATATTGGATAATAAAATTAGGTTAATTAATTAAAAAATAAAAAAAACTATTATACATTTATTTTATTTATCATAATTTTATTAGGTTAATTTATGGCCATTATGATGATTTATAGAGTTCAATTTTTTCATTCTGAGAGTGTTCATTTATTGGTTTTCACGATCAGTTTGTTTGTATACAAGTATAGAAGTTTATGTAAGATGAGAATAATTATCCAAAATTTATATAATATGTTATTAGTGAACTTATATAGGTTTAATTGGTCTTATATATTATTTTTTTATATACATAAGGATGATTCATTAGATAAAATGTTAATGATAACCGTTTAGATTAATTTGGCGGTTTTTCGATCATTAAAAACTAGTTTTGTTTTATTATTTAATAGTATATATATGTTAGTTTCAAAACATAAAAAAGTATATAAAATAAATTTTAAAATATTTTTCAACCATTATAATGCTTTTTTACCATCCTTGAAGGCATTAAAAGAAAATAAAAAAAATCATCCTCTAAGGTGATAAATCAACACCTCACGGACGATGTTTTCATTTTTAGAACAAATGGGAGAGGAGAAGAGGTTTGATGATAGATTATTAAATTTATATAATAAAATTAAGTTATATATAATATATTATAGTTTTAATTACACTTTGATAAGTGGAGGTGATTATAGAATAATAAAAGAAAGGGAATTGAAAATAAATTAAAAGAAAATGGAAGAGGATTTTACCTCTTGAACTTCTTCTCATTGAGAACCTCCTTAAGAAAGTTGGAATTTATGTTTTTTGAGACCAATGGTTCTAGGATTTGGGGAAGAGTATTGTAAAAATCATTGGGCATAATTTTTACAAGATTAAATGCTTGGAAGGTGTGAGGAGAAGAGGTGATGTTAGGGTATTTATAGGGGAGGAGGGGGTGTTTTTTTATTGTTTTATTCATTATTTTATTATTTTGGCTCAAAAATATAAATATTTTGAACCTTATCACTTAATATATTAAATAATTAAGTATATTTAAATATTATGGTCTTAAATCATCCATACATCATCTATCACTCAATAATTCATGCATTTGTTAAATACTATAAATTATTATATTTCACTATTCATCAAAAATTCAACTATTTTATAGAAATCCCAACAATTAATCCTAACCATTTTTTAGAGAGTATAATTCTAAAATGGAATCCATTTTATGGAAATAATTTTTCAATTATTATTAATTTATTTTTTACATAAAATCATCATTTATTCAAAAAATATCAATTTTGAAAGTATAACTTATTTTATGACACTTTAAAAAAATAATTAAGGTCTCATAAAATTATCTTTTTTTAAGAAGGTGGTTCCTTAGTCAAATATCAAAGAACAAATTATTATATAAATAAAAAGGGGTTATATTAGTCTGAAAGATGGAATATTTTTACAATACTTCTCATAATGAAGAAGTAAATCAAAAGAAAGGTCATCTAGCTTGGTTATGTCATCGTTAACTCCCTTATTAGCAAGACCATACACAACCATGTTCACTTTAGGAAAGGTATGAGTGACAATGTAGCTGATCTCCATAAGTGAAAGGAGGCAGTTCATCCAATGGGTTGTAAGCGGCAAAGAAATATACATCACACCATTCAAAATAGCCTAGACAATACTGGTTGAATCACTTTCAATCCAAATATTTTTCCAACCCTTTTTCTTAGAAAAAAAATGGCACGGATCACACTCATAATTTCAATTTATAGAGATGAGGTGATTCCATAGTAGCCAAAGAAGCATTTGAGACACTTCCCAATGTGGTTTTTGAAAATAACACCACTGCCTGAGGGTGTTGGATTTCCTTTAGAAGCATCATTAACATTCACTTTAATCCAACCTAGGAGAGAGGATTTCCAAAACACTTCAAAATTGCATCTAGGTTGGTGATAGATTCTGTCAATCCAAAGTCATCAGAGAATCCCAAAGTCTTTAACAGTATTATCACAATTATCCTTCTGAATCAAAGAAGCTTCCCGAATGGTGATGAGAATTTTCATCCGACCTTCATCTAGACTGGATGAGAAATTATTATAATGAAGAGAATTCATATCATACTATATCACATGGTGAAGCTCAGAAAAAATAGTTAAGAAAAGATTCTTGATTTTCTGAGAAGTTTCTATATCTACACAACGCTTTAGTTGAGATTTGATTGAATCAATAAGTAATCATCTCCAAAAAAACATTTTGAAAATTTAGTTCCAGGGATTTGAAGCCATAGAACAAGACATAAACCTATGGTTAGTATCTTCTCTATGTTGTTTATAAAGATGACACTTCGAGAAAAGTTTAATCCCTAAATATTGAATACAAACGTCAGTGGGGACTCTTTATGAGCAATATGCCAAACCAAAGTAAGCCTTGGGGGCATAATCCATGGTTTTTCAAAAAAAAATTAACCAATAGAAATTATTATTATAATTTTGAAATTTGTGGTTGTAAAAAATTTTGGAGTCTAGGATGTCATTATGAGAAGGTTAGTATATTAGGAAATCCTTATAATTAGAATAGAGAAAATTTTTAATAACATGAATAATGTTATCAGGAAGATTGAAGTTTTGAGAATTTAAATCATCTTTGATAGTACAGTTCGTGTACTCTAATAAATGATTGGGAGGCAGCATGGAGATTAAAGGAACACCAGTCCAGTTGTCCAACCAAAAGTTCATGGAACAATTGGTAATAATCATCCATATAGAGTTAATCATAATGTTGGTAATGGATTTCCTAATGGATGGACAAATATAAGAGCTAATATAATTCAAATTTCATTTCTTTAACTTGTCCAATAATATTTTTCTGAGAAAAGAAATAAAATCAGAGTTATTTTAAAGTAGGTTCCAAGTGATTCTGGCTTATAAAGCATAAATAAAGATTTTAAGGTTTTTAGTTCCAAGGCCTTCTTTATCTAAATGATCACAACAAGTAGACCAAGGAATGGTCACAAGTTTCCTTTCAAGAGTGATTATGATCCAAAAAAGGTGTTTTATATAAAGATTTATTTTCTTAAGGAGACAAGTAGGCCATTTGTAACCCATCAACGAGTATACCATTTTAGAGACAATTATAAATTTAATAAGATAGATTTCGCTAGCCATGTAGAGGGTTTACCCTTCCAAGAGGAAATTTGATAGAGGATTTGTTCAACAGTGTTAGAAAAGTAACTAGATTTAGGCCTTCCCCAAAAAATGGGTACACCGAGATAAGTAAAAGTGAAGGATCCTTATTTGATACCTAAATCCTTGATAATATTACCTTTTTTATTAGAAGAAAATAAATTCCCAAAGAAGACAAAATATTTTTTCCAGCTAATGGTTTGACCAGAGATTTCTTCATAATGTGATAGGGAACTTTTGTGACTTTGAATATATAGGACCCCGAGACACCCTGAGAGGGGAGGGGTGAATCAGGGTGTCAAATTTTTCTTCTTAAAGTTGTGGTTCTTGTTTACACATTGGTAGGAACTACTTAAACCTGTATAATGGATATGATCGGCAATGAAACATTCACATGCAAATAGATAACACAACAATTTTACTTGGTTCACCACTAAGGGCTACGTCCAAGGAGCATATGCCGATAAGTTTCTGGTCGTACCAAATTCCACTAATCTTCACTAGTTGTGGATTACAATGGTTCGGGCACAGTCACTCTTCACCAGGTTCACTGCCTTTACAAAGGTCCAGGGATAGCTCACTGCTTCCCTCGGGTCACGAATGTTGACTCCCCCTAGCTTACTACCCTTGGTGAAGTTACACTCATTTTATAGACGTGAAGGTCTCTTCAATAGATTTTCATTGAAGTATTTGTCTCTTGTTAAGTATGAGACTTTTCTTGCATCAGAGTCCTGAGTTGATGCTCCTTTGTATTCAACCTTCTACTTTAGTGCAATAACTGAATGCACTATATATTTTTCTTCTCTTCCTTTGATTCTCAATACTAACACCTGATTGTATTGATATATTCCCCTCTTTCTGTGCAGATCTGAGTTTAGTTGCACGAACCGTTCTTCTTCTCTTCCCAAAGCACAATGAGGATGTTAAACATTAGTCATGTGTGTGTGGTACCACTTATCTTCATAAAACCAAAATTTTCACTATTCTTCCATCTCTGTAAATGAATACATCATTTGTTGCACCAAAGTTATCGGGCAATCTCACGGCATTCGTGCAGCTCCATGAAGACGGGCAAGCTCCAACAACACCCGGTGCTCTTCTCTAATCCTGGCGCACAAGTCCCAATATGGCGTGCAAGTCTCACTATGGCGCGCAAGTCTCCGGTGCACAGGTCCAAACTGGTGTTCAAGTATCACCAAACCACATGAGCGAAACTTCCTTCCTCAACTTCTAACCCGCGCGACTTACTTCCTTTCTCTCACAAACTGCCTTGGGCGCGCAGCCAACAACTGGTGTACAGCTTCAGATAATGGCACGCAAGTCCACTTACGCGACCACACAATACTTGCACGACTTCCACACCTACACGACGTGAGCTCTGATTTTTCTAAGTGTTGAACTCCGTAGGAAAATAGGAGGGGTGGTCTAGTATTTATAGTCAATTTGACCACCCTGAGCGACGACGCGCAAGTCAACCATCGGCGCGCAAGTCTCGGCGCGTAGGTCTCTTCCCCTGCTAGTCACTTGCGCGACCAACTTCCAAACTTGCACGAACCAGTTTCCTTTGCCAAATTTTGATCTTATGATCTTGAAAACCCATAGACGTTCAAGTTCTCAAGCTTCTAAGTCATTGGCGTGCAAGTCTATTTCACGGCGCGCAAGTCACCTACGTGACCTCACCAAAACTTGCGCGACCCTTATTCCTCTGCCAACGTTCTTGAATCAAACATAGATCATTGACCAAAACTCTTGAACTCGACATTCCATCATGAAATCCCTTTTGTCAACAAGTTTGTATGTCGTTTTTTTTATTTTTCAACAAGAACAATCACCTCAAAAACACTTCTTATTGATGATTTGAATCCTTCAGCAAATATTCTATTGTCAGCACAAACTCCACTATCGTGATATGTATTCTTTGTAGGAATAGCTTTATAACCATCATCTTCTGATACAATGTGATGTGCATGGTCATCTCATAATTTCAATCTCTGCATGGCCATCTCAGAAGTCCAATCCCTTGCACATTGTCTTCTTCTTCAGCCGTCATTATCTACTTCATGCAAAGAATATGAGTCAATTCTTCAAGAAGTCTCTTGCATAGTTCTCATGAAATCATGAGTAATTGCATGGTCTTCATCAAAAACCCATGGGTCTCATGAAATAATGAGGAATTGCATGGTATTCATCAAAACCCATGGTTCTCATGCAATAAGGAGGAATTGCATGGTCTTAATCCAAAAACCCCATTCTTCATTAATCATCCTCAGATGGATTAAACCTCACATTCTTCATTGTTGTAAACAATGTATCAACTTTGACACATGTTCTTTGAACTTTTGATCAGTACAACAATTGTCTGAATTATCATTCCTCCACTTAATCAGAGTACTTCTTGATCTCCATCATTTTGATCTTCATTGACAATTATTGACAACAAATACAACCTTATACACAAAGTGGTTTAAACAGAATATTCCTTTTATCTATTTGTAATAAAAGGATGATGTAATTATCATATAAATGATGTGTGGGAACATTTAAGTTCCTATAAGCCTGAATAGGTTTAATCATGTTCTGGTCGACAAGTCGAGTGGGAAATCTACTTAAATAATCTTCCATGATTGAATAAAGAATGAAAAATAGGGTATCAATTTGTCTCACTCCCTTAGTCAATTTAAATTAACCCTTAGGGTAACCATTGACAAGGATGGATATGGTTTCCATTTTGAATAAATAATTTATTCTACTGATGAAGGAATCATTAAAACCAAAACTCTAAAGAACCTTGAAAATAAAACTCCAATCAATGGTATCAAAGTCTTTTTTATAATATCAAGTTTAATATCAATATTTCCTCCCCTGGTGGCTTTGTTTAAAGTGTTAGTGCATTCAGAGGCAAGACAAATGCGATCTTGTATAGACCTACCCTTGTTAAATCCAAATTGATTACATGAGACAATTTTATTTCTTATAGCAGTAATTCTATTAGTAATAAGTTTCATAATTCTTTTGTAAAGAGTGTTATTAATAGAAATAGGTATAAAGAGATGAATCTCAAAATCATTGTCAATTTTAATAATTAAAGAAATAAATTGTGCCTTAAACCCATGTGGAAGGGAAACAATTCCATTGATAATATTTTGTTTCATTATAATAATTTTATGTGTTTAGTTGGATTTCATGTCTATAAGATTATGTATGGACCAAGTTTCATGTACATAATTTTATGGGAGGACATTATTTTATCTCCTTAAATTTATGAGTGAACCTGTTTCTATTTATAAATTTTCACAAAGTTATAATATTATGTGTATGCCATAAACTCATGTATTATCCCAATATTATGCACTCATGGATCTTGTTATTTGATTTCTTTATAATTCATGTCTTATAAACTTCCAATATTTATTCCATGACTCAAGATTATAATATATGATATATAGGGTATGATTTTCATATTTTAGGATCAAGTTCTCATACCCTTATGCTCATGTTATACTCAAGTGACCATTTCTCTCCCATGTTTACCCTTACGGAGAATCTGATCTCACCCTTTCTTATGTTTCCTTTACATAGGTTATGTAGAAATATTTTAGGAATTAAAATTCTAATAAGGGTGTTAATTATGAAGTAATTAATGGGATACACTTATAATCCAATTTTTTATGTGTCCATTTTTTCAAAGATACTAAACCAATATGATTCTAGAATGGATCATTATAATATTTAATGAATATTCATATAATAAGATGTAATATATATGATGAGTAGTATGGGTTTATATAGTTGGTATAAGAAAAAGGTGTAGTTAACATTTAGAAACAAGGATGAGAAAACATTAGTGAGAACCATGGGAATACTTATAAGTTTAGGATAACATCCTAAAATTTTTGTAATTACTATGGATGACCTAGGTTAAACCAAAGGTTTCATAGATTGAAAATAAGGTGTATTTATTTAGACATTAAATGAATTATTTTTCATAATTAGGTGGTTTTCTACTATAATTATCATTTATAACACTATGATTTTTAGTTTTAGTCATTGGTTGGAACCTGAAGGAATTGTGTGATCAAAAAAAATTATGCCCAATGTTTTTACCATCCTCATGAGAAACCAAATGGCTTAAGAGCTGGGATACAATATAATATGATTTTGCTCACTCAAGTCTATCAACTTATTGGTGGTAACATGTATCATTTTGAAATTATGATTTCACCAAGGAGGGAGAAACATGGTATTTAATCTTGTATGTGAAAATGCTCACCATCATTCTATGGGTCTTATGATCTACTATTTTCTGAGAAATGGATTAATGCGATGGAAAAGATATTTTATGTTATTTAGTGAAAAATCATGGAAAGGTTTTCCTAGATGTTTATCATTTGTAAGTAAATGTAGATTAATTGTGGAATATTATTAAAAATACATGAAAATAGGAGGAAATTGAGTCTTTGGAATGGGATGATTTTAAGGGAATATTTTTGAGTAAGTACATCCCTCATATTCTACGTACAAAAATGTAGACGGAATTATTTGATCTTAAGAATAAGGGTGATGAATCCATTGGTAATTTTGAGGAAAATATTACCAAACTCATAAGGTATGTTTCAGTTTTAATAATCATCCCTAAAAGAGAAATTAAGCAATTCTATAGTGGTTTGAAACCAAATCTTTGAAAGTAATTATCTATAAGGGACTTTGGAAGCTATGAAGAAATCATTCAATGTGCACTGAAAGTGGAAATGTGATGTGGAAACCATCAATGTTAATGTGAAAAGAAAAATAAGATGGATCTTTATTGAAAATCTAGTGGTTTTTCAAATGGAGGGAAGAAAAAATTTAAACCTCCAACTTGAAAAAAATATGGGAAGGAGCACTCAGGTGAATTACTAAAAGGAAAAATAAGATATTTCAATTGTTAGAATTATATATATATATATATATATTAAATTACTATCAAACTGATTTCAATAGGATATTAAATGAAATTAATAGAGATATAGCTCAACAAAATAAATCACTCACACTTTATTGATATAAATGCAATGATTTTGGGAATTATGTTAATCAACTCCCTAATCCTAGGGAAAATTAAGTTAATAATCCAAAAAACCTATGAAGTCAAAGATAAAATAGAAAGGTTATAAAATTACAATTGTTCGAGTGAATCATTATAGTTAGGGAACATGTATACTTCCCTCTATAATTTATGATTCCCTATTGACACTTTCATGAATAACCCCTATAAAAATATTATCCATTAGTGAAATTTGATGTGATTCTGATCATTGATTATCTCTTCCTACATAGATTCCATATAAATTTATTGAATAATGAAATAATATTTGATATTATTAATCAATTTATGGTCATATATATATGCAAGGATGAAATCAAACCTCTAATGTAAATATTTTTTGCTATGATAATATCTTATTTAAGGAATAAGGGGTAAATTATCTTTTATAAGCATATTTTATTTTATTGTGGCTTTATTTTTGGTAAATTATTAGTATATATAATCAAGGTACATAAATTTTGGTATTATACTTTATGAGTGATTAAAATTATTGATAATTAGGTCATGGGAGTATATGATATTAAATCATATTTGGGTTTCCATCTTGGTCAGATGCATTTTGGAGGAGTCTTAAGGTTAAATATTTATGTAATGGATTATGTTGAAATTTTGGTGTTATTATTTAAGGTTAAAGTATGATTTATAATATTATATAACCTATACTAATAATTTTTATTTTGGTAAATATAGAGATAAAAGGAATGAATTTTCATTCTTTTATGGATATTATGATATGTTAAAAGTTAATTATAGTTCTTCAGGTAAGAAAATTTATCTTGAATACTCATCATTTGGAGAAAAGATGATTTTATGGAGGAAATAAATTAAAAGAAGATATTATACTTTTAAATTATGTATATTACCTTATTTTCTTAGTCTATTTAGTAAAAACATTCCTCAAATCTAGAAAAATTGATCCTAAAACAAAGATTTTTCCCTATTAACTTTATTTTTGGTGAATTGATGGTCTTTTTCTCACCTCTTTGGCTTATGATTTAGTGATCACTAACTTCCTCGTGATCATTTGAATTATTGTGATCAATTATATATGGACATTAATTTACTTTAATGTCTATATTTTTACTTTCTAATAATGTTTTTCTATTTTGAAATCGATTAATGTGTTATTCTATATGACATTCGTATTTTCATTCCCCTATTTTCAAGAGGATGTATCATTAACCCTTTTTATGATGTGGGATTTCCACAAAGGAATTTCCAAATGTCAACCCCATGATTACCATGCCAAAGTTCAAATTGTGAGGATGAAATTTATTAAAGGGGGGATAATGTAACTCCTCAAGTTTTTTAAGAATAATATTATGTTTAATATTATATATGACACGCAGCACTAAACCTAAACAAACCATGAAATATTATTATTTAATTATGACCATTATAACCTAGTTGTTAAATTGGTGGGAATAAATAAGATTTATTACTTTATGAAATATATATAAATATCCCACTTAATATAAATTTATTTATTAATTATTAGTAAATAATCATCCAATTTTTAGAAAAGTTGTATTATACTTAAAAAATATATTCCCTTAAAAATGATTTTTATTACTTTTTGTGATAAAATATTATATATAATTTTTCAAACTTTAAAAAAATATTTCATTAAATTAACAATATTTTTTAAATAAAAATATCAAAATTATCGTGGATTGAATTTTTGGGATATTTCTGAAATGATTGATTTTCTAGTGAATAGTGAAAAATATTATTTTTTATTGAAAATTGTATTTTTGTTTCAACAATGTAAAAAAGTTATATTTTTTTTAAATGATTTAAAAGTAAAATTAGTTCTCTTTTATTTTAAAAAATTTAATTAATTTCATTGAATAAATATTATGTTTGAATTTGGTATAAAAACATTTTTTATACATAAAGGCATTTTTTTTAAACTATTTTTATGTGCGCAATGTGTTTTTAATCAAAATAAATTAAATTAATCACTATTGGTAAATTATTTTAATGAAATTTATATATTATATATTCATTAAAAAAATTAACATTAATTGAAAATTTTTCTAAGCATTGGATAAGAATAAACCAAGTTTTATGATTAAAAATGTATTTTTTCTAAAAAGTGATTTTCACTGTGTATTTCACATTTATTTTAGAATTAATTTCTTACAATTATAGAAATTTAATTTTATAAAACATATTCTATATTTTGAATCAAGATGTTAAAATTTGGTAAATATGACCCTTTTATTTTTTGTCAAAATAAATAGTAATCATGGTAAAATTTATCGCCTTGGTAAAGGGTAAATCAAGTTAATATTGGTTAAAACTAAGTAATAAAAAAATAATGCTTCATATTAATTATTATTGGATTAATTGAATTTAACCCTTATCACATTAGGTTAAAAATTTATTTGTTTAATAGACGCATATCCATGAAAATGATTGACATATTATTTAAATCATAAAAATTTACAAAATTTTACTCTCTTAGTATTAAATATATATTATGTGTCCACATAGTGAGAAAATAAAGATATGAACGAATATAAATGTATATTTTTAGAATAATGAAATTAATTTCTTAATAAAAATTTATTTATAATCTTTTTTAATTATAAAATTACCTTAAATTCATATGTCCTTCCAATGTAGTATTTCTTCAATTAATAAATAAAATAATAAATGGTTTTAAAAATATTAAAAGTAATGTAATTTGGGTGATTTATAGTGTTACGAAAAAAAATTGAATAATTATGACATATTTTAGTGGTTTAAAATTATTGTATTCTAATTCCAATGTTGTCTTTATGTATTTTAATTCAAATTAATTTAATAGTGTCTAAATTTGGAATAATGATATTTTATGAAAGTAATATGTTTATTAAATTACTTAAAATCATAAGAATGTTATATTAAGAAAAGTTTCATATGATATAGTATTAAATTTAATCAATTTCTCATTTATTATCCATTTATAACCTTTTCTCTTGATAATTACTTTAATATATTTTAATCTTTTAAGAAATTCTAAGAGTGCCCCTCGCCTCAATTATAAATGGGAACCTCTAATTTCTCTTATTCGCACAAATTTAATCCTTATAGATCAAAAAAAATATTCCAAATTATACCCTTCACTCCCCTATATATATTATATAGGTTCTGGTCTTCCTAATAAACCAACCTGAGATCCCTTAAGAGGATATCTAAAGGAGTTGTTTCAAAGAAGAGGTAATCGCCTTGACCAATCACTTTTTTTAATTCTTCTGTAACCTCCTCTGCATATATTTTATTCCTCATAAAATAATAACTTCAGTATCATTAACATACTAAAATTTTATTATCATTATCAAACCACATTTATTCACCCTATTAATATCAAACAGGAAGTGAAAGTATTGCCCATGCATTTGTATGGATTATCATCTCCACTAGTGAAATGATTCATTTTCCATCACCATCAATCATGGATGGTTATTATGATGGGTTTCATGTTTATATATGATATTTATTACATAATTATTCTTATTTAATGATCATTTCATATCTACTTTCTTACCCTCCAAACCATTGGAAAATAATATCATCCATCATTCATATCTCGAAGAATAGTGTAATCTATTTTTATATATCTATATTCTATGAATGACTCTAAACATGTATATAATTAAAATATATTATATGTAAATATAATTCTATAGATGATATAACCATGATCAAAATACAAGTACCAAAACTACCTAACTAAAACTTACATGAAAAACAAACCATATATCACTCAGAAAAATAATTTTAATAAATAATTGTTAAAAAATGGATGATAAAAGGTTATACGTAAATATTATATGGTATGATATATATTATTATAGTTATATATTATATTTATAGTAAATTTATATTTATTATATAGGATGTTTCAATTCCTACAAAATAAGTTAGAGCTAAGGTAAGGTATTTTCGTCTCATTTTTATTTCTGTGAGATACATGCCATAATCACCAATTATTTCTCTTATGTGGTGTTTATACTACCCATGAATATATTTTTGTTGTTATTATTATGAAAATTATGGGTACTTATATATCCATATAAGGTTCTTTCTTTCATGGGGATTATGATTCAAAAGGTACCAAAGTGGTATGGGTTTTATGTTACAATCTCATCATGTATCATGATTGTTTATGATTATGTAAGATCCCATATTTTTATAGGTATGTATCTCTCTTATTTTTTTCATTTACTTTTTTTTGAGTTTTTTTTCATTTTGGATTTCTATAAATTGAATAAATTTGGTCTTAGGTTGTGAGAAAACTTGAGAAACCCAGAGTGGATCCACAGGGAAAATTTTGTTTTGTGGAAAATGACTAAAATTTTGGGTATGTATACTTGTTTGAATAAATGGATTTTGGGTATAAATGGTTTAAGTGTTAATATAGATTATTTGTAAGTTTAGAATATTTTAAGGGTGTTTGGGTTTTTTAAAGGGAAAATGGGCTGAAAACCATTTGTAGAAAACTTATAGACCATGTAAAAAAATTACACATCATGAATTGTTTCAGTGTTTTAATAAATTAAATCTAACGTGAAAGGTTTTTTGGAATATTCCCTTAAAAATATTTACATGAAATGTAACTATATTACATATTGTGTAATTCCCCAACCTACTATTTTAAATATTTTGTGCAGATGATTTTCATTATAATCTACAACACATCCTCTCCTCTCAACCCTAGGATATCTTCCTGGTGAATTTTGAGTGTCAACCTTCCTTATGGATGTCCTGTTTGTGGGAAAAATCCCTATAATGACTTTTCAGTTAGGTTTCTTTCGTTTCTATGTCTTCTTCTAACCATTGTGGTGAAATCCTTTGACTAATTGTGTTCTTGGTTTTGATCATGATCTTTTTTGATCTAGGAACATTTTTTTATTCATCCACGCCTTTTTTCTAATGGTATTTTTCCATTAGAATCATTGTTGGATCATCAGATAAAGGTAGAGGGTCTAAATATTAACCCTATGGTTTGATAATTTCTAAGTATACGAAATATTGTGATTCTTCCAATATAGAGTATCCCAAATCAATTAAGTAAATTCATGGGATTATTCCTTGAATTACTTAAGTTTTAATTGGATTCTAACATGGTTTATGGTTACCCATAGGGTGTGAAAACAATAAATATAATTGAATTTTCTAATGGATTAAAGTTTATTTAGCATGACATGAGACCTTAGGTGATTTATTTTCATTTAATCCCTAAGTTGTGGCATTTTTCTTATTAATGTAATTGTTAATCAATTGTAGTTAAAATTGAAAGTGGTATTTTAAAGATAAATATTAATTTTCATAAATAACCATTGAGATATATGATGTGAAATTGTGATATCCATGTTTTGTGATAGGACTTTTGTTCTATGCTAAAATGTTTATATATCGATCCCGGACCTGGAACTTGTACACTTATATGATGTAATGATGACATTGAGAGGGATCGGCCTAGTTTAATGCTATAATTCTTATAGAGAGTGATCTATTCTCATTCCCATTTTATAATTCTTATAGGGCTTTGACACAGATGTTTTAATACTTATAGGCCTTTGACCCAGATGTTATAATGATTATAGGGATTTGAACCAGATTGTTATGACTATACCATGGTTATATTGTAGTGGTTGGAATGGTCATAAGACATGATCCAAGATATTTCTACATGTAACTAAATTAGGTTATTTTACATTGGTTATATAGTTATGGTTGGCATGGTTGTAAGACATTCTCTGAGATATTCCAACATAGAGCCGAAACAGGTTGTTGTTGTGGTTTATTAATTTTTTAATTAATTAATACAAAGGTTTATCAATTTATTGAATACTCTTTTTATGAGAATGGTTTATTAAGACATGGTGGTGTTGACTTACTAGGTTATACCCATTCCCTATTCAGGCCTCCATTTGGTGTCCAAGCAGATTACGTGGATACAGGTTTGGACAATGGAAAATGACCATGTTGTTGATTGTTTGTTTACATATGGGCTTGAGTTTGGAGGTGGGACCAAAGTGGGGTTTGGGACCATGGACTTTTGAGTCATTATTTAAGTCTGTTATTATTTTAATTATATTTTTTCTATCCAAACATTTAGTTACATTCTAACACATCATTAGATTATTCCTTGTTATTTATTGGGTTATTTAGTTAGATATTATTGTTTTATTTTTCTATGTCTATACTTTGATTTTATTTTGTTTACATGATTTATTTTATTATTCTATTGAAATTCATACCAAGGGGTATAGTCTCCCCACTATACATTTCACACCCCCATAGCTATTCGGAAGCCTCTAGTGTATGAGGAGGCATTCTTGAGGTCATGTAACTAACCATTTTCTTCCATGTGAGAGAGTGTCTAATTTGGTGACGTTATAAAGTGTTATAAAAGGAGAAGGTTTAATTTTATTCTATTTTACTATTTTAAAAATGTATAAAGGATACTAGGATGTTTCAGGGCTGGGTAATAAGCCTATGCATGGGAATATCTAGCCCATATACGGGGGGAAATTTGAGTGCCCAAGTATGGGACTGTTGATTATGTTATGTGCTTGTTAAAATTGATGTTATTTCACCTTGGTTGATTCACATGTTGTGTGAAGTTTTTTATGATGTTTTTGATTTTTAATATTTGTACTCATGGATTGGTATAGTGAGAGATGAGAATACATGAATCATAATAGGAACATAGGGATATATTGACATGCATTGTTCATGATAGGGTCATATCTATTTTTATGTATGATATATACTTTCCTGTTGAACTAGGATATGAGATATCTGTTTCACTAAATAAATTAAATGAGTTGAAATGTCAAGATAAAACACTTTAAAGCCATGTTTAGGGAGACCAATAGTCTATGGTTCTATATTGTATTCACCTTTTGAGGTTGACCTTATTTTTTGACAGTTCTCTAAGGTGTGTGATTGTCTTTTAGAGAAAAATGCATCCTCGTCATCTTCAACTTGAGCATTAGGAGAGTGTAAATTAGCACACACCTAACTAGAGATTCCTATAATTTTTTAGTATTATATGGATGTTTAGCTACACTACACCTTCCTAAGGTTTATGTGATCCCTAGAAAAGGAAACTTTTTATACCATTCCATCAATGTCTAATATGACAAGAGATTTTCATCTATAGCATCTTTCAATGTTTACTGGGGAATGAGGACCCCAAGCAGCCAAGTTATGGATTGAGTTAGTCCAAAAAATATTTAAGAATCTTAAGACGCCCAAAGATATAATATTGAATCCTACTATATATATGAGTCATGGACCTACTAGGAATTGGTTGGATATTCTAGAGAAAGTTGGGAAGCAGGATGAGCAATCTTGGAAGGACTTTGATACAAAGTTCCTAAGCTATTTCTATCTTGAAACTTTGAGGGATGAAAAAACTCATTATTTCGTGAATATTACATAGGAGGGAATATCAGTTCTAGTCTATTTTGGACGTTTCACCAACCTACAACTCTTTTCGGAATCATTGGTAACTGATGAGATATCCAGGGTGAGAAATTTTTAGGACAATATTCACTATGAGGTCAAGTCATAAGTAAACATTATCCATTTAATCAAATTTTAGGATATGATGAACTAGGAACTCATCATGGAAGGGAATCTGAGAGATACCACAGGGAGTGGCAAGGATATTTCATCATGGATATTTGGGAGCTCTTCTCTGAGTAGCAAGAAGTTCCACTATGATAGTTTTCACCAAGGTAGTAGTGGGTTGATAAGTCAGGGAAGTGGAAATCCATCTCAATATTGTTTTCTATTCTAGTGCTATTAGTGTGGAATGTTTAGTCACAATCACCTTAAGTTTCCTCAAACCATAGTTGATTGTCATATCTATGGAATATTGGGTTTTCTTTTGAGGTTCTGTACAAAATTTGTACTCAAGATTAGTGGAAGGGGATCAGAATAGGCACCTAAGTTAGGAAGGGGCTCAACTACCCCTCATCAGGATGGTAGCTGGAATTCCACTAGCCATTCAAGATAAGGTAGGGGATGTGATACCCTAGTGTTTGATTAGTAGTACCAGGAAATGGAAATATATAAGGGTAGTCATGTTGGAGTCTAGTGAAAAGGGAAAAATCAGTTGCACATTATGCAGACTACTCCAGCTATCATGGATGCAGGACTGTCTACTATCAAAGGTACGATTCTTGTATCATTTACCTTAGCTTTTGTTTTGTTTGATACAAGAGAATCACATTATTTTATATTTTTTACTTTTTCAAATGGTTTGGTATTGGGTGTGGCAATATTGGATAGTTTTTTAACCATAGACATGCCATTAGGATTGTGGTCAAAGAATATAAAACGTCATAAGGTGTGTTTTCTAGAGATTGGTGGTTATTGTTTCCTTTAGGAACCATTCATGATGGAAATGATAGGATTTGAATTGATTATTGGTATGAATTTTTTAGTTCTATACCAAGATCATATCTACAATTATAGTAGGAGAGTTACCTTTATATATCTAGAAGGAGGTAGATAATTTAACCAAGGTGAGTTGGATCTTCAGGCTGGTCATGTGGGTCCAATTCAGTGTAGATTGGATTGTCTCATGGCTCAGATAGTGGGTCTTTCTCTAGATAATGGTGGAATATAGTAATATTATTTTCCTCTAGTGGTGGACCATTTTTAGGATGTATTTCCTAATGAATTCAATGGATTACTTTCTGAGTGAGACATTGAGTTCATGATCAAGTTGGTTCCAGGAGCAGAACCAATTTCTATCTTTCCTTACAAAATGAAACCGGTAGATCTACATGAGTTTAATGTTCAATTGGAAGATCTAGAATATAGAGGCTTCATATATCCTATTTCATCTCCTTGGGGTTCTCCAGTTCTCTTCTCCAATAATGTTGAGGGTTATTTTCACTTATGTGTGGATTATTAGAGGTTTAACCAGATGACGGTTAATAACTAGTATCATATTCCATGGATTGATGATATTTATGATAAATTGATATGTGATAAGATCTTCTCTAAGATTTATTTTCAATAAGGTTACCATTAGGTGAGGGTGATACCATCATACATAACTCGAACTACTTTTAGGAGCATGTATGGATTGTATGAATTTGTAGTGATGTCGTTTGGATTGAGTAACGCACTGGCGCCATTCATGGCCTTAATGAATAGGATATTTCATCCTTTTCAAGACCAGTTTGTGGTGGTTTTTTCGATGATATCTTAGTGTAATCCCATTCATTAGAGGATCATTACAAACATCTTGACATCATCTTGAGTGTATTGAGAGAGTATTTTCTTTACACCAATCTAACCAAATGCAGTTTTTGGATTAACAAAGTGCACTTCTTGGGCCATGTCATCTTAGGGGTAGGAGTTTCATTGCACCCATAGAAATTCAAAGTTATGGTATCTTAAAAATAGCCCAAGAATTTCTTCAATATTTAGAGATTTATAGGTTTATTAGGTTAATATCAATGATTTATCTAGGATTTCACCCATTTGGAAGCATCAATGTCTAGGATGACCAAGAAAGGGGTAAAGTTTGTTTGGTTTGATACTTGTGAGAAATATTTTTAGGATCTGAAAGGCATGATGAACTCAGAACATATCCTTACTTTACCTATACCGGGTAAAGAAAATACCATGTACTATAATGCATCCTAAATTGGACTTGAAATAGTTATAATGTAGGAGGATTGAGTAGTTTCTTATGGCTTGATAAAGCTGAGATCACATGAGATGTATTACCCTACTCACAATATGAAGTTAGAAATAGTATTACATGCCCTGAGATATTGGAGACACTATCTCATGGGTGAGAAGTTTTTGGTATACACAGACCACAAGAGCCTCAGGTATATCTTTTATCAATGAGATGTGAACCTTCAACATAGAAGGTGGGTCGAGTATTTATAGTCTTTCAACTTTGAATTGGATTATACACTAGGAAATGTAAATGTTTTTCAATTATTTGAGCCAAAATACATAGATAGAGGTTGTATGGGAGTATTGTGATGTGTGGTGTATAATGGACCTTTTTTCAAACATGCATCTGGATGTTCAGGAGTCTCATGGATGGGTAGCTCTAACTTCAACTTTTGTTCTACTCATGCTTTTTTAATGGTTTAATATAAGTATTTCTTTGATATGGTTGTCTCGGTTTTTAAAGACAAATTATATGGTGGGGATATACCATCAACATAGTCTCTTGGTACTATAAATTAGGTTCTATTTCATGGATGGTTATGGATTCCTAAGGTCTTATGTGAGGTGATAAATAGGGAGTTTCATGATTCTAGATGGGTGGTGCATTCTGGTTTAACAAATATGTATCATGATCTCTATAGACAATACTGGTGGTCAGGAATGAAGAAGCATGTGGCAATAATCATGGCTAGATGGTTCCCTTGTTAGTAGGTGAAAGCTAAGCATAAAATTCTATATGGGATTTTGCAACCTTTTTTGATTCTTGAGTGGAAATGGGATGATGTCATAATAGATTTTATTGTAGGATTACCTAGGACAACCTAAAAGAATGATGTTTTATGGGTTTGTTTGGATCGACTGACTAAGGTAGACCACTTCTTTCCTATTAGGTAAACCTTCATAATTGATGATCTAGGTAATCCTTATATGCATGAGGTGGGTCAGTTGCATGGTGTTCTGAGGAGTATCATTTCAGATAGTGATCCTCATTTCACATCACATTTTTGGAAGGTTCTTTAGATTCCTCCAGTATCATGAGTTCTTTTAAGCACAGCCTATCATCCAAAAACTAATGGTCAATCTGAGATGACTATTCAGGTTCTAGAGGATATGTTATGATTCTATGTTTTGGATTTTGTTGGTTCATGTGAGAAACATATGGAACTCATAGAGTTTTCATATAATAAAATATTCCAAGAATCAATCCAAATGACACCTTTTAAAGATTTGTATGGCAATTCATTCTATACTCCTCTATTTTGGCTGGAGGTAAGTGAGTCAGCACTTTTCGGGATTAGTCTTATGCAATAGATATCTAAGTAGGTTTATTTGATTAGATAGTGGTTTGTGACCACTTAGAGAAGGCGGGATTCATATGTTGACCATCAGAGATAACCTATGTAATTTTAGGTTGTTCATCATGTTTTCCTTCCAGTTTCACATAGGTTAAGGAAATGATATATTAGGAAATAAGAAAATCTAGAGCCTAGGTTTTTCATGTTGTTTGAGATAGTGTTAAGTTTCAGTCCTATGGAGTACCATTTATCCCTTCCATAGTGCTAAAGTTTCATGTATGACATGTTCCACATGTTACCACTATGGAGATATCATCCAAAAATTTACCATGTGATATATATAGTAGATGTCGAGATTTTTGTGGATGCTTCTGATACAGGTTGTGGATCATAGTGAGAAATATCTTCATGCTAGGAATATACCATTAGTTTGAGTGAAATGGCAGCATGGACGAGTTCAAGTTGAGACCTGGGAGAGGAAGTATGATATTCAAAGTGTCCATAATTGTTCTATAATACCTCACAGTGATTCTTGGAGTAGCTTAGGGATGAGATGTTATAAGGTGGGGAAGTTGTAATATCCCATTTTTTCAGGTATGTCTCTCTCTAAGTTTTTCATTAACTTTTATTTTGGTTATATTTTCATCATTTTTTGTCTGTTATTTTAATGCACATTGTCTTAGGTTGTGAGAAGACTTGAGAAAACCAGAGTGGATCTATGTGGAGAGATTTCTCGGGGAAATGACCAAATTTTTTGGTCTGTATACTAGTTTAAATAAATGGAGTTCATGTAAAAATGGGTTAAGTGTTAACATGGGTTCTTGGTAAGTTTATAATCTTTAAATAGGGTTTGGGTTTTTTAAAAGTGAATATGGGTTAAAAACCCATCTGTAAAAAACATACATGTCGGGTGAATGGATTACATGTCATATAATTTTTCAGGTGTTTTAATAAAAAAAATTGTGGTGATGGGTTTTTTGTTGTATTACATTAAAAATATTTACACAATGTGTAGCTACATTACATTCCATTTACCCAGACCTAATATTTTAAACATGCTATAAGGATAATTTTCATTCTAATTCATTTCAGCTCATATTCTCTCAATCCTAGGGAATATTTTAAGTGAATTTGGAGTTCCAACCTCCCTTTTAGATGTCTCATTTGTGTGATAAATACCTAGTAAGTATTTTTAGTTAGGTTTATTCTTTCTCCCCCTCTTCTTACAACCATTTTGATGAAATACTTTGACTGATTGTGTTATTGGTTTTGAACTTGGTCAGTTCTGATCTAGGAGCCTCTTTGCAGACATCTTCACCTTCTTCCTCATGGGAATTTTCCATTAGAATCTTTTTTGGATCATTAGTTAAATATAAGGGCTCTAAATATTAACCCTATGGTTTGATAATTTCTATGTATATGAAATATTTTGATTTCACCAACATAGTGTTCATAAAAATCAATTTAATAAATGAATGGGATTATTCCTTGGAGTCCTTTGGTTTCAAATGGCTTCTAACCTAGCATATGGATACATGTTGGGTGGGAAAACCATGAATATAATTGAATTGGATAATGGATTAAAGTTTTTTTATCATGACATGAGCCCTTAGGTGATTTTTTAATATAGAATCCCTAAGTTGATGAATTTTTCTTATTGATATAACTGTTAATAAATTGCGGTTTAAATTAAAAGTATTATTTGAAAGATAAATGGTAATTTTCATAATTAATCATTGAGATATATGATGTGATATTATAATATCCATTTTTTATGACAGGACTTGTGTTCTATGCTTAAATTCTTATATATCGGGTTAGCCCTAGAACATGCACACTTATGTGTTTTAATGATGATATTGAGCTAGCTCAGACCAGTCTCGTGCCTTAATTCATATAAAGATTATTTTATTATTAGCCCCATGCTATAATGATTATAGGGAATTTACCCAAACATTGTAATTATTATAGGTATTTGACCCAAATGTTGTAATTATTATAGGGATTTAACTTGGATTATTGTGACTATACCATGTTTATATAGTGGTGGTTGGCATGTTCATAAGCATTCTCTGATATATTATATCCTAGAACTAAATTAGATTATTTTACCTTGGTTATATGGTTATGTTTGGAATTGTCTTAAGACAAGCTCTGAGATATTTCGACCTGGGTCTGAATTAGGTTATTGTTATATTTAATTAATTTTTGAATCAATTAATACACTTATTAATCACCTTATTGAAAAAACTTTTTATCAGACTAATTTATTTATACATGGTGGGGTTGAACTACTGAGTTATACTCACACCCTATTCGATCCGTTTTTTGGTACCAAAATGATTATGTGGATGTAGGTTTGGATAAGGGAAAATGGCCTTGCTTTTGATTTCTTGTTTGCCGATGGGATATAGTTTAAAGGTGGGACTAATTTGGGGTTTGAGACTGGGGAATTTTTAGTGTTTAGTTAAGTCTGGTAGTCTTTTAATTATATTTTTTCTATCATGACATTTAGTTACATTCCATAATGTCATTACATTATTCCTTACTTTTTATTAGATTATTCAGTTGGCTCCTATTGTTGTCTTCTGCTATGTCTATACTTTGATTTTTCTTTTATTTATATGGTTTATTTTATTCTACTATGAAACTTCACACCAATGGGTATAGTCTCCCCACTATAAATTCCACACCCTCATTGTTAGTTGAAAACCTCTATTATATGGTGAGGTGTGCCTCTGGTCCCGTAACCAAATCTTTTTGGTCACGTGAGAGATTTTTGGATTAGAGGACATTAAAATTAAGTTTTAGATATATAAATATTATAATTTACTACACAAGAAACTCATGAGTTTTCTTATCCTCTGATTATTTCTTAAAAATACATGTTTTCCTTTCATTTTCCTCACCTCATGTACTCAGGTTACCAAAAACTATTTAATGAAAATTGACCTTATTTATCTCTTCAGTCAAAAAAACATTTTCTTTCATATCCATTTTGTCTAAAATATTTTAAAGAAGGTTTTTGTTAATATTATCCTATTTTTATTTAAATTCATTTTTACCCATTTTTTAATTTTTTCAAAATATTTTTAAAAGGAATCATTTTGTCATTTTTTGAATGAGTTACTTTTGATTTTTTTTAAAAGTATAAAAGGAATATTATTTTAACCTATACAACATGAACAGAATTTCTCATCGTCCTGATCACTCAATGATCTGAAGCTTCCTTTACAAGTTTCAATGGTAATTTTCAAAGAAAATTTTTTCCATAATATTTTTAAATTATTATATTTTAAAGTAGTGATTTCAAAATAGAAATGATATTTTTATCAAGAATGTTTTAATGGTATTTTTATTCATCAAATACCAAAACCCTTGATATCACTTATGATTTATAAGGTATATGATCCAAGTATACTATCCTTATTTTTTCTCGAGATGTTTTATATTAATGATTACAATATTTTTATAAAACTCATTCCTTTTCCATGGGTAATACTATGATGAAATGATGTAATGTTTATGAAACCTATTTCTTTTCCATGGTTTATACTATAATGAAATCTTTATGAAATTTATTTATTTTAGTGGTTTTTATACGATTAATGTTTTGTGATCTTGTGGGAAAAAATGTATGATTTTCATTATGTGAATGGTGAGACCTATATCCCCCTCTAATTCATTAGCTGAACATGGATAAATCATGACGTAAATATAATATGCATGAACCTAATTTCTTGTTCACAATTTCATGTGTGGACCCAGTTTTTATGTCTATAAAATTAAGCATGGACTTGGTTTTCATGTCCATAAGTTTATGCATGGACCTAGATTCTTGGTTCATAAGATTATTCATGGACTTGATTCCATGTCCAGAAGTTTATGAGAGGTCTTGATTTCATGTCCTTAACTTTATGAGTGAACTCGTTTCTATTTATACATGTTTACAAAGTAATAAGATTATATGTATGCCACAAACTCATGTATTATGTCAATGTTATGTTCTCATGGCTCATGCTCTTTGATTACATAATGATTCATGTCTTATGAATTGCCAATATTTATTCCATGAATCAATATTATGATCTATGATATGCAGGATATGAATTTCAAGTGTTATGATCATATTTGTATGCCCTTATTCTCATGCAATACTCAAGTAATCATTAATGTCTCACTTGTTTTCCATTACTGAGTATCTGACCTCACCAGTTCTTATATTTATTTTTACCGGGTTATGAAGAAAG
Source organism: Viscum album (assembly GCA_963277665.1). Lineage (NCBI taxonomy): Eukaryota > Viridiplantae > Streptophyta > Magnoliopsida > Santalales > Viscaceae > Viscum > Viscum album. Next base: position 1,881,657,300 of record OY728161.1, read on the forward strand.
GTTTTATGAATGATATGTCTAATAATGGTGATAGTTATGAAGGATTTAATGGGAGACTCTTATGATTTAGTTGTTTGTGTGTCAAAGTTTATAAAGATACTAGACCTATATGATTTTGGAAAGAATAGTTATGATATGTATTGAATATTCATCTACAAATATACAATATCAATGCATGAAAAGTATGGGTCTCTATATACTGCATGGTAACCATATGGTTTTCAATAAAATGTGTTCCTTCTAAGACTTCCTCAAATAATATCGCATGGTTACCTAGGACTTCTACATGGTTTCCCCTTACCATGCCCAACTTTTTAGCCTCTAAAAACGTTCTAAAACTACCAAAAACCCTCCATACATTCCTCAAACCAAACAAAACCATTCCATAACTTAAAAATATGATATAAATCAATAAAATACCTCAAATTGGGATGTTGTAGAAAAATATTTAATCATTTCATCAACCATTGGTAGTAATGATGATATTTTTTCAACACATTCTAACTTAATAGACATAATTAAATAATACTCAAAATCTGATTCAATTATTTTACAATAATAATTATATTTATCATATATCATATTGATAGAAATTTACTTTTCAAACTTCAAAATATTTTCCATAGAAAAACACATATTTCTTATACTGAAAATTGTAATATACCACATACATAATTCCATTTTAAAAATATAATTCAAAAATAACATCTCCAATTTTTAATTGAAAAAGTAAGAAAATATAACTACTAATCTCTGTAGAATCTAATAATAGTAATTTTTAATACTTCATAAAAATTAACTCAAAATCTCTTTTAAATATCTCCTTAGAAATAGATTTAACTATAAATTAAATATTTAATTTAAATAAAATAAATAACCATAAAACATAAATTTTCCTCACATAAGTATAACTTCTTATAAAATAAATTACATTAGTTTAATTAAATTATTCATCTTTATATAATATAAAACTGATAAAATGATGACTTTCATAAGAATGAACTATAAATTATTCAGTCCAAGTAATAATGATTCTGTGTTTCTTTATTTGATATAAGAGTTAAATCATGTAATTGGTTCACATATATTATGTTATGACATGAATAATTGAGATCATGTTTTTTGTAATATTAAGCTAAAACTTAAATTATCTATGTAAGAATTAACTTGCTAAAAAAATTACGTAATTGAGACTTTAAAAATTTATTAGTCACATAAGGGTGAGTACTAAATTTAATTAATTACATAAGATTGAAAGACTCTTTCACAATTGAAATATCTAAATATAAATAGTTTATGTAATATTAGACAATACTTATCTTAAATTTATAAATTTTTTAAATTAATTTTAAAATTGATTCTTTTATTGAAAATAAATCTTCCAAAATAAATCTTATAAATCTATAAATTTCACACATTGAGAGACTCTATATAATAATTAATCATAATTCTTCATACATAAAGTAAAACATTATTAAAACAAACATTGGATTCTTATGAGCATAAAAACTAAGATATATTGGGATTAAATAGATAAAAACAAACTCCACCAATAATCTCCCCATTTTTTATAATCATAATCCCAATAAAATTTTAAAAAAACATTACAAATTAAATGAAATAAACAAAAAAAATCTGAAATTTTTTAGTATCCCTATTTTTCAATATTAATGTGGGTTTAGAGAAAAATAAATACACATTCAATATAACACTATGAATATAATTATTAGAACATAATAACTAAAAAAATTTAAAATTTACATTCAGGCATATTAAAAAAAGAATATGAATACAAGAATTAGTCAAAATAAAACATGGTAAAAATACAACTAAATGAAGAATCATTTAGAATTATAGGATTATTTTGAAGGCTTTAAATAACTAGATTTGGTTCTTGGATTTTTATTCTAATAATCTTTGATTTTCTTCTCTAAATATCTACTTGGTAGTAACATAACTAGAAGATCATCATCAGTAATTTGTTTCTCTATACATTATACATATTAAATTTTTCTAACTCAAACTAAGTAACCAAGATATCTTGTTCTTTTCTAAAGTCATCTTGAATTTTCATCTTAGAATTTTTATTGTCATATGTCAGTTGGACAATTTCTTATTTAGTAGAAAAAAAATTCAAGATAGAACTATTAATAGTTTTCAAAATCTATTAACTCAAACTCTTTATAGCATTTATTAATTCTTTAAAATAGGATTTAGTAATGTTCCCATCTATAATTTGATAAATTTTCCCCTTATTTTTTTTACTATCTAATTAAAAAAATAATTTATGATAAATATTATGTTAAAATTTTCATGTTCACCTTCAAAATCTTTTTTAGTGTCATTTTGTGACCTTGATTCTAGTCTAATATCATCTCTACCATCTTTATTCAAGTTACCTTCACTAGTAACCAATACTTAAATACTAGCATTAACAATACCAAAATTCTAAGAATCAACCACTTCACTCAATACAACCCCAACAACCATTAAATTTTAAACCACAATGTCATGAGAAATTTTATATAATTATTATACACATTCAAAATAATCATCTATTTTATAATAATTTTTATTTCAGTAACATAAACTTTACTTATTATCTATACTTTATTAGCCACATATAGATTTTATTATTTAACATCAATATCATCCATAACTCCAATAATTTCATGTCAAAATCCTTTCATAAAATTAATAAATTCAATAATATCATCCTAAATCATTAACAGTATGGTAAGTAACTAAAATAATTATAACATATCCATAAATATCTTGAATAATAGCCTCTTGAACATCCAACTTTTCTCCAGTGGTTACATTTTCCAAATCTTTGCCTCTTACTTCCTGAGAAAAATAATATTTTAAATAATATTTTCATTAATAATTACTTGTCTAATCTCAACATCATCACCAACCTATTCCATTTAATATTTTTTTAGGGACATAAACTTACATTTCATCCAAATTAATTCCCCCCCCCCTAATAATAGAATCACCTTCTACATCATCATTTTATACTTCAAGATAAACTAATCAATTCAAGGATACAAGACACTAATACCACTTTTTTGATAACTCTAGTAAAAAATTATTTTAATAATGAATCTTGCTAGAATTATCATCATTCATAATAACTTTTTATTTTAAAATAATAATGTTAAAATAATTCCAAAAGAATAATAATTCAACCATATTTAACCAAGATGGAAATGTTTCATAACTTGTATGATATGTTTTTCTAAATTAATTTCATACTTATTCCTTAGAATATATATAAAATATATATCTCGAAAATTAATATTTTAAAATTCACCTGCTCTCTAGGAAATGATAATTAGAATTAAATAAGTTTAAACTTTAGGATCATGTATTAAATTTTTCAAAAACTCCTACTAGATAATCATACTTAGAAAGATAAATAAAATTATTTATATATCCTTAATATCTCCATCATCACTAAGTTTTTTTAAAAATTAAACTAGACTTCATGATTAATGTACAATACCTCATTCATCAATATATTGTAAAACTAGAAATATTTCCCATTCTCTATTGATTAAAATATATCTTTTATACTACCTAACTCAAAATAAACATTCTCATAAAATTATTTGACTTTCTTATCATAAATATGTTCAGTCTTATCAGTGTCAAAAACTTATTCCCAATTTTAAAATTTTAATACTTTCGTCAATAGAATATATATATGATTCAACCATGAAAATTTCATAACCTTAATTGTACAATATTTTTATCGGAATCAGACTTCTTAGTTTTATCTAATGATGACTCTTGATAAGAATATTTGGATCTCTTATACTATACAATAATTCTTGGAAGTTTTAAACAATCAAAGGATCTAGAGTTTTAGGTTTCAAATTAAAGAGTGTAAATTTTTTATATCAATGAATTTTAAATGATATAAATAGACAAAAAGATATCAAATGAGATAAAAAATGAAAACAAATAAACAAACTTGAAATAAAAAGACTAAAATAATATCACTTACATATATAAAAAATAAACAAATATTATATACAAGACATATTCAGAAACAAAACACACATGTATAAATAGAATAAAATAGTAAACAAATTTATATAGTAAAAAATAACCCATACTTAAAGTAAAAAAAGAGTATTTCAATTTTACACAACCTTTGTAAATTTAACTTCAATATTACATAAATGTCCAAATCAAAATAACATAGGGATTAATGTAATATTAAATTGGAATTTTTTAAGGATAAATTAGATTAAATTAAATATTGTATAAGATTAAAATAAAATTTAAACTATCCAGTTAAGTAAAATCTAAAAAAAACTATGTAAATAAAAACACCTAACAAGAAATTTTTAAAAAAAAATAACTTCAAAAACTTCTAAAACACAATAAGAATATAATAAATTCACTAAAATAGAAAAACTAAATCACTCTAAACAAAATCAAAATGGTCATAAGAAATATGATTTGTAAATATATCAAACAACTAATATTTAGTATCAATAAATTCAATATAAATATCAACTTTTTTATAATGAACTCTTAAGAAATGATTCCAGATATCTATGCGCTTGGTTCTAGAAGGGATTAGTATTATTATTATTATTATTATTATTATTATTATTATTATTATTGTTTTAAATATTTATGGAACTAGTTTTATCACATTTTATCGGAACATGTTCAAACTTAAAACCAAAATCTCCCAAAGTGTGTTTTAACCCCAACACTTGAGCACAAAAACTCTCGACTGTAACATAGTCTCCTTCTTTGTTGAAATTGAAAGAGGATGTTGTTTATTAATAATACATGAAACTAAAGATCTATCAAAATAATTACATGACCCAAGGGTACTCTTCATATTCAATCTACAATCTCCTATGTCCATATCAAAATATTGTATCAAATTGAAATTTTAAGTTTTAAGAAAAATTAAATGATGTTTCAAAGTTATTTTTAAATACCATAAAATCCTCTTGGAAATATTCAAATGGTATTATTTATAATTTGAATGAAATATTGAAATATTAAACATATATGAAATGATTTTTTCTTAACTAGAATAAAGATATAATAAATTCATAATTATTCCACTATTTAACATTTTATCAACTGATTCATCAGCTTCATCTAAACAAGTTTAATAGTAGAACTCATATAAGTATCATATGTTGTACTACTTGTAAGTATAAACTTATATAAAAGATCATTTTTATATTTAATTTTATTTAAAATGGTATCAAAATAAATTTTATAAATATGAAAATTAAGAAAGAAATTCAACTCACCCATCATACACATTTGAAATTCCTTCTAAATGTGTTTATAAAAATTATTCCACACTATTTTCTTAATTTAACCAAAAATAAAATCATCAATATAAATATAAATATAAAAAATATCTATTGAAAAGGTTTTATTGAATAATTTAGGGTGCTTATTCCCGATTATAAAATCATTTTACAAAAGAAATGAACTAATCCTTACATATCAAGATCTATATGTTTGTTTAAGCCCATAAAAAGTCCTATTAAATTTTAAACAAAATTAAAAAGGATTTTCAAAACCAAGAGTTTATTCAATGTAAAATTCATTAATAATAAATAGGTTTAGAAAATTAAATTTAATATCCATTTGGAAAATATTTAAATTTATATAAGATACATAATAAACTGAAATCATAATGGATTATATCCTAGAAATAGGTGTAAAGGTCTACTCATAATCTATCGCTTACTCTTGAGTATAACCTTTATCCACTAACCTGGACATTCTCCTAGTGATCACACCTTGATCATCATGATTATTTATAAAAAACACTAGTTACTTATAACATGATATTTTAAGGGTCTCTCTAAAAACTCTGACACTTAGTTTCTTTCAAACTAATTCATCTCTTCTGACATAGATGAAATCAAACTATTATCACTAAAAACTTCTTCTATGTTGGTAGGTTCTAAGTGAGAAATAAATCATCAAAACTCAAAGATATTTATAGCACTAATCATAGTATTAACTATTGGGTTTGTAACCACCATGATTGAAAGAAAAAAACTAGAACTTTAAGAACATAGAAAATTAGAAAACATCTAGAAATGGATGAACCTGTGAAATGATGTATAAATACTAAGATGAAAATGAACCCCCTACACAACACCATAACACTCCACACTTAAAAAACTCACACCTCTGAGAACAAAAACATGAGAAGAACAATATAACTGAAGTAAATAAAATAATAAATTATAGGTTTCTCACGATTTTCTTTCTCTATGGGAGAACATTGTTACTTTATTTTTACTATTTGAAGAATAAGATATTAAAATTATCAGTTACATTTAAAATAACCCCACTCCACCAACTTATAGGGGGTCCTAGTTAGTGAAATAGGTTTCAGCACCTTCTAAATTTCATTTAAATCCCATATTTGATCATTATCACCTCAAGATACCCATGGATTTAACCACCTCAACCATGATCATCTGATGAATATTTCAAGTTAATCACATATATACTTCTTATTATTATTAAGTATACTTTTCAAACCTTCAAGAAACCTGATAAAATTCCATCAAAATGATTCTTATATGATCCATATCCTCTAAACTTTCATCATCTGGATAGGGTCACTTTCCACCAGGTTCCGAAACATGAACTTTTGGATTAGCTTACACTCGTCGACCTTCTACTACAACATGCATCCTCAAGTACGAGTCCCAAGTTTTGAACTTTCTCCATCTAGAATCATAGAATAAAACGTGAAATAATTATTTAAAAATCATAACAATATCCCAATTGAAGACTTATTTTAAGGATTCAATGTTGTTAGGTAGAGTTATGGATTCAAATATAGACTAAATATGATGAATAGATAAAATTAAACTTATTAAACATAATTAAAAAATTATTAGAGTATTATTTATATAAATAAAATAATAAATTGATGTGAGTGTGGTGTTAAAATAGATAAGAAATGGAATAAAAATAAATAACAATAACACCAATATTTTATTAATAGTTCAATTCAAAAACAACCTACATCTACTCTTCAATCCCATTTAACTCAGCAAGAGGACTAGTACTCACTAAAGAAAGAATTCTTATATAGGAGAAGAATAAACCTAGTCTATTACAGGATAGATCAAACCTTTCCTAATTTCTTCAAGAATTAGAATAACTTAGTCTATTCTAAGGAAAAACCAAACCTATCAATGCTTTTATAAAGGATCAACAATAACATAAGTGATCATTCTTCTTGGTTAGGTGAGAATAACCAAAACACTTCCTTTTAAAAGGAGTTATAACCAAGTGTGAACTATGAAATATAGACACTTGCACACAAAAATAAAACTAACTAAATAACAAGATAATGTTGATGAATAAAGTTAGTGTGGAGTAGTGATCTTCGACCCTTCAAGAATTGATTTAGAATATAGAAACTTTGAGCAACTGGTAATGCCTTCGCAAATTAACAAAGTGAATTCGTATTATTTTGTGTCTTTATTTTTATCTTGTATATATCACTAATTTTTTTCTCAACCCTTATTTATAGATGAATTGTTCAATGGATAGTTTTTCCTTAAAATTCCATGAACCATCTCTGTATGGGTGTTTCCAATTTCTTCAACAAATATTTAAAACAAAATTTTAAAAATAAAAATGGAAACATAAAACCATTAACTATATTTTTTAGTATCACATGAACCTTATAAAATAATTATCATGATATTTTAAACTATATAAAACAATTTTAAATAACTTATAATAAATAAATTATCCTTTAATAACATTAAAATAAAACAAATCCACCCATACTAAATACATTTAAAATAGTTTATTTCCATGCTATAAATATATGTATGAATGAATGAAAAAAATTAATCTTTATATAAATGTGTTTAAAATATTGTAAAAACACTTATAATATGTTCTATATCATTAATATGAATTTATATAAACATTAAAACAATTTAATCATTTGTTATATTCATGCAACAAATTTATATATTATGAAAATCGTGAAAAGTGTAAATTGGAGATTTCTAAATTTTTATCTCTACGTAAAAGTTATTCTCATGCATGCATAAAGGTAATGAGGATTTTTGATAAGTTTCATAAGTGTAAAACTTGTTTTGTATATGCTGTGTGAGGGTAAATTATAACACCACATAAAAGTTACAATAATTTTATAAACCTTGCGTAAGGGTAAATGATATGATCATGTAAATATAAGTTGCATGAGGGTAAAATAAACCTATATAAAGGTATACTGAACTTACCTGAAGGTAAAAATAACTTTTTTAAAGGTAAAATAAACTTCTATAAAGGTAAATTTAACTTTCATAAAGGTAATATGGACTTGTGTTAAGGTAAAATAAACTTACATAAAGGAAAACTGAACTTACATAAATATAAGCTTCAAGTTAATAAATGTTATAGAGAGGTAATTATAAGTTATATAAAGGTAAAAAAGCTTTCATGCACTACATAAAGGTTGTATAAAATAATTAGAATATTAATTTTCTACAATATTTTAAAAAAAATTATAAACTATAATAAGAATAAATGATAAAATTTAAAAATAATAATCAAATTCGACAAATTTATTATTTACTAAAAAATAAACTATGATTAAAAATGAAAAAATTATAACATATAATAATATTTCCACCTTTGGATATTAAAAATAGGATTATTTTAATAAATTTTATCTTTTAATTCATATAATAAAATTAATCAATATTCCAATAGAAATAAAATGATCGAAGGTTTTCAATTTATGTAAATAATAAACTCAATTTAATAAATCATCCCAAAAATTCAACATTAATAAACCTAAACACTAATAATCTCTCCCTCTTTGAAAATTCAAAAATGAAACTTTTAATTCAAAAACCTCAAAACATTATCCCCCTTTTTTAAATTTATCAAAACGAACCAAAAGGTATTTTTTTTAATTATTCCACCTTTTTAAAATCAATATCCTATATTAATAAATAAAATAAAAATAATTTTTAGATATATTAATCAAGAATATTATTCAAACTACTTATGTTAAATACATTATATCTCAAGATATATTTAAATTCATAAATGGTAGTAACAATTTAGAATACTTGAACATGATTACATAAAATATGGTAAAAAACCTACATAAAAAAGCCTAAAGGATCAATCCTCTATATTCAAAACTCCCTCAACACAAAATAAAATAAATAGATAAAACTCATAACCCCAAAAAAAATATTCACATGTAATATAAATATATTTTTCAAATAAATTCAACATGTTACACAATTTAACACTTAAAGGAAAACTCCCCCTAAATTAATGCAATTATAATTATCAGGTCAGTTTAATTGTATATAATCCCCCTAAATTAATGCATAATTTAAAAAATTTAAAGATATTAGAAATATATTTGAAATGAAATAAAAAAAATATGAAAGAATCACATTTCACATATATAGATCCTCTTGAATAGAATAAACATAAATTAGGGAAAAAATATTTTAGACTAAAATAAATCGAGATTCTATTATTAATATTTGAAATCAAATTAACATTTCTTAACTTATTTTAACATTAAAGAATGGAGGATACCAATTATTATGTTATATTAAATCAAAATAAGATAAGATTATATAATAGATTTAAATAATATAAAATAAATGAATGATAAATTAAATAATGAAAAAAAATCAATCATTGTTTATAATAGATTTAAAAGAATCTCACTTTTATATATAATACCATATTTTTTGATTTAAAAAGTTGAATGAATTATACTTTTAAAAACAGATTTAAATTTGAAAACTACACATTCTAAAATAGATTAAGAACATATAATTTCAGAAAATTCTAAATATATTCAGTATCAATATAGAAATGATAATCAGGGATAAAACCATTATCATGCATAAGTTTTAAAAATGTATTTAAACACTAAATTTCTTGAAGAATGTTTTATCATAAAAAACTGATTACATAAAAAATAAAATAACTAATGTATATTTAAGAAGATTTATTCAGGTTAAATAATAATTAAAATATTTACTCCCCTTGAATCAATGAATCTATTAAAAAATATATTCAAATAATTTATAAGTATTTATAAAGAATTAATGAATTGAAATTCGATTTCTGAAGGACAGAAATTAAAACTATAGAAATATGTTTTCATTCTATATAAACAAACAATTTAAATGCATACTAGTTTTTAAAATAGTTGATAAAATGCATTCTTTCCATAAATAAAAAATATATTAATTCAATACAACATACTATATTTTATAAAAAAAATAAAAAATGCATGTTATAAAAAAAATACTTACTTGGCCATATAGACTAGATTGGGACCTATTATATTTGAATACCCATTCTTTCCAAGTGTTATTCCTCTTAACATTAAAAGTTGTTTTTAGAAATAAATACATTTTTGTGTCCTAATGATTAAACATGTTGTAGTGCATAATCTGAAGCATAATATCTAAATGATCCAAACTAAAAACATGTAACATTGGAACCCTTTCCATTAGTGCAATTAATAAACATAGTATTATATATCATAGGAATCCTCTTATTATAACCAAAACCATATTTTCCCTTATTCTTTTTATTCATAGACATCATCTTTTCAAACTTATATTACCCTTGCAAAAAATTTGAAATAATTAATTCTAAATGATAAACTTTTTTTTAAGATTTTCATTATATTTTTTATCATTTTTCAAGTTTGTACAAATTTTATTATTTGATTAGAATGGTGAATTTCTTAGTTTTAAATTCCCTAGTTTTACCTCCTTACACCCCCTTTTCACTTTAGTTAATTCATCAATTATTTGACACACTCTTCTTAGTTGATCCTGTAACGCCCCGACCCCAGTTACCCAGAGTCGGTGCATTATTACATAACATTGGCATAATCACAAGAAAGATCAAGTCTCGAAAGACCGATTAGTTTAGTAGCCTTGGAAACACTAGATACAATCATAAAGTTTTACATTACATCATAAAAAAACATCTTGTCTTCATTTCCCCTCATACTATCCCTGCAGGTCATTTATAAATTACTTCTTCATAATCCTGGGAAAAATAAAACATTGAAAGGGGTGAGCTCAGATGCTCGGTAAGGATAACATTATAGCAAAAGCTTTCATAGATAAGCATAAACACTTAAGGCAGTTTATAACTAAAACAAAATACTTTTAAACTTGAACTTCAGCATAAAATGGAAAAGATAAAATAAAATAATTCCATTTACTTACTCACATGGATATTCTACTTGTCGAATGATCACATGAAATATCAATAACCACTTTCATAATGATGGAATGCATAATTCCAGACTATCATAACCACATATCCAAGGCCCCGTGCTAAGACTACAAATAGTATTTTTCCAAGTCCTTGTGCCAAGACACTAGTTTGTCTCATGAGACCTACCGATGCATCAAGGAGCTATAGCGGGCTCCACCCGTCACATATTAAGTCCAATGAATTCCTCATATGAACAGCTTTAAACATAACATAAACATTCGTATTAAAACTAGCATACGAAATGTCAATACCTTAACCACAAACCATGAATGGTATAAAAATAGCACATCCACAGTCAAACATAACTCATTCGATACAATATGGAAGATTGTATTGTATCACATTAAACTCAATCAAGAATAATGAAGGATGTTGACATAGATGAAAATAATCATCAAAACTATTTGAGAGAAATATCCCCCTTTTTCTTGAAATCATTTAAAAGTCACACTATTTGTCAAGAAACGATTTTAAAAATAGATTTTTGAATCAAAGTGTCCCATACCACTTTGAAACTTTTTAAAAGGAGTTTTAATTTTAAAACTTTAATGTCCATATAAATAAATCCTTAAACCCATTTTTAAAACATGGACATTAATGAGCAAGATTTAGATGAATAAGTCTTTAAAACATTTAAAAAAAGTATTTTAGTTAGAGATTCTAACTAAAAGAGAGACACTTGAATACAAATAATTGAGGTAATAAAAACTTTATAATATCATGAGAATAAAGGGATTCATGATATACTATGTCAAAGTACATTATATACACCAAATAAAAGTGATTTGGTGTATAACAACAAAGAAGTCTCAATGGAATGTAAATTGAGATGAAATCTCTCATAAAGGTCGTAGCCTTAGGTTAAGGATAAATCAACGACATAATTATGTGCGACAAATATAAATACACTAAATATTATTGTATATTCAGTGTAAAACAATCAAAGGAAATTCACACATATTCTTGTAAAAACAACACCAACGAATTGGATGTTTAACTCAACAAATGGAGAATGAGTTAAAATTACTCTTATCAAATTCATATCAATGACTTGAGAAATTATCAATGGAGTGATTATGTGTATCAAAATTATATCCACGGGAAGGGGAGTGTAAATTATGACATAATCAAATGAATAGTGATTCCACACATAATCTTGGGGTAATATAATCAATGAAATATTCATAAAGCCAAATGAGTGGAAATTGAAATTTCAAATTCCCTTATCGATTAGGTAACTTACGAAACATACACCCATGAAAGAATGATCATAACATGATGATGCCAATATCCATAAATTAAAGTATATTACACAATGGATATAATCATGGGCAGTACACACACCACATGCAATAAATAAGTGGTGAACAATGGAATTCTCACAGAATTAAAAGTGAGATAAGAAACCACTTACCTTGTACTTTTTCATTGGTCGACGGTAGGTTAACCTCCTGTATAATGGTGAAATAATTGTTATTAAATTATTCAATAATCATATGCATTAATATGATATCATATATGATCTTTTAACATTGCTTTGTTAATAATATCTTAGAATTATCATCGTTTCGGGTGTTAACTTACTCATTTTCTTTTATATGTTTTGTTACGTAAGTCGTGGTTGTCATGGATAGGTTGTATCTTATTCATATCCAGAATTATATAAAGTCCTTAAACATTAATTTTAAATCATCAAATGATAATTATACTTTAATGGATACGATAGAGAATGAATCTCATCGCGTTCGTGGAGACGATAGTCCGTACGTACGCACGAGCGACAATATCATTCTTTTGATATTAAAATAATATATAATTGGATGGTATATCATATATGCAGAATAATTATCATGTTATATTTATTATTTACATGAATTACACATCATTATTATACCCATCAAAATAATAATTTATTTAATAACAATTACACCACGACGTGGAGACGGTAAGTCGTAGGTACGCACGTATGGTGACATGTTATTCAAAGGGTGGATAGAATACTAAATATGGTTGTACCATATTTATAATAATATTATATTATATAGGAGATACTGGATTAATTATTTTATAGTAGAAATAATAAAGAAAGAATAAGTTTAAGAAGAAAGGAACTTGAAAAGGGTGGTGAAATCATTACCTCTTCTTCGGGTTCTTCCTTTTGATTTGATCAAAAGGGCTCCTTAGGTTGTCTTTATGATAAAACTAAGGCCTCTAGGTTGTTGTGAGAGAATTTGAGAGAGTATTTGGACAGGGGTTTTCCAAACCAAAAGGATTTGAAGGTGTGAAGAAATGAGAAGGAGGAGTGCCCTTTTATAAGAGGGGTGAGGGGCACCTTTGGAAAAGCTGGAAATATTATTTTATAATAAATTAGTATTCAGTTTATAATGGCTCCAAAGTGAATTATTTAAAGTTTAAGGTGTAGATGGGTCTAAAACCACTCATCCAATAGAATTTATACCGGTTTGGGGCATTATATTGACCTTATCTTTAAGTATTAACTCTTAGTTAATTAGTTTTACTTTTACAATGTCTCTTTGTATTTTTATATTATATTGTTAATAAACTTACTATATACATACAAGCGACCCCCAAGTGGTCCATTAATGATACACCTATCATGATATAAGTCTCTTGGCCGAACCTTAGATTTTTAGAAATTTAATATCAATTAATAATATAATATTTATTTTAAAAACTCTTTTTTGTCAATTTTGACACTATTACATAATTGATTTTTGTAAAAATCATAACAGAATGATTACTTCAAAAAAAGTTAATTAAATCAATCCTAACATGTCATATTAACCTATAAAATTAGTATAATTCATAAAAAGTCTCAAATTATATTTATTTGGGTATTTATAATATCAATTATTCTAATTGTTTACTATTATGGTAATTACTGCATCACTATTGTGTCATAAATAAATTAAATTATTTAATGTCTAAAAATTATAAATAAAATATCATTATGTATGAAATCATTTTATCTTTCTAATTAATATTTATAGTCTAAAATCCAACATATATAACCCTATGTACCAATTTTTTTTCTAAAAGATATATGCTTGTGTCATTTTTGTATTCATTTTAACTTAATTAAAATAAAGTGTCCCTATCACTTACAAGTGGATCCATGGGGTCCCAAAATCGACCTAAAAACGCCCATGGTCGGCCATGTATCAACCAATAGGTTTAAGACACGTTTTAGGGTAATTTAGTATTATTATAATATTATTTTTTAACCCTTATTTACCGGATTTACCATTTAACCATGGTAAATAAAATATTTACCGAAGTAATTATTCAAAATGTCTAAAAATAAAAGTTATCTATTTACACAATTTAAACATCCTGATTCCAAATATGGAATCCATTTTTCCAAATTCAAAACACATAAGTGGCATAAATTAATTTAAAATTAATTCTCGTTGTTAAAACAAAAAACGTGTTTTTAAGAGATAATAACTATCAAAAGATTGGCAGTTGTTTATGTCTGGTTTAATTGTGAAATTATGTCCAATGACAAACATTGAATTAAATTGTAAAAATTTATTCTAAATATACTTTAAAACTAGTCAAATTCATAATTTATCAATATTAATTATTTCGATTAAAAAAGTTGTTTTTAATTAAAATTTAGTAATTTTCACTATTCATCAAAATATGAAAGTTATCTGAAAAGTACCAGAATTTCACCCTAGGATAATTTTGATATTCTGAATCCAAAAATGGAGTCCATTTTGAGAGATAGAATTTATAAAATTTTAAAAATTAGGTATTACTATTCATAACGGCTAGTTTGATTGGTTGTGGTGTGTTAGAATCTCGAAGTTGCGTACAATGCACGCCACTACATTTTTCAAAGGGAAACGTACCGTGGAATATTGGGCTGTTACATTCTCCCCTCCTTCAATAAATTTCGTCCTCGCGATTTTTTTTAAAATTGGGCTTGAGAATATAATGGAAAGTCCCACATCAGAAAAAGAGTCAATAAAATTATCACTTTAAAAGAAAGGAAGAGAGGTATAAAGGTCACCCAAGATAACCCATACTAGGATTCCATGTAGGAAAACATGGATATGGACGATAAACTAAGTGTTCAGTTCTGATGGAGAGGGATAGAAAACATGATCAGTAGAAAGTTAACAATAATAAAATCACAAACTTGTGTTGGGACAAACGGTCCTTAGTCTCCCAGTAGGAAATGTAAACGAACAGCATTTTTTTTGTTTTAAGTTACATTACATAAAGACGAGGAATTCATTTATGATATTGACTAAGAACATAAAGAGATATACTTACTTTTTAAGTAGAGTTTCATTATTTAATAACTTTTTACCACTAACTCATTTTTTTTGAACAATGAGTATTCAAGAAGACTTGGTCACAATGAAAGAGCTAGAATAAACTTCTATAGAAAAACATGATCCATGTAGGATAAAATATATATTTAACTTGTCTTTAGAGATTAATCAAAACCAAAATGGTTAGTATAATATCTTATGACCCCCCCCCCCAACAGATATTCCATTAGAGAAAAAAAACTAATCTTAATTTATAAAATTAAACCATCAATACCCCAAAGTTAAATAAATACCATTCAATAATCAATTGTCCTTAAAATACTTCAATATAATCCAAACTAATATTAAAACTCAAAACTTATAAGAATGTAATCTTCCACGTTAAATTGTATCTCCAAATGACATTAATTACTCTTAAAGTCACATACTTAAAAGTAATTAACCTAATCATTTTCATAAACAACCCAAATCACTATAAATCCATAATAAAAACATAGATAAAAATCCACCATTACTCCTCAAATGAAATCCCATACTATTCTATTTTCCTTGGGCATATAGTGTTCACAAAAAAGCGAACAACTTCCAAAATAACATTTATCACTTAATCACCAAATCATTTTCTTATACCAAGGGTATTGATTTAATAAGACATTAGAACCCAAATAAACTTATTATTGATCAATAAAATCATTTAACTAAAAATAATTAGTCACACTATCCAGGGACTTCACATAGTCCAGTGGTAGGCGATAAATCCCAATCGCACTTTGGTTGTGGGTTCGATTCCCACAGCTTTGTCCGACGCGACGGGTTGTCACATGGTCTATGTGTTATCCTTTTTCAAAAAATATATTTTATAATATTACTAAAATGAGATAAATTCCTCAAAATACCATAACATAATTTAACCAAAAATGTTATATCATACCTTGCATTTTCATCCCAAATTATAATAACTTATAATTCTCTCAAACCCCAATGATCATATAAAACCAAATGGTTATTTATACCTATATCCACAAGAGAAGAGATAATTCTTCCTCAAATATCATTATCACATGGAAAACTGTGGGGTTACAAATACAAGAGAAAATTATTCCAAAGTAAACCCATCAACAAGGAGCACTAATACTTTTTAAACATTTCTCCAACCATTTATTTCTACATAGCTTCTTCTTTGACCAAGAAAATATCCTATAGAATAGTGCATTCACTCGGGTATTGTCCAGGTCCCCTAAATTTACGGCAAATGACTGTAAATGGACTCTTGGGACCATTTTTATCTTCTTCCATAGTACTCTTCATTATTCTTCGGCAATTATTCACTTTATGTCCTTCCTTCCCGCATGTAAAGCATTTATTTTTCCCATTGATACACTTTCCTGGGTGTCTCCTTCCACATTTCCTGCATGATGGAAATTGAGGATTCCTTTCTCCATGGTCTCCACTGTTAGAGCTCTTATCATTCATCACCTTTCTCTTCTTTTTTGAGTCTGGGAATTGGTTAATATATATATTGTTGATCATCTTTTTGGAAAATTGATTTGGCCTAAAGACGATATCTTTTACGCCTATCAACATTCCATTTTGTTTCTCATTGCCACCATCGTTCCCACCTTGTACATCATTCTCAAAGTCACTATGACTTCTTTGGAATCCAACCATTGACTAAAACCAGAAATCATTGTGTGAGTAATAGTAGTCATACAATCATTTATAGATTAACATGTCACCATATTCTCAATTTGAAACACATTATGATTAACCAAGGCCATTCACTCTCATCTTATATATATAATACTTTAAATCGGTTTGTAAATAAAATGTAAATTATCCTAAGCATATCCCCCAGGAGTTTCGTAACCAAGAGTGTGCAAGGCCCGTTGTCGTGCACCAGTTCCCGTTCGAGTCTAGCTCAAAGCGGTGTTTTCAAGTTTTACCCCTAGGTACATCTGTGCCAGAGCCGCCTCTACCTGCTCGTATCCAAACAGGGATGTATTTCTCAGAAAACTCACAAAATCTCTAAAATACCAAAATTCTAGGAAGTTCTTCTATACTAATCCTCAAAGTTCATCATAGGTCTACGTGATCTAATCAGAGTTTATATAAATCTAGCTTCTAAGGTTTGTACTAAACTTCCCCTGATACCAACTACAACGCCCCGACCCCAGTTACCCAGAGTCGGTGCATTATTACATAACATTGGCATGATCACAAGAAAGATCAAGTCTCGAAAGACCGATTAGTTTAGAAGCCTTGGAAACACTAGGTACAATCATAAAGTTTTACATTACATCGTAAAAAAACATATTGTATTCATATCCCCTCATACTATCCCTGTAGGTCATTCATAAATTAATTCTTCATAATCCTGGGAAAAATAAAACATTGAAAGGGGTGAGCTCAGATGCTCAGTAAGGATAACATTATAGCAGATGCTTTCATAGATAAGCATAAACACTTAAGTCAGTTTATAACTAAAACAAAAGCCTTTTAAACTTGAACTTCAGCATAAAATGGCAAAGATAAAATAAAATAATGCCATTTACTTACTCACATGGATATTCTACTAGTTGAATGATCACATGCAATATCAATAACTACTTTCATAATGATGGAATGCATAATGTCAGACTATCATAACCACATAGCCAAGGCCTCGTGCTAAGACTACAAATAAGATTTTGCCAAGGCCTTGTGCCAAGACACTAGTTTGTCTCATGAGACCTACCGATGCATCGAGGAGCTATAGCAGGCTCCACCCATCACATATTAAGTCCAGTGCATTCCTCATATGAACAGGTTTAAATATAATATAAACATTCGTATTAAAACTAGCATACGAAATGTCAATACCTTAACCACAAACCATGAATGGTATAAAAATAGCACATCCACAGTCAAACATAACTCCTTCGATACAATATGAAAGATTTTATTTTATCACATTAACCTCAATCAAGAATAATGAAGGATGTTGCCATAGATTAAAATAATCATCAAAACTATTTGAGAGAAATATCCCCCTTTTTCTTGAAATCATTTAAAAGTCACACTATTTGTCAAGAAGCCATTTTAAAAATGGATTTTTGAATCAAACTGTCCCATACCACTTTGAAACTTTTTAAAAGGATTTTTAATTTTAAAACTTTAATTTCCATATAAATAAATCCTTAAAAAAATTTAAAACATGGACATTAATGATCAATATTTAGATGAATAAGTCTTTAAAACAGTTAAAAAAAGTATTTTAGTTAGAGATTCTAACCAAAAGAGAGACACTTGAATACAAATAATTGAGGTAATCAAAACTTTTTAATATCATGAGAATAAAGGGATTCATGATATACTATGTCAAAGTACATTTTATACATCACATAAAAGTGATTTGGTGTATAACAACAAAGAAGTCTCAATGGAATGTAAATTGAGATGAAATCTCTCATAAAGGCTGTAGCCTTAGGTTAAGGATAAATCAATGACATAATTATGTGTGACAAATATAAATACACTAAATATGATTGGATATTCAGTGTAAAACAATCAAAGTACATTCACACATATTCTTGTAAAAACAACACCAACGAATTGGATATTTAACTCAACAAATGGAGAATGAGTTAAAATTACTCTTATCAAATTCATATCAATGACTTGAGAAATTATCAATGGAGTGATTATGTGTATCAAAAGTATATCCACATGAAGGGGAGTGGAAATTATGGCATAATCAAATGAATAGTGATTCCACACATAATCTTGGGGTAATATAATCAATGAAATATGCATAAATCCAAATGAGTGGAAATTGAAATTTCAAATTCCCTTATCGATTAGGTAACTTACGAAACATACACCCATGAAAGAAGGATCATACCGTGATGATTCCAATATCCATAAATTAAAGTATATTACACAATGGATACAATCATGGGCAGTACACACACCACATGCAATAAATAATTGGTGAACAATGGAATTCTCACGGAATTAAAAGTGAGATAAGAAACCCCTTACTTTGTACTTTTTCCTTGGTCGACGGTAGGTTAACCTCCGGTATAATGGTGAAATAATTGTTATTAAATTATTCAATAATAATATACATTAATATTATATCACATATGATCTTTTAACATTGCTTTGTTAATAATATCTTAGAATTATCGTCGTTTCGGGTGTTAACTTACTCGTTTTCTTTTATATGTTTTGTTACGTAAGCCGTGGTTGTCATGGATAGGTTGTATCTTATTCTTATAAAGAATTATATCAAGTCCATAAAAATTATTTTTAAATCATCAAATGATAATTATACTTGAATGGATACGATAGAGAATGAATCTCATCGCGTTCGTGGAGACGGTAGTCCGTACGTACGCACGAGCGACAATATCATTCTTTTGATATTAAAATAATATATAATTGGATGGTATATCATATATTAAGAATAATTATCATGTTATATTTATTATTTACATGAATTACACATCATTATTATACCCATCCAAATAATAATTTATTGAATAACAATTACACCACGACGTGGAGACGGTAAGCCGTACGTACACACATATGGTGACATGTTATTCAAAGGGTAGATAGAATTATGAATATGGTTGTACCATATTTATAATAATATTATATTATATAGTAGATACTGGATTCATTATTTTAGAATAGAAATAATAAATAAATAAGAAGTGGAAGAAGAAAGGAACTTGAAAAAAGGGTGGTGAAATAATTACCTCTTCTTCAGGTTCTTCATTTTGATTTGATCAAAAGGGATCATTAGGTTGTCTTTCTGATCCAACTAAGGCCTCTAGATTGTTTTTAGGAAATTTTAGAGAGTATTTGGGAAGGGTTTTGCCGAACCAAAAGGCTTTTAAGGTGTGGAGAAATGAGAAGGAGGAGTGCCCTTTTATAAGAGGGGTGAGGGGAACCTTTGGAAAAGCTGGAAATATTATTTTATAATAAATTAATATTCGGTTTATAATGGATCCAAAGTGGATTATTTAAATTTTAAGGTGGTGATGGGTCTAAAAACATTCAACAAATAGAATTTAGACAGGTTTGGGTCATTATATTGACCTTATCGTTAAGTATTAACTCTTAGTTAATTAGTTTTACTTTTACAATGTCTCTTTATATTATTATATTATATGGTTAATAAACATACTATATACATCCAAGATACCCCCAAGTGGTCCATTAATGATACACCTATCATGATATAAGTCTCTTGTCCGAGCCTTAGATTTTTAGGAATTTAATATCAATTAATAATATAATATTTGTTTTAAAAACTCTTTTATGTCAATTTTGACACTATTCCATAATTGATTTTTTTTTAAATCATAACAGAATTATTACTTAGAAAAAAATTAATTAAATCAATCCTAACATGTCATATTAACCTATAAAATTATTTTAATTCATAAAAAGTCTCAAATTATATTTATTTGGGTATTTATAATATCAATTATTCTAATTTTTCACTATTATGGTAATTACTTCATCACCATTGTGTCATAAATAAATTAAATTATTTAATGTCTAAAAATTATAAATAAAATATCATTATGTAGAAAATATTTTTATCTTTATAATTAATATTTATAGTCTATAATACAACATATATAACCCTATGTAACAATTGTTTTTCTAAAAGATATATGCTTGTGTTATTTTTGTATTCATTTTAACTTAATTAAAATAAAGTGTCCCTATCACTTACAAGTGGATCCATGGGGTCCCAAAATCGACCCAAAGACGCCCATGGTCGGACATGTATCAAAAAATATGGTTAAGACATGTTTTAGGGTAATTTAGTATTATTATAATATTATTTTTTAACCCTTATTTACCGGATTTACCCTTTAACCATGGTAAATAAAATATTTACCGAAGTAATTATTCAAAATGTCTAAAAATAAAAGTTATCTATTTACACAATTTAAACATCCTGATTCCAAATATGGAATCCATTTTTCCAAATTCAAAACACGGAAGTGGCAGAAATTAATTTAAAATTAATTCTTGTTGATAAAAAAAAAGCGTGTTTTTAAGAGATAATAACTATCAAAAGATTGGCACTTGTTTATGTCTGGTTTAACTGTGAAATTATGTCCAATGACAAACATTGAATTAAATGGTAAAAATATATTCTAAATGTACTTTAAAACCACTCAAATTCATAATTTATCAATATTAATTATTTTTATTAAAAAAGTTGCTTTTAATTAAAATTTAGTAATTTTCACTATTTATCAAAATATGAAAGTTATCCGAAAAGTACCAAAATTTCACCCTAGGCTAATTTCGATATTCTAAATCCAAAAATGGAGTCCATTTTGAGAGATAGAATTTATAAAATTTCAAAAATTATGTATTACTATTCATAACGGCTAGTTTGATTGGTTGTGGTGTGTTAGGATCTCGAAGTTGTGTGCAATGCACGCCATTGCATTATTCAAAGGGAAACGTACCATGGAATATTAGGGTGTTACAGATCCTCTTTATTTATAGGAAAAAAATATTATGTTATTTCATTATCATCCTTTATATTTTCATATTATTTTTAAAGACTTTCTAGATCTTTACAATTATAACATGATGTATAGTTTTTATAATTCTTGTTCTCTTTAACCAACCATTCATTTTCCTTTTTAAAAATAACATATTTCTTATTAATTTTCTCAAACAAATCTCTAGATTTTAAAGTACCCTATTGTATTCTTTCATTATAATTTTTTAATTCCTTTAACCAAAACTTTTATAGTTTATTACATCATAAGAAATTAAATCGAACTCCGAATTTATTTCATAATTATAATTTTTAATAAAAAAAAGAAGGTTTTAATAAAGGAGAAAAGAATTATTATTTTATCTTAACATGTGTACCCATAAAATAAATATTACCTATTTTATTTTTACATTATGATTACTCACTTATTAAATCTAAATCATTGGTAGAAGACCAACTAGTATGATAAGCTTGCTTCATATCCTTCTTGTATTTCTTGTATTTCCCTTAATTCTTTAATTTTGGACAATTGGATTTGATGCATCTTGTCTTCTAACATTCATAACATGTTGATTATAAAGAATTTTTGTATTTAATTTACTTACCTTTCCTTTTGAATCCCCTCTTATACTTATTTGATTATAACACCTTGTTACCTTTTTGTCAAATATGTTCTGATATTTTATTTTGGTTTCCTTTTCTCATTGCTTGTGTGTTGTCGACCTTGAATTGGGAGGATACCTGTAAAGGTGAAGTCGATTATTTTTTTTATTTTCATATTTTCTTTTGGTTTTCTACTGTTATATGGGTAGTTACACAACATGTAATGGAGTTTCATGACACTTAATGTCGATCAAACTCATCCCATAAGTTGAATTCATAGCATGAGAATTTACACATCATGTAGGGGTTACACATCATATAATGTGAAATCTATTTTTTAATTTAAAAAATTCAATGATTTTTTTGGTGTACCTTAAAATAAAATGGATTCAAAATGTGTAAAAGATTACACATAATGTAATTCCTCAAGTTTCAACATTTAGGGGGTCGTATGATTGTTTGAGGATTTAATCTACCTTACAAATTTATCCTCTAAACTGAAGCTCTTACCCTATGCAATTTTGGGTGTCTTCCTTCCATCCGGATTGATTTGTTAAGTAATTGATTAGTAAGGATAGGTGCTTCGTCTCTCCAAGTAATTATTCCTAATGATTTCTCTCCCATTTGTGGTGGTGGCGCCTTTTTTGTAGGTATTGGTAATTGGATTGTGTATTCTATCAATCATTTTCGGTCGTTGTTCATCCTTTGTCTTTAAAAATCATGTCTTTTACTTTCCAATCCCTGTTTTCAAAGGTGGTTATATTCCCTATTATCTTAAGGTAGGTGTATATGTTCAATTGTTCTAATTTATGTAATTGATTGTTGTTTATATTGATCCATTAATATTTTAAGTGAAATTGCATGTGTTGAAATTGAAAATGGCATGGGTTCATGTTTGAAGATGGATTTTTCTTTAAAACCAAAATTTCCTTGATTTTAAATGGAAAAATGGATTTTAAAAACCTGGAGAAAATTGGATTAGATTTGAAATTGTTTAATAAAAATGTGAGCATGTTTTTTAAAATTGAAATTGATAAACACTGCGAATCAGGAACCTTGGGTACATCATGATAGAGACACAGGTAGCCTTAGTGTGTGTGATACCACTAGAAGGTAACCTACTATATGTTGATTGTCTATGGAAGGCCTCAATGTTAGTTATATCAAACATTATGCCTTTTTATTCTTGTGAGTGTCTAGTACATATTGCCTCATAGGCTAGAGCCTAGGTGGTAGGTGCATTATGGTTTCTGGTTATTTATTACATGATAGTTTATTTCATAGATATTATCTCACATATATATTTATATTTCAGTATCTTTACCTGCTTGTTTATTATTTGAAAAACATGACTTATAATTTGTAAAAATACAAGGATTTTTTGAAAAATATTTTAAATTTATTTATTTATAAAACTGCTTATAAAACTGTTTTGTTTTAAATCTTGGTCTTGTGTATTCATGATATTATAACTTTTATAGATCTTTTAGTGGTATCCTACTAGGATCTATTTATCACACCCTACTTCTTATTATGGGTAGTTTTATTCCATGTTTTTTAGTATTCATGTAAAGGTAATATCATTCTATAGCATATAGGATTCTCTTTACATTATTGTTTTTGTTTTGGGATAGTTTGGAGGTTACATTTAGTCACATAGAGACATATTGTATAGACTGGTCTTTCTTTCCTGGTTTAGAATGTTTGGATTGGTTGTATATTTCATTTGTTTCTTCATAGTACTTTGGTTATATGTCTAGTTTTTATTATATATGTGACTAGTTTTTTATCTTTGTTTTATCCCACCCCATGATGGGATGGATTGGGAGACTAGTATGGATGATCAGGGTTGGTCAGTTAAAATTTTGTATCAAAGGGGTTACTCAGCCTAAAGTGTGTCAGCACTGCCTGATTTATTTCTATGTATTGGGTAAACAATAGTAGGATTGTTGGAATTCAGATAGTAAGTGTAGAAAAGGTCCCTAGACAGCTCACTCTTGTTACTAAACCTGAGTTACCATGGGTGGTTGAAAAATATTTACTAAGTTCAAGACTAGTTATTTAGGTTAATTTGAATAAATTGTATAGGTAGTTTATTTAATTTGGCCTATCTATAATTTCTAAGGACTTAGTGTGCGTATGTTCATTTGAATAAAATAAGTAGGGATTTTATTTATATGGACCTATTCTTTTAAAAAGGTGTTTCCTTTAAAAAGGTGTTTCCTTTTCTAAGGACTTAGTGTGTGTATATTTCCTCTTTGGTTGAAGTAGTGATCCATGCTATTTATAATATGGGGTTAGTAGGAACAATGAACCCAGAATAAGTAGTGGATTATGGTTTGGAATTTACTAAGCAGCATCCACCTGTCTTCCATAGTGGTATAGGACCATAGGAGTTAGAGGAGTAGATTGAATTGATAGAAAGGATCTTCAACATTTTAAAGACTCTTGAGGATTCTGAAGTGGGTTTTTTCACATATGCTCTAAGGACTAGGAAAAAGATTTTGGGACCCGATGGTGCAATATAAGTTTCACAAAGGTCTTACCTAGGATTCTTTAATAGGATCTTCACTCAGTAGTTTTATCCTAAGACTTTACATGCATCAAAGACTCAGAAGTTTATATCATTAAATCAGAGGAGCATACCATTCTGAAGTAATCCAACCACTTTACTAAGTTAGTGCATCATGCATCAGAGCTTGTCACTAATGATTACCTAAAGACTCAGAGGTTTGATATGGGAATAAGGTATGATGTTCAGTTGATGCTTATTCCATTGTACCTTTTGACCTTTTTGTAGGTAGTGAATAAATCATATTTGGCTGAGGCTAACATAGCATGAAGGATAGGCTTGGGAAGAGATTCAGTAGTTGCTGCAGTTAACCAGGGTGCTTCTTCTAGCCATAAAAGAAAGCGCAAGAGTGGTCAGATTTCTATAGGAATGGTTTTAGGAGATTCTACAGGGCATAAATAGGTTATTTTTTACCATTTTAGGAGGCATGTTCATACTAGGATTTAGTGTGCATAGGCTCCTATAACATTTCATATTTGAGGCTGATATGACCATCTGAAACATTTTTTTGATAAGATGCCCCAAGGGAGTAAGGAGGGATCCAATTTCACCAAGGTTTCATAGGTTCATGTTGATAGGGTGGTGGGTCTCATTCTCAATCCAAGGGGGGTGTCTAGGTGGCTAGGTCCATATGTCTTTATAAAACCTAGTGTACACCATAGGAATCTGATGTAGGGACAACAACTATTAGAGGTATAGTGTTTATTTCATCTTATACGGTGTTATATTTTTTTGTTATAGGTGATACTCATTATTTTATATCATAAAATTTGGTTGAAGTTTTGATTTTTTTTTATGGAGCTTATGAATTTCTTATTAGATCTTTCCACACCTTTAGTAAAGTGGTCCAAATAAGGTTTGAAATTTCTCTTATGTCAGGTGGTGATAAGAAAATTTGAGAAGGTTTATACTTCTTATTGATTGATCTTGACATCTTTTAATTGATAATTGGAATGTATTATATGATTAGAGTAAAGAACTAGATATGTTTTTATCACCTTTGGGTGTAATTATTATCTGTTGATGGGGTCACTCATGTTTTTTAGGGTCATTAGGACTCTACATCGAGAAGGGAAGGGCAGGTTGTTCCTTATGTCAGTTTGATCTCAAACTAGTTGTCATAAATGTTTCTTGATGCATTTGGATTGTTCATGGGTGGTCACCAACCTGTTGTTGTGTGTGCATACCCTAATGTCCTTATGGACTATTTTTATGGATTTTTTCCACATAGATAGATTGATTTTACTATTAACCTGCTACCTGGAATGATTCTCATTTCTATGCCATCCTATCAAATGGATCATGCTGAGTTGGTATAACTTTAAGTCAATATTGAGGAACTGGAGGTGAAAGGATTTATTCGTCCTAATGTATCACCATAGGCTTCACCTATAATCTTTGCTAAGAAGGTAGACTGAAGCCTTATACTTTGTATTAACTATTAGAAGTTGAATTTGGTGACTATTAAGAACAAGTATCCTTTACCCAGAATTGAGGATCTCTCTTATAAGCTTAGAGGGGATTGTTGGTTTTCTAAGATTGAATTACAATCAGGGTACCACCAGTTGAGAGTCATAGAAGCAGATATACCAAAAACCACATTTCATAGTCGATATGGTAATTTATTTTATTTGGTTATTCTATTCAAAATCATTAATTCTATTATGATATTCATGGATTTAATGAACCAAATTTTTCATTGGTTATTGGACTCTTTATTTATTATGTTTGTATTTGTTATCTTGGTGTGATCTAATTTAGAGGAGGATAATAGAGGCCATTTGAATATCATTCTTCAAACCTTGAGGGAACATCTTCTATTTGGTAATATTTCCAAGTGTGAGTTTTGGATATATGAAGTGAATTTTCTGGGTAATGTGATATTTGAGAGGGTAATATCAGTTGATCTTGAAAAGGTGTAGGCAGTTATGTCTTGGGAGAATCTCATAAACATTTTTGAGATCTGAAGCTTCTTGGAATTAGCAGGTTTCTATAGACGGCTTTTTTGGTACTTATCCAAACTCACATCTTTGATGATATATTTAACCCATAAAGGTGTAAGGTTTGAACAGAATGAAAATTTTCATAGATATTTTGAGGATAAAAAGATGAGGTTGACTTTAGAACTAGTTTTTATTCTTTTGGAACCAGGTTAGGGTTATGATGTTTTTTTTCAATGCTTCTAGTATGGTTTTGGGATGTTTCTTGATTCAGGGGAAATAGGTTGTGGCTTATAGCTCATTTCAGTTATACCCTTATGAGAATAACTAACCTACCCATGATCTTGAGTTGGCAGTTTTTATGAATTCACTCAAAACATATCATCACTATCTCTTTGAAGAGAATTGTATGGTATATTTTGGTCAGAAAATCCTAATGTATATTTTCACTCAAAGAGATATGAACTTTCAATAGATATACTGGGTTGAGTATCTTCAGTACTTTTATTTTGATATCGTATATACCCCTAGGAAAGGGATTGCAGTGGTTAACACATTAAGTAGAAAATTACCAACACAAGTTGTGATGTAATTAGTTGAACAGTGGCCTTGGAAGAGTTTGTTTAATGAAATGAGCTTGGGATTGATGTGTTTGGTGGAAAGTTGTTCTTAGATTCAATAAAATTTGAATCAACTTTTGATGAGTGATTTTTACTTTATCATATGACTGAAATGGAGAGCTGGACCTTAGGATAAATCTCAATTAGTGGGGAGACATCATGAAAGTTGTTTATGTCTCCTAGTGGAACTTTGTGATTTTATAGTATATTGGTTGTTCTATTTTACCTAAGTCATGACATTCTAGATAGTGGACACCAGTCTTGTTGGTCCACACACCCTGGGGATAAAAATATGTTCCATGACCTGATATGTTGTTATTTTTGGATGGAGATGAGGTAGTTAGTTGAAAAATTTTTATCATGGTGTTGCACTTGTCAAAGAGTTAAGACCAAACTCCAGAGACTTATAGGTTTATTGTATCCTTTAACTATTTCGGCATGGAACTGGGATGAGATTTCTATGGATATTTTCATTGGTTTACCATTAACTCTTAATGGGAAGGGTGTGATTTTAGTGATTATTAACAGACTCATTAGATTAGTTCATTTCTTTCCAATAAAGGAAATGATGAAAGTGGAACAACTTGAGGACTTGTATGTTTGAGAGATTGTGAAGCTTTATGGGGTTCTCTCTGAAGTAGTTTTTGATAGGTACTCGAGGTTCACATCCAGATCTTGTAAATTTTTGTAGGATTTAATGGGTTCCTAGTTGAAATTGAGAATGGATTGTCATCTATAGATAAATGGAGAGACAGAAAGGGCTATCCAGGTTCTTGTGGATATTCTCTGGTCTTGTATGCTTGATTTTTATAGATCTTAGGATATAAATTTTCCTCTAGTTGATTTTTAATATAACAATAGTTATCAGACTTCGATCAGTATGGAAGCCTTTGAGGATTTGTATGGTCATCCATGTTGATCTCCCTTATGTTGGGTAGAGTTGGGAGATCAATCCGTAGTTGAGATGAGTGTTTCTTAGAAGATTTAATAGGTAGTTTAGTTGATCCAAAGGTGTTTGATCATGGTGTATAGTTGTTATAAATATTATATGGACCATCGGCATCGGCCACTGGAGTTTGAGGTTGGTGATCAGGTCTTTCTCATAGTTTCACCTCACTTGGGAAATCATTGATTGCCTAATCAGGGTAAGTTAGCACCAATGTTTTTGGGCCCCTTTGAGATCATTGAGCAATTAGGGAGGGTGGACTATAAGTTCATATTACTATCTGGCTTGAATTTTATACACGGACTGTTTCATGTTTACCAGTTGATGAGGTATATAAAATATTTTTCTTTTTTTATTAGATGATAGAATGTTGTTCTTGATCCCTATGCCACATTGGTTGAGCAGCCAATTCTGATTATGGATTTTCAGGATAAGGTACTACATGGTAAAACAATTCTATTGGTCTTGGTATTGTGGTAGTGAAGATAGTATCACCACAAGACATGGTAGTGTGATTCATTGATGAGGTATTAGTGAAAAACTCTTTTTACAGATCCAAGGTCTTGATATATTTATGGGGATAGAAATATTTTATGGTGGGGAGATAATAACACCACATTACCTTTCTATAAAGTATGTTATGATCTTTGCTTTTGGTTTCCTTTTCTCATTGAGTGTGTGTTTTCAACCTTGAATTGGGAGGATACCTATAATATTGAAGTCCTTAATTTATTGGATTTTTTATTTTCCTCAGGTTTTCTATTATTTTTTGGGTAGTTACCTGAAATTTAATGAAGTTTTAAAACATGTAATTCTAGCCAGATTCATCATGTGAGTTAAATTCATAGTGTGAGGATTTACATCTTGTGTAGGGGTTACGCATCATGTAATGTAAAATCTGGATTTTAATTAAGAATTTGACTCATTCTTTAGCGTAAGTTGGAATGAAATGAATTCACGATGTGTAAAATATTACACACCATGTAATTCCCTGAGTTCTGATTTTTAGGGTGTTGTATGGGTGTTTGAGGCTTTAATATACCTTGTATCTTTCTCTACTAAACCGTAGATCTTACCCAAGGATATTTTAATTGTCTTCCTTCAGTCTAGATTGATTCGTTTAGTGATTGATCATAAGTTTAGGCACATCATCTCTTCATGTAAGACTTCCTCTCAGTTTCTCTCTCATTTATGGTTGCATCACATTTTGTGTATGGATTGGTAATTGTATTTATTTTTTATCGATGTTTTTCATTCATTGGTCATGTGTTATCTTTAAAAGTTAGATCTTGTGGTTTTCAATCCCCATTATCAAATGTGGTTAGGTTTTCTATGCTCTTGAGGTATATGGATCTATTTAATAATTCTAATTTCTTGAATTTCTTATTGTTCATTTTGATTCCTTGATATTTTAAGTGAAATTACATATTTTTAAATTGAAAATGGAATGGTTTTGCATTTGAAAATTTATTTTTCATTGAAAATTAAATTAGATTGGTTTGAAATGGAAAAATGGATTTTCAAACCCTGAAGTATATTGGATTGTATTTGAAATTATTTTATAAAAATGTGATCATGGTTTTTAAAATAGAAATTGACAAACATTGTGTAGTGGGAACCTTGGATACATTGAGATGGAGACACTTGTATCCTTAGTGTGTGTAAAATGACTCATAGGTAACCTATTGCATGCTTATGGTCTATGGAAATCCTCGACGTTATTTGGATCCAACCTTATACCTTAATAGTCTTGTTAGTGTCTAATACATATTATCCCATAGGCTAGATCATTCCTGGTAGTTGCATTTTTGTTTCTGGTTGTTTATTATATGATTTTTTATTTAATGGATGTTATCTCACATGTATATTTATATTTTTATATCTTCACCTTATTATTTCTGGATTAGGAAAACATGGCATATAATTTTTTAAAATTCAAGTATTTTTTGAAAAAACAACTCAAATTGATTTATTTATAAAACTGCTTATAAAACTATTTTGTTTTAAATCTTGGACTTGTGTATTCTTGATATTAGAACTTGTAAATATATTTTGGTGTTATCCTACATTTATTTTTTGATCACACCCTACTTATACCTATGGGTGGCTTTAGACCTTCTTTTACAATATCCAGGTTAAGGGAAGAGAATTTTGTAGCATGCAAGATTCTCTTTACATTTTTGTTTAATTTTGGGATAGTTTGGAGGTGAATTTTGGTCACATGGAGACCTAATATCTAAATTTTTTTTTCTTTTCTATTTTATCATGTTTGGATCATTTATATATTTAATTTGTTTCCACATAGTACTCTTCTGGTATGACTTTTTTTCTTATTTAGGAGACTAGTTTTGTTATCTTTGTTTTACCACACCCTATGATGGGATGGCTCAGGTGACTGGTCTAGTTGAACTAGGTTGGTCTGTTATAATGACATTACTTCATTTTAAATTTATTTATTCTTCACAATATATTTTAAACATTTTTCAAATTTATTGAATTCATTTCCTTTTTCACTACTAGAGGATATTATCTTTTCATTAGAAGAGTAAAAAAAATATACATAAAAATATTTAAATGATACTCCAATATTTTTCAACAACTTCACTACCATTTTCCTTAAAATCAAGTTCATATTAAATAAGAGATCCAATAAGTTCATCCATAGTATATTGAGTGAAATACATGCATTGTTTGATGGAAACCTTCTTTATGTTCCATTTATTAGGTAATTCTCAAATAATCTGCTCAATAAGTACTTCATTATTCATATATTCCCTGATAGAAACCAATACATTCACAATATTAGTAAATAGGTTGTACATATCACTGATGTTCTCATGATCATACATTCTAAATTCATGAAATTCTTTATGATGTATCCTAATTTGGTTCACTATAACTTATCAGTACCATGATGAGTGAC
This sequence comes from Viscum album, assembly GCA_963277665.1. NCBI lineage: Eukaryota > Viridiplantae > Streptophyta > Magnoliopsida > Santalales > Viscaceae > Viscum > Viscum album. The sequence continues at coordinate 1,881,689,059 of OY728161.1, forward strand.
TTTTAATGTCCTCAAAATTTCGTAATAAGTTTTTTATTATGAAATATGATTATAGATGTTTTAACTTAAATAATAATTAAGTAAATTCATGACTTTATAATTTTTTACATACTTGGAAGCATCATTTACAGTTAGTGTATTCAAATATAATTCAGGAAATTTATAAGGTTTAATCATAGTAGTCTAACATTCTATAAAAATATTTATAAAAAAATACCTCAATATGATCCTTCCAGTGTGAATTATAACTTTCATTAAAGTGAAGTGGTGCATTAGGATGTATAAATTTAGTTTCTTGACTTTACCTAGAAAAATGATCTTTCATTAAACTAGTAGGTATAGGATAGTGTTAGCACACAAAAATATATAATCATAACTTAACCTATCCAAAGGAAACTTCTTTGATACTAATTTTTTGGAAGAGTTATTAATGGTAATACTGAATATAGGTTGAGTTAATAGTCCTTTTAAAATATTAAAATTAATTACAAAATTATCATAGTATTATTTATAAAAAAAATAATAAATGAATGTGAGTGTAGTGTTCAAATAGATAAGCATTGGAATAAAAATAAAGAACACAAACACCAATATTTTTATAGTAGATAAGTTCATAGAGAACCTATATTTACTCTTCAATCCCATATAACTCAGTCAGAGGACTGACACTCACTAAAAAAAGTCTTTTATAAGTGAATACTCAACCTAGTATATTATAGGAAATATAAAACATTTCCAAACTTTTCCAATAATATGAATAACTCAATCTATTCTAAGGGCAGGAAACCTATCAAATCCTTTTAAAAAGATGCAAGCATAACCTAAGTGATCCTGGTTTTTTTTCATGTGACCATAACCAAAACACTTCATTTTGAATAGAGGTATAACCATGTGTAAAATATGAAATAAAAACACTTTTATAGAAAAAATAAAACTAACTAGACATCTAGAATTTGTCTATGAGGAAATCTAGCATGGAGAAATGATCTTCATCCCTTCAATAATTGATATAGAACAAAAAACATAAGAAACCACAATGCCTTGGAAAATTAGTAGAGTGAATTTGTATAACATTTTTTATCTCCTTTTATCTTGTATATCTATTTGTTTTTCCTCATCCCATATTTATAGATAAATTGTTCAACATATAGTTTTTCCTTAAAGTTTCATGAAGCATCACCATGCGGGTGTTTCATATTTCTTCAACATATATTTAAAACTGGTGGTTAGAAATAAAAATGGAAACATATTACAGTTACCTATATTTTGAAGTATCTCATTAACCATATAAAATAATTTACACACTATTTTAAAATGAATAAAACACTTTGAAACAACTTTTGATAAATAATTTAGTTTTTAGTAACATTAAAATCAAACAAATAAAGTCTTAATAAATATATTCAAAATATTTGAGTCTCATGTTGTAAATATATGCATGAATGAAGAAAAAAATAAATATTCACATAATTATTTTTAAAACATTGTTAAAAAAATTATAAATTCTATAACATTAATATTAATTTATAGAATCATTGAAACAATTTAATCATTTTTTATTTTCATGTAAAAAATCATTATATCATAAAAAACATAAAACAGAGTAAACTAAATATTTCCATATATTTATATCTATATAAAGGTTATTTACATGAATTTATAATGGTAATAAGTATTTATCATAGGTTGTGTAAGGGTAAAAATCAGTCTATACATGTTTTTAATGGATAAATTATAACATCATGTAAATATAAGAAGAATTTTGTATACCTTTCATAAGAATAAGTGATATGATCATGTAATGGTAAGCTATGTAAGGGTAAATTGAACCTCTGTATAGTTAAAATGAACTTTCATAAAGGTAAACTGAACTTTCATAAAGGCTAAAATGAAATTTCATAAAGGTAAATAGAACTTGTATAAAGGTAAATTGAACATGTATAAAGGTAAGCTTCAAATTAATAAATGTTGTGTAAAGGTAATCAGAAGATTCACAAAGGAAAAAAATTCATGAGTTGTGTAAGGGTAGTATAAAATAATTAGAAAATTAATTTTTCATATTATTTAAAAAAAATTATAAATAATAATAAGAATAAATGATAAAAAAATTAAAAACAATTATTTTCAATAAAATTTAAATTTATAAAAAACAATAATCCATGCTTAAAAATAAAAAAAATTAAAACATATAATAATATTTGCACATTTGGATATTAAAATTAGTATTCTTAAACTAAAGTTAATGTTTTAATTACCATAATAAAATTAAACAATATTCTATTAGAAATAAAATGAGATGAGGTTTTCAATTTATCAAAACAACAAAACTCAATTTACTAAATAATCCCAAAACCTCAACACTAATAAAACTAAATACTAAAAAATGTAACAATCAACACTTGGGAAAAACCCATCATCCTCTATTGCAATAGTTAGTGACTCCATTTCTACCTTTGATTCACCCAAGTACCACTAAGGTACAATGTTGCCTCGGAATTTCCCATACTAAGACCTTGGTCACATGTCAACCAAATTCTAACTTCCACCGATCTTCTATATTTCTAACACCATATAATCCAAAATATTTTGGGTAAAATTATACTTGAGATCAATGTGTTGTATCTTTGAATGAAACATTGAATTCTATTCCAGATGAATCACACTCTGATTGTAACAAAACAATAACCCACTTTTCTGACTCCTTCCAGGTTCTTTCAACAAGAACTTAAACTAGTCTAATTACTTCCCTATTTTTGTAAGGAACACGTAGTTTTATTACATAGTTAAAAGTGTAACTACCTACCATTTTATCTCCTTGTCCCATATGTCACTAAACCTGGGGGTTGGTTAGGTTTTTTGTTGGATCTCAGGTGTGCATCCCCATATTCCAAAGGATTATAACTAATAGTGAGGTTCTGTAAGTAGTATGGTGGGGAGACTATACCCTCTTGTTAGATCTTAACATAGTGGAAATTAGGGAAACATCATATAATATCACATCAGACAAATAAACTATAGGTTCTAAAACACTAAGTCATATCCCATGAAATATCATAATGATGACACATACATAATAGGAAAGGCGTCCATATCAGTCATGTCACGTACAAAATCTCCAAAAATAAAAAAAAAAAGAAAAATACCAAAATACTTTAAGACCCCAAAAGATCTGAGATCTAGCCCAGATTCCATCTCCTAAACTTCATTCTATCCATAAAATCAATCATTAGTATAGGGTGTTTTACCTTATCCCAACACGAATCCATGAACTCTATTTAGGTACAAAATGGTGTCCTGAACAGGGTGTGAGTATGACTCAATAGGACACCACCAATAGTGTCTAGAAATTTATATTTTATAAGTGTAAAGAATAAATCTGTGCAATAGATAAACAAATTAGTGATAATAATAATAATATGTGGAAACAATTAGAACTATTTTGACCCTTGGGTCTCAAGGGGATAGCCTAGGAAAACCTTATATTATTTATCCAACATTGGTATCTCTAATAACAGTGGAGATATCATGTATCTATTCAATTTGAAGGAACATCACCAAGGTAATCATAATAAAGTGACCCGATTGAATCCACATTGAGCATTTAGGAATTCTCTTCTAGAAATTCCCAAAGAAATCCATTTTTTTGTTCTAAAATCGATGAACCATCCTTGAAATTTATAATAATAGCTTTATTGGAATCCATATCTCACACCCGAGGCATTCCACTCCAACAAGATCAAGAAGAATCCAAGGATTTCATCCTATTAATTTTGATAAGGGTGCCCTATAAGAATCCATGTCTTTAATTAATGGAATTAAATAATTGAATATATTAGCCAAATCCAAGGGGGAGACACACCATTGAATTTTTTATAATTAATCTAAGTAGAATTTGATGGGTCTCTTGAGGTATTTCACAACTTCGGACCTCATTTACTCCAAGGGTTCCTTCACAATAGTAATTCACGTGATTCTCCTAATGGAATCTAAGTCTAATCCATGGAATTACACTCTAATAAAATTCATGAGGAATCCAAAAATAATTCCATGTAATTACAATTACAATAGTTACTAACATTTTAATAGATTCAATCAAGTCATTATTCCAAAATTTAAATATAAAACAATTCAACAATTCAATCCACGATCACCAATTTGGTTAATTTTTCATTTTCATTTAATATTTCAATGACCATCATAACTACTGGTTCCTAAGGTCCATCCTAGGAAACCCATATTCCAAGTTAATCCATTACACTACTAAGAGTTTCCCTAAACCACCCCATTAATTCACTTATTTAAAAGGTATAATACAAAATCACCACTTTAGTGGATTTGAAAAAGGTATTCCCAAACCAATAAGATTTCTAAGTTAAAGGGAGTTTATAAGACGTCAATAAGGTAGAAAAATAATTTAATTTAATTTTAAATCAAGTATCGGATGAGATATTTCATTTTCATAATAGAAAATATGTTAATACAGTGAGACTATAAGGTAAAAAAAATAAGAAAACCTACCTTAACCTAGAAGGTACCAATTCATCCATTATCTTCCATAATTTAAATATAAATAAAAATATATTAATAAACCTAAAAAATCCATGAAAATAGAGCCTTTATGTTAAACATGTTTAGATAAATCTAGGCGACAATGAAAAATAACAATAGAAGTGAGAGTATTGTTAGACTTTCCATGATCCTTATATCCTGATATAAAGAATAAAAAATGGTGTAATATTGAATTTGGTTCATCAAAATACAAGAATAAGAGGTGAGAGATCCTATTTATAAACTGGCCAAAATAGGCAAAAAAACAGGTTAATAAGTAAGGGGCAATGGGGTGAAATGGATTTCCCCATTTTTAAAAAAAATGGTCTGCAAACCATTGGTTAGCTATTAGCCCTATATATTCATGTTATATGCCTATAATTAGTCCCCACCCCCCCCCCCCATGAAATCACCTAACACCTATTGAACCCCTTTTTTAAGTCAAAAAAAACCAAATTCAAACAGTTAAATAAGTTCAAAGAAAACTTATAGAGGGTTTGTACCTCAAGATAGAGGAAAAATCTTATAACCTCCCTATATCAAGATAAATTTTCCTCATTTTTTACCCCCGATAATTATTCATCCTCGTTGATGAAAATTCATGGACACTAAACTGGCATGTTGGACTCCCTCTCCCAAGTTTCCTCCTAGACACACTCATGTTTCCACTACACACATACCAAAGGAACTGTGTTTCCATAGAGTATCTTTTAACTATGATCTATTATAAGAATTACCTCAAAATTAGTGTTAACCATAAGCACTATATCCTCTAATTCAAACATATGAGATGAATCACAATAATATCATCAAAGATGAGATATGCAGAAGACATCATTCATGGAACTGTGGCATTGGGGAAGAGCTAGTCGGTACACCACAGGTTGAACTCTCTCCATAATATCAAATAGACCTATGTTCTAAGGCACCAATTTTCCTTAACCCCTAAACCTTCTAGTGTTCCAACCTCAACGATACTTTAATTAAAACACAGTCACCTAACACAAATTATAGATATCAGAATACAAATTCTTCCTACATTGGGTAGTAAACATGAATTTATTAATCTAATGTACATGATCTGATGTCTCCCGTGTGAGACTCAGCTTGAGAAGGGATGATTTTCCAACCTCAATCTAGCATAATGGTGAATGGTAGGGCCTTCCATAAAAGTCCTAATAGGGATCCATATGGATCATCACCTGATAATTGTTATTATAGGAACATTACACAAGAATAATATTATTCTCCCAAGAACTACCAAAATCTAGGACACAAAACCTAAACATGTCCTCCAACACCTAAATTTTCTGCTCAGAGAGTCCATATGTCTATGCATGATAGGTTTTACTCAAAATCACCTAATATACCAATTCTTTTTGTAACCCCTTATAGAAATTTGATGTAAACCAAGCCTCTATATCAAAAATGGTTCTCTAATAAATCCCATGTAGTTTGGAAATCTCTTAAACATACAACCTTCTAAGCTCATCTACTGTAAAGGTATCCTAGATCGGTAGAAAATTGGAAACCTTCATCATCTGATCCATGATAACCTATACTATATCTTTCCCCCAAGGAATCCTCAATAACCCCACTATTAATTCCATAGATACATTTTCCCACTTCCACTATGTAATGGGTAGGGACTACATAATACCATTGGCCCATTGATGCCCATATTTCACCTACTGACAGGTGGAGAACATGTAACAAACCCCACTAACTCCTTATTCATGCCTAGAAAACAATATAGATGATGGAGATCATGATATAATTTCATTGATCCAGGGAATACTTACCATATAGATTCATGATATTCCCTCATCAATTCCTCTTGTATTCTAGTTGTCACTAAAACACTCCTATGAACATGGATAATCTAATCCCCATCTATAGTTCAGTGCATTGGAAACTCCCTACTATTAAATTTTTTCATAATTCCTAGGAACTTTAGATCTAAAATATTCCTTCTCTTAATTTAGCTCATGAGAATAGGAACCACAAATAAGGATATAAGAAATGATTAACTCCAATCCTCCTAAACATCTAGACACATTTCAACAAATAATTCCATCAATTCCCACTCACTGCTTGACTCCTAAACAACTTATGGTTGTGTTTTCTAGATTAGAGCATTGGAAGCAATATTTCCCTTCTTGTCTGTATAGGATAGCTCAAACTAAAAGGACTGGAGGTACTCTACCCACCTTCACAACCAAAGTTTCATGTTCTACTGAGTGAATATTAGGATACCCAAGCATAACATACATAGATATTATATAATTTTATATTAATATTCAATACATAACACAATTATTTATTCCCAAAAATCATAATGGTTTAGAGTCTTTGGATACAAGATACATAATCATCTTATTTTAATAAATATCTTCAACATCTTCCATGAAGATCTTCTCATATAGTACACTTCTTAGACATACCAAACTTAAAACCTTTATTCATAACCTGGGGAAAGGAAACATAATAAAGGATGATCTTAGATGATAGTAAGGGTAAGAATTATAGATATCAATCAATGATCATAAGTGATTATAAGATAAGAATAAGTGTATAGTAATATGCGTTGGATTTGGTTCCCTAGAACCAACCTCTTTTGTAATTTATGATAAAAATATATTCATTGGATGGATATTAATAAACTCCTTATCACATCATAATAATTCTTCTGCCTAACATTATATGTGATAATGTTCTAAGATTATTTGTCTCACTAAAAGGTCAGAGTGGATCCCTACTAGGATGAGAACCCGGAAGTTCCATGACACTATTCTTGAATATATGTTCTATAGATAAAGGATATCATTTTAAGGGACACAAATGATATAGTCTATCATGGGTGGAGACTTATAGGACTTTGAGGCACCTTTTCATGGTGTACGCCCTTGGTAATTTCTAGGAGGATATTATGAGAATGAGACATGTTAGTTGGAAATCCACATTTATAAGTGTCGTTGGATGTTCCTATATGCAGATGTGTGTATTGGTTATTATACTTTAAGATAATTATTAATGGGTATTATGACTCATTCACTTATATGTATAATGGAAAACTGTGATTACATATATTCATTTTGAGGTAGGATTTGTTGGGTGCATCACGAGTAATACTGCATTAATGAATAATGCAATAAAGGATTTGTCCCTTTTGTTCCATAACGTAATTTGATATCTTAGTCCCTTTAATGGAAATGATATAGCCTAAATAAATCCATGGCCATGGTATTATATATGAAAGTTCAATTCTAGGAAGTCAAATAATGATAAATCATGCACATGGGTTGAAGGCACTTGCATGCAACCCGCTAGATTGGAGATATCATGACCAAGGGATTATATTACATGGTAAGCATTCGTATGAGGTGACATGTTGTTTTAGCATTAACTTCTTTCTCTATAGGTTCCTTGGTGTGTTTCTAGATGCTAAACTTGGACTTTAGGCTACTCTGCATAATGCCACTAAGAAAGGGTCCAAAAGGTTCATGCACTAAGTGTATTCACTATCTCAATTAAAAAATATATTATTTATTATTTAACAAGTTAAATAAATATTATTCCCTATTATGGTTTAATAATTATTCATGGATTCTTGATCGCATTTATTTTGACCCTAGTTATTCAAGAGAAAATAATGTGGATAGAATAATTAATAAATATTTATTTTCTATTTAGTGAATATAATATTTATATATTTATTGGAGAATAATGCAGTGATATTTATTTAATAAATAAATATTCATTATTGAAGGTTAAAAATATACTTTGGAGGATTGGTGGACTGAGTTAAGGGTTCGGTGAGAAATAATAATATTGAATATTATTTTATTAAATAATATTTAATTATAACTCACAAGTTTAGCACATGTCAGAAAATAATAATGTTGTTATTATTATTTGACATGGGGCGTTTTCTAGGATTAATAAAATAATTAAGGCACTTGTGAAAATTATTTATTATTTCCCTAGTGAATTAAATTCCCAGTTATATTATTCACTTATTAGCCATGCACTAGCCAAGCGACGATTGTGGTTGTGCATAACAAATTGAAGGAAAGCTCTCAAGCCTAGATATTTATTTCTTATCTAATAATGCTCTTAAGAATGAGAGTGATCCTCCTCCACTGGATTAAGGAGAATGATTTTGAAGTGGTTCTCAAGTCAATCGAATTTGGACATCACAGGCACAAATATATTTTATGCTAGCATCCATAGAATCTTTTGGTGATGTCCATAGAGATGTGGAACACATGTGGATCACCAGTAGAGGAGATCTACTCTTGATATTTATAATGCAATGATGGTACACCTAAAGATCTGTGGCTGAATGCATCAACAAAGAAAGAATCACCTTATAGTTAATTATTTAATTTAATTAAATTAATTATAAACAAAATATATTGATCCTCTCACTCAGTTCTGAGTTTCTATTCCTTTTTCTAAATCCTTGATTTAATTCCATAATACTAGAGTCCATTGTCGTATTGATCCTGTATTGTTCATTGAATATGACAAAAAATTGAAGGTGGGTATTGTTCGTCCCATGCTTCCAATGTGCCCGGAACCTAAAAGTGGTATTAGAGGGAGTATATTATTGTTTATAATTATTTAAATAATTATTATATGATTTATGCTTTAATAATTTAGTTTTTTAATTCAAGTTTAATCATTCCTTTTAAATCTAAATTACAAGATCTGTTCTTCCTCTATCATTTCTCATAGATCTAATAGAAACAATTAATTTTTTTATTAAAATTAAATCGAGTAACTCATCTAAAGGTGCTAAGGGTTATTTCCAGGTAACACAACAGTACAGGCCATGTAATCGAATCTACATGTCGTGTATTTATGTTCAATGAATCAGGATTAGTTCGGAAATTACTCAATCCATGTGCATTAATTACATGTAGTGTAGTTAATTATTACACCACATGTTGACCATGAGAGACTGGCACATGGTCATCCAGACTACACATCATGTGGCTCACTGAAAATGGCATGTAATACCTTTAGGGTCAGGGCCAGGCCATGTATCCCATACACGGTTTAACCGACTGATGACCGTGTACAATGGATTCAACACATCATGTGGCCCACTTAACATGCTTTGTACTCTGAATATTTCTGAGGTACACCTCACACGCCATTTCCCTAGGCATGTACTTTATATGGATGGTGGGGAGGGTACATGCCATGTATTCAGATCTACATGTCATGTACTATTTTCAGATTACATAGATTTAAAATTTATTATTATATTATGTAACCCTTGAGACATGTACCTTCGTGTGGGCATAAAGTTGGGACACAACATGTGATAGGTTTTTGATATGTGTGTGTGTGTGTGTGTTTAATTAATATATGTATAATATTCAAAATATTCACATCATATATGAGTTTTATTATAGTTATTATTCAATTTGCATGCTAAATATCATAAATAATAAAGTGTATACAAGTATAATACATGTTGGGTAGCTTTGGATGAGTATTCACCAGGTTACCTCCAAGGTACAAGTTATTTACACTGTTAATTTTAAATTAATTTTTTAATTTTTTAAAAATTATAATGGACGAGAATCTCAAGGAAATTTAGAAAAAGGTTTAAGATAAAAGGATTATTTAATTAAAGATAATAATTAATCGATTTGATTATGATTTATCTTAAATAATAATGATTAAAGAATTTAATGCTAGTTTTATTAAAAAAATAATTCATTTCATGAATGTGGATGATCATGAGCTAGATCAAACCTTTGTATGTGATTGGTTTACCTTGTAATTTATTGTTAAATTAAATTTTTGTCATGCATGCCTTATCTCCTCATTAATATATAGGGCATGTGTTCCCATGGTTTATTTTATGTAAACCCCCTTTTACCCATCACATACATGTGAGTAAAAGCATATGTAATGGATGGAACTCCCAAGCTAGTAGATGTGTTTCAAGTTTGGAGCTGAGGCAAAACCAATCCATGGAGATACAAAGGTGGAGAGGTGGAAATATTTAAACATGAATTTAATTGGTTCAAGGTGTTTCTCCCCTAAGTCAATGATTATTTTATCAAATGTTAGATAAAATAACCATTACAACAATCACATGATCATACCCTTTATTTTATTACTATCAATTGTATGGTTATTCATTATGGATTTTTTATCATAATCACTAATTAATGAATTAACAAGCATGCAAGTTGTAACTAAAATAAATTGGATTATGTGTAAATGTTATCTAATACATAGTTAATCACCTAAGATTATCCCACTTAATATTAAAAATAATGTGAAAATATAGAAAATGAAAATTTACGCAGAAAGGATAAAATCCATAAATAAAGTATTAAGTCAGTATAGCCTTCCATTACTTTGGTAAGAATCAAACCATAGTTCAAAGTGCTTGACCAGCCAAATTTGGGGTGCTTTCAATTATCTTGGAATTATAATTTGATTTTTTGGGTTGACTTGAATTAGTTTACATCAAGTGTTAACAGCCAAAGTAGGACTTGGTGTAACTAAGAAGAAAAGGTTGAGGGAATCCAAAATTAAGGATTTAGGGATTGGGGAGTCCACTCAACAGATCAAGGAGTTGTGAATTAATGTAGTTGGAATTTGGAATGTCTACCTAAAACCTTTCAAATTTCATAACCAGCCAAAGTTGTGGTAACGAGAATGGAAATAAAGATCCTTGCCTCTATAATGTCCAAGAAATAGGATATTCAGAATCCAACGGTGAGGGCTATTGGGTTTCGATAAAATAGTGGGAGACTAATGAATATTTATTTATTTATTTGTCTTAATTTTATCAGATAAAGTACTAAAACTTTGTTTGTCTTAATTTTAGAAACAACATTTAAAATGAAATCAAATATATCATTGTGATCCATACACAGGAAGCAAAACCTTCTCACTAACACTAATTTTCAAAAGTGGAAAAGGCGCCTTCAGGTTATCCTTCACCATGAAAGGAAATGATATGTGCTGGAAGAACCTTTACCAATTGTGCCTGGAAATGAGGTGAGTATTGAGGAGACCTCTATGTATAAGGAACATCTGAATGATTCTATGGATGTTTAGTACCTCATGATATCATCCATGACCAATGTTATCTTGAATAAATATGAGGAAATAGATGTTTATAGCATGATGTCTCACATTTAGGATCTCTTTCAAGAGAAGGAAAGGCTAGAGAGGTATAAGATCTCCAATTCTTTTTTTATCACTAATCTTGGAGAGTCTATGCTAGTTGGTTCACATGTAGTCAAGATTATTAAATATATTGAGCATCTATATATCTTAGGGATTAAATTCTCAGATGATTTGTGTATATATATCATACTATCATCACTACCCAAAACCTTCTCTAGTTTTATTGTGAATTATAATATGAGAAATAATGAGAAGAGTATATCAGAACTAATTAATTTAATTCTCTAAGTTGATAAAGACATGGGGTGTGAAAAATCCATAATCCTTTTGGTGAATATGAAGAGGAAATACAAGGAAAAGGGGGATAAGACTTATAAATAGTCTAAATCCCATGAGCACCATCTGACCAAGAAGAAAAAGATACTAAGGAAAAGCAAGGAAAAGGAGGTAGTATGCTTTTCATTTGGCAAGACAGACTACTGGATGAGGAACTACACCCAGAGGAAAGGGGAAGCCAAAGGTACATTCATTATCGAGTGAAATATTTCCATTTATACACATTGGGTATTAGATCAATCTTGTGGTACTCGCATCTGTATTCTAATGAATAAACCAAGTAGATTCCAAAAAATTACCATAGGATAGGTGGATCTTTGAGTTTTCAATGGTGTTAGGTTGGATAATCTTTACATTAGTGAATACCACCTCATATTACCAATAGAAATGATTTTGGTTCTACATGGATATTATTATGTACCTAGGGTTACCAAAAACATAATTTTTGTATGAAGTTTGGATACAGATGGTTTTATTTTTAAGTTTGGAAATAAAAGTTTTTTATTTTATAAGGACAACATATGTTATGGTATGGAGAATTTAAATAACAGTCTATATGCATTAAATTATGAAAACCAAGTGTTATAAATTGATAACGAATCAAGTTCACATGACTCATTTAATACCCAGTTGTGGCATCACCATCTTGGTCATGTAAATTAGAAGCATTTGACAAAGATCTATCAATATGGTTATTTATAATCTTTAAAGATAAACCCACTTGATAGATGTAACACTTGTTTAAAAGGGAAAATAACCAAACAACCATTTGGTGGACAGGGTGAAAGGGCCATAGAGCTTCTAGGATTGGTACACACTGATGTGTGTGGAACATTTATAGTAGAAGCTAGAGGCGAATATTCTTACTTCATAACTTTTACTGATGACTTGAGTAGATAAGGTTATATTTACTTGATGAGGTATAAGTCTGAGTACATTAAGAAATTCAAGGAATTCAAGAATGAATTAGAGAATCATCTTGGTAAGAAGATAAAGAATCTTCAATTAGATTGAGGTGGAGAATATATTAAACAAGATTTTATCGACTTTCTGTGAGATTTTTCGATTCTATCTCAACTCACTCCACCTTATACTCCACAGTGGAATAGTGTTAGTGAAATGTGGAACCGTACCTTGTTGGAAATGGTAAGGTCAATGACGAGTCATGTAGATCTTCTATTATCCTTTTGGGGATATGAATTACAAACTGTGGCATACACATCAAACTGAGTACCAACTAAGGAAAAAAATGGAATTCCCTTCAAGTTATGGAGTGTAAAGAAACCCATTTTTCTACATACATGTGCATGGGGATACGATCCATTTATTAAGTCTTTCTCATGAAATAAACTAGAACCATGGGGAATGAGTTGTATCATTATAAGGTATCCTATAAAAATAAAGGGGTACTACCTATACAACCCCTCAGACAAGAAAGTAAATATCGCTAGACAAACTATCTTTCTTGAGAAGGATCACACCCTCAAAAATGATAGTGGTAGAAATATTGACTTTGATGAAGTTTATTCTCAAGATACACAAGAGTTAGTACAAGAACAAGTTCCACAGGTCCCCATGGAAGAAGTAGTTCCTAAAACACAAGTACTGCCAAGGATATCAAGAGAGGTGAGGGAACTAGAGAGATATGGATTTCTGGTCACTAAGGATGGTGACACATTATTGTTGGAAAATGATGAACCTCTCTCCTATAGGGAGGTAGTAGAGATCTCAGAAGATACAAGATGGATAGAAGATATGAATTCTGAGATGGATTCCATGTATCATAACCAAGTTTGGGTTCTGTTCGATGTGTTAGTTGATGTACAGCCCGTTGGGTGTAAATGGGTATTCGAGAGAAAACCGGATATGGAATGTAAAGTACCTATAAAGCAAGGATAGTAGCTAAAGGGTTTAAACAGCATCAAGGAATAGACTAGAATGAAACATTTTTTCTAGTTTTCATGTTTAAATATATCAGAATCATATTTTACATAGCGGCTTACCATGACTATGAGATTTGGAAGATGGATGTCAAAACTGCATTCCTTAACGGGAACATTCAGGAAGATGTCTATATGACACAACCAGAAGGGTTTGTGACACTAGGTAATTTCAAAAGGATTTTCAAGTTATAGAGATCCATTTATGGATTGAAGAAAGCATATAGATCATGGAACATTAGATTTGATGAATCCATAAAATAATTTAGTTTCATCACAAATAAATGTGAGTCATTTTTTTACAAAAGGTTTAATGGGAATGCAGTCATTATCCTAGTAGTATATGTTTATGACATATTACTTATTGGAAATGAAATACCAATATTACAATCTATTAAGGACCGGTTGAAAAAGTGCTTCTCTATGGAATAATTAGGTGAATCAGTCCATATTATATGGATCAAGATCATTCATAATGGATCCAAGAGGATGCTTGGACAAATTCAAAGTACATATATCGACCAGATTCTAAAAAGATTTAGTATGGAACAATCCAAGAGGGGATTGGTTCTAGTGTCACATGTTTTACATATTTCTAAGAAAATGTGTCCCCAAACACAATAGAAGAAATATATAATGAGTAAGATCACATACACTTCAGTGATAGGATCTATCATGTATTCCATGTTATGTACTAGAATTGATGTTTCCTATACACTGAGCATGGTAAGCAGATATCAAAAAGATCTAGAAGAAAATTATTAGACTACTATTAAGACTTACTTAAGTATCTGAGAATAACTAAGGATATGTTCAGGGTGTATGGAGGAGATGAGGATCTTGTCATTAGAGGGTATGTTGATGCTAGTTTTCAGACAGATCAGAATGATCTGATGTCACAATCGATATATGTTTTAGGTATCAACATAGGATCTGGGAGTTGGAATAGTTTAAAGTATCCAAGTGTAGATGATTATATAGTGGTTTCCAAGTACATAGAAACTTTTGATGTATCCAAATAAGTCATCTAGATATGGAACTTTGTATAAGATCTTGATGTGGTACCTAGAAGTAAAGACCCTATCACATTTTATTGTGATAATACTACAGTAATGGATCTTAAAAAAGAGTAAAGTTCACATCAAAGGACAAATAAAATACTCTATAAGTATCAAATATTGAGGTATTTTCCTCAAAGGGGAGAAGTTTCACTAAGCAGGTTATCCACAGAAGAGAACGTGTTGGGCCCCTTGACAAAGGCCTGTCTCAGCAGAAGCATGATTATCATGTGAGAGCTAGTGGACTGAAGGTTGTTAGCAGTTGACTCTAGTGAAAGTGGGAGTCTGTTGGTGTCGGTACCCTAGAACCAACTTCTTTTGTACTTTATGATAAACATAAATTCATTGGATGGATATTAATAAACTTCTTATCATGTCATGGTTGTTCTTTAGCATGAAATTGTATGTGGTAATGTCCTAAGAGTAGATCTCGCACTAAAAGGTCATAGAGGATCCATACTATGATGAGAACCTAGAATTCCATTTAAAATATTCTTGAATATATATTCTATAGTCGTATGATATCATTTGAAGGGACACAAATGATACAGGCTATCAGGGGTGGATACTCATAGGACTTTCATGCACCTTCTCATGGTGTATTCCCTTGGTAATGTTTATGAAGATATTATGAGAATGAGGCCTGCTAGTAGGAAATCCACATTTATAAGTGTTATTGGATGTTACTATATGTATATGTGTGTATTGGTCCTTAGACATTAATATTATTATTAATGGGTATTATGACTCATGCACTTAGATGTATTGGAGAAAACCGTGATGACATATGTTCACAGCGAGGTAGGATATGTTGGGTGTGTCATGATTAATACTGCATTAATTAATAATGTGAGAAAGGATTTGTCCCTTATGCTCCATAACAGAAGTTTATATCTTGTTGCCTTTTATGGAAATGATAAAGACTAAATAAATTCATGGACATGGTGTTCTATAAGAAATTTCAATTCTGGGAAGTCAAAGAATGAGAAATCGAGCATATGGTTTGATAGAACTTGCATGCAACCTGCTTGATTGGAGATATCAAGACAAAGGGATTATATTACATGGTAAGCATTCGTAAGAGGTGACATGTTGTTGTGGAATTAACTTATTTATCTATGGGTGCCTTGGTTTTTTTCTAGACACTAACCATATAATTTTGGCTACTCCGCCTAATGACATAGAGAAAGAGTATTAGAGGATCACACCTAAGTGTATCTGGTATCTCAGTTAAATAATATATTATTTATTATTTAACAATTTGAATAAATATTATTCCTTGTTTTTTTAACAATTATTCATGAATGTATGATCGCATTTATTTCAATACTAGTTATTCAAGAGAATATAATGTGGGAAGAATAATTAATAAATATTTATTTTTTATTTAGTGAATATAATATTTATATATTTATTAGATAATAATGAAGTAATATTTATTTAATAAAAAAATATTCATTATTCAAGGTTCAATATATATGCTGGAGGATTGGAAGACTGAGTTAATGGTCCTGTGAGAAATAATAATATTGAATGTTATTTTATTAAATAATATTTATTTATAACTTGCAAGTTTAGCGCATGATAGGAAATAATAATGTTGTTGTTGTTATTTGACATGGGGTTTCTCTAGGGTTAATAAAATAATTAAGGTACTTGTGAAAATTATTTATTATTACCCTAATGAATTAAATGCCTAATTATATTATTCTATTATAAGCTAAGCACTAGCCAAGCAATGATTGTGGTTGTGGACAAAAAATTAGATAAAAGCTCGCAAGTCTAGATAGTTTTTTCTTATACAAGAATGCTCTCAAGAACAAGAGTAATCCTCCTCCACCAGATCAAGGAGAACACTTTGGAAATGTTTCTCAAGGTGATCTAAGGTGGACATTACTAGTTCAAGTATCTTCTATGCTAGCACCCGGAGACTTCTTCAGTGACATCTGGAGATATATGGAACATGTGTGGATCACTACTAGAGGATATATACTCTTGATATCTATAATGCAACGATGGTACACCTGCAGATCTGTGGATGAATTCATTAACAAAGAAATAATCACCTTAGAGGTAATTATTTAATTTAACTAAATTAATTATAAAAAAAATATACTGATCCTCTCTCTTGGTTTTGGGTTTCTATTCCTTTTTCTAGATCCTTGATTCAATTCTGTGGATACTAGAATTCATCATCGTATTGATCCCAGATTTTTCATTGAATATGGAAAAAATTAAAGTTAGGCACCACCCCTCCCACGCCTCTGCTATGCTCCGAACTGAAAATATGATCATAACTTTACAATAATCATACCCAATAATACAAATATCATTAATCACAAATCATGGCATAAGTATTTTTCATAACAAAATAAAAAACTCATAAGTGTGAAAAATCATTAATAATCAATAATAAGCCATCAGAAAACATCATAAGAAAAATAAATAAGTTTTTGGAATACATATAAGCATCAAAAATCATTTATTTAATCAAGGATCGCTTTTAAGACTATCATAGTGGATTAGGTTCACTCCTAATTTCATCATATTCTTAGTCAAGTTTCAATCCCAAGAATATCATAGTGGATAGGTTCCTTTACTAAACTGGGTTCACTCCCCATTATAGATCTTATTATCTTAATAGATATACATCTTTATTCAATTAATTGAAGGGTAATAAAATTCTTATCCCACCTTTCACATAATAAAAACTATACATTTGTGTTCCACAAGATCATAAAGCATTCATCATATAATCGTATCATTGAATGGAAAAGTAAGAATGTAGATATGATATTATAATTCAAATTTATAATTATATAAAACTTATCATATATAAACATTAAATCTATCATAATAACCAGCCATGAATTATGGTGCTGGAAAATGAATCATATTGCTACATGGAGGTTGTAGTCCACACGTACGCATGAGTGATACTTTTCATTTCTCATTTGATGGAAAGGATGATAAAAATGGTTTATCCATCATCATAATAACAATTAAGTATATAAAAGATACTAAATTAATTATTTTAAAATGGATAGCATTGATTTAGAAGATGTAGAAGAATAAATAAATTGAAAGAGATCAGGTAAGATAATTACCTCTTCTTTGTAAACCTCCTTTAGATCCATTCTTGAGGACCCTTCAAATAGAATTTTGAGAATACCAACACCTATAATTAATTTATAGGGAATTTTAGAAGATAATTAGGCTATATTTAATCAAGATAGGTGTCTTAAAGTGGTTTAAAGAAGCAGGAGGGGTGTCCTTTTATAATTGGAGGGAGGGACACACCTTGAATTTTTTTAAAGTATTAAAATATTATTATGTCATATTCACTGACAAGTGTCCCATAAAAAATTAAATTTCAATCCTAAGGTTATAATTATAGAAATTACTTCATCCAATAATAATTAAGATAAAAATTTATACCCATGTCACTTAATTTGATGTTAATTTACCCATTTTATCCTTCTTACTGAGGTAGTATTATTTTTACCATAGTTTCTATTCATAATGGATAGAAATGAAATTAGGAACATTAAAAAATTTCAAAATTATGATTACCAAAATTGAATCTAAATTTTCAAGATTAATTCTCTATAAATGGTAGAAATTAATTTCATATAAAAATGAAAAATACAATGAAAATGGATTGCTGAAAATTTTCTTTTAAGTCTTAAAGTATTTTTTTACCAAGATCAAGAATAATGATAATAAAAAATATATAAATTGAATTATTTTTTTTTAAAAAGAAAAAATTTACATTTTAAAACCAAACCAAATCAAATGAAACATTTAAAATACAAAAAAAAATAGGTTTCTTTAAAAAAATCATTATTTTCACTATTCACCCAAAAATAAACTTTTCATAAAATTCAAAAAAAATACCCTAAGATTATTTTGAAATAATTATTTCCAAAATTAATTTAATTTTTTCAAATAAAATTTCTAAAAATGAGAGAAATTAATTATAATCCCACGCATAAAATTTTATAAAAACCATTTTTAAAGAGAACATATTTTTAAAGCATAAAATATATTTATTGAAAGTTGAGTGATTTTTATCAATATATTTTCATTATATAAATTATTTATACATATTTTTTTAAAAATTTAGTTATTCATATTTGTACTTCCAATTTAATAGTTACATTATAACAGTGTACATTTAGAATTAGGGTTATGTTTATCACAAGTTATTGAAGAAATTAAATCTATTTGAAGAGAAATATATTATAAAATATTAGGGTGCTACATTATACCCCCTTATAAGAATTTCTCCCTTGAAATTCCATCACTCTGATAAAAAAACTAAGGATACTTCTACCTTGTCACATTTTCTAGTTTCGATGTACCTTCTTCAAATTTATGATTTCTCCATAAAAATTTAATTAGGTGAGTGGTCTTGTTTCACAGCACTTTCTCTCTTTGATCAAGAATTTTCAATGGTTGTTCCTCATAAGAGGGATCATGCCCCAGTGGTGGGACCTCTGAGTTTAATACCGGTGAATGATTAGGTATATACTTCCTCGAGAGAGATGCATGAAATACATCATGAAATTGAGAGATATTTGGTGGAATCTTTAAGATATAAGAAATTGTCCTAATATGATCAATAATTTCGAAGGGAATGATATATCTAGGACAAAAAATTCTTTCCTTTAAAATCACATAACATTCTTACATGGATATATTCATAAGAATACCTTATCACTAACTTCAAACTCTGCATCTCAATGATGATTGTTAGCATAACTTTTATGTCAACTCTAAGATGACCTGATGTGTTGTAGAGTAGATTTTACCTTCTCTATTATTTCTTCATATAGCTCATGTATCTATAGATTTATTTCTCTAACTTCATACAATAATTTTGGAATTTTGTACTTCCTACCTTGGAGGGATTCATAAGGATCCATCTTTATGCTTGAGTGAAAGTTATTGTTGTGGGAAAATTACATCAGTGTTGATCCCAACCACCTTCAAAATCCTTAGATCATGATATTAACATGAATTATAGAGTTTTAATAATCCTATAATAATAACCATTTGTATGTGTTTGATATGTAGTATTGAAACTAAACTATGTATCCAAATCTTCTTAAATACTTCTCTGTAACTTTGAGGTAAACCTCAGATCTCGATTGAATACAATAGAATGTGGTGATCCATGAAACCTTACCAATTCCCTAATTTATATCCTATTATATTACTAAGAGAGAAATATTTTTTTATGGTAGTGAAATGCTCTTATTTTATAAGGTTATTGACTATAACCCAAATTGCATTATTCTATTTAGATGTTTTGGCAAGTCCAATGATGAAATTCATGGTAATGTATCCTCATTTCTATTCTATTATGGGTAATGGTTATAACATACCCTTATATTTATATCCCTCAGTATGACTTGGTAACATACCAGGCATCAGGATACATACTATTCAATATCTTTTTTTATGTTTTCCCCCCAAAATTACTCTTTTATATCTTAATACATCTTCATACATCCAAGATCAAAAGATAATGATGGACTATAATCTTCATCCAATATCTCCTTTAGATCTTGTATTAACAAGACATATACTCAGTTCCTAAATCTTATCATTCCATCACAATCATGATTAAAATCGGGAACATTTCATACCTTATTCTATATTTCCACATCATACTTATAGGCCTCTTTAATCCCCAAATAGATGGATAGTTAAAAATTCATCTAATAAAGATATGATATGTCACCTTTCCTCATGATTTCAAGATCTATCTTCTACAAATCCATAAATATTGGATCTCTTCCAACACTCATCAATGAAAAACTAGAATGAAATTTATGAATCATATCATTATCCACCTTATTATCTTTCCTATAGTGGTGATATATTTATAAGTAATAATCATTAATCAACTTTAACCATATCTTTTGGGGTATATTCAGATTTTTTTAATGAATATATACTTTAATATTTTATAATCATTGTATATATCAAACCATTCACCATAAAGATAATACCACTATATTTTCAATGAAAAAATTTCTATTGTCAACTCCAAATCATTATTCAAGTAATTTTTCTCATGAATTTTTAATTGGCATGATACATAATTTATCACCATATCAATAAGCACGGTAATAATCCTAGTTCATTCTTAGATGAATCACTAAATAACACAAACCCTTCTCCACTGCTATCTAGTGTAATAAAAGGATTTCTAAAAAACCTTCTCTTTGGTTCCTTAAAATTTTATTCACATTTATTTGTCCAAATGAACTTGACTCCCTTCTGAATTAACTTGGTGACTAGATTATATATTCATGAGAAATTTTTCAAAAATCATTGATAATATCCATCCAAACTCTAAAAAAATATGGATCTCATTCATCATGGTTGGTATGGACTAATGTTCAATAACATTCAACATTGATGGATCCACCAATATACCCTCTCTTGATATTATATGACCCAAAAATGAAACTATATGTTGCCAAAATTCACACTTGGTAAATTTATCATATAGTTTATCCTTCCTCATGGTCTTCATCACAATCCTTAGATGATCTTCATGATCTTCCTTGATCTGTAAATTTATAATAATATCATCTATAAATACTACCAAAAATTTATCATGGTAATCTCTAAAGACTATTTATTTGATTTATAAATATAATGGGGTCATTGGTAAGTCCAATCGGAATTACTATCAATTTATAATGACCCTAAAATGTACAAAAGGTTTTCTTAGATATATACACATTTTTTACCTTCAATTTATGATATCTAAATTAATTTCAATCTTGGAAAAGTATTGAGCTCTGTGAAGTTGATCAAACAAGTCATTAAGATGGGGTACATGATACATTTTCTTGATAGTTATCTTATTATGTTCTTGATAATAAATACAAAGATTCATTGACCCATATTTCTCCTTGAAAAAAATAAGTGAACCCCATGGTGAAACACTAGGGTATATGAATACCATATCAAGATTCTCATGGTTTTTCTTCTTTAATTTCTACAAATCAATCAAGGTTATTCTATGTGGAGACTTTTAAATAGGTGTAGCACCAAGTATGGGTTCTACTAACAACTTGACTTCATGATTCAGATGAAGACAATGTAAATCTTCTAGAAAAACATCAAAAAATTCCTATAAAATAGGTATATCTTCAATGTTGAGTTTCTCCCTAACCATTTGGGATAAATACCCCCTTTATATAGGAATCAATACCCTTAAAACGAATCTAATTTCCATTATAAGTTTATATTTATCCTCACAATGATAAACAATAAATAGTTGGTTAAAAATATCAAATTTGAATTTCATTCCTTGGAATTTGAAACAGTATTTATATAAATAAATCCAATCCATGTACAAAATAATATTAAATTCCACTAGAGGTAGAACAATAAGATTTAAAGGAAGTACATCCCCACAAACTTCAATCAAAAAAAATTTGTACACTTGAGATGCAATCATCATACCATTAATAGTTTTCACTACTAATTTAACATCTAATCATTGAGCTGGTGTTTTCATACCCTTATAAAATTATTCAGACATAAAATAGTGGGTATATCTATAAATAAGACATTATTAGTTATAGAGTTAATTATAAGTGTACCTTTCACAACTTTACTACATTCCCCACATCGACAATAGTGATTGCATGATATTTACATATATATGTGTACTTAAGAGGTATTTTACATTGATTATCATAATTAACCCATAGATTCTACAACTAGTTAGAAAAATTCACATACTCCTTATATTTGAAAGAATAGATTTTGGTTGGTGCATTATATTGAGATTTTAAATCATTCATTTCATTTACTAACCCTTTCATATAAATTCAATATTATTTTTCTTGATGGATTTATTTTCCACAATTAAAAATTTTTCTAGTCCCCTTAAGTCAATTTATCTATGTTTTCTTCCACACTTTGAGAATAAAATAAAGTTCATCTTATTTTCTCCATGATTTTTATTATTATAATTTCCATTTAATTACATCTTTATTTCCTTTTCAAAAGAATGATACTAATGTGTAACTCTAGTAACTATCTATAGCCTTGATGGTACATTGAATAATTTTTTTATATCCATGAAGTCCATTATGGATAATACCCTTAAAAGGCTTGGTTTTAAGATACTAAAGAATATATCAATATTACATTTAGGTTTGATGACAATATGAGAATCATAACCTCAAAAATCGTGTAAAATTTTCTTCATAGTTACTACTGGACTCATCATCCTTCTGATCTAGCTCAAGGAATTACTTATCCATTTTCTGTATAAATAATATGAGGAAAGTACTTATTTAAAAATAACTTTTAAACTAATCCCACTTTAAACATTAAATTTATATATGTTGCCTAATTTTCTAGATAAGAGTCTACTATTGATCTTCTTTGTCTTCCAAATGATAAACAACCAAAATAACTTTTTCATGTACCAAACACTGGAGAACAGAAAATATCTTTTCAATGGTATTGAACAATTTCTCAAAAACTATTGGATTAGTGGACACACTAAAATATGATATATTTTTATTCATTAAGGAATAAACAGAATGTTGTTTTCTTCTTTTCATGTTTAGAATATCAACATGATTCATAGCTTGAGAAAGTTGTGTAAGAATGGTAATAATATTTTTCATTCCAAATCCAATAGAATTTGGTTTCTATAAAGGAAAATAATTTCATTTTCCATAAAATTTAGCATTAAAAATATTCCCTTGAGTTATAATAATTTACTAAAACCAAAAAACGTAGAGTGAGAATCAATAATCATAGTGATAAATTACATGATAATGAAAAAAAATTATAGGATGTCTTATTCATGACACATTCTTTTCAATCTATAACACCTTAGGTTTAACCTAGTATATCCTTAGTTATCATCTAATATCCCTTCATAATTGTTCAAAAGGAAAATTTGATTTCACCCAAATATATCCCCTGGGAGTATCAAAACAAGTGCACAGTAAGGGATTATTCACTATGCGCTAGAATGATGGTTGAGATATAACAGACCAACTATTTTCAGGGTTATTACCGATAGATTCATCTTTGAAAAAACCACACAAACTTATAGTATCTAGACAAAGATGTATTTATAGGAAATACATGTAATCTATACCTTACCAAAACATTAGGATTTTATCTTTTACTTAGACTTATACTCAAGGTTTTCTCCAAAGTTATCTAATACTAATCTCTAAAAAAACTAAACCCTTCTCTAATACCAACTGAGGTGACCTGAGTATAACATACTTAGATATTACATCATTTTAGATGAATATTCAATATATAACACAATTATACACACCCCAAAACTATAATGGTTTAAATTATTTGGATAATAGATACATAATTATCTTATTTTATAAAATACCTCAAAGATCATATCATATAGTATACTATATAGACATACACTACTTAAAACTTTTATTTATAACCTAGGGAAAGTAAATATAAGAAAGGGTGAGAATAGATGATCAATTATGGTAAACATAAGATATACCAATAAATGATCATAAGTGAGCATAATATAATAATAAGGGAATGATAACATGATCATAACATAGAATAATTATACCCATGTAGTCAAATATCACTAACCATAAATCATGGTATAAATCTTTTTAATGAAAAAATAAAAAAGTCAGAAGAGTTTGGGATAATTAATAATAAATCATAATCCATGATAACACATCATAAACATAAGACAAAATTTTTTGTCAAATACATAAGAATTGAAAATAATTTCCTTAATCAAGGATCACTGCCAAGACTATCATAGTGAATTAAGTTTACTCCTCATTCCATCATATAATTAGTTATGGTTCACTCCCAAGACTATTATAGTGGATAGATTCCCTTAATAAAATAGGATCAATCCCCAATTTAGTTCTTATTATCCCATGAGATATCCATTTATACCCAATATATTGGAGGTCTATATAATTATGATCCCACCAGTCAGATAATGAAAACCATACATATTCACGCTATAAGATCATACAACATTCATCATATCATCATATCAATGGATGGAAAGGTGAGAAGTAGATAATATATTACAATTATATAATTATTTTTATTTCATAGATATCATATATAAAAAATAAATCTATCATAATAACCATCCATGAATTATGATGATGGAGAATGAATCATATCACTATGTGAAGGCGGTAGTTCACTAGTACACATGAGTGATACTTTTCATTTCTTGTTTAATGGAAATTATGTGGAATTGGTTTAACAATAATCATAATAAAAATTTATTATATTTAATATAATAAAATCAGTATTTTAAAATGGATACCACATATTTATAGGAGGTAGAATAAAAAATAAATTAAAAGTGGTTGGGTAAGAAGATTACATGTTTTTCATAGACCTCCTTTATACCCTTTCTTAAGGACCTTTGGAATGGTCTTTTAATAATACCATCACCTCTACTTCATGGATAGAGAAGTTTATAAAAATATTTGGGTAGGTTTTTTCTAGATAAGTGTCTCAAAGTGGTTTTAAGAAGAGAGGGTAGGGGTGTTCTTTTATAAGTGGGGGGAGGGACACACCATGAATTTTTTAAAGTATTAAAATATTATTAAGTCATATTCATGGAAAATTTTCCCATAAACAATTAAAATTAAATAATAAGGTGATAAGGGAATAAATACATTCATTAAATAGAAATTAAGGTGAAAATTGTTTCCTTATCGCTTAGTCTAAACTTACTTTACCCATTTTACCATTTTTATTGAGGTAGAAATATTTTTACCATAGTTACTATTTATAGTGACCAAAAATGAAATTAGACACATTAATGAATTCATAAATACTTATTATAAAAATTTAATTCATTTTTTAAATATTTAATAAATAGAAATGGTAGAAATTAATTTAATATAAAAATGTAAAATGCAATGAAAAATAGTTTTCTAAAAAATGCCTTTTTATGTCCAAAAGTATTTATATACCAAGATCAAGTATAATTTTGATCCAAAGGATATGAATTGAATTATTATTAAAAAATGATACTAATAAAATTTTAAAACCAATAAAAATCAAAATATAACTTTAAAAATACTATAAAACATGTCTTTCTTTAAAAAAATCTGTATTTTCACTATTCAACCAAAAATCAACCATTTCATAAAATTATCAAAAATTCACACTAAGATAATTTTTTTATACTAATTTAAAAAATAATTTTCATTTTTTAAATAAAATTTATAAAAAAGATAGAAATTAATTTCAATTTCTATAAATAAAATATAATAAAACCTATTTTTGAAGAAAACTTATTTTTGAAGCAAAAAAATGAATTTATTAAAAATTGATTACTTATTTATCAATATATTTACAATATATAAAAACTATATATAAATTTTTCAAACATTGGTTATTCATAAAATTTATATGTGTTACATAATATTTATTTCATACTTTTATGGTTCATATAGATCATGAACCTTTCTACCAAGAGATATTTCCACAAAAAATTCAAGGCATGCACTATCATAGCTAACTTGAGTTCATGTATAGGGTAATTATACTCATGAGACCTCAACTTCCAATACTTATATGTCATGACTTTATCCCATTACAACATAATTTCACCTAGCCCAATACCTTATTAATTACAATATACAATATATTCCCTTCCTAGATCAGAAAGTATTAGGATCAGTGTTTAGCTAAATCATTGTTTCAACTCTTGAAAGGCATTCTCTCAATATTATGACCAATGAACCTTGCCCCCTTTTTAGTTAGTCCTGTTAGTGGTGCTTCTAAATAAGAAAATTATTAAAGAAATCTTTGATAGTATCCTACTTATACATCCATAGAATGTTATTAAATCCTCCAAGCATGATCAAATTATAGATTTATATTATACCAAACTTTAATAGTTATAAATTCATAGCATAGCGGCAGTAAGGGGTCAATCCCACAGAGAGCAAGGAACATAGAAATGACAAGTATTGATAAAATTTTGGATTATACTGATTCTAATTTGATTTTATTAAACTAATTAAATTATAAAAAATAAATGATTAAAATGTGGATAGAAATATTAGAAAGTCATAAGAAAGAAATTAGTTTCTATGGGTGGTTTTGCTAAAAAGAACACATAGATTCACTTAAAAAATAGTAATAACCATTGTTTTTACAACTAATCAGTTTTATCAATATATGAAATGGAAAATACCTATCAATATACCATATAACCCTAATTCTTCCTGGAAATATGAATTAAAATACGAGAAATCAATAGGATAAGATTATAAAGGTAGAGGAAAAATTCAATTCAGTGGTTGTGAATTAATTACCTTTATCATTTTGGGTTTCATCTAATACCAAATACACTTGTTCCGGGATTTAATAATATATAAGAAAATAATGAGTCACAACATGATACCAATTTAATGGAATCTTTGTTCAAGTGAAGAAAGAAAATGAAAAAAAAAATTACGCACCCATTTCAATCTATTCTGCTCTCCCCTATAGATTTATCTAACCAATATTAGGTGATCACCAATGATGAATAAACCAAAAACCATAGAAG
This sequence comes from Viscum album, assembly GCA_963277665.1. Lineage (NCBI taxonomy): Eukaryota > Viridiplantae > Streptophyta > Magnoliopsida > Santalales > Viscaceae > Viscum > Viscum album. The sequence continues at coordinate 1,881,716,700 of OY728161.1, forward strand.
AGATAATAAAATAAAAAGAATTAGAAAGAAATAAAATCAAATAAACTATAGTTAAATTAATGATAATCCAATGTTACATCAAAATAGAATAAAGGAAGGAAGAAAGAAAAACTAACTATGGTAAACTCCAGGTCGGAACCCTAGTGGCATCCTCCTAGAGGTTGAATCACTATGCCTTGAATCAAATTTTATTTGGATATATCCCCTATTTATAAGATTTTAATTCAATCATAGGGTTACCCTATTCAAAAAAGGATTTGAATTGTGTTTTAGGATGTCAAATGAAAAGTACCATTGAAATATATGTAATAATGATCATATCTGGTCCTTCCAAGATTTATTCATGGTGTGAAACATTTTCATGATGTGAAATTTTTGTGAACTAAATTTTTTTGTGCTTTTCTTCATTAATGGTCTATACATGGTTAACTCCTTGTAAAATATTTATGTCATGAACTTGATTCAGGATGTTGGTTCATATTTTTCAGCATTGGAAGCTTTACTTCATCCTACATCATCAATTTCGAGCCTTCATAATATCTCATAGACATCATATTTCATGGAAGGTATTATTATAATGAAAAAGTGATATTTTTTACTCCTTTTTATCTTATATTCATCTTTATTTTCTGGTGTCATCCTGTACTGCTTCGCATCACAACGTAAAGTTCCTTTATCTTTCCAAAATGTCATAATTTCCTCACTATTGTTCCAAATTTTGTTTATGCCATAAGAACATAGAAAAAAATGAAATAAGTCATGCATATTATATAAATTCAATTAATATCCAATGGAAAACATATAAAACCACATGAAAATATAGATACATAATATATATATCACCTATCATTCCTAAGAAGCTCTGAATATTAAAAAAAATCTTCGAATTCTCCCAAGAAACTATAGATCTCACTTTCTTAGGGTAGAAAAAAAAGTCTCCTTCTAATATGATATTCCCTAATAAGTGTACTCATTCGATCAAAAAATTACACTTTGATATTTAGTAATATAATTGACGCTCTTGTAGTGATCCCAAAATGATCTTTCTACATTATGAATGCACCTCCATTGTCTTGGAATAATTAGGATATCATCCATAAAAGATACCATGGTGTAATATAGGTATGGATAGAAAAAAATTCATCAATTTCATAAATATTGATGGTGTGTTAATCAAGATAAATAGCATCATTAAGTACTCATAAAGGACATACCAACTTTAGAAAGATGTATGTGGTGTATCATAGGGTCTCACCCTAACCTATTGATAACTCAACCTCAAATCGATATTAGAGAATATTTGAGTACCCATAAGCTTATAAAAATCATCAATATGTGGTAGTGGATATCAGTTCTTAATATTCACCAGATTTATCCACTAATAACCCACACACAGCCTTAATGTACCATTATCTTTCCTAGAAAAGAGGAGCATAGAGCCCTAAAAAGATGTATTAGGGAATATAAATCCATTAGCCTCTAAGTCCTCCATATAACTCTTTCACTCATGAATCCCTATAAGATCCATTTGATATAGTGGATTAGACATATTATTAGTTCCTAGATGAGATCAATGGTGAAATTCACCTCCCTCTTAGGTAGCAATCCATATAATTAATCTGGGATAAAATCCACAAACTAGTCCACCATGGGAGGGTAAAATATTGACTACTCCCCTATATTATCCAACATAAGGATAAAAATATAGAATAAAACTCCACCTACCTTATACTTATTAGGACCAAATAAACCATCCTATAAGTCTTAATCTCTCTTGTGAACAAAATTTTTACATGTGGGTGACGCAAAGGATACCTATCAGTGATAAAAATATATATTAACTTGAAAGGTAACCAATCAATATATTCCCATAATCAGGTTAAATATAGTTATATCTAGTATAAAAAATGTCCATATGAACTGGTAACCTCTAATATCGAAAGCACACTCCCTACAGTGATGGACTCCCTCATATCAAAGTTCCAATGGGGTGTTGATGGAAATCACCCCATATATACTCAATAGTTAAACCCAGACCTTCCATGAACTAATTAGATATGAATGAGTGTGAATCTCCAATATAAAATAAAGTAAAATATAATTTTGACGGAATAAATATCATAATTATCACTATATAAGGTACAATATTCTAAATTTTGGTATGATGATGCAGTACATGCATACTCCTTGAACCTTGGCCTTGTATCCTATCCTAACACCCTGGTGTCATACTACCCTACTGGTGTGTCTAACTCTATCTTTAAGAATCCCTTCCATTAACTTGACCTAAATAACCAATCAGGCTTTATCTACTTTCTTTCCATGGAGTAGTGGATCCAACTCTGAGACACAAAACTAGAATAGAATCTCTATTATTTGGTTTTTGTGATGCCTTCCTATAAAACCACTAGAGATGACCCATATTCCCACAAGATTGGAACTCGACTAAAATCTAGTCACAATTACAATGGTAATAACCATTCTTTCAAAATTTACGATATATAACCATACTATCTTTGTGGCTGCTATATCCCCCACTACCATAGAGACCCATCAAAGTAGTGTTTCTTTCCACCAGACAGTCCAATAACAACTAGTGTTGCTCACACTAGACCATGGGTATCTCTCATATTCCTATTGGTAATCAAATATTGATACACCATCTTTGAGACTTTGGTCTAGTGGAATATGTTCACAAGCACCTTAATATCCTTCTTAAGCCCATCCTTGAAGTGCCTCACCCTAGTCAACTCATCACTACCCATAGATGGGGTGAACCATTGTAATTTAGAAAACCAAGTAGCATACTCCATTCCAAACAAACTCTCATGATCCAAGTTTATGAACTCCATTCCCCTATTAGACCACATAGTCATGAGGAAAATGTAGTCGAAGAAACTAGTTTTTAAATCCTTCTAGACTATACCCACATAATGATAAACCCAGATCACAAAATTTCACCATAACTTTTCCTTACATCATATGTGTAGCATGTTTCAGCCTCTTATCAAGCGTTTCCTATAAATTCTTTAAGATAGTATGAAATGGATCAATCCAAGTCTTAGCTCCCTGGGGAACACCCTCTCTAGAGAACTTTGGCATATTCTGCAACTAAAAATCCGTGGTCAACTTAGAAATCATATGTGCAGCCCAAGGTGACTCTATTTCAATAGAAATCATCATGTAAAACAAAATTTACGTAATTTGTGTGTCCATAACTGATCTAGGTGTAATGGAAGTCTCCTTAAGAATCTTACCCCTCTCTACTATAGGGGAATTCTTTCTAGTTATCTCCTAGTTCTCAGTCAGTGGCTAACAAGGATGTGTTTATCTACAAAACCAAAATAATATATCATAAAACATAACTATCATGGTTCTTGATATCATAGTTTAGGGAAATTGGTAACAAACATGGGCCCTAAAACTCACAACTTGGGTTATCTCACTAGACCCATCTACCCACACTAGGGTCAAGTTACACGTATAATGAATCCTCATGATAAAAAATTCATCTAAAACGCCATTATCTAATTTAATTTAGTTACATATCTATGGGTTTTTTATATAAGGTTCCAATCACAATTTATAGAGGAAAACACCCTTTAAGTATAAATTGATGCCTCATTTAATTGAAAGTAATTTAGATTTCAATTTAATAGATCATAATTTAAAATCATTAGTTATTTATATATTTTTTATAAAGGGTTACACCATTAATAAATATCAAAAAACACTATTTACTTTAATTAATAAACTTTAAATAACCAACCAAATGTCATGACAATTAAACCAAGGAAATAATCAAGTAAGGTGTGAGAATGGAATGTAAATACATAAATGCCTAATATGATTCTTGAATGCACTCTCTCTTTTTATACTAGCCTAATATTGAAAATCCTATAAATTATAACCTCATAAACAAATGACTCACTCAAGGTGAAAATAGATCAACTGTAACAATTAATTCTAAGAAAATTAGTTCCCACCCCTGATAACTTGAATTTTCCTGAGTATATAGTCAAGATACTTCTAATCATAAGCTCATTACCAAGTCTTGACACATCCTACCTAATGTTTACCATTCCCAAATAGTATAACATAAAAAAGACTCCTTAGATTTAATTTTGTAATTCTTCTACCCAAATGCCACTGAACCAAGGCCCTAATCCAGTGTGCCACATTTCCTCAGGTTCACCTCAACATACCTATATCCATGAATTATATTTGGGTACCAAATAGCATCCTGAATAGGGTATGAGTGCAACTTGGTAGGTTACCAACAATGTTGTCTAGTTCAATTCTATTCTATGAGTATAAATAATAAATGTTTACTATAATTAAGTGAATTCTTAAAAATAAAAAGTTGTAGAAACAATTATAAACAAGTCAAGCCTCAGGTCTCAAGAGGATAACTCTACCTCAACCAACTTTCCTTTCCCAATTCTAGTATCTCTGATCATAGTGGAGATATCAAGGCTCAATTAATTATTAAGGTTTATCACTGATCCAACCATAATCAAGTGATCCAATGGAATCTAAATGGATCATACAGGAATTATCTTCCATCAATTCCCAAGGAAATCCATTTTTTTGTTCTCAACTCAAGGAACCGTCATTGACATTTAGAATCATGGATTCATTGGAATCCACATCTCACACTTGAGTCATTCCACACTAATAAGATCAAGATGAATTTTGGGATCTCATCCTATAGAATTCAACAAGTTTACCCCACAAGAATCCATGGAATGAATCTACAGAATTTAATAAGTGGATACATTATAGAATAAAAGGTAGAGCTTCCCCATGTAATTATCAGTAATGAATCTAAGAATAATCCACTAGATTTATTGATGAATTCCGTAGATTTGAACCCCAATGAATCCAAGGTTTTATTCACACCCTCTATTCACATGAGTCCCCTAATAGAATCCAAGGATTGTCCATGGTATTCCACGAAAACTAAATTCATTAGGTATTCAAGGAATTTTCCAAGGCCTTACAATCATCACAAACATTTCAAGAGGTTTAATCAATTCATTATTCAAAAATATAAATATAAAATAATTCAAAAATTCAAGAAAAGTTTACCTGTTTTATTTTACATTCTAATTTAATATTTTCATGGCCGTGATAAATACCAGGTTATAGGGGTCATCCTAGGAAACCTATATTTCAGGTTAATTTATTACACTACTCAGGGTATCTAAAAACCACCCAATTAATCCACCCATTTCAAAGGTAAAATCCAAACTCATCACTTTAGTGGATTACATGAAGTTTTACTCAAAGAAAACAACATTTTATAAGACAAAGAGAGTTTCCAAGTAATTAATTAGGTGGGAAAACAGTTTAATCCAATTTTAGGTTAAGCTTCTGATGAGACAGCATGACTACATAGGAAAAAATATATTATGACAGTGACACCATAAGGAAAAAATCACTTAGATCCCCTAACAAAACCTCTAAGGTGTCCAATCATCTGGTATCTTTCTTCAGTTTAAGATAAATAAAAATATATTGAAAAACTATACAAAAATATTGAAAATAGGGAATTTATATTAAAAATGGTGGGAGAGATTTAGGTGGTAAATAAAAAAAAATATTAGAAGCTAGAGGAGTGTTGGACTTACCATAAGCCTTCAATTGAAATTGGTGGAAGAGAATATAAAGGAATATTAGAGGAGTTTTATCAAATTCTATGAAGAATATAGGTGGGCTCCTACAAAGCTAAAAACTAGCCAAAAATAAGACAAATTTAGGTTAATAGGGAAGAGGAAAGGGGGTGAAATTACCTTTTACCATTTTAAAAAAATGGCTATAGAACCCACTGGCTCGATAGTGACCCTAAATCTTAATGAACTAATAAAAAATATGCTTTTAACAGTGCTATAATCATCCTTTATCAATGCTATAAAAGCATTGATAACCTTATCATGGGTAAAAGTTCATCGCTTTTATCAGTGATGAAAAAGTGATGATAAAGGGTATATTTTTCAGTGAAAATAAAAGAACTAATAAATCATACTTTTATCAACACAGATAAAAGATCCCATTTATCATTGCATTTATTTAACACTGATAAATAATACTGTTATTAACACTTTTATTTACACTGATAAAAGTAAGATTTATCAGCGCTTTTATTTGTGTTGATAAAAGTATGATTACTCATCACTTTTTAATGCATTGATATAGATAGACTTTATTAGTTCATATATAAGAACTAATAAAGGAAAAATTTATCAACATATTTAGTAGTGCTGATAAAGGTGAAAATTGTAATGTGATGCTACAAAACACTACATTACTAGAAACAGGTGCAGTGTGCTACAAAAAGACACTATAAAAACAGAAATAAAATTTACCAAAATAAGATAAAAATACTGAATTTAAATAAAATAAAATTTATAACACAAATACAAGAAAAATAAAACATTGTTATAGAGCATGTCAAATGCTTTTTTGATTAAAATTAATGTGAGTTTTGAATAAAAAAGACACACTTTGAGTTATACTAGTCACACCATGTGTCATATTGAGGAGATAATGAATGATAAACATCTCAAATTAATCATGGATCATTTTATTAAAGTATCAAAACAATCATAATGTTTTTCTCAGTTAGGAGTATGTTAGTTGTTTTTTTATTAACATTGATGTAGTTTTTGAATAAAAAAGAGGCAATTGGAGTCATACTTGTCACACCGTGCATCAGATAGAGGAGAGGATGATCCCTATATGTCACAAATGATTCATTCATCATTTTTCGGAAGTAAAAAAAATAATATGAATTTATTTTCTTAGTTTTGAGTATGTCAGTTGTTTTTTTGCTAAAATCAATGTCAATTTTGAATAAAAAAGATGCACTTGGAGTCATACTGGTCACACCGTGCATCGGATAGAGGTTAGGATGATCCCTACACATCAAATATGACATATGGACCGTTTTCCCAAAGTACCAAGACCATCCAAATGTGTTTTCTCAGTTTTGAGTATATTAGTTATTGTTTTTACTAAAATTAATGTCAATTTTGAATAAAAAAGATGCACTTTGAGTCATATCGGTCACACCATGTGTCGGATTGAGGCACAAAAAAATGTTATAGGTCCCAAATGACTCATGGATCATTTTTCTAAAGTATCAAAACAATCAGAATATTTTTTATCAGTTTTGAGTATGATAGTTTTTTTATTCAAATTAATGTCAGTTTTGAATAAAAATACACACTTAGAGTCATACCAGTCACACCATGTATCGGATTAAGATGTGGATTAATACTACACATCCCAAATGATTCATGTGTTGTTTTCCTAAAGTATAGAAATAATCATAACGTGTTTACTCAGTTTTGATTATGTCAGTTGTTTTTTTGATTAAAATTAATATCAGTTTTGAATAAAAGGATGCAATTGGAGTCATACCAGCCACACTGTGCATCAGATTGAGTTTCAGCATATCCCTACATGTAAAAACTAATGTATGGAACATTTTCTGAAATTAACAAAACAATTGGAATGTGTTTTCTCAGTTTTGAGTACGTCAGTTGTTTTTTTTACGAAAATTAATGTCAATTTTGAATAAAAAAGATGCACTTAGAGTCATATTGGTCACACCATGAATCATATTGAGGTGAGACTAAATGATACACATCCTAAATAACTCATGGATCATTTTCCTAAATTATAAAAAAAAAATCGGAATGTGTTTTCTCGGTTTTTAGTATGTCAGTTTTTTTATTAACATTAATGTCACTTTTGAATAAAAAAGATACACTTGGAGCCATACCAGTCACACCGTACATAAGATAGTGGTGAATTTAATCCCTACAAGTCAAAAATGATGTATGGATTGTTTTACTATAGTTCCAAAACAATCTGAAATCCTTTGATCGGTTTTGTGTATATTAGTTGTTCTTCTTTTACTAAAATTAATGTCAGTTTTAAAGTAAAAAGACGCACATAAAGTCATACCAGTCACAATATGCATCTGATAGAGGTTTGATTGATCCATACACATCAAAACTGATGTATGTATCATTGTCATAAATTACAATGACAATCCTAATGCATTTTATCATTTTTTATTATGTCATTTTTTTACTAAAATTAATGTTAATTTTGAATAAAAAAGATGCACTTTGAGTCATACCAGTCACACCGTGTGTCATATTAAGGCGCAAATTAATTATACATGTCCCAAAAGAATCATGGATCGTTTTACTAAAGTATCAAAACAATAATAATGTTTTCTCTTAGTTTTGAGTATGTCAATTATTTTTTTGATTAAAATTAATGTCAGTTTTGAATAAAAATACGCACTTTGAGTCATGCCGATCACACCGTGCATCAGATTGAGGTACAATTGAATGCTACACATCCCAAATGATTCATAGAACATTTTACTAAAGTATCAAAATAATCATAATTATTTTTCATAGTTTGGACTATGTCAGTTTTTTTATTTTAATTTATATCAATTTTGAATAAAAGATGCATTTGGATTCATACTGGTCACACTGTGTGTCAGATTGAGTTTTGGATGATCTCTACATTTAAAAAATTATTTATGGATCATTTTCCTAAATTACTAAAACAATCAGAATGTGTTTGCTTAGTTTTGAGTATGTTAGTTGTTTTTTTACTAAAATTAATGTCAATTTTGAATAAAAAAGATGCACTTGGAGTCATACCGGTCACACCATGCATTATATTGAGTCACGGCTGAATGATACAAATCCAAAATGACTCATAGATCATTTTCCTTAAGTATAAAAACAATCAGAATTAATTTTCTTGGTTTTGAGTATGTTAGTTGTTTTTTTTTATTTACATTAATGCTACTTTTGAATAAAAAAGATGCACTTGGAGTCATACTGGTCACATCGTGCATCTGATAGAGGGGAAGTTAATCCCTACACATCATAAATGATGTGTGGATAATTTTACTAAAGTAACAAAATAATCCAAATGTGTTTTATTAGTTTTGAGTATGTTAGTTTTTTTTACTAAAATTAATGACAATTTTGAATAAAAAAGACACACCTGGAGTCACACTGTGCGTTGGATTGAGGCGCGGCTGAATGATAGATGTCTCAAATTACTCATGGATCGTTTTCTAAAAGTATAAAAACAATTAGAATGTGTTTTATCATTTTTTATTATGTCAGTTTTTTTTATTAAAATTAATGATAGTTTTGAATAAAAAGACAGACTTTGAGTCATACTAGTCACACCGTGCATCATATTGAGGTGTGTCTGATCCCTACATATTAAAAATGATGTATGGATTATTTTCTTAAAGTACCAAAACACTCCGAATTTATTTTCTTAGTTTTGAGTATGTTATTTTTTTTTACTAAGATTAATGTCACTTTTGAATAAAAAGGATACACTTAGAGTTATACCGGTTACACTGTGCATCGGATTGAGGCGCAAATGACTTCTACATTTCCCAAATGACTCATGGATCGTTTTCCTAAATTATCAAAACAATAATAATGTTTTTATTAGTTTTGAGTATGCTAGATTTTTTATTAAAACTTATGTAACTTTTGAATAAAAAGACGCACTTGGAGTCATATTGGTCACACTATTAATCATATTAAGGTACGACTGAATGATAAACATCCCAAATGAGTCATAGGTATTTTTCCTAAAGTATCAAAACAATCAGAATGAATTTTATCAATTTTGAGCATGTCAGTTATTTTTTTAATTAATATAAGTTTTGAATAAAAAGATGCACTTGGAATCATACCGGTCACACCATGTGTCAGATTTAGTTTTGTCTTATCCCTACATATAAAAACTGATATATGGAACATTTTTTTAAATTACCAAAATAATTGGAATGTGTTTTATCAGTTTTGAGTATGTTAGTTGTTTTTTTACTAAAATTAATGTAAATTTTGAATAAAAAAGATGCATTTAGAGTCATACCAGTCACACTATGCATCTGATTGAGGCACAATAGAATGATATATTTCCCAAATGACTCATTGATCATTTTCCTTAAGTATCAAAACAATCAGAATGAATTTTCTTGGTTTTGAGTATGTTAGTTGTTTTTTATTAACATTAATGTCACTTTTGAATAAAAAATACATACTTGGAGTCATATCGGTCACACCATGCATCAGATAGAGGGGAAGCTCATCCCTACACATCAAAAATGATATATGGATCATTTTCCTAAAGTACCAAAATAATCCGAATCTGTTTTCTCAGTTTTGAGTATGTAGGTTTTTTTACTAAAATTAATGTCAATTTTGAATAAAAAAAGATACACTTGGAGTCACACTATGTGTCATATTGATGTGCGGATGAATTCTAGATGTCCTAAATGACTCATGGATAATTTTCCTAAATAATCAAAACAATCAGAATGTGTTTTCTCATTTTTTATTATGTCAGTTGTTTTTTTAATTAAAATTAATGTCAGTTTTAAATAAAAAGATGCACTTGGAGTCATACCGGTCACACCATTAATTATATTGAGGTGTGTCTAATCCCTAAACATCAAAAATGAAGTATGTATTTTTTTGATAAAGTACCAAAACAATATGAATGTGTTTTCTTAGTTTTGATTATGTCATTTATTTTTTATACTAAAATTAATGTCATTTTTGAATAAAAAAGACACACTTGGAGTCATACCGGTCACACCGTGCATTGTATTAATGTTTGTTTGATCCCTACATGTCACAAATGATGCATGTATATTTTTGCTAAATTACTAGAACAATAATAATGTGTTTTCTCGGTTTTGAGTACACCACCTTTTTTTTTAATAAAATGTTATTTTAAACTAGAAATATGCATAGTGGATCCTATATTAAGTGATAAGTGTTGTGTGAAATTTTAAAAAATTATTATTAAACAAAATCATGGTATGATCCTTATTATACTTAATTTCCCAACAATTTTATTGTTTTCAAGTCAGCGCTTCTTATCCTCCTCTACCTCAGTCTCCACCTTGGTTTTCACCTCTGCCTCCTCCTCCACGTTGGTCTCCAACTCCAAATCTACCTCTGCCTTCACCTCTAACTCCATATCTGGCTTCACCTCCACCTCCACCTCTACCTCTGTGTTTTTCTAACAATTTTATTGTTTGTAGGTTAGATCTTCTAAACAAATTGATTTCTTCCATTAATATTCTAGATAAAGTGATCAAAAATAATATATAAGAATTATGACACTAATTCTTCACACCCCAAACATATTTCTAAGGTTATAAATCATACTAGATCACAAACATAGCATGTAATAATAAAAAAACAATTGTCAGCATATATTCTGACAGAAAGTGCGTTGCCCACTCATCTCTAAAAAATGATTTCTTCTTTGAGTAACCCTTTTTTGGAAATCTTAATAGTACTAAGAAAATATAAACAAACAAATGATTATGAAATATATTTAATTAAATTTTAATTACCTTTGGAAATTACCTTTTTTCAAATTCTAGTATTTTCATGTTGTATGATTTCTCTCATAAATTTTGAAATATAATATTCACAATCGATAGCATTATCTTATTTCAGACACTGCAAAAACATTGACCAAAATAAGTAAATTGTTTTGAAAAGTTCTGATAGTTAAATATTTGTATATATACCTTAATTTATTTCCATTTGTAGTAATCCACTGGATTTATCTTGTCAGATATCGACCTCATTCCATGATTTATCCTGTATTTAGTGACCGCCATATCATAATAAAATTCTCTTTAAAACATATACTGGACATATAATTTGAAGTTTATCTATAAAATGTTGATTATAGTGTATTAAATATTCCCAATTCACATCATGTGTGTTTAGTTGTTTGGAAATACATGGATTGAATCTAAAAAATAAATATTTAGGGTGTCAACGTTGACTGCTATCAGCATCCAGTTCTTCCTAAAAAACAAAAACAATTAAGTAATTCAAAAATTAAAAATATATTTTATGTGATTAGATCATTTATTTATACCCTTGAATTGTAGGAATCAAAAAGATTCTGTCGCCTAATGCTTTTTTATTAAATTCTTCAAGTAAATCATCTTTTTTCTTCTCTATTTCTTTATTTTCCAAAGTAATTTCTATCGTAGAAATGATACTGGGATAAATAAATCTAAATCATTCTTTTCACAATCTTTACTTTATATATTTGTAATATAAATACCTGTACAAAATATGAATAGTTATTAAATTTAATAAACATATTTAGATCACTATTTATATAGATGTATTATGAAAATGTACCTTATGTATGTATTCACAATTAAGACACCTACCCATTCATGCTTGAGAATCTCATTTAGAGACTCGAGACCAATTCTGTATATAATTGAAGCTCTAAATATTTCTACTTTATATTTAATGTAAGACATAACTTTATCATTAAATGTGGTCTCTTCATGAAGTTGTAATGTTAATAAATGTTGATCTAGAACTGGTGGAGATAAGGTACTCTTGGAAGTTTGTTTTGTTTTCTTGGTCAATTCACTAGATTTTCTTGATTTGGCCTTTCGTTTCTCCTCTGCTTTACCAATATGTAATATCATACCTCACTTCAGACCTTTTATAATCAATTTTTACATGTTTTTTATATGAAATTTTTTTTTAAATGCATACCTCATGTATCTTTATAAGATTATACATCCATGTTATGAAAGCTCTAATGGAAACTTTGACCATTGTAATACCTAGATCACAAAATGGAATATAAAACTCAGTAGTCAGCTCATAAGCTACCTCAATCCACACTCTCATTTTATATTTTTTTAGGGGTTTATTATGTATCTTGTCTCCTTGGATATTATACATTTTACCCCTCACAACATGGTGGTACATGGGTGTTGACAGAAAAAAATCACATACAATTACACCCTGAAGAATTTTAGTAATATAAAGTTATCGAAAGTTTTTTTATTCGCATTTAGGAGAAAGAGTAATGAAAAAATTTATTACCCTGAGCAAGTTTTGGGTGGAATTACTAGCCTCAAATCTAGTGGGATCATTTGGATCATGTTCTTATCTTTTCTCCACTGCCGGTTCGCTTTGATATTTTCTTATACATTGGTCTGTCAAACCAGACCGCAAAATAACACCTTGCGGTGAGTTTATTTGTTTCTACATTCGTCTCATCATATTATATATATATTCATGTGGTTTTATCTTATTGAAATATATTCGACGAGAGACTCTAAAACATAATCCTCTAACACGGCCATATTGTTCATGCCACTTCAAAGCTACTGAAAGTTACTTTTCTTCTGGTACGGTCATTGCTGATTCTTATGTTTAAACCATATAGAAAAATATATGAATATTTATTTTAAGTAATAGTGTTCTAAATTATAACAAATTACAATTATTTCATATTTACACAAGCTTCCCATACTACTTTTGTGTTTTTATTAACTAATATATCGTTTTTATTTACACGAGCCTCCTTCCATATCACATGACGTGGGATGGAAGTGGCTTTAGATTTTGATTCATAAATCTTCATATAAACAAAGGAACATATGCTTTTTGATATCACATAATTAAACTATTATTATTGATTTAAAATTCATACCAATTTCTTCTCTAATGAAGCATACTCCATCCTTCCTTTGTGATAGGGGTATGCTGGTTTTGATGCAGGTTCTTTATTCTCAGCACTCTTTTGATTTTTCAAAAATTAGAAAATTTTAATCAAGTTAGATAAAATAAATAATATCAAATAATATATTATCGACCAAAATTCACCTGAAATGATTTCTCATTGTGTCGATTACTAAAAGCAGTCTATGTTTCCTGATTTATAATGTGTGCACAACAAAGTGGTGGGTGGGGATTTATTTTCTCCTTAGCATACCTAAGAAGTAACTTCACCAGAAGAGTTCGGAAGCCTCTAAAATATTTTCTAGTGGATATTAGGACAAATTTATTATGGAAATATTCTAAAATAAAATAATTCTGCAAGGAATAATGAAAACTAAATCAAAATTTCATTATATAATTTTTCAGTAAAATGGAGAAAGTATATTGTTACATTATTGTTATATCTTCCCAAAGGATTTCCTTCGTTACAGGTTGGATGAGGTGCCATGAGTCAATATCAATTGGCACATTCATACTTGTTGTGACCCCAAGATAACTAATGAATGTTAACTTTTTGGGGTCAATAATTTGGTCATGTTGATTCCAACCAACCTCATATTTTATACCTTGACTTCTTGCCTTGATAATTTTATTCAAAATTTTGATACTAAGTCATTGTTATTTTTTTCATTTTTTCATCAACATGTTGTTGATCCCCTAATAATTATGTAGTTTCATCATCATCAGTCTATTCTTTCTTAGGATTGGCAACATCATCATGTTATGAATCCATTGTTTGCATGAGTAATCAAACATTTAATTTTTCTTGAATAACAACAATGAAATACACTCCATGCATAAAAGTCCACAATTTCATGAATATTGCATTAAATATTGAATAGAGATATAATACTTTAATACTACAATATAAATAACCTTCACTACCTTTATTTAATCCATCCTCAAATTCTTGATTGCCTTCCATCTCTTGACGATGGGATGAAGGCTAGTTTTAAAGAGGGAGTCCAATACATCATCAAGAGATTGAAGATAATCAAGCATATAAGGATTAAAGTTTCCTAGGAACCTACACTAATGGAATCACACAAAAAGTCTCCTCAATTGATATATAATAGCAATATTCTATATCTCAACAAAGAAATCCTTCATATCATAATATATGATATTGACATAATACAATATTACATTCATTTATTCGAAAAACTAATAGATTAATACATTGTGTCCTTAAAGAACTAGTCTTTGATACCACTTATGAGTTTTAAGGTATCATCCTATAATCATTATAGGGATAAAAACCTAAAAAGTTCTGATTTATCTGAAGGATAGATGTGAATTGAAATAAATAAATAAAACACCTATGGAATACCTGCAATATAGTATTAGTGGAATCCATATTTAATCTTCAATGGAATATGTTTGATTTATAACACTGAAGAAACAAACAAAGTATTATAGCCTTTGAGGAGATTACACTATCCTTCAATCACAGAAATATTCTTGAGGACCCACAATCACTGAAGGAGTGCTAGATCCTTAACCTAGTGATAAAAAGTGATCAAAGAAGAAGAGAGGTTTGGATATATAATGAAACAAAGGGTTAATTATAATAGGGAGATTATATCTTTATTTTGTGCATTTTGGATATAGATATAAAACTGTCATGACATATAGAACATAAATATCCAAACCATCAAAAGTATATTTTAATCAATTTTTTTCTATCTATGGTTATTCACCATGTTAGATGGATTTTAAAATTTATTTTTTTATCCTATAAATTAATTATCTGTCTATTTTGATTAGTAAATATATTAATAAATCACATCTCATACTTTTATTGATCAAATATACAACCATGGATAACTCACTTACTTTTGGTAAATACACTCTTTATATGTTTTTGTGTATTTCTAAGTCCATTTACCCAATGATTTCTCAACTCTATCCAATCTAGTAAATTTTAAAAAAAAATTTGAGCATAATTTTATAACCAAAGAAATTCCTCATCACTCTTTGTAACCCATGGTTAAAGTTTAATAATAATCTTGAATTAATTAAAAAAATAAAACTCTCACAACATGAAACACTAAAATAATTTTTGGAATGTGACTAATTAAATCAATATTTTTTTAAATTCAATAAAAAAATTATTCATCAAAATCATAAATCTAAATAACCCATTTCATGGTTTAACAATTTACATGAATAACCAAAATCCAAAAAACATGTTTTAATGATTTTTACACTTTCCTTGTTCCCTATATGTTAATCACCCATAAATGAGGGCCACAACTTGGTATCCCCTAATCGTTAAAAACACTCATAATTAAGAATTTAGAATATATAATCTAGTATATAAGATGAATTAAATTTGAGAAACTAGCTAGATTTTAGAACCCTATATTATTCAAATGAAGAGAAAACTCAGTGGGGATGAGAGGTATCCTTGTTAATTTCGAGAGGAGAGTAAACCATATATGTGTGTCTCTAGGGAAAAATGGGATGGATAGTCAAATACATATGAAATGAGAAAAACTATGAAATAGAACCACACTCATTGTATTTTAGTAGTGATAAGAAGAGATGTAGGGTTTGTCAAGTTTAAGAACAGTGCAAAAACACAAAAATTGAAACCCAGCACATCAAATAATGATAGAGGAAGAGTAGAAAACAAAATACATTGGATTTTATCCTTAATTAATCTGAGGGAATGTAGAGGAGTCACGCCAGCAGCAGAGGATTTCTACAAGAGCTTGTGAATTGCGAGTGATTGAGTTGTGGTTAGGGTTTTTTAAATAGATTGGGTGCACTTTTAACAATGATTTCAAAAAATAGATGACAAATATCCCTTTAATCAATGCTAAATTTATAAGTGCTGATAAATATGTCTTTTAATAGCGCTTAACCAGTACTGATAAAGATTGATCTTTATCACCACAAAAAAAAGTAATGTTAAATGTTTTGTAATTATAATTATTTAAATAACTTTATTATAATTTTATACTTATTTAAATATATATAATTATTTATTTATAATTATATAAATATTTATTTAAATATATATAATTATTTATTTATAATTATATAAATATTTATTTAAAAAAATTATTATTTATTTAAAATAATTATTAATATAGTAAATATACATTTATTATTTATTTCTAAATATTTATTTACAAATATATTTTTAACATTATTAATGTAAATATAATATTAAATATATATCCATTTTAAAAATGAGTGAAATTTAATAATTCAAAATGAGTGCACTTTAAAAATATTGAAAAAATGGATGATTTTTATTAATTAAATATAAGTTATTAAAAAATATGGATATATATATATATATTGAAGTGGATGAATGCATATTAAAAACACTAAAATATAATAAATAAATAAATATAAATAAATAATAATAAATGATCAAATTGAAAAAATTAAATTAAAAATGAAACAAATTAAAAATAATACCCCAAATATAGTATTAAAATAAAATAAATAAAATTGACTGATTAAAAACATAATATATATTAAATGTATCATGTTATGATGAAATTCTAAAATATACTAAAATTTGAATAAATTACATAAATATTAGGTGTATGTGTTTCTATATATTGCATAGATATATTTGTGTGTGCATTTATGTATACAAATGCATTAACAGATATATATATATATATATATATATATATATATATATAGGTGAAATAAATGCAACACATGATGTTTAATATAGGTTAAATTAAAAAATCAAACAACATTAAAAATGAATAAGTTGTTAATATTTTTTTAATTAACATTTTATATATATTATACTTATTCATTTTATATATCTATATTTAATATATACTATTTATTAATATTTATAATTTATATATGTGTATATTATATTTATTCATTTTTATCAATAATTATTTAAATATTAAAATGTTTGATATTTTTATTAATTTACTCTTTATTTTTATTTGTTTAATTTTTCATTTTATTTTGGACCTTTATCAGTGCTAAAAAAGAATTGATGAAAGGAAACTCTTATCAGTGCTAAAAACATGCTGATAAAGGACACCTTTCATCAGCGCTATAAATTAAGCACTAATACAAGTTTCCTTTATCAGCGCTGAAAAACAAGTATTGATAAAGGGTTCATTTTATCAGTGCTTTTTTTAGTGCTGATAAAGGGATTCCTTTATCAGTGCTTATTTTAGCACTAATAAATATGAACTTTATTAGTGAAATTTTTTGAGCGCTGATAAATGTCATCACTATTATAGGCGAGTTTTGTAGTAGTGATTTTACAAGCCCAGATCCACG
This sequence comes from Viscum album, assembly GCA_963277665.1. Taxonomy (NCBI): domain Eukaryota; kingdom Viridiplantae; phylum Streptophyta; class Magnoliopsida; order Santalales; family Viscaceae; genus Viscum; species Viscum album. Next base: position 1,881,734,615 of record OY728161.1, read on the forward strand.
CCTAAACCCCCAAACAGCACCTGAAACCTCTTAAACCCCTTTTCTAAGCCAAAAACACCCAATTAAAACATTTAAAGAGATTAAAATAAAACTTAAATTGGTTTCATACCTAAACCGAGGATAAATGTATTATAATTATAGTCTTGACATTCAACTAATGGTTGTCCCCCTAAAAGTGAACTACTTGTTCATGCATCCATATCCCCTCCAGATACTATAACAAAATATGTCTTTAAAGAATCATCCATTCTGAAACACAAGGTTATATCTTCCAAACTTTTGAGATATCAAATAATCCACTTCATAGATTCATAGTGAACCTTTTTTAGGTTTTCCATAAACTGTCTGATAATTCCCACTGCATGAGAAATCTATAAACTCATACATACCATTGCATACATAAAACTTCTGACCATTTAAGTATATTAAACATTCACCATTTATGTTTCTTTATCTTTTATTTTACATTATTTCTCTTGGGTAAACTTTAAGTGTCTGGACAATGGGGTGATCACTAGCTTGCGTCAAATCAATATAAATATTTCAATGATTATCTGGATGTATTTCTTCTAAGATGGATAAAGTTTAGGTTATCTGATCCCTCCTGATTTGCATCCCTAAAATTTTATTGGATTTACCATGATCATTTAGCGCAAAATTTCTAGATAAATCAGCCTTTAACTCTTTAATATGATCCATTTCTTGACCTTGTAGAAGAATATCATACATATACAAGAGAAAAATGACATAATTTTTTTCATAAATCATGTTTCATTAATAGAAATTATCAACATTTCTTCAAAAAAACACCTTCTCATATATAAAGGCATTGAATTTGTGGTTTCATAGCCATGATACTTTCTTCAAATCATACAGGATCCTTTTCATATTTCACAATAGGCCTTTATTTTTTTATCAAATAAACCCTTTATCTACTTTATAAATATCTCCACCTATAAGTCATCATAAAGAAATGTTTTTTAAATATAATAGTTCAATATGTAATCCTTCTAAAGATACCAAAATTAACATTCTCTAGATACTTGTATGTTTAAAAACTAGAGAAATCATTTTAGAGAAATCTATCCCTTTCATCTATAGAAACCATTTATTAACTAACCTTGCCTTATGCCACATGATATTTCTTACTTCCTCCTTCAATTGGAATACCCATTTTTTCAACTGGGATTTATTTCCATGTAGTAATTCTACAATCTCCTTGGTTATATTTTCATAAAACATGTCTATTTCTTGTTTCATAGCTAACTCCCACATTTTAGAATCATTTATAAATTTTACTTTATTTTTTATATTTGGATCTTCATTATATATAAGAATCATGAAATTTAGATCAATTATACACCTCATAATATTTCTTTTAATCTTGTTGGACCTCTATAACTCAACTTGTTTCCCTTCTCTTTATTGAACCACTTCTTTAGAAAATTTACCTTCTATTGATATACCCTAAGTTTCCACAGTTCTGGAGATTTCTGGTTCTTATAGACTCATTAATTTTTCTATAATTTCCATGCTTTATGAACTTTCTATAACATCAAAAACTTTTATATTTCCATTCAGGTCAACTTGTAAATTCTATATTGATTCCTTATTCTCAAATGTATCATCCACTAAGTTTCAGTATTTCTATAAGACCATCTCATTAAATAGAACATTATGAATTATAATGATTTTTTTTGGACATTTTAATAGAGTAGAAATTTAAAGTTTTCATTACCATTCCCAATAAAAAAACATGTTTTGTACTTTTCTTTAAACTTGTCTCTATAATTGGAATCAACATGGAGATAGGTGAGACTTCAAAAAAAACATTTATATGAGATGAATTAAAAAATATTTCACACCATATATTTTTATAATATCCTATTGCATGGGTATGAAAGAAATTATATTAATGATATAGGTAGAATAATTAATGGATTCATCCCAAAACTCCTTTGGTAACCCTATACACAACCTCATGTTCTGATATTTCTCATTTACCATTTGGTCCATCCACTCTACAAGACCATTCTTTTTAGTGTCTAGGGAACTGTATTCTCAAACCTGATTCCTTTTCTCCAACAAAAAATTGGAATTCTCTAGTACCATGCTCCTTGTCATTGTCTAACCTTAAGTATATCATCTGAATTATGGACTCTTTATTTTCCAAGAGTCTCAATCAAACAAGCACAATGAAGACCTAAGATTTTACTTAAGTAAGTAAGCTCATACTTTCCTTGGTGAATCATTAATAAAGGTAACATAATATAGTGATCCTTTCTAAGAATGAACTAAAGTAGTCCTCTAACAATTTGTATGCACAATCTTTATCTTTAAATACTTAGGTATCCTTTTATTTGTGATAAACAAAACCTTACAATACTTTACTAGAATACAACTCTCACATGTTATGATATCCATGTGATCGATCTTTGGTATCCCTTTAACCACTATGACTCACATGTTATTCTCACTCATGTGTCCAAGATAGAAATTCTATAACTCTAGAATTCTAGAAGTTATTATCCCAACAATTATTTCTCTATATAATCTTATCATTAGGTAAAAGTTTCAATATTTAACACCTATAGACACCACCAGGATCCCTGAGTGATCTTACACACACTATATATAAATTTTTTATAGAATCTTTCTTAATATAGTTGTTAAATAGAAGTTAAATTCTTCCATTAACAGGATATATGTAAAACTTTATGTAACTCCAAAAACTTTTAGTTTGGAATATTGATTTCTACATTATATTTCCCAAAAATATCAAGAACCTCATCATCTGTAATAACCTTATATAATCTTTTATAAACTTATTTTTCCATTATCCCCCTCTCAGATTTAGAATGAAATAATTCTAAAAAATCAATAATATATTATTCTAATAGTGTATCTACACTGAGTAATAAATAATTTTCTCCCTCAGTTGTTTCATTTTTTGAACTTTAGGAATTTCTCCTCATTGAATTAACCTTTCAATCCTTATTTAGATTCTCCTTCTTCCCATTATAACAACATGTATTCTTAGGTCTAGTTGATTTACTTCAATTAATATCCCTGTTATCTTCATCTTTCTCCAAATGTTTTTATAAAATATAATTTCCTATACCTTTTGTATTGAACGCATTTTTGGTAGGTGATTATTAATGAGATATTCCTTACATCCTTATACTCAAATAATAAGTTTTTCCCATATTGTATTGTATTATTGGTGCAATTCATTTGGTATTACATGCATGAAATATTAGAATATCATATTCTTAGTTGTAGGATATTTAAATTCATTACACTATCTTTTTATAGTGGTAGAATATTAAAAGGTTGAAATTAAAATATCCTGACATGATCTATCATTATTAGATTCATTTCATAAGGTGAAACTCATGGTAAGTTAGGTGAATTCATGTGATGAATGGATGACCAAGTGAAGTGTTCCTCGTGTAGTTTGTAATGCATAAGTAAATTCAAGTAGAATTACTGAGGGATATAAAAATGGTATATCACCATGATATGGTGATTCTATTAACTTTCTCAATCCCTAGGTGTTTCCCTCCCAATCTCCTGGATCTCATATTCCTCTATCTTCACTTCGTGTGGAACTAGAATTTTGTGAGAGAGCGGCGATTCTTGCTTGAGGATTGAGTGATTCATCCAACCGGTGGATACACCATGGAGAAGGGAAGTCATTTTGATTACTCTTAGGTGGTATTTATCATGCATGTGATAAATATGATTATGGAATATCATCAATGTAATGTACACATGCTAGTTATTCATTTTACAGTATATGTTCTTTCGGATATCTAGCATAGTGATCTTGATGTTAAGGTTTCATAATCACTTTTATTGTGTTTAATGAGTGTTTTTAGATCCTAAGAAACCTAAAAATGGTATTAGAGAAAGATCATGAATTTATAAGATCTAAATCATTTAATAAAATAGATATTAAAAGGTTATTTCTAAAACATATTTTCATAGCATTGTTATGATATAGGTGATATCGTACGGCCCTTTAGTTTAATACTACATAGGTTCTGACATGCTCCGTGAATATTATGAAACTTAATAGTATAGAAAAATTGTTTTTGAATGGTTAATTATGTGTGGCTACAATGATTGATCTTATATAGGATCTACCAATGTTATATTATTCATATGTTGGAACTTTATCATTCTTATGAAAATTGTTGTAGTGTGTGTTTAATATAATGTCACATGAAGCTAATCCTACATAGGGGTTCACCCAAAGAATTAATTTTATGTAAAACTAATTTTAATCTGACACAAGTTAGAATTATCTTATTCTTACATGAGTCTGAAATTCACTAAGTTAATATTACATAGGTGTTGATTTAATCTCACATAAACAATATGTTGTGAGGTTATTCCTACACAAAACTTTTTATGCCACATAGCATTTGAATTAATCATGCATGGTACTAAGGTTCATTTAATTTATTCCTACTCAATTCTATTTTAATCCCAAATAGGACCTTGGTTATTCCTATGTAGGTTCTCAACTAGTCTCGCATAGCGCACTAAGTTAATGATACATGATCCATATCGTAGGCTAACTATGTAAGATTAATCTTACTTATTCTACACAGATTTGATGCTACACCAAAACTATTATCAATCATACTAGGTTATTAAATGTCTTAGGAATATCGTTAAAAATGATATTGTTGAGAAAATTTTATTTTTCTTAATATTTAAATTAAATATTTGTTTAAATAATTTATAAATTATTTATAAATTATGGAAAAAGGAATATTTATTTATTTAGAAATATGTTTATAAATTAATTAATTATAAATTTTTTATAATTAATTATTTAAATATTTTTGAATATTTTGTTAACTAAATATACATAAATATTAATTTTTAATATTAAACATATTTTTCAAATTATATATCATGCCTTATAATTTAGAAATAAAGTGTTTATTTAGAAATATTAAGAGTAATTTATAAAATTTCTATAAATTTAAAAATATGGAAATGATATAAAATATTATATATATATATATTATAAATTGTTCATAATTAATTAATTTAAATTTTTTAGATTAAATACATTATTTGGAAAATTATTTAAACCATATAAAAAGGGGTTTTGATGATTGATTTGATCAAGGTTTAAATAATGTTAAATGTGTGAGATTTGGATTATATAAATAGTTACATGATAAAATTGAAATATAAAATGTTTATATGTTATGTAATATCATATATTTAAGTAAATTTAATATAAATAATAATATGAAAGAGTTCATATTGGGGATAAATATTAAATATTTATATGTATTTAAATTATGGAGTGTCTAAAATACATGTTAAATTATAAAGTGCTTATATTTATTTATTTATAAATTGTATATATATAATCCATATCATGTTTAAATATTTGAATTATACATTTTTTAATTTATTCCATTATTTATTATTCATTTTTATAAATTGGTAATATTATGAATATGTGTATGTTTTAGTTTAAAGTTGTTAAACTAATTCTATAAATTATCATACATTAATCTAAGGAGTTACATGTTAGCTAAGATAAATTGATTTAGTTTTCTTCTACCTTGACATTGAATTGAAATAAGTTATAAACTTGAATTAGGAATTTGATTATGATTTATATGTATTTTCCTATGTTTTTGAACCGGATGAAATTTCAAGGGAATTTTAATTTTACCCTTTAGTGGACAGTCTGTTTTTTGAACCTAGATTAGAAACTTTATTTTGATAGTTGGAACACTTTAATGTGTAGTTTTAAGACTTACATAAAGGCTTGATGGTTCCCTCAGGTGTCTCATTAAGTTTCGAGAGCATTGGACCTTGGAAATCTCATGTTTGGAGGGTCTACACGGGGTGCATGGTTTGTATAAAACTGTGTGGCCCCCAACAGCAAACTGTGTGGCTTATGGTGGTGAGAAGATGTGAAGTGCACGGGCTATGAATAGTTTACCCAAACCATGTACCTATCTTACATGTTTAGTGCCGCATAGGTAATACCCTATCACTATTCATCGCATGGTTTACGTGTGATTTGAGCAAACCATGCAGGGTAGCCATGCGAGGTGGGTTCCTTAGCAGTAGGAGTCGCATGATTGGCATACAGTTTGGCCAAACCGTCTAGCCAAATTGTGCAACCTAGTTTTTAGGGTAAAATTACAAAATTTTACTTAATGAAATCCTTAAGTTTATTTTATTTTCTCCCCTCTTCTATCCACTGGGTTTCTCCTCCTCCTCCCACGCGTGAGCTCCCATTTCTCTCAATCTAGGGATCTTGATTGATCCTTCGTTATTCAACCAAATCCTTCATAGTCGGAATCAATAGAAATCCCTCAATAAACTCTTTGATCCCCTATAATCTATTTCAAGGACCCTTCTCCATCAATTGTGCTATTTTTTGTGACAGCTTTTAACCAATTTTTTTCAGGGAGTTTGAAAATCCTTTAATTTCTTCTATTCTAGGTTGAATCTAGACTCGATAGTGGATGGGTAGAATGCTACTACGTCGAGATATGTGGTCTAGGCTATTTCCCATCATTTCGATGATTTTTAAATCATGTGTTATTGTACTGCTCACCAGACCCTTCCAACGTCAATTCATTATTTTTTAATAAATTTATTAAAATGGTTTTCCATGAACTATGTGGCCTCTCCTTATGGAGAAACCCATATGTGGGTCGTTATCTTGGTCGTTGGCCACCCCTTTGGGTGTACCCACCTAGTATGGCCTAATTTCCATGCCTTTAATGGTTAAATACCATGTGAGTGCTACTCCCTTGTTAGTTTCATAAACTTTTAAATTGAAGTGTAATGAATGGTTGGTCATGAGATAGGCCCTTGAGCCTTATGCATCACATCTTACATTTAAATTTCTAGGCTTTATACTTCACCTTAGATGTTACATGCCTTATATTTAATTGCCTATGCAATTTTTTGAATTCCTATGCTTTATTCCATGTACCTTTGTTTACCCTTATGACTTGAGCTTATTTAATTCCATGTGATTGTCACTTATTCCATAATTGGGTGACTTGGATTTAAATGCTTAAACTTGTGAATTGGTTCCCTCTTGCTTGACTTGTTATAAATGCATTGTTTGTTTAATGCTTAACCTTAGTGTCGAGGGTGAAACAAGGGGTTCTTAATTGTCATGGAAAGTATCAGGGTTTCTTGTTATATTTTATAAAGTGTTTTCACTTTAATTAAAAAGGAAAATATATGTTTTCAAATGAAAATGTATCATTCAGCTTATAAAATATAGTGATGTTTCCTCCAAACCCAATCATATGCTTGGGAATAGTCCATCTTATGTCACTTAACCTTACTCATTTTACCTTTTTAGGATTAATTAGATCAGACTCTTCATCTTAGGATGAAGCAGGTATATTGGATTGGTATCCAAGTGGGACCTAGTCCAATGCTTTTATTTATGTACTTATTTTTATCTTGAATCTATTTACTTATTATAGAACACTACTTAATTTATGTTGTAGGAAATGGATTGTCCTAGACAGCGTGGGTGTCGTCCTACTAATATTTTATCTCACACACTGCTTGGGAACCATTGGTACCCAAATAGATTTTATGTCTAGATCTATTAATAAATGGAAGCATCCAACTTCTAATGTTTTGATTTACAATGCTAGGATAGAGTTGTGGCAGATGATTGAGCTAGTGCTTGAGATACTCATAGAGCTATTCATTGAGAATTTATTCTTTTATTATGTTGTATTTATATTTTTAATTTTCACTAATTGTATTTGTATTATCAATTTTTATACACGAATTATTTTAAATTGGTGTTGGACACTATTATACACTTATTATAATATTTCTTCTATTTTTCTATCTTTTATTATTATTTTATTTGTTGTTGTTTATTGATTTACACTAGTTATACCATTGTTTTACTCTGACCATGAGGGTATAGTCTCCCCACCATAACACTATTGTACCCCCACTACTAGTCGGTAGCCTCTGGTGTGCGGGGAGGCATGATTGAGGCCATGTGGTCATTAGTTTGGCTACTGGTTTAGTGTTCAGTCAGGTTGGGATGTTACAAAGTGGTATTAGAGTCCCATTTATTTTGTCTTACAATTTTGGGATGGTATTATAGAGACTAGGAATGTGTCTACGCCTGGTAAATATCCATACCTAGGATTGATCACCCCACATGTGGGAAAAAGTCCAAGTGGCCATGGATGGGACAGTTGTTCATGTTGTTCGTTATTATTGTTGATTTGATTTCACTTTGAGTGATTAGATTACATTCACTAATTACTAATTTATGATATTTATAAATTACCCTTGTCCAGCTATGGAAAGGGAGAAGCATTACATGCATCATTATACATACAAAGGGATTTACATTCCAATCTATTACATGCCATATAGATTCCATTACTAGGTTGTTCGAAATTTTCTAATATTCCTTTCATGTTTTAGAAGTGTGTCCTTTTATTCCATGTTTGTGTGTTTTCTACTTGTGTAGCATATTTCCATGCTTATTTTACATTATTTTGTTTATTTATCATGTCTATTTATACTTTTTCATGTTTTCTTGCTTACCATGTATAGGTAACTATTTAGTGTGCTTGTTTTCAATGTTCTGTGATTCTATGCTTGAATAGCATGGGCTGAAATATATTGTTCGTTGTTGAATGGAAATAAATTTCCAATTTTTAGGGTGTATGGGCACCTTATGATTTGGTAACTGACAACCCAATAATCAAACAGTTATTTATGTGTTTTAGATACCTGTGGATTTTGTATAAATGCCAAAATGGTTTAATTTTTTGTTATTCTAACCAAATTGTTGTGGTTGAATGGGATCCAATTTGTCCAATTAATAGAGTGTATAAGAGCTTTATGAATTAGAATAGGTTGAATCTTAGAATTGAAACAATTTAGATGCACCTTATGTATGTTTAAAGGCTTTCGTATAAATATCTAAGAGTATTAGTTTTCTTTTAAATTGAATAAAATGGTTGTGGATAAATGGGAGTTTCTTGCAACTTATAAGGTGTATGGGAACTTTATAATATGAAATTTTGTAACCCATAAAACCAAACCATTTTTTATGAACCCCCTTTTTTGTTAAAATTATTTTGAATATAATTTTTTTTATTTCACCACAAATGAAATGGTTTTCTTATGAGGGTTGTTCCTCTTTTATTTGGGTTTATGACCCCCATGAAAAAATTTGAAATACACAATTGGGAATTAGTAGGTTATTTAGGGATTTTTGTTAATAAAATAGAACTTCTAATAGTGTTTCCAAAATCAAAATGCTTAAAATGTTCAAGTTTGTCTTAATTTAACCCAAAATGGATCAACGGGACTGTCACGACCCGTCCTCGGGGCCCGTGCCGTGACTACCCCAAGCCCGCCTTCCATAGGCCAGGGGCTGGCGACTAGCACCAAGGCGTAAATCCCAACAAAAAGGGAAGGCATTGCCTTTGGAAAGTAAACAAGCACCACAGAGTAAGCAAGCGGAAGAGTAGACACTAAGTAAAAACTGTAACAAGCTGTGCTGAAAGTAAAAGGGGCCGGAAATACAAGCCCAACTGTGAAGTACAACTGAAGGGAAAAACAGCAATTGAAAAAGAAAAGCCGCAGCGTCGATCCGTCGTCTGGAAGTCCCACCTAAAGGGTGGGTACAGATAGCCTCCACTGCTCCTCGGGTCCACCAGACCGCTCCGAGTACGTCCCGCCCAGTGGTCCACCTCCAGGTACCGTCCTGCTCCGCAAGCCTCCACCACGATCAGCGCTGCCCGTCGTCTGCAACCAACACAACGAAGTGCGGGCATAGCCCGTGCAGGGGTGAGTATAAGCTACTCAGTAGGGACCCCGAGACCCTCGAAGGTCTCCCGAAATCCACAAAGGATAAACCACAAGGAAAGTTACAATCACGAAGTAACATCCGACTCTGCTTAGGTATATGCCCATACATATACCTAAGTCATCAATTCTCATTCGGCTCCAACACCCGAGCCCAAACACAACCCAGTACACACAGGAAAGCAAAACGTATACCCACACAGGATAGCACAACACAACCCAAAAAGGAAGGTAAACAGTAAATCCACACAAGAAGGTTCCACACAATCCACAAAGGAGAGTAACAGTAAACCCACACAGGATAGTTCAACACAATCCACAAAGGAAAGTAAACAGGAATCAGCTCACACAGGTATACTTCTTCGGATGATGATAAATATGATCACTGATCCATCTAAGTCGTCGGACCCACAAAGGATCGATAGGTACTAACCCCCGCAATGACCCACATAGGATCGGGCCCACACAGGACCTTTAGGCGCTGGCTCACACAGAACCGCTGAGCGCTGACCCACACAGGATCGGACCCACACAGGATCGGGCCCACACAGGACCTGTAGGCGCTGGCTCACACAGAACCACTGAGCGCTGACCCACACAAGATCGGGCCCACACAGGACCTGTAGCACTGATCCACGTAGGATCGATGAGTGCAGTAGTCGTCGTAGTCCACTGAGGATCTCTGCACAGTCGTCGTCGCAGTCCACTGAGGATCTCTGCACAGTCGTCGCGGTCCACTGAGGATCTCCGCACAGTCGTCGTCGCAGTCCACTGAGGATCTCTGCACAGTCGTCGCGGTCCACTGAGGATCTCCGCATTGTCGTCGTCGCAGTCCACTGAGGATCTTTGCACCGTCGTCGTTGCCACAGCCAGCACTAGGGTTCCTGCACACAGCAAGCTCGTTTCGGAGGGTCCGCTCCACGATCCGAGAGGCTATTACATCAACTGACACGTGGTCCGAAGTTTATGTATCCAAAAGTTCCGTATCGTCAACAGGAACTCAACGCAATAGACGACGCGTCAATCGGACGACCGGTCTGAAAGTTATTAGCCTTTCTGTCCCAAGGGCCCGGTTGGTTTCGTGAGTGAACCAATCCCAGTCATATCTCAACTGTACCACGAACTCTCATAGGGCATACTCATAGGGACTGTTTCTCAATGTGATCACCAATGCCGCCGACGGTTCGTCAAACGGACGTCCTGTCTGAAAGATATCAGTTTTTCCGTTCCAGGGGCCCAGTTGGATTTCGGTACGATCCAACCCGGCCAAAATCCAACTGTGTCCAAAACTTGGGCGGAGTATGCCAAAAGTTCCGTCTCATCATGAGGAATTCAACGAAACAGACGGCGCGTCAATCGGACGCCCGGTCTGTTAGTTATTGGCCTTTCCGTCTCACACCCACCCTGGGAAACTTCCCAGGAGGTCACCCATCCTGATCACAACTCTAGGCCAAGCACGCTTAACTATGGAGTTTTAACCATATATGCTCCCTAAAAGGAAGGTGCACCTTGAGTATAGTATACCTAAACGACTGTCTCGATCCAAGGATCGCTACGCAACTGACGGTTCGTCGATCGGATGTCTGCAGCCCAAGTTATGGGCATTTGAACCAATTCTGTCCGAAGACGGGGGGTCTGGGCCCGGTCCGACCCGGCCCAGTACCCCCTGGTCCGGCCCGAACCAGGTCGACCCGGCCTGAGTGGCGGCCCGACCTGGCGCCTCGGCCCGGCCAGCGGCTCGTCCCGGCCAGCGGTGCGGCAGCGCGGGGGCGCGACGGCTCGGCGGCTCGGCAGCGCGGCGGCTCGACGGCACGACGGCTCGGCCAGCGCGGCACGCTAAAGGGAGGGGGCATTGCCCCCCCCCTTTAATTTTTAAAACAGCGGCCCCTTTAAGGGGCCGCGCCATGTGTATTGCCGGGGGGGTTACACCCCCGGGCTCCCCCCTGTAACGGCCGGCCAGCGCGGGGCCGGTCGGGTTCTCGCCGCGGGACCCCGCGGTCCCGCTCCTTCCGGCGCCAGCGGCCGGATTTCCAGCCGCCTCCTTTGAGTTCTCTAGCGGCCGGTTTTTCCGGCCGCCACTTCCAAGATGAACGTGAATCCGTTTGACGTGACGTGACGACGCCGCGTCCTTCCGCTGCGGTCCGACTCCGGCCGCGGCCTCGTTTGAAACCTACGGCGCGACACAATGGCGACGCGTTCCTTCGTCGCAGCCCACTTCGGCCGTGTTTTCTTTTGTTCCTGCGCGGTGCGACGACACCGCGCTGTCTTTGCTAAATCAACACCAAAGATTAGAAGGGGGAGGATAATCGGCCGTGTTCGTGTTGTCCGGTCTCCTCCCGTTATAACGATAACAGTCGGCCAATCGTAAAAACACAACGATGAACTTTTCACAATTTTTAATAAAATTTGGAACAATGTCCAACAGATTATTCTTTCATGTTCGAGGTAAAGAAACACGTAATTTGAAAAAAAGACAAAACCCCTACCTCGGATTCGATGTTCATTCGTCGCCGATGCGGAAATCGGTGTCGCGGAAGACATCCTCGCGGAACGTGCCTCCGTAATCGTCGTTGACGAAGTCAAAGATCTAAGCGGTGCCGGTTCGTTGACGTCGGGAGACGTTCGAAGATGAAGAGTCATCGATGTTTCTTGCAGACGACGCCCATTCATTCAACACAGAAGGGGGTCGTGGAAAGGAAGAAGAAGTGTCGTCTTTCTGCTTTGGAAAAAGGCGTTCTTCATTGGAGAACTCTAATTCTCCCAAGTGTTGGGTGTCGTGGTACTTTACCAGCGTTCCGTCGCTTGGTGAAGCCGTCCCCCAAACCCTCTCCCAAGATCCCTATATATAGGTGAGGGGGAGAGGTATGTAACCATCGTGGTTACATAATTTTAAAAAAAAGGGGGTCGGGTGAAATAAATTGCGTTGACGCAATTAAAGAGGTCCGTTGGCACCACTTAAGAGGGGAGGGTGCCAAGGAGTTTCTCCCCATTTAATGGGGATTTGAGGAATTAAGAGGCTCTCCCTCATTAATGAGGGAGAGTTGGGAGGTTTCCTCTCCTCTCATTAATTGGGGGGTTAAGCCCCGTGTGGTCCCCACCACAATAAACCACCCATGGGAGGTTTAGTTTGGGTGGGCCCCACCACCATAACCTCTCAAGGGAGGTTAAGGTGTGGTGGCCCCACCTCCAACCTCCATGAGGAGGTTTTAACCACTTCACTCCCAATGGCGGCTGAAATAAAATAAAGTGCAACATGGCACGTTATTTTATTATTACACTTTTAAAGAAAACCCAAAAAAAACAAACCTCTTCTCTCGATAAAACGCAACTACCGAAAAAGTCTCCTTAAGAAAATACCGGCGTTGCAAGTTCATCGGTGCCCTCAGATTTCAATTCCAAGCACCGGTTCAAATGATAGAAAATCTCGCTCGTTCGTTCACTGAACGTACCCGAGCTAAACTTCAGAAATTGATTCTGGGCACACCGGGCCTCGGAATCAGGTGCCGTTAGAAACTGCACTCTTGTAAAATTCCAAAGAAAATTAAGGAAAAAAAATTTTCCTTGAAATTTCCGGTTCTTTACAGGGACCCTAGTAGGTTGCCTTTTATTTTGAATTCCTAGTGTCGAACCCCATGGGGGTAAGTTATACTATATGCAAGTGGTCATTTAAAGTTTAAACTCTCTAGTGTCTTCTTATTGGACAATACCCCCATTTAATTAATAAAATACCTTTGATCTTCTTTTGGGTGAAGCATTATAAATAAATGAATAGTGTTTAAAATGGTTTTATGTGATAAAATGGTGTAATTATAATGAAATGTCATAGAGTAATGATGTTTAAAAAGGTATTTTAAAATTCCACATGTATTTTTCCTTGTGTCTAGTGTTGGTTTTTCTTTAAAATAACATATTAAAACATTCCGATAATCCCTGAGTTTTGGTTTGATTCCTTAAAGTGGAACCTTAAGAGGTGTTCAAGGCCATAGCCCTCGTGTAAGGGTAGTTGAGTTCTTTCTTGAGTTTTTCCTTAAAACAGAACATGATCATTCATGTAGGCTTCTTCCTTCCTAATTTTGAATCTAAATTATAGGCCTTTAAACCTAGTAATCTTTTGTAGGCATGACCTTGTTTTGGGTCAATGCTTTTAACTTCGGTAAGGGGCTATCCTATTTTTGGTAGCACCTTCAGATCTTTAGAACCTTTTTTTGTTTCTTGTGAGCATTTTCTTTTATGTGGTAATGTTTGAGTGCCATGGTCCTATATAGGACTCTTAGTTTTCAAACGACACTCTTGTATTTATGGGAGTTCATGTGTTATTTTATCCTTGCTCCGAGTATGAGCATTTTGTAATGCTCAGTTCTAGCAGGTTGGACACACTGAGTACATGGTCGGCTGCTTGGTAGGTCATTTGACCCTTCTTCCTCCTCTCTAGTGATGGAATACCTGATACATCATGAGTTAGGTTAATAGTCATAAAAATTAGAATGACTTCAAGTTCAATCTTTTTCTGGCCATCAAATACTTGAATGCATATGGCCGTTTGAGCCTATGGATAGTGTCATAGATGTGCGTTATACTTATAAAAACTTGGGGTAGTGTGGGTTGATATATTTGGTACCCTTAATCTTGATAATTGGTACATCAAACCATTTGAGTTCACTATTAATCATTAAAACTAGTTTTTTTATACTTTGAATGTCGATCAACTTCAGAGTAGAGAAATCTGAGCATCTAGTAAAACCAAACTCATCTCAGTGCTCGGGATAATGTTCTAAGAAAATCATGTGTCTAACATGCTAGTTAGTCATTTTTACTTCTACACCTAATTTTATGGAATGAATACATAACTCAGGATGGGAGTTACATGTAATTCTAGAAGTGAACTTAATCTAGTAAGTGGTTGGTTGTCTTTATCTTTCTAAAAATGCTTGTTAAATCATGATGAACACCTCTAGGACCTATGTTAAATGGTTGATGGGGTGTGTGTCATGGAATGAGATCCCTTTCCCTATTAATCTGATGTTAAGGACACTCCTAAGGTGGGGAGCATCATTTCAACTCTGGTTAAATGTTTCCTTCCAAGTAGAAGGAGCACAACCTATAGTACCATTTCAAAATGGTCAGACTTTCTCAAATGCCTTGTGGTTGGTAATCCTTCATTTAAGTTAGTGCTTTCTCTAGAGCATGAAAATTATGTGCTTAGTTGTACGCACAGCATGAAAAGACGTCGTTGTTTAGGGATAGACTTCAGTGGTTGGGTTAGATAAATCATAGGATGCCTTGTGTGGTATATCACTGGTGATCAGTTAATAAAAATGCATTGGAAGGGGTTGTTGAGCCCTTTTGGTGTGTTTTGATGGTCCTTCTCTTTGCATTAATGGCTATAAAAGGTCTGGAGACTTATCAGGAATTTGGTCTTTAATGTGTAAAAGTGTCTCATATCCCTTTTTGGATATTGTGAAAACTTCTTAGTCTACTCTCAACTTTAAGGTGGTCATGTCCCCTATCTTGGTATCATCTGAGTACACAGAGAGAGCATTGGTCTTGCACCATGCTAAGGTTTTAAAATGTTGTTGGGTTTTTTTGGGTGGTTTTTATCAGATTTTCACTTTATAATAATGGTTTCTATTAAATAAATGGTTGGTCCTTAATGATAACTGAGTTCCCATGTAGAAATACCTTGGACAGATAGATGGAAACCAACTATTTCCTTTAACTTGATCACCAGGAGGATGCCACTTTGGGGTCAGTCGGTATTCTTGTTCTGTGGATGTTCATCTTGTAACTAAGTATCTATTGTAAGTTCCAAATGTTTATTACCTTGGATAATATCCTTGGATTTTAGTTTTTAACTCTTAGGTAATCTTGGTTTTGCAGTCAATCTCAAAAGGAGTGTTTTATCATGAAGATCCAAATATATCGAATCAAGTGTTTTTCCATTTTCATGTTGGGGAACAATAGTTTAAATGATAATTTTTTTCTAGAGGCATCACCAAAAATAGGTTTCAAGACTTGATGATAATTCTCAAATAATTCATGAGGTGCCTTCATCTAGAGGCATCAAGTTTGAATTTTGAAATTCACCAGCCATCTAAGATGAGTGCCTCGAGGGTAGTTGGCTAGGGATTGTGTGACTTGATATCCCTCTCTCTTTACATATACAGTCAGTGAGGAACCACTTCTTGACCTTATTAGGTAATATGGATTAAAATTAGACGTTAACAACATCTCTCCATGGGAAGGTCGTCATGATTAGTTTAAATGGGGTTGGTTCATGGTCAACCCTTCCATCATATTGTGTCTCATGTCATGAATGTCATTGTAATGCTATGGACACATCTTGAAAGTCAATTCTGGCTATAGGGGCACCATGATTTGGTGTTGAATCTTAAATGAATAAACCCGTGGTGGTAGCTCCATAGGCCAGTTGGTTAAATAGATGATTATGTGATCGTATCTCAGGTTGGATGGGCTCGGGTAAGCTGTGTCTTGAGGTTTTATCTTAGAAACAATCATTGTATTGAGTTTCTATAGTTTATTTGTCGTGTCTTAAGGTGATTATTGAAGGTTCATTAGGTGTTTAGAAATACAGTGTGTTCATTTAAATGATAATTGATTACCTGAGTAGGTTAAGTGATATTATATTCCTTTTTCCAAGGTTTATCAAGGACGATAACTTCTAAGGTGGGGAGATTATAGCATCCTGTGTTTTTTGGCCATATTATATTTTAAGGTAATTTGAATTTTATCATTTGGTGGATGGTCCATTTTTTGAACTGATCTTCAATACTTAATTTAGAGAGTTGTAAAATTTTAATTTGTTGTTTTTAGACTTGGGTAAAGTCCTGATGGGTCCCTCAGATGTATCATTAAGTTTCAGGAGTTCTTAATCCCAAAAATCTCAAGTTTGGAGGGTCTTCATAGGGAACATGGTTTTCATAAAACCATACGGCCCCTAGTAGAAAATTGTGTAGCTTATGGTGGTGATAAGATGTGAAGCGCATGGGTTGAACACATTTTACCTATAATGTGCACCTATCTCACATGGTTTTTACCACTTAGGAAGTACCCTCACAATATTCATAACATGGTTTTCTCATGGTTTGAGAAATCAGTGTGGGACAACCATGTGAGGTGGGTTTCTAAGAAATAGGAGTTTCATGGTTTCTACATGATTCTGTGCATCCAAATTGTGTGGCCCAATTTTGAGGATGAAATTATAGAATTTACCTTAATGAAATCCTTAAAGTTGTTTTCTTTCCTCCCCTCTTTTTTCTAGCATATTTCTCCTCCTCCAATGTGTGATATACCATTTACCTAAAGCTAGGGATCTTGATTTCTCCTTCATTCGTCATCTGAATACTTCCCTATTGGAAGAAATAGAAATCCCTTGGAAATCTCTTTGGTCCCCTTTAATCTATTTCAAGTATCCTTCTCCATCTGTTGCTCTATTTTGGTGTGATGGGTTTTCCCTTTTTTTAGGCATTTGAAAAATCCTTTGATTTATTCCATTCTAGGTCAAATCGAGCCTCGATTATGGAAAAGTGGAGCACTACTACATCTAGGTAGGTGGTCTAGGACCTTTCCAATAACTTCACCACTTTTTAAATCATGTATTGTTGTTCTGATCGTCAGACCCTTATAGATATTCTTTGTTCTTGTTTAATAAGTTTATTAAAATGGTTTTCCATGACCTATGTGACATATACTTATGGATAAACCCACATGTGGGTTGTTATCTTGGTCGTTGTCCACCCCTTTAGGTGTGAACACCTTGTATGGCCTAATTTCCATACCTTTAATGGTTAAATATCATTTGAGTAATACTCCCTTATTAATTTCATAAACCCTTAAATTGAAGTGGAATGAATTGTTGGTCATGAGATAGGCCCTTGATCCTTATGCCTCACATCTTACATTTAGATGTCTAGGATTTATTATTCACCTTAGATATTACATGCCTTATATTTAATTACTTATGCAAGTTGTTGAATTCCTATGCTTCATTCCATGTACCTTTTATTACCATTATTCCTTGAGCTTGTACAATTTCATGTGCTTGTAAATTATTCCATAATTGGGTGACATGGATTTAAATTATTAAACATATGAATTTGGAATATCTTTCTTGACTTGTTATAAATGAACTTTTTGTTTAATGCTTCACCTTAATGTCGAGGGTGAAACAAGGGGTTCTAAATTAAGGACCCCTTGAATAGACTCTTCTCCTTTGTGATAAAATTGTTAATGGTTAGTAAATATACCGAGGGTGACACCTGCTATGCCCGAGAAGGGATCACCAAGCATTATCTATTTTTACCTCCAGATGAGTGACATAGGTTCCCTAGGGGAGACCCCTAGGATGGTCTCAGAGGCATGATTGGTTGAACCATACTTTGAGAGATACTAGATCCCCTATGTGAAATACCTAGTACAGACTCGGAGGATAGCACTTGACTTTTATTACCATTCTTGGAGTGTGAAGTGTGACTTCATCCTTGGGTTTCCATGTTCAAACTCCTTAGAATTTGTCATATGAAGATACTCTCAAGAAATATGTGGAAATTTCTTTCAGATTGTCATGGATAGGATCAGGGTGTCTCTTTAAGTTTTTTAAAGTGGTTTCAATTGAATTAAAAATGAAAATAGATGTTTTAAAAATAAAATTTATTGGTTGGATTATAAAACATAGGAACGTGTCCTCTAAGCCCAATCACAACCTTGGGAATATTATGGCTTATGTCGCTTAACCTTACTCACTTTACCTTTTTAGGATTAATCGGTTTAGACTCACTTTCTTAGGCTGAAATAGGTAAATTGGATGGGTGTACAAGTGGGAACCAACCCAATGCTTTTATTTATTTACTTATTTTTTCATGAAACTATTTACTTCTTATAGCACACTTCTTAATTTAATTTTCATGAAATGGATTGTCTTATAAACCGCGGGTGCTGACCTACTGAGATTTTATCTCACACCCTGCTCAGGTACCATTGGTACCAGAGTAGATTTTATTTATGTAGGTATTGAAAAAGGGAAGCATATCTCTTTAAATGTTTTGATTTATAATGATAGGATGGAGTTGGGATAGAGGACTAAGTTGGTGCTTGAGATTATCATGGAGCTATTCGTTGGGAATTTATTCTTTTATTATGTTGTATTATTATTTTTAATTTTCACTACTTGTACTTGTAGCATCATATTTCATGAATGAATTATTTTAAATTGGCATTGGAAACTTTTATTCAGCTATTATAATATTTATTCCACTCTTTTTTATTTTATTATTATTTCCTTTGATGTGGTTTATTTATTTACACTGGTTATACCATTGTGTGACTCTGACCATGAGTTTATAGCCTCCACACCATACCACCATTGGACCCTTTATTCTAATTAGAAGGCTCTAGAATATAGGGAGGTACGCTTGAGTCTATGTGGTGACTGTTCCAGCTACTGGTTTAGTGGTCAGTCGGGTCAGGACGTTACATTATACATAAAATGTAAGGCTTTCATGTACCTTATGCATGGGATTTATTTAAATTTCTATAAGGTTTTTAAGTTAATTTTGTAACACAATATATGAGTTGAGAAAAGAGTTTCCCATCAATATGATTTGAACATCACATGAGCATCAGCCGAGTTGGGTGAGGCATCCTTAACTGCATCCACAAGACCCAGGTTCAAAACCAGGTAGAAGCATATTTTCCAAGGGCACTGTATCAGGTACTGCAGCACGCACTATAGCAGGGCAATGTAGTAGGCACTATAGCAGAACTGTACACTATGTGGTACTGTAGCAATCACTACAGCATACTGTAGCAGGTATTGTTCGGTACTATAGCAGCTAGAACTACTCACCTTGGTCCACCAGTTTGGGCTTGTTTCGGGCCACCCAAGCCTTCAGGTCAGTAGGGATTTCAATCCACCTTTAAGTCCTTCGAGCCACCTCAAGGCCTTTGGGACACATGCAGTTGCCCTAGACACACTACAAAAAAGGAGCAGCCCCACAAGAGGATTCAGAGCATGTTCACTCACTAGAGCAGAGCCAAATGGATTTCTCAGAATGATAGGGTATGGATATGCCATCCAGACCGGCCTATGCTTGCACGGGAAGCCTAGCCAGATGGTCATTCAAAGGTGGAGAGCTACTATCATGATGCAGATGCTGGGGAGGGGCAGTTCCTTGTAGATAGTCTGGTTAAATTCCCTAAGACATTCGGGTCATGTAATCTCCTAAGCCTATGGTACATGTAATCTCTGAGCCTATGGGACTTTTAAGGGTTCCCCCTCATCCCTTGAAAGGGGGGTTATCAAAAATCAATAAAAATGAAGGCCTTCAGGCCATTCGAGTTGAACATACTGATTTGGTGAAAGGAACATGATTCCAAACTAAATCATTAGAATCATGTATACATGTGAAGGTAATAACATGAGATAAGATGGTGAGAATTAAATCACAATCAAAATAATAAGTTTCATATTCATTTCAATGAAATTACATGTCAATTCCTGGATAATTCAACCAAGTTATTCCAAAACAGGGTGCCCATGGATTATTTTTTTCTTATGAATATCCCCAAGAGTTAGCTGGAAAACCCATAGAGTTAGGATAACAGAGGAATAGAGTTGAGTTTTTCTATAAGATGGATTAGGAAAATCATTTTCCTATCATATATATAAGATCCATATTGATATGATTGGAATGACTCCATACCTAAATAACATAGTGGTGTGAGGAATTATAGATTGAACTAATTGTTTTGTAAAATATGGATCTTATCCCACTAATGGGTATAATGAATTTTAAATGGGTTATCATTTTAGTGGGAGAACACTTAATAAATTTCCTTATTAAATGTTTATAAAACTTGATACTCATATAATAAAATTTTCGGTTATAGATAATTTCATTATCATAAACAAATGTTATTTTGAAATCAATATTATAGAAAGGATAATCATAATGTAAGAAACACTAAAAAAGTAAAATAAATTTTATTTTTTATAAAAACACATCCTGAATGAAAAAACTATTGAGGTTGTTCAACATGTGATTTTAGATTATTATAAGAAACATAGAATGATTCACTTAAGATTTAAAAATCATTGTATGAATGATAATCTAAGTAACTTTATTCTCTACTCATAAACACACTATTGAATTTGTTTGATGGGTGAACCTAGATTCTTATGAGAAACACATATTGATTCACTTGATATTTTAAAATAATTATATGCATAATAATCTAATAATTAAATGCATTGTATGTTAATGACTTAAAGTGACTAGAGGTTTCCTTAATTATTGTTCTAGTTTTGGAATTCATTATATTTGAACTATTTTGTAAAGATGGATGAGTTCATGAAAATTTTACCCAATATTCTCAAAATTTTGATGATAGATGAACTAGGCATAATATTCCAAGGTTCTTATGTTTTGTAACTAGTAAAAGTTGGGTAAAATTTAAAATTCAAATAAGAAAATTTAGTTGGAGATTCCAAAAATATTTCATCAAATGGTTAGATAAGATCATTGAAACCCAGGATTATTAGGAAGGAGGAGTGATGTTTCCATATGATGTAATTGTTTAAGATACTTGAATGGGATTAAGAAACTCTGTGAAATATTCATGTTAGGTATTAGTGTTAAAGAAATTAATTCTTTAATTTGTAAGGGTATGTGATACCAAATGTATGCATTACAAATATTTTAATTATAAAAGAGTCTAAGAACAATGAAATAATTAATATTTCTTGTAGTTTGTATTCAAATGAAGAGGGAAATGGTTATTAAATCATGGAACTGTATGAAAAGGACTATATATCAAGCACAAATAGATATAAGAAAAGGATGTGATCATTATCTCATTTCTATTATATAATAATAGTTGTTGTTTACTAAAAAATAATTTAAATGGATGATATGATATGTTACTCATGTTTTATGATTCATCAGATTCTATAACATACATAAGAATAAGATAAGGATAAAAATTCCTAATATAAAAGAATTTATCATATTTGTTAAAATAAGAGGAAATGAGATTACACCACCATCAGTGGAATATTATGAATAATGATATTATTTTCCATAAAATTATCCAATCATATAGAATACTATATATGATATGGAAAAATATTTTGTTTATTAAATATTTCCACTAAAGGAAATAAGTGTTATTTCTTAAACATAAAATATTATTTGTATCTTAACAAGATATTAAAAATTAATATAGTGAATAATGGGATATTGGGAGTATGTTTGAACTTAGATAAGTTCAAAGTTAAAAAATAAAGTATTATACTAGTCCAAACTTAAAGTAAATGTCACTTAATATCCTAAAGAAGTTTATGTTATGTGTTAGTAAAGAGAAATTTTAATATTAAGGTTTAGTTTCTATAATTAAGTAAATATAATTATATCTTAAAAGATTTTAAGATATGTTGGTAAAGTAATAATGTAAATATTTACATTAGTTACCACAAAATATCAACGAAAAAATTGATTTAAAGGGTTCCAAGAATGATTATGATGATGATATACTTAGAAAGATCTCTAAGTAGACAACAAAAGTTATTAACATTGTAAATTTTTGCATGGTATTAAGGAATTTGATTGTGTTGGAGGATTTGAGTATTAGGAATATGATTCCTAAGTCTCACTATTATTCAAACTATATTGATTCATAGATATTACACACTAAAGAGTTTAGTGGGAGGGTTTTATTAGATGGTCACAAAGAGATGTCATAGGTATTACATAGAGATTTAATGAGTTTAATAAAACCCTAAAATTAAATGAAACGTAAGGATGATCACAATTATATCATATGTGATATGTTAGATGGGTAATTATTTATGGTTTTGTTAAATATTCTTAAAGGAGTTTAAGAATATAATGTGTTTTATGTTATATAAAATGTAATCTTCACTTTATCATTATTTCACATTGGCAATATATAAGTATATATTGAAATATATTTTGTGAAGTGAAATGATAATTGAGCTCTAAAAGTATGAATTTGAGTTATTTAACACTATGAAATTTAAATATATAAGTATCTACTAAATGATAATATCTTTTATAACATGTACCACATGAAACATCAAGCATAAAAAATCGGGATATACTACAGAAATATTGTTATTTAAATATGACGTTTATAACCTAGTCATTGGATTATAGGATATTAATAGAAGTAACCAAATTATAAACTATATTTATTATATTTTTCATAATAAAAAATACCAATTAATTCCTAGGAAATAATAACCAAATTTTAAATAAAATCATATAATATTAAAGGGGATATTTTTCAGAAAACTATTTTATATGCGTAAACTATTTTTATCAAAATAAATTAATTTAATCACTATATATGAATATTTTTAATTAAATTTATCAATCACGTATATAATAAAATAAATTAACATTCATTTAATGGGTGTTACTAGATAATTAATGCGTATAAATTCATTTTTTATTTCAAAAATGGTTTTTATTGCTTTTTGTGCACTGATATTATGATTAATTTCTAATAATTGTAGAAATTTTATTTTATAAATTAGGTTTACTATTTTAAATCATAATTTCAAAATAATATTAAGATAATGTTTTTTCTATTTTTCTGAAAATCTTGATTTTTTTGATAAATAGTGAAAATATTAATTCTTCAAAAACCATCATTTATTTACCTTTAATAAAACTAATTTCAAAGTTAAATTTGGTTTCAGAATTGTTTTAAAGTAAAATAAGTTTAATTTTATCAAAAATAATGCAATTAATTTCATGGAAATCAACACTACACTTTCTTTTGGTATAAAATCATTTTTATGCTTAAAATGGGTATTTTTCTAAAAATTGGTTTTTATTGCACTCCGTGCACTTATATTAAAATTAATTTTTACCACTTATGTAAATTAAGTAATAAGAAATTTATCCATATTTTTACTCATAATATTCAAATTATTTAATTAGGTTTATTTGATTTTTATTCATAATTAATAGTAACCATGGTAAAATTTTATCATTGTGGTAATGGGTAAAATGGGTTAATCGAGGTTGAAAATGTGGGATAAGGATTCAAAATCTCTCAAAAACTTATCTCAATATTGTCACGACCCGTCCTCGGGGCCCATGCCGTGACTACCCCAAGCCTGCCTTTCATAGGCCAGGGGCTGGCGACTAGCACCAAGGCGTAAATTCTGGTAACAAGGGAAGACATTGCCTTTGTAAAGTAAACAAACACCACAGAGCAAGCAAGCAGTAGAAGTAAAGAATAAGTAAAAACTGGGTACAACATTAAGTGCGGAAAAGTAAGTGGGCCAGAATACAAACCCAAACTGAAAGTAAAGTACAACTCGAAAGGGAAAATAGAAACTGAAAGTAAATCCGCAACGTCGAGCCGCCCACTGGGAGTCCCACCTGAAGGGTGAGTACAGATAGCCTCCACAACTCCTCGGTCCAACCGTCTACTCCGAGTACGTCCCGCCCAGTGGTCCACCTCCAGGTATCGTCTTGCTCCGCAAGCCTCAACCACGATCAGCACTCTCCGTCTTCTACAACCCACACAACGTAGTGTGGGAATATCCCATGCAGGGGTGAGTATAAGCTACTCAGTAGGGACCCCAAGACCCCTGAAGGTCTCCCAGAATCCACAAAGGATAATCCACAAAGGAAAGATACAATCACGAATTAACATCTGACACTACTTAGGTATATGCCCATACATATACCTAAGTCATCAATTCCAGTTCGGCTCCAACATCCGAGATCAAGTACTACCCAGTTCACACATGAAATCACAACCCAGTCCACATAGGAAAGAAAAACGTAATCCACACAGGATAGCACAACACAATCCACATAGGAAATCAAAACAGGATTCAGTTCACACATGTATACTTATTTGTATGATGATAGAGATGATCAGATATATCCACTGATTCATCTATTCCGTCGGACCCACAAAGGATCGATAGGTACTAACCCCCACAATGACCCACAAAGGATCTGACCCACATAGGATCGATAGGTAACTAACCCTCGCTATGACCCACAAAGGATCTGACCCACACAGGATCGATAGATAACTAACCCCCGCAAAGACCCACACAGGATCGGATCCACACAGGATCTGTAGGCACTGGCCCACACAGGACTGCTGAGCATTGACCCACACAGGATCAGACCCACACAGGATCGGTAGCACTGATCCACGTAAGATCGCTGAGTGTTGTAGTCGTCGTCGTCGAATCCACTGAGGATCTCTGTACAGTCGTCGTCGTCGTCGCAGTCGCAGCTAACTCTAGGGTTCCCGCACATAGCAAGCTCATTCGGGAGGGTCCGCTCCACAAGCCGAGAGGCTGATACATCAATTGACACATAGTAAAGAGTTGATGTATCCAAAAGTTTCGTATCATCAACAGGAACTCAATGCCACAGACGGCGCGTCAATCAGACGCCCGTTCTGAGAGTTATTGGCTTTTTCGTCCCAGGGGCCCGGTTGGTTTTTAAGTCAAAACCAACCCGACTGTACTCCACCTGAGTCCAAACCTTGGGCGGAGTAAGCCAAAAGATCCGTCTCACTTATAGAAATCCATCAAAGTCGATGGCACGTCAATCGGACGTCCGGAGCTCAAGTTGTAAGCGTTTCTGCTCCGATTGCCCGGTTGGTTTCGTGTACGAACCAACCCGGCCGAACCCAAAGTTTTCCGAAACCTTGAGTGTGATATACTGAAATGACCGTCTTGATCCAAGGATCACATCGCAACTGAAGGTGCGTCGATCGGAGGCTCGTATCTCAGGTTATGGGCAACAGATCGAAAGAGGTTCGGTATTAGGGGGTCCGGGCCCGGTCCGACCCGGCCCGATACCCCTAGGGTTGGCCCGTATCGGGTCGACCCAAACTGGGTCCAGGTCTGGCCCGCTTGGGCGTGGCCCGGCCCGGTCGGTGCGGCCTGGCCCGGTCGACGCGGCCCAGCCCGGTCTGGCGGACCGGCCAAGCAGTCGGCCCGGCGCGCGGCGCGCTGGCCAGGGGCTCGGCCGAACGGCCGATCCGTTTCGTTGTGGGGGGCGCGCTGCCCCCGCGTGGAGAAACTGCAGCCCCTTTATGGGGCCGCTCATCTGGCCGGTCGTGGGTTACGACCCTCGGCGTTTTCCTCGAACCGGTCGGCCCGCACCGGCCGGACGGCTGCGCCACCACGGGACCGACAAGGTCCGGTCCCCTTGCTCCGATGTCGGCGGCCCGGTACCGGCCGCCGGTTTCCCTACTCCACCGCGGCCCCGCTCCGGCTGTGGTTCTTTAGTAGTTCTTCGGTGCGGCGCGACGGCGCCGCATCTTTGGTTCGTTTTCAACATTTCAGCGCGACGGCGCGGCGGGACGGCGCCGCGCTTCTCCCCCTTTCCTTATCAAAAATTTCGCGCGGTGCTTCGGCACCGCGTTGCCTTGATCGCCGCAACAAAACCAACAACCAAAAAAAGGGGGAGGAGTGTCGGCCGTGTTCGTGTGGTCCGACCTCCCCCCGTTATCACAATAGCAGGCGGTTCAAAGAAAAGGAGAAAGCAACGGAAGATTTCACGAACTAACAAATAAAATAAAACCCTACCTCAACACTGTCATTGAACGAGCGTTCTTCGCAGAATTAACCGTCGCGAAAGAATAGGATCGCCGCGGAATAAGAAGATCACCGCGGAAGAAGAGAATCGTCATTGGCGTTAGGTGATCTCCAAGGAAGGCGTCACTCGCCGTCGTCTGCCGTCGGAGATTGGCATTCTTCGTCGGCGGTGGTGCGTTCTTCACGTTCTTCGTCGAAGAACTAAGAATCTTCTCTTTTTCTCCCAAAGGTTTAACACAACACAAACCCCAACAATAATAAAATAAGTCCTCCTCTTATTTTATTATCAACATAATAATTTGAAATTCAAAATATAAGAAACAAACAATTAATTCAAAGAATTAATTGTAATGATTTAACTGCCCAATTTAATGGGGCGTTTCTTAACCAGAAAAACGTAAGGTTTGAATTTCATTAAAAAGGGGGGTTGCGGGTGTGTTACTTAGGAGGGAAGAAACGGTGGGGCTCAAGCGGGACCCACCTCACAAATATCCTTCCAAGTGGGTAGGATATTTTGGGTTCCACCTTATCCTCTTAACTTAGCTTAAGTGGATTTAAGTGAAATAAAATAAAGTGTCGCACCACTTTTATTTTATTTCTTAACTTAACCCCAAAAATTAGAAACCACACCCGAGCAAACGCAACTCTGGAAAAAGTGTTTCTAAGAAATTATCGGCACTGCGGTTCCATTGGTACCCTTGGAATTCGATTCCGAGCACCGGTTCAAAAGTTAGAAAAACCCGCTCATTCGTTCACTGAACGTACCCGAGCTAAACTTCGGAAAATGATTCCGGGCACACCGGGCCTCGGAATCAGGTGCCGTCAGAAACTGCGTTCTTGTAAAATTCCAAAAAAAATTAAGAAAAAAAATTCCTTGAATTTTATGGGCCTTTACATTACTCCCACCTCAGGGCTTTACGTCCCCGTAAAGATACATCAAAAACTAGGGAAACAAAAGTGGGTACTGAGCACGCATCTGAACCTCCCGCTCCCAAGTGCTCTTGTGGAGGTTCTCGTGCTGCCATCTGATGCGCACTAGAGGAATCGACCGTCCACGTAGGACCCACTCCTGTCAATCCTCAATCTCCACCGGGACCTCCGCAAAAGTCACCCCATCATCAACGTTCAGCTCCCCATAGTCAATGATATGCGTCGGGTCGTGCACGTATCTCCTCAGCTGAGATACATGGAAGACGTCGTGCACCTGGTGTAACTGAGGTGGTAGAGCCAGGCGATAAGCCACCTCACCAATCCTGCTGAGGACCTGGAAGAGTCCGTTGAAGCATGGAGATAATTTTCCACCTCGAACAAATCTCTATAATCTACATCGAGGTGAGACCCGCAAGAAGACGTGGTCACCATCCTCGAACTCTAGTGGCCTTCGCCTCCTGTCAGCATAAGACTTC
This sequence comes from Viscum album, assembly GCA_963277665.1. NCBI lineage: Eukaryota > Viridiplantae > Streptophyta > Magnoliopsida > Santalales > Viscaceae > Viscum > Viscum album. The sequence continues at coordinate 1,881,762,512 of OY728161.1, forward strand.
TGCCGGCTCTGAGCTGTCCTCATCCGCTCCTAGATGACCTGGACCTTCTCTGTCGTGGCCTGGACCATCTCTGGTCCCACAAGTGCTGACTCCCCAGGGTCTGTCCAGCACAAAGGATATCTACAAGGCCGGTCGTACAACGCCCCATATGGTGCCATCCCGATGGTGGAGTGGTATCTGTTGTTGTACGCGAACTCCACCAAGGGTAGGTGGTCCTCCCAGCTGCGACCCAAGTCGAGGACACATGCGCGGAGCATGTCCTTGAGAGTCTGTATGGTTCTCTCTATCTGACCATCTGTCTGAGGGTGAAAGGCGGTTCTCAGACGTAGCTGTGTCAAGAACGCCTCCTGCAACCCCTTCCAAAGCTGGGAAGTAAAGCGAGCATCTCGATCGGAGATGATAGATGATGGAACACCGTGAAGCCGTACAATCTCCTGAACGTAGAGATGCCCCAAGCTATCCACTGAGCCCTGCTCTCTGATGGGTAAGAAGTGAGATGACTTGGTGAGTCGGTCGAAAATCACCCAAATGGAGTCGTGACCTCTGGAAGTGCGTGGATGTCCAGTCACAAAGTCCATAGATATCCCGTCCCACTTCCACTTCGGGACCTCCAAGGGCTGTACCAAGCCTGCTGGTACCTGGTGCTCTGCCTTCACTTGCTGGCAGGTGAAGGCATTGAGAAATGAACTCTGCCATAGCCTTCTTCATGCCCAGACACCAGTGCTGTCGTCTGAGATCCTGGTACATCTTCGCCACTCCAGGATGTACCGCCAAAGGGGAAGTGTGAAACTCTCTCAGAACCTCCTCCCGTAAAGAAACTGGTACCAAGGTACGTTCTCTGAAAAGGACTTCGTGCTCTCCTCCTAAGGAGAAACCATCAGGTGCCTGTCCTGAGGATATCTGCGCATGCCGCGTCTCACAGTCAGCGTCCCCACGCTATGCCTCTCTGACCCGCTGCAGTAGTGGAGGGGTGACTGTGAGAGACTGAAGGAAGGCTCCTCCATCTCTATCCACGAATAAAATCTGCAAAGCGTCTAGCTGCTCTGTCACCTCCTCAAGTAGCTGAATGCTCGTCCTCCTGCTGAGAACATCGGCTACCACGTTCCCCTTACTAGTAGTATAGACTATCTCAAATTCATAGTCTTGGAGGAACTCGAGCCATCGTCGTTGTCTCAGGTTCAGGTCCTTCTGAGAGAAGATGTACCTGAGACTCTGATGGTCAGAAAAGACTGTAAAGCGCTCGCCCATCAGGTAGTGTCACCATGTCTTCAGATCGAAGACCACTGCTGCTAACTCCAAGTCATGAGTAGCGTAGTTCTGCTCATGCGGCCTCAACTAGTGTGATCCATGGGCGATCACCGCCCTCTTCTGCATCCTGACACATCCGAGTTCGGTCCCTGATGCATCGCAGTAGAATACATACCCTACTCCCTCCTCCAGCAACCTCAAGATAGGTGCGCTGGTCAATCTCTGTCTCAGCTCCTGGAAGCTCTGCTGACATCTGTCTCACCACACAAAGGGTTTCCCCTTCTTCGTCAAAGCTGATATTGGTGCCACAACTCTGGAGAAGTCTGGCACAAATCTCCGATAGTATCGAGCTAGTCCCAAGAAACTTCGCACCTCCGTCACGCTCCTGGGTGGCTCCCAAGCTAGCACTACCTCGATCTTCACAGGATCCACCGCAACTCCTGCCTCAGAGATGATGTGTCCTAAGAAGTGGACTTCGCGTATCTAGAACTGACACTTTGAGAGCTTTCCATAAAGATGGTGCTCTCAGAGTGTGTCCAGTACAACCTGCAAGTGGTAGGCGTGCTCCTCCTCAGTTGTCGAGTATATCAAAATGTCATCGATGAAGACCACGACAAATCGATCGAGGTATGGCTTAAAGATCCTGTTCATGAGGCCCATGAACACTGTTGAAGCATTGGTTACGCCGAAGGGCATAACCAAGAAATCATAGTGGCCATACCGACATCTGAAGGTCATCTTCTACACGTCCTTATCCCGAACTTTGAGATGATGATAGCCTGACCTGAGGTATATCTTTGAGAACCATCGTTATCCCTTGAGCTGATCGAAGAGGTCATCAATCCTCGGTAGCGGATACTTGTTCCTCACTGTCACCTGGTTCAGGTGATGATAGTCGACACAAAGTCACAAGCTCCCGTCCGCCTTCTTGGCGAACAATATTGAGGAAGACCAGGGTGAAACACTGGGTCGGATGAATCCCTTGCCCTGCAAGTCCTCCAACTATACCTGTAGCTCTCGAATCTCAGCGGGGGTCATCTGATACACTGGAGTCGATATCGGGGTTGTCCTGGGGTACAGGTCAATATAAACATCTACCTCTCTGCGAGGAGGTAGTCCTTTAACATCGTCGGGAAAAACCTCTGCATACTGATCCACCACTGCAGGAAAACTAGGACTCTGCACATCAACTGCTCCTAGGATGAGGCTAGCCAACTAATGAGTGATGGGTTGTCCTCTCCTCTACGGAAGTCCATCCTGTGCTGCGAAGGATCCCTTCTTGCTGGCGAAGGTGAACCTGCTCCAATCGGTGCGCACACATCGCACCTTGCGCCTAATACAGTCAATCTGATCATGGACTGTAGATAACCAATCCATGCCCAAGATGACGTCGTAAGGCCTCAACGCCGCTACAAGAAGATCCCAGCCGAAGCTCTCACCTCCTATAGTAAGCTCACACTGCCGGCACCAGTGCGTAATCGTCGAGTCTGCTCCCGTAGGAGTCTCTAGCCGTAAGGATCGAGCCAACGGCTCTGTCGGAATCTCCGAGCTCCGAACAAGGGCAGCGGCTATGAAAGAATGACTTGCTCCTGTGTCTATAAGAACTGCATTAAGGGTAGGATAGACATATATAGTACCTCGAATCATCTCGGGCGCGCTGTGGTCATAGGCCTCTGCTACCTGGAGTTGTGTCTGTCTCTGCCCGCCAGCTCCCTGTGGTCGGGGTGGACCTCCTGGTGGTGGTTGTGGAAGAGCCTCAAAGCGTCTCCCACCACCTTCTACTCAGCCAGCTCCTCTGCCTCGTCCGCCTGCTCCCTGAGGACCGCCACTGTCGACCCTCTGCCTCTGCCTAGGTGGCCCCTCAACCGTCTGATGCTCCTCGGCATGGCGGGTCGGGCAGTCACGAGCCATGTGGCCCTGCCCGCCGCAAGTGTAGCACTGCCTGCCTCTCAAAAGACTGGCTATGCGCTGTGTGCCCCACAATGCTGAGCCAGTGTCCTGAATTCGTCTGCTTGAGGGTCTGGTCTACCTGGACCCATGCGTCATCCGCCGACTGCCTTCTGCAGAAGACTCTGCTACCTGCCGCCCTGCGGTAGGTCTCGCTGCTGATGTAGGCTCAGCAAGGAATCTCTCGATCAAAAGGGCTCGCTCCAGTACTCCTACCTGAGTCGGAATGCTGAGGGAGATCAGCGATGCCCTGATCTCATGCCTCAATCCCTACTCAAAGGTCCGGGCCTGGAAGAATGGGTCTCATACCATGTCTGTCGAGTAGTGCGAGAGATCGGTAAATCTCGCTAAGTACTGGGTGACCGTCAAGCTGCCCTTCCGCAGCTGTAGAAGCTCCCGGATGCGCACCGCACGGAGGGTGGCTGGGACGAACTCCAAGCGGAAGAGGCTCTCAAAGTCCATCTAGAAGAGAGTTGCCCCATCATGCACCTGGAGCATCAAGATCCACCATCTGCCTGCTGCCGCGTGCAGTAGGCTCGCTGCGAGGATCACCATGAGGTCTCCTGGTGCCCTCACTAACCTGAAAACTCATACCACTGCCACCAGCCAATCCTCGGCTGCCTGGGGGTCCGTCTCCCCATGGAACCTGGGTGGTCGCTGGCACTGAAACTCGTGCAGTGCACTAAGGCGATGTGCATCGTCAGTGGCTGGGGCTGGTAGCATCGGTGGCTCGGCGGGTAGAGGTACCGTCGGTGCCTCAGCTGTCAAAGGGCCCTTTACCAAGGCCTCGTCGCTTGGTGGGCTGTCGTCACACACAACTCTCAGAACCCTAGCTGGCTGCCGTCGTGGGGCCATCCTGAAAAGAAACAGGTGTTCCACAGTCAAAACAGTATACCTGGTGAGCTGACACAGAGTAATCACAAAGAAAACTTGAAACACACATGCAATCAATGTTTTCGTGCATTAAGTCGGAAATCCGAAGTTAGGGTCCTGGTGTACGGATACGTCAGCCGCTGCACCAACACTGGACTCCCTGGACTGATAACCACACTCAATACTCTTAACACTATTGCTTCACATAGAAAAAAGATCAAAGCCCTGAGTTTTGCGGTAGAACCGAACTCCTTTGATACCAATTTGTCACGACCCATCCTCAGGGCCTGTTCCGTGACTACCCCAAGCCCACCATCCATAGGCCAGGGTCTGGCGACTAGCACCAAGGCGTAAATTCTGGTAATAAGGGAAAGAATTGCCTTTGTAAAGTAAACAAACACCACAGAGCAAGCAATCAGTAGAAGTAAACACTATGTAAAAACTGGGTACAACAGTAAGTGCAGAAAAGTAAGTGGTCCAGAATAAAAAACCCAAACTGAAAGTAAAGTACAACTCGAAAGGGAAAATGGAAACTGAAAGTAAAGCCACAATGTCGAGCCACCCACTAGGAGTCCCACCTGAAGGGTGGGTACAGATATCCTTTACAGCTCCTCGGTCCAACCGTCTGCTCCGAGTACATCCCGCCCAGTGGTCCACCTCCAGGTACCATCCTGCTCTGCAAGCCTCAACCATGATCAGCGATGTCCGTCGTCTGCAACCAACACAACGTAGTGCGGGCATAGCCCGTGTAGGGGTGAGTATAAGCTACTCAGTAGGGACCCCGAGATCCCCAAAGGTCTCCCAGAATCCACAAAGGATAATCCACAAAGGAAAGATACAATCACGAAGTAACATCCGACACTACTTAGGTATATGCCCATACATATACCTAAGTCATCAATTCCAGTTCGGCTCCAACATCCGAGATCAAGTACAACCCAGTTCAGACAGGAAATCACAACCCAGTACACACAGGAAAGAAAAACGTAATCCACACAGGATAGCACAACACAATCCACATAGGAAAAGAAAAACAGGATTCAGCTCACATAGGTATACTTCTTCGTATGACGATAGAGATTATCAGATATATCCACTGATTCATCTATGTCATCGGACCCACAAAGGATCAACAGGTACTAACCCCCACAGTGACCCACAAAGGATATGACCCACACAGGATCGATAGGTAACTAACCCCCTCTATGACCCACAAAGGATCTGACCCACACAGGATCGATAGGTAACTAACCCCTGCAAAGACCCACACAGGATCGGACCCACACAGGATCTGTAGGCGCTGGCCCACATAGGACCGTTGAGCGCTGACCCACACAGGATTGGACCCACACAGGATTGGTAGCACTAATCCACGTAGGATCGCTGAGTGTTGTAGTCGCCGCCGTCAAATCCAATGAGGATCTCTGTACAGTCGTTGTTGTCGTCGCAGTTGCAGCCAGCTCTAGGGTTTCCGGACACAGCAAGCTCGTTCGAGAGGGTCCGCTCCATGAGTCGAGAGGCTGATACATAAAATGACACATAGTCCAGAGTTGATGTATCCAAAAGTTCCGTATCGTCAACAGGAACTCAACGCCATAGACGGCGCGTCAATCGGACGCTCGGTCTGAGAGTTATTGGCTTTTTCATCCCAGGGGCCCGGTTGGTTTTTAAGTCAAAACCAACCCGACCGTACTCCACCTGCGTCCAAGACTCAGGCGGAGTAATCCAAAAGATCCATATCACTTAGAGGAATCCATCAAAGTCAACGGCACGTCAATCGGACATCCGGATCTCAAGTTATAAGTGTTTCCGCTCCGAGGGCCCGGTTGGTTTCGTGTACGAACCAACCCGTCCAAACCCAAAGTTCTCCGAAACCTTGAGTTAGATATACCAAAACGACCGTCTCGATCCAAGGATCGCATTGCAACTGAATTTGCATCGATCAGAGGCCCGTACCTCAAGTTATGGGCAACAGACCGAAAGAGGTTCGGTATTAGGGGGTTCGGGACCGGTCCGACCCGGCCCGATACCCCCAGGGTCGGCCCATACCGGGTCGACCCGAACTGGGTCTAAGTCCGGCTCTCTTGGGCACAGCCTGGCCCTGTCAGCGTGGCCCGGCCCGGTCGGCACGACCCGGCCATGTCGGCGCGGCCCGTCCCGGTCGGCGCGGCCCGGCCAGGCCTGGACACGGCCCGGTCTGGCAGATAGGCCAGGCAGTCGGCCCGGCGCGCTGGGCACGCTGGCCAGGGGCTCGGCCAAACGGTCGAGTCGTTTTGGTGCGGGGGGCGCGCTGCCCCCGCGTGGAGAAACCGCGACCCCTTTATGGGGCCGCTCAGTTGGTCGGCCAGGGGTTACGACCCCCGGCGTTTTCCTCGAACCGGTCGGCCTGCACCAGCCGTCCAGTTGCACCACCACGGGACTGGAAAGGGCCGGTCCCCTTGCTCCGATGCCGGCGGCCCGGTACCGGCCGCCGGTTCCGCTGCTCCGCCGCGGCCCGGTACCGGCCGCCAGTTCCGCTGCTCCATCGCGGCCCGGAACCGGCTGCGGCCTTGGTTCGTTCGGTGCGGCGCGACGGGGCCACGCCCCTCCACCGCAGCCCCGCTCCGACCGCGGTGCTTTATTAGTTCTCCAGTGTAGCGCGACGGCACCGCATCATTGGTTCATTTTCAACAGCGCGACGCGACGGCGCCGCGCTTCTCCCCCTTTCCTTATCAAAAATTCCACGCGGTGCTTCGGCACCGCGTTGCCTTGATCGCCGCAACAAAACCAACAACTAAAAAAAAGGATAGGAGTGTCGGCCGTGTTCGTGTGGTCCGACCTCCTCCCGTTATCATGATAGCAGGCGGTTCAAAGAAAAGGAGAAAGTGATGGAAGATTTCACGAACTAACAAATAAAATAAAACCCTACCTCAACGTTGTCGTTGAACGAGCGTTCGTCGCGGAAGAAGAGGATCGCCGCGGAAGAAGAAGATTGCCGCAGAAGAAGAGAATCGTCATTGGCATTAGGTGATCTCCGAGGAAGGCGTCACTCGTCGTCGTCTGTCGTCGGAGATTGGCGTTCTTCGTCGGTGGTGGTGCGTTCTTCGCGTTCTTCGTCAAAGAACGAAGAATCTTCTCTTTTTCTCCCAAAGGTTTAACACAACACAAACCCCAACAATAATAAAATAAGTCCTCCTCTTATTTTATTATCAACATAAGAATTTGAAATTCAAAAGATAAGAAATGAACAATTAATTCAAAGAATTAATTGTAATGATTTAGCTGCCCAATTTAATGGGGTGTTTTCTTAACTAGAAAAACGTAAGGTTTGACTTTCATTAAAAAGGGGGGTTGCGGGTGCGTTACTTAGAATGGAAGAAATGGCGGGGCACGTGAGGGCCCCACCTCACAAATATCCTACCAAGTGGGTAGGATATTGTGGGTTCCACCTTATCTTCTTAACTTAGCTTAAGTGGCTTTAAGTGAAATAAAATAAAGTGTCGCACCACTTTTATTTTATTTCTTAACTTAACCCCAAAAATTAAAAACCACACCCGAGCAAACACAACTCCGGAAAAAGTGTTTCTAAGAAATTTTTGGCGATGCGGTTCCATCGGTGCCCTCGGAATTCGATTCCGAGCACCGGTTCAAAAGTTAGAAAAAACTCGCTCATTCGTTCACTGAACGTACCCGAGCTAAACTTCGGAAAATGATTCTGGGTACACCGGGCCTCGGAATCAGGTGCCGTCAGAAACTGGGTTCTTGTAAAATTCCAAAGAAAATTAAGAAAAAAATTTCCTTGAATTTTATGGGCCTTTAAAAATATAATTTTATGTGTTTATTTCATACATAATTTTCATAAATTCTAAAATATGTAAATTTTATGCCCCTTTCTGGTGATTATTACCTTTATATTATTTTAAGTAAACAGTTATTACAAAAATACCACTCTCTCTCAATTATTATGTTGTCATGACTTTTATATAGATAAAAATAATATATGATTGAATATATATGATATAAATTATTAATAATAAGATATATTTATGATATTAATCTACTTTAAATTTTTATATATTGTATAATTACATTGAATGCTTACGTAATGTCGATGTAGCGCTTGTGGAAAAAGCAGAAAAAACAAGTGAATTATTTTAGAAACATTAAAATTAATATTTTTTGGATGAATTATGTTGTTACAAAAATTTACCGGATATATATAATGTATAAGTTATGGTGAAATATTTTATATTCTAATTCCATTGTTCTCTTGATATGCTTAAAGTCAAATTTTGTGAATAGTTCTAAAAATGACTAGAAATGGTATTTAATGTTTAAAATTTATTTTTAAATAATTTTAAAATCATACAAATACTTTATTAACTCAAATAGATTTTATATTTAATATCATATCATTAATTCTTCATTTATTTTCCACTTTTAATTTTTAAAATTACTTTCATGGCCATTAAAGATTGAAAAATGTGTTACAACGGTTAAGGTTAAACAAGGTTATGAGGGGGTTAAACCAAAATATAGGGTTTAAAATGACACTTAAAATTGTCCAAATTTTATTTTTTGAATTTAATTATAACTTATTCATATTATATTTGAATATATGGAACTTTTTATCAATTTTTAATGATTTAGACACATATTATATATTAATATTCCATGTCTTTACAATATTTTCACTCACCTCACTTATAAAGGGACACCTCATATCCTATCTTACTAACAATTATTTAACCATTTATATCAATTATTATCTACAAAAATTACTTCCCAAACTCCCTACCCATTTTCTATAGGTTTTTTCTCACCAAAATACTAACCAAAAAGGATTATGGTGTAAGATATAGGAGTTTTCTCAAAAAAGAGGTATAACTCTTGAGTGAGTATTTCCATGTTTATTTCTTCTTCCACCTCCTTAAAATATTTTATAAACCTAATGATATGATAAAATAAGTATATTAAAGATAATTAAATGTTATTAAGTTTATGTAACAACCTTTTATCATCTTTTTTCCATCCTATGGGAAATGAAAACATTTTATGTGAGTATGTGTGGAGTACCACCTCTACAAAGCGATGTGTTTCATTTTTCATCACCACCTCACAATGATTGTTATTATGATTAATTTAATGAATATATATGATATTAAATACATAATTATTATTTTATAAAGATAATATAATGTGTATTCTCTTACCCTTCTTCCCTTTAAAAACTGATAACGTCGTTTGTTTGTGCGTATGGACTACCACCTCCACGAAGTGATGTGATTTGTTTTTCATGTAAACTTTTCATGTATGATTCAAAAATTATATTAAATTTATAGAAATTATAATTATTTAATTATTAATATTCTTTATATTATGTAACCATTACACCTTTGATCGTGTTCAACCTACTTAATTTGTTTTGGGATTATGAACCAAAAGTCCTCAAAACATCAAACATAAACTTAATTGATTTAGTAACTAAATATGTCATGGTAATAAATTAAATAAAAGGAATAATTATAATGGAATAATCATGTAAAAGTTTATTAATCAATTTTATACTCTATTAGGGATATAATATAATGATATCTCCCACCTTTTTCTCTGGATGGCTTATGATCGTGTTGTTCTATTTATTAATTGTGGAAAATATTGACATTTCTTATACTAGTTTTCAATATGAATTTTTATATTTATTATGTATTGTATTGGTATTAATTCATATAATGAATGAATTGGACTTAGTAAGTTTTTGGAGGGTTCTAGTTATTAATATCTCCTTAATACATCGATATGTCTCATGAGATAAACTATCCTAGGTATTTGGTTTATGTTTATCCCGTTATTTATTATGTCTTAGAAAAAGGCATTAATAGTATGTTTATGATTCCTTGTCATGAGGACTTGATAGTAGGATTATGATGTTCATTATTATGAATTCTATAATTGTGAAATCAATTATTATTATCTATGTTATTATTTATATTTTTATCCTGGGATTATATTTCATGATCTAGTTGTTTATGGTTATTATAGAAAAAAAATTATTCCATAAGATAAGAAAATTAATTTTTAATTGAAATATTGTTTATGATCTCATATGGATAAAAGGTTTTTTTCAAAGAAAATATTTAATATTTTTAAATAAACCCTCATTAATCATGATTTTCCCTTTATGTTTTCTTATGAAATGTTTTATAAAAAACTTTAGGGAAAAATTTTATTTCAAAAGCAAGTGATTATTTTATACTCAAATTTTATTATGAGAAAATTTAAAAATCCTTATGGGTTTTTAGGAATTTAAAATCTATTAAAGGGTTTGATTTTTTTATATCGCTTATGGATATTTATTTTGATCATACCATGTTTTCAAAAAAATATGGGTCTTAAGGATGAGTATGAAATATAGAAAGAATTATCATTCCATTATAGGGATCCGTCTTAAAAAAGAAAATATTTTTTTAATTAAACATGTGTTTAAATGTAAGAATATTATTTTTTTGAAATAAAATTGGAACTAATTGGAACTATGAAATTTTTATGGTAAGGTTTTAATATGTAAGAGTTTTTCCTAATTCACGAAAACTCTAAATCAAAAAGATCCTTGAAATGTAAGAGAGTGAAACCCTTGTTATAAATCATGCAATTATGAGTTACTTATGTTATGGGAATTATAAGTTATCTCTAACCAATGTTTTTCATGTATTATTATGGGTGTTTAGGTATTTTTAATGTTATAATAAGTAGTATTATTGTATTAAGATACAAAATATGCTCATGAGGCACAAAACGGGTTTTATACACAAGATGGTCCACAAAATATACCACATGTAATGTCATACATTCTATATTTTATATAATATGATTTTGTGATATATAATTGGTGTCCCCTCTACCTAAGGTTAGAGATATATCAAGCATGAGGACCTTTATACTTTGATACATTTCTTATTTAAGCCTTTAGGCTTAGCTAATCATGGGGTGGTTAGGTATGATATTGATCATGTCATTGGTTAGAGCTTAACCAAGAGTGGATTCTCCCTCTCATATGAAGAGTATGAAATTTGGGCACTTGATTTAGATTGAGTGAGTAAGTGAGTGGTCTTACCAAGATAGTACATATGATGAATTTATTTATTCAGGTGAGGGGAATGTGGTGTGATCATCCATAATGGTGAATGACATGGGGTGCATTCTTCAACCTGGTCAGTCTATACTCGAAGAATAAAGAATGTATGAGTTGACTATATGGGATTTACATACTCTATATATCATGGTCACTTAAATTATTATAAAAAGGGAACATAAGAAAACGAATGCTTACGTATGATGCATCCAGTGGATATAGGTATAGATATAAATGTGTTTGATGGAGATCATGTCTGGTCCCTTTCTATCTTGAGTAGTATTGATTCTATTATAGAATCCACATTTTACCCACATTTATATATTAGTTTATTCATATTTGTTTCCAATTATACCAAGTCCCACGGGTTCACACTTTGTGGTTGATTGAAATGGGGTTGATTTTGACTGATATAGATACTCTAATAATGTTTTATAGTTTATCCAAAGGAGTTTTGGATGGTTACCCATGAGATGTTACATATAATGTGATACAAGGTAAAGTTGATGAAATATTTTCAAATTTTTTTTTTAAAATCTATCTAAAATTATTTTTGGATATGGTTTCATAAGTTATTATATATGATATAATATAAGGTGAAATGGAACTAAGTCTATTATTCTTTAGTGTAAGTAATAGATTGAAGGTGATATTCCCTAAATCCTTAAAATTATATTATAATTTTTTTCATATCATATTTTATGATTGCTATAAGTAATATGGTATAACATTAAAGAAACATCAGCATATCATATGCCTTGTTTAGGGTTATCAAAATGTCTACAACTATATTTTCATGGAAGTGGGAATTTTTTAAGGTTAACATTCAAATATCCATACATTAACTATCATTATTGGAGTCTTTTCATAAGAAGAACCACATGAAATGTTTGGTGCATTCATTTTATGAGGTTATGAACGGTTGATGTGTTTCTCTTTTTTTGTATCACATGAATAAATTAAAGGTGGATTATTGAGGGCTATATAAATGGTCCATCACAATGTGATGGTGATTCTCTTAAATCACCCAATCTTTGGACTCTCCTCTCTCACACACATATAGTTATCATATTCCTTTTCTCTTTAATTTACAAGGCACTAACATGTTATGAGAGGATTTGCATTCTCACTTGATCATTGATCGATTCAACTAACTCATGGATATACATTATAGGAGGGATGTCATTTAGATACCTCTTAGGTGATCTCTATCATTCATACAATGAATATGGTTACAACAGCTCATCGGGTAAGGTACACATATTGGTTATTCATTTTATAGTATAAGTAATTTTGGATATATCACATGGTGATCCTAGATTTAATGTTTCTTAATCGCTTCTTCTATATTTAATGAGTTTTTCTAGATCCTAATAAACCTACCATCTAGGACTTCTCTCCACCTAATTTACTCTTTCAAAATGAGATAATGAACATCTTTAAATGCAAGATAATACTTGCTAATATAATTAATGAAAGTGGTAACCATTGTATCCCAAGATTATAGGAGTGATTATAGTAGCATCAAAGCCCAATATTGATCCAAAAACATTACTCCTATTGATATCAACTTACTCTGGATATTTTTTAATTCATTGACATTATTAATTTCTTTCCTTCCTTCTAATATCCTCATGTTTAATAAAATCTTCATCATGAAAACTTTGTTCACTATTTTTGGTTTTCCATGAATATCAATAAGAGAATTTATAAACCCCACAGTGTATTTTACCTCCTTATTGTTGTAAGAAACATTCCTCACCAATGAAATATATATCATGATAAGTTCTTTCTTATAAATCTTTTATCATTATGATTTATCCATTACTTCTAGTTTAAATCCTTTAAATGAAATCTCAAGGCCCTTCTAGAAAAGATAATGCTCCATCTAAATCCTACAAAACCCATAATTCATCTAGTAAAACATTTAAATCTGGACCTTTCCCTCTTCCAAATCAATTACTTTTATAACATAGAACTACTACTAAAATGAAAACCCATAAGTAAAATAATGTTTCCAAGTATTTTTATGCCAAGTGTTTCGAGCCTTATTGAACCACAAGCTCTGATACAACTTTTTAGGTTTTGAATCACCATGTCTAAAATCAATCCTCCAAAACTTCAAGATCAAAATAAAGTCTATAACATGAAAAAAATATTCAAAAATCCTAACATTAACACCTTCATCTAATCCACCTATCACAAAATATAAAGGATAGTCTCTTAAGGTTATAGAAATCTAGAAAATATAATCTTGTGTTCTATTGTTTACATCTCTTCAAGATTTGGTTCTATGAAAACATGTTCTAAATAATAATCCTTTTTATTTTTTATAAGATAATAAAGTCTAAAGTTATTAAAATAATCATTAACCACGTATATATAATCTTTCTTGTGATCAAAGGGATCACTTTCATTGATCTTCACATGAAAATATTCTTTAAATTTCCTAGTATTTGTATTAAAATCTCTATAAGATTTAAGATTGATTAAATAACCAAGGAATATTCCTTCATTGGATTTTGGATCAAATTTACTAAGATTGTCCTTTGTATTAAAAAAAAACTTTTGTATAAAAACCTTAAAGTAGTAAACTGTGGGTTTCCTTTTATTTAATAACTTTTAAAGGGTTTTATGTAATATAGTTATTATCAATACTCTATTTAACATAGTTCATATTATGTCTTATTATAACTTTATTTTTTTATTTAACATGTCATGTTCATAGCTTCAGTATAAAAATGGGTAAGTGGTCTATATTCACATAATATTGTTTTAGTAATTTATTAAAAATTCTTATCTCTTATTTAAATAACATCATTCCATTGAGGTATCCTAGTTGTATAAAATTTATGCTTAGTACCCTAATTGAAGAAAAAATAATTGATATCATGACTTTCAAATTCTCCTCCATGGACACTTATTAAAGAAAAAATTTCATAATTTTTTCATTATAAGAAAGTTCATATAAATCCATGAAAATAGAACATGATTTTAATTTTAATACTAAAAAATAAAATAGAATTGAATTTTAAAGTAATCATTAATAATAAAAGATATCAAAATAATTTCCCCTAAGGATTACGGTTCTTGAAGGTCCAAATAAATCTATATAGTTTAGTTACAAAGGCATAAAAGTAGAAACATGAGTGATTTATTTAAAAAAAATTATGTTTTTGTCTATTTGATATGAATAAAATAGTTTATTTTTAGAAAAAATAAGCAAAGTAAAATTATAATTCAACTTATTCTTAAGTAACATCCTCAAGTAAAAAGTATTAAAATGTCTAAGTCTTCTATTATAAATCCAAAATTCATTAATTTCAATATTTGAAAAAATGAAATTTTGTATTAAAAAATAATCAAGATCAAAATTGTAAAAAAAAAATACAATTTTAGATGCTTTAAATATAAGAATGTTATATCTTAAAACAGATCATGCATTATTAACCATATCAATAATATAACAATTATTATATATTTAATAAATACATATCATATTGGGTTTTAAAACTTCAAAAAATATAAATATGATGATGTGGATAGTTTTGATATTTCCATTAAAATAATTCCAATAATATTTTCTTTAGTACCACCATCAATTTTTTAAATTGAATATAAATTTAAAATATATCTACTCAAATACTAGGAATATTCAATATTCATATACCAATTTTCATTGTTATTTTTATGGATCCTTCCCAATAAAAAAATTAATTAAGTATATTTTTTGGTACCCATGTATTTTTAGGTCAATATTTTTTATTAATTAAATATTTGTGAACATAAAACTTCTTATTTTTGAGAATCCTATCAGCATATATAGAAAATTTTAAATTGTTTAAAAAATAAACATGATTTATGTTGGGTTCATGGAAATTTTCTAATAAACCATTGGAAACTATATCATTGGAACTTAAAAAGAAGAAACAAAGTTCTAAAATTTGAACCCATGCTATGATGACTGGAACTTGGAATTAAAACCCATATAAAATTCACCTCATCGCCACACACAACCTCCATAAGACATGTACAAGAACTATTGGAAGAAAATAATGATAAAAAACACAAAAGTAAAAGAACAAGATAAGAGATTTTGAGGTTCATACATACATCCTACTCCATAGGGGAATACTATTTTACTTTATTTAGATTCAAGGAAGATGATTACAATGCTAAGTGTATCGATAAATCATAGAGTGATCATACCCTACTAATATAGTAGTTCCTAGTCAATTATTTTGATCACCACCGCCTTTCTATCATCACAGGTTTCAATACACTAAAGTCGGTCTTCATGGAAGATCCCCGATTTTTTCAAAGACTCCCATCACTTTAACTAACTTAATCAGTGAACTATTAAAACATTGCGTTATTTAATAAGATATATCCCCATATTATCATCTCGTGAATGATATTCTAGAGAAACGATCCACTAAACCCTCTTAATTACATCTATCTGCAACTTCCATTGACCTAAACATCAACCGATGCTACCTCTATAATCCCATTTTCAAAAATTAAAAATTAAGCCTCCATATTTAATCATTCTCATGTTCTTGGATTCCATATCTAGAAAATTATTCTCATGCATCTAGTCTAAAAATATACTATATGAGATTATTTTTTTGGGATTACAGCTAATTCCTCTGTCAATTGACATAGACTTTCACCCTTCATCTTGATTTCTTTATAGAAGATACATAGTTCCCCAACCATAATTTCTGGTCATCTAAGTCCAAATGAAGTGAAAATCCAACCTTTTAATTATTTGGAAACAATCCTTCTGAACATGTACACTAGATTCTATAATCCCTAAATCTTTCATAGTTTTAAAATTATGTCCTCTAATAGTTTCTAGATGAAGTGGTATTTCTACTATATGTGCTTAATTTGATAATTAACCATTGGAATTCCTTTAAGTGAATCATATTTTTTGGTTCAAAATATAATGTTCCAACTTCCAGTCTTCTTTTGAGATACTCCAGTAACCCTTCCATCCAAAGAAACTTCTTATCATCTTTCATAAAGGAAATATATTAAGATTCTATTTTCAAGATTGAAACTATCGATTGAAGATTTTACATCAAACTTATTTTCATTCCACTTAAAGTAAACACATAACTATAAGTGATCTTCTATATATTTGAATCTCCATCAAAATTTGAGTCTAAAAACCCTTAAAATGGGTCATTTTTACTGAAGTGAAGTTTCATTATTTTGAAACTGTTTAAGTACCCATGAATCCATTTCAAAACCTCCCAGTACTCTCTTCTAGGGTTTGATATAAACCTTCTAACAACTATCATTTCTTTCTCAATGTCTGAACGAGTACAAACCATAGTGTACATCAAACTTACAATAACTAATTCATGTATAACCATCTTCATGTACTCAAAATCATATTCTATTCATGATGGATTCTCCTTGAAAATCATGATTTGAATGATCAAGGATGTGGGCACTGGTTTTTCTTATGTCATTCTAAATTGATCCACTATATTCTATATTTAGTCAACCTAATTCAAGTATAAAGTACCAAAACTTAGGTTTCTTATGTTTCTCATCCCTAAAATTCAATTTTCTGAACCAAGTCCCTTTATCCCAAAACATCATGGAAACTCAAAATTCAACTCATCAATTGTTTCCTTTAATAAACCTCCAATCATCGTATCATCAACATAGAGAAGTAGGATAACAAAAATATCATTTTTAAAATCCTTCTGGTAATAAAAATGATCAGCATTACTTTGGTCAAACTTCTACTCCTTCATTAAGTTGTTGAACTTCTTATTCAAATTCCTTGATGATTTATTTATATAATAAAGGTTACATTTGAGTCATCACATAGGTCCCTAGTTCTAGTTAACTTCAAAACCATATGGATGATCTATATACATTTCTTCATCTAAGTCCCAATAAAGTAATATTTTCTCCACATATAATAGTTCCAAATGAAATCCTTTCAATACAACCATACTCAAAAAATTTCAAATAGTCATGTTCTTAACTATCAATGAAATTTTATTTAGGATATCCAAAGCTTTAATTTATTCAAAACCATTCATGACTATACTGGACTTGTACCTCATTATACAATCTTCCACTTCTTTCAGCTGATAAACCCATTTGTTTTGTAATACTTTCTTCCCAGTAGGACTTTTTGTTAAATCCCATGTTCTAAATACATGGAGGAAATTAGGATCATCCCACATGGAAAAATCCCACTGTTATGTGTCTTTCAAATTTCTTAACTCTTCTTTAATATTAGGTTCCCTATAATCCATTAGAAGTAAGTGGTGAAAACTATCACCATACCTTCTCACTGGGCATATCACCTTAGTAAATCTCTATTATTATCCATGTGGATGAGTTCCTTCTAGTACTAAATATTTTTATCATATCAATTTTGATTCCCAATATTTTTTAGTCTTTAAAATATCTAGTACAAATGTCTTTGGAAACACCATCGTAACTCGAACTCCTTATTTTAGTAACTCTACCAGATGGTCTGGTGTTTCTAGTGCTGACATTTTCACTGGATTTTCTATGGCATCCATAATGCCTAGATTTTCATCAATCTAAACCATATCTTCCAATGATACTTTAATCTCATATTAAATTTCCTCTAGGTTCTTATATTCCATAGGAACACTTTATTGAAGATCACATTTCAACTTTTTATGACCTTATGAGATTCATTATCCTAGAGTTTAAATCCAAACTCTTCATTTCCATAGCCAGAAAAGTAATACAATTGAGACTTAGCCTTTGAATTATATCACTCTTTGGCATCAATGTGGACATAGGAGAGTGATCCAAATACTTTAAGATAAACAAAATCTATCTTCCTTGCAAACTAATAGGCTTTCAAATGTTTCTATTTAAATCGAAATGATGGAATCCAATTAACTAAGTACATTGCGTAGTTCACATATTCTGCCCAAAACACCTTAGGAAACCCTATGTGAATCCACATACTCCTAGAGTTATCTAAAAAATCCATGTTAATACTTTCCATAATTTCATTATTTTCTATAATCCTTGGAATTATCTTCTCAAATCGAATCCCCTTATACCAGTATTATCTATAGAACTCTCTAGTTCCATACTCATCACTATTTTCATGTTGTAATCATTTCACTTTTCTATTAGACTCCTTTTCCAATATATCCCTCCACCATAAAAAACACCCGAACACCTAAAACTTGTTCCATTTAAAATACACCCATATCTTTTATGTGGAATCACCACTAATCATTACATAAAAGAATGATCCTTAGTGAGAATACACTGGATCTGGACCTATGACATCCTCATCTCATGACCACTCAACAATTTTAGGACCATAGATACCATTATGAACTCAAGAACCCCTAACCATATGCTAAATGATTCAGACTATTAGTGGGGGTCTAGGGTAATACTATAGGGAGACTATACCCCCATATCAGCATGCACAATTATAGAAAAATAACTAACATCAACATCACAATGAATAATCAGAGTATACAAAATCCAATAAACAAAAAAAATCATGTTATATTAAATTTAATGTGGAAGAAAATATTCATAAAGACTTATATTAATGCCATCATACAAGGTTAAACACCCACTAGGATAATCATAATACACTGAATGAAATAAATAGATAAATTTATTTGGGGTCCTACTACCATACCTGAGTTGTACCAAAATCCCGATCCCCCACTCCATCTAAGATATCCTACTCAATGATGAAACTTCAAGACTCTATATAACTAGATCCAATAAATAATGAGATCTTATTAGGTACCCAACTATCATGGTTTCCTAATTAGGGTGTGAGTACAACTCAGTAGGTCACCACCAATACAATCTCATACATAACAAAAAAATTAGTGTGAGTTCATGTGAAATTATCACCAAAATAAATAAATATAGTTTGAAAGCATAAATAAATACACATCTTCGCTCATTTTATTCTTACATGACACCCAGGATTGACCATAACTACTTTTTCTAGCGTCGAAGTGTCTTTAATCATGTTGTGGTATCATTCCAACTAATATCATATCATCCAAAAAAAACTAAGGTAAGTACCCTGTCGAGAATCCAAGTCATCCAAAAACTCATGGGAGTTCCCTATCTAAAATCCAAGTTTTTTGGAAACTCAAGGGAGTGACCTACAAAGAATCCAAGTCATCCAGAACATAGGGGGGTTCCCTATTGGTAATATAAGTCAGTTGAAACTCAGTGGAGTTCCCTATTGGGAATACAAGTCACATAGTAGTAGGCACAGGGCTGGATCCAATGAGATTATCTAATGTATCTCATATATATTAATACATATCATTGGGTAGTGCATCTCACCTGAATCATCTCATGTCATCATGCATCGACTATTCATCTATTTACCTAAACCCATCCTACAAATCTAAGGTTGGCCTCTCAAGAGAATGACCTAACACTATCACAGATATACGGGATTATATCTTTGATTTGGATTCTAAGGTGACACCTAAAATCATCACTACTCATCTATTCACACACCCTATCAAGGTCCAATGCATCACTAGGGAACCCACTAGAGTCCCCTAGGCCAAATTATAGCATAGACACCCTACTAGGGTTTCTCTATCCCATTCCCATCACTTAGGTACTAGTGAAACACTTGGAGGGAATAACATCTCTCATTGTCATCGTCATCGCAACAAGGAATCACTAGACACGTAAGGAAGGCCTTGATAGAATCACTCCTATAATATCTCGAATCTATCATCTCATATCCCAAGTCATCTCAAGTCGGTCCTCTCATCCAACCTATTTAAAAGTATTTATAAGGTCTACCCACATAGAAAATCACATCTCTATGGTAGAGGAACACTTTCCCCATGCCCATCTCTATAAGCCTAAGGGATTTAAGGAATCTCATGGTTCTCACATAGAAAATCTCTAGGCTATCCATATCAATCCATAATCCACCTCTACCTAAAGTTTTCTAGGGTCACCTATCACTATGGTCCACTACATCTCACTCACTTGGTTTAATTTACACCCTTCAGGTCTAAGCATCACATGGAATTCAATTATAATAAGGGCCCCATCCATTTATGATTGAGGGAATTAAACCAGTCTCCAAGTTCCCTTATAGCCTTTTCACTTTGTTTATTTCAAACATAGTAATTTAATTTAATTAAAATAATTCATTTAAATTAAAAGGTCCAGTAGCCTTAGTGGTAAAACTAAATATCATATTTCAAGTAAAAAATAAAAAATGAAAATACCATAGGGAGTATTTTCAAGGGACCAACTATTTTATTTAAGAAGACAATTCCCTTTTTAATAATGATCAGTCATCCTCATTAATATCTATTAAAGATCATCCATCCACCATGTCACAAACGAGCCCAAATATCCTGGTACCCTGATAACCGAGTCTACACTGACATAGATCTAAGGGAGTTCCCAATCCCAATGGGTCGATTACTAGCACCAAGAATCATACAAGATAAAATAGGGAATTACTTCTACCACAAAAAATAGAATAAGATAAAGATACATATCAGTATGCTCAAAACTTCTCAAGGATATAGTACTAGAAACCAAAAAGGTATATCAAAAAACCAAATAGTATATCATAAAAGTAAAAGAAAATAGAAAAGATAAATCAAACATCCCAAAGGACATGTCACTCCAGTCCCTTGAGGGATCAAGAACATGCACCTCCTCCAAGAGGTGTTTTCCCTTTACTCAAACCTAGAAGGAGAAAATCAACCGACACCTAAAGGAAAAGTTAGGGTGTGAACTAAAAATACTAGTAGGTTATCACCAAGTTTTCCATAATAATATTCCATAATAATTAACCAAAACATGATTTCAATTTCAATAAAACAAGCCATGGTGATATAATTGAATATTTAAAACAAAACATACTTTTCATTTCAATCTGATGGAAAACATTTCAAACATGGATTAAATAAAAAATTTATATAAAATAGTTTATATAAATAAATAGGCATGAGTAAAGAAGTTTCATACACATTGTAATTGATAATCAAAATCATCATAACAATCAATTCAAATTGGCCAAGCTTAAACAGAACCATCTACATTTTATCATGGAAATCAACACATGCAATGGGACTCACCAAAAAGAATAAAGGCATGAAAGATCTAAGAACTCAACCTAGAATCTAGATTCAATAACATGTATTTTAGATCCATTAATCCAAAGATTATCTATCAAACCCAAAGGAAGAAAAGTGGAGAGAGAAGAAAGAGATAGAGAGATTGCTTACCCAAAGAGATGAAATGCGACCAACATAATGATCAATCGCCAAACAAATGATCCAGAGGGATTATAGATCACCAAAATCACCTATAAGAATCATATAGGTTGATAGAAAGGAAACATAGAGAACAGAAATAAATATTTCATCCAAACTTCCTGCTTAAATATGAAACTCAGGATTTTACATGGCATGTAACCCAATTACACATCGTATAATTATTGAGTCCAACATATGCTGAAAAACCTATCACCTTTTCTTAAAAATAGATTTTTAATATTTACTCAGTGTGTAAGATGTGAATAACCTTGCATACTATTTACCCAATTAATGGAATCTTTTAGGTGATGATTACACGTCATGTAATCCCATTACACCACATGTAAATACCTAGAAGAATGCAAAACTATAGGTTATTATGCTGAAAATTACAAAAAATCCCAAAAATCACCATTATAGGTATCCTCCTAATTATTTCTGAGCATTACCCAACCAAAAAAAGGAAAACCAAAACAAAAGTCAAAACATACCTAATATAAAGTTAATAGGGTGTTATAACCTCCCTACTATAAAAACATTATGTCCCCAGAAATCCTATCAAGAAGCTTACATATCAGAAAGGTGCGGCCACTTATCAATCATCAGTGCCTCATTCTACCATCTCTCATGTGAATTAAACCCATTTTATCATAGCACTCAAACCAAAGGTATGTCCTTCCATGAAATACCTTGGTCTCAGAATCAAAAATTCCGTCTGGATTCTCAATCACGGATAAATCAGTCTCAACATCAACATCACTCTAGCTCAAAACATGAGATGGATTAAAATGATACTTTCATAGATAAAATATATGGAAAAAATTATGTATCAATATCAACTATGGTGGAAGTATTTAATGGTAATCAAATTTCCCCACCTGCTTAATAACCTCAAAATGTCCCACAAAATGAGGAGTGAGATTCCCTTACCACCCAATCTGTTGATGGCCTAAATCAGGTGAAACATTAAATAAAACCTATTCACTAATTAAAAATTATAAAGGTCAATTCCAATGATTAGAATAAGATTTACATTAGATCTATGCCATAAACATCCTCTGATGAATCGAGTGAATCTCTGTTTTCGTCTCTTAAACCAATATCAGTCCAACCAAAAAACTTTCAACAACATTCGACCAACACAATAGATATTTATATAACCTTCTATATAAGGCCTCAAAAGGATTCATTCTGATTTTAGACTGGTAACTCCTATTATAAGAAAAAACAACCAGCCCAAAATGGTTGTCCCAAGCTCCACCAAAAATGAGGATGTAGGCACAAATGATATCCTCAAGAATCTGTATAATTATTTCTGGATGGAAATCTATCTTAGGATGATATATCATACTCAAATGAATAAGATATACCAGTGCCTCCTGAAGGACTCTACAGAAGTGAGAACTAAAATGGGGATCCCTATCAGAGAATATAGTAGATAGAACTCCATAAAAATAAATAATCTCTCTTACATAGAGATTTACCTGCTTCTCAGATTCTTTTGAATCATGAATGGGTATAAAGTCACCTGATTTGGAAATCCTATCAATCAAAACACATATCACATTATTTTTTATTTGCATGCACAGAAACCCAACCAAAAATTCCATAGATATATCATCTCACTTCCAAGTCGGCACTAGAAGTGGCTAAAGAAAACCTGAAGGACTCTAATGCTTATCCTTGACCAGTTATAAAGTATAATAATAAGAAAAAAATCAGTAATGTATCATCACATACCCAGCCACTAGAATCATCGCTGCATATCATAAAATATTTTTGTGGTTTCTGGAAGCACAACCCTCTAGGAATTATGGAAATCCCTCATCACAAATTTTCTCACAGATAATGGTACAACAAACCATTTATAAAAACATAGAAAACCCTTTGTAGAGAACAACCACTCAATAATGGTCTCTCAACCATAAAAAGAATATCTAATGCTACAAAATTCATCATCAAGATGTTGTTCTTGAAGAACCATCTCTAGAAGAGGAGAGGTTAACTGAACACTGGCCAAGACAACCCTAGTCCATGTTTCTTGAACTCCAATATGAAACTTTATAAAAAATCAATCAAGTTCCACTCTTATGATGATTCCCTCATGGTATAGGTCATAAGTTTCCTACTCAAAGCATCTGAAAAGACATTCCCTTTCCTATGGGTATTGGAAATATTAAAATTAAGATATTATAAGTACTCCACCCAATGCCTCTGGTGGAGATTCAAATCTTTTTGAGAGAAGATATAACTCAATATATTATGGTCTGAATTCATGATAAACCTTTCTCTAAAAAGGTAATTCTATGAACTTTTAAGTTCATGAATCATAGTTTTAAGTTCAAGTTCATGGGTTAGATAATTATGGTCATGTTGATTAAGTTTCTGAGAGCCATAGGCAATGATGTGATCACCCTTCATAAGAACACAGCCCAAACTAGAACCTGATACTTCATAAGAGACCATATATACCAGCCTGGCCTCTAGAAGATTCAACACTAGTGTAGAAGTAAATAATACATTTCATCTCAACAAAATAACTCTAACATTTCTCATACCAAGTAAACTTCACTCCCTTTTGAGTTATAATGGTCATTAGTGAATCCAACTTTGTGAAATCATTTACAAACTGATGATAATATCTTAATAAACCCAAGAATCTCCAAATCTTGAAAACATTACACAGTTGATCTCATGTCATAATAGTTTTCACATTCAGATCAATAAAAATTCCATGTTCTAAGACCACATGTCCCAAAAACATCACTCCCCAAATATAGAAATCCCATTTTGATATCTTGGTATAAATTCGTTGATTTCTCAAAAATTCCAAAACTGGTCTCAAATGATGTACATGATCCTCGTACATAGAGTAAACCAAGATTTCATCCACAAGGACCACCACAAGCATATCAAGATACTCATGTAAGATATTGTTTATAAAATCCATAAATATTTAAGGAGCATTGGTTAGACCAAATGGTATGATAAGGTGCTCATAATGACCATACCTACTCTGAAAAGCAATTTTCTGAATGTCAGATTCTTTTATTCCCAATTGGTGATAACCAGATCGAAGATAAATCTTTAAGAACAACTTCTCCCCTTTAAAATGGTCAAATATATTATCAATCCATGGTAATAGATACTTTTTCTTTACCATAACTCATTTGAGTTTTCGATAATCAACGCATAAGTGAAGTGTTCCATCAACTTTCTTATTAAAGAGAACAGGTGTCGCCCAAGGGGACACACTCAGGAATATAAAATATTTCTCTAAAATATCATTCAACTGAGTCTTAAAATTCTTTATTTCATATAGTTCCATATGGTAAGAAGGAATAGATACTGGCTTAGTATCAGGTACTAAATCAATAGAAACATCTACCTCCCTTACTAGTGGAAAACCAGAGAATTCAGAGGGAAACACGTCAGGAAACTCAATGATCACTAGAGGGATATCACTGCTCAATGATTCATGCTCCATATCAAAAGAAAAAACTGATATTACTTTCCCATCTATGGATAAAAATTTCTGACTCTACTCGACCTTGGGTCCCACTCTACCTGAAAGATATGGTACACCCCATTCGGTGCAATAAAGGAGACCTGTCAAAGATAACAATCAATTAGGAGTTTATTATAAATAAGCCAATCCATTCCAAATATGAAATCAAGAGGTTTTATATCAAGAATAAGAAAATTCCAATCAAGATAAATCTATGATAAAAAGAAGACACAAGAAGGACAACAGAGACCCTACTCTCTCTTCATTTTGAGGGGTATAGAAATATCTATAACAAAAGATAAATGATCTATAGGAAGATTTAGTAGATTCACAATATGAGTTGAAATGAACAAATGATATGAACTAGTATAAAATAATTCATTCACTAAATATGAATATATAGTGATGGTACCTCTCACAATCATTGGACCCATATCTGCTTCCTCTCGAGACTCTTTCACTACATGTAGAAGATTCAATCTAGATGCATATGGATGGAACCCCTTAAATCTTGAAGCATCTGATTTCACCATAGTGCTTTTTGGTATTGATGATCTAGCTCTACTCTGTGGAGTATAATAGATATATCATAACTTATGAAAGTGTTGGGTGCCTTAGGGAAACCCCGTTTTGAATGCTCTGGCTTGCCACACTAAAATAAAGTAAAAGGGCCTCTACTAGGCACTACAGGAGGTCATGAAGAACCCTATTGTCGAGATCCACCATGAGACTGATAATGATTTCTCTTTTCTTTATGGGAACTTAAAAAACTTACACTGAGAGAAAATTAAACTCTAATCAACATTGACTTACCATCCAGATCAAGTTTTACCATCAACACACTATCCAACACGTCAGCATAAGAAGAGATATTTAGTAAGAAAACCTAGGAACAATTATCAGATCAAACTCCCATATTGAACTGTCAAGTATTTATATTCTAATTTGATAAAATCTTAGATAAAACTGCACAAGATCAGTAAATCGGTTTGCATATTCTGTCACAATCATGTTTGTTTTCTTAGGTTTGAAAAACTTCATAGCCTTAGCCAGCATCATAGACTCTAGATATAACCATTAAATAAATAAAACTTTAAATTCCTTCCACTCTAAATCCTTGTGCTTATTTTTCCTCACCATTAAGTCCCACCATCTTCTGCCAGGTCCCTCTAGCTTAAAGGTAGCACATTTCTCTTTAATAGCTTCAGGAGTTTCTAAGATATCAAACAAAATCTCATTCTTTCTCAACCAATCCTTAACATCTTGAGGATTATTAGATCCTTATAACGCTGGTAGATTCTGGAGAATGAACTCCTAATAATGATTCCTAGATTCATCCCTATGAGGTTCCACAACTTGAGTCTAAATGGGAATGGGTTCAGGTGCCTTTCCCAAGTCTTGGACATCACACACAACAACCTCAACCTGATTTTGGTCCATGGGAGGATTTTTTTATTATGTTTCATTAGTAGATTCTTCCTAGATCATATTCACACATAATCTTGGAGAAAATATTCTATATAATATCAGCAAAAAACATTGAATATATCATAAGATTACTCATATTAACAACTCAAACAAGTGTAATAGGTAAATTAATCACATTAGATAGATAAATAATATTTGAATCTCTTCCTGAACAAATAAAAATAGGGAAAAGACAATAACTAATCATCAATATGCCTATCAAAAACCACCCATTATTACTTAAGGCACATTACAATGAGAGTTATTCTAGAACTCACTCACAACTACCTCGTAAGTCCCAATAAGATCTCAAACTACATACTGACATCATGTAAAGATGCACAACCTACACCTTTGATATCACTTTTCAATGAACCATCCTGGATACCCTGGTACCCTGATAATCAAGCTGGTACTGAAATAGCCCAAAGGGAATTCTCGATCACCATGGATCGAAGACTATCACCAGGCATCATAAAAGATAAAATAGGGAATTATTTCTTCCATAAAAATAATGGAAGATATAGATGCATATCAGTATTCTCAAAACTCCTCAAGGAGATAGTACCAAAAACCAAATAGGTATATCAAAAACCCAAATAGTATATCATCAAAGTACAATAAAATAGGAATGTCACACCCATTTTTTTAGGTCATTTTATTTATTTTATTTCTCTTGGCGTCGGGTGTTTTTGCGTAAATGCTAGTGAGTCCCGTTTAAATTTTTAATGTTGGGATGAGTTTATGGTTTGGGATAGTGCGTGAACACCGTACGTTTAAGATGCGAAGTCCACTTGGGCACGTGCCTTTCGCTTAGGTACGTGCAGCCTGCTTGCAGTCCGCTTGGGTACCGTACGGTGCGCGAATACCGCACGGTCATCCAGTTTTAACATTATTAAATTAATTGGTTGAACGAATAAATATATATATATATGTGTGTGTGTGTGTGTGTGTGTGTGTGTGTGTGTGTGTGTGTGTGTGTATGTTTATATATGTTTATGTTTTAACGTTATGTGTATATATATATATATATGTTTATATGTGTATATATGTTTATATGTGTAAATATATATATGTTTAGATATGTTTATATATATAGGTATATATGTCTATATATGTATATATATATATATTTGTGTGTGTGTGTTTATATATATATATATTTAAATGGTTTTATTATTATAAATGGTTTGATTATAATAATTATTATTATTAAAATTAACTAATTATTATTATTATTACTATTATTATTATTAAGATAAGAAAAAAAAGAAATAGAAACCCTAATACTCGGTTTCCCCTCCCCCCCCCCCCCCCCCTCCCATGTGCTCCCCCGTTTTCCCTCCCCCTCTTCGCACTGCGGCCCCAGCGCCGCTTCCATGCGCCGCCCGTCCGTTGTTCGGCTGGCCGCACCACACCGGTCGTGCCCCGACGCCCCGCTGCCACTCCCCGCCTTCCTCATCGGATAACCCAGAGCCTCCATTACCCCCTACCCCTCTCCTCCCTTCCGTTGGTGCCCTCCGACAACACCCTCCCGCACGGCGGCCTGACCTACACCTTTTCCTCCTCTCCCGCTCCAGCCAGCGACGGTGGCCCGAGCTCCGGCCAGCAGCAACGGTGGACCAACCTACACCTTCCCCTCCTCTTCGGTTCGGCGGACCCCCCCCCCTTCTGTTTTTCCCTTTTATGAAGCACCGCACCACCCTTCCCGGTGTGATTCCGGTGAACCCGGCCCCCTTCTCGGCACGTTTCCGGTGAACCCGACCCCGCTCATCCGACGACCAGCAGCGACGAACTCGATCCCTTTTGTGCAGTTCCACCACGTTGCTCCGGTGTGGCCATGAATCCCCTTGTCAGGTTCACTAGGGGTGTTTCGGGTCATGTCGGATCGCGTCCCGCCCTCCGCCGTCGAAGGCGAAGCAATTCAAATAACTTTGGATCGTTCGCTGTTGTTTGCGAGGCGTGTTTGGTCTTGCCGCACATTTTGGTTCACCACCAGCATCCTAGGTAAGAGTTGCGTTATCGTGCAAGCATTTATTTTATTATCATTATTTTTTTTTTGAATTTCCATATATTTTATTGGCAGTGCGGGTAATGTTTTTTGGATGCAATCTCGGCTTGTCGCATGTTTTCAGGGTTTCCACCACCATTCGAGGTGATGTTCTTCATCCGTCGTCTTGTTTCACATTTTATTTAATTATTTATTTATTTATTTTTGGTTCACGTTTATGTCTCTGAGTCCCTGGCATTTTGTTGGATGTGAGAGGGTCTTCGCCGCACTCATTTAGGGTTTCAGAAGTTGTCGCAGGGAGTCGAGATTGTTTCCAAGTGCGTGTGCTTTTTTCGAAGTGTGTGCACGTGAGCAGGGTGTGGTTTGAGTTAAAAATCTTGGTGTGACTATTATTCAAGGTATGTGTTTCCATCCCTTCTCTCTTTCCAAAGTTTTCCATAGGCACTTTCATGGGTTCATTTAGTTTATAAATTTTATTTCCACCCTTATAATCCTGATAGTTTATTTATTGTCGTGTTTCTTTGGCAGTTAAAAGTGTTAAAAACAGCTTTGAAATACTTCCTTGGTTATGTTTAGGTGCTCCCATTCCTTTGCTCCCAATATTAAACAATTTAATTCTTGTGTTTTCTTAACTAAATTTTTTATTATGTTTTTCACCTCCAGTATGTTTATGGTTCATTTATGGTAGTGCTTTACTGTTGAAATATTTGGTTAAAATGGATCTTTGGATGCTCCTATGTTTATGCACCCATCTATCCCTTGCCAACATGGTTGGAACTAACTGCCTTTATCTTCAAATGGTACTGTTGGACTTCTTGAGTGTTTTTTTCTAGTAGAAACATTTTATGGAACTTGTTTGTCCTATGTTGGTTAGTTTTATGGTACTTAGTATTTTTGTAGAAATGATTTCGCGTCTCTTTAAATTGGTATTTTTCTCAAATCCCTAGTTTTATAAGCGGTTCTTGTTTTCAAAATGATGTGGGTCTCTGCGTGTGGTTATTTAAATTGTTTTGAAAAGAAATCCATGAGTATATGCCCGTTTGGCCATTTTAAATACAAAAGTGGCGTTTAGAGTCATTTTAGAAGAGTCTATGCAATGTTTTCATAAAGTCATTTTATTATGTAAAACGAGAGGCCAGATTTACAACTCCAAGTGTTTGATAAAGTGGTTTTGATAACCGAATGATGTGACAGCCCGATAGGCACCTTGTATATTTGACATGTATGCATATATATAAGTATATGGGGTGCTCCTATCTAGGGTAACCCTTCATGGGAGAACGTATAGGAAGCGTCTGTGTTTGGGGTAGGCAAGTGCAGTGAGATGAGTCCCGCATGCAAGGTCCTTCCTACTTAAATAGTATTATTATAACCACTATGGGTTCCAGGGCATCTTTTGGATGATCGAGTGACAGTTGATGATCAACCCCGATTAGACGGGTTAGTACCCCCTGGATTTGTTGTTAGGCCAGGTGGGCTTTGCCACTGGATTGGTCAGTTTGGGCGGCCAGTTGGTTATAGACTTAGAAGCTTCACCATATGTCGGTAGGTGGTTCCAAAACCGAGTATGTCCAGGAGTCTTCTAGGGATTTTTAGGATTACCCATGGTTGCTGAATTATTTACATTGTTTGTTTACTTTTCATTGCATTGGTTTATTTTCAATTTCACTTTTACTTGTATCACTCTAGGCTAGCTTTGGTATTTTTCTGTTTTGGATTTCATTTATAAAATGGAAAATGATTTTGGAAATGGTGTGTGGCGTGTGTTGGGTTTTTAAATGAGAATAACATGTTTCATATTTTAAAATGTGAAAACCCTACTTTCATATATGTATTTCAAACTTGTGTCAGTGGACTGTTTTGGAAAATAGAATTGTTGGATTCAGTGGTTTATTCTTGGCATCCGTACTGAGCATCTCGATGCTCACACCTATTATATCTTTCCAATTGCAGGTTCAGTTTCTCATACAGGTTTCTGGTTCAACTGCTCAGTGTTGGGGTAGCGTGGTTTTGAGTTGGGTGGTGACCTAGGAGGTCAAAAGAAGGTATGTTCGACTATTTTTTCTTTCCGCTGCTAGTTCTTATCTTTATCATCAGTTTGTTTATCTGATTATCTTTTTCTCGTGGGCCAAATCGTTCCCAACAGTTTAATTTTGTTGCCCAGAACTAGTTTCCATCCCTGGGGGATCGGGAACGCCCCTCGAGACTTGTCGCGAGCCGGCTCGGGTGACCGGTTCAGGGTCGACCTGGGCTGGTTCGTGACAAAATGGTATCAAAGGGAGGTTCTTGATATTTGGGATGTCTGGTAGAAGGATCTTAGGATTTTTTGGGACTCGGGAGGTAGGTTATGGGTTGGTTCTTGATCACCATCACCCGTGACGAGACCTGAGTTACCAGGGGTAGTCTGGGTTTTGAGTCTTTTGCCTTTGATTGTTATGGTTTGAGGGATGATAATAAAGACAAACTGGTTCATGTTGTGGCCTCACATGGGGTGGTGACCCATGTGTAGTTCAAATGTCTAGTTCAAGTTCCTTTTAGTGATATACCTTACTTGGGATATGGATCACCACCATGTTGTCGAGTTAGGCATATGCACTAGTTCCTCGTTCTAGTGGTTTGTTTTTTATTGTGTTTCATTTTGATCTCAGTTTATGTGAGCGTGTGTTAAAAATGAAAGCGATTATAAAATGGAAAAAAAATTGTTTCTTTTCAATTGTTTTGAAATTGGTAAACAGAATTTTTTTAAAGTGGGAGTGTTTTGATTTGGAAAAATGTTATTTCTTGTTTGGATTTGATGAGGGAAAGAAGTGTTTGAACCTTGGTATTCCTTATGGAGGATCACATGTGCATTGATATGTGCAGAGAGTGTGTGGGAGCACTTGTCCGCGAGCGATGTAGCTAGTATTGGGTGAACGCACATGTGATAGTCCATAAGGGGCCATAGGCAAGTTTTAAAATTTAAAAGAAATGATGGTTTTTGGAAAAGAAATTTTTACTCACATTTGTATATGTTTAGATTATGAGTTTTTTCCCTTGGATCGGGTTGTTGCTTTGATTGAGTTTTGGCTAGATGTCTTTTTCAGTTGTGTTTTTCGTGTTGTTATGAGTATACCACCTAGAAAGGTTACTAAGGTTGCTAATGAGTCATGCCCATTTTTTAGTTCTTTTTGCATGTTGCCTATCGATCTAAGTAATCAAATTTCGTGAGGGGAAGTTGTGTGGTTGTGGAATTAGAGTGGGTCTTCAGGCTGTTGGTAACTCCCAGGGTTGTTAGGGTTTGTACCATCTCAGGTTTATTTGAGGGTCCAGTTTTGGACTAGTGAATGTGAAATGTCTTTCCATCGTTGATGTTTGGGGTGTGTTTGATGGTAATTGTCTCTAGTGAGGGTTCCCCATCTGGAAAGGAGTGCATGTCGGAGGAACCTATCACCGAGACAAAATCTTCATCGGTGCCAACTTCCAGGTTATCTAACTATTCTCTTAGGTGCCACTAGTGTAGCCTCTTTGGGAATTCTAAGCCATCATCTTGCATCCCTTTGAAAACATGCCACCGTCATGGACGTTTGAATCATTGAGGAGAAGAAGTTGGGGACTGGAGGATGCAAATGGCTAACTCTGAGGTAGGAGATGCTTCATCCATCAGAGCCCCAACCACAGGTCTCGGGGTGAAGCTTGCGCACATTCAGGGATTGCCGAGAGTGTGTGGAGCCTTGGTCTGGTCCATGTTTTCAGCCTTATGAAAGGAAATATCCAAATTTTTCTTGTTCAATTATTATTTTCATTGTAATCTCATCCTTGTTGTGGTTGCACGATGAGCTTGTTCTACTGCAATCCAAGTGGCCTCATTTACTCTTTGTATAGTTTCTAAATCGTTCAGATTCATTGAAAGGCATCGGGTCTGTGACTAAACGAACCCATTTTGATATTGGGGATGGTCCCAGCTGTGTACGTTAGGGGGATGTTTGGTTCTGAAAAATTTATGGGTGTCGTTTTTGGGATCCTTATTAGGTCGGACGCCTCTCTGTGGCTTTTCATTTGTTGTGTTTGAGTTTTTTAGGGAATTCCTCCTTCCTGGTGTCTCAGTGTGCCAGTTTTTTCCAGAATATTTTTAATCCTAGTGGTGGATTTGTTCCGTTAGCATTGAGAAGTTGGGATGGGTTCAGTTTGGGGAGTTCCTGCATTACCCCCCCCTGGGGTGGTGTGTTCGAGTTTCAAGGTCTCCGTGTTAGTAAATTTCTGTGGTGGGGAGAACCCTCCCGTGTTCTCCCCTCAACCTCGGACAATGATTGTACTCAAGTTGGTCGGGTGTGACTTGTGTTGGTAATGGTCACCCTGAGCCTCTCAGTTTCTTCTGGTTTTGTCTGGGCATGGACTCGAGTTATGCTAACTGTTGGCTTGGTGACTTTCTGTGGGTAGAAAGTGTTTGTGGTGGGGAGAATTGTCACACCCATTTTTTAGGTCATTTTATTTATTTTATTTCTCTTGGTGTCGGGTGTTTTTGCATAAATGCAGGTGAGTCCCAGTTTAAATTTTTAATTTTGGGATGATTTTATGGTTTGGGATAGTGCACGAACATCGTACGTTTAAGACGTGAAGTCCTCTTGGGAACGTGCCTTCCTCTTGGGTACGTGCAGCCCGCTTGCAGTCCGCTTGGGTATTGTACAGTGCGCGAATACTGCATGGTCATCCAGTTTTAACATTATTAAATTAGTTGGTTGAGCGAATAAATATATATATATATATATATGTGTATATATGTTTATATATTTTTATGTTTTAACGTTATGTGTATATATATATATATATGTTTATATGTGTATATATGTTTATATGTGTATATATGTTTATATGTGTGTGTATATATATATATATGTTTAGATATGTTTATATATATAGGTATATATGTCTATATATGTATATATATGTGTGTGTGTGTGTGTTTATATATATTTTTTTTAAATGGTTTTATTATTATAAATGTTTTGATTATAATAATTATTATTATTAAAATTAACTAATTATTATTATTATTATTATTATTATTATTAAGATAAGAAAAAAAAGAAATAGAAACCCTAATACCGGTTTCCCCCCTTCCCCCCCCCCCCTTTCCCGTGCGCTCCCTCGTTTTCCCTCTCCCTCTTCGCGTTGTGGCCCCAGCGCCGCTTCCCTGCACCGCCCGCCCGTCGTCTGGCTGGACGCGCCACACCGGTCGTGCCCCGACGCCCCGCCGCCACCCCCTGCCTTCCTCATCAGATCTCCCAGCGCCTCTGTGACCCCCTACCCCTCTCCTCCCTTCCATTGACGCCATCCGACAGCACCCCCCCCCCCCCGCACAGCGGCCCGACCTGCACCTTTTCCTCCTCTCCTGCTCCGGCCAGCGACGGTGGCCCGAGCTCTGGCCAGTAGCGATGGCGGCCCGACCTGCACCTTTCCCTCCTCTCCGGTCTGGAAGACCCCACCCCCCTCCTTTTTTCTCCTTTTTTGCAGTGCCGCACCACCCTTCCCAGCGCGATTCCGGCGAACCCGGCCCCCTTCTCAGCACATTTCCGGCGAACCCGACCTCGCCCGTCCGACGACCAGCAGCGACGAACTCAATCCTTTTTGCACAGAACCTCCGCGTTTCTCCGGCGTGGTCGTGAATCCCCTTGTCGGGTTCACGAGGGGTGTTTCAGGTCATGTCGGATCATGTCCCACCCTCTTCCGTCGAAGGCGAAGCAATTCAAATCACTTCGGATCATCTGTTGTTGTTCGCGAGGCGCGTTTGGTCTTGCCGCACATTTTGGTTCACCGCCACCATCCTAGGTAAGAGTTTCGTTATCGCACGTGCGTTTATTTTATTATCGTTATTGTGTTTTGAATTTCCATCTATTTTATTGGCAGTGCGGGTAATGTTTTTTGGATGCAATCTCGGCTTGCCGCGTGTTTTCAGGGTTTCCACCACCGTTCTAGGTGATGTTCTTCATCTATCGTCTTGTTGAACATTTTATTTATTTATTTATTTATTTATTTTTGGGTCACGTTTATGTCTCTGAGTCCCTGGCGTTTTGTTGGATGTGTGACGGTCTTCGGCGCACTCATTTTGGGTGTCGGAAGTTGTCACAGGGAGTCGAGGTCGTTTCCAAGTGCGTGCACTTTTATCGAAGTGCGTGCACGTGAGCAGGGTGTGGTTTGAGTTAAAAAGCTTGGTGTGACTATTATTTGAGGTAGGATTTTCCATCCCTTCTCTCTTTCCGAAGTTTTCCATAGGCACTTTCATGGGTTCATTTAGTTTATAAATTTTATTTTCACCCTTATAATCCTGATAGTTTATTTATTGCATTGTTTCTTTGGCAGTTAAAGGTGTTAAAAACAGCTTTGAAATAGTTCCTTGGTTATGTTTAGGTGCTCCCATGCCTTTGCTCCCAATATTAAACAATTTAATGCTTGTGTTTCCTTAACTAAATTTTTTATTATGTTTCACACCTCTAGTATGTTTATGGTTAACTTATGGTAGTGATTTACTGTTGAAATATTTTGTTAAAAATGGATCTTTGGATGCTTATATGTTTAAGCACCTGTCTATCCCTTGCCAATATGGTTGGAACTAACTACCTTTATCTTCAAATGGTACTATTGGACTTCTTGAGTGGTGTTTTCTAGTAGAAACATTTTATGGAACTTTTTTGTCCTATGTTGGTTAGTTTATGGAAATTAGTGTTTTTGTAGAAATGATTTTGAGTCTCTTTAAATTGGTATTTTTCTCGAATCCCTAGTTTTATACGAGGTTCTTGTTTTCAAAATGATGTGGGCCTCTGCGTGCGGTTCTTTAAATTGTTTTGAAAATAAATCCATGAGTATATGCCTGTTTGGCCTTTTTAAATACAAAAGTGGCATTTAGATTCGTTTTAGAAGAGCTTGTGCAATGTTTTCATAAAGGCATTTTATTATGTAAAATGAGAGGCCCGATTTACAACTCCAAGTGTTTGATAAAGTAGTTTTGATAACCGAATGATGTGACAGACTGGTTGGCACCTTGTATATTTGACATGTATGTATATATATAAGTATATGGGGCACTCCTTTATAGGGTAACCCTTCATGGGAGAACGTATAGGAAGCGTCCGTGTTTGGGGTAGGCAAGTGCGGTGAGATGAGTCCTGCGTGCGAGGTCCTTCCTACTTACATAGTATTATTATAACCACCATGGGTTCTTGGGCGTCTTTTAGATGATATAGTGACGGTTTCTGATCAACCTCGATTAGACAGGTTGGTACCCCCTGGATTTGTTGTTAGGCCAGGTGGGCTTTACCACTGGATTGGTCAGTTAGGGTTTCCAGTTGGTTATAGACTTAGGAGCTTCACCATATGTCGGCAGGTGGTTCTGAAACCGAGTACGTCCAGGAGTCTTCTAGGGATGTTTAGGATCACCCATGGTTGTTGAATTATTTACATTGTTTGTTTACTTTTTGTTGCATTGGTTTATTTTCAGTTGCACTTTTACTTGTTTCACTCTAGTCCAGCTTTGGTATTTTTCTGTTTTGGATTTCATTTATAAAATGGAAAATGATTTTGGAAATGTTGTGTAGCATGTGTTGGGTTTTTAAATGAGAATAACATGTTGCATATTTTAAAATGTGAAAACCCTACTTTCATATCTGTATTTCAAACTTGTGTCATTGGACTGTTTTGGAAAAGAGAATTGTTGGATTCAGTAGTTTATTCTTGGCATCCCTACTGAGCATTTCGGTGCTCACGACTATTATATCTTTCCAGTTGTAGGTTCAGTTTCTCATATAGGTTTCTGGTTCAGCTGCTCAGTGTTGGGGTAGTGTGGTTTTGAGTTGGGTGGTGACCTAGGAGGTCACAAGAAGGTATGTTCGACTTTTTTGTCTTTCCGCTACCAGTTCTTATCTTTATCCTCAGTTTGTTTATCTGTTTATCTTTTTTTCATGGGCTAAATCATTCCCAACAGTTTAATTTTGTTGCCCGACACTAGTTTCCATCCCGGGGGGATCGGGAACACCCCTTGGGACTTGCCGCGAGCCAGCTCGAGTGACCGGTTCAGGGTCGACCTGGGCTGGTTTATGACAATGAAAGATAACTTAGACGTCCCAAAGGACTTTTCACTCAAAGCCCCCAATGGATCAATAACATCTACCTCCTCTAAGAGTTACTTTCCCTTTACTCATACCTAAAAGAAGAAAATATACAAACACCCAAAGTAAAAGTTAGGGTGTGAGCTAAAAATCCCAATAGGGTCTCACCAAGTGTTCTATAATAATATTTCATAATAATTAACCAAAATATGCTTTCAATTTAAATAAAACAAGACATAGCGATGCAATTACATATTTAAAACAAAACATGTTTTTTATTCCAATTTGATGGAAAAGATTTTAAATATGTCTTAAAAACATTTTACATATTACAGTTTATATAAATAACTAGGCATGAGTAAAGCAATTTCACAAACGTTGGAATTTATAATAAAAAACATCATAATAAGAAATTCAATGTTTAATAAATTGGACAAGCTTAAAAGGAACCACCTACCTTTTATCATAGAAATAAACACCCACAATGAGACTTTCCAACAAGGACAAAGGTGCATAAGATCTAGGAACTCAACCTAGAATGAATATTCAACAACACAAATTTTAGATACATCAATACCAATATGATCTATCAAACCCTAAGGATGATAGAGAGAGATAAAATAATTGAATCCCTTGGAGAATGAGACTTTAAGGGTCACGGCGCGCTAGGGTTTCTCCCCTTATCGCTGACTCCTTCGTCTTAGGTTGCTGCAGTGACTCTTTTGGTGCTCAGCGAGTTCTGGCAGAGATTCCGTGGCTATGGTGGTGCTTCGTGGACTCGGTCGTCTCCTCATTTATATTGTTGCTAGCCTCTCTCCACCCATTTTCTTCTCTTTGTAAAGGGTCTCCCATGGAAGCGTAGTGTCGGGTCGTGACCGAGATTCCAGATCCAGCAGCCCAAGATCTCCACCTCGACTTCGGTGTGTGTTGTTGGTGCTTCGTCGTGGTCTTCGAGTGCGTAATGGGTGACAGTGACGGGATCTGAGCGGCGGGTCTCTAATTTTGCGTACTGATGATCCTCTTATGTTTTCTCTTTTTTTGTCGATTTGGTTTGAGTTTCATTGGATTTTGTTGTTTGCACGACGACGTTGGTTCTCCTGCTGGTTCCATTGCTGAGTCTGCGCGCTGCTGTTGGTTCTTTCTTTACTGAATCTGTGATCTGCGTTTTATGGTAACTCGGCTTACCGTGAGGATGATTCTCTTTGAAGGTTTTCGAAAATCACATTATTTGGTTTTTGGTTGACTATGTTCAGATGGAAGGAGGATGATTTCATTATGCTGGAAGTGATTGGAGTTGGTCTTGGTAGGTTGCGGTTAAGGGATTCTGCAATCAAGGTGTTGATGGAGGATGTTGAATTTGATTTGGTTCTAAGGTGTTGATTTGGTTTTTGAATTTTAAATTTTGAATTTGGATTTTGGATGTGTTTTCTAGACTTTGGATGGTTCAAGGTCTGTATATGGGTACCGGAAACCCAAAAACTGGCTTTTGAAAAGGAAAAAAATTATTTTCATCATAGAGAGAGAGATGGAAGTGATAGGGAGACTACTTACCCAAATTTATAGACTATGACCAAAATAATGATCAATCACCGAACAGATGATTCGGAGGGGTTGGAGACCACCAAAATCAACTAGATAAGCCTCTAGTTTGAGATCAAGAAAACCTAGAGAAAAGAAATAAGGATTTCATCCAAACTTCCTACTGAAAACCAACACTTATGATTTTACATAATGTGTATCCTAATTACATGTCATGTAATTATTGATTCCCATATACACCGAAAAACCTATTTCCTTTTATTAAAAATAAAATTTTCAATATTTACGCAACATGTAACCTTGAACGTTGTGTATCCAATTCATGGAATCTTCTAGGAGATGATTACACATCTTGTAATCCCATTACATGGCATGTAAATCCCCATAAGTCTACAGAACTATAGGTTTTTATGATGAAAATTACAAGAAATCCCAAACTTCACCATTACAGGTATCCTCCCAATTCCTTCTCGGCATTACTAAACTAGCGAAAAAGGAAAACAAAAACAAATTTTAAAACATACTTGATAGAAAGGTAATGGGGTGTTACACACCTTATATCCACAAAATGTCCTAACTTAAGTGAAAATATCTATTTTAATTAATCATAATCATTTATATTTAATTAAACAATTTTCAATTAAATTTACAACTTAATTAAATAAGAAATAAATTATTAGTAACTTATAGGGTTACATACACTCACAGAAACCTCGAGTAGTGAGGTGAAGTGTAATATCTTGATATTTTAAAAGAGCAATATGTTTGATAGTGTATACAACATGAAACACCAATCTTAAACAAACCAAGAAATATTAATATTTAAATGTTATGGTTATAACCTAGTTGTTAAATTGGAAGGTATGAAAAGGATTAACCAAATTATCAAATATATATAAAGGTCATACTTCATACAAATGTATTGATTAATTATTAGGAAAAAATCACTCAATTTTTCATCAAAGTCATTTTATGCTTCAAAAATATGTTTTCTTCAAAAATGGTTTTTATTATTTTTTGTGAGTGAATATCATAATTATTTTCTTGAAATTTTCAAGATTTTATTTGATAAAAATTACAGAATTTTTGAATTTATTGGGAAAAATAATCTTAGGATAAATTTTTTATAATTTTTTGAAAAGTTTTATTTTTCAATGAATGGTGAAAAATACTGATTTTAATTTAAAATTGTCTTTTATTTTCAAGTACTTAAAAATTCACATTATATTTTGGATTAGTTGTGAAATTTAATTATTCCATTTCTACTAAAAACAATCTATTATATGTTGTTATAATCAACATTATACTTGAATTTTGTATGAAAACATTTTTGTACTTAAAAATAAATTTTTCAAGAAA
Source organism: Viscum album (assembly GCA_963277665.1). Taxonomy (NCBI): domain Eukaryota; kingdom Viridiplantae; phylum Streptophyta; class Magnoliopsida; order Santalales; family Viscaceae; genus Viscum; species Viscum album. The sequence goes on from OY728161.1 coordinate 1,881,801,963, forward strand.
ATCTATTTTCATCACGTTTTATAGGTTTAATTTAAAATTGAATTACATCACTTCTATAATTTTAATTTGATAAAATAAATTCCATATTTTTAATCATAATAATTAAAATTATTTAATAATTTCAACTTAATTTTTATTCAATATGAATAATAACCAATAGAAATTTTTGTTACCACGGTAAATGTAAAATAGGTTAATTATGAATAAAACTTATGTGATAAGGTTTAAAATTAATTAAAACACTTTCCTTTATTCCATTAGATGATTCTATTTCATCAATAAAAAAAACTATAAACATGGCCTTTTTTGGTCATTTATCTTTGATTTTGACCTTTATAATATTTTATGTAAAGGATAAAGTCAAAAATATCACTCTCTTAATTTTAATATTTTTAATATTTTTAATATTTTTTAAAATAGAAAAAACAAATTATTTTTAGTTATAAATGGTTATTTTAATGATAACTTATTTTTTATCATTATAATTTATTTTTATTTTTTAGTGATGAAATAATTACCTTAAATTCTTACGCAGTGCTGACACAGTGTTTGTACAAGCAGTAGAAAAATCAAATAAATGATTTTAGAAACTCAAAAAGTAATATTGTTTAGGTGGGTTATAGTGTCCAATTAATTTTATATATCAATATAACATATTATGGTATATTTTAATGATTTATATTCAAAATTAATTACAATATTCTTGTATTTAAAGTCAAACTAAATGAATAGTGTCAAAAATGACATTAATGATATTTTATGATAAATAATATTTTATTAAATTATTTAAAAATTGTAAAAATATTTAAAGAGAAAATTATTGTTTAAAATGTTAAAAAAAGTCATAAATTTTACATTTATGATCCAATTTTCACCTTATAAGTAAAATTATAACCCATTAATATTAAAAAATCCATTACCGCAGTTTAGGTTAAAATTTGTTAACCAAGGGGTTAAACCAAAATATAAGGTTAAAAATCATATATAAACATGTATATATTTGATTTAATTATTATATTAATAATATATCCTTATCATATTTTAATTCATGTAATTTTAGAACCATTTTACATGATTTAGACACATATTATATTATAATATTTCAAGAATTTCTAAAAGTGCATCTTCCCTCCCTTATAAAAGGACACCCCTTATATCTTTCCTTTACACCAATTTGAGTCATATATATTATCCAGAATCTATAAAATTATCTTTTAAACTTCCCTATCCATTAATTAGAGGATTTTTCTTCTTAAAATGTAATTTCAATGGTCTTTAAGAAGGGATCTAAAGGAGGTCTATCGAAGAAGGGGTAATCATCCAACTAACCTTCAATTTATTTCTTCTTCTAGATCCTTAAAATATTATTAAAACATGTTGATATAATAACATAATTATATTATATATACTTAAATTTTATTATTACTATGGAAAAACCCTTTTTAATCTCCATTTCCATCCTATGGGGAATGAAAACATTGTTTGTGCGTACGTATGGACTACCACCTCCCCAAAATGATGTGTTTTGTTTTTCATCAATGTCTATCATGGCTATTTATAATCATATATTTAATATATATATATATATGACATTCATGACATAAATATAATTCTTTAAATATAATATATCATCTATTATCTTACTTTTCCATCCATAGAAAAATGATAACGTCGTTTGTGCATACATGTGGATTACCACTTCCACGAAGCGATGTGATTTTTTTATAACTAAATCACATGAATTTTATATATAATTTTATTTAAATAAAAAAACATAATTTTTATTACATAATTATAATTTTTAAAATATAAATAATATTTACCTTATTTCCATCATGTTCGCTAAAAAATGGAAATGTTACTCATGCGTAAGTATGGCCTACCGTCTCTATGATTGTAACGTAGTTCATTTTTTAAAACCATATTTCATGATTTGTTTTAAAAAGTATAATTTATATATAAAAATTATAATTATTTCATTATTATTATTCTATATATGATTTACTAATGACTAATTTGGCCATAGTCAACTTACCAAAGTCATTTTGGACATATGAGCCAAATATCATCAAAAAATTTGATGTGAACTTAATTGATTAAGTAATTAAATATAAAATTGTAATAAATAAATAAAAGGAATAAAAAACTTGAAAATTTTTATTAGGTAAATAAATAATTAACATAAGTTAATTATTCATGAATATAAAAAACGTATGTGATGAGTTGGACTCGAGGTAAGGGGAAATTTACCTTAAAAACCTCATTTCAAAATTTTTAACGATTTATTTTCTAAATTTATTCCATGTAAATATTCTTAAAATTAATATATGGATATGTTTATATATATAAATTAATTATAAAATACATTTTTTGACTCTTTTTACATTCATTGAAAGTTTTTTTTAAAAAAAATTACATATTTTATACAAAATGTTTTGACTTTCTTTAAAGAAAGAAAAAAGGAATGTTATATGTCAACATATACAACATCAACGGGATTTCCCACCACCATGACCAATATTTTATGTTTTTATTAATTTATAATATTTCATGTTTTCTTCAAAGAAAACCCCACATATATTTATTTTGTCTATTTTTGAAAATTGAGTTTAAAAGGAAAAGGATATATTAATATCCAAAAATGTTTTACTTATGGGTTCAAAAGTATATTTTTATGAGTTTGATGATGGAAATACAATATTTTATGTGTTTAATTAATTTTCTCATCCTTTTACATTATTTATGATGATGGGTGAGCTCGATATATCTCGTGATGATGGGTGAGTTAAATTTAGCTCATGACGTAAGGTGAGACTGATATAGCTCTCCAATGCATTGGGTAATGATTATGTTCTCTAGAGAATTATGTTGGAATTTGACTATATTGGTTATTCTAATTTTAAGGGTTCTTGTAATATTTCTATAACAATGATTTTCCAAGGTACCTATAGGAATTTCCTATTTCTTATGATGATTTATCAAGGAAATCATTTGATTACAAAAGGTAAGTTAATGATATTTTGTTTTATAGGAATTATTATGCCCTTTTAGGGAGAAAAGATATGTTTTTAAGGAAAAAACATGGATTCTCATGATTTTCTTAATAAACTATAATGAATATGATTTTTCCTTTATGTTATCTTATAAAGTTTTTTATGAAAAACTTTAGGCAGTAAAGATAATTTCATGAGTAATTAAATGATTATTTGAGCTAAGATTTTATTATGTTAAAGGAAAACTATCTTTTTTAAACTCATGGTTTTAAAATGGACTAATGGGTTTCCTTATTTATTTTTATATGTCCATTATAGATACTTTTGTTCTTATCCCATGTTTTTAAATGTTTTTCACAGGTTTTAGGGATGGGTAGGAACAAATAATAAGTCAAGTTAAAAATCGTAAAGATTTTTCTTAAAAGAAAATGTGTTTTGTTTTAAAATTCTTGTATTGTGATAAAAATTTATAATAATATAAAGTTTCAATATTTTAATGTATTGGTTTGTTATATAAAAGTTATAAACTAATTCTATGAAACCCTAAACAGGAAAAAATATTTGGAAATGCAGTAAAATGAATTCTTATTTAAAAATGAAATTATGGATTGAATAAGAATTGAGTCCTTATAGTTGGTATGAGAGCAAGGGATTATATAACATTATAGCTTAATATGTTATTTTATAATGAGTAAAAAATTCCCCTATAACCACAAAGTTTAGTATGTTATGGATAATTATAATAATTTGAGGGATTTGATAATAAATTAAATCAACTAAGATATAAAGGATTTTAAGGACTATAACACTATAAAATTTATATAGTATTGTATTTACCCTTATGGATTTTTTTCCTTTTAATAATTCATTTCATGCTTAAATGATGTTCTTTTAAATATATTAAGTATTATTTATCAATATTGAAGGAAATTGATCTTTCATAACCTTTTTATCCCTTCCATATGATTTGATCATCTCTATTGTTGTAAAATCCTATCCAAATGGTTTTAACGGCTTCTTAAGTATTCAAATCACCTGTAAGAAATTGTTTGACTTATCCAACACTTTTCCATTATTTTTCATGTTATTTTTTTTAAATCACAACTATTTTGTATCTCTTGAAAATGGAAATACCCCAAAGGACTTAACTATTTATTTTCTAGAAGTTGGGCATCATGCCGAAAGATAAAGGGCATAGGAGGAAAATTATGATGTTTGGATTTAAGGTATGAATTATTTTATTATATTTAAAGTATAAAGTTATATTTTGTTGATAATAATGAATCACAAGAACATAATTAATATCTTTGATTTGTATGAATTAATTATTAAGTAATAATATTACAAATCATGGTTAAAGTTTTAAGAAGGAAGTTCAACGAAGGATGTGTTTATGAATTTTGTTTTTAGAATTATGATGTAATAATATTTGATCAATGATATTTTGATATATTCTAAATGTTATGAGAATAATGAAACAATTAAGGATTATTATATAGTAGGTTTTATTTTCAAAATTTGTAAACATATGTTATATGAAATTTATGCCTTTGAAAATTTTTGTAACAAAAAGGTGATAATTTTTGGACACATGAATTTAAGTACATGTGATTGAGTGTTAAATAAACCTTTGTTTTAATATGTTATTTATGTTGAGGTAATAATAGTCGATTAATATTTTATTATTTTTTATAAAAATAATCTATATAAAAAACCATAAAGGTTAAAAATTGATTTGATGATTAATGTTATTTTTTAGAATATTCATCATATTTTTGGGAACATTATAAGGTCAACGGTGAAGTGTAAATATGATTATCACATAATTTTTTATATTTATAATGGAATTATATTAGTATAGTTTTATAAAAAGGATATCTCTTGGGCTAGGAGATAACCCATCACATCCAAAAAAACTGCGGTGTTTGAACCCACAACTGAAGGGCGACAAGGGTGGAACACTTATCACTGACCTACATGATGTTGTGGTTATTATGACATTTTTTTACAATGATTTGATATATAAATATTAATTTTATTTTGGGAAGGATATTATGTGATTAATTACTTTTGAACTTTTGGAAGGTAATTAATGATACTTTGGGAGATATTTATTGAGTTTTGATAGATTTTTGAGGTATATGTTACTCTTAAGTTTAACATGTAAAAAATTATTTGAGGAAGAATGACATTATATTTTGTGGAAATAATTTTAAAGGTATTAATGACCTTTAGAGTTCATATGATCTTTGATGTTGAGGTAATTATGGGTTGTTACAATTTGAAAAAATATGTTTTATTGTATAGATAAATATGGGATTGAAAAGTGATTTGGTGATTAAGTGATTAATTTTATTTTTGAAAATGATCACTATATTTTTTTGGGAACATTATATAATTAAGGTAAATATAATATTATTAGGTAATATGGGATTTTATTTGAGGAATAAAGGTTGAATTATATTTTGGAATTATATACAATTTTAATGTATCTTTATGGTGATTCAAGTTATTTATAGAAATGATAAGAATATTTTGGATATTATATGATTATGGAATATAAATTTTTATCATATATGAATTTATGAGTGACTAATATTGGTTAGAGATAAATGTTAAATTAATATCAGAAGAATTTGTGATCAAATAATTCTGATTTTAGGGTTTTGAACTTGGTCAGAAATATTTTGAAGAATTTCAAGGTTAGTTATTTGACAAATGATCTAAGGTGAACATTTGGTTTTATTATTGATTATTTTTAGATTAATTTTGTATTACACCATAATAAGTTTTATTAATTTTGGGAATTATCTTAACTTATGCAATCCATTTTGGTTTCGGTTAATGTCTAAAGATGTGATGAATAACTTGTTATCATTTTGTTGAATTATGTGATCCATTATAAGTTGATTATAGTGCTTTAGGAATGAATAATTCGTCCTAAATACTCATTATTTTTAGAAAAAAAGATAGATTGTCGTGAAAATTGATTAAAGGATGAAATTATAGTTATCAAGTATATTTTCTTATATTCTTATTTTAGATGGTAAAGGAAATACTCAACTCTAATAAAAAAGGATATTGAAATAAAATTAGAGTTACATTACATACATTTCTAATGAATTGATTGTTGTTTTCACATCACTTCGGTTTATGGTATTGTTTTCATTAACTTTCTCATGATAGTTCACTTTATTATGAGCAATGATATCTGTCACTATCCATCATTATTTAGACATTACTTTTCCTCCATATCCATATTTTCACCCCCACTAATTTTATATTATTTTTAAACCTAGTTATTTGTTAATATATATGACCTTTATATTTCTCTTTCCCTCTTTTCAAGAGGAAGTTTTATTAACTCTTTTTATGATGTGGGATTTCAATAAAATTATTTTCAAATGTCAAATCCTTGATTATAGAGCTCGAGTTAAAATTATGAAAACAAAATTTATTGAAGGGGGTAGAATGTAATATCCCAATATTTTAAAATAACACTATGTTTGATATCATATACATCATGCAACATCAATCATAAACAAATCATGAAATATTAATATTTAACTGATATGGTTATAACCTAGACATTAAATTGGAGGGTATAAATAATATTAAACACATTATTAAATACATATATATATATAAAGGTTTTACTCAATACAAATATATTGATCAATTCTTATGAAATAAGCACTCAATTTTTCAATAAAGTCGTTTTATGCTTCAATAATATGTTTTCTTCAAAAATGGTTTTTATTAATTTTTGTGAATGAATACTATAATTAATTTTTGGAACTTTTATAGATTTTATTTTATAAAAAATATATCATTTTTGAATTCATCATGTAAAATTATCTTAGGAGTAATTTTTTAGAATTTTCTAAAAAGTTTTATTTTTCAATGAGTAATGAAAATACGAATTTTTATTGAAAAATATATTTTCTTTTAAAGTTATTATAAAGTAAAATTATATTTTGGATTAGTTTTAAAATTTAATTAGTTCCTTTTTATTAAAATTAATCTAATAATTGTTATTTTAATCAATATTATACTTGAATTTTGTATACAAACATTTCTATACTTAAAAGGGGTTTTTTCTTAAAAAACGCTTTTCATAATGTTTTTTAGGTTTAATTTTAAGTTAAATTTTACCACTAATATGAATTTAATTTTATCAAATGGATTAAATATTTTTAATAATCATAATTAATATTAGGTAATAAATTTAACTTAATTTTTGGCCAATATGAATTGTAGCCATAGTAAATTTTTGTTACCATGGTAAAGGCTAGGTTAATTATGGTTAAAACTAATGTGATAAGGCTTAAAATTCATTCAAAAACTTTCTTTAATTTCATTGGATGACTCTATTTCGTCCAAAATAATCCAAAATTTGAAAATATAACCTTTTTTTATTTATCATTTATTCTGAAATTTATAATATTTTAAGTAAAGGATAATATCAAAAATATCACTCTCTAACTTTTAATATGTTTAACATTTTATGAAACATATAAAGAAAAATTATGTTCTATTATAAATAGTTATTTGAATCATAAATTATTTTTTATAATGATTATTTATTTTCTAATTTTAGTGACAAAATAATTATCTTAATTGCATACACAACACTAACACGGTGCTTGTGCTAACAGTAGAAAAACTAAGTAAATGATTTTAAAAACTCCATAAGTAGAATTTTTTGGGTGATTTATAGTATCCCATGAATTTTATATATCAATATAAAATATTAGTGTATGTTTTATTGGTTTATATTCAAAATCCATTACTATATTCTTGCCTTTAAAGTCAAACTAAATGAATAGTGTAAAAATGACATTAATGATATTTTATAATAAATAATATTTTATTAAATTATTTAAAAATCATAAAAATATTTAAAGATGACAATTATGATAATAAATGGTCAAAAATATCATCTATTTTCCATTTATTATACAATTCTTACTTTATAATATAAATTATTACCCTTTAATATTGAAAATGTCATTACAACAGTTAAGGTAAAAATTTGTTAACCAAGGGGTTAAACCAAAAATATAATATTTAAAATGATATATATACCTATATAAATTTGATTATATGATTATAATAAGACTTTATACTCATTATATCTGAATCCATATTACTATGAAACCATTTTACATGAGCTAGAAACATATTACATTATAATATTTCATTAATTTCCAAAAGTATCCCTTATATCCCTTATAAAAGGATACCCCTTATCTCGTTTCTTTACACCACATTGAGACATATATATGAACCAAAATATGAGCAATTATCTTATCAGATTCCCTATATACAAATTAGAGGTTTTTTTCTTCTTAAAATACCATTCTAAGGGTCCTTAAGAATGGATCTAAAGGAGGTCTACCGAAGAAGTGGCAATCGTCCAACCCAACCTCTTTCAATTTATTTCTTCTTATACATCCTTCAAATATTTTTAAACTATAATTATATAATAAAATAATTATCTCCTATATAATTAAATTATATTATTACTATAATGAAACACTTTTTCATCTTCTTTTCCATCCTATTGGGAAGAAAAACATTGTTTGCACGTATGTGTTGACTACCACCTCCACGAAGTAATGTGTTTCATTTTCCATCACCACCCCTAATAGATATTTATAATGATGTATTTAATATATATATATATATATTAAATTAATTACATAATTACCATTTTATAAAGATAATATATCCTATATTTTCTAACCTTTCTATCCATTCAAAAATGATAATGTCGTTCGTGCTTATGTGTGAATTACCACATCCATGAAGCAATGTGATTCTTTTTTCATAACAACATCACATGGATGATATATTTAAGTATATTTAAATAAATAATATTATATTTATTATATAATCATAATTTTTTAAGGACAAAATAATACTTTCTTTTCAATATGTTCGTTGAAATATGGAAACTTTACTCATGCATATGTACGACCAACCATCTCCATGATTATAACATAGTTAATTTTTCATAATAGTCTTTAATGGTTGGTTTTTAAAGTATAATTTATATAGAAAAATGATAATTATTTCTTTTTTATTATTCTATATATGATGAAATAATTAACTCTTTGACCATAGTCAACTTACATAAGTCATTTTGGACATATGAGTTGAATATCATCAAAGCATACAACATGAACTTAATTGATTAGGTAATTTTATATAACATGGTAATAAATAAAAATGAATAATAAACTTGAAAATATTCTTAATTAATTAAATAATTAATATAATTTTATTATTCATGAAGATAAATAATGTAAGTGATGAGTAGGACACAAGGTAAGGTTTATTTTACCTTAAACGCCTCATTTTAAATGTTTTAAAGATTTATTTTCTAAATATTTTTCTTCCATGTCCATATTCTTAAAATTATTTTATGGATGTATTTATATGGACATAAATTAATTATAAAAGAAATTTTATGTCACTTTTTACTTTCTTTCCAAGGTTTTTAAAATGAACCTTTTTCTATATTTTATATGGAACATTTTGAATTTCTTTACAAAAAACAAAAATAATGTTCTATTTTAATATATATGGTGTCAATATATTTTCCCACCTCCATAACCAATATTTAATGTTTGGATTCATTTATAATCTTATTTTTTTTCTTCAAAGAAAAAATCTTCTTCCCTTTGTTCTATTTATCCTTAAAATTTGGGTTTTAAAGGAATGGAATATAACAGTATCTGAAAATGTTTTTCTTATAGGTTCATAAGTATATTTTTATGCGTTTGATGATGAAAAGGAAAGATTTTATGTATTTAATACTTTTTATAGTTTTTGGAAAAAAAATATGACGATGGTTGAGAATAATATAACTCATGATGATGGGTGATCTCGATATAGCTCATGATAGTGAGTAATCCCAATATAGCTCTCTAATGTATTGGGTAATGATTATGTTCTACAGAGAATTATGTTGGAAGTTGACCATATTTGTTATTTCAATTATAATTAATCTTGTAAGGGTTCTATAGATATGATGTACTAAGGAACCTACAATATTTTTCTATGCTTTATAATTAGTTTTCATGTAGATAATTTGATTTAAAATAGTAAGCTAATGATATTTTGTTTTAAAGGAATGATTATTCCCTTTAGGGTAAAAAGGTATAGTTTTATAAAAAATATTTTTTTCATGTGTTCTCATGTTTTTTATAATAACACATAATGAATATTATTTTTCCTTAATGTTTTATTATAAATTTTTTTATGAAAAACTTTGGGTTGTAAAGATGATTTCATGAGTAAGTAAATGATTATTTGATCTCAAAGTTTATTTTGTTAAAGGTAAACTCTCTTTTATAAACTCATGGTTTTAGAATAGACTAATATATTTCTTTATTTCTTTTTAGGTTTTCCTTACTAAGATTTTTTTCCCCTCCCATATATTTAAATATTTTTCACATTGTGTAAAGATGAGTAGGAATAAAGAAAAATTCAATTTTAAAATTGAAAATATTTTTCATGGAAAAAAACATGTTTTTTTTAATTCTTATATTGTGATCAAATGGATACTAAGAGGAAGTTTTCAACAAGTAATTTATGGGTTTTTTATGTGAGAGTTATGACTTAATTCTATAAAACATTAAACCTGAAAAGATCTTTGGGAACATAGGAAAATGAATTCTTATATAAAAATAAAATTATGGATTGAATAAGGATCAAACCCTTATATGTAGTCCACTCTCAAAACACACCTGAACTTAAACATGAAAATCAATAATTATCACTTCTTATTCAATGTCCAATTTCATCAATTTTTTCCAAAAAAACTCATAAAAATCATATGGTGGAGCATATCCATTAAAACAACATGTGACGACATGAAGATGCCATATCAGGATAGCCTTTAGCAAAGTCATATGAAAGTCCCATCATTATTGGGTGATTCCACCATGATATGGGGGAATCAGCACTGAAACCATAAACTGGAGAACTGAAATCATGAGGAAACTAAGAGAAACTAAGAATATAATCCAATCCAGGGAGCGAGTCACCTTAAACACCAAAAAAATCATGATCAAAATGCCTCAAATCCAAGGAGAAACGAAGGAGGATGGAGGGAGGTTATGGGTGGGTGGGTGTGCGCATCAGGGAGAGAAGAAAGTATGAGGAGAGGTATAAAAATTTGAAGGTTAAAATAGGTCATTTACTATTTTTAAAGAACTAATTGTAAGGTTAATTGTATAATTTTCCCAAAACCATGCACCAGAGTAAAATCCCCTTCTAAAAACTCCAACTTCTATACGAAGCTTCTAATACTCACCTAAGCAGCTGAGGAACCTCTTAAGAAAATTTCCACATACAAAAACAAACTTTTAAGATGTTATAACTCCTATAATTTTGATATGAATCCTAATTTTTAAAATTAACCATGTTCTAAAAAATAAAAAATTCAAATTCTCTCTGAATTTCATAATCATCTAGACACAATGTATTACAATCTACCCACCATAGTAGTTTTTTTACTTTTAAAACCTCAACAGTCTTTAAACCATTAACCTTGACCTATCCTGGTCACTAATTCTTCACCATATCACTATATCACATCTTTGAATTCCAAAAGTGTTTCCACTACACAACTCCAAACATGAGGCCCATTATTCATTAAAACTTAATCCACCACTCGTAATAATTTCCAAATTCCTAGAAATAACTCCACAACAACCATCCATCCTGGTATATCATGGTGTCATTGATCAATTCAACTCTAGGATTATGGTACTCCCCCCTATAGACCTTAGATCATAAGGGACGATTCTAATCCATAGTGCTCTCCTCCATTGGAATTTCACATCAAAAAACATTTTCTGTAATGACCTAATGTTTTATCAAGGGAATTCTCTTTTTATAATTATTTATTCTATTATAATCACATAATATTACATATAGAACACAATAAAAACCTTATAAATAAATGAGTGAAATAAAAGGGTATTTCTTGAAGTTAAGGAATATATACCGATGAAATAGTTACTTAACCTTTGGAATAGTAATGTGACCCTTATGAATAGTAAACCAACCAATGTAATAGTAACATCACCAATGAAATCATAAATAAAATTTTTCTATCTTATAAGTGATAATATGGTATAATTATATCATAGTATAAGTAAATAGATATTTTAAAATTTATTAATAAAGTGTTGGTATTTTTGTAAGTTAAGTATATTTAATTAAAATTTTATGATTAATTTAATAAATTAAAAGAAAATTTATTTTCATAAAATGTATTCATAAATAATTATTTTTATGACTTATTATTATAATATAATTTTATGAGACCTTAAATAAATTTTCAAGGTGTTAGAAAGGTAGTTTTAATTTTAAAATTTGTATTTTTCAAGTAAATTATGATTTTAATTAAAAATTAAATTTCTAATATTTAGAAAATTATTTTCATAAAATAGAATTCATTTTAGGATTCTACATAGTGGAAATGGTTAGGGTGATTTTTTTGGATTTTTCTGAAATACTTAAATTTTCATGAATAGTGAAAAACGGTAATTTGCTGTATATATACATTATGAGTTAAATACACTATTCATAGCATCATTGATGATATAATCACCCTTGGTTAGAACTCACATGATATATTTATTTTTTTTGGTTACAATAATCAAAATTATTCATAGTCTTGAGTGAAAATATTAAACTAATGATTAAAATAATGGGAAACCCCTCCTCTCCTCAACTATAAATATCACCCCTCTTTACCTCTTCTCTTCACTTCTATAAAGCCTTATTTATTGTCTAAATTATAATAAAATATTCTCCCAAGATTCTCCCCACTTCTATAATCCCTTTTTCTCTTCAAAATACCAAAAACGAGGCTCTCAAGGAAGATATATTCAAGAGGTAAATTCCTCTTTTCATTTCTTTTATTTTCTTTCAAGTTCCTTTCTTTCTTTTTCTTTCCTCACCTCCTTTCATCCAATTGTTATGATAACTCCATTAACTTAAATTTACTTGAATTTTGTTATGATAATGTAATAATTCATCATCATGTCTCATTTACACCTCTTATTCTACTAGAAATGAAAACACCATCTGATATGTGTTAATTTTTCACATTCAAGGATAACAAGTATTCAATTTCTATTACCATCTTCAATTATGGTCATGAAACCGTTTTTATAGTTGAAAAAGACTATAATATATGTATTATATATTATTTAAGGTTTTATAATCTTTTGTACATGTGATATTAATTTATAAAGTAGAATGTGTTCGATGTGATCAAAAACTGTCAATTAACCAAAACAGCTATCATTGAAGTTTTATATAATGATTAATATTCACTCCAAATAACCAACTAAATTTTATAACCATGTAATATTATATATGTTAACTAATAACATAAAAATTCAATTCTATACAACCATTCTCATCTTATATGTTTATCCTCACATGTATATAAGTAAATCAATCATGAAAACCTAGGAAATAAATGCTCCCAAACAATGAAATTGAACCTCCTAACCCATAAGAAAGGTTATGAATGAACTTAATAAGCTTATAATAAATAAATTACATGAATAATAGGTTATGGAAATATTAATTATTGAATTTAATTTGATTATTCGGGTCAATAAGATGAAGTGAATAACACCTTCGGACTTAAGGTAAGGGATTCTACCTGAACCTCCATTATTCCTTCAGGTTGCTCTAACTTTATTTTTACCTAAATAAAGTTATATTTTAATTTTATGTAAATATTATAAATGTTTTTTACATGCTCCAAAATCATGTATCAAGTTCCATTCATCATTATCTTTCTGGGATATACATGTTTTTATGTGGTTCCCTCCTCTGTACTTCCCAATAAGCGAGCCCGTTTAAGGGAACTTCTTGAATTCTTACACAATTTCAAGTGAACTTTATCATATGTTTTAATCCACCATTGTTTTTATAAAATCAGTATTTTTATTATTAAACCCTTCTTGTCCCACTTCTAGTTTTATATATAATATTATGCCCTTTTCTATTTTAAATGCTCTTTAGTATTTTCCTTAAAACAGCACTAAAATGTTTTAATGCTAAAATTTCTTAAATAATATTTTTACATGTTATCACTTATGTTTGACATAACTTACCATGATATATACCCATTTTCCATTATGAATTTCTATGTATGTTCTAATTCCTTTCTTTTATGGACACTTTTATGATACGCCCATTTATTATGATTTATGACATGATTATGATACCCATTTCTTTCCATGGGTACCCCTATATTTATGTATGATTGATTATGTATGATTATTTATGTAGAAAACATATTCATGAAAATTTTAATATGGGTGCACCAATATAGTGCTCCAATGTATTGGGTAAATTTGAGTCTCATGAGACGTTATGTGCAATGGTCTTGGTGGTAAGCCTTGACTCATGCTACCATGTGCAACAGTCTTTGTGGTTAACCTCAAATTGTGCTTATCTATGTGCAATGAGCCTTGAATCTATCTAAATTCATGTTTTATGTTGCTGAAATGTTATTATGACTCCATGTTTATATGATCCTATGATTATATGTTATGATTTCATATGTTTCATGCCTTTTTATATCATTATTTTATGTCTTCTAACCCATGTGATAAAGATTTATTCTTATGTTTATTACCATACTGGTCTTTTTAGCTCATCCCTTTGTCTATGTTATCCCAAGTTTATCCTATAAATATGTTTCAGAATAATGGAAGTTATGAGATCTTTATGATGATTAAATAAATAAATGTTTTATTTAGTCAAATTTTATAAATTATATGTACCTAGTTGATAAAACACAATTTTATTGAATATTATATTGATAATAAATGAAATAATTTCCTCACATTATACTAAATATGTTAATTTATAGAATATTTGGGATTAGATCATTCATTTGAAAATTTTATGGAAATTCTAGTTTTACCCTTTTAAAATTCACTGTAGTATTTCGAGAATAAATATTTTTATGTAAATTATTTTGACTTGAAATTTTGTAACCGTGTTCCTGACTTAATTAGATACAAATTCTATTTAGGACATGGGAGCTGTATTGTGCATTTGAGTGGGGTAAATGGACCATGAAGACAAAGTTGGATTGAACTATCCGGATTGGACATCACTTTGCCATTTGGATCGTATCTTATTCATCTGAGATTGGATTAGGTCCAAAGTTTGATAGAAGATCTGGGACATGATTATGAACAAATAATCTTTCTAGAAGGCCAGTCAATTCATGCGTTTTAGAGGTCAACTATGTGGTGAAATTGGGATTAAACAATTTTTCCGAATTTCCCTTTCACACTTAAATAAATCATGTAACCCTAGCCCTCCCAAACTCTATTTAAAGGATATTTTCACACTTTGGGAGGGTTGGTTGAGTAATTGGAAAGTTTTTTTCGAAAGTGTGTCTCTTAGGAGACTCTCACAACTATTGGAAGAAGTAAGTCCTTGTGCATACATCTCTTCTAAGAAGACTCTCCTCTCCCACCTCCGCTTTGTATTTCTTTTCTTTCATGCTTGTATCATGAATTTTTCATCAATTAATCTTCTATGTTTTCAATTTTATTATTCTTATTCTTCTTCTTGGGATGGAATATAATAGTGGAGACTAGATTGGTTGTTCTCCAATCAATCCATTGCTTATGCAAAACATCTCCACAATGACAACTCCGCCCGTGGAAGTGTAATTTCTTTCATAGTTGATCTAATCCATAATCCCTTAATTTATTCATTTTTAATCCATAAACATATTTTAATTCATAAATTATGATCAATTAATTGAGTTTTAATTTCTATGTTACTCGATCGACTTGCATTTGACCGCGTGGTCGGGCTTGTGTAAATTGTGAGAGTGAAACTTAAACCGCAAACTCCAATCAACTTGGGATAGAATTATAGGGTTCAAGTATCATCCCAAACTCAATTAATTCTCCACTCCAGGGAGGAGATGCTTCCCTAATTGACCACTAAAAACAATTTTTCTTTTGGATCGCTATCAAAATAGGGTGTTTCGATTGGAGGTCCCAAAGTTAACCTAGGGCTCATTTTCACAAATTTGTGGTCTTGTTAATTTTTGTAGGGTTTGGTGGTTGAGAAGATTAGGTGATTATAATTTAATGAATTATAATCATATGGTATAATAATAAATGAATTATGAAGTGGGTAGACTAGATCAACTACATCTTCTCGTATAAGTATTTTTAAAGAAATTGTGTCTTTGATTGTTCCATTTCATTCGATTGTTTAGTGCATTATTTGAAAGTCAAAAAACCAAACCCCCACATCTTATGTTTCATTTGTATTCACTTATTTCCTTTTTTTCCAAGTCTATTAATGGTTGTTTAATTCACTTCCCCCTTGAGAGAATGACCTAGGTTAGCCATTGTGCTGCACTTAGTAAAATCACAAATAATTATTTTTGAGAGCATGTGCGATAACGCTCATAAAATTAGCATTGTTACCAGGAAGGAAAGTGTTTTATTCAACCAATTTTAGGTAAGTTATTTATTCTTATTTGTTATTTTGTTTCTCTTATTCTCATCCCTTTTCTTTTTAGTTCTTTCTTCCCCACCTATTTTTTTTCTCTTAGACCATCAATTGAAACCTAATTTAATGATATTGGTGTCCACTGCTTTTTGTTTCTATCTTTTCTATGATTTATGACACAATCCCATACTGAGGATATCATTGATCTAAACCCTAAGATTAAGCACAGCCTTAGGGATCGAATCAGATAGTATTAGTCTATAGGAAGTGTCGACATTTACCCAACTGGGGAATTCCTCCACTCTAGGAATTTTGAATTGGAAACTCTTAAAAAATAAATATTAAACAAGATACAATGGATGAAAATAACAAGAATGAGCTCAATATGACTATTTGATAGTTGGTTGCACCTGATATTAATTATCAACCTACATGCATTGCATATCCAACACTCGAATCGGACTTTGAGTTGAAATTTGGGTTAATTCACCTTCTTCCAAAGTTTCATGGATTATTTGGTGAGGATCCAAAAAAACATTTAAAAGAATTAAATTTGGTGTGATAAATAATAAAACCAAG
This sequence comes from Viscum album, assembly GCA_963277665.1. NCBI lineage: Eukaryota > Viridiplantae > Streptophyta > Magnoliopsida > Santalales > Viscaceae > Viscum > Viscum album. The sequence goes on from OY728161.1 coordinate 1,881,819,071, forward strand.
AAATGTCTTTGAAGATCAAATAAAATTTAGAGAATTCTCATTATCACTAGATGGAACTACTAAGGATTGGATGTATTATTTACAACCTGAAGATGTAACATGTTGAAACAATTTGAAATGTCTTTTCTTGCAGAGATTTTTTCCAGCATCAAGGACCACATCCACCCAAAAGGAAATCTCAGGGATCAAGAAAGCACATGGGGAGTCAATGTATGAGTATTGGGATAGATTTAAGAATTTGTGTGCAAGCTGCCCGCATCATTAAATCAGTGAGAAACTCCTCATCTAGTACTTATATAAAAGACTCACACCTATGGAGAGAATCATGGGGGATGCCTCAGCTGGAGGGGCATTTGTCGACAAAACACCAGTAGTTGCACATGCATTGATCAAAAAGATAGAACAAAACTCCCAACAATTTGGAAATTGAGGTACCCCACATGTTAGAGGAGTGCATCAGGTAAGTCCATCTTCTCTTGAAAGTCATTTGATTGATACCAAGTTTAATTGACAAATATGGTGAGACAGATTAATTTGGATCAAAATACATCCCAACCCCCTTCTTCAAGGCCTTGTAAAATTTGCACTGAGACAAGGCACCCAACTGACTATTGCCCCCAACTACAAGAAACATAAGATTGTGCAGCAGTATTTCCTAGGAGACCATTTCAGAAGAAACAACAACCATATTCCCAAAAGAAGTTTGATTCTTTTTCTCCAAAATACAACCAAGGGTGGAAGGATCAATTATACATTAGGTATGTCTCTGGACAATAATAAAGTCCCCCATTTCAACAAAACTTCCAACAGCCTCCACCTTACTAGTAGGGTTTCCAACAACCCCAAAGGAGATTTAAAGCCCAAGAATCAACAAGACAACAATGAGGGACTTTTCAACCAAAGTTAGATTCTAATATTGATGATCTTTTGAAACAAATTTTTCTTAATCAACAGAATGAGCTGAATAGTCAAGGTTGGGAGCTAAAGGAGCTGAAGACTCAAATGAGCTAGATTGCCACTGCCCTCCATGAACTGGTAAGTAAGAATTCCAGAAATCAACCTTCCCAACCTTCTCCAAATGCCAAGGGGAATGTTAGTGCCATCACATTGAGAAGTGGTAAGCAAATGAATGATACATATGTACCTACCATTCCACTAGGATTCACCTCAACTCTAGATAATCCCCATTCAAAACTAGTTGATGAGAAACCCAAGGAGAAAGATAAATGTGAGTAAAATATTAATGGTGTTACTCCTAAACCCCTTCCATTTCCCAAAAGGGTTGTTTAACCCAAGAATATGGTTGAATAGGAAATGAAAAAGGAGGTTTTGGACACATTCAATCATGTAGAGATAAACATTCCCTTGATCGAGGCCATTAAGAAAATCCGAAGGTATGAAAAAATTATTAAAAGAACTTTGTACCAATCGAAGAGGGCTCAAAGAAAATAAGAGGATCAATCTTGGAAGGAATGTGTTAGAACACATTACACCAACTCTAGAGATTCCAATAAATTTTAAGGATCCTGGGACATTCACTATCCCATGAACCATAGAGGAGTTACACTTTTTTTATGCTTTATGTGATTTAGGAGCATCTATAAATGTGATGCCTCACTCTGTATTCTCTTCTTTATATTTTGGGGAGTTGAAGCCCACAAGATTAGTGGTGCAGCTGGAGAATAGAGCTATATCATATCCAGTTGGAGTCCTTGAGGATGTACTTGTTAGGGTAAGAGACATGATCTTTCCAGCAGACTTCTTTGTTCTTAACATGGAGGATGATCATGTAAGTTCTCATGCTCTAATTATCTTAGGTAGGACCTTCCTCAAAACTGAAAAAACTATCATAAATTTCCATGAGGGTACACTTTCCATGGAGTTTGGAGATGAAGTTGTGATATTTAATATTACAGATTCCATGAATTACCTCTCAGAGGACCATTCTGCTTTTGTTATCTCTCATTTTGAACCACCAAATAAAAACCCATGGAATGTGATTGTCCTGTGATTAGGTATATTATGATCATTGGTTCTAGTTTAATGTCTAATAGAACTTCCACACCTATTTCAAATGAACAATATTCTCTTATATTTGGTTTTGAAATGGATTCATATTCTGATTTTGATCATGTGAACTCTAATTATGATATGGATGTTGAGTACACTGATGGATTTGATGAACTATTCTCTGATTTTGATGATATCTATTCTAATATTGATGCTCTTTGTGCACATATTTCAGTTCCTTAACTATCTTCATCCATACTACACCCCCCTATATTGGAACTTAATTTATTTCCACCTAATCTCAAATACCCATACATGTTTAGTGGTAAAATATTACCTATTATCATTGCTAACAATCTCTCTTTTGAACATGAAGAAAAAACTTTTGAAACTTTTAAGGGAGAACATCAGAGCAATTGGGTGGACCTTGGGTGACATATCAAGTATTAGCCCCTCCATGTGCATGCATAGGATTCTTTTGGAGGATGGGGCTAAACTAGTGAGGCATCCACATAGGAGACTCAATCCAACCCTTCTGGAAGTTGTTAAAAAAGAAGTTGAGAAATTTCTTGAGGCAGGTATAATCTTTCCCATTTCAGATTCTCAGTGGGTAAGTCCTATTCAGGTTGTTCCTAAGAAAAGTGGTGTTTCATTTGTTAAAAATGAGAAAGATGATTTAGTTCCAATGAGGGTGAAAAACAGTTGGCGTGTGTGTATTTATTATAGGAAACAAAATCAAACCTCTCATAAGGACCATTTCCCCCCTCCCATTTATTGATCAAATGCTCGAAAGACTAGCTAAGAAGACACATTATTGTTTCTTGGATGGATTTTTTGGATATTTTCAGGTTCTTATAGCTTTGTAGGATTAGGAGAAGACAACATTCACTTGTCCATTCAGCACATTTGCCTACCGAAGGATTCCATTTCAACTTTTCAATGCCCCAAGTACCTTCCAATGATGCATGGTGAGTATTTTTTCTAATTTTCTTGAGACCTGTATGGAGGTATTTATGGATGACTTTATAGTATATGGATCCTCATTTGATGAATGTCTAAATAGTTTGGGAAAGGTGTTGAATCATTGTATTGAGAAGAATATATTCTTGAACTTTGAAAAGTTTAATTTCATGGTAGATCATTGCATTTTCATAGGGAATGTAGTGTTAAAACATGGGATAGAGGTTGATAAATCTAAGGTAGATATCATTTCATCCTTACCCTATCCTTCATGTGTGCGTAATGTTAGATCTTTCATAGGTAATGAAGGGTATTATCGGCACTTCATCAAAGATTTTAGTAATATTTCTCTTCCTATGTTGTGATTACTTCAAAAGGATTCTGATTTTGTGTTTGATGATTCATGCAGGGTAGCATTTGATGAGCTGAAGAAGTGTCTGACCACTCCACCAATCATAAAACCCCCACAATGAGACATTCCTTTTGAGATTATGTGTAACACATCTAACTTTTCGGTTGGAGTTGTCTTATCCCAGAGGGTGGAGGGACATCCACGTGTGATTGCCTATGATTCGAGGACATTGGATTCAGCCCAATCAAACTACACAACCACGAAAAAAGAGTTTCTTGCTGTCATATTTTCTTTAGATAAATTCCGTTCATATTTATTGGGCTCTAAAGTAGTTTTTTTCTGACCATGCAGCTCTGAGGTACCTTTTGAAGAAGCCAAATGAAAATCCAAGACTTATCCGATGGATACTCCTTCTTCAATAATTAAATATTGAAATAAAGGGAAAGAAGGGGTCCAAAAACCTAGTATTAGACCACATGAGTAGGATTAATCACACACTAGAGGCTGACACCTTGGCCCAAGTACCACTTTGGGAAACTTTCCCCGATGAGCATTTTTATTCCATCTCAGGTACACATCCTTGGTATGCTAATTTAGTGAACTACCTTGTTGCATCTGAAATCCCTACAAATTTAAATAAATATCAAATTCAAAAATTAAAAAGTGAGTCTCAGTATTATGTGTGGCATGATCCATACCTCTAGCACATGTATAGTGATCAAGTTATTAGGATGTGTGTTCTTGATCATGAGTTTGAGTATGTTTTGCAATTCTATCATACACGTGCTTGTAGTGGACACTTTAGACACCAACGGACATCTAGGAAAGTTTTGGACTCTGAATTATATTGTCCTAGATTATTCCATGATGCACATGTGTTTTTTAAGTCATGCTCTCATTTCCAACACATGGGAAACATTTCTAAGAGACATGAGATTCCCCAATAACCCATACTATTCTATGATATTTTTGATGTGTGGGATGTTGATTTTATGGGTCCTTTTCCTAGTTCATTTGTTTTTTTGTACATTTTTTTCTGTTGATTATGTGTGTAAATGGGTGGAGGCTAAGGCCACTAGGACTGATGATTCTAATGTTGTAGTGGACTTTTTCAAGACACAATTTTTTGTAGGTTTGGAGTACCAAAGGCCATCATCAGTGACCAAGGGACACGCTTTTTCAATCAGAATTTGGATTCCATCCTTCAGAAGTATGGGGTGACACATAAAACTTTAACACCATACCACCCCCAAACAAATGGCCAAGATGAGGTTTTAAACAGTGAGTTGAAACAAATTTGGAGAAAACTATGCAGCCAGATAGGAAGGATTGTAGCAAATGATTGATGATGCGTTATGGGATTCTAGGATAGCATACAAGACACCCATTGGTATGTCCCCATTTCAAATTGTTTTTGGGAAAGCATGTCATCTCTCTATGGAAGTCGAGCATCAGGCTTATTGGGCTATAAAGAAATGAAACAGCTGGAATCCAAAGGAAGTTTCAAATTCAAGAGCATGAGGAGATTTGATTGTCTTCATATGAGAACTCAAGGCTCTATAAGGAAAGGTCAAAAGCATCTCATGATAGAATCATCTAACAAATTTAGTTTCATGTTGGAGAGAAAGTTATTCTATACAGTTCACGACTAAATCTGATGCCTGGTAAGTTGCATTCCATATGGTTAGGTCCTTATATTGTATCTAATGTTTTTATTTATGGTGTAGTGGATATCACACAAGAGGAAACTGGAATGATATTTACAGTCAATGGGAAATTTTTGAAGAAATACATTGAGGGACTTCCTATTGATGTAGTGGATTTCATCACACTGCATTACCCCACCATCACTTGATCATATCAGGCTGTTCCTAACCCTTTCACTTTTATATTATTTTTCCTATTTAAAATTCTTCTTTTAATGTTCACATATCATCTCATAGGGTCACATTGAGTTCAATGCAATGTTTTAAGTGTGGGGGAGGGGACAATATTTTAGGGTAGAAATTTAGGATTTTCATTTGTGTGTTTTGTGTGTATTTTCTATTAAGTTTTTGGTTAAAATTTTCAAAAAAAAACAAAATATATATATATATATATCATGTAAAATTCTCATGTGGAACATATGGAAAATGCATGTTTTCAAAATTCTTTGTTAGAATGATAATCATGAGTAAGATTTCATCATCAAGGGTTTATTTTTATAAAAATTGAAGTCATCGATGATATTATTGGTTATGTCATAATAAAACCTTTTATATTTTGACACCATTCATAGTGATTTTTGTTCATAGTAAATTGTGTCATTAATTTCCCCGCACATATTTTCATAAAATAATGACTTGTGAGTTTCTATTACCCAATTGAATGTGTATTTAGGGTAAGAAATTCTTTTCAACTTCTAACATGGTCTTTCCATACGTTCGTTTTTATTCTGATCATTTCCATTACTATACTAGATTGACCTATGCGTGTGAACCTAATATCTGACTGTTGTACAACCTAAAAAAATATACAAAAGAATATACATTAAAAAAACAAAAAACAATAAACATAAATAAAGAGGGGAGTGAAGAAATGTACAATATGTGGGGATATTTAGGTCGGGAGCTCATGGTTTGACTTCTGGGAATGCTTAAATGAGTGGGTTTTGGAATTTGATTACAAATGATGTTGAACAGGTTTGGTGGAATAGAATTAGGTAAGAATAAAAGTTTTTATTGAACTAAATATACTGGATAAATGGTGGGGATACAAGCTTGAAATGATTGGCACACACACATGTGGGGAATTAGTGGCATGGTAGACCCATGAATTATTTTTGCTCTGATTAGTGTTATTAATATCAGTGGATTTTTTTTATACAACCTATGAGAAAATGAATTTAAAATTTATTGATATTGACCCTTAATTGGATTCTTACTTTTCCTATTTTTCTACTATGTATTGTGGAATATGAACATGCATATCTTGTCACAATTTTTTGGAATACATGATATGAGGTTTTTCCTAGAAGTGCAAAAGGGTAATTGTGGGGGAGTTGATAAAACACAATTTTATTGAATATTTTATTGATAATAAATGAAATAAGTTTCTCACATTATGATAAATATGTTAATTTATAGAATATTTTGGATTATATCATTCATTTGAAAATTTGATGGAAATTCTAGTTTTACCCTTTTAAAATTTACTATAGTATTTTGGGAATAAATATTTTTATGTAAATTATTTTGAATTTAAATTTTGTAATTGTGTTTCTGAATTAATGAGATACAAATTCTATTTAGTATATGGGAGTTTTATCATGCATTGGAGTGGAGTAAATGGCCCATGAAGACAATGTTGGACTGAACTATCCATAATGGGCATCACTTTACCATTTGGGTCGTATCTTCTTCATCCGGGCTTGTATTGGGCCCAAATTTTGAGGTAATCTCGGGAACATGATTATAAACAAATAATTCTTCTATAAGGCCAGATAATTCATGATTTTGGGAGGTCAACTATGCAGTGAAAGTGGGATTAAACAATTTTTTCGAATTTCCCTTTCACACTTAAATAAATCATGTAACCCTATCCCTCAAAAAATTATTTAAATGATATTTTAACTCTTTGTAAGGTTTGATCAATAAATTGGTAAGGTTTTTCCGAAAGGGTGTCTCTTGGGAGCCCCTCAAAACTATTGGAAGAATTAAGTCCTTGTGCATACATCTCTTCCAAGAAGGCTCTCCCCTCCCACCTCCTCTTTGTATTTATTTTCTTTCATGCTTGTATCTTGAATTTTTATTCAATTAATCTTATGTGTTTTTCCGGTTTCTTGTTATTATTCTTCTTATTGGGCTGGAATATAACAGTGGATATGATATTGGTTGTTCCCCAATAAATCCATTGCTTATGAAAAATGTCTCCATAATGACAACTCCGCCCATGGAAGTGTGATTTCTTTCATAGTTGATCAAAACCATACTCCCTTAATTTATTCATTTTTAATCCATAAACATATTTTAATTAATAAATTTTGATCAATTAATTGAGTTTTAATTTCTATGTTACTCGATTGACTTGTATTTGACCGCGTGGTCGGGATTGTGTAAATCGTGAGAGTGAAACTTAAACCGCAAACTCCAATCAACTTGGGATAAAATTGTAGGGTTCAAGTCTCATCCCAAACTCAATTAATTATCCACTATAGAGAGTAGATTATTCCCAAATTGACCACTAACCACAAATTGTCTTTTGGATCGCTATCAAAGTAGGGTGCTGTGATTGGAGGTCTCGAAGTTAACCTAGGGATCATTTTCACAAATTTGTGGTCTTGTTAATTTCTGTAGGGTTCAAGGGTTGACAAGGTTAGGGGATTACAATTGAATGAATTATAATCATATGGGATAATAATAAATGAATAATTAAGTGTTCATATTAGATCAAATACATCTTCTCATATAAGTATTTTTGAAGAAATTGTGTCTTTGATTCTTCCATCTCATTCGCTTGTTTTGTGTATTGTCTGAAAGTCACAAAACCAAACCCCCACATCTTGTGTTTCACTTGTCTTAGCTTATTTACTTATTATTTTTTTGTTTTCTTCAAGACTATTAAGGGTTGTTTAATTCACTTCCTCCTTGAGAGAATGACCTAGGTCAGCCATTGTGCTTCACTTAGTAAAATCACAAATAATTATTTTTGAGAGTGCGTGCGATAACGCTAATCACTAGTCTTCCAAGACTCTAGACATTATGATACTTGGATTTTAATTTGAAGTTGTATTATACTTAAAATCATGAAATGATATGTGTAAAATGATGGGTCACTATAGTTGGTATTAGAGGATGGTCTAGTTATTTTTGGAGATTATGAATAGAGCACTTTAGTAAGAACCTTAGGGATGAGACAAAGTGTAAGAAAACATTCCTAAATTTTTGTAAGTATAGAGTAATTGGTTTATCAAGAAAATACATCCCTATATAGATATGAACAAGTAGAGGTGGATCTGGAATAATTGTATCTAGAGTTAAAACCTAAAAACACTGCTTTAATCTAAGCTAAAATGGGAATTGGTGCATGAAAACAGGCCTTGTTGTACTCCTAGTTTGACACTCCCAGGGGATATGCTTTGGTAAATTCATAAGATTAGTACAAACCATTATTAAGGGAAAAAATAATCCCATAATAATAAATGTGATGAAACAGATCATGGGTTACCTAGATTGAAACCTAGGGAATCACAAGTTAGGATATAATTTTCCTTTAAGAGTTTATCATTTTATGTTTAAAGCTTACCTTTTATGCTTATTATCTAAGTATTAAATCCCCCTAATTGTACATTCTTTTTCTTAGTTAATGGTGGAAAATAGAATAACTCTTTCCAACAATAAATGTGATAGAAAATGTGATGATTTCCTTCATGATATTCCTGATGTGATGGGAACAGGTGCTCAAAACTTTATGACAGTACTTGCTTAGCTGGATAAAGTTATGAATAATAACTTGAATCATGTGGAACATCCTCCTCCTCCAAGGAAAGATCAAGTTTCTGTATAATCCTTCATATGAAAATGGACTCCCATGTTTAGTGGATCTTTTGATTCCCTCCTCACAGAATAGTGGATTAACTCCATTGAAAATATATTCTATGTCCTCCAGTGCTCAGAAGAAAAGAAATTCGTACTGGTGGTCTTTCATTTTGATGGGTAAGATGATCTGTGGTGGACACTGATAAAGAATACAAATTCCTAGGAGGAAATTGATTCCATGTATTGGGAGGAATTTAAGGAAATGTTTTTCAATAAATATTTTCCACAAACCCTCCGTCTCAAGATAGAAAGAGAGTTCCTCAGACTTAAGCAGAAGGATGATGAGTCCATCAGAGCGTATAAAGAAAACTTCACAAGGCTTGAAAGATATGCCTCTAGAATTTTCATGAACACCTAAATCAGGGTGTATCGCTTATTTAGTGGACTAAAGCTGAGCCTATGAAAAGTGTTGGCAATTCGATACTTCGACAGTTATGAGGAGATTATCCGTTGTACCCCCAAAGTTGAAATAGAGATCAAATACTCTCAATGGTCTCATGGGCTTGGTGACAAAAAGTGGAAAATGGAGTCTAATATGGGTGGTTCAGAAAATAAATCCCATGATGGAAAGAAGATCGAATGTCCCATGTGTCAAAATTGTGGGAAGAATCATCCTAGGAACTATCTAAAGGGAAATAGAAATTTCTTCAAATGTGGAAGAATGGGACATGTATCTAAAAAATGTTAAAGGGATATGAATAATCCCACTAATATGGAAGAATAAAGGAAGGTTCATATCAACACTCATCCTATAGTAAAATGTTACAACTACAAGGAACATGGGAATTATGAAAAAAAATTCCCTAAGCTAAGGGTTTTCGGAGGCAATCAATAACATACTCCAAAGAAACAGAGGAGGGATTATGCTATCACTATTGCTGAGGTGCAGCTGGAAAATGATGCGGTGATAGGTATGCTAGTTATTCATTCAATAATAGTGAACATACTATTTGATTCTAGTTCTACTCATTCTTTCATATCTTGGAAGTTTAGTAGAACTATTCAAACACCACCTTAAAATTTAAAGATTGGGTTATTTGTGATAATAGAAAATGGGGAAATTATTGCATACAAAGTATATAACTCCTCCCTAGTTAAATTTTGTGGAATGAACCTCCCATAAAGTCTCTTAATAATTTATTTAGTGAAGTTTGATGTTATCTTTGGCATAGATTGCCTATCTTTACACAAATCCAACATTAACTGTCGGGAAAGGGAGATCACTCTTAGCATCCAAAAGAGTCCTACAATTCTTGATAGGTGTAAGGAGGAAGATGAATATCCTTTAGAATCATTATCTCAAGTGTGGATATTACTGCCTTATGAGAAAGCATGTCTAGCTAAAATGATTGAGATAAAGGATAGAATCATGCTTGAAGACATGCCTATTGTAAGGGAATACACTGATGTGTTTATCGAAGAATTGTTTGGTCTTCCTCCTAATCGATAGGTTGAGTTATCAATTGAACTTATTCCTGGATCTATAACTATATCAAATACACCTTATAGAATGGCCACCTTTGAGATGGAAGAGATGAAGAAGCGGTTACAGGGGAATATAGACGAGGGTTTTATACTCCCGAGTGCTTCACCTTGGGAAGCACCAATCCTATTCATTAAGAAGAATGATGGTTCAATGCTCCTATACATTAATTATAATTATATCAATAAAATCACGATAAAGAACAATTATCCTCTACCTCGGATAGATGAATTGTTCAATCAGTATCACGGGGATAGTTATTTCTCTAAGGTGGACCTTTGGTTGGGATATCACCAATTAAAGTTATGAAAGGAAGATATTCCCAAGGCTACCTTTTGAATGAGATATGGACACTATGAGTTCATAGTGATTCCCTTAAAGATCACTAATGCTCTAGAAATTTTCATGGATCTTGGTTGTGCCCAAATTTACCCTACTGGTAAAAAGCGGTTGATGTAGTACATGTAGGGGTCGAGTCCACAGGGACCGAAGAAGTAACCTTGATACGTTTTGATTTGGTGAAGGATGGGCTATGAAGTAGCCAACTTTGGTTTTGATTTTGGATGGTTTTAAAGAACACTAAGAAACCTAATTGAATTCAATTCAAAGAAAATGGGTTGATCTTAGGATTATTCTTGGGGTGGATTGAATGAATTTTACTTCTTTAGACAATTTTGGTATTATTAATTCTTGATGAATCCATTCTTCAAAAATAACACTACCTTCATCATTTTCTGGTTTGGTGCTTACTAAACACAATTACTAATCCCCTATACACTTAGAGAACCAATTTCATGATATCTCCAAGGTATATGGTCATTTAGTAATTGAATTTAGTTTGCTCAAACACAGTAAATATGATGAGTAGAAATAACTGAAGAATGGATGTCTTAAATTAATTATCCAATTAACAACAATTCGTTCATAAAATAACATTCAATCCAGACTTTTCATCCTCCTAAGATCAACCCATTAAAGGGTTATCCCTCCATTGATGGTATACTCTCAATGTTGGGCGGAATATGGCTTACAAGAATTGGATTGAAGAAATTAAAATCGCGGAAATAACGAGCACTCCTCCGTGTGTGTGAATGAAATTCACACCTATGTGTGAACTAATTCACCACAATGCATATATATCACTATGATTTGTGAAAATTTAGTTTTAATAAATTAATGGAAAATATAGAAGATAAATATGTTGATTAAGAACAAAAAAAACTTACATGGAAATTGAAAACATTACAAAGGAACTTTTGCAGCATAACCTTACAATGAAACAAGCAACAAAAGATGATAAGAAAAATATCCACCTCTATTCCCTTCACCACTATCTCTTTATATAGGCATATTATGAGCCTTAGGTCCATCTCCCAACAATTAATTCACCCCCAAACAATTAATAGAGTCAAAAGTAGTGTGAATAATCAAAAGGAAATTGACGTTTCGAAGTTGACCCAGAAAACTGTCAAGATTCGTCCACCATATTGATGTGTGAATTAGTAATTAAAGAAGGACGAATCCAGAGGGTTTTTAGAAGAGAAATATCTTTTTCCATATGTACTATATTATCTGTAAACAATTCAGGAAATTTAGCTCAGTCGTTTGGAAGTTATGGTCGAAATGGTGTGACGGATTTCTGTGCATTAATGTCGGGTCCACCATTTAAATCTCAACTTCAGATCCCTTTATCATCATGAAAACATCCGATTTAGCTCCAGAAACAGTTGAATAAAATTATCCTCATATTTTTATCTTTCTTCTGTATAAATTTTAGCATCATTGGGCTTATTTTTTGGGCCCCACATTTGTTTGATGGGCCTTAGGCCCATTATGCTTTTTCCAGCAAGTTTCTGCATTCAGGTGCAAAAATATCCATCATCACTTGTGATTCATCCATCAGACCTAAAAGAAAAAATGTTACAAATAAAGTTATGAATCATATACCAAAATATCAAATTAAAATTACGAATATTATAATTTCCACAATCAAATTATTGAGTGGGCCCAAATTGACACTTTAAGCATGAATTGCACAATGATGGGAAATGAAGTTCAATTTCTGAATTGGAATAAAATTGATGTTTATGAACTTTTAAAAACATTAATATTAAGATATTAACAATGAATATTATCCACTTTCAGTGACTAATCACAACCCCAACTTGATTTTTTCTAGTCCCGAGAAAAATATATTACAAATATGAAATTCAAATCCCCTTTTCCAAAAACATTTTAATACACATTTCTCACCCAAAGACCTCATACCAAAAAAAAATATGAAACCCATCAAAATCATTTAAAACAGGCTAGGTTCATAAGCATATCCCAAGCCCAAGCTCATTCCTTTGTTCAAATTCATCACTACATTTCATCCAATTTCAATTAAGCATGATAAAGTGTTGTGCATCACAAAAAGATATGGGGCCCATTTTATTGTTCAAGGGAAAAAAATGGAAGCGCTAGGTGGGAATCACATTAAACCTTAAGATGAATATCCAATTTTTTTTTTGTTTTTTTTTTGTTTTTTTAACCACAATAGATATGAAAAGACTAACCCTGGGCAAGACAACTATGGAGTCGTGATCCCCAAGTTCCAGATGCCACACATATTGTCAATTCCATTCTCTATAATAGAGATATAAAGCCTAACTCCAGGCAAGACAACTATGGAGTCACGATCCCCAAGTGTCGGACGCCACACATTTGGACAAAACATTGCTCTATGTGGTCATTATTTTTTTTCAATTATTTTTTGTTTTTTTTAGATACTCAAATTAAACTAAAAGTGACCCCAAAACCCTATGCTATAATGAAAGGGACCCAAGAACTCAAATTTACACCCACGATCCAGTAGACGTGAATTGTGGAATTTTTATTAAGAGGATGAAAATGTAAACTTTGAAAAATCACATTAGACAACCGCACTTTCCAAAAACTATGCTCATGAACTTAAACATTCATTAAAATCAGAATCAAGGCATCCAAATTTTTCTATATACAATTTCATATTTGGAAATGTGTGTTATCATGTTCAAGGTTAATGGAATTTTTTCTTTCCATGCATGTTTTTATTCACAAAAAAAATCATTTTTTATCTCCCCCCAACTTAGAATAACACTGTCCTCAGTGTTTAAAGAAATGAAAAGTTATAAGGGGGTAGGAGAGGAGTTCAAAGATGAAATTGAGAATGATAAAAATGGAACAAAATCACCTGGTTTTTGAAGTTTAAGTTCATGATGCTCTAGATTACTCCTTTGATCTCTTGGGGGATGTAGGCACCTCCTTGATTCAACATGTATCACCCAAAATAGTTCCCGAACCATACAAAGAAGAACAAAGCAGAAAAAACAAACAACACAACGATTTATTTAATTCCAAGTACCATCATTTTTATGGTTTTCCATGTTTTTTTAATTAAAACTAATGATACATTGTCTTCTTTTAAATTTCTGGGTAAGGTATTACTCAGGGATCACACCGCGTGACATAGATGAATACGGTGCTCCCCTTTCATACCCATCCATACTCATAAAAGAAGAACAGTTCAAGAGTTTAATTTTTTTTAACCTACAAAAACATAAATAAAATAAAATAAACTAATGATAAATTGTCTTCTTTATATTTTCTGGGTAAGGTATTACTCATGGATCACACCGCGTGACACGGATGAATACGGTGCTCCCCTTTCATACCCATCCTTACTCATAAAAGAAGAACAGGTCAACAGTCTATATAAAAAAAATAAAAAAATGAAGCAGAAGGAAACAAAGGATGATTCACAGTGATTGGAAACATGAAAACCATAGGTTTCCTCCCGTGCAGTGCTTTCATTTAACGTCGTTAGCCCGACTTGTACCCTAAATATATCAATTTTTCTATGGTTCATATGTTGGATCAATTAACTCCTCCTTGGTTTCTTGTTTATTAAATGATTTAATGAATGGTTTTAACCTATGACCATTGACTTTGAAGACATGACCACTTGTGGGATCCTGAATCTCTATTTCCCCATGAGGGTACACATGATGCACTAGGTATGGACGAGACCATCTGGACCTTATTTTTCCTGGGTGTAGATGAAGTTTTGAACTATACAAGAGCACAAATTTTCCCAGTTCAAAGTGTTTGACATTGATATTCCTAGATTGGTAGGCTTGAACTTTAGATTTATTGATCCTTGAATTTTCATAAGCCTCCATCCTAATTTCCTCTAGTTCATTAAGATCTAATTTCCTTTTTGTTTCAGCCAATGAAATGTCAAAGTTCATTTTTTTTATTGCCCAAAAGGCCTTATGCTCAATTTCAACAGGTAAATGACATGCTTTTCCATAAACCAATCTATACGGTGACATGCCTAGGATAGTTTTGAAAGTAGTTTGATATGCCCAAAGGGAATCTAAGAGTTTCTCGGACCAATCTTTCCTAGAGGGATTGACAGTTTTTTCAAGAATTTGCTTAATTTCTCTATTTTCCAACTCATCTTGACCGTTGGTTTGAGGATGGTATGCAGTGGAAACTATATGAGTAATACCATACTTAGACATGAGTGAAGAGAATGGGCGGTTGTAGAAATGGGTTCTACGATCAATGATTGTAGCCCTAGGAATTCCAAATCAAGAAAATATATGCTCTTTCAGAAATCAAATCACAACATGGTGGTTATTGGACTTGGTGGGAATGGCTTCAACCCATTTTGAGACATAATAAATAGCTAAGAGGATATAGAAGTATCCCTTAGAGTTTGGAAAGGGTCTCATGAAATCAATTCCCCAACAGTCAAAGATTTCAACGACCAGAATGGGAGTGAGGGGCATTTGATTCCTTTTGGTAATGGATCCTAATTTCTGACATTGAGGATAACTTTTGAAGAATTGGAAGTAATCCTTAGTGAGGTTCGGCTAGTAGAAACCACTTTGGAGGACCTTTTCAGTGGTTTTCCTTGTAGAAAAGTGTCCTCCACATGCCTCTCCATGACAAAATTTTAGAATGGACTCTGGATCAGACTCAGGAATACATCTCTTGATGATTTGATCAGGATAGAACTTGAAGAGGTAAGGATCATCAAACACATAGTGTTTGACATCAGAAAGGAATTTCCTCTTAGCTTGGGTCCCCAGGAATTTTGGAATGTCACCCGTCACCAAATGGTTTGCTATGTCAGCATACCAAGGGCAATCACTCACTAAATAGAGGTGCTCATCGGGAAATGAATCAGACACAGAGAGGTGGTGTGAGTTGTCTTTGAATTCCATCCTAGAGAGGTGATCATATATAATATTTTCAACGCCCTTTTTATCCTTAATGGTTAAATCGAACTCTTGAAGAAGAATGACCCACATAATCAATCTAGCCTTGGCATCTTGTTTTTGGAAAAGGTATTTTAGGGCTGAATGGTCAGGGAAGATAATGATGGGTGATCCTAAGAGATAAGACCTGAATTTCTCTAAGGCAAAGACAACAGCAAGCAACTCTTTCTTAGTTTTGGTGTAGTTTAATTGTGCATCATTTAAATATTTTCTTGCATAATCAATGACACATGGAGTTTTCTCACACCGTTGTACTAAGACTACTCCTATAGCGAAGTCACTTGCATCACACGTGAGCTCGAAAAAAAGTTTCCAATTTGGAGATTGCATGATAGGTGGAGATATAAGAGTTGACTTGAGTGTAGAGAATGATTCCTCACAACTTTTTGTCCATAAAAATGGAGCATCTTTTACCAATAGAGAACAAAGTGGTCGAGAAATAGAGCTGAAATTCCTAATGAACCTTCTATAAAAACCAGCATGTCCTAAGAAGGACCTCACTTCCTTAACAGTTTTAGGAGAGGGAAGGTGACGAATGATGTCAAACTTAGCTTTATCAACTTCAATCCCTCTACCAGATACCAGATGACCTAGAACAAGTCCTTCCCTTACCATGAAATGGCATTTTTCCCAATTTAGAATGAGATTCTTATCCTCGCACCTTGACAAAACCTTTTCAACATTTATAAGGAATCCCTCAAAATTATCCCCAAATATAGATAAGTCATCCATGAAGACCTCTAAAAAATCACCCACCATATCCGAGAATATTCCCATCATGCACTGCTGGAAGGTACCGGGGGCATTACATAACCCAAAGGGCATGCGCTTGAAGGAAAAAGTGTCGAATGGAAAAGTGAAGGTTGTTTTTCCTTGATCCTCTAAGAAGACTTTGATTTGATTATACCCTGAGAATCCATCTAGGAAGTAATATAATTGATGACCCGCCACTCACTCGAGGACTTGATCAATAAAGGGTAAGGGGAAATGGTCTTTCTTGGTACAAGAGTTGAGCTTCCTATAGTCAATACAAACTCTCCATCCACTAATGACCCTTGTTGGAAGCATCTCTCTATCCTTGTTGGTTATTATTGTGATTCCAAACTTCTTTAAAACCACATGGATTGGGCTAACCCACTCACTCTTAGCTATAGGATAGATGATACCAGCTTTTAACAATTTTAAAAGTTCTTTTCTCACTACTTCCATGAGATTAGGATTGAGTCACCTCTGAGGTTGACAACATGGCTTTGACTCAGATTTAAGAATAATTCTATGAGTCCCGATAAGTGGTATAATCCCAGGAATATCAGATAGGGTCCATCCAATGGCTTTCTTGTGTCTCCTAAGGACATCTAGAAGCATCCTCTCATGATCAGCTTCAAGAGAGGAAGAAATGACAACAGGAAAGGATGGATTTTCCCCTAAGAATGCATACTTTAGTGATGAAGGTGAGACTTTAAATTCAAGATCATATTGGTCATGACTTTCCAAGAAAGGATGAGACTTTGTATTGAACTTAGTTTCTTTGTTCAGATTTCTTGACAAAAATTGGTTCCTTGTGAACAGAATTTTCATCCACTAAATTTTCCAGAGTAGTGTCATGAATGGATATGGACTCAATGTTATTGATTTCAACCATGGTATCATTGATTGGTGATTCTATAAATTCATCAATAGAGCTGTCTAAAATAGATTCAATCCAAGGTGACAAATTTCCCTCATGTGAATAAAGAAAATCAATCTCTTCTTGACTTAACCATCCTTCGGTAATTCCTTGGTGTTTATTGAGTTCGTTATCAACACTACCAATCCAATTAACCTCATGGATCTCTTCATCATCCTCAATTTGAGAGTTTTTATTGTAGATGTTCAAGTCTAGACTCATGTTTCCAAAGGTGATGGTCATGTTCCCATTTCGGACTCGGATAACAGAGTTGATTGTTGCAAGGAAGGGATGACCAAGGATGATTGGGGTTTGCTCCCTAGGACCTAATATTGGGTGATTGTCCAGAACAATGAATTTAGCTGGGTAAATAAAATTTTCAACTTTCACCAAAACATCTTTTAAGATCCCCTTTGGAACTCGAACACTATGATCAGCAAGTTGAAGAGTGACAGATGTGGGTTGGAGTTATTCAAGCCCTAACTGACAATACATGGCATAAGGAATGAGGTTCACAGTGGCACCTAGATCACACAAGGCTTTGACAACTTTATTCTCTCCTAGTTCAACATTTATGTAAGGGCATCCTAGGTCTTTCAACTTAGGAGGAATGGTCCCTTGAATGGTGGTACTCAAATTAGCATCCAAAAGGACTTGGTTTTTATGTGAAAATTTTCTTTTAAAAGTGCACAAGTCCTTAAGGTACTTTGAGTAGGAAGGTATGGTTTGGATGGAATCAAGAAGGGGAATGTTCAAATTGACTTGTGAGAAGATTTCCCTCAATGTATCACTCAATTCAAGCTTAGTTTTCCCCCTCATGCGTTGAGGAAATGGTGCAGGTTGTTGAGTTGTTTGTTGAAGTTTTGTTTCATTCACATTGTTATCAGTTTCTTCAGTTTGATCTTGTGGTTCATTTTAATTTTCATTAGAGTTTGAAGCTTCACATGGTTTCTGACTTATTTGTTCGGGTTTTTCAATTTATTTCTCACTTCTTAAAACTGTCACAGCCTTTAGTTGTTTGTGAGTTGTTTGAGTGAAACTTGTCTCTCCCCTTGATGTTTGTTGTGGAATGGCCTGTATGGTAATGGGTGCCTTTCCAGTTTTGATGTTTTTAAGTTCTTGTTTAATGGATGAGAATTCTGAGTTCATTTTGTCCATTTGTTTGCACAGTTGTTCTAGTAGTCTTTGTGGAACAATTTGGGTTGGTGCTTGAGCTTGTGGGTTTATCCCCAGAGGATACTTTGGTTGTTGGATAGGTTGTTGAATGGGTTGTTGATATTGTACATGAGGATGTTGGAATTGGACCGGTTGTGGTTGGAACTGATTATGAGGTTGAAAGTTTTGTTGAGGGTATGAGTTGATACATTTTTGTTGTGTTGGTTATTGATTGTCCTTCCAATGAAATCCGGGATGGTCATTATACCTTAGATTGAAGGTGTTTGTGAATTGTGGCTTTTGAAAGTTCATTGCATTAACTTCTTCTAGTGTTCCTCTTAAAAGAACATCCTTAATAGAAGTAATAGTTGTAAAATTATCAGTCTTGTGGTCATGTTTGTCACAAATTATACAAACAAGCTCAATAGTTTAGGTTTTGTGGACCTTCCTAAGATCAATCTCCTCAACTTTCCTTATGAGTGCAGCAAGTTTTGGTCTAAGGTTTTCTTCTTCTCCAAGATTATACATTCCAATAGATTTGGGTGGCTTCTCATAGTATGGTGATGTTCCCCATGTTTGGTTCTATTCAACAAGATTTTCTAGATACTCGTAAGCATCATTCGGGGCTTTGTTTTTTAAGGTTCCATTACACATCATATCAATGAATTGTTTGTTTCTGGGACCCAACCCTTCATAGAAAATTCTCACTTGTTCTTGGATTAAGAAACCATGGTGTGGTACCATGTTTAATGTGTCCTTTAACCTTTCCCATTTTTCATAGAATTTTTGTCCCTCTCTTTCAAAAAATATTGTATGCTCTTTTTAAGTGCAATTGTCTTGTGATGGGGGAAGTATTTTTTATAAAATTCTCATTGAAGTTGGTCCCAAGAGTGAATGGATGCTGGTCTCAAATTGTTTAACCAATTTTTTGCTCGGTCCTTAAGAGAAAAAGGAAAAAGTCTCATTTTAGCAGATTCAATTTGATTTAGTGGGCACATGGTTTCGACAATGTCATTAAATTCTTTAACATGAAGGTAAGGCATCTCAGACTCCATCCCATGAAAGGTTGGAAGGTGGTTCAGGACATGGGGTTTGAAAACATATTGGGCATATCCTATGTTATCATGCCTAATGCATGAGGGTGCATTGGTCTAGGTTGGTGTGAGGTAGTCATTCATGGTCGGGTCTGCAACAATTCCCACGTTAGGGTCTTGCCCATTATTTTGGTTCCCTCCTCGGTTTATGATTTGGTTTTGTGAGAGATTCTCCATTGTATCGAACTCAGTGTCTGAATTTGGAGTATTAGGAAGATTTGGATCTAAAGGAAATATACCTATTTTAGTGCTTGACTCCCCAGCCCTAGGAGTATCCACCCTAACTAATCTGTTTGAGTTATCGCAGGTGTAGGCGGACATGCGCCAAAAGAAAAAAAATGCGAGAAAGGGAAAAGATAAGAGAATTGGGATGAGAATAGAAGAATGGGGGTAAGAAAAGAAGGTTTTTGGTCTAAGGAACTTACTTGGTCCCCAGAAACGGTGCAAAAATTTGGTTGCGCCCAAATTTACCCTACTGGTAAAAAGCGGTCGATGTAGTACATGTAGGGGTCGAGTCCACAGGGACCGAAGAAGTAACCTTGAGACGCTGTGATTTGGTGAAGGATGGGCTATGAAGTAGCCAACTTTGGTTTTGATTTTGGATGGTTTTAAAGAACACTAAGAAACCTAAGTGAATTCAATTCAAAGAAAATGGGTTGATCTTAGGATTATGCTCAAGGTGGATTGAATGAATTTTACTTCTTTAGACAATTTTGGTATTATTAATTTTTGATGAATCCATTCTTCAAAAATAACACTACCTTCATCATTTTCTGGTTTGGTTCTTACTAAACACAATTAATAATCCCCTATACACTTAGATAACCAAATATTTGATCTCTCCAAGGTATATGGTCATTTAGTAATTTAATTTAGTTTGCTCAAACACAGTAAAGATGAAGATTAGAAATAACTGAAGAATGGATGTCTTAAATTAATTATCCAATTAACAAAAATTCATTCATAAAATAACATTCAATCTAGACTTTTCATCCTCCTAATATCAACCCATTAAAGGGTTATCCCTCCATTGATGGTATACTCTCAATGTTGGGCGGAAGATGGCTTACAAGAATTGGATTGAAGAAATTAAAATCGCGGAAATTATGAGCACTCCTCCGTGTGTGTGAATGAAATTCACACCTATGTGTGAAATAATTCACCACAATGCAGAGATATCACTATGCTTTGTGAAAATTTAGTTTTAATAAATTAATGGAAAATATAGAAGAGAAATATTTTGATTAAGAACAAAAAAAACTTACATGGAAATTGAAAACATTACAAAGGAACTTTTGCAGCATAACCTTACAATGAAACAAGAAACAAAAGATGATAAGAAAAATATCTACCTATATTAAATTCACCACTAGCTCCTTATATAGGCATATTAGGAGCCTTAGGTACAACCCCCAATAATTAATTCACCCCCCAACAATTAATAGAGTTAAAAGGAGGGTGAATAATCAAAAGGAAATTGACGTTTCAAAGTTGACTCGGAAAACTGTCCAGATTCGTCCACCATATTGACGTGTGAATTCGTAATTTAAGAAATCAGAATACATAGGGGTTGTAGAAGAGAAATATATTCTTCCATATGTACTATATGATCTGTAAAACTTTCAGGAAATTTGGCTCATCTGTTTGGAAGTTATGGTCGAAATGGTGGGACGGATTTCTGTTCATTAATGTTGGGTCCACCATTTAAATCTCAACTTCAGATACCTTTATCATCATGAAAACATCAGATTTAGCTCCGGCCACAGTTGAATAAAATGACACTCATATTTTTATATTTCTACTGTATAAATGTGAGCTTCATTGGGATTATTATGTGGGCCCCACATTTGTTTGATGGTCCTTTGGCCCATTATCCTTTTTCCAGCAAGTTTCTGTATTCAGGTGCAAAAATCTCCATCTTCACTTGTGATTCATCCATCAGACCTAAAAGAAAAAATGTTCCAAATAAAGTGATTAATCATATACCAAAATATCAAATTAAAATGATGAATATTTTAATTTCCAAAAGAAAATTATTGAGTAGTCCCAAATTGACACTTTAAGCATGAATTGCACAATGATGGGAAATGAAGTTCAATTTCTGAATTGGACTAAAATTGATGTTTATGAAATTTTAAACACGTTAATATTAAGATATTAAAAATAAATATTAGACAATTTCAGTGACTAATCAGATATAATGAATATATTCTTTAGAGATTAACTCGACAAATTTGTGGTAGTTTTTATCAATGATATTCTAATTTACTCTAAGAGCAAGGAGGAACATGAGGAGCATTTGAATACTATTTTAAATACTTTGAGAAGGAAGGAAATATATTCAAAGTATAGTAAATGTGAGTTCTTTATGGAGGAAGTATCATTATTGGGTCATGTAATCACCAGCAAAGGGATATATGTAGACTCTTCTAAGATAAAGGAAATCGAATAATGGCCCATGAAAACATCTGTAATGGAGATCCGTAGCTTCCTTGGTCTAGCTGGGTATTATCGACATTTTTTTGAAAACTTTTCATGATTTTCAAACCCAGTGACTAATATGACACGGAAGTGGGTAAAGTTTTTATAGTCTCGTAAATGTGAGGAAATTTTTAAGGATCTCAAAAAGAGGTTTATCACTATGCCAGTACTCACACTCCCAACAAGTGAAGAACACTTTGTGGTGTACATTGATGCTTCAAAGAAAGTATTAGGCTATGTAATAATGAAAAAATGATAAAGTGATAGCCTACATCTCAAGGAAACTGAAAATCCATGAGCAAAACTACCCCATGCATGATCTAGAGTTAGCAGTTGTGATCTTTGCATTGAAAATCTGGTGGCATTATCTCTATGGGGTGAAGTGTGAGATATATAATAATCACAAAAGTCTCAAATATATATTCACACAGAAAAAGATTAATATGAACTAGTGAAGATGGTTAGATCTAATTAAGGATTATGACTGTTCAATCCACTACCATCTTGGTGAGGCAAATAAGGTGGTAGATTCTCTAAGTAGAAAGGATCCTGCATCTTTATCAATGATGAGAATTGAAAAGGGTCCAATCTTCTTATATTTGTAGAGGATAGACATGGAAATCATTAAGGGAGGAACATCATCAATCCATTCTCAAATTTTTGCTCAACCATCCCTCATGGAGAAAATAAAGGATGCTCAAAAAAAGATGTGGAAAGTCTGAAAAGTATGGAAGCTATTAGAAATGGGAAATCCTTTGAGTTTAAGATTTATGAGGAACGAGTTGTGAGATTTGGGTCGTAATTATGCACACCATATGACTCGGAGATAAAGAATCATCTTTTGAATGACACACATATATCAACCTTCTCTATTCACCTAGGGAGTACAAAGATGTATCAAGATCTCTGGGATAATTATTGGTGGGATAATATGAATAAGGAGATTGTTGAGTATACATCAAAGTGCCTAGTATGTCAGTAAGTGAAGGCTGAAAGGAAAAAGTATAAGGGGATGATGAAACCACTACCCATACCAACATGGAAGTGGTAGAACATCACCATGTACTTTATTACTAGACTTCCAAGGATATCCATATAAAACAATGCTATATGGTTCATTATGGATCATCCTACAAAGACATCTCACTTTATCTCAATTCAAGAAGAGTTATCATTGGATCAAATTGCACAGATATATATCAAATAGGTGGTAAGTCTGAATGGATTACCATTATCCATTGTATACGATAGAGATCCGAGATTCACCTAGAAGTTCTAGAAAAGTCTCTAGCATGCTCTAAGCAATGAAATGAACTTTATTACGGCCTATCACCCTCAAAATGATGGCCAATCTGAGAAAAATATTCAAACATTGTAAGATTTGTTGAGAGTGTGTTCTATGGACTTAAAATGAGGGTGGGACCAATATCTTCCACTGGTAAAATTATCTTACAATAATAGTTTCCACTTCAGCATCTGAATGGAACCATATGAAGCCATTTATGGGAAAAGGTGCAAAACACCGATGTGTTGGGATGAAGTCAATGAGCGTAAGCTGCTAGGACCTGAAATGGTTGAAGAGATAGTGGAGAAGGTAAAAACCATTCAGCAATGCATCAAGGTAGCCCAAAGTCAAAAAAAAATAGTTATGTAGACAATCATTGATGATACCTTGAGTTTAAAGTTGGATATATGGTATTCCTCTGCATATCTCTATAGAATAAGTTCATGATGTTTGGGAAGAAAGGAAAGATAAGTCCCAGGTACATCGTCCCCTTCGAGATTCTTGATCATGTCAGAGCTGTGGCCTATCGATTATAACTTCCACCTACCATGTCTAAATTACATGATGTCTTCCATTATCCCTCTTAATAAAGTACGTACTAGATCATTCATATGTACTATCTTCAGAGGTGGTACAATTGGAGAATGAACTTTCTCAGGAAGAGTATCCAGTGAAGATCTTAGATCATAAAAAAAAGTTCTACATAACAAGACTACTCACTTGGTAAAAGTAATATGGAAAAACCATAAGTATAAAGAGGAAACATGTGAACTAGATGAAGAAATGAAGGAAAAGTACCCACACCCGTTTACTCCTTAGAATGTAAAATGAAATTTTGAGGGTGAAATTTCATAAGGGGGGAGAATGTAACAACCCAATGTTTTATCAATGGAATTCCCTTCTTATAATTATTTATTATAGTATAATCACATAAGATTACATATATAACACAATAAAAACCTTATAAATGAATAATTAGTGAAATAAAAGGGTATCTCTTGAATTTAAGGAACATATACTGATGAAATAGTAACTTGACCTTTGGAATAGTAATGTGACCCTTATGAATAGTAAACCGGCCAATGTAATAGTGACCTCACCAATGAAAGAATAAATAAAATTTATCCATATTATAAGTGAAAATATGGTATAATTATATCACAGTATAAGTAAATATATATTTTAAAAATTATTAATAAAGTGTTGGTATTTTTGTAAGTCATGTATATTTAATTACAATTTTCTGATTAATTTTATAAAATTAAAAGAAATTTTATTTTCATAAAATTTATTCATAAATAATTATTTAGATTAATTATGATTATAAGATAATTTTATGAGACTTTAAGTAATTTTTAAAAGTGTTAGAAAAGTAGTTTTAATTTTAAAATTCATATTTTTAAAGTAAATTATGATTTTAATTATAAATTAAATTTATCATATTTTGAAAATTATTTTCATAAAATGGAATTCATTTTTTCATTATATACATTGAAAAATGGTTAGGGTTAATTTTTAGTATTTTTCTAAAATACTTGAATTTTTTATAAATAATGAAAGACGGTAATTTACCATATATATACATTATGAGTTAAATACACTATTCCTAGATTCATTGTTGATGTAAGAAGCCTTCTTTCAAACTCACATTCTATCTTTAATGTTTTTGGTCTCAATAATCAATACTATTTATAGTCTTGAGTAAAAATATTAAACTAATGATTAAAATAATGGGAAACTCCTCCTCTCCTCCACTATAAATACCACCCCTTTTTACCTCTTTTATTCACTCTTCTCAAGCCTTATTCATTTTCTAAATTCTACTAAAATATCCTCCCAAGATCCTCCCCACATACATCATCCATTGTTATCTTCAAAAGACCAAAACCTATCCCCTAAATAGGCTCTCAAGGAATATATATTCAAGAGGTAAATTTCTCTTTTCATTTCTTTTATTTTCTTTCAAGTTCCTATCTTTTTTTTTCTTTCCTCGCCTCCTTTCATCCAAATGTTATGATAACTATAGTAACTTACATATACTGGAATTTTTTTATGATAATGGAATAAATCTTCATCATCCCCCCCCCCTTATACTAGAAATTAAAACACCATTCGAGATGTGTTAATTTATCACATTCAAGGACGACAGGTTTTCAATTTCTATTACCATCTTCAATTCTAGTCATAAAACCATTTTTATGGTTGAAAAATACTATAATATATGTATTATATATTATTTAAGGTTTTTTAATCTTTTGTACATGTGATATTAATTTATAAAGTAAAATGTGTTTGATGTGATCAAAACTCGCCAATTAACCAAAACGGTTATCATTAAAGTTTTATATAATGATTCATCTTCGCACCAAATAACCAAATGAATTTTATAACCATGAAATATTATATATGTTAACTAATAACATAAAACTTCAATTATGTACAACCATTATAATCTTACATGTTTATCCTTACATTTATATAAGTAAACCAATCATGAAAATCTAGGAAACAAACACTACCAAACAATTAAATTGAACCTCTTAACCCATAAAAAATGTCAATAATGAACTTAATAAGGTTATAATGAATCAATTATATGGATAATAGGTTATTTAAATATTAATTAATTTATTTTATTTTATTATTCAGGTTAATAAGATCAAGTGAAGAACACCTTCGGACTTAAGGTAAGGGATTTTACCCGAACCTCCTTTATTCATTCAGGGTGATCTATCTTTCTTTTTACCCAAATGAAGTTATCTATTATTTTTATGTAAATATTATAAATTTTTTTTAAATTATCCAAAATCATGTATCAAGTTCCACTCATCATTCTATTTTTGGGATATATATGTTTTTATGTGGTTCCCTCCTCTATACTTCCTGATAAGTGAACCTGTTTAAGGGAACTTCCCAAATTCTTACCCAATTTCAAGTTCACTTTATATTCTATTTTAAGCCACCATTTTTTATAAAATAATTATTTTTATTATTAAACCCTTCTTGTTTCACTTATGGTTTTATATAAAATATTATTCCCTTTTCTATTTTAAATGCTCTTTAGTATTTTCCTTAAAACCGCACTAAAATGTTTTAATGCTAAAATTTCTTAAATACTCTTTTTACATGTAATAACATCTATTTGAAATCACTTACCATTATATATACCTATTTTCCCTTATTAATTTTTATTTATGTTCTAATTACTTTATTTCATGGACACTTGTATGATATTTCCATTTATTATGCTTTATGACATTATTATGATACTCATTTCTTTCCATGGGTACTCTTATGTTTATGTATGATTGATTATATATGATTATTTATGTGGAAAACATATTCATAAACATATTAAGATGGGTTTTCCCATATATATCTTCAATTCATTGGGTAAAGTTGAGTCTCATGAGACATTATGTGCAATGGCCTTAGCGGTTAGCCTTGACTTGTGCTACCATGTGCAATGGTCTTGGTGGTTAACATCAACTTGTGATTCTCTATTGCAATGAGTCTTGACTCATGATAAAGTCATGTTTTATGTTTCTACCACATTACTATGAATACATGTTTATATGATCCCATGATTATATGTTATGATTCCATATGTTCCATGCCTTTTTATATCATTATGTCATGCCTTCTAACCCATGTGCTAAAGCTTTATTCTTATATTCATTCCCTTACTGGGATTTTTAGCTCATACCTTTGTTCATGTTATCCCCAAGTTATCATATGAAGATGTTTGAGAATAATTAAAGTTAGGATCTCTTTATTATGATTAAATAAAGAAATGTTTTATTTTGTCCCATGTTATCAGTTATATATACCTAGTCTTCCAAGACTCTAGAATTTACAATCCTTGGATTTTAATTTGAAGTTTAATTATGCTTAAAACCATGAAATGATATGTGTAAAAGTCTAGGTTGATATATTTACAATAGTCCAACAACCCACTTGAAGTAGTTTCCAACTCACCGCACCCAATTATATACAAAAACACTAATCATATCACCTTTAGCTGGTTGTTCTTGAATATGACCAATCACTTTCATCGACACGCTATCACATTACCACCTAACCACAATGTCTTAACTCTAAATGTAATACTGATATTGTTCAAAATCCATATATAAGTTCAAACCTAAACTATGATGTCATCTATAGATGGCTCCTTGCCTGACTAAAACTGTTGTTATGCTCTCACCTTAATAATCAGCACACCTCTAATCTGACACACCCTTAGATCACATCAATATCACCTAGAGATTAATTATAACTCACCAACTCCATCCAATATCAAATTTTAATCCCAAATATAGTATTTTATATGGTACCGGATAAATTGGATTCACCTACTCACCAAAATACAACACCACCTCAACCATCCAACAATGAGACTCATTATTCCCATGACCCTACCAGCATAGGGTCGCACCAAAATGGTCCATGCTACATCCATTACTTCATGTAATAACTATATATTACCATCCTACTCATACCCGATCTCCAACACAAAACCTCAATTTTTCGTGATCCCAAATCACTGGGAACATCATCCTTTGCATGAACCAGATTTTTTTTTCATCTGCAATGAGGGTCACACCCACCAGCAGCCAATGAGGCACTCCCCACCATATGGATTTCTTTATATCACTCCTCAGGTGAAACCTCAACAAGTTTCATCATCACGCATGTGTCACTCCTCCCAATCCATGCTCACCCATCCTATCAATACCTAACCATAATCAACCCTAATTGGTTATTCCATTATCCCCAATCCATTTGCGGTGTATCCTCTACCATGAAGGGAAATGTCCCATTTTCATCAAACCCCAACCAAACTAGCCTTTAAGACTTCCATCAAGACCATTATTCCTCTGCTCTCCATATCCTCTCATCAATCCATAATTTTAATAGCATTGTGTGTAACCAGCTCACACTATCACGATCTCATCCGAACCTCATAGTGATACGCTCCCATACCACCCATTCACATACCCTGGCTCATGATCCCATGAGTATCACATCACTACTTCTAGGCTCATGCACCTAAACCATTAATCATGCTCCCCATGCATGTCAGTCTCATCCATCTAAATGCATCTTTTATGTGTTTATTCTTTATTCTTCCTATAATCCCCCACATACTATGTTCTATCACATGATCACCTTCTAATAGGGCATTATTCAAAAATTGTAAGCATATACATGTACTTTATTTATCCTAGATCCAACCAACTAGGATCATTGTTATTTATGTCATCAGGAGACACACCTAAAAACTCCAGGTTTGTGCATCCTACCGATCATTCCCTCACAAACCATCCTTGGTACCAAAAGCACTCTAAGTCTCTAAATTATGAAATCCCAAGTCATATCACATGTTTGTTCCATATATCTAATAGCACCTCCTATGCACTGATCTCATCCCAAAGTATTTACCCATGATTTTCATATATAAGGCACTCAAAATTCTGATAGAACCTATTTCTTGAGTTACCCTCACATAAATCACATCCCATATCAACCATAATACCTGAATCAGTAATATCTTGAGCCGCATCTCAAAATCACTAGGTTATCCCACCTAAACCATGGTCCATAACTCATATAAGTCATAACTCATGGGCACACCTCTCTACACTCTTATCAACTATCACAAGGAAACTCATGATCCAAACTACCCACTATGGTCTCTCACATCCATATATATCTCAAGAATTACATTTCAAATCATCAACCTACTAGGGTATTGATTCTCACCAAACATCCACATATGGAACTACCCCATTGAGAATCACAATCTCAGGCTGGTCCTCACTGGACCTCCACATCTGAGATCCACCCCCCTTGAGGATCAAGTTATCATTTGTCAAAATTTATATATATAATGAAACCTCTCTAGATGATATGTTTCAAGCAACCATATTCATGGTCTAGTTTAGTATAATGTCATCAAAAAGCTATATGGGAGAACACCATATAGGTTTTTTCTGAAACTTTAAATAAATGAAACTATTTTTTTAAGAACCAAAACCAAGAAACCAAATTTCTATATTATAAAATCCTAGAACCCGCACTCCTAGATCCTATGCTTAAATCCATAACTTTACATTCCAAAATTTTATGCTGATAATTGTGACCCAAATTTTTCTATCAAAACCTTTCAATATCAAAATGATAACATGGATCACTTACACACTGGAGGGAATTTTAGGTTTATAGTTTAAGAAAATTATGAAAAACTCCTATATAGACAACTCATATCAAATTGGACTCATAATTCGTCAAAAGTAAATTTCTACCATTTAACCCATCTTTTCTTATTTCACAATAGGTCAACAATATCATCCATGTGATATCCTTTATAGACATAAATCATTCAACATCATTATTTAAAACCTAGGGAAAATGAAGCATAAAGAGGGTGAGCTCAAATGTTCAGTAAGGGTAAACATAATCATTAACAATTAAATGTCATCAATAATCATAAGAGTGCATAAGGGAATAATGACCTGATAAAATTATGTGATATAATCATAAAAGAACTCATACCCATCAATACGTATACTATCAAATATAAAAACATAGAAAAGGCAAGAGTCATTAGAATCAATAATCATGAGCCATGTGATATCAATCTTGATCATTAGAAACATTATAAACATATATCAAGAATAAAGAAACACATAAAGGTACCATGTAAAATCATTATACTTTTCACACTTATAAATGTAAGAACTATTTGGTATACTTTCATACATGTCACTCTTACAAATGGAATAGTCATATGGCCAACTTCTATACCAAATGAATTGGAGGGCTATCATGGACCCACACGTCATTGGTATATCATTGAACTACCTGTCATTGGTTTATAATGTAACCTCCTATCAAATGTCAAAGTACCATTGAAAAATCATCACACATAATTACCCCATGGAAAATAAATGGGTTCAATAACAATCCCTTAAAAACATGATTAAATCATGGAAAATAAATGGTTTCAATAACAATCTATACAATGATTAAACCATGTAAAAGAAATGGTTTCAATAAAAATCTCTTTGAAAAATGATTAACCCATGGAAAGAAATAGGTTAAATAACAAAAATCTTTGAAACAAGATTAACCCATGGAAAGAAATGGGTTAAATAAAAATATCTTTGAAATAAATGTAATCCATCCAAAGAATTAATAAGGATGGTATCAATACAAAATATCCCTAGTGGAGGATAACTAATAATAAGGTTTTTTGATGTTAATGAATGGAAATACTATTAAAATAGTATTAAACCATTCCTGAAGAAAATATCCTTTTTATGTTTAAAAATATTTTAAAAATAATTTTCTTTGAAAATAACTTTTGAAAATAATTTATTTAAAAAGTAAAATTTTAAACATGCAAAAGAATATTCTAAGGAATTATGGTAGGTAAATATTTACATGTTGTATTAGATAAAAAGAACATTCCTTTTTCATGGTAAAAAGGTTAAAAATGCCTTGTTTGAAAAGTGACAAGAATCTTACTTTAAAAACATTGGTAAAAGAAAAAAAGACTAAAAATTTATTTAATAAATAATTTTGGAATGGTTAAAAACATGTTTTTAAAACCTTTTTATAAAATAGTTTTTCTAGAAGAAAATTGGTTCTCTGACTAAAGAGAGAATGAATTCAGGTTTTCTTAAAAACATTTTCTAAAACATTTTGAGTACTAAAGAGTGGTAAAATGGTACTAATACTTGAAAAGGTCATTAAAAAGAAAAGGATATTAAAATTAAAGGTTTTATTAAACAATTTTTATATAAATTCCTTGAAATTAAATGAAAGTTCATTAAAATTATTCTTGAGGAAAATAATCTTTAAACATTCCAAAGTGTCTTATACCACTTTGAAATATTTTAAATCATAGGCCTCATGAAGGAATAACATTAAATGAAAATTTTAAATACCATGAATATAAAATTATTAATGACATAATATTTCAAAATGGGTAGTAGATACACCACACAAAATAAGTAAGTTGTGAATATGAAATTTATCTCATAGATGTAAAAAGTGAGATGAAAATCCATTACCTAGAGTCCAATTTTCCATGCTTATTCTATATAATAATGAATAATAAACTCATGTTACTTATATAATTTCTTAATAACCTTTTCCAATTTTATTATTACTTTTATTTTACTTAAAAATGAGTTATATATAATTACTTAATCAATAATGTTTAAGTTGGATGTTTTGACCATATTCGTCTATGTCTCAAAACTGAATTTGATAGGTTGACTATGGTCAATGATTTCATTAAAAAACATATAAATAATAATAATAGTTAAATAATTATCATATTTATACATCAATTATAATTTTAAATCCAATCATGAAAGATGCTTTTGAAAAATGAACAAACATTACAATCATAGAGACAGTAGGTTGTACATATGCATGAGTAATGTTCCCATTTTTTCAATGATAGTTATGGAAAGAGAGTAAGTAACATTATATATTTATATAATTATAATTATATCATAAATAAAATTTTATTTAATAATGTATACTTATATATAGAATTATTGTGATGTAAAATGAATCACATCGTTTCAAGGAGGCGGTAGTCCACACGTCCATGACCGACTTTATCACTTTTTAATGTGTGAAAAGGGTAATAAATAGAATGATATATTATATTTATAGAAATATAATTATGAAGTTAATATCATATATATTTCATTTATGTCACATATTTTTAATTAAAAATATCCTTTATACATTTCATATATAGCGTGAATAAATCACATTGCTTTAGGGAGGTGGTAGTCCACACTTCCACAAACGATGTTATCATATTTACTCAAAATGGAAAGTATAAAGGTATGTGTTATAAAATAATTATATAAGCATAAATACATAATAAGTATCATATATATTATATATAAACAGTGTTTCCATCATAATTTCCAACAATGAAAGGTGTTAAAGTAAAAATGAATGAAATCATTTTGTGTGGCGGTAGTTTGTTGTACACATAAAGGTAAGTTTGTTACCCATTAGATGGAAGTGTGTATAAGTAAAGGTATAGAACTTAGAATAAAAACATATAAGTATATTTAGGATACTTTTTTATTATATAATCATTTAATAATAATATTTTAGGGGATGGATAATGAAAATAAAATAAAAGAGATTGAGGGAGAATGTTACCTCTTATTCAGGTGACTCCTTTTGGTTTGTACCAAAGGGATTACTTGGATCTACTTCTATCCAATGTAAGGATTATAGGTTTAGTTGAGGTATTTTTATGAGATATTTTGGTAGATCTTGTTCGATCCAAAGTAGCTTTATAGGTGTGATGAAGTGGGAGGGGTAAGTTCCTTTTATAGTGGAGGGGGAGTGGCACTCTTGTAAATACCAAAAGGTATACATTATTGGGAGGTATCCCTTACCCAATGTGACTAAAAATGGAAAAATAATGGATTAAAGTGTAATTATTATCAATAAAATATCCACAAAACAAAAATAAGTTCATTTTTATAATTTTGTTCCTTAACTTATAAGTTTCCCCTATTGTATAAATTTGGTTTTTATTAAAGTAACTATATTTCTAAACTAAGTAATTTAACCATTAAAACAAAATTTAAGTGAGATTCATGAGATAATATATAACCATTTAAATATTAATATTATATTTAATTTAAAAAATATAAATCTCATGTTTCTTGGAAATTAATTTTAAAACAAGCGTATGTAACGAGCAAAAATGCTATTATAACTTGGACCATGCAAACAATGTTTTGACTATTTATGGGTCAATGTGTTAATTATAAAAGATCGGTTGGTCCATTAATAGAAAATATTTGATATTTAATAATAATTACAAATAAATTGGCAGAAAATATTATTTTTATTAATTTTAATTTATTTAATAAAATACCATTTATTGTAAAATAACATTAATGACAATTTTGACATTATTTATTTAATTTTTGATTTAAAATATAAAAAAAAATATTTGAATTCATATTTATTAAGTTAAAATCTTCCTAACATGATATATTCATCTAAAAAATAATTAAAGACAAAAATTCAATCAATTTACTTCACTTTTAATAGTTATAGTATCATTTATTTTAGTTAATTATTAACTAAACAATCACTACGTTAGCATTTCTTAAGAAATTAATTTAACTAATTCATCTCTAAAAATTAATGATAAATAATTATGATAAAAATAAATCATTTATCTTTAAAAATGATATGTATAACAAAAAATATTTTTTTCCCATATCTCAAAGTCTCAAAGTTTTATAAATGTTAAAGGTAAGGAGGGTTCCTTTTGTTGTCTTTTTCCTTACTTAACTTATCATATAGGGTACTTTCATGAACATGTATATCAATAACTTGTAAAATTAGAAATAATAGGTGATATGGTAGAAATATTGATATCTAATGGCCTTTGAAAAAGTCTCTAGATCATTTTGGCCCTTAAGTTTAAGATTTATTCTCTTGTTAAGCTTAATTTTACCTTAATTATTATAATTAATTTTAATTAATTTTACTGATATTTTTTTCAAAAAGTTAAGTTGATATTATTGGACAATAAATTTCATAATTTTTATAACTTTGTATATCTGTTTCTTCATATTCAATTCACATAAGTGTAAAATTTAAATTTAAAGCTAACCTGCAGATGTGGAGAGAAAGCGAGTTTTTAAAGTGGAAATGTTCAAAAGTTCATAATGATTTAATATCAAAATTCAATATAAAAAATAATTAAAATGGGATAAATTTGATTAATATAAATATTTAATTGATCTATTTTAACTTTAAAACAAATTTAAAATATAATTTAACATTAATAATTATTTAAATGAAAAGGTTGTTTTCCACTAAAATGCAGTATTTTCCACTATTCATCAAAAATGAAACTTCTCAGAAAAATACTAAAAATTCACCCAAATTAAATTTTGATATTCCAATTTCAAAAATAAAGCTTATTTTTTCATATAAAATTTATAAAAGTTTTAAAATTTATATTTAAAATTGGTTCGTCGTTAAATGGTGGTAAAACTATTTCTTAAAAAAATATACAGATTTTTATGCTTAAAATTAAATTTATTCTTATTTTAAGCCTATAAAATTTTTTGGATGAATGTAAAAATATTTTATAAAAATGTGTAAACAAAATATAGTTAGTCATATTCATAACTGTCAATATAACAGTCAGGTGATAACTTCCATATTAAATAATAATATCAACAGTATATTATTATTTGGTAAAACTAAATCTTGTGTGTATCATAAGTTATAAAATGGACTTAATGTTGTGTTCAATGCAAGATAAAAAAATTTGTTACATGTTATTCAAGATAAACTATGAATTTTTTGTAACAAAATAAACTAAATAATTTAAATTAAATTTAAAGTATATATTTCATTAAATCTCAAGATGTTACAACCTATCCCCTTTAAAATGAATTTCACCCTTGAAATTCATCTTGGTTATCAAATGATTAACATTTATAGTATTAATTTATTGAAACCCATAACATAAAAATATTTAGTAAAACTTCATCTTAAAATGGTAAAGTAGAAACCATAAAGGTTACCAGAAGTTATGCATTACTAGGATTCCACCAAGGGAGAACATAGGTGGGAATGGAGGAAAAGTGTAAATAATTATAGAGGTTAATTGAGGTTATCAATCAAAAATAAGTGAATAATCAATGTAAATTTAACATCCTTAAAAACATAAATATTTTATGATCTAAAAGACCATCATTTTATCATAATTGAAGGTACTATGATAATATTTTTTGCTTCAAGATCCTTCTCTTAGAGTTAAATAATTATCTTACCATCTAGTTCAAGAGTAAATATACATACTTTATGAGTATAATTTCATCCTTTAATCAATTTCCACTGAAATATCATCTTTTTCTCTAAACAATGAGTATTTGAGATGAAGTTTTAATTCTTGAAAAACTGAAATCAATTTTTAAAGACCACATATCCATAAAAGGGATAGTAAAGTTATCCCACTTGTCTTTAGACATCAACCAAAACCAAAATTGTTAGCACATGGTAAGATAATTCAAAAAATGATTAAAACTTAAAATGATACACTAAACATCAAATTCAATAGTAATAACCAAATTTGAAACTGAATTATTCTATAAATAATTATCCTTAAGATTCTACAAACATTTACTAATTAATTTTGAAACCCAAATATTAGAAGGATTTGATCATATATTCTTCTATGATAAATTAATCATTATTACTTAGATAAAATACTATATGTTTTCCAAATAAATGTAATATTTACCTGAAAAAATGTAATATTAACTTGAACATCATGTAGACTAGTGGTAGTGCGTAAAACCCTTATTGTCCTTTGGTCATGGGTTTAATTCCCACTACCTATCTAGATGCACAGTTTGTCACTGAGCATATGGGTAGTCCCTTTTTTTCTTTGAACATGAAAACTAAATCCTCCCAAAAACACTTAATTTTTATCCTAGGGGATAAAAATACCTCATCCCAAAAAAATCTCTCCAAAAATCTCTTTAAGATATAATCGCTTAAAACCTCAATAGGGTGTCTAATACTTTGAATTTTTTATTATCCTTAAGATTA
Source organism: Viscum album (assembly GCA_963277665.1). NCBI lineage: Eukaryota > Viridiplantae > Streptophyta > Magnoliopsida > Santalales > Viscaceae > Viscum > Viscum album. Next base: position 1,881,855,081 of record OY728161.1, read on the forward strand.
TAGATCTATGATGGTATCCATAACTCTTATGATAACCTCACATGAAAATCTATTAATCTCCAAATTTATCTAAATTTTCCTTTGATACTAACTATAATAGCCCAGAACCCACACTCCTGGATCCAGTACTAAAATCCATAACTTTACATTCCTATATTTAATGCTGATAATTGTGACCCAAATTTTTTCATTAAAACCTTACAACATAAAAATGAGAACATAGAGCACTTACATACTAAAGGACCTTTTAGGTTTATAGTTTCAAATAATTAGGACAAACTCCTATATAAACAACTCATATCAACTTGGACTCATAAGTCCTCAAAAGTATATTTCTCCCATTTAACCCAGATTTTCTTATTTTATAATTGGTCATCAACATAATCCTTGTGATATCCTTTATAGACATAAATAGTTCAACATTATTATTTAAAACCTAGGGGAATGAAACATAAAAAGGGTGATCTCAAATGCTTAGTAAGAGTAAACATAATCATTAACAATTAAATGTCATCAATAAGTATAAGAGTGTATAAGGGAATGATGACTTAATAAAATTTTATGAGATAATCATAAAAGAACTCATACCCATCAATACCTAGACCATCAAATATAAAAACATGGTAAAAGGCAAGATTTGTTAGAATAAATAATCATGAGCTATGTGATATGAATCTTGGTCATTAGAAACATTATAAACATATAGAAAGCATAAAGAAACACATAAAGGTTCCTTGGGACATCATTATAATTTTCACACTTATAAATGGAATAATCATGCAGTCAACTTTCATACATGACACTCTTACAAATGGAATATCCATACAGAAGACTTACATACCCAATTCATTGGAGGGATATCATGGAATCACCTGTCGTTGGTCTATCATGAAACCACCCATTATTGGTTTATAATGTAAGAACCCATAAAATTTCCAAGTACCATTGAAAAATCATCACACATAATTAACCTATGTAAAAGAAATGGTTCCAATAACAGTCCATTTGAAACATGATTAACCCATGGAAAAGAAATGGGTTTAATAAAAATCTCTTCGAAACATGATTAACCTATGGAAAAGAAATGGGTTTAATAACAATCTCTTTGAAACATTATTAACCTGTGAAAATAAATGGGTTAAATAAAATAATCTTTGAAACAAGATTAAGCCATGGAAAGAAATGGGTTAAATAACAATATCTTGGAAATAAACGTAATCCATCCAAATAATAAATGAGGATGGTATCAATAAAAAATATCCCTAGTGAAGGATAAGTAACAACAATGATTGTTGAAGTTGATGAATGGAAATACCATTAAAACATTCTTGAGGAAAATATCCTTTTTATATTGAAAAATATTTTGAAAATCGTTTTCTTTGAAAATTAAATTTTAAAATAATTTCTTTAAAAATTAACTTTTTAAACATTCAAAGGAAACTTCTAAGAACTGATAGGGGTAAATCTGAACATGGCATATAAGGTAAAAAAGACCATTCCTTTTGCACAGTAAAAAGGTTATAAAAATTCCTTATTTGGAAGCGGCAAAAAGATTACTTTGAAAATATTGGTAAAATACAAAAAGGGTAAAAATTACTTTAATAAACCATTTTTTAATAGTTAAAAATATTTTTTCAAAACCTTTTTAGAAAATGTGGTTTTTAGAAGAAAACAGGTTCTTCGACTATAGAGATAATGAAGTCGGGTTTTCTTAAAAACGTTTTCTAAAATATTTTGAGTACGAAAGAGTGGTAAAATGTTACTAATACTTGAAAAAGGTCATTAATAACCATAGGAGAGGAAAATTAAAGGTTTTATTGAATAGTGGTCATATAATTTCTTTGAATGTAAATGAAATATCATTAAAATTAATCTTTTGGAAAATAAACTTTAAACATTCCAAAGTGTCTCATACCACTTTGAAACATTTTAAATAATAAGGATTATGAAGGAATAAAATTAAATGAAAGTTTTAAATACCATGAAGATAAAATTATTAATGATATAATATATCAAATGGGGTAGTAGATACACCACACAAAATAATTAAGTTATGAATATAACATTTATCTCATGGATGTAAAACTGAGATGAAAATCCCTTACCTGGAGTCTAATTTGTCATTTTTGTTCTCTATATTCCTAAATAATACATTTATGTTAATTATATACTTTCTTAGTAACCTTTTCAAATTTTATTATTACTTATATTTTACTTAAAAATTAGTTATATACAATTACTTAATCAATAATGATTAAGTCAGATGTTTTGACCATATTCGGCTTATGTCTCAGAACTGACTTCGATGGATCGATTGTGGTCAATGAGGTCACTAAATAAAAATCTATAGAATATTAATCATAAAATAATTATAATATTTATACATTAATTATACTTTTAAAACCAATTATGAAATATGGTTATGAAAAATGAATCAACGTTACAATCATGGAGATGGTAGGTTATACGTATGCTAGAGTAACGTTCCAATTTTTTTCAATGATCGTTATGGAAAGAGGGTAAGTAACATTATATATTTACATAATGGTAATTATTTCATAAATACCATTTTATTTAATCATATATACTTATATATATAATTTTTTTGTTTAAAATAAATCACATCGTGTCGAGGAGGTGGTAGTCCACACGTCCACGACCGAAGTTATCACTTTTTAGTATGTTGAAAGGGTAATAAATAAAATGATATATTATATTTATAGAAATATTATTATTTAATTAATATCATATATATATAATTTATGTCACATATTTTTAATTAAAACCATCCTTTATACATTCCATGTATAGTGTGAATGAATCACGTCGCTTTGGGAAGACGGTGGTCCACACTTACACAAACGATGTTTTCATATTTACACAAAATGGAAAGTGTAAAGGTATGTTTCATAAAATAATTATAGAAGAATAAATACATAATAGGTATCATATATATTATATATAAATATTTTTTCCATCATAATGCACAACCATGAAAGGTGGTAAAGGAAAAACGAACGAAATCATTTTGTGAGATGGTAGTTCGTCGTACACATAAACGGTAAGTTCATTACCCATTAGTTATAAGTATGTCTAAGTGAAGGTAAAACCCTTAGAAAAAAAATCTTAGTATATTGAGGATACTTGTGTTATTATATTTAATTTGATAAGAATATTTTAGGTTATGGGTAATGAAAATAAACTAAAAGAGTTCGAGGAAGAATGTTACCTCTTATTCGAGTAACTCCTTATGGTTTGTACCAAAGGGCTTCCTTGGATAGATTTCTTCCAAATGTGAGTATTATAGGTTTATAGGAGTTATTTTTAGGAGTTTTTTGGGTATATATTTGTCAATTAAAAGTGTCTTTAGAAGTGTGAGGAAGTGGGAGGTGTGAGTTCATTTTTATAGTTGAGGGGGAGTGGCACTCTTATACATACCAAAAGGTATACATTATTGGGAGGTATCCCTTACCTAATGTGACTCAAAAATGTAAAAATAATTTATTAAAGTAGAATTATTGTCAATAAAAACCTCCAATTCACATAAATAATTATATTTTTATAATTTTGTTCCTTAACTTCTAAGTTTCCCCAATTTTATCATTTTAGTTTTTATTAAAGTAACTATATTTCTAACCTAAGTAATTTAGCTATTAAGAGTAAATTAAATTGATATTGATGATATAATATATACCCACTTAAATATAAATATTATCACTTTTTTACAAAATATAAATCTCATATGTCTTGGAAATTAATTTTAACACAAGCGTATGTAATGTGCAAAAACACTACTTTAACTCGAACTGTGCAAACAATGTTTTGACTATATATGGGTCAATATGTTAATTATAAAATATAAATTAGTCCATTAATAAACCATATTTGATATTTATTAACACTTAAAAATCACTTGGTAGAATATATGTTTTTTATTAATTTTAATTTATTTAATAAAATAACATTAATGTTAATTTTGACAATATTTAATTAATTTTAATTTAAAAATATAAAAAAAATATTGGAATTCATATTTATTGATTTAAAATCTTGGTAAAATGATATATTTATCTTTAAGATAATTAAATATAATAATTAAATCAATTTACTTCACTTTTAATATTTATAGTATCATTTATTTTAGTTAATTATTAACTAAACAATCATTATGATGGTGTTTCTTAAGAAATTAATGTAACTAATTCATCTCTAAAAATTAATAATAAATAATTATGATCAAAATAAATAATTTATATTTAATAATTATATGTATAACCAAAAATATTTTGTTTTTCAATATCTCAAATTTTTATAAATTTTAAAGTTAAGGAAGGTTCATTTTTTGTCTTTTTCCTTACTTAACTTATCATATAGGGCACTTTCATGAACATTTTTCCCACTAACTCGTAAAATTAGAAAAAAAATATAGGATATTTTCTAACTATTTTCATATAATGGCCTTTGGACAAGTTTCTAGGTCATTTTGTCTCTTAAGTTTAAGATTTAGTCTCTTATTAAACTTAATTTCACCTTAATCATTGTAATTAATTTTAATTACTTTTACTAATATTTTTGTCAAAAAAATAATTTGATCTTATTAGACCAAAAATTTAATACTATTTACAACCATGTATTTCCATTTTTTTAAATTAAATTTATAGAAGTGGAAAAATTAAATTTAAAGTTAATCCCGCAGATGTGGCGAGAAAGTGAGTTTTTAAAGTAAAAATGTTCAAAAGTTCATTAAGCTTTAATATATAAATTCAATATAAAAAATTTATTATAATGACATAAATTGGATTAATATATGTATATTTGATCTATTTTAACTTTAAAACCAATTTAAAATATAATTATCATTAATAATTATTTAAACGAAAAAGAAGTTTTCTACTAAAATGAAGTATTTTTCACTATTTATCAAAAATGAAACTTCTCAAAAAAATAACAATAATTCACCCAAAGTAAATTTTGATATTACAGTTTAAAAAATGAATTATATTTTTTCATATAAAACTTATAAAAATTTCAAAAATTAGATTTAAAATAGGTTCTCCGTTAAAAGGTGGTAAAACTATTTTTTTTTTAAAAAAATATAAAGCTTTTATGCTTAAAATTTGGATTTATTCTTATTTTAAGACTATAAAATTTATTGGATGAATGTAAAAAAAATTATAAAATTTTTTAAAAAAATATTGTTATTCATATTCACAACAGTCAATATAACGGTCAGGGGATAGCTTCCATATTAAATAATAATATCGACAGTATATTATTGTTCAGTAAGACTCGACATTGCGTGTATTACAAGTTATAAAAGGGACTCGATGTTGTGTTCAATGTAAGATAAAATTATTTTTGCTTATGATGCAAGATAAACTATGCATTTTGTGTAACACAATCTATTAAAGGAGTTAAATTAAATTGAAAGTATATATTTCATAAAATCTTGGGATGTTACATATGCTGACCCACTAGGTTCGTTATACATCCTTTATGTAAGGGACTGCATAGTTTCCATCAAGTCATGTCCCACCCATATAATCAACATGACCTATCATCAAATGAAACATATATTATGGTCTAGTAGAGTAGAATACCACCATTATGTTATAAGGGAAAATTTCATATAAGTTGTTACTGGCACTTTAAGAAGTTAAACCCTCTACTATTAGTGGCATTAATCACACATAGACATGTGAATTGCATAAGAACCCTATATTCGAAATATGATGCATGATTGCAGGCCTCTTATCAACAGTTCAAGAGTTAAAAACCCATAAATCATAAACAAAAAAACTCATGTATTTCACACTAGGTGAAATAATACTACCATAATAGCAGAAACCAAGAACATCATTCCCAAATCCTTAGTAACCTATACTTCCTGCCAGAAAAGGTTTTTGTGACACACTAGTTTGATATCGATCAAAAGTTTTAACACATTCCCATATCACATGTCTATTATCTCCCCAAAGAGTAAGACAAAATAAAACTCTAATACACTCTGTGATATCAATCTCATAAAAGATCTGATGCCACTTTGTGACATCCTCAGCCTGTTATCACTCATTAGTTTCCAGATTGGGGATTCCACTATGACCTCTAGTGCGCCTCCCCATACGTCAGATGATGATGACTAGAAATGGGGGTCGAGGGTGTTACTATGGGGATATTATACCCCCATATTAGAGTGTGAAATAATAAACAAATAATAAACATTAACATCACAACAAATAATCAAAGTATGAAGAATCCAATTAACAAGAAATCATGCTATAATAAATGTCATATAGAATCAAGCTTTCATATAGAGCCACAGTCTTGGTAGCATATAAGAACTAATCACCCACTATGTCGATCACAATATATTAAATGAAATGAATAAATAAAAAGTATGTAGGGATCCACTACCATCCCTGATTCATACCTCAGTCTCAGTCTCCCTCTCCATCTGAGTTACCCACTCAAGCGTACAACCCTAAGCCACTACCCAAATTGATCCTGTAAATAATGAGGTTTGCTCAGGTACCCAAGAGTCATGGTCATCCAAGAAGGGTTTTTGTAACACAAAAAATCCAGTAACCCATATATGTTGGTTATCTTAATACATTGGCACAAGATACAAGATATCATATATCGAAGGTTCAAATAGATTAACAATCTTGGGAGAGTAGATACATATATGATTATCACATTACATTTGAAAACATTAAATAAAACTTAAAATTATAGTGATAGTTGTATTATTTCTTTTTATTATATCTCTAAAATTAGTCATAGATCCATTCTTAGTATCGTGGGGAAAGGAAAACATAATAATTAGTGATATCATATGATCAATAAGGGAAAATGTACAACATAAGTTATTATAAAATAAATAATGCATCAATAATATGGAAGATATTAATAATAATCACATATATTATATAAATAATATCATAAAAGGTAAATATATCCATATATGACATCATGGCATAAATAATCACATGGATAACAATAAATAGTTTCATAATGATAGAATGCATAATTTTGAACATCATAATCTTACCATCATGGTGTTGGGTCAAGACATTATATGTAAATAGGTAAGGCATGCATCAAATACCTAGACTAGTTTGTCTTATGAGACCTACCAATGCATTGAGGGGATATAATGGGTCTCACTCATTACTTACTAAGTCCAATACATTCATCATATGAAATAAATGAATAATAATTCAATACATAATCAACATAAACATTCGTATTGAAAAATAATATATTAAATGTTAATATTTTCTCCAGAAAATAAATAGAACAACATGATCATAATTCATCTAGATAAATAATATAGATAGTATAATTATAGTATATCCCTGGTAAATCATACAAATTATTAAAGTATGATTACATAGAAAAAAAATACTTGTAAAAGAACATTCAATCCTTTCTTTGAAAACATGAGAAAAATATATTTTTTTCTTTTGATAGCATTTTAAATAAAAATTTATAGAATATTGAGAAAATTAAATTCTTTGAAAATAACCATGAAAACTTATAAATTAATCTTCAAAGAAAAGAATAGTTATGATATTGGTAAAAAACTATTCATTCCTTAAATTTTAAAACAAATATTTCTTTCACACTTTTGATAAAAAAAGTCAAAAGTACCTCATTTGGAAAATAACAAGAAGATTACTTTTAAAATGTTGAAAAGAAAGTAAAATATGGTTTAAAATTACTTTAAATAATCATTTTATCATATAAAATAACATTCTTGAAAACATTTTAAGAAATATTAACATAAAAGAAAATTTTCATTGGCCAAAGTGGAAATAAGGTCAGATTTTATTAAAAACATTTTCTCAATCGTATTAAGTAACAAAGAAAAAAAATGAAAGTAAAACATGTAAACTCCATAGATAATAAGAGAATAAAAAAATATATAGAGCTTAAAATATAAATATCTTATATTTTCCTTCAATTTAAATTTAAACATAAACAATCCTAAATAAATATGATATTGTAGAATAAAATCTTGCATTGGATTTCAGCTTGGTCGTATGTGTTCCAACCTCATGTATAATAAACTTATATTAATTATTTACTTTCTTAAGAACCTTTTTCAGATTTATTACCTTATGATAATTAATTTTATTTCATTTATTACCAAGTTTTATATAGTTACTAAATCGGTTAAATTCACGTCGAATGTTTTGAGGATGTTCGGTTGATAATCCCAAAACAACTTTGGTAGGTTGATCATGGTCAAAGGGGTCATTACTCCATAATATAAAAAATATTATTCATGAAATATTTATCAATTTTATACATTAAATACAATTTCAGAACCAACCATGAAAGGCGGTCATGAAAGATGAAACATATCGATTCATAAAGATGGTAGTTCATACGTACGCATGAACGACATTTTCATTTTTCTAATGGATGAAAAGGATATTTTTATAGAAAAATAATCATATTATAAATATAATATTTATTCATAAAATTCATTATTATTACCATCCATTTAAATAATAAATAAAAAAAGAATCATATCGCTTTGTGGAGGTGGTAGTCCACACATATGCACGAGTGATGTTATCATTTCCGACAGATGGAATGATAAGAATATAGATTATATATTATCATTAAAAAAGAATAATTATATCATAAATATCATATATAAATATTATATCTATCATAATAACCAACCATTAATGGGGGTGATAAAAAATGGAATACATTATTTTGGGGAGGCAGTAATCCATATGTACGTATGAGCGATGCTTTCATTACCCATTTGATAGAAAAGAGGTAGATAATAGTTGTTTCATTAGCATAATAACATTTTAATACATGTAAAATATTGATTTTATTATATTCATATGGTTAGGATATAATTTAAGGAGGTATAAGAATAAATAAAATGAAAGAACTCAGTTAAACGTTATACCTCTTCTTTAAAAATCCTCATTTGGCTTACACCTTAAGCCTTTTTGGATGGTCTTAGGGGCGGACCATAAGCTCTAGGATGTGGAGAATTAAGCTATTAATATGTTTTTGTAAGTATTTTTTGAGATAAGTGGATCAAAAGGTGTAAATAATAGTGGATAGTGGTGCCCTTTTAATATATGTTTGTAAAATATAGTGAAAACTGTTTTTAGAATAGCGTATGTTTTAAGAATAAAATGATTTTAAAAAAATGAAGTATAATTCTGATTGAAATGGAATTAATTAGACTATATTAAATAAAAGGAGACTTATTTTTCTTTCAAACTAAACCAAAATTGAAAGGAAAATTTTTAATACTTGTTTAAGAGAGAAGAACCAAAAACAGTTTTTATTTTTATAAAAACATTACTTAGATTTAAAAACTATTAAAAATGGGTTTTTAAGTTCAAAATTATATTTTAATATGAATTATATTACATATTAAATATATATTTGTTCTATAAAAAAGGTTTTATAAACTTTTAAATTATTTTTATATCATTATAATGTCATAAAAGTAACAGTATTTATAAAATCGGTATTTTTTACTATTCGACTAAAAATCAACTATTTCAAAAAAAATATCAAGAATTAACCCTAACCTAATTTTGACGTGATAATTTCAAAAATGAAGTTCATTTAGTTAAAAAAAATCTAAAAATGACAGAAATTAATTCTAAATATTCACACAAAAAACACCTAGGAACCATTTTTATGAAGAATGTATTCTTATGGTATAAAATGAATTTATTCTTAGACATTATCTAGTGAAAAAAATTAGATGAATGTAAAAAAAATTAGATTTAAGTCATTATTTTTATTAAGTAAATTTTTTCTACATATATTTTATAATTTGGTTATTTCTATTCGAACCTGTCAACCCAACGACTAGGTTATAACAGCTATATTTAAATAATATTATTTTACGGTTCATTTAAGCTCAGAGTTATGTGTGGTGTATGCTATTGAACATAGTATTCATTCAAAGAAAATTAATATCTTGGGGTGTTATAGTGTGAGTTCAACTTAGTAGGAAACCACCAACATGGTCTCATATATAACTAATAAATGCAATGTAAGTGCATGGGACATGCTCAACTAAATAAATAAATATAGTGTGGAAGCATAAATAAATACACAATGTTGATCCTTGGGTTTTGACACAACACCTAGGACTGGTCGTATATGCTTCAATCAGTACTGGAGTGTCTATGAGTACGTCGTGGAATCATACCAACCAATAACATGTCATCCGAAAACTTTGGGAAGTGCCCTGTCTGAAATCATTGTCATCTGAAAATTTAGGGGAATACCCTACTAGGAAGCCAAGTCATTAAGAAACTCAGAGGAGTTCCCTGTCGGGAATCCAAGTGATCCAAAACTCAAGTGATTTCCCTATTAGGAATCCAAGTTATATGAGACTCAATGGAGTGCCCTGTTAGGAATCTAAGTCACATAGTAATGGACACAATGTCAGGTCCAAAGAGATCATCCAAGGAATCACATTTATCTCAATACATCTCTATGGGTAGTGTATCCCACCCAAATAATCTCATGTCTTCGTACCTTGACGGTTCTTCCATTTTCCTAAACCCATCCCACAAATTCAAGGTCATACTCTTAAGAGGGTGACATAACACTGTCACATCCATACAGGCTCATATCATCGATTCAAGTTCTAAGGTGACACACACAATAATCATTACCCATCTCTGCATGCACACTCTCATGGGTCAATGCATCATTGGGGCACCCACCAGGGTCCCCTAGGTCACATCACAGCACTGACACCCTACCAGGGTTTCTCTATCCCATTCCCATCACTCAAGTCTTAGCCCAACACTTAGAGGGCATAACATCACTCGACATCATCGTCATCATGTTACAGCCTCACTAGCCTCATAAAGCATGCCTCGATAGCATCACTCCCAGGAGATGTCATAGCACCCATCTCGCATACCAAGTTATCCCAGGTCAATCCTTTCACCCAACCTATCCACAAGTCTCCACAGGGTCTACCCATGTTCGGCCCAAACTTATGTTTTGTGTTGGATTTATTGTTAATCATCATATCATACAGTATGACTATAGAATCAGTATATAGTGAAGTCATTGATGGAGGTTGTTCAATCCATAAGGACTTTTTGTATAGAAATGAAAAACAACACATTGATATACATCAAGGATTTGTTTTTGGGATGTATAGAGAAAATTTCATATCTAAATGCTAGAGTTGTATAATATAAGAACGATGTCTTAGAAGAGTTCTATAAATGTTTTGTAAGAATGATGGTAAAAGAGAAAGGAAATATGGAAATCATTAAAAATTTGTGTCTAGTGTGATCATGGAGAATGATTAAGAATTTCAGAAGTGACCTTGAATAATTTTGGTGAAGATAGTTTCTTTTACTAGTGTTTGTCAAATTTGGGGGGGGGGGAATTCAAATCGTGTAAGTCCCTATGTATCACATGATTTCATAAGCTAGTATGGATCATGTGAAGCACATGATCCCTTTATGATCACATGGTGTTATATCTAAGTGGATGAATATGCATGAAAAATTCATATAGTCACAAAATCATAGAGACATCCTATGATTGGGGGATTAAAACTATGCTGGCAACAATGAAGTATTTGGATAACCGTATTTGTATGTTGAAGTCAGATGAAAAAATTAAGTAATCACAAAAGTATGAAGTGGTCATGAAATCACAAGAACAAGTTGACATTCATAGTCCACCAATAAGATAGGTTTGGGACAGAGACTCATGTAAGCACAAGAAGTCAGATATGCTAGAAATGATTATGTTTGTGTGGAGGCTCTTAAATATTGAACTTGGTTGTGTAATGAAATTTTGGTTAGGTGATAGTGTTTGGAGAAGCGCATGTATATTATGATGTTTTCAACCATAAGATAGAGAAGTCTCATGAGATGTGCAATTTTGGTTTCATGATCAAAGATGAGATAGTTAGGTAGATCGCTTATCCTTGATGTTGGTGGAAAGAACGGTTGAGCATGATTTTTAGAGCTTAAGTTGGTGGAAATTGCCTATAAATACAGCACTTTTATGGCATTTACAAGCATTTATATTGCTTAATAGATTTGATCTAGAATTAAAGTTCAAGGATAAGGGTGTATGAAGGAGGTGTATTGGTTTTAGTGATCAGAGCTGCGGATGTGGAGCGCATAAGGAGTTTCACACATGTGGAGTGCGTAAGTGGTTCGCGATGGGTTTTACACGATGGGTTCACGTGATTGGAGCTAAACTACAAGGGTTATGAGTTATAAATCATGTTCAGGTGCCTCATGTGAGGAGATACTCACCCAAGAGTTACAAGCCAGCAGTCTTGCACACTGATTTGCGCACACAAGTATTTCATGCCAGGGTTACGCACCTAGGGGTTATGCACTTGAGGTGTTCTCCAATGAACATTTCTTTTAGGAAAATTTGATCAAATTCGATGGTTTTTACATAATATATTCAGGAGATCCACTTAATAATACTATTATCGTATTCAGATTCTGAAGAATAATAAGTGGATTTCACCACCATATCCAGGTTGAAGAAGAGTTCCATAAGATAATTACATATTGGAATTATATTTATTTGGAGAAGATGAGTGTTGTTGTTGAGATCAATCTAAAAATACATAGAGTTATACTCACTCAAGAGGATTCACTCATCTATAATTTGAAGAGGGAGTCATAATACTAACCTCCCTATGAGGATTCAGCTTCATCTGGACATGAAGAAAGGGGAGAGTATCAAAGAGAATTTTAACAGAGTATCTATCTGTAGATTCATATGCAGGGCTATAAGCTCTGTAAGATGCTTCACAAAAGAAGTGTGTGGAAGTGTAAAAGAGGTAGTGGGCCTTGAGTGAGGATTGATTGAACCCTAGACATTATAAAGGTAGTGTGTCTGGTATAGAGTGACCATGGTTGAAACATTGTATCCACATAAATAGTGAAGATTAATGGATTCTATCACATTGAAACAATATTGGTGTGTGATCCTTGGATGAATCCCTTTGTGGAGAACCAAGTAAAATCTATATTTTTGTATATGCTTTACTTTTCTATATATCTATGATTGTTTTGGTGGTTTTGATATTAAGTAATACAGGTCTAATTTAGTTCCTACCAACATGGGAATAAGATACTAAAAGAGAGTTAAAAAACTTAAAATGAAAAGTTTAATTTGATCATTACCCTGATTCACCCCCCCCCCCAAAGGTATCACTGTTTGCAACAAGTGGTATTATAGGGTAAAGGTTCAAACTCAATGTTCAACCTCAGAAACAGTATTTGGATTTATGTGCATGGATTCTATCATTAATCCTCCATTTTTAGATGAAACTTATTTTGATGGATGATAGAAATAAATGCTCATGCTCATGCAGGCTTGCAGTGAAGAGAAAATGAAGTATATTCGAAGAGATGTTGACTTGAGAGAGCACAGTGTGTGAATTGGTAATACATAAACATAGAATATTCTAAATAGATCTTTTTTTTGGTGATGTTTATAATAAAACTACTTATTGTGCTACCACTTATTAAATTTTGAAGACTCTATAAGTTGTTTATGGAAACACTATAGAGACGAATCATTTTTTTATGCCAACCTCAATAGAAAGTTTCAAAACTAGAAAAGATAAGATGCCAGTAAACATGATTAGTGAAGAGAGACTTATAATTAAAGGAAAGAAGAAGAACAACAACAAGAATAAGACTCTTAGGATACTATGTACTGAATTTGAGGTGAATTATTCTAAATCTATTATTACATATGATTCTAACCATTTTGTGAAAGTTTCTTATAAATTAAAAAAAAATCAATTTTTCCTAAAGAATAAAGAACCAGAGAGTGTTGTTGGTCTTCAATTAGATATTGAATATGATCTTGAAGAATTAGATATTTAGTGAATGAAAAATCAAAGAGTTAGTGGTCTGTTGAAATAATCTACAAAATATGTGGATGAGTTTGAAGAAAATATTGACCGAATTTAGAAAGGGTTAATTGAATAATCAGCTACTCATGTGAACTCAAAATAATAAGTAAAGATCAAACAAAAAATAGAATCCTAATCCAAGGTGAAATTATTAAAAGTTTGAAGGCATTTATTGAAGAATGAAATAAAATAATTGAATTTCTAGAGGATTAAATTATTGAAAATAAAAAAAAACTTTACAGGTCCATTTAAATATGTTGAGATTGAAAATAAATTTTTTGCAGGACTTAGGGAGAAGTGGATATGATGTATTGTCTTAAATTCAATGATAATGTGTGTCGGGATCAAGAAGAGATCCAATACTTACAAGAGAAGGTGGATCAGTGGGAGATCATATAGGAAGTGGACAATGGAATCATCAAAGATATGTGCATAGAGAATAAGAGGCTAAAAAGAGAAAAGGTGGACCTAAGTGCTAACATACAAAAATGGGTGTCAAGATGAAAGAACGAAGTGGTATACTTGAAGAAATGTCCCAAAATATTAGAAAGTAGATGGTCACAAAGAAAGAGAAAAAAGAAAGCATCCCCCCTCTCAAGACACTTCTTGAAGTGTAAATAAAATCCAAAAATGAAGATAGTGTCAAATTAAAGGATATAGAAGATCAGGTAAAGGATAAAGACCAAAATATCATGGAGATTGAGGTAAAGTATCTCAGAAGGTAGCCAAGAAATGATGTTATTGTGGAAGACTGGGTCACATCATGAGTATGTGTCTGGAATCCCAAAGTCTCAATAGTGTAAGGAAAATTAATTCATTAAAATCCAAATCAAAAAATAGTTGTAGAAGGCATAAATTATATTTGAGATGTATTATTTGTGATAACAATGGTCGTATGGAAAGGAAATTCAGTTGGAATAATGCGTAAAATGCAAAAATCTCATTAAGTGTAAAGACCCATAAAATTAAAGGGAAATTTTTTCTTAATTTTCTTTGGGAATTTACAATAATGCAGTTTCTGACGGCACTTGATTCCGAGGCCCGGTGTGCCCGGAATTTCTATCTGAAGTTTAGCTCGGGTACGTTCAGTGAATGAACAAGTGGGAAATTATAACTTTTGAACCGGTGCTCGGAATCAAATTCTGAGGGCGCCGATGTAACCGTAGCACCGGTAATTGCTTAGGAACGCCATTTCCGGAGTTGCGTTTACACGAGAGAAGTTGTTAATTTATGTGGAAGGTAAAATAAAAATTATGCAACAATTTTTATTTTTACTTTAAGTGGATTAAACTCTGGGTGGAAGTTGGGGAAAACCACCCAACTTCCATTTGTAGGTTATGAAGGTGGTGGGGCCCACATGAACCCTACCCCTTAACCTTCCCTAACCTTCCATAACCCTTCATAAATTATGACAACTTGTGTAATTTAATTTTCTGGTTCAATTCAAACTTTTGAATTTCAAACCTTATGTTGTGTTAATAAAATAAGTAAGTGTCTTATTTTATTTTTGGTTGGAGTCTTATTGCCTTGAGAGCTTTGGGAGAAAAAGCTAATGGAGTCTTGAGTTTCTTCATCCTCTTCGTCGAAGAACATGAAGAATGCGAAGAACACCGGATTCCTCAGAGGTCGACGTCTCCTTCCGCGACGTCTCCTTCCGCGACGCCTCTTCCCGCGACGGATATTCTGCGACGAATCCTCATTCGACAAACCTACGTTCAATCTACGCTCAAGGTAGGGGTTTATTTATTTATTTTGTCCGTGATTACTACTTTGACGTTCTTCATGGAATATGACCAATTTCTATCGATTAACGAGAGGGGTCTGGACCACACAAATACGGCTGACCCTCCTCCATTATCCATGTTGGTTTCTAATGTGGTTTGGAATGGAATGGCGTGGTGTCGTCGCACCACGCGGGATCGTGCGGCAAGATATGCGCGGCGCCGTCGCGCCGCACCGTGAAATCGAACAAGGACGCGACGCCATTGCGCCGCGTCAGAGAAAACCGAAGACACCGCGGCTGGAGTTGGGCCACAGCCGGTTCCAGGCCGCGGCGGAGTAGAGTGACCGGCGGCCGGTTCCGGGCCGCTGGCGTCGGAGCATGGGGGGGACCGGTCGTCATCGGTCTGTGGTGGCAGAAACCGGCCAGCCAAGCGGGCCGGCCAGACAAAGGAAGGTCGGGGGTTATGAACCCCCGGCGGCCAGCTCAACGCCCCCCCTTAATTGGGGGCTGCGGTTACAATACCAGGGGGCCAGGCGCCCCCCCCCCCCCCCCCCCCCCCCGCTCAACGGCTCGGCCGTTTGGCCGAGCGCCTGGCCAGCGCACCGGGCCAGGCCGCGCCGTGCCCAGGCCGGATCGGGCCGCACCCAGGCCGCCTCAGGCCGCGCCCAAGCGGGCCGGACCCGAACCCGGTTCAGGCCGACCCTGGGGGTATCAGGCCGGGTTGGACCGGGCCCGAACCCCTTAATACCGAACCTCTTCTGGTCGGACGCCCATAACTTGTGCTACGGGACTCTGATCGATGCACCATCAGTTGCGATGCGATCCTTGGATCGATACGGTCGTTTCGGTATATCGCACTCAAAGTTTAAGAATACTTTGGGTTCGGCCGAGTTGGTTCGTACACGAAACCAACCGGGCCCTCAGAGCGAAAACGCTCATAACTTGAGCTCCGGACGTCCGATTGATGTGTCGTCAACTTTGTTGGATACCTCTAAGTGAGACGGATCTTTTGGATTACTCCGCCCGAGGTTTGGATGAAGGTGGAGTACGGTCGGGTTAGTTTTTCCTTAAAAACCAACCGGGCCCCTGGAACGAAAACGCCAATAACTCTCAAACCGGGCGTCCGATTGACGCGCCGTCTGCGACGCTGAGTTCCTGTTGACGATACGGAACTTTTGGATACATCAACTCTGGACTTTGTGTCAGTTGATGTATCAGCCTCTCGGCTCGTGGAGCGGACCCTCCCGAACAAGCTTGTTGTGTGCGGAAACCCTAGAGCTAGCTGCGTTTGCGACTGTGACGACGACGACGACTGTACAGAGATCCTCAGTGGATTTGACGGCGACGACTACAGCACTCAGCGATCCTATGTGGATCAGTGCTACCGATCATGTGTGGGTCCGATCCTGTGTGGGTCAGCGCTCAGCAGTTCTGTGTGAGCCAGCGCCTACAGATCCTATGTGGGTTTGATCCTGTGTGGGTCTTTTCGGGGGTTAGTTACCTATCGATCCTTTGTGAGTCATTGTGGGGGTTAGTACCTATCGATCTTTTGTGGGTCCAACGACTTAGATGAATCAGTGGCTATATCTAATCAGCTCTATCGTCATACGAAGAAGTATACCTGTGTGAGTTGAATCCTGTTTTTCTTTCCTTTGTGGATTGTGTTGTGCTATCTTGTGTGGATTTACGTTTACTTTCCTGTGTGGACTGGGTTGTGGTTTCCTGTGTGGACTGGGTTGTACTTAGGCTCGAAGGTTGGAGTGAACGAGAATTGATGACTTAGGTATATGTATGGTAATATACCTAAGTAGAGTCGGATGTTACTTCGTGATTGTATCTTTCCTTTGTGGTTTATCCTTTGTGGATTCTGGGAGACCTTCGGGGGTCTCAGGGTCCCTACTGAGTAGCTTATACTCACCCCTGCACGGGCTATGCCCGTACTACGTTGTGTTGGTTGCAGACGACGGACAGTGCTGATCGTGGTTGAGGCTTGCGGAGCAGGATGGTACCTGGAAGTGGACCACTGGGCGAGACGTACTCGGAGCAGACGGCTGGACCCGAGGAGCTGTGGAGGCTATCTGTACTCATCCTTCAGGTGGGACTTCCAGTGGACGGCTCGACGCTGCAACTTTACTTTCAGTTGTTGTTTTCCCTTTTGAGTTTTACTTTACTTTCAGTTTGGGTTTGTATACTGGCCCACTTACTTTTCCACACTTACTGTTGTACTCAGATTTTACTTAGTGTTTACTTCTTCTTCTTGCTTGCTCTGTGGTGTTTGTTTTCTTTACAAAGGCAATTCCTTCCATTTTTACTGATATTTACGCCTTGGTGCTAGTCGCCAGCCCCTGGCCTATGGAAGGAAGGCCTGGGGTAGTCACGGCACGATCCCTGAGGACGGGTCGTGACATTAAGGGGTACTCAACTCCTATGGAATATAAACAAATCTGGAAGAAAAAGGGAGAAGCTACTCCAATTGTGAGTAGGAAGGATTTTCATGTGAAGACAAGATTGACATATTAGGAAAGGGATGAGGTGGTTGTTATGGTTGTAAGAAGAGGGAGACTTGAATTAAGAATTGGTGGTTTCACAAGCCATGTCATGAGATGACAAGTGAAGGCAAGAGGATGATCCCTCCAAAAATCATGAGCATAAGACAGGTGGTGCGTCAAAGAAGAAAATTTGTACTTGTGGGTTTAATCCCACAATCGTGAAGATGAAGAAGCTTGAAGAACCTACACACAAAAATAAGATTGACATGTACAGAAAGAATTCTTGACTATATGGCCAGATCAGTTGGATTTTTCTAGGAATTTGTAAAAGGCATATATGAATGAAAGTTATTTACTTATAAGTGTGAAGAAAACTTATCTAAGAAAGGTGAGTTTCAAATAAGACGTATGAAAAGAAGAAAGTGATGTCTTACAAAGAAGCACCATAGTAAAGGCTTGGAAGAGAACTAGAAGTCAATGGTTGGTCTGACATGACCATCCACAATCCTTTATTTGAGGATTCTGAAGGTACCCCTCTCGCTATGCATTTAAATGTTTTCTAATTTTTTTTGAAAGTGTTGTAGAATTAAGGGGGGATACGATCCATAGGGTGTGTGTGTGTACTGAAAAGGAATAGGTGCATGAGATGAATGGAGATAAATGTGACAAGAAGTATCAGAATACTTGAAACTTACATATGGTGTTAGACTCAACAACTGGTGTCAAACAACCACTCTGATTTTCAAAGTTGTATCTAAAATTTTCATTTTGTGGAAAAGGGAGATCATATGATAAAGAGCCTGATATGAATCTGAAGAGTTGTCAAAACTATATTTGAATGATCCAGTAGTTTCAAGTCATGTTGAATATTCAACCATTTATATTAGTTCTTAGTTAAAGTGGTATTGTATCACCAAGAGAAGACAGATTTGTGGAGAAGTAGAAATATTCATGCACTTCTGTGTAACAATTTTGATCTAATAATGTGGTATCAACTGACTGTTTTCAGGGTACCAAGAAGTTTCTGGAAAATAAATAGCATTCTCAAAAATGGTCTCCCTATTCTGAAGTGTAATTCAACATTTGGCATCATTAATTTGTATAAGTCCAAAGCTAGAGATGTTCAGGGAGAGTTGGTGACAATCACTCTAGGATGTTAATCCATATTTGATAAAGGAATCCTATGAAGAATTGAGGATCATGCATCGAAAATGGTACCATGAGTTTATCTTTAAAAAGTGGTCACAGTTGTATTATCATGCAGTATGTCTCACACACTTGTACTTAATTTCTTATGTACTGATTATTTGGTGTTAGTGTGATTGGGATCACGGGATGGTTTTTCAGAAGAAAGAAAGTTATGCTACTGGCATCCATGGAAGTGAGTGAGTGACATGGACAGCATTTGTGTATGTTGACTTAAACACCTATTTCCTACAACAACTTTTGACTTGGTAGGATTAGAGGATTTGTCGATGACTCAATGTCAAGTGGTAATTTCACTCACTAAAGATCTATATATTGTGTGTGGAAATAAAAGAAAAAAGTGTATCCAAGCTTGAAAGGTGGTAATAAGAGGAAAGTTTCAATCAGAAATTGATAATTTGATCTCAAAGAGGGAGAATAATCTCTATAAATATGGATTTCAATAATTGTAAGAGAATGGTGTTACCTAAAAAATTTTACTCAAGATATTTGAAAATTTAACGCATAGATTTTATTGATTAAGGGGGGGTAAATCCATAGATGAAGGAATCCTCTTCAAAATTATATGAGAAATGGGAGTTTAAATAAACAATTGATCAGATGAGTCCTTAAAGGGGAGACAGGGTGTCAAGGAAAAATCATGTTTTATATGAAACTTTGAAAAGAACGGAGTCATAAATCCATAACTTCGATACCTTGGAAGCATTTGATGGATGATGGATTTATGATAGTATTAACAACAAAATCCAAAGGGGATGAAAGTTAGACCCAAAACTATGTTTGGTGTTGTATTTGTTGTCAATCATTGTATCATACAGTATGGTTAGAGTGTTGGTAGATGATTAATTCACTACCGGAGGTTGTGTAGTCCATAAGGAATTTGTATGGAGAAATGTAAAGAGAAACCTTAATATACATCAAGGACTTGTTTTTTGGATGTATATAGCATATTAAATATCTAAAGGATGGATTTATATAATCCAGGAATAATGGTTGAGTATAGTTCTATAAATGATTTTTGAAAAAGAATGATAAAAGAGAAAGGTAATATGATAATCATTGATAATATGAGTTTGGTGTGATCATAGAGGGTGGTGAAGAAGTCCATAAGTTACCTTGAAGAATTTTGGTGAAGAATGTGTCATTTCCTAGTGTTTTTAAAAAAAAAATTGGCTTAAAATCCGGAGAAAAATAAGTCAAATAGCATAGGTCTCTATGGTTCATGCGATCACATAAGCCAGTATAGATCACATGGAGCACATAAGTCCTTAAGGAACATGTGATATTAGATTCAAGAGATCATGTATGTATGAAGAAGTCATGCGGTTGTGATAGCATGAGGAGATCATGCAATCACAGAAATCAAAATACGCTGGCAACAACAGAGTTTTGGGAGAATCGTGTTTGCATGTTGAAGTCAAATAGAAAAGTTAAGTGGTTACAAAATCATGAAGTGATCATGTGATCTCATGAATAGGTTGACATTTATAGTGCGTTGGGTGGAGAGGTTTATGATAGAGACTCACATAAGCGTAAGAAGTTAGATATGCTAGAAATGATAGTGTTTATGTGGAGATGCTTAAACATTGAACTAAATTGTGTTATGTAATTTCATTTAAGTGATGGAATTTGGTGAAGTGCATGTGTTAGATGATGTTTGTGGCCATAAGATGAAGTTGTCTTGCGAGTCATGCATGTTTGGTTATGCGATCGAAGATAGGATGGTTAGGTGGTTCACCAATCCTTGATGTCGGTGGAATGAATGACTAAGTGATATTTTCAGATCTTAAGTTGGTGGAAATTGCATAAAAATAAAACACTTTCACGGCATTTACAATTATTGATCATGCTTAATGTATTTGATTAGTAACTGAAGTTTAGGGAGAAGTGAGGCTGGAGTAGGCATGTTAGGTTTAGTGATCGGAGTTGTAGATGTGGATTGTGTAAGGGGTTTCATGAATGTGGAGTGGGTAAGTGGATCACAACAGGGTTTATAAGATGGGTTCACCCGATAGGAGATACGAAACTAGGGTTATGTGCTAGCAGTCTTGTGCAGTTCTCTCATGTAAGGAGATACACACTTGAGAGTTATGTGCTAGAAATATTGCGCACAAAGTTACACACACAGGTGTCTCTCTCAAGGGTTGCATGCCCAGGGGTTATGCGCTTGAGGTTTTCTCTAGTGAACAGTGCTTTCGGGAAAATTCGGTCAGATTATATGGTGTTTATAGAATCTATTCAAGAGATCCACAAAATAGTGCCATTACCATATCCGGATTCTAAAGAAGAAGAAGGAAGAGGATTTCACTTCCACATCCGGGTTGAAAAATAAGAGTGTCGCAAGATAATTTCATCTTAGAATTATCTTTATCAGGATAAGATGAGTGTTGTAGCTAAGATCAATCTGATAAGACATAGAGTTATCCTCACTCAATAGGATTCAATCATCTAGCTTTTGAAGAGGAAGGAAAAATGATTGACCTCCCTATAAGGATTCAGCTTCATCTGGCCTTGAAGAAAAGGGAGTGCAACAAAGAGGAGTGTAACAGATCATCTATCAAGAGATTTAGATTCAAGCACAATCTCGTGTTGAATAGAGACATGCCATCATGATCCATATCTATTGAAGAGACCTAGATCCTTCACTAAAGTAGTGTGTGGAAGTGAATAAGAGGCAGTGAGTTGTGAGTGAAGAGTAAATGAACCCTAAACATTGTAAAAGTGGTGTGTCTGGCATGGAGTGACCATGGCCGAAACATTGTATCCATGAAAATAATGAAGATTGGTGGATTCTGTCACATCGACACAATGTCTGTAAGGACCCGCTTTTTGAATCGGGTTAAAAAGTGAAGGATTTTGAACTTTTCAAATTACTGAACTGGTCAAATTTATGATCGGGCTTTGAAATGAGTTTCTGAAGGTTGGAACCCTTCTTTTTAATGTTTTTGGACATGGACGAATGCCCGTTATGTTTTCATGTGTGTCTTGAGGGGTTCTGGGAGTGTCGGACCCAAAGACGGTTGGTTTTTAAAGAACAGAAGAAGGCGCACGGTTGGCGCACGGTTTCCCAAACCATGCATACCAAACCATGCGGCTTGAATCAGGGAGATAGGGAAGTCTGCATGGCCGGTGCACGGTTTCCCCAAACCATGCGGCCAGCCCGTGTGGGGTGTCTAGTGGGGTGCCACACGGTTTGCGCACGATTTGGAAAACCGTACGCGACCCTCCTTTTGGGTTTTTAAATGTTTCTAAATTAAATTAAAATTAAAAACCTAAATAAAACACCCTCTCCCCTCTTCCTTACAGAACCCACATGAACCCCTCCCCCCTTGGAGCCGTCGGCCTCGCGCGCAAGCCCCCTCGGCCACACCTCCTTCCTCCTTCGTTCTTGGTGATTCTTCTTCCGAATCTCAATGGTATGTCCTTCTCCTCCCTCTCCTCCTTGTTCCAATCCATTTTTTGGTGTATTCATTGCCCGGTGAGATTCGGATGAATGCCCTAGGGTTTAGGGTGATCTGAATTTTGGTTTCTCTTTGTTCCAGTTTCACGTGGAAGGCTTATCGGGTTGTGTTTGGGTGTATTCTGGCGATCGTCGCTGAAGGCGAAGCGATTCGCCATGTTTTGGTCCACCGTTTTGTTTTTGGGGTAATTTTTTTCTACCGTTGGTTGTTTTGAAGCTTCCAAGTAATGTCTTTGGTTGTTCTAAGGGTTACTGGTGTGTTCTGGGTAGTGCGTTGGTGGTTTTGGTCATACTTCGGGTTGCTGGAGCTTAAGAGGTAGTTTTAGTTAAAAAGCGCCAAGAACTGGAGTGGACGGATGGATCCACCTTGAGGTAGGGTCCCTCTCCTTGCCCTTTTAAATTGAAGTGAAGCCTTTAAAGAGTTTAATACTGCATTTCTTTAATTATACAAGTTTAGTTTCAATTAATTGCTTCTGTTCAAAGAGTGATAATTGCAGGAATGAGATAAAATGGTTGTTTGGTCACTAAACTCATGATTTAATAATAAAACCCCTTGATTAGAGGTGCGTTGTCTTCAAGATAAAAGTAGGAAGTAGATTCTTATGCTTTCCTGCTTGATCTCTGTGATGCTTGGGTGATAATTGTTGATGACATGTTTTCCTTTGATTTTTACCAAATGATTAAAGTATGATAATTGCACCCAATCAGATGAAATGGTTAAACTGATAAGGAAGTGGATTGAGGTGGTAAGACCATGCCTTAGAATAATGAAATAAGCCTGGACCAGGATAGTGGCATGAATCTAGTGAATGGGACTTACCTAGGAGGGGTAGTCCGCAGCACCTCTTAATGCTTTTTAAATCCCTATATGCCTTTGAAATGACATAAAAGGAATGAAGAATGAATAGGGGGTTATCCAATACCGTACATGAGTGGGTTTCCTTGTGCACCTTATATAAATGTCATGAATATGTTAATGTCTTGAGATGAATACTTAATAAGGGATGCCTTAAGTATAAATGGGATGAATATGATAAATGATGTGATAATGAGACTTAATATGGGTTGTCTTAAGTATGAACATGAATGTGTTCGCTTATATGTATGTGGTATGATCCTTTGAATGCTTATGAGGTAATTCCATAAGTAGTGTATTATAAACATGTTTGTGAATGTGGAATGACTACTTGAAATTCATAAGAGGTACTGCCTTATGTATTCAATTGAAATCGTGATAATGATTGTGAATGAATTGCAATATGATGAAATTGCAATTGAAATGGTTTTGGGTATGGGATGGAGATTTTCCCCTTGACCCTTGTATGATAATTCTTGACTTGTTTTCCCACGTGAGTTAAATTTTATTGAACTGTTGAAATGTGAAAAAATTCATGGGTAAACTATGGAACCAATGTGAGTTTCCATGGACAGACTCATACGAGACTTGTTACTATAATGCCGAGTGAATCATAAATCCAGTATGAGATGCCATGGACAGACTCAACAGGGCATGATATGTCATGGGTGATACCCAGATCTTATTTATAGGATTTCGGGGATGGTCTTAGTTGACAGACTATACCGCACCTAGAGCAAGGTCGGGTACCTAGGAGGTTCATCGGAACGGGCTTGTAGAGTGATTTTGGGTTCCTAGAGGTTCACCGAAATGGGCTTGTAGGGTGTTGGTGGATTTTCTCCCTGAACGATGCCTGGTTTCCAATTTGAGTATTCTAGGAACGGGTTCAGGGAATGGTTTGAACACCTGAATAAAAATGATAAATGAATGGAATGGGTACTTAAAGCGATGCCAAGCCAAAGAACAATGCTTGGGTCGGTATTCCTAGTTTCCTTGTTTACTGCCTTACTTGTTTACTGCTTTACCTATTGTTGTTCAATTAAATACACACTGTCTAGATTGGGTTAGACACCGGTGGTGCCGGCCTACTGAGATTATTATCTCACACCCTAATCAGGTCGTCAATGCACTGGGGTACCCGAGTAGACCTTCTTGCTTACAGGACCTAGGTTGTATGTTGTGCTGTTTGTACCTGAGGAGTTAGGAGAAAAGGACCAAGCGAGATCTTGGGATGCTCAGGAGAACGCCCGTTGGGCTTTGCTATATTTTCTTATTTCATTTGTATTATATTGAAATCATGTTGTATTTTTTACTTCTTTACATATCTATATCATCATCCCTGTATTGTGACAACTGGATTTGGCCACCTTTTATAAAAAATGATCACTATTTGTCTTCTGCTACTGTTGTTCATTGTTTATCTATTACGGCTCCCAATTTTGAATGTTATTTACTCGAAGATACCACTGTGAAACTCTGATAAGAGGGTATAGTCTCCCCACTATCACCTCCTGAGACCCTCGCTGCTAGTCGGCAACCTCTGGCGTACGGGGAGATGCGCTTGAGGCCATGTGACCTACCGGTTTGGCCACCGGGTCGATGGTGAGCCGGGTCGGGACATTACAAAGTGGTATCAGAGGGTTTTCTCTTCTGATTTGTTTTATTGTTTTGAGACATTATACAGGGATAAGAAGGAAATGGAATTTGGTAATAAGCTGTGCTCGGGAGTAGCTAACCCGTGTATAGGGAAAATCCAAATTTCCTCAAAGGAAATTGTTGTTTTAATGATTTTGATTATTACAGTTGATTTTATTTCACTATTGGGTGACGCACATGATTTATCCTAATACTATTGATACAATTGTGGGTTCTATTTTAGTTTCAACCTGATGAGACGAGGGTATGCCATCTCATGCATCATATAGGCACCTTGTAAAGAAATTGCATACCATGCATTATGCCATACCATCTAGGATGCATTAGTTGATGTCTACTATTGTGATAGGTGCTATGATGACTATTTTATGATTTATGTTGCTTTATCATGCCTTATCTATTGTGTGACATGATTTTGTGATATAGCATGTTATGTGTTACTGCTTACGATAGTATGTTGTTTTGATTAAAATGAAATTGGTTGCTTTTGCTAGATTAAGTGATTGTGATTATGATAGGATCCAATTTTCAATTATAAGGTGTATGGGCGCCTTATGGATGGAAAAGGGTAGCCTGTATAATTTAATCACCATAAAAAGGGCTGCTAAAGTTTAAATTTTAAAATGAATTGAAATTGGTTTTGAATGAAGGGAGTCAAATGCCAAATCGTAAAGTGTATGGGTGCTTTACAGATTGGTAGGTGGCCACCCTTATGACTGGATGATTGATTTGAGCATGTTAATTTCTGATATGTGATTGTTTTGTTTAATGGGATCCAATTTTCAACCCATGGAGTGTATGGGCACGTCACGATTTGGGAAATGTCAACCCATAATGGATGTAATGGCATGATGTTCTATGAAATGCTCATACATGTAAAAGTTGTTTGTTTCCGATATGGAATGTTTTGGCTTGTTGGGACCCTCGTAGGTCTCCTGTTTTGTTTAAAAGGATTTTATTATGATAAATTGCCCGAAAAGAGACGGGATGACTGATAAATGTTTAGTGGTTAAAAGGAAGTTTGTTTAAACTTGCCTGTTATGCTTTGAGATGTTTGTTAATGATCAAGTGCCTAGTGACTTTTGGTTTTGAAAAGGGTCACTTGATGTTTTTAAAGGAATCTTTTAAAGTTATTAAAAGAATAAATGTGGTTAGATATAAAGGTCTTGGAAAAAGGAACCTGTAGTGGTGTCCTCTGTTTGAACCCCTTGTGAGGGCAGGATGAGTTTCTCTTATGTGGCCTGGGAACGGTAGATCGAGCATTTCCCATAGGTTTTTTTCTTTTGTAATGGCTTAAATGTTAGGATTTTGAGCTGGATGACTTTTTTTGGGTGTGACCAAGTGCTTGGGTCGACGCTTGTTTTATGTGAGGGGCTAGCCCATGGTAGGTAGCGCCCTTAGAGCTTATGTGCTTGGCTTGTTCGGTGAACTTTCTGAAGTTTGGTGTTGTTCGGGTACCATTGTCCCGTGTAGGACTTCCAGTTCTAATGACACCCTTGTTCAAATAGGTGGTCATGCTTCTTTTGATCTTGTTAAGGAATTGAGCATTGGGTAATGCTCTGTATCAGTTGATTGGACATGCCTCGGGCATGGTCGGTCACCTTGTTGGTCGTTTGACCTTTCTTTTTGCACGATAATAGATGAATTGACATGTCATCGTCCAAGAGAATGGTCGTATGGGGCAATACGACATTCGTCTAAATATCTTATGCTGTTGTGTACAGTCTTGGGTCATCTCCGTGGTAGAGTGACTTGAGCATTTGAGAATCATGATGCCCAATGCTCGGGATAATTTTTAGAAGACTCGGGTGGTTGACACGCCGGTCTTGTTGCTTTGTATTCCTTGTACGTTTGACATGGTTATCGTGGCTCGGAGGAGCGATGCACGTTTTTTCAGTTAATTATGAACAATTCTACTTATGAGCAGCTTGTATTTCTCCTTTCGATGATGCCGACCCTTCTAAGGTGGGAAGAATCGTTCCAGTTGAGTAAAACGTGTCCTTTCGGGTAGAAGGAGCACGCCAAGAAGAACCATCTTGGAAAATGGTCAGGTTCTGCTCGAATGCTTTTGGGTTTTGGTGGTAAGGTTTATCGATGAATGCCTCATGTGGGAGGAGGCATCGTGGTTGGTTGAAATCTTGATGCATCGGCAGGTGGAGCCGAGTTTCTTCTCTAGAGTTGACCAGGGGTGATTCGACTAATATCCTTTCCAGTTTTTGGGTATCAATAACTGGAATCTATTTTAATCCTCTTAGTGTACTCTGCTACGCGACGATCTTGTCCCCTATCTTTCTTTCATCTTGGATGTACTAAGAGAGCATCGGTCTTACGACGCACTAAAGCTTTAAATTTGTTGAGCTCTTTGGGTTGTTTTCTTTCGGCGTTGCACATGGGATGCGTGGTTTCCTTCATGGTTTGATCTTTGAGACATCACTGAGAGTCGGGTATGATCTTTTTAGTGAACGTTCTCATGATGAATGTGTGGTACCTTGGGATAAGGCATCATTGTTCAGCTTGTAAAGTGTCGGCCGCCTAAGTCGGGCGTCTTCTTGAATAGTCAGTCGGTGCGGATTGAATCTTTTCGACTTGGGTTTATAGGTTGATGGAGAAATTGACCATTTGATCATTTCAAAATCATGCTAGGTGCGTCGTTGGAATTCTTAGAGTGTGTTTTTCAAAGACAGTTCAAAAGGTGGCGGAGCTGTGGTTTGAGTCTTGGTCGTTTAACGTGAAAAATCTAAGGTGGGAAGTACCCATGTTTGGTTGCTTGACAAGACGACGATGTGATCATGTCTCTTATGGAATGGGCTCAGGTAAGAGCTTTCGTGTTGGTTCAGTGGAAAAACAAGCGTTTTCTTGGGTGTTGACAACTTAAGTGTCGTGTGCTTAAGTGGATGATCATGGAGTGTTGAACGTTGGAAACGTAACGCGATCACTTGAATGAAACTTCGCAACCCTTGTAGGTCGAGTGAGGTGTCCGTTGTTCCCAAAGGCTTCTCGGGGACGAGAAGTTCTAAGGTGGGGAGGTTGTAAGGACCCGCTTTTTGAACCGGGTTAAAAGGTGAAGGATTTTGAACTTTTCAAATTACTGAACCGGTCAAATTTAATATCGGGCTTCAAAATGAGTTTCCAAAGGTTAGAACCCTTATTTTTAATTTTTTGGACATGGGCACATGCCCGTTCTGTTTTACCGAGTGTATTGAGGGGTTACGGGAGTGTCAGACCCAAAGAGAGATGGTTTTTAAAGAACAGCAGAAGGCGCACGGTTGGCGCACGGTTTCCCAAACTGTACGGCTTGAATCAGGGAGACAGGGAAGCCTGCATGGTCTGTACACGGTTTCCCCAAACTGTGCGGCCAACCCGTGCGGGGTGTCTGGGGTGTCCAGCGGGGTGCCACACGGTTTGCGCACAGTTTGGAAAACCGTGCGGGTCAAACCCTGCACGGCCCTCCTTTTGGGTTTTTAAATGTTTTTAAATTAAATTAAAAATAAAAACCTAAATAAAACACCCTCTCCCCTCTTCCTTATAGAACCCTCATGAACCCCCCCCCCCCCCTTGGAGTCGCTGGCCACGCGCGCAAGCCCCCTCGGCCGCACCTCCTTCCTCCTTCGTTCTTGGCGATTTTTCTTCCGAATCTCAATGGTAGGTCTTTCTCCTACCTCTCCTCCTTGTTCCAAGCCATTTTTCAGCATATTCTTCGCCCAGTGAGATTCAGCCGAACACCCTAGGGTTTAGGGTGATCCGACTTTTGGTTTCTCTTTGTTCCAGGTTCACGCGGAAGGCTTCTTGGGTTGTGTTTGGGTGTATTCTGGCGATCTCCACCGAAGGCGAAGAGATTCGCCACGTTTTGGTCCACCGGTTTGTTTCTGAGGTAAGTGTTTTATACTGTTGGTTGTTTCATAGCTTCCAAGTAATGTCTTTGGTTGTTCTAATGGTTCCTGGTGTGTTCTGGGTAGTGCGTTGGTGGTTTTCGTCATTCTTCGGTTTGCCGGAGCTTAAGCGGCAGCTTTAGTTAGAAAGCACCAAGAGCCAGAGTGGACGGATGGATCCACCTTGAGGTAGGGTCCCTCTCCTTGACCTTTTAAATTGAAGTGAAGCCTTTAAATAGTTTAATACTTCATTGCTTTAATTATGAAAGTTTAGTTTCAATTAAATGCTTCCGTGTAAAGAGTGTGAATTGCAGGAATGAGATAAAATGGTTGTTTGGTCACTAAACTCACGATTTAATAATAAAACCCCTTGATCAAAGGTGCGATGTCTTCAAGATAAAAGTAGGAAGTAGATTCTTATGCTTGCCTGCTTGATCTCTGTGATGCTTGGGTGATAATTGTTGATGACATGTTTTCCTTTTATTTTTACCAAATGATTAAAGTATGATAATTGCACCCAATCAGATGAAATGGTTAAACTGATAAGAAAGTGGATTAGGGTGGTAAGACCACACCTTAGAATAATGAAATAAGCCTCGGCCAGATAGTGGCATGAATCTAGTGAATGGGACTTACCTAGGAGGGGTAGTCCGCAGCACCTCTTAATGCTTTGTAAATCCCCATATGCCTTTGAAATGACATAGAAGGAATCAAGAATGAATAGGGGTTATCCAATACTGTACATGATCGGGTTGCCTCATGAACCTTATATAAATGTGATGAATATGTTAATGTCTTGAGATGAATACTTAATAAGGGATTACTTAAGTATAAATGGGATGAATATGATAAATGATGTGATAATGAGACTTAAGATGGGTTGCCTTAAGTATAAACGTGAATGTGTTCGCTTATATGTATGTGGTATGATTCTTTGAATACTTATGAGGTAATTCCATAAGTAGTTTATTATAAACATTTTTGTGAATGTGGAATGACTACTTGAAATGCATAAGAGGTACTGCCTTATGAATTCAATTGAAATCATGATAATGATTATGAATGAATTGCAATATGATGAAATTTCAATTGAAATGGTTTTGGGTATGGGATGGAGATTTTCCCCTTGACCCTTGTATGATAATTCTTGACTTGTTTTCCCACGTGAGTTAAATGTTATTGAACTGTTGAAATGTGAACAAAGTCATGGGTGAACCATGGAACCAATGTGAGTTTCCATGGATGGACTCATACATAACGTGTTACTGTAATGCCGAGTGAATTATGGATCCAGTATGAGATGCCATGGACAGACTCAACAGGGCATTATATGTCATGGGCGATACCCGGATCTTATTTATAGGATTTTGGGGATGGGCTCAGTTGACAGACTATACCGCACCTAGAGTGAGGCCGGGTACCTAGGAGGTTCGTCGAAACGGGCTTGTAGAGCGATGTCGGGTTCCTAGAGGTTCACCGGAACGGGCTTGTAGGGTGTTGGTGGATTTTCTCCCTGAACAATGCCTAGTTTCCAATTTGAGTATTCTAGGAACGGGTTCAGGGAATGTTTTGAACACCTGAATAAAAATGATAAATGAATGGAATGGTTACTTAAAGTGATTCCAAGACAAAGAACAATTCTTGGGTCGGTCTTGCTAGTTTCCTTGTTTACTGCCTTACTTATTTACTGCTTTACCTATTACTGTTCAATTAAATACACACTGTCTGGATTGGGTTAGACACCGGTGATGCCGGCCTACTGAGATTATTATCTCACACCCTACTCGGGCCGTCATTGCACTGGGTTACCCGAGTAGACCTTCTTACTTGCAGGACCTAGATTGTATGTTGTGTTTTTTGTACCTGGGGATTTAGGAGAAGAGGACCAAGCGGGAGCTTGGGATTCTCAGGAGAACGGTCATTGGGCTCTAATGACTTTTCTTATTTCATTTGTATTGTATTGAAAGCATGTTGTATTATTTACTTCTTTCCATATATGTATCATCATCCCTATATTGTGACAACTGGCTTTGGCCACCTTTTATAAAAAATGATCATTATTTGTCTTCCACTGCTGTTGTTCATTGTTTATCTATTACGGCTTCCGCTTTTGTATGTTATTTACTCTGAGATACCGTTGTGAAACTCTGATAAGAGGGTATAGTCTCCCCACTATCACCTCCTGAGACCCTCGCTGCTATTCTGCAGCCTCTGGCATATGGGGAGATGCGCTTGAGGCCATGTGACCTACTGGTCCGGCCACCGGGTCGATGGTGAGCCAGGTCAGGACGTTACAATGTCGGTGTGTGCTCCTTGGACGTATCCCTTTTATGGTGAACCAAGATAAATCTGTGTGTTTTCTGCATGATTTCTTTTCCTGCATATCTGTGATTGTTTTGGCTCTTGTGTTATTAAGTAATATAGGTTGAATTTGGTTCCCACCAATGTGGGAACAAGATCCTAAAAGATAGTTAAACATCTTAAAGGAAAATTTTAATTTGACCATCACCCTGATCCCCCACCCACCCACCTCAGGGTATCTGGTTGCAATAACCCACCCAAGAAATCACATTTTGATGGGGTAGGAACACTTGTATCATGATCATCTCTACTATCATGAAGGCTTTAAGGCATCTCAAGGTTCACACATGGCCAATATCTAATCCATCCATCTCAATCCATCACTCACCTCTACCTAGAGGTCACAAGGGGCACCTATCACTAGAGGTCGCTACATCTCGTTAACTCTATTTAATTTACAACCCCGATGGTCCAAGTGTCACATGGAATTAAATTATAATCAAATTCTCAACAATCAACAGTTGAGGCAATCAAGCCAATGCCTAAGGTCCCTTGTGGCCATGGAACTTTGTTCATTTCAATCCTAGGCATTTCATTTAATTAAAACAATTTATTTAAATTAAAAGGGTTAGTCACCCTTAGCGGTAAGACCACGTATTGTATGAAAAGTATAAATAAACAAATTAATATACCACAAGGTTGTGATCAAGGGATCAAATACCTTATTTAGGAAGTCATTCTCCTTTTTAAGCATGCTCTTCCACCCTTGCTAGGACTCGTCTAAGCTCAATCGGCCACCATTAATCCTAAAGAGGCCCTAACTCAAGACAAAACAACCAATTTAATTAATCATAATCATTTATAATTAATTAAAAAAATTACAATTACATTTCAAACTTAATTCAATTAGGTATAAATGCCTAATAACTCATCGGCCATTATCTGATCGCTAAAACCTCAAGTAGTGAGGTGCAGTTCACTCCTAACATGCACCCAAACCTAAGCCACGCAAAATCCCCAATTACCCTCAGAAAAATCATATGATGGCATACTTTCATTATAACAATGTGTGTCTTTGTGAAAATACTATCTCGGGATGTCCTCTAGCCAAGTCATACAAAAGAATCATTTTTTTCAACCGATTCTACCATGATTCAATGGAATCAGTACTGAAACCCTAAATAGAAGAACCAAAATCATGATGAATCCAAGAGAAATGAAGAATAGAAGTCAACAGAAGGATATACTTGCCACAAATGCTAAGAAATCTCCACCAAAACGCCTCAAATATAAGGAGAAATTAAGGAGGAAGGAGGGAGGTGGGTGGCTGGATGGGTGTGCGCATGAGGGATAGGATAAAGGAGTGGGGAGGTATAAAAAATTAGAGGGTTAAATAGGTCATTTACTACTTTATAAAGAGTCATGTGGTTTATGCATGACTTTCAAACTATAAACCACCCCCCAGCCCCAATCTAAGCCATACGGTTCCCTTTGAAATTCTCATGGTTCACCCTTAACAGTGTGATAAGAATGCAGACTAACCAAGCATGAACAAAATGAACTGGAAAACTTATCATGTAAGGGTAATCACAAGGTTTTTCCTAAATCGTGTGACCCAAACCATGTGTTGGGGTAAAACCCCTTCCAAAAACTCCAAATTCTATTTGAAGCTCATGATACTCACCCGAGCACCTGAGGCGCCTCTTAGGCCTTGATCCACATCCAAAAACATCCCTTTAAGATGTTCCAACTCCCAGAATTCCAATATAAATCTTGAATTGAAAAACAACCTTTGCTCCAAAAAAATCAAAAATTTAAATACCCTCTGAATTTCATAATTTTCTAGAAACAAGGTATTACCAAACATCCATGTGAACCAATTCCAACTACCAGTGCTTTAGTGTTTTCCCCTTCGTCTAGAAGGAAACCTTTTTCTACTTTCTGGAGACGTAATACTCACATGTTCCATACTCCATGCTTCCGGCCTTTAGCAATCCTCTAAAAACTAGAACTTTCATCCCTTTCTCGCTGAGGTGACCTAGACGGTCATGCCATAACTTCACAGATGTTAACTCTACAGCATGCATCGCTCCTTCCAGTAAACCTGTAAGGTACAGTGTATAGTCATTCACTCCTCTTCCAAAGACCATGGGGCCATGTGAAATATTCCAATCACCATCTGAAAATGTTGTATAAAAACCTACATCATCAAATTGTCCCATTGAGATTAAGTTCTTCCTTAACTCTAGTATGCATCACACATCCTCCAACTTCAGAATCTTTTTGTTTCTTATTAGGGTCGAAACATTGATTTCCCCCACTATCTTGAGAGTTTTATCATCTGTAAGATTTACCTTTCCATACCTTCTAAAGGTATAATTTCTCATACTTACTATCTCAAATGTTGAGTGGAATGAAGATTCAGATTCTATCACCCAAGACCCCAATGAACTAGCAGCACTTGAGAGCAATAAATTCTTATCTTTCACTATAGGGTTCGCAGAACCACTACTAAAAGCATACCTACCAGAGTTCTCCCTCTCCTTTCACTGCAATCTTTGTTTATGTAGTTTTTCTCCTACATTGCTAGTATAGAGGAGCACCATCCACCGAGTTACTTATGATACGCCTCCTCCTTCCTTTTCTTTTTAGGTGACTCTTCTATCCAGTGGTACGTCCTATTCCTTCCACATTGTATGAATTTCAGGAAGATGCCTAGATATCTTTTCGAGGAATCACTACTTTCAAGATCAAGTCACAAACACCCATGAACTTCAAGTCTAAATTTCCACTGGAGTTACTCATAGTTGTCGCTAACACATCCCAAGATTTCAAGAGTGAAGAGAGTAACAACAACACCTAAATCGAGTCTTTGAATGTCACCTTCACTAAATTCAACTGACTTTTGATGATATTGAATTCATTTATATGATTGGTGGAAAACCTTCATTTTGAGATTCTTATGTTGAATAGTCTCATTGGAAAGAACACCTTGCTAATCATTGTAGGATTCTCATACATTCCAACGAGGGTCTTCATTAGTTCTGATGTTGTCTTCACTTCCTGAATTTTGTATGTCACGTCCTAGGAAAGTGACATTCACATCAACCTGAGTGTTTTCTTTTCTAGCCTCTATCATTATTTTATTTTCATTGGTTATATATTAGCATCGGTCAGCGGAAGGTCAAGGTCCTTCTGTGGAAGACAATCCATCATCTACATCTTCTAGAACCCAAAATCTGTTTGGTAAAACTTCTCCACCTGGACCTTACTCCCATCCAAAACCATTATTTCAGAAATTTTGAACTCCCACTACTTCTGAACAACGTAAGGAGAGATTAGAAACTGTTTACCGATATTTTATCACAAGGCAAAGGGCATAATAATGTTACTAAACTAGGATCTGAAACACCTTCACTAGGGTTTAATAGTCCATAAATACTCCAACATTGATCTCTAATACTACTTTTTGGGTCCATGACCAATTTCCGATAAACCACTGAAACTTAAAATGCAGACACAATGTTCTGAAATGTGAACACTCACTACGAAGACTGGAACCTGGAAGTTAAATTCACACCCAAGTCACCTCACTGCAATTCACAACTTCTGAAAGAAACAGACAAGAACTATCTAAAGACAACGATTTAAAATAAACACAAAATAAAAAGAACAACACAAGAGATTACATGGCTCAAACTTACATCCTACTCCATGAGAAAATGTTTTTTTACTTCGTTCAGAGTAAAGGAAGATGATTATAATGTTGAGCGTGTCAATACATCGCAGAGTGGTCACACCTTATTAATATAGTAGTACCCAATGAATGCTTCGGGTTGCCACCACCTTCTTATCTTCACGTGTCATAATCCACCTAATCTAATCTTTTCAAATGATCTTTCATTTGATTAATGGTATTCTAGAAAAATGATTTGATGCACCCTACGTCTATCATCCATCTATAACTTCCAATGACCCTAACATACATTATTGCCACTTCCAGCATCCCCTTCTCAGAAATCAGAAATTAGGCCTCTATATTGTTGAGTCAAAAGTTTTCTTTTAACTTTTATATCTTGTTTTGGAAATCACAAATGTCTTTTACCATGCTGATCGTACTGACCATGCTGATTTTACTGACCATGCTGATCGTACTGACCATGTTGATCGTACTCACCATGCTGATCGTACTGACCGTGCTGATCGTACTGATCATGCTGATCGTACTGAGCATGCTGATCGTACTGACCATGCTGATCATACTAACCATGCTGATCGTACTGAACATACTGATCGTACTGACTATAATTTTCATACTGAATAGAAATTTTATTGACTCTGTTAATCGTACTAAGTCTTATAAATCTACTTACTCTCTATTGTTTCAAAACATTACACAGTAATACTTATAGTATTCATACTTTTCTTTCATTACTTACTTGTTTTGGTTATTAGTCAAAAATACGTTTCATATTAATCGTACTCATGTTTATCATCTTCATATATCTTTTGTTTTAACCAAAACGATGTCGTGGAGTTAGTTATAAACTAATCAAAACAATGTCGTGTTTTCTGTTTCAATATGACCGTTATAATGCCAGGTGTCCAAGTCCCTCCGAGTTTTTTGGAGAAAAATGACCGTTAAATAAAATATG
This sequence comes from Viscum album, assembly GCA_963277665.1. Lineage (NCBI taxonomy): Eukaryota > Viridiplantae > Streptophyta > Magnoliopsida > Santalales > Viscaceae > Viscum > Viscum album. Next base: position 1,881,891,226 of record OY728161.1, read on the forward strand.
ACTGTTGGAACCTGAGGCCTATAAATAGGAGGTCATTTTAAGACAAGAATACATGTGTATATGATACTGATCATTTTGTTCTATCAAGTTCTAGAGAGAGACATTGTGACTTCTCTCCTACTTCGTGCGAAAGCCTTGAAACTACAAAATGTGAACAGCTTGTTCCTAGTTTTTGTATTTCTATAAGTGCTTTGTTTGTGATTTGTGCGACCGATCATCGTATCGAGGGATTTCAAGTGATTGAAAGGCAGAGGTGCCGATTACCTACAAAATCAAGGGTTGTCGGGGATAGGCAGACGGATGAACCGATCATCGTATCGAGGGCTGCCAGGGTTAGGAAAACAGACATACCGATCATCATATTGAGGGATTACCAAGGTGGTGACTTTCATTTCAACTATTTACTACACTAACGTGTGGAGTGGAAAAGATTTTGTTTTATTGGATGGAAGGAATGAATATTGGGTCAATTGACAACCTAAATCCTTCTAGACCACCTATCTTTGATGGGAATGATTATGAGTACTGAAGAGATCGAATGAATACATTCGTGATCAATACTGGTGTAGACAATTTTATTATGCTTACTAGAGGTTACAAAATTCCTGACAAAGAAGTCAGTACTTTCACTAACCAAGAGAAGCAAGAATATCAACTGAATTACAAGGTATGCAATACTTTATTATGTTCTATGACCAGGAATATATTGTCACGACCCGCCTTCATCAAAAGGAGGGAAGGGTCAGCAGATTGCCAAGCCATTCCTTCTTTAAGTTGAAGGAGAGATAATGACCCCCAAAACCCGCCTTCAATAGGTCCCGGAGTGGCGACTAGCACCAAGGGTATATAAATTTCTCACAAATGGAAGGCATTACCCTTTTTATTTTATAGGATCGAGAGATAAGGAGAAGAAAAATCAACAACACCAAGGTAGAAAGAAAAGTAAATCCAAAAGTAAACCATTCCCACATGCATGTTTCAAAAAGTAAAAGCCACAAAGTGCAAAAGGTGTCTACAAGGGTAAGTACCAAGAAAGAAAAATGAAAACTGCAACTGCTCCAAGGATCCGAGCTAGTAAGGTCCTGCGTGATCCCCGAAGTCCTCCTGGAAACCTGAAAGTAGTTTTATATACGTAGGGTGAGCATACAAGTACACTCAGTAGGGAAACCAAAGACTCTCATGCACAAGTGGGGGAACGTACTAAAGTCCCGTGAGAAAAAGAGTAAACCAAACACCTATCAAGGTAAACTATCCACCCAAGCCTCACCAGGGCACACTCCCCAAATAACACAAGTCAAGTAATATATATAATAAGAGCACATCGATTTTTGGGTACCCCGCGCCACTTTCCCATTGGTTATTGAGAATTCCTACGCATCGGACCAATCCCTCCATTCTCACCGCAGTCCCACTGCCACACCCGCCCGCACACACCTGGGCCACAACCACACACTGTCCCACTTCTGAATCCTGCCCGAACACACCTGGGCCACAACTGTCATAAGTAACCACGCCTGAAAACATCTAGGCCAGAACAACCACCACCACGCCCGAAGACACCTGGGCTAAAGGATCCACTGCCATGCCCGAAGACACCTGGGCCTCATCCCGAAGACACTTGGGAAACCACCTGCCGCACACGCCTGGCCAACCACCACACTACCCCGCCCGAAGGTTCTTGGGCTAATAATGGGCCTCAGGCCATCACATCCTGCCCGAAGGTACTTGGGCTATCTGGGAAAGGGAGCAGAAAAGGAGCTAATAACCAGCCACTAAGACTAGTGTTGGGAAAAACACCCTCCCCCATGAAATGGGGGTGTTCGGCACTAAGTGATCAACTTGGGTGGGGCGCGAATAAGAAACACAAAGCTACAAGTATATATATAGGTAACAAGCACTCACCCAAGCTAAGTTTTTCTTCAGACAGCCTACAGATCACAACAGCACTCAAGTCTAAGCCACGACTCATGCTAACAACCCATTTGTCCCCTTTCTTATTTCATGTTCAGTAATAATGTTTAAGCACTACTAGGAAACTAGTAGGCATAGGAATAATTCCAGGAAAGTAAACAGCCAAACATCAGCCAAAACGCCCACACCCGGTTCTCAACAACAGAGGATTCCACCCCAATTCGTGATATAAACAAGTATCCACCCGGTCTTAAAACTCACAACCACCGAATCCATACCAACAGGGGATCCCATCCCCAATTTCAAACAACCACTGAGGGTATAAAAGAACAGGGGATCCCATTCCCCCCTCCCCACATCTCCAGCAATCAGCCCGAAAGGAAAACAACCAACTACCACCACCAACACAAGCAGGGTCTTGCCGGTATTTTCAGATTTAAACGACTTAACACACTCCATGATTCAAATTTCGTGTGTTCTAACCGGGAGTTATCACAGAAGGGTTAGATCCTGGTGCTTTTAATTTATTCAGCCGGATATACGTGTTTAACCAATTCACTTTCCACAGCAGGAGTTCACAACCACAAACAAGCCATTTAAAACATCAGCAGGGTTCATTAGTGCACAAACAACGACCACCAAGGGCCTTGATTTTCAGAAGGCATAAGCCAGCACAACTCAACAAGATGGTCATAGAAGAAACAGCATCAAAATATAAGACACCATCAATGATCACAGCCCCCCCCCCTCTTCTTTCTTTATAGAATTCGTTTATTATCTTTAATTAGGTCTGGTTTACCCAATCCTACAGAATCAAAAGCACGCCCACCCCGCATGATACACAAAAGAGAGAGGCAAAGGAGAAATTCCCTACTTTTTGATAGATGATCGACGTTTCAGCCAGGGGTGCGGAACTTTACAGATAACGATGCGGCGCGCCCGATGCACCAGAAGATGTTTGTGAAAAGCCACGATCGAGGAAAAGAGAAACCACTTCTAACCCTTAGTTTATAAGATCCAAGGACGGTTGAGGTGAAAACGCGAAACCGCGTAAGGCGCGGGGGTCATGGGTTGACCACGCGGCTCTACTCGTCACAAAAAGGGGTCGGGTGGTTTAAGCTGACTCATGAATTGATTAAGTATTTAATTATAACTCTTATGCACGTTACGGGTCTTTAAAACACACTTAAACGAGTCAAAATAGGGTTTAAAACCCTATTCGCGCAAAGGAGAGCTACTGGAAACAACTTGTCAAGGCCGGGTGACGCCGATCGGTCTCACCGATTGGTCTCACTGATTGGCCTCGCCGATCGGTCGCGGTGATCGGTCTCACTGATCGGTCTCACCGATCGGTCGTGCTGATCGGTCTCACCGATCGGTCTCACCGATCGGTCGTGCCGATCGGTCTCACCGATCGGTCTCGCTGATCAGTCTCGCCGATTGGCCTTGCCGATTGGTCTCACCGATTGGTCGCGTCGATCGGTCTCACTGATCGGTCATGTTGATCGGTCTCACCGAGACGCCACTCCCTTAGGACCCGGATTTTGGCAAAGGGAAGGTCCAAGAGAGTCTGGGTCATCACATCAGATAACTCTCAAACTATTCTCGTCCTCGAGAATTTAAACAACCCAGAATGGAAGGGCGGGTCTGAACAACCACCCCGAAAGATACCTCTCAAGAGTGAACCTCATCGTTAACTAAGAACAACTTCCTGTCACGAACCAAGCAACATACCATGCCAAACTACCCGGGCATGTGGGTTGGGGAGTCTCCTTCCCTATGTCAAGATATTATCCGCTTTGGGTGGCACTGACTCACCCGCACAGGTTTAATCACATCCACCTTAATGCGTCTTGATTAGGGGTCAGGTTCTCTCCTTCCCCATAACCAGGGCCTTTCACACACAACAGAGGAAGGAAAACCAGCACATTTTATAGCCAAAAGACAAAACGTCCTACCACAACAGGTACAACAAGGAACAAAACTCAGAACAACTCCGGGTACTGGGTACGCATCTGTGCTTCCCTCTCCCACGTACTCTCCTCAAGACCACCATGTCGCCACAACACATGAACCAAGGGGATGGTTCTCCCGCGAATCACCTTTTCTTTACGATCCTCGATCACCACTAGTCTCTCCACAAAGGTCACGTCGTCCTCGATGTCCAGCTCACCCCAATCAAGGACGTGTGATTCGTCATGCAGATACCGACGGAGCTAGGACACATGAAAGACATCATGTATCCTTAGTAGCGGCAGTGGAAATGCTAGCTGGTAAGCCACTTCGCCGACCTTCCACATCACTTGGAAGGGTCCGATGAATCTGGGAGAAATCTTACTCCCTTTGTCGAACCTCTGCTGCCCACGCCGAGGGGAGACCTTTAAGAACACGTGGTCCCCAACCTCAAACTTCAAGGGCCTCCTCCTAGTATCAGCATACGACTTCTGTTGGTCCTGGGCCACCTTCATCCTTTCCTGTATGAGCTGAACCTTCTTTGTCGTGTTCTGCACCACCTCCGGACCAAGGATGCCTGCCTCTCCTACTTCGTTCCAACACACAGGAGAACGGCATGGCCTCCCGTACAAAGATTCAAATGGGGTCATGCCAATGGTATATTGGTAACTATTATTATAGGAAAACTCTACCAGAGTCAAGTATTGCACCCATGATCCTTCTGAGTCCAGAACACATGCTCGCAGCATATCCTCCAAGGTCTGGATGGTGCGCTCTGTTTGTCCATTTGTCTGGGGATCGAAAGCAGTGCTAAGGTGTAACTGGGTGCCAAACGCATGCTGCAATCCTCTCCAGACTCGTGAGGTAAACCGTGCATCCCTATCCGAGACTATAGACCTCGGAACTCCATGCAACCGCACCACATCATCCATGTACTTTCGTGCCAAAGCGTCCACAGTGCTCAACTCCCTGATCGCCAGAAAGTGAGCCGATTTCGTCAACCTGTCCACTACCACCCAGATGGCGTCGTACCCTCCTTGGACCTTGGGTAGTCTTGTGACGAAATCCATCGAGATGTCATCTCACTTCCACTCGGGGACTTCTAGAGGCTGCAGTAGGCCGCCTGGAACTCGGTGTTCATCCTTCACTTGCTGACACACTAAGAACTTGGCCACAAACTCTGCCACCACTCGCTTAACTCCGGGCCACCAAAACTGCCTCTTCAAACCCTGGTACATCTTGGAAACTCCTGGGTGTACCGCCAGGGGTGAGTTGTGGAACTCACTGAGAACCTTGTCGCGCATCGCCTCTGGGGCAAACAACCTTTTCTGGAAAAGTATCCGGTTCTGACCATCCTCTATCCATGCTTCCGGAGCATTGCCCTGGTCAATTTGGTCACGCATCACTTCACACTCTAGGTCTCCCCACTGAGACTCCTCCACTTGCTGAAACAGGGATGACTGCACTTTCATCTGATATAGGCATCCTCTGTCGCTATCCATCTTCGCATCCAGGTGTAAGGCAGCCAACTCCTCCATTGCTTTCCAGGCGTCTGCCGACTCTTGGACCGCATCCTTCTGTGTCCTCCTGCTCAAGGCATCGGCCACTACATTTCCCTTGCCCTCAGTATAAGAGATCTCGAAGTCGTAATCCTGGAGGAACTCCACCCATCTCCGTTGTCGCAAGTTTAAGTCCCGCTGGGAGAAGATATACCTCAAGATTTTGTGATCCGAGAAGACCACAAAGCATTCCCCGATGAGGTAGTGCCTCCATAACTTTAGCGCAAAAACGACCATTGTAAGATCCAAGTCGTGGGTGGCGTAATTACGCTCATGGGAACGCAGCTGCCTGGACCATAAGAGATCACCCCTTGTCGCTGTATCAGCACGCATCCTAGACCCTGTCCTAAAGCATCACAGAACACCTCATAAGTTTCCCCTTATTCTGGTAATATCAGTACTGTGGCACTGACCAACTTCTCCTTCAGATAGCTGAAGGATGAATGGAACTACTCACTCCATACGAAAGCCTGGTCCTTCTTGGTCAGAGCCGTCAAAGGGGCCGCAACTCGGGAGAAGTTGGGTACGAATCTCCGGTAGTAACCCGCCAACCCGAGGAAACTTCGGACTTCCGCCACATTCCTGGGTTCTTCCCAAGAAACAACCACCTCAACTTTTGATGGGTCCACCGCTACCCCCTGCCCAGACACTACGTGCCCGAGGAAGTGCACTTCCCGTGTCCAGAACTTTCATTTCGAAAACTTCCCATAGAGTTGGTGCTATCGGAGGACCTCCAAAACTGTCATCAGGTGCTCTGCATGGTCCTCCTCTGATCTAGAGTAGACCAGGATGTCGTCGATGAACACAACCACGAACCGATCCAAGTACTCCCGGAAGATGGAGTTCATAATCCCCATGAACACCGCCAGGGCGTTCGTAACACCGAAGGGCATGACTATGAACTTGAAGTGTCCATACCTGCACCTGAATGCTATCTTCGGGATGTCGCTCTCTTTCACTCTTAGCTGGTGGTACCCAGACCGCAGGTCGATCTTCGAGAACCATCCTTCCCCTTTCAGCTGGTTGAAAAGATCATCTATCCTTGGAAGAGGGTAGAGATTCTTGATCGTCACATGATTCAGCCTCCTGTAGTCTATGCACAACCTAATACCACCATCTGCCTTCTTTGCGAACAAGACTGGAGCACCCCACGGTGATGCACTCGGACGAACATAACCCCTCTTCATCAGATCGTCAATCTGTATCCGCAAATCCCGTAGCTCCGAAGGTGCCATCCGGTAAGGAGCCATTGAGATTGGTCAAGCATCGGGATGCAGGTCTATCCCGAACTCGATATCACGTCGAGGGGGTAGAGTCATCACCTCCTCAGGAAAGATGTCCATAAACTCACGGACGATCTCTGGCACTTCCACCATTTCAGCATCTACTGATTCCACTGTCAGCTCGGTCAACAAGGAGAGGAGAGATTCCTCTCTCCTGTTTCCCTTCAGACTGCTCCGCTTGCCGATGAAGGTAACACGCCGGCTGTCCAAGTCTACGAACACCACCCTCCTTCGAAAACAGTCTATGATGGTGCACACAGAAAATAGCCAGTCGATGCCTAGGATGACATCGTATGGCTGAATCTGTAGTAGAAGAAGATCCCTAACCGACTGATGTGGCCCTAACATCAGTCTACATCCCCGACAAACGAACAACAAGTCGGTCTGACCTCTGACTGGTGTGCTCAACACCAGTGGAACTGGAAGTATCTCAGCATCTAGACCCAAGGCACGGGCTAGACTGGGTGCAACAAAGGAGTGCGAAGCTCCAGTATTGAACAAAGCATAAGCAAGAGTGCTAAACAGACTGATCGTACCTCGAACAACCTCTGGCCCTGCTGGAACTGCTGCCTCTGCGGCGTGCAAATGTCCACGCCCATCCCCCATGCCCCTCGGCTATCGGCCACCTCCCCGACCACGCCCCGGTCGAGGTCCCTGAGGATCACCCTGAGGTTGGCCTCCTCCCCCTACATCTACCCTCAGAGGAGCGGGAGCTCGCTGTCCTTGTTGCTGCTGCTGGAAAGGTCTGGCTGGAAGCTGCTGCTGGGGCGGGTGTTGGGGATGATTGCCACTACTGTACTGCACCCGGTCGGGGCACTGACTCCAGAGATACCCAAGTCTCCCACAGATGAAGCACCTTGGTTCCGGGACCGAAGGAAAAGGGTGAGGGTCGGGGGATCGAAACTGAAACTGTTACGGCCTGATCCCTACAGTTCGGAACCTAGAGGGTCTTGACGCTGGTGGCCTAGTGCTGACGGCCTTCCCTTTCGATGGTCCCAGCTGGATCCCCTCTTGCGACACTCCCCCTAGAGCATGCATCCTCTCCACCACTTCGGCCTTCTTCTGGACCTCCAAGTATGTTGGCAGGGTAAAGGGGGTAACAGCATACTGGAGGGAGGGTCGGAGTGCCTCCTCCAAACGTCTTTCCCGAGACTCCTCGTCGGGAAAGGGGTCCGGAGCAAAACTTAGGAGGTCCTTGAACTTGATCCCTAGCTCCCTTACGGACATACTCCCCTGCTGGAGGGAGAGTAGTTCCTGACTCTTTTCTACCTTCATCGTCGAGGAGAGGAATGCCACCCGGAACTCCCTCTCTAAATCCACCCAAGCCACCTCAGACTCTCTCCTCTCCCCCAGGTAAAGCATCCACCACTGACGTGCCGCTCCCCGCATCTGGCTGATGGCCAGAGGAACCCAGTACTCGGTCGGGGCCCGAATCAGGCCGAAGGATATAACTAGATCCTCTAGCCATCCTTCTATCTTCATGTCAGAGGTGCTGCCCTCATACTTCTCGAGGGCCTGTCGCTGGAAGGCTCGAAGAGTCTTCTGCCACTGGTCGTCCTCTTCCTCTCGATCAGCTCTCTGCCGATCGGCCAAAGTAGTCTTCAGGGCCTCGATCGCCTGTACCACAAGTGGTCGCCTTCAAGGTGCCATAGCTGCAAGGTAAACAAGGAATGCCTAAGCCCAAATAGTGCAGAATATCATTCTTAAAATTTCATAAAATTTAATTTATTCTTAATTCCCAAGACATACCAGAAACACAAGAACACAAGTCATTATGATGCATGTACTTTTACTAGGGTCTCTACCCTGCAATCAGTGTGGCCTCACTTGGTCGTTCGGTAGGTCTAGGGTCCTTGCATCGGATCACGGGGGGCCCTAAAATCCCGTGTCCTAGCCGGTCTTCCCTGGCCTAATTCACGCGCCAAGGTCACCCAACACTGTTGCCTTACCATCCCATGCAATCCTCATTGTGCCTAACTCCAGACTCCATCCTATCTCTCAACCAAACAGCTGCTCTGATACCATTCTGTCATGACCCACCTTCACCAAAAAAAGGGAAGGGTCAGCAGATTGTCAAGTCCTTCCTTCTTTAAGTTGAAGGAGAGATAATGACCCCCAAAACCCGCCTTCAATAGGTCCCGGAGTGGAGACTAGCACCAAGGGTATAGAAATTTCTCACAAATGGAAGGCATTACCCTTTTTATTTTATAGGGTCAAGAGATAAGGAGAAGAAAACTCAACAACGCCAAGTTAGAAAGAAAAGTAAATCCAAAATTAAACCATTCCCACATGAATGTTTCAAAAGGTAAAAGCCACAAAGTGCAAAAGGTGTCTACAAGGGTAAGTACCAAGAAAGAAAAACGACAACTGCAACTACTCCAAGGATCCGAGCTAGTAAGGTCCTGCGTGATCCCCGAAGTCCTCCTGGAAACCTGAAAGCATTTTTATATATGTAGGGTGAGCATACAAGTACACTCAGTAGGGAAACCAAAGACTCTCGTGCACAAGTGGGAGAACGTACTAAAGTCCCGTGAGAAAAAGAGTAAACCAAACACCTATCAAGGTAAACTATCCACCCAAGCCTCACCAGGGCACACTCCCCAAATAACACAAGTCAAGTAATATATATAATAAGAGCACATCGATGTTTGGGTACCCCGCGCCACTTTCCCACTGGTTATTAAGACTTCCTACGCATCGGACCAATCCCGCCATTCTCACCGCAGTCTCACTGCCACACCCGCCCGCACACACCTGGGCCACAACCACACGCAGTCCAACTGCTGAATCCCGCCCGCACACACCTAGGCCACAACTGTCATAAGTAACCATGCCTGCAAACACCTAGGCCAGAACAACCACCACCACGCCCGAAGACACCTGGGCTAAAGGATCCACTGCCATGCCCGAAGACACCTGGGCCTCATCCCGAAGACACTTAGGAAACCACCTGCCGCACACACCTGGCCAACCACCACACTACCCTGCCCGAAGGTTCTTGGGCTAATAATGGGCCTCAGGCCATCACAGCCTGCCCGAAGGTACTTGGGCTATCCGGGAAAGGGAGCAGAAAAGGAGCTAATAACCAGCCACTAATACCAGTGTTGGGAAAAACACCCTCCCCCATGAAATGGGGGTGTTCGGCACTAAGTGATCAACTTGGGTGGGGCGCGAATAAGAAACACAAAGCTACAAGTATATATATAGGTAGCAAGCCCTCACCCAAGCTAGGTTTTTCTTCAGACAGCCTACAGATCACAACAGCACTCAAGTCTGAGCCACGACTCATGCTAACAACCCATTTGTCCCCTTTCTTATTTCACGTTCAGTAATAATGTTTAAGCACTACTGGGCAACTAGTAGGCATAGGCATAAGTCCAGGAAAGTAAACAGCCAAACATCAGCCAAAATGCCCACACCCGGTTCTCAACAATAGAGGATTCCACCCCAATTCATGATATAAACAAGTATCCACCCGGTCTTAAAACTCACAACCACCGAATCCATACCAACAGGGGATCCCATCCCCAATTTCACACAACCACCGAGGGTATAAAAGAACAGGGGACCCCATTCCCCCCTCCCCACATCTCCAGCAATCAGCCTGAAAGGAAAACAACCAACTACCACCACCAACACAAGCAGGGCCTTGTCGGTATTTTCAGATTTAAACGACTTAACACACTCCATGATTCAAATTTCGTGTGTTCTAACCGGGAGTTATCACAGAAGGGTTAGATCCTGTTGCTTTCAATTTATTCAGCCGGATATACGTGTTTAACGAATTCACTTTCCACAGTAGGAGTTCACAACCACAAACAAGCCATTTAAAACATCAGCAGGGTTCATTAGTGCACAAACAACGACCACCAACGGCCTCGATTTTCAGAAGGCATAAGCCATCACAACTCAACAAGATGGTCATAGAAGAAACAACATCAAAATATAAGACACCATCAACGATCACAAACCCCCCCCCCCTCTTCTTTCTTTATAGAATTCATTCATTATCTTTAATTAGGTCTGGTTTTACCCAATCCTATAGAATCAAAAGCACGCCCACCCCGCATGATACACAAAAGAGAGAGGCAAAGGAGAAATTCCCTACTTGTTGATAGATGATCGATGTTTCAGCCAGGGGCGCGGAACTTTACGGATAACGATGTGGTGCACCTGATACACCAGAAGCTGTTTGTGAAAAGCCACAATCGAGGAAAAGATAAATCACTGCTAACCCTTAGTTTATAAGAGCCGAGGACGGTTGAGGTGAAAACGTGAATCCGCGTAAGGCGCGGGGTTCGTGGGTTGACCACACGGCTCTACTCGTCACAAAAAGGGGTCGGGTGGTTTAAGTCGACTCATGAATTGATTAAGTATTTAATTATAACTCTTATGCACGTTACGGGTCTTTAAAACACGCTTAAACGAGTCAAAATAGGGTTTAAAACCCTATTCGTGCAAAGGAGCGCTACTGGAAACAACTTGTCAAGGCCGGGTGACGTCGATCGGTCACGCCGATCGGTCGCGCCGATCGGTCTCGCCGAGATGCCACTCCCTAAGGACCCAGATTTTGGCAAAGGGAAGGGCCAAGAGAGTCTGGGTCATCACATATATACAGCCAGATATCTTCTTGTGAAGCATCCAACTATATTTGGAAGAAGTTGGAAGTCACACATTTTGGTACATCCAAGGTTATAGAAACAAGAAGAGCAATGCTTCGAGCAGAGTATCATGGATTTATTTTTCCTTATGGAGAGCCAGTGTGTAAAGTGAAACAAAGATTTATGACAATTGTCAACAGTTTACAATCTATGGTAGAAAAAGGTCTTGATGGTGAAGCTCTTGTAGATAAGATTATTGACATAATGCCAAATGAATGAGAGTCAAAAAGGACAGTTATTGATGAAAACAGAAAATTTTCCCAGATTACTCTTGATGAACTCTTTGGAACTCTTCTATAGCACGAGACAAGAATGAAGAGAGATGATAATTTCAATAAGAAGAAAAATGGAAATGGAAGTGTAGCTTTTACTACCACATCTAAAGCTAAAACACCTGAAAGGATAACAAGATCCAAAGCCAAGAAAGTTGTTATATCAGAGTCAAGTGATAGTGATCACTCGGATAATGAGTTAGCCAATCTTTCTCGAAGGATGAACAAGATTATGGGAAATAAAGACTTCTAATATAGATTCAAAAAGAAATATAGGAAGTACAAGAAAGATTCAGAGGTAACTTGTTATGAATGTAAGAAAGTGGGACATATAAGGCCCGATTGTCCTTTACTAAAGAGAAAAGACAGAAAGGAGAAACATTCTGAAAGGAATAAGAAAAAGTATTACAAGACAAAGACAAATAAAGTCTTGAAGGCAAATGATACTTGGATTGAAAGTGGTAGAGATTCATAAGATAATTCTTCTGAATATGAGTCCTCAGGATAAAGAAATATTGGACTTATAGTCAGACTACCAATTGAAGATCATTGTTTTATGGAAAAGGTACACAATGTTGAAGCTATTTCAAATGTTTCCTTGAATACAAATTATACTGACAATAAATATTATGAATCTTCAAATGATGATTCTTCTCCATCAGAAGATAATACATTACCTTCATTTGAAGAAATATCTAGGTTTTCTAAATTACTTGAGAATGGAAATTCTAAACTCAAGAAAAAGCTTGATAAAGAAAATTCTAGAATTTCAATTTTAACTAAAGAAGTATCAGATCTTTCTAATGATCTAGATATGAAAACTTCTGACTTTGAAAGTATTTTAAAAACCCTTGAGAAAGTCAAATCTGATAAGATTAAACTTTCTAAGGATCTAGAAAATGTAATTTCTAAGAAAAATGTTTTTGAGCCTAACTCTAGTTCAAAATCAAATGTTTTGGAGGATAAAAATTTAGTTTTAAAACTAAAGTCAGAAATTTTTTCATTGAAAAAATATTTGTCAAACTTTACTTATGGAAAGAAGAAATTTGACAAAATTTATTCTCAAATTCAATCTTTGAGAAATCATTCTGGACTTGGTTATACTCATTCCAAACTGGTTTTTAGTAATAACTATTTTGTTCCTCAAAATACCCCTTTTTGTTCTAAGTGTCATTGTGGTGGACACTGGAAAAGAGAGTGTTCTCTTAATAGAACTCAGTCTTTAGGATTTCATAAAGCTCATTTTGTAAAACAAATTTGGATTCCTAAAATTATTTTATCTAACTCTTCTGGATCCAAACAAGTTTGGATTCCAAAAAACTAATTGTTTCTTTTTCAGGAAAATGATAAGTGTACCAATAAGAATATTTGGTACATGGATAGTAGTTGTTCTCAACACATGACCGGAAACAAAAATTTCTTTGAAAATATTATCAAAAAAAAGGTGGAAAGGTTACCTTCAGAGATAATTCTCAAGGAAATATTGTTGGAATATGTAATATTGTTTTTCTTGGAAAATTTTTTATCTCAAATGTTTTGTTTGTAAAAGGTCTTAAGCACAATCTCATCAGCATAAGCCAATTATGTGATGAAGGATACCTTTTGAATTTTAGAAATGATAAGTGTCTAGTTCAAAATTCCAAGGATTAGTTCATTATATCTGCCCATAGGCAAGATAATGTATACACTATTAACTTAGAAGACCTTATGAGACAAAATTTACCCTACCTAAGTGCAGTAAAAGACCAATCATGGTTATGGAATAGAAGACTAGGACACTGTAACCTAAGAAAACTTTGTAAACTCTCAAAGAAAATACTTGTAAAGGGACTACCGGATCTTAAATATGATTCTTCAAAAATCTGTGATTCTTGTCAATTTGGTAAGAAACATAAAACTAGCTTTAAATCAATTAGTGAAGTTTCAACTTCTAATACATTATAGGTAGTGCATATGGATCTTTTTGGTCCTTCACAAACTGGAAGCATTGGAGGCAAATACTATGTATTTGTGTTAGTTGATGACTTTACTAGATTTACATGGGTCTATTTTCTATCAAAAAAATCTGAAGCCTTTTCCTATTTCAAAATATTTAGAGCCCAAGTTAAAAATGAGAAAAACCTACCATTGATAACTATTCATAGTGATCATGGTGGTGAATTTCAAAATTCTGACTTTGAAACTTTTTGTAGTAAGGAAGGTATTACTCAAAATTTCTCAACTCCAAGAACCCCTTGGAAAAATGGTGTTGTTGAAAGAAGAAATTGTATTCTTCAGGAAATGACTAAAACCATGATGAGTGAATACTCAATTGCTAAGCACTTTTGGGCTAAAGCTGTTAGTACTACTTGTTATACTATAAATAGTGCTTTAACCAGACCATTTCTTAATAAAACACCTTATGAATTATGGACTGGATGAAAACCTAAAGTTTCATACTTTAAAGTTTTTGGGTTCAAAGTATTCATTTTGAATACTAAAGATAATCTACACAAATTCGCACCAAAATATGATGAAGGAATCTTTCTGGGCTATTCTACAACTTCTAAGGCATATAGAGTTTTCAATAAAAACACTTGTACTATTGAAGAAACAGTGTATGTTAAATTTGATGAAACTAATCCTTTAGTTTTCAACCAACTTCAACCTACATCGTTGGATGTGTTTTCTAAAAATATTTACCAACCTCTGTTAGAAGATTCTTCTGATAAGGAAAAAGTTCAAGAAAGTGTTCATGAATCTTTTACCCTAGAATATTTTCTTCCATATGTTGATGAACAGGTCTTACAAAACTCAAATCAATTGTTTCTTAGGAATCATCCCAGTGATAGCATCATTGCTGATGTAAATCAACCTTTAAGGACCAGAAATTCCTTAAGAAATGAAATAGGACATCTTGCCTTTCTTTCACAATTCGAACCTAAAAGTCCAAGTGAGTCCTTAGGTGATAAAGATTGGATTAAAGCAATGCAAGATGAACTAAATGAATTTTAGAGTAATCAAGTATGGAATTTAGTTGAAAGACCTAAAGAAACAACTGTAATTGGTGTAAAATGGGTTTTCAGAAACAAATGTGATGAAAATAGAATCATTATATGAAATAAAGAAAGACTTGTTGCTAAGGTCTATAATCAACAAGAAGGAATAGACTATAAAGAAATGTATGCTCCGGTAGCTAGACTTGAATCTATTCGTATTCTATTAGCCTTTGCAGCTTACTTTAACTTCAAACTATTTCAAATGGATGTTAAATGTGCTTTTCTAAATGGTTTTGTTCAAGAAGAAGTGTTTTTTGAACAACCCCCTGGTTTTCTAGACCCAAAACATCCTAATCATGTTTTCAAACTTACCAAGGCTCTATACGGCCTTAAACAAGCCCCTAGAGCATGGTATGATAGACTTACAGAATTTATTTTACAAAAACATTATGCAAAAGGTATAGCAGATCCAACCCTTTTTATAAAAATGGAAAATAAAAATGTTTTAATTATTCAAATTTATGTTGATGACATCATATTTGGATCAACTCAGCAATCTTTAACTGATTCTTTTGCAAATTTAATGAAATCTGAGTTTGAAATGAGTATGATGGGTGAGTTAACATTCTTTTTAGGTTTTCAAATTTCTCAAAAACCAGAATGAACATATATATATTAAAATAAGTATATTAAATACTTACTCAAAAAGTATGGATACGACAATACTAAAAGTATTAGCACTCCAATTGGTACCTCAAATACACTTGATCTTAATGAAACTGGAAAACCAGTAGATCAAACAATTTTTAGAGGTATGATAGGAAGTTTGTTATACTTGACAGCTAGTCGACCAGACTTAATGTTTTCTATATGCTTATGTTCAAGATACCAATCTAATCCAAAATATTCTCATTTAAAATTCTTAAAGAGAATCTTTCAGTATTTAAAAGGCACTATGGATTTAGGACTCTTTTACTCTTCTGGAAATTATTTTGTTCTAAAAAGTTTTTCAGATGATGAATTTGGTGGTGGTAGAATGGATAGAAAAAGTACATCTGGAACATGTCATTTCTTAGGAGATTCTCTGGTTTCTTGGTCCTACAAGAAACAACACTTGGTAGCACTTTCCACTGCTAAAGCTGAATATGTAGCAGTTGGAAGTTGTTGTGCTCAAGTGTTGTGGATGCAACACACACTCACTGACTATGGATTGAGTTTTTCCAAAACTCAAATTCTATGTGATAATACTAGTGTCATTTCTCTTATTAAAAACCCCGCACATCACTCTCGTGCGAAACACATAGATGTTAGGCATCACTTTCTTAGGGATCACACACAAAAAGGAGATATTATTTTACAATTCATCGGAACGCAAGAACAACTTGCTGACATTTTTACAAAACCATTACCTTCTGATAGATTTGAGTTTATAAAATAGAATCTAGGAATGATTACATTAAAATAATCATTCATATCTACTTCATGTTTTATACTTCTCCTAACATTAAACAACTCCTCTTAGAAAGGGGAAGAACATTTTTTTACTTATTGTGTTTCTTATTTTCTTATGATCTTTATTTGTTTATTCTCCTGGTTTATTTTTTTTCCTTTCTGTTTATTGTATTTACTGTTTTATTGTATTATTTACCTTTCTATTTATCGTATTGACTTATTACTATAATGAATTTATTTTCCATCAGCACGTCCATTCATGGTAATGAATTTATTTTCCATCGGCACATCCGTTCATGGTAATGAATTTATTTTCCATCGGCACATCTGTTTATGGTAATTAATTTCTTTTCCATCGGCACATTCATTCATGGTAATGAATTTCTTTTCCATCGGCACATCTGCTCATGGTAATGAATTTCTTTTTCATCGGCACGTCTGTTTATGGTAATAAATTTCTTTTCCATCAGCATGTCCGTTCATGGTAATGAATTTCTTTTCCATCGGCATGTCCGTTCATGGTAAAGAATTTCTTTTCCATACACACGTCTGTTCATGGTAATGAATTTCTTTTCCATCGGAACGTCCGTTCATGGTAATGAATTTCTTTTCCATCAGCACGTCCATTCATGGTAACAAGTTTGTTTTCCATCAGCTTGTCAGTTCATGGTAATGACTTTGTTTTCCATCGGCATGATAATTGATGGTATTCTTTTTCTTCATATGCTTGTGTTTTCTTTCACTATTAATATTATCTAAACCAACAATTACCTTACGATCTCCGGCAGGTACATACTTTCCTATTTTTTTAATTTTTTTTTAAATTTTTTTTATTCGTTTTAATCATATCTGTTGATTTCTTTTCTTCTAATCTCAACTGTAGAAGACCAACGGTCATTATTTTTTCACCTATAAATAGACTATCCCCTCCCCAAACCCACACCGGTTTTACAGGATTTGTGGCGAAGCTCTGCCCCATCAATTTAAGACTCTGTATGATCTTTCAAGCGGCTTCACCTATATGTCTCAGTCCTCTAATAATACTCTCGCCGAAATGTCTTCAAAGACTTTTTCAGAGAAATACTTTTTCAGAGAAAGGTTAGTTTCTTGAGACTTTTTTGATTCATACGATTATACAATCAGAAGAATCATTTTGTTTCAAGGCTAGGAGAATTTATGTGTTAAAAAACTTGTTTCTCAAGATCCGGTTCTTATTGATGAAGTCAGTCGGTTCTACAAAACCATATCTTTTGATAAGAACATGACTATCAACTTTTTTGTGTACGATAGAAAGTTATCTATGAACAAGCATCCCATTTTCTAAATGTTCAAATAGAAGGTGATTCCTTCTGTCCATCTCATAAACTACCAGAGGAAGTTGGTACATTTAACAAATAAAGTGCTGAAAAGTCTTTGTTTATTTTAAATGAAGAAAAGAGGAAAGTGACTCATCTTTCTCCAAATAACAGATTTGTGACACTGTGGATGCCAGGTTTTCTTATCACAAGGAAAGGGGATAGAGATACTTTGAAGGTTTTTGATATCTTCATGTTGGACAATCTTGTCAACATGAGAAAAGTAAATCTCATGAGATGCATATTTGAAACAATTAAGAATGTCAAGTCATGAGCAGTCAAATCCCATTTGATTATGTATCTAGCTATTCTTACAAAGTTCATTATCGAGATCATGAAGTTTTTTAATATTCCTTTGAAAGGAAATTTGATATATTTGAAGCCATCCTGGATTAGTAAGAGTACATTGAAAAAGTTGAATGTTTGTTTTGATCAGAATTCAAAGCTTTTTGTAAAGGATTTGGAAGCTGATTCGGCTCAAAATCAATCAGTACCTATTCCTATCAAAGACAATCCTTCTGTTGGTGTTCCTCAAAAGTCATATCCTCAAACCATTTCAAAGCCTAAGAAGAAACCAAAGTACAGTAAGGAGTTTGTGGACAAATGGAGAAAAGATAAAGAACAGAGAAAAGAAGGTGAACTGAAGTTCGGTCTTGACCCAGCTGAAGCTTTTGCAGAAAGAATAAGGGTAGAGGAAACCCTTCAAGATGAAAAGAAAAAGAAGACTATTTTGAAAAGAAAGGCTCAAGACTTTGATATCTCTAAATTCCTAAAAATGGTTGAGGATGCTAGTTCTCAACTAACAGAAGAAGTACATCAAGAACCTATCGTACAGAGTCTTCCAGAGAAAGAAACAGGGAAACAGATGTTGGAAGGAATACAGGAAGTTAAAGAAGAGGAAGGAGATTTTCTTTTAGAATTTCTTCAAAGTTTGAATAAAAGCATAGAAGAATCTTACCAAAAGAAATTTGAAGATATTCAAAAAGTTCCTCATGATGATCAAGCACCTATTGAATCTTTTGAAACTCCGGATAAAATTCCTTCTCAAGAAAAGCAAGGTGCTCAATCTTCTCATACTGAAAAAGTTATTGTCATCAGTGATAAAATAGAAGAAGAAAGAAAGGATAAAGAAAAATAAAAAGGAAAAAAACTTATTGTTGACTCAATCTAATCAAATGAAATACATTCGTACGATGGAGATACTGATTCAGAACAAACAATCTCTCTCAAGAGGAGTGATTACATTGTTCATGTTTTAAGGAGGGTTGAAAAGACTATTCCCTATTTCCCCAAGCTCGAAGAGAAAATTTATTTTATCACTGACAATCAGAGAAAGAAGTTCGGCTCTGTAAGAGAATTCAGAAAGAAAATTTTGTCAGTTGAGGCCGATTTGAAAGTTATATCTGAAAGTTCGGCCACTCATAAAAAGTCTTGCAACAGAATGACCAAGTGGTCATACAAAATAGAGAGATCAGTGAATGACCATGAGATAGCAATTGAATACATAAGGAGGTTTTCAAATGATCTTGTGATTGCTTTCAATAAACTTGGAAAAGAAACTGTTGAAAGACTAA
This sequence comes from Viscum album, assembly GCA_963277665.1. Classification (NCBI taxonomy): domain Eukaryota; kingdom Viridiplantae; phylum Streptophyta; class Magnoliopsida; order Santalales; family Viscaceae; genus Viscum; species Viscum album. Next base: position 1,881,910,224 of record OY728161.1, read on the forward strand.
ATCAGGTAACTCATGGAGCCGATATTCCTTCAGTGAAAGAATTGCAAGAGAGGATGAATGCTTTTCAGTCTGATTTTTCGAAGGTTTCATCTTTCAAAGATGAATTAGTTTTGTTGAAGAAAAAAAAATTGTGTTATCCAAAGATAACAAGAATTTTCAAGATATAATTGATACTCTTGAGGAAGTAATCAGAGTACAGGAGGAGACCATCAAAAATCAAGATCATCTTTTTGCTAACCAACAAGATCTTCACAGATCTCAGGGTGATTCAATTTTTGAAGACAAGAAAGAAATCAAAAAGATGAAAGTTGTTCTTCATGAATTGATAAAGAAGGAAAAGGAAAGAGAAAACAAATGAATGTTTTTTTCTTCTCGTGAACCCTATAAGTCTTTGTTATTGTAATGACATTTATGTTACTCCTTTTTTTCTGCATTCCTTTTCTAACTCTTTCAGGCAACTCAAGTTACCCCATTCTTTTTGTAAATCACAAAGGGGGAGAGTGTTTTACAAATGGGGAGAATGTTCTCTAAAGGGGAAGTGTGTTAAAGAAAACACTGAAAATCTACGAATACATTCCTTATAAAATTACATACCTAAGGGGGAATTAGTTGTATTCAATTTCATATTCAGAAGAGGTTCCAATAACTCAGGGGGAGATAAGTATTTCTTGTTGTCTTTACTTTGTGTTTTGTGATTTCAAAAAAGGGGGAGATTGTTGAGTCAAAAGTTTTCTTTTGACTTTTATATCTTGTTTTGGAAATCACAAATGTCTTTTACCATGCTGATTGTACTGACCATGCTGATCATACTGACCATGCTGATTGTACTGACCATGCTGATCGTACTGACCATGACCATGTTGATCGTACTGACCATGCTGATCATACTGACCATGTTGATCGTACTGACCATGCTGATCGTACTGACCATGCTGATCGTACTGACCATATTGATCGTACTGACCATGCTGATCGTACTGACCATGCTGATCGTACTGACCATGCTGATCATACTGACCATACTGATCGTACTGACTATAATTTTCATACTGACTAGAAATTGTATTGACTCTGTTAATCGTACTAAGTCTTATAAATCTACTTACTCTCTATTGTTTCAAAACATTACACAGTAATACTTATAGTATTCATACTTTTCTTTAATTACTTGCTTGTTTTGGTTCTTAGTCAAAAATACGTTTCATATTAATCGTACTCATGTTTATCATCTTCATATGTCTTTTGTTTTAACCAAAACGATGTCGTGGAGTTATTTATAAACTAATCAAAATGATGTCGTGTTTTCTGTTTCAATATGATCGTTATAATGACAGGTGTCCAAGTCCCTCCGAGTTTTTCAGAGAAAAATGACCGTTGAAGAAAATATAACTGTTGGAACCTGAGGCCTATAAATAGGAGGTCATTTGAAGACAAGAATATGTGTGTGTATGAGACTGATCATTTTGTGCTATCAAGTTCTAGAGAGAGACATTGTGACTTCTCTCCTGCTTCGTGCGAAATCCTTGAAACTACAAAACGTGAACGGCTCGTTCCTAGTTTTTGTATTTATATAAGTGATTTGTTTGTGCTTTGTGCGACCGATCATCATATCAAGGGATTTCAAGTGATTGAAAGACAGAGGTGCCGATTACCTACAAAATCGAGGGCTGTTGGGGATAGGCAGACGGACGAACCGATCATCGTATCGAGGGCTGCCAGGGTTAGGCAGACAGACGTACCGATCATCGTATCGAGGGCTTACCAAGGTGGTGGTAAGACAGACCTCTTATCCTAGGGCAAAGGATAACCCTTCTCTTTGGGTTAAAAGAATTGTAATATTTTTACATTTCTGCTGCCAATTGTATTAGAAAAGAAATTGTTTTGTTTCCTTTTCTATTTCATATACATTTGTAATTGTTCCAATTACACTTATACTATTACATTTTATATTGTCAGATTCTATACGCTTTATGATAGAATCTCACACTTTTACATTACTCTGATTATTGTATTCTTTTGAATACAATTGTTTTACATTTCTTATAGTATTACATTATATCATATCTTTATATTCAATACAATTGTGGGTGTTTGTTCTTGTATTAGTTTAAGATATTTTAAACTAACTTCTTAAGTTTTTAAACACAAATTTTGTAAACCTACAATTCACCCCCCCCCCCTCTTGTATTGTTCTATCTAATATACATATACATCTATATATTCGATCCAACACATATTCCCTCCTTCTGGTGGTCTTGGTTTTCAACAACCAAAAAAAGATTCTCACACGACTATCCCAAAAAATTCACAATAGCATATAGAGTTTACCTCATGTTGCAATCATTAGTATAATGACCATAAATACCAAAATGATAGCAAACAATAGTATACATGCATTTTCTATTAGAATCCTGAACAAAACAATCTCTATGCAACTTGGGATTTTGACTAGAATAGCCAATACCATGTTTGTCCTTAGCATATTTTTTATTGTCAAGAATGTTTTCAAGATATTCCTCCCCCCTAATAGACTTAATAAGAATCAATTTTAAAGTGGTACTCTCAGAAAAAATATCATTAATTATATCATCATGCTAAGAAGTAGAAGTATCAATAGCGATGTATTTACATTTAATATTAAGAAGGTATATTAACAAAGAATCATTTTCTATAATAATGGTCAAAATATTTTCCAAGTAATTTATGAACCCTTAAAATATCATAGTTACTTTCAATCATAAAATAATACTCATTCAACTCATCATAAGAACATTCAACATTATCAAAAATATATGAACAAAAAGTGATTGAATGTTGGAAATTTAAAAAAAAAATATGAACAAAAAGAATATATTTTTTGAAAATAAAAAAATAAAACAAGTAAAATTAGAATAGCAGAGAAAGGTGAGCAGAAAAGAAAAAAGGGTATTTTATTGATGATTCTAAAGTTTCCCTTCTATCAAGAGTCACTAATCCAGGGGGGTTGCACTACCCTTTTATAGGCAGTGCAACAAGGTAGGTGAAGGGGGTTGGTGGGGGTGGGCAACCCACCCCAGTTGAAGACAGCAGCCACCGTCAATGGATTCCTAACACTCCCTTTTAGGATGCACACTCTTACTAATGTCATACATGTTTTGATACTGCCTCATTAAAACCCTTTTCTAGAAAAAACTTAGTGGGATAAAAACCAAAATAAGGAAAATAATACAGTCACATAGACTCCCCCTAAAAGTTACATTGCATTATAAACTTTTCAATCTACACATTCCTATATTATGTAAAAGCTTTCTAAAGATAATGGTTGGTATTTTATTTGAAAATAAATATGAAACTTTGTTGCTGTATTGAACATATTGTATGTTGATATCTCCATTCTTCATTAAATCTTGTGTGAAGAATAAAAATTTTGGTGGTATGTGTTTTGTCTGATCATTCTTGATGAAGCCTTTAATTTTGTGATGCACACAATATTATCTTCAAATAAAATTGTTCAGCTACAATCCATAGGAAATCCACTTGTTTCTCGAATGTGTTGAGTCATAGACCGCAACCAAACACATTCTCAACATGCTTCGTGTAATGCTATTACTTATACATGATTTGAAGATATTGCGACGAGTGTCGGCTTTTGTGATCTCTAAGATATAGCAGTACCTCCAACTGTGAACACATAACCAGTTTTTTATCACGCATTATATAGATTAGATAAATAACTTGTATCTCCAAAACCTTTCATCTTCCTTTATAATTTGTTAGAATATAATAAACTCAAATCAATAGTGCCACAAAGATAACAAAAAATATGTTTAATTCCATTTTAGTGACTTTGTGTATGGGTTGAACTAAATCTTTTCAATAAATTAGTAGAAAAAGATATATAAGGACAAGTACAATTTGAAAGATATACTATTAGTGCTCCGATAGCACTGAGGTATGGTACTTCTGGACCAACCAACTCCTCATTTTCTTCACAAGGTCGAAATTGATCTTTCTCAGTATTTAAAGACCGAAAAACCATTAGAGTACTTAAAGGATTCACTTTATTCATATTAAAGTGTTTTAAAACATTTTCAATGTAATTTGACTAATGAAAAAATATACCACTTGGCATATGATCAATTTGTAATCCAAGACAATACTTGGTTTCTCCTGGGTCTTTCATTTCAAATTTATCTTTTAAGTTTATCATTACTTCATTGATCTCTCTAGAGTTCGATGATATTTAAATTATCAACATAAATAGCAATGATTGTATATCCAGATTTTGTTTTCTTAATAAAAACACATGGGCATATTGGGTTATTTACATACCCTTTATTTAACAAATATTCTCTCAAACGATTATACCACATACACCCATATTATTTTAATCCATACAGGGATTTCTGCAATTTAATTGAATATAGGTCTTTAGGTTTTGATTTCAATACTTCAGGTATTTTGAATTCTTTAGAGATTATCATTATATACTAATATCAAGTGAGACATATAAATAAGTCGTAACAACATCCATAAGATGCATATTAATCTTCTCAACTATAGAAAATATGATTAGATATCGAAAAGTAATAGCATCTATAACTGGAGAATATGTCTCCTCATAATCAATTTTGGGTCTTTGAGAAAAACCTTATGTGAAAAGAAAAGTTTTGTATCTTACAATCTCATTTTTTTCATTGCACTTATGCACAAAACCCCATTTATATCAAACAGGATTCACAAGTTATAGTGTGAGCATGATATTTTTGAAAACCCTTTGCCTATTAAGTTAATTTAATTTAGCTTGCATTGCGTCTTTCCATTTATTCAAGTCGGGTCATTTTTGACATTACATAACAGACTTTGGTTCAAGGTCTTCATTTTATATATCATGTGACATAGAATATGAAAATATTTTATCAATATTTTTCACATTACTTTGATTCCATATGTCATTTTTAGTGGAATTATTAAGATATATTTCATTATTTTCAAAAAACTTTAGAGTTTTCTATATCCTGTGAATTCTCTTTATGATTATCATCATGCATTTCTTTAAGAACACTTAAATTACATGTTTCTTCTAAAACACACTCCTCCATAATGGGGTTTTCAATTATACTCGTTCCTTTTCTTTTTCTAGGATTTCTATCCTTAGATCCAATTGGTATTCCATGCTTTACGCATGCTTTTGAGATTTCTCTAACATCATTATGTAATTGTGTCTTCGGGATATCAATTATATCTGTTGCATTTACAGTTGGTACGTGTGATTTATTCATGACCTTTGAATTAGTAAATGCATCGGGAAATTGATTTTCTAGTTCTTGAAAATGTAAAATCTTTTTCACTTCAATCTCACACTACCGGGTGGGAGGATCGAGAAAATATAATGTTTTCACATTCCAAGAAATCTCTTCCCTTTGTTTCTTTTCTCACCCTAATGATGGGAATACTTCTTCCTTATTAAAGTGAAAATCAACAAAACATGTTGTAAATACATCACCGGTTTGTGGTTCAATATATCCAATGATGCATGAGGATTCATATCCTACATATATTCTCAACCTCCTTAGAGGTATCATTTTTGTATGTTGTGGGGGAACAATTGGTACATATACTGCATAACTAAAGATTCTTAAGTAGGAGATATCAGGATCTTGGCCAAAAGCCAATTGGAGTGGAGAGTGGTTATGATATGCACTTGGTCTAATAAAAATTAATGTTGAAACATTGAATGTTGCATGACCTCATACGGATCTCGGAAACTTCATTCTCATTATTAATGGTCTAGCAATAATTTGGAGGTGTATTATCAGTGATTCGACTAAATCATTTTGTGTATGCACATGGGTGATTGGATGCTCCACATTAATCTTCATTGTCATACAATAATCATTGAAAGTTTGAGAGGTAAATTCTATAGCATTATCGAACCTTACTTTATTGATGATATAATCTGGGAATTGTGCTCTCAATTTAATTATTTGATCAAGAAATCATGAAAAAACTACATTACGTGTTGAGAGAAAACATACATGTGACCATATGCTAGATGCATCAATTAATACCATAAATTATTTAAATGGACTACACGACGGATGAATTGGTCCACATATATCCCCTTGAATTCGTTCAAGGTTTGAATTTCAGCCTTAATTTTAGCTGGAGATGGTCTCATAATCAGTTTTTCAAGCGAACAAGATTCGCATGGAATTTTTCTTAGCGAAGAGATCTTTTGGACCTTTATTGAATGTTCATGATAACTTTCAATTATTTTTTGCATCATTCTTGAACCAGGATGACCTAATCAATAATGCAATAAATTAATGATTTGTGGTCCATTTTTTACTACTATATTTGTTTTGATTGCACTTATATATGTATAATGCAATCCATATGATAATTTTGGTAGTTTTCTAGTACATGTTTCTTACCAGATTTATTAATAGTAATGCACGTGTACTTTTCATTTTTATTAGATATAATTTGAGTAACATACCCATGCTGGTATATATCATTGAAACTTAATGAGTTTTTTTAAAACTTTGGGGAAGACAACGCATCTCTTATGCCCCATTAGGTAAAGAAAAACTCATTTTACCATTCCTTTCTATCAGATCTACAAGACCTGATATAGTATTTACAATTGGTCTTGTTGATTTAAGATCAGAAAAATATTTTTTATTCTTAAGAATTGTGTGCGTTGTTCCACTATATAGTATTCAAATATTTGTCACATTTAAGAAATCAATTTCAATGTTTCAAAGTAAAGATAATAATATTATAAGAAACACCTTGTGAAATTCAAATAATATAACATCAAAAATATAAAGCATACAGAACAAAACAACATATCATATATCATAACTACTGTAATTTTTATGAATTATTTCTAGTTATCATCTCATCAAATTCACAAGTAAAATCATCCACTCCGAGCTAAGTGAAATCATCATTTTGATGGCTCGTGATTCTCAGTAAAATTCACCTCTTTTTATTTCTCTTTATAGGATGTCTCAGCAATGTGTGGTTCATTCTTCTTTACTTCAAGAGATATTTTATAAAGATTACAAAGATGTTCTGGGGTTCGGTAAACTTGAGACCAATGCCCCTTAGAACCACATGTGTAACAAGAATCATCAGGATTCCTCAGAGTGCTTGAGCTAATATTTCTTTTATTCTGATATTTATTTCAAGAAAACCCATGGTTATGACCACGTCCTCGGCCGTGTCTGTCTCCAAAACCACGACCACCATGAGAGTCGCATCTCCAACTTCTTTCATGATTATTTTCATGAAATATGGCATTTACTTCAGGAAATGTTACTGCTAAACCAGTAGGATGAGACTAATGATTTTTAATCAAAAGATCATTGTTATTATCTACTATAATTAATGACGAGATGATATCTGAATATTTTATATACTCTCGCAAACGATATTTTTGTTGCAGGGTGATGTTAGGTGCATCAAATGTAGTATATTCCTTTTCAAGCATATCGGCATTGGTAATCCCAATATCATATTACTTTAACTGTGATACAATTCTATACATGGAAGAATTGTAATTATTGTCCCTTTTAAAGCCTTGGAAGTGTAAATCATTCCATTCATCATGGGTCGCTGGAAGAACAACCTCCTTTCAAACTTTTCTAGAGCTTACATGGATCTCTTTCTGTGAGGTATTCGCATTTCAAACCCTCATTGAGATGTCTTCTGAGGAAGATCGTCATTTTTCCTTTATTTTGGAGGGTTTGTGAATTATTTTCTTTAATTGTTTCTATGAGATCCATCGATTTGGGATACATTTCAACATCCATCATCCACAGAATGTAATTACTTCTGATAATATCAAGAGCGGTGAATTCTAGTTTCATGAGATTTGATATGATGATATCTATGGGAGAAAAAAAACTTTATTATTATTCAAAATAATAATACAACAATAATTTATATTTAGGTTAAAGAAAATAAAATGGTGTCAAAAACATTAAAATCAAGTTAATGTTATGATTTAATATTATATATATATATATATATATCCCACCTTAATTGGTTAATAAATATTTTATGTGGGGGTTTGAAATAAATAAATCAATAAATCACATTACTCGTTTAAAAATTTCCTTTGCGTACTGATTTATTAATTAGACTGTCCAATCAGGTGATGAAAAATAAGGTTTAAGATTAAAAGAATAAATAATCAGAACCATCCAACTAGGTGGTGAGAATAAGGTTTAAAATAAAAAAATATCTCTTTGAGCATTCGTGTTGATAACGTGTTGTAACGCTCCGACCCTAGTTAGCAGAATCGGTACATTATTACATAACATTGGCATGATACAAGGAATCATGTCCCAAAATACCGATCTGTCATGAACCAGCCCGGCTCGACCCTGAACTGGTCACCCGAACCGGTCTGCGGCAAGTCCCGAGGGGCGTTCCCGATCCCCCCGGAATGGCAACAAGTGTCGGGCATTAAAATTTCAATCATTGGGAACGATTTTAGCCCAAACTAAAAACAGGATCAAAAGAACGAATATAAACTAAACAAACAGACAAACACTAAAGACACAAACAAAACTATACCACGACATACCTCCACGTGACCTTGCGGGTCACCACCCAACTACAACCAACGTCGCTCCCTCACTGAGCGACTCAAGCCAGGAAAAACCTGGACACAAGGGACCTGCAACTGAAAAAGGTAAAAGATAGGCGTGAGCACAAAAGTACTCAGTAGGTGAGCCCAACAACAAATCCCAAAGCACTGCCAGTAAATATAGAATCTACATAATCCAGGTTTGAACTATAATGTATAAAAGTAATTTTTCATAATGATTTACTTGAAAATCAAACACGAGACATTTCCCTTATTCTTTTTCGAAAGTTAGTTCCATTTCATTAGTTTTAAACTCATTCTGAAAAGCAAAGTGTTACATTTTCAAATCTAACCCAAAGCAAATAAAGCATTTTCATTTGAAAACCATTTTTCTCAAAGTCTAACAGTATAGGCTGTGAAATATGACTGAAAGAAAACAAGCAGGGAAAACAAGTGCAAGTAAAGGTAAACAGGCAAGGAAAACCAAGTGCAAGTAAAAATAAACCAGAAGTTATCAGCAATAACCATGGGCGATCCTGAACATCCCTAGAAAACCCCTGGACGTACTCGGGTTCAGACTACCTGCCGGCATGGTACTCCACAGTCAATAACCAACTGGCCGCCCTAATAGCCAACCAGTGGCACATCCCACCTAGCCTGTCCACAACTCTAGAGGGTACCAACCCGTCTAATCAGGGTTAGCAAGCAATCGTCACTCGATAATCTACAAGACACCCAGGAACCCATAGTGGTTTTTGTAACACTGTGTAAGTGGGAGACCCTCGCACGCGTGACTCATCTCACCGCACTTGCCAACCCCTTACACGGACATCGCTACACGACAACCCTCGAAGGGAAGTCCCCCTGTAGAAATGCCCTCACAAGTACGTATATATATATATATATATATATGTATAATCACTTCACATTTATTAAAGTGCCAACCGGGCCGCCATATCATTTACATTTTGACCATTTCATATTAAAGCATTTCTAAAGGGATATTACACACGTCATTACATTGAAAACCAAAAACACACTTAGAACTTTGTTTAAGAAACCCAAATCAGCATATCACCCTGGAACACAATTGTTTCACAAGTAGAGTTATTTTCTAATATCAAAACGCACCCTACTTTTATCAAGAGCCAAACGGGCCTTTAATCACCTTTTTAAGGAATACTATTTCTCAAATGAAATCCAAACTTTTGTTCACACAACAAAGGAAAACATCTTTCATCAACCAAGAACCACACATGAAGTTTCCAAAAATAATTTCAAAGGGTCACACGACGTTTTCTCTAATCAAGGTTCTCAGAAAACACCATTTTCCATAAACAATACATCTACTAATTTACACGCGCCAAAAACATTTCAAAACCCAATTCAACATGTCTTTTATTATTCAGGAAGAACCATCTAGCAACACTACCATGGAAGCACACAATTAAATCCAAGAAAACGCTTTTAATGAAACGCTAGAATTAAAACAACTTTTATCATCAGCAGATCACCAAACTATAGATAACTACTTAATAATACTTTTAAATTTACTGAAACTTAATAAAAGGTCAAGGAATAAATAAATTCTAAATTTAAAGGCGAGTGCAAAGGGAGACCTACCTCAAGATCCAAGCGCGACGGTAAAACGACCTTGGAACCAAGGTGCGATGACACGACGTGTGTTCGAAGCCACGTGATAAAGTCCAACACTCTGTATAATAGATATGAAGGACTCAGACACATACAAAAACTCACTAGAGCATGCGAAACCAAGAATCGGGAAGAAACGCTCACCTCGGAACTGAGGCGCGGAGACGGCGGATCCTCGGAAACAAGGCGCAGCGATGTCTCTCTCTCGGAAACGCCCTGCGCAGGTTCTAAAATCCTAAACCTACCAAAAACAAATATAAGTTGATGAAAAACCCCTAACAAAGCACAAGTGCTTGCCAGAGTAATAATAATGTGAAAAAAAAAATAACATCATAATAATATTAACACAATGTAATAATAATAATAATGATATAATAACAATCATAATATGGCACGATTATAATATAATAATACAATAATAATAACAATAATATTTTAGCACAATTATAATATAATAATATAATAATATAATAATAATAATAATAATATAGTAATACAATAATAATATTAATAAAATAATATTAACATAATAATAATTTAACAATAATATAATCACAATAATAATAATATAATGATAATAATAATAACATAACCATAATATATTAATAATAAAAATAATAATATAATAAGCATAATTATAATATTAACATAATCATAATAACAATAATAATATAATAATAATATTAATATTAATAACATAATCATAATGATAATAGTATATTAATAATAATAATAAGAATAATGTAATATTATTAGCATAATATTAATAATTAACATAATATAATAATAATAATATAAAATAATATTAACATTATAATATTAATAATATAGTAATAATAATAATAATAATAATATGAAATGATAATAACAATAATAACAATAATAATAATAATCAATAATAATATAATAATAATAATAATAATAATAACAACAACAATAATAACATAATAATAATATTATAATAATAATAATAATAACATAATAATAATAAAATAATTATAAGATTATTAACATGATAAAAATAATAACGTTATATAAGATTAACAAAAAAAATAAAAATAAAAACAAACTTACGGAGGGGGAGGGTTGCGGAGCAGCGGGTGAGGCCGGACGGGGGAGAGGGAGCCGGGACGGCGGCGAGGGCGACGCCGGGGCGCGTGGAGGAGGCCGGGACAGGGAGGGCGACGCGGTGGTCGGTGCGCAGGGGAGGTGCGAACGGTGGAGGGCGCAGGAGGGGGTCGGGGAAGCTGGGGCTGGCCGCAGGCGCGGCAAAAGGGGTAGCGGGGCCGGGGCTGTTGCTGGGTGCTGCGGCGGATGGCTGCTTGGCGAAGGGGAGGAGTCAGGGAAAGTGGGATGCGGGGAAGGGAAGCGGGACGGCGGCGGTCTCGCAGTGCAGGGCCGGGAAAGGGTGGGAGTCACGCGGAACGGACGCTGGGCGCAGCGAAGGCAGAGGCCGAGGCGGGATGCGGGCGCGGCAGCAGCGCGGTGAAGGAGGAACGGGGTCGGCGAAGGAGAAGCCGGAGGCGAGGGGAGTGACGACACTGGGACGGGGAGAGGGAGAGAAGGGCGCGGCGGGGCGAGGTGGAGAGGAAGAAAAAAAAGGGAAAGCGGCTAGGGTTAGAGAGGGGGGGTTTCGGGTTTCTTAATATATTTATATATATATATAAGATAAAAACCTAATAATAATAATTATAGAATGAGTAAATAAACAAAAAGAATTAAATAAAATCATGATAATGAAAATAATAAAACTTTATAAAGATAATAATAATAATTATAAAATTTACAATAAAATAATAATAATAACATACTTAATAAATAAAATAATAATAATAATAATAATAATAATAATAATAACAATAACAAACCGTTATATTAATAATAATATTAAAACTTTATAATAACAATAATAAACTTTATAAAAATGGTAAACAAAATTTATAATAATATTAATAGTTATAATAATAATAAAACTTTATAATAATAATCATAATAATAATAGAATAATGATAATAAATAAAAGTTAGTTAATTTTAATAATAATTATTATAATCAAAATACCCATGTATATATACGCATACCTAAACACATATATATACACACCTATATATAAACATATACACATAGATACATTATATATATATATATACATACATAAACATAACGTATTAAAGTATATACATATGTAGACATATATATATATACTTATACACGGAAAATAACTACAATAATAATAACGCAACTCAAATAGTAATAATAATAATAAAAAGTCAACATAAAAACTTTAATATTTAAAACGCTGGGTGAACACATAGTCACCCGGGCCGAACGCACGATCACCGCTAGCGATGCGATGACCGCGCACCGGCGTGAAACCAACGACACAACTAAACCTCGAAAAATTTTAAATCGAGACCAAGAAAGAAGTAAAATTACGGACATCGCGGTCGGGGTGTGACAATTCTCCCCACCACAGACACTTTCTGCCCCCAGAAAGTCACCAGGCCAAAAGTTGGTCAAAAATTAAGCCCATGCCCCAACGGAATTAAAGGAACCGGAGAGAATTGAGAATCTCGGGGATGACCTTACTCTACACAGGTCACACCCGACCAATTCAAGAGAAAACTGAGGTCCGAGGTTGAGGGGAGAACACGAAGGGTTCTCCCCATCACAAGAGCTCAACTTGTGCAGAAAAGTTGACCATTTAAATGGAAAACCCTAGTAAAGGGGGGTCGACGCGGGAACTCCCAACCAATTCAAACCAACTCTCATAGCACGATTAAAACAACACCTCCGTCGAGACGCTGAACCCACGACTAGAGTCAACAACCTTCAACACCAGGGAAAACCCATAGAAAAACATTTAACTAACATCAAATTGGAGACATGATCCACCGAAGTCCACGAAACATAACCACATCTGATAACATAACTACAACGAGGTCAGCCCACACAAGGATCAAACACACTATTAAGAAGGACACATGATTTAGAATATCACATCCACACAAACCAGTCTGCTTTGATTATAATAGAACAAGTCCATCATTACTTCATATCAAAACAACATGCTTACAATGATACTAAAACCTTAACAGCAGCGAACAAGTACAAAAGATATTAATTGTTCCACCGTCAACATGAAAAACCTAACCTGGACTAAGGCTTCACAACCCTGGGAACTCCTGACTTCGCGCGAGCTTCACCCCAAGACCTGTGGTTGGGGCTCTGATGGCTGAAGCATCTTCTGCCTCACAGTCAGGTACTGACATTCTCCAATCACAGCTTCTTCTTCAAGCGACGCTTCTTGCAAAACTTCTCCAGATGACCCAGACAGCCGCATCGATGACACGTCTTCGGAGGAGTGCGACAAGACGGCTTTGAATGCCCGAAACGACCACACTGATAGCATACCATTGAATGATCTGATGAACTGGAAGCTGAGACCAAAGGGGATAACTCCTTAGGAACAGGTATCTCTGGCGCCTTTTTCTCACCAGAGGGGGAACTCTCACGAACAACAACAGGGGACGCTGAAGTATTAACCACCCGCACACCAGAAACTAACTCAGTCAAGAAAGATTCCTCCACCAGCTTCTCGAAACAAAGGTCTTTATAAGGGAGGACTCACTCCTTGATCTCTGGACGAAGACCCCCAGTGAAAAGAGAGACCTTCATGAGCTCATGCGACGCTACCTCTGGAGAAAAGGGAATCAGTTCCTTGAAATGGTCAACATATGCCTTCACCGTCCGTTGACCTTGTTGAATATGCACAAGCTCTCCCTTTTTCTCCAGCTTCACTCCCTCAGGTACAAACCATTGGATGAAAACGATTCTGAAGACATCCCACGTCATTTCAAATTGCGTTGATGATGGGGGAAATCCTCTTCCACTGGTCCAGAGCTGGACCCTCAAACAACTCCATAATTGCACGAACCTTAACATTATCGGGAGTTCCCAACATTCTAAAGACACGCTCCACTTCCTTGAGCCATTTCACTGCCTCTAACAGACCCTGATCACCACGGAGAATAGGCAAAGTCTGAGGAGGACCAAAAACTGGGCATGACCTATCAGAATCCTTAGAGACCTTTCTGGGCAGCATTTCCTGAGCGACATATAAAACACAAATCCAAAACCAATATCGAACCGAAGCAATATCAATAAAAGCGCCTTCATCAAAAACAGTCAGCACAAGGACCAACCAAATACAACACAACCCAAAATAAAATCTCCTCTTTAAAATTACCTTTTCATTTTTGATTTCAAAACCACCCTTTTTCAAGATCAATTTCCAAAAACCAATCCACTTTCAAACCAAAAACTTTCCAAAACCATTTCCCCTTTAAAACCAATTTAGAAAACAAGGTCAAGCCTTTAATTTTCAAATACACACCCAGGTAATCTCATGAACCATTGCACATGTCTTTATCCACTATCCATTAATACTCGTACCAACACGCATTTTCCATGCATTCTCACACATGTGCAAACGTTCATAAAGAGGACCTGAGGTTTCACCCCAAACCATTCTGAACCAACTCCAAGCAAACAACAGATTTTCAAATCAAGAGATTTCAGTTTTAAAACCCATTTTATACATTTAAAGTCCTTTAAAAGAAACCAGCCCAATTTTCGAAAACCCTTTTTCATTTCAAACAACGTACTTACACAGACCAAAACAAAAACAACATCCAAAATTGCGTTAACCACTAGAGTGATGGACTAGTAGTCACGCTCAACCTAGCGACATGGTAGTGGGCCATGTCCCAAGTCAGCGTCGACCACTAGGAGGAATTCAAACCGTGTACTCAGACTCCACATGGGTCACTACTCCATGTGAAATCACGTAGTAACGTCGGCTTGCCTCCGTCGTCATCTCTCAATCCAAGACAAACTAGAAAAGACAAGGACACAATTCCCGAACTACCCCTGGTAACTCGAAGATCAGTGCGAGCAAGAGTCCGCGACGCTCTTCCCGCACCTACCCCTCGAGTTCCGACAGTCCTAATCTCCTTCTACCGGACAACCCAAATAACAAGAACCACCTCTGATACCATTTTGTCACGAACCAGCCCGGCTCGACCCTGAACTGGTCACCCGAGCCGGTCCGCGGCAAGTCCCGAGGGGCGTTCCCGATCCCCCCGGAATAGCAACAAGTGTCGGGCATTAAAATTTCAATCATTGGGAACGATTTTAGCCCAAACTAAAAACATGATCAAAAGAACGAATATAAACTAAACAAACAGACAAACACTAAAGACACAAACAAAACTATACCACGACATACCTCCACGTGACCTCGCGGGTCACCACCCAACTACAACCAACGTCGCTCCCTCACTGAGCGACTCAAGCCAGGAAAAACCTGGACACAAGGGACCTGCAACTGAAAAAGTTAAAAGATAGGCGTGAGCACAAAAGTACTCAGTAGGTGAGCCCAACAACAAATCCCAAAGCAATGCCAGTAAATATAGAATCTACATAATCCAGGTTTGAACTATAATGTATAAAAGTAATTTTTCATAATGCTTTACTTGAAAATCAAACACGAGACATTTCCCTTATTCTTTTTCGAAAGTTAGTTCCATTTCATTAGTTTTAAACTCATTCTGAAAAGAAAAGTGTTACATTTTCAAATCTAACCCAAAGAGAATAAAGCATTTTCATTTGAAAACCATTTTTCTCAAAGTCTAACAGTATAGGCTGTGAAATATGACTGAAAGAAAAAAAGCAGGGAAAACAAGTGCAAGTAAAGGTAAACAGGCAAGGAAAACCAAGTGCAAGTAAAAATAAACCAGAAGTTATCAGCAATAACCATGGGCGATCCTGAACATCCCTAGAAAACCCCTGGACGTACTCGGGTTCAGACTACCTGCCGGCATGGTACTCCACAGTCAATAACCAACTGGCCGCCCTAATAGCCAACCAGTGGCACATCCCACCTGGCCTGTCCACAACTCCAGAGGGTACCAACCCGTCTAATCAGGGTTAGCAAGCAACCGTCACTCGATAATCTACAAGACGCCCAGGATCCCATAGTGGTTTTTGTAACACAGTGTAAGTGGGAGACCCTCGAACGCGTGACTCATCTCACTGCACTTGTCAACCCCTTACACGAACATCGCTACATGACAACCCTCGAAGGGAAGTCCCCCTGTAGAAATGCCCTCACAAGTACGTATATATATATATATGTGTATAATCACTTCACATTTATTAAAGTGCCAACCGGGCCGCCATATCATTTACATTTTGACCATTTCATATTAAAGCATTTCTAAAGGGATATTACACACGCCATTACATTGAAATCCAAAAACACACTTAGAACTTTGTTTAAGAAACCCAAATCAGCATATCACCCTGGAACACAATTGTTTCACAAGTAGAGTTATTTTCTAATATCAAAACGCACCCCACTTTTATCAAGAGCCAAACGGGCCTTTAATCACCTTTTTAAGGAATACTATTTCTCAAATGAAATCCAAAATTTTGTTCACACAACAAAGGAAAACATCTTTCATCAACCAAGAACCACACATGAAGTTTCCAAAAACAATTTCAAAGGGTCACACGACGTTTTCTCTAATCAAGGTTCTCAGAAAACACCATTTTCCATAAACAATACATCTACTAATTTACACACGCCAAAAACATTTCAAACCCCAATTCAACATGTCTTTCATTATTCAGGAAGAACCATCTAGCAACACTACCATGGAAGCACACAATTAAATCCAAGAAAACGCTTTTAATGAAACGCTAGAATTAAAACAACTTTTATCATCAACAGATCACCAAACTATAGATAACTACTTAATAATACTTTTAAATTTACTGAAACTTAATAAAAGGTCAAGGAATAAATAAATTCTAAATTTAAAGGCGAGTGCAAAGGGAGACCTACCTCAAGATCCAAGCGCGACGGTAAAACGACCTTGGAACCAAGGTGCGATGACACGACGTGTGTCTGAAGCCACGTGATAAAGTCCAACACTCTGTATAATAGATATGAAGGACTCAGACACATAAAAAAACTCACTAGAGCATGTGAAACCAAGCATCGGGAAGAAACGCTCACCTCGGAACTGAGGCGCGGAGACGGCGGATCCTCGGAAACAAGGCGCAGCGATGTCTCTCTCTCGGAAACGCCCTGCGCGGGTTCTAAAATCCTAAACCTACCAAAAACAAATATAAGTTGATGAAAAACCCCTAACAAAGCACAAGTGCTTGCCAGAGTAATAATAATGTGAAAAAAAATAATAATAACATCATAATAATATTAACACAATGTAATAATAATAATAATGATATAATAACAATCATAATATGGAATGATTATAATATAATAATACAATAATAATAACAACAATATTTTAGCACAATTATAATATAATAATATAATAATATAATAATAATAATAATAATATAGTAATACAATAATAATATTAATAAAATAATATTAACATAATAATAATATAACAATAATATAATCACAATAATAATAATATAATGATAATAATAATAATAACATAACCATAATATATTAATAATAAAAATAATAATATAATAAGCATAATTATAATATTAACATAATCATAATAACAATAATAATATAATATTAATATTAATATTAATAACATAATCATAATGATAATAGTATATTAATAATAATAATAAGAATAATGTAATATTATTAGCATAATAATAATAATTAACATAATATAATAATAATAATATAAAATAATATTAACATTATAATATTAATAATATAGTAATAATAATAATAATAATAATATGAAATGATAATAACAATAATAACAATAATAATAATAATCAATAATAATATAATAATAATAATAATAATAATAACAACAATAATAACATAATAATATTATTATAATAATAATAATAATAATAACATAATAATAATAAAATAATTATAAGATTATTAACATGATAAAAATAATAACGTTATATAAGATTAACAAAAAATAAAAATAAAAATAAAAACAAACTTACGGAGGGGGAGGGTTGCGGAGCAGCGGGTGAGGCCGGACGGGGGAGAGGGAGCCGGGACGGCAGCGAGGGCGACGCCGGGGCGCGCGGAGGAGGCCGGGACAGGGAGGGCGATGCGGTGGTCGGTGCGCAGGGGAGGTGCGAACGGTGGAGGGCGCAGGAGGGGGCCGGGGAAGCTGGGGCTGGCCGCAGGCGCGGCAAAAGGGGTAGCGGGGCCGGGACTGTTGCTGGGTGCTGCGGCGGACGGCTGCTTGGCGAAGGGGAGGAGTCAGGGAAAGTGGGATGCGGGGAAGGGAAGCGGGACGGCGGCGGTCTCGCAGTGCAGGGCCGGGAAAGGGTGGGAGTCACGCGGAACGGACGCTGGGCGCAGCGAAGGCAGAGGCCGAGGCGGGATGCGGGCGCGGCAGTAGCGCGGTGAAGGAGGAACGGGGTCGGCGAAGGAGAAGCCGGAGGCGAGGGGGGCGACGACACTGGGACGGGGAGAGGGAGAGAAGGGCGCGGCGGGGCGAGGTGGAGAGGAAGAAAAAAAAAGGGAAAGCGGCTAGGGTTAGAGAGGGGGGGTTTCGGGTTTCTTAATATATTTATATATATATATAAGATAAAAACCTAATAATAATAATTATAGAATGAGTAAATAAACAAAAAGAATTAAATAAAATCATGATAATGAAAATAATAAAACTTTATAAAGATAATAATAATAATTATAAAATTTACAATAAAATAATAATAATAACATACTTAATAAATAAAATAATAATAATAATAATAATAATAATAACAATAACAAACCGTTATATTAATAATAATATTAAAACTTTATAATAACAATAATAAACTTTATAAAAATGGTAAACAAAATTTATAATAATATTAATAGTTATAATAATAATAAAACTTTATAATAATAATCATAATAATAATAGAATAATGATAATAAATAAAAGTTAGTTAATTTTAATAATAATTATTATAATCAAAATACCCGTGTATATATACGCATACCTAAACACATATATATACACACCTATATATAAACATATACACATAGATACATTATATATATATATATATACATACATAAACATAACGTATTAAAGTATATACATATGTAGACATATATATATATACTTATACACGGAAAATAACTACAATAATAATAACGCAACTCAAATAGTAATAATAATAATAATAATTCAACATAAAAACTTTAATATTTAAAACGTCGGGTGAACACATAGTCACCCGGGCCGAACGCACGATCACCGCTAGCGATGCGATGACCGCGCACCGGCGTGAAACCAACGACACAACTAAACCTCGAAAAATTTTAAATCGAGACCAAGAAAGAAGTAAAATTACGGACAACGCGGTCGGGGTGTGACACGATCAGTTTAGTAGCCTTGGAAGTACTAGATACATACATAAGTTTTACATTACATCATGAAATAAAAAAAACATTGTGTCCCCTTTGAACACTCTTATATCCCTTAGCCTATTCCTGCAGGTTAATCGTAATATACTTCTTTGCATCCTAAAAAAAATAAAACATAATAAAGGGGTGAGCTCAAATGTTCAGTAAGGATAACAATATAGTGGAAACTCTCATAAATAAGAATAAAAATTTAAGGCAATGTATAAGACTAGAACATGAGCCTTTTAAATTTAAACTTCAGCATAATATGGCTAAGATAAATCAAATAATGCAATTTACTTATTCACATGGATATTCTACTAATTGAATAATCACATTTAATATCAATAGCCAATTTCATAATGATGGAATACATAATGTCAGACTTCATAACCACATGGTCAAGGAATTGTGATAAGACTACAAATAAGATTTTGTCAAGGCCTTGTGCCAAGACACTAATTTGTCTCATGAGACCTACCGATGCATCGAAGAGCTATAGAAGGCTCCACCCGTCACTTACTAAGTCCAATGAATTCCTCATATGAAAGGGTGAGAACATTCATATTAAAACTAGCATAAGAAATGTCAATATTTTAACCACAAACCATGAATGGCATAAAAATAGTGCATCCACAGTCAAACATAACTCATTCAATACAATATGGATGTTTGTATTATGATAAATCAAGCTCGATCAAGAATAAAATACAATGAAGGATATTGACATAGATGAAAATAGTCATTAAAACTATTTGAGAGAAATATCCTTTTTTTCTTGAAAACATTTAAATGTCGCACTATTTATCAAAGAAGTCGTTTAAAAGAGATTTTTGAATCAAAGTGTCTCATACCACTTTGAAACTTCTAAGGAATTTTAATTTCAAAATATTTATGTCCATATAAATACTTAAAATCATTTTTAAAACATGGACATTAATGAGAATGATTTAGAAGAATAAATATTTAAAACATTTAAAACAATATTTTAGTTAAAGAGTTCATAATCAAATAAGAGACACTTGAATACAAGTAATTAAGGAATAACATTAATCAAAACATTATAATATCATGAGAATAAAGGTATTCATGATATAATATGTCAAATGACAGTATATACACCGTATAAAAGTGAATTGGTGCATAACAACAAAGAAGTCTCAATAGAATGTAAATTGAGATGAAATCCCTTATAAAGACTGTGTCCTTAGGTTAAGGATAAATCAATGACATAATTATGTGTGACAAATATAAATACAGTAAATATGATTGGATATTCAGTGTAAAATAATCAGAGGACATTCACACATATTCTTGTAACAACAACACCAATGACTTGGATGTTTAACTCAATGAATGGAAATTGAGTTAAGATTACTCTTATCAAGTTCATATCGATGACTTGAGAATTTATCAATGGATTTATTATGTGTATCAAAAGAATATCCACACAAATGGGAGTGGAAATTACTACATAAATAAATAAATAGTGGTTTTTCACATAATCTTGGAGTAAAATAATCAATGAAGTTTGCGTAAAACCCAATGAGTGGAAATTGAAATTAGAAATTCCTTTACTGATTTGGTGACTTAAGAAACATACACCCCATGAAAGAAGGATCATACAATGAAGATATAAATACCCATAAATTAAAGTATATTACATAAGAAATACAATCATGGGCAGTACATACACCACACAAAAGAAAATAGTGGCAATCTATCATGAATCTCACAGAAATAAGAAGTGAGATGAAAATCTCTTACCACGTTGTAATCAATCAAGTCGTATGACCAAAATTTAATAACCACCAAATGAATCACAAAATACCATGAATATAAAGAGAATCGTGATAATATATATCAAATGGTAGTACATGATACACCACATCCAATAAATAAGTGGTGAACAATTGAAATCTCACAGAATTAAAAGTGAGATAAGAAACCTCTTACCTTATACTTTTCCTTAGTATAGGGTAGGTTAACCTCCTGTATAATGGTGAAATCATTGTTATTAAATTATACAAGAACCAAATACATAAATATGATATCATATATGATCTTCTAATATTGCTTTATTAATGATATTTCAGTAGTATCATTGTTTTGGTTGTTAACTAATTCGTTTTCCTTTATATGTTTTGTTACGTAAGTCATTTTTGTTATGTATAGGTTGTATTTGATTCATATCCAGAATGATATTAAGTTATTAAACATTATTTTTAATCAAAAAATTAAAATTATTTTTGAATGATTATGATGGGGAATGAATCTCATCGCATTCGTGGGGACGGTAAGTCGTACATACGCACGAGCGACAATATCATTATATTGATGGTGAAATCATATGTAATTGGATGGTATATCATATATACAGAATCATTAGCATGTTATATTTATTATTTACATCAGTTATACTCATTATTATACTCATCCAAATAATGAAGTGTTTGAATAACAAACTACACTACGATGTGGAGACGGTAAGTCGTACGTACGCACGTATGGTGACTTTGTCATTTATAGGATGGATAGAATAACGAATATGGTTGTACCATATTTATAATAACATCACAGTATGTAGAAGGTATTGGATTTATTATTTTGGTATGAAAACAAAAAAGAAAGAGGAAGCGGAAGAAGAAAAGAACTTGAAAGAGGGCGGTGAAATTATTACCTCTTCTTTGGGTGTTTCCTTTTGAGTTGATCAAAATGGTTCCTTAGGTTGGCTTTCTGATCAAAGGCCTCTAGGTTGAAGTGAGGGAAGTTGTGAAGATATTTGGATAGGGGTTGGCTGAGCCAAATGGCTTTGGAGGTGTGAAATTAAGAGAAGGGGAAGTACCCTTTTATAAGAGAGGTGATAGTCACTTTAGGAAAAACTTGAAATATTATTTTATAATAAAATCATTTTCGGTTTCTAATGGCTCCAAAATGATTTATTTCGAAGCTAAGGTGAGGATGGGTCGAAATCCTATCAACCAATAGGTTTTAGACAAGTTTAGGTTATCATTTTAACCTTATCTTTTATATTTAACTCTTAGTTAAATAGTTTAACTTTTACCGTGTCTTCTTATATTCTTACACTATATGGTTACTAAACTTACTCTAAACTTCCAAGAGAACCTCAAGTGGTTCATTAATGACATATATAATATTATTTTAAGCCCTTTGGCCGAATCTTAGATTTTTAGGAATATTATATCAACCAATAATATAGTATTTGTTTTAAAAACTAATTTATGCCAATTTTGACACTATTTGGTATTTTGATTTCGTGAAAGTCATAACAACCTTATCACTTCGAACAAAGTTTATCTAATCAACCCTAACATGTTATCTAAACCTAGAAAATTCGTGGATGACATCAAAACTTTTAAATTCTATTTATTTTAATATTTATAATATAAACTATTTTAATATTTCATTAAGAAGGTAGTTACTACATCATCATTGTGTCATAAATAAATTTAATTATTTAATCTCTAAAAATTATAAATAAAATACCATTATGTAGGAAATATTTTTATCTTTCTAATGAATATTTATAGTCGAATTTATCTTATGTATAACTCTATATTAAAAATGGTTTAGTTAATAAACTTTGAATTTAACACTTTTAACTCTTCTTTAAATAAAATAATAATAAATGTCCTAATTTAATCCAAATCGACCTAAAAGATCATATTTTATTCTTAAGGTTGTTTTTAGTCGAATTACACTTATCCAATAGAATTAGGACATGTGTTAGAGTAATTATAATATCATTTGTACCTTTAATTACCTTATTTATTTTTAACTGTGGTAAATAAAAGTCAAAAGTTACTATTCACCAAAAAAATCATGTTATTGAACCATATTTTACATATTGATATTAACCGTGTCTCTCAGATTTTTGAAATTCAATTCACAGAAGCGGTAAAATTAAGTTTTATGCAAATTTGCAAATGCTCCTAGAAGGTGGGTAAAATACGGTAAAAAGTTCAATGAAATTTTATACATCTAATTTTATTATAAAATGACTCCAATGAAATACATTGAAATTATATAGGTATTATATATCTATTTTGAATTAAAATAAATTTAAATAAAATAAATAATTATTTAAATAAAAAGTCGGTTTTAAACTATAACGCAGTGTTTTTCACTATTCATCAAAAATTGAATGTTTTCAGAAAAATATCAAAAATTTACCCTAAGCTAATTTTGATATTCCGAATTCAAAAATGAATTCTATTTTACCAAATTCACAACATAAAAGTTACATTAATTAATTTAAAATTAATTCTCGTTGTCAAAACCGAAAAGCGGGTTTTTAAAAAGTAAAAACTATCAAAAGATTAACATGTGTTTATGTCAAATTTAAATGTGAAATTACTTATAATGACTTACATTGTATTAAATGATAAAAATATAATCTAATTATAATTTCAAACCATTCAAATGCATAATTTAACACTAAATTATTTCGATTAAAAAAGTTGTTTTCAATTAAAATTTAATATTTCAGTATTCATCAAAACATGAAAGTTATCAGAAAAGTACCAAAAATTTATCCAAAATAAATTTTTATGTCCCGATTCTAAAGAAGAATTTAATTTCATTAAATTGAATATATAAAAGTGTCAAATATTGGTTTTAAAAAGGGTTTGCCATTAAAAGGTGGTAAAAATGCATTTTTTGAAAAATATTTCTTTTATCTGAAAAAAATGAATCTGTTCTTATATTATGTTTAAGAAACACATAATATGGATTCTAAAATTATATGGAGTATATAAAATTCAAAATTCAGTTAATACTATTCATAACCGTTTTTTGAACGGTTGGTTTGGCAAGTCGTGGTACGCTCAAACTCGGTGTTGCGTGTAGCACAAGCTATTGATTTACTTTAAAGAAAATAACTTACTATGAAATCTTTGGGTGTTGCACATGTTGTGAAAACAAAAACAAAAATTGAAATGAGTAAAATTAGAATAGCGGAGGAAGATAAACAGAAAAGAAAAACAGATATTTTATTGATGATTATGGAGTTTCCCTTCTGTCGGGAGCCACCAATCCAGGGGGTGCACTACCTTTTTATAGGCAATACGGCAGGGTGGGTGAAGGGGGATTGGTGGGGGTGGGTAGCCCACCTCCGTTGAAGACAGCAGCCGCCATCAATGGTTGTCTAACATGTATCACTTTAGTTTGAACCATAAAACACATTTGCTTACTGATTTAATTGCTCATTTTCATAATCAGAATTGGAATCATCTCTAGAATCTCCAAATGCACTCTAAGTAGTTTGCATAGCCTTTTTAGCCTTTTTTTCTAATCAACTCTTTTATGAAACATTCCATCAAATTTATTACGCAGTTGGGGTCCAATCTAGTGGTAAAGACACCTTGTGATCCTGCATCAAAGTCCAGGATCAAATCATGACGAAACCCCAATATTTGGGGTGGATCGCTTTATTCCCGCAGTGGGGGCGAGTGGTCTCGGTGGGGTCGAAGGCCGCTCAGTGTTGACAACAGTAGGCGGGGTGGTGGCGTTGTGTTGGACTCGACGGCTTCGAGGGCGACGACGGAGCCAGGTGGAGATCGCGATGAGGTCGGCTGGGCGGGTTGTCTCGGCGATAACAGGTCAAGCCACGTCAGGGGCGACGCACTGGCGTCTCAATCGACTAGGTGGGTTGACTCGTCAACGACGATGATGGGCCACGACGACAGCGATCAGCAGCAACTGGTGTGCAGCGGCATGCGTTTGTGTGACAGAGGGGTAGCGTTGTGGGTTGACTCGGCTAAACGACAACTGGCGTGCGACGGTTGTGAAGCAGTGATGTCAGCGTCGACAAAAAATTACAGACCCAATTTCCTCTAATGTAGTTCCAGATGAGGCTTCAAAGCAGCAACACCTAGCTTTGCAGGGCTACCAAATTGGAAGAATGAGAGGATATGACATCTATCATCGATACCAGGCACCGTGCATCTCTGCAGAGGGGCAATGTTAATTGTGCACCCATACAAGGTTGGAAGCTGGTTAATTGTATCAAAAATATGTTGGGAGGGATTGTTCTAGTGGTATCGGTCTTCAGGGTCTTCAGGGTCATGTATTAGGCATTCACATCTGGGCCTACGGGTCAAGTAAGGTTCTCCTTCAACCTAATTAAAAAGAGGATTATCCAAAAAAAATGTAAAGCCTTCAGGTTTTCAGACAAATTTATCGTTGTCATTTGACGTAGGACAATCAAGCTTAATATATCCAAGTATTCATACCATCCAACTTAAAAGTTTCATCATTTTCTTAGAAGTTATGGAAATGTCTTCTAAACCTTTTTGTTCACTTATGAATTTTATTGAACCTTCTAAATTCATCACCAAAATTAGCACTATTATTCCCTTCAAAAAACTTAATAAAAGCTTCACTTTATTTTTTCTCATCCTTCCTAGATACAGCTTTAAGAGCGGAACTTTCTTAATTAGCTTGTGATCGTCTATTTCAACTTGCATTTTAACTCCATATATGATCAAAGTTCCAATCAAATCTTTCATGTGTAGCTCCTTGAAAAATCAACAGATATATCACTCCATCTTTCACATCTTAAAAATTGCATTTCTGCACGCAACAACATTATTATCATTATAAGTCTTTCATTAATCTAAATAATTTTTTCTCCATCAAACATTTTAAAAGTATCAAACTTTATTGTCTCTCAATTGTTTGACATTATCGATGCATTCATAAGCAACATCAACAGTTCCAACATTTCATAAAATACATAAAAACCAAGACCAAATATAATAATATTCTCAACTCTTGAATTTAAATCATATTCTGCTTCTTTAAAGATACTCCATGATTCAAGTTCACCGATAAGAATTTTATAACTTTCATATAAATTTTTAAACCGGGGTTTTTGGCATAAATGACAATCATGATCTTCCAATGTTTATACTTTTCTTCATTAAAGTATGATGCTCTAATACTAAATATAGTCACAGTTATATAATTAAATGACCTGTGAAGAAGTGAATTGGGTTCTTTACTCTCTGCTCCAAGGCCCGAAGACTCTTGAATTTTTATTTATTAGATAATCTTCTTTTTAACTAGGTTGAAAAGGAACCTTACATGACTGAAGGGCCCATATTACATGGCACAAAAATCCAAAAGCACATAATCTATTTTACATTTTTCATTGACTTCATTGCACTGAAACAGCCCCACCTCAACAGATCTCTGATGTTTGTGCCAAGCTCACCACCTGACAATGCAGTTGGTTTGACCTTACCCCACAGAAGTGCGTGGAGCATAAACCGAATGGCCTAAAATTTTTACTTTTTAAAAATGAAACTTACCACTCCAGGAACAAACACCTGCTTCACTTAAACACCAAATGCAGGTTTGATGATTTTATAGACCCTTTTATCCAGGGATTTTCATAATTGAGTGCAAAGCAGGTGACGCATGAGGCATGAAGGCAGGGGATATGATGCATGCACAAAAATGGTTTTGCACAAGGTGATTTACATTACAAACAGTCCGGAGGAAGAATTACAAATTACAAAGAAAATCTACAGGAGCCTACAAAACTAAGATCTATTAATGTCAGTAACACGAACATCAGGTATCACCAAAACTAAGATCTATTAAAATTAAATAGAACAGAAAAGTCTATCAAAACAATGTATAGCCAGTGATAAAAAAACACTGGGAAATCAACCGAAGCATGTTTTGCTGGATATCAGACAATTCACAGGGAGGTGCGGATCATATCAACACCACACAAAAAGTGCAACCACATGAGGATGGAGAGGAACCCTCCAAGGTAGGCCTTGCCAGCAAGGCTACTCCAGAAAAACACATAAACCAAGACGCTGCACCATTGTTCAAGGAAAAACAACCATCATCACTCAACAACTACACTTTAGAACTAGAATCAAGATGATGCAAGGCAGGATTTAAATGATTCAGGTCACCATACCTTGGGTCCAACTGAACACCCAGTTTAATCAAAGGACCAATAGAAGCCCCTCCATTAATAGACCAACCCTCTTTTGCTCCAAAGATTATAAAAACTAATCAGAGTTTCAAGACAAAGAAACCACTACCTCTTCATAAGTAGGTGTAGAAAGCAGCCTAGCCATGCTTGCCGTGCATCCTATGGTAGTTAGAATACCGCTCATGTTCCACGGGATATGCAAATAAGCCCTGGCTGCAGATGCAACCATGGCGCAACAGAGTGAGATAAACCTAGAGAGAACAATCGAAAATTAGTCTAGCGCCATACCTAAAGAGACAACCAATATAGAAAATTTATGCATTAGCATAGCTTCCATGGAGGGGGTAAGAAAAATACAGATCATGTACAGCGACTACAAAGCCTTAGAAACAGCATTCTTTTCAACTCTACCAGTAAACTACGGTATTCTAAAAACAAATAGGGCTTGCGAGAGAAGAGAGCCAGATCTACCTGTTTGAGATGGTCTGGACTTGGGAGAGATCTGGCGGAAGTTCTTGAGAGAATCATAACTCCAACCACCACCAGAAGAGGATTGAGAATCGAAGAAAGATGTGAACACATCCATCCGCTTAGCTTGTCACAAACAAAAGATCCAAAGGGAGAGGAATTTTTCTTTCACCAAAATCCAGAATAGCTAGAATAACACAATAGGAAGAGGAAACTCCTCAAAAATAAATAGGAGTGGAGGGGGAAGAAATGTAAAATCAGTGGGCACTCCGGAATGTTCACGCATGGGGACACCCGCCGGTTGACTCTCACACGACCTGATGATCCCTCTCTGGAATCATCTCCAAGCAGCCACATATTTTCGGCAAATAAAAACCTGCCACCTCATCTAGATACGTCGACATATTCCTTAATTGTTTTGCATTCAGAATTAATTAATAACAGGAATAAATACCTTCATTGTTTTTCATTCAGCGTTAATTAATAGCGAAGTTAAATAATAATATTTCATCTGCATGTCCACCATACATACATTTAACTCCCCACTCTACTTTCATAAAATACTCCAATTTTACAGTGACAAGGAACCGGTGGGAGGGTACGGAAACGAAAGGTTCATTTGAAGGTGCAGAAGCGGGGCAGCTTGTGTCTCAGGTAATATAACCTGGCCCTCCTCACCTTCCGGTGGCTTACGACCCTTATCTCTTTGACATTGGGAGAGTATCTGAGACAAAAAAATCATAAAGGATAAATATAAAGGCAAAATAAAACTGAACATGTATCTCTATGTTCTTAAGCTTAGAATATCTCTTTTAATTTTATACACGAGTAACAGTGTACTGTTTCGCCAATCATCATACATTTTCATAGATTTCATGATCTCCTTAAATAATCCATTGGATCAATTCATATCCATCTCCCCCTGGATATTTTCACATTTCAATGCAAATATTATGCGTCCCGACTACTATGTTCTCTATCATTTTTAAAACTTCCTTAGCCTCATATGAGTGAAAAAATTTGTAATTGAGCTTTTCTCTACTAATACTTAGATTATCTAAGTTTAAATTAATAGTTTGCTCCTTATCGAGGAGTCAATTAAAGTACTTCTCCCATCTTTACTCAATTTCCTGATCCATAAAAATGGTACGACCAGTTTCATCTTTTAAACAACGTAATTGATCCAGGTATCATGTCTTTCTTTCCCTTTAGCTAAATTGCAGATTTTTGTTTAACCCTTCTTAGTATGCAATGAATGTACATAAATTGTAGGCTTGTGTTTCACCCTTCTTAGTGTGCAATGAATGTACAACCCCTCAAAAACTTGTGATCTTGCCTCACTAACTGATTTTTTTTTTCTTTACGTGCAACATAATATCTCTTCCAAGTATCTTCATTACTACAAAGGTAAAAAGCTTTAAAACAATCTCGTTTAGCTTTAACCTTAAGTTAGACATTCTCATTCCATCACCGAGATTCTTTTCCTTTTGGACAAAACCTCTTTGATTCTCCTAAAATTGTTGTTGCTACCTTGCGGACATTTTTTGTCACCTCATTCCACATGTAGTAGTTCATTGTATACATCTCAATCCACATATGCCGAAACTAGCAAAACGAAATTGACTGATCAAACTTTCGTCCAGTATAACATTACAGGCCTTTACTAGTCTTCAATCAGACCTTTTTACCAAGAAGTAAACGATTTGAGATCTTACAAGTCTGCTTTTGTAAGTGATAGATGTTCCTCTAATTTATTAAATAGCGTGTTTGCTATCACAAAATCACAACTAGAGACAAATTCTAAGATAGTTAATCCTTGAGGTGCATGAGCACTCACAAAGTTGAAAGTATCATTTCCTATAATTATCTTTATGGCGATGCTATCATTTTTATGTTTACTTCACAGTTAAATAAAAGAAAAAATAACACTCAAGGACCAAATAATCAAATTAATTCTGCATAAGGCCCTTCAATTTAAAAATTATCACTGAAAAAGCTACTTCTGAAATTAATGTTTATTTTCAACCTTAAATTTGTTAATAAATAAAATTAAATGGTAAATATGATTTTGTTTGTAAATAAGTTAAGAGTCAGTTACAAATGTAATGAAATGCAATCGTAAATTTGACAAGACACTTACAGATAACTCTTAAATCATTGTGCAATTGTAGTTCATTATGATTACAAGAGGGATACTTCTATTATTCTTCCACTTGCAAGTAGCCTTTAAATCATTTACCACACCATGCCATTGCATTTACAACTGAAATATATTTATGAGAATGACGATTTAATTTTTGTGTACTAACAAAATTAAGATCCTTGAGTGAAAGTAATCCCATGAATGGATCCTCTAGTGTCATTTTTCAAAATTAATCTACTATAATCACTTCAATTACATGGTCTTTCAATGTCATTTTCCCTATATAAAATTAAATAACAACATCAAACCATATAATCAAGAAAGAATAAAAACTTACATGGGGAATACAATCTCCACTCCAATGCCTGCAATGACCCTCCGGATCCGAATTGTTGTGTGGATGCCAGCATTTTGTTTAGAAATAACTATGCCCTTGTAAATTGATAGCCTCCGCTTATTTTCAGGCACTTCCTGAAAAACCAATCACATGAACAATACCAATACAGATTTTGGTCAAAACAAAAA
Source organism: Viscum album (assembly GCA_963277665.1). Lineage (NCBI taxonomy): Eukaryota > Viridiplantae > Streptophyta > Magnoliopsida > Santalales > Viscaceae > Viscum > Viscum album. The sequence continues at coordinate 1,881,941,011 of OY728161.1, forward strand.
CAACAATGGGAGAATTTAAAAAGCTAGAAATGTAATTACCAGTTTAATTTGCACAATATCTCCAGTCCTGAGGTCTGGGATAGGGCGAACCTTCTCTGATTCTTCAATTGCTCTACTGTTCAGTATCTAATAAAACAAATAGAAAGGATATAATAACTCATCAGTCTTGTAAAAGCCCTCTCAAAAGCCACTCAGATTGACTAGTTCTAAAAATACTCAGCAGAGTATAAGTTCAAGAAACCCAGAATCATTAGTGTATAAATTCAAGAAAGGCAAATATCCAAATTATAAGTTTGACTCGTTATGGATTCCAATAATTAGAAAAGTACAGGTCCAGTAGTCAACTTACTGTTAAGATGGAGTTGCTGCGGTTCGGATTTTGAATTTCCGGTCCCAAAACAACAATTGAAATTTGCGTATTTTTCATTGTTCCATGTCAGATTCAAGCACACAAAGCAGAAACTAAAACATTTAAGAGGCAAGCCCTAGAAAAATATTTACTCCGTAATTTATGGATTAGGAAGAAGAAACAAAATATAGTAATTGATCACCCTCATTATATCCCCAAGCTTTACTCGAGACCTTCTAGGTGGCTTCGCCGCATCAGCCGCTTTCACATCACCCTCCGCCTCCAAAACATCAGTGCCAACAGCATCAATCCCTTCTGCGTTCTCGCTTTCCAGCGAACCACCCTCTGAAACCACTTCCGCCTTAGGAATAAATCGTTGTCTCGCCGGAAACGCAATGGTCGAATCGAACTTGACGCCAAATGAACGTGAAGGTGTAATGGAAACGGAGACTCGATTTGCAGGAATTCCAAATTTATTCACAGGACGACGCGTCGAAATGAAATGGAGAACCTGTGAAAACAAAGTGAGCGAAAAAAGATAATCAACACACACACGTACAGGAACGCCAAAGCGATTCAGTGGAGAGAAAGCTGGCCTGGGGAAGGGCATGGGAGGCCATGACTGTTCTTCGAATTGGAAATTAAGGTGGTGCAGAGAGGTGCTGTGGGTAGTCGAGCCAGAGATGCGCTCAATTTTTTTTAGACAATATGGATTAATCGTGTGTATATTTAACCTTATATATATATATATATTGACATAATAATGAAATATGGAGTTTGTTTGCATTCTTGTTTCTCTTTGTCTTTATGTCTTTTATTATTGTGACTATATGTTGGTCCTTTTTTCTTTTATTATTGTGACTATATGTTGGTAATTGTCCATCACTACTTTACCTTCACTCGGTATCACTTCATTTGCCCTTAAATTAGTGTTCTGATTTTCATTTTGCACTCTTGATCAATGTTTAGACAACAAATTTCTAACACCGTATCACTATGAATTCTATTGGTCAAAAAAGGCTTGTATTGACTAATTTTACTTTTCACCGTGGACATTATTAAACCTGATTCTCCCGCTAAAATCATTGAAAAAATATATATATTTTTTATTTTTTATCGCATAATCAAATATTATTCTACCACGAGCTTCCGAAGAGTAATCACGAAACTCGATCAAATAAGTAAACTTAATCCCCTAAAGCAAATGTGATTGTAGGGAATATTTGATGACTCTTATTTGTGTGTGTGCGTGTACGGGTGCGTGTGTGTGTCTATATGTCATGAATTTCATTGATTATTATAATTAATATCGTTTAACTCGCTCAGTAATTGATAATTTACGGAAGATTGTAGCTTAATGGCGAATTTATAGATGTTTGGAGTTCGAGTCTCGCCGAGTACATCTCTCACTACCACAAAATGGGGCAAGAGAAATGTGTCCTTTTATCAGCGCTAAGCAAAAAACGATGATAAAGGGGAGGTCTTTACCAGTGCTAGCTAAAAAGCGTTGATGCGCGCATCTTTTATCAGCGCTAAGAAAAACGTTGATAAACGGTGCACCTTTATCAACGCTTTTCTTAGCGCTCATAAAGAATACATTTATCAGCGCTATATTTAGCGCTGCTAAAAGTTTTTAATAATATTTTATATAAAATTATTATATTTATATTCAAAAATGATGTTTATTTGTATGCATTGACTAAAAAGCACATGTTTATATTTAATATATATTTTTTAATAATTCAAAAAAACATGTATACATAATGTTTAAAAAAAATATTTCTAAGATTATAATTATATATATATATATAATTATAAGATTATAATAAATTTCATTAAATAATAAATATATTTATTAGATTTTTTAGATTTACTATATATATTAGATTTATTAAATTTATTAGATTTATTGAACTTGTTATAGATTTATTAGATTTATATTTATTAGATTAATTAGATTAATTAATTATATTTTTTTAGATTTTTTAGATTTTTTAGATTATTAGATTATTATATTTGTTATATTTAATATATTTATTTTATTTATAATTAATATATATAAACACCTTTTTAAATATATATATTTATATTAATTATTAAATACGTATGTGTTTCCAATGAATTTGGTCAATAAATATATTGATTATGTGTGCATATGTTATGTATCACAATGCTCATCTATACATTACGCCATTTCTTATTATTCATGTTATCCATTGATGACTCTTTTATTATGTATATTTACTAGGTATATGATTAATTCATGTTACTCATATATACTATTATGTTCTAAAAAACACTTATAAAATTACATTAAATATATTTAAATAATAAATATACTTATTATATTTATAATTATTAAAATTCAATTATATATAAATATTTTTTAAATATATTTATTTGTAATTATAATTACAACTATATATATATATATATATTTAAATAATTATAAAATTACAATAAATACATGTATTATAATTACACACACACACACACATTTATAATTATATACAAATATTTATAAATATATTTATTTATAGTTACAATTATAACTATAAATAACTATATATATGTAAATAATTATAAAATTATAATAAATATATTTATTATAGTACTTATAAATTTATAATACAATTAAATAAATATATTTATAAATATATACAAATATTTATAAATAAATACAACTATTTATAATTATAATTCCTAAATGAATATAGATATATTTAAATAATTAAAAAATTATAATAAATATATTAATTATATATATTTATATATAAATATTTATAAATAAATACAAATAGTTATATATATAATTCTAAATAAATGTAGATACATTTAAATAATTAAGACGTTATAATAATATATTTATAAAATTATAAATATATATTTTTTATAATTTTATAATTATATATATATATTTATTTATTTATAATTACAATTATAAATAGATATTTATTTATTATAATTTTTAATTACAAATAAATAAATATTTATTTATTAGTTATAAATATAAATAAATATTTATTTATTTAAATAATTATTAATTTATAAAAAATATATTTATTATTTTCATATATAATCTTATATATAATTAAATAAATATATAGAAATATTGATAAATAAATACAAATATTTATATTTATAGTTATAAATAAATACAGATATATTTAAATAATTATAAAATTACAATAAACATATTAAATATATATATTAATAAAACTATAAAAATTAGAAATATTAATTTTTTATAATTTTATAATTATTTAAATAAATATATATTCATTTATAATTATAATTATAATTATATATATATATATATATTCATATAATTATAAATAAATATATATTCATATAAATAATTATAAAATTAGATGAAATATAGTTGTATATATCTATAATCTTATAAATATATATAATTAATATATTTATTATATACATTCTAAGATTATAAATATAGTAAGTATATTTCTTATAATTTTATAATTATTTAACTTATAGTTTTATAAATATAAATATAAATATATTTATTCATAGTTATAATTATAAATAAATAAATATATATTTATCATATATATAATTTTATAAATATATATATTAATATAAATAAATTATTAACATAATATATTTATCAGCGCTTTCTTAGCGCTAATAAAGATAGGCATTTATCAGCGCTAAATAAGCACTGATAAAAGGTTCACCGGGTTTTATAAAAAAACTCCAACAGTCTCCTTCATTTTCACACCCCTCAAGCTCTCACGAAAGTTGACCCATGCGTCGCTGACCTTTGCTCTGCCCCGACCCCAGCTCTGCCACCACCGACCCCTCCTCCGCCACCGCCTCTTCCGCCGCCGCAAACTCCTCCTCTGTTGCGAACCCATCTCTACCGTGAACCCTCTTCTGCCGCTCTTCCACCGCAAACCCTCGTTCGCCGCTCCTCTGTTGCGAACCCACCTCCGCCTCAAACCCTCGTCCACCGCAAACCCCACCTTCGCTGCGAAGCCCTCCGTTGTTACTACCGTTGCTGCCTACCCCGACTCCGCCGTCACCAGACCATGCTGCTGCCACAAGAAGGGTATGCTATCACTATATTAAAAAAAGTTTCATTATAATTTTATCACACTAACTAGAAAACGCTTGAGTTAGTGTTTTCTATAGGCTATTACTATTTTATGGGATGTGTATTGATTGCTATTATTTGATGCTTGTATGATGTGTATTGATTGTTATTATTTGGTGCCATTGATTCCTTGTTATGTGGAAATATGAGAAGGTAAGTGATTCTAGGATCAAAGGTCAATGATTCATGGAAAAAATCATTCTGTTAAAGTAAATAGTGGCGTTGTCATGCCTTGTTGGAGAATACATGGTGGGTGAGTGTTTATCTTATAGCTACATGTGGGGTAAATTAAAATAGTGGTTGAGGGTTTTGAGAAGATGATTGAGGTTGTTTTTGGTTCTATCAATGAACTCAGAGGAAGTATTGATGGTAGGTCACTAATGTTTTTAGTTCAAGGCCACCCATGTTATTAGTTCTGACATATTTGGCATGAAGATCATATGGATTAGATGGTATGGGAATTATGTGAGTAGAGATGTATCAGTGGCAGGAAATGAAATTGATAATGAATTGGGGCACCATTGTGAAGTCAACTGATGGTTTTCATTGGTGGCGATTTCTTGACTTAGTTGAGTAGCTTGGTTGAGGGGACAAGACCCATCTATGTTGGAATTCATAACCCACACCAATGCTATTAAAAGTTGTTATATGCATAAATAAAAGATCTTTGAATTCAGTGTACTAATTGCTGAGAAATCCAAGCATGTGTAGTGCTAGGATGATAGCTTTACAGTCGGGAATGAATGTAAATTCACATAAAGTCTTTTCATTCAATGATGGAATAGTTAAGGGCTATGTAAACTGATGTTAGTTTCATGTCATGTCAATAAGGATACACCTATGGTGGGGAGAATAGACCTAGTCAGGTGTTAAATGACCTCTCTTGTGGTTAGGGTCATGGTCTTTCTTAAGTATGGATGACGAATGATCATGTTTACTATAATAGGCTAATTATCAATAGATCTAAGAGTATCTAATTCCATGTTAAATGTTCGATGCTTGATTTAGATGTAGCTTAGGATGAAACTAGATTTGGGCTTTAAACTCAGGAATAAATTGGTGTGTATTGAGAGGGAGTGGAATCATTATTGTGTTGGAACATGGTTGAGATTCATGTGGCTAGTGCAAGAGGTTAGTGAACTAGATAGGTAAATTCATTTGACATTTATTTTTCCATCGGTTAGGATATTAGATCAATTTAATAGTTATCATGAGTCTTAAGGCATTAAGATCAGTGGTTTCATGGAGAATCACTCATTAAAGTCATGCAACATTTTATCAAATGGTGAATCCTTGTGAAAATGAATGTGGTGGGTTAAAACCTCATCAAGATCATTTTATTAGTTATGGAGAATCACTCATTAAAGTCATGTAACATTTATTTAGAGGGTGTTGGATGTGAGATGAGGTTTATTGCTTATGTTTTATTATCAATTTATAAATAGATCATGTTCAATTTTTTCTTAGATCTGCTTTTACTATGTCATAGGAACTCAAGTTAACTATGTTACTGATATTTTTTGTGTCACAGTGACTGAACATGATTCCCTTATTGCTTTTCCCATGCAGTTAGTGATGTAATTCCCATGTTGCTTCACCTATAGTGTTAGGGATGTGATAGCCTTATCTCTTTGCCGATGGTGTTGGTATATATGGGAACCCTTGGGTTATTGATTCTACTGGTATATGTCTAATATTTTCACATCCTAGGATCTAGTGAGATTCCAATGATGATTTTTTATTTGATGATATTAGATTTGAGATCCCCACAACACACATTGTTTTCATCACTTTTTACATTTCATGGACATGTTGCAACAATTTAATTTTTTTTCTATTATTAATGACAATGTCATCACTTCTCCAATAATCACGAGAGCATCACAATTGAAACTTTTTGGATAAAACATTTGCTTCTTTTTCTTAGATGTTAAGAGTGGTGATAACCCTAAATCCAACTAACCTGACTTATGTGGGATGAAAAAAACTAGATATAAAATTAGCCATCCTTTTTCATCAATGGGAATTTAAGAATATTTTGGAAGTTATCCTTTCAAAATAAACCTTCCAATTCTATCAATTTCATGCCAAATACCTTTATTTCTATAATGATATATTTGAAACTAGGATATGTGTATACCTAGTGGGTGGGGACTTTAATTTTCCTAGGATTCCCTTTGAATGTTTTTAATAGGGTGAGTACCATGTCTCTTTTCTTTTTGAGTTTGAGTTCATACAAGTTGGACTAATGAAACTGATGTTTACGATCAAACAACTTTGACCAAAATGAGAATGGTGTTTAATGTCATACAAATTTTATAAAAAAGATGCGATGATCTATATAATAATTTATTTTAGGTAACCATGTCATGATTGGAGAACCCAATACTAGTGTAGAAATCATTTAAGAGAGGTTCACATAGATTATGGTTATAATTATTGTTCTAGAAAAGGTGAGGTAGTTTATTTAATGGTAAGTGCATGGTGATAACTTGTCATCAATGAGTAGTGGACTATAATAGTATAAACAACCTCAGGAAGGGGTGCATGAAGTTTATGGACATAGTTCACAAACCAATGATGAAGGGTATGATGTTACTACCAAAATGGGCCTCAAGATCTAGGAGTTCTCTAACACCTCTGAACAAGGAATGAGAATAATGTAAATCATAACCCAAGTTATTTAAATTGAAATGTAGTTTTAATTAAATATATTTTATCCATGTTTAGTGTCTAAGATTTCAAGACCAGATATGGATGAGGTTACTATATTATGGGAAAGGGGGTATGAATCTTATGAAGTCATTGAATGGGTCTAATATTGGTGGTTGGGATGTCAGGACATATCCAATGGACCTCTCTAAGAAGTTTAAAGGTCATATAAGATAAACCATATGCCATGCAGTTCAAATTTAGTTGAAATGGAATTGTATTGAGTGAAATTTAAGATCATATGATGAAGAACTTTATGGAAAAGAATTTTAACAGATCTAGATCATATGAAATATGACATTGTCTTGTCTTAGTGCCGAGTTAGTGGAGAAAAACCTACATGAGTTGATGAAGTCTCATACACCAAGTTTAAGTTGGAGTTTAATTAGGGTGAAACTGACGACTGAGTATAAAGGAAGGAAATGATAATAATTCATGTGAGAGACATATAAATTGTTCTTGGGGTGTAAAAACAATTGATTTGGTGTGATCCAAGGATCATTGGGATAATACAATGTTTGTAATAAACTGGAACATGAGTGTTTCATGATTACGAGTGTGGTCATTGACTATGAAACATATCTGTTGGGAATCTGGTGTTGTGTTGAAGGATAATTGATATAACTAGATAATGGGAGCATGGATAAGGGATATCCAATGATGGGTATCACAATATCAAATGATTTTGGAAATTATTATTATTACACTTACCTTTGGAATAATGTTATGGAACCATACAAAACTGATTGATTTGGGATGAATCGAGGTGTTTTCTATGTATATTTTATAAAGTGTCTCTATTGGGATCTATGTCTTTGTGAAAATGACTAAGTGGATATTTTAAAATGATTCAAGTGTTTTAAAATATTTTTAGAGGGATGTTGCTCATTTTAAATGATTAAGATTGTTGGGTCATGAAGTTATCTTGAATGATTAAAAAAAAGGAATTGTGGTTTTGTTAAAGAGTGTTTGGAACTGATTGATTTATTTTAAAAAGGGAGTGTTATTTTAAAGAGGAATTTGTGTAAATGGTTGTTTTTTAATGATATTTCAAGTGTTATTTTTTAAATAGTTTTCAAAGGACATTTAAACTGTAGTTTTTTCATAATCTTTTAAGTTTATATTTTTATAGAATTAGGAAAACCATTACATTATATCAATATTTTGTGTATTTATTTTGTTAAATACTAATATTACCAAATCAAATAGGATGTATATGAATAAAGACTGGATGGATGCCAATCGTTTGACAAGAGAGTATGAAGATGGAGTGAAAGAGTTCATCAAGCTTGCAAAAGATCATGCATATGACCCTTCTCAAATCCTTTTTCCATGTTTACACCGTTTTTATTCAAGACAAGTTGGTCCATAGGAGTTGGAATAACACTTGATTTATCACAGAATAGATCGAAGTTATAAATATTGGAATAAACAAGGGGAAAAAGAGAATATAGCTAGTGGTTGGGATAACAATGCATTTTATAGATCATCTGATATGATTACAATTATGGACAATGAAGAAGACCGTATCAAGGACGTGATTATAGATGTGAATAATGATGAAGATCGTATTGAGTAAATGAAAAGGATAGTTGAATATGAAATTCTTGATTGCCCAAAATTGTTTGAGTAGTTAAAGAGTTGTACAAAGATGCCTTTGTATGGTGGTTGTACTAAATATATAGCATTGTCAGCCATACTGAAGCTATATAATTTGAAAGAAGGAAATGGATAGAGTGATGCCAGTTTTACAGAATTACTTGCTCTCTTGAATGACATGCTCCCAGAAGATAATGAGCTTCTGAGACGAACATACGATGGAAAATGAATGCTACGTTCGATGGGTATAATCTCTGAATGAATACAGGCCTGCCCGAATGACTGTATACTATTTCACAAAGACCATAAATCACTTAGATAATGCCCAAAGTGTGGTTCTTCTCAATACAAGAAAGATGAATCTGGTCCTCTGAAAGTTGTATGCACTAGTACAAAAACCTTTTTTTACGTCGTTTTTTTTTTACTTTTTAACGTCGGTTTTTAGGCGATGTTATTGTGAGAGACGTTAAAAATATGATTTTTTACGTCAGTTATTAAATAACCGACGTAAAAAATGGGGTTTTATGGTTTTTAATGTCAGTTTTTAAAAAACCGGCGTGAAATACATTATGGAAATGACATTAAGATGCCATTTTTTACGTCGGTTTTTGAAAAAACCAATGTTAAAACCCCATTTTTTACGTCGGTTATTAAATAACCGATGTAAAAAATGTTTACCATCTTGTAGAAAATTTTCTAAGCTTTCATTTTACAGGTCATATAGGCCAAACAGAGTTACAGATCAAAAGTTATGACCATCAGAAGTTTGATATTTTTTTCGAGGAAAGATTGAATGAGCCAACCGTAGCTTCATCTTAGAAAGAATTTTTGAATACGTAGGGGGATTTTTAGTTTTACCATGATATGAAGAATAATCCATCATTATAATAAATTAATAATCATTAAATGATATATCAATTAAGAAAATTACTCATAGAAAATATAAATCATGGGAAAATAATTACAAATACCATGAATAGGTCGCAGAAATAAGAAATCGTTGATTCAAGTGGAATATCAAACACGTTGATTTGGTGGAACGATGATGGTTGAATAAAATGATCATAAAATGTTATATCAATTAAGAAAACAAATCATAAAAACCCTAAATCATGGATATATGATTAAACATACCTTGACGAGATCACGAAAAGAAGAAATAATTGATTCACATTGAATATCAAAAGAGTCAATTTGGGGGAACGATAATGGTTGAAATAAATGATCGTTAAATTTTGATATGTTTATAATGGAAACATATAATTGTGATGCTAAGAGAAAACATGGTATTAAAAATTTTAGGCGGCAATTCAAAATTTCGATGCCGCGATGTAAAAAAATTGAAATTTCGCGTTCACGGGATATTAAAATTATCTTTCACGTCGGTTTTATGATAACCGACATGAAAAGATATTAAAAATTTCACTTATTTTTCACGTCGGTTATTATAAAACCGACGTGAAAAATCAAATTTCATGACTTTTTCACGTAGGTTATTTAATAACCGATGTTAAAATGTATTTTTCACATCGGTTATTTAATAAAAGACATGAAAAAAGTTTACAAAAACGTAGTTCATTTCCCAAGATTTAATTTGATAGGTCACAGAGCTCAAACGGAGTTACGGATTAAAAGTTATGGTCTCCAGAAGTTGATCATCTCTAAACGATGTCTTAGGGAAGGCCAACTTCTGAAGGCTATAACTTTTAATCCATAACTCCGTTTGAGCTCTGTGACCTGTAAAATTAAAGATTTGGAAATGGACTATATTTTTGTAAACTTTTTTTACATTGGTTATTAAATAACCGACATGAAAAAGTCATGAAAACCAATTTTTCACGTCGGTTTTATAATAACCGACGTGAAAAATAAGAGAAAATTTTAATATATTCTCATGGAAATGGATTTTTCACATCGGTTATTAAATAACTGATGTGGAAAAGTGATGTACATTAATTTTTCACGTCGGTTATTCTATAACCGACGTGAAAAATCAGATAAAATGGATTTTTCACATCGATTCTTATATAACCAACGTGAAAAATCAACGAAAATGTATTTTGACGTTGGTTATATAATAACCGATGTGAAAAATCGATTTTCAGATATTTTCACGTCGGTTCTAAAAAACCGACGTGAAAAAGGGCGACGTAAAAAAGGTTTTTGTACTAGCGATAGTAATTTCCAATCATTCCAAGGTTTAGGTGCCTATATGGAAGTGAGGAGACCACATGATAATTGACGTGGCACACAGATAGAAGAAATAAATATGGGAAACTATGTCACTCAACAAACTCTCCTCAGTGGAACAGAATCGATCATGAGTATCCTGATTTTGGAAACGAGCTGAGAAAACCTTCGTCTTGCATTATCTATAGATGGAGTGAATCCTTTTGGTTTTCAAAGCAGCGCTCATAGTATATGGTTGATTATGTTGGTAAATTATAACTTTTCACTATGGTTATGCATGAAACAAAAACAAATCATGATATCTATGCTTATATCATGACTGAAACAATCAGGTAATGATATTGATGTTTACTTGGCTCCATTGATTAAGGATTTGAAATTATTATGAGATTTAGGTGTTACGTTGTATGATGCTTATAGAAATAAAGTTTTTACATTGAGATCCATGTTGTACGGGATGATAAATGAATTTCCTGCTTATGGGAATTTGTCAAGATATAACATTAAAGGAAGTCACGAGTGTCCTATTTGCAAACAAGGTACACAGTTAATTAGGTTGAAACATTCATCAAAAACTGTGTTTCTAGGATATTGAGGATTTCTGTCACACCCATCACTTATTTTAAAGTTAAAATTCATTTAATTTCCATTCATACTTTGTTTTGGGGGGGGGTTCCCAATCTTTTATGGAGGAATGAGAGAGTTTTCATTAATTGGGCCAAACCGTGAGCCCAATTCCAGATTTAAAAACCAATTTTGTTTCTTTTATAACTTTTTCATTTTTTAATATTTTTCACCCATTCAACTACCCGAATGACCACCACTGACCTATTAACACCACCATTGAAATTTGGATCTTTTAGAAATCCATAACCAGGGTTTATTTTGGTTTTTATCTAAGGGGTTGGGCCAGCCCGAAAGCCCAATTCCTGTTTTAAAAATAAATTTTGATTATGTTATAACTTATTCAATTGTTGGGATTTTTTGGTGATTCCAAGTGGATCCCAACCACAATGAACCCATCCGCGCGACCATTCCCTCTCCCCCCTCTTTGGAGCTCTGGTAAATTGCGATTTGGTGCCGAAATTCAGAGGGTTCCTCAAATCGCCCAGATTTGAAGAGGTAAAGTCTTTCTTTCATAACTCTCTCAATTCTCAATATTTTCCTCCATTCCAGTTTTTAAATGACCTAATATATCTTTTGTGTACGAAACCTAAATTTTGGATCTTTTAAATTTCATCTAATGGTGTTTTGGAGTGATTACTTCAAGATACTTCAAGTAAATGAGCCCTTTCCTTTCCTCCTTCAAATTACATTGGGTTTAACTCATTGTTCTTTGGGTATATTTGGTTATAATTGAGTTTAATAATGTCCAGAAACTAGGTTTTCGAACCTAGGGTTTAACTTTGGGCTTTCTTGGCCAATTTATGTGGTTTTAGGTTTGATCTAGTTCTCTCTTGGTGCGTCGGGGGTGCGATTTGATTTTCGCACGGAGATTCAAGGGTTTCCTTGGTTTTGGTAGGTGATTCCATTGTGTGTGAAATTTTTGTGAATTAGTTTTCTGTGTTCATGGTACCATAATGTTTGTTTCACTTTAATGTTTCTGTAAAAATTGGTTTTAGTTGCATTTATAATGCAAATGAATTTTAAGTTCCATTTTTGGTGAGATTGGGGGTTTTTCATTCAAATATTTTATGGGTTCATTTTGGGCTGACCTATAAGTAATTAGTTGATTTTAATGAACTGTAATAGGACTGAAAATACTATTTTGATGATTTTCCCATGTGTTTGATGCGGTGAAAGTTGGTTTTAATGGTGTTTGTGAAACACATGAATTTCTAAGAGCCGTGTTGTGTAAAAATGGAGGTTTTACAATGATTTCACTTCTTGAACCATATGAGGCTTCCCAAAAAATGATTTTTTGTTTTAATTTAAATGTATTGGGATTCCATTTATGTTTTGGTAATTAAAAAATGTGCACATAGTGTGAAATTGGTGTTCTCAAGGTGTTTTTTTTGTGCAAGACACTACGTGATTTTGAAGAATTGTTTTATTACAAATCAAAGTGTTTTATTGTGTGTTTTAAGTGGTATCAAAATGTGATAGATACTGTATTGATTGTGTGTGACCAGTAGTGGTGTTTTATTTGAAAATGGATTTATGTTGCATGCTGAAATTGTTTGAGCACAAAAGGGGATGCCTGGGTACTTAGGTGGGCGGATTTGTACTAGTACGGCTAGTGGACCGGATGGGTGTTGTCCTTGTTTCACTTAGAATTTGGATAACGACAACTCTAACTAAACTATGTGGATGATGATTTTAAACCACTATGTTGTGGGTATGATCCCTACTAGTGGCTCGTGCACGAGAGTGGATTTTACTATGGTTGCTTTACACCGAGGTACGAGGTACATAGGGCCCGAGACAACCTAGTGCCTAGGGGTGTTCCTGGTTTGTTGCTCACTGGATTTTTAGTATTTACCCATGTATTTGGGTGTTTTTTTCAGTACTTTACAGTATCTATCATTTCAATTTAGATATGTTAACATTATGGAAATTCTAGTTTGAAAACTTTTCTTTTAAATGAAAGTTACATTTCTTGGAATTTCATCGTCGTTTTTCTTTACAAATTAAAAATGTTTGCTTCTTCACCTTATATTGCATGCACTTTGGAATCATTGGGTGGTATCATATTGGGCTTAGGATCACACCCTACTTACACCCCTTGGGTGTAAGTAGACTTTGTTATGATTGACTCAGGTAAAGGGAAGGATTTGGGCGATGGCGGTTCAGGGTGTTAGTCCTCATCGTTGGGGCAGAGTTGCGAAGAAGGTTTGTGGGTGATGCCCCCCTTGTCGTGTGGAGTCCATGGGGATGTCATTATATTGTCATTATTTGTTTTTAGACCACTTTTAGTGTATTTAAACATATTTATTCAGTTCTGGTTTTTGTGTAAACATTGTTTGGTTTACATTTTTCAGATTCAGTTTATTGATTGTTTTTAATGTTTTATGCCTTCATATTCGGGTAAATCGTTCCCAAACAAAAATAAATGATACCCGGGCACTTGTGCCAGCCCGTGGGGATAGGGAATGCCCTTCGGGTAATGTCACGGGCTGGGTTTGGTGCCGGTTTTGGCGGTGACCAGATTCGGTTCGTGACAAAATGATATCAGAGGCAGGTTTACTCCTTGGGTCATGTTATTTGGGGAAGAGTCAGGATAGTCTGGAGCTAGGATTTTCGGGACTTGACATTTCATTCATGGGTAGTGTGCCTGGCCAGCACACCTCAGGACGGGATTCAAGTCACCAGGGGATTTATGGATTTTTCTGAGTCATTTGGTTTTCTTGGTTTAATGATGACTATGGGAAATGAAAAGAGAGTTGGGCGAATAATCTCAGTGAGCTCGCAGGGCCTGGCAAGCCATGTGGAGCCGTGGATATTTCCCTAGAATACTCTCTGTGATGGAGAAGTGATTGGAATATGGCTGCCAACCATATGTCCAAGTCACCCACCGAAACTAGTTTCCTCTCACATTGTCTTGTGTCTCTTTGTTTTGGAATCTTGGAAACATGTTTTTTTTAAGCAAAAAAAAAATGACTTCACATTAAGGAGTGTGAATTTTTGTGAAGTTATTTTCTAGTAAAGTGAAAATGGTTTTTTTAAAGTCTATAAATGAAATTTTAGAATTATTTCAAAAGGTTAAATTATGTGTTTATACCTCTTTTGAAAGTATGAACTATGTTAATTGGGGTTTTGAAAATATGTTTCTAGTGGATTTTTTTAAACCGTGGAAAAGTGTTTTGGATTGAATTAAGTGTTCTAGAATTTTTGTGTGGGTTTGAAGATGGATTTTGGGTTTGGTTACTACTGAACAAAAAAAAAATTATGAACTTTTAGAACCTTGTCTTGAAATGAGAAGAGTTGAGTTCTTAATTAAATGGAGATTTATGAAATGGTGTTTTTCATGAAATTATAAGTGTTTTGAAATGGGTTGAAATGTTTTTAAACAATCGTGAAAGGAATGAATATGTTCTTTTATTGAATTATGGATTCTTTTCTATATTTGTTTGTGAGATGAAAATTGGGTTTTGATATTATGGTTAGTGTTTTTGAGAAAGGAAAATTGTGGTTAAAAGTTTGATTTTAAAAAGAGGAAAGGTTTGATTTTTGGTATTTGGTATTCTCAAGGGTGACCACATGCATATGTTTATTTGGTAATATGTATAGATATGAGGTGGGTTCCCATTGTGGCATGTCGACATGCATGTGTGAGGCTCATGAGATACCATCGGTAAATGCGCAACCGACCAACACTATTTTTTTAAATAATGTTTTTGATAGAAAGTGTTGTGTTTTGATAATGTATGGTTGGGAGGTATGGATTATGTGTTTTCTGGATTATTATTGTGGGATGTTTCGAGTTAAATAACCCCTATTTTTTGAACGATGTTTTGGATTTGTGTTTCATTGATAAGTTGGAATGAAGTGTTGGTCAGTGGTCTCTTTTGATGAATATTTTGGTAGGCCAATGTGGTGGTTCCCCTCATGTGTTCGGTTCAGGTTTGTGTTCTGTTGTGACCAAATAACCAGATTGGTTGGGTCCTTGGGTTTTCCTGTAGGCTAGGGTATGCCCCCATAATGTGTTAATGTATGATTCATGTTTGGCCTATGGTGATTCACCGTTGGATGATCCTCCAGTTGTTCAAAATAAGGACTTTATTCTTGAGGTTTGGAGATTGTGTTTACCCCTCTTCTTTTTCAATTATGTGGATCCCCCTATAGTGGGAGAGTGTTTGTGGGAGGTTGAAATAGACCTCCGTTTATTATGTTTCTTAAGTTTTCTAAGGTTAATGAAGTTCAGGGTTGTCAGTGTAGAATGATCTCTTAAAGGGCCTCTGGGTATTTCGTTAGTCTCATTGAAGAAAGAGTTCATGTTAGGCCACCAGTGTGCAAGATCTGGCCAAGAGTGGCTATTATGAACACTTGCTGGAATCATGTGTTGTTTGGGACATAGTACAAGGTCCCTCTCCTTGTGTTTTCTTTTATCCATAATGGTTATGTTTGGTGATGCCTTGCGATGTCATGTGTTCATTTGACTATAAGGGTGAAGATTGTGCAATCTTATGAGAGTCACTATTTTTTTTGGATGTGTGTCTCCCTATAGGAAATTATAAATCCTATATTCTTGAGTAATGTGTTTCTATATGTCCTTTCATTCCGATGTTTAGCATCCGAAGAAAAAAAGGGGCGATGTGTGTGCATCCTCTAAGTTCTTGTTTTGGTAAAATGATGGGTTGGGGAAAAGCGGGTTTGAAGTGTGTCATGTCTCAATGAGACCATCTGAGATTACAGTATAATTGTTTTTGGAACTGTAAGAAGATGTTCAGTTTAAGGGTTTCCAAATCCTAACTTCGAGGCTGAAGATGCTTCAATCCATTGAGCTCCAGCCATAGGCCTCGGAGAGAAGCTGGCGCGTAGTTAGGGGAAATCCTAGAGTCGTTCAAACTTGGTCAAGGTCATATCCTCAATATGAAATATAGGAATAGTTTAAAACTCTGGTGTCGTCTTCTTGTTCCAATTTCTCACATTTGGTGGAAAGAGGTGTGAGTACCTTCTTCCCATGTCATACCCTGAGTTGATTTTTTCCCTCTTTGGGTTCCCTTGTGTTTTTGGAGAAAAGTATAAAATTTGGGTTAAGCAGGTTGAAGTGCCTAGTTTGTGCGCGGTTATCAGTAACCGTGTGCCAACCCAAGGGACCATGTGATAAGAGATAGTAGCTACCGCATGGTCTCCGCACGTCCATTGGCCAAGGAAACTGTGTGAAGTTTCCTCTTTGGACAGAATTATCCGCACAGTTAACTCACGGTTTCCCAAACCGTGTCAACCAACTGTGCGACCATGCCAGCTCCTTAAAATTCTGTTGTTTTTTGTTGTTGTTATCCCATACTATTTAGTTAATATGGTTGGGTTTTTTTTGTGGTATACCCACAATGGGATTCATGTAAGTTTCATTGGAAGAATTCTGATATTAATCTACCCCTAATGTTGTGAAGTCCGTTCGAGGCCCTGTATTAGTGTCTTGATTTTGTCTTAAGGAATATTGTGTTCATTATTATGGTGGGGAGACCCATCATGGGTATCATGTATGTTCTCTTGGAAAAGGAATAATGTTAGTTTAACCCTTATTATGGGGATACAGTTCGTTCCTTCCCTAATTTTTATCCTTATTCTGTCTTAGAAATTGAGTTGTCCCTGGTGGTGGGATGTCCTGATTGGGTCACCCCGTACTAGTGACTCGGTTTTCTCCGTGGTGTATTCTTGGTAGGAGGTAGTATAATTCAATTCTATCTATCCACAAATTTGTTACCTGGGTAAATTTGGGGCTGGAGAACACCCAATGGTTTTGTTTACATAATGTTGTGGTAGCGTTATTCGAGTTCGTTGTTCTTTTCAAGTGGATTGCTTGAGCGTCGTCTTGTAGTGTTTGAGGTGTTTTGTTTTGGGATGTGTTTTTAACGTGTTTCATAATTTTAAGTAAGTGGGGTTATTTTTGGTTGGTTAGATTATTATCTTCCTCTGTTTGATCAACTGGAGATGTTCTTCCTTTTTGAAGCGGGTGAAAACGTGGTAAGGAAGTCTGTCTTGGTCTATCGTTTGGGCTTTGCTTTTGCATCTTGTGTTGTTGTGGCATTCCGGGGGCGGAATGCTTTATGGTGGGGAGAATTGTCACACCCATCACTTATTTTAAAGTTAAAATTCATTTAATTTCCATTCATACTTTGTTTTGGGGGGGGGGGGGTTCCCAATCTTTTATGGAGGAATGAGAGAGTTTTCATTAATTGGGCCAAACCGTGAGCCCAATTCTAGATTTAAAAACCAATTTTGTTTCTTTTATAACTTTTTCATTTTTTAATATTTTTCACCCATTCAACTTCCTGAATGACCTCCACTGACCTATTAACACCACCATTGAAATTTGGAGCTTTTAGAAATCCATAACCAGGGTTTATTTTGGTTTTTATCTAAGGGGTTGGGCCAGCCCGAAAGCCCAATTCCTATTTTAAAAATAAATTTTGATTATGTTATAACTTATTCAATTGTTGGGATTTTTCGGTGATTCCAAGTGGAGCCCAACCCCAATGAATCCATCCGTGCGACCATTCTCTCTCCATCCTCTTTGGAGCTCTGGTAAATTGCGTTTTGGTGCCGAACTTCAGAGGGTTCCTCAAATCGCCCAGATTTGAAGAGGTAAAGTCTTTCTTTCATAACCCTCTCAATTCTCAATATTTTTCCTCCATTCCAGTTTCTAAATGACCTAATACATCTTTTTCATACGAAACCTAAATTTTGGATCTTTTAAATTTCAGATAATGGTGTTTTGGAGTGATTACTTCAAGATACTTCAAGTAAATGAGCCCTTTCCTTTCCTCCTTCAAATTACATTGGGTTTAACTCATTGTTCTTTGGGTATCTTTGGTTATAATTGAGTTTAATAATGTACAGAAACTAGGTTTTAGAACCTAGGATTTAAATTTGGGCTTTCTTGGCCAATTTATGTGGTTTTAGGTTTGATCTAGTTCTCTCTTGGTGCGGCGGGGGTGCGATTTGATTTTCGCACGGAGATTCAAGGGTTTCCTTGGTTTTGGTAGGTGATTCCATTGTGTGTGCAATTTTTGTGAATTATCTTGCTGTGTTCATGGTACCATAATGTTTATTTCACTTGAATGTTTCTGTAAAAATTGGTTTTAGTTGCATTTATAATGCAAATGAATTTTAAGTTCCATTTTTGGTGAGATTGGGGGTTTTTCATTCAAATATTTTATTGGTTCATTTTGGGCTGACCTATAAGTAATTAGTTGATTTTAATGAACTTTAATAGGACTGAAAATACTATTTTGATGATTGTCCCATGTGTTTGATGCGGTGAAAGTTGGTTTTAATGGTGTTTGTGAAACACATGAATTTCTAAGAGCCGTGTTGTGTAAAAATGGAGGTTTTACAATGATTTCACTTCTTGAACCATATGAGGCTTCCCAAAAAATGATTTTTTGTTTTAATTTAAATGTATTGGGATTCCATTTATGTTTTGGTAATTCAAAAATGTGCACATAGTGTGCAATTGGTGTTCTCAAGGTGTTTTTTTGTGCAAGACACTACGTGATTTTGAAGAATTTTTTTATTACAAATCAAAGTGTTTTATTGTGTGTTTTAAGTGGTATCAAAATGTGATAGATACTGTATTGATTGTGTGTGACCAGTAGTGGTGTTTTATTTGAAAATGGATTTATGTTGCATGCTGAAATTGTTTTAGCACAAAAGGGGATGCCTGGGTACTTAGGTGGGCGGATTTGTACTAGTACGGCTAGTGGACTGGATGGGTGTTGTCCCTGTTTCACTTAGCATTTGGATAACGACAAATCTAACTAAACTATGTGGATGATGATTTTAAACCACTATGTTGTGGGTATGATCCCTACTAGTGGCTTGTGCACGAGAGTGGATTTTACTATGGTTGCTTTACACCGAGGTATGAGGTACATAGGGCCCGAGACAACCTAGTGCCTAGGGGTGTTCCTGGTTTGTTGCTCACTGGATTTTTAGTATTTACCCATGTATTTGGGTGTTTTTTCAGTACTTTATAGTATCTATCATTTCAATTTAGATATGTTAACATTATGGAAATTCTAGTTTGAAAACTTTTCTTTTAAATGAAAGTTACATTTCTTGGAATTTCATCGTCGTTTTTCTTTATGAATTAAAAATGTTTGCTTCTTCACCTTATATTGCATGCACTTTGGAATCATTGGGTGGTATCCTATTGGGCTTAGGCTCACACCCTACTTACACCCCTTGGGTGTAAGTAGACTTTGTTATGCTTGACTCAGGTAAAGGGAAGGATTTTGGCGATGGTGGTTCAGGGTGTTAGTCCTCATCGTTGGGGCAGAGTTGCGGAGAATGTTTGTGGGTGATGACCCCCTTGTTGTGTGGAGTCCATGGGGATGTCATTATGTTGTCATTATTTGTTTTTAGACCACTTTTAGTGTCTTTAAACATATTTATTCAGTTCTGATTTTTGTGTAAACATTGTTTGGTTTACATTTTTCAGATTTAGTTTATTGATTGTTTTTAATGTTTTATGCCTTCATATTCGGGTAAATCGTTCCCAAACAAAAATAAATGATACCCGGGCACTTGTGCCAGCCCGTGGGGATAGGGAACGCCCTTCGGGTAATGTCACGGGCTGGGTTTGGTGCCGATTTTGGCGGTGACCAGATTCGGTTAGTGACAATTTCTACCCCGATGACATAAGTACCGATCTTGGATGACATTATTCGATGAAAGTTCAAAAGAATGTATAACATCGTCTCTAATAACTTGTGATCAACTATTTTAGAAAGTAAAATATGTGGACACTGCTTTTGGTAATCTGTTTTTGAAAAACCGTAAAAAAACCAGTTGGAAGAAGAGATCAGTTTTTTTTAATTAAAATATTGGAATTGTCTGTACGTTAGACACTTTTTTGATGTTATGCATGTTGAAAAAAATGTATGTGGCAGTGTCATTGACATGTTGCTAAATGCACCTGGTAAAACAAAGGACTAAATTAAGGCTAGTTTGGACATGGTTAACATGAGAATACTAGAAGAGTTGATGCTAATGAAGGGTAAAAAACAAACTTTTCTTCCTCCATTTGCTCACACTCTTTCTAGGTAGGAGAGATATTAGTTTTACAACTTCTTGAATGATGTAAATATTTTAGAGGGGTATTCATCGAATATCAAGAATATCGTGTCAATGACTAATTTAAAGTTAAAGGGTATGAAATCACATGACTGCCACATTTTGATACAAGATCTAATTCCTATAGTTTTACTTTGAATTTTTCCCAAGAATGTCCGTTATACGTTAACAAAGCTCTATTTCTTCGTAAAATATATATGCAACAAATTTATAGACCCGACGAAATTTTTGAGTATGGAAAGAGAAATTTACATCATATTATATGAATTGGAAATGTTCTTCCCGCCAACATTCTTTGATATGATAGTTCACTTGGTGAGAGAGATTCAACTATGTGGTCCTGTACACTATAGATGGATGTACCCCATTGAATGGTATATTCATATTTTGAAAGGTTATATCAAAAATTGAAGTCAGAACAAGAGTTGTATTGCAGAGCGATATATTGTTGAGGAAGCCGTTGAATTCTATACCGAATACCTATTCGGTGTGGAAAGCATTGGTCTACCGAAATCTCGTTACACTGGGTGGCTTACCAGTGAAAGAATTTATGGAAGATATGTTTTTACAATCAATATTAAAAATAGGGAGTAGGTCCACCTTTACGTTTTGCATAATAGTTTTGAGGTTGACCCATATTCCAAAACCCATAAAAAAATTTATAGGCATTTGGATCCATTAAGGGTTGAAAAATGGATATCAAATACACATAATCGACAGTTTATCGAATGGTTTTAGGACCATATATTTAAGGACTCAGATGAAAATCCAGACTCAATTTTAGAATGACATAGATGGATAGCCGAAAGACCAAGTGTGTATGTATTATCTCAAAGTGTCTCTTTTTATTTAAAATTGACATTAATTTTAGTAAAAAAAACAAAACTGGCATACTGAAAACCGAGAAAACGCATTAAAATTGTTTTTATAATTTAGGAAAATGATCCATAATTCATTTTTGACATTTAGGAATCAACCCCTCCTTAATCCGGCGAACGATGTGACCGATATGACTAAAAGTGTCCGTTATCAGTTTAAAATTGACATTTTAGCTCAAAATGCACCATTCAATGAAAACCAAGAAAACTCATTCCAATTTTATTTATAATTTAGAAAAATGATTCATAAGTTATTTATAACGTGTATGAAGCAGTATCATGTCAAACTGACGCACAATGTGACCGGTATGACTCAAAATGCGTGTTTCCAGTTTGAGATGATATTTTAGTAAAAAAACACAACTGGCATACTAAAAACTAATAAAACATATTCAGATTCTTTTGATACTTTAGTAAAACGATAAATAAGTTATTTTTGACATGTAGGAATCAACCACACCTGAATCCAACGCACGGTGCAACTGGTATGACTCAAAGTGTCTCTTTTTATTTAAAATTGACATTAATTTTTGTAAAAAAACACAACTGGCATACTAAAAACTGAGAAAATTAATTCGTATTGTTTTGATAATTTAAGAAAACAATCCTTAAGTAATTTTTAATGTGTAAGAATCAAACCCACCTTAATCTGACTAACAGTGTGAGCAATATGACTAAAAGTTTCTGTTATCAGTTTAAAATTGATATTTTAGCTCAAAATGCATCACTCATTGAAAACCAAGAAAAATCACTCAAATTTTCTTCATAATTTAGGATAATTATTCATAAGTTTTTTTGATGTGTATAAAGTAGTATCATGTCAAACTGATTCACGATGTGACCGATATGACTCAAAATGCATGTTTCCAGTTTGAGATGACATTTTAGTAAAAAAAACACAACTGACATACTAAAAACTAAGAAAACACATTCATATTATTTTTATAATTTAGGAAAATGATCCATAAGTCATTTTTGATGTGTAAGAATTAATCACACCTCAATTTGAAGCACAACGCGATCAGTATGACTCAAAGTGTCTTTTTATTTAAAATTGACATTAATTTTAGTAAAAAAATACAACTGGCATACTGAAAACCAAGAAAAAACATTTGGACTGTTTTGATAATTTACTAAAACGATCCATAAGTCAATTTTGACATGTAGGAATCAAACCCATATCAATCCGATGAACGATGTGAGCTGATATAAATCCAAATGTGTCTTTTTATTTAAAATTGACATTAATTTAAGTAAAAAGAACAACTAACATACTAAAAACCAAACAAGCACATTTTTATTGTTTTTATACTTTAGTAAAATGATACATGAGTTATTTGTGATGTGTAGGAATCAATAACACCTCAATCCAATGCACGGTGTGACTGATATGACTAAAAGTGTCTGTTATCAGTTTAAAATTTACATTTTAGCTCTAAACATACCACTCACTAAAAACCAATAAAATGATTTTTGAATGTATTAATAATTTAGGAAAATGACTATTAAGTACTTTCTGATGTGTATGAATTAGTATCACATCAAATTGATGCACGATGTGACCGGTATGACTCAAAAAGCGTGTTTCTGGTTTGAAATGATATTTTAGTAAGAAAACACATCTGACATACTAAAAACTGATAAAACACATTTGGATTGTTTTTATACCTTAGAAAATTGATCCATGATTCATTTTTTACGTGTAGGAATCAACCACACCTCAATCCAATGAACTATGTTACCGGTATAAATCCAAATATGTTTTTATTTAAAATTGACACTAATTTAAGTAAAAAGAACAAGTGACATACTGAAAACTGAGAAAACACATTCAAATTGTTTTGATACTTTAAGATAATGATCCATGAGTCATTTTTGATGTGTAGAAATCAACCGCATCTCAATCTGATTCACGGTGAAACCAGTATGACTAAAAGTGTCTGTAATCAGTTTAAAATTGACATTTTATCTCAAAATGTTTCACTCACTGAAAACCAAGAAAACACCCTCCGATTGTATTCATAATTTAGGAGAGTGATTTTTAAGTTCTTTGTGACATGTATGAAGTAGTATCACATTAAACAGATGCACGATGTGACCTGTATGACTCAAAATGGATGTTTCCGGTTTGAAATGATATTTTAGTAAAAAAACACAACTGTCATACTAAAAACTGAGCAAACCCATTCAGATTGTTTTTATACTTTAGAACAATGATCCATGAGTCATTTGTGGCATGTAGTAATTAAACACACCTCAATATGATGAATGATGTGATTGATATACATCCAATTATGTCATTTAAATTTAATTTTCATTTTAGTAAAAAAACAACGGACATACTCAAAACCAAGAAAACCCATTCAGATTGTTTTGATATTTTAGGAAAATGATCCATAACTCATTTATGACATATAGGAATCAGCCCCGCCTTAATACAATGCACGGTGTGACTAGTATCACTCAAAATGTGTCTTTTTTATTAAAAATTGACATTTTATTAATGTATTCTTTCATATTAATGTTTAATTTATTTATTTATAGTATTATTAACATAATATTTGTTTTCTTATATAGGTGGAACTTTTTTATTGAGTTGGGAAGATTTTTTCGGCAATTAATACCATGGGCAGACATTTTTGAGAGGGGATCACAGATGTCAAAGGATGAAACATTAATGTTTTTAACTGTTTATTGGATAATTGTAAATGTAATTATATAAAACATTGTTTGAAATGTATATAACATTGTTTTCCAAACCATTATGTGCATTGATTTATTCTTGTGCACACTGTGTAGGTGCTATTTTGTGTTGGTGGTGTGTGTGTTCTTTGTAGGTGCAGGTGCTACTG
Source organism: Viscum album (assembly GCA_963277665.1). Classification (NCBI taxonomy): domain Eukaryota; kingdom Viridiplantae; phylum Streptophyta; class Magnoliopsida; order Santalales; family Viscaceae; genus Viscum; species Viscum album. The sequence continues at coordinate 1,881,965,452 of OY728161.1, forward strand.
GTGGGTGTGCTGTTATATAAATAGCACATCACAGGAAGCTAGGCCTTTATCAATGCTATTTGGAGAACTGATAAAGGCACCCTTTATCAGCACTATTTTGAGCGATGATAAAGGAACCATTTATCAGTGCTAATTAAAGCACTGATAAAGTGTTCGTTTATTAGGGATCAAAATAACACTGATAAAAGGTGCCTTTATCAGTGCTAAAATAGTGCAGAAAAAGGGGAACCTTTATCCGTGCTTTTTTTAGTGCGGATAAAGGACACCCTTTATCAGAACTTTTTTAGAATTATTAAAGGGGACCCCCTTTATATTTGCTGAGATTAAAAAAAATTTTCTATCACTATTAAAAGCGTTCTCTAGCGCTGATAAAATCACTATTTGTATTAGTGCTTGAATTGTATGTTGCCTGATTTTCTATGTAATTTAGCCTCTTTCCCCGAATAAACTGAGGCTTCAGCCTCACCTTTTAAGAAAAATGGAAAAAATCATGATATAACCCACTAAATTGCGTCATGGTTCATTTGAGGTGGTCTGGAAGTTAGAGATGATGAAGAAACTGTGGCCCACCACTCCTTCCCACACTGTAACCAAGGGATGCAGAAGATTAATCTGTGAAGTCGAAGAAGAACCCATAATGCAAGTCGTGAAATCATGTCTTAATGGGGCTATTGAAGAATAAATTGAAGTTGCAGATTATTAAATCTAAGGAACCAAGAAGAATATGTGTTGTTACCACTATCCTTACACAACAATTAGTTCTATGAAAGAATAAATTGGAGCTACATGTAAATAACCTTACAAGAGAAGGATGGTCTCTTGTGCCACAATAAAAAGCACTATGTCGCAATGAAGCTACATCAATTTAAATTAGTGATGTCAAGAGGAGATGATTAGCCACTAAATGAGTCTAATATTCATTGTTAATATATATAATATTCATGTGCCTTATTATTCATAAACACCATTTTAGTGCATTTTACACTTTGAACATCATTTCACATTATGATTGTAATACTTTCTTAAATTGCACTATTATGTGGTTCATTTTTAAAAATCATTTGAAGTAACCAATGATTCATCTTATTATACATATTTTAATTTGATATTTTTGGAAATTTATCTACACTACAATATGAACATGTTTTATTCAGGGATCAATGGAGAATTCATGGAAGAAGATGGGGATATTTTGTGATGAAAGGAAGCAATTCTAGAGAAGGCAGATTGGACACTAGCCCACTGATGAGACTATGGGGCCCAACATAAAGCCCCAATGAATCCCAAATGTTGTGTAATGCTATAATACATTCATAGTAACAAATAAATCTTCATTAGCCAATGCTAATTCGGCCTCTATGGTGGTCATTGAGGCGACCCAAGTTAGAGATATAATTCTGGGCCAGATTCTGCGGCCCAGAAAAACATCCCACTAATTTGATCATATCTCTTAATACACAACTACAAATGGGCCCAAATTTTACAGGCGGTTATAAGAAATCCGGAGCTCCATTTTCTTCTTCTATGGACCACTCTTATTCGGCCGTCTATAAGGTCTTCCAGATGCGTCTGTTCGGTAAAGGAAAGCTGGATGCCACCTCGGGTCAAATGTGGAAAAGTTCAAATTCCACAAGCTTTCCACCACCTATGGCCTACCAAAATTAATTGAGATGCTTTGTACTATTGGAGGCTCGACCCAAGGCTCCAAAAATTCCTATTTAAGGCAGTGGTGGTGAAGGAGTTTGTAATCTTGGATGCTTTGTTCAATTGTAATGTTATGCTGCATTTTTGTTGCCTCAAATTTGTCTTTCACATGTAAGTTGTTCAATTCACTTTAGTTTCTTAATAAAAGTTATTCTTCTACTCTTATTCTGTTGTTCTTCATATAACTTTGATACCGTTGGATCAAGGTGTGAATTTATTCACACCAACCCTTGTGAAATTATTCACACAACGGTGGAGTGATCATTTTATTTTTGTTGTTTTCTTTACTTCTCCATTTCCTCCCTCATGAGTCTACTTTCCGCTTCCATTGAAACCATGAGATCAATGGAGGGCTAAAACAATTATGGGTTGATCCAAGGGAGTATCAAGGGTCTGGATTGGATGATATTTATCACCTAATTAATGTATAATCACTTCTTTAATTGGGATTTTTATTTGATGATTTTTAAACTCTATCGTCCTTGTTGAATTTAAGGCCACACACTTCAAGTACTAATACAAAACTTTACCTTGAAGTGCTCAAAACTTTGATCCTTCAAGTGTATAGGTGATTATTATTAAAGGGTGTAGGAATTAAAATAGTAAGTGATGATATTGTTTTATCTACTTAAATTAACCCATCTCAAATTTAAGAAATTGAAATCATTAAAAAGAAATTACGTCCAATCCACCCTGAGTAATAACCTAGGACCAACTCATTATTTTATATTTAATTCACTTAAATATATTATATATATTTAAAACTCATCCAAAATCAATCCAAGTTGGCCACTTCATAGCCAAAAACAGTCCATAGAATGTACGTGTCTATAGGTTTCTTCTTAGGTCTCTGTGGATTCGATAACCCAAGCTAAACTACAAGGACCGTCTTACCTTCTTCTCTTGGGTAAATTTGAGCAAGAATCAAATTTTGGCGCTGTTTCTGGGGACCAAGTAAGTACCTTAGATCCAAAAAAACCTTCTTTCCTCACCTCCATTCTTCTACTCTCACCCAAGATCTCTTATCTTGTCCCTTTCTCGCTTTTTTTTTGGCGCATGACCGCCTTCACCTGCGATTTCTCAAACAGACTAGTTAGGGTGGAAAGTCCTAGGATAGGGGAGTCAAGTGCACCTAGGGGATTGTTTAAATCAGATCCAAATATTCTTGAAACCCCAAAGTCAGAACTTGAAACATGTCCAATGGAGGGTCATCCACAAAATCAAATTGTAAACCTTGGGGGGAATCAAATGGGAAACCAAAACCAAGAAGCTCCAAACTTAGGGAATGCAATTGATCAAACCATGAATTACTACCTCACACCTTCCTGGACCAATGCCCCCTCATTCATTAGACACAATTCCCTAGGAGATTCTAACTACATCTTTAAACCCCATGTCCTAAACCACCTTCCCACATTCCATGGAATGGAGTCCGAGATGCCATACCTGTACATTAAGGAGTCCAATGACATTGTAGAAACCATGTGTCCCCCACATCAACTAGAATCTGCTAAGATGAGGCTATTTCCTTTTTCTTTAAAGGATTGAGCTAAAAATTGGCTAAACAATTTGAGACCATCATCCATAAACTCTTGGGACCAACTACAAAGAGAATTCTACAAAAAATACTTTCCCTACCACAAAACAATTGCACTTAAAAAGAGTATCCAAAACTTTTTTGAAAAAGAGGGAGAGTCATTCTATGAAACATGGGAGAGGTTCAAAGACACTCTAAACTTGGTTCCACACCATGGTTTTTCTATTCCTGAACAAGTGAGAATTTTCTATGAAGGGTTGGGTCCGGGGAACAAACAATTCATTGACATGATGTGTAATGGAACCTTTAAAAACAAAGCCCCAAATGATGCTTACGAGTATCTAGAAAGCCTTTTTGAACAAAACCAAACATGGGGAACTTCACCTTATTCTGAAAAGCCACAAAGAACTACTGGAATTCATACACTTAGAGAAGAGGAAAGCCTTAGGGCTAGACTCGCAGCACTCTCTAGGAAGGTTGAAGAGATAGACCTTAGGAAAGTCCATGAAATCCAAACTGTTGACCCTGTTTGCATAATTTGTGACAAACATGACCATAAGACAGAAAACTGCCCATCCATTCCATCCATTAAGGATGTTCTCTTAGGAGGACCCCCAGCGTAAGTAAATTCTTTGAACTTTCAAAAGCCTCAATACCAAAACACCTTCAAACCAAGGTATAACGACCACCCAGGCTTCCGCTGGAAAGATAACCAACAACCTAGCCAACCACAGGGACAAAATCTTTACCCCCATCAGAACTACCAAACCCATAACCAGTTCCAAACCCAACCTATCCAATACCAACAACCACCGGTCCATTTTCAACAAACCGTCCCACCTCCAAAATATCCCCATGGGATAAACCAACCTACTCAAGCACCCACCCAAACTGTTCCACAAAGCCTACTAGAACAACTGTGCAAACAAATGGAGAGGATGAACTCGGAGGTATCTTCCCTAAAACAAGAACTTCAAACCATCAAAACTGGAAAGGCACCCATGCCTACTCAGGCGGTGCCATTCTCAACTTCAAGGGGAGAGTCAAGTTGTGCTCAAACAACTCATGAAAAACTAAAGGCTGTGACTGTTTTAAGAAGTGGGAAATCAATTGAGAAACCTGAACAACTAATTCAGAACCCACCCGAAGATTCAAACTTGGATGAAAATTCAAATGAACCACAAGATAAAACTGAGGAAACTGATAACAATGTGAAGGAAACAACTCTTCAACAAACAACCCCACAACCTGCACCATTTCCTCAACACATGTGGGGGAAACCCAAGCCTGAACTAAATGAAACATTGAGGGAAATATTTTCACAAGTCAAGTTGAACATACCCCTTCTCGATGCAATCCAAACCATACCTGCCTACTCAAAGTACCTTAAGGACTTGTGCACTTTTAAAAGAAAATTTTCACATAAAAACCAAGTCCTTTTGGCTGCTAATGTGAGTACCACCATTCAAGGGACCATTCCTCCTAAGTTGAAAGACCCAGGTTTCCCTTACATCAATGTTGAACTAGGAGAAAGTAAAGTTGTCAAGGCCTTGTGTGACCTAGGTGCTAGTGTCAATCTCATCCCATATGCTGTGTACTGCCAGTTAGGCCTAGAAGAACTCCAACCCACATCTGTCACACTTCATCTTGCTGATCGTAGCATTAGGGTTCCAAAGGGGATTTTAAAGGATGTTCTGGTAAAGGTTGAAAACTTCATCTACCCTGCTGACTTCATTGTCCTTGACAACCATCCAAACTTAGGAAATAAGAAACAAACCCCAATCATCCTTGGCCATCCTTTTCTTGCAACAATCAACTCTGTTATCTGAGTTCGAAATGGGAACATGACCATCACCTTTGGGAATATGAGTCTAGACTTGAACATCTATAATGCAAGCTCACAAATAGGGGATGACGAGGACATTCATGAAGTAAACATGATAGGAAGAATTGATAATGAATCCATGGAACATCAAGGAATATTTGATGGATGTTTAAGTCAGGATGAGATTGATTTCCTTTGTTCATATGAAGGAAGTTTATCTGCTTGGATTGAATCATTTTCAAATTGCTCTTATGATGAAGTCTTAGGTCCAAAAATCCGTGAAACCTTTCAAGAAACCACTTTCATAGAGACCCCTCTAAATTCCTTCCCTAAATCTGATCAATACAATCTAGTAGCTGAAACTTCTACATGTGGGGAATCAATCCTATCTGAACCTCTAAAAAAGAAATTGATCTTGATCCAATGTCCCAGTCTTCTGCTGAAATTCTGAACAAACCTGATCTTGAATTGAAGGAACTTCCTGCTGCACTAAAGTATGCATTCCTAGGGGAAAATCAAACACATCCTATTGTCATTTCTTCTTCTCTTGAAGCCAATCATGAGAGTATGCTTCTAGATGTACTTAGGAAGCATAAAAAAGCCATTGGTTGGACCCTTTCTGATATTCCTGGGATTATCCCACTTATCGGGACTCATAGGATTGTTCTGGAATCTGATTCAAAGCCATGTCGTCAACCTCAACGGCGACTCAATCCTACTCTCATGGAGGTAGTAAGGAAAGAACTTCTGAAATTTTTGAAAGCTGGTATCATATATCCCATAGCTGAGAGTGAATGGGTGAGCCCAATCCAAGTGGTTCCAAAAAAGGCTGGAATCACAGTGATAACCAATGAGGATGGAGAGATTCTTCCAACAAGGGTGAGTAGTGGATGGAGGGTCTGCATTGACTATAGGAAACTAAACTCATTCACTAAGAAGGACCATTTCCCCTTACCATTCATTGACCAAGTCCTTGAGAGAGTGGCAGGTCATGCCTTCTACTGTTTCTTAGATGGGTACTCGGGGTACAATCAAATTGAGGTCTCCCTAGAGGATCAAGGGAAGACTACATTCACATGTCCTTTCGGTACCTTTGCCTTCAAACGCATGACCTTCGGGTTATGCAATGCCCCTGGAACCTTCCAGCGGTGCATGATGGGAATCTTCTCAGACATGGTAGGGGATTTTCTAGAGGTCTTCATGGATGACTTCTCTGTGTTTGGAGATACTTTTGAGGGATGTATGCAGAATGTGGAGAGAGTCTTGTCAAGATGTGAAGAAAAGAATCTGGTCCTAAACTGGGAAAAATGCAATTTCATGGTTAAAGAGGGACTTGTTCTAGGCCATCTGGTCTCGAGTAGGGGGATTGAAGTTGATAAAGCAAAGGTTGACATCATTTGTCACCTTCCATCACCCAAAACTGTCAAGGAAGTGAGGTCTTTCTTAGGACATGCTGGTTTCTATAGAAGATTCATCAAGGACTTTAGTTCAATATCCCGTCCCCTTTGTGCTCTCCTAGTAAAGGATGCTCCATTTGTTTGGACAGAAAGCTGTGAGGGTTCATTCTCAACCCTCAAATCCTCTCTCACCTCTCCTCCCATTATGAAATCTCCAAAATGGAACCTTCCTTTCGAACTTATGTGTGATGCCAGTGACTTTGCTGTTGGAGCTGTGTTAGGACAACACTGTGATAAAACAACTTATGTCATTGATTATGTAAGCAAATCCTTAAATGATGCTCAAATAAACTACACCACTACTGAAAAGGAGTTACTTGATATTGTGTTTTCCTTAGAGAAGTTTAGGTCCTACCTCTTAGGATCCCCAATCACTGTGTTCACTGACCATTCTGCACTAAAATACCTCTTCCAAAAACAAGATGCTAAGGCTAGACTGATTAGGTGGGTCCTTCTCTTACAAGAATTTGACCTCACAATCAAGGATAAAAAGGGAGTTGAAAATGTTGTAGCTGATCACCTCTCTAGGATGGAATTCAAAGACAACTCAAATCACCTTTCTGTGTCTGATTCGTTTCCTGATGAACACCTATACTCTGTGAGTGACTGCCCTTGGTATGCTGACATAGCAAATTTCTTAGTGACAGGAGTCATTCCAAAATTCTTAGGGACTCAAGCTCGAAGGAAATTCCTTTCTGATGTTAGACACTATGTGTTTGATGATCCGTACCTCTATAAGTTCTTCCCTGACCAAGTCATTAGGAGGTGTGTTCCAGAATCTGAACAAGAGTCCATCCTTAAATTCTGTCATAGTGAGGCATGTGGAGGTCACTTTTCCTCTAAGAAAACATTTGCTAAGATTCTTCAATGTGGTCTCTTCTGGCCCAACCTCTCAAGGGACTCCTACACATTTTGTCAAAGCTGTCCTAGGTGTCAACAAGTAGGGTCCATCACAAAAAGAAATCAAATGCCACTCACTCCCATCTTAGTGGTTGAAATCTTTGACTGTTGGGGAATTGATTTCATGGGTCCCTTCCCAAACTCTCGAGGATACCTCTACATACTCTTAGCTGTTGATTATGTCTCAAAATGGGTTGAGGCCATTCCCACTAAGTCCAATGATCATCAAGTTGTGATTCGATTTCTGAAAGAGAACATATTTTCAAGATTTGGAATTCCTAGGGCTATCATAAGTGACCATGGAACTCATTTTTACAATCGTCCATTCTCATCACTCATGAAAAAATATGGAATTTCTCACAAAGTGTCCACTGCTTACCACCCTCAAACCAATGGTCAAGCTGAGTTAGCGAATAGGGAGATTAAACAAATTCTTGAAAAAATTGTCAACCCCTCTAGGAAAGATTGGTCTGAGAAACTCTTAGATACTCTTTGGGCCTATATAACCGCATATAAAACCATTTTAGGAATGTCCCCATATAGTTTGGTTTATGGTAAAGTATGCCATTTGCCAGTGGAGATTGAATATAAGGCCTTTTGGGAAATTAAGAAAATGGATTATGATCTATCATTGGCCAGAACAAAAAGGAAATTAGATCTCAATGAACTAGAGGAACTAAGGATGGAGGCTTATGAAAATTCAAGGATCAATAAAGATAGAGTTCAAGCCTACCAATCTAGGAATATCAAGGTCAAACATTTTGAACCGGGAAAACTTGTGCTCTTGTATAGTTCAAAACATCATTTACATCCGGGAAAGTTATGGTCTAGATGGCCAGGACCTTTCATAGTGCATCATGTATTCCCCCATGGGGCAGTAGAGATTCAAGATCCCACAAGTGGTTACATTTTCAAGGTCAATGGTCAAAGGTTAAAACCATTCATTGAATCATTCAATAAACAGGAATTAGAGGTTGAGTTAACTGAGCCAACCTATGAACAAGGAAAAAATTGATAGATTTAGAGTCCATGTCGAGCTAACGACATTAAACAAAGAGCTGCATGGGAGGAAACCCATGGTTTTCAAGTTTCTTATCATTTTGTTTTTTTAATAAACTTTATATTTTAAATAGGATTAATTAATCATTTTTACATTTAAAAAAAGGACTATTGACCTGTTCTTCTATTATGAGTATGGATGGGTATGAAAGGGGAGCATCGTATTCATCCGTGTCACGCGGTGTGATCCCTGAGTAATACCTTACCCAGAATATTAAAAAGAAGACAATGTATCATTAGTTTGATTTAAAAAAAATAAAAAAGGGGAAAAAAGGGAAAACCATAAAAATGATGATACTTGGAATTAAATAAGTCGTTATGTTGTTTTTTTTGTCTGGTTTGTTCTTCTTTTTGTTTAGGTACTATTTTGGGTAATACATGTTCAATCAAGGAGGTGCCTACATCCCCTAAGAGATCAAAGGACTAATTTGGAGCAGCAAGAACTTCAGCTTCAACCACCAGGTGATTTCATTCCATGATCCTCAGTTTCAATTTCCTTTTTGAACTTTCATTATCTGCCTCTACTCCTAAATTTTTATTTCTTCAAACACTCGGTACAATGTTGTTTTAAGTTGGGGGGAGAGATAAAATAAAAAAAAATTTTTTCGTGTAAAAAAAATGATAAATGATTTGAAAAAAAATGTGTAAATGGAAGGAGAAATTCCTTTAACTTTAAACATGATAATACACATTGCACACTTTGAAACTGAATATCAAATAATTTAGTACACCCTGATTCTGATTTTAATCCTTGTATAATTTCATGAACATTGATTTTGGAAAGTGTGGCTGTCCAATGTGATATTTCATCATTTATATTTTCATCCAAATAAAAAAAAAGTTCACAATGCACGTCCTTTGGATAGTGGGATATTAGTTTGAGTTCATGGGGTCCCCTAAATAAATAGCATAGGTTTGATGATCATTTTAGTTTAATATGAGTATTCAAAAAAAAAATTTAAAAAAAATTTTGTGCGTAGAGCAATGAAATGACCTAATGAGTGGCTTTCGGCACTTGGGGATCATGACTCCATAGTTGTCTGGCCCAGAGTTAGTAATTTTATCTCTATTTTTGGTAATTTGAATTTGTTTTTGACTGAGTTAACTTGAGATGATGCTCGAGTATGTGGGCTTCACTTGGTGCCCTAAGGTCTTTGAGCCTGGGAGTCATCGGAAAATTCTCGCTACAGGGGTTGACTCTTTTGAGTGCAACTTCAATTACCATGGAAAAATTGCAAAAAAAAAAAAACAAAAAAAAAAAAAAAAATTATACAAAAAAAATGAATACTCATCTTAATATTGAAATGTGATTTCACCTAGTGCTTCCGTAATTTCCCCTTGAATAAAGATGAACCCCCATGTCTATTGTGATGCACAACACATCCTCATACTTAATTGATATTGGATGAAATATGGAAATGAATTTGAACAAAGGAATGGGCTTGGGATTGGGATCTACTTATGAAACTATCTTGTATTAAAATATTTTTATGGGTTTCATGATTTTTTGGTATAAGGTTTTTTTGGTGATCATTGTGTATTAAAATGTTTCTGGAAAAGGGAATTCGAATTTCACTTTGTTGAGATATATTTTGCTCGGGACTACCAAAACTCAAGTTGGGGGGTGTGATTAGCCACTAAATGAGGCTAATATTCATTGTTAATATATATAATATTCATGTGCCTTATTATTCATAAACACCATTTTAGTGCATTTTACACTTTGAACATCATTTCACATTATGATTGTAATACCTTCTTAAATTGCACTATTATGTGGTACATTTTTGAACATCATTTGAAGTACCCAATGATTCATCTGATTATACATATTTTAATTTAATATTTTTGGAAATTTATCTACACTACAATATGAACATGTTTCATTCAGGGATCAATGGAGAATTCATGGAAGAAGATGAGGATATTTTGTGATGAAAGGAAGCAATTCTAGAGAAGGCATATTGGACACTAGCCCACTGATGAGACTGTGGGGCCCAACATACAACCCCAATGAATCAAAAATGTTGTGTAATTCTAGAAGACATGCATAGGAACAAATAAATCTTCATTAACCAATGCTAATTCGGCCTCTATGGTGGTCATTGAGGCGGCCCAAGTTAGATATACAATTCTGGGCCAGATTCTGCGGCCCAGAAAAACAGACCACTAATTTGATCATATCTCTGAATCCACAACTCTAAATGGGCCCAAATTTTACAGGAGGTTAGAAGACATCCGGAGATCCATTTTCTTCTTCTATGGACCACTCTGATTCGGCCTTATAGAAGGTCTTCCAGACGCGTCTTTTCGGTAAAGGAAAGATGGCTGTCACCTCGGGTCAAATGTGGAAAAGTTCAAATTCCACAAGCTTTCCACCACCTATGGCCTACCAAAATTAATTGAGATGCTTTGTACTGCTGGATGCTCGACCCAAGGCTCCAAAAATGCCTATTTAAGGCAGTGGTGGTGAAGTAGTTTGTAATCTTGGATGCTTTGTTCAATTGTAATGTTATGCTGCATTTTTGTTGCCTCAAATTTGTCTTTCACATGTAAGTTGTTCAATTCACTTTAGTTTCTTAATAAAAGTTCTTATTCTACTCTTATTCTATTGTTCTTAATATCAATTTGATACCGTTGGATCAAGGTGTGAATTTATTCACACCAACCCTTGTGAAATTATTCACACAACGGTGGAGTGATCATTTTATTTTTGTTGTTTTCTTTACTTCTCTATTTCCTCCATCATGAGTCTACTTTCCGCTTCCATTGAAACCATGGGATCAATGGAGGGCTAACCCACTTAGGGGTTGATCCAAGGGAGTATCAAGGGGCTGGATTGGATGTTATTTATCACCTAATTAATGTATAATCACTTCTTTAATTGAGATTTTTATTTGATGATTTTTAAACTCCATCGTCCTTGTTGAATTTAAGGCCACACACTTCAAGTACTAATACAAACCTTTAACTTGAAGTGCTCAAAACTTTGATCCTTAAAGTGTATAGGTGATTAGTATTAAAGGGTGTAGGCATTAAAACAGTAAGTGATGATGTTGTTTTATCTACTTAAATGAACCCATCTCAAATTTAAGAAATTGAAATCATTAAAAAGAAAATACGTCCAATCCACCCTGAGCGATAACCTAGGATCAACTCATTCTTTTAAATTGAATTCACTTAAATATATTAGATATATTTAAAACCCATCCAAAATCAATCCAAGTTGGCCACTTCATAGCCAAAAACAGTCCATAGAATGTACGTGTCTATAGGTTTATTCTTAGGTCTCTGTGGGTTCGATAACCCAAGCTAAACTACAAGGACCGTCTTACCTTCTTCTCTTGGGTAAATTTGAGCGAGAATCAGGAGATTATGTTGAATCATAAGCACCACAGCGTGGAGGGTCATAAAATGAAAGAAGCTCATGATTTTGGTTATAGTCATCTTCATGCCACAAAACTGCTTCCATGTCGTAACTAGGTCAAATGAAGACAATGGAAAGTCAAACCATAACCAAGAAATCTAAAGGCTACGCCAGCTAGAGATTCTGAGATTTGGAGGGGGGGATATTTTTCTATGTCGTAAGGATTTCATCACGCCGCAATAAATCCAATTTTTGTGGATATTGGGAAGATTAAACTATAATATTCAAGGGATTCAAATTGATATTTTATCCAGATTTTATGGTTATATGATTGATTAGAGTATCATGCCAAAATGGAGCCTTCCACACCATGGTTTAATGGAGTTTGAGTCATTATTGTGATGCATCATGAAGCAAAACACCATAATTTCCATAATTTCTAGTGATTTTGTAACGTCTTGACCCAGATTCCACTAATTCGGTGATCCGAACCAATTCACCATGAGGCCTCAAGCATTCCTCCCTATATTCCAGAGGCTACCTACTAGTATCAAGGGCCTAGGGTGTGATAGTGGGGAGACTATTCCCTCACATTAGAGTACACAAACAACGAAAATAACTAAGTATCATTCACAACAGTAAATACATAGAGTGAAGAAGTAATAAATAAACGGAAATAGAACATGCTGTAATAATAAATGAAAATGTTATAAAATCATGAACAACTATATCATACATACAACATTGGTCACCCACTTGGATGACCATATAGATACATGAGTAAAAAGAAACTAAAATAAAAGTATATGGATCTACTAATAACTCTGAGTCACTCCACAGACCCAGTCTCTAGACACTATTGAACTGAACTAGCTAGATCAAAGGTACCCACATGAGCATCTCTGCTCGATCATGCAACTCTGGACCTCAACCTTATCGACCATGCATCTGTGCTCAACTTGAAAAGTAGACATAAGATCTACACGCACACCGAGGTGCACATATAGGGGTGAGAAATAATCTCAGTAGGTCACCCCAATGATGGGCCTATAAATACACTACTATAGGTGCATGCAAATTAAATATGCTCAGCCTATCCGAGACTCAATTGAAAAGATAAAAGCAGCTGATATAAATAACAAAAGCAAGTCTATAACCGATTCTTGGGTTCATAACCCCTATCGTCTGGAAACAACACCATATCATGAGAGTACATGTATGCATGGATATATATATATATTCATGTGACCATATACATACTCAAACAATCATGGAAGAAAAATAATAAGCAACTCAAGCCTCTGATCAAGCTACGTCACCATAGGGGAATACATGTCCTAACCCCTGGTTCACTTGTACTTGCCTCAAAACCATATTCAAGGGTACTGTATACTGATAGGTACTCCTGTAAAATATATTATGTACAACCTACCAAGGTTCACTGTAAAACAATAGTCAAGATTCCATATATAAGGGCAGCTGAAAAACAAAGCACGCGTGATACTGTCTAGTCTACCAACTGTAATCGGATACCCATACCAGGGCTATCTATAAGCATAGAAAAAATATACACAATGGCCACACCGTGTCATAAAGTGTCAAACCCCAAGGGATATATCCAAAGTATAAAAACCAAGGCATTCTCAATGACCTATACTGAGAAAACAAGTTTCAGTCACAACCACACCGTATAAACAAAAGTGTCATTGTAAAGACCCCGACTCTAGTAGCCCAGATTCAGTGTATTATATTAACTCATTAGCATATATACAAGACTAAAATCCCAAAGGACCAATAATTTTAGTAGTTTTGGAATCTATATTACATATATGAACCTTTAATTACAACTTGAAATGAAAAAGAACAAAGAAACTCCATTGGAAATGTCCATAACTCCTAGATTATCACTACAAGTCATTCATAGTATACATATTCATATCTTAAAAAAATAAAACATAATAAAGGGGTGAGATCAAATACTTAGTAAGGGTAAGTAATATATTGTAAGCTAATATAAACAATAAATAATGGTGAATGACTAAAAACACATGCCATTAGAACATAATCTTGAACATGATATGGAAAAAATAAAAGTTGAATAAATAATGCCATATAAATAATCACATGAGAAAGAAGCTTAATCATGGATATTCTACTAGTAAAATATTCACATAGACAATAAATTACTAATATCATAATGAGGTAATGAATATGTTGGACATCTGAAACATATTTTTGATTCCTTGTCCAAGACATCTTAAATGATTAAGGCCTCAACCAAAACCATATTTGAAAATGGGCAAGGTCTTGACCAAGTCCATATCTATTTTGTCTCATGAGACCTACTAATGCATCGAGGGGATATAACAGTCCCCACCCACCACTTTATGAGTCCAATACATTCCTCATATGAATGGGGTTAAACATAAACAACATATACATATGAAATTTAAATAACTTTCCCTAATCTGTAAACATAATCACTAACCATTCTGAGTAACATGGTGAATGGTATCAAGATAGAACATCCACAGTCAAAATGACCATAAACCATTTAATAAAATATGGTAGATGATAATCACAGGATATAAATCTCAATAAATCATAAAATTCAATAGAGGTGTTGAAATAGATGAAAACACTCTAATAAAATCATTGAGAATTATAGAGAGAAATATCACTTTTACTTTACAAAGAAGAGTTATTTTGGAAAAACCATTTGCATTTGTCATAATTGTTTGTATAAAACCATAAATGAACAAATATATTTTTTCATGAAAAAATTATACTTTTTATAAAAATAATGGCGTCTTAATACAAATTATGGTTGGTATATGAAAATGGGTAGGAAATTGAGACGTTCCCTTTAATCAGGCTTGGGAAGAATTGAGAAGAGAACCTTGTAAAACATGTAATTACCACAAAATAAAGATGAAATGATATGAATATATAATTTTGGAATGTATACATATAATTTAAAATAATTATATTAAAATAACAAATAATCACATTGGTTTATAGAGTAAGAAAACATAATCCGAATGAAAATGGAGGTTCAGGAAGAAAACCCTTACCTTATGTCTGAAAGTGTTCTGCACTTGTACTTAAAATCCTGGATAATGAAATTAGATTTATTAATAAATTAATTAAGAAACTTTTATACATGAATTTTATTCATTATAATTTTATTAAGTTCATTTATTTCCTTTTGGATAGTTATAGAGTTTAATTTCATCATCTGGGAGCGTTCGTTTTCTTGGTTTTCATGATTGGTTCGTTTATTTATAAGTAATGGAGTTCATGTAAAATGAGTATAATTCTCTAGAATTGAAATTATATGTTATTAATGAGAATATAGAAGATTTAATGGTATTATATATTATTTTGGTTCCAGATATGAGGATGATTCATTAGATATAACTTTAATGATAATCATTTAGATCATTTTGGTGGTGTTTCTATAGGCACGAAATAGTTTTATCTTATTAAATAATATCATGTATATATACTAGTTCTAGAATACTAAATAACTTTTAATATGCATAATAAAATATAGTTAAACCATAATTATGTATTTATGACCAGCATTGAAGGTGTTAATGGAAAATGAAAATGCATTTTCCATGATGTCAGTAAACTGACACATCACGGACGATGTTTTCATTTATAGAATAAAAGAGAGAGAGAAAAGAGTTTGATGATGGATATCCCATTAACATGATAAAATTACATTATAAAAATGATACTGTATTTATCATGTTGCTTTGGATAGGGAATGTGAGGTAAGGATAAGAAAATAAAATAAATTGAAAAGAAAATAAAAGAAAAGAAAGAGGATTTTCTCTTCTTGAATTCTCCTCTTTGAGAACCTCCTTAAGGGGATTGGTTTTAGTCTTTTGTTGAGACCAAAGGCTCATGAACATGGGGGAGGGTCTTGGTAAGATGAATGGGAATAAATTTTACAAGTATCAATTATTAGAAGGTGTGAGGGGAATGGGCGGTGAGGGGTGGTATTTATAGTAGAGGAGAGGGGTGTTTTTGAATATTTTATTCAATTGTTTTTTATATTGGATTAAAACTATGAATAGTTTTAGAATTATCATAAAATATATTAAAATAATGGAGGTAAATTTTATATTATGGTTATTACATCATTGATAACTCAAGTAATAGTTTTTTTAACTTATAATGTATTTATACCGTAAATTACCATATTTTACTGTTCACAAAAATTCAAGTATTTCAAAAAAATCACAAAAAACCACCCTAACCATTTTTTGACGTATATAATTAAAAAATGAAATCAATTTTATGAAATTTTTTTATAAATATGAGAAATTTAAGCACATGAGCCTCAACCCAGTTGGTGAGGACTCTTAAGTGCATCCAGGTGACCAGGGATCAAATCCAGGTGGAGGCATAATTTCTGGGTATTGTAGAAGTACTGTAGCAGGTATTATAGTGGGAACTATGCAGCACTGTAGCAGGTACTATAACAGACACTGTTTGGCACTGTAGAATCCAGGAATATGCCCCCGTTTGGGCCTTCGGGCCACCGATTTGGTCCCCGAGTCCTTTAAGGCCTTCAAGACACCCAAGCCTTTGGGCTAGTAAGGCCTTCGGGACACCTCAAGGACTTTGGGTCACCTTAAGTATAGATGAAAACCATACAACCTACAAGGAACAATCTCTATAAGGAGGATGAACAAGGATCTTTCACCATAGTAGAAGCTACACGGATCGCAAGAATGAGAGAGCATGACACCTACCATCGGGACAAGCCTATGCATGCACGATATAGCCTAGCCGAATAGACATGCGAAGGTGGAGAGTTGATTCACGATGAAGATGCTGGGGAGGAGTAGTTCCAAGTAGTTAGTATGTGTTGTATGTAATGTTTGAATCCTACAGGCAATGAATTCCTCTAAGGCCTACGAGACATGTAATACTTATGCCTACAGGCCTTTTAAGGGTTCCACCTCACCCCTTGAAAGGTGTATTATCAAAAATCAATAAAAAATGAAGGCCTTTAGGCCATTGGATAGTATGAGAAATTTAATTTTTAATTAAAATCATCATTTACTCAAAAAATACAGATTTTAAAATTATAACTGATTTTATAACACTTTGAAAAATTAACTAAGATCTCATAAAATTATATTAAATTCATAAGAAAAAAATATTAATTTATGAATTCATTTTATGAAAATAAATTTTCTTTTAAATCATTTTATTAATTATAAAATTTTAATTAAATATTTATGACTTATAAAAATACCAACAGTTAATTAATAATTTTTAAAATATTTATTTACTTATACTATGATATTATTATATCATACTTTCATTTATAATATGTATAAATTTTATTTATACTTTCATGGGTGAGGTTACTATTCATTTGGCCAGTTCACTATTCATAAGGGTCATATTACTATTCCTAAGGTCAAGTTACTATTTCATCAGTATAGGATCCTTAACTTCTATAAATACCTCTTATTTTATTTATTCTTCATTTATAAGATTTGTATTGTGTTCTATAAGTGATTAATGCGATTTTTACTACATGAAATAATTATAATAAGGAAATTTCATTGATAGAATTCCGGGTCGTTACATTCTCCCCTCCAAAAATTTCATCCTCAAAATTTCTAGAATGTCACCTTATAAAAATATTTGGGTAGTTATTCATCATAAGTTCCTCAGGCTCCCACATCGCCACTTCAATTTTATGATTTTTCCAAAGTTCCTTTACTAGCTGAGTCGTTCGATTCCTCAACACCTATTCTTTAATATCCATAATCCGGATAGGCTCTTCACAGTAAGATAAATTAGGTTCCAAATCTATTATTTCAAAAGTGAGGACATGAATTGGGTCTAACATGTACTTATTTAACAAAGATATGTGGAACACATTATGTACTTTAGAAAGTCTAGGTGGCATTGCCAAATGATAAGCCACAACTACAACTCTCTCTATGATTTAAAAAGGTCCAATGTACCTGGGGACCAGTTTCCCTTTCCTCCAAAATCTTATAACACCCTTCCATGGATATACTTTCAAGAAAACATTATCTCTCACTTGAAATTCCAAATCCTTCCTTAGATTATCAGCATAACTCTTTTTCCTACTTTGAGATTCTTTTATATGGGTTTGAATAGTCTTTACCTTTGATGTTTCTTCCTCCACAAGTTCTGAGCCTACAAGCTTTATATCACCAAATTCATCCCAAAAAGTTGGTGTATGACATCTCTTTCCATACAATGCTTCATATGGTGCCATTTGAATACTTGAATGGAAACTATTGTTGTAGGAAAACTATACCAAAGGTAAATATTGACCCCACATGCCATGGAATTCAAATGAGTATGATCTCAACATGTCTTCTAAAGTTTGGATCATCATTTCTGACTACCATTTAGTTTGAGGGTGATAAGCAGTACCCAAATAAAGCTCAGTATCCAAATATTTATGAAGAATTTTCTAGAATTTATATGTAAATCATGGATTATGATTAGACGCAACTGAAATAGGTGCTCTATGAAGTCTTACAACTTAATTAATATAGATCCGTGCAAGGTTTTCTAGTGTAAAATCCTCCCTTATAGCGAAGAAATGTACAGATTTGGTAAGTTGATCAACAATTACCCATATTTCATCATTCTTTCTTAGAAATTTTGGTAATCTAGTGACAAAATAAATAGTGATGTCATCCCATTTCCCTATAGAAATAGGAAAAGGTTTCATAACTCCTTTAGGATGTTGTATTTCAGCCTTCACCTATTGGAAAACTAAACATCTTGATACATAATCAACAATTTACCACTTCATATTATCCCACCAGAAATTTTCCTTCAAATCTCTACACATCTTAGTGTTAATAGGGTGTATAAAGAAATTAGAGCTATGGGCATCATCTAATAAATCCCTTTTTAGCTCAGGTGTATAGGGAGAACATAACCTATTCCCAAATTTTAGAATTTCATCCTTATACATGAAGTCCACCAACTTACCATCATCCACATCTTTAATTTTCTTTTGAAGATTCTCATTATTAGACTGAGAACTTTTAATCCTTTTTAATAAAGATAGTTTCACAACTAATTGAAAAATTAATTGTTGGAATCATCATGTATTAATCATGTTTTAATGATCACAAATCTTATTTAATCATGTGTTAATGATTCTAAATCTTATTCAACCTAGTTAACTTCTATACATTATATCCAATCATGTGTATTTATGTTTAAAGTTTTCTCATACTTTTAGAAGAGACTTACAAGATCTTAATTGCTCTATTTTCAATTTCCTACTTTATACTATCTTTTATCTACTCTAAAAATGCCTTATTTAACAAATGCTTAAGTCTAATCCTTTCTATTATCATCTTTATTTAAGTATGCACATAGTTACTGTGGAAAGTCTAAGACACCGTGAGTCTGCCACTGGCTATGTATTTCTGGAACCATGAAGCAAGGCACCGTGAACAAGCCACCGTGAAGCCAGACACCGTGAAGTAGACACTACGAACAAGACACCGTGAAGAAGACACCGTGAACAAGACACCGTGAACAAGACACTGTGAACCAGACACCGTGAAGCAGACACCATGACCATGAGACACTGTGACACTCAGACACCGTGACACTCAGACACTGTGATTGACCTAGACACCATGTGAAGGAGACACCATTTCCATGACTTACTGTGACACCATTTCTTAAACTATTTTGTCATCTTTCAATTTAATTTACAACAGTCATATTTTTTTTAATACAACTGCTATTAATTAATGTGGGTTGTTGGCATGTCAGGGAACCATAACTCATACCTGTAAAAGGTAATCATTCCATTTGCTGAAAAAAAGAGAAATAAAAGAAATATCAAGCTACTACAAAATAGATAGATATACATAGAGACATATACTTAAGGAAGAAAAAATATACACATGTACATGAAGAGAAGAACACACAAAGAACTTGAAGAACACTCATACACATCAAGAAAAACAGTTCAAAGAGGAGGTTCAAGTGCCACTTGGAATAATCTCGCATTCAAACTGAACACTTGTACTGGAAGTGAAGAAACAAAACCACGACACTCTTTTTTCCAGACAACTTCCTAAGAAGGACTCAAATCTTCATCTACTTCAATCCAAAGGAGTCCAGAGCTGCATTGACATCACACAAGAGAATTCTAAACTCATTTCTATATTCTTGCTCTGCTGTGATCATCCTTTTCTTTACGTTACGAGCAGTGTGTGCTTCTGTCTATTTTGACACACACTGAATCCTAAGATAAACTAGAGGATATTGAAATCCTCACACTAAACTCTTTACACCCTTGTGTATCCCACATAGAACTGTGGTAGAGGTTTGAGGACCTGGATAGCCTACGTGCTGTTGCCGTTGCTTTCCCACGTAGAACTGTGGTAGAGGTCTGAGGACCTAGACAATATGAGTACCATTGTAACCCCGACCCAGGGTGTGGATAAAAGTTTTATATAAACCCTTAGAGAGGATTAAGTCTCAGCTTGAGAATGAACCTCTTGGTTAACACTGCTATGCATCTTATTTTAGTTTAAACTATTTTTCAATATTCTGCTACTATTTACTTTGAAACTCAAATCTGTTTTAAAGTAACTTTGATAGTTGAACTAACAAGTGTTTGTAATTATTGTGAAACATTAAGTTAGTTTCAAAAGCTAACTTAATCTTCATATTAAGTTAACTGAGAAATAATCAATCTTTGAGAAACTAATTGAACATTTACAATCTTTATAAATTCACTACAGTTTAACTTGTTTTATGAATTGAGAGATTTTAATACAAATCTTTTAAACAAATTTTTTTAATTGGAACTCAATTCACCCCCTCTTGAGTATCCACTCCGACTAACATTTGGTATCAAAGGGATTGATAAAAGGTTTTCAAAACACTCTGTTTGTGAAAAGTTTTCAACTGCGATTTTAGTTGAATCTTAAAGATCTTAAAATTTCTGTTAATTCTAATTTTTTATATCTTTATATAACTTAGGTATTATGGATAACAAATTAGAAGGTGTAGCTACCAACAGGACACCCTTCTTTAATGGTGTTAATTATGCCCAATAGAAAATCAAAATGAAAATTCATTTAGAAAGTATGAGATTTGACATTTGGACTACCATAGAGACTCAGTATAAGATTCCAGAAACTATTAGAACTACTTGGGATGAACCTACTAAAGCTGCTTACAATAATAATTGTAAAGCAATGAATGCCCTGTATTGTGCTTTAGGAGATGAAGAATTTAATCGAATATCTGCTTGTAAGACTTCTTATGAAACATGGTATACTTTGGCTGTTTCCCATGAGGGAACAACCAATGTTAAAGAAATGAGACTAAACACACACACTATTAAGTATGATAATTTTAAAATAAAAACTGATGAATATATTTTTGATATGTATCTCAGGTTTAATGAGATAGTCAATACAATGAGCTCACTGGGAAAATCTGTTCCAGCAAAGGAGCAAATCATGAGGATACTAAGATGCCTACCAGACAGATGGAGAGGAACCTCTCTCTTTATACAAGAATCATGTGATATTGGAAAGCTACCTGTCAAGGAGCTGATTGGTAAGTTGATGATGTATTAAGAAGAGATGAAGGTAAAAAAAGAAGAAGATGATGAACCAAGAAAGAAATTAGTATCCATCAAGACCTCTGCTTCAAAAATCAAGGACAAAGAGAAAATTCAAGCTACAAGTGATAGTTCAATTAGTGAAGAGAGTGTATCTGACAGTGATGCTGAAATGGATCAGATAACCAGACGATTTAAGAAGTTTTATAGGAAAAAGAAGTTTTTTAGAAAATCCAATTACAAGGGAAAGTATGACAATAAAGGTCATTGGAAGAAGGATTGGAAAAGGACTAATAAAAGTGATGACATAGTCTGCTATGAATGCAAGAGGAAAGGACATATGAAAGCTGACTATCCAAAGTTAAAGTACTCTAAGAAATATGAGTACAAGGACAACAAATATAAGAAATCTATGAAAGAAACATGGAGTGCTTCAGAAGACAGTTCAAGTGATTCTGATTCCACTCAGGATGAAAAATCTCAAAAATCTAATATGCATTTTATGACAAACGCATCTGAGGTAACATTTTATACTCCTACTTTAAACTCTTATTATTATGGAGATGATTATGATTTTGATTATGAAAACATGTCTAGTGAAGAATTATTTGAATACTGTAACATGCTAGAGGATACCTGCAATGATCTGAAAGACAATTATAAAGCCTTAAATAAACAACATGCTTTAACTAGCACTGCCAAATCTGCACTAGAAGTATAAAAGGAAAATAATGCTCATCTACTCAAAGAGAATACTGAACTGAAACTGTCTAATGAGAAACTCAGGAAATATTTATAAAAATTTACTAATGGAAAGGACACTCTTACACAAATTCTAGGAAAACAAGTAGCACCAAAATATACTACTAGTTTAGGCTATCAGCCTGGACAGAGACAAATTACAAAGAATAGATTTATTCCTAAATCTGGACAATATGTTGCTAGTTCTAGTTCTAGAAATTCTTATGTCTCAACTAGCTACTCACATAGTTATAGATCAAAAAAAGTTTATATTTTAAAATCTTTTAAATATATTGATTATGTGAAACCCATTAGACAAATCTAGGTACCAAAAGTTCTGTTTTCTAACCTGTCTGGACCCAAGAAAATCTGGGTACCAAAATCATTTTCTATCTCAATCTATTTTGTAGGAAACTTGCTTGAGAAGTTCCTATAGGAAGATATTGTATTTGGACAGTGGATGTTCAAGGCATATGACAGGAGACTACTCATGATTTAAGAGCTTAATCAAAGTTGATAGAGTACATTTCACCTTTAGGGATAACTCAAAAGGAAAAATCATCGTCTTAGGCTAGATTGGTAATACTGATTCAATTTTAATTTCTAAAGTACTATTTGTTAATGGATTAAAATACAACCTGCTAAGTATTTATCAGTTGTGTGATGATGGTTTCAATGTTAAATTTTAAAATGATGCTTGCAATGTATTTGATTCTAAAAATGTTTTGGTATTTACTGCATTAAGAAATAAAAATATTTATGCTGTAGATTTGAATTCTTTAGCTAAACAAAATGTTACTTGTTTAAATGCTTTTCATAAAGAATCTTGGATATGGCACATAAGATTAGGAAACTAAAATGTTCACTCTCTCAGGAAACTAACTAGGAAAGGTTTAGTTAGAGACCTACCCAAACTAGAATTCCCAACAGATAAAGTTTGTAATCCTTATCAAAAGGGAAAACAACATAAAGTTTCTTTCAAATCAAAGAAAGAAGTTTCTACTTCTCAAACTCTCGATTTGGTTCACATGGATTTATTTGGATCATATATAGTTTCTAGCCTAAATGGGAAGCACTATGTCTATGTCCTTGTAGATGACTTTTCTAGATACACTTGGGTATACTTTCTAGCTCATAAAAGTGAAGCTTGTTCCTATTTTGTTAAATATTCCAAGTTTGTAGAAAACCTTATTGGAATTAAGATTAAAACCTTGAGAAGTGATCATGGTTGTGAGTTTGAAAATAAGGAGTTTGAAACCTATTGCTCACATAATGGCTATAGTCACAACTTCTCTACTCCTAGAACACTTCAACAGAATGGTGTAGTAGAATGAAGAAATAGGACTCTTAAAGAGATTGCTAGGACAATGCTCAATGAATATGATTTACCTATTTACTTTTGGACTGAAGCTGTCAATACATCTTCTTACATTATCAATAGAGTTTTGATTAGACCAATTCTTAAAAAGACCCCTTATGAGCTTTGGAATAATAGGAAGCCTAATTTTAATTACTTTAGAGTTTTTGGTTGCAAAGTTTTTATCCTTAACACTAAAGATAATCTTGAAAAATTTTCTTCCAAAAGTGATGAAGGAATTTTCCTAGGTTACTCTATAACCAGTAAAGCCTATAGAGTATTAAATAAGAGAACCAAATGTGTGGAAGAATCTATACACATCAAATTTGATAAAATTGATCCACATGAACCTAAGACCCCTCTTGAAAATATTGAAGAAGATATGTCTATTGTAGACCTTAATGACAAAAACAGTGAACCTGTTGTTAAGACAACCAGTTCTAGAAATTTTCCAGAACCCACTTCTGTAGAACCCAAAACTGTAAATGAACCTGAAATTTCTAGCCCTATCTTTTCTAGACCAACTAAGACTCTTAAAAATCATCCTTTAGATGCTGTAGTAGGAGATTTGGATAGAGGGACACAAACTAGAGCTTCTATGAGAAACCAGGTTGAACATCAAGCTTTTATTTCACAACTTGAACCTAAAAATATCAATGATGAAATCAATAATGAATTTTGGGTGATGTCTATGCAAGAATAATAGAATCAATTTTAAAGGAACAAAGTTTGGAAACTTTTTGATAGACCTAAGGACACTTTGACCATAGGCACCAAATGGGTTTTTAGGAATAAAGTTGATGAAGATGGTAACATAGTTAGAAACAAGGCTAGACTAGTTGCACAAGACTATAGTCAAGAAGAAGAAATTGACTATGAGGAAACCTTTTCACCAATAGCCAGACTTGAAGCTATCAGAATCCTTCTTGCCTATGCAACACATTTGAATTTCAAACTATATCAAATGGATGTTAAGAGTGCTTTCTTAAATGGGTATATAGCTGAGGATGTTTTTGTTGAACACCCCCTATATTTACAAACCCCCATTTTCCAAATCATATTTTTATATTATCAAAATCTTTATATGGTTTAAAGCAAGCTCCACGAGCTTGGTATGATAGATTGAGTACTTTTATTATTTCCAAAGGATTTAAAAAAGGAATAGATGATCCTACTCTTTTTATAAAACAAATTTCCAATGATATTTTAGTTTTTTAAATTTATGTAGATGACATTATTTTTGGATCTTCGAAGAATTATTTATATTTTGATTTTTCTAAAATGATGCAAAATGAATTTGAAATGAGTTTCATGGAAGAACTCAAATATTTTCTTGGATTTCAAGTTTTTCAAAATGAAAATGGTATTATTTTAAATCAAAGTAAATATAATAAGGATATTCTAAAATGCTTTGGATTAGATAGCACTAAAAGTAGTGACACTCCCATGAGTACCAATTGTAAGTTGGATCTTGATGAAGATGGAAAATCTGTTGATCAAACCACTTATAGAGGATTGATTGGAAGTTTACTCTACTTAACTGCTAGTCATCCTGACATTATGTTTAGTGTGTGTATGTGTGCTTGTTTTCAAGAAAATCCTAAAGAATCTCATTTAAATGTGGTAAAGAGAATTTTCAAATACCTCAAGCAAACACCCAATCTAGGACTGTTTTATCCTAAAGGACAATCATTTGAATTAGTTAGTTATTCTGATGCTGACTTCAGTGGCTGTAAGTTAGATAGAAAAGAACCTCTGAAACATGTCACCTTTTAGGCAAGTCACTAGTATCATGGTGTAGTAAGAAACAAAATTATGTTGCATTATCTACTGTAGAAGCTGAATATATAGCTGCTAGCAGTTATTGTGCACAAATTTTGTGGATAAAACACACATTACTAGATTATGGATATCAATTCAGACATGTACCTATAAATTGTGACAACACAAGTTCTATTAACATCTCAAAGAATCCTGTTTCACATTTTAGGACAAAGCATATTGATGTAAGACATCAATTTTTGAGAGATAATTATAAAAAAGGTGATATCACTTTGGAATTCATTAGTACTGAATATCAACTTGCTGATATATTCACTAAACCATTAAATTCTGAGAGAATAGACTACATCATACATGAACTAGACATGATAAATCTAAAATAGATACTTTACTAGTTACTATTTCAAGTCTTACTGTTTGATATCTTACTATGTTATACTTTACTATTTCATGATTACAGTTTCTTAGTTACTGTCTCTCATGTTTACCGTCTCACCGTAAAGTTTTATGTTTACAGTCTCACCGTTAGCATTTTGTACTTACGGTCTGACATTTACTGTCTCACCGTAATGCGCTCTGAAAAGTTCACTCACGGTCTCACTGTGAAACTCGTTTTTTGTCTCACCATAATGACCACTTATGGTATCACCGTAAAAATTCTTTATGTTTTTTTAAACCCGTATCATGGTAATTATCCTTTTCACCTTTTTATCTTCCCGCATTTTTTATTTTAGCGACGTTTGGTATTCATAAATGATAAAACAAAGTAAGTATCACTCACTTCTTCACTCGGGATTTCTTCTACCTACTCTTTTCAAACCCTTCTTCATCCCCGCAACCCTTATCCTGCTCGAACCTTCAGTGAATTCTAAGAATGAAACATCCTTCATCATCGACACCCGAGAAGCGTAGCTTAAAAAAGAAGAATATTTCACCTAAGCTGACACCCGAGGGACCTTTAAATCCGAATCTGGTAAACCACATTGTTGTACCTGAGAAAGAGATTTTCCCCAAATGGCTTCTGACTAGTAAGTCTCTAGTATTGAAAGTGTTAGAACAACAAGGATGGTTAGAATGGTTCTCGAAGGTGGATAGACCCATATATCATAGGTTAGTTGCTCAATTTTACCAATATGTATAGTTCTCATTTGATTCTGGTGAGAGTTATGTTGTGAGGAGCTGGTTAAATGGCCATAGATTCTCTTTCTCTTCGAGGTTATGGGCTACATGCCTTAGGATACCTCATGAAGGCATATGTGAGGATTATCAGAGAGGACCTCCACCTTCAACCGATTTCTTTGATTTAAAAGATGCCCTGAAAACCCTAACTGGAAATGGCACCTAGAGGAGAGCCATTACTGCTGAATTAGATGGAGAGACAAGGATTCTATTTAAGTTTGTACAGAATTTGGTCAGTCTAAGAAAAGGTGATTTTTCTATGTTAAAATATCAAGATGTGTTTTTGATTCACCTCATGAAAAATGGGAATAATATCAACTTGTGTAAGTATATCATTCACTATATGTGTGGGTTGATTAAAGTAACATCCAAGTCAACTTCTATGTTTTACTCTCGGCTAATATCATCCATGCTTCTTGCAAAAAGGTGTGGTTGGACCTAATGAGGAAGTGATTATGGACTATGAGTACTTCCTCTCAAAAGCTAATATCAAAAGAATGAAGATAAACTGGAATCCTTGGAAAAAGGAATGGGTGGAAGAAAATGATAAAATTTATGAGAAATTCAATCCAGTAGAATATCCCTCAAGACCAAATGACATTTATGATCCTGGTTTGGAACCAAATGAGATTTTTGAGTATCCTGAAGAAGAGGAAGAAGAGGCTAAAGTGCCACCTAGGGAAGCAATTATTGTTGAGGAAGACAAGACTACTGTTCCTCATGCATCTCTTGAAGAAGAAGTCCCCGCTCCTAAAGAAGCTGACAATTTGGAAATTCAACCCAAAGCTGTAAAATAATCAATTACCAAAGAATCTAAAAAGCATGCCATGGAAGAGCCTACAGTAGAAGAGCCTATAATGGAAGAGCTATCTATTTTGCAAGAGGTCAATATTGAGGAACTCCCTATGGAATAATCTATTCCTAAAATCATACCTTCTGTTGAAGAATGGATGGAGCTAGCTTTTCAGCTGACTAGACAAGAAATGAGTGAGGAACTCAGAGCTGAGTCTATGGATTTAGACCAAGATCCCAAGCCTCTTAGTCCTGGGAAGGAGGAAACTGTTGAGGGGGAGAAAACCCCAAATCTTGAGTCTGTTGAAGCCTCACATCCAACTGAGTCAAGTCCTGTAGATACTCAGTATAAATTTCACAATTTCTATGATGTGAATGATTCTCAGCAGGTTATAGCAACCAGACTTGATATCTCCTCCCTATTTCAGTTGAAATTGATCTCCAATTTTTCACCTAATAAGGAACCTGAACTTGTACCAGTCCCTACTCCTGAACCCTTATCTGAACAACCATCCTTTGTAAGTAAGGATGATCTGAAGGAATTTAGTGCTACTCTCTTATCCAGAGTTGAGAAACTCATGAATACCCAACCTCTTCCTGTGACAAATTTAAGTGAGAGGGATGCCTCACTATTATTGGAGAAGATTATCTGGAAAATACAACCTAAGATGCTTCATGAAATTCAAGAAGTGAGAGTTGAAAATAAGCTGCTCAGTAATGAAGTAAAGACTCTAAGAAGTATGGTTGAAGACATGCAGAGAGAGCTACATTCAAGATCTGAATCTATTGTTACTCCTATAGAACCTGCTGCTCCTCAAATCCCACAAGTTGGTGTGTCTCAACTTCAACCTTATCTAGCATCCTTAGATGAAAATATCGCTGAAAGTAACAAAAAAAATTGCGAAGGAAAAGAAGGAGCTTGTTTCCAATCTGAATAAATTCACTGATGAGTATACATGGTGTCTTCAAATAAGTGTTGAATCAACTAAAATCTCTGACCACAACTGTCAAAGCATCTGGTCAATCCTCTAAACCCTCCTTGGACAGTGATCTGCTCAAAACTGTAATCAAAGAAGAGCTTCAGAATGTATTCAGTGGTTTCAATGCAGCTTCTTTAACTAAAGTGGTAAAAAACAGTGACATAGTTCTTGAACTAGTAAAAATCCACTTGAAAATTGCCAATGATGCTCAGAAAGAGATTGCCAAGAAAGTGGATTTCTACTTAAACAAAATCTTCTCCAAGACAGACATGACAAACCTTTTTAAGTACCTTGTAGAAAATATGAGGATTCCTCCTATGAATCAAGATTTCAAGAACCAAGTTCAGAAACTCACAGAGTTTACTCGATTGTTGGACAAGTTTATGGAGAACAAGGATGATTTTGAGAAATCCATGCAATATTGTGGAGAGATTATTACAGATTTCATCAAACTAATGAGGCCCTATCTTCATGTCCAGAGTACAACCATTGTTGCTCTAGTGGTTTCACCTCTCAGACCTGGGATGCCTACCTTCACCTCTGCTCTAGCCTCAACCACCATGTTTGTCGGACAAGCACTCAGTCAGATCAGGCCTCTGATTCTTGATCAACAACTTCCTAGATCTTCTACTGCTCCTACCTTGGATACCTTAGTCTTTGAAGGTCTCCCTTTTCCCTCTTTATCAACCACCTCTCCGCCTTCTTCTACCTCGACCTCTGCCCCCATGGCTTCCTCTTATGCCACTGCTGCTAAAGGAAAAGAGAAGGCCATCCCATGAAGGAGAACAGTGATTACTTTTTTTTGATAGGGGTGATATTGTTTTTGTATTATTTTTTTTATTATACTGTCACTTATTTGCTATTAATGGACTGTGAACCTTTTTGACCTCTCTTATTTCATCTTTTTGATAATTCTAAAAGGGGGAGAAGTTTCTATATACTATGTTAGAAATTTATCTTTATGGTTGAATCCAATATACACCTTAATTGTATGTGATTTGTGATCATCAAAAAGGGGGATATTTTTGGACTCCTCATGTATTAATCATGTTTTAATGATCACAAATCTTATTTAATAATGTGTTAATGATTCCAAATATTATTCAACCTAGTTAACTTCTATACATTATATCCAATCATGTGTATTCATGTTTAAAGTTTTCTCATACTTTAAGAAGAGCCTTGCAAGATCTTAATTTCTCTATTTTCAATTTGCCTACTTTACAATATCTTTTATCTACTCTCAAAATAAATTCTTTAATAAATGCTTAAGTCTAATCCTTTATATTATGATCTTTATTTAAGTCTGCACATAGTTACTTTGTAAAGTCTAAGACACCGTGATTCTGCCACTGGCTATGTATTTCTGGCACCGTGAAGCAAGACACTATGAACAAGCCACTGTGAATCCAGACACCGTGAATCAGACCCCATGAATAAGACACCATGAAGCAGAAATCATGAACAAGACACCGCGAACCAGACACCGTGAAGCAGACACCGTGACCATGAGACACTGTGATACTCAGACACTGTGACACTCAGGCACTGTGATCAACCTAGACACTGTGTGAAGGAGACACCGTTTCTATGACTTACTGTGACACCATTTCTTAAAATATTTTGTCATCTTTCATTTTAATTTCCAACGGTCATATTTTGTGCTTTTAATACAACTGCTATTAATTAATGTGGGTTGTCGGAATGTCAGGGAATCGTACCTCATACCTATAAAAGGTAATCATTCCCTTTGCCGGAAAAAAGAGAAATGAAAGGAATATCGAGCTACTGCAAAATAGAGAGATATACATAGAGACATATACGTAAGGAAGAAAAAAAGATACACATGTACATGCAGAGAAGAACACACAAAGAACTCGAAGAACACTCATACACATCAAGAACAGAAGTTCAAAGAGGAGGTTCAAGCGCCACTTGGAATACTCTCACATTCAAGCTGAACACCTGTACTAGAAGTGAAGAAACAAAACCATGACACTCTGTTTTCCATAAAACTTCCTAAGAAGGACTCCAAGCTTCATCTGATTCAATCCAAAGGAGTCCAGAGTTGCATTGACATCACACAAGATCATTCTAAACTCATTTCTATATTCTTGCTCTACTGTGATCATCCTTTTCTTTACATTACGAGCAATGTGTGCTTCTATCTGTTTTGAAACACACTGACTCCTAAACTGAACTGGAGGATACTGAAATCCTCACACTAAACTCTTTACACCCTTGTGTATCCCACGTAGAACTGTGGTAGAGGTCTGAGGACTTGGACAACCTATGTGCTGTTGTTTTTTCTTTCCCACGTAGAACAGTGGTAGAGGTCTGAGGACCTAGACTGTCTGAGTACTGTTGTAACCCCGATCCAGGGTGTGGATCAAAGTTTTATATAAAATGTTTGAGAGGATTAAGTCTCATCTTGAGAATGAACCTCTTGGTTAACACTACTGTGCATCTTATTTTTGTTTAAACTATTTTTCAATATTCCGCTGCTATTTACTTTGAAACTCAAATCTGTTTTAAAGTAAATTTGATAGTTGAACTAGAAAGTTTATGTAATTATTGTGAACCAGTAAGTTAGTTTCAAAATCTAACTTAATCTTCAGATTAAGTTAACTTAGAAATAATCAATCTTTGAGAAACTAATTGAACATTTATAATCTTTATAAATTCACTATAGTTTAACTTGTTTTATGAATTGGGGGATTTTAATACAAATATTTTAAACAAAATTTTTTAATTGGAACTCAATTCACCCCCCTCTTGAGTATCCACTCTAACCAACAGTAATGATGTTTCAACTTACTTGATAATTCCTTTATCTATATTTTTTTAGATCTACATACACATGATCCTTATCAATCCTCATTTTTTTCAAAACTCTATGATCCTTCCTGCTCAATGCATTTGCTACTTTATTCGCCTTCCCTGGGTGGTAGTGTATTGAACAATCATAATCCTTAAGTTGTTCGAGCTATTTACTTTGCCTCATGTTGAGTTCTTTCTATGATAATGTATATTTCAAACTCTTGTGATCTGTATATATCTCACACCTTTCACTATAGATATAGTGTCTCCATATTTTCAAAGTAAATATTATAGATGCTAACTCAAGATCATGGGTTGGATAGTTCTGTTCATAAGTTTTTAATTGCCTTGATGCATATACACCAACTCTATCATTTTTCATAAGGATGCATCAAATTCCTTTCTTTGATGCATCACTATAAATAAAAAATTCACCATTTCTCGATGGAAGAGTCAAGACCATAGAATTAAATAATATCCTCTTCAATTCTTCAAAACATTCTTCACATTCTTTTATCCACACGAACTTAACCCCTTTATGAGTAAGCTTGGTTAACGGGTTAGCTAAACAAGAAATTTTTTGAATGAAACGCCGATAGTAACCTGCTAAACCAATGAAACTATGTACCTTGGTTATGTTCGTTGGTGTAGTCCATTATTGAATCACCTTTATCTTCATAGGATCAACTGAGATTACATACTTAGAGAAAATATGGCCAAAAAAAGAAACTGATTAAAGAAAAAATTTACACTTTCTAAACTTCCCATATAATCCATTTCTTCAAAGAGTTTTTAGAATAATATACAAGTGATTCTCATGGTCTTTATAGATTTTTGAGTATACCAAGATATCACTAATAAATACCATAATAAATTTATTAAGATTTTATTTAAAAATTCTGTTCATTAGATCCATGAAAATAGAGGGTGCATTAGTTAGTCCAAATGGTGTTATTGTAAAATCTTAATTTCAATACATGGTTCAAAATTATATCTTTAGAATATCTTCCTTACTCACACACAACTAATTATATCTAGATCAAAGGTCAATTTTCAAAAAATATTGAGTTCCGTGAAGTTGATCAAATAAATCATTAATGTGAGGTAGGGGATACTTGTTCTTTATTGTAATAACATTTATTTCTTTATAATTAATGCACAGCCTCATGGATCCATCTTTATTCTCGAAAAAAGAACATGAGATCCCCATGGAGAAGCACTAGGGAGAATAATCCTTTATCACTAAATTCCTCTATTTGTTTCTTCAGTTATACTAATTCCACAGTTTCCATTCTATAAGGAGTATTTGATATAGTTCTTTCACCAGGAATTAAATCAATAGAGAACTTAACATCCCACTCTAGAGGATATGTATGTAAATACTTTGGAAATAAATCAATATATTCTTGTACAATAGGTACATTGATAGCCCTATGGGTGTCATTAATTCCCACCAGGTTACCAAATTTAGAAATTTATAAACATGAAACAAATAAACCACTAAACTATAGTGTATTATGGGATATGAAAGTCCAAATTCGAACCCACAAATATAGGACTAGAGAAAATATTAATTAGATAAAATAAACCTAAACTAATTTCAATTTTCAAAAATAAACTCTAAACTATAGATCACGTGATTTGGTGAAGAAGGTGGGAGAATAAAATATAAAATGGCTGTCGGGCATCAATAATTCTAAGTTCATGATATGACAAGGTAAAACATATTTAATTAAAAATTATGCATTTTTTGGAATCAGGTTATAGTGAGTCCAATGGTTATAATAAATGCACTCCATTATAAACTCTCCTTTTCTCATGGTCAGGTACTTCATATTGCAAAGGATGGGTAGCTTGAAACCTAATTTAAACATTGAGAAAAGATAATCCCAATAGTCATGGAGGAAGCCTAAACCCTAGATCACATATTAAGTAGATTCATTTGATAAATCTAGGAAATGGTCATTATAGCAACTTTTGTTTTTCCCTTTCATACTTTAAAATATTCTTAATAATATTTTTAGAGCCATGCACTAAGATGGCATGCAATTCTGAGGCCCAAAGTGTCTGAAATTAATTTTATAAAAATATTAATTATTTTTATACTATGAACATGGTGAAAACATATTATCACTTAAACAGTAGATCAGATCATAAAACTGAGGCCACAATTGAGTCTGGAGCATTCCGTTTACCCTAGAAGGGGTACAACTTTTGTGGGCGCAAGCCTTCTATGGAAAAAGTTATCAAGGGTGTTTTTGTAAATAAATTAAATAATTTATTTTGGGATGTCAGATCGAATAACTTTTTAACAGAGTCTTGGATCAAATTTCTGAGACTGCGATTGAGTTTAGAACATCGTGTTTACCCTAGGCACGATATTAATTTTGTCACAACCGATTGTCGGGTCTGAGGTGAGTTGTTGGAAGGATGTTAAATAAACGATATTGATTTAATAAAATTAAATCAATATCTACCACCTTCTTCCCTTTGCTGTGCATGAAGAACTAAAGCAACCCCCTTACTCTTCCTTTGATGAACCAAGGCAAGCAGTTTCCTCCAGTGGCCGTTTTCGACACCAATCGTTTCCAGATCTAGAACCAGCACGTTGCAAGCATCATTCTACACCCGAAGCTTCAGCGTTTCACCCTAAGGTAAGCAATTTTTATTTTTAATCCTAATCCACTAGTTTTTGCTTTATTTTTGTTCTTTTTCATCATAAGATCTGTGTAGATCAGGATTTGGGGATCCTGAATCTGTCTTCGTTACATTTTTCCGACCATCGGGGTGCTTCTAGTGGTCCACGGAAGCTCCGACTACGTTTCTGGTGAGGCGAAACTTTGGAAAAAGGCAGCGCGGTGGCTGCTGGAAGAGGGAAACAACACAAGGAATCACTGGGAATGTAGGGAGGGTTGACCAGGTGGAGGAAACCATGGCTAGAGTGGGCCCCTATGGTGGCACATAGCGTTGGGTGGACCGGGGTGGTGATGCGCTGGGTGTTCAGGCTGCGAAGAAGGGGCCAGCCGCAACTGGGCAAAGCGGACCAGCCAAAGCGGGTTGGTCCAACTATTTTGGGCTAGAATGGGTCGAAGGTGTTTTAAACCCCCGTAACTCTCAAACCAGGTGTCTAATTTGCATGCCATCTACGACCACATGTTCTTATCATCGAGGCAGATATCTTGAGATCAGTTTGAGGAATTTTTGTCTTGGTCTCGAGACTTGGTAACATGAAACATCCAATTTTAATAATAATATAATTATTATTATTTGGAGAATATTGTATCGGACATATCTCATGCTTCGATGTCCGTTTGAAACACTGTCAGCAGAGTTGTGACCCTGACTTTAATGAGGACATTTCAAGACCGATTTTGGGTGCTTGAACCAAAATCAAGGTACATGCCCCACAAATCCCATTTCAGGCGTGTTACCATGAAATGTGATTTTTTCATCAAGTATTTGTTTGAGACACATTAATAGACTATCATGCACATCTTTCATCATAGAACGTAATGGTGACTACAATTTGGGCCTAGGAGATGTGGTGTGCAAGCGATGTTGTGTGGGTCTCTTGGGTTAGCAACACATTTACTGGTAGGGTTGAGCGGGTCACCCTAGTTCCTATTTGTGATGATTTGAACAACTAGGTTGAGTGGCACCCCTTGGTCCTTTAGCTATGAGGGTTTTTGGTCTCACGTACCCATCACTGGACTGTGACCCCTCTTCAAATACTATGAGGTTTTTCAGTATCATGTACTCTTCATTAGACTATGACCCCTCTTTTGATGCTTTGCATACATGCAGCATGTATGAATTCCCTCTTTATGGAGTGAGTTGTATCAATACGCTTTGATAGTAGACTTAGCATACTTGGAGCATGTATCACCCCAAGAGGCCCGACACGATACTCACGCCCCTTCGTGTTTTCCTAGTAGGGTTCTTGGAATCGGTGTGACCAATATTTACGTGGGCATTGATCCTCTACCTTGGATGTTCCAGGTAGGGTAAAGAGCCCCCAGTGAGTCCTAGGTGTAGACTTCTTATCTGTGTATTCGAGATGCATTTATTCCTTTTACGATCTATCATGATGTGTTTTAACAGAGTTCTCAGTATCAGCGTGACCAACACTACTCAGGCATTGATCCTCTACGAGATGTGATGTACCCAATTCAGGTTGTTGTGCAATACCCCTTTCTGTGTTCGGTGTTCTAGCTATGGTTTTAGTGTCCCCTAGTAGACCCTAGGTGGGATCCCCTACCTGGGGAGTTGTAGGTAGTTTAGTCACTGGGTGACTTATTCCTTGGCGTTGTTCATCGAGCATGCCATCATGTACAGGTATCACGAAGGTTTTATGGGTATTCCGTTTGTTCATTTTATCTATGGAATGGCTTATCTTAGTGGAGTTCCATCTGGGATGGTGAGGTTGGATCTTCGACTTTGAGTTGTCGATGCTTTCCCCTTTCGTTTTTCAATCTATCAGGGATGGCTTGGATTTTTTTGCTGTCTATGAGGTTGGTACCTCACAAGAACATTGCGAGTGTTACATTAGAACCTCAATTCATTTACCATGGATAGTATTTGGTCGAGAACATGAGACTAAGATAATTGGAGTTGAGTATATATGGGTTTGTTCTGGGAGTCCCCATGGTATGTGTCATCCCGTTGACATGCCAGGGACATCGAGATGACTAGTCATGTTTAGTCAAGGATGGTCTCGAGATGAAGTTTCTCTCTCATTTGGGTTGCCTCTTCCTGGGATGAGTGGACTATTTCCTTTCAATTGATTATTTTATTTTGGGATTTTTGGGGCACCTACTGAGTATCTTTATACTCACCCCTACACGGGCTTTTCCCAAACATGTCTTGTGTCTTGTGCAGACCACATGTACTTCAACAGAGTCCCAGTAGGATCTAGAGCAGGAAAAGTGTAGTAGTTGAACTGACCAAGGTTTCCAATAGATCTTGGATGAGGTGATTATCGGTGGGTGTTTGACAATGACCCCCCTTCAGAGCAGGTTAAACGCTTTTGCAGTTTTAGTTTGGTGGACCCTATATTTCCCCTTTTTGTACTTCTGTTTTACTCTGGTTTGGGATAGTTGTATGCATGCATTTCTTTTAGTTTATATATATATATATATATATATATATATATCTTCACTATTGAATGGAGGTGTTTGTGGGTGCATGCGTACAGGTACTTTAGGCTAAGGCCTCCCATGTGTGTGATATCTTACTCAGTGCTAGTCACCAACCCTTGACCTATTGGAGGTGGGCTTGGGGAGTTATGGATTAAGCCCCATTGGGTCAGGTCGTGACAGTCATTCTCAAAGAAAGAAATAAATTAAACCCAATCCCTAACCCCACTCACAATGGTAATGTAAGAATAAATTAGAGAAATGATATAATTGAATAAAAAATATGAAATCCCAACATTAATTGTATTAAAATATAAAATACATCATACATTCAATCCTTGTTCATCACGTATGGATCAACACAAAGAAGTCACCTACTCATGCTAACCATGAGTGGGTGTAGAAAATAAATAAATGAAAATCCTATAGAAAAGTGGCGAAGCAGTAGTCTTCGCGGTGATGCACATCCCAGACAGGCATCCCTCATCGAGTCTCCATCTAGAATCCTCCAATGGTGTAGCTGAGGGTGTATTTATAGAGGATTTGGTCAAATCCCCATCCACATAACATATCTCATGAATCCCATTTTTTTCCCGATGCCATCATTCCGTGTAATGAATTTTCACATCATGTAATCCATGTCAGTAGCAACTTTCTTAGATCTTTCCATCTTTGAACTTTCACAATG
This sequence comes from Viscum album, assembly GCA_963277665.1. Classification (NCBI taxonomy): domain Eukaryota; kingdom Viridiplantae; phylum Streptophyta; class Magnoliopsida; order Santalales; family Viscaceae; genus Viscum; species Viscum album. The sequence continues at coordinate 1,882,002,400 of OY728161.1, forward strand.
TGTATTTTAGTTACATGACATGTATGTTCTTTTCACAGCATGTAATGACTTCTTGACTTTCTATACCCAGAAAATTCTTTTGAAAATTCATGACGTGTAATTTCTTTACATGATGTGTAATGTGTTCAGTCCAGTTTTCCATATTTTCATTATCTTTAAAAATATAGTGTCGCGTTTAGCTCCAAAAATATCCTCTTTTCATTCCTTTTTCATATATTCATTATATCCTACCATAAAACATAAACCAACTTAAATTTCTAAAAAACTAGAAAGAATATTGAATTAAATACACAAATTAATATAATAAAACACTCTAAAATGTGTGCATGAAATACACTTATCAAATACAACCACACTTGAATTTATACTTTCCCTCAAGGATGAAATCTCAACATACTAAAAAGGACATTCACCTTACCATGGTTCAAATTCAATTTCAATAAAATAAATTGATCAAATATAAAATAAAATTTTCAATCATCACACATAGAAAATTTATCAACACCTCACTTTTCAAAGAATACAAATCAACCAAGTATTTTACTTTTCCTCTTTTGAAATATCCAAGTTTCTTCATTCACCCATCTTTATTTTTTAATCCATTATCAGTATGCATGCCGGTTTCAATTTACCTCACATGATTTTTTCCGCTCATCATTAAGGTATGAATGAATAGAGTGATGCACATACTTCAAGAATACATAACTTACCATAGGCTTGTAATGTATCTAACATCTCTACCACATAAAGACATAATTCACAATTAATAATGAGGGCTTCACTGTTAAGGTTCAAATGACTCTGAAGTTTCAAGGTAGGTAGGTAAATGATGTAAAATGTAAGACTCAAAAAGTAGGTTTGAGTCTAAATAATTTTACATGATATTAAAAAACATGTCAATAAAGATATTTCTCTATAGATGTAATCTCTCTCTTCCCCCAAAAAACTCAAAGTGGGCCCATGATACATGTAACCATAATGAATGAATCAACCTCTCTTGATTTTTTTATAATTTTTTATCTTTTCTAAAAGTTATGCTCAGGAAAAATATCAAATCCATCACCTAACCACATACGATCAAAAGATCGTCGGTCTGGAAAATGGTTATTTTTGATCCTCCCAAAGCACAACCCAATTTTTTTTTTCATTTTTTATCTTCTTCTTTTTTTAATTATTTTTTAGTAAGAGAGGTGAATAATAAAATACACTAATAGATTTCATGTCCTCCCCCCATATCACAATAAAAAATCCCTCAGAAAAATATCCCCAATATAGTATATCCCAATACACCTAATTAATACCCCCACTTATTCTTATAAATATCATGAAAAACATTTAGAGGAATGTAGGAATGCATAAAATAGGATTGTAACATGTCTCATTTCCTAAAAAGTTTGTTCATGGATTCTACAGGTTTAAAAAGGATTAATTCAAGGTGGGTCCATGGATAAGAGATAGTAAAAAATAATGCCTTAATCATTTTAAAAGTGACCTTGTTCAGTCATAGATTCAATAAGATACAAAAAAAGTTCTAAAAGAAAACATGCCCGAGTTTCTTAAGAAATATACTATAGAAATAATGGAGAATATTTGGCTCATAGGATGTCTTAGGAATAAGATGCATGGTTGGGACAATTACTCATGAAAATTCATACAAATAATTAAATCAATTAATGAAAATATCAGAAATTCAAAGCACGGTTAAATCTCAAAAAAATTTCATTTATAATGATTGAAATGATTTTATAAATCATGATTTGTCAGATACTAATCCACATGTTTATATTTACTAATTCTTTTTCCCATTTTCTCATTCAAATTTATTAACAAAGAAAATTAAATTTCATGCATGGAAATTATCCTAGGAAGTTTATGTCTCCTAGTTCAGTTGATTAAAGAATAAATCAAATCCAAGTCATGTAATTGGTAGTTAAAGATATAATTAAATGTGGGGAATATATATGAAATATAAATAATTTAAACTCATACTCCCCTTGAAAATTGATGATTCAAAACTGACTGCACATGTTCTGCCTGCACCTTTTCACTTATTGGCTATGCCTTTGATGGACCTGAAAATTAATATAAACAAGTAAAAGTACAAACCCTTTCAATATGGTCAAAAATAATAGGAGGGATTGAAATAAATTACTAATATAAAATTAAATTATAATAAATAAATAAATCTAAAATCCTAGAAAGTAATAAAAATCCGGTTTCCTCCCAAAAGATTCTCTTTTTTAATAGTCATTTAGCTCAATCATTCTTAGATTAACTGATTATAGTGTAATATAATGATAATCATCTTGTGTTCACCCAATTATAACTTTGAAATTCACCCATCTCATCTTGAATTCTCCTAAATAGAATTGGCATATACCTCGGAGTTGGTTACTAGAGTCTGTACAACATGAGTATGACAAGAAGGATCTTGAAATTGATCAAGACTTGGTAAAATTCATCTGTTTCAATGGTTGGATGTGTGCATTGGAATTATTCAATGATCATTTTAGGTTCCACAACCAACTCCTCAATTCCTTATTTTATTGTCGCTTCTTTTTATTCATCTACGTAGTCAGAGTATGGTGTAGCTATTTCTTCTTTTTCTTCTTCCTTAAACTATGGTTCTAGTTTAGCAAGGAATATTTGTATCATCTCAGTAGACAAGGATACATTTTCTTCTATTTATTATCATTACTATTGTTTTCTTAATTTTTCATTGACCTACTCAGGTTCTGCAGCAAGGTCACCCCCTTCAGCATCTTCTAAACCTTCAAAATCAAGGGTATCATAATTAACATAAATAGAAGCATCAGAAGCAGTACTTACCTACACTTTGTTGTGCATGATTATTTTTTCATGATGATCCTCATAGAATTATGGCTCCAGGCTAAAGGGTATTGTGATTTCAATGGTTGGGTACAATTATAGGCACTCACAAGGTTGACTATTCATAATTTAAACATCTTTGAGTAGCTGCATCATATCATCCAATAGGAAGGTAAACTTATCTCCTTGGTATTCATTTCGCTCTGCAATCCTTCCATCACAACCAAAAATACCCAGTGTGGTAAAAATTTATAAAAGGAATAAATAAATAACCCTATGCTAAAATAATGAAACAGAAAAGTTGAGAAAATATTCTATCCAAATTATTCAACTAAAAAATTCTCCGCTCTTATCCCCGAAAACGGCACCAAAAATTTATAGTCCCACGAGTGTCGTTAATTCCCACTGGGTTACCGAATTTAGAAATTTATAAACATGAAACAAAAAAACCACTAAACTAAAGGGTATTATAGGATATGAAAGTCTGAAGTCGAACCCATAGAAACATGATTAGAGAAAATATTAATTATATAAAAAAAACCTAAACTAATTTCAATTTGAATAAATAAAATCTAAACTATCAAGAATGTGATTTGATGAATAAGGTGGGAGAAAAAATATATAATGAGTGTTGGGCAGTAATTATTCTAGGTTCATGAGATGAAAATGTATAAAATATTTAATTAACAATTATGTAGTTGTTAGAATTAGATCCTAACGAGTCCAATGGTCTTGATAAACGCACTTCATCCTAAAATATCCTTTTCTCATGGTTAGGTACTTTATATTGCAAAGGATGGGTAGCCCGAAACATAATTTAAATATAGGGAAAAGGCAATACTAATGGTCATGGTGTAAGCCTAAAACCTAGATCACATATTAAGTAGATGCATTCGATCAATCTATGTAAGAACCTAGTTCTTATTCTTGAGGTACAAGTTTCTTCTTTTCTCTTTTCCTTAAGTGTTTTTGAGAAAATAAGGAAAATGGGAAAAAATCCCAAATTTTGTGGGTACACGCCATGTACTTTTCCACACACCGTGTACCTTGGCTGTGTGGGATGAGTACACATAGTGTGTAGCCATGTCGTCGATGAAGGGTGTAAAAACCGACTACACACCGTGTAGTGGGTATTTACATGTCGTGTAGTCAGTCGACAGGTGAATAGTAAGGTGGTGGAAGTAGCTGCTAGCTGAGAGACAGTACACGCCGTGTGATAAGGAATATACACTGTGTACTCATGTCGAAGAATGAACAGTGCGGAGGGGGGAAAAGTAGCCGCCAGAGGAACAATTAAATGAGAAAAGTACACGCTGTGTAGTCAATAGTACATGCCGTGCAGTTTGTTTTTTCTCTTAAAATGGGAAGTAGCCTCCCCTGTTCACAGGGAAGGCTTAGAACTAGAGGAGGACTTGGGAGAGACGACTGTACCTTTGGAGATCACCCGAGCGAGCACTGGGAATCCGATTCCGCCTCCGTCGATCTTGTTGGAACCGTACAGGTAATCCCTTCCTTCTCCTTAAGACGTTATTACCAATTCTTTCTCGAGGGAAAGTTATTTACAGTTGAACATGATTTCTTTTACCTCATATCTACATTGTTCTTGGGAGTTTCTGGAAGCGTTGTTCACATTTACCGATCAGGGGTGTTTGAGGTAGGTGAATTGGTGTTTAAATTCCAACTGTTGTGCGTTTTTGTGTACCATTGAGCTATGAACCCATGTTGGGGTGTTGTGTGGCTGTGGCCTTGGCTGTTTTGAATACCAAAAATTGTATAAGTATTTTAATGTGATAATAAACTGTTGTTTGGGATCACTGCTTGGATCCAGGACCACCCCGAGGGTGCGTTCCTCTGTTTATCCTATTGTCCAAAATACCCAAGGGGTATGCCATTTTAATAATGATTATTGAATTGAATTTAGAGGAATTTTATGTGAATTTCTTGTTTATATGTTGGGCATGACCCGTTTACTTGTTTAGCCTGAGGGTAGTGTTTTACTTAGCCTGAGGGCAGTGGTTATTTTATCCTGAGGGAAACTTCTTTCGTGCCTGTGGGCAATAGACTCTGTGCCTGAGGGCGACACTTCGTACGCCTGAGGGAAATATCTATTATGCTTGTGGGAAAATACCTGCGGGTTACGATTCAGAATACCTGAGGGTAAGGGTTTGCATGTCTGAGGACACTGACTGTTTACTTAGAACATTCACCGAGGTGATGTCTTATATTAAATGGATAAAATGAATATTAAAATGGAAATATAACTGGTAAAGTTAGTTACTTTTGAGTACTGATTAGTTTATTGTATTTACTACTGCACACTATTGTTGCATATTTTCACACAGTTGGGAACGAGCCTTTGGTGGGTGTCTACTGGGATTTATTTCTCACACCCTATTTGGGTCATGTCTTCGGCCCAAACAGATTACGTTTCTGCAAGTGTGGATAAGGGAAAGGGTCCCTATACAGGTACTTGATTATTGCTGAGGAGTAGGGGAGCATGGGACCGAGCTTAGGCTCGCAATGCTGCCGGCTGTTCTGTTTTGATCTGTTGTTCCTGTACTTTCTATTGTATTATATTGTACTGCTGCGTAACATGATTTGGCTGTTTTCTTAGAACTTGAGACATGTTTCATCATTACCTATACGACTGTTGGTTATCTTTTTACTGTAGTTGTTCATTTTAAATGTGTATGGTTTATTTCTTCCACTATTGTTGTATGTTTGTATATTTTATTCTGCTATGCTACAATTTGACAAATGAGGGCATAGTTTCCCCACTATCAGACCTGAGCCCTCACTACTAGTCAGAAGCCTTTGGCATTTGGGGAAATGCGCTTGAGGTCATGTGACCAACCAGGTTTGGGGCATCCGTTGAGTGGAACCCGGGCCCGGGACGTTAAAAAGTGCTATCAGAGCAATTATTTTCTTTAACTTACTATTTGGAGCCTTAGTCAGGGATAGGACGGAAAAGGTAGTTGGTAATAAGCTGTGCCCGGGAGTAGCTAACCCGTTTACAGGGAAAATCTAGTCTACCTCATATTTTAGTAATTCTTCTGATTTTGAAATTTTACAGTTGATTTGATTTTCACCATTGGGCTATGCACTTGTGATTATGCTGTTTATATTTTATCTATGGGTTCTATTTAGTTGCAACCCGATGAGATGAGGGTATGCCATCTCATGCATCATTTAGGCACATGCTAGAAATCACATGCCATGCATAGTTCCATGCCATGTAGGCGCATTAGAAATTTCATGTTGTTGTGATAGTTGTTGTGCTAGTAAAGCATGCTATTTTGATAGCTGCTTTGATAAATACCTGCTATATGATAGGGTATTTTGGTATGGGTCTGTTGATAGAATGAACACCAAACTTTGGTGGTTTTTGGGGAGTATGGGCCCTCATTGACCAGAATTTGGTGGATCATTGACTATTTATCTTGTTATAACACATATAAGATTCCAAACTTTGATTCGCGGGGAGTATGGTCCCTCACGGATCAGAATTTGTCACTTAGGTGTTGTTTTTCAGTATTTATTGGGTTCTGGAGTAGTTTTAGAGGCTTACTGTTTGGAAACCCAAGATACACGCCGTGTAGTTCCTCAGACACACGCAGTGTGATCATCTGTTCAGGAAGAAAAGAAAACTTTTTAAGTACACACTGTGTACCCTCAGTACACGCCGTGTAGTCTCTTCCTGTGTCATAGACCGTGTGGGCGAGAACACGGAGAAGGGAAATTCTTGGGGAAAACATGCCGTGTACCGAATGTACACGCCGTATAGTATTGACCCGGAGTCCGACCGTGTAACTAATAACACGGGCCGGTGTAATCTTTTCTTGTACACGCCGTGTCAATAATGAACACACCGTGTAGTCTGACCTGGGGACCCGGTCGTGTAACTAACAAACACAGGTTGTTGTTACCTCCTCTAGTACACACTGTGTATCTGTGGGACACACCGCGTAGTCTTGACCGGTGAGAGACCGTGTGGACTTAGCTGTGTGGCTGGGGAAATGGGGTGGTGTACACGCTGTGTGTGGGTGTAACACGCCGTGTAGTTTTAGCTGAGTAGTCGACCATGTGACAAACGATACGAACAGTTGGAAAGTTAAACCATACACATCGTGTAAATGATATACATGCCATGTAGTCTTATTCAATGAGAGTCGTGTGGCTTAGCCGTGTAGAAGGACCCGGGCAGGGGAAGAAAAGTCAGGTACACACCGTGTAGTTAATATACATGCCGTGTAGTCTTGTTTTGAAAATCTTGAAATTCCTTCTTCCTCCTGTTCCCTTTTTGGTCCCCTCATTTTTCAGTCTTTGATAAATCTTGATCTAAGGTGTGCATTTGACCTTGTAGAGTCATGCCACCGAGACGACCACACGTTGTTCGCCAAGAAAGCGGCAACGATTATACTCCAGAGATGGTGGGCCATGGGCTACCAGTGGATCCTCCAGCAGAGCCAGATGTGGCGCCAACCATTATACCAGACACAGGAGCGAATGCGCAGTTCCGTGAAGGCTTTATGCGGTTCATGCAGGCCTTTCAGGGAGCACCACCGGCTGCCACATCTATGGCTAAGCTGACCCGTATATTCCAGTAGCAGCATCCTACCACATTTTTAGGGGATGGTGGACCATAGGATGTGGAGTCTTGGATGGGGTCTATACAGACTATTTTCAAGCATCTTGAGACACCTCCAGGGCAGAGGGTCAATCTCGTGACTTATATGCTGCGTGATTCTACCAAGAGGTGGTGGGATGTTACCAATCAGACAGAGCATCACATAGACATGGCGTGGGAAGATTTTTAGAAAGCTTTCTACGATTTCTTCTTCCCAGAGACGCTGAGGACAAATAGAGCTCGAGAGTTCATGAATCTGCAGTAGGGCGCTATGTCGGTGATGGATTATTCTGCTCGTTTTACTGAGCTTCCGCGTTTTGCACCCGTTCTGGTGGGTGATGAGACGTTGAGGGCCAGACAATTTGAGGATGGTCTTCGATATGACATCCGAGCACTGGTGAATGTTTTCAGGTTTCCTACAGTACATGATATTGTGAACCAGGTGCTGATTACAGAGAGGAACCTTTGGGAAGCTAGTGGTGCAGGCCAGGGCGGTTCGACACCAGAATCTGGTACTATTTCTACCGGTAAGAGGAAAAGACAAATGGATTTATCTCACGGTGGAAGTACCAGCCAGAAGAATGTTTCAGGTGGTCAAGTCATGTGCTACCAGTGTGGTAAAGAGAATAACAAGAGACCTCAGTGTCCACATGACCCAGTGGAGTGCTGAGATTGTAGCAAGATGGGTCATATGTAGCGCTTTTGTAGGGCGTTTCCACCAGTGGCTAGTGAGAGGGGTTCTGTGCAGACTCCGCGTGCGGGAGCAGAACCAAAAGCTTCTTAACAATCGGGAAACTGGGATACATCTGGATGTACAGGCAGAGGTGGTGGTCGTGGCCATGGTAGCTAGACACTAGGATCTCAGAGGCACCAGGGCAGGACAACTCAGGGTAGCCAGGCTGTGTCGCAGGGCCGCGACACTGGGCAGACATATGCAGTGCAACAGACCCAACATGAGTAGGATCCTGGACCTTCTACTATCATAGGTATTATTCTAGTAGCTTCTGTCTTATCTTCAGTACCTTTTGATACATGTGATACACATAACTTTATATCTGTTCCCGTTGTGGAGAGCCTTGGGCTCTGTGTTTCTTCTTCTTCTGCTGTTATGACGCTAGACACTCCGTTGGGAACTAGAACGACTGGTGTGCATCAGTGCAAGGAGTTCCCCCTTGAGGTTGTTGGGTGTCACTTTCTATGGGACCTCTATGTCTTAGAGATGACGAGCTATGATGTCATTCTCAGTATGGACTGGTTGGTTCCCTTTCGAGCCTTTGTATACTGCTATCGTCGTAGAGTGTGTTTCATGTCACCTGAGGGCGGAGAGTTTCTATAAAAGGGTGAATGGGATGTTCAAGCGAGTCAAGCTGGACCAGAGTATTGTGGGAGAGGTGGTGTGATAGACCAGATTGTGAGTTTATATCTGGATGATCAGGGGACTTGTCAAAATTATTTCCCTCCAGTGGTTGATTGTTTCAGGGATGTCTTCCTGGATGACTTTTCAGGTCTACCTCCAGAGCGTGAAGTGGATTTATCTATTGAGCTTGTGCCAGGAGCAGTACTGGTGTCCATTCATCCTTACAGGATGACCACGCTTGAGTTGCAGAAGCTCAAGAGGCAGTTGGAGGAGTTACAGGCAAAGGGTTTTATCCAACCCAGTACTTCTCCTTGGGGTTCGCCTGTCCTATTTGCTAAGAAGGTGGACGATACCCCCAGAATTTTTGTGGATTATCAGAAGCTGAACTAGTTGATAGTCAAGAACCGATATCCCTTGCTGAGTATTGATGATATTTTTGATCAACTTCGTGTAGAATGAGTGTTCTCAAAGATTGACTTGATATCAGGATATCATTAGCCGCATGTGAGACCATCAGACATAACACTTACAGCCTTTCGGAGTAGATATGGTCTGTACGAGTACTTGGTTATTCCTTTTGGACTCACGAATGCACCATCAGTTTTCATGGCTCTGATGAATAGTATGTTCCATCCTTATCTGGATTATCTTGTGGTAGTATTCGTGGATGATATCTTGGTGTACTCTCACACTCAACAAGACCATGACACCCATCTAGATATCGTACTGAGTACACTGAGAGAGCATCGACTATATGCTAAGCTCTCAAAGTGCCACTTTTGGATAGACCAGATACACTTCCTGGGTCATATCATCTTAGAGGAAGGAGTTACAGTAGACCCAGAGAAGTTGAGAGCAGTAGTTTCTTGGGAGAAGCCTAAGAACATGTTTGAGATCGAGTAGTTGCGTACGGGTCAAGATAGTTGAGGCCACATGAGAGGAATTAACCGCTGCATGATCTCGAGTTGGCTGCAGTTGTTCATGCGTTGCGCTGTTGGTGACATTATCTCTTGGTAGAGCATTTTATGGTTTTCACCGACCACAAATGTCTCAAGTACATCTTTACTCAGCGTGACTTGAACCTGAGGTAGTGAAGGTTGGTCGAATACCTTCAGTCCTTCAACTTTGAGCTTGCCTATACACCTGGTAAGGGTAATGCAGTAACTAATGCACTGAGCAGGAGGACTCAGATACAGGTGGTGCAGGAGGCCAGTGGTGAGTGGCAGCTCATGGATTTGTTCTCTGAGATACATTTTGAGGTGCACGACAGTCAGGGGCAGAACTATATTTCTTCTTTAGCTGTGACTTCTACCCTCCTGGATAGAGTGAGGATGAGACAACTATCTGATTCAGAAGGCCTAGTTCTACAGGAGTCGGTGGCCAGTGAGGACCCTCCTCCTGGATGGATGATAGGCGATGATGAGGTACCACATTTCCATGGACGAGTGTGTGTTCTAGGGGATATACGCGAGGAGCTGATACATGAGTTTCATGCTTCATCTTGGGAAGTTCATCCCAGAGTTACCAAAATGTACCGTGACTTGAGACATCAGTATCGGTGGCCGGGTATGAAGAGAGAGATAACGGGTTTTGTTAAGAGATATTCCACCTATCAGTAGGTGAAGGAGGAGCATCATAGACCAAATGGACTTTTACAGCAGTTACCCATCCCGAAGTGGAAATGGGATGATGTCATGATGGACTTCATGACTGGGTTGCAAAGGTCACTTCGAGGAAATGATTCCGTGTGGGTTGTTGTGGACAGACTCATGAAGGTAGCTCACTTTTTGCTGATCAAGGAGACCTTCGGTGTTGACGAACTCGGGAAGTTGTATATCCGAGAGGTCATACGTCTTCACAGGGTTCCTCGTTCTATCATTTCTGATAGGGACGCCTGTTTTACGTCTCGTTTCTGGCAGAGTTTTCAAAGGGCACTGGGTACATAGCTGCTTCTAAGCACAACTTACCACCCTCAGACCGATGTCCAGTCAGAGCGTACGATACAGGTGCTTGAGTACATGCTGTGTGCATGCGTCCTAGACTTTGGGTGATCTTGGGAGAAGCATATACCCATAGTCGATTTTGCCTATAATAACAGTTTTCAGGCAACTATTAAGATGGAACCTTACGAGGCTTTATATGGTAGGCCATGCTGATCACCTTTGTGTTGGATAGAGACAGGTGAGGCAACTTTACTGGGACCACATCTCGTGCAGGAGACTTTTGAACAAGTTCAGTTGATTCAGAAGCAGATGGCTACAACACAGTCTCGACAGAAATCTTATGCTGATCGGCGTAGACAACCCTTGGAGTTTGTGGTCGGGGATCAAGTTTTCTTACGTGTTTCACCGAGGTTGGGACATAAGCAGATCAGGAGATAGGGTAAACTTTCACCGAGGTATGTGGGGCCATTTAAGATTCTGTAGAGAGTCAGGCCAATTGCCTATCGGTTACAGTTACCACAAAGGTACCGGGCCATGCATGAAGTCTTCCATGTATCTCAGTTGCGCAACTATCATTCAGACCCGTCTCACGTCTTTCAGCCATAGGAGTTTGAGTTTCAGATAGATGCGTCCTTTGAGGAGTATATGATTCGTATCATTGATAGGAGCACAGAGGTTCTCCGAGGCCGGTCAGTTCCTCTCGTACGGGTGCTATGACATCATGGCTGAGTACAGGACAAAACCTGGGAGTAGGAGACCGACGTACGTGCTCAGTGGCCTGAGTTGTTCACAGATTTATCTTCACCACCCTTGGAAGGGAAATTCGGGGACGAATTGCTTTAAGGGGGGAAGTTTGTAAGAACCCAGTTCTTATTCTTGAGGTACGAGTTTCTTATTTTCTCTTTTCCTTAAGTGTTTTTGAGAAAATAAGAAAAATGAGGAAAAATCCCAAATTTTGTGGGTACATGCTGTGTACTTTTCCACACGCCGTGTACCTTGGCCATGTGGGATGAGTACACATAGTATGTAGCCCTGTCGACGATGAAGGGTGTAAAAACCGACTACACACCGTATAGTGGGTATTTACATGCCGTTTAGTCAGTCAGAAGGTGAATAGTAAGGAAGTGGAAGTATCCGCCATCTGAGCGACAATACACACTGTGTGATAAGTAATACACTCCTTGTACTCATGTCGATGAATGAATAGTGCGATGGGGTGAAAAGTAGCTGCCAGAGGAACAGTTAAATGATAAAAGAACACACCGTGTAGTCAATAGTACATGCCGTGTAGTTTGTTTTTTTCTCTTAAAATGGGCAGTAGCCTCCCCTGTTCATAGGGAAGGCTTAGAACTGGATGAGGACTTGGGAGAGACGGTCGGACCTTTGGAGATCACCCGAGCGAGCACCGGGAATCCGATTCCGCCTCCATCAATCTCATTGGAACCGTACGGGTAATCCCTTCCTTATCCTTAATTCTTTCTTACCAATTATTTCCCAAGGGAAAGTTATTTACATTTGAACGTGATTTATTTTACCTCAGATCTACGTTGTTCTTGGGCGTTTCTGGAAGCATTGTTCACATATACCGATCAGGGGTGTTTGAGGTAGGTGGCTTGGTGTTTAAATTCCAACTATTGTGTGTTTTTTTGTACCATTGAGCTATGAACTCATGTTGGGGTGTCGTGTGGCTGAGGCCTTGGATGTTTTGAATACCAAAAATTGTATAGGTAGTTGAATGTGATAATAAACTGTTGTTTGGGATCACTGCTTGGATCCAGGACCACCCCGGGGGTGCGTTCCTCTATTTAGCTGATTGGTCAGGATACCTGAGGGTATGGCATTGTAATAATGATTATTGAATTTCCTTGAGAGGAATTGTATGTGAATTTATTGTTTATATGTTGGGAATGGTCCGGTTACTTATTTAGCCTGAGGGCAGTGTTTTACTTAGCCTGAGGGAAGTGGTTATTTTAGACTGAGGGAAACTTCTTTCGTGCCTGTGGGCAATAGACTCTGTGCCTGAGGGCGACATTTCTTATGCCTAATGGAAATATATGTTATGCCTGTGGGAAAATACCTGTGGGTTATGATTACGAATACCTGAGGGTAAGGGTTTGCGTGTCTGAGGACACTGACTGTTTACTTAGAACATTCACCGAGGTGATGTCTTATATTAAATGGATAAAATGAATATTAAAATGGAAATATAACTGGTAAAGTTAGTTACTTTTGAGTACTGCTTAGTTTATTGAATTTACTACTGCACACTGTTGTTGCATATTTTCACACAGTTGGGCACGAGCCTTTGGTGGGTGCCTACTGGGATTTATTTCTCACACCCTGTTTGGGTCATGTATTCGGCCCAAACAGATTACGTTTCTGCAGGTGTGGATAAGGGTAAGGGTCCCTATAAAGGTACTTGATTGTTGCTGAGGAGTAGGGGAGCATGGGACCGAGCTTAGGATCGCGATGCTGCTGGCTGGTTTGTTTTGTTTTGTTGTTCCTGTACTTTCTATTATATTGTATTGTACTGCTATGTAACATGTTCTGGCTATTTTCTTAGAACTTGAGACATGTTTCATCATTACCTATATGACTGTTGGTTATCTTTTTACTGCGGTTTTTCATTTTAAATGTGTATGGTTTATTTATTCCGCTATTGTTGTATATTTGTATATTTTATTCCACTGTGCTACACTTTGAAAAATGAGGGAATAGTTTTCCCACTATCAGACCTGGGTCCTCGCTGCTAGTCGGTAGCCTCTGGTGTTTGGGGAAATGTGTTTGAGGTCATGTGACCAACTAGGTTCAGGGAACCCGTTGAGTGGCACCTAGGCCCGAGACATTACAATCTAGGCAATGTCCATGCTCACAGAAAGAAAGAAATTAAACTCAATCCCTAACCCCACTCACAATGGTCATGCAAGAAGAAATTAGGGGAAGGATAGAATTGAATAAAAAATATGAAATCCCAACATGAATTTCATTAAAATATAAAATACCTCATATATTCAATCCCTGTTCATCATGCATGCCTAGACATAAAGAAACCACCTACTCATGCTAACCATGAGTGGGTGTAGAAAAAAAGAAATGAAAATCATAAAAAAAGTGGCAAAGCATCAGGCTTCATGGTAGTGCATATCCCAGGCAGACATCCCTTATTGAGGATCCATCCAGAATCCTCTAATGGTGTGACTGAGGGTGTATTTATAGGATATTTGGTCAAAACCCTAGTCACACAATAGATCTCACAAATCTCATTTTTTTTTTCTATTTCTTAATACTGTTACGACATGTAATGAATTTTCACATCATGTAATCCATTTCAACAATGACTTTATCAGATCTTTCCATCTTTGAACTTTCATGACATGTATTTTAGCTACATGACATGTATCTTCTTTTCACAGCATGTAATGACTTCACGGATTGTTTTACTTGACAAATTCTTTTGAAAAATCATGATGTGTAATTTCTTTACATGACATGTAATGCGTTCACTCCAGTTTTTCAGATTTGCATTGGATTCAAAAATCTGGTGTCGCACTACATTACTTTTTCATATATTCATTAAATCCTACCATAAAACAAAAAACAACTCAAATTTATCACAAACTACAAATAATATTGAATTAAATACATAAATTATTACAATAAAAAAATTTAAAATGTATACATGAAATACACTTACCATACATATTCAATTTGAATATTTCTTTTCTAATTCATAGACAATGTTTTCTCTTCCTTCCCAAGAATTACATTTAGAAGAATTAATAGAGGTGGATCTCGATATGACTCAAATGATGAGTTTTCTACTCTAAATATAAGGGATTCTATATCTTCCTCACCAATCATAATTTCCTTCTTTTTACAATATATTTTCACATAATATTTTGAAAACTAGTCCATACTGAGGATTATATCAAATTAAATCATAGGTATGATAACAAGGTCATCAACTAAAGCACATTTATGTGTCATAAAGGGTACGGAATAACACATCTTTATTATAATGATACTTTCCTTAGGAGATTTGATTGAAAATTTCTTTATTAAATCAAAAGGGAAATCTCTAATTTTCTTGGAAAACTAGGAAGATATAAAATAATGCAATGATCCAAAATCAAATAAAATATTGGATAAGTTTTAGGAAATGATTAAAGTACCCACCATCACATCATTAGGAACTTCAACCTTCATAGTTGTGATCGCATAAGACTGGCCTTACTCCCTTGGTATTTTCTAGGGAATGTTTCCTTGACACTTGGAAAATCATTTTTATAGTGTCCCATATCCCTACAATTGTAGCATTGAACATTGGTAGCTTATTTCTTTCCCTTGAAATCTTGAGCATGATGGACTTTCCCACTAAACTTGTAGAAAACTCATTTTTCTTTTAAGCAGGAACTAGGGTGTTTCCTTCCACAAGTATCACACATAGAAAAATTCACTTTTTTATTCTTACCTTTATCCATTATTTCCTCCACCACCCTCTTATTCTCTTGTTTTACTTTAAATTCATAAGACTTAGAGAATTCATTATCTGTCTTAATAACACATGAGACTATATCTTAATATGATGATAAATTTTGTGAGACTAGTGCCCTCGAGAGAAATGGTTTTAAACCATAAAAGAATCAATCAATATTGCTCCTTGGATTACATATGTTATCCATGGCATGCCTCGATAACCTTGTAAAGTTGGATTCATAATTTTTAACATTTTCATCCTCTTTTTTTTTTCAGACTCAAGAATTTCCTCTCCATATCTTCTCATTGTTCTAGAGGAAAATATTTTTCTAGGAAAATTCCCATAAAATACCTCCATTACATATTTTTAATTTCTTGCCCCTTTTTGTGTTTTGAATTAATGACCACCATTGATCTGTATCTCCTGATAGACAATAAATTTCCATGACAACCTTCTCCCTTTTGTTACTTCCCAAAGCAAGAAATATCTTCTCTAGATAACTTATCTACTACTTCCCTATAAATGGGTTTGTAGTCCCATTGAATGATGAAGGCTTTTTTCGCATAAAGCGCTCTAACATTGCTCCTACACATTGTGGATTGAGATAATATATATAGGTAAGGTTATTATTCATAACTTGAGTTAGATGTCACAATATAGTTATAAGTTTCTCAACACCAATCGCATCTCCAGTACCAACATCATTATCTTACATAATAGGGTAATCCATACACAGGATACATATGTTGATACAGTTTCCATTCATTCCACTAGGTACCATTTATAAATAATGTAATACACTAAATTAGGTTATGAATCATAATGTATAATCTTAAACTAGAAAAACACTTAACATAAATTGAAATTTTATGCATAGATAATCTCATAATCATAAACATGGTTTCTTTGGGGAAATATTTACTTTTAAATCCTTCATAATGGTTTATAAATAAAATATGAATTATCCTAAGAATATTCCCTAGGATAATCAAACTAGGTGTGCAGTAAGGCCCATTCTCATGTACTGGGTTGCCCTGAGTCAGGCTCGGGACACCTTGTTGGAGTTGTTACCCCTAGGTATATCTGTACCAGAACCACGTCCACTTGTAGTATCTATATATGAATGTATTTATATGAAACCCACATAATATCTACCTTACCAAAATTCTAGGATGTTCTTTTATTCTTATACTCAAAGAATATCTTAGGATTATATTATCTAATCTATGTTATCTAAACATAGTTTCCAAGGTTTCTACTAAACTTTATCTAATACCAACTATAAAGACCCCGACCCCAGTTGCCTAGAGCTGGTGCCTTACTTTATTACATTGGTATAATAAATAAGGAATTCAAATATCAAAGAAATTAATAGTTTAGTAGTTTTAGAAAACTAGATACAAACATAAGTTTTAAATTACAACTTGAAAAGAAAAATAACAAAGCAACTCTATTGGAAATGTCCATAAATCCTAGATTATCACTTCAAGTCATTCATAATATATATCTTCATATCCCGAGGAAAAATAAAATGTAAGAAAGGGGTGAGCTCAGATGATTAGTAAAGATAAGTAATATAGAGGAATCTAATATAAACAATAAGGCATGGTGAATGAATAAAAACACATTACATTAGAAAATAATCTTGAACATGATATGGAAAGAATAAAAACTGAATAAATAATGCCATATAAATAATCACATGAGAAATAAGATTAACCATGAATATTCTACTAGTCGAATATTTACATGGATAATCAATTAATAATATCATAATGAGGGAATTCATATGCTGAACATCTGAAACATACCATCAAGGCCTTGTCCAAGACATCTGAAATGATTATGGTCTCAACTAAAACCATATCTGAAAATGGGCTAGGCCTCAACCAAGTGCATATATGTTTTTTATCATGAGAACTACTGATGCATTGAGGGGATATAACGGTCCCCACATACTACTTTATAAGTCCAATAAATTCCTCATATGAATGTATTTAAACATAAATAACATATATATATGAAATTTAAATAACTTTCCCCAATATGTAAATATAATCACTAACCATTCTCAGTAACATGGTGAATGGTATCAAGATAGCACATCCACAATCAAACTGATCATAAAACATTTAATAACATATGGTAGATGATAATAATAGGAGGTAAATATCAATAAATCATAAAATTAAATAGATGTGATGAAATAGATGAAAATACTGTAATAAAATCATCATTGAATTCTGGAGAGAAATACCCCTTTTACATTGCAAAGAAGAGTTTTTTTTGGGAAAAAATCATTTGTATTTGTCATAATTGTTTGTATAAAACCAGAAATGAAAAAAATATTTTTTCATGAAAAAATTAGTGTTTTTAGAAAAATAATGGAGTCTTAATACATATTATGTTTGGTTCATGAAAAGGGGTAGGAAATTGAGATGTTCCCTTTAATTGAACTTGAGAAGAATTGAGAAGGGAACCTTGTAAAACATGTAATTACCATAAATGAAAGATGAAATGATCTGGATACATAATTTTTAAATTTATAAAAAAATTTTATAAGAATTATATAAAAATAACTAATAATTAAATTGGTGTATAGAATAATAAATAATAACCCGAATGAAAATGGAGGTTCAGGAAGAAAACCCTTACCTTATATCTGAAAGTGATATACACTTGTACTTAACATCCTAGATAATGAATTTTGATTCATTAATAAATTAATTAAGAACATTTTATACATAAATTTTGTTCATTATGGTTTTATTAAGTTCATTTATGTCCTTTTGTAGAGTTATAGAGCTTAATTTCATCATTCATGAGCATTCGTTTTCTTGGTTTTCATGATCGGTTTGTTTGTTTATAAGTAATGAAGTTCATGTAAAATGAGTATAATTATCTAGAATTGGAATTATATGTTATTAATTAACATAAATAAGATTTAATATTATTATATATTATTTTGATTCCAGATATGTGGATGATTCATTATATAGAACTTCAATGATAATCATTTAGATCATTTTGGCGGTGTTTCGATTGACACAAAATAGTTTTGTCTTATTAATTAATATCACACACATATATATATACTGGTTCCAAAATACCAAATAACTTGTAATATGTATAATAAAATATGTTTTAACCATAATTGTGGTTTTATGACCAGATGTGAAGGAGTTAATAGAAAATGAAAATGCATCATCCACGATGTACGTAAATTGACACATCACAAGCGATGTTTTCTTTTATAGAATAATAGAGAGAGAGAGAAAGGAGTTTGATGGTGGATATTTTATTAACATGATAAAATTATAATATAAAAATTATACTGGAGTTATCATGTCTCTTTGTATAGGGTATTTGAGGGAAGGATAAGAAAATAAAAGAAATTGAAAAGAAAATAAAAGAAAAAAAATGATTTTTACCTCTTGAATTCTACTCCTTAAGAAACTCATTAAGGGGATTGGTTTTGGTATTTTGTTAAGACCAAAGGATCTTAGAAGTGGGGGAGGTTCTTGGTCATAAATTTTACAAGGCTCAAATCTTGGAAGGTGTGAGGAGAAGGGGAAGTGAGGGGTGGTATTTATAGTGGAGAAGATGGGTGTTTTTTGAATATTTTATTCATTTGTTTATTATTTTGGATCAAGACTATGAATAGTTTGATAATTATAATAAAATATATTAAAATAATAAAGGTGAGTTTTATATTATGTTTTTTACATTATTTGTGGGTAAATAAATAGTATTTTTAACTTATAATGTATTTATACCGTAAATTACTGCATTTTACTATTCACTAAAAAATCAAACATTTCAGAAAAATCCCAAAAATCCACCCTAACCATTTTCAATGTTTAGAATTAAAAAAATAAACTCCATTTTATAAAAATAATAATCTAAATTTGTGAAATTTAATTTTTAATTAAAATCACCATTTACTCGAAAAATATAGATTTTAAAATTATAACTGATTTTATAATAGTTTGAAAAATTAACTAAGGTATCATAAAATTATTTTAAAATAATAAGACAAAAAATATTAATTTTTGAATTCATTTTATGAAAATAAAATTTCTTTTAAATCATTTTATTAAATAAAAAATTGAAATTAAATATTTATAAATTATAAAAATACCAACGCTTAATTAATAAATTTTAAAATATTTATTTACTTATACTATGATATAATTATATCATACTTTCATTTATAAGATGTCTAAATTTTATTTATACTTTCATGGGTGAGGTTAGTATTCATTTGGTTAGTTTACTATTCGTAAGGTTTATATTACTATTACTAAGGCCAAGTTACTATTTAATTGGTATATGATCCTTAACTTATAAAAATACCTCTTATTTCATTCATTATTTATTTATAAAGTTTTTATTGTGTTCTATAAGTGATTTTATGTGATTTAAACTATATGAAATAATTATAAGAAGGAAAATTTCATTGATAGAATTCTAGGTCGTTAAAGTTTGACCTCGCAGGGTTAGATCCAAGGTATTGAAGACTAAGGCATCCTCGTCATGTCCCAGTAAAATCTCTATGGAAACTCGGTTAGACTTGGAATGAGGTCCAAGGAGCATGTAAACAGACCATGTTCATTGTGAGCCCAAGCACGCCAGATGTAAGGGGCAGGAAGGCCCAAGGCATCCTGTCAAGCCATGAAGGGATGAATCCAAGGGGTAACAAGACCTAAGACATCCTGTTAGACCACAAAGGGCTGAATCCAAGGTATAGATGACCAAGGTATTCTGTTAGACCATAAAGGGCCGAATCCAAGGTATAGAAGACTAAGGCATCATATCATACCACTAAGGGATGAATACAAGGTATAAAATACCAAGGCATCTTGTGAGATCATAAAAGGATGGATCTAAGGTTTAGAAGACCAAGGCATCCTATCAGACCACGAAGGGCTGAATCCAAGGCATGGAAGACCAAGACATCCACTACCATAAATATGTAAGACACAACAGCCATATTCCAATAAGTATTTATTGGAATCCTTGAAAATATAACAATTAAACTTGAGTCTCAATAGTGAGATCCTAGGAAGCACGTCTGGGCGTCCCCAAAACAACCAGGCTCATAAGTTGAATCCCAGGAAGTACCTCTGGGCATCCTTGACCAAAACGCATCACGTCGGGCTCAACATCCACTAATTAGGAAACACCTCTGGTAATCATATCTGCAACAACAATGAACATGTAAAAAGAACAAAAAATAGTGAGGGTGCTCGAACAACTCAACCCACCACTACTGCCATAGACCCTCAAGCTTACCCATTCAGTGTGAGTTCCAAGGTGACACCCACTAACAACTCTACCCAAACCCAACATACTTGCTTAGGTTTGGTCAAAAATTAGGGTAGCCACTGGTTCCCTCAAATAAGAACACATAATTGGAATACTACTTGGTATCCTCGAGGTCTACACATAAGTGAAGACATCCTACTCGGGATCCTTAAAAGTTAGTAAAAAAGGCATACAACACAAGATCTTTAGAGAAGTACATAGAAAAGGCATCCTACAAAAGACCCTTAGTGATAGTAAGATAAGGATGCATCATACACAAGATCCTCTAGTCAAAACATGAATAAAGGCATCTGACAAGGGATCCTCAGAAGAAACTTTACTTGTGGCCTCTCAAGTCAAAAGGTCACATATCACATGGGAGACATTCTTAAAGGAAAGATGCAAGCACATATTATGGGAGATGGACCATGGCCCATATTAGATCGAAATCTCAAACTCTGTTGGTTCAAGCACCCAACCTATCATTCCCATTTCAAGTCTCTCTCTTAGGAGATAACTGAATTCAATTATCAGAGGAAGAACCTATCCATTAAGAAATTCCTGAGATAGAACCTAGAATCCCTAAAGACACCTAATGTGTCTTACCATTGTGATTCACATGGAAAACTACTCAAAATGGACTACTATTATATCTAAATATGACTCTGAGGCATAAAATAGGAAAATACCCTCAAAGGGTAGAAAAATAGAAGTACATGGCATGTAAATACCATACACGACATTTACCCTTAAGGCCCCACCTAGGAATGTACCTCTGCCTGTACTTGGAATATAAAATACCAAGTACACAATGTGTTGGCCCTGTACACAGTGTTTACCATACACAGGGTACCTTCCTGTGTACCTCACAAGGCCTGACCATGTATATCACATGGACATGTACATATACATGGTGTGCGACTCACATAGGGCCTAGTTGTGTACTCCACACAACATGTGCCCCTTTACATGGGCAGCCTGGCTGGGTACTCGACTACATAACCAAGTCCCTGTACATGTCATGTATGACCCATACACGGTGTGTACTACAATTTTTTTGTCTTACCCAAAAAGTAATAACACACAATATTTTTTATCTAAACCACACATCATGTACACAAGTTTTCCTGAATAGAAAACCCCCAAAATGCCTGAAACCCATGTTTCCCCCCCTAAACAATAGATCAAACCACAATGGGTCATAAATAAGAAATAACATGGGATTAAAACTTGAAAATGTTGAATTTATGAGGATATATGGAAAAAACTCAAAAGAACTACCTTTTGGCGGAATCTGCTGAATTCTCCTTTTTCTATGGCCTATGGATATCGCACGATTATTTGATGCATCCCGAGCTCCATGGCGTACCTCCTTCCTCCTCCCCCTATCTCTCACTAACCCTCTCTCATTTAATCTCTCAGTCATGCGAAGGGTAAAATACAAGGGGCGTGTATGAGAATTCATAGGGGAGAAATAGAATAAAAGAAAAGAAGAAAAGAAAAAGGAAGAAAAGAAAAGAAAAAGGAAGAAAAGAAAAGAAAAAGAAAAAGGGGCCTGAGCTGGCCCTAGTGCCCAACATGATTTTTTCCCCACTTAGAAAAAACTCTCCATTTAGGACTCAATAGTAGAGACAAAATCTCAATACGATTCTTTTTTTAGAATATATTTCCAAACAAACCTATGTGAATAATTTAATATTTATTTAATTAAATATTAAATATTAATTATTCCGCCAATATTCAAAAGGCTCAGATTTCCATCAAACTCATATCTTATTGTAAACAAACTATTACAGTACCAATGGAGTGATTGAAAAAATTATCCAAGATCCTCTACTAGGGTAAAAAGACTATTTTACTCCTTAAAAGAATCCGAAGGCAGAAATTCAAATTTCTGCTCAAAACTCCATTATGAGAAAACACGAGTCCTTACAGATTTGATAGATTTAGTCAGTATTGAATTTATGGAAAATATTTTGGATTATTTTGGATGTTGATTGGAAAATATATAGATCACTTTGAAGACCCTTTTATGGGTGACTCCTAGATATTTTACTTGGAGAAAGTCAATTAGTATTTGTGGAAAAAATCATAGATTAATTCTAGAAAAAATCATAACAAAAGTCAATGGTGATATTTTGGTCAAGATTTTACATTAATAAGAGGTAATTTTTCATAGAATTTTACTTTAGTTAATCCTTGACCATTTTGAAGATTTAACTTGATGAAAGAAAAGATAGAGAATGTTTATTCATGCTTTATGGATCAATCTTTGAAGAATATTTATTTAGTCAAAGTCAAGAAGATTGATTAGTATGGAATAATTGAATATCTAGTCAAAGATGGAATATATTTACTAATTTTTTTTGTTAGAGATATTATTTGTGGATAAAATAGATGATATGGATATTTTTAAAAGGTGGAGAACACTACCTAGAGACAAATCAACCACTGAGGGATTGATGACTTGGGAGGAACTACCCAACATCAACCACTTGAAGCTACTTATATAGGATTTCATTTTCTTTATTTTTTTTCATTGTGTAATTTTGGGATTTGTATGATGGATGTATCTTCACAATTCATGAAATTGTTTCATTATTTACTCAATATTTTCTTAGTCCCTTTAGTTATATTTCCCATTTCATGATGTCTAGATCATTCATGGATGATGATCATTTAATTATTAATGTCTGACTTCATAGAAGAGGGAAAGATAGATATAAATGGATGTGTATGACATGTTTTAAAATTATTCTTTACTGATGAGTTTTTTCTTATTAATTAGTATCACATTGAGATTAATTAATATTTCATTCCTTGTTTCCAAGATAGAGTGACATAAATTAAGGGACAAATCCAAATGTGTTAAGGATAAATGGGATTGTGAGAGACAAACTTATTATTTATTTTTCTTTGAGATAAATCATAATTCACCTAAACCTTATTGGATTACATTGGCCATAATAATTACACCGACTTATGCAGTATTAATAAACACTGACCATGTGGGATTAATTACCTTTAAAGAGTCTCATAATTGATTAATTTTATTAATATCATGAGTGAGGTTAAATAATTTTCTTTAAAGAAAAAACATCCTTGGAATTTTATCCCCCTTATTCTTTCTCTCCATTGACAGTTATTTTATTATCTCACCAATATATTTTAACTTAATTTAGTTTAGATTTCAATTCACATTCTTAAAATGTTTGTAAATATTTAATAATTGGTTTAGGGATTGTAACTGGGATTCATTGTTCCTTATAGGATCAACCTCATACCTACACTATACTATGCCTTTGGAGTTTGAGTTAGTTTGAGAAAAAAAATTAAAATTTTTTCTGATACGATAAGTAATGACACTCGTGGTTGGTCAAGTTTTTAGCATCATTTATAGGGAATAAGAAAATTAGTAGCTATCAAAGAATATATTGATTATATCAAAGTCTTATCTTAACCCATATATATTTTTGATTTTATAATTATTAATTTTTGTTACTTTTTTTTCTTTGCATATTTATGATTGTGGTTACATATTATAATAATGAATTCCTATATTCGCTTGGCTTTATAACTAAATCTCCTTAGTCAAAAAATATCTATACTTAAAGGGAGAATTCAATATCAAATATGGGGCCCCAAAATCATACCATGATGAAATTTATGAGTAATACCCAAGCATTAAAGAAGAATATCTTGATTTTATGGAGAAAAAATTCAAATAAGGGTATGAACTCCTAGAAAAAGTGGCAAAGGAGTTAGCTGAATCAAAATATTTCATCGAAGATGAAGCCAAAATTAAGGTTGAACCAGAAGAGAGATTTGATGGTGATACTGAGTTTATAACAAAATCTAAGGAGTATTCAAATGATGATATTTACATTAATATAGAATCTGGGATGGAAGGCACACCTATACATGATGAAATTGAAGAAGAGAAAATTTTAGAGAAAGAAAAATAAGAATATAATAGAGAAGAGGAGAAGAAAACTGCTAATTTGGAGAGATACATTAAAGAATTTTAAGAAGTTTAGTAAAAATAAGTGGTGAATGGAGAGTATTATAAAGTTTGGTTAGTCTATAAATTACCTTTTCACTCTTTTATACTTTCTAAATTCTTTTTTACCCCTGAAGGAAGTGTCAAGATGTAATCAAGGAAAATAAAGAGAATAACCACTCTAAATGAAAATAATTTCAAATCATGGTTAAATCTTGATTGAGTGACTTCTTTCCATACTCATATTACATGGAATAATGAGGTATGGTCAATCACTTCTGGAAGGAAAAATGATTTTTTTATTTCTTTCTCAGGATTTAGTTTTAGCAACTCTTTTAGTAGCCAAGGCTCACTCCCTAATATTTTTTCACTTTAATGAAATGGGCCTTTTAATTTAATTAGTTATTGTGATTTTATAGTTTGAAAGGAAGGAGTACCCTTGAAGAAAGAATAAAAATAGAAAACACTCCAACAAAGTGAAAGTATTTCAATGTAGTCTATTCAATCCATATACTAAGGAAAAGAAGTGGTATAAACTAGGAAAAAATTCCAATTGATCCATTCTTTTGCTGAAAATTCATTTTAATTCATCAATATCTCTCTCACTTTAGTCAAGCATTGGGGATAATTTTTAATTTAATTGTGAGGGAGGGATACTGGGACCCAATTTTTGATATTTTACTCTTGACTTCTCTAAGATACATCATTAATTAGGAAAAATATTTTGACACATTGGAAACATTTGATTATTCATGATTATAAATGATATACATAGGTGATGTAATGACCCAGACTTTTTAAATGATAATGTTTTTCTAAATAAATGTGTATTATATTATTTTATATAGTATTATTTAGTAAAAAATATATAGAAACTAATAATACTTTATTTGATTAATAAAAATC
The DNA here is from genome assembly GCA_963277665.1 of Viscum album. NCBI lineage: Eukaryota > Viridiplantae > Streptophyta > Magnoliopsida > Santalales > Viscaceae > Viscum > Viscum album. The sequence goes on from OY728161.1 coordinate 1,882,027,846, forward strand.
ATTACAATAGTCTGTAATTAAACCTATTAAAATTATAAATATTATAAGGGGACAAAAAACAAAAAATAGAAAAACTACAATGGGAAAATCTGGATCACCCTGATAAGCTAGAATCATCCATCCCATGAACAACACTGAAAAAGAAATAAAATTTTATTAAAAAAATCAACATTATAGAAAATTAAAACATAGAATCTTGAGAGAAATTGTAGTGAATATGAATTATAGAATGAAGTAGTATTTATAGGAGGAAATGTAACTGTTGGAATAGTAACCTGACCATTGATAATAGTAACCTGACCATTGGAATAGTAATTTTACCTCAAAATAATGAAATTTAATATAAATAAGTAAATATAAATACTATAATTAGAAACAATAAATATCAATATTAGAAAATTCAAAGAAAATATAATCACTATTTTAATTAACTATATTTTAAGCTATTTCATAAAAATCATAATTTTTACATTATAAATTAAAATAACCTATGTTATAAATTAATTTGATAAAAATAATTTCATTTTTTGAAACCATTATGTCAAAATTGTGTAAGGTTTATTTTTTGGTAATTTTCTGAAAGACTTCATGTTTTAGGTGAATAGATATAGTTTTTTCCGTAACCGGTGTATCTTGAATTACATAATTCCTGATGTAAAAATGTAATAAATTTTTTTAGAAATGGTGGCTTGACCAAAGAATATTTAATTAGGTAAATAAGTCATTAAAATATAATAAACATGTTTTCCAAACCTAAAAATTACCTTTGAAAGTCTAAAGTATTCATAAAAAAATAATTTTCTCATTTTCCCACTTTACTTTTTAATAAACTATAGAATTAAAATTATAAGGGGATTTAAATTCCTAAAACCACTATATTTTATTTATTTATGATTCATTATTTCATAAGTATCACTATTACAAGGTTTAACTTGGATATAGTATTTTACTCAATATTTTAACTTAAAAATACCCCTCTCCTAAGTATAAATAATCCCTCTCTCTCCACTTAGAAAACCACTCCTCACTCACTTAACAAAGACCAATATCAATCCAAATACTCTATATTAATACCTTATAAACCTTAGGTATGTTTTGAAGTAAACCAAATCCATTCCTCATGGAAGTCTAGTGCCGTACAAGAGAAGTAACACCGAGAAAAGAGTAATTTTTTATCAACTATCCTCTTATTTTCATCCTCTTTTTTTCCCAATTGATTAAAAAAAATATTATAAGATTAATTAAGAATTATGTTAAAATTATATTAATTATGTTAACCTACTATAAAAATTATATTTTTTAAGTATTTATATTTTATACATATGTTTCTCCTTCTTTGGACAATGTTCCTGATAATGGTCGATTAACCGCCAATGAGGATGTTTCCAAATTCATTACATATCCCCAACCTTATGGATGGTTATAATAAATTACTTGTGATATATAAATGTGTAAATATATGTATTTTATTCTTCTAGAATTAATTCTACTTATGTATAAATAAACTTTAAAAAATAGAGAAAACGAAGAAAAACGGGAAATTTTTAAGGAAAACATGATATCAAAACGTTTTCCATTCAACCGAGGGAATTAAGAAATATAATCCAATGATTTTTATTTATAAATAGTGAAAAATGGAAATAATTCACTAATAGTTCAATGTTTTAATAAACCTATGTTTATTTTTTAGGAGGCGTAAAAGTGATGAAATAAAGCGGGATTTAAGGTAAGGGGATTTTCAAACCAACTCCTTTTTCTTTGGGTTATCCACATTTCTCATAATTTTCAGTATGTATATACACCTAATATTACTTCAATATTCATCCACTATTCTCCCTTTTAATTTCATGTATATACATGTTTTCTTCCTTGCCAAAATGAATTTTAGCCAAATACAATTTTTTTAAAAAGAATTTTCTTTCCAAAACACATACTTGACTCATCTTGGGTTGTTTTTTATTCACTAAAGAATGATAATGTTTATGCCAAATAATTTTTCACTTATTCATTAAGTAACCCTAAAGTTTATTCATTAAAGTATGATACATGAAATCCATATGAAACTAATTTATTTCCATGGGTTATTTCATGACTATGATTGTTATACGTTCTATGTGGCATGCATGATTATGGGCATTTATGATTTGACAGGTGGGACTGAAATTATATATCCCTCCAATGAGTTGGGTAATGTGATATATCTCATGAAAATATTTTTATTATTCATGAACATGATGCTAAATTTATTCACAATTATGATGTTATGATTTATATACATATGTTTTGCATGGACATGATGCTAGCTTTGTTCACAACCATGTGATGTATTTGACCACTATATTATGATGTTTCATTATTATGCATATACCACATTCCACATCTTTATCAAATGATTCCCTCATGATGTTTATGATGATCTTATGATATGATGATATTGGTTATGATCACCCATATACTATTAATTCATGTCCCTTATTCCTCTCCTTGCTGGGCTTTCAGCTCACTCCTTTCTTTGATGTATATCCTCAGGTGACTACATGTACTAAGGAGATATTAAAATATTTATAAGGATAAAGAATAATAATATAAATAATTTTTAATTTTTCTTATGTACAGTTGGTGTATAAGCCTAATTTTCCCAAGACACTAAACCCTTGATCCTAGATTTGTATCAGTATTATGTTGTTTATCTTAAAAATGATGTAATATTCATGTAAGAAAATATAGTCACTATAGTTGGTATCAAAGCTATGGTTTAGTTAATTTGAGAATTAGTATTATATAACATTAGTGTCAACCCTCAGGATAAGTATAAGTATAGGTAAACATCCTAGAATCTTTGTTTTAGAAGAAGGATAAATAAAGGAATCCCATAAGATATGATTTTAGATTTTATTTTCACATAGAAATAAATTATTTATTCATGATTTATTGAATTACATTTTTTTCAAACCTTTTCTATTTTATAAAATAACGGGAACCGGGAGAAACCAGACTAACAACCTATGCGAGGGATAATGCAATGATTATCTAAACAACATTACTAATGAGATGAGACATGGAGTTCAAAATTTCTTGGCAATGCTTACCCAACTATATCAGGCTATGTACAATAACCTAAACCACATGAAATTTCCACCTTCACCTAAAAAGGAGTAACTAGCTATCAATTCCTTTTTTGTGGAAATAATGGATATTGTGATCCAATTTTCATGGAATAGTGAGTTAACTCAAAGGATAAGATATTTTCTATAGTCCTATGTTGTGAGAAGGATAAAGTGTCTCTGGATATTTATCGATTAGATAGAAAGGCTGATAAATTTTTGGATTTAATAAAAAATACAAATATGAAGGATGAAACAAAAGAAATAGTTTGGGAATACTTTAGGAAGTTATTCCTTAATACTTATATCCCATAAAATATTTGAAAAAATATAAAGAGGTAATTCCTAGAGATTAAGGAAAAGGTGGGTGAATATGTCACGGATTACGAGGAAACATTCACAACTCTTAAAAGATACACCTTTGGTTTTGTTTTTAACAATGATAGAAAAATAAATATTTTCTTTAGTGGTTTAAAACCACACCATTGAAAGGCTCTATCTATCCGAGACATTGGGAGTTATGAATAAGTATTTTGATGTACTCTCAAAGTAGAGATGGAGTTTGTCAAATGATCCCATGGTTATGAATATAAGTAGAGAAAAATGGAGTTTCAAGATGGTGGGTCAAATGAAAAAGGAGGAAAGATGATCCAACCACCCACATGTCAAAAATGTGGGATGAAGAATCATGGGAATTTCCTTAAAGGAATGGGGATGCACTTCAAGTGCAAGAGATAAATCCACTAGGCTCTTGAATGTCGAAGGTATATAAAGAATATGACAAACATGATAGAGTAAAGTAAGGTACATACTAATGCACCACACATTGTTCAATGATTCAACTATAGAGATCAAGGAAACTATGAAAGCTAGTACACTAAACCACGAGTCCTTAAGGGTAATTAACGTTAGTAACCACCAAAGCCAAATAATTAAGGGAAATCTTGTGCCATCATCACTATTGATGTGGAGTGTGAAAACAAATTCGTACAAGGTATAATTCATATTCACTCAAGAATGGATTTTTTTTATTTGATTCTGGTTATACACATTCCTTTATATTATACAAGTTTTCTAGAATTGTTGAATTGAAGCCTTGATACCTTTAAGTATAGATATCTATAAAAACACACAGTGGTGTGATCATTTCAACCCAAGTGTTGGACTCTAATACTATTAGAATTTGTGGGAATATTATTCAATGCTATACTAGTCATGGATAAAATCTCATTATAAAGAGTTCACATCAAATGTCTAGAAAATAAAATCTCTTTTTATATTCCGAACTATCCCATGATCCTATATAAATTCAAGGAAGACCATGAATCTACTTTTAAGAACCCATAAACGATGTGGGTGATGATACCCTATAGATAAGAATACCTTTAACAAATGGTTGAGTCATAGGACAACATCAAACTTGAGGAAATGACTATTTTGAGGGAATACAATAATGTATTTCTCAAAGAGTCACCTAGAATTTCACCAAATTGCAAGGTATATTTATCAATAGAGCTCATACCGGGCGCTACTCATATCTCAAAATTCACCTATAGGATAACCCTTATTGAGCTGGAGGTTTTAAATAATCAGCTGCAAGATCATTTTGACAAAGGGATCATATGCCCTAGTGCATCTCCTTGGGGTGCACCAATGCTCTTTGTAAAGAAGAAGGATGAATCAATATGGATGTGTATATATTATCGAGAGATAAAAAAGATCACTATAAAGGAAAAGTATACCCTTCTAAGGATTGATAACTTGTTTAATCAACTATAAGGACATCATTACTTCTCAAAGGTGGATCTTCATTTTGGATATCATCAGCTAAAGGTGAAGATGAAAGATATTTAGAAGACTGCTTTCCATATAAGGTATGGGTACTATGAGTTCATAGTGACACCCTTATGAGTTACTAATGCCTCTAAAGTATTCATGGATTTTATGAGTAGAGTATTTAGAGACTATATAGACAAATTTGTGGTAGTATTTATCAATTATATTATCATTTACTCAAAGATCATGGAGGAAAATGAAGAACATATAAGGATTGTACTGACAACATTAAGGAAGGAGAAAATATACACTAAGTTCAGAAAATGTGACTTTTGGATACAGCAAGTCACATTATTGGGGTATGTGATCACAAGTTAGGGAATTTCTATAGACCCTTCAAATACAAAAGCAATTGAGGAATGACCTAGATCCACTAGTGTCACAAAAATACATAGTTTTCTTGGTTTAGCAGGGTATTACTAACGTTTTGTGAAAAATTTCTCACATTTTTTTATTCCACTAACTATGTTAACATGAAAAAGGGTAAAATATGTTTAGATAGAGGAATGTGAGGAAAGATTTAATGAACTCAATAAAAGTATAATCAGTGCACTTGTACTCACACTACAAATAAATGGAGAAGGTTTTGTGACATACAATGATTCTTTGAAGAAATAATTGGGTTGTGTAATCATATAGAATGATAAAGTGATAGCCTATGTCACACAATAATTGAGTATCCATGATAAGAACTACCCAACACATGATATGGAGATATCAATTGTGATTTTCACTTTGAATATTTTGCAGAACTACCTCTATGGTGAGAAGTGAGACATATATACCAATCACTATAGTCTAAATTATATATTCATATACAATGATCCCAACATTCATCAAAGAAGATGGTTAGATTTAATCATGGACTATGATTTCACTATTCAATACCATCTACGAAATGTGAACAAGGTAGATGATGATCTTAATAGAAAAGAACCTATAACTTTATCCATGATGTGGATTGAGAAAGACCCCATCTTCATGGATATGAAAATTATGGATCTAGAAATCATAATGACATGTAAAATATCCTACCTTTCCCAAATTATTTCCAAACTATCTATCCAATATAATATCAAGGATGCACAAAGAGATGATCTGGATCTTTAAAAATGGTAAAATGTAGTGAAGAAAGGGAAGCTTCATGAGTTACAAATTAATGAAGATGGTTTCATTTAGTTTGGAACTAGTATTTATGTTCCTTAATCACATAAAATAAAGAAGGAGCTATTGGATAATTCATATAAATCATCTTTCCCCATCCATCTTGGAATCATCAAGATGTATCATGATCTCTTAGGGAACTTCTAGTGGGACAACATCAAGAAAGAGATCATTGATTACACCTCAAAATTATTAGTATGTTAGTAAGTTAAAACAGAGTTAAAAAAGTCTAAGGGGATGATTCAACCATTGCCTATACCCATATGGAAAAGGGAGAACATCACCATGTAATTTTTCACTACTCTCACGAAGACATACAATGGAAACAATACAATATGGGTTGTGGTGTATTGACTCACCAAGACTACTCAATTCATCACTATTCAGGAAGAATTATCACTGGAATAACATGACAAGATATACATAAAGAAATTTGTGAGGCTATTTAGGGAACCACTTTCAATCATCTCTAATCATGATCCAAGTTTCACTTCTAAATTCTTGAGAAGTATTCAGCATGATTTGAATAATGAATTGGATTTTAACATGGAATATCACCCTCAAAATGATGTCCAATCTAAAAGGACTATTCATACACTTAAGGATATGTTGAGATCCCACTCAAGGGAATTTAAAGGAATATGGGATCAACATCTCCCATTAGTTGAGTTCTCATACAACAAAAAATCTCACTTGAGTATTCAAATGGCTCTATATGAAGCTCTATATCCGAAGCAATGTAGATTTACTACTTGTTGGGATAAATTTAGAGAATGAAAGATATTTTTACCTAATATTGTGCAAGAGATTACATATAAGGTTTAATCCATCCAATAACATATAAAATCTATTTAGAGTTGGCATAAGAGCTATGTGAAAAACTATTAAAGAGACTTGGAGTTTGAGGTTAGAGACAAAATTTTCCTTCAAATATCACTATGGAAGTGATTCATGTGGTTCGAAAAGAAAGAGAAGCTTAGCCTTAGGTACATTGACCTCTTTTAGATCCTTGATCTCATAGGAGTAGTGGAATATAGGCTTTCACTTCCACCAAATATGGATCATGTTCATGATGTGTTTCACATATCTCACATGAGGAAGTACATACCCATCCCTTACATGTATTGAATCCAATGGTGGTACAACTAGATAATGACCTCTTGTATAAGGAGCAATTAGTGAAGATCTTGGACCACAAAGTCAAGTTTCTATGCAACAAGAAAACTCACCTTGTCAAAGTGTTGTAGAGGGACCATAAATATAAAGAGGAAGAATGGGAACTAGAGGAAATAATGAAAAATAAGTACCATCATCTATTCTAAACCAAGAATATGAGTTTAAATTTTAGGGATAAAATTTCTAAAATAGGGAAGAATATAATGATCTAGAATTTTTAAATGATAATGGTTTCCTAAATAAATGTGTATTATATTATATTATATTGTATTATGTATACACAACACTTATAGAAAACAATAATAATTTATTTTTTAATAAAAATCATTACATTAGTCATAAATTAAAACCATTATAATTCCAAATATTATATGGGTACAAAAAATAGAAAATAGAAAATAGAAAAACTAAAATGGGAAAATTTGGATCGCCCCAATTGGTGAGAATCATCCCTCCCATGAACAACACTATAGAAAAGAAACATAATATTATTAAACCAATCGACATGATAGAAAATGGAAATATAAAACCTTGAGAGAAATTGAGGTGAATAATGAATGATGGAATGAAGTATTATTTATAAGAGGAAATGTGACTATTGGAATAGTAATGTGACTATTAGAATAGTAACCTGACCATTGAGAATAATAACCCAGCTGTTTGTAATAGTAACATGATCATTGGAATAGTAATTTAGCCTAAAAATAATGAAATGTAATATAAATAAGTATATATAAATATTATAATACCAAAAAATAAATATAAAGATTAAAAAACTCACAGAAAATATAAGCATATTTTTAATAAACCGTATTTTAAGTTATTTAATAAAAATCATAATTTTTATATTAAAAATTAAAATAATCTATGTTAGAAAATTAATTTGATAAAATTAATTTCAATTTTTAAATCATCATATTGAAATTTTCCAAGGATTATTTTTTTGGTAATTCTCTAAAATACTTCAATTTTCAGGTGAATAGTAAAAATACAATTTTTTCCGTAACCGGTGTATATTGAATTACATCATCCATGATGTAATAATTAACTAATAATTTATATAAATGGTGTCTTAAAAAAACATATTTAATTTTATAAATTATTCACTATAATACAATATGCATTTTTTCCAAACCTAAAAATTACTTTCCAAAGTCTAAATTCAAAAGTATTACTTTAAAAAACAATTTTCTCATTTTTCCACTTTACTTTTTAATAAACTATTGAACTAAAATTATAAAGGTGATTAAATTCCTAAAACATTTATATTTTATTTATTTATGATTAATTATGTAAAAAATATCACTATTAAAAGGTTTACCTTGGATATAATACTTTATTCAATATTTTAACTCAAAATACTCCTCTCCTCAAGTATAAATAACCCCTATCCATTCCCTTATAAAACCAATCATACCTCACTCACCAAAGAAAAATATCTTCCAAAATATAATATATTAATCCCTTATAAACCTTAGGTATGTGATGATGTAAACTAAATCTATTCATCAGGGAATTCTAGTTCTGTATAAGAGAAGCAACACCGAGAAAAGAGTAAGTTTTTATCAAATCTTACATTGTTTTCCTACCTCCCCTCTTTTATTTTTTCCCAATTACTTTCAAAACCAAATATTCTAAAAATAATTAGGTGGTATTTTAACATTATATTAATTATGTTTATCTACTATAAAAATTATATTTTTGTAGTATTTATATTTTATACCTCTCTTTCTCCTCCTTTGGACATCGTTCCTGATAACAGTTGGTTAACCACCAATGAGGATGTTTCCAACTTTATTCCTTATAACCAAACTCATGGATGGTTATAATAAATTACTTGTTATATATAAAAGTGTAAATATATTTATTTTATTCTTTTATAATTAATTATACTTATTTATAAATGACCTTGAACAAAAATAGTGAAAACAATGTAAAATGGTAAATTTTTAAGGAAAACATGATATCAAAACATTTTTCATTTTTCTGAGGGAATTAAGAAATATAATCCAATGATTATAATTTATAAATAGTAAACAAATGGAAATAATTTACCTCTAGTTAAATGTTTTAATAAACCAAACTTTATTATTTACTAGGTGTAAAAACGATTAAATAAAGCGGGATTTAAGGTAAGAGGATTCTCAAACCCCACTCATTTTTCTTTGGGTTATTCATATTACTCATAATTTTAAGTATGAATATTCCCCTAATATTCCTTAAATATTATTTCACCATTCTTATCTTCTTTTTTGGGATATATATTTTTTCTTCCTTTCCAAAATGTTTTTTAATCCAAATACAAAATTTTTTCAAAATGATTTTTCTTTCACAACAGAAATTTCTTATAATTGCGATAGTGAATTTATGATGGATTCTCATTGAAAATGAATTTTTGAGACGAGTGTCCATAAAAAATATCTCTCCATGGAATAAGGTATCAAAAATATAATTATTTGTGACGATCCATCGCAGAAAACCTTTTTTTTGTGATGAATATACAGTCCTTTTCAAAAAAAGCCCGACATATTATTTATAACCCTTTTGCGATGATCTATCGCAAAACCCTTTTGCATTGGATAAGTAATCCATCACAAATAACCTTTAAAAAAAGAAATAACTAAATTATTTATAAATAAATAAAATTAAAAATATTTAAAAAACATTAAAAAATATTTTAAAAAAATAAAACAAACATAAAAGTAATATATCATTTCAAATATAATATGTATATCATATCAAATTACAAAAAAGTCATGAAAATCTTCAGAAATCATTAACTAGAATCAGGTGGAGGAAGATCACTTGACGGATCAGGGGGAGGAAACTCCATACCAACACCACGTTCAAGTCACCGCATATACTCCATCATCTCATCATCTTTCAGATGCTACTTATCAAGATCATACTCCCTATACTTCTACATCTGTTGTATCATCTCATCCTGAGCTCACAACCTCTCCTTATAATATGCATAGGACAATGAAATTGATGAAAACTCTCCACGATCTCCCTTTTCACTCACTGATGCCATAGTAGAAGTACCATAATAACTCATAGGTGTTAGTCGAGAACCAATACCAATCACTATACCTTTCTCGACACCCTGCGAAGTCGCCTGTATCCAAGCCCCCTCATCAAAACCTGAATCAGCAGTGAAATATTGTTCAGACTCATCTTGACTCTCTCGTGAATGAGAAGTCACAACCTCATATGTTTCCATTAAATATAATGATAAATTATAATAACAATAAAATTAATATTGATGAAATTGTTCAACAAAATCACTAACCACAATACAGCGATGTCATTCACTTGCAACTTCTTCTATATGGGGATCTGAATACATCTTTTTATAAACTTCAAACTCTGTAATAGATGGATCAGTAGCATCCTATATATTATAAAAAACATGTTATAGTTAAAATTAATATACATTAATAAATATTATTACTTACCATATGTCATTAATGAATGATAAATGTATGACTCCTAGCCCTATGTGTGACCTCTTACCTCCCCCATCTCTGACGTCCAGCTACTGATCTCCTCCTAAAAACCTCTCCTAGCCAGAAGGATCAGAACCCGTCCCATACTAGAGCTAATATATATTTGGGATGATGGGAGATGCAAGACTGATAAAATACTATAGTACAAGATTTATTCATAGCTTTCTTTCTAATGTTGTATAGAAACTGATGAAAGTTCTCATGTATACAAGTATCCCATGCCTTTCAGATATGACCTCTCCGACTATAAGAAATTGGAGAAAATAAATTCTGCAATACAATTAAAAAAATGTGAGTAATTAAATAAATTTTAAAAAAGTATATATTATTTAATAATGTATAATTCAGTGGTCAAATATCTGGTCACTCATGACGATGGGTACTAGGTTCAATGACACCCATAGCTCGAAAAAATAATTTCTTAGAATCGTACTAGCCTGTCCAATGGCTAAATTCAAAAAACTATGCAAATTGAAACAAATATATAATCATAAAATTATTATCAAAATTAATACACTTAGTTAATATAAAATAAATTTCTTATTAAACAATTAAACATACCTCTATAAATGTGAATCAAAATCAATAGAAGGTTATCTATCTGGAATAGGATCCAGAATCAGTAATCGAGCAAGAACGCACCCCCTCCTAGTAGGTGCACTAGCCTAAGGAGGAGCAGCTGAATTAGGCTCATCATAAGGAAGTCCAAAATCAGTGATAGAACGTAATAAATCATCATGAGGATCATCTCCAGACATTTAAAATAAATATTCTCACCCCTAAGAGATCATTAAAACAGATATGAAATATAAAAAAATAATGAATGTCAGAATAAAATAATGTTACCTATAACAGATTGTTAATACAAATATGAAATTTAAAAAACTAATAAATATCAGAATATGATAATTAACTATAACAAAATACCTGAATATAATACATCAATTATCACATTTATCACCATTTTCATCGATATCAATGTCTTTATCCTCATTTTCATCATTTTTAACTTCCATATGACTTTCAGTTTCATCATCCCTTATTACTTTATCAACATTATCTATATCATCGACCCTTAACTGAGGGGTTTCATCATCGATATTTATATCCTGTTGGGTAAGATATATATTTTGGGATATTTCTTGAAAAATTTCAATATGTTTCACTTCCACAGAACCATTTTCATTTTTAATATTCTGATTGTCACATGATTTCCTTTTTATCACACTCCACTAGTCCTTCAAATCTCTTGAAACATCATAGTAATTTTCATAGTAAACTTGATGCACTTGACATTACAACATAAATGATTCATTTGATGTAAGAAGACTGTTATATTTAATTTCAACGACTCTATGTCAGGGATGAACTCGCAACCCCCGATCAATATCAAACCAATGACATTTAAACATTGTAACATAATTTGGTCCCAGATAATATAAATCAAATTATTTCATCTAGCATACCATAAAAGTCAACTTCACTTTTATTATGATGGTATCCTTTCAAATGAACACCACTATTCATTGATTTCTTTGAGTCACTATATATGTATGTATGGAATCAAAATAAATTAACCACACACCCATTATAAGATTTTACCAATTTCAATGGAGGGTTTTTGAGCACACATAATTGACTATCAATTTTATTTTCATATTTAATTTGCTGTAAATAATAAAAATTATTAATAATAGATATAATTGAAAAATTGATTTATTATCCCATCAAAAAAACTTTAATTACTAGTATTTGAAACCAATATGCAAAATTTTGTTGCCGACGTTCCTCAAGAGAAGTAGATGTAATTTGTAGAAATTGATTTTTGATATGGTCATCATATAGTCTACAAAAAAGTTAATGTAAATAAAGATATATTTTATAAATATTTAATGAAATAATAAAAAAGTATTTTTTATTTAACAAACTGTGTCATTTCTTCACAATTCAGCAGAACATAAGTATGAGCTCAGTTCAGTTCTTTATCTATAATCCATCACTCACAATAACCACCGAAACCAAGCTTAGGATGATTAAAAACTGAAAACTGATGGTTTATGACATCATCAACATTTTTCTCATTGTGACCCATCCGATTATGTTTTGAAGGATATTCTGATAGAAAATAATAAGAGCATAAATTTAAAATTTCCTCATGCAAGTATGCTTCTACAATCGAACCTTCAATTGATGCTTTGTTGCATACTTTATTATTTAATTTTTTCATACATCTCTCAAACAGATATATCCACCATAATTCTATCAGCCCTCCACATTTAGATTCATATGAAAATGCAATATTAAATGTTTCATATAATCAAAGAAGCTCAGTGGGAATATTTTCTCCAATTTACATAAAATTAAAAAAACATCATTTTCTTGTGAATTAAATGCATTATAATACAATGTTTTCACAAAAAATATCTAAAAAATTGATATTTCAGTCAACACGTCCCATATTGAAGAATTCAACATCCCTCTAAGACCAACATGCAATAATCTTTCAATTTTGACATGAAAATCATGACTTTTTAACCTGGTAATATGTCCATTTCTGATGCAACAAGACAAATTAAAATCATAACCATCTGGTAACATCAAATATATAATCCATTGATAGAATAATAAATGATTTTCTTTACTAAGTTATTAAGCTATTTTTTCTTCATTAATTTGTGTGATCTTTCATCTTCAAATAATTCAAGTTTAGAACGTCTGAAAATCTGTGCAAGATCTAACCGTACCTTTACATTATCTTTGGTCTTACTAGGTGTGTCCAACATGGTATAAAACATGTTATCAAAAAAATTCTTCTCAATATGAATTATATCTAACATGCGAAGAACCAACAAATCAAACCAATATGAAAGGTCCCAAAAATACTATACTTTATCCAATTATGATCTCTCCCAAAACCATTTATCTTTTTATCATTTATGGTTAGTCCAAAAGTAACATGAGGTAATACAGAGACATTATATTTTACTTGATTACCATAGAGCACTACAGTAGGTGTGTCTGTTTTAATTTGACCTTTTTTAAAATTATTTATGTTTCTTCGAAAAGGGTGATCCGAAGGAATAAATCTCCAATGAAAATAAAAATATCTAACCTTTATCCCATTACAAAGCATAAATGATTTGTTCTCATCCATGTAGTAAAAACATGATTTTAGACCATGTGTTCTTCATCCAGATAACATACCATATGCAGAAAGGTCACTAATAGTCCATATTAATGCAACCTCTAATATAAAAATCTAATCTACAGTTATATCAAATTTAGTAACACCATTATTCCATAATGAAATTAACTCATCAATTAGTGGTTTCAAATAAATATCAATATTCTTCTTTTGATGTCCTAGAATTAACAACGTCAAATATATATATGGTTTCTTCATTAACATCCAAGGAGGAAAGTTGTAAGGAGTAATGAAAATATGCCAATAAGAATATTGACTTCTATAAGCACCAAATGGACAAAAACCATCAATAGAAAGGCCCAACCGTATGTTACGAGGTTCTACAGTAAAACAAGGATGCATCTGATCAAAATATTTCCACGAGTCACAATCACATGGATGATTTAAGATTTTTTGTGATAGAAATATTTGATTTATGATATATTATAAATCTAGTTGTATTGTGAGACATAAATAAAAACTGTAAACGAGGTTTAATTAGAAAATATCTCAATTGTTTCATGAGAAATCTGGACTTTTCTTATTGTGCCTCTTTATACCTCAATTCTCCACATGTTGGAAAATTAACCAATGATTTATATTCACCATAATATAAGATGCAGTCATTTAAACGTTCATGAATCTTCTGATAACTTAGACCCAAATTATGAACCAACCTTTTACTTTCATAGAAAATTATAGGTAATATATTTCCATTAGGAAACAACATCTTAAACAATGATAAAATCTGATTGAAACAGTTATTAGACATTTAAAAATCTGATTTAATAGCCATAAATTTTGTAACAAATTCAAGTTTTCTCATTTGGCTTCCTTGATATAAGGCCTCCTTGGGAGATTGTAACAAATTATAAAACTGATAAGGTTCAAATTCAGGATTTTTATTGTCATTATAAGTTGTTTTTTTTGGAATAGATGGACCAGCTGTCTCATATATTAAATTATCAAATGATGGATCTGGAACCAATTTTTTTTTTATTTTATACCGAACTCTTTTCACCATGTTGATACTAAAAAATATAATCTTTCTGAAAACCATAATGTAATAGATGAAGTCCACCATTGTCAAAAATTTTTGAATGTCCTAAGACCACTTTCCTGACATGAATATTTAATTATTACTTTAGAAACAAAATCTAAATTTGATGATGCAAATGATTTAAAGTCTTCAACGCCTTCAATGTAGACATGATTTAAACTAAATCCATTTGTATTTTTGCGATTATTTATCCAATAATGATCACATAATAGATACTGTTGTCTACTTATTGAGTCCATATTTATCTAAAAAACAAAAAGAATAAGAATAATTACTTCTGATCATTTTTACTAGTTGAAAATTATTATTTTATTTTACCATCTTGAAATATTCTATGAAATATGATCAGAGTGAGGCACTGGGTTATCACTAGTTTACGGGGCCCGAAGAGGCTCAGTGTAGATAAACATAAAAATATTAAATATATTATATAAGACACATGATATTTTTTTGAAAATAATAGAATATATCTTGAACGATGTCACATATGATAAATTGGAGATCACCACTGGGTATGGGATGTGGGGTTTATCCTAGACACGACATTAGATTTGTGAGTTTCGGGTAGTTACATTGCAGGAGAGGGTAGTTCATTTAATATTTGTATTATAAATTATTATATAAATTCAATATACCTTTCAAACTATGTATCATATGATAAATTGGAGATCATCGTTGGGTCTGGGATGTGGGGTTTACCCTAGGCACGATGTAAAATTTGTTAGCGTCGACTGTTTCGTTACATCGCACGCTGGGTATCATTTTTAATCTTTTATTAATATTATTTATATAATTATTTATTTTTATATATAAATATATATTACAATATTAATACAAATTATTAATACAGATTGTTTTAATTAATTAAACATTTATATGAAATGATTATTAATTAATTAATAATTAATATATATATATCACAATTAATTATAATTTATGTAATGAATATTATTAATTTTGTAATAATTATTAATAATTATTATTAAATATTATAAATTATATAATTATTATTATATAAAGATTATTATTCATTATTTAAATTATTATAAATTATGTAATGATTATATATATAAATCAGAATTTCTTAAATTATTATTGCAATTTTTTATTACAATTTTATTATGTAATGATTATTATTATTACAATTTCATAAATTATCTAAATTATTATAATTTATGTAATGATTATTATTAATTTATTTAAATTATTATTACAATTTTAATAATTACTAGATATATATATATATATTTATATCAAAATTTCTTAATTAATATAAATACATCAAATATATTTTAACTCATTTTTAAAAAAATATAAAAATATTAAATCTATATAAACACACACACAAAGATACACACACACACACACACATAATTTGATTACCATGAATCTATAATTTATATAAATAATTTATAAATAAAACCGAGTTCATATTTTTGAATTAATAATTAATTTGAATTCATAATTACTTAGAATTAATAATTTTTGAATTAATAATTTTTACCCTAGATGTATTATAATAGTTGTGCGAGTCAGGTGTTTTTACAACATTTATGTGAAATATTAATACTAATTATTTTAATTAATACAACATTTTATATGAATTATTATAAATTTCTAATCATTGTTATATTTTATTATAATTTTTTTACAAATTATAATAATTTTATAATTACCACTAATATTTACAATTTATTAATAATAAAGACTCATTAATTATTACATATTATAAATTATTTATTGATTTTTACTAATAATTTAAATTAATACTATATTTTTAATAATTAATATTTTTTTACGAATTTATAATAATTATTTATATTTGTTATATTTTTTACAAACTATTATAAAAAATCATCTTAATTATTATTAAATAAGTTTTTACTAAATATTACATATTTTAAATTGTCATTGTTTTTAAATTATACAATTTTTTAACGTTTTTTAATAAAATAAAATTATTATAAATAATTTTTTATTAAAATGTTTTCTTTAAATTAATTTTATCATCATTATTAAAAATCAATCAATTATATTTTAGCATAAAAATATTTATACATACATCCATACATGCACATGCGCCAAAGAAAATTTATTATAAAAAATACTATTATAAACAAATATTATTGAAAACAAATATTATGTGCATGAAAATATAATTATAAACAAATATTATGCACATGAAAATATTATTATTATCCATGCGAGCAAAAAAAATTAACATAACAAATATTTAAACATACACATATCTAGACATACATACACGCACACGCAATAAAAAATTTAGAACTTGGAAAAAAATGAAAGGAATAATAAAACCAAAAAAACAATCAGAAATAAAGAATGAGTAAAATTATAATTAATTTCTAGGAGCCCTAAAACATGAATTTATATAAAAACATTTATTAATTAATATAAATATATAAAATATATTTTTGTAATTTTTTAACAAATCTACATAACAAATTTATATATACATATATACAAATATGCATACAAACGTACATATATGTATATATATATCACAAACCATAAACATGTTTTTAAAACCATATATATATATAAACACATTTTAGTATATATATATACACAAACATATATCAAAATTAACATGATACACAAACATATTTATATATATACATATATATACAAATATAAATACAAAACACATATAAATATCAAAAATAAAAAATTACCAGAATTCCTAAAAATCAATTAAAATACATTATACGAACTAGATTAAAATAAAAAAAAGATTAATACAATTGCGTCACTCCTAAATATCAAATAAAGCATGTAAATTAGATAAATTTCGAAACTTAAGGTTTAACCATACCAATATATTTGACATTTAATACAAAATGCATAAAAAATGAACCAGATTAAAATCAAAATAGAAATTAATGCAATTGTATCTATCCTAAATATCAAATATAGCATGAATATCAGATAAATTTCTAAACCTAGGGACTAAACCAGTATATTTAACATTGAACCCAAATATGTTAAAAAAATTGACAGAAAACGTAAGAGGAATCCGTACCTTGAAGATCTAAGCCAGAATCTGCAAAAAAATAGGAAGAACGGAGGTGCATGGAGGTGGGGGAAAATGACTAACCATAGGGTTTGATGCGGGAGAGGGAGAAGGAAGAAATAAAGGAGAGGAAGAATAAAAAGAGGTCGTATGTGGTGTTAAAATGATGGGTTTTTTTTGCGATGGAATTAATACCATTGTAAATAGTTTTTCACTATGATTATTCGTGACAGACACTATGTTCTGCCGCAAATAATCCAGATCCCAGGGGAATTTTCAATGGATTTTGTTATCCGTTTCCAATTCCCCTCAGGATTATTTTTTGCGTTGGGTGGTGGGAATGCTCGCAAAAAATAGTTGTGATGGACTATTCATTCTGTCACAATAAACCATTATTTGCGATGGACTAAATAGTCCATAACAAATAATAACAGAAAAGCTACTATTTGCGATGGGTTATTTGGCCATCGCAAATGACCCATCATAAATTTCTGAAATTCTAGTAGTGTTTCCAAAACACATCCTTGACTCATCTTGATTTGTTTATTATTCACTCAAGAATGATGATGTCTATGAAAAATATGTTTTCCCTTATTCATTTTGGAACCCCAAAGTTTATTCATTAAAGCATGCTTTATGAAATCCTTATGAATTTCATTCCTTTCCATGGGTTATTTCATGACTATGATTGTTATACGTTCTATGTGGCATGTATGATTATGAGAATTTATGATGTGATGGGTGGGCCCAAAATTATATATCCCTCTAATTCACTGGGTAATATGATTTATATCATGAGATTATGTGTATTATGCATGAACATGATGCTAGATTTGTTCACAATGATTATGTTTTGATTTATGCACATATTTTATACATTAAAATGATGATATATTTGTTCAAAACTATGTATGGTATTTTACCATTATGTTATAATGTTTCATTATTATTCATATACCACATTACATGACTTTATCAAATGTTTTCCCCATAATGCTGATGATGATCATATGATATGATGATATTGGTTATGCTCACCCATATATTATTGATTCATGTCCCTTATTCCCCTATTTACTAGGATTTTAGCTCATACATTTCTTTGATGTATATCCTCAGGTGACTACATGTAATAATAAGATCATGAGAAATTTAGAAGGATAAATAATAATATTTTTTTTAAGTTTTGTTATGTATAATTGATGTATAAGAGTAATTTTCCCAAGATACCAAACCATTGATCCTAGATTTTCATCACTATTATGTTGTTTATATTAAAAATGAAGTAATTTTCATGTAATAAAATTTCAGGTCACTATAGGTGAAAATTGTTAAAAGTCACATGATCTTTTTAATTTAGAGTTGTTTTTAAATCATTGTTTATATGATTCTGGTATTCGATTCCGATTATTAGAAATTTTTATTTAATTGACTGATCATTTTTTTCAATTCCATGAATTTATTGACTAAAATTTTGATTCCTATTCCCAAGATTTACTTTAATATTTTTTCAAATGTTATTTCTTGTACCCTATTTCATAAGATATTCTCAAGATATGCATTACTACTAGAACTTTCTTGTTTATCTTGTCAAAGAATACTGATTTTAAACCACGTTAAAACGATTGAGTCCATATTTTGATTATTTTTATCCTAGTTTATCATGATTCCTACCTTACATTTTATCCTTTAAAAATCCATAGAGACAATGGATTTATTTATAGGTATCCACATTACAATCCAATTTATCCTTTATTCCCTAATTTTTAAGTATAATTTCTTGATTTAAATTGATATTAAAAAAGGATCTGAGTGATTTAATGACATTTATAGAAGTTTCATCTCTTAGTTTTTAGAAGTTTTATTTCACACACTAATTTGTGATTATTATTAATTTGATTCATCTACATTTTAAAAAAGATGCAAAAGAGAGAGAGAGAGAATAGGTGAAAAATGGGATACCTTGTATTAATGTTTGGTTAGCTACATTCCCCCTTTTTATTCTGAATATTACAATTAGTGTTTATATGATATTGATGGTGGGTATTGAGGTGAAAGTTGGTCTTATTTCAAAGGGTGTGATACATGTTATTGCACAAATTCCATTAAAAAAAATGAGAAGGAAAAAAAATTTAAAAAGGAAAAAAATTTCATCACTGGTTTGAAAGTTCCTGATTTAATTCAATGAGGAAGACAGGAAATGAAGGTAGAAACTAACATGTTTTAAAGGATAAGGAGGAGAAGTATCATTCATTAAGTTTAATTGAATATCATGCATTGTAATTTATAATTTAACCCTCCCTTTTAAAGTCTCAGATTTAATTTTTATATCAATAACCACCAACCTTTACCCTATGAGGCATTAAAACTTAAATAAAAAGTCCTCTTGATTCTCATGGTATGATTTATAAGTAGAGATTTATATTACATGAAAGTATATGGATATATTTCATATAATTTATATTGAGAATAAAACCAATTAAATTATCTTGAGTGATGAGTGAATTAGATTTTTAGGTAAGGCTAATCTTAAATGGAAAGGATTTTAATAAAGGGTTGAATAGTGTGAGTGAAAGAGGAAAATGTGTTTTAATTGGAATTAAAAATGAAGCATGATTAAAATAATTTTAATTGGATGAGTTGTTTGCTTGTGAAATTTCTAGTTATGACTTTATGTTTATAAGTATGCTAAATTGAATCTTTCTCTTATTAGAGTATGCATTCTCATTGATTTGATTTTGAAGTTTTTCTTGGTGGAAAGGAAAATTTTAAGTGTGGGGGAATTTGATAACTTTAATATATATATATTCCATGTATTTCATTGATTATTTAAATTAATACTGTCTAAATAACGTTTTATGATTTATGATAGATTGAAGATTAATGATGAATTTAGAGGTGTTTGGATGTTTTTTAAGAAAAATGGAAAAAATCTTGCCACAACCAACTGAATTATGATTTGGTTCATTTGAGGTGTTATGAAAGCTGGAGGCCATGAAGAAACTGTGATGCAACACCCCTACCCATGCCACAACTAAGGACCTAGGAAGATTAATATGTGGAGTTGAAGAATAAACCATGGTGTACTCCATAACATCATGTCGCAAGTTGCGACATCATGTCCCAAGCTGTGAAATCACAGCAAAATGGGACTATAGAATAATAACTTTAAGTTGTAGAAGATTAAACCAACGTAACTGAGAATATTCTATGTTGTGACCACCAACCTTTAATCATCCTTCGGTCTATAAAATAAAAAATTAGAGGTACATATGAATAACATGAAAGGAGGAGCATAGACCCATGTATCTTAATGAAAATAACTACAACATAATGATGTTATGTTAGTTTAACTTAGCAACGTTAAGAGGTGATCATGCTAAAATGAAGGCACCATGATGCAGAGTGTCACAAAATGGAAGAAGCTCAAGATTTTATCTATAGGAAATTCAAACTACAACACTGCCTCAACTCCATGACTGGGTTAAATGAAGAAAATAGAAATTAAAAGCATAACTAAGAAATCCAGAGGCCATGTTATGATTAGCTAGAGATTCTAATATTTTTTAGGGGAAGATATTTTTTTTGTGCCGTGAAGGATTTTATCACCCCACAATGGAGTCAATATTTGTGGGTATTTCAAATATTAAACTACAATAATCAAGGGATTCAGATTGAAATTTTATCTAGATTTTGTAACTATATAGTTTAATAGAGTATCATTATAAAATGGATTGTTTCAAACCACAATTAATAGATTTCATGTCATTATTATGCTTCTACATAGAGAAATATTCCGTTATTTCTATAATTTTTGAATATTTGATAGATTTAATAAATATTTAATTTATATATACCGATGGAGATTATTTTGGATGATGACATATCCATATTTAGAGTTATTTGAATAATCTTTTATGGGTGAATCATGGTGCTATTACTTATAGAAAATAAAGGGGTCCTTATGGTGAAAATCATGGTTTAATTTTAGATAAAATCATAGAAAAATACAAAGGTGACATTTTAATCAATATTTTTCATTAATAAGGGGTATTTTTTATGGAATTTGACTTTGATTGATCCTTGAAAATTTTGGAGATTTGAATTGATAAAAGGAGAGAGAGAATGTTGATCTATACTGTATGTAACAATCTTTGAACAATATTCATTTAATCAAAGTCAAGGAGATTAATTGGCACGCAATAATTAAAGATCTAGTCAAATATTGAATATTTTGACTAGATATTTTTATTAGAGATATTTTTGACCATATTATGGAAGATATGGATGTATTTCAAAGGATGAACATGCTATATAGAGATAGATCAACCACCAGGGATTGATGACTTGGGAGGAATGAATCGACTCCGACCACTCAAAGCTACATAAAAAAATTCTTTTTCTTTTATTTTTCATTGTATAATTATGAGATTTTTATGTTGGTTGTATATTTATATTTATTGTAAGTGTTCTATTTTTACTCAATATTTTATTAGTTACTTTAGTTCCATTACATTTTTTATGATGTATAGTTCATTCATGGTTAATAACTATTCAGATATGAGTGGTTAACATCAAAGAATAGGATGAGATTGATGAAAGGGGATGTGTATGAAATATTTCAAAATTCTTATTCATCTATGAGTAATTATTATTAATTAGTAACACATTGAGGTTAATTAATATCTCATTCCTTGTTTCCTAGTGAGAGTGATGGAAATTAAGGTAAGAACCTCAATTCGGTAAGTATGAATGAGATCACAAGGTCCATCATTATTCCTCCTTTATCTTTAAGACAAATTGTAATGCACTTAAATCTTATTAGATTATTTTTACCATAATAATTGAATGGATTTAGATAGTATTTAATCAACTCTAAACACATGGGATTAATTATATTTAAGGATTCTCATTATTAATTATTTTTATTAAACTCATGAATGAAGTTGAATCATTTTCATTAAATAAAGACCATCCTTGGAAGTTGATCCCCTTCTCTTATTTCTCACAATTGGAAATTAATTAATTAACCCACTAACCTAGTTTAGGTTTAAATTAAGATTATTGAAAATTTTGTGAATATTTAACAATTTGTTTAGAGATTGTAACTAGGGTTCCTTATTCCTCCCAGGACAGACCTCATACCTACACTATACTATTACTTTTGGAGTTAGTGTTAATTTGAGAAAAAAATGAATTCTAAACTTTTTCTACCGTGAGACTAAAAGATGCTCATGACTAGTCAAGATCACAGTGAAAATTGATATTTTCAATATAAATATAAATATTATGATTATAATGGTCATGAAATGAATTATAGGAGGAGAAAATATCACTATAAGTGGTCGAATAATGAAAACTCCCACCCCAAGAAACTAAAGCATGATGAAAGTGAATGTTTTTTATGTGACATAAAGGGGCACTGGATACATACCTGTTATGTGATAAAATATTTTGTTGATATTTTTTAAAGATAAATTCAAGGTAAGAATACAAATGTTTAAGAGAACATTGTTGGCTAAACCATGAAACGATATCATGATATAATAATTTTGGAAAACTCTGATTTCATTTTTTGAGAAAAAATATCATCCCAACCCATTTCAAGTGATTCCTTTCCTATCATTTCCCTTCCCCAACTATACCTAAACCCCCAGTATCATATGCTTCTTGTGGAATCAAAATTATTAAAACTCTATTGGTGTTGAACATAATTATAATGTATAAATTCTCATAATAGAGATGTTTTTCTTATTTTTAATATTTTTCAATAATATTATATATTTTAATTTTTTTTTATAATTTTCACTTCTTATATGTATATTTCATTTTTTATTATAAATGTAAGAAAATATTGAATTACATATTCATGTTATTGGTTTTGAAACACCATAGATCTCAATCAAATGATTTTATTTCATTCCCTAGAGTAAATATAAATATTTTTAAAATCAAGGTTGAGTTTAATATGAAATTTCATATCCTTGAATGATTATATTAAAATAATATCTTTTAATATTATATAGAATAGCATTTTAATTAATTAATTTTTATTCCTATAGTAGAAATATCAAAAATAAAAAATCATTACTTATTATTTACTAATGAATTAAAAAAAAACATGTCATATAATCAACCTTATATTATCCTATAAAGTGAATGTTATTTTTCTTAAATTCAATTAGAATTATAGAAAACTCATATACATAATGATCATTATTATAAATAAACTTTATTTTTTTCACGAGATGATCATAATTGATAAATAATGAATTGCCATTCAGTAATCATGAAATCCCAAAATTGATTTCTCAAATTCATTCTTTGAAGTGAATTCAATTTCACTAAATTTATTTCACTCATATAAATGAATGTAATTATCCATGTTTTTATAAAAAAATTTCTATTGACCATGAATATTTTAGAAATCATATAATCCGATTACCTATCATTTTCTTCATTACCTATAGTGAATGATATTATAAAACATATTTTATGAATCATAATTATTATTGAGATATGTAATGTTTTGTGAATCCTAAATATTCTCCCACATCACTTATCATATCCATATACAAATACCTTAAAATAAGTGGGCACACCTCTACCAATTAGACACATTTTGTTTAAAAAAAACTAGTTATAAATTCCAAATCATACAATATCTATTAGATGATGATTCTAACCTGTTATGATTATATTATGAATTAATTTATTTATGGTTGACTAAAATAAGTTGAAATAATAATAATAATAATAATAATAATAATAATAATAATGAAAAATGTGAGTATTCTAGGTTTTTATTTTGAAATGATTGTGTCCCAAATACCCGAACAATATCAGGTTGGGTCACCACAACACCTCAAGCACATATCTCAACCACCAAAGGCTGTTGAAAATACCGAGGGTTAAGACACAAAATATACATGCTTAATGCTAAAGAGTCCATGCTTAAAGTGGTAAGACACAAAATATACATGCACAATATGGGTATGATAAAATAATACTAAAGAGTAGTAAACTTAAAGGGTCCATGCTTAAAGTGGTAAGATACAAAATATACATGCATAATATGGGTATGATAAAATAATACTAAAGAGTGATAAAGAGAAATGAACATCATGAGAAGCATAATATAAAGTGTACATGCACCAAAAAACATAAAACCAACCATAAATACATCCAATTACCATCAAAGTGTGTGATATTAGACAAAATTAAATATATAAACAAGTCATGTAAGACTAATTAGGACTACCAAGCTCATAAGTGGACTCCCCATGTGAAATCATCCATGAAAAAAACTGAAGATAACCAATGAACACCCATTTAACACACCCTTTATAAGTATAAAAAGGTGTTATTTGTGCTCTTGAATCCATAATATTATAGACCTCATGATCCATTTCATTACTATTACTTGGATTAGGGATAAAAGGGTCTATATGTATCCCAAAAGGGACTTGTGTTGGGTGTGAGTATGATATACCCAACAAGAGGTTACAACCTTCCCCTAATAACTTTTTATAAACTCAAGTTCATGCAAAAATAGAGAATATCTAGAAGAATAAATAATTTAAATAAGCAATAACATGATTCTGATACTTTAAGTGTAGTATTTAACTAAAAAAAATTAGTTTTCATACCCTCAAGATCTATACCTGCTATACTTTATTCAGGATTTACTTGAATCTGTGATAAAACACACTAAATTTAGGGTAAAAAACCCATCCCATTTGGGGGAAAGAGAATTTTATAGAGTAGATTTGAATCGGTTGATCCAACCATCCCTTTTGAGGTAGGGGAAAATGAGACAATAAAGTTAGAGTGTTGAGAACCCATCCCACTACTTCAAATAATCAAACTACCATAGGTGTATTTGGATACCTTTCTTATACAATCATAATATATCCCATTTAATTACACTTCTCAACCTATTATATCAAATCATAAATAATTTTATTAAGAGTTAGGTCTTGCTTTCATAACATGTGTAAATATTTAAAATAAAAATTTCCGGAATGTTAATAACAAATAATATGTTAAACAGACTTAATATCTATTTATTTCACTCAAAGAATCCACAAAACATGATTTATCATTTTTCAAACATGCTATAATAATGAAATTAAAAAACAAAATATGTCAATACATAAATACAACCATAACATCAAAGGATGTAACAATTTTATATATAAAACCATTTGAGGAACACTTTATTAGAAGAAAACCCTTTGGTTTTAATTATATTCACTCATACCTATATTATTACTAAACCAACTCTTAAATAATACAAGAAGTGGAAGGTATTTTCTTATTAATTATCTCGTAGAGTAGTTATTCTATGTCCATTAAAGATGATTTGGACTCCACATGAATTCTAGGACCAACCTATAACCAAAATATAAATAGGTCTTGGTTCAATATTTATATGAAATTTTAAATTAGAAAGGAAAATAAATATAATAACTTTGTTTCATCGAAGTAAAACCTCCATGACCAATAAAACAAAAGAATATTAAATAGGTAAGATGATCTCACAAGCCCTATATATTTGAAAATGAGTTTTATGACCAATATTGTGAAAAATAGATCTAAGAATGGAGAATAGAGGTGAGCTAGGAGTTTAACTTTCCATATTAGAGTTTTCAAAACCAAATAGAAGAAATCAAAGAAAGTGGGAAGGAGGTTAGACCTAGTATGGAAGGAAGGAAAATATAATCCCCATAAATATGTTCTCTATTTCAAATGAGATGAAAAACCTAAAGTGACTGATAAAAGGGGTTAAATGTTTGATGTGAAATGATAATTTTTATATTTACTAAGGATACTTTTCCTATAATTATATAAGGTTTCTAATATAATTTCACCAAGTATATGATGTCTCAAATAGAGACACATGAAACTTATAACCCTCTATTGGGTACTAGGTACTAAACCACTAGGTACCCAGTGGTTCCTAAACCCAAGGTGTCCAACCCTCCTCTTTCCCCCTTCCTCCAAACTCCTCCAAAATACTATTCAACCTTAAATGTGACGAAATTGAAATTGAAAGATAAATATGAATGATAATTACTTGGTCCAAAAGGTTTGGATATTTACAACCTCCCCATCATTGAGCTTTATATGCCATAGAATATTCAAGTAGCTTATTGAGGTAACAATCTTGACCATTTGATTTTTATTTCAGATTCACACTCCCATGTTTCATCCTAGAGATTCCTATGTTACCACCTAAATTAAACCAGAGGAATGATCTTTCCTCATTACACTCTCTATCTCCAATCAAAAATGTATATAGGATGCTCCATGTAGGATTCATCAGGATTAATCTTGATATCATCATACCGAATCACATGCGATGTGTCGGGGTACATACTTCCTCATTTGGGTTATGTGGAACGTTTTGTGAATGAAACTGAATTTAGGTAGTAAATCCAAATGATAGTTCACTTTTATGAATTTAATTAAGATCTTTAAAGGCCCAACATACCTCAATATTAATTTCCCCTAATTTCCTATATTTCAGTAACCCAATATTTGAGATACCTAGAGGAAGACATAGTCGCCCACTATAAATTCCAAAAGTTCACCTTTATTGACTGAAATAGGATATCTACCTATTTTAGTCCATTATGATCTGCTTCCAAATTAGTTTCACATGATCAGTCAGATCTAGAATAATGTTTGGCCCAATCACTGTGGATTCACCTATCTTAGTACAACATAAGGGATAAAGACACAATTTTTATTATAGAGCCTTAAATAATTTCATTTAAATTGAATATTTGTTAATATTATTGTAGGATAACTCCACCAAGAAGTTTTTATACTCCCAAAAGCTACTATAATTCCAAATACATTCCCATAACATATTATTTAAGATGTGGATAGTTTATTTAGACTGATCACTAGTTTATGGAAAGAAAGCAATGCTCAATTTTACCTATAACCCAAAATCCTTCTAAAGCTTCTAACCAAAGCCAAGATGTGAACCCTAGGTCCCTATCAAAAACAATACTAGTATGTAACATTCTGACCCGGGATCTAGTTAACTTGTGCCTCAAGTTGGCGGGTCAAATGGACTCAAGCATGCCTCCCCATATGCTAGAAGCTTCTGACTAGCAGTGAGGGTGTAAAGGTGGTATAGTGGGGATATTATAACCTCTTGTTAGAGTGGAACAACAAATAAAACAAGAAATATACAAAATTAATAGAATCATATCTGAACAGACAGAATGAATACACAAGTAGCATAATTGTAAATAATTGAACAACTGATAATAATACAAAATCCTCTATGTTAGTGTTAATACATGATGCATGGAATATTGATATACAAAAATGGGAATGAGGAAATATTCATACAAATATTCTATATAAAAAGGTATAAAAAGTAAAAAAAAATCTCTACTATAATCTTGAGTGAATGCTTGGTTTTCTACTCCTAGACTCCATTTATATGTAAGAATATCAATAACCTATTGTAGAGCCCTTGCCCTTATCAATACCTATAGAAAAATAATCTTCTCGAGTACCAAAGGAAGCATGAGTAGGGTGTGAGATAAAAATTTCAGTAGGCCACCAGCAACGATGTCTATCTGTAATCGAAGTTGTGCTCATAAATAAACATTATGTAGGAATAAGTAGTTAAATAAACAAACTAAAAAAATAAATAACCACCCGCTCAGGTTCCTAAAGGACACCTGGTAGGTCTACCTACTTCAGATCATGGTCGGAATGGAAGTCTATTCAGTCACTACATATATATATAGTAATAATATATATATAGTTTAATTATATACTTCATCCACCTATATTAACCAAGTAAGTGTGGACATAAGTGGATATATACCTGGAATACAAGTTTTTGGCTAGACTGGGGTGCAAATCAGACATCCATAATGATCCTATAAGCTCAAGAAATGGGGTATATTACCTATATACCAATAAGAGTGTGAGACATCATGCACGACACTTAGGATGGTGAGTGATCCATCATGTCATCACTCGAACAAAGGATGATGGCACATCAATCCCAATGTCCTAATAGTGTCAATGGTGTGAGATTTCATTCTCAACACCCGATTTAAGGGAGCATGATACCGTCATGCTCAACTATTACCTTACTATCGTACCATATCCTCTATCAAGGCTTAATTGTATTAATAATATAATACATAAGGAAATAACTCTTATTCATTTCATTAGCGAGGTTACATTATATACAAGGAAATATATTTCATAAGGATCATTTAATATAACATGGAATAGATCATTGAATTTCATTTATTTAATTAATTAGAGGGGAAAGTAATCCACCATGTAAAATCCATTCTAAATAATCCATTTCACTTAAACCATTTTAATTCATTTAAGAAAAAGGAAAACCATCATGAATAGTCCATCCTTTATAAAATCATCCCATTTAAGTTATTCAAAAAGGAATTTCAATTAAAAAAGATTAAGTGGTCATATGGATAGGTTCCATGGTTAAATATGGAAATTTACTACATGAGAAAATCCAAATATAGGTTGGTCCAAACACCTAAGAGGTGATTTGGTCTCTTACAACAATTAAACACCAAGTCAAATCAAATAAAGAAACAATCTGAAGGATAACTAGGTGTCAAGGGTATTTAAATCAACTATCTATAATTCCCAATTCCATTTTTCACAATGAAGGGGTGACCATATAAGGTGTGTACGACCTCTAAACTTCCAAACAAGGTTCAATAGGTATATAACAAGGTACATTGATTGATTTGATATGAAGGAACCAAACCGAAAGGGATGATTGAAAAAATTCGGCATACGGCACAATGATGTAGATACAGATCATCAAAACTCAAAGGGAAAATAACGTGACCACCTACCTCAAGGTTATAGACAACTCCTCTATTGATATCGACCTTAGATTTGAAGTAGGTTGGAAGAGATCAAAGAAACAGATCAACACCCTAAAAATAGGGAAAATGAGATTTCACATAAATAGCACGATGGATCCAAAGAATAAATTATAATGGAGGTAAGATAATAGGAGATATTACCAAGAAAAATCTAATGATTCAGACAGATCATGAATCAGACTTCGGATGGAAGAGTTACCTCAAAGCCTAAATTTGGCTAAAATGAGAGCTATAAGAGGGAAGAGATCAAACTAGGCACTGGAGGAAGAAGAAGAAAGAAATAAATGGTTAAAAGAATTAATCAAGGGTAAAAAAGTAATTTCACCTTGAAATAATGGGGTGTATGGTTTATGCTCATGATTTGAAAACCATACGCAAATCGTATACAAGTCACCGCTACTTAGGGGCATGCAACACGATTAGGAACAGTTTGTCTAACCATGCACAGACTGTGAAAATATGCTCTGTCCCAAATATCAGTAGCCCCACACAACCATGCACCTCTGGTCACATGGTTATAGATAAAGCATTCATCCTATAGGTGTAACTGTCTACAACCACATGGTTTCAGAGAAACCGTTTGGGCTGGGTGGCATAGTTTCTCCAAACATGTGGCTCAGTATTTTGCCTATTTTTTGGAACTCTAAGCTACAAACAAGAATCATACATTATAGGGACCTTCCTTAGTCTATAGTTCATGTTTACCATGATTAATAAAATGATTCAAATTGAAAAAAAATGATCTGTACCTTCATGAAAAGATGGGTCATTACAAACTCACCTCCTTAAATAAAAACAACCATGAGTCAGCCTTATGAGGGTAAATATGTATCATCAAAGAATATCTACAACCACTGAGCTCGTATATCATCTTCTCATTCCCAAGTCTCATCCTGTACCCAGCCGTGCTTCCATAATACCCGTACTAAAAGAACAGACCTACCTTAGAGTGTCTCAGTGCTCCAATCAATAATATGAATAGGATACTCCTCAAAGGAATCATCTATGTCTATCTTAACCACATAAAGCCGAAATATGTGTGATGGTTTTGGATAGTATCAATGAAGCTGAGATGCATGAAATACATCATGTATAGATTGATATCTCTGAGGAAGCACTAATTGGTAAGCCGCTGGTCTAATCTGTTTCACAACCTCGAAGGGCCCAGAAAACCTCAGTGAGAGCTGATAATTCCTCTGAATACATCTATGGACCAACCCAGGTAAGCCTCATAATAAAAACTGGTATCCTACCTTGATATTGAGAGGTTGCTGGTGTCTGTTGGCATACGACTACTGTCTAGACTAAGCTATCATCATGTGCTTTCTGATTAGCTGGACCTACTCTATATTCTCTTTCACAAGATGCGGTATAATCATAGTTGCCTCCCCTACCTCTATCCAGCATAGAGGTGACCGATAAGGCCTATTGTATAATTATTCATAAGGAACCATCACAATGGTATCACGAAATCTATTATTATAAGAAAACTCAACGAGGGGAATGTGTTTCTCTAAAGAACCCATGAAGTCAAGGACATATGCATGAAGCATGCCCTATAGAACCTAAATAGTATTCTCTATCTATCCATTGATCTTTGGGTGATAGACTGTGATCAGAAGAACTTGTGTACTGAAGGACTTCTACAACCTTTTCCAGAACCAGGATGTAAAGTGAGTATCTCTATCAGAAATGATAGAATGGGGATCTCCTTGAAGATATACAACCTCCCTGATATACAATCTTCCCAGATCATCCAACATTAAGGTATCTCGCATAGGTAATAAGTGTGAAACCTTTGTCAAAAAATCAATTAAAACCCACACTATATCATTGCGTTGAGGTAATATGGGTAGACCAGTCACAAAATCCATTAAAACAGATTCTAATTTTCATTCAGTAATGGTCAATGGATGTATAATCCCTGCCAGTTGTTTATGTTATTTCTTCACCTACTGATAGGTGGAACACTGAGTGATGAAATTAGAAATATCACATTTTATACCAAGACACCAGTACTTGCACCATAGATCTCAATACATTTTGGTGACATAGGCGTGAACCTCCCATGATGAGGTGTTGAGTTCCCACATCAGTTCATCTATGATGTTTTTTGGGACCCATACATACCCATGGAAAATAAGGTATCATCCTCATCCACGGTCCAATCTAAAAATGAATCATCATCCAAGATGCTTTCCCTTAGGACATGGCATTTAGGATCAGATAGATGTCTCATTATTACCCATTCCATAAGATTAGAAGTAACATCTAAGGTTGAGAGGATAGTCAAACCATAGTCCTCTTAAACCTCAACATTCATCTCTAAGAATAAGGCCATAAGCTTCCATTTTCCATTGTAATCTTGAACTGCCTATGTAAAAGTCTTCCGACTTAGAGCATCGACCACAAAATTTCCTTTACTAGGTATGTAGGCAAGATCAAAATCAAATGACTGTAGGTAATCAACCCACCTGTATTGCTTGATATTGAGATCCCACTATGTAAATATGTACTTGAGGAATTTTTAGTTTGTGAATACCACAAAACTCTCTCAAATTAGAAGTGTCTCTAACATCATAAGTCATGAACAATAGTTATAAGCTCGAGATCATGTATTAGGTAATTCCACTTGTGAGGCCTTAACCGATGAGACCCGTACACAACGACTCGCTCATCCTACATCAGAACAACTCCAAGCCTGATACTTTATGCTTCAAAGTATACATTATAACTCCTACCTGGATCTGGAATAATCAGTATCAGTGATGAATTAAAAATTCCATTCAACTTATGAAAGGATACTCCATAAGCTTATAACCATATGAATTTCACACCCTCCTTTATCAATCCCATAAGTAGTGCTGTAAGGAATGAGAAATCTTGGATTAAGCATCTGTAATATATGGATATCCCCAAGAAACTTTTGATGTCAAATACATTCTTGTGCTGCTTTCAGGAAACTACAACTCTCAATTTCTCTAGGTCTACTGAAACTCATGACTCCAAGATGATGTGACCTAAGAAGTGGACTTTGTCGATCCAGAAGTGTAATTTACTAAGCTTAGCATAGAGATAATGTTCTCTTAGTGTTTTTATAATAATCTCAATATGTTTTTCATGTTCATGTATAGATCATGAATACACTAATATGTTATCAAGAAAGACTACCATAAATGAATCTAGATATGGGTGGAAGACCCGATTCATAAGATCTATGAAGACTGCAGGTGCATTCATGAGTCTGAATGAAATGACCAGGTACTCATATAGACCATACCTACTTTTGAAAGTTGTGTGAGGTATTTCTAAGGACCTAACATGCACCTGGAGATATAACAACCTCAAATCTATCTTTTAGAACACTCTTTATCCTCAGAGATGATCAAAGAGGTCATCTATTCTAGGTAGTGGATATCAATTATTTACCATGAGTTGGTTCAGTCGACGATAATCCAAAACGAGCCTAAGGGTACCATCCACCTTCTTGGAAAAAAATATTGGTGAACCCCAAGGAGAAGTACTGAGGCATATAAAGCCTTTATCCTCTAGAACCTGTAACTACTTCTTGAGCTCTAGAAGTTCCTTAGGTTCCATACTATAAGGAGGAATGGTCATTGGTACTACTCCTGGAACAATCTCAATGGTGAACTCTACCTCTCACACTAGAGGTAGACTAGATAAGTTTTTAGGAAATATTTCTCTAAAATTCTCTACTACAGGAGGAAATATAGTGGGTCATAACCCCTAGTCATCTAAAAAATGACTATCGATTTGATCTATCACATTACCTAGCCTCTATTTCTCATGCCTAGCTCAGGTCTCACTAAAATCCTACTATACCTTATGCACATTTCTACCACCCTATGGTGATGTAAATTTCACCATTCAAGGATAGAAATAAATATAGGCTTGATAGGGATCCAACTCGTCCTTCTTGATGATTATGTCAAAGACCACCATGTTGAGGATGAAAATATTCCACACAAAGAGATATCCAACTATATCTTTGGGGAATTCCCTAAAATGGTGTATGGCCAATTATTAGATACCTAATATGGAATCTAGTGTCATAATTCCAAGAAAGTGTTCAATATTAAGGCCTAGAATTCTCATAATAGTCTCAGATATAAATGAGTGAGATGTGAATGTGTCAAATAAAGTAGACACTAAGGTAGAGGCTACTAGAATAATACCTCACACAATAGAAGGTTTGGAACTCTAATCCTCCAATATAGGATGGATTTTATGTAACTAGCTTGTACCATGACCTTGAGTCACTTCTTGACTGCCCTGAGCAAGCCTGTTCTGCTGGAGCTGAGAATCATAAGCTTGATTGCCTCTTCCTTGACCACCACCTTATCCTGATCGGCCAGTGGTATTCTAGATACCATCCTGTCTGATCCTATTGGTCCCACTCTTGATCAAGGAGTAGGAACATAATCCTGCTCACTAGGCATTGGAGGGAAAGTCCTACAAAAGTGCTGAATTTGGCCCATCCTACCGCAACCTCTGCACTCCACTGGATCATGCAAGCACCGAGGCTTTGTGTGTACTAGATTAACACACCAATGACATATCAGAAATCTATCTGTGTGAGGATTCTGACTAATTATACCTCCATGAGTATCCTCAAAACATATATTTCAACTAGAATAATAACCACTAGTATCTATAGGTGTTGAACCGCCCTGACTCGCACCATCAAAATCCCTCAAATTATGCTATGTAATTAGGGTTTGGTTAAAAATTTCATAAATAGTAGTCAACCTGAATACATTGACCTTCAACCAGATGAAATATACCATAACATCCTCGAATCGCTTAATGGTCATAAAATCATCAGCAATTAGAGTATGAGAGAATCACTGCAGCTCTGTGAAATGAGTAAAGTATTCCATAATTGACATGCTCCACTAGTGCAGATTCATAAATTCTATAGCTCTATCTGCCCCTTGAGTATGGGAAAGGAAATAGTCATATAAAATCATCTATAAATCACCCCAAACCATATCATGATGCCGATCCACCTGGGTGATAAAATCCTACCACCACTTAGTAGAATAACGTAGCATATATACAACTAGTTTGACTCTCTACTCTGGAGACATCTCCATATGCTCTAATATAGAAAGAATTGATTTTGATCCAAGACTCCGTAGCATGATGTCTACCATCCCCTAAAAAGGTGGGATGCTGCTGCTGCTGGAACACTTGGGTCAACTTTTACATGCTCGGGGAAGGTCAAAAAACACCTTGCATCGACTATAATATACATAAGAATCCCTCTCAGAACTGAGCTTCAATGACTATATCTAGAATAGGAAAGGGTTTCTTAGGTGGAAATGTAGGTAGAATCATTAGTAGCTCAAGTCCTGCCACCCTAGGTACATGGACATCACCACCTTTAAGGTGTGTGACTAGAGGATTTCATGGCTTCATAATGCTACAATGACAAACGAACACCTCAGAAGAGATTAAAGCCACACAAATATTGTAGATAGGAAACTAGGACATGTATAACTCCTTCCTATAGATTTGATCACATCTCTATGACTGATTCATAAGCTAGGTCTAGATGGTATAAGAGACTATAAATATCCATAAAAACGTAATATATACCCACCACCCTCTACTAAGGATGGGTTTGGGTCCAAGTCTCTATACTAGATCCATAAAAGATTGCTATTTCAATTTGGGAATCATATTTATTTTAAAATTTTTCTTGTTTAAACATTTAAGTCAATTTAAAGTAGTTAAATTAGGTGGTTTATCATTTCTAATCCATAAGGTCTTGTACTCCTTATGAACCAAGATATGACATCTACTTAATCTACACCATAACACATTCCATCCCATGAAACCAATGGAACATGGCTCAATGTTCCATAATTGACTACTTAATGTGTCTTATTTAACCTATTCAAGAAAAAACTATTAGGTTAAGGAATACACTTTAAGTATCAATTATGTTTTTCAATCCCTGTAATAAGTTTCAAAAAAATTCAATACATATTCATGGCACAAACAATATGCAACTAAAAAATGCATGATGAACATAAATGTGACATGAAAAAATGCTTGACATATTAGTCCTATCATTCCTATGATGATGCATGTACTAATTAAAATACATCATTTCATTAGGCCATAGTAAATAAATAATAATTTCAATATCACCAATAATAATAACACTAAAAGACATGTGCGTCACCCAATGGTAAAGACGTATCAATAATAAATGGCATAATCAATAAATACAATTTCCTGTCCCAGGTAATTTGGGTTTCCCCTATACATGGGTTAGCTATTTCCAGACACAAAGTCAATTCAAAATCCCTTTAACTCATAGTCTCATGTCTAATTCCCAAAAAGTAAGACAAAGTAAAATAATGGATATAATACCACTTTGTAACATCCCAACCCGAGATCCACATAATCTGTTCCACGAGCTGGTGGGTCACATAGCATCAAGGGAACCTCCCCATATGTCATAGGCTGATGACTAGAAGCAAGGGTGTATAGGTGGTATGATGGGGATACTATAACCTCTTATCATAGTGGCATGATGTATAGAAAAAGAAACATACAACAATTGCAGAATCATATTTTAATAGATGGAATGAATACACAAGCAGTAGAAGTGTAAATAACTGAACAACATATAATAATACAAAATCATCTATGGCAGTGTCAATACATGACACATGGAATGTTGATATAAAAAAGGATAATAGGGGAACATGCATAAAAACATGCTATACAAAAAAGTAAAAAAAAGTATAAAAATACCTCCACTAGCATCTTGAGAAAATTCCTGGTCCTCTTCTCCTAAGCTCCATCCATAATTAAGCATATCAAAAACCTAGAGTAGGGTTGTTTCCCTTATCAATACCTATAGACAAATAATCTTCTTGAGTACCAAAGGTATCCTGAGTAGGGTGTGAGATAAAAATATCAGTAGGAAACCACCAATGGTGTCTACATTTAATCCAAGTAGCACTCATAACTAAACAATGTTCAGGTATAAGTAATAAAATAAACAAACTGAACAAATAAATAACCACCCACTTAGGTTCCTAAAGAAAACCTAGCAAGTCTACCTGCTTTGAATCATGGACAGAATGGAAGTTTGATCAGTTAATAAATATATATAGTAACAATATATATATATTTTAATTATATATTGATCCACCTATATGAACCAAGTACGTGTGGATATAAGTGTCCATATACCTAGAATACTAGTTGCTGGCTAGACTTTTGTGTAACTCAGAAATCCATGATTAGTCTAATGAGCCTATAATCTCAAGAAATGGGGTACATTCCTTATATCCCAATAAGAGTGTGATATGTCATGCATGACACTCAGGATGGTGAGTGATCCATCATGTCATCAATTAAACAAAGGATCATGGCATGTCAAGCCTAACATCCTAATAGTGTCAATGGTGTGAAAAATCACGCTCAACACCTGATGTAAGGGATCATGATACCGTCATACTCAACTATTCCCTTACCATCATACCATAGCCTCTATCAATGCGTAATTGTATTTATAATATAATACATAAGGTAATACCTCTTATTCATTTCATTAGTTAGGTTTGATTATGTAAAATGAAATATATTTTTAAGGATAATTTAATATAACATGAAACAGATCAATACATTTTATTTATTCAATTCATTATATAGAAAATAAATCCACTATGTAAAATCCATTACAAATAATCCACTTCACTTAAACCATTTTAATTAATTTATGAAAAAGGTCAACCATCACAAATATTCCATCCTTTATAAAATCAACCCATTTAAGTTATTCAACATAGAATTTCAATTAATAAAGATTAATTGATCATATGGATAGGTTCCATGGTTAAATATAAAAATTTACTACATGGGAAAATCCAAATATAGGTTAGTCCAAACACTTAGGAGGTGATTTGGTCTCTTACAACAATTACACACTAAGTAAAATGAAACAAAGAAATAATACGAAGGATAACTAGGTGTCCTGGTTATTTAAATCAAATATCCATAATGTCCAATTCCATTTACCACATCAAAGGGGTGACAATATAAGGTGTGTACGACCTTTAAAATTCCAAACAAGGTTCAATAGGTATATAATAAGGCGTGATGATCAATTTGATACAAAGGAACCAAAAAAGGGGACGTTCATCAAAATATGGCGTGTGGAACAACATTGTAGCTATACAACATCAAAACTCAAAAGGAAAACAATGTAACCACCTACCTCAAGGTCGTAGATGAATCCTCACTCGATATTGACCTCAGATTCAAAGTAGGTTAGAAGATATACGAGAAACAGACCAACACCCTAAAAATAGGGCAAATGAGATTACACCTAAATAGCATGATGGATCTGAAGAATAACTTAGACAGGAGGTAAGAGAATAGTAGAGATTACTAAGACAAATACAATACTTTAGAAGGACCACGAATAAAACTTTGAATGAAAGAGTTACCTCAAATCCTAACTTTGGATAAAATGAGATCTATGAGAGGGATGAGTTCAAACTAGGTGTTGGAGGAAGAAGAATAAAGAAACAAAGGGGTAAAATAATTAATAAAGGGTAAAAAATTAATTTCACCTTGAAATAAGGGGGTGCACAGTTTAGGAGCAAAATTTTCAAACCATGTGCAAATCATTTCTACTTAGGGGAACAATGCGTGATAAGGCACATAATTTCTCTAACTATGTGCATACCATGAAAATCCTCTCTATACAAAATATCAATAGCTCTACATGGATATGCACCTCAGGTTGCATGATTATAGATAAACCATGTGGCCTATAGGTGCCACTATCTGCAACCACACAGTTTCTCAAAACCTTATGGTGTAGTCTTTTTCCCATTTTTCCAGAACTTTGGGCTCCAAACAAGCCTCAGACGCTCCAGGGACTTTCCTTAGGCCATAGTGCATGTTTACCGTGATTAATCAAAGGATTAAAATTGAAAACAATGACCCGTACCTTTGTGAAAAGATGGGTCGTTAAATACTAATCTCATAATGAAGCTTCAAAATTTCCCTTACATATAATTTTCTAAGACCATCGATCAAGGATACATCCTTAATAGGAAAAAATTGGGTGGTTTAAGTCTAATAATCCACAATTACCCAAACCCTATACTTCCATTTTGATGACTAAGGAAAATTATTTACAAAATCCATTTTGAAATCATCCTATTCCCAAAATGGAAATGGGAGTTACTGAAGTGTACCTTCAGTCTTTTGATGCTCCACTATCACCTACTAAAAGGTGAGTAATCTAAAGGAAAATCCCATAAAATTATTTTTCAGTTTAGGACACTAGAACCGGTGATGTATATCATGAAACATATTTGTGATCACAAGGTGTATTGCTCACCAAGATGAGTGTAACTTCTTTATTAATTATTTCTTTATTCCCATAAAAAGTATGAGTCTTCCATGAATATATATAATATACTATTATCTTGGAACCAACCATCAAGGATATTCCCACCATTAAGCTTATATCAAATGATATTATAATTAGAATCATATTTGAGAGTCCTTGACATGCTCCAAAATAGATGATGTGAAATTTATGTGATGTAATTGTGCTCCATTACAATCCTCAATCACATCCAAGTGGAGTTCATCTATGAACAACATTAATCTTTACTCATCTTTCACTGCTAACACCTTTTGAGGATGAACCTTTCTATTAATGTAAATAATATCTACATCACCTTTACTGAGATCATACTGAATGTAAAAATCAAATTATTGTTGAAAATCAACCCAGTGTCATTTCATAAGGTCACAATATCTTTGAAATAAGTTATATTTAAGACTTTTATGATCAGTGAAAACTATGAAGTACTCATAAAACAAGGAATGGCTCCAACACTTCAATGCATAAACTATAACTACCAATTCTAGATCATGGGTAGGGTAGTTCTTCTCACAAGGAAGAAGTTTCCTAGAACCATAAGCCACTACTCATTTATCCTACATGAGAACACAATCAAGAGCCATCAAGGACACATTATGATATACCTCAAATACCTCACTTGGATGAAGTAGAATGAGAATTGGAGATAAGGTAAAATTCCTCTTCAGTTATTGAAATTCCAATTCACACTAATCAAACCATATTAAATTATCTCTCTTTTTGGTCAAAGTAATAATCAAAACAACTAAACTAGAAAAATATTGAATGAATAATTGGTGGTAACATATGATATCAATAAAAATCCAAATCACAAATACATTTGATGGAAATTTCCATGAATTAACTGATCAAACCTTCTTGGGATCAATATATATTTCCACTCAGAAAATCACATGCTCAAGTAACTTAACTTCTTGGATCTAGAAAGAGACCTTTGATAGTTTAACATATTTCTGGTGACCTTATAAGGTCTCCATAATGATTCAAAGATGTCAAACATGATCATACATTTATTTGGAATAAACTAGTATATCATACATAAAGACCATAATGAATGAATCCAATAAGGGATAAAAGATCTGATTCATTAAATGAATGAACACAATAGGATCATTACTGAGACCAAAAGTCATGACCAAGCATTCAAAATGACCACAGTGGCTTCAAAAACCAGTATTAGAAAATTCTTCTTCACTAAATTGATGTTGTTTATAACCTAATAAAATATCAATTTTTGAGATTCATCTTTCTCCTTTTAACTGGTTAAAAGTATCCTCAATTTTAGGTAAAGGGTAATGATTCTTAATAGTGATCTGGTTTAGCTTCTTGTAGTTTATATAGAGGCAAAGATTCCTATAAACCTTCTTGGTGAAGAAGATCAGAGCATCCCAAGGAGAAGTGCTCAAACTAATTAACCCCTTTAATTCAAGACCATCTAACTATATTTTTAGTTCTCATAATTTAGTTGCATCCATTCAATGTGGAGGGATCAATATAGGTTTAGTTCGACATAAAAGATCAATCATAAATTCCACCTCTTGATTTGGTGGTAATATAAAAAACTATTTAGGGAAGAAATATGGGTAATGATCCACCACCAGAGGTAAAATCAAATATCTCTTAGACTCCACTTGTAACACCCTAATATTTTATATGTATACAACTTGAAGTATTCAACAACTTTCCTTACATGCAACCCTGAGTTTATATGAACTGCGATATAGTAAAACATTATAAAAAACTGTTAAATTATAAGGTATGAATTGTAATAAACACTTTATTAAAAATATGTATAAAAGTTTTAATAATTAACATGTATTGATTAATTCATAATAAATAAGTACTCAATTTTTAGTAAAGTCATTTTA
The DNA here is from genome assembly GCA_963277665.1 of Viscum album. Classification (NCBI taxonomy): domain Eukaryota; kingdom Viridiplantae; phylum Streptophyta; class Magnoliopsida; order Santalales; family Viscaceae; genus Viscum; species Viscum album. The sequence goes on from OY728161.1 coordinate 1,882,069,144, forward strand.
TGCTTCAAAAATACGATTTCTTCAAAAATGGATTTTATCACATTTTTGAACATGAATATTGTAATTAATTTCTACCATTTTTATAAACTTAAATTGAGTAAATTAATATTATTTTTGAAATAATCATGTAAATATTAACTTAGGGTGAATTTTTATGTTTTTTTAAAGAAGATTTATTTTTCAGCGAATAATGAAAAATACAGTTTTTTGCAAAAATAATCATTTATTTTCAAGTAAAATTCCCATTATTTTTTGAATTATATATTAAAGTAACATAAGTAACCTTTATTATAAATAATTTAATTAATTACATAAGAATCATCATTATACTTTATTTTGATATAAGTTAATTTTTTGGCTTAAATTTTTTTCTTCTAAAAACTGTTTTTATGCGTGCAATGTGTTTTTATCTTAATAAGTTAAATTCATATATTTTAAATAACGTTTTCAGTGAAATTTATATATTATATATTCTATTATATATATTAACATTCACTTGGTAGTTTTTAGAAGGAAATTAGTGTAAGTAAATTATGTTTTATGCATAAAGTTTCATTCTTCTAAAATGGTTTTTCGTTGTGGGTTGAACATGTATTTAAAATCAAAATTTTCCACTTATATAAAATTAAAGATTTTAAGTATCATTGAACCAATAATTAAATGGGGAGGATAAATTAGTGGTGAAATTTTTACAAATTTCAGACTTTGAAAAAATTAACTCTAGTAACTTTTTAGAGTTATTCCATTATTAAAATTTTAACAAACTCACAAGCATGAAAATATAAGAAATAAAACAAGGAATGCAGGATTTATAAGGTTCAAAATCAGTGTGATAACCTACATACCTTCCATGTACACTCCCATGGGTACATGTAAATTCACTATTAGAAAGAAGTGATTATAATTTTGAGCTATCTCCCATCAGTCTCCTTCTATCTCCTGATATGTATGATTATACTAAATCCCATCAGTTTATAAGTTTTTCTTACAAAAACAAGACACAAAAAAATGTATCAAACTTTTTAAATTATATTCCATAGAAATTTCATCTAGAAATTTCCTCTGATTACTCTATCTAGTAATGTCCATCCGATGTGCTTGTCTTCATCTGGTAAACTTCTTCTGATGCACCTCACTAAACCTACACTTATTTTTCAAACTTGTGTTCCATTCGATTCAATAAAATCAACGCACCTAACTCTAATTAGAAAAATATGTTTGATGAATATTTTATTTAAAACTCCATCTAAAAACTTAGTAAGTAAACTCTATTAAATACTCTAATTATAAACCTTTGTACATAATTCTTCTTCAACATTAAATAGAACTTCAATTGGAAACTCAGTTCTAGAACAATTTCTTTAGTGCTTCAACTTTTTATTAGTGAATAATAACAAGTACATAAAAAAATTTCACTCCTTTATAAAGATTCTTCGAAAGTGTAAAGGTAGTAAAATCATTTTACTTTCACACTCAAACATTTTAGAATAAATTATTCCCACTTAAATCTGAAAAAGAATGGATGCTTCTCAACTCTTTTAGAACTTTCATGAAGCTTTATGAAAACTCAAAAAATTACATTATTTCACAAACTTTCTTAACCTTGACCTAATTGAAAGTATAAAATAATAAAAAACTAACACAAAATATTTATATTTGTTACTTTATAAAGTTATGTAAATTTACTTAGAAAAAATCCATCTAGAATATGTTTTTCCAATGACTTCATTAAAAATTATCTATCCGGTCCTTCTCTGTATGACCATTCTTCCTTAGATTATCTTCAATCTATATTATTCATAAGAAATTTATATTCAACTAATCAATTTTTCTCTATCTATTCCTTTTTCCTACACTCACACTTTATACATCACTTTCTCAAAAAAAGTTTATCTAATGGACTTTAATATGAAAAGTTCATCCGATGGACTATCTTATGCAGTACACTTACTTATAACATCAAAACTTCAAAATTTACTTAGATCATAACAAAAATACGATCTTAGAAATTCCCCCAAACTTTCAATCTAGAAACTCATCTACCTTTATCAATTTATCTTGACCCACTGAAGATGGTTGGCTATATTATTGAAATTTCTAAAGACTTTTATCACAACCAAATTTCATATATTTAAAAACTATGGCTTCAAATTCATTAAATTTCCCTCTGTATTTATATAGATATTAAAAAAACTTCTTGAACCACTTTTTATTTATTTCAAATTTTATGAAACTATACAAACTCATCAAATTTATTTGTTTAAAAAATTAGAGTTGGTCCATCCAATTTCTTCAATTGCTGGACTTTAGGAACCTTTGGGAAATGTTCATCCAGAAATATACATTTGTATATGTATGAAATGATAATTTTTTTGACCAATGTATCAGTTATAAAAACTTATGCACTTTATTCATCCAATTATTAGTTACACTACTATCCCCTTGTACACAATTTATCAACTTTTCACTACCAGTTATTCTTAAAAATTCTTTTTATAGAAATTTATATGACCCATTAAGTTCATATAGAGTTGTTTTTATAGAAAATTATGCTTCTTACCCTTGTACAAACTCAACATTTTTCAATTCCAAATATTATTATGGAAAATTCATCTGGAATGTTTGTCCAGTGAACAAATTCTTCACTTTAGAAACTTATATTTTGAACTTCCTATAACATTTTTGGATAGTGACATTTATTTAATGCTTCTCACAAATATCTATATTGAATGGTTCTTCCAGAAAACTTCTAATCAACCTTTGATAAAAATATTATACCATAAGGTTTTCCATGATTTTAAGAACTTTGATATCAGTATTGTATCATCTAATTTTGTTATAAAGTTTCTTAACAAACCTTTTTAAAAAACTTCCAGATTCCTCTAACAACTTCATAACAAAACATTCATACCAAAATTTCTCACCTGTTTTACAAAAAAATTATGTAAAAAAAGTTATTTTCAACAATTTCAAAACATTTAAAAAAAAATCACAGAGGATCTTTAATATCTCCCTTTAGATTTTATGGAAACATTTTCTAACAAATTTTTAACTCATCATTTTTCCATCACTCAAAACATTTCTCAGGTTTTCTATCTCATTTTTTTTAAATTTTATCAAATCACAACCTTTCTCAAAGAGAATTTTATAACACCAAACTATTGGATAAAGTAATGTTTTTAAGGAATTACATACCTTAGTAATAATAAAATTTGTGGCTATATTAAGATAAACTCACCTTTAATTTTATCTTCTCCTCTTTTGTTACAAATGGTCAACTATCAAATTCTCACTGTTCACTTTTTTTTATCTCCCCCATTTTAATAATAACCATAACTTCATATTCATAATAGAAATAGTTATAAAAATTTCTTATAAATTTGTTAATTTATCTCCCCCTTTTTGAACATTATAGAAAGAAAAATGGGGGACTTCCTTACAAACTTTTTGGAAGTCTTTGGTGGAGTCTGAACATGACGATTCATCCTCAATTCCAAAAATATTTTATTCAAAATATATTTCATGAAAAAATCCACAATTTGAAATTTTTTTATAAATCTATTCAAGAATTAATTCTCCACCAACAACTTTCACTTTTATGAAATGATACTTAATTTCAATGTGATTCGATCATGAGTGTTGTATAGGTTTTTTGGAAAGATCAATGACACTATGATTATTACAAAGTATCTTTAATGGTGTAGAAAATTCACCCTCAAATATTCCAACTGAACTTTCATCTAGATTAACTGTATATAAGCATGGGTGGAAGCAACATACTCTTCTTATTCTATGCTCAAAGTCACTGGAATTTGTTTCTTACTATACCAAATCTCACAACATTATCCTAAGAAAGATTTTATTCTTAATGTTGATTTTATATTATTGAAATCTCTATCCCAATAAACATAAATATAACCAAGAAATTTATTATCATAAATTATTTTATACAATATCCCATAAGAAGATGTTCCTTTGAAGTATTTGATAATTTTCTTTACTGTCAGCATATGTGATTATTTTAGATCACTATAATATTGAGCACAAAAAGTAACAACATAAATGATGTCGGGCCTTGAAGCTATAAGATAGAGAAAACTTATTATAAACTTTATAAAATCTTTCTGATTAACAATTTTCCCAGCTTCATCTTTACTCACCTTTACCCTAACTAAAATAGAGGTAGAAACTTATTTAGAATATTCCTTGGAAAAGTTTTGTAACAATTACCTTGTGTACTTTACTTGAGATAGGAAAATGTATCTCTCATTTTATTTAACTTAAAAACCCAAGAATAAAGTTAATTCTAAAAGAATTTAAATTTCAAAATTATTATTCATTTCCTCAATAAAAATGTGACAAGTATTTTCATTATCCCTTATAAAAATTATATTATCAATATAAATAATAAGAATATGGGTACTTGAGTTCATATTATTTATGTATAAGTTTATATCAAATTTACCTTTATAAAAATTCAAAATTTTCAAGAAATTATCAAGTTTGGAGTACCAGGCTCATGGATCTTGTTTCAACCTTTATAAGCCTTTCTTCATCTTATAAACCTTGGTTTAATATTTTTCAAGTAAGAATCCATAAGGTTTATCAATATAATCTTATTCCTCAGTCTCCTTATTTAATAAGGTTGACTTTATATCCATCTAATAAAATTTATAACAATGATGTTCAACTACTGATAATAACATTATAAAAGTTTCCAATCTCTCAATTGGGGAGAAAGTTTCTTCAAAATCCACTCCTTCCACCTATAGATATCCATTAAAACACACCATTATTTGTTTCTTGAAACCTATACACATTCATTCATCTTGTTTCTATATACCCACTTTGTCCCAATAATATTCTTTCATACTAGATGTGGAACGAGTTCCTAGGTGTCATTTTTCTTTATCTAATCCAACTCTTCATTCATGGCATTAACCCATTCTTTGTGTTCAAATGCTTCTAAAACTGATTCTGGTTCAACCCACAAGATGTTTGATGTTTGATTTTATAATATCAACTTTATTATTGTCTTAACAAGATATTTATAATTTATAATTATATTTTTAGTTTATACTTGTTTCTATAGGGTATGAAATTTTGGAGTTTTTATTCCTGCTTCAATTTCCTCACCACATGATTCTTATGAATCTTCAGTCACCCAATTTGGTTCATACTCATCTTCAATTTTTTTTATTTTTGTTGGAAATATTCAAATTATCTTCTACAAATTTATCAACAACCATTGTTAAGGAAGTTGAGTTTTCAATAAATTTCACATCATAGTAATCCACCAAATTTTGGAAATGTTTGTTCCAAAATTTATAACTCCTTCAATTGGATGAATATCCCATAAAAATTTCATCCTCAGAACTCTCATCAAAATTTAAAGATCTAGATTTTTTATCTTTAGAAAATAAGGGCTTGCAAAAACCTTGAAATATTTCAATAAAGGGTTTTTGTCATAGAAAATTTATAGGAAGTCATGTTGGATCCCATCCTTAACAAAAATCATTTTTGTACATCTACAATAGTACCAATAGATTATCTCTATAAAAATATAGAAAGTTTTTATTTTTCTAGCATTCTTCTTACCATTTCCAACAAGATCATATTTTTCCTTTCTGATACTCTATTTTTTTGAGGGGTTTATAGAGAACTGTGCTAATGTTTTATCCCATGATTATTTATATATGATTAAAAATCATTGAAGGTGTATTAATTTCTATTATTATTTCTTAACTTCATTATATAAACACCCAATTCTCAATCTACATCTCTTATAAAAAATATAATCATTTCCATATCCTATTTTTTATGATTTATAAAAATAATGTTGGTCATATGAGTGAAATAATTAATAAATGTGATAAAGTAAAAATAAACTTTCATTGATTGATGTATCCTCAACCCACATAAACATGAGTGAATAAGTTGCAGAGGTATGGTGGAATTAATTTAAACTTTCTTGCAACTTTTACCAATCATTTTCCATCCTAACATGTAATAAAAACATCATATTCTTTTCTCTTCAATGTTGGTAATTTTCATCTAGAAGATAATTTAGAGATTTTTTTTCATACTTTTCTACCCTAGGTTCCTAAGTATGCAATGCTATCTATTTTCATCTTCCAAACTCACATAATAGGAGCTAAAAAGTTCTCCTATCTAGAAAATATTTCCACTGGTTATTTCTTATTAGGTTACAACTTTTCCACCTTCCACACATATGATGATACATAAATCTTTTATGAATTTCACTTATTTTACATCATCACAAATTTGTCTCACACTAAGTAAATTATTCTTGATCCAACCAACGTATAAAAACTTCCTTAGATTTTAATTTTCTAATTTTAATTTTCTATTGTTTCTATTCCTCAGATTTTTAAGTAATTATCATTTACAAATTTAACTAATCATCTTTCATAATTTTCAACATATTTAAAATTTTTATGTCACCTATTATATGTGGGGAACAACCACTATCCAGAATTCACAGTTTTTTCATTTTTTTCCTTCAGAGCCGTCTCAATAATAAAGACTCTTTATTCAACTTTCTTCATTCCTATATCTTTATCTTTTATAGAAAACAAAGTTTTTCTTGTAAGAGTCATTAAATATTATTAAGATAAGTGACACGATTGGTCACATCTTGCCCATATCTCCTCCAGATAGTCAAATTGTTTTTGATTTGTAAATTTTATAACATCTTGAGATTATGGTTTTCTAACTTCCAACATCTTAGAAAAGTTATTTGCTTTTATTATGTTACTATTCTCCCTCATTTCATGCCTACTTCTAAGAAGAGACATGTTGTGATAATAATTGTAATATTTGTGCCCAAAAATACCACAACACAAAAAATATACACTAAATATTGGTCTTCTATAGAAATACTATATCTCCCTATAATTATATTGCTTTGGTTTGTAACATATTTCTATTTTTCTTTCCTCTTAATGTGGGTAAAATTTCTTATAAATGTTTTTTTCAACGTTCATTTATGTGGAATATTTTTCTCATACTTTCTCAACCCAAGATTTCCATAAATTTTTCTTTATGATTTCAAGATTAGTAAAATAAAATGAAATTTTACTTTTATTGGATGAGGATTTCACTTGATTATTGGGATGTGCTTTCTCATTAGATTGAGAAGTTTTAGTTTTTACCTCTGAAGATTTTTTGAAATTATTATATATATTTATTAAGATAATTTCTATTGAGCAAAGTATTGTTTTCAACAATACATAATAATGTTATTTAAAGGGGGAGATTATTGAAAATAATACTCTGTCTCTTTATGATAATTTTGATGCTCACAAATACCCTTAATTATTTTCTAATGATTTTATTTAGTATTTTTCAGGAATTTATTAATTTATTTTACTCTTGAAATAATGAGAATTTATTACTTATTCGGTAACTGTTTTAGCGTGTTCTGGAAACACTGTTCAAACCTTACTTATTCGGGATCTGCTTTAACATGTCCTGGAATCACTGTTCATACCCTACGTAGATAAACGTAGCGTAAGGATGAAAAGCGTGTATACTTTTTGAGATAAGAGAAAAGTATGGTTAATCAACTATACATTATCAGCAAAGTATGGAAGAATAACCTTATGTTAAGAAGAAACCTTACATTTGGGTTATCAAAAAAGTATGGAAGGAGAACCATACATAAGTACTAAACATTATGTTTATTTCTCAAAAGTATGGTTCATCAACATTACTTTTGTAAACAACCATACTTTCTTTGAATAAATCTTTTATCTTTCATTTGAGAGTTGAAGAAAAAGTATAGATGATCAACCCTATGTTTATGATCAACCTTACGTTTGAAGAAACTAACATGAACCCTACGTTTATGTTCAACCTTACATTGTCAACCCTACGTTTGGAGGCCACATCATCAACCTTACGTTTGGCGTCAGAAAGTTTGAAAGACGATATTTTTATGCAACGGTCAGCAAGCTGATTGTTTAACGGATTTCAAGACAGATTTAAAGTTGATTTTAAAATACGACTTTGACCGATTCAAATCAATTTTATCAATGGATTAAAGATATAATTAAAAAGGATCTTTTTATGCCGAGTCTTCAGGGAAGTTACAACTACTCTGTAAATTCAAATTTTTGAATATCACGAATCAAAAGGCAAATTTTATGGATCTAAATGTGCAGGGGATATGCTCGGATTTATTATATATGTTTTCTCTGAAACACCAGGAATATGAGTGTGGTGATCAATATATTATTCAAAAAGGTGGAAAACAGAGACTGCTTAAAGCACTCAGTTATGCTAATTCAAAAGGAGCGTCAAAGATCTGTTTATTTAAGAAGAAGGAACTCGATAAAAGATTCACTTGTTCTACATCAAATATCTACCGTGGATCTACTACTACCGAAGTTATGAATTATATCTCTATATCTACTACAACCGAATCGACTCAGAACTACTTCGACTTGAAAATCAATATTTCTAGAGACGATGATCCATCTGCTGTCAATTGCATTCTGTTGCAATTGTGAAGATCAACTGAAAAAGTTCTTTCTAAAATTATTTTTATCTTGAGTAACCAGCTTCTTGTACTAAGCTGAGTAGGTTCGTGTTTGAACCAGAAGGCTTTGTTAGCCTGAAAATTGTAAAGGTGTCAACTGCCTGTTTTTCAGTTGTTGGAAGGTCTATGCAAAAGAGGACCAGATAGTGAAAATCACCAAGCTCGTGGAGTTGAGCGTTGGTGGAGTGGAACATGGGCATTCTATTCCCCGAACCACTATACATCTATGTGTCCCTGATTTTAATTATTCCGTTGCATGATCAAATCTGATAAATCATAGAGGATAGAACTTGTTCAATCAAAGAGTTAACAAAAAATCTGAAAGACAAAATTCACCCCCCTCTTGTGTATAATCTGTATATTCAAGATCCAAAAATTGGCATTAGAGGTGGAGCTTATGATAGAGCCTTAGCAAGATAGAAGCATTTAAATATTATACAACAGAGCATCATGAGTGATACAAGAGAAGGGATGTCAATGGTTAGAGAACCATATTTTAATAGAGACAACTATGCCTGCTGAAAATCGCGCATGATAATATATCTGAAAAACCTCAGATATAAAATCTATTCAAAGATTCTGACTCCTTATGAAATTCCTGAAAATCCTGAGACATGGAGTACTGCTACAGAGGCAGAGTATGATATTAATTTGAAGGCTGTGAATGCAATCATCTGCGGTCTAGGACCAGATGAATTTAACAGAGTATCTCAGTGCCCAAAAACATATGATATGTGGAAAACAATAGCTGTGGTGTATGAATGAACAAAAAATGCGAGACAAATGAGATATGTAACTGCCAAATTGAAATTTGATACTTTTAGAATGTTTGATGGTGAAAGAATTACCCAAATGAATGGGAGATTGACAGAAATTGTCAATAATATAATAGCTCTAGGAGAACCTATCAAGAAGGATGATCAAGCATTAAAAGTACGGAGGGTACTTCCTACTCGATGGAATGGTATCTCTGCTGCAATTAGACAATCAACACCTGTCAAAAATCTAACCATGAGAGAGCTAATTGGTACACTGATGATATACAAAGCTGAAATGCAAGATGAGGCAAATGAACATAAAGTACACATCAAAAAGGATGATACTGCCTTGAAGGTAACTTCACAAAAAAAGAATAGAAAGATGAAGAACAGAGAATTCAAAGCTAAATCAGAGAGATCTGACTCATCAAACTCAGATGAAGAACTGGCTCAGCTAGCCAAAAAATTTAAAAAATTCTACAGCAAGAAAAGAGACTTCACAAAATCCTTTAAGAGATATGATAAGGAAGTAATATGCTATGAATACAAGAAGATGGGGAATATCAGACCAGATTTCCCACAATTGAAAGATGCAAAGAAGAAGAAATTCTTCAAAAGAAATGACTATGATCAGAAAGACAAGAAAGCTATGAAAGCCACTTGGAGTGTATCTGAAGACTCCAGTAGCTCTCCTGAATCAATCTCAGAGAAAGAATAAGTAAATATAAAAGAAAATATGTGTTTCATGGAAGAAACTGATGAGGTAAACTCATATTACTCCTCTAACTCAGATAATGAATCAAATTATGAATCAAGCTACACAAATGAAAACTTGTAGCCTATTGCAATATGCTTGAAGAAAGATATGACTCACTATTTAAGAAACATAGGTCACTAAAGAACATACATAAAGATATTTCAGATGAAAGAGATACAATGCTGAAACAACATAAGGAATTAACTGATAAATACAATTCTATTGACACTAACTATATTAATTTTGAATCAAGAATAAAAACACTGTAGGATGAAGTATAATCTTACAATCATGATGCATTGGTTTTTACAAAAGGAGATAATTCATTAAATGAAATTCTTGGAAAAACTGTCATTAAAAAGGAGAGATTTGGAATTGGCAGTAAAGGAGAAAAACCTAAGCTATATAAAAATTATTTTGTTCCTAGCTCTAAAAGGGTTAATTGTAACTTTTGTGGGACAAAGGGACATATAGATAAAAACTATTTCTTAAGACAACCTCAAGTTTTTGGTATTAAGAGAGCCTATGTTTCAAAAGAGTTATATGATTCAGCTGATTTTAAAATAACAAAGAAAATCTAGATACCCAGATCATTGCTAGCTAACACCCCTGGACCCAACAGAATATGGGTACCAAAGCAATTTGTTTGAATGTCTTTACAGGTAGTAGGCCACCATATTAGAAAAGATATATGGTACATGGACAATGGATGCTCAAGACATATGAGTGGAAACTCATTGAATTTTTTTTCACTCACTCAAAAGGAAGGAGGACTTGTCACATTTGGTGACAATGCCAAAGGAAAAATCATTGGCATTGGAACTGTTAGAGATCCAAAAACAGTCTCAATCAACAAAGTACTTTATGTACAAGGATTAAAACACAACCTGATAAGTATCTCTCAACTTTGTGATGATGGATATACTGTTGATTTTACTAACAATTTTTGTATTGTTTCTAAAGATAAACTGTTTAAATTTAAGGCACCAAGAACTGATAATGTCTATACTTTGGATTTAAATTCCTTGTGTAAACAACAAGTAAACCACTTGACTGCTAAAGTAAGTGAATCTTGGATCTGGCATAGGAGACTTGGACATTTCAATGTATATGTTTTACATAAATTATCTAAGAAAAATCTAGTTTCTGATTTTCCTAGTCTCAAATTTAAAAGTGACAGATTATGTGATGTATGCCAACTTGGCAAGCAACACAAATCATCATTCAAATATGTTAATAAAGTTGCTACAACTAAACCTCTAGAACTTATCCATATGGATTTGTTTGGACTTTCCAGAGTAGCAAGCTTAGCTGGTAAATTATATGTTTATGTATTAGTTGATGATTATTCAAGATTTACTTGGATTTTCTTTTTAAAATTTAAAAATCAAGCTTTTACTTTATTTGAAAGTTTCTGCAAATCTGTTCAAAATGAAAAAGGTTTTAATATAATCTCATTGAGAAGTGATCATGGTGGAGAATTTGAGAATCAGGAATTTAATTACTTTTTCTCAAACATGGGTATTAAACATACCTTCTCTGCACCAAGAACACCTCAACAGAATGAGATCGTAGAAATAATAAATAGAACAATTCAAGAAACGGATAGAAATATGTTAAATGAATATATCCTACCTATATATTTTTGGGTAGAAGCTGTAAATACAGATTTCTATATAATTAATAGAGTTTTAATTAGACCTATTTTGAAAAAGACACCCTATGAACTATAGAATAACAAAAAACCTAAAGTAAATTACTTTAAAGTTTTTGGATGTAAGGTTTACATCTTGAACACCAAAGTTAATCTTGGTAAGTTCGATCCAAAATCTAATGAAGGTATTTTCTTAGGATATTCTACTACCTCCAAATCTTATAGATTCTATAATAAAAAGTCAAGGATTATTGAATAATCAGTTCATGTGAAATTTGATGAATCTGATCTCTTTGAGAAAAGGACATATCAAATGGATGAACCTGACTCTAATGATAACATGAGACTTGAGAACTTAAAGAATGATTTTGAAAAGGATATAAAAGAAATTCAGTCCAGTTCAGAGGAACATGATACCGAAGAACCTTTAAATGTATTTCCTACATAGTCTAGAACCCTAAATAATCACCCTTTAGAAACTGTGATAGGTTTCTTAGAGATTGGTATTCAAACTAGAAGAAACTTCGGAAACCTAGTGTAATTATCTTCCTTCCTATCCCAACAAGAACCCAAGACTATAAAAGAAGATTTAGATGATGAAAGTTGGGTAATAGAAATTCAAGATGAATTAAACCAGTTTAAAAGAAATGAAGTTTGGGAATTAGTGGAAATACCTAATAATTATCCAGTAATAGGAACCGAATGGGTCTTTAGAAATAAACAGGATGACCAAGGAACAATAACTAGAAATAAAGCAATATTAGTATCTAAAGGATATAATCAAGAAGAAGGAATAGATTATGATGAGACTTTTTCACTTGTAGCTAGGTTAGAAGCAATTAGAATCCTTTTAGCCTATGCATCTTATATGAATTTTAAATTATTTTAGATGGATGTTAAATCTGTCTTTTTAAATGGTTATTTAATGGAGGAAGTTTATGTTGAGCAACCTCCTGGTTTTGAAAACTCTCAAAAACCTAATTCTATTTTTAAACATACTAAAGATCTTTATGGCCTTAAACAAGCACCTAGATCTTGGTATGAAAGATTAAGTTCTTTTCTTTTGAAAAATGACTTTACTGTTGGATTGGCATATCCAACACTCTTTAAGAAAACTGTGAAAAATAATGTTTTATTGGTTCAAATTTATGTTGATGATGTAATTTTTGGATCAACTAATAAAACTCTTTGTCATGAATTTTCAAAATTAATGCAAGAATAATTTGAAATGAGTATGATGGGAGAATTAAATTTTGTTTGGGTCTTCAAATATTTCAAAAAGATTTTGGAAATGTTTTAAATCAAAGCAAATATATTGCTGATTTACTTAAGAAATCTGGAATTGAAAACAACAAGCCATTTACAACTCCTATGTGTACTAATATAAAACTTGATTTGGATGAAACTGGGAAATCAGTTGACAAGAAGTTATATAGAGGTATGATTGGTAGTTTATTATATCTTACTGCTAGCATGCCAGATATAATGTATTCAGTATGTCTTTGTGCTAGATTTCAATCAAATCCCAAAGAATCTCATTTAACTGCTATCAAAAGAATTTTTAGATATTTAAAAGGAACTATTTTTCAATCTCTACTTTATCCTAAAACTTCTGATTTTAATTTGATTTCATATTCAGATGCTAACTTTGGAATTTGTAGATTAGATAGAAAAATCACATCAGGAACATGTCACTTTTTAGGAAAGTCTTTAGTGTCATGGTCTAGTAAGAAACAACATTCAGTTGCCCTATCAACAGCCGAGGTAGAATATGTTTCTGCTGGCAGTTGTTGTGCACAAGTGTTGTGGATGAAAAACACTCTTATGTACTTTGGATTGAATTTTAATAATAAACCTATTTTATGTGATAATACAAGTGCAATTAATATTTCAAAAAATCATATTAGTCATTCTAGAACTAAGAAAATTGATATAAGGCATCACTTTTTAAGAGTTCATGTTATTAAAAAGGATATAATTTTAGAATTTATAAATACAGAAATTCAATTAGCAGATATTTTTACTAAACCACTTCTCGCTGCAAGGTTTGATTTTATTAAGGGGGAGCTAGGTTTATTTAATTTTAAATAATTTTTTTAAATGTTATTTATTTAATTTTATTTATTTTTGTAGATTTTATTTTGTTTTTCAAAAATTTTTAAGATATTTTTTATTATTAAATTAGCCGTATGAAAATTTTATTTGTTTTTAAAATAAATGTAATGATTAGTGATTACATGGGAATCAAGGCTGTCAGAGCCCTTTCGAATTCGAAACCATTTCTTTTCCAACAAAACCCTTTCGAACCTGAAAACTGCATACTGTTTCACCCCCCCTGATCTTTGAATCTTCAAACCATAAAATCTTTGAACCTTCAGAAATCTACTCAGAAATGGAAAAGACCAAGCGAGCAGATGAACCTGAGAGCAGTGACGCGAAGAAGCAAAAGACAGTTGGGTGAAAAATTTTGAAAGGTAAAGTTATAGATCTGGAATGGATGTTTGAGATGAATCTGATGTTGAAACAGGCTTTATCTTTTCAAAACCTTGAGCAAACTTTCAATAATGAAAGGTCTGACTTTTTGTATGAGGCAGAAATGCGTCATTTCTTCAGATCAGTTCAGTTTATTCTAGGTGAGGACGAAGACACTATGATTGCAAAGATTTCTCAATCTCTTCTGTTGAAATAGGACAAATCTTAATTTTCCTGCATGAAGAAGTATACCATTTTGATTTGAAAAACATATGAGATGCTATGCATAAATCCGAGGAAGTTATGTCCTTTTCATTTGGAACATCTACTATTAGGAAAATGATGGTGAAATATTTAGAACCAGATCAGAAGATCCTGGTTAAATTTGTTCAGACTGTAATAGCTCCTAGAATGGAAGAAATGGAAAATATTTTTTACCCTGATATGTACATAATGTATCTTCTGTTAAGTGATATCAAATTAAACTTCCCAAGGTACATGGTAAGGTAATTCAATTACTCTAGTCAAAGTGATGCCCGGATGAACTTTTACCCTTTCGGTCAATTTATTTCTAAACTATTGTTCAAGAAGGATATGGTGATACTGGTGGATTCCAGAGTTCATTGTCATCACATCAATGTATTCAATGCTGGAACTCTAAGAAAAATTGGCTATTTCTGGAGCACCATTAAAGGAAAACTTTTGCTAGTAGGAGTTGAGGATGACTCAGAGAGTGCTTAGGCTCAACCTACTAAGTCCAAGGAGGGACAAGCTGAATCAAGAGTCAGCAATATAGAAAGAAGGATCCGATTTGAAGTGGAAGATGTTGAGGAAGAAAGAAGTCAGGAGGGACTTCAATCTCGAAGAACTAGACCTGTTAATGAGGAAATTACTTCCCCTGCATTGGCAACAACAAAAGCTTTATTTTCTTATACTTTTTTAAGAGAAGCTGCTATTGATAAGTCCATGGAAGATGTTAGTGAAAGGAAAACACCAGTAAAGGGATCAGGAGTTCAAGAAGAAGCTTAAAGGGAGACTCAGGAACAGATTGTAGCTGATGTTGAAGTTACACTTTAACAGGAACAAGATAAGGAGGCAGAGCCTGGTGAGGAAGTGGCCAGACCTCAGGAAACTCTTGAAAATATTGTTCTCAAAATTCCAGTGGAAGACAAAGATTATGATGTTTGTGATGAACATCTTCCTGATGCTCCAATAGAGGTACTTCAAGAGGATTTTTCTGTGGAGGAGTCTGAGGACTCTAAGGAAAAATCTATGGACCAACCCACTCAGGACAAAGAGAAATAACAATCTAATGCTGACTCATTACCTTTGGTACCGCTTCATCATCCAGATCCTGAGAATGCGAATCAAGCACAGGGTGCCTCTGATTCAAGGAAGAAAGAAGTTGAAGAAATGTACAAAAAGGTGTCTCAGTTGGAATATGAGAATGTCACTCTGAGAAATGCCTTAGACTTAGAACAATTGAGATTTATAAAGATGAAGGAGAGTACAGTCTCATGGAAAGAAGTTTAAATGTTTAAAGAGGATATGCTGAATGCAGTTGTCAAGTTGAAATCTGAAATGGTTATGAAGTCAGATTTATTAGATCTAAAAATTGTTTATGGAGAACCAATTTGCATTAGTTGCAAATAGTGATGTTAGTGGATCAGGTACTTCACCTGATTTAATCATAAGATTTCAAGCTATCACAGCTGTGATGAGCAACATGAATGATAGGTTGTAAAATCTTCAATGTAACAGTGCTCCATTATCAGTGTTGCTGGACAATCAGAAATTTTTAGTGGATCAACTGACATCTAGTGAGCCCCCAATCAGAACACTGTTAAATCATATGTCAAAGAAGCTGTCAGTGTTTATAGAAAAAGAGGAAAGGATGCATGAGTTTTTCAGGGTCAATTTAATCGAGGATATTCATATGACTTAGGAGAAGAGAGAGCTCATTATCAAACTTAGAGATGGGATGATGAAGAGACTCAGGGAATGGTTTACAGAAATCAAGTCTGCAATCTAGAGGAGATATAACCTATTGACTACCTTGCCCAAACCTTGATTCCTGTGTATATCATTGTCATGTACATACTGCTGTTTTTGAATGAAAATTTCCTCCATTGTTTATTTATTTCTTTCTCTATTTGTTTATTACTGTTTTACGTTTACATATGCCAGTATATCAGATTACCTTACCATTAAACAGTTAATTATAGCATTTACTAATGTTCAGTTCAACATCAATCTGTGTTCTATTCCATATTTTATCAATATTTTTGATATCACAAAAGGGGGAGAACTTTGGATAAACACTACATTTTTTTAAGTATCTTTTTGGGAGAAATTTGGTTTTACATTTATCTTATTAGGGGAGAAATTAAAAATGGATAAATTTAATGAAAAATTAATATTGTATTTATCTTTTCAAAATTTAAAAACTATATGTAATTTATTTTGTAAGTTTATTTCATTAATTATTTTATGGGTTTTGTGATCATCAAAAAGGGGGAAATTGTTGAGAAAAATATTATTTTCAATAATACATAATAATGTTATTTAAAGGGGGAGATTATTGAAAATAATACTCTATCTCTTTATGATAATCTTGATGCTCACAAATACCATTAATTATTTTCTAATGATTTTATTTAGTATTTTGCAAGAATTTATTAATTTATTTTACTCTTGAAATAACGAGAATTTATTACTTATTCAGGAACTATTTTAGCGCGTTCTGGAAACACTGTTCATACCTTACTTATTCGGGATCTGCTTTAGCATGTCCTGGAATTGCTGTTCATACCCTACGTAGATAAACGTAGCATAAGGATGAAAAGCATGTATACTTTTTGAGATAAGAGAAAAGTATGGTTAATCAACCATATGTTATCAAAAAAGTATGGAAGAAGAACCTTACGTTATGAAGGAACCTTACGTTTGGGTTATCAAAAAAGTATGGAAGGATAACCGTACGTAAGTACTAAATGTTATGTTTGTTTCTCAAAAGTATGGTTCATCAACCTTAATTTTGTAAACAACCATACGTTCTTTGAATGGATCTTTTATCTTTTGTTTGAGAGTTGAAGAAAAAGTATGGATGATCAACCCTATATTTATGATGAACCTTACGTTTGAATAAAGTAACATTAACCCTACGTTTATGTTCAACCTTACGTTGTAAACCCTACGTTTGGAGGCCACGTCATCAACCTTACGTTTGGCGTCGGAAAGTTTGAAAGACGATATTTTTATGCAACGGTCAGTAAGATGATTGTTAGGCAGATTTCAAGCTGGATTTAAAGTTGATTTTAAAATACAACATTGACCGATTCAAATCCATTTTATCAATGGATTAAAGATCTAATTAAAAGGATCTTTTTATGCTGAGTCTTCAGGGAAGTTACGACTACTTTGTAAATTCAAATTTTTGAATATCGTGAATCAAAAGGAAACTTTTATGGATCTAAATGTGTAGGGGATATGCTCGGCTTTATTATATATGTTTTCTCTGAAACAATAGGCACATGAGTGTGGTGATCAGTCTATTATTCAAAAAGGTGGAAAACAGAGACTACATAAAGCACTCAGTTCTGCTGATTTAAAAGGAGCATCAAAGCTCTGTTAATTTAAGAAGAAGGAACTCGATAGAAGATTCATTTGTTCTACATCAAATATCTACTGTGGATCTACTACTGCTGAATTTTTGAATTATATCTCTATATCTACTACAACAGGATCGACTCAGAACTGCTTCGACTTGAAAATCAATATTTCTAGAGACGACTATCCATCTGCTATCAATTTCATTCTGTTGCAATTGTGAAGATCAACTGAAAAAGTTCTTTCTAAAATTCTTTTTATCTTGAGTAACCAGCTTCTCGTACTAAGATAAGTAGGTTCATGTTTGAACTAGAAGGCTTTGTTAGCCTGAAAATTGTAAAGGTGTCAACTACCTGTTTTTTAGTTGTTAGAAGGTCTGTGGAAAAGAGGACCAGATAATGAAAATAACCAAGCTCGTGGAGCTGAGCATTGGTGGAGTGGACTTGGGGAATTCTATTCCCCGAACCACTATACATCTATGTGTACCTTCTTTTACTTATTCCGTTGTATGATCAAATCTGATAAAGCATAGAGGACAGAATTCATTCAATCGAAGAGTTAATGACAAATCTGAAAGGCACAATTCACCCCCTCTTGTGTATAATCTGTATATTCAAGATCCAACAATTTCAACCTCAAGAAGTTTCAATTGGGTTTTAAAAAACTCATCTTATTTAGATGCAAGTTTCTTACTAAGATATTTACCTATATTTCCCCATTCATCAACTTTTAGTTTAAGGTTTACAATATCCTAGATATACTCATATTCATATTTAAGTATATATTTACCTCATTATCCTTTCCAATTTCTCTATTAATTAGTGTGATTTCTTTCTTGAGTTTGTTTTTCTCAAGACATGTAACTAGTTTTGATCTCAGATGATATTCTTTGTAACTTTCTTCAACACCTTCTTCTTCTTAAATATTTTAATAGTCTTCCTTTTTCTCAACATTTTTAAAGAGGGTTCTAAATATTTCTAAACTTTCATCTTATAAATATTTTTTTTGGAAGAGTCATATTTTACTTTTTTACACAACACACTTTTTCTATTTTTGTGAAATTTTCTTACCACCAGTAGATTTATTATCTCCCTTAGAAGATTTATTATACTTCTCATACCAATATTTTTCTTCAGAGTGATCTTCGTATTCACTAAATTTCTTTTTGGGTAAATTCATAGAAAAATTCCAATACCTATACACTCAAAACATTTGAGTAGAAGTTTTTCTCCATACTTTCCTCTAGCTATATAATATTTTTTAGAGATAAGATAAATAGTCTTATCATTAAATTCATCATCTTATTTTTCTTATGAATCACTAAGACTATCATTATCAGAATCATAGATTATCAAATTTCTTATAGCTTAAAAATACATTTCATTCTTGATATTCTTTTTGAATGATGGATCTTTTCTCATCTGATAAGAAACAAAAGAGTTATGCAATTCATCAAGTGATAAATATTATTTATCTTCCCAAGATGAGATTTTAGAGTTAAACCTGTCAGGGAAGTTTCTAATGAGTTTCCTAACAATAGTATAATCTTATAAGATATCTCAAAAACCTATGATGTTTCACATGACTTCATTAACTCTGGTGAAGTATTCAAAAATAGTTTCTTTATCCATCATTCTTATATCTTTAAATTTTTTTTTCCAGATTTGTAACTTTTCTTCATTCACTTTAGTGTTTCCCTCAAAGATACTTTTGAGCCTGTTCCAAAATTCCTTAAATATTTTGATAAACATAACCATGATTCAAACATTTTCTGATAGATACATAAGAAGAGAATTTATATCCTTTTCATCAACCTAAATATTTATCTTATAATAAAAAGTTGTGGGATAATTTTTCTCAATGGGTGAAAATCCAATTTTTACTATATCTAAAACCTCTCTGCCAAGTGATAGAAGATAAGGTATCATTTTGTTTTTCTAGCTATGATAATTTTTACTTACTAGATAAGAATACCTCTTATATTGACTGAATTGATATTTTCTATGATAAATATTCAATAGGGGAACCTTACTTTGATACCAATTGAAATTCTTAAGGATCATTGAACAACTGATAAGGGGGGGGGGTTGAATTAGTGGTTATAAAATTTAAAACTTTGAAAAACTTAACAACTATAACTTGTTAGAGTTTTTTTATTATCAACATTATAACTAACTCACAAGCATGCAAATATAATAAATAAAATAAGGCACATAATATTTACATGGTTTGATCTTAGTGTGGGAACCTATACCCTTTCCATTTCCACTCTTGTGGGTCTATGTAAATTCACTATTAGAAATAAGTGAATACAAATTTGAGATAAATACCATTATAATTATTCTATCTACTGATAATTATGGATATACTAACTCACATTAGTTTATAAATTTTTCTTACATAACCTATCCACAACAAAATTTATAAAAATTTGTGAATTCTGCTCGAGAAAAAGTTCATATGAAAAGTTCATCCAATTATTCCATCTGGTAATGTCCATATCGTGTGCCTATCTTTTCTTGGTAAAGTTCTTATGATGCACCTCAATGAACCCTAGATTATTTTTCCGACCTATTCAAACAAATCACTTTGCCTCACTCTGCTTAAAAAACTCTGTCTGATGACTTTGATCTATAAATCTATGTCTGGAAATTTAGTAATGAAACTCTGATAAAAAAATTCTATGTGGAATTATTTCTCAACATGAAACAAAACATTACTTAGAAACTCAGTTCTTACAAAAATAATTAAGAACATCATCTTTTTATTAGTGAACAATAACAATTACATCGTACTTTTCACCCCTTTATATAGGTGCTCCAGAAGTGGTAAAGGTGGGAAAATTATTTCACTTTCTTGCTCAAATATTTTAGAATAAATCATTCCTACTTAAATTGGAATAATTATGGATGCTTCTAAATTTTTTTATAACTTTTGATAAGATTCATGGAATCTATAATGATTCCATATTTCTCAAACTTTATTAACCTTGAACCAATTGAAAGAATAAACCAATTGAAAAACTAGAACACTATCTTAATTTTTATTACTTTACAAAGTTATGAAAAGTTAATTAGAAAACATCCTTATAGAACATGTTTTTATGATGAATTCATTAAAAATTATCCATATAATCCTTATTTATATAATCATTCTTTCTTAGTTTCTCATCGACCAATATTAATTATAAGAAATGTATATCCGATTGATTAGTGTTTCTCTATCTAGTCACTTCTTCTCAACTCAAAATTTATACACTAATTTCTCATCAAAAGTTCATCTGATTGAATTTATTATGAAAAGTTTATCCAGTGGACTATCATACAAAACAAATTTCTTCATGAGTTCCCAACTTTGAACTTTACTCAGTTCATAACAAAACTCTACTCTTCAAACTTCATACAAACTATCTTTTTGGAAAATTATCTTCATTTTTTCAGTTTCTATTAACCTACTAAAGATGGTTGACCACTTTGTTTAAAATTTTAAATATTTTTGTCACATGAAACTTTCTTCAACTTAAAAACTCTGGATTCATCTTATTTGAGTTTTTATCCTTTATATTTTCAAAAATATTAAAAACTAACTTCTTGAACCACTTTTGTATTTCTTTCACATTTTATGAAATTTCAAACTTAGAAACTTTATTTTTCTAGAAATTCATCATTAGTCCATCAAATTTCTTCAATTTTTAAACCTTAGGAACCTTTAGGAAAATTTCATCTAGAAATATTAATTTTATACATCCAATCACAATATACAAATTGATAACAAAAAGTTTGACCGATGTCTCAATTCTAAGAACTTCTTCACTTTTTTTGTTTGATGATTAGTTGAACTACTCTCTACTTGTATAAAATTTAGTATCTTTTCACTAAAAATTATTTTTAAAACTTATTTTCTTTTGTAAATTTTGTATGACTAGTCAATTTCATTCATAGATATTTTTCTATGAATGTTATGCTTCTTCTCCTTGTACAAACTATGCATTTTTAAATGAAAAATATCATGATGAAAACTTCATCTGGAATGTTTTTCTAAATTTTTTTTCTAGTGAAAAAAGTATTCAATTTAGAAAAATATATTTTGAACTTCCTACAATATTTCTATTTGGTGAAACTTCTTCAAATCTTCTCATAAATCCCCATCTATAAAGGTTCTTTTGGAAAACTTCAAGACCCCCCCTTTGATCAAAATTTTATACCATGAGGTTTTCCATGATGTTAGGAACTTTGGGATCAACATAGAATCATATAATTTTGTTATAAATTTTCTTAAAACTCTTTCTCAAAAAATTTCCATCTTACTTCAAAAATTTCATAACAAAACTTTCAGACCAAAATTTCTCACATGTTTTACAAAAAAAAACTATAAGAAAAGTTAGTTTTTAATAAATACAAAACTTTTTTAGCATAACATACGAAATAATATTACAAATTGAATATGGTAAAATGGATTCCATATTTTTAATCAAAATAATTAATATTATCTAATAGTTCCAACTTAATTTTTATCATAGTGAATAGTAAAAACATGATTTTTTTTGTACCAAGATTAATGTTAAATCAGGTTTATTGAGGGGGGGGGGTGTTAAAACAAGAGATAATGGTAGTATTACCACAAAAAAAGTATAATTATTATTAGTTAAATATATTTCAACCTTATATTATCATAACTTTAAATCCCTATCCATTTGGATCCACTTTTCCTTGAAAGTAATGTTTTGTTAATGAGATTTTTAAGAAATTCCATGGGTGTCCCTCCCATCATTTATAAAAGGAAACCTACTCTATTTCCTTATTCAAACCATTTGAGCCTTATAGATTATAAAATAACTAGTATAAAACCTTACTAGAATAATTCTATTAATTTTTGTATCTTATCATCTTCTCCTAAGACCAATCCTTCAAACCTTAAGGTGTAATCCAAAGGAGGCCTCTCAAAGAAGAGGTATAGTTCTTACCCAAGATCTTTCAATTTTAACTCTTCTCCTACTTCCTATTAACATGTTGTATCCATAAAAAAATTATGAATAAAATATTATAAATATAATGAGATGTTATTATGGATGAGGAAAAACCATTTACCACATCTTCTCAATCAAATAAGAGATGGAAGTATTGCTTGTGTGTATGAGTGGATTACCGCCTCCACGTAGTGATTTGGTTAATTTTTCCCCAGCATCATCTATGGTTGGTTATTATGATATATTTACTATTTATATATGAAATTTATGTTATAATAAATATTACATAATATTTATTTAATATTTACCTTTCTTTTGTTCCATCCATTAAAAAATAAAACATCACTCATATATACGCACGAACTATCATCTTCATGTAGTGATGTAATTAATTTTTCATCACTGATTTAAATGAATGATTATAATTATTTATATAATAAATATATATTATATTAATATCATGATTAAAATTATATATATGAAGTAACCATGATCAAATTTCATAGACCATAACCGCCGAACCAAAACATACATGAAAAATGAAGCAATTAATACCCAAAATGATGATGATAATGAAAGATTGTTAATGAACACATGATAATATGTTATAAGTAAATAATGTATGGTATTATAGGTATGATTATGGTTATTTTATATAATTAAAACAAAATTTAAATTTATTATATAAGATTTTAGAGAACTTACGAAGCAATTCATACTTGAGGTAAGAGTTTTATGTTTCAATATCATTTTTACCGGGATTGTTTATGATTAATTTTTTGATGATGGAATTGTATGATATCTATCCCAAATATTATTTATTTTATTATAATATTGTTATTTTTGGATATTTCATTTTTTCATTTCATTTTTATCTCTTTAAGTACTCAAGATACCAAAAGAATGTTTTTAAGGAAAATCGACCTTGTTTTTCTGTTTGGTCAGGGATATTTTCTTCCATGTCCATATTTTTCTTTAAAATGTTTTCAAGAATGTTTTGAATATTATATAATGATTATTTAAATTCATTTTTTACTATATTTTAATTTCCTTACCATTCTTTAAATGGAACCTTCTTATCATTTTCTAAATATAGTACTTTTTTAATTTTTAATGAAAATGTGAAATGATTTTTTAACATACACCACATGAATGGAATTCCCCACTATCTTGAATACTATTTTATTTAAAGATTCATTTATAAGTTTTTTTTTATTTTCAAATAAAATTTTTTCATTAATATTTTAGAAACTTTTAGATTCTAAATATTTTTTTTCAAATAAAAAGGGTATTTTCCTCAATAAATTTTCTAGTGATATTTTATGGTATTTTTATCTATAAAAACATCCTTGATGTTTCTTATGATTTATAGGGATATGATCCAATGTTACTATATTCATTATTTCTATAAATAATTTGTGATTATGATGATAAAATGTTTATGAAACCCATATCCTTTCCATAGGCAATGATTTAATGATATGATGAACGTTTTATGATCTTATGACACACACATGCATGGTTTTCATTATGTAATGAGTGGAATTGAAATTATCTATACCTCTAATGCATCAAGTAAATAAGGATATATCATGATACAATAAGGACTATAATGTGGAGTAAACCCAGTTTAGTAAGGGATGTTGTCCAATAAGATAGTCTTGAGAATGAACCTTGACTAAGGAAATGGTGGAATGAAGAGTGAACCCAATCTACTATGATAGTCTTAGAAGTTATTCTTGACTAGGGAAATGAATTTATATACTTATGTTCATAAAAAAACTTATTTCTTATTCTTATAAAATGTTTTCATGGATATTGATTGATTATTTATGACCCTACACTCTTATGTCTTATGTATTTCGACTGATAAAACATTATTCCATGTTTCTTGATTATAATATATGAATTGATGGGTATTATTTTATAATGTTTAGCTCATGTTATCGTACTAGTATTCTTATCTTATGCCCAATTATGATCATTTATTGATACCTATTATGTTTACCCTTACTACGCATATGAGATCACCCTTTCTTATGTTTCCCTTCCCCAGGTTATGAAGTAAGGTTTTAATTATGTTATGTCTTATAAGGATACTAATAATGAAGAAATAAATTGGAAAGGATGTAGACCATTTATTCACTGGTTGTTTATGTATACATGTTTACAAATACAATAAACATTTGTTGTTTTGGCATGGATTGTATTGATATGTAATGGATATTTCTACTGATAAGATGCATTATTTATGCATGAAAAGTATGGGTTGCTATAATTGGTATCAGAGAAAGGTTTAATAACTTTTAGAAACTAATAAAAGGAAGATTTAGTAAGAAAACTTAGTATAAACCCAATTACATGAGAATATCCCAAGTTATGGTAAATAAAAGAGTATAGATTCCCTAAACAAATACATCCCTGTCTGGATATTATAAGTGGATGTGGTTCTAAAATTGATGTATCTAGAGGCGATAACCCTGAAAAGATTTGGTTGATTATATATCATCCATCATTCTAGTTCACAGTGAATGAGACCCTACTGCACACCTATTTTGAAACTCCTGAGGGATATTCTTAGGTTGCTTTACATTTTCTTTAATATAAACTATGAAGGATTTGAATAGATAATGATAGTGGATAACCTAGGTTAAAAATAAGGCGTTATAGATTGAAAATAATGTGTCATGATTTAGAAATCCTATAAATTGTTTTCAGGATTATATGATTTCCCACTATGATTATTTTTTCTAATAATATGTTTTTGGATTTAGTTAATAGTTTTTTGAGAAAAATGATCACCGAGGCTCTTTCATTAAGAAATAAGGAAATTAAACTAGCCTAAAGGTAAGAATCAAACATTTTTACCTATGATATATTAACGATAAATCATTAGGGAGAATGTTGTAAAAAGTAGAGGACTCTTTATTCACTCCCTTGTTTGCAAGTGCATCAACAAGAGTATTGAATTCACAAAAATCATGCGTGATGATATAATTCATTTGTAATGTCCTGGTACTGGAATCCACCCAGAGGCTCCCCGTACCTGGTTGGTCACATGGCCTCAAGCGCATTTCCCCAAACTCCAAAGGTTTTCAACTAGCAACGAGGGTCTTGGGTGTGATAGTAGGGAAACTATGCCCTCATTGGCAGAGTAACACAGTGGAAAGGAAAAAATACACAATAACGGAATCTGTAAACATACCAACAATAATAATAGAGGAAGACTGGAATAACAAACAAATGAATCACATATATAAATGATGCATGGTAACATGTGTTTAGAAAAGCAGCCAAACAAATCACAATGCTGGAATACAAACAATACTAAACTAAACTACAAAAGGAAAACAGATAACAACTCCTCAACATCGTAAGCCTCAGCTTAGTCCCATGCTCTCCAGCTCCACAGTCAATAAAGAACCTGAAGTAGAAGGGAAATTTCCCTTGTCTATACCTGCAACAATATAATCTGTTTGGGCCCAAAAGTATGGCCCAAATAGGTTGTGAGACTAAATCCCAGTAGGCAACCACCCAAAGATCTGTGCCTAACAATAAGTGAATATATGGCAGGTAAAAGTCCAGAAAGCAGTAAACAAGAAAGTACTCAGTAGTAAACAATTCCACACATCAAAACAACCAATCAATCACAGTAACCCTCTAGGAAGTGCACACAACCTACCCACTTTGGTTAAATTATAAGAATATATAAAGACTCTCTAAGGAAGTGCTCATAGTCAATTCCACTTATAGTCAAAGGTAAAACAAGACTCTCTGAGGAAGATCACACAGTCAATTCCCCTTATAGTCTAAGGTAGTAAAAGAATCTGTAAGGAAGATAACATGGACAATTCACCTTATAAACCCAATGTCAAGGACTCTCTGAGGAAGCTCACTCGGTCAATTCCCCTCATAGCCCAAGTCGTTCAAGTAATTCAAAGACTCTTCGAGGAAGCTCACACGGTCAATTCCCCTTATAGTCTAAAGCAGTCAAGGAATCTTTGAGGAAGATCACTCGGTCAATTACCCTTATATCCCCAAGTGGTCCTAGGCTCTCTGTGGAAGCTCAATCGGTCAATCCTCCTTATAGCCTAAAGTGCTCAAAGACTCTCTGAAGAAGTTCACTTGGTCAATTCCCATTACAGTATACTACGCCAGGTTCTCACGGACCTGTGTAGGTCAATGAGCATAGAAGTGCAATATGGCCAAAGTAAACCTATATAACTACTTGGCTAACCAGTCTACAACATATCAAGAATGTCAGAAAACAAACTCTCCACCCTACAGCAACAAGAATGGAAAATAGGCAAGGCAACCAAAAAGGCTAAGCAGACCAACGGTCGTAAATGGAACATGCATGGGAAACACATAAAAAGCATAGAAATCAACCATATTCATATACAATTAACCTCTACATAAGCATACTAGCATGAAAGGAAAACAATAGGGGTAAAACGGTAAACATGCAATACCCCATTCAAGGTTATTGGACATAATTGCACATAATACTCAAATAATTTCAACAGAAAGACACAAACCACCTACCTCGACATTGTGAGATCGATATACTCCAGCGTCGGCCCTTGGATCGACCTAGAACGTGGTAGATCTACAAAAATGTCTAAAACGTTCAAAGAAGGATAACTTGAGGAAGAAGGGGAATCATGAAATGAAGCTCAAGCAGAAGAGAGATCTTACCAAGGTGATCCCAACACAATCGATGACGGTTGAATCGAAGATCGGATGGAGGCTCGGGGGCTTGGAGAAAGATCGCGACCGTACAGGTTCTCTCAGACGAAGAAAACCTTTAAGAAGACGGTTCTGGCGATTAGACGCAACCCCAGTGCATTTAATAAAAAAAAAGAAAGTACACATCGTGTAATTTTGAAGTACACGACGTGTACTCACCATTTCTGTACTCTTCTTTAGGCGGCCTCCAAGTCACCCCACACGGCCGTGTGCATGGATGCTATATGGTCAGCACCCGGCTACTTGCGGTAACCGAGTACACGGCGTGTACTTCGAAAATTTCTATAATTTCCTCTTTTTTCTCAAAAATGACCAGAAAAGGAAAAACATACCTAAAAAGAAGATCCGGGTTCTTACACCATTGATGAAAGTTGCTTAAGGCAGCTAATCCATTTTTCTATCATTTTTCAAGCAAGGTGAATCTATCCTCTTCTAACAGCTTGAACAATGGTTGTGAAATTGCATTCAAAATAGATGTTGTTCCAAATTATTTGCCTTGAAAGGGTCAATTCATTAATCAGTCCATTAATTTCAGATTCCAAATCCATAGTAGTGACACAAGGGCCAAATTGATGGCCAATGTGATAACCAGTATAGTCCCTGAAAATAAAATCGTACCCGGTTGGTCCATGATTTCCTTTTGAGGCCCCATCAGAATTGCATTTCATCCAGTCAGCAAGAGGAGGATACCTAAAAATTTAATTGTATGATGTGGTGAAGGATAATTACCAGGGATTCTCATATGTCTCAACATAGTTAGATTTTTCAAAAAATTATTACAGTGATCCATGTGAAGAGAATTTGCATGCTGCACAGCCCGGATGATTTCATCAAGTGTTGATTTGGTGTTGACGATGGTCTTCTTATGAATGTATTTATTACGACCTCTCCAAATGGAATGCACCAGTTCAGCACAAGCCACCATAAAGTGGTTATCAAGCTACTTAGACAGTGGGATGTTAAGCAGTTCTGGTAGGAAATCTATTATAGAATTAAATTCAAGTAGTGAGACATCAAAGAGATTAAATATAGCTTTCCAGAGTGAGGAGGATTTTTGACAGCATAGAAAGAGATAATCCACATCTTCACAGTGTTGTTGAAAAAGTACACACCTTGACCATAGGAAAATACCAACTCGCTGTAGGTTAGCATCCACCGATAGTTTGTTGTGTAAAAATATCTAGAACAGAGTGAATCTTGATGGGGAAAACCAATGTTTGTTGAGGTTTCCAACCCATTTGGGAGATCCCTAAGCCAAGTGTTTATAAAAGGCATTAGAATCAAGTTACCCAGTTAGGGCCGGTTCCTAAATCAACATATCTCTTTTACTTAAGAATGTGTAATTGGAAACAGTTTTCTCTCAGGAAGCTCAGAAAATCTGTTCATTTGGTTCTTAATGGAGATTTCACAATCAATTATTTGATCCATAGAGTCAATTCTATCTATAATAGGTATTCCAGCCCAATTATCCATCCATAATTTGAGAGATGAATTGGAATTAACCAAACGGTTGGTGTTTCTAAGAATTTTCTGAAATATGTTCTTAAACCCAGGACAAACTGAGGATTCCAAGTAGCATTGAGATCCTACCTTCAGTTTGTCTATGAACCCGAATTTGAGAAAGTCCAGGGAATATAAATTGTTGCTGAAGAGTTTACATGTGAATTGTGCTTGTAAATATTGATTGAATAGGTCCAGGTTTTTGATTCCTAGGCCTCCAAGAGACTAGGGCATGCAACATATTTTCCATGAGACTAAAAATATATTTCTTTCCAGAATACTTATACTCTAAGAAAAGTTTCTCATTAGGGTTTTTATGGAATGAATAACCAAGGAAGGCTAGGAGTAAACCGTGAAATAATATACTATTTTTGAGACTATCACATGTTTTACTAGAGAATCCCTTCCATCCATTGAGATATATTTTCCTTTCTAAGAAGATAAAGCTCTTAGAATATGATTCAAAATATTAATGAAGTAAAAATCATGATTACTTCCCCAAAACAGAGGTACACCAAGGTAAGTGAATGGGAACAATCCCTCTCTTATGCCTATGTCATTAATCATAGTTATTTTTCTATAGCTTGATATGTTTTGGACAAAGTAAATAAAGGATTATTTCTAGTTGAATTCCTAGCCTGATATCCCTTCATAATAAAGAAGGGCCTTATTTATATTATTGATGTTTCTCCTATAACCTTGAGTATAAATGATGATATCATCAGAAAAAAAGAGGTGAGAAGGGGATGAAATACCTCATGTTTCCCTGATGGTTTTCAAGTCACCATTTTCCACTATATTGAGAAGAAGTCCACTGATATAGTATTCTATAATTGCAAAGATAATGACAGGGAGGGGGTATCCTTGTCTCACCCCTCATGAGAACTTGAAGTCTCCCTCCAAAGACCCATTGATTAATATAGAAGTATGATTAGAGCTAATAAGATCTTTTATCCATCTAGTAAACTTATCATTTAATCCAAAAATCACTAGGTCATTATAAATGAAGCCCCAATCCATTGTGTCAAATGATTTTTTAATGTCAAGTTTGAGTGAAATATCCCACCCTTGTGGATTTTTTAAGAAGGTTGACACATTCTGAGGCAGTGATAAAAAAATCCTGTATATTTATAACTTTAAAAAATCCAAACTGATTCCAAGAGATAATTTTGTTCAAGATCCAAGAAAGCCTATTGGCCAAAATACTAGCAATGATTGTATGGAGTGTGTTGACAAGGGCCATAGGTATGAATTGACTAAAATCACAAGTGTTCTCAATATTAGGGATGAGGGAAAGGAATTGTGAATTGAATCCTAGAGTGAAGGACCCTCCCTTGAAGAAATGAATAACCAATTTGCAAACATCATTTTATATAACCTCCCAAAAGTGCTGAAAGAAATGGTTGGTAAATCCATCTGGTCCAAGTGAGATTCCTTTGTTGAGGCCAAAGACAACTTCTTTGATTTAAAATTCCATAAGGATGGATGTTAATAGAAATTTATCAACCTTAGTAATAATCTTTAGAATGATACCTTCTTTAAGTTCCACCTCCTTTGGTGGTCCATTTAAGAGACTCTCATAGTAAGCAATAATATGGATATCAAGGTCTGATATTTCATTCTGAATTTGATATCCATTCCTCAAGAGAGAGAGAGGATTATTGGACCTTCTTTTTATTTGGATATCATTGAAGAATTTTGTGTTTTGATACACATCATTAATTAATTTTACCTTGAACAATTATTTTTGAATATTTACTTTAAGTCTAATGAAGTCTTGAAGCTGGTTGAACAACTATTTTTCCAGAGTAACCTCTCCAGGAAAGTCAATTTTTGTGATATCTTCATGAATTTTATGAAGAGATATTTACAGTGAGTCAATTTCAGCATCCACGCTTCTAAAATATATTTTTCTCCATTCTTTCATAACAACTTTCAATCTTTTCAGTTTGGAGAGGAATGCAATCAGGTTGTTATGACATTCAGGTCTGACCCATGTATCAGAAACAATTTTGAAGAATTCATGGAGTTTAGTCCACACATTTTTAAATATTAATGGGATATTCAACTTCTTTTAATTTCCCAGGAGGAACACCAATAGAAAATGATGGTTAGAGTTGCATTTTACTAGGCTGATACATGAAAGAGATCTGAAATTTCTTTGTGTATCATCATTCACAAAAGCCCTGTCAATACTTTTAGATCTCACACCATTAAGATTCCTTCTATACCAAGTGTTATTAGTGTCTATGATATTAATTTCAGATAATTTGGTATCCTCAAAACATGAATTGAACTCTTTGATGGAGGTCGAGCTAAACATTAGATCCATTTTTTCATCAGCATGAAGAATAGAATTGAAGTCTCTAATGATAATCCATGAGTCATTAATAGAGCCAATAAGATCTCTAATTTGGTTCTAAAGATGTCTTCTATAAATTTAGTTGTTAAGAGAATAAAACACTATATAGAATATTATTTTACTCTCCTTGGGAAATCAACAAGTAATGTACTGCTCTTCTTTATATAAAACTAATAGATTTTCCATAGACCTATGAGTAAGGAGCCAGATTCTGTCATGCTGAGTAGAAGGTTGATATTATCATATGATTTGATATCCATTTCTATCAATTAAGTTTTCATATTTTGGGAGGATTTTATTTGGATCCTCCACACTAATTATAACTAGGAGGAATTGTGTTAATACTAAATGTGATGTACAATGAAATGATTGTCCCCTTGAGAAACCAAATGTCATGGGAGTTGGAATGAAAACTATTATTTACAGGCTTATAAAACTTTCTCAAGACATGAATCTTACTAAGCTTCTAAATGATCAAAGTAAGGAACAACATAATATTGTGTCCTTTATGAGGTAACACCTAACTTCTTTTAGAAAGTTCACTGATCCACTAATTATTGAGTATTGGTTCATTACCAATGAAAAGATATTTTACATTATCCATTTCTTGGAACATGAAAAGGTTATCTTAGTTGTTTATCATTTGGAAGGTGAAGCAGATCAATGGTGATATCTT
Organism: Viscum album; assembly: GCA_963277665.1. Taxonomy (NCBI): domain Eukaryota; kingdom Viridiplantae; phylum Streptophyta; class Magnoliopsida; order Santalales; family Viscaceae; genus Viscum; species Viscum album. The sequence continues at coordinate 1,882,101,210 of OY728161.1, forward strand.
ATCAAGAATACAAGGTAATAAAAATAAATTGAATCAGTGGAGTGGGATGAGTTTATGTGCTTATTTTTCAATAATAACATTTCTTGTATTCTTCATAAAAAGATAGATAGGGAAATATTTGAGCTTAAATAGATGGATGATGAATCCATTGGTACCTATGAGGAAATTTTACAATACTTGATAGGTACTCTTCTAGTATTATTATTGAACCAAATATTAAGATTAATCGATTCCTTATTGGATTAAAACAAATTATCTAAAGGGTGTTATCTATAAGGGACTTCAGTGGCTATGAAGAAATCATTTGATGTGCCATTAAGGTAGAAATGGATATTGAAGTCACCCATAAATCTAATGGTTTTTATAAGAAAAGAAATATGGAATTGAATGGAAATTATTATAATAGAAACCATGTAGGGAAGAAGATAAGTTTCCCATTATGCTATAAGTGTGAAAAGAATCATGGAGGGAATTTTCTTAAGGGGAATTTTTAAATGTTTTAGGTGTGGAAAATGAGGATATTGGGTAATGAAATTCCATAGTAATGGGAATAAGTTAATGATAAAAATGGAGGTAAGCCTCCACAAAATGAACCACCCATACTATAATTCTATAATTGCAAGGATCATGGACATTATACCAACTAGTGATCGTAACTAAGGTTTAATGATGTTGATAAACTTCAGCAACCTATTAAGCCTAGATACAAAAGGAAATATTATGAGATCACTATTATCGATGTGGGGCATGATAATTAAGTGGTGAAAGTTACACTCACCATCCACTCTATAACTGCTAATATATTATTTTATCATAGTTCTACCCACTATTTTATATTGAAATAACTTTCTAAGGGTATCACATTACCATATAAATGATTAGATAGTGAAATAACATTAAAATCTCATAATGGTATGATGATTTCATATCAAGTCTATGAATATTCTATAATTGAATTTTGATGGAATTTTCTCCATGAAAATCTTATTATTCTTAACCTAGTTAAATTTTATGTGATTTTGGGCATGGATTAAATTTATTTATATAGATACCATATCCATTATTGAGAAAGTAAAGTAACATTTGATATTCTGACCCACCCTATGATTGTATATCGGTTTAAGGATAAATATGAACTTATAGTGGAAATTATATTCATTTAATGAGTATTGATTCGTATTTAAAGGGGGTATATATCTTAGATGGTTGGGGAGAAACTTAACATCGAATATATGCATATTATATGAGATTTTATTGATGTATTTATTGAAAAGTTACCTAGTCTTCTTCCAAATCATGTAGTTGAGTTTTTAATAGAACTCACACTTAGTGATACAACTATTTCAAAGATTCCATATAGAATGGACTTGATTTAGCAGTAGGAATTGAATAAAGAACTATAGAATAAACTTGTTAAGGGATTCATTTGACCAAGTGAATTATCATGGGCCACACATGTTCTTTTGGTTGAGAATAATGATGGATCAATGTGACTCTGAATTAATTATAAAGAACTTAACAATATCATAATCAACAATAAGTATCCTCTATCCTGTACTGATGACTCGTTTGATCAATTATGAGGAGATAAATATTTTTCTATGATCAAGTTATGAAACTATGAATTTATAAACATGACTTTTGGTTTTACTAATCCCCCCTTTATCTTCATGGATTTAATGAATAGAGTCTTTAGATATTACCATGATAATTTTGTGGTAGTCTTTATAGATAACATTATTACATATTACAAGAGTAAGTAAGAGAATTGAGATCACTTGGGGATTTTACTAAAGACCAAAATGAAGGAGAATTTGTATGAAAAATTTATCAAGTGTGGATTTTGGATAAATGAAGTTTCATTTTTGTGTCATATAATCTCAAGCAGGGGTATATCGGGGGATCAATCAAAGACCAAAGCTATTGACCATTGGTCAAGACCAACCACTATGACTGATATTCATAGTTATCTTAGATCATATGGATATTATTTATGCTTTGTAAAATAATTATCACAAATATCTAATATACTCACCAAGTTAACTTAGAAGGGAGTTAAGTTCCTTTGGACTAATTAATGTGAAGAAAATATTAAGGAATTTAATAAAAGGTTGGTCACATCACTTTTTCTCACACTACCCTGCAGTGGAGAAGATATTTTTATTTATAGTGATGTATCAAAAAAGGAGTTGAGGTGTGTTCTTATGTAGAATGGTATGATAAAATCTTATTCCTCACACTAAATGAAGATTCATGAGAAAAATTACCCGACTCATGATTTGGAGATAACAATGATAATCTTTACATTAAATATATAAAGGAATTATCTTTCCAAATAATGGTGTGAAATATATAATAATCATAAAAGGTTAAAGTATATATTCACCCTAAAAGACTTGAATATGTGCCAAAGAAGATGATTGGATTTGATTAAAGATTATGACATCTCAATACATTACCATGCTAGGAAAGTGAACAAGGTGGATGATACTTTGAGTCAAAAGGATAAAGCTATATTATCTATGTTGAGGATAAAAAAAGATCTAATATTTATGTATTTTCAAAATATGGATCTTTAAATCTTAAATTTAGGGGATACATTTTATCTTTATCAAATGCATGTTCAACCATATATTTATGTAAAGATTAAAGAGGCATAGAAGGAGGATATGGAGCTACAAAAGAAGGTGAAAAATGTCCATGAGTTCAACCTTGATTATAATGAAATGACAAGGCTTGGGAAATGAGTATGTGTCCCATCAATAATAGACATGAATAAGAAACTATTATAAGAATCTCATAGCTCATCATTCTCTATTAATCCTAGAAGTATGAAGATGTATATAGATCTAAAAGAGTATTTATGGTGGTATGGAAGGAAGATAGATATTGTGATGTATGTATCTCAGTTCTTTGTATGTTAGAAAGTTAATGCTGAGTGGAAGAAGTTTAAGGAGATGTTACAGCCATTACCTATACCCAAATAGAAATGGGAAAACATTACCATGGATTTTATTGTCGAACTCCCCAAAACATCTAAAGTTCATAATGTTATTTGGGTTGTAATTGATTTCCTTATAAAGTAAGCACACTTCATTGCTATTAGATAAGGTTTCTATCTTAATCATATTTATAAGATATACATTAAGGAAGTGGAATGGTTATATGGGGTACCAAATTTTATTGTATTTGATAGGGATATTAGGTTTACCATGAAATTCTGGAGAATTATTAAGAAATCATTAGATATTGATTTGTGTTTCAATACTACTTATCATCTAAAGACATATGGTCAGTTTGAGAGGAACATTAAAACCCTATAGGATATATTGATATTCTGTTCTCTAGATTTCAAAGGTGGTTGGTATCAAAACCTTCCTCTAGTTAAGTTTTCTTACAACGATAACTTTCAATTGAGTGTTTAGATAACTCATCATGAAGACATATATGGAAATAAGTGTAAATTCTGATGTTATATGATGAATTTTGAGAAATAAACCTATTAGGAAATGATCTATCTGAGTAAATAGTAGATAAGGTTAGAGACATTCAATAATACATCAAGGAATTTTAGAGTCAACATAAGAGTTATGTTAAAAATCATCAGCTATATATTAAATTTATTGTTGGGGATAAGGTTTTCCTATGAATTTATCCATAGAATAGGTTATGAGATTTATAAATAAGGGAAATATGATCCCATTGTATACTAGTCCCTTCAATATTACTGATTGAGTAGGGAATTTATCTTATCACTTAGTACTCCCACCAAACATATCTCAAGTTCATGATGTGTTCTATGTATATCTCATAAGGAAGTACAAAACCGATCCTTCACATGTACTGAACTTAGAGGTTATACTAATGCAGCATGATATTTTCTACGAATAAAAATCGGTATAAATCTTGGATCATAGAGATAAAGTTCTACGAAACATGACTACTCAAATGGTTAAAGTTCTTTATAGGAATTTAAAATTCAAGGAAGCTACATGGGAACCTGAGGATGCGAAGAAGTGGAGATATACGATTTTTTTATATTTAAGCGATGATTTTTTTTGGATGAAATTAATTTGGGGGGGGGTATAATGTAACACCCCAATATTTTATATGTATAAAACTTGAAGTATTCAGGATCTCACCTTGCATGCAACACCGAGTCTATATGAACCATGATATAGTAAACCATTACAACGTCACCACTAAATTGGAATGTATGAATAATAATAAAAAATTTGTGAAAAATATGTATTTATGTTTTAATAATTTAAATGTATTTATTAATTCATAATAAATAAGTGATCAATTTTCAATAAAGTAATTTTACTCTCAAAAGTATGTATTCTTCAAAAATGGTTTTTATAGTATTTTTACACATGAAAACTATAATTAACTTATAATATATTTATAAATTTTATTTTATTAAATGGATATCATTTTTAAAATCATCACATCAATATTATATTAGGTTGAATTTTTCATATTTTTCTAAAAATATTTATTTTTCAGTGAATAGTGAAAAATACCAATTTATGTAAAAACTATGATTTATTTTAAAGTAAAAGTCCCATTATGTTTTTAATTTTATCTTAAAGAAACATAATTATCATTTAATTATAAATAATCTAATTAATTACATAATAATCATCATTATACTTTATTTTGATATAAGTTCATTTTTGGGCTTAAAAACACATTTTTCTAAAAATTATTTTTATGCACACAATGTGTTTTTATCTTAATAAATTAAATTAATATCTATTTATTAATTTTTTAATGAAATGTATATATTTTATAATCAATAATATATTTTAACATTGATTTTATGGGTTTTTATAAGGAAATAAATTTAAGTAAATTATGTCTTATGCTTAAAGATGCATTAATCTAAAATGAATTTTTGTTGGGGTTGCATGCTTATTTAAAATTAAATTATTTTAATTATGGAAATTTAATATGGTAAAGTTTATTAAATATTTATAATCATCATAATTAATATTATATAATTTTTTCAGCTTAATTTTGGTCATAGTGAATAGTAAAAACAATAAAATTTTATTACCACAGTTAAGGTTAAAACAGGTTTTCCGGGAACCAAGAGATAAGGGTAGGATTTCCACCCAAACCTATCTAATTATTATTTTTTGAAGATATTTAAACCTTATATTATCCTAAATTTTAACCCCTATCCATTTTTATCCACTTTCCCATCAAAGTTATCTTGTTCCATTGAAATCTTTCAAGAAATTTCATGTGTGTCCCAACCCTCACATATAAAAGGGCACCACTTGTCCTCCATTAATCACACCATATAAGCCTCATATATCTGAAAATAAATTCTCAAAAACCTTCATATAATTTTTTTATTCATCCTAGATATTTTTTTCTTCCTCTAATACCAATCCTACAAGGCTTAAGGTGTTAGAAAAAGGTGGCCTCTCAAAGAAGAGACATAGATCTTAACCAAGCTCTTTCAATTTTATTTCTTATTATAATTCCTATAAAAATATTGTATCCATAAAAAAATGGTTAATAAAGTATAATAAATATAATAATATGTTATTATGTTGATGTAACATCCATTTTACACCTCTTATCAATCAAATGGGAGATGAAAGTATTGTTTGTGCGTACATGTGGACTACCACCTCCACATAATGATGCGATTAATTTTCCACCACCATAATTCATGGTTGTTTATTATGATATATTTAATGTTTATATACAATATTTATGTTATAATAATTATTCTTTAATTATGAATTAATATTTACCTTTCTTTCTTTTCATCCATCAAAAAATAGAAACATCACTCATGCATATGTATGGACTACAATCTTCACATAATGATGAAATTCATTACTCATCACTGATTTATATGAATGGTTATGTATATAATGAATATATATTATATTTATATCATTATTAAAATTATTTCTATTTATAAACCATGATGTAAGTGCATGGATCATAACCTCTAATCGAAAGCATAAATGGAAAATGAAGCAGTTAATGCCCTAAATGATGATGATAATTAAAGATTATTAATAAAAAGGTGATAAGATGTTATAATTAAACCATGTATTATATTATAAGTATTATTATGTTTATATTAAATAATTATAATAAAATTTAAATTTATTATATAGTATGTTAGATCACTTATAAAGAAATATAGACTTGAGGTAAGAGTTTTATGTTATAATCTCATTTTTACCGGGATTGTTTACAATTAAATTTTCCGATGATTAAATTGTATGATATATCCCTAAAAAATATTAATTATTTTATTATCCTATTTATATTTTTTTAATATTTCATGTTTTACTTTAATCATATTCTCTTTGAGTACTCAATAGACTGAAAGAATGTTTTTAAGAAAAACTTACCTTGTTTTTCCCTTCAGTCGGGAATATTTTTTTTCCATGTCCATATTTTTCTTAAAAATGTTTTCAAGAATGTTTTTAATATTATAAAATGATTATTTAAATTCATTTTGAATATATTTTACTTTCCTTACCTAGGTTTAAAAGTGTGACATCCCAAACCCAAATGCCACTTAGAGGTACCCCGATCTTGGTTGGCCACATAGCCTCAAGCACATCTCCTCAAATTCTAAAGGATACCAACTAGTAGCGAGGTCCTAGGTTGTGTTGTGGGGATAATATTACATCATTAATAGATTGTAACATATAAGATGAATATAATATAACAATAGATAATCATATGAAGCAAATTAATAAACATAATCCATAATAGAAGAAAACATGAATAATAAATAATAGGCGCAACTGGTAATGATATACAAAAACGATGATGATATGATAGGTATATAATAAGATATAAAACATGGAGACAAACACCATGAAATCATTCTATACAAAAGTATAAAATTGAAACAAAAAACTATCCCTAGCATCCATAGCTCCAACTCGGTCATCTATTACGAGATTCATCCTAAGAAACAAGTAATCAAGTGTCTGAAGTAGTACGCTTATCTTTGTCAACACCTTCATACATATAATTTTCTTGGGTACTAATGGTTCCTAGATAGGGTGTGAGAGAAATATCATTAGGACACCAATGGTTTCTATAACATCCTCTCTTTGTAATATAAATTGAAATAGTGCGAAAGCATGCATATATAAAAGTAAAATAGTACAATAATGTAATTACCAAAGTACTTGATTTAGCCCTCGGATGGTGTCTTGAAATATAAAAAGTTCATTAATTAATTATTTCTAGTTTATTTAATTAATTCACATGATTCATATCCATCACTGACATCACCTCATGATAGTAATAGTAGAGGTTATAAGATATAACAAGGAAACCTGTATTGATATTAATAATCAAAAGGTTCCAAGGTAATAACTAAAGAAACCAAGACCTCAAGGGTATCCAACTCAGTAGTAAATATATCATATCTATAGGGGTAAGTGTGTAATCAAAAGATCGATGTCTAAGGCATTCTACAATAGTGTGATATAATTGAGTCTACGGATTACATCTAAGGTAAAACGGGATAAGCTATGACTAGGACCAAGGATATGACCAAGGAACCTAATATTTGTAGAAGCCACACTAGATAAAAGGACTATATCTAAGTTATCCTATAATAGTAAAAGAGGGATCCTATTGTGTCTACCGGGCGCATCCACTGATAGATGAGGATCAGGTTCCAAGGTGGGTCTCAACCAAGGTAACCAACATCCTTGAATCAGAATGGAATCCATGAGAAGTCAAGGCATTCCCTTGGGAATCCAAAATCTAACTCAAGTATGATCACCCCTATAATAATGTCAAAGTCCTCATGTAATTAGGCACCTTACATTTAATTAATTTAATTAATTAGTTCATATAGTAATTATTCTAATTAATAAGGTCAAGGTTCATTCTATGACTTTCATACTAGTGAAAGGCATCTCAAGACATGAAACTATTTACATTCCATGCATTTAAGTCATATTAAATTAATAAGGTTAACTCCATTGCCTTCCATAAACTTGGAGAGGTGTTCTATGGATGTGAAACTGAGCATTCATTCCATTAGTCCAAGTCATATACATACTATATACTTTCCATTTTATTTAAGATTGATTTATCAATTTATAGTACTCATCTTAGGTGGGTAAAGTGGAGAGTAACATGGTCTAATACATTCACCAATTCACAATTCAATATTCATTTTAAAAGGGAGGCTTATCATTAGAAATTTTAAGACATGGCACACCAGAATGGTGGCACTAACAGACATGAAAAATATAAAAACCCAATTCTGAATAACACCCTACATGAGGTGGTCAGTGTTGTCAAAACAACCATAAATTATGTATTAAATACATGGTATGGGTATTAGAACATGGTTCTAATGACTATAATAAATACATATAAATTAAATAGATGATGCCTGATGAAATCGGTGCACCCACATGATAATTTATAAAATGAAGAAACTTGAGGAGTGAGTTATATAACACCTACCTCATACTCATATAACTCTCCTCATCCATTATCAGTATATAATTAAATATAGATTGGAGTAGATTTTAAGAATGGATCAATGCCCTGAAAATAGGGCATATGATCCTACATCTAAATAGAATTATTGATAGGAAGAAGAATGATGAAAGATTAACAAGGAATTTAGAACATACCAATGTGGATCCAATGAGATAGAAGAAACTTCAATCGAACTCTGAATGATTGTTTGAGGTTGATTCATATTTTGGGCTTGAAAAAGGATTCGAAAGAATAGATTTATGGGCAGCTGTCTATTGGAGAACAAAAAGGAGAGGAGGGTTGTTTAAACATTTCGTTTAAGGTAAAAATGGTAATTTCACCCCAAAAATACCCTTCACACAGTTTATTTGTATAGTTATCCAAACCGTGTGCCAACCGTGCATGGTTAGCTATAGGAAAAAGGAAATCACATGGTTAGGCCACACAGTTAGGGAAACTGTGCACTAATTGTGCCAAACTCAACTGTCAAAATTGCATACATTCTCGTACGCCTGTGCGACCCATTTCACATGGTTTGGGAAAACTGTTCACCCTCCTACTTCTCATTTTACAACCTCACATGGTTTAAAGTAACCACATGTCCTTCCTTACATGGTTTATTCTAACCATGCAACATGTCTTTTTCTCACAAATAGTTAGGTTCTGGGCTTCAAACAAGCCCCAAACACCCCAAGACCTTCGCTAATTCAGTAGTCATCCATTTTAGGTCCATAAAATAAAACCATACCAAAATTTAAAGGATCCATACCTAAGTGAAAATCCAGTTTCTTAGAAAAATTAACCTTCTTATCATTTTCCAAATTTAGTACTTTTGAATTTTTACTGAAAATGTGAAAGGAATTTTTGTTTTAACATACACCACATGAATGAATTTCCCTACCATCATGAATACTATTTTATTTTAAGATTACTTTATTAGTTTCCAAATAAAATATTTTCCTTAATATTTTGGAAACTTTTTGATTTTAAATAAGTGTTTTCAAATAAAAAAGGTATTTTCCTCAATAAATGTTCTAGTGATATTTTAAAGTTATTTTTATCTATAGCAATATAATTTCATTTTTTATAATTTACTAGGGATATGATCCTATTTTACAATCTTTATTCTTTCACTAAATTATTTATGATTATGATGATGAAGTGTTTATGAAACTCGTATCATTTTGATGAGTTATGATTTGATGATATGATGAATGTTTTAGGATTTTGTCACAAAAACATACATAGTTTTCATTGTGTGATGGGTTTGGCCATAATTATATAGACCTATAATGCATTGGGTAAAGAAGAATATATCATAAGATAATAAGGACTAGAATGGGGAGTGAACTCAATTCAATAATGGAGTTTGTCTAATAAGATAGTCTTGGGAGTAAACCTTAATTAAGGAAATGAAGGAACGAGGAGTGAATACAATCCACTATGATAGTATTGGTAGTACTAATTGACCAAGTAGATGATTTTCTATGCTTACATGCATTCCAAAAAAATATGTCTTATGATTATGATATGTTTTCATGGATCATGATTGATTATTGGTGATTCTGCACCCTTACATCTTATGAATTTCTATTGATAAAACATTATGTCATGTTTCATGATTATGATATATGAATTGATTGGAATGGTTTTATAAATTTTAACACATATTCTCATACCCTTATACTTATCTTATGTTCATTTATGTTCATTTATTGATATCACTCATGTTTACTCTTATTGAGCATCCGATTTCACCATTTCTTATGTTTCCCCACCCCCAGTTTTGGACAAAGGTTTTTAGTATGTTATGTCAAAGAAGGGTTTTAGTTATAAATAAATAAATGAGAAATGATCTAGATTGTTTATGTGCCAGTTTTTTACATATCAATGTTTTCAAAGAAACTAAACTTTTGCAGTTCTAGCATGGATTGTATTGACTTGTAATGGATATTTATATTAATAAAATATAGGATTTATGTATGAAAAGTATTGGTTAATATATCAATTCTCCAATTATGTGACAAGACATTGTCATGATAATAACCTTGAACCTTCCCTTATCTAGACTCACCCATCTAGCCTAAATATCCCACTCCCCATAGAGGGTATACTATGTATTAGTTGGGGATGAGAAAGATACCCTTAAAGTGTAGCAGTTGATGCAATATTTGAAATGATCCATCCAGTAAATTTCTATAATGATGTTAAAAGGTTCTTTATTTAGGACCATAAGGTCCCAAAAATGTCTATATGAAGCAAACACCAAAGTACATGAAGTAATATTCTATGTCTACTCATTTACTTTTCCCAAAGGTGTATCAAGGAACATATAAAATGATAGGGATTCCACTTTATTCTCAAGAATCATTACTATTTCATAAAAAATAAATTATTTTGATGCACCTATATCAAATAAAATGAAAAATAATATAGAGGAATATAAAATAGCACATCTGATAGTAGATGTCCCTACTCTAACATTGTAAGTAGAATGGATTTCTATATATATATATTCTATTTGTAGCCTCATACTGACCCTGAGGTGTATAATCAGGAACTGAGGCTTGCACCACAACCACTTGGCCCTGTCTACCATATATACCTCCTTGAATATACCCCCCAGAAGGTGATTGACTATCTCTAGTGGACTATGTCATGGGTTGTTCTTGAGATTCTAGAGTCTACAAAGGTCACCGTCTAATGATTTCAGATGAACCATGGAACCAAAACCACTGTAGGTGGCCACATTGACTATGTAAATGACATTGATTAGATTAAAATATGAAATCTGACCTAATGTGGAAAAGGTTCCCACATTGGAAACACTATTTAGAAGACCTTTCCAAACTAGGAGCTGGAGGTACGCCACTACCTTTGATCCTCTGGCGAGATCCACCCCTGCTTGTTTCCTCCTATCATCATTTTCGATCACCATAGTAACTATTTCCCATAGTTTGGATGAGTAGTGGAACACCTACTCCTCAACATCCATTAGATCTAGTCTCAACCAAAATATCATTTTTACCACTTTTAATAAAGTAATATGGTTAAAAATAATAACCCGTGTTCACAAAGGATCTTTAAATAATAACCCGTGAAGGATATCAATAAACATGTAAAAATAGTATATAAAAATAATTGATCCCCACTACAGGTTCATAAAATATTTTTCTATAGCCAAATGTAGGGTATTAGGATAAAAATACTCAAAGAATAGATCTTGGAAGTTCTTCTAGGTTAGGCCCTAGTACTTCTTAGCTTCCAACATCACATCCCACCATCTATGTACTACCCATTCCAACATTAAGGCGGATAATATAACACATTGTTTCTTGTGTTTTAAAATTCTCTTAAATATCTGACAAAGGTTATTGACCAACTCCTTATTATATAGAGGAGGTACATCACCCCAAAAGTTTAGAGGATAGTGGAAATACAAACCCCTCATAATTTTAGAAGGGGTGGGATACTTTCATGGAGATCCTTAAACAGTAACCCAAATCCATTACGTAAGCTCTTTCAGGACATGAGGATCAACAACATGCTGGTTGGGTGGTGCATACTCACCTACCCATTCCCACTGGTGTAAGGTAGTTATTGAGGTGACATCCTCTATAATAAAGTAGAGAGCCATATCAAAACATTTTCCTCCAAGAGATACAATCCTCAATTTCAATAACCACATGACATATATTAGGTCCAACCACATTACTCTCTCCCTTTCATTCTTGGTTTATCAAAAAAAAAATCTTTAAAATAGTTTTCATCAAGAATATATCAATAATGCTTTCAATATCAATTTTAAGACATGTATAACATGCTTTTAACATTACTTAAGAAAAATGCATAAATATGCTTCAAGTTTATTATAAAAAAACAAATCTACATCAATAAAAAAGAGATATAATGTTAAATGAAAAAATTATAGAATCATATAAATATAATAATTAAAAATAAGTACATAAGAAAAATATATTTAATAATTTTAAATATTTTAGTTACTATGAGCCTAAAATCAATTTCATTTATATCCTAATTAATAAAATACAAGAATGATAAATTTCATGTAAATATACCCATTCCTATTTACTAACAAATAATATGATTCACAAGACCTAAGGATCAAGGTAGAATATAAAAGTAAAGAGAGAATAAAGTCTTGGACCACCCATCGTAACTTATAATTCCACAATATTTATATTTTCTATGCATAATTATAGGTTACTTACCAAGTCTTGATAGCCTAATTTCCCAACTACTCACAAGAATTATTCCTATGATCCCTTAAAATGAGATTTGATACTATTTTTAATGTCCATTTCTCAGATATCTGAATGGTATTAGGTAGGGTCTCCACAAAACCTCAGGCACGCCACTTGATCGCTAGAGGTTAGAGTAAACATTAGGAGTTAAGATAAGTATTAGCAGAACATTATTTCCTATTGAATTTAAAGTATAATTTTAAAGTCACCATTCTTAAAGTAGAAATATTGAATAGATAAAATCACATTATAAGTATGATCAAATAATAAAAAATCATGAAAAATGGTGATGAAAAAGACGATATGCATGATAAAAAATTTATATGCACTCATAAAAATCAAACCAGTCCCAAAGAAATATAATGACCATTAAAGTTTGTGGTATTAAACCAAACTATATATATACAAGTATATTAAGAAAAATAAGGTCTAATGAGCCCATAAGTGGAATCCCCATGTAAAATAATTCATGAAACACATCAAAGAAAACCCCTATACACCCATTACACTTGACCTATAGAAGTAGAAAAAGGTAGTGCTCATTATCTAGAATCCATATGATGATAGACCCCATGCTCAAGTGTCATAACTTTATCATAATCATAAATAAAAGGGTCCATACACATACTAAGAGGGACCTATTCAGAGTGTGAGTATGATATACCTAGTATACGATCACTTACCATCCTTAATCACTTATCATAGTATCAAGTGTATGTACAAATAGAGAAAATCCATAATAATTGATAATTTAAACAAGTAATAACATTCTTCCCATATTTTAAGAATAATATTTAACTATAATAATTAACTCCTTATACATGTAGGATTCATACCTAGAACAAATACTTTGGGATCAACCTGGATCTAAGACAAACCATACCAAAGTCTGGGTGAACCAACCATCCCATTTTGGGGAAATAGAATCATGTATAGTTGAGTTGAGTTAGCTGATCCAACCATCCCATTTAGGGTAAGGGAAAGGGCATAATAGAGTTAGATAATTTTGATCCCATCCCATTCCTTCAACCCATCAAACTATCATAGGTATACCTACAAAACTTTCTTATAAAAGAATAATATACCCATTTTATGAATAATTTCCAACCTCTTATATCAAAGAATAAACAAATATATGAAGAGTAAAAGCATACTAGAATAACATGTGTAAAGAGTCAAATTAAAACCTTTTAGCATCATAATAATAAATAATATATCAGACATGCTTAATATATATTTCTTTCACTCTAAGAAACCACAAAATATGATTTATAATTTTTTAAGCATTGTATAAAAAATAAATTAAAAAAAACATTCTAATACTTAAATTCAACCATAACAACCATGTGTATAACAATTTTATCCATAAAATCATTTTAGGAACATTTTATTAGAAGAAAACCCTTTTTTTAATTGTATTCACTCAACCCTACATCATTGATAACCCATATCTTAATTAATATGAGAGGAGGGTGGGGTTTGTCTACCAATTAGCTCATAGATAAGTTCTTGGGGGTCCAAGGAATATGATTAGATTCTAGATGAATTCTAAGACCAACCTAAAACCAAAATTTTGCTTCAATCTTAACAGGAAATATAAAAATAGAAAGGAAAACTAATTCAATACCTAAGTATAATCTAATAAAACCCTCAATGATTGAAAAACCAGAATAATTTTGAAGATTTAAGATGATCTAACAATCCCTATATATTTGGAAATGTTATTTACACCTCATATTGTAAAAAATAGAGGTAGGAAAAGGAATGGAGGTAAGCCATCAATTTATCTTATTGTAGTAGAGTTTTCATAACCAAGTAGAATCAATCTAAGTAATAGATAAGGGGGGCTAGAACTAGGATAGAAGGAAGTGTGAGAGAATCCCCAATGTAGGTTTTCCTTATATATCTTATAACAACTTAACCCATGATCGAATCAAGGGGCCATTGATCTCAAGCGAGCTTCCATGTATACTAAAGGCTGTTGACTAGTAGTGAGTGTCTAAGAGGTGATCATGGAAATACTATAACCTATATAAAAGAAACTAAAAATTATAGAAGAAAAAGTAAATAACATGAAATAATATAAAACAATAGGAATAACCACCTTTATAACACACTTTTACAAAATCAATATACACAATTTAATTCTCATCAAAGAAAATAACTCATATCACTTGTGAGTTAATCGAATACATACATAGACAAAAATGATCAAAAGAAAGAATCTACCACAAGGTACTACAAAAAACACTCAACCTATCTCCAAAACTTAAACACATGACCAAATATACATGCATCCATCACACCTCCATCCACTAAACTCTATAAGCTAAGCCCTTAACCTTACCCGAGACATAAAATCTGTATGCATCCTGAAGGGCCCATGTAAAGCAGTGATTAAGAAACTTAGTATGCCCCCACTAGCGGTTTCTCAATTTTATATCCATATGTATGAAAGAATATGAAAATTATAATGTATGAAAAACTAAAACAAACACACTTCAACCAATTCCACTCCACCTCATGCCTGATGATCCACAATTGAAAAATTTACCTGCCTTGTCTAGTGCTAAATTGATATAAGATACCCAAATCCAATCATACTTAGAGGAATAAATGATCTTTGAATATATCATGCCACACAATAATGGATTCCATTAACTTCAATTTAATCAAGACAAACCAAAATTGATGCTTGGAAGGAACTCACACATCAATTTTAGAGTCAGGGTTTAACAAGACATTGGTAATCCTTTTCCTATTCCCAATTAAACAACCTAAAAAATTCCCATTCACGGTGATCCATCCAAACCCCTAACTAGTGATCATGATCACCATACAATTATCATGGAAACCCATGGAATAACCCTACTCTATATCAGTGGTCAACATCACCATACTAATCCACTCAACTATGGTGGATACCAACAATATCTAGTGGTTAACACAACCTCATGGGTCCTGTTCTATGTACACATAACCCTAATATAATTATCCCCATAGTGAGTGGAATCACTGACATCCTACGACAATAATCCACTGAACCTCCATTAATTCAATAATGATTAAAATCACCCCACATGTTCCGTTGACAACCCATTTCACTAACATCCATGTGTTCCACAAAATCACAATTCAAGAGCCACATGAGGCATCTCATGTACCACTTCAAGAATCAACACAACCATTGCACCATTAGACCTTATGTACCAAAGTCACAACATAACTTAATAACCGTCCTTATTTTCAACCCTGGATGAATTTTAAGACACCTTCATGAACATCATAGATCGATGCTGGTCCAAATTCCAAGTCACTCACAAAACCCTACCCACACCCACAATTACACAATTTATAAACACATAAATAATAATAGAAATAGTTAGGGACCCCTTACACTTAGTTTCAGGACCATTCTTATCAAATTTTATGAGTTGATCCAACACCTAATGGAATAAAATGAAAAATATAACATAAAATTATTGCTAGGGAATAACCATAGACACACAAGGTAATGAAAGAAGAAACCAAAAATAAAAACTAGTGACAGGTTATCCTTACCCTCATTGGTTCATAGACTTTGAAATATCAAATAATGGATGATAAATGTTCCAAATCCCACTTGGAATGAAGAGAGAGGTAGGGAAAGGGGTGGGATGATCTCTTGGAATAATGAGGTATCATACTATTATAAGTTATAAATAATAACTTAATATTACATTAAATTAATTAAAATTTTAAGATAAAGTAGCCAGCTCACCACCGGGTACCCACTACTGGTCCACTGGGTACCCAATGACCCTCCAAATCCACCACTAACTACTTGGTATCCTGGTACTTAGTACCTAGAATCAAGTACCTAATGTCGTCTTGTTTCAAGGGCATATTCCATGGTACCCACTTGAATTCAATAAACATAACTCCTAGCTTACCCCAATACCTTGGTCATTTTAAACTAGCCCATGTACATGTAGTTTAGCAACCCTTATCCCTGAATCCACTCATATGAATACCCAAGGAATTACATTCCCTATGAAAAATGAGAGGAAAACACCAAATATAGTGATTAAAGGGGTTAAATTTAGGATGTTAAAAGTTAAATTTTCCATTTACTAAGGTAAATTTTCCTAAAATCTTACTAGGTACCTGGTATAATGCCATCAAGTACCCACTGGATCGAATAGACCCACCTACAACTTGCAGGTCTCCACCAGGTACTTGGTACTAAACCACCGGGTACTTGGTGGTTCTGTAACATGAGGGGTATCCTCCTTCTTTATTTCTTCCTTAACACTTCTCTATTATCCTCTTAAATTTCCTTTATCCACAAATATTCCCAAAATTAAATTTAAATATAAGGGTGAATAAGAATTACCTAGTCCATACAAATAGGGACTTTACACATTGCATACCATGAATATATTAAATATGCATAATAGAAGATCTTAATAATATTATACATCTATCCCAAAACACAATTTTTTAAAAAATATTTTAATTAAATGCTTATGAAGAAGTAATATATTATTATTATTAATAAAATATCTTGAACAGTGAGTTTATTCTCATGTAATAACCATTATTGGTAGTAAAAAATTAATGGAAGGCTTTAAAAGTACCAGTGCATGCCCACCTGGTGGTACCAAGTTTTTAATAAATAGTTTTTTATCTTAAGTATTGATGAAATTTATTTAACTTTAAAGATATTATTGAAAATGAATATCACATGAAGACCATGAATGGAGGGGGTTCTGAATACCTCTATATATAGAAATCATTTTGATTTTAGAGATTTTGTTAGTATATTTTTTTAATATGTATAATCAAATCAATTATTATAAACCATAAATTTACTAATCTTGACACATTAATTACATAATATGAGGATATGGGACATCCATGACCAATTATGATGAAAAATACCAATATATGTATACATTATCATTAATTTATTGATAAACAATAGACATCCATTAGGGGTAGAATCATAAATCAAATTAATGGATGTATGTTTGCTAAATTTTCACTTATAATAGAATTTTACATTCTCTTCATGATATTACAAATTATTATTATATGTTGATTTACCATAGCTAACTAATTATTATGGTAAATTATTTATATTATCACCAACAATATTAAAACTAAATCTATAATATTTGTATGAAATATTAATTATGGAATATATATGGGTACACCCACCCACCATGTAAAACATAGAGACATTATATAAAAGACACATCTATGAAATTTCCACATATATTATCATTCTATATTGAATATATATTGCATGTTTTTCATAATGATGAAATTAAGTATTAAACATCACATACCTTGTACAAAATGATATAGTGAAGTCATTTGTAAGACTCCCACAACACTTACATGAATAATTCAATTAATAAATATTGAAAATCAATATTAAGATATATTATATGTGCCAAAAGTGTGGCTAAAATAATTGTATATAATCATTTCTCACTGTCTCACTATGAGTAGAAAGTAATTAATAACTTTTTCCATTAAAAAGGAAAATGAATATATTAATAATAAATTTTCAGATATTATACTCGAAGTGACACTATTACCTGATAGATTTTAATGAACCAACCCTGGTTATCCTTGCATCGGGCACTCGAGCTAGCCCATGGCAAGGACCGAAGGGCATTCCCACCCCCCCAAGCAAGAGACAAGTATATGGATATCCAAGAACTAGATTTGGTAATGATTTGACCTATAAAAATAATAAAACTAAGATATTTTAATAATGATAAATAAATAAATATACAAGATATATCATAAATAAAATATTATCCTAAACAAGTATGCAACATGAAAAGATAGATCCATATATAAAACAAGGGAAAATATAGGTGAGCCACTAAGGAAACACATGGAAGCTGACAACAACAATGATAATAAGGTGAAATAAATAAGATAAACTACTACTACCCATTATCCATGTACAAGTGTCATTGTTCCACACACACCTCCACCACACCCTAACTAAGATATCCAAGATCATCCACTACAACTATGCATATTGATAATCTTGTAAGATATAGGCATGAGCTAAACAACCCATTATATCTCCACCACCGACTCAATGTATAATCCTTTTAAGGAAAATCTATAACATGCTAGTTTAAAAATAAAGACACAAAATAGATTTTTTAGTTTTTCTCATTTAAAACAAGTGTCAAGAATATTTCATGAAAACACACCATTTAAAAAAATATAATATTCTTTATAAACAAACAAAAATTTATATTCATTTAGAGAAATAATTATAATTTTTAGTTAAAATAATTTCAAAGAAAATCTTAAAAGAGATCAAGAAACTATTTCTCATACTAAAAAATATCCATATTGTGAAAACATAATATCGTTATGAAATCCATTGTGCTAAAGGAGTACTATATAGTTTATAGTTAACATGGTCATCAATGAAGTGAAGTTTGTGTGCTATAAAAACACTACACACTAATCGACCCACCCAAATATCTGGTCTTACCATTCCTCCCATTGGTTGACCTAAATCCCTTCCTAAGGAAACTATCTAGAGTACAATTCATTACTAGTGAGAATGTGTATATAGACTTCCCATTTATCTAACCAAGTATTCCCATGAAATATAAATAGAGGTGAGGATTTAAATTAATAAGCATACCATATAATAATATTAGAAAACAATCATTTATCTCACATAATTTTGAGCACCCACATAGGAAAATCAACTTTATCCAAGCATAAAAAATCAATTCATCTTCCCACAACAAGGTAAATTATTACAAGCATTCAAACATCCATAATTTTACATCACATGTAAAAGGACATATACTATGAGTTTTTATTTTTAATAACCATTAAAAGTGCCAACCGGGACTTCAGATCATTCTTCAAGGATAAAATCATTGAACATCCATTTAGAAAATGAAAAACACAATCTATCATTTTATTAATTCAATATTTTTTTAAAATAATTTCTCAAAAAGGGGCCAAACACACCCAATATTTAGAAAACAACACCTTTTTATTATTTTTAAAATTGATAATGTATGAAATTTAAAGATGCAACCATCAAGATCCAACTAAGAATTTTAATTTAAAAAATAAGGCTTGAAACTTTAAAATAGGGTTAAAGATAAATTCACAGGAAAAATTATTTTTCTCATTTTTTGAAAACTGAAGAAAAACAAATTGATATAGCTACCAAAATATAAGTGGTAACATTAATTATGCATTTTAAATCTATAAGAAAAGAATAATAAATCATAGATTTAATCTTAAAGAGAGATTCATGGGACACCTACTTCAAATCTCACCACTTCCAAAGACTATAGTGGAAATCCACCATAAAAAAACCCAAATATATTTATGAAACCAAGAGAGATCCAAATGAACCCTAAAGTATCCAAACCAAAAATTGAGAATAAACTTAGATATTGGATATAGTCTCCATGTATTCTAGGTTTAGGGAGGATAAAAGCACAAGAGAGAATACAAGAGGAGATATTACCTTGAATAACTAGGATCAATACTTGAAGAGACTTTAAATATCTACTATGGAGGAGGAAAACAAAAGAGGCACTACTGAGAGTCATATGCATTTAATGATAGAGATTAGTATCCCAAAAAGGGTAAGACTAGATCATATAAAATTTAGTAAAAAACCACTATTAAAATTTGGTTGACTACATTCATGGCATGAATCTTTATTCATGGAATGAATGGAATTTTATCTTGAATAATAATGCTATGAAATCCCCTTTCATGATATTAATATATTCCACCCAGTGCGGTGAATAATTCAAGACATGATTGATGGGAGTAGTAAAAATACTTCATAGAATGAAACTATCTTTCATAGTGTGAACAATCACTGTCTGTAGTTTCTAGCACTACTGCCTCTCCCATGTCCTCTAAAACTCTTGAAAAAAGAATAAGAATTAACCAGGGTAAAAAATAAAAATTAAAATAAATAAAAAGGAAATTCAAGGTTAGGACGTGACAATTATCCCCACTATAAATTTTCTATCCCCATAAAGTCTCAAGGACAATGGTTGATTAATAGGAATAATAAAATTACAACTTGGGAGAAAAGGGTAACCACAACTATACATATGAACCCAAACACCAATCCAAAACCCAAGAAACTACAAAAATTAAACTCTTAAATAAGAAAAATAAATGAGGTTATAAACTAGAATAAGAAATAATCCAAGAACATCATACAATAAATCTAAGGAAAGAAAGGAAAAAAGGATTAATTAATAAAACCAGGCCCCAAAAACCAAGGAATAATCCTAACTAAATATGAAATAAAAGAATTAGTTTATGAAATATCATCATTTATTGATTATTAAACAAAAAGGAGTGCTGAAAGAAAAAAAATAATGATTCAATTCAGGGTCCACCAAGATATAATCAATAATCCTCGAAAGTATAGTGAGATAAATCTTTGATGCGAGAGAATCAATAATGGTGGTCTCCTCACCATATTATAATTCCACTAAGAAACTAGTTATTTAAAAACCACTAGCATTTTATAAATAATTGAAAAAGGAGAAAACCCAGTAAAGATGGAAAAAACTCAAATAGGTTTCACTAAATACGCATCCTTAATATAAAAATAACAATTCCTTAATCAATTTATCAAAACAAAACCCTAAATAACCCGATTAATCCTCAAGATACATACTTGATAATACTTAGAAATCACACTAAAATAAGAAGCCTAAAAATTTTACCACCTCAAGTGAAGAAAACAAGATAGATCACACAAAATAAAAACAAATAACATTGGAAATTCCTTATAAGTAATCACGACTCAATAATAACTATATAGTCTTGACTTAGGTTAAGTAGGAGTAACCTAAGACTGTGATTTTAGAACACCAAAACTTGGTGAATCCAAAAACACATTAGATCATAACTAACATCATAACCTGGTTTCCCCAACACTTAACCAATATTTTATATGCACAACCATTTAAAATAAATCACCCAACACAAGGCCCACATCACACTAAGATAAGGGAATAAAAATGATCACATAGGAATGAGAATTACTAATGTAACTAACACCCCACATGGGATAGATAGGAGAAAATATTGAACACAAATCATCTTAATAGTTTCAGTATCCTAATGACTATATCTCTTTTTTCAGAATAATTCATGTAACCCCATAGATTCAAAAACTTTAAACTCATTTAAAATAAATATAGAAACTCCAAAAAATAGACAAATTACATGATAATCCATACAAAATGGACCCTTACATAACTAATATAGAATCCATCATCAAAACCGTTCAATTTCAAAATGTCACCACTAAAACTTGAGAATCAAACAAAAAAAAACCTTTGAATAAAAAAGGCCAAATTGATGAAACACATTAGATAAAAATAAAACTCAAAAGGTATTCACATAATTATCAGGGTAAAAAAGTTGAATTAATAGATATTCATAAGTTATAGATCTATCTCCACCTTTATTGTGAGAAACTCCTTTGTAAAACCTTTACAGATGACCCAAACAACCACAAGTTTTTCAGGTTTTAGGAGTTCTTTGACAAGAAGGCTTCTTATGTCTCATATTTCCATACTAATAGCTTAAAAAGTGATTAATTGTTGAAGAAGATGATGAGAAGAAGAAAGATGATATTTTAATGTTAACTCTCACAAATTATGACTTAGAAAACTTATTTTTTCCCTTAATAGAGCTTCATCCACCACACCAAATAATAAGAGAAACCACCAATACATTCAGTTATCCAACCAAGCCCACTTAAAATTTGATAGCATGTTTCACCATTTCCCCCTAGGATTTTAGGATGAGGGAAGACACTACCAGTGATAGTTTTGGTCAAATACCTTTGTTGAAACATCAATCCAATAAATAATAATCAAAAGAAATATCTGAAAGGTCTAAAACTAACTTGACAAAACAACGTGCATACTCCAACACTACTTTACATCATTATTGTTGGATATAAAATTCTATTTTATTCAATACCTTCACCATATAAGAAAATAATTATTGAATGAATCATGATTTTTAACTTTTCAAGATAAATGAAAATATCCCAAATTTTAGTAACC
This sequence comes from Viscum album, assembly GCA_963277665.1. NCBI lineage: Eukaryota > Viridiplantae > Streptophyta > Magnoliopsida > Santalales > Viscaceae > Viscum > Viscum album. Next base: position 1,882,124,083 of record OY728161.1, read on the forward strand.
ACACTATTGATTCCTAGGAATCTTGTTTCCCAAAGAAATGAGGACTTAGGTTTTAGAACTCTCAAAAAAAATCCTTACATTGGTGAAATTGAGGAAGAACATTAAGTTCTAAGACTAGAGTAGATATAACAACCATCCCAAGAAAATCTTGATCAACCAAATAATCCTTTAAATCTAATGGGGCATACTCTAAAAACCTAAAATACAAACACAATAAAAAATCTAGAACTAAAAACCCATAAGACAGAAAAAAATCAATAAACAATCACTCAATACCATTTAAATAAACTTAAAATCTATCACTTTAAAACTTCATGAAAAAACCATCAATATCAATTTTTATTTATCTAAATAAGTGTAATGAATTTACTTATTTTACCTAATAGGTGTTTTTAAATAATAATTTTAAAAATAAATTCCATTATTTAAACAAACCTTTTTAACACATTCCAAACCTTTACTGAAAATTTACATAATATCTAAATATTTTAAAACCATCCATTTTTAAATAATTTCCAACTTAAACTTTATAAAGTATTCTAATTAATTTTTTTAACATCCCCTGAAAACCTTGAAAATAATTAACACCATACCTTTTTCTAAGGTATTAAAAAACTTTTAAAAAAATAATCATCCATTTAAATCCAAATTTTTTGAGAAACATTACCAAAACCAAAAAAAATTTGAATCCATTTTTTTTGAAATTATTTTAAAATTTATGAAATATGTAACTCTTTGTAAACAATTTTTTTTTCAAACATCACCATTTTAAATTATATTTTCAATTCAACCCTAAAAAACATAAACACACATAAAACACCATAATTAACCATTATTGAAGCTCAAAGAAAGTAAAAATAGCATAGAATCCAAAAAGAATAAAAAATATTACAATATCATGGAAACTCATGGATATATAAGGATGAAACACGTGGTATGTCCAATAATACACTAACCATATAAAGTCTAATAGATTTCACATAGGTCATACACTCTACACATGATTTTACAAACCATGTACATGAACCACATGACCATGATTTCCTCTTTATTTCTATTAAAACTAAAAAATCACCATAAATTAAAGACCAAAATTCGAAAACAATCTAGAAACAAGATCAATCACAAGATGAACTCATCTTAGAAAAACTTAGAAACTCAAGTCTCATCATGAAATATGGTGATCAGGGACCTAATCATGATTTACATCCTAAGTCCTAATGATTATGACTCTTGTATACTAGAATTTAATAAATAAAAAAACAAACCTTCACCTTAGATACCAATTTGTCATGAACCAAACCGGGTCACCCCTGAATAGGTCACTTAAGCTAGCTCGTGGAAAGGCTTTAAGGGTGTTTTCAATACCTATATAATTGAAAAAATATCCTAGGTCTCTAAGACCTACCTCTCAGAATGATTTCACACATAAGAATAAAAAAATTAGGATTTATCAATAATAATAAATAAATAAATAAATATCCAAAATATATCATAAATAAAATAATATCATGAACAAGTATGCAACATGACATTACAGATACATATAAAAAATAAGGGAAAATTTAGATGTGATACTAAGTAAATACAAGGAATCCAAAAACAACGATGAAAACAAGATTCAATAAATAAGACAAACTAACACTACCCAGTCTCCATGTGCAAGTGAGGAAACACCACACACACCTCCACCATACCCTAACTTAGAGATTCAATATCATACACTATAGATGGGAATCATGATAAAAATATAATAAAATAGGCATGAGATAAACAAACCAGTAGGTCTCCACCCATTTACCTGATGTATAATCCTTTAAAATAAAATAAATAAATTACTAGTTTTAATACAAGGACATAAAATATTCTTTTAAGTTTTTCACATTTAAAACATGTGTCAAATATTTTACTTAAAAACACCCCATTTTCAAAAATACAAGATTATTTATAAATAAAACAAATTTTATATTCCTTTAACAAAAATCATTATACTTTGCAGTTAAAACTATTTTAAGGAAAATTTTAAAAGAGATAAATATACCATTAATCATACTACAAAATATCCATATCGTGAAAACATAATGTTATCATGGAATACGAGGTGCTCAAGAAGAACTATCAAATAGATATTTAACATGGTAATTAATGAAGTAAATTCCACATATTAGAAAGCAACTACACACCAATAAACTTACCCAAACACTTAGTCTTTCCATTCCCAACCTAACTAGGAGGAAACATCATATAGGCTAACCTAAGGACCCACATAGGGCCACTATCTAGATAATAATTCCTAATAAGTGAAAATTTGTACCTTTACTTCCAACTTAGCCAACTAGGTCTCCCCATGATATATAAATAGAGGAGATCATTTCAAGTAATAAGAATAGCATATAACAACATCAGAAAAATAATCATTTATCACAACCACACCTCTAAAAACCAATATAGGAAAACCCCCTTTATCAAAGAATAACACATAAATTAAACCTCCCTCAATATAGTTACTTATTAAAATCATTCAAACATCCATAATGTTCCATCACATGTAAATGGGCATGTAATACGGGTTTTCATTTCAAATAAACCATTAAATGTACCAACTAAGACTTGGGATCATTTTTTAAGGATAAAAGAAATGAATATCACTTTGGAAAATAAAATTCACAATCCATCATTTGATTACTTCAAAAAAATATAAGTTTTCAAATAATTTCTCAAAAAGGTTCCTAACACACTCAAGATTTATGCAAAAACATTATTCCATAATTTTGGAAATCAAAATTGTATGTAATATAAAGATGAAACCACCAAGAGACAACAAAGCATTTCAATTTCTAAAATAAGTCTTGAACCTTTAAAAAGGATTTAAAGATAAATTCACATTAAAAACTCAATTTTCTTATTTGTTAAAAACTCAAGAAACAAATAATTATTTAATATAATTACCTAAATATAAGAGGTAAAATTATATAGACACTGGAAATCTATAGAAAAAGAACGATAAATCCTATATTTAATCTTAAAGAGAGTTTCATGGGAAAACCACCTCAGATATAATCAATTAAAATAACTGTAGAGGTAATCCACAATAAAACAACCCAATAAGATTTAAAAAACTAAGAGGGATCAAAATTAACCTTAAAACATGAAAACCCCAAACTAAGACCAAACCTAGATTTCAGAATCAGCTGCCATGGATTTTATGGTTAGGGAATATAGTAGTAAAATAGAGAATACTAGAGAAGATATTACCTTGAAAAACCAACCTCAAGTCTTGAAGAGACTCAAAATATCCTATATGGAGGAGGAGATAAACAAAATATGTGTTTCTAAGAGTCATAACTATTGAATGAGAGAGATAAGGACCCCCAAAAGGGTTAAATTCAAGGTTGGAAAATGTGGTAAAATACAACTATTAAAACCGAGCTGACCACATTCACAATGTAAATTACTATTCATGATGTGAATGGAATTTTACCTGGAATAATCATGTTGTGAAATTACCTTTCATGAAATGAATTGATTCCACCCAATAAAGTGAATAATTAGAGATGATATTGATAAGAGAAACATAAAATCGATTCATAGTATGAAACCAACTTTTATGCCTTGAACTGCCTTAGTTTGCAATTTCCAGCACTAGAACATCTTCTAGGCCCTATAAAACTCTTAAAAACTAAATTACAAGAATGAAATAAGGTAAAAATAAAAAATAAAGTAAATAAAAAGTAAATTTAAGGTTGATATGTGACAAAAATAATGTGATCTTCTTATATATTATTGATAAAATATTTTTATTTTTGAATTATTTCAAAGTATCATTGATAAAAATGGATTTTAAGTGATGTTAACATCAAAAAAATTAGCCAAAAATAATTAAATTAACATGTGATGTGTTCAATATATAAAGTTTTAGATTAGTTATCCAAACTACTAGTACTATTAAATACTAATGGGATTCTTATAGAAATGTTATTCCTAATTCATTTTGTCATTGTTTATCTATATGGTAAAATTTATTACAAATATATGAATCCTTTAAGGGTTAAAAATTCTTGGAATATATTCAAAATTATAATTTTTTCACCCAATTAGATAAACTTCTATATGAGAGGAATTGAATAAGGCATGTATACTATATCCGTTTTAATAATTATTAACATAAATAAGAATATAAAATTTATTTTATCATCCTATGGTTTGTATAAATCAATAAAATTATATTATTTATCATATTTTCCATATTTTTTTAATATTAGAAACACTCCAAATTTTTTTAAATGTGATGAATATCTGGTTATCAAATTTCAAGGAATGTCCTTGTATTTTTGAATTTAGAAGAGTATTGAGCATACTTGTGTTTTGAAATTTATGTGAGCACCATACCAAGAGAATTCCAAAATAACACACAATATAAAATTATTTTAGAGGTTATTTTAGGACCAAGTGTCCACCCATAGGTAAATGATGAAAAAATGTTAAATTAAACCTTTTTCTTCCTTAAGAAAATAATTTATCATAAATAAATTAGATCCCTGATTCCATAAAATAGAACTGTCCCAAAAATAATATTTAGAATCACTTTTTAATTTAATTTTTTAATATTTATTTTAATTATAAGAAAATAGTCCAATAGTTAAATAATTAATAATATAGGTATACCAAGGCAACTTATCATTCAGAGAAAGAATATTTTTAGTTTAAAATTCTATTGTAAACAATTAAAAGTCATTTTTATTTTCTATTTTGATTAAATTATTAGCTATAACATTTTTCTTCCCATATTAATCTTTAATTTCTATGTTAAACTCATAAATTATCAGAATCCATGGTTTTGATTCTAGTTTATTTAATAAGTATCTTAAATATGAATGGTTATTACAAACAACAAATTTAACACATAATAAATAAGATATGAACTTATTTTAAAAAATGGATAAAAGATCATTTTTATTCATGGTATAATTAATTGGATATCTATTAACTATTTTAGAGGAATAATAAATAAAATTTTAGATTTTACCTCTTTTTTCCCCTAAAAAACTTCAATGTCCCTATCAGAAGCATTACACATTTGTTTAAATGAAATGAAAAAACATGTGATTACAAAAAAATGTAGTAATTAAAGCACTCTTGAAATTAAAAAAGGAATATTTAAATTCTTTATAATAAAAGGCACATTAATCTACAATAAATTTATCAATGGTAAAGTAATGTAAATAAATTTCTTAATGAATCTCCTATAAAACCACTATTTCCTAAGAAATATATAATGTATTTATTAGTTTTTTGTTCAAGAAAATATTCAGAAACTTTAATTTTAGAAGGGTCAACTTCAATTCATTTAGAATAAATAATGTTACCAGTGAATTTACCCTAGTAACCATGAAATAAAATTTCTCATAATTTAAAATTAAATTAGTTTTAACACAATTATTTAATATCTTAGATAAATAATCTAAACAAGAATCAAATGAATTTACATAAATAGTAAATTCATCTATAAATAAATCGATAAATCTCTCAAGAAATTCTGAAAACACACTCATCATACTCCTTTATAATTTGGAAAGGGAATTAAAAAGACAAAAAATAATCCTCTTATAGAAAAAAATAACAAAGGTATAATTAAGCATGGTCTTATCTTGGTCCTTAGGTACAATGAGTATTTTAAAGAAACTAGTGTAATCATAAAGAAATATGAAATATGAATATCTAGTTAGAATTTCAGGAATTTGATCTAAAAATGGCGAATAGTAGTGGTATTTCCTACTGAACTTAATCAATCTCCTATAATATATGTGCATTCTTCACTTGTTTTTAACTCTAGTGGGTTTCAACTCTCCTTCATAATTAGTTAAAACTATTATGCCACTCTTTTTAGGGACTATTTTGAACTTATATAACCTACTTACTACCTAAAATAGGATAAATTATGTCAAACTTAAATAATATAGTGGATTAATTTTTAACATCATCTAATATAAGTGGATTAAACTAATATTAAGGTTATATAATAGGTTTAGATTATTCTTCTAGATAAATCATATACATAAAAATAGCTAGATTAATTCTAGTAATATATTACAAGGTCAATATGATGAATATACTATTTGATTAAAAGTACTTAATTAGTCTTTTTCTCAAATTCACCTGTTAATTTAGGAGAAAAAAAATCATATAAAAATTCTTATTCTCTTTAAAAAACACATATTTAAATGTTCAAGGAGGCATTTTGATTTTGGAAATAAATTTTTAGATTCACATTCACCATGTTTATCACTTCATTAAGTGTATTATTTATTTAAATTATAATTAATGATATTTAACTCATTATTTTCAAGGTTTTTTTGGTATATTTCACAATTATAGAATCAAAAATAGTGTTTCTAGTAAGTGTAAATAGTGATTTTCATTGTTTTTCAAACATTTAATGGTTTGGAGTTGATTTACTATATTTTTTGGACTTTTATTTTATCTATTAGGATTTGATACTTTTGGATTCTAATAATATAATAGTATAACCCCAAAATTCTATGGAGTTTTAATTGTATGAATCACCACATACGGTGAAGTTTTCATGTAATTTAAAGGGTAAAATTATTCTAAAACAACAATTTCATAATTGATTAACAGAAATTTATCTAAAATGTTTAACTTTTAAAATGATTTTTCATTTAAAGAAATTTATAATAAGTGATTTTTCAATAAATTTTAAATTATCTCATCTTATTTATCACTACTTCACACAAAAGCTTCACAATAATTAGAATCTTCACACAAGTTACAAATAAAACCCCCCATTTTAAAAACTAAAATAAAAATAGTTATTCACCAATGAATCAATTTTTTATATAGTTTTATTTTAAAATGGGGATTTCATGGCATCAAAAATATTTAATTTAACAAAATTATCATATATTTACATGGTTAAAGTGTTGGTATAAACATCATTTTTTGTTTTAGTAATCACAATAAAAAGGAATTCTTCAAATGAGGAATACTTTTCTTTTATAAGACTCTTCATCCTTGTATAATACATAGAAATCAGTCATAAAAAATTAATCGTTAACACCCAAAAGTATATCTTCAAGAAAAACATTTGGGGTTTTAATTATTTTACTTGTCAGTTGTAAAATAACATTAGTTTTTATGTAAAGAATAGGGACCTAAGCTACCATAGATTGAATTAAAAATAGATTTTTAAATAGCATTAACTGAATCACCTAGCTCAAGTAAAATACTCTCAATTTTAAAATTCATTATTTGACAAGGAAAGATAAAGTCACTAGGTATTTATATTTAATAGGGATAGAAATATGAGATTCAATCTAGATACCTTAGATCTTTATCCAATTTTTGAAACTTTAAATTAAGAATTTAACAAATTTATAAATTTAATTAACAACTTCAAGCAATGGATGTTTATCTCAACTTTATTAAAAATTTAATGTTTTTTAGGTTTAGTTTTAGTGGGATTCATATAATTATTAAAATATTGTGGAAAATGGATTTTAGGTGCTAGAATAACATTTTTTTCATAGTGAACAATATGTTTTTTAGTTAGAATAATAGTTTTTTTCAATATCTGAAGAAATATTTTTAAGGAACCATTAAAATATTTTCCCCTACTCATCAATTTATATATTTTCAAGTTTAGGTTTAGGTTCTTTTAATGACTTTACATACCCAAGTTCTATATAATTTACATCTCCTTTAGTATTTGGAAGTGGCTGTGAAAGTAATTTTCCATTTAAGTGTTGCATGAATTGATTGAATTTAATTAATTCGAATTGGATTATATCTATTTAATTAATTATGATAAGTTTATAATTATAGTTGTTTATTTATTTGTGTGTTTGTTTAACCATTGAGAAAAATTAAATATTGAAGAAACATTTGAAAGAATGAATGAATTTGGTTTAATGATTTTCAATAATCTCAAATTTAATCATTATTTTTAAAACTAAAACCAATTTTTACCTAATAATTTAATTTTGAGTGAGTGATAATATATTGTTTCTAATTTTATTCCATGATAAAAAATAATTTTGACGTTTCTTTATTGTATTCATTTAAATGATTCATTTTTAAGTAAAATTTCCACTTTTGTTGACTATGTTGGACTAATTGCATGTGGGCATGATTAATTATAAGTGTATAGGACTTGGTAATTTATATTTTTTTATTTTCATTATTTATTTATTTATATTTTAAATTGTTTTTATATCTTTATTGTTAAAATCAGTGTAATAAATATTCTATATTTTATAATTATGTTTTCATAATTTTAAGTATTTTTTAGTTATTTTATTATTTATTTTTTGTAAATTTTAATTTTATGAATTTATTATTAAAATATTACATAGTATTTATAATATTAAATATAATTTTTATGAATGTATTAATCTTATGTTAACTAGTTTTTATTTTTAGCCAAGTAGTAATATTTATTTAAGTATTTTTTTAATTATTTATATTATATAAATTTTTTATGAATCTTACATAGGATTTGTTACTTGAGTTTATTTTATTCATAGTTATTAGTTTTAAATTTATTTAATCTTATATAGATAATTTTATTCATTTTAATATTATCCAATAGCCCGAGCATAACATATATACGTATTACACTTTTTCGATGAATATTCAATATATCTCTTAGATAAACATACTTGAGAACTGTTAAAGTTTGGTTCACTTAGAGACTAGAAACATAAATATCTTATTTAAGTATAACCTTTATAATATAAAACATATTTCTTTACATAAGGTACCCTTCTAGACTCATCAAACATAGAAACTTTCATCAAAACCTAGGGAAGGAAAACATAAGAAAGGGTGATCTCAGATACTTAGTAAGGGTAGACATGAGATATATTAATCATAATAGAGCATAATATGACCATAAGGGTATGATAATATAATCAAGTTCATGTTATCAACATAAAAGATTCATACATTTAAAACCATAGATTATAAACTCAAAAATCAAGTCATATCTAGAAGCATGATCAATAGGGGTTTCAAAGTAGTAATCATCATTAAAGAATCATAACATAGGAATGTGGCATAATAAGAATAGGAAATCATAATCATGTAAACATTTATATTCAAGATCATGTCTACTTATAGTCTTGTGAGCATAGTTAGAAGCGATCATTCACACACATCAAAATGTGAACAAATCCATTCACAATCATGTCCATTCATAATCTTGATATAATATCTAGAATAAATCATACCCACACATAAAAATTTGAACAAATTTATTCAAAATCATGTCCACACCTATCATTATCATCTCATGAGATATCAATATCACATTACAAAATGAATTGGAGGGATATAATGTACCCAACCATCACATAATCACAATCTATTCATATTTACACTAAAAGGTTATGAAAACATTCATTATTTTATCATAAATTAAACCATGGAAAAGAAATAAAGTTTTATCAACATTTCATCATCATAATTAATAAAAATCTATAGAAATAATATGTATGGTATGATTAGATCATGTACTTAGTGAAACATAAGTTTAAATTACCAATCAAGATATGTGTAGTCATTGAGGGGGGGGGGGGGAGGGTTGAATTAGTGATATTTTATTTTTATAATTTATTAATTAAAAAATAACCTTGAAATCCTATTAGAGATATATAAATTCACAGAAAAACATATAAAGAAGATCAACCACAAGAATATAGGTATTTTCATGTTTCACTACTCAATATGAGTAGCTAGTACTTGGTTTAGTTTGTAAATAATAAAATACCACAAAACCACTATAAAACAATACTTTAAACATGGTTATATCAAGTAAGGAATATCCTTTCAATTTCATTTCACTATATTCAATTGACAGTGCTTGATCACCTCGTACAAATAAATGATATACAACATTTTTGTAACTATTGTAAAATTCATCACCAATAGGATTCAGTATATTGTCACTATACTACTTGAACTTTCTTTACACTTTCTATTCATGCAAGTACTTCTTCTTCATCACTTTTGTGATAAAAAAACAAGAACTTATTCTTTATACTTCTATATAAAATTTATGTCCATCCGTTATACTCCATGCATTCATCTATATGGTAAACTCCATCCAATGACTTATTAAGATTGATACCACTTATCATGTACCGTTTGTTAGATCAACCTTACATACTATGTATCTTATACTACCTAACATGAAACTCCATTTGATATCATTCAACCAATGCCTTTTCTTACTGTCTGATTGATCATTGGTTCACAACATCTGGTCGATACTAAGATGATGGATAACTCTATTTAGTATCCTCTTGAATGATGCTTCTTAAATATTTTTTTCCAATAATTGAAAAAATTTAGAATGGATTTTACTCACTTCTAAAATCTTCAACAAAATATCATTAATGTAACAACCCCGTTTATATATTCAAGTACACTTCAAGATATTAGGGAAATGTGCAGACTATATTAAAAAATTATTAGTTAATATTTTCGACATCCTTCTTGGAAACATCATTCCATTGATTTCTTTGAAAGTTCCTTAAGACTTGGTGTCAATTAACTTCTTCAACATTCCTTCAAACTTTATAAGAAACATGGATCTAACCTACATGAAATTTTGAACATTGAACAATCAATATAACATCAACAATTTTGATATCTTTATGAAATATTTGTAATGACATTTAGATAGGTAAAACTTTATACCATTGATTAGTTTAATAAAATTTGATAGAAACACTGTTGTTCAATAAGAATTTGTTTTATTTTTCCTAAAAAACTTCATAGAAACATCTTAGAATTCTTCTTCTCAACACCTTCACTATCAGACAACTTTCATCAAAACACTATGACCACCATCTTCACACACCATCCCCTATACAAGAAACTTCATATATAAAAATTTTTATGATGAACACTATTTAGAAAATTACAAGGTTCATCTTTTGGACTTTGATCGATGAAATTTTTAAAGATCATCTAATGCTATTCATTTAATTGGAATTTGTATGATGACATTCCTCAATATCTTCCATTCAAACTTCTATAAAATTCCTTTTATTGTAAATATTCAAAAGATTTTGTTGATACCACTTTTTAGATTTTCATATACCTTAAAGCAATATATGAAAATTGAATGTTACCCTTACACAATGTACTCAACCACCTTTATAAAATGGTTAACTTTGTACTATCAAAACTTCCAAAACTTCACACACAAAATTTATACATTGAAACCTTTTTTCCAATAGTTTATGTCTGGTAAACTATCTTAGAAAATCATAGTATGAAATTTGTATATACAAATGATTTTCTCCCCCTTTAAACTTATCTTATGTCATGATTTATTTAAATACTCATGATGTTAGAAAAATTAAGGGAAAAAAATCATTTATAGATTTAAAATTCATCAAACACTTTTCCCAATGAAACTTATAATAAACATAGGATAGAGCACTCTACACAAAAATTTAGCTGATAGGCTTATTTCGATAACATATGTCAATTGTACTTGGTCTGGAAAACTCATTTCGTTCATCTCTATCCAATCAACATTGTTAGAGAACTTTAAAAAGTAAGGTGACTTAGGTTTAGACAACAAAATACAAAAAAAATCTTAACAACTTATATCCTCTTCAAAACACTTTCAACCATCTTGGTCCCAAAAATATCCCCCTTTAGATTTTTTTGTCAACCAAGGAACATAAATCACTGAAAATTTGTAACTCAATCAATGGATTACTTATCCAAAAATTATAAGCCTACATGAGAAAAATTGATGTTGGAAATAAGAATTAACAAACAATAATACCATGCCATCCATAAACAATGACTCAAGAAACTTTTTCATGCACCTCATAAGAAACTTATTCTTCTATTTGGAACTTTCATAAAAAAAATTCAACCGTAAATAATAAATTTTCTTACATTCAATTAAATAAATTGTTAAAATAGTTCACACATGCTAAAATCATAGATTACATGTTTTAATACCCCCCTAAATAAATGCTTTCCCTTAAAAGGTAAAAACACATACCAATGGATAGATTTATGTTAGATCATTTTTATCCTCATTTGAAAAAACTATCTAAAGACAATATGATAGAGGGGATGAGTTCACATACCTTATCCTTGAAGAGGGTGATGTTGTACACCCATTATCATCATTATCTTATTAAATGTTTTCTTAGGAAATGGCCTAGTGAAAATATCAGAAACTTACTCCATTATAAGAAAAAAATCTAACCTTAGATCGTTATTTTCCAGATGCTTTTTAATAAAGTGATATTTGATATCAATGTGATTAGAACAAGAATATTGAATAAGATTCTTAGTAATATTTATTACACTATGATTATCAAAACCCAAGAGAAAGGGAAACTTCATATCAACCAACAAATCTTCCAACTGTGTCTTTATCCACATAAGTTATATAGAAACTTGAGTGGAAGTAACACACTCAACATCAATCACGTTGAGAGTTAATTTTTTTTTCTTTTTATGAAAACACACACATAATTATACCAAAAAGGAAACTCCACTAGATATGGATCTTCTTTATTTAACACAACCTTCCCAATATTCATCCACATATCCTAATAGATTAACCTTTCCTAAGATATAATATTTTATTCTAAATTCATTATGCCTTCGAAATATCTTATAATTATTTTTCAAACCAAGATATGTGATTATTTTGGAGAACTTTGATACATGGAACACATGGTAACCACATACATAATATCTAGTCTTAAAGCTGTTAGACACAAAAAGCTCCCAACCAACTTACTAAAATATTTAGGATCAACTATCTTATTATATCTATCTTTTGACAACTTAGTTCCCACTGAAATATGTATGTAAACTAGATTTGAATCTTATATTCCAAAATTCTTCAAAATTTCCTTAGCATACTTCTCTTGAGATAAGAAAATATAATTATTCTTTTTATAGATTTTTAAAATAAGAAAATATTACATTTCTCCTAAAATGGACATCTCAAAGAGCCTATTCATCTCATTAAAAAAATTCACATATTTATTCATCATTCCCTGTAAATATAATTTCATCAATATATACAATGTCAATGAGGGAAACCTATTGATTTTATTTTATATATAGATTACTATAAACTCTTAATTTATTGAAGTTAAAATTCCTTGATAAAGTATATAATTTATAATAGCAAGTTATTGAAGTTTTCTTCAACCCATACATCAAATTATTTAACTTTCACACATACATTTCATCTTTCCCAAGCATAAATCCACATAGTTGTTCAATATAAACTTCTTAATCAAGTTCTCCATTAAGAAATGATGTCTTGAAATCCATATTGAAAATTTTATATCTTCATTTTCAATACTATAAATAAATATTGTGATAGTTTATAATATTTCCACTTGAGTGAATGTTTAATCAAATTCAATGTCTTTAATTTTGGAGCAACCTTTACAAACCAATCATGCCTTGTTTCTTATTACTTCACTTATTTCATCCAAATTGTTTCAGAACACCCACTTGGTACCAATAAAATTTTTATTATTTGGTTTGGGTATAAGTTCCCAAGTATTATTATTTTAAATATGATACATATCTTTATTTATAGTATCAATCCAATCTTGATTCTCTAAATATTTATCAAAATATTTTGGTTAAACCTATGAGTATATAGAAATATTTAAAACCATATATAATTTTCTTTTAGTTTTATATCATTGTTATCAATTTATAACGATGTTATAAACTTCCACTTGCTTCCTCATCCTTGGATAAGATGAATATAATTGTTCCATATCACTTGAGATAAAAAAGTTAGAATATTTATATCTAGTAACTTCAATATTATTACTATCATTAAGAACTTTTTCATGTTGTTCAACATCAAACACCTCATATTATATTTCTTATATATCCAAAACTATCTATGAAACTTTTTTATCAAACTATTAAAGAATATTTACATCTTCTGAGTCAACAATATTTCCTATTTATTTATTATAACACCTGTATCCTATACTGTTAGGAGGTTATCCAAGAAATATTCCATCAACACCACTTTAATGAAAATTTCCAATATTCTCAACTTTGAATTTTATAATTAAAGGAATGTTAGATAAATTTTAGTGTTTCAAACTTGGTGTTTCTTTGTAATACATATAGTAAAAATTCATATTAGATTTAATCCTATATAATAATCAATTTTAAACATAAATTGCTGCTCTGATGTCTTTCTTATAAAAAATTGAGAAGTATTACGTTTGATAAACATTTTTCTTGCCATGTTAATCAAAATTCTATTTCTTATTTCAACAAAACTATTATATTGTGGTGTGTATGGTGCACTAAATTCATGAAAAATTTCATGATTTTCAAGGTAGTATCTAATATTCATATTTATATATTCTGCACTATTATTAGTTTGAATCTTCTTCACAAAGTATCCACATTATTTCTCATCACTTCTCGTGAAAATTTTAAACATTTTGAGGGCCTATAACTTATGTTTTAAAAACAAAATACTTGTAATGTGAGTAAATTCATCAATAAATGTAATAAAGTACTTATCTATGTTAGTTTATAACTTTCTCATGGGACTAAAAATGTCAGAATGTATCAACTCTATGGGAAAATTAAAATGTATCTCAACTTGCTTATGTGTTGAGTTTTTGATATTCCCTTTCTGACATATGGATCAAAACCAATATCTTCTTCTTGTCAATTCAATATAATCATAGAAAATTTGTCTATTTTTAGCTTAAATATATTCCACAAACACTTACCCTAACCTTTTATGACATATATGAGTTTCTTCCATCACCCTAATATAGCATGAACTCTATATATAACCAACTTGAAACAAGTTTCCTTTGGTTTGTTGTGTTTTTGTAACAGTTTTACCATATTTAGGTAATACAACAGTGAAACCATATCTTACAAAAACAACTTAATTACCATCATAAAAAATTTGTAAAATACTTACAAAATTTTGTTTCATCTCATAAATAAACAAGGCCTTTTTAGTTTTAAACTTTTCTTCCCCAATGTTACCAAATCCAACACCTTTGATTTTAAGGGAATAACAATTTCCAAAATATACTATACCTTTCTTATAATCTTTCACATTATTTAATAAATTTAAATCTCTTGTCATCTATGAAGAACACCAAATATAAAATATCTAAGGTCATTATCCATTTTTAGATTTGAGATCAGTTTCAATAAATAAGTATTTTTTATTTTCCTTTTTATTTCTTCTCATGTGGATTTTGAGATTTTTTTATAAAAACCTTATTGTGTTAGAATCATGATAAGACATTCTTTTACAAGATGTTGAGGTTGATCACATCTTTTATAAATATTCTATAAGGGTTGAAATCTATTTTCGACCTTCAAACTAACTTTATTAGGCTTCCTTCTTTGAGTGGGTTGACTCCCCCTCAAACTTTTCCACTAGTTTCTCCTAGATTCATTGTAGTATTAATGATTGAATCAAAATAAATATTATGTATTCCAAAAATCACTACAATACCAATATTAACCATAGAATGCATATTCCCCGTTTTAACTTATATACTATTTGGAGTTTGGAACCTGATTTCCATATAATTTATTACCTTTATTTTGACACTTTTTTGTATAAAAAAGATTTGGTTACCTCCTAAAATTTTATTCTTTAGCTCAAATTTATTTTTATCCTTAATAGAATATCTAGTAGCAGTATCTTTTATTTCATACTTTGAATCCTTATAAACTTCTGGTTCTTCAACTCTGCATGGTCTTCACAACTTCCTTCATTTTCTAAACATATTCACCTTTCTTATTAACCTTTAGGGATAATTTTTATAATCCTTACATGGTTTAAAATTATTATAAATTTCATCAACTTCTATAACTGAGTTTTGGAAATTTGTAATTCCTTGATAAGCTTTAAAAGTTTTTTTTTAAAATAAGCTCCAATTATTCCTCCTTCACTTTTAAATTGTCTTCAAGCTTGATGTTGAGGTTTTTATTTTCATAAAGAAACTTATTCATATCATTAATATATTTTAAAAATATAGGGTTTTTTTGAGATAATATTCTTGATTTTTTTGAAATATTTTCTTTCTTTAACTTCTTTTTATCTTTTTCAAGTATTAGAATTTTTGTAAGACATTATTTCAACTATGTCTTGAGTATAAATTCCATCCAAGTATCTTGTTATTATTTTTATTCTTCTTCTTCTTCTTCTTATTATTCTTTAGAGATATTGAATTAATCTTTAGTGAAATTTTAATCATTCAATTTAGCAATAAAAAGCTTTTCAGAAGCATCATCACCAGAGTATTCATCTTCTTATTCACTATATTCATCTTCCTCACAATTGGAAAAAAAGTTCCTTTTTTTTATTTAGATAACTTCTTATCATTTCTCTTAGAATAGGTCTTGGATTGTTATACCTTCTTCTTGAGGAATCTTATTAAATTTTTATTATCATCATCTCTTTCTTCATCTTCCTTTATTCTTGGAAAATTTTCACCAAAATTTAAAACATCTCTAAAACCAAAGAATTTTAGTAGAAATATTCCATTATACTTTCCTATGACTATTTTAACATTTTTAGAAAATAGGGAAATAAATTCATCAAATTTGTTACTAACCACATTGTTGGCATCAAAGTCACTAGATTTATCCTCAGCCATAAATTTATTATATTTTATTTTCTTTGAATATTGGAAAGATATTTCATAATCATATTTATCCTTCTTTATAATCAAAATTTTTATTCTCTTTCATAAGTGATAAGAGTGCTATGTAGATTATACCAAGAAAGAGTTTTGAGATATCTATCTTCTAAGGATGAAAATTTATCATCAAATTTAATAGGATAATTTTATATGATATTTTCAACAATGGATAAATCTTCTAACTGCTCAACAAGACATATTATGGTTCTTACAATATCATTCAACCTTATAAAGAAGTAACCAATAGATTCATTATCACCCATGTTAAGATCTTCATTATTCAATATCCATATTTTTAACTTTGATTTATTCACTTTAATATTTTATTTATAGATATTATTCAACTTATCCTAGATTTATTTATCCATTTTAGTTCCTTTAAATCTAATAAAATAACTTTTAGACAGTGATGAAAGTATAGCATTTATGGATCACCCATCATTCTCTAAATTTTTCTTATCAATAACTCTCAATGAAAGACCTTTATTATAGAGGAAATATATATGTAAAAACCCCAATAACTTTATAATGAATGGAAATATGATAAAAAATATTCCATATTTCTAGATATGATAGTTTTTTCCCATATGAGATAGGAATCCCCTTTCTCTTCATCGAGTGTTGAACATTCATATCAGCTTCAATTTTCTAAGAATTTTAGTAAAGAGTCAATGAAGGGAACTGAATACGATACCACTTAAAAGGATTAATCAGGATTTGTGTGATATTTTAGACAAGTAAGGGGTGAATATACGATCTTATCTTTTTATAATTTCTTACTTAAGAAACAACCTTCGCCTCTTGTTAGAGATAAATGACTTCACTGAAAAAAATTATACAAGCACAACCATAAGAATACAAATATTTACAAGGTTTACCACTTAATAGGAGTATATAATCATTGTAATGGTTTTGAAATAATATAATACCCCACAAAAAATAGAATAAAATCCTTTAAAGATAGTTATAGAAATAAAGGAATATCCTTTCACTTGCGTCACACTATAGTCAATCAACAATGATTTCAATCTTTATATAGATAAATGATATATAATGTTTTTGTAACAATTATAAGAAACTTAACTAACATGCATCAATAAATTTTCACTGTACTTATTGAAAATTCTTCACACTTTCTATTCATGAAAATAATTCTTCTTCTTCTTCACTTTTTTGCTCAGTAGTAGGAAAGAACTTACTCCTTAGAATTTTGTATAATTTTTTTTCTATCCAGTAATCCACCCTATAAACTTCATAATGTTCCTTATAAATATTGATACCATTTCCTATAAAATATTTTTCAGATCAACCTTTCATACTATCTATCTGGTACTACTTGATATGATACTATTTTTTATATTATTTGAATGATTCCTTTTCATAATTTCTGTCTGATCACCTATTCACACCATTTGTTTGATACCAATATGATGGAAAACTCTGTTAAGTATCCTATTGAATTATGTTTCTTCAATTTGTTTATCTGATCCTCTTAACAATTCCAATACACATCACCTCACTTCTTAAATATTAAACATACTTTATTCAATGAAACATCCCATTTATATAGGTGAGGTTACTCTGATAAATCATGGAAACATGCCAACTTTATTCAAAACTTTCCACTTAATATTTTCAAAATACTACTTGGAAACATCCTTCTGTTAAATTATTTAAAATTTCCTTAAGACCCAGTGTCAACAAAATCCTTCAACCTTCCTTCAAACTTGGTTATAAACACGAATATAACCTTGGTAAAATTTGTAACATTGAACAACTAACATAGAATTTTCACATTTTATATCTTTAAAAAAGATTTGTAAATACCATTAAACTGGTAAAACTTTATACCACTCATACATTTAATAAAAAGTTGTATAAATACCTTTGCTTGATAAGAATCCATCCGATTTTTCCCATACAACTTCATGGAAATTTCTCAAAAGCATTATTCTTGGAAATTTTATTGTCCATTGACTTGCATCAAAATAATTTGACTGTTGACTTTACACACCATACTATATCTAATGAAATTCATACATAAACATATATATGATGTTTTTAACTATAACCATTTGTCCAATGAATACACTTAGAAACTCATAAGGTTATTCCAATAGAATTCAACTGATTAAATTAATAATGATCATCTGATGGTCTTCATCTAATTAAACTATTTTCAATGAAATTCTATGACATCTTCCATTTTCACTTTAACAACATTCCTCTTACCATAAATCTTTACATGAGTTTTTATGATAACACTTTTTAGCTTTTCATATACCTTTACATAGCATATTGAATTTGAGTGTTACTATTGCATATCATATTCAACTACCTTTACATAGTTATTAACTTCACAGTTCTGCAACTTCCGAAACTTCACACATAAAATTTATATATTCAAACCTTATATTTGACAGATTATGTTTAGTAAACTTCCTCAAAACATCATAGTATTAAATTTTTATATACAAAATATTTTCTATCCCTTTCAACTTAGCTTTGATCATGAGTTCTTTAAATACTCATGATGGTAGAAAAATTAAGAGTAGAAAAGCATTGTTAGATGTAAACTTCATCAAGAACTTTTTCCAAAGAAACTGGTTAGCATCATAGGATAAAAAATTATATATGAAAATTCAGTTGATAACCTTAGCCTGATAACATTTTCGTATCATAATCAGTCTAGAAAACTCATACAGTTCATCTCTATCTAATCTCCTTTTTTGGAGAACTAAATAAGGTAAAGTGATTTATGTTTAGACAAAAAAATAAAAAAAATTGGCACCAACTTTAATAAAAAATTCCATCCTCTTATAAAAACCATTAACCATCTTGGTCTGAATGTAATTAACATCAAAGGATTTTTTCATAGATTAAAATACCTTTAAAATACCATTGGAACATTTCTTGAGAAAAATAACCTTTTCATTTTGAAATAATATATTTAAAATCTAAAAATTTCTAGATTATTAAGAAAAAATTTCTTTAAATAGAATAAGGGAATCTTGTAATGGAATATTCAAAGAAAATAGTATTCATGATGATAGTAAAAACCATTTGTGTATTATACATTAAATTAAATATTCCATTCAAACCTTTGAAAAAAAGTACCTCATTCAGAAAATGATAATAAGATTCCATTTAAAAATTTTCATAAAAATTAAAATATTGGTAAAAATGTCTTTAATAAATCATTTTATAATAATAAAAGTATTCTTAAATTTTTTTAAAGTGAATATGAGCATGGAAGAAAAATATTCCCGACAAAATAGAAAATAGATTTACTTGTTCTTAAAAACATTTTCTCAATCATTTTAAGTACCAAAGAAAAGAAAATGGTACTATTACTTGAAAACTTCATGAATGATTAGAGGAGAAAAAAATAGATGAGTTTTAAAGGGTAATAAATATATATTTTCTTCAACATAAATTTAGAACAGACAATCCTTAAAGGAAATTAATTATAATTTTCGTGCTCAAATTTAAATAAAAACCATTTTTAAAGAAAATATATTTTTGAAGCATAAAATGAATTCACTAAAAAATGATTACTTATTTATTATGCATTAATCAATACATTTTATTTATACAAAACCTTTGTACATATTTTTTATAATGTGGTTATTCATATTCATTCCTATAATTTAATGAAAATGTTATAATAGTAATATTTAAATAAGAATAATTTAATAGTATACCATGATTTGTTTAAACTCAGAGTTGCATGTATAAAAATCTATTAAATAAATAAAATTTATTTAAATATATATCATCAAATATAGGGGTATTAAAGTTCAAATAGTGTACTAATTTTCTTTAACTCATCAATAATTTGTAGTGGTAGGAATTATAGTGTAACAATTATTTTTAACTGGATTTTTTAATTCTAATATATTTTCTAATTAACAATTCATTGTAGTTATAATCTAATTCTCATTTTAATTTATGTGTTTTTGTGTGTTTCCATTCCATTTTTTTGTAGTAGGTTCTTTATGTTGCACGTTTATATCAATTAATTAACCAGAACTAAGTTTTTCAAATTATGAATAAAAAATGTTCTCCTGTTTCACCATTAATTCAAGGTTATATAACTTCAACACATTAAATTCAACTAAATTCAAAAAAATCTAATTAATTTGGAAGTAGAACTTTGAGACAAATTGAATAATACATGAGATAGTTCCATTACTCCATAATTAAAATCAATTGATATATAATTAACTAAACTTAGTGGATTAAACAAAAATTCATAGAAAAATAAAAACACAATGAAAACACTACACAATAATTGAATGATAGAACAAACATATTCACATGAATTGAAATGAGAAATACACTATTCTTAAAGTGATAGGAGGAGGAGAAATATAAACTATAATTAACACTTTAATTAAAATTTCTTGTTAAAAATATTATCAAACATAAATAAACTATAGTAAGAACTAAAATACTACTACTGGAAAACTATTTCTACTACTACGAGAGAAATTGAGGAAAGAAGAATAAGATTTTATACTACTGTCTCTCTACACACTATACCACTCAAATTATATACTCTCTCTTAAGTAACTATTTCCTAATAAATCCTCTCTTAACATCTAAAAAATTCTCAAGATTCTACTTCCTTTATAAAACACGAGAACAAACTCTTCTCTCTCAACCATTACTTACTCTATTAGATTCCTACAACATCAATGTTCAATCACTAAACATCATATAAATGCTCATATATTTTCCATATCATTAGTCAAAAAGTATTCTTATGGTAGATTCTCTCTAGCCATATCCCCAACTGATTAAAATTATTTTAGGTGTTTCATTTGAATTAATTAAATATTTTATTTGTTTTCTTAATCTAAAACGTGATTTTAACTAATCTGATTGATTCAATGAATTCTCAATTTGTACTTATTTATTTACCTTACTTAATTTAGTATATTTATAAAACATTTTAATATATTCAAGACGTGGGATGTTTATCTCAAATTTCATAAAAAAAAGAAGTTTAGGTTTTATTTCAGAATGTTTTTTTATCCTTATTCAAAACATGAGGTAAAGAGATTTTAAGGGCTATAATAGCAGGTTTTTCATAAAGAACAACATGTATTTCAGTTAGATTAGTATATTTTTATTATTCAAAGAATTTTTTGTAATAAACTATGGAAATATTTCTTTCTCCTCCTCAATTTATATATTTTCAAGTATTTTTATTTGTCTTTTAAGTCATTTTACGAGGATTTTAAGGTACACTCAGTGAATTTAAAAACCTATGTTCTATGGAATTTACATCAGATTTAAGATTTCAAAGTGGTTGTGAACATAATTTTATATTATTGTTTTTCATGAATTGATTTAATTTACTTTAGAATAATTCTCCATTTAGGAAATTATTCATCATGTATTCTTCCCCTACAATGATTCCAAAATTTGGTGTGGTAAAAAGTTTCATTAAGGTTTTAAACACACAAATTATTTTCCTAAGAAAACACCAATGTGATACTAGTATTTCCCATGGATGAATATCTAAAGGAATGTTGGAATACTGAAACTTTAGTCCAAATTTTGTTTTATAGAGCTCTAAGAATTGGATCAAAATTTACAAAAGTGGGTTTTATATCACTTAATAAGGTCATGATTTATTTTCAAGTTTAAAGGAGTATCAAAATCATCAATTTTGAAAAGATATTTCATCTCAAAATGAACTAAATACCACTCTCTCATACTAGATTGAAATATTTCATCATCAATTAATTAATCCAAGAATAAATGACAAAAACATCCTATTTAGTTCAAACTAGTGATATCCTATAATCTAAGATAAATCCACTTAATCATATTTTAATAATGTATATAAAATGATTAGTTCACCTTAAGAATTTACAAGAACCATTATGGCTAAAAATATATTGAAGAATTATCAATCCTGAAAAATAAATCAAATCTAAAATATCTTCTGATTTCTCAACATTTTTCAAACAATATTTTTCTATTCAAAATTTGGAATCTTGATATTTAACAAAGTGTAATGAGTTCCTGATTAATAGAAAATAGTTTAATAAAGAAATAATAGGTAGTGATGTTTTTAGAAAGAACAGATAAATTCTATACTATATAATCAAAAAGGAGGAATCTCATAAATTTATAATAGTAATATAGAAAGAATATGAATTCACAATATTTTTTTTAAATAATAGATATAACATAAAATTAAAATTTATTCCAAAGTACAGCAACCTACTGCTATGAGAATCATGAATGAAAAATTATGAGATAATATGACTACCAATGATGAAAAATCAAATGATAATTAATGAACTACCACTAAATACACAATTCAATCTATGTATGAAGAACAAAGAAACTAGAAGAAGAAGAAAGAAAATCACAAACAATAGAAGAAATCCTAAAAATCTTGGACACCTGCTCCACTAAAGAAGCCTCTCTAAAATGAGAACTCTAAATATAACTCATGAAACACCTTATCTATCATTTATTTGTACTTTGATTAGGCTACATCAAATTTTGGTTCATTCAAGATTAAACATGTTTGCTCTTTACCAACCAATTAAAACTTTCAATATAATTAGTTCAACAAATCTAGGCAGTCGGCTTTTTTAATCTCTACTGGTCTTAAATTTCCAATCATCATATCCTTCTAAGTTATTTAATTTTAGTAACCTTATTAGTCCAAACATACTTAAAATATTTCCTTAAAACTTTGGGAAAATGAAAACATAAGTAATGTGAGATCAAATTCCCAGTAAGAGTAAACCTAAGTATTAACAATTGAATGTCATTAGTGAACATATGATGAGAATAAAGGCACAATAAAATAATCAAAGTAAATGAGCATAACATAATAGAATTCATACCCATAAATACCTAGATCATTAATCATGATACATGGAATAAATATTATAACAAAAACAATATTCATAGGATTAAATAATCACAAGCCATGTGATGTCAATATTGATAAAAGGAATCATTAAAAAACCTTAGAAATAATAATAAAACATGTTGGTATCATGGTACATTATCTTAATATAACCATTAAAATAACCCTTATAATTGGAATAACCATGGGTTAGATAATTCTTCTCATGTGGCCTAAGCTATCTAGAAATATAGGCTACCACGTGATTAACCTACAAAAGGAAAAAACCCAATCCCAAACTAGATGCATCACAGAAGACTGTATAGCTCTTTATAGCCTCTAGAAAAGTCAAAACTAGTTCAAAATTCAAAACATGTTTCATCTCAAAAAAAGAACTCTAAGATTTTTCATCCCAAAACAACTTCACTCCTTTTCAAGTGAGAGTAGTCATTGAAGAAGTAGGCTTCGATCAATCTATAAAAAACATGCAGTAATATCCCACTAATCCCAACAAGTTTCATATCTTGAAGACATAATGTGGTTCCTACCATGTTATAACATATTTGAACTTCTTATAATAAAATAAAATTCCATTTTCTGAGAATATGTGTCCCAAGAACTTAAATTCTCAAATACATAAATTACATTTCAAAAACTTCATGTAAAGTTAGTGATTTATGAAGATTTATATAAGTGCTTTCAAATGATGCACATGGTCCTCCTCGGTCTAAGAGTAAACAAGAACTTTGTCAAAAAATACCACCATGAATGAGTCAAGGTACTCATGAAATATTCTATTCATTAAAGCCATAAAACTATAAGTTCATTGGTTGGGCCAAATATCATAAAAATATACTCATAATTTTCAAACCTACTTCTGAAGGTGGTCTTATGAATGTTAGACTCTTTTATTCTCAATTGGTGATAACCAAATCGAAGATAAATCTTCTAAAACCAATTTTACCCTTTCAAATGGTAAAAGATATCATCAATCCATGGTAATAGATATTTATTCTTTACCATGACTCGATTGAGTTTCTAGTAATCAACACATAGGTGAAGTGTCTCACCATATTTCTTTGCAAAGAGAATAGGTGCCACCCAAGGTGACACACTTAAGTATATAAAACCTTTATCTATCATTCAATGGAGTTTTCAACTATTTTAGCTCCATTATTTCCATATGGTAATAAGTAATATACACTAAATAAGTACCAGGTTCTAAATTAATCGAAAAATTCACCTATCTTTTCTATTAAAAACTAAATAAATCAAAAGAAAAAATGTATGGAAACTCGATGAAAACTAGAGGGAGATCATCACCCAAATATTATAATTCTAATGAAAAATAGAAAACTGATATTACCCTTCCCAACTCTAGGAAATTAGGTCCGAATCTACTCGACCTCAGGTCCCATTCTCCCTTAATGACATGACACACCCCATCAGGCACAATATAGGAGACCCATTAAAGATAACAGTCAATTTGGGACTTATGAGAAATCATCCAATCCATCTTGAAAATGAATTAAATAGGTTTTATATCAAGAACCATATAATTATAGGCAAGCTCAATATATGATAAATAGAAAACTTAAGTAGTATTCCGAAGACCTTTCTCTCTCTTCATTTCATGAGGCATAGTAATATTCATCATAAAAGACAAAATATATATAGGAAGATTTATAATATTCACTATATTAGTTCATATAAATGAGTGATATGAACTAGTATCAAATAAATTATTCTCTAAAGATGAAGCTATAGTGATGGTACATCTCTCAGTCACTAGACTTGCACCAACTTACTCTGGAGACTCTTCCACTACATGAAGAAGCTTTGTTCTAGATGTATATGGATGAAGCCCATTTGTTCTTGGATAATATAATTAAAACTCAGTACTTTTTTGTGATGATGAAACCATGCAACTATGTGGATTTTAAATGAAATGGTATAACTTCAATAGGTGTCCTGAGAGACTGAAATAACTATAGATCTTAGGTGCCTCAATACAAACCCTTTTTGAATTCCCAACCTTTCCAATCTAAAAGAAAGTCAAAGGGCCTCTGTCAGGAACTATAAGAGGTCTAGAAGACACCTTATATCTAGATCCACCATGAGACTCATAATAGTTTATCATTCCTTTAAATGAACTCATAGGATTTCAACTAGAATAAAAAGGTACCCCCTTTAACCCTAACTTACCATCCAGATCAAGCTCATCCATCAATACCCTATCAAGAACATAAACATAAGATGTAATCTTCAACATGAAGAATTAAGATTGGATTTTATAAATAATACACATCTCAAATATTTGGGCTTTTAGTGTCACATTTTTCACCACCTTAGTAGAAAATTGAACAATCTTAGTAAAACAGTTTTCATACTGTGTCACGGTCCTATCACCCTGCTGGAGGCTAAGAAACTCTATAGACTTTTCCAATACCATAGAATCTAGATAGAAATGATCAGAAAAAATAAATCTAAAGTATTTCCACTATAATCCATCATACCTCATTGTCCTAACCATCTAATCCCACTATCTCCTTCTATGCACCTCTAGATTGTAGGTAACACATTTCACTTTAATAGAATTAGGCATTTCCAAGAATCCACAAAGAAGATAATATTTTTCAACCAAACCTCACCCTTGAGGATCATTAGAGCCTTATAAATCTAGTGGTTTATAAAGAATAAACTCTTGATAATAATATTTATATTTATCCCTTTGAGGTTCCCCTACTAAACCTTGAATGGGAATGGGTTCATGTACTTGTCCCAAATATTAGACAACACACACCAATATCTCAACAAGATTCTGGTTCACTGGAGGATTAACTTATTTTGGTACACCAAAAACTTCCTCCTATGGCCTATTTAAACATATTATCTGAGGAATGATTCTACACAACCTTAAAATATGACAACAAAACATCATCAAGGGTACATATATTAATAAATCAATGAGAGATATAGGAATATCAATTCCATCAAGCAGTGTAATGACCCAGAATTTTTAAATGATATTTGTTTCCTAAATAAATGTGTGTTATATATTATATAATATTATAAATATATAAAATATATAGAAAATTACAAAATTTCATTTCATTAATAATTATTATCACATTATTTAGTTATAAAACCAATTAAAATGTCAAACATTACTTCTAAAAAAATATAAAATATAAAATATAAAATAGAAAAAAAGGATCGTCCCAATCTTATAGAATAATTTTCACCACATAAAATGATATAGAAATAAATCAAAATATTAGTAAATAGATCAAAATATTATGAAAATAAAAATATAACCTTAGGTGGTATTATAGTGAATTTTATGTGAAAGAATGAATTAGTATTTATAGGGTATAAAGGGAGATGCGATCATTGGGATTTGACTGTTATATGATTGTTGGTCAATATGACCATTTGAAACTATACCCTTGGTTGATAATTTTACCACTATAGTTGGTGTTTATAAGTAGTAATGAAAAAGGAAAATTGATAATGAAAGGAGAATTGATGGTCTCAACCAGTAGAGTCATGTTGTTTGAATCCCATTTGTCAGAACTTGTAAGGGAGGTAGCGTCACTGGGTCCACTCTTGAACAAGACCAAGATGAACTTCAACAAGTGATGCTTGAACAAAACCACATATGAGATAAGTTAAAGTTAGTGGATATTACCACTTGGTCAATGTTATTCGATCCACCCCATGAAACTACTACCATCACACACCTCACCCTTAGGGAATACACATGAGTAATAAGGGGTTATGTATCTAGGAATTAGTTTATTAAAGTGAATTTCATTTGTATTGATAAATTTTTTTATTCCATCAATTCCCTTTTAATATTAGTTTTTCTTAATAAAATATATGTTTAATTGAGATGAATTTGATAAATTGTTTTTTGGATGAAAATAAAACATATTTTTTTTATAAAATATATACAATTTTATAATAAACACAAGTATTCTGAATAATAGTTTGTTTTAATCAATCAGCCTTTTTAAAACACTCTTATTTAATTATAAATGATAAAATAATTTTATAACGGCCGATGAATTTTTTTACAAGTGTCATAAATTTGACTATGCCTTAAAAACTACTATTTTTAGATAAATAAGGATTTTTATTTTTAAAATTAATATTATTATATTTAGATAATTTTTATAAAAAAATAAACATTATATTTTTAATCATCATGTCTAAATTAGGTTAGGGTGAATTCATGAGAATTTTATAAAATAATTTATTTTTTCATGAATAGTAAAAATGCAGTTTAACAAAGAGGGGGGGGGGGTGAATTGTAGGTTTAAAAGAAGGGGGGGGGGTGAATTGTAGGTTTAAAAACTTTCTCTTTTAAGTCTAAGGAAATATATTTTTTACAAAGTTAAACAAGGTATATTCACAAACCCTATTTGGTTCTTAACTATTGACAATATTGCTTGGGATCTAGAAATATGGATCCAAAAAAAGAAACTTAAGAAAAGCTTTCTTAGGGAAATATTCTAAATTAAAGTGTATATAATCTTATTTATCATAGTATACAAGAATAAGAAAGTATAAGAAAGTTATAATTTCATTCTTTAACAAAATTTCAGTGGAAATAAAACTTGTAACAAAAAAAAGTAAAGTAGAAAATATTTTAACCCAAAGATGAGGGTATCCAAAAAACTTGGATAAAGGTCCCTTGATTTATACTTTCAAGAAATTCTATCTTACCCAAACCAAAGTAATACCTCGATAAGAATATTAGAGTCTATCTTTCTATCTCTGCAAGCCCTTGAACTTTAAGGTAGTCAGTACCTCTGTCTTCTTATCCCCAAAAGTCCTCAAACTTTAAGGTAGTCATCACCTCTGTCTTTCTATCCCCAAAATCACTCGATTGTACTCGATAACAATCGAATTTTCACAAGGAAGGATGAACAAGTTGTTCACAGTTGAATAAGTTGTTCACAGTTCATACAAAGCATGAGAGTCTTTTCTCTCTCTAGAAAACACTTCATAGAATCACAAAATTCATGTTCATCAATATGTTGAGCTCATTAAAATGAGA
This sequence comes from Viscum album, assembly GCA_963277665.1. Taxonomy (NCBI): domain Eukaryota; kingdom Viridiplantae; phylum Streptophyta; class Magnoliopsida; order Santalales; family Viscaceae; genus Viscum; species Viscum album. The sequence continues at coordinate 1,882,152,770 of OY728161.1, forward strand.
TCTTATTTATAGTATAGGGTTCCAATGGTCGAATCCCTCCTCCAACAGTCATATTTTTTCTTAAATCTTGGAGGGACCTGTACATGTGTCACTCAGCCAACGATAAGTTAAAAATATATTACACGACATCATTTTGTATAAGAAAATATAAAAAACTATGTCAAGTGTAAGAAACAAAAAATATGTAAGGAAAACAAAATCATGTTTAATAAACTAGGATTTGATAAACTCGAAATAATATGTTAAGAAATTAAAGTAACTTTAACAAGTATGAATAACTAGAATCTAGGAAAATTAGAAACCAGAGTCTAAGAATATAAACAATCAGATTCTAGAAAAATGGATATTCGGAGTATGAATTCTAATGAATTTGGAATATGAATTCTAAGAAATTTAGAATCTAAATTATGAGAAATTTGGAGTCTAAATTCTGAAGAATTCATAGACTAAATTTCAGAGAATTCAAATCCTGAATTTCAAAGAATTTTTAGTCTGAATTTCCGAGAAATCAGAGTCTGAATTTTAGAGAATTCAGTTCTAAGTTAGGTAAGGATCTGAATATATGACTTAAGAAAAAAATGGTTATACTTGGTTTTATAAGACAATAAATAATACATTTAAAACTGAGGCTAAGGATAAAACCTTTCTTAGATAAAGAAAATTTTCCTTAAGAAAATAATTCTTAAAGAAGGATAATTTTCCTTAAAGAAAATGTGTTTGTGATTTTCCAAACATAAAGGAATGAAAAATTTATAAGGGAACATATTTACTCAACAAATATGTTATTTTATTAATATTAAGTATTTTAATATATTTTAATCAATTTTTAAACCTATAAGTGACTTTCCAAATTCTAAAATGGAAAATTTGATTTTAAAAAGATTACTTTGTAAAAAGCTTATCTTTCCATGCCAAAATAAGTATTTAAAAATGGAGTTTAGTTATAGAAGATTAAAATATCAAAAAATTTGACTCAAATGTTCAAAACCATGAGAAAAAATCATATTTAATTTAATGGTTTTTCATTTCCCACAACCTAGATTTCTAAGACCTTTATTTAGAAATTATTAATCAATTCATCCACTTTTCCTATAAATACCCACCCATTACATAATTTCCATTAACTACCAATCTATACTCTACCAATATATGGTAATGTTTCCTATAAATTATCCCCCAATGTTTCTTCAATCCCCCAAGGTTCCATCCTCAAGTTTTAGGATCAACTCTTTAAGGTAAGGGAAATCTTCACTTATCTTTTCTATTCAAGTTCCTTTTTTGTGGCATGTATTCTAATTTACAAACCAAGTTCTTTTTTTCCACATTCTATTACTCTAATAATTTAATAATATTATTTTATCAATGAGGGACCTTAGTTATCCCTCATTTTACCCTTTTCTAAAACCACATTTTATACCCATCATGTTACTAAATTTATTCTCAAATTTCTCTCTTTTACATGAGAAATTATATTTTCCTTTTTATTTGAATACAAAAACCTATTTTATTTTCAAGGGGTATTTAAATATATGTAAAAATTAATTTTTTATTCAGTGATTTACATTTTTAAAACCCATATTTCTTTTTGTGGGTTAAAAATAACGTAATGATAATGTATTTAAGCACTTTTATATGCTATGATTTTGATAAGAAACCCATTATTTATTCTTCATGAGTTAATAATGAAATGATTTATTATGATCTATGTGGATCACATTAGTTAAAAATTATGAATGGTGTTCCATTATAGAACTAAAATTCATTAGGTAAAGAATTCATATGTAGATATGACATGTTTTATGATACCTTGGTGAATAACCTTGGTAATTTTCATTTATGACACCATGGTGATAAAATTTAGTGATATGATTATAAATGTATTATTTAAATATAATAGACACATTTACATGTAACTATTAATGTTCTTATTACTACGATATTCCACTTTTACATGCCTTATTGTTATGTATCATTTTCTTATTGACATGTCTCATGATCACATGTTTTTTTCCTCCATTTCATATTCCCTTACTGGGCTTCATGATCACCCATTTACTTTGATGTATCTCCCCAAGATATGAGATTCAGTAAAAGAAACTTAGGGTGAACCAATGAAGATATATTTCAAGTGTATTTATAATAATATTTTTTATTTTCATGAATTATGTACCCTATTTCCAAGAAACTAAACTTTAAAATATCCTCTGCTTTCCCCATGTAATGCAATGTTATGTAATAAAAACATGCAATTCCATATTTTTTTATCAAATGATGGTTTATTTATTTATAGAAATTAGGACTTGAAAACTTTATAATGAATACTAGGGATAAGTCTAAATATATGAAAAAATATTGGTATTTTGGTAAGTATTAAGTAAGTGGTTTCCAAAAAAATACATTCCAGTCTGGATAGTAAAAGTTGATGTGGATCTGGAATAGATTTACCAAGGGGTAAAACCTGAAAATAACGCATTGATATAGAATCGATTGAAAACTCATGCATGACAATGGTACTTACTGCACACCTGGTTTGACACTATCAATGGATATGTCTGGTTAATCATAATCTTTTTATGAACCATTATGTAGGAGAATATAGAAAATGTAATTATCATTATAGGATATTAATAACATGTTTAAGCATGATGTTTTAATACTTAAACTCCATTTATAATTATAAAATTCCTAAAAGTAACACATTTCTGACTAAGGTTTTATTCTTTCAGGAAACAAATGGTGGGAAATAGGAGGGACCACATAAAGGATGAGTGGAACATATAATGAACTAATGACGTTTTTATGAAAGATGTAATGGAAAACTTCATGAGGGCAATGAATCAATTAACTTGAGTTGTAAATAATAACTTGAATCAAGTTGAGAAACCAGATTCATCTCAGAGGTAATTAATTTCCATCAAGTCCTTTATGCATCAACGAACACCTTCTTTTAGTGGATATACCAACTCGTTGATCACTAAACAATGGATTAGATCTATAGAAAATATCTTTTCTATACTCCTTTAATTAAAGCTAGATAAAGTCACAATGGATGTATTCTTCTTAGAAGGAGAATTTGATTGGTGGTGAAAACTAATTAAAAACATGAATTCAATAAGGGTGATCGATGCTGTGGAGTGGGAAGATTTTGTAGGGATTATTTATTAATAAACATTTCCCAGTTCAATGAAAACAAAAATAGATAAGTATCTCCTAGAGCTGAAGAATAAGAAAAATGAATCAATGGGAACCTATGATATGAACTTTATAAGAATTTCTCAATACACCTCTTGATTTTTTATAGATCCTTAAGGAATGGTTGATAGATTATTTTGTGGACTGAGACCCCATATGTAGAGGAATCTAGAAAATCGAGACTATAAAATCTATGAGGAGATAGCGTGGAGTGCTATGAAGGTTGAATTGGAGTTTAGAGAGATTCAGTGGTCACATAGGTCAAATGAAAAGAAGAGATAAATGGATCCAAACCTAGAGAGTAACTTTGATCATGGAAGAGGAGGAGAAAAAGTTAAACTTACAATGTGAAACAAATATGGGAAGAAGCATTCAGGGAACTGCTTTCTTGGGAGTGGAAAGTGATAAAAATGTAGAAGATATGGTAATATAGATCAGAATTTCCATAGTGAGGTGAAGCCTCAACCTCTCAACACTAACGAAAAAGAGAAGATGGTGTAGATTGAACTGATAATTCAATGATTCAATGTGGACAACTTGGGAATTTTTCCAATCAATGTCCAAATCAGAAGATAATAGAGGTAAACCACCATCAACCTCAAAATAGGCCAAGGGAGCATGGTCATGCATTTTTTTATCCTGACAGATGAAGTAGAGGCTCTAAATGATGTGGTGGCAGGTACACTCATTGCACTCTCAAAGTTATAAAGTGCTTTGTTTGATTTTAGTTCCACAAATTACTTTATTTCATTAAAGTTTTCAAAGAATATATAATCAATCCTTGAGATTATATAAGTAGAGTTATTAGTCAAGACTTCTGGAGGGATTATTCAAGCATCAACAGTGTATAGAAACTCTAGTATTAAATTTGGTGAGTAAAACCTCATCACAAATATAGTAATCCTTCCCATGGTGGAATTAGACACCATACTAGGGATGGACTATCTATCAAAGTATAATGCTAAGATCAACTGAAGAATCAAGGAAATTTTAGTAGTCTTAAGTGGAAAACCTATAGTTATTTTCAAATGAGAGATATCCTATCTTGAGATTTGTAAGAACCCAGTTCTTCCTTTGAGGTACGAGTTTCTTTTTTTTTCGAGTTGTTTTTTATAAAACATGGAAAAAAGGGGAAAGTGCTAGAATTTTTGGGTTACACACCATGTACTCCGAGTACACACTATGTATGTATTGGCTGTGTAATGACTATAAATGGTGTGTGGGGTTTTCGGAAAGACATGGAAAGTAGGTCGAAAAAATTAAGCTGCCTTTGGAATAGTAAAAGAACCTACATGATGTGTAGTCCCAAGTACACGTTGTGTACTTTGTAAATTTTTATTAAAATGGGAATTAGACTTGTTTTTTGGTTCTGGATAGAACCCACAAGAACCAGCTGACCGAGACTTTATTTTTCTCCTGATTTTACGTCTTAAGTCTGATTTAAACACCTTCAGATCCATTAGAACCACCTCGGTAAGCTCTCAATTAATCTTGATTCGTTCTTCATAATTTCTTCTCTTGACCAAGTTATATAATTTTGAGAGTTTATGATTATTGTGTAGATCTACCTTGTTCTAGAATAAATTAGAGTCTGGTACTAGATGAGGATTATCATACAAGTACAAGGTAGGTGGTGCATACTTCATTTTTTGTTTTTATGGACATTTGGGGGTTTCAGCTTTTAGAGCAACGTTGGGTTTTAGAGTGAAAACCTATTATTTAAATTTATTTTTATTGTTATACCTTGTGGGATGCCTTTGGGTATTCCCTTATCTATTATACTTGAGCGAGGTTGGATGAGAGGCCATTGCTCATTGGGTTATTTTGGCCAGGGGTTCAAAAATGGTTTTAAATGGATTATCTTGGTTCATATTGGTATATTTAAATTGTTTAATCTTGATTAATATTGTTATAGGTATTCAATACCTCAATACTTTAATGTGATAGTTGATATCTAGTGCAATAAAACTGGTTAAATTGTTCTGCCTGTTTAAAGTGTTTCATTGTGATTTTATATATGTGATGTTTGAGATTATATATAATGACTCTTGGGGTTATGATGGGCATGGACCAGATTTTCTTAAGTTATGTTGATAATAGGTTGGTCATTGCCCAGATTTACTTGAGTCGTTTGACCACAGGATCAGGCATCATGGATGCCAGTTTAAGGTAGTGTGACTATTAGGTTGGCCATGGCCTGAGATACATGGATGGAATGGCCCTCATATTTGAGTGACATGGTCATAGGGAAATGAGGTATCAAATATGGTGTGACTTGGGTTCTTATTTTGGTGATTAATTCTCACCCATGATGGCCAAAAGCTGCTTGAGTCATGTGCACACAGACTAACTCTGTGATGAGATGGTTTTGACAACTCGTGTGGGTAGAGTCCCCTGATAGTTGTGGTTTATGTACAATATTTTTGGGGTGATTGTTTTAGGAAGCCACATGGAAGGTGAGGAGTCTTTAGTTGGTAGTGATGAGACTACTAGGTTATGTGATTGAGGGAAGACATCGTTGTTCATCCTGTTATTTTTTTGAGGGCAGACTTCATTGTTCCTCCAGTTATTATTTGAGGACAGACATCACTATTCCTCTGGTTGTCGTGCCATGGGAAGACATGATATTTCGAGCAAGGGTCCATGGGACTAGGTTACTTATGTTTGGGTGTGCCTTCTAGATGTCAGTAATTGATACATGTAGTGTTAGGAGGCACACCGTTTCTGGTTATATAATCGAGGTGGATACTAAGGGTTCCCCTAGGATTTGTGACTACAAGGGTACCTTGGTCCATGGGCCAATGACTCTCATTGTTTATGAGATTCTTGAATTGGCTGAATCAGGTGACACTCCCTTGTGGCTGTTGATCACTAATGGAGTCTATGTTTATTTATTGCATTGTACCATTTACTTTACTTGAGATGCGTGTCTGCTTAAACACATATATTAGGTATGCACCATTGGGTGGTATCCTATTGAGATTCATCTCACACCATACATGGGATCTTCGAGATGCGTATATACTTTATGGTTTTAAATTCATGTAAAGGATCAACCTTAGGAGTTGGATCATAGTACTATTAGCATGAAGATTGGTATGGACGTTGAGGTCATTCCTAGCAAGAGTTTTACTTTTTTTTAGCTTTCTTTCTTGTATCAGCATGCTTACTTTTATATATAGCTACTACGGTTAGCTATGGGCGTTATTTGTATATTGAAATGTATGACCTACTATTGATGCATTCCTTGTTTGTTTCAATGGTAGTTACAAGTGGTTTTTAGAATGATGTTATGTTCAATTTTTGTTGTAGTTGTTTTTTATATTTCTTTTTATATTTTTTGATATTGAATTTTCTTCCACTATATAGGTCTGGTTCGAGTCTACTAAGTTATTTATTTTCTACTGCATATTATGCTATTATGCTCGAAATCATTCCTTATCTTCCTCCTAGATGGTATAGCCTCCGCACTATACTTATTTACACCCTTTCTCATAGTTGACAACCTTTGGTGTTCGGGGAGGTGCGCCTAAGGTCAGTGACACCTGGCCTGTTTAGCACTATTCAGGTGAGTGTTTGGGTCCGAATGTTACAAAGTGTTATCAAAGGAGTTTCTTTTTCTTATTTTCTTGGTATTAATATTAGGGATTATGGTAGAATAGAGATAGGTTGTTTTTGGAACTGGATTTCGAATTCATGCTTGGGTGCCTGTAGCCCCATGTATGAGGGATGAATTGAGTTACCTTGGGTGGGAATTATTGTTTTACTTTTTTTAATATTATAGTTTATATGGTTTCCAACTTCGTGGATCACTTGGTATGTGATGTTATTGTTTGTGATATGTGACCCTTGACTCAGTGTGGTAAGGGATAATTGGACCTTGGCCCGATAAGGAAAGGTGTGGTTGTTTGGAATTTGATAGGCACATTTTTAGGGTATTTTAATTTTATAAATGCATGTATTCTTTGTAAAGTGATAATTCCATGTGAGTAATATTAAATTCTATGCTATAGATGCTTTTTAAATGTGAAAAGGTGAAATTCCTTCTAGAATTTCTTGTTTTATGCAATGTGAACTACCATGATTTATATATTTGTAGAATTACATGTGGCAGGGGATTTAGGCTTGGCTCTTATATAAGAATAGGTGAATTTGATCACCAAGATTGGGTGACGTGGTCATCAGGTTGAGGCAATGTTGGTGGTTAGGACGAGCATGACCTGAGGTACATTTGATACTTGGCTTTGTTGAGGATGGGTAAGGAGGCCACGAGGATGGGATGACGTGGGCATGGTTGCAGTGGGGAAGAGTAAGGGTAGTAGTTATGTGCTACCTCTTTACCGCTTTCCCTATATATATATATATATATTGTTATATATGTGGGTTGTCCGACCATTTATGGTATTCAGATGGGTTCTCATAGATGGATCAATGTAGCATTTTGTGGGTGATGATACAATGCTGTAGGAGCACGATCAGGTTTAGACACCTGAGGGGAAGGCAAAGCATGAGCCACATGTATAGGATCAAGGACACGATCAGGTTTAGGGTCTAGTTCAGGTAGGGCAGCAGCCGGGTTTGACAGAGTTTGGGTCATGGATCGATGAGCAGCTCTGAACTAGTCTGGTATGTGTTTTAAAAGGGATCAATAGAGGTGCTTAGGGAACAGATCCCTCTATGGATTACCTTACTCGGGAGTTCTAGTCATAGAATCCACTACTTTTTCAGGGTGAGGGTGGTCCACAAGTAGCTGAGGATTGGATAAAGAGAATGAATATTATCTTTGAGTAGCCCAAGATGCCTCCAGGGCGTAAGGTCGAGCTGGCGACGTACATGTTGTGAGGACGGGAAAAGCGTTGGTGGGATGTGTAGGTTTAGGCTCACAAACACTAGGGAATGTCCTGGAAGAAATTTGAAGATAGATTCTTTGAGAACTTTTTCCCAGAGACATTGAGGACAGAGAGATATCAGGAGTTCTTGACCCTTCAGTAGGGTGACATGTCCGTCATGGACTATGCAGGTACATTCACTAAGCTGCCTTTCTTTGCACCAGGTATGGTAAGCTATGACACCTCGAGGGTGAGTTTATTTGAAGATGGATTATGGCACACCATACGGGTATAGGTAAACATCTTTATGCTGGCCCTCATTCTTAGAGGTGGTGAATCGGGTGCTCATAGCTGAGGGAAACTTGATGAAAAAGTCCCATTTAGGCTAGGTGGTGGCTTTATGTGATTGTTTAGATGACAGGAAATGAGGTCGGGATGAGTTCTAGTAGGGCGGTAAGGCCAATGACTTAACTAGATCACCTCATAGTAGTTTATTAGTGGGTTTCTTTTAGTGTGGGAAGCTGGGTCATGTCCGGAATCAGTGTGATAGGACTCCAAAGGAGTACTGGGAATGTGGACAGGTCATGCATCTTGAGAGGTTTTTTAGGAATCCTTATCAGATAGCTGGTAGATAGAGACCGAAGTAAGCATAGGATTCAGAGGTCTGATCAGGATCGATACCAGGTGAGGGTAGCTGAGGTTTAGTTGCACGCAGAGGATGTGGAAGAGATAGTGGGACCCATCTATGGGATTAGTGGATGGTGACTGGTGCAACACCATAGGGAGGAAAACCTTCAAGAAACCATGTTTTAGGCCAGGTGCACACCGTGGAGTTGATAGGGGCTGAGTAGGTTGGTGATCTGATGATGGTCAGAGGTGTTCCATGAGCGTGGTTGTGATTTTCTTTTTCTTCTTTTGTAATGGCCTGTTGGGGTAGATCTATTTTGAGTTCATGAGGTTCATAGGATATATATAGACTAACCAGATGCTGGTCAGTAGGTTGGAACCATCTCAGGTGTGTGATTATATATATGTATGAGGTGCTTGGCATCGAGAGAATAATTGGATACAGTTTACTTGAGGTGCTTAGGCATCGGGAGCATTGTTGGATGTAGGTTACTTGAGGTTCTTAATCATCACAACATCCATGTGATACAGGTTACGTGAGGTGCCTTGGGCATCGATGCATCAAGGATGTGGGTTGTGATATAGGTGCGAGGCACCAGATTGTTTTGAGCATCCATGGGATGTGGGTCCTCATTTTTTTATGGATTCCATGGGTTCGAGGCGAGCACTGATATAGTGCGGGATATGTTTGGGTGTCATAAGTGACACGGGAGAACCTAATGAGGTATAGGGGTGATGAATCATCATGAGAGGACCATGGGTCCATGAAATAGGTCATTGAACCTTTGATTGATTTGATCTTTGGTCTAGAATTGTTTTGGAGTGTTACTTTACCTCCCTTGGAAGGGGAATTTAGGAATTAATTGCTTTAAGGGGGAAGCTTGCAAGAACCTAGTTCTTCCTTTGAGGTACGAGTTTCTTTTTTTCAGGTTATTTTTGAGAAAACAGAGGAAAATTGGGCAAGTAATGGAATTTTTGGGTTACACATGATGTACTCTGAGTACACGCCATGATGTCTTGGCCGTGTAATAGCTATACATGGTGTGTGGGGTTGTCGACAAGACCTAGAAAGTAGGTCAGTGAAATTCAGCCATCTTTGGAATAGTAAAAGAACCTACATGGTGTGTAGTTCAAAGTACACACTATGTACTTTGTAAATTTTTCTTAAAACAGACAATAGCCTTGTTTTCTGGTTATGGACAGAACCCTTGTGAGCCAGCCATTTGAGACTTTATTTTTCTTCCGGTTATTCATCTTAAGTCTGATTTGAACACCATTTGATCCATTTGACCCCCCTTAGTAAGCTCTTGATTAATCTTGAGCCGTTCTTTATAATTTCTTCTCTCAACCAAGTGATAGGATTTTGAGTATTTATGATCATTGTGTACATTTACCTAGTTCTAGACCTAATTAGAGGCTGGTACTAGATGAGTATTATCAAACAAGTATGAGGCAGGTGGTGTATACTTCATTTTGTGTTTTTGCGGACATTTAGGGGTTGTGGATTTTAGCACAATAGTGGATTTTTGAGTAAAACCCTATTATTGAATTTTTAATTTGATTGTTATACCCTATGGGATGTCGTTGGGTATTCCGTTACCTATTATACTTACACAAAGCCGGGTGAGAGGTCGTTGCTCATTGGGTTATTTTGGAAGGGGGTGAAAAAATGGTTTTAAATGAATTATCTTGGTTCATATTGGTATGTTTAAATTTTTTAAGCTTGATTAAGCTTATTAGAGGCATTCAAGACCTTAGTGCTTCCATGTGATAGCTGATATCTAGTGCAATAAAACTGGTTAAATTGTTTTTCCTATTTAAAGTATTTTATTGTGATTTTATATATGTGATGTTTGAGGTTACATATGCTGAGACCCTTGGGGTTGTGTTGGGAATGGCCCAGATTTTGTTAAGTGATGTTGATCATAGGTTGCGCATTACCCAAATTTACTTGAGTGGTTTGAACATAGGATTAGGCATCCTGGACGTCGATTTGAGGTAGTGTGACTATCAGGTTGGGCATGACCCAGGATACTTGGATGACATGGCCATTATATTTGAGCAACATGATCGCTGGGACATGAGGTGTCAGAGATGGTGTGGCGTGGGTTCTTATTTTGGTGATTGCCTCTCACCTGTGATGGAAAAAATCCACTTGAGTCATGTGCACACAGGTTGAATCCATGACGAGGTTTTTTTGACTACTCATGTGGGTAGAGCCCCCCGTTATTTTCAATTTAGGTACTATTGGTTTGGGGGTGCTTGCCATAGGAAGCCATGTGGAAGGTGAGGAGCCTTTGGTTGGTAGCGATGAGGCTAATAGGTTATGTGATTGAGGGAAGACATCACTGTTCCTACAGTTATTTATTTGAGGGAAAACTTCACTATTCCTCCAGTTATTATTTGAGGATATACATCACTATTACTCTAGTTTTCGTTCCATGGGAAGATGTGAGCTTTTAAGTAGGGGTCCATGGGACTAGGTTACTTCTGTTTAGGTGTGCCTTCAGGATGTAAGTACTTGAGACACATGGTATCAGGAGGCACGTGGTGCCAAGTTACATGATTGAGGTGGAACATGAGGGTTCACATGGTCTTTGTGATACAGGGGTACCTTGGGCCATGGTCTAAGGAATCTATTTTCTTTTGAGATTTTGGCATTGGCCGAAGTAGATGACACTCCATGGTGGCTGCTGAGCACCAGTGGAGGTTGTGTTTATTTATTGCACCGTACTATTTAATTCACTTGATATGCATGTTTTCTTAAACACATAATTATGTATGCACTATTGGATGGTATCCTACTGAGATTCATCTCACACCCTACATGGACCCTTCAGGGTGCATGTAGACTTTATGGTTTTACGTACTAGTAAAGGATCAACATTAGGAGCCATATCATAGTACTATTGGCACTGATATTGGTATGGACCTTGAGGTTATGCCTAGAAGGAGTTTTACTTTTGTTTAGCTTTCTTTCTAGTATCAGCATGATTACTTTTATATGTATCTACTGCGGTTAGCCATCAGAACCCATTGTGTATTGACATGTATGACCTACTATGGATGCATGCATTGTTTGTTTTAGTGGTAGTTACAAGTGGTGTTTAGCATGTTATTCTATTTACTTTCTGCTACAGTTGTTTCTATATTTCTTCCACTGTTTATTTATATTTAACATGCTTATGCTCTATGGGTCTGGTTAGATTCAGCCAAGTCATTTATTTTCTACTACATGTTGTGATATTATTCTTGGACTAGTGCCTTATATTCCTTCAAGAGGGTATATCCTCGCCACTATACTTGTTTACACCCTCACTACTAGTCAGTAGCCTTTGGCATTTAGGGAGGTGCGCCTAAGGTCAGTGACACCTGACCTATTTAGCACTATTCGGGTGGCTTTCCAGGTTGGAATGTTACAAGCTTTATCTTGAAGCACCTATCATATCCTTCTTTATGGAGATGATCAATGAAGATAGATAAGGAAATGTAAGTATAAATATAGATAATATCCATATTGTTCAAGAATACAATGATTTATTTCCTAAAGAGTTACTTGGACCTCCCCTAGAAAGGGAGGTAGATTTCTCCATTGAACTCATACTTGGATCCTAGCTGATATCGAAGACCCCGTATTGAATGTAAAATGTAGAGTTAGAGAAATTAAAGAAACAACTTCAAGATCTTCTGGAGAAGGTATTTATCCGAACAAGTGTGTCTCCTTGGGGATAACCAATTCTCTTTGTAATGAAGAAGGATGGATCAATACATTTATGCATTGACTATAGAGAACTCAATGAGTTCATAGTGAAGAACAAGTACCCTTTCCCGAAGATTGATGATTTATTTGATCAGATTCATGGGGATCAATACTTATCCAAGATTAACCTTTGATCTGGGTATCATTAATTGAGGGTAAAGAAAGAAGATATTCCCAATACTTTCTTCCAAATAAGATATGAGAATTATGAGTTTTTTGTTATACCCTTTTTCTTGACCAAGGCTCCTACTATATTTATGTAATTCATGAATAGAGTATTTAAGGAATTAATTGATAAATTCATGGTAGTTTTTATTAATGATATTTTGATATATTCCAACAGTCACAAGTAGCATGAGGATAATCTAAGGGTTATATTGAAAACTATGACAAAGGATAATCTTTTTGGATAATTTAGTAAATGTGAATTTTGGTTACAATAAGTTGAATTATTGGGGCACATTGTAACCATTGAAGGAATATTAGATGAACCTACCAATACAAAGGCTATAGTGGATTGGAATTTTCCCACAATAGTAACTGAGATTTGCAGTCTCCTTAGTTTATTAGGATATTATATGAGGTTTGTGTAAAACATTTCATGAACTTATAATCCACTAAGAAAGCTAACTTTAAAAGGAAAAAAGTTGATCTGTATAAATGAGTATGAAGAAAGTTTCCAAGAACTAAGGAAGATATTGGTTAATTCACTTGTTTTAAATCTACCCTCTATTAGAGAAGGATTTTTTATTTATATTAATGCATCTCTGAAAGGTATTGGGTGAATTCTCATGAAAAATGAAAATGTGATTGATTGTGCATCTCAATAGTTAAAGACACATAAGAAAAATTATCCTATTCATGACTTGGAGTTATCTGTAGTTATTTTTTCTCTAAAGATATAGAGGAACTATCTTTATGGTGATAAATGTGATATATACACATACCACTAAAGTTTGAAGTATATATTCACACAAAAGGACTTGAACATGAGACAAAGTAGATGGTTAGAACTTCTTAAAGACTATGACTGTTAAATTCATTATCACCCTAGGAGAGAAAACAAGTCCATTGATTCATTAATCAGGAAATACCCAATTGTGTTGGAGATGATTATAATTCAAGGATATCCATTGATCAAGTACCTAGTAAGGTTGGACATGGGAACCATGAGGGAAGGGACATCATCAATCCTATACCAAATAACTTCTCAACCATAATTGCTAGATAAGATAAAGAAATATCAAAGAGAAGATCCTTTGATACAAAATAAGTTATAGGATGTGAATAATGGGAAGTTTCTCAAGTTCAATATTGATCAAGAAGGTTTTTTGAGATTTCATACAAGGATGTGCGTTCCATCTATCCTAGATATATAGAAGGAGTTGATGGATGAAGGTCATAGCTCTAAATTTTCTATACATCCTGGAAGCACTAAAAAATATAGGGACCTTCATGATAATTATTGGTGGGATAATATTAAAAGGGAGATTACTAACCAAACTTCAAGGTGCTTGATATGTCAATAAGTGAAAGCACAGAAACAACTTCCTAAAGGGTTATTGTAACCACTACCCATAAAAACATAGAAGCGGGAAAATATCACTATGGTCTCCTTTATTGGTATCCCAAGAACATCCCAAAGAAATAATGTGATATGGGTTATAGTGGACCGACTCACCAAGAATACCCATTTCATCACTATTTAGGAAGATTTTTATCTCGACCAACTTTCAAAGATATATGTAAATGAAGTGGTAAGGGAGCATGGGGTGACAATTTCTATCATTTCTGATCATGATCCAAGGTTCACATCTGAATTATGGAGAAGTATCCAACATGATCTAAATACCGAAATAAATTTTAGTACAACCCATCACTACCAAAATGATATTAAATCTGAAAGGTCCATTCAAACAATTTAGGACATGCTGAGAACATGCTCAATGAAATTTAAAGGTGGATGTGATTAACACCTTCCATTAGTTGAGTTATTATACAACAACATCTTCCAATCGAGTAATAAAATGGGACCATATGAATCTCTATATGGTAAGCGATGTAGAACTCATACATGTTGGGATGAATTTGGGAAGAGAAATATACTTGGGATTGATTTTTACAAGATATGATAGAAAAAGGTTTATGCCATCCAACAAAAAATAAAGGATGCTCAAAGTTGGAAGAAGATATATGCTGAAAACCATCAAATGTACTTGTAGTTTGATATTGGTAACAAAGTTTTCCTTTATATATCACCATGAAATAGAGTCATGTGACTTGGAAATAAAGGGAAGATTATACCTAGGTACATTGGCCCCTTTGAAATCCTTGATCCCATAGGATCAGTGGCCAATAAACTAGAACTTACACTAAATTTTTCTCAAGTTCATGATGTATTTCACATATCTCTCTTGAGGAAGTACATACCTGATCTCCCACATGTATTTAATTCAGAGGTGGTACAACTGGAACATGACATATCTTATGAGGAGAAACCAGTGGAGATCTTGGACCATAGAGACAAGGTTATATGCAGTAAAACTCCCCACCTTGTCAAAGTGTTGTGGAGGAACCATAAATATGAATAAGTGACATGATAACTAGAGTAAAATATATATATAAGTACCCTCAAATTTTATCAAATGGGATAATGAGTTAAAGTTTCATGATGAAATTTCTTAAGAAGGAAAGAATGTAATAAACCAGACTTTTTAAATGATATTTATTTTCTAAATAAATGTATGTTATATATTATATAATATTATACAGGTAAAAAATATAGAGAGGCAAAAAAATTATTCCATTAATAAAGATAATTACATTAGTCAGCTATGAAATAAATTAAAATTATAAACATTAAAACTGTACAAAAAATATAAACTAGAAAATCTAAAATGGAAAAATAAGGATTGTCTCAATATGCTAGAATCATTTCCCCTGAAAAAATGATATAATAATAAAACAAAATACTAGTAAAACAATAAAAATATTATTAAAATGAAAATATAACCTTAAGTGGTATTATAGTTAATTTTGAGTGAAATAATGAAGTGGTATTTATAGGGTATAAAGGGAAATGTGACCATTGTGATTCGGTTTTTATATGACCATTGGTAAATATGACCATTGAAAACTATACCTTGGTTGAAAACTTTACCATTTTAACTAGTGTTTATAAGTATTAATGATGAAGGATAATTGATACAGAAATGAGAATTAATGGCCTCAACCAGCAGAGTCATGTCGTTTGAAGCCCATTTGTCAGAACATAGGTGGAGTTAGCATCACTGGGGTTCAACCTTGGCCAAGCCCAAGAACAGATTCAAAAATTTAATCTTGCATGAAACTTACTATGGGATAAGTTCAAGTTAGTGGAGATTACCACTCGATCGATGTTAGCTAAACCACCCCATGAAACTACTACCATCACACACCTCACCCTTAGGGCACACATGAGAGTAATAGGGGGTTATATATCTAGGAATTAGTTTCTTAAAGTGTAATTTAATTTTTATAAATAAAATTTGTATTACCTAAATTCCATTTTAATAATATTTTTTCTTAATAAAATATATTTTTAATTGAGATGAATTTGATGAATTCATTTTTAGATGCAAAAAAAACATAATTTTATTTAAAAAAAAACATATACAGTTTTATAACAAACTCAAGTATTTTTAATAATAGTAAGTTTTTATCAAATATTATTTTAAAACACACTTATCTAAATATAAATGATAAATTAATTTTATAATATCCTATATAATTTTTTATAAAGGTCAAAAATTTGACTTGCCTTAAAAATTGCTATTTTTAAAAAAATAAGGTTTTTTATTTTTAGAAGTTAAAATTATCATATTTATATAATTATTATAGAAATATAAAAATTATATTTGAAATAATCACATATAAATTATATTAGAGTGAATTTATGATAATTTTCTAAAATACATTATTTTTTCTTGAATAGTTAAATATAGTTTGGGGTTTTCGGTATGTTTATGACTTCATAATTTTGTCATAATTATGTAATAATTAAATAACCATAATATAATACCAAAATTATCTTATTTTATTAATATTAAGTATTTTTAAATATTTTAATTAATTTCCAAACCAATAAGTGACTTTCCAAAGTCTAAAATGGAAAATTTAATTCTAAAAACATTACTTTGTGAAAAATATACTTTTCAATGAGAAAAAAAGTAGGTAAATAATAAATTTTGGTTCTTTTGGATTAAAATATCATAAATTTTGACTAAAATATACAAAAAATGAGCAAAAAACTAGGGTAATATAATGGTTATGTATTTTCCACAACCTAGATTTCCAAGACCTATATTTAGAAATTATTAAAAAATTACCCCACTTTTCCTATAAATACACACCAATTTCACCATTTAACTTCACCTCCAATCCATCATCCACGAAATTATAGATATTTTTCCTCTGATGGAGTCCCCTCGTGGTTTCCACAAGCCCCCAAGGTTCCATCCTCAAGTTTTACGAACAAATATTCAAGGTAAGGGGAATCTCCACTTCTATTTTCCATTCAAGTTCCCTTTTTATGGCATGTCTTATAATTTACAAACTAAGTTATTATTTTTACACATTCTATTATTTCATTACTATAATAATATTCTTTTATCAATTATGTACCATTTTTATCACTCATTTACCCTTTTTTAAAACCATGTTTTATACCCGTCATGCTATTGAATTTACTTCTCAAATTTCTCTCTTTTACTTGAGAAATTTTATTTTCCTTTTTATTTGAATACACAAAACTATTTTATTTTAAATGGGTGTTCGACTAGATTTAAAAATTAAATTTTTATTTAGTTATTTAAAATTATGAAACCCACATTTTCTTTCATGGGTTAACAATAACGTAATGATCATGTCTTTAAGCATTTTTATATTCCATGATTTTGATAAGAAATATATTATTTATTCTCCATGGGTTAATAAAGAAATGATTTATTATGATATTTGTGGATAAAATTAATTAATACATATGAAGGGTGCACCCTGATGAAACTATAATGAATTTTATAATGAATTTATTCTCTACACACGTCATGTTTTATGATACCTTGGTGAATTACCTTTATAATTTTCATTTATGACACCATGGTAATAAACCTTGGTGATATAATTATGAATGTATCATTTAAATGTTGTAGCCAAATTTATATATTATTATTCATGTTATTATAATTATTATATTCCTCTTGTTCATTCGTTATTGTTATGTCTCATGTTCTATATTGACATGTCTCTTAATCACATGATTTATACCTCCCTTTATTATTCCATTACTAGGCTTTATGATCACCCCTTTAATTTTATGTATGTCCCTAGGATATGAGATTATATAAAAGTAACTTAGGTTTTACCCATGAAGATGTATTTTATGTGGATTTAGAAGAATGTTTTATGGTTTCATGTATTATGTACCTTATTTCCAAGACACTAAACTTTAAAATATCCTCTGTTTTTTCCCATGTAATGAAAAGTTATGTTATAAAAAGGTAGGATGTCATAAGAATAATTCAAGATTTGGATTTCAACATACTCAGATAAAAATAATATAAAATTCTATAAATCGATCAAACTATTCTTCAAATTCACTTTTCCTAAACACCCATGGTGACTTAAGGCTCATTACGATGAGAGATGGTGAGACACTCACTCATAAGTACCTCATAAATCCCATCAATACTACCTTCTATCTACATGGGAAACCCAAACTACATATTGACATCAAGGAAAGATACAAAACCTTCTATGATACTAATTTTTCATGAACCATCTGGGATACCCTGGTACGCTAATACCCAAGCCATCTATGATATGGCCCATAAGGAATTTCCAATCCCCATGTGTTGGAGACTAGCACCTATCATCATTCAATAATAAATAGGAAGTAATTTTTTCAACAAAATAACAAAAAAAGATACAAATTATTATGATCAATACTACAAAGTAAAAAATTACCATAAACAAATAGGAAAAACAATATCCATTAGTACATAAAACCCAAAAAATACACATCATCTCCATGAAAAATATCATAAACCCTTTGTAACAATTGGACCATAGCTCCACTAGTCACCATCATTACTCTAGACTCCCATAGATTATGATATGAACCACTCCCAAGTGGAACTTTCCCTTTCCTTAAAATTAACACAACATAATCTACAAACACCCAAAGAAAAGGGTAGGGTGTGAGCTAAAAAACCCTGTATGGTCTCACCAAGTGTTCCATAATCAATTCCATAACAATCAAACCAATCATGTTTTAAATTTAAATAAAAGAATAATGACATAAAATTTACATATTTTCAACAAAAAATGATTTTATAATCAAAATATAGAAGATATATCAAAACAAGATTAAATGAACATTTTATATAAAAAATTTATATAAAGAAATTGGAATGAATAAAATAGTTAAATAATCATTAGCATGTAACCATCAAATAAAACATTTCCTAGCACCATGTAATAAGTCTCGTGGTACATTAGTTTATGGAAATATGATCCTCACACCACTTAATCAGTTTTCTCAGATCGATGTGTGCACATGTCCCATGGATTAGTTCATCAAGACTCTAATCCCCATTGGTTACATCATTCCGTAGTAAGTTTTTGTCAGTGTTTTCATCATAAAACCATTTCTAGGGGATCAAATCCTTACATGATTATCTTAATTACCCACTAAATACCTAGGATCATATGTTCTTTAGTAAATAAATCAATTAATCATGTAAAAATAAATAATTTCCAATCAGTTCAAAATATATTTTCCCAATTTCAGTTTTCAACATGCATTTCTTATTTCAAAACCAAATCATAGGTTTTCCTCAATTCATGAATTTTCAAATAATCTTTTAATTTAGTCCATTTATTTAAAGGTTAAATATCAAATCATTTCATCAAGTTAATTTATAAATCGAGACTTGGTTTATTGGGAGGAGTACCTATAAAATTCCAAATGAAAATTTTCAAGCAATGAAAATAAAATCACTAGGAATAAGGCATTCATGTCATAAATCTAGGGTTTTGGTGTATATACATCATGTTTTTCATATGATGAAAAAATCATCACCTCTAGTTGAAAACACTCCATGAAATGAATTTATGATTTAATGATAATTTTTATGGAATAATCCACTCTTATGGAACAAGTTTATATTTTATGAAGTAAATCATTTTACGTCATAAGCCATTTTGAAAGATTTTTTCCAACAAACAATTTACTTCATAAACCAAGGATTTATGGAATAAATTCTTTTTGTAGAAAGTGCCTAGAAATAGACCCATGTATAACTGAACATAAATATTCTAATTAAAATCAAACCCAAAGTTAATCCTCTAAATTCTATGACATATTTACACCTAGACTCCATTAATCAGACAAACATACATCCCTAAATTTAGATCATTTCCCCAAAAAATTCTCTCCATTATAAAAAAACTCAAAACATCCACACAAAAAAAAGAAAAAAAAGATTAAATAATTATTTGAAATAAGGTAATGTTATATTATAAATCCATACATAGTCATGAAATAACAAAGTTAATGAATAAGAGTTATAAATCAATGAAAGGAAATTGAGTTAAGAAACCTTTTACCACTTGGTAACTTTTAAGTCAAATCTCATTGAATGAAATAATTAAAATTAAAACATAAAATAACATGAAGTGTGAATTATTATTGATATAAAATCTAAATGTTTAAATATATACACCTCATAATATAAATTAAGTGTATAATAATAAAATATGAATCAATGAATGAAAATTGAGATGAAATCCTTTACCTCGAGTCCATACTTGCTACACATTACCTTTAACACCAATATAATAAGCTTATATAGATTATTTTAATTATTTAGAAAATTATCTAGGATTAATAACTTCTCTTTAATCATTTATTTAATTTATTTTACTAAAATATTTAAACACTTAGTCAGTTAAATCCACATCGGGTGTTTTTAGGACGTTCAGTCTATAATTTCAAAACAGCTTTGATAATTTTACCATGTTCAATGGGGGTCATTGTTAAATCATCTATAGAATAATAATCATGAAATATTTATAATTTTTATATATAAATTATACTTTTAAAAATAACCATGAAATATTTTTTATGAAAAATGAACTATGTTACAATCATGGAGACCGTAGGTCGTACGCACACATAAGTAACATTTCCATTTTTCAATGATCATTATGGAAAGAAGGTAAGTATTATTTTTTTACTTATATGGTTATAATTATATCATAAATAACATATTATTTATTTAAGTACACTTATATATACCATCCGTGTGATTCAGTGATGAAAAATGAATCACATCGCTTTGTGAAGGTGGTAGTCCATACGTACGCACGAACAATATTATCATTTTTTAATAAATAGAATAATAACAATATAGATGGAATATGAATTTTATATAATTGTAAAAAATAATTAATATCACATATATATATACACACATTAATTCTATCATTATAAATAGCCTTGAGAGGTGGTGATGGAAAACAAATTACATCGGTTCAAGAGGCGGTAGTCCGCTGTACACACGAATGACAATTTCATTTCCCATTTTGATTTAAGAGGATATGGACATGGTTTATGAAATTAATGCAATAAAATATCAATATTTGAGATATATTTATGTTATTATATCAACATGTTTGAATAATATTTTAAGGGTGTGTATGAATAAATAAAACAAAAATTCTTGGTTAAGAACTATACCTCTTCCCCAAACAACCTCTTAAGGGTTACACCAAAATATTTCCTAGGTTGGTATTATGATAAAACCAAGTCCTCTTGGACAAGGGGAGGGATTATAGTAATGTATTTGGTTAGGTATTTGATAAAATAAATGGTTCTTTAGGGGTTAATAAATGATAAGGATACATTCTATTTTATAAGAGAGGGGAGAAACACTCTTGGAATTTCTTAAAATATAAAATTAATATAAATTAATTAATATTAAAATAACCCCAAATTGATAATATTAGATATTAATATTAAATTTAGTTGAAATTATTTCATCCAATAAAAACTAGACAAGTTTTGATGATGTTTTATTTCTTATAATTTTGTTTTAACCACTTGCTAACCCTTTTAACTATTACCAAAAAACAAAGTTTTTTACTCATTAGGGATAAATATAGTTACTATAAAAAGAAAATTGGAAAATAAATATACCATGATTGATATTTTAAACCATATTTGTAACATATTTCTACTTTTTTTAGGTATTCCTTGACCCTTGTTTTGATATCCTTTGAATAGGGTCTTATTTTGGGGTCGTTCTGGGAGAACTTTGATTTTTTTGGAAGCGTTTTGGGATGTTCATGGTTCGAACATAGTTTGAAAAAATCATGCAACATACAGTGTAAAACTTTCTCCCATATATAATGGGTAATTCATGGTTAGGTAATCGTTTCTAAAACTTTTCACCCCCTCAGGGGAAACTGTGTGCCCCAAATAGTAGGTGCGCATGACTGGCGCACAACTTCTCCTAACTGTATTCCTCCTTCAGCTGACCATGCAAGCAATATTTAAAAGTTATAAAAATTATTTGAAAATAAAAAAATACCAATTTAAGTTTCTAATCACCCTTATCAAACCTAATACATTTTATTTTTCCTTGGAGGCTCCCAAGAGGCGATCTTGGCCCCTACAAACCCTTTCCTAGGAGGATCGAAGTGGCATTGATCTCAATCGATCTTCTTTGGGTAAGTGGATATCCTCTTGTGTAGTTTATTAAGATTTATATTTCACTCATACATATAGTTTGATAGATAATCATGTTGTTTATTTATCTAAACTCTATTTTATTGGATCTTGATTCTATGTTCTATTCATAGAACTTCTATGCCCTTGTTCTTCGTTGGGGAGTCCCGTTGCGATTGTTGATTTCTGGATATTTGATTTCAAGGAAGGTGGTTCCATAATTCTTTTCACTATTATTAAAACCTTTAATTTATTTATTAAATTTAAATAATTTTTTAAATTATTTAAAAATATATACTTTATATGATTCAATATTTTATTTGAAATAGGTATGAAAATTGAGAAAAACACCAATTTCAATGGAATTGAAATTGTGGAGTGAATTTTTAAAAAATGGTGGCTTGATTTGGAAATAATTTTGATGAAATGATATGATGACTGATCTTGAGAAAATGGATTAATTTGAAAATAGATTTTAAATGGCATTAAATGATGAAAACTTATGATTTGGTTTTGAAAATAAAAGGCACATTGAAAACTAAAATTGGGAAATCATATTTCGAGATATTTTGAAATGATTGATTGAAAATTTGATCAATTTAATTTTTAAAGAACATGCTATCTTGAGTAGTTAGTGGTAACTGGGACAAGAATACTAGGACATTGACTCCCTAACAATAGATTGATGATGAAAACTATTACTAAAGCAACTATGACCTGACTACCCATTATGGGTTCCCCTATTGGGGTGTAGACTACCCATGAATGGTTCCCTTATTTAAATTGATAGATTTAATGGTAAATTGTTATGGAATTGATTATGGACCACTTGGTGATACCCTACTAGGATTTATATATCACACCCTACATTTTCCTTTTTGAGGTTGTAGATTTTATTATGCTAGGATTGATAAAAGGGAAAGAAACACTTGGAGGTGGTGGATGTTCTTTAACCCTTGGGGCCAGAGTCTTGGAGGTGACCAGTGGAGATATCAGCCACTTGTTTCATGGGATGTTTGAGGTTTTATCTTGTTAGTTTCCCTGTACTTTTATGATGTACTTATTTGGGTTTTGTTATACCTGTTGTTTCTGGTACTTTCTGCTTTTGGAGTTTTGATCATACTAACTCGTATCTTATATCTTCACCTGTTTTGTGGAAAATTCATTACCTCTCTGTTATTGTATGACTCAAGGTGCTAGTCTATAATGCATGGGGATTGGGAACACCATTAGGTCTATGTCAAAGTTGGATTTGTAATTAGGGTACCCAGGTATCTAGAATGGTTTGTGAAAAAGTGGTATTAAAGGTGCAAGTTAAGAATATTTCCATGATTTCATTATGCAGTTTGGGTTGTCCTTGTAGATACGAGGTATGATTATTGGGACTTAGGAGGAATTTATGAGTGATTTCCTGACCATCTCTCATCATAATGAGCCTTAAGTCACTATTTATGTTTGGGGTAAGGAATATTGAGGAATAATTTGATCCAATTCTAGTCATTTCCCTACTTTTGATTGGGGTATGTTGAAAATATAGATCTTGATATCTTATCTGATTTAATTAATATCCCCATTTTTATTATTTGAGTTGTTGATATGAGTAATATTATGATGTCTCTAGTATTTTCTATTAATGTTGTATAACATCATTCCTCTGAGAATATGTGTGAATATGATCCAAGAGAAAGATGTTGGTTAACCATAATGAACAGATCCTCCTTTGGACTAAAATCTTGTTGAGATTATTATGCATTATATCCATGCTCTAGGACAGGCACCCGTACCCATTCCCATTTCAGATCCATCTATGGAACCTTAAAGGGAATAATCTCATAATCATGTTCAAGAGTTTCTTTTCTATAATCTACATGCTTTCTAAGGAACAAATGATCCTCAAGAGGATAAGGATTGGTTTAAAAATATAGAGTGAGTTTTTGATTTACTGAAAACACCTGAAGCTATCAAGGTGAAATGTTCTACCTTTAAGCTAAAAGGGCATAGTAGGAGATGGTGGGATATGATGGTAATGGTGATGAAGAATGAAGGTTTGGAGTGTAAAGACTTTAAGATTATTTTTACTGACCAGTTCTATCCAGAATCTATGGTTCTAGCTAAGGCTATAGGGTTTTCAACCCCCATCAGGATGACATGTACATGACATAATATGAAAACCATTTTGCTGAGATTGTGCAATTTTCACTTGATATTGTATCTAATGTGAAGATAAAGGATTGAAGGTTTGATATGAGTATAAAACCTTATATTCATTATTTTTTTTCTTACTGAATATCACTTTGTATGATGAAATACTAGATAGGGTATTAGTGGTTGGGCTTGACCATGATGGTAAGTTAGGGTTGATGGGAGTTCCTTTTTCTCCCATTAGTAGTTCTATGAGTTCATTTAAAGGAAAGAGGAAGTGTGAGGAGTCTTGTGGTGATTCTCAATAGTAGTCATCATCTAGACCTCATGTAGTGCCTGATAGAGGTCCTTTGACTTGCTTCTCATGTGGAAAGGTATGGCATTCAAGATGTGTTTATACTGATCCACCAAAGATCTGTGTCTCTTATGTTTTCTCAGGACACCTATAAAAATTCTACCATTTTTTTCTTCTCCATGCAGTGACACATGCTAATCAACACTCAAAAGTATTGTGGTGCAATCAGATTCTTTTTGATGAAAGGGGTTCTAGCCATAGGCATCTAGAATGAATATTTTTCACACAATGGAAGAGTCTCTAGAGGAAGTTGATACATGTATAGAAAACATGAGAGGCACCATCACTGTAGCTTCATTTTTAGTAACTATTTTATTTGATATTGGTGTGTCTCACTCATTTATATCAACATGTATTTTGAACATGATAAATCATCTTATGAAGATTTTGTCTTATGTGACGAATATTACTACACCTCTCAGAATGAATAAAGAGTAGGGTATTCAATGTAAAACTTGTGTTTTCTCTTTATCAAAGTTTAATCTTGTCTAAAATTTTATGGTTATATACATGAAAACTCTTTATGTCATTCTTGAGATGGATTAGATCCTTGTAAATAAGGTCTGAATTGACTGCTGTCTTTGGTGGGTCTCCTTTACTATACCCGATAGGGTGTGCCATGTTTTTCATGGAAAATGGGACCTGAGTTCATATAGATATGAACCTTATTATATAGAGTTTGTGAAAGTACTATCATTGTTTTTTTGATCTATAGTAGTAATATTTGAGTGATGATCTCCCTCTAATTTTTGGCGAGTTTCCCAACATGTTTCTTTTTGATTTATCTATTTTTCAACTAGTAAGAGAGGTAGAGTTTTATATTGATTTAGTTCCTGGTGCTCAACCAGTATCTATTCCTTCTTTCCATATAGAACTAGCTGAATTTAAATATTTACAAACTTAGTTGGATTATTTTTTATTGAGGGGATTCTTTCACCCAAGTGTGTCACCTTGGGCGGTTACTGTTCTCATTGCTAAGAAGGATGATGGAACACTTAACCTTTTTGTGGATTAACAAAAAATAAATTGATTTATTGTGAATAACAAGTATATATTACCAGCTATTGATGATATATTTGACTAGTTTAAAGGGTATAAGTGGTTCTCAATAATTTATCTCTGATTTGGTTATCAACAGTCAAGAATAAAAGAATCTGACATTAAGAAGACCACCTTCCTATAACGACCCATACTTTACATTCATTTTTAATACTTCAAAATTGAAGCATACTTATTACAACATATAACAAAACCATTTAAGGACCATATAGGTATAGTGTCTTTAGAAACTGGGGAACATAAACAACTGGTTCATAAAGCGTCTACACTGTCTCCCATTTATTTCATCATATCTATAGTCCCTTTTGGCATATCTTACTTAATAACCTTCTTCCTGACCTGGGGAAATAAAACATACAAAAGGGTGAGCTCAAATGCTCAGTAAGGATAAACAAAATAAATATTAATCACATCATATACATAAGAACATAAATTTTGGAAATATTAACCTGCAAAAGAGATCATAATTTCATAACATGGGATAAATCATAGTAGTGAAATGTAATCCCAAAAATCATAACTTAAAACATGAAACTTTGTGGAATACACACATAATCATAGATAATCATTTCTTATTAGTCAATACTCATTTCCAAGACTATCTTAGTGGAAAAAGTCCATTTCTGAACCGAGTTCACTCCACATTTCAGTCCTGTTTCACTAAACCGGTTTAACCTACCGTTCCAGCCATGTCTATCTCATGAGATATAAAATCTTTACCCAATGCATTGAAGGGAGATATAGGTCCCACCCATCTCATAATGATACCATTCTTATGTGTGACACAAAATCATAAACCATACATCATAGCATAACCCATGTAATAAAAATGGGAATCTTAAACATCGTGACATCATAAAACAATTCATATAAGATAAAGGAATTCATAAAAATAATTCCATCACAACATAATAAAATCAATGTAATAATAGGGATAGAAACAGAACCCTTTATTATCTTAGATGGAAAATAATTTTGATAAAACACTTGAACTCCATTCTTGGGGAAAATATCCTTTCTACTTCAAAAAAACTTTTCCTTTCTTAACATGTCATACAATTTTAAACTAAAAGAAGTTGATTAAAAATAAACTTGAAAACTTGTAAAGGAACCTTCTTGGAAATAATGTTTTAAAAATCCATTCATTCCGTATAAGTTAAAAAAACATTCTTCGTACTTTTGTCGGAAAAGTCAAAAAGTACCTCGTAAGAAAAACAACAAAAGATTCCTTTCATATCTTTTACTAAAAACTCACCGAAGGGTAAAATTAGATTTAAACAATTTTTGGTGGATGGAAATAATATTACATATTGAGGAAACGTGTATGTGGATGATAAAATACACCCTAGTTAATACGAAAGTATAAACAATCTCGGATAAAAATGAGATTGTGATATTTTCCCTTATCTTAGGTCCGATTTGCTTCGTAAGTGTCTGAACCTCCTGTATAATGATTTAAATAATGTTATTGACTTATTCTAGAATGATAATCATTGTTATGATATCATATATGGTCATATTCTTAGCTTATTATTAGTAATATTTCATTGCTACTTGTTATTCGGGTGTTTATTACTTTTTGTTCTTATGCGTGTTTTGTCGAATAAATTCTTATTATTCTTTTTAGGTTATAGATACCTCATTTACAGAATGGTATTAGTGTAATTTATATCATATTTATTCACTCAAATCATTTATGTAATTATTATGCAATGAAAATAATGTAGAACGAGTCGCATCACATCGTGGAGACGGTATTCCGTACGTACGCACGAGCGATGATATCGTTCCAATGATCGTGGAATTGTATTGGAGTGTATGTATACTATTTCAGAAATAATATCACTTTAAAATAATCATATATATTTATTATTTACACCATTATACCCATCCAAGTAAGGTGGTGGTGGAAAATAGATTACACCACGGCGTGGAGATGGTATTCCGTACGTACGCACGCGCGGTGATTTCATTTTCCGTAGGATGGATAGATGGTGAAATAGGGTTGTTTGATACTTATAATAACATATAAGTATATGAGTGATACTGATGTTATTACTTCATAATGAAACAACTAAATAAGAAGAAGGGGAAGAAGAAATAAAGTTGAAAGAATTGGTAACGGACATTACCTCTTCTTTGAAGCGCCTCTTTGAGATCTCCTTTTAGGGAACTAAAATTGGTCTTTGAAGAAGAAAAATACCTCTAGGATGTCTCTAAGGAAGTGGAGAGAAGAAATTGTCAGGGGTTGGCCAAGATTTAAGGCTCAAAGTGGTGTGAGGAAGAGGGGGATGAGGTGCCCTTTTATAAGGGAGGAGAGGGGCTCCTTTGGAAAAACTAAAAATATTATTTTATTATAAAGCCAAATTCGGTTTTAAATAGCTCCAAATTGATTTATTTCGAATACAAGGTGGGGATGGGTCTAAATCCTCTCATAAAATATAATTTATACAAGTTTAGGTTACTATTTTAACCTTATCATTTATATTTAACTTTAAGTTAGATAATTTTACGTTTACCGTGTCTTTTTGTGTTCTTACACTATAATGTTAATAAACTTACTATAACAAGTCAAACGAACCCCAAGTTGTTTATTATTAATATATATAACCTTATATAAGTCATTTTTCTGAACCTTATAGTTTTAGGAATAAAATAACAATTAACAATATAATATTTGTTTTAAAAACTATTTTATGTCAATTTTGACACTATTTAGTAATTGATTTTTGTGAAAATCATAACAGAATGATTAGTTCGAAAAAAGTTAATTAAATCAATACTAACATGTCATATTGACCTATAAAATTAGTTTAATTTATAAAAAGTCTCAAATTACATTTATTTGGGTATTTATAACATCAATTATGTCAATATTTCATTAATAAGATAATTACTACATCATCTTTGTGTCATAAATAAATTAAATTATTTAATGTCTAAAAATTACAAATAAAATACCATTATGTTGGAAATGTTTTTATATTTCTAATGAATATTTATAGTCGAATTTATCTTATGTATAAACCTATATTAAAAATTATTTAGTTATTAAACTTTGATTTTAACTATTTTAACCCTTCTTTAAATAAATTAATAATAAATGTCCTAATCTAATCCAAGTGGGACTAAATGGTCATATTTTATTCCTAAGGTTGTTTTTGGTCGAATTAAACTTATCTAATAGAATTAGGACATGTATTAGGGTAATAATAATATCATTTTTACCCTTAATTACCCTATTTACTTTTAACCGTGGTAAATAAAAGTAAAACGTTACTATTCACAAAAAAATATTTTCATCTCATTGAACTACATTTTACTTACTGACATCAACCGTGTCTCTCAGATTTTCGAAATTCCACTCACAGAAGCAGTAAAATTATGTTTTATGAAAAATTCAGTTTTTTATCTACCACTTAGTGGTTTCACTATTCATCAAAAATTGAAAGTTTTCAGAAAAATACCAAAATTTTAACCTTGGATAATTTCGATATTCAGAATCCAAAAATGAAGTCCATTTTGAAAAATAAAATTTACAAAATTCCAAAAAGTGGTTATTACTATTTATAACGGCTAGTTTTAATAATATTTTAATAGCATATCGTTGTTTAGTGAAACTCGGTATTGCGTACGACACAAGCTATCGAGGAAGGCCGCGGTTGCGTGTAAAGAAAGCCAATATAGTGTTGTGTGTAGTGAAAGATTCCTTTGATGATTTATATAACATAATGTTCCTGAAGTCTTTATGGATTTGATGAAAATAATCTTCCACGAGTATCTGGATATGTTTTTTGTGGTATTTTTGGATGAAATCATGGTTTAATCTTAGTCTGAGCAGGATTATGTGCATCATATGAGAGAAGTTTTGAAAATTTCGAGAAATCATTGGCTTTATGACAAGATATAAAAATTTAATTCTAGATTTGGTAAGTGAATTTATTGGGACACATGGTCTCTAAAGGTGACATTTTAGTTGATAATAAAAAGGTAAAGGCTGTTATAACATGGTAACAACCTCAAAATGTTTTTGAGATTTAGAGCTTCTTGGGTTTAATAGGGAATTATCTATGGTTTGTAAAAAATTTCACAAATTTGTCTTCCCTAATTTTATATCTCATGCATAAGGGACTGATGTTTTTGTAGAATGATAAATTTCAGATTACTTTTTTTGAGATATAAATTATTTTGACTTCTGTGCTAGTATTGACTCTTCTAGAGGCTGGATGGAGTTGTGTGGTATTTTGTGATATATCAAGTTCGGGTTTGGGCTTCATTCTTATATAGTGAGATCACATGGTTTCCTATGTTTCTCAACAACTTAGTCCCCAAAAATATAATTATATGAACTATGACCTTGAACTCACAATTGTGATGCATGTTCTTATGTTTTGGTGGAATTACATTTTCAAATAAAGGCTTACCATGTTTTATGACCACAAAAGGTTGAGTTACATTTTATCTCAAAAATATTTGAATCTTCGGTAGAGGAGTTGGGTGGTGTACCTATAGTCTTTTGAATTCAACATTTTCTACACCCTAGGGAATGGAAATTTTATTACTGGTTCTTTGAGTTGGAAACTTCTGACCTAGTCCGTGAAGGAATCATAAGAAGAGTGGAACTTGATGGCTATTTTTTCATAGTTTCATTTAGGGGTCTGAGAGGAGGAGGACAAGGTTGTCTTTAAAAGTGTTTAGCTGACCTCCACTTATCTTGAGATGATTCTTCAGAATAATCATATTGATGATTAATTCTATGGCATAAAAGAATCTATTTATGGTGGGGAGACCATAAATGATTGGGAATACTCTTCTGAGGTCATCTTATGTCTTTAGAATTGTTTTGTTTTGAATTTTTTCCAGAGAAAAGCTGTGATTGGGGAATAATTTGTAGTGGGAAGTGAAACCAATAACCAAAAAGATATTTTATTATATAAGGAAATGATTCTAGTTCCTAGGTATGAGATTTAACATTATTGACTTTATTTCATATTGCTTTACCTATCAACAGGTCAAGTCTATGCACTTGAGGACTTCGGGTTTACTTCAGCCACTTCTAGTATTGACTTAGAAGTGGGATGATATTTCTATGGACTTAATGGTTGGGTTTCCATATACCCCTCAAGAGAAAAATGTGATATGGTTTTTGATTGGTCAGATGACCTAATCAGATCACTTCTTACTCATTAGGGATACAACCAAATTTGAGGAGTTGGGAAATCTCAATGTAAAAGAGATTATTCATTTTCACAAAGTTCCATCTACTATATTATCTAATAAAGATCCCCATTTCAAATCTTGTTTTCAGATAGGCCTTCAGTAGGTGATGGGATATAAGGTTTGTTTGAGTACGATATACCATCTATAGATGGATGTCTAGATAGAGAGGTCTATACAGATTATCGACCGCATGATTCGTGCCAAAGTCCTCTATTTTGGTGGAGCTTAGGATATCCATTTAGGACTAGTTGAGTTTGATTATAACAGAAGTTACCTATCCATAATTTGGATGTCTCCTTTTGAGGAATTTTATAGATAGCCTTACAAATCGCCATTATATTGGTAGGATATTGATGAGAGTTATTTGGTTGGTCCAAGATTGGTCCAAGATATGACATCAAATATTCAATTGATTTTTCAAAGAATTTTGATGGAATAGAGTTGGTAAAAATCTTATGCTAACTATCATAGGTGATCCTTGGTATTTTTAGTTGGGGATAAGGTGTTTTTGAGAGTTTAAACTCAATTGTATCACCAATGAATTGAAAGGAAATTGAATATTGTACCTCATTTATTATCACCTTTCGTGGTTATTGAGTTGGTGGGGAAACTATGTTACCATTTAAAACTTCCACTGTAGTTGATTTTGATACATAATGTGTTTCATGTATCATAGTTTTAGAATCATATTTCTAACACATCTCTTGTCATGAGTTGGGAGTATCTTGATGTTGATCATAATTTATCCATGACTGAGCATCTAGTTAGGATTTTTGCTTTTGAGACAAAGGTACTTTATGGGAGGATGATACCTTTTGTCTATGTACTATGAAATCATGGTTTTGAATCTCATGAGACTTGGAAGTAGAAGGAACTAATGAGAGAGCAGTGGACTCATCTCTTTGATATGGAAACTTTTTGACATGATTTATGGGGGAATAAAATTTTATATTGGGGAGGTTGTAACATCTCCATACTTGTTTTTAAGTATTCCTTGAAACTTTTTTTTGGATCTCCTTTGATTAGGGTATTATTTTGGGGATGTTTCAGGAGAACTTGTAATTTTTTTGAGGATTTTTGGGCTATGCACAATTGGCTCATGGTTTGACCAAACTATGCACCCTTAGAAAGTGGGTAATTCATGGTTGGTGCATGGTTTCCAAAACCATGCACCAACCCATGGGAAACCATGTGCCCCAAACATTAGGGATGTATGGCTTGTGCATGGATTCCCTTAACGGTGTGCCCCCTCCATCTAATCGTTCTTGTGAAATTTAAAAGTTATGAATTTTATTTAAAAATTCAGGAACCCCCTAGTTTAATTTATTAATCACCCTTCTTGACCCTAATATGTTTTAGGATTCCTTGGAGGCTCCCAATAGGTGATTTTGGCCCCTCCAAACCCTTCCTTTTTCGTATTGAAGCAGCTTTGATCTTGATTAATATCGTCCAGGTAAGTGGATCTACTATCATGTGATTTCTTCAAATATCTCTTTATCTCCTCATTAGAGTTTGATAGATCATCATGTAATTGATGGATCTAAACTCTATTTCATTGTATCTTGATTCTAGGTTGTGTTACTAGATCTTATGCACCTTCTTTATTAATTGGTGTGTCCCTCTATGGGTGTTAATTTCTAGATCTTTGATTTAAAGGTAGGTTGTTCCATAATTCTTTTACCTATAATAGAAACCTTGATTTTATTTATTAAATTGAAATGAATTTTTAAATGATTTAAAAACATGGAATTTATATGAATCAATCTTTTATTTTAAATGTGTATGAAAATTAAGAAAAAATCCAATTTCAATGGAATTTAAATTGTGGGGTGTATTTATAAAAAATGATGGATTTATTTGGAAATAATTTTAATTAATTGAATTGATGATTGATCTTGTAAAAATGGATTATATTGAGAAGTTATTTGAAATGGAATGAAATGATGAAAACCAATGATTCAATTTTTGAAATGAAAAGGCATGTTGAAAAATAAAATCGGGCAATCATATTTTGAATTTTTTTGAAATGATTTATTACCAATTTGATTTATTTATTATTTAAAGAACATATTAGCATTAGTATTTAGTGATAACTAGGATATTAACACTAGTAAATTGAATCTATAACAATAGATTAATGATGATAACTATTACTAAAACAACTGTAGAATGACTGTCCATTTTGGGTATGCTTATTGGGGTGTAGATTGCCCATGATTTGTTCCCCAACTGAGGTGAATTTGTGTGTGAACTCCTAACTAGAGTTGAGATCATTTTGAGATGTGTGAGGATCCAATTACTTAATAATCTAACTTACCATATGTATTTAATACATGGTAATTTTCTATGATTTGTTTAATTTGATACACATTCCATTGATTTAATAAACTATTTTATTCATGCCAAATGATTTATATAAACTATTTTATATAAAATGTTCATTTAAGTTTGTTTGAAATTTATTTTTATATATCTAAAATCTATTTGAAATTAAATCTTGTTGTGTTTTTAATTATAAAAAATGGAACTCCATGCCTTGTTTTATTTAAATTTATAGCATTAATGGTAAATTTTTATGGTATTGATTATGGAACACTTAGTGAGACCCTACTGGGATTTATAGATCACAACATACCTTTTCCTTTCAATGTTTGTAGACTTTCTTATTCCAACAACAAAAAAGGGAAAACACTACTTGAAGGTGGTGGATGTTCCTAACCCCTTAGAGTCAGAGTCTTAAATGTGACCGGTAGAGATGTCATCCACTTGTTTCATGGGATATTTGAGTTTTTATCTTGTTAGTTTCCATGTGCTTTGATGATTTACTACTTTGAATTTTTTATAAATATTGTTTTTGGTACTTTCCAATTTTTTAAGTTTCATGCATACTGAAAAGTATCTTATATCTTCCACTCTTTTGTGGAAAATTAATTCCCTCTTTGTTCTTGTATGATGCCAGATGTTGGTTGCTAAATCATGGGGAACATGAATGCACTTTGGGTTATATCATATATGGATTGGGTATCTGGGTACCTAAGTATTTGGGATGGTTCATGACCATATTCAAATCACTTATCCGAACATAAGTTTTTTTGGTGTTTTAAAACATTTAATAAAATATTATTTATTATAAAATAACATTAATGTCAATTTTGGAGCTACTCATTAAATTTGGATTTTAAAACTACAAGATAAAAACGAATTCAAATATAATGAATTCAAAATTATAAAATATGTTATGTCTATCTAAAAAAATTATGGAACACATAAAATCAGTCAAATAATATTATTTTTAGAGTTTTTAAAATCATTTTATTTATTTTCTACTTTTTTCACAATCATTGTGTTAGTGTTATATAAGAATTTAATATAATTATTTCATCACAAAAAATTTAAAAAATTACCATGAAAAAAAATAATTATCTTTAAAATAAATATTTATAAATGAACATATCCTCTATTTATCCCTATGAATTTTTTAGAGATAATAAAACAAAGAGAGTGACATTTTTGACTTTTCATTATATAAAATAATATAAAAGTAAAAATCATGGAAAAATGGAAACAAAAGGCAATATATTTGAGTTTTGGACGATTATGGATGGGTTATAATCATATAATAAAACTAAGTCAAGTGTTAGGGTCATTTTTTAGTCCTTATCAAATTATTTTTAACTTAAATTATCAGATTTACCCTTATTGAGGTGAGATAAATTTTCTAAGGTAACTATTCAAAATGACTGAAAATAAAAGGGTCATATTTAAAAAAAATTGAACTCTTGATTTAAAATATGGAATCCATTTTTCAAGATTTAAAACACAACATTAAAATAATTTAATTTAAAATTAAACCCACAAAATTCCATAAAAACAAATTTTTTAGAAAAGTGCCCTTTTATGTAAAGAAATATTTTTATACTAAATTAAAGCATAAAATTCATTCCAAAGACTAAAATTGGATTATATTTTAAAAAATGAACTAATAATATTTTAAAACTAAACCAAAGTATAATTTGACATTATAAATACTTTAAAAGAAAATAAATTTTCAATAAATTCTCAAAATTTTAAGTTAAGATAATTTTGTATGATGATTTAAAAAATGAAGTTCATTTTATCAAATACATTTTATAAAATTTCTAGAAATTAATTATAATATTTGGTCATAAAAAGAAATAAAAATCATTTTTGAAGCATAAAATGAATTTGATAAAAATTGAGTTCTTGTTTCCAAAGAATTAATCAGTAAATTTATATTGAATAATAAATTTATATGTGTTTCATAAATTAGTTAATCTTATTCATATACACCAATTTAGCGGCTAGGTTATATATTGGATTTTGATTTAATCTAGTTGAAATATTATATTCATTTATGATGATTTAATTTTTTTATGGTTCAATTATTTTATCTTACATTGTTTACATCTAAATGTTTTACTCTTCAATGAATGACTCCATTGGTATATTTAATATCTCTTAGATTGATTTTATTCTTATGATCACCGCATCTAAAATACATGAATAAAAATTTTAAAATCAAAAAATAATATTAATTGATATTTATAAAACCTATGTGATATTAAAGTGTACATGTAGTATACTACATAATATTAACAAAACTTATGTAATATTAAACTAATAAAAGAACTACCTAGTAAAATTAATTACAACTACTTAAGATTAAAATAAACTTAACAATACTTTTATAAAATTAAACAAAAAATTAAAAATAACTATGTAAGATCAAATTTTTTTTATAAACTATATAATTGAGAATATACTTGAAATTAATATTAAAAATGACATAAAAATAAAAAATTATTTATTTAAAATTAAGATATTTATGATATTATTATTTAATAATATAAACACTAAGAATAATATTAATAATAAACTCATTAAATTAAAATTAATAAAATTAAATAATAAAGTTACTAAAATTAACTTAAAATCATAAAAACATAAATATAAAGAATAAAATATTTATTATATTAACAAATTATCTAAATACATGAAAAAAACTTAAAATATAAATAAATAATAAAAAACATATAAATGAGAATAATTAGGTATAAAACATTCCATATGTGATAAATTACCCTCTAAAATCCCAAAATCATAAAATAATCCACTAATAAACACTAAATCAATATGAATAAAATAACTCATAATCCTAATAATAATATAATATTTATGTAGTGTCATATAAATACGCATAAAAAGTCTCTAAAATAAATACTAAGAGAAAACTAATAGAGAAATTCCCTAAAAAAATAAACATATGATGTTTTTGATCTATATCCCATTGTATGATATATGGATATGGTATGATATGATATCCATAAATCTAAGGTATATCAAATTACTTGGCGTGATTATATCATAAGGCATGATATAAAGATATCACACTACAACTTAAACATGTTTTAATGTATGACATGGATATATCGTAATACCATATCATAAGTGTTATATTAAGACGACTCATATTATATGATTCACATGAAATCCTATGATTGAAAATAAGGATATATGTTTAATGTTAATGTTTAGTTTCTCTTCCATGTAAGCTATAACATTGATCATGAAAATTTGATATAATGAATCATATGTAGAATCAAATGCATTTAAATATTAAATGTATGGCCTAAGGTTATAAACTATTTGAAACCGTATTCCATTTACTCATACATTCTGAATACAAAAACTTTTTTGTTTTGTGTTTTATTTATTGTTAATGTGTGTCAATATGTGAAGAAAAATAAGTGATTGGAATAATCCTTAAGATTATAAGAATAATGGTAAGAAGGAATACAAGTTGTGAAGATTGAATTTTCTCATCATGCTTAATATAACAAATAGAATATGCTGAAGAAATTATTGTCCCTGAAATTTTTAGTTCTATTAATTATTGAAGGTAAAAATAATTTGATTATTTAATGTTCCATAAAGAACTTATAATTAATATTCTTATATCTCTATAAATAATTAAAATAGATAAGTTCCATCCTTTTGAAGTAAAAAGATCATTTGAATATATACTTGGATGAAATAGGAATAAATTGTGATGATTGGCGAGTTACTCTTTAATATAAAAGACATATGATAATAGTGGTTGGAGTATTCACATTTTTTACAATATAAATATATTT
This sequence comes from Viscum album, assembly GCA_963277665.1. Lineage (NCBI taxonomy): Eukaryota > Viridiplantae > Streptophyta > Magnoliopsida > Santalales > Viscaceae > Viscum > Viscum album. The sequence continues at coordinate 1,882,189,878 of OY728161.1, forward strand.
TAAAAATGCTATTTTATCTTAAATATATTTCAATAAATGTATTATCCATGAAAATATATTTTATTTCATAAAGAATACTTAAGGAACAAAAAAGTATTATATGATGGATATTTGAGGAGGCTGCCTTGTCATAACACTTATATAAGTGTTGTTGACAAGAGATTTATTAAAACAATTTCCAATACCCTACTAGGATGGTTGAGAAGATGTATAGGGGTGTCACCCATATGAATGGAGATCAGGGGGCATGCATAGGTACACACATGGGTGGAAGTGGGCCAGTGCAGGGAGGTGCGACCCATGAGCCTAGTGTGTGAAGTGTGAAAGGAAACCTAGAGTAGACCCAGATACTCACAAATGCTTGGTTAAGAAGAATATATATTTTTTATAAGTGAGTTTTATACCAACCATTCTTTCAATGTGGGATTATAGAGTAGAAGGAACTATTCATCCACTTTAAAAGATACACATATAACCAGGGCCATTTGATCTAATTTATCTATGTCATGTGATCTTCTTCTCGCAACAAAATATTCTATCACTTTCCAATTCCCCACTATTGAAGATTCATTGTGTTCTGATATACCATATCAGTTGAGACCAAGTAACCACGATGTTCTTCCACAAGATGAACCTACCATGAGTTATCAACATGGCATACCACACGATGAACACGAGTTAATGGGAGTGAAAAATCGACCATGTGACATGAGATCAACATGAATCACTGGATCTATCGAGAGTGATGATTTAGAATATTTCACATGTAGAACCATATTTTTGTGTGTATATCATGATTCTTAGGTTTATTTGAGATATCAACTTCAAGGATATTCTGTGAGAATGATGATATGTATGCTCATGAGACTTGATGAGAATGATGATATGCCTTCTTATGAGACTTACTGAAGAAAACAAAGTATAACGAGGCATGTGTCGAGATCTCATGATCAAAATATCATGAAATAAATGTCATGATTATAATAGATAAATGAGTAAGTTTAATGAAGGTGTTCCCATGCTATAAATGTGTGATTAAAGTAGAATATAATCCATGATAAGATTTACCAAATCTAGGACCGGGAACATGATAGAGTAAGACATGCAACAAATAGGTTTGATGTATACATGAATATCAATGAATATTTATGCATTTTTAATTCAAATGTAATTATATGGATTAAAGAAGATGAGGAATCTATGGGATGATTAAAATATGTAATTGCATAAATTTATACACATCAAATGTAGTTATTAAAATTTGAATACATTCATCTTTTGTGGAGGATGTGATCATGGGTATTCAAATATCACATTCAAAAATAAAGGAATCAATTAAGATAATTTTGTGGGTATAAGGTTGCAATAATATCAAACATAAGAATTAAAATGTGAGTCGTTAAGTGATTTTAATGATGACATTAAGACTAAAAATATTTATGTTTCACATGGAAGAGTGAAGGACGAGTCTTAAGGATAATTTTAAAAGGAAATTTTCAAATCAGATTTAACTAATATTTTAAATGGAGGTATTTAAGAGATATTAAATATAAGGACTATGTCTAGACCAAGAATGAACTCATGCATAAATATATTTTTGATGAATTAGTTATTTCAGTTGATATTTATGAATATATGAATGCCTTTCGTGTTTATGGAACTATTGAATAATTGATAAGGATACAATAATATATTATTATTATTAATAATTACTGAAAAGTATTTAGGATCATTTACATGAAATTTTATAGAATTTAATTGAGGTTGATGTTTGAGTCTTTAAGAGGAATCAATAGAGATATTATTTTTAATATAACCGAAGGTTGAGTTTCATTCAGATACACTATCTATTGAAGAAAGATAATCACATAGATTAGTGTGATATAAATTAATAATAAAAGTAAAATAAAATAAGTGATTAAACACTAAAACTATTAAGAAAATAATGATATTCAAAGAACTGTTAGAACCAGTACTATATATCATGAATATTTCTTGTACACAGAAGAATAAAAAGAGAAGAATATGTAGAGAGAAGCATAATTCTACTGATAATGCATTGGTTGAAGTTATAAGTATCTAGCCTATAATATAAACATATATTATATAGTTTTTAATTAAATTGAGGCATTCCATTTTATTTATGTACATAAAGTAAGAAGATCAGTTCATTTTCACCAAAAGAACACTGAAGCTAAGCTATTGATCACACTTTATAAGGAATAGTATGAATCCTCTATTTTATAAGAATTTATAGAACAATATTCTATTGACTTTCTTTATACCTGGTTGGTCATAGGATAATGAGTACAAGGTTATAACCCTACTCATTATTTCTTTGATAATAGAAAGGATTTTGTGTGTGAGTGGTGCAAAAACCACTATACACTGGGGATGTAGTCATCCACATGAAGGAGAACCCATTTATAAAATCTCAGTGCTCTTATATTGATTATTTCATATTTATATCCACATGCTATCCAACCAAAGGATATATTAAATAATGGAGAGATATTTATTTATTAAATAAGTGAATATGTGATAAGGGCCTAAAAGTAAATTTAAATAAAATTATACCAACCCCGATTCACCCCTCTCAGTTTTAGATTATCCCTTTGAGATCTTATCAATTGGTATTATAGCCAAAATTTCACCTCTATTAGATTATCTGTATCTTTAAGTTAGAAATTTTTCATTATCATTATCTTCCTATAAAAATCTGGAATACAATCTTGGTGAAATTATATCTACTGGTAATCATATTTTTATTTTTACAAAGACTCAAAAAAAGGAGGAAATATTTAAGGAGAATAAAGAAAGTACCCATTTTTATGTAAAGAGTAATAAAAATATTTTTTCCCATTCTTTGATGATATAAAATATATTTTTGTATGGAAGATTATGACCCAATATTTTAAAGTACTACCATGGAGATGGAAAACCTTTCTACCTAATAATTTTATGAATTGTTATCAAATACCTTTCATCAAGACTGTCCCATAGAAGTACCAAACACAAGTAGAGAATATTATAGTACAAAATTTTAATATGATTTTTATAAGAAAATAAACAATCTTGAAGATGTAGCTAAAAACTTATAGAGATATAAATTATACAAAAGGTGATAACATGTGTAGATATTACCAAATAGTGTAATACTAATAGTACAAGAATCAAGAATCTTGAAGTGAAATTCTCTAGATTTGGGAAGGATCTTTTTGAGGTAATACTAAAGAAAGACCATGCCATTTTGAACCTGAAATAAAATATCCATGCACTAGATGAGAATTAAAATTCAATCATTGAGGTAAAAAAATTTCAACTGCAAGTCAAGGCCAATAATATTAAGAAAGTGTAAAACTTAAAGCTGGAGAAGAATAAAATGTATGGTGATGAGGTTGATAAAATCAACAAATCTAGTGAAGTAAAACTGAAGATAGTGGAGAATGAAAAATAAATAATCAATATTAAATTCTTGTATCTTGAAATTAAATTGAAGAAATTAGAAATTTCTTAATCCATATTATCATAATAAAATGGAAGTAAAGGTGCCACCACAAAAACTAAAAAGGGGTATTATTTTTCTAAAAGACCTATTTCTAGTAGAAAGAACATCCCGATATCATATACTGATCAATATATAAAATCCTAAAAATAAATGGTACTATCCATTTTTGGAAATAATGTTTGTATTAAATCTATTTTGTTGAATATTTTAGGGTTAAAATCAAAATATACATATGTTTTGATGAAGAAAAATGTTTAGTAATCCACTACAATCACTAAGGTGGATGAAATAAGATGTATAATTAGTTGGTCCCCTAGAAAGACCCATTAAGTGAATAAAAAGGTATAAAAACAACACACATGATATTATGGATAGACTTATTCACATAGAAAAAGATAAATATTTTTGGGTTATTTATAATGCTATTATAAGCTTGGTCACAAGGCTGCTGATTGTTGGAATAATATTTCAACTTCTGAAGTTTAAATAAATACCACATTAAGGGGGAAAAGGTTGTGGTGAAGCAAAGTCCACATTAAAATTTTAAAATTATATTAATCACAAACATATTTGAAAAATTTGTAGATCTCTATAGTATTTTCAATGGAATTGGTCATAGTAAAGAAACATGTAAGTATAAGTCATTCAAACATATAACTAGAACAAATAATGAGAGAAGACCACATGGGTCAAAAAGAAGGAAGCCTTCATTGGAAAAATTATAAGAGAATGGTACTTAGAATAAATATTTTATAAATTTAGTAAAGAAGAATGTTGAGTAATACTTGGTATGAAAGAAAATGTTAAATGTTAAATCAATCATACCCAAGAAGTCTAATAAGAATACCACACTAAATTTGATAATTTGTTTCTTTTGTGAAAAAATTGGACACACTGTGGAATTATAAAAAAATACATGGAATATAGATTTAATGGAATAATGCCTAAGAAGAAAAGGAATGTATCCATAAAGGATATAAATAAGAGGATTGTTATAGTAGAGGATATTCCTAATATGCCATGTGGAACAACCAAGCTAGGGGTACACATTCCCAAAGATTGACTAGTAATTTGGCTATCTGACCTGAAAATATCAAGAAAAAAATATGAAGTAGAATGGAAATAAAATTCCAAAGGAAAGAAAAATATTCCACATTAAGAAACCAAATTTCATGAGTGGTTGATAGTGAATGATGACTAGAAAACTTCTGAAGTTCTATTTTGGGAGGTGCAAGCTGGCCAGACACAACTCAAATGAATACATGAAAATCACACCATCCCAAGAATAAATCATAAATAATATAAGTAATCCATAAAGTGATGCATGTTACTTGATGGATTATATAAAAAAGAAGATCCCGCATAAGGAGAAAACAAAATTACCCATGAAAATCAAGACTATTTGGAAACCTAGAGGGGTATTCCTAAATAATACTTCCATGAAAGGTGCTAAAAAGAAAATTGTTTCAAGGTTGAGGAGATATTCTCAGTATTATTAAACTTCTTAAGATGAAAATGAGGTTATAACTAATTAATTAATTATTTTTATTATATTTTATGCTAACTGTATAGGGAATTGAAGGTGATACTTATTCTCAAAAGAGAAATAAAGAAGAGAAGTAAACTGGAATAAAAATTCTAGGTCTGAAAAATTACCATCTTCATATGATCCATCAATTGATATGATAATCTATCTTGGTAAAGTAAATAAGAAATAATTCCTTAAGGGGAGAAGCTTGATAAGTTGTAATACCTTTATAATTTATAATTTTTTTCTAAAAAGATCTTGCGAGTCAATCATTAAAAGGAACTTCTTGAGATAATATCATCATTGACTTTTATTAATTTATCCTAACATAAAGGGGGTGAAAATTATTTTAATTAATCATAAGAAAATTAGAAGGTTTTATGATGTACCAAGGATTTATAAAATAAAACATGTTGGTTGTAATTGAATGTTTTTAATCAATATGCTCTATGGTGTAGGAAACCTAAGTTGAAAATATCTAGAAATATTTTCATTAATTGACATAAACAAGTTTCAATAAGAATACATATGAACATCCCTATAGGTAAATATTTTGGAAATGGTAATAAATATAAGCGATTATCATTTTCGTTTCTAAAATGGACAAATTTGGTGTTTAATTCAAACCCTCATGTTTTCTTCACCAAGCATGACTCACGTAAAGTTTGAGTGGGATAAATGAGTACACATTACTAAGAATAAAATGATACTATATTCTCTCCTAGAATTATTTTCATTTTTTATCAGGAAGGGGGAGAAAAGAAAATGAAAAATTAAATAAGGTGGAGTGAAGATAAATCCTATATGAAATTGGGAAGAACATATTGAAATTACATTTTATGGTTAGTATTGACAACTAATACAAAGGGGGAGATTTTTGAACTTTCTTTGTTTTGTGTTATATTTTTTTATTAATGCATGTCAATATGCGAAGAATGAAAATTTCTTAGAGGTATCTAGAATTTCCCAAGAATAATAGCAATAAGGATAGTGGGTTATGAATATTGATGTTTCTTTTCATACTTTATATGAAAAAATAAAGAGGTTGAAGAAGTTTTGGTCTTTAATGATTTTGAGTTCTATTCATTATTAATTGAAAAAGTTACTTGATGATTTAGTGTTCTACTGAGACTTTAAAATGAATATTCTTATATCTCTATAAATCATGAAAATAGATAAGTTACATCCTTATGAAGGATAAATATCATTTGTATATATACTTAGTTAAATATGTAATAAATTGTTATGATTTGTGAGATTCTATTTAACATCAAAGATATGTGTTAATGGTGGTTGTAGAATAGAAATTGTTTAGGAAATGAAGATATTTTGAAAATTATATTTTATGAGAAGGACATGAAATAAATTTGAAGGGCATGAAATTATATTTTATTGAATAAATAATACTTGATGAATAAAAAATTATTATATAAGGAATGTTTGTGGTGGATAACTTGTAATCACACTTATATAAGTATTTTTGGAATTACCTTTGTTCTAAAAATTTCCAATCCCCTACTAGGCTATCTAAGGAGGTGCATAGGGGAGTCACCCACATGTTTAGAGATAAGGGTGAATGTATAGTCTTGCATAGGGGTAGAGGTTGGCTAGTATGGGGAGGTGTGGCCCATGAGCCTAGTGTGTGAGGTGTGAAAGGTAGCCCAATTAAAACCTAGATACTTGTAACTGGTAGGCTAAGGGAACAAGATTTTTTGTATAATGAAGTGTGGGAGAAAATATTCTTTCAATGTGGGATTTCAGAGTAACATGAACTATTCATACTCTTTAAAATACAGACATATAACAAGGGTTGTTTGATCTAATTTATCTATGTCGTCTGATATCCATCCCATGACCTGGTCTTCTCGATCCTTACAATTCTTAACTTTTGAATATTTCATAAGTTAAAATATATCAGGATAGTTATGCTCATGTGACTATAAGGTTTTTCTACAAGATTAATCTACTGTTAGTTATCAACATGATGAACCGCATTATAAACATGAGTTATCGTGAGTGAAACAAGAGACTGTGAAACATAAGATCAACATGAATAAATAGATATACCATAAGTGATGATTTTTAATATTTTATATAAAGAACCTTGATTCAATGTGAACAACATAGATCTTCCAGGTCTTTGAGAGAATACTAGCATGGATATTTCATGGGAATGAAGGACATGGATCTTCCATGAGGAAGGAAGATCAAAAAAATCTTCCATGTGTATAATGTTATTCCATGATAACTTTCATAGACCTTCCATGTGATGAATATTATTCCATAAGAATGAAGAATACATGGATATTTCTTGAGTGTACCAATATTTTGTAAAGTATGTTGATTTACCAAGAATAAAAATAGATTAGTGAAGAAAGTTAATTTGCATGATCACGATAGTTTCTAAAAAAAGGTACATCTATGCACATTCTATTCTCTCATGATCAAAATATCATAATGAAAAAATGTTTTGATTATATTTGATGAATGAGGAAGGTTAATTTAGTTGTTCCCACACTATAAATGTGTGATAAAAGGAGAACATGATATGTGGCATGATTTTCAAATCTTGGAGTAATAATGCAATGAAGTAAAATACACCAAGATCAATTTTGATGTACACATGCATATCCATTCATATTCATGCATATTTAATGAATATGGAATTATGTGCATTGTAGAAGATGAGGAATTCATGGGAATATTTTAAGGTATGATTATTGGAGATTCTAGATATAAAATTTAGTTATAAAATTGTTAATATGTGAGGATTTTATGGAATATGTGATCATGGGTATTCAAATACTACATGAAAAAAATAAAGAAATTAATGAAGATGATTTAGTGGATCTAATTTTGAAATAATATCACATTGAATAATTAAAATCCCAGTCTTCAAGTGATTTGAATGAGGATAATATGAATTCATATATTTATATTTCACATGGGAGAGTGAATCCTGAGTATTAAGGAGGACTTTAAAAGGAAGTATTTAAATCATATTTAAATAAGATTTTAAATGGAGGTATCTATAAGATTTTAAATATGAGGACCACATCTGGACCATGCATGTACTCATGCATACGTGGATTTTGATGAACATATTATTTGATGGAAGATTTATGAATACATGAATACATATTATGTTTGCATAAGTATTGAATAAGAGAGAAGTCCATAATAATATTTTATTTTTGTGAGGAATTAATTCCAAGTATGAAGAATTTATAGGAAATTATCTAAAATTTTTATGAGGCTGAAGACCAAGTCTTGAAGAGGAATTAATGGAGATATTATTCAGGATATAACTAAAGGATGAGTCTCATGAAAATACACTATATATTGAGGAAATATAATCACATGGATTAGTGTAATATAAATTTAGAATAAGAAGAAAATAAAAGAATTTATTCAACACCGCAACTATCAAGGAAATTCTAAGAGTCGAATAATTATGAGAACTAATGAATTATATCAGGAATATTTACTATGCACTAATTATGAAAATAAGAATAAGATAAATAGAGAATCATAATTATATTTATTGTACATAGGTTGAATTTTACAGTATCTAGTCTATAATATAAACATATATTATAGAAGTATGAAGAAATTGAGGTAGCCCCTATGATTTCTACACAGTTAAGAAGGTGACCAAATCATCTACTTGAGATAAAGACCAAATCTAAGATATTGATCACACTTAAAAAGTAATAGGATAAATTATGTATTATTTAAGAAGTTATAGATCATAGAGATATTTAATTTATTTGTTTTTAGTTGGTTCAAGGTTAACAAGTATATGGTCACACCCTTTCTCGAACATTCTTTGATAATAAAAAGGAAGCTGTGTGTGAGTAGGAAAAAATAACTGTATACTTGGGACATAGTTATCCATAGAGGAAAACCCCATCATCAAATTTTTGTGATATTTTATTGATAATTTCTATTTATATCTACTTGAAAACTAACTAAAGGAAAGATAAAATAAAATAGAGATAGATATCTCTTCACTGAACAGTTAATGTGGTGATAAGGGAATACTATTAAAATTGAATAAAAGTATACCAACACTGATTCACCCCTCCTCTTAGTGTCGAATCATCCCTTTGAGATCCTAACAATGAATATATGAGTAAATTACTAAAAGGATCAGGGGCCATCACCGAGGCTTATATAAATAGGCCAACATCGGTGGTTCTTATTTATTATCCTTGAATCTCCCTTTTTCTTCTTCCTTTACCACTATGAGATACTAAGATATCAGGTTTATAAGGATGATCTTTCCCAAGAATTATATGATTTATCAGCTCATGGATACACTTTGGATTATAGATTCCATTGTTAATTTATAAGTGATCTTCATCAGGAACTTGGTTAAAGATAGGATAGTCAAATAACATTGGTGTAAGGTATACATGTACTTGGGTCAGGATTTGGGAAGAATGATGAGCCTCTAAGGGGCTCCGCCTTACTAGGGTTTCCCCCTATCACCACCTTTCTCTCCCCTATTCTGGGATGGCTGCGAATCCTCCCTTTGTGATTCTACTGGGTGCGATTGTGGAATGCAGGTCCTCATTTAGTGGAGGCATTGTGCGACCTTGAGGACTTGATCACCTCATTGATTCTTGTTGCTGACCTATCTTCTCTCCCTAGCCTTTGATCTGGCTAGGGTTTCCATGGTGGAGCGGTGACCTGTGGTCGATCTTCCAGCTTCTGCGGTCTGAGGGATGACGCCTCGTTTCTGTGTCGGCTGTGGGTGCATTGGGAGGATCATTGCAGTCTCCATGTGCGGCCCTAAAGGCAGTGACATGTTTTCATATTTGGCTTACGGTGGGGTTCCAGTGAGTTATGGAAATGGTGATGGTATTTTAAATTTGTTAGTTTGTTTAATTCATTATTTGGTTTTGGTTGTTTTGAAGCTTTGATGTCAGTTAGTCTGTTCGTGGTGTCTCTGGTGTTGATTCTGGATTTACGGTGATTATATGGATATTTTTTGGTTTTGGTATAATTTTTCTAGTGGTTTGATTTACACTATGCTGTGATTTTGGTTTGGGTCTCGATGGTCTGCAACTCAAGAGATTTTCCAACTGATTGTCTACAAGAAGCTACTTCAGATCAGGTTTAGGGCATGGAGTTTTCACTGTATCATGGCTATCCAGAATTGGAAGTTTTAGAGGGTATGGCTATTTCCATTGGTACTAGGCCCATGCTCTTTTTAATGGGATAGCTAGCTGAGTAGCGATGAGACAATGGAAGTTGGGATTAATGTTTTTTGTTGTTGGGAGGGGCTTGTCTCTTGTAGTGTGAGATGTTTTTGGTCTTGGGATTTTGGTTTGTTGGGGATCAATTTTTTTTAAGTCTTTGATGTCATGATGGGTTCCCCCTCAACCCTTAAAATGGGGTCTATCTCAATAGAAAATTAATTTTCAGTCAGTAAGGTATATATGTCCTTAATTTTACAGTATATATGATTTCAATTTAACAATATGAAAAATCTTGGTTTAGGATTTTTTATTGTCCTGAACTACTTGAATAAGTGTTATTCAATCCTAAGAAACTCAATAATGGTATTATACCAATACCACATAGTTTTATTCTTGAAATCATGTTGAAAATGAAGAGTAAATGTCATGGACCAGCTCAGGTACCCTGGTAATCTGATAACCGATCCAACCCTAACATAGCATAAAGGGCATTCCCAATCCCTATGGGTCAACAACTAGAACTTGACATCATACATATTGAAGGTAGGAATTATTTTGTCCACTAAAAATGTAAAAACAATAGAAACAAGAAAGCATGAACATCAAAAGAAACTCCACTCAGAATAATGTACCAAAAGTCAACAAGGCATATACATCACAAGGTACTTCAACCCAAGTTGAAAAATAGAGGAAAACATCCCAAGTTCTTAAGGACACAACTCACCAAGTTTGAGGTTCAACAAATGGATCCACCTCCAAGATATCCTTTTCACTTACTCTAACCTGGAAGGTGATAATCTACAAACACCTGAAGGTACAAGTAGGGTGTGAGCTAAAAAACCTAGTGGGGTCTCACTAAGGATTACATAATAGATGGCAATAATAAATTAACCTAAGGAATTCTTTCAATTTTTAAATAAATTGGTTTGGAATTTCAAATCATATTTAAACAAATCATGTTGTACAGTTCAAATGATGGAAAATACTTTAATCAAAGGATTTACAAGTGATGGAGTATTTATAAAACAATTTATTAAACAAAAAAGTTTACATAAAACTGTTTATATAATGTCATAAGGGAATGTAAAATAGTTTAACAACATTGGCATAATTTTATATCTCAAATATAAACAAGTGAGCATCATGGTCATCTTCCAAATAGGTATTAAAGTTCTAGGATATAGGGATCCTCACCCTCTATGTGATCAAAAAAATATGTGTACCCACATGTCCTTTATAGACTGTTCAAATATGACTCATCACCATTGCCTAAGGGATGTGACTTTCTGAATTTATGTTTTAGAATGTTTTATAATCATTGAGTGTGTCCAAATAACTCACAATATACATAAGTATTGCATGTGATCTTACATAATAAATGATGGAAAATTTATTTCAAGACTACTTAAAATACAATTAAATCCCATTCCACCATTCAAAATTCTAATTTTCTATTTAAAACCAAAATAGGTTTAAAAAAACATTCCTTCTTAAAAAGATAAAACCAATGGGTTCTATCAAAACCTTTCAATCCATTTTCACATTTTAAAAAATTCTATAAATTCTATTTCAATAATTAAATCCAATAATTCAATTGAAATCATTTACATCCATTTACAAACACACCCCAATTCAATAGAATTAGAAGGGGGAGGGGGTTTCCCAATTTCTTTCCAAAACCATTTCAAACCTCCCAATTCATTGGAATTTGGTTTTAATAAAAAATAATTAAAATAAATTTCAAAAAATTGAATTTAAATCAGCAATTGAAATAAATCAAGCAATTTAAGTTTAATAAATTTGGCCAACTGGAATAGAATCACCTACCTTTTTCTTGGAACTCAAAGCCTATAATGAAACCCACTAACAAGAATGAAGGCATAGAAGACCTCAAAACTCAACCTAGAAAAGGTATTAATTGACATGGAGTTTAGATTGGACAATCCCAAGATGATCGATCAAAATCCAAGGAATAGAGAAAGAGATGACAAGATGAGGAGAAATATTACCCAATAAATCACACCACGGCCAGAAAAATGATCAAACACCAAATGAAATGGCCTAAAAGGTTTGGAGGGATCCAAAATTACCTAGGAAAGCCTCTACGGTTTAGAGAAAATGAAAACTATAGAGGATCAGAAGAGAAATTAGCCATAATTTCTATTTAAAAACAATTATTGGGCAATTATATGATGTGTAACCTAGTTACACATTATGAAATTGTTAAGTCTCATGTACTCTGAGAAACTCACTACCTATTTATTAAAATGGATTTAATTTTATTTTATGAATTACACAACGTGTAACCATTTTACACGCCATAAATTTATTCAATAGGCTATAGAAATGTCCAGTTTAAGCTAAGAACCCAATAAATCTATGAATTCACCATTATAGGTATCCTCCCAATTCGTTCTTAACCCTATCTAGTCAATGTAAAGAAAAAAATACACAATAAGGTTAAAGACATACCTATCAGATCAGTAATGCGATGTTACAAACTCCCTAATATAAAAACTTTATGTCCCCAGAAAGCCCATGAAGAATATTTCATACCAACAATATGAGGCCACTACTCTCTCATTATTTCCTTGCATTCCCATGTCTCATAAGAATCAAAACCATGCTACCATATCACATGAACTAATGGTATCATCCTCCCATGAAGTATCTTAGTTATAGAATCGACTATCCTGATTGGTCACTCAGCCAAAGACAAATCTGGTTCAATCTTAGTATCAATCCAGGTTAAAATATGAGATGGATCAGAGAGATACTTCCTTAGCTACGATACATGGAATATATTATCCATCTATTTCATCTATGGTGGAAGTTATAAATGGTAAGAAACTTTCCCCACCTGCTCAACAACCGTGAATGGTCCCACAAAATGAGGATCAAACTTCCCTTTCCACCCAAGCTGTCGATGAACCAATCAGGTTGAAAAATTCAAGAACACCTAGTTACTAATTTTAAACTCCAAGGGTATATAGATATAATAAACATAAGAATTATATAAACTTTATACTATAAAAATTATATTAATAATCAACTGAATATTTTCTATTTTCTCTTACACCAAACTTTGTCCAACCAAGGAGCTTTCACTAATCTCTGACCAACACAATAGATATTTACAAGGTCATCCATATAAGGCCTCAAAAGGATCCATTCTAATCATGGACTGGTAACTATTATTATAAGAAAAATAATCTATCCCCAAATGATCACCACAAGTCCCACTGAAGTCAAGTACACAAGGACACAAGAATAGAGAATATCCTTAAGAATCTTTAGAGTTGTCTCTGTTTGGCCATCTGACTATGGATGATAGATCGTGATCAAATGGAACTAAGATCCCAGTGATTTCTAAATACCTTTAAAAAAGTTAGAAGTAAACCAAGGATACCTTTAAGAAACTATAGTAGATGGAAACCTATGTAAACGAATAATCTCTTTCACGTAGAGATTTCCCAAATCCTCGACCATGGTTGTATCATGAATGGGTATGAAGTAAGAAAACTTGGTTAGATTGTCAATCATAACCCATATCAAATTATTATTTCTTAGGGTATGAGGAAACCCAACCAAAAATCCCATAAATATTTCACCCCACTTCCAAGTAGGGAATGGTAGTGGATGAAGCAAACCTGAAGGTTTATGATGCTCAGACTTAACTTTTTGGCACATATAATAGTAGGAAACAAACTCAGTAATGCTTCATCTCATACTTGGCCACTAGAACTCCCACATCATGTTGTATAATATCTCCATGGTTCTTGGGTGCACTTACTACTAGGAACTATGACAATCCCCCATCATATATTTCCTTGCTACTAACAAAACCATATAGCAATTCCAATAACATAGAACACCTTGTTTAGAGAAGGAATACTGGGAAACTATCTCCTCACTATAAAGAGTATCTAATTCTATGGAATTAATCATCAATATGTTGATACTAAAGAATCATCTCTAGAAGAGAGGATGTCAACTAGATATTGGCTAAAGAAAATTCATCCCCTTTCTCTTGAACTCAAATATGCAACTATGCAAAAAGAGCTATAAAATTAAACTCTTTTGAAGATTATTTCACTACTTGGGTTAAAATTTTCCTGCTCAAAACATCTATAATGAAAATTTCTTTCCCCAAGGTATAAGCGATTTCTAAGTTGAAATATTGAAGGTACTCTACCCAAAACCTCTGGCAGAGATTCAAACATTTTTAATAGAATATATAGATCAAGATCTTATGGTCTAAATACAAAGTAAAACTTTATCTATAAAGATATTGCTGATAACTCTTAAGTGCATAAATTATAGCTGCAAGTTCAAGGTCATGGGTAGGATAATTATTCTTGTGAGCCATAATATTAAGAGATATATATGCAATGACATGATTACCTTGCATAAGAACACAACCCAAACCTAAACCTAATGCATCACAGAAGACTACATATCCCAGCCCGACCTCTAAAAGATTCAACACTGACGTAGTAGTCAAAAGATGTTTCAGAAAAATAAAATAACTTGAACATTTATCATTCCAAGAAAACTTCAATCCATTAAGATTTAGAGCATTCATCGAAGAAAATAACTTTGATAAGTCCTTGATGAACTGATGATAATATCCAACTAAACCCAAGAATATCTAAATTTCAAAAAAATTCCATTGTTGTTCCCAAGTCATAACAACTTTTATCTTTTCAGGTTCAACTAAAATTCCTTGTTTTAACACTATGTGTCCCAAGAATTTCACTTCTTGAATCCATAAATCATACTTTGAAAGCTTGGAATAAAGTCGGTGACTTCTTAGAAAACTCAGAACTATTCTCATATGATGCACACGATAGTCCATGATTTTAGAGTAAACGAGGATATAATCCAAAAATAATACAACAAAGGTATTGAGATATTTGTGTAAAATATTGTTCATTAACACCAAAAATTATTTAGGAGCATTGGTTAAACAAAATGGAATAACAAGGTTCTCATAATGACCGTACCTTCTCCAAAAGGTGGGTTTCTAAATGTTAGATTCTTTTATTCGTAGATTATGGTAAGAAGACTGAAGATTGATTTTTGAGAACCACTTCATTGATTTCAATTGATCAAACAAATAACCAATCCATGGAAATGAATACTTGTCCTTTACCATAACTCAATTGAGTTTTTGTTAATCCACACATAGGCGAATTGAACCATCAACCTTCTTGTAAAAGAGAATAGGCACCGCTCAAGGAGACACACTTGGGTGTATAAATACTTTATCTAAAGGATTATACAACTAGGAATTCAGCTCTTTCATTTTAGCTAGAGCCATTTTGTAATAGGGAATAGAAACTGGTTGAGTACCATGTACCAAATCAATAGAAAACTCTACCCCTTTACTGGTGGAAAACTAGATAAGTCCAAAGAAAACACTTCGGGAAACTCAACGATGATTGGAGGGAGATCACCACCCAAAGATTCTCACTCAAGATCAAAATAAAACATGAATATCACTTTCCACAACTCTAGATAAGAATGTTTATCTCTATTCAACCTCGAGTACCATTCTACCTGAAAGATATAACAAACTGTATTGGGTGCAGTAAAGGAGACCCATCAAAGATAAAAATCGATCTAGGTTTTATTAGAAATGAGACAATCCATCCCAATAATGATGTCAAGAGGGTTCATGTTGAGAACCAGAAAGCCCCAGGTAAGCTTGATGTCATCCAAATATAAAGTACAAGAAGGAATACAAGGACCCTTCTCTTTCTTTGATCCAAGGGGTGTAACAATATCTATTACATAATATGAAATATCTGTTGAAAGATTTAGCAGATTAATAGTGTCGGTTGAAATAAATGAGTGAGATGAACCAGTATAAAGTAGAGCTGTCACTAATGATGAATATGTATTAATGGTACCTCACATAGTTTTTGGACCCGTATTTACTTCTTCTAAAGATTCTTCCACTGCGTGAAGAATCTTTGTTCCAGATGCCTGTAGATGGTACTCTTTTATACATGAAGAATCTGATTTCTCTGTAGTTTTTTTGGAGGTTTTGATGATACCGTGCCACTATAAAGAGTGAAAAAGTTATGGAAGAACTTCTGAAAGTTCCCTGAATATCCACAGGAACCACATTTCTTGGGTTCCTCAGTGAAAACCCTCTTCAAATGCCCTGACTAATCACACTGCTAGCCTATCAAAGAGCCTCCACTAGGCACTGTAGGAGGTCTAGAATGACTTTGATGTCGGGAACTACTATGTGAGTCATAAAACTTCCTATTTCATTTAAAGGAACTCACACTACCACTAGGGGAAAAAGGAACTCCTATCAACCCTGACTTACTAGCCAGGTCCATCTCAACCATCATCACCCTATCCAGAACATCATCATAAGTGGGAAGTTTCAGCAAGAAAAATTGAGAATATATATCTGATCAAAGTCCCAACTCAAACCATAGAGCCTTAATCCTCTCATTATATACAATCTCAAGTAAAAACTACACAAGATCTTCAAATCAACTAGTCACAGTTTTGTCAGCCTGCTCAATCTTGAAAAAATCCACAGCTTTGGCCAACACCATTGACTCTAGATAGAACTGGTTAGTGAAAATAACCTCTAATTCCTTCCACCCTAACCCCTCATATTTCATCATAATCCCCATAATGTACCATAATCTCCTGATCAGTACCTCCATCATTACGGTGGCACACTTCACCTCGATCTTGTCTAGTGTCTCCAAGAACTCAAACAGACATTCTATCTAGCACAACCATTCCTCAGCATGTTGAGGATCAATGAAGTCTTTGAAAACTGGTGGCTTATGGTGAAGGAAATCTTGATAATGATTTTGAAGAACATCACCCAAAGGTTCCATAGATGGATCGTGAATGGGGACTGGTGGTGGTGCCTGACCCAAAGCTAGGACATTACACATTATCATCTCATTCAGATTCAGATCTACAACATGATTTACTTGCTGAGGTCCTGCAACAACCTATTCCTAGATTATATCCTCCTGTATTCTTGGAATAATGATGATATAAAAAATCATAAGACAACATTTAATACATTATATAATGATCAAATAGAGTAATTATGGAAATATAATCCCCACTAATAGAACACACAAGATTTGGATTTAACTCTATCAAAATAAAATTAGGGAGAAGAATAGAAAAATCCACAAGTATTATTTCCCAAACCACCCCTAGAGACTTAAGGTTAGTTGTAGTGATATCTGGATAGACACTCAATCAAAACTACCTCCCAAGTCCCAAAAATATTTTACAAATTCATATTGAATTGAACACAAAATCTCAAACTGACTTTGATACCACTTTTTCACGAACCAACCCGAGTACCCTGGTAACCCGATAATTGAGCTAAGACTGACATAGAATAAATGTTGTTATTGATCCCCACAGTTCATAGACTATCACCTGGCATCATAAAAACTAAAAGTGGGAACAATTTTTTCCACTGACAACACAAAAGTAAAAGAAACAAGACAATATGAAAATCAAAAGAAACTCCATATGGAGTAATGTACCAGAAGTCAACAAGGCATTGACAAGCCCGAGGTACTAAAACCCAAGTACCAAAATAGAATAAAACATCCCAAGTCCTTAAGTACACAACTCACAAAGTCTGAGGTTTAGAAACTGGATCTACCTCCAAGATATCCTTTCCCCTTGCTTGAATTTGGAAGGAGATAATCTATAAACACCTGAAGGAACAAGTAGGGTGTGAGATAAAAAGACCAGTAGGGTATCACCAAGGATTCTACAACATATTCCAATAATAAATTAACCAAATTAATTTTTTTTCTATTTTAAAATAAATAGGTTTTTAATTTAAAATAATATTTAAACAAATCATGATGTATAGTTCAAATGATGAAAAATACTTTAATAAATTTCTTTACAAGTGATGGATTTTTTCTAAAACAATGGATTAAACAAAATTTTTTATATAAAATTTTTTATATAAATTCATAAGGTCATGTAAAATAGTCTAAAAAATTGGTATACATTTATATCTCAAATATAAACAAGCGAGCAACATGGTTATCCGCCAAATAGGTACAAAACTTCCCGACTATAGGACTCTGCACTCTCTAAGTGATCATGAAAATATGTGTACACACATGTCCTATGGAAACTAATCAAAGAGGACTCATCACCATCTCCTAATGTATGAGACTTTCTTTATTTATGTTTTATAATGTTGTATAATCATAGAGTATGTCCAAATAACTCACAATCTACCAAAAGCGTACATGTGATCTTACAAAATCAACGATGGACAATTTATTTTAAGACTTCTTAAAATACAATTAAATCCCATTACCCCATTCCAAATCCCAATTTTACATTAAAAAAAATAGTTTTTAATAAAAAAAATTCCTTTTTAACAAGATAAAACCACTAAGTTTCTAACATTTTAATCCATTTTTACAATTTAACAAATTCCATCAATTCTGTTTCAATAATTAAATTCAGTAATTCAATTTAAACCATTTACAACCATTTGAAAACACACCCCAATTCAAAATATTGGGGGGGGGGGGGTTTCTCAATTTCTTTCTAAAACAATTTCAAACCTTACAATTCATTGGAATTAGGTTTTAATCAAAACCGATTGAAAGCAATTTCAAACAATTTAATTTAAATGAACAACTAAAATTAATAAAGATATATAAGGTTAATCAATGTAGCTAATTGGAACAGAATCACCTACCCTTTTCCTAGAACTCAATTCCTACAAAAAAACCCACTAACAAGAATGAAGGCACATAATACCTAAAAAATGAACCTAGTAATGATATTCAATGACATAGAGTTTAGATTGTCCAATCCCAAGCTGATCAATCAAAATACAAGAAGGAATAAATAAATAGACGAAGAGAAAGGGAGAACGATTACTTGGTAAATTACACTAAAACCATAATGATGATCAAACATCAAATGAAATGGCCTAGAAGGTTTGGAGGGATCCAAAATTTTCTGGGCAAGCCTGTAGGGTCAATATAAAATGAAAACTGGAGAGTATTAGAAGAGAAATCATCTGTGATTCCTGCTTAAAAATAATTATCGAGCAATTACACTATGTGTAACCCAATTACACATCGTGAAATTATTAAGTCTCATGTATACTAAGACACTAATAACCTCTTTCTTAAAAAAGATTTAATTTTATTTTAGGAATTACATGATGTGTAACCATATTACACACTATTAATTTCTACATAAGAATGTAGAAATGACTGGTTTAAGCTAAAAACCTAAAAAATATCTGAATTTACCATTTTAGGTATCCTACCAATTCATTCTCAACCCTACCCAGTCAATGAGAAGGAAAAATCCATGAGAAGGTTAAAGACATACCTTTTAGATTGGTAAATTGATGTTACAATAAATGTATATCATTTCCTCAATCATCTAATATGATATAGATTTAGTTATATGGAATGACTTTTTTAATAGGATATCATAAGAAGCGAGATGATCACACAATATGACATGTGATATTATTATAAAATAATTTTTTTTATTTCATTATATTTTGACAGATTTTGACACACCATATCACTAATCATAGATTTTGACATATTTATAATTTTTTTATAAATTATAGAAGAAATTATTTTAAGATATTTATTTAATTTATAATTTTATTATAAATCAATTAATTATAAAAGGATTATAATTAATTATCAAATGTTTTTGAAAAATTTAACAAATAAATATCTATAATATTAACTATTCATATTTAATGTCCTTTGATTTATATGAAATGAATTATTATTCGGATATAAAGTTTTTATTTATAAATTATAAGGAAATTTATAAAGTGTTTATAAGTTACAAAATAAGGGAAAATATAAAGAAGTTTATTTTGAATTATTAATTGTTCATAAATATTAATTTGAAACGTTCAAATTAAAGGCTTATTTAAGAAAAATTATTTGAACCATTTCAAAAATAGTTTTTATAATTGATATGATCGAGGTTTGAATAATATTAAATTTGTGATATTTTGATTATATAAATTGTTTACATAATATATAATTTTTTATATGAAATATATGATGTTTATTTTAAATTAAATATTATATATTTATTAATACCTTATAAAAGGATAATACGAAGGTGTTTATCTTAAAAATAAATATAAAGCGCTTATATTTATTTAATTATGGAATGACTATAATACACAGCTAAATTATAAAGTTTTTATAATTCTTGATTTTTGAATTGTTCATAAATATTTATCTAATGTCTAAAATTTATGAAATGTTCATTTATTTAATTTTATTCCTTGATTTATTAATCATTATAATTGTTATTTCATGGATTCATGTTTGATTTAGTTTAAAAGTTTTTAAATTGCTTTTATATTGTCATATATACATCCAAAAAGTCACATGCTAGGTATTATAATCAATTTTGTTTTATTTTACCATGTCTTTGGATTGTATTGATCTATGAGATTGAATTAATAAGTTAATTATAGTTTATACATATTAGGTGTTAGAATTATGATGTAATTGAACTCTCTCTTGAGTAAATAACCATAAGTAAAGAGACTTTGGGTCAGACTAGTTACTTGTTTTGGAGATTTGTCTTTATCTAGAAAATTTAGGGTTGAATACCCATTTCTCTATGCTTTTTTTAATGGGGATTGTTAATTTCATATGATAATAAGACTTTACATGAAATATTTTCATGTACCTTATTCATGGGATGCATTTGGATATTTTTAAATATAAATTGGATTGTAATTCGGGTTAATAACACAATATATGAGTTATTTTAAGTGTTACACATTAATATTGTTCAAACATATTGATTTGGTGGAAGGAATATTATTAAAAACGAAATAACTAGAATAATTCATACATGTAAAGGGAATACTTGAGATAAGATTATGAGATAATAAATACCCTATAAAATACTAAGCATTTTTTCCTTCCAAAGTAAACAATTTTCAAGTCCTCGATCATCCAAATGGGTTGGTCATGTTAAAAATAGATGCCCATGGATTATCTTATATATGTTAAGTAGGCTATGGGTGACCCTAGTTGGATTCGATGCCTGTATTTGGTGCATTATTTGGGTCACACTTAGCTGGGAATCCCTAATAGGATTAAGATAACATATGAATAATGTTAAGTGAATCCATATGATGGATTAGGATAAAGAGTCATCTTATTAACTATACAAGAGTCATATATGATATAATTAGAATACCAACTTACCTAAATAGAAAAGTAATGGTAGAAATCATAATGAGACCAAAATATTAGTGAAATATGAATGTTTTCCCAAAAATGGATATGATTTGAAATTTAAAAGGTTTCATCATTTTAGTGGGATAAAATTTAATAAAATTCCTTATTAAATTGAATTTAAAACATGATACTCATATGATATAAGATTTTGTTATAGATAAAATTAAATCATTATCAGAAACCATGACTTTGAAAACAATCCTTAAGAAATAAAATCATAATGGAATCAACTTTCAAAAATAGTAGAAAATATTAACAATAATTCTTAATAAAAAGAACATTTTATGTGTCAAAGTAACCCATTCTTGACTAAAAATATGTTTAATTTTTTCAAAAAGTGGATTTATATACTTATGAGAAGCATAAAAATATTCACTTAAGGTTTAAAAGGAATTAAAAAAATATAATATGATAGAAGGGACTTTATTCTTGACTCATATACTCAATATGATGGGATATGTTAACAAATTGGAGATACTAAAAATTTATATTAAGGTTTGATCTTCCTATATAATTGATTTTAAGATATTTACTAAAAATGTTATTGTAGATTATTGTAAATGATAAAATGAATGATTTTAATAAAATTTTACCATATTTACTTAAATTATTGATCATAGATAAGAATTACATGAGATATTTAGACTATGGTGCAATATTGATAGTATTTATTGGTAAAATATTAATCTAGAAATTAAAGATTAGATAATATTATTATTAGACTAGGTCATTGAAACCTAAATAAGGATACAGAAAGAAGGTTGTGAAACCCCCAATTTTTTTTAAACAATTTATTATTATTATTATAATTTTATACTTTGAAATAATAGAATTTTGGAATTTTTAAAAATTTGTAAATATTCATGGTTAATAATAACAATTAGGAAAATAATGCATAATAACTATGCATTATTTGAAATTTTTGATAATGTGTAATGTATGTTTAGTGAATTGTTTGAGAAACCATGGAAGCTAATAGTTCATCCCTATTTATTAACTTGAAACTTCATTATTCATTTCTCAACTTCCCATGAACCTTTTTAATTGATTTATAGAATGTCTCTATAATGATATTTTTTATGTTATGGTGGAATGATATTTGGATTATGTTACTAATATTTACATTTTTTTTCTTTATAAAATATAAGTGTATATGACATGTATGTTTTATAGATTTATTATAATTTATTGTAATTAAATAGGAAATGATTTTGAAATAATATTAATTGTGGTAATATAATGGAAGATGTTTCATGATGGATATGGATATTTTTAAAAATATAATGGTTTTATTATTATTAGTATTATTATTATTATATAATCTTATATGAATATGGGGAGAACCCTCCCTCCAACTCATTTTGGTCAGGGAACTCAACACTAAAGAGAAGGGATTCCTCTTCTATCTCCTTTCCTCAACCACTATGGACCAATCTAACACGGGGATTCTTAGGTAAGTTTTTCTCTCAATTAAATTTCCCCATTTCCTTTACCTTCTTCTTATCTTACCTTCTCTTGACTTAGGTTTCATGAAAATTATTATTTTTATATGTCAAACTCCCCAAATATCATTTATATTTTAGTATAGAAAGGAAGGATATAACGACCAATACTTTACATACATTGTTAATACTTCAAAATTTAAGCATACTTATTACACCATATAACAAAACCATGGAAGGACCGTATAGGTATAGTGTCTTTAGAAACTGGGAAACATAAACAACTGGTTCATAAAGCGTCTACACTGTCTCCCATTTATTTCATCATATCTATAGTCCCTTTTGGAATATCTTACTTAATAACCTTCTTCCTGACCTGGGGAAATAAAACATACAAAAGGGTGAGCTCAAATGCTCAATAAGGGTAAACAAAAGTAATATTAATCACATCATATACATAATAACATAACTTTTGGAAATCTTAACCTGCAAAAGAGATCATAATTTCATAACATGGGATAAATAATAGTAGTTAAATGTAATCCCAATAATCATAACCTAAAACATGAAAATTTGTGGAATACACACATAATCATAGATAATCATTTCTTATTAGTGAAGACTCATTGCCAAGACTATCTTAGTGGAAACAGTCCATTTCTGAACCGAGTTCACTCCTCGTTTCAGTCCTGTTTCACTGAACCGGTTTAACCTGCCGTTCCAACCATGTATATCTCATGAGATATAAAATCTTTAACCAATGCATTGGAGTGAAATATAGGTCCCACCCACCTCATAATGATACCATTCTTATGTGTGCCACAAAATCATAAACCATACATCATATCATAACCCATGTAATAAAAATGGGAATCTTAAAGATCGTGACATCATAAAACAATTCATATAAGATAAAGGAATTCATAAAAATAATTCCATCACAACATAATCAAATCAATGTAATAATAGGGATAAAAACAGAACCCTTTATTATCTTAGATGGAAAATAATTTTGATAAAACACTTGAACTCCATTCTTGAGGAAAATATCCTATCTACTTTAAAAAAACTTTTCCTTTCTTAACATGTCATACAAATTTAAACTAAAAGAAGTTGATTAAAAATAAACTTGAAAACTTGTGAAGGAACCTTCTTGGAAATAATGTTTTAAAAATCCATTCATTCTGTATAAGTTAAAAAAACATTCTTCGTACTTTTGTCGGAAAATTCAAAAAGTACCTCGTAAGAAAAACGACAAAAGATTCCCTTCATATCTTTTACTAAAAACTCACCGAAGGGTAAAATTGGATTTAAACAATTTTAGGTGGATGGAAATAATATTACATATTGAGGAAACATGGATGTGGATGATACAATACACCCCAGTAAATACCAAAGTATAAACAATCTCAGATAAAAATGAGATTGTGATATTTTCCCTTACCTTAGGTCCGATTTGCTTTGTAATTGTCCGAACCTCCTGTATAATGATTTAAATAATGTTATTGACTTATTCCAGAATCATACTCATTGTTATGATATCATATATGGTCATATTATTAGCTTATTATTAGTAATATTTCATTGCTACTTGTTATTCGGGTGTTTATTACTTTTTGTTCTTATGCGTGTTTTGTCGAATAAATTCTTATTATTCTTTTTGGGTTATAGATACCTCATTTACAGAATGTTATTAGTGTAATTTATATCATATTTATTCACTAAATTCATTTATGTAATTATTATGCAATGAAAATCATGTAGAACGAGTCGCATCACATCGTGGAGATGATATTCCGTACGTACGCACGAGCGATGATATCATTCCCATGATCGTGGAATTTTATTGGAGTGTATGTATACTATTTCAGAAACAATATCAATTTAAAATAATCATATATAGTTATTATTTACACCATTATACCCATCCAAGAAAGGTGGTGGTGGAAAATAGATTACACCACGGCGTGGAGACGGTATTCCATACGTACGCACGCGCGGTGATTTCGTTTTCCGTAGGATGGATAGATGGTGAAATATGGTTTTTTCATACTTATAATAACATATCAGTATATGAGTGATACTGATGTTATTACTTCATAATGAAACAACTAAATAATAAGTGGAAGAAGAAATAAAGTTGAAAGAATTGGTAACGGACATTACCTCTTCTTTGAAGCGCCTCTTTGAGATCTCCTTTTAGGGCACTAAAATTGGTCTTTGAAGAAGACCAGGACCTCTAGGATGTCTCTAGGGAAGTGTAGAGAAGAAATTGGCAGGGGTTGGCCGAGCTTGAAGGCTCAAAGTGGTGTGAGGAAGAGGGGGAGGAGGTGCCCTTTTATAAGGGAGGAGAGGGGCTCCTTTGGAAAAACTAAAACTATTATTTTATTATAAAGCGAAATTCGGTTTTAAATAGCTCCAAATTAATTTATTTAAAAGCTAAGGTGGGTATGGGTCTAAATACTCTCATCCAATATAATTTAGACAAGTTTAGGTTCCTATTTTAACCTTATCATTTATATTTAACTTTAAGTTAGATAATTTTACTTTTACCGTGTCTTTTTGTGTTCTTACACTATAAGGTTAATAAACTTACTCTAACAAGAAAAAAGAACCCCAATTTGTTTATTATTAATATATATAACCTTATATAAGTTATTTTTACGAACCTTAGATTTTTAGGAATAAAATAACAATTAATAATATAATATTTGTTTTATAAACTATTTTATGTCAATTTTGACACTATTTAGTAATTGATTTTTGTGAAAATCATAACAGAATGATTAGTTCTAAAAAAGTTAATTAAATAAATACTAACATGTCATATTAACCTAGAAAATTATTGTAATTCATAAAAAGTCTCAAATTACATTTATTTGGGTATTTATAACATCAATTATGTCAATATTTCATTAATAAGATAATTACTGCATCATCTTTTTGTCATAAATAAATTAAATTATTTAATGTCTAAAAATTACAAATAAAATACCATTATGTAGGAAATATTTTTATCTTTCTAATGAATATTTATAGTCGAATTTATCTTATGTATAAACCTATATTAAAAATGATTTATTTATTAAACTTTGATTTTAACTATTTTAACCCTTCTTTAAATAAATTAATAATAAATGTCCTAATCTAATCCAAATGGGCCTAAATGGTCATATTTTATTCCTAAGGTTGTTTTTAGTCAAATTACACTTATCTAATCGAATTAGGACATGTATTAGGGTAATAATAATATCATTTTTACCCTTAATTACCCTATTTACTTTTAACCATGGTAAATAAAAGTAAAAAGTTACTATTCACCAAAAATTATTTTCATCTCATTGAACTACATTTTACTTACTGACATCAACCTTGTCTCTCGGATTTTTGAAATTCCACTCACAGAAGCGGTAAAATTAAGTTTTATGAAAAATTCAGTTTTTTTATCTACCACTTAGTGGTTTCACTATTCATCAAAAATTGAAAGTTTTCAGAGAAATACCAAAATTTCACCCTAGGCTAATTTCGATATTCTGAATTCACAAATGAAGTCCATTTTGAAAAATAAAATTTACAAAATTTCAAAAAGTGGTTATTACTATTCATAATGGCTAGTTTTAATAATATTTTAATAGCATATCGTTGTTTAGTGAAACTCGGTATTGCGTACGACGCAAGCTAACAAGGAAGGTCGCGGTTGCGTGTAAAGTAAGCCAAGCTAGTGTTGTGGGTAGTGAAATATTTTTTTGATGATTTATATAACATAAAAACAAAATATATCACATAAAAGTCTCGGGTGTTACATTCTACCCCCCTTAAAATGAATTTCGCCCTCAAAATTCGTCACTTTGTAACAAAAATATGAGGATACCTCTCCCTCATCATATCCTCAAGATCCCATGTAGCTTCTTATAATTGGTGGTTCCTCCATAAAACTTTCACCAAGTGAGTGGTCTTGTTCTGTAGGACTTTTTCACTATGATCCAGAATCTCTATCGGCTGTTCTTCATAAGAAAGATCTTGCTCCAACGGTATAACTTCTGAGCTGAGTACATGTGAAGAATCAGGTATGTAATTTCTCAGGAGAGATACATGGAACACATCGTGAACTTGAGAGAGATTCGGTGGAAGCGCCAATTGGTAAGATACCTTTCCAACACGATCCAATATTTCAAAAGGACCGATATATCTAGGGATCAACTTCCCCTTCTTTCCAAATCTCATGACCCTCTTCCATGGAGATATTCGCAAGAACACTTTATCACCCACTTCAAACTCTAGGTCTTTTCTTCGGTTGTCGGCATAACTTTTCTATCGACTCTGAGCTGCTCTTATGTGTTGTTGAATAGATCAGACCTTTTCTACCATCTCATCAACAAGATCAGGTCCTAATAGCTTTCTTTCCCTAACTTCATCCCAATAAGTTGGAGTCCTGCATTTCTTTCCATAGAGAGCTTCATAAGGAGCCATCTGAATACTGGAGTGAAAGCTATTATTATAAGAAAATTCCACCAAAGGTAGGTGTTGATCCCAACCACCATTAAAATCCATAGATCAATCTCTCAACATATCTTCTAAAGTTTGAATTGTTCTCTCAGACTGACCATCTGTCTGAGGATGATAAGCAGTGCTGAAACTCAACTCTGTATGCAGAGTATGCTGAAGACTTCGCCAGAACTTCGAGGTAAATCTCGGATCCCGATCAGATATAATAGAAAGTGGTACTCCATGCAATCTAACCACTTCCTTTACATATATCCTGGAAAGCTGATCCAGATAGAAATCCACTTTAATAGCAATGAAGTGTGCAGACTTTGAAAGACGATCAACTATGACCCAGATAGCATTATTGACTTTAGATGTTTTAGGAAGTCCTGTGACAAAGTCCATAGTGATGTTTTCCCATTTCCATTCGGGTATGGGTAATGGTTGTAACATCTCCTTAGACTTCTGTCTCTCCGCTTTAACTTGCTGATAAACCAAGCATCGAGAGACATATTCAACAACATCTCTTTTCATGTCATCCCACCCGAAGTACTCTTTCAGGTCCCTATAAATCTTCGTGCTTCCAGGATTAATAGAGAATGAAGAACTATGAGCCTCATCCAACAGCTCCTTCTTTAATTTAGGGAAGGGAGGAACACAAACCCGATTCCTGAACTTTATTATCCCATCACAATCAAGGTTGAATTCAGGAACATTTCTCACCTTGTTTTGTAACTCTACATCTTCTTTCTGTGCCTCTTTAATCTTCACATGTATAGATGGTTGAACATTCATTTGAGAAAGATACGATTTTCCCCCTTTCATTATAATTCCAAGATCCATCCTTTGTAAATCCATAAATATTGGATCTTTTGTGATCCTCATCATGGATAATCTAGCATGGTCTTGTTGACTTAATGCATCTACCACCTTGTTTGCTTTCCCAGGGTGGTAATGAATTGAGCAGTCGTAATCCTTAATCATCTCCAACCATCTTCTTTGGCGCATATTCAGCTCCTTTTGTGTGAAAATATACTTTAAAATTTTATGATTAGTATAAATATCACACCTTTCTCCATAAAGACAATTCCTCCAAATCATTAATGAAAAGATTACCACAACTAACTCTAAATCATGAGTTGGGTAATTCTGCTCATGGATTTTCAACTGTCGTGAGGCATAAGCTATCACCATATCATTTTGCATAAGAACACACCCCAATCCCTTCTTGGATGCATCATTGTAGATCACAAACCATTCTCCACTACAAGGCAGTGTGAGCACAGGTGCACTGGATAACCTTATTTTCAACTCTTGTAAATTTTCTTCACATTCCTCCGTCCAAACAAACTTAACTCCTTTCCAAGTCAACCTGGTGAGTGGATTAGATAATCGTGAAAAATCTTTCACAAAACATCGATAATATCCAGCCAAACCAAGAAAACTTTAGATCTCAGTTACTGTTGTTGGTCTCAACCATCTTTCGATAACCTCTGTTTTTGCTGGATCCACAGATATCCCCTCTTTTGAGATTATGTGACCCAAAAATGCAACTTTTTGAAGCCAAAATTCACACTTGGTAAATTTGGCATAAAGCTTCTCCTTTCTCAGGGTCTTCAATATAATTCTCAAGTGATCTTCATGTTATTCCTTTCTCTTTGAATATACAAGAATATATTATATAAAGACCACCACAAACTGATCAAGATAGTCTCTAAAGACTCTATTCATTAGATCCATGAAGATAGCAGGGGAATTAGTAAGACCAAATGGAATCAATATAAATTCATAGTGTCCATACCTTATATGGAAAGCCGTCTTTGGTATATCCTCCCTTTTGGCCCATAATTGATGATATCCATAACGAAGATCAATCTTGGAAATGTATTGATCTCCGCGTAGTTGGTAAAATAAGTCATCAATGTGCGGGAGAGGATATTTTTTCTTGATAGTGATCTTGTTAAGTTCTCGATAATCAATGTAGAGTCTCATTGATCCATCTTTCTTCTTAACAAACAGAACAGGTGCTCCCCGAGGTGACACACTAGGGAATATGAATCCCTTATCAAGATTCTCTTGGAGTTTCTTATTCAATTCCTTCAACTCAATTGGGGCCATTCTATAAGGTGTCTTTGAAATAGGCAAAGCACCCGGTACGAGTTCTATTAAAAACTCAACTTCACGATTTGGTGGAAGACCCGACAATTCCTCCAGAAAGACATCATCAAACTCCCGTACAATGTGAATATTCTTAATCGTGAGTTTCTCACCAACCATTTGAGATAAATAACCCTCATTTAGTGGAATCAAGACCCATAAGATGGAAGAAATTTCCACTAGAAGGTTATGTTCATCCTTGCATCAATAGACGATCATAGATTGATCCAGAATATGAAATGTGACTTCCCTTCTTTGGCAATTGATATGAGTTCCATATAGAGAAATCCAATCCATGCCAAGAATCACATAAAATTACACTATAGGAAGGATCACAATATTTGCAGGAAGCATTTTCCCACAAACTTCAATCGGAGAAGAATTATAAACTTTTGATGCGACTGTTGTGCCATTAGGGGTTGTCACAGCTAACTCAACATCTAATTGTTGAGGTAATATGGTGATACCCTTAGAAAATTCTTCAGAAATAAAAGAGTGGGTGGATCCCGAATCAAATAAAACATTTGCTACTTTAGAGTGGATGGTAAGTGTACCTTTTACCACATCGTTACCGTACTCCACATCGCTGATAGAAATTGCATGTGACTTTCCTTTTTCTTTAGCCTTAAGAGTTTGTTGACGTCGACCATCATCATCAACCCTTGGATTTGGGCATTGATTGGCATAATGCCCCATCTCCTTGCACTTGAAACATTGAAGTGTAGGAGGTTCATTCTGTGTATCCCTTCCTTTGTTTGCATCATTAGACATCTTCTTCCCATCATCGCGGCATTCAAATGCCCGATGACCTTCCTTTCCACATTTGAAACATTTACTCGTCCCTTTAAGAAAACTCCCTCGATGTTTCTTCCCACACTTTGAGCATAAGGGAAAGCTCATCTTCTTTTCAGTGTGCTCTTTAGATTTTCCTTTGAATTCCATTTTCCTCTTCTTATCAAACCCATATGACTGATGGGTTACTCCAATCTCTATCTCAACTTGGAGAGCACATCGAACGATTTCCTCGTAGCTATTGAAGTCCCTTATGGCTAACGCCCTTCGAAGACTTGGTTTTAAGCCACTAAAGAATCGACCGATCTTAATATCAGGTTGGATAATAATACCAGAAGCGTACCTTGTAAGTCTTGTAAAATTTGCTTCATAGGTACCAACAGATTCATCATCCTTTTTCTTTAGTTCAAGAAACTCCTTCTCCATCTTTGTTCAGAGAATACGAGGGAAGTACTTATTGAAAAATAAGTTCTTGAACTCGTCCCATTCCATGGACTCAATTTCATCTCTTGGCCTCGTATTCTTGATAAGATTCCACCATTTATCAGCATCACCTTCCAAACAATAAACTTATAGGATGACTTTATCATGTTCAGAACATTGAAGAACTGAAAATATCTTTTTAGTAGTACTAATCCATTGTTCAGCAACTAATGGATCAGTAGACCCGCTGAACGAAGGTGGACGCTGCCTCATAAAGGATTCAATAGAATGTTGCTCTTTTCTTTTCTCGTTTGGAAGTCCTGCATGATTCATAGCTTGAGAAAGTTGTGTGAGCATGTCTACAAGATTTTTCATTCCAGCTCCCATAACGTTTGGTTACTCAGGGAGACAATCATTGCATTTCCCGTCGCATTCCGCATTAACACGGTTCCTTCGGGTTCCATCCATTGACTAAAACCACGAAGAATAGTTTGAGCAACACTAATTATAATAGGAAAACCACATAATCAAGAATAAAATTTCACACTTAAGATCTTATCATAGGTTGTTCATGGCCATTTCTTAAAACACTAAGATTGTGTTCTATGCTTAGACTTATCCTTAGGATTTTTACTAAGGCTTTCACATCCTAGTTTCCAAAGGTTGACTATACCTTTCCTTTGATACCAAATATAACGACCCATACTTTACATACATTGTTAATACTTCAAAATTGAAGCATACTTATTACAACATATAACAATACCATGGAAGGACCGTATAGGTATAGTGTCATTATAAACTGGGAAACATAAACAACTGGTTCATAAAGCGTCTACACTGTCTCCCATTTATTTCATCATATCTATAGTCCCTTTTGGAATATCTTACTTAATAACCTTCTTTCTAACCTGGGGAAATAAAACATACAAAAGGGTGATATCAAATGCTCAGTAATGGTAAACAAAAGAAATATTAATCACATCATATATATAATAACATAACTTTTGGAAATCTTAACCTGCAAAAGAGATCATAATTTCATAACATGGGATAAATCATAGTAGTGAAATGTAATCCCAATAATCATAACTTAAAACATGAAACTTTGTGGAATACACACATAATCATAGATAATCATTTCTTATTAGTCAAGTCTCATTTCCAAGACTATCTTCGTGGACAAAGTCCATTTCTGAACCGAGTTCACTTCTCGTTTCAGTCCTGTTTCACTGAACCGGTTTAACCTGCCGTTCCATCCATGTCTATATCATGAGATATAAAATATTTAACCAATTCATTGGAGGGAGATATAGGTCCCACCCATCTCATAATGATACCATTCTTATGTGTGCCACAAAATCATAAACCATACAGCATAGCATAACCCATGTAATAAAAATGGGAATCTTAAACATCGTGATATCATAAAACAATTCATATAAGATAAAGGAATTCATAAAAATAATTCCATCACAACATAATCAAATTAATGTAATAATAGGTATAGAAACATAACCCTTTATTATCTTAGATGGAAAATAATTTTGATAAAACACTTGAACTCCATTCTTGAGGAAAATATCCATTCTACTTCAAAAACACTTTTCCTTTCTTAAAATGGCATAAAATTTTAAACTAAAAGAAGTTGATTAAAAATAAACTTGAAAACTTGTAAAGGAACCTTCTTGGAAATATTTTTTTAAAAATTCATTCATTCCGTATAATTTAAAAAAAACATTCTTCGTACTTTTGTCGGAAAAGTCAAAAAGTACCTCGTAAGAAAAAGGACAAAAGATTCCTTTCATATATTTTACTAAAAACTCACCGAAGGGTAAAATTAGATTTAAAAAATTTTAGGTGGATGGAAATAATATTAAATATTGAGGAAACATGGATGTGGATGATAAAATACACCCCAGTAAATACCAAAGTATAAACAATCTTGGATAAAAATGAGATTGTGATATTTTCCCTTACCTTAGGTCCGATTTGCTTCGTAAGTATCCGAACATCCTGTATAATGATTTAAATAATGTTATTGAATTATTAAATAATCATACTCATTGTTATGATATCATATATGGTCATATTCTTAGCTTATTATTAGTAATATTTCATTGCTACTTGTTATTCGGGTGTTTATTACGTTTTGTTCTTATGAATGTTTTGTCGAATAAATTCTTATTATTATTTTTAGGTTATAGATACCTAATTTCCAGAATGTTATTAGTGTAATTTATATCATATTTATTCACTCAATTCATTTATGTAATTATTATGCAATGAAAAGCATGTAGAATGAGTCGCATCACATCGTGGAGACGGTATTCCGTACGTACGCACGAGCGATGATATCATTCCCATGATCATGGAATTATATTGGAGTGTATGTATACTATTTCAGAAACAATATCACTTTAATATAATCACATATAGTTATTATTTACACCATTATACCCATCCAAGTAAGGTGGTCATGGAAAATAGAATACACCACGGTGTGGAGACGGTATTCTGTACGTATGCACGTGCGGTGATTTCGTTCTCCGTAGGATAGATAGATGGTGAAATAGGGCTGTTTCATACTTATAATAACATATCCTTATATGAGTGATACTGATTTTATTACTTCATAATGAAACAACTAAAGAAGAAGAAGTGGAAGAATAAATAAAGTTGAAAGAATTGGTAACGGACATTAACTCTTCTTTGAAGCGCCTCTTTGAGATCTCCTTTTAGGGCACTAAAATTGGTCTTTGAAGAAGACCATGAACTCTAGGATATCTCTGGGGAAGTGGAGAGAAGAAATTGTCCGGGGTTGGCCGAGCTTGAAGGCTCAAAGTGGTGTGAGGAAGAGGGGGAGGAGGTTCCCTTTTATAAGGGAGGAGAGGGGCTCCTTTGGAAAAACTAAAAATATTATTTTGTTATAAAGACAAATTCGGTTTTAAATAGCTCCAAATTGATTTATTTCTAAGATAAGGTGGGGATGGGTCAAACTCCTCTCATCAAATAGAATTTAGACAAGTTTAGGTTCCTATTTTAACCTTATCATTTATATTTAACTTTAAGTTAGATAATTTTACTTTTACTGTGTCTTTTTGTGTTCTTACACTATAAGGTTAATAAACTTACTATAACAAGCCAAACGAACCCCAAGTTGTTTATTATTAATATATATAACCTTATATAAGTCATTTGGCCGAACCTTATATTTTTAGGAATAAAATAACCATTAATAATATAATATTTGTTTTAAAAACTATTTTATGTCAATTTTGACACTATTTAGTAATTGATTTTTTTGAAACTCATAACAGAATGATTAGTTCAAAAAAAGTTAATTAAATCAATACTAACATGTCATATTAACCTATAAAATTAGTGGAATTCATAAAAAGTCTCAAATTACATTTATTTGGGTATTTATAACATCAATTATTTCAATATTTCATTAATAGGATAATTACTGCATCATCTTTGTGTCATAAATAAATTAAATTATTTAATGTCTAAAAATTAAAAATAAAATACCATTATGTAGGAAATATTTTTATCTTTCTAATTAATATTTATAGTCTAATTTATATTATGCATAAACCCATATTAAACATTATTTAGTTATTAAACTTTGATTTTAACTATTTTAACCCTTCTTTAAATAAATTAATAATAAATGTTCTAATCTAATCCAAGTGGGCCTAAATGGTCATATTTTATTCCTAAAATTGTTTTTGGTCGAATTACACTTATCTAATAGAATTAGGACATGTATTAGGGTAATAATAATATCATTTTTACCCTTAATTACCCTATTTACTTTTAACCGTGGTAAATAAAAGTAAAAAATTACTATTCACTAAAAATTATTTTCATCTCATTGAACTACATTTTACTTACTGACATCAACCGTGTCTCTTGGATTTTCGAAATTCCACTCATAGAAGCGGTAAAATTAAGTTTTATGAAAAATTTAGTTTTTTTATCTACCACTTAGTGGTTTCACTATTCATCAAAAATTGAAAGTTTTCAGAAAAATACCAAAATTTCACCCTAGGCTAATTTCGATATTCTGAATCCAAAAATGAAGTTCATTTTGAAAAATAAAATTTACAAAATTTCAAAAAGTGGTTATTACTATTCATAACGGTTAGTTTTAATAATATTTTAATAGCATATCGTTGTTTAGTGAAACTCAGTATTGCGTACGACGCAAGCTATCGAGGATGGTCGCGGTTGCGTGTAAAGAAAGCCAAGCTAGTGTTGTGTGTAGTGAAATATTCCTTTGATGATTTATATAACATAAAAACAAAATATTTCTCATAAAAGTCACGGGTGTTACAAAGGAAGATCTATTCATAACCCCAATTCATCAAAATTTTGTAAAGGGTTAACCGATGTGTAGGTTTTTAGGTAGGATTCATTATATAATTCCTTTTATTTGATATTATATTAATTATTGAGATTTAAGAATAAGTTTTATTACTTATAAAACATACATATGATTTATTTACAGCAATTCTATTGAATATTTCTACGATTTGTTTGTCCAACTCTTGTTATGTTAAGGGGGTTTCTATGAAGTCCTTATGTAGAATTATTATCAATTGATTTTATACACTAATGGTGTTTGGAATATTATTTAGAGACTTATATTACCTAAAATGAATTTATAAATGATGTTTTAATTCCATATTGATTTTTATAATGGAAATTCCAATAATATTTAAAGTATTAGTTTCCAAAAGTTACTTTTTATACATGACAAGTGTTATATGAAATTTATATGAGGATTATAGTGATTCATTTGAGTCTATAAATGATGTTTAACTTTCTATAGAAGATTTTATTTATATTTAAATTGAGTTATTTTTCATAAGGAATGGTTAAAATTATTAATATTATTATTATTATTATTATTATTATTATTTCTAACTTGATTCTCCTTTTTTATTTTAGTTATAAATGATGGAATTTTTGACATTGACTATTATGTTGTAGATTTGATAAGAGGGGTTGTTACTTTGATTTTATTAGGTTAAAATGGGAACCTTGGGTAATCACATGGGTAACTGGGATAAGTTCTCCAATATCTTAGAATACACATTTTCTATCATCCCTTAGTGAAGTTCATGTCTTGGATAATGGGTTGTATCTCATAAATTACAAGAGTGTAAGTCAGGGTCTATGTCTGGTAGGATCACGTCTTAGGACTGCAGGTGGATCCATGTTTAATAAGGGATTATTTTATCCCATTAGACTCAAGGATGACATCCCATGTTTCAATTCATTTCATAATGTGATTTACTCTATGTATCATCTTACTTGATGTTGTGATTTATTTTATAAAGTGAGTAATTTTTGTTATGACTCATCTTATTCTTGACATAATTTGAAAATTTTGGGTACTTGATAATTTATTTCATGTTTTTTTCTCTCTTTATAAAATAAAATTATTTTAAAATAAAAGGAAACATGATTGATTTTTCTAATTATTTAAAAGAAAAAAAATTATTTTTCCAAAATGTATTTCAAACTAGTATGTTGAGAAAATCATCTAAAAATAATTACATAGATTCTTGGTGGTATCCCACTAGGAAACCTACATAAAAATCTTGGTGTGAATTCAATTTCATTTCCTCTTTATTTTATTACTGGTGTGATTGTTGATATCATTCCTATGGTGTGTACTATGGGCTCAGATATAACACTATAGAGGTGGTGAAATAAAATTTCGATATTGAGTAAAATGGAGATGGTTGGGACATTTTTCTCATTTGTGTTTAGTAGGGTTTTGTTTCCATGTAGACTTTGATTTAAAACTCCATTTATATACTATATAATGTATAATTTTATGTTTTTTTAATTTTTACTATTTAGTTTCATTTAATATTTATTGTATTTATAAAGGGAAAATAATTACCATTGTACTTGAGTGATAATCATTATCACTTGTGTCAGACTAGGGTGGTTAGAAATTCACCTTAGGCCTGAGGTATGTCAGCTTAGGTATGATGGCCTGGTTACTAGGATTGTATGATACAAAATGGTATCAAAGTGTGAGTGGGAAGTTGGTTTGTAGGTACTGGTAGGATCATTAGAAATTTGGAATTAATATATCAATGTATATGATCAACCCATTTATAGGGGAAACTAATGTTACCACGGGATGTATGAGATTGAGTAGTGCCCATAAACCCTTTTAAGGTTGGAATTTTATCTTATGTTATTATGATGAGGTGTCTTGGGCACTGTTTTCTAAGGCTAAAATTTTTATTTTCAGTTTTATAAATCATTATTTTCTTCAATTTAATTATATTAATCATATAAATATTTAATTTTTCCCCCAAAATGGTTATTAGTGGTTCTCTAATTGATTTAAACATCCTTTAATGTCTTTTGATAGGATTTTATTTCTAGTTCCAATATGTATGTGATTGATTACCAATTTTTTTGAGTGATGAAGGAAGATATGATTATATATGATTTTGTATTAGTGTTTTGTAAAATATGGAATTATTACTATTTTAATAATTTTTTTAAATTTAAAAATAAAGTGTATTTTATTGATAATAAATGAGATAATCAAAATTTTAAAGAGAATTTAGATTTATAAATTGTTCTTATAATTTTTATGATGAAATGAAAATGATTTTCAATTTATTATAAGTTTTTCTTAATGAATCTTAATTTTCAGGATATTTTTTAAATGATATCATATTTATAAAGTTGATAATGAAAAGTAATTAGTATTAGTTTTTGAAAAAAGTTTGGAAATAAGAGGGGTTTTAAATATTTTTGACCCTTTTGATAAATTGAGAAGTTTAAAACTTGTTTGAATCGCATCTATTTATAATTTTTATAGTTTGGAATGTTCTATATGTAGTGTCTTGACTTATAAAGTTTATTTTATTTGAATTTAATTGTTTTGGTAAGTTTATTTCTTATGGTAGGATGCCATAAAATGGAATGGGGCTTGCATCAATTCAAAAGTCACTAAATAAATTTCATAGTTAAGGATAAATGGATTATTTTAGTGGAAATATAACTAAAAATGGATTACCATATTTTTTTTTCAGATTAATGTTTATTTAAAATAATTTTTGATACACCTAAATGTATGGAGTTGTAGCTAGTGATAAGTGGGATATTTATGAAACCACTAACAGTTTTTTCTCAAAGGTATTTTGAGTAAATATAAGATTGGGTGTTTTGTTATTCTCCTATAAATTATGACTTTGTTTGATTTAATATATATTATAATGGATTTGAGAGATATTTTGATTTATTAGTATTTAAAATTATCTTTCTCATATATCAATTTTGGTATTCTGAAATGAAGGTATTGAGTACACCTATTTTATAATGTG
Source organism: Viscum album (assembly GCA_963277665.1). Taxonomy (NCBI): domain Eukaryota; kingdom Viridiplantae; phylum Streptophyta; class Magnoliopsida; order Santalales; family Viscaceae; genus Viscum; species Viscum album. The sequence continues at coordinate 1,882,228,084 of OY728161.1, forward strand.
TTTTTATAAATTCATTGATGATTTATATAGTTATCATTTGAAATAACTAGTTATTTTTAATGGATATGGAGAGGTTATTTTATGAATTGGTTTTCCTATGATTTTTTGGGTATTCAAAAAGGGGTGTGATTATCTCTTTGATTATATTTTCAAAATAAATATTTGGTAATTTAGTATAATATGTGACTTTATAGTGAGGATGAGAAATGATTTATGTGTGCTTAGTTTGATTTTATATGTCTCTATTTCAAACCATGTTTATGTTAATTTTGGATGGTATCAGAAAATGAAAATTGGAAGGGATTTGTGTGCTCAATCACACTTACTTTATACTGATGATATCTTACATTTTGGGAAGGTGAAAAAAGGTACCATATCCTGTATTAAAGGAATTTTCTCACATTACGAAGAGGTCGCAGGTCAGGTAATTAATTTGGGAAAATATTCTGTGTTTTTAGTGAAAGAGATATTATATCAAGGCAAAATAGAATAGCGATGAAGTTGGGGGTTAAAAGAGGATCTCTACCATTTACATACCTTAGTGTACCACTTTTTTGGGGTAGAGTAAAAATATGCCATTTAGAAAATATTGCGTTGAAAATCACCAATCAATTGGAAAGCTAGAAAGGAAAAAATACGTCTCAAGCAGGGAGCATATATTTGGTAAATTCATTGATTACTTCAATGTTTGTTTATTCCTTTTCTCTATATAAGTGGCCCAGATATCTGATTAAGGAGTTAAGTGGAATAATTAGAAACGTCATTTTTACTATCTCAATTAATGAGAAGAAACTAGTTATAGTTTCCTAGAAGGACTGTATCAAACCAGTACCAATGGGAGGGCTGGGAATTAAAGACATCAGGCTCTTCAATGAAACTCTAATTTAAAAGTTCACCTAGAAACTTCTTTCAAGTTCTGACCCCTCTGTGGATTTTATGACAATTAGATTTATTGGAAAATTACAGAATGGATATGTCAATTATATTAGATCCTCTGTCTGGATTGCTCTAAAACAAGAATATTCTGGTCTTATGGCTTTCTTGAAATGGATGGTCTGTAAGCAGTCCAACTTGAATTGTTGGACCACCACCTAGTTGTCCCGACCCATATTTCATGAGATTTTCATTCCATCATCTCTTAAACTCAAATCAATTGCTGAATTTTGTGAATATCTAGATCTTAAGGAAATCCTTCCCAGCCACCTGTGAATGGAAGTCATGAGTTACTGATTTAACAAGTGTGATGTTATGGTGTGGATGCCCAACCTGAATGGAATTTTCTCCACAAAGGAATGTTACAATTCTCTTTATGGTGAATCTATGCATCCCCCAAGTTTTGAATAAACCTTTTATTACCCATTCCCGATCTCTTCTTATCTAGAAAATTTGGATAAATAGGTTACCAATACAGGCTTTGCTGCAACGTATTGGGTTGTATCTCGCCCCAGTCTTTTATTTATGCTTGGAAGAAGATGAAATAGTCTCCCACATATTTGTTTCTTTAAAACTTGATAGAAGGATCTGGACTTACATGCAAGATATCTTTCACTGCGGACTTCCCTTACAATCAGTTGATGGTTTACTGTAGGCCATTTGCAAGGCTGATCTTAGTGAGCAAGTTCATTCTCTTCTGTTGGCAGCATCTACAGCTGTTCTTGACTTCATCTGGAAGTCAAGAAATGTCCTCCTATTCAAAAACATAAAGCGTCTATTTCATACTGGTGTCTTAGTGGTGCATTGTGCTATCCTCACAACCTCTAATATCCAAACTAGTTCTATAATAAATGATGTTTCTGATCTTGTATTTTTGAGATCTCTTGGTATTAATGGCAGGCCGAAAAATCCAATGATGGTGAAATATATCCGTTGGATACCGCCTCTTCCATGGTGGATAAAGGTTAATATTGATGGGGTTGCCTCTGGTGCTACAGGGCCCTCTGGATGTGGTGGTGTATTCCGTACCTCTAGGGGGTTCGTTAAATGCTGCTTCTTTTATTTTATTAGAATTGGGTTCTCTATTGAAGCAGAGGTATGGGCTATGATTAAACCAATCAGGTATGCTGTCCATTTTGGTTGGCGTGATTTATAGATAGAGTCAGATTCATCTGTTTCATTTCAAATTTTAAAAGGTCGATCAAGGAATGTGCCATGGAGGACTCTTCTGGTCTATACTGGCTACCTTCATCTTCTAAACTTTCTCTCCCTTGATGTCACGCATGTTTACTATGAATCCAATCAAGTGGCCAATGCTCTTGTGAAAAGGGAAATTCTTGATGTCACCTCCCATTGGTCCTTTATGTCACCTGATTACTGTAATAGTCTTGTTCATGCTGATTATTTTGGTCAGGTTTACACTCATCTTTGTAGAGCAACTCTGTGATGTCTTGTCATGTACTTTATAATTTTTATTTGATTTCCCTTGGATCAGGCTTTCCTGACTCCTAACTGTCTTACTATTTCAAACCATGTCTTTATTATGAAATGTTTTTAAGCCAGTATTCATTCATGTTGATTGAAATATAATATAATAAGGTAGTTTAAGTGATTTTAAAATCATTTATTCCTTATTCACTAGTTACAAGTTAATTTATAAATGAAGTTATATGTTTCTCACGTAAAAATATTTGTTTATTATTTTCAAGTAAGGTGTTATCTTAAAAAATAGATACCTTTGGGGGAAATGGTTAAAAAATTAATTAAAATATATGGTTCTAAATATATATAGTGTATTATTTTTTTAATTAAATATAAGAGTATATTGATTTTTGGGTAGTGTTTGGTTGTTTTTTCTTGGAATGAAAGGTTTTTAGGCCTTTGAAAAATTGAGATCTCATTATTTTGGGAAAGTTATTGAATTAAAATTGATTCCGAGCTCAAGTTATTTGAGATGTTTCTTTAATTTTAATCTTTTTTGTTAAATTATATTTTCTCACTCTTGAACTAATTGAATCCTAAAGTACTATTTGGGTGGATTAATATTTCTAAAATTTTGATTCCATGGTCTTGGATTATTGGAAATCCCTTAATTTGAGTTTTTATATTAATTTTAATTTTTTTATTTCATATAAAATGGATTAGAATATTTATTTGTTGTCTTGATTTTTTAGTAAGGGATTTGTGACTATTCTTGAACTTTTAAATACATAAGGCATTTTTTTTGTTTATGTAGTTTAAAGTGACATTTTTATAAAGTTATGACTTTGAAATTTTTATTATCTTGAGTGAGTATAGTGTATTTATAAGGTTTTATATTTTGATAAAGTTTTTAGGTTATTATTTAATTTATAAAAGTGTTTTTATTTTGACATTGATTTCCATTATGTTCAATATATATTTCAAATTAATCCATTCTTAGGATGATGTGTCTATGTTAAAAGTGCTTATTTTAATTGTCATGATGATATTTGAAGAGAACATGTCAGTTATACTATTACATAGATTAAAAAATTATAATTTAAGTTTTAACCATGTGTAATATAGATCCATTGGCATGATGGGTTATGGTTTGATTGGGTTTTGGTGTGAATTTTGAATTTTTCATATTGAGTTGTGACATTTTCATAAAATTGAGGATATGTTTATAAAGATATAAGTGGTGGAATGGATTATACCCATTAAAAATTTCTTATAGAATCTATGTAAAATCACTAATATGTGGTTTTTATTACCTAGAATGTGTCTAGATAGTTTTAGGTTAAAATTATGATGGATGGGTATCAAACCATTTTTTAAGGGTGTATGTTTTTAGAGGAATTATGTATGATTTGGACTGTGTATGGTTCTTAGGAAAACCATGCATATTTGGAAAGAAAAAATATATATTTTACACACCATTTGGTAAAGTATGAAACAAAACTGTACATGCAAAAAACTTCTCTAGAATCACTTGAATAGTTAGTGCACTATTTTTGTAAACCGTGCATGTTGAAACCACATTTTAAATCTTCTTGCATGGTTAGTGAACAGTGTGGTAATATTGAACACTAACATGAATAATGTAATGTTAAAAAAACCACATCTTTATTTCTACTTTGACCATATAAAACCCATATATAGATTTTTTATTTCTCTTAGACATCTAAATTCTCCAAAAGAAGTTGAAAAAAGAAGTTCAACTTCAAGAAACCATCACTTTTGATCCAGGTGTCTATTTGGGCTCTAAAAGCCATTACATTGAAGCTTGCAATGAGAATTTTTCCACTTATTATAGTGGTAAAATAGTATATAGTTTTACATTGGTCAAAAGAGTTTTAAAATACCTCAAATTATTAGTCATAATCTAGGTGATCCAATTTTCCATATTCAATGAGAATTTTATAGTAGTGAAATATAGCCTTTTATTTTGGATTTTATATTTGTTTCTTATTAAAACATTGGTTTTTATAAAACCATTGGGGTTATATAATTTAAATAAGTTTTCTTAAATGAAATATATTGTGTAAATAAGGTAATTTTTTAAAATTATATGGATATATTTTATAAAAAAAAGCAGTTTTTAGGAAAATAGAGTTACAAATTTTTATCACTTGTTAGATATAGAATAAAATATGAATTAGATGATAGAACAACAATTTTAGTGGATGAAAAATATAGTAATATTTTATACTTTGGAGTAACTATAAGGAAATGAGATTATAAAGATTTTATTTTTTAATCGGTGCATTTTTTATAAATGTGAAGGGAATTGTGTTATATAATAGTAATTTTCTAATTGATAATCCCTACCCTATTCAAATTGAATTAAAACTTCATTAATACAATATCTTTGAAAAATTAATTTATTCCTGTTTAAAAGTTTTCAAAATTAATACATTTAAGATTTCTTAAATGGAATTATGTTTTCAAATTGGTGGTTCTTTATATATTTATACAAAGCCTTATTTTCTATTAAAAATGAAGGATAATTTCTTGGAGTGGAAAGAATTATAATAGGGATAATTGTGATGACCCCACTTTTTATTTTTCAATGAATAATAATAATAATAATAATAATAATAATAATAATAATTTTAGATTTTAAAATAATATAAGTTTGATTTTTTTAAATTTGAAAAGATACATGGCTAGTAAGCATAATTAGGGAAATCATGTAGAGTAACCATGCATAATTTTAAATTTAGGAAAATGTATATATCATGGTTTTAACGTGGTTTAGGTAATTCTGAAATCTAACCATTAAACCCTACTAATTGACTTGATTTTTTTTTCATGTCTTGACTTCTTTAGACACTTTGTAATTGATTCATGGACTTAATCTATAATTTTATTTATTTTATGTTATGGTGAGATGTTATTTTAATTGTTAAAAAAATCTATAAAATTTACACTTATATGAAATTAATTGTCATAATATTATGGTTGATGTTTCATGAGGGATATGGGTGCTATTAAAAAATATTATTATTAATATTATAATTATTATAAGTCAATATTATATGAAAGAGAAGAGAACCATCCCCCAATAATTTTGATCATGGAGCTCAACACCAAGTGGGGTGGGTTTCCTCTTCCCTCTCCTCTCATCTACCATTATTTACAAGTACACTATAGGAAATCTTAGGAAAGTTTTTCTCCCACATTCATTTCCACTACTTTATTATTTTCTTCTTCTCATACCTTATCTTGAACTAGGGTTCATGTATAGTGGGTTTTTTTCCATGTTAAGGAAAAAATTCAAAATATCATAGGTATTTCGACATAGAAAGGAAAGAAACTCCATTCCCTTCCTTGATTCATCAAAGTTTAATGAAGGAATCTCCACTACAATGGTTTTCATGTTGGTGTCTCTCTATAATTCCTTTTATTTGATATTATATTGATTCTTATGCTTTTTAAATGAGTTTACCTATTTATAAAACATATCTATGAGTTATTTATAGTTGTTATAATAAATATTTATATGATTTATTTGTCCAAATATTATTATTACAAGGGGGTTTCTATATAATCCTTGTGTAAAATTCTGAGTAAGTGATTTTATGTACTCATGATGTTTGAAAAAAATGATTTAGAAACTTATATTATCCTAAATTAATTTATAAAATATTTTTTAAATGATTATTGGCTTTTATAAATGTAATTATAACAGTATACAATGAATTTCTTTTCAAAAACTAGTTTTTTATGCATGAATTATTTTTGATGAAATTACCTTAAGGATTGTGTTGATTCATTTGAGTTTGTGAATGATGTTAAAATTTCTATAAAATATTTTATTGGGATTTACATTGAGTTATGTTTCATAATGGTGTGGTTGGAATGTTTGATATTACTATTATTTCTTCCTTGATTCCCCTTTTATAATGTTTTTGTAAATTATGTAATTTTTAACATTGATTATTATTTTTCAGATTTGATAAGAGGGTTTATTAATTTGATTATATTATAATCACATGGGAACCATGGTTAGAAACATTGGTAAATGGGATGAGTGCTTCACTAGATTAAAATATTTATTGGCTAACATATCCTAGTGAAGTTCATGCCCTAGATAGGGGATGTCACTTAGCAAGGACAAGAGGATAAGTTAGGGTCTGTGTTGGATAAGATCACATCATAGGCTTATAGGTGGATCAATGTTCAAGAGGTACTATTTTTTCCTATTATACTCTTGATTGATATACTATTTTTTTGATTCACTCCATGATGTTATCTACTCTATGTTTCATCTTACTTGATATTGTGCTTTATTTCATAATGTGAATAATTTATATTATTCCACATCTTATGTTTGACATAATCTGACACCTTTCGGTAATTTATTATTTATATAATGTTTTTTCACTCTTTCTAAAATGAAATGGTTTTGAAATAAAAGGAGACATGACTGTTCTTACATGTTATATAAAATAAAAAAATTATTTTTCCTAAATTTATTTCAAAATAACATGTTGAGACAATGATCTAAAAATAATTAAATAGATTTTTGGTGGTATCTTACTAGAAATTGTCCCACTCCCTACAAACACAACATGGTGTGTATGCAGTTTTATTTACTCTTAGTTTTCATATTGGTGTTATTGATGAAATCATTCCTTTAGTGTGGACCATGGGATTAGATGTATAAGGAGGTGGTGACATACTATGTTGACCAAGAGTCATATGGTGGTAGTTGGGCCTTTTATTTCATTTATGTTGAGTTGGGTATTGTAACCATGTATGATTTTCTTTATATATCAATTTTTATACTGTATAATGTATAATTTGAAGTTTGGTTTTGTTGATGCATACTATTTAGTTTCACCTACTATTTATTGTATTTATAAATTTTAAATCACTAACATTATACTCAGGTGACACCACTTAGCACTTATTCTATTATAGGGTGATCAAAAATGTACCGTAGGTATATAACATGCTAGTTCAAGTCTGATAGCCCAGTTCCTGGTCTAGTATGTTACAAAAGGGAAATTTTTATACTGAATTAAATTTTTTATGATACCTAAAAGAGTTTTAGAAACTCCATGGGAAGTCAATGTTAGGTATCAATGTTATAGAGACACACTCTATGATTTTTACTGGTATATGATACCAAATGTAAAATTTAAAAATATTTTAAATATATATAAGTTCATAATCAAGGTAATAATTGATAAAGATTATATTTTTCCATAAAATATATAATAAAATGTTGCTATTATTAATATTTTTAATATAAATAAATATTTCAATCCTAGATGGAACTAAATAAAGGATTAGCATTCTTATTTAATTTATATCATATGATAATGAAGTTTTCTTTGTTAAATTTTTTTATTATGAACAATATGATAAAATATTTTTATTACACATGGTTTATGATTCATCATATTCAATATTATTTTTTGAAAAACTAGAAAAATGATAATTTTTTTGGGATAAAAGTGTTTTATCCATGAAATTTATTAAAATATGAAAAAAGAGATCCCACCACCCATCAATGGAATATTTTAAAGAATAAAATTTTATTTTTAGAATATTTCTATAAAATCATAGAAAACAATATTAAATATAGCCATTAATAACTTATTTGTTTAATTTTATCACTAATGAAAATAAGTGTTTTTCCCAAACACAATGGAATTTGTGTATCTTAGCATGATGTTCTGTACATAATAGAGTTTGTAAGAGGATAGTAGGAGTATGTTTGGAAATTGAAATGTTTAATTTATAAAAAATAAATGATTACACTTTCAAAAATTCAAATCAAATGTCACTTTAAACCTTTAGTGTGTTTAGGGTATGTTGGGAATGAAAAATAATTTAAAGAGATACATTTTGTTAACACGATGATCTCAAAGAATTTTTTGGGAAAGAGTTTCAAAAGATGATGACGATGAACTTATAAAGAGTTCTATGTTGACAAAAAAGTTACTAAAATTGTAGAATTATATGTTATGAAGTAAATGATTTTGAATACTAGTTCAAAATTTTAAACATTAGAAATATTATTCATTGTCTCATAATTATTCAAAATGTATTTCTTTATAAGTGTTATCCATAAAAGTGTTTACAATATGAATTTTATTAGATGGTTATATAGAGGTGTGGAAAGAATTAAATTCAGATGTATTAAGTTTAATAACACTTACAATATAGAAAAAATAAGTCCTTATGATAGTATTTCATATAAGATATGATATTAATGATTATATATGGTTTTGTTTATATATTATTAAAAGAGTAATATAATAAAATGAATCATGTTATACACATGTAATCTCTAATTTATTTTGCATTCATATTGGATGCATCTAATATATGAAGTGAATAATAATTATCCACCTAAAGTATAACTTTAATCTAGCTCTAATAAATGTCGTTCATGAAGTATTATAGATTTTTATGAAATATTAAGGTTAACATGATTAGGATTTCTTATTGAGATAAAAAATATTCCCATGAGGCACAAAATGAGTTTTGTGTGATGGGTGGACTAAAAATAATACCATATAGAGTTTTATACATGATGTGTTTAATATAACGGGGGATCATGTTTCATTTTTCCATGTCCCTATTAATTGATTTTAGACTAGATGACTAGAATGAGAACATTCATACTTGGATAATTTTCTTATTATAGCTTTGAAACTAAACTAATCAGGGGGTTGTTGGGTATGTTTTTAACCATGTCATTGGTTATGTTTAATCAAGTTATGTTTTTTATTCTTGTATAATGAGTATTACATTAAGGCCCTGGATTTATATAAGCCATAGGAGTGTAAAACCATACCTAGAGAATTGAAATTTGTTATAATTATATATTAGGTGGGGGCATGTGATGTGATCACCCATCAAGATAAATGAAATGTGATGTGGTCATCTATCTAGTTAGTCTATATTTAGAGAATCAATAATATGTGAGTAGCTATATAACATTGACATACACTTTTTCTTATGGTTAATAAATTTCTTATATAATGGGATTATATAAAAATTCAGGCTTATATATGATACAATGGGTGGATATTTGTATTGAGATACACATGTTTGATAGAGATCTTTCTATATCCATTTAAATCTTGAGTAAAACTGATGCTTTGAAAAAGGCCAATCATTTCTTATATTTTTGAATATGGTAATTCATATTTCTTTTTAATTATACAAATTCCCATGGAGTCGTAATTAAGGTTGATTGAATGAGAATTTAGTTCTATAAAACTTAGAGAGCTACTCTAAAAGTGTATTAGAGTTTATTTAAAATTATTTTTTGATGGATATTCACAAATTATTTCATAATATATGATACAAGGTGAACAAGATGATAGATTTTTTAAAAATATTTTTGAAAATATCCAATATAAGTTTTGGATATGATTTCATATGTTATTGTATATGATATAATATAAGGTGAAATGACACAAAGTCTATGAGGAATTAGTGAAAGTGGGAGATTAATGGATATATGACCTAAATATGAATAAATATATGTTGTTTTTAGTCTATATTGTATTATATGAAACAGGGACACCATATGGTATGATATCCATGAATCCAAGGAATATAAAATCCCTTGGCGTGGGTATATCATAAGGATATAGTGATATCATGCCACTTACTAAGAATTTTGTACTATATGATAGGTTTATATCATCAGAAAATATTATAAATGTTATGATATGATGAATCATATTATAATATTCATATGGAATACTAAAATTGAAATGGCAGATAGAAATTTAGTGTTAATGTTTGGTTTCTATGGCATATCATTTATTGTAAACGTTTCATATGATGAATCAAATGAAGAATAAAATTCATTTAAATGTTAAATTCATGTATGAGGGTTACAAACCATTTATAATCACATTCCATTTACTCATACATTACAAATATATGAGTAAATGAATAAAAGTTTCAAAGAGAATCCCCAAGGCCTATATAAATATGCAAACATTAGCGGCACTTATCAATTATCCTTGAATATATATTCTACTTATTCCATTGATACTGGGAGATGCAAGTATATCATGTCCTTAAGGAGGATCCTATACAAGCATCAAGTGATCAATTAGCTAGTGGATTCACATAGGAGGAGAGAGTTATTTGGATTATTCTCAGTTATCTTGATAAAGCATGTGGTTGAAGATGAGATATTTAACTAACATCAATTTAAGGTATGCATGTTATTCATTGTATAGTATACATGGTTTTAGTTTCATAGTATAAAAATTCTTCGTTTAAGGATTTTCTTTCAACTTATACTGCTTGAATAAGTGCCATTCAATATTAATAAACCCAATAAAAACAAATCCCAAGGCATCAATACTAACTCCAAATGATCACCACATCACAAAATAGTAAGGTCCAAACCGATCACTAATTATGTCTTAAATATATATAAAAATAGTATATAAAAGTAGAAGTGAGTATAAAAGTATACTCAACAGGTTCCTCACCCAAAAATCTCATGCTAATGTGGAAGAAAAATAATGAAGACTCTGTGAATAAACAATGAAACTAAGTGGTTACCTATCCCAGACCAACTACCATCCCATATCAACAAAGGATCGCTCACCAAATCCATATACAAGTAGAATAATTTAACATCATGAATGTATATCATGTCACTATCCACCTTATACAAGATGAGGTAAGGGGAAACAAAGTGTTGCACCCTTCCTTCTTCAAGTTGAAGGAGAGACAATGACACCCAAGTCCTGCCTTCAATATGCCCTGAAGTGATGACTAGCACCAAGGGTATATAATTTCACACAAAAATGGAAGGAATTACACTTTTTAATGAAAACAATATAGTGAGATAAGACAATAAAAATCCCAAAAAACACCAAAAATTTATTTAAAGGAAACCAGAATCCAACCCATGAATGATTTAAATGTAAATTGTGAAAAAAGTAAAACCAAAGAACCAAAGAAAGTACCAAAATAAAGAGAATAAGAAGCAACACAACAAATATCCCGACACCTGAGCTAGTAAAGTCCCAAAAAGTCCTCAAATTCCTCCTAGAAACCTAAAAAAAGTTTTATAATATAGGGTGAGCATACAAGTATACCCAGTAGGGGGACTAAAGTCACTCGCGCACCAGTGGGAGAAGAATACTAATGGCCCGATGAAAACAATAGAACACAACCACACCTACCAAGGAAAAATACTAACCTTCCCAACCTCACTAAGTCATAGTCACAAAAGTAAAGTAAGGTAATAATATAATCACATCAATGATTTGGGAACCCCACACCACTTTTCCCATTGGTTAACTGCTCATTCCTAACGATTAACATCATGATGCTACCACCCTTCCCCAAATGTAGTCCCACTGCACATCAGCATGCACACACCTAGGCCAAAAACCACACATACTCTAACCATAGACACCTAGCTCACAGCAACCACACCTCTCTCCCGAAAACACACGTGCCTCATCCTGAAGAAATTTGGGAAACAAACCTAGACCACAGACACTTAGTCCCCTCATTCACAACAAAACCTACCCAGAGGATCTTGGGATAATATTAAACCTGAATCCATTACATAAATCCAAAATATGCTCAAACTGTAAGAACCTGGAAGGGGGTTCAAGGAAGAAATTCAATAACCATCCATCCATCCTCCCATTGGGATGCTGGGAAAGAAACCCTCCCCCATGAAATGGGGGTGTTCGGAAAATAATTCTCAATAAGGGTGAGGTGCGTATTGAAAATCACAAGAAACTATAATTTATACATATAAGTAAATAATCACTCAGCCCAAACTATGGGTTTCAAACAAAAAAACATACCACATAGAACCACCTTTGCTGCTACCCCTATATGAAAAACCACACAATAACCACAACCGAAGCATAAACCCAACCCACTTTTGTTTTAATCACTGGTCATTATTTATTAATGATTTAACTGTAATTAATTATAGAACTACCCTGGAAATAACTATCCACAACCCTTCTCCAAAAAACAATCAAGTCAACCAACATTCCCACTGCACAAACAACACATAAACACATGATAGTCCCACTGCACAGTGTCGCTCAATGAAAAAAAACAAAGTAAATACCACTGCCTAAAACTTCATCCATTCCAAAATCAATCAATCTCTTAACCTGAGATCCCATCACACCTCCTTTACCACCCCATACAAAAATCCCACAACAAAACACCACCAAAAAATTTCCCCATTTCACAAACAGGCCATAACCCAAACACAGGGCCATTCCCTTTGTCCACCCATGTACTCGTAACAAGGCTACCAAAAACAAATTCACACAACCCCCATGAAGTAAAAAACCCAACCTAACACAGCACAAAACACCACCATTAATCCAATCATATTCAAATTTAGCAATATGGGTTCTTTAATTCCACTTTAAATAATAGGGGTGATCACAGAACATGTTTGATCCTGGGGAATCCATTTATTTAACCAAGTGTACATGATTAAATGGATTGATATTTGTGATTATTCCTAGAGTATCAATAGCAAGAACAAGAACATCACTAGTGAACAAGAAAAGTCCACCAAAAACAATGATTTTCAGAAGGCCTTATAGCCAAAACAATTTATAATAGGAAAACAAGGATAATAAAATAAAACAGCGCTCAACATTCATTCATCTTCAATCCACTTCCTGTTATCATAACAGGTCATGTTATCTTATTTATCATCACCTCCCCACTTATTTATTACTCCTATTAAAGAAGTAATTCATCCATTCTATCCTAGGAATCATTAATACACCCACCCCACATGATACACAATTAAATATAGATGAAGATAAATCACTACTTGGAATAACAGATGATCAAATTTACTCCTTGCTCTAAGAAAAGGGGGTCACGTGAGCAGTAGGAAAATCCAAGGAAAACTGAACAGGAGATGGATAGAGCATAGGCTCACGACTCTTTTGGAAAGAAAATTTCTCCATTCACTAATAGAAAAGCAAAGAGAGGACCTTGACTTTTAAAAAAATCAATATCCTATATCAATTGAAGAAAATGGTTCTAAAGGCCATTAAAGTAAGATCATGGCCAATATCACATGGTTTGACTATTTCAAAGTTCTTCAAGTGTTAGGATATTAAAGATATAATTAATATCCTTTGAAATTACCTTATAAATTCCCAAAAAAGGCTTCAAACTCATTTTACATCAAATAAAATGTAAGAGGGGAGAAACTGGAAAAACTGGGAAAAATTAGAAATGTTGCTGATGATGATGTTGACACTGATATTGATGCTAACACTAACACCGATGTCAAAACTGACACTAACTATGATGCCAATTCCAACACCGACACTGATGCTAATGCCAACACTGACACCGACACTGACACTGACACTGACACTAACACTGACACTGACACTGAAAATATAAAAGGACACACCGACACCGACAGTTCAAAATGATACACAGACACTGACAGTTCAAAAGGAAATGTTGACACTGACAGTTCAAAACAACACGCCGACACTGACAGTTAAAAACAATATACCGATATTGACAGTTTAAAATGAAACACCGACACCGACAGTTCAAAATGACATACCAACACCAAAAATTCAAAATTACATGCCGATAGAAAAAACTTGACTTTTTGGGTAAACTTCTCGAAATGAGTCACCGATAGCCTACAAAACACCCCAAACACTAGATTTTTATAAAGGAATGGCTTGGAGAGGTTTGTTTCATTACATAAGATACCTATAATACTATTATCTCCCATGATAATTCAAAACCAAACTAGAGAAAATAGGGGTCTGAACAACCACCCTGTAAGATACCTCTCAAAGAAAAACAACCCTGTGTTATTCCAAAACTGGCGTGAAAACCTCGACATCTAAGAAAACCTCCTCGATAGATACCACACCAAAAAAATATGCAAACCTCAAAGATCACACTATCCGGACACATGGATTAGTGAGATCCTTCCTTTATGTCAATATACTATCTGCTTTGGGTGGCACTAACTCACCTGCACGGGTTTAATTGCATCAGCATTAATGCATCATGATTAAGAATTAGGTCCTACCCTCCATGTATGTTAGGAATTATACATCATAGAAAAGGAAACAAATCATTTCATAGCAATAAGGTCAAGCATTACAATATAAGAAAAGAACAAGGAAAAACACAAGATCTAAACTCAGAACAGCTCCAGGTACTGGGCACACATATGTTCCTCCCACTTCCAATTACTATCCTTGAGGACACCATGCCTCAACAACACACAAACCAAAGGAATGGTCTGTCCATGAAGAAACTTCTCCTGATGGTCCTGGATCTCCACCAGCCGCTCCACAAACATCACGTTGTCCCCAATATCCAACTATCCCTAGTCAATGACAGGGGATTCATTACATAGATACTAATGAAGTTGAGAGACATGAAAGACATTGTGGACCCTCTCCAACTATGGTGGAAACACCAACTGATATTCCACCTCACCAACTTTTCCCAACACTTAAAAGGTCCTGATAAAACTGGGATAAAGCTTGCATCCCTTAGCTAACCTTTACTTCCTATATCGAGGGAAAACCTTCAAGAACACATGGTCCCCAACCTCAAACTCCAAGGGCCTCCTCCTGTGATCGACATATGAATTCTTTCGGTCCTGATTTTCCTTCATCCTCTCACACATAGGTTGAACCTTCTCCGTTTTTCTCTACACTACCTCTGGTCCAAGAAGGGATACTTCACCAACCTCTGTCCAGTAGAAGATTGAATGAAACGACCTTCCGTACAAATCCATTAACGGTGCCCTACCAATGGTAGAGTGATAGCTATTATTGTAATCAAACTCTACCAGAGGTAATTTTTTTACCCATGATCCCCAAAGTCTAGAACACATTACTGTAGCATATCCTCCAAAGTATGGATGGTCTTATCTATCTTCCCATCTGTCCGAGGGTGGAAAGAAGTGCTAAGGCATAAATGGGTGCCAAAAGCATACTGTATTCCCCTCCAAAATCATGAGGTAAATTGTGCATCCCGATCCAAGATGATAGATATTAGAACCCCATTCATCCACACCCACTCACCCACATAACTCATTTCTAAGTGATCCACTACGCTCAACTCCATGATCCCTAGGAAGTGAGCCGGATTTGTCAACTGATCCACCACTACCCAAATAGCATCATAGCCTCACCGAGACCAAGGTAGTCTCGTGAAGAAATCCATCGATATGTCATCCCATTTCCAATCAGGGACATATAAGGGATACAATAGACCTTCGGGAACATAGTGCTCAACCTTCACATGATGACACACAATGCACTTTTCCACAAACTCTTCCACTACTCGCTTCAACCTGGGCCACCAAAATTGTTTCCTCAAGCCTCATTTTATCTTAAAAACTCCGAGTTATACCATCAGGGGCGAGCTATGAAACTCACAGAGAACTACCTCATGCATTTCCACTAGGAAAAACATCTTCCCACAGAAGAGTATCCAATTCTGTCAATCCTCCGACCATCTGTTTGGTGCATCGCCCTGGTCAACGTGATCACACATCACCTTAGTATTCAAGTCTCCCTACTAAGACTCTTACACCTATCATATCAAGGAAGAATATAATATCATATAAAATAGATATCCTTTGTCACTATCCACCCTAACATCTAGGTGCAAGGAATCCAACTCCTCCATTGCCTTCTAAGCATCCATGGATTTCCGAACTACCTCCTTCTATAAATTACTACTCAAGGTATTGGCAACCATGTTCCCATTTCCGGAGGTGTAAGAGATGTCAAAGTCTTATTCTTAGAGAAACTGCACCCACCTATGCTGCCACAAGTTCAGGTTTCACTGGGAGAAGATATACCTCAATCTCTTGTGATTTGTGAAGACTACAAAGCACTCCCCGATGAGGTAATTCCCCCGTAATTCCAGTGCAAACATGACCACTGCAAGTTCTAGATCATGGGTAGCATAGTCACATTTGTAGGGACATAAATACCTAGACCCATAAGAGATCACTCCTCGCTATTGCATCATCACACACCCTAAACCTAAGCTGGAGGTGTAATAGAACACCTCGAACATCAACCCTTCCTCCGAAAACCTGAGCACTGAAGAACTGACTGACCTCCCCTTCAGATAGATGAAAGATATATGACACTAATCACTCCACACAAAGTCCTGGTCTTTCTTGGTCAAGTATATCAACAGATTTAAAACTCGTTATAAGTTGGGTACGAACCTCCGGTAATAGCCTGCCAGACCTAGAAGCTATGAACCTCCGCCATATTCTTGGGTGCTTCCCAAGAAACAACCTCTTTGACCTTTGACGGGTATACTTCTATCCCCTACTAAGACACCACATGTCCAAGGAAGTGCACCTCTTGAATCTAGAACCTTCACTTGGAAAACTTCCTATAGAGATGGGGGTGTTAGAGGACCTCCAAGATAGTCCTTAGATGCTCGACATGCTCCTCCTCTGACGTTGAGTAGATCAAGATTTCGTCGATGAACACGACAAAAAACTGGTCCAGGAATTCTAAAAAAAAGTGTTCTTGATCCCCATGAACACATATGGTACATTTGTAGTACCAAATAGAATGACCATGAACTCAAAGTGTCCATACCTGCACCTAAAAGCAGTCTTTGAGATGTCACTGTCCTTCACCTTCAACTAGTGATATCCTGTCAGCAAATCAATATTGGAGAACCAACCTGCTCCCCTTAACTGGTTGAAAAGATCATCAATCCTTAGAAGGGGGTAATATTTCTTGACCATCACCTAATTCATTATTCATTAGTCTATACACAGTCTTATACCACCGTCTTCCTTCTTCACAAAAAAGACTGGATAACCCCACAGTGACACACTCGTCCAGATAAAACCCTTATTCATCACGTCTTCAATCTGAATCCACAACTCATACAAATAAAAAGTTTCCATCCAATATGGATCCATAAAAACTATATGGGCACCGGGTTTTAAGTCTATTCTGAACTCAATGTCACGTCGATGGGGGTAATCGCACCGCGATTCACTATTTCATTTTCACCCTTACACCACTGTGATAAACTTGTTTTATATTAAAAATTATAAAAATAATAAAAAAATTAATTACATGTTTGAATAATTTATTTTTTATCACTGTTAAATAGGGAAATTTTACTTGTTTTGATGATTCCATTATAGGAGGAGGTGATCTGGAGGCCCCAGAGATGATCCAGAAGGAAAATGGGCCAAAACTGCATGGGTTTCATGGACACCTTTCCACTTTTGGGTATAGTATGAAAACTATGTGAATCCAAATGGGATGAAATTTTGTGGTCTGGTCAAAATTAAAATTTTATACAACTCTTATGAAGACACCCATGCCCCATTCATCCATTAAGGGGCCTAACCGAAGTGATCTGTCTAGGCCATTGAATCTGCACTGAGTCAAAAGTTGTGTGATGTGTGTTGTCAATATCTCGAGCTGTAGGTGTCCAAATGAAGCCAAAATTTCTTCTGAGATAAAAAAGAAGTGGGTGAAAATTTTATAGTTTTGTAAAAATAGATTGAAGACTATATGAAGGCCAGAAACAATGGGAAAAGTGGTTTTACACAATCTGTGTGCCCAAAACCACTTCCCATTTTTGCTATAAAAGAACACCTTGGGTACCTCATTTGAAAAGTTCTTCCAAGGAGTGAAGTGCTGACAATTTGGAGTTTCATAGGAGTCCTCCCCTCATACTAGAAGTTCTGGAAGCCCCTATCCTCATATGGGGATCAAGAATGAAGAATGAGTTCTTCCCGAGCTTCCTCCTCCACCCAATGTCGAGCTAAACGGTGGACGTTCATTGTGAGGGAGCTACACACATGTCAAGGGAGTTCCAACACATATATTAGCTAATTTTTTGGAGTAATTTCGGTGTTAAAACATTTATTTACATGTATCTTACATAATTTCATATTTTAATTCTTTTTTTATGCGTGCGAATGAGACACTCTTAATTTCTAACCGATCAGCGTGAGGTTCTGAGTGCGTGACTTGTGTTGTTCCGATTGGGTAACAAAAGAATAATTTTCTTACCCACTTTATTGATATATCAATCATCTT
The DNA here is from genome assembly GCA_963277665.1 of Viscum album. NCBI lineage: Eukaryota > Viridiplantae > Streptophyta > Magnoliopsida > Santalales > Viscaceae > Viscum > Viscum album. The sequence continues at coordinate 1,882,246,575 of OY728161.1, forward strand.
TGGAATGTCTTATTCCATTCATAAGTTCTTGACCTTGACAATACAATTGTTATTTCAAGGTTTGGTTCTTAAAGTGATGAAATAAAGGCTTAGGAATTAATCGGGATTCCAATTAATTTAAACCAATGAATTACTCCAAACCTAAATTAATCTCTAAGAATTATGAACTTGAAAGTGTTTATTGAACTAAAAATGAACCCTTTTATCTCATATTTTTTAAAATCATTTTGGTTTCTCAAATTTTAAACATTCAATTTAGTAATTTCATCCTAAAACTATTTTCAAAACCACCCCTATTTTAGTACTTCTTAATAAAAATGCCCACTCTAAACCCACCAAATCTCCTTGAGAGATAACCTATGGTCTGACCTATACTATAAATAAAAGTTAAAAAAATAATCAATTTGACATTTCATGATAGTACTATCAAATTTTGGTGCCGTTGCTGGGGAGTGATTTGGATTTTAAATCATGTTTTTGATAATATTTTTGTAAAATTTGTGAATATTTATTTGTTTTATCTTATACATTTACCTATATTTTTGTGTTCTGATTTATTTCTTGTTTAGGTTTTGAGCATGAAGCGTTCTAATATGAGATATTTACCACCTTTCAAACTTGAACTGGAGAGGATCTTACGTCAGCGACCTCGAGACACACAAGAGAACCCTTTGAAGAAGGACACACAAGACAACAACACTCTTCTTGATCCTTCATCATCTTCTTATAGAACCAACATCAAAACTAAAATAAACTTGCATAAAATGGATGAAAATAACCAGAAATTAAAATAACTAACCTCACTTGATGTTGATATCCAACCCAAATACATTCAAATGAAAGGTGAGGCACCCAATTTTGAACTAAAATCTGGTCTAATTCATTTATTACCAAGATTCCATGGACTCTCTGGAGAAGATCCACATAATAATTTAACAAAATTTATACAGTTTATTCATAATTAAAACCTTCTAATGTGGATGAATAATAATTAAAGCTTAGAGCATTCCCTTTTTCTTTATAAGATACAACAAAATATTTGTTATATTATGTTAATTCCCCAATAAGAGGATGGAAAGATATGAAACTCCTTTTTATTGAAAAATATTTCCCAACCTCTTGAAATGTAACAATAAGGAAAGAAATATGTGGAATAAGATAATATCAAGGGGAAACACTTCATGAATATTGGGAAAGATTTAAAAGATTATGTTTATGTTGTCCACACCACCAAATAAGCAATCAAATTTTAATACAATATTTTTACAAAGGTTTAATTCAAATTGATCGTAACATGATTGATGTTGTTGCAGGTGGTGCGCTGGTAGATAAGACCCCAATTACTTCAAGAACTATGATTGGGAACATGGTGAAAAATACTCAACAATTCAGTTCAAGGTCTATTGTACCCATTCAAGGTGTCCACGAGGTGTAGAGTACTGAATTTGAGAAGAAGGTGGTCACAAATTTTGAAGAGGTAAGTACCCTTCTTCGACAACTTGATCTTTCCCAAGGGAAATCTCAATATTCTACTCCCATCCATTATGTAATCTACTCTTCTAACACCCATTATTATGACTAAATAAACTTTTGAGAGTTGTGGGACAATATTTTTTAGGACACCCCTATAACCAACCCTTTAGGAAAGATCCATATTATCCATCTGATTCTAGGTGGAATGAAAACCAAGCTTATAGGTAAGGGGGTATTCAAACCAGCCTCATCAACCGTGGAACTAATAAGGGTAGATTAGTCATACACCAACACTACCCAAAAATCCTCAACCACCCCAAAGGACTTTCCAACCACCCCTCCAAAACCTGATCCTATCCTAGAAGATATAATGAAAAAAATGGCTGACAACAATCTCCAATTCCAAAAAACCACCCAAGTATCCATACAAGACCTAAAAAACCAATTAGGCAAACTAGCTAACTCAGTGGGTGAAATTGAAAGTCATGGGCTGGGTAAACTACCATCTCAACCATTAGTCAAACCTATAGATAAAGGAAATGTTAGTGCCATCACTCTTAAGAGTGGAAAACAACTATAAAGTAATATTAATCCTCCATTAGAGTCATCCCCTCTCAAGGAAACCTCCATCCCAACTATTAAAAATGTTCCAAATGTTGAAAAACCATGTATTGAGAGAATCTCCTCCAAAGTAAAGAGTGTGTTTGTCGATGAGTCTCTTAGCCAACCCATTCCTCTTATATTTTCCCAAAGGGACACCCAACCCAGAAAACAAAAGGAAACTAAACTAGATAAGGAAATTTTGGAGACTTTCAAAAAAGTGTAGGTAAACATCCCCTTGATTGATGTTGTGAAACAAATTCTAAGATATGAAAAGTTTTTAAAAGAGATGTATACACATCAAAGGAGACTTCATGGTGATGAGAAGGTATGTTTTAGGAGGAATGTTTTAGCCTTGATAGAACCATCACTACTTAAAAAATGCAATGATCCTGAGACATTCTTGATTCCATGCACTATAGGGAAGTATTATTTTTCTAATTCTATGCTTGATTTTGGCACTTCTATTATTGTGATTCCTCACTCTATTTACTCTTCTTTTCGGGTTGGTGAACTAAATCCCACTGGAACAGTCATTCATATAGCAAATCGGAGTGTAGCACACCCTTCTGGTGTGTTAGAGGATGTTCTTGTGAGGGTTCATCATTTAATTTTTCATGCTAATTTTTATATGCTTAAAATGGAAGATGATAGGATGAATGGACATGCCACAATTATTATGGGGAGAACTTTCTTGAAAAACACCAAAAAAATAATTAATGTCCATAATGGAACATTATCTATGGATTTTGGTGGTGACATAGTCCATTTCAACAGCCTTGATGCCATGAAGAACCTCTCAGAAGAAAATTCCTCTCTCTTTGTTAATTCAATTAATGTAATCCATTACACTAAAAACACTTCTTATCATTTCCTCGACCCCCTTTTCGAGTTTTCATCCTTGATTGAAATTCTTGGTAATGAATCATGCATTAATTGTTTTAGTGGATTAGAAAAGTGTCAGGCATGTTTATTAATTGATAATTTCTTGAATACTAAGGATCCAATGACCATCGATGATATTACTAAGCTCGTAAAAGATCATTCCTCTATTGTGGATGATACCATTGAGTAGTTATATGAGATAAATGACCTATCACTTTCACAAACTCTCCCATAAATCCAAAATCCACCTGAATTAGAACTGAAACAACTACCTCAAGATTTAAAATATTCATATCTTGAGAATGGAAACAAGTTTCCCATCATCATTGCTAGTTCACTCCTTCCTGAGCATGAATTGAGACTACTTGAAATTTTGAGGGAGTATAAACAAGAATTGATATGGACACTTACAAACATTCTTGTTATTATCCCATTAGTTTGTACACATCATATTTTGTTAAATGATGAGGCCAAACTAGTGAGGCAGGCACAATATCTACTGAATCAAAACCTCTTAGATGTAGTTAAAAATGAAGTAAAAAAATTATTGGATGTTGGAATCATTTACCCCATCTATGAAAGCCAATGGGTTAGTCCCATTCAATTAGTTCCTAAAAACTAGCCTTACATTAATCAAAAATGAAAATAATTAATTGGTTCCAATTCGTGTGCAGAATAGTTAGTGTGTCTACATAGACTACCGTCGACTAAACCAACACACTAGGAAGGACCATTTCTCTTTTCCATTCATTGAACAAATTCTAGAGAGGCTAGTGGGTAAGTACCACTACTATTTTATTGAGGATTATTCTGGATACTTTCAGATACATATTTCCCCCAAGGATCAGGAAAATAAAACCTTCACTTTCCCTTTTGGAAAATTTTCATATAGGAGGATGACATTTGGTATGTGCAATGATACAGGTACTTTTCAACGATGCATGATTAGTATTTTTTCAGATTACCTAGAGAATTTCATGGAATTTTTCATAGATGATTTCACTATGCATGGATCATCTTTTGATGAATGTTTGAGTAGTCTTGCTTTAGTTTTACATCGTTTTATTGAGAAGAATCTCATATTAAATTATGAGAAATGCCATTTAAGGGTGCGACAAGGTATAGTTTTGGGACATGTAATTTTTGGGGATGGTATCCAAGTAGATAAATCAAAAGTGGATGCCATTTCTTCCATACCATTTCGTAAAAAGGTATAGGATGTGTTGTGTTTCCTAGGTCATGTTGGATTTTACTGTCGTTTCATTGGTGACTTTAGTAAAATTGCACACCCCCTCTCACGAATACTCCAAAAAGAAAAATATTTTTTTATAATGAATGTGAGGAAGCTTTTAATAAGTTAAAATGGAGTCTCACATCACCCCTAGTAATACAACCACCACAGTGGGATTTACCATTTGAGCTCATGTGTGATGCCTTTAACTATGCAGTTGGGGCAGTCTTGTCATAAAGGGTCGACCGAGCTCCACATGTCATAGCCTATGCCTCACGTACATTAAACCCTACCCAAGAAAACTAACCCAAAATTGAAATAAATACCAATCCAATCATCTAAGATATGAGTCTCGTTGGTATATATGGGATTAACCCTACCTTGGGCACACTGTAGTGATCAGGTCCTTAGGCTCTGTGTTCCCGATAGTGAGTTTTAATCTATCCTTAGATTCTACCGCACTTTTGCTTGTGGGGGTCACTTTGGTCCCCAATGGACTGCTCACAAGGTCTTTGATTCTGGTCTGTTTTGGCCAACACTTTTTTGGTATGCCCTTGAATTTTTTAAATCTATTCCTCATTGTCAAAGAACGGGGAATGTCTTTAAAAGAAATGAAATTCCATAAAAACCATTGCTATTTCATGACATTTTTTATGTTTGGGCCATTGAATTTATAGGTCCATTTCCCAATTAATTTTGTAACATGTAAATTATTTTGGCGGTTGATTATGTGTCAAAATGGGTAGAGCCATGATCCATAAGGAAAAATTATTCCAAAATAGTTGTGGAATTTTTGAGAACTCAGATATTTTGTAGGTTTTGATTACCTAGGTTCATCATTAGTGATTAGGGTTCTCATTTCTATAACTGAACGATGCAATCACTTTTGTGTCGCTATGGGGTTGGGCATTGAGTATTTACTGCTTATCACCCACAGACCAATGGTCAAGTTGAAGTGTCAAATAGAGAAGTAAAAAAGATTCTTGAAACAATGGTTCAACCCAATAGAAAATATTAGATTCATAGACTCAATGATTCATTATGGGCTTACTGTACTACTTTCAAAACCCCTATTGGCATGTCACCATATCAGCTAGTGTTTGTAAATAGTTGTCGCCTCCTTGTTAAGATTGAGCAATGGGCCTACTAGGCCATCAAACAATGAAATTATAATCTTTCTAGTGTAGGTGCTCAAAGGAAGTTGCAGATTCAGAAGATGGAGGAAATGAGGAGAGACGAATATGAGAACTATGGGATTTATAAGGAGAAAAACAAGGCTTCCCACGAACGTCTCATCCTATATAGTCAATTCCACATTAAAGAAAAGGTCCACCTCTATAATGTAAGGATGAAGTTTCATCCAGGTATGATTTATTCCCATTGGTTTGGACCTTACATTGTTACTAATGTATCTTCATTTGGTGTTGTTTAGGTTAAAAATAAAGAAACTAAGGAAACCTTCACTATTAATGGGAAGCAGCTAAATCACTTCCACAAAGCCCTTACAGAGTCCCTGATGGAGGAACTCCATGTTCAAGAAGAAAAATACTAATAACACCCACCAGGTTTTATCCTTACTTCCCACATTCTATTTTATTATAGTGAGGACATTGCACACTCTAGGTGTGGGGGGATGGGTACATTTCTGGGTTAGTTAGGAATTTTCATTGTCTTTTTTATTTATTCTCTTTTTCACCTTCTTTATGGTATTTTTACTCCCCCTTATGGCCACTAAATCATGGAACTTACTAAAAATGCATGTTGAAATTTTTGATTCCATGTTGATTTAAAATTTTATGAAAACCTGACACTGTTATGGAATGAATGTTTGTATGAATTTAACATCAGCAAGTGATTTTTAGTGAATTAGTTTTTTGTCAATGATATAAATAGTTGTATCTCTTTTAAACCTTTGAAATTATTGATACCCCTTGTGTGAGTAGTTTTTGGAAAAACTATGTCACTAATATCTCCCCTCATTTTTACACCAAACCACAAAGTGTGAATATTTATTACTTAATAGAAGGTAAATATATGTTAGGTTAGTATTTTTTTTATTAAAATGATATTTCCACACGTTCATTCCTTATCTGATCTGTTTGATTGCTGTACCAGATTGACCTATGTGTGTGTACCTGATATCCGACTATTGTATGCCCTAAAAAAATAAAAAAAAGGTTTGTGTCTTGGGTAGGTAAAAACCCACTCCTCATCAACCTTTTATCTTGTTATGACTATTACAATTAGTGTTGTGAGGAGATCAAACAAGGGTTTAGAGATGGGTGTGATATTTGTTCCAAATGAAACTTCTGAAAAAAATAATAATAAATGAGGGGAGTTATGAAATGTGCAACATATGGGTATATCTAGGTTATGAGCTTAGGGTTTGACTTATGGGAATGCTTAAGTGATTGGGTCTTGAAATTTTATTGCAAATTATCTAGGGAACGTTCGGTGAAAAAAATCATTTAAGCTGAAAAATATTAAAATAACCTATATTTATTGGATAGAAAGTGGAAACAATAGCATGTAATGGTTTTCAAACACACACATGGAGATTTAGTGGTATGTTTTAATTCTTAATTCCTTGATCAATTTGGTATCATGAATCATTTTTAATTTCACTGTGATATAATTTATGAGACATATTTTTTCATTTTTACTAGGAAGAAATCCTTGGTGTGGTTTGTGAATTGATCACATTACTTTAATGCATTAAAATGTCTTCAAATGTTAAATATTCATGACATTTGTAATATATACATGCATAATTTCTGATAATGTAACTTTTCCTAGGATTGAAAATGTTTAGGTGTGGGGGTGTGATTGCACCATAATTCACTGTTTCATTTTCACCCTTACACCACTGTGCTAAACTTATTTTATATTAAAAATTATAAAAAAAAAAAAAAATTTCATTACATGTTTGAATAATTATTTTGTGTTCATAACTATTAAAAAGGGAAATGTTACTTGTTTTGATGATTCCATTGCAGGAGGAGGTGATTTAGAGGACCTAGAGATGATCTAGAAGGAAAATGGGCCAAAACTGCATGAGTTCCATGAACACCTGTCCAATATTTGGTATATTATGAAACCTAAGTGCATAAAAATGGGCTTATATTTTGTGGAAGGTTCAAAAATTCAATTTTCTACAACTCTTATGAAGACACCCAGGCCCCATTCGTCCATTAAGGGGCTCAAACGAAGTGATCTGTACAGGACATTGGATCTGTATGGAGTCAAAAGTTGTGTACTGTGTGATGTTCATATCTTGAGATATAGGTGTCCAAATGAAAACAAACATTCAGTAGAGATATAAAAGACATAGGGTAATAGATTTCTAGTTTTTTAAAAAGTGATCTAAGACTTTATGGGGGCTGAAAAAAATAGGACAAGTGGTTTTACACAATCTGTGTGCCCAAAAACACATCCCATTTTTGCTATAAAAGAGCACCATGGGTACCTCATTTGAGAAGTTCAGAAAAGGAGTGAAGTGCTGACAATTTGGTGTTCCATAGGAGTCCTCCTCTCATCCTAGAAGTTCTGGAGTCCTCTATCCTCATAGGGGGATCAATAATGAAGAAAGAGTTCCGCCCAAGCTTCCTCCTCCACCCGATGTCGAGCTAAACGGTGGTCATTCGTTGTGAGGGAGATACACACATGTAAAGGGAGTTCCAACTCATATATTAGCTACTAGTTTGGATTAATTTGGGATTTAAAACAATTCTTTCCGTGTATCTTATATACTTTCATATTTTAATGCTTGTTTTGATGCGTGCGAATGAGATTCTCTTAATTTCTAACCGATCGGCGTGAGGTTTTGAGTGCTTGACTTGTGTTGTTACGATTATGTAACACAAGAATCCTTTTATTACCCACTTTATTGATATTTCAATATTATTTGGAAGCAACTATTTCATTCATAAGTTTTGGACCTTGACAATATGATTGTTATGTCAAGGTTTGGTTCTTCAAGAAATGAAATAAAGGATTAGGAATTAATCGGGATTCCAATTAATTTTAACCAAATAATTACTCCAAACATAAATTAATCTTTAAGAATGTTGAGATTGAGAGTGTGTAGTGAACTCACAATGAACCCTTTTATCTCATAGTTTTCAAAATCCATTTGGATTCTCAACTTTTAAACTTTCAATTAAGTAATTTCATTCTAAAACTATTTTCAAAACCACCTTTATTTTAGTACTTCTTAGTAAAAAAGCACACTATAAACCCATAAAATCTCCTTAAGAGACAACCTGGGGTCTTCCCTAGACTATAAATAAACCTTAAAAACAAAATAAATTTGGCATTTCATGAAATCACTGTCAAGGGGTAGAGCCAAAACCTCCTCTGAGAAGACATCTAAGAACTCTTTGACAACCCCCAGAACCCCCACCATCTCTGTATCTATCGATTCCACCGAAATATCATAAAACATAGAGAGAAGAGGCTCCACATTCCAGATTCCCACCAGATAGCTCCACTCACTGATAAAAGCTACGCAATGGACATCCATATCTAAGAACGCAAATCTTTTCTGAAATCAATCGATAATAGTATGCACAGAGAACAACCAATCGATTCATAATATGACATCGTACGACTGCATCTGTGATAGAAGAAGATCCCCACTAGACTGATGTGGCCCCAACATTAGTCTATATCCCTAGAAAACATCAAAAAAATTGTTCTGACTTACAACTGGTGTGATTAACACCAGTGGAATGTAAATTCTCTCTATTTCTAGTCCCAAAGAATGGGATAGACTGGGTGAAAAGAAGGAGTGTGAAGCTCCTAAATCAAACAAATCACAAGAAGGATTGATAAACAAACTAATCGTTCCTTGAACAACTTTTGATCCTACTAGAACTATTGACTTAATGACATGTAACTTCCCAAACCTGATTCCTCTACCCCTCGGCTGTCGAACACCTCCCCGACCATGCCCTGGTCAAGGTCCCTAAGGATCACCCTGTGGTCAGCCTCCTACAACATCTTCACTTAGAGGAACTACTAAGGCATATTTCTCGCTAGCCAAAACCAGTAAGGCCCTAATGTTAGAGACTTGCTTCTGACTAACTTCCCCTTTTAAAAAATTGGTTGGCTACCCTCTCATGACATTCCTCCTTGCGAGTGAATCCTTTCCACTACCTCATACTTCTTCTGAACTTTTAAGTATGTCGGTAGGGTGAAGGGAGTAATTGCGTACTAAATAGAAGGTCAGAGTGCCTCCTCCAAGCACATCGCCTGAGACTCCTCATTCGGAAAGAGGTCTAGAGAAAATTCTATAAGATCCTTGAACTTGATCCCAATTTCCCTCATCGACATAATTCCTTGCTGGAGGGAGATTATCTCCTGTCTATTCTCATCCTTCATTGTCGAGGAAAGAAACTCCTATCAAAACACCTTCTCAAAGTTAGCACACAAAACATCAGTCTCCTTCCTCTCTCTGAGGTAGAGCATCCACCATTGATGCATAGTTCCCCTCATCTGGCTCACCACAAGAGGAACCCAGTTCTCCCTCAGATCATGAATCAAGGTAAAGGTGATCACCATCTCCTTAAGAGAGCCCCCATATTTAAGTCTGAAACATTGCCTTCGTACTTCCCCAGGGTCTTCCGATGGAAATAACGATGGGTATTCTTCCACAAGTCATCTTCTTACTCTTGATCAACTCTTTGATGATCAACCAGGTTAGCCTGCTGGGCCTCAACTACTCATACCACCAGCAGGTTATGTCTGGGTTCCATAGATGAAAATGGTAAATAAGGAACTCCTAAACCTAGGTAGTATGGAAAATTTATTTTAAATTCATTTTAACTCTTCATTTATTTTGAATTCCAAACAACACCCAAGACACACAAGAACAAAAGTCATTATGATGCATGTACCTTCCCTAGGGTCTCTACCTTACAATCAATTTAGCGTCACTTGGTTGTTTGGTAGGCTCAGAGTCCCTACATTGGATCACTGGACCCCCCTAAAATCCCAAGTCCTAACTACTCTTCCTTAGCCTATTTCACGCACCAAGATTGCCTAAAACCATTTCCCTACCATACCATGCAATCCTCACTGTACTTAACTCTGAACTCCATCCTATCTCTCAAGAATTCCCTTTCATACCATTCTGTCATGACACGCCTTCTTCAAGATGAGGGAAGGGACAACAAAGTGTCACACCCTTCCTTCTTTAATACAAAATAGAGACAATGGCCCCTGAGTCCCACCTTCAATAGGCCCCAGAGTTGTGAATAACACCAAGGGTATAATATATCAAACAAAATGGAAGGCATTGCCCTTTTTAATGAAAATAGGATCGGGAGATTCCCAAACAACACCAAACATTTATATAAAAGAAAACCAAAATCCAACCTATGCATGATTTAAATGTAAAATGCAAAAAAAGTAAAACAAAAGCACCAAAGAAAGTAACAAAAGAAAGATACTAAGTAGAAACACAACAATTATCCCAATGCCCGAGCTAGTAAAGTCCATCATAGTCCTCAATGTCCTCTTAGAAATCTAAAAATAGTTTTATAACGTAGGGTGAGTATACAAGTGTACTCAGTAGGGGGGCCAAAGTCACTCATGCATAAGTGGGAGAATCATACTAATGCCCCTATGAAAACAAAATAAACCAACCACACCTACCAATGAAAAATACTAACCAGACCAACCTCACCAAATAATTCTCACCAAATAACGTAGTCAAGTAAGGTAATAATATGATCACATTGATGATTTGGGTACCCCACACAACTTTTCCCATTGGTCAACTTCTCATTACTAACAACTAATGTCTTGATGCTACCACCCTTCCCCAAATGTATCCGTACTACACATCATCCTACACACACCTGGGCCACAAACCACACATACCCCACCTGCAGACACCTGGGTCACAACAACCACACCTCTCACTAGAAAACACCTGGACGTCATCTCAAAGATACATGGGAAACAAACCTAGCTCGCAGACACCTGGGCCCCTCATCCACAACACAACCTACCCAAAGGATCTTAAAATAATTTTAAACCTCATTCCATTACAACCTTCCTAAATATGTTCGAGCGGTAATAACCCGAAAGGGGGTGTGAGGAAGAAAGTCAGTAACCAACCATCCATCCTACCGCCAAGATGTTTGGAAAGACACCCTCCCCCATAAAATGGGGGTGTTTGGAATGTATTTCTCAATAAGAGTGGGGTTAATATTGAAAATCACAAGGAACTACAATTTATACATATAGGTAAACAAGAACTCAGCCCAACCTATTGGTTTCAAACAAACAATTTTCCCACACAGAGCCACTTTTGTTGCTACTCCTATATGCATAACCACACAACAACCACAACCAAAGAATATACCAAATCCCTTTTTCATTTAATCATTGGTAATTATTTATTAAGGAGTTCACTATAATTAATTCCATCACTACCCAGTAAATCACTATCCATAACCATTCTCAACACAACAAGAAAGTCAAGTTGCTATCCCACTACAAAAAAAGTACATAAACACATTGTAGTCCCACTACACAAAATTGGTCGATGGACACAACAAAAACAAAGGTAGTCCCACTACCTACAAGTTCATCCATTCCAAAAACCAATCAATCTATCAACCCTAGATTCTTTCAAACCTTTTGTACCACCCCATACAAAAATCCCACAACAAAACTCCACCAAACATCCCCCCTTCACAAATAGTCCATACCCCAAACACAAGGTCATTCCCTTTGTCCACCCACGTACCCATAACAATGCTAATAAAAGAACTTCACACAACCCCCACGAATTACAAAACCTAACCAAACACAACACACAACCACACCATTAATCCAAGAATATTAAGATTTAACTAGAGGAGTTCTTTAATTCCACTTTAAATAATAGGGGTGATCACTGGAAAAGTTTGATCACGGGGAATCCATTTATTTAACCAAGTGTGCATGATTAAATGGATTGATATTTTTTATTATTCATAGAGAATAAAGAGAAAGAACAAGAACATCACCAATGTATAGAAAAAAGGACACCAATGACCATGATTTTTAGAAGGCCTTACAACCACAAAAATTTATAAAATGAAAACAAAGATAATAAAATAAAACAATGCTCAACATTCATTCATCTTCAATACCTTTCCTATTATCATATCAGGTCCTGTTATCTTTTTATCATCACCTCCCCCTTAATTTATTACTCTTGTTAAAGAAATAATTTATATGTTCTCTCCCAAGAAACATTACTACACCCACCTCACATGATACAAAATTAAAGAGAGACGAAGGAAAATCCCTACTTGGAACAATAGATGATCAAAGTTCCTCCTTACACTAATAATAGGGGGTCACACAAGCAGTAGGAAACTCTGAGGAAAACTAAATAGGAGAGGCCTCTAACACAGGCACATGACTGGTTTGGGAAAAAAAGTTCTCCACACACCAAGAGAAAAGAGAAGAGAGGACCTCGACTTTTAGAAAAAGACAGATCCTATAGCAATGGAAGGAAATGGTTCCAAAGGCCATTAAAGTTAAATCATGGCCAAGATCACACAGTTTGACTATTTCAGTGTCCCATGAGCATTAGGATATTAAATATATAATTAATATCCTTTTAAATTCTCTTAGAAACATCCAAACAAGGCTTTAAACTCGATTTATGTCAAATAAAACGTAATATGGGTGAGACAGAAAAAACTGGGAAAAACTGGAAATGACGCGAACATTAATGCTGACAATGACACTAACGCATACATCAATGTTGATGCCGACTCTGATACCAATGTCGACGTTGAAACTAATGATAAAGCTGACACCGACGCTGACGCTGACGACGATGCTGACATTGACACTAATATCGACGCCTGAAGTACAAAAATGGTTCACCGACACTATTAGTACAAAATGACCCATCAACATCGACAGTACAAAAGGACATACCGACACTGATAGTTCAAAATGACACACCAACACTGACAGTTAAAAAATACATGCTAAGACCAAAAATTCAAAATGACATTCCAACACCAATACTTCAAAATGACATGCCGACATTGACAGTTCAAAGTGACATGCTGACACCAACATATCAAAATGACACGCCAACAGAAAAAACTGGACTTTTTGGGTAAACTTCTCATAATGAGTCACCGATAGCCCTCAGAACACCCAAACACTGTATTTTTACAAAGTAATGACCTAGAGAGGTCCTAGTTATTAAATATTAACAAAGTTACCCCACACCTGCTTCCCCACTAATCCAATTGTAAGAAACTGTGTTTTTGAACGAGACGAAATTCTAAGGGAATTTGATTTTTGGTGATTACTGGATGGTTCATTTTTAAAACAGAACTTTGGAAATTAATTATGAGAGTTTGGATGCTTTAAAGTGATGTTTTTGGACTTTCTTTAAGGCATAATAACTTTATTAGGAAACTCAAGGAGTTTTAGGAGCACTGAACTAGGAAAATTACGTTTTTATGGACCTATAGAGGGCACACAGTTTGTCTAAAACCTTGCAGCCCATAGAAATAACCATGCAGCTTATTACAGGTGAGGCAGAGGTGTTTCAAATGGGTTACACATGGTTTTTCAAACTATGTTTCTAGCCCACCCGCTTAGTGGCAGAGGTAGTATCTACACACTATTCATAACATGGATTGCGGATGGTCATATAACAGTGTGAGTCAAACCGTGTGGGGTGTCTTGGTGCCCATTAAAGGGGAGAATAGGTGGCACATGGTTTGTTAAATCGTGGTGCCTAAACCATGTTCTAATACCTAGTTTTAAAAATAAAATAATTTAAAATAAAATATAAATAAAATTAAAAGTGGTATTTAGGGTGTTTCTCCTCCCTTGTTGGGTTGTGTGACACCAGTTCCCCCTTATCCCCTTTGAGGCATGACACACCCCTCCTTACGACCTTCTTCTATTGCAACAGTTTCTCTAGATTTCTTGATGAATTATGGTTGGATCGTCAAGGTGAGTCCTCCAACCCCCTCTTCTCCATGTTTCTAGCCGATTTTAGGTCTATCTGTAACCCTATAGGGTTTGGCTGAAACCCTACCTTAGGTTTTGATCTATTTTTCATTGTTCTTCAATTTTAGGGAAATATAAATGTCCTACTAGGTTATTTTGGTCCTCTTTCTAGAAACCACCACCAAAGGTGATGCAGTTTGGGTTGTTTTGGTTCACCACCTCTATCCGAGGTAAGGGGTTTTACCCATTATTTTGTGTCTCACCCTCTATTTTGGGGCCTTATGATGTTTATGAGCCCTGGGTATATGTGTAGTGAGTTTTGGTTCCCTTGGAAGACTCATGGTCATATAAAAAGGTATGTTTATGGGAGTATGTTCTTGTGAGTGGATGGAAACTTAATTTAGAAAGTGTTGATTTGGTCTTTTCCTTGAGGTAGGATCCCTATACTTGACCTCTTTATTTAAATATGCTTTAATTTATTCTTTAAATAAGTTTATTTATGAGTTTTCTAGTTTAATGGAACTTCATAGCTTGAATAAAATGCTTAAATATGATAAGTGACTTTTTGTTTTATAGACTCATGTTTTTATAATAAAACCCCTCCAATGGAGGTGCACTAACTTTAAACCAAAATTTAGTGATAACTATTATATCAAGCTTTCTTGTGGTTTGAGATTTCCATATATCTTCTTATTCATGTTGATATATGATATGTTAATTTGTGGCCCATTATTGAATAATGTAGCCCATGTGAGTTAATTAGGGACAAATCCATTTAGTTGTTATTAAGAAAGTAATGATTTTGTATCACTTGTTTCCCACATGAGTTATGTTTAAATCTATGCCATTAGATAGATTATTAAAGTTGAAGCACCCCTTTGGGTTCACTTGTTAAATGGAACTTCAATGGATTTTGGTCTTGGACACCTTTAGGTGTGCCTTTTTACCCCATGTCATGGGATGTCAAACATGTAATTGATTTGTGTATAAATTTGTAAATTAATTGAATTAATTTAGAAGGCATGAGTGACTAAGACCATTGGCCCTTATTATGTTATTTCTTGATTAAGAATGAATTTCCTTGTATGGATTTTCCCACATGAGTTAGATAATACAAAATCATTTAGCAGGTTGTTAATCTTGAGAATCTTGTTATAAATAATTTCTCATGTGAGTTGATTGATGTAATTTCCATGTAATGTCTTGTGAAAGTATGTGAAGATTCATAATTCCTTGACCACGTGAGTAAAGAGAAGGCTATGACTTGAATTTTTTTAATTTGACTGAATTGCTATAATTATGGTTTTTCCCACATGAGTTAAATGATGTTTAATCCATGTAATATTTTAATTTACATGTGTTTCTACTTATGAGAAATATTCCTATGTGAGTAAATGAAAGGCCAAGTCTTATGAGGTTGTCCTGTGCTTGAGGCACCCTTTGGTGGTGAGTTATATTAGATACTAGTGGTTTTGAACTTGGAATGTCTGATGAAATTTTGTTAGGTCCACTAGGTCAAATACCCTAAGAGGGGGGGGGGGTGAATTAGTGTATGATAGATTAAAACAACTTCCCCTTTTGATATTTTTTCATTTTTAATCAAAACTCTATTCTCTATCTTTCTTATAGCAAGGTATGAATAAAAATTAAAGCATGAACAAGAAACAATGATTATACTTGCTTAAACCTCTCTAGGATACATACAAAGAACATACATTGACAATGTGCCGATGTACCAAATCCACTAAAAGTGCACTGTTGTTTATAATGTTTGAAGGGGACTCACTATCCCTCCTGGTTTAAAATCAATCAAAATTTGAAATCTCACTGATCTCTCAACTAAAGTGTGATCACTGCTTCTTCTGAAGATCCACTCATAGTTTACATACTTGTAGTTCCTTTAATTATCTCTAATGAATGAATCCTCCAATGTATGTAGATTCTATATTGATGTCCCACTTTCATCCATTGATGAATACCGCTTTACCGAATATGTACTGGGAAACTTCAAATATTTCATGCAACTCTTACCGTGCCTTGCACACAAGTTTTATCCTTTGCGTAAAAACCACCTCTTATGTGAAACATCAATATTACACACAACTCCAATCTTACACGCAACTTCCTTAGCTTGCGCACAACTTAAATCTTATGTGAAACTGCCTTAGCTTGCATAAAATTCCCAATCTTTCATGAAACTATCTTTACTTAAAATATTACATTATCCAAAGATCAAATTATCTCTAATTGTTGAGATAATTTGAATGAGGGGTCACATATTATTTATAGGCACCTCCGAACCCTACATGTAAGATTCAATGTTTCACGTAAGATCTTCTCTGAGCATGAAAAACCCAATTTGGCATCGCATTTGGCACACCAGATTATTTCGTGTAACATAATATTTTGCACAAATTGCCAAATATTTCCTATACTTCATTCCTTTACCAAATTTTGAAGTTCTGATCCTAAAACATTCCTTGCGTGCATGTTTCAAAATCAACTTTAATATTTCATGCAACTTTCTTTTCCAAAAACAACTTTCTCTATTTTCCGATTTTGAGGCCTAAAAATTTAGAAAACACTTGAAAATTGCACCACCTTGTATATATTATTTTGTACCACCTCTAGATCATCCATTACTTTTTCATGGTTCTTTGTCAACATATATTTTCAACAATATCTCTAGAACACCAAAACTGTCCAAGGAAACACTCTTTTTCAAGAAAAAAAATCAATCAAAAAATGCTTCAATGTTACCTTGAGGGATTTTTGGCCAACAATATCCCTCTTTGGGTTTGTTGAAAAATCATTCATAACTTGATACCTATGTATATATTCATCCACATTTTATCATCATTCACTTCATGTAATTCAAATAACGATCAAGGATTTACTCAACAAATACTCTAATCCCTATGATCAATGCTTGACATGAGAAACAAGAGTATAATAAAAAGTTCATCAATGAATCACTTCATTCTTGACACCAATTCATGAAACCAATCAGCTTCTTTCATCACGAACCTTAGCTAATATGATATATCTTCTTTAATCAATCACCACTATCATCGTCTGATTTAAAAATTTACTGACTTCATTACTTGGGTCATTGTGTTTTGGAATGCTTAAAGTTGTCCAAGCTAAGATCTGACTATTTCCTCATAACACCAGGAAATTATCATCATTTTACTCCCTCTATCAACTTATCCCCCTATCATCTTCTCCACCTATCTTGATTAACTCCCCCTGTCTCGTTACTCCACATATTAGCTTCTCCCCATGTCTTCACTATGACATTTTCTCCCTCATTTAGCCATAATTTATCCCCCTTAAAGAGAAAAACTTTCTCCCCATTTGTCAAAAAACCTAAAGTTTAGTCCTTCATGGTCTGTAATAGAGTATAGAACACATATCAGTTCATTAAGGGAAAACACACCTTTCCTCGGGAGGTGGGGGGGGGGGGGGGGTTATTTCATCCACAATTATTCAAGTTTGGGGAGTTGAATAAACTCATAGAGATAGTTGATGTCTCTAAAATTCTTATTTGGGTAAGGCCTTCATCAGAATTCCTGTAACCTGGTGTTCTGTGGGCACATACTCCAACTTTACATGCCCTTTCTCCACCTTCTACTTGATAAAATGATATTTTTATTTAAATGTGCTTTGTCCTTGAGTGATGAACATGATTTTTTCTAAGATTTATAGCACTTGAATTATCATAATGAATTTAA
Source organism: Viscum album (assembly GCA_963277665.1). NCBI lineage: Eukaryota > Viridiplantae > Streptophyta > Magnoliopsida > Santalales > Viscaceae > Viscum > Viscum album. The sequence goes on from OY728161.1 coordinate 1,882,264,485, forward strand.
ATCATAGACTTCAATTCAAGTCCCATATCATAAAGCTGCTACTTCATCCATAATAACTATGTGCATGATTAAGTGGCCATAATATACTCATCTTCTACGATGCCCAATGAAATGTAATATTGTTTCTTTCTTATCCAAGAAATTCACAATCCACCAAGATAGAAAACACTTCTTGATGTTTATTTTATATCATCTGTTGAACCGACCCAATATGCATCTATATATTCTAATAATTATTTCTGAGATTTCTTATTATACAGCAAACCAAAATCCACAGTTCCCTTGATATACTGAAGTATTATTTTCTCTGCAAGCATGTGGCTTTCTTTGAGAGTACTTTGATATCTCGCTACTTTGAATGAGGAAAAAACAATATCAGCTATTATTTCTATCATGTATAGAAAACATATAATGATTTTCTTGTATTATATGATATTAACTACCTTGAAATCATCATCTTTTGATAGTTTCATTCAGGTAGCAACCAAAGCTTTCAACTCCTTGGAATTTTCCATTACAAATCATCTCAGAACCTCCTTGGAATATTTGGATTGAGAAATTAAAGTTCCATTCCTTCCTTGTGTCACCTGTAAACCAAGGAAAAATGTTAGGTCACAAATCATTAACATTTCGAACTCACTTTTCATGAATTCAGAAAAATGTATGCATTGTGCTTCATCTGGTCTACCAAATATTATTTCATCAACATAAACTAGCACCACCATTCTTTTATTACTATCATTATTGATAGAGAGATTGTAATCCACTCCACCACACTGAAAACCAAGATTCTTCAAATACTAATCTAGTCTTGAATACCATGATCTTGGTGCTTGATTCAACCTATATAGCGCCTTATTCATCCAAAAAACTTTTTTCTCATCTTCATGAATGAGAAAACTATTAGGATTCTCAATATACACTTCTTATTCCATAACTCCATTAAAAAATGCCGACTTTACATCCATATGAAAAACATTGAACTTCTGTTTCACTGTAATGTCAAAGAATAATATGATTGTCTCCATCCTTTGAACATGTGAAAATGTCTTGTCGATTTAGATACCCTCCATCTGGGAGTAACCTTTGCACACTAGTCATGCTTTGTTTTGAATCACTATGCCATCTTCATTCATCTTATTAAGAAAGACCCATTTAGTCCCGATGAAATTCTTATCTATTGGAATCAAAACAATATCCCATTTTTTATTCTTCTCAATATAGTCTAGATTATCATTCATTGTATGAACCTAGTTTTCTTCTCCTACTACATCAGAAAAACATTTTGGCTCTACCTGAGATAGGAAAGATTCCTGCTATAATGAATTCATTCTTCTAGTTTGAACATGTGTTTTCTGATCACCAATGATATTTTTCCTATCAATATCATCTCGACACTTTGGATTTTGTGTAGACACAGACTTGAATTCCTTTTTCTCATCATCAGTGTCTTCTTTTGAATCAACATCTTACACTTCTACTCCCCCTGTGATGCTTTCCTCCTCATCACTTCCATCAGAACACTATTCACTGTGTTGTTGAGTATTCTCTTCATTTTCCACTACAGTGACATCATTTCTCTCAACTATTTCCCCCATCCTCTTATTAAATAATTTATATGCTTTGATTTTTCTTGAGTATCCAAGGAATATTCCCTCATCTTCACATGATCCAAATTTCCTGTGTTTTTCTTTTTTGAGAATAAAGCACTTACATTCAAAGATTCAGAATTATATTAACATTGTATTCTTTCTATACCACATATCATACATATTATTTCCTTCCTTTAGACACAATAGATCCCTATTAGAGATGTAGATCGATGTCAAGACTGTTTCCATCCAAAATGTCTCTGGTAGGTCTTTTTCAATAAGCATCATTCTGGAAATATTGCTGATGATCTAATTTCTCCTCTCAACCACTCTATTCCATTGAGGAGTTCTCACTAAAGAAACTTGATGCCTTATCCAATGTTTCTAGAGATAGACTTCCACTTGACTGTTTTTGAATTCCAAACCATTATCAGTATGAAACTTCATAATCTTCTGTCCTTTCATCCTTTCACATTCCCTCTGACACTATTTTATGCAACTGAACACATCAAACTTTTGGGAAATGACAAATAACTATGAAATTATACTATAATAATCAATTAAAAGAATGTAATATCTCTTCCCATCAATAGATCTTATTGAGATAGGTCCACAAACATTATCATGAACCAATTCAATCACTCTTTTTGACTTTTGTTCCTTTTCCCTATATGTCTTTCTGACGATATTACCTTATTGAAATTATAAATACCTGACCTTATTACATACATAATCTTTAATTTAGTCAAGAAAACACTTCCTTTTACATTGAAGATCTTTTCAAGTTTATAGCTTTAGAAAATTAGGACAGTATATTCATGACATTACACATTATTATAGAGTGGATACTATTAAAATAGTTTCCATTTTTTCAAAATATAAAACATTAAAACTTAAAACAATACTCCTTGACAATTATTAAACATTTAACATGTCTTCCTTCATTGTATTACACATCCATTAACCTATGAAAAATCATTTAAAAACTTGGGATGAGCACAAAAGCTCAATAAGGGATGGAAAAGAAGGAAAAATCACATTAGTCCATGAATACTCATAACGTATGAAAACATTTTCAAAAGACATGATTTTTACCCATAAATACTTAATTAGTGTAACATAATATTTACAAAAGATCCACAAAAACATGAGAAAATAAATATAATCATAGAGGTATCTTGGGGGCATTACTTACACAATCTTGTAACCATCTTGGCTACCTTAAAATTTGTAACCCTCACAACTACCTTACTTTGTGTAACCATCACAGTTACACTTGGAGTAACCATACGACCGACCTCCAATATACTCATACCCAATGCGTTGGAGGGAAATATAGGTCCCACCCTTCATTATAAATAATTCCCAAGAACCAAAAAACAATCATACAACATGAATAATATCATAAAAACATTGCTTTTGAATTTTGTAAAAACAGAATTTTAAAAGAGGATTCTAGAAGAAAAGTCCCTCATAAACAACATATACTTGAAGTGAGACTTAATAGAGTGGATGGAATATGTATATAATCTATAAATACACATTGTTAAACATATTATAAACATAATTCATCACACAAATAATTTAAATACCACATAAATGACGAAGTAGAATGTTAACCCAAAGAATGGAAATCGGGTTAAGAATTTCCTTACATTAGGCTTGTCTTGCTTAAAACTTGTTTAAAACTCCAGTATAATGGTTAAAATATTTTTATTAGTATTTTAAAGAAACATTTTCATGTTTATAACATCTTATATGGTCATTTCATATCCTCATTTCACCCCTTAATTGTTAGTATTTTGTTCCTTGCATTATTTTGGGTGAGTTCTTTTATGATTTTCACGGTCGGTTCATGATGAATCGTTCTTGTTGATTGGAAGTGAAACTCAAGAATTGGAATGGAGAAGTATTTAAATATTTATAGTACCATAATTTATACCATTTATCACTTTTATTCTTTATATGATAATGACTTATAAGTTAAAACATTATTGATGTTCGTTTAGATCATTTTAGTGGTTCTTTGATAATAACAACCTCATTTTGTCTTATAAATTAGAACCATGAGTACAAAAGAATTACAGAACCATGGATGAGTCATAAAACACATATTATAACTTGGTTCAACCATATAAATTGTTTCATGACCCGACTTGAAAGAATTAATGGAAATTGAAAATACATCATCCACGATGTCGGTAATTCGACACAAATGGACAATGTTTTTATTCTTTAAATAAGTGGAAGAGGAGAAGAATAATGATGAGTAATTTTCCATAAACATGAGAAAATAATTAATATACATGATTCTAGAGATTTCATGCCTCTTGGATAAGAGGTAGTGAGGAATTAAGAAAAATTAATCTTGAAATAAAGGAAAATCTTGAGAAATTTCTCACGAAAATTCGACACGCTAACGACGTCTCTTAAAATTTCATAAAAACAAGATTGATGAGAGGAATGGAATATCTCATCATTCATAAAAAATATGTATAGTAAGGGGGGATATTTAATGAAATATTCCAACACAAGACAAAGGGAATGGAAGATAATAACATAAAATGAAAGAAAAGAAGGAAAATAAAAGAGGATGTTTACCTCTTGATCTCTTCTCCTTGAGATCCTCCTTAAGGGATTTTATTTTGGTCTTTTGGTGAGACCAGAAGCTCTAGGACGTGGGGAAGAATATTGGGGAGATAATTTGGCAGAAATTAGACAATTCTCATGGATTGAGAGGTGTGGGAGGAAGAGGGGAGTGAGGGTGGTATTTATAGTGGAGGAGGGGAGGTATTTTAGATTATTTTAATCATTATTATAATAATTTTATCAAGACTATGAATAATCTCAATCCATGTGACCCTAAATAGTAAAAATGTCATGTGAGTTCGAACCAAGTGGGATTACATCATCCTTGTATCACCTATGATGTAGTAAATCAAGTATTTAGCATTTATCGTATTTTATCGTATTTCACTATTCATAAAAAATTCTTGAATTTCAGAAAAATCCCAAAAATTTACCCTAACCATTTTTCGAAGTGTAGAATTCAAAAATGAAGTCCATTTTTCAAAAATAATTTTCTAAATATTATTAATTTTACTTTTAAATAAAATCATACTTAATTCAAAAATTAACAGTTCTAATTCCATAACTACTTCTTTATCACAATGAAAAATTAACCAAGATGTTATTATCTTATAGACTTAAGAAAATAAAATAATAATAAAATCTACTATTCATTAGGGTCATATTACTATTCATTTTACTATTCATAAGGGTATGTTACTATTCACAAAAAAACAAGTTGGTTTCATCAGACCCTAAATAACATACTGAACACAGTTGTAGATGATAGTTTCTTGAAATTCAAAACATTGTGGTAGTAAAGTTATTTTTAAATGATAGTTTTAAATATCTACTTTAAATAATGTTTCATGCATTTCAATTTATTTTTATAAAACCATGGGTTGTTACATTATCCCTACCTTCTGGAAATTCCGTCCTCGCAATTTTATTTACTTATTAAACAACTGAGGGTATTTTTCCCTCACAACATTTTCAGACTCCCATGTTGCTTCTTCAACCATGTGGTTCCTCCACAAAACATTTACCTAGTGTATTACCTTATTCCACAATACCTATTCCCTTCGATCAAGAATCTGAACTGGTTTCTCTTCATAATAAAGGTTCTCTTCTAGCTGAACTACTTCTGGGATCAAGACATGTGATGAATCTGGCACATACTTCCTCAACATCAAAACATAAAAAACATTGTGTACCTAAAACAATCTCAGAGGCAAAGCTATGTGGTATGCAACTGTTCCAACTTTATCCACAATTTTAAAAGGACCGATGAACCATGGAATTAGCTTTCCTTTTTTACTAAAACGCATCACACTTTTCCAAGGAGAGACTTTAAGGAAAACATGGTCACCTACCTCGAAAGATATGTCTTTCCTTCTGTTATCTACATAACTTTTCTGCCTGCTCTGAGTTGTCCTCATGTGCTGCTGGATCATCCTCACTTTCTCATCTACTTCTTCAACTAATTCTGGCCCCATCAACTTTCTTTCACCAACTTCATCCCAAAATGCTAGAGTCCAACACCACTTCCCATACAAGGCCTCAAAAGGTTCCATTTGAATACTGGAATGAAAACTGTTATTATAAGAAAACTCTACTAAAGAAAGATGTTGATCCCAACTTCCCTGATAGTCCATTGAACAAGATTTAAGCATATCCTCTAAAGTTTGAATCATTCGTTCTGACTGCCCATCTGATTGAGGATGAAAAGTTGTACTGAAATTTAACTCTGTGCCCAACGACTTCTGAAGTCCCTTCAAAAAGTTAGAAGTGAACCTGGGATCTCGGTCAAATACAATGGAAAGATGAACTCCATGTAACCTGACAATCTCTTTGAGGTATAATTGAGAAATATGATCCAAATACATTATATCTCTAATAGAAATAAAATGTGCAGACTTTGTTAGATGATAAACAATAACCCAAATCGCATTGTTACCTCGATAAGTCTTTGTTAGTCCCACCACAAAGTCCATGGATACGTTCTCCCATTTCCACTCTGGCACTGGAAATGGCTGAAGCATCCCCTTCGGTAACTGTCACTCTACTTTAACCTGTTGACACGTCAAACATCTCATGGTAAAATCAACAATATCTCTTTTCAATCCATCCCACCAATAATACTCCTGAAGGTCTCTGTACATCTTTTTACTTCCAGGATGAATAGAAAATGGAGAACTATGAGCTTCACACAACAATTATTTCTTCAACTGGGAATCACAAGGCACACACAACCTTTTTCCAAATTTTAAAACACAATCATTATCAAGATTAAATTCTGGAAACTTACCCATTTAAACCAATTATACCTTTTTCTGTAGCTCACGGTCTTCCTTCTGTTCTTTCTTAATTCTTTCTGACAACAAAGACTGCACTGAAACTTAAAACAAAACAGATGTATTCCCTGCACCAACAACTTCTAATCCAAAATTCATCAAATCATTAATCAAGGGATCATGTTCCAAATGTAGTATGGTTAAATATGCATGATGTTTCCGACTTAAGGCATCTGCCACTTTTTTTGCTTTCCCAGGATGGTAATTGATCGTGCAGTCATAATCCTTTATCAGTTCTAGACATCTTCTCCACCTCATGTTTAATTCCTTCTGAGTGAATATATACTTTAGACTTTTATGGTCAGTATATATTTGGAATTTGGTTCCATATAGATGATGCCTCCATATTTTCAAATCAAAAACCACATCTTCCAATTCCAAATCATGTGTGGGATAATTTAGCTCATGAGGTTTAAGTTGTCTCGAAGCATAGGCAATTACCTGATCATTATGCATCAAAACACAACCAAGTCCCTTCAAAGAAGCATAACTGTAGATGACAAAATCACCATTCTGGAAAGGTAAATCCAAAACTGGAGCATTCACCAATCTCTTCTTCAGTTCCTGAAAACAAATATCACATTCCTCTATCCAAAAAAATTTAATCCCTTTCTGTGTTAACTTAGTTATCGGGCTAGATAACCGTGCAAAGTTCTTAACAAACCATCAGTAATAACTTGCTAAGCCTAGAAAACTACAAATCTCTGTAACATTTGTGGGTCTTGGCCATTCATCAACTACTTTTGTTTTGGCAGGATCAACTGTTATTCCATCCTTCTTTACAATGTTCCCAAGAAAAGAAATATGTTGCAACCAAAAATCACACTTTCCGAATTTTCTATATAGTTTCTTTTCTTTTAAAGTTTGAAAAACAACCCTTAGATGTTTTTCATGATCCTCTTTATTTTAAAAAAAATCAGAATGTCATCAATAAATACAACCACAAACATATCCAAGAACTCATGAAATACTCTATTCATAAGATTCATGAATACAACAGGTGCATTAGTTAACCCAAATTACATAACAACAATTTCATAATGACCATATCTAGTAAAAAAGGATGTTTTCGGGATGTCATCCTCCTTCACCTTTAGCTGATGGTATCCGGATCTCAAGACAATATTGGAAAAGTACTGAGATCCCTGGAGCTGATCAAACAAGTCATCGATATGAGGAAAAGGATACTTGTTTTTAAAAGTGATGTTATTCAAAGCTCTATAATCAATGCAAAGTCTCAGGGAACCATCTTTATTTTTAATAAACAAAACAGGGGCTCCCCATGGTGAAATGCTAGGACAAATGAAGCCTTTGCCTAGAAAATCCTGCAACTGATTTTTCAATTCAAGAAGTTCTATTGGAGCCATATGATATGGGGGTTTTGAAATTGGATTAGCATCAGGAACTAAGTCAATTGTGAATTCAACTTCTTGATCAGGTATGACACCAGGTAACTCATCAGGAAAAACATCAAGGTATTCATTTACCACTGGCACATCATTAATTTGAATAGTTCTCTTGTTTTCAACAATATGAGCAAGATAACTTTCATTTCCATCTTTCAATAGTTTCTCAGCTTCCTGATATGTTATCAATTATATGGGTTTATTCTTGTATACAAACTAAAACTCTTTCTGAAAAACAACTTCTTTATCTCTACAGTCAATCTTAGCATGATAATCAGAAAGCCAGTCCATCCCTAGAATAGCATCAAACTCGACTATGGGTAAAACAACAAGGTTTGCAGGTAAAGCCTTTCCACAAACCACAATAGAAATATTTTTATAATTCCTATTTCTTATAACATTTCCCCCTGGTGTTTTAACAACAAGTTCAGGTCTCATTTGTTGAGGTGATATTTCCAATTTACCAGAAAATTTCTCAGAGATAAAGGAATGTGTAGACCCCGTATCAAACAAAACTTTAGCAAAATCTGAGTGAACAAACAAAGTAACAGATACAACTTCATTGGATGGCCCGACGTCTGCTGATGTAGTCTCAAAGGATCTCACTACACCTTTCTGCTTGTATTTTGGCTTCTTTGCATCATTCGAATCTCTCTTTGGGTAGACATTTTCATAGTGACCCATCTCACCACATTTAAAACACTTTACAGTTTTCTTATTAGGATTAGTCTTTGGATCATTTTCATTGCAATCTCGGGCCATATGTCCAAACTTACCACATTTAAAACACTTCCTAGTTTTTCTAAGACATTCCCCAGGGTGTTTCTTGAAGCACTTTTCACAAACTGGAAATTGTATTTTCTTACCATCAGATTTCTTTGGTTGATTCTTTTCAATTTCTTACCAACTAGACCTCTTCTTCTCTTTGTTTCCAAAATGCACATGATCATCAAAAAAATCCATCTCTACCCTCTTAGCACATCGTACAAGTTTCTCATAACTTTTGAATTAATGGAAGGCCAACGCACTTCGATACCCTGGCTTCAATCCTGAGTAAAAGTGGTTGATTTTGCAATCAAGATCTAGAATATGATTTGAAGCATATCTCTCCAGTCGGGTGAAGTTAGCTTCATACACAGCCACTGAATCTTCCTCCTTCTGTTTCAATTCAAGGGATTGCTTCTCCATTCTAAGTTGCACCACCTTAGGAAAATATTTTTCAAGGAAAAGACTTTTAAATTCATCTCACTCTAAGGAATAAAAATCCTTTCTACCCTTGATATTCCTTACCATTGACCACCACTGATTAGCTTCCCCTTCAAAATGATAAATGGCAAGACTTACCTTTTGATTGTCTGAACATCCCATAACATCAAATATCTTTTCAAGAGATTTGATCCATCATTCAGATACCACTGGGTTAGAAGATCCATTGAATGAAAGAGGATGTTGTCTCATAAAATGTTCCACCACTATCATGTTCTGTTGTGGTACCTCTATTGGTTCTCTTGCATGGATTCCACCACCATTTATTTCCTGCATTAGCTGAGCCATTACTGTCACAAACTGCTGAGTTCCAATCCCTACCATTCCGGGCTGTAGTTCCGAAAGGATGCCATTCTGTCAGTGCCTCTCCTCTTCAGCATCCCAGTTCCTTCTGTGTACAACCATTCTGAACAAAAATATCTTAGATGAAGAAACATGGTAATCTTTAAATGCTATAACAAATTAAACATAGAGTGAAGATCATTTATGGTATTCTATTAACATCACCCTAACCCCTAAAGTTATCTAAACCATCCTCTGATACCAACTATAAAGACACGACCTTATTACATACATATTCTTGAATTTAGTCAAGAAAACACTTCATTTTACATTGAAGATCTTTTCAAGTTTATAGCTTTAAAGAATTAGGATAGTACAGTCATGACATTACACATTATTACAGAGTGGATACCATAAAAATAGTTTCCATTTTTTTTTTCAAAATATAAAACATTAAAACTTAAAACAAGACTCCTTGAAAATTATTCAACATTTAATGTGTCTTCCTTCATTGTATTACACATCCATTAACCTGTGAAAAATCATTTAAAAACTTGGGATGAGCACAAAATCCCAGTAAGGTATGGAAAATAAGGAAAAATCACATTAGTCCATGAATACCCATAACGTATGAAAACATTTTCAAAAGACATGATTTTCACCCATAAATACTTACTTTGTGTAACATAATATTTACACAAGATAAAAAAAAACATGAGAACATAAATATAATCATAGAGGTATCTTGGGGCATTACATACATAATCTTGTAACCATCTTGTCTACCTTAAAATTTGTAACCCTCACGGTTACCTTACTTTGTGTAACCATCGCAGTTACACTTGGAGTAACCATACAGCCGACCTCAAAATTAATCATACACAATGAATTGGAGGGAAATATAGGTCCCACCCTTCATCATAAACAATTAAAAATAACCAAAACATAATCATACAACATGAATAATAGCATAACAACATTGTTTTGAATTTTGTAAAAACAGAATTTTAAAAGAGGAACATAGAAGAAAAGTCCCTCATAAACAACATATACTTGAAGTGAGACTTAATAGAGTGGATGGAATATGTATATACTCTGTCAATAAACATTTTTAAACATATTATATACATAAGTCATCACACAAACAATTTTAATACTACATAAATGACGAAGTAGAATGTTAACCCAAAGAATGGAAATCGGGTTAAGAATTTCCTTACCTTAGGCTTGTCTTACTTAAAAATTGTTTAAAACATATTTATAATGGTTAAAAGAGTGTTATTAGTATTTTACAGAAACATTTTCATGTTTATAAAATCTTATATGGTCATTTCATAACCTTATTTCACCCATTAATTGTTAGTATTTTGTTCCTTGCATTATTTTGGGTGAGTTCTTTTATGATTTTCAAGATCAGTTCATGATGAATCGTTCTTGTTGATTGGAAGTGAAACTCCAGAATTATAATGGAGTAGTATTTACATATTCATAGTACCATAATTTATACCATTTATCACTTTTATTCTTTATATGATAATGACTTATAAGTTAAAACATTAATGATGTTCGTTTAGATCATTTTAGTGGTTCTTTGATAATAACAACATCATTTTGTCTTATAAATTAGAACCATGAGTAAAAAATAAATACAGAACCATGGGTGAGTCATAAAACATATATTATAACCCGTTTCAACCATATAAATGGTTTCATGACCAGACTTTAAAGAATTAATGGAAATTGAAAATACATCGTCCATGATGTCGGTAATTCGACACAAATGGAAAATGTTTTTATTCTTTAAATAAGTGGAAGAGAAGAAGAATAATGATGAGGAATTTTCCATAAACATGAGAACATCATGAATATACATGATTTTGGAGATTTCATGCCTCTTAGATAATAAGGAGTGGGGAAATAATAGAAATAAATCATGAAATAAAAGAAAATCTTGATAAATTTATCACGAAAATTCGGCAGCCTAACGACGTCTCTTAAAATTTCATAAAAACAAGATTGATGAGAGGAATGGAATATCTCATCATTAATACAAAATATGGACAGTAAGGGGGGATATTTAATTAAATATCCCAACACAAGACAAAGTGAATGGAAGAGAATAACATAAAATGAAAGAAAAGAAAGAAAATAAAAGAGGATGTTTACCTCTTGATCTCTTCTCCTTGAGATCCTCCTTAAGAGATTTGATTTTGGTATTTTGGTGAGACCAGCAGATCTAGGATGTGGGGAAGAAGATTGGGGAGAGAATTTGGCAGAAATTAGACAATTCTAAATGCTTGATAGGTGTGTGAGGAAGAGGGGAGTGAGGGTGGTATTTATAGTGGAGGAGGGGAGGTATTTTAGATTATTTTAATCATTATTATAATAATTTTATCAAGACTATGAATAATATCAATTCATGTGACCCAAAATAGTAAAAATGTCATTTGATTTAGAACCAAGTGGGATTACATCATCCTTTCATCACCTATGATGCAGTAAATCAAGTATTTAGCAGTTATTGTATTTTATCGTATTTTACTATTCATAAAAAATTCTTGAATTTCAGAAAAATCCCAAAAATTTACCCTAACCATTTTTCGACGTGTAGAATTCAAAAATTAAGTCCATTTTTGAAAAATAATTTTCTAAATATTATTAATTTAACTTTTAAATAAAATCATACTTAATTAAAAAATTAACAGTTCTAATTCTATAACTACTTCTTTATCACAATGAAAAATTAACCAAGATGTTATTATATTCTAGAATTAAGAAAATAAAATAATAATAAAATTTAATATTCATTAGGGTCATATTACTATTCATTGTACTATTCACAAGGGTATGTTACTATTCACAAAAAAAACAAGTTGGTTTCTTCAGACCCCAAATAACATACTGAACACAATTGAAGATGCCAGTTTCTTGAAATTCAAAACACTATGGTAGTAATGTTATTTTTAATGTCTAGTTATAAATATCTAATTTAAACAAAGTTTCATGAATTTCAATTTATTTTTAGAACACCTTGGGGTGTTACAGAAATGCATCACACGTATGAGTACGATCATGTGATAGCTTAGGGATGTATTAGATGCATCACACATTACCAAATATTCTAGATTTGGTTGGAATAGATGACTGAGTCATTTATTTTACAACTGGTATTCTTCCTCTCTGGGTAAAAGAGCATATATTCTTCCCCACTAACAAGTTATAGATTCCACTTTGTTCTTTTTACCTGTAGAAAAATTGTACCATCTCTTAATTTGATGATACATATATTATTGGCCAATATTATAACATGTCCGGAGTCACATACTTTACTAACACTCAGCAAGTTGTGACTAAGAACTTCTACTTCCAAGACATCAACACATCTCATTTATTTCCCCCTAAACTTGGCCTTTCCCAAGATAATTATCTTTTGGCCTTCATCGTTTCCAAATTTAAAAACACCTTTTTTTCATACTTTATTCCTGTAACATGATCCTTATTATCTGTCATATGGGATGTGAAACTGTTGTCATGGATCAATACACCAAAACGATCTAGTTCTTTATGGTAAATTTTAGCAAACACTTCCTTCTCATATCTCTTCTTCTTGATCCATGTTTTTGAATTCATAATAGTTATAGATTAACAACCTTGATCTTTTTCAGAATATGATGGACCGACTTCATCCTACAAATATGAAAATCTATTTTGTGTTTTCAAATCACTTATTGATTCTTTGATTTTATGCTTGAGACTACTTTGAATCTTATTTGGTACATTCCTATGAATGGTTGATGTATAATATCTATCCAGGTGGCCAAATACTCTGCACCAAAAACAATGTCCATCAAAATATATTATAGATTATTGAGCTCTATTTAGATACCACTATTTTTCTTGTTCCCTTTGATATCTCCTGGATATAGAACACACATTTTGTGAATGTACAATATTTCCATAGAAATAACACCTGATGTAGGGTTCATTTCTTCATGTTAATTATAAAATTCTATTTTCCCCTTGAATTCTCTGAATCTTCAACATTTTCAACCTCTAATTCTTCTGAACAGTCACATTCTTATGAAAGCAGATTCTTTTTCCTAAAGAAATTTCTCTTAAAATTTTTCTTTTCTTTCACATAGGCAGAAGACTTCTTCATAGGGATTTCAACTTCATCCTCATCATATTATTATAACTTCTTGGGGCACCTTGATACAAGATGACCAACCTTCCCAAATCTAAATAAAGCATGTGGAAGTTTCCCCTTGAACTTTCCTTTTCCTATTTGTAGATTTTAAGAAAGGAATGACATCACATCGTTTATCTCTTATTCTTCCTAAGAATATTCAATAGTGAGATTATTCATGGACTTGAATTCCACCTATTTAGATTTACCCTTTTCCACAACATCATTATCATCATTTATCATTTCATAAGTTACAAGGGTACTATGCAAGTTATCCAGTGTCAGCTCTTTCAGATATTTATATTCTAATAATGAAACTTTTGGATTGAACCTAGGTGGATGTTTCCTCAAGATACGATTAAAAATATTTATATCTTAAATGAATTCTCTTATACCTCTCATGTATTCCACTATAACATTTAACCTGTCAAAGAATGCATCAACCGACTCATTTGGGCTCATTCTTAGATCCTCGTACTTATTCCATAGAACCTGCAACTTTGCCTCTCTAACCTTTAAAACACCTTCATATATATTCAAAAACTTTTCCCACATTCCATGTGATGTTCTAAATGGAATCACCTTCTTATATATTGCATTGGATATGGCTCCCCCTAAAGAATTGATTCCTTTGGCCTCAATATCTAATTCTCTTCTTTCAACTTCTGATAAAGAACCACTATTGATATCAACTGAAATACCATCACTACTAGAAACTGGGCCTATAGAGATTACTAATGGCGGTCAATATAGTCCTACAGTGACCGCCTTGAAACCTCCAGTGGTGGTCTCATTTTTCCCATCGCTATATAGATATAGTTATCTCCACTGGTGGTCTTTATAGGTGTCTGGAAATTTGGTCCACCGTGACTGCCTGGCGGTCGCTGTTGGGTTGGCCTAAGTGACCGCCAATGGCGGTCGCTATAGGAGACCAAAAAATTAGCTTATTGTGACCCCCATTGGTGGTCACTATAGGCATAGATCGCCAATGGCAGTCGCAAACCTGGAAAATTTGTTTTTTAAAAAAAAATTCATTTATACATCACATTTCCAACAAACACAAAAAATATTGCCGAACAGAAGAAACACAACTAAAATAACAAAGAAAAACAATTCAAAACAGCACAAACATCAAGTTACTAAAAAATTATAAATTACAGACATACTTATTCACATACAACGATCCAAAAAGCTCCAATCCATTCCAATTTTCTGCTACAATAAACCTACAATAAGATAAAAAAGAAACAACTAAACAAAGAAAATGAAAATTTGACATATTTATTAAGTTATTATATATATATATAAATCAAATTGGGTCGTTAGGGCATTTGGGAATTTGGTCAACTGACCATTAGGTCAATAGGCTAATATTCCCTTAGTCCATTTGGTCATTACAGCATTACACTAATATGCCATTAGGGTGGCGTTAGCGTGTTAGCACCCCAACCCCTGGACCGCCCCCACCCCCTGAACATCCCCCCTCACACCAGATAGCCCCCCTCACCCTTGGACACCCCCTCACCCTCAGACAGCCCCCACCCCCCAGAAATCCCCCCACCCCCACTGACAGCCCCCACGATAAGACGACACGTCATTCAGACGCGCAGTTTGTGCGGTACAACTGAATATGTGTTTTTTAGGTGTTTGGCGTGCTTGAAAAGCATGCGTGAGGTGGTCAAAACCAGCCGAACGACCTCAGAACTCCATGAAATCAGATGACAAAAAAAGGTGGTTGAATTTTGAAATGGTCGGGCAGACGCAACATCAATCAGGGGTGTTGTGTGACCAAGGTGACCGAAAACACACTCCGTGTGTTGTAAATGGCCGAAACATGTGTTTAACGGTCAAATGCATACCGAACGACATCGGTATGACTTGAAATCACAAGACAACACCCTAATTATTATTCATGAGATGTATGATGAGACAACACATTATTCGGACGTGCAGTTTGCATGGCACGATTGAATATGTGTTTTTTAGGTGTTTGGCACGCTTGAAATGCATTCATGGGGTGGTAAAAAATATCCAAACAACCTCATAATACCATGAAATCAGATAAAAACAAAGAGTAGGTGAATTGTGAAATGGTCAGGCAGACGACACATCAATCAGAAGTTTCATGTGACCGCGGTGACTGAAAATGCACTCCGCGTGTCGTAAATGGACATAACATGCATTTAATGGTCAAATGCATACCGAACGACATCAGCATGGCTTGAAATTACACTAAAACACCCTAATTATTATTCATCAGGCGTAAAAAGAGACAAAACGTCATTCAGACGCATGGTTTGCGCGGTACGACTGAATATGTGTTTTTTAGGTGTTTGGCACCCTTGAAAAGTATGCGTGGGGTGGTCAAAACTGGCTGAAAGACCTCATAATTCCATGAAATAGGATAAAAATAAAGGGTGGGTAAATTGTGAAATGGTTTGGCAGACGGTGCGTCAATCAGAGGTGTCATGCGATCGCAGTGACTGAAAACACACTCCGCGTGTCGTAAATGGCCAAAACACGCGTTTAATGGTCAAATGAATACCAAATGACATCCAAATGACTTGAAATCATAGGAAAACACCCTAATTATTATTCGTGAGGTTTATTAGGAGATGAAACGTCATTCGGACGTGCAGTTTGCATGGCACAACTGAATATGTTTTTTTAGGTGTTTGGCGTGCTTGAAAAGTGTGCGTAGCGTGGTTAAAACTGGTTGAACAACCTCATAATTCCATGAAATTGTACAACAACAAAGAGTGGGTGAATTTTGAAATGGTCGGGTATATGATAGATCAATCAGATGTGTCGTGTGACCGCTGTGACTGAAAACGCACTCAACATGTCGTAAATGGCCAAAACATGCGTTTAACGGTCAAATGCATACCGAACAGCATCAGAATGACTTTAAATAAGACGATAACACCATAATTATTATTTTTGAGGTGTATGAGGAGACAACATGTCATTTAGATGCACAGTTTGCACGGCATGGATAAATATGTGTTTTTAGGTGTTTGGCGCGCTTGAAAAGCGTGCGTGGGGTGGTCTAAAATAGCCGAACGACCTTGGAATGTCATGATATCAAACAAAAACAAAGGGTGGGTGAATTGTGAAATGGTCGGGTAGAAAACACATCAATCAGAGGTGTTGTGTGACTAAGGTGACCGAAAACACACTCCGCATGTCGTAAATGGCCAAAACATGCGTTTAACGGTCAAATGCATACTGAATGACATCAGCATGACATAAAATCATACAAAAACACCCTAATTATTATTAATGAGGTGTACAAGGATACGACATATCCTTTGGACACACGGTTTGCATGAAACGACTGAATATGTGTTTTTTAGGTGTTTGGCACACTTGAAAAGCGTGCATGGGGTGGTCAAAACTGGATGAACGAACTCGGAATTCCCTGAAATTAGACGAAAAGAAAGGGTGAGTGAATTGTGAAATGGTTGGGTAGATGACACATCAATCTAAGGTGTTTTGTGACCGCGGTGACCGAAAATGCACTGCGCATGTCGTAAATGGCCAAAACATGTGTTTAATGGTCAAATGCATACCAAACGACATCAAAATGACTTGAAATCACACGAGAACACCTTAATTATTATTCATGATCTATAAGAGGAGACAACACGACATTAAGATGTGTAGTTTGTGTGGAACGACTGAATATGTGTTTTTTAGGTGTTTGGCGTGCTTGAAAAGCATGCATAGGGTGGTCAAAACCGTCTGAACGACCTCGGAATGTCATTAAATCAGACGAAAATAGAGTTTGAGTGAATTGTGAAATGGTCGGGTAGACGACATGTCAATCAGAGGAGTCGTGTGACCGCGGTGACCGAAAACGCACTCCACGTGACATAAATGGCCAAAACATGCGTTTAACAGTCAAATGCATACCAAACAACATCGATATGACTTGAAATCAAATGAGAACAGCCTAATTATTATTCTTTAGGTGTAAGAGGAGACGATACGTGAAAGGCGCTGTCGTTGGCGCTTTCAAATGATATTGTTTCTTTACTAAGTGCAACATAGTGGCTAACCTAGGTCGTTCTCTTGAGGAGGAATTAGTTTAACAACCCTTATAAGGCTTGAAGAAACCAAAAAAAAAGAAACAAAATGATAAAAGATGGGGGTGGTTTGATTGAAAGACTTTTAGAACACGAAACAAAACAATCAAGACAATCAAGGAGTAAAAGACAATCACGAACACTGTTTCTTTAAAAGAACTACTATGAGAAGTCGTAGACAATCTAATCTACCCCTTAACCATTCTTTAATAATTATCCGATATGATTATAATTCATTAAAATGTGACCCCATAACTTTGTCAACCCCCGAACCCTACGAAATTTGACACAACCACATGTATTTGAAGAAATGAGCACTAGGTTGTCTTTGAGACTTCCAATTGCAGTACCCTACTTTGATTGTGGTCCAAATCCAACTTATGATCAATGGTCAATTAGGGCAGAACCTCCTCTCTAGAGTTGAGAATTAATTAAGTTTAGGGATGAGAGTTGAACCCTACAATTCTATCCCAAGTTGATTAGATTTTACAATTGAAGTTTGCCTCTCTCGATTCACACAGGACCGACCTCATGGTCAGATGCAAGTCGAGTGAGTTCCTTACAACTTAAATCTCAATTAATTGATCACAAATTATGAATTATAGTATGTTCATGGATTCAAAATGAATAAATGAAGGGGTTAGGGATTAGATCGACTACGAACAAAACTACTCTTCCATGGTTGAAATTTTCATTGTGGAGACGTTTTGCATAAGCTACAGATTGAAAGGGAAATACCCAATCTTGTCTCCACTCTAAGATTCCAAAACTGAGAAGAAAAAAAAAGAAGATAGTTAAAGAATAAAAAAGAATATTTATTGAAGAAAAGGACAAGTTACAAGCATGAAAACAATGAAACACAAGTGGAGGTGGGAGAGGAGAGCCTTCTTGGAAGAGATCCTTGCACAAAGCCTCACTTCTTCCAAGGGGTTAGAGGAGTTCCTAGGAAACCAACTCTCGGCTACACCTTTCCCAAGCTCCGAACCATCCTCCCAAAGAGTGAAAATGTCCTTTAAATAGAGTTGGGTAGGGATAGGGTTACAAATGTTTTCAAGTGTGAATGTGGAAATTCGGGAAAATATTTTAATCCAAGTTGCACCGCCTGTTTGACCTCCAAAACGCGCGATCCAGATGCTCTTCCAGAAGAATGATTTGCGAGAATATTTGTCTTCTAGATGCTCTCCAAAGTTGGGCCACATCCAAGTAAGGATAAGAATGTTATGGCCCAAATACAGAATCACTATCCAGCCCAGCGAGTCCAGTCCAGCTTTGTCTTCATGGCCCATTTACTCCAAGTAAACCCACGATCTAGCTCCAATAGCCTGAATGAAAGTTGTAGAAAATTTAGTGAGGAATTTGGTCACAAAATATAAGTTCTAATTCCGGAAATAGAAATATTAATTCATAATATACCACAGTTCACTTTAAAAGGGTAAAGTTGGAATTTTCATCAAATTTTCAATTGAGTGATCTAATCCCAAATATTCCATAATTGATCATATATAACACAATGTGAGGAAATTTTGTCATTTATTATCAATAAAATATTCAATAAAAATTCCTTTTATCAACTCCCCCACACTTACCCTTTTGTACTCCTGGGCAAAACCTCAAAGTATGAAAAGATATGCATGTTTATAAATCCATTGTAGCAATATAAGAAAAGTAAGAATCACATCAAGAGTCAATCTTCAATATGAAATTCATGGTCTCATAAGTTGTATCAGAACAAAATCTAGTGACATTAAGGGCAAAAATCATGTTGAAATATGTTATGGGTCTACCATGCCATCAATTCCCCACGTGTGTGTGTGTCAACCATTTTAAGCTCATATCTCCACCCTTTATTCAGCAAATTCAAGTCAAGTAAAACAACTCTTCTTACTTGGTTTAATCCACCGAACCTGTTCTACATTCCTTTGCAATCGTGTTTCGAGACCCACTCACTTAAGCATTCCCGAAAGTCAAACCTTAAGCTCCTGACCTAGATATCTCCATATGTTGTATTCCCCTATTTAATTGTTTTTTTCTTCGAAAGTTGCACTCGGGAAAAATCTCATACTGAACTCCCAACCCTTGTTTGATATCCCCACAGCACTAATTGTAATAGTTATAATGAGATCAAAGGCTGTGGAAGAGTGGTTTTTGACCTACCCAAGACACAACCCATTTTTTTGAGGGTGTCCAACAATCAGATAACAGGTCCACACGCATAGGTCAATTCGGTACAGTAATGAAACTGATCGGAAGAGAAACGAACGTGTGGATCAACCATTGATTTTTTTTTACATAACATGTCTATACCTTCAATTGATTATGAAATATTTCACAAGGAATGGTTGTGTGAACAATTTTGTGGAGAATTCAATGACACAATATAACCATGAACAAACATCACAATGACTAGTGTCAAAATCTAAGAGGTTTTATAATGATACAACCACTCATATCATCGACATCAGTTTTTAGAAAAATCAACCCTTGATGATAAATTCTTTCTCATGCTTACCATGCTATTGATGAAATTTTAAAACAGACTTTTTTCATTTGTTCCCCTTGTAAATGATTTGGAAACTTGATTTTTTTTAAATTTTATTAAAAACACACAAAACACACAATTAAAAATCCTAAATAAATACCCTAAATTGTTGTCCCCTCCCCCACACTTAAAATATTGAATTGTCCTCAATGTTAACCTATGAGATGATATATGCAAATTAAATGTATAATTATATAGGACAAAGAATATAAAAGTGAAAGGGTTAGGAACAGCCTGATATGCTCAAGTGATGATAGCCTCATGCAGTGTGATGGAATCAACTGCATGTGTGGGGAATCCCTCAACGTATTGCTTCAACCGATACCCATTGACTATAAAGCTCCTTCCAGTGTCCTCTTGAGTGATCTCCACTACACCATAAGGAAAAACATTAGATACAACATAAGGACCTAACCATCTAGAACACAACTTACCGGGCATCAGCTTCAGCCGTGAACTGTAGAGAAGGACTTTGTCTCCCACATGAAACTCCCTCTTTTGGATCATCCTGTCATGGAATGCTTTTGATCTTTCCTTATAGATCCTTGAGTTCTCATATGATTTCAATCGAATCTCTTCAAGCTATTGAATTTGCAGCTTCCTTTTAATTCCAGCTTGGGCCAAATCCATGTTGCATTTCTTTATAGCCCAATATGCCCGATGCTCAACCTCCACAGGAAGATGACATGCTTTCCCAAAAATAATCCGAAATGGGGACATACCAATTGGAGTCTTGTATGCAGTCCTATAAGCCTAAAGCGCATCATCCAAGCACTTGCTCCAATCCTTTCTATTTGGCTGCACGGTCTTCTCCAAAATTTGTTTCAACTCCCTGTTTGAAACCTTGGCCTGGAAATTTGTTTGGGGGTGGTATGGTGTTGATGTCTTATGTGTCACCCCATACTTCTGAAGGAGGGAAGCTAAATTACGATTGCAGAAGTGTGTCCCCTGATCACTGATGATAGCCTTTGGTACTAAAAACCTGCAGAAAATCTGTGCTTTCACAAAGTCCACAACAACATGAGAATCATCAGTCCTGGTGGCCTTAGCCTCCACCCATTTGCTAACATAATCAACAGCAACCAAAATATACAAAAACCCAAAGGAACTAGGAAAAGGACCCATAAAATCAATGCCCCATACATCAAAAATCTCACAGAATAGTATGGGTTGTTGGGGCATCTCATGTCTCCTAGAAATGTTCCCAGTGTGTTGGCAACGAGAGCATGACTTACAAAACACATGGGCATCATGGAATAAACTAGGCCAATACAATCCAGAGTCTAAGACTTTCCTAGCTGTCCGTTGGGGTCCAAAGTGTCCACCACATGCAAGTGTATGACAGAAATGTAGGACAGACTCAAACTCATGATCAGGAACACACCTCCTAATTACTTGGTCACTGCACATGCGCCAGAGGTAAGGATCATCCCAAACATAAAACCTAGACTCACTTTTCAATTTTTGTACTTGATGTTTCTTTAAATTTGCAGGGATTTCGGATGAAACAAGGTAGTTTACTAAATCAGCATACCAAGGATGCATACCTGAGATGGAATAAAGATGCTCATCAGGGAAAGTGTCCCGAAGTGGTACCTGGTCCAAGGTGTCATCCTCTAGTGTATGAGTAAGCCTAATCATGTGGTCTGCCACCATGTTTTCTGAACCCTTCTTGTCCTTTGTCTCAATATCAAATTCCTGAAGAAGGAGCATCCATCGAATCAGCCTGGGATTTGCATCTGACTTCTTTAGGAGGTACCTCAAAGCTGCATGGTTAGAAAGGACAACTACTTTAGATCCCAATAAATATGAACGGAATTTATCTAAAGCAAATATAACAGTAAGAAACTCCTTTTCCATTGTGGTGTAATTGGATTGGTCTGAATCCAGTGTCCTCGATGCATAGGCGATCACATGTGAACGTCCCTCCACCCTCTGAGATAAGATAGCTCCAACTGCGAAGTTGGATGCATCACACATAAGCTCGAAAGGAATCTCCCACCGTGGGGGATGTATGATAGGTGGAGTGGTCAGACTCTTCTTTAACTCATCAAAGTACATCCTGCAAGAATCATCAAACACAAAATAAGAATCCTTTTAAAGTAATCGTGACATAGGAAGAGAAATCTTACTAAAGTCTTTGATGAAGCGCCGATAAAATCCTGCATGCCCTAGGAAAGATCGAACATCACGCACACATGTATGATATGGAAAGGATGAAATTATTTCTACCTTATATCTATCAACTTCAATGCCATGCTTTGACACAACATGACCTAAGAGAATGCCATGATCTACCATGAAATGACACTTTTCAAATTTCAAGACCAGATTCTTCTCAATACAACGATTCAAAACCCTTTCCAAACTACATAGAAATTCATCAAATGAGGAACCATAAACTGTAAAATCATCCAGAAATACCTCCATGCAGGTCTCAATGAAATCTGAAAAAATACTCACCATGCATCTCTGGAAGGTACCTGGGGCATTGAAAAGTCCAAATGGAATCCTCCGGTAAGCAAAGGTACCGAATTGGCAGGTGAATTTTGTATTCTCCTGGTCCTCTACTACAATGAGAACCTGAAAATAGCCAGAAAATCCATCCAAGAAGCAATAGTGTGTCTTCCCAGCTAGTCTCTCAAGCATCTGGTCAATGAATGGAAGTGGGAAATGGTCCTTACGAGTGGATTGATTTAGTTTCCTATAATCGATACACACTCACCAACTGTTTTGTACTCTCACAGGAACTAACTCATCATTTTCATTTTTTATAACAGTGAAACCGGTTTTCTTTGGTACAAATTGGACTGGGATAACCCACTGTGAGTCAGAAATGGGGTAAATGATACCCGCCTCAAGCAATTTTTCAACCTCTCTTTTAACAACCTCCAGAAGGGTTGGATTGAGTCTCCTTTGTGGTTGCCTAATCGGTTTATCCCCATCCTCCAGGAGAATCCTATGCATACAAATGAAGGGGCTAATAGCTGATATGTCAGCCAATGTCCACCCAATTTCCCTAATGTTCTCCTTTAAAAGATTTAAAAGTTTTTCTTCATGTTCAAAAGGGAGATCATTAACAATGATAACAGGTAATCTCTCACCACTCATCAAATATGCATATTTAAGATTTGGGGGCAATGACTTGAGTTCCAATGTAGGGGGGTGATGTATGGATGGAGAAATTGATGCAAAAGATATATATGCACAATGAACATCAGTATCAGAATACACATCATCAAAATCAGAGAATATTGCATCAAATACATCAGCATACTCAATAGACATGTCATAATCAGAGTTCACATGATCAAAATCATAATATTCATCCACATAAAAATCAAATCCAAGAGAGATTTGTCCATCAAAAACAGGTGTGGAAGTGCTCTTAGACATCAAATGAGAACCAATACTCATAATCTTTCTAAGAATATGACAATCAAATTCCATTGGGGTTTTATTTGGTGGCTCAAAATGGGAGATGACAAAAGCAGAATGGTCCTCCGAGGGATACTTCATGGATTCCATAACATTAAAGACTACAACTTCATCCCTAA
Organism: Viscum album; assembly: GCA_963277665.1. NCBI lineage: Eukaryota > Viridiplantae > Streptophyta > Magnoliopsida > Santalales > Viscaceae > Viscum > Viscum album. The sequence continues at coordinate 1,882,288,323 of OY728161.1, forward strand.
ACTCCATGGAAAGTGTACCCTCATGTACATTTATGATAGTTTTTTTGCAGTTTTGAGGAAGGGACTGCCTAAGATGATGGGAGAACGAGAACTTACTTGATCATCCTCTATTTTGAGCACATAGAAGTCTGCTGGAAAGATCATGTCTTTACCCGGACAAGCACATCATCAAGGACTCCCACTGGATATGTTGTAGCTCTATTCGCCAATTGCACCACTACTCTTGTCGGCTTAAATTCACCAACCTGTAAAGAAGAGAATACGGAGTGAGGAATCACATTTATTGAAGCTCCTAAATAACAAAAAGCATCAGAAAAGTGTAACTCCCCTATGGTTCATGGTATGGTGAATGTCCCTGGATCCTTGCACTTCGTTGGCATCGACATGGTTAGTGTGATGAGTGCAGATACGTTCCTTCCAAGGTTGATCCGCTCAATTCCCTTTAGCCCTCTTCTATTTGTACACAGTTCTTTTAAGAATTTCGCATACCTCGGTATTTTCTTGATGGCTTCAAGTAGAGGGATGTTGATCTCGACACGCTTGAATGTATCCAAAACCTCTTTTTTGCATTGCCTCTTTAGCCATCTTCTTAGTTTGTACAACTCTATTTGGGAATGGAAGGGGTTTAGGAGGAAGATCATCAACCTTTTTCTTACCTTTATCTTTCTCCTTGGCTTTCTCATCATTTGGTATGGGATGGGGCTTCTCCAGAGTTGAGGTGAATCCCAGTGGTATTGTAGGTGCAGATGTATCAACTATTTTCTTCCCACTTCTCAATGTGATGGCACTGACATTCCCCTTGGGATTGGGAGTAGGTTGGGAAGGAAGGGCTCCAGAGTTCTTACTTTCCAGTTCATGGAGGGTAGTGGAAATCTGGCTCATTTGTGTCTTCAACTCCCTCAACTCAGAACCTTGACTCTTCAGCTCATTCTGTTGATTAAGATCAAATTGTTTCAAAAGATCATCAGTATTAGAATCTACCTTTGGTTGAGAATTCCCATGTTGCTGACTTGTTGATGCCTGGGCCCTCAAATCTCCTTTGGGGGTTGTTGGAAACCTTGTTGGTAAGGTAGAGGATGCTGGAAGTTTTGTTGAAAGGGGGGCCTTGGTTGATGTCCAGAGCCAAAACTCATATCTGATTGATCTCTCCATCCTTGGTTAAATGTTGGTGCAAAGGAATCATACTTCTTCTGTGGTTGTTGTTGTTGCTGATATGGTTTCCCAGGAAATATGGCAGCACAATCCTCTGACTCTTGTAATTGGGGGCAATAATCAGTTGGGTGGCTTGTCTCGGTGCAAATTCCACATGGCCTTGAAGAAGTGGGTTGGGATGTCTTTTGAGCCAATGCAATCTGCCTCACCATAGTGGTCAATTCTTCCAACTTGGTATCAATCAAATGATTTTCAAGAGAATAAGGAATTACCTGATGTACTCCCCTGACATGTGGTGTACCTCTATCTCCAAATTGTTGGGAGTTTTGGGCCATCTTGTCTGTCAATGAACGTGAAGCTGCTGGTGTTTTTTCCACCAATGCTCCTCCAGCTGCGGCATCCACCATGCTCCTCTCCATAGGTGTGAGGCCTTCGTAGAAGTACTGGATAGGTAGTTTCTCACTGATTTGGTGATGTGGGCAGCTTGCACATAACTTCTTGAAGCGCTCCCAGTACTCATACATCGACTCCCCTTATGCCTGCTTGATCCCTGATATCTCCTTTCAAATGGATGTAGTCCTTGATTCTGGAAAGAACCTCTGCAAGAAAAGACGTTTCATATCTTTCCAACATGTTACGTCTTCAGGTTGTAAATAGTACATCCAATCCTTTGCAGCTCCGTCAAGTGAGAATGGGAATGCTCTTAATTTAATTTTATCTTCAGAGACATTTCTTGGTTTAAGAGTCGAGCAGACTACATTAAATTCCTTCAAATGTGTGTTTGGGTCCTCACCAGATAATCCATGAAACTTTGGAAGAAGGTGAATTAGTCCAGATTTAAGTTCAAAGTCTGATTCAAGAGTTGGGTATGCAATGCAATTTGGTTGATAGTTAATATCTGGTGCGGCCAATTCTCGAATGGTTCTATTAAGTTTATTTCCATTATTCTCAGCCATTGGTTCTTGTTTTAGTTTGGATTTAGATGTGTTTCCAATTTAAGTGTTTCCAAAATGGAGGAGTTCTCATGTTGGGTAAATTTTGACACTTCCCATGGATCGAGATTTCCTGTTTCAAGCCCTAAGGCTGCGTTCAATCTCGGGGTCTAGAGCAAAGAGATCCTTAGGTTGGGACCGTGTCATAAATCATATAAAAATAGAGAAATGAAGAAAAAGAATAGACCACAATATCATGATAATGGAGTTCAATTGATGGTCTAAAAAAAATTAAGAAGAAGAAGAAGAGAAAAATGAACCAATATTGAGAAAGGTGAAATAAGAAAGTGAGAAGAGTAAGAAGAGAATGAAATAAAAAACAAATACCTCTAATTGATTGAGAAAACTATTTCCTCCCCAGCAACGGCGCCAAATTTGAAAGGCGCTGTCGAGGGCGCTTTCAAATGATATTGTTTCTTTACTAAGTGCAGCATAGTGGCTGACCTAGGTCGTTCTCTTGAGGAGAAATTAGTTTAACAACCCTTAGAAAGCTTGAAGAAACCAAAAAAAAGAAACAAAATGATAAAATATCGGGGTGGTTTGATTGAAAGACTTTTATAACACGAAACAAAACAATCAAGGCAATCAAGGAGTAAAAGACAATTACGAACACTGTTTCTTTAAAAGACCTACTATGAGAAGTCGTAGCCAATATAATCTACCCCTTCAAAATTCTTTAATAATTATCCCATATGATTATAATTCATTAAAATGTGACCCCCTAACCTTGTCAACCCCCGAACCCTACGAAATTTGACACAACCACATGTATTTAAAGAAATGAGCACTAGGTTTTCTTTGAGACTTCCAATCGCAGTACCCTACTTTGATTGTGGTCCAAATCCAAATTATGATCAATTGTCAATTAGGGAAGAACCTCCTCTCTAGAGTTGATAATTAATTAAGTTTAGGGATGAGAGTTGAACCCTACAATTCTATCCCAAGTTGATTAGATTTTACAATTGAAGTTTGTCTCTCTCGATTCACACAGGACCGACCTCGCAGTCAGATACAAGTCGAGTGAGTTCCTTACAACTTAAATCTCAATTAATTGATCACAAATTATGAATTACAGTATGTTCATGGATTCAAAATGAATAAATGAAGGGGGTAGGGATTAGATCGACTACGAACAAAACTACTCTTCCATGGTTGGAATTTTCATTGTGGAGACGTTTTGCATAAGCAACGGATTGAAAGGGAAATACCCAATATTGTCTCCACTCTAAGATTACAGAACCAAGAATAAAAAAAAAGATAGTTAATGAATAAAAAATAAAATTTATTGAAGAAAAGGACAAGTTACAAGAATGAAAACAATGAAACACAAGTGGAGGTGGGAGAGGAGAGCCTTCTTGGAAGAGATCCTTGCACAAAGCCTCACTTCTTACAAGGGGTTAGAGGAGTTCCTAGGAAACCAACTCTCGTCTACACCTTTCCCAAGCTCCTAACCAGCCTCCCAAAGAGTGAAAATGTCCTTTAAATAGAGTTGGGGAGGGCTAGGGTTACAAATGGTTTCAAGTGTGAATGTGGAAATTCGAGAAAATATTTTAATCCACGTTGCACCGCCTGTTTGACCTCAAAAACGCGCGATCCAGCTTCTATTCCAGAATAATGATTTTCGCAAATATTTGTCTTCTAGATTCTCTCCAAATTGGGGCCACATCCAAGCAAGGATAAGAAAGTTATGGCCGAAATACAGAAGCACTATCCAGCCCAGCGAGTCCAGTCCATCTTTGTCTTCATGGCCCATTTACTCCAAGTAAACCCACGATCTAGCTCCAATGTCCTGAATAAAAGTTGTAGAAAAGTCAGTGAGGCATTCTGTTACAAAATATTAAGTTCTAATTCGGGAAATAAAAATATTTATTCATAATATACCACAGTGCACTTTAAAAGGGTAAAGCTGGAATTTTCATCAAATTTTCAATTTAGTGATCTAATCCCAAATATTCCATAATTGATCATATATAACACAATGTGAGGAAAGTTTGTCATTTATTATCAATAAAATATTCAATAAAAATTCCTTTTATCAATACGTCCTTAGGATACATGATTTGCACGACACGACTGAATATGTGTTTTTAGGTGTTAGGCGCGTTTGAAAAGCGTGCATGGGGTGGTCAAAACTAGCCGAACGACCTCAGAATGCCATGAAATTAGACAAAAACAAAAGGTGGGTGAATTTTAAAATGGTCGGGCTGACGACACATCAATAGAAGGTTTCATTTGACCACGGTGATTGAAAACGCACTCCGTGTGTTATAAATGGCCAAAAAATGCGTTTAACGGTCAAATGCATATTGAACGACATCAGAATGACTTGAAATCGCATGAGAACACCCTAATTATTATTTTTGAGGTGTAATAGGAGAAGAAACGTCATTAGGATGCGTAATTTGTGTGGTATCGCTGAATATGTGTTTTTAGGTGTTTGTTGTGCTTGAAAAGCGTGTGTGGGGTGGTCAAAACCATCCGAACGACCTCGAAATGCCATGAAATCAGACGAAAACAAAGGGTGGGTAAATTGTGAAATGATCAGGCAGACAAATTGTCAATCGGAGGTGTCGTGTGATCACGGTGACCGAAAACGCATTCCGCGTGTCGTAAATGGCCAAAACATGCATTTAACGTTCAAATGCATACCGAACGACATTGTTCTGACTTGAAATCACAAGAAAAAACATTAATTATTATTCATGAGGTGTATGTGGAGATGACACATCATTTAGACATGCAATTTGCACAGAACAACCGAATATGTGTTTTTTAGGTGTCTGTCGTGCTTGAAAAGCGTGCGTGGGATGGTCAAAACTGGCCAAATGACCACAGAATGCCATGAAATCAAAGAAAAAAAAAGTGTGGGTAAATTGTGAAATGTTCAGGTAGATAACACATCAATCAGAGGTGTCGTGTGACCGCGGTGACCGAAAATGCACTCCGCGTGTCGTAAATGGCCACAACATGTGTGTAATGGTTAAATGCATACCGAACTACATCGACATGACTTGATATCACAGGACAACACCCTAATTATTATTTATAAGGTGTAAAATAAGATGGCATGTCATTCAGATGTGTGGTTTGTACAGAACGACTGAATATGTGTTTTTTAGGTGTTTGGCGCGCTTGAAAAGGGTGCGTGGGGTGGTCAAAACCGGCCAAACAACCTCAAAATGCCATGGAATCGGACGACAATAAAGGGTGGGTAAATTTTGAAATGTTCAGGTATATTACATGTCAATTGGAGGTTTCATGTGACCGCGGTGACTGAAAATGCACTCCGCGAGTCGTAAATGGCCAAAACACTCATTTATCGATCAAATGCATACCGAGCGACATCGGCATGACTTGAAATCATAGGGAAACACCATAACTAATATTCATGAGGTGTACAAGGAGAAAACATGTCAGTCGGATGCGTGGTTTGCATTATATGACTAAATATGTGTTTTTAGGTGTTTGGCGCTCTAGAAAAGCATGCGTGGGGTGGTCAAAACCAGCCAAACGACCTCTGAATTCCATGAAATCAGACGAAAAAGGGTGTGTTAATTTTGAAATGGTCGGGTAGACAACGCATCAATCAGAGGTGTATTGTGATTGTAGTGACCAAAAACACACTCCGCGTGTTGTAAATGGCCAAAACATGCGTTTAATGGTCAAATGAATACCGAACGACATCAGCATGACTTGAAATCACATGAAAACACCCTAATTATTACTCATGAGGTGTACGGGGAGACTACACGTCCTTCAAATGTGCGGTTTGTGCGGCATGACTGAATATGTGTTTTTAGGTGTTTGGCGCGCTTGAAAAGCATGCATGGGGTGGTCAAAACCAACCGAATGACCTCAGAATGCCATGAAATCAGATTACAACAAAGGGTGGGTGAATTGTGAAATATTCGGGTAGACGAAACATCAATCGGAGGTGTCATATGACTGCGATGACCGAAAAAGCACTCAATGTCGTAAATGGCCAAAACATGCGTTTAACTATCAAATGCATACCGAACGACATCAGCATGACTTGAAATCACAATAAAACACCCTAATTATTATTTGTGAGGTGTATGAGGAGACGCCACGTCATTTGGATGCGTATTTTGCGCGGAACGACTAAATATGTGTTTTTAGGTGTTTAACGCCCTTGAAAAGCATGCGTGGGGTGGTCAAAACTGGTCGAACAACCTCAAAATTCCATGAAATTGGACGAAAACAAAGTTTTGGTGAATTTTGAAATGTTCGGGCAGACGACACGTCAATTGGAGGTGTAGTGTGACCGCGGTGACCAAAAACGCACTCTACGTGTCGTAAATGGCCAAAACATGTGTTTAATGGTCAAATGCATGCCAAATGACATCGACATGACTTTAAATCATACGAGAACACCCTAATTATTATTTTTGAGGTTTACGAGGAGACGACATGTCATTCGGATGCGCGATTTGCACAACATGGTTAAATATGTATTTTTTTGGTGTTTGGCGTGCTTGAAAAGCATGCGTGGGGTGGTCAAAACTGGACGAATGAACTCAGAATCCCATGAAATTGGATGACAACAACGGGTGGGTGAATTGTTAAATGTTTGGCCAAACGACATGTCAATCAGATGTTTCTTGTGACTGCGGTGACCGAAAACGCACTCTGTATGTTGTAAATGGCCAAAACATGCATTTAACGGTCAAATGGATACCGAATGGAATCAGCATGACTTAAAATCACATGAAAACACCCTAATTATTATTCTTGAGGAGTACGAGTATACGAAACATCATTCGGATGTGAGGTTTGTGTGGAACGGTAGAATATGTGTTTTTTAGGTGTTTGGTGCGCTTGAAAAGCATGTGTGGGGTAGTCAAAACCAGCCGAACGACCTCAGAATGCCCTGAAATCGAACAAAAACAAAGGGTGGGTGAATTGTGAAATGGTCGTTTAGACGGCATGATAATTGGAGGTGTCGTGTGACCGAAGTGACCGAAAACTCACTCCGTGTCTCGTAAATGGCCAAAACATGCGTTTAACGGTCAAATGAATACCGAACAACATCATCATGACTTAAAATCATAGGGAAAAACCTTAATTATTATTCGTGAGGTGTTAGAGGAGACGACACATCATTCAGATGAGCATTTTTCACTGCACGACTGAATATGTGTTTTTAGGTATTTTGCGTGCTTGAAAAGTGTGCGTGGGGTGGTCAAAACTGGCCGAACGACCTCAGAATGCCTTGAAATCGGATGAAAAAAGGGTGGGTGAATTGTAAAATGGTCGGGTAGAAGACATGTCAATTAGAGGTGTCGTGTGACTGCAGTGACCAAAAACACACTCTGCGTGTCGTAAATGGCCAAAACATGCGTTTAACGGTCAAATGCATACCGAACGATAACATCGAAAAATGAAGGGGGAAATAGTTTTTCAAAATGACCAAGAATTAGTACAATTCAATACTACAATATTTTTAAATAACTCATTCATTGATTTCTTAAACAAATCTGTCTAAAAAAATTACTCATCTCAATCAATGATTGAACAACATTGGGGGATAAAAAATCACAAATTGCGATTGGAATCAACTGCTAAAGTAGTATATGATTGTCATGAATTTTCAACCCTTGCAATGTATTTCTCGTCAAATTCACACACTTTGAAATATTAGAAGAGTAACCATCTGGCACCTTGAGCATCTTCAAAATAGAAAGAAATGTCTCTTTCTCCTTTGTAGTCATCGTATACTGTGCAGCAAGCATATATTCCTTGTTTCCCTCAACTAATTGTAAATGCAATTGTTTCCTTAAACCCATTTCTTCCAAATCACAACATTCATTTACAAGATCCTTTGATTTTCCCCTAATACCTAATATGGTCCACAATATATTATCACAAACATTTTTTTCAATGCGCATTACATCCAAATTGTGCCTTAGCATGTTAGTTTTCCTATAGGGGAGATTGTAAAAAATACTTTTCTTTTTCCAATTGTGACTGTGTTGTCTACTTGAACCATGAATATTACATAATGGATGAGCCACTAAGTCCTGAAATTCATGTACCATGAGGATGTTTCTTCCTCAATCTTCGATAACATTTTGACTCCTGTAATGATCTTTGGTGCTGGGCTGAACTCTCTAGAACCATCAAATGTCACTCTGTCCTTTATGAACCTATGCTAAGGGGGGAGAAAACGTCTATGACCCATGTATGCCCATTTTTTTGGAATGTTTAATCCATACAATTTTTTTACTTTTATTTCAACAAGGGAATGAAAATTCCCCTTTCGTATTCCAACTTGATAAATTTTCATAAGCTAGGAAATCATTGATTGTCCACAATAAAGCAGCCTGCAATTTGAACATTTTATTCCTTTCACAGTCATAAGTCATCACACCATCTCCCTAAAATTCATTCAACTCATCAATCAATGGCTGAAAGTAAACATCAATCTTATCCCCCAGACTTCTAGGTCCATCAATAAGAGTGGGAAGTAATATAAATTGTTGCTTCATACAAAGCCACATAAGAAGATTATACAGAACCAACACCACGGTCCATGTGCTATGAGTTGCACCAACCATAGACTTGAATGGATTGAAACCATCTACTGCCAACCCCAATATGAAATTACGAACATCTTTATCAAAGTCATAGTGTCTCTTATCAAAATCCTTCCATGCATGAGAGTTTTCCGGGTGGGTTAACATATCACTTTCCTGATTCTTTTCTGCATTCCATCTCATAAAATTAGAAACTTTAGGTGACATAAAAAATCTTTTCAACCTCAGCTTTAGAGGAAAGTAATACATTTGCTTTACAGTAATTGGTTTTCTCTATTTCACAGTCTGACTTTGATGAGTCTGATTTCTCATGTTCTCTTTTCACCTAGAAGTGCCACAAAACATAGAAATATCCAAATGGGTAGTTTCCTTTCTAAACAACGTACAATTATTTGCACATGAATCTATGGTATCATATGTAAAATCTATGTTCTCTGTCAACTTACGAGCATGGAAATACGACTCATGAATCTTAGCATCGACAGGAAGAACCTTTTTCAACAAACACCAACAGCATGTCGAACGATGTGTCTGACCACTGATTTAAAGTATTCAAATGCAACAACTCCATGATAAATGACAATTTATTGTAAGCAGTACATCCAGGATATAATTCCATTTTCCCATCATCAATAACTTCATAAAACCTTCTTGAATCACTATCTACACTAGAGCGCATATTTATCTCACTAGTCTCAACATTCTGGATGTCAATGCCTTCAGGATCCAACCCACGTACCATTTTAGTAAGCATTTCTAGCGTTGGATAATTCATCCCCACATCAATAACCATCTAAACTATATATGAATTTTGAAAATGAATATATTATTCCCCATGATGAGTCCAACTCTTATAATTGTTCAAAAATCTGTTCAAGAAAAGGTTCTCCCTCATGGTATCTCATGTGAATTGATATCTATTTGCATATTTTCTACATGGACAACTAATATAGTCACTTTTAAATCCTCCAGTAAACTCAATGAACTGTATAATTCCTTCAAAATATTCTCTAGACATTCGATTTGGAAGATCAATCCAACTCTTATCCATAATAATATCTATATAACAAACATTTAAACAAATGTGGTAAAGCCTCAAACATTTTCTCATGGGATACACACACAGACTCAATAATGCTATAAATCAAATAACAACACAACTTAATATTAATCCAGTCAATATATACGTGGACTGTACATTGTATGTAACTTCCAACCTCAAGTAAATTGTGATTTATTCTTATAACAACACTGTTAACACACATTGTTTCATAATTATTTATGCACACAAGCTCATATTCACATGAACTTCAATTTCCACAATTTTTATTCACACACAATATTAATATAATCTTCATGAATGCCAACTTTGTGCGGTAAAATTCCCAAAATCAAAACTCTTAAATAGAAGTTAGGGGAATAATTCATAGCACTACAAATTTGGAAGGGAGGGGAGCTGGAGGTGGTGCTGTGAGAGAGAGGAGGGGCAGCAGATGGGATCCAGAGTCTAAGGCGGTGCGGTGAGGGAGGGGATAGGTGGCAGCAGTGGCGGGGAGCTAGAGGAGGAGGCAGTGTGATGAAGGAGGGGATGGGTGATAGTGGGGAGCCAGAGGTGGTCGTGCGGTGTTGAAATTGCAGTGTGGGAGAATAAAATCTATGGGTAGGGTTCGGGCATGAGGGGGGTTCGACAGCGAGGGGGGGGGGGAGGAAGAGGCGGTTACGCGGCGTCGGCGGTGCGGTGTCGACAGTGACTGGTGACGGGCGGTGGCAGTGCGGTGAGGGAGAACAGGTGATGCGGGTAAGGTTTGGGTGGGGGTGGGGGTGGGGGGGGGGGGCAGATGATGTCGGTGGTCGGCGCGAGGGTGGCGACAGTCGGTACTGTGGGGTACAGTTCCGACAGCCTGAGGGGGGTTTGAGCGCGAGGGGAAGGGGGAGGGGGATGGAGGTTTTTTAAATCATAGAGACCACCATTAGCAGGCACCCGTGTTAGGGGGGATCCAAATCCCCCTTTTTGAGTAGTTCATGCATCACTGCTATGAAGACATCCATTCCTAAGGATCAAATGTAGTGTTTCATCTGATTCTTCCATAACTGAAAATTATTCCCATTGAATATCGGAATCCCTTTGTGATTTATTACCTTCATTGAGAGAGAAACACTACTATTAACCTACCTCTAATGCCAATGTTTAGGTCCACTATGTCAAACACCCTGAGAGGGGGGGGGGGTGAATCAGGGTATGATAGATTAAAACAACTACCCCTTTTGATATTTTTTTGTTATAAAAAAAACTATTTTATCTCTCTTTATCGTAGAAAGGTATTAGAAAAAATTAAAGAATGCACATGACATGATGATTTTACTTGGTCACCCCCACTGTGCTACGTCTAAAGAGGAATAAAAAGTGATGTGCCAATGTGCCAAATCTACTAAAAGTGCATTGTTGTTTACAATGTTTGAAGTAGACTCACTATCCCTACAGATTTATAACCAATAAAAAGTTGAAAGCTCATTACTCTCTCAACTGAAGTGTGCTCACTACTTCTTCAGAAGATCCACTCACAGTTTATAGACTTGTAGGTCCTTTCATTATCTCTGATGAATGCATCCTCTGCTGTATGTATATTCTATATTGATATCCCACTTTTATCCACCGATGAATACCACATTACCACATAAATACTAGGAAAATTAAAATATTTTGTGCAACCCTTACTACACATTGCATGAAAGTTTTATCCTTTTCTTGCAAAACCTCATCTTACATGAAACTTTAATATTATGTGAAACTAAAATCTTACAAGCAACTGACTTATCTTGTGCGCAACTCAAATATTATGAAAAACTACCTTAGCTAGTGTGTAATTCCCAATCTTTTGTGAAAATCCCTTTACATAAAAACTTATGTGATCTGAAGCTTGAATTCTCTATAAGTGTTGAGATACTTCAAATGAGGGGGTCACCTATTATTTATAGGCATTTCTGACCCATATAAGGAAGATTCAATGTATCACACAAGATCCTCTATGATCGCGCAAAACCCAACTTGACGTTGTATTGGGAATGTAAGATTTTTTCATGCATCCTCATATTTTGAACACATTTATAAATATTACGTGCACTTTATTCCTTTTCCATATTTTTATGTTTTGATCCAGAAACATGCCTTGCTCAGAATTTTCCAATTACCTTCAATCTTTTGCACAACTTCTTTTTCCAAAAACACCTTTCTCCATTTTCTGATTTTGGGGCCCAAAAATTTGGCAAACACTAGAAAATGGGGCCACCATGTTTCTATTATTTTGTACCACCTCCATACCATCCATTCCTTTTTCATGGTTCTTTGTTAACATAGATTGTAAAAATATCTCTGGAACACCACAACTGTCTAAGGAAACCCTCTTTTTCAATAAAATCATTCAACTGAAAAATTATTCAATGATAACTTGAGGGGTTTTTTCCCAAAAAATGTTTAAATGAATCTGATGATGAAATGGAAATAGCCTTTGGTGAATCATGGATTCAAATTAGAATGCCATGGATAGGCTCATGTGACTATTGTATTTTTTTTAATTGAGTGAACCTTGTATTTGGTTATAATGATAAGGACATGCTCAAAGGGTTTAATATGTTTAAGCCACAAGTGAACCATGGATCCATTGAGGGATTCCATGGACAGGCTCATAGAGGCTGCACTTAAATGCCGAGTGAATCATGGATCCCTATAGGACTGTCATGGATGGGATCGAGAGGCATTTGATTTATATGACATGAGTGATACTTGGGGATCCCTATAGGACCTCCAAGGATGGGATCAATTGGCCTAAAATTATACCACTCCTAGAGTGATACCGGGTACCTGAGAGGTTTATCGGGACATGCATGTAGGGTGTTGGTGGAAATTTCACCTAGAGTGATACTTAAATTACAACTAAGGAATTTCAAGGATTAGATCAGGTTATAAATTAAATATTGAATTAAATAATTTATGACACATCTACCAAGCCAAATCACAAGCTTGGATTTGGTCTAGACTTGTATTGTTTACATGGAATTCTGTGGCATCTATTGCACTTACAGTTAAATAGGGAATGCTGACCCTGAGCAAGTTCTCGAGAATTATAAATTCAATGATTTGAATTGTTTAAATTTTGATTAAATGGAATGGATATCAAATGAGTGCCTGCATATGAAGGATTTTTACTTTTGAGTACTTCATTACTTGTTATATATCTGCTTGTACTTCTAAGTTTACATAGCACAAGTTGGATTGGGCTTGACACTGTGGGTGATAGCCTATTGAGATTTATATCCCACACCCTAATCAAGTACCTTTGGTTCCTGAGTATACCTACTTAATTACAGTGCTATAGACCTTTCTTTTGTTGCATTACTCGTATCTAGAATTTTGGAGAAAAGGACTGAACTGGAGCTTGGGATACTCATGGTGATTGTCTTTGGATTTCCATATTTTCTTCATTTTGTACTGTAATGAAAATAATGTTGTATTGTTTACTACCTCAAGTTATGTAATCACCATATGACATGCATGTATTTTAAAAATGACGTTGACCATATTAGATATTCAATTGTTATTACAATTTTCTATTCTATTGTTTTCTGAGTTTTACTATTTGGATACCACTGTGTACTCATAGAATGGGGGTATAGTCTCCCCATTGAACTACTTCTACACCCTCACTACTATTCTTCAGCCTCTAGCATATGGGGAGATGCACTTGGGGTTATGCGGCAACCGGTTCGACTACCAATTTAGTTGTAAGTCCGACCAGGATGTTACAAAGAGGTATCAAAAGTGTTTTTTCCTTTTTATTACTGTTTTGGTATGGTAGATAGGAGACTAGGAGTGTGTTGGAACTTGGTAGATATTTTTTCTTGGAAATTATCACCCCATGTATGGGAAATTTCCAAGTGGACATGGCTGGGAATTGCTATTTATACTGTTCGATGTTATAGTTGATGTGATTTCTCCTTGGGTGAATGGTGTATTTTCCTTTGATTATAGATTTATGGAATTTATTGTATTTTTACCTTGGTCAGAATTTTAAGGAAGTAACATGACATGCATCATTACATGCACTTAGAAATTCAGATTCCATGCATATTTCAGGCCATGTAGCTGCATTAGTAGGTTGCTTGCAAAGTATTATTTCATGCCTCGAGTGATGCCATGATTTGTTTTATACATGTTGAAAAAATATGTTAGCATTCCTATTTACTTAGCACGTATTTCTTGTGTTGTAACATGATAATAAGTTATATTCCATGCTTTGTTCCTATTATTTCATGCTAGTTTTGATATAAAAAATGGTTGTATGTGTTGAAAATTTTGTTAGTTGTGGTTAAGGAGGGAGCCAATTTTCAATTGTAAGGTGTATGGGCACCTTATGATTTGGAAAAGGGTAACCAGTGTGCTTGAACCATCTCTGAAACTTTTTAAAAGTTTATAGATTTTTTTGAAATGAAAAAGGCTGCTAAAGTTAAATGTTAAAGCAGATTATTTTCAATTAATGGGATCTAAATTCCAACCATAAGGTGTATGAGCGCCTTATGGATTAGTATATGGAAACCCATGTAAATGAGCCTTTTTATAACCATGGTATGTTTGGGAATGGTTATGATTATGAAAGATGTTAAGTTCTGAACTTGAATGGATGATTCACTTTTAAAACGTCCAAATGGACCCAAGTAGGTCAATCGGGGAATACCTTTATAAGATAAACCATTATGGTGTTTATGATTTCAATGGTTAAAAAACTGTTAATTGATTTCTTTTTGAATAATCTAGGTTGGTTTAATGTGACCCTCAATGGTTTCCTAATTGGTTAAAAGGAATTTATGTGTGAAATTTTCTTGTTTTTGTTTTGATCTATTAGCTAAAGTGTATGCCAAGTGGCTTGTTTATCAAATGGTACTTGAGGTTTTGTTATAATTATTTGAAATCGTTAAAGGTTGAAGTGAATTAATTAAATGACATTAACTTGGAAATTTATTTGGTATCCTTTTTTTATACCCTTATGTAGGGTAGTTTAAATGATTTTTGGTGGTACGCCTTGGAACTCAGACATGAGTGTTTATTTATAGGTTATTTCTTTTTAGCTTTGGATTAAACTAAAGAGGATCTTGAGCCTAGTGAAATCCATTTTTTGTGACTAAGAGATAGGGTCAACGGTTATGATTCATAAGGGGCTAGCCCATGGTAGGCATCACCCTTAGAGATTTATGTCTTAATTTCCACTGTAATCTTTTTGAAATTTGGTGTCGTTTGATGCTATTGTCCCTAGTAGGATGTTTGATTTTTTAAAATGGTGATCTTGTTCGGATGGGTGGTCATTGCATCTAGACCCTTGATATAAGAGTGAGCATCGAGGAATGCTTGGTTCAGTAGGTTAGACATGTCTAGAGCATGTTCATCTACTAGGAGGTCATGTAAATATATCTTTTCTTCAGTGATGGATGACTCAGTACATTGTCATCTACATAAATGGATGTTTGGTATGATGTTATTTTGAGCCATTTTCTATGTGAGACATCTAGTAATTTATTTCATAGGGTAGATAGCATGTGGATGGTACTTAGGATATGCCATCTTCTCTTGTAAACTTAGGGTAGTATGTGTTGACATACACGATACCTAACGAGTATTAAATGTTAAAGTGATTAGTTTGGGTTCGGTTTAATTGTGACCTTAGAGCTATTGAGTATGTTTTTGAGTCATCTCTAGATTAGACTGTCCTGAGCATTTGGAATCAAGTTCATCCCACTGCTTGGGAAAACTATATAGACTTAGGTGTTTTGACATGACAGTTAGTTCGATCTTGGCTTTTATGACCAAATGTTTTAGCATGTGTGATCGTGGCTCAAGGAGCATCACGTCAGCTCATGTGTACTTGTCAGTGCTTTCTTAGCAGCACAACTTAAATGAGGTTTGAGGTATGTGCAACCCTTTATAAACACCATCAATCTTGTAGGGGTTTTAGTGGTAAAGTTTGAATGAACATGAATGCCTCGGGTGGTATATGCATCAGGGTTCAGTTGGTGATGCGTCGATAGGTGAAGCAAAGATTATTGTAAATATTTGACCAACAATGGTTTGATTGATCTTCTTGGTAACGTTTGGTTTACTATTGGTGTACTCTTATGAATGAGAAGAGCATGTCTCCTATCTTGACGTCATCCTGGATGCACTAGTAAAGAATAGGTTATACGCCACGCTAAAGTTTGGAAGTCATTGGGATAGTTCATAACCTCTCTATCTCTATGTTGTATGTTGGATGAATGGGTTTTTAAAGGTTTTGTGAGTCCTATGTGATACTTAGGTTCCCTTTTAGGAATACCTTGGATGTAATTTTGGACACCTGCCACTTCGTTTGACGTGACCGCTAGGTGAATGAAGCATTGGGATCAGTAAGTGTTATTATGTGGATGATTTGGATTTATACCAACGTCTTACTTATAGAATGGGGTATAAGATACCCGGGGATAGTTCCATGGAATCTAGTGGTTGAATTTGAGGTTATCCCAGACTTATTGTCAGGCTGGGATGTGATTCTTTGAGGGTATAGTTTCCAGTGGGATAGAATTGATCTACACCTTCATTTGTGATGAGGCACAAAAGTTCTAAATAGCCAAATGTTAGTTTGATCCTGAAAATTCATTGGAAGTCAGGTGTAAACTTTGGAGGAATCGTTGGTTGTAAAATGACGAGGGGCATGTTTGTAAGGAAATTTTAGCTATGGGGAGAAATCCTTGATTGGGAACTGACCTCTTTTAAATAATAGAGCCTAAGGCGAGGATCAAATTTGGCTAGTTTTTTAAAAGATAACGACATGATCATGTATTGGTTAAGTGGGATCAAGTAGGAGCCTCTTTGGTGTATTAGTTAGAAACCGAGTGTTTGATTGTGTTGTGATGGAATGAGTTCCATGTTCTTAAGAGGTACCTTTAGGTGTGTTGGGAATTTGGAAATGTGACACGATTGATTGAATGATGTTTCAAAACTCTAGTAGGTTGGGTGATATATTCATTACTTCCACAAGGTTTCTTAGGGATGAGAAGTTCTAAGGTGGGGAGTTTGTAAGAACCTGTGTTTTTGAACCAGATGAAATTATGAGGGAATTTGAATTTTTGGTGATTACTAGATGGGTCATTTTTAAAACATAACTTCATACCTTAATTCTGAGATCTTGGGTATTTTAAAGTGATGTTTTTGGACTTGGGTGAAGTCCTAATAACATTCCTGGGCATCTTGAGGAGTTTCGGGAGTAAGATATTGGGAAAATCAGGTTTTTAAGGACCTGTAGAAGGAGCATGGTTTTTCTAAAACAATTCCACCCATAGTTGTAACCGCACAACTTATTGCAGGTGAGATAGAGATGTTTCACATGGGCTATGCATGGCTTTTCAAACCATGCATCTAGCCTGCACACTTAGTGGTAGATGAAGTAGCTACACACTATTCATCACACGGTTTGTGTACAATCAGATAACCATGCGAGTCAAATCATGTGGGGTGTCTTTATTCCCAATAAAGGGGTGCATGGGCGGTGCATGGTATGTTAAACTGTGCAGCCTAAACCATGTACCGAGAAATAGTTTTAAAAATAAAATAATTTAAAATAAAATATAAATAAAATTAAAAGTGGGATTTAGGGTGTTTCTCCTCCTTTACTAGGTAGCATGACACCAGCCTCCCATTCTCCCCTTTGAGGCGCAACTCACCCCTCCTCACAGAATCCTCATCTTACTATGGTTACTATGGATTTCTTGAGGAATCATGGTCGAATCTTAATGGTGAGTCCTTTACCCTCCTCATCTCCCTATTTACGGCTGATTTTGAGGTCTCTCCATCACCCTATAGGTTTTGGATGAAACTATAGATTAGAGTTTGATACATTTTTTTTATTTTTCTTTAGTTTTAGGGTTGTGAAAATGGCCTCCTGAGTTATGTTGGTCTGTGTTCTGGCAACCGCTACCAAAGGCGAGGTGGTTCAGGTTGTTTCGGTTCACCACCACCATATAAGGTGAGATTTTTTACCTTCTTTTTTGTTTCTCACCCTCTATTTTAGGGCCTTATGATGTTTATGGGTCTTGGGTATATTTGTAGTGAGTTTTTGTGCCCTTAGATGACTCACAGGCATATACTAAGGTATGATTATGGGAGTATGTGCTTGTGAGTGGAAACAATCTTAAGTTAGAAAGTGTTGATTTGGTCTTTATCTGGAGGTATGATCCCTATCCTTGACATCTTTATTTAATAGTTATTTAATTTATTCTTTAAATAAGTTTATTTATTAGTTTCCTAGTTCAATGGAACAACATATCTTGAATAAAATTCTTAAAGATGACAAGTGAATTTTTGTTTGATAAAGTCATAATTTTATAATAAAATCCCTCCAACAAAGGTATGACAACATTAAAAACAAAAATTATTGATAACTATTATATCATGATTTGTTATGGTTTTAGCTTCCCATATATCTTCCTATTGGTGTTGATATACGATTGTGTTGCCTCCATGGTGGCATGTTTTAGGTGATAGTGAAATGGTCTGATGAGGATCATCAACCATCCCTTTTTCTAGAGACAGTTTCCTATCAAATTCACCATTTATTTTGTTTAAACCCTTCTGTATAATTATCCTTTAAAATAAGGTTGGATTAACCTTGTAGGTACTAGATGATTCACCCCTTTCGTGTTGTGAAGAATATTCCACAGTCAGTTGGTCTTATAGGGCGATTTCATGGGGTCAAGTACTCATGAAATCGGTCCTCCTCAGATATAACTTCCTTAGATGGTCTCCAACGGGTTTATTTTTGGAGCCAAAAACACACAACGACCCTAGTATCAATTATTCATGGACTCGATTTCCAAAGGCCGATGCTTGTTGATTGATGATTCAGCCAACGATACTTGAGGACTCCATTGGTTGAGAGGATGGGAAGTCGGGCTCACCGCACCCTTTTGGGGAGGATTGTTTCCTATTATGAGACTCTCTTATAAATTTAAGTCATGTTCATATGTTCATGAATCCTTGGTTCATTCCCGAAGAGTGTGTCCACGGGATACCCCTGGTTTTCAGGATCGTCATAGTCATGCATATATTTGATGCTATAGAGTCACTGCTGACTTGAGTCATACCATAAGGTGCTCTAGATTTTATCATCATCCAGAGAGGATGGAAGGTGATTTGATTTTGGGATCAGACCCATAAGATGGGTTTCCTATGTATCCTCAAGAGAGGAATCAAAACCCACATAGTTTAGAATGGTTGGGGCTTATGCATGGATGCTACCCATTTTGGGGACATGGTTGGGTGAACCCTTTTGGAAGGGCACCCTTTTGATCTCAGTCCTTTAAATAGGCATCCTACGTATCATGGTTTGACTAGGAATCACAGTTATCATAGTTCATAATTGTGTGGATGTTGTGATCATCAAAAACCTCTAATCCCATGTGAGTCATGAATGGTGTGAGAAATAAGAGGATTCAAGAGATCCAACCAACCACATGCTTCCTCTCCTGTTGATGGGAGAGGGATAGCCTATGATGGCAGTGGCCAAGGTGATGGTGGGTGAGGGAATGTAGTGATGAAACTTTCAATGTGAAATGAAATTAAAGGTCACGTGGCTTGACCATATAAGATTGGGAACTTACCTTAGTGAGAGGGCCCCAGAATATGTTCTGGGAAGGGGAGGACTTTCGTCCTTGTCAAAGGAGAAGAAGACATAACTCCTTTGACTGATCAATATTCCTTCATTGAATGTAAAAACAAGTGATCACCCTTAATCCCTAGAATGGGGAGGTTCATGTAGGAGTCCCAAGGATGGTCTCTGGGTTACCATGGGAATGTAGACCCATAGATATTCCCGAAGCCCGAACTACTGTGGGGAGAGCCTTTGTGACTTTGCTTACTATGGGTATGTAAACTCAAAGGGGCACACTGATGCACCCGATGGTATGATCATATGGGTCCAGTGGCTTTGGAGGAGGCTTTTCCTGATGAAAGAGGAATGGTTTGCAGAGGGATTATGGAGGAATAGACGGTAATAGAGGGGTGAGGTTGGAACTAGAGGAAATAATACATGAAAATACCCCATTCCACATACTAGTTTCTTATGTGGGATGGGGGAGGCTCCACATACCATAGTGGTATGCGGGAAGAGGGGCTGTCCACGCACTGATGCGGTATAGGGGCATGGGTATAAACCACTGCGTACCATCATGGTACACAACCCATCACGCCAATTTGGGTTCCACCGGCATACTGATGTAGTACATGACATTGAGTAAAATCTGTATAGAGAAACACTACGTTGAACAAAAATTTGGTGGAGGGTTCTAGGGATCATCATTTGAGGGAAGTTCATTCATGAGAAATACATGGTTTTCGGTTTCACCATTCAGGTTCGCGGTTCTCATTTTATAATTAAGTTCCCCCATTTTATGGTTTGCGGTCAGCTGTACCTATGGAGAATGTGATTTTAAATTCAGGCTTCGTCAATAATTTCAGACTGAAGCTGGAATATTCTTTGAGTTCTTTATTTCAACCTTTGCGTCCCCTTAAATATTTCTCCGTCCTTCCTTTCTCAATTCATTCTATGGTGCTTTTATAGAGCATCAGGGAAATCATATATATGGGCATGCGACACCATTTGCGGAGGTCCATGAGGAGATATCCTAACCTGTGGAACACTCGATCAACTAGGGTTTGTGGATGCTACGATTTGTGATCATGGTTTGTGGAACCATTCTCGTTTTCTTTATCCATGAAATGATGAGTTTTCGGGATGGTACATGGATGGACTTCATGTGCATGAGTCCTTTAGCGACACAGTTCGTAGTCTTCTGGGTTCACTGGCCGTCGATCAATGGGCCAGTGCCTCGCTGATTGTTCCGTGTACCTAGTGGTTCGTGATCTAGGTAGTCTGCTGACCCTTCCCGGGGATGGTACGTTAGCCACTTGAAATTATTTGAAAACTTAGAATTCCATCAAGTTGCTTATGAAATTTGTAACTCAATTTTAGTCCATTCACCTTGATAGACTTGTAGGAGTACTTTATTCTTTAAGAAAAGTGATTATGGGAGTATTTTATTCCCTTGGAAGAATTTTTATGACCCTACAAATGCCCCTATATAAATGGGGTCCATTCAAAATGAAAAGGGGACTATTACGATGTAAAAGTGGTCTTGAACTGAAATGGTTTGCGGTAGAATAGATAAGCCTGGTAGGAGGGGACCACACCTATATATAGGGGCCTATATCAGTTTTCTTTTACCATTTCTCATAGATAAAAGTGATCTAAACTCCCCTGAATTCCTCTGATTTTTCATACCATACTTCTTGTGAGAATATTGTTCGAAAATCACTTTGTACATGCTGTGAACTGATCTTTTCTGAATTTCTCTATCCACGTACCGAATTTTGGGTTTCATGAACGGTAGTGCAGAATTTTTAAAATGAAAATCCAGATTCCACGTAGGATAATGATACATGGATCACATTTCCACACACCGAGATTGAATCAACAAACCGAACTTTATGAATTATTAATCCAAACACAAAATTTTAACCCACAATCTTTGAAAATGACCTTAACAAGGCCTAGGTTCATAGTATCCACCTTTCGTGAACCCTTCCATTTGTCGACCAATGATTCATAGGCCAGAACCTTGCAGAAGTTTCACATACCATGGCTGTATGTGGTGTGATTCTTCCACATACCTTATCTGTATGCAGTGTGATGATTCCAAACAATATGTGGTACACGGGATGTGGATATTGCATACTATTTTCTGGAACAGTACACAGAGCCTTATGTGGAAATATTTTAAGTCCTTTAGCCGATACTTTATATCCTTTATCCAACAATTTTTATTGTATTGACTTTTTATCGGCTTCTGAATCTTCCTGTACATGATACAATGACTGCTTCATTGGATGCCACTAACATCACTGCTTCTTCTGAGGCTACTACTATTGACCCTCTTTCTACTATTGATGAAAGATCTAAGAACATGGTGGATTTGGTTGATGAAAAAATTATGGTTGTTCTATTTCACCAATATCTGGAGAATCCTCTTATGGTGGGATAACAAGAATACCCGGATTTAGATAGGCTTCCTTCTTACAGGTTTGGTCTATTGTCTGAAATAGAAATCCCAATGCCAAATCCAACCGATCAGCCTACCACCTGGATAATTAATACCTCTATTCCAAAGGAATTGATTTCTTCCAAAGGGTGGTACCTTCAGAGAGATACTAACTCCGAGTATTTTCTGAACTACACACCTCTAACTTTAGAGGGAGTACATCAGAAGCCCGACCATATGGTCCACTATTATCAAAGCATTATGCAGAAAGGTACAGAAAAAGAGCAGGACAGTTGGTCATCCCAGTGGGATCTTTTCTCTGGAGGCTCATTTGGCTTGGATTGAGGGTGACCTTTTGGGTTTTCCAGAGTTTCAAAGAATTCCAAACTGAGCTACAGACTGTGGGACTATACGTGGCCACTTGGGTTTCTCAGACATACACCCATCGTCCTACTTCTCTTATTTCATAGCTCCTAAGTAGGTGGAGTCCAGAAACCAATACCTTACACTTATTTCATGGGGAGGTCGACATCAGTATTTGGGGCATCCAGATGATTTTGTGATTCCCTATCATCGGGGACATGTATGATGAATTCCTTCCTCCCTCCTTTAGTTGGGATGATGAGGAAAGAACCCCCCCTTTATCCAGGAAACTCATCATTCAAGTGAAGATGATTTTGAAGGAAATAGATCCCTATCCGAAGCAGGAAATTCATTTTGATGACTAGTTTTGTACTTTTGTTAAGCATACTGGTCTTGATCTTGATCTGCGGAGACCCAGGGCTTGTCCTACCAAAACCACTCGGAGGCGAGTGGGTACTTACTGGCCCACCCTGGAAGAGGGGAATTTTTAGAAATGGGGATGGGGGATCATCCTTGACATTGATCAATTATTTTTATTGGAAGATTTATTGGACATGTTTTTGAGTGGGTGGATCCTACCAAGGTGGAAATCTGGTGGTGTAAGAGCCTCAACTTTTATCATGGCCTCTCAGTTGGCCACTGACAAATGTATCAATTTATCTATCCCAATGTTGGACAAGATTTACCTCTTACTAGGTCAAATCAGTGAGGGGGGTCCACCTTATCCAATGAATGGGACCTTCCAAATTATTTGGGGCTAGATGGGATCCCACATAGAAGGTTATTCCTTCATCAATTCCTTACCAATTCTACATTCCACCCTATGACCGTACATTCAGAGCACCAGCGGGGTCATGCCAGTGGCTTGGGATTCATAGGATAAGAAAGAGGAGAAAACTAAAAAGAACAAGGACTTTATGTCTTCTATCAATGTTTATGAATGTTTCTGTTATCAAACTTATGATTCCCCTACTAATACTATTACAAATAGTGCATCTGAAGACCTTTTCAACTAAGGTTACTTCTTTTCTTTGAGAGATTTCATCCTGGTTTCCCGTATTAGAGGGGAGATTATTTGTGAGGTCTATGCACCTTGTAGGTTTAGTCATCAATTCAACTATGTCCAGAAGTTCTTCCCTCCTACTCTCAACAGTGCCTCTTCAGGAGAATCATTAGATGATAGCCCGTCAACCATGGATAATGTTCACCTGAGAGGATACCAAGTTCCCGACTAGACTTCCAAATCCTGGGGATTCCGTGCCCTTCCTTACCAAAAACTATGCTAAGGACTGGTTTAAATCATAATCTGATGGCCAATTATCCAACCTGGTTCCCAACATGACAACTTCCAAGGCATCCAAGGCGAAGGTAAAGGAGAAAAAAAGGGAGTTGTTGATAACTCATGACTGGGAATAGTCCTTTGAAAGCCTCTTTTCCCCCCTGAGGAAAGTTGTGAAAGATGGGGTTGTGACCTCATGAGAAGACAAACAAGTTACTGAATCTGCTAATGGGATTTCACCATCAATTCCCCCCAAGGATGATTTTCCAGTGGCTTGGAGGCAATGAGACCTTTTCAAAGGTCATCCATCTACCCATGACCGATCCCCTTGTGATTTATGGTAGCTCCTTCAGACTAGGGAAGTTTCCCTTACTAGAATTGGCTACATGTCAGCACCGATTTACCTTTCTTTTGATAAGGATCCAAATAGGGTAAGTTACTATCTTAAGGACCTTGCAACCCTCACCCACTTCTAAAGTGGTCATCGTAAGTAATCACATTGGGTACTTTCAATGTTTTGACCGGAAACCACTGACGAGGATGATGAATTCATTGGATTATATATTGTGGATTCCAGGGAAAACATTTCTTATATTCTTCTATCATCTCATAAACGTAACTCTTCTTGAGGTCCTAAGTTTGCAGGGACACCCGAGAAACATTTGCTATTGTCGAAACCTGCTCCAATTCCTTGCACCGATCCTCTAGCGTTGGCCATCCCAATTACTGCTTCATTTCTGGACACCTAGAGAGTTTGAGATTAATCGAGGGTGGGTGATTCAAATGAAGATATATGGAGTCTTCTTCAAAGGTAATGCTTCGATATTCTGGGTTTTGGGGGATCCATTTCTCCTATTGGTATTTCAGCCAAGGAAGAGCCTAAGGAGGTGGCTTCTTATTTGAATGAGATGAAAAAGTGTCTCTATGCTCCTACAAATAGACATTACTAGTTGGATCACATGGAATTTATGGAATTACTCCCACAACTGATGGGATATGTTTTATCTATAACCTCTATCCTTAAGTTCTTAAAATGCGGAGATGCTAATGGCCCCCCCTCCACTTTTTATTTTGCAGGGGCCTACCAGATCTCAAGAAATGGATTTTTCCCTGATTTATTCTTCTGGAGGTACTGCGGCTGGGGAGTGCACACTATCAATGATAGGGGGTACTGCATAAGGATCCCCTTGAGCCCAAGAACATATGGAAGTGGTTATTATAGACAATTAAAGGGTGTTTCTTCCTCCATCTCCTCTTGGTGATCTTATTTAGAAGCCATCTCCCTGGAAATCAAAGAAGTGAAAGAAAGCCTCCCAACTATCAAAGCGTATTCGAATGGGGATCACAAGTAATTGTATGTTCAACCAGTGATGGAACAAAGTAACCTTATCATGTCGACTCATTGGTACATATATTTACTTTGATGCAGGGTTTATTGGTGACCAGACAATGACTGCTTAAGCATCCACAGCTCTTGTCCCTTTTAGGGAAGAGTAAGGGTTGCCATCTATTATGGCAGACTGAAATAGGAAAACATGGATATTTGAAGAGACCGGGGGTGCTGTTGACCCCTCAGGTGTGCCTTATCCCACTCGAACAATCTCTGACCCAATAATTTAAGGACATCCAGAAGTTGAGGGCTCACTTGACCGTGCTGATCTGAATATCATAGAGAGAGATAGGGTGGTCTTTATAGCAGGGTCCAAGTCAGTGGAGAGCACTAGGCCTTGCTGGATCTTGGAGGGGATTTAAATATCGAGGATCCAATCAATCTCAATCGAGCAGATTTTTCCCCTATAGAGGGAGTTACTTTAAAAACTGATGTTCTTCCTGCGCATGGTGGATTTGGGGAAGTCACAATCATGGAGCCTGATGTTCTGTCCCCTAAAATTTTGGAGCAGGCTATCGTGCCCTTTTTTCTAGTTCTAAGAGGGGTTATTTTTACTACCCCTAGGATTTTGAGACTAGTATCTTTATCTGGAATGACTATCCCCACACGCCTTATATTAATCAGTAACCTTTTTGAGGGCCGCCTTGAGGGCTACTATTTCGGTCGAGCATGGCCCTAGGTCTTCAGTATTCCCACGTATATATAGAGCACAAATGATGATTAATTATGTAGAGAAACCTATTTTAGATAGAGGTACTACTGTGGAGGTGGGAGGTATTGAAGTCGTCCCCCCTATCCTCAGATTCAAAACCACAAGACTTGGAAGTAGCGGCGGACACCGATACTTTTTCATCCATTACAATTATCAGAGATGATGCCATTATAGGGCCGAGCCACATTGTAGGTACTAAATCAAGTCCCTATCTTATAACATTCATTCCCGACTACGTTTGATCATCATGGAGTGATTCTGAGACCAACCAAGAAAATTTGGTCATTCTTCATCCCATTCGGCAAAAGGCATGGAGGAACATTTGGAGATTAATTTCTCAGACCCCATTGACTGAGATGCCAGTGAAATTGAAAAGGTTACACCACCAGTTTGTGGTATTGGGACTCAGTGGATTTAACTATAATGGTATTTATAATATAGTAAGGCAGGTGGTCTCCACTCAGGAAGAAACCGGTATTCCTGAATCTCAACTATCTGTAGTAGAGTCGATGAGTTATCTGGATACTACATGGAGAATTCTTATTGAAGAAGATGCCACTCATGATGTAAAGGTTGAAAATTTGAAAAAATAACTCATTAAGCAAGATTCTTTGATAGAATAACTCATCGAGGTAGTGGAGTAACAAGGCCATAAACTGGAGTGGCTTAAACAAGAGTAGTCCCGAGCCATGGTTTCCATTGAGGAGGAGAGATAGAAAATGAAATAAGGAGAAATGACCAATCTCAAATCCATGAGGGACGTGGAGGCATTACAAATGAGTGAATAGCCTGAGACTGTGAATTTATTGAAGCTTCTCCAAGCTGTTTAGGAGTCATACCAATTGTTGGTGCAACTCTGTGACTTTACTGAACGTCTCTTGTAAAGATAATGTCTTTATTACAAGGAGAGGATCTATACTTTGGATGCCCACCACATATTTTTGTGAAATATGATGGAACCAATTTTTCTTTTAATTATTCTTCTTTGAATTTTCCTGTCATGTAAATTGATCATAATCAATCATATAAACATCATTTCGATTAGGTATTAATTCTAAACCATGACCAATAAACTGAAATAATCGACTTGTGATTTAATTTTTTCCTGATTCATAGGAATTAGTGAGCATGGTTCGACTATTAATGAGGCTTTATGGAACAACTCATGAACTTTTATGTCTTTTTCATTATTACCCTAATTTTTTCCTAAGCCTATTTAATATGGGCTTAGAGGGTATAAAATTACTTTTTCTTAGGCCGACCTTTGCAGGTTTTCAACCTAACAATATTTACACATTTTTATGGATCAATGTTTTTAATGAACTGATACTTGAAATTTACCCAGAGGTTCCTTCTGTGGATTTTCCCTCTAGAAAGTATGACACATTTTTCTTTCTCTATCAGTTCAAAGTACTTCCAATCAAAATCATTACTGATGTTTTAGGTCGAACATCTTTGACCAAATTTAATGGGGTAGGGGCCTGACTTGGGATCGTCAGCCAAGAATGTTCTAATATCCTTCAGACATGGATTAAGGATTTTTCATGCCCCTAAACTTGCAAGTTTTGTACATGCATGGGGATCGAGAGTTGTTTTAGGCGTATAAAAGTAGGAAAAGACTCTCCTGGGGAAATATTTTTCCTTTGATTGACGGCCATTTTTTTTGAGAAACATATGCAGAGCCACCGGAGCATGATGCACATAGTCAATCAAAGGTGTCTGTGGGACACTGGCCTTCCATATCCAATGTCCTTGGAAGGATTTGAAACACTTTGAATTTATTTTGATGTTGGGAGCCAAACTGGGTGGCTGGCCTGAGTAGTGGTGTCTGAAAACATTAGGTACATTCATATTGGCTTTGAGTGGGAAAATGTTCCCACACGATTCTTACTTTCATGAGGGAGAGATGGTGAATGGTCAGTTTATTTAGAATTCTTTTTTATGTCAGGGTAATTTGGAAAGAAGAAGGTATGTAAGCCATTATCCAGGTCTTTCCAAATCTGGGGGTGTGACAGGGCATGAATATCATTTGAGCATATGGAGACTGGGAAGGAATCTTCTAAGAATGAATTTTGCATTTATTGACAGCTATTTTGTAGGCGATATATGTAGATCCACCAGGGAATGTTGTGCATAGTCAAACAATGGTTTCCGCAGGACACTAACAATCCATCTCCGAATGCTATGAAGAATTATGGAGATTGGGAACTTTCTGAATATGGCATGTGACATTTGAGAAGGGGTGAACATGAACACAAAAGGGAAATTTTAACTGAACTTCTTCAGGGAAACCTAGAAATGAGTGGGGGCACTCTTCTTTTGTACATAGATCAACTTCACGCATATGGATGGGGTATCTTTAGAAACCTCAAAAGGGACCAGAGATGAATAGGGACAACATGTTTTGATATATCCAGGATGTGTGTAGGGAGGAAAATTTAAACCATGATGTTGAGGGACCTTGAATAAGGAGGGATGGAAGAAATCTTGGAAGATATTGGACATACTAAGATAGGAGAGGAATCTCCTGGGAACAAATATTCCTTTGATTAATGACCGTTTTTGTGGGCAACATATGCAGAGCCACCGGGGCATGATGTGAATAGTCAAACAAAGGTGTCCTCAGGACACTAGACTCCATCTCAGATGGCCATGAATTATTATGGGGATTCAAGATCACTCAAATCATAGAGTTTGAGGTATCCCCTAAGTGTATCTAGACATATTGAAAACATTTGGACTATGACTCTCTCATGGAATTAAATATCCCTTATGTAGATCTATCTCACATGCAAGGTGAGACGTTCATGCCATCCTTAGGGTACCCGATCATTTAACATCACATGTCCAAGATGTGGGGTTCCTCTTGGGGAAGAGAACCATGACATTCCTTTTAGGGTTGTGCTACTAGAACTAAATTCCTAGACTATTTTTCCATAATTTCACGGTGGATCTCTCGCCAAGATCCCGAAGCTCACATGAGCTATGATCGGTGTGAGAAACAAGGGATTATGATGATTCCAGGTCATTACCTAAGAGTAGTGAAATCAAAATCAGAGGGATCTTTAGGATTAAACCATTGATATGTAGTTTAACATCGTACAACAAGGACAATTTTGGCCTTACAGTTTAATGTCGTGCGGTGAGGATGTGATGCTGTGCAGTTTAGAGTCATGCAGTGAGGATGATTATGTAGTCATATAGATATTTAATATCTTTGAGTTAATCGCAATCAGGATGTTTTGATGTTCCTCAGATGTGAGTGATGGTAAAAGGTGTAAACCATAGTCCTAGGGGCAACTTGAATTAGGAGGAATGACATGAGGCTTGGAAGCCATTGGGCATACTGAGATGGGAGAGGAATCTCCTAGGGAAAAATTTTCCTTTGATTGATGACCATTTTTGTGTGCAATATATGCAGAGCCACCGGGGGATAATGTGCATAGTCAAACAAAGGTGTCCACATAACCCTAGCCTTCTATCTCAGATGGCCTTGAATGATTATGGGGATCCAAGTTTTCCTGGAATATGGAGTTTAATAAATGGGAATGATATTCCTGGGAATGTAAAGAATACCAGGACCATGACTAACCATGAACTACTAGAGCTTCCACATAATTCTGAATCATATGTATAGGTAGAAGTATGATATTTAGACTTCTCATGAGTGAAGGGCATGTGAGGGATATCATGAAACTGAGTACTAGGCCACACATAACTCTTGAATAATTTCATAGTTTATTGTCATGAGGTTAGGACCATTCATGGGTTACCTGTACAAGTCTGGCCTACGCATGGGGAAAAGTGATTTATTTTATAAGGTATGGGCTGACATGGCAAATATGGCCATCACTACGTATCCTGCAATAGTAGTAATCAAGCCGCATGTAGTTCTAAAATTTACCCATATTGATCTAGCTCCATCCATGTGTAGGGAAATTTTTGTTTTATTTTCTATGGGTGATGGGTCTACCATATTTCCCTATAATTTTTTTGCATAAGAGAATCCTTACCACTGATCCTAATCTCACGTGAGTTATACTCGATGTGAGAAACAAGGAGTGACAATGTTTCTCATGCTAGTGTTGGGAGGCATAGGATATAATGGGGGAACTTTTTTTATAGGTGGGGGAGGGGGCAAGATCAAGGATTGAGGTTTCTCTACGTATCCTACGAGGGAAGGAATCGAGCCACATGTAATTCTATGAGAGATCATGCAATTTATTTTCATGAGATTAGGATGATTTGTGCCATTTAGTTTAACATCTTACAATGAGGACATGAGTCACAATTTAATGTCATGTTTCAGGGACGAGTTCCTTATAGTTTAACATCATGTGAAAAGGACAATGACTCATATTTTAGGGTCTTAGAGTTTAGACCATGGCTTCACTTTATTTCCACTTGTTTTTTAGGGTGTTAGAGTTTGTACCATGGGGATAATACAATACATTTTAACATCATGTTTATTAGAAAAAACACTCATATTTTAGGGTATTGGAGTATGGAACATGGATTCACTTTATTGCTAATCATAGTTTAAGGTCTTAGAGTTCGGACCATGAATTCAATTTCTTGCTACTCATTGTTTATGGTCTAAGAGTTTGGACCTTGGATTGGGGGTATTATAACTCATTGTTTAGGGTAAATGATCTTGGAACAATGTTTCACGGTATTGATACTCATGGTTTAAGGTCTTAGAGTTTAGACCATGAGGATAATACCATTCATTTTATCATCATGTTGGTGAGGAAAACAACTCATAGATTAGGGTCTTAGAGTTTGGACCATGGGGATAATACCATTCATTTTATCATCATGTTGGTCAGGACAACAAGTCATAGTTTAGGGTCTTAGAGTTTGAACCATGGGGTTAATACCATATATTTTAACATCATCTTGGTTAGGACAACAACTCATAGTTTTGGGTCTTAGAGTTTGGACCATGGGGATAACACCATTCATTTTATCATTATGTAGGTCAGGAAAACAACTCATAGTTTAGGGTCTTAGAGTTTGAACCATGGATTCACTTTATTACTACTCATAGTTTAAGGTCTTAGAGTTTGGACCATGGATTGGGGGTATTATAACTCACAGTTTAGGGTCATAGATCTTGGACCAATGTTTCATAGTATATCTATTCATGGTTTAAGGTCTTAAAGTTTGGACCAAAGGGATAATACCATTCATTTTATCATCATGTTGATCAGGAAAACAACTCATAGTTTAGGGTCTTAGAGTTTGGACCATGGATTCACTTTATTGCTACTCATAATTTAAGGTCTTAGAGTTTGGACCATGTCTTGGGGGTATTATAACTCATATTTTAGGGTCATAGGGCTTGGACCAATGTTTCCTGGTATTTCTATTCATGGTTTAAGGTCATAGAGTTTGGACCATAGGGATAATACCATTCATTTTATTGTCATGTTTTTCAGGACAACAACACATAGTTTAAGGTATTAGAGTTTGGAACATGGGGCTAATACCATTCATTTTATCATCATGTTGGTCAGGACAACAACTCATAGTTTAGGGTCTTATAATTTGGACCATGGATTTAATTTATTTCTATTCATAGTTTAAGGTCTTAAAGTTTGGAACATGAATTCAATTTATTATTACTCATAGGTTCAGGTCTTAGATTTTGGACCATGACTTCACTTTATTAATACTCATAGTTTAAGGTCTTAGAGTTTGGAACATGAATTCACTTTATTGATAGTCATAATTTAAGGTCTTAGATTTTGGACCATGGCTTCTGGGTTTCTATTACGTGAAGTACATATTCAAGAACTTTTCGTTTGTGGGATCCGTGATGAGCTATCCATCCATTGATGTCAGGGCATATGCTCTATTAGAATAGACCCTATGTATGAAATATGGTCCTTCCATATTTGGTTCAAGCTTTGGGGGATTCTTACCGAGGATCCTTAGGGCTCTAAGGACTAAAACCATTTCTCCTTCGAGGAAAGATCAAAGGCAAACCTTTTTATTGAAGCCTCGTGCAATATGGTTTTGGTATATTTACAAATGGTGTAAAGTGTGTAACCTTTTTTCATCTAGCTGCTCCAAATCATTAAAACGTATCTGGGATTGCTTTTACATGGAAATTTGATCACAAATGGCCACACAAAGTGATGGAACTTGGATTTTTATAGGCAAGACTACCTCTACCACATATACTAGTGAGTACAGGGTCATCTGGGTGGCAGTACGGGTCATGGTCTGGTATGCCCAAAAAGTATAAAGGAGCTTGTCTGGCCACAATTTCTTATCCTTATCAACCATGTTCTGGAGTATGTTGGATAGAGTCTTATTGAAATCATCTATCTTCCTACTGGGCGTTGCATGGTAGTGGGATAAACAATTGGTTTTAATTCCATACTCCAGGTATAACTTGTCCAATTCAGCAGAGCAGAAGTTGGTACCGTTGTCTGTCAGTATCGTATAAGGGACAAAAAATCTGGTAATGATGTTGGCCTTCACAAAGCTAATGATTTTTTTGCCTCAAATTATTTAAGGGGTATGGATTCGGCCCATTTGGAAAATAAGTCGGTCGCTATTAGTATAAACTTAAACTATCTGGATGTAGTAGGAGGATATGGTCCCACAACCTCCCCCAGGCGGCGAATGGAAAGGAGTAATTAGCTGTATGAAGTAACTCTGGGGGTCAGTGTATGAAATTGTCATGAAATTGGTAGGAATTTCACTTATTGGTGAATATGGCACAATCCTATATCATAGTGGTCCAGTAATACCCAAGCCTTTGAATTTGGTGATAGAGATTAGTTGCTGATTGGTGCACTCCACAAGCTCCAGTGTGAACTTATTTCATGACAGAAACAATCTATTCTCCATCAATGCACCTTAGAAAGAATCTGTTGAGGACTCATTAGTATAGAACCATTTCTTGGTTTACCCCATTGTATATGAAAAAGTTGACTACCTATCTTCGGACCTTCTCTCTTCTATCCTTATCTTTTAGGAGTTCCCCATTTGGAAGGTAATTTCAAATGGGCATCATCTAGCTAGTGGTGTGACCATAAGGCTCAGAAATGGGGCTAATTTTGTCAATTTCCTCTATACTACTCTGGACAAATGGAAAGACCATCCAGCAGTGGGAAATTCTAATGACTGTTGCTTCCCAGTCTAGGTTGGCCAAGGCTGTGGATGCATTTTCCAAAGCACCGGCTTGGTCATTTTTGACCGGGGTACATAAGTCAACATTGGTTCTGATGGGAATTCTGGCATTAGTTCTCAAACATGGTTCATCAATGGGACCAATACTTCTTTCTTAATGGTGTAGTCACCCCTGAACTGTTTGATGACTAGCTCTGAATCACCCTTTATTTTTAATTGTTTGGATCACACATGAAGTTCCAATTCTAAGCCTGCAATGAGGGCCTGATATTCTGCTTCATTATTTGTACACCCTATAGAAAGAAGGAAAGAGTAAGGTAGGATGGCCTTTTCAGGGGATACAAGTATATTTCCCAGCCTCACTTTGTTGAGCATGGGGTCCTCCATCCTTTTCCCTATCGGGCTTTGGAAAGAACCATCGAAGTACATTTCACATGTCTAGGGGTCCTTCTGGATGGAAAACAATTCTTCATCTAGATGTTTGGAATCCAATGGAATTGTTTCTTCTGACGGGTGCTCTTCCAGGAAGTCTACTAACTCCTAGAATTTGATGACCTTTTGGGGTAGGTACCGTATGTTAAACTGTTGTAGGATGACCACCCATCGTGATAGGCATCCGTTTATCATCTGATGGATGAGGATATATTTGAGTGGGTTTTATAGGGAGACGAGTTGTCCCTCATGGTTCTATAGATAATAAATGAGTTTCTGAACTACGAAGATTAGGCCTATGTAGTTCTTTTCAATTTTTGAATACCGAAATTCATCATCAATCATTGTTCGGCCGAGGTAATAGAGGTTGTTCTCGCTACTGGCATCATTCTTCTACATGAGGAAGGCACTTAATGAATGTTATAGGGTGGTTACATAGAAAATTAGTGGTATCCCTTCAACTGGTGGCATCAACACTAGTGGTCTTAGAAGATAACTTTTGAGATTTTGGAAGGCTTCTTGGAAATCATTATCCCACTCATACAGAACTCCTTTCTTCATGATCTTGGTGAAAGGTAAACATTTACACACTAGGTTGGATATGAAGCATCCGATGTTGGAGAGGTGACCCTAGAGACCTCTCAACTCAGTGAGGTTGTGAGGTGGGGACATGTCAAGGATGTCTCTTGTCTTCTTGGGGTCGATTTCAATGCCGCGATGACGCACAACAAAGCCGATGAATTTTACAAAGGTAATGCCAAAGGTTCACTTTAGGGGATTTATCTTTATACTGTGATGCCGCAATTTTTTGAAGACATTTTAAAGATCGACCAGGTGGTTTTAGCGCTGTCATGATTTAACCACTAGATATTCAACATAACACTCAACTAATATTAACAAGAAGGAATTGAATATGTGATGTATGGAACAATGATATGTGGTGCCAGAATTCTGTAGACCAAAGGGAATCACTTTATAAAAGAACACTCCTTGAGGGGACCTAAAAGTAGTAGAATCTTTATCTCCCTAGACCATCCAGATCTGGTTGTATCCATAATAACTATCCATAAAAGAGAGGGATTTGTATCCAGCAGTTGCATCGATCAAAAATTCTGTGATCGATACCGGGAAATCATATTTTGGAAAATACCAATTGAGGTGCCTGAAGTCAATGCAGATTCTAATATGTCCATTCTTCTTTTTGAAAGGGACTATGTTCACCAACAAGATCAGTTATTGGACCTCTCGTATAAATATGGATTTTATCATCTTGTAAACTTCAGCCTCTATTTTGGTAGCATGTGTTAGGTGGGTCCTTTTGACAACCTTTTTATAGCCCTGATGGTCTTCTAGTAATCCCAAATGATGAGTGGAAACATTAGGATCAAGGCTTGTCATTTCTATGTAGTTCTCGGAAAATAGATCTTGATTCTTCTTTAGGAAGGAGGTATATGCCTCCTTCTTCTCGATAGGTATATCCAAACTGATCAAAGTGGGCCTCCGGTCATCTTTGGTGCCCAGGTTTATCTCCTTAAGTTTATCAATTGTGTTGGAGACTCCTTCTTCGAATGAAGGAGGGGAATATTTGAGGTCTTATTCCTATTCTTCTTTTTATTTTTCATCCCCACCATCTTCATCTTCTTCCCTTTATTATGAAGACAAAATTATTGAGACGAACTCTCCAATGTTGGGAGAGAAATTGTGTTTTTCCATATTGAGTTAGGTGAGGGAAATTTGGGGTCCCATGGATGGGCCAGGAGAATATTTGATAAGTATTTTTATGATATCATGGGAGTCGTCCTACTATTATGTGTATTTGGACTTGGTGGCCATGGTGTAAATCATACATAAAATTTAGTCTGCATCTGGACTTTCATTTATGCCTTCAACTTGATTGGTGGGTAATACCTAATCTTCCCCAAGATGCTAGAGTGGTTCGGTGGGATTCGTTTCCAATCAATTCAGGGCAGTAATCCAATCAATTTATTTGGACAAAATAAGTTTTTCTTCTGATTCATAGAACTATGCATCGATATAATGTGACTCACAAGACTCAAACAAGAATTTATCGGCGTGCAATGTCCTGTTTTTCCCATTAGTGCAGTATGTGATGCACTGATGGTATAATGATGTAATTGTAGCATGCTGATGTAGGAAAGGCCTCCCTAAAAAGATGTTGAAGGCTGTACTTATCTGCAATACCAGGAACTCATAATCTGATATGAGGTATCCAAGACAAGTTTTATGCTTGATTCATCCCAATGGTTTTTACTTTCTTTGTTCATATCCTAGTAGAGTTGTGGTGTAGGGAGTAAAGTTGTCTTCATCATAGACCAGCCAACGAAGTGTTCACAGTGGGAGGAGGCTGAATCCAGATCCATTGTCAATGAAAATACTTTGGACATCAATTCCATTTATCTTGCTGGACATATATAAGGGTTTGATGTTCCCTTGCATGAGGGAATCTTCATCCCTATCTATGAAGGAGATGACAACGTGACATTCTTCGGGACTGGTCTCTTTCCGATAGACTTCATCTGCTGCTACTTTGGCCTCAAATTCTTGGGGACTTAGTAAGGATTCAATGAGTGCCTCCCTAACATCTAAAGATAGGCTTAACACATCCAGGATTGAAAACTTTGTTGGTAATAAAGAAATCTGCTTTAGAATATCACACTTATTCTCTAAAGGTCAGTGCTTCTCGGATTGGGGTTTCTCTTTCACAAACACTTTAGGGGTTTGATATTTGGATGTATATGGTTCAAATTTTGTGACCAGGTATAGTGGTACTACAGTCCTTTCTGGGTTTATCAGAACTAGTCCACCTATATTCCTTGTGTGATTTGATATTTGTTCTTCCTCTAATAAATATTCCAGGATAATTGGGCCTCGATTTCTTTTGAAGAGGGAATAATAGCATTACGATTATTATTGTGTCTGCTAGAGGATCCTTCTGTGAGTTTCCACGATTTTAATGGTTTGACTTATGGTGTGGCCGGGAATCTGACTCTTTCCATGATCATACCTTCCAAGAAACCTCATGCCTCTTCCTCTGGCTCTCCAGTTGGGCGCGGGGAATGCAAGTTCATGGCCATTGTCTCCATCCGAGAAGGGGTCCATCATGTTAATGACATTAATGGAGCCGAAGATTAGTTCTTGATCTGACAATGTTTCTGTCTCATCGTCTCCTTCTAATGGTGCTGTTTCGCAGGGTGATTCCCATTGTACCAATTGGCAAGGAGGTTCCCATTGTACTATTTGGTAGGGCGGTTCCCATTGTACCAAGTCTGTTGGCATGAAGTTTGAAAGTTTCAACACTGACTTTGGCTTCAATGTCATCCCATCTTATTTCTCATGCTTTCTTCCCTTCTAGAATTTAGAGTACTGTAGGGCCGAGGAGGATGGATGTGTTTTATTAGGAGATTTTGGGGGCATAGTTGGTTGTTTTAACTACACCTAGAATATTCCATGTACTCGATTGACGATCTTCCAGGTCATCCAAATTTCATACTTTCTCTCCTTCTTACTGGCGACTTCTTGCCATTCCTCTTCCTCCCTTGGATCTAAGGTGGAAACATACACCACTTGTGTTGGTGGCGGGCCCAACTTGACTTTCTCAAAATCCACCATCTTTTGTAGGAGATCCTTGAAAATGATTTATTCCTAAATGGTATGTCCTAGTATTCAGTGATAAGGATTTTAATTTGGATGGTCATCAAGACTGACTTCCCTGGCTCGCTTTGGCTTCGATAGCCGGAGCAAGTTTCAATTCATTGCAGCTATGAAATATCCACAGACTTGTTCATCTTGGAACGAGTAAAATTTATTTCTTCACTATTATAACTAATTTCTTTTATCACCCCGTCGCTCATCTTACTGAGGTGGGGGTGGCTGTTGGCGTCTAGGGGGTCCTACACAGTTCGGTGGGGGCCTCACAACTAGAGCTGGTGTCAGGGGTGACTTAAGCATGACATAAGCCGCTTCAGCTTTTCTTGTTATTCTCCCAGGGGCTGATGGGGCCACTCAGAAGTTAAGATTGGTCTGTTTCAAGTAGTCTTCTATACTTTGGGCAGTGACAGAGAAGTCTCAGAACCCAGTTGTGTATTTCACTGAGATGAACAATGTTTTTTAATTCATCTTAAAGGTTATCGATGCACATAGCGAGCATTTCATCGTAGGGAATCGACTAGTTTAGGGACTAATTTAGGACTTTCAATATAATAATGAAGTCTAAGACTCTTTCATTCTCTCACTATTTACAGTTCATGAGATGACTAACCATCATATTAGGCAGCGTTGAACTAAACTGGAAGAGAAACTATCATCGGAGGTCCTCCCAGCCTGTGATTGATTTAGCTGGTAGGCTATTATACCATACGAAATCCGATCCCTGTAGGGTACACACAAAGCACACAAGTTTTACTGCTTCTTGCTGCTCCGAAGTGCCCATCACGGGGTCACAATAAGAGGTATAGTGCATTAAATTCTATTTCGGGGTCCCCCGAGCCATTGAATACTAGGAATATAGGTTTTTTGAAATTTGGCGATGGGAGAACATGTCTTACCCAATCAGGGTAGGGTTTGCACTCTGGATGTATCGAAGCACGCTACCCCTCCATGGATTCTAGTCGAGCTGTTAGTTTCTCGACAATATTCAAGAGTCCTTGATGCGTATCTTGTCAGGATTGAGCTTGGGCTGGTGCGGTAGTGGCCAAAACTGGGCATGTCAGCACTGCTGGAATTTGGGGTTGATACCCAGCCAAAGGTATCATTTGTGGGTTTACCAGAATATATTCTGGCTGCCTTCATAGTGGGGGGAAGTGTTGATGTCCTTCTAGGGCTAGGTTGAATGGACCTCCAAGCTTGGATTTATTCACCGAGATGAGTGACTTTGGTAAGGGAACCTCTTCTAGGAGCACATACTAACGTTCCATGGGGGGAACACATCCGACAAGGTATCTCCCTCAACACAACTCGACATTAATTCTGTTGAGCTCGTTTATTTCTTCCTCCTACTTGGAGAACCTTTCCTCGAGAGTGAGGGATGCATTTCCAGTTGGAGGAGAAGGTGAGTTATAGAAGAACATGGATTTATTCTTATCCTTGTTGGGGTTTCGCGTAAGAGGTAATGTGAGATTAACTGAGGGGGTGACCAGATTTAGGATCGGTCTCTGGTTCTGGGTATGCACACCATCAGGCTCAGTGTGGGATGCATCTAGGAGGGAACAGTCTTCCCTTGATTTCTCTCCCCATGTGCCATTTCTTATGAGATCCATGGGGTTGAAATTTACCACATTCACTGATACATATCACCTTGGGGGAGGTGTACCCAACACTTAATGGTAAGAAGGCTTTATGTGTCCTTTTTTGGAATTTCTCCTTCTATTATATGGTATTCTTCAGGTTTATTGGTGAAGATTGACTCGAAGGGGGCACTGATTCAACCTCATAACGTGACTTTGTCTTGGATGGTGTGAACAACAAGAAGGGGTGGAATGGGTGACTTATCTATCCATCGTTATTCCTACATGGGAGAAGACAGACAACCACTGTGTGGGGACTTGAGGTAAAAATGCCCCTAGCACTGTGGGTTGGGGTTGTTCACGTTCTTCCGTTGATGCGTTATAGCCTATATTTTTTGGTCTTATGGCTATATTTTGATTTTAAAATTATCCCAGCCCTATGGGCTGGGGCTGTTCCTGCATTGCGGGGGCAACCACCACTATTTCCACCTTTTCAATTTCATGCACTTCTGTATGGGTATGAGCTGAGTATGGCATTGGGCATGAATGAAGTCTATGGTCTTTTGAATACATGGAAACTTCTTTTTTGGATGGATTCCATTAGGTAGGAATCCTGTTGTATGTTATTGGTTTCCTGACTTATAATATTTTCAATGACTTGATATCTTCGGTCCTGATGCTTTTGAGACTTACCCCGGGCTGTTTTTTGTTGAGTATCACATCTTTCCTGACCATGGGTTTCACTTGATTATTGCCTTTGGGTGATGACATTATAATATGTCATTTCCAATGGTGTTTTCTAGATGGGATGAGGGGTGAAGTGTAGAGATCCATGTTCTCCCCACCCCTGAATGTGAACCCTAGCCGGGGCATCACCAATGAGGGGACACAACTTGTGTAGTGCATGGAGGTAAGACAGTTCAAGGTTTTTCTTTCACCTTTCTGATTGTGGATGTTGTGCGAATGAGATACCTTCTAGGTCTATTAGACGACAAAGCTCCCCTATTGTGTTGACATGGTCTTTATTCCCTTCATAGGGTAGGACTTTTTTCCTTCAACTGATTAAGAGGCATCCATATATTGAGGTGAATATCATGTATACATTCCCTAGACAAATCTCTTGGTATGTCGAAGTGAGAAGTGGACGTATACTAATACATCACTGGTATATTATCCTTAGCTAATTGTCTTCTCACAAGAAACATATCCTGGTATTTTCTTCTAGAGGCTCCTCTACTTGATATGCCCAGCTTGACTACTTCTTAATAATTTCATTACATGCTACCGGGCTGGTGGGAGCCTTATTGATTTTCGAATGGTGTGGGGGTGGATCATAAGAAGAGTGTAGCCCCGGGACATCCTCTATTTGAGAAAGAATATCACTCGTTATAGATGGAGTGCCTGTTGTGTCTAACTCCTTTCTGAGTGCCTTAGCATAGGAGGGATTTATCATCTTTGTTCTGACAAGGGGAGGACCTTCTTGCCATTATGACTTTTGGTTGTCGAGAGGACCTCCACAATTGGTGCTCCAATGGTGATGGATACTAGTGAAACTTGATACCAGACCGTATGAAATGTCCTTATGGTGTATACACTAGGGAGTACCTTCATGGAAAGATACAGTGAGGGTAGGAACTTCTTACTACTAAATTTCACTGAAGGGGAGGATCTTCACAACAACTACCATTCTGGGGAGGGCCTTCGCAATAACGTTCATCCTGACGAGGACTACCATCATGACTTGATACTGGGTTGCAGGGAGAATTTCTGTAGTGCACATCTTGGGGAGGGCCTTCAGAATGTACTGTAATGAGGTAAGGACCTTCTCGTTGCTTGAAGTTGCTATAGAGAGGGCCTTCATATCTACTACCATTGCGGGGAGGGCCTTCACAATGACTGTTATTATGGCTAGGACTACCAACATGAATTGATGTCTGAATGTATGGAGAAGAATATCTACAGTGTATACCCTGGGGAAGACCATCAGGGTGGATGACAGTAGGGGGAGGGCCTTCTTTCTGTCTGATCTTTAGGTTGAGGGGAGGGCTACCTTGACACAAATAAGGAGATAGAATCTCGTGATTGATCATTCTTGGCCCATGGAGTGAGCCCTCATGGGTGATCGGGGGAGGACCTTCAGAGCTTATAGTAGCGTTATTGGTGGGAGGACCCTCGCAACTACTACTTCCACTTCCATAATTTGGTAATGGAGTGATAGGGTCTTGAGAATTTATTGATATTTTTTTGGAGGGTGTCAAGAACCCCAACTTATAGTAGAGCAGGATCATGTATGTGCTCTTCATTTTCCAGTTTCTTTTGGTGTGTTTCATTTTTGAGTGCTCTCTTGTGGGTAACCGGGGCCATCTGCTGTTGGTAATAACCTTCATATATGGGTCCCTATATTTTTGGGTCCTGTTATGCTGTTGGGATACACTGACGAACATCTTGAGTTTAGGCAGGGATATATGCCTACCCTAGAGTGGCCACCATGTTGGACCGATGTCCCCAAGTTGAAATGAGTATTTTTTCCCGATTCGGTTGTCCTTGTATCATGGGATATTGTCGTCTACCATCCTAGATTGGAGTAGGGATTCATAAATACTCTAGAGTGACTAACTAATTTTTCAAGTGAGTCATTCCGTTTGAGGAAACCGGGTCGTGGGCCTCGTTTCACTCCTTTGGCGTCGATGCGATGATATCATGGCATGATTGGATGATATGGTCTGGGATCGACGTCTAATCTTCCATAATTTCAAGGATGTGCTGAGATACATATTTGTATGGAATTGGTATGAAGGCCCATCCCAATATCAGATCATGGATTTGTGCCTGCTCTGGTCCTCCATGAGTTGCTAGTAGATGCTGGAAGTTCTCCTGTACCGGGACAGAGGAACAAATCTTCCATCAGTTGTATTATCTGGTTGCCACCATATTTGACTGGTGGAATTCATATTCATGAGCGGGGATTTTCACCTAATCATTTTCCATTGTATTTGTCTCACAAGATTTGTATTCATCCGAAGGAATTTGACTCTACTTATATTTTCTTGCCGCACCATTTGGATAGAAGGATTGAAATGCATCAGCAGGTATTTGTGCCAATGTATATATGGTTGCTACTCTATTTGGATGGTGGGCTTGATATGAATAAGCAGATGTTTGTGCTTGCATGTAGCTGCCTTATTTGGTTGACATGCTTAAAATGTGTTAGTAGGTATTTGTTCCTGCATGTTGCTAGTTTCCACCCTATTTATTGAATGGTCTTGTTGTGCATTGGTAGATATCTTCATTTTCCTATAGTTTTCCGCTTTGTCTGCACAATGGGATCAGCAAGCACTAGTAAGAACATGCATGTGCTCGTATTGTTCCACCCTGTTTCTATGGTGGGTTTGAGTGGAGGGGGTAGAGTTATATGTCAGCCTGTTGAATTCCACCACGTTAGTACTTCAAAGTTTCTCCTTAGGAACCAGGGTTATAGCATGTTCCTGATTATATATACACCACCCTTGGCGGGCAGCCCAAAGGCCCTGGGTCTTTAGGACTTTAGTAGGTTCCCTCGGCATAAGGTCCTCTTCGACGGGAGGAGGTCTGGTCATCCAGTGTTGGTAGTGACACTCTCTGGCAGGGGCCCATGAGTAGGACCCTTGTGCAGTTGAGATGAAGTTTTAAGCATTGACATCATTGTCCTCCCTAAGCTAAGGGTGGTACTCATTGTCACATTTTAGGTAAGGCTCCCAAAACAGATTGAGATGACCACCAGGGCCACCTTGTGCTAGAGTGCTGGTCACAGGTGAAGAGGCAGCTATCGAGTCTTTGCAGATTGGAGGGCTTGTCTTGCATCCCCCACTATGGGGAGAGTACAATTTCGGTGGTACTCCCATATCAGCATGTTGGATACCCAATATTGAAGTTGATGGGTAGGTAAGGGGGTCCTTCTCTTTGTTGGGGCCCCGCCCGCCTGCGGGATCACTGATGTGTGTTTCTAAATCGGTCGTCGAGATTTCATTTGGATTGAAGGTTGCTCTGTGGGAACCTACAATATCTATATATGACAAGTAGACCACAAAAACTCATCAATGTAGCATTATTTTAAACATATTCATATTTGGAAATTCAGATTGGCCCCCTTCCCCTCTTCTTTTTTTTGTTGTGGGGTGAAGGGTGTTGATTGGGGTAAGACCGCCACCTTGGTTAATGATTCACGTCTAGTTCACCATTTTTGTTCTGCCTCTGAGGTGGTTCATTTCATGCGTACTAGGGTGAACAAAATTGTCCGATGTGTAATATCGTTTTTTCTTTTATCATTATGGTAGAACTGCCACCTTGGTTAAGGATTCATGTCAGGTTCACCATTTTTGTTCTGCCTATGAGGTGGCACATTTTAGGTGATGGTGAAATGGTCTGATGAGGATCATCACTCGTCCTTTTTTTTGGAGATGATTTCCTATCAAATTCACCATTTTTGTTTCAACCCGTTCTGCATCATTATCCTTTAAAAGAAGGTTGGATTGCCCCCTTGGGGACTAGAAAATTGACCCCTTTCACATTGCGAAAAAGATGTAACAATCATCTTGTCTTAGTGGGAAATTAAGTGGTGTCAAGTACTCGTGAAATCAGTCCTCCTTGGATATAACTTCCTTGGATGATATCCAACGGGTTTATTCGTGGAGCCAGAAACACCCAAAGGACCTTGTATCCATGATTTATGGACCTAATTTCCAAAGGCAGGCACTCATTGATTGAT
This sequence comes from Viscum album, assembly GCA_963277665.1. Taxonomy (NCBI): domain Eukaryota; kingdom Viridiplantae; phylum Streptophyta; class Magnoliopsida; order Santalales; family Viscaceae; genus Viscum; species Viscum album. The sequence continues at coordinate 1,882,331,446 of OY728161.1, forward strand.
GATTCAGCCAACGACACTTGAGGACTCCATTGGTTGAGAGGATGGAAAGTTGGGCTCACCACACCCTTTTGGAAGAGGATTATTGCCCATTCTGAGACTCTCTTATATATTTATATCCTGTTCATATGTTTTTGAATCCTTGGTTCATTCCTAGAGATTTTCTACACAATCTACCCCTGGTTTGTAGGATCATCGTAGGTATACATATATTTGATGCTACAGAGGTACTGCTGATTTGATCCATACAATAAGGCACTCTAGAGTTTATCGTCATCCAAGGGGATGAAAGGTGATTTGATATTTGAATCAGACCAATAAGATGGGTTTCCTACGTATCCTCAAGAGAAGAATCAGAACCCACATAGTTTGGAATAGATGGGGCTTACGTACGGATGTTTCCCATTTGGGGGACATGGTTGGGTGAACCCTTTTGGGAGGGAACCATTTGAGATCAGGCCTTGAAGTAGGCATCCTATGTATCTTGGTTTGATCAGAAATCAGAGTCCTTGTAGTTTAGAATTGTGTGGATGTTGTGATCATCACAAATTTCAAATCCCACGTGAGTCATTCTCGGTGTGAGAAACGAGAGGATGCGAGAGATCCAACTGACCACATGCTTCCTGTCTTGTTAGTGGGAGAGGGAGAGCCTACTGTGGAAGAGGCTGGGGCAACTATGGGAGAGGGCATGGAGTGATGAACCCTTCAATGTGAAATGACATTAAAGGTCATATAGATCAGCCTCATAAGATTGGTAACTTACCTCAGTGGGAGGGCCCCATAATACGTTCTGGGAAGGGGAGGTGTTTCTTCTTTGTCAAAGGAGAAGCGAACATAACTCATTCGACTGATCACTATTCCTTATTGAATGGAAAAGCAAGTGATCACCATTAATACCTAGAATGGGGAGGTTCATGTCAGTAACCCAAGGTTGGACTCTGGGTTACCATGGGGATGTAGACCCACAAACATTCCCGAATCCCAAACTATTGTGGGGAGATCCTTCGTGACTCTACTTACCATGGGTATGTAGACTCAAAGGGGCACACTGATGAATTCTATAGTGTGATCATACGAGTCCTATGGCTTTGGAGGAGGCTTTAGCCTGATGTTGGAGGACTGGTTTGTATAGGGATTATGGAGGAATGGATGGTAATGGAGGGGTTAGGTTGTAACTGGAAGAAATAATACCCGAAAATACCCCATTCCACGTACTAGTTTCTTAAGCAGGATGGGGGAGGCTCCACATACCATAGTGGTATGTGGGAATAGGGTCCGTCCACATATCGATGTGGTATGCGGGCATGGGTATAGACCACCATGTACCATCATGGTATATATACCATCATGCTGCTTTGGGTTCCACCTGTGTATTGATACATTACGTGACACCGAGTTAAATCCGTGTAGTGATACACTACATGGAACACAATTTTGGAGGATGGTTCGGGGGATCATCATTCACGGGAAGGTCATCTACGAGAAGTATATGGTTTGTGGTTTTATTTTTATTATTAAGTTCCTTATTTTTATGGTTCACAACCGACTTTACCTATGGAGAACGTGATTCGTGATTTGAGCTTCGCTAATAATTCTAGACTGAATCCAAAATATTCTCCGAGTTCTTTTGTCCAACCTCTGGGTCCCCTTTAAGATTTCTTTGTCTGTACTTTATCAATTCATTCTGTACTCCTTTTATAGAGAATCATGGAAATCGTATCTATGGGTATGCAGAACCATTTTAGGAGGCACATGAGGAGATATCCTGACCTGTAGAAGACTCGGTCAACCGGGTTTTACGGAGGCTACAGTTCACGATCATGGTTTGAATAACCCTACCCGTTTGCTTTGTCTATGAACTGATGCGTTTTCGGGATGGTACACTAATGTCCTTCATGCACATGAGTCCTTTGGTGATGCAGTTTGTGGTCTGCTATGTTCGATGGACATCGCTCCGCGGGCCAGTGCCTCATGGATTGTTCCGTGTACCTAGTGATTTGCGATCTAGGTGGTCCATGAACCCTTCCTGGTGATGGTTTGTGGGTAACTTGAAATTATTTGAAAACATAGAATTTCTTCAAGTTTATTCTGAAATTTGAAACTCAATTTGAGTCTATTCACATTTCCAAACTTGTAGGGATACTTTCTTTCTTCTGCAAAGTGATTGTGGGAGTATTTTCTTCTCTTGGTGGAATTTTTAGGACCCTACAACGATATGTTAATTCATGGCCCATTTGATATTATTTAATGATTTAGCCCTTGTGAGTTAATTAGGGACTTAGACATGTAGTTTTTATTAAGAAAGCAATGCTTTTGTACCACTTTTTTCCCATGTGATATATGTTTAAATCTATGCCATGAGATATATTTTTAAAGTTGAAGCACCCCTTTAGGCGTGCTTGTTAAATGTAACTTCAATAGAATTTGGACTTGGACACCTTTAGGTGTGCCTTTTTACCCCATGTCATGGGATGTAAAACATGTAATTGATTTGTATATAAATTTGTAAATTAAATGAATTAATTGGGAATGGATGAGTGACTAAGACCCTTGGACCTTATTAGGTCATTGCTTGATTAATAATGACTTTACTTGTATTGATTTTCCCATGCTAGTTAGATAGTACCACTTCATGTAGTAGGTTTTTAAGCTTGAGAAGCTTGTTATAAAGAATCAACCATGTGATTTAATTGATATAATTTCCAAGTAATGGATTGTAAAAGTATGTGAAGCTTTGTAATTCCTTTCCTATATGAGTGAAGAGAGGTTTATGAATTTAATTGATGTAATTATATTGAATTTATCTAATTATGGGTTTTCCCATGTGAGTTAAATGATTTTTAAGCCATGTAATAGTTTAATTTACATGTGTTTCTTCTTATGAGAAATATTCCTATGTGAGTAAATGAAAATCCAAGCCTTATGAGGTTAGCCCATGCTTGAGATACCCTTTGGTGGTGAGTTATATTAGATGCAATTGGTTTTTACCTTTTCATGTCAAATGAAATGTTTAAATGAATTTGATAATGAAATCGTAAATAGACTTGGGTGAATCATGGATTCAGATTAGAATTCCATGGATGGACTCATTTGATTGTTGTACTTTTATACCTTGAGTGAACCTTAGATTCTATTAGAATTCTAAGGAGGGTCTCAAAGGGTATAATATGTTTAAACCATGAGTGAACCATGTATCCATTGAGGGATTCTATGGATGGGCTCATATAGGATATACTTAAACACAGAGTGAATCATGGATCCCTATAGGACTTCCATGGACAGGCTCGAGAGGCAATTGATTTATATGTCATGAGTGATACTTGGGAATCCCTATATGACCGAAAAGGATAAGCTCAATTGATATAGACTTATACCACACTGAGAGTGATACCGGGTTCCTTAGAGGTTCACCAGGATGGGATCGTAGGGTGTTGGTGGAAATTGCACCTGGAATGATACTTGAATTCCAACTTAGGAATTTCAAGGATGGGCTTAGGTTATAAATTGAGTATTTAATGAAATTATTTATGATGTGTTTTACAATCCAAAGCACAAGCTTGGATTCGGTCTAGACTTGTATTGTTTAGATGGCCTTCTGAGGCATCTATTGTGATTACAGTTATATAGGGGATTCTGGGCCTGAGATGGATCCTGAGACTTATAAATTCAATTATTTGAATTGTTGAAATTTTGATTAAATGGAATGGATATCAAATGAGTACATGCATATGAATGATATTTAATTTTGATTACTTCCTTACTTGTTATATATCTTCTTACACCACTAGGATTGCATAGTACAGTTTGGATTGGGCTTGACACTATGGGTCCTAGCCTACTGAGATTTATATCACACACCCTACTGGGGTACCTTTGGTTCCTGAGTAAAACTACTTTATTGTAGGGATATGGACCTTTATTTTTCTGCATTATTGGTATCTGGAAGTTGGGAGAAAATGACCGAGCGAGAGCTCAAGATACTTGTGATTATTTTCTTTAGCTTGATTTCTTTTCTTTATTTTATTAATTATTAAAAGAATACAATATTGTTAACTAATTTTAGTTTTGTAATCACTATATGACATTCATTCATTTTAAAACTGGCGTTTGCCATATTCGATATTCAGTTGTTATTACAACTGTCTTCCACTATTTTCTGAGTTTTAGTATCTGCTTACTGATATATACTATAAGAATGAGGGTATAGTATCCCCACTTAACTACCTTTACACCCTCACTGTTAGTCGGCAGCCTCTGACATATAGGGAGATGTAGTTGAGGTTATATGACAACCAATCTGACTACCGATTTAGTGGTAATTTGGGTGGGGGAATTAGACAAATCTCCCTCATGTCCTAAAAATAAACATTTTGGAACTCCCATCCATTCCATATCTATATTCCAAAACAAATGCCACATCCTAATATCCACATACCGCAACCAGATACCACATACCACAACCACATACCACATACCACATACCACATAGCACATACCACATAGCACATAGCACATAACACATACCACATACCACATACCACATACCACATACCACATACCACATACCACATACCACATACCACATACCACATGACACATACCACATACCACATACCACATACCACATACCACATACCACATACCACATACCACATACCACATACCACATACCACATAACACATACCACATACCACATAACACATACCACATATCACATACCACATACCACATACCACATACCACATACCACAACCACATAACCACATCACTGCCACATTATCACATTACTACTAGATAACTGCATCACCGCCATATAACCACATATCATATCTATATACCACATTACCACACTATTTTTATAAGTGAGAGTAGGAGTATTCAACCATTTATATCACCCATATCCTAGATGTTCGGGGTACACCCAAAACCTAAGACCTTATATGGGAATCAATAAGGTTACCCAACTTAGGTGGTGGTATACAAGAAATAAAAAACTACAATGGATATATAATAATCATTCAAACCCATAATAGTGTCAATTCTATATCCCAACACATCTATAAACACAATCCCTCACTACACAATAATCTATATATAGAAGTTTCAACCATTATCCCCTCTAAATACACAACAACCAATAGCCCAATCACATACAAACCACACAAAAACCACACAACTTCCTCTCATTCATATTTCATTATTAATTCAATATTAATAATTTACTATCCAATTTAATTTCATTATCCATTTTAATTACCAAAAAATTATCTTTTTATATAAACCCCTTACCAATTACCAGAAAATTTATCAATCATTTTTATTTACCACATGTTTAATTCTACTCTTCAATTAAAAATATCTAGCACTTCACTAATTCAATATAAATCTCATTATCATTAAAAATTAATAATATCTTCCATTAGTTTTAAAAAATTCCATATTATCAGGAAAGTATAACACTATAAACATGAAATATTCATTATACCACTGCATCAGAAAACCACCAATATCCCACACCATCACCTATAAAGAAATAAATTCCAAAAAAACCATGAAAAATCACATCAAATACATTAAACTATCAATATAATGAACCACATCAACACCTCATACTATACCACATCAATGATACAAAACAAATCTATTGTAACACCACAAAAATTAGATAATTGAACTCTACCAAAACAATAAGAAATAATGACCATTTTTTCATAACTTTTATATTCACTTATTAATTTATACTTAACACAACAATATTAATCAATCACTTTTAATTTTCCACTTTATTTATTTCATTACCATCTCTCAATATTATAACTAATTTAAAACATAGTTTCATGTATCAACAATAACAACCTTGAATCACACACCATACTTAGCTTGAAAATCAATCAATATTATAAATAACTAGAGAAGATAAATAATATATATATATATATATGACTCACTTCCATTTCAATTTAGTCCATTTTATTATCTTTATTAACGATGATTCAAATTCTTCATGAAAATAAAACTAAATCATGATTAATTCATACTAAGATAGTAAATGAAAAGAGTGTGAATCTAAATCACATAAATCAAATAATGATTGAAACAACACAACACTAATAAATGATGATAATGATTAATCAAACACCCAAAACCTTGAAAGTATTATTACACCAAGTTATAATTACATCACCCAAACATCATTACTCCAATAGTCCCTCACTAAATCCTTGAACCATCCACAAGAATATCCCCTAAATTCATATTACTAAAAAATAATGGAAATAAATTATGGGAAGATAACCTTGAGACAAAATAACTCAACCGCATGAATCAAAGAGGATTATATAAGGTTTATAGAACCTAAAAAAATAAATTGGGTGACCAAACCAAGGTGGTGATACTAAGATACAATGTGGTTTATATTAGTTAATGGTGATATGAAAACCAGAGAAATTTAAAACACCCACTCTCCTTAATTTATTACTTAATTTCACTTCATAAAACTCCAAATTGTCTAAATCATGATGTATCCATGTTAGAGCACAACATGGTCCTTAAATATTCCATTTGAATGAAAAAGCTACCATGTTACATCACCCACAAAAACAAATTGTTTTCCATGATGATGAGAAAAATGGGTGTTTTCCTCCTCTCAATTTTTGACAAGGTTATCAAAACATAACATAAAAAATGGTCACCACAGATAAAACACATCATAATTTCAAGCCATGATGTAGTCCAACCTCAAAATATCCAGATTCAACCCAACATACCTTATATATAAAACCGAACACTCAAATATGACCACAAATACAACCACCATTAACCTAGAAAAACCATGATTTGGTGAGGACCTGAGTATAACATCATGAGATTTTGGAACACATCTCTCTTTAAACACATTGTAAGAGTTCGATAGCTTTCTTTACACGTAACACTAAGCTTAAAATGAACTATGATATATTATAACATAGTCTTTAAATTAAAGAGTATGAATAGGATTAAAAAAATTATGAAATATATATAGAAATTTTTTAATTAATTTTAATTTATTTACTAATTCATAATATATAAGTACTTAATTTTTATTAAAGTCATTTTATGCTTAAAAAATATGGTTTCTTAGGAAATATATTTTATTACATTTAGTGCATGAATAATATAATTAATTTAGGAAACTTTTAAAAATTTTATTTTAAAAATGTTTATCATTTTTTTATTCTTTACATAAAATTTATTTTAGAAAGGTTTTTTTTATATTCTTCTAAAATAGTAGATTTTTGAGTGAAATATAAAAATACCATTTTTTGTAAAACTATCTTTTTTTTTCATTAAATTAAGTGGTTTAAAAGTAAAATTATGTTTTTCATTTTATCTTATAGAAATATAGATCTAATTTAATTTTATATAATAAATTAATTACCCAATAACCAACATTATACTTTATTTTGGTATAAGTTTTTTTTGGGCTTAAATTTTGTTTTTTTAAAATTGTTTTATATGTGAAATCTGTTTTATATTATTCTATTAAATAAATAAATAAATATTAATTATGTTAATTAAATTTATATATTATATTCAATAAAGTTATTTTACATTCATTTTAGGGTTTTTACCATACAATAAATAATAAAAAATCCATTTTTATGCTTGAAACACATTTTTCTAAAAATGTGTTTCATTGCATTTTTATTCAAATTACATTTCAATAATATTGTCTTTAAAGTCAGAATTTACGAAAGGTCCCAAAAAATAACTCTAATTTTATCTTAAGTTAAATAATATTTTATTAAAGGAATTAAAATTCATAAATATATTATATTTGGCCAAGATAATGAGATATGGTTTATAATATCAAAAACATTACACTTATAGGTCAATTTTTCTTTTATATTAACATTCTTAACCTTAATGAGTAAACAACTTTGATATCATCGTAGTTATCAAATGGGTTAATAGGGGTTAAAATAAAGTGATAATGGTTAGGAAATTACCTAAACTTGTATAAATATTATTTTATAAGATTATTTAGACTTATCCTCATCATTTATTCTAAATATATCAACTTAGATACATTTAAACATGAAAATTATTTTATATTAATTTAATACTTAAATTAAATCTAAAGGTGACCCTCCCCTCACTTATAAAAGGGTACCTCCTCTCCTCTCTTATTAGCAAAGTATAAGCCCTAAATATCAAAAAATAACTAACCTAAAACCTTCCTATATTACTTACCCAACTACTAGATCTTATAGTATTTCCAAAATATAGTTCTTTTAAGGTTAAAGGTATGATCCAAAAGAGGTTTCTCAATAAACAGGTATAACTCTTAACTGAGTAATTTCAATTTTATTTCTTCATTAAACTATTCTAAATATATAGTTTCTATTATTAAATAATTAATTCCTTATATTCAATATAATTAATTTTTATTATGATAATTTAACAACGATTATCCACCACCTTTACATATCATCTAAAAAAGAAAACATTTCTCGTGCGTACGCATGGACTACCACCTCTGTGAAGCGATGTGTTTAATTTTTCATCAAAATTTCACATTGATAGTTATAATTATGAAATTAATAAATATATTTGATAATTATGATATCATTATGGTTCTGTAATAGTGAATTATTTTTTAATTTTATTTCATTCCATCTATATAAAAATTAAAGCATCACTTATGCATACATACAAACTTCCATCTCCATGATGTGATGTAATTAATTTTCAAAAAAATATTTATATAAATAGTTATAAAAATGTATATAATGATTAAATATGATAATAATTTAAAAATTAAAATTCTATAGATGATGGAACCATGATCTAATTAAATGGACCAAGATTGCCTAATTTGAAACATGCATGAAAAACAAAGTAGTTATCACCAGTGATAGGGATTTTAATAAAGAATTGTTAATAATTGTGTGATAAGATGTTATAGGTAAATCATATATGCTATGATATAAATGATAATGGTTATAATATATATATATATATATAATAAATATATATTTATTATACTAGAGGTTCAAACATGTACAAAGGAATAAGAGAGTTGAGGTATGAGTTTCTCATCTCACTTTTATTTCTGTGATACATATGCCAAATTCACCACTTTCTACCTTTATGTGGTGTATATAATGCACATGAATTCATTTTATGATGATTTTAATGAAATTTATGGAAATTTTATAAATATATAAAGGGTTATATCTTTCATTAGGGATTGATCCAAATATTAACAAAGTTATATTGGTTTATCATCTCAAATTGTATTCTTTATGACATATGTTATGTTATGCACCTATATTATTTTATGAGGTGTATCTATTGACCATTTGATATGTTATATCATTAATATATTTTTATTAATGGTATTTAAATCTTCATTTTAAGTTATTTATTTAAAGTGTTTCATGATCAAAAGTTACCAAAGTGGCAATGAGTTATGTTACAATCTCATTTCTTTTCAGGATTGTCTATGATAAATTTACTTTGAGATAAATTTTATGGATATTATCATTTAAAACCAATATATTTTCTTTAAATATGGTTATTATTAGTTTTTTCAAGTATTATCATCATTTTTCTCTTTTTGGTTCTTCAAATGATCAAGGTAATGTGTTTAAAGAAAGGCTAACCTTATTTCTTCTTTGGCCATTTTTTTCTTCAATGTCCTTACTCTTAGAAATTGTTTTTTAAAAGTTATTACTCATACATGGAATGTTATAAAATAATAATTTTCACCTCCTTTTAATTTATTTACATATGTTTAAAAAAAATCTTTCTATTTTTTTTGAACAAGTCATTCTTGAATTTTTTTAAAAGTGTGACATGAATGTTCTATTTTTAAAATGTACCACATGAATATACTTTTACACCAACATCAATATTCCTTAAATGGAAGAATAATATAAATTTTTACATAATTTTTTTCATATAAAATGATTGTATCAACATTCTATAAATTTTTAGTTCAAATGTTATCAAATAAAAATGATATTTTCTCTTGTTTTAGAAGGAATGTTCAAATTTTATTTTAGGGGAATTTTTCAACTATGTAAACATCCTTTAAGAATTTTTATACTTCACTAGGGATATGGTATTAGTATACCATAAATTGTTTTTTATGGATTATGATAATGATGAAATAAGGTTTGTTACATGAAACCCGTTTATTTACTGTAGGTGCTATGATGTAATGTTTATTAAACCCATTTACTTTCCACAAGTTATGATGTGATGAATTGATGGATATTTTATGATCTCATGGAACAAATATGTATTATTTTAACTATATGATGGGTGGTTCTATTATGACCCTTCCATGCATTGATAAAATCCTTATGTATGATGCGATAATTATGGGAAGTTATTTAATGTTCTAGATCCCCTATGAGAAACATAAAGGGATACCTGATCCACTATGATGTGGGAAACAAGTGGTGATTCTTGATTCTTTATGATTTAGAAGACATGTGTTGTTTTCTAATCTATAATGATATTATGGTCTCAATAGTTAAACTTAACATATGATATGGTTTTTAATAGTATGATGGTGCCACACATTTATAACTGGTTTTTATGCATATGATTTGAACTTACGGTCCATGATTAATTTTTTTTGATTTTCTAATATTGTGGCATATGAATGTTTTATTAAACGACTCATTATTATAGTCTATGAATTGTTGGGTACGATTTTATATTGAAAATATCATGTTCTCATACCCTTATACTCATTACATGCTTACATATGATCATTGATTGATATCTCACATGTTTACCCTTACTGAGTATCTATGCTCACCATTATTATATTTTAATTTCCCCTAAGTTATGAAGAAGGGTACTAAGTATGATATGTCTACGAAGGGTGACATTTATAAAGAGTTAAGTGGGAGATGATGTAATTTTTTTCTTAATTGTTTGTTTATATATCGAATTTTTCAAATAAAATAAACATTTACAATTTTTTGTATGGATCATAATAATATGAAATGAATATTCATCAAATAAGATGTAATATCTATGTATATGAAGCACATGTTCTTATAGTTGGTATTAGATCAAGGATTAATTAATATTTAGAGATTAGGATTATAAAAATTTAGTGATAAACCTTACTATAAGTCTTAGTAAAGGATGAAATCATAATGTTCTGGTAAAGAAAATATTGCGTGTTTTCCAATAAAATACATCACTATCTAAATACTAGAAAGTGTATGAGGATATAGAACATATGAACCTATGGGTAATAACTCTTAATGTTATAAATTAAGTATTAAAAATATTATCACCAATGAATGATTAGTGGGCCTAATACTGAACACATAGCTAGACACTCCAAGGTTATATGCTTGGGATAATTAAAATTTTCTTTACGAACCATTATGATGGATTTGAATAGATAATGACCATGGATAACCTAGATTAAATTTATGGTTTCATATATTTAAAAGAAGGTGTTATGATTTAGATATCCTATGAATATTTTTTCATAATTATATGATTTCTCAATATGATTATTGTTACTCATGCTAAGATTTTTGGTTTTAGTTAATGTCTAAAACCAGAAGGAATCATGTTAATTCTAAATATGATGGATAATGTAATGAATATCATCATGAGAAACAACATAAAATGGGCTTTTAAATGTCAAACCTCATGATTGTTCCTAATCATATATTTCGTTATGTTATTAAAAATCCCAACTTAGGTGACTTTCATAATGCACTTAATAAGAGAAAATGGAGTTTTATAGGAGTTTAATTGGTGAATACTATAGAGGAATAAATATTCATCTTTCTACATGTCAAGAATTTTGGGATAATAACTAAAGGTAATGTATAAAAGGAATGATAAAATGTATTTTATGCGAAAATAAGGGCATATATAAAGTATTTATTGAGGAAAAATGAATATTTTGATTTAGGAAAATGAATTTCAACCTAAGGTACCATTTATAATTCAATGTCTTATGTGTGGGAAACTTTAGAATTATCTAGGTCAATGTACTAATCCATCATTAATGTAGAATTATTGAAGTGTTTATGTATTAGTATTCCAGAAATATGTTTTATAAGTGTTTTATCAATGATATTTTTCTTATAAGAATCTTGAAAAATATAAGGATTATTTTACAGTAGTTTTTCTTTAAGGATTTTAATGAATATATTGAATGGTATTGATAACCTAGAAAAGTAATTTAGTGGTAAGGTGATATTTTTTGAGAACACATGATTGAGGGAAAGATAAACCTTAATACATGACTCATGTTGAGATAATAATGAATAGTTGGGATAAAGGGATAATTGATATTTTTAAAGTAAATTGGATAATATTTATGACCATGAAATTGATTAGTGACTTGATGAAAAAGTGAAATATGAGGAAGTTTATTTCACTTTTGGATTTATAGAATATATCATATAGTCTGTGATTTTATTTAATAAATAAGTATAGAGTTAATTTTATAAAACATTTATGTTTACATTTAGGTTTTATAGTGATTTATATTATTTTGGGAAATGATTATCCTTTTTAAGAGAACATGTGATCATGGTATTAACGTGTTTGGTTTGTGATATTATGAGATACATTATGTTGTTTAGAGAAAATGTTAAAGTTGATATTAGAAAAAAATATGCGATCAAATAATTTAGATTTTAGTGATTTTGGAAATTTTCAAACATATTTTGAAGAAGTCTTAAGGTTAACTATTTATGAAATGGATTATGTTGAACTTTGGGTGTTATTGTTTAGATTTTAGATATTAATGTATTATATTTATCCACATTGAATAACTTGTGCTAACCATTTTTTTTAAATATTTAAAGATATAAGGAATTAATTTTAATTATTTTATACATTTTATTGTCCATTAAATGTTTATTTTATTACTTCAGTCAGGAAATATTCATCTTGAATATTAATTTTTTAGAGTAATGGATGAATTGGAAATTGATCAAAGCACAAAAAAATGAGGAAATTGTGCTTATGAAATAAAAAGAAATCAAGTAAGTATATTTTATCATGTTCTATATATTTATAGTAAAATAATTTTTCAACTATAGGAAAATGATATTAAAATAAAAATGTTATCCTATTAGATCCATTTATGATGAATTGATGGTATTTTAACCCCTCATTGATTTATGGTTTTGTGGTCTTTGACTTTCTCATGAAAATGTTCCTTAAAAATATCTATTAGTACATGGGTTTTTTTTCAACTCCATATCTATATTTTAACTTCTCTCAAATTTTATCAATATATAGGGACCTGATTATAAGTTATTTTAGTTAACCTTTAAATATACCACTTCCCCCTTTCAAAAGAAGTTTTATTATCCCTTTGTATGATTCATGTTTTTAATAAAGGTATTTTAAAATATCAAACCCTTGATTAACAAGATAAAAAAACTGAGGAAACAATTTATTTAAGGGGGTTATAATGAAAAAACTCTATATTTTAGTACATATCACTATTTAAATAAATTTTAAGTGTTCGATATACTTCTTGACATGCAACAAGAAGCTTAAAATAAATCATGATATATTATAAAATAGCCATTAAATTCACAAGTTTTAATAGGATAAACCAAATTATAAAATATATATATAAATTTTTTACTCAATTAAAAGATATTTATTAATATATAATATATAACTACTTTATTTCTATTAAATTCATTTTATGATTCAAAATTATGTTTTCTTGAAAAATGGTATTTATTGTATTTTTTGTACGAATATTAAAATTGATTTATAACAATTTTAAAGATTATTTTTAAAAAAATTGATATAATTTAGGATTTATCAAATCAAATTTATCTTAGAATTATTTTTTTATATTTTTAAAAAATAATTAATTTTTAGGTGAATAATGAAAAGTGCCGTTTTTTATAAAATGCTCATTTATTTTCATTAAATGAAGTAATTTAAAAGTCCCATTTTGTTTTGAATTTGATCTTAAAGTAAAATATTTATAATTAAATTTTAAAAAACTTAATTAATTATATAGGAATTAGCATTATATTTGATTTTGGTGTATAATCATTTTTGGGATAAAAAACACATTTTTTCTAAAAATTATTTTTTTGCACGTAAAATGTATTTATCTTAATTAAATAATTAAATTACTATTTATTAATTATGTTAATTAAATTTATATATTATATTAAATCAAATTATTGTAAATTTATTTTATAGTTTTTACTATTCATGAAATAAGAATTAATCGAGTTTTACGCTTAAAAACAAATTTCTCTAAAAATGGATTTCATTGCATTTGGGGCACTTACTTTAAAAAATAATTATGAAAATTATCAAAATTGAATATTGATTTTTTTTTTCATATTTTGAATAATTATTTTCAAATTTGGTAAATAATTTACTTTTATTTTTGTTCATTATAAATAGTAACCTAGATAATTTTTTGTCAGCTCAATAAGGGTAAAATGGGTAAAACATGGTTAAAACTTTTGGATAGGGCATTGATTTTTTTATAAAACTTGGCTTTATCTTATTGGATGAGTGTATAACTACCATTATCATCCATTTATCTAAAATATGGAATTTTTTACCATTTTTCATTGTTTATGAACTTTATATTATTTTATGAAAAAGATAAATACAAAATGTCTCTATTTTGACTTTAATATCTCTATTATTTTTTCGTAATGATAAAAATAAGTTAATATAGGTTATAAAATTTATTTTAAATATTAATTAATATTTATTATCATGGTAATAATTTCAATTTTAATGATGGAATAATTACCTTAAATTCTTATGCAACACTAATACAATATTTGTTCAAGTAATATAAATATAAAATAAATGTTTCTAAAAATATTAAAATTAAAAAAATTTGGATGAATAATTATGTTTTAAGATTTGTTTATACAAATATAAAATAATATTAATCTTTTTAAATTTTTTTATTTTAATTTTATTTCAGTAATGTTGTCTTTAAAATCTAACTATGTGAACAGTCCCAAAAATGACTTTAATGATATCTTCTGTTAGATAATATTTTATTAAATGAATTGAAATTTATAAAAATATCTTATTCATCCAATTTAATGGTATTTTATCAATAATATCAACCATTTCTTGTAATTCCTTGACCCCAGAATCCCAGAGTCGGTGCATTATTACGTATCATTGGAATAATCACAAAAGATCAAGTCTCAAAAGACAGATTAGTTTAGTAGCCTTGTAAGTACTAGATACATCCATAAGGTTTACATTACATCATAAAATGGAAAACTAAAACAACATTGTTTTCATATACAACACTGATATCCCATAGATTATCCATCCAGGCCAGTCATAATATACTTCTTCACATCCTGTGAAAAATAAAACATAGAAAGGGGTGAGCTCAAATGCTCAGTATGGGTAAATAAATTAAAAGAAGCTATAAAATTTAAGGCAAGATGTGTAATAAAAAAACAGCCTTTTAAACATAAACTTGAACGTAATATGGAAAAAATAAATCAAAAATTACCATATAAACATGCACATGAATATTTTACTAGTCGAATAATCACATGTAATAACTAATTTCATAATGAGGGAATGCCTAACAGCGGACATCATTACTACATAGTCAAGGCCTTGTGCCAAGACTACAAATAAATTTTTTGTCAAGACCTTGTTCCAAGACACTAATTTGTCTCATGAGACCTACCGATGCATCGAGGAGCTATAGTGGGCTCCACCCGTCACTTACTAAGTCCACTGCATTCCTCATATGAAAAGGTTGAAACATAACATAAACATTCGTATTAAAACTAGAAAACGAAATGTAAATACTTTATCTATAAACAATGAATGGTATAAAAATAACACATCCACAGTCAAACATATCACAAGTCCTTTTATACAATATGGAATATTTGTATCATAATAAATCAACTTCAAACAAGTTTAAAATACATCAAATGATGTTGACATAGATGAAAATGATATCTAAAACTCTTTGAGAGAAATATCTCTTTTTCATGAAAAAATTTAAAAGTCACACAATTTAAAAAGGAAGAAATTTAAAGACATTTTTGAATCAAAGTGTCCCATACCACTTTGAAACTTTTCAAAGGAATTAAAATTATAAAAACATTCATGTCCATATAAATAAATCCTTAAAACCATTTTGAAAACATGGACATTAATGATAATGGTTTAGAAGAATAAATCTTTAAAACATTTAAAACGATGTTTTAGTAAAAAGTACCTTAAAATAATCCCTTTGAAAACAATTTTATGAAACATGTACATGGATAATATATATGTCAAATTTGATACTTACATAAAAACATCCTCGGATAATAAAGAGATTGTGAAATTAACACTTACCTTGCACTTTCCTTTAGTTCGGGGTACATTTAACCCCTTGTATGAAGAACAAAGTATGCTATTAAATTATAATAGAACCATATTAATATTTTTGATATCATACATGATTCATTTATGACTTTATAGTACCCATTTAATAATAATTTTAATGTTAAATTAACATTTCGGGTAATAATCGCTTTCATTATCGTACGTGTTTTAACTTGTTACTCTGGATTGTATCACTTAGATAAAGATTTAAATACTTACAGAATATAAAACATTATTTATATATCATATATATATTTAGAATACAAATATTTATAATAGAAATATATATGAAATGGAAAACACCGTTTATGGATACAGTATTCCGTACATACGCATAAATGCTGTTTCTGTTTTCTTATCGTATTGAACAGAACTAAGTGAAAAAGATATATGTAATACACACACAAATATATATATCAAGTATCATTATTATGTCATATATTACATACTATTTAATAATATATATTTTATAATCATCTTTGAATGGTGAACATGGAAATGAATCCCATCACGCCGTGGAGATGGTCATCCGTACGTATGCACGAGCGACAATATCATTATATTGATGGAGAAGTCGTATGTAATTGGATGGTATATCATATATAAAGAATCATTAACATTTAACATGTTATATTTATTATTTACATCAATTACACATCATTATTATACCCATCCAAATAATAATGTATTGAATAACAATTACACCAAGACGTGGAGATGGTAAGTCGTACGTACGCATGTATGGTGACATGTCATTCAAAGGATTGATAGAATAATGAATATAGTTGTGCCATATTTATAATAACATCACAATATATGGAATATACTGGATTTATTATTTTAGAATGGAAATAACAAATAAAGAGGAAGTGGAAGAAGAAAAGATCTTGAAAGAGGTGATGAAATATTTACCTCTTCTTCAGCTCCTTCCCTTTGATTTGATCAAAATGGATCCTTAGAATGGCTTTATAACTAATGGAAGGACACTAGGATAAATTAAAGAGAGTTGAGAGTGTATTTGGGCAGAGTTTGGTCGAGAAAAATGGCTTTGAAGGTGTGAATTAGAGAGAAGGGAGAGTGCCCTTTTATAAGAGGGGTGAGGGGCACCTTAGGAAAAGCTAGAAATATTATTTTATAATAAAATAATTTTCAGATTCTAATGGCTCAAAAATTAATTACTTGAATTCTAAGGTGGGGATGGGTCTAAAACCACTAAACCAATAGTTTTTAGACTGGTTTGGGTCACTATATTAACTATATATTTTAGGTTTAACTCTTAGTTAAATAGTTTGACATTTACCATGTCTCTTTGTATTTTTATATTATATGATTAATAAAATTACTGTAAAAGGCCAATCAAACCCCAATTATTTAATTAATGTCATATATATTATTATATAAGTCTTTTGGCTAAACCTTATATTTTTAGGACTATTATATCAACTAATAATATAATATTTGTTTTAAAAACTATTTTATGTTAATTTTGACACTATTTGGTATTTTGTTTTTTTTTCTAATTTCATAACAGCATTATTACTTCGAAAAATATTAATCTAACCATCCATAAAATGTCATATTAACCTATAAAATTAGTATAATTTATAAAAAGTCACAAATCACATTTATTTGGATATTTATAATGTCAATTATTTTAATATTTCATTAATATGGTAATTACTGCATGATCATTGTGTCATAAATAAAGTTAATTATTTAATTTCTAAAAATTATAAATAAAATACCAATATGTAGAAAATATTTTTATCTTTCTAATTAATATTTATAGTATAATTTATTTCATGTGTATCCCTATATTAAAAATGGTTTAGTTATTAAACATTGTATTTAACACTTTTAACATTTCTTTGAATTAAATAATAATGAATGTCCTAATCTAATCCAAGTGGAACTAAAGGATCATATTTTATTACGAAGGTTGTTTTTGGTTGAATTACACATATCAAATAGAATTATGACATGTGTTAGGGTAATAATAAGGTCAATTTTACCCCTAATTTCCCTATTTACTTTTAACCGTGGTAAATAAAAGTAAAAATTTACTATTCACCAAAAATTATTTTCATCATATTGAACCACATTTTACTTACTGATATAAACCGTGTCTCTTAGATTTTTGAAATGAAACTCACAAAAGAGGTAAAATTAAGTTTTATATAAATTTACAAATGCTCCTAGGAGGTGGGTAAAAGACGGTAAAATGTTCAATAAAATTTTTATATAACTAAAATTATTATAACTGACTCCAATGAATTAAATTTAACTTATATAGGTATTAAATATCTATTTTTACATAAAATAAATTTAAATAAAATAAATAATTATTTAAATAAAAAGTCGGTTTTAAACAATAACTCAGTGTTTTTTACTATTCAACAAAAATTGAAAGTTGTAAGAAAAATAATGAAATTTCATGCTAAGATAATTTTGATATTCTGAATTCAAAAATTAAGTCTATTTTACTAAATTCAAAACCTATAAGTTGCATTTATTAATTTAAAATTAATTCTCATTATCAAAACCAAAAAGAGTGTTTTTAAGAAATAATAAATAACAAAAGATTGATACTTGTTTATGTTCAATTTCCATGTGAAATGATTTCCAATGAATAAAATTGGATTAAATGGTAAAAATATAATCTATTTATACTTCGAAAACCATTAAAATGTATAATTTAACATGACAAATTATTTTTATTAAAAAAAGTTGTTTTTAGTTAAAATATAATATTTTTCACTATTCAAAAAAATATGAAAGTTATCAGAAAAACAACAAAAATTTATTGAAACTAAATTCTTATGTCCCAATTATAAATAAGAAGTTTATTTTTTCAAGTTGAATATATAAAATTTTCAAATATTGGATATAAAAAGGGTTTTCCATTAAAAGGCGGTAAAATTGCATTTTTTTTAAAATACTTCTTTTATCTGAAAAAAATGAATTTTTTTTTCATTATGTCTAAGAAACTCATAATATGGATTCTAAAATTATAAGGATTATATAAAGTTCAAAATTTAGTTAATATTATTCATAACCTCTTTTGAACGGTTAGTTTGGTAAGTCATGGTGTGGTTGAAATCAATGTTGCGTGTAGTGCATGTTATTGAATTACTTTGAATAAAATAATGTAATATAAAATCTTGGGGTGTTACATTCTTCCATCCTTCAATAAATTGTGTTCTTGCAATTTTAAATTGTTCATTGAAAATAATAGGTTGGAAATAGAAAATACCTTTGTGGGAAAACCCACATCGAAAATTGGGTTAATAAAATTTAGTCTTAATAAGAAGAAAAGGGGAATGAAAAAGTCACCACCAAATTATGATCTCGATTAGGTGAACATTGGTGGAAATTAGAAACACATAACTGGAGGAAAACCATAAATATTTCTAGGGAGTTATTGAGGTCATCAGTCACAAACAATTGTAGAATTGATGGCCTCAAAGCCATCAATCTATGATGATTTAAAATATCATTGGTTCAAAAAAACATAAGGTATTAGGATAACACATTTTTAGTTTTAAGATACCTTATATAAATTTTAAGAATTAATTTCTTCATAGAATAAGAGAAGAAAAAAAATATACTTGACAAATAGAGTTCCATCATTTAACTAATATCTACCACAAACTCATCTTTCACTCTAAAAGATAATAGAACTTAAAAATATATTCTATTTAACCTATTCGTATAGGGTTAAAAAAATGAATTTATAATTCATCTACCAGACCATTATAAAAACTACATTATTCAATCTAGGACATCACGTGGGCTAGTGGTAGGTGATACACCCTTGTCTCCCTTCGGTTGCGGGTTCAAGTCTCGTGGCCTTGCCGGACGCAACAGGTTGCTGCACGACCTCTGGGTTTTCCTTTTTATGGAAATCCAAAAATAATCTCAAACTAAACTTATCCAAAATAATTTTTTCCAAACTCACAGTCCAAAATTTATAAGGAAGTTAAACACAATGAAGATCCTTTTTTCCACGTAATAACATGTGAACACCTTCATCATGTATTCTTTTAAAACACTGCAACATCCTGAATTACCATAAAACCTTATTGATTACATTCATGCTCCCTTATTCCTTATAGAATACTTGATATACTCCTTCTATCAAAAAATGTTGTAAACTCCAAAAATGATAGAATATACAAATCATTAATCAGTTTCAAGGTAGTCAAGAATATCCAATATAATTTATCCAAATCAATCATGTATTATTCCAAAATCATTACCTCAGTATCAGAACCATATTATGGTTTATCTTTCTCTCAACCATATATTTTCCAAAAATTTAACCTGCTATTGAGTCACTTTTATTGGTTCCACACAACCTCAAGTCCTTAATGAAATAGTACTGTAGTTCAATTCTTATATACTCTATAATTCTTAAAACATTTACATCATTAATACAATACTCAAATAAAACAAAACTTAAATAACAACATAAGAAATATAATCATTCCTCTTCATCTTCAGTAGTATCATAACTTTATTATTATCCAATAATAAAATTTGGGGTATACTCTGATGATTTGGACATTGATTCACGTAGTGTCCCAACTCCTTGGAGATGAAGCATTGTACATTTGATACTTTTTTTCTTACCCTTGAAATCACGTACTTGGTGTCCTTTTTCTCCACACTTATAACAAACTCCCATTCCCTTAAATCATTTACCAAGGTGATTCTTTCCACAGTTATCACATATGGGGAAATCCTTCTTTTTTCTTTTCCCTTTATCCATATTTGTATCGTCCATCATTTTCTTCTCTTGATTCCCTTCAAATCCATAGGACTCAGAGAATTCTTTACTTATCTTATTAACACATGATACTATTTCGTCATATGTTGAGAATACATGGGAGACTATTTCACTTATAAATGTTGGCTTAATATCGTGAAAGATACGATCCTTCTTACTCTTTGGATCATACATATTTTTGGAGTTCACATTCCTTCTACTGAGAAACATTTCTGTACAATGTCATACACTAGGTCTGTTTATGAATTACAATGAATAATTCCAAACTTGAAAAATAACTAACATAAATTGAACAGTTTATGGATATAATCCATAATCATAAAAAAAATTTCCTTGAGGAAGTATATACTCACAAACCCATCATAATGGTTTGTAAAGAAAATTAGAATTATCCTAAGCATATCCCCCAGGAGTGTCATAACCAAGAGTGCGGAAAGGCCCATTGTCGTGCACTAGTTCCCATTCGAGTCTAGCTCAAAGTGGTGTTTTCAGGTTTTACCCCAAGGTACATTTGTGCCAGATCCACCTCTACCTGCTCGTATCCATACAAGGATGTATTGCTTTAGAACTC
Organism: Viscum album; assembly: GCA_963277665.1. NCBI lineage: Eukaryota > Viridiplantae > Streptophyta > Magnoliopsida > Santalales > Viscaceae > Viscum > Viscum album. Next base: position 1,882,353,202 of record OY728161.1, read on the forward strand.
ACAAAATCTCTACAATACCAAAATTCTAGGAAGTTCTTTTATACTAATCCTCAAAGTCTATCTTAGGGTAATGTGCTCTAATCAGAGTTTATCTAAATCTAGTTTCCAAGGTTATTTCCAAACTTCCTCTGATACCAACTATAATGCCCCGACCCTAGAAGCCCAGTGTCGGTGCATTATTACGTATCATTGACATGATCACAAAAGATCAAGTCTCGAAATACCGATTAGTTTAGTAGCCTTGGAAGTACTAGATACATTTATAAGGTTTACATTACATCATAAAATGGAAAACTATAACAACATTGTTTCTATAGACAACACTAAGATCCCATAGACTATCCCTGCAGGTCAGTCATAATATACATCTTCACATCCTTGAAAAAATAAAACATATAAAGGGGTGAGCTCAGATTCTCAGTAAGGGTATATAATTTAGTGGAAGATATAATATTTTAAGGAAATTTGTGTAATAAAAACAATAGCCTTTTAAACAAAAATTTGAACATAATATGGGAAAAATAAATCAAACAATACCATATAAACATGCACATGGATATTCTACTAGTCTAATAATCACATGTAATAACTAATTTCATAATGATGGAATTCCTAACGCTAGACATCATTAACACATAGTCATGGCCTTGTGACAAGACTACAAATAAATTTTTTGTCAAGGCCTTGTGCCAAGACACTACTTTGTATCATGAGACCTACCGATGCATCGATGAGCTGTAGCAGGCTCCACCTGTCACTTACTAAGTCCACTGCATTCCTCATATGAAAAGGTTGAAACATAAAATAAACATTCATATTAAAACTAGCATACGAAATGTCAATAATTTATCCATAAACCATGAATGGTATAAAATTAACACATCCACAGTCAAACGTATCAGAAATCCTTCAATACAATATGGAATATTTGTATCATAATAAATCAACTTTAAAAAAGTTTAAAATCCATCAAATTATATTGACATAGATGAAAATGATTTGTAAAACTCTTTGATAGAAATATATCTTTTTCATGAAAACATTTAAAAGTCACACAATTTTAAAAGGAAAACATTTAAATACATTTTTGAATCAAAGTTTCCCATACCACTTTTAAACTTTTCAAAGGAATTAACATTTTAAAAACATTCATGTCCATATAAATAAATCCTTAAAACCATTTTGAAAACATGGACATTAATGAGAATGGTTTAGAAGAATAAATATTTAAAACATTTAAAATAATGTTTTAGTAAAAAGTACCTTAAAAGAATCTATTTGAAAACAATTTTATGAAACGTGAACATGGATAATAAATATGTCCCAGTTGATACTTACGTAAAAACAACCTCGAATAATAAAGAGATTGTGTAATTAACCCTTACCTTGCACTTTCTTTAGTCAGGGGTACGTTTAACCTTCTGTATGAAGATTCTAGTATGTTATTAAATTATACCAGAACCATATTAATATTTATGATATCATAAATGATTCATTTATGGCTATATACTACCCATTTAATAATAATTTCCTTGTTAAATTAACATTTTGGGTAATAATCTCTTTCTTAATCGTACATGTTTTAACTTGTTACTCTTAATTGTATCACTTAGATCAAGATTTAAATACTTCTAGAATATAAAAAATTATTTATAAATCATATAAATTTAGAATATAAATATGTATAATAGACATATATATTAAATGGAAAACACCATTTATGGAGACGGTAGTCCGTACGTATGTATAAATGATGTTTCCATTTTCTTATCGTATTGAAAGGAACTAAGTGAATAAGATATATGTAAGTACACACACACACACACACACATATATATACAGTAGAATTATTATGTCATATATTACATACTAATTAATGATATATATTTTATAATCATCGTTGAATGGTGAACGTGGAAATGAATCTCATCACGTCGTGGAGATGGTAATCCGTACGTACACACGAGCGACAATATTATTATATTGATGGAGAAATCGTATGTAATTGGATGGTATATCATATATAAAGAATAATTAACATGTTATATTTATTATTTAAATCAATTACACATCATTATTATACCCATCCAAATAATAATGAATTGAATAACAATTACACCACGACGTGGAGACGGTAAGCCGTACGTACACACAGATGGTGACATGTCATTCAAAGGATGGATAGAATAATGATTATGGTTGTGCCATATTTATAATAACATAAAAGTATATAGAAGATACTGGAGTTATTATTTTAGAATGGAAACAACAAAGAAAGAGGAAGTGGAAGAAGAAAAGAACTTGAAAGAGGTGATGAAATATTTACCTCTTCTTCCGGTTCTTCCTTTTGATTTGATCAAAAGGGATCCTTATGATGACTTTCAGACTAAAGGAATTCCTCTAGGATGAAGGGAGGACAGTTTATATTGTATTTGGGTAGAGTTTGGACAAGACAAATGGATTTGAAGGTGTGAATTAGATATAAGGGAGAGTGCCCTTTTATAAGAGGGGTGAGGGGAACCTTAGGAAAAGCTATAAATATTATTTTATAATGAAATAATTTTCGGTTTATAATGGATCAAAAATGAATGAATTAAATTTTATGGTGGAGTGGTGTCTAAAACCACTCAACCAATAGGTTTTATACAGGTTTGGGTCACTATATTAACTATATCTTTTAGAATTAACTCTTAGTTAAATAGTTTGACATTTACCATGTCTCTTTGTATTTTTATATTATATGGTTAATAAACTTACTATAAAATTATAATAGAACCAAAATTGGTTCATTAATGTCATATATATTATTATATGAGTCTTTTGACCGAAAATTATTTTTTTAGGACTATTATGTAAATTAATAATATAATATTTGTTTTAAAAACTATTTTATGTCAATTTTGGCACTATTTGGTATTTTGTTTTTTCTGAATTCATAACAGCATTATTACTTCGAAAAAAATTCATATAACCAACCCTAACATGTCATATTAACCTATAAAATTAGTTTAATTTATAAAATGTCTCAAATAACATTTATTTGGATATTTATAATGTCAATTATTTTAATCTTTCATTAATACGGTAATTACTGCATCATCATTATGTCATAAATAAATTTAATTATTTAATGTCTAAAAATTATAAATAAAATACCATTATGTAGAATTTTTTTTTATATTTATAATGAATACTTATAGCCTAATTTATCTTATGTGTAACCCTATATTAAAAATGGTTTAGTTGTTAAACATTTTATTTAACACTTTTAACTTTTCTTTGAATTAAATAATAATAAATGTCCTAATCTTATCGAAGTGGACCTAAAGGATCATATTTTTTTTCTAAGGGTTTTTTGGGTCTAATTACACTTATCCAATATAATTTTGACATGTTTTATGGTAATAATAATGTCATTTTTACCCTTAATTTCCCTATTTACTTTTAACCGTGGTAAATAAAAGTAAAATGTTACTATTCACCATAAATTATTTTCATCTCATCAATCCACATTTTACTTACTAATATCAACCGTGTCTCTCATATTTTTGAAATTAAACTCACATAAGTGGTAAAATTATGTTTTCAACCGTGTCTCTCATATTTTTGAAATTAAATTCATAGAAGTGGTAAAATTAAGTTTTATGTAAATTTGCAAATGCTCATAGGAGGTGGGTAAAAGACGGTAAAAAGTTCTATACAATTTTTATATATCTAAAATTATTATTACTAACTCAAATGAATTAAATTTAACTTATATATGTATTATATATCTATTTTGACCTAAAATAAATTTAAATAAAATAAATAATTATATAAATAAAAAGTCGGTTTTAAACAACAACTCACGGTTTTTCACCATTCATCAAAAATTGAAAGTTTTAAGAAAAATACCAAAAATTTACCCTAAGATAATTTTGATATTATGAATTCAAAAATTAAGTTTATTTTACCAAATTCAAAACATATAATTTGCATTTATTAATTTAAAATTAATTCCCATTGTCAAAACCAAAAAGAGCATTTTTAAGAAATAATAACTAACAAAAGATTGATACTTGTTTATGTTAAATTTCCAAGTGAAATTATTTCCAATGAATACCATTGGATTAAATGGTAAAAATATAATCTATTTATACTTACAAACCATTAAAATGTATAATTTAACACTGAAAATTATTTTGATTAAAAAAAGTTGTTTTTAGTTAAAATATAATATTTTTCACTATTCACCCAAATATGAAAGTTATCAGAAAAACACCGAAATTTTATAGAAACTAAATTATTATGTCCCAATTAATAAGAAGAAGTTTATTTTGTCAAATTTAATATATAAAAGTTTCAAATATTGGATTTAAAAAGGGTTCGCCATTAAAAGGCGGTAAAATTGCATTTTTTTAAAAAAATACTTCTTTTATCTGAAAAAAATGAATTTATTTTTTTCATTATGTCTAAGAAACTAATAATATGGATTCTAAAATTATAAGAATTATATAAAGTTCAAAATTTAGTTAATACTATTCATAACCTCTTTTGAACGACTAGTTTGGTAAGTCGTGGTGCACTTGAACTCGATGTTGCATGTAGTTCATGTTATTGAATAACTTTAAATAAATAACGTACTATGAAATCTTAGGGTGTTATATTTCCACTTATGGGTTTATTTTACTTTTATAGTAACATTATTGACCCTTAAAGCGCAAAAGTATTGATATTGTTGTAATTGTCAAAAGGGTTAAGGTGGGGGGGGGGTTAAACTAGGAGATAAGGTTAAAAAAATAAACTAAAATTATATAAATATTATTTATAATTATAATCATCTTATATTCTAAAAATATTAATTTTGATCTATTTAAACTTGAAAATTAATTTTTATTAAATTAATACTTTAAGTAATTCCAAGGGTGCCCCTGTATTCACTTATAAAGGAGAACCTACTCTCCTACCATATTCACAATGTTTGAGACTTTTATATTAAAAAAAAAACCATAATACCTTCATATATTCCTTCCCAATTTTATAGAGCTTCTAGTCATTCCAAAAGACAATCCTTTCAAGGATTAAGCTATAATCCAAAAGAGGTTTCTCAATGAAGAGGGATAACTCTTAACTAAGTACCTTCAATTTTATTTCTTATTATACATCATATAAATCTATGTTTTACATTATAAAATAATTAATTAAATATATTTAATATAATTAATTGATATTATGATGAAAAAACAACCCTTATCCACATCTTTTGCATCATCGTAAAAGAAATCATTGCTTGTGAATGTGGACTACCACCTCCATGAAGAAACATATTTTTTTCATCACCATTTCACATTGATGTTTATAATTATGGATTTAATAAATTTATGTGATATTTATGATATTATTTATGTTCTTTAAATGTGAAAGTTTATTTAATTTTCTTTCATTACATCTATTGAAAAATTGAAACATAAAATGTGAGTACGTACGAACTACCATCTCGATGAAGTGATGTAATTAAATTTTCATCACCTCTCTATATGAATATCTTTAAAAGTGTATATAATGATTAAATATAATAATAATGTTATGATTAAAATTTTATAGATTATGAAAACATGATCAAAGTATTAGTACCAGGACTACCAAAGAAAAACTTGCATGAAAAACAAATAAGTTATAACCACGATCAATGATTTATATAAATAATTTTTAATAAAAAGGTGATAAGATGTTGTAATTAAATAATATATTTTATGATATATATATTATATTTTTTCTTAAATTTATGTATAAAAAATATATATTTATCATATAGGATGTTTCAACACATATGAAACAAGATGAGACTAGAGGTAATGATTTATCATCTCACATTTATTTTTTTGAGACATATTCCATATTCACTGATAATTTCCTTTCTATGGTGTATATACTATTAATTAATTTATTTTATGATAATTTTGATGAAAATTATGATAATTTTACAAATCCGTAAAAGGTTCTCTCGTTTATGAGGTTTTGATTCATTTATTACCAAAGTTGTCTGGGTTTATCATCTCAAATTGTCTTCATTGAGACATATGTTGTGTTATGAACCTATCTTATTTTACAAGGTGTATATACTACCAATTTTATATGTAATATTATAAATCTATATATATTAATTTTATTCAATGTTTCATTTGGAATTATTTATTTCATGGGGGTCACAATTCAAAACAAAACAATGTAGTAAAGATTTATCTTACGATCTCATTTATTTTTAGGATTGTCTATGGTAAATTTTAATTTAAGTAAATTTTATTGATCCAAACCTTTAAACCAATATATTTTATTATCCTATAATTATTAATGAAATTTTAAACTTTTATTACCATATTTATCTCATTATTACTTAAAATTATTGAGATAATATTTTTTAAAAAAAGCTGAACTTATTTCCTCTTTGGTTGATAATAATTTTATTTCATGTAACTCTTAAGAATTGTTTTATGAAAGTTATAATTATTATAAGAATATTATAAAAAGTTCATTTTCACTACCTTTTACTTTCTTTACATATGATTACATATTAACATTTATTAAAATATCCTATGTTTTATCCGTACTCTTAGCTCAAACATTATTATATTTTAGTTTTCCCTAGGTGATGAAGAAGGGTATTAATTATGATATGTCAAAAAATAGTTTTATTTGTGAATAACTAAGTAGGATATATTGTATATTTTTCTTGATCCAGTTGTATAGTGACCCTACTTTTCCTTAAATTATTATTTCCATAATTTTTATGATAAACAACAAAAAAGTATTACAATCTAAGAACCAAAGGTTTAATGTCTTGGTAAAATAGGGAACATACATCACTTTATACATTAAAAAACAAAAAAACTATTAAAAACACTTCTTATTTATCCCATTCAAGATAACATTAGTTTTAGTACATGTAATCAGCTGAGTATATACATCAAAGAAATGGGTGATCTAAAAGACCAGTAAGAAGATGAATAAGGGACATGAATAAATATAACATGGGTGATAATAATCATAATAATAATATCATAATCATAATATCATAATAAAAATTATTATAGAAAACGTGATGAAGGAATGTAATGTGGAAATTCATCAAAATGAAACCTCATGTCATAGTGGTAAAATATCACCCATAGTTGTAAGAAAAGCTATCATCTTGTCTACACAGAACCTTTTTTCATAATCATAACATCATCATTGTGGGAAAATATAGAATCATGTTCATGAATATTACACATTATATTATGATATAGATCACATTAAACATTTAATTTTAGGGATATATAATTCCACTCCCACCTATAACATCATAATATCTAGATAATCATCCATGACACATAAAATGTATAACAATCATAGTATTTAAATAACCCATGGAATGAAATGGGTTCATAAGGATTTCATAAAGAATTCATTAATGAATAAAATTTTATGTCCCCAAAAAAAAAATTTAAAAAACATATTTTGTATAAGAATCATTATTCATGAGCTAAGAAGAAACAACTCAAGAGGAGCCCAAGGTTTGTTTTGGAAAGAAAAGTCTTTGGAAAGTCATTGTATTTTGGTTAAAAATCAAGGTGGAAAACATGTATATCCCTAAAATATAATTTAAGAATAATTAAATTCTATTTAAGGAATTTTAGAGGATTATTAACACCAAAGATGTTGTGAAAGAGGGAAAACCCAAAGAAAAGGAGTTTGGTTTGAGAATACCCTTACATTTATTCCTGCTTTATTTCATCACTTTTGCACCTCCTAAATAGTAAAAATAGATTTCTTAAAACATTGATCCAGAAGTTAATAATTATAATTTTTACCACTATTTATCTATTATAGTCATTTTATTATATTTATTAATTTCATTGGTTATAGGTTACTCATTATGATATCATGTTTTACTTAAAAGATTTCCCGTTTTGACTTGATTTCGCTACTTTGTTCTATGTAATTTATACATTAGTATTGTTAACTTTAGAATCTTATAATATATGTAATTAAATTTTTATATATTATATATAGTTTATAATATCCATACATGATTATGATTATATGTGGTTATATTACAATGTCTCCGTAGGTGGTTAACCGACCTTTAACATGACACTATAGGGAGAGCAAGAAAGAGAATTTTGAAATTTATATATATAGTAATTATGATAATTACAATTGGTTAAAATAATTAAAATATTTTTAACTTACTGAATAATTTATCTTATATAGTTTTTTTGTGGAAGTATCCGCAAAGAAAAATATAAAAATAAGATGAAATAAAAAGAAGAAGAGTCGATCGAAACTTACTTAATCCTTGGTGTAACTTCTCTTGTACGCCACTACAAATCCCTTAATGTTTTGAGTTGGTTTACTACATAAAATCACTAGGTATTTTAAGGGGATTGAGAGGGTTGATTTTGGAATAGGATTTTATTTTTCAAGATAGAAATGAGTGATTTTACATTGGGAGTGAGAGTGGTTATTTATACTTGAGAAGAGGGGTATTTTTTGAATAAAATATTAAATACAATATTATATCAAAGGTAAAATATGTAATAGTGAATTTTTTGACAATATAAATAATATATAAATAATATATAATAGTATTAAACTTAAAATCACAATTATAATTAAAATTAATTAGTTTATTAAAAAGGGAAGTGGAAAAAAAGAAGACATTTTTATTGGAAAGAATCACTTTTGACTTTAGGTTTTGAAAAGTTCTTTTTTAGTTTTGAAAATTAAGTTTATTGCATTTTAATGAATAATTTATGAAATAAAATATATATGTATGAACAAAAAATTATATAAAAAATCATGTCTTTATTTCATCATGAATGGCGTAATTTAAGATACACCTGTTTTGTAAAAAACTGTATTTTTACTATTCACATGAAAATTGATGTATTTTATAAAATTACCAAAAACACACCATTGGATAATTTCGGCATGATAATCTCGAAAATGATATTAATTTTATGGAAATAATTTTCTGACATAGGTAATTTTAATTTTTAATAATAAAATTAAGATTTTTACGAAGTACTTTAAAATACAATTTATTAAAGACGTGCTTATATTTTTTCAGTTTTTTTAACAATATATTTATTTTTTAGAATTATAATATTTATATTTACTGAAATTAATCATGATGAATATTATTTATTTCACAATTTACTATTTTGAGGAAAAACTACACTTCTAACAATCAGGTTACTATTCCCAACGGTCATGTTATTATTCCAAACAACCACATTACTATTCGAATGATCACATTACCATTAAAATGGTCACATACCTCCTATATATACCAAATAAACATTTCAATCAATATTCATCTCAATTCCCATCATGGTTATATATTTCAATTTTCTATGATGTTGATTGGTTTACTAATATTTTGATTCTTTTCTATAATGTTGCCAGTGGGGGAAATGATTATAGTAGATTGGGGTGATCCATAATTTCCCATTTTAGATTTTAGATTTTATATTTTTTATCCATTTTTAAAGTTTATAATTTTAATTGGCCTCATTACTGATTGTTGTAACAGTATATTGTAATGAAATAATCTTTTTTTGATTTCTCTATATTCTGTATGTGTATAATATTATATAATATAATAAAACACACTTTTATTCAGGGAAAAAATATTACTAATAAAAACTGAGTCATTATATTTTCCCCCCTTTATAAATTTATTCCTTGATATTTTAACTCATATTCTTCATTTAAAATATATGAGTGTACTTCTGTTTAATTATTTTATCTGGTTCCCATGTCACGTCTTCATAATTATGGTTCCTTCACAACACTTTGACAAGGTGAGTTTTCTTGTTGCGTATAACTTTATCTACATGGTCATTATTTTCAATGACTATTATTCATATGAGAGGTTATTCTACAGTTTTATTTCCTCTGGATTCAGTACATTTGAGGGATTAGGTATGTACTTTCTTAGAAGTGATACGTGGAAAACATCATGAAGTTGATCCATACTTGGTGGAAGTGCAAGCTAATAGGCCACTGCACATATATGATCAAGGATCTAAAAAGGGATAATGTATATAGGGATAATCCTCCCTTTCATTACAAACTAAATGACTCTCTTCCATGGTGATATTCAAATTAAAACTTTTTCTCCCACATCAAACTCTAAGTTCCTTTAATGGTTATCAACATATCTCCTTTTTTATCTCTGAATTGATTTTATATATTGTTGGATGGGTATAACCTTTTATGTCATATATTTCAAAAAATCTAGTCCAAGTGTATTTCTTTCTATGACTTCATCCTAACAAGTTGGAGTTCTACTTCACTTCCTATACAGAGCTTTATATAGAGACATTTGAATACTCAGGTGGATGTTATTATTATATGAGATCTCAACCAATGGAATATGCTGATCCCATTCACCTTCAAATTCCATTAATTAGGCTCCTAGAATGTACTTGAGTGTTTAAAGAAACCTTTTATATTGTCCATCAATTTGGGGGTGATATGCCATACAAAAATTCAATTCATTACTCAAATAATGTTGAATATTTCTACAGAATTTTGATGTAAACCGTGGATCATGATCAGAGAAAAATGAAAGTGGAACCGGATGTATCCTCACCACTACCTTCATATATATCATGGAAATTTATTCAAGTGGGAAATATTCCTAAATAGAGATAAAGTGGGTAGTCTTAGTGATTCGATCCACCATAACACATATCACATTATTTTCTTTAGATGTATTTGGGAGACCAGTGTTAAATCCCATGGTGACATTCTCCCATTTCCACATGGGTATAGAAAATGGTTTCATAATTGCATTAGAATTCTATCACTCTGCATTAACTTGCTGACATACCAACCATCATGAGATATACTCCACAATCTCCTTCTTCATGTCATCCCACCAAAAGTTCTGTTGAAAATAATGATACATCTTGGTACTTCTTGGGTGGATAAAGAAATATTATCTATGCACATTATCCAATAGATACTTCTTTATCTTAAGTGATGTTAGCACACAAATCCTCATTACAAACCAAATCAGACCATCATCATTGATGTGGAACTCATGTATCTTCCCTTCCTTTACTAATTTCACCTTATTTTTTTGGGTCTGAATCATCTATTTGTGACTCCTTGATATTCTCTTAGATAGAAGGTTGTGCAATAATTTGGGAAAGGTAATATGTATTCTCTATCATTATGATTTTATGATCCATCCTTTACATTCCCATAAAGATAGGTTCTTTCTCAATCCACATCATGGATGAAATAGTATGTTTTTTATGTTATGAGCATTAAATACCATGTTCACATTTCTGAGATGGTACTAAATAAGGAAAACATAGTCCTTGATTATATCTAAGCATCTGCTTTAACACATGTTGATCTTATTATATGTGAATATATACTTTATAATATTGTGATCAGTATATATGTCACACTTTTAACCATAGCGGTAGTGCCACTAAATTTTTAGACAAAAGATCATAACTTCTAACTCTTGATCATGTGTCAGGTAGGCTTCCAATGGATCTTCAACTATCATGAGACATAATATATCACTTTATCATTCTGCATGATTAAAAAACCAAATCCTTTCATCAAAGAATCGTTGTATATCACAAAACATTCTCCACTTGTTTTTATTGTGAGTAAAGGTGCAATGATTAGCTTCCTCTTAAGATCCTTAAATCTTTCTTCACATTCTTCCATCCAGATATACATTACCCCTTTCTATCTTGACTTAGTTATTATGCTATAAAATAGTGATAAATTTATAAAAAAACTAGTAATACCGTACTAATCCCAAAAAACTACTAATTTTTATGACACTAGTGGGTCTGGTCCATTCCTCAATTTCCATTGTGTTTGAAGGGTCTACAAAAATTCCCTCACTTGTGATCACATTCACGAAGAATGAATCTTTCTAAATCCAAAAGTTTCACTTGATGAACTTAGTGTAAATTTTCTCCTTCTTTAATGTCACCAACATAATCCCTAGATACTATGAATGTTCCTAATTACTCTTGGATTAAATGGTAATATCATCGATAAAAACTACCACAAATTTGTTGAGGTAGTATCTAAAGACTCTATTAATTAAACCCATGAATATTTTAAGAGAATTAGTAAGTTCAAAGGGAATCACTATAAACTGATAGTGCCCCTACCTTGTCTGAAAGTAGAATTATGAATATCTATCTTATTCACCTTCAGTTGATGATATCCATAATAAATATCCACCTTTGGTAAGTATTTAGCTCCTTGTAGTTGACCAAACAAGTCATAAGTCCTTGGAAGTGGATACTTGTTCTTTATGGAGAACTCGTTGAGTTCTTGGTAATCAATATACATCTTCATTGATCCATCCGATTTCATTAAAAAGATCACTGGCACACATCAATGCAATGTACTAGGGTTTATAAACATCTTGTAAAAATGATCTTGAAGATGCTTCTTTAACTCCTCTAGTTCGATTGGGGCCATCCAATAAGGAAATTTTGATATAGGAGTCACTTTGAGTATCTGATCTCTTTAGAAAACTAATTCATGATCTAGGGGAAGTCCAAGTAACTCTTTGGTAAATACATCAATGTATTCCCTAAGAATGGGAGCTTCCTCCTGGTTTCTACCTTCATTTGAATCAACCATTTGGGTAAGTTATACTTCTTCAAAGGGTATCCACACCCACACCATTGAGAGATTTTTCAAGGTATATTCACGATCTTCCTTGAATTTTTAAGGGATTATTTGATGGTTTAAAATATGAAAAAACATTATCTTTTCCCAAAAGTTTATGTGTTATATATATATTTAGATCCAATAAATGCCCAATATAGCATCAAATTCCACAATAAAAGTATTATGAGATTCAATGGAAGAATATTCCCATATATTCTTATAGTAGAAGAGTCCAACACTTGTGTTGTAATAATTTCAACAATAGGTTTTTATATAGATATATATATTGAGGGATTTTACAATGTTTATTCATGATCTTCCTTGAATTTTTAAGGGATCATTTGATGGTTTAAAATATGAAAAACATTTTCATTTCCCCAAAGTTGATGTGTTATTTATATAATGAGATCCAATCCATGCCCAATATAGCATCAAATTCCACAAGGAAAGTATTATGAGATTCGATGTAAGAATACTCCCATATATGCTTACAGTAGAAGAGTCCAACACATGGGTTGTAATAATTTCACCACTAGGTTTTTATATAGATATATATACTTCAACATATTGGGGATTTGATTCAACAGTTCTAGAAAACTTGTAGGATATAAAGGAATGTGTATAACTATAATCAAATTTTTTTCCATTATTGATTGAATAGAATGTGTAAATTATATGAATTCATTTTTATTTTCCACTTCATTAGTATTGATTACATATGATTTCCTTTTCACCTTTGGCTTTGGTGGTTTCTAACACTAATTACCATCAAGGACCTGTAGTTTAGTGCATTAGCTTACATAGTTCCCTTGATCCCTATAATTAAATAATTTTACCATGGGTTGTGCATTAGGAGGTTCATTTATTTAATCCATCATGTCGGTTAGCTTCTTCATGTATCTCCATAATTCATGAGATTAGTGGACTTATCCCTACACTTGATGCATTTCCTCAACCCTTTGAGATAATTGCCATGATTCTTCTTCCCATATTTTTTACATGTGGGTTGTTGGATCCTATTTACTACTTTTTCATTTGACCCACAATATTGAAACTTCAATCTTCTCTTCCTATATAAATAACCATGAGACTATAATCTGAACCCCATATCTACTTTGAGATCACATTGAACCACTTATTCATAACTCCTAAAGTTTCGAATAGATAGTGCCTTTCAAAGTTCAGGTTTTAAACCACTAAAGAATCTATTTATTTTTATATCATTATTGATAACAAAACCTGAGGTGTATATTGAAAGACTTGTGAGGTTTACCTTATAATCCATGGAAAATTCACCTTCCTTTTTCTTTATCTCAATGAATTATCTATCTATATTTGTTCGAATTATTTGAGGTAAATAATTGTTAATGAATATTTTCTTAAAGTCTTCCCACTCTATATTTTCTATTTCATGCTTTGTCTCAGTGTTCCTTATAAACACCCAAAATTATTCAGCTTCTATATCTAAATGATAAACCAAAAGAGACATATTACCCTTCTTAGAATATTGGAACAAAGAAAAGATCCTCTCCATTGAGTTAACCCACTATCTTGCGACAAAGGGGATCAAGAGATCTACTAAATATTGGCATTTGTTGTTGCATAAAAGACTCAATGGAGAGTTGAACCTTCTTAGATGAAGGAGTAATTTCCACATGGTTCAAGTTATTATTCATAGACTGAGATAAATGGGTAGGAATTTCCATGAATTTTTAAACTCCACCTTTCATGGCATTGGGGATACCATTCAGGCGATCTTTTCATTGTCCCTCACATTATTTATCCTAGTTACTAACATTTTATAGAATAGAGAAGGATTGAATAAATATAAGTCAACAAAGCATGAATAAAAAATTTATTATTTTTTGCAATTAATATTAAAGGCATATCTTATTAGATCCCCATGTTTATCTTTTTTCTAAAAAAATATTCTTGAATATTTACATATAATTAGACATATCATAAAGATTATCACTAATTTTCTCTATTCCTAATTCCCAAATTAACTAAATCACATTATAATACTAAAAATAGCACCCTACCTTTTCTTAAATGATTATTCCATCATTTTTATGATAAAAAACATAAAAGCGTTACAATCCAAGATCCGCAGGTTTAGTCTCTAATAAAAATTAGGACCATACATCACTTTATACATGAGAAAACATAAAAATTATTAAAAAATAGTATTCTTTATACTTTTTAATATTACGTTCTCCTTAGAAAATGTAATAACCCAAGTATATACATCAAAGAAAGTGTCACCTAAAAACCTATTAAGAAGATGAATTGGGGATATGAATCAATATAACATGCGTGTGCTTAATTATCATCATCGTATCATAATAATAGTATCATAATCAATATCATGAGGGAAACATGTGACAAAGGCCTAGAATGTGGCCATTTATAAAACTAAAACATCATTCTATAGTGTTAAAATACCAAACATAGTTGTGAACAAAGATAACATCATTTTCACACATAATATATGTGTCTAATCATAAAATCATAATTATGAAAAAAGATAGTACCATGTCCATGAATATTACACATTAACTCATGAGATATATTACATTACCGAATGCATTGTAGGGATATATAATTCTAGTCCCACCCATCACATCATAATATTTACATAATCATGCACTCCACATAGAACATATAACAATCATAGTCTTGAAATAACCCATGGAGAGGAATGAGTTAATAAGGATTTATTAAATCATAAATTCATGAATAAACATTATGTTTCCTAAATGAAAAAGTAAAAAATGTATTTTTTATAAGATTCATCACTCTTGGGTGAATAAGAAACAACTCAAGAAGAGTTTAAGGTTTGTTTTGGAAAGAGAAGTCCTTTTGTAAAATCATTGTATTTTTATTAAAAATAAAGGTGAAAAACATGTATATCCATAGAAGAAAAGGGAATAATAATTTAATGATATTTAAGGAACCCTATAAGAGTATTCATGTAAAATATTTTATAAAATAGGGATAAAAAAATGAAAATGAGTTGGGTTCAACAATCCCCATACCTTTATCCTCACTTTATTTCTTCACTTTTTGACCCCTTGAATAATAAATATAGATTTATAAAAACATTGAAACATAAGTGAGTTATTTTAAATTTTACCACTATTTATCAGTTATAGTAATTTTATTATATTTCTTAATTTCCTTGGTTATAGGGTAGTCATTTTGATATCATGTTTTACTTAAAAAATTCATATTTTTCCTTGATTTCTCTACTTTTTTCAACATAATTTATACATTAATATAATTAATTATAGAATATTATAACACATATAATTTCAAGTTTATATATTATATATAGTTGATAATATCCATAAACGATGATGGTTATATGTTTTGACATGGAAATGTCTATATAGGTGGTTAACTGACATTTGACAGGACATTGTCGGGAGATTGGGAAAGAAAATTTTGAAATTTATATATATAGTAAATGTGATACTTACAGTAGGTTAACATCAATAGTATAATTTTAAATTAATTAATAATTAATCTTATATATTTTTCTTGTAAAATGAGTGGTGGAAAATATAAATAGAATAATAAGAATATATAAAAAGAAGAAGAGTTGATCAAAACTTACTTAATCCTTAGTGTAGATTCTCTTGTACTCCACTAAAAATCCATTGATGATTGGAGTTGGTTTACTACAAAAATTCCTTGGTATTCTAATGAGATTTAGAAGAAGTAATTTGGTATATTATTCGCTTTGTTAAGAGATATATGTGTGATTTTACAAGGGGAGGGAGTGGGGGTATTTATACATTAGGATAGGGATATTTTTAGAATAAAATATTGAATAAAATATTATATCAAAGGTAAAATTTGTAATAGTTAATTTTTGACAATATAAATCATATATAAATATAATATAATGGGTTTAAGACTTTATATCTCTTTTATAATTCTAATTCATTAGTTTATTAAAGAGGGAAGTGGAAAAAATAAAAATTTTTATTTTAAGGAATCACTTTTGAATTTAGGTTTTGGAAAGTTATTTTTAGGTTTTAAAATTAAGTCTATTATATTTTAATAAAACTTTTATGAAATAAAATATGTCATTTATGAAACTAATGTTCTAGAAATGAGTATGTCTTTATGAAATCATGAATTACGCAATTTAAGATACACTGATTATGTGAAAAACTATATTTTTACAATTATCCTAAAAATTGAAGTATCTCGGGAAATTACCAAAAAAATCACCCTTGGATTATTTTTATGTGATTATTTTAAAAATGATATTAATTTTATCAAAATGAATTTCTAGCATTGAAAATGTTAATTTTTAATATTAAAATTTTAATTTTTATGAAATACTTTAAAATAATGTTAATTAAAAATGTGTTTATATTTTTTGTGTTTTTTAACCAGGATATTTATTTTTGTGGAACTAAAATATTTATATTCACTTAAATTAATCATGATAAATATTATCAATATTATAAGTTATTATTTTGTGGTAAAATAACTATTCAAACTATTAGGTTACTATTCCCAACAGCTAGGTTACTATTTATAATGATCACATTACTATTATAATGGTCATATTACTATTCTAATGGTCATGTTACCTCCTGAACATATCACTTCATTATTTAACACAATATTCTACTCAATTCCTCTTAAGGTTCTATATTTCCATTTTCTAAGATGTTTATTGG
Source organism: Viscum album (assembly GCA_963277665.1). Lineage (NCBI taxonomy): Eukaryota > Viridiplantae > Streptophyta > Magnoliopsida > Santalales > Viscaceae > Viscum > Viscum album. The sequence goes on from OY728161.1 coordinate 1,882,370,592, forward strand.
TTTACTAATATTTTGTTTCTTTTCTATTTTATTGGAAATGGGGGTAATGATTCAAGTGGATTGGGGAATTCCATATTTTCTCATTATAGATTTTCTATTTTATATTTTTGTCTAGTTGTAATGTTTGGAATTGTAATCAGTTTCATTTATGATTAAAGTAACAATATCTAGTAATTAAATGAATATTATTTTGGTTTCTCTATATTTTATATTTGTATAATATTATATAATACAATACAAACATATTTATTAAGAAAAAAACATTATTAATAAAATTTATGTCATTACAAGTTGTTTATTTATCAATGTTTCCAAAGAAACTAAACAATTATTGTTATGGAAGGGATACTAATGATATAAAATGATTATTTATCTAATAATATGTAATATTTATGTATGTTAAGCATGGGTCACTATATTAACCATGACCTATTTTTATCCAAAGGAACAACACTCATCTCATCACCCAAAATCCACCTATAGAATTATTTATAAAATCTCCAATACCTGAAACAAATAAATTAGAGAATCAAGAAAATATAATCCTCAATATTAGATACCTTTTCATTTATTATCATCCTTAAGAATCAAAGTAAAAATCAGGAAAAAACATTAAAATTTCAAAACCCTAGAAGATACCTCTCAAATTGGAATCTCACCATCATAAAAATTTTAGTGTAATAAAAATAGAGGAAAAAATTCATCTATTTTAACATCAAACGAAATCTTAATATCATAAAAATAAATAACTACTAAAAATAAAAAAAAAACAAATCCTATATATATGGCTCTCAATCACACTTACATTCCTCAAAAATTTTATATGAAGAACCATTTCCTTTTCAAGGCATATTTTTAATGTAATTTTCAGAAATCCTCATATATTTTGATTAATTATGACTCTTGGAGGTGTTGGGAGTTGTCTATTTTATTCGAATCAGGTATGGTATTGGGATATTTTCCTTTTTGATAGATTCCATTGATTACCTATTGGATTGGTACCTAGTAATCATTGGGATTAGGTTATGAGGTAGTAACTTATATAGTTATTGGGTGGTCGGTGACCTTAGAATGGGAACCAAGTGGGTACTAGTTACCTGGTAGACTCATGGATGATACCTAGTGGGTTACTGAGTTATTCTTATTAAAAAAATAATTTAATTAATTAATTTTTATTTAATTTTTATAAAATGAGGACCTTATGCATGCTTGTCATATGGCATGGTCAAAAGCATATTTATTTTCCTAGTGCACCACAGTGGATGACCAGGGCCGTCTCACTTTAGGAGCCTCTCAGTTTGTTCACTAACTTATTCTGAATCACCTAAACTAATTTTTGTTATTTTTTTGATTAATTCATGAAAGTCATAATAATTATTTTTTAGGGTTCTTAATATCTAAAAAAATGACATGAAAAATAATAAATTCTAATTTTATACTAACATGCAATTCTAAACAGAATTGGTTAAGGAAGAAAACACTTTCTCTTGGGTTCAGTTTTGGGTTAAATCATTATTTTTCTTCATAGGTTTGATTATAGTTTGATAATCCAAACCTGAAATATCATGTTTGAACTACTATTATTTCTTTATAAATTATGGAATATCATCGAATGATTAAGAACTTGCAATTCCACCTCCTCCATTAATCAAGGTTGATGACACTCCTTAGTTTAGGAGGCTTCATCTTCCAGGACCCATCTCTATCAATTATATTTCATCAATTTATTAGTTCAACTCCAACGTGTGAAGAAATAACCAATTGAGATAGGTAAATGTGATTAAATAAAAGTATAGGGATAGATTGAGTTTCATGTTATTGGGGGAAGTCACCACATCAGAGACATTTTTCTCACCCATGCATGCTACTCAATTATATCTAGAACCTAAAAATATACTTTATGGAAAATTCAAGAACATCTTGACCTCCCCCCCAAGAAAATAATCGAGGTCAACCCCTCATTTCTGAGAGTAAGAGATCACAATGGTGGAGTGGATGGAGGAAAAAGAGAAGAAATATAATAAAATGAAAGAAATAATAAATTAAAATGAATAGGGTGAGAGAAAAAAAGATTAAAAGAAAATATAATTGGGATAAGATAGATAGATAAATAAATAAAATATGAGGAGGAATAAAATAAGAAAAGAAAAGAAATAAAAGAAATAAAATATATATAATTAATAAATTTTTTTAATTTTTTTATTGTTATTATTATTATTATAATTAATAATTATAATAATACTAGTTATGATAATAATAATAGTAATACTAATAATATTAATAGTAATAATAATAATAATAATAATAATAATAATAATTAATATAATTAAAATAAGAAGAAGAATATGGGTGGAACATAATTTAAGAAATATTTATGAATTTATTTATTAAAAAAAATTAAAATTTAAAATTTAAAATAAAAAATAAAATAAAATTTAAATAAAAAAATAAGAAGAAGAATAAAGGAGAAGAGAATATCATGAAATTGACCTACTAGGAGATCTCCTTGGCGGTGTCAACTAATGGTTTGACAAGGAGGTAATGATTTTTTATATAGGAAAGGGGCGTGGATCTACCTTAATGGAATTCAAAGATCCGTCAAATTAGGTAAGTGATACTGGGAGATTTGAATCCCCCCAAGACCCATGATGAATATAGATTCTATGTGGAATGAATAAAGAATTAAATCATTTGATAAAACATGGTTAATCATTCTTTAGTATGGAAAAATTCACGCAAGCATCCTCGGTGAGGTGACAATGGAGAACAAGTGACCACTGGGAAAGTAGTGATGGCCGATGGATCTCGAGAAGTGGTGGAGAACGAGGTTCATCGTGGGATATTACATGAAGAAGGTGTTAACAATGGAGGTGGCCAAGCTATGAAGAATAGTTGGGCAGCGGTGACTGCATGCATGTAGTGATGCTCGACAGAGGTGGAGAGTGGAGGGGTGAAGCGGTAGTGGTGAGGGGTGGTGTAAGGAATGGCGATCCATGATGGTATGGAGGTGTGACAATAGAGGCTTGAATGATGGATCTCAAGGGTGCGTGGTTGTGGTGGGGGTGATTTGAATTGATGTAGGAGGCAGCGAGCGGTGGTGTATGCATGGAGTGGCGACAAATGGCGAGAAGCAAGTGGTGGTTCACCCCCAAGCTGTCAACGACTGACGAGCGATAGTGCATGTATGGGGCAGTAGAGAGCGGCAGTGAATGCATGGTTAACCGCGAGCGGCGAGCAGTAGTGAATGGATGGGGTAGAGGAGAACGACGAGCAGCAGTGCATGCATGGGGTGGTGGAGAGAGGCGATCGACGGTGCATGCATGGGGTAATGACGAGTGGTGAGGGGTGGTGCATGCTTGGGGTAGAGACGAGTGACGAGCGGTGGTGCATGAATGGGGTGACATTGAGTGGTGAGTGGTGGTTCATGCATGGGGTGGCGGTGAGTGGTGAGTGATGTTTCATGCCTAGGGCGGTGGTGAGAGGTTAGTGGCCATGCATGCATGGGGTGGAGGTGATCAGCGGTGCATGAATGGGGTGTCAAACCTTCCTACTAGCTTATTTTTAACTCAAAAATCATTAAAAGAATTAGAAAAATTACAAACCATAATCAAGATGTCATCAAAATTTCATAAATATATTCCAAACATAAAACTAACACATTTTCACTCTTTTTAAAATCATTTTTATATCTATCATCATGAATTCAAAAATTTAATTAAAACATTAAAATTCATAGGTTTTAACATTGAAAATCACCTAAGAATGATTGAAATTTCAATAAAAAATTGTACATTATTTTGGTCTGTTAAATACCCCGACACTTAAACCATGATTTTCCTCAAGAATAAAATCTCAACAAGATGTTAAAGATAACACTAGTGTTTATCAATATTCAAATTTCAAAGTAATAAAATCATATGATTATCAATTTTAAATAAAATTATCAAAATTCACATAAAATATCAATTCAATTTCTCATTTCTCAAAGAAAGAATCAATTCATATATTTTACTTTTACCCTTTTAAAAATGATGTAACTTCACCTTACATTCATTCAATATCCTAAATTCATTATTATTAAACATGTTAAATCATTATTTCCCTCACTAAAATCTTTTCACTCATTTCTCATGATAAAATTCAAGAATATTTATGCTCATATCATGAGAACATGCTTCTTATCCCTATTCTCATAATAGAACAAATTTATCTAATTTGTAAAGACAAAAGACACAAAAAATCATGAGGGCTTTAAAATTAATGTTCAAATGTTTAGGAGGCTTAAGGTTAGTAGGAATTGATGTTTTAAAAATAATCCCAAGGAGGAGGTTTATCTCTTAAAGCATAAAGTATGCTATTCAAAGTAAAAGTTTATTGAAATTATCCCATTCAATTTTTATATACTATCTACTTCCCAAAAGTCCAAAGTAATGATTGTGATCAGTTTAATCATAATGAATTATTTTTGCCCACTCTTGATTTTTTTAATATATTTTTTTCATTTTCAAGGAAACTTTCCTTTTTTTTTCTTTTTTTAAAAGTTATGGTTAGAATAAACCCCACATCCACCACCTAACCAAACATGATAAAAATCATAGATCTAGTTATAGAGTTTTTTAGTTTTCCCAAATCATAACCCATTTTTCTATAATTTTTTTTTTGTAAATTTATTTATTTTTTATATTCAAGAGGGGAAAAACAGTAATATAAAATGAATGATCCCTCAAACTTGGAAAATTCCAACAATAAGAACCCCCATGCTTATTCCTTACTATGTAAATCATCCCATTTACCAGGATTCCCTTCACCCACATTATTCAACTTTAGAATATCATGAAATTACAAAGAATAGGGTTGTAATTGATAAAATTGGCCTGAAACATGGATCATTCCTATAAAGTTCATTCATGGTCTCTATAGGATAATAGAGGATTCATGTAAAGGTGTTATTTTTAATATAATTGGTTATAAAAAGATGCCTCAATCATTTTAAATGTGTTTTTTCAGATTCATAGCTTTGAGATGTTCAAATACAAGTTCTAGTAGGTGGCATGTCCCAATATCACTCCAAAAAAATATGATCAAGATAAAATGGGAAGTTATTGGTTTAGAAATCATCTCAAGAATGTGAGATATGATTTGGGACAATAACTCAAGGCATGATTAATAATAATAAATAAATTCACATGAATTTAAAAAAATAATAACATGAAAAATGGTATGAAAATTTCATTTAAATGAATTAATTAATTCCTTAAAATCATGAGTCTTCATTTTAATATCCATGCTTCACTTTAATCATTAAATTATCCATTTTACTCATTCAATTTAATTTAATTTGAAATCTAAAACAAGGGATCACATGATTCTTAAAAAATCATGTCTTCTAGATTGGTCAGGTAAAACATGAATTCAATTTTGGTCATGTGATCTTATCATTAAATCTTAAAACATGTTTTGGAAAATTTTTTTATGAATTTTAATAGATAATCATTAAAAAGTAAACTCCCTTTACCATGAATCTTAATCCTTCTCCTTCACTGTCTAAGGCTTCCTTCTACCATTTATGAACCTACAAATAATATTTACACAATTAAACACAAGGATCATGTTAATAAAGATAAAAATGAATAGGAGGGAGTGGGGTTGCATGCTAAACTACTTCCTAAGATTGAAATTGAAATATAAATTTATAGAAAGATAATGAAATTCATAAGTCTTGGTATGATCCCCTGAGTGGGCCCTGAATTTATACTTCCTCCAGAGGGCAGTACCAGTTTTTATCCAAAATTAGACGGTGGATGGAACTTATTTAATTTGAACCAGAACATGTGGATTTTCACATCTTGTGATTCATAATTTCACTTTAGGAATGATCCATGGATAGAGTACAAAATATCCCCCTTTTAAAGTTAGGTATAACTTGCATGATGGGGGTAAGATGAAGTATTAATCATCCTCCTTTTTTGATGCTACTTGTGAAACCTTATCTTCTTCCCGTGATATCTTATTAGGGGATTCATGAATTGAATAATAAAAGGGGAAGTAAACATGTGTCTTTACTTGAATAAAATTTTAATATTTAATAAGTAATTTCTCCCCTTCAATATGAGCGACATCTTTTATAATTTCCTCAGGATCAGCTACTTGGATATCTTGATGAGGATCTTCAAATGTAAGTTCATTAAAATTAGGGAGCTCCATATGTTACTCCATAGGTTAAAGTCTAGTTTCTTCATTATCCTCTAAGGCAAGACACAAATTTTCTAAATCTAAAAATTCAAAACAATAAAGAGTGATGCATAATTTAATTTCAATAAAGTCATAAGAGATAGATTATGAGATAAGATCAAATCCACAAATAAGTTTAGGTTCAATAAATTCTTTAGTAGTAAGTTCCTCTTAGAATATATTTTTCAGTGGATAGAGGCAAATAGATGGCCTCCTCCATCTTTACTTCAAATTACACCATTTGGGTGGTGTCTTCCTTTACTGATGCTGGATCTTCTTCTTTTCAAGGTTTGGGGAGATCAAGAAGTTCCTTACATTCATACCATAATTTATCCAGTTCTTGTACATCTCACATATGTAGCTCAACAGGAAATTCTTGATCCTTGGCCTCATATGCTAAGACAAGTGGGTCAATTTCCGGTTTAGTTTCATATTCAGGTTTAGGTTCTTATGATGATTCTTGGAAGTATGCAGTCATCCAGTCCATATTTCCTTAGAGATCTTTAACATTTTCATCAAGATTTTGAATATAATACTTGATTTTATGTTTTTCTAATTGGTCCTAGATATATTATGGCAGAACTTCTTCAAAAGTACTGGGAGGAAATGAGAATCCTTCTTCTTGTTTCTTGGCGTCTTCTTGACAGAATTCTGGGAAGTATACAAAGAATTCACTAAGTTCTCTAGCCAATACATCAGCCACTAGTTTCTCTAAGGTCTCCTTGAGGTCCTAGATGAGGTCCTTGAATTCCTCATATTTTTAAATTTGGATTTGGGCTCCTCTAATATATCTAGCACATAATGAAACACTCTCTTATGTAGACCAGGGGGCTTTAGCTACCAGTTCGGGTGCATGTGAGTAATCGTCAGTCCATGCAGAATAATAATCATTTGAATTCATCATGGATTTTCTATAGTTTTTATTTTTATAAAAGCAGTAAAATATATCTAAAATGTGAAAATAGAAAAAGTAAATGAATGACTAATTGTATATCTAGCAATGATGCCCGTTTTGATGTATTCTAGTCACAGTGTGTTGTAAAAATCAATTTTATTTTACTAGTGTATCACAGTGGCAGATTAGGATCTTCTCACTTGAGGAGCCTCTTAGTTTGTTCACTAACTTATTCTAAACCACCTAAAATAATTTTTGTTGTTGTTTTTATTAATATATGAAATTAGTAATAAATATTTTTTTTGGGTTTTTAATATTTAAAACAATGACATTCCAAATAAGAATCTATGATTTTATACTGACATGAAATTGTAAACAGAATTGGTTAAGGAAGATAACACTTTGTCTTGGGTTTGTTTTTGGGTTCAATTATTATTCTCCTTTGTAGGTTTTATTTTAGTTCGATAATAAAAACATAAAATATCATGTTTGAGCTGATATTATTTATTTAGACATTGTGGAATGTCATCAAATTCTTAAACACTCTCAGTTCCACCTCCTTCTTTAATCAAGGTTGATTAAACTCCTTGGTTTAAGAGGTTCCATATTCCAGGACCCAGCTCTATCGATGCTGTTTTATCCATTTATTAGTTCAAATCCAATATGTGGAGAAATGACCAATGGATAGAGATAATAGTGATTAAATTAAATAATAGGGACAAATTGAGTTTCATATCATTTGGGTTATTCACCACATTAGGGATATTCGACTCACCCATGCATTATACTCAATTATATTTACAAACACAAAATATACTTTATGGAAAATTAAAGAACACCTTGACCTCCCCTCGGACTAAGCCTCACGGTCGACCTCTTATTTCTAAAAGTAAGAGATCATAATGGTGGAGTGAATGGAAGAAAAAGATAATAAATAGAAATAAATAAAAAAGAATAGGGTGAGAGAATAAAAGATTAAAAGAAAATAGAATTGGGATGAGAGAGATAGAGAAAGAAAACAAAACAGGAAGAGGAAGAAAATATAAAAAAATAAAATAAAATAAAGACAATATATATAATTAATAAAGAATGTTAAAATTAAAAAAATAATAAAATTATTATTGTTATTATTAATACTATTAATAATTATAATAATATTAGTTATGCAAATAATAATAATAATAATAATAATAATAATAATACCAACAATAGTAATAATAATAATAATAATAATAATAATAATAATAATTAATATAATTAAAATAAGAAGAAGATGGATGGAACACAATTTAAGTAAAATTTAGGAATTTATTTATTTAAAACAAATTAAAATTACAATTTAAAAATGAAAAATAAAATAAAATATAAATAAAATAAAAATAAAAATAAAAAAATGAATAGGGGAGAAGAGAAGTGCATGGAAGTGTCCTTCTTAGATATCTTCTTGGCGGTGTCAACTGATGGTCTGGAAAGGAGGTAATTCTCCTTTATATAGGCAAGGGGGAGTGGATTGACCTTAATGGTATTGAAAGATCCCTCAAATCAGGGAGGATATCTTGGGGGATTTAAATCACCCAAAGACCTATGATGAATGGATATTACGAGTGGAATGAATGTATAATTAAATAACTCAATGAAATAGGGTTAATCATTCATTAACATGGAAGAATTCACGATGGCATCCTTGATGAGGTGATAGTGACAAGAAAGTGGGCAGTGGGAAAGCAGTGGTGGAAAATGAAGTTCTTCGTGGGCTATTACACATAGAAGGTGTTAACAACACAGGTGTCCAAGATGTCGAGAATGGCAGGGAAATAATGACTATATGCATGCAGTGATACTCAATGGAGGTGGAGTGTAGAGGGGTTAATCATTAGTGGTGAGGGGTGGTGCAAGGTATGGTGATCCATGATGGCATTAAGGTGTGGCAATGGAGGCTTGAGTAGCAGCTCTCGATAGTGAATGGGCATGGTGGTGGTGATTTTCATGGAAGCTGGAGGTAGTGGGTGGTGAGAAGTTGTGCATGCATAGGGTGGTGACAAGCGGTGAGTGGTGGTAAATGCATGAGGTGGTGATGAGTGGTGAGTGGTGGTGCATGCCTAGGGTGACGGTGACTAGCAAGTGCTGGTGCATGTATGTGGTGGAAGTGAGCAGTGGTGCATGCATGGGGTGGTGTTGAGTAGAGATACGTAGTGCATGCATGGGCTGACAGTGAGCAGTGATGCATGCATGGGGTGTTAGTGAGGGGAGAGCGGTGGTGCATTCATGGTGTAGAAGCGAGCGGTGAGTGGCGGTGCATGCATGGGGTGGTGGTGAGCGGTGAGTTGTGGTGCATGCATAGGGTAGGGGCGAGCGATGGATGATGTTGCATACATGGGGTAGAGGCAAGAAGCAGTGTATGAATGAGGTGGTGGCAAGTGGCCTTGCATGCATGGGGTGAAAGCGAGTGGTAGTACATGCATGGGGTGGTGGCGAGCGGTGAGTGGTGGTGCATGCATGAGGTGGTGGTGAACAGTGAGTGGAAAAGCATGCATGGTGTGATGACGAGCAGTGAGTGGTGGTACCTACATTGGGTGGAGGTGAGTAGTGAGCAGTGGTGCATGCATGAGGTGGTGGTTAGCGGCGAGCGGTGGTGCATGAACATGGTGATGGCGAGCAATGAGTGGTGCTGCATGTATGGTGTGGAGATGAGCAACAAGCGGCAGTGCATGCATGGGATGACAGTGAGTGGTGAGAAACGATGCATATATGGGGTGGCGCGAGTGATGGTGCACGAATGGGGTGGCGACGAGGGGTGGGCAATGGTGCATGCATGGGGTTCCAACGAGCAGTGGTGCATGCTTGGGGTGTCAACGAGCAACGAGTGGTGGTGTATGCATGGGGTGGCAGCCTACCTACTAGCCTATTTTTAAAACCAAAAGAATTAAAAGAGTTAGAAAAATTACAAACCATAATCAAGATGTCATCAAAATTTCATAAATAAATTCAAAATATATAACAAAAATTGTTTTACTCTTCTTAAAATAATTTTTATACCTATCATCATAAATTCCCAAATTTAATTAAACACTGAAATTCATGGGTTTTAACATTGAAAATCATCCAAAAATTCTTGGAATTTTAATAAAAAATTGTATATTATTTTGTTCTATCAGGAACCCTACTTATTTCTTCTCAATGAAACCAGTATTCCCTTCTTACCCTTTGTTAATATTCTCCTTCTCATAGTGTTATATAATCATCATTTGTGATTAAATATTTTATCTAATCATCATGTTGGATCTCTATGGGTAAGGCCACCCTTCCTCTTTCTTATATTCTAGTTTTATCATTTTTTATTCCACTGAAAATCTTATATTTTAAGGGTTTTGTTAGAATCCTCATTTTTTCCATATGAGGATGTATACATCGATGATATTCAATAGGAAATACCGTACTATTCTGAGGTAGGTGATCACTAATAATTGTTTATGGTTTATAATCATTTAAATGTTTCTTGTGATTTGTGGTTGTGATGATATTTTACACTTATTAATTAATTTAAAATGGTTTTCTTATTGATTTGGGAGTGGAAAATGTTTATTTATGATGTAAGTGTTCTATTATGGGATGTGATTCCTAATCAAAAGTCCCCAATGGCAGTGTGAACAAACTAAATGTATTATGAAATTATGGTTCGGACCCTTAGAGGTGCCCATGGATATATTTTGACCTAGTGGACCATGATTGGAATCCAAGTTATATTCTTGATAATTTAATGTATGATAGTGTATGAATAACATAATAGTAGCTTTAGATGAAATGGGAAATTGGAAAGAGGTTTTGTGTGAGTGACCAACCTAATATGAAATGTTTATCGATTTCGGGGAGTTTCCATCCTGGTTGACCCTTGTGATATATTGATGTGTTATGGGAATATTTTATTATTCTTGTGACATTATAAGAAGTGATATAATTATGTGATTAATCATGTTTAGTATATTAAAATTTTCTGAAATGGGAAAGGGGTTGAGTGTAATGGGAATCCAGATATGTAATTAATACAAGGTTGGTTATAATTTCAACTTTTAGTGGTTATGTGATACAAGTTGGGTATAATAAAAACTATAAATGGATGGATGATTTGGTTTTGGTGTAACACAAACAATTTATATAATGATAATATGGTTAAGTGTACAAACTATGTACATGCATGAGATATGGGTTTGGTATAATTCCGACAATTGATGGGTTATATATAATGGGTTAGATGTAATGACAAATATGGATGGGTTAATGATATGGATTGGGTGTAATTCCAACCGTAAATAGATTAATGGTTCAGGTTATGTGCACTGCTAATAAATGATGATTTTTGGGATGAGTTGGGTATATTACCGACCTTTCTATGTTGGAATCCACAGTTAGGTCCACTTAAAATTGGTGGTTATGTGAATATGAGATGATATTATAGGAGGAAGTACTACCAAACATTGTAATTTCTATGAGATATCTTCATAATCAACACCAACACTTGAAAAATTAGGTATGGTAAATTTGGGGTGTTATGAATAAACCTAAGGATACAATAGATCTTTATTTAAATGTTCTTTATATATATTATCATGTAACACTGTCATGCACTTGTATTTAATGGATTTGTTTAGGGAAACCATTAGTGGTGACATATTGAGTTGTACTAAAACCTATTTGAGCACCATGGTACCTGAGAAGATTTCATATTTTATAACCTAGGAAAATGAAAGGACTCTGCTGCTACAGATCAATGAGTTGAATTATCTAGATATAGTCAAGATATGGGATCGGGTCAGGACTCGAGACTAGTATGTGGGCATGTTCTATTTTATTTTTCTATTTTTGTCCTAGGTGTATATGATCCTACCATAGGGTATGTTTATCATATCTATATGAATCATATTCCATTACTATAGTTTATTTTATTTCATCATGGTAGATTTTTTTACTCTTGGATGACGTATAGTTGTGATGTTTATCTCAATGCTATTTTTACATTATGATGACTATTTATTGATATTTTTCCAATTATATTTATCATTACCAAATCCACAAGGTATATTCATACCACATTATATTGTTAAACCCTAAACACTAGTGGGTAAAATTTGACATATAGGGTGGCCTCTTATGGTATGTTGAGACTTGGTTTGATCACAACAGAGGTGAACCATCCCAGGGATATTACACAACGCCATTAGAGACTTGATTCATTTTTTCTTACTATTTGGTATATGGTAGGAAAGAGAGAGGATGTTTTCATATCTTATTAAAGATCTTGTATTTAGGAGTTTTTAAATATTATATTGGTTAAGTCTAGGTTACGAGGGATGAGATTGTTTTTATTGATATTTTATATTATTGTTACACTTTGATGTGAGAAAATGATGCTGTTTTAAGATTTATTGATATTTAGTTCATTGTCTTACCCTTGTCTTAAGTATGAAATTGAGAATGTGTTTATGTATCATTATTAGTATAGAGGATTCAAAATACATTAATTTTTTTTCTTTTGATTAAGAAACTTTTTATGATATAAGGTTCAATTATTGAAAGGGACAACATCAACTCATATAACTTTTTTCCTTTATAACTTTGTGTTCATAATATACTAAATTTGGCTCATGTTTTGGTTTTTTTATATTTATCTGATGATAAAATGTGTAGAATCTCTATGCATACTTAACCTTGAGAGTGGGTATATAATATTATAGTGATAAGTTGTTTTGTGAGACCCTTATAATGTGGGGTTTGTATATAGAGAAGAGGGACTCCATACATATTTTTTCTTACCCTATATTTTGATATTTATAATTATAATTGAATTATGTCTTGAGTAATGTGTTTGGATTTACAGAGACATACCATAATGACATATTCTAGTAGAGAACCAGTAGGGAGAAGATGATAACAAACCATAGGTATTTGATATGGAATCCCATGTTACACTGGTACAAACTATAGATGAGGATACTCAAGATATTCAACTACATGTTATAGATTTTATGGATAGTGAGACTCTACATGTTGGGGGTACTATTTTAGAGATGATATGAAGGTTTTGGATATAGGTTTCCCCTCTCTACACTGGTGAGGGTGGACCCTAGACCATTGATCTCGTAATGGAGTTGGTGTAGAACATATTTGATCATCTCAAGAAATCTCATAAGAAGTGGGTGAATCTAGCTGTGTATATGCTCCAGGGACCAGCAAATAATTGATAGGATCTCTTTGTTTAAACATATCAATATGTAAGGCTATCCTGGAAGGACTTTTAGATTTATTTCTATGGGTATTTTTTTCCTTAGTACTTTGAGAGAAGACAAGGATGGAGAATTCATGCATCTCACCTAGTGAGAGATGTTAGTTATTGAATATGTAGTGCATTTTACATAGATTTGAAATGTTTATCTGATGCTTCCTAGGGATGAGGAAGTAAGAGTTAGGAATTTTAAGGATGCACTAAGGTATTACATTATGATTAAGGTGAACAATTTTCACTTAACATCATTTTTAGAAGTTGGAAGGTGCCCCTCATATTTTCAAGGAATCTAAATGAGGGAAGGTATTTATGTATTTTGCTTTTAAAATAGGGACTTAGAGTGAGTATTTGGATAGTAAGAAGATAAAATTTTATGATCCATGCTATAGTGGTGATGTATAGAGTATCTAGAGTGGTGTTTCATCTTTTCTACCTCATTAAAGAGGCTCTATAAAGTGTTACTAGTGAAGTAGTCCTATTAATGAGGGATCTCAGTGCCACCGATAATCAAAGGAGCGTGGATTATGTGGGAAGATGAGATACCTTCACTAGTTTTGTAGGATTACCCCATGGAATACTGGTGACATATATAGCATCCTGTTTTTTTATAACATAAACTTTCATTACATTACACAAAACTGAGGATCTTTAAGGTTTAGTGTCTTGGAAACCAGGAACATAATACATGAAAACAACATAAATCATTCTTCTTAAACACTTGAAAGGATTCTACTTAAGTTAATCCTAGGTTCATTACTGCATCTCATAACCTAGGGACATACATCAAAAGAAAGGGTGAGCAGAAGGCCCAGTAAGGGAAACAAGAGGAACATTTTACATGTGAACTTTATATACTTCAATAAGGACATGAAAAGAACTTTAAGGCATGAGAAAGAAATCATGAGGCATTTCATAATAAAAATAACAATTTTTATAACTTTAAGATGTGTCTACATAATTTAACATAGACAATCATGAACATATCACCAAGGTCCATCCCCAAGGTGTCATTTGAAAATTATCAAGGTTATTCACCAAGGTATCGTGAAAATTGTAATCTCTAGTGGTTACATCATTACCCAATGCATTGGAGTGATATCAGGGTGCACCCTTAAATTTTCCTTTATTATCATGTGATCCACATATATCATCATCAAAAATTTCATAAATAACCGATATAGCATAAAATAAATGGGTTTCATTTCATAATCATAACGTTTTAAAAACTGCTTTAAAGACATGATCTTTACGTCATTTTAAACCCACGAAAAGGGAAAGTGGGTCTCATGTATGTAAATAACAGAATTTAAAATAGAAAATATTGATATATGTGTGAATACCCTTGTAGAAATAAGAGCTTTGAGTCTTCACTTTATAACATAAAATAATTTTGAGAAAAGAGAGAGGCATTTTGAGACGAAAATTCTACAGCATAACGGCTATGTTACAAGGTTTTAGAAAACATTGAAAAGAGAGGGGACATGGGTCACCCACTCATAAATGATCCATAAAACAGTAGGGGGATAGAATATAAGGGATTTAAGAACATGGTAATGAAATTTTAAAGATATACCATATGAAATGAAAAACATGGAAGTGAGACAAAAATAAGATTTCTCTTATGAAAATTCGGCAACCTAACGACGTCACTTAACTTCAATAAAAAAAGGATTTGACAAGATAAAATAGGGTCTCTCATAATATTATCATAATATATTAGTATTATAGATATAGAGATCATACCCCAACATAATAAAAAGGAACTTGAAAGATTTGACATGAAAATCGAACTTGAAAAATGAGAAGGGTGAAATAATCACTTAAAAATTCGGCAGCCTAACGGCGTCACTTAAACTTTCATAAAATGAAATGATGAGAGTAAGAGGTGATATCTCATCATATAAACATGAAAAGGGAAGTAAGAGTAATATAAAAGAACATCCTCTCACATAAGAACATGGAGCATAAAAGGAATGACATAAAAGAGATTACATGAAAAGAAAGAGAGAGGTCAAATCCCTTACCTTAAAACGTAACTCTTAAAGCTCAAAGGTTTGGACCTTGAGGGCTTGGGGGCACCTTGGGAGGACTCCTTGGGAGGTAAGGAGACCAGAAATTCGTTGGGGGAGAGTTGGGAGTGAAAACTAAAGGAGTAAAGGGTGGGTATTTATAGGGAAAGTGAGGGGACAAGGCATTAATGGCCAAGGGACACCTCACAAGTGCTTTTCTCAAAACCATGTGCTCTTCCTTGTCATTTACCATGGAGTTAGGCCACATGGGGCCCCCAAAACAATAATTCATCACCCTTGTCCAGACAACCCTTAAAATATCTCATGAAATCATCATGAAACAGTTATGATGTCATTAAACATACCGAAACCCTAAAACTGCATTTTTACTATTCACTGAAAAATTCATCTTACTCAGAAAAATCCCAAAATTTCACCTTAACCAAATATTGATGCTCTAAATACATTTATGAACCCTATTTTATAAAACTAATTTTCTAAATAATTTTAATTTAATTTTTAAATAAAAACACTATTCATCGAAAATTCATTTTTTTCCAAAAAATCCCCAAAAATTACCATAACAAAATATCGATGCTCTGAGTACAAAAATAAATTCCTTTTTATAAAAATAATTTTCTAATAATTTTTAATTAAATTTTAAATTAAAAAACACTATTCACCCGAAAAAACTAATTCTTGACTAATAATTTATGAAACCTTTATTTACCCATTTTATTGAATCACATTACTTAATCTAGGTGTCTAAATTATATTAAAACTTTCTTTGAGTGAAATTACTAATTCATTTGGTCACATTACTAATCCTAAGTGTAAAATCACTATTCATAATTTACTATTCATCAAAAATC
The DNA here is from genome assembly GCA_963277665.1 of Viscum album. Lineage (NCBI taxonomy): Eukaryota > Viridiplantae > Streptophyta > Magnoliopsida > Santalales > Viscaceae > Viscum > Viscum album. The sequence continues at coordinate 1,882,386,876 of OY728161.1, forward strand.
AAGTTGATCTTATTAGACTCCAAATTCCTTACTGAACACTTTTGTAGAAGACCATTTTTCGAAAATCATTACACAACATTAATTATTTAGGGTTTACATATATATTTTAAAATATTCTTTTTTCAAAATTCATCAATAAAATACATCCTAAAATTATCCAAACATTTGAAGTTTCACAAACATCACTAAAGGAAGAAATCTTAATTCATTCATCCCAAAGGATTACACAGAGAAGCTAGGGTCTCGTCACATAGCCCCTTATAACACCGGCATATGACCTAAGTGTAAGGTGTGCTATGTTGAGAGAATCTGAGGGAGGCTCAGATAACATTGCCCTAGTAGTAATCTCTACTAACTTGAACTTCTCCCGCAGGCATTTCCGTTCAAGCTTGACACGCTGGAGTTTGGCTTGGACTTGGTACAAAGCGAAGCCCAAAGATGCCACCTCCTTCCCAAGCTCTGATAAGTGGGATTCATAAGGTTCGAGTCTACTGGATGAAGCTATCGACTCCTCTCTCTGCATTAACCATTAACATATTATTAAATCATTAAGAGTAAGTTAATATAATACTAAAAAAGATTGGGTCATTACAACATAGGACTTGGTTAGACATATGTATTTTTAGTAGGGTTATGAGAATAATGACATAGTGGTATTTTAGGTTCTTTAAGGTATTCAAGTCATAGAGGTGGATAAAGTGTAATATCTTGATCTATGAGAGCCTAGATCTAGTTGTTACATTATTACATTGGAATAAGATACAAGCGATGACACCTTAAGGGACTGAATAAGTTAGTAATCTTGGAAAACTAGATGCATAAATTCTTCCCATATTACATTGGAAATAAAATATAAAACACAGTAAAAGTAAATATAATGCATCCTTGAACTAATTCAAATATTCCTTCTTCATATCTAAGGGAAAGGAAACAAAATAAGGGTGATATATGATGCACAATAAGGGTTACATATTGTGGAAAATATTATGAGTAGATAAGTCCAAATTAAATATGGCATGGTAAATAACTAAAAACACATTACATTTAATCAATAACTGTAGCACATATTATAATTTGTAAGGAATAAATGATTATTAAATAATTCCATATAAATAATCATTGGATCTATAAAATTATCCATAGATATCATAACTACTCAAATAATTACATGGACATCAATAACTAATTTCATAATGATAGAATGCATAATGTCGGATATCTTAAACATATTGTTGAAGCCTCATTCCAAGACATCTAACAAAAATATGAAAGGCCTTATCCAAATATCAAAAAATGGTTTGTCTCATGAGACACACTGATTCATCAAGGGGCTATAACATAACCTTCCAATCCATTTATAAGTCTAATTCATTCATTATATGAATAAATAATACAACAAAATAAACATGCCTTAATAATTAAAAGATATTTGTATAGGATTAACTAACATATGCAATGTAAATACTTTCCCCAATAAAATTGATAATAAACCACCTAGATAAAAGAAAATCATGGTATCATTAATTTTTTTTCCTAGTGTATCATATGTAAAATAAATGAATTTTTTAATTGATGAATAAAAATATCAAACAAAGATCATTAAAATCATTCTTGAGGAAAATACTATAATCACTTTGAAAATAAATTTTTTAAAAAATAAATTTTTTCAAAATATTAGGTAAAAAAATTTTACCTGAAAATAATCATGTAAAATATTAAATGAAGATTCAAATAATTGTGAGTTCATGATAGTAGGAAATTCCATTCATGTCGTACACATTAAAACAAATATTCTTTTCACATTTTTTTTGTAAAAAGTAAAAAAAATACCTTGTTAAAAAAATGATAAGAATATACCTATAATTTTTTTAATAAAAATTAAAATATGGGTGAAAATTTATTTTGTAAATCATTATAGAATAGTAAAAACATTCTTTAAATCATTTTAAGAAAAATATGGACATAAAATAAAATGATTCTCAACCGAGTAGAAATACAAAGCTGGTCATCCAAAAAAACATTATTTATGTATCTTATTAAAGAGAGGAAAATGAAAGATTTTTTTTTATTTATTGAAATAACTACTGGAGAATAAAATATATTAGTTTTTATAAATAAATATTAAATAATTACCTCAATGGATATTTAAACATAAATTACCCCGAAATGATGTTGAGATTCTGAAATCAACCCTTAAAACTTTGGTAACTTTTGAATTATAAACCTTATGAAATAAATAACATAAAATGAAATTTTAAATACCATGAATATAAATTTAATAATGATATATCATATCAAAGTTGAATTATATACACCACATGGAATAAAAAACTGGTGAAGATGATATATGACTCATGGAAACAAAGGTGATAAGAAGAAGATTTACCTTAGGTTAGACATCGTTCATATCACTATAACATCATGTATAATAAATATAATATATATATATATCTATTATATAACATTAATAATATATATCATACCATATATTATTTACATGTAACAATTATCAACTTTTTATAAACAATTCTTTATTAAAAACACTATTCTGGGTGATAACTGTTTCATTTTTCATTTATATTTTGGTTCGGTAGTTTTGGCCCTTGTAATTTGATCATGGTCACATAATATAAATAATTTTAAAAATTATATAAATATCATATATATTCATTATATACATAGTTAAAATCATCCATAAAAGGTAGATATAAAAAATGAATTAGGCTTTTCATGGAGATAGTAGACCATACGTACGCATGAACCTTGTTCTCAATTTTCAACCAATGGAATGAAAGAAAATTAAATAATAATTAACCTTTAAAGAATAATTATTATATGATATATATATCCATCAAATATATCCTTATTATGATCCATGTAAAGAGGAAATGAAAAAAATCACATAGCTTCTTCAAGGTGGTAGTCCACCCACATGTACGCACAAACAATGTTATCATTTTCCAGTGTAATATAAGGAAATAAATTTGATATTATAATTACATAAGGATAATTATGTCATAAATATCATATATATTCATTATTTACATCTTTATAATGATTCAAGTAAAGTGGTGATGAAAGATGAATTACACCAATATGTGGAGACGGGAAGTCGTACGTAAACACGAGAGATGTTTTCACTTTTAAAAGGATGTGAAAGAGATGAAAAATTATTATACCATAATCATAATAATATATAAATATATTTATGATATTGGAGTTATTATTTTAGTATGGTTAAAATGGATTTATATGAAGTGTAATAAGAAAGAAAATTAAAAGAGTCGATAAAGATGATTACCTCTTCGTCGGTAGACTTCCTTTAGATTCAATATTAAGGACCATTGGAATAGTATTTTAAGAAAACCCACACCACTAATTAGTGTATAGGAAAGTTTAAAAGATAAATGGTCTCTATTTGGTTGATATAGATGGTTCAATGCGGTGTAAAAAATGGATTGGTGTCCTTTTTTAAGGGAGGATTGGGGGCACTCTTGGAATTTCTCAAAAGATTAAAATATAATAAATACATTTTATAGAAATATAATTCAAAATGGAAATATATTTGAAGATAATGTAGGATGAGGTTTAAATAACATCAAAAAATAAAATTTATATAGGTTTATGTGGTGTTTTAAGCCTTATCTTTTGATTTAACCCCTTATTTAACTTTTTCTAACCTTAATTGTGGTAATGCCTTTTCCATTCATAAATGGTTATAATTTTATTTATAAGGTAAATATTAGATAATAAATGAGAAGGTATGAAATTTTAGATCATTTATCATCCTACCTATATTATTTTAATATTTTATGATTTTTATAAAAAATTATAAAATATTATTTAACAAAAAATATTATTAATGTCATTTTTGAAACTATTCATTTACTTTGACATTAACGACACAAATAAAAAAAATATAATTCAAATATAATCCTTTAAAATAACTCTAATATGTCATATTTATAAAAAAATCATTTAAAACACTAATTAAACCAAACTGTGTTACTTTTAACATTTTCAAAATCATTAATTTTATTTTTCTGTTAATTGTACAAATACTATGTCGACATTGCGTAAGCATTTAGGGAAATTATTCAATCACTAAAAATAAAAAATACATTATTATGATAAATAAAACCAATTTAACTTTAAAGTAAACATTTATAGTTTAAAATAACCTCATATTACCCTTATGTTAAAATATTATATATATTGAAGTCAAGAGAATGAGATTTTGTATTTACTTGTTTCTTAGATAAATATATAAGTTATAACCAAAGAAATATAAAATAAAGTGGCCATATATTATATAATTAGATGAAAATCTAAAAAATACAACCATAAAATTGGATAAAGGCATGATTTATATAAATTTTAAAGCCTTATCCAAAATTTTCAACCCTATTTACTCGGTTTTACCCTTACTGAGGTGAAACAAATTACCAAGGATACTTCTCATAATGACAAAAAATAAAAAAGCAACTATTTACCAAATTTAAAACTCCTAATTCAAAGTACGGAATCAATTTTTAAATATTCAATTTCTATAAGTTTCATAAATTAATTTATGATAAAAATCCATAAAACAATGAAAAATAGTTTTTTAGAAAAATGTCTTTTTAAGTATAAAAGTATTTTTATACCAAAATAAATTATAAAATTGATTCCAATGAACATAATTTTAATATTAATAATATAATAGAATGAATTTTCCTTTATTTTTTTTAAAATAAATTGTATCTTTTTAAATTCTTGAAGTAAAAATATAATTTACAATAAAAGCATAATATTTCACTATTCACAAGAAAATAAATATTTTCAAAAAAATCCATAAAATTAACTGTAAGTTAATTTTTAAATATCGATAAAAAAATGATATCTTTTTTATCAAATAAAATTTCTTAAAGTTCAATAAATAAATTATAATATTTTATTACAAAAATAAAATAAACCATTTTTCAAGAAAACATATTTCGAAGAAAAAAATTTATTTATTAAAAATAGAGTGCATATTTCTGAGGATTCAATATTTTTTTTATTGAGTAGGTAGTTTATATTAAATAATATGGTCAATCCTATTCACATCTTCCAATTAAATGGCCAGGTTATAATGGTAATATTTAAATAATAACATTTATGATTTGTTTAAGCTCAGAGTAGTGTGTTGTATACACTACCAAACATAGTGTTCATTAAAAATATCAGGGTGTCAAATTATACCCACATTAATAAATTTCAGCCTCTCGATTTAAATTTTTCTTGGTAAATGAGGGTTAATAATTTTAAAATACCTTTTCTAAAAACCCACAATGTAAAAGTGGTTAATAAAAAATAATCTTAAAAATAGGGAAAAGGAAATATGAAAGTTATCTAGAATAACACAAAATTAGTTTTCCAAATACTATAACATTATTGGGAAGTAAAAATATGGGATAAAGGAGAAAACTAACACCCAATTACTAATAGGGAGTGATAGATAATATGGCCAGGAGAAAGTTAACAACCATAAAACCATAAATCTATGATGGGTGAAAAGATCATCGATTCACTGGAAATGATTTTAATAAGATAATTTTTTCTATTTCAATATTATTTTCCTATATTTTAGGAATTTGTTTACCATATATATTAAGAAAATAAGGAAATATAATTACTTAATAAGTAAAATTTCATTATTTTATCAATTTATACTGTAATCTCATCTTTTCCCCAAACACTGAGTATTCAAGATGAATTTTCCAGTCTTAAACAGTAAAATAAACTTATAACAGATCATATAATCCAAAAAATTATAACAATATATTCCTCATAACTTTTTATTTTAACTATCAATGAAATTATTATCATAATGTATGATAATATACAAAATGTATAATCCTTTATACGAATAAATAATACATTTTTCTTTAAAATTTCCACAATTACACCAAAGTAACAAATTATATTATTCCATAAGTAAATAACCCAAAATCCAAATTAGCCTCAACAACCTCAAAATCAAAGAATTTTTTAACCTCAATGTTGATCTCATATATTTTAACTTACATTCCCAAAATTTAATTTCATTCTTCCCATATAATCCTTTATATTAAACCACATGTTAAACCTAAAGTTTATATATAATTCAGACCTTTGAATAATCACTAATATATCATTAATTACCATGATGAATCACTATATAATATAAAATTATCATGAAAAAAATTTAGATATGAAATTGAAATGTAATCCTTAGTTTGGCCATAAATATCTTCGAAAATATCACGTTATCAAAGAATTAATTTTTAACCATCAATATTAACTATATAACACTATCTAATAGAACATATTTAACATTACATGTAATCATATACTAACCTAATGGGTTATTTAAACCTTAATATAGTATTATTCCTAAAACCTAGTAAAAGTTTCAAATCACCTCAAAATACCATCACCTAAAACCTAAAAAGGGGTACCGATGCCTTTGAACTTATGGAAACCGTAAGCTTATAAACCAATAACGGTACACATAAATCTTAAGCTAACACCCCAAAAAAACAAATATGCATATAAAATTAAACACAATCCTTATTACTCAAATTAAATCATATACTATATCCATAAAGAAAAGAATTCAATAAAATTCATCAAATATGACCTAAATCACTTTGTCATTAAATTACTAACCAATATTTTAGGGTCACTAATACTATCCCATTTACTTCATTAATTTCAGTAACATATTTATCCAAAATAAACATTATCAACTTAACTCTAAATCACTTTTCTTGGTTACCGGTACCCTTCAACATATGTTTACAAATTACTGAAGAACAAATACTATGGAATAATCCATAGATTTTGCATGATTATTATATCAAGAATATCATTAATATAACATTTATACAATATAATTATAAAATACCAATACATAAACATTTCTATCCTTATAATTAATTAATTCGAATAATATTGGTCCTTCCTTGGTCTAGGAATTTACCCTTGGATGAGGAAATTGTCTTTTATATTGACCATATTTTCCACACATAATACATTAAACTATAAATAATACCTCGGTATGAACTTTACATTCCACCATAAAACTATTCATTTTTCCTAAAACATTTTTTGATATATGACTTTATTTACCACATAGAAAACATTTTCATGTTCCTTTGAGTCATTGTCTAGGATGTATCTTTCCAAATTTCTAACATAAAGAAAATTGAGAATTCTTTCCTCCATGGCCTCCAACACCCAATATATTAATAAACTACATTATTCACTTATTTAGTGAGTTTTAAAGTGTGTTATGGTGTATGTTGTTAATAAAAAATTATGATAACTAATTAGGCATAATCAAATTATCATTAACTTTATTCATCATCTAATTCAGTTGCTCAAAATCACTGCATTTTCCATCACATTCAATATTAACATGATTCCTCTTGGTAGAAACCATTCAATAAAACAAAAAATCATAGTATGGGAAATAATATCCATATTGGGAAACAACATAATAATGAAAATCTTTTATAGGATGTCTAAATCATGAAACATTTTCTTTCAATATAAGACACCTTCGCTATAACCTAGACCATTCATGGTTATCATATATTCAAATAATTCATAATGGTTCATCAATAAAATTTTAGTTAATCCAATAATATATACCAAGAGTGTCAAACTAGGTACATAATAAGGGAACACTCACCGTGCACCAGAATGATGGTTTAGATATACTCAAACAACTCTTTTCAGGGTTATTATCCCTAGATGCATCTATACCAAAACTACATCAACTTGTATTATCTAGAATGGGATATATTTCTAGGAAAACCACATAATATCTTCCTCACCAAAACATTAGGATTTTATCCTATACTTATCCTAAAATTCAATCGAATCTAGGTTTTCCAAAATCTTATTCCCATGGTTTCTACTAAACTTCCTCTGATACCAACCATAAAGACCCCAAATCCGGTAGCTCAAAGCCAGTGGTTACTTTATTACATTGGCATATGTTATAAGTGATAACATCTAGAAGAATCTAAGAATTTATTATTCTTGGTAAACTAGATATGAACATTCTTTCCATATTACATTGAAAATAAAATATAAAACATAGTGAAAGTAAATAATCTATATCCTTGAACTCATTCAAATATTCATTTTTCATATCCCAGGGAAAGGAAACAAAATAAGGGTGATATAAAATTCCCAATGACGTTTATGTATAGTGGAATATATCATAAGTAAATAATTTATAATTAATATAGTAAAGAAAATAAATGAAAAAACACTCCCTTTAATCAATAACATGAGTATAAAGAATAATATGGAAGGAATAAATGAATATCAAATAATGATATATAAATAATCACACGAGTTTTAAAATTATCCATAGATATCAAAACTATTCAAATAATCACATGAAAATTAATAACTAGTTTTATAATTAGGTAATGCAAAACATTGGACATCTTAAACTTACTATTGAGGCCTCCTTCCAAGACATCATTCATAAATGGGTAAGGATTAAGCCAAATACCCAAACTAGTTTGTCTCATGATACATAAATATCAACTGTTTGGATATATTGGGTTCTAAAAATCACTTACTAAGTCCAATTAGTTTATCATATAAAAAACATTACAATACAATTAATATTCCTTACCAATAAAAAACTATTTGTATAGGAAGAAATAACATATAGAATGTCAATACTTTCCCCAATCAGACTCATCATAAACCATATAAAGATAGAAAAAGGATGATATAATTAAACTATATTCCAAGAGATAAATAATTAAAATAAATGGTTGTTATCATTTATGAATATAAATAATATACAATGGTCATTAAAAAATTTCTGGATGAAAATACCCTTTTCACTTTAAAAATCACGGTTAAAAAAAAATAAAAATTTCAAAAATATTAGGGGAAAAATTTCATTGAAAAGAATAATATAAAATCATAAAGTAATATAAAAATAATTTTGTGGTTATGATGGTGGGAAATTCAATTCATTCCGTATACAATAAAACCAAGATTCTTTTCATTTTTTTTGGTAAAAAGTCAAAATTACATAATTAGGAAAATGACAAGAATATTCCTTTAAAAATATTTTTAAAAAATTAAAACATGGATAAAAATTTCTTAAAAAAATAATTGGATATTATTAAAAATATTCTTTAAAACGTTTTTTTGGAAAATCGAGGCATGAAATAAAAATAATCCCAACCGAGTAGAAAAACATAGCCAGTCTTCCATAAATACATTATTTTAGTTTATTGAGTACATAAAGAGAGGAAAATAATAATAAATTTTTTAATTTATATAAATAAAAAAGTATAAGGAAATATATTGGTCTTAATATGTAAATATTAAATAATTCCACTAGTGGATACTTAAACATAAACAATCTTGAATAATGGTGAGATTATGAAATAAACCCTTACTACTTTGCTAGTTTTTGAATTATAACCCCCTTGAAAAAACAAATTTAAATGAAACATTAAATACCATTAATATAAATTTATATGTGATATATCATACAAAATGGTATTATATACACCACAAAAAATAAATAAGTGGTTAATATGACATATGTCTCACGGAAACAAAAGTGCGAAGAGAAAACCCTTACCTTAGGACTGGCTTCTTTCATATATGTTAGAACCTACTATATAATAAATATATGTTTATTATAAATATATTATATAAACATAATAATACATATAATACCATATATTATGCACTTATAACATTTTATGACTCTTTCATTAACAATTCTTTATCAAAACACTATTTTGGATGTTAACTGCTTCATTTTTCATGTATGTTTTGGTTCGACAGTTTTAGTCCTTGTACTTTTATCATGGTTAAATCATATATGTAATGTTAATAATGATATATATAATATATATATATTCATTATATATAAATTTATAATCACTTATAAAAGTAATATATATAAAAATGAAATACACCATTAAGGGAGATGGTAGGTCGTACGTACGCATAAAAGTTGTTTTCTCTTTTCAATAGAAATAATGAAAGAAAGTAAAATAATAAGTAACATTTAAAGAATAATTATTATATCATTTATATCATATATATTCATTAAATATATTCTTATTACCATCAATGTAAATCAGAAATGAAAAAATAATCACATCGCTTCATTAAGATGATATCCATACATATGCATGAGCGAGGTTATCGTTTTCCAACATATTCGAAGGTAATAAGTCAGATATGATATTATAAATAAATAAGAATAATTATTTCATAAATATCATACATATTACTTATTTTTATCATTATAACCATCTAAGTAAAGTGGGGATGAAATACGATTTACACCGCTATGTGGAGAAGGTAAGCCATACGTATGCGCGAGCGATATTTTTGCTTTTCATAGGATAAAAAAGAGATAGAAAATAGTTTTACCACAATCATAATAAAATTTTATTATATTTATGATAATATATTTATTATTTTATTATGGTTATAAAAAATTTATAGGTAGTGTAAGAAGAAATAATTTTGAATGATTTGATAAAGGCGATTACCACTTCTTCAATATAATTCCTTTAGATTTCATATTAAGGACCCTTAGAATGGTCTTTAAAGAATAAAAAAAATTAATTTGTGAATATATAAGTTTACAATATAAATTGGTAGTTTTCGGTTGATATATATGTCTTAATGTGTTGTGAATAATTGAGATAATGAGGTGTCCTTTTATAAGAGAAGAGAGGGGATTTGTTGGAATTTCTTAAAATATTAAAATATAGTAAAGGTATTATCTAGAAAAATTATTTAAAATGGGAAAATATTTAAATTTAAGGTCGGGTAAGGCTTAAATCCCATCATACATTAATATTTGGGTAGTTTTATGTGGTATTTTAAATTTTATCTTTTGGTTTAAACCCTTAGTTAACATATTTTAACGTTAATTGCGGGATCTCGTTTTTCACTCTTATAGAGTTATAATTTTAATTATAAGTAAACAATTAGATCATAAAAAGGTTAGGTATGAAATCTTTGACCATTTCTAATCATGATTTTCAACTTGCAATATTTTTAAATAATTTAATAAAAATATTTTTTAAAATAAGATATCATTAATGTCATTTTTGGCACTATTCATTTAATTTGACATTAAAGGCTTGAATAAAAAGATAAAAATAAAAAAAATAATTTAACACATCCCTAATATATAATATTTATCTAAAAAATTATTTATACTCAATAATTCAACCAAATTGTATTACTTTTAACATTTTTAAAATCATTTATTTTATTTTTCTATTAATTGAATAAATACTATGTCAGTGTTGTGTAAGCTTTTAGGGTAATTATTCAATCAATAAAAATTATAAAAAAATTAATATTATAATTAATAATAATAATTATTTCAAATAAACATTTATAACTGATCATAACCCTCTTTTACACTTATGATAAAATATTATAGACATTAATGTCAAGATTATTACATTTTGTATATGTTCTCTTGTTAAAAAAATATAAAGGTCATATTCAAATAAATATAGAACCAGGTGACCATATATTATAGAATTGGATGAAAATGGTTGAAATAAACCCATAAAATAGGATAAAGTAAAGTGTTAGAGAAAGTTTAATGCCCTATCCAAAAGTTTTAACACTATTTTACCTACTTTACCCTTACCGAGGTGAATTTTTTTACCAAGGTTACTATTCATAATGAGCAAAAATAAAAGGGGAATATTTGTCAAATATAGAATATATAATTACATATATGGAATCAATTTTTCAAGATTCAATTTATAGGAGTTTAAGAAAGTAATTTATGATAAAAACACCGAACATGATGAAAAATAGTTTTTTAGAAGAAATGCCTTTTTTAAGTATAAATATATTTTTTACCAAAACCAACCATAAAATTTATTCGTTTTAAATTTATTGGATTATTCATAATATAATAGAATTAATTTTACTTTTAAACCATTTTAAAAATTGGATCTTATTAATTTCTTGGAACAAAAATATAATTTTCATTAAAAAATATTTTCATTATTCTCTGGAAGGTCAATATTTTCATAAAAAAATTCACTCTAATATTATTTTGACATAATCATTATAAAATGATTTATTTTTTATCAACATCAAATTTCTAAAATTTATAGAAATTAATTAGAATATTCATTCACAAAAAGTAATAAAAACTATTTTTTGAAGAAACCATATTTTGAAGAATAAAATGTCTTCTAAAAATTTCATGCTTATTTCCTTAGAATCAATGTATTTGTATTTAGTAGTCACTTTATATTTAATAATATAGTTAATACTATTAATACCCTAAAATTAAATGGCAATATTTTAATGGTCATATTTAAATAATAATTTTTCATGGTTTGTTTAATCTTTGTGTTGCATGTTTTATACACTATCGAGCATGGTGTTATATTAAAATATCAAGGTGTCGCATGAGGTTTCCAAGTGTAATAGAATAAATGGTTTGAGGGTGATATCCCCAAGGGTAGTTAGGATACAAAATTGAAGTGTTGAATCTTATTCCAGTTATATGCTATTAAGAAGACTTCTTTTCATCATGACATCAACCTATTTATGGTTCAAGGTATGGTTTTATTGACATCCACTATTGATTTAGTTTTTTTATAAGGGTCCATCACACTCATTTTTATACTATGATTTTTTGACAATTTGGATTTGACCCTATAATATCTATATTGGGTTATGTCTATTGATTTGACCTTAGGGGTATGATTAAAGGGTATCCATATATGCTCAAAGTGTGCAATAATTATCGATGGATAAAGGCTTTATAATATACCTGGTCCAGGTCACCTCCACTATGGCTAAACCATGTATTTATGTACTTCATGTGCTTCTCACCACACATCAGAGGCTACTAAATAGTGTAGGGGATCTATATATAATGTGGGGAAACTATACCCCCTTTCATATAGATAACCAAAAATCATAGTGGAATAAATAATAATCAACTTCAATCTAAATAAAAAAGTAGGTAAAATTGAATATCATAGTTACATCACATTGTTAAGTAAATAAAAACTCTCATGGTATAGAAAAATAAGAATTCTAAAGGTCACAAAATCATATATAAATGCATAGGACCACCCATGGGCCAGTTATATATAACATAACCCAAAAGAAAACATAATAGAACAACGGGTGATCCACTAAACTAGTTTGGAGCCCATGAATGATCCCATACCTCATCCACAAATGAGATCCACAAGTCAAATATCTTTAGAAGTAGCTCCCTTTCTCTAAACCATGAAACAAACCATAATGTTTACTCATGTAAAAAGGTTCCAGAGAAGGGTGTGAGTATAATTTAGAAGGCCACCACCGAAAGTTTCACTAAACAATCCTAATAAATATATATACTTGTATAATGTGATATGTTTATAAGTAGATAACATGAAATTATAGAAATAGTAAATACGTTATAGCCATATATGATACCTGACCACCCAGGGTGTGACCATTCCTACTTTGTCTAGTGATAGAGTGTCTATGAACACATAATATAAATACTGACTAGGAATTACATCCCGATTCATTATTGATGATAATAATACCCCATCATAACAAAACAGAAAACTCATGGGTATTTTATCCCCATAAAAAAGACAAAATAATGGGCATAACATCATGGTTATATCAATATATAACAGGAATAACATCATAGAGTACTCATATACACACAAGAATCATATTTTGACTACAACACCGATAGAGGGAATAATGTCCCTATCCATGGGAAACTCATAAGAAGAAAACAAACCTTACTCATGTTCCATATTATAAGATAGGGAATCACATCCTATAAGTAACCATACTCCTACATGTATCTCATCCCATTCTATTGAATCATCACACCATCACCAATACATCCAACTTCCAAGGGTTATAAAAAATAATAGGCCATAAAATCTCATCTCTATCATTAACAAGGAAATGTGATAATTTTAAATAAACATTTTATATTATTTCAGAAATAAATTTTAAGGAAAAAGTGGGAAAACAACCGGGTTCAGAATACAAGAAAAATAAAACCTCATAAGAAATAGTCTGACCATTCCAGAAAAAATTAAAGTTTTTAGAATCATTTACCATGACTAGATGCCATTTGATGGAGGTGGCCTCTATATCAGTTTTGTCCTTAATGATATCCTTGAAGTGGGATTCCATCCAGTCCCAGGACTTCACATGCTCCTCTTGGATTGTTTTTCCCTCGTTGAAACCACATATCAAAATCCTATTCTATTTGTCAATCCACGAGGATTGATGTTCACTCAAATCAACATGTAGTGGTCTTTCCAACATTCTATGTACATACTCCTCTAAAATCCTGATCAGGAAATATTCCTCTAGAATTTCTTCATTATAATCATTGAGAATATTCTTGATGATGTGTGATTCAACGTTCTCCCTATTCATTGGGATGTTAGCACCATCTTCTAAACTCTTTTGAGGGATTTTACTTTACTAGAAGACCTTTTAATAGGCAGAATAGGTAAGGTTGAGTAGTTCTTTTGTCTCTTAGGCCTCCGACTATACTGGATAAACCCATATGATTCCACAAGGGTATTCTTCCCTTTCTTTGAATAGGACCGAAGGTACTCTTCTGCAATTTCCAGTTCCTTGGGATTTGGGGAACAGAGTTCTGAGGCAGACTCATTATCTTATGCTATATCATCAGACTGGCCTTGTAAAGGATGGAGATATCCATGCACATCCTCCTTAATAGTTACTTCTTTAAATGGATGAGTATCATCAACACTCAGCACCGTAAAATGATTCTGAGAGCCACCAGAAAACCTAGCTATACCTATGAAAATAGTAGAGGGAGGATTTGATCCCTCACCAAGGACTTGTTCCGTCGACACTATGATTTTAACTGGGCATTGATTTTAAATTATACTCTCACCAACCCCCTGATCATCAAGAACACCCTGACATATTATAATCATATGTTCTATATACTTTACTTCAATACCATGGAAATTGAATGTCAAGGAATCAAGGCATAGTGATAAAAAGGTCCATCTAACCAACACATATGATCAAGGGAAATAAAATAAACATAGTTTTAAGTCAATAAAATATGGATGTTGAGACTAAACATCACACATCACACAAATCATACATAAACCATGTGGAATGGTTAGGGACTATCAACCTTCGTTATGTAGATTCCTAATCAAAGAATACTATTGGACAATTTTCCTTCAAATGGTAGATATTGAGAAACCAATAACAAGTACCCAAATTAGGAAATAACTGATGAAACATGGTGAAAAAATTATAAGAACAAATAATAGATCCAAGAGGAGTTTTACCCATACTCAAGGCCACACCCTATTATTAACAACACTTGAATATTGGAAGGAATAAAGATAATATTTCTTAGCAAGGGAGAAAAATTGAAGAAGAGGGATATGGTCTTGTGGATGTTAATAAATTATAGGGGGAGGGGAGTGTTGAATTTTCCATGTTTTAATAGTTTATTAATTTAATTTTTTTTAAAAATATTGGTGTTACCCACTGAGTACTCACCCTGACCTCAATGGGAACGTAGTACCCACTAGGTACCCATCCTATAACAACCCAAAATTTTGGAATATACTTAAATTTAATTTAATAATATTATTGAGTCCTTATGAAACAAAAATCACAAGAAAACATGATACATTAAAACAAAATACAAAAAATATGATAATTGTAAACAAAACTATTAAATTAGAGAGTATAAAAAGGGGTAACCATTATAAAAACTCAATTTGAAAAATAAGAAAAATGGCATCATGCATCATGTTTCTTCCTTAGGAATCCAATTTTTTGAGCTTGGGAAAGTAGTGGTATCATTGGTTCTTTCCCTAGACCAATACCAAGTTAAACTCTAATAATTATGGCTTGGGTGAAATTGTCTAAGGAAAAGCTCAAGCTTGTAGAACTCGTTTTGGAATCCATGCACACCGAATCAATACCCACAACCACCAAAACTAGTTATATTACCCTTAAATCTTATGTAGAGTTTATAAGGGGGTTTTAAGTATAAATTATTATGATAAAAAATGTAATTATTATTTATATAATCAAATAGGTGAATCAATATAAATCCATTTTAAGTTTGATAACTTTTTAATGAGTTACATGTTTTTATATTAAAATGAACTTATATCACTTTTATATTTTAATTTAATATACATTAACATAATTTATCATCCATTAAAGAGATTTTTCTTTACTATAAATAAATATACATTCACATTATACATAAAAATTAATTTTTTGAAGAATCATTTTTCAACGCCTTATGCCTTTATATTACAAAACATTTATTTGAATTTTATAATTTTAAATTAAGAAAATTGAATTAATTTTTTAATTAAACATATCAAAATTTAATTTTTATGATTTTTTTGAGGTTTTTTGAAATTTTTTTTAGAAAAAAACCAAAGTTTTTATGAAAATTATGTTTTTTTTGTGATTTTATAATTATGTAAGCATGAACTAGAAGACAAAAAAACTTATAAATAATAAAATTTATATTTAAGGAATAAAACAATTCATTTTGAAATATTATTTGAAATAAAAAAAACTTATGTCCAACATTTTTAGAACTAAATTAAAATGGTACATAAATGAAGTAACCATTTTCAATATTTTATTTGAAACAAGAATTTTTAAGGTGAAATTTAGTTTTTTATGTCTTTTAACAATGCATATCATTTATTTTTTAATAATAAATAAATTTTAACTATGAAAATAAGAAACTATGATAATTTTACCTGAAATATAATTTTTATGCTTAAAGACACTTAAAAAAACAATTTTTACCAAATTGCAGCCATCTATTTTAAAATTAAAATTTTAAACCTTTATAAAATTCATATGATAAAATTATTTTATAACCTGAAATATAAGGTTTATATTAAGTAGTAATTTTAATTTTCGTCATTACAATTAATTATTAAGGTAAAAAAGTAGTTAACCCAGTAAAAAATAAAAAATGTAAAAAATATTTTATCTAGAGGAAAGAAAAAAACATGTTAAAAACTTGTTTGAAAATGTTTTTTTTGAGATATGAGTTGATAAAATATCAGAAATTTCCCCATTTTTACTTCTTGAATCCCTTTATAATTTAATAGGAAAATAACATTATTAAAATTCAATGGTTATTTCCAAAGTAATCCTTCTATTCACTTATAAAAAAGTAAAAGATACTCCACTTAAAGAATCACCCATGCTTTGAATTTGTTATTTAAACTATACCAATTTTCTTCTCCTAGAACCCCTCACATTTTCATAATCTTATGGTCACATTTAGTTTTCCTAAGGCCTTTATTTCCAAGTATATTTCCAAGAGAAAACTCAAGCATCCAATGTTAGTATTACTTTATATTAGTCTTTATTTTAATATACTCCTTATTAATAAACTATAAAATTATTAATATAATTAAATTAATATCATAATTATACTAAAATATCCATATATTAATTTTACATTAATTATTCAATCCTTTTAATCCACTAAGAAAACAATATAACATCGATCGTGCATACGTACAGACTACCGCCACCACGAAGAAATGTTGATCATTTCAACCACCACATATTATGTCCAGTCCAATGATGGATTTTATGAATTATAATGTTTTATATGTAACATTTATATCTCTGAAAATATAATTTATCTCATTCCATATTTCCATCAATTTTTTTGACAAATGTGATCGTTAATTGGGTGTACGTGTAGACTACCGCCTCCATGAACAATGAATTTCATATATCATCACCACCCATTTTGGATGCTAATAAGAATTGATTTACTAAAGATATATGATAATTATGAAAATTTATTTTTATTAATAATTCATATGATCATTATCTAAATACTATACCTTACTTGTGAAAACACTATAAAATGTTATCATTGGGGTTGTTGTTACAACCAACCTGAATGATGTTATAATATTTATGTCATAAAAGATTATAAGATGTCATATAATGGTAATATATTAAAATAATAATTAATTTAATATGATTAATGATTATTTAATGGTGTTACTAATTTGGTAAATATTTATCAATATACCACCTTTCGATTTTTTAGCACGTCGACACTAGTTTATCATGTCTCCAATTTTCACAAACCATATTCATGTATTTAACTTAATGAAAATAAGAATTAAGGAATAATTGTAAAAAAAATTATTATTATTTATTTAATAATCTTGTAATTAGGAACTTGAAAAAAATTAGTAAAAATATACCCATTTAACATGATATTTGAAAGCGATAAAAAATGAACATTCTAACATTCATCAGGGAAAATAACTATAACTATGTAATATATTGGCAATGAAGTATTATAAATAAAGTCTATAAAGGGTAATAAATTTAAATAAGGCCATTAATTATATAGTTAAGTAAGATATATTCATTATACATGAGGTTATAGAAAGTATGAGTTAGCAGAAACTCAAGGTAAGGGTTTTACTTTTTAATTTATATTCATTGAGACATATTTTAATGTTAGGAACCCATTTATTATTTCTATGTTGTACATAATTCCTAATAATGTAATTTTTAATACTCTAGTATTTAATTCATGTTATTTACAAAATTATATTATTTTCATGTTTACAATGACTTTTGATTAAAAAATTACTAAATATGTAATTGATTCCTATCTTAATTTTCACACATTGAGTCATATATCTTACTATAAACCATGATATCTTTAGAATAGTGTATATACTTCAAATTAATATTTTTTAATTGTGATGTTTTTATATTTCATGATATTAAATGTTATATTTAATTTTTCTTCTTCCATGGGTCATTAAATAAAAAATTTCTGAAGATCTAAGGGTTTTTGGTAACTCAATTACCTCTCATTGAGCTATTTTACACTTATTGAACATTGATGTAAAAATTTGATAATAATTTTCTCCATGATAGTATTATGATGAATTACATACTTTTGTAGGGAAATTATATTCCATATGTATTTCATTTTCTAAGATGAACTTATTTATTTAATATTTTAGATTTAAATGAATAACACTTATATTTTATAATGAATCTTTCTCCTCCACAACCATATTTTATTCTCACTAATGATTTCCATTATTATTTGGAGAGATATTATATTTTATATCTGGGGTTCCTTATGTAACTATTTACCACATTTCCAAAGGATATTTTATTAACATTTTAAATGATGTGTCTTTTCAATAAATTTATTTTTGGGTATTCAAAATGTTTTCATTAAATTACTTCCCTTTAACCTTCCAAAACTACATTTACATAAAATAGAATACTTTCCTTTCAAAATTAAACCATTTTAAAAATAATGTTATTTTAAAATCATCTTGAAAAACATTATGAAAATAATTTTGATAATGTTTTAAAACACTATTTTATAATTGATTCATTAAAGTTTTAATGATATATTTGTTTTAAAGTAATGAATTCATTTTATTATATAAAGGTAATTTTCAAGAACCATGTATTTATTTACATATAGTTTTAAAATAAAATCATTTAACATTTTCCACCTGATTCATTATATAAAAAAGGGAATCTATTTAATGTTTTTATATAAAACTATTTTTTGACACATTTTTATTTTTATATGAAATTTCCACTTTAAATTTTCATGGTTTCTAAAAGAAAGTTTTATTTTATTCATTTAAATATATTAATTTTTATGTAATTTGAAAAGATCAAGGACATTTTTTATTATCAATTTTTTTAATAATATTTATAAAAAGTATTTCTCAACAATATCAACGTCCTTTAATATATATTATGCTCGATAAAGGATTTTATTCAAATGATACCATTCACCTTCTTTATATGGATGAATTAACTATTACTATTTCCTATTATAAGAGTAATCCACTAGCACCCTTTTGTCTACTAGTCATTAAATTTTTATAAAAAATGTTCCTTTATCAAATTATTTTCCTTAGTAAATACTTTATAAAAATTATTTCTCAAAAATATCAATGTACTTTAATATATATTATGCTTGATAAAGGATTTTATTCAAATGATACCATCCACCTTGTTTCTATGGATGAATTAAGTATTACTATTTCTTATTATTAGAGTGATCCACTAGCACCCTTTTCTCTACTAGTCATTAAATTTTTACAAAAATGTTCCTTTATCAAATTATATTCCTTAGTAAATACTGTATATTTCATTCCTTCCATCGAAGGGTGTTCACTTAAATTACCATACATCAATCGATTAGCAAAAATGTTAACTAAATCGTGTTATCCTTTTGTATATGGTTTAAATACTATACACATGATGAACTGAATTGAATGGAAATTTCCTAGAAAGTTATATGATTTAATTGGATACCCATTAAACTTCCATGATATTATCATGATTATTGATGTAAATTTTAATTTTCCCCTTGTTCCATTTTATTTGAAAAAGGGCATGAAACCCATTCCATTTCAATGGGTTATTTATATGATGATTTGGAAATGTTAGGAAACCCTTTTTCTTTCTATGGGTTATTTTATGATATAATTATTGTTTTCAAGTGGAACCTAAATGTATAGATTATGATATGGTTGTGAACTATATCTCTTTCTAATGAATTGGGTAAATGTTTTTATCTCACGAGATATAAATGTTATGTGAATAGGTTAGTGTGTAGCTAGGTTTATAAAGGGTTAGTTTTAATGTGGTTAGATCCACTCACAATTTTATGTTTTAATAGGTTGGATGGTAAGTAGGTTTTCAAAGATAATAAATCATATTTTTATGACTATTCCACTTTCTTTACCATGTTCTATGGATAATTATTTATGTTTCATGTTTTTTTCTTATGACATGGTAAAGGTTTGATCATTTGATGTTATATGACTAACTTTTATGCTTATGGACAATTCATATTGATTTATATTCTAATTTAATCATATAATTATTCATATTCCTGCATTATCAAACATTTATGATATAACTTTCATGAACCTTTTATGTGTTATACCTTTTAGAGAATTTGAGTTCAACCCTTACCTATATTTTATTATTCCTAGGGTTTAAAGATTACAATGCCTTATGTAATGTCAAGAAGAGGGTTTTTTATTATAGATAAATGCCCAAAAAGGTGTTATAATGATTTTATGTTTCTAGTATCCAAAGACACTAAACCTTTATGGTTTGTGGGTTTTGTGATAATATTATATAATTTTATTTATTAGTTGTGAATGTTTTTGATAATATAATGTTCTATTTAGATCAGGTTACTATAATTAGTATGAGAGAAAGGTTTAGTTTTTTGGAGATTAGTTAAATTATCTCATGTTTAGGTTTAGAATAAACCTAGTGAAATTTTTTGAGATAATACTAATCTTAGGAAGAACATCATAAAGTTTTAGTGAATTAGAGATTATTTGGCTTTCCTAAAAATAAAATCCCTGTATTGATACTAGAAAGTAGATTTCGTTTTTCATAGATGTACCATGGGGTAATAACCATGAAGAAGGCATGTTGGGTATTAACTCCACCTTGGCCTGGTTCATGAAAAATAGGTATTCCTACATAGTTAGATAGACACTCCTAGGAGATATTATTTAGTTAATTCACATGTTTTTTATAAACCATTATAATGTATTTGAACATATTATTAAGAAATTATATGATGAAAACCTAGTAAAATAATTACCATGGACATGAAGTACTGAATAAAGTGATATATAGTTTGAAATAAAAGTTTCATATATTTTAAAAAGGTGTCATTGAAGAATATTTTTTTTAAATTGTGGTTTTCATATTAAAATTTTAGATATTTTTATAACCATTTTTTAGTTTTTTGGATAAAATAGAATCACAAAAAAAATCTAATGAATTTATGTATCTAGAAACCCCCATGTTTTATATCCAAACATGGGAGCATAATTAAATGATTAAATATCATTATAAGATTGAAAATTGAGTATCCTGGTTTTTACGAAGATAGTGAGTTTCATATCATAAAATAAAATATATCATTATTATATTATATTTTTTCTTTAGTGAGTGATATTATTGTGTATTCATAAAGTAATTGAGGATTATATGAAACATATAAGTATTTTTCTTAAATAGTTATACATTAAAGGTTTGTAAACATTTATTAAATGGTATTGGTACCCTAAAGAGTGATTTAATTCCAAGATCATATTTTTTGTAAATAACAATTGAAAAAAATGGTTGAGGGTGGATAACTCTTAGGTTTAATATAAGAATTATTTTGAAGTTATATAGTGTTGAGTGATTTTTGAAGAAGCGAGTAAGATAATATTTATATCATTGGGATTGATAGAAGATTCATGATATTTTGGAGGTTAATCACATTTTTGGATAATTTTATATACAAGATAGTATGTGATTTTATGAACAAGTAGTTAATACCATTTTAGGATTGAATATTTAATTAAGTTTGGGAATAATATATAATTTTTTCTATGGTTTTATGCCTCAGAGATATATGTTATTTTGGGAATGTAATGCTATTTAGAAAATATGGTTTAGACATGAAGATACCTGAGAATTTTATTGTATAATGCCATTCGAGGAAAAGATAAGTATATTGATCTAGATTCATATAGTAAGATATATATATATATATATATATATATATATCTAATTATAAGTTATAGTTTGATAAATGACATCCATAACTATCTTCATTAGTAATCAATAATTATAATTGCGAGGATATAATTTATTTTAGTGTGGTGTAGTGTAACAAACCAATTTTTTTGTATATACTAACCTTTAATTTAACAATATGATTTATAAGTCATTACACAAACAACACCAAACAAAATAAAAAACATAATACTATAAAATAAAATATAAAATATAACATTTGTAAACATAACCGTTAAATTGGAGGCTATAAAAAAGAGTAACCATATTAAAAAATAAATTAAAAAAATATGTAATATGAAATAATAGAATATGATTCATCCTTATGAATAAAATTTATATAATTTTGGTAAATAAGTGGGATACCTGGGGTGTTCCCTAGACCAATCCAAAGATGAACTCCTATATGTATAACATGAGAAAAATTGTTTATAAGAAAAGCTTAAACTTATTGATCCAATTATGAAATATATGATAGCTTAATAACCACAGTTGATGGAAACTACCTATTATGATACCCTTAGATACTATAAAGAGGCTATCAGGGGACATTTAAGTATAAATTAATGTAATATCAATATGTAGTTATTATCTATAGAATTGAATGGGCGTATTACTATAAAATTCATTTCAAGCTTAATAACTTTTTTGAGTTATGTGTTCCTATAGTAAAATTAACTTATATAACATTTATATATGAATTTAATAAGAATAAAAATAATTTATCATCCATCAAATTGATATTCTTTACAACAAATAAGAATATATTCACACTATAATTAAAAATATGTTTCTAAACAAATTATTGTTTTACACGTGAAACCCTTATATTATAATTTTTTATTAATTTTAGAAATATAAATTAATAAAATGAACATTATTTTTGAATTATTCATGTCAAAATTTAATGAGAATGAAATTTTTAGTTTTTATGAAAAGGTGGACTTTTAGTAGAAAAATACGTTTTTTATGAAAGTAAATATTAATTTGATTTTATCAATATATAAGAATGGACTAGAAGAAAGAAAAAACCATACAATTATTCAAATAAGTATTTAAGGAATAAAATTATTCATCTAAAAATATTATTTTAAATCAAAAAATCTATGTCTCACATTTTTAAAACAAAATTAAAACATTACATTAATAAAAAACTATTTTTGGTCTTTTCTTTGAATCAAGAATTTTAAAGGTAAAATTTGGTTTGGGATTTTTTAAAGTCTCATACATTTTTTTTATTTAATAATAAGTAATTTTTTTTCATTTAAATGAGAAACCATGATAATTTTTCCGTAAACATAAATTGTAAGCTTAAAAACACATTTTATCTAAAAAATTGTTTTTACGAGATTATGCATGTCTATTTTAAAATTTAAATTTTAAACATTTAGAAATTTTACATTATCAAATGATTTGATTATTTTAAATTAGTTGGTTAAAACTAGTTAATAATTTTAATTTTAAAAATTTAATAAATATTTTTACTACGGATAAAAATTAGTCACCCCATTTAAAAGTAAAACTGGAAAAAAATATTTTATTGAGTGTAAATGAAAAAACATGTAAAAAAATGTTTACGAATTTATTTTTGAGGATAATATTATCAAAAAGTCATATACTCTCTTCAATTTTCTCTTTTTGAATCCTATAACCCTTTAATAGTGAAATACAATTATTGAGATTCGATGGATATTTCTAAAATTATCCTTCCCTTATAAAAAGAAACCACATACACAACTTAAATACTAAAAAATAATTATAATTTACTACTAAAAATCTAATAAAATTTTCCTTCTATAAACCTATCATAGATCTATAAGCTTCTGGACCTCATTATTTTTTAAGGCCTTCATTTCCAAAGAGTTTTCTAAGAGAAAATTCTAGCATCCAAAGTGAGTATTACGTTTCTTAATATTTATTTTACTAAAACACTTTTTAATATTTTATAAAATTATTAATATAATGAAATCAATATCATTATTATAATGAAATTACATTATATTAATAGTAAAACTATTATTTGACCATTTCCTTCAACTAAGAAAACAAGATAACATCAAATGTGTGTACTTGCGGACTACCATCGCCAAGAAGCGATGTTGGTTGTTTTTCATAACCTCCTCTCACGAATAGTAATAAGGATGGTTTTTATGAATAATAATGTTTTAAATTTAAAATTTTTAACTCTAAAATTATAATTTATTACGTTCTATATTTTTTTCCATTTATTGTGAAATAAGATCTTTAATCCTGCATATGTGCAGACCGCCACCTCTACAAACAAATAATTTCATATGTGCTTTCCACCCATAATATATGGTTATAAGAATAGATTTAATAAGGATACATGATAATTATTAATTTTTTAATATTCTTAATATGCCACATTATCATTATCAAAATACACTCCCTTACTCATGAAAACATTATAAAACATTATTATTTTGGTGTGTGTTACCACCTATGTGAACAATGATATAATGTTTGTGTCATAAATGATTATAAGATTTCATATAATGGTAATATAATGTAATAATAATTAATTTATTATGTATTAATGATTTCAGAAAGGTTTCATTAATATTTTAAATATTTATTAATATACCACCCTTCGATCATTAGGAACGTTGAAACCAGCTTATGATATTTCTCAATTTCATAAACTATATTCATGTATTTCAATAAATAAAAATAATAATTAATGAATAATTGGAAAATAATAATTAAGTAATAATTGGATAATAATAATTATTATATATTTAATAATCAGGTAATGATGAAATTTAAACCATTTTGTATGAATTGACATCATTTCTACAATATCTGAATGTGAAAAACAAATGAACATTCTAACTTTCATTAATTAAAATAACTAAAAATAGGTTATATATTTGTAATTAGGGATCATAAATAAATTATATAAAGGGTAATAAATTTTAATAACTTATTTAATTAATCACTTATGTTATTTATGTTCATTATACAGGAGGTTATAACAAGCCTGAGTTAGCAGAAACTTAAGGTAAGGGTATTACCTCTGAATTTATCTTCGTTAAGACATGTCTTAATGTTATAGACCGATTTATTATTTACATGGTTTATGTGATTCCTAATTATATAATATATAATAGTATAACGACCCATACTTTACATACATTGTTAATACTTCAAAATTGAAGCACACTTATTACAACATATGACAAAACCACAAAGGACCGTATAGGTATAGTGTCTTTAGAAACTGGGAAACATAAACAACTGGTTCATAAATCTTCTACAGTGTCTCCCATTTATTTCATCATATCTAGGGTCCCTTTTAGCATATTCTACTTAAT
Organism: Viscum album; assembly: GCA_963277665.1. Taxonomy (NCBI): domain Eukaryota; kingdom Viridiplantae; phylum Streptophyta; class Magnoliopsida; order Santalales; family Viscaceae; genus Viscum; species Viscum album. Next base: position 1,882,412,909 of record OY728161.1, read on the forward strand.
ATCCATCTTCCTGACCTGGGGAAAAGAAAACATAAAAGGGTGAGCTCAAATGCTCAGCAAGGGCAAATAAAGGAAATAAAAATCATATCATATCTTTTTGAAAATCAAAACCTGCAAAAGAGATCATAATATCTTAACATGGAATAAATCATAGAAGTGAAAATGAGATCCCCATAACATAAAACTTGAAACTTTGTGGAATGCACACATAATCATGGAAAATCATTTCTTGTTAGTCATGACTCATTGCCAAGACTATCTTAGTGGACAAAGTCCCTTTCTGAACCGAGTTCACTCCTCGTTTCAGTCCTGTATCACTGAACTGAAATAACCTTCCGTTCCAGCCATGTCTATCTCATGAGATATAAAATCATTACCCAATGCATTGGAGGGAGATATAGGTCCCACCCATCTTATAATGAATCCTTTCTTATGTGTGCCACATAATCATAAAACATACATCATCGCATAACACATATAACAAAAATGGGATTCTTGAAACATCATGACATCATAAATCAATTCATATATGATAAAGGAATTCATAAACATAATTCCATCACAACATAGTCAAACCAATGTAAAAATATGGATAGAAACAGAACCCTTTATTATCTTAGATGGAAAATAATTTTGATAAAACACTTGAATTGAATTCTTGAGGAAAATATCCTTTCTTCTTAAAAAACATTTTTCCTTTCATAACATGTCATACAACTTTAAAATAAAATAAGTTGATTAAAAATAAACTTGAAAACTTGTAAAGGAAGCTTCTTTGAAGTAATTTTTTAAAAATCCATTCATGCCGTATAAGTTAAAAAACATTCTTCGTACTTTTGTCGGAAAAGTCAAAAAGTACCTCGTACGGAAAAACGACAAAAGATTCCTTTCATATTCTTTAGTAAAAACTCACCTAAGGGTAAAATTGGATTTAAACTATTTCAAGTGGATGGAAACAATATTACATATTGAGGTAACATGGATGTGGATGATAAAATACACCCCAGTAAATACTTACGAATAAACAATCTCGGATAAAAATGAGATTGTGATATTTCCCTTACCTTAGGTCCGATTAGCTTTGTACGTGTCCGAAGCTCCTGTATAATGGTTTAAATAATGTTATTGACTTATTCCAGAATCATACATATTTATATGATATCATATATGGTCCTATTATTAGCTTCTTGTTAGTAATATTTCATTGTTACTTGTTACTCGGGTCTTTATAACTTTTTGTTCTTATGCGTGTTTTGTCGAGTAAATTCTTATTCTTATCTTTAGGTTATAGATAATTCATTTCCAGAATGGTATTAGTGTAGTATATACCATATTCATTCATTCAATTCATTTATATAATCATTATTAAATGAAGATCATGTAGAACGAGTCGCATCACATCGTGGAGACGGTATTCCGTACGTACGCACGAGTGATGATATCGTTCCTATGATCGTGGAATTGTATTGGAGTATATATATATATTATTTCAGTATCAATATTACTTCATAATAATCATATATAGTTACTCATTACACCATTATACCCATCCTTGTAAGGTTATGGTGGAAAATAGATTACACCACGGCGTGGAGACGGTATTCCGTACGTACGCACGCGCGGTGATTTCATTTTTCCGTAGGATGTATAGAAGGTTAATTAGGGTTGTTTCATATTTATAATAACATATCAGTATGTAAGTAATACTGATGTTATTACTTTATCATGAAACAACTAAAGAAGAAGAAGTTGAAGAAGAAAGAAATTGAAAAGATCGGTAATGGTTATTACCTCTTCTTTGAAACGCCTCTTTGAATCCTTCACTTAGGGAACTAAGATTGGTCTTTGAAGAAGACCAGGACCTCTAGGATTATTCTAGGGAAGTGGAGAAGGGAAAATGGCAGGGGTTGGCCGAGCTTGAGTGCTCAAATTGGTGTGAGGAGGAGGGGGAGGAGGTGCCCTTTTATAAGGGAGGAGAGGGGCACCTTAGGAATATCTCAAAATATTATTTTATATTAAAGTCAAAATCGGTTTATAATGGTTCCAAAGGGTCTTATTTCGAAGATAAAGTGGGGAAGGGTAGAAATCCTATCAACCAATAGGATTTAGACAAGTTTAGGGTATTATTTTAACCTTATCAATTAGATTTAACTCTTAGTTAAATAATTTAACTTTTACCATGTCTTTTTGTTTTCTTTCACTATATGGTTAATACACTTACTATAACATGCCAAAATAACCCCAAATTGTTTATTATTAAAATATATATCCTTATCTAAGTCATTTGGCCGAACCTTAGATTTTTAGGAATAAAATAACAATTAATAATATAATATTTGATTTAAAAACTATTTTGTGTCAATTTTGACACTATTTGATATATGATTTTTGTGAAAGTCATAACAGAATTATATGTTCGAACCAAGTTGATTAAATCAACAATAATATATCATAGTAACCTAGAAAATTAGTTTAATTCATAAAAAGTCTTAAATTACATTTATTTTGGTATTTATATTATCAATTTTGTCAATATTTTATTAATAAGATAATTACTGCATCATCTTTGTGTCATAAATAAATTAAATTATTTGATGTCTAAAAATTACAAATAAAATACCATCATGTAGGAAATCTTATTATATTTCTAATGAATATTTACAATCGAATTTATCTTATGTATAACCCCATATTAAAAATGATTTACTTATTATCCTTTGATTTTAACTATTTTAACCCTTCTTTAAATAAATTAATAATAAATGTCCTAATCTAATCCAAGTGGGCCTAAATGGTCATATTTTATTCCTAAGTTTGTTTTTGGTCGAATTACACTTGTCCAATAGAATTAGGACATGTGTTAGGGTAATATATTTACCCTTAGTTACCCTATTTACTATTAACCGCGGTAAAAATAGTAAAAAGTTACTATTCACCAAAAAATTATTTTTATCTCATTGAACCACATTTTACTTACTGACATCAACCGTGTCTGTCGGATTTTTGAAATTCCATTCACAGAAGCGGTAAAATTAAGTTTTATGCAAAATTCAGTTTTTAACCTACCACTTAGTGGTTTCACTATTCATCAAAAATTGAAAGTTTTCAGAAAAATACCAAAATTTCACCCTAGGCTAATTTCGATATTCTGAGTCCAAAAATGAAGTCCATTTTGAAAAATAAAATTTATAAAATTTCAAAAAGTGGTTATTACTATTCATAACGGCTAGTTTTAATAGCATATTGTTGTTTAGTGAAACTCGGTATTGCGTACGACGCAAGCTATCGAGGAAGGTCGCGATTGCGTGTAAAGCAAGCCAAGCAAGTGTTGTGTAGAAAAAGATTCCTTTGATGATTTATATAACATAAAAGTCTCAGGTGTTACATTCTACCCCCCTTAAAAAGAATTTCGCCCTCGAAATTCGTCACTTTGTAACAAACAAATGAGGATACTTCTCCCTCATCATATCCTCAAGCTCCCATGTAGCTTCTTCAAGTTGGTGGTTCCTCCATAAAACTTTCACCAAGCGAGTGGTCTTGTTTCGTAGGACTTTTTCGCTACGATCCAGAATCTCTATCGGCTGTTCTTCATAAGAAAGATCTTGCTCCAGCGGTACAACTTCTGAGCTGAGTACATGTGAAGGATCTGGTATGTACTTTCTCAGGAGAGATACGTGGAACACATCGTGAACTTGAGAGAGATTCGGTGGAAGCGCCAATCGGTAAGCTACCTTCCCAACACGATCCAATATTTCGAAAGGACCGATATATCTAGGGCTCAACTTCCCCTTCTTGCCAAATCTCATAACCCTCTTCCAGGGAGATATTCGTAAGAACACTTTATCGCCCACTTCAAACTCTAGTTCTTTTCTTCGGTTGTCGGCATAACTTTTCTGTCGACTCTGAGCTGCTCTTATGTGTTGTTGAATAGATCTAACCTTTTCTGCCATTTCATCAACGAGATCAGGTCCTAATAGCTTTCTTTCCCCAACTTCATCCCAGCAAGTTGGAGTCCTGCATTTCTTTCCATAGAGAGCTTCATACGGAGCCATCTGAATACTGGAGTGAAAGCTATTATTATAAGAAAATTCCACCAAAGGTAGGTGTTGATCCCAACCTCCTTTGAAATCCATAGAGAAAGCTCTCAACATATCTTCTAGGGTTTGAATTGTTCTCTCAGACTGACCGTCTGTCTGGGGATGATAAGCAGTGCTGAAACTCAACTCTGTATCCAGAGTATGCTGAAGACTTCGCCAGAACTTCGAAGTAAATCTCGGATCCCGATCAGATATAATAGAAAGTGGTACTCCATGCAATCTTACCACTTCCTTTACATATATCCTGGCAAGCTGATCTAGAGAGAAATCCTCTCTAATAGGAATGAAGTGTGCAGACTTTGTAAGACGATCAACTATGACCCAAATAGCATTATTGCCTTTGGATGTTTTAGGAAGTCCTGTGACAAAGTCCATAGTGATGTTTTCCCATTTCCATTCGGGTATGGGTAATGGTTGTAACATCCCCTTAGACTTCTGTCTCTCAGCTTTAACTTGTTGACAAACCAAGCATCGAGAGACATATTCAGCAACATCTCTTTTCATGCCATCCCACCAGAAGTACTCTTTCAGGTCCCTATACATCTTCGTGCTTCCAGGATGAATAGAGAATGAAGAACTATGAGCCTCATCCAGAAGCTCATTCTTTAATTCGGGGATGGGAGGAACGCAAACCCGATTCCTGAACTTTATTATCCCATCACAATCAAGGTTGAATTCAGGAACATTTCTCACCTTTTTTGTAACTCGACATCTTCTTTCTGTGCCTCTTTAATCTTCACATGTATAGATGGTTGAACATTCATTTGAGAAAGATAAGATTTTTCCCCTTCCATTATAATTCCATGATCCATCCTTTGTAAATCCATAAATATTGGATCTTTTGTGATCCTCATCATGGATAAACTAGCATGGTCTTGTCGACTTAATGCATTTGCCACCTTGTTTGCTTTCCCAGGGTGGTAATGGATTGAGCAGTCATAATCCTTAATCAGCTCCAACCATCTTCTTTGACGCATATTCAACTCCTTTTGTGTGAAAATATACTTTAAACTTTTATGATCAGTATAAATATCACACCTTTCACCATAAAGGTAATGCCTCCAAATCTTTAATGCAAAGATTACCGCAGCCAACTCCAAATCATGTGTTGGGTAATTTTGCTCATGGATTTTCAACTGTCGTGAGGCATAAGCTATCACCATATCATTTTGCATAAGAACACATCCCAATCCCTTCTTGGATGCATCACTGTAGATCACAAACCTTTCTCCACTACAAGGCAGTGTGAGCACAGGTGCACTGGATAACCTTCTTTTCAACTCCTTGAAATTCTCTTCACATTCCTCTGTCCAGACAAACTTAACTCCCTTCCGAGTCAACTTGGTGATTGGATTAGATAATCGTGAAAAATCTTTTACAAAACGTCGATAATATCCAGCCAAACCAAGAAAACTTCGGATCTCAGTTACTGTTGTAGGTCTTGACCATCTTTCGATAACCTCTGTTTTTGCTGGATCCACAGATATCCCCTCTTTTGAGATTATATGACCCAACAATGCAACTTTTTGAAGCCAAAATTCACACTTGGTAAATTTGGCATAAAGCTTCTCCTTTCTCAGGGTCTTCAATATAATTCTCAAGTGATCTTCATGCTCTTCCTTGCTCTTTGAATAGACAAGAATATCGTCTATAAAGACTACCACAAATTGATCAAGATAGTCTCTAAAGACTCTATTCATTAGATCCATGAAGATAGCAGGGGCATTAGTAAGACCAAATGGCATCACTATAAATTCATAGTGTCCATACCTTGTACGGAAAGCCGTCTTTGGTATATCCTCCCTTTTGACCCTTAATTGATGATACCCTGAACGAAGATCAATCTTGGAAAAGTATTGAGCTCCGCGTAGTTGGTCAAATAAGTCATCAATGCGTGGGAGAGGATATTTGTTCTTGATAGTGATCTTGTTAAGTTCTCGATAATCAATGCAAAGTCTCATTGATCCATCTTTCTTCTTAACAAATAGAACAGGTGCTCCCCAAGGTGACACACTAGGGCGTATGAATCCCTTATCAAGATTCTCTTGGAGTTGCTTCTTCAATTCCTGCAACTCAATTGGGGCCATTCTATAAGGTGTCTTTGAAATAGGCAAAGCACCCGGTACGAGTTCTATTGAAAACTCAACTTCACGATTTGGTGGAAGACCCGGAAATTCCTCCGGAAAGACATCATCAAACTCCCGTACAATGGGCATATTCTTAATCGTGAGTTTCTCACCAACCATTTGAGATAAATAACTTTCATTTAGTGGAATCAATACCCATAAGATGGAAGAAATTTCCACTAGAAGGTTATGTTCATCCTTGCATCGATAGACGATCGTAGATTGATCTGGAATATGAAATGTGACTTCCCTTCTTTGGCAATTGATATGAGCTCCATATAGAGAAAGCCAATCCATGCCAAGAATCACATCAAATTCCACTAAAGGAAGGATCACAAGATTTGCAGGAAGCACTTTCCCACAAACTTCGATCGGATAAGAATTATAAACTTTTGATGCGATTGATGTGCCATTAGGTGTTGTCACAGCTAACTCAACATCTAATTGTTGAGGTAATACGGTGATACCCTTAGAAAATTTTTCAGAAATAAAAGAGTGGGTGGATCCAGAATCAAATAAAACATTTGCTACTTTAGAGTGGATGGTAAGTGTACCTTTCACCACATCGTTATCGTACTCCACATCGCTGATAGAAATTGCATGTGACTTTCCTTTGTCTTTAGCCTTAAGAGTTTGTTGACGTCGACCATCATCATCAACCCTTGGATTTGGGCATTGATTGGCATAATGCCCCATCTCCTTGCACTTGAAACATTGAAGTGTACTAGGTTCATTCTGTGTATCCCTTCCTTTGTTTGCATCATTAGACATCTTCTTCCCATTATCACGGCATTCAAATGCCCGATGACCTTCCTTTCCACATTTAAAACATTTACTTGTCCCTTTAAGACAACTCCCTCCATGTTTCTTTCCACACTTTGAGCATAATGGAAAGTTCATCTTCTTTTCAGTGTGCTCTTTAGAGTTTCCTTTGAATTCCATCTTCCTCTTCTTATCAAACCCATGTGACTGATGGGTTACTCCAATATCCATCTCGACTTTGAGAGCACATCGAACGATTTCCTCGTAGCTATTGAAGTCCCTTATGGCTAACGCCCTTCGAAGACTTGGTTTTAATCCACTAAATAATCGATCGATCTTACTCTCAGGTTGGATAATAATACCAGAAGCGTACCTTGCAAGTCTTGTAAAATTTGCTTCATAGGTACTAACAGATTCATCATCCCTTTGCTTCAGTTCAAGAAACTCTTTCTCCATCTTTGTTCGGAGAATAAGAGGGAAGTACTTATTGAAAAATAAGTTCTTGAACTCGTCCCATTCCATAGACTCAATTTCATCCCTTTGCCTCGTATTCTTAACAAGATTCCACCATTGATCAGCATCTCCTTCCAAACGGTACACTTCTAGGATGACTTTATCATGTTCAGAACATTGAAGAACTGAAAATATCTTTTCAGTAGTACTAATCCATTGTTCAGCAACTAATGGATCAGTAGACCCGCTGAAAGAAGGTGGATGCTGCCTCATGAAGGATTCAACAGAATGTTGCTCCCTCCTTTGCTCGTTTGGAAATCCTGCATGATTCATAGCTTGAGAAAGTTGTGTGAGCATGGCTACAAGATTTTGCATTCCAGCTCCCATATCGTTTGGTTGCTCAGGGGGACAATCATTTCATTGCCCATCGCATTCCGCATTAACACGGTTCCTTCGGGTTCCAGCCATTGACTAAAACCAAGAAGAATAGTGTGAGCAACACTAATTATAATAGGAAACCACATAATTCAAAAAAAAAAAAATTTCATGCTTATGGTCTTATCCTAGGTTATTCATGGCCATTTCTAAGATTGTGTTCTATGCTTAGACTTATCCTTAGGGTTCTTACTAAGGCTTTCACATCCTAGTTTCCAAAGGTTGACTATAACCTCCCTCTGATACCAACTATAACGACCCATACTTTACATAAATTGTTAATACTTCAAAATTGAAGCACACTTATTACAACATATGACAAAACCACAAAGGACCGTATAGGTATAGTGTCTTTAGAAACTGGGAAACATAAACAACTGGTTCATAAATCTTCTACAGTGTCTCCCATTTATTTCATCATATCTAGGGTCCCTTTTAGCATATTCTACTTAATATCCATCTTCCTGACCTGGGGAAAAGAAAACATAAAAGGGTGAGCTCAAATGCTCAGCAAGGGCAAATAAAGGAAATAAAAATCATATCATATCTTTTTGAAAATCAAAACCTGCAAAAGAGATCATAATATCTTAACATGGAATAAATCATAGAAGTGAAAATGAGATCCCCATAACATAAAACTTGAAACTTTGTGGAATGCACACATAATCATGGAAAATCATTTCTTGTTAGTCATGACTCATTGCCAAGACTATCTTAGTGGACAAAGTCCCTTTCTGAACCGAGTTCACTCCTCGTTTCAGTCCTGTATCACTGAACCGAAATAACCTTCCGTTCCAGCCATGTCTATCTCATGAGATATAAAATCATTACCCAATGCATTGGAGGGAGATATAGGTCCCACCCATCTTATAATGAATCCTTTCTTATGTGTTCCACATAATCATAAAACATACATCATCGCATAACACATATAACAAAAATGGGATTCTTGAAACATCATGACATAATAAATCAATTCATATATGATAAAGGAATTCATAAACATAATTCCATCACAACATAGTCAAACCAATGTAAAAATATGGATAGAAACAGAACCCTTTATTATCTTAGATGGAAAATAATTTTGATAAAACACTTGAATTGAATTCTTGAGGAAAATATCCTTTCTTCTTCAAAAACATTTTTCCTTTCATAACATGTCATACAACTTTAAAATAAAAGAAGTTGATTAAAAATAAACTTGAAAACTTGTAAAGGAAGCTTCTTTGAAGTAATGTTTTAAAAATCCATTCATGCCGTATAAGTTAAAAAAAACATTCTTCGTACTTTTGTCGGAAAAGTCAAAAAGTACCTCGTACGGAAAAAAGACAAAAGATTCCTTTCATATTCTTTACTAAAAACTCACCTAAGGGTAAAATTGGATTTAAACTATTTCAAGTGGATGGAAACAATATTACATATTGAGGGAACATTGATGTGGATGATAAAATACACCCCAGTAAATACTTACGAATAAACAATCTCGGATAAAAATGAGATTGTGATATTTCCCTTACCTTAGGTCCGATTAGCTTTGTACGTGTCCGAAGCTCCTGTATAATGGTTTAAATAATGTTATTGACTTATTCCAGAATCATACATATTTATATGATATCATATATGGTCATATTATTAGCTTCTTGTTAGTAATATTTCATTGTTACTTGTTACTCGGGTCTTTATAACTTTTTGTTCTTATGCGTGTTTTGTCGAGTAAATTCTTATTCTTATCTTTAGGTTATAGATAATTCATTTCCAGAATGGTATTAGTGTATTATATACCATATTCATTCATTCAATTCATTTATATAATCATTATTAAATGAAGATCATGTAGAACGAGTCGCATCACATCGTGGAGACGGTATTCCGTACGTACGCACGAGTGATGATATCGTTCCTATGATCATGGAATTGTATTGGAGTATATATATATATTATTTCAGTATCAATATTACTTCATAATAATCATATATAGTTACTCATTACACCATTATACCCATCCTTGTAAGGTTATGGTGGAAAATAGATTACACCACGGCGTGGAGACGGTATTCCGTACGTACGCACGCGCGGTGATTTCATTTTTCCGTAGGATGGATAGAAGGTTAATTAGGGTTGTTTCATATTTATAATAACATATCAGTATGTAAGTAATACTGATGTTATTACTTTATCATGAAACAACTAAAGAAGAAGAAGTTGAAGAAGAAAGAAATTGAAAAGATCGGTAATGGTTATTACCTCTTCTTTGAAACGCCTCTTTGAATCCTTCACTTAGGGAACTAAGATTGGTCTTTGAAGAAGACCAGGACCTCTAGGATTATTCTAGGGAAGTGGAGAAGGGAAAATGGCAGGGGTTGGCCGAGCTTGAGTGCTCAAATTGGTGTGAGGAGGAGGGGGAGGAGGTGCCCTTTTATAAGGGAGGAGAGGGGCACCTTAGGAATATCTCAAAATATTATTTTATATTAAAGTCAAAATCGGTTTATAATGGTTCCAAAGGGTCTTATTTCGAAGATAAAGTGGGGAAGGGTCGAAATCCTATCAACCAATAGGATTTAGACAAGTTTAGGGTATTATTTTAACCTTATCAATTAGATTTAACTCTTAGTTAAATAATTTAACTTTTACCATGTCTTTTTGTTTTCTTTCACTATATGGTTAATACACTTACTATAACATGCCAAACGAACCCCAAATTGTTTATTATTAAAATATATATCCTTATCTAAGTCATTTGGCAGAACCTTAGATTTTTAGGAATAAAATAACAATTAATAATATAATATTTGATTTAAAAACTATTTTGTGTCAATTTTGACACTATTTGATATATGATTTTTGTGAAAGTCATAACAGAATTATATGTTCGAACCAAGTTTATTAAATCAACAATAATATATCATAGTAACCTAGAAAATTAGTGTAATTCATAAAAAGTCTTAAATTACATTTATTTTGGTATTTATATTATCAATTTTGTCAATATTTTATTAATAAGATAATTACTGCATCATCTTTGTGTCATAAATAAATTAAATTATTTGATGTCTAAAAATTACAAATAAAATACCATCATGTAGGAAATCTTTTTATCTTTCTAATGAATATTTAGAATCGAATTTATCTTATGTATAACCCCATATTAAAAATGATTTACTTATTAAACTTTGATTTTAACTATTTTAACCCTTCTTTAAATAAATTAATAATAAATGTCCTAATCTAATCCAAGTGGGCCTAAATGGTCATATTTTATTCCTAAGTTTGTTTTTGGTCGAATTACACTTGTCCAATAGAATTAGGACATGTGTTAGGGTAATATATTTACCCTTAGTTACCCTATTTACTATTAACCGCGGTAAAAATAGTAAAAAGTTACTATTCACCAAAAAAATTATTTTTATCTCATTGAACCACATTTTACTTACTGACATCAACCGTGTCTGTCGGATTTTTGAAATTCCATTCACAGAAGCGGTAAAATTAAGTTTTATGCAAAATTCAGTTTTTAACCTACCACTTAGTGGTTTCACTATTCATCAAAAATTGAAAGTTTTCAGAAAAATACCAAAATTTCACCCTAGGCTAATTTCGATATTCTGAGTCCAAAAATGAAGTCCATTTTGAAAAATAAAATTTATAAAATTTCAAAAAGTGGTTATTACTATTCATAACGGCTAGTTTTAATAGCATATTGTTGTTTAGTGAAACTCGGTATTGCGTACGACGCAAGCTATCGAGGAAGGTCGCGATTGCGTGTAAAGAAAGCCAAGCAAGTGTTGTGTAGAAAAAGATTCCTTTGATGATTTATATAACATAAAAGTCTCGGGTGTTACAAATAGTCCATGATTTAATACGTTCAATTTACAAAACCATTTTATTTTCAAGGTTATAATGAATTATTATTCAAAAATTACTAAAGTTGTAAGGGTTTCTTGACTTAATTTTCACACATCGAGGCATATTTATTATTATAAACGTTGAAATCATTGAAATAGTTTATATACTTCCCATTAATATTTTTGAGTCATCATTATTTTATATAAAATAATATCTAATTTTTTATTTAATGTTCCTTCTTCCATGAGGTTTTGAATATAAAATTTAAAAATATATAAGGGTTTTCGGTAACTCAATTATCTCTTGCTAATTTATTTTACTATTAGTTAACATTGGTGTCAAACATTGATTATAATTTTAAACATGTTGTTATTTTGATGTATTACCTTATTATTTTATATGGAAATTATTTTCTATATCCATTTCATTTTCTGTGTGAACCAATTTCTTTAAAATATGAGAGTTTAAAGAATAACCCTTATCTTTTATAACGGATATTTCTATTACACAGCTGTATTTTGTTCCCATCAATGATTTCTCTTCTTATTGGGAGATCTATGATGTTTTATCTATGTTGACCCTCATGTTCCTATTTTACTCATTTCAAAAGGAAGTTTTATTAAAATTCTAATTGATATTCTTTTTCAATAAAATTATTTCTGTCTATTTAAAAGGTTTTCTTTTAAGTACTTACCTTTCACCTTCCAAAATTAAATTTACTCACAAAATCATAGTTCCATTTCAAAATTATATTATTTTATAAATAATGTTTTTTAAAAGTCTCTTTGAAAACATTATGATATATTTTTCTGAAAATTATTTAAAATGTTATTGTATAAGAGATTTAGAAAAGTCTTAGAGAAATATTTTTTTCTCATTATTATTATTTCATTTTACTCTATAAGGTAAATTTTCTACTACCGTATACTTTATTTAATTTTTTTAAAAGAAAATAATTTAACATTTTACTCATGAGTTATTCCTAAGAAAATAAATCTATTTTTATTTTTATTTGTGAAGGAATTTTTCTTTGTAGCCTTTGTCATTTTATATGAAACTTAATCTTTAAATTTTAATAGTTTCTAAAAGAAATTTACATTTTATTTTTTTAAAAAATATTACTTTTTAAGAAATTTCAAAATATCAAGGATATTTCATATTTTTAAAATAAGTTTTCCTAATATATATAAATATGGTCTCTAAATATTATCAACATCCTTTTATATATATTATTCTTGATAAAGTATATTCTTCAAATGATATCACACCCTTTTTTTTGATGTATCAAGAAATTATCTTTCCTATTATAAGAGAAATCCATCACTAAACTTGTCTTATCTAGAAATTTAATATTTAGAATAATGATATTTTATATAATATTTTTCCTTAGTGAATAACTTATATTTTATTCATTCTATTTAAGGGTGTTCACCTTGATCTATATACATCAATTGGTTTGGAAAATTATTGACTAAACTTTGTTCCCTTTTAAATTATGGTGTAAATACCATATACTTCATTACCTCAATTTAATGGTATTTACCTAGAAAGGTATATGATTTCATTGTACATTTAATTTACATGGGTATATCATTATTATTAATGTAACTTTGAAATATTACCTTATGTAATTCCATTTGAAAAAGTACATGGAACCCATTTTCTTTCCATGGATTATTTATATGATGATTTTGAAATATCCTAAAAAGTATTTTATTAATATGATTTATTTTTTGATATAATGATGGTTATCAAGTGGAGCATAAATTTATGTATTTTGACGTGGGTAAGAACTATATATCCCTCCAATGAATTGGGTAAAGGTTTATATCTCATGAGATATAAATGTTATGAGAATAGGTTAGCTGGTAGCTCATTTCAAAAGGGGTGAGTTTGAAGGTGGTTAGCTATAATTACAATTTTATGTGTGAATAGTTTAGAAGGTATCCAAGTTTAAAAATATAATAAATCATATTTTTATGATTGTGCCACTTTATTTACTATGTTCCATGGATCATGTTTTTTATTAATGTTTTTTTTCTTATATCATGGTATTTTTTTGAAAATTTGATGTCATATGTCTAAATTTTATTCTTATAGATAACTATTATTGATTCATGTTCCTTTTAAATTAGATAATTCTTCTTATCCACGTATTCTCACATGTTTATGATCTAACCTTTATGTCCCTTTGACGTGTTATCCCTTACAAAGCATTTGAGAATACCCATTTCCTATTTTTATTTTCCATAGGGTATGAAGATGAAAATTCATAATGTGATTTCTATTAGAGGGTATATATTATAGAGAACTATTCATAATGGTGTAATAAATGTTTTTTAGTCTCCAAAGACAAAAAACCTTTACATTTCTCAGGTTTTGTGAGAATATTATGCAATATTATGTCTATGTTGTGAAATATTTATTTAATATAATATTTGTTTTACCTTGGGTCACTATAGTTTGTATCAGACCATGTTTCAACATTTTTAGATATTATTTTAGTTATATTGAGTTTAGGTTAAGAAGAAAAATCATGAAAATTACAGAGATAATCCTAAGTTTAGTAAATCATCATAAAGTTTTTGTGAAGTATAGATTTTGTTGTATTCATAGGAATGAAACACATATTTTTATACTGGAATGTAGATGTGGTTTTGGAATAAATGAACCTATGCATAATAACCTTGAAGAGGGTGTATTTGGTATTAACTCAACCATGAACTAGTGCATGAAAAAGTGGTCTTTCTGTACATCTGAGTAGACACTAACAAGGGATATTATTTGGTAAATTCACATGTTATTTATAAACTAATATAATGGATTAAAAAATATTAATAAGAAATTTTATGATGATAACCTAATATAAAAATTACCATAGACTCCTAGGATGGAATTAAGAGAGACATAGTTTGAACCAAAATTATCATATAATTAAAAAAAGTGTCATTGGAAAGTATATTTTTTGATTAAGGTTTTCATATTCATATTATGGATATTTTCATAACCATTTTGGTTTTAGTTATTGGTTTAAATAGGCTCAAAAGAATGAATCTAAAGATGGAATGTATCTAGAAACCCCTATGTATTCTAACTAAACAGGGAAGCATACCTAAATTATTATATCTTTATATAAGATTTAAAATTCACTCTCTGAGTATTACCTAATATAGTGGGGATAATATCTTAATAAAAATAAAATCTTTATTATTTTATAAATTTTAACTAGTGGGTGATATTAGAGTATATTCAGAAAGTTATTAGGGATTATAAGAAACATATAAGGATTCTTCTCCAATAATTATACTTTAAAGGTTTGTAAACTTTTATAAAATACTTTTGGTACCATGATAAGTGATTTAATGTCAATGTTATGTTTTTGTAGGTAACTATAGAAAAACATGTGGTTGAGGATGGATAACTCTTAGGTTTAATATATACATTATTTTTAAGTAAGAAAGTGTGGAGTAATTTTGGAAGAAGTAAATAAGATAGTATTTGAACCCTAGATATTCATGGTTGATTCATGATATTTTTATGGTAAATAACACTTTGAGATGACGGTATATATATTCCAATATGATATTTTTTTAACTAGTGTTTAATACCATTTTATAATTTAATATATAATTTATTTTTTGAAGAATATATTTTTTACTGTAGTTTTATTCTTTGGAGATGTATGTTATTTTAATAATGGAATGTTCTTTACAACATATGGTTAGGAAATGGAAATACCTAGGAATATGATTTAATATTTTAATATGAGGAAAAGATAAGTATCTAGATCTATTAAGATAATATGATATATGTATATATCATTTGAGGTTATATATTTATTGATAATGTCTCTCTATATTGTCATTAGTAAACAATAATTGGAATGGGGAGGATGAAATTTATTTAAGGGAGGTAGAATGTAACAAACCAAATTTTTTGGTATATAATTACCTTTAATTTAATAATACCATTGATGGATCATGATACATGCAAAAAAAAACTAAAACAAAAAATGATACTATAAAATAAGAATATAAAATATTAAATTTTTAAACATAGTCATTAAATTAGAAGCTGTAAAAAAAGTAATTACATTAAAAAATCAATTAAAAAATAGTTAATATGGAATAAAAAATATGAGTCTTCCTTATGAATCTCATTTATATGATATTGGTAAATTTGTGGCATCACTGAGGTTTTCTTTGGACCAATCCAAAGTTGAAATTCAATAGGTAAAACTTAAGAGAAATTGATAATGAGAAAAGATTAATATTTTAGAACTCATTTTGAAATCCATTAAAGATGAATCAACACTCTTGACAGACACTAATAGTTATTGTAACTTTAGATATTATGTAGAGTTTATAAGAGGTTTTATAAGTGGAAATTATTTTTACATTAATATGTATTTATTATCTATAAAATCAAATGTTCATCTCAATATAAAATCCATTTTAAGCTTAATACCTTCTTTTTTTGAGCTATATGTTCCTATATTAAAAAGAAATTATATCAATTTTAGATATTAATTTAATAAAACAATTATCATTAATCTAATAGATATTTATTGACAATAAATAAGAATACATTCACATTACACTTAAAAATAAATTTTTCTAATTTTTTTCAGTGCCTTGTGACTTTATATTGTAAAACATTTCTCTAAATTTTGGAATTTTAAATTAATAAAATGAAATTTATTTTTTTATTTTACATGTAAAAACTTTATTAGTATTTTGTTTTGAGGGTTTTTCAATATTGATCGATTTTTAGTTGAAAAATATGGTTTTATGAAAATTATGATTTATATGATTTTATCATTATGTAAGGAGGAACTATAAAAGTAAAAATCATTTTATATAATAAAAAATTTATTTAAGGAATAAATTTATGAATTTTAAATTATTATTTAAACTTGGAAAACCCATGTCTAACTTTTTTAGAAATAATTAAAATGATACTTTAATAAAAAATAGTTATCAGTATTTTCTTTGAATCAAGAATTTTAAAGGTGAATTTTGGTTTTGGGTTGCCATAAAATCCTAATAATTTTTTATAATAAACCAATTTATTCGTTGGAAATAAATAACCCAGATAATTTTACCCTATATATAATTTTTAAGTTTAAAAACACGTTTTGTCTAACAAAACTATTTTTACGCGACTACGTGTATTTATTTTAAAATTAAAATTCTATACATTTAAAAATTTTATATGATAAAATTATTTTCAAATTATAAATCATATGTTTAAAATGAGGTAATTAGTTTATTTTTAATTTTGGTTATTAAAATTGACTAATATGGTTAAAAATTAGTTACCCTGGTAAAAAATAAAAATGGTTAAATGCATTTTTCTAAGGGGAAATTTCCCAAACATATTAAAAACATGTTTATAAATGTATGTTTGTGGTTTCAAATAACCAAAAACTCACCCCCTTTCCACATTTCTCCATTTAAGCCCTCAAACATTTAATAGTGAAATTAAATTAATGAAATTCAATGGGTATTTTCCAAACCGTCCTTCTATTAAATTATAAAAAAAACACTTCTTCCTATTAAAAACTTACATATTAATTGAATTTTTTGTGAAACTATGAAAATTTTCTCATACTATAATTATATACAACTTCTACAATATCCTGGTCACCTTTAGTTTACTTAATTCATTAATTTCCATGTAGTTTTACAAGAAAAGAATCAAACATCCATTGTGAGTATTAATTTATTTTAGTATTTTTTCACTTTAATACTTCATAATATTATCTAACCATATTAATATAATGAGATCAGTATCAAAATTACAATTAAATTTAATTATATTAATTGGACATCAATTGTTCAATTCTTTCCTTTAACTATGAAAACAAGATAACATTAATTGTGCGTACGTGCCGACTACTTTCTTTATGAAGCAATGTTATTAATTTTTCATCAATGCTTCTCAAAGATGGTAAAAATTATGAATTTTATGAATTATAATGTTTTATATATAAAATTTATAACTCTTAAATGATAATTTATCATATACTATTTTTCTTTCCATTCATTGAGAAATGAGATCGTTAATCATGCATATGTTCGGCCAACCACATCTATAAACAATGAGTTTCATATATCGTCACCACCCATCATGGATGGTTATAAGAATGTATTTACATAGGATATATGATAATTAATTTTTTAATCTTCTGAATATGTATTATTTTCATTATCTAAATACAGCCCCTTACTCATGAAAACATGATAAAAAAATTACCGTTTGGATTGGGTTTACCACCAACATGTACAATGTTATAATATTTACTCAATAAATGATTTTAGGATGTCATATAATTGAAATATAATTCAATAATAATGATTTTATGATTTATTAATTATTTTATAAAGGTTTTTTAAATATATAAAATATTTATTAATATACCACTTTTTGATAGTTAAGTATGCCGAAACGAGTTTATCATGTTTCCCATTTTCTAAAACTATATTCATGTATTTAACTTATTGAAAATAATACTTACTTGAAGAATTATAAAATAATTATTTTTCTATCTTGAATAATCTAGGAATTATTATCATTAAACCACTTATTAATAATTGACCTCATTATCACAATATTTGAACGAGATAAACAAACGAGCATTATAACTTTTGTTAGGGAAAAAAACTACAACTAAGTAATATATTTGGAATTAAGGATTATGAATAAAGTTTATAAAGGGTAATATATTTGAATAAGGTATTTAATTAATCACTTAAGTTAGTTATTTCCATTGTATAAGAGGTTAAATAAAGTTTTAGTTAGCTAAAACTTAAGGTAAGGGTTTTACATCTCAATTTCTCTTCTTTGACGCACATTTTAATGTAAAAAAATGTCTTATTTATATGGTGTATATACTTGAAAAGAATATAATTTAGATAATCCATGAATTAATGAATTTAATTTATAGATACATATGATTTTCATCCTTCCAATGAATTTTAATTCAAACATTTCTAAATCCAAAAGGGTTTCTTGTCTTAATTTTCACCCAAAGAGATAAATTTATTATTATACACCATGATTTATTCAAAATAGTATATCTTGTACCAATTAATATTTTTGAACCATGATTCATTTATATTTCATTATATTCAATATTTTTTTTTAAATTTACATCTGCTATGTGGATTTGATTAATTTTTTTAAAAGATATAAGGATTTTTTGTAACTCAATTAACACTCATTGAGTTATTTTAAACTTATTGATAATTTAGGTTAAAATTTAATTACAATTTTCATTAGGATGGTATTATGATGTATTAACTAATTATTTTATGGGGAAACTATGTTCTATATCTATGTCCTTTTTCATGATGCACTTCTTTCTTTAAAATTTGAGATTTCAAAGAGTGGACCTTATCTTTTCTAAATAGTCTTTCTCCTCCACAATCATATTTTCATTATACTAAGGTTTTCCCTTATTATTTTAATTATATTATATATTATCTCGGGTTAGACTCATTTTCATCTTATCCATTTTTCAAAATAATTTTTTATTAACATTTAAAATTATATGGGTTTTCAACAATTTTTTTCGGTATTCAAAAGGTTTTCTTTCAAATACTTACATTTCAACTTATAAAACTATAATAAATTAGAAAATCATTATTTCATTTCAAAATTGTACCATTTTAAAATTAATTTTTTAACAAAACACTATAAAACATTATGAAAATGTGTTTTTGAAATCATTTTAAAAACTATTTTATAAATGTCTTATAAAATTTTCAAAGAAATATTTTTTTATTAAATTTTGGATTAATTATTATTCCATAAAGAGAACTTTCAACTACCATTTATTTATTTTACTAAATATTTAATAAAAATGCATATAAAATTTTCCTACATGAGTATATCATGACAAAAGGAATCTCTTTTAATGTTTTTGTGTGAAATTAGTTTTCTGATGGTATTATCCTTTTATATGAAACTTCATCTTTATGTTTTCATGGTTTTTAAAATAACTTGTACTTTATGGGTTTAAAAAATATTCTTTTCTAAGAAATTTCAAAATATTTAGTGTTAGGAAAAATTCCCTCAAGTAAACTTTGCAGTGTGTTGGGTTAATTGTGTTTGCTGACAAAGAAGGTCAACAAAGTCATTTTTGTGGTTCCAATGAAACTATTGAACATATATTATAAAAAATCTTTCATATAGAGGTATGAAATATTTGTAAGTTCTATAGAAAATAGTGTGTACAAGGTGATACTATTTACTAGTGTTTTCCAAATTTTCGGGGTCTAACATTTGGAGGAAGGTTGAATTTTTATGAAAGATGGATTTCTAGGAAAACCCCATGAAAATTTGAAAAAGACATGTAATATGTGAAATTTTAGTGTCATGAAGGTTTCAAAATTCATGATGTAATTTTTTATGAAATGTTTCTGATCCATGAAGGAAAAAGGTGCTAAGTTATGTGATTAAGAAAAGTTTAATGAATAGAAATTTTCCATAAAATTTTATGAAGGGAGTTTCATGAGCATTAATGAAGAGTTACTTGAAAAGTTTCTACTGTGATTAAATGTATTTTAAAGGGGATGAAACATATATAAATAGCCATATACCACTTTATTTAGAGATAATAATCCTTAACAAAAATATAAAGGCTTTGAATTCATGAAGGAGTTTCATGAAAGATTTTACTTCAAGAAGGATTCATAAGAACATTAGTTTCATAAAGGAAGGATGTTTTAAAATATATTAGAAATTTTAGTGAATGTTTTTGAGTTTTGTTAATGGAAAAGTTTGGTGGAGTTTTGATTTTTTTTTCAAATTATTGGGTAGTTTCTCAAAATTTTTGATAAGGGTTATGAAAAATTTAACCTTATATGAACCAAAAGGGACTTACCAGTAATTATTTAGTAAATATTTATTCATCAAGTGAATTAAATTAAAACTTCATGATGCACACAATTAGGAATAAGAAATATTTATTTAAATGACCAATGGAAGAATATCCTAATAGAGTAGTGAGAACACTTCAGTTGATTGAGTTGTGAGCTTTCAAATTTTGATTGGTGGAAAACCAGGAGGGATGGTGAGCCCGATACGAATCTTGTAATAGCCGTTGACTTTAGTTTATTTAGTATATAGACACATTTCCTACATACGATCCTTGGAGATAACCTAGTGTAGGTGCACAAAGTAAAATTATTGTGTCTCATTCATTGTTTTTTTATTCACATACATTTATATAGGAAATTTAGAGAAGGTAATTTTTCATAATGATGAAACAAGATTTAAAGGTTTAGTTATTTTAATATTTAATAGAATGATCTACCCCCATATTAGTGTATTTTACCTGGTTGGGATAACAATTGTTATCAAAGATAAAGGTTCAAATCAGTGTTTATATCTTAGTGGTTTCAATGGAGGTTGTTACTCACAATGGGATTCTGATCTTAGATGGAAAAAATTTTCAGTTGTGTAATAATCAGATGAAAAAATAATTGAGATCATTAGGTATGGATGTATTTATAGTTTTGATGCATGGTATTTCTATCCGTGTGGAAAGTAGATCATTTTAAAAAGTAGAATTAAGGTAATTGGATATTGATACTAGTAGAATGATGAATTAGTGATAGCCTTTTGAAATGTAATCTACACAAAGGTGATATCATGAAATTCATCACATTCCATGTGGTAAAAGTTACTAAATATGTATGAGGGTGATTCAAAAGTTAGATAATCTAAATTATAGGTTATGTGGAACAAATATAAGGACTTGAGAATACAACCCAATGATTTAGTAGATGCATTATGTGATTGTAAGAATTTTATTATGAAAGATATGTGTGGTGTCAGAGAAATTCATAATCATATATAGATAATTAAGTGAATTGTAAGAATACTTCAACCTCGGTTAAATTTTAAATTCTATTTAATGGAAGATAAATTTATAAAGGAGTTGACATTAGATAAGATGTATAGTAATTTTACTAAATATGATATGAGAAATGATGATAATGAGACTACAGAAAAAGGGAAGTCCAAAGAGATGGAATTCAAGGCCATAAAGAAGATCACTATTGAATATTTTTAAGAAGAAGATTAAGTAGATGAGTTGAAGTCATTTCTTTCCATAAATCTTTAAAGAAGAAAAGGAAACTTCATAGGGAAACTTCTACTTGCATGCTTTCGATGTGAAAGGGTGGGACATATTTCCAAAAATATTCCAAATAAATTTCAAGATAATGATGATATTCCCAAGAAGAAATATTTAGCTTGTGTGAGTGGAATGGAAAAAACTAAGAAAAATTTTATCAGAAAGAGTAATTTTATTTTAAAAGAAAATAAATATTCAAAAGAATTATTAGTAGAAGAGATGGTAAACTACAAGGATCATGGTGAAAATGTTATAATGGTAGTTATGGGTAATTACTTGAAAAGGGAATAAAGAAAAAATGATGAATGAAAAAACAAAGTAAGAGTTGAACTAGAAGTTGAAATATAATTTTTTCTTAAGGATATAGATATTTTAAGAGACAAAATGAAGAAATATAAGAGAGTTTTTCATGATTCCAAACTCTCTATAAAGTAGTATGAAGAAGAAAATCATGAGATGAATGCTGAAACTAGGAAGCTTAGATCTGATAAGCTAAAAAACTTAGAGAAATTCATTGAGTATAATATCAATATTAAAGAACATAAAAGGGTTATAAATAGTTTAGATAACACAGTCAATAACCAAATCAAACATATCTAATACCTTAAAGAATAATTTTTCAGCTTACAAAGAAAATTAAAATATCAAGAGAAACTCTTGAATCATGATATTATATTAGGATAGAAGATAAAATATGATTCATAAAAAGGGAAATTAGAGTATGTAGGTCCAACAAAATAGAAAAATGATTTTCAAGTGTAGAAAAAGCCACCTAAAAAATACACTGTTGGTATGGGGATTGACTACAAATATAAAGTAGTAATAATTGATGTCAGACTACAAGCACCGACTATATGGTTGATGATATATTTGAGTATAAATTGGAATTCGAATAATCACATAACTCAACAAAAAACCTCTAATGTAGTAATTATTCTTAGGAATAAATCTCATATTAAGTGTTATTATTGTGGAAATATGGGATACTCAAAATTTATGTTCTATAGAGAAGAGAAACTGATGAGAATAAGAGAAAAAAAGGTAGAAAAATAGAGTTTAATATCTAAAAAATGATTTTTATGGTGACAATTTTTGTTGTGGAGGATTAGGGAACATGAACATATATTTCTCTTCAATAATGTAAAAGAGTGTACTGAAATAGACAAAAAATGGTTATAAGTGGAGGATCAAGGAATCATTGAATGAGATAAAAATTCATAATCAATTTATAGCACTACAAGATAGAGTTGGACCATCACACTCTATGGAAGAACAAGAATATCATTCATCGTCAAGTTTAAAGCCAAAGATGTAGATTAAAAAGAAAATAACTGATTAGGTAGTGGTTGCATATATTTTCTTCAAAACATCTGATTACACTAGAATATAGATAATTTAAAGTGAATAAACCTCCCATATGATAGGAAATAAGGATATTATGACATGAATCAAGTCTCAAAAGGAATGTGTTGTTATATTCATTAATGAATAAGACCAGAAGATTATTGGTCAGTGGATTTCCAAGTTTATTCTAAAAGAAATGAGGCATGATGATGTCTTAGTTGTTGAAGATCAAATTCACAACATACTAAGTTTTAGTCAATTATGAAACTTGATGCAAGAGAAAATATTTTCCATGATTTTTTGCATCATCAAGGGAAAATATAGTGCAGTTTTTTTGTAGGGAATTAACATAAAGGGGAATCTATATCTTGTGAGTGGATAAGAAGATATATAATTTTTGTACGTGGAAGAAGAAAATAGGTTGTGGAATAAACGTCTTAGCCATCTGATCTAACTATCCTTGGGAGATCTAGTAAAATTTGATATTTCTGAAGGTATCTCTAGGTTACCACATGATCATACTCATATGTGCGATGTTTTCCAATAAGGGAAGATCACTTGAAAGACTTATAAGGAAAAAAAGGAAAAGTCAAAAAGAGTTCTTGAACTGGTGTATATTGATGTGTGTTTGCCTATTTCACGAAATTATATTTATGGGAAGAGATAATATGTCCTCTTAATTGATGATTTTAGTAGTATGGAATGAGTTTCAATTATCACATTCAAGTATGAGGTGTTTAGTTTCATAACACATTATCAAAGGGATGTTTAAAATATGATGGGTCAAAAAATGTGAATGTTTCACACTGATAATATAAGGATGTTAAAAAATAACCAAATAGAGGATTACCTCAAGAAACATGGGATAAGGAACTAAGTTTCTGCTATAAGAACTCATTAGTAAAATGTAGTGGTTGAGAGAAGAAATCAGATTATCAACTACATGGCTATAACGATGCTCATTGAGAAGGAAATTCTAGAGAATATTGTTAAAGAAGTAGTTTTGATTTTAGCTGATATTTCTAATAGAGCCTAATTGTACTCAAATGAATAAAATCCTCCATAAATTTTTTTATAGATATTAGAAGATATTTAAGTACTTTTGAATCTTCAAAAGTAAGTGTTTCATTATTAATAAGGAGAAACAAATGATGTTTGAATCCTATAGATATGGGGGATATTTCATTACTACTTAGGAGAATTATAAACATATAAATGCTTCAACAAGAGGTTGGTATAATAGTTAAAAGAAATAACCAAATTTTATAGAAAATTAACAAAAGCTTCAATAATATAGTAAACTGTTTCCTCATTATTGTTATGAGGAGGAAAGAAAATTAGGGGAAATTGAAGAAAAAAATGATGATTCAGATGAAGATACCAATGATGAGAAGGATGAATTAAAACTTATATCAATATAGAAGACAACAAATCAAGATAAAATCAATAGGAAAAACAGAATTGGTGATTAGGAAAATCAAGTTCAAATAAGAAGAATGAAGACTTTACAATATAAATCCTTCCCATATCAAGTAGTGCCTAATTGTTTTGAGTAATATTTAGATATGAGTGATGGGTTCAATCTATGAATAAACATCTTGAACAAATTGAGAGGAATCATAAATAGTAGATTATTTCAAGGCCAGTAGATAAGAATGTCATCCATACCAAATGGGTCTCTTAGGAAAAAAATAAATGAATATGGAATGGTATCTCAGTAAAAATCATGACTAGTGTGTATGGGATACTCCTAGATTGAGTGAATCAGTATTGATGATACATTTTCACATATTCAATGGCTGGAAATTGTTCACCTATTCTTATCCATAGTAGTGTAATAAAATTCTAGTGTTTTCCATTTAGATATAAATTCAAAATATCGGAATGGAGTTCTGGAGGAAGAAGTGTATACTAAATAGAAAAATGATTTTCTTGTCTATAAATATGAGACTATTTTTTTTGGATGAATAAGGTGTTATATGGGTTGAAATAAGAACCGAGATCATGGTATTCAATACTTGGTTAGTTTTTAAAGAGGCTTGGTTTTCATCATGGTGGTGTTGATTACTACCTCTATTTTATGAATGAGAGTGATCAAAGGATGATGGATTTGGTGTATGTTGATGACATAATATTTGGTGGGTTAGATGAAGCCTAGTAAAAAAAGTCCACAAGATTCATAAAAAAGTGAGTTCAAAATGTCAACATATGATGAACTGATGTTTTCATTGGTTTACAAGTGACATGTGGAAGGAATGATAAATTCATTTCTCAATCAATATTTTCCAAGTAGGTTCTGAGAGGATTTAGAATAGATAATTCCATGGAGATGATGAATCCAATGGAAACTTGGATAAAACTGTATTGAGATGATGTCGGCAAAGTAGTTTATGTCACAAAATATAGGTAGATCATTGGCATTATATTTTACTTAATAAATACACAACCCAATATTTTTTCCACATGCCTAGTTATTCGGTTTTGAAGTAATCCTAGGGAAACCCACTAACATTTAGGGGAATTAATACTTTAGTATATCAAGGTAATGATGGATTTAAGTTTGCTGTACAATGAAAAATATCTGTAAAACATATTTGGTTATACATATATAGATTGGGATGCTTTATAAAAAGATACAAAATGAAAATCAGGCAATGCATTTTATCTTGGAAGATTGTGTATTTCATGGATAAGAAAGAAATAGGGTTTCATTTTGATGAGCACTGCATATTTTGAATATATTGTGACCACTTAAGCTTACACACAATTAATGTGGATGAAGATGCAACTCGAATATATCAAAGTTTAATTAAAGTCTCTGATTAGAATCTATTATGATAATTCATGTGGTATAAATATTAAAAAAATTATTATCCCTTTCTAAAAGATGAAGAAAATTGAAATCAAGAATTATTTTATAAATGATAAGGTGGAGCATGAACTTGTGATGATGGAGTATGTGACTACTGAACTACATGTTGCAGACATATTTAAAAAGGCCTTACATAAATAAGTGTTTGAATGACATCAACTTTATCATGGAGTTAAATGACTATACACACTTGGATAGTATAGATGCGGGACCACCCTCTCTAAGGTATGGTGTGTTTTTCTCTATGTGATGATATGTGTTCTTTACCATGTTGTAAACCTACATGAAGTTACCTTTGGGTTTATTTACAAAGGTGGAGAAAATTTAATTATAGAGAAAGTAGGATAATCTGATAGGTGTAGAAATGATAAAGTGGGAGTTTCTAAATATTATGATGCAAAAGATATCCATTCAATATTTATATATCATGATAGATGTGGTTTGTAATGAAAAAACTTCTTGTTTTAGGAATTAGGTGTCATTGATGAACATTGCATGCTACTAATGTTTCTCATACCGAGCATGACTCATATGGTGTTAGAATGGTTATTGAGTAAATCATTTATCAATATATAGAATTTTAAGTTGTGAATTTTGGTAAAATAAGGAAGATAACAACTTATTATCATTATATTGAAAAAACAAGCTTTAAATTGGTATCAAAAGGTTCAGAGTTTTCAAAAAACCCAAAGAGAGATTTTTTTTGTGAAAAAATTACTCAAGGTTACTTTATTGTGTTTTTGGGCCAATTGTGATTATTGAAAAATATGGTTGGGATGGTCCGTTGTGGATTTACAATGAAATTTTTGACCTGTTATATTGAACAAGATTTAAGACAGAGGTATATAAACACTCAAATTTTTATAAAAAGTTGTGTGTACAGGGTGGTATCATTTATTAGTGTTTTAAAAATTTTTGTGGTCTTAAATTTGGAGGAAGGGACAAGTTTCAGGAAAGATTTATTTCTTGGACTACCTCATAAAAATTTGAAAATTTCATGGAATTCTCAAAATTTTAGTGTTTGGAAGGTTTTGACATTAATGAAATAATTTTTTGAGAATGAATGATGATTCATAAAGAAAAAATGTAGAATTTTACATTACTAGGAAAATTTTTGTGAATAAAAATGTCCCTGATGTTTTGTGAAGAAAGGGAGTTTCACAAAAAAGAATGAACAATTTTCTAAAAAGGTTCCAATGAGCTTCAAAGATTTGTAAAAGAAATGAAACATCTATAAATAGACAGCTACCCACCTCACTTAGATTATAGAATCCTAAATGAAAATCCAATGGTTTGGAATTGATGAAGAAATTTTGTTAGAGGTTTCCTTGAAAAAATGATTCATAAGAACATCAGTTTTGTGAAGGAATTTTCATGAAATATTAGAATGTTTAGTGAATAGTTGTGAGTTTTGTGAAAAGAATATTTTCATTAAGGTTTTATTTTTTTCAAACAATTGGGTTATTTTTCTAATTTTGAGAAAGGGGTTTCCTCAAAGTGAACCTTACATGAACCATAAGGTATTTAATAGTATTTATTTATTAAAGAGATATTCTTCTAGTGAATGAAATTATAGCTTTATTTATTAAATAGGTATTATTAAAATGAATTAGATTATAGATTCACAATGTAATCAATGAGGTTTAAACTATATTGATTCAAGTGATAAATGAATGAATATTATGAAGGATTAGTGTGCACACATTAGTTGAGAGATTAATGATCTTTCAAAATGTGATTGGTTGTAAACCAGAAGGGATAGTGCATTCGATGTGAATCTTGTAATAGTAGTTCAATTTAGTGTATTTGGTATATAGGAACATTGATTGTGTATAGTCCTTGAACGTACCCTAGTGTAGGTTAACCAAGTAATTTTTTTGTCCCATGCATGCTTTTATTTCTACACATATGTTTCTATGGGAAATTTAGAGAAGAGTGTTTTCCATAATGATAATAGAAGATCCAAAATGGAAGTTTTTTTAATCTTCCATACCCTAATTCACCCCTATATCAGGGTATTTAACTTGGATAGGCTAATAATTGGTATCAAATAGAGATTATAAACTCATTATTTCTGTCTCATTAGTTTCAATAGAGGTTGTTAATTATAAAGGGATTCCATTCTTTGAAGGAAATAATTTTTAATCATGGAAGAATTAGTTACAAAACTACTTCCGATCATCAAGTATGGATTTATTTACATATATGATTCATGGTATTTCTATAAGTGTGGAAGTTTGAGATTTAATGAATTCATATTAAAGTGAATCAGATGATAGATCTAGAGAAATCAATGTATTAGGTGTTGCCTTATCCAATGAAATCTACATAAATATGATGTCATGTAATTCATCACATGCTAGGTGTAAAATTTTAATAAATTTATATGAGGGTGATTCAAAAGTTAGATATGATAAATTATATATTCCATGGAACACACATGAGGCCTTGAGAATGCACCATAATGGGTCTTATATGAATTATTATACTAGGTGATTGTTTTTTTGGAATAATTATATAGTCTCTGAGAAATCCTTGAAGATTGAAAGATCATTAAGCATATCATAAGAAGAATTCCACCTCAGTTCAATAAAACATTATCTATACTGGAAGATAAATATCCAAAGGATCTAACATTAGATAGCATTCAAAGTACTCTTATAAAATATGAGTTGAGAAATGATGATAACAAGTCTGTGGAAAAAGGTAATACTAAAGAGGTTTCATTCAAGGCTATTAAGAATATCACTATTGAAGATGGTCTAGAAGAATATGATGTGGATGTGGTTTTGCGATTCCTTTCCTTAAATCTTCAATGTGTAAAAAGAAAGTTCAAAAGGAAACTTCCACTCACATGATTTCAATGCGGAAAGGTTGGATATATATAAGAAACGTGTCCAAATGATTTTGAAGATGATGATAAGGATGATTATGAAACTCCCATGAAGAAATATTTAGTAAGTGTGGGAGGTATGAAAAATACTATGGGAAACTTATTCAAAAAAGAAGAATTTTATTTCAAAAGAAAATTACTATTTAGAAGAATTAGAGGTAGAAGAGATGGAAGACTTTAAGGATCATAGAGAAAATGTTGTGGTGGCAGTTTTGGGTAATTCCAAAACAAGGGAGAAAAAAACGATCAAGTAGAAATTCAAGGAAGACTTGTCCTCCAGGTTGAATTAGAATCTGATCATGCGGAGATAAATGTTTTGAGATCCAAAACAAAGAAATATAATAGAATGTATCATGATTCCAAAGTCCATATAAAACAATAAAAAGAAGAAAATTATGAGATAAAGGATGAAATTGAAAATACCAGATATGAAAATCTTGAAAACTCAAAGAAAGTCATTGAGAACATGCTCACAGTTGAAGAACAAACTAGGGTTATCAATATTTTAAGTAACACAGTCTAAGATCAAGTGAAACATATAAAATAACTTAAGGAGAATGTTTTTTTCCTACAAATAAATGTTAAAGGTCATGAAAATCTCTGAAATCTCGATATGAATTCAAGAAATCATGTTTTATAAGAGTCATAAAAAGATAAATTGTATTATAGAGTTCCTGGGAAATAGTTAAATAAATTCCTGTAAAAGAAAATGTCACATGAAAATGACACAACTAGTACTGGTGTTATCCTTAAACAAAAAGTAATAAAGATTGATGTCTGACCATAAGCACCCAATCCATGGTTGAAGACTAATTTGAGTGTGAATCGGAATCATAAGACTCATAAAACTCAAGGGAACACCATTCATTCAACAATGTCACATAGTAATACCCCTCATATTAGGTGTTAGTGTTTTGTAAATATGAGACACTATAAAAGATGTCTAGTAAATAGCCAAGAGGAACTGATGGGAAGAAGAGAAAAAAGGTATCTAAACAGTGTTTAATATTTAATGAATTCTTTTGATGGTCACCATCTCTGGTGTGGAGTATTAGGGAACATGGCTAGATATTTCTCTTAAAAAATGAAGTGGTGTGTACCAAATCATACCTAAAATGGAAGCAATTTGTGGCTCAATGAATCATCGAATGAGATAAAAATGCATAATCGATTTGTAACTATACAATATGGAGTTATCCCATAATTCTCTAAAGAAGATAAATAATATCATTTGATTTCAATAATGAATCCAAATATGTGGATAAAAAAGAAAGGAGTTGAGCAGGCAGTGGTTACAAATATTGTTATCAAAGAAATAGATCACACTGTAATTTGGATCATTGATAGTGGATACACCTCACAAATTATAGAAAATGAGAACTTGGTGACATAAATAAAATATGATAAGGAATGTGTTTTCATATTGAACAATGATGAAGTCTTGGAGATTATTGTTTCAAGAAAATCCATGTTTGGCAACAAAGATATAAGGCATGCTGATATCTTGGTTGTTGAAGTTATCAGTCACAACTTTCTATATTTTATTCAACTATGTGACTTAGAGAATTATATATGCTTTACCAAGATGTTGAACATCATCAAATGACAATATTCTGTAGTTGTGTTGCTAGAAAGGAGCATGAAGGGGAATTTATACCTTTTGAGTGGTGATGAAGAAATATGATTTTTCTCCAAGGAGGAAAAAAATAGGTTGTGTCATAAATATATTGGTCATATCAGCCAACTGTCCCTGAAAGATATGGTGGAATTTGAAGATTCTCAAGGTCTCCCTATTTTATCATGTGATCATACTCAGATGTGTGATGCTTTCAAACAAGGGAAGATCACAAGAAATATATATAAGTTGGAAGAGTAGTGTTAACAAGAGTACTTGAAGTGGTTCATATTGATGTGTTTAGATTCATTTCACCAAAATTTATTAATGGGAAGAGATACTGTGTCTTCTTTATTAATGATTTCAGTAGGATGGAATTTTTTTTAATTATTATCCACAAGTCTATGGTGTTTAGATATATAACACTTTATTGAAGAGAAGTTGAAAAGATGCTTGGTAAAAAAATATAAATGTTTTTAACTAAAAATAGAAAAAAGTTTTGAAACATATAATTAGAGGATTATCTCAAGAAACATGTGATAAGGTACCAAATTTTAGTAGTTTTAAATCCTTAGAAAAATGGAGTGTTGGAGAGAAGAAACCAAATTTTAAAAAACATGGGAAGAACTCTTCTCATTGAGAATTAACTTCCACTGAAGTTTTGGAAAGAAGAAGTGTTGACATTAGTCTACATTTTTAACAAATACGTGTGGTTTCCAAATAAATAAAAGACTCTGTATTAGTTGTGATATGGAATGAATCCAACATTTAAGTACATTCAAGTCTTCGGAAGTAAGTGCTTCATTCTCAATATAGAGAAAGATAGGAGGTTTGAATCTCATAAAGATGAGGAATTATTTCATGGATAGACAAGAAAATAAAAGGAATATAAATAATTCAATAAGAGGATAGGAAAAGTGGTTGGAATAATTGATCTGAAATTAAAAATAAAAACATCATTGGTCATTAAGCATTCCTAGTTCAAACATGAAGAATGAAGTCTTTACATTAGGCATCCTTCCTTTGTCATGTATAACCTAATTGTTTTTGAAGAAGTAGATTGAGATAAGAGCTAGGTTCTAGATATGAATGAAGAGCTTGAACAAATTGAGAAGAATCAGACCTAGGAGATTGTTTCAAGGCCAGTAAATAATAATGTCTTCAAGACCAAATGGGTATTCCATATAGAAATTATGGTTTTGACCTATAATATATTAGAATATATCTAGGATTATTTATGAAACCATATGCTAAGTCAGTACAATATTCATGGGTCTGTAGAACCTCAGTATGGTGATTTTAAAATATAAAATATATTTTATCATGCACACATTGTTTATTTGTAAACATGAAATAACTCCCAAGTGGAGTCTTAAATCGAAAATCTGAGACAAATTTCGAGTTCAAAATGTGATTTATACCCTAGGTGTTGCATAAAATTTTTCAGCATTGGGTGCTTGGTTGAGGGAGTGTTGGTGGGTGTGTTGATGATATTAGTTTACTAAAATAACCTAATATCCACCCCAACCCCTATCATGTGTAAAAAAGGGAAGAGGAGGATCCCCCTTGCATGAGGGATGACCCAAGGCAAAACCAAGGAGAGGAGGTTATACTGATCCCCATTTTTGAATCTGATCTTCAATGGATCGAGCTTCAATGGATCCAAGTATATTTTTGTACTTGAAGCTTTGACATTTCTCCATGATGTAGTTGGATTTTATTTTTAAGTTTCTATCCCCATTTTTATGCATTTGTTTATGGTTTTAGAGCCCTTAGATGAATGCTAAGGACCCTATGGGGGTCGATCTGTGGGTTTCAGTGGAAACTAGGGTGTTTTGAGTGGCTTATAGGGAATTCTCATTTGGTATTATCAACCATATAATATTTAGTGTTGTGGCACACACCGTGTGTTCTTTCTGTTCAGGGAAGATTAACTTTTGGGGACAAAATCCATGTACCAGGGGTATATGTTGTGTTGTGAGCCCAAGTCATGTGGCCGAGGGACATTTCCAGGAATTCCATGTTAAGAGAAATGTCCTTTTAGAATTATATGTCTATATAAAATAGACACATGATTTCATACACATGAACAAGATGAGGACAGAGTTGAGGGTTGGGTGAGGCGAGACACACTGTGTACTACTCTTACACATCATGTATGGTCAAATAGTCAACCTATCCATGTAGCACATAACACAACCAGATGTATATGTAGGGTAACATGCCATGTGGACCCCAGTACACACTGTGTAATTTTCTTGGGAACTTCTTCCAAGTGTATCTCCACCTTCAGGACTCAAATTTAGGCTTTTGAGTAGCCTATCCAGAGTAGTTTTCCATATATGACAAAATGGTATCCTTCATGGTGTCTTATTAGATATGAAGTGAAATGACTCAATAATGAAACAACACTAGCAGTGCTTGACCATGGGTAGTGATTAGGATAGATCACTTGAGATATTTCATGGTCGATACCCTTCCCTGTCACCTCACGATGTTTCCCCCTAGACTATTTAGGATGTTAGAGTGATCATCCTCTATAATTAGGCGTCGATTCCCCTAAACATGACAGTTTCATGATGTGTGGAAATATGAGCATGAAACACATGTTATAAATTCATAAAAAATCCTCGAGTTTTATTTGGTTTATTGGTGAGAGACACTAGGACTGGTACTCCCCTATCATACCAGGATGCAAGTTTCCCTTGCCTCTGAAACCAGTGGTGATAGAACTCCCCTGTAGTGGGTGTGGGTCCCCTACCCATGGAGTTTTTCTCCTAGGGTCCATACTCTATTATTGTAATAGGGTGTTGGTTCCCTGTATCATTTGTTCCTTTGGAGATTCATCGAGATATGGGACATCCATAATCATTGTGCAGATAGAGTCAGTACTCCGTTGAGGTTCTAGGGTGTAGGACCTCCATCCATAGAGTTATTACTCCCCTGTCACACTAGGGTGTGGGTCCTCCATTTATAATGTTCAAGTAGATTCAATACTCCCCTATCATACCAAGGTGCATGTCCTCTATTCTAAGGTCAGTACTCCACTATTATTTCATGGTGTCAGTTACCCATTGCGATCATATAGGCATAGATAGAAACCCCCTATACATAGGGTGTGGGTCCTCTATCTATGGAGTGGTACTCTCCCATATTTGAGTAGTAGTGGGGAGTGCATCTTCTATGGGAGTTGGAGCTCTATTGGTTATGGAGTGTAGTTTCAAGTAGTGGGCCCCTCCACTTGTTATGCATGACACCTGATTAGGAGTTAGTGATCCTAGAAATAGTATGTTGTGGCCCTCTCCATACGGTTATAATAGAGGTTTCCCAAGATGGTTATAATTTAGTACTCCCTCAGCTATGGGAATGTGGTGAGGTGTGGGACCCTCCTTACTATATCTTTAGATAGGATGCACACAATTTATAGTCTGAAGCAATGATCACTTGATCATGTATAGTGGAAATGGGTGGGCCTCTCCTCTAGGGTCCTTACGAACTTATGTAGAGAGAAAGGCAATTTTGATAGGTCCTCTGGTGCTGGGTACTATATTCAGAACTAGAGAGAAGTTCTCAATGAAGCATGTTATATCATACGGGCCATCAGATATAAAAGGGTTGTTCCTTATGGAGCATATATCTCGTGTGGTTTTCATCATGGATAGAATGGATCATAGAGTGAGTTTCTTTTGGACGAGCATTGCCGTTGAGACTCAAGAAGAATATTATGGTTGGATACAAGGTTGGGACCTCATAAGACTTAGAGAACAAGACAAGTATATCTTACTGTTTCAAGTATTCTTTACAATGATGTCACATATCTTTATTGACATGCCATGTGGTGATGATGTGACTAGTTGTGTGTCACTGAAGAGTGGTCCAGATGGATTTTATTATTCTCTCTCTATTTGTTTTCCTATGGATTTGGTCTATCTTAATGTTTCCTTTCAGTTTCTTCATTTTATTTTGGGTTCTTGGAGAAACTGATGAGTATTTTTATACGCACCATTACATGGACACTGCCCGCATATTTCATGTATAGTGCAGGAAACATGCCTTTTGATGGAGTCCCATGAGGACCTAGAGGAGGTAGATCTTAACAAGTTAGAAGTACTGATGTGTTTTCTTGTTATTAGTTGAGGAGCTTTCTAGCTATTCCATTTTATAGAGTTCCCCTTCTTCTGAGTAGCTTAGATTCTTTTCCTATTTTTAGTGGTCTTGAATTTTTCCCTTTTTAAACTTTCTAGTACTTCTATTTTACTCTATTTGTGGGATAGATGTATGTATGAATTTTTTTATTATATTTTTATATCTATTCATTATTTCGTGGATATTCTTGTGGGTGAATTTGTATAGGTACTATAGGATAAGGCTTCCCATATATTTGTTATGCTTAATTGGCACTGGATGCCAACCCCTAGCCTATTAGAGGTGGTCTTGGGGTAGTTTTTACTCAGTCCTCATTGTGATGAGTTGTGACTGAGTGGTATCATAGTGGGTTCCTCATTAGGACCAAAGTGTAGAGGTTTATTAGATGTGAGATTGTTTTGGGATTTATAGTGATAATGTTAAGGTGTTTCGAGTTTATCTTTCTAGAAAGAGACTACAATACTGGTGCAATGACTAACATATCCATTAATAAGGAATCTGATAAATTTATTGTTGAATTGGTACACTTAGTCACTTGTTTTTAGTAAATTTTTGTTCTTGAATCATGTAATACTGGATAGTGGGTTCCATGTCCTTATTGAGTTAGTTCCCTAGATATACTCTTTGAACATGGTTTGTCCTGATTCTATTTTAGGATTCCAACATGATAAAATCCTGATAGGGTTCCTTGGTGGGATTTTAATGAAGATCTGCATATTAATGAGGCTTCAGTGTGAGGAACTTTACAAGATGAAATATTTCTAGGTGGTCCACCAGTTGATACCCCACCTGTTGAGTATAATTTTGTGCCATAAGTTCATGCCAAGGATAAACATAGGCTGAGTGTGATGCATGATTTCTATAGTTGGATACCTCTTAGGTATTGGGGTGAACTAGAACCCTATGTATATGAGTACTATCTTGAGGAAGTCACATGCACTATTTTCCTTGTGAGGACACCTCCCAATCAGATGGCGGTCCTAGTGGTAATCTTTTTATTGGGATCAATCGGGAAATTGCAGAGTCTAGTGACACAATCCCATGATAAGATGATGCTCACCTAGATAGAGTTTGAGTAGATCTTCATGAAATTTTTCTATCCAGCCACATTGAGATTGATGCATATCCAAGAGATTATACAACTTCAATATGGTAGTTGTCCATGGAAGAGTACATAGCGAGGTTCACAGAACATTCATGATACTCCTTGGATATGATTAGATGTCTATTTTTATGGGCATGAAAATTTGACTAGGGCCTCTATAGATACATATGAGTAGGTTTGGTCTCCTTGTGAATTCCATATTTTGAAGGGGTACTAGAGAGATCTCTAGTGGTAGAGTTCTTTTTAGAGGAGGGTTATGAAGATGGTGCCAATAATAGCTATATTGTGGATGAGACATATACAGCAACTGGAGGATGGAATTTGATAGGATTATGACACATGAGGCATACCCATACCCAAAATCAAACACATGGGTATGTAGAATAGGAGTTATGATAGGGATCTAGTTAGCTGCATGAGAGGTGGTGTTTTTCTTGTGATGGATAGAAAAATCTCATGTAATATTTTTTTACATGCCATGATGCTAAGAGGGAGAAGGTCAATGGACCTCCCTATAATAAGAAGCATTTGAAGCATGGAGTTCCGTATGATGTCAGGTTTGGTGGAAGAGTATGGAGATAATAAGGAGGTGGAAGGCGATTTGATATGTTTCCACCAAAACCCCAAGGCAGTCCATGCTAGACTCAAGGAGCTGAATGATAAGTGTGAGGACAACTGTAAGCCACAATTTCCTATAACCCCAAGGATTTTAGGAGGATTATAGGTATAATCTGTGTCCTTTATAATTTTTAAATAGTATTTTTATACATTATTGTAAAGTAGTATACTCTTGGAATGTTTTTCTCATGGATTCAAGGTGATGTGGATCATCGATAGAGCCCTGCGATGGTTTCATTTAACATATCTTTAGATGCATGAGGAAGATAGATTCTTCCCCCATCGATAAGAATTTTTATGATGTGATATAAAACTATACAGGTGAGTTAGTACCACCCAAATTGGAAAATTTCAATGTGTGGTGGATAAGTTCCTTTATCCTGTGTGTTTGGGGTGGGGTTGCATGTTGGAGTGTTGGAGTAGGATCTGGAATTACTAGTGAAGCGTTTATGATCAACCCTTATAATAGAGGCTCCTATAGAGAGGATGAGGGACCAAAAATTTTGATTTATAGTGTTATATAACTATGGGAGTATATTTCCTCACATAGAACCTTTATGTAGTAGCAAACTTAGGCCCTACAATGTTTCTTTAGTGTGGATTGGTTTCCTGCCATCCATGATAAAATGTTTTCCACTAGGGTGTATGGTGGTGTACCGACTTCTGAGAAGGAGCTTTCCTCTTTTGAGGAGTTATCCCCAGCCAAGTAGGATGATATCATGTGTGGTAATATACAACCAAATTTTATCAGATGGCCGATATGGCCATTGGAGTAGTGGTGCTAAGAGATTTCAGTTCCTATGGTAGTGGTGTAGTTGGAGGTTTACTAAAGGAGGGTTTGGTAAGACTTGGTGTGTACCCTAGGCTAACCCTATGTTGTTCATTGGTACCATTTTCTTCCAAAATTCATAGTTTTATGTGAGACACTTGGGAAAAAATGGTGCTAATCAACCAAGGATAACTGAGGAATATCAGGTTACATCAGTATCAATGTCAGGTTAGTGGGGTGGAGTATCTATAGACACCATGACAAAAAATTAACAGAGTGATTGGGGTTTTCCACCAATCATAGATGAGGAGATATGTTCAGACTTCATTGTAAGATGTTGACCTGGTTTGAGCTGTATGTTGAGTGTAGTTTGGAATTTGTTGTTCCCATTAGCGTGTGATTGTAGGTAGAAAGGGAACCCTTTGATGACATGACTAGTGTGGGAGTCTCAGTGAAGATCTTAGTTTTTCCACTTATTTTTTGGATTTTGATTTTTGGGGATGAAAACCTTAATTTTGGGTGAGTTTAGAAACTATAGTTTGGACCTTGTAAGACTTTGGAATATTTTTGAAGCTAGCCACGAAGTCAGCATAGGATTCCGGGTCCTGGATAGCTGCATTATGGAGATGTTAAAAATATTAAGTATATATTATCAAGCATGCATAGTTTCTTTATAAACATTAAATAACACATGGGTGAAGTCTCAAATAAAAAACATGTGGCCACATTTGAGTTCATAATGCATGTTTTTCTCTAGGTGTGACATAAAATATTTCAATGTATGATGCTTAATTGAGGGAATGTTGGTGGGATTGTTGGTGATATTAGTTTATTAAATATACTAATATCCTCCCACACCCCCTTATAACGCACAAAAATGGGGAATGAAGAAACCCCCCTCATGTGATAGATGACTTGAGGCTGAAATGGGGAGATGAGGTTCCACCAATCCCTGTTTTTGATGCTGATCATCACCAAATCAAGATATAGTTGCTCCTGAGCATTGTTTTGGACCTGAAGCTTCGATGTTTTTCCATGAGGTTGGTGGATTTGAGTTTTAAGTCCTGGTCCCCCTTTTCATACATTTCTATGGTTTTAGAGCCATTAAATTATTTCTATGTACCTAATAGGTGTCGTTATGTGGGTTCTGGTAGAAACTAAGGTGTTTTGGGAGGCTCATAGGGAATTCCTTAACACACATTATATAGTGTAGGGGCACACACTGTGTGTTCTTCCAATTTGTGAAATATTAACTTTTGGGGACTACATGCCTTTTACCAGGGGTACATTCCATATAGTGAGCCCAGGTCATGTTTCCAAGGGACATGACCATGAATTCCATGTTTTGGGACATGGCTATATGGAAGTACATAACCCGAGGACACGAACATAGGGTACTAAACATGGGTATGGGATGAGGATAAGGTTGGGTTTCATATGAGGTGAGACATGCCATGTACTACCCGCAAATTCCATGTAAACTCACATGACCAGCCAAGCTATATAGATGCAGACACATCTGGGTGTTTATGCAGGGAAACACACTGTATGGACTGAGAACCTGCTATGTAATATTCTTAGGAATTTTTTCCTACAATATATCCTACTAAGGGACTCATATTCAGGCCTGTGATTATCCTACCCTAATTAGTTTTACACATAGAACATGATGGTATCATTTTTGGTGGATTGTGAGATATGATATGGTCTGATTTAATCATGAAGCAACCCTAGTGGCGATTGATCATGGGTAATGATCAGGGTGGAAAATAGGAGAGATGTTTGGGTAGTTACCCTTCCCCTTTACCCTGATATGCAGGGCCCCAAGACTCTTAAGGCCAGTAGAGTGGTTCTCCCTTGATATCTCAGCACATGTCCCCTAACTATGGTAGTGTCATGATGTGAGGAATGATGATCATGAAGTTACTTTTAGAGATTCTTGACTGATGCTGGAGCTTGGGAGGGTTTATCAATGAGAGTCACAAGGACTAGTACTCCCCTATTATACTAGGGTGTGGGTTTCCCTTACCTATCATACCATTGTAGTCGAACCTTTCCCAATTTGGGTGTGATTAATTTACCCACAAAGTAGTTATACGGAGGTTAGTACTTCCCTATATCACTTGGGCATGGGCCCTCTGCATCATTCATACAGTTGGAGAGGGACCTCCCATATCACATTAGAGAACAATACCTCCATACTCATTGTGATGATAGAGTTGGTACTCCCTTGAGCTTCCATGTTGAGTGTCCTCTATCCCTGGAGTTGGTACTCCCCTATCACACTAGGGCACATGTCCTCCATAAGTGATGTTCATGAAGAGTTGGTACCCCCCGGTTGTATAAGGGTGTGGGTACTATATTCTGGGGTTGATACCCTACTCTTGTGTTTGGCTGCATGTTCCCCATTATGATCATATATGTAGTGATAGAACTATCCTAGACACATGGTGCAGGTCTTCTATTTAAAGAGTGGTACTCCCCCATTTTTTAGTAGCAGTGTGGAGTGGGTCCTCTACAAGAGTAGGAGCTCCCATGACTATAGAGTGAAATTGTGAGGAGTGGGACACTCTAATTTTTATATGTGACACCTAGTTAGGATTTAGTTATCCCTCGATGTGGCGAGGTGTGTGCCTCTCTATATGGGTAATATAGAGGTTTTGTGAGATGGTTTAGAGTTATTACTCCCTTGATTGTGAGGCAGTGGTGAGTCATGGATCAATATTTACTCTATATTTAGATAGGATTCATGTAGTGTATAGTTTGGAGTATCACTCCCTCAATTGCGTGAAGTGGAAAGGGGAGGGCCTCTCCACTTGGAGTTTTTTGAGCTTGAATGAGATGCAAGACAACAATGACAGGACCTTTGGTGTTTGGTACTAGTGTCAAACCTAGAGAGCTATTCCTAATGGAGAGTGTTCTCTTAGATGGGTCATCAGAGATATATGGGTTGTTCACAATGGATTTTATCTCTTAGGAATGTGTCATCTGGGATGAATGGGATTATGCTGTGAGTTTCTACTAGACAAGCCTTACCATGGAGCCTTAAGTTGAATCTCATGGGTGGCTATGAGGTTGATACCACATGATACATGGATTATTAGAGAAGTATATCTAATTGTTTCTTGTATTATTTGTGGTTATGTCACATATCATGATTGACACACCATGTATAGTTGATATGACTTGTCATATGTTGCAGAGAAGTGGTGGAGGTGGGGTTTCTTGTTCTCTCTCACCTGGATTCCCTCTAGCTTGGGTCGATCATACTATTTACTTTTAGTTTCTCCCTTTTAGTTTATGTTTTTTGGGGTGAATATTGAGTATTGTTATACTCACCCTTGTATGGGATTTTCCCCCACATGTCGTGTATTGTGAAGATGAGAGATCTTTTAGCAGAGTCCTAAGAGGACACGAAGCAGGCAGAGATTAGTATGCTAAAAAGACTGAGGTGTTTTCTTGTTCTTAGCCAAGGATATTTCTAGTGGTTTCATTTAATAGAGGTCCCCTTTTAATGACCAGGTTGAATTATTTTTTATTTTTTGGTAGGATTTTATTTTTCCCTTTTTACACATTCTATTACTTTTATTATATTTTATTTGTGGGATAGATGTATACATACATTTTTTATTTTAGTTTTACATCTCTACACTATTTAATAGATATTATTATGAGTGTTTTTGTAAACGTAATGTACGATAAGGGCTCCCATATGTGTGTTATGACTACTTGACACTAGATTCCATACCATGGGCTATTAGAGGAGGGCCTGGGGAAGTCACTGCTTGGTCCCCATTTGGTTGGGTCGTGATATTTTAGAACAAACAAAATAAATATGGAATGGTAACTCAAAACAAAACATGGATAGTGTGTATGGAATAATCCAAAATTTAGTGAATCAATTTTTATGATACATTTTCATCTATTTCAAGGATATAAATTATTCACAAATTCCTAGCCATAATGGTGCAACAAATGGTCAAAACTTTTACAGATGGATTTTAGTTCAATATTTATGAATGTGGGTCTAGAAGAATAAGCATATATCAAATTGATAGATAGTTTTCCCATGAAGATTAGAATGATGTTTTTT
This sequence comes from Viscum album, assembly GCA_963277665.1. Lineage (NCBI taxonomy): Eukaryota > Viridiplantae > Streptophyta > Magnoliopsida > Santalales > Viscaceae > Viscum > Viscum album. Next base: position 1,882,454,230 of record OY728161.1, read on the forward strand.
GGATGAAAAGGTTCTATATGGTTTGAAGCAAGCACTGAGAGCATGGTATTCCAGACACGATCAGTTTCTCAAGAGACTCAGTTTCCAGCTTGGTGGAGTTGATTACAATCACTATTTCAATAATGATAATAATCAAAGGATGATAGTGATGTTTTATGTTTATTATATAATATTTTATTTATAAAATAATGTGTAGTGGAAAAAGTTTATAGAATGCATGAAAAGCAAGTTAAAAATTTCAATGATTGGTGATCTAACATTTTCCTTGGTTTACAGGTGATGCAAGGAAGGAATAAAACAATAATTTATCAATTCAGATATTCCTAGGATGTTATAAGAAGTTTTAGAATGGTTAATTCCAAGGATATGATGACTCTAGTGGTGACCCATATGAAACTGTCATGAAATGATAATGGAAAAGAAATTAATGTCCCAAATTATAGGTGAATCATTAGCAGTCTCTTGTACATAACTACAATAAAGTCTGATATTGATTTTTCCACATGTCAAGAGAAACAATATAAAAGTAATCCCATGTAAAGAAATTTAATTATAGTGAAAAAAAAACTTTGGTATATCAAGGGAATGGTGGACTTCAGTTTTCCATAAAATGAAAAATTTCAGATAGAGTTATTAGGTTATACAAATACAGATTAGACCGGTTTAACAGATGGTAAAAAATCAATGTCAGGTGGTTCATTATATCTTAGTGTATTGAATATTTCTTGTATTAGAAAGAAACTATATTTAATTTAATTGAGCAGCAATGATTATGAATATATTACATCCATTGAAGATTTGACACCATTATTGTAGATGAAGAAACAACTTGATGATATTGGAGTTGAAGTAAAGTCTTTGATCATATTTCATTTTGATAATTCAAGGTTTATAAATATTAGAAATAATCTTGTACATAACTCATGGATGAAATAAATTGAAATAAAGTGTTATTATATAAAGGAGAAGGTACATCATGGGCTTATCGAGTTGGAGTATTTACCCACTAAACTACTGGTCACAGAAATCCTGATGAAGGACTTACCTAAAGAAGTGTTTGAAGGAAATCAAATTTCTCATGGAGTTCAGTCGACATCCCACACTTGAATAGTTTGGATGTTGAATCCCCTCTCCCCAAGGTATTATTTGTTTTTTATATGTGCAAATATATATTCTTTACCATATTGAATACCTCCATGAAGTGACCTTTGAGTTCATTGGAAAAGGGGATAAAATTTAGTAATTGAGATAAGGGGATATGATGATAGGGGGACCAAAGATAAAGGGGGAGTTTTTAAATAGAAAAATTCTGAATACATTCATTCATAGTTTATATATCATGAAATATGGGGTTCATGATGAAAGCAGTTTATTATTTTGGGAATTATGTGATTCATTGATGATCTTTGAATGCCACATTTATTTCTCACACTAAGCATGGATCATTTTGTATTATAGTGTGTGTTGATTATATCTTTAATCGCTATCTAGAATATCAAGAAGTGAATTTTAGTAAAATTTAGAAAACCAAATTGTTTTGTCATAATATTCGAAATAGAAGAATTAAAGTGGTATCAAAAGGTACATAGTGGTCAACAAATCGAAAAAGAGATATTGTTGGGCAAAAATCCCTCAAGGTCACTCTATAATATATTTATATTGATTGTGTTTGTCAAAAAATATTATTTAAAAGGTTATTTGTGAAGTTATATCATGATTTTTGACTATGTATATTAATAATGATTCAAGATAGAGGTATGGAAGCTCTATAAGTGGTGCAGAAAATTTCATGTATAGGATGACATTTCTTCCTAGTGTTTGCAAAACTTTTTTGGTCCAAAATTTAGGAAAGGTAAAAGTTTATTGAAATATATATTTCTAAGAAAGCCTCATTATAATATGGAAAAGCAGTGGAATTCCCAAAAGTTTTAGGTTATTGAAGGTTTGGACATTATTGAAAGAATTATTTGTGAAAGAATTATGATCCATGAAGGAAATATATGGTAAGTTATGTGATTGAAAAAAGTTTCATGAAAGGAAGGTTTACTTGAAGTTTTATGAAGAAATTTACTTTCACAAAAATAATTAGGAGTTTCAAAAAAAGGATCCAGTGAGGTTGAATGTTTTGTGAAGGGGAGGTAATGTCTATAAATAGGTAGCTACCCCGTCATTTAGAGAGAGGAAGATTAACTAAAAATTTGAAGGATTTGAATTTAGTATTGAATTTATAAAAAATATTTCATTGCACAAAGGATTCATAATAACATCAGTTTTAAAAAAAAGGAAGTTTAATGATATATTATAATTTCTAGTGAATGGTTTTGAGTTTCATGAATGGAAAATTTTTATGAAGTTTTGAAATGTTTTTCAAATAATTGGCTAGTTTTGAGAAAAATAAGAAAGTGGTTTTAATAAATTCAACCTTATTTGAACCATAATTCATTTCCCTAAAATTCCATGGAAAATATGTACCCATCAAGTGAATTAATGTAAAGATTTATGATGCACCAAATTTGGTGTAACCTATACTAATTTAATTGATCAATGAAATAATATTTTTAAGGTGTAGTGGGAACACTTTTTTTGATAGAGAAGTGCAATTTTAAGTTGTGATTGGTTGTAAACTAGGAGGGTTAATGAGACCTCTCTAAACCTTGTAATAAATTTTAGATTTAGTAAATTTTGTACATAGGAACATTTCTTGTGTATGCTCCATATATGTAGCCCAATGTAGGTGAACCAAGTAAAATTTATATTTCTCAGGCATGCTTTCATTTATGAAAATACATTGCTATGGGAAAGGGATGGAATATTGTTTTGTATAATGATGAAACAAGATCCAAAGAAGAAATTGTTTTAATCTTTCATACCTTGATTCACCCCTCTCTCAGTGTATTTGACATAGTTGGGATAATAATTGGTATCAAAGTGAAATATTTAAATCGATGTTTCCCTACTATTTTTTTCATTAGAGGTTATTAATCACATATGGATTCCGATATTCTATGGGAACTATTTTCATTTGTATAATAATTAGATGAAAAAATACTTCTGATCATTAGGTATGGATATATTTTCAACTGTGATTCATTGTATTTCTTTTATTGTGGAAAGTGGTGTTTTATTAGAAGTATAATGAGGGTAATTAGATTATGGTTCCATCAGAATCAATGCATTGGGGTAGCATTATCTAATATAATCTACACTAAGGTGGTGTCATATAAGTCATCACATTCCATGTGTGAAAGGTTTATAAATATCTATGTGGGTGATTTCAAAGTTATAGAAGGTAAATTACAGATTATATAGAATAGATATGAGGTTATGAGAATTCAACCTATTAAGACTGTAGATACATTCTTTGAATGGGTGAATTTTGTTGTGGAAGACATGTGTGGTATCTGAGAAATTCTTAAACATTCAATGATTTTAAGCATATATTGAGGATAATTCCACCTTATTTAAATGAGAAATTCTATTCACTGAAATATAAATATCTAAAGGAGTTAACATTGGATATATCACACAATACTCTTATCATATACAAGATGAGAAATGATGATAATGAGTTTATAGAGAAAGTAAAGTCCAAATATGGAGTATTCAAGGTCATAAAGAATATAAATATTGAAGATGTCCAGGAAGAATACAATATGGATGAGGCCATGTCACTCATTTCTTGAAATCTTCAAAGTGGAAAAGTAAATTTCAAATTCAAACATCCAATTTCATGATTTTGGGGCAGAAAGGTTGTACATCTAGAAGAAAAGCATCCATTAAAGTTCTAATATAATGATAATACTCCCAAGAAGAAATATTTAGCTAGTGGTAGAGGTTAGAAAAATAAAAAGTGAACATTATTCAAAAGGAAGAATTTTATTTCAAATGAAAATGATTTTTTAGAAGAATCAGTGGGAGAAGATATGAATGACTGCAAGGATCAAGGTGAAAATGCTACTGTGGTAGTTGTGGGTAATTAAGAGACAAGGGAATAAAACTAAAATAATGAAGGAGAAATCAGTTAAAGGGTTTCCCTAAAGGTTAAATTAGAAGCTCATATTGGGGAGATAAATATTTTGAGATATAAAACCAAGAAAATTAATAGAGTGTTTCATAATTACCAAATCTATATATAGCATAAGGAAGAAGAAAAGTTTGAGATGAATGATGAAGTTGAAAATATATAATATAGAAATATAGAAAACTCATAGAAAGTACTTGAGTATGTTCTCATGGTAGATTAAAAGACTATGGTTATCAATAGTTTAATTAGCATAGTCAAAGATCAAGTCGAACATATCCAATAACTTTAGGAGGAAGTTTTCAGCCAACAAATAATGGAAAAAGATCAGGAGAAACTCTTGAATCCTGATATGATATCAAGAAAGCAGGTTACATAGGAGAACAAAAAATGGAAATTAGATTATGGAGGTATAGAAAAACAATTAAATTATTTTCAGGAGAATAAAATGACACATAAAAATAACATATATAGTATGAGGATTGACCTCAAATAGAAAGAAGCAATGATTAACGTCAGACCACAAGCACCTACTCCAAGGTTGATGATTGATTTGAGTATGAATTGGAATCAGAAGACTCATAGGACTAAATGGATTACCACTAATACTGCAATGGATCATAAGAATATACCTCATATCTAGTAGTATTGTTTTTTAATTATTACACACTCTCAAAATTTCTATTCCATAGCCAAGAGGTACTAATAGACACATGAGAAACAAAGGAAACCAAATAGAGTTATATATTAAAGGAATGATTTTTATGGTCACTTATTTTGGTGTGGAGGATTAGGGAATATAGAAAGATATTTATTTTCAACAATTCAGATGTGTATGCTCAAAAAACCTAAAATGACAGTAATAATTGGCTTAGGTAATCCTCAAATGGGATGAAAATTAATATTCAATTTGTATCTCTACAAGATAGAGTTGGCCCATCATACTCTAAGGAAGACCAAGAATATCATTCACCTTTATGTATGAATCCAAATATGTGGATCAAGAAGAAATGATTTGAGTAGGAATTGGTTTCATATATTTCATTCAAAGTATTAGATCACACTATATTATGGATCATTTATAGTGGATGTACCTCACATATTATAGGAAATAAGGATATGGTGATAGCATCAAGTATGAAAAGGAGGGTGCTATTAGATTCAATAATGATGAAGGCATGAATGTTACTGGTTCATAAAAGACCAAGTTTGGAAGAAAATATATAATTAATGTTGATTTCTTGGTTAGTTAAGGTCTCAGTCACATCTTTCTATGTGTCAATAAACTATGTAACTTGGGGCATGAAATAAGATTTATGAATAAGTTATGCATCATAAAGGGAATAGATAGTGTAGTTGTGTTATAGGGAAAGGTAAATAAGGGTAATCTCTACCTTATTAGAAGAGAAGAAAATATATGATTTTTTTCTATGCAAGAAGAAAATAGGTTGGGGCATAAACATCTTGGTCATCTGAGCTAACCATCCTTGGAAGATCTGGTGAAATGTGAGGTTTATTGAGTTATCCCTAAGTTATCCTGTGATCATAATAATATGTGTGATAAATTCCAACAAGGTAATATTATTCAAAATAAATATAATGTGAAAGATGAAAGGTCAATAATAATGATTGAACTGGTATATATTGATGTGTGCATACCTGTTTCACCAAAATCTATAGATGGAAAGAGAAATTATGTCCTCTGTATTGATGATTTTAGTAGGATGTAATGGGTTTCAATTACCACCCACAAGTTTGAGGTATTTGGTTTCATAACACATTATCAGAGGGAAGTTGAAAAGATGTTGGGTAAAAAAATCCAATCATTTTAAACTTATAATTGAATAATGTTTACGAGAAACCAGTTAGAGAATTATCTTAAGACACATGTGACAAGGTAACAATTTTAGAAAGTTTTAACTCCTTAAAAAATGGAGTGGCTGAGAAAAGAAAATGGATCACCAAAAAATTTGACAAAATGATTGTCATTGAGAAAGTACTTCCAGAGAAGTTTTGTAAAGATGTAGTGTTGACATAAGTCTATATTTCTTATAAAGCCTTGTTGTGTCCAAATAAATAAAACACTCTATATGAGTTATGGTATTGTAGAGACCCGAAGCTTAACGTACATGGACATTACATTACTTTTGCGGAATACTTAGTAAATAACAAAAACACACACACAAGGACTGTAATAGTTTAGTGTCTTTGGAAACTTAGAATATAATCTTCTAATCATGGTGAAAGATCTTCAACATCTCCCATAAAGATCTTCCTTTTTTTAACTAAAGCCTTTCTTTATATCCTGGGGAAAAGAAAACATAAAAGGGTGAGCTCAAATGCTCAGTAAGGGTAAACAAAAGAAATATCAATCACATCATATTCATAAGAACATAACATTTTGGAAATCTTAACCTGCAAAAGAGATCATAATATCATAACATGGGATAAATCATAGTAGTGAAATGTAATCCCAATAATCATAACTTAAAACATTAAACTTTGTGGCATACACACATAATCATAGAGAATCATTTCTTATTAGTCAAGACTCATTTCCAAGACTATCTTAGTGGACAAAGTCCATTTCTGAACTGAGTTCACTCCTCGTTTCAGTCCTGTTTCACTGAACCGGTTTAACCTGCCGTTCCAGCCATGTCTATCTCATGAGATATAAAATCTTTACCCAATGAATTGGAGGGAGATATAGGTCCCACCCATCTCATAATGATACCATTCTTATGTGTGCCACAAAATCATAAACCATACATCATAGCATAACCCATATAATAAAAATGGGAATCTTAAACATCGTGACATTATAAAACAATTCAAATAAGATAAAGGAATTCATAAAAATAATTCCATCACAACATAATAAAATCAATATAATAACAGGTATAGAAATAGAACCCTTTATTATCTTAGATGGAAAATAATTTTGATAAAACACTTGAACTCCATTCTTGAGGAAAATATCCTTTCTACATCAAAAACATTTTTCCTTTCTTAACATGTCATACAATTTTAAACTAAAAGAAGTTGATTAAAAAAAACTTGAAAACATGTAATGGAATCTTCTTAGAAATAATGTTTTAAAAATCCATTCATGCCGTATAAGTTAAAAAAACATTCTTCTCGTACTTTTGTTGGAAAAGTCAAAAAGTACCTTGTACGAAAAAAACGACAAAAGATTCCTTTCATATATTTTTCTAAAAACTCACGGAAGGGTAAAATTGGATTTAAAAAATTGTAGGTGGATGGAAATAATATTACATATTAAGGAAACATGGATGTGTATGATAAAATACACCCAAGTAAATTTCACAGTATAAACAATCACGGATAAAAACGAGATTGTGATATTTCCCTTACCTTAGGTCCGATTTGCTTCGTAAGTGTCTGAACCTCCTGTATAATGATTTAAATAATGTCATTGACTTATTACAGAATCATAATCATTGTTATTATATCATATATGGTTCACTTATGACTTTATTTCACCCGTTCTTTTGTAAATTCCATGTTAAAGCGCGTTATGGGTAAAATCGTTTTATTTGTCGTCTGTGTTTTGATTTGTAATTATTCATATGATTACTTAGATCATGATTAATTAATTCCATAATATAAAACATGATTTATTTATAATATATATTCGGAATATATATATATATAATAGATCAATAAATGGAAAGAAATACACCGTTCATGGAGACGGTAGACAGTACGTACGCATGAACGCTGTTTTCGTTTCCTTATTGAGTTGAATGGAATTAAGTATATGACATACATATATATACACATAAATCCAGTATCATTATTATGTCATATATTTCATGATTACTTATTATATATACTTTATAATCATTCATGAATGGTTAACATGGAGAATGAATTTCATCGCGTCATGGAGATGGTAGTCCGTACGTACGCACGAGCGATGATATCATTCTCATGATCATGGAATTGTATTGGAGTGTATGTATAATTATTTAATAATCAATATCACTTTAAAATAATCATACATAGTTATTATGTACACCATTATACCCATCCAAGTAAGGTGGTGGTGGAAAATAGATTACACCACGACGTGGAGACGGTATTCCGTATGTACGCACGCGCTGTCATTTCATTTTCTGTAGGATGGATAGATGGTGAAATTGGGTTATTTCATACTTATAATAACATATCAGTATATGATTGATACTGATGTTATTACTTCATAATGAAAAAACCCAATAAGAAGAAGTGGAAGAAGAAATAAAGTTGAAATAATCGGTAACGAACATTACCTCTTCTTTAAAGCGCCTCTTTGAGTCCTCCTCTTAGGGAACTAAAATTGGTCTTTGAAGAAGACCAGAACCTCTAGGATATTTATAGGGAAGTGGATAAGAGAATTTGGCAGGGGTTTTCTGAGCTTTAAGTCTCAAAGTGGTGGGAGGAAGATAGGGAGGAGGTGCCCTTTTATGAGGGAGGAGAGGGGCACCTTTGGAAAACTAAAAATATTATTTTATTATAAAGACAAATTCGGTTTTAAATAGCTCCAAATTTATTTATTTAGACACTAAGGTGGGGATGTGTCGAAATAATCTCATCCAATAGAATTTAGACAATTTTAGGTTCCTATTTTAACCTTATCATTTATAATTAACTTTAAGTTAGATAATTTTACTTTTACCGTGTCTTTTTGTGTTCTTACACTATAAGGTTAATACACTTACTATAACAAGCCAAAATAACCCCAAGTTGATTATTATTAATATATATAACCTTATCTAAATCATTTTTCAGAACCATAGATTTCTAGGAATAAAATAACAATTAATAATATAATATTTGTTTTAAAAACTATTTTATGTCAATTTTGACACTATTTAGTAATTGATTTTTGTGAAACTCATAACAGAATGATTATTTAGAAAAAGGTTAATTAAATCAATACTAACATGTCATATTAACCTATAAAATTATTGTATTTCATAAAAAGTCTCAAATTACATTTATTTGGGTATTTATAACATCAATTATGTCAATATTTCATTAATAAGATAATTACTGCATCATCATTGTGTCATAAATAAATTAACTTATTTAAAGTCTAAAAATTTCAAATAAATTATCATTATGTAGGAAATATTTTTATCTTTCTAATGAATATTTATAGTCGAATTTATCTTATGTATAACCCTATATTAAAAATTATTTTTTATTAAACTTTGATTTTAACTATTTTAACCCTTGTTTAAATAAATTAATAATAAATGTCCTAATCTAATCCAAGTGGGCCTAAATGGTAATATTTTATTCCTAAGGTTGTTTTTGGTCTAATTACACTTATCCAATAGAATTAGGACATGTTTTAGGGTAATAATAATATCATTTTTACCCTTAATTATCCTATTTAATTTTAACCGTGGTAAAAAAAAGTAAAACGTTACTATTAACCAAAAACCATTTTCATCTCATTGAACCTTATTTTACTTACTGATATCAACCGTGTCTTTCGGACTTTTGAAATTCCACTCACAGAAGAGGTAAAATTAAGTTTTATGAAAAATTTATTTTTTTTAACTACCACTTAGTGGTTTCACTATTTATCAAAAAATGAATGTTTCCAGAAAAATACCAAAAATTAGGCCTATGATATATTTGATATTATGAAATCAAAAATGATGTCTATTTTACCAAATTAAAAACATATCAGTTTCATTAATTAATTTAAAAATTAATTCTCGTCGTCAAAACAAATAGCGTGTTCTTAAGAAATAATAACTGTCAAAAGATTGACACTTGTTTATGTCTGGTTTAAATTGAAATTACATCCAATGACCAAAATTGTATTAAATTGTAAAAATATATTCTAAATATACTTTAAAACCACTAAAATTAATAATTTATCACTATAAATTATTTCTATTAAAAAGGTTGTTTTTAATTAAAATTTTGTGATTTTCACTATTCATCAGAAAATGAAAGTTATCCAAAAAGTACCAAAATTTCACCCTAAGCTAATTTCAATATTCCGAATCCAAAAATGAAGCCCATTTTGAAAGATAAAATTTATAAAATTTCAAAAAGTGGGTATTACTATTCATAACGGCTATTTTTTATAACATATCGTTGTTTAGCGAAACTCGGTATTGCGTACAACACACGCTATCATGGAAGGTCACGATTGCATGTAGTGCAATCCAAGTTAGGGAAGCGTGTTGTGAAAGATCCTTTTGGTGTAGCATTCAACACAAGACATTAATGAAATTAAAAAAGAATATTTTTCCTAAAATCTCGGGGTGTTACATTCTACCCCCCTTAAAATGAATTTCGCCCTCGAAATTCGTTGGAGTTATAAATGGTTTACTACCCAAAAGTTTCTTTAATAGAAACCCGCATCGTGAAAAGGAATACCAAAACCAATCTTTAAAAACAAAATTATGAAACGTAACGGTTACCCCAATAAACTAATCACTAGGTTTCCACATAGGTGAAAATATGGATATGGAAGAGAAATCTAACCATCATGTTCTGATGGAGAGGGGTAGAGAACATGGCTATGGAAAAGCCAGCAATCACAAAGCCATAAATTTGTGACAATATAAGGTACCATCTGATTCATCATATATAAGAGCACTAGGACAACATTTTTGGTTTTCAAGATCATTTCCCTAAAGTTGAAGAATTTTAATTAGAATAAATAGTTACTTTATTTTGGTACAATCTCACTGTTGTTCGTGTCTTGAACAATTTCAACTTCATATCTTAAAGAAATGAAGTTGAATTTGTTATTCATGAAGTGTTAGCAGATCATGTGATAGAATGACAGGTCATTCCATCTGTCTCAAACAAAAGGTTTGCAAAAGTTATTAAATATACATAAGTCGATCTATAGTGAGATTAATCATATATGGTTCCTAAAATGGACTTATACTTATTATATCATACTGCTTAATATAATAAAACTAGTTTCTAATAAACAGGGGCTTCTTGTAGTCCAGTGGTAGGCGATAAAGGCCAGTCGCACTTCGGTTGTGGGTTCGATTCCCACAGCCTTGTCTGACGGGATGGGCTGTCGCCCGTCCTGTAGGTTTTCCTTTTTCTAAAGATATATTACTATAACATCCCATCAATAATATCGAAAAAAGTTCTATCCTAACTTATGTCCAACATAATCCATTCCAATCTTCATGCTTATCTAGAATACTTCGGTCCAAGCTCATAGTATAAAGAAAATTATTACTTGAAATGTTACATAACAATCACGTGAATGCCATCATTTATCCCCCATATATCATAAGATATATGTTGTTGGTCAAATTACAAACATGTGAATACCTTAATCATGTATTCTCTTAAATAATTAATAACCATTGAACCTTAGTGAAAACATGAATGCAGTTAAAAGTTAACACTTTCCACAAACAAAAATCCTCAAAATTCTTTATACTCAAACCATGATATCACTTAGTCCTTATATCAATCATGAGCTCAAGAATACAATCAAACATCTCATTATCTTCTTATCCCTTCATTATGCGCATATCATCTTCTTACCAAAAATATCTCAATCACTTTCCATGGTTATCGGTACCATAAAATTATTGAAAACCACAATAGACCAATACATAAATATTCCAATATTCCACGATACTATATACAATATTATTTTGGAATCCCATTACATAAACACTTAATCATTCCACCACATCGTTGTCATATTCAACATCGCCAATAGTGATCGCATGTGACTTTTCTTTGTCCCTTGCCTTAAGTGGTTACTCATGTCGATCATCACTAACCCTTGGATTAGGGCATTTATTAGCATAATGCCCCATTTCTTTGCACTTCAAGCATTGAAGTGTTGGTGGTGTGTTCTATGCAGTCTTTTCTTTATTCACATCATTAGAAACTCTTTTCCATTACTTTGACACTCGACTGCTCGATGACATTCTTTTCCACACTTAAAACATTTTCTAGTCCCTTTAAGACAATCTCCACCATGGTTCTTTCCACACTTTGGGCGTAAGGAAATATTCATCTTCTTTTCACCATTATTCTGAGATTTCTCCTTGAACTCCATCTTTCGTTTCTTGTAAAAACTATGAGATGGATAAGCAACACTAACTTCCATTTCTACCTTGATATCACAACGCACAATTTCTTCATAGCTACTGAAGTCTCTTATAGCTAATGCCCTTCGAAGATTTGGTTTTAAGCCACTGAAGAATCGATCAACTTTACTTTCAGGTTGGATGATAAAGCCAGATGCATACCTTGAAAGCCTTGTAAAATTCGCTTCGTATGTACCAACAGATTCATCATCCTTTTGCTTTAGTTAAAGAAACTAATTCTCCATCTTTGTTCGAATAATACAAGGGAAGTACTTATTGAAAAATAAGTTCTTGAAATCGTCCCATTCCATGGACTCAATTTCATCTCTTGGCCTCGTATTCTTGATAAGATTCCACCATTGATCAGCATCACCTTCCAAATGATATACTGCTAAGATGACTTTATCATGTTCAGAACATTGAATAACTAAAAATATCTTTTCAGTAGTACTGATCCATTGTTCAGCAAAAGTGGATCAGAAGACCCATTGAAAGAAGGTGGAAGTTGCCTCATGAAGGAATCAATAGAATATTCTTCCCTTATCTTATCATTTGGAAGTCCAGAATTATTCATAGCTTGTGTAAGTATAACAATAAGATTTTGCACTCCATCTCCCATAACATTTTTTTTGTTCAGGAGGACAATCATTGCATTTTCCATTACATTGATCAGCATGGTTCCTTCAGGTTCCATCCATCGTCTAAAACCCAAAAAGAATAGTGTGAGAGGTAAAAATCATGCTAGGGGAAACAACATAACAATGGGGGAGTACCTTCAATATCTAACATCTTGGGTTACCGTAATTCTAGTACTATAACCTATACTTATACTTAACCTTAGGGACATCCCTAGACATACCTTAGAAATATCTCTAGGGATCTCACTAAAGTTCTCGCATCCTAGTTTCCAAAGGTTGAATAAACCTTTCCTCTGATACCAACTGTAGAGACCTGAAGCTTAACGTACATGGACATTACATTACTTTTGCAGAATACTTAGTACATAACAAAAACACACACACAAGGACCATAATAGTTTAGTGTCTTTGGAAACTCGGAATATAATCTTCTAATCATGGTGAAAGATCTTCAACATCTCCCATAAAGATCTTCCTTTTTTAACTAAAACATTTCTTTATATCCTGGGGAAAAGAAAACAAAAAAGGGTGAGCTCAAATACTCAGTAAGGGTAAACAAAAGAAATATCAATCACATCATATTCATAAGAACATAACATTTTGGAAATATTAACCTGCAAAAGATATCATAATATCATAACATGGGATAAATCATAGTAGTGAAATGTAATCCCAATAATCATAACTTAAAACATGAAACTTTGTGGCATACACACATAATCATAGAGAATCATTTCTTATTAGTCAAGACTCATTTCCAAGACTATCTTAGTGGACATTGGCCATTTCTGAACCGAGTTCACTCCTCGTTTCAGTCCTGTTTCACTGAACCGGTTTAGCCTGCTGTTCAATCCATGTCTATCTCATGAGATATAAAATCTTTACCCAATGCATTGGAGGGAGATATAGGTCCCACCCATCTCATAATGATACCATTCTTATGTGTGCCACAAAATCATAAACCATACATCATGGAATAACCCATGTAATAAAAATGGAAATTTTAAACATCGTGACATCATAAAACAATTCATATAAGATAAAGGAATTCATAAAAATAATTACATCACAACATAATTAAATCTATATAATAATAGGGATAGAAACAGAACCCTTTATTATCTTAGATTGAAAATAATTTTGATAAAACACTTGAACTCCATTCTTGAGGAAAATATCCTTTATACTTCAAAAACATTTTTCCTTTCATAAAATGTCATACAATTTTAAACTAAAAGAAGTTGATTAAAAATAAACTTGAGAACTTGTAAAGTAAGATTTTTGGAAATAATGTTTTAAAAATCCATTCATGCCGTATAAGTTAAAAAAACATTTTTCTCGTACTTTTGTCAGAAAAGTCAAAAAGTACCTTGTACGAAAAAAGGACAAAAGATGCCTTTCATATCTTTTACTAAAAACTCACCGAAGGCTAAAATTGGATTTAAACAATTTTAGGTGGATGGAAATAATATTACATATTAAGGAAACATGGATGTGTATGATAAAATACACCCCAGTAAATTTCAAAGTATAAACAATCTCAGATAAAAATGAGATTGTGATATTTCCCTTACCTTAGGTCTGATTTTCTTCGTAAGTGTCCGAAATTCCTGTATAATGATTTAAATAATGTCATTGAATTATTCCAGAATCATAATCATTGTTATGATATCATATATGGTTCACTTATGACTTTATTTCACCCGTTCTTTTGTAAATTCCATGTTAAAGAGCGTTTTGGGTAAAATCGTTTTATTTGTCGTCTGTCTTTTGACTTGTAATTATTCATATGATTACTTAGATCATGATTACTTAATTCCAGAATATAAAACATGATTTATATATAATATATATTCAGAATATATATATATATATATATATAATATATCAATAAATGGGAAGAAATACACCGTTCATGGAGACGGTAGACCATACGTACGCATGAATGCTGTTTTCGTTTCTTTATTGAGTTGAATGGAATTAAGTAGATGAAATACATATATATACACATAAATCCAGTGTCATTATTATGTCATATATTTCATGATTACTTATTATATATAATTTATAATCATTCATGAATGGTTAACGTGGAAAATGAATCTCATTGCGTCGTGGAGACGGTAGTCAGTACGTACGCACGAGCGATGATATCGTTCTCATGATCGTGGAATTGTATTGGAGGGTATATATAATTATTTCAGAATCAATATCACTTATAAATAATCATACATAGTTATTATGTACACCATTATACCCATCCAAGTAAGGTGGTGGTGGAAAATAGATTACACCACGGCGTGGAGATGGTATTCCGTACGTACGCACGCGCAGTGATTTCATTTTCTGTAGGATGGATAGATGGTGAAATAGGGTTGTTTCGTACTTATAATTACATATCAGTATATGAGGGATACTTATGTTATTACTTCATAATTAAAAAACCTAATAAGAAGAAGTGTAAGAATAAATAAAGTTGAAAGAATCGGTAACAGACATTACCTCTTCTTTCAAGCTCCTCTTTGAGTCCTCCTCTTAGGGCACTAAAATTGGTCTTTGAAGAAGACCATGACCTCTAGGATGTTTCTAGGGAAGTGGAGAAGATAATTTGTCAGGGGTTTTCTGAGCTTTAAGGCTCAAAGTGGTGTGAGGAAGAGAGGAAGGATGTGCCCTTTTATAAGGGAGGAGAGGGGAACCTTTGGAAAACTAAATATATTATTTTATTATAAAACCAAATTCGGTTTTAAATAGCTCCAAATTGATTTATTTAGAATCTAAGGTGGGGATGGGACGAAATAATCTCATCCAATAGAATTTAGACAAGTTTAGGTTCCTATTTTAACCTTATCATTTGTATTTAACTTTAAGTTAGATAATTTTACTTTTACCGTGTCTTTTTGTGTTCTTACACTATAAGGTTATTAAACTTACTATAACAAGCCAAACGAACCCCATGTTTTTTATTATTAATATATATAACCGTATCTAAGTCATTTGGCCGAACCATAGATTTTTAAGAATAAAATAACAATTAATAATATAATATTTGTTTTAAAAACTATTTTATGTCAATTTTGAAACTATTTAGTTGTTGATTTTTGTGAAAATCATAACAGATTGATTAGTTTGAAAAAAGTTAATTAAATCAATAATAACATGTCATATTAACCTAGAAAATTAGTGGAATTCATAAAAAGTCTCAAATTACATTTATTTGGGTATTTATAACATCAATTATGTCAATATTTCATTAATAAGATAATTAATGCATCATCATTGTGTCAGAAATAAATTAACTTATTTAAAGTATAAAAATTACAAATAAAATATCATTATGTAGGAAATATTTTTAGATTTATAATTAATATTTATAGTAGAATTTATCTTATGTATAACCCTATATTAAAAATTATTTTCTTATTAAACTTTGATTTTAACTATTTTAACCCTTCTTTAAATAAATTAATAATAAATGTCCGAATCTAATCCAAGTTGGCCTAAATGGTCATATTTTATTCCTAAGGTTGTTTTTGGTCGAATTACACTTATCCAATAGAATTAGGACATGTGTTAGGGTAATAATAATATCATTTTTACCCTTAATTACCCTATTTACTTTTAACCGTGGTAAAAAAAAGTAAAAAGTTACTATTCACCAAAAATTATTTTCATCTCATTGAACCACATTTTACTTACTGACATCAACCGTGTTTCTCGGATTTTTGAAATTCCACTCACAGAAGCGGTAAAATTAAGTTTTTTGAAAAATTCATTTTTTTAACCACCACTTAGTGGTTTCACTATTCATCAAAAAATGAAATTTTCCAGAAAAATACCAAAAATTAGGCCTAAGATATATTTGATATTATGAACTCAAAAATGATGTCTATTTTACCAAATTAAAAACATATCAGTTTCATTAATTAATTTAAAAATTAATTCCCATCGTCCAAACAAATAGCGTGTTCTTAAGAGATAATAACTATCAAAAGATTGACACTTGTTTATGTCTGGTTTAAATGTGAAATTACATCCAATGACCAAAATTGTATTAAATTGTAAAAATTTATTCTAAATATACTTTAAAACCACTCAAATTAATAATTTATCACTATTAATTATTTCGATTAAAAAGGTTGTTTTTAATTAAAATTTAGTGATTTTCTCTATTCATCAGAAAATGAAAGTTATCCGAAAAGTACCAAAATTTCACCCTAAGATAATTTTGATATTACGAATCCAAAAATGAAGTCCATTTTGAAAGATAAAATTTATAAAATTTCAAAAAGTGAGTATTACTATTCATAACGACTAGTTTTTATAACATATCGTTGTTTAGCGAAACTCGGTATTGCGTACAACACACGCTATCGTGGAAGGTCGCGATTGCATGTAGTGCAAGAAAAGTCAGGGATGCATGTTTTGCAAGCTCCTTTTGGTGTAGCGTTCAACACAAGACATTAATGAAATTAAAAAGAATATTTTTCATAAAATCTCGGGGTGTTACAGGTATAGAGAGAATCCAACATTGAAGTACTTTTGATTCTTCAGAAGTAGGTGTTTCATTATCAATAAGAAGAAACATAGGATTTTTTAATCCCATGGATATCAGTTGATATTCAATAGCTAACTAGGAAAAACAAAATCATTAATATTTTAACACATGGTTGGGGAAAGTTGTTGAAAGTAATGATGTTACTGTTATAGAAAATGAATATAATTTTTAGAAATATAGTAAATAGTTTCATGATGTTAGGGATGAGAATGAAATAAAATCAAGGGTAAAATAAGTAGAAAATTCTAATTTAGAAGAAGATATGAATGGAGATCACAATGATTTCAAATATGTATATACACAAAATCTGAATAGTCGAGTTGAAATTTATAGGAAAAGAATCATCCATGATAAAGTATCTATAATTAAAACATGGGAAATGTAGTCTTTATTGAATACATCCTTCTTATCTCAGGTAGATCCTAAATGTTGTAAATAAGTAGATGGACATGAGAGCTGGGTTCTAGATATGAATGAATATCTTAACCAAATTTAGAGTAATAAGACACATGATATTGTTTGGAGGCTAGTAGATAATAATGTCATTAATACTAAATGGGCCTTCTAGAAAAAACTAAATGAAAATAGCATAATAATTTGAAAAAAAGAATGGTTAGTGTGTAATTGAAACTCCCAAATCAAGGAAATCAATTTTTATGAGATATTTGAAGTTGTTTCAATGATGGAAAGTATTCACCTATTCTTAGCTATAATTATGAAACAAAATTTCATTTTTTCTAGATGGATGTAATGTTAGAATTTCTGAATGGGGATCTAGAAGAAGAAATTTACATCGAAGAAACCGATGGTTTTCTTATCCAGGAAGATGAAAAAAAAATATTTCATCTAAATAAGGCACTATATGGGTTGAAAAATTCACTAAGAGAGTGGTATTTAAGACTCTATGAGTTGAAGAGACATGGTTTTTAGCATGGTGGAGTTAATTAAAATATATATTTTAATAATGAGAGTGATCAAAGGATGATGGTGTTAGTTTATGTCAATGAAATAATCCTTTGTATATTAGATGAATCATAGTGCAAAACATTCATATATTTTATGAAATTTGAGTTTGAAATGTCAAGGATTGGTGATTTAACATTTTTTCTGGGTTTATAAGTGATGCAAGGAATGAAAAATTCATTTGTCAATAAAAATATTCCAAGGATGTTCTCAAAAAATTCAGAATAGATAATTCAAAGGAGATGACAACTCCGGTGGTAACCCTAATGAAATTGTCATGAGACGATGAAGGAAAATTTTTTAAGGTCACAAAATATATGAAGATCATTGGAAGTCTATTGTATGTAAAAATGACATGACCCAATACTGTTTTTACCACATACCAAGCAGAGTAGTATCAAAGTAATCCCATGTAATTGAACTTTCATTTAGTAATAAGCATACTTCAGTAAACCAAGGGAACGATGTATTGAGGTTTGATGTACAATGATAAATATCATCTAGAGTTACTGGGTTATAGAAATACATATTGATCTAGTTTATCAAATGATTGAAAATGAATTTCAATTGGTTTTCTTTATCTTAGTTAATTGTGTATTTATTATCCAAGAAAGAAACAAGATTCAATTTAATTGATAACCATATATTCTAAATATATTATAGCCACTCAAGATTCCACACAGTTATTTAGGATGAAGTAATAGCTTGAAGATATTGGATTTTAACTCAAGTCTTCAATTAGAATTCATTATAGTAATTTAAGTGCCCTAAGTTTTAGCAAAATCATATCCATCTCTCAAGGATGTAACACATTTAAATCAAGTATCATTTTATAAAGGAGAAAGGGGATCATGGAATTATGAAGATGGATTATGTTCCTACTAACCTATAGGTTGTAGACACCCTAATGAAGGCCTTAACTAAATAAATGTATGAATGATATCAGATTTATCTTGGATTTCAGTAAAATTCCCACACTTGACCATTTGGATGTGGGACCCCCTATCCCTGAGGTATGGTGTTTTTTTCTCTATTTGATGATATGTATTATTTACCATCATTCAAACCTCCAAGAAGTGACCTTTATATTCATTTCAAATGAGTAAAATATGTATTAATCGATATATGGAGAGAATTTGATAGGGGGAGCAACAATAAATGGGATGTTTTTAAATCTGACAATGCTGAAGATGTCCAATCATAACTTATATATCATGTCAGAAGGGGTTCATGATGAAATAGGTTGTCTGTATTTAAAATAAAGGGTTTTATTATTGAACTATTTATGATACTCTTATTTCACACACAAAGCATATCTCATATGTTCTTAGAGTGTGTGTTTAGTAAATATTTGATCTTTATAGAGAATCACAAGAAGTAAATTTTTGTATAATATTGAAGAGAACAATGTGTTTTTTTCATATTTGAAATAAATTCTATAAATTTGTATAAATATGTGTGAAGCTATTAACAAACCCAAATGGGTTATTGTTAGGAAAAAATCAATCAAGTTAACTTTGTTATGTTTTTGGGTTGATTTTGTTTATTAACAAAGAAGGACGATAAGGTCATTTTTGGATTTTTAGTATGATTATTGACTAGGTATGTTGATAATTCTTCAAGATAGAGTCATAAAAGCTCTATAAGTGGTATAAAAAATTACATGTATAGGTTGCTGTTATTTCCCAGTGTTTTCTAGATTTTTGATGTCCAAAATTTGGAAGAATATACAAGTTTCATGAAAGATAGATTTCTTGGAATACCTCATGAAATTATGGAAAAGTCATGAAATTCTTAAAAGTTTAGTTTCATGAACGTTTGTACATTCAAGAAATAATATTTTATAAAATAATTATAATTTTTGAAGGAAAACGGTGGTAAATTACGCTATTATAAAAAGTTTCATGAATGGAAAATTTCCCTAATGTTTCAAAAATAATGGGAGTTTCATAAATAATAATGAAGAGTTTTTAAAAAAAGTTCTAGAAATATTGAAATTTTTACTAAGGGGAGACAATTTTTATAAATAAATAGCTACCCCTACATTTAGAGAGAGAAATCCTAAACAAAAATCTAAAGGCTCTGAATTCATGAAGAAATTTTGTGAATGATTTCCTTTCTTGAAGGATTCATGAGGATGTAAAATTCATGGATGAAGTATGTTTCATGAAATATTAGAATGTTTAGTGAATGGTTGTGAGTTTCTTCAATGGAAAATTTTTAGGAATGTTTGAAAAGTTTTTTGAATAGTTGGGTTGTTTCATGAAAGTTAAGAAAGGGGTTTCGCAAGGGTGAACCTTACACGAACCATAAAGGATTTACCAGTAATTACTTCGTAAAGAGGTATTCATCATGTAAATAAAATTCAAGCTTTATTATGCACCAATTTTGGTTTAAACTATATTGATTCAAGTGATCAATGAAATAATATTCTAAATTAGTAGTGAGAACACTTTAGTTTAGAGAGCAATGATATTTCATATCTTGATTAGTTGTAAACCAAGAGGAATAATGATTCCATTATAAACCATGTAATTATAGTATACTTTATTGGATTTGGTACATAGGAACATTAACTTTTTATGGCCCTTGTATGTATCCCAGTGTAGGTGAACCATGTAAACTTTTTTTTGCTTCATGCATGATTTCATTTATGCACATACATTTCTATGGTAAAGGGAGAGAAGAAAATTTTCTTAATGATGAAACAAGATCCATATGGGTAGTTGTTTTAATCTTTTATACCCTGATTCACCTCTCTTATGGTAATTAACCTAGCTGGGATAATAATTGGTATCAAAGAGAATAGTTAAATTTAGCATTTCTCTCTCAATTGTTTCAATGGTGGTTGTTAATGACAAAGGGATTCTTATTTTATATGGAAACTATTTTTAGTTTTGGAAGAATTAGATGCATAACTACTTCTGGTCATTAGGTATGGATGTCTTTACTACTATAATGCGTGATATTTCTATCACCGTGGAAATTGAAGCTTTATTAGAAGAAGAACAAAGGGAATTGGATACTGATTTCGTAAGAATCAATTCACTAGGTTGAAAATTCTACAATTCAATATACATGATGGTGATGTCATGTAAGTCATCACATTACATGTGTTAAATTTTTCTAAATATCTATGATGGTGATTCAGAAGTCAGATAATTTAAATTATAGGGTTTTTGGAACACATCTGAGGCCCTGAAAATGCATCCTAATGAGTCCATAGATTCATTATTTGACCATGTGAATGTTTTTATGGAAGACATGCATGGTCTTTGAGAAATTCCTAAAGATGTAAAGATCATCAATCACATATTGAGAAGATTTTCACATCAATTCAATCAGAAATTAATTGTACAAGAAGATAAAGATCCAAGGGATCCAATATTTGATATCTTTCACATTAATCTTATAGCATACGAGATGAGAAATAATGATAGTGATTCTATGGAAAAAGGGAAGTCCAAAGAGGTGGAATTCAAGGACATAAAGAAGCTCACTATTGAAGATGTTCGGCAAGAAGATAATGTGGATGAGTTCATTTTATTCCTTTCCTTAAATCATCAAAGAGAAAAAAGATCAATGGGAAACTTCCACTCACATGCTTTTGATCCTAAAAGATTGGATATCTAGTAGCAAAGTGTCCAATGAAATTTCAAGATGATGATAATGATGATGATGAAAATCCTAAGAATAATTCTTTAGCTATTGTGATAGGAAGGGAAAATAATAAGTGAAATTTATTAAAAAAGAATAATTATATTTCATAATAAATGTATATTTAGAATAATTGGATGAAAAAGAGAAGGAATATTAAAAGTATCATAGAGAAAATGATATGGTGGCGGTTCTGGGTAATTCCCAGAAAAAGGAAGAAAGTAAAAATAATAAAGGTGAAATCAAAGGAATAGTTGACCAATAGTTTGAATTAGAATATTCTCTTAAGGAGATAGATGTTTAGAGTTCCAAAAAAGAAAGTGAATCGAGTGGTTAATGATGTCAAACACTGTATACAATAGTATGAAGAAGAAAATTTGACGACAATGTATGAAATTGAAAATCTCACATATAAAAATCTAGGAAACTCAGAGAAAGTCATTGAGTACATGCTCATGTTAGAAGAATAGACCAGGGTTATCGATAGATTAATTAACATAGTAAAAGACCAAGTCAAGCATATCAAATAACACGAGGAGGAAGTTTTTGCCCGACTAAGAAAGGTAAAATATTTGGAGAGTCTTTTAACTCACGATATGATATTTGGAAATAAGGTTACATAAGATACATAAAAAGGGAAATAAGATTATAAAGGTCGAGAAAAATAGTTAAATGAATGTCATGAGAAGAAAATTAAACATCAAAATAACATAGATGGTATGATAATTGACCGCTAATAGATAGAAGCAATGATTGATGTAAGACCACAAGCACCTTCTTTGAGGATGAATATTGATTTGAGTAGGAATAAGGATGCAAAGACTCTTAGAACCCATGTAAAATCCAACAACACAACAATGATGAACATGAATAAACCTCATATTAGTTTTTTATTCTTATGCAAAGATGAGAAACTCTCAAAATATCTATTCCATATTCAAGAGGTACTGACCATAACAAGAGAAACAAAGGCAGAAAAATAGAGTTAAATATTCAAGGAATGATTTTAATGGTCACTATTTTTGGTGTGGAGGATTAGGGAACACATCTAAATATTTGTCTTTAATAATGTAGAGGTTTATGCTGAAATAGACATAAAATGGTAGTAAGTGGTAGCTTAAGGAAACATCAAATTATCTTAAAATACAAAATCAATTTTTTCTCAGTAAGATAAATTTGACCCATAATACTCTAATTAATATCATCCAACTTATAGTATGAATTTAATGATATGGATCAAAAATAAAAGATCCGAGCAGACATTGGTTGAAAATATTTCCCTCAAAGCATCAGATTATATTGGAATATGAATCATTAATAGTGGATTCACCTCACATTTTATAGGAAATATGTATTTTGTGATAAAACTCAAGTATGAAATGAAAGGTGTTGTCAAATTAAACAGTAATGAATTCTTAAAGAGTATTGGTTCTCGAAAATCTATGTTTGGTGGAAAATAAATGAGGTATGATGATTTCTTGGGTGTTAAATATTTCATTCACAACTTGTTATGTTCTAGTGAACTATGTGACATGAGGTATTCTATAATATTTACTAAGAAGTTATGCATCATCTAGGGAAAATATGATGTTGTTGTGTTGCTGGGAAAGTACGAGAAGGGAATCTCAACCTTGTGAGTAGAGAAGACGAAAAATTATTTCTATTCAAGGAATAAGAAAATAGGTTGTGGTATAAATATATTAGTCATCTGATCCCACTATCCTTGGAATATTTGGTGAAATGTGATATTGATTGAGGTCTCCCAAGGTTATAATGTGATCTTACTCATACATTCAATGCTTTCCAAAAATTTAAGATCCATCAAAATTCATACAAGGAGAAAGAGTAAAGGTCAAAAAGAGTTCTTGAGTTTGAGAATATTAATGTGTATGGACATATTTCAAGAAATTATATTGATGTGAAGAGATAATATTTCATGTTCATTGATGATTTTAATAGTATGGAATGGGTTTCAATAATCACGCACATTTTTGAGGTGTTAAGTTTCATAAAAAATTAATCAAAGGGAAGTTGAAATGATACTAGGTAAAAAAATATAAATATTTTGAACTGATAATGGAATTAAGTTTAAAACAAACTAAGTGAAGGATTATCTAAAGAATCATCTGATAAGGCACCATGTTTTTGGAGTAAGAACTTCTCAACAAAATGGAGTGGTTGAGAGAAGAAACTGGATTGTTAACAATATATATAGAATTATTCTCATTAAGAAAGTCCTTCTAGAGAAATTTTGGAAAGAATTAGTATTAACATCAATAAATATTTCTAAAATATCCTTGTTGTTTCCACATTAAGAAAAGAATCTCTACAAGTTGTGGTATGGAAAGAATCCAATATTAAAGTACTTTCAAGTCTTCAGAAGTGCTTTATTCCTAGTGAGGATAAACATTGTAAGTTTTAATCTCATGGAGATGGGGGGATATTAGTTGGCTACATAGGTAAAATAAAAGCATATAAATTCTCTAAAAAGAGGGTGGGAAAGTGGTTTAAATAAATGATGTCACTATGATAAAAATTGAATAGAATGTTCAACATGATAATAAAATATTTTCTGATGATAGTGATGAAGAGTAAATCAACTTAGAAGAGTAGAAGTATCAAATTATAATTATAAAGAAGATACTAATGAAAATCACAATGAAGTCAAATTAATATCTAAATAGAATTTGACTAGTCAAGCTGAAATTGATAGGAAAAATATCATCAGTGATCAAGAAACACCAGTTCAAATATGGAGAATGTAGTCTTTATTGCAATAATCTTTCTCATCTCAAGTAAAGATAGGAGTTTTAAAGAAGAATCTATATATGAGGGATGGGTTCTCGCTATGAATGATGAACATGACCAAATTGAGACGAATCAAACATGGATGATTGTTTCAACTCCAGCAAAATAATAATTTCATTGAGACTAAATGGGAATTTCTGAACAAAATAATTTAAGATGACATAGTAATTTAAAAAAACATCGATAGTGTGTAAGGGATACTCCCAAAAAAGGGAATCTATCTTTATGAGACATTTGTATATATTTCAAGTCTGGAAACTATTATTGTATTCTTATTCATAGCAGTGTAATAGATGTTCAATTTTTTTATATGGATATCAAGTAATAATTTATAAATAGGGTTTTAGAAGAAGAAGTGTACATAAAAAAACTAGAAGGTTTTCTTGTCCATAAAGATGATAAAAAAGTTTTTTGGATGAAGAAGGATCTATATGGGTTGAATCATGCACCAAGATCATAGTATTCAAGACTTGATTAGTTTTTAAGTGACTTGGTTTTGAACATGGTGGATTTGATTACAATATTTATTTCAAAAATGAGTGTTATCATAGGATGATGGTACTGGTGTTTTTTAATGATATAATAATTGATTGATCAGATGAACTGTAGTGAAAAAAGTTGCATAATTCAGGAAAAGTGAGTTTGGTGAACTACCATTTTTATTGGTTTATAGGTGATGCAAGGAAGGAATTACACCTTCATTTATAAATCAAAATATCTCAAAAAAGATATAATAAGATTTAGAATGGATAATTCCAAGGAGATTATGACTGTTGTGGTGACCAATATGAAACAATCATGATTTGATGATGTAAAAATTGTTAATGTCACATAATACATATAAATTATTGGTAGTATATTATATTTAATAGTGATACGACTCGATATTGTTTTTCTGACATCCCAAGTGTCATGATATGAAATTAATCCCAAGTAATTCAACATACATACAATGAATATAATACTTTTATAGATCAAGGGCATGGTGGATTTCAGTTTACAATATAATTACAAATCTCAGTAATAGTTATTAAGTTATAAAAATTCATATTTGGTTAGTTCAATAGATGATATAAAATAAATGTCAGGTGGTTCATTATTTATTATAAGATTGTGTATTTATTTTGTCAGAAATAAAAAATATTTCATTTCATTGGGCACCATAGATTATGAATATATTATGGCCACTCAATATTTTATGCAGTTGTTGTGGAAAAAGAAAAAACTTGAAGATATGAACGTTTAAGTGAAGTCTCCGATCAGAATCCATTGAGATAATTCTAGTGATATAAACCTAAGAAAAAATATTGTCCATCACTCATGTATGAAGCACATTGAAATCAAATATCATTTTATAAACAAGAAGGAGGATCATGGGATTATGAAGTTGGAGTATTTTCCTACTGAACTATAGGTTACATATATCTTGATGAAGTATTTTCCTGAAGAAATATTTTAATTACATTGACTTGCTCTTAGAGTTTAGTCAAATTACCACACTTGAGTAGTATGGATTTGGGACTCCCTCTCCCTATGGTATAGTGATTTTTCTCTATATACTGATATGTGATTTTTACCATGTTACAGACCTCCAAGAAGTAACCTTTGGACTCATTGAAAAATGGAGAGGAAATGTAGTAATCAAGATAATGGAAGAAGCTGATAGGAGAATATCAATAAAGAGGGTGTTTTTAAATATGATTATGGGGAATATTTTCAATCAAAATTCATATATCATGACTTATAGGGTTCATGATGAAGTAGTTTCCTATTTCAGGAATGAAGTGATTCATTGATGAACTATTCATGCTACTCTTGTTTCTCATGCTGAGAATGGCTCATGCAGGATTAGATTGTGTGTTGAGTAAATCCTTGATCACTATCTAGATTCAAAACTAGTGAATTTTGGTAGATTATTGAAGAACACAACATTTAGTCAGTATATTGGAAACATAATCTTTAAAGTGGTATATAAAGGTATAGAGTTGTCAAAAAACCTAAAGGGATATATTTTTGGGAAAAATCACTCAAGGTATCTTTGCAAAGTTTTTTGGTTGATTGTGCTTGTTGAAAAAGAAGTTTAATAAGGTTATTTTTGGAGTTCTAGCACAATTTTTGACCAAGTATAATGAGAAAGCATCAATACAAAGGTATGAAAGCTCTAGAAGTGGTCTATAAAATTGTGTGTACAAAGCAGTAACATTTCCCAATGTTTGCCAAATTTTTGGGGTCCAAAATTTGGCGGGAGATACAAGTTTCAATAATTGTAGATTTATAGGAATTCCTTATGAAAATATGTAATATGAATGGAATTCATGAAATTTTTGTGTAGTGAATGTTTAGACATTCATGAAAAAATTTCTGGAAAATTAATGATGATCCATGAAGGAAAAAAGGTGATACATTAGCTAATTATGATAATTTTTTAGAATGGAAAATTTATCTGAAGTTTTAAGAAGAATTGGAGTTTCAAGAAAAATAATGAAGATTTTTTCAAAAAGGTACTATAAATCTTCAAAGTTACATGAAGGTGTGGAAAAATCATTAAATAGATAGATACCCTCATCATTTAGAGAGATGAAGACTAAAGGAAAATATAAAGGCTTTGAATTCACAAAAGGAATTTCAAAAAATATTTCCTTGCAAGATGGTTTAATAATGACACTAGTTTCATGAAGGAAGGAATTTTCAAGAAATATTATAATGTTTATCAAATGGTTGTGAGTTTTGTGGAAGGAAATTATTCATGAAGGTTTTAAAAATGTTGTTAATAATTTCATGGTTTCGTGAAAGTTGAGAAAGGGGTTTTGCGAAAGTCAACCTTATGCGAACCATAATGGATTTCCTAGAAATTATTTTGTAATAAGTTATTCATCACATGAATGAAATTAGAGATTCATGATTCCACAAATGAGGTGTAAACAATATTGATATAAGTGATAAATAAAAGAATATTATGAAGGAATAGTGATCACACTTCAGTTTAGAGAGTAGTGAGATTTCAAATTGTGATTGGTTGTAAACTTGGAGGGATAATTAGTCAACTTAGAACCATATAATAAAAGTTCACTTTAGTGTATTTGGTACATAGGAACATTTCATGTGTATTATCATTTGATGTCTCCTAGTGTAGGTAAAACAAATAAAATTTTATGTCTCATTTATTCTTTCATTTCTACACATACATTGCTATGAGAATGGAAGATAAGACACTTTAGTGAAAAAAGATCTAAAGTGGAAGTTGTATTAATCTATCATACATCAATTCACCCCCTCTATCATAGTATTTAACCTGGTTGGGATATCATTAATGCTATTTCTTATTTTCTAAAAAACATTCCCTTTGTATCTAAATTTTTTTCTTAACTATATCAATATCATTTGACATATATTATTACTGATAAAGAGAATTACTCAAATGATACCATCCACCTTCTTTCATTATATTAATTACTGAATGCTCTTTCCTATCATAGGAGTGATCCATCACTTCACTGGTATTTCCTAGTCATTGAATGTTTACAAATATGATCTTTCATCCAATTCCTTAATGAATACCCTATATTTCATTCCTTCTTTTGAAGAGTTTTTACTTAGATATCCATATATTGATTGGTTTGGGAAATTATTGACTAAACCATGCCTCCTTATCAATTTTTTTGTAAACACCATCTATTATATTACCTCAATTGATGTATATTTACCTAGAATGTTACATGATTTAATTGGATACCCATTTAATTTTAATGTATTTATCATGATTATTGATTAAACTTTGAATGTTTTCGTCATATAATTCTATTTAAAAAAGGGCATGAAACTTGTTCTCTTTCCATGAGATCTTTATATGATGACTTGAAATTTCATGAAACCCATTTTCTTTCTATGGGTTATTTTATGATATAATTATTGTTTTCAAGTGGAACATAAATGTATGGATTATGATATGGGTGGGACCTATATATCCCTCCAATGTATTGAGTAAAGGTTTATATCTCATAAGATATAAAAATTATGTAAATAGGTTAGCAGGTAACAAGGTTCAAATGTGGTGATTATTAAGGTGGTTAGCTCTACTCACAATTTTATGTGTGAATGCATTGACAGGTATCTAGGTTAACAAATATAAGGAGTACACAGTTTATGATCATTCTAATTTCATTCCTATGTTCCATGGATCATGATTTAGGATTGAAGTTTTGTTTTCTTATTCCAAGGTAATTTTTTACCATTTTATGTTATATGTATAAATTTTATGCTTATGGAAAACTCTTATTGATTCATGTTCATTTTTTTAATTACATAATTCTTCTCATTCATGTATTCAAACATATTTATGATCTAACCATCAATTCTGTTTATGTGTCATCATTTATTTATCATTTAAGCTCACTCTTTTCCTATGGTTTCTTCTCCCTAGGTTATAAAGATGATAATTTCTTATGGAATTCCTATAACAGGGTTTAGACTATGAAAAAATGTTCACAGTGTTGTAATAATTTTTTTAGGCTTCTAGACTCCAAAGGCACTAAACCATTACTTTTTTAGGGTTTTGAGAATATTATATAATGTTATATATTAGTTGTGAAATATTTATCTAAAATAACTTTTTTTAGCTTGGATTTTTAAACATACAAGGACAACCAACCACCCTATGTCCCTAAAAAACCACCCTCACCATCAAGGTGTCCACCAAGTACCCAATACAAGAACACCGAGTACCCGATAATTTCTTCTTTATGAAAGAAGTCCCAATACAAGATTCATTATCTCAAAACAGACCGATGAGACCCTAAAAAACATAAAATAGTTAAAAATCATTAAAATACAAAAAGATTGGTTAAAATTTGATTGAAAACACGCCTTAAAAAATATATGTTGTTATAACCTCCTCACTGTAGGGAATCACGTCCTAGAGACGCATCATCAAGACACAATGTTAAAACATTTTGGATACTATGTCTACATATCATACTATTACTCCCAAGTATCCACATGAATATGAATATTCTATCACTACACAAATACTAGATATATTTTTTCCAATGAAATATCTTCTCACTCTGATTTACTATAAAAACTAGCCATTCCTTGAATGACACATTTGTTTGTAGCTTGACATCATCAATTCTGATCACATGATAAGGATTAGGGTGGAATATCAAGAGCTAAGAAATATGAAACATATCATTCATATAATACAAACTCTTTCAAAGTACTAATAAGTATTCCAAAATATCAGAATTCTTGAAAACCTCAAACAGACCACATATATAGGTGATAATTTTACCAGTCTCTAAATACAACAATGTCTTAAAAAATGAAACAACCTAAATGAAGCCTTGTTTCCCAAAAAAAAATATAGAGTATGAAGTTTCATATTAGTATAATATCAATTCCTACTATAAGTGGTCTTCAATAACTTTGTGATAAAAAATATCTGCTCTAGTGTCTCCAAAATGAGACTTGGAGTGAAAATTGATGAATCCCTTGCCTCTGACCAACACAAAGGTAACTATCCTAGCCTACCATACAAGGCCTCAAAGATATCCATATAAATATGTTCTTGATAAATGTTATTATAGGAGAAATCATCAAGCATGATACGAATCTACCAAAAACTAATAATACATACACTCAAAGCGTGTTCTCCAAAATCAATATAGTATGTTTAGATTGACAATTAATCTATGGATGGTATGTTGTTCTCAGATGAACCTAAGTATTAAACACCTTATGTATAAATTTATATAAGTCAGGTGTGATTCATGAATCCAAATCTAAAATGATACTCCTTGGTATAACTTGAAGATGTACTATCTCCCAAATGTAAAATATTCTCAGTTCATCAATAGATTTGATCTCCCTGATTGGTAGGAAATGAATTACCTTTAAATATTGGTCAATAATATCCCATAAGACATCACTTCATGAGAGAACCTCGATAACCCAATTAAAAAAAATCCAAATTTACATCTTACCATTTCTAATTAGGAATTAGAAATGATTGAAGAGGTCTTACATGCCTCGGATACTCAAACATTACCTGTTGAAAAGTGTAGCATCAGGAAATAAACCTTACAAAATAACTATTTATCTTGAGCCACTAGTAATGAAAATGCATATCATGATTTATCTCTATAATCCCTAAGTGAATATCCAATCTCAATGCATGTGAAATAAGAATCAACTTCCTATATTTTTTTAAGGTACAGAACTTAGCCTCATAGATACAAGAGCTATTTATCATCTTAGGACCAAACAAGTGGTGTATACTAACCATATATACTATACCTCATAATTCTATAGTCTAAGTCTGATAGATAACTCTCTGTCACCCTCTCAAGGAGTGAATATTTAAAAAGAAAAGACTAAAGGGTTACTCTACCATGATACTCTTGAGCTTTGAGATACATCTCAGTGAAGAGGCTCAATAATTGCCAGTCACTATGAGTCTCATGGATCACCTACACCTGGGTCTTTCTACTTAGTGCATCATCCAAAAAAATCCCTTTTATAGGGCTATATACCATATCGAAGTTAAAAAAATGAAGGTACTCAATTCACCTTCTCTATAGATGGTTCATGTAACTATGGGAAAAGATATACCCATGGATCATATGGTCAATATACACCACAAACCTCTCACCCATAAGATAGTGATGCTAATATCATAGTTCATGCACAATTTATACTAGGTATAAATCATGATTTGGATAATTATACTCATGTATCCTCATATACCTGGATCCATAGGAAAATACATTCCTACCCTATAACTGAAATACCCACAGACCAACCCCTGATGCATTAAAACAGAGTGTTTACTCATTAATTAGCTCAAGTAAGTTTAAGATCAATATAAATGTCAAACTTCCCTTTATCTTCTAGAACATACTTTTAGTTGGACCATAACACCTAAAATTTAACCCTATCTTATCCAGGGACTTCATCAAGGATGTAATTTGGAATAATTACTGAATAAATATCTTGTAGTAGCCAACCAATCATAATAATATATAGATCTTGAAAAAATTCTGAGTCCACACCCAATAAAATACAAACTTTACCTTCTCTATGTCCATTGGTATGCTGACCTCTAATGTAACATTCCTAAAGAAGAAAGAAATACTAATCTAGAACCAACACTTTGACAGTTTGGTATATAATAGATGCACCCTATGTGTACAAAAAATTATCTCCAAATACCAAGCATGATACTCCATTGAAAATTAGTATACTAGGGTATCATATAAAAATACTACCATAAACAAATCCAATTATGGATGTAAGACCCAATTCATTTTGGGTATAAACACTAAAATGTCAAGTAGATCTTAGATAACCACTATCTACCTTCAGCTGGTTGAATGGGTCATCAACATAAGGACAAGGATACCAGTTCTATACCTTCACCTGGTTCAACTTCAAATAATCCAAACATAATAAAAAAGAACCATATTCCTTCATAGTGAACAAAATACGATCACATTAAGGGGATGCGATCATGTGAATGTATCCTTCACCTCAAGGTCATCTAGTTGAACCATCATCTCTATAAGATCTATAGGAGTCATCCCATGAAGAAGAATAAATATAGTCTCCATACTAAAAAAACAGTAATCATAAAATTTATCTCTAACTTGGGTAGAACCCCCAGGAATACCATAAGAAATATATCCTAAAATTGGTTGAAAAATGGAGGAATGTCCATATGACATGTCTCTTTATCATCCATAAAAACACCAGATAACTAGGTTGAAATAATCCCTAGATTATAAGGTTAGGTTTTGAATGGTATGCCTACAAATACCATTCATTAACATAGGTATATTAGACACCCTTAACAGATGTGAAGGATACATGTCAGTGGTAGTAGTCTATGTGTGATTCATACTAAGTAAACCAATCCATAACTAGGATCACATGACACTACACATCTCTTTCCATGAAAAATTTCAATGATTCCTATAACCCCTAATAATTATAACACACACTATAAATATTAATACACCCTTAGATCAGACCCTACAGTTGAAAAGATGATATTACCCTATATAGATACTCTATAACCATGCCTATATCCTAAGAAAACTAGGAAGCTACAAATGAATAAAAACCAGCTGTATCAAATAATGAAGATATAAGGGTTGATGCCACTAATATTGTACATTGATTATCTTATGGACTATCATCATGGTTTATAATTTTCAACTCAATAGAATGAATATGTACTTGCACTAAGCCTCTATATCCCTAGATACTCTAAGGAGAACTATTCCACTCACCCTACTACCCATGGGCACCACATCTACCTCCATACCCAGATTAGCTAGAATAAATCCAACTACCATCATAAAGTACAATATCAGATCCAATTATTGATCCCTTTCTTGGTTATCACCATCACCCCTAGTTGGTTAAGAAGATATCTAACAGAAGTGATGTAGATTCTCTATTTTCCCACAAGAATGAAAATCCACTATAATTTGGTGGCTTTGTGATTAGATAGGCCCCAAACTACCACAATGATAACATACTAAAGGATTACACATATATTGGGATGAATAAGACCCAGTACCATGACCAACCTTCCCATCAGCACTCCATTTTGAATCACCAAAACACCACTTCTAGATACTTGAAGATCCACTCCAATACCAAAC
Source organism: Viscum album (assembly GCA_963277665.1). Lineage (NCBI taxonomy): Eukaryota > Viridiplantae > Streptophyta > Magnoliopsida > Santalales > Viscaceae > Viscum > Viscum album. The sequence goes on from OY728161.1 coordinate 1,882,487,646, forward strand.
ATGAGATCTAGAATTACTATAAGGTCAATCCTCAACAAATTTTATCTTTGTAATGAGGGCCCGATTCATGATCTTAGAGAAGGATGCGAGTTGAAAGATATTCACCTAGGGCTGGATCAAATGAATCATCACATTCTCAAAACATCAGTCCCTAATGATATAATCACTCATCAATGATGGTGAAAATCATAGAAACTCAGTAAAAATGGCTTTATAGTCCATCACTGAAATTCTACCCTATACCAAATGCATAAAATCCAAATACTTTTGATCTCTTTATGTCTCTGGAATGAAATTATTGATCAAAAGACAAAGAAATTCCATCTAATACAACCCCATATATTGATATTCTTAGACTAGGATACCCCACCAATAGATTACTTGTCCTAAAAGTATATGAACAATAATATTCACTTGTCTATAAAGGGGTGCCTAAAAATGATCAATGATATTTTTCATATACTTGACATAGAACTTTTTATACTAAGGTCCACCCTATTCATAAAATATAAGTGGATACTGTATCTAAAACTCTCTATTCAAATCTAACATATAAGGATCAACTCTCATAGCCCAACTTCTTAGAGACTAAATAAAATCAAATATACTCTCATAGAGTTTCTAGTCAATATAATGTAAATGAGAAACTAGGGGATCTAACTCAACAACTAGTGGGGAATTTTCATCCCCACCATATTGGTACTCAATAGGCAGTTTCCATGATAGCATATCACTATAATACAAAACACACCACTCAAAATTATATTTACAATTTGTGTTGATATAAAATATAGGATAAATATAATTAGGTAGAGAGTCCAAAATTTTTACATACACACCCAATCATAATAGGGTAATATATATCCTTAGGTTCTCTCCCTATCCCCAACTACCCATTTTCAGAGCTAGAGTTATATAAAAAGAGGATTCACATTATCAATTTGTAATAGGATACCATAATCATGTCATGATTAAATATAATTTCACCATCAAGTTATATAGGAAAATAGTATATAGTTTACTTCTAATACTTTATATAATTGAACCCTATATTATAATAAAGCTTCCCAATCACAAGAAAGAACATGAATTCAATGTTAATCCTACATGTCATGAATGATTCATGAACACAAACCAATTTATAATGTGAGTTAAGAGTAAATATGTAAATCATAAATTCATCATTATATTATTGGAAAAAATGAATACATAAAATAAAAAAACAATGAAAACAATCCTATCCCTAGTATCCATGACTTTCTTGATACATGAGTTAACTATTCCCAATCAGAAGGTACATGTAAAATTTTGACCACATCTAATCTCTTACCTATCATATCCCAAATAGTAAAAAAATGAAAATAAGGTTCTGATATCCCTTATAACATCCTAGGTCTTGTTCAACTTCACTGTAATATGGTCTCTACATAGCTTAGGAACACCACCCTATATTCCATAAGTTTGAAACTAGTTGATATGGTCTATGTATAAAGTGGGGAGACTATAATCTCTATGGTTCAAATAGCCGCAAATCATAGTGGAAGAAATAATAATCAATATTCATAATAATATTAAAATAGATAGAAGTGAATATCACAACTTCATTCCACTGTTAAGTGAGTAAATATACTTATACTATAAAAAATAGAAAAAAGTAGTGTCACATAGTCATAAATAAATGAATTCGGTCAGTCATACATGACATGGTCCAAAAGTAACCATTAAAAAATCAAGGTGATCCACGAAACTAGTTCTAAGTCCATACCCAGTCCCATCTCCCAGCCTAATTGAGTCCTATAGCTCAACCATTTCCAGTATTTGGTACCTTTCCCTTGTTCCAAGAATCATAATGTTTTTTGGGTACCAAGGAAACCAAGAAAAGTTTGAGTATAAATTAGAAGGACAAAACCTATGATGTCCCTAAACAATTTTAGTAAATATAATTTCATGTACAATGCGATATGCTCATAATTTAAAAACATGCAATGAAAACCATAATAAAAATTTCATGGACATTGGTTCTATATTTCCACTCAGGTGTGACCATACATCTTTCACCCATTGATGTGGTGTCTCTAAAAACGTCACATGAATATAGATAAGGAATCATGTCCCAAGTCATTATTGGGGGGCATAAAATCTCATCATAATTTTGTAAAAAACACATGGTGAGTAAGTATTGATAATCAAGTCACAATAATTTACATAACATCCGAGTGATATCTATACACTATGGGAAAATTATCATAGAGCAATCAGATACACTTGGGAATTGTGTCTGGACTACAATATCTATAGAGGGAATAAAATCTCTCTCCATGGGAAACTCAAAAGAGGAAAAGTATCACTAGTCCCATGAACATCCTAAGAGAGGGAATCACATCCCATATGATACCATACTTATATAGGAATCTCATCCCTTCCATGGAAGCATCACACAATTGGAAGTGCATCCCGCTTCCATAGTCAATTGAAAATAATCAGACATAAGATTCCACCGTTATAATTAACAAGGCCACATAGGGATTACATTCAATGGATTCATGGGAATTACATCCCATGGTGGATCCTACCATATAATGGGAATAATATCCCTCGTCATAACCAACATAACGAATATGGTAATTATGACCCAAACGTATCCATCAAAAATATAAAGGGACTTCCATCCCACATACATAACCATAATTATATAATTATATAATACATGGATCAAGGAAAATGATATAAGAAATTTAAATTAAGGTTTGAATATTTTCCAAACCACTTAGAGTCTATTCTTGGTTGGTCATCTCACACCAAACCAATTTAATGGTATCAACTTAAAGGGAAACCTTTTTGATTAGAAAAAAAATATATAAGGGTAGGAACACTCATAAAAAATACTAATGAAACTAGATAAAAGACTATAAGAAAACTCATAAGCTAAACATATATCAAGACTCATGTTGACCTATCCCAATTACACACCTCCATAAAATCTAAGGAGATAAGGGGACCCATCTAGGTCCTTTACATAATATCACAACTCAAGGTAGCCTCTCATGGATTATGAATATATGGTTTATGTACTTTAATTCAAAATCTTGAACATATATAGTCAAGGAGTCAATGCATTGTGACCAAGGGTTCTCTTATAGACCCAAATATCATTACTCAACTGAACAGGTCAAGGGAGAGCTATTCAATTTACTTTTAGGTCAATTGAACATGAGTGGAGAAACCACATATCACACATCACATGAATCATGTATAAACCATTAGGTATGGTTAGTCACTACACACCTTAGTTTAGTAGAATCCTGATAATTGAAAACCACATTACAATTCAGCATCAAATGGTAGAAATCATGAAAAATAGAAAATCTTCAAAAATTAGTGCATAACTAATGACACATAAATACACAATTAGAGACGAAAATAAAAGACTGAATAAGAGAGCTATCCTTACTTGAGTTGGACTCCTTTGATGATTGACACTTGAATTCAACATGTATCAATGAGAATCTATCTCGGAGAGAGATAAAAATGAGGGAAGGGGGAATGGGTCATGAAATTTGGTGTAAATTATATGGGGAGGTGAATGTTAAATTTTAAAAGTTTTAACCATTAATTAATTTTATGAATTAGAAAAACATAATAGTTAACCACTTGGTAGCTATCGAAGGGTTAATAGCCACCCTATGTCCCTTAAAGAAGAACCCCACCATCTAGTGGTCTACTAGGAACATTTTACTAGAAAACTAAGTAAATAATGGATTTTTTACTCACAAAATATGCCAATGAACCTAATCCTTTCTACCAAAATAGACCCCAAGCCCCCGCCAACACCAAAAACACATAAAAATCATCAAACATGAGGTTTTTTTTAAAATTAGACAAAAAAGACACCTAAAATACATATAGTGTTATAGGATTCTTTAGGATTTCTTAATATTAGGGATATACAATTTCAATGTAATCTTTGGGATGGATTGGATAACTTTAAATCTAGTTCCCATCAACAGTTATTTTTTGGTATCTTTCATGTCTTCTGAGAGTGATAGTATTACCATAGACGTTGAGTGGAATTTATAGGCAAACTATTTGGGAGTTTACTATCAATTGTTGGCTAAAATTTCAGCCTAGTTATCCAGTGTTGTACTAGATGATGAGGATATGCAGTAGTCAGTATTTCCTTGTATCGTTGAATTTTTCAAAGACATATTTCTTGTGGGATTCTCAGGGTTTATACCTCATAAGGAGGTCAGGTTTATGATTGAGTTGATTTTAGATAAAAATACCATATCCATTCCTCTATATTGAATGGATCCTACAACGTTTAAAGTGACAAAGGGTCAGCCTTGGTGTCTTGAGGAGAAGGGACCCATTCTCCCTAGAAACCCCCTTGGGAAGCTCTCATGTTTTTTACAACAATGAAAATGGTTTCTTGTGATTATGTATAGATTAATAGAGGTTAAACCAAGTGATTGTAATGAATCAATATCCTCTTCCTCTTATAGAAAAATTATTTTACTAATTGGGGGGATCTAAGTGGTTATCCAAGATTAACATGAGGTTGAGTTATCCTTAGTTATGAGTGAGGCCTTCTAATATTCCTCATATTACTTTCAGGAGTAGGTATATCCCACATGAGTACCTCATGTTTTTTTCCAGGTTGATGAACATACTAGTAGTGTTTGTGGACCTGATAAATGGTGTATTTCATATGTACTTGGACTCATTTTTGTTTGTCTTTATTAGTGAAATTATATTAGAATCTTAGTCAAGGGAAAACTATTATCACCATATATAGATTTCATTGATAAAACTGAAGGATAATTAACTATATACCAATATATTTAAGTTTCAGTTCAGGATTAGTGAGGTGCACTTCTTAGGGTACATGAAAATTGGGGTAGGTATATCAGTAGAACCTAAAAAGGATGAGGAAATGATTTCTTGGGATCATAACATGAATTTTTTAAATATTAATAGTTTTCTTGGATTTATTGTTTACTATTATATATTTATTTAGGACTTATCCCATTTGAAAACACTGATGACGTCCCTAACTATGAAAGGGGAAATGTTTAAGTGACCAGCTTCTTATGAGACGACATTTAAGGAGCTAGAGGAAAGGTTAAAATATACATCAATCTTATCCATACCCAAGTCAAGTAAGGATTATAATCTATATTGTGATGCCTCTAGGGTTTGATTGGGGTATTTTATAAAATAATATGGGTGTAGAGTCACCTATTATAACACCAAAAGATTTTAGGGTATGTTCTTCTTACAATAATTTTAATTCATTAGATAGATTATATGTACACAAAACTGAGTCACTACAAAACAATAATAAGTTTTTATAATATATTTATAACCTAGACATTGAATATATTTTTTCCACTTTTGTGTTTTGAATTTTGAAAAACGGACATACACATTTGCGATCAGTATGATATTTAGAGTATAATGTGATCAACTTATTTTTTACTGAATAGTAAGATACCCTTATAAATAGAAACATACCCTTATGAATAGTAATATGACCCTTATGAATAGTAATTAACCATTATGAATAGTAACCAAAACCATGTTAGTATAAATAAAATTTATTTACCTTCTAAATGAGAGTGAATGTTTTAATAATTAAGTGTTGGTATTTTTGTGAGTAATAATTTTTTAATTACAATTTTAAATTAATAAATTGATTTGAAATAAATTTCATTTTCAGAATATGTATTCCTAAATAAAAATTTTCTTGTGCTATGATTTTATTTTTATTTAATAAGACATTTTTAAAATTTTCAAGGTATTATAAAATCAGTTATAATTTTAAAAACTTTATTCTTTTGAGTAAATGGTTATTTTAGTTTAAAATTAAATTTCTCATATTTTTAAAATTATTTTCATAAAATGGAGTTCATTTTCGGATTCTACACATCAAAAAATGGTTAGGGTGATTTTTTGGGATTTTTCTGAAATACTTGAATTTTTAGTGAATAGTAAAATACTGTAATTTATGGTATAATATATTATAAGATAAATACACTATTCCTTACATAATGTATGATTTAGAAAACAATTAATTTTAACTCACACTCACTTATTACTGTTTTTTGTCACAATTATTAATACTATTTCTTATCATGAGAAATATAATAAAATAATGAATGAAATATTGAGAAATCACTTCTCTCATCCACTACAAAAACCACCCATCACCCCCTGCTTCTCATCACTTTTCTAAACCCTTAATCATCTCAATGTTCTAACCAAATAATATTCCCCATTCTATCCCCACATCCAAGAGATCTTGTACTTTCCAAAAAGACCAAAACCCCTTCCCTTAAGAAGATTATCTAGGAGGTGTATTCAAGAGGTAAATTCACATCCCGTGTCTTTCAATTTCATTTCAAGTTCCTTTATTTTGTTATCCTATACTATACTAATTTTTTCAATTGATATTATTGAATATTTTTTCATATATATACTATTATTATATCATTTTAACGTAATATCCACTATCAATATCCTTACTCTCTCTTTTTTATTTTATAAATGAAATCATCATTCAAGAGGTGCCGATTTACAACCATTATGGAAGATGAAGTTTCATTCTTCAATTTATTATTCAAGGTCATTCATGAAACAATTTTTATGGTTGGAACAGATTATAAAATATCAATTATATCTTATGTAATTATTCTCAATCCATCATTGATACATGATTTTAAATAATATAACAAAACTAGTTCGTTGTGATCGAAAAACCATCATTATATATAAACGACTATCACTAAATGTATTATCTAATGATTTATCATAATAATATATAAAAAAATGATCTATATAACCATTTACAATTCTATATTTTCATTAATAACATGTAATTACAATTCTGAAGAATTATATCCATTCCACATGATCTACATTACTCATAGTCAAGAAAACCGATCATGAAAACCAAGGAAACACGCACTCCCAAATGATGAAATTGAATATATTAACCCATCTAAATTTCCATAAATTAAATTAGTGAAGATATAATAAATATATCATATGTATATATGGTTATATAAATCTTAATTAATGAATCTAATTTTATTATTCAGGACATTAAGATCAACTGAAGAATACATTTGGGCATAAGGTAAGGGGATTCTCATATAACGTTTATTTCCATGAGATTTCCATTATTTTAATATAATTTAATGCATGTGGTGTATGTATACTGCCTTTTGATATATTATATCATTATTATATTTATATTCATGGTATTGAATCATTCATTTTATGATTATTAATTTTTCGTCATACGATACGATTGATTATAATGTGGTAAGAGACTTTGTCTCAATTTCCATTTCGTTGAGACTTACTTAGTATTGTGAACCTAATAATTCTTACACGGTGGATCAATTTCCCTTTTTAGATCACTTTTTATTTAAATTATATTTCTATTAAATATCCATATTCTTTTACAATGGATATGATTATTGTCTTAGCTGTATACCATTTTATATATGGTGTTTATTTTGAATGTTGTTTTAACAGAGGGAATATTGATGAGTCCATATCTTCTACTCAATAGAAATATTTATAAGAAATATTTTTCTTCAATTAAATATATTTCTGAAGAATTATTTTAACATTAAGTGAAAGGTGAGGCTTTCTATATCCCCTCGATGCATTGACATGTCTCATGAGACAAACCCTTTAAGTTTGTTTCGAAAACATAATCAGATGGGTTTTTACACACATACATAAACCATTTAAATGGTATTATGATTGATGTTCTAGATACATGACTTCAAAATAATTTTAATTATCCTTATTCATTAATTGATTATTAATTTTCATGAGTTTTTCACTATAGAATAATCTATGGATGCACTTTCACTCTCAGTATTTTGATGGCGTGTGTTTTCAGTTATTCACCATGCCATATAATTAATGTCTAATTGATTATAATTAACTTATTATTGATTCATGATTCATATATATGTAACTATTACTGATCATTTGAGTTCACCCTTCCATCTTTTCCTTCCCCTAGCTATGAAGAAGTTATCATTTCTTGAGTTTTCAAGGATGCAATTTATTAGATTTTTTATGTATTGTATTTTGTTTTCTTTTCCCTATGTAAAATAGGTTCCATGTATGTATATAGTTTCTTCAAGACTACTAAACTGATCGATCCTTCAAGATTTTATTCCATGTAATCATGCGAATGTAATAAAATAAAGCACCATCTCTGGGTTTCTGGGGTCAGGGCATTACAGTAGGTATCAGAGGAAGTTTACCAACAACCTTGAAATCTAGATTTAGAAAAAATAGTTTAGAGGACATAACCCCAAGATATACTTTGAGGATAAAAATGTAAGAATTTCCTTGAATTTTAGTAAATTATATATTATATGGGTCTTCATAGAAATACATCCTTGTCTAGATATTATAAGTGGACGTGGTTCAGGTATAAATGTACCTAAGAGTAACAACTCTAATAAGGTGTTTCGGTCCTAACTTAGGGTAACCTGGTATAAAATAATGCTCCTTACTATGAACCTAGTTTGAAACTCCCATGGGATATTCTTAGAATAATTCACATTTTATTTACAAACCCTTATGAAGGATTTTAAATTAAATATAAACCATGTATATGATTATGAGATTAGATATTAATAAACTTTCAATTTATGTTAAGTGTTTTTCTTGTTTGAAATTATGTACTATTATTTATAACCAAATTTAGTACATGCCATTGTTTAGTGATGACACCTAATAGAATAAAGGGAATCAAAACCCAAAGACAATGTATGGATTTCCCCATTGAGCAATTCAACACAGTTAGTGTTGGAGCTAAGAATATCAAGACCATATTAGGAAAACATACCCAGGCTATGAGAAATAACCATGATATACCTGTTTTGGATCATTTCATGTGGTAGAAGACCCCATATTTAAGTGGGACTACTAATCCCATGATTGGTGAGAAGTGGATAAAGTCCCTAGACAAGATATTTTGGGTATTAATATATAATTAAAATGAAAATTTTTGTACTAACAGTATATTGTATCAAGGGTGATGCTGATCAATGGTGGTCCTTAATCTAGAATAACATAGAGAAGATGAAATAAAAGATATGAAATGGATAAATTTTAAGGAAGTATTCTTCGAAAAATATTTCCCTCATTAGAAACTGACTGAAATGAAGAGAGAATTTATTAGCTTAATATAAAGAGAAGAAGAGAGTTGCAGAGTATGAGGATAATTTCATAATACTAGCCTATTATTCTATAGATTTTGTACGTGATTTAGAGTAAAATATTGAGCATTTATTTTAAGGTCTTAATCCAAGTCTTCTAAGGGAACTGTGTTCTCAAACATTTTCATCATATGATGAAATAGTATTAAGATCCATCAAAGAGGAGAGGGAATTTTATAGATACAATTTGTTCAAGGGAAATAAATATAAGAAGAGTTCTTTCGATAATCATGGAAAAAGTATAAAATCCAAATAAGAAGAAGGTAAAGAAGGATTTCTCATTATGCGAGAACTGCAGAAAGAATCATCTAGGAAAATGCATGAAAGGAATGAGAGTTTCCTATAAGTGTGGAGAAAAGGGCCCCTAATGTAATGAATGTAAGGGGAAGAGACAAATAAATTATGTTTAATGCTGTAATTTTAGGGATATGGGACACTATACAAATTATTGTCTTAAATGTAAAGTAAAATTGCCTTAGAAAAGGCCACAAGAGAAAGGGTAGGCTTATGCGATCACAACTACTCTAGAGACCCCAAACTTGACGTACATTGACATTACATTACTTTTGCGGAATACATAATACATAACAAAAACCAACACTAAAGAACCGTAATAGTTTAGTGTCTTTGGAAACTCAGAACATAATCTTCTAATCATGGTGAAAGATCTTCAAAATCTCCCATAAAGATCTTCCCCTTTTTTTTCTTACCTAAAAACTTTCTTTATATCCTGGGGAAAAGAAAACATATAAAGGGTGAAATAAAATGCTCAGTAAGGGTAAGCATGGAGAAAATAAAACAAACCATATACATTTGAACTGAAAAACATGAACATAATGTTTAAAAATCAAAATCTTGGGCAATGACATAAAACATGGAAGTACCTAAGGCATAGATCAAAATGGAACATCAATCATGATAAAATAGCATGGGAATAAAACATTTAATTGTGGAAAACCATTAATCACTTGATATGATTTCCATAGTAGCCAAGGCATTGCTACCAAGACCATCTTAGTGGACAAAGTCCCTTACTGAATCGAGTTCAATCCTCGTTCTAGTCCTGTATCACTGAACCAGATTAACTTTCCATTCAATGCATGGCTATCTCATGAGATATAAATCTTTACCCAATTCATTGGAGGGAGATATAGGTCCCACCAATCTCATAATGAAATCATTCTTACGTGTTCCACAACATAAACATAAATCATTCATCATAACCCAAAGAAGAAAATGGGTTTCATAAACATCATCCCATCATAAAATAATCCATATAAAACAAATGGATATCATTTCATCATAATGAAAGTGAAACCATGTAAATAATAGAGACATTATACTTGAAACATAATCATACTAAATAATGTCATCTTAGATGGAAAATAGTTTTAACAAACCACTTGAAATGAATTCTTGAGGAAAATATCTTTTCTTCTTCAATATAATTTTCTTTTCACAAAATACCATGAAATTTTAAAAGAAAAGTATTTTGTTGAAAATAATCATGAAATCTTGTGGAGTAATCTTCATGAAAATAAGGCTTTATGAAACCGTAAAATACCATTCATGCTGTATAAGTTAAAAAAACATTCTTCCCGTACTTTTGCCAGAAAAGTCAAAAAGTACCTCATATGGTAAACAAAAGAAAGATTACTTACTCAAAAATATGTGAAAAGTAATTTAAACATACATGAAACCATTTTTAGAAAACAGGGACATGGATGATAAATATAACCCTAATAAATACTTACGAATAAACAATCTCAGATAAAAATGAGATTGGAAAAGTTATCCCTTGTCTTATGTCCGATATGATTCTTATGTATCTGAACCTCCTGTATAATGATTTAAATAATTTAATTGACTTATTACAGAATCATATTCATTATTATTATATTATATATGGTTCACTTATGACTTAATATTACCCGTTCTTTTGTAAATTCCATGGTAAAGTAGCGTTTTTGGTAAAATCATTTCATTTGTCCTACGTGTTTTGACTTGTTGTTCTTGATATTATTACTTATATCCTGATTTAATTTATTCCAGAATTTAAAACAATATTTATATATAATATATATTCATAATATAAATATATATGATAGATCGATAAATGGAATGAAATACACCGTTCATGGAGACGGTAGGCCGTACATACGCATGAACGATGTTTTCATTTCCTTATTGAATTAAATGGAATTAATTAAATGAAAAATATATGTAAATAAATCTTGTATCATTATTATGTAATTTATTTCATTATTATTTATTATATAAACTTTATAATCATACTTGAATGGTTAATCATGGAAAATGAATCTCATCACGTTCGTGGATATGGTAGTCCTTACGTACGCACGAGCGATGATATCCTTCCCATAATTATTTAACAGAATTGGAGTGGATAATATAATTTCTTAGAATCAATATGTTGTTATAATAACCATATATAGTTATTCTTTACACCATTATATGCATCCAAGTAAGGAGGTGGTGGGAAAATTGATTACACTGGGGCGTGGAGACTGTATTCTGTACGTACGCACGTGCAGTGATTTCGTTTTCCGTAGGATGGATAGAAGGTTAAATGGGGTTGTTTAATGTTTATAATAACATATCACTATATTAGTTATACTTATGTTATTACTTTATAATTAAAAAACTAAATAATAATATGTTTAAGAAGAAAGAAACTTGAAAGAATCGGTAGAAGATATTAACTGTTCTTCGACGCACCTCTTTTAAGCTTCCTCTTATGGAACTAGAGTTGGTATTTTGAGAAGACCAGAACCTCTATAATGTTTCTAGGTAATTGGATAAGATAAATGGGTAGGGTTTTGATGAGATTTATGGCTAAAAGTTTTGTGAAGTGGAGAGGGAGGAGGTGCCCTTTTATAAGGGAGGAGAGGGGAACCTTTGGAAACATCAAAAATATTAATTTATAATAAATCAAAACCCAGTTAGAAACCTACAAAAATGGCTCATATTAGAATATTAGATGAGAAAGGGTTGTAATCTCACCAACCAATAAAATTTATACATTTTGAAAATTTATTTTAAACCTTATCAACTTGATTTATCCTTATTTAATCTATTTAATTTTATTTGTGTTAAAAAGATTCTAAATTTTAAATTGTTATAAATACTTACTTATGTGTTGTGAATTGTCTATAATTGGATAATTTATGACATTTTAGACCATATAAATTATAATTTATAAATTTTAAATATTTTTGTGATTTTTAAACAATTTTATATTATGTTATTTTTATAAAATAACAATAGTGTCAATTTTGACACTATTCAGTTATTGGAATTTAAATAAAATACAAAAAGAATATATGTTATAAATAAAATATTTAATAGATTAATAACATTTCATATTTATCTATAAAATTCGTGGATCATATTAAATAGTTCATAAAATATTTATTTTAATATTTTTTAAAACCATTTATTTGATATTTCAATCAATAAAATAATTTCAACATCACTATTGTGTCACCATTAATGATAATTATTTAATCCTTAAAAATTATAAATAACTTCACATGATGTATATAATTTTATTATATTTCTAGAGACTATTCATGTTCTAATTTTCATGAAGTGTATCACTAAATTAAAATTATTATACTTATAAGATTTAAGAGAGTGACATGTTGTCACTTTCTTTGGTTTTAATAACAATTAAATTATATTCATTGTAAAAAGTCCATAAAATGAATCTATTCCGACCCTTAGGTGATATGGGTCTACTTTTAGTCATCCAATATAATATTTTCAGGTGTTAGGGTAATTTTATAATCTTATTTTTACACTTAATTACCCGATTTACCTTTAACTGCAGTAAATAAAAATTACCGTAGTTACTATTCATAATATCAAAAAAAAAAGTAACCTATTAACATAATTTGGACCCACTGAATTCAAATATGGAATCCATTTTTCAAAATTTAAAACACATAAGTTGCAGTAATTATTTTATAATTAATCCCGTTATTAAGAAAACATGTTTCAAAAGATAAAACATTGTCAAAGATTGAAATGTTTTTACCTATGAATTCAATGTAAAACTAATGGTAATGACATAAATTATATTAAATGGTAAAAATATATTCTATTTATACTTTAAAACCATTCAATATTATAATTCAACCATATAAAGTATTGTGATGAAAAAAATAGTTTTTAATTAAAATATAGCATGTTTTTACTATTCATTAAAAGATGAAAGTTATCAGAATAATATGAAAAATTTACCCAGAGTAAATTTTTATATTATGATTCCAAATAAGAATTTTATTTTGTCAAATTGAACTTATTAAAATGTCAAAAATAAATTTAATGTGGGTGCGCCATGAAAAGGCGGCAAAACTGCATTTTTTTGAAAAATACTTATTTTACCTAAAACATTTATTTTGTTCTCATACCATGTTATATAAAATGTGTAAGATGAATTATAATTTCATAAAATTAAAAATATAGATACTACTATTCATAACGACTAGTTCATAATAATATTATAACAATATATCGTCATTTAGTGAAACCCGGTATTGCGTGCAACACACGCTATCGAGGAAGGTCGTGATTGCGTGTAATGCAAGCCAAGTCAGGGTTGCGTGTAGTGCAAGACTCCTTTGTTGTTTCGTGTAACAAAATCCAACTATATTTCATTTATACATTTAATATATATATATATATATACACTCAATGTTTCGTAGAATAACTACTATCAAACAAACTTGAAATTGTGTGTAACACGATCCAAGATTAGTGTTGCGTATACTGCAAGCTAATACAATGTTGTGTATAGCGCAAGATAATCATGATGTAGCGTACAACAAAATATATGAAATTAATTAAAAAGAATATATCTTATAAAATCTCATGGTGTTACATTCTACCCCCTTACACCCTCAAAATTCGTCAGGGTTATAAATAGTTTATTACATGAGAGTTTCTTTCCTAGAAACCCACATCGTAAAAAAGAATCCAAAACTTATCTTTAAAAACTAAAGTATGAAATGTAACGGTTACCCAAATTAACTAATCACTGGGTTTCCACATAGGAGAACATAGGTGAAAATATGGATATGAAAGAGAAATCTAACCATCAAATTTTGATGGAGAGTGGTAGAGAACATGGCTATGAAAAATCCAACAATCACAAAGCACTAAATTTGTGATGATCTAAGGTACCATATGATTCATCATATATGAGGACACTATGACAACATTTTTGGTTTTCAATATCATTTCCCTAAAGTTGAATAATAAAAAAAAATACTTACTTGATTTGGGTACAATATCACTATTGTTTGTGCCTTGAACAATTTCCACATCATCTCTTAAAGAAATGAAGTTGAATTTGTCTTCCGTGAAGTGTTAGCAGATCAGGCGATATAATGATGGGTCATTCCATCTGTCTCAAACAAAAGGTTAACAAAAGTTATCAAATATACATAAGTCCATCTATGGTGAGATTAATCGTATATGATTCCAAAAATGAACTTATACATCATCTATCATACCACTTAATATAATAAAACTAGTTTCTACTGACCAGGGACTTCCTGTAGGCCAGTGGTAGGCAATAAAGGCTTGTTGCACTTCGGTTGTGGGTTAGATTCACACAACCTTGTCCGACGCGATGAGTTGTCGCCCGTCCTATAGGTTGTCTTTTTTCTAAAACCACATTAATATAAAATTGCATCAGTAATATTGAAAAAATTTCTAGCCTTAAACAATACTAACTTATGTCCAATATAATCCATTCCAATCTTTAGGCTTATCCAAAATACTTCTGTCCAAGGTTATAGTATAAAGAAAACAATTACATGAAATGTCATCTGCCGAGCATGTGAATACAAACATTTATCCCCCATATATCATACGATATATCTTGTTGGACACATTAAAAACATGTGAATACCTCAATAATGTATTCTCTTGAAAAATGAATGCCCATTGAACCTTAGTGAAAACATGAATGCTGTCAAAATTTAACACTTTCCACATACCAAAATCCCAAAATTTCTATATACTCAAACCATGATATAACTTGGTCCTTATATCAGTCATGAGCTCATTTAATTTTTTTCTTTATCCCTTCATTATGCGCATATCATCTTCTTTCCAAAAATATTTCAATAACTTTTCATGGTTTCTGGTACCATATAATTATTGAAAACCAATACATAGATATTCCAAAATTCCACTATACCATAAATGAGATTCCATGATAGTAATTTAAAATCCCATTTAATAAACACTTAATCATTACACAACATCATTGTCATAGTCAACATCACAAATAGTGATAGCATGTGACTTCTCTTTATCCTTTTCATTAAGAGGTTTCTCACATTGATCATCATTAACCCTTGGATTAGGGCATTGATTAGCATAATGCCCCATTTCCTTTCACTTGAAGCATTGAAGTGTTGGTGGTGCATTCTATGCAGTCTTTTATTTATTCATATCATTAGAAAAGATTTTTCCATTACTTCGACACTCAGCTTCTCGATGACCTTATTTTCCACACTTAAAATATTTTATAGTCCCTTTAAGACAATCTCCACCACGCTTCTTTCCACTCATTGAGATAAAAGAAACATTCATCTTCTTTTCACCATTATTATGAGATTTCTCCTTGAACTCCATCTTTCGTTTCTTGTCAAAACCATTAGATAGATATGTAACACCAACTTCCATTTCTACCTTGATATCACAACACACAATTTCTTCATAGCTACTGAAGTCATTTATTTCTAATTCCCTTCGAAGACTTGGTTTTAAGCCACTGAAGAATCGATCAACTTTACTTTCATGTTGGATGATAAAACCAGATGCATACCTTGGAAGCCTTGTAAAATTCACTTCTTATAGACCAACAGATTCATCATCCTTTTGCTTAAGCTCAAGGAAATCCTTTTCCATCTTTGTTCGATGAATACGAGGGAAGTACTTATTGAAAAATAAGTTCTTGAACTCATCCCATTCCATGGATTCAATTTCATATCGGGGCCTCATATTCTTAATTAGAGTCCACCATTGATCTGCTTCAACTTATAAACGTTAAATAGCTAGAATGAATTTTTCATGTTCCGAACAGCGAAGTATGGAAAATATCTTTTCAATGATATTGATCCATTGTTCAGTAACAAGTAGATTAGAAGACCCACTAGAAGAAGGTGGACATTTCCTCATGAAGGACTCAATAGAATATTGTTCCATTCTCTGCTCATTTGGAAGTTCAGAATGATTCAAAGCTTGTGTAAGTATAGAAATAATATTTTTCACTTCATCTCCCAGGGCATTGGTTTTTTTCAGGAGGACAATCATTGCATTGCCCATTACATTGATCAACATGGTTCCTTCGGGTTCCAACCATCGTCTAAAACCCAAAAAGAATAGTGCGAGGGGAAAAATCATGCTAGGGAAAAATAATAATAAAGGGGGAGTACCTTTAATATATAAAATTCTAGGGTTAATTCTAAGATTGTTATCGTAATTCTAGGACTATAATTTATACTTATATTTTACCTTAGGGACATCCCTAGACACTCCTTAGTAATATCTCTAGGGATCTTACTAAAGTTTTCGCATCCTAGTTTTCAAAGGTTAACAAAACCTTTCCTCTAATACCAAATATTGAGACCCAAAACTTAACGTACATAGACATTACATTACTTTTGTAGAATACTTAATACATAACAAAAACCAACACTCAAGAACCGTAATAGTTTAGTGTCTTTGGAAAATCGGAACATAATCTTCTAATCATTTTGAAAGATCTTCAACATCTCCCACACAGATCTTCCCCTTTTTGTTTTCTTACCTAAAACATTTCTTTATATCCTGGGGAAAAGAAAACATATAAAGGGTGAGCTCAAATGTTCAGTAAGGGTAATCATGGAGAAAATAAAACAAACCATATACATTTGAACTTAAAAACATGAACGTAATGTTTAAACATCAAAATCTTGAGCAATGACATAAAACATGGAAGTACATAAGGCATATATCAAAATGGAACATCAATCATGATAAAATAGAATGGGAATAAAACATGTAATTGTTGAAAACCATTAATAACTTGATATGATTTCCATAGTATCCAAGGCATTGCTGCCAAGACCATCTTAGTGGACAAAGTCCCTTACTGAATCGAGTTCACTCATTGTTCCACTCATGTATCACTGAACCAGATTAAATTTCCATTCCAGCCATGTCTATCTCATGAGATATAAATCTCTACCCAATGCATTATAGGGAGATATAGGTCCCAAAAATCTCATAATGAAGTCATTCTTACATGTTCCACAACATAAACATAAATCATTCATCATAACCCAATGAAGAAAATGGGTTTCATAAACATCATCCCATCATAACATAATCCATATAAAAAAATGGATATCATTTTATCATAATAAAAGTGAAACCATGTAAATCATAGAGACATTATACTAGAAACATAATCATACTAAATAATTTCATCTTATATGGAAAATAGTTTTGACAAAACACTGGAAATGAATTCTTGAGGAAAATATCCTTTCTTCTTCAAAATCATTTTCTTATCAAAAAATGCCATGAAATTTTAAAATAAAAGTATTTTTTTTGAAAATAGTCATGAAATCTTGTGGAGTAAGCTTCATGAAAATAAGGATGTATGAAATCTTAAAAATCCGTTCATGCCGTATAAGTTAAAAAAAACATTCTTCTCGTACTTTTTCGAGAAAAGTAAAAAAGTACCTCATATGGTAAATAAAAGAAATATTCCTTACATACCATGTAGTAATAGTCAAAAATTTGTAAAAAGGAATTTAAAAATACATGAAACCATTTTTATAAAATAGTTACATGGATGATAAATATAACCTTAGTAAATACTTATGAATAAACAATCTCCGATAAAAACGAGATTGGAAAAGTTATCCCTTACCTTATGTCCGATATGATTTTTATGTATCTGAACCTCCTATATAATTATTTAAATAATGTCATTGACTTATTAAAGAATCATAGTCATTGTTATGATATCATATATGGTTCACTTATGACTTTATATTACCCGTTCTTTTGTAAATTCCATGTTAAAGCAACGTTTTGGGTAAAATCGTTTCATTTATCGTATGTGTTTCGACTTGTTGTTCTTGATATTATTACTTATATCTTGATTTAATTAATTCCATAATGTAAAACATTATTTATATATAATATATATTCATCATATAAATATATATGATAGATCGATAAATGGAATGAAATACACCGTTCATGGAGACGGTAGGCCGTACTTACGCATGAACGCTATTTTTGTTTCCATATTGAATTAAATGGAATTAAGTAAATGAAACATATATGTACATAAATCTAGTATCATTATTATTTAAAATATTTCATGATTATTTATTATATATACTTTATAATCATACTTTAATGGTTAATCATGGAAAATGAATCTCATCGCATTCGTGGAGACGGTAGTCCGTACGTACGTACGAGCGATGATAGCATTCCCATAATTATTTAATAGAATTGGAGTGGATGATATAATATCTCAGAATCTGTATGATGTTATAATAACCATATATAGTTATTATTTACACCATTATACCCATCCAAGTAAGGTGGTGGTGAGAAAACTGATTACACCACGGCGTGGAGACGGTATTCCGTACGTACGCACTCACGATGATTTTGTTTTCCGTAGGATGGATAGAAGGTGAAATGAGGTTGTTTAAAATTTATAATAACATATCAGTATATTAGTGATACTGATGTTATTACTTTATAATGAAACAATTAAATAAGAATAAGTTTAACAAGAAAGAAACTTGAAAGAATCGGTAGAAGATATTACCTCTTCTTCGACGCACCTCCTTTAAGCTTCCTCTTAAGGAACTAGAGTTGGTCTTTTGAGAAGACCAGAACCTCCAGAATGTTTCTAGGGAAGTTTAGAAGAGAAATTGGCAGGGTTTGGCCGAGCATGAAGGATCAAAGTTTTGTGAAGAGGACATGAAGTAGGTGCTCTTTTATAAGGGAGGAGAGGGGCACGTTTGGAAACCTCAAAAATATTAATTTATAATAAATCGAACCACACTTAAAAACCTCAAAAAATGACTCATATTCTAATATTAGATGACATAGGGTGGTAATATCATCAACCAATAAAAGTTAGACATGTTGGAAATTTATTTTAAACCTTATCAACTTGATTTATCCTTATTTAATCTATTTAATTTTATTTGTGGTAATAAGATTCTAAATTTTAAATTATTATAAATAATTACTTATGTGTTGTGAATTGCCCATAATTGGATAATTTATGAAATTTTAGACCATATAAAGTTTAATTGAGAATTTTTAAATATTTTTTTGATTTTTAAACAACTTTATGTTATGTTATTTTTATAAAATAACAATAGTGTCAATTTTGACACTATTCATTTATTTGAATTTAAATAAAATCCACAAAGAAGATATGTTCGAACTAAAATATTTAATAGATTAATAACATGTCATATTTATCTATAAAATTCTTGGAACATATTAAATAGTTCATATAATATTTATTTTAATATTTTTAAAACCATTTATTTGATATTTCAATCAATAAAAGAATTTCAACATCACTATTGTGTCACCATTAATGATAATTATTTAATCCTTAAAAATTATAAAAAAATTCACATGATTTATATAATTTTATTATATTTCTAGAGACTATTCATGTTCTAGGTTTCATGAAGTTTATCAATAAATTAAATTTATTATACTTATAAGATTTAAGAGAGTGACATGTTGTCACTTTCTTTGGTTTTAATAATAATTAAATTATTTTCACAGTCAAAAGTCCATAAAATGAATCTATTTCGACCCTTAGGTGATATGGGTCGAATTTTAGTCATCCAATATAATTTTGTATCGTGTTAGGGTAATTTTATTATCTTATTTTTCCCCTCAATTACCCGATTTACTTTTATCTATAGTAAATAAAAATTACCGTAGTTATTATTCATAATATCAAAATAAATAAAATTAACCTATTAAAATAATTTGGACCCACTGAATTAAAATATTGAATCCATTTTTCAAAATTCAAAATACATAAGTGGCAGTAATTAATTTAAAATTAATCCTGTTATTAAGAAAACTAGTTTTAAAAGTTAAAACATTGCCAAAGATTGAAATGTTTTTACCTATGAATTCAATGTAAAATTAATGGTAATGACATAAATTATATTAAATGGTAAAAATATATTCTATTTATACTTTAAAACCATTCAATATTATATTATTACCATATAAATTATTACGATGAAAAAAATGTTTTTAATTAAAATATAGCGTGTTTTTACTATTCATTAAAATATGAAAGTTATCAGAATAATATGAAAATTTTATCCAAAGTAAATTTTTATATTATTATTCCAAATAAGAATTTTATTTTGTCAAATTTAACTTATAAATATGTCAAAACTAAATTTAATGTTGGTGCGCCATCAAAAGGCGACAAAACTTCATTTTTTGAAAAATACTTATTTTACCTGAAAAATTTATTTTGTTCTCATACCATGTTCTATAAATTGTGTAAGATGAATTATAATTTCATAAAGTTAAAAATTTAGATACTACTATTCATAACGGCTAGTTCATAATAATATTATAACAATATATCTTCGTTTAGTGAAACCCGATATTGTGTACAACACACGCTATCGGGGAAGGTCGCGATTGCGTGTAATGCAAGAAAAGTTAGGGTTGCGTGTAGTGAAAGACTCCTTTGTTGTTTCATATAAAAAAATACAACCATATTTCATTTATACATTGAATATATATATATATACACTCAATGTTGCGTAGAATAACCACTATCAAACAAACTTGAAATTGTGTGTAACACGATCCCAGATTAGTGTTGCATATGTTGAAGGATAATACGGTGTTGCTTATAGCGCACAATAATCTTGGTGTAGCATAAAATATAAGATATGAAGTAAATTAAAAATAATATATCTTATAAAATCTCGGGGTGTTACATTCTACCCCCTTAAAATGAATTTCGCCCTCGAAATTATTCGGGGGTATAAATGATTTATTACATGAGAGTTTCTTTCATAGAAACCCACATCTTAAAAAGGAATACCAAAACTTATCTTTAAAAACTGAAGTATGAAACGTAACGGTTACCCAAATTAACTAATCACCCGGTTTCCACATAGGTGAACATTGGTGAAAATATGGATATGAAAGAGAAATCTAACCATCAAGTTTTGATGGAGAGTGGTAGAGAACATGGCTATGAAAAAGAGAACAATCTCAAATCCATAAAGTTGTGATGATATAAGGTACCATCTGATTAATCGGATATGGGGACACGAGGACCACATTTTTGGTTTTCAAGATCATTTCCCTAAAGTTGAAGAATAATTAAAATAAATACTTACTTGATTTGGGTACAATATCACTGTTGTTTGAGCCTTGAACAATTTACACATCATCTCTTAATGAAATTAAGTTGAATTTGTCTTCCGTGAAGTGCTAGCAGATCATGCGATAGAATGATGGGTCATTCCATCTATCTCAAACAAAAGATTAACAAAAGTTATCAACTATAAATTTATCCATCTATGGTGAGGTTAATCGTATATGATTCCAAAAATGGACTTATACTTCATCTATCATACCTCTTAATATAATAAAAATAGTTTCTACTAACTAGGGACTTCCTGTAGGCCAGTGGTAGGCGATAAAGGTTGGTCACACTTCGGTTGTGGGTTCGATTCCCACAGCCTTGTCCGACGCGACGGGTTGTCGCTCGTCCTGCATGTTGTCCTTTTTCTAAAACTATATTATTATTACATTCTGTCAATAATATCGAAAACATTTCTAGCCTTAAAAAATACTAACTTATGTCCAACATAATCCATTCCAATCTTTAGGCTTATCCAAAATACTTCTGTCCAAGCTCATAGTATAAAGAAAACAATTACTAGAAATGTCATCTGTTGAGCATGTAAATACCATCATTTATCCCCCATATATCATACGATATATCTTTTCGGTCACATTACAAACATGTGAATACATTAATCATGTATTCTCTTGAAAAATGAATACCCATTTAACCTTAGTGAAAACATGAATGCTGTCAAAATTTAAAACTTTTCACATACAAAAATCCCAAAATTTCTATATATTCAATCCATGATAAAACTTTGTCCTTATATCAGTCACGAGCTCATTTCATTTTTTTCTTTATCCCTTTATTATGCGCATATAATATTCTTTCCAAAAATATTTCAATCACATTTCATGGTTACCAGTACCATATATTTATTGAAAACCAATACATAGATATTCTAAAATTCCATGATACCATAAATGAGATTCCATGATACTATTTTTAAATCCCATTACATAAACACTTAATCATTAAACAACATAATTGTCATACTCAACATCACAAATAGTGATCACATGTGACTTACCTTTATCCTTTTCCTTAATAGGTTGTTCACATTGATCATCATTAACCCTTGGATTTGGGCATTGATTAGCATAATGCCCCATTTCATTGCACTTGAAGAATTGAAGTGTTGGTGCTGTGTTATCTACAGTATTTTCTTTATTCACATCATTAGCAACCCTTTTTCTGTTACTTCAACACTTAGCTGCTCGATGACCGTGTTTTCCACACTTAAAAAATTTTATAGTCCCTTTAAGACAATTTCCACCATGCTTCTTTCCACACATTGAGCATAAAGAAACATTCACATTCTTTTCACCATTATTATGATATTTCTCCTTGAACTCCATTTTTCATTTCTTGTCAAAACCATGAGATGGATATGTAACAACAACTTCCATTTCTACTTTGATAGCACAACGCACAATTTCTTCATAGCTACTAAAGTCTGTTATAGATAATGCCCTCCGAAGACTTGGTTTTAATCCACTAAAGAATCGATCAACTTTACTTTCAGGTTTGATGATAAATCCATATGCATACCTTACAAGCCTTGTAAAATTCACTTTGTATATACCAACAGATTCATCATCCTTTTTCTTAAGCCCAAGGAAATCCTTTTCCATCTTTGTTCGAAGAATACAAGGGAAGTACTTATTGAAAAATAAGTTCTTGAACTCATCCCATTCCATGGATTCAATTTCATCTCAGGGCCTTGTATTCTTAATTAGAGTCCACCATTGGTCTGCTTCACCTTCTAATTGGTAAATAGCCAGAATGACTTTTCCATGTTCTGAACAGCGAAGTATGGAAAATATATTTTCAATGATACTGATCCATTGTTCAGCAACAAGTGGATCAAAAGACCCACTAAAAGAAGGTGTACGTTTCCTCATGAAGGACTCAATATAATATTGTTCCCTTCTATGCTCATTTGGAAGTCCATAATGATTCATAGCTTGTGTACGTATAGCAATAAGATTTTTCACTCCATCTCCCATAACATTAATTTTTTAGGAGGAAAATCATTGCATTGTCAATTACATTTATCAACACGATTCCTTCGGGTTCCTGCCATCGTCTAAAATCCAAAATGAATAGTGTGAGAGGAAAAAACCATGCTAGGGAAAACAACATAATAAAGGGGTAGTAACTTCATTGTATAACATATTAGAGTTAATTCTATGATTTTTACCATAATTATAGGACTATAACCTATACTTATACTTAACCTTAGGGACATCCCTAGACAGACCTTAGAAATATCTCTAGGGATCTCACTAAAGTTTTGGCATCCTAGATTCCAAAGGTTAACTAAACCTTTCCTCTGATACCAAATGTAGTGTCCCCAAACTTGACGTACATGGACATTACATTACTTTTACAAAATACTTAATACATAACAAAAACCAACACTCAAAGACTGTAATAGTTTAGAGTCTTTGGAAACTCAGAACATAATCTTCTAATCACGGTGAAATATCTTGAACATCTCCCATAAAGATCTTCCCCTTTTTGTTTTCTTACCTAAAACCTTTCTTTATATCTGGGGGAAAAGAAAAAATATAAAGGTTGAGATAAAATTCTCAGTAAGGGTAATCATGGAGAAAATAAAACAAACCATATACATTTGAACTTAAAAACATGAACATAATGTTTAAACATCAAAATCTTGAGCAATGACTTAAAACATGTAAGTACATATGGAATAGATCAAAATGGAACATCAATCATGAAAAAATAGCATGGGAATAAAACATGTAATTGTGGAAAACTTTTAAGCACATGATATTATTTCCATAGTAGCCAAGGCATTTCTTCCAAGATCATCGTAGTGGATAAAGTCCCTTACTGAATAGAGTTCACTCCTCGTTCCAGTCCTGAATCACTGAACCATATTAACTTTCCATTCCAGCCATTTCTATTTTATGAGATATAAATCTTTACCCAATTAATTGGAGGGAGATATAGGTCCCACCCATCTCATAATGAAATCATTATTTCGTGTGCCCCAACATAAACATAAATCATTCATCATAACCCAAAGAAGAAAATGGGTTTCATAAACATCATTACATCATAACACAATCCATATAAAACAAATGGATATCATTTATTAATAATAAAAGTGAAACCATGAAAATCATAGAGACATTATACTTGAAACATAATCATACTAAATAATGTCATCTTAGATGGAAAATAGATTTTGACAAAACACTTGAAATGAATTCTTGAGGAAAGTATCCTTTCTTCTTCAATATCATTTTCTTTTCACAGAATGCCATGAAATTTTAAAAGAAAATGATTTTTTTGAAAATAATCATGAAATCTTATGGAGTAAGCTTCATGAAGATAAGGCTTTATGAAACCATAAAAATCCGTTCATGCCGTATAAGTTAAAACAAACATTCTTCTCGTACTTTTACCGGAAAAGTCAAAAAGTACCTTGTATGGTAAACAAAAGAAATATTCCTTACATACCATGTAGTAATAGTCAAAAAATGGGTAAAAAATTCTTTAAACATACATGAAACCATTTTTAGAAAATAGGGGCCTGGATAATAAATATAACCCCAGTAAATACTTACGAATAAACAATCTCAGATAAAAACAAGATTGGAAAAGTTATACCTTACCTTATGTCCGATATGCTTCGTATGTATCCGAAAATCTTGTATAATGATCTAAATAATGTCATTGAATTATTACAGAATCATATTCATTGTTATGATATCATATATGGTTCACTTATGACTTTATATTACCCGTTCTTTTGTAAATTCAATGTTAAAGCAGCGTTTTGGGAAAAATCCTTTCATTTATCGTACTTGTTTCGACTTGTTGTTATTGATAATATTACTTATGTCCAGATTTACTTTATTATATAATGTAAACAATTATTTATATATAATATATATTCAGCATATCAATATATATGATAGATCGATAAATGTAATGAAATACATCGTTCATGGAGATGGTTGGCCGTACGTACGCATGAACGAAATTTTCATTTCCTTATTGAATTAAATGGAATTAAGTAAATGAAACATATATGTACATAAATCCAGTATCATTATTATTTAATATATTTCATGATTATTTATTATATATACGTTATAATCATATTTTAATGGTTAATCATGGAAAATGAATCTCATCGCGTTCGTGGAGACGGTAGTCCGTACGTACGCACGAGCGATGATATCGTTCCCATAATTATTTAATATAATTGGAGTGGATGATATAATATCTCAGAATAAGTATGATGTTATAATAACCATATATAGTTATTCTTTAAACCATTATACCCATCCATGTAAGGTGGTGGTGGGAAAACTGATTACACCACGACGTGAAGACGGTATTCCGTACGTACGCACGCGCGGTGATTTCGTTTTATGTAGGATGGATAGAAGGTGAAATGGGGTTGTTTAATATTTATAATAATATATAAGTATATTAGTGACACTTATGTTATTAATTTATAATGAAACTACTAAAGAAGAAGAAGTTGAAGAATAAAGAGACTTGAAAGAATCGGTAGAAGAGATTACCTCTTCTTCGACGCACCTCCTTTAAGCTTCCTCTTGAGGAAGTAAAGTTGGTATTTTGAGAAGACGAGAACCTCCAAAAATACTTCTAGGGAAGTTGAGAAGAGAAATGGGTAGGGTTTGTCTGAACATGAATTCTCAAAGTGTTGTGAAGAGGAGAGGGAGGAGGTGCCCTTTTATAAGGGAGGAGAGGGGCACCTTTGGAAACCTCAAAAATATTAATTTATAATAAATCAAACCCCACTTAAAAACCTCCATAAATGACTCATATTCTAATATTAGATGAGATAGTATTGTAAGAGCATCAAAAAATAAAATTTAGACATGTGGGAGTTTTATTTTAAACTTTATCAACTTGATTAAGCCCTATTTAATCTATTTAAATTTATTTGTGGTAATAAGATTCTAAATTCTAAATTGTTAGAAATAATTACTTATTTGTTGTTAATTGTCCATAATTGGATAATTTATGACATTTTAGACCATATATATTTTAATTTATAATTTATAAATATTTTTTTGTATTTTTAAACAATTTTATATTTTGTTATTTTTATAAAATAACAATAGTGTTAATTTTGACACTATTCATTTATTTGAATTTAAATAAAATACACAGAGAATATATGTTCGAAATAAAATATTTAATAGATTCATAACATGTCATATTTATATATAAAAATCTTATATAATATTATATAGTTCATATAATTTTTATTTTAATATTTTTAAACCCATTTATTTGATATTTCAATCAATAAAATAATTTCAACATCACTATTGTGTCACCATTAATGATAATTATTTAATACTTAAAAATTATAAATAAATTAAAATGATGTATATAATTTTATTATATTTCTATAGACTATTAATTTTTGATGTTTCATGAAGTTTATCACTAAATTAAAATTATTATACTTATAAGATTTAAGAGTGACATATTGTCACTTTCTTTGGTTTTAATAATAATTAAATTATTTTCATAAAGAAAAGTCCATAAAATTAATCTATTCCGACCCTTATGTGATATGTGTCTACCTTTAGGCATCCAATAGAATTTTGGAAGGTGTTATTGTAATTTTATAATCTTATTTTTACCCTTAATTATCCGATTTACCTTTAACTACCGTAAATAAAAATTACAGTAGTTACTATTTATAATATCTAAAAAATAAAAGTAACCTATTAAAATAATTTGGACCCACTGAATTCAAATATGAAATCCATTTTTCAAAATTCAAAACATAGAAGATGATGTAATTAATTTAAAATTAATCTCGTTTTTAAGAAAACGGGTTTTAAAAGGTAAAACATTGCCAAAGATTGAAATGTTTTTACCTATGAATTCAATGTAAAATTAATGGTAATGACATAAATTATATTAAATGGTAAAAATATATTCTATAAATACTTTAAAACCATTCAATTGTATAATTTAACCATATAAATTATTGCGATAAAAAACTTGTTTTTAATTAAAATATAGTGTGTTTTTACTATTTATTAAAATATGAAAGTTATCAGAATAAAATAAAAAATTTATCCAGAGTAAATTTTTATATTCTGATTCCAGAGAAGAATTTTATTTTTTCATATTGAAATTATAGACATGTAAAAACTAAATTTAATGTTGGTGCGCCAGGAAAAGGTGGGAAAACTGCATTTTTTGAAAAATATTTATTTTACCCAAAACATTTATTTTGTTCTCATACCACGTTCTATAAAATGTGTAAGACAAATTATAATGTCATAGAATTCAAAATGTAGATACTAATATTCATAATGTCTAGTTCATAATAATATTATAACAGTATATCATCGTTTAGTGAAATCTGATATTGCGTACAACACACGCTATCGATGAAGGTCACGATTGCGTGTAATGAAAGCCAAGCGAGGGTTGCGTGTAGTGAAAGACTCCTTTGTTGTTGAATATAATGAAATCAAACCATATTTCATTTATAAATTGAATATATATGTATACACACACACACACACACTCAATGTTGCGTAGAATAACTACTATCAAACAAAGTTGAAATTGTGTGTAACACGATCCAAGATTAGTGTTGTGTATACTGCAAGCTAATATGGTTTTCCGTATAGCGCAAGATAATATTGATGTAGCATACAACATAAGAAATGAAATAAATATAAAATAATATATTTTATAAAATCTTGGGGTGTTACAAATACGGGGGTTTAAGATCTTAATGATGTGACGACAGTTACTTTAATAATTTCTTATTATTTATACAACGATTTATTTGATTCTATATCATCACATTCTTTTATATATTCCTAGTTTTCAAAGAAAATTAGACATTTGACTTTTGATTTAATAAAGGAGTTATCAGTAAAAACTATTAAGGGAATTATCATTGCAAAAACAATGTGTCGGTCAATCCCCTTTGTGAGACATAAATGTAATTTAGTTGCTAACCTTATCACTATAATTATGATTGAATTTGATATAATCCTCAGTATAGATTATATTTCAAATTATGATGCAAAAATCTATTGCAATAAGAATTATGTTAATTTTTTTGAGAATAATGTATAATCCCTTATCTTTAGAGAAGAAACATCATCATCTAGATCCCATCTAGATCCACCTTTAGTAGAAATTCTAGATGAAATTCTTGGGGAGGAAGAGAAAACATCATCTATGGATCTTCAAATTGAAGATGTCCCTATTGTGCAAGAATACATTAATTTATTTTCAGATGATTTACCTAGATATCCTCCAGAGTGAGAAGTTAAGTTATCTATTGATTTAATTCCCAATGGAAGACCTATATCAAAGACATTCTATAGAATGGAAACTATGGAATTAGTATAGCTAAATAAAAAAATAGATGAATTTAGTTACAAGGTATTTATTCTCCCTAGTATTTCTTCATGGGGATCCCCTATTCTCTTCATCAAGAATAAAGATGGATCCATGAGGTTGTGTATTTACTATTGAGAAATCAATGCTATTACAATAAATAACAAGTATACCCTGCCTCACATTAATGATTAATTTGGTCTACTTCAGGGAGATCAAAATTTTTCAAAGACTGAACTTCGATCTGGATATCATCAATTGTGTGCATGGAATGAAGATATTACAGAAACAACATTTTGAACCAGGTATGGGCATTACGATTTTATAGAAATACCATTTGGACTGACCAATGTACCCTATGTTTTTATGGATCTAATGAACATAGTTTTCATGGAATATAATGATGATTTTTTAGTATTTATTGATTATATATGGATATATTACAAAATATATGGGGATCATGCGAACCACTTATAGGTTGTTTTGAAGTCTCTTAGAAGAAAAGAGTTATATAGAAAGTTCATTAAATGTGAATTATGGCTTCAAACTATTTCTTTTCTTGGATATATTGCCTCTAAGGATGTAATATCAGTGTATCTTTTGAAGAAAAAAGAAATTGAAGAAATTTCTATACCAAAAAACATAACCAAGGTACATAGTTTTATTGTCTTAGCATGTTCCTATCGGCGCTTCATTCAGAATTTTGCCAGATTGGCTGACCTGCTAACAAAGATCACACGCAAAGGGGTTAAGTTCGTATGGAAAAAAGAATGTATAGATTTTTTGGAAGAATTGAATATAATATTTCTCAATGATCCAATTTTAAATCTTTCATCTGGAAAGGATGGGTTTGTGATGTACAAAGATGCATAAAAAATGGACTTGTTTGTGTCCTTATGCAATATGATAACGTTATTAATTATACATCAAGGCAGTTAGAGACTCATGAGAAAAATTATCCAAATCATGATCTTGAGTTATAATACTTAATATATTCTCTAAAAACATAGAGACACTACCTCTATATTGAATGACATGTGATTTATATGGACAACAAGAGTTTAAAATACATTTTAACATAGAAATAACTCAACACGAGGCAAAGGAGATGGCCCAAGTTACTCAAAGATTATGATTGTTTTATACACTACCAGCCAAGAAAGAAACATAATGTGGAAGACACATTAAGTAGGAAAGATCATGGAATTATGACCTAAATGAGGTTTGAGAGAGATCATATATTCACGGATCTAGTAAATATAGATATGGGAATTTTCAAGGAAGAGGAAACAACATTCCTTTTTTCAAATGATATCTAAACTATATTTACTAGTGAAGTTAAGAATATATCAATATGATGATGAGAATGTTTAAAAGAAAATTAAGTTCATTACGGATAGAATATTGGAAGACTTAGTGTATGAGAATATATTTCTGAGATTTGGGGAGAGGAAATGTGTTCCATAAATACCTGATCTAAAAAGGTAACTATAAAATGATTATCATAGATTATATTTCTCTATGCACCTTGGTAACACCAAGATGTATAGATATCTGAAGAAACATTTTTGGTGGGATAATATGAAAAGATAAATAGCTGATTATGTGTCAAGATGCCTAGTATTTCAATAGTTTAAGGTTGAAAGACAACACCCTAAATGAGTCATGAAAACACTTCCTATACCTATGTGGAAATGGGATGATATTACGTTGGACTTTGTCACAAGACTACAAAGGAGTCTAATAAGGAATGATACAATATGGGTAATTGTTGATAATGTTACAAAATCAAAACATTTTATTACTATAAGAGAAGGTTTACCACTTGAGAACATGGAAGTAATCTATATTAATGAATTTTTAAGACTTCATGGTGCACATATATCGACTGTGTTTGATCGAGATCCCTGATTTACATAAAAATTATGGAAAAGTATTTATAAGGATTTGGATACTAAGATTTATATGAGTACTTCTTATCACCCCTAAACTGACAGATAGTCTGAAAGGACTATTCAAATACTGAAAGTCATGTTGAGGTCTTTATCCCTTGACTTTCAAGGTATGTGGGATCAACACATACCTTTTGTGGAATTTTCCTACAATAATAGTTTCCATTCTAGTATTTAAATGGATTCATATGAAGCATTATATGGAATGATTTTTATAACTAAAAGTTGTTGGGATGAATTTGGTGAGAGGAAAATTATAGGTCTAAAACTTATTAAAGAGGCAATGACAAAAGTAAAAAAATCGAGGCCCATATTAAAGAATCTAAAAGTAGTAAAAAGAGTTATACTGACAACTAGAGAAAGGGTTTAGAATTCCATGTGGGAGATCATATCTTTTAAAAATTATCTCCATGGAAGGGTGTCTTAAGGTGCGATAAGAAAGGGAAACTGATACCCATATACATCGGGCCATTCAAAATTCTAGAAATAATTAGAGAAGTAGATTACCATTTAGCAATTCCATCAATTCTATCCAAAGTTAGTGATGTGTTCCACATGTCACTGTTAACTAAGTAAATTCTAGTCCCAACATATGTACTCACCTATGAGGAAATAGAACCAGAACCTAATTTATCTTACTATGAAGAGCCTATTTTGATTCTTGATATTAGAGAGCTAGTATTGAGAAATTAGA
This sequence comes from Viscum album, assembly GCA_963277665.1. Classification (NCBI taxonomy): domain Eukaryota; kingdom Viridiplantae; phylum Streptophyta; class Magnoliopsida; order Santalales; family Viscaceae; genus Viscum; species Viscum album. The sequence goes on from OY728161.1 coordinate 1,882,519,425, forward strand.
CAACTCTACTGGTAAAAGTTATTTTGAGAAACCATAAAACAGAGGAAGCAATATGGGAACCTAAGGATGTTATAAAGAAGAACCACCCACATCTTTGTAGAGGTCATTATACATGAAAAATTTCAAGGATGAAATTTCTAAAGGAGGGACGAATATAACACCCCATGATTTTATGGTATGTTATTCTTAAAATAATTTCAATTAAGTAGATATATTATATGCACAAAACACTAAGTAACTACAAAAAAACTATATTTTCATAATATAGTTATAACCTAGGCATTAAACATAATTTTTCCACATCTTTGTTTTCTATTTTTAAAAATGGGTATACACAGTTGTGATCAGTAAGATATTTAGAGTCCGATAAAATAAACTTATTTTTTGGTGATTAGTAACCTACTCCTATAAATAGTAATATTACATTTATGAATAGTAATATACCATTATTAATAGTAACCTTACCCATGTAAGTATAAATAAAATTTAGGAAGATTATAAATGAGACTGAATATTTTAATAATTTAGTGTTGGTATTTTATGAGTAATAAATATATAATTAAAATATTAAATTAATAAATTTATTTAATATAAGTTTCATTTTCATAAAATGTATTCCTAAATAAGTATTTTTTTATCCTATTATTTTAGGATAATTTAATAAGACCTTAGTTAATTTTTTAGGGTATTATAAAATCAGTTATAATTTTTAAAATTTTATTTTTTTAAGAAAATGGTGATTTTAATTAGTAATTAAATTTATCATACATAGAAAATTATTTTCCTTAAATAAAGTTCATTTCTCGATTCTATATGTTAAAAAATGGTTAGGGTGAATTTTTGAGATTTTTCTAAAACACTTGAATTTCTGGTGAATAGTAAAATTAGGTAATTTACGATATAATACATTATAAGATAAATAAACTATTCCTTGAATCATTGATGATGTAAGAAACCATTATCCACAAATCAAATCAAATTATTACAATATATGGTCACAATAATCAATACTATTACTTTTCTTGAGAAAAATAATAAAATAATGAATAAACTATTGAGAAATCACTCCTCTCCTCCACTCTAACCCCCTCCCTCACCCCCTCTTCTCCTCACTCCTCTAAGCCTTGAAGACTATAAAAGATCTACCAAAATACTCTTCCCTAGTCAATACCCATCTCTAATATCTCTTGTTCTTTCTAAAAGACCAAAACCCCTTCCATTAAGGAGATTCTCAAGGAGGTGCATTCAAGAGGTAAATCCACATCCTTTTTATTTTAATTTCATTTGTAGTTATTTTATTTTTTTATCCTATACTCACCTCCTCTATAAAATTGATGTTAATAACTCCAGTATCATCTATATATTTTAATTATATAATTTTAATTTAATATCCACTATCAATCTCTTTACTCTCTAATTTATTTTATAAACAAAATCATTGTCCGGGAGGTGCCGATTTACAACCTTCGTGAATGATGAAGTTTAGTTATTCAATTTATTCTTAAAAGTTGGTAATGAATTTTTTTTATCGTTGAACCATATTATAAAATATGTATTATATTTTATGTAATTGTTCTGGAACCATCAATGATACATGATATTAAATAATAGAACAAAACTAGTTCGTTGAGATCAAAAAACCAATGTAATAATCTAAGCGATTATCACTAAATGTATTATCTAATGATTAATCCACATAATATATAACCAAATGATATATATAACCATTTTAAATTATATATTTTCATTAATAACACGTTATTACAATTCTAGATAATTATATCCATTCCACATGAACTCCATTACTCATAGTCATGCAAACCGATTATGAAAACTATGAAAACATGGACTCCCAAATGATGAAATTGAATCTCTTAACCCATCAAAAAAGACATAAATGAACTTAATGATGGTATAATAAGTAAATTAAATTTTTATAAGGTTATTTACTTCTTAACTAATGAATCTATTTTGACTATCCAGGACATCAAGATCAAGTGAATAATACATTCGGGCATAAGGTAAAGGAATGCTCATTTCACTTTTATTTTCATGGTATTTCCATTTTTTCCACTCATTTATTGTATGTGGTGTATGTATACTGCATTTTGATATATAATATCATGATTATATTAATATTAATGTTATTAAATCATTAATTTAATGATTATTAATTTTTGATCATACGATACGATTGATTACAATGTGGTAAGGGACTTTGTCTCAATTTCAATTTCATTGAGACTTACTTGGTATTGTGCACCTAATAATTCTTACACGGTGGATCAACTACCCATTTGAGATAACTTTTCATTTAAAATTTCATTTCTATTAAATATCCATATTCTTGTACCATGGATATGATTATTGTCTTAGCTGTATACAATTTTACATATGGTGTTTATTTGGAATGTTGTTTTAACAGAGGGAATATTGATGAGTCTGTATCTTCTTCTCAGTATAGATATTTATAAGGAATATTTCTCTTCAATTAAATCTATTTATGAAGAATGATTTGGACTGGTAGTGATGGCCGAGACCCTTTATATCCTCTAAATGAATCAACATGTCTAATGAGGGAAACTAGTTAGCGACAAACCCATTGAGTTTGTTTCCAAAACATAATCAGATGAGTTTCTACACATATACATAAACCATTTAAATGGTATGATGCTTCATGTACCGGATACATGATGTCCAAATAATAAGAATTATAATTATTAATTATTTGGTTATTGCTCTCCATGAGGAAATCACCATGAAAAAAAATCTATGGATGCATTTTCATTCTTAGTTTATTGATGGCGTGTGTTTTCAATTATTAACCAAGATATATTATTTATTTATAATTAATTATGATTATTATTGATTCATGATTCCTCCATATGTAACCCTTACTGAGAATTTGAACTCACCCTTTAATTTTTTTTCTTTCCCTAGTCTATGAAGAAGAGATTATTTATTGAGTTTTCAGGGATTCCATTTTTAAGCTTTTATTATGTATTATATTTTGTTTTCTTTTTTCCTATGTAAAATGGGTTACATTTATGTATCTAGTATCCTCCAGACTACTAAAATGATCAGACCTTTGGTATTTGATTCCTTGTAATCATTATAATGTAATAAAATAATGCACCAGCTCTAGGTTTCTGGGGTCGGGGCATTACACCTATATATTGGGACACATGGGGCCACATGAGAAGAATTATCAGAATTATGATTTAGATTCGGTGGTGGTAGTGTATACATTGAGGTGTTGACATAGTTACTTGTTAAATGACCATTTCATGGTGTATACAAACCATAAAATCCTAAAGTATATTTTATCAAAATGTGAAATGAAACATAAATAATGGAGGTATGTTGATTATATTTAGTTCTTTAAATTAGAGATATAATATACCCCTTCTAAAGGGAATTTCATGACTGATACAATGAGTAAGAATATTTAGGTGTGGGTGTAACAAAAGGTGAGTAATGATTGGTAGTTGATAAAACTCTTCACTATGATTAACCTTTATGTCCAGAAGTAATATTATATAGGAACCCTATACCAATCTAGAATTCTCATACATTTTTTTAAAAGGTTGGGGCCGAAGCCTCAATTTATTATTTGAAAGCAAAGAACTCTTTATACTGGGTAGAGGGAGACCCATTACATAGCCCGAAGGCCCAAGGCCAAGTATCCTGAATATAAGGCTTGAAAGCACATTTTTTTGGCCCAAAGGACCCCTCGGTGAACAGTACTGCTACAGTACCCGCGTTGCTACAGTACCTTCTACAATACCGCCACCGCTACAGTATCTGCTACAGTCCCTCCGCTGCTACAGTGCTGCCGCTTCTACGGTGCCGCCGCTGCAACAGTACCTGCTACAATACTGCTACAGTACCTGGGAAATTCACCCCTGCCTGGATTTGATCCTGGGTCTTTTGGATGCCAAGCAGGAGCATGTACCACTAGGGTACAGGCTCGTTGGCACTAGGATTATCATACATGGATATTACATATATTTAGATTAATATTAATTAAATTTCACAAACACACACATGAGGACCATAATAGTTTTGTTCCATTGGAAACTTGGAAAACAATCTTCTAATCTAGTAAAATATCTTCAATTATTCCCACAAGGATCTTTCCATTTAGGACTCTTCATAGATAAAACCTACATAAAAACTTTTTTCATAACCCAAGGAAAAGATACATAAGAAAGGGTGTGCTTATATGCATAGTAAGGTTAAACATAATAGATGTGAATATATGATCATATGAAAGAATAAGCTAAGAATAAGGGTATGTGATAATGAAAATTACTTATGAAGATCATACCCAACCTATTATAGATCATATACATGGGTCATGGAATAAATATTGTTAGTTCATAAGACATAGATCATAAGGTAATCAAATAACATGATCCGTGAGAGAATAAAATAAAAATAAAACAATTATTTGTGGCATAAACATCAATATATAACATTATGAATATGTATAGGTAACAAAAATTCATTAATTAAGTTAATTACATGAAATAAGGCCCTTGTATAAACATATATATAAGCAACCAGGACCACACATAACATTATGGACATGAAAGGTATGTCAACACATTACATCATGAATATGTAATCAGGTTCACACATATCATCGTGAACATGTAATTAAGTTCATTCATAACGTTTCAGATATGAAAGAAAATTTTTCACATAACATCATAGTAGTTAGGGTTCACTCCCAAGACTATCATAGCAAACAAAGTCCCTTAATGAACCAAGTTCACTCTCAATTTCATTATTGTCTATCTCATGAGATGTACTTCTTTACCCAATTCATTGGTGGGATATATAGGTCCCAACCATCTTTGGTTATAACATTAACACCATTCTTGGCTACAAAATAACCAGCATCACATAATGAAAATCACACATATGTGGGCCACATGATCATAAAAAATTATCATATCATAACCCATGAAATGAAATGGGTTTCATAAACATTTAATCATAACATAACATGTGGAAAATAAATAGGTTTCATAAAAATTTCATCATTTTATCAAAGAATAACCCATGGAAGAAGAAGTGGTTTTTATAATAATTTAATCATGGTATAACCCATGGAAGAGATGTAGGTTTCATAAAGACAAACCAATTATATAAAGAATAAGAATAGCATCCTTGGATAATATCCCAAATAATGTATATGTGAACTCAAATAATTCCCCCTCAGATGGAAAATAATTTTGAAACAAGACATATGACATTTCTTAAGGAATATATATTTTTATTGAAAATAAATTCTTTAAACAAAAAAAATTATGAAAACCATTTTATATGCAAATAGCATTGAATTTTTATAAGGGAACATTTTAAAAATTATTTAAAACCTTTATTTAGGAAAATATCATTTCCACTTCGTAAAACAATTTTTAAAACATAAAAAATTTTGAAAAACTTTTTATTTAAAAAAATGTTGAGAAATTATAAATAAATATTCTATGTAATGATTTCAATTATGTTGAAAAACTTTATTAATACCATACATGTTATAAATAAGATTCCTTTCACATTTTCAGTAAAATTAAAACCATCATTATTTGGAAAACAACAGGAAGATTCATTTCAAAAAAAATTGTAAAAAAGTTAAAAATGGGAAAAATTGAATTTTAAAAAATTAAATAAAGTAATATAAAAATTTTAATTTTTTTTATAAAATAATGTTTTGGAATAAAATATATTTCCGACCAAGGAGAGAAATAAAGTTAGGTTTTATTAAAAACAAATTCTTAATAATTTTATATAACAAAGAGTGTAAAATGGTACCATTGCATTAAGATATCATGGATAACCATAGGAGAATAAAATTAATGAGGATTATTGAAGGGTAGATCATGATAATTCAACATTTGAGACTTAATAAAAAAAAATCCTGATAAAGGATGAGATTGTAACATAAAATATTTACCACTTTGGTAACATTGATTAAAAATTACAATGAGGGAATAACATGAAATGAAACTTATAATATAATTATTATGAATAAATTCATTATATTACATTTCAAAGAATATGTATATACACATATTCAAGTAATATAGGTGCATAACATAATGTACGTCTCAAAGAAAGCAAATTGACATAAAAATCCCTTACTACTTTGGTCACTTTTGAACTGTAAACCCTTAAAAAGAGATATAATAAAATGGATATGTAAATTATCTTAATTTTAAGGATAATAATCATAAAATATATTCATGGTATGTATATATTCCACATAAAATAAATTGGTTGTTAATATGGCATGTGTCTCACATAAGCTAAAAAGTGAGGCGGAAATCCATTACATTGAGTCTTGACCACCATAGTTCATGTTCAATCCTCCTGTAAAAAAATATAAGTTTATAATAAATATATTAAATAACCATATTAATATATATCATACCATATATTATTTCTTATACCTTTTATTATTAATTTATTAACAATTACATGTTGAAATCACATTTTGGGAAATAACTACTTTGTTTTTCATGAATGTTTTAACTTGTTATTTCATAGCCCTATTACATAGATCATGATTTAATAACATAAAAAATGAAATCCATGATATAATTATAATATATATTCAGTATATATGTATTCATATCAATCCACAAAATTTAGTGAAAGGAAATGAAATACACTGTTCATGGAGACTGTTGGTCGTACTTACACATGAACATTGTTGTTCATTTTCTTGTTGGGTTGAAAAAAAGAAAATTAAATGATATATATTATCATTCCAGAATCATTATTATTTAATATATTTTAAAAAAATCATTAATACAATTCTTAATATATTCCCTGTGAAGCATTAAAAAATCACATCGCTTCGCGAGATGGTAGTCCGCAGTACACACCAATGACATTATTATATTCCCACAAAATGGAAAGCATGGAGGTATGCATGATATAAAAATTAAAGAATAATAATAATATCATTAATATATTATATATAATATATAAACAATAAATCAAACATTATTACCATCCTTTATATTTGGTCAGAGAAAAATGAATGACATCAGTTCATGAGGCGGTAGTCCTTCGTACACACAAAAGATGATTTCATAATCCATCTAAAGGAAGTGAAGATCATTGTATGTAATGAAATAAAAATAAAAACATAATGGTATATGTAATATTAATATGTTATTATATAATATTTATATCATAATAATTGAAGGATGTGGGGGGATAAAATCAAAAATGCTCGTTGATGAACCTTACCACTTCTTCAAGTATGCTCCTTAAGTTTGCACTAAACACCTTAGTTGATTGGATTTCTATCCACAATAAGGATTATAGGATGATTTTAGGGATTTTTTTAAGTTATTTGGGTAGTAATTTGTTGAAATAAATTGATTTTATGGTGTGAATAAGGGAGGATATGTGGTGGCCATTTAGAAGTAGGGGAGAGGACACACTTGGTATTTTTGAAAAGAATTTAGTGCTCCCTCATTTTTCATATGTCACAAGGGTTCAAAATAAACCATTATAAAACCTTAGAGGAGGAAGGTAAAAAATATGGTCATAAAAAAGTTTTTATACAATTTTATATGTTATTTATACCCTTATCTTTTTAGTTTAATCCCCATCAAACTCGTTTTTTTACTTTAACCACGATATATAATTAGTAATATTTTTAATATTAATTTTGGTCAAGAATTAAGATGGATTTATTATATATTATATATTATTATGATTTAAAATATTTAACCCATTATTATAAATTCAATTCATAAAAGTGGAAAAATTAATTTAAAATCAACCTTGCAGATGTGACGTGAAAATAGGTTTTTAAAGCGAAAATGATCAAAAGATTACCAAGTTTTTATATCCAATTTCAATATGAAATTGATTACAATGACCAATATTGTATTAAAATATGTATAATTGAAAAAATTATACTTCAAAAATAAATTAAAACACAATTTATCTTTATAAATAAATTAAGAGAAAATGCAATTTTCAATTAAAATTCATTATTTATAACTATTCATCAAAAAATGAAACTTTTCTAAAAAATCATGAAAATTCACCGAAAGATAATTTTGAAAGTAAGAATTGAAAAAGAAATTTTATTTTATCAAATTAATTTTCGTATATTTTAAATAATTAATTTTATTATTTTTCACAAAAAGGCATAAAAAACATTTTCTGAGAAAATAATATTTTTGAAACATATAAAGACTTTACTGAAAATTATGTATTTAATTAAAAATATATATTATTTTTATACAATAATTATAATTAATAATTATAAAGTAGTTATTACTATTCATGTCACTATTTTTAACATCTCGGTTATAACAGCTATGTTTAAATAACTGTATTATTAATATATCATGGTTTTGTTAAAAATTAGTGTTGCGTATAATTAAACCTAATCCAATGTTGAATTTAGTGTAAGATAATGTAGGGTTTAAAACAATAAAATATTAAAATTGGTATTTCATGGAATATAATTCATCAAACAAATTTAATTTATTCAATAAATAATTCGTAAAAACCTTAGGTGTTACAAACCCCATTATCATTGAGTTTTAAATATTTCCAACAAGAGAGGATAACAAATAATTACTTGCCCAATTAAAATTTTATGGTGATGAGGGAAAATATGTATGATGTGGATCTACCAACTGATTGGTTCGTGGATGCTGATGAGGTCCTTTATATATGATGTCAGGTTGTGTTCCTTCTGAGTATGTGTAAGGTGGGGATACAGGGATCACATGACTCAAGATAGGATTTTCACTCATGGATTACCAAGATGTATCATGTCATTTAGAGGAAGTATTTGTGGCCTATGATAGAGTGAAATTATGAGGTTTATTAAATAATTCCTCACCTATCCTCAAGTGAAGGCCAAGCATAAAAAACTCATAGGTCTTCTCCATTTCTTACTAATTCATAAGTGAAAGTGGAATGATGAGATGATATTCTTAGTGATAGGACCATAGTGTTTGTCTCGTAGTATTAATATTTTATGGGTTATCATAGACTATTTATTGATAGTTTCACATTCTATACTAATATTATAGACATATTCTATCAGTGAACTGAATTGGATATATGTTTGGGAGATTATGTGTCTTCATGGGGTTCCTAATAGAATCGTATATGATTGATAGGTTTATTTAATTAAATTATTATAATAGTTTATATAGATGGATCGTGATACAAAGGTTCAGTGGATATCTTCCTACCATCCTTACATAGATGGGTAGTTAATGTTTACCATCCAAGTGTTGATGTACATGTTATGGTCATACATTCCAGATTTGGATGGTTGATTGGAGAACCATCTTTTTATTATAGAGTTTACCTATAATAATATTTATCAAGTTTCAATTTATATGGAATCATTTAATGAATTTTATGGAATGTCATTCCACTCCACTCTCAATTAGTTAGAGGTTCAAGATTTTTGATTATCAAGTTGAGACCAATGAAAGAGATGTTGAAGCATATCTGTTTGATCAAGAAGTGGTTGTCATATTTTAAGAGTTGGTATAGATCATATTATTAATGGTTACACCATCCTTTGTAGTTTGAGGTTGGTAGAAAGGTATTCTTATAGGTTCCTCCTCATTTAGGGAAATTTAATATTTATAAAATGGAAAGTTAACACATATATTCCTTGGGAAAATCAATTTTGTCCAAAAGATGGGTGAAATGATATATCAATTAGATATTTCTTAGAGATATAGTTCTATGCATAAAATATTTCATGTATATCAGCTTCAGAGATACCAACCCATCCCTTCACATGTGATTAGTGATAACAATGTCATCCTTGATCCTAATATATAATCCAAAGAACAAAAAATTTATATCATGGATAAGAGAAAGAAGATATTTAAGGGTAATATGGCCTCTTTGGTATGAATTCTATTTCCACATGATCATATATAGGAGTATAAATGTATGTGGGGGTCTGATATGTGGGTGTAGTGGTAATATCTTCTTTAAAATGAGACTCTATGATGTTAGGTGGTGAAAATAGGTGATGAGTTGCAATATGGGTGGGGGGGGGAGGTTGTCACACACTATACTTATGAAGGTGAATTTGTATCGAAATTTTATAGGACCTCATGTATTTTTATTTATTATTTATATTAGAGGTTTTGGTGGGGAACGGGGGTCCATTTCAAAGAGTCGAGTATGGTATTGGGACATTGTTCCTTGGAGTACCATTAGGTGTCTAAGACCCTTGAATAGGTAGTTGGTGGGTATTGGGTACCTTATAGATGTTTGTAAGGTACCCGATGGGTACTGAGGTTCTTCTTGATTTTTATTTAAAATATTTAAATTTTAATTTAATAAATTAACTGATATTTTTTTTAAAAAAAATGAGGGCCCACCTCATTTCTTTCTAGAAAAACTTGCATGTTCTTCTCCCCCTTTCCCTAGATTCTTCTCCACTAAGTTTTAGATTATATTTTCCTACGGTATGGTCTTTGATCTGATCATTATGTTGGGTTTACATAGGTAAGGCTAACCCTCCCCTTCATCATATTCTATTTTTTATTGTTTCTTTATTGTCTTCTACTAAAAATTCCTAATATAAAGGATTTTTTCATGTTCATTTATTTATACCATTTGATATTGAATAAGTGAGTGATAGTAAATTAGAAAGACATTAATAAAGAATAAATACCCAATTATGGGAATTATTATCCCTGTAAAATAAAAGGAATAGGAAGGTGACAATGATCATGTGGATCACGTGAACCCCCAGAGACATGAAATCACATGACCAGTAGAAGGTCATGTGGATGATCATACAAAATGAATAACCTATAAGAAAAATTCTATGAATCTTATTTTAAAATTTCCTTTTACTATTGAAAAGGAACCCTAGTCAATCAGCAATCACATGATGACTTCTAGGAATGCTCCCCCAGGACACACAAATTGTCAAATGGTGAGTGCTCAACAAACCCCCAAAAAATCCTTTTAAAATAGAAGAAATATATTCCAAAGGTGGGATCCAAATACATTAATAAAACTCATGTTATGCATCACTGAAGGGGATAATTATTTTACTCGAAAAAAGTTAATCAAAATTATGAGATCCCCATGACTTTTTAAAATAAATAAATGAAATAAAAGGGGTGAAGGAGGGAGTCTCTTGCAGTCAAAAACTTCATGATATGCACCCATAAAGATCCAAAAGACGCCAAAAGATCCTGGCGGCATGTCCACCTCATCTCTCAAAAGCCTACTCTATTGACATTCTCAACATGTGAAGGGCCTGAGGTATGTCCAGGTGACCTCACACTGCTCCTTTGTCTCTATAAGGACAAACAGATGTAATTATCAATTAAATGATTTCTCATATACATAGGACCTTTTGCAGTCATGCAATGCATCACCAAGAGGTAAATTTATTTTCCTCTAAAACACCCAAAAAACATTTCAAAATCCCCAACCATTGTAAAATAAATAAAGGAAATAAAAAAGGGGAGGGGGATGGAGCTTCTCACAGTAGTAAAACTCACGCGCCACTTCTAGGATGTCTGCAACACGGTCTTGGAAGACCCATTGAAAATTCAGCCTGATCTCACAAAGCCCCCCCTGACAATCCATCATTGTCTTTATAAAGATTCTAGATAGGTCATTTGAGATCATGTGATAGACTTTCAATGGGTGTCTAGATGTTTCGAGGGCCTTCAGACATGTCATCCTCACAATATGAAATCCCCTAAACATGTCTGCGTGATTTAAAGACATCCCTTTAACTAGAAATAATCTAATAATGGAGGAGTTTATGGGATAGTGTCATGATCACTACAAATTAGGTGACTCCCTCATAGTATCCTACATCGGGACCTTGCGAAGACGCATGAAACCAAATCCATCCTCCAACTCCAGCCTAGATTTTCATGACATGCACCACACAAAGTGGAAATAAACTGGGGTGGTGAGGCCTATAAACCCCCTAACCAATCTTCAAAGAATAGGTTGTACCTTTTGAATCTAGATTCACTAGTGCACCCAATCACTGAAGAGGATTTCTTGAAGTGGTTGATATCACGATCATATAAGCTTGATATTAGGCAAGATCTGGGGAACAACCAGAGTAACCATGAAATATTCGTATGGACTTTGTGAGATCACTTATAGATCACACGAGGGACTTTTGGTGGGAGACATGAAAGACATCGCACATAAGTGCTAAGACACATGAGACTTAAAACAATCTAACACTGGGCAACCCTAAGGAATTTGAAATATAAATGCTAGAACCAAGACTAAAAAATGGGAGACTTATGTGAAGAATATATACACTGATCCTCATGCACTTCAAATGAACTATCTAGATAATGAGACAATACCGGGACATGTCTCCCAAATCATGCGACACTCCATTGGAATACCATTTGGGTCATGCGAAGTTCTCTGGATGTGTCAAAAGAATGTCATAGGGATACCCATATGCATTCCACCTAGGTCTCTCGAAACACTTCAGGATCACTATCCTAACATTTCAATGTTCTTTAGATCTGTCTTCTAACTCATATGGTGGAACTATTTCTTGGAAGAGAAGGGTTTCCTTTTCAGCCCTTCTCCAACCCTAATTTCCTCCCACCATTTCCGAAAGTTTCTGTAAGCCCCAAAGTCCCATCTCTTCTTGATGGAATTCCCAACCTTCAGATTTCAACTTCGGAGTTCACGGAGCCCTCGGCGGGTCTTAATCTCACTTTGACTGCCCACTTCAAACATAGGAGGCCTTTTGTTGACACCTTCGACAGGTTTGTTTTTTCCTCATGGGATCTCCATGAAAGGGAAGTTTTTGGTTTATTAGATAGTCTCCACATCATGATTCAGTTCAAATCGGTGGAGGATCTTATCAAAGCCTGGTCGACAGCTCCTCGCAGCTTCAACATGATTTGTTTCTTCCTTCTTCAATGGTCATTTGACTTTCATATGGATCGTGATCCTCCCTCGGTGGTGGTTTGGGTAAGCTTTCCAAACCTCCCATTACCTTTTCAAAAAACATCTATTATTAGATTGTTGGGTAACCTCGTCGGGTGGTTTTTATGCGCGGATAGCTGAACGGAGGCAGTGTGTCACCCGATTAATCCCAGGGTCTGCGTTAAAGTTGATACCTCTCGGAACCCTTTTGATTATGTTTGGATTACCATCGGAGAGGAATATAGATGCAAGCAAAGGGTTTTTTTATGAAAATTAGGTTGATTTTTGTTCTTCTTGTAACTGTTTGGGTCACTCTCTGGAGGTTTGCCGAAGGAGACTGTCAACCCAAGTATCATCAAGGAGGGAGGAAGGTTCAAAAGATAATGAACTAGCAGTTTTCGGGGGGGATTTTTCTATTCAGTGGGAGCATGGTTCAGATAGTTGCAGAGGGATACATCCGCTACGTCTGTTGGAGCAGTATGCTTCGGAAGGAGTTTTCAACGAGCCTGTAGCTCGTGCCCTTGGTCCTATGGCGAAAGAAGCATTAGGTCTCAATCCAACAGTGTCCGAATTATTTAGAATATTGAGACAGGATTTGGAGGGGCCTTCTTGGTAGTGTTCACGGAAAGAGGCCACTAATTCTCATGAGGAGAGGAATGAGGAACATCCAAAGAATGAAACTGTGGGGGAGATTGAACAACTGGCTGATAGCGAAGGGGCTGTGACTACTATGGAGGTGCCCAGTTCAGTCAGAAACTGAGAATATGGAGGCCCTTCTCTACCGGTGAGACCTCTTCTGCAGGTGAGAAATAGGTTTGATAGTCTCTTAGAAGATGGTTTGGTATCTGATCTTGTGGAAGTCTTATCCGAAGGTGTGGATGAGGGTGACCAGAAGAATAAAATGTATGGAAGGGGGGGGGGGGTCATGAGGAGTCCTTTATGCTGGTGGAAGATCATCCAAGCTGGGACTTTGGAATCTTGAATAGCAAAGAAGAGGGTATTAATATAGTGATAGAGGGTAAAGGGAAGGACTCTCCTAATGCCAATGGAGATGAGGTTAGGTGTCATTCGGTGATTGAAGGAAATGAACCTAGAATGAGGAAGGGAAAGGACAAGGTATGCAAGGAACCTGTGTCAGAGATTCATTTTGGAAGGAGAGGGTATGCATCCGGGGGTGATAAAGAAAATCTGAGTGAATTTGGCACTCGATCCTTTAGTGATATAGTTCAAGGTGTGAAAATGAAGATGAATGAAGATGTTGGAACGTTGTCGGATTTACCAAGAAGAATAAAATGGAAGGATTATTCTTATCTACCGTGCCCGATGATTACCAGAGCCTCTTCCAAGCATGATCGCGGAGTGATCCTGGCATTCAAAAAATACAGCATATCCATACAACCGACCCTGGAGTAGCGCTCTCCGGATCAAATGAGGAGCCATGTCTAAGGCGATAATATTTGGAGGCAATGTAAACCAGCTTCTGAATGGGAATCAGCCACTTCGGAGGATGACTCATGTGTTGGGTGTGGTGATGAGTATGGTTATTATGATTATTAGTGGTTGTGCTGGTTGTTCTTGTTGTTTGTTCTGGTGATCTTTGTTGTTGGTTGTGTCAGTTGTGTCCTTGTGCGGTTGTGCTCCATGGTTTCTCACCTTCTCTAAAAGTGTTTATAAATAAAAAAAATTAAGTTTCAAATGTTAGCTAGCTCTTGAGACATCCCTCAGATATATCATCTGTTTTTCGCAAAGTCCCATAGACATATCAACTAGGACACACAACACCCTCCGAGACATGTCACATTGACTATCATGAATCCCCATGAGAGTGACATCTAGATCTTATGATGACACCATGGAACGTCATCTAGATCATGATAATCTCTCTAAGAATGTGATTTAGGATCATGCGATGTCTCCTGGGATCAATAGGCCATGTCTTGAAATGTCCTCCAAAAAAGTCAGCCTTGATCAAGTGAAAACCTTTGGAAATTCCATCTAGGATACTTGAGGTCCCTCAGACATGCCCAATAATTCTTGTAATTTTTTTTGGACATGTTAGGAAGACACCCTTCAACATGTTAACTAGACAATCAATACATGTCAAGTGGAAAATCGATGCATGTTTGACGGTAAAGAAGGAAAAATCAACATGGAATCCTAGGATTTGTTAACCATGTCAATCCTCAGTGTGTAAGACCAAACTATAAGGTTAATGTTAGTGTGTAATCCCCAATCAGATGAACTATGAGAACTCTGATTCCTACCATAACCAAGATATTTAGGACACCTCTATGAAGATCGAGATCTATATTAACCTCCCAAGGGTTGTCCAAGTATGTAGGTCTCATATCCATATGTAGGGAGAATAGACATTTTATATCCATTATTTCTCACATCAATCATAACTCATGTTGGCTTAAGGAGTTACAATGATCATATCATTTTCACCATAAAAATATAAAAAAGTAAGGTAAATGTCAGTGTCTAATCCCCAAACAACTACATAATATGATATGTCGAACGTGTGAAATGTAAGCATTAATGTGTAAGCCTCAGCCCAATGAGCTATGATGATTCTTATTCCTGTCATAACCAAGACACGAAGGACACCTTTCTAATGCTCGACCTTTATATTAAATATCGTAAGGGCTATCCCAACACATAATTCCCACATCCATATGTATTGAGGATAATTACTTGTTATCCCATATTTATCACATCAAACATGGATCGCATGAGATTATGGAGTTTCAATGGTCATATAATTGGCTTCATTAATCTCCACCAGTCTGGGAAACCTCATTGTCTAAGACCCAATGACTGGCATGATATAGCTGCCTTTATATAAGGGTATATACATTGGGGCATGTCCTAAGGGCATGAATGAACTATGAGATCTCTGATTCATGTAATAATTAGGATACATTGGATTCCTTACTAAGCCCTGAGATCAATTTGGCATCCACAGTGGTGTAATTCCCCCCCCCCTTTCTCAAAAATTTCAACCATCAAGACCCAATCATTGTACCACAACTATCAGTGGATTGAAAAACCAAATTATCTACGAAAACTATGATTCTTTCTATAATTAGGATACATAGGATGTCTCCATGATACTAGATCTTGAATTAATATTTCCTAAGTTCCCACACATATATCCTTTTCATATGATGTCAAACTTCATGGTTTTAATGAGCTATAAGGGTTTTAATTCCTCTATTAACTAGGGTACGTAGGATTCCTCATAATGGATTAATATTCTCCTTGTAATATTAAACAACTACCTTCATGGAAGAAAATTCTAAATATTATGGTTATATGGATTAAAAAAATAAGTAGTTCCCCAGTTCTAGGAAATGGATGATGAACCTCAGATACATACATATGGATTCATTAACCAGATCCCCTTCTAATGCACATAAAAGGGGTTAACCAATGATCATTTTGTTAGGGTAATAGGTCTCATATCAGTATTGTAAATAGACTCATGAACATATCTTAAATTGATAAGAGAGTTTCAGAGTAGACAATAATCCCCCCCCCAAAAGGGTATGATGAGTCTGATCTCCCATCCTATCGACTAATGTGTGTTCCTAAGTATCCATGGGTCTGAAACCCCAACCGACCACCTACCTTTATAAAGTAGGTCAGTAAATAGTTATGGATGTGGGAATTATTGGGAGTTTCTAGGGAAGAATAAAAAAATGGTAAACCAAATACGAGTGGTTGATAAAGGCATTCAACCCCCCACACTCAAACAATTAGAAAATTATTTAATCACAACATCTTATTCATGATACCAAAAGGATAAACTGCCTGATTCTTGTCTTGAAATTCTATTCTTTAGATGATGTATTCCCATCCATTTCATTCCCTAGAAAAATATGGTAAACCCGACATGAATCTCTCAAATAAAAAAATGATAGGTTAATCACAAGTTAAGTCCACTTTTTCTTTTCATACTCTATGCAAGAAATGGGACCAACATAGAAACCTCAAATAACTCGATGGTTGGTTTACCATGTTTCATGAAGAATTTTTGGAATATTAGAAAATGATGATAATCCTAACATAAATCTTATAGTTTATCTTATGTAATAAGGGTTCACAAAAAATAATTCCAGACATTCTTTGATAAGTCCATGCGTGCAGAATGGCCATATCGGGAATAAATGGAAAATTTGTTAACTTTGCATATATGATTGTGAAACATCATGCCAATGATATTGAAATAACTGGTAACCTTATTAATTTTTTTCTTAATGAATATAGATACTGATCTCATAAAAAAATCCCAATACTTGATAATGTCTTCATCCAGGGATAGTTCCAGTAAATCACTTAGCGATGCAACCCCTACAGGTCAAGAAATGATCTCACCTGCCTGATAGCTTCAGTATCAGGTGGTGAACACAATGGTCCAGAAATACCACTGGCATGGTACAATCCTGACCATTGAAGATGACCATGTGGGTTTACAAGTACAGAATCTGATGAGTTTGCATCATCCAGGGAAAGCTGTAGCTAATCCAGTGATCCTCATCACCACAACCAACCACTTCCGGAGCATATACTAAGAGTGTGAAAACCTCCACCTTAAGTCTCTGAATAAGGATTAATAGGGAGTCAAATAAAACTCCCTTTTAGTTCAGGGGATACTGAGGAGGGCTCATATCATCCTCTACTACTAGCACCATCCCACCAATACCCATAAGTTGCCTGCTGAGGGATCACCCAACACACTACTGCCACTAATACCCATGCATGGATGAGAAGGAAGAAACAAAGAGAGAGGAAGGCTCTGGATAACCATGAGTGGGACCATATCCCTACTCTCACTAACATAGTGTACCATTATATTCTGGTGGTAACTAGTGAGCAGACTCATATCCCTTATCACATGGAACAATTCTATGAGAATATTCCAACAACAAGCATGGGGGAAGTATATATCCCTAAAATCATGCACGAATCCCATCAATATATTTCTACATCATAAGTAGGATATAAGTGGGTTCATATCCCCACTTTAATTGAAGATATCTACCAGTATATAGAAAATATGAAAAATATGTAGGATTATATCCCTACACACACTTTTCTAAAATGACATTACATCTTAGTAATAGTGGAGGAACTCTTCTGTCATATTCTAAAACTGGTAAAGATATAGGGATTGGTGCATATTCTAATCCTTATATCTCGATAATCTCAACACTCTTATCATTATGAAAAATTTGTTTCTCCAAATAAAGTGTACATTCTTTCTCCCATCCAAGAGGATTATCGGAATATTCTGATAAAGGAAGAGGCATTGGACCAGTCTCATATTCCCATTCCAATTGGGGCTCACCAAGTGAGAGAAACACATGCCTTGGGATAGGTTCACATTCCTATCGAAAAATCCTGATGACATATTCCAAAAGTTGAGGTTGAGGCTCATATCCCTATTCTAGTCTTGGATAACCAAGTTAGAGAGGTACATGCCTTGGGACAGACTAATATTTCTATCAGATAAAATAAGTGCTATATTCCAAAGGTCTAGGATCATGCTCATATCCCCATTCTGGCTACGGATCACCAAGTGAGAATGGCACATTCCATGAGAGAGACACATATTACTATTAGTGAATATACATGGAATATTAATGTAGATCATGGAAAGCAAACACATATTCCTACTTCCACTAATGAATGACTACACCAGTATCCTTACAAACAGATACAGGAGGAGGCTCATATCCCTTCTCCCATTATATAGGATTGTCAACATATACTGGTAGGGAATTCATATACAAAACAAGATCATATTTCTATTCCAACTAGGGATCGCCAGGTGAGAGAAACACATGAATCAGGGTAGGATGATAC
Organism: Viscum album; assembly: GCA_963277665.1. Lineage (NCBI taxonomy): Eukaryota > Viridiplantae > Streptophyta > Magnoliopsida > Santalales > Viscaceae > Viscum > Viscum album. The sequence continues at coordinate 1,882,538,259 of OY728161.1, forward strand.
TCCTACCAAGAAATACCTATGGTATATTCCAAATTCTTAGGATTGATTTCATATTACCATCTAGACCAAGGCTTACCAAGTGATAATTGAATATTCCTCCGGCCAGGCTCATATTCATATTAATAATTGGAAGCTCATTAGCATATTCCAATATCTTCTCAGCATTGGGATCATACTCGCATAGTACCAAATAGTTATAAGCATGTTATGAAAACCTTCATAAAGTGGGATCATATCTCTATATAACTCCGAAATGCAAGTGATCAAATTATATCCATGATGCAAAATGGGACTCATATTCCTAATCTTCTCAATTCCAGTGTCCTTGAGTTTGTTCAAGACACATTGTCCACAAACCAAGGCTCTATAAACTCTTCAAACAAAGAATAAGATGATCATTATCATGATATTCCTTCTCATGGTAGTGTGGAGATGGATTACAAAGACTCTACTCTTGACATCCACTGTAGTTAACCTCCCCATAGAAATATCTACCATTGAGAAGGAAATCCTCCCCTTTACTAGATTCCTACATATAGAGAGGTGTCAAAAACCTAGAAACCTTCATCTAGGTATGTTCTCAAAACATTAGGGTCAACCACATATAGTTCCCCAGAAAATTCCAGCAGCACTCCATTGCAATCAGTGATAGACCCTTAGAAGAATATTCTATGGTTTTATTGGATGAAGGTATATAATTCTGATTAAGAGGTGGAAAATATTTACATATGGAGAGAGTTTGCTGCAAACAACCTCCCTATCATGTTCTTGGCCCTCACTACTACTAACTATGTGGTGTTAGATGAGATAGAAAAGGAGTGCACGCCTTATCTATACCAAAATATGCGGGCTTCTCATTTGTGAATGAAGGATAGAAATATACCCTATACAAGATACAAGTATCACCTTCATCTCTTGACCAAACTCTATTATTAGCTAGATATGGCCTCATTTATCATAGCCCAGAACTCAGTAATGGAGAATCATGACAAAAACCTTTGAAGGGTTTCTCACCAAATTGTAAAAACCATCCAACAAATGATTTCCCAAGAATCACCAGATGTATATATCTGAGGATGGTAAAAACATGGAATATTATACTTCACTATGACTTAGAAAAAGCATAACCCTTAAGATATGGCATCCTATAATGTCATATCCTTCGGCGAGATCATAGGGATGGGTAGTGTGCGACCTAGTTTGTTAGTAAAACATAATTCCCCGACATCAATGATGACCATACATATTGAATAGAAGTATAGGATATCCAAAAAGACTTTAAAATGGGACCCTCTAAGAAATGAGAATGTATTTTAGACATGGATACCAAATTTGCAATCATCCAAACAACTTCCCATAAAGAATTATCCCCTTCGTGGGCTACCTCTACACCTAGATCATACGAGAGATTAGTTATTCTGCATCAAATGAACCATAGTACTATCTTCTATAAAAACCATCCAATAGGAAACCCAACCTGATAGGTTGGGGGGATATCTACCACCCCCTCCACCTCACAGATCATCAATTCCTAAGAGGATTCAGAATATATCCTCAGCGGATTCAAACAAACCCTTTCCCATTGGGATGGGGTAATTTATATCTCAATCACCATCACTAGGTTTATGATCCCCTGATAGGGTTCTGGGGAAATCAACTGTGATTCCCGATCAACCCCATCATATTGGTCTTGGGGAATTTATTTCTAAATGTCCATCCTGGGAGTCATCAAATCCCTGATGGGAATCATTGGATCAACAACAACAAGATAAATCAATTCCAATTGTGGCTCTAAATAACCCTCAGATCTGCAGGTAGGGGGAATTTTCATTATCATCTTCATCCCATAGAGAATCAGTATTCTCCATGCTAGGAGGTAAATACCAATGGTCGACACCCCATCCGTTCATCCCTCCTCAAGAAAAACATCTAACATTTGGGGACATTTCGACAATAATGACTGGGAACTACCTCATGTTCAATAATCACCGGACAAGATATGATGAATTTATAGAAAATGTGATCATACCCCACTAGTGTCTCATGAAAAAATGACCCAATATGGAAAATGGTTTGAAGAACTACCCTGATGAAGTTAGTACAAAATCATTCTATTGCGTCGAAAGTAATGGGACAACAACCATTTACCAATATGAATCTATGAATGTCATCACCATAAAAAAAGAGATATTATGGACCAAGACACAAATATAGAGGGCTACAACATAAAAAATCTACCCCAAGAGGAGGGTGATCTGGATGCACTAACCGACGATGCACACACTCAGAATCAGACATGGCTTTGAAACCTAGCACCTATGAATTTTGTGTTTCCATGACTATAATGAAGCGCTACTAAATAAAAAAATGGAATGGTGTGGCTATATACCAATTGGAACCCTAAATAATCGATATTCCTTCTATAGAGGAACATTTGTTTCAATATGATAATGAGTTACGAACTATCTGAAAAGTCAACAAAGAGGTACTCAGGGAAAATAATTTTATTGTCTATCATATTCAGGTTAAGGAAAATATACCTCATAAAATACATTTTGGAAAAAATGATCCACTAGAAATAGTGTCATCTAGGAATCATATTGTATTTGGATCCCAGAAGTTGGTTTACCTAAATGATGATGTTGAAAGTGATCATGTTTTTCCTCTATTGCAGCGACAAACTCTCCCTCTCTAGAGAAATCATTTAGTCTTATGATGAGTTGAGGATTATAAGGAGAGTAATTTGGTTCCACCTCATCGACACCCACCCGCTCCCTATGGATGTGATCTAGCTCAGAAAACAGTTCCCCCGGAGATTCTTAAGGCCATCGAGTCCTTGGTTACTTGAATGGAAGCCATGGAGGAGTAACACACACCTATACAGCCTGATAGGAAGGAATATACTGAGTGGGAAGATGATAGTCTACCTCCACCCAATTTTATGAATCCTACCTTTTTTACCTTTGACTATGTATGTGACCCTAAAAAACATCTCACACACTTAGTATCTTGATGTGGGTGGATGAAGGGACCTCGTAATCAACAGGATGAAACCAAGATGAGGTGTGTTTTATAGAATTTGATAGGTCCATCCTTTGTTTGGTATAGTAGTATGCCAGTAGGATCCATTAAAGGATGGGAATACCTTCACCATTAGTTTATTTATAAATTTAGATTCACTCTTATGAAAATGAAAATCATCAACCTAAAAAACTGCAAGAATCATGAAAATGAGTGGGTGTCAGACTTCATTATAAGGTGGAAATGTTTAACGTATTCACTCAACATCCCTCTATCACATGAACAACTTTTGGAACTCTATACTAAAAATTTCCATGATGAGCTATAGACACCTTTGATCCCAATTATGTACCTAAGTGGATTTCATGAGTTCCCATGAATGGAACAATGTTTAGAAGTTTCCATTCAGAAAACATGATCCAATTCTTGACTCATGCCTTCATCACATTGAAAAAATATAGGCAAAGTATAAGCTTTAACTGTCAGTCTCAATCCAGTAGTAGTGCCTATTTAAGCACCTAGGTAGTTCCTGAACTGACTGGTACCTCTTTCTAAGAAGCAATTACCACCGAATCAACTTTGGTCAGAATTACAAAGAAATAGGGGTCTCCTAATAATTGATGAATGAATGAATAAATAATATTATTTTTAAAATTAAAAAAGTACATGGTTATTTATTGAAAACATAGAAAAATAATCTACTCAATATTCCACAGCCCATGAAACCCGATGAGGCCAAGCTCACTGACGATCCCAACTACTGCAATTTCCATAGAATGTTGGGTCATAATATCTAGTTTTTTTATCTTAAAATATGTACATCAAGGCATGGATGATTCTAAATAGGTGGTGTTAGATAACTCCTCAGAGAAGGTTTCCTACATAACTATTTCCTAGTTAGAATAAGAGGATGGTCGAAATAAATTTTCATCCAGGCATGATCGGAAGTTCTCCAATTGGATGTCTCAGAAAATAGTTGACAGAGCTCATTCCACCCTGAGACCATATCTATGTGGACCCACAATATTTCCACTTCCCAAGATGGTGACATCAGATATGCCTCCCAAAAGTGGGTGTGACCATAATAATAAATAATTGATAGAATAGGATGAGTCGTATTCTACTCCGAGGTAAGCCTTGACATTTTAAAATTTCTTCCCTACAACATCTGAAACGCGAGCACCATCCCACCAAACCAAACCCTCATTTGATGAAGATCTCATATTTGGTTCTGTAAATGTGATAAAATTGTAATACCCCTTCTACTATGATTAATATTCCTCCATGTATGAGTTTCCCACACATAATAGGGGAACATGAAGTCACATGCATAGAAAGCAAGAATATAGGGGATAAAGTAGGCGTGGTCTAACAAAAAATCTCGATCATGTCCCAACAGATTACATATAAGTAATTGAGACCCATGGTAAAAAACATAATTATTTCCAATAGAGATATAGAGTCATTTTAGAACCTTCCAATGGCCATCCACACCCTGTTTTCTTATATTACTACATAGCAGAGGTATAATTATCTGATCAGCCTAGGCCTGGGAATGGCTAGCGTGACTCATGCCACTGGAATAAGATGCTCCCAAAACCTCTATATAAGAACCAGACCCATCTAACTCAAGTGCCTCAGTTCCTGATTCACATGATCAGGAGAAACCCAACATTGGGAAGTGTCGTCCTTTAGCACCAAAGTAATATATTCTAAAATAGGTGGTGTTTGTCCCTACCAATCTCTAAATCCTTGATTCAATCAATTTTTTAAAAGAACTATGAGAGGAACTTATTAAATCTCTATAAAGATCATTGAAATTTGAGATATAATTCACATCAATTGAGGTATATTGAATAGAGACCATCTCAGTATAATTCCATGTCACTATCTCGTTCATAGAGCATGATCATGAAATGGTCATCCAAGGAAACATCAGACCTCTATATGTTTTAGGATGTCTCGATAATGTCGAAATCCGAAGGGCTTTGATTGAAATTGGATCTGGGATCAATCTCGTCCTGATTGAAACCCTCAATTGTTTGGGATATAGATAAGTGTATTTATCTCCAACAAAGTAAACCATTCATGGGTATCATAAGTGTGAGAAAAAACCTCTCGAGAAGATCAAACTCATAACTTGATTTGGGGACCTCATATCAAAATATGTGTTTATGGTTATCTGGTAAGACACCACATAAAAAATCCTGCTCTAAAGGCCCAGTCTCCATAGACACATGGTGGTTCCTCCAACATTTTATCAATGTATAAAATAACACATCAATGGAAAGGTTGATATACTATATGGTTTTAGTTTCCCCTTTGAAACCCATGAATCCACATACGCTTAGGTTAGTTTCTAAAAAATGGGAGGCAACCAACTAGTGGTGAATGATGTTATATAGGTTGTAGCTCCCAATGACATGGGAAATACCCTTGAAAATCCTTAGAATATTCTTGACAGTGACTATGTACTTCCCTTAAACCTAGTTGAGGTGATACACTTGGTCTCATAGATCCATGCTCATCCTATCCCAAGCGACAGTGAAAAATACAATTTTCTCTAGTATCTCTCTATAATGTGCCAGGAAGTAGTGGATGATAATGTCTCTTCTTATGGCCTCTCTCACATTGATAGTGATAGAGAAGCCCCTAGATTTCCAACTTCATATGAATGTGTCAACATAGACTCGAAAGGGGAATAAGATGAAGATAACCTAAATAATGCCTATCCTACATTAGAAGATGTCATCTCTACCACCATTTATGATCTTAGATTGGTGAATCTGGGAATAGGAGAAGACCCATGACCTATGTTGATTAGTACCTCCATTCCCCGTGATGAGAAAGAAATATACATTGAATTTCTAAAGCAACATAGATATGTGTTCACATGAAACTATATAGAAATTCACAAACTAAATCCATAAGTGGCTACACACTATCTCACCTTACCCAATGAGAATTGAGGCTTAAAGAAGGAATCTAGGAGGATTCACCCTCTCATTCAACCAATATATAGAAAGGAGTTGAAAAATTAATCAAATAAAACTTCATATGAGAAGTTAACTACCCAATATGACTCTCCAACAACATCCCTGTCTATAAACAGGATGGGTAGATTAGGGTCTGCATCGATTTAGAGACCTTAATCATCACTTCCCAAAGGATGATTTCTTGTTTCCAATAAAAAATCTTTTAATCGATTCAATAGATGGATTCCAAGCCGTTTCCTTTATGGATAGGTATTTGGGGTTCAATAAAATAAATATGGCCCTAATGATAAAGAATACACTACCTTCAGATCTCCCAATGGATATTTTTCTATTAGGTCATTCCCCCTGGCGTAAAGAATTCCGGATCCATATATCAATACACCATGCATCATATCATTAATCTATTCATTGAAAGGATAGATAAATTTTACATTGATGACCTATTTTTCAAATCGTGGAATAAATGTGATCACTTCAAGGATCTTCAAAAAATATTCAACAAGATATGATAGAATAGTCTGAAGATGAATCCACTAAAATGAACATTCAGGGTAACATTAGGAATGTCCCTTGGATTTTTGGTACTCCACCATATAATCAAGGTTGACCCAAATAAGACTAGTACTATTTTAATAATGTCACCCCCCATAAATCTCAAATACCTAAGGGGGATCCAAGGGATCCTCTCCTACATTCACTATTTCATAGCCAACTTGGTTGTAAAATCTCTTCCATGGACCAGGATAATAAATAAGGGAATCAACTTTCAATGGTACAATGATGGTCAGGAACCCTTCAAAATTCTCAAGAAGTACATACTGAGCCCACCATTTCTAATTCTTTCGATGGAAGGGAGGCCACCCATATTCTGTGTGGCCACCATGGAAAGATCAATGGGAGCCCTCCTCACATAAAAAAATGATTTACAGAGTGAGAAATGTCTCTAATACCTCATCCATATGATGCTAGGTACTGAGACATGATACTATTAAATCAAGAAGAACTTTTATGCATTCATATTCACTATGAAAAAGTTTAGGCATTACTTGTAGAACTACAAATTGCATCTAGTCTCTCTTTTTGATCTTCTCATGTACATCATTGGACTCTTTATGATAACTGGACGTTGGGTATGATGGGTGGTAATTTTAAAATAATAGTACATCAAGTTCATGTCATATAAATTCATAAAAGGGAAATCCTAGTATGATTTCCTCCAGCCCCAAAGAATATATTGGTGGACACTGAGCTTCCATATGAGGAAGTCATTTATGCTCACAATTCTCCACAAATATGGGAGATTTATTTTTATGGTTCCTCCTAGAGTCATATAAGGAAAATTATAGAAACTTAAAGACCAATATATTTTGACTAGGGGTTGTATTTTTTCCCCATAAAAATTAGTTTTTACATATTCTTTTTCACTATCTGAGGGCTTCACAAATAATGAGCCTGAATACCAAGCCCTCATCACTGGTTTGGAACAAGCCCATACTGCTGAATATAGCCTACATAATCATAAAAATGGAATAAAAACTTATGATAAAGGATATAAATGAATAATATTCCATAAAAAAGGAAGAAATAGACCCTATAGACTGATGGAATAATTCCCTTTTGATCCCACATTGCATCATGTTCCTTGTTCATAGAATGCTCGTGTTGACACATTTGCTATTGCAACCACAGTCCTGACCAACCCTAATCAGAAGGAAGTAAAATTTCACACCACACACAAAATAATGGTCTTATCAATGATCAAATATAATATAGAAGAAGTAAACCTGGTAAACATCACCCCCGAACGTGATGAACCGTTATCCACATCTTGATGGATGGAGCCCAAAATGTTTTATCTCCAGAATGGAACTCTCAGGATAGAATGGTTTAGGAGGGAACATATTTGATGCCATGAAATTAACATTATCCTTTTGGATGGTCAAAATTATCAAAAATACCTATAAAAGAAAGGATGTGATGGAATCCTCCTAAGATGCATAATAGAAATAGATATTCTTGCCATCATGGAAGAAGCCCATATAGGCTCCTACGATTCTCATCAGTCTGGAACCAAGATCTCACACAAAATCAAAAGATAGGTTTATTATTGTAAAATTGTGATACAAGAATTTGTAGAATTCACCAAGAAATTTCAATCCTTTCAAATCCATGAAAACATCATCCATCAACCCCTAGAATTACCATGTATAACTAAATAATCCATACTATTTTTTAGGGAATAGATGTCATGGGGCCATATCCCCTAGTCAAAAATAAAAAGTTCAAGTTCATCATTAATACTACCAAATTCTTTTCCAATTTATCTAAGGTAATAACCATCAAGGAAGTTAGTATTAAGAATATCATCAGCTTCATGAATCCCTATATCATTACTAGGTTCGAGGACTCACACACAAAATTGATGAACAACGACACCAACTTCTATTCTATGGGGTAGAAGATGAATTACCAGGAGTAAAATATCATGTATAATCCCTCATCTCGCGATAATGTAGTTTAAAATGGAAATGTAGAGACCTTGTTTATGACTTTGTCAAATGTAGTCCAAAAGATGGTGAACAAGGATAATATTTCCCAACCGAACAAGCTTCTCTATGATTTATGGGCCTACTGTACCACCACACATACTTATAAATAGGAAACACCATATTCATTGGTTTATGGGAGAGAGGTAATGTTACCCATAGAAGTATAGATACCTTAACATCAAATGACCATTTGCAGACAAATCTCAAATGATGAGAAATTGTAGAAGTGGATGAATGAATTAGAGCAGCTTGATGAGAACAGGTTGCATATATTTCACAACCTTATGGTGTATAAGAGTCTAATATCCCGAGACTTTAATAAAAATGTTCATCTCTATTCAATACTTCACAAATAATTGGTAATGGCTTTCAGAACCCCAATGATACTAGGGAAGAAGCCTCCAAATATGGAACCGAAATGATAAGGTCCTTAAATCATACATTGGGTCTATCATAATGGATCTACTCATTGTAAATAATTAATGGGGAACATGTCACACTCCAAAAAAATGTGATATTTTTTAGTAAATAATTTTCATATATATCATAATGCACCTATCATCCTAGTTATATTATGTTAAACTATACGATTAAGTCCTAACACCAAGACATTACACCACATGGTATCCCAATTCCTAAAAGTAAGAATTTAAACTGCACAATATCCCATGTCTTAACCACATAATGTTAAAATGTATGAAGAATTTCCTAACCACATGATGTTTAAACTGTATGGAGCTTGTCTTGGTAGTAAGGTGTTAAATTTCAGAACATCTCTCATCTTGATAGCAAGATGATAACTTGTATAGTGTCTCATGTCTTATCCACATTACACTAAATTGTATGGAGCACTTCCTTACTGCATAACGTTAAATTACATAGGAAATACCATCTCACTAATGACTCACCACACACAAGCCAGATCTATGTAAGGGAAGGATGAGATGTCCACATCCCAGTGTAAGAGATTTCTCTAGATAAGGAATCACTTTTTCCAAGAACTATGTGTGTCTTGATTCCTACCAATGCAAGATACGTAGTGACACCAAAACCTATATTTATGGGCCTATCCATAACATTTCTTTTACTTCATAATGGGTGATCCATTTCTTTACCATAATACATTAAACAACACAACTAATTTCATTTCCATGCGACATAAAATTGCGTGGGTTTTCTTAAGAATTATGCACAACAACTTGATTCTCATTTTCGAAGTGGTATGTAGGGATTCCCCATTCATATATATTTGTATAGCCACAACATTATAAAAGATTCGGTTTTCCTATCCTTAACCATTTATTCATGGTGATAGAAACCCTTTAAATTCCTTGTTTCTCACACTGATCATAGCTCACATGATCTTATGAATTTTAGTAAGGGATTATCTTCACAAACAAGGCATAAAATCTCAAAAGAGGATCACCATAGTCCTAAATGAAAGATCATAAAACACATACCATGATTCCTCACAAAATGACATTAAAAAAATAGTTGATGTCCCCAAAATGACATAAAACTATACATTCCTACAGATGTCTTCTGAGGGGATCATCACTGTTGGTGTTTGGATCTTACCTTACATCCATTCAAGAACTTTATGTGGCTAGATTCCTATCATCATGGGATACTTAGTGACGCCTTAATCTCCAATCATGGGCCTCTCCAAAAAAATAAATGGAAGAAATTACCACCTATATGTATGGTTTAATCCTTCATAGGTCATTCCCTTTTAATAAATATAGATGAATTGATTCTTGTCTTCACAGGATATGTAGTGATGCCCAGATTTCCAACTCCAGGCCTAGTCACAACAAATTATTTTAAAAATACCCCTCTCTATGTATGATCCCTACTAGTACATGGAGTTTTGTTAATAACTATGTGTGGATTGATACCATTGGATACATAGTGACACATAAAATTCCATTCATGGGACCAATCACAATATTACCATTTCATGTCAGAGAGCACACATCCTCACCGCATGATGTTAAACTACACGAACCCTCAAGAACTATGCATGGACTGATTCCATCCATCACAAGATACATCCACTTTGGACCATGGTTTACAACCTCCATACTAGAATATTCAAGTATATTTGACATCCTCAACAATAAATCAGCATGTCTTGTACCCTTTCTTATGGCCACAATGCAACACTCCATCCCCAAACCTTTGATGGACCACACCTTATGATTCTAATCCACAATATTATGGCTTGATATTCACAATTTAAGAGCTAAACTACCCTAGGGTTCTAGAATCCTTCCTAGAAATCTTTCTTCCCATATCCTAACCTAATCATCTGGAAATTTTAGTCTTAATAAATCTTTCAAGGCCCTAGAAAAGGATTGGAGATCATATTTCTTGACCATGATATCGATGCATAAGGGACTAGACTTACCAACTAAAAGAATCTCCTCCTTTTAAGAAAGGAGATTCAATACTTGTGAGACTTAGAAACATTGTAGCAGAACTTGGTACCTCAGGGTGTTATGGGTAATCCCATACATGTTTACCCCACCCCATTTTCACATATTCAAAATTTTTGGTTATGAATTATATTAATCATATTCCAAATATACATGCTGAACCAGTATCCCTAGTATTTTTCCCTTAACCAATATTACCCCCACAAACCTTCCTTGACCCTAGGAAAAGAGTGGATATAGCTCTGTTTGTAAGTTCTATTGATGCATAAGGACCCTGAGTTGCAAAATAGAGGCATCTACTCCTTGAGGGAAAGGATCTCTAATACTCATTACCCTTAGCAACACCATGGCCCAAATCAACACCTCATAGTGTTTTGTGTTATTATTGGCTTGTGTGAACCATATTCCATTATCATTGATCAAGTTTGAGCTAAAATACCCTAAAATATAGTGATATAAGGTTCAAATTAAAAGAACATAAACTATATCAATAGAAGGTTTAAGATTAATGACCCTAAACTAAAGAGATAAAAGGTTTAAGCTAAAAGATTATAAACTACAGTGATAGAAGGTATAATCTAAAACAGCCTAATCTATAATGATAAATGGTCCAAGCTAAAATACCCAAAACTACATTCATATAATGTCAAAGATAAAAAACCCTAAAATACAATGATAGAAGGTATGAAATAAAATGCCATAAAATAATATGATAGAAGGTCCGAGAAAAAAATAATTTAAAATACAGTGATAGAATGTCCAATATAAAAGACCCTAAACTATATTAATAGAAGGTCTGAGCTCAAAGACCCTAAAATACATCAATAAAATGTACGATCTAAATTTTCCTAAACTAAAACACATTCGTGATTTAATATTTAATAATTAAAATGATTATAGGCTCCACTATGTGTCTTTAGAAATAATCAAGCTATGCTCACCAAGCCTATATGATTTGGAAAAAAGAAATAGAACTCTCCTTCTGGGACATATATTCTACCCAATCATCCTTCTAAAAAATAGGTAATCTCAAGATAGCTGGAGAAATTATATAATAATGAATCTCATGTCGGTGGGAATTCATTAGTACTTCTTGAAAATAATATGTTATGATTTAAATATTAAGATCCATAAATTCTTGTTTACTTGATATTATACAAAGGATGGGTATCATTGGTGATTCATATAACATCGAATCTGAAAGATATAATGAATGAAAGAAAAACTAGAAATTAACATAGAAGGTTAAGAGGGTAAATTCATTGATAATGTAAAATTATAGGAATATCCAAATTTAGATGTCCCTATAAGAATCTCATAAAAAAGGTTTGCATTCAAATGGTTGAACTATAATAATATTTTATAGGCTTTTCATGTGAGTTCATTAAGAGTCTAGAAAATTCTGTCAATTGAAATCAGAAGTGTCACTCACCCCACCTATTCTAATTATTACCCATGAAAGAGACCTTCAACAAAATTATTCATATAATAAACTCTATTTTCAGTAGTTTCCAATGAGGATGATGGCGTTGAATTGTTAGAACTCAGGTGAGAAATGATTTCCTTTCATCTCCATATTTTCATAGTCATTGCATCCATCTTGGATTGACGATTAGATATCAAATGTAGAACCTAATCCAATAGATCAGAATCCTCCTTCATATACTCATAAAGAGGATACTATTCTATAAAATCATTCAATCCCCTCCCATTTGTGTCCAAATCTTTCCAAGTCTGAAAAAGTTTCTTCCTTAGTTCGTACAGTGATTGTCGATCAAAACCACCTACCCCAAGTCATGAAATAGCTGATGAAGTTATTCCCCTTGGTCATAAAATATTTTCAAAGTAGTTTTAGTAATCAAGGAATGAATATACCACCATACCATCCCATGTGGTGCTTGGGTTTCTTGATCATACCACAATTCACTATTTTATTTCGCCCTTAAACCACTACATCAAACTGATTTTGTTTTGTAAATTAAAAATATTATAACAAACTGAAATTCATGTTTGATTATATAATTTAATTTTTATCACTATTAAAAAGGGATATATCACTTGTTTTTAGGTTTTTATTGTAGTTGGAGGGGATTTGCAGGGCCCAATATAAATTTGAATAAAAATGGGCCAAACTGTGCAAGATTCCAAGAACACTAGTGGACTCAAATGAAAACTGAAACTAATCCATGCATCGAATTGCAATAAAATTTTATGGAAATATGCAAAAATCAGAAGGATACAACTCTTATGAAGACACACAGTCCCAATTATTATATTAAGTGACCCATATGATCCAATCTATTTAAGAAAAAGAATCCGATCAAAGTCAAAATTGATGTTCAATATTTCATCTATATCTAGAGTTACAAGTATCAAAATAATGCTATTTTTTGGATATATTAAATAGGTGTAGAAAAATGTTTTTCATTTTTTCAAAATAGATATAATAATATTTGGATGCCTAAAACCATGATCCAAATGGTTTTATGAAATTTGGGTTCCCAAAACCACCTTCTACGTTGCCTATAAATTGGAACCTTGGGAATCCAATTTGTAAGTTTGGAAAAAAGACTATAGTAATTCAAATTTAGAGTTCTATATGATTCATCTCATCCCCTTGGAGGTTTTGGATATCCCTATACTCAAAGTGAGATAATAAATTAATAAGGAGATCCACCTGAGCTTCCTCCTCATCTCGATGGTGGGATAAACAGAGGGCATTCATTGTGAGGGAGAAAAACATCTTGTAAATGGAGTTCTGAAACTTGTATGTCTACTGGTTTGATGTATTTTGGGTTTGGAAAATTTCATCTAGAATTATCTTACTTTGGTTCATTTTAGATTTATTTTTTATTAAACCGAATGTAATGCTCTTTACTTTTAACCGATCGGTGTGAAGTTTTGAGTGTGTGACTTATGTTGTTCTAATTAGATAGCCAAATAATCAATTTCTTCCCCAATAATTTGAGATTTAATATTTATTTTTAAGTTATTATACCATGAATAAGAGCTGGACCTTGTCTACATGATTGTTTTGTCATGGTTTGGTTCAACATGAATTAATATAAAAGCATAGAAATTAACCAGGATTCCAATTAATTCCAACCAAAGACTTACTTCAACCCTTAATTAATTTCTAAGAATGATGAACTTTAAATTAATCTAGTGAACTCACAATGAACCCTTTTTGTTATATTTTTTGAAAATACACATATTTTCCAACTATTAACCTCTTTAAATCAAGTCATTTTATATTTAAATCTATTTTCAAAACCACCCCTCTTTTATTACCTTTTATTAAAAGTACACACTTTAAACCTAAAAACTCTTTGAGATATGACCTAGGGTATTCTATATTCTATAAATAACATTTAAAAACACAATAAATTTGATGTTTTAGGATAACACAATGAAATTTTGGATCCGTTTTCAGGAAACACTTTTTTTTAGTGTGCATTTTTTATAAAAACATTGTGTATTTTTTAAATACTTATGATATTCTTTTATTTATTATTTTTTAAGTTGATTTCTAAAATCATCCTTTTTAGGCCTCCTTCATGTAATGGTCTTCATCGGAGGAACTACTTCCTTTCAAACATGAACCAGAGAGTATGTTGCGTCGTCAACACCCGGAAGCACCGAACGATCCCTTGAAGGATGACACACATAACATTGACATTCTTATTGACCCTTATTCCTCTAAAAAAACATCAAGTTTGAGATAAACATTAATAACATGGATAAAAATAATCAGAAATTATAATAACTAACCTTACCTGATGTAGAGATCTACCCCACATACATTAAAATAATGGTTGAAGCACCTATTTTTAAACTAAAATGTAGTCTAATTCACTTATTACCTAGATTCCATGGACTAATGGGAGAATATACACATAATCACTTCAAATAATTTCATAATATTTATATTACATTAAAACCTTATAATGTGTATGAATAAAAATTAATTCTTAGAGCATTACCTTTTTCTATAGAAGAAACTGTAAAAGATTGGTTGTATTATGTCAACTCCCCTATTAGAGGATAGACAGAAAATAAATGTAATTTTATTAAAAAATAATAATTCCTATCCTTTCAAACTTCATCTTTAAGGAATGAAATTTTTTAGATAAGATAATCACAAGGGGAAACACTACATGAATACTGGGAAATATTTAAATTGATTTGTTCTAGTTTCCCACAAAACCAAATAAGTGATCAACTTTTAATATAATATTTTTATGAAGGTTTAATTCTCACTGATCAAAACATGATTGACTCTACTACAAGTGGTGAACTAGTTCATAAAACTCCATTCACTTCTAGGACTGTCATTGAGAACATGGACTATAACACTAAACAATTTGGTTCGAGTTCCAGTATACCAATTTGGGGTGTCCATGAGGTGTAGAGTTCTGTGTTTGAGAAGAATATGGACATGATGTTTGAAGAGGTAATTAACCCTCTCTAACAACTTGATATTTCCCAAGGGAAATCCTAATCCCCTCCTCCCATCTATTGTGGTATCTATTTTTCTGAAACCCATTATTATAACCAATTCCCTCAATTGAGAGAAACTTCTGAGAGTTGGGAGACAATATTTACAGGACACCCCTATAACCAACCAATTATTCAAGAAACATACTAGCCATCCAAACCTAGGTATAAATAAAACCAAGCTTATAGTAAATGGGAGGGGGTATTCAAACTAACCCGAATAACCATGTATCCAACCAGGGCGTAGTAGTCATATACCACCACCACCCATAAATCCTCATCGCCACATAGGTGTTTCCAAAAACCCCCTCCAAAATCAGAACCTAGACTAGAGAAAATGATGAAATAAATGGATTCAAATAACCTCTAATTCCGACAAACCACCCAAGATTCCATACAAGACCTAAAAACCTAATTAGGCCAACTAGCCAACTTAGTGGGGGGAAATCCAAAGTCATGGGTTAGGTAAACTATATTCTCAATCACAAGTCAACCCAAGGGATAATGGAAATTTCTCTTCCATCACCCTTCAGAGTGGAACACAACTTAAAATCCAAATGACCCCATTATTAGAGTTATCCCCTCCTAAGTAAAACACCATCCCAACCATTGAGAATAGGCCAATAGAGGAAAAACCTTATCTTGAAAAAAATACCACCAAAGGAATGAGTGTGTATGATGATGAGTCACCTAGACCAACCATTATTCTTCCATTTCACCATTGGTCCACCCATTAAAAGAAAAATAAAGAAAATTAACTTGATAAAGAAATCATGGGAACTTTTAAAAAATAGTTAGTTAACATCCCCTTGATCAATTCCATAATGAAAATTCCACGATACAAAAAGCTTCTCAAGGATATGTATACACACCGAAGGTGACTTTGAGATGACATTAGGGAATAATATCTCAGAATTAATAGAACCATAACTTCCCACTAAATGCAACAATCCTATAATATTCTCCATTCCATTCACCATTGGGTAGTATTTCTTTTTCGATGCTATTCTTGATTTGGGTACATTTAGAAATGTGATGTCTCTCTCTATTTTATTTTCATTATAGGTTTAAGAAATGAAGCCCACTAGATCTTTTTTCAACTTGAAAACTGAAGTACGACACACCGCACTAGTGTTTTATAGGATGTTATTGTGAGGGGGGAAATTTCAATTTTTCTTGCTAATTTTTATATTCCTAAAATGAAAGATAATATGATGAATTCATAAGACCCAATTATATTAGGGAGGCTTTTCTTGAAAGAATCCAAAAACATAATTAATGTCTATAATGGAATATTATCTATAGAGTTTAGTGGTGAAGTTTTCTAATTAAACTTTCTTGATTCCATGAAGCACCCCTCAGAATAACATTCTTCACACTTAGTTAATTCTATTGATGTACTCCCTTCCCTTGAAAAAAATTATTTTCTTTCCCCTAACCCCTTTTACGTGTTTTCATCCTAGATAGAAATTCTAGGTAATTAATAATTCATTTAATTTTGTATTAGTCTAGAAAAATGTCATACATTTTTGTTAATTGATTATTTCTTGATAACCAAGGATCCCATGACCATAGATGATATTTCTAATCTTGTAAAAGCTCATTGCTCATATAAGGATGTTATGATTGAGAATTTAGATGATAATAGTGACCTCTCACTTTCACATTCACTCCCATCAATCCATAATCCCCTTGAATTGGAACATAAAACACTTCTTAAAAATTTGAAATATTTATATCTTGAGAATGTAAAGAAGCTTCCAATCATTAATGCTAGTTCACTCCCTATAGAGAATGAATTATGATTATTTGACATTTTGTAGGAGTATAAACAAGCATTATGATGGAAAATTGATGAACATATTGGTATAATACCATCGATTTTCACGAATCATGTATTATTAAATGATGAGGCAAAATTAGTGAGGTAGACACAACTTCAATTGAACCCAAATCTCCTAGATGTTGCTAAAAATGAGGTAAGAAAATTATTGCATGCTGGAATCATTTAACTGATGTTTGATATGAAAATGGATTAGTTTAGTGAAGGTAGTTCACAAGAAAACTAATCTAAGAGTAATAAAAAATGAAAATATTGAATTGGTTCTAACCCATGGGAAGAATAGTTGGTGTGTCTGTATAGACTATCACTGACTAAACCAACACACTTGGAAGGACCATTTTCCACTATCGTTTATTAGAAAGATTCTAGAGAGGCTAATAGACAAGTCTAACTACAATTTCCTTGATGGGTATTCTTGATAATTTCATATACATATCGCCCCCAAGGATCGGTAAAAGACAACCTTTAGTTGTCCCATTGGAATATTTTCCTATAGGAGGATTCCATTTGGTATGTTCAATGCTCCAAGTAATTTCCAAGGATGCATGGTTAGTATTTTTTAATACTACCTATAAAATTTTATTGAAATATTCATTGATGATTTCACAGTTTATGGATTCTATTTTGATCAGTGTTTGAGTAGTCTTGGTTATATCCTATGTCACTGTATTAAAATGAATCTTGTATTATTTTACAAGAAATTCCATTCCATGGTGCGAAAAGGTATAAAACTTTGGAATGTGTTTTCTAGGGATGGTATCCAAGTAGATAAATCAAAAGTGAATGTCATTTCTTCCCTATCATTCCACCAAAATTTATGGTATGTACAACCTTTATTAGTTCAATTATGGATTTATTATCATTTCATTCATGAATTTAATAATATTTCACTCCCCCTCTCCCACTTACTAAAAAAAGAAATGGAAACTTTTTTTGATAAATAATTTGAGGAAGCTTTTGACAAATTGAAATTTATTCTCACATCAACCCTGGTAATCCACCCACCTCGATGGGATATACCATTTGAGCTAATATGTGATACCTATAACTATGAAATTGGGGAAGATTTATCACAACATGTCGATTAAGATCCACATGTCATATCCTATACCTCATGCACACTAGACCCTACCCAAGAAAACTACACCAAAACTAATAAAAGAATTTATTTTCATTTTATTTTCCTTAGATAAATTCAGGTTATAAATTTTAGTTTCCAAATTCATTATATTCTCAGAAAATTCAACCCTCCAGTTTCTCTTTAAGAAACTATAATCCAAACCACATATCATTCACTAGGTGCTCCTAATTGATGAATTTAATATAAAAATTGGGGTTAAAAAGGGAAAAGAATGTGGTGGATAACCATTTTAGTAGGATCATCCAGTCATTGGACATTGACTCATCCCCTTGTATTCCCATAAGTTACATGTGTTCTTATGAGAAATTATAATGAGTGTGAGAATATATTCCTTGATATGCTGAAATTTTAAATTATTTATTTGTATCATTCATTATTGATGATTTCAAAGAAAAACAAAGATGATCGTTGGAAATATGAGTCCCATTGGTACATTTGGGATGACCCCTACCTTTGGCGCACATGTAGTGAGAAATTAATCAGGATTTGTTTTCCTGATAGAGAGATTTAATATGTTCATAGGTTCAGCCACACTCTTTCTTTTGGTGGACACTTGGTCCCCAATTAACTAATCACAATGTCATTGATTTGAGTCTCTTTTAGCCATATTTTTTTAGTATGCCCATGATTTATTTAAATCTTATCCTCACTATCAAAGAATGGGGAATTTTTCTAAATGAAATGAAATTACACAAAAACCCTTTCTCTTCCATGATATTTTTTATATTTGGGGAATTTAATTTATGGGTATATTTTCCAACTTCTTTGACATCTTTCACATTCTTCTAGGACCTGATTACATCTCAAAATTTATAGAGGCATAATCCATGAGGATATATGGTTCCAAGGAACTTGTGGAAATTTTGAGAACCCAAATGTTATGTATGATTGAATTACTTAGGTTTATCATCAATGACTAAGGTTTTAATTTCTACAACCAAACAATGCAATCACTTTTGCATCAGTATGGGGTCAGACATCAATTGTCTACTACATATCACCCATAAACCAATGGTCAAGTTGAGCTGTCTGATATAGAGGTAAAACAGATTATTGAAAACATGGTTCAACCCAATTAAAAATGTTGGAGTCTTATAATCAATGATTCATTATGGTCTTACCATACTACCTTCAAAACTCCTGTTTTCATGTAATCATGTTGACTGGATTTTTGAAATATTTGTCACCTCCTAGTTGTGATAGAGAATTTGGCATGTTGGGACATTAAGCATTGAAATTATAATATATGGTTTGGGTGCTTAGAGGAAGTTTCATATTCAAGAGTTTTTGGAAATGTGTATTGATTCTTATAAGAACTCTTGGATCAATAAGAAGTGAACTAAGGTCATACATGAATGTCTTATCCCTCATCGTCAATTCCCCATTGGAAATAAGGTCTTTCATTTCAATGAAAGGAGGAAGTTTCATTAGGTAATCTTTGTTCTCATTGGTTTGGACCATACAATATTACTAATGTTTATCCATTTAGTGTTATTTAGGTTCAAAACGAAGAAAAAAAAATCCTTCAATATTAATTGGAAGAAGTTGATGCACTTTTAAGAAACCATTCTAGAGTCCCCAATATATGAACTCAAATTTCAAGAAGAACCCTACCAATTACAACCACCATGTTTTATCCTTCCTTCCCACATTCTATTTTATTACGGTGTGGACACTAGATAGTCTAAGTGTGGGGTATGGGTATATTTCTGGGTTAGTTAGGAATTTTCATCATCTTTATTATTTTTCTCTTTTTTATTGTTGAATAGAATTGTTACTTTCCCCTCCACATTTCCCCCACACTTTTTTTGCTGTATTATTAATTTTTGATTCCCACTAAATAATGGTAATTATTGAAAATCCATGAGGAATTTCCATATTTCATGTAATTTTAACATTTTAAAATTTTTATATTAAAATGTGTGTTTTGGAATAAATTTTTCCTTGAGGTGTGAATTTTTCTACCAAATTGGTTTTTTGTCGATGATATAAATGGTTATATCATTTATAAACCTTTTACAAGAATGACACCCTTTGTGTGAGTAGTTCATGGGAAAATTATGTCACTTAATATTTCCACACATCATTGCACCCAACCATCAAGTCTGAATTTTTATTACTCAATATAAGGTAAAAATAAGCTAGGTTAATAATTTTTGTCTTTTCAAATTGATTTTCCACACGTTCATTCCTTATATAATCTTTTTCATTACTATACTGGATTTACCAATGTGTGTTTACCTATTATGCGACTGTTGTAAACCTTCAAAAAATATTAAAACTTCTGATCAAAAAGAAAACCTTGAAATATGGGTTGTGTCTTGGGGAAGGTCTAAAATCACTATTCCTCAACCTTTTATCTTGTTATAACTATTACAGTAAGTGTCGCAAGGATATAAAACAATGGTTGGGTGATGAGTGTGATATTTTTTCCAAGTCGAACTTTTGAAAAAGAAACAAAAAATAATAATATATGAAGGGAGTGATGAAATGTAAAACATATGGGGATATCTAGTTCGAGTGACAAGGTTTGAATTTCAAGAATTATTATGTGAGTGGGTCTTGAAATTTAATTTCAAAGGATATAGGACAAGTTCGGTGGATAGAATCATTTAATAATTTTTTAAAACAACAAATATTTACTACATAGAAAGAGGAAAAAATATCATGAAATGTTTTTCCAAAACAAAAATGGTGATTTGATAACATTGTTTAATTTTTAATTATTTTCTCAATTTTTTTATTCATCTCCATGTATTTAATTATGATAAAATTTATGAGACATATTTTTCTATGATCACTATGAATAACTCTTTAGCGAGACTTTTTCATTGAACACATTACTATCAATAATTAAATTTTCATTGAATGTTAAGTCTTCATGGTGTTGGGAATATCTACATGGATAGTTTTTTTAAATATTACTTTTCCTAGGAGTGAAAATTTTTAGGTGCGGGGGTGTGATCACACCACGATTCACTGTTTTATTTCACCCATACACCACTATATTGAACTGTTTTTTTTTGTAAATTCCAAATATTATAAAAAAATAAAATTAATTTCTGATTCAATAATTTATATTTTTTCACTTTTAAAATGGATATTTCACTTGTTTTTATGTTTTCATTGCATTTGGAGGTGATACGTGGGGCCTAAGATGAATTTGAGAAAAAAAAGGCCAAACAACAAAAGATTCCAATAACACTAGTGGACACAAACAGACCCAAAAAATAATCTATACAACCAATTGTAATGAAATTGTTTATTCATATCCAAACTTCAATGGGATATAAAACTTATAAAGAGACCCAATATCAATTCATCCATTAAGGGTCCCATACAGTCCGATCTATCAAAGAAAAGGAATTTGCTCGAAGTCAAAAGTAGTGTTCTATATTTAAGCTATATCTAGATATATAGGACTCCAAATGATTCCTAATTATCATTAGATATATTAAATAGGTGGGTAAAAAGTTTTAGTTTTTTAAAAAGTGATATAAGACTTTCTAGATTCCCAAAAACCATTGTCCAAGTGGTTTTACAAAACCTGGGTTCCCAAAACAACCTTCCACTTTTCCTATAAATTGGAACCTTAGGCATCCTATTTGCAAGTTCAATCAATAGAGTCAAGTGATACCAATTTAGAGTTCTATAGGATTCCTCTAATCCCCTTAGAGGTTCTAGAGCTCCCTATGCTCATAGGGAGAGCTGAAATGAAGAAGGAGATCCACTTGAGGTTCCTCCTCCTCTTGATGTCGGGCTAAATGACAGTAATTCGTTGTGAGGAAGCTACAAATCATGTAAAGGGAGTTACAAAACTTTTAATTCAAATGGTTTGATGTATTTTGGATTTGAAAACGTTTCATTTAGAACTATATTACCTTCATTCATGTTGGAATTATATGTTTTATTAAACCTAATGGAATTATCTTTACATTTTAACAATCTGTGTGGTGTTTTGAGTGTGTGACTTGTATTGATCTAATTGGATGGAACAAGAATCCTTTTATTCCCCACTAATTTGAGATTTAAATTTTATTTGGGAGTTATTATACCATGAATAAGGGTTTTACCTTGGCTATACAATTGTTATGTAAAGGTTTGTTTCAACATGAATTGATATAAAATATCATAAAGTAATCAAGATTCTGATTAATTTCTACCAAAGACTTACTTCAAACATTAATTAATTTATAAGAACTATGAAATTTAAATGTGTGTAGTGAGTTCAAAATAAATACTTTTTACTATTTTTCAAAATCCACTTGTTTTTATACAATTAAACTCTTTAAATTAATTTATTTTATTTTGAAAATTATTTTCAAAACCACCCACTATTTCAGTACTTTTTACTAAAAATATAGACTTAAAACCTCCAAACCTCCTTGATAGATGACCTAGGGTCTACCATATGCTATAAATAACCTTTAAAAACATAATAAACTTGAAAAGTTATGATAATTCATTCACATATTTGACTGATGGGACATGAACAAAAAAAAGAGGAATGGTTAGTTGAGAAGGAAAGGAAACAAAAAAGAGGCCTCATATACCCTACTCTCAATAGAATCATAACTCATCACTTGTATCAGAGGGATGATTTCCTCAAAAAATTATGTCCCACTATATGGATGATCATCATAAGAATGAGGCCATTTCCTTGTAGTCTTTCCCAAATCTTTAATAAACTCTATCATTTCCACTGATAGAGGGGTTGGTAAGGAAAATGGATTGTCCACAAGATGAATCAGTCAGCATAACACACCATCAAGATAGGCTATTACCCAAGCCTGAGTATAATTCCATGTAAGAAAAGTGGGAGAACCAGTGGTCGAAAGAATTATCTCTGTATCAGTATCTTCATGCGCCAACATCATCCATAACTGGCAGATGATCCTGTGTTGTCTATCACCTCATTCACCAACCGAAGAGAGAGGGTAGACCCTTTGGTTTCAACCTAACTAATAAGAAAAACTTTATCATGTATATGTATATTATACAATGAACTCATCCACCCTAGTTATAGGAACCCCATCCTATTGTGAGATATTTTATGATCTCTCGTTAAGAGAGTCACTAATGTTGTTAATGACCAGGCTAGTCGGTGCGTGGTAAGGAGTGAATTTAAAGCTATCAGATTGACTCAACACATCTATAAACTCATTATAGGTCATTGAAATAGCCCCAATCCTAGATATTTTCTGAAATCTAGGATGAGATAAGGAATCGGGGATCCTAGTGGAATTTTAGTATTCATAACAATGGAAATTCACCCCTATCCAGCCAAATAGAAAATAGAAAAGCACATTGATACACTAAGGGGTGATTAATTGTTTAATATTCCCCTATTGATGTATGTGGGAATATTCTTCCGGAAAATCTCATAATACTTACCTTGGTGGAATTAGAATCTATAATTGGAATAGATTGGCTCTCATTATATAGATCACATATCAATTATCGAGAAATGGAAATATCTTTTCATATTCTGAACCATCCCATGCTCTTCTACAAATGCAAGGAAGATCATGAATCTCCTTTGAAAAATCCTTCATCTATGTGGATGTTGATTCCCTACAAATAATAATACCTCTCCCAAATGGTTGAGTCAAAGGAAGCTTCCAACCCTGCTGAAATGCCCATCGTGAGGGAATACAGTGATGTATTTCCTGAAGAGTTACCCATAATTCCCCAAGATCGTGAGGTAGAGTTCTCAATTAAACTCATACCTGGAGCTACTCCTATCTCAAAGTGTCCCTATATGATGGATCTTATCGAAATAGAGGAGTTAAAGAAGTAGCTACAAGATCATCTGGAAAAAGGGTTCATACACCCTAGTGCATCACCTTGGGGTGCACCAGTTCTCTTTGTAAAGAAGAAGGATAGAAAAATGCAGCTGTGTATCGATTATCGGGAACTCAACAAGATCACCATAAAGAACAAGTATCATCTCCCAAGGATTGATGACATGTTCGACCAGTTAAGAGGAGATCAATACTTCTCAAAGGTTGATATTCATTCTGGATATCATCAGGTAAATGTGAAGAAGGAAGATATTTAGAAGACTGCCTTCCGTACAAGGTATGGGCACTATGAGTTTTTTGTGATCCCCTTCAGACTTACTAATTCCCCTAAAATCTTTATGAATTTGATGAATAGGGTCTTTAGACATTACCTTGACAAATTTTTGGTAGTGTTTATTGATGATATTCTCATCTACTTTAAGAGGAAGGAGGAACAAGAAGAACATCTAAGACATCTGTTGGAAAAACTAAGAATGGATAATTTGTACACCAAGTTCCGGAGGTGTGAATTTTGGATGAATCATGTCATGTTCTTGGGATATGTGATCACAAGTGAGGGAATTTCTATGGATCCTTTGAAAACAAAAACAATTGAGGAATGTCCCAGGCCCTCTAGTGTCACTGAAATCCGTAGTTTTCTTGGATTAGTTGGGTTCTACCGACGTTTTGTGAGAAACTTATCATGATTTTCAATCCCTCTAACTATGTTAACAAGGAAAGGGTTAAAGTATGTATTGACATAAGAATGTGAGGGAAGATTCAATGAGATAAAGAGAAGGCTGATCATTGCACCTATACTCACACTACCGAAAAGTGGAGAAAGTTTTGTGACATACAGTGATGCTTAAACTAAATGCTTGGGTTTTTTACTCATGCAAAATGATAATGTGATAGCCTACGCCTCACGACAGTTGAATATCCATGAGCAGAACTACCCGACACATGATCTAGAGCTGCAGTCGTGATTTTTTCCTTGAAAATCTGGAGGCACTACTTTTATGGTTAGAAGTGTGACATATACACCAACCATAAGAGCCTAATGTATATATTCACACAAAAGGTGCTCAACATGTGTCAAAGGATATGGTTAGAGCTAATCAAGGATTATGATTTATCTATTAAATACCATCCTGGAAAGGCGAACAAGGTAGATGATTCTTTAAGCATAAAAGAACCCACTACTCTATACATGTTACGAATTGAGAAAGACCCTATCTTATTAGATATGTGAAGGATAGATTTGGAAATCATAAGGTAAAGGGATACATCCTACCAGGCCCAAATGATTTCACAACCATCCATACAAGATAATATTAAGGATGCACAAAGGGATCATGTGGATATACAAAAGAGGGTGAATGCAGTAAAGGAAGGGAAGCTATAAGAGTTCCATATCGACGGTGATGGTGTGATTCGGTTGGAAATGTGGATTTGTGTTCCTTCATCACCTGGGATAAATAAGGATCTATTGGACAATGCACACAACTCAACTTTCTATATCTATCATGGGAGTACCAAGATGTACAATGATATCTGAGAACACTTCTGGTTGGATAACATGAAGAAGGAGATTACGGAATATATATCAAGGTGTTTGGTATGTAAGTAAGTTAAATTAGAGCGAAAAAAGTCCAAAGGGATGATGTAGTCATTGACTATACCCATGTGGAAATGGGAAAATGTTACTATGGAATTTTTCACGGGTCTCCTGAAGACGTCGAAGGGAAATAATTCGATATGGGTTGTGTTTGAACGACTGACCAAGACTTCCCATTTTATTTCTATTCAAGAAGATATATATCTTGAAAAACTTGAAAAGATATATGTGAAGGAAGTGGTTAGACTGCACGTTGTTCCACTCTAAATTGTCTCTGACTATGATCCATGGTTCACATCTAAATTCTGGAGGAGCCTTCAACATGCTTTGAGT
Organism: Viscum album; assembly: GCA_963277665.1. NCBI lineage: Eukaryota > Viridiplantae > Streptophyta > Magnoliopsida > Santalales > Viscaceae > Viscum > Viscum album. The sequence goes on from OY728161.1 coordinate 1,882,564,478, forward strand.
ACTGAATTAAATTTCAGCATGGAATATCACCCCTAAACTAATGGCCAGTTTGAAAGGAATATTCATACACTTAAAGATATGATAAGAGCCTATTATATATAATTCGAAGGTGGATGGTATCACCATCTCCCATTGGTTGTGTTCTCATATAACAATAGCTTCCACTCGAGTGTTCAGACGGCTCCATATGAAGTTTTATATGGAAAGCGATGTAGAACTCAAAACTATTGGGATGAAGTTGGAGAAAGAAAGCTACTTGGACCTGATCTTGTTCAAGAGATGACAGAAAAGGTTCAAGTCATCTAGAAACACATCAATGCTTCTCAGAATCATCAAAGGAGCTATGCAGACAGCCGTCGAAGGGACTTGGAGTTAGACGTTGGAGATAAAGTCTTCCATAGAATATCACCATGGAAGAGAGTCATGCAGTTTGGAAGGAAAGCGAAGATAAGCCAAAGGTATATTGTCCCCTTTGAGATCCTTGACCACATAGGAGCCATGGCCTATCGGCTTGCACTTCCACCAAATATGACTCAAGTTCATGATGTGTTTCATATATCACTTCAAAGGAAGTACATACTGGACCCCTCACATTTACTAAAATCAGAGGTGGTACAACTGGAATATGATCTCTTTTATGAGGAGCATCCAGTAGAGATTCTAGAACAGAGAGATAAGGTTCTACAGAATAAGGTAAACCACCTTTTCAATGTACTGTCGAGGAACCATAAGTTTGAAGAATCTACTTGGGAACTAAAAGTGGCGATGAAGGAGAAGTAACCTCACCTATTTGTGTAAATTGAAATTTTCAGCGCGAAATTTTTTAAGGGGGGAAGAATGTAATGACACACAGTTTTTCAATGGAAATTACCTTCTTATAAATATTTCATAAAATCACATGAAAATATAACATAATGAACTACTATGTGCTAAGTGAGCTTTAAACATAAGTTTGTCACTTCTATGTTTGTAATTTTGAAAATCGGACATACACGGTTGTGTTCAAGATGATTTTTGGAGTCTAATAAAACAAAAATAATTTTTAGTGAATAGTAACCTACCCTTATGAATAGTGATATACCCTAATTAATAGTAAACTTACCTATGATAGTATAAAAATAATATTCATGTGAAACTATGATGTACCAATATTTTAGAATTAGTAAATGAATTTTTCTAAACTGGTTTTTTAATAATAAATTATCATTTTCAATTAATCATATTTGGAAAATTATTTTGGAAAAATGGACTTCATTTTTTGATTCTACAAGTCGAAAAATGGTTGGGGTAAAATTTTGGGATTTTTCTGAAATACTTGAATTTTTTGATGTATAGCGAAATACCATAATTTACAAAATAAGCTAAATAAGATAATTGTAGGGTCATGTGTGATGTTCTGCTAATGTAAGCCCATTTGGTTTGGGATCAAATTATAAAATTACTATTTTTGGTCATTGAAGACTCATTATTCTTTGTCTTAGGGGAAATTAATAAACTAATGAATTTTATATTAAGGAAACCCCTCTCCCATCCACTATAAATACCACCCTTCATACCCTCATTTACTCACTCTTCTCAATCTTGAAGCCTTGTCTAAACTCTACCCAAGAATCTTCCCAATCCCCTCCCCCAATTCCAAGAGATTTTGGTCTCATCAAAAGACCAATATTAGAGCCCTTAAGGAGGATCTCAATAGGAGGATTTAAGAGGTAATTTCTCTCCCTCTTCTTCTTTAATTCCCTTTCAATTTCAAGTTCTTTTCTTATTCTCTCCCCACCTTTATTTGTCTAAATTGTATGGTAACTCCAGTGTTGTGAATATAATATGATTTTATGATAATAATGGGATATTATATCATCCAACCCATTTCCCTCTTCTTTTTATTTTATTAAAGAGAACGTTGTTCGTCATGTGTTAATTTATCACCTTCAAGAATGACATGTCTACTTCTTCAATTTTTAGCTTAAGATCTTGTCATGAAACCATTTTTATGGTTGAACCATAATATTTTATATGTATTATGTCCTATTTAAATTTCTGGAACTTACTTATGTACATATTACTAAGTGATAAATTAAAACAAGATCATTGTGATTGAAAAACCACCCAAATTAACCCAAACAATCATCATTTAATTTTTATCTAATGAGTCATCCACATGGTATACAATATAACTCATTATAAGATCATTTTAAATTCTATAATTTCATTAATAATTTGTAATATTAGTTCAGGATGTTTACCCATGTTCTACCCGAACATCAATTTATGAATACAAGTGAACCACCCAAGAAAAACCATAAAAATGAACATCCTCAAACAATGTTTTAAAATCTACAAGTCATCCAGAGGAACATAAAATGACATAATGAAACCAGAATGACCTATATTCATGTATAAAAGGTTATTTAATTTATTATTAATGAATATAATGTCATTATATAGGACATTAAAGATAAGAAAGAATTCGGATACAAGGTAGGGGGAAATCTCGAACCCAATTTTCTTTCTTTGGGTTCTCCCTCTTTCACTCCAATTTGGTACTGTCACTTCTTAAAAATCATTTTTTCGTCATTATCTTATAGTTTATGGGATATACATGTTTTCAATCTAAGTTTATGTCCAAAATTTTTTTTCCAAAAGAACTCTTCTTCTAAGAACTCAACTTTTACCTCTCATTCATGGTTGATGGTTTTTATATCAAGTATGTTGTTCCATATTTCTTTTGGGAACCCAAGGTTTATGAATGTATTATTATGAGATGAAACCCATTCATTACCATGGTTTAGTTATGTTTATTATTGATATATTTTATATGTTTCAAGCCTGAAAATGATAATATTATGTGGTCACGGGTGCACCTAGAATTATATAGCGCAATATGAATGTTGGAATGTGACCGGTGCGCCCGAAATTATATAGTTCTCTATTGAATTGGGTAAAGTGATGAATCTCATGAGTAAATGTGAAATTATATGGACAATATTATATATTTTTTCACAATTATGTGTGGTATTTAACCACTAAGACACTATGTTTCATTTTTTATGCATTGCCACATTTTAAGTCTTATATTAATGCTTCCTCTCATGTTCATGATCTTTTTACCATGTTATGATTATGCTCACCCAATGCTATATTGTTCTTATCTATCCTTTTACTGGGATTTTAGCTCACCCCTTTTTTGATGTATATCCTCATGTGGCTACATGTACTAAGAGAGGGAATGTGTCAATAAGAAGCTAGAGAAGAAGGAATTAAATGATTGTTTATGATTTAGGTTGTAAAAGTTATGAATGGCCCTAGTTTTCCCAAGACACTAAACCGTTGGATCATCTATGTGTAATAATATTATGTTTTTTATCTTTAAAATGATGTAACAGTACTGTATGAAAATGTTGGGTTTCTATAGGCTGCACTACCTGGTGATGAACCTGATGCCACATCATCTAACCCTCATAAATGTTGGAGGTCTATGGATGACTTAGAGGTGGAATAGTCTTGCATGATTTATGATTCCCAACCCTATCACCAAGCAATGTAGACATATTTAGTTTGATCAAAACATGTATAGGAATGTTTAGTTGTGTATTTTAGTTAGTTTTCATTAATTTATTTATATACTAATTGTTTTATTATGTTTTCTCTATTTTTTCACAACTTCTCTAATATAGCTATTGGAAAGGGGAGTGCTATATTGGGGAATCATTTTTTTAGAGCATAGGTGATATGAAATCATATTCCCATTGATGTTTGGAATCACATGTTCTATTATTGGCTGATAAAAAAATAAATAATAGATATTTTAAAATTTATTTAATTAGTAACTTGAAATTATTAATTAGTTGTTGGGTTTAAGATATCCCATAAATGATAGCATACAAACCTCCATCTCGAAGGCATGATAGGTTTGAATGTGTGGACAATTCCATCCTTTCTTGGACAATCAAAGGAGGAAAACCTTTCAAAAAGAGGGATTCATAGATTTTGATCATTCTTGATGCGCCCACCGACCATATTACATCTCATCTCAGGTTTGGGATAGAATATGTTCATGAATGAGAGATAATTGTTAGAGGAGAGCATCATTATTTTGAAAAACCTAGGGTGGCCGGAGGTGACACATCGAGCTGATTGTTGTATATTCAGTACACATTAGAAATATATGGTAAATACATTTTTAACAAATGATATATATTTTAAATGTGAACTCTTTATTTTATACACATATAGGATGTCCAATATCTCTATATTATAGAGTTAAAAATTTATAAGAGGATATATAGAGACCCTATTACTAGAGATATTTTAGGTCGTAGAAAGTCTCATATTAGGGTCAATATTTTTTTTAGTTTTAAAATTAAGTACAATTAATATTTTAAATATTTTAATTTTAAATTGAAATTGAATGAGTCAAATGCGGCCGCGAATTCTCATACACAATATGAGAGTTAGGCTAAGACTGAGGATCAAACCACTAGTGCAGCAGGATTAGATGATGCAACATGTATATAGGTGACTCTGTATGCCTTCGAGAAAAGTTGAGTTGTTGGTATAATCTCTTGATTGACACTTGTGAGTTTTTATAGTACCACTATGATGTTGTCGGCATACTCTAGGGGATCTTGTGGTGAGTCATCATCATCTACAAAATAGTTTGAGGAGAAGATGTGAGATCATAGTGTGCTTATAGAGACCGTGCATAGGGAGTGGGAGGAGCTTCATTGAATATAATAGTAGTTGCAATAGCAGTAGTAATAATAAGAGATGCATAGATGGTAGGAGTATCCATATGAGTAGACATTGGAGTAATTACAATGTATGGATGATGATTTAGGGATGTATTTCCCTCCCTCACCTCCTGCAGATGACCCCTCAGTGATTTATGTATTTTTTTGATAAAAATTTGAATGTACATTTTTTGTAATATTTTTATTAATTCATATATTTACATTTCAATATAGTTCATTTTATATATTTTTAGGAATATTTTTTATTTTTGTATTCTATTATTATTTTATTATTATTACTTTATTTTTTTATTAATTTGAGATGGGTGTATCCAGCAGTAACAAATACTTATTTACAATAGGTGGATATTCCTATCAAAAATGGTTTTTTATATACTAAAAAAATTATTTGTTTTGGCTCATCATAATTGTTTTTGGTGAAACCGCTTTCTGGAACTGGGTCCCACCACAAATGACTATTTGCGATAATATCCTGTCACAACAATCCTCCAAAAATACTTAAATTTTCAGTTGTGTTATGTTTATTAAAAATATTCTAATGTTTCAAAGAAGATATTTATAATGATGATGATGCATCTTGGAGTCCATTTATGTATGGCCCTGGCCTAGATGCCACTGAACTAGTGCCTTGTGCTAGTGTACCACATGACCTCAGGTGAACTTACCCATTTTCTAGAGGGTTTTATACCAACATATCAGAGTAAATAAATATTATAAATAAAATCAATCATATAAAATGAAGATATAAGAAAGTAGTGAATGAAATAATATACTATAAAGGGTTAATAATAATCAAAATAACCATAGTACATTGAATGAACCGTACATTAAACATGCCAAGTAGTCATACAATGAAAACAAACGAAAAGTACAGTAGTAAAAGATGAAACCAAAAAACATGAATGTATGAAACCCAAAATTGTCCTAATTTATTTCCTAGTCCAAAATTTCCTCACTCCATAAAATAAGCCTAATCAAATACCATGTATTGGGCCTCAACACTAGTCCAAACCTACAAACAAGTAGCATATGTTTAGGTACCTAAGATCTATGGAAGCTCAACCAGTCTATGAGTAAAACTCAACAAGATACCACCAATGAAGCAATAAATATTTAGTATGAATAAAAATTTCATGTGTGGTATATTTAAAAAAACTATATGATTCAAAATGAACAAGAAAACACCAATTCTTTGGGCTCCACAGTGAGCCTCGTGGTTAGACATACCTGCTTCATCCAGTTCCTAGGTGTCTCTATGCACATCATGATGACCACAACTCTATAATCATAAACAGAATCTATGATATCATACTTATATTCCCCAATATTATAAATTATCACATATAATCCTAGTGCTCATCTAGAAATTCCCATGGAAACTAATCACTTGTGTCAGTATTCCCAAATACCATGTACTAAGAGAAAACGAAGAATTTATACCAATATAACCAACATCTAGCATAACATGAAATACATGAATATCATCCTAGAATTACTAAACTTGTTTGCTGTTGAATCTATATTCTCATTTGTCATTACTGATAATTAAGTATCACGAGAAATCTGAGCCCTCATTTCAACATTCCCAACCATCAAGTATTGAATGGAATATTGGGGCTTATCTTGAAATTCCCTTATTCAAGTACTATCACCAATAAAAGTGTTTAAATTTATCATAAACAGAATTTTTTAGATGTAAATCTAAAATTTCAAATTTTTATAATAATTTTTCATTTCTGTGTTCCTCAATTATGACATTTATCACATCTCACGATTTAACATTTCGTTAATTCCCATTAAAATTTTTAAATTCGTTTTATAATCCAAATTTTAATATCATAATTTTTTTCTTATTAAATAAATTATTATTTACCCATTTAACATATTAATATCATCCATTAACTGACCTCCCAAAACATAGAATGACTATTTCTTTTAACCCATTATCATTAGCCATTTAGTGTCTCATTACAAAACTAAGGCATTTTGTAATGACCCAAACTTTTATAAATGAAACTACCATATAAATGAGTATATTAATTATTAATAAATTTATTTTATAAAAACCCACACTATACATTTAATTTTTTTTGGAACATTATAAAATAAAATACAAATTTGATCATCGGGCTTAAAAGACTGTTCATCATCATAACCACTATTAATATTGTCGTTGAATAGTGCCCATTATGATTCACACACACACACACATATATATATATATATTAAGGGTTATGATAATGATTATTTGACATAAAAGGATTATGAAATTTCCTTGAACCATATGATCATAACCTTTTAAGCACAATTATCAGATCTTCGAAGGGAGATGGAATCATTGGGATTTATCCTAGAGCAAGCCCAAGTTGAGATTAGACAACTGAAACTAAATAGATAAAATTTATTTGATAATTTTAATTTGATCAATAATACAACTGAAACCATGTTCACCGAACCACCCCATGAAATTACCACCATCACACACCTTACTATTAGGGTGTACATTGGTACAAAAAGGGGTTATGTATCTAGACCCTAGTTGTATGTTTTTTAATATATTTTTAACAAAACAATTATTATATTTATCCAATATTAATTATTACTTCATATATATATACACTATAAATATTTAATTTGTTAAAAATTATACTTTGATATAAAGAAACCAAAAATTGTATTTATCAAAAATATATAGTTTCAATTAAAATAATATTTTTGAAAATTTCAAAAAAATTTGAAATAATTTTTTTTCATGAAATATTATTATTAATTAATATTTATTTTAATATAAGTTATAATATAATTAACTTAAGTTTAATATAATTTTTATAAGGTCCAGAAAGAAGTTAGTGGCATAAAACTAGTATTTTCCACTAAATAAGTTCTTCTTAATTTATAAGTGTAAATAATCATATATATAGAAATATTTTGTTAGAATGAAAATTATCTTGAAAATTAAAATTAATATTATCCAATGGTGAATTTTTAATAAATTTTTGAGATAGTTGAATCTGTGGGTAAAAATTAAATATCATTTAAATATACAGTATCTAATATGACTTTATAATAACTGATAAAACATTATTTTATTGGATATTTTTTTGATAATAAATGATATAATTTCCTCACATTGTGTTAAATATGTTTAATTGGAAAGTATTTGGGATTAGATCATTCATTTGAATATTTGATGAAAATTCCAGTTTTACCCTTTATAGTTCACTGTAGTATTTCGAAAATAAATATTTTTATATTTTTTGAATTTTAAATTTTGTAACAGTGCTCCTGAGTTAATTATTTAGAACTTTTATTCAGGACACTAGAGCGAAAGAGTGCATTTGGTTGTTGAAAATGGGCCATGAAGTCAAAGTTGGGTTAGACTCGCCAGAATGGAGAAGCTTCTGTATTTCGGCAATAACTCCTTCATATGGGATTATATTGAGCCCAAATTTGGAGAAACGATATAGGACCCATATCCGCACATTTTATCCTTCTGGAAGGCTGGAAAACTCACTCGTTTTGGTGGTCAAATGGGCGGTACAATTTGACATAAAATATTTGGCCGAGATTCCCCCTTCACACTTGAAACCACTTTGAACCTAGCCTCCCCACCACTCTATAAATTGGTGTTTTTCTCATTTTGTGGGGTTAGGAAATTCATTGTGAAGTTTAGGGTAGAGGATACGTGGATCCACTCCAATTATCGAACCATTTCAATAAGGGTATCTCTTGAAGTAAGGATCCCTTCGACGAAGCCTTCTTCTTCTCTTTCATGTTGTAATGATTTTGTTTGTGTAATAAACTTATTTATTCTTCTTTTATTTCTTCTCTTTTCTTATGTTTTTTTTAAATTTATTCTTCTATTAATCTTCCTATTTTGGCTGGAATTCTTGAGTAGAAGCGTTATTGTGTTATACCCATTACAAACCATTGCACATGCAAAACACTTCTACGATGATTACGCCACCCATGGAAGAGTAGTTCTTTTTAGTAATCGATCGACCTCTATCCTTCTTCATTCATTTATTTTGAATAAATGAGAAAATTTAATTAAGATAATATTATCTATGAATTTTGTTTTTAAATTACAAGAAACTATGCAAGCAATTGAGCAATTAATACAAAACAAGAAAGGTCGAGATTTTGTGTAAATTGTGAGAGCGCGATCTTAATCAGTAATACAAGACCACACGAGATAAATTTGTAGAGTTCAAATATAATCCCTAAAAACAATTCATCATCATTTCTAGAATGTATATGTTCTCTAATTAACCACTGATCATATGCTATCCTTAGAACAACAATCAAAGCAGGGTGCTGCGATTGCGTGTTCCGAAGCTAGCCTAGGGTTTAAGTAATTTCATCTTTGTGGTTAAGTTAACTCTCATAGGGTTCGAGGGATAACAAATTAAGGGATAATAATTAAGTGGATATTGATTTAAATGATAATGATTAATAAGTGAATTAAGTGGTAAAGTTAGATCTATTATGCCTTTTAAAATGGATTTCTAAAAAACTTCTTCTTGTTGTGTCATTTTTATCGAAATTCATTTCTAAACAAAAAAAAAAAATATACAATCTTCTTCCAGCAAAATTCTTCTAGATTCATAAAATATAACCAACCCCCATCCTTTTAAGGAGTGGTTTTATACTATTTTTTTATTTTTAGAATACCTTTAAAAAATTGTTTTAAATCTACTTCCACCTTTGAGAGATGACCTTGGTCAGCCACTCTCCTGCACCTAAGTACCCCAAAATCACACTAATCATTTGAGGGTTCCCACGACAACGCTCTTTCAAATTGGAACCATTGCCAGGAAGGCAAGCAATTTATTCAACCATTTAGAGGTATTTATTTTATTTTTCATTTTATTATTTTCTTCACCTCTCTCTTTCATCTTTCCCCTTTCTCAAGTTTTCATTTTTTTTCATCTTCTTCTTTTCTTTTTTAGACTATCAACTCAAACTTCTCATTTTTATTTTACTATGGTCAACATTATTTCTTTTCATTTTTATTTGATTTATGACATTAAATATTCCCGAAGATCTCTTATATCTTGACCTTGAGATTGAACATAGCCTTAGGGCACCAATCTGTCATTCTCAGTCTACGGGAAGTGTCGACATTTACCCAACTGGGGAATTCCTCCACTCTAGGAATTTTGAAATTGGAAACAATTCTAAGTCCAAATTAAAAGAGGAACCAATGGCTGGAAATAATGGAAATTAACTTAATAGAACCATTTTAGAATTAGCTGCACCAGATATTAACTATCAACCAAATTGTATTGCATACCCCAATCTCGAATCGGACTTTGAGTTAAAATCTGGGTTAATTCACCTTCTTCCAAAATTTCATGGCTTATCTGGTGATGATCCAAAAAAACACCTTAAATAATTCAATGTGGTTTTCTCAACCCTTAAACCAAGAAATGTTTCTGAAGATCAAATCAAATTAAGAGCATTACCATTCTCACTTGATGGAGCTGTGAAGGATTGGATGTACTATTTACAACCTGAAGATGTAACATGTTGGAACGATTTGAAACGTCTTTTCTTGCAGAGATTTTTTACCGCATCAAGGACCACTTATATTCATAAGGAGATCTTGGGGATCAAGAAAGAACAAGGGGAGTCAATGTATGAGTATTGGGAGAGATTCAAGAAGTTGTGCGCAAGTTGTCTGCATCACCAAATCAGTGAGAAACTCCTCATTCAGTACTTCTATGAAGGACTCCCATCCATGGAGAGGAGCATGGTGGATGCTGCAGCTGGAGGAGCATTGGTGGATAAGACACCAGTATATGCACATGCATTGATCAACAAGATCTCCCAAAAATTCCATCAATTTGGCGATGGAGATACACCACATGTCAGGGGAGTACATCAGGTAAGTCCTTCTTCTCTTGAAAGTTATTTGATTGATACCAAGTTGGAAGAATTTACCACTATGGTGAGGAAGATTAATTTGGCTCAAAAGTCATCCTAACCCCCTTCTTTAAGGCCTTGTGGCATTTGCACTGAGACAAGCCACCCAACTGACTGTTTCCCACAACTACAAGAGACAGAGGATTGCGCAACAGTATTTCCAGGGAGACCATTTCCGCAGCAACAACAAACATATCCCTAAAAGAAGTTTGATTAATTTCCTCCAACATACAACCAAGGGTGGATAGATCAACCAGACATGATGTATGGCTCTGGACAACGACAAAGGCCCCCTTTTCAACCAAACTTACAGCAGCCTCCACCTTACCAACAAGGTTTCCAACAACCCCAAAGGAGATTTGAAGCTCAAACATCAACAAGTCAGCAACAAGGGAATCTCCAACACAAGGCAGATTCTAATACTGATGATCTTTTGAAGAAAATTTTTCTTAATCAACAGAATGAGCGGAAGTTTCAAAGTTCAGAGCTGATGGAGTTGAAGAATCAAATGAGCCAGATTTCCACCGCCCTCCATGAAATTGTAAGTAAGAATTATAGAAATATACCTTCCCAACCCACTCCAAATTCAAAGGGGAATGTCAGTGCCATCACATTGATAAGTGGGAAGCAAATGAACGATACATCTGTACCTACCATTCCACCGGGATTCACCTCTACTCCAGATAAGCCGCATTCCATACCAACTGATGAGCAATCCAAGGAGAAAGATAAAGGTAAGAAAAATATTGATGATGTTCCTCCTAAACCCCTTCCTTTTCCTAAACAAGGTTGTTCAAACCAAGAAGATGGCTGATGAAGAAATGCAAAAGGAGGTTTTGGACACATTCATGTGTGTGCAGATCAACATTCCTCTACTTGAATCCATTAAGCAAATCCCAAGGTATGCCGAATTCTTAAAAGAACTTTGCACCAATCGAAGAGGGCTCAAGGGAAATGAGAGGATCAATGATGGAGGGAATGTGTCAACACTCATTACACCAACTCTAGAAATGACGACAAAGTGAAAGGATCTAGGGACATTCACCATCCCATGTACCATAAGAGAATTTCACTTCTTTGATGTACTTTGTGATTTAGGTGGTTAAATAAATGTGATGCCTCACTCTATATTCTCTTCCTTGCAGGTTGGTGAGTTTAAGCCAAGAAGAGTAGTGGTACAGTTGGAAAATAGAGCTACGACATATCCAGCGGGAGTCCATGAAGATGTACTTGTCTGGGTAAGAGACATGATCTTTCCAGCAGATTTCTATGTGATTAACATGGAGGACGATCAGGTAAGTTCTCATGCTCCCATAATCTTAGGTAGACCCTTCCTCAAAACTGCAAAAACTATCATAAATGTCAATGATGGTACAATTTCCATGGAGTTTGGAGTTGAAGTCGTGATATTTAATGTTATGGATTCCATGATGTACCTCTCAGAGGATCACTCTGCATTTGTTATCTCCCATTTTGAACCACCAAATAAAAACTCCATATAATTTTATTTTCCTATGCTTAGGTATATTATGAGTATTGGTTTGAGTTTGATGTCTAAGAGAACTTACACACATGTTGCTGATACCCAATCCTCTCTTGGGTTTGATTTTGATGTGTATTCATATTTAGATTTTGATCATGTGAACTTTGATTATGACATGGCTGTTGAGTATGCTGATGGATTTGATGCTTTATTCTCTGATTTTGATTATGTATATTCTGATACTAATGCTCTTTGTGCACATATTTCAGTTCCTTCTATGTCTCCATCCATACTACACCCTCCATTAGAACTCAAGCAATTTCCACCAAATCTGAAATACTCATACTTGTTGAGTGGTGAGAGATTACCTGTTATCATTGATAACAATCTCCCTTTTGAACATGAAGAGAAGATTTTGAATATTTTGAGGGAGAACATTAGGGCAATTGGTTGGACCTTGGCTGACATATCAGGTATTAGCCCCTCTATTTGCATGCATAGGATTCTCTTGGAAGATGGGGCTAAACCGGTGAAACAACCACAAAAGAGACTCAATCCCACCCTCCTAGAAGTTGTTAAAAAAGAAGTTGAGAAATTGCTCGAGGCTAGTATAATCTTTCTCATTTCAGATTCTCAGTGGGTAAGTCCAATTCAGGTTGTGCCTAAGAAAAGTGGTGTTACTGTTGTTAAAAATGAGAAAGATCAGTTAGTTCCAATGAGGGTGGAAAATAGTTGGCGTGTGTGTATTGATTATAGGAAACTAAATCATTCCACTTGCAAAGACCATTTCCCCCACCCATTTATTGATCAGATGCTTGAGATACTCGCTGGGAAAACAAATTATTGTTTCTTGGATGGATTTTATGGCTATTTTGAGGTTCCCATTGCAGTAGAGGACCAGAAGAAGATGACATTCACCTACCCATTCGGTACCTTTGCTTACCGAAGGATGCCATTTGGACTTTACAATGCCCCAGGTACCTTCCAGAGATGCATGGTGAGTATTTTCTCATATTTCGTTGAGACCAGCATGGAGGTATTTATGGATGATTTTACAGTTTATGGGTCCTCATTTGATGAATGTCTCTCTAGTTTGGGTGATGTGCTGCATCGTTGTATTGAAAAGAATTTCGTCTTAAATTTAGAAAAATGTCATTTCATGGTCGAAAAGGGAATTGTCTTAGGTCATATAGTCTCACAACATGGAATTGAAGTTGATAAATCTAAGGTAGACATTATTTCATCCCTCCCATATCCTACATGTGTGCGTTATGTTCGATCATTCCTTGGACAAGCTGGATTTTATCGACGCTTCATCAGAGATTTTAGTAAGATCGCTCTACCCTTATCTCGATTGCTTCAAAAAGATATTGAATTCAATTTTGATGATTCATGCAGGGTATCATTTGATGATATGAAGAAGTGTCTCACCACTCCAACAATCATAGAGCCCCCACGGTGGGACCTTCCATTTGAGCTTATGTGTGACGCCTCCAACTTCACGGTTGGAGCTGTCTTATCTCAGAGGGTGGATGGACGTTCACATGAGATCACCTATGCATCGAGGACACTGGATTCATCCCAATAAAATTACACAACCATGAAAAAGGATTTTCTTGCTATCATATTTGCTTTTCATAAATTCCATTCATATTTATTGGGCTCTAAAGTAGTTGTTTTTTCTGAACATGAAGCTTTGAGGTACCTCCTGAAGAAGCCAGATGAAAATCCACGACTTATCCGTTGGATGCTCCTTCTTCAAGAATTTGACCTTGAGATAAAGGACAAGAAGGGGTCTGAGAATTTGGTGGAAGACCACATGAGTAGGCTTACTCACACACTAGATGATGACACCTTGTATGAGGTACCACTTCAGGACACTTTCCCCGATGAGCATAATTATTCCATGTCAGGTACGCATCCTCGGTATGCAGATTTAGTTAAATAAATTGTTCCCTCTGAAATCCCTGTAAATTTAAAGAATCATCAAGTTCAAAAATTAAAAATTGAGTCTAGGTTTTATGTGTGGGATGATCCTTACCTCCGGAGCATGTGTAGTGACCAACTCATTAGGAGGTGTGTTCCCGATCATGAGTTTGAGTCTGTTTTTCATTTCTGTCATACAATTGCTTGTGGTGGATACTTTGTACCCCAACAGACAGCTAGGAAGGTTTTGGACTCTATATTATATTGTCCTAGCTTATTCCATGATGCCCATGTTTTTTGTAAGTCATGCTCTCATTACAAACACACTCGGAACATTTATAAGAGACATGAGATGCCCCAACTACCCATATTATTCTATGAGATTTTTGATGTATGGGGCATTGATTTTATGGGTCCTTTTCCTAGTTAATTTGGATTTTTGTATATTTTGGTTTCTGTTGATTATGTGATTAAATGGGTGGAGGCCAAGGCCTCCAGGACTGCCGATTCTCATGTTGTAGTGGATTTTGTCAAGGCTCAAATTTTTTGTAGGTTTTGAGTACCAAAGGCCATCATCAATGACCATGGGCACACTTTTCCAATAGGAATTTTCTTCCCTCCTTTGAAAGTATGGGGTGACACACAAAACATCAACACCATACCACCCCCAAACAAATGTCCAGGCTGAGGTTTCAAAGCGTGAGTTGAAACAAATTTTGGAGAAAACCGTGCAGCCAAATAGAAAGGATTGGAGCAAGCGCTTGGATGATGCATTGTGGGCTTATAGGACAACATACAAGACGCCTATTGTAATGTCTCTATTTCAGATTGTTTTTGGGAAAGCGTGTCATATCCCCGTGGAAGTGGACCATCGGGCTTATTGGGCTATAAAGAAATGAAACATGGATTTGGCCCAAGATGGAATCCAAAGGAAGCTTCAAATTCAAGAGCTTGAGAAGATTAGATTTTCTTCATATAAGAACTCAAGGCTCTACAAGGAAAATCAAAAGCATATCATGATAGAATGATCCAACAAAGGGAGTTTCATATTGGAGAGAAAGTCCTTCTCTACAGTTCATGACTAAAGCTGATGCCTGTTAAGTTGCGTTCCATATGGTTAGGTCCTTATATTGTATCTAATGATTTTGTTTATGGTGCAGTGGAGATCACACAAGAGGACACTAAAAGGAGCATTACAGTCAATGGGAAACATTTGAAGGGATACATTGATGGACTTCCTACTAATGCAATGGATTTTATCACACTGTATGACCCCTTCATCACTTGATCACATCAGGCTGTTCCTAACCCCTTCAATTTTATATAATTTTTCCAATTTAAAAATTCTTCATTTCATGTGCATATATCATCTCATGGGTTCACATTGAGGAAAATGAAATATTTTAAGTGTGGGGGAGGGAACCTTTTAGTTTAGTAATTTCAATTATTTTCCTGTTAAAAAAACAATTTTTTTTTGTGTTTTTCAAATTTTGTGTGTTTATTTTTCAATTTTCTTTGTGTTTTTGAAATTTTTGAGCTGAAATGATTTTCATCACAATTTTGAAATGCATATCAATGAGTGAAATAATTTATCCCAATAAACAGAGCTTAAATCAATGCTGTAATGACTTTGTTTCAAGTTCAATAATTTAGTAATTTAATGAAAAGTACACTGAAGTTTTAATCCCATGCCACATCTCACTATCTTTATATTTGAAATCACTTTCCTATGAGGCTTCTGAACCATTATCTTCATATTATTTACATTCACATAACTTCTTGAGAGAACCAAACCATGCTTGATTTAACCAGAATTTGATTTATTTTTGTAAAAACTTGAGGGTTTGAGGTACTTATGTTTAAATTATTGAGGCATTTGTTTGGTATTAAAGCCCCTATTTCAAATAATCCTTTTTTATAATGGCCTACCTTGAAAATTTAATCCTTGTATCCCTTATAATCCATGCATAGCCTGTTAGGTTAGCCACATTACAAGCCAATTTTCCCTATCCAACCAACTCTTGATGTGAAATTGCATAATCTAGTTGAGCATAAATGTGGGGTAATCTATCTTGTGTTGTGATACCACATTCTGTGATACTTTGGGTGGAAAATTAAATTCTGAAGAGATCTGTTTTCTACTGAAGAAAGTCATTATATTGAAGGTGTGCCTTTTTTAGAGCTTTCATGAAAAGTGAAGTTGTGCCTTTTCTAGAGCTTCTAATTGAGGAAGAAAGCTATGCCTATCTGGAGCTTTCAAGAAAATCATGTTTGAGAAGATTGACATTTTTGTTGCTGAGATGATGAATGGTGTAAAATTTCCATGAATTTTCATGATGATGGAGTTGAACTGATACTATGGGGATTGAGGAGAAGACCATATTTAAGTGTAAATTAGATTAATGAAATTTTGCTTCAAAAAGAGTCAATCCCTCCTTATTCAGCCTCAAAGTTTTTCACATCTTAATCCTACCAACCAAAAGCCAAAGAACAACCCTAAAAAGTACTCATGATAAAAATATGTCCTTGACTGACATCAGGTGGTGATGTAGGAATTTATCAAGCCTATGGTGACCCTTGTATGAGTTTGGATGAGAAAGACATTACAAAAAAATGACATTTGTGTGATAAGAGAAAATTCAAGCGAGGTAAGTTTTTTGTGCATGGGAGGATAAATAAAGTGGAAATATATTGAATGATATAAATGAATAACTTGAAATAATGGTTTTTTATGAGGTATGATATCTTTTGTTTCTTGGTGTGTAATTGTTTGATCTCAAAGATATGTGTTTTAAAATTGGTTTTGATTTGATATTGATGTTTACTTAATATGAGGTTTTGCTCAGGAGTGCAAAAGGGTAAGTGTGGGGGAGTTGAAAAAACATTATTTTATTAAATATTTTATTGATAATAAATGACATAATTTCCTCACATTGTGTAAAATATGTTTAATTGTAATGTATTTGGGATTAGATCATTCATTTGAATATTTGATGAAAATTCAAGTTTTACCCTTTATAGATCACTGTAGTATTTTGAAGATAAATATTTTTATATTTTTTGAATTTGAAATTTTGTAACCGTGTTCCTATATTAATTATATACAACTTTTATTCAGGACACTAGAGCTAAAGAGTGCATTTGGTTGTTGAAAATGGGCCATTAAGTCAAAGTTGGGATGGACTCGCCAGAATGGAGAAGCTTCTATATTTCGGCCATAACTCCTTCATATGAGATTCTATTGAGCCCAAATTTGGTGAGAATAAAGAGTACCCATATCCGCACATTTTATCCTTCTAGAATTCCGGCCAAATCATGATTTTTGGTGGTCAAATGGGCGGTGCAGTTTGACATAAAATATTTGGCCGAGATTCCTCATTCACACTTGAAACCACTTTGAACCTAGCCTCCCCACCACTCTATAAATTGGTGTTTTTATCATTTGGTGGGGTTAGGATGTGCATTGGGAAGTTGAGGGCAGAGGATAATTGGATCCACTCCAATTATCCAACCATTTCAATATGGTTAGCTCTTGAAGCAAGGATCCCTTCGAATAAGCCTTCTTCTTCTCTTTCATGTTGTAATGATTTTGTTTGCGTAATAAACATCTTTGTTCTTCTTTTATTTATTCACTTTTCTTCTGTTTTATTTAAATTTATTCTTCTCTTAATCTTCCTATTTGTGCTGTAATTCTTGAGTAGAAGAGTTATTGGGTTATACCCATTATAAACCTTTTCACATGCAAAACACTTCTATGATGATTACGCCACCCATGGAAGAGTAGTTCTTTTTAGTAATCAATCAACCTCTATCCTTCTTCATTAATTTATTTAGAATCAATGAATTAATTTAATTCACATAATATTATCTATGAATTTTGTTTTTAAATTACAAGAAACTAAGAAAGAAATTGAACAATTAATACAAAACATGCGAGGTCGAGATTTTGTGTAAATTGTGAGAGCGCGATCATAATCGCTAATACAAAACCACATGGGATAAATTTGTAGAGATAAAATATAATCCCAAAACACAATTAATCCTCATTTCCATAATGGATATTTGCTCTAATTAACCACTAACCATAAGCTATCCTTAGAACAATAATCAAAGCAGGGTGCTACGATTGCGTGTTCCGAAGCTAGCCTAGGGTTTAAGTAATTTCATCTTTGTGGTTAAGTTAACTATCGTAGGATTCGAGGGATAAAAAATTAGGGGATCATAATTAAGTGGATATTGATTTAAATTATAATGATTAATAAGTGAATGAAGAGGTAGATTTAGATCCATTACGCCTTTTAAAATAGATTTCAAAAAAAACATCTTCTTGTTGTGTCATTTTAATCGAAATTCATTTCAGAACTAAAAACAAAAAAATATACAATCTTCTTTCAGTAAACTTCTTCTAGATTCATAAACTATAAACAACCCCCATCCTTTAAAGTAGTGTTTTTATTCTATTTTCTTTTATTTTTATAATACCTTTAAAAAGTTTTTTTAATCTACTTCCTCCTTTGAGAGACGACCTTGGTCAGCCACTATACTGCACCTAAGTACCCCAAAATCACACTAATCATTTGAGGGCTCCCACGACAGCGCTCTTTCAATAACCCAAACGTGATGTAATAAATATTATTAAAAGTATCCATGCACAAAAATAGGTTTCCCCTTTAAAATAATATGTTTCTGAAGTTATTTCATTAATTTTTTGAACCTTTAAGGATTCCTCCAAAACCTATTTTACATTTAAGGTTTTATAACCAATTCTTAATGAACATGACTGAATTCCACATCCTAGATGATATTATTTTAAATTTTTCGTTCTTATCCTTATATAATATTTAATAACACTCCTCATTAGTATAAACTATGGGAAAAAACCATGGTAATGTTTGAGTTTTTGAATATTTTTTCACATAGAGTCCAAAACCTATGTTTTGAAATTAATAAATAATCCCACTCTATTTTTCAAAAAATATCCACAAAAAACTCATTTCTCCCCACTCAAAACCCACTGAGCAAGAATTTTGTAACACCTCGAGATTTTATGAAAAATATTATTTTTAATTTCATTAATGTCTTGTGTTATACGCTACATCAAAAGGAGATTGCACAACACACATCCCTGATTTGGCTTGCATTACACGCAATCGCGACCTTCCATGATAGTGTGTGTTGTACACAATACTAAGTTTCGCTAAACAACGATATGTTATATAAACTAGCTATTATGAATATTAATACCCACTTTTTGAAATTTTATAAATTTTATCTTTCAAAATGGACTTCATTTTTGGATTCGGAATATCGAAATTTGCCTAGGGTGAAATTTTGGTATTTTTCTGAAAACTTTCAATTTTTGATGAATAGTGAAAACACTGACTTACTATTTAAAAACCGACTTTTTATTTAAATAATTATTTATTTTATTTAAATTTATTTTAGGTAAAAATTGATATATAATACCTATATAAGTTCAATTTAAGTCATTGGAGTCATTTTATAATAATTTTAGATATATAAAAATTTAATTGAACTTTTTCACCGTCTTTTACCCACCTCCTAGGAGAATTTGCAAATTCACATAAAACTTAATTTTACCGCTTCTGTGAGTGGAATTTCGAAATTCTGAGAGACACGGTTAATATCAAGGACTAAAACGTGGTTCAATGAGATGAAAATAATTTTTGGTGAATAGTAACTTTTTACTTTTTTTTACCATAGTTAAAAGTAAATAGGGTAATTAAGGGTAAAAATGATATTATTATTACCCTAACACATGTCCTAATTCTATTGGATATGTGTAATTCGACCCAAAACAACCTTAGTAATAAAATATGACCATTTAGGCCCACTTAGATTAGATTAGGACATTTATTATTAATTTATTTAAAGAAGGGTTAAAATAGTTAAAATTAGAGTTTAATAACTAAATAATTTTTAATATAGGGTTATACATTAGATAAATTAGACTATAAATATTAATTAGAAATACAAAAATATTTCCTACAAAATGGTGTTTTATTTATAATTTTTGGACATTAAATAATTTAATTTATTTATGACACAATGATGATGAAATAATTATCTTATTAATGAAATATTGACATAATTGATGTTATAAATACCCAAATAAATGTAATTTGAGACTTTTTATGAATTCCATTAATTTTCTAGGTAAATATAAAATGTTAGTATCGATTTAGTTAACTTTTTTCGAACAAATAATTCTGTTATGATTTTCACAAAAATCAATTACCAAATACTGTCAAAATTGACATAAAATAGTTTTTAAAACAAATATTATATTATTAATTATTATTTTATTCCTAAAAATATAAGGTTCAGCAAAATTACTTATATAAGATTATATATATTAATAATAAACATTTTGGGGATCGTTTTTATTGTTATAAATAGTTTATTAACCTTATAGTGTAAGAAAACAAGAAGACACGCTAAAAGAAAAATTATTTAACTTAAAGTTAATCCAAATGATAATGTTAAAATAGAAACCTAAACACGTCTAAATTCTATTGGATGAGAGTATTTAGACCCATACCCACCTTATCTTTGAAATAACTCAATTTTTAGCTATTAAAAACCGAATATGACTTTATAATAAAAAAATATTTTTAGTTATTCCAAAGGTGCCCCTCTCCTCCCTTATAAAAGGGCACCTCCTCCCTATCTTCCTCACAGCACTTTGAGCCTTCAATCTCAGCCAACCCCTGAAAATATCTTTTCTCCACTTCCCTAGAAACATCTTAGAGGTTCTGGTCTTCTTTAGAGACCAATCTTAGTGCCCTAAGAGGAGGTTTCAAAATGGCGTGTCGAAAGAAGAGGTAATATTCGTTACCAATTCTTTCACCTTTATATCTTCTTCTACTTATTCTTATTTAGTTGTTTCATTATGAAGTAATAACATCAGTATCACTCATATAATGATATGTTATTATAAGTATGAAACAACCCTATTTCACCATCTATCCATCCTACGGAAAACAAAATCACCGCCCGTGCGTACGTACGGAATACTGTCTCCACGCCGTGGTGTAATCTGTTTTCGACCACCAACTTACTTGGATGGGTATAATGGTGTAAATAAATAACTATATATGATTATTTCAATGTGATATTGAATCTGAAATATTATACATACACTTCAATGCAATTACAAGATCATGGGAATGATATCATCGCTCGTGCGTACGTACGGACTACTGTCTCCACGACGCGATGAGATTCATTCTCCATGTTAACCATTCATGAATGATTATAAAGTATATATAATAAGTAATCATGAAATATATGAAATAATAATGATTCTATATTTATGTGTATAGATATGTATTTTATCTACTTAATTTCATTCAATTCAATAAGGAAATGAAAACAGCGTTCATGCGACGTACGACCTACCGTCTCCATGAACGGTGTATTTCATTCCATTTAATAGATCTATCATATATATATGTATATATATATATATATGTATATACTGAATATATATTATATATAAATCATGTTTTACATTCTGGAATTAATTAAATCAGGATATAAGTAATAATCTCAAGAACAAAAAGTCCAAACACGTACGATAAATAAAACTATTTAACCCAAAACGCTGCTTTAACATGGAACTTACAAAAGAACAGGTAATATAAAGTCATAAGTGAACCATATATGATATCATAACAGTGAATATTATTCTGTAATAAGACAATGACATTATTGAAATCATTATACAGGAGGTTTGGAAACGTACGAAGCATATCAGACCTAAGGTAAGAGATATCTTTTCCAATCTCGTTCTTATCTGAGATTGTTTATTCGTAAGTATTTATTGGGGTTATTGTTCTCATACATGTACATGTTTCATAAAAATGGTTTCATGTATGTTTAATGTCCTTTTTACCCATTTTTTACTTTTACTACATGGTATGTATGGAATCTTTTTTTGTTTACCATACGAGGTACTTTTGGACTTTTCTGACAAAAGTACGAGGAGAATGTTATTTTTAACTTATACAGCGTGAATGGATTTTTAAGGATTCATAATACCTCATTTTCATAAATCCTACTCTACATTATTTTATGAATATTTTCAACAAAATACTTTTATTTTAAAATTTCATGGAATTTTTTGAAAAGAAAATGATTTTGATGAAGAAAGGATATTTTCCTCAAGAATTCATTTCAAATGTTTTATCAAAACAATTTTCCATCTAAGATGACATTATTTCATATGTGTATGTTTCAAGTTTAATGTCTCTATGATTTAAATTGTTCACTTTTCCTATGATTAAATGTCCATTTGTTTTATATGGATTATGAAATGATGTGATGATGTTTATGAAACCCATTTTATTCTTTGGGTTATGATGAATGTTGTAAGTTTATTTTGTTGCAAAAGTAAGAATGATTTCATTATGAGATGGGTGGGACCTATATCTCCCTCCAAATCATTGGGTAATGATTTATATCTCATGAGATAGACATGGCTGTAATGGTAAGTTAATTCAGTTCAGTGTTACAGGACTGAAATGAGGAGTGAACTCGATTCAGAAAGGGACTTTGTCCACTAAGATGGTCATGGCAGCAATGCCTTGGCTACTATGGAAATCATAGCATGTGCTTAATGGTTTCCACAATTACACGTTTTATTCCGATGATATTTTATTATTATTGATGTTCCCTTATGATATATTCCTTACGTACTTCTAAGATTCATGTCTTTCCTCAAGATTTTGATGTTTAGATTTTATGTTCAAGTTTTTTTCATTGAAATGTTTATGGATTGTTTTATGTTTTCTATGTTTACCCTTATTGGGAATTTGAGATCACCCCTTTTATGTTTTCTTTTCCCCATGATATAAAGAAATGTTTTAGGTAAGAAAAAAAGGGGAAGATATTTTTGGAAGATGTTGAAGATCTTTCACCATGATTAGAAGATTATATTCCGAGTTTCCAAAGACACTTAACTATTATGGTCCTTGTGTGTCTGTTTTTGTTAGGTACTAAGTATTCCACAAAAGTAATTTAATATACATGTATGTCAAGCTTTGGGTCTCTACAAATTTCCTCTCCCAATTAATCTCTAAATCCATCCCAAGGTGTTCCCATGATCTTATTAATATCCTCTCATGATTTTAGAAGCACCCTCTTAGGGTAAAGGATTCTCTTCGTCAACCTCTTTATTCAGGTACTTTATTTGTATTATGCCTTTTGATTTCAAATTTTACATGTTGAAATATGTTTTACACATAAATTTACTATAATTAAAATCCACAAGTAATTTTATACCACATTTCATGGTCACTAAACCCTTCCACAAATCTTTATGTACACCCATTATGCTACTGAAATTATCTCGTGATTTTCCAAGACAATCTTTGTTGTTGTGAATACTTAATCCCATTTCCTCTCAAGGGAATTAAGATAGATGTAACTGTCCTTTATTTATATGACAATTCCCTTTATATAACCCAAAATTATTAATCATTGGATTAAAACGGATAAAAGATGTTATTATTTTTTATGATCTATGTGGTACACAAATTCATGCATATGATATGAATGTGAATGGTGGGCCCTAAATTATATACCCTAAAAGGATCTGAGTAATGTTTTTATATCATGAGATACCATTTATAGTTGGTATTTGGTTTGTATAAGAACAATAAATTATGATTCTTCAAATGTTATCCTAGACTTAGGATTATTATATTGTGTTTTATGTTGTTTTTAAATTTATATGTTGCCTTGATGTTATCATATTATATAATGGTCTAATGTTAATATTCATGGATTATCCACCTTTTATGTCACCTTTATATTCCTATTGACTAACATGTATTACTTTCATCATGTTATTATTTTATTATTCCCTTTTCGGGATTTATCGGTCACTCATTTATTAGGTACATCCCTGAGTTAATGCATGAAATATTAGAATATAAATGAAATTTAAGGGAATGTTACAGTGTTTCTAAATAATTTTTCTATATCCCTATTTCAAGTTAATATGATATGTATCTAACTACCCAAATACACAAGGCCTCTTGATCTTTTGGGAATGTATTAGGTGTATGTTAAAAAAACAAGTCATGAAACAAAGTGTATAAAAGATATGGGTTTTCATTATCTCTATCAGGGAAAGGTGATTATTTTTTTGAGGATTAGGATTATAAAACCTTAGTGAAATACCTAATGATAATACTAATCATAAGGAAAAATATCTATTATAGTTTTACCTAGGGAAAATGACCCTAAAAGGCGTATTGTTTTCTAACTCGATCATCACATGGTGTACGAAAAAGAGACCATATTGCACACCTAGTTTGACATTCTTGTGGGATATTCTTTGGAAAATTCCAAAAGATCTTTATAAACCATAATAAAGGAAAAAAATACCTATGGAATTATATTTTAGGATATTTACCATATATAACTTATATTAAATTCTATAAATTCATAGGTCAAAAATATACATCATTTATGAGTTATCCCTTCAATATTAATATTATCATGTTGACGTGTTTAATAATCTGAAAATTCTCATCCCTAATTTTCCTTTATTTTACTCAATGGTTATAAATAAAAGGAATTGAGTTAACAACCAACGTTATTGGAAATCTGATGAATTCCCAAATGAGATTCCAAACCCAATGGGAGTAGGAGTCGAGGACTCTATGATAATAATTTCTAAATATAATTACATTTTGAACATAAATATGAATTAGTATGGAAATAAAAACCCCTAATAAATAGAAAGTTATAATTGAGACCTTTATTTGACAAGGGCCCTTAATTTTAGTGGATATTCTAATTATTTAATCATGAAAAAAATTAATAAACTCCATTGAAATGATATTATCTATCAATTAATGCTCTGAGTGTGATAAGGTTGTGCTAGTGATTTATCAAATGGAAAGAGAAGATGGAAAATAATTCATGTTTATCAAGAATATGAGGCCCAAAGAAGCAATCAATGCTATGAAGTGTAAAGAATTCAAAAAAAAGTTTTTCAATAAATATTTTCTTCTCTATCTCTTTGAATTATAATGTGGATGATGTTTCTTGGTCTTAAGTAAAAGGATAATGAATCCATTGGGGAGTACAAGGAAAAATTCACCAGACATGTGTGATATGAAGTCGAATTTCTCACTGACACCAAAAGTATGTTTAAACACTTTTTAGAGGAAAAAATTGAATCTATTAAAATATTTGATGATTTGGGACTTTAAGAGCTATGTATAAATTGTATGATGTTCCGTCAAAGTTATAATAGAGATTATTGAATCTAAAGGGTCTCATGGGTTAGGAGATAGGAAGTGTAGAATGGAGTTTAATTTTGGTGGAGAGAAAGAGAAATTAAATGGTGGTAATAAAGTCCAATGTACTAATTATCAAAATTGTTGGGTGTAGTTTCCAAGAAATTTAATATATGGGGAAAGGAAATATTTTAGGTGTGGGATGGAAGGGCACCTTACTAACAAATTTTTATGGGATAATCTGACTAATGTGATTGAAGAAAGGAACTATCCAATCAACCCTCATCCTGCTATCAAATTTTTTCAAATCCCTAAAAATGGAACATTATGAAAACCAATGTACTAATGAAATAATTGTTGATGATAACTGATGAGAAAAATAACCATGTAATAGAGATCAAGAGTGAGATGATGTTATCAAAACTACAACAGTGGATCCTAAAAATGATGTCATGACAAGCATGATGGTTAGTCATCCAAGGATACTGACCTTAATATTTGATTGTAGTTCTATGTATTCTTTCATTTCATGAAAATTTAATTGAACTATTTAAATACCAACTCAAAAAATGGAAGTCGGGCTATTAGTGAAAATGGAAAATGGAACAATTATTGCATCCCATGTATATAACATATCCTCTATTAATATTTGTGGGAAGAAATTCCTGGATAAATTTTTTATAATACTTTTAGTTAAATTAAAAGAAATTATTGGTGTGTATTGGATTTCCTTGCATATAATCAACATAAATTCCCAATATATGGAAATCAAACTCTATATCATGAATCGTCCTCTGATTCTATATACGTTTAAGGAGGTGTATGGATCTCCTATATAACCATCATCTCAAGAATGGACCTTATCAACATATGAGCAAGAATATCTTGCTCAAATGGTTAATACTAAGGACAATATCATCCTAAATTACATTCCCATTATAATATAATATGTTTATGTGTTCTCCTAAGAATTATCTGGTCTTCCTCCCAATTTAGAGGTTGAATTCTTGATCGAGATTATTCTGAAAGCTTTTCCAATACATCGAAATACATATATAAGATCCAATATTAATCATAAATAGACAAATATCAACTAAAATAGAATCTAGAAAAAGGTTTTATAAACTCATGTGAATCACCATGGGATGTACTGGTCCTTTTCATGAAGAATAAGGATGAGTCAATGTACGTCCGCATTGATTATCATGAGCTCAATAAGAACATGATAAATAAAAATTATCCCATTCCATGAATTGATGGCTTGTTTGATCAACAATTTGGAGACCAATAATTCTCTATTATGGATCTATTTTCAATATATTATCATGTAAAGGTGAATTAGAAGGATATCCCCAAGATTACTTTTCATAAAAAGTAAGGGTAGAATGATTTCACAATGATTCCATTTAGACTCACTAATACTCTAGATATATATTTGGAATTAATGAATAGAGTCTAAAGGGATTAACTCAATTAATTTTTTATAGTATTTATAGAAGATATTGTTATCTACTCCAAAGGAAAGGAATAACATGAGGATCATTTCAATACTATATTGAAATCCTTGAGAATATAAAATTTATATATGAAGTACATTAAGTATTAGTTTTTGATAGAGATAGTGTAGGAACCTGAGTTTTCAAATAGGTATGGATCCTTTAATTTTTGTATAATTCTTTATTTTTTACCTAATATAGATTCAACATGAGTTATTAATGGTTTAATGGGTTTCTAGAGCTTGTTCGGATCTCAAAACCTCCGACAATTGAAACAATAGACGAGTCTTATAGTTTCCACTAACCGTGTGGTGCTAGATAGTAGGATGGTATTGGGATTAAACTTTTCCCTAAATATGTAGTAGGGGATTCATGATTGTGATGAAAACAACATAAAAAATATAGATGTTTTTTTTGTGTTGGCACATTGTTTCCCTAACCATGCAACCAAACCATTCAATTCCCAATTTTGAGTGATTTTAGTATTTTCCCCTTACATTATGTTTTAAATCAAACATTACTTCCTATTTCATTTGAAGTGTGAAACCCTATTATTTTATTCTTATTTATTCCTAAAATCAATATAAGCTAGGAATTGATCTTGATTGTTCGTTTGGATCCTGATTGAAGCATCGTTTATCTCGTTGGATCCTCACTGGAATGTTCTTAATTCCATTTTAACTTTTTTTCACCCTTCATTATCTTGAAAATTCTATTTAAATATTGGATAATAGGCCCTATATTCAGGGAATTAAAAAATTAATTATATATTTTACAATCCAGTCTAAAATATAGGATGATACTAGATAAGGAGAGTCATACAATTATTAGGTAGGTGGTCTATAACTCATCCCTCAATATTCATTGTTTTATAAATTACCATGTGTGAATGTTGATCTCATCGAACGTATCCTATTTAATTAACATTTCTTTCTTATATATTTTATAAACATATTATAAGACTCTCATTATATATGTTATCCAACATCTCATTTGAGTTTGGGAACTCAATGATGACCACCCCATGTAGGATGATTTTCTATAACTGGGCTTTAATATTTTTTATGACTTTTACTCCACTTTTCGGGTGTGTGGGTTAACCTTGATAATGGAAAGCCCCTTGAATTTGATGAATTATTAAATGTTAAATGGATAGTAAAATTTTTTCTTACCAGTTGAATAGCTTATAGTAAGTTCTTCAAGTTAAAAAATTAATTTAAATGGTAATTTGTAATTCCCTGACCCAAGTTACCAAGAGCCGGTGCAATTTTTAATAAATTTTCATAATTACAAAGAATCAATTCCCAAAATAACCTATTAGTTTAGCAGTCTTTTAAAATAGATTATATACATGAACATTACGTTACAATTTATAACATAAAATACAGTATAGATTACCCTTTGAGAACACCATTATTCCCCTATCTTAACCCAAAATATCAATCATAAAACACTTCTTGACATCCTAGGAAAATATAAAATTAGAAAGGGGTGAGCTCAGATAATTAGCAAGGATAAAAAATATTTGGAAAGCTATCAGAAATAATCATAAACGTTTAAGGCAAGGTAAAAAACTAATACACAAACCTTTTAAAACATTATCTTCATCGTAATATAGAAAGAATAAATCAAATAATTCAATTTAAACATTCACATGAATATTATACTAGTTTAATAATCACATTTAAAATAAATAACTAACATCATAATGATGGAATGTATAATGACGAACATCCTAACCCCTACGTAATTTCCTCATTCTGAGACCATACATAAATATTCTGTCAAGGCCTTTTTCCAAGACACTACTTAGTCTCATGAGACCTATCGATGCATCGAGGGGCTATAACGGGTTCTGCTCATCACTAATTCTAATGCATTACTCATCTAAAATTTTTGAATCATAACATAAAAAATCATACCAAAACTAGCATACAAAATGTTAAGACTATGGTCATAAACCATGGATGGTATAAAAATATCACATCCACATTCAAACATATCACAAATCCTTCAATACAATATGGAATATTTTATCATAATAAATCAACCTCATACAAGCATAAAATCCATCAAAGGATGTTGACATAGATGAAAGTAATTTAATAAATTCATTAAAAAACTTTGAGAGACATATCAATTTCTAATTTGAAAACATTAAGAGATTCACAATTTATAAATGAAGAAATTTAAAATATATTTTTGAATCAAAATCTCCCATTCCACTTTGAAACTTTTGAAAGGAATTAACATTTTAAAACATTCATTTCCTTATAAATTAATCCTTAACAACATTTTGAAATCATGGACATTAATGAGAAATATTTATAAGAATAAATATTTAAAACATTTAAGAATATGTTTTAGTTAAATATTTCATTACAAAAAACCTTAAAAAATACTTTTGAAAAATATTTTAAGAAACATTGAAATGGATTGTAAATATGTCTCAGTAAATACTTACACCTAAACAATCTTGGATAATAACGAGATTAAGGAATTAACCCTTACTTTAAACATTCCTTTAGTTGAGGGTGTTTTATATTCAAATATAATGGTTATAAAATATTGTTAAATTATACCAGGACCATATCCATTTTTATGATATCATATATGATTCATTTCTGACTTTATATTACACATTTATTAATAATTTTCAAGTTAATGAAACATTTCAGGTAATAATCATTTTATTTATCATACGAGTTTTAACTCATTATTTTTTATCATATAACTTAGATAAAAATTTAATCACATCCATAACATAAAACATGATATATATAACATATTTTATTTATATAAGTATATATAATAGATCAATAAATAAAATATAACACACCGTTCATGGAGATGGTAGGCCTTATGATTGCATTAACGATGTTTTTGTTTTCTTATTATATTGAATAGAAGTAAGTAATTAACACACACACACACACACATATATATATATATCATCCCAGTAGAATTATTATTTCATACACCTTATACTTATTAATAATATTTATTCTTGTTTTCATTCTTGGATGGTGAACATGGAAGATGGGTCTTATTGTGTCATGGAGACGGTAAGCCATACGTATGCACGAGCAACAATATCATTTCTTTAATGTTTAAATAGTTTTAAATTGGATGGAATATTAATTTTACAGAAATAATATCATGTTATACTTATTATTTATATCCACTATATTCATCGTTATACCCATAGAAATACAATTTACATGAAAAACAATTTACACGATGGCGTGTAGATGGTAATCCGTACGTACGCACACATGGTGATATTGTTTTTCATAGGATGGATGAAAGGAGAAATATGGTTGTACCATAATTATAATAACATATCAGCATGTGTATAGTACTGGAGTTATTATATTATTAATGACACAACATATAAAGACGAAGTAGACGTAGAAAATAACATTTAAAGAGGTGATCAAAGAATTTCCTCTTCTTCGGGTGTTTTCTTTTAATTTGAACAAATAAGCTCCTTAGGATGGCTCTCTGCTCAAATTTTGGCCTCTAGGATGAAGTGAGGGAGGTTGGGAGGAGAAATTTATAGGGGTTGGATGAACCAAAAGGCTTTAGAGGTATGTGTTAAAGAGAAAGAGAGGTGCCCTTTTATAAGAGAGGTGAGAGGCACTTTAGAAAAAGTCATGAAATATTAATTTATCATAAAATTATTTTCTTTTAATAATATCTAAAAATTGATTTATTTCTAGGATAATATGAGGATGGTCTGAAACCCTCTCAAAAAATATGTTTTAGATATGTTTATGTCCTAAAAATAACCTTATATTTTAGATTTAACGCTTAATTATATAGTTTAACTCTTACCATGTCTTATTGTATTTTTATACTACATGGTTAATATAGTTATTATAAATTTCAAAACGAACATAAAGTGGATAATTTATGAAATTTTTATCACTATAAAAGTTATTTGACCAAAATTTATAATTTTATGACTTTTATATCATTTAATAAAAAAGTATTTATTTTAAATATCATTTATGTCAATTTTTTTAATATTCAATATTTTCATTTTTTAAAATATCAAAAAAACATGATAAATTCAAAAAAAATAATTCCAATGTGTCACCAGAATGTATAAGTTGTCTCTAAAATTATTCTATGTCATTAATTAATTCAAATTATATTTATTTTAATATTATTAATATTATTTATTTGATTCTTCCTTTAATAAATCAATTACTATATCATCATTGGGTCACAATTAAATTTAATTATTTAATGTCTAAAAGTGATAAAACAAATATAATTATATTGATAAATTTCTTATATTTTTAATGAATATTTATTGTCTAATTTATCTTATGCATAACACTATATTAAAAATGGTTTAGTTATTAAAATTTGAATAACATATTTTTAACTATTCTTTAAATAAAATATAATAAATGTCATAATCTATCAAAAGATGCTTAAAAGGATCACATTTTTTATGTAAGGGTGATTTTGGTCAAAGTAGACATATAAAATAGAATTATGACATGTGGTAGTGTAACTTTATTTTGATATAATATTATTTTTACCTTTAATTACCCTATTTAACTTTAATCGTGATAAATAAAATTCAAAAGTTACTATTCACAAAAAATTATTTTGATCCCATTAGAAAAATTTTTTCATCTTTATTACAACAATGTATGTCAGATTTTCAAAATTCAATTCACAGAAGTGGTAAAATTACGTTTAATGCTAATCTTATAATGTGGCTAGAAGGCGGGTAAAAAGACATTAAAAATGATCAATGTATTTTCATATCTAATTATACTGTAAAAATGATTTGAATGACTTAAATTGGACTAATATATGTATTATTTATATATTTTTTCTTTAAAATAAAATTAAATTAAAATAATTATTTAAATGAAAAATTCATTTTTACCCACAATGCACTGTTTTCACTATTCATCAAAAAATGAATGTTTTCAGACAAAAATCCAAAATTCACTACAAGATAATTGTGATATTACGAATTATGAAATGAATTCTATTTTGAAAAATAAAATTTATAAAATTTCAAAATGTGCTTTGTACTATTCATAAGCATTTTTTAAACGGCTAGTTTGATAGGTCGTGGTGTGATTGAACTCAGTGTTACGTACATGGAATGCTATTGAATTATTCAGAAGGAAGAGTGCTATGGAAGATTGGGGTGTTACATTATCCCCTAATTCAATGAATTTCATCTGTACAATTTAAACTCGGGATTGAAAACTAGGGTTTGATATTACAAAATATCATTGTTGAAATCCCAAATCGAAAAATGGATTAATGAGACCACTATTTAAAAATTATAGAAATATGAAGGTTATTTGAAATTAAACATACTAAGTATCCATGTAGGAAAACATGGATGTGAAATAAAATATAAGCAACAAGTTCTGATATAGAGTGATAGATAACATTATCATGAGAATGTTAACAACTATAAATCTATAAATCTGTGATGATCTAAGGGACCATTTTATTCATCGCAAAAGAAAATTCATGGAAACAATTTCAGGTTTTATGATCCTTTGCCTAAATTTTAATAATTTCATTTAATAATAGAAAAAGGGAGAATACATACTTGGCAATTATAATTCCATATTTTAACTAATATTTACCATAAACTCATCTTTCTCTCCAAAATATAATAAAACACAAAAAAATTCTATTTATCTTAATCGTATAGGGTTAAAAAAAATTAATTTATACATTATATATTACACCATATAAAACTTCATTATACAAACTAGGACATCATGTAGGTTAGTGGTAGGCGATGCACCCTTGTCTCCCTTCAGTGACAGGTTTAAGTCTCGTGGCCTTTCCGGACACAATGGGCTATCACCCAACCTGCGGGTGTGCCTTTTCAAAAAAAAAATAAAACATTCAAAAAAAATAATCATTAGAAATATTTTAACCTTAAACAGTAGTATCCAATGTATAACTTAATCAATTACAATATTTAGGCTTATCCAAAATAATTTTGTCCAAACTCGTAGTCTAAAAATTTATAAGGAAGGTCACATAACATACATGAGAATACCTTCCCCATGTATTCTCTTAAAACATAGTAATAACTTGAATTACTAGAAAACCCTATTGAATAAATTAATTCATCCTTATTACTTATGTAAAACATAGAATACTATATGTACACCATAAATCCAAACATGTTGAAAACTCCCAATAATGATTGTATAAAATGCTTTTTAAACAAACTATTAATCAGTTCACATGATGTAAATAATTTCCAATATACTTTATCCAAATAAATTATATCTTATTCTAAAATAATTATCTCATTATTAGAAAAATATGAAGGGA
Organism: Viscum album; assembly: GCA_963277665.1. Taxonomy (NCBI): domain Eukaryota; kingdom Viridiplantae; phylum Streptophyta; class Magnoliopsida; order Santalales; family Viscaceae; genus Viscum; species Viscum album. The sequence goes on from OY728161.1 coordinate 1,882,597,680, forward strand.
TATATTTCCCATAATCATATATTTTCCAAAATATTTAACCTGAATTTTTTTCACTTTTCTTGATGCCACACAATCTCAAATTCATAATGAAATAGTACTGTAGTATAATCCTTATTTACTTCATAATTCTTATAAACAATACATTTCTAAAATGTATTCAAATAAAATTATTCTTTAATAGGAATATTAATCATTTTACTTCATCTGCGGTAGTATCATACATGATTACTATCCAATAGCATCATCTGGGGTATACTTTGACGATTGAGACATTTATCCGTATAGTTTCCCATCTCATTGCAGCCAAAATATTGTACATTGAAAACATTTTCATTACCCTTGCAATCATACACTTGGTGTCCTTTTTCTCCACACTTATAACAAAATCCCATTCCCTTCAAGCATTTACCAGGGTGATTCTTTCCACTGTTATCACTTCTGGGAACATCCTTCTTCCCCTTCTTCCCTTTATCCATATTTTTTTCTCTTCCATCCTATTATTATCTTGCATCCATTAAAAGCCATAAGAATCATATATTTATATACTTATATTATAAACACATTATACTATTTCCTCATATTATGAGAATACATGGGAGACTATTTGCCTTTAAAATGTTTACTTAAGACTATGAAAGATATGTTCCTTCTTACTCTTTGGAACACGTTATTGGTAGAGTTTTCGTTCCTTCTACTAGGTTCTATTTATAAATGAGTACATACACTAGGTTAGAAAATATTGTAATGTATAATCCCAAAAATAAGAAAATTATGAGCATGAATTGATTATTTGGACATATCATAATTAGAAAAATACTTTTTTTGGGGACATATTTACATATAAATCCTTCATAATGGGTTTTAAAGAATGTATGAATTATCCTAAGAATATACCTCAAGAGTGTCAAACTAGTTGCACAGTAAGGCCTGTTGTCTTGTTCTAGATTACCCTGACTCAAGCTTGGAACACCTTGTTAGAGTTTTCACTATTAGTTACATCTATGCCAGAACCATATCCACTTGTAGTATTCAGATAGGGATGTATTACAAGGAATATTCATGAAACCTCTACTTTTAGAAAAATTCTAAGATGTTCTTCTATACTTATCCTCAAAGTCTATCTCAGGGTAACGATCCCTATTCTAAGATGTCTAAATCTATTTCCAAGTTTGTTTATAAACTCCCTTAGATACCAACTGTAATTACCCAACCCCAATTACCTAGATAAGATGAATTTTTTTAATACATTGACATGATTATAAGGAATTAATTCCTAAAGGGCCGATCCGTTTAACCGTCTTGTAAAATATATTACATACATGAACTTTACATTACAATTTCTAACATAAAATACAGCATAGATAAATCTTATATAATGCCATTATTCCCCTATCTTAACACTGTATATCAATCATAAAACACATCTGGGCATCCTAGGAAAATAAAACATAATAAAAGGGTGAGCTCATATGCTTAGTAAGCACAAAAAATATAGATTAAGCTATAATGAATAAGACTAATATTTTATGGAAAGGTACAAAACTAAAACACAAGACTTTTAAAAAATTATCTTTAGAAAAATATGGAAAGAATAAATAAAATAATACCATTTAAACATTCACATGGATATTCTAATCGTCAAATAATCACATGTAAAATCAATAACTAATCTCAAAATGAGGGATTTCATAATGTCAGACATCATAACCATTATGTCAAGGCCTCGAGCAAAGACCATACACAAATATTCTGTCAAGGACTTATGCCAAGACACTAGTTTGTCTCATGAGACATACTGATGCACTGGGGGATATAGCAGGCCCAACCCATCAATTACTAAGTCCAATTCATTCCTCATATGAAAAGGTTGAAACATAACATAAACATTAATATTAAAACTATCATACGAAATGTTAATATTATCGTCATAAACCAAGAATGGTGTACAAATAGAACATCCATAGTCAGACATATTACAAAACCTTTAATACAATATGGAATATTGAATCATAACAAATCAACCTCATACAGGCATAAAATTTAATAAAGGAAGTTGAACTAGATGAAAATAATTTAAAAAGTTAATTAAAACTCATTGAGAGAAATATCATTTCCTAATTTGAAAACATTAATAGGTTCATATTTTATAAATGAATCCATTTAAAAGATATTTTTAAAAAAAGCGTCCCACACCACTTTGAAACTTTTTAAAGGAATTAAAAATTTAAAATAATCATGTTCATATAAATAAATCCTTAAAATCATTTTGAAATCATGGACATTAATGAAAAATATTTTGAAGAAAAGTTATTTAAAAAATTTAAAATGATGTTTTAGTTAAATAGTACCTTACATAAAAAAAATCCTTTTTAGAACACTTTTAAGAAACATGTACATGGATGATAAACATGTCCTAGTAAATACTTACACATAATGAATCTCGGAAAATAATGAGATTGATGAATTAACCCATACCTTATACTTTCATTTTGTTGAGGGTGATTTTTGCTTCTGTATAATTGTTAAAAAATATGATTAAATTTTACCTAGACCGTATCCATATTCATGATATCATATATGATTTATTTATGACGTTAGATTACACGTTTATTAATAATTTCAAAGTTAAAGCCTTGTTTCGGGTAATAATTGCTTTCTTTATCACACATGTTTTGACTTGTTATTTTTGATCATATTACATAGATCATAATTTACATAATTTCATAATGTAAAAAATTATTTATATATAATATATATTCTATATAAAAATATATATAATAGATATATAAATAAAATAGAACACACTGTTCATGGAGATGGTGGGTCGTACCTATGCATGAACGCTATTTCCATTTCCTTATCGTATTGAAAGGATGTAAGTGAATGAAATATATGTATATATATAAACCATCCTAATAGAATTATTATGTCATATATTTCATTCTTATTAATAATATTTATTATTATAATCATTTATTATTGGTCAATATGGAAGAGGAGTCTCATCGCGTCGTGGAGATGGTAAGCAGTACGTACGCAAGAGCGACGATATCATTTCCTTAATGGTTAAATGGTATAGAATTGGATGAAATATTTATTTTATAGAAATAATATCATTTTATATTTTTTATTCAGATTCATTATTTTCATCTTTATACCCAAATAAATAAAGTATATGTGAAAAATAATTAACACCATAATGTGAAGACGGTAAGTCATACGTAAGCACTAATGGTGATATTGGTTTTTGTATGATGGGTAAAAGGAGGAATATGGTTGTCCCATAATTATAATAACATCTCATCATGTGTAAGGTACTGGAGTAATTATTTTTGTATTGAAATAAATGATAAATATGACGTATAGGAAGAAAATAATTTTTAAATAGGTGATAAAACAATTACCTCTTCTTCAGCTGTTTTCTTTGGATTTGAACAAGTTGGCTCCTCAGAATGACTCTACTCAATTTTAGGCCTCTAGGAAGAATTTAGGTAGGTTGGGAGGAGATATGGTCAAGGTATAGCCAAACCCAAAGGCTTTAGAGGTGCGAGTTAAAGAGAATTGAAGGTTCCCTTTTATACGAGAGGTGAGGTGCACTTTAAGAAAATTCATGAAATATTAATTTATTATAATTTTTTTTCTATTTTTAATATATCTAAATTGATTTATATTGAGGATAATAAGAAGATGGGTAAAAATCCTATAAACCAATATGTTTTATAAATGTTTACTTAATGAAATTAACCTTATATTTTATATTTAACCCTTAGTTAAATAGTTTAACTCTTAAAATGTATTCTTTTATTTTAGTACTACATGGTTAATATAGTTACTATAAATTTCCAAACAAACATAAAATTGGTCATTTATGAATTTTTTATCACTATCAAAGTTATTTGGAATAAATTTATTTATTATGACTTTTATATCATTTAATAAAATAATATTTATTATAAAATATCATTTATGTCAATTTTGTTACTATTCAATATTTTCATTTTTAAAAATATCAAACTGACGTGATAAATTCAAAAAAATACTTAAAATGTTTATCTAACATATGTTATATATAAAATTATTAGATTTCATTAATTAATTCTAAATATATTTATTTTCATATTTTTTATATCATTTATTTGATTCTTCTTTTAATAAATCAATTACTGCATCATCATTATGTCACAATTAAATTTAATTATTTAATGTCTAAAAATTATTAAAAATATAATTATTTACAAAAATTTATTATATTTATAATGAATATTTATAACATAATTTATCTCATGTATGACCCTATATTAAAAAGGGTTTAGTTATTAAAATTTGAATATGATATTTTTAAATATTCTTTAAATAAAATATAATAAATGACTTTAGAAAACACAAGTGGCTTAAAAGGATATTTTTTTGACCTAAGGGTGTTTTTTAAATATAATTATCCAATAGAATTAGGACATGTGTTAGGGTAATTTTATACTAATATAATTTTATCGTTACCTTTAATTACCCTATTTACGTTTAACCGTGGTAAATAAAATTCAAAAGTTACAATTCACCAAAATTATTTTGATCATATTAGAGCAAATTTATCATATTTATTACAACCATATATATCATATTTTTTAAATTCAATTTACATAAGCATTAAAATTATATTTAATTATAATCTTCTAATGTGGTAGAAGGTGGGTAAAAAGACGTAAGAAATGTTCAATGAATTTTTATATCTAATTCTATTGTAAAAATTATTTTAATGAAATACATTGGACTAATATAAATATTATATATATATATATATATATTTGACTTTAAATAAATTAAAATTAAAATAATTATTTAAATGAAAATGTCGGTTTTTACCAACAATGCTGTTTTTTCAATATTCATAAAAAATTGAAAGTTTTCAGAAAAATACCAAAAAATTACCCTAAGATAATTTTGATATAAAAAACTCAAAAATGAAGAATATTTTGAAAAAAAATTATAATATTTCAATATGTGGTTGATACTATTCATAACCTATTTTTTAAATGGCTAGTTTGATAGGTCGTTGTGTGCTTGAACTCGGTGTTGTGTAAAGTGCATGCTATTGAATTATTTAGAAGGAAGAATTCTGTGGAATCTTGGGGTGTTACATAATGAGCATGTATACATATTTTAAATCACTTTTCCTAACTCTTAATTAATGAATCACGTGTGGTTTCTTATCCCTAGACCGCCTTTTCTTGTTAATGAATAGTAAATGAGAGAACTAAGTAATTATAAATGTAATGAATTAAATGTATTTTTAATATTTTTGCACATAATTTTCCAACCTTATAATACTAATGAACGGTAAAGTAGTGAAATTAATAATTAAATATGGAATTAATTAAATGGTTATATGCCCTTTAGCCTTGTTTGACTAATGAAAGGAAAGGCCTGAACAAAATGAACAAATAAAATGGAATGACCATTTCATGGATGGAATAATTAAATGAATCCATAGTAAGGATACTTTTATATGGACGGTGACATTATTATTAAGAGTGTTCATTGTCGTGTTAGATTTTGGATTCTTCAGGGAATGCCATGAGCACTCGTAGACACCATTTTGATTTAGAGATGTCAGTTGCCAAGGGTGAGACCCAACATGGAACCCAATCTTTGTATATCAATGGATTTTTGGTATGACACTGTAGGATCCCTCCTTTACTATTACAATATTCCTTCGATAAACTCTTTATATCCAATATCGATTCTACGAACACAAGATGCCTTGGTTATATCCTTTGGTCAGGCCATTGCTTATCATTTTTTACCATGGGTGTGTTCGTTGGACTTGGTTAGATTCATTATTGTGAAATTCCATGTATCATGATCCATGTATTACTCTGTAAACCCTATATCCAGGTTGTGGTAATCACGTGAGTTAGATCGAACATTTATATCAATGTTTCCTTCATTATTAGCTTGTAACCTCTTCAATATTATTAATATCATCGTGATTCCTTGATATGACTTGGATCCTTCAATATCATTATCATGTAAAGATGTAAGTTTTGTTTTTACCTAAATTTAATTAATTATATGAATAGGAACTTAATTAATTAATGGAATGGTTTCATGTTCAGACACCAGATGAGGACTGAAGTAGGTACTTGGGTATTTACGTTACTGTACTACTTTACTTTAATATATACATGATTTCACCCTGTTTGAGTATATATTACATGAACATGACATTATACACACCATTAGTGGTGGGCTACTAAGATTTATTTTACCCCCTATCTGGGTTTCCATTGTTACCAAGGAACATTAAATGTAAGCATGTGTTGACAAAGGGAAGTGAACCACTCCAGATACTTGGTCGCTTTGGATGGATTTTGTAGCAGACGACTGAGCTGTAGCACGAGATTCTGTGGATAGTTTTGGGAATAATTTTTTATACTTTTGTATATAATTTATTGTATGATGTTTTTTATCCGTGTTTTACATCTTTCTATTGACATGACATATATCATCATCAGCTTTTGTGTGTTACTATTATCATTTACACTTGTTATTATTATTCATGTCTACTTATACTGTGATATCAATCTATTTATACTGCTTCCACTATTTACCTGTCATTACCATTATCATATTTTCTACAATCTTGTATTTTGTAAATTTTCTACCCACAGACACAGCCTAGGCCATTACTGATATTCAAAATCATTTAGCATTCAGGGAGATGCACTTTAGGCCTAGTGACCAACCAGGCTTGGGGAACCTTAAAGTGTCATCCAAGTCCAGGATGTCAGAAAGTGGTATCAATTCAATTCTTTTATTGATTTACTATTTATAGAAAATATATTTGAGGTCAATAAGGCTTTGGAACTTGGTTTAAAGCCATACACGGGCATAGATAACCCATGTTCATGGTAATTGACGAGTTTCTTCAATTATGATGATTGTTCTACCTTTTCAAACTATAGTTTATATCATTTCATTGTTGGGAGATTCACATTTTATGTTGTTATTTTTATTATTATGATTGTTAATTTCATTCATCCTTGTCCCGATGATATGATGGAAAGGAGAATTATTACATGCATCATTATAGGCACCTAGAGTTCAAATTCCATGTATATTACTATTCCATATAGGTTTGTTTCACTACTTGAATTACTGAATATTCATATGATTATTGTGTGAGCCCTGTTATATATTTTCTTGTGTTACTATTAGCTATGATTTAGTGATTTATAGTTTCAATTCATGAGGTGTATGGGCCCTCAAAATTTGGATTGGTTAATATACAAAGTCAAGTCATTAGAATAAAAGTGAATGGATGTTGATTTCATTGATAAGGTGTATGGGCACGATTGGTTAGGAATGAAGATCCATTTCAAATGAGACATGATATTTGAAAATAAGAAAATTTAAACTGTAAAGAGTAAAGATTCACATATAAAATAAAATGCTTTCTAGTAGATGTCGAGGCAAGGTAAAGGTGACTCTCCATCTGCTGGAATCCCTATAATTTATACTTGATCACATACCAACACCTGGACTTATAAGTGGGTATTTGGGGTCGAATACCATTGGTCGTGATCCCTTTATATTATTTCACATTTTGATTGCATTGTTATCTATCTTATTTAAGTGTGTTTTGAGGCATGTTCTTCACATTTTTAGATCAATACCACCATGATGTCCATATGTCGTGTGCCAGGAAGGTGGTGATGAACATAATCAATACATGGTGTCCCTAAGATTCCAGAATTACCTTCAAGAGTGCCACCTGAGTAAGTGCCTATTATACATGATCTAGGCACTAAATCTCAACTTCGTGATAGTATCTTATGTCTGATGTAGTTCATGGAAGGTGCTCCATGACCAATACTTATGATGGATGATCCGACCTATTAGTTCCAATAGTAGGATCCTCTTACCTTCTTGGGGGATGTAGGTACAAAATCTAATGAGTCTTGTCTAGAGTCCAGATTTTATACCTTTGAGCATCTGGAAACACCTCAAGAGAGTAGGACTTGCTACTTACATGCTGTGGGATTCAGCCAAGCATTGGTGGGATGTAATTACCCAGGCTAGTCTTCATCTGGGATTGGTATGGTCTGAATTCCAGAAAATATATAATGACTACTTCTTTCGTCATATGATGAGAGATGACTAGTCTAGAGAGTCCATTCTTATTGAGTAGGGTTGTATGTTAGTTAAGGATTATTCAATTCATTTCACTGAGTAACAGTTCTTTTCCCTGCATTTATCCAAGGATGAGAATTCATATGCTAGAATTTATAAGGAAGGGATCTAGTATTCCATCCATAAATAGGTGAATATGTTTCTCCTTCCTAAATTATCTAAGATAGTTAATCATGCACTTATAACTGAGAAAAACTTTAGGAAAGGAGACTGTACCAGGCATAGAGGATAAGTTCCTCAAAATGGATGTAGTTCATATGGTAACTGGAAATGATCCCTCAAGGATTTTTATCAGGGAAGTGGAAGCTTCAATACTAGTACTGGTATCTCTATGGTGTGTCATTAGTGTGGATGATTGGGGAACTTGAATCCATAGTACGATAGAGACCCTATAGAGTTCCTAGCTTGTGATTGTATGAGGAACATTTAAAGATTATATTAGACCATTCCATTAGATCTAGTGGAAGAGCTTCCACACCAACTCCAACATTAGGGGTGGGTTCTTTTAAAGAAAATCAGGTGGGGAGTTAGAGTATCATTGAAAAAGATGGATGGGTATGAGGTCTTGGATGGAGTATCCAAACATCAGATTATCCGAAGTGCTAGTAGAGCGGTCATGGTTGGGGTAGTCCAACTATTTCATAGGATTATGGATCAGGATACTTTGATGCACTAAAAAGGATACCCATTGATCAGGTTATAAGACCATATTCAGTATGAGGTACTATTCTAGAATCATCCACTATAATATATGATTTATTTGATACAAGTTCTTGACACTCCTTCATCTCCTTATCTATCAAATAAAGTCTCATACTATAGATACATATTACTATTGTGTGATGAACCTAAAAACACCATTTGAAGTACGGGAAGAGGGCCTACACCTATGTAGGGATTGTTCCCTTGATGTGCGCAATTACCCTTACTCATGGGACCTATTTTTTATTGACATGTCATGCTTAAATTTCATTCTCAGGATGGTTTGGCTAGTATTGTATCATGACATTATGGATTTATATCATTTCATGGTGTCTTTTATAACTCTAGATGGAAGAGAATATCTACATTTGGATGAGTGGGATTTCTAGGATAGTAGATCCAAACCATAACATCATGTGATAGGTGGAGTGACCATTCATATTTCTAATCTTTTCATAGAGGATCAATGTTTACATCAGGCTAAATTCCCTTTGGTAGTATATAGTTTTAGGTATATATTTACAAATTATTTTAATGCCTTACCTCCTAAGAGTGAGTTAAATTTTATGGTTGATCCCATTCTAAGAGTATCTCTAGTTCCCCTTCCTCCATAAAGGATGGAAACTATTGAGCTCTTGGAGCTCAAGCAGTAGTCAGAGGATCTAGATTACAAAGTTTTTATATATCCTAGAACATCCTCTTGGGGTTACCTAAATAATTCTCCAAGAAGGAGGATGAGACCCTTCGTTTATGAATGGATTATCAGCAATTGACCCAGATCACAATTAATAACTAATATCCATTACCTCAAATAGATGATCTTTCTAACCAGCTCTAAGGAGCTAGGGTGTTTTCTATGATCAGCCCGATATTATGATATCATTATGTGTGAGTCAAGACATTAGATATACCTAATTAAACATTCCATATTAGTTATGGTTTGTATGAGTACCTTGTTATTTTTTTGGTCTTACAAACATTCCCACAATTTTCATGGATCTAATGAATGGGGTGATCCAACCATATCTGTAATCTTTTGTTATAGTCTTTGTGGATGAAATCTTGGTGTATTATGACACTCATAGAGACCATGATAAGAACCCTGAGATCATTCTAGGTAGACTGAGTCAACATTAACCTTACACTGAGATTTCTAAGTGCCACATAGGTATTGAAAAATTTCACTTATTGGGTCATATAATCTTGGAATCTGGAGTTTTAGTTTACCTAGAGAAGGTTAGGGTTGTAGTTTCCTGGGAGTAACTCAAGAACGTTTTTTTGTTATACATAGTTTATTGGGGAAGGATGGATATAATGGGACTTAATGCATAACTTCTCAATATTTTTCTACACCTCTTACTGGTCATAAAAATGTTTTTATATTCATATGATAAGAAGAGTGTGAGAAATCCTTTCAAGAGTTGAAAATAAGGCTTGTTTCAGCACCTATTTTGATTCTTATAGAGCATGGTAGAGGCTATATAGTCTTCAATGATTCATTAGGAATTGGATTAGATGTAGTGATGATGAAGGGGGAAACAGTTTTTTCATAAATAACATTGATGTTAATGCATCATGAGATGAATTATCCAATGACTAAACTTTATCTAGAAGTAGTGGTCCATGCCTTTCATTGTTGGAGACAATATATGATGGGTGAGTGCTTTGTGGTTTATTAAAACCAAAAGAGCCTCAAATATATCATTAATAAGTGTGAATTGAATATAAGATATAGAATATGGATCAAATATCTTCTGTACTTTTATTTTGAGATTTGTTATACACGTGGAATGGGAAATGCAGTAGGTGATGCACTAAGTCAGAAAAATTAGGTACAAGTTGTATGAGAAGCTAGTGATGAATGGAAATTTATTGAACTTTTATCTGAGTTTCATCTGGAGTTTTATAAAATTCATGACCAGTCTTATCTCTTAGCCTTGATAGTTACCTTCTACCTCTTTAAGAAGGCTAAGAGTAGGAAATTTCTAGATCCTAAAGGCTTGGTTCTCCATGAGAGTAGTTCAAAATATGACCCACCGAAATATTGGTATGTGAACAAAGTTGAGATACTATGTATAAATAGGTATTTTTAGGTTACTATATATATGATAGAGGAATTGAAGTGGGATTCCCACACTTTAAAGTTGGAAGTTCAGCTAGACATCTCCAAGATGTATCAAGATATGTGACACCCGTATTGGTGGTTGGAGATGAAATATCAGATAACATGCATTATTACTAGGTGTTCCATATTATAATAGGTGAATTTGGAGCACCAGTGGCCTTATGGATTGTTATAGTTGCTTTCAATCCCAGAATGTAAATGGGAAGATGTCTACATGGACTTTGTAGTTATCTTACCTAGGTGTCCTAGAGGTGGCGATGATGTATGAGTAGTCATTGACCCACTGATAATAGTTTCCCACATCCTTCATATCTAGAATAATTTTTTAATTGATTAGATGAAAAGATTATATGTATGGGAGATAATCTGACAATATGATGTCCCTCATACAATCATCTCATACAGGGACACTCATTTCATGTCATGGTTCTGGAAGGGGTTGCAGAAAGCTATGGGTACACAGGTGGTTCTAAGAACAAATTTTCACCCTCAGGCCAATGGTCTATTGGAATGGATGATGCAAGTTCTAGATGAAATTATCCAATCATGGATCCTTTATTCTAATAGTTCTTGGGAGAATCATATCCGTCTTTTGAAATTTTCCTATAATAAAAGCTTTTAAGAGAAAATTCATATGGACCCCTTTGAGGCCATGCTATTGTAGTCCATTCCATTAAACCTTGTGCTAGTAAGTGGTTGGATAGGTATACCTACAAGGTCCCAATATCATGCTGAAGAATTCAGTGTAAGTTCATCATATCAGAAAGTATATATATACTACTCAAACTAAACAAAAATTATATGTAGATCACTACAAAAATCCTATAGATTTCGAGGTTGAGGATCGTGTTTTCTTATAGGTATCTCACAGGCTAGGTGTTATCCTAATTAGGTTAAATACCCTGAGGTGGGGGGGGGGGGGTGAATCAGGCTATGAATGATTTAAAAAATCACCCTTCAGATATTGTTTCTTTGTTAAACAAAACAATATTCTATACCTTTCCCATTCAATTGTGTGAATAGAATTTAAATCATGAACGAGACCCAACAATTTTCTTGGTTCACCCTCACTGGGCTATATCCAAGGAGAATACTACGATGATCTTCTGATGTACCAAATCCACTAAGTCTCACTAAATAATTAAAAGGTTCAGGCTATATCAATTAAATACCGGGGATCACGATCATTAAAAGGTTTAGGGACAGATCACTACTTTCCCAAGGGTCACCCTCTTTGTCTCTTTCTCTGGATTCCTTCTAGTTGAAAGTATCACCACATTCCTCTTCCTTTTCTCATAGATATTGGAAAGGATCCACTCAATGTTCGTGTACTTGTAGGTCCCTTAATTTTCAAGAATACACCCATCCTCAACTATAGATAGATGCTATATTGAAGTCCAATTTTCACCCATAGATGAAATCCACTTTTCTACATACTATTAGTTTGTGAAAATTACATTCACAAACTTTTTTATTCCCTTCACAAACTTCCTTGAATACTCTATGAACTAACTTGAACTATGTGGTATGAGTGATTTGTGGACCACCTCTTCTTCCTCAGACATTCCTTGCTTTGTGAATTAATTCTTCATTCATGAACCACCTCTCCTTTGTAGACTACTCATGCCCCACAGACCACTTCAACTATATAGGACCATTTCCTTTGTGAGCTATAGTGCCCCACAAACCCCTTCCATAGATTGTCTCCATAGTACTCTTCTCCTTTCACAGAATCCTCCCCCATGATATACTTTAGAATTCTCTGAGTTCTTTCTCGAGTGAAGAGGTTTTATAATGAAAATTTCTCTTTTTAATGATATTATTAACGGTCATTATATATGAAAATAGATATGAAAAATCCACTAATCCGTTTTACCTAAAATATCGATGTGGTACAACATTCATCATGGGTTGTGCTATATGGTCCAAATAGCACTTTGATCCTCTTTTGCAGCCAATATCTTTCATGAATGAAACCATTTTTGGCTTCGCAAATCACCTCCTCATTTATGCAAATGTTAATCCATCTTGTGAACTATAAGTATTCTGTAGACTCCAAGCCTTCCATGAATTATTTTTCATTTTCAGATTGTTTAGCAAACTTCTCTATCTACATAGTGCTACTATATAGAAATCCTACCTTTTTTAATTTTTTTTATCATAATGTGCACCACCTTTTCTATCTGTGAACTATGATTCATGATCCAAAAACTGTGTTCTATAAAAAAGCATCCCTTTTACAAAAACCAAACTCTCGATTTTGAGGACAAAAAATTTGGGAAATACTAAGAAACTATGACACCATAAAATCTTACCTCAAAAAACACCAATATTACTCATTCAAAGTCATCTCTATTTATCAAAAGACACAATCACACTCAAAAAAACAAAGATTGGACCTTGAAGGAATTTTTCAAAAAAATATCGTCCTTTTGGGTTTGTTGAAAACTTTTTATATTTTGATAAACCATTATATATTCTTCTATATTCTACCAAAATTCTCTTATTTTAATTTACATAACAATAAATGATTTACTCAACACACTATCTAAGCCCACACGAGCCATGCTCGGCTTAAGATACAAGAGTATAATGCAAATTTAATCTACAAATCACTTCATTTCATTCCAAAACAACTTTTCTCCTTTCATCCTGAACCTCATCTATCATAATATATATCCTTTAATCGGTCAAATATAGCACTATCAGATTTAATACCCCCTATCTCATTTTTATCCCTTTCATCTTCTGCTGCCCCCCTTACATCTTCTCCCCTTGTCTAAATTAAGACATTTTATCCCATTTTACAGCTACTATTTCTCCCCCTTTGTCAACAAACCCAAAGGTCATTCCCTTTAGGTCTGTAATAGGGTGAAGAAAAAATATTATCACATTATGATAAAACATACCATATATTAGATATAGTTGGTTCTACATCCACTCTTTTCAAGTACATGGATTCAAGTAAACTCCCAAATCTAGTCGATGCCTCTAAAATGCTACTTTGGGTAAGGCCTTTGTCAGAATATCCCCAACCTGTAGGTATGTAGGAACATACTACAACTTAACAAGCCCATGATACACATTCTCCTAAATAAAAATATACTTTATTTAAATGTGATTTTCCTTGAGTGATGGATATGATTTTTCAATGATTTATAGTACTTGAATTATCAAAATGGATTCTGTCAGAGACTTCACTTCCACTCAAATATCATCACGTTACTATTTCATAGTCAACAACTGCATACATGATTGAGTAGCCACAATATATTCTTCTTATCTGGTTCTAAATGAAATGAAATTTTGTTTCTTTCATATCTAGTAAATACACAATCATCCAAGATAAATGCACCATGAGATGTTGATTTTCTATCATCTGCTGAACCAAACCAATCTGCATCTATATATCCTAATAACTCTTACTAAAATTTATCATTATATAGAAAGATGAAATCCACCATGACCTTGATATAAAAAAGTATTATTTTCACTTCAAGAAATTGTGTTTACTTAATATTTCTTTGATAACATTATGTTTGGAATGTGGAAAAAACAACATCAGGTTTTTTCGTTATCAAGTATAAGATACTTCTAATGATTTTCTTGTATTCTGTGACATTAACTGCAATGTCTTCATCATCTCATGAAAATTTATTCTGGGTAGTTATCAGAGTCTTTAAATCCTTGTAATTATCCATTCAAAATCTTCTAAAAACATCATTTTTGTATTTATATTTATAATAAATGTGACACTCTTTCCTTATGTCACCTATAAACTAATGAAAAATTTCAATTCACCAATCATTGAAATTTTAAATTCACTTTTAATGAATTATCCAAATTGTGTACACTACCCTATATATGATCCTCCAAATATTATGTCATCAACAAATATTAGTACCATCATTCTTTGAATACTGTTATCATTGATATACATATTGTAATGAACTCTACCATACTGAAAACCAAGCTTCTTCAAGAAATAACTGATCCTTGAATACCATGATCTTGGTGATTATTACAACCCATATAAAGATTTTATTAAATGAAAAACACTATTATAATATTCATGAATGAGAAAACCATTTATATTCTTAATGTAAACTTCTTATTATAGAACCCCATTCATAAATTCTGACTTGAAATTCATCTGGAAAACAATGAACATTCATTGTACTGTTATGCACAAGAATAATATTATTATCTCTAGCCTTGTAATGGTTAAAAATTTCCATCAAAATCAATACCCTCTATATGGGAGTAACCTTTTAACACTATTCATGCTTTGTTTCGAATCACAACATCATCCTCATTCATCTTGTTGAAAAATACCCATTTAGTCCTGATGAAATTATTTTCTTTTATCCTTGAACCAATCTCCCACATCTAATTTTTCCCAATTTGGTCAAGCTAATTATTTATATCCTACACCCAATTATTATCTTCTGCTTCTTCATCAAAACACTTAGGCTCTACATGTGATAAGTATGATGCTTGCTGTAGAGTCTCCATCCTCTTTTTCTAAATCGGTGATATATAATCACTAAATATGTTATTTTTATTAATTTCATATCTTCTCTTTGGACATTGTGCTTATACTAAATTGCTATAATCCTTTTCATCATCTGAATAATCTCTTGAATTAGCCTCTATAACTGAAATATTCCCTGATCTGATTATCTATTCATCACTATCCTCCCAATACTGGTCATGTATTTTCTGAACATTCTGATCATTATCTACCATGGTTATATCAATACGTTTGACTATCTTTCCTAGATACTTATTGAAGTATTTATATGCTTTTATTTTCTTTGATTAACCAAAGAAATATCCCTCATATCCATGAGATTCAAAATTCCCATGTTTATCCTTATTGAGAATGAACCACCCTATTTAAAAGACTGAAACACACTTCAATGATGGATTCTTTCTTTAAAATAGGTTATATGAAGTGTTCTATTATTTTATACCTAATAATGCTCTATTATATGTATATACTAATTTCATCACTACTTCCTTACAAAAATAATCTGGAAAGTCTTCCGTAATGATAATTTTTCTTTCCATGCTGTTGATTATTCAATTTATTTTATCAACTACTACATTATGTTGTGGAGTTATTACCACTGAAACATGATGCCTTATTCCTTGATTCTTGAGATAAACCTCTGCTTTAATATTTGTGAACTTTGTTCCATAATCAGTTTGGATATTTTAGATTATTAACCCATCATCTTCTCAACTTTACTCTAATAAGTTTTTGTGAAATTGAACACCTTAGATTTGTGAGTGATGATTAACACCTTTTCCATTCTGCTAAAATAATCAATGAAGAGAACATAATATCTCCTCCCATCAATAGATTTTGGTGAAATTGGTCCAAACACATCAATATGTAGAAAATCAATAAAATTTGTTGATATTTTCTCTTTTTCTTTATATGTCTTTTGAATGATCTTTCATTATTGACAAGAATAACACATATGGGTATGATCACGTGATAACATAGGGAAGTCCTGAACAACATCATATTTCACCAAATATTCCAATGATGTCTGGATCAAATGACCAAGGAATTTTGGCCATAACATCTCTTCTTCTTTCATGGACAAAAAAATATCCTCCACAACTTAAACAGTAGATATTTCCTTTCATATGCTTTCCCTACAAAACAATTGCATTGTATTTTTTCTTGATGACACATAATTTCTTGGAAAATCATATAGCATGTGCTGAAACACATAATTGAGTAGAACTTACCATGTTGTGACTAAGGCCTTCAAAAACCAATACATCATCAAATCTAATGTCCTTTACTACAAACTTTTCTTTTTCAGGTCCAATAATTTTCAAGCCTTCATTATTACCAAATATTATGATACCTTCTTTATCGTACCTAATTCCAATCACAAAATCCATTTTTTCCAGTCATATTAAATGTGTCTCCACTATCAATGATCTATATTCTAGTGCGATCTGATTCATTAAAAAAATTATCTTCCACCACTACCTATTCATCTCTTTTCATTTTGATCCATGTTTTTTTTACTTCATACTCGGTATTGATTGATAATATTGATCTTCCTAAAGGTATAATATACCAACTTCATCTTTCCATACTGAAAACAAATTTTTAATCTTTATCTCATTTTGAGGATACATTGAATTGATTTTTATGAACACATTCATCCAGTTTCAACATATATCTCTACATTTTCGATGAGAAGTATATTTCGATGTTCCCAAATCCTCCACAACTAAAATACTGACCATCAAAGGATCTTCTAGATAATTGATTTTTTAGGGCTACCTCTATTGATCATCTTCCCTTTTAAAACTCATGGATACCAAACATGAAATTGTTGAGTGTCCCATTTTTCAACAACAATAACATCTAATGCGAGGTGCATATTTTTGTGGCCAAACTTCACAACTAGTTCCCCATTGGGTTCTCTGAATCGTATTATTCTTATTCAGACTGAAATCAATCTTCAAACTCAGAGTGGGAGATTGTGTTCTAACTTCAAACATTAATGATTTCTTTTTTGCGATCAAGATTCATACTAGATGTATCATTATGATCAATCATTTTCATTTCAGGACACTCCATTTTCTACTTCAATGGAACTCTGAATTCTAATTTTCCTTTTTATGCTGCATGTGCATCCCACTTTGCTGGAATCAAGAGTTTCTCCTGATCATTAATTTTCTATTACATAATAAAAACTTCCCCTTCAAGCTCTTTGATATATTTTGTTTGATCTTTCCTAGTATTATTCAAAATTCCGATATCTATTTTTTTATTAAATTTCTAGTTTATAATACACAACATTTTCAAAGCTATGTAGCATTGAAGACTTCAGTTTTTCAATTTACTCATTCAACCCAGACTTCTCTTCTTTATTATTTTACATATAATGTTCTTCATCATGAATAACTTTATTGGATTTCTATTTTTTGGCTCTCTAAATGTCAATCTATTTGATTACAACTTCTAATCCGGCCTGAAGGTCAACTCTTCCTTCCACTTCTTCTTTTTCATTGTCACTTTCTTCCCATGTTTAGAAATTTTTGACAACCACCACCATAGAATCTATTCCTTGATCCTTGTAGTCCTCCAACTCTTCTACCTCATATTTTTATTAAATTTCATCTTATTTTGAAACACTTTTCTTCTTTTTGAAGAAATTTATCTTAGTACATCCCATACTTTTCCCATTTTTGAATGATTCTTCTGGAGAGTTTCCTCATTTTCTTCATAGTAATATTAAAACTTCTTAAAAAACTTTTATACAAAATACATAATCTTTCTACATCAAAACAATGAAAGTGTAATCTTACATTTGAACTTTTGTATTCCTATTTTGGAGATTTGAAGAGAGAAATGACATGAAAACATCCAAATTGTATTACTCTTGACTATGTTGAATAGATAGTTTTTTCATGGACTTGAATGTCACTAATTTGGAATTCCCCTTTTCCACTACATCATTATCATCATATCTCATCTAATATAAAAAAGTGTACTATGAAATATGTCTAACATAAACTCCTTCCGATATTTGCCTTCTAATATAGTAACTTGAAGATTAAACTCAGGAGGAGATTTTCTCAAGATGTTCTTAACAATATTTATATCTTCAATAATTTTTCCGAGACCATGCATGTATCCCAAAATAACATTCACCCAGTCAAATAATTTTCCAATAGGCTCATTATGGTTCATTATGAGATCCTCATACTTGTTCCATAGAACCTATTTATTTTATTGTCTCACTTTTTAGTCACCCTCATAAATATTCTACAACTTTTCCCACTTTCCATGTAATGAATTATATGACATCACCTTCATATATATTATATTGGATAGGGATACCCTAAATCCATTGAATCCTTTGGATTCTACATCAAATTCCAGTCGGCCAAATTCTGATAAAGAACCACTGTCTATGTTGGCCACCATTCAATGCATCACTTCTATAACAACATCCATTCATAATG
Source organism: Viscum album (assembly GCA_963277665.1). NCBI lineage: Eukaryota > Viridiplantae > Streptophyta > Magnoliopsida > Santalales > Viscaceae > Viscum > Viscum album. Next base: position 1,882,616,704 of record OY728161.1, read on the forward strand.
ATTGAAAGTAGTGTTATATCCAATTCCTCCATAATTGAAAATTATTCCCATTGAATATTAGGATCCCTTTTTGTTTGAAAACCATAATTTCTTCAACTTAGAGAGAACCACTGAAATTAAACCTTTAGCTCTGATACTAATTTATTTCCCAATTAGGTTAAATACCCTGAGGTGGGAGGGGATTAATTAGGGTATGACAAATTGAAATGACTTCCCCTTCAGATCTTGTTTCATTGTTAAAAAAAACACTCTTCTCTCTCTATTTACCATTATAATGTATGTACAAAATTTAAACCATTCATTAAACCCAATAATTTTACTTGGTTCACCCATATTGGGCCACGCCCAAAGAGAATTAACAGTGATGTGTCGATATACCAAATCCTCTAAGGCTCACAGCCACATTAAATGGATTGGGGTAGATCAATTCTATGACCATGATCACAGCCTTTACAAGGTTTTGGGTCAGCTCACTACTTTCCCTAGGGTCACTCCCTCTGTCTCTTTCTCTGGATCACTTCTTATGGAAAGGATCACCATCTTCCTCTTCATTTTCCCACTTCTCTTGGAAGGGATCCACCCATATTTTAAGGACTTGTGGGTCCCTTAATATTCATGAATGCACCCATCCTAAAATATAGATATATTCTATGTTGAAGTCCCATTTTCAACCGTATATGAAATAAAATTTTCCACATACTTTTAGTTTGTGGAAAATACTTTCATGAACTGTTTTAGTCCCTTCATGATCTATGTTGCATCATCCTCAAACTTCCTTTCACTATATGGAAAGAGTGTTTTATGGACCACCTCTTCATTTGTAGACCATCCCTAATTCGAAGACATATTCTTCTTCCACATACCACCTCACCTTCGTGGATGGATAATGCCCTATAGACCATTTTAACACTATGGACCCTTTTCCTTTGCGTACTACAGTTCCTCCCAAAACCACTTCAGCAGTATGTCTATGTGGAACTCTTCTCCTTTCGTGAAATCCTCCCCCCAAAAAAATCAGACTTCTATGAATTCTTCCTAGAGAGAAGATTTTTTCTAATGAAAATCACTCCATCCTTAATTATCTAATTAGTGTCACTTATATTGAAAATTAGATCCACACAATTTTTTAATTTGTTTTACCCAAAACTTCGATGTAGTAAAAGCTTCAATGTGGATGATGATATATGGTTCGCATAGCTCTTTTACCTTTACAGTGGATGATCTCTTCCATGAAAAAAAATCTTTGTGGATTTAAAAATCCCCACCTCATTTCTAAAAACTTCAATCCATCCCACAAACTGAAAGCCTTAAATGGACTCCAAGACCCCTGCAAACTATTTTTCATTAACGGTCCACATAGAACACTTCACCATATGCATAGCACTACTACGCGGAAATCCAGCCATTGATAATTTTACTTCTCCATTCCATGCACCTCTTTTGTCATCCGTGAACTATGATTCATGGTCAATATACTATGTTCAAGGGAAAAAAATACCTTTCACAAAAACCAAACTCTCGATTTTGAGGCCCAATAATTTGGAAAACATTGGGAAATTGTGCCACCTTGAAAAACTACTTCGACAAACACCAACCATTCTCATTTTCTATCACCTGTCATTGTCAACAAACACAACCACACCCATAAAAACCGACTTGGTACCTTGGGGGATTTTTATCCAAAACTATGGAATAGATGAACACAAAGGCGAGGGAAGCGGTCACCATTATTTCTCTAGCTATTTGAGATTCTAGAGAGAGTTGGGAAAATGACCTATCAGTTACTACTACATCATAGGTAACATTACATGAAATATGTATTTCATGTTTCATAGATTTTTGGTATCATGATTACACATTTTATACTTTTGATCTTAAGGAATTTTTGTTGGATTTCGATGCTTCCTTTGAGGATAATCCAATACGGATCATCGATCAGGGAATGAAGGCTCTCTGAGGCTAGTCTATCCCTCTAGTGTGGGTGCTATGATAGTATGAACTTATATAGGACATAACTTAGGAGTGGGATGATGATGTACATTCCTAGTGACCAGAGTTGTTATCAGAAATTGGTTCCCCACCTATGGAAGGTGAACTCAAGGATGAGTTCCTTTAAGGGGGGAAGACAGTAAGAACCCAATTTTTCATTCTAGTATGGATCCTTTTAATTTTGGTCTAAATCATTATTTTGGAGCTAATATGGATGAATCATGCATTAGAAATGATTTTGTGGGTGTATGTGGATATTTCAGAGTTCAGAAACCTAGATGGTTTAAAAAATACAATATCCTAAGGGTTATTAGAAACTGTGCAAGACCGACCGCATAGTTTCCCATAAACATGCGGTGTTTGGAAATGGTCTACTATAGGGCCCACAGTTTTCCTTACCCATGTGCCAGGGGCCACATGACCATGATAAAAACTTTATAAAAATTATAGGGTTGTTTCAAAAAGTTAGTGTATGGTTTCCCTAATTGTGTGGCCTAATCATGTGGGTTCCCCTACCTATAGCAGACCATGCATGACTAGAGCCAGATTTGTCAAACTATGCGGTCAAAGCGTGTAATACCAAATTTTGGATGATTTTTTGTTTTTACCTAAAATTATAATTAAAATAAAACCTTATTTCCTATTTCATTTATAGAAAAAAGAACAAATTATTTTCTCTGTTTTTAATTGTAAAATCCATCTATGTTAGGAATTGATCACAAGAATCCCTTTAGAGTCTAATAAAAGCACTATTCATATTGATGGATCCTCACCGGTACTTTCTTAATCATTTTAGCTATTTTTTGTTATTATTTCTCTTAATGAATCTATTTAGATGTAGGATCATATGACTTATTTTTAGGGAATTGAAAAATTATTCAGATATCTTATAATCGATGAAAAATTAGAGGGTAATATTGTATGAGGAGAGTCATATTAGTACAATTTAGGTGGTCTATAACTCACCCCTCATGATTAATTGTTTTATAACTTGTTGTGTTTGTGTGATGATTTCATTGGGAATCACTTGTTTAATTTACATTTCTTAATTATAGTCATTAGAACTATATTATAAGACTTTTATTATAAATGTTATCCATCATTGGAGGGTGTGACATAAACGATGATCACCCCATGTTGGATTATTTTCTATAATTTGGATTTAATGGTTTGTTATGACTTTTTTTCCACCTTTTGGTTGTGTGGTTTGACCCTACTAATGGTAATCCCTTTGAATTTGAGGAATTATGAATTGTTAAATTTCTATTATGGTGTTTAATTTACACTTGTAATGCTTTATGTAAGTGATTAAACTTGAAAAATTAATCTAAATGGTAATTGAAAAGTTTACATATTTTATATCAATAGTCCAAGCTCATTATAAACTAATATCATGTGGTTTCTCATCCCTAGATCACCTTGAAATGTTAATGAATGTTTTACGGATATAACCTAGTAATTTTATATTTAATTAATTAAATAGATTGTTAATTTGGTTTCACATCCTTATCCTACATTTTCATACTAATGAAAGGTAAAGGAGTGGACCTAATAATTAAATATGGAATGAATGAAATGGTTTCATTCCCCTTAACCTTGTCACACTAATGAAAGGAAATGATCGAACCAAATGAACTTATAAAATGGTTGGACCATTACATGTCTTGAAAAATTAAACGAATCCATAGTAAGGTTCCTTGTATATGGACCTTGAAATTATTATTAGGAGCATTCAGTCACGAGTTATCTTTTGAATTCACGTGGTAATTCCTTGATCACTCATGGATTCCATTCTGATTCAGATATGTCAGTTTCCAAGATGATACCCAACTTGGAACATAATATGTTTTTATTTTTGGATGACCAGTATGACACCATAGGATCTATCCTTTACTATTACATGATACATTGTATACACTCCTAAGATCCAATATGGTTTCTACAGACATGAGACACCTTTGTTACATCATTGGGTCTAACCATTTCTTACTCAGTTTTACCTTGGATGTATTCCTTGGACTCGATTAGATTCATTATTACGGAATGAATTGGATGATTCTACTTAGATTATACTCTTAAAACTTTATTTAGGATTAAATTTTCACCTGAGTTAGATCAAACCCTAAGGTCAAGGTTTCCTTGGTTATTAGCTTAGAACCTCTTCAATATTATAAATATATCCTAGATTCCTTGTTTTGTATTGGATCCTCCACTATCATTATCATTCCATAATGTCAGTGTTAGTTTTACCTCACATGGAATAATTATATAAACATGAACATAATTAATTAATAGACAATTTACATATTCAGACACTAGCATAGGGTTGAAGCAAGTACTTGGGTATATATGTTATTATATTTCTTTAATTTTATATATATGAGCTTGCAGACAATTTCAGTTTATATTGCATAGACAAGATGTTATAGACATCATTGGTGGTGGCCTACTGAGAGTTATCTCACTCCCTATATAGGAATTACATGGACCCTAGGAAAACTACATGTATATAGGTGTTGAAAAAGGGAATCATACCAGTTCAGAAACTTTATTTCTTACTTTCCTATGATGGAGGTCATAATGGATGATCGAGTTGGATCTCGGGATATTGGGGGATTGTTTTTAGATTCCTTTTTGATACTTTTTTATATCATTTATTTTCTTCAACTTTTTATCCATGTTTTCTTATATTCTTGACACATGACATATTTCATAAATAGATTTTTTGTAATATTATTATTATTTTTACGTTCACTTCTTATTATTATCCATGTCTTCTTCTATTGTGCTATCAGTTTTTTATACAGATTCCACTATTTAATTTTCATTAAATTTATCTATAGTTATACACTCATGTAATGGGGGAATTGTCTCCCCATAGATACACCTTAAGTAATCACTGCTAGTTGAAAACCTATAGCATTTGGGAAGATGTACTTGAGGCCTAGTGACCCACTTGGCTGTAAGAACCTCTAAGTAGAATCTTGGTCTGGGATGTCAGAGACAATAACTTTTTTGGGTTATATTGTTATCAATAAATTTATATATATTGATCCTTTAAAGAATTAGGTAATTAAATGATGTAATAGACCAACATTTTTAAAGAGATCCATATTTTACATGAATTATCTAGGTACTATATTAGATTTGTGAGATACTTATCATGATTTTCAATCCCATTAACCAAGATAACTCACAAGTGATTGGATTTTATTTATACTGATGAATATGATGAGATATTTAAATAGTTAAAGAAGAGCATAATTATTGTACATGTGCTCACATTACCCATGAATGGGGAAGGAGTTGTGATTTATAATGATGAATCTAAAAAGGGGTTGGGTTGTTTACTCATGTGATATATAAAATTTATCACCTATTACTTTATATAATTAATGATTAATGAGAATAACTACTTAACAAATGATCTGGAATTGGATAAAGTGATCTTCACATTAATGTTTTGGATAAATTACATCTACGAGGAGATGTGTCAAATATATAAAAATTATAAAATCCTTAAATATATATTAAAAAAAACCAGAGATCAACATTTTACAAGAAAGATAGTTAGATATGATTAGTGATTGTGATTATTCCATACATTATGATGCTTGGAAGGAAAAAATAAGGTACATTATCTAAGTAGAGAGGATCCCATAACCCTATCCTGGATGGGGATTGAATGTGATCTAATATTCATAGACATGCAAAATATGGAACTGGGAATCATAAAAAAACTTCACTATACCATTCTCAAACAACCTATTCATCGTACATTTTTATTGGATCAAGGATGCCCAAAAAAAGATAAAGAGCTATAAAGAAAGTTAGAGAATATAACAGAGGTGGAATTTTCTAAATATTGATTCATAGGTTTTGGAAGCCGGATATGCATATCATAAAAACCAAAGGTGAAGAGTGATCCTATAAATTATTTCCATATCTCGTCCTTCTTTATTCATCCATATTTCACTATGATATTAAAATATTTGAAGTAAAACTTCTAGTATGAATACATAAAGTGGTATATTTTAGAATTTTTATCTTAATTATTGGTACTCTATTAAGTCATGTTTGAATCCATAAGTGAAACCATAACCAATTTCCCATACCAATTTCCCATACCAATTTCCCATACCAATTTTTAAATGAGAAATCATAACCAAGAATTTCATCATAGAACTTATCCGGAAATCTAAAGGTAATAACACCAATTTGGGCGTAGTTAAACACCTTAAAATGTCATATAGTTTCATTTTAATCAAGGATGATTCCTCTTTTGACCAAATTTCCAAGATATACATTAGATAATTAGTAAAAATATATGGAATACAACTCTCTATTGTATCTAATCAAGATTCGAGGTTTAGCATGGTGTTATAGAGAATCCTTTATGAAGAGTTGAATACAAAGATGAGTTTTATTATAGTTTATCAATTTTATATGGATGGAAAATATAATAGACACATTTAAACTCTATATGATGTACTAATATCATGTTCAATGTATCTCCAAGGATGTTCGGATCAATACCTTCCATTAGTAGAGTTCTCATATAATAACAGTTTCCATTACAGTGTAAAAATGGAACCATATAAGGATCTGTATTTTAGGACGTGTGAGACTAAAACATGTTGGGATGAAGTTTTAGAGTAGAATATTTTATTAACTATTATTTTCCAAGAGATGAAATATAAGGTTTAAACCATTCGACATCACACGAAATCTATTCAAAGTCAATAAAAAATATATAAAGACAATCATTGATGATACATTGAGTTTGAGGTTAGATATAACATGTTCATTAATATATCTATAAAAACCTAGGTAATTAAAAAATAAATCATTTCCACGTTTATTAATATGTATTTTATCTTTATATTTACCAAAAATATTATATAATATTTAGATCAAAATGGAAGTTGTTTTAATTAAAATATATCCTTATATGGTTTTATTTAAAAGTGTAAATTATAAATTATAGAATTTGAATTTTAAAACGAATTAAATTTTCTAAATAATCACATTAAAATTAACTTAGGGTTAAATTTTGTTTTTTCATAAAATATTGATTTTTTTGCAAATAGTTGAAAATATAGTTTTTTTTGTAAAAATTGTCATTTCTTTTCTATTAATTAAGAAATTTAAAAGACCAATTAATTTATTTTTTTTAATGAAAGATTTGTATATTTTAGTTATATTATATCCATTTAATCTCTTTTAAATCATCTTTATTTTTTATTTTATTATATGTTTATTTTGGGGTTTAAAAATGGTTATTTTTGAAAACTCTATCAAAGTGCATAATGCTTCTCTATGTAAATTAATGAAAAACCCTAAATAAAGATTTATTAAAATGAAATATATAAATTAAAAATCAATAAATGTTAATTTATATTCATATAATGATTATTATTGTTATTTAGTGAATATAAAATGATCATTTTTCTGGAAAATACACTTCTTGAAAAATAACTTTTTTATCACGTTTGCAGGATTAATTTTAAATTAAATTCAGCCACTTCTGTGAATTGAATTTGGTGAAATGGAATAAATATTTTAAATCATAATAATTTATATATTATAATAATATGAGTTTCATTTTTTGGTCCTATAGAAAAGTGAAAACAGTAAAACCTTTTACCGTGGTTAAGGTAAAAACACATTACCAGGGGGAAAACTAAAAATACAAGTGTCAAAATGACTTAATGTTTTTATAAAATATATGTTATGAACATATTTAGATATAATAATGTATAATAATAATTTATAATGTTCCATTTTTTTCATTTTTATGTGAAAAACGTGGGTACACATTTTTATTTTCAAAAACTATAGGTGTGCCACTCACCTCAATTATAAAATTCCACCCCATATCCTCTCATGTTCACATAGTAAAATCCATTTGGATTAGCCAAAATCTATCAAAATATATTCCCCAATCCACTATTTATTTATATCCATTATTTTGATTATAAATACAACCTAACATTACTTTTGGTGCTTATACATGGTGGTTGTCTGAAGAAGAGATGTTATGCTTGACTGAGCATTTTTTGTTTTATTTCTTCTACAAACTCCATAAAATATTATTAAATTATGATTTTATAATAAAATAATCATCTAATATATAATTATATTTTTATATGTTAATTTAATAATCTAAATCCATACCATCTTCTATAAAATGAGAAATAAAACCATCATTCATTAGAATGGAGGACAACCGCATTGTGAACAGATGTCATTCATTTTCATCATCACATATCATGGATTGTTAGAATGATGAATTTAAAATAAATATATTATATTTTTTCGTATAATTATACTTATTTAATTATGATATCACATCTAAATTTTTAGTTTACAATCTTTTGGGGATATGATAATGTCACTTGTGTGTACGGTGGACTACCGCCTCGAGAATCGATGTGTTTCATTCTTCACTAATGATTTTCATGGAAGAAAATAAGGAAACATTTAATGAATATATGTCATATATATGACATAATTATGATATTAATTTTATATTTATAATTTTAAAAATAAAATATATCATTTTATTTCATACCATTCCACTCACTGAAAAATGATAATGACGTTTGTGCGTACGTGTGGGCTACCGACTCCACCAAGTGATGTGATTCTTATTTCATCATCACATAACATGGATGATATATATTAAAATATATGAATATTTAATGAATAATATGGTATTTATCATATTATTATCATTCTATAAATATAAAATAACATTTAACTTCTTTTTATAATGATCATTAAAAAAATATTACTTATGTGTACGTACAACCTACCGTCTCCATGATTTTAACACGGTTCATTTTTTATACCCATAATTAATTATTGTATTTATAAGTTTAATTTATTTATAAAAATTATAATTATTTCCTGATTAATTTTCTTTAGATGCTTAATAATGAACAATTTTATCATATCCAACCCACGAAAGTCATTTTTGACAAATAAGCCAAATATTGTCAAAACATCCCACATAAACTTAATTGGTTATATAATCATATAAAACATGGAAATAATATAAATAAAAGGAATAATAAAATTTAAAATTTTTCTTAATCATGTAAATAATTAACAGAATTTTATTATTCATGAAGATAAAGAGCATACATGACAAGTTAGAATCAAGGTATGAGATTTAGTCTCAATTTCCTTTCATTGAAGAATATTTTTGTGTTTTGAAACTATATTATTTTTTAGGTATATATATAGAAACTTTTACATGTAATATCCTGAATTTATCTATTATCATGATAATTATTTTTTTTAAATTTTATTCTTTCTTGGGGTTTTATAATGGAAAAATTTCGAAAGTGGTAAGGGAGTTTATTTTTAAAAATTCTCTTTTAAAGTTCACTTAATTTTTTTAATTCCTTGTACATGTTTTTCTAAAATTATTTTATTAATGTAATAATATTGACGTGAAATATTTATAAATGAATTTTATTATTTCTGTCAAAAATTTTCAAAATGTATTTTTACATGTTTATTATGGAATGTTTTGAAAAAAAGATAAAAGGATTTTCAATTTTAATGTATTTGGAGACAATGAATTTTCTCACCACCTTAAGAGTTAATTTGTTTTTTTCATCCTGTTCAAGAATACATGTTTTCTTCAAAGAAAAACTCTCTTACAAGTTTTTATATATATTGGTATTTAAAATGGGTTTTGAGATGTTGTGGATATTTCAATATTTGAAAATTATTTCTTATGGGTGTAAATAATATTTTATCACTACAATATTGAAAATTGAATGATTTTATGTGTTATGATTACTTTATGATTCATGGAAATTATTTTTTGATGATGGGTGGTTCCGTTATAAGAATAAGATGGGTAATTCCATCATAAACCAAGGACCAATGGTTAAGTTATGAACTAAGGATAGGTGGTTACGTTATAATCCAAGGAAGGGTGGGTTAATGATATCCCTCCAATGAATTGGGTATAAAAGTCAACTGTAAAGTTATTCCATTTGTAATATTGATATGGAAAATGATTTCCCAAGATATAATTATGTTCAATCAATTATTTATATAAGTATTTATGTAAATAATATGATTTCCAACAAGGTAATAAATTATCTTATTTTTAAAAAGAAATTATTTAATACTTTTTAAGGGAGACAAGGATGAGTCTATGAAAAATATGTCTTGTTTTCAAAGAAAAAATAATGAGTTTTATTTTTTCCTTTAATTTTTATATATATTTTTTCTATTTTAATATTTAGAATAAGATGGTGACTTATTGGGTAACAAAATGTTTTTTATCACCAATATTACATTGAAAAGATAATTTTTTTAATTAATCATGTACTAAAGTGTTTGTTTATTTTTTTCCCTTATTGAGATTTTTGTTCTTATAGAATTATTTAGACATATGGTTCAATTATGGTTAAGAACAAGGTAGAAGTCAAGTTGAAATTCATGTATATTTTCTTGAAAATAAACCACGTTTAATTTTAAAAGTTTTATATTGTGTGAAAATGTTATTCTTTTTAGAAATGTCTAATTTGTATAAATATGGGTTTATTATGTAATAGTATTACCTATATCTCTAAAAATAGAATCCTAGAATATCATTAGGAATATAAGAATTTATATTCTAGTTTAGAGACACTATAATATGTAATGTTTATGTTTGGGTACTTGTAGTTTGTATCATAGAAAGGTTTAGAAAATATAGAAGGTTGTGATAATAGGTATATCATGACTTATAAATAATTTAGATTATTTTTAAATTGAAATGATGTATAATTTCAATATTATCTTATTTTTTATTAAACTATATATATTAGGAATGGTTTTCCATATAGGAAACATGGAAGCTATTGTGGGATGATGATGGGAGGAAAATATATTTTCATATCATCACCCCTAGATGGATGGAATTAGAACATAAAAATTTTAATATTTATGATTTAGTTTATTTAATGTATACATTTTGGTGGAATACAAGTTAGAGAGAATCTAGATCTATTGAAAAGTAATATGTATATATTAGATAATTTTATGACACAACAACCTCCACCAATAATTTTATCTTCTAACCCAGTCATTGTTGATGAATGGGTCAATTCCATGGAGAATTTTGAAGTCATGGGGTGTTTGTAATGTCCAATAGTAACCATTTCTATTCGTTATTTATAAGGTGAAGATGGTTTATGGTGGTGTTTTATTAATAATACCAAAGTGATATATGATCTTGATTCTAGGGAGTATATCCCATTTAAGAATCCTTCCCTTGCGAAATATTTCTCTAATGCTGCTAAAATATGGATGTATAGAAAACTCTTAAAATTAAGGAGAGAGGATGGATATTCTATAGTTGTCCTTGAAAAATGTTTTAAAAGATTATCTGGGCACGTATCAGATTTTATCTAGGACCATAATAGTAAGATTAAATTGTTTTAATTAGAATAAAATCCAAGATATTGAAGGGTGTTGGATTTCTATGAATTTGAATGCTATGAGAAAACTGTTCTATGTTTTAAGAAGGTAGAAATGGATTTTACTAATTATTAGGAATTCTATGAGAATTTATAACGACCTATACTTTACATACATTGTTAATACTTCAAAATTGAAGCACACTTATTACAACATATGACAAAACCACAAAGGACCGTATAGGTATAGGGTCTTTAGAAACTGTGAAACATAAACAACTGGTTCATTAATCTTCTACAGTGTCTCCCATTTATTTCATCATATCTAGGGTACCTTTTAGCATATTCTACTTAATATCCATCTTCCTGACCTGGGGAAAAGAAAACATAAAAGGGTGAGCTCAAATTCTCAACAAGGGAAAATAAAGGAAATAAAAATCATATCATATCTTTTTGAAAATCATAACATGCAAAAGAGATCATAATATCTTAACATGGAATAAATCATATAAGTGAAAATGAGATCCCCATAATCATATCATGAAACTTGAAACTTTGTGGCATGCACACATAATCATGGAAAATCATTTCTTGTTAGACATGACTCATTGCCAAGACTATCTTAGTGGACAAAGTCCCTTTCTGAACCGAGTCATCCTCGTTCCAGTCCTGTTTCACTGAACTGGTATAACCTACCGTTCCAGCCATGTCTATCTCATGATATATAAAATCTTTACCCAATGCATTGGAGGGAGATATAGGTCCCACCCATCTTATAATGAATCCTTTCTTATGTGTGCCACATAATCATAAATCATACATCATCGCATAACACATGTAACAAAAATGGGATTCTTGAAACATCATGACATCATAAAACAAATCATATAAGGGAAATGACTTCATAAAAATAATTCCATCAAAACACAATCAAATCAATGTAATAATAGGGATAAAAAAATAACCCTATATTATCTTAGATGGAAAATAATTTTGATAAAACACTTGAACTCCATTCTTGAGGAAAATATCCTTTCTTCTTCAAAAACACATTTCTTTTCTTAACATGTCATAAAATTATAAACTAAAAGAAGTTGATTAAAAATAAACTTGAAAACTTGTAAAGGAAGCTTCTTGGAAATAATGTTTTTAAAAATCCATTCATGCCATATAAGTTAAAAAAACATTCTTCGTACTTTTGTCGGAAAAGTCAAAAAGTACCTCGTACAAAAAACGACGAAAGATTCATTTCATATTATTTACTAAAAACTCACCAAATGGTAAAATTAGATTTAAACTATTGTAAGTGGATGGAAACAATATTTCATATTGAGGGAACATGGATGTGGATGATAAAATACACCCCAGTAAATACCAAAGTAAAAAAAAACAATCTCGGATAAAAATGAGATTGTGATATTTCCCTTACCTTAGGTCCGATTTGCTTTGTACGTGTCCGAATCTCCTGTATAATGGTTTAAATAATGTTATTGACTTATTAAAGAATCATACATATTGATATGATATCATATATGGTCATATTCTTAGCTTCATGTTAGTAATATTTCATTGTTACTTGTTACTCGGGTCCTTATTGGCTTTTGTTCTTATGCGTGTTTTGCCGAATAAATTCTTATTCTTCTTTTAAGGTTATAGACACCTTATATCCAGAATGGTATTAGTGTAACATATATCATATTTTTTCATTCAATTCATTTATATAATTACTATGTAATGATGATCATGTAGAACGAGTCGCATCACATCGTGGAGACGGTATTCTGTACGTACGCACGAGTGATGATATCATTCCTATGATCGTGGAACTGTATTGGAGTATATATATATTATATCAGTATCAATATTAATTTATAATAATAATAAATAGTTTCTCATTACACCATTATACCCATCCTTGTAAGGTGATGGTGGAAAATAGATTACACCACGGCGTGGAGACGGCATTCCGTACGTACGCACGCGCGGTGATTTCATTTTTCCATAGGATGGATAGAAGGTGAATTAGGGTTGTTTCATATTTATAATAACATATCAGTATGTATGTAATACTTATGTTATTACTTTATCATGAAACAACTAAAGAAGAAGAAGTTTAAGAAGAAAGAAATTGAAAAGATCGGTAATGGATATTACCTCTTCTTTGGAACGCCTCTTTGAATCCTCCACTTAGGGAACTAAGATTAGTCTTTGAAGAAGACCAGGACCTCTAGGATTATTCTAGGGACGTGGAGAGGAGAAAATGGTAGGGTTTTTCCGAGCTTGAGTGCTCAAATTGGTGTGAGGAGGAGGGGGAGGAGGTGCGCTTTTATAAGGGAGGAGAGGGGCACCTTAGGAATATCTCAAAATATTATTTTATATTAAAGTCAAAATAGGTTTATAATGGTTCCAAAGGGTCTTATTTCGAAGATAAAGTGGGGATGGGTCGAAAGCCTATCATCCAATAGGATTTAGACAAGTTTAGGGTATTATTTTAACCTTATCAATTAGATTTAACTCTAAGTTAAATAATTTAACTTTTACCGTGTCTTTTTGTTTTCTTTCACTATCCGAAAAGTACCAAAATTTCACCTTAGGCTAAATTCGATACTCCGAATCCAAAAATGAAGTCCATTTTTAGAGCTAAAATTTCTAAAATTTAAAAAGTGGTTATTACTATTCATAACGGCTAGTTTTAATAATATTTTAATAGCATATCGTTGTTTCATGAAACTCAGTATTGCGTACTACACACGCTATCGAGGAAGGTTGCGATTGCGTGTAATGCAAGGAAAATAAAAGATGCGTGTTGTGAAAGATCCTTTTGGTGTAGCGTACAACAGAAGACATTAATGAAATTAAAAAGAATATTTTATCAAAAATTTCGGGGTGTTACATTCTACCCCCCTTAAAATGAATTTCGCCCTTGAAGTTCGTCGGGGTTATAAATGGTTTACTATTCGAAAGTTTCTTTGATAGAAACCCACATCGTAAAAAGGAATACCAACACTTGGCTTTAAAAACTAAAGTATGAAACGTAACGGTTACCCAAATAAACTAATCACTAGGTTTCCACATAGGTGAAAATATGGATATGGAAGAGAAATCTAACCATAATGTTCTGATGGAGAGTGGTAGAGAACATGGCTATGGAAAATCCAGCAATCACAAAGCCATAAATTTGTGACGATCTAAGGTACCATCTGATTAATTAGATATAAGAGCACTAGGACAACATTTTTGGTTTTCAAGATCGTTTCCCTAAAGTTAAAGAATTTGAATTAGAATAAATACTTACTTTATTTTGGTACAATCTCACTGTTGTTCGTGCCTTGAACAATTTCCACTTCATCTCTTAAATAAATGAAGTTGAATTTGTTATTCGTGAAGTGTTAGCAGATCATGTGATAGAATGACAGGTCATTCCATCCATCTCAAACAAAAGGTTAGCAAAAGTTATTAAATATACATAAGTCATTCTATAGTGAGATTAATATTATATGGTTCCTAAAATGGACTTATACTTCATATATCATACTTCTTAATATAATAAAACTAGTTTCTACTAAACAGGGACTTCCTGTAGGCCAGTGGTAGGTGATAAAGGCCAGTCGCACTTTGGTTGTGGGTTCGATTCCCACAGCCTTGTCCGACGCGATGGGTTGTCGCCCGTCCTGCAGGTTGTCCTTTTTCTAAAACTATATTACTATAAAATCCCATCAATAATATCCAAAAAACTTTTATCCTTAAACAATACTAACTTATGTCCAACATAATCCATTCTAATCTTTAGGCTTATCTAAAATACTTCGGTCCAATCTCATATTATAAAGAAAATGATTACTTGAAATGTCACAGAACAATCACATGAATGCCATAATTTATCCCCCATATATCATAAGATATATCTTGTTGGTCAAATTACAAACATGTGAATACCTTAATCATGTATTCTCTTGAAGAATGAATACCCATTGAACCTTAGTGAAAACATTAGTGCAGTTAAAAGTTAACACTTTCCATATACCAAAATCCTCAAAATTCTATATACTCAAACCGTGATATCACTTAGTCCTTATATCAATCATGAGCTCATGAATACTGTCAAACATTTCATTTTCTCCTTATCCCTTAATTATGCGCATATCATCTACTTTCCAAAATATTTGAATCACTTTTCATGGTTGCCGGTACCTTAAAATTATTGAAAACCACAATAGACCAATACATAAATATTTCAGTACACCATAAAAGTACCTCAACAACATTACTCTTGAATACAAATACATAAACACTTTAGTCCATCCACTTTAATGATTTTCCTGGAATAAATCCTTCCTTGATTTAGAAGTAACTTTTTAGGTCAGGGCATTGAGTTGGGTAATGCCCATGTTCTCCACAAATAAGACATTGAACTCCATAACAATCTTTCACTCTATGACCCTTTTCTCCACATAGATAACATCGGTCCCTCCATTTGAGGTATTCCTCATGGTTCTTCTTCCCTTCTTTATAAATCTCAATCTTCCTTTCTTTATGCTCCTCAACATGCGAACATGCATAATAGTTTATCTTCCTTTTCTTTGATGAATTAGGCATACCACTAAATTTCACCATGTTAATCATATATCGCGATGACTGATTCAGCATAATCACAATATCTTTATCTCTAGGAATTACACAATTTTGTTGCTCATAGTCACCAATTTGTCCATCAGATTCAATGTTAACTGAATTCCTTCTGGTTCCCTCCATTAACTAAAACACAAAAATAATTCTGTGAGAGGAGAAATCATGCTAGGGAAGACAAAATTGTAAAGGGGGAGTACCCTCAATATCTAACATCTTAGGTTTAAATTCTAAGATCATTAGCACAATTCTAGGACTATAACCTATACGTATACTTAACCTTAGAGACATCCCTAGACATACCTTAGAAATATCTCTAGGGATCTCACTAACGTTTTCGCATCCTAGTTTCCAAAGGTTGACTAAACCTTTCCTCTAATACCAACTATAAGGACCCATACTTTACATACATTGTTAATACTTCAAAATTCAAGCACACTTATTACAACATATGAAAAAACCACAAAGCTTGACGTACATGGACATTACATTACTTTTGCGAAATACTTGGTACATAACACACACACACACAAGGATCGTAATAGTTTAGTGTCTTTGGAAACTCGGAACGTAATCTTCTAATCGTGGTGAAAGATCTTCAATATCTCCCATAATGATTTTCCCTTTTTTTTACCTAAAACCTTTCTTTATATCCTGGGGAAAAGAAAACATAAAAGGGTGAGCTCAAATGCTCAGCAAGGGCAAATAAAGGAAATAAAAATCATATCATATCTTTTTGAAAATCATAACCTGCAAAAGAGATCATAATATCTTAACATGGAATAAATCATAGAAGTGAAAATGAGATCCCCATAATCATATCATGAAACTTAAAACTTTGTGGCATGCACACATAATCATGGAAAATCATTTCTTGTTATTCATGACTCATTACCAAGACTATCTTAGTGGATAGAGTCCCTTTCTGAACCGAGTCACCCTCGTTCCAGTCCTGTTTCACTGAACCAGTATAACCTACCGTTCCAGCCATGTCTATCTCATGAGATATAAAATCTTTACCCAATGCATTGGAGGGAGATATAGGTACCACCCATCTTATAATGAATCCTTTCTTATGTGTGCCACATAATCATAAATCATACATCATCGCATAACACATGTAACAAAAATGGGATTCTTGAAACATCATGACATCATAAAACAAATCATATAAGGGAAATGACTTCATAAAAATAATTCCCTCAAAACATAATCAAATCAATGTAATAATAGGGATAAAAACAGAACCCTATATTATCTTAGATGGAAAATAATTTTGATAAAACACTTGAACTCCATTCTTGAGGAAAATATCGTTTCTTCTTCAAAAACACTTTTCTTTTCTTAACATGTCATAAAATTATAAACTAAAAGAAGTTGATTAAAAATAAACTTGAAAACTTGTAAAGGGAGCTTCTTGGAAATAATGTTTTTAAAAATCCATTCATGCCATATAAGTTAAAAAAACATTCTTCGTACTTTTGTCGGAAAAGTCAAAAAGTACCTCGTACAAAAAACGATGAAAGATTCCTTTCATATTCTTTACTAAAAACTCACCAAAGGGTAAAATTGGATTTAAACTATTGTAAGTGGATGGAAACAATATTTCATATTGAGGGAACATGGATGTGGATGATAAAATACACCCCAGTAAATACCAAAGTAAAAAAAACAATCTCAGATAAAAATGAGATTGTGATATTTCCCTTACCTTAGGTCCAATTTGCTTTGTACGTGTCCGAATCTACTGTATAATGGTTTAAATAATGTTATTTACTTATTACAGAATCATACATATTGATATGATATCATATATGGTCATATTCTTAGCTTCTTGTTAGTAATATTTCATTGTTACTTGTTACTCGGGTCCTTATTGCCTTTTGTTCTTATGCGTGTTTTGCCGAATAAATTCTTATTCTTCTTTTAATGTTATAGATACCTTATATCCAGAATGGTATTAGTGTAAAATATATCATATTTTTTAATTCAATTCATTTATATAATTACTATGTAATGATGATCATGTAGAACGAGTCACATCACATCGTGGAGACGGTATTCCGTACGTACGCACGAGTGATGATATCGTTCCTATGATCTTGGAACTGTATTGGAGTATATATATATTATTTCAGTATCAATATTACTTTATAATAATCATAAATAGTTTCTCATTACACCATTATACCCATCCTTGTAAGGTGATGGTGGAAAATAGATTAGACCACGGCGTGGAGACGGTATTCCGTACGTACGCACGCGCGGTTATTTCATTTTTTCGTAGGATGGATAGAAGGTGAATTAGGGTTGTTTCATATTTATAATAACATATCAGTATGTAAGTAATACTGATGTTATTACTTTATCATGAAACAACTAAATAAGAAGAA
Source organism: Viscum album (assembly GCA_963277665.1). Taxonomy (NCBI): domain Eukaryota; kingdom Viridiplantae; phylum Streptophyta; class Magnoliopsida; order Santalales; family Viscaceae; genus Viscum; species Viscum album. Next base: position 1,882,635,140 of record OY728161.1, read on the forward strand.
GTTGAAGAAGAAAGAAATTGAAAAGATCGGTAATGGATATTACCTCTTCTTTGGAACGCCTCTTTGAATCCTCCAATTAGGGAACTAAGATTGGTCTTTGAAGAAGACCAGGACCTCTAGGATTATTCTAGGGAAGTGGAGAGGAGAAAATGGCAGGGTTTGGCCGAGCTTGAGTTCTCAAATTGGTGTGAGGAGGAGGGGGAGGAGGTGCCCTTTTATAAGGGAGGAGAGGGGCACCTTAGGAATATCTCAAAATATTATTTTATATTAAAGTCAAAATCTGTTTATAATGGTTCCAAAGGGTCTTATTTCGAAGATAAAGTGGGGATGGGTCGAAATCCTATCAACCAATAGGATTTAGACTAGTTTAGGGTGTTATTTTAACCTTATCAATTAGATTTAACTCTAAGTTAAATAATTTAACTTTTACCGTGTCTTTTTGTTTTCTTTCACTATATGGTTAATACACTTACTATAACATGCCAAACGAACCTCCAATTGTATATTATTAATACATATATCCTTATTTAAGTCATTTGGACAAACCTTAGATTTTTAGGAACAAAATAAAAATTAATAATATAATATTTGATTTAAAAACTATTTTGTGTCAATTTTGACACTATTTGATATATGATATTTATGAAAGTCATAACAGAATTATATATTCGAACCAAGTTGATTAAATCAACACTAATATATCATTGTAACCTAGAATATTAGTGGAATTCATAAAAAGTCTTAAATTACATTTATTTTTGTATTTATAATATCAATTATGTCAATATTTCATTAATAAGATAATTACTGCATCATCTTTGTGTCATAAATAAATTAAATTATTTGATGTCTAAAAATAAAAACTTAAATACCATCATGTAGGAAATATTTTTATCTTTCTAATAAATATTTACAATCGAATTTATCTTATGTACAACCCTATATTAAAAATCTTTTAGTAAATATACTTTTATTTTAACTCTTTTAACTCTTCTTTGAATTAAATAATAATAAATGTCCTAATCTAATCCAAGTGGGCCTAAATGATAATATTTTACACTTAAGGTTGTTTTTGGTCGAGATACACTTGTACAATAGAATTAGGACATGTGTTAGGGTAATATTATTACCCTTAATTACCCTATTTACTTTTAACTGTGGTAAATAAAAGTAAAAAGTTACTATTCACCAAAAATTATTTTCATCTCATCGAACCACATTTTACTTACTGACATCAACCGTGTCTCTCAGATTTTTGAAATTCCATTCACAGAAGCGGTAAAATTAAGTTTTATGAAAAATTTAGTTTTTTAACTACCACTTAGTAGTTTCACTATTCATCAAAAATTGATGTTTTTCAGAACAATGCCAAAATTTCATCCTAAGCTATATTTCATATTCCGAATTCAAAAATGAAGTCTATTTTACCAAATTAATAACATAGAAGTTGCATTAATTAATTTTATAATTAAATCCCGCTGTTAAAACAAATAGCGTGTTTTTAAGAAACAATATCTATCAAAAGATTGACATTTGATTATGTCTGGTTTAAATGTGAAATTACATTCAATGACCAACATTGTATTAAATTGTAAAAATATATTCTAAATATACTTTAAAACCACTCAAATTAATAATTTATCACTATTAATTATTTCGATTAAAAAGTTGTTTTTAATTATAATTTAGTAATTTTCACTATTCATCAGAATATGAAAGTTATCCGAAAAGTACCAAAATTTCACCTTAGGCTAAATTCGATACTCCGAATCCAAAAATGAAGTCCATTTTGAGAGCTAAAATTTCTAAAATTTAAAAAGTGGTTATTACTATTCATAACAGCTAGTTTTAATAATATTTTAATAGCATATCGTTGTTTCATGAAACTCAGTATTACGTACTACACACGCTATCGAGGAAGGTTGTGATTGCATGTAATGCAAGGCAAATCAAAGATGCGTATTGTGCAAGCTCCTTTTGGTGTAGCGTACAACACAAGACATTAATGAAATTAAAAAGAATATTTTATCATAAAATCTCGGGGTGTTACAGAATGTCTAGAAAAAGAGATATAGGCGGTAGAAAATTGGGAGGAATGAATCAAATAAGACTATAGGAAATAAAATATAGCTCTCATTTTATGATATGTGTGGTAAAAATCACCTTGGGGTATGTCTTATGAAGTATAGTAATTATATTCTATGTGTTACATTTAGTCATATGGATTGTTTTTGTAAGGAAAATGATTATACAATTAATGAAAATCCTACAAAAAAGGGTTTTGATTAGTATGAGTCAGGGATTTATCCCAATGTTTTCTCAAAATTGGTTAATCATGGTTGAAATCATCAATATCAAATGAAAAAGGGTGTGGAAAAATATTTTTATACTACTACATTAAATGTTGGTCCAACAAGTGAAGTAGTGATAGGTATGTCACTAGTTTATTTAAATTATTCCAATACCCTATTTGACTCTTGATCTTCACATTCTGTCATTTATGTTAAATTTTCTATTTAAATTTTAATATCACCACATGAATGGAAAAATAAATTTTGTTAATTTTTTTTGTGGAAATATTAAAGAAACTAATAATTATATGAATCTTCCTTTTATTATTAGTGGAAATATCTTTCCTACAAATCATATTGAATTTACCATTGTAGAGTTTGATACGATTTTTAGTATGGATTTACTTTAGGTTTACCATGATAATACATATTTCAGAGTTAAAAAAGTTTTATTCAATGATTTCGTACCATTTAGAACATACTATGAAGCTGATAATTTTTTTTAGGATATTAGTGAAAGTAAAGAAACATATATTATTGAAAAGAAAGAAACTATTTAAATTGGTGATGTATCAATAGTGAATGAATACATGGATATTTTTCATGAATATATTCTTAGTGTTATTATTGATTGGGAGGTTAAATTTACTATTGACTTAGTTCATGATGCTAAACCTATTTCAATACCCCTTATTAAATTGATCAAGGGGATAATTTTAAAATTGAAAAATAAATTATAGGATTTGTTAGATAAAGGTTTCATTCCCACTATCACTTCACTATGGGGTGATCCTATTCTGTTTATTAAAATGAAATATGGTTTTGTGAGGCTTTACATTGATTATATGCATTTAAATAACATCACCACTAATAACAAGTTTCTTTTGTCTCATATTGATGATTTTTCTGATCATCTTCAGAGAGATCAATACTTTTCTAATGTTGATATGTGGTCTTCATACCATAAGATAAAGGTAAATAAGGATTCCATTACTAAGACAACCTTTTATTCTAAATATGGGCATTATGAGTTTGTAGTTTTTTCCTTTGGGTTATCTAAAGAACCTACTATATTTATAGATCATATGAGTAGAGTTTTCCACGAGTTCTTATATAATTTTTTGGTTTTGTTTATTGATGATATTTTAGTTTATAATAATAGTCGAAGAGGAAGATGAATGAAAGACAAGGAATTTTTTTTTCAAAACATAAAATAAAAAGAAAATATATGGAGAATTTATTAAGTGTGAATTTTGGTTGCAATAAATTTCTTTCCTTGGACGCATTATTTTTAAATATGGGGTAAAAGTTGACCAAAATAAAAATAAATTTATTTAATAAAGGCCAAGACCTAAAAATATAATAGTGATTCATAGTAATCGTTGTTTAGTAGGTTACTACAAGTTTTTATTGAAAAATATTATTAATTGTCTAGCCTATTAACAAAGTTATCTCTAAAACGAGTTAAATTAAAATGGATAAAATAATTTGATGTTTGTTTTTAGGAACTAAAAATAAGATTGTTGAATGCTCTAATTTTACACCTTCCTTATGGGAATGGTGAATTTTTCATCTATAGTTGTGTTTCATTAAAGGGGCTTGGTTGGGTCCTAATGATGAGTGATCAAGTAATTTATTATCCTTTATATATGTTAAAACCTAATGTGTTAAATTACTATAAAAATGTTATAAAATTATATTTTGTAGTTTTTTATTTAAAAATTAGGAGAATTTTTTTTATAGTGTAAAGATCAAAATGTATTCTGTTTATAAATTATTGATATATATATTAAGCTAGAAATAATTAAATACGAGATAGAGAAGATAGATGGAACTGAAAAAGGATTATAATTCAATGATTCATTTCCATTATGGAATAGAAAAAAATTTGGTTTATTCTTTGATTCATAAAAACAATGAAATTTTTAACATGATACATTTGGAAAATGAATCTTTTGTCAATGATTTGATGATTTTTTTCCAAGAAGTTGTAGATTTAGGGACATCCTCAATTTTTTTCATGTTTTAGTTCAGTCAAAATTTTTCAGAAAGAATTAAGAAAGGTCCAAATGAGAATCACAATTTTAAGGAAAAGGTAGGATGCATTAATAAGGGTATGTATCCTATGTTTTATTCTTATGGAGAAGGTGGTATCAGACATTGCAAAATATTATGCATGCCTTGTGATTTCCAATTGAAGATAGAGTTGTTGAGTGAAGCTTATAGTTTTCTATTTTCCATTAATCATGAAAAAATATTAGATACTTCAAGAACTTTGGGAGTATTGTTGGTGGTATTGTATAAAAATAAAAATTTCTGAATGTACCTTGAAAGTTTTTACTTGTTAGGAGGTTAAATCAAAATGAAAATTACTAAAGGGAATGATTAAACCTTTTCTAGTGGTGGAGTGGAAATGGGAAAATATATCAATATATTTCGTGGTTGTATTTCCAAAGACATGTCAAGGTAAAAATGTGATTTGGGTTGTTGTTGAAAGATTTACTAAATCTGAAAATATAATTCTCATTTTAGATATTATGTCTTTTGAGCAACTTTCTTTATAATATATAAAGTAGATAATGAGGTTACATAGAGATACTCTCTCTATTATATCAGACCGTGATCCTAGGTTTACATCTATTTTTTAGAAAGGATTTCAAAATTCATTGGGTTTACTAAAAAAAATTATTTTTACAAACCAAAATTGATTATTATATAACATATCCATAGTAAAAAATGAGCAATTCCAATTGATATTATGTTTTTTTAGTGTTCATTTTAAATACCGACACTTATTTTTACCAATATATATATCTATTGATATTGATAGTTTAATACCGACATATCATTCACCAATAGTTGAATATATTTCTTTATTATACTAATATCAACATTTTTTATGAACACATGAATGAATTATTAATAATGAATGTTACCAATAAATCATTTATCATCAATAAAAAATATTACCATAAATTATTCAGTAATATTATTTTCAACAACCAATAATATAAGAAAATTATATATATATATATAAATTATTTTTATAAACAAATTAAATTTTTATTTCTAAGGGTTTTATTAAAAATATATCGTTAATTAATTTTAATTTTCAATTTTATCTAAATATTAACCGATTTTCTATTTTTCAATATTGTTTATTTAATAAAATTTTGAATAAGTTTTAGAATAAAAATAACCCTACTAAATACCAAATTTGTGACTCATATTTATTTCCATCGCCACCCTAAACACCGATACTATGATCGTCATAACCTCCCATTACCCCGCCTTGCATCCCTTCCTTCTCTTCTTTGGACACATTTCTCATCGTCCCACCTCTCATATCACCACCCCTCACCACAAAACTACCTATTTCCTCACTCAATAACCTCCCTTCCACTTTCTATTGATTATTAGGAAATATTCTAGCTAGAGAAACCCTAATCCCTCCTCCTTCACTCTCCCCTTCCCCTCACAAATGCACCCTCCCTTCCCTTTTAGAATCAAGGCAATCCTTCTCCACATACACCATAGGACATTCATCCATTCTCCTCCCCCTATAGGCATCACATGTTTTCTACCACCATCCATGACACATTATAATGAGAATTACCTTTTTATTATCTTCATAAATCAATTTTTTCCCACTATGAATACATCATGCAATTAAAACGTATGCAACTTGTTCTTATACTATGCTTTTGAGAAATATTATCCGTGATTCAAGATGAAAGCGTCACCATCTAAAATAGATTAAAAGATGGAATAACACTCGTTATTTAAGGTATAATTTTTTTAATGTTTTATAAATTCTTAAAAGAATCAATTTCTTTATTTTTTTAGATGATAAATTTATTTATTTCTGTATCATTTATAGTGTTAATTCCACTAACAGATTTCTATTTCTAATTAAATACTGTGAAAATGATGAGGCCAAAAATTCTATAACAAGTTAATTATTTTACATATATTTTATTAACATTATAATTATTTTATTTATCATAAAACAAATAAAATTATGTATTGTGACAAAACAAACACATTTTTTTGAATACATATTCCTAGAAAAGTCTTTCCATGTTGTAATGATATTTTCTGATTATGAACTATTTTGAATAATTTCATTTTGTTAATGTAATTCTAGTCATGGTTATTGAAAGATATTTAAAAATAAGGATCACAATAAACAATTATTTGTGTTGAGTGATCGAAGTATAAATGATGTAATGCAGTCAGTGTTTAATTCCAGGATAATGAAAAAAAGAGAGCTATTGGTTATTATCTAGGACTGTGAAGAAAAATGGGTAAGCCGAGCTACTACAACATTTTACGTTCAACATAGTTAGGGTTTAGAAGATCTTTTTAAATATTTTAGTGCATTTGAGTTGATTACAATATGTTTTCACATTCCAATGACATGGTTAGTGAAAAAATATGGATATATGTGTTTTAGATTACTATGTTTTCATATCTGAATGCCATGTTCAATGATTTTTTGACAAATGTATTTTATATTTTATATCCAATAGTTTTTTATGAATATTTATAGTTTTATTAATATTTTTAAGTACTATGGCGTTTATGGTTTTGGATAATTTTAATTTCTTTTGTAATGTTTATTAACCATTTAAAGCGTAAATAAAAAATGACTATTTTTTGGTGGAAAATTAATGGATATAAAAGATTGATTTTGTGATAGTTGGTTGGTATTTGTTTTGGATATATATTAATTTTTAAATTTTCAATATTAAATAAAAAATGACTTTTGGGATGTATATTTATAGTTTAAAGGATTCATTTTATTTAATTGTTGTTTGGTATTTGTTTATTATGCATATATAATTAAAATATTTTAATATACTTCTTGCTTATTTGGACATATCTGTTTGGTTTTTCGGTGGTTTCAGGTGTGTGTTTCTAGCTACATGATGTAATGGTAACAAGTGTGTTCTTCCTTCCTTCCTTTGGTTGGTTTTATGATAGTGGTGTCTTGTATAAAATCTTTGGTTTTTTTCTATTTGGGTGAATTTCCTCTATTACATTATGTATTATTCACTTTTTTACATTTTATTATTTAATATATTTTATAATATGGGAGTTTTATTTACATGAAATTATATTTTATTTTACCAGAGTTTTAGTTCTTATCTATATATTCAATTTAGTATACACCTATAAAGTAGTTTCATAACATGATCGACCTGACCCAACCCATTATGGTTTGGGTTCTTTGGGCATATATCGTGAAACATATCCTGAATAATCCTCTTTTTAAAAGCTTAGATCCGAAATATCTCTTACCTAACCCAGCCCATGGACACCCCCAATAATTGTAATAGTTTCATCTTGGTTATAGAGTTATAAATGACCAGTTATTTTATTTTTTACAATGAATTTTACTTTTTTATCACATATTATGTATTATTATTTCATTGACTTATTTAAGCATTAACATTTCACTTTAATTTAAAAAACATAGTAAATTGTCACATGTTAACTTATTAGGTGTTCTATTTTGAGATTGATTACATAACCATAATACATGTATGTATTATTTATCCCTCCTATTATATCATCTACCTATGATATTTATACTAGGATATTAAAGGGGAAGAAAGGGTCAATACTGATGTAATTTTTTTAAATTACATTTTCCAATTCATTTCCTTAAAATTACTTTGGTCAAAAACTTAGTGTGTGGTGTTTCATTCATCAAATTAATATATAAATATTCACCATCATGTTCTTATTATATAAAAGTATTACTATAACTGTGGCTCAAACATATAATCCAAGAAATTTCTTAAACTAATTTGGTTTGTTTTCAGCTTTCGGGTATTAATTGTTTAGACCTGATATAAACATATTTCCTCCTTTATCTTTTCATATATAAAATTGATTTTTTTGATACTTGATTATGTTTGGATTATATGAAATATGCTGGATACGACTAAAACATGAATTATTTTAATTAATTGTTTTATTGAAGAATCATATCATCATAATCCTCACTATCATTAATACATATTTTGATGGTAGTCCCTAATATGCCCATTCTTTTACAAGCACATACATCATTCCCCAAGCAATATATAAGAATATTTTAGAAATTACATTGTTGAATTATTTATGGATGTATCCTGTTATTTTTTATTGGAATTGTTTTTTCATTTCATAATTAATTTCTTAGGATTATTAAATTGAGAATTACTATGAAAAAAATTATAATATAGAGTTTCTATATGAAATATATAGCAAATAAAAATAAAGAAAATAAGAAAGCATATATTTTTCTTCTAATAAATTATTTATATTACATAAACTACGGAAATTATCCCTTATTTCTATAAAAAAAATTATAAATTGATGTAAATTTTTTCTTCGCATCTTAATGATGAACAATCCATGCATCATAGATATTCTCTACATTTCACTAACTTAATTATATTTCTTTATTTATTCATATTGATTTTATTTATTCATATCCATATATATATTCCTTACTATACCTCACCATATTCAGTATTTCAATCTAATTGGTTTATATTTTTATTACAGAGACATTTACTCAAGGGTTTTGATGAAGATGATATCATACCTGAAATGGAAGATGAGATCACACTAGAATATATTACAATTAATATTCTATTTTGAGTGTATGGATTAAAAACTAACATTGAAATTTATGCCAGTTATTAAAATCCATTCATATTGGATATTTAAGACATTATAATTGATGATCATAAACATTATTTCATTAAAATACATTGATGTTCCTTGATAAGATCTATTCTATTTTTGCGAGTAATAGTTTTTATCTATAGTATATTATCTAAGGTATTGTGTTTGTGTGTGTGTTTGTTGTTGTTTCCTTTAAAACATGATAATTTTTTTAAAATGAAAAATTTGTTTTAAATGAAACACTGGGTTTTACTTAATTATATTTCAACTCTTGGTTCTCATACATTTTTATTTCCTCTATTTTCATTTGACTTGGTGAACTTTTTTTAATGTTTGATCCCCTTTAAATCCTATAATGCAACATATGTCATGGAAGTGGATATGGTGATTCACCATGGTGGTTACATGGAAATATTTTCCCCCCTATACCATGGAAAGAATATTATGGAGTTGGATTATCTCTAAGATGTAGAAAGAGTATTGTTCTATGAGGTAACATTTGTAAATGGATCACTATCATTTCAAATAATCCTATTGGATTATTCATTTGAGTGGAGGGCCTAGAAACCTAGTTGATCTGCTTCATCTAGATTTAATTTAGAGTATCTTGAGTTTATCCCCTAGTTTAGTGAAGTTGACGATATATGGTGCCTTGATGAGGGTTCACTACAAAGATGTTAGTTTTCTCAAGTTCATTGAGACTATTCTTATTAATTCATTACAAAAAATAGATGGGAATGGATGATGGGGTCAATAAAACTAGGGTTTTAGTGAATTAGTTACTATTAATATGTTTTGAATCATTGTTCAATGGAAATTTACATGCACAGGAGTCCAAGTTACATCAAAATTTTAGTGCACCAAAAAACATTTAAGGGAGCCTATTCTATTTGAAGTTAATTCTTGAGTTATCGAAGGTTCATATGTTATCTTAACATCACTTGGATATGCAATTCAGAGACAAAAAATAAAACAAGAACTGTGAGGATGTCATGTTTTTTTACTACATATGTTGATCATGTTGATCAAATAGAGGAGTACCACTATTAATTTTTTTCCTTCCATTCAGTAAGGAGAACTCTCAAGTTAAGGAGGGTGAAATCTGAACACAATTTAGGCGGAATTATAAACTCAGTTTTTAAATAAATATATTGGTAGAAATAAAAATTTATTGTTTCTTTCAAAGGAAATGTATCTCCTTTAGATTGGGGATGAGATTATACCCCATTTATATTTGGGAAGATGGGAAACCACTATCTAGATGTAGAGAGTTAAAAATGTAGCACCATGTTTGGTTCCTTATTCCAAAATTTACTTTCTTATACTTTCTTTTACTTTTTTTCATATTTATTCATTTTATATAATTGTTTTACTTGTTTTCTTTCTAGTAAATAATGATATAAAACAACCATCTACATATATTGAATACCATTTAAAGATAATTTTCACTTCAAATAAAATATTCAATATAATTATTTTTTATTGTTCACAATGATTTGATTGTTTTTTTTGTTTGTAGGTAAATAAATAAGGTACTTGTTATAAAATAAAATAAAGACCAAGAACATGTTTTCTTCCTACATCATAGAAATAAAACTAGTATTTTTTCTATACTATATATATAGTATTCTGCTATCCTATTTTTGAATTCCTTTGAATATATTTTCATTCTTTAATAATGAAAACATTGTGCAAAAATAATTTATGATTTAACAATGCAAGGAGTTTTAGGATAAAAAATATTTGATTTGGACATCCCTAACCATGGGAAAACATGGTGTTGAGAAAATTACAATGTGGCCAAACATGTTAAAAAAAGAACTGGAAAGGGAAAATTTCTTAAGAAATAGTGCTGATATGTTTTAAGATGATATGTGATGGTGAGAAAGGAGGATCAAATACTATATGATATCATTGAAATTTAATCTCTGGACTCCTATTATATACAATATCATGGACATGAGCTCATTTTTATTGAATTCTTTTTTAACATTCAGTTAATAATTTCTTGGTTTCCAATTCCATTTTTCCTTACACTGCAATGATATTGGGTGGTATTTTTGACCATGAACTTATTAGAGTCAACCATGATTGGAAAGATTTTTATTACTTTTTGGTCTTAATAATGTGTAAAAAAATGAATTTTTACTTACTAGTATATATTTTTTCAGTACAAGTTAACTGACTAGGTGGGTTTCTCTCTAGTAATTCAACACTGATAAGTGTAAACCACTCTCAGCATATTCATGGAGTTATTACTTAATCAATGTTTCCAAAATCAATTCACTCATCAAGGATCCTATTTCATGTAATATAAGGTACTCTTAATGCCTAATTAATGTATTTTTCAAAGTGTTTATTTTTTAGACATTTTCTATAACCAAACTCATCTTTATTTTAACTCATTTAGAGAGGTGGTGTGATATGGGTTTTATTTGTTAGAGGTGTATATTGATGGAAATTATATTAGAGATAGAACTACGTACTACAGTTGGAGGGGGTTTTCGAAGTCTTGGAATATCACAATGTCATTAATAGAGATAAACACATGTGATGTACATTGGACCAATTTCACACATGAAAAGGATCCTAGATCACTTGGATGGGAGATTATTCTCATCAAATACACAAAAATTTGTTATCTCTCATGAGAACCTCATTAAAAAATAATGAAGGTAATTTTTCCTTCCTCCCATGTATCATTTTTCACCAGGCTATAAAAATAAAATATTTGAAATGAACCTAAACCAGTAATATAGAACAGAATAATCAACATTCTAGCAATCTTGTTAATATTTCAATGAATCATAACTAACCATGTAGTAATTTTATAGAATCTATTTTTAATTTCAATATTAATTCTTTAAATTGAACCCGACTTTGACCATATGATGATTTATTTACATATTATGTTTTGATTCTAGTATGATATATGGGATGAAGTATTTAAAAACATAAGAGTATGAAAAGGACTTCTTACATGAGTGGTGAACCAAGACAGTGACTACCATCTCATAGAAATCTTCTTCTATCCAAAAGTTAAATTACAAGAAAGGGGACATAAAAATAAATGTAAAGAAATATCCTTTATTTGAAAACTAAGATAGTGTCAACTATCTCACATATGAGTACTTCCAAAATCACAAGTGTAATAAAAGAAATCCCTAAGAAAGAATACCTATTTACGTTCATGGTTCCTAGTGCTAGGTTGAACCAGTATAGTGACAATTTATGTTTGAGAGAAATACATTATGAATTAACATGTTTTTAAATTAATTTTGAACATGTTTTTTCATATAAAGCCTTATATTTTTGGATTTTTTACAAGACAATATTATAAATATTATTTGTTAAATATAAGAAATATTTAATATATAGTTAGACTAAAGAATATAATATTAAATTTTAGAAAAAAATTTTATAATACCAATACATAATATTTTATTTAAAAAATATTTTAAAAATAGCTATTAATTATACATATTGTTTATAATATTGTTAAAAATGTTACCAATGAAATGATAAATGTTGGTAATAATATTATCAAAAAGAAAATATGTCATATGAATCTATTTATAAACATTTAAGAAACATATATATTATATACTAGTATTATTATAATTGAAAAGAAAATATTTTATCTATCACAATAATATTTAGTGATGTAGTTTTTACCAATAATTTAATGAAAACAAAATTTTTTTCTAAAACAATTTATCAATATAAAATGTACATTTAAAAATAGATATAACCCTGTTAAAAAAAGATAATTATTTTATAGTGGTACTGAGTTAAATTTCAGTACAATATTTCTTCCTCAATATAATGGATAGTCTAAGTGAATGATTCTAACATTGGATGATATTTTTTATCTTATAAAATGGTTTACTAGAGAATATGGGATAATCATATTTCATTGGATGTGTATTCTTATAACAAATGTTTTCATTCCATTATACAAATGGCACCTTTTGAGGCATTATTTGGAAAGTGGTGTTGAATGTTGGCCTATTAAGATAAAGTAGGGAAAAGGAAGTTTATGGGACCAATGATGGTAGAGGAAATGGATGAGAAGGTATAGTTGATACAAAAAAATATGGGGATGACTAAGATCATGGAAAAAAGCTATATAGATAATTATAGGAAATATCTTTTTTTGAGGTAGGTGATCATGTTTTTCTTAAATTTCCTCCAAAGAAAAGAGTTAGGCATTTTAATAACAAGTAAAGTTAGACAACTATTCATTGGACCCTATAAAATTCTATAGAAATTTTTATTAGTTTCTTGTATAGTAGATTCCCTTTCGAGTTTAGCCTATATACACAACACATTTAATGTTCTAATGTTAAAGAAATATGTGCTAGATTCATCTCATGTTTTGATCCCTACAGTATTTCAGCTGGAAGAGAATACTTCTTATGCAGAACAAACTTTTCAAATTCATAAATGTGGAGAGAAGGTTTTGTGGGATAGGTAGATTAACTAGTGTATGTTTTTATCTAAAAACCATATAGTTGAAGAATAAAGATGGGTATCTGAAAATTCTATGAGAAAAAGATATCCCCATAAGTTTAGTAACTGAATATAATTGGGCTAAAACAATTTAAAAAGGGACGAATAATCTAAAAACCTAGGTAAAGATATAGTAAATCATTTTCATATTTATTAATATTAATTCAATAATTATATTCATTTTAAAAATATTATTTATTTTTTAAAAATGAAACAATTTTAATTTAACCATTTCCTTAAAATTATTTATTATAAATTTTAATATAAAAAATATAAATTTTTATTTAAAAAAATGATTTCAATTTTTTAAATTGTCATATCAAAAATAACTTAGTGTAAATATTATCGATTCTATGGAAAATATTAGTTTTTGGTAAAGAGTGAAAAATACTGATTTTATTGTAAAAATTATGTCTATTTTCTGTAAACTATGTAATTTAAAAGTCCCATTATATTTTGAAAATGATTTAGGTTAAAATAATAATTATTCAATTATATTTAATCCACTTTATTAGTTTTTAATCATCTTTATTTCGGATTTTATTATAAGATTATTTTTGGGTTTAAAAAACATGTTTATTTGAGAACTGTTTTAAAGTGCATAATATTTATCTAATTTAATTAAATAAAAAACCCCTGATGATATTTTTTTAAATGTATATATCATATACCAATAAATATTAAATTAAATTAACATGATGATTATTACAAGTAAGATAGTTAACAAAACTCATCATTTTCTTGAAAAACAAACTTCTTGAAAACAATTTTGGTCATTACATCCATGGTTATGATTTTAAATTAAACTGCCACATCATTGTATTGAATTTTCTAAAATGTATTGAATATTTATAGTCACAATAATTTATATTATCTAATATAGTTAACATAATTATTTAGGTCACAGTTAATATTGAGAAAAATAAAAATATTTTACCACGATTAAGGTAAAAAAAAATTTACAGGGGGGTTAAACATAAAAGATAGTGTGTAAAATGACAGGGAAACTTTTATAAAATATTTTTAATGGGAATATTTTGACCTTATTATGTATACATATAATTATTCATCTATTTTGGTGTATTTTTCAATATAAAAAATGTGGGTAAACATTTTTCTTTTAAAAAATTATAAGTGTGCCACTCACCTAACATATAAAAGGACACCCATCTTCTCTACTCTTCCCAAAATCAATGAAAAGTTTCCTTGAAAATAACATCCCAAATATATTCCTAAGTAACCTCCTTGAGACCAAGATCCATTGTCTTTATCATAAATCAAACCTAAGAAGGATTTCGTTGATTACCTAAGGAAGTTATTCAAATAAAAGTTACTATGATTAATCGATAATTTTTATTTTATTTATTCTTCCACCAATTTTAGATATTATTAAATTATGATTATATATTAAAAATTTTATCTACCATATAATTATATGTTATTATGTTAATGGTATATCCTAAATCAATATTATCTTCCATAAAATGGGAAACCAAGTCATCATTCGTGCGTACGACGGACTACCGTATCCTGAAATGATGTCATTATTTTTTCATCATTTCCTATAATGAATTCTTATAAAGATTTATTTAAAGTATACATATGATATTTGTAAAATATTTATACTTATTGAATTATTATACCACATATAACTTCTTACATTCCATTTCCTTGGGGATGTGACAACATCGCTTGTTTGTATGGAGAACTGTTGTCTCTTGAGGCAATGTGATTCACTTTTCACTATCACATTACATGGATGGAAATAAGGATAAATTTAATGAAAATACATGTTATATATTAAATAATTATGATATTAATGAAAATAAAATTATTCTTAAAATATAATATCATTTTCTTTCTGACCTTTCCACTCATTGAAAAATGATAACATGATTCATGTGTATGTGTGGACTACCACCTCCATAAGGAAAAGTGATTATTTTCTCATCACCAAATAAAATGGATGATATATATATATATATTTAGAGGAATATATTTTTTATTTAGAATATGATGATAAATTTGGAATGTAAATTAATACCTAACTTATTTCAATTTTGATCATTGAATAATGGAAACTTTACTCATGTGTTTGTATGACCCACCTTCTCCGTGATTGTAATGTAGTTAATTTTACATAAACATAATTAATGATGGTATTTTGAAGTATAATTTACAAATAAAAATGATGATTATTACATTATTATTATTCTAGATATCTTGATAATAACTTCTTTGACCATAGTCAACCTACCAAAGTGATTTTTAACACATAAGCTGAATATCATCAAAACATCTGATGTATAATTAATTGATTATGTAATCACATATAACATTTTAATAAGTGAAATAATAGGAATATTAAATTTAAAATTTTCTTAAGTAATTAAATAATTAACATAACTTTATTATTTAGGAATAAAAAGAATGCATGTGATGAGTAATGCTCAAGGTAAGTGACTTCATCTCAATTTCCTTTCATTGAGGAATATATTGATGTTATGCACCTATATTGTATTATGAGGAGTATATACATCCCCTTTGATATGTCACATCATGAATTTATCTATTTTAGTGATACTTCATGTTTTTTAAATTTATTCTTTCATAAGGCTTTTGATTGAAATGTCTCCAATGTTTTAAGGAACTTGATTTTTAAATAACATCTTTTAAAGTTTCATTAAAACACTTTTTCTTCCATTTCCTTGTTTTATATGATTATATTAATGTAATTATATATAAATGTATGTTTTATAAAGTTCATTTTTTTATTTATTTGAAAGGTTTTCAAAATGAAATTTTTTATGTTCTTTGTATGGAACAATTTGACAAAAATAAATAAGTAATGTTCTATTTTATTATAAACAGAGACATTGAATTTTCCCACTTCCATAATCTTAATTTGTTTTATTTTCATCATTGATAAGATTTAATGTTTTATTCAAATAGAAACCTTTTTCCCTTTTTCTGTGTATTTTGGTATTGAAAATAGTTTTAAATGGAGTGTATAATTTAATATCTGAAGACGTTTTTGATGGATGTGAAGAATATTTTATGATTATAATGTTGAAAATTGAAAAATATTATGTGTTATGATTATTTTATGGTTCATGAAAATTATTTATTAGGATATGTGGTTCTGTTATAAAGCCATAATGGGTGGTTTCATGATAAACCAATGTTAAGTGGTCATAGTATAAACAAAGGATGGGTGGTTACATTATTAACTAATGATGGGTGGGTCAATGATAGTCCTCCAATTCATTGGGTATGAAAGTTGACCGTATAGTTATTCCATTTGTAATATTGTTATGAAAATGGGGTCCCATGATATAACTATATTTTATTTATTCATTTTATAAGTTTTTATGGTAATATTATGATTTAAAAATAGGTATGAAATCAGATTAGTTTTTAAAAGAAAGCATTTACTACTTCCCAGGGGTTAAAAGTATAGGATTGTGAATTTGTTTTTATGCGTTTTTCATGTTTTCAAGGAAACCATTTTGTTTTTTTAATTGTTTTTCATTAAGTTATTTATGGAATGTTTTATAAAAATATTTGGTAAAATAAGGTGATTTATGCATTAATAAAAGGACTATTTTGATCCAAAATATTATTTTGGAAATGATAGTTCTTATAAGTAACCATGGACTTACAAGTTTATTTCTTTTTTATGACTCTTATTGATATTTTTTTTCTCATCCAACATTTTAAAAAAATCATAGGGTTTAATGATGGGTAAGAACAAAGAATAATTCATTTTGAAAGTTATAATGAATTTTCATGAAAAAAACCATGTTTTATTTTAAAATATTAATATTGTGAGAAAAATTGATAATGATTAGAGGTTTACATTATATATATATATATATATATGTGTGTGTGTGTATTTTTTATGTAGGATTTATAACCTATATATCTATAACAATAAACATAAAAGATCATTGGGAAGGTAAGAAAGTGAAATATAGTTTAAAGACACTAAAATATGTAATGATTAAGGTCAGGTCCATATAATATCCCCATGGAAGAATGTCATGAGGATTGGGAAGAAGGGAAACCATAGTCCTAGATACATCAACCCCTTTAATATCCTTGATACCATTGGATATGTGGCCTATCAACTAGCACTAACACATAACCTATCTCATGTACATGTTGTGTTCATTGTATTCTCCTCAAGGAAATACATACCAGACCCCACAAAAGTTCTGAACCCATAAGTTTTACCATTGTAAAATGATAATTAGTATGAGGATCATCTATTAAGGGTCATAGGTACTGGAGAAAAAGTTCGGTGAAATAAGATAACCCACTTGGTCAAAGTATTGTGGCAGAGCAATATGTTTTTGTAGGCAACATGGGAAATAGAAGAGACGATGAAACAAAAGTACCCTCATCAGTTTTAGTGAATGAAATGAAATTTCAACGGAATATTTATGAAAGGGGGTAGAAATTAATATCCCACAAAATTTATAAACAAAATTACCATGAAATAAAAAATTACATATTAAGAAATTTAGTAATAGAACACAAAATCACCTTATTTTATTTTTGCTATTGAAGACCATTATAAAATATAGAAATAACTTTTTTCAAGCTTTAATGACTCTTAATAATCATGACTAATGTTAATATACCAACTGTACAATGGACATTAGGATTATAATATATATATATACACATAATAATGGTTATGATAAATTCTAATATACATAGAAAGAAGAAGTGATGACCCCAACTAGTTGGATCGTACCCTATGAATCCTATTTATTAGGGCTTCTGAGGGAGATTACATCACTAGGATTTTCCCTTGACCATTACCTAGTTGAGATTCAAAAACTAAAACTCAATTGACCCATTTATGGGATAATTTAGTTCTCATCTAGACTATATCACAAAACCTTTTCATCGAACCACCCCAAGAACATACCACCATCAAACACCTTACCATTAGAGTTTACAGTAGTGTAATAAGGGGTTATGTTTCTAGACCCCAGTAGTTTTGAATTTTTATAGTTTTTTACAAAATAATGATTATATTTATCATTTTTTAATTATTAACTTTTATATATATATAGGATTATGAAATTAGTTCTATGAAAAATAGATTTTTATTTGAAGAAACTAAAATTGATTTTTTGGGAATATATAGTTTCAATTAAAACATGATTTTTGATAAAATCATAAATTATTAAAATAAATTTTATTTTCACAAAATTTTATTATTAAATAATATTTCTTCAAATATAAATGTGAAAATAATGTAATAAATTCTCATGTAATTTTTCTAAGGGTCAGAAAGAAGTTTGTGTCACAAAAACTTATTTTCCAGTAAATAAGGATTTGTTATTTAAAATTTTAAATTCTCATATTTAGAAAATAATTTTGGTAAAAAATTATTTTTTGAAGTCAAAACATCAATATTTTTAAATGGGGAATTCGTCATAATTATTTGTGATTGTCAAATTTTTGGTAAAAAATAAAATATGGTATGTAATATGACATCATTATAGTCAAAAAAAGAGGTAATAAATACTATAAAAGTCATCCATGCCAAAAAATTTGTATCACATTTAAAATAATTTGTTTTGAATTTATTTTATTAATTTTACAAACTTTTAATGAATCCTCCAAAATATATTTTATATTTTAAGGTTTTAAAATAAATTTTGTATGATCATGACTCATTTTCACATCATGGATGATATTATTTTAAAGAGTTTATTTCTTAATAAAATAAAATATTTAATATCACTCCTATTTAGTAGAAACCATGGAATGATTTGTGTTTTTATTATATTATCAATTAGAGTCCAAAACATATGTTTAGAAATAAATAATGAATTCTACTCAATTTTTCTATAAATTCCCACCCAATTTCCCAATATTCTTCACTAAAAACCCATTTATCATAATGTGTATCTCAATATCCCTCTATAAATTCTGGAAAGGTTGTTCCAAATATTTTAAGAAGCTACTCCCAATCTTTTAGAAACACCCTATCAAGGTAAGGTATTCTCTACCTCCCCATAATTATTTGAGTACTATCATTGTATTATATATTTTTATTTCTAGTTAATCATGTTTGAAGATGTGTTTACACACCCCTTTACTATCCTTAATATTATAAAGTAATGATAAACCACCATTAACTAACTTTAGACCCTTCTATGAATCATTATGTACACTGGTTATGCTGCTAAAAATATCTCATGATTTTCCATGCCAAACATATGTGTAGTGAATACCCATACCTATTTTAACTCAATGTTATTCACCTAGATGTAACTATCCATAATTTATTGAGTATATCCATATATTTAACACAAACTCCTTAATTATGATTTTAAAATATATGAAATATTTTATTATGTTTTATGATAAATGTGGCACACAAATGCTCATACATGATAATAATGCTATGGGTGGACCTACAATTATATAACCCTCCAATAAATCATGTAATGTTTTTATCTCATTATATATCATGTATGGTTAATAAAATTTAACATTAATAATAGTATGTTATGATTTATCAGGGGTTATCCATGACTTATACTTATGATGTCATGTTTTATGTTATTTCCCTGTTTTTTTGTTAACTTGATGTTATCATTTATTATCATGGTTTTATGATTATGTTTATGTTTTATCACCCCTTTATGTCACCTTTATATACCTCTTGGATCACATGAATTATTTTTACAATGTTATTCTTGGACCATTCCCTTATTTAGATTTATATCTTACCCCTTTTATATGTAATTCCCCAGGTTATCCTCTGAATTATTAGATGATCAATATAAGTTAATGGCATGCTATTTAGTTTTTAAATTATATTATTGTATCCTTGTTTTATGTTATTGTAATATGTATCTATTTTCCCATATAAACTAGTCCAATCAATCATTTGGGTGTTTATTAGGTTTATTTTTATCTAATAAGTCCTAAAAGAAAGTGTATAAATGATATGAGTTGTCATACATTTCATTAGAATCAACCTTCACATTAGTTCATTAACACATAAGGCATATTTTCTCCAATTAAATTTTATTAATTTAAAAACTCATACTATAATTAAGGTCCAATCTTATAACCACTTACACCATTTATAAAACTTAAATGGCCATTATTTTGATTTTCCACTCTTATATATCCAATTTTAGGGTATAAGTCTAAAATGAAGCATCCCATGGGGATCACCTTCAATCAAACATCTAGAGTTGAGTCTAAGGGTATATGATAAAGATATATCATGTTTAATTGTAATAATTTTCTTTATAGGGACAAAAAAATGTGTATACATGAATGAAAATTCATGTAATTTGAAATTTAATTAGGACTATGGGATAATAATAAGGACCACCTACATTATATACCGATCATTTCCCATTTAAAACTATCCTAAAAATCCACCACTTGATCTCATCCAAGACTGATATACAATACTGAAAGCACTCATGACCCTATCTCACATAAAAAAGTTAATATATTAATTGATAATAGTCAACTAATAAATAATTAATAACTTTAATCTAATTATAAAAATAAATCATGTATCCATAAGTATAAATTCACTCACCAGATTCACCAACTGGACATAAATCAAGACCAAACCTCCTCTTGATGTCCATGCCAGGATCATGGTACTAACTCGAAAAAAACAACTATAAAAAATAAACAAAAATATAAGTTGAAATAAATATACTGAGCCAATACCCATTAAAAAATAAACATCACACATACCCCTATCAAAATGAAGGGAAGTGGTGTGTGATCACATTTTTAGGATTCCCACTCGCTAGGTCACACAAAATCCCCATATTCTCGAGACAATTTGACTATCCTCTAGTAGAATTTTCTCCCAAAACACATGTTTAAAAAACCAAGATATTAGATAAGGTGAAAGGGGAGATAAATTAAGTCACATCCTTACCTCAAACATAATAACACTACAAATAAAAGGAGAAAGACACAATGATGGAGGGGGATTTACCATGGGATGAGAGGGACGAAGGGAGGCACAAACATGGCCTACTAGGTTAAGGGAGAGGATAAAAAATGGGAACGAGGATATTAAATCATTAGGGAATTTAAGAAAAATTACACTTTTTATGGGGTGAATGGTTCAATCACATTTTCTTCCAAACAATGTGCCAAAAGTGCATTCAAAACTACTCCGAGATAATCCACACCACATAGTTAGGTGATCGTTTTAGAAATTTTTGCACCAAATTTGAGAAATGTTATAATATTTTACTTCTGACTTCTACATGGTTAGTAAGACCCCTTTTCACGGTTTATCAAACCATACTCCTTTCTTTACCATCCCAAATGGTTTGGGTTCATGAGTAGAACAAACTGAGTACCCTATTTAGATTCCACCAAATCCCAAAAGGCTTAATCATGAATGTCCCCATACAAATATGGGAACCCAAGGCACCTCCTAATCCCCAATTCACACCAAAAAACACCACATTATGAAGTCCAATCATTAAAAAATCAATTTCTATACCTAATATAAATCTTACCTGTCAACTAGAATAAAATTCAAAATAACAATGAATTTGAAATACCCATATAGAACATAATTTATTTAAATATCTGTCCTTATAATGGATCATCCTTAACATTTACCTCCAAATGTTAGAAATATTAAAATAGAACACTTTGAGGTCTCCTACACGATACTTATTCCTAACAACATTGAACTACTATCCTATCACCGGTAATTATAGTCCAAACCACCCAAAACAAACAAACAAAATCAGAAAACTCATAGAAATATGCATCATAATTGAAGTCATTTATAATAAAAGTCAACATGTAAACAAATGTTTAGTGGTATTCATAGGTTTCCAAAATCTCTAAAATAACATCATTCTAAATAAATACACTGGTGTACACCAGTCTATTCCTAATGGTTCCTTTCATTAAACGTATACCCCTAAGGAAACTATGCCCATATTACTTACATAAAAATTTACGTTGACATACCACGCTTATAGCTAATGATCATAATTTACAATAAAAGAACATGATGTTCACTTTCAGTCATACAATAACATACCCAAAATGGTTTTTATGTCCCCATTTCCAACCTCTTACATGAAGACAATATGAAACTCTTCCAGTTGACCTACATTAAAACACTCATCTTCCCCCATAAAAACGTGATCAACACTCTTAAACATGGTTTCTTAAAATCTTATTTCATAAAATGATCATCTTGATACATCCACTGAATTGTCAACTAGACTTCTGAATCAACTATCAAAGTTGAATCCTCAACCAAACATGTTTATCACTGCTTCATACAACGAGAAGCAATGAACCACCAAAACGAAGCACTTAATACTGTTCCAATACTAACTTAAAGCCAACGTCAAGGATTAGGCCCCATACATATCCATAATAAAAACCATACCAAGTAATTAATAGGATTATATCCCACCCCCACATTAGAATCATCCTCACCAGTGAATAACTAAACCATTTTTCGATCACCACAACCCTTGTTCTATCCATCGTTGAACATGAAGGCTATAATAGTCGAGACAGATCATCCCGGCGTGTCACTATAAAAGGTAAACCATCCCCCACTCTTGAATCATAGGAACATTGACTAAGGATTTTTATGAAAAACCAATCAACAATGAAGGACACATCTTTAAAAGACTGGTGGAATACCCCACAATATTCACCTCATCCCCCTTACGAATCCCAAAGTATTAACCCAAATGAGTCTCCTCAAAACCACACATATGATACAATTACCAAACCATGCTTCCACATCCATAAAAATAACAAATGTCTCCCTCGTCGAGTTTTATCGCATATTGTCCATATTTTCATATCCAAATAATCAAAAACATATATTACCCACCTATATAATATCATAAATCTTTTCGACCTCATAAACCTTAAGAATAACTTGCCTGCACCAATGTAACCCTAGATAAGAATTTGAATGAGCCCACCCTTCCAGAAACTAACCCAATGACCGAAAGTAACCACATATGTGTGCTTATCCCAAAATCCTAAGGTATTGAACAATACAAAACCATATAATTGGTAGCACATAACATCCACCAATGTCCTAAGATGACACATCAACCTATGCTCGATGCACCTAAAGGAACTGACAACATGCATGATCGTTCTCACAGGTCACCCTTGAAAATCACAAGTCACCATCTCACTAACATATAGTTATTCTTAAAAATGTATATGGGATCTCCCACCTACCCACACATGAAGCCTTAAAAAAATATACCTCTTAGGATGACACCCACCCATATTCCAAGGTTGCATGACACCTAACACGATAAACACCCCCATATGATCTCATATGAAAAATAGAATCTAACCCACTCATATGTCACGAACAAACCACTAGTGTCTCAAGTAGTCATAGTCATCATTAACCCAAAACATAATAAAATCCACAACTCAAGGATATCACATAACTCAGGCACTCTCATAGCCCCAACCACCCATATATAGGGTCAATACTAACTACCCATTAGCTCCAAAACATTCACATATGTGTTTATAGGGTTTTATTTTTTTAAAAAAATTTCTATTATTTTCCCATTTAAGCTATCCATAATTCTATATCAATGATCGGTTAAATGAAATGTCATGTAAAATTTATAGAGAAAGATTCTTTACAAGTTACACTTTTCATTTTATTTTTCTTTTTTAACATAAAACCCAAAAATTCATGTTGTGATTTTATTTTAACCATTTAATTTATCCAATATTTTTCATATCTAAGGCTTAGTTAAATTAGATTTAAATTATATGTTACATAGTAAAACACTCTTTATGTTTTAATTTGTTTTAAATTTAGTGGAGTCCTCTTAATAAACCAGCCATGAAATCAGATAAAAAGTATTTATTCAATTAGTGGTTTAATTAATTAGACTCCCCTATACACTTATACAAAAACACCATAAAAATAGTTTTTGACACTTTAAATAATTGAACTAGGTTATATTAAAGATGAAAAATCTAAGGAAATCACACACATGAACCCTACATGCCTAATATGATGCATGAATATATTCACACCTTTTAACCATTCAGGTCTAAGATGCAAAATACCATAAATTTATAACCTCATAAATCAAGTACATCCCTCAAGGTGAAATCATATCAACTATAAAATGAAAATCATGAAAAAAAATTATCTCTTGTAAACATGGACTTTCCTCATGTGTGGGGTGGCTAGTTTGATTGAATGAATGGCCCGAATGCCGAAATTTTTAATGATTTTAGATAAGCCCCTTTTTAAGGATAAAGTGGGGAAACCAAGACTTCATAGACATCAAGACATTAACAAAATTCAAAAATTAAGGGGTTGGAATCCGGAACAAGACTATGCAGAAGAACCTCTACCCAGCATCAACATAATTAACGCACGTCTCCACCAAAACATGGTTGATCAGCAAGCAGTCCCGTGCTAAAAGAACTCAGGCACTCCTCCCTAATACCAAATTGTAAAACTCAGACCTAGAATATACTAAAATTGTTCACTAATTCAGAATTCCATAATAACTCAGGAACTCCTCCCGATATTCCGATCACTTTTAATTAGAAAAATAGGTATGTGATGATATAATGTAGAGATTATAACTACATATCAGAATAAGTAAATTACATAACTTAAGAAAATCATATAAAATTTCCAGATAAAAAAGTTGTGAATGAAATAATATCTTGAAAAGGGATGATAATAATTAATATAACCCTGATGTAATTAATGGACCATAGATTAAATATGCTAAATAGTCACACAGTGAGTTCAAACAAAAATCAGACCATCCCAAAATAAATCCAAATACTAGACTGGAAGAAACCCAAAACATTCTTGATTTCATACCTATTCCAAAACCACCATGACCTATCCTAGAAGCCTAATTAAAGACTAAGCATCATGCTTCTTCCCTATTCCATACCTATAAATAGGAAGAATCTTATTAGGTACCCATGTTCAATGGAATCTTGATCAGGGTGTGAGTAAAACTTAGTATGCCACCACCAAAAATGTCTCTAAATATCCATGATAAATAAAATGTTCATGTGAGGTATAATAAAATATAGATTTTGACAACAAAAATAAACAAAAAAAACCCCCATTAACTTAGGATACTCAGTGAGGCTTGGGGTCAAACATACAAACTTTATCCAATGTTGGGGTATCTTTAATCACATCATAATAACTATGCCTCTATAGTCAACCATAAAAAATCCAAAAGCTCATCCTAGAATCCCCCATTATTAAAAAAATATCACAAAAAATCTTTTACTTATCGCATAATTCCCATGGAATCCAATCACTCATGTCTACATTACCTAATATCATGTTCTAAGAAAAATCCCAGTATTCATCACAATATCCCCAATATCTGATATCATGTCAAATCTACAAACCACTCATGTATTTATTTATCATGTACCATATGGAATTGAGGTTCTTATCCAAGAATTTTCGATCATTAACAATCACATGGAATTCGAGGGCTCATCCTGACATTCCAAACTATCAAGCATTGGGAAATTCTATGTAGTAATTCCTATATTGACAATATCAAGTACCATAAACACCCTAAAGAGGTTAATTTTCACATGAATATTATTTTATAATGTTAAATATAAAATTTAAAATTTCAATAATCATTTTCAATTTCACAATTCATCAGATGCCACATTCATCCCATCTCATATTTTACATTTTCTAATACCTCATATAAATTTAAAATTGGTTTCACAATATAATGATTCATAATATAAATTTTATTTTAAATTCCATAAAATCAATTTTATTCATTTCACATATTAATATAAACCATCAAATCATCTCTCTTTACATGTAATGAAAATTTATATTTTTCCAATACCATTATCCATTTAAGGTTATATTATTAAGCTAAGGAATTCCATTTGAATCACCCTATAAACTAGTTGATTAAAACATAAGGAATATTCGTTCCAAATAATGCTTATTTATTTAATTAATAATATTTTGATTATTATTTATTTATATATCCTCTTATATTATTTTTAAAATGTTACATTAGTTTCAATTAAGTTTGGCTTACACTCCTAAAATGCTATTTTATAGGGCTTAAGTTTCGAATAAGGCATCCCATGGGGTTAAAATTGAAAAAAAGATCTTTCATTTTTGTAAGGGAACATCAAAAGGATATTTGATGATTAAGGTTCTATATTTTAATTCTATTTCCACTACATAATGTGATGGGGTGACTAAAAACTCATGCACATTGAAATTTCAGAAAGGCTATAAGATAAACATAGGGACCACCCACCTAACTTTTGAATTCCTTCCCATTTTACTCTAAGAAAACAACCCACTTCTGAAGCTTGTCCAAGACCAATTACCAATGATAGAATCACCTGTGGACCTATATCAAATCAAAAAACAAATATTAGTTAATTTTAATTGAATTATAATTAATTAATAAATTTAAACTTAATGACCAAAATAACCCATGTAGGTATAATAGAACGTTTTCTTTCCAGACATAAAATTTTCCAAACCCTTGAATGACTCACCTGACCATATGTGTCCAAGGAAATGATGGGTGGTGGTGTGTGGTCATAGTCATGAGACACCCTACCACAATGAAGAACAAAAGACTCATCACTATAGGATGATTCCACTATCCTCTTGTGGAATATTCTCACAAAATCCTATATTAAATAACTGTGAAATTAGATACAGAATAATGGTATATTAATTGAGGCATAACCATACCAAAATCTTTATAGTGTCATAGATGGAAGAATAAACGTACAAGGAAGGAGGTAGATTAACCATGGGAGGAGAGGGAGGAAGGGAGGCACATGAGAGGGATGTTGAATCAAATGAGTGGAGAAAAAGAGGGGCGTGGTGTTATAATATAATAAGGGAATTTATATAAAATACATTTAAATAGTTCACAGTTTAGCCACATTATTGTCCAAAAAAGTGTGCCAAACATTCTTTCAGCACTTCCCAATGAAATCCCACATCATAGAAAGGTGAAATTTTGAGGAAAGGTATATTAAAAACCCAGTATATTTTTTGTGGTTTTATTTATCTACTACATATTAGTGAAATTGATCTTTAATACTGAGTGGATATTTACCTCTACAAGTAATAAATGAAACATTTATTGGAAATGTAATATAAAATATGATAATATTGATTAAATGCCACCCTTATCAATGTTACATAGAGAATATCTTATCCATATAATAAGTAATCTTACATACTATCAATTGAGAATCAATTTATGATAAAATTTGGCGATCCAAAACCATGATATAGTGAGACTAATTCATGATTTTTAGTGTGATCAATAGTGATCTGAAAACCATGGTGATTTGGAATTACCAATCTCCATAATTCCACTAAAAATTTAAAAATATAATAATATCCCTGCAATAAACACAGATATTTTTATTTTTGAACATGATAAGGTTATTTAATGCTACGTTTGTACCACATACCAATGACGATGTAACATCCTTAGAAATAATTCATTTATTACCATGATGAAAAATGGAAATTTTCTTCCTTGTTTTATAAATATATTTCTCTTTTAACTATGACTTATTAAATGTGAACTGTAACACACCAGGTAAATAATGAATATGAAATTTTCACATTTATCCATATTTTTGAATAAAATATTAATATTATTTTAAAGGGGACGCTATGCTCGATGGCGTACCCAATACACAACAACGAGTTTCTTGGGATTCTTACGTTGCACTCTAATAATGAAATAACATTATATTAAATGGTAGTTAACGCCTAGCCGTTGTAATGGAAGGAATGAACAGAAATAACTACAAAATGATTATATACTTATGTCAAATATTTTTGCTTTTTAAAATAAATGTTAAAATGTGAATGAATCTAATTTTAAGCGTAAATATTCTAATATTCTTTAAAAGGTCGATTAACCACCTTTTGATGGCGAACCCCTTTTAAATCCATTTTTAACAATTTTATATGTTATATTTGACAAAATAAAATTTCTTTTAGAATTGGGACATCAAAATTTACTTTGTATAAATTTTTGGTATTTTTCCGATAAAGTTCATTTTTTAATGAATAGTGTAAAATGTTGTATTTTAATTCAAAAACTCATTTTAATCTAATTTTTTTATATGATTAGATTATATTTTGAAATTTTTTAATTTTCAATTAGACCATATTTTTACCATTTAATCCAATGGTGGTCATTTGAATTAGTTTCACTTTGAAATTGGACTTAAACTAGTGTCAATCTTTTAATAGATATTGTTTCTTAAAACACACTATTTGTTTTGACAATAGGAATGAATTATTAAATTAACTAATGAAACTTATATATTTTTAATTTTGTAAAATATACATCATTTTTGAATTTGGAATATCAAATATAGCTTAGGGTGAATTTCTGGCATTTTTCTGAAAAACTTCAATTTTTGATGAATAGTGAAACCACTAAGTGGTAGTTTAAAAACTGATTTTTCATTTAAATGAAACTTTACCACTTCTGTGATATGAATTTCAAAAATCTAACATACATGGTCGTCATTAGGATGTAAAATGTGGTTAAATGGGTTTAAAATAATTTTTCTGGTGGATAGTATCTTTTATGTTTTAATCGCAATTAGAGGTAATTAGTGCAATTTAAGGTAAAGATAATGTTATAATAATATTAAATGACCTTGACACTTGTCCTAACCTTATTTTATGAGTCATGGAAGACCAAGACAATCTATGTGTCAACTTGGTGACCCCATGGAGCCACTTTGGTAGGAAAATGACATTAATACCATTTTATTTAAAGTTACAATTAAAATGTCACAAACATGTGTTGTTTTACTAAAAAAATTTTAAATGAGGTTATACAAGACATATTTTTGACTATAAATATTCATTAGAAATATAAAAATATTTCCTATATCATGATAAGTTTTTTTATAATTTTTATACATTAAATAAATTAAATTATTTATGACACCATGATGATGCAGCGATTACCTCATTATTTAACGATTTAAATAAAATAAAAAGATAATGTAAATTCTAAGACCTAAAATTATCAAAAACCTATTGGATGGGTGGATTTAGAAATATTATAACCTTATCCTTGAAATATATAATTTTGGGACCTTTAAAAACCGAAACTCATTTCATAATAATGTAACCTTTTATAACATTCCAAGAGTGCCCCTCCTCTCCTCTTATAAAAGACCCCACCTCTACCACCTTACCCACACCTCTCAAGCCTTTGGCTCAGCCAACCCCTGCCCATTGTGTCTCTCCACATCCCTCTATTACTCATATAATCCTCACTTTGTGCATAATCCTATCCAAGGAAGCCTTTGTGCTCAAATCAAAAATAGTTACCCGATTTAAAGGTAATGTCTTCTCTAGTGTTCTTTTGTTTTATTTTGATTCTCCAACCCCATAAACTATTTTAATTATTTATTTTGTAACAAAACCTGTATAGTCAATATACTAGGATTTTTTTATAAGAATTATTCGAGCTAAACTTTCAAACACCTCCGTCTAATGGTTAAAGAACATACTGTTTCTGTGGATGGTGAATTACTGCCTCACGAAACGATGATTGTTCAATATTCTTTTCACACCTTCAAAGGTAGACATTAAGATGTAACGATATTTATATATGACATATAATATGTTAATGATTTCCTTAAGCTTCTGTATTTTTCATTTATGTCATACCTTTATGGTTTCCATTTTGGGTAAACGCGATATCTTCATTTTAGAAAGTGCGGACTACCGCCCCATCAAAGTGATTTGATTCGTTAATGCCATATGTGGGACGTATAAAGGATGGAATTAATGGTATTACATATTATATCCTACTGGAATTATAATATACCTTTATATAATTATTATTTCATTCCATTTAATACAAAAAAAATAAATGAAAGTAGCGTTCATGCGTACGTACGGTTTACCGTCTCCATGAATGATACCTTTCATTTCTTATCTCCAAATGTTATGTACTAATAAAAGTAGATGTATATAATGGATATATATTAAATATATTACATCTAAATGATGGATATGATTCTATAATTATAATATATATATCTCTCATTTAGTTTTAATGCCATTAATATGACAAAGAAATGAAAGTAGCGTTCAGGCATACGTACGGCCTACCGTCTCCATGAACAGTGCATTTCATTTTTTATCTCCAAATGTTATGGAGTAGTATAAAATGAATATGTACTGGATATATATGATATTTAAATCATTAATACTATTCTGGAGATTATTTACTTATAACTACATGGATAATCATTTTCAAACAAGTTCATTTTTGAATCATGTACCAAACATCGACAAAAATGTCTAATATGAACTGACATTATTAACCAATTATCATAACATTATAATATGTGATATGAACTGAATAATAATATTTAAAAAAGTTCCTTAAGAAATTATAAATTGACCAAAGTTTATTATTCATGAATATAAAGAAACAAACAAGACAATTCGGACTTGAGTTAAGAGATCCTACCTATCCCTTTCTTTTTAAGCACTCTCTTTTATGTAATTTCTTTTAAGCTCGTCTTTATTATGTTTGGGGATGTTATTTTATATTCATATTAATATAATTTTTATATTCATATGATGAGAGACCCTATTTGATCTCATCAATCCATTTTTGGAAGTTTTAAGTGGCGCCGTTAGGCTGCCGAGTTTTTGTAAGGGATTTTTCATCTCACTTTTATTCCCGTGACATTTATGCTACGTTTGCCACCATTTCATTTGAGTGGTGTATGTACTGCCCATTATTATACTCTTTTTGTAGTATAAATTCAATTATGGGTATTTACATCTTCATTGTATGACCCTTATTCCATGGGGTGTATGCTTCGAAAGTTACCCAAGTCGGTAAGGGATCCTTTCACCCTCCTCTTTCTAAAAGACTTCTTTTGTTATGTATTTTGATTCACATACTATTATGTTGGGATATGTTCTTCAATATAATTATTGATGTAAATTTTATTTCCAAGTGATGAGATACCATTTTCTCTCTCATCAACCAATTTTCTGAATTTTAAAGTGACGTCGTTAGGCTGTCAGATTTCTGTAAGGAAACTTCTTAACCCACTTTTAATTGTTTGGGTTAAACCTCTGCTTCTTGATTTTATTATGCCAAGATTATGTGTGGAATCTCTATGTTTTAATTTCCACAAACCTTTTTGTGGATATACTATTTCTACACATAATCATTTCATTGATAAATTCTTACGTCATTTAGACGAAATTGTATGGGAACTCATTACTCAATATCATTTCATTGAGTTAAATATCTATGTCATTGGTTTTGTTTTTACAATATTATGTGTGAATGACCTCTGATTGTTTTACACATAATATCCACTTATATTTTGTGTATTGAAATTTTTCACACATAATCATGTAATTGATTTATCCTTAATCTAAGGATACCGACTTTCTAAGGGACTTCATCTCAATATCCTTTCATTGAGGCATATTTTGTTTTATACACAACTTTCTTTTATATGGTGTATAATCCCCTTTGACTTCTAATTTTATTCGAAAGGAATCATTTCTATACAAAGAGTTTTACTAAACGACAAAAAGTATGTTTCTTTTTAACGTACGTGGTGAAAATGACCTTTTCGCCGCCACAAGTATTATTTGATCTTAGGATTCCTCAACAAGACGTTATATTTTTTAAAAGTAAATAAATACCATATACTCTTTTTGGTGTTGAAAATGGGTTTGATAATGGATTTGTTATGTCTATATATTTAAGTGATATATTGTGCTTGAAATGTGGAAATGTTTTCTTTCCTTTATAATTGTTTTATGTGTTATGATTTCATAATGGTACTTGGACATTTGAAGGGTGGTTACGTGATAAACCAAATGACGGGTGGTGCCATGAACTCCAGGACATGTGGTTACATTATAACCTCCAATTCATTGGGTATGGAATTCGACCAAATGTCTATTCCATTAAGTGATATGTGTGGAAGTCGACCATATGGTTATTCCATTTAAGTATGTTTATGTCCCAAGATACCTTTATATGTTATGTATATGGGTTTTATAGTAATCTTTTGGTTACAAAAGGGTAAGTAATGATATTTTTTTCAGTGAAGAGTTTTTTACTACTTCATAAAGGTGAAAAGTATTACTTTCATAAAGTATTCTTAGTTTACTTGTTGTTTTAAAAAACTAACAGTTTTCCTTCTTTGTGTATCCTTTACTGGGCTTTTTATGCTCATCCCAAGTTTTTGAAATGTTTTCCACAGGACTTAAAGATGAATAGGGCCAAGGATGGGATCAAGGAAAGACATGCTATCTAAAACATGGAACTAGACATGTTTATTTTTAAGAGTTTTTTATTTTATGGAAACTTAGTAGAAGTGTATAGTTTGTAATCTTTTGAGATGTAATAGTTTTGTCCTAATTCTCCAAAACTCTAAACCTGAAAAGATCCTCTATGTGAATTATTCATTTAATTCAATATTAAGTAATGTTTAAGGATGGGTCCTTATAGTTGGTATTAGAGGTCGGTTTAGATAACTTTAGAGGTTAGGGTATTCTCTAAACATAAGTGACATTACCATAATGGCTAGAATTTCAGAAAGAGTCATAGTTTTTAGATAAAGTGAATGAGTAAGTATATGTTAGTGTTTATCTTCCTCATTAGTACATGATAATTTTGTTAATATACTCACACTAACATTTCTGGTTTTAGTAAATGGATGGATCTAGCAGGCACCAAAGCGACAATGGGTTTGAAAGAAAACTATGCTGGTTCTCTGATTAAGAGACTAGATGAAATGGGGGATTCAATGAGGAAACTAGTGGTTGTTCTAAACCAACTATCAAGGAGTCATGATCAACCACTTGAACCTTGGTATGTTCTGTAATGCATCATATATGATATGACCCATTGATGTGGAAGTTCATGTAATAATTATAAAGGTAACCATTAGGGTTTATATGATCCTTAATTTTGAGGTAATTATGGTTTACTGTATGTTATAATGGAAAATGAATGGCATGAGATAAAAATGATGTTAAAATATGTTATGATTATTTTTGAAGATTTTATCTTGTTTTGGGGAATGTTTTAAGAATTATATGGTTTTGGAAAAAGGACAACACGCAGACCGTGTGACAACCCGTCGCGTCGAACAAAGCTGTGGGAATCGAACCCACAACCAAAGTGCGACTGGTATTTATCGTCTACCACTGGACTACGTGATGTCCCTGGTTATTTTGACTAATTTTTTTAGTTAGATGATTTTAGGAATCAATAGTAAGTTTATTTTGGGTTATCTATGGAAATTATTAACCTATCACGGAGGATATGTGATTAGGTTAATTACTTTTTAATATGAGACTTTAAGAGAAACTAATGTTATTTGAAGATAAATGTTAATTTGTACCTTGGAAGACTATGTGATTAAATACTTCAAATATTTGGGTTTCAATATTAGTTTGGTTTACATTGAATAATTTTATGCACAATTGTTTGTCGAATGGTCTTCGTTGAACTTTGGGTTTTGTCAGACAAATTTTGGAGATTAATAATAGATTTTTTTTATAAAGGATTATCCTTTTGTGGATTATATGATCTCATACTAACAATATTTGTTTTGGTTTTTCTCTAAAGACATGGGAAATATATAGTTCTCTTTTGTGGATAAGGTGATTCTATTAAAGTTGATTATATCTCTCTTAATGAAAACAAGTCATCCTAAATACTCATCTTTTGGAGAAAATATGAGTTCGTGTAAGAAATATAGTAAAAGTTTAAATTCAACATGACAAGTAAGTATGTTTCCTTATGTTTTAGTTAAGATCAAAAATAAATTCCTTAATGAAAAGTATCTTAAAAAAATGTTGTACGTTAACTTTTCCTACTAGGGAATCCAATACCATGTAACCCATCACATGGTTGTGATTTTCTGGTGGTTAACTTTCTACTAAACATGTTTTCTATCACTCTCCCTCAGAAGATGACCCTTTGTTTTTTCTTCCATATCCATGTTTTCATACATGTAATCCCAGTATGGGTTAACTCGGGTGATGTTTGTACTTCCCTTTCTTTGTTTTAAAGGGATATTTTAATTTACTCTTTTTCTGATGTGGGGTTTTCAATGAAGTTTCCAAGCCGAATTTTAAAATTGAGAGGATGCAATTCCCAAAAGGGGGGAAGGATGTGACACCCCAGGTAAATAAATAATATGACATTTTCACATTTATCCATATTTCTGAATAAAATATTAATATTATTTTAAAGGGGATTCTACGCTCGATGGCGTACCCAATACGCAACAACGAGTTTCTTGGGAATCTTACGTTGCACTCTAATAATAAAATAACATTATATTAAATGGTAGCTAATGCCTAGCCGTTTTAATGGAGGTAATGAACAAAACTAACTACAAAATGATTATATATGTTTTTCAAATATTTTTACTTTTTAAAATAAATGTTAAAATGTGAATGAAATCAATTTTAAGCATAAATATTCTAATATTATTTAAAAGGTTGATTAACTGCCTTTTGATGGAGAACCCCTTTTAAATAAATTTTTTTGACAGTTTTATATGTTATATTTGACAAAATAATTTTTTTTAGAATCGGGACATAAAAATTTACTTTGTATAAATTTTTGGTATTTTTCCGATAAAGATCATTTTTTTAATGAATAGTGTAAAATGCTGTATTATAATTCAAAACCTCCTTTTAGTCTAATTTATTTATATGATTAGATTATCTTTTGAATTTGTTTTAATGTGGAATCAGACTATATTTTTTCCATTTAATCCAATGGTGGTCATTGGAATTAATTTCACTTTGAAATTGGACTTAAACTAGTGTCAATCTTTTAATAGGTATTGTTTCTTAAAACACGTTATTTGTTTTGACAGCAGTAATGAATTATTAAATTAATTAATGAAACTTAAATATTTTTAATTTTTTAATATATACATAATTTTTTAATTTGGAATATCAAATATAGCTTAGGGTGAATTTTTGTTATTTTTCTGAAAAACATCAATTTTTGATGAATATTGAAACCACTAAGTGGTAGTTTAAAAACTGGTTTTTTATTTAAATGAAACTTTACCACTTATGTGATTTAAATTTCAAAAATCCAACATGCATGGTTGTCATTAGGATGTAAAATGTGGTTCAATGGGTTTAAAATAATTTTTCTGGTGAATAGTAACTTTTAAGTTTCCATCACGATTAGAGGTAATTAATGCAATTTAAGTTATCAATAATGTTATAATAATATGAAATGACCTTAAAACTTGTCCCAAATTTATTGGATGAGTCATGGAAGACCAAGAAAATCCATGGGTCAACTTGGTGACCCCATGGAGCCACTTTGGTAGGAAAATGACATTAATACCTTTTTATTTAAAGTTAAAATTAAATTGTCACAAACATGTGTTTTTTTACTAAAACATTTTTTAAATGGGGTTATACAAGACATATTTTGTACTATAAATATTAATTAGAAAGATAAATAGATTTAATACATCATGATATTTTTTTTATAATTTTTATACATTAAATAAATTAAATTATTTATGACACCATGATGATGCAGTGATTACATCATTATTTAACGATTTAAATAAAATAAATACATAATGTAAAATCTAAGAACTACACTTGTCAAAATCCTATGGAATGGGTGTATTTATAACTCTTGTCACCTTATCTTAGAAATATATAATTTTGGTACCTTTAAAAACCGAAACTCATTTCATAATAAAGTAACTTTTTATAACTTTCCAAGAGTGCCCCTCCTCTCCTCTTATAAAAGGCCCCCACCTCTACCACCTTACACACACCTCTCAAGCCTTTGGCTCGGCCAAAACCTGACCATTTTGTCTCTCCAAATCCCTCTATTACTCCTAGAATCCCCACATTTGGAATAATTCTTTTCCTAGGAAGCCTTTGCGCTCAATTTAATAAGAGTTACCCGATTTAAAGATAATGTCTTCCCTAGTGTTCTTTTGTTTTATTTTGATTCTCCAACCCCCTAAACTCTTTTTATTTATTTATTTTGTAACAAAAACAGTATCTACAATATAAAATTATGTTTTTATAATAAGGATTAGAGATACACTTTCACAAACCTCCGTCTAATGGTTAAAGAACATACTGTTTCTGTGGATGGCGAATTACTGCCTCACGAAACGATGATTGTTCAATATTATTTTAACACCTTCAAAGGTGGACATTAAGATGTCACTATATTTATATATGATATATAATATGTTTATTGTTTCCTTAATCTTTTTTATTTTTCATTTATGGCATACCTTTATGGTTTCCATTATGGGTAGATGCGATATCTTCATTTTAGGAAGTGTGGACTACCGCCCCCTCAAAGTGATTTGATTCCTTAATGCCATATGTAGGACATATAAAGGATGGAATTAATGGTATTACATATGATATCCAACTGGAATTATAATATACCTTTATATCATTATTATTTCATTCCATTGAATAAAAAAAAGAAAAGAAATGAAAGTAGTATTCATGCGTACGTACGGCTTACCGTCTCCATGAATGATACATTTCATTTCTTATCTCCAAATGTTATGTACTATTATAAGTACATATATATAACAGATATATATGTAATATATTAAATCTAAATTATGGATATAATTCTAGATTTATAATATATATATCTCTCATTTAGTTTTGATTCCATTAATATGACAAAGAAATGAAAGTAGCGTTCATGCGTACGTACGACCTACCGTCTCCATGAATGGTGCATTTCATTTTTTATCTAAAAATGTTATGGAGTAGTATAAAATGAATATTTACTGGATATATATGATATTTAAATAATTAATACTATTATGGAGATGATTTACGTATAACTACATGGACAATCATATTCAAACAAGTTCATTTTTGACTCATGTACCAAACATCGACAAAAACGTCTGATATGAACTCACACTATTAACCAATTATTCTAACATTCTGATATGTAATATGAAATAAATAATAAT
The DNA here is from genome assembly GCA_963277665.1 of Viscum album. Lineage (NCBI taxonomy): Eukaryota > Viridiplantae > Streptophyta > Magnoliopsida > Santalales > Viscaceae > Viscum > Viscum album. The sequence goes on from OY728161.1 coordinate 1,882,672,735, forward strand.
ATTTAAAAGATTTCTTTATGAAATTATAAATTGACCAAAGTTTATTATTCAGGAATATAAATAAACAAAAAAGACAACTCAGACTTGAGGTAAGGGATCCTACCTCTCTCTTTCTTTTTAAGCACTATCTTTATGTCATTTATTTTATACTCATATTTAAAATGTTTGGGGATGTTATTTTATATTCCTATTACTTTAATTTTTATGTTCATATGATGAAATACCCTATTTGATCTCATGAATCCATTTTTGGAAGTTTTAAGTGGCACCGTTATGCTGCCGAGTTTTCGTAAGGGATTTTTCATCTCACTTTTATTCCCGTGACATTTATGCTACGTTTTCCACCATTTAATTTGATTGGTGTATGTAATGACCATTATTATACTCTTTTTGTTATATAATATCAATTATGGGTATTTATATCTTCATTATATGACCCTTATTCCATGGGGTGTACGTTTTGAAAGTTACCCAAGTCGGTAAGGGAACCTTTCACCTTCCTATTTCTAAAAGACTTCTTTTGTTATGTATTTTAATTCACATACTATTATGTTGGGATATGTTATTCTATATCATTATTGATGTAAATTTTATTTTCATGTGATGAGATACCATTTTCTCTCTCATCAACTCATTTTCTAAATTTTAAAGTGACGCTGTTTGGCTGTCGGATTTCTGTAAGGGAACTTCTTAACCCACATTAAATTCTTTGGGTTAAACCTCTACTTCTTGATTTTTTTATGCCAAGATTATGTGTGGAATATCTATGTTGTAATTTCCACAAACCTTTGTGTGGATATACTATTTCTACACATAATCATCTCATTGATAAATTCTTACGTCATTTAGATGAACTTGTATGGGAAATCATTACTCAATCTAATTTCATTGAGTTAAATATCTATGTCATTGGTTTTGTTTTCCAAGATTATGTGTGAATGACCTCTGATTGTTTTAAAATTAATATCAACTTATATTTTGTGTATTCATATTTGTCATACATAATCATGTAATGTATTTATCCTTAATCTAAGGATACTGACTTTGTAAGGGACTTCGTCTCAATCTCCTTTCATTGAGGCATATTTTGTTTTATACACAACTTTCTTTTATACGGTGTATAAACCCCTTTGACTTCTACTTTTATTAGAATTAAATCTTTTCTATATGAAGCGTTTTACTAAACTAAAAAAGCATGTTTCTTTTTAACATACGCGGTGAGAATGACCTTTCTGCCACCGCGAGTATTATTTGATCTTTGGATTCCTCAACAAGCCGTTATATTTTTTAAATGTAAATAAATACCATATACTCTTTTTGGTATTGAAAATGGTTTTGATAATGTATTTTTAATGTTAATATATTTAAGTGATATATTGTGCTTGAAATGTGGAAATGTTTTCTTTCCTTTATAATTGTTTTATGTGTTACGGTTTTATAATGGTACTTGGAAATTTGACAGGTGGTTACGTGATAAACCATATGACAGGTTGTTCCATGAATATCATGATGGGTGGTTATGTTATAACATCCAATGCATTGGGTATGGAAGTTGGCCGTATAGCTATTCTATTAAGTGATATGTGTGGAAGTCGACCGTATGGTTATTCCATTTACGTATATTTATGTCCCAAGTTACCTTTATATGTTATGTATATGGGTTTTATGGTAATATTTTGGTTAAAAAAGGGTATGTAGTGATCTTTTATTCAGTGAAGAGTTTTTTACTACTTCATAAAGGTGAAAAGTATTACTTTGATAAAGTATTATTGGTTTACTTGTTGTTTTGAAAAACTAACAGTTTTCCTTCTTTGTGTATCCTTTACTGGGCTTTTTATGCTCATCCCAAGTTTTTGAAATGTTTTCCATAGGACATAAAGATGAATAGGGTCAAGGATGGGATCGAGGAAAGAGATGCTATCTAAAACATGGAACTAGAAAAGTTTCTTTGTAAGTCTTTTTTATTTTATGGAAACTTAGTAGAAGTGTATACTTTGTAATCTTTTGAGATATAATAGTTATATCGTAATTCTCTAAAACTGTAAACCTGAAAAGATCCTCTATGTTAATTAATCATTTAATTAAATATTAAGTAATGTTTAAGACTGGGTCCTTATAATAACCACATATAAACCACATTTTATTTTTAACCCACAATATAATCAAACCCCAAACTGGTTAGTTTTTACCAAAAACCCATTCTCTATAAAAACGAACACTCATTCATGATCAAAACTAAAACCATGAGGATCCCAAAAAATTCATGAATTAGTGAGGACCATAACAAGAAGTATTTTCACCAAAAATACAAAAACTAATATACAAATCCAAAATCCACTCCTAGAATAACTTATTCCATCCAAAAAACATTTAAAAACAATGCAGAGAACCAAAAAAATCCATGCCTCTACATGAAATAAGTCCATTGAATTAATAAATTTGTATAAATGTTAGAATATAATGATGATGTATTTATATTTCATCAACTTCATTATAATGTGTGGCATAAATGTCAATAGAAAATTAGGGTTTACAACAAAACATGTAACATGGATGCAATCCCTTATCTTCTAAGCTAAATTTATGATATTGGAGTTTATCAACCTTGCCAAATTTTAATAGGTAAAATATTATTGAATAATGTTATTGGGAATGATCACTATAGAATAAGAGTTCAAAAACTTATATAAATTATAATAATGTTATATTACTACTCCATAAAAACGAATTATGTAACAAAAATAATAGTAATTTGTGAATATAATAAAACATGTATGTCGGTATTGTATGAAAACTATGAATAATATAATATTATAATATAAATTAGTTTTATGAAATGGTTTTGAATGAACTATACTCCCCAACCAATATTCAAGGTTTTTTTAATGATACATATGTCAAATGGTTGTAATCTCTTAATTTTAAGCAGATCTAAAATACCCATAATTAATTTTAATTTCAAAATTTTAATAATGTCCCACATTATTCAATGATTCAAGATTTAATTATGAATTAATGAATCTAGTCTCAAATATAATCCCAAAATAAAAGACTAATTCCTAAATAAAATCATAATGATAAAGTTAACTTTTCTTTTATAAAGAAGAAACACCATTGTAAAACCTCTGATGTCTATTGACCAACTACACTAAATCTCTATTTATTTTTGTCACTTTCAAAACACAACATAGATGCAAGGTTGGAATCATGTCAGCTCCTATGAATACTTTTAATGGAAAGCTTAATCTTACCTAATAAGACTTCCCAATATACTAATCAATACCCAAATATGTAACATGCATGAGTAATGAAATATGTGTACCTCATAGTTTCTGATGTTAGTGTCGATTACCTAAATCTAATAATATGGTGTTAAGTTAGATATATCATTGTATTTGAATAAATTTTATGAAAATCCTATTAGTCGTTCAAATTTTATCTTTCAATATAAAAAGTGATATAATAAATATCAGTTCTTATTCCCTAAATTTAATTAATATTGTTGTCTTATGGATATTTTATATAATGTAATGTATGTTAATAACTATACTTTAGAATTTATTTATGTTTTTTTTCATAAACACAAGGAAATGATTTGATAATTACACTTTTAATATATATATTTACAAGATATGCTTGATTGATGATCATCATATTAGGTTGTAAAGATATATAAAGATTAGTATGCATAATATCACTTTTATAGAGATAAAACTGATCACTCATGAGATAAAAGTTAGTAAAAATGTATCCAAACTGACTAGATTATAGTACACCCCATGGGTTTCATATACTTATCATAGTTGTTACTCAAATATAAATTTTATATAGATCATTTTTCTGGATGTTATAAAATATGATCTATACTGGTGAGGTTATTTACTTTGATACCTATATAATTTCACTTGAGAATTTGACTTAAAATTATGTTATTGGGTATGATATTTATTAAGGGATGTGATTTATTAATTAATTTTTTATTTTTTACTTTATAATATTATTTATGAAATTATGTCTCCCAATTTTTTAAATGGCCCGATGTCCTTAAATTTTTCTTCATTTTTGATAATCCCCCTATTAAAGGTTGAAGGGGAACCCATACATGACACATAGGCTTTTGTGACATTACATGACCCAAAGGTATTAGAGGAATCAACCCAGAATATGACTACTTATAATGAGCCCTCCCCAGTATCTACATCATGATCATCTCTCCACCTTCACATGGATGTTTGTCTAGCAGTCCTGTACAGAGATGCGTAGGCTCGATGTCAATGGAAATGACAGGCCCTCTTATTATTCCCAATCTTTAACTGTCTTGTGAATAATTAAGTGCATGAAAATTCCATGATAATTACCAATGATGAAATTATATAAGATTTAGATAGCTCTAAAATTGAGAATAAGAGATAAATTATATGGTGTTAACATTATCGATGTACCTTTACCAATCTTGATGTCAAGGATAAATGAAAATTTCTCATAGACATGTGGTGGATTAGATCACACCAAAAACCTCTATAAATTTTGTTTATATGGTGTGTTTTGAGATAACAATATTTTTTTACAATGATGAATGAGATTCATAATTATTTTCAACATTACAGAGGGACTTTGGGGTTTCACCTAAGATAATATTAATTGAGAATTTGGAACAAATATGATCATTCTATGCATAAAAATGGTTATGTTTATAATGAACAAAAATAGGATTTTGGTTTATCATATATGAGATATTTAATTAAATATTATTAATTTTACAAAATAATTAATTTGGGGATTTATTTGTACGATTCATAGGTTCAAATGACACTTATTTAAAGAAGCATAAATAAATATAAATTTATAAAACAAGATTAACCATATGATGTATGTGAAATTATCAAACTTTATAAAATGATGAAACTTTGTGTACAATTCACCAAGAACTATAGTGAACATTTTTATGATCTTTGTAACTACCTAACCTAAGTTTCTCAAATGAAACTCAAATGGGGATGTTGTAAGATCTTTAGAGTGCCTCCCCATTTTTAGAGGCCATTGAATAATGATAAGATATTAAAATAGTTACATAGAGACTATTTACTCAATTATGATTCTCAAAGTTCATGCCTAAATCTATTGAAATTTTTTCATAACCCTTCATTGATGGGGGAAAAGAAAAATTCTATGTATAAGAAATAGTGATATAAGAGGGAACTTATAGTTTAGGATTATATTGTAGTAAAAAATATATATGATTTTTCATCACAAAATAGAGCAGAATGATAAAATGTAAAAAATACATCATCATATAATTAAAAATAACTTCATGGAAAATATACAAAACCACAATTGAAAATAAACTAAATTGGTCTATGGACTAACTCATATAATCATCTGACTGGATCCTCATATCCAATAACCTACTAGAACATAACCACATGTAATGCTCCATGATATACTTATTCCTAGGGTAAAACATTAATGTCTACCCACATACATCTAAATCTATTCCATTTACATGGTTATAGGTTGAGTTCAAAAACCATTTAGGAATCCATAATTACTCCACATAATAAATGATTTTATGATAAAATAAATATTTATGAAATATATATAGGGGTGAAATTTGTTCTTATAAAACACAACCTCCCATAAAAATAACATATAATGCACATATTTGTATAAAAATTGGGTTATCATTTGATAACCAGTCCGTTATGAAATATAAGCTCACATAGCTGGTTTAATTCTAGTAATTCACCTTTCATAATCATAGCACTTGTAATATATATATATATATATATATATATATATATATCACTACACACAATCTTATCGGGTCATCTAGCACTAACCAAGCCATTAAAACCCCTCTATACATACATTAAATCCAAACTGAAAAGAGGAGTCACATCATAACATGAAACCATTTCTAGTAACCATAAAGTGAAATGTCCAGGGGATCTCACTAGCTATCCTGGAAAATTCCATTACTTACTTTATAGTATTTATCCTCTCTCTTGTCGTTTCTCTCTTCATTTGGCTGCATGTTGGGACTCTTGATTATATAGATCATTTACTGGGGTAAATTCCCTAAAGTTAAAGTATTTATGTTTTTTTGAATTATTGGAGTCTAGGTATAGACCTGTAATGGATTTGGGGGATTTATTACTGATTTGGGAGAACGACAGAGTTGTTTCTAGCCTTTTTATTTTTTTCCGGGAAAATACATACTGTGTAATGTCTTTACATGCCATGTATTGGTCTCCATCAGAATCATTGAATTTTTTTCAGGTGTTTTAGGTTTATATTCGATGAATATATAGTATATTCCATGTAATGGAAAAATTAGTTTTTGAATAAAAAGGTAACAGTTATTTTAGTGTACTTGAGTTTCATAGATTACATGACGTGAAAAGGGGTTTCACACTATGTAAGCCCCATGAGTTGGGATTTTAGGGTGTTATATGGCTGATATTTCCTTCATTTGTTTAGCATCTATATTTCCTCTCAACCTAGAGGCCATAATTTATGATTTTGGATACCTCTTCTCCATCTTAAACATTTCATTCAGTGATTGACCATCATTACAATTTCAGTGAGTTTCTATGGGTGAGTAATCCTTTGTGATTATTCATTAATTTTTATCAATGTACTATAATTGTATTGTGTTTATGAATATGTTTATTTTTATAATGATTGTATTGATTCCTTCTAGATCTTTTTTTGTGGTCTTCAATTAGAAATTACCCTTATGTTGGTTGTGGTGCGACGTGCAAGTTTGATGAGGTATGGGTTGTTTCTTTCTCTTCACTAAACCTTTTTCGAAATTATACTGATTCTAAGTTGTTTAGATTGATTCTAGGGCCTCCTTTATTATTTTTTAGTTCATCCTTTTTGGTTTATCTCGTTTCAAGCTTGTATGAACTAATTTTGAGGTAGGTGGTTCCCTCTATATCCTATGATGGATGAACTTTATTGCTTTGGTTTTGATAAATTATTTTGTAAATTAATTGGATTGATTGATTTATTTATTTTTTAATGCATGTAAACGAGTTTTTGATAAAAGATAGCCTTTCCCTTATTTTTATGAAAGAAATGGATATTTCTAAATAATTATGAAATGAATTTCTATTATAGTTTTTAAATTATGGTTTTGATGAAATGGTTTGGAAAATAGAGTACATAATAACCCATTGGTACTTAGGTGGAAGGTGTAGTAATAGACCTCATCCATTATTCATGGGGTTTACTCATGGGGTGATCCTCTACTTCCTAGGACATCTATTATAGGGACTGAGTTGATTTTTCGGTAGGTTCACTTTCTGGAGTATTTTTTTCTCTCGAGATTTAATGCACATATCTAGAATCCTAATTCTCATGATTGTCTATGTTTAGGTATGAATGTCCCAGATTTCCCAATCTATAGTGATCCTTGGTGTGATGTCACATATGTTTTGGATTGTAATGTTTTAGCTTGTACATATATAGTTTGATATGATATGTGATACATACTTTTATTTTATATGTCTTTTTTGATATATGTTTATGAAAACTTTTAAACTCTTTACCAGGATTATTTTGAAAATGTGGGAAAAGTGAAAATTAATTTTTTATCCATGAAGTTGATATAAAAACATAAATTTGTTTTTCATGCATTTTTTTCTTTAAAGTAGATCATATTCATATTATTGTATACATACATGTTATGGGACACCTGGGTGGGATTCTACTAAGCCTATTATCTCACACACTGAAAACCCCTTAAGTGGGGGATAAACCATTGTATGTCATTCTATGTAGGGAGAGGAAATGTTTCACTGTGTAGAGGTGAGATTTTTTTAGATTTATTTGGGTAGATGGTGGTTATAAGGTGGGAGGTTGACCACAAAATCACATGGAGTAGTCATTTTTCCATTTTAGTGGTCCTTTGATGTTGGACTTGTACTTGAAATGTTTCAAATTCTTTTGAGTTATATCTTTTCCTCTATCTTCATTCAATTGTGTAATATATTTATTTCATGCAATATTTCTCTTATATATATATATATATGCCATGTTATTCCTTCAAGTTAGGAAATAGCCTTATCTCTATGTTTTGTTTGATGGCTTAGTTATAGTTTCCATCCCTTTGGATTGAGGAATTCCTTTCAGGTATATGGAAATTCAGGATAGGAACCAATTGTAATGGCTATTCCGATTAGGATTGCCACTATTTTATATCAGAGGAGGTTTTCCTCAAGATTCCTTATCTTGGAATGTTTGGTATCTTGGATATTGGATTATCATGACTTGAGAGGTAGGTTGTGGTGAGTTCCAAGCTATATCTTGTCGTGATGAGACTCAAGTTACCATGAGATTTTGGTATGTGTGTCTCATGTTTTTGTGTTCTTGATCATAATATTAGTTTTTCTTATGATTTCATAGTTTGAATAGATTTTATTATGTTGTCTGATCATTTCTTTTGTTTTTGTGTTAAATAGTATTACGTGGATATGTGCCCCACAGGATCCTCTAGAGGTTGAAATAGATGCTCCTCCTAGGAATCCTTTAATAGATCAAAATCTTATTAGGGATATCATACATGAAGTTCTTGCTATCAATCAGAATATACCTAAATTTCATAACAAAATTTTTGAGGTATCACTCAGAGTAGGAGGATGTTGAGACCAATAATTGGAGTTATTAAATGAGAAACCGCCATCTATTAAAGGTATGAATAATCCTCAAGATCTGGAGAACTGGATTGAAATGAACAGTCAGATCGATTACTTCTTGGATACACTTGAGAGTATCATGGTGATGTGTGTGTTGTTCATAATTGAGGGTCCCAACAAGTGATGTAGGGATTCAATGGTACATAAAGATTATCATGTGGGTTTGGACTTGAAAGGTATAAAAACTATTTTTTCTTCTAGTCATTTCTAGATTCACTGATATAGAAATGTATCTAGAGTTCCACACTTTACTTCAGGAAGAGTGTTTAGTGTCACTATACAACAATTAGTTTACTAAGATGGTTTGTTTTTCCCTAGAGGTAGTAAAGAACGTATATTTGAAAGATAAGAAGTATCTGTAGGTTTTTTTACTAGATATTAGATTTTATCTATTTATGATGAAGATTTTAACCTATGTTGAGACGATAGATAAATTGACGATGTATAAGATGAATATAGAATGAAAATTTGGTTATTTTTTACCTTCTCTTCCACCTAGTGGAATCACCAGTGGTAGATAATTGAAAAAGAGAAAGTGGAAAGATCATCACATGAGTAGTGGGGTGGTTCTTATCCTCAGGCCCCCTATTCACCCTTAGTGACATGTACTGTTTTTCTTCTGACATGATATCTATTTGGAAAGGTAAGACACATATTAAATTATTATCCTGCACCTACAAAGATGTGTAATAGTTCTGGACATTATGATCATCTACAGTGTTTATGTGAGGATATTTCTAGGCCTTCATATGGTACGTGATCATCTTTTTGAAAGACTACTTCATCATAGTCTTATGCTTCAAAGAATATAGGGATCTATCCATAGGAATCTGGAGTGATCCACCTTCACATAGATGATGATCATTCAGTAGTGATATATTTGTGTCCAACAATAGCGAGAGGTTCCATTTTTATTACATCTTCAATCGTAGATTCTTTATTGGATAATGGTGCTTCCTTCTCATTTATATCTAGAAGTTTCTTTTGATATGGTTTAACTTCCATTAGATCTAATTCTTTATTATAGGTTTAATTACAACTCTTGAGAAGAGGAAAGAGCAGTGGTTATAGTGACCTTCTTGTTCACTATCGACTGGTGATGTGGAGTTAGTATAGGATTTACTCATTCTTGATCTGGATCTATTTGACATCAGCATCAAGAAAGATTGTCTTGTTTCTCATCATGTTGAGGTTGATTATTATCATAAAAATGTCTCATTTATTATAACTGATGGGACCTCTTAGGTGATTTAGAGAGAGTGGGGTTTGAGGTCTGTACATGTGGGAGTATACTTCCCAAAGATCATGTGTTTATTTTCCACTGTAGTAGTTGTATCTGGTGACATTTCATCTATTTTTTACCTTCAGATAGTTTTTTGGGATATTCCTAATATTTTTTCGACTGATTTTTCTAGTATTTATTTTGAGATAGAGGTAGAGTTTAAGATAAACATGATTCCAAATATGGAATATATTTTGATAACTTTTTATCATATGGAACCAAAAGAGTTCAAATATCTAAATATTTAGTTGGAAAACCTATTGGTGAAGGGGTTTGTTCACCATAATTTTCCTCATTAGGAATCCCTAGTGCTCTTTTTTAAGAAGGAAGACTACTCACATAGGTTGTGCGTGGATTATTGGAATTTAAACCAATTTATGGTTAATAATACGTATCCTTTTCCTCATACGGATGATTTTTTTGATTAGTTAAAGGGTTAAAAGTGGTTTTCAATGATTTATCTTCCGTTAGGATACCATCAGCTCAGATTTTGAGGTTATAACATACCAAATACCACTTTCAAGAGTAGGTATTTCCATTAAAAATATCTACTGATTTAATTTGGTTTGACTAAATCTCCTACATTTTTTATTTTCTTGATGAATTTTATATTCCAGGAGTATCTCGACAATTTTTTAGTAGTTTTCATTGATGACATTTTTGTTTTTTTTGATATTTTAGTGTGTGAATGAGAACCATTTGAGTTTGGTTATGGAAATCCTAATGAGTCACCATTTATAGGGAAATATTTATAAATTCAATTTCTAGAATCAAGAAGTGGTGTTCTTGTAGAACATTATTTATAATCATGGATTATCATTCAACCCTAAGAAAGTGAAGGATATTTCATCTTGGGAATTGAAATAGAATGTCTTTGAGATTCAAAGTTTCCTTGGTCTTTATAGATATTATTAATGGATCTTCAATGATTTCTCAGTGTTGACACCAACTTTAACAACACTTAATAAGAAAGGGGTGAAATTAACATGGGTTGAAAAGTTTCATTATTCTTTTGACGAGCTAAAAAGACTTCTAATTATAGATTATATTCTCATCTTACTTAAGCCTGGAAATGGGTATTTTATTTTTTTTGATGATTATAAGGCTATTTTGTATTGTGTACTTATGATGAATGATAAAATGGTGTCTTAATACTCTAATTATATTCAAATTCATGAGAGGAATTACCCCACTCATGATTTAGATATTTTAGTGGTTATGCAAGAACTAATGTTTTGGAAGCACTATCTTTTGGAGAGATTCACTACCTTTTATAACTATATGGGTCTAAGTTATATCAGTTCATAGAAGTAAATGAATCTTAGAGATAGGTGGTGGATGGAATACCTTCATACATTTGACACTGATATCTCCAACACCCCAGGGAAGGGGAAAGTCAATGAAAATAATCTTAGTTAGAAAGCATGATCACATGATTTTCTAGAATTGAATTAAGAGTGGAACCTTATGAGTCTCTTTACTTAGTTATACTTGGATTCTTAGGAGGATGTTTCAAGTACAGTTCTGACCAATGTTTAGTTATCATCATTTCTCTTAGAGACTATTTAGTGGAGTTAGCAGTACGATGGTATGATTAGAGGAATTTGAGAAACCCTTTATCATGGGGAGACAGTTTCTAGATGGTCTTTCTCTTCAAATGGTATTATATACTTTGGGAAAAAGTTTTTCATACAATTATCTTTGAGGATATTAGTTTTGATTTATTTTCATATTTTTTAAATGGTAAATTATTACAAGCACTACAGAGATGTATTATGACATGATACAATGATTTTTGTGGCTAGTTATGAAGCATGAAATTTATAATTATGTGTCTCACTATTATACTTACCAATAGTTAAAGGTATAGAATCCAAAATCGTCTAGTTTTTTCAAGACTCTTTCTATAATGTTTTGGAAATGGGATGAGGTATCAATTGACATTGTTATTTAATTACTACAGACCTCTCAAGGGAGGAATGTAGTCTTGGTGGTGATTTATTGGTTGAAAAAGTCATCTCATTTCATTATGATTAGGGAATATACTAAAGTTAATAACATGGGTAAGCTTTATATGTGTGAGATAATGAAGTTACATGTGGTTACTTCCTCCATAATTTAAGAATGGGTTCCCAAGATTACTTCGATGTTCATGAGGAGTATCCAAAAGGTGATGGGAAGTTATTTTAGGATGAGTATAACTTAAAATCCATATATAGATGGTCAGAAAAAGAGTTTGATTCAGATTCTAGAGGATATTACTATCCCTGTGTATTGGATTTTCGTGGACCTTGGCATATCCTTATGCGAATGATCGAGTTTTTTAATAACAATAGTTTTATGTCATTAATAAGGATGGTTCCTTTTTAGGCTTTGTATGGTCACCTTTTCATGTCACCTCTTTGTTGGGAAGAGGTGGGTGAAGCATATTTGGTGGGATTGAGTAATTTTTTGGTGACATTAGTTAGAATTTTGGATACACTTTTGCATCTAGTTATAGCTCAAAATTAAAAAAAAATATGAGGATCAGTGGAATCATCCTTTGGAGTTTTCCATAGGTGACAATGTTTTTTTGAATGTTTCTCCATGATTAAGTCACCATCATGTTTGGAAATATGGAATGTTGGATCTAAGATAAGTTGAACCATTTGATGTCACTAAATGACTTGTTCATGATACGTATCTGTTTTAATTTTTGATTTAGTTGAATGGTATACAAGATGTTTTACACAAATAGAAGATCAGGAAATACCATTTTGATGCCTCTCATGTTCAAAGTTTAGAAGAGATCAAGATGGATCCAGATGTTCATATTGTGGAGTAGCTAATGGTGATCATTGACTCTCAAGAAAAATTCTTCTATGGAAATTAGACTCCATTGTTTAGAGTGTTATGGTGGAACATATCATATTATCATGAGACATGGGATCAAGAATCATTGATGATGGATCAATGGCCCCAACTATTTACCATACATCATTCTTCTACATGAATTCCCTGGGATGGAAATTAAAATGGTGTGGAGATTATGACACCCAATTACTTTCTCGTATTTATCTTATATATTAAAATTTACCCCATTATTTTGTTTTATGTTGGGACTCCCCAGGATAGAGATAATTTTCTAGAAAAAATGACCTAATTTTGGGGGTTTATTTTTGTTTGAAATAATGGAGTTCGGGTATAATCGTGTAATATATTTGTGGGGTTATTCCTGATTTTTAAGAATGAGAATTTTGTTTTTGGACTTTTTACGATCTATAAGGGAATTAACCTCCATGTAATGTGTTAACATGCCATGTATTGGTCACTTGAATGAATCCATGAACTGATACAGGGCGTCAGAAGTTACATGTCGTGAATTTAAATTACATAGCACATATTAGTAAAATTGTTTCTGTAATAAAATTTCAACTGTTTTTCTTCATACATTATTTTCATGTATTACATATTGTGAAAAGGGATTTGACAGCATGTATTCATCATCAGTTGGGCATTGAGGATGCTATACAGATGATGTTTCCATAATTCATTTTATATCCTTCTTCCCTTTTGACCTTATTTCATAGTTCTATAAAACATGTGTTCTAGTTTTAATAATCACTTCTTCTAGGTGGTTTCCATTGTATTTATTTATGTAATCGGAAACATAAAATATTTCATTATCCAAAGGGGACCTGCTTTCCAAAGTTATGTGTTTTTTAAGTTTGAACTTTACAATACTTAGGAACGTACATTGGTTGAGAGGATGGGAGGTCGGACTATCACACCCCTTTGGGGGGAATTATTTTCCACTCTAGGACTCTCTTTTTAATTTTAAGATATTTTCATGAATCCTTATTAATTCACCAGGTATAACATATGTTTCCTTTGAAATTTACAATAACTTATTAACATGAGTAAAATTTTGAATCATTAGTATGCATTCATGGTTCTTCATTAATGGAGATATTCATATGTATTCAAGGTTCTCCATCAATGGTATCCTCTAATATACTCTTTCAAGATTCTTTTAAACTTCATTATGATGATATTGGTTTTCTAAGCCACTCAGCAGGGCACTCTAGATTTTATTGTCATCCAGGGAGATGAAGGCTTGTTTTGATATTGGGATCATAACCATGAAATGGATTACCTACATATCCTTGTGAAGGGAATCAGAACCCTCGTAGTTTGGTGCTGCTTAATGGGACACATCATACCTAATAAGGTCATGTGATAAGGACTTAACCATGCAGTTTAATTTCATGTGATATGTACATCTAATCGATAGGTTCTTAGTCAAGGTTTGGTGTGGGAAGTATGCCGAAACAACCCAATTGATTTGGAAAGGATATGGGTTTACATGTAATATTTGACCCTATTGGAAATATGGCCCAAGGGGGAAAAGGTTTATTTGAAGTGTTGGCACTGCAAGTCAAACGCCGTTTAGTGGAGGTTATTTTTGCGTGTAGCGGTGGTTTAAACCGCCACTATATGGTTTGGAGGCAATTTCTATAAACCTCCGCCTAATACGACATTGCGAATCTATTAGTGGCAGTTATTTCAGTTTCGTGGTGGTTTAAGGAAAGCGTCGTAGCTGCCTCATTTCATGGCTATTTTTTTGAGTTTAGCGGTGGTTTTTTATGAGCCCTTGATATCAGTTTATTCATGGCAGTTATAACTACCGTGAATAAACTCAATTCTAATGGCCGTAAAACCACCACTGAAGTCATGAGAACCACCGCGGAATGAGGTAGCTACAATTCGACTATGTAGCGGTGGTTAAAACTACCGCGAAACGTAATTTGTTTTTGCGTTTCGCGGCGGTTTTCAACGTTTAGCGGCAGTTTAAACCACCGCTAATGTACATTTCGTGTCGGTTTTAACCGCTGCTAAAAGATGACCAGAAAAAAAATTTGCTTCTACTGCACCACTTCACTGAAAGACAAATCCAACCAAAAATACCATATTGTACATACCAACAGACAACAAGATACATCAACCTAGGAAATCAGTATAGAATAAATTAAAAAAAAGTAAACATTGACATGCTATATAAGAATGAACCATATTTTACATACCAAAATACAACAAGAAACATCAACCTAGGAAATCAAAATAGAATAAATTGGAAAAAATATATGATAGAACCACTATAAAACATAGGTCCATTATTTGAATACTCTACAAACACTAATCTATCCAATCCTTCTTGACCCCCCATAATATATATCACTTGAAAATTAAACATTAGATCTACATGTGTGTCGGTGTTCCCATATAGGGAGTGACCGTAAAAAAAAGTTAGATTTACCATGTGTGGGCCTCCTACTTGGTTTAATACCCCAAATAAATGATCACCACACACATCTAATATACCGGCTGTCTTAGAGAATCTCATGTGTTAGCCTCACTAAACACCTTATTGTGCACTTATATGTAACACAAATAATCTTATATAACTTATTTCTTAAAAAAATAATGATACACAAAAACATTATGTTCTATTTGATCATAATTTAAAATAATTATTGAGATACATTACAGTAATCACCTTCTAAACCTGGTAGGACGACTCTAAAATTTATTACATATGTCCTTTCAACACAATTTTAATCTACAATGAATCATGTGACATTAACTTAAAATGAATGCCTTAAATTATATTGTATTTTATTCCTCTTAACTAGGATACAATATATTCCCCTCTGAGGTTCAATCCCAACATCAAGAAACATGATATTATTCTTATGTGATAAGAATATTATGAATCATTTTTACAAAATACCATAGTTAAAGACTCTAGTATTAGATTACTTATATAGTCCTTAATTTTAGATACCCCTCCTAGTATCACAATATCTTATCCACCTTCAAGTTGTATGCCCCAGCCTCTTAGGAATTCATCCATTATCATCATACCAACATATATGATATTGAAAACAATATATGTGCCCTCTAATAGGTGTAATCCAGAACCATAACTTCTCCAAATTAGTCATTTATGACCAAGATGAAACTGAAATGGGGACTAATGATAAATTAAGACACTATATATTTCTAGGTACCTTCCACAAAGTGTTACCCTTCACAGAAAGTTAAGATTCTTGATATATTTCTATTTAAATTGAACATAAATGGTATGATGTATCCCACTAATCATTAATAAACTATGTGTGTTATGATTCTATTTATAGAAATTTATATGATGCTCATCGCATGGGCCTGATCCCAACAATGCAAACACCTATGACCTATTTGTATGGTGAAAAATGAATAATTTCCTAACTATGTGTCCTTAAACAAATGAATCACAAACATGTATTAAATGTATGATTAACCTAAAAATCATATATTTTCATATCTACATAGATTCAGAGAGATCATAGGAATAGGGGTAACTCGTTAAACACTAGTATTTTGATATTATTCATTAAAAAATGATAAATCTATAAGGCAATCCAATAATTCAAATGATTCCACCAAAAGAATATTTGATGATCCCAAAATCTCACACCTTTTACCAATACCTATTTTGAAGAATCTATAGTATGAATGACTAGTGAACACCTTCCATTGTAATTCAGTTCTAAAAGGACATCCATACCAAATATTCATATACATGGAAGCCCATTGGAAGTTCTCATAAAAAAATAGATAACTTAATGTGAATCCATTAACATGGAATTGGATTGATAAACTATGAACTCTTATATATGATGATGTATTGATGGGTTTCTTCATTGTGTTTCCTTTTCAATACCTTCATCACATCATTCAATTAAAATTTAAACACTAAATGCACCAATTATGTTCAATACCAAACACAAGCTGATAGTACCCATAAGTAACACAATGGTGAGGCATGAAAACAATTGTTATGTCATACATATGACTCAATTTCTATGAATATATGTTCTCTATTCCCTAACAGACATTGTATCCTACACTTTTAAAATGAGTGCATGATGGTTCAATCCTTATGTCAGGAATACCATCTAAATGGATCAATCCTAACAATATATGACACTCATGGTAATCTATAGGGAATAATGCCCCATAGGTTGTCCGACTAAAAATATTCTATGGCAACACCATTGGTCCATAATTTCACATCCAACCTTTTTCTATCCTTTCAATAGATCATGAGAACATGTTCTTCTCTTATCATATTGATTTGGATAAATATGTCCACCATAAATTAGAAATCACCTTAGAACTTCATTATGAGTTTCATGTTCACTAAAGTCATTTTTATTAACATGTGACCTTGAGTAGTCAAGAAGATATATAGGGTGTTTTTTCCTATTGTCTATACTCAAGAATCTAAATGTTGATCCCACTAGGGATATCCAACCACTGACACTCAAGAGTATATTTATACCCCTACTAGTTTATACACCCTTGAGTCCCATTATAATATCAAGATAATATACTAGGGATGGTTATAATTCTCTAATATCTAAAAACATCAAAATCTATCCTAAGTGGCCTTTGTGACTATAAAATTACAATGGAAAACATAACCCACATGGGTGGGGGATTTTCTTATCATTTTTTCCTCATGGTCATCTCCAGTATCATTCATCATATGGGATCACACCCAAATTAATGATATCCCTCTTGGAATGTAAATATGTGTTTCCTATTGGTGGTAACACATTAGTATATTTATTCAATGCTAACCCAATTTATGTTGGGAAAAATGATTCTATTGAGTATGAAACAGGTGTAGATGAATCCACTACCCCCTGACCACTAAAAAATAGTAAAACCATATCAAAATAAGAGAACATTACATAGTTCAAATTCAAAATAGTATAACATGTGAAAACCAATATTAAATTTCTATAGGTGAAAAACCCATTATTTATGGTGATTCAGTTGATGTTATAATACCTCATTTATCTAATATTAAATAATAATAGTAGATTCATCAATAAATAAAGGTTGATATGAGATGTCCAACTTGATTAGGATCAGATAAATTGATCCAAATTACCACAACATTAATGTTTTATCTATAGTTACCTTCATGGGGTATATATCTCAATCAATATAAGGAAATTATCCCAATGGTATTTTAGGATGTAGTATCTTTGTAGTTGGTGGATTACTTCACTTATCATATGGATTCCACTGAGCTTTGATGTGAATGAGTACAACCTTACTGGAATTAATATCTGGTGTGTGTGGATTCAAATCCTATACCACCCATATTTGGAACCTCCATCTTATTGATATTCGATATAATGGTGGATCTTTATAAGTATATTATGTGTTTTTAATACCAATGTGTCACAATGTTTGCTTCCCTAGAACAAAGATAGGATTAACTACAAGAGAAACGTCATTTAGCGGCAGTCAATTACCACTCAAAAGGGCCTCCCAGTAAGACAAATTACAAGGGCCTCTCCAAAGTGTTCAAAACACTATCCCCTTGATCACTATGAAATGACCCAATTTGTTCAACACATCAAAAATGGGTTTAACTCCTAGTCATCCAAAATCTAGACTACCAATTAAAACAAAAGGCTAAATGAAATGATTTATACCACACTCAAGAAATCAAGACATAAAAAAGAAACATCAGAAATCAATAAAATGTATAAAAGGAAACATGAGAAATCAAGGAAATTTTAGGACATGAAAATGTTTAGTGGAAACTATGTGCCACAAATGTTACATATACAAACTAACTGTTACCATATTTTTTCAACAAATCAACAATAGAACTACTCACGGTCCAATGATGCATCATCACCCTCGCCACCTTCATCTCCACTTTCTGCTGTCACCTCTAAGAACATTATACTAAAAATTAAATATAGTTGCATATTTATATTAAAACATAAAATCAATGAAAGTTAGAAAACTAAGTGATTTTGATTTGTTGTGATTTACCTGCATACCACCAGTCGATGCACTACCACCGGGGGCATATCTTCTCATATGATGACGTATTTCAATCAACTCTTTCTGTAAAGAAGAAATCTAATCCCCCTGCCGATGAACTGCGTTTCGTAGAGAAACAGTCTCTTTCTGAGCATCTCCGGGTATGAGCTGACTAAAGCCAGGAGCAGATGCAATTTCCATCCCCGGTGGCCTGCTAAATCCTCAGATGGTACGAGTCCCAAACCCATCCCCCACACTCTACCATGATGCTCCTTCCCAAGGACTTTAGCAACTGGGTCATCCTGGGAGACTGAGTAAGACTGCAGAGGATTGGCATCACATAGTTGTATAATTTTTACCTATAAATCAAATATCAATATATATTAACACAATAAAAACTGATAATAAGTTATTATAATAAAAAATTGACTTCATACCCCAACTTCTTTAGCAGGCTCATTAACAAAAGTTCCATCTGATTTCTTGTGAACATCCAACCACAGTTCAATTCAGGATGCTTCATGCCCTAAACTCTGTGACTGAATTAAGAAAAGATAAATCAACAATTCAATATATTAAACAGATAATACTATCTTATAAATATTTATACTAATTAAAAGATTACCAATTTCGTTCAGCTTCTAGAAAATCTCTTTGAGCCCGCAGAGTGAAGGATGACTTGCTTAGCCCGGTTTGATGCATTCTGTCTTGGGAGATCCTAAAATAAATAAAATGCAATTTAATAGTAATTTATTCAATGTCATGTCTTCTTCATATACATGTATAAATGTTAAATGGAGATAATATAATAATATATATTTCAATACCATCCGCTTCTCATCAGGATGTCTATCAACAAAAACATTCCACTGTTCTTTTCGTACCCCACTGGGTAGTTTCTCATACATTTGTTGCACAGTCAACGAAGTATCGTTGACATCACACCACAATATCCTTTTTAAATCTTTCAATTTCTTACATAGATTTTTCAATGTCCACTTCCATGCTATCACATCAACAACTGTAAAGTGGAAGAACATCTGTATACAAAAATTCATTTTGAACATATTAGTAACATGACATTCAATTAAACCATAATATAATAAATTTACCATTATTTGAGAATCAAAAACTTCATTTTTTCTGCTTGGAGGCATATTTCTCCAATCATCATATGAAATTGTAAGGGAAATGGGATTCGCTACTAGCTGACCTAGAATCTGGCCAAGTAACCCCGCGACATCATCCGTAGGGACACCATAAGAATCAAATGACACAACTATCTTTTCGCCGGTCATATTCCAAACATATGTACTTTTTATTTTTTTCTCCATGGTTTCATTTTTTTCATATTAAATGAGAAAACAATTAGTATACACAAAATGCAATAAATTTATTAAATTAAAATTTGTACCAATGATAGTGACACTCCAGTATGCCCGGGATGAACTGGAAGGGGCGTGTCACTACCCACTACTAAGGCTCTTGAAGGGGGAGTTGAAAACTCCATCTGTAATGGGACATCCAAAGATGGTGTGAGTGATTGTGTAGGGGGAGATGGTGTAGGGGTGTAGGCAGCTGATGCCTTATATGTCGTGGGGAGGGAGCCAAATGGATCGTCATCAGTTACAGAACTAGATGAAATAGGGTCCCTCTTCCTCCTTCGAATTCCTGTCATTTAATCAAATAAATTTAAGTTCAGAATATATAATTCAAAAAAAAATTAGCAGAAAAAAAGTTAAAAATGATAATAGATTCCTAGTACTAATAGACAAAATATATATATATATGATATTGAATGACTGCAGAAATGAAACAAGTGGTTGCTGAATAAATAAATAATTGTACATACAATCATTCTCCCCTTCAATCATGTCAGTTTCCTGATCTATTTCTTCATCCACTTCATTCATCCTTGCTAGACTAATATTTTCTATATCATGATGGAAAAATAATTCATCTTCTTGTTGTTGATTAAATTCAATTTCAGAGGTCAAATTTTCCACTTCATCACCCATATCAGACAAATCTCTTTGAAATATGTGAGCAACTACACTCCACCCTTCATCAACAACATCATTCACATAATATAACATTTTTTCTTACGATGCTAAGATATATGGATCATGCAGTTCACGATCACCAACATCCATCAAGTGAGAGAAGTTCACAGAAGTAAATTGAAAGGAATCTCTTTTAAAACCTCTGATAATATTGACCCATTTGCATTTGAATAAAAAAAATGTCTATGGTAGTTTAATTCAATAATATCATGCATATTTCCATAGTATTCCACTTAATAAAATGTAAATATACCACTATTCTGAGTTTTCAAACCCACTTCTCGATCGACTATACAAAATCTAAATCCATTCACATTATAAGCGTCAAACATTCTAACTTTTTTTAGAGGACCTCTTGCAAGAAACTTCAAATATTCTAACACCTCTACTCGAGTATCAGTATTCATGATCTGAAAAAAGAAATATACTTTATTATATTTACAAAATTTATGTGTCAAACTAATATTCATACTTATTACAATATTTATGAACTTACACATCGTGCAAAACAATCTACAAGCTCTTTATTAACATCTTTCGTTATACCATTATCATTTCTTGTTTGGCATCCCATTTGTCTCTTTGTTTGTATCCTCAAATCTTCAATAAATGGATCTACAATTTCACTATTCAGAATCACATATCTATGTGAGTGTAATAATTCCAAATCAGTTAGTGTCATATTTGAGGTCCTCCCAACTGATCAGCCAATAGCTGGAAATATTATGTATTTTTGATGTACTTGAGATTGAGCCGATGTGTCGTCAACACGTCGAACTCGATTAAATATTGTCTCAATATTATCCATGTTTTGAGAACAAAAGGTAAGACACTCCTCAACCAAATATCCTTGAGCAATAGAGACTTCTGGTTGTGCTTTATTTCCCACGTATGACTTCAAATGCCCAAGATATCTGTGAAATAAAATAAACATAATTATGCATTTAATTAAGTACAAAAAATTGTTTAATTAACTGAAAAACATAAAAATAAAGTATCTCTCAATTGGATACATCCATCTATAATGAACGGGGCCTCCAAATTTAGCTTCCTCGACCAAATGCACAGTTAAATGCATCCTTACAGTAAAAAATGACGGTGTAAAGATCATCTCCATTTCACAAAGGGTCAATACAAACCTCTCCTGGAGGTTTTCAAGATGAAATGGATGTAGAAATTTCTCCCACAGTTGTTTGAAAAATGTGTAGAATTGGAGCACAACAGCAGTAATTTTTCAGGTAATAATATACGCAATGCCAATGGTAGTAACTATTGCAACAAAATATGTCAATCATGGATTTTCAATCCATGTGACTTACGATTCTTAAAGTTAACACACCTCGAGATGTTACTTGAATACCCCTCAGATACATTAACATTCTTTAAAATTCTAAGGAATGTATATTTATCCCTATTTCTCATTGCAAAAATTTTCAGAGGATACTTTTCATTCTCATCTGGCCAATGATCGCGTTTTATGTTCATTGCTTGTAAGTCTTTACGAGCATTGAGATAATATTTCAACTTTCCATGCTCATTAAGCAATGTGAAAATAAAATTTTCACAAACATTCTTCTCAATATGCATCACATCAATATTATGCCACAACAAATTAAATTCCCAATATGGAAGTTTGAATAATATACTTTTTTTCTTCCATTGTGGCGTTCCGATTTCACTTGACGATGCACTTCCGACCCGTTTTATGCTATCATTGAAATGATGAACCTTCCCAAATTCCGTTTCAACATTTTCAAGTTGTGTCAATATTTCAGAACCAGTTAACAACTTTGGAGGTGGTCTACGATCAATAGAACCATTAAATTTTGATCTGTTCAGCCGAAATCTATGAGATGCATCGAGAAATCTTCGATGACACAAGAAGCACCATTTTCTATTGTGAGGTAGCCGTTTGGGCTCAAAATAAAATTTAAAAATGGGACAAGCCAAACTCATGTAAGTTTTTGAACAAGATAAATTCCCAGGCCCAGGGAAGTCAATAATGGTCCACATTAAAGAAGCATGAATTTTGGAAATTGTTTTAGAAGAATCATCAAATGTCTCAACACCATTTCTCCATAACTCCTACAATTCGTCAATCAAAGGCTACAAGTATACATCAATATCATTTCCAGGCATTATTTTTTCCAGGAATAATCATAAAAAGGATAAAATTTGTTTGTTGCATACAAATCCATGGAGGCAGATTATAAGGGATCAAAACAACTAACCAAATTCTATAACTGGTACTTAAAGTCCCAAATGGGTTGAATCCATCAGTAGCTAATCCCAATAGAACATTCCAAGGATCAGCTGAGAAATCTAGATGTAATGAATCAAATGTATTCCACGATTGGGAATCTCGTTGATGTCTCATTAACCCATCATTGTTATTATCTATAGAATTACACTTCACGTATTCAGCGGTTTTCTATGACATGAATAATCTTTGCAATCGAGGATTCAAAGGAAAGTAACGTAAAACATTTGCAGGTGTGTTCCGTTTCTCCTTCTCCATGAAATTATGTTAATTCAGACTTCCAACATCACCCTTGTCCTTCCATATAGAAGAAGAACATTTCTTGCAATTCTGTCTACTTGAATCCTCTCCCCAATAAATCATACAATAATTGGGACACACATGTATTTTTGTATAATTAAGACCAATCTTGTTAACAACTTTTTTCATATCATAAAAACATTCTTGGATTTTCGCTTCAGGAAATGCATCACGGATCAATTCCAATATCATGGACATTGCCTTATTTGTAATTCCACATAGACATTTGATATGGTAAAACTTTAGAAAAAATGAAAGCTTTGAATATTTCAAACACCCACTATATAACTATTGATTTCCATCATAAACTAAATCATGAAACACATTTTCCTCAGTGATGTTTTCTCTTACAGTTGGCTCCACCGAAACAAGAGGAGGATACAATGATATGTTACAATATTAATCTACCTATGTTACAGTCTCAAAAACATCACTTGTCATGTTGAAATTTGTAGTACCCTCTTCTGGTTGTTCTGATATGTTTTGATGCTGATAGTGGTGTCTTGCAGTGCCGAATGAATCATTTATGAGGTTTTTCATTTCATTTTCCATTGTCGATGAACTTGGGACCTCATTTTGTGGATTAACATCAATGCTCAATCTTTCAGTAATGTTCGATTCTCCATGCCAAATCCAACACAAATATTGAACAGGGAATTGCTTTAGTATTAAATGTTCATAAACTTCATCTCTCTTCAACCATATTCTAAATTTACATTTAGGTCAGGGACATTTTATTCTCCCTTCAATAGATCTATTAGAAATTGAAAAATCTAAAAACTCATTGAATCCATTAACACACTGAGGTGTGTTCCTCGGTAATGTAATCCAGCTTTTATCCATGTATATCACAATGTGTCTACACAATAATAAAAAAAATTAAAACAAATATTTACTAATAAATAGAGAAAGAGATTCATATATACGATAGTATAAGATTACATAAATATAATCTAATAAAGATGAGCCCCTGAGTTAGATATGAACCCTTTAGTGTTTGGGATAGGGGAAGATTCTTTGGTAAAGAGAAACAGTGTGCTAACAACGTGGTTGGTACTTTACCATGAAAACCAAATCACAATCTTAATTTGGAATAACCCCAACCTAAGATCTCTATAAAGTCTTCATATAAAACTCAAATATCAAATAAATCTATTATAAATAATGTTTAGGGAAAACCTTGTGATGATTAAAAAACTCAACACATTGTTAATTTGGAGTTACAAGAACCACATGAGGGATGGTAGTCTTGAGGCATGATAAGTGGTGGTGTTCAAGGAAATTCATGATGAAATAACTTGGGAGATTAGGTTTTGAGGTTCTACGAACCTTGGGTGGATTGAATTCCTAGACCTATATTTGGTGTATTCACATAGAAAAGAGTGGTGGTGTGACTTGAGGGTGATTTGGATCATATATGTGTTAGGGATCATGAGTGGAGAATTATGGTTAAATGGGATGATCGAGGATCTGACCATTGAGTTGAACTAAGAGTCAGATTCATACATCAGTGTGGGCATTGAACAATTTTCTTATTCACTGAAGTGGCCCAATATTTATGGGGAGATATGATCCATGGGGTGGTTGTGCTAATAAATTACATGTTATTCAACAGAAGGAAGAACCGATTAAATTCAAAAAATTCATGAAATAAGTTATGCAATAATTATTTCAAGTCTCATTTGATATAAAATATGATCAAAACGTGTCATGGATGATCATGAATTAGTAACTGGTGTTAAGAAACCACTTTTTTTCTTCAAAACATGATCTATAAGATTCATGTTGAAGTAAAGTCACTTTTTGAATCTAGAAATAAATAAAAAAGGTATTATTCAAGAATAAACAGAGGTTTCCAAGTCTTAACTAAGAGAATCAATGATGTCATAGTGAATCAGGTTTATAACAAGGGATATCAAGCACCAAATTTAGTAGAATTAGACCACTAATATGAAGAAATATTTAGAGGAAGTAGTTATTCCCTTACTATCATTAGTGTGGTTTCAGTGTTATTGTTAAGTTTTTATTGACATGATAAATCTAATTTTGAAGTTATATTGATATTTTCCAATTTGATTAATGTGGATGATAAAGACACCGCTTACGGTTCTATTCCCTAGGTATCTCACCCCTACCTAAGGGATAAATGTCTGTCAAGGGCCACATTCCCAACTCATAAGGTTTGAGAACCTATCATTATCCATATAGTCCATATTGATTTCTCATCGAGGAAAGGAACCTAAATTGGTTCCATACTAGGTCATTCATACGTTCTCATAGATTATCATACCATAGATGACCATTACCACACCATCCCTTAGCCTCTCCCCTAGACATTTCTTTATGAGAGAATAAATTACCTAAAACAAGACCTTTATAGATATCTTGACCCATAAATACATGATGGACACCCTATTGGGGTTTTAATTTCCCTATAGTTAAGACTCTCACATATATAACATAGCCATCAATGGTTGTATAATTAATGCATCATACTAAAGGGAATTCAATGAACCCAACATGAATCTCTATCCCCATATATCATAAGGTAAATAACTCATGGATCCCATTCATGTCACATACCCACCTACATGAAATTTCAATCCAAACAATAAATTCAAAACCATATCCTATGGTTATATTAGTCATAAACTACCTAGACCATAGATTTACCCACTTAAGAAATATCATTCCGTCCTCATCAAAGCCATCTCTAGGAACCAACACCATCTCAATCCCCTAACTCATAAAATTACAACATATATTATAAAGCAATAATAATTAATTAAGAGAATTAATCCATATTAATCCAATTACTCATTCTTTAGGGACATCTCATCAATTATGTATCCTCACTATATGTTCAAGTAATGGGGTATGAATCACTCTTGGAACACCTCTGAGCTCATTTCTAATCAAAACCAAAATATATGTAGTCAATCCATTAAATGAATTCATCCAAATTTGATGATAAACCAAAATAAATTATTGTAATGACTCAACAATAATGAAACTACAAAAAACCTTATATATTTTTCCTCCGCAAGATTCCTCTAACCATTACACATAAAAAATCCACCATAACAGGATGATCCCACCGACAGCAGGGGAGGGGAGCATACCTAGGGTATGAACTTGACGAGGTCGGGGGAGAATCAAGCGTCGCGGTTTTTGGGGGGAGATGTGGGGTCATCAGTGACCGGTGACGAGGTCACCGACGACAGGGGAGGGCAGCGGAGGGGACCAGAGCTAGGGTTCGCGATCATCGGGGTGAGAATCCTTACAGGGTCGTGGGGAGAGAGCGTTGGCTCGGGTGGGGGGGGGGGAATTGTCTCCAATGTAAAAAACTAAATGGGTTTCGTGACGGTTTTTAAAAAACCACTTCTAAATCATTTTAATGAAAGGTTTAGAGGTGGTTTGGAAAATCTCCGCAACAAAACCACTTCTAAAGGCGTTTTATGATGTAGTGTGGCTTTGAACCTGAAGAAGGATTTCTATGTATCTTATGTAGATGGCAATCAATGAAAAAATAGTTTGATAAATATCATAGAATATTTTATTACATTGAGAGAAATGGGTATGGTTTGACTTCCTAAAAAGGATGCCTTGATGATCAAGGGGTTTAATTTGGGGATTATTTCTAAGGAGGATGCCCATAATAATGGAATTGGGGTTGGATTTCTCAAGAGGATCAGTGATCTCAGTCCTTGAGAAGCATTCCTACGTATCCCAATTATGGTGCGAATCAGATTTGTCATAGTTCATTCAAACATGAGTGTTTGTGAACATGTTGTAATCATCACGAATATCTAATCCCATGTAAGTCATGCTTGGTTTGAGAAACAATATGATGTGAAATAGTCAACAATGTCACATGCACTTTTCCTCCCCTTCTAGTGGAAGAGGGAACACCTATGGCAGTGAGAGTGGACAAGGACTGAGTTAACCCCATAAGAGGGTGAGGCAATGAACCTTCCCTCTATTCACTTTACATTAGACAAGGATCCAATGAATGGAAGAAGGGATGATGGTTAGGGGGATTACACCAGGATGGTTTCCCATGGTGACAAAGCTAAATGGGATAGCGAAAGGGTAACAAAAGTCCCTATACCCATCTCACCTATGGTCTTTGGCACCAAAGAAGAGAGGAAGATCAATGATGCTACCTCATAAAAGAAAAGATAGGGGCTTACTCTAAGATGGTTTCAATAAAATTTATCCATATAGGGGAGGGAGACTTTTATTTAGTTCAAAGGAAAAGTAGGTGTGAATCATACCTTCCCAACAAAAATAAAATAGGTTCCAGGTCATATCTTTGAGAAAGGAGAGGCCAATCCCCAAACCCTCCTCCAAACCAGGAACTTCCCAACACTATTCCTAGGAGAAAGGACCATGTGACTATGGATATACAAACCCACAGAAACTACAAGAATCCTAACTTCCTTATAAAACAAATGTGGGAAATGTAACACCCCAAGATTTCATAGTATGTTATTTCTTCAAAATAATTCAATAACTTGTACTACACGCAACACCGAGTTCAATAACACCTTGACTTACAAAAAAAAGGCCATTAAAAGAGGTCATGAATAGTATTAACTAAATTTTAAACTTTATATAATCCTTATAATTTTAGAATCCATATTATGAGTTTCTTAGTCATAATGCAAGAACAGATTCATTTTCAGTATTTCACTTTTATCAACTTTTAATAGTGAAACCCTTTTAAATAAAATATTTTAAACTTTTTGACTAAATGGGGACATCAAAAATTTAAAATGAAACATCCCAAGCTTCCACGGTACGCTAGCGTGTGTTGTACGCAACACCGAGTTCTAACACACCGTAACCAATTAAACTAGCCGTTGTGAATAGTAATACCTAATTTTTGAAATCATATATATTTTATATTTCAAAATGGACTTCATTTTTGGATTCGGAATATCGAAATTAGCCTAGGGTGAAATTTTGGTACATTTCAGATAACTTTCATATTTTGATGAATAGTGAAAATTTCTAAATTTTAATTAAAAACAACTTTTTTAATCAAAATAATTAATAGTGATAAATTATGAATTTGAGTGGTTTTAAAGTATATTTAGAATATATTTTTACCATTCAATTTAATGTTTATCATTGGACATAATTTTACAATTAAACCGAACATAAACAAGTGTCAATCTTTTGATAGTTATTATCTCTTAAAAACACGCTTTTTGTTTTGACAGCGGGAATTAATTTTAAATTAATTTCTGCCACTTCTGTGTTTTGAATTTAGGAAAATGGATTCCATATTTGGAATCAGGATGTTCAAATTGTGTAAATAGGTAACTTTTATTTCTAGACATTTTGAATAATTACTGCGGTAAATATTTTATTTACCATGGTTAAAGGGTAAATCCGGTAAATAAGGGTTAAAAAAATAATATTATAATAAGAAAAAATTACCCTAAAACGTGTCCTAACCTTATTGGTGGACACATACCCGACCATGGGCATCCTTGGGTCAATTTGGGGACCCCTTGGAGCCACTTGTATGTGGTAGGGACACATTATATTAATAAAGTTAAAATAAAAATAAAAATGGCATAAGCTTACATCTTTTAGAAGAACAATTTTTACATAGGGTTATACATGTTGGATTTTCGATTATAAATATTCATTAGAAATATAAAAAGATTTCCTACATAATTATATTTTATTTATAATTTTTATACATTAACTAATTTATTTTATTTATGACACAATGATGATGCAGTAATTACTAAAATAGTGAAAAATTAAAATAATTGATCTTATAAATACCCAAATAATTATAATATGAAACTTTTAATGAATTAAAATAATTTTATATGATAATATGATATATTAGGATTGATTTAATTGACTTTGTTTGAAGTAATCAATCTGTTAGGAGTTTCACAAAAATCAACTATTGAATAGTGTCAAAATTGACATAAAAGAGTTCTTAAAACAAATATTATATTATTAATTGATATTAAATTCCCAAAAATCTATGGTTCGGCCAAGAGACTTATATTATGATAGGTTCCTCATTAATGGACCACTTGGGGGTCGCTTGGATGTATATAGTAAGTTTATTAACCATATTATATAAAAATACAATGAGACATTGTAAAAGTGAAACTAATTAACTTAGAGTTAATACTTAAAGATAAGGTTAATATAAGTACCCAAACCTGTCTAAATTCTATTGGTTGAGTGGTTTGCAACCTATCCACACCTTAACCTTTTAATAATCAACTTTGGAGCCATTAGAAACCAAATATGAATTTATTATAAATTAATATTTCTAGCTTTTCCAAAAGTGCCCCTCACCCCTCTTATAAAAGGGCACTCCTCCTTCTCTTTTCCTCACACCTCTCAAGCCACTTGGCTCGTCCAAACTCTGCCCAACTAAGCTCCCCACATCCCTCTCCTCCTCCTTGAAGCTTCCCCTTAGGCAGAAAGCATTTCAAGAAGTCCTTTGGTTCCAACCAAAGTGAGTTACCTAAATTTAAGGTAACGATTTCTCTTAAATTATTTTCATTTATTTTGCTTCTCCAACCCCCAAACTCTTTTTATTTCCTTTCTTTTTTAACAACACCAGTATCCAAAATATACTAGGATGTTGTTATAAGAAGGATTCAAACTACACATACACACAACTCCATCTAATGGATGATGAACATAATGTTTCTGTGGATGGCAAACTAACGCCTCACGAAACGATGATTGTTCAAATACATCTTACCACCTCTCATGGTGGCCATTATGATGGCACTGTAATTAAATATGATATTAATGATATATATTTTATATATAAGCTTCTGTAATTCCATTTTATTTCATACCATTATTCGTTTCATGTTGTATATACATACGATAATTTCATTTGAGGAAGTGCGAACTACCGCCCCCTTAAAATGATATGACTCGTTCATACCACACATGGAACGTATAAAGGATGGTGTTAATGAAATTAAGTAAAATATATAAAATATTATATTATACTGGAATAGTAATATACCTATGTATCATTTGGATTTGATTCTTTTAAAATAAAAATTAAATGGAAGTAGCGTTCGTGCGTACGTACGGACTACCGTCTCCACGAACGCGATAAGATTCATTCTCCATCATATCCATTCAAGTCTTATTCTCATTTTGGGGTTAAAAATAATGTTAATATCATTCTGATTATGAATAAGATATAATCTATCCATTACAAACATGTCTTACGTAACCTAACATTTAAGAAGAACGAATCGATTATCACCCGAAACGACGATAATACTAAGATATTATTAATAAAGCAATATTAAAAGATCATATATGATATCATATTAATGTATATGATTCTTGTATAATTTAATAACAATTATTTCACCATTATACAGGAGGTTAACCTACCCCAACAAAGGAAAAGTACAAGGTAAGGGTTATTTCACAATCTCTTCTTTATCCGAGGTTGTTTATACGTAATAATCTACTGGGATCTCGTTATCATCCACATCCATGTTTCTTCAAAATGTATTTCAAAACATTTTTACTATTTACAAGAATATGGGTTAAAGTCATTTATACCCTTGTTTGACTTTTTATAAGAGGTTTATAAAGGAATCTTTCCGTCGTTTTCAAAACAAGGTCCTTTTTAACCTTTTCGACAGAATTGAGGTAAGAATGTTTTTTTAACTTATACGGCGGGTGCGGTTATTTTCCGCCGTTATAAAATCGTCGATTCTTTCCATACAAGCTTATAAGAATATTTTCAAAGAGAATGTTTTATTTTATATGGATCTTAAATGATTTCAAAATAAAAGGAGATACTTCTTTAAAAAGAATTTTGATTTCATCTATGTCAACATCCTTTGATGGATTTTAAGATTATTCAAAGTTGATTTATTATGATACAAAACTTCTATATTGTATTGAAGGTTTTGTGATATGTTTGACTGTGGATGTGCTATTTTTATACCATTCATAGTTTATGGTGAAATTATTGACATTTCGTATGCTAGTTTTAATACGAATGTTTATGTTATGTTTAAACCTTTTCATATGGGAATGCATTGGACTTAATAAGTGACGGGTGAAGCCCGCTATAGCTCCTCGATGCATCGGTAGGTCTCATGAGACAAACTAGTGTCTTGGCACAAGGCCTTGACAAAATCTTATTTGTAGTCTTGGCACGAGGCCTTGGCTATGTGGTTATGATAGTCTGGCATTATGCATTCCAACATTATGAAAGTGGTTATTGATATTGCATGTGATTATTCGATTAGTAGAATATCCATGTGAACAAGTAAATGGCATTATTTCATTTTACTTTTGCCATACTATGTTGAAGTTCAATTTTAAAAGGCTTTTGTTTTAGTAATTCATTGCCTTAAATGTTTATGCTTATTTTGAATGTTCCGCTATATTGTTATCCTTACTGGGCATTTGAGCTCACCCCTTTTTTATGTTTTATTTTTCCCAGGTAGTGAAGAAGTAAATTATGATTGACTTGCAGGGATATTATGGGTTTATAGTGTGGACGTTGGAAACATTATGTTGTTGTAGTAGTTTTTCATTTTATGATGTAATGTAAAACTTATGAATATATCTAGTCTTTCCAAGGCTACTAAACTAATCGGTCTTTCGGGATTTGATCTTTCTTTTGATCATGCCAATGTTATGTAATAATGCACCGACTCTGGGTAGCTGGGGTCGGGGCGTTACAGGAAACCTCTGATTGGGGATGTACAAACCCAAATAGGAGACACACTAATGTGCCTTTCCCAAAGGTTTGATATGTTAGGAGGTTTTGGTGGAGGCCCCAATAGAATCCCTTTGAGACCAGGGAGCCATGGAAGTAGAATCCTTGCCATGAATGGCTTTTTAGAAAGGATTGATGGATTGTAGACTGAAGAGAGTAAGTGAATCAAAGAGGGGTGATCAAGTTGGTAACTGAACGATAGTATGGGTGTGCATGTTGACTTGGGTGACCTGATATTCACTTAATAGATGAACAACATATATGGTAATACATGGGTGAGACATGGCTCAAGACATCAAGAGTATTCACATGTGGTCCCAGAAGTGGGGTGGTCATGTTTTTATGAAAGGACTTGGCAGTGTGTAATTATTTTTGATTTGGGGTGGTTGGGAAATTTAGGTGTTCAAGTGTTATGGTTTTCAAACACTAAAAGGACTTATGTCCAATGATCCTCCCATAAATCCTCTTCTCAAGGTGTTGAAGAACTAAATTGAATGTTTCAGAAGACTGGGGCGAAGTACTAGGGAGAACAGAGAATCAATTCATCTTTGGGGAAATTCATCCATACAAATGAAGACCCCAAAGGTCTATTTTTAGGGATAAAGAGGACCTTGGGGGAATGAAGTTTTTTTATGCAAGTAGGCTGCACAACATTTTGGGGCATGTAGGTAGGTTTCATGTCGATGCCCATTTGGTCTAACTAAGGTGACCAAAAACTCATGCTTTTGAAAACCTTGATTGTCTTAATGTATTTTCCCCTTTCCTTTCTAAGGTATTTCCATTTGTCATTTTTTAGACTCTTTGACAGAATGAAGTGTCAAAAAAAGACCCCCCTTAGAATTGGATCCAGAATGAATAGAGGATCCTATACTAAGGTAAAGTAAATGAAGGGGAAAGAAAAGAGTATTGGGTCATGAAAGTGTTATGCGCGTTGTGAAATAGTCATGAAAGATGGTATCATACAAGAATATGGAACACATGGTGACATGTATCACCTATATATAACAACTTTAATTCCATGAAAATTCTTTTCACTTCTAGAATTTCAGCTCTCAACGCACATGATCTTTCTCACTCATATGCTTCTGTTTAGTTTCACTTCTTCTGTATTCTTTTTAGTTTCACACTATATGTAGGGAGCCATACTTTTCCACTAACTTATATTTTCACTTCATGTTTATACACTCTCACCTTAATGCCTTTGCCAATTTTTTGTAATGATACACCAAAAATGAACTTACTTAAAAGACGATTTCTGCCCTTTTTGTGGGTTCAATGACTCCTAAAAGCATTGGAACTGTTGATGAGCTTTCTAGCAACAGGTTTGATGACATGATTAATGTTTTTGGTCCTAATTACATTGAAGTTTGCAACACCACCCTTCTGAACTGATAAAAATATTTGAAGAAGTATCATTTCAACTTTACCTAAAGCACCTATCTTCCTTTGTATAGTTATGGCCATTTACAAGATGCCAATATTCCAAATCAAATGAACTATGTCCAACATTCTTGGTTTTAGTATTATAACAACTTTTCATTGGCCAATGTTTCTGTTGGGGGCTCATTTTCTGATGCTGGGACAATAGGGAATTCTCATATCATGCATCATAGCCCGTGTGCTCCAGATTTGAAAGCACACATACCCGAGCTACAACCACCCTATTATTCATCCATCTTTCGGGATTCCTAGATGGATTAGTCCAAGGGTTGGAAGAAAATTTGGGATTTCTGCATAGGAGGAGGTGTAAAACCCATGTGGATGTGGGAATAATGGGTTTTTAAGACCTGTTCAGAATTTATAGAGAATTTGAAAGGCATCCAGATTTATGAGACCGTCTAGGTTTGGAAAACATATGTGTAAATTTGTGATGATTTCGTGCCAGAATTATTAATCTGATGGATTCTAGAGACTAACTCCTTCAATTTAACTCATGGATAGGTAGAAAACAACATATGGGATGTTTATAAGATTCAGGAGCTCCAATCCTTAGATACATGTGATATGAGATTATTCCTCCCAAGGTGACATAGAAAGACTCGGAGAAGCCACCATCTTTAGTTCGTGAATTGATTGAAGTATTTGACAATCTCAAGAACACGACCACCATGAAATATCTCCTTAAGAGAGATATTCATCCCGAGGAATGGATGGAAATATTTTTGATATAGAAGAAGTAAAAGGGTCCCACTTACACCCATCTGACTAGGTGTCCAAGGGAAGAGAAGAGAGGTACTACTGAGACCTTCTGACTAACATTAGAGAAAGTAGAATTTGAAAAATTGGGATATGAAGCCAACCCAAAAAGTTCTGCAAATACACATCTAGTAGGTTTCTTGGCCATGTGGTTCAGTGTGTATTTTTTACTAATCCGAGACACCAAAGGAGGTGTAAGTCCAAGATCCTTTGTAATTGCGACCAAGCAAGTGGAGAAAAGGATGATAGGGTTGGATACTCCTGTTTTAGAAAAGATTCATAGAAGTTTGTTGCACATTAACTAATAGAAGTATACCTTTAGAATAGTAGGACCATTCCAGGTGTTGTGGGGATGGATCACTACTCACTTCAGAACTTATGTTGTACAAAGTGGGGTACATGTTTTTGGAAGTCCTTTCCGACCATATGTTCAGGTTTTTTATGGTATTTCACCCTTTTCTCTGAAAACTTATGACATCAAGGATAGATTGAGTATGCGTAAGGATTTCCATTTATTTCCTTAAGTAATTCCACATGTAGGGAGATTTATTGATGATGTGATGATGAGTTTGGAGTTGAGGTCATATATGATAGCTTATAGAGATGGTGTGTTGGCCAGAAAAATCGATAGAGAAATCATATGTGAGGCCAATGATCTTTATAGATATTCACATCAATTCAAATGTCTGTAATAGAATAATGCATCCCATTCTATTCATGTTGGATTCAAGCAACAACCAATGGTTTCCTGACCACTATGGTTGTGGACATATGCAGAGAGGACGTGGTGAATTTTTAATTTACCTACCGCTGATGCAGTAAGAAGATTGAATATTTGGTATGTTGAAAACTAGGTTGCATCTTAGCCTGAAGGGGTATTGAATCATGTCATCACACGAGTGGGGGTGAAGAGATGTAGTAGGATAGAGACCCTTCACTTGGAAGGTAACTCTTCATCATCAGGGGATGACTCATGAGAATTATAGGGTGGAGGTGATGATTATAAGGACTCGACCTTAATACATTACATAATATTGAATTAAATGAATAATTCACATTGAGGATCTTTTCAGGTTTAGAGTTTTTGATAATTAGGACATAAATATTACATCTCAAAAGATTACAAGGTAGACACTTCTACATAGTTTCCATTTTTTTCATAAGATAAAAACTCTTGAAAAAAAGAGTAATGTCTAGTTCCATGTTTTAGACAGCATGAATTTTCCTTGATCCAACCCTTGACCCTATTCGTCTTTAAGTCATGTGAAAACATTTCAAAACATGGGATGAGCATAAAAATCCGAGTAAGGGTTATAAAACAAACAATGAAAACATTTGTTCATAAGTACATACAAAACATGAAATATTTTACTTACCTCATAAAATCATAAGATTTATAAAAATCATAAATCATAAAGGTAACTTGTAGAATCCATATCATAATTACATTGTAGCTATCACATCTAGATAGGGACTTACATTGGAATACCCATCATAGTATATTCCCAAAAATATCTTAGGAGAAACATACACGTTTACCTCCGTCACGTTATCCAATGCATTGGAGAGCTATATCGGGCTCACCCGCCTTAGGTTTATCACAGAACCATCCGTATACCTAAATAATTCCCAAGAACCATAACATGATCATAACACATAACATAAGTATAAAGGAAAGATAACATTTCCACATTGTAATAATAAAATATCATTTCAATATATTGAAATAATAAATACATTCAAAAAATCATTTTCAATACCAAAATATGTAAAAAGAGTATGTGGTATTTATTTTTCCTTTTAAAAACATTCCAGCTTGTTAAGGTAGCCAAAGATCAAATAATACTCGCTGTGTCGGAAAGGTCGTTGTCACTGCTTACGTAAAAAACATTCCTTTTTTTATTTTAGTAAAATGATTCATATAAAAAGATTCCTTTTGAATGATATGAATATTCAAATGTGTTTAGACATCATATAAAATAAAATCGTGTATTAAAATACAATACGCCTCAAAGAAAGGAGATTGAGATGAAGTCTCTTACCTCCTGTCCGACTCGACTCAGTCGTTCTTTAATCTCCTGAATAATAAAATAAAGTTAATATATACTTTATTAAGAACCTTTTTCAAGTTTATTATTCCTTTTATATCACTTATTACCATGTTATAAACATTATATAATCATTTATGTTAATAACATCCATTTTGTCGATATTTGGTACTTGAGTCATAAATGAACACCTTATATTTACAAGTTGTCCATGTGGTCAATAGTTCATTATATACAAAATGACATTAATTGTTTAGAAAACATATATATCATATATATATCCAGTATATACAAGTATTTATAATAGTACATAACATTTGGAGGTAAGAAATGAAATGCACCGTTCATGGAGATGGCAAGCCGTACGTACGCATGAACACTACTTTAATTTATATTTCTTATTTTAATGGAATTAAAACATAATGATACAATGGTGTATTATAATTCCAGTACAATATCATATATAATATCATTAACTCTATACTTTATACATCCCACATAAGGCATTAACGAATCAAATCACATTGAGGGGGCGGTAGTCCGCACTTCCTCAAATGAGATTATCGTATTTACCCACTATGGAAACCATATAGGCGTGCTATAAATGGAAAATACAGAAGCATAATGAAAACATAAAAATAATATATATCATATATAAATAAAGTGCTATCATAATGGCCACCATGAGAGGCCGTAGGAGATAATCGAACAATCATCGTTTCGCGAGGCGTTAGTTTTCCATCCACAGAAACATTATGTTCTTTACCCATTAGATGGTGGTGTGTGTAAGTGTAGTTCGAATAATTATCATAACAAAATTATAGTATATTTAGGATACTGGTGTTGTTATAGAATAAAGGAATAAATGGAGTTTAAGGGTTTGAGATGTAAAATAAAAGGAACCAATTTAAGAGAAACTGTTACCTTTAATTTGGGTAACTCCCTTTGGTTTGCACCAAAGGACTTCTTGAAGTGCATTCTGCCTAATGTAAGGATTCGAGGTGGAGGAGAGGGATGTAGGGATATTAATTGGGCAGAGTTTGGATGAGAAATATGGGTTGAGAGGTGTGTGGAATTTGTTAGAAATGGTCTCCTTTCACAAGGGGGAGGAGGGCCTCATTAGGAAATTGTGAAAACATTATTTTATTATATAATGATATTCGGTTTATAATGGTCCAAAAATCATTACTGTAGAATATAAGATGACTCATAGTCGAAATAAAATCTTCCCATAGTAATTGGACAGGTTTCGGATAATATTTTAATCACTATAATGTAATTTATTTAAATGATTTATTAATGAGGTAAACACCGCATCATTATTGTGTCATAAATAATTTAAATTATTTGATGTCTAAAAATTATAAAAAAAATACCATGATGTAGGAAATATTTTTATCTTTACAATGAATATTTATATTCAAAAATATATTTTATATAACACCATATAACAATTAATTTACTAAAAGATATTTTCTTTTGTCATTTTTGCCTTTACCTTAAGTTAATAAATCTTAATTGTCATTATCACTCTCAAGTGGCTCAATGGGGTCCCAAAATAGACCCAAAGATGCCCATGGTCATAAATGACTCATAGAATAAGGTTTGGATAAGTTTTAAAGTAATTTTGAGTTATTATAATATTCTTTTAACCTTGAATTACCCTATTTACCTTTAACCGCGGTAAATAAAAGTCAAAAGTTACTATTCACCAAAAATTATTTTTACCTTAATGAACCACATTTGTAAAGACCCGTAAAATTCAAGGGAAATTTTTTCTTAATTTTCTTTGGAATTTTACAAGAGCGCGGTTTTTGACGGCACCTGATTCCGAGGCCCGGTGTGCCCGGAATCAATTTCCGAAGTTTGGCTCGGGTACGTTCAGTGAACGAACGAGCGAGTTTTCCTAACTTTTGATCCGGTGCTCGGAATTAAAATCCGAGGGAACCGATGAACTCGCGGCGCCGATATTTTCTTAAGGAGACCTTTTCCGAGGTTGCGTTTATTTCGGGATGAGAGTTAGTTTTTGGGAGTTTATAATAAGTTAAATAAAAATTGTGGATTACAAATTTTTATTTAAACTTGTTAGTTAACTTCTCTCAAAGGAAGTTAGGGGTGGGAACCACACCCACATAACCTCCTTTGAGAGGATTAAGTGTGGTGGGGCCCACACGAACTCTAAACTTTTCATCTTCTCCCAAACTCCCTTAACCCCTCTTTAAATGACATGACAATTGTTATTTAATTTTGGAGTTATCCTTTTTGAATTTCAAACCTTTGAAATTCATTTGTTAAGTTTGTGAATAAAATAAGTCTCAATCTGATTTTATTTGGTTAGTTTTTGTTTAGACATATTGAGAGCTTTTGAGAGCTTTTCCTTCTTCTTCAAGCTATGACGAAGAACGCTCAAGCTTTGACGAAGAACGCTCAAGCTCCGACGAAGAACGCCACTCCTCCCTTCTTCGTCTTCCGTGTCAACGAGAGGGAACGCCGCTTCCTCCTCGGACTCCCTTCGTCGACATAAGAAGATTCGCCAACGACGTACCTCTTCGGACGTACCTCTTCGTCATCGGATTTGACGAACGTTTATTGTGATGCCCGACCCCCGCGACGTTGTCTTCCGCGGGTCGTTGACAATCTTCGAACTTGAACCCAAGGTAGGGGTTGTTGTTGTTGTTTATTTATTTATCCTTGTTCGTGGTTCGAGCATGACTAACGTGAGGATTATAAATTTGTGTTATTGTTTAACGTGAGGGGGCCGGACCGCATGAACACGGCCGAACCCCCTCCATCGTTCTTGTTGATTTATCTTGCGGGTGGAAACAAGGTGGCGTGGTGCCGTCGCACCACGCGGATAATCGTATGATTATATTGCGCGGCGCCGTGGAAGAATCATCATGAACGCGACGCCGTCGCGCTGCGTCAAGGGGAATAAAAGGCGCGGCGGAGGGGCGCGGTGCCATCGCACCGCGCCGGACGACGAACACCGCGGCCGGTACCGGGCCGCGGCGAGACGGGAAGACCGGCGGCAGCCGCGCCGCCGGTGCCGGAGATCAAGAAGGGCCGCGGCCCTACGGCCGCGGCGGAGCAGCCAGGGGCGGCCGGCCTCGCCGGCCGCCGGAGTTCAGATGAGCCACGGCGATGGCCGCGGGGGAGAGTGGGAAGGCGGCCGGCAGTGCCGGCCGCCGGTTCGGTTAAAAGGTGGGACCCGCGGGTCCCGTGTGTTTATTAAAAACGGCCGGCAAAAGCCGGCCGAGATCCGAAAAAGGGGGGGGGGTTCACCCCCCGCGTGCGGCGCATGCGCGGCACCCTGGCCGCGCCGCCGCTGGCCGGGTCCAGCGGGCCGGGTCAGTCCGACCCGGTTCGGGTCAACCCGGTACGGGTCGATCCGGTTCGGGCCGACCCATGGGGGGTCGGGCCGGGTCGGCCCGGACCCGGACCCCCTGTTTTCGAGACTGTTTCGGTCTTTTGGCCATAACATGAGCCACAGACCTCCGATTGACGAACCGTCTGCGGCAACACGATCCTTGGATCGAGACGGTCGTTTCGGTATATCGCACTCAAGGTTTCGGAATAGTTTGAGTTCGGCCGGGTTGGTTCGTTCACGAAACCAACCGGGCCTTCGGAGCGGAAACGCTCATATCTTGAGCTACGGACGTCCGATTGACGTGCTGTCAGGTTTGTTGTGTTCCTCTTAGTGAGAAGGTTCTTTTGGCATACTCCACCCGAGGTTTGGATGCAGGTGGAGTACGGTCATGTTGGTTTTGCCTTAAAAACCAACCGGGCCCCGGGGACGAAAATGCCAATAACTCTCAGACCGGGCGTCCGATCGACGCGCCGTCTGTTGCGTTGAGTTCCTGTTGACGATACTGAACTTTTGGATACATCAACTCTGGACTTTGTGACAGTTGATGTATCAGCCTCTCGGCTCGTGGAGCGGACCCTCCGAACGAGCTTGCTGTGTGCGGGAACCCTAGTGCTTGCTGCGACTGTTACTATGACTACTACTGCTACTACTGCTACTGTGACTGCGACGACGACAGTACAGAGATCCTGTGTGGATTCGACGACGACGACTTCAGCACTCAGCGATCCTACGTGGATCAGTGCTACAGGTCCTGTGTGGGCCCGATCCTGTGTGGGTCCGATCCTGTGTGGGTCTTTGCGCTCAGCGGTCCTGTGTGAACCAGCGCCTACAGGTCCTACGTGGGCCCGATCCTGTGTGGGTCTTTTGCGGGGGTTAGTTACCTATCGATCCTTCGTGGGTCCGACGACTTAGATGGATCAAAGATCATCTTTATCGTCCTTTGAAGATGTATACCTGTGTGAGCTGAATCCTGTTGTTTTCCTGTGTGGATTGTGTTGTGCTATCCTGTATGGATTTCGTTTTTCTTTCCTGTGTGGAATACGTTTACTTTCCTGTGTGGACTGAGTTGTACTTGGGCTCGGAGGTTGGAGCGTATTTGAAATTGATGACTTAAGGTATATGTATGGTCATATACCTAAGCAGTTTCGGTTGTTACTTCGTGATTGTACCTTTCTTCATGGTTTATCCTTTGTGGATTTGAGAGACCTTCAGGGGTCTCGGGGTCCCTACTGAGTAGCTTATACTCACCCCTACACGGGCTTTTCCCGCACTACGTTGTGTTGGTTGCAGACGACGGACAGTGTTGATCTTTGCTGAGGCTTGCAGAGTAGGACGGTACCTGGAGGTGGACCACTGGACGGGACGTGCTCGGAGCGGACGGCGGGACCCGTGGAGCAGTGGAGCTAACTGTACCCACCCTTCAGGTGGGATTTCCAGTGGACAACTTGGTGTAGCGGCTTTTACTTTTCAGTTGTTGTTTTCCCTTTCGAGTTGTACTTTACTTTCAGTTTGGGTTTGTATACTGGCCCATTTACTTTTCCGCACTTTCAGTTGTACTCTGCTTTTGCTTAGTGTTTACTTTCCGCTTGCTTACTCTGTGGTGTTTGTTTACTTTACAAAGGCAATGCCTTACCTTTTTACCGGGATTTACGCCTTGGTGCTAGTCGCCAGCCCCTGGCCTATGGAAGGCGGGCTTGGGGTAGTCACGGCACGGACCCCGAGGGCGGGTCGTGACAAATTGGTATCAGAGGAATTCGGTTCTACAGCGAACTATGATCTTTTCTATGTGAAGCAATAATGTTTAGCGTATTGAGTGTGGTTATCAGTCCAGGGAGTCCAGTGTTGGTGTGGCGGCCGACGTATCCGTACACCATGACCCTGACTTCTGATTTCCGACTTAATGCACGAAAACATTGATTGCGTGTGTGTTTCGAAGTTTTCATTGTGATTACTTATATCAGCTCACCAGGTATACTGTTCTGACCGTGGCGCACCTGTTTCCTTTTCAGGATGGCCCCACGACGGCAGCCAGCTAGGGTTCCGAGAGTCGAGCGTGACGACAGCCCACCGAGCGACGAGGCCTCGGTGCAGGGCCCTTTGTCAGCAGTGGCACCGGCGGTAGCTCTACCCGCCGAGCCCCCGATTCTTCCAGCACCAGCCGCTGACGATGCACGTCGCCTCAGCGCACTGCATGAGTTTCAGCGCCATCGACCACCCTGGTTTCGCGGGGAGACGGATCCCCAGGCAGCTGAGGACTGGCTGGAGGCAGTGGTACGTGTGTTTAGGCTAGTGAGGATACCAGCAGACCTCATGGTGATCCTCGCTGCGAGCCTACTACATGCAGCAGCAGGACGATGGTGGAGCTTGATGCTCCAGGTGCACGATGAGGCATCTCTACTTTGGACGGACTTTGAGAGCCTCTTCCGCCCGGAGTTCGTCCCAGCCACCCTTCGTGCGGTACGTATCCAGGAGCTTCTTCAGCTGCGGCAGGGCAGCATGACGGTCGCTCAGTACTCGGCGAGATTTACTGATCTCTCGCGCTACTCGACCGACATGGTACGGGACCCATTCTTCCGGGCCCGGACCTTCGAGCAGGGTTTGAGACACGAGATCAGGGCATCGCTGATCTACCTCAGCATACCGACTCAGACTGGAGTACTGGAGCGGGCCCTTCTGATCGAGAGCTTCCTTGCCGAGTCTACACCAGCGCAGCGACCCACCGCAGGGCGGCACGTGGCAGAGTCATCTGCAGCAGGCAGTCGACGGATGACTCAGGGGTCCAGACAGACCAGACCTTCGGGCAGACGACCTCAGGGCACTGGCTCAGCAGTGCAGGGCACACAGCGAGGAGC
Organism: Viscum album; assembly: GCA_963277665.1. NCBI lineage: Eukaryota > Viridiplantae > Streptophyta > Magnoliopsida > Santalales > Viscaceae > Viscum > Viscum album. The sequence goes on from OY728161.1 coordinate 1,882,715,443, forward strand.
CAGTCTTTCGAGAGGAAGACAGTGCTACTCGTGCGGCGGGCAGGGCCACATGCCTCGTGACTGCGCGACCCGCCGTGCCGAGGAGCAGCAGTCAGTTGAGGGACCACCGAGGCAGAGGCAGAGGGTCGACCGTGGCGGTCCGCAGGGAGGAGGCGGACGAGGAAGAGGAGATGGACGAGTAGCCGGTGGTGGGCGACGCTTTGAGGCTCTGCCACCACCACCACCAGTAGGTCCACCCCGACCACAGGGAGCTGGCGGGCAGAGACAGGCACAACTCCAGGCAGCAGAGGCCTACAACCACGGCGCACCCGAGATGATTCGAGGTACTATCTGTGTCTATTCCACCCTTGCTGCAGTTCTTATAGACACAGGAGCGAGTCACTCTTTCATAGTCGTTGCCCTTGTTCGGAGCTCGGAGATTCCGACAGAGCCGTTGGCTCGATCCTTACGGCTAGAGACTCCTACGGGAGAAGACTCGACGATTACGCACTGGTGCCGGCAGTGTGAGCTTACTCTAGGAGGCGAGAGCTTCGGCTGGGATCTTCTTGTAGCAGCGTCGAGGCCTTACGACGTCATCTTGGGCATGGATTGACTATCTACAGTCCATGCACAGATTGACTGTTTTAGGCGCAAGGTGCGATGTGTACGCACCGAAGGGAGCAGGTTCACCTTCACCGGCGATAAGGGAGCCTTAGCAGCACAGGATGGACTTCCGCGGAGGAGAGGACAACCCATTACTCATCATTTGTCTAGCCTCATCCTTGGAATAGTTGACGTGCGGAGTTCTGGTTTTCCTGTAGTGGTGGATCAGTTTGCGGACGTTTTTCCTGACGACGTACCAGGGCTACCTCCTCGCAGAGAGGTAGAATTTTATATTGACTTGTACCCCGGGACAGCCCCGATAGCCACTCCAGCATATCAGATGGCCCCCGCCGAGCTTCGAGAGCTACGGGTACAGTTGGAGGACTTGCAGGGCAAGGGGTTCATCTGACCCAGTGTTTCACCCTGGGCTTCCCCGATATTAATTGCCAAGAAGGCGGACATGAGCTTGCGACTTTGTGTTGACTATCGTCGCCTGAACTAGGTGACAGTGAGGAACAAGTATCCACTACCGAGGATTGATGATCTCTTTGATCAGCTCAAGGGAGCACGGTGGTTCTCGAAGATAGATCTCAGGTCAGGCTATCATCAGCTCAGAGTCAGAGATGAGGATGTGCAGAAGACAGCCTTCAGATGTCAGTATGGCCACTATGAGTTCTTGGTTATGCCTTTCGGTGTAACCAATGCTCCAGCAGTGTTCATGGCTCTCATGAACAGGATCTTTCACCCATACCTCGATCGGTTTGTCGTGGTCTTCATCGACGACATTCTGATTTACTCTACGACTGAGGAGGAGCACGCCTATCACTTGCGAGTTGTACTAGACACACTCCGAGAGCACCATCTTTATGGTAAGCTCTCGAAGTGCCAGTTCTGGATACGTGAGTTCCACTTCTTGGGACACGTTATATCTAAGGCGGGAGTTGCAGTGGATCCCGCGAAGATTGAGGCTGTGTTAGCTTGGGAGCCACCCAAGAGCGTGACTGAGGTTCGGAGTTTCTTGGGACTAGCTGGATACTATCGGAGATTCGTGCCAGACTTCTCTAGAGTTGCGACATCACTCACAGCTTTGATGAAGAAGGGGTAACCCTTCTTGTGGTCAGACAGATGTCAGCAGAGCTTCCAGGAGCTGAGACAGAGATTGACTAGCGCACATATCTTGAGGTTGCCCGAGGAGGGAGTAGGGTACGTAGTCTACTGCGATGCATCAGAGACCGGACTCGGATGTGTTCTGATGCAGGAGCGGGCAGTGATCGCCTATGGATCACGTCAGTTGAGGACGCATGAGCAGAACTACGCTACCCATGACCTGGAGTTAGCAGCAGTGGTCTTCGCTCTGAAGACATGGCGACACTACCTGATGGGCGAGCGCTTTACAGTCTTTTCTGATCATCAGAGCCTCAGGTATATCTTCTCGCAGAAGGACCTGAAACTGAGACAACGGCGATGGCTCGAGTTCCTCCAAGACTATGACTTTGAGATAGTCTATACTCCTGGGAAGGGGAACGTAGTAGCCGATTCCCTTAGCAGGAGGACGGGCATTCAGCTACTTGAGGAGGCGACGGAGCAGCTAGCCTCTTTGCAGATATCCTTCGTGGATAGAGATGGAGCAGCCTTCCTTCAGTCGCTCACAGTCACTCCTCCACTACTGCAGCGAGTCAGGGAGGCACATCGTGGGGACGCTGACTATGAGACACGACGTGCACAGATATCCTCGGGACATGCACCTGATGGTTTCTCCCTTGGAGCAGAGCACGACATCCTTTTCAGAGGACGTACCATGGTACCAGTCGCTTTGCGAGAGGAAGTGCTGAGAGAGTTTCACACTTCTCCTTTGGCGGTACATCCTGGAGTGGCGAAGATGTACCAGGACCTCAGACGACAGTACTGGTGGCCGGGCATGAAGAAGGCAGTAGCAGAGTTCGTTTCTCGATGCCTCACCTGCCAGCAGGTGAAGGCAGAGCATCAGGTACCAGCAGGCTTGGTACAGCCCTTGGAGGTTCCGGAGTGGAAGTGGGACGGCATATCTATGGACTTCGTGACTGGACTTCCACAAACTTCCAGAGGTCACGACTCCATCTGGGTGATTGTTGACCGACTCACCAAGTCGGCACACTTCTTACCCATTAGAGAGCAGGGCTCAGTGGAGAGTTTGGGACGTCTCTACATTCAGGAGATTTTGCGGCTCCACGGTGTGCCATCATATATCGTCTCCGATCGAGATGATCGCTTTACTTCCTGGCTTTGGAAGGGGTTACAGGAGGCGTTCGGGACGCAGCTACGTCTGAGCACAGCCTTTCACCCTCAGACGGATGGTCAGACGGAGAGGACCATTCAGACTCTCGAGGACATGCTCCGCGCATGTGTCCTCGACTTTGGTCGTAGCTGGGAGGACCACCTACCCTTGGTGGAGTTTGGGTACAACAACAGATACCACTCCACCATCGGAATGGCACCGTATGAGGCATTGTACGGCCGACCTTGTAGATCTCCTTTGTGCTGGACAGACCCTGGGGAGTCAGCACTTGTGGGACCGGAGATGGTCCAGGCCACGACAGAGAAGGTCCAGGTCATCCAAGAGAGGATGAGGACAACTCAGAGCCGGAAGAAGTCATATGATGACAGGAGGCGGAGGCCACTAGAGTTCGAGGATGGCGACCACGTCTTCTTGCGGGTCTCACCTCGACGTGGTATTCAGAGATTTGGCCGAGGCGGCAAGTTATCTCCGCGCTTCATCGGACCCTTCCAGGTCCTCAGCAGGGTTGGCGAGGTGGCTTATCGCCTGGCTCTGCCACCTCAGTTGCACCGGGTGCACGACGTCTTCCACGTATCCCAGCTGAGGAGATACGTGCACGACCCGACACACATCATTGACCATGGGGAGCTTGACGTTGACGATGGGGCGACTTTTACGGAGGTCCCGGTGGAGATAAAGGATCGACAGGAGCGGGTCCTGCGTGCGCGATCGATTCCTCTTGTGCGCATCAGATGGCAGCACGGGAATCTCCAGGAGAGCACATGGGAGCGGCAGGCTCAGATGCGTGCTCAGTACCCTCATTTGTTTCCCTAGTTTTTGATGTATCTTTACGGGGACGTAAAGCCCTGAGGTGGGAGTAATGTAAAGACCCGTAAAATTCAAGGGAATTTTTTTCTTAATTTTCTTTGGAATTTTACAAGAGCGCGGTTTCTGACGGCACCTGATTCCGAGGCCTGGTGTGCCCAGAATCAATTTCCGAAGTTTGGCTCGGGTACGTTCAGTGAACGAACGAGCGGGTTTTCCTAACTTTTGATCCGGTGCTCGGAATTGAAATCCGAGGGCACTGATGAACTCGCAACGCCGATATTCGCTTAAGGATAACTTTTCCGAGGTTGTGTTTATTTCGGGATGAGAGTTAGTTTTTGGGAGTTTAGAATAAGTTAAATAAAAATTGTGGATTACAAATTTTTATTTAAACTTGTTAGTTAACTTCTCTCAAAGGAAGTTAGGGGTGGGACCCACACCCACATAACCTCCCATGAGAGGATTAAGTGTGGTGGGGCCCACACGAACTCTAAACTTTTCATCTTCTCCCAAACTCCCTTAACCCCTCTTTAAATGACATGACAATTGTTATTTAATTTTGGAGTTATCCTTTTTGAATTTCAAACCTTTGAAATTCATTTGTTAAGTTTGTGAATAAAATAAGTCTCAATCTTATTTTATTTGGTTAGTTTTTGTTTAGACATCTTGAGAGCTTTTGAGAGCTTTTCCTTCTTCTTCAAGCTTTGACGAAGAACGCTCAAGCTCCGACGAAGAACGCCACTCCTCTCTTCTTCGTCTTCCGTGTCAACGAGAGGGAACGCCGCTTCCTCCTCGGACTCCCTTCGTTGACATAAGATGATTCGCCAACGACGTACCTCTTCATCATCGGATTTGACGAACGTTTACCGTGACGCCCTACCTCCGCGACGTTGTCTTCCGCGGGTCGTTGACAATCTTCGAACTTGAACCCAAGGTAGGGGTTGTTGTTGTTGTTTATTTATTTATCCTTGTTTGTGGTTCTAGCATGACTAACGTGAGGATTATAAATTTGTGTTATTGTTTAACGTGAGGGGGCCGGACCGCATGAAAACGGCCGAACCCCCTCCATCGTTCTTGTTGATTTATCTTGGGGGTGGAAACAAGGTGGCGTGGTGCCGTCGCACCACGCGGATAATCGTACGATTATATTGCGCGGCGTCGTCGCACCGCGCCGTGGAAGAATCATCAAGAACACGACGCCGTCGCGCCGCGTCAAGGGGAATCAAAGGCGTGGTGGAGGGGCGCGGTGCTGTCGCACCGCGGCCGGTACCGGGCCGCGGCGAGACGGGAAGACCGGCGGCAGCCGAGCCGCCGGCGCCGGAGATCAAGAAGGGTCGCGGCCCTACGGCCGCGGCGGAGCAGCCAGGGGCGGCCGGCCTCACCGGCCGCCGGAGTTCAGATGAGCCGCGACTATGGCCGCGGCGGAGAGGGGGAAGGCGGCCGGCTGTGCGGCCCGCCGGTTCAGTTAGAAGGCGGGACCAACAGGTTCCGTGTGTTTATTAAAAACGGCCGGCAAAAGCTGGCCGGGATCCGAAAGGGGGGGGGGGGGGTTTCACCCCCCGCGTGCGTCGCATGCGCGGCACCCTGGCCGCGCAGCCGCTGGCCGGGCCGCGACACCGTTCCGCCACCGGCCGGGCCGGGTCCAGCAGACCGGGTCGACCCGGTTCGGGCCGACCCAGGGGGGGTCGGGCCAGGTCGGCCCGGACCCGGACCCCCCGTTTTCGAGACTGTTTCGGTCTTTTGGCCATAACTTGAGCCACGGACCTCCGATTGACGAACCGTCTGCGGAAACGCGATCCTTGGATCGAGACGGTCGTTTAGGTATATCGCACTCAAGGTTTCAGAACACTTTGAGTTCGGCCGGGTTGGTTCGTTCACGAAACCAACCGGGCCTTCGGAGCGTAAACGCTCATATCTTGAGCTACGGACGTCCGATTGACGTGCCGTCAGCTTTGTTGTGTTCCTCTTAGTGAGGCGGTTCTTTTGGCATACTCCGCCCGAGGTTTGGACGCAGGTGGAGTACAGTCGGGTTGGTTTTTCCTTAAAAACCAACCGGGCCCCGGGGACGAAAATGCCAATAACTCTCAGACCGGGCGTCCGATCGACGCGCCGTCTGTTGCGTTGAGTTCCTGTTGACGATACGGAACTTTTGGATACATCAACTCTGAACTTTGTGACAGTTGATGTATCAGCCTCTCGGCTCGTGGAGCGGACCCTCCGAACGAGCTTGCTGTGTGCGGGAACCCTAGTGCTGGCTGCGACTGTTACTATGACTACTACTGCTACTACTGCTACTGTGACTGCGACGACGACAGTACAGAGATCCTGTGTGGATTCGATGACGACGACTTCAGCACTCAGCGATCCTACGTGGATCAGTGCTACAGGTCCTGTGTGGGCCCGATCCTGTGTGGGTCCGATCCTGTGTGGGTCTTTGCGCTCAGCGGTCCTGTGTGAAATAGCGTGTTTTTAAGAAACAATAACTATCAAAAGATTGAAACTTGTTTATGTCCAATTTTAAAACTGAAATTAATTCCAATAACCAAAATTGGATTAAATGGTAAAAATATATTTAATTTAACTCTTAAACCAATTAAAAATAAAATCTATCTATATAAATAAATTATATTAGAAGGCACTTTTGAATTAAAATACAATATTTTTCACTATTCATTAAAAAATGATCTTTATCAGAAAAATACCAAAAAAATTACCCAAAGTAAAATTTTATATTCCCATTCTAATGAAGGATTTTATTTGTTCAATTATAATGTATTGAAGTGAAAAAAACTATATTTAATGAGGGTTCTCCATTAAAAGGTGGTAAATCGACCTTTTAATGTAAATTATGCTTAATATTAGATTCATTCACATTTTAAGCCTCTGACTTTTATTGGATAAATGTAAATACATTTAAAAAGAATATTTAATTATTTTTCAATTAGTTTTGTTAATTTGCACCATTACAACGGCTTTTTGTTAACTACCTTTTAAAATAATAATATTATATTGTTAGTGTGCATCGTAAGATTTCAAAGAAACCTGTTGTTGCGTATCAGGCACGCTATCGACCATAGAAACCCTTTTAAAGTAAAATTAATATTTAACTCACAAATAATAATAAATATGAAAATCTCTTATTCTTCATTTACCTGGGATGTTACATCCTTCCCCCCTTTTGGAAATTGCGTCCTCACAATTTTTATTCTCTTATCAAAATAAGTGGGGGTATTTATCCCTCATAGTATTTTCAGATTCCCACGTTACCTCTTCAAACATATGGATTTTCCAAAAAACCGTTACCATGTGAATTATCTTATTCCACAACTCTTTCTCTCTATAGTCAAGAATCATGAATTGGTTGTTCTTCATAAGAGAGATTCTCTTTCAACTGAACTACCTCTGGGCTCAAAACATGAGATGAATCTGACATATAATTTCCCAACATCGAAACTAGAAAAACATTGTGTACCTGGGATAAAATTGGAAGTAATGCCACATTATACGCAACTGATCCCACTTTCTCTAGAATTAAATAAGGTCCAATGAACTTCGGACTCAACTTTCCCTTCTTACCAAAACGCATCACACCTTTCCATAGAGAATCTTTGAGAAATACATGATCACCTACCTCAAAAGAAAGATCCTTCCTCCAGTTATCTTTATAACTTTTCTGTATGCTCTGAGCTATTCTCTTGTGCTTATGAATCAAATGAACTTTATCTGCTATCTCTTCTACCAATTCTAGTCCCATCACCTTCCTTTCACCTACTTCATCCCAAAAAACTAAAGTTTGAAAACGCTTTCCATATAATGCCTCAAATGGAACCATCTGTATACTGGAATGAAAGATGTTATTATAAAAGAATTCATACAAAGAAATATGTTGGTCCAAACCATCCTGATATTCCATCGAGAAAGAAGGTAACATATCCACCAATGTCTGAATTGTTTGTTCTGATTGCCCATCTAATTGAGGATGAAAAGTTGTACTAAAATTTAATTCAGTACCCAATGACATCTGAAGGGCTTACCAAAAGTTATAAGTAAACCTATGATCACGATCAGATACAATGGAGAGGGGAATACCATGCAACCTGACTATCTCTTTAACATACAACCGAGCAAGTTGATCTAAAGACAAAGTATCTCTAATAGGATGGAAATGAGCAGATTTAGTCAATCAATCAACTATAACCCAGATTCCATTATTTACTCGAGATGTCTTTGGTAATCCCACAATGAAGTCCATGGATATATTTTCCCATTTCCACTCAGGCACTAGTAAAGGCTGAAGCATTCCTTTTGGTAACTGTCGCTCTACTTTAACCTATTGAAAAGTCAAACACTTCACAGTAAAATCAGTAATATATCTTTCCATTCCATCTCACCAGTAATACTCCCAAAGGTCTCTATACATCTTAGTACTTCCAGGATGAACTGAAAATGGGGAACTATGAGCTTCACAGAACAACTCATTCTTCAACTGTGAATCACAAGGCACACATAATCTCTTCCCAAAACACAAAACCAAATCATTATCAATGTTAAATTCAGGAAAATTACCCTTCTAAACTAACTCAACCTTTTTCTGTAACTCACTGTCTTCTTTCTGCGCTTGCTTTATTCTGTTTGATAGAGATGATCTCATTGACACCTGATACAAAACATAATAATTTCTTACACCAACAACGTTTATGACAAAATTCATCAAATCAAAAACCAAAGGATCTCATTCCAAATGTAACATGGTTAATGAAGTATTACTTTTTCGACTCAATGAATCAGCCACTTTATTTGCTTTTCCGGGATTATAAAGGATCGTGCAATCGTAATCCTTGATTAATTCTACCCATCTCCTTTTTCTCATGTTCAATTATTTTTGAGTGAATATAAACATCAAAAATTTATGATCAGTATATATTTCACATTTTACTCCATACAAATGATGCCTCCAAATTTTTAAAGAAAAAACAATAGAAGATAATTCCAAATCATGTGTAGGGTAATTTAACTCATGAGGTTTCAACTGACATGAAGCATAAAAAATTACCTGATCATTCCATATAAGGAAAAATCCAAGTCCTTTCAACGAAGCATCACTGTAGATAACAAACTCACCATTTCTGGATGGCAGTGCCTCAACTAGAGCATTTACCAATCTCCTTTTCAATTCTTGAAAACAATCATCACATTATTTTGTCCAGATGAACTTAACACCTTTTCGAGTTAACTCAGTCATTGTACTAGATAAACATGAAAAAGTTTCAACAAACCTCTGGTAATAACCTTCCAAATCAAGAAAACTACGGATCTCAATTGTATTTGTGGGTCTTGGCCATTATTCAACAACTTTCATTTTAACAGGATCAACAGTTATTCCATTTTTTTAAATAATCTAAACAAGGAAAGAAATTTATTGAAACCAAAACTCACACTTGCTGAATTTACCATAAAGTTCATTTTCTTTTAAGGTTTACAAGATGACCCTTAAGTGACTTTCATGCTCCTCTTTAATTTTTGAATAAACAAAAATATCATTAATGAACATAACAACAAACTTATCCAAGAACTCCTGGAAAGTTCTATTCATAAGATCAATGAATACAGCAGGTGCATTAGTTAATCCAAAAGGCATAAATAAAAATTCATAATGGTCATATCTAGTATGAAACGCGGTATTCGTAATGTTTTCTTTCTTCACATTGAACTAATAAGACCTCGACCTCAAGTAAATCTTTGAAAAGTAATGAGCTCCCTGGAGCTGATAAAAAAATCATCGATACGAGGAAAATGATACTTATTCTTAATAGTGATTTTATTCAATTCTCTATAATCAATGCAAAGTCTCATTGAACCATATTTCTTTTTAACAAACAAGATATGATCACCCCATGGTGATGTTCTAGGTCGAATGAAACCTTTATCTAATAACCCCTGCAATTACTTATTTAACTCTAAAAGATCAATTTGAGCCATTCGATAAGGGGGTTTTGAAATTGGCTCGGCATAAAAAACTAAGTCAAAAGTAAATTCAACTTCTCAATCAGGTATAATACCAGGAAACTCATCAGAAAAAACATCAAGGTACTCATTTACCACTGGAACATAATTAATCTGAACAGTTTTTTTGGTTTTCAACAATATGTGCAAGGTAACATTTATTTCCAACTTTTACTAGTTTCTTAGATTCCTGATATGTTATCAATTGAAAGGGTTTATTTTTGTATACAAACTGAAATTTATTCTGAAAAGAAACCTCTTTAGATCTGCAGTCAATCTTATTATGATAAACAAAAATCCAATCCATGCCCAATATAATATCAAACTCTACTAGAGGAAAAACAATAAGGTTTTCAGGTAGATTCTTTCTGCACACAAGGACATGAATGTTCTTATGTTTTATTTTTGTCTCAACATTTCCTCCAGGTTTTTTTATCGTATGTTCAGTATTCATATAATGATATGGAATTCCTAAATTACTAGAAAACTTCTTAGAAATGAAAGATTTTGTAGACCCTGAATCAAACAACACATTGGCATAATTTGAACAAAAAAACAGTGTACCTGATACTACTTCATTTGATGGACCAACATATGTTGAAGTAGTTACAATTGATTTTTACTCCCCTTTCTGCTTGTAGTGTGGCTTCTTTCCTTCGGTTGTGTACTTTTTTGGACACTCATTTGCATAATGACCCATTTCATTTCACTTAAAACATTTTACTGAATGTAAATCAGATTTCTTCCTACCATTACCCTGATCTTTTTCAGTGCTATTACGAGCCTTATGCCCCATTTTACCACATAGGTAGAACATACCATAATTCAAAAGACATTCCCCATCATGATTTTTACCAAAATTTTCACAAACTGTAAACTTAAGTTTCTTACCATCAGGATTTTTTGAAGAGCTCTTCCCTTTCACCTTCCAACTCGACCTCTTATTCTGTTGTTTGTGAAAGAATAACTTATCATCAGAAAAATCCATTTCCACCTTCTCCGCACAATGAACAAGTTTTTCATAAATTCTGAACTCATGAGAAGCTAAATCCCTTCGATTATTTGGCTTTAATCCTGAGTAAAAATAGTTTATTTTACTATTAAGATCTCATATGAAATTTGGATCATACCTTGCTAGTCGAGTGAATTTTTCTTCATATGAAGCCACTGGGCCATTCTCTTGCCTCAATTCCAGGAATTGTTTTTCCATCCTAAGACGAACCAACTTCGGAAAATCTTTCTCAAGAAACATAACTTTGAATTCATTCTAATCAAGAGAATCAATCTCCTCACCATCCCTTATATTTTCCACCATCGACCACCACTGATCAGCTTCAGCTTCAAAACGGTAAACAACATGACTATCCTTTTGATGTTCTAAACAACCCATGACATCAAAAATCTTCTCTAGTGCTTTAATCCACCCTTCAGATAGCATAGGGTCATATGATCCTCTAAATGATGGGGGATTTTGCCTTATGAAATGCTCTACTACTAACATGTTCCTCTGTAGTTGATTTAGCTGATCTTGTACATGGATACCACCACCATTTATAGACCGAGTCAACTGTGCCATCACTGCAACAATCTATTTAGTTCTGATTATGACCATCTCAGGTTTCTGATTTGGAAGGTTGTCTTCCTCCTAATGTATTCCCAACATAGCTTCCCTATTTCCTCTGTGGAAAACCATTCTCAACAAATAAGTATCTTAGGCGAAGCAACATGGTAATCTGTAAATGTGATATGATTTCAATATTAACATAAATTACTTTATGGATATTTATTTAACAATACCCTAACTTTTGAAGTTATATAAACCTTCCTTTGATACCAACTATAAAGACCCGACCATAAAACAATACTTAATATTGAATTAAATGAATAATTAACATTGAGGATCTTTTCAGGTTTAGAGTTTTAGGTAATTAGGAAATAACTATTACATCTCAAAAGTTTACAAGGTATACACTTCTACATAGTTTCCATTTTATTCATAAGATAAAAACTCTTGAAAAAAAGTGTCATGTATAGTACCATGTTTTAGACAGCATGACTTTTCCTTGATCCCATCCTTGACCCTATTCATCTTTAAGTCATGTGAAAACATTTCAAAATGTGTGATGAGCATAAAAAGCTCAGTAAGGGTAATAAAACAAAGAATGAAAACATTTGTTCCTAAGTACATACAAAACATGAAATCTTTTACTTACCTCATGAAATCATACGATTTATAAAATTCATAAATCATCAAGGTAACTTGTGGCATCCATATCATACTTACACTGTAGCTATCACAGATATATATGGAGTTACTTTGGAATACCCATCACAGTATATTCCCTAAAATCTTATAGGAGAAACATTCACGTTTACCTCTATCACGTTACCCAATGCATTTGAGAGCTATCTCGGGCTCACCTGCCCTATGTTTATCACGAAACCACCCGTATAAGTAAATAATGCAGAAGAACCATAACAATTTCATAACACTTAACATAAGCATAATGGAAAGATAAAATTTCCACATTGAAATAATAAAATATTATTTCAATATATTGAAATAATAAATCCATTCTCAAAATCATTTTAAATACCAAAATACGTAAAAAGAGTATATGGTATTTAATTTTCCTTTTAAAAACATTCTGGCTTGTTTAGGAAGCCAAAGATCAAATAATACTCGCGGCGGTGGAAAGGTCGTTGTCCCTGATTAGGTAAAAAAATTCATTTTTGTCATTTAGTAAAACACTTCAGATAAAAAGATTCTCTTTGAATGAAATGAAAAGCCAAAGGTTTTTATACAGCGTATATAAGAAAATCATGTATTAAAATACAATATGCCTCAAGGAAAGGAGATTGAGACGAAGTCCCCTACCTCGTGTCTGACTAGACTCGATCATTCTTTAATCTCCTGAATAATAAACTAAAGTTATTTTATACTTTCTTAAGAACCTTTTTCAGGTTTATTATAACTTTTATATCACTTATTACCATGTTATAAAATTATGTTTTCATTTAAGTTAATAACGTCTATTTTGTCCATATTTGGTACTTAAGTCAAAAATAAACACCTTATATTTACAAGTTGTCCATGTGGTCAATAGTTCATTATATCCAGAATTAAATTCATTATTTAGATATCATATATATCATATATATTCAGTATATACATGTATTTATAATTGTACATAACATTTGGAGGTAAGAAATGAAATGGACCATTCATGGAGACGGTAAGCCGTACGTATGCATGGACGCTCCTTTCATTTATATTTATTATTTTAATGGAGTTAAAACATAATGATACATATGTATATTATAATTACAGTATAATATCATATATAATATCATTAACTCTTTCCCTTATATATCCCACATAAGGAATTAACGAATCAAATCACTTTGAGGGGGCGGTAGTCCGCACTTCCTCAAATAAGATTATCGTATTTACCCACTATGGAAACCATAAAGGAATGATATAACTAGAAAATATAGAAGCATAAAGAAAACATAAACATAATATATATCATATATTAATATAGTTCCATCATAATGGCCACCATGAGAGGCAGTAAGATATAATTGAACAATCATCGTTTCGTGAGGTGTTAGTTTTCCATCCACAGAAACATTAAGTTTTTCACCAATTACATGGAGGTGTGTGTAAGTGTAGTTATAATACTTCTCATAACAACATCATAGTATATCTAGGATACTGGCTTTGTTACAAAACAATGGAATAAAAAGAGATTAGGGGTTGGAGAAGTAAAATAAAAGAAAACAATTTAAGATAAACTGTTACCTTTAATTTGGGTAACTCCCTTTATTTTGAACCAAAGGTCTTCTTGAAGTGCCTTCTGCCTAAGTTAAGGCTTCTAGGGGGAGGAGTGGGATGTATGGAGATAAATTGGGCAGAGTTTGGAAGAGAAAAATGGCTTTAGAGGTGTGTGGAATTGGTTAGAAATGGTCTCCTTTTATAAGGGGGGGGGGCTCTTTAGGAAAGTGTGAAAATATTATTTTATTGTAAAATGATATTTAGTTTCTAAGGGTCCAAAAATCATTAAGGTCAAAGATAAGATGACTCATAGTCAAAATAAAATAATCCAATAGTAATTGGTCATGTTTTGGACAATATTTTAATCATTATAATCTTATTTATTTAAATGATTTATTAATGAGGTATACACTGCATCATTATCGTGTCATAAATAATTTAAATTATATGATGAATAAAAATTATAAAAAAAATACCATGATGTAGGAAATATTTTTATATTTCCAATGAATGTTTATGGTCTAAATATAATTTATATAACACTATATAAAAACTAATTTACTAAAAGATATTTCCTTTTGTCATTTTTGCCTTTACCTTAAGTTAATTAATCTAAATTGTCATTATCACTCCCAAGTGGCTCAATGGGGTCCCAAAATCGACCCAAAGATTCACATGGTCGTTAATGACTCAACCAATAAGGTTTTGACAAGTTTAAAGGTAATTTTGAATTATTATAATATTCTTTTAACCTTGAATTACCCTATTTACCTTTAACCGCTGTAAATAAATGTCAAAAGTTACTATTCAATAAAAATTGTCTTCATCTTAATGAACCAAATTTTAATTTTTGATAAAAACCATATATGTCGTATTTTTGAGATTCAATTCACAGAAGTGGTAAAATTTCTTTTAAATGAAAAAGTCGGTTTTTTTAACTACCACTAAGTAGTTTTACTATTCATCAAAAATTGAAGTTTTTCATAAATATACCAAATATTTAGCCTAAGCTATATTTGATATTATGAATTAGAAAATGATATCAATTTTTTAAAATTAAAAACATATAAGTGGAATTAATTAATTTTAAAATTAATTCCAGTTATGAAAACAAATAGCGTGTTTTTAAGAAACAATAACTATCAAAAGATTGATACTTATTTATGTCCAATTTCAAAGTGAAATTAATTCCAATGACCAAAATTGGATTAAATGATAAAAATATATTTTAATTTCAATTTTAAACCAATTAAAACAATAATCTATCCATATAAATAAAATAGATTGAAAGGCACCTTGGAATTAAAATACAATATTTTTCACTATTCATTAAAAAAATGAACTTTATCAGAAAAATACCAAAAAAGGTACCCAAAGTAAAATTTGATGTCCCCATTCTAAAGAAGGATTTTATTTGGTCAATTAGAATGTATTAAAGTGACCAAAACTATATTTAAATAGGGTTCTACATTAAAAGGTGGTAAAATGACCTTTTAATGTAATTTTTTCTTAAAATTAGATTCATTCACATTTTATGCCTCTAGATTTTATTAGATAAATGTAAATAAATTTAAAAAGAATATATAATTATTTTGTAGTTAGATCTATTCATTTTAGCCATTAAAATGGCTATGATTTAACTACATTTTAAAATAATAATATTATATTGTTCGTGTACATTGTACGATTTCAATGAAACATGTTGTTGCGTATCGGGTACGATATCGAACATAGCAACCCTTTAAAAGTAAAATTAATATTTAATTCAAAAATATTAATAAATATGAAAATATCTTGTTCTTCATTTATCTGAGATGTTACAATGATGATCCAAAACCACCGAAGAGACCCCGTTCCAGATATAACCGTCTTTCCAAAATTAAGAGAGACACTCCTTCTATCCTTACCGAAGCTATATCAAGGCGATCTGATCGACATCATTCCGAAGAGTGAAGAGTTACATTTTCTCATCCCTCATCCGTGATTGTGGGGGTTGGGAAGAAACTTAATCCCAAGGTTGTAGGATCATCTTTACAACCCTCTCACATATGCTCTGAATATATATGACCAGAGGCCGTTCAAACATGGAAGAGTCTGTACTGTGATGCTGAATCCATGTGGATTGATCTCTATGAAGGACTGCATATTCCAAGAGTAGAGAATTTATTGCCTTCTTCTGACATTATTTTCAAGGATAATCCCAATGAGCTGAGTACCAACATTTGAGAGCTAGAAGTGCTCATATATTCCACTGAGGAATCAATTCCTACCACAAATTGGGTGAAGAAAATGTTAGATCATGCTACTACCGAGGGGATTAGTCCATTATTAGATGAAGAATGGAATGAATTTGTATATCTAGAGGATGTAAGTTTCCTTTATCTCACATTCTCTTCTTCTTTGAAATTTTAATTTTAGTCAAAACATTGTTACTTAGGGGGAATATCATCTTAACATGCATTTTGCTGAAGGAAAGACAACTGAAGTTCCTTTACCACGGTATAGCCCTGGAGAACTACTATTGGATTTATCATATCATCCAATGAATCAAGAGAGATATCTCCGGGACAACAATACATGGAAGATGAAATAGAGAGGGTATTGAGATCTCCAATACCTATATTTAGAGATTATTATTTAATCCCTCCTAAGAAGGTGAAGTATCAAAAGCACTGAAGAAAGAGATCCATGGTTAAGCAATTTCTTAGTAGTGGTAAGTCTCCTGAATAATCATGAATTTAAGTCTTTAATCATGAAAAAGTTGTTACACTTCTTGGAATTACATGGGCTTCTTATGTTTCTTCTTTACAAGAAACTACTGATAAGCTTCAAGGATCCACAGGGGGTGTTGCTGAATAGAAACTAATTTCCTGCAAATTTGATGGTTCCAAAGGAGGCATTAAGGCATGAGGAACCAACGTCTATTCCAAACATTTATCCAATTTCTACTATTAAAAGATAGGAGGATTATGTTAAATCAAAAATAATTCATATGGCATCAAATGTAACAACAACTAACATCAATCCGGGGATATTTTAGGTTCATCACATGCACCAGATCATCTGAGAACAACTGACGCTGACCCCATAACTATTGCTGAGGAAGCTACTCAGGGTCAAACATGGCCAAAGGAAGGTTGCAAAGCAAACACACCAAGTGTTGCCACAGGTGATACTAACTTATGATATAAGATATCATTGGATGAAATGATAAACCTTGGCATGAATTTTGATGAAGTGTTAGAATATTTTTATATACTAAATGCTTTAGATGATTTTGGAGTTCCTTGTATATAATCAACTGGACACGATTTTTCATTATTCTTCATGTTAATCATTTTATGATTAACTTTCTAACCAAGGTTGATTGAAATATGCAGTTCCATCTAACGAAACTGCTAACACAAAGATACTTGAAGGAAGTATTCATATTGATATCAATCCCATTATTGTGGAGGCATTGGCTCAGGAGCATCTTGAGATAATAGTTCTTCCTGAGATTCATTTTGAGGATCCTACTATTTAGTATGAGATACTGACATTGTGATTGCATTAACTTTTGTTATCTCTTGAATCTAACCATAACCATAATCCTTGATTTACCATATAGGTATGTCAACTTCAATGTCTAGGTCTAGAGGTGAAGCCTCCACATCATCCCAAACAACCTTGGAAGGTGAAGAAACCATTGTTTAGGAAGGAGTAGAACATGGAAATTATTTTAGTGCATTAATCCTACAATACATCCATCCCTATGAAAGTGATTCTGAATCGGAACTAGAAATGCAAAAGGCTCTCCATCTTGCATGCTGTAAGTAATAGAAAAACATATGAAATATAATATCTAAAATGACTCTGGAGGAATTTCCTTTAATAATTCCATGACTTTCATCTCTATTTATCACACTAGAATTTGGCGATTTCAAATATCCTGAAATTCATATAGTGGTGAAAGAGATTATTTGAAGGAGGGAACAAGATAAAAATCTTCGACAAGACTTGATAATATCAAAAATCTCGATCAACATGAATAGTTTCAAGCAGTGATGTTCCAGGATGAGGCAAATGATACAGTAAATTTTAAGGCAATGAAGTAGAAAATTAATGAAAATATTGTTCTGTAGCTATGCCTTCAACAAGAGTTAGATATCATTATAGGGGAGCTTGAACGACTTCACAACTCATTAGGATAATTCTAGAAAGATGTTGCAAGAGCCATTTTAGATGCTTGAGAAGCACTTCATCATGCCGAAGAGAGCGGAGCTGGTCAAATATATGAGCTTCAATAGGTAGCTGATGAGGCTCAAGAGACTGCCAATGAAACGAGGAGTTATATAAAAATCTTGTTATAATTTTTGATTTATGATAAGGGAGAGACTCCCATTTTGGATTCCACTCTTTGAAAATTTCTATAAATTTATGGAATTTTGTATTCAATCATTTGTGTTTTCACTCTTGTAAAATGCCTTTGTTTTACTTTGTTCATTGATCCTAGTAAGCATATTTTGATTTTTACTAGGGTTATATAGACAACCATAAAAACATTGTATATTTTAACTTTTTCTTTCTCAATATTACCTAAACCAGACACAATATACATTTAGTGAGATGGGACTCGACTTTAGTCCATAGTTCCCTTTGTGGGTTTCTAATATGGTGAGTACCATGTATCGTGTCAGTTTATATCCATGCATGCTGGACTATAAAGGGTTAGTGTTTATGGTCGGAATAGCTTTGACCATAAATTTTGAAATTAGATCCCAAAAAAGACTTAATGACTAAGAATTTCTTTATTATTATTTAAATATTTCCAAGGGGAATCATGAGCCATGTATTTTATCATCACCAAATTTAAAACTTGTATCAAAATAAGGGGAGTATTTTCCAAGAACAAAGTTTCAATTATTTGACAAACCCATTATGGGGGTTATATTATACAGGGCTAATTGGGGCATATGCGGCATAGCCAAATAATGTAATCTTTTTTCTGATAGACCCGTTATATAAGAAACTTATGTAAATCCACCTTAGGGAACGTACTACATAGTCATTAAAAAGAGCTCTTAAGAATTTAACATTTCACTTCTAATAGAAAAGGGAAAATAATGTGTGGGTAGCTCAAGACCATAATGAGTGATATTTCCAAGGATAGGTGTTTTAAAAAAGGCTATTTTTATGCCGAAATATGTCATGAATAGGAAAAAAACCTCTATAAAAATTTGGTGTAAGAATAATAGTTGAAATTTATCAAAAAAGGGAATTTCTGATACAAAGCTGTGTAGTTCTAAGTCATGCAGTGAGGAAATTATACTGTGCAGTTTTAAGTAATGCAGTGGGGACATTCATTGGCATTAATTTAAGGTCTTTAGCTTTGACCATTAGTATGAGACTCTCCCAATTTATTGATAATTTGTTTGGAAACATAATACCGTATTTAGTTATGGAAAAGAAAATTGTAAACTGTTATTTGGGAATTTCTAAATCTGAAGAATGATATGGAAAAAGGGCTAAAAGTATTATATGGAGAATTTTTCAAGAACAAAGTTACCATTATTTGAAAAACTAGTTATGGGGTTATATTATATAGGTCCAACTGGGGCATATGCTGCATAGTAAAATAGTGAAATCGTTTGACTGACAAGCCCGTTATGTAGGAAACTTAAGTAAGGCCACCTAAGGTAATGTGCTTCATAGTAAAGAAAAAGAGATCTTAAGATTTTTTACATTCTATTGCTAAAAGATGAAGAATGTTTATAGAGATTAAGATTTTCCAATGCACAGTGTTTGGTTTATAAAGAAAGGTACCAGAATATAGAGAGGTTATTTCTAACCGATATTTCCAATGAATTTGAGGAATATGACTTGTACGAAGGTCTGACCCAAATTTAAGAGTTGTGGTGTCTATAGTTTTATGTCATACAACTATGACCAGAAATAGAAACAATATATTATATGTGGAAAAGTGATTCCGAGGTTATTTTATATTGCTTTGAAGACATGGAGAGGGAAATGTGTAAACCATATTCTTGAAGAATTCTAGATCGAGAGAATGATAATGAGAAAAATATACCATAATGACTATTTTAAAATACAGATTCTTGTATATTGCCATAAAAGTTTGAAGGGGACAAAAGTAATATAACCAAGAATGAAATAACCATTATTTTAAAAAAATTGTTATGGGTGATGTGTTATGCATGGATAACTGAAGAATATGCTGCATTGAAAAATAGTGGAATCTTTTGAATGATAGACACATTATATAGGATACATATGCAAGGCCACCTAAGGGAACACACTGCATTGTCAAGAAAAAGAGCTCATAGGTATTAGAAATGCTATCACCAGAAACTGTAAGAATGATTATAAAGATTTGGAAAATATTCAAGATTAAGAGTGTGAAATATAGAATGGGGTTATGCTCAATGCACATAAGAAATATTTGAATCAATATTGGCCAGGATTCTGACGTCCATTACATAGATCTAACTCATATGTAAAATGGATACTTTCTTTGTTTCTTTTTGAATTGACATTCTATTGCGTAGTTTAAATTCATGTAGTAAGGACATTATATTGTGCTGTTTTAAGTCATGAAGTGAAGACATTAATAACCCCATAAGAAATTGATACACCTGAATTATATAAAGACGACTTTTACCCAATTACTAAGCCCACTTACACTATGCTCGGTGTGATAAACAAGGAGTAGTAAGGGTTACTTCCATAACACAAAGGTGACACAAGTGATGAATATGGTTTTTATATTTATATATATTTTAACTTCATTCGGTAAGGATGAAGAAAAAATGATGTGAAATAAATGTTTTAGCTGGACTAAGGAATAAAACCCAAGTGTCACTATGTGTCTTGATAAGGGTAAGAATCAAGCCCTATATAGCTCTTTAAACATCCCCTAAGCAGGTTTGATTCTTATAAAAGGAATAAAGGGGTTCTTTTATATATCATGTATAGGCCCCTGATTAAAGATCTGGGCATATCTACGTATGTCATTGAAAATAAGAATCTAGCCATACCTATTTCATGAAACAATCATTCCTCACACCAATCGAGTTTGATATGAAGAATGGGGGCTTCAGACATGTTCTGAGAGAACAATTAAACTTTATATGTAAAATGGTATGAGGACCAAACCATATATCTTAAGGAAACACTCTGTATAGATCTAATTCATATACATGAGGTGAAAGAGAATTAGAAATTTTGTGGATACGGCTGGGCCCAAGATTGGAGATCCAAGCATCTCTATGTATCTCATTGAAAATGAGAATCAAGACACACGTAGTTCTTGGAACAAGGTCCCTATGAAGATCTAACTTAGACATAGAGAAATAAATGACTCATGTGCCACTAAGGAGTAACAATGTTATCAATGAGGTTTTCTTATGGAACCTCCTAACATAAAGTAGATAATATGTTATCCATACAGTTTAATGTCATATAATGATGAAAAACCGTGTCATGTAGTTTAATGTCTTGAAACTAGGACTTTGGACTATGTAGTTTTATGTCATCCATAAGGACATGGGGGGCTGTGCATTTTTTAGTCTTGCAGCAAGGATGAATGTGTGAAACTACACAAAGTCTTTCTTCAAGAATCTCTCATTGGTTAGAGTTTTAATGAGCTATCCTTTCATTGAGATTAAGGAATAAGCTCCATTTGAGTATACCTTCTGTATAGAGTAAGGTTCATTCCAAATTGGATCCAGATTTGGAGGTTTCTTTCATGGTATTATTAGATTCTAGAAGACCAATACCAATTATCCTTTGAATAAATGAACTAACGCAAAATTTTATATTAAAAGCCTATGCTATTCTATACAGATAGACTTATAAATAATGAAAAGTAGGCAATATTTTCTTGTCTAACCATCTCATTAAAATGTTATTGAGACCTCTCATATGTAGACAAATGATCACAGAATGAATCTCAAAGTGAAGGAAATTGCATTTCAATTGGCCAGACTGCTTCTGTTCCACATACCAAGGAATAAAGAGTTTCTTGGGTAGCAGTACGGGTAGTAGTCTGATAATCCCATAAACCAAGTAGTGGTTTCTCAAGCCATGATTTCTTATCTTTATCCACAATTTTTTTAGTATATTTGATTGGGTCATATTGAAGGCCTATATCTTTCCATTGGACTCTATATGATAGCAGGATGAATGGTTGGATTTGATATTATGTTCTTGATATAACATCTTTACCTCATCAGAACAAAAAATGGTGCCATTGTCTGTCAAAATAGTATGAGGGACACCAATTATGGTGATGATGATAGTTTTGAAGAATATAACAATGTTTTTGGCTCCAAATTCTTTGAGAGTTATTGCCTCATCCCATTTGGAGGAGAATTCGGTAGCAGTAATGATATACTTGAACTACTCTAGCTATGGCTAGAGGATAAGGTCCTACTATATCCATTCCCCATGTGGAAAATGGCCAGGAGTATTTAGATTTATGTAGCAACTCTAGGGGTTGATAAATAAAATTTTAAGGCACTTGGAAGGGATGACATTTCTTAGTGAAATATATACAATCCCACGTCATTGATGGACAATAGTATCCCAACCTTTAGATCTGATCAGAGAGTTTATGCCAAGACTGATGGGCACCACAAGCTCTTAAATGCACTTCTTTCATAAGGGCCACAATCTCTTCTCCATCAATACATACGAGAAGTATTCCATCGAAGCCTCATTTTTAAAGTATCCTATAGTGGCCTAGATGATCATAAAGGGTAAAATTGGCCACTCGTCAACGAATATGTTGTTTTCATCCCTATCTTGTGGAAGTATTTAATTTTTAAGATATTCCATGATGGGTGTTCTCCATTCTGTGGTGTGACCATATGGCTCTGAAATAATGATAATATCATTAATTTTCTCTATTATGCATTGAAATAAAGTTGATACCACATGAATATGGGCTTTATTGATGAGTGACTCATCCCGATTTGGATCTGCCAGGGCTGTAGCTGCCATAGCCAGTGCATCATCTTGGGCATTTTGTGATCGTAGGACATAAGACAGTGTCGTCTTTGAGGGAAATTCAGCCCTTAACCCTCTGACATAATCACACAAAGGGACTAACTATTATTTTTTTATAGAATATTTCCCATTGATTTTCTTGATTTTTAATTCTGAATCACCTTTCACTTAATTGTGATTCACTTACACCTGAGGGGCCAATTCAAAACCTATGATGAGAGCTTGATATTCTGCCTTATTGTTGGTACTTCCTTCTGATAAGATGAAGGAATAAGCAAATACTTCCTTTTTGGGTGAAATAAGTACAATTTATAACCCAACTTTGTTGAGTTTAGGGTTTTCAATTCCCTTCCCTATTGGACTCATAAAACCACCATCAAAGTACAACTCCCATGTTTGGGAATTTTCCTGAATAGAAAAGACCACTTCATCAGGATGTTCAGTATTTAATGATATATCTTCTGAAGATGGTTGTTCATCAATGAAGTCATTCCGATCCCGATCTTTTATTCCCTTTTGAGGCATAAACTGGATATCAAACTGTTTCATAATAATCACCCATCGTGCCACAAACCCTGTAAGCATAAGACAATTGAGGATAAATTTGAGCGGGTTATTACGAGATACCAATTGGAATTCATGATTCTATAAGTAATGCCTGAATTTATGAATTGCATAGATTAATGCTAGACAACACTTTTCAATATTGGAATACTGAGTTTCTTGCATCATCATAGTTTTATTGTGATTTTAAAGACTGTTCGCATTCCTAGCATTGTTCTTTTGGGTAAGGAATGCACCTAGTGATCACTCTAAAGCTGTTACATATGATAGAGGTGGCCTTCCTTCAACAGGAAACAGTAATAATGGGGGAATCAAGCGATATTTCTTGAGGGCATCAAATGATTCTTTGCAGTCTTCATTATAATGATAGGTGATTCCCTTCTTCATTAATCTGGTGAAGGGAAAACACTTGCCTACCAAATTGGTGATAAAGCGCTGAATATAGGCCAATTTCCTTGATGCCCTCTTAATTATTTCAAATTTTGAGGATGTGAAATAGTAAGGATTGATTTTGTTTTCTCGAGATCAACTTGGATACCACGATGGCGTACAAAGAAGACAAAGAACTTTCTCGAGGTTACCCCAAAATCACACTTCAAGGGGTTCATCTTCAAACTATGTTGCCGAAGTTTATTGAATGTAATATTCAGATCATCCAAGTGAATGGATGTTTGTATGAATTTGATCACCAAATCATTCGCATAACATTCAAAAAAATTCCCTAAGAAGGGTTTGAAGATATGGTGCATGGCACGTTGACACGTTGCACTGGAATTCTTTAAGCGAAAGGGAATTAACCTATAGAAAAACAAACCTTGTGTGGATCTGAAGGTTGTATATTCTTCATCCACTGGGGACATATGGATTTGATTAAATCCAGAGTATCCACCCATAAAGGAAAGAGCTTCATAGCCAACTATTGCATCAATTAGAAGCCCTGTTATCATAAATAGATAATCATCCTTAGGAAAATGCAGGTTAAGATCTCTGAAATCAATGTAAACTCGGATTTGACCATTCTTATTTCTCACTGGGAAAATATTGGCCATCCATTTTATATATTGAACCTCCCTGAAAAAGTTATCCTTTATAAGATTATCAACTTCACCTTCAATTTTAAAGGCATGAGTTGTGTGTGTTCTTCTTTCTACCTTCTTGAATCCGCGATGTTCTTCTGGAAATCCCAAATGATGAGTGGATACATTAGGATTAAGACCTGGAATTTCTATATAATTCAAAAAAATATCTCATTTTTTCTCTAGAAATTAAGTATACACTTCTTTCTCTTCAGAGTTCATGGCCACACTAATTAGAGTGGGGAGTGGATCTTCTCTTATACCCAGATTTATGTCTCTAAGCTAATCCATAGTGATAGAGACACCTTCCTAAAATTCTAGAGGAGAATCCTTGAGATATTTATCTTTCTCTTCATTACATGTTACCTATTCTATTTCTACTTTCATAGTAGTTTATGAGGAAAAATTTCCAGAGTTAAAGGAGGATTAATTATGTGAACATCCTGAAGAAGAGGACACCATATCAGACCCTACTGATGATGAAGGGTATTCTTGTGGAAATAAAGAGGAGGTGAGGGATTGGGAATAAATATATTTTTTCCTCTAACATTGCTAAATTTTGTTCTACTCTGATTAACAATCTAGTGACTTTCTATAGTTCAATGGATGAAATTAAGACATCTCCATTTGAGCTTCCATCACTATTTGGCGAGTGAACAGTTTCACCCATCTTGTCAGTTGTCACAATTGACATTATAGAAGTAACTAGATGAGTTATTGTACTTGGTTTTACCATTTCTATTTGATTTATGGGTAGAAGATAATCTGTACTCAATTGAATAAATGGATTTTCTGGAATCTTTTCCAAACCATTTGAAGCATTAAATCTGGTTATCTCTTTTGTCATAGACCTTGTTCCTTTTGTTTGATAAAACATTGCTTCAATGTATTGATATTCAAACATTTTTAATGAAGCCTTTTCACCATAAAATGTAACAATTTTACCATTGGAATAGTACTTAAGACATTGGTGGTATGACGAAGGTATGGTCGCATGTTGAGGCAGCCAAGGCCTTCCAAGCATAATGTTGAAGGCTGTGTCCTAACAAACAACCATCAAATCTGAATCAGACACAAGATCTCCAAATTTATTTATGAGTGTAATATTTCCCATAGGTTCTTGATCTTTCTTTTCATATCCTTGCAACATTAATGTGGAAAGAGATAAGTCAGATTTAGTCAGGCCTAATCGACGAAGTGTACGAATATGAATGAGTTTGACTGCAGAGCCATTATCAATGAAGGCTCGTAGGATGTCTATTTCGTTAAACATTCCAAATAAATTCAAGGGTATGATATGTCCATGTACAACATAATATTAATCTTCATCTTTAAAATATATGAATGCAAGACATTCGGCAAGATCATTCTCTATAAGGTAAACCTCAACAGCGGAAACTTCAGTTTCAAACTCTTGAGGACTTAACAAAGCCTCTAAAAGTGCTTCTCAAAAAACTTTTGACCAATTCAAGGCATCCAGAATTGATATCTTGGCTAGTACATGATCCATTTATTTCAAAACATCATACTTTTGATCTAGAGGTCTGTGATTAACAACATCGAAATGCAGTTTTTTCAGGTGTCTTAGAAGTTGAAGCTACAAATGTAGATGTACACTGTGTCAAAGAATAAGCTAGAAATACTCCTGGATTTGGAATATCAGACTGACTAGGTCAATCTACTTTCTGAGAGGAAGATTGTGTGGCTCTTAATCAGCCCTCTAAAATAATCATATTCGAACCAAACCTATATTTCATAGAAGAAACTCCTTATTCTTATTGTGCCCGATAAAGGGTTATTCGACGAGTTTCTACTGCATATATGGTTTGAGTAGGGGTACAGTTAAAATGGTGGTTTCTAGAATCCCCACTTCTTTCCCTGTATCCTCAACCGTGGACTTTTCCTCTGGTTCCTCAATTTTGTACAAGGAACTCTATCTCATTATAATTAGAATCACCATCAGCATGAGGATTTGTTAAGTGGATAACATTGATGGAACCAAAGATCAAATCTTTATATGATGAAGATTATGATTGATAGGTTAGTTATGGTTATTCTATTTGGTGGGGCAGTGCCCATGATTTTGAAGAAGACTGCATGAAATCTGCCAGGGTCAATGAAAAATTTGGCATTAACATGAGGTCATATTCTTCTGACTGATTTTTTCCTTCCAATCACATCACTTTTTTAGGACTTCCCTTTTGAAGGCTAATATTTTGATGAAGGTGATTTTTTTGTGGTAGAATTGGATAAATACACAATTTGTTATTTTAATTGGGTTTTTAAAATGGCATGAGTTTGGTTGATTGTTTTCCTGACCATCCAATCATCATATTTTTGCACATTTTTACTTTTGACTTCATGCCATTCACCTTATTCTTCTAGATCTGTAGCAGTAACACATGCTACTTGAGCAGAAAAAATTTTCAACTTCACATGTCCAAAGTCTACCATTTTTTTCAAGAGGTCCTTCAAAAAAAAACAATCCTGAATGGGATGCCCCAACATCTGGTGAAAAGGACAACAATTTATAAGATCTTCATCTACATCCTTATTTGGTTTATTCGACCTTGGAAACTGAACCATTTTTTTTTCAAAAGTTGAGATAATGTAACCACGAACTTGTTAATTCTGGAAGGAATAAACTTTTATTTTTAATTCCTAAAATTGTTTCCGCCTTTGATCTCCTTGATCATATTGATGAGGCAGTCATTGCTGACGACACTCTGAAGGTGGATCCCATCGATATGATAAAGGTTTTAAAGTGGAATCATGTACATGTGCTTTCTTGATTGTAACAGTAGCAGCCTCTGCTTTCCCTTTTCTCCTTCCCAGAGCGGATGAAATGACACAAGTTTTATCCTTAGTCTCTATAATAGAATCTTCTATCCGTTGAGTAATTGAATTAAGGTCTCAAAACCATCCTGTGTTTTTTATAGGTATCTGTGGTGTACATAACACATCACGTAGATTTTCAACACAAATTGGCCGCAACTCTTCTTGAGGAAGTGCCTGAATTAAGAAATATGTCAATCCTTTCCATCGCGCAATGAAATATGAAAATCTTTCATTATCTCTTTGTTTACAATTTTTATGATAAAAAATTATCGTATTCAATAGCGTTGATCTAAAATTAAGAAGGATTTTTTGGTGGAGATCTTCCAATTTAGTAATTGATCGAGATGGTAAACTTTTATACCTGACAAAAGCTGGTCCCTGTTGTAACTGCACAAAACACCAGAGATTTACTACTTCTTGTTTATGGGGAGTTCCCATCATGGGATCACAAAAAGAAATGAAATGTGTTAAGTGTTGTTTTGGATCTCCTGAACCATTAAAGATTAGAAATGTGGTATTCACAAAATTTGGTGGGGGAGGAATCATGTCCACCCATTGAGGGTAAAAAATTTTTCCTAATGAAATGGAACCCGTCGTTCATATATAACATCCAATCGAGTCTTAAATTCCTCAATTGCATTAATCAAAATTTAGGGAATATCGAGATGATCTAGAACCTTTGCAGGTACAAAATGTAGATCTTGAGCTGGTGTAACAACAGGCAAAACCACTGGTGGTTATGTTGGTATTTTCCTTGGATAACCCACATGAAGAAGTTTATTAGAATGTGATTAATCTTTCCTTTGTTGTGTACCCAATACAGGGAATTCATTATCTGCATATATTGTTACTAAAAATATTATTTTATGAGGAGCTCCTATAGGATTTTCAAGTTGAGGACCTACCTGGGAAGTATGTCAAGATGAAATGCTGCTTCGAAGTAACTCTGTATTGAGTCTTTTCAACTCTTTCATTTTCTATTCTTGCTATTGAAATATATATTCATGTGAAAGAGATTGAAATTCTCCAATGTAAAAGTGATATGCAATCTAACTTTTACCTTTACCCTTATTAGATGCCTTTTAAAGGGGTGGGAGTTGGTTATTTGAAGGCATGCCTAGATTCTGGATAAGCCTCAGATTTTGGGTACATATAGCTTCCTCATTTCCCTTAGTGTGTACCATATTATGGATAGGAACATCATCTTTTGATTCCCCTAAAATAGAATCATTTTCTAGAGGATCATCTATAATGGTGTTAATGAAATTTACTAATGCATAATGCATTGAAGGAATTTTTTCAGTATCATTGTAAGATATTCACCCTCTGTATCTTCCATGAGACTTTGTTCCCGTGTATGATGAATTCCCGGGAACTATTTGGAAGAAAGTAACCATTAGGTAATCCTTGGATAGTTTATTTGTGTGCTTTCTTTGTGGCCTTTTCCCAAATCGGGAGAAAATTTACTTCTACTAAGGAGGGGATTATAGATGTGAAAAATTCTCCAGCCATACAGGCTAGGGCTATTCCTCTTCTTCTTCTTCAGAATTCTGAACTTCACTAAATTAATTTAAAGGTTGAATTAAATGCTCCTTAATCCTTTCAAGCTTGTGTGATTCTTGAATAGTTATGGAAGAAATTCATGCAACTTCTCTTCTAATTTTGAAAATTTTGTTTTGGACATTAGTTGGGTGCATTATCTAAAAACCACTCAAATCACAGGTTTTATATGCTCACTATACTATTTTAGACATTTGAATTCTATGGCGACTAACATCTTATAAGCAGGAAGTCTTCTCAAGATTCTCAGATGCTTGATGTAAAAGTAACCGAACAACTTATTTTCTTTGGGCCTGACTCTAATGAGAGCTAGTTTAGGTCTGTTCTTGTGCATACATTCTATTACATACAAAATCTATTAATTGTGGCTATCTGTGGAAAATAATATTGAATAAAACCACTTTTAGAGGACTTTTCTAATTCGGGAGTGCAGTGAAATTCAATGCTCTATGTGAACCCCATCCTTTGATAGAAACACCAGATGGGGAATCAAAAATTATCTGGAATAGCATTTTTAGAGGACTGAGGCATGCATGTTGAAGGGTTATCTTCTATTTTTCAGTCATTGGAAATTGGGAAACTAAGAGAGATGCCAAGCCAATTTGGAGTTGCAACCATTATATTAACTTTACATGATTTTGATATTTCTCATATGGTAATTCATTTGTTTTTAAATGATGAGGAGTCTTTTATAAGTTGAGGTAGATATCATGAATACAATCTTATTCCATCAATTCTGAAATGTTATACTAGTAATTTTCCAAAGTCTAGAACATGACTGGTGTTTCTCCTTTATCCAATTGTTTTCTCATGTTTAACATATCTTCATCATATTTTACTTGAGATTTCTCCACTTGGTCTGACCAAAGTGGATGATCTGTATTAGAAGACAAATGACCCAAAGGAGGTTCGAAGAGTGACCATTCCATTAAGATGCCTTCTGGGTGTGAAAGTGTTTTACCCATCAGTGACAAGGCATCAGACATGAATGGCCTTATGTTTTCAAGTGCCTAGAGATATGAGGTCTTTCTCATCACTACATTATCAGTTATAGAATTATCATGACAATGAAAAATACAAATGCAGAGATTACTTTTTTAGTGAATTCCATCATGGGGAGGACCACCATGGTGGATTACAGCAAGGGATGAATCCTTTTTCTCCTTAGTCTTCTGGCCACACAGAGGGTTTCCATGGCTCTCATCCAGAAATAGACGCAGTGGATTGTCCAAATTTTTATGAAGAAGGCTTTCATGATAATGTGTCTGATGAGGAAATTTAGAATTACTAATACCGCTACCATTATTTGGTAATGAGAGGATAGGATCTTAAGCCACAATAGATAAATGTCTAAGGGCATCAAGAACTCCATCATTAAGAGGAGTCAAATTTTAGTTTGAATCTTATTTTTTCAATTGTGTTTGGAACGAATTCTTATTAGATGTTCTATTAGACTTAGTTGGGGAAAATTTTTAGGAGAAGTGGTTATCATGGATAGGTGTATGTTCTTGCCTTGGATTTGTTACCAGAACGGACTGATTACCTCCAATTGGAAAGGGTGTATGCTCCCGATCTTATTGTCCATATGATTTGGGGGAGCATGCCCCATGAAACTCTTAGAATGGAAAAGAGGTGTGTATCTTATCTAGGATGTCATGCTGATGAGTCATCCCATATACAAGGACATATTTATGTGTATATTCCCCAAGTACTACTGAATTAGTTGTTATAATATCCTGGCATGCATCTAGAATATGGGTAATGATTTTCATATACCCTTTCACCATTGATAAGATTTTTTTGGTGACTTCAGTGGATGTAATGGGAATATAAATCGATTCTGAATTTGGTGTAGGTGTATGTGACTTCTTCTATACTCTTTTTCCTATCAATGGGTATTGATAGTACTCATGCCTGAGGGTATCGAGTTGGGTCTGCCCCAGATGTGTCGTCTGAGATTTCCAACTGATTTCTCTAGGTGCTACCAAATGAGACTGTTGGAAGGTTTGATGAATGCTAGAATGTGTGTGTGCTAGTTGTCTATTTTCTATCAAGTATGGTTGAAGGACATCCATAAATACTGGAATATGAGACAGCTAGAATAATTGGTGATTGTATGAAGGTGTATGTTTCTGTTTACTAGTTCCAATAACATTAAATTGGTAGCCTTCTTTAAATGCAGTCAGACGATCCTGCTGACTGGATGATAATTTTTAAGCAGGTGTATGTGCCTATCCACAATACTCCATCGAGTTTATCTGGTTGGATTGGTGTGTTTCTTTAAAACTAGTTTTCTGGATAGTAGAATTAAGATGAATGGGTGTTTGTAACCGCTCATTGTTCACCATCAAGTTAGGTTGATGGACTTCTCTAGAGGGGAAATAGGTAAGAACATGATCCTTATTGAATGGATGTTGTCCCCAATGATTTTTCTTGCATTCTCGGGTCTGAGAGACTTGGGAAAAATTTCCAGACGCAACATCCCCACATTGTTGGTGGTTCACTACTGCATGATTATGCTGGTGGAGATTGTTGGTGGGATTCCTCAAGAAGGACCCCTACATTCTTGAATTGGGGCCCTAAGGGACCTCTTGACCCACCTCCCTGTAGTATGGGAGGGAGTAGTTGTTGAGTTCTTGGGATAATGACCCGAAATGGTTGAAAACGGTGGTTGGAATCATCTGCTTCTTGATCATCGATCGTCGTTGGCCAGATGATCGAGGATTGTTATATATCTGGATGGCCTATCGAGTAGCCTCCAAAGTCAGGATTGTACCATGCTGATGGTACTCTTTTTCCATCACATTGGAGACCCATTGTTAAAGATGTTGGGGGGGTGATAACTTTATTTCCGTGGGCGAGGATCTAGCTTGAGCCGTAGTTGGAAAGTCCACAAATTTCGACTTGAAGTAAGACATTTTGGAGTGAAAAGAGTTCTGAGAAAAAAGAACATGAAACAAAAATAAACTCCATTAAAGAGACATATTTTAGATGGATACATGTGTGATTGATTCCTTTTTCTGGAATTTCTTTATCAATTGATAGGGGAATAATGGGTGGGTAACATTATTAAAATGGTTAAGGATTTCTATTGGGTTAACCATTTTTGTTTCGTAGTTCCTTAAAATGTGTATTCTAGTTTTAATAATCACTACTTCTCGGTGGTTTTGCATTGGATCTATTCATAGAAATAGAAACTTCCAACAGTTATTTATCCAATGGGAACCTTCTTTCCAAAGGCATGTGTTCATTAATTTTTAACTTTTCGATACATTCCAACACACATTGGTCGATCATATGGGAGGTCAGACTCATCACACCCTTTTGGGGGGAATTATTGTTTACTCTGGGACTCTCTTTGTAAATTTAAGATATTTTCACGAATCCTTATTAATTCAACAAGTATAAAATAAGTTTCCCTTTAAATTTATAATCACATATTAACATGTGTAAAATTTAGAATCATCAGTATGCATTCATGGTTCTTCACTAACGGATATATCTGTATGTATTCGAGGTTCCCCATCAATAGTATAATGTAATATACTATTTCAGGATTATTTTATTCATCAATATGATGACACTGGTATTTTGAGCCACTCAGTGGGGCACTCTAGAATTAATTGTCATCTGGGGAGACAAAGTTTTGTTTTGATATTGGGATTGTACCCATGAAATGAGTTACCTACGTATCCTTGTGAAAAGAATCAGAACCCTCATAGTTCAGTGCCGCTTAATGGGACACAACATACCTTTTAAGGTCATGTGATAATGAGCTAACAATATAGTTTAATGTCATGTGGTAGGCACATCTAGGTGAGAGGTTCTTAGTCAATGTTTGGTGTGGGACTTAAGGGGAAATAGCCCAATAAATTTGGATAGGATATGGGTTTCCAAGTACGACTAGACCCTGTTGGGAATAAGGCCCAAGGGGAATAGGGTTGATTTGATGTGTTGGGTTTGAACCTAAAGGATGCTTCCTACATATCCCATGTGGATGGGAATCAAAGACCACGTAGTTCGATAAATATCAAAGGAGAGTTTAGTATTTTGAGAGTAATGGGTTTGGGCTTACTTTAAGAAAAAAATCCCTTGATGATATAGGGGTTTAATATGGGGCTTATTCGAAAGAAGGATGTTCGGATTAAGGGAATTATGGTTGTATTCTAGAAGAGGATGTCTAGTGAGCTTGGGCCCCGAGAAGGATTCTTATGTATCCCAATTATATTGGGATTTAGAGTTCTCATAGTTCATTCAAACATGAGTGTTTGTGAACAAGTTGTAATCATTACGAATGTCTAAGGCCTCGTGGGCCATGCTCGATGTGATAAACAAGAATATGTTAATGATTCCACAATGAAACATGCACTTTTCCACCTCCGCTTGTGGAACAGGTCACACCTATGGTGGAGAGAGTGGATGAGGCCTTAGTTGACCCAAGAAGTGGGTGAGGTGACGAACCTTCCCATTATTCACATTAAAATAGACAAGGGTCCAATGAAAGGAAGAATGGATGAAGGTTAGGGGGATTACAACAGGATGGAGTCCCATGGTGACCAATCATAAAAGGAGAGGTAAAGGGTAACAAAATTCCATGTGCCTATCTCTTATATGGTCTTTGTCACTAAAGAAAATAGAATGAGAAATGATGCTACCTCATGAAAGAAAAACTAGTGACTTATGGCAAGTTGGTTGTCCTAAAATTGATCCTAGTTAGTGAGGGATACTTCTCCTTTGTTTAAAAGGAAAATTATGTGTGAATCATACCTTCCCTACTAAACGAAATGAGGTTCTAGGTCTTATCTTTGAGAAGGGAGAGCCCTGGACCCAAACCCTCCTCCAAATCGGGAACTTCCCAATATTGTTCCTGGGAGAAATGTCAATGTGACTATGGATATTCAAACCCATAGACACTCCATGAATCCTACCTCCCTTATAAAATAAATGTGAGAAGCCTATGACTGTGGATATACAAAACCAAATAATAGACACACTAATGTGCCTTTCCTAATGATTTGATAAGTTAGAAGGTTTTGGTTGAGGTCTCAATAGAATCTCTTTAAGAAAATGGAGACAAGGAAGTAAAATCCATTTCATGAATGTATTTGAGGAAGGCTTGATGGCTTGTAGACTGAAGAGAGTATGTGAATGAAAGAGGGCCTCTCAAGTAGGTAAGGGAGAAAATGTATGGGCATGAAAGTAGACTTGGGCAACCATATATTCACTTAAGCAAAGAAAAAACTGTATGCTACTACTAGTGTGAGTCATGACTCAGGCCTTAAAAAGTATTCACACGTGGTCCCAGAAGTAGGGAACTAAATTTCCTATTAAAGGAATAAGAAGCACTCAAGTATTTCAAATTTGGAGAGGTTGGGTTCTTTATGAACGGAAGTATTATGGTTTTCAAAAACAAAAAGGACTTATGTCCAATGATACTCACTTAAATCCTATTCTCAAGGTGTTGAAGAACTACCTTGAAAGTTTCAAAAGATATGGGGTGATGTACTAGGGAGTCTAAAGAAGCAATTCAGCTTTGGGGATCAGTACAAATAAAGACACCAAAGGTCTATTTATATGCAAAAAATAGGACCTTGGGCGAAAAAAGTTTGGGAGTGAAAGTATGTTGCATGACATTTTTGTGCGTGCAAGTAGGCCAAATGCCGACTACCTTTTGGTCTAACTAAGCAGACCAAAAACTCATGCCTTTGAAAACCATGATTTTATTCATATATTTTCCCTTTTCATTCTATGGTATTTCCCTTTGACATTTTTTAGACTCTTTGATGGAACGGAGTGTCATCAGACCTAAAGGATCTCATGAGAGATTTTGGAAACCTATGATCCTCTTGAATTGTTTCATTCGACGATCGATCATCATTGCAGGTATAGTGTGTTTCTCTAGGTGAGTAATCCTTTCTCCTTATTTTTTATAATTCGATCGAGGTGGAACTATTTCATTGTTCATATGAATTTTTTGATTTGTAAGATGATCATCTTGACTCATTCTATATCTGTTTCATGATATTCCACTAGAGGTTAACCCTTGTTTTCATTGTGGTGTGACCTATGTGTTTCTTGATGTATGAGTTGTTTCTTTCTATTTT
The DNA here is from genome assembly GCA_963277665.1 of Viscum album. Taxonomy (NCBI): domain Eukaryota; kingdom Viridiplantae; phylum Streptophyta; class Magnoliopsida; order Santalales; family Viscaceae; genus Viscum; species Viscum album. Next base: position 1,882,750,036 of record OY728161.1, read on the forward strand.
ATAAACCCTTTTCTAAATTAAATTTAATATAATTTTTTATTCATTGTAGGGCCTCCATTATTCTCATTGAGTTCTTCTTTTCTAGTGGATTCTATTTCAGGCATGTACGACACAAATTTGAGGTAGGTGGTTCTGTATCTAGCCTATATTGGATGAGTTTCATTTCTATAGTTTTGATAATTGTTTTTTAAATGAAATTAATTGATTGATTTATGGATTTGTGTGTGTGTAGAAATGGGTTTTGGATAAAATATGGTCTTACCCATATTTTGGTAAAAGAAAAGGGAATTTTCAAGGAATAACAAGATGGATTTATAAAATTGTTTTCAAAGAATAGTTTTTCTGCAGTGGTTTGGAAAATAGAGAACATCATAATCCTTGGGAACTTAGGTGGAAGGTGTATTCATAGGCCTCATCTACTATTTATGGGGTTTTATTATGGGGTGTTCCTCTGATCCCAAGGCCTGTTGTTCTTGGGAATCAATAAAATTTTTAGGAGGATCACTTTATAGGTTGTTCTTATGCTCTCAATATTTGATGTATATATTTAGAAGCTCGATGCATGATATTATCTATGTTTAAATATGAGTGTCCAAGCTAGCATGTCCTGTAGTGATCCTTTACATAATGTTACCAATGATTTTGGATTGTACTATTTTATCTTATACTTCCATGGTTTGATATGATATGTGATACAATATTTCATTTTATATGAATTTTTTGATATATGTATATGAAATGATTTGAAATAGTTTAAATGGATTGTCTTAGAAATGAAAAAAGTGGAAAAATTAAATATTTTTCCATTCTGTAGACATAAAAACTGTAATTGATTTATAGTTCCTTATTTTATTTAAATTTGATAATATTAAAATTATTGTACAAATAATTATTATGGAAAAATTGTGCGGGATTCAATAGAGCCTATTAGCTCATACCCAATTCACCCCTTTGGTGGTGTGTAGTCCATTATATGCCTTTCAATGTAGGGAATGGAAAGGAACCATAGTGAGGTAGAGAGGTTTTTGTCAACATTATCTAGGTAGCTGGTAGTGATATGGTTGGAGGTTTCCCACACTATCACATGGAACAATGAATCTTACATTTTGGTGGTCCGTTGATGTTTTAATTGTATATGGGAGGTTCTAACATCTTTTTAGTTTAATTGTTTCTGCTGTATTCTTTCAATTATAGAATATATTTATTTTTTCTACACTATCTCTATTTTAAATATATTCTATTTTTCTTCTTCTAGCTAGGAAAAATAATTCCCACTGGTAGGTGATTAATTCTTGTGCGCTAGTTTCCATCCCATGGGGTTCAAAAACACTCTTCGGGTATATGTAAATTTAGACCGGGTAATAGTTTGAGGGGGTATCTAGGTCAGGTTTTCCACATAACCTATCATATATATTGAACAATCCCCTAAGGGTATGTACCCATAACCCTGTATCACATCCAATAGTTAAAATCAGAAGTATTCTAAATAGTCTATCTTAGTGGTCAAACTTCCACACAATCCAAATCAACATCTTTTTTAGAGGTGAGGCCCCATGGATAGTATTATATATATCAGGCATTGTAGAGATTTATTTTAGGAGTTCATCAAAACAACCTAGCTATCGCATGATCCAAACCACACCATAACCAGGTAGGTTCCATAGCCAATTATGTATCCATCATGTATAATATCCGATGTAATGATGTAATTTTAACATCCAACCACTCAAACAAGTCACACCATTCCCCCCTTAGGGTACCCCACACAGAATAAGCTAAATCATTCCATCACTTGGTTTATCCCATGAATAATAATATATCAAACATCATAGAGATAAATTTAAGGAGGGAATCTCAATATCCAAATGCTCACATAGGTAGGAATATCCACTCATGATAGGTCCCATTTCATAAAACAACTACAAAATATGAGTTGGGCCCCAATAAAATCATATATCTCAACATCATGGAAGCGTTCTGAGGAGGAAATCACAATATCCATCCTCCCACACAAGTTAAACCATTCCCCTTAGGGTAGGACCCATGGAATAATTTGAACCACACCACCACTAATTGGGTCCCATTTCTAATAAAAATTTCCTTAAACATACCTTCTCGCTTGAGGTAATGTTTTATATACATTATAAAACAAGAAAAAAATAATAATCAATAAGGCATTATAAACAAGACAAAATTATCCCCACAACACATCTCAAGCATAAAATCACTGAAAGGATTAATCTAGTACTTCCACATAAAAACCTCTCTAAGTTACTCAAAATAGATATATCTAAGCACCCAAACCCTTCACAACTAAAGTATTTACCATACTGACCAATATTCCAGGAGACCAGGTCATTCAAGTGTCAACCACAACTAAAAAACTCAATCTAGGTCCAATATACCCATGTAGATAACCTTAGCTCACTTTATAAGAATTTGAATATTTTTACTAATAGCATGCTATATTATTTATCTCTAAAACCTAAGGGATCAATTACATCAATACATACCTATATTTTCACCTTGATATAAATGTAAATAATTTTTAATCCAAATCATTCACATGTATGTGTAATAGTCCATACAACTATATAAGAATTTCATAATATGGTAAGGATTTCTTATACAATCATCAATCATCATGAAAAATGAATAACATCCTAGGAAAACATAATTGGGAAGCAAACATAGCATATAGTATTTTGAAAACAGGGAATTTCCCAATTGAGGTCAACTATATCAAACCATTTTCATAAAAAAAATTCTATCTTTTCCTATAAAATAAAATCAAATACCTTTCACAACCCTTTTTGATAAAGGAATAAAATGTTTTATTTACTCATTCTTGGTAATTAGAAAAGAAATCCCTATGAAACATTCTTTAGAAAAATTATATAATGGTTTTGAAATACTATTTTAAAATCATTTCTTAAAATCATGTCATTTATCTTAGAATTGAATCATTCCTCAAAAAGCCTTTTTAAATCCATTTTTAAAAAGGATGTCCCATATTACACCATTTATCTTAGAAATTAATTTTACATTAAAATCTATTCTAATATATAGGTTTAAAAATGAAAATCCATTTCTTATGAGAATCCATTGTAGGACAATAAGAAATCCATAAAGTGGACCCCTACACTCATTTGAAAAATATTACATGAATGTACTATTTATAAATCTATTTGATCCTTGTTAATGGTAATTATAATGTGAGGCCATCCCAATTTATTTATCCATATCACCCAAGTTATACAAACATTTTGTAATAAATCATAATCATAGAATATTGACATAAAATTATTTTATGGGAAAGATACTCAATCATGTAAATGCCATCAACATCATTCAATGTTAACATGAATCTAGTTACCATGAAACCCTAGGTGATAAAGATAAAATAAAAAGAAATATAACAGTCTAAAAAAATATTTTAGGTATCAAAAATTATAATATAAGAAAATGATTATAGAAATCATGAAAATATTCCCACGGGAAATTAGCCTTACCCATGGCTATACCCTGTAATAGACGATGTGAAGATATGAAATCAATCATTGAATATCATCCTTAGGTAGAAAGATAAGAATGCGAGAGATTTAAAGGTTGCGTTCTATTGTATTATGACTAAAAATTACCATATTTAATATTTCACTAAATCAATAATTAATATTTAAGAAAATCATTAAAATACTCACCAAACATGATTTTTTTGGAAATCATATGGACCCTTATGTATGGACCCTTACGTATCAGCCCAGATGACCCATACAAATAATACATTAAACTTCACTATGTATGGAACCCTTACATATGGAATGATGCTTATGTATCATATAAATGACCCATATGTATCATAGGGTATCTCTAGTCTGTAGAAAAATTTAATTTCCCAAGGATTATTCACAATCAAGGAAAGGAACCATATAAATCATAAGATGTGTTCGTAATTAACTATTTTTCAGCTCAACTCTATATTATCTTTACATATTGAAGAGATACTCTTAAATGTGTCACTGTAAAACCCTTACATTCTAGATAATTTCCATTTTCAAGGCATTATATATCTAGGGTTAATCTTACATATTAACTATGTGTACATTTACAAATCACGGAGTCTTATAGAATTACCATTATTTTTCATACGGACATCTAAAACTTAACATATTTTCCATCAAAATATGAACCTTACATATTAAAACATTATTCTTATATATTTCCTTGGCCACATAGTTACTTTTACATATTCAATGAAACACCTGATTTACTATTACATATCATCTTGGTTGCCTTTATATATAGTACATTTAGTAACTATACCTTACCAATTTTTTCTAACCCTTTTTTGGGATAATATTATGTATTAATATTTTACAGTTATTCTTGAGACTTTGGGTAACACATGAGTTTCAATTATAGTAAGTAATCATTTTTCTCGAAAGTAACAATAACATAATTCATATAGATTTATTCAAAAATTATATTAAAAACTATATTCCAAAATGTTATTATTTTAATTTTATTAAACTAATAATATTTTTAAAATCATCATATCATAATTATCTTTGATTTAATTTTTTATCATTTTCATAAATATTTGGTTTTTGGGTGAATGGTGAAAAATAAATATTTTACAAAAAACTATCATTTTTTAGAAATTATAATGATATAATAATAATTTAAAATTTTATGAAGTTATTTTTCTATAACAAATATATATTTAGAAATTAATATAATTAATATAATAATATAATGTTGAACCTAAAAATATATTCTTAACATTGAGTAAATCAAATTAATGTTTTTGTTTAAAAAACATATTTTTTTTCTTAATAAATTATTTATAATGCTCTTTTTTATTTTTTTATCAAATTATCTATCCTTTTATTTAACATAATCTAGTTCATTCCTTTTGAATCAAATATATACATTGTTTTGCGGTAAAACCATTTTTATGCTAAATAGAAACAATTTTCTAAAAGTAGTTTTCTTTGTGAACTTATATTGAAAATAATTTGTAGCACATCTAAGAGTGGAATCATGTAAAATATATTTAATATCTAGAATCATCATAAATAATATTAGGTAATTAGTTTAACAAAATTATTTCATAATTAATTGTAATCATGGTAAATATTTATCACCTTGGTTAAAGTTAAAATGAGTTAAAAGAGTTAAAAATAAAGGGATAAGGATTCATGATAACACAAAAAAAATTATTAACACACATTGGTTGGTTTTCTTTTTTCCATAACCTTATGATATTTTATTCTATAAAACATTGGAACCACTTTCACATTAAAATAATTTTATATTATTTAAATATTTTAAGTAATTCAATGTGTGTCCCTCCCCTCACTTATAAATAGGAACCACTTCTTACAACTTATTAACTGAATTTTAATCCCATGTATCAAAAAATACCTACCTAAAAACCTTTATAGGTTTATTAAATTCATTATTAATTTCATTTTCTTACCATAATACCATCCTAAAATGGAAAATGTGTCATCTAAAGATGCTATTTCAAAGAAGATGTAATCATATTACCTGAATCTACCAAATTTTATTTCTTCATATACATAATATAAATTTTATATAACCATCCTAAAAAAATAAAAATAGTATCACAAATATATTAAATTATTATTATTTTTATGGGATAACCATTTTCCACCTTCTTTTTAAGCTATAAAAAATGAAAACATTTCTTGTGCGTACGTATGACATACCGATCCACATAACAGTGTAATTGGTTTTCCATAACCAATTTAATTAGATGATTATAAATGTGTAATAGATTAATATTTATAATATTTATGAAATAATTATAAATCTTTCATTATAATATGATATTTAACTTATTATATTTAAATTTTTGTAAAATAATAAAATTGTGCGTGCATATGTGTGGGCTACCACCTCCAAAAATAGATGTGATTAATTTTCTATTACAACTTTGCATTATTGATCCCAAACTTTTATAAATTGAATAAAAAAATATATTCATGAATTTATTAACATTATTTAGATGATGAACCATTTTTTAAAACCTTTCCCCTTAAACATTATATTAAAATAATTTTGGCGGAATTAACCAAACAACTTTTAATGGTCGATGAAAGAAAGAACTATTCAATGAATGTATTTAAAATTATTATGAAAAGACCATTAAAAATAGAATATATATGAAAAATATTCTTTTAAAATTATTTAAAAAATTTAAAATCATTATATAGGTTATTAAAACATGTATGAATAATAAAATACCAAAGTTAAAAGATTTCTGTTAAAATGTAATTTTATTTCAAGAATTTTTATGTTCAGATTTACTTTGGTATTATTATATGATTTAAAACTCTCAAAATTCCATCTATTTTCTTATCCTATGATTATTTATTTGGTTTAAATATTTTACATTCCATTCATTCTCTTATTTAATAATTAACCAATAAGTTAGATGTAAGATATTTTCTTTTAAAATTGTATTTTAATGTTTTCCTTCTAACTCATTTTCTTCCTTGTTGTGGTTCTTTTAAAATTTCCAATTATTTTGTTATTTATGATTCAAAGGTTAATAATGTTTGTTGTATAATATTTTTTTTATATTATTTATAAAGGATTAAAGAGGAATCTTTTTAATGTTTAATACATGGGTTATTTTCAACGTTTTATAATTATACTAGCATTTTTTTAACAAATATGGCTCGACATCACTTTTGTAGATTGACCACCATTTAATTAATTAAGATAAATTATACAATATCAATATTACATTACAAGTTTCCATTTTTATTTTCAAAGAAAATATTCTTCCCAAAATTTTGGAAGTTCTTATTTATAATGATATCGAAAGAGAAGGACATATTTTTTATAAAGGATTGAAAAGAATTTTGAAATTTGATTTATAAATCCATTATTAAATGAAGTTACAAGGAATTTATTTTTAATGTATTTCTTATATATTATATTTTGATGGCCATGTTTTACTATGGATAATTCATTTTAGTTTCATCTATTGTCTTCTATCATCCTTTACTTATAATGTATTAAACCATATTTTGAGATATTTCACTTTTTTTATCATGTTATTTGTCACTCTCCATTAGTAATTATAAATTATCTTTATTCTTCACATATATATTTTCGATATCATTAATTAAATTAGTATCAATTATATTACTGTTATGATGTCTCAACCGTATAAAAGTTTTATATGACATATCATTTAAATGAATTTTATTAAAATATTTATGTCATCGACAAAGGAAATATTTCATTTTAATAATTCTGTACTGATAAATGTTGATTTTTAAGGAATTTGTAGAATTAATTTCATTGATAATTCAATATACGCAGAATTCATTGGATCTGAATATGATGTGTGGGCTTCAGTTATAGATATATTTTCAATGCATCAATAGTTATATTGAGACAAAGTAGCAGGAATGTCATATTATATGAATATTTAGTTTATAACTACCTATTTATTATGAATAATTCCTTAGATAAGCCCTTGATGGTATGATTCGTGATAATTTTTCTAAAACCTTGAGGGAAAGACCATGAATTTTTAAATTTATGCATTTATTTTATTAATAATTGAGTTACCATTTTCCATGTGATTTCTTTGTTGATATTATCCATGAATTTTCATTAATATAAAGTTGGTGATTAACTACTATGTGTTTTAATTATTCAGTCTTTCGTATTGACTATATCATATTTATTAATGATATATTTTGGTGTACATAACAACTACTGAGAATATGAGGTAACTTTTATTATTTGTTTTCCTTCACCAAATATATAAAAAATAATATTTTTTTTATTTCTTAGATAAAATAATGTTTCTTATGAAATGTTTTTATATTTTAGAAGGTAATAGGAGAATCATGTATGTGTTTATCTTCCAAGACTACAGAACTGGCTGACCCTATGTGGTGAAATCCCATGAATATTTTACCAATTTAATTACGTAAACATAGACTCTAGGTTACTTTAGTAAAGGAATTATAGTTGGTATTAGATAAAATTTAGTAAGAACCATGGGAACTATATTTTAAATGAATATAGATAACTTGAGTGTTATGGTAATTCCTTGGTGTAATTGAAAATTTTTTCCATTATAAAGATTTTCATTTTGTGGTTCAATATTAATAAAGATTATGATCTAATTCAGTGCATTCTGTTTTTCTTAAATATATCTCCTAGAAGAAATAAGGGAATCAACACCCATGGTCAATGTAGGGAATTCCCTAATGACGAAGCCAATACAGTTAGTGTCAAAACTAAAAATATCATGAAAACTATAGGGTAGATGAATGGGGTTATGATGAATAACCTTGTATGTATGGAGTATGATATTGTTCCATAACATGATTCAACTGTGTTGGATTACTTCATATGAAAAATGAATACGTCATTTAATGGAAATACTGTTCCATTGGTTGCTAAAACTGGATTAATTCATTCAAAAATGTTTCTTTAGAAAATAATAAATAATGAATGTAACAATTTTATTTCATGAAAGAATTTTCTAAATGAAGATATTTCTAAATGGTAGTCATTTCTCTAGATTATAGTGACCCAAGCCTTTTATATATAATATTTCATGATTTTAAGCATAATTATATATCAGAGTACAAGCCAAGGATCGTTAAGTCTAGTGTCTTGGAAGAGTAGGTACATAGAACCTAAAACATGGGGAAAGAATTTCTTTATTTAATCTCAATAAAGAGCTCTTAACTTCCTTTGAGCCCTTACATCTGTATAGGGTACCCTGGGGAACACATGAACAAAGGGATGAGATAAAAATCCCAGAAAGGGAATGAACATAAGGATGCATCTCAAACACATGAGTTAAGAGACATGAACTAATAATAATACAATATAGACATATGAAATCATATCAAATATTAATGAGATAATATAAACACGGAGTCATATAAATTTTCTATAATCATAAGACATTTATTTATTATGAGTCAAGGCTAATCACCAATCTCATTTCCCATTTTAGTATGGGTCACAGCTAACTGGAAATCCCATTTCACATCACATCTCATGAGTCTTAACTTTACCAATTGCATTGGAGCACTATCTGGGCACACCCATCTCTACATTTTCAAGAATATTCTGGCCACATAATTAATATTTCCAGACTAATAATCATACTTAATCAACCATAAATAAACATAAGGGTACCTGTGGAAAGAATTAGGTACCACAACCATGACCTAAATCATAACCAATGGGTGTATCTTGAAAGTGTCCATGAAAGAATTGAATAATAAATGGACATTAAATAGGCATATATCATGGCACATGATATCAAAAAGGAGTGAAAACTTGTAAGAATTGTACTTGGTAAATTTTAGCATTACAACATTTTGTGCGGTTTTAAGGGAAATACTATAGAGATTTTAAAATAGAAAAGGGAAAACCCTTTATATAAAACCTGAATCGAAAAAATAATGTTTTAATAATAAAAATAATGATTTTATAAAAACAATGGTGTATTATAACAGAAGATAGAGTGCACTTTAAACTTGGTAAGAATTCGGGAAGTTCCCTTAAAACATGATTACTTATTGGGGGTATCGCGGTGGGAATCGCTAAAAAACATATATATCCCCAAAATATAATGATATATGGATCTTGGAACATGTTTTTGGAGAATATAAAAAGTATTTAGAATATTTACATAAAAAGAAAAGATAACTTCATTTGGGTAAAAATAAATATAGGAAAACCCAAAGGAGTGAAAGAGGTTTGAGTAAAATTCATTACAGATTATTAGCATGGTATCAGGTGTACCTAAAAGGGATTTTTTGAGAGATAATGTGGTTTATAATAAATTATAAATAACTAGGTATGTATGGGGGAGGTGAGAAACAATACCATATCATTAGGGATCACACATAAAATGGAATAACATAGAGGACAATCTTGAAATAAAAGTAAATGGGGATGACCCCTTACCTTAAATCTGTAGGTGTTCTCCACTTGTTATGAAATACCTGAATAAACAAATTAGGCTTATTAATTTATAATTCCAGAACCCATTATATATTTAATTTGGTTAGAATAATCTTTTCATGTCCATTAATTACCGTTTTGATTGGTTATGAGGATCAATTTCATTGTTCGGGCTCATTTGTTTACTTGATTTTAATGACCAGTTCACTTATATTTATGTTTGGATAAACATTTAAGATGATAGTGGTTTTAAATAATTGAAGTTATTTTATATTAGTTAACATATAGGATATTACATGGTATTAAATTAAATTTGGTTACTTAGAGTGAAGTCGAACTATTATATAAAACCAAAGTGACAACTGCGTTTTTAATTAGTGGGTTTGATTACAAAGAACGTGTTTTGATTTATAACATAATACCATTTGAACAAAAATTTTAAAAAATAAAAATATGATATATTACATATATATAATATTTTTCAACCATAACAAAAATAGATTCAAGACCAGATTCAAATACGATAATAGAAATTGATAAACCGTTGTCCTTGAATGTGCTAAATTAGCACATCTCAAACGGTGCTTTCATTTCTTTCAAATAAAAGGTGGGGAAAGGAGATAAGATAATTAAATATCCTATTAGAGTAAAAAATTCAAGAACTTGTATGTTACTATAATTATTATACTTTTTGGGTGAAGGGAGGTGAGGAAAGAAACAAAAAAAAGAACGTAAAAGAAAAGAAGGAATTGGAAAGAGGAATTTACATATTGAAACTTCCTCCTTTTACAACCTATTAAGGGGATAGGTTTTGGTATTTTGAAGAGGCTTGAGGATTTTTGACGTGGTGGAGGATCTTGGGGAGATATTTGGGCAGAATATTGGAAAGGCATAAGGCTTGAGAGCAGTGAAGAGAAGAAATAGGAAGGGGTGATATTTATAGTGGAGGGGAGGAGGGTTTTCATAATTTTTTAATCATTAGTTTATTATTTCTTCACAAGGCAAGAAATAGTAATTATTACATGACCAAGAATAATAATAAATGTATGTGACTTATATCCAATTAGTCTTACATCATCATATCATCATCAATGAATCAATTAATCCATTATTTAGCATTTATTGTGAATTATCAGATTTTACTATTCATAAAAAAATCATGTATTTTAGAAAAATACAAAAAAATTACCCTAAACTTTTTTCAAAGTATAGAATCCTAAAATGAAGTCCATTTTTTTAAAATAATTTTATAACTATTATTAATTTAATAATTAACTAAAATCATAACTTATTATTAAAACCTGGTTTTAAAACATTCATATACATATTCTAAAATATAGGTACATCAAAATTTCACTTGAATATTATTTTAATACTATAATAGGTAAGTTTAATATTCATAAAGGTATATCACTATTCATAAGGGTATGTTACTATTCATAAGGGTATGTTACTATTTACCAAAAACTAATTTTTATCTTATCGGACTCCAAATAACATTCTGGTCACAACTGTGTACGTCAGATTTTTGAAATTCCAACCACAGAAGCGACAAACATATGTTTAAAGGTAACTTAGTACTTAGTAGTTCATTATGTTATGTTTTCAATGGATTTTATGAGATACTTATGAGAAGATAATTTCCATTGAAAAACAATGGGTTTTTAAATAGATCACTAAAGATGTTGATAAAATAGAAGTTATAGAATGTATAAAATTTAAAGTGATATTATTTAATAAATAATTTCCTTGATAGAAGTGAGATAAATTGGAAAAAAGTTACTGACATTAAATCATAATGAAAATGAATGTGTTTTATACTGTTAGAATAAATCTACAATATTAAAAATACTTGTTTCAGACAACATAATTAATACAGAAATAAAGATTGATCATTTATTTTATGGTCTAATGTAGAGTCTCCAAAGGGTATATGTTTCTAAAAACATTTTCATCATATGATGATATAGTTTCAATATCCATTGAGATAGAAAATACTTTTTTAGGTATTATATAATTAAGGAAAATATAGAAAATAATATTTTGACTGACCAACAATAAAAAATAAATATTAGAAAAGAATAAGAAATGGAATACGAGATTTAAAACATGTGATAATTGTGGAAAGGAAATCTAAAGTACATTCTTAATGATAACATGAGTCCATTTAATGTACAATGGAAGGGGTCAAAAGGCTCATGAATGAAAGTGATGAACAGTAACCACTAATATATAGTTTATCAGATATAAAGAAAAGGTGGATTTATTCAAACCAATAACTTAGTCATCATGGGAATGTTTTGCAGAATAGGCCAATCGGAGAAGGAAAATCTTATGAAAATACTACATATTATATTTATGTTCCTAAATATGCAGTTGTAAGTACTTTGATTATAACCCCATATTTATAAAATTCTTTTTTTATTAACGATCTTCACACTCTTTTATACATTCCATGTTTTCCAAGAAAATTAGATATTTCCCTAGGCCCTTAAGTAGGGAGTATCTAATAAATCCTGTAAGTAGATATCTTATTATAAAAAGGAAATTTTAGTCAGTATCATTATAACTCATAGTCAAACACTATTTGAAAACTTCATTATTATACCTATGGATAACATTTTTATAATCCTTGGTATAGATATGTTTTCAAAATAAAATTTCAAAATTTATTACTAAGAGAAGGATATTACGATACATGATGAAGATATGGAATCCCTTGTCTTCAGAGGAGAGACAACATAATCCAAATAATGTCTGGATCCAACTCTAGAATCTATCATTAATGATATTATTATACAAGAAGTGATAAAATAACTTATTAATGGTAAATGTATCTTCAGAATAAAAGATGTACCTATTATATAGGAATATATTGATGTTTTTACTAGATAACTACCTATAAATACACTTGATCATGAAGTTGAGTTTTCCATTAATATCACACATGATGCAAAAACTATATTTAATACTCCATATAGGATGTTCGTAGTGGAATTAGTGGAATTAAAGAAAAAACTACTAGAGTTTCGTGATAAGAGAATTATATGCCTTAGTGTTTCATTGTGGGGAGCCCCATGTTTATTTTTTTAGAATAAAGATGGGTCTATGAGGTTTTCCATCGATTATAGGGAAATCCCTTTCATTAAACTAGAGAACAATTATTATCTACCCCACATTTATGACTTGTATCATCATCTAAAAGGATCCAAATATTTTTAAAATATTGATATTTATTCAGGGAATCATAAAATATCAATAATGAAAAAATATATTCTGAAGATGACATTTTTATTAGGTTTGGGAATTATGAATTTGTAGTAATTCCCTGTGGATTGATTAATGAATCCTTTTTTTATTGGTATGATGAACAACATTTTCAAGGATTGTATTGATAATTCCAATTTGGTATTTATATATGATATCTTGATATACTCTAAAATTAATGATAATCATAAGATTATTTTTTAATCTTTATTAATACTCTAAAAGAAATGGAGTAAAATGGAAAATTTATCAAATGTGAATTTTGGATTCAATTTTTTTCTTGGCCATATTTTCTCTAAAAACGGAACTTTAGTTGATCCTTTTAACATAAAGGTAGTGATAGAATTACCAATAAAAACTAATATAGTCAAGGTATGTAGTTTTATTGTATTAGTATGTTATTATTGATGATTTGTTTTGAAAAATTATTAATTAGCTATCCCATTAACCACATTGACACATAAAGGGGTCAAGTTCATACAGTTATAATAATGTATAGAATGATTTTTAGAATTAAATTGGATATTGTTCAATGCACCAATATTAAAATTACCACCAGGAAGGTATGTATTTCTGATGTATAGTGATGCATCAAATAATGGAATTTGATGTGTCATTATGCAGAACAACCAAGTTTTTTTACAAAACATCAATACAGTTTAAGATTAATGAAAAAAATTTGTTAACCCATTATCTTGAGTTATAAATCAATATATTTTCCTTACATATATAGAGGCATCGCCTTTATGATGAATAATGTGAAATATATACAGATCACAAATTTTAGAAAGACATGTTATCATAGAAAGATCACAACATTATAAAAAGTATTTTTGATAACTACTCAAAGATTATAATTTCTTAGTAGACTACCACCCTGTAACTGAAAATAAAGTGGATTATTCATTGAGTAGGAAATATTATTTAGTTATTAATAAAATTATTCATTTAAAATAAAAAATATTAAAGGATTTAGGAAATTTGGATATGGTAGTCATTATGGAATGGGGAACATCACATCAATTCCAAATGATTTCCAAACCATCCTTATTTGAGAAAATAAAAAGTTACTTGTTTTATGATAAGAATATTCAAAATAAAATCATAGTTATGAATAATGGTAAGTTTAAATAATTCATCTATGAAAATGGTATATCAATGTTTAAAAAGTGGATATGTGTTTAATCCATGACTGAGTTAAAAATAAAATTATCAAATGAACCTCATTGATCAAATATAATTATACACCCTAGTAGAACCAAAAATGTATTTGGATTAGTGGGAACATTTTTGGTGGTATAATACGAAGTATAGAATTGTAGAATAGGTATTGATGCCTAAATACCCTTGTCATAGGAGAGGATGAGGAAGGAACAATCGGTTCGGAGAGAATTCAGACCAAAGGAACCCCCAAAAAATATCTATGAGAATGGATTCATGATGGTCACCACCTCTAAGAATAGAAAAAGATCATAATGGTTCTGTCAACATGGAGGTCTGAGGGTAACATCCACACATATTCAATCATGATTCATGAATCCCCCTTTCTCATAGAGGGTTGATGGTATCCTCCAAAAAAACATCATTCGGGCTCACATAGCCTCAACCATTCATGAAGAACACAAGTTTACAGGAAATGATCCATCATTCATGAAACACATACTATATAAATACCACCTTATGTCTAAAATTTTATGGCATTCAAGACCTTTTGAATTCTGAGAGACATTATGTGTTTGTGATACTTGTGAGACCCATGAGTGATAGAGAAAATGGATCCCCAAGTAATCCATACTATGAAATAAATTCATACCATGGGTTCTTGAGAACCTATAACTAATGCGGAGATTCATTTCACAAAGGCCCATGCCCTTTGTAATGGAATAAACCCCCCTAATGAACATGGGGTTTTGTGAAACACCAAACCTTTATGAACCCCACCCCATGGGATCTTGGACTTTACCCTGTGGTAAGGTTACACTATTTCTTATAATATACCACTTCATGAAAACCTAGATCTTTGAAAGTCCCATGAATGTCACCAGAAATTCCTCCATAGGGACCTAATATTTTAGTAGCACCTCCTATAGGCCTCTACATGCTGCCTCTTTCTAGTTTACACCCTTTCAAAAAATTAAATTCCCCGATATCCCTATACACTATAGGAAAATCAGTTATTAGCAGCGGTTTATGAAACCAACACTAAATAATTTTTTAAATACCAAAACGTCTACCTCTCCCCTCCCCACCCCCTGAGCTCGACACCCTCATAACCCCTCTTCCTTGACCCCATTAAACCATTATGCCAGATCCCCTTCTTCCCCGCACCATCGACCCTTCTCTCACCCTCCCCACCAGCTCCCCTTCTCCCTCTGGTCGTCGGCACTTCTATCACCCTAACCACCAAATCCCCTTCTCCCCTTCACCACCAACCCCTCTCCCCCACTGTCTTCCCTTCTCCCCCTCACTTCCATCCCACCTTCTCCCCCTCGCCACTGACCCCCCTTCTTCCACAAGCTCCTTGATCCCAAGCTTCAGGGCCCAACCTCACTCTCCCCAAACAGTTAATGCCACTACTCTAATGGAAAGTTAATTAAAAAGGTTATGTGTTGGGATTTGATAGTACTTTTTTTCTTATTGCTTCAACACCATTATTCCTTCAAGTGAGTTAGTATTTGATTATTACATTCTTGGATTTTAAATTTAAGAGTTTGTTTAATTAATTTAAAGGTGTTTAGGGTTGTTTTAAGTTCTTTTGGACCCGTTGGAGGTCTTGTGGGATCTAGAGTATTGTTATAGTAATCGATTTAGGTAGGATTTTCCATTTATACATTTTAAAATCATAACCCTTGAAAGGTTCATGGAATTGAGTCTCAAGAGAATATTTTTATTAGTTATCTTTCACAAGATTCTTAATAATCAAGTGGCTATCATTTTCTGGAATTAATTTTGGGGTATACGTTGAAAATATGATTAATGTATTCTCTTTAATATTTTGGTCTTGTGGGGGGAAGGGTTAGTTTAGTGGGAATATGATTAAGTGGAAATAAATCAAAGGGGAATCAACTTGGGAACCTTATCAATAGTCATATAGAAAGTACTAATTAGAGTTCTTCTAGTGTGGAGAAGACGATAATAATATGTATATGTTCCATATCCATCTCATTCTTATCATCATTGTACGATGGTGGGCCATTTTATGAATTATTTTGATTATATCTTAAGGAAGAGTGGTGGTTGAAATTAATATCACATGATTGTATTAGAAATGAATGGTTAGGTACCAATGTTGAATGAGTAACTATGTTAGAGTAGAGTTGTGATGATTCATTATAAATGTAATTCATCTTATTATAAGAATACGGGGAAACACCTTGGTACTTTAAAGGAGTTGGAGGTGGTTTAGGTTTATGTTTTTCTTTCTACAGTAAGATGTACAATCCTTATCACATACACTATTAATTATTCTATGATTGAAATTGAGGAATGAAATTATTTTATATCTATAAATATAGTTAATATTTTGTGGTTCCACATAGAGTTTATTCATTTCTTAATGGTTACTAATACTCCAATTTCTGAGAAAATGGAAGTAGTTTTTATGTGTATTTGTTGAATGCTCATGATATATTATGTGGAAATCAAATGGAATTTATTAATATAGTACCCTAAAAAAGGTGATGTAATTAGTGTATTATAAAAATTAATATTTCTTCCACATATTTGGAATATTTCATTTAGGGTTCCACTAGAGTATGAATCAGTTCATAATCATCATTCTGAAATCCTTTTATCTCATAATTAGCATATTTTTTTATAAATAAATGTTCAATTTTTTCATTTAAATACTTTTAGACCATTGAAATCTAATAATCTACAAATAATAGACATATTTAGTTCATACCTCATAAATTTTTAAAACTATTTTCATTATGTTTAATTCATTACTAAAAAGGATATAATGAACATAGAAAAAGGACTAGCATCCAATGCACTTTCACAATTACCATATAGTATTTCCGATTAAACCCACCTATTTGATAAAAAAGAATATATATATAAAAATATAGATTTTTTTCCTAGATCATGATACATTATTTATTCCGTATAAAACTATCAATAATTGCAACTAATTTTCCTAGTCCTCAACAATGAGAAAACTATGTAGTTATTCAATGTACACTTCCTATTTTAAAACATAATTATGGAGTTCATACTTCACATACATTTTTTAAACAGAAAAAATGTTTCAATTATATATCTAAAATACCATCCTTATATCCTCATGCCATGATAGAGATGAAAAGATCTCATATAGATCAATTCCATATATAAGGGAATAATCATTACACAACTATCGTTCTTTTTTTTTGATGAAATTTCTATCCTCCTTGAGTTTTTTTTTGAAAAACTAATTTGGTTCAGATCATGTGTAAGATCATTATCCCTGGAGTAACTTTACCAATAATATTATTTTTGATCATATCACATTTTACATTCATGTATTTGGTACAACTCAAATCATTAATTACTTAAACCCATGTTTTTGAATCATCTGGGGATATAAATTATTCTTTCTACTAATCCGCCATTATATTGGTCTATATATTTGATATCTGGTCACTAACTATATTATTATACTTGACTTCATCCATTTTTTCTTTAGTTTTAATATTTTTTTTCTTTAATTTAATAATTTAAAAAGTCCACTTATATGTATTCAAAATCATGCTGAAATTCCCTTGTGTAACCCAATTCATCTTCAAATTAGTCAACATAAACTAATTTTTCTTTCACGTGGTGTCATTTTTTCTGATTAAATGAAAGTAATTCCAATAAAGAAGCATTATAATGGTGACATTCGACTCTTAGTCGACATTCCATTGACTATACTAAAAGATGATGATCCCTTAGTCTCCCTACCTAAAGAATCTAAGACACCATCTTCTTTCCCCACTATACCATCTCTCACACCCTCTATCAACATTCCATTGGCATATCACTTGATTCCTCCCCATTTAGTGGCCTCAAGAGCAAGGGATAAAACTACCTCTCATGGTTCTTCATGATGATATTTGAGGGTGAATATTATAGGTAAAAAATTTAATATGAATAAATTTATTACACTTTTTTATACTACTAACTATGTTTTCATAAAAGATAGAAACAATGCTACTACAATGAAAAATATGAAAGTTTCAGATGTCTGTAATTTGAACCGACTGAAGATAATTATCCCATTTTACAAATATGGGGTCCCTATGGATGACACTATGGGATTATTTGGAAAAATTCTAGGCCATTTGGCAGTATATCAGGTTACCCTTATGATTATCTATGATGATTGGTGGCATATTCATTCATCTTAAAAAAATGATGTTTTTGTTTCACATATAAAGGTAATTTTAATACATTATGATGTAATTTAATTTCATTATTTTATTAAATTCTAATATTTTGAAAATTAATCTCTTTTTACAGATGTTTTTCCATATTTGTATTGATGATATAGTAGCACAAAAGTGGACATTGAAAATTTTGGGCAATAAATGGGAAGATTTTAAATGGAGATTATAGAATGAATTCAATGATACATTGTTGAGAACTCATCAACTATATTATAAGGTACCCAATGGGGTACCCAGAGAGCAATGGAATGTTTTTATTGATATTCATCATAATGACTAGCACATGGTATTTAAATCTATATTATTATATACAATCTCATTTTACATTTATACATTAATATTACAAGGAGATGACATTACATAAATTAATATTAAATTACATTTTATTTATTTTAGGATATTTCAAGGAAGAATACATCTATTTGGTCCATGAAAATCATCCCTCACACTATAGGGACAATGATTTTTTCTAAAAGCCGATCGACTGTAGAAATTTTTTGTTTGTTTAAATATATATAAGACAATATTATATTTTCGATATATTAAATCGTTGATTTATATTTTTTTAATGTAGTCACATAATTTAAGGCACCAAGAATCCCAAATAGATGTGTGGTTAGATGTTCATAAAACATCTGATGGGATTTTCATTAAAGATCCTTTCAAGTAGGTTGGGTTATGAATTCATTATTCATTATAATAATGTATTATCAGTTCTCACTATGTTAATATATAATAATTCTAATATGAATGATATTTTATTTATAACTAGAAATTAATTAAATATGGGATACCAATCCCATGAATTCCTTTTCAGACTCCTAGGATAACCTAGTTGGTAACGTCATTGAGAAGGAGATACTGGTCGACTGAGCAGGATGGATTTAAGACCAGTTCCATCTAAGATCTTTTGTAGGACATCAGGAATTGCAGGTATATTTACTCCTTTTTGTAGTCACTCCCTACCCCGAGATGCTCATAATGTTTTTTATATGAAATGAACAATTTATGAACATGGGGTTCAGATATCCTCTTTGCATAAATCATTGGTTGATTTAAATAAAAATATGACCAAATCTGCCTCAAATGGTATTTCATTGATGACTGGTGGTGGGAAGGTAAATCACACTACTTCAAAGTCATTTAATTCACATACTTTAATTGATTTTATGTTTAAATATAAATATTAAATATTTTTTAATTTTCAATATAATTGTATTACAGGTGCCGATAACAATAAGTAGAGATAGATATATAGAGGGTGATGAGCAGAGATCATCATCATCTAGTAATTAGTGGAGATATTTTATTCATGTTTCATTGGAGGTATAGAGTGGACAATGCCAAGGGATCTCGTCTATTTGTTGTATATGTGTACTATGATTTTAATATGGTGAAATTTTCCTTATTTTTATATGTTGTGTACTCTGATTTATGTGTACTATGATTAAGTTATGTTTCATTTATTATGTGATTTTTTGCATTGTTGGTTTTTTACGGTTTTTTTCTGGGGTGGCAGATTTAGTAGCTCATATTTTTTTAGTTTATCATATAGCAGTGGTTTAAACCAGTAATAAATAATGGGTTTTTATTCCGCATTGATTTTAATTGACGTGATATTATGGTATATTTCTTTTCCCGGTGGTAAAAAGTACAGCTAAAATCTTGGTATTTTTTTGTTTGTAAAACCACCGCTAAAACATTTAAAAACATTGCTAAATACACTATCTACAATGCTTTCTCAAAACCACTGCTAAATTGATGGAACTGCCACTTGTTGGATTCCAACACCAATTCCAGCAGTGGGTTCAAGAAACTATCATAGAACTATTTAGAAAATATTTATACCACCTCAAAATAAAAAAACTACCTCTACATAGAGATTTTCTTATAGTGATACCAAATTAGAATCAGATCAGTTGTGGCCTAAAGAATTGCATTATTGGTAACTCCCACTCATGTGTCTGCCCAATTAATTCCAAGTGTGTTCTAGGCCTTTATCCTACCTATTAATTCTATGAATAGGTACCCTATTTACTCTCAAATATAATTATGGGTACCCTAGAATTAAGCCTACAAATGGCCATTACTCTATGAAAGTTCCAAATCCATGACCTTCCAAAAGACGCATGAGTGGTGGTCACGTAATCCCTAGAGGTGGAACCTTCAAGGGATCTATGCACCCATCTTGGTTGAGGGACCTTATGTAAGATCTTCTACTTTCCTTGATAGAGATCCCCTTAACGATCTCCACGTACGAGTCAAATTATGTTGAACTACATGACAACACTCTCAAAAAATGAATTAAAGTTATATCGTTACTATGCGTGATGGACACATAATTCCCCATGTATGATTGAAATGGGATTTTCCCATACTTTCTACCTTTTGAAACAAACATAGTATGCCACATGTATGACTCCATGGGATGACACCTCCTCCCCTATCATGGGATGAACTTCTACCCCGAGAAGCTTCTGTAAGAAATCACTACACTATCCATCATCAACACTCTTTAATGAATGACTCTAAACATTATGGATCAATCACATAACATGTCTTAAAATTGTGTCTTAAAACTACATGATTTTTTATCCATGACTCCTAGATAGGGTACCTAGTGTGCATCGATGAGGTTAAATCTGGAAAACCAAAATATCAATGGGAAATCTTCCCACTTCGGGACACACCCCCTTGATCCACCCCAATAGGGAATCCTGATCCCCCCATCCTTGGGTGAAATAATAATTCATTGGGACACAACTCCATTGATCTTCCACAATAGGGTGTCCTAGTCAATCATACAGGTGTGAAATCTTACCTCCTAGGGACACACCCCCTCAATCCATCATAATAAGAGGTTCTAATATATCATCACGTTGTGACATCTTCATTCTTAGGTACAAACCTCCCTTGATCAACTTCAATTGGGAGTCCTAATCAATTATCCAGGTGTGATGTATTACCTCCCAGGGACACACCCCTTAATCCATCTCAATAGGACGCCTGATCTAACATCTATGTGTGAAATCTTCTATACTAGGGAAAACCACCCTTGATTCCCTTCAAAAGGGTGTCATGATCAATCATCCAAGTGTGAAATCTTCCCCCCAAGGGATACGCTCCATCAATATATCTCATTAGAGAATTATTATCTATTTCTACAAGATGTTAATCCTATGACCCAATTCATCTCAATAGGACATTAAAATATGAAATCTTGGTGTTAGATCATTCCTCATAGGGATGTGCACCATCAATCCATCTTAATAAGATGATCTAATCCATCTTCACAATATATTAAACTCATACCATGATCCATCTGAATAGGATATTTTGAACCATCACTGTAAGATGTTAAAACTATGCCCAACCTATCCCCATAAGACTTTAATCATATTCCCAACCTTAAAAATTATTAAACTTTTGATCTAATCTAGAGTATCTACCCAATTAAATAAACATGGGGTGCATGTGGGTAAAATGCATGGAATACTTACTCCCATTATGTTAATTACCTTATGATCGATGATATTTCCCTATAGAAACAAGGTATCACTGAGAGGGGGAGGGGTGAATTAAGGATATATTTTTCTTTTATGTTTTCTTTATTTGGAAACAACTTTCATCTCCAATAAAATATATACCAGATTTTTTTATAAAAATATTACACATCCATTGTAACATAAGTATTTAAATGGTTCACTACTCCAAAAGAGTATCAACATTCTTGGCAAGGTTTTGAAAGAATAAATTACAACATAATCCACTATGAAACACTCCCTTTTTACGGATACAATCAAGTAGGATATACCATTACACTTGTGTAGAACAATGATCACTACAATAGTGCTTGTGCTTCTCCTAACACAAATGATGTAATAAAAGTTTCTCTAATAAGTTAAGAATAATTCCCAAATTTCTTACAAACATGTCACTATGATTCCATATCAAATTTTATAGTTGATAACTATAAAAAATTTTCTTCACTTTCCTAACCAATAGAAAGAATGTACTTCTTATGGAATTCATAGTAATACCTAGTCTGATATCCTAGTCCAATTTCTAACTCTGATTTCTTAGTTAAAAAATTTGATTTTTCCAAAATACTACTAAAAAAATTCTTAAAATCTTCTTCCTTATTCCAGAAATCATATTCTAATTTCCTATAATTCTAGCATAGTCTGATATAATAATCACTAAATTCGATCTTCTTTCATTTTCCTTTTTCTGAAAAAATTCCATTGGAAAAATCTATCTGGAAACCTCTTCTCCCTATAATTTCCATAACTTCTATCTCTTAGTTTTCATGTGAAAAATGTTATGATCAACCAGAATATATAATGTACCCTCTTAATTTTACAGGAGTTCAAAAATTGGATTATAAAGAAAAATGAAATGTTTTTTCTCCTAAAAATTTTTTTGGGAACTTTAATTTCCCCTTCATTTCAGCTCCATCATTGATTTATTTTATGCTTCTCAAATCTTTTCAATTCTTCTTGAAAATTATCAAATATTATCAATGCTTCTATATTATGTATAATTTATGACTAATATATTGTAAAATTCCAATTTTAATTCCAATTTATTCATTATAATGAATCCATATGTTCACTCTGATTTTTATTGACCCAGTTTCTAATGCATCTTAACTGAAGACTTCTCATTATAATAACCACTTGTAAACACATAAATAATTCTTATAGTAAAATTACTATAACTCTGTTAGAGTTACATTAATTTTATTTTTCCATAAGAAACATCATAACTTTTAAAGATACCAAAACCCTATTTGACGACACTATAGAAAAAAATATTAAAAAAAATCATCACAAACTTTAAATATACCAACACCCACTTCAACAAAACTATAGAAAAACTATTCAAAAAAAACATTAAGACCCCACTTGACAACTCTCTTTAAAATACTTCAAGAAAATTTATATTTTATTCAAATTTTCAAACAGGTTATTAGACCCATGATAATCTATCTGATCATGTATTGGTTTTATATTGCAATTGATGGATTGGTCTCTATCTCAGTACGATGGATTAGTGTCACGTCTAGTACTATGAGTTAACACCAAATATTATTTGATGAATCTTGATGTACTTGTTAAACAAAAAATAGTTCTCTTTTCTATCTTGAACCAATTTTTAATTAAATGTGGATTATTTTCCTTTTGACCCAATTAGAGAAAATAGAAAAAGGTTTTAGGAAAATAGTTGACTACATTATTGATCTTCATAGGGTTGAATGGCCTCTGATCTCATTCGGTTAATCAGTATAAACAACTCCCGTATATATATATGCATCCAAAAATTTTCTTCTTCTAATGGATTGGTTTCATTGTATGAATAACATTGGAATGTCAATATTCCTTTCCTTCCAAACCTCAATCTGATTTCCAAATATAGTTATCCCCTTTACTTCATAAGGCAAGCATGACACGTTTTCCAGGCAAAATAATATTTATTATTACTCTAATATAAGAAAATCATCATTAAATTTAGTATGGAGACAATCAGACCCTAATTAAACAACACATTATAATCGAAACATTCATTTCAGACCCAAGGTGAGTATGATGAACAACTTCACTTGAAAAACATCTATACCATTAAGAATAAAAAGAAAAATAATCTTTATTATGAAAAGTGTGTCTGATTCACTGATTATGATTCATCGTTATTTCTTTATAATCCAATCACATAATATTACTGAGTTAGGTGATTTACTTTTCTTAAAAAACAGATAAGAGAAAGTTAAACAATCAACACAAACTACTTTAGCTTCAAAAATAAATTCTAGTCAACTTGGTCCCAAAAATCGACATGGGATGCCTTGCTTTATATTCATAAGATGACTCATATGCGATTACCTCTAAAAGATGAAGAATTTATAGGTACCCAATATACCTAATATATAGAAATGATGAGAAAATACCAACATGATTACTCAACCTGATCAAAGTTTTTTTCCCTATAATGAGAGAAGCTATGTAATTAATCCATATCCACAATGATATAGCAACATGAATGATTTCCCTAAACATGAATTAATCTAAGTGCGAGAACAAGACTAATAATGATATTTAAGGAGGAATCCATGTAAGTAAGAACCAACATCCCATCATCCCATTTCGATCAAGAATCATCCATCATAGTTGAAAGTGATGAAAGCTACCTTCCATTTGAAAGTGACAATGCGGGTAAATATAAGTGTTGCACATGACACACATACACCCCAATATAGGTGTTAAAATTAAGATTTGTGAAACCAAAGTGAGACTCTTCTCTTTAACAATGGTGACCCATAGAATTTGGGGCATTATTGGATTTTCTCGTCACCAGATTCAGACATTCTACACTAGGTCCCACAAAAAAATGGTGGGCCCAATATAAAACTCAATTGTGAATTAGAGAGTAAACATTGAGAATCCCAGGTCTATGAAACCATTAGCTTGGATCCCTCTTAGTATCTAAAATATTGGATGATGTTGTAGTATTGGGAATCAATTTTCATATACCTTTTCTAATAGTAGAATACACATTCCTTATATGAAGAAAGATACATGAAACCCCAAACCCAACACTTCAAACTATTGGGGTAGGAGGATCCTTGATGTGGTAATCCCACACAACTATACTTCTTCCATAATATCTAATTATTCTATATCTATCAGGTTCCCACACCCTATCTCAACCTCTTAGATCATCCAGAAGATGGTGATCAACACCCTAGTATGCTGATACAAGTATAAGGGGTCATTCCCACAAGAGATATAGCCCTCTAGGACTTTGAGGAATTGGCATGTGAAAAACTCCACCACCCATGAGGGTAGTGTAGGAGGAAACCACCCTGTTTTGATAATGAACTTCTTAGAGTGCCACTGCACATACTAATTTGATAACACACTCCCAAAAACTAAGGATGTAGGGGATGGTAGAGTCATGTTGGGTGTTACTACAGCTCAAGAGCTACGTAAAAGGCCCCTCACTAGGCTATATAAAATCCAAAACCAACCTACCCTACAGAATGAGGAATGGGTTGATTTAATCCTTACTCCATTGGACCTAGTCCAAAGCTACTGATGCCGATGTTGGAGCCAATCCTAGGACAGTACTTGGAAAGGGGAATCTAATACAGCTCATGTGGTCCCTTCCACCACTGGAGTATCCCAACATATAACTATAATAGGTGAATAGGGATATATCTTTTCCCGATTAGGATCAAGACCCCAACCAGCTCACATTGATTCTGAGTAAACTCTCTCAATCTTCGGCACCACAAACAACCATTATGGTCCATCTTGTGATGAAAATTTCTATAAAATAGGTCATCCCCAAGCTCCTATCAACCAAAGTGGAGGTCCTCCCCTCTCTTTCAAAAATATGTATGGAGGTCCTCCATGTACTCCCATGAGTCTACATGAACTTCATCATCATTCCATCACCAAACATGTTGGAGGTTCTACCTACTTATTCACCATAAGACCTAGAGGTCCACCTCGTACTACTACCAACCAAAGAAGAGGTACTCCTCACTCTATCGATAGCCGGCCTAGAGGTCCTCCCAATGTTCCAACCAACAAAATTGGATGTCCTTCCCACATTACAACCAACCACAATGGAGGTCCTTATCATGAAAAAGATATACCATGCTCTATAAAACCATCATAGGGAATATAGGAAAATACTCATAATCAGTGGTGTAACCCTTGAAATCAAAACATATTCATTGAACTCATTGACCTCTTAGATACTGAAGTGACTAATGACTTGATGATGGATTATTCACCCCAACAACCAAATTCTTGGATATAAGCCCATCAATTGATGTTTACCATTCTGGAATATGAGTTACACTATCTCCCTAGATCCCTCCATAGGTAAATTAATGTGGAGGATTTTCTTACCCCTTTCCATGTTCTCATAGTGCTTCCATCTATGTCACTTTTAGTTTCACTCCTCTATACCTCCACCTAAAAATTTAGAGAAATGTGGGTGTAAGGGATGATGCATTTAGATGGAGATAATTATAAAAATCTAGAAATGGTTGCTTCCACCCTCATACATGAGGAAATGATGAGCATACCATATTATAGGGATGTGATGATGCAGTTGGAACCACCCCAATAAGATGTACCAGTATGAATTTTTTTAAACCATGTAACTACCCCTCTCCTAATAAACTAGTAGAAAAATAGGTCTATGTTGTTTCCAATACCCATATATTGAGTCACTCCAATCAGTGCCTAGGTTGACCAAGACTGGGACCCTTCATCTAAGCAAGAGGGATTACGGTAGGTTAGGGATACCGATAAACTATTAGTGATGTTATCGAAACACGAAGATTTATAAATTGAAACCCTAGAGTATCTCATAGAGTATCATGAAGTTTTACTTCACTTGAATATCTTGTCTAAATTTCACCACCTTCATGATCATCATTTTTCCTACTAGGGGATCCATGATCATGTCAATTCCATCAACCATCAGTGTAGAAATGTTGAGATTGTAGAGCTATCGGTAGCTCAGCATCCTGAGTTATAAGACTACAATCATAACCCTCAACAAAAAAATGTCAAGAGACTCACTATACTCTACCAAGTTATGAATAAATCATCTCCACACATATAGATCAGAGGATGGGGATGGTATGTTGCTCTCCATTTTAGCCCTATCGTGAAATAGTTTGGTCTAAGCATGGATGATGAATGTTCCCCTCAAGGAATCACCATGGTTAATATGGTTGTCAATGAACTAACCAAGTATTAGAGGAATAGGGGAATAAATGTATGTAATGACATGGAAAACCCACCAAAAGGGGTGGAATAATACTAGAAAGACCCTTTGACAGGCATCCTCACTCATCAATATAGGCAGGCACTCCGACTTAGAGAAACCCCCAATGAGATTTTTCCTCCCTGTCAATACATATAAAAAATAATATGTTATATTGATCTCCCTAAATCATTTACGTTTTCACATAAATTAGAGAAGGAACCCATAATGTCCACCCTCCTCCAACAACTCAATGAATACAAAACGATTACTGCAAAACTCATCACTGAAAGGTTCCTGGATTATGGAAATTCATTATAGGTCCCTATCTCTCCCCAAAGGGGGAATTTGATTCTCCTTAACTAAGCACTCCCATTTGAGCTTGGTGACACCACACATCCTATCTGAGAACAATCTATGTGATAGAACAAGTGACCATAATATGATTAACCGAACATGCCCAAGTAGCATGATTATCCTCCTTGGAATCTATATTATGCTACTCTCTATGTTGATGAGCCTACTCCATAAGTTGATCATCCTTCCAACAAATTTGTGGAAGGAGATTTTATCAAATATGAATTGATAACTACTCGCACTGCTCACCTTAAGGACTTGGAAACATGACTAGTGGTGATCCCACATAAAAAAGACATCCCCAACATGGGATGAGAATTTTTGTGCACCCACGTATTTTGGAATTCCCAGCTTCACCCTATTAAATGGGATGGGTGACCCCCCGAAACAGTTGGACACTTTTACATTAGTGTCTAGACCCTTTTTGGGGACCACATGATAGAAAGAGGCTGTTAAAATCTGATGATTTGTTTAGAAATTGGAAGGAATAACGTTTGTATGGTATAAATAGATTCCCATAGAGTCTATTTATTGCTTGGAAGACCTTGATAGATAGTTCATCTACTAGTTCAATGCCACCACATTAAGGACATGTATTTCCACCCACTTCAAGTGAAGACAAAGGCCAAATGATCGAGTCATAGACTTTGCCTCTCGATGGAAGGGCCTCATGTATTAACTCAACATTCTGCTATCCAAAGAGAATCTACACATTATGAATGTGGGGAATGTAAAGGGTTAGTTAGTACCTAACCTCATAACCCAGAACTACCAATGTTATTTTTGTTAGTTCTCTTAAAAGGATCAGCGTCTAGAGGATGGCTTGCGGCAGAATTGAAAATAAACAACACCAATTGCATCTTTCAGCTTCCATGAGAATAACTTCAAAATCAAAGACTTACACTTCCATACATTCAAAGAATCACGAGTCTATGAACCTTAGGGATTATTTATTAGGAGATCCTCACTAAGTGAAGTAGCCCTATCAGGAACAACTTTTCATTTCACATCCCCTCCAGGAACCACAACACCAATCACAAATGCGTCAATGAGAGAATGAGGCTCCATCACTTGTCATGGCTAGGCTCCGAGAGTGCCTTTACCAGAAATAAGAAATATAACACACTTTTAGGGATTCAAGGATCCTTGTACACTTCATATGTTCCCTAGAGAAGTGAATTCAAAAATTTATAGTGCAAGGATCCTCAAGAGGTCGAAATCACTATCAATGGTGTTTGTATATCATACTATAGGATCCTAAAACACACCATCAAGGAATTATTTGTGTTTAAATATCATCTCTAGGACCAATTAGATCATGGAATAGAAAATTTGGGTGATTTTTCAAAAAAGGTGACACATGTATCCACCAATATTGATAGTGATAGTGAAGGATTTGGTGAATGGCAGTAGGATCATAGTCACATGATGTTTAAATATGATAAAAGGTTGGATCATAAGGTATTATATCATGAAAATGGTGTCATATTAGCTCATTTGGGATAGAGTAAAACTCCTATGGATTCTATTCCCATGACAATAAATTCTTATGTATCTACATTATATGCTTCCACGTTTAAGAATAACTTGCACCGATAGTGCCAGAGAAATCAGATTCCCCAACCGGTGCTAAATCAATCATGCACTCTCTATAAATTTATGCCTCCAAATTTGGGAGATGAACCTGGGGTTCACCTAGCCACAAACTACCCCACTAATGATGAGAATAAGTACACATGTATGAATTTTAGCAAGACAATAGTTGACTTCCTGAAACCCAACTATGAGGAATGTCATGAAAACCCCTCGTGTTCCTTTGGTCGATGTTGTCGAAGGAATGGTCGAGGAAATATGAGGTGTTAGAATGATGATGGTTGTTCCTAAAAATAATAAATTCATTATACTAGGACCAAGGGTCATGTTTTTCCTAGAGATCCATAGGAAACATCTTCCCAGCTTACTTTTCCTGGCACGTCTCAGCAACTGACTGTGTTAGTTGATAGAGTAGCTCAGCTACAACCACGCGCTGATCAGTCACATCCTTTCAAAGCTAGAAATCAATCAACTGATTTTCATCCCATAGTTGTCTATATAATTTCTTCTCGCCCTTAGTAGAATATTTCCAGCACTAGACAGACCCCACCAGTTCTTCCAAAAACATCCATTTCACCTCCCTCTAAGGAGAAACTCTTTTTGGGAAATAATATTCCCTTGACATGTATGTATGATGTGGTGAAGCACCTCACTGACATACCTATGAAGATTTTGATCCTTGAGGACCTCTGATTATCAAATTAAATGTGTGAGTCCCTTTTAGATGCTTTAAAAATCCCTTTCTGGTTCAATGAAAAAGTAGCCTCAACGGAGGCCAACTATGAAGTGGAAGACGAGTGAAAGGAATGTAAATCCAAGATCTCATTCTCTAGGGAGGTTGAGAGAATCATAATGTATGGGAACATATGCTTGATTTACATTATAGTCTATTTCAATGGCATTGAGATCCATAGCTTCCTAGTAGAAATTAGTTACAAGATCATCCTCATCCCGAAATTGACATTCCACAAGATGGGACTGGCAGAGGTAGATCAGTCTCCCTCCTATATGAAGAATCAGGGTTATGATATGTGCTAAGAAAACCACGTGTCAATGTTTGTGGAATAAAAAGTATGGTGGTTTGATATAAAAAAATAAATTAATGATTTTCTTGTAGGATATACTCTACAATGCTCTACTTGGTAGGCTGCGGTCCCCTCCTCATATCACCAGTTCCTCAAGTACTCCCAAAATGGTTGAGAAAGTGTACTCCAGGGGGATACTTCCACCTTTGACTCTTATAAATAAATATATATGGATTCCAAATATTACAAGATTGAAGGAAAATAGGTTTAGATCGACGAGGTTGAGTGCATTAATGATTTCAATGTTCTAATGGTTACCATGTTCAGTCCATGGGCATACATGAAATGAAAATTTCATTATCCCAATTCATCAGTTTGAGGCCACAACAATAGACATGAAGTGATGGTTCATTGTCTCCAAAAAAAAATGGTTGTAGAGTCCCTAAGAAGAAGGAATGCCTAATGATTACTTGGTAATCTTACATTAGACAACCCTAGGTGATACAAGAAGCCCCTATTTCTATGAAGTATTGGTAATTACACCATATGACCAGTAATCCATGACATTTCCTCCTATTCCATAGAGTAGGGACAAACCGAATAAAGATAAATCACACCATCTCTATGACATCACGAATGGAACTCTCAGTTGGAGGCCATACAGAATTGGCTTGACAGTTTTTGTCATTATAGTTTCAGCAAAACATGAACCCTTAAACAAGGATTCCATCTCTACCAATATAGTCACTAGTGCTTCCTCTAAACAAAATGTCCTGAAAGACCTGCCACCTCTATCTGAATCTCCTCTCGTAGACGGCGAAGATGATTTAGAAGATGACCCTCATACATTTCAATACTACAAAACATGCTATATAGAGCACTGTCCCTTATTAGCACTGGAAAAAAGTGCTGATAATGGAATCCTTGATCAACCCTGATAAAGGGTACCTATTATCAGTGTTTTTTTCTCTAATAATGGACACATTTATCTGCACTGATCAAGGTCATGATCAAGCATGCAAGTACCACATTGAAATATCACAAGGGAGGAAACTTCTTTATATATCATTCAACCACTTGCTAAGATCAGAATTCTACTGTAAATATGGGCTCTCCCATACACTAAACCAACATATATGATCTCATTCATGAGCCCATGTGGGCCTTGACCACACTATGCTTCTTTTGTGTCTTATCCCACTATCTTACATCCAACATGGTCCTACACGACCTGACACACCTATCTGATCAATCACAAAGCCTAGCTCGTCCATGCCCTATTTTTTAATTTAAACCAATAAAATATTACAAGTATTCAAAATATTAGAATTTTTAAAAAATTATACAAATAAAAATTAACAATGATTAAATTTTAAAAAATATAATTTTTTTAATTAAATTATTATTTTTAAATTAAAAATATATTTTATAAATAAAAATAAAAATTATATATTAAATATAAATATTAAAAATGAATAAATTGAAATAATTAAGCAAATAAAAATTAAAAATGTGTAAACTAAAAAAATATTACAAAATTTATTAATGAAATATTTATTAATAAAAATGAATAAATTAAATGAATAAATATATAAATTATAAATATTAATAAATATTATATATTAAATATAGATATATAATATTACTAAGTTATAATAATCCAACAAAAAATTAAAAATGATTAAATTACCAAATGGGTTAAAAAATTATTAATTAAACAATTATTTATAAAAATGAATAAAGTTAATATATATATGTATTAATTATAAATAGTGATAAGTAATATATATTAAATATAAATATAGAAAATGAAGAGAATTTAATAATTGAAAACATGTTAATGTCATTCAATTTTAATGATTTTTATACATAATTATTCATTAATTTGATTAATATTGTTATTATGGAAATATATTCATATATATTTCAATATATATATATGTTATTTCCTAAAAAAATACTTAAAAAAAATATTTATTCTTACTTTAGAAAAGTCAAATATTTAGTGAAAAATGGTTTATAATTAAAAAATATTAATTGATAATATGGACTAATTGTATCATGTAATGGACATTTAATTGAACGTCGTTAGATATTTAAATTTAACATATATTAAATGTCTGTAACATTGATTTCAAACATATATATACATAATTAATGAATATTTATATACAATACACACACATAATATTTATTTAATTTATTTAATTTTAAATATTCATTTTACAATTATATTTATAAAAACAATATATTTTATATATATTATTTTTATAATGGTAAAATTGTATCCCTTTTTTAAATTTTTATTCAATGTATACTATTTATTACTTTCTAATATTTTTTAGAATTTTTTCACTTTTAATATTATTTATTCATTAATAATCATAATTTTTTTAATAATTTTTTAATTTATTCATTTTCATTTTTTCATTGTTCAATATTTTTTTAATTTTATCAATTATCAATGATTATTTATACATGTTCATTCATTAACATTTAATGTGTTTAATACGGTTGAATTTTATTTAATTAACATGTATTCTTTAACATATATAAATATTCATTTTTAGTTTTTCTAAATTATCTACATAATTAAAAACTATTATTCTTTTTAAAAAATATATTTACATTATTATTATTATTTAATTAATTTATAGACGATACATAATATATAGTTTCATTTTTCAATTTAACTTATACAAAACTTGTATATATATATATATACTCACACATTAATTTCACACGTACAAAAAATTATGTAATTAATGAAATCTTATATAGAAATGCATACATCTAATATTTGTATTGTTTATTCAAATTTTAATATTCACTTTATAATTTCATTCAATGACATAATATATTTAATATATTATGTCTTTAATCGATAAATTTTATTCAATTATTTTTAATATTTTTATTCTTAGTATTATTTATTCATTTTTAATATTTTTTTTAATTTTTTTTGGAATAAAAAATTTTCTAATATTTATTTATAAATATTTATTTACAATGATTTAATACATTCAATAGGTATTCATATTAACTTGAATATATATATCAAAGTGTTTTTAATAATTAGTATAATTAATAAAACTTACCTATTTTTCAATATTTTTAATGTCTACTCATTTTTAATTGTCCAATTTCACTATTTTTTAACATTCATGCATTCAATATTAAATATTCATTAATATTGTTAAAAATATATTTGTAGATAGGTATTTGAAAATAAATATATTTAGAAATGTATATTTATAATATTTATGAAATTATATATATATAATTATAAATAAGTAAATATAATTTTTTAAAAGTTTTAATATAATTATAAATAAATAGTAACAT
This sequence comes from Viscum album, assembly GCA_963277665.1. Lineage (NCBI taxonomy): Eukaryota > Viridiplantae > Streptophyta > Magnoliopsida > Santalales > Viscaceae > Viscum > Viscum album. The sequence continues at coordinate 1,882,783,802 of OY728161.1, forward strand.
ATTTAAATAATTATAAACTTATAATAAATATTTTTAAATGATGAATATAATTTCTATATTTATATTTATATTAATAGCATGTTATATATATAATTATATTAGTTTATAATGATATAAATATATTTATAATTATAATGTTAAGACAAATAAGATAAAATAATTAAGATATTTACTACATTTATATTTATATTTATTTTATAAATATATATAATGATGTAAATACAATTATAAATATAAATTCATTATTATTAATATATGTACAAATAAATTTATAAAATTTTATTTTTATAATTATAAATAATTAAGCTAATATAATTTTAATAAAAAGAATTTAGATAATTATAAATACATAATTACAAAATTAAATAATTATAAAATTATAATAAATATATTTAAATAATGAATGTATTCAATAGATTTATATTTATATATAGTTTTCAAATACTTATATGATTATATAAATATATATAATGATATAAATATTTTTATAATTATATAATATGTCTATATATACATATATATATATATATATTTAGATATATATTTATTTATAAATATAATAATAAATATTTACGGAGAACCCATCCTTATCAGTGAAAATGTGTTAGCACTAACAAAGAAAGATTTTATGAGTGCTTGTTTAGCACATATAAAGAGTTCTGTTATTAATGTTGCTAAAATCTATCTTTATTAGTGATTTTTAGTAGCAATGATAAAACCCCCTCTGGTAATTTGAAAAAAAAATCTATCTGAACATATTCCAGTCCAGCATCTGAAGCTCTCATTAAAGTACATTACACTAGTCACTCCCTCTCTACCTTCTCTTTGGAGAATCAAGTCTTGGATATAAGATATGTTATTTTTTTCTCCTCCTCCCTTTCTTCTTGTTTGTTCGGGTTTTGCGATGTGCATTAGTGCGACATTTTTAGTTCAGAGTGCTCTCATGGGTTTTTTCAGTTTCCTTCTCTTTTATTTTATCCTGCATCCATGTTCTTCTTTTTCCTACCTCATTACTTTGTGCTACTCTCCAAACCCTAGTCGGGTTCAGGTTCCAAATTTTTAATGTCTCGATTAACAAGTTGTTCAAGTTCTATTTGTGGGCATGTTTGATTATTAGTTATTGGTATATATTTTTATTACTTATTTTTATTAAAGTTGTAAGGTTACATATTCTAGAATAATGATGAATTTTAAAGGGATAATTATGGATGTTTGAATTTTGTGGTATTTATTGATTTCAGGTGGTTCTGGGGGTTATGAATTAGAAATACGATGAATGATTTTTGGAATAATTCATGGTGTGTTTTTGAGTTATGTATTAGAAATATGGTTATGATTTGATTTTTTGAGATCTGATATTGGTTGGATTTGGTAACATGTGATCGATTTGGATGTTGGTGTCTAAGGTTTATTAGGAGCTTTAGTGTGTATATTTCAGACATAATGGTTATCTAAATTCAGGTAAATATCTCCTAAAAATTCTCAGGGATGATAAGTATTATGATTGGGTGGATCTAATACATATTCCATGTTTCCTTGATTAGTAATATATTATGGTCTTATTCATGAATTTATATGTCTATTGTCCTATTTCATTTTATTTTTCAATTTCTTTGATGGGATGTTTTTCATTTTAGGATTCATAATTTGTCAGACTATTTCTTGAAATTTAAATGTAGTACCACATATTAGATCATGTCACATAAGTACGTACTCTTACACCTTCATACACATTCTATTGAATTCTACATTTGAAGAAATGGAACCCTTGGGTATGTTTCGAAGTCATTATATTTTATAGAAAACATGTAGTTAAGGGCCTGCACATTACTTATCACCTTGAATAATTTTCATATAACTACAGTGGAATTATTTTAACCTCAACTAAATACTATAATTATATTAACTTATTCCCACTTGAGCATGAATAATATTACATTAAACAAACACAACTTTACCTATGGTAAAGAGTGTTACAATGGTTTTTTGTAAGATTGGTTTATTATGTGAGAAGAATTGACTTACAATAAAAACCAAAAAAATAATATATATAACCAAAAACCACACTTGATAACTATAATGGTTTTATTAATGTCAATGTGTGGGAACTTTTATTAAAACCTTCTTCTTGAAATGGTTTCTCTTAGGAAGTTATTTATATTTTTTAATTTCCATATTTAATCCATCTTCAAGAGTTTTTATACAGTTTTTTAGTTACTACACACATGTACCATCTAAAACATGTCCACTAAATTGAAATGTGGTTATATCTAGTGTCTATTATATGTCATTTTTTTATTTTTGAGTTAATAAGTGTATGATTGAACCAAAAAAACCTAGAAAAAATTAATAATAATAGTATATTATAAACATATAACATTGTTTTTAATTTTTTCATTGTCATTTCATCCCAAGGACTAACACTAGAATGCCTATGTTTAATACCATGGTAAATTTATGTATAGCTTTCTATTGAAATTGTAAGGTACCCTACATTTCCTCATATAGTGTTCTTCTGGTGTATCATAGGAGTCAATTCTAAGACACCTAATAGGATAAATTGGGTAGGGACAAGATTTATTCATAGATTTAATGTCACACTATAAAATTTTAATCCCTTGTTTCTTTTACTCATTATTGTATCTTTATTAGTTTATACTACACATGTGTGATTCTATAGTTGAGAATAAAAATCTGGACATTATATCATTATTGTGAAATTAATGAATATATCGTAATCTATAAAGATAATGATGATATGTATGATTAGAGATAAAATTTATCTCATTGTAGTCCATTTCCTATTCTTGTAACCAATCTAGTAATTATCTTAGATATAATAACTTTTACTATAGCTTTTTTCATCCTAATTCCAATGAAAACCATCATTTTAACCACCATCTTTCCAACCAACACGTTTTATTTATTTTTTGGTTCTATAATGTAAAAATAACTATTCAAAAGACAATTATAATTAGTTAAAAAAATAACACATAAAATTATATTTAAATAAAGAGAATAATGATATGTATCTTTTGATAAACAACTCAGTTAAAAATCTTATTTATTTATAAGAAAGGAATTTTTTTTTTGAATTTTTTCTAATTTTGAAAAAAATCAAAATAACATCTACACTAATAATTATTATAGAGATAAAAAAATTATAAATCCACATCACAATTAACTGGAAATTAAGAATAAGAATTTCTATAAGAAGTATTCCATCAAATAAAAAATAGATTTTGTTTCCCAATATATTTATTAATCATGAATATATTAATATATACATATAAGTGATTTAGTTTATTAATAAATTCAAATTTTATTAATAAGATATTTTATAATTATAAATGAAATAATTATTTGAAAGCTCGAGATTTATGATGTAAAGTGTATCAGAACATGGTAAATAGAAATAAATAGGGGGGGGGAAACATTTATGCTTAAAGTGGATACATATCAATTATAATAATTAATAATTGAAGGAATAAAGTGTTGATATTTGGCTGAAACTTTCAAGCGGTCAAATGTACCATATGATTTAAAATTCTCACTAGATCATCAAATTAATCAAACATGATATTTTTCCATTAATAGGTGAAAATCACTTGAACTTTCCCACTCCTTTAAATTTACACCCAAAATATCAATGAAAAACTTGGCCCATAATATAACATGTGAATAAATTAATAAACATGAACTGTTGTCACTTATTACAATCCCACCTTGAAAGGGTACTGAATCCATCATATAATTACATCCATTTTTTTCATGGAAAATCACTTCTAAAATTCAGTTGTCAGACCAAATTCTTTTTATATTTCATGTATTAATCGAAATTTTTCATCGAATTTTGAAATTGAAATGGCTATCTCAACATGAGTGTGTGTAAGACTATCCATTTAAGCCTTCTCATGGTCACAAAAATCATGGAGCCCCTTGTATGGATAAAACTACTAATGCTACTTGTTTCATCTTTAGGAAACAAACTGAGAAATGTTTTCCAATGATTGACTAAATTAAAGCTCAGGATCATTTATATTTTAGGGGAAAACTATCACCCTTATCATCTACATCTCCAAAATAGTTATCATTGTATTTTATTTCTTGAGACTCATCCCCCAACTCTTCTGGACATGAACCTATGTTGCTCTAACTACTATGATTAGTAGTCATCCAATACTAGGTAATAGTGATAATGTCATATGAATTTGAAGGATAATACCTATAACCAATGATGTAATTATTTTCTAAAATTCAATTAGAATGTTTCTTTGAGCATACTAATTTTTTTGAAATACTAAAATGTTGGCTTTCCCTTATTAGAATTATCTATAACTTTCACCTTTAATTATGAATATATTATATACATTTATTTTTTTATAAAATTAATATTCTATGAATCTAATTGTATTGATATGAATCTATTGTGGATATATGCAAATATATGAAAAAATAGTATGAAGATGGAGTTACCGAGTTCTACATGTTTGTAATATAGTATGCATATGATCCTTCTCAAATACTTTTTCCATGATTATGATTTTTTTATTCAAGAAAAAATTGACTATAAGAGTTGGAAGAACATTTGATTTGTCGTAGAATAGACCAGAGTTATAAATTTTGGACTAGAAATTAGAAACAACTGAATCCAGACACCGATTGGGATGATATTGTGTCTTATTAATCATTTGTTATGAATACAAGTGTAAATGATAATGGATATTAGATTGAATAAATATAAAATTGAAATTAAAGTTTAACTTTGTGATTATATCAAGTTTTTTGAGAAGATAAATAGATGGTCTAAGAGACCATTGTATACTGGATGAACTAAATACACAACATTGTTAGCTGTATTAATGTAACATAATTTGAAAGTTGGAAATAGATGGAGTAACACTAGATTTACAGAATTACATGGTATCCTAAATGATATTATACTAAAAGAAAATTAACATCCTTGTTTAACATATGATGCTAAATGAATGCTACGTTCAATGGCTATAATATTCAAACAAATACATAACTATCTTAATGACTATATATTGTTTCTCAAGGACCGTGAATCACTCATAATGTTTCCTAATTGTGTTTCATATCGATATAAGAAAGATGAATCAAATACTATGAAGGATATATGGTACTTTATTATCATTAAATTATATAGAATACTATATGGATGTCAAGAAATAGTGAGAGATTTGACAAATATACAAATCAAATAATTAATGGTGGGAGACTATGACATCCAAAAAACAATCCTCAGTGGACGAAAATTGATTATGAGTATCCTGAATGTTGAAATGATTCGAGAAACTTACAATTTTTATTATATACAGATGGGATAAATACTTTTGGTGCATATAGTAGTACTTAATATATATCACTAATCAGGTTGTTAAATTATAACTTTCCTTCATGGTTTTTAATTAAACACAATTTCATTTTGTTGTCTCTACATATATCTAGACAAAAAAACCAGGTAACTAAATTGTTGTCTATTTGGATCCATTTTTAGAAGATATGAAATTTTTGTGGGATTTAGGTGTTACAAGGTATGGTGATAATAGAGTTTAATAATTCACATTGAAGTCTTTTTTTATAGGATGATAAATGAATTTCATGATTATGAAAATTTACATTGATATATAATTAATGGAATTTCGGTGTCCCATTTGTGAAGAATATACACACTTAGTTTGTTTGAAACATTCCTAAAATCTATGTTTTGATGATATCAAAAACTTTTACCTAAAAGACATAAATTATGGTCCGAGATGAAAGTATTTGATGGGAATAATAAACAAGATACATCCCTGACTCCACTAATAGGCGATCAACTGTTCAATAAAGTAAAATATATTGAAACTATTTTTGGTAAATCATTATAAAAACAATATGAAATCAGGGTGGAAAAAGAGATTAATATTCATGGAATTATCATATTTAAATTCTTTGTACATTAGATATTTTCTTGATGTCATGCATGTAGAAAAAAATATATTTCATAGTTTTATTTGCACACAAGTAAATTTTTATATAAAAACAAATGATGGAATAAAGGCTAGGTTAAATATGATTGACATGGGGATAAGAGAAGAGTAGGAAATAGTGAAGGGTAAAGGGAGGTTTTTTTACTTCCGTAGATTACACTCCATCTATATTGGAATGTTTTCAATTTTTATGTTTCTTAATGATTTAAAGGTTCTGTAGGGGTATTCATAAAATTTCAAGAATATCGTTTTAATGAATATTTTTAAGTTAAAGGGTTTAAAATCACATGACTATCATTTTTTGATGTTCATCGATTTATATTTCATTCTGCCTAAAAATTTATGACATATATTAATCAAACTATAGCTTTTTTAATCCGTATGCAATAAAGTTATAGAACCAATAAAGTTTCTAATCATGAATAAAGAGGATAAAATCATATTATATGAATTAGAGATGTTATTCTTACCATAATTCCTTGATATAATTGTCCACTTTTTTGTTCAATTGGTTATATGGGTTTAACTATGTGGTCATATCCATTACAGATGGATGTAACCCATTGACTGTATATGATGATTTGGAAAGGGTATGTCAAGAATAGAAGTCATCCATAAGGTTGTATTGTATAATGATATATTTTTTATGTAGCTAAATAATTATCTATCAATTACCTATTATATTTTTATAATATCAGTCTCCCAAATTGTCCTCACAATATACACATTAAGGGTGAAGGGATTTCTAAATGAGATGTTGTTACAATTACCATCAGAGAGTGGGAGAAACAAAACCTTTACATTTTACATAATAGAGAAGATGCTAATCTATATGTTGAATCCAAAAATTTAGTTCTTATTGATTTGAATCCATCAAGGGCTGAAGGATGGATATCAAATACACATAATAAATAGTTTATAAGATGTTTTTGAGATCACATTTAGAAGTATTTATCTTAAAAATGAATTCAGTTACCTAAAAACAATGATGAATATCTTGGGGACCAAATTAAATTGTTATATATTAAACTAGTTTTTTAATAAATAGATATAAATTATTTAAAAAATTACACGATGTCTATTGTATGATACAAAATAGTGGAGATACACTTATGGAATTAGTGACAAACATATCTTGTTCCAAGGATAGAAATCTAATTTATGTGTATAAGTCATATTTCAGCTTTATCAAACAAAAATATAAGTTGGATTATACAACATTTCAAATGACAACTTTACATTGAAAATGGGATGACATTAGGTGTGTAGTGAAAGTCGATGAAATGGGAATTGTGAAAGATAATTTCAGTGTGGAAGGGGAAAAAGGATGAGACCTTCTTAATGGACTCACAAGTAGTTCATGTATTTTATTTCTTGGATATAACATACAATAATTATTCAATCTTCCTCCTAGTGATTAAGAAAACTATTTGGTTAGATGAAAATTCAATCAAGGATAACCCTTTAATTTGGAGATCATAATTAGTTCATGGTTGTTCTAATGCAGCAAATGTATTAGAAATTAGAGGGGACCACAAAGAGGTGATTCATATTCTTGATAGAGGATCCAAGTCCCAACAACATTTAAAAATCAAAGATATTTTAATTAGAAGTTTAAAGTGTTTATTTAATATAATATGATTTTCCTCATAAGATTATGTGTTATATATTGTATTAACATAATATAAATTAAATGGTTGACTACTTGTGCAGACAATTTCATTTCCACATGTTGATGTTACCAACCCTGAGGACGAATAGGATATTGATAATGAAGTTATATAATAAGTAGGGGATAAATAACATATTAATGAAAAAAACTAAAAAGACACTAAATCATGATGATGACTAAAATTATCAAGGTTAGAAGTGAGAGTGTAATATTTTAGGCTGATTGGAATCAATGTGTCCAACCTATTAACCCCAATAATTCATTTCTAGTTTTTTATTTTGGGGTCATTAAAAGAATGAATGTGTCAATTTATATAGAGTCATGCCACCATGTCTATATTGTAATGAAAGAAACCCTTCAGGAAGACATAAAGGTAATGTTATGATAATGTTTCAATATTTTTTCATAAAATGTTTAATGAAACATTAATTTAATTTTCATTAATCCCTATAGTGTTCATTTATTTTAGATTATTTATATAACAAATATGTCTTAATGGCCTCTAAAAAAGTACATATTTACTTATATACTCTTCTTACCATGTTTTATATTAGTTATGATTAGGGGAAAGTAAATCCCCACCCACTGGTTACTTATGTACACATTATAATGTAGAAAAAAGTGATTTCATTAGTACCTGTAATAAGAAATCACGTCAGGTGAATTTTATTCAATAATATATTATTTTTAATTATTTAATTTTATCAAATATCATTTAAAATTGTAAATCAATGAAATAATAAAGGAGTTATGAAAAAAATATTGTGCATCAAAACCAATGTACCCCTATCACAATATAATGATGGGGTATTACTCTCTTTAGAATAAATTGGTATTTATTTTAAATAAAAAATAAATGTTTTATGTGATATATAACAACATGTGTTGATTTTTTTACATGCATATTGTTGAATCGAAATCTGAATCCACTTTCATTCCATGCTATGTGCTGTAGAAGGAGGCTCATGTAAATAAAAAGGGTAAACTCATTGATGAAAACACAAAGTAAATACTAGAAACATGTATAAGTATTCCATAATAATAATTCATTATTATTTATAATAGTATTACTTAAAAATCTATATTTGTGATCATATTTTTTTTATATGGTTTAGACACATGAATTGGAAGAAACTATACTAGAAGGAAAAAAACTTTAAGTATATTCGGCGTAGTCGAAACAATATTGACGTATTGGAGGTGTAGGTTTTGGAGTGTCTCCAAGAACATATTTCAAGAAAAAATCCAAAAGAATATACATTTAATATGATGAAAGGATTGTAAGAAAAAATATATGATTTGTAAGAAATTATTCTTAAGTCTAGTTTGGAAGACCACTATTTGTGAAATGATTAATGTGAATCGGTTGTGGAACAAAGATCAGCACATGAAAAACCAAATAAAATTTCTATCATTGAGGCTCTTCATCCCCCTTAACTCATACCTTACCTAAGGTAATAAATTTTTTCATTATTATATCTTCTAAATGTGAATCAAACAACTTATGATAACAGTATAACTCTAAAATTTGATAGGGTAATGTTTTATGTGATTTCTATCTATCAACACCCACACACCAGCTTTTTTAGAGGGGTATGATGTATAGTATCCTAGGAGACATGGTACATAATTAAAAAAACCCCAAATATCACATGAGAGTGGGGAATGAGGTATCATAAGATATTACTGCTTATTTTCAAATTCCACTTGATGATCTATATACTATAACGGTCAATTATTATTTTGGAACTTTCATAGATTTTCCATATAATATTATAAAAAACATGGGGTATGATTCAAAAAAAATTTCCAAATAAAAAACTGTAATAGTTGATCAAAAAGGTCTGAACTGAGGTATGGTATAATATATGGATAAATAAATAGTGAAATGGATGGTTGGATCAATATAATCTAGTTAGTTAACTAAGAAAACAAAAAAACCATAGAGGAGTACCTTCTCCCCTCTAGTTCCATTGAACATATATTATCATTAAAAATTTAAACTCGGACCTCATTGAAATATAATGATATATCCCACATTCCATATGGAAAATAAATATTTGAAACTTTTATTTTAGACATGTTTAGTCTTGAGATTATAAATTATATTTTTATGTTTAAATGGTTGAGAGTCCTAAATTTTAATGCATACATAAGGTATAATTTCAAAATGAATCTATCCAAAAAATGAGCTAATATGTTCATTAAAGATCACATCTATTCATATTTTATATAATAATTTAAATTACGACTATATAAAGGGAAAAAGTGTGAAAAAATTTGGATTCATTAATTTTGATATCATTTTTATGCAATAATATTTTTTTGGATATGGAAGAAATTGATTTGAAAAAATTTAAAAAACAATGTGTTTGATAAAATAATAATAAGAAAGAGGCTCTTTTGATTCCTACAATGCATGGGTAAAACTCTATACTTCAATTACATAAAATATATTTATTTTTTCATTTCTTTAGTAAGCATATGATACTAATCACAGTCAATAAGAATACACTAAATAAATATTTTTTTGGATCCAATTAATGGATAACCAAAAAACCAACCACACTAGATTTATATTGTCAACTTATAATGAACTACAATAAAATTTTTATAGATAATATTTGAATTATATGTTATAGTTTATATTTTAACAATAATTTTGTTATGATATATAGATTGAAAAAATATATGCTAAATCATGATATGAGGTCAATGACTGAATATAATAATCCCATGGATTACTTAATATTGAAATAGTTTACGGTATATTTATAAATATTAAACATCGAAAAAAATATTTCAAAACAATTATATTATTTTTTTCAATGTTTCTACTGCCATCAATTCAAGATAATAACAATGATTGTAAATATTATGTTTCGAAAATTATGGGAGATGTCATAATCCTTGAAAATATTAGCACATCGAACAATTAATTTTGGAAGGTAATTACAATTTCATTAAACATATTACTTCATCATTTGTTTGTGAATATTTTCTCAGTGCTACCAAGATTTCTAAAACCCTTCACAGTAAAAATAAGAAGTAAATTTATTTTGAGATTATTGGGAAACATACATGAAATACTATTGTTTTCCAACATCAAATTCAGTGGATTACCTACTATGTTTGGGAGATTGTATGGGCTTGACTGTAGAAATAAAATTGGGGTGTGAAGCATTAGTATATAAATTATTATATATTATTTTTGACCCATTTCTCAACGATATGTATAATGGATGTATTAATTTATTAAGAAATTATTGAGAAGAATAAATGGTGTCTGAATTTATTAATACATCAAAAATAGGTGACTTCATACAACTAATATAGTCAATTGTCTCATCATTTTATCTAAATAGTTTAGTTAATTTCCTTATTCATTTTTATTTGATACTTATTTTCATAAATTTAAATATTAGTTCAAATAACAAATCACATGTTTAAAACTAAGAAAATGATCTCATATTGTTTTCAAACATTAATAAAATGATCCATAATTATTTATTTTATTTTTAGGACATAAAAAACAATAAATATGATAAAAAATGTGGTTAGTGTGACTCAAAGTGACTATTATCTATTTCAGACTTTAAATTTACTTCAAAACACATATCATTCCTTAAAACTTTTAAAAAACTAACATTGTCTTTATAATTTAGAAAAATTATTTTTAATCCATTTTTACTTATAAGAATTAGTATTTCATCAAACCGACAAATGATTTGATCATTATGACTCAATGTGTGTGTTTATAATTTAAAATGATATTTTAGTAAAAAAAAGTCACATACAGAAAACTGAGCAAAGGAATGTGAATTATTTTGATATTTAGTATAATGATCCATAAGTCATTTGTGATGTGTAGTAATCATTTGTATGGTGTGACCAATATGACTCAATGTGCATGTTTTTAGTTTAAAATGAAATTTTAGTAAAAAAAAACCATAGTGACATACTCAAAAAATGAGAAAACACATTCTAATTGCTTTTATAATTTAGAATAATGATACATAAGTCATCTATGACATATAGGAATCATCATAACCACAATCTGATGAATGATATGACCAATATGAATCCAAGTGTGTTTTTTTATATAAAATTTACATTTCTGTAAAAAAGATACATAACATACTCAAAATTAAGAAAATGAATTCAGATTGTGTTGATAATTTAAGAAAATGATCCACTAATCATTTAAAACCGTTAAAAATTAGATTCATCTTAATCCAATACATGGTGTTCCTGGTATGACTCAATGTATTAGTTATTAGTTTAAAATAGACATTTTAGTTCAAAAAAAGTTCAAATCACTACAAACAACAAAAAACCCTCATATTTCCTTGATAATTTTGGAAAAATATTCATTATCCATTTTTTATGTGTAGAAATCAGTCTCACATCAAACCAACACATGATGTTATGGTACGACTCAAAGGGTGTTCTTTTAATTTAAAATGACATTTTAGTAATAAAAACTGATATACTTAAAACTAATAAAACCCATTTTGAATATTCTGATACTTTAAGAAAACGATCCATAAGCCATTCTTGACATGTGTAAATAAGCCACACCTTAATCAAATGCATGGTGTGATTGATATTTCTTAAATTGTGTGGTTTTAATTTTAAATTGATAGTTTATATGAAAACACACGTCACATACTCAAAGTTGAGTAAACAACTTCCATTTGTTTCAATACATTAGGAAAATGATACATAATCCATTTGTGATGTGTTGGAATCAACCATACGACAATCCATTACACAGTGTGGATGATACAACTCAAAGTGTACGTTATGAGTTTAAAATTAACAATTTAGTTCAAACTGTCTATGACTCATTGAAAACTGAGAAAACATAATCAGACTATCTTAATAATTTTGAAAATTGAATAATAATTCATTTATGATTATTATAAAATATTCTCAAATCAAAACGGCACACGATGGGAATGATGTGTCTCAAATTTCATGTTTTCAGTTTTAAATTAGATTTTAGTAAAATAATAAGTGACATATTCCAAACTAAGAAAATGAATTGGAATTTTCTTGATACATTATGGAAACTATCTATGTGTAATTCTTGACTTTTAGGAATCAACTATATGTAAGTTTGATGTGCAGTGTGATGGGTATGACTCAAAGTGTGTATTTTTATTTAAAATTGGAATTTTAGAAAAAAGACATGTGATATAATCAAAACCAATAAAAAACATTCTAATTGTCTTGATAATTTAGGAGAACAATCCATAACGTTTTTGTGTTGTGCTGGAATCAGTCAAACCATAATCTGATACATAGTGTTCTCGATATGAATCATGTTTCCTTCTATTTAAAATTTAAATTTTATTTAAAATGATAAGTGTCACAATTAAAATAGAAAAACACATTCAGATTATTTTGATACCTTAGGAAAATGACGGATATTTTATTTGTTATGTGGAGAATTCAACCGTATCTCAATCTGATACATGGTGTGCCCAATAAGTCTCAATGAGTCCATTATTATTTTAAAATTTAAATTTTAGTTCCAAACAAGTCTCTATCTAGAAACCAAAAACAAAAACCCATGGATTACATTGATTATTAAATAAAATGATTCATAAGTCATTTGGGTTGTTTATGAATTGGTATACAGTTAAATTAACACATGATGAGACCGGTATGACTCAAAGTGTGTGTTTTCTACTTAAAATGACATTTTAGAAACAAACAATGATATACTAAAAAAATGAAAAACTTTTGGATTGTTTTAATACTTTGGGAAAACAATCAATGAGTCATTTTTGACTTGTATAAATTAAACCCTCTTAAATATGATTCATAGTGTACCCTATATTTTTGAAATTATGTGGCTTTAATTTAAACTTGACATTTTATTTGAAAACACACGTCACATACTAAAAAATGAGAAAACATGTTACAAATATTTTTACATCTTATGATAATTATCTATAATTCATTGGTGATGTGTAGGAATTATCCACACCAAAATGCGATACATGGTGTGCTCTGTATGACTCAATGTGTCCTTTATCATTTTAAAATTTAAAATTCAGTTAAAAATCTATGTCACTAACTAAAAATAATGAAAACACACTCATATTTTCTTTATAATTTAGGATTATCCATAATTAATTTATGCCACATATAAATTTACCACACGTCAATCTCATGCATGATGTGGTCGGTATGACTTGAACAACATGCTTTCAATATGTAAGGGTCATTTTATTTTAAAATGTGTTTCACAATGCCAAAACCAATAAAATGAGATCATTTTGTTTTATCATCATTTTATCTTCTATTAATTAATTAATTTCCATATATATTTTTATATTTTAAATTTAGGACTTTGTAGTATTACTAATAAAAGAATTGTTTTCTTATACAAGTGAATTATTTTCCTTTAATATGGGGTGGTTTTTTTGGAAATAATATGACTAGGGGTTGTGGGAAATGGAAAAAGGAACATTGACATTTTTTAATGTTCATGATAAATTTAACTTACTCATGTAATTTTATAAACCAATGATTGAAATCACTATAATATAGTCATTTGTTCTTGTATTTGTGTTGTAAATTTTATTTCATTTAAATTTTGTATTCCGAACCTGTATTCTCTATTTTATGTTTATGTTTGTGATGCTTCAGCGGGCGGTAATTTTAATCACACACTGAAGTATACCCCTTTATCATCACCAATAACAACATTAACAAAGGGACCCTTTATTAGTGAAACTAAAAGTACTAATAAAGGGAACCCCAATTAGTGATATCGAGAGCACTAAGTAAAGGTCCCTTTATTAGGGATAAGTAAATGAACTAATATAGGGGGTCCTTTATTTGTTCTTTTCTAAACACAGATAAAGGGATTTTTGATCAATGATTTTTATAAGGCTAATAATGTTTTCCTTTATTATTGATTTTATAATGATGATGATAGCCTAGGGTTTTAATTTCACTCTTGCAGTTAATACTGTTTTTTAGGCTGACAATGGAAAAAAATATCATTGATAAAGGAATATTTTATATTATTGTTTGAAGAGGATTTCTCCACCACTATTACAGATCTAAACTATGTGAACTTTTTTTTATCAAGAATGATATTAGGTGGATGATAATTAGTGCAACTATGTCTCTAGTGGAGTAGAAAAAATATATGGCCTCCTCGAAATTTCACTATGATGCTTTTTCTTACAGCTTTGATGAGATGCTAGGACTAGAGCTTCAGGTCACTATTCACAATCATGGACTCCAGGTAGGTCATCAAAGACAAAATAAGCCTCCTAAAAAGATGAACCACCCTCATATTGATATGGTGTATGACGAATTTGATAATCTTATTAAACTTATCTTCTTTAGGGAAGTCCAATACCCCAGATTTCTAGCCAACATCGTCCTTTTCAGTAAGAAGAATAGGTAGATATTATTATGTATTGGCTTTTGGGACCTCAACCATAATTTTAGTGTGCCCCAAGGAACATTCTACTATTAGGTGATTCCATTTGTCTTGAATAATGTAGGATAAAATTATCAGCGGTCCATAAACCATATCTTTAACCCAATTCTTGGGGAATTTGTGGAATTCTTTATGGATGACTCTGTGGTCAAATCTCACTAGTTCTAGTACCATCTCAAAGACCGTAATATAGTTTTCATATTCCTCGACAATTGACACTTAACTAAGAAACCCTTTAATATTTCATTCAGGGGCACCTATAGGAAATTTTGTAGCTTCTCTATGAGGTATAATGGCATAGAGATTGACCCATAGATGATTAAGTCCATCAATCAATGTCCTCCCCTGAGTAACCTCAATGATTTGTGGGGATTTCAAGGCCAATTATCCAATATATACTGATTTATATAGAATCTGAGAATCATGTGTAAGACCACATTTATTCATATGATTAATGGAACTATTTACCAGTGGAATGAGGAGTTCTAAGACACATTTTATGATATCAAGTAGTATCTACTATAAAATTCGATTCTGATGCCACTTATTTCACTAAATACTATGGTCTTCTATTGTGACCACCATAGAATGGTATCTTGGTGCCCTTATAACCTATAATAACAATTAGGGAAAAGAAAAAAGTTTATACTATATTAGTCACATGATCCTCGATGTATAGTCCTGATATTCCTTTATTGTGAAGAGTTTTCACCCAATGGATTTCAAAATATAGAAGTTATGAAATTATCTACAGAATCATAAGATACAATTGGTGTCCTAAGTAGACCTATTAAAGAATATCCTCAATAAAAATATGCTTATGGGATGATTGTCACACTAGGTAGTGATTCTATAATAGTTCGACATCAGTTTTGGTCTGTAGAAGTACATTAATGGATAGGAACTGGTGGATTTCATAGCCACCCATTCGACCCCTGAATAACATCCCAAGGATGGTTATTTCCAAGTTTAGTCTATCATTTTATGGGATATATCCATACTTTTCTAGAAGGTTCACTTCAATGGTGCCTCTTGGATCCTGACTTGTAGAAGGATAAAAAAACCAATGCTCAACTGAGTAGTCTTGGAGATTTTCTTCATAACTCAAGCAGTAGAAATCCTACAATGCTCATTTTTATTTTTTAAGGCTATTCCAAAATGGGTTATAGTATCAGGATCCCATTAGTAGTATTTAGTTTTCACTTAAGATTCATTTCACTTTCCCGCATGTGAAGGGATACTCTAATATAGTCAAAAAAAGATCAAAGGTGACTACATTGTTAGAAAGAAAGATCTTTTTCCCTGGCTAGAGCATAATCATCTTTTGATCGACCAGTTTTCTACTCAGTCGGAAGTGAATAATGTCTCCAGGTCATATAACTATTGAGTTGAAACCTTGTCTAGTTTATCCTTGTCTCTTGCTGAACCCAATAAGGATGACCTGCTAATTCATGTGGAAAATCAATGGGTATCACCCCTACAATTTCCGATGATGATGAAAGGCAACATGTTACCCAAAAAGATGTAAAAAATTCTACTACAAGACCATGAGGTTCTACCACAATAGATTAAATACTGAATTGGAAAACTATCTTTGTTTATTATCTATAGTGTGACACTCTCCCATAATACCAAGCTGAGCATGAGAGAATTCATCGGTATGAAACACAGTTCACACTCTTGAGTGGGCCTAACCTTGATAAAACCCTCTATATGCATGGGTTTAATGGAATTATCTTCTATTTCATCCATGGAGACAAGATACATCACATTATGTAAGAAGTCCATTCTAGGTCCTATGATACCCATTAGGAAAGATTGAAGCTTTCCCTCGGGATTCAGTGGATGATCTACTTATATCCCTCCATGGTTCATGACTGTATCATGTTCTCCAAGAGGTGTCCATTATGTCATATCCTTGAAAATTTTTGGCATCAACCACCAGAGATTATCCACACCACCAAGTATTATTATCCCATTTCATTAGGGGGACTCAACATCATAGGGATATACCAGCTAGTAACAGATCTATAGTGAAGATTTATTATGACTAGAATAGACTTTTTCTCCAAGTGGGTATAAAAAATTCACCTCAATGACGTCAAATATCAATTTGTGATTGAGTTTTTGAGCACCCATATCTTTTATTGTTTTGGATTTCCACATGATATTCACCAAGAAAATGACATGAAATTTTGGGCAGCTAAGATGACGAAATTTTATTTCAAGAACAACATCTAGTCAAACTATATATTTCACTGCAATTTGCCTAAAAATGGTCAAACTGATGTGATTGAGAAAACAAACTCGATGATCTTGTGGAAAATAGTGGGCCATAACAATGAGATTCTTCTAGAAAAGCTCCCCAACCCCCTATGCCCCTATCAGAAGACACCATATAATTACTTCTAGGTTACCCTATACTCCATGTTATATAGAATAAAGGGAGTCTTGACCATCCACATTCATTTTCCATCACTCAAAATAGCTTTCTAAAACTAAAATATGCTAGAAAAAAATGGTATAAGTACATCTAGATAAATTTTAATCCCACCAAGAGAAGAATATCAAAGCCTTGAATAATATAGGGATGCACCAAAATATGATCGAAATAGTGTTCAAAAAGAATGTTTTCCTATGCTACTTCCCCCAGGGTGACATGGTAGTGGCTCTAAGAATGTGGGTGATACCAGGAAGAAAGACACAAAAGTTGGAGAGAAAACTAGGAGGACCTTATCTCATCCATAAGTCCTATTCTAATTGAGCATAGTACTTGATTACAATGGACATAGAGTGTATCAATCCTTTAACGAAAACCAAGTTTCTCATGTATTATATCACATGAGTAGCACCACATAGTCCATAAAACACAGCCTTAAACTATTTTTAATTGTCTAAAATGTATAAATTTAAATATTTTTGCAATGAGTCCATGTATTATTAACATAAACTATTTTCAGCCCCAATATTCTGTGTTGTATGAATTTAAATTGAAAATCATGACGTACTCAATGCATGACATAAAACAATGATCTTACCCCATATAAAATTGGCATTCCTCATACGATATGTATGAGATTATTTAGAAAAGGTCCTACCAGATATATAACTATTATGAATCATATGACAAGTATGATATGAAAAACCTCACCTTTCTTGAATTTAGGATGTCTCATATGATATGAGATGAACCAAAAATAACATCCTCAACACATGATATTAAACTGTGTCCTTACCACATATCATAAGCACAGAATGCCCCATTAAAACAATGGGATTCCTCAATTCTATAATCAGATAGGACCCCCCCCCCCACTTCTAGTGTTGGTCTCCTACCGCTCCATGTTCCATAACTATTTGTGGTTTGATTCACATCCACAAGGGATAAATAGAAATTTCCGAACTTCCAGTCTTTAGAAATAGACACATATTTATCAACCCGTCATCCCTTTACAACTTTTTATTATCCCAACAATATTACCTTAAACTGAATACAGTTCTCTTCAAGGTGTTCATTTGGTATAGGAGCCTTGTGGGCTCCTTTAACAAGGGGTTTTACCTCTTCCATTCCACACAAATACCCTTGAAAAGATAACCTCCCATTCCAAGCATCATGACTTTAAAAAAAATTTATACCATCCCCCAATCCAAACATTATAACCATAAAACATGAACTATTTGTTTCTTAGAACTTTGATGACACATGGGACTATATTCCTTACATTCATGTCAATTTATACCTTTTTTATTCCATTCAAATACCCTCAATATTGACACTCCTCCTAGTCCAAGTAGTATAACATTAAACTATTTTCCAATAGTCCAAGCATCTTGAAAATATAACATTTTCCATGGTCTAGGATATATGAGCTTAAAATTTAAGAAATCATCTTTAGGATCTATTCATGTGGTCCTCGTCATCCTTGGATCCTTTCACATTGAGTTTTAACTCTTTTTCACTACACAAACATCTTCAAATCCCCCACTCAGTCCATGCATTATGACCCAAAACTATTTTCATTCACCCATCATTCACATAGTTGGATTCACCCTAGGTGTTTCAACAAGCCCATTCCTCCTATGCATTCCTTCAATACATGAGGTTTGATTTCCATTATCATAGGATTCATAGTTAATCCTAGAATTGTTGTCTCTGGGATATGCCATAGATGCATTAAGAAACCATCTATTATGTGTGATGTTATCACCCAAAAATATCTTCATGGGCACCATGTTTAGGTATAATCCTCTTTCATTTTTCTTAATCCATCAGTTGGATGATTTACCCTCATAGCATGATTTGAGGAAGAAAATAATGGATAGCTCAATGTTAAAGTCCCTATAACATCCTCATTTCATGATTTTAAACTATATCCCTACCCTATATAAAATCTAGATTCCTATTAATGTGAGATGGTTTACCCCATATCAAACCGGGATTCCCCACTCAAAAAGTATGTATGAACTTAAAAATAACATCATCAGAACATGATGTTAAACTATAGCGTTACCTCGTTTAATTTCGTGATTCCTCACATACTAATATGGGATTATTCAATATCATCATTCGAGAGGGTTCCCCCATCCAACATCAGGTTCCAACCATGCCATGTTCTAGAACTACGTGTGTATTTTTTCTTATCCTTAGGGGATATGTAGAGATACTAGGATATTTTTCATTAGTATCAACCTTCTCTTCAACTCATTATAGGGTTTTCTATTTTGTACCAACATTCTATTGACCTGGGGTACTTTTATCATGTTTTGTGTGGAAAAGGGCCCCTTTGGACCTCCATACACAATGGTTCATCACTCATTCATTACAAATAAAACCCCCTTCGACACCTTTTTCTCCTTTATGTCAAATAAATGTGACCTTAAACCATAAAAAATCCCTCCAGGTAGATATTCATAAATTTAAACTAGTATAAAAATAGTCCGAGTTGTTAAAAAAATTACTACCAAGAACAACATCCTCATCACATGAAGTTAAACTATATCCTCCCTTGTGCAACAAACACAACATTAGTCATGTGAAAAATATTAGATGATGATAAAATTTAGGCCATAGGATAATGGGATGCCTTATAAAATAATAATGGAATGGAAAGAAATAACCCATATAAAATTGGGATTCTTCTAAATAAGAGATTATTTTAATTCATACAAAACTAAAATTCATCATATAATAAGTATGACATGAACCAAACAATTCCCCATATAAAATTGGGATTCCTCTTAATATGAGATGATTTTATGTCCTCACCAGAGTGGATTTCACTCCACTAGCATTGTCCCCCTACCATGTAATGTATCAAAACTATATATGTCTTGATTCCCATTCTCATGGGATACATAATGATGACCTAGTATTTCATATCTTTCCCATCAATACTACTGAATCACTATGGGGTCCTTCCCCTCTAGTCTAGGCTTCATTATCTTTTCCCCACATGTTCATCTAGTACAATTTAGAACATAGTGGAATAGGTCCCAAGGAACTTTATTTTACCTCTAGTACATCCCCCTTCCACTTATGAACTTTTTAGTTTCTTAAATTTATATAATCATCATATTCATGATCTTAATGGACCCAATAATGTAATGGTCTCATGTTTCATTGGATAACCTAATATCATGGGATCATACCTGAAGGATCTTCAACAAAAAATAGTGTCTCCTATGTTTCTAGCTCGGTCAATGGTCAGTCATGTATTTTTTTACTGCATATTTTACAAATGTGGTTATATAACTCATGTTTTAATAATTTTAAATAGTTTTCCCCATCCTTTGGTTACTTCTATTTCAATATCAAGGCCTAGGAAGATATAATCTCCATATAAGTGATTTCCAATCACATTTCACCTCATTTTATTCTTTCCTGAGAGCAATGTGAGCTCCATACCACTCATTTTTTCTCATATGGAGCATGGATCATGTGGGATTATGGTTTTGGGGGATGTTCTCCCTGATCAAGGTTGAGATGTGTGAGTGCCACATGGTTTAAAATATATGAATTCAAACTAATATCCTAAGACCCAACATCATGAACCTAAACTATTTGTCGCCTTACCATTTTTATTCATGTGGTAAAGGGCCTCCCTTTTCACCCCATTCACATCATTTAACAACACTTTTCTACCTCTCCGAACAAATTGGGGTTCCTAAGGACCAGAATCAATGAACTTAAACTTGGAGGCCAAGTCCAAGCATCATGGTTCTGAACTGTGTGTTTGTTCTTACTAGGAATGTGTTCTTTGGTGTCAAGTCTCCTTGACCCTCAATACAAATCTGGTTGTCACTCAACCAGGATATATATTTCCTTTTAGGACACTAACCCTATGGTCTAAATTAAATGACCTTAAAATAAGATTTATTGTCCAAGAAACACTACCATAAACTATCTGCATAAACAATGTATCCCAAATATTTTGTGTGTTAGGTGGCCTTCTAGTCCCATCCATTCAAATCAGGTTACCTCTCCCATATTCCACACATTTCAACTTTAAGACAGAACCTTTTGGTCCAAGAATCATGAACATAAACTATGAATGACTCACCTGAGTTATTTTTTATTTTTGTATTGTATTCTTGCATCCCTTTTCTTTATAGGACCCTCTATGGAGTTCCCCCATCATGATAACCTATTATGACATCCTCTACTTTGTCTAAGATGATAACATTTACTTCAGTTCACACATCTGAGTTGAAAAATGTAAAACTGCTCGAATTTACATCCCAATCACCTGACGTTAAACTATACGATATATTGTTGTAACCATATGATGTTAAACTACCTGACCATAATCCTCAAAATATGACATAAAGATACATTTCCACTTTCTTCATTGTTAAATTCTAAACTTTTCTTTTCATCACCCCATCACATGACATAAAACTATTGATTATCTCAGGATCTTGCTCAAGAATACATCTCCATCAATGTCGATCACTTACAAAACATTCATGTACTTCAATAATTGATCAACATTTGATATGATTCTCCCCCTAGAAGATGAATTTGAACTTTTTTCATACTGATACACCTATAAAATTTTCTCAAATCCATGGTGAAATAATATTAAGAGGGTTGAAATCCATTCGAACATTTCATCACTTCATCTCCATTATTATCATTCCCCTTTATTTGGATCCCTATCCCCTTACATATATGAATACCCCCCAACTGAATAGTCCAATGAAACATTGGCTCCCCAACCATCGTAGGTATATTCCCCAAAGACTTTGGATGATATTTTGAGATAGGTCATGTGTTTCGAACATGGCCAATGGTCTGGCCTTATTTTTTTGTCTCCATACCTGGTAAAACAAAAATGGATTATCTATTTCAAACATGGTCAAAAGTTATCCCCATTCACCATTAAACCCTATTTTTCTTCCATATCTCAATAATTATGATTCATGATCTCCATTCCATTTTTATTGAGTATAATTCAAAATTTTTTGAGTCAAACCATTCATTCAATATCACCAACTAGAAAATAAAGACTGTTGTTTAGAGATCCATGTTCTTCACCCATAGCTACTCTCATCCCAAAAAGTCCTATTGGTTAGTCATAAAATATAGAACCATAGTGTTCAACATTTGTCTAAAACTCTCATATAAAGGAGAAGTCACATGGATATCCATTATTTCTCAAACTGAGTATGACACACATGAGCTTAGGGTTTGGTTATTGGTTGTTTAATGAGTGTGATTAAAGTGAGATAATAAAATGTGATGAAAGACATTTGTTCGATCATGAAAGAATTTTAGAAAAATTCAACCAAATTTCTAGAGGTTCATCCACAAATTGGACAGTCTCCTTTAGAAAATACACCTAGAGTTTGACCCCAACCACCAAATGTTCAAGTTTGGATGGCCTCTATTAAGAAGCCTCTAGAGTTCACTACTACTCCACTATGTTAGCCACCACTTCCTTAGCTTTAGGATAGATTAATTTGACCATAATACAAATTTAGTTCATCTTGTCCTGATATTTGTCTCACACAGATGTTTCTTATGACTCCCTAGCCTAGGATTCCACCAACTAGGTCCTCAGATGGCTGATGGTCTCGACTTGAGTAGTAGGGATGACTGCATTCTCCTATACCCACCCTTATTGGAGGGAGATCCATCCTATACATTCCACTCACTCACCTCATAAATCCATTATTCAGAGTGCTCCTTTCCCCACTTGAATTCTTAATGCAATGTACTCGGCCACATGAGTAGCCTTTCTCCTAGATCATTCATGAAATAGGTGAACCACTTCTTGAATGATATTTCCTTCCTTGACTTGTTCTCACCCCTCCCTTTCAAAATGAACAATAACACCCTATAAAGTTATGAAAATATCTCATAGTATTCCCACACATTCTATATGGGGAGGAATTCAACATAAATCACTCCTTGTATTAGAATCCTAGTGATTTGATGAAGATTCAATAAGTTGATGCGAATACCCCCATGATACAGATTAAAATTGTTGGTCCCTAGAGAACACCCTCTTAGAAGCTATTATGTAATGTCTTAGTGGAAGTAGAAATGAAAATTCAAGGTCCATGCTACATCACAATGCCCTACCTTCTTCATCTCAACCTTAGTCTCATGGAATGACACACATGCAAAATAAGCCTTGTCCCATTCATCACTAAAATTGATGACCTAGCACAGATCCTAGACATTTTTCCATTTAATGTTTGAGGCCTATAAACTCACCTTGAGATTCTAATCATACTATGGGGATGTCTCTGCCAATAGTTATCCCCATCAATGTCTTTGAGATGGCTCTGAAGAGTGTTCGGCAAGAGAGACTCAGGATCCTTCAGGATATGTCCTCTAGTTTCCCTATGATACTTTTATATTCAGCGTGAGCTCAAGAAATAGCAGGAATGCCAATATTTATTCATTTAAGGGATTAATATTTCATCCCTTATCCCAAATCCATTAAGAAGTAACCTCTTCCAAAGTAGGTATTCCTGTTGAGTTGTAATCAGCAGTGTAGTGAGTTAGTCATGGTTTGATGCACTGTAAATTCTCTCTCCCACAATTACGTTCTTAATCATCTTTTCCCGGTGAGTAGTAGTAGTTTTGGTACATTCATTTTCCATTATTGATTGAGAATTAAGAGTTTTTGAGTTTTTTTTCACAAATTTATGTTCGCGAAGTCCGAGTTCACAAAGGCTAGGTCATGGAGTTTGGGTTCAAAGAGCACTGTTTGACGAAGTATGTTTATGGTGGTTTTGAGATTCAATAGTTATCAGGATCAAGATCCAAAAATTTCGATCGAAGGGGTTTATCCTCATGAATAAAGATCTTATTATCTTTTTTTAATTCCCATTGTCCGTATATGGTTCCCCTACACTATTTATTGGAATACGACCCCTATACTTCAAAAATTGGAGTTAATTCCGAATTTTATATGATTTTACCTCATTATATGACCACCATTTCCTCATGGGATCCAATTATATGGGTTTTTTATTTATTGATGCCAAAATATGCATGTTATAGGAGAGGTGTAAGAAGGCATGGAAGGTTCATAGAGAATCTGGTCCAAAACAGCCCAAAAAATACATCTTAGGGATTGTATTCATGAAGTTTACCACCTATAAGAACAGTTGAAGCTTATGGAGGACCATGAAAAGTGGAGGTATGATTATGAACTTTTTGTAGTTTCAATCCCATGTCGTGGATCCCCCTTTCATGCATAGGTTTGATTGTAACCTCCAGACAATGTCATTTAGGTTCATAGAGCATCATCTATTCACAAATATCATAAAGCTTTGCGAAATAATCCATAATTCATGAAATACACATAATATAAATAACCATATTATGTATTACATATTTGGGGATGTGTAACCATTAAACTTATGAGAGATGATCAAAGTTTATGATACTCTGTAGATCCATGAGTTAAAGAGAAAATGAATCACCCGATTTATCAATCCTTCAAGAAACTGCCTCCCAATAGTTCTTGAGAACCTCAACCCAAAGTAAAGATACCTTTCATGAAGACCCATTATCATAACTGAAGAAGAAATACACCTGAGGGGCATTGGGTTTCATGAGATACCCACCGTTGGTGAAGCCTACCCTACTGGAACTGGGTCATTACAACAAGGCAGGGTGACTTGGTTTTACAAAGAACACCCCTTTATGAAACCCATGACCTCTGTGAAATATTTGGGATTCATGAGATCCTCCTTCATAAGGAACAAGGATTCTCAAAGATCCTCCTCAAGGTATCTCCATGGTGCTTCCTTTTAGTTGACACCCTTTCATGAAATTTGTGTCTTCAAGGCCCCCATACAAAATCAGGGCTAGATCAACTGCACCCCATATGCCTGTATGACCAATAACACCCACTCCGGTGTCATCCCACCATATTTCAAGTGCATTATAGGTCATCATACTACATGTTTTATCTAATAATAGGCACCCTAATTCATATCGATTTTATGAATAGGTACCGTAATGTTAGGCCTTCTAACGGAAACTTCTCCACGACAGTTCCAAAACCATGTCCCACCCAAAGGTGCATGAGAGGTGGTAATGTAATCCTTAGTGGTGAAATAGTTGAGTTAAAATATGTATCTATCTTGGATGAATGTATTTATTCTGGTTCATCCTATATCCTTGATGCACTCCCCATTAAGTATTGAGCCTGAAAACATACGAGTAGCATGACATAAAACCTCCCAACTCTAGGTCCGAGTCGTATGATGTTAAGTTGGATGAAAATGTCCTAAAAACATGATGTAAAACTATATAATTAACCTATTTGATGAATATTGGATGGCCCATGTGTGATTGAAATTGGATGACACCCCAACTCCAACCCTGTGTATGAAACATAATATTCACAATGTATGAATCATATGGGATGACACATCCTCCCACATGATTGGATTAACTTACACCTTGGAAAGCCTCTACACACAATCCACACACAATCCCTTGTGAATTATCCTTTAGATAAATAGGCATAATTTCCACATCATGTTAAAATTCATGTATCAGTCCCATCACACAACCAAGAACTATGACATCAAACTAGGTGGATTTTGATCTAGGTCTCCTGAACATGTTATGTAGGAATCAACCTTGAGGTTTAATACTGATAACACTAATCCAACTGTGAAATATTACTTCATGTGGACACCCCCATGATTTTCCTCAATAGGGGATCCTGATCCACCATCTTGGTGAAAAACATCCCCTCATAAGGACACACCTCCCTTGATCTTGCTCTATAGGGCATAATGATCAGTCATCTATGTGTGAAATATTCTCTCTGAGGGACACAACCCCTAGACCATATCAATATAAAATTATGATCTATCATCCCCGTGTAGAATATTCCCTCATACGGACACACATACCTTGATCCGTCTCAACAGGGTGTCTTGATTAATCATATTGGTGTAAAATATTCCTTCATAGGTACCCACCCCTAGATCCGTCTCAATCATATTTTCTAATCTATTATCAAGGTGTGAAATACTCCCTCCTAGAGAAACTCCTCCTCTGATCGACCTCAATAGGGCATCATGACCAATAATCTGATTGTGAAAGCTACCCTCCTAGGTACACACTCCATTGATCCATCTCAATAGTACATTCAAATCTGTATTCATAAGACACTAATCATGTTCTCAGATCTATCTCAATATGATTCTTTGATCTATAATTCTAATGTGAAATCTTTCCTCTTAGGGACACACCCCAATGATCCATCCTAATATGATATTCTAATCCATCTCTATAATATATTAACCCCATTCCTCAATCCTTCTTAATAAGGCATTTTTATCCGTATATTCAAGTCATTTAACCTTCACCCAACATTTCTACAAAATAATTTAACTCTATACCCATATCTACATGACGTTAAACTGGTGAGCTGATCTAGAGTCCATACACCATGAAATAAACTTGGTATTACTATGGTAAAAAAATAATTATAATAATTAAACATCTGTAATAAATTTCCTAATTATATAGATAGGATTCCTTGGGTTACACACCTAAGATCCCTCAAATGAGGTTCTCTACAAAAGAGGAAGAATATAGAGGTTCTTAGTAAACCCAATTTCTAGAAATTTCAATAAATTCCCAACATGGCTACTCATACTAACTATAGTTTTTTCCTTATCAAGAAAGAACAAAATTAATTAAGTGGTATCCACATTGGAATGGAATCAGTAATGAGTTCCACAAACATGACTTAATCTAGTAGGGAGTCCCGAACTAGGAAACGAACTCCAAGGATGAATCCATGGAAGGAGTAAATGAAATTCCTCGTCTCTTTTCTATCAAGGAGTAGACATCATTGATGAATGTGATGAAAACCACTATCCTTTGGAAATTTGTAATGTGGTGAAATAGAAGGTGTGTGTGTGTGCCATATAGGCACCATGGTGGAAGTGTTAGAAACACTAAGTATTAAGAGACCCATTTTTTCAAAATCTAAAGACTCAAAGAGAACATCCTAAAAGACTCATACAACCTCTAATTATTCCTTTTATGTAAATGAGATGATATAACTATATACTTTTCACTATATTTCCAAATACTAATAGAAAGAATGACGTTATATAGGTTATTATTGATCAACATACCATGTCAGTATATTTCCTCAATATAATCAAATATGCACTTCTTTAGTATCACACACAACTCTATATTAATTATTTTGTGAGAATTTATGGTTAAACTATTTTTATTATATCTGATAATGGCCTATGACTTAAATTGAAAATTTTCAATACTATTCAGAAGGTTATTGACACTAAGGTATATTTGAGTACTGCTTATCATCCTCAGGAAAATTTACAATCATAAAGGGATACTCAAACATTATAATACATGTTGTGGTTATACTAACATTAATCGCATGGTATATAAGATTAGTATTAACCTTTGGTGGAATAATATTATAATAATAGCTTCCATTTTATATACAAGTGGAACCGTATGGAGCACTGTATGGGAGAATATTTTGTACACCAACTTGCTGTGATGAAGTTGGGGAAAGGAAGATTTTAGGCTTAGAACGTGTTGAGGAGATACAATTGAAATTTAATGATAATCTGATTATAAAAAGGTAGTTCAAAGTAGGAAAAACATAAATTTAGATAACCAAAGGATGGATTTAAAATTTCAAGAATCGATTCTTGTTTTATTGAATGTATCTCCTTGGAAGGGTGTCATAATGCTCATTAATAAAGGGGAACTATTTTTTTTGGCATATTAGGCCTTTGATAATCCCAGAAAGAATCCTATTTAGTGTTATCTATTTATAAATTCCACATAACCTCCAAAAAGTTCATGACGTGTTCCATATCTATTTGTTGAGGATGTGCATGAAAGAAAAAACAAATGTGCTTACCTATAATAAAATAGAATTAGAACAATAATTAGCTTACTAATAATATATCATCAATATTTATGACATAGGAGAATAAGTGTTACATAATTAGATGACTTGAGGGGGAAAGTACTACAGAGAAATCCTACGATAGAATAAGAAATGTGAGAACATGAAGAAGTTATGATAATGAAATACATGAATTTTTTCACAAGGTGACATTCAAGAAAATTTGAAGATGATATATTTTAATTAGGTAAGAATTTAACACTCTAGTTTCAAATATAGTAAGCATGATTTTATTTCTAAATAAATAATATCATAATAAAGACAACTTTATTTAAAAATGTGATTAAAAACTAAATTAATTTTTTTTTGTAAATTCAGTTTTATTAAATTATTTTCATTTTCTCAATCATAATTCTTAAATTATCTTATAATGATTTTTTGACATTTTTAAAATATAGTTTACTTTTGGATGACTAGAAACAAATACCAAATTTACAAACAACTATCATCTTTATAAAATTAAAATGATATAAGTATAAATTTAATGTGCATGAAACCTAATTTATAGAAAAAATATATAATTTATAGAAAAAATATATAATTAATAATTAATATAATGCACATAAAAATATAATGTTGAACATTGATATATTTTATCAACCATTTGGAAATATAATTATTTTTTTGTTTAATTTTTTTTTATTTTATCTTAATAAAGTATTTAAAATGTTCCATCTGGTTTTTTTTTGTTTTTATGTATAAATAATTTTTTTAATTAAATTTAAACCCGTTATTTTATTTTTAATCAACATTATAAATTACATTTCTATTAAATCATTTTTATGCTTAAACCAAATTTTTTTATAAAAATGGTTTTCATTATGAATTTATCATAAAAGTAATTTATACCACTTATAGTAGTTGAATAATGTAAAATGGATTAAATATTTTGAATCATCATAATTAATATTAGAAAATATGTTGAATTTAATTATTTTTTATAAAGAATTATAAAATGAGTTAAAATTGTTAAAAATAAAAAGATAAGGATCCATGATAACAAAAAATATTCTCAAAACTCATAGGTTGGTTGAATTTTTACCTTAACCTTGTCATATTCTATGATATGATAATTATGTGCCACATTCACAATAAAATTAATTTATATTGTTTAAATATTTAATGTAATTTCATGTGTGTCCCTCCCCTCACTTATAAAAGGGAAGCACTTCTACCAACATACTCTCAAAAATTGATCCATCTAGCTCTTCCAAGAACTAAAAAAAATTCATATATCATTTCCCTTTTTTATCGATCAAATGGTTTTACCCCAATTCCATCCAAATAAGTATTCAGGTGTAATCCAAAGGAGGTATCTTAAATAATATGTAATCATTTTACCCAAACCATTCAAAGTTAATTTTTGGTTCAAATTTCTCTAAATATAATATATACACACTAAAACAGTGAATCTAGTATCAATAATATACTGATATGTAATTTTTATTATGGTAGAAAAATTTTACTCCTCATTTCCATTGTATGGGAAATGAAATATTTGCTCGTGCATACATACAACCCACCTCTACATGTAGCGATGCACTTCATTTTTCATCATCACTTTACATGGATGGATATGAAGGTCTAATTAATGAATATATATTATATTCATAACACAATTATGATTATGGGAATATAATTTATCACCAATATTTTTACCCTTCCATCATTTGAAAAATTAAAACATCACTCATGCGTACGTGTGGACTACCACGAACATGAAGAAATGAGATTTGTATCTCTATTAACATTATGAATGAATGATTATAAAATTTTATATAATGAATAAAAATTTTATTCATGACATTATGAAAAATATATATATGATGGAACTCAAAACAAATTTATACAATAATAATATACTTAATTAATTTCTGAGAAATTAACTGAACAACCTTAAATGGTTGAGGAAAGAAAGAATTATTCAATGAATTGATTTGAAATGATTATAAAATTACATTGAAAATGTATTATAGTTGATTTTTTATTATTATAGAATTTAATGAATTTAAATCCAATATATATGTAACACACCAAGCTTCCACAGTATGTTTCCCTTTTAATAATGCAATATCTTGCATTGTATGCAACTTCGAGGTTCTAACACACCGCGACCAATCAAACTAGCTGTTATGAATAATAAAACCCACTTTTTGAAATTTTATATATTTTATTTTTCAAAATTTAGTTCATTTTCAAATTCGGAATATCAAAATTATCTTAGGGTGAATTTTCGGTATTTTTCTGAAAACATTAAATTTTTTGATGAATAGTGAAAAACACTCCATTATTGGTTAAAACCAACTTATTATTTATATAATTATTTATTTTGTTTAAATTTATTTTAGGTCAAAATTGAAACATAATACCTATATATGTTCAATGTAATTCATAGGAGTCATTTTGTAATAAGTTTACACATATAAAAATTTTATTGAACTTTTTACCGTGTTTTACCCACCTCCTAGGAGCATTTGAAAATTTGCATAAAATTTAACATTAAAATTTCTTTGAGTTGAATTTCAAAACTCTAAGAGACATGGTTAATATAAGTAAGTAAATGTGGTTCAATAAGATAAAAATAATTTCTGTTGAATAGTAACTTTTGACTTTTATTTACCACAGTGAAAAGTAAATAGGGTAATTAAGGGTAAAATGATATAATAATAACCCTAAAGCATGTAATAATTCTATTGGATAAGTATAATTCGACCAAAAAAACCTTAGGAATAAAATATTACCCCCTTTGGTCCACTTGGATTAGATTAAGACATTTATTATTATTTTATTCAAAGAAGACTTAAAAGCGTTTAATTCAATGTGTAATAACTAAACCATTTTTAATATAGGGTTACATCCAATATAAATTCAACTATAAATATTAATTAGAAATTTAAATATATTTCCTACATAATGGTATTTTATTTATAATTTTTAGACATTAAATAATTTAATTAATTTTTGAAACAATGATGATGCAGTAATTACCATATTAATGAATTAATAAAATAATTGATATTATAAATATCCAAATAAATGACATTGAGACTTCTGATAAATTACACTAATTTAATAGGTTAATATGACATGTTATGTTGGTTAAATAAATTTTATTCGAAGTGGTAATGTTTTAATGGCTTTCAAATGAATTCAAATACTAAATAGTGTCAAAATTGACATAATTGAGCTTTTAAAACAAATACTACATTATTAATTGGTATAATATTCATAAAAATATAACTTTCATCCAAAATACATAGATAAGTTTATATATATATTAATACTTAACCACTTCTGATTCTCTTGGTAGTTTATTGTATTTTTATTATCCATATAATATAAAAATACAAAGAGACATGGTAAATGTCAAACTATTTCACAAAGAGTTAAATCTAAAAGATAATGTTAATATGGTGAAATAACCCTTTATAAAACATATTTGTTGAGAAGTGTTCGACCCATCCTCACCATAGCCTCTAAATAAATCATTTTGGAGCCATTATAAACGGAAAATAAGTTTACTATAAAATAATATTTCAAGCTTTTCCTAAAGTGACCCTCACCTCTGTTTTAAAAGAGCACTTCCCATTCTCTCAAAATCACACCTCCAAAGCCATTTGGATAGGCCAAAATCTATAGAACCATCCTACCAACTTTCCTCCCTTCATCCTAGAGACCATACTTTGGTTAGAAATCCAACCTAAGGAGCCCTTTGGATCAAATCAAATGGAATAACCTAAACAAGAAGTAAATATTTCATCACCTCTTTCAAGTTCATTTCTTCTTCCACTTCCGCTTTATTTGTTGTTTCCATATGAAGATAATAAATCTAGTAACTTATAAATTCTTTGATGTAATTATAAATATGGTACAACCATATTCGTTATTCTATCCATTCTATAAATGACAAAGTCACCATACGTGCAAACATATGGCTTACCGTCTCCACGTCGTGGGATAGTTTGTTATTCAAACACTTAATTATTTGGATGGGTATAATAACGAGTATAACTAATGTAAATAATAAATATAACATGTTAATTATTCTTTATATATGATATACAATCCAATTACATATGAATTTTTTATCAATATAATAATATTGTCGCTCGTGCGTACGTACGAATTACCATCTCCACGAACGCGATGAGATTCATTTCCCCATCGTAAACATTCATGAATAATTTTCATTTTATAACTAAAATTTTTTTTTATGAATATAATATCAGTTTTTATATGAATCAAATAAATCCTATCCATAACAAACATGGCTTATGTAACCATTCTTATAAAGTAAAATGAATCAGTTAACACCGAAAATGATCATACTACTGAAATATTAATAACAATGCAATATTAAGTGATCATATATGATATCATAGTTATGTATATAGTTATTTTATAATTTATTAACAATTATTTAACTATTATACAAGACATTAACATACCCTCGACCAAATAAAAGTATATGGTAAGGGTTAATTTCACAATCTCTTTATTATCCGGGGTTGTTTTTACGTAAGTATCTACTGGGACCTATTTTTCATCCACATCCCTGTTTTCTTAAAAATGTATTTCAAAACATTTTTAATATTTACTAGACTATGGGTGAAAGTAATTTATACCCTTATTTTACCTTTTATTTTTTGAAAGGAATATTTCCGTCTTTTTCTGAACAAGGTGCTTTATGACCTTTTCGACAAAATTAAGGTAAGAATGTTTTTTTAACTTATACGGCAGGTGTGGCTATTTTCCACCATTATAACATCATCGAATCTTACGATAATATATTATAAGAATATATTGAAAATAAATGTTTTCTTTTATAATTAAGTGACTCTAAAATGGTTTTAAAATATAAAGAGATATTTCTCTCAAATAGTTTTCATTTTATCTATGTCAACATACTTTGATGAATTTTTAACTTGTTTGAAGAAGATTTATTATGATAAAAATCTTCAATAATTTATTTATGGTTGTTTGATATTTTTGACTATGGATATTTTATTTTTATACCATTCATGGTTTATGGTTAAATTATTGACATTTCTTATGCTAGTTTTGATACGAATGTTTATGTAATGTTTCAACCTTTTCATATGAGGAATGTATTGGACTTAGTATGTGACAGGTGGAGCCCGCTATAGCTCCTCGGTGTATAGATATGTCTCATGAGACAATTAGATGTGGAATTGGATGATGCCTTTCCCAATTTGATATATTGTTTTGGCCGAGGCATAAATCATTTTTAGACGTCTTGGCAGAGGCCTTGATGACATGTTTCAGGATGTCTGGCATTATACATTCTCTCATTATAAAAATAATAATGATGGTTCATGTGGTCATTATACTAGTATAATACCCATTACAATGTTTTATTATGTCATTATTTACTCAGACTGCATTCCTGCCACAAATTGTTCATGTTTATTATTTGTAAAGGCATGTATTTTTAATTATTCACCATGCCTAATGTTTATGTTATCTTCAGTTGTATTGCTTACCATTACTGAGCATTTGTTCTCAACCCTTTCTTATGATTAATTTTCCTAGGATATGAAGAAGTTAGTTATGAGGGACTTGCATGAATAATCTTGGAGGCTTGGATGTTTCTAATGGAATAAATTAGTATTGTATTTCTTTTAAAGTTGTAATGTTGATCTTATGTTTTTATATTGTTTCCAATAATATTAAACAGATTGGTCTTTCGGGACATGATTTAGTGTATCATTCCAATTTTATGAAATAAAGAACAAACTCTAGGTTACTGGGGTTAGGGAATTACAGTTGGTATCAGAGGAAGTTTAGTAAAAATCTGCGAAACTAGATTTAGAAAAATCTTTTATTAGAGAACATTACCCTAAGATAGACTATGAGGATTTGTGTAAAATAACTTCCTAGAATTTTGGTACTGTATAAATTATGTGAGTTTTCAAAGAAACACATCCCAGTGTGGATACAAGAAGTTAGAGGCCATTATGGCTCATATGTACCTCGTGGTGAAACTCAAAAACACCTCTTTGAGATAGACTCGAATGAGAACTTTTCCACGACAATAGGCCTTGCTGCACTTTTGTTTATGACACTCCAGAAAGATATGATTAGGAAAATTCTCATTTTCTTTACAAACCATTATCAAGGATTTATAAGTATATACCTTCTCATAGAAAATATATTTATGATTATGGATTATATCCATAATCCGTTTAATTTATGTTAAGTGTTTTACAAGTTCGGAATTATGTATTGTGATTCATAAACATATCTCTACAAGGTGACATTATTTAGAAATGGTTCCTTATAGAAGGAATGGAAACTATATCAACACATGTAATCCATGTTGGGATTTCCCCCCAACTCAAGATAATTATAGTGGAGATGGTGATGCAATTGGTGCTAATCAGCTCATCACCATACTACGATAACTCACTCAAGTTATGAATAATAACCTTACTCGTATAGATCACCCTGATCCCAAACACAAAGGATAAATGTTAGACCGTTTCATGAGGAAAATACCACAAAAATTCAATGAGAGTATAAATCAATTAGTAGCAGAGAAAAGGATAAGTTCCATAGAGAAAATTTTTCAGGATTTTGGGAGTAGAGAAAGGAAAATAGTTTTCATTGCAGTTTATCACCTCACAGGAGATATAGATCAATGGAGGTCATTGATTCAAAACACAAAGGAAGATGGAGAAGTATCAAACATGTAATGGAGGGAATTTAATGAAATTTTCTTAGAAAAATTCTTTCCTTTTTACCATTGAGAAGATATGGAAAGACAATTTCTAAGTCTAAGGAACAAGGATGATGAGAATGTCGCAATGTATGAGGCTAACTTTACAAGGTTAACAAGGCATGCTGCAGATTAAATACATAACCCAAGAAGTAATATCGATCATTTCTTTGATGTGTTAAAAATTTTTTCCATCTAGAATTAGTCTCTCAATCATTCTTATCAAATGAATATATTGTTTCATGTGCTATCATGACTGAAAATGAATTCTCTACATCTTATGAATTTAAAGAAAATCAAGAGAAGAAGATATCAGTTGAACACTCTGGGAAAGGAAATAAGGAAACATGGAAGAAGGGAAGAGTTTAATTTCCACCCAGTGATAATTTTGGAAGGAAGCACCCTAGTGCCTGTCTAAAA
Source organism: Viscum album (assembly GCA_963277665.1). NCBI lineage: Eukaryota > Viridiplantae > Streptophyta > Magnoliopsida > Santalales > Viscaceae > Viscum > Viscum album. Next base: position 1,882,819,548 of record OY728161.1, read on the forward strand.
TAAAAATGAGTATGCTACAAATGTGGTTAGAAAGGCCATCTTGCTTGTGATTGTAAGGGGAAGAAGGAACATACCAATGTTCAATGCTATAATTGAAGGTAAATGGGAAATTATGCAAATGAATGTCCTAAGTGTCAGAAAAACATATCTCATAAAAGGCCATGGGATCAAGTCCATGATTATGCGATCACTACTGTTGAGGTTGAAGATCCGAAAGACATGGTGGTAGGTAATTTAATGGTATCGTCATGTTTAGCCAATGATTTATTTGATTCTGGATCATGTATATGTTTTATATCTTCCAAGTTTGTTATGAAAATTATCTATTTCTTATTTGATTTAATAAGGTTGTTTTCAGTCAAAATTTTTGAGGGAAGTATCATTGCAACAATGATCTGTGAATCAGTCCCCATTAAGACATATAAACAATATTTATCTACTAATTTAATCATCATACCCATGATTGAATTTTATATAATCAATGGTATAGATTAGATTTCGAAACATGATGGGAAAATTTATTGTAAGAAGAAGGAGTTTACAATTCTCAATGGTGATAACGAGTACCTTATCTTTAGAGCCGAAACATCATGATCTTATTATTATCTAGATCCACCCCCAGTAGCTCTACTAAATTCAATTATTGAGGAGGATGGGAATTAAATAATTATGGGTGAGAAAAAGAATGATTTAATAGAGGACATACCTATTGTGCAAGAATATGTTGATGTGTTTCCAGAGGATTTACCTGGACATCCTCTAGAACTAGAAATTGAGTTTTACATTTATTTAATTCCCGGTTCAAGGCTCATATAGAATACCCCTTATAGAATTGATACTGTGGAATTATTAGAACTAAAGAAACAACTATAGGAATTGAGTAATAAAGGACTTCTTCACCCTAGTGTTTCTCCGTGGGGAGCCCCTATCCATTTTTTATGAAGAAAGATGGATCTATGAGGTTGTGCATAGACTATAGGGAGATCAATGCTAAAACAATAAAGACAAGTATCCCCTACCTCGCATTGATGATTTATTCATCCAACTTCATGGAGCTCAATATTTTTCAAAGATTGACCTTCGATATGTATATCATCAGTTGTGGGTGAAGTAGAAAGACATTCTAAAAACATCATTTCAAACTAGGTATGGGCATTACGAGTTTACAGTAATGCCTTTTGGATTGACTAATGCACCCTTGATCTTTATGGATCTAATGAATTGAGTTTTCAAGGAATATCTTGAAAAATTTATAGTGGTATTTATTGATGATATCTTGGTATACTCCAAAAGCTATAAAGATCATGAAAATCACTTGTGCATTATTCTAAAGACTCTTAGACGAAATGAATTATATGGGAAGTTCAAAAAATGTGAATTCTGGCATCAAGAGATTTCATTTCTTGTCCATATTATCTCTAAGGACATAATCTATGTTGATCCATCAATGTCCAAGGAAAGCCAAGAATGGCCAGCGTAGAGAAGTATAACCGAGGTACACAATTTTATTGGTTTAGCTGGTTATTATCGATGTTTTGTCCAGAATTTTGTTCAATTGGATAACCCATTAACCAAGCTCACACGTAAAGGGTTTAAATTTGTTTGAAAAAAGACTGTGAAGGGGCTGTAGCAGCACTATAGTAGTGGTGACACTATAGCGGTGACATGTCACTATAGTAGCGGAATGCCACGGTAGTAGTGGATGGGTACTGTAGCGGCAGCCGGGTACTATGTAGTACTATAGCAGGTGGAGTACTGTAGCAGTGATATTCATAGAATGGTCCTTGGGCCAAAAGTTTGGGCCTAAGGTTCATATAATGGGCTAAATGCCTACTAGGCCTTTGGGCTATGTAATGGGTCACCCTCTACCAAGTTAAAAGAGGTATTTTCTTTTCATTAAATAATAAATGAGGCTTCAGCCCCACCTTTAAAGAAAGAGTGTGACGAATGTTTTGAAGAACTAAAGAGAAGATTAGTTAATGATCCTATGTTGACTATACCATCGAGGAATGATGAGTTTGTTATTTATAGTGATTCTTCAGAGAAAGGACTTGGTTGTGTCCTTATGTATAATGATAGAGTTATTGCCTATGCATCCTGATAGCTAAAAACTCATGAGAAAAAATATCATACTCATGATCTTGAGTTAGAAGCTGTAATCTTTTATCTGTAAAAATTGAGACACTATCTCAATGGTGAAAATGTGGGATTTATACTGATCACCAGTGTTTGAAGTGTATTTTCAAATTGAAATAACTCAACATGAGGAAAAGATGATGGCTATAACTACTCAAGTATTATGATTGCACTATACACTACCACATGGGGAAGGCAAATAATGTGGGTGATACATTGAGTAGAAAAGACCATGAAGTTTTGAACAAGATGAGAGTTGAAAGGGATTCTATTTTCATAGATCTAGTAAATATGGATATGGGAATAACCATGGAAGGTGAAACATCAATACGTTTTCAAATGGTTGCCAAACAATCATTACTAGAAAGGATAAAGAGTTCTCAGACTGATGATGAGATGTTTCAAAAGAAGATTAAATCTGTAAATGATGGGAGAACGAGTGACTATATATATGAATATGGAATTTTGAAATTTGGGAAGAGGATTTGTGTTCCCGATATACCTGATCTATAAAGGGTATTGTGGGATTATTCTCATAGCTCTAATTTTACTATACACATGGGGAGCATCAAGATGTATTGATATTTGAAGGAACATTTTTGGTGGGACAACATGAAGATGGAGATTGCTGATTTTGTGTCAAGATGTATGGTTTTCCAACAAGTGAAAGCTAGAAGGAAACATCCCAGAGGATTCTTGCAACCTCTTCCCATACATGAGTGAAAATGGGATGATGTTACAACTGAATTTTTCATGGTCTACCAAAGAATCCGAGAAGGAATGATGAAATATGGGTCATTGTTGATTGTCTTACTAAGTCAGCACATTTGTGTGCTATAAGAGAGGATTTACCACTGGAACGTTTAGCAAGACTATATGTTAATGAATTGGTAAGACTTCCTGGAGTAACCCTATTGATTGTTTCTGATCATGATCCTCGTTTTACATCAAGATTCTGGAAAGGTCTTCAGAAAGCTCTGGATACTGAACTTAATTTGAGCATTACCTACCACCCTCAAACTGATGGAAATCAGAACAGACTATTCAAACCTTAGAATACATTTTGAGATCTTTCTCACTTGACTTTCATTGTATTTGGGATCAATATTTACCTCTAGTAGAATTTTCGGATAACAATATCTTCCATTCAAGTATTCTGATGGCACCATATGAAGTGTTATATGGAAAGATATTTCGCACACCAACATGATGGGATGATGTTGGTGAAACAAAACTCACAGGCCCAAAACATGTTGAGGGAACAATGGAAAAAATTGATTATTATCCAAACCCACATCAAAGTAGCTCAATGTAGGAAAACGAGCTATATTGATAATCGATGGAAGGATTTCTAATTTCAAGTAGGAGACCATGTTTTTTTGAAGGCATCTGCATTGAAGGGTGTTATAAATTTCGGTAAGAAGATTAAATTAAGTCCCAAGTACATCAGACATTTCCAAATTCTCGAACAAGTTGAAGTTGTAGCTTATCGTTTCACAATGCCTCCAAATCTCTCCAAAGTTCAGGATGTGTTCCACTTATCACTGTTGAGAAAATACATGCCTAAAACATTTTATGTACTCACCTATGTGGAAATTGAACTAGAACCTTATTTTTTTTATTGTGAAGAGCCTCTCAAAATTCTTGATACAAGGGAACAAGTGCTGAGAAACCAGACAACTCATCTGGTAAAAGTTCTATGGAGAAACCATAAGATGGAAGAGGCAACGTGGGAACCAGAAGAACTTATGATGAAGAACCACCGAAATATTTTTGTGCAGTAGTGTTCTAGAAATTTCATGCATGACATTATTTGAAGGAGGGAATAATGTAACACCCCAAGCATCCATTCTACGTTTCCCTTTGAATAATGCAATAGATAGCATTGTACACAAATTCGAGGTTCTAACACACTACAACCAACCAAACTTGCTGTTATGAATAGTAATACACACTTTTTGAAATTTTATAAATTTTATTTTTCAAAATGGACTTCGTTTTTGAATTCGGAATACCGAAATTAGCTTAGGGTGAAATTGTTTAATTATTCTGAAAACATTCAATTTTTGATGAATAGTGAAAACACGAAGTTATTGGTTAAAACCGACTTTTTATTTAAATAATTATTTATTTAATTTAAATTTATTTTAGGCCAAAATAGATACATAATACATATATAAGTTTAATTTAATTCCTTGGAGTCATTTTATAATAAATTTAGATATATAAAAATTTTATTGAACTTTTTACCGTCTTTTACCCACCTCCTTAGAGCATCTACAAATTTGCATAAAACATAATTTTAATGCTTCTTTAAGTTGAATTTCCAAAATTATAGAGGAACGATTTATATCAATATTTAAAATGTGGTACAATAAGATGAAAATATTTTTTTGGTGAATAGTAATGCTTGACTATTATTTACCATGGTTAAAAATAAATAGGGTAATTAAGTGTAATAATGATATCATAATTATCCTAACACATGTTTTAATTCTATTAGATATGTATAATTTGACCTAAAACAACCATAGGAATAAAATATTACCCCCTTATGTTCACATGGACTCGATTAGGACATTTATTATTATATTATTTTAAGAAGGGTTAAAAGAGTTAAATTCCAATTTTTATAAGAAAACAATTTTTAATATAAAGTTACACACAACATAAATTCGACTATAAATATTAATTAAGAAGATAAAACTATTTACAACATAATGGTATTTTATTTTTAATTTTTATACATTAAATAATTTAATTTATTTATGACACAATGATGATGCAGTAATTACCTTATTAATGAAATATTAAAATAACTGATATTATAAATATCCAAAAAAATGTAAATTGAGACTTATGATAAATTATAATACTTTTATTGGTTAATATTACATGTTATAGTTGGTTAAATAAATTTTATTCGAAGTGATAATGTTTTAATGGCTTTCAAAAAAATCCAATACTAAATAGTGTCAAAATCGACATAATTGTGTTTTTAAAACAAATACAATATTATTAATTGATATAATATTCATAAAAATATACAGTTAGGCCAAAAGACTTATATAAAAGTATATATATTAATAATGAACCACTTGGGGTTATTTTGGAAGTTTATAGTAATTTTATATACCATATAATATAAAAATACAAAGAGAAGTGGTAAATATATAACTACTTAACTAAGAGTTAAATCTAAAAGATAATGTTAATATGGTGACCTAAACCAGTCTAAAATATGTTGTTTGAGAGTTTTTAGAACCATAACCACCGTATACTTTAAATAAATCATATTGGAGCCATTAGAAACCGAATATTTTTTATTATAAAATAATATTTCAAGCTTTTCCTAAAGTGACCCTCACCTCTTTTATAAAAGGGAACTTACCCTTATCTCAACATAACACCTCCAAATCCATTTGGATCGGCCAACCACTGCCCAAATTTCCTTCTATCTTTACTCCATTCACCCTAGAGGCCTTCCCTTGGTCGTAAATACAACCTATTGAACCCTTTTGATCAAATCAATGGGAAGAACCCAAAGAAGAGGTAAATATTTCATCACCTCTTTCAAGTTCTTTTCTTCTTCCACTTCTTATTTCTTTGTTGTTTCCATACCAAAATAATAAATCTACTACCTTATACATACTGTGATGTTATTATAAATATGGAACAACCATATTCGTTATTCTATCCATCATATAAATGACAAAGTCACCATACGTGTGTATGTACGACTTCCTGTCTCCACGTCATGGTGTAGTTTGTTATTCAAACACTTCATTATTTAGATGGGTATAATAATGAGTATAACTAATGTAAATAATAAATGTAAAATTTTAATGATTATGTTTATATTATATACCATCCAATTACATATTATTTCACCATCAATAAAAATATATTGTCGCTCGTACGTGCGTACAGATTACCGTCTCCACGAACGCGATGAGATTCATTTCATCATCGTAACCATTAAAGAATAATTTTCATTTGATGACTAAAAATAATGTTTATGAACATAATATCATTCTATATATGAATTAAATATATCCTATCTATAACAAATATGGCTTATGTAACCAATCATATAAAGGAAAATGAATCTGTTAACACCCAAAACGATGATACTACAGAAATATTATTAACAAACCAATATTAGGGGACATATATGATATCATATTTATGTATATAGTTCTTGTATAATTTAATAACAATGAATTAACTATTATATAGAATTTTAACGTACCCTAGTCCAAGGAAAAGTACATGGTAAGGGTTAATTTCACAATATCTTTATTATCCGAGGTTGTTTTTACGTAAGTATATACTGGGACCTCTTTATCATCCACATCTATATTTTCTTAAAAATATATTTCAATATCTTTACTATTTACTAGACTATGGCTTAATTTCATTTATACCCTTATTTGACCTTATATGTTATGAAAGGAATCTTTCTGTTGTTTTCCAAACAAGGTACTTTATAACCTTTTCGAAAAAATTATGGAAAGAATCTTTTTTAACTTATACAGTGACTGAGGTTACTTTCCACTGTTATTACATCATCGAAGCTTCCATTACCATATTATATGAATATTTTCAAAATAAATATTGTCTTTTACAATTATTTGACTCTTAAATGGTTTTAAAATAGAAATAGGTATTTATTTTCAGTAGTTTTCATTTCGTCTATGTCAACATTATTTGATGGATTTTAAGATTTTTTGAAGTTGATTTATTATGATAGAAATCTTCCATATGGTATTAAGGGTTTTGTGATATGTTTGACTGTGGATGTGTTATTTTTATACCATTCACGGTTTATACTTAATGTATTGACATTTATTATACTAGTTTTAATACAAATGTTTTTGTTATGTTTCAACCATTTCATATGAGGATTTTATTTGACTTTTTATGTGGTCCGTGGAGCCCGCTATAGCTCCTCGGTGCAACGGTAGGTCTCATGAGAAAATTGTACGTGGAATTTTCCAAGCCCTTTCCCAATTGGATATATGGTTTTTGTAACATCCCAGGTAATTAAAGAATAAATAATTTTCATATTTATTAATATTTACGAATTAAATATTAATTTTAATTAAAAGGGGTTTCTACGTTCGATAGCGTACTCGATACGCAACGATGAGTTTCTTTGAAAACTTACGTTGTAAACAAGTAATAAAATAATATTATTTTATATGTTAGTTAACATGTAGCCGTTGTACTGGCGGGAATGGATAGAAATAACTAAAATATGATTATATATGTTTTTAAATGTTTTTACATTTACTCAATAAAAGATAAAGGCTTAAAATATGGAAAGAGTTCAATTTTAGGCATTTATACCCTAATTTTCACTAAGGGTTCACTTATCACCTTTTGACGGTGAACCGTCATTAAATATAGTTTTGATAAATCTTATAAATTCTATTGGACCAAAAATAACTCTTCTTTATAATCAGGACATCAAAATTTACCTTGTGTAAATTTTTGGTACCTTTCCGATAAAGTTCATTTTTTTAATGAATAGTGTAAAATGTTGTATTTTAATTCGAAAACTCTTTTTAATATAATTTATTTATATGATTATATTATCTTTTGAATTGGTTTTAAAGTTAAATTTGAAAATATTTTTACCATTAAATCCAATAGTGGTCATTGGAAATAATTTGACTTTGAAATCGGACTTAAACTAGTGTCAATCTTTTGATACTTATTGTTTCATAAAAACACGCTATTTTCTCTGATAGCGGGAATTAATTATTAAATTAATTAATGTGACTTATATATTTTGAATTTTTTAAAATATACGTCATTTTTGAATTCGTAATATCAAATATAGCTTAGGGTTAATTTTTGTAATTTTCTGAAAAACTTCAATTTTTGATGAATAGTGAAACCACTAAGTGGTACTTATAAAAACTGATTTTCCATTTAAATGAAATTTTTCCATCATCGTGTTTTTATTTTCAAAAATCCTACATACATGGTTGTCATTAAGAAGTAAAATGTGGTTCAATGAGATTAAATTTTTTTTTGGTGAATAGTAACTTATTAAGTTTTTAATCGCGATTAGTGGTAATTAGTGTAGTTTAAGGTAAAAATAATATTTTAATAATATGAGATGACCTAGACACATGTTCTACCCTCATTGTATGTGTCATGGCCGACCAAGACAAGCCATGGGTCAACTTGGGGACCCCATGGAGCCACTTTGGTTGGAAAATGACATAAATACCTTTTATTTAATGTTAATGTAAAAAATGGCACAAGCATGATATGTTTTACTAAAACAATTTTTAAATAGTGTTATACAAGTCATATTTTTGATTATAAATAGTCATTGGAAAGCTAAAACGATTTCCTACATCATAATATTTTTTTTTAATTTTTAAACTTTAAATAAATTAAATTATTTATGACATCATGATGATGCAGCGATGACTTCATTATTTAACGATTTAAATAAAATGGAAAGATAATGTAATATCTAAAACCTACACATGTCCAAAACCTATTGGATGGGAATATTTAGAATCCTTATCATCTTATCTTCGAAATATATCAATGTGGGACCTTAGAAATTCGAAATACTTTTGAAAATAAAATAATAGTTTCATGATATCCAAAAGTGCCCCTCCTCTCCTCTTATAAAAGGCCCCCACCTCTACCTCATTTCACACACTCCTCAAGCCTTTGGCTCAGCCATCCCCTGCCCATTTTCTCTCTCCACATCACTCTCCACATCCTAGAGGATTCCCTTTGGACAGAATCCTTTCAAAGGAAGCCTTTAGGCTCAAATCAAAATGAGTTACACTTTTAAAGGACGTTAAAGAACGATCGAGTCAAGTCGGACCTGAGGTAAGGGACTTCATCTCAATCTCCTTTCATTGAGGCATATTTCTTTTTTTACACAACATTATTTTATATGGTATATAAACCCCTTTGACTTTTACTTTTATACAAAAGGAATCTTTTTCTACGAAGAATTTTACTAAACGACGAAAAGGAATGTTTTTTTAACGTACGCGGTGACAACGACCTTTTCCGCCCCCGCGAGTATTATTTGGTCTTTGGCTTCCTCAACAAGCCGTTATGTTTTTAAAATGAAATAAATACCATATACTCTTTTTTGTATTTTGGAATTGAAAATGGGTTTGATAAAGGATTCTATTATGATATATTGTGATTGAAATGTGGAAATGTTATCATTCCTTTATATTGTTTTTATGTTTTATGATTTTATATTGGTACTTGGACATTTGACGGGTGGTTACGTGATAAACCATATGACGGGTGGTGCTGTGAATACCAGGACGGGTGGTTACGTTATAACCTCCAATGCATTGGGTATGGAAGTCTGCCGTATGGCTCTTCCATTAAGTATGTATGGAAATTGGCCGTATGGCTATTCCATTAAGTGATATGTGTGGAAGTCGACCGTATGGTTATTCCACTTAAGTATGTTTATGTCCCAAGTTAACTTTATATATGTTATGTGTTCTTTATGTGGGTTTTATGGTAATCTTTTGGTTACAAAAAGGTAAGTAATGATACTTTATTCAGTGAAGAGTTTTTACAACTTCATGAAGGTGAAGGTATTACTTTGATAGAGTATACATGGTTTACTTGATGTTTGGAAAACTAAAAGTTTTCATTATTTGTGTATCCCTTACTGAGAATTTTATGCTCACCCCATGTTTTTTTGAAATGTTTTTCACAGGACTTAATGTGGAATAGGGTCAAGGATGGGATCAAGGGAATGTCATGCTATATAAAACATGGAACTAGACATGTTTCTTTTAAGGGTTTTTTTATTTATGGTAACATAGTAGAAGTGACTACTTTGTAATATTTTGAGATGTAATAGTTATGTTCTAATTCTATAAAACTCTAAACCTGAAAAGATCCTCAACGTGAATTATTCATTTAATTCAATATTAAGTAAGGTTTAAGGCCGGGGCCTTATAGTTGGTATCAGAGGGAGGTTTAGACAACTTTAGGAGTTAGAAAATTGTTAAATTATAATTTAATTTATGGCATGACTAAAATGATATAGCATTTAAAGATTACCATGTTGCTTCGCCTAATATATTTCAGTGTTAAGAATGGTTTTACATAGAGGAAACAGAGCAGCTTTCCTAGGAAGGCATACAGAGTATAATGACCTTTTGAATCAGCAACCAGAGATGGTCAGAATCAGAATTGAGCCATTTACTACACTGATGGCTCAGTTGAATCAGGTGATAAATGGTGGTTGTGTTGATTGATGATATTTTGGTGTTTTCTAAAAGTAAAGAGGAGCATGAAAGACATTTAAGGGGTATCTTTCAAACCTTAAAAGAAAAGGAACTGTATAGAAAATTCAGAAAGTGTGAGTTTTGGTTACAACAAATTTCTTTCCTTGGTCACATTGTTTCTAAAGATGGGATAACTGTTGATCCTACTAAAACAAAAGTTGTTGAAGAATGGCCAAGACCCACAAATATAACCGAGATCTGTAGTTTTCTTGGTTTGGTAGGTTACTACCGAAGGTTTTTTGAAATTTTTTCACGGTTATCTATTCCAATGACTAAGCTAACTCGTAAGGGTGTTAAGTTCATCTAGACATAAGAATGTGATGATTGTTTTCAGGAGTTGAAGAGAAGATTGGTGAATGCTCCAGTTTTGGCACTTCCTTCCAAGAATGGTGAGTTTGTTATATACAGTGATGCTTCGTTGAAGGGACTTGGTTGTGTCCTTATGCAGAATGATCAGGTAATTGCTTATGCTTCATGACTGTTGAAAACTCATGAGGTAAGTTACCCTACACATGATTTGGAATTAGCTACTGTTGTTTTTGCTTTAAAAATTTGGAGGCATCATTTGTATGGAGTAAAGTGTTAAATTTATACTGATCACAAAAGTTTAAAGTATATATTCACTCAGAAATAATTGAACATGAGACAGAGGAGATGACTGGAATTAATCAAGGATTATGATTGTACAATTCATTACCATCCGATAAAAGCAAATAAAGTGGCTGATGCTTTGAGTCGAAAAAGCAATGCTTCATTAGAAATGTTGCGTTTGGAACGTTATCCTTTGGTTAAAGATTTGATGAACTTTGGCATAGAAGTTGTTGGTACAAGATTTTCTTCTGTTTTGTTTTAGGTATCAGTGAAATCTTCTCTATCAGACAGAATCAAGCAAGCACAGAAGCGAGACAGTGAGTTGAAGAAAAAGGTAGAGCTGTTTCAGAAAGGTAAGTTTCCTGAATTCAACATAGATAATGATTGTGTTTTGAGGTTTGGGAAGAGATTATGTGTGCCTTGTGATTCACAGTTGAAGAATGAGTTGTTATGTGAGGCTCATAGTTCCCCGTTTTCAGTTTATCCTGGCAGTACTAAGATGTACAGAGATCTGCGGGAGTATTACTGGTGGGATGGAATGAAAAGAGATATTGCTGATTTTACTGTGAAGTGTATGACTTGTCAGCAGGTTAAAGAAGAGCGGCAGTTACTGAAAGGGATGCTTCAGCCTTTACCAGTGCCAGAGTGGAAATGGGAAAACATATCCATGGACTTTGTTGTGGGATTACCGAGGACATCTCGAGGTAATAATGCAATCTGGGTTATTGTTGATCACTTGACTAAATCTTCTCATTTCCTTGATATACGAGATACTTTTTACCTAGATCAACTTTCCCGTTTGTATCATAAAGAGATAGTCAGGTTACATGGAGTTCCCCTCTCCATTGTATCTGATCATGATCCCAGGTTCACATCTAGCTTTTGGAAAGGCCTTCAGAAGCCATTGGGTACTGAATTAAATTTTAGTATAGCTTTTCATCCTCAATCAGATGGGCAGTCAGAACGAACAATTCAGACCTTGGAGGATATGCTACGAGCTTGTTCGATGGATTATTAGGTATGTTGGGACCAACATCTTTCTTTTGTTGAGTTTTCTTATAATAACAACTTTCATTCCAGTATACAGATGGAACCATTTGAGGCATTATATGGGAAGCGGTGTCGAACTCCAGCATTTTGGGATGAAGTGGGTGAAAGGAAGCTGATGGGGCCAGAATTGGTAGAAGAGATGGCAGAAAAAGTTCAGTTGATTCAAGAGCACATGAGAACAGCTCAGAGCAGGTAGAAGAGTTATGCGGATAACCGGAGGAAGGATCTATCTTTCGAGGTAGGTGATCATGTTTTTCTCAAGGTTTCTCCTTGGAAAAGTGTGATGAGATTTGGTAAGAAAGGAAAGCTGAGTCCAATGTTTATTTTACCATATGAAATTCTGGAGAAAGTTGGATCAGTTGCTTACCGAGTGACTTTACCTCCGAGTTTATCTCAGGTACACAATGTTTTTCATGTTTCAATGTTGAGGAAGTATATGCCAGATCTATCTCATGTTTTGAGTCCATAGGTAGTTCAGCTGGAGGAGAAACTATCTTATGAAGAACAACCAGTCCAGATTCTTGACCCCAGGGAGCATGTGTTACGGAATAAGGTGATTCATCAGGTAAAGGTTTTGTGGAAAAACCATGTGATTGAAGAGGCAACATGGGAATCTGAAAATGCTATGAGGGATAAATACCCCCACTTATTTTGATAAGTGAATAAAATTGCGAGGATGCAATTCCCAAAAGGGGGGAAGGATGTAACATCCCGGGTAATTAAAGAATAAAGACTTTTCATATTTATTAATATTTATGAATTAAATATTAATTTTAATTAAAAGGGGTTTCTACGTTCGATAGCGTACTCGATACGCAACGATGAGTTTCTTTGAAAACTTACGTTGCACACAAGTAATAAAATAATATTATTTTATATGATAGTTAACAAGTAGCCGTTGTACTGGCAGGAATGGATAGAAATAACTAAAATATGATTATATATGTTTTTAAATGTTTTTACATTTACCCAATAAAAGATAAATGCTTAAAATACGGAAAGAGTTCAATTTTAGGCATTTATACCCTAATTTTCACTAAGGGTTCACTTATCACATTTTGACGGAGAACCGTCATTAAATATAGTTTTGATAAATCTTATAAATTCTATTGGACCAAAAAAAACTCTTCTTTAGAATCGGGACATCAAAATTTACCTTGTGTAAATTTTTGGTACCTTTCCGAAAATGTTCATTTTTTTAATGAATATTGTAAAATGTTGTATTTTAATTCAAAACCTCTTTTTAATCTAATTTATTTATATGATTATATTATCTTTTTAATTGGTTTTAAAGTGAAATTAGAAAATATTTTTACCATTAAATCCAATAGTGGTCGTCGGAATTAATTTCACTTTGAAATCCGACTTAAACTAGTGTCAATCTTTTGATACTTATTGTTTCATAAAAACACGCTATTTGCTCTGACAGCGGGAATTAATTATTAAATTAATTAATGTGACTTATATATTTTTAATTTTGTAAAATAGACTTCATTTTTGAATTCCTAATATCAAATATAGCTTAGGGTGAATTTTTGGTAATTTTCTGAAAAACTTCAATTTTTGATGAATAGTGAAACCACTAAGTGGTACTTATAAAAATTGATTTTTCGTTTAAATGAAATTTTTCCATCATCGTGTTTTTATTTTCAAAAATCCAACATACATGGTTTTCATTAAGAAGTAAAATGTGGTTCAATGAGATTAAAATAATTTTTTTGGTGAATAGTAACTTATTAAGTTTTTAATCACGATTAGTGGTAATTAGTGTAGTTTAAGGTAAAAATAATAATTTAATAATATGAGATGACCTAAACACATGTCCTACCCTCATTGCATGTGTCATGGCCGACCAAGACAAGCCATGGGTCAACTTGGGGACCCCATGGAGCCACTTTGGTTGGAAAATGACATAAATACTTTTTATTTAATGTTAATGTAAAAAATGGCACAAACATGATATGTTTTACTAAAACAATTTTAAATGGGGTTATACAAGTCAGATTTTTGATTATAAATAGTAATTGGAAAGATAAAAAGATTTCCTACATCACAGTATTTTTTTATAATTTTTAGACTTTAAATAAATTAAATTATTTATGACATCATGATGATGCAGCGATGACTTCATTATTTAACGATTTAAATAAAATGGAAAGATAATGTAATATCTAAAACCTACACATGTACAAAACCTATTGGATGGGAATATTTAGAAGACTTATCATCTTATCTTTGAAATATATCAATGTGGGACCTTATAAATTCGAAACACTTTTGAAAATAAAATAATAGTTTCATGATTTCCAAAAGTGCCCCTCCTCTCCTCTTATAAAAGGCCCCCACCTCTACCTCATTTCACACACTCCTCAAGCCTTTGGCTCGGCCATCCCCTGCCCATTTACTCTCTCCACATACCTATCCTCATCCTAGAGGATTCCATTTGGGAATAATCCTTTCAAAGGAAGCCTTTAGGCTCAAATCAAAAGGAGTTACACTTTTAAAGGACGTTAATGAACAATCGAGTCAAGTCAGACCCGAGGTAAGGGACTTCGTCTCAATCTCCTTTCATTGAGGCATATTTTGTTTTATACACAAATTTCTTTTATACAGTGTATAAACCCCTTTTAATTTTACTTTTATACAAAAGGAATCTTTTTCTATGAAGCGATTTACTAAACGACAAAAAGGAATGTTTTTTTAACGTACGCGGTGACAACAACCTTTTCCGCCGCCGTGAGTATTATTTGGTCTTTGGCTTCCTCAACAAGCCGTTATGTTTTTAAAATGAAATAAATACCCTATACTCTTTTATGTATTTTGGTATTGAAAATGGTTTTGATAAAGGATTCTATTATGATATATTGTGATTGAAATGTGGAAATGTTATCATTCCTTTATATTGGTTTTATGTTTTATGATTTTATATTGGTACTTAGACATTTTACGGGTGGTTACATGATAAACCATATGACGGGTGGTGCTGTGAATACCAGGACGGGTGGTTACGTTATAACCTCCAATGCATTGGGTATGGAAGTCGGCCGTATGGCTATTCCATTAAGTATGTATGGAAATTGTCCGTATGGCTATTCCATTAAGTGATATGTGTGGAAGTCGACCGTATGGTTATTCCACTTAAGTATGTTTATGTCCCAAGTTACCTTTATATATGATATGTGTTCTTTATATTGGTTTTATGGTAATAGTTTGGTTACAAAAAGGTAAGTAATGATACTTTATTCAGTGAAGAGTTTTTACTACTTTATGAAGGTGAATGCATTAATTTGATAGAGTATACATGGGTTACTTGATGTTTGAAAAACTAACAGTTTTCATTCTTTGTGTATCCCTTACTGAGCTTTTTATGCTCACCCAAAGTTTTTTTGAAATGTTTTTCACAGGAATTAATGTGGAATAAGGTCAAGGATGGGATCAAGGGAATGTCATGCTATATAAAACATGGAACTAGACATGTTTCTTTTAAGAGTTTTTTTATTTATGGTAACTTAGTAGAAGTGACTACTTTGTAATATTTTGAGATGTAATAGTTATGTTCTAATTCTCTAAAACTCTAAACCTGAAAATATCCTCAACGTAAATTATTCATTTAATTCAATATTAAGTAAAGTTTAAGGCCGGGGCCTTATAGTTTTGGTCAAGGGCTAAATCATTTTAGACGTCTTGGCCGACACCTTGACAAGATATTTCAGAATGTCCAGAATTATACATTCCCTCATTATGAAAATAATAATGATGGTTCATGTGGTCATTCTACTAGTAGAATACCCATGACTATGTTTTATTAGGGAATTATTTACTCACCTCATATTCCATCCATAAAGTGTTCATGTTTATTATTTGTAAAGGCATGCATTTTTCATTATTCACCATACCTAATGTTTATGTTATCTTATGTTGTATTGCTTACCTTTATTGAGCATTTGAGCTCACCCATTTCTTATGTTTCATTTTCCTAGGATATGAAGAAGTTAGTTATGGGTGACTATCTGGAATAGTCTTGGAGGCTTGGTTGTTTCTTATGAAATAAATTAGGGTTTTATTTCTTTTTAAGTTGTAATGTTGAACTTATGTATGTATATTGTTTCCAAAAATACTAAAATGATCTATATTTTGGGACATGATTCCATGTATCATTCCAATGTTAGGTAATAAGGTACCGACTCTATGTAACTGGGGTCAGGGTGTTACAATATATGTGGATTAAATGGTGATAAAGTAGAGACCCAATGTAAAGGATTTCTATTTCAAGCTCATTTTATTTCAGGTTTGTTTATGATCAGATTTCCATTAGGAAAATTATATGATCCTAACCACTTAAATCCCATATAATTTATTCTAATAGGGTTATATTTTATTTTTATATTATTATATTCTATTTCATCCATTTTTGGATCAAGAATTTAAAAGTAAGTTATATGTAATGGACTTTATTTTGATTTTTTGAAAATTTTTCTTCTAAATATTTTTCTTCCATGTGGAGGTTATTTTAAATGATTCATTAATGTTCTTATTTATACTTCAAAGTTTGATAAATTTCATTTTAATTTTTTTACATTATTTAAAAATGATTAAAATTTATTATTTTCAATGTTTATCATATGTGTTATTTTCAATATTTTACAAATATACAAAAATAATGTATCATTATCATATCATCCTTGAATGTCATTACATATATAATAATAATTTTACATTATCAAGATTACTTTATAATATTACATGATTATTCTCAAATAAAAACTTTTTTTCAATATTTCTAGAGTTTTTATTTATAATGACATCAAAATAAAATGGTATTAGTTTTTTAAAAGAATTAATAGAATATTTCAATGTTATTTATAGATCTTTTATTACATAATGTTACAATAAAGTTATTTCCATATTATTTCTGTAGTTTTTTTTATAAATTCTTATTTTTTATAAAAAAAAATCTTTTATGATGAATCAATGGTATTGTACAATCATTTACTAATAATTTATTATCCATTATTTTGAGATCATTCCATTTTCAGGGATCATGTTCTCTATCAATATCCATTATTTTTAGACATTATTTTTCTCATTAATGTACATATTATCAATTTCATGGATGAATTCAGTATCTTTCTTATTACTATTGATAATGTCTCAACCATAAAATATTTCTATATATGGTATCAGTTTAAGGAAATTTATTTAGAAATCTATTTCATAGACTTGTGAAATATTCTATATTATTGATTTAATGTAGATAAATGTTGATTTATAAGGAATTTTTTGGATGAATTATATTGATAATTAAATATATAAAAAATTCATAGGATGTGAAATTTATGGGTGGGGTCCAGTTATAGAAAATCACTCAATGTATTATCATGTCCCATGAGGAAAAATAATAGGTATGAACAATTAGATGGGTATCTAGTTTATATCTACCAATAAATTAATAATGATGTCTTGGATTCAGAAAATATGGTATGATTCATGATAAATTGGATGAAACCTTAATAGAAATATCGTGAATGTTTTTATTTATGAATTTGCATTATTGAAAATTTAGTTTCTATTATCTATATGATTTCTATGTTAATATTATTCATTTATGTTCATTGAACTTATTTTATTGGTTTAATGTCATGTTTTTGGATTATCTACTCTACCATATTGATTTTGACTTATTTACTCTGGAAGTATCCACTATATATAACCCCTACTGAGCATCTTATCTCACCATTTATTTTTTTCCTTTCCTTGGTATAAGAAGAATTATATTTTGATCAATTTCAAGGATGGAAGAATGTTTCCTATATTGTGATTTTAGATTCTTTTTATATTATAAAAATTTAATAAATTAAACACTGACACTAGGTGACTAGAGTCAAGGGGTTACACTTTCCCATTTTCTAAACACTATACATATGTAAGAGTAACCTTTTTACCTATGTAATCTTATGTATGTGGACTTAGAAAAAATTTCAACCCAAAATCTGCAACCCTCCAATTAGTCATAACCTACGATTTAACCTATTCACATCCAACGAATAAACATAAATATTTTCTTGAAATGTACTACAACTCCATAAACTACAACATAATTTTCCCATGATTCTCATCCTACATTTTTTTCAAAATACTTCAACATTTCTTCTAGTTGTAGAATTTTAGACCCAATCCTAGGATGAATCCCATGACCTAATTATTGGACTACACCAATACCACTCACACTCACCTCATTACTTGAAATACCTCTTAACCCTTTAAAAACATAAAAAAATCTTCTGAAGATTTTACAACACACAGAATATTGATTAAAACCTAAATTTACTAGATGTTACCTACATTGAGACTCAAAATTAAAATTTCCCAAAAAAAGACCGAAAAATTCTCAAGTCGTTGTGAAATCCAAACCATAATTCTTATCAACCCTAATTAGTAATTTTGAATATTTCTTGACTTCATATCGTTAAATCAAAATATGATCCAACCCAGTATTCCTAATTCCATATCGGAATGGATACAAAACATCTACCCATGAATTGAATCTAGATACACCATCCTATTCATGGAAATTACTCATCCTTCATGTCATAGATAATTCTATAGATATGGTTTCCACCTCACCACATCCAATTGAAAAAAAACCAATCAATATTTTTTAAATGAATTCCCCAAAACAACTTGGTGTCACAAGCTGAAAGATCTTTACATCTTCTGATTATGATTCCATAATTCCCATGGGAATTACAAATCAACCAAATTCGCACATAAAATTACAATCCTAATACTTAGTGTAATTTAATGTTTAGTTATTTGAGAAAAAATAACCATTGTACTTCTCCAATAAGAATCAATAAATCTATGATTGAAATCACTCTTGGATTCAACAAATTTACACCCCAAGTCTACTAACAACAAATTGAGTCTATCCAAAATATCATCAGAAATACCAATATTTTATTCACCCTAAGAGATGATAAATAAGATTTATCTACTGATAAAAATTAAAATTCCATTTCAACTATCAACCAATCTATTTTCACCATATCTTCAACCATTATTCTAGGAGGGTCATACATCCAAAACTGATTTGACGCTCCCCACTATAGAAGTATCTGTATCATAACCCCACTAAAACAAAATAATTAAATATCTATAGTCCATTTCCAATAGATTACTAAAAACTAATGTCTAGGAAAATCCTCCCCACTCATACACACATTTCTATAGAAAACAAAAATCACTTCTCATTCCTAGCATACCGGGAATATCATCCTCAACGTTCATCAAAATTTAACAAATACTAAGATGATGATAAACCACATCCGTTAATCCTAGGACACTGAAGTGAAAACTAATAATTCATCTATAGTATTATGGTTCTCCCCAAAATAAGAATCCACTCATAAAGGGTGATCCTATTTAATGGTGAACACTACCATAAAAATCACATTCCAAAACCCAAATCAATCGGTCCAAACCATAGAGGTATCAGAACTCACATCTGACTACTTTGGTCCCAATATCCATTTCCATACCAAAAGTATAAATCACATGGATCTGTTAAGAAAACCACAACAAACCAAATGAATGTACAATTTAAACACCCAATTCAATATTGGAAAACTACTAAAAATAAAGAAAAACCCATTTGTACATGCAGCAATTGATTTTCCTATATCACACCAAATAAACGAAAAACCATAAGTATCACCTGAATCATTCAGAAAGAAAAAAACATTAGTGAAAAAAAGAAGATAAAAATCCATGAAACTATGAAATGAAAAACATAAATCCAATTAGATTACATATATACTAAACACTTATTAAATTCAACACAAATAAGTTTACAAAAACTAAAACTCAAAAGTTTTTTAATAAAAACCCTTGGAATCCAAGGGTTTTTATGTATAAACTAGGTTATAAAAAATCCCAATTATAGTATCTTTTTAAAAATGATATTTTTTTTCAAAATGATCTTTAAAAACTAGTATCCAAAACCATTGTCATAAGGTAAGGTATACAACCAGGGGTGGGGGGGGTGAATTAGAAAATGAAAATGTATTTACAAGAACCATCCAATGATATTGTTATATTATTATTGGGAACACCTTTGTCCTAATAGAAAAAATATAGTGATACATCTAGTAAAATAGAGACACAAGAAAATTAAATTTTTTCACCAACACTTGGATACTTAAAAGCATAAAAATTTAATGTTTTTAAGCACTGGAATCCAATAAGCACATGCTTGTGTATAATATTTAGGGAAGTATAATTTTAACTTGTGGTTTACTACCAATAAAATTTATATATTTTACTAATATACCAATATAGCTAATTGAATATTTATAGTTTCATAGTGGACTAAATTAACTTCCTTGTAAAAAAAATACTTTTTGAAAGCTCACCGCTCTCTCTATAGAAGTGTGTTATTTTTCTTAGTAGATAGTTTTGATTAGTTGAATAATAACTTATTACAAAATAATTTGTTTTTAATGATTATATTCCTTCATAAAAATAATGAACTAAAATATAAAACATAAATTTTGAGAAATTACCGTGAGGTTCACATATATCACTTTCACACAACACATTTAAAGTGTATAGAATATGGTTTCATAGCTCACATTCACATAAACCATTATTAATGAAACCCACTATCCCTTTTTTCAACAACTTATAGTCACATAAAACACATCCATAAAATAAATATGTTCTTGTACGTCTTAAATTAATATAGAAGGTTGATATTTTCAAAAAATTTCTATCTCTACATAATGATGAATTAGAGACCTATTTATAGGTGAGACCAATTATTCACACTATTTTTCAATTCATATGAAACATATATCCACAATTCTTTATAATCACACAAAACTCCATTTTTGCACCACATTCGCAGAACTCCACTTCCATGATAGTATTCCTAGCTTGAAACATAATCCTGTTATAGATTCAATATATAATGCCTCCTTGCCTCCAAATTTATGCACCACCATACTTACAAAAAAACCCTTCCCTTGATATGATTTTCTAGGAAACTTCTTGATCATATTCAAACACTTCTAGAGCCACTTATTTATGAAACCTTATCAAGGAATTTATGGTCTTGTAACATTGTGAAAATTTATTGTCATAAAAAACAACCCCAAAATTTTGAAACTTCACCTTGAGAGATTTATGGAAATAATATCCCCATTGGGTTTGTTGACCATAGTCCAAAACACATTATCCACCATATTAAAAAAATTATTTCACTTTTTACTTCAACCACTATACTGAGATTTCACATAATTGATACAAGTAACATTGAGAGAGCGAGGGAGTGAATCAGTGATATATATATTTTGGTTTCCTTTCTATAGAAATAACCTCCACCTCATGTTAAATATTTATTTCTTTTCTAAAAATAAATCTAACAAAAAACCCTAGGAAATGAATAATTTACAAGGTTCACTTCTCAAAAATATTAGATAGTCATTGGTATGGTTAAAAAATAATCCAATACCACAGAATCCACTAGAAAAAAACCTTTTGATTTTAATACAACAAGTTGGATATTACATTAAAATCATGTAGCACTATGTTAAATACAATAGTTCATGTGATTAAAGTATCAAAAAAATAACTCTTAAAATTTTTATGAAAAATATTTTATTGTTTTTTTATCGGATTCCGCAAATATGATCTTTCAAAATAATTTTTCAATTTCTTACCTAAATACTAATAAGAACATCTTGTATTTCATAATGATTCTCAATATAATTTCCCAGTCTAATCCCCATTTTTTATTTCTTAGTATAGAAATAATAATATATTAAACAATAATAAAACAATAATGAAATTATTCTTCCTTTGTTCGAAAATCCCAGTTAAATATCTTAGTCGGATTCCTGAATCTCTGATTACGATCCTGTCTTTTATTATTTCTTTCTTCGGTTCATCAAGCTTCTTCAAGTAAATAAAATATAGAAACTTATTTTTTGTATAACAATGATTATTATATATCCTATTTCATGAGTTATTCAAGTCATGTAATACAAAAAGTAATCTACTACTTTTATAGAAATTTCAATTTTTTTTATGTGGGATTCAGAAAAGGTTTTCCCACTTAAAAAAATTTCCCAAATATTTAATCTTTATTAAATCAATGATCTCTCCTTGAATTTTTCAAAACCTTTTTGAATCTTCAAATATCCTTGATTTTTGGATACCTATTGGAATTCATTAATTCTTTATATGTCATAAAAAATCTTCAGTCTAAATCAAATTCCTGATTCTGTTTTCCCAGTACAATTTCTTCATTATGATGAAGAAAACTGTTTCTTCAATACATTGTTATATATCAATTGAAAACTATTATTCCCATTCCATTTTACTTATTATAATGATTATATTATCTTATGCTATATGTTTTACTATATTTATTTTGGAATTTTAAAAAATATGTCTTCCCATTACGATGCTCTGTACCAACTGATTAAAACAAAGGTAAAACAATTCTTGGAATTTCAAGAAATCTTCTTGTCCCCCATTGAACACTTTTTTAAAAATTATTTAAACAAGACTCTTATTCTTCTTATTATTTTATCTTGAACAAATTATTAAATATATTCAAATCTTTATTTATCATTTTATTCAATCATCAAATCATCTTGATGAGAAATGGTTGACAATATTGTTGATTGATCTCAATCTCGAAAAAAATTTCTTATTCAATTTTCTCAACATCTCCTTAGACAATTATTTATAAAATTATTTCTTCTTCCACAAAATTTTCTTATAAATATACCTATGGTGTCACAAGGATACCAAAGAAATGTAATGACTAATCAATGTCATAGAAACTCCAATTATCAGTGGCATACTAAATCTAATTGACCAGTATCATCAGTAACTTCTTTCTTTCTAATCAAACCTGTATATTATAGAACTGATATTTTCTCCCCATTTCCTTCATCAAAATAGAATCAGAGGTTTTACAAATTACTTATTATTTTTGATATATACAAAACAAAAAAGCATCCCCAGATTTCTATCGGATCGATGATGAATCCAATTCTCTTACTCATTAAAGTTTTCCATTTATTATGGACCCAAAGTAAGTCTAATAAATATTTTAATCCATAAAAAATACACCCATATTAATGTAATCTCATAGGATTTTTGTGTCCAATTTTATTTCTACAATTTTGAGTCCAATAAAAAAATATTTACAATATAGGGTGAAATTACCTATTTGATAGAAAATGACAACATTATTATAAAACAAACATCTTTTAAATTAGAAAAATATTCTTTAACCGACTTTCTCCCAACAATATCCTCCTTTGGATTTATTTTTCAACCAACGATCACAAATCACTAATCTTTGTAAACATAAGAAGGGGATTAACTATAAAAATATATGTACCTATGTGAGTTAACTCATTACAGGATATAAGAATCATTGATAGTAAGATCATGTTGTCTAAAAGTATAAATTCTTTAAAAACATCCCCAACTTTCTTTACTCATCATTTATTCCATATACTTTCTCCTCACATTTCTTCCACTTCCTTCTTTCTCTACCTTTCGTACCCATATTTCTACCACAACTTTCTTCCCCATCATTCTTCCTCAACTATTTTTCCTCATGTAGTCTCCACTTCTTCAATATACAATATGGATTCACATCTTACCCACAAATACCACTTTATGCATTCTTAATTCCATAAGGATGTATTTATTGAACTATTCTCTCATTTGAAAAAACAATCCAAAGATAATATGATATAGGGGAAAACATATACATCATCCTCGATGAGAAATAGGTTGGATAACCATGTTCAACCTTAATTTATAAATAAGATCCCTTGGTAATGGTTTTGGTAATATTTCATCAACATGTCAAAATGTTGGAACATACTCCAACTTCAATTAATTCTTCTCCAAATGCTCTTTGATGAAGTAGTACTTCATATTAATATGTTCTGAACAATAATGTTATACTTGGATATTGTAAATGTTGATTTCACTTTGATTATCAAATACTAATATAAAGGGTATTTTTTTAAATATATAAGTTTTGAAACTGAGTTTTTATGTACATAAGTTATGGAGCTGCTTGAGTTGAATAAATGTACTCCAATTGAGTCATTATTAGACTTACTCAATTTGGTTTCTTTCTATTCCAACTAACACAAATTTTCACAAAAAGATAACTCCACTAGGTATGGATCTTATATCATTAAAATTTCCTAACCATTTGTCTTATGAATACTCAAACAAGTAAAATCTTTATGATCTATCATACATGATTTCAAAATTTTGTTTGGCTTTGATATATGTGAGAATTATTTTTCTAGAAAGTAAATGTGAATATTTTGGAGCACTCTGAAATCATTCAAATAAGATTAAAAAATGGTTCTTGAGGTTGTTAAATATAACAAAACTCTAATTAGCTTGTTAAAATCATTCCAATCAACTATTATTCCTTTTCCATCATTAATTAACCTAGATCCAACTAAAATCGGTGTAGAAATTAGTTTCAAATTTTCATTACCAAACCTCTTAAATGTTCCTTAGAATAATTTTATTGAGAAAGAAAAATATGTTTCTTCCTTTTATAATATTTTAACCCAATAATTTTTTTCATTTCTCCCATCATGGAGGCCTCAAAAAAATTTATTTTCCTAGGAAAGGCATTCACAATGCCTTTTATGATTACTAGTAAAGATAATGTCATCAACATAAACAATTATAATGAGGGAAAACTATTAACATTACTTGATGTAAATATTGCTATCGAATCTTCCTTTATTAAAACTCATTTTCCTCAAGAATATATCCAATTTAAAATAACATGATTTTGGAGACTGATTTATCCAATACAATTCATTCTTTATCTTACACACATAACATTCAACTTTCGCAAAAACAAATCCATAAGTTTATTCAATGTGAAATTGTTCAACAAGATTCCCATTCTGAATAGTGGAATTCATATCCATTTGAAAAATTATGTAACTTAGTTGTGCAAAAACAAAAAAAAATCAGATTTTTTCTAACCTTACCCCTGGGGGAAATGTCTCATTAAAATCAACACCTTCAATTGTTGAGTATCCTTTTCATAATAGTATTATTTAGATCCTTATCAATTTACCTTATTCATTCATCATTTTTTGTAAAATCCACTTTGTACCAATAAAATTTAAGTAATCCATATTGGATATGAGTTCCCATGTATCATTATTTAATTTCTGATCAAGCCCTTTATTCTTATTCAGTTTCCATTCTAAATTCTCAAAAGCTTAATTAATATCTTTAAACTCAACTTTTCGAATACAGAGACATATGTGTAATTTTTTTTGAATTTATTCTTATTTGAACATTTTGATGTTGGTCAATAATAATTTTATGATAATCTATAATATTACTTAGCAAATATGATGATTTATTTGAGTTTTATCATTATCAATTGAAATAGCTTAGTCAGATTATTCATCATGAGTAGGATTACCGCTATTGGCATCGTTATCAGAATTGTTAACAAAAAGTTCCTTATCCTGCTAAATTTCATTATTAGTATAGGTTTGTTTTTATTCCTTATAATTTTCAACAACTTTCACATTTGTAGAATAAAACATTATTCAAGCCTCTTTTTTAAAATATTTATATCCTCTTCCATGTGAAGCATAACCATGAAAAAATCCATCTTCACTTCTCTTCTAAAACATTAAAATGTTTCAACCTTTATTATTTACGATGCATGGAATCCAAAAAACAGTTAACTGTTTCAAACATGGTGTTTTTAATTTAACATATCATATAGAGTCGTATTAGAACTTATTATGTAGAAACATCAGTTTTGGATATAAATAGAGGTACTCATGGATTTCCTTTAAAATATATGAGAAAGATCATGATCCGGTAACATAGCTATCCCTATTTCCATATAACATATATTCCCCCTTTCAGCAACCCCAATTTGTTAAAGATTTTATGGTGAGTTAAATTCATGCCAAATTCCATCTCCTCAAGATAACTTTAAAATTATTCATTTCTTTATTAACAACTATTATCATTTATCAACTTTTTTACTGAATACTTACATTCATTCTCAGATTTCCTCCTGAAATATGTAATGTTTTATAGAGCATCTGACTTATGATTCATAAACATAAAACAAGTAATGCAATTAAATTCATAGATGAAAGTGAAAAGGTACTTATATTCATTATGAATATTTACTCATTTTCTTACAGATATCGAAATGAATGTTCATAGGGTTGTTTTGAGCACATCTCAACTTTCTTATGCACTGAGATTGAAATTTTTCCATTTTGAAAAATAGTGCAGCATCAATATCTTCTTCTTGACATATCAATAATATCTCAAACATTGTATCTATTTGGAATATTTATAAGGTTTATTTCACACATGTGTCCTATAATTTAATTCTGCAACTGATTTTCTTTACTATAACCATGTAACAAGAGTTTTTTATGTCACAAACAAGGAACAACTTTCCTTTTATATGTCAGAATCTTGTATCTATCTTTCCATATTACTCACTTTAAAAAAAACACATATTTTATGAAGATAAATTTTGTACCCTCATTAAAATGTTTTGAAATATTTTATGGGTTTTATTTCATCCCATAAACATATAAATATTCCCTGAATATCATTTTATCTTTCCTAGGGATGTTTTATCCAACACAAATAATTCTCAGAGAATCATTATTTCCTAATTTAACTATTCTTTCGTTGAATCCTTTAACATTCCTCAAAAAAATTATGTCTCATTTTATAAGAGAAGAACACAAACTATCAAGAATCCAAGGTTTTTCTCCTTTTATAGAATTTAAAACAGTTTCAACAAGAGATTTTTCCCCCTTTATACTTCTTCACCTTTGTCTTCTAAGAATTGTTATGAATTATTTTATGCTCATAAAAAATAAGACAAACCTTATCAATATGTCTAGATTTTTCACATATTTCAAAAATAGTTTATAGGGATCAAAACCTATTCTAAACATTCACACTAACATTATCACTTTTCTTCCAAACTTCCTTATCATAATTTATTCATTGAGAGGATTGAATCACCCTCAAAACTTTCCATTCATAACTTATGGAATAATAGTAATATCATTGATTAAAATGACATATATTTTTCATATTTCATAGTCCTCCACAATACCAAAATGATCCATAGAAATATTATTTTCCTCTGATACATTTGGATTGACTGGTGTTGTGAGTATGTTTCTTAGAAACCTTCTAAACAGAACATAGTTTACCACTGACCTTTTTTGTTTTCATCTAGACTATTGTTTTTCATCTTAGTTTTATTTTCAGCCTTATCAACACCAAATGTAATAAGCAATTTTCAAAAATCTGTATGTTTTTAATTTTTTAAGACTTAGTGTTTTTAGAAACATTCTAATTCTCTACTTTGTTAATATTGAACACATATAAAACATTCCCATTTTTATTATTCTCAAGAACCATTATAGATTTATTATTAACCTTTAAAGGCAATATTTTTTAATACTTCTTAATTTTATCTTTACGATAACATTCACCAACTTTATAGATAGTTTTTTTGAAATTCATATCCCTTGACTAATATTTAGAATATTTATGTTGGAGAAGTTCCATATCTTCTTATTTTTCCTTCACCTCCACTTATAGACGTTCATTAAAATTATTATCTTTCAAAATATATTTATTAAATTAATCAATGTCTTCCAACAGATTGACATTCTCATCAGGAAAACATTTTTGAATGTATGAAATGGATTCTTCATTTTTCGGCTTCCTGATTTCTTATTTTAAGTCTTCTAATCTTCCCCAGACATTATTTCAATTACACATTAAGATGAAACAGTAGTTGGGGTTTTTTCATCATAACTAATTCTTTATAATTATTCATTATTAATTTTTTAAATTAATATATTCTCTCCCTATTTATCAAAATATTTTTTGGATTCAGATTCACTATCTTATTCTTCTACTTCATCTTTAGAAAAAAAAATTATTATTTTAGATTTGAATAATTTTTTCACTATGGAAAAGGATTTATCCTTATCATCCAATTTTTTCCATGACATTCGTGGCTATATTTATACTTTATCAACATAATCTTATTTATTTATTTGAGGAATATTTCCTGAAAATTTCCTAATGGATACAAATTCAAAAACATTTAAGGGAAGTTTTCCTTTATATCTTCTTGTACCTATTTTTAAATTTTTAGAAAACAAGGATAAAAATTAATCAAAATTATTACATACATAATTTTTAGATTCAGAGTCAGAAACATCATCTTCCTCAAGACCCTACTTAGACTTTTCTTTCTTGGCAGCTTTGAATGATATTTCTATTCAACTTTTTTTCATTTTTAATTTCTCCCCTTATCATTTCATTAAAAATGAGAGTACTATAAAGATAATCCATTGATATATTTTCAATATATCTATCTTAGAATGAGGAAAATATAAAATCAAAAATGTTGGGAAGGATTATAAATATCTTTCCAACAACTGTATAATCTTCCAACTTTTCCCAATGATGTCTTATAGTGATGACTATTTCATTAACCCTAGTAATGAATTCCCGAAAACCTTTCACTATTAATAACTTGATTCCAGAAAGCGTTGAGGTTAAATAATTTTAAGCTCTTCCATCATTCAGAAGATTCTTATTTTAAATAATTGTATGAGGAACCTTATATATGTAGGAAGAAGTCCGTCTACTGAATCTTCATGAACATCATACCTAAGAGAAATAAGATAAGGAATAATTATATCTTTCTAGATATGATAGTTCAATCCATAAAATATCATAATCCACTTATAATTCACAAAATTCAGATTCTTTATCACAACTTCTCTTAAAAAATTCAGCAAAGAGTAAACAAAGGGAACCCTTAATGTGATACCAATTGAAATTACCCAGCCAGGATTCATGTATCACTAAGATGTAGAGGGGATGAATTAGAGATATCTTTTTTATTTATGTTCCATTACTTTAAAAAAACCTTTTCCTCCTATAAAATATTTCTTTCTCTTTTGAAAAAAATAAAAAACACAACCACATGAACACTTGAATTTACAATGTCAAATTATCCACAAGAGTAACTGATCATTAATATGGTTTCAAAATATTCCAATACCACACAATCCAATAGAAAAATATCCTTTTGTGTGAAACACAACGAGTAGGATATTCCCTTAGACTCATGTACAACTGTGTTCAATACAATAGTACATGTGCTTCAAGTAGCACATAATGATGTAATATACTTTTTGTAAGAGAAATTTTATGGCACACCATTCTCAACAATAAAAAATATGTTATTTCAAAAAAATTATTCACTTTCTTACCTATAAGATGGCTAAAACTTCCTGGACATCATAATGATACTCGGTCTGATTTCCTACTCCGATTCCCAATTCTTATTTTATAATATAGATATAATAATCTATTAGAATACTGTTAAAACATTTATAAACATCTTCTTCTTCAGTTCGAAAAACTCAATCTTGTTTCTAGGGCTGATTTTGAAAACTCTGATTATGACAATGTCTCTTCATCTTTCTTTCTTATTTCTGGAAATATTATTCAAGAAAATACAAGCAAGAAACATATTCTTTCTAGAATTACTAAGATTCTCACTCCTCTTTTGCAAGCGATAAATGTCCTAGAATATAGAAAGTATTATTCTCCTTTTTATACATGAGAATATGGTTTATGTGTGATTCTGAATTTTTTTCTTATTTCACCAAATTTCCCGAATCATTAATTTTTCTCAGAACTAGGATATCACATTGGAATTTTTCAACACCTAAAATATTCAAATATATTTGATTTCTATATCTCACTTTTACTTCATAAACATTTATACTACATAAAAACATTCATCTGAATCGAAATCCTATTTCTGATTGCCTATTACAATTTCTTCAACAAGATGAAAATAATAGGTTCTCTAATATGATTATCTGTATCAATTGAAAACAAATCATTCCATTCCAATTTCCCTATTTTTATGAAGACATCAATTTATTCAATACATACTGATATATCAGCTCTAAAAAATGTAAAAAATATAAATTCCTATTAGAATTATCTTTACCAATTGATAAAAAATGAAAAAAATTTCTTTTCACTTCATGGAAGATTCCTGCCCCCCTTTGATAACATTTTCAAAAAGGCTTTATACATGATTCTTTTTCATCTTCTTTTCTCTTGAACTATATTTTTAGAGATATTAAAAAAATGTTTATCATTTTATTTAATGAAAAATCATGTTGATGAGAAATGGTTGACTATATTATTTATTGATGTGAGTATCAAAAAACATTTATTATTAAATTGTCCAGAAGCCTCCTAATATAATTCATCATGAAAACATTACTTATTCAATGAATATTTCATATAAATATTCCTATAATATCTAAAGATTAAAAAAATATGTAATGACTAATCGATGTAGGGGTAACTTTGATTATTGGTAGTATACCATGTACGATGCACTAATATCATCGATGGATTCTTTCTTTCCAATCAAACTGGAATACAATTAGCCTCACCTTTTCTCCCCCTTCCTTCATCAAACCAGAATCAAAAGTTTTACAACTTACTTATTATTTGTGAGAAATAAAAAATATAAAGGCATTTTCAGATTTCAATTGAATCAATACTGAATCAGATTCTCATCCTCATTCTGATTTTCCTTTCATTCTAGACCAAAAGTGAGTATGATACATCTTTTAATCTAGAAAACATCTTCCCATTACAATGGAATTTTTAATATTTGTGAGTATGATATCATTAATATTATTATGAGTCCGATAAAAAATATTTTACAACGTAAGGTGATTTTTCTTTATTTGATAATAAAAGAAATATACTTGTGAAACAATCTTCTTCTAACTGACAAAAAAACATATCTAACCAACTTAGTCCCAACACATACACCATATGCAAATCCATATAGTAATTAAAGACTCACCCAATACATACTCTAAGAATACATGATTCAATATTTGTATAAGAAACAATTTTAACATGAAATGATGATTAATTAATCACATAGTTTCTCTCTTGAGCTTCACTATAACATCCTTGAAAACTAGAATATATCATGAAATTTAATTATGATATTTGTTTGATAAATAAAATACCCTATAATGAAGTTTAGATCTTTCTAAAACATCTCTACCACCCCAATATTTTTATACCCATAAAGTATAAAATGTATCTCTCTCTGTTTTATCATATTTACTCATCCCATTATAGGGTTTGATAAATATACCCTCTATTCATGAAAAATATCTCTCCCATTTATTGTTGACCCCAATGGTCAGTCCTTTTGGATTTCAATAGAGATAATTATTATATGTACACAAATAAATCTATATCATAACATTAGGAGTGGGGGTCCCATGACCACACGGTCTAAGTGTGGGGGTTAGAATGAAAGTTAATTGCTGGATGATGACTTTGAAACACCTCCATGGGTAAAGGATTTATCATGATACCTATGACTTGATGATTAGTAGAAAAATTCTCAAACTTCACTGACCCACAATTCAATTTCTCTAGGATGAAGTCAAATTGGTTTTAATGTACTTTATACTTTATAGATGTATAAGTTTTTTTTAATAATTATATCAATTATATGATAAAAAATAATTTTGATTATAGACTTCAATTCAAATATTATATCTTTAGGATGATTCTTCATCCATAATAATTACTTCCAATATCAAGAGGACACAACATATTTAGCTTCTATAGTGCCCATTTAAATACATTAATTTTTCATTATAATCCAAGAAAAAAATATTCTCTTAAAGAAGATAGAACTTTCTGATGTTGAGATTCTATCATTAGTTGAATTGATATAATTCATATCGGTATAGACTAATAAATTATGTAGTGATTCTCAAATATAGAACAACCCAAATTTCACTATAAAATTTATAATCTTATGTACTATTTTCACTATTAGAACATGTATTTCCTTAGGATATCCTTGCTACCATGTGTCTTTGAATGTTCCAAACAAAATGTTATACATTATTGTTATTAAGTAAAATAAGATCCTTGAAATCTAATTGTACATTATGATACTGGCCTTCATTCCAACATTATATTTGGATAAAATCATCCAGGAAAATGGTTGTCCTATAATTAGCTCTGGGTTGTCTATTATAAAATTCTTTTGATCTTTTGTTTCAAATTTTTATTAAGAAATAAATGTTTTAGACCTGATTCTAGATTTGTATTGACAAAATAAAGACATTAACACCTCAATCTTGGACATTTTTATATATGACGTCATATATTCTACAAATATTTTGTATTGTTTGTCATTTAATCCTCTAATTATTATGTTATAAAAATTGATGAGCACTGATTCCTTTTTGATAATTATCCTTCATGATATAGAGTGAAATTTATTTACCTCATTGGAATCTCATATTAGTATGTATTGACAAATTCTATAATAATATTCCATTATTTCTTTCATTAACCCATAAAAAACTTTCTTCAATAGACACACCTTTATTTCATTTTTATATACATAGAACCTATCTATTTGTTCAACATAAAATTCCTCCCAAAAAATCCATGGAGGAATGATGGATTAATATCAATTTCATACACATTGAATCAGATTTTCATTAATATTTAAGAGAATATTAAAATATATTCTATTTAGGAAATAGGTGTAAAAGTACCATCAACGTCAATTCCATAAATTTTAGAATACCCCTTTCAGAGATGTAGTGATTTTTTTATGATTCTTCGTATAGTAATAATTGATTTTAATGTTGAAAATTCATTTTCTAATAAAATGTTTATCATTCAGACTTGTAAAAACATCACATTTCATATTTTTCTCAATTTGGTAAATATCATCATTCATATCCCAACCCAATTCTCATCGTTATCATCCTCTTGAAAAATATTTGGTTCTACTTGAGATAAAAGTGTAGCTTTCAATTGATAATTCATTTTCCTCATTTTCACTGGTACATTCAAGTCATTGATGATATTATACTCATCAATTTAAGAACCAATTTTTATTTTTTATGTATCTCATTAACTAATTTCATTTTCCTCACCTTCAGTGTTTTTCTCAGCGTTAGTATTACCACATTTGCTTCCCTTTAAGATGCTCATCCCGTCTTCACTCCTTCCAAAAACATTTCAATGTTTATAAATAGATATTTCTCAATATCCACCATATTTATGTATTTACTGAAAATAACTTTTCTATGTTATTAGTTGAAAAAATTATATTCTTTATATTGGGAGAATTTCTAATAAAAATCCTTTTATTTTCCAGAGTCTCAATCTTTATGAATTTATTTTTATTGAGAATATAATATTTACTACAAAATATTTGAATGTATTTCAATATTGGATTATTCCCATAAAATATTTCATATATATTAATTTCCTCCCCAAGACACAACAAGGCTCTATTGTAGATATTGCCCACTATCTTGATTCATTTATTCTAAAACAAATATGGTAGGAATTTCTCAATGAGCATCATTTTTGAGATATTTTTATGATCTGATTTAGCCTATAAACCATAATTTTCTAGAAAGTCCTCACTACTGAAACATGGAATATTATTCAGTGATTATTGATAAAAAATCCCACCTTGATGTTGGAAACATTCTTTCATTATTGGTTCAAAATTATATAATCTTATAACTTTATGTTTTTCTTTCTTTGATCAATACTGAGTATAGAAACCATATAACCCAACCCTAGGAGTGATAACCATCATCCTTGATATCTTACTATAATCATTAATAAAAAAACAAAGTATCTATTTCTATCATGTCTTTTAGTGATATCGCTCCACACACATAAAAATGCACCAATTCAAGCACCCTTGTTGACTTATTGTCTTTTGGCTTGTATGTCTACTAAAATTTTCCCCTTTTTAAAAAACATAGAACATGCATATATTACCTTTTGATAAATTACGGACTTGACAATATATGTCATTATTTATCGAATTAGCAAAAGAATGTTCTATAAATTTGAAAATATGATTTTTCTGTAATATGCTTTCATCCTCAGATAAATTACAATATATTCTTATTCACTGATGAGGTAAAGATTCCTTTTTAGACACGTCCCTTTCATCACAACTAAACCATCATATCCATTTATTGTAAAATTATTCATGGAAAAATTCACTATATGTCTATATTGACACGACTAAATTATACTCAGTATGTTTTGAACACAACCATCAACAATAGAGACATCCTCTTAAATTATTTCATTACCACCAAATTAGAATTTCCCTGATATAATAATTTTAAAACATTAATCATTTCCAAATTTCCTGATGCCTTATATTTCATATGTGATTCCGAAGAATAGATCCTTATTTTCCATTATATGAGGGGTGAATATTCTATCAAGAATATACACAAAATAATAATATGATACTTTTAAGGAAATATAAATAATAACTATCATCTCAGTTATTTTCTATTTGATCAATGTTTTTGGATTCACACCTGATGATGAGTTAGACATTTGATCCTCCTCCAAATATTATTTAACAATAAAATCTTAAAACTCATAAAATTAATTTTTTGTTTTTATCTTGCTTAATGTCTCCTTGTAGAGCTACACATTACCTCATTTTTTTTATTTATAAGCACATTATTAATCAACATTATTGAAAAATACAAAGACATATATCCATATCCTTCAGAAAAAATACTCAATGAAATTATACATGGAATACTAAAATCTTATTGGATGCATTTATTTTCTTTATACCCTCCAGTGCCATTTATCAATGGAACACACTATTTTAGTGTGTCCCATCTCTATATAATAACAAAACAAAATATTTGTACACACTTCTGTGACCATGATACATCATTTACATACTTTTTGGTTCTTAATTTTCTAATTTTGAGTCACACCCAAGTAAACTTTAAAAATTGGAGCGGGTTCTTGTGTCTGAGGATCAATCACCACTCCCTTCTATTTTCTATTAATGTCCACACCATCTTTGGCATTCTAACGTGTTATTTTCTTCTTATAAAAATCCTTTGACTATATTAATATATCTAAATGAAATTACTTTAAATTTTATATTGATCATTCGATATATTTTCCCAATGTCCTTCTAGGAGTCAAGAGTCACTTCTAAATATATATATATATTTTTTGTTATAAACTATGAAATGTTCCTAATAATAATTAATATATTTGAACTGATCTTTCATTGTAACATACCAAGTAATTAAAGAATAATAATTTTTCCTATTTAATAATAATAATTAATTATATAGTTATTTTACATTAAAATGGATTCAATGTCCGATAACATACCTGGCACGCAACAATGGTATTCTTTGAAATCTTACATTGCACACAAGACTGAGTTATACAGAAAAATAATATATTATTAATATTATTATTTTATGTTATTGTTATCACAAAGCTGTTAAAATATAATGGAAAGAGAAATATTAAACCAAATTTTAAAATTAAGTCTATACATGTTTATATAACGAATCATTGGTTAGAAAATTAATTATAAATCTAAATAAAAAACCAATTGAATATAATCGACGTGTTTTTACGAATAACTATTTTATTGAGAATAATTATGTTTATAAAGTAATCAAATAACTATTTTTGTATTATATTAATGATATTTTAATTCAATATAATGCTCAAAATTCATATTATGTGTTTTCTATACATTATATATCAACATATACAATTATACAGATAGAATCAGTATTTTTCTAAAAATACAGTTTTACCTTCTTTTGATGGAGAACCCATTTATATATATATATATATATATTTACATTTTATAGGTTATATTTGACAAATTAAACTTCTTATATGTAATAGGTACATAAAAATTTACTTTTTATTAATTTTGGTATTTTTATGATAAAGTTTATTTTTAATGAATACTAAAAAACACTGCATTTTAATTCAAAAGGGTTTTTTCTTCTAATTTGTTCATATAGTTATATTTCATTATAATTGGTTTTAAAGTGTCATAATATTATATTTTTATAATTTAATCTAATTAATTTCATATGAAGTAATTTAATATTGAAATTGGATTGAAAAACTATGTGAACTTTGAACATTTTACATAAAAAACTAGTTTTCTCATTCTAACAACAGGATTAATTTTTAATTTAATTTTTTCACTTATGTGAATTTAATTTTCATAAAATACCCTATT
The DNA here is from genome assembly GCA_963277665.1 of Viscum album. Lineage (NCBI taxonomy): Eukaryota > Viridiplantae > Streptophyta > Magnoliopsida > Santalales > Viscaceae > Viscum > Viscum album. Next base: position 1,882,855,896 of record OY728161.1, read on the forward strand.
TATTTGTAATATGTATGAAAAATCTTCTCCAATAATATCAAAATATTTTTTTTCTAAACATGAACCATAGTGTTTTATTTATCACGGTTAAAGGGTAAATCCGGTAAATAAGGGTAAAAATAATATTATAATTATTTAATAATTTCATAAAACATAGAGACAACACACACAGAGACAAGGAAGCATACGACATACTCAAGAAGAGCTCTGTGCATACAAGAAGAACCAAGCAAGACAGAATCATATATACAATCAAGCCTACTCAAGAAGAGTGGTGTGCATACAATAGAATATTGAAGAGCTTCATCGACTACATTCCACTGCATATGAACCTGAAGCATACGACACTCTGTTTCTCAAACAAAATCGAGAAGAGGACTCAGAATCACTTCTGATTAATTCCAAAACGAGTCCAGTGCTACACTGAAATCACTAGAGCCATTTCTAAACTCTACATCTCTACTCGGTGATTTATTTATTCTACATTTTGAGCAGTGTGTGTTATCTGCTGTATTAAACACACACACTGACTCCTGTACTTTCACTGGAGGATCTGTAAATCCTCAGCAAACCTTTTACACTTCACTTCCCACTGTGGATAGTGGTAGAGGTCTTGTGACCTGGACAGCTGGCTGCTGTTGTTTGTTTTTCCCACGTAGAACTGTGGTAGAGGTCTTGTGACCTGGACAGTGTGTTCACTGTTGTTAACCCCGATCCAGGGTGTGGATCACTTTTATATAAACTTTTGAGAGGACTAAGTCTCGGCTTGAGACTGAACCTCTTGGTTACTTCTCTGTGTTTACAGTTACTCTATATCCATACTATACATATTTATTTCATATTCCGCTGCTATTACTTTGAAATATAATCTATCTTCAAAGCTACTTTGATAATTAAATTCGCAAGTGTTTATAATTATTATAAATCAGTAAATTAGTTTCAAATGTTAATTTAATCATAAGATTAAGTTAACTGAGAACTAATCAATCTTTGAGAAGCTAATTGAACCTTTATAATCTATATAAATTCACTACAGTTTAATTTGTTTTTGAAATTGGGGGATTTTATTAGAAACTGTTTTCAACAGAAAATTTTAATTGGAACTCAATTCACCCCCCTCTTGAGTGTCCACTCCGACCAACACTTGGTATTAGAGGAAGTAAATACTTTCTAAAAGTGCTCTGCTTTTGACCTGTGATTTTAGTTGTATTTTAAAGTTCTTAAAATTTCTGTTATTTCTAAATTTTGATCTCTTTAAAATTCTTTTTGGTAATATCATGGATAATAGACTTGAGGGTGCTGCTACTAACCGGCCACCTTTTTTCAATGGAACTAATTATGCTCAGTGGAAACTGAAAATGAAAATTCATCTAGAAAGCATAGGTTTTGATATTTGGACTGCTATTGAATCTGAATACAAAATTCCCACTACTGCTAGATCTACTTGGGATGAACCTACAAAGACTGCTTACAATAATAATTGTAAAGCTATGAATGCTCTGTACTGTGCTCTAGGAGATGAAGAGTTTAATAGAATTTCTGCATGTAAAACTGCATATGAAATTTGGGATACCTTAGCTGTTTCTCATGAAGGAACAACTAATGTTAAGGAGATGAGATTGAATACCTATACTATTAAGTATGATAATTTTAAGATGAAGCCTGATGAACCCATTTCTGATATGTATCTCAGGTTCAATGAAATTGTCAACACAATGACCTCTCTGGGAAAGGATGTTCCAGCAAAGGAACAAATTATGAGAATTTTGAGATGTCTACCTGAAAGATGGAGAGGAACCTCTGTCTCCATTAGAGAATCCTGTGACATTGCTGCTCTACCTGTCAAGGAATTAATTGGTAAGCTGATGATTTATGAAGAAGAGCTTAATGTAAATAAAGAAGAAGATGATGAACCTAAAAGGAAGTCTATTGCCTTCAAGACTACAATCTCAAAGAATAAGGATAAGGAAAAGCTTCAAGCTATCAATGAAAGTTCAAGCAGTGAGGAAAGTGAGAATGATTCTGACAGTGATGATGAGATGGCTCAAATAGCCAGGAGATTCAAAAAGTTCTATAGGAAAAAGAAATTATTTAGGAAACCAAATTACAAGGGAAAGTATGACCAACAAGGCAAATGGAAAAAGGATTGGAAGAAGAATGAAAAATCAGATGATGTTGTCTGCTATGAGTGTAAGAGGAAAGGACACATTAAAGCCGACTGTCCAAAGCTGAAGTATAAAAAGAAATATGAATACAAGAATAACAAGTACAAGAAGGCCATGAAGGCTACTTGGAGTGCTTCAGAAGATAGCACAAGTGAAGCTGAATCTTCAGACTCTGAAAAGAATCGGGCCAACATGTGTTTCATGACAAACACTTCTGAGGAGACCTGCTTGAAGAGCTGTTACAAGAAGATATGGTATTTAGATAGTGGGTTCTCAAGACACATGACTGGAGATTATTCTTGCTTCAAGAGCTTAATAAAAGTTGATGGAGGATTTTTCACTTTTGGTGATAACTCTAAAGGAAAAATCATCGGCCTAGGCCAGATTGGTAACACGGATTCAATTTTGATTTCTAAAGTTTTATTTGTTGATGGACTTAAATATAACCTGTTAAGCATTTCTCAGTTATGTGATGATGGTTTTCATGTTAGATTTGAAAATGATTCTTGCAATGTTTTTAACTATAAAAATGTTTTAGTATTTTCTGCTTTAAGAAGTGAAAATGTTTATGCTGTTGATTTAGATTCTTTAGCTAAACAGAACATTCCTTGTTTAAATGCTTTTCATAAAGAGTCTTGGCTTTGGCACAGAAGATTAGGACACTGCAATGTGCACTCACTTAGAAAACATTCTAGGAAGAACTTGGTTAGAGACTTACCCAAACTTGAATTTCCAGCAGACAAAGTTTTTAATCCCTGTCAAAAGGGAAAACAACACAAAGTTTCTTTTAAATCAAAGAATGAAGTTTCAACTTCTCAACCACTTGAACTGGTTCACATGGATTTGTTTGGACCATCAAGAGTTTCTAGTTTAAATGGGAAGCACTATGTCTATGTTCTTGTAGATGACTTTTCTAGATATACTTGGGTATATTTTCTAGCTCACAAAAGTGAAGCTTGTTCTTACTTTGTTAAATACTCCAAGTCTGTAGAAAATCTTAGTGGACTCAAGATTAAGACCCTAAGAAGTGATCATGGTCGTGAGTTTGAAAATCAAGATTTTGAATCTTACTACTCACTCAATGGCTATTCTCATAACTTTTCTGCCCCTAGGACACCCCAACAGAATGGTGTAGTAGAAAGAAGAAACAGAACCCTGCAAGAAATTGCTAGAACCATGCTCAATGAATATGACCTGCCAATTTACTTTTGGGCTGAAGCTGTTAATACAGCTTGTTATGTCATTAATAGAGTCTTGATCAGACCTGTTCTAAAGAAAACCCCTTATGAGTTGTGGAACCATAGGAAACCTAAGGTAAACTACTTCAAAGTTTTTGGCTGCAAAGTATTTATTCTGAATACTAAAGATAATCTGGATAAATTTGCATCCAAGAGTGATGAAGGAATTTTCCTAGGTTACTCTATCTCTAGTAAAGCCTATAGAGTTTTCAATAAGAGAACCAAATGTGTGGAAGAATCTGTTCACATCAAATTTGATGAAACTGATCCACATGAGCCTAAAACCTCTCTTGGGAATCTTGAAGAAGATTTGTCTATTCTGGACCTTAATGATAAATCTAAAGAACCTGTTATAAAAGCATCCAGTTCTGGACATTCTCCAGAATCTGCTTCAGTTGAACCTCAATCTCTAGATGAACCTGAAATTACTAGCCCAATCTTTTCAAGACCATCTAGGACTCTAAAGAATCATCCCTTAGATGCTGTTGTAGGAAATCTAGATAGAGGAACACAAACTAGAGCTTCTCTAAGAAACCAGGTTGAACATCAAGCTTTTCTTTCACAGTCAGAACCTAAAAATATCAATGATGCTATCAATGATGAATTTTGGGTAATGGCTATGCAAGAAGAATTAAATCAGTTTGAAAGAAACAAAGTCTGGGAATTATTCGACAGACCTAAGGACACTTTGACAATAGGCACAAAATGGGTGTTTAGAAATAAAGTAGATGAATCTGGAAATATAGTCAGAAACAAAGCTAGACTAGTTGCACAAGGATATAGTCAAGAAGAAGGTATAGACTATGAGGAAACTTTTTCACCTGTAGCTAGACTAGAAGCCATTAGGATCTTACTTGCATATGCTGCACATCTGGATTTCAAATTATATCAAATGGATGTTAAAAGTGCATTTCTAAATGGTTTTATAATTGAAGATGTTTTTGTAGAACAACCACCTGGATTTACTAATCCCCATTTTCCAAATCAAGTTTTTAAACTTTCTAAAGCGTTATATTGTTTGAAACAAGCTCCAAGAGCTTGGTATGATAGACTTAGCAATTTCCTTATTTCAAAAGGTTTTACTAAAGGGATTGCTGATCCAACTCTTTTCATTAAAAGAATTTCTAAAGATGTTTTAGTTGTACAAATATATGTTGATGATATTATTTTTGGATCTTCTAAAAACTCCTTATGTATTGATTTTTCAAAGGTTATGCAAAATGAATTTGAAATGAGCTTAATGGGAGAGCTTAAGTATTTTCTTGGATTTGAAATCTTTCAAACTAAAAATGGTATTATTTTAAATCAAAGTAAATATACAAAGGATCTTTTAAAATGTTTTGGATTGGATAGTATTAAGGAAAGTATTACACCTATGAGTACCACCTGTAAATTGGATGTTGATGAAACTGGGAAACCAGTTGATCAAACTAGTTACAGAGGTATGATTGGAAGCTTACATTATCTTACTGCTAGTCGACTAGATATTATGTTTAGTGTGTGTATGTGTGCTAGATTTCAAGCTAATCCTAAAGAATCACACTTATTAGCTGTTAAACGGATTTTTAAGTATCTTAAGTATACTATAAATTTAGGTTTGTTTTACCCAAAAGGACAATCCTTTGAGTTAATGAGTTATTCAGATGCTGACTTTGCTGGTTGTAAGTTAGATAGAAAAAGCACATCAGGAACATGTCATTTGCTTGGAAAATCCCTAGTATCATGGTGTAGTAAGAAACAGAATTCAGTTGCATTGTCTACTGCCGAGGCAGAATACATAGCTGCTGGAAGTTGCTGTGCACAAATTTTGTGGATGAAACACACTCTATTGGATTATGGATTTGATCTTAAACATGTTTCAATTAACTGTGACAACACTAGTGCAATCAACTTATCCAAGAACCCTGTGTCTCACTCTAGAACTAAGCACATTGATGTCAGACATCACTTTCTAAGAGATCATTACCAGAAGGGTGATATTTCTCTAGAATTTGTTAGTTCTGAAAATCAATTAGCTAACATCTTCACAAAGCCCTTATGCTCTGAAAGAATGAAATTTATTAAACATGAATTGTGTATGACTGATCTGTGAAACTGATCTGTGAAACTGATCTGTGAAACTGATCTGTGAAACTGATCTGTGAAACTGATCTGAGAAACTGATTTGTGAAACTGATCTGTGAAACTGATCTGTGAAACTGATCTGTGAAACTGATCTGTGAAACTGATCTGTGAAACTGATCTGTGAAACTGATCTGTGAAACTGATCCGTGAAACCGATCTGTGGAACCGATCTGTCACACTGTTCTGTCAAACCGATTTTTTTTAAAATACGTTTTATTAATTAGTAAATTACTTTTTATGGGAACCCTAAATGATAAAATAAATGATACGCGGCTATTTATCTTCCCTAAACCTTTGACCTTTCATTTCCCGCCGAACCTCTCAACCTCTCTTCCCCTCTACTTCGAACCTTCGAACCTTCGAACTCCTGCCTCTCCAAAATCCTCGAATGGCTAAGCAAAAGAGACTGAGCAAAGGACCAGATATCCCTGTACCTTCAAAGCGTGCTCGAGGCGAGTCGAGCAGTACCTCTCAACGCTCAGTAAATCCGAACCTGGAAGCTCGGATTATAGCTGTAGAAAAAGAAGTAAACTCGGCGTGGCTTCTGTCAAGTAAGTCCCTGTTGCTACAAGTTCTTAAATCGCAAGGATGGATAGACTGGTTTTCAGACAACGCCCGAATAGATTATCCAAAGATAGTACATGAGTTTTACATGAACCTGAAAATCACGCTTGATGGTGTGGAAGCTGCTAGGATGTCGTCTGTTGTAAAAGGAAAGAAAATATCTTTCTCATCTAAGCAGTGGGCTGAATGTTTAAACGTACCTCATGAAGGTCGATATGAGGACTATGCTGGAAATATACCCCCAGTCACTGACTATTTTTCTTATGAGCTAGCGCTAGAGCTTCTAACTGGAAATAGAGAATCGAGGAGAATCACAGCTTCAGAATTAGATGGTGAAAGCAGACTCCTATTCAAGTTTATTCAGCACCAACTTTGCCCTCGAAGAGGAGATTTTGCTGCTGTTAAGTATCAAGATGTTTTTCTATTGTTTCTGCTCAAAACCCATGAAAAGATAAACCTGTGTAGATATGTGATGGTCCACATAGCTAGTATGCTGAAACCTTCCAAGAAAGCCACATCGTTGTTTTATTCAAAAATGATATCTACTATGCTCCAGAATCTGGAATGTGTTGATGAAGATGATGAAGTTGTTGAAACAGAGCGTACCTTCTGTCTCAACAAAAAGATCTGTAAGAGGATGAAAATCAATTGGAATCCATGGAAGAAGTGCTGGGTTGCAGATGAAGATAAGTTGTATGAAGCCTACAATCCCATAAATCATGGCAAGAGGCCAAAGGATTTGAGAGATCCTGGATTAAAACCAGATGAGGAACCAATTTATTCTGATGATGATGAACAAGAAAAAGCTGCAACTGAAGAAGGAAGTGTGTCTTCTCCTGATGATAGGAGTGATCCAGACACTGCTAGCCCCAAGAAAAGAATAGAATTTGGACCTGCTAGTCCACCCTTAACCCTACCAGAGTCTGAACCTATTCTTGATGATGAAGAAGATTCTGATACTGAGGAATATTACAGTGAAGCCTCTGAGCAGAGTAATAATGAGCAAGGTGATGCTGATGACAATCATGGTGGTGATGATGATGATGCTGATGATGTTGAAGCTGCTTTTGATGGTGTTAACAGACCAGTGGATGGTCTTGCTGAAGATCAAGTAGAACAACCTCAGTCAGTACCAGAAATCCATATCAGTGACAAAGCTGACTCATCAAAAATTAGTGGAACAGCAAGCTATGAAAAACCCAACTACACCCTGTGTGCTACTGTTTGGGATGACTACCCTGGATATGCTGTTTTGGGCTTAGAATATTCTGAAGAAAAAGACGAATTGCCAGAATCTGCTGCAGCTGTGAAAAGGAACCTTCCAAGAGAAGCAAGGTCTATTCCTACTGTTGATCCTGTACATGTGAATTTACCTGGTTCTGAAATCTCTCGAGCTGATCTTGATAAGTTTAAGACTGAATTGCTAACCACTGTGAGAGATATAGTCAGAGAAGAACTTTCCAATGCCCTTCATCAAGTATCTCTGCAAGTTTCTGAAAATTCCTTGAAAGCTTTTTCAACTGCAGTCTCAGATGTTCTCAAGCCAGACATGACTGCTACTGGTGAATTTGTTGGTAGGCACATAGCCTCTTTGACTCAAACTTTGAAGGATCTCCAAGTTAGCTTACTTTCTCTATCAAATGAGTTCAGATCAACCATCTCTGGTATGATGGAAGTTTTGAGAAATCTGATTGAACATCTCAACAAGTCTGACCTGAGGAAGTTGAAAGCTGAACTAACTCATATAGTCGGCCAAGCCAGTACAGGCAAGGTAACCAAAATCACTACCCGTGAGATAGAAGCTCTCAGAGAAGTTGTGCATGCAGAGCTAGCTGCTGTAAGACAAATTCTTGACTTAGAATCTTTGAGGAAGATGAAAGATCTCTGTGATAATAGTCATAAGATGACCTTAGTATATTCAGCAGATGCTAAGAATGCCCTGCAAGAGATCAAGGAAAAAGTTGATACTTACTTCTCCAAGATTTATACAAAACATGAGATGGCTGAAAACTTCCAAGTCTTGGCAGAGAATCTGAAATTACCTCCAGTCACTCAGGCCTTCAACACTCAAGTTCGCCAATTGCAAGATTTTGTCCCTTCCTTGGCACAGTTCATGGAAAACAAGGATGATTTTGAAAAAGCTATGAAGTATGGAGCAGAAGTCATTCAGGACTTCATTCATCTGTTGAAGCCTTACTTGGATGCACAGGCCACTGCAATTGTACTCCCTACTTCTGAACCTCTCAGTGCCTCTGATGTCGCTCCGAATCAGCTGTCTGTTGCCCAAGCTCTATCTCAGTTGCGGCCAGTCTCTCACAGAGCTTCTCATCCAGCTCCTGCTCCTTCTCAACAACCCTCTGTGACACCTCCAACTGCACCTGTCAGAGTTGTCCTGCCGCCACTTCAGCTCCGTGAACCACAGCCTGCCTCCAAGCCTTCTACCTTACCTACCATTGATCCAAAGGATAAAGGGAAAGCCCCTTTGTATCCCAACAAATAGCCATGTATTGTTTTTGATGGGGTGATCTATGTATTGCTTATCTTTTTCTGTGACTTTATCAAATTTGTTTTTCCTTTGTGTTATGTTCTATCCTCTCTGCACCCTGCTTCTCTTTTCCCTTATCTGTTTTCTCTCCTTTTTGATTATCCCAAAGGGGGAGAAAGATATATATAATGGGAGAAAGATATAAAGATATATATAATGGGAGAAAGATATATATAATGGGAGAAAGATATAAAGATATATATAATGGGAGAAAGAAGATATATATAATGGGTGAAATATATATCTAAGGGGGAGTACTCTATATATATGAAGAGGGAGATCAATATCTCAGGGGGAGAAATCTGAATACTATATATATGGGAATGTTATTTTAAGAGGGAGATTTTTTTTTATTTTATATATATATGAAGATTTGTGATTATCAAAAAGGGGGAGATTGTTGAGCCCTCTGGAAGATTGCTGATTTCTTGTTTATAACTGATGTTTTAATAATCACAAATCATCACAACTCATTGATGCTTAATCTGGTTTGATGTCTCATAAACATAATTCCAATCTATGAATGAATCAGTTATCATGCTTTTAACTATGCTTATTGACTTACAAAGTATGTTGGAAGTCTTCTGGATTCAACAGATATCAGAGTCACCGATCAATCAGAGTCACCGATCCATCAGACTCACCGATCCATCAGACTCACCGATCCATCAGACTCACCGATCCATCAGAGTCACCGATCCATCAGACTCACCGATCCATCAGAGTCACCGATCCATCAGACTCACCGATACATCAGACTCACCGATCCATCAGACTCACCGATCCATCAGACTCACCGATCCATCAGACTCACCGATCCATCAGACTCACCGATCCATCAGACTCACCGATCCATCAGACTCACCGATCCATCAGACTCACCGATCCATCAGACTCACCGATCCATCAGACTCACCGATGCAAATGAGTCACCGATGCAAATGAGTCACCGATGCAAATGATCCACCGATGCAAATGAGGCACCGATGCAAATGAGCCACCGATGCAAATGAGCCACCGATGCAAATGAGTCACCGATGCAAATGAGTCACCGATCCAAGGACTCACCGATGCAATTGACTCACCGATCAGATGACAGACCGATGATGATCAAAATGACTCACCGATCAGATGACAGACCGATGCTGATCTATCTGAGTCACCGATCATTACTCTAATGCTGATGACCTACCGATCTCTTGAACAGTCATAAACAACTGTTTGAATTTCTTTATCTTTATATTTATTTATTCTAACCAACGGTCATATTAGTTATATTTTAATACCCTGACAATTAAATAATAAAGGTTGTCGGATGTCAGGAAACCGTACCTCGTACCTGCGGAAAGGAAACCTTTTTGTCCTACGGAGCACGTGATGTAAATACAAGAAGACTCTGCTGAAGAGTGTGTGAAGTGTAGTAGAGAAAAGTAAAGAAAAAAAAAACGAAGAAGAGAGAGACAACACACACAGAGACAAGGAAGCATACGACATACTCAAGAAGAGCTCTGTGCATACAAGATGAACCAAGCAAGACAGAATCATATATACAATCAAGCCTACTCAAGAAGAGTGGTGTGCATACAATAGAATATTGAAGAGCTTCATCGACTACATTCCACTGCCTATGAACCTGAAGCATACGACACTCTGCTTCTCAAACAAAATCGAGAAGAGGACTCAGAATCACTTCTGATTAATTCCAAAACGAGTCCAGTGCTACACTGAAATCACTAGAGCCATTTCTAAACTCTACATCTCTGCTCTGTGATTTATTTATTCTACATTTTGAGCAGTGTGTGTTATCTGCTGTATTAAACACACACACTGACTCCTGTACTTTCACTGGAGGATCTGTAAATCCTCAGCAAACCTTTTACACTTCACTTCCCACTGTGGATAGTGGTAGAGGTCTTGTGACCTGGACAGCTGGCTGCTGTTGTTTGTTTTTCCCACGTAGAACTGTGGTAGAGGTCTTGTGACCTGGACAGTGTGTTCACTGTTGTTAACCCCGATCCAGGGTGTGGATCACTTTTATATAAAATTTTGAGAGGACTAAGTCTCGGCTTGAGACTGAACCTCTTGGTTACTTCTCTGTGTTTACAGTTACTCTATATCCATACTATACATATTTATTTCATATTCCGCTGCTATTACTTTGAAATATAATCTATCTTCAAAGCTACTTTGATAATTAAATTCACAAGTGTTTATATTTATTATAAATCAGTAAATTAGTTTCAAAAGTTAATTTAATCATAAGATTAAGTTAACTGAGAACTAATCAATCTTTGAGAAGCTAATTGAACCTTTATAATCTATATAAATTCACTACAGTTTAATTTGTTTTTGAAATTGGGGGATTTTATTAGAAACTGTTTTCAACAGAAAATTTTAATTGGAACTCAATTCACCCCCCTCTTGAGTGTCCACTCCGACCAACAATGTCCAAATATTATTTAATGAGTCATGGATGACCAATAAAACACTTGGGCAGAAATGGTATCCTTTGGAATCCACTTGTGTTGGATTATGGCATTAATAACATTTTATTTAAAGTAAAAATAAAAATATCATAAACTTGTCTTTTATTACTAAAATAATTTTACTATGGTGTTATATAAGTAATATATTAGACTATAAATAGTAATTAGAAATATAAAAATATTACCCACATCATGGTAATTTATTTATAAATTTTAGGAACTAAATAAATAAATTTAATTATGACACAATGATTATGTAATAATAGATTTATTAAAGGAAGAATCAAATTAATGAAAATAATAATATTAAAATAAATATTATTTCAAATATTTTATCCCATAAATTGAATTTATAGGATACTATGACATGTTATAATTATATTAAATTGTTTTTTAGACGATATCTACTTGTTTTAATTTTATTTAAATTCAATAAAATGAATTGTGTAAAAAATGACATAGTGGATATTTTATAAAATCAATAATTTATAAAATTCTTTAAAAATTATAAAAATGTTTTAAAAATAAAAAATTGTATATAATAAGGTCAAAAAATTTCATAATGTTTCCAATTATTTAATATTTTCCCCATATATGTAAAATTTATAGCCTCTTAATATTTAAAATGTGATTACCACAATTAAAATTAAAAGAGAAAATTTAAAGGTAAACAAAAAAGATAAGGTTTAATAATAACTCAATACATGTCTAATAATTAGTAAATGAGATAATTTAAAACAATAATCATTTTGTATTCTACATAAATCATTCGGGAGTAGTTTAAAAAAAAATTATATTAATTTAATATCATTATAGTTTTAAAGGGTGCCCCTCCCCCACTCAATAAAATGTTACCCACTCTTCTATAAAAATACAACATTCAGACCCATCAGTATAATCCAAGAATGGCCCAAAAACATTACTATTATCTCTACCCACATTATGGAAGCCTCATTTTTGGAATAAAACCCTTTGTAGAGGTGTTAAGGTGTTCTTCAATGGTGACCAACCGAAGAAGAGGTATCCGTTTTCTTTATGTATTTCTATTTTACCTCTTCTTCCACATCCTTAAAATATTGTTATTCCAAAATGAAAAAATAAATATAGTATCATAAATATAATAAGATTTTATTACATTAATTTCATCACCAAAATCCATCTTGACTTCTGTTAAATGGGAATTGAATTAATCATTCGCGCGTAAGTGTTAACTATCACCTCCATGAACCAATCTAATTCATTTTATATAGGCTTCTCTAATGAATAGTTGTAATAGTGGAATTAATATTGATATGTGATATTAATGAAATATTAATCATAATAATATAATAATATTTCAATTACATTCTTACTTATCTTTCACACAAAAATTATAATGTCGTTCATGTGTACGTGTGAACTATCACCTCCATGAAGCGATGTGATTTGTTTTTATTCATTATATCACATGTATGATATATATAAGTACATTTAAATGATTATTATTATTTTAATTATATTATTATTATTATTTAATGATAAAATAATAAACACCATATATCCATAATGATCAATGAAAAATGGAAACGTTACTCATGTTTATGTAAGTCCTACCATCTCCATGATTGTAAAACTATTCATTTTTCATAAAAAAATGAATGGTTTGATTTAAAATTTATAACATATGTATAAAAGTTATTATTATTCAATGAATTTTATTCTATAGATGATGGAATTATAACCACCTTGACTATTTACATCAATCCTTGTTCATTTTCGGCTCAAGTACCGAATAACTACAAAAGGTATGATATGAACTTAAATAAATATATAATTGTTATACATGGTAATGAGTGATATAAAAGGAATAAAGATCAAGGAATTTGAAATCAATAATTTTTATATTAGAAAAATTATTTTTCATGATTATAAAGATTTTATGTGATGAGTTAGACTCTATGTAATGGATTTCATATCAATCACCTTTCACTGAGGCATTTCTTATTAACAAACACCATTATTTTTTATAAAGTGTGTATACAGCCACTATGAAATTTCATATACATATTTCATCTATAATATTGTTATTTATTGTTTGGGTAAATGTATTAATTCAAGTATATTACGATTTAAATGTTCAATGTGGTATGGGACACCTTGAATGTTCAAATATTTAATTATGGAATCAGTTTCTTCATGATATTAATTTACATAATTATTTAAATGGATATAAGAATATTATTCCTGAAATTTTATGTCTATTTTTAATTTTTTTCAGAAGGTTTATTTTTATACGAAGTGTTTTACATTCTTTACAAATGACCAATGGATAAAAAATACGGCATCAACAACTTCTTCGATGTCGTGACCATTATTTGATATTTGGATTCCTCTATAAGACATAATGTTTTTAAAATAAAAAGAAATCCATTATTCATTTTTGGATTGTTTTGGTTTTGAAAATGGTTTTAGAAAGCTGAGTGTTTATTTTAATATCTTGAAATTTTTTTTGATTACAAATGATGATTTATGAGTGAAATTTTGATAATTTCAATGTTTTATGTGTTATGATTGTATATTGGTATAGAAATTTGCAGATGTTTACATTATAAACCCAATACCGGTTGTTCCATAATAAACACAGGGTAGGTGAGCCCATGATAGCTCTCCAATTAATTGGGTTATGAGACAAAGTTAAAAAAATAAGGTTTCCCCAAAGATATTTTGGGTATATACTATGATGGGTATTCGAAACATAACCAAGAAGGATACTCTCTATGTAGCTTCGAAAGCTACAATGTATCTATAATATGGAAGCCATGCGTTAAATTTATGTTATATGATTTCTATGATGTTTCATAGTAATCTTCTGATATAAAGAGTTAATCTTAAGTGTTTATGTTTTATAATGAAAAATTATGATCTTGTGAAAATGATTTCATGATTTTAAATAATTTATGTAAAAATAGTTTCATTCCTTATATGATATACCTTAATAATTTTTTTTTCTCATCCCATGTTTTTAAAATGTTTTTCATAGGATTTAATGGATAATATATTCGTGGACGGGATCAAGGAAAAGCTTTGAAGTTTATACATGAAACAAAATCAGGTTTTTTAAACATATATTTTTTATGAATAAAATTGATAGTGAGTTAAAGTGTCTAATTTTTAATATTTGACTTATTATGCAATAGCTATGAACTAATTCTCTAAAACTCTAATCCAGAAAATATACTCAATGTTGATTCTTGATATAACACAAGATTAGGTAAATTTTAAGTCTAGGGCCTTATAGTTAGTATTAGAGGAATGTTTTAGAAATTTTTTGGGATTATGAGTTTTGGTTAAGCATATGGAACAATTATATGTGTATTATTTTTCTTAAATCCATGTTCTATAACATTTTTAGAGCAGGGAAAGTTAGTTACATATGGAAGTAGGAGGATCTCATGAAATATTCCTATTTCTTACTATTGAATTTTTTGTAATAATTATTCTAAAGTCATGTCCATATGATTCTGAATCGTTTTCTAACATAGAACTCACTTGCAAGCTTTTGATTGTGATATCAAAAACCTCAACTACACCCCGTTACATTCATAGATCATGGGTTGATTTTAATGAAATATTATTTTTTCAATATTGTCATATTTTTAAAAAGTTAAATATTATCAAGGAATTTTTATACATTTTACCATAACACAAGATTATGAAGCATATTATCATTTTTAAAAATACACTGAAGAAGGAGACTCTTGCATAACCTCTTTATATTAGATTTTATAATATAGTTTCTCAGTATGTAATTATTTTATTTTAAAAGGAAATTTAATTGAATGTTAAAACTAAAACTCAGTTCTAATGTTTTATAAAAATACAGTCTTATATAATATTTTTAAATTACATCTCACACAAGATTATTTTCATAAACTATTTTTCTATAAACACCCATAAAACCCAAGTTGTACAAGGTTTATTTAGAAAAAGGAAGCAAGTTATTTTGAATAATATCTAAATCATTGTTGCAATGCATGGACCGTTTATCTATGTGAACAAAATGACGATGAAAACAGGTGCAAAAATGATCAAGGTACAATTTTCTTTCTTTTGGGAATAGATTTATTAAATATTTTGGAGGGGAAAAAATATGTCAATATATATAATACTTCATGAATTAAGATATTCAGTTGATTATAAGTTGGGATAAAAATGAGAGGAATAGGACAAAATTTATTGTTAAAACATGTTATGATTATTTTTGAGGATCTTATCTCATATTGGGAGAAATTTATAAGAATGATATAGTTATAGAAAAAGGAAAACCCATCATATTGGAGAAAACCCGTCACGCCTGGAAAGACCGTTGGGTTATAACCCATAATTGAAGGGAGAAAAGGGTTCATCACCAACCATTTGCATATGTTAAGTCCCTAGTTAGTATGACTTCTTTTTTTATTTAAACAAGTTTATGGAATAAAAAAATGTTAATTTTGGCAACTTATACTTTATCAAATGGATATCCATAGTATTGGAAAATGACTTGGGGATTGAGTGATAACTATTATTTTAGAATAAATTCACTTTTTTGGGAACCCTACATGACGAAGTATAATATAATACTATGAAAGTTTATTTGAAGAGTCATGGTTGAAAATTATTTCTGAGATATCAAAGTTTTTATTATGAAATTATTTTGATTTAAGTTATTTGTGGAATTACTTAACCTATTTGGGAGAATTTATGATTAGGAAATTACTTTTTTCATATGAGACATTAAGAGTGAATAATGTTATTTGGAGAAAAATTTTAAAGCTCATCTTTGAAGACTATGTGATCAAATCATTTAGAATTTTGGGTTTCAATATTAGTTTGGATTATTTGAGTTATTTTAAGGAATGTTACTTTTTGAATGAACTATTTTTGACATTGGGTATTAATTTTTCATTTTGGATATTAAATTTATTCATTATTTTTTTAAAGTATATTATATTTGTGTAATTATATTATTTAATTAAAACTTTTTTGTTTTGGTTAATATTTAAATATAGGATGAATAGTTAGTTAATAATTTTTGTATTATGTGACTCTCTATAAGTTGATTCCAGTACTTCAAGTATGAAAAAAATCATCTTAAATACTCATTGTTTAGAGAAAAAGATAATTTTTGTGGTGGAATTTGAAAGGATGAAGATATACCTTTCAATTATGTTTATTTACTTATGTTCTTATTCTATATTATAAAAAAATCCTAAACTATATGAAAAGGATCTTAAAACAAAAAAATTTTATATATAATTTTCCTACCACGACGTTATGTACCATTTAACCCAAAATAAGTTTGTTGTTTTTTGACTGTTAACTTTCTCCTGATCATGTTTTCTATCACTCTCCATCAGAACATGACAGTTTTTTTCTTCCTTATCAATGATTTTCAAAATGGAATCCTAGTATGAGTTATCTTTGGTAACCTTTGTAATTAAATTTCCTTATTTTAAAGAGGAACATTTACTGAATCATTTTTTTTGTTATGGTATTTCAATTAATTAATTTTGAAAAGTGAAATATTTTTTGTTGATAAAAAATTTAAAATTGTGAGGATGTGACTTCCAAATGGGGGGAAAGGATGTAACATCCCACGTAATTATAGAATAATATTTTTTCATATTTATTAATATTTATTAATCATATAGTAGGTTTACATTAAATGTAATGTTATGTATTATAGTGTACCCAACACACAATAATACGTTTCTCCAAAATTTTATGTTTCAAACATGACTGAGTTATACAAAAAAATAATATATTATTAATATTATAATTTAAATTTGTATTTATCAAAAATCTGTTGGAAAGGAATAAATAAATGATATTAACTAAATTATGAAAATAGTGTTTAATCATGTTTATATAATGATTCATTGGCTATAATGTTAATTAGAAATGTAAATAAAAAACTAATTGAATATAAAGAATGCATTTTTATAAAAAAATATTTTATTGCGAATAATTGGGTTTGTAAAATAATAAAATAAATCTTTTTGAATTATATTAATGATATATTAATTCAATATAATAATTAAAATTCAACTTATGTGTTTTCTAGACATTATATAAGAACAATTATAAATTTATAGAAAAAGGTGTGTTTTTCTAAAAATGAAATTTTACTGCTTTTTGACGGAGATCCTTTTAAATATAGGTTTCGAAACATTAAAGGTCTTATTTGAAAAAATATAATTTTTATTTAGAAGTGGGACGTAAAAATTTTCATTTTTTGAATTTTTTTATTTTTCCAATAAAAATTATTTTTTAGAGAATAATGTAAAACCCAACATTTTTATTCAAAGGTGCTTTTTCATCAAATTTATTTTTATAGTTAGATTTTATATTTAATTGGTTTTTAAGATTAATTAGATTAATTTTTTAAAATTTAATGTAATGTAGTTCATTAGAAGAAATTTAATTCTGATATTGAATAGAAAAACTATGTGAACTTTTGAATGTTTTACTTTAGAAAACTTGTTTTCTCATTCCAACAACAAGATTAATTTTAAATTTAATTTTCTACTTCAATGAATTGGGTTTAAAAAATTAATATACATGTTTGTAATATGTATGAAGAATTTGGTCCAATAGAATGAAAATATCTTTTGGTGGATAGTAACATTAGTATTTTCTTTACCGCAGTTAAAGGTTAAATCAGGTAAATAAGGGTAAAAATAATATCATAATAATATAAATCTACCGTATCACTTTTTATAATATTATTGGATTATTTATGGCCTACCGAAACAATAATTAGACAAAAATTGTGACTTTTTGAAGCCACATGGGTTTGATTATGACATTAATAACATTTTATTTAAAGTAAAAATAAAAATATCATAAACATGTCTTTTTTTAGTAAAACAATTTTAATATGTTTTTATATATGTAATATATTTGAATATAAATAGTAATTATAAATCTAAAAATATTACCTACATCATGGTAATTTATTTATTAATTTTATGAAATAAATAATTAAATTTAATTATGTCATAATGATGATAAGGTAATAGATTTATTAATGGAAGTATCCAGTAAATGATATTAATAATATTAAAATAAATATAATTTGAAATATTGGATTCCATAAAAGAATTTTATAGGTTACTATAAAATGTTACAAGTATATTAAAATGTTTTTTTAATGTTATCTCTCTTTTTGTATTTTATTTCAATCCAATGAGATGAATAGTGTCAAAATTGACATAATTGATATTTTATAAAAATAATAGTTTATTGAATTCCTTAAAAATACTTAAAATATTTTAAAATTAAAAGTCGATATAATAAGTTTTAAATGTTAATAATGTGTCCAGTTATTGGGAATTTACCCAATATAGTGAATTTTTTTTCTTTTAATGTTTAAAATGTTGTTACAACATTTAAAATTAAAAGAACAAATTTAAGGGTAAGCTGAAAAGATAATCTTTAAAATTAACTGAATTCATGTATAAAAATTATTGAATGAATTTATTTTGGACTATACACATATTATATTCTATATAACTCATGTTTGTGTCATTTGGATTAAAAAAATAATTTATTTTAATTTAATATATTAAATTTTCCAAAGGATCCACTCCCCTCTCCTATAAAGGTTACCCACTCTTCTTTAATACTCACGCTTCAAGAAAAAATTGGATCAACCATGATATGACCAAAACAATTCCTAGAATCCCTACCCAAATTTTTTAGGCCTTATTATAAGGCCCCAGCCTTATACCTTACTTAATCCTGAGATATTTCAAGAATACACCTTGAGGATCTTTTCAGGTTTAGAGTTTTAGAGAATTAGATCATAAAACATGCATTACATTCCACATTTAAACAATGTTGTTACATAAAAGATAGTACTCATTTTTCCCATCAACGAAAACATATTTAAAATAAAACTTGGATTCTTTCTTGAAACTTCCTTGACATTATCATCACATCATGTACCTTTCCCTTGATCTGTGAAAAACATTTCAAAAACATGGGATGAGCATAAAAATCTCAGTAAGGGATCTAAAAATATGGAAAGGAAACATGAGAACATGTATACATAAGAATAAATGAAATCATACTCTACTCATAAAACATAATCACTTTAACATACCTCATCAAATCATGAATAAATCATAGAAATCATAAGTCATAAAGGTAACTTGAGGCATTCATAACATTCTTACGTAGGGAGTAACCCTCTTGGTTACATTTGGAATACCAATGACAGTATATTCCCTAAATCTCTTCGGAGAAACCTTAATGTTTAACTCCTTCGCATTACCCAATGCATTGGAGAGCTATATTGGGCTCACCCGCCCTTAGTTTATCATGGAACCACCCGTCTTCATAACAATGCCCAAGAACCATAACATAATCGTATCACGTAAAACTTGCATAAAGGAAACATAACATTTCCACATTTCAATCACAAGATATAAATACAACACATTGATATAATAAAAAAATTATGAAATCCATTTTCAATACCATAATAAAAGAAAAAAAATACAATGTATTTATTTTTCATTTTAAAAAAAAAGTTAGGTTATGGCTTGTAGAGGAAGCCGAAACACAAATAATGGTCACGGCGGTAGAGAAGTCGTTTTCGCCGCATACATACGACAAAAACATTCTCTTTTGTCGTTTAGTAAAACACTTCGCATAAAAAAAGATTCCTTTTGGAAAAACGTAAAAGTCAAAGGGGTTTATACACCGTATAAAAGAAGGTTGTGTATAAAACAAAATATGCCTCAATGAATGGAGATTGAGATGAAGTCCCTTACCTCAGATCCGACTTGACTCGATCGTTATTTAATCTCCTAAATAATAAACTTGAGTTAATTTCTACTTGCTTAAGAACTTTTTTCAGGTTCATTATTCCTTTTATATTACCTGTTACCATGTCATGAACACTATGTTATTATTAATGTTAATAACGGTCGTTTTAACGATCATTGGTACTTGAGTCAAAAATAAACTCTTTATAATTACAAGTTGTTCATGTGGTAAAATATCCATTATATCCAGAATTGTATTCATGATTTAGATATCATATATATCATATATATCCAGTATATGCATGCATTTATAATATTACATAACATTTAGAGGTAAGAAATGAAATGCACAGTTCATGGAGACGGTAAGCCGTACGTACGCATGAACGCTACTTTCATTTCTATTTCGTATTTTATGGAATAGAATCATAATTATATAAAGTTATATTATAATTACAGTCTAATATCATATATAATATCATTAATTAAATCCTTTATACATCCCACATATGGAATTAACGAATCAAATCACTTTGAGGGGGCGGTAGTCCGCACTTCCTAAAATGAAGATATCACGTTTACCCATAATGGTAACCATAAAGGTATGACATAAATGAAAAATATAGAATCTTAAGTAAAACATAAACATATTATATATCATATATAAATATATTGTCATCATAATGGCCACCTTTGAAGGTGTTAAAATAATATTTAACAATCATCATTTCGTGAGGCAGAAATTCGCCATCCATGGAAATAGTATGTTCTTTAACAATTAGATGTAGGTGTGTGTAAGGGTATCTCGAATCCTTCTTATAAAAACATCCTAGTATACAGAATATACTGTTGTTGTTACAAAAGAAATGAATAAAAAGAGTTTAGGGCGTTGGAGAAGCAAAATAAAACATAAGAACACAAGAGAAAACAATACCTTTAAAACGGGTAACTCTTTTTGATTTGAGCTCAAAGGCTTCCTTGGGAAGACTTATGACCAATGTGAGGCTTCTAGGATTTAGAGAGGGAAGCGGAGAGACAAAATGGGCAGGTTTTAGCAGAGACAAAGGCTTTGGAAGTGTGGGTAAGGAGGTAGAGTTGGGGGCCTTTATAAGAGGAGAGGAGGGGCACTCTTGGAAAGTTAGGAAAAGATACTTTGTTATCAAATGATTTTCGGATACAAAAGGTCCCAAAATTATAAATTTAGAGGAAAAGGTGATACAGGTTAGAAATATACTCATCCAATAGGTCTTTTACAAGTGTAAGTCTTAGATTTTACATTATCTTTTCATTTTATTTAAATCGTTCATTAATGAGGTAATCGATGCATCATCATGATGTCATAAATAATTTATCTTATTTAATGTCTAAAAATTATAAAAAAATACTATGATGTAGGAAATATTTTTAGATTTCCAATTACTATTTATAGTCCAAAATAAAATCTATGTAGACAAAATTAAAAATGTTTTACTCAGGTGATACATTCGTTGTTATATTTACTATCTTTAAAAATAAAAAGATAAAAAGTCACTTTCCCATAAAATTGATTCCATGGGGTCCCCAAGATTGGAAAAAGGCATACCATGGTCGGCCATGAGACAAACAGTAGCATTAGGACTGATGTTGGTGTCATTTTGTATTATTATGATATTATTTTATTATCCTTAACTACCCGATTACTCATTAATTAAGATAATTAAAGATAATTACCATCATTACTATTCATAATGTCCAAAAACAAAAGAGTCTTGATTACATAATTTGGACCTTTTGATTCCAAATATGTAATCCATTTTACAAAATTCTAAACACAGAAATTGAAATAATTAATTTAAAAATAATTCCTGTTGTCAAAATAAATAGAGGGTTTTTTTGAAACAATATCTATGAAAAGTTTGGCACTTGTTTATGCCCAATTACAAAGTTAAATTAATCCCAATGACCACCATTGTATTAAATGGTAAAAATATATTCTATTTAAACTTTAAAACAAATTAAAAAGTTATTCTAACCATATAATTAAATTAGATGAAAAAGCAGTTTTGATGTAAAATGCAGTATTTTTCACTATTCGTTAAAAAAATGAACATTGTCAGAAAAATACCAAAAAATCATCCATTGTAAATTTCAATGTCCCAATCATAAATAGAAAGTTTATTTTTACAAATATAGCTTATAAAATTGTCAAAATTTTGATTTAAAAATGGTTTTCCATCAAAAGGCAGTAAAACAATCTTTTAAAAATATTAGTGTATTCCATGATTAAGATTAGATTTATTCTCAGTTTAAGCCTCTAAAACACAATATAATTCATTAATAGACATAGATAAAAATATCTATTATTCATTACTTACTTGGGATGTTACACTTATTTTTGGAAAAACACCTTTCGTAGAGGTTTTTTTGGTGTTTTAAAAAGTTGATCAACCGAAGAAGAGGTATCATTTTCTTTAAGTATTTATATTTTATTCCTTCATCCAATTTATCAAAATATTATCCTTACAAGAAGAAATTATAACTCCATTATCCTAAATATACAAAGATTTTGTCCGGTTAACCTCGTCACCTACATCCTTATCCACTTCCATTAAATGGGAAAGAAATTAATTATTCGTGCTAACGTGTGAACTATCACCTCCAAGAACCGATCTAATTTGTTTTCCATAGCCTTTTATTATGAGTGTTTATAATAATAAAATAAATCTTTATATGTGATATTCATGACATATTAATCATTATAAGATAATAATATTTCAATTATATTCATACTTTCCATGAAAATAAAAATAATAATGTCGTCCATCCGTACGTGTGAACTATCACCTCTACGAAGTGATGCGACTCATTTTTATTCATTATATAACTTGAATGATATATATAAGTATATTAAAATTAATATTTTTTTATTATATTATTAAAATTTTGTAAATATAAAATAATAATTACCTTATTTCTATAATGATCAATGAAAATGGAAATATTGCTAATTTATACGTACAAACTACCATCTCCAAGATTATAACGTTGTTAATTTTTTTCTACCATAATGGAATAGTTTCATTTAAAAATTATAATTTTTGTTTAAAAGATATTATTATTTCATGAATGCTATTATACAGATGATGAAATTATGAACACTTGTACAATTGAAATCAATACATGTTCATTTTCGACTCAAGTACCGAATATTGAAAAAACAACTGATATCATCTTAAATAAATATATAATTGTTATAAAATGGTCATAAGTGATATAAAAGGAAAACTACATATGAAAATTTTTCTCATTAATTTATAAATTAACCTATTTTAATTATTCAGGATTACAAAGATAGTACGTGACATGTCAAACTCAAGGCAAGGGATTCCGTCTCAATATCCTTTCATTGAGGCATTTTATGTTAATATGAAAATTTATTATTTTATAAAGTGTATATACAACCACTATGAAATTTCATATCCATATTTTATCTATATTTTTGTTATTTATTGTTTTCTAATAGTTTTAATTCATAGAGATTAATATTTTAATGTTCAAAGTGGTATGATACACCTTGAACATTTAAATATTTAATTATCAAATATTTTTCTTCATGATATTAATTTATATACTTATATATATATAGATATAAAAGGATTATACATGATATTTTATGTCTATTTTGAATTTAGTTTAAATTTTTCAAAAATAAACTTTTTATACGAAGCGTTTTACTTTCTTTACAAGAGACAAATTGAATGTTTTTCGGAACATATATGGTGACAACGACTTTCCCACCCCCATGAACATTATTTAATATTTGGATTCCACTACTAGCCTTAATTTTTATAAAAGAAAAAAAATCCATTATTCCTTATTGGGGGTTTTTGTATTTAAAATTGTTTTGAAAGTTTATTCACTATTTAAATATCTTGAAATTATTTCTTATTATTGTAATGGAACTTTATGAGTGAAATGTTGATAATTGGAATATTGTAGTTATTTTTATTATATAATAGTATATGGAAGTTTGATGTGAAGTTACCTGATAAACCTAAGATGATTGGTTCCATGATAAAACGAGGGTGTTTAAGACCATGATATCTCTCCAATGCATTGGGTAATGAGTTGGAGTGAAATGATAAGGTGTCTCCTAATAGATTTAGGAAATATACTGTGATGGGTATTCCAATAATAACCATGAAGGTTACTACCTATGTAGATTTTAAATATACAATGTAATAATGATATGGATGTCACAAGTTACCTTTATGTTTTATTATTAATATGATGTTTCATGGAAATATTATGATTTTATGTGTTAAGATAAGGATTTTATACTTTATGGGTGAACATTATGATTTTGTGAAAATGTTTTCATGAATTTAAAATATTCATGGACTGACGATTTAATTATTTATTTTAAATGACTTTATGAGATTTTTTTTCTCATCTATCGTTTTTTAAATGTTTTTAAAAGTATTTAATGATGAATAGAGTCAAGGATGGGATCATGTAAAAGTTATGAAGTTTAAACATTAAAAAACCATGTTTTTTAAACATATTTTTATGAAAAAATGGATAGTAAGTAGAAGTGTATTCTTTGTAATATTTTAGTTGTTATGTAACACTTATGAAAAAATTATATAAAAATATAAACCTTAAAAGATCATAAATGTTGATTATTGAATTAAATCCATATTATGAAACCTTTAAGTGAGGGGCCTTATATTAATTTTTTTAGTCAAACCATTGATAATCCACACTTGCTCTTAAATTTTTAGATTATACTAAACAACATTCTCTAAGATTTTCAATTTTCATTTTTGAGGCTTCAAATTTATAAGTTAAACTTGGACTTCTCTTCTTACTAATAGTTCATATATAGTTTTTAGTCAGGAACTAGAACATTGAACTTCTTTTTCCTGATTCTCTAAACATCTATTTCATAGAGAGAAACTTCAAACCCTTATTGGTTATCAACTATCATTTCTTCCTCCATGCCATCATAATCATTGTATTCTTTTCTACATGACTTGTTAAAACATATATGTAGTAAATATATTTGTGGTCTTTAAAGTACTCAATCTCTTATGCCTATTTGTCTTCTATGCTGTAATACTCTTATCGAAGTGGGTTCTTCTTCTTACAGAAATTGTACTAAACTCTTCCAATATCATTCACATTAGATAAATACATATTCATTGGAACTTAATAATCCAAAAAATCGTTTTGAAACATCTTGGGAAACTATGATACATGGTTTAAAACATTTACACAATTAAATTATACGAGTGGAAGTTTTCCATTGAACGTTCCTTTCACCCTTTCCAGATTTTAGTAATGAAATGTGATAACTTCAGCAACCTTTTATTCATCTTACTCTTCCTCCATAGCGAGATTACTAAATGCCTTTAATTACACCTCCTTACACCTATCCTTTTCTTTAGCCACATTTTCATCATTATTCATCACCTATGTAACTAGAGTACTTTGAAGGTTGGCTAACATTAGCTCCTTTGGGTATTCAAATGGAAGAATATAGTATGGGGGATTAAATAGTGGTAGAAAACTTATACGGATGAACTTGAAAACCGTCACATCATTTAGGGCTTCTAAAAAACTATGAATTTCCTTTAAAATCAATTAAAAAATATTAAATAATTAATTAATACATTCATTTAGGTTCTTTGTCAAGTCCAAAACATATTTTTTAGAACATACAATTTATATTTTCACACATTTGAGTCACCATCATTAATGTTAAGAATATTTTTCCTACATAGTGGTGTATGATTGACACAACATCAAATTTTTATATACTTTTTTGGAAAATAATCCCCATAAATAATTGATTCCCATGGAATCAACAATAAATTAATTACACTACCCTTCTAATATATCTATGATATACATACTCATTGAAATAACATTTATAGTATATGTATAAACATCCATGTAAAATGATTGTAAATAATAATTTTTTTGATTATTCTATATTTGAATGTGGTTTCCATAAATGATCATAATTCCTTTGTAATTAATTACAAACACCAATTCCCCAAACATAAACCTTTATATCATATATCACTTACCGGACCTAGGAAAGGTAAATACTATTAGGGGTCTAGTGAATTAGGGTGTGTAAATTTATTTAAATTAAGCTACCCAATGATATTGTTTCAATGTCATTTTAGACACACAATTCCATTAAAAAGATAGAAAGTGAAAAAGAATAAAAAATAGAGGCTGAAGAAATTTTAGGGTTCACCCACATGTGGCTAATAGAAGGAGTATACAATGGTGATTTACCAATGAACCAAAATACATGAAGTGTATTATTATATAAAATGTATAAATTTGACTCATTATCCCTCCTAGTTCACTATAAATAACATTTGGAGAACTCACTTCTCTCTCAATTAAGCTCACTTATTGCCTACGTATTTAGAGATGACTCACTATCCCCATTGGTTCACTACCATTCACTTATTAAAAGATCACTTGTCTATAGGATTAATTGTACTCAAAAATCCTTTAATAGATACTGATGATGAGTTGAATCACATTTTATTTCACCACAATTGGTGTGTCGGGAAGATTTCATTTCATCTAAATGATCAATCCTAATTCACCATAAATATTATTGGAAATCCCATTGAGGTTCTCACAACTCACATTCATGCAACTCTATTCAAGTTCAGAAAATATGGCCACATAACTCATGTTATCAAAAACAATTTTTTATTAAACACAACCTTATTTTTTATGTGAAGTTAATGGCCACATAAAACCTTTTTTCACAAGAAATTAATAAAATAAATCCAACAAAAAAATCAACCTCTAAAAGTTTATCTATTTATTTTTCCTACTTAATAAATTACTAAAAAACAATTTATATACGGTACCAATACTTCATAAAATTTACCCAAACCAAAACAACATTTCCCCTCTATTCTCTAAAATCATGAAAAAAATATATTTTCATATAGCTTTCGCATAAATCAACTTTTTTAAGAGTCTTTAGAGATTTCATAATAGTACATATTTTGATTTTAAATATATTACCTCTTTGTGGAAAATATCATTTAACTCAAAGCTTGAATAAAAACCATTATTTTTCTTTTATTATCTATAAATTTTTCCATGGACAGTCAAACCCTTCCAAAACCACACCATCATAAATGTCACATGTCCTTAATGGAAAAAGAATATTTTTATAATTCTTTTTCAAAATACACAAACCAAAACATCCAAAATTCCAATTTTTATAGATTTATGAAAGCATAATTATATTTTATTAAGACTATAAAATCCAAAAAAACATTTAAAAATTAAATGAACCACAATACATATAAGGTGAAATGAACATATAAAACGAATTCATGAACACTATAGGCCACTAAATGAGTTTTACTTTATAAAAAGTTTTTCTTAAAAACCATAGATCCAAAAAATCATTTCTCTATGTAGGGTAAACAACCACAATCACAGTAAATCAACCAATCCATTAAAATCTATATTAATATTTCACCACTTATAATATATTGTAGGAAAAATTGATTATATTATAAATTAATTCAATCAATAATGGTACATTAAGAGGTGATATGTCAAACAACACTTCCCATAGGATCTTGTGTCATATAAAAGTCATGTTACTATCACGATGCATGAAAACATTGAATTGTTCCCATAAAAAACTATAAATTATCTTAAGTCTCAATTATACCACATTGGGATAATTGGTTCAATCTAGCACCTCACTCATCCTAGAGTTCTTAGTCCAAAAACCGATTTCCCATAAAAATCAAGGGATTCTAATTAAGCCATGATTTCTAGGAATGCTACCAATATATCTCCAAATTCACACAACCTATCCCCATCAACAAATCACACTATCCCAAAAAAAGGGATATGATAACATTTTCTAATGCATCAACAAGGATCACACGAATTACACCTGAATGGGGATGAGGCAATACCTCATGCGTGACTCCCCATACATCATAATATAATAACTAGGGGAAAGGGCCTAGAATAGTATTATAGAAACTATTATCTAAAAAATAATTCACAAAATTTATTCTCAAATATGATAAAAACTCAACTTGACCCATATGTGGGAAGGGAAACCCCAAACCTGTGGAAAATAAAAATAATGTCAAGAGGGCCCCTAGAATTTTGAATAATAATTCACTAAATAGTCTAAATTATATACCACAATATAACAAATCAGAAAGTGACAATTTATACTATCTATCATATGAAACACTATCCAATATTCCATTAACCCTGAATATTACAGATTCATATCCATAAAAGAAGGAAGAGTCACCTCATATGTTAAACCTATCTCTAGTAACCATTTAGTGATTTCAGGAAGGAATATCACTAGATAATATCTAACGCTTTCCAAAATAACCCTTAAAGGATGGATCTATGGATACTTCTCACTTAAACTTATAAATATAAATAGTTTTATTGGGAGGTAATCTTAGTGGATAACATCACACACATGTTAAACCAACACCTTCATTAGAGGTGGGGTCCCATGACTGCTCATGTAAAAATTAAGATTTAAGGAATGTGATTAAAATATGCAATCATAATATATTACCGCTCACATGATCCAATAAACACAATCACTAGGTAGTTCCCAGGGATATTCTCATGTTTATCTCATATAAAAGGTGAAACGAGGAGGAAATATCAATATGCATCCTATATTATAATCTAAAATACTTCCCCTTGGTGTTATTCCATTGGAATTAGCTAAATCACACAATCACTAATTGGATCTCCGGTCAAATCTCATATAAAACATCATAGAGAGAGATCTAAGGATTGTATCTCAACATCCAACCTTTCAAATAGGCTAAACCATCCACTCTGGGTAGATCTTATAAGTGTATTTCATGTACACATTTTAGGGTGTTTTAATATATTAATATATGTACTTAAATGAATACTCTCAACAATTTGTGAGATATTTTTCCTGTTTTATGATTCATAGTAGGATACAATGAATATTTGAAAAAGGAATGAAAATAGAAGATTAATGGAGATAAAAGACACTTCACATTGTTAGTGAAGAGAATCAATATAACACCAGATTTTTGAAGATGAAGAAGGCTTGGAAATTGAATAGTAACCAATTACACATGGTGAAATACAATTACACATTGTGTACCTATTGAATTCAGCTACCACAATCCGAACAATTAATGAAAAGATTACACATTGCAAACAAAAGTGACACATAAGGAGTCCTAATTACACATCGTGAAAGGTTTCAAAGTTTCAAATATACAAATCAGATTCAAGAACATAGAGGAAAACATGGATTAGGATTACACAATGTGTAATATAATTACATGTCATGATGGAATCATGAAATAGATAAAAAAATATAGATACATGATATCTATAATCTGGCTGGGTTTTTGACCAAAACCCCCTTTAAAAGGAACCCTCATCTGCACCTCTAAGAGAATTCTAGAAAGAGGACCACCAATAGACGCCTATGGCGATGCTCCCACCAGCTATAGAGTCACTGCATTTTTTAGTATTTTTTATTCATTATTTTTATGCATCCTCTAATGGCTTGCATGAGGGGGTGATTTATTTTTGTCGAGTGAAGCATGATGAAAACGGATTGAATGTATAAGGTATTTCATATATGAATTAAAATTTTGTTGTGATTTTTCATATAATTATTCATTTCAGTCTATTCCTTTATTCTTCTTGCAAGACCATTGTGAGTGGGGTTGGTTAATGAGTATAATTTATTTCATTCATTTAGAATGACCATTTCTTGAGGTGATTGAAAACATTTTTTTAATGTGAGATCAGGGGTTTAGACTTCCACCACGACAATTGGCTTTATCTCTTACCTTTGTTTAAATAAGGTTTGAGGTTTCCTATCATTTTAATCTGAAGTACATGATAATGAGAGAAAAAAAATTAGGATAGAGTGAGTTTATCCTGACCATTCAACTCACATAAAACCAATTTTGATGACTGCATGATTTTTAATTAATTATTTTATACCTTAACATCCCTTGAACCTATATTCACAGCTTCCTAGACTCCCTTTTTAGATTTTCTTCACCCAATTTACTAATCAACAACATACTCGATAGTTTAGATTTTTATTTCAGGAAATAAAAATAAGTTAAAGGTAATTGTAATTTAATTAATATTTTCTCCAACCCTATCTTTGTGGGATCGACCTCAGACTTTCAATTACTCTAATATTACATAGTTTAGTGGGTTGTTCGATTCACGTTTTAAATTTCAAAATTTGATATCCTGGTGAGAATTAACGATAATTGTCAGACTATTGTGATCCCAAGGATTAATTCGAGAGACACTATCATGTGGTGAGATCCATGGAAAATCAAAGGTCATAACTTCATGGAAGTGATCTGAGGAGGGATTTACAATAAACAACCACTTTCACAACCTAAAAATTTACCATTGGGATAGATCCAATGAAATAAGCTAAGTGTCTACATCTTTAGTTTGGGACCATGGCTAATCAAACACATCCCTAAACACAACAAATCACTTAGGGTTGGGTTCTATACACATTAAATTTTAAATATAAAGTAGAAATAATATGATTGTTTAGATAAGGAAACAATTTACCCATAAAAACATCTCATGTATATAATAACCACACAGATATCCCTTTATATCCCCAATGAAAATCCTCTCATAGTCATTTAGTTGGATCCTATACATGTTCCCAACCCATTTACAACTGATTTTTTTACCATCCAAATCCATATAGAAATCCACTAGGTCATCCAATCCTTAACTGTTCCTTGAAAACTAACACGAGGACCAATCTACCATAGATAAAAACCCTACCACGCTTTTTTGTAAATGTTGTGGTTTCATTGAACACGAGACATTTTACCAATCTATACCATATAAGTGATCAAGTATATCAATACCGACCCAACAATCACTTTGATACTGAAGGAAAGAAATTATCAGGATAAAGTTATCACGTACATGTTAAGTAATCCATATAACCACATACAAATTCCATATGATGGTATGAGATTCCAATACAGTCATGTATCAAAATGCAATAAGAATAACATTCTAGGTAAACATAACATGGAAGCACAACAAGCACAAAATATTTTGAACAAAGCAAATTTACAACATGAGATCAAAGAAACTGAACCATTTATAAACTTTTCACTTAGAATAAAGTCAAATACCCTTCAAAAAAACTAAGAATAAGGAATCAAAATGTTTCTATACTAAAACTAGGCTCTTGGAAGAAATCATAATAACAATTTATCTATAAAATCATCCCAATGGTTTTTAAATACCATTTTGAAACTATTACTTGAAATCATGCCATTTAAATTGGAATTACATCTTTCTTTAAAAATAAACTTTTAATGAAAACATTTAAATGGAAATACCATCATAAATTAGTTTTATAATGAATTTATTTTTCATTAAATTCCAATTTTAAATCCCTATTAAAAATGGGAAATTCATTTACTATAAGAATCAAACTCATGCCACTAAACGATCCATATATAGTTCCATCAACACTCATCCATCGAAGGAACCACCTAAAAACAATTTTGAATGATATCTGGTCCATGGTGACTATAAGGCAGAAACAATACCAACTTAATTTTGGGTCTAGATCACAAAAGGCATGTAAAAAATGGTGAAAATAATCCTAATTATAGTATATGAAAATAGAAATACCAAAGGAGAAATAAACTCAATGAGAAACCCTAGTTAATATAGATCTAATAGAAATAAAATATGATAATATAAAAGAACACTAATTTATACCATAAAAAATAATATATGAAAATAATGATATAAGTCAGGAAAAAACACCAAAGGATAGTTATCATTACCCGCAAACCCCCCCTGTAATATATGATGTGAAGATCCGATATCCATTTTTAGTAGACTTAGGGGCCCTTACTATGGACCCATACATATCGGATGATCATTATGTGTTACCCTAGATGACCCTTAAATTTCATCTATAAAACATTATTAATCCTAGAAAACTTAAAAATATATCTACCCTTATGTATCATGGAAATAACCCTTACATATCATAGGGTATCTTCAGGACAGAGAAAAATTCCACTCCATGAGGACCCCTACATATTTGGGAAATAAAAAATATGTATCATATGGGGACTCCACACTCAACCCATTTCTCTAGATAAAATCTAGATAATATTAACAAATACATGATTTACTCTTTCATATATTAGGATAGAACCCTTAGGTTATCCGGATTTTCTATTTTTATACCCTTACATATCAGAAGTTAGTTTTATATATCAACCAGATATACTTTTACATATCACTTGGACTTATAGAGTTACCATTACATATCATCATAAAATATTAAACATAGTAAATTTTCCATCATAAGATTAACCTTACTAATCAAAAATTTACTCTTAAAAATTTTATTTTACACAGAGTTACTTTTACTTATAAAATGTAACTCTATATTTATTCTTACTATCAACTGGGTTACCATTTTATATTGACCATAAAATATTGTTAATTTACCAAATTATAAAAACATTAACTAGATGACTATAGAACACAAATTATATACATTTATACATAAGACTTATCCACTTTCAGATAGACTATCCATATGTAAGAATAATTTTTTTTTATAAGGACTCGTAGGTATAATGAAAATTTTTAATCGAAAATTTGCAGCCCCTGAATCTGTCATATACAACAATAGACCCTAGTTTTACATTAAATCTAAAAACACAGATATTCTAAAAATATATTAGAACTATAAAACCACCAATATTTATCCCCATGATTCTTAACCACATAAAATCATTTCAAAAATCCTTTTTCCTTCTACCAAAGATATAATTTCTTGCTGGAGCCTGGGCCATCTCTATGGATTTAATTAACAACCCACATCAAGACCCTCAAAACTCACCCAACCAATCCAAGACACCTATCATGCTTATTTAAAACACTGAGAAACCTCTCCTAGAGATATTAAATCCCACAAAATTTATTCATAAACCCGAATTTAAAGAACATTCCTTAACCTCGGACCAAAAATTAAAATCTACCTAGAAAACATTGATGCAAAAAATTATGGGTTGTTGTAGTATATAGTTGATCATGATCACAATATGTATGCTAAATATTCCCCCTCTCCATGGTGTATCCACACATTACACTAAACCACTCAATATGAAAGATGGATTCAACCATTCTCAATGATAAGCTAGTTCCTCACTGTTTAAAAGAGGAATAAGAAGATAAATAATGGGAAAATGAGTATAGATAGGGATTTTTAGATACTCAAATGTAATGTCCCGAAATTTCCTTATATTGTTTTTAATTATATTGAATTATTTGGAGACTGTGAAATATGATGGTGCATGATTCTGAGGCCCGGAGTGCCCGGAACGATACGTTGAATTTCTGTTAAGCTTTAATTAGCGCACATATGCAGTTATTTTGAAAAAGCAGAAGAACTCTTAAACGGTTTCCTGGATTTGAAATATGAGGGAACCGTTGTGTATTAGATGATGAGTTTACCCTAGATATGAAATAAGTTTAGTCGGCATAAGTATCTTGTGAAAACACCCGAAAATAGAATAA
This sequence comes from Viscum album, assembly GCA_963277665.1. Lineage (NCBI taxonomy): Eukaryota > Viridiplantae > Streptophyta > Magnoliopsida > Santalales > Viscaceae > Viscum > Viscum album. The sequence continues at coordinate 1,882,889,451 of OY728161.1, forward strand.
CCATAAATAAAATATTTTAATAAAAATATTTTATTATTCAAATTATTATAACTCATGAACAGTAACTCGGATTGAAAATATGAGACCACCACTGAACTCACGAGGGTATGATTTCCTTAGGCTGATACTAACATTGGCTAGCACGGGCCACCAGTGAAAGATAGTTTTTGGCCGTAAATAAAATAATTAAGCGATAAATATTTTATTGTAAAATTCGTAACTGCTAAAAAGTAACCCATATTGAAAATCTAAGGGTACCATTGAGTTCATTGGGGAAACTTCTCCTTAGGCAGAGCCTAACCTTGACAGATATGGGTTGAGGGTGAACATAATTAATTTATCAAACTAAAGCTTGAGAAGCATTTTCTAAATTTTGAACCACTGCTTAGATTAAAATAATGAGGGCACCATTGAATCCGCAACATCAGGATTTGCTTAAGGGAGACTTTACTTTGACAGCAGTAGATCCAGAAAAAAATTTATTTATTACGACTTTTTAAAAGAAATGAAATAATATAATTTTTTTATTTTATTTCATATCCTGCAACAGACAAGCCAAGGGGTGGGGACAACGATGTGTCAAGACAATAAATGGCTTGAACTTCCAACACTAAGTAACGACGTCATTGGGGAATTAGGAAGAATCCTAATTAATGAGCCCCGTTAAATTATAACATCGTTACTTACCCTACCCTTCTCCTATATATATGGTGCTCGAAGATGGGTATCATCACTACATTGCCATGAAACTAAGTGCTGAAGGAGCACCGCGACATCAAACCCTTAGAGAATGGACACGAACCCAGTGGGAGGTGACAGATGACACTGAACCACGAACAGAAGGATGACATACAAGTGGTGTAATTGGGAATCAGTTGAAGGAACGAAGAACATGATCCATATTCATGTGTAGATGCTCTCCAATGGGTTTTCTAGGTAGGGGGTTTATTCATTTATATTTCCTTAAATGATCCCCTCTTCCCCAATCCTGAAAATTATATGATGAACGCGGGTCAACCAACAAATTGGTTGATCTGAGAATCATTAATTTTGTGGAAGGTTGTTATGGGGTATCCTTGTGGGGTTTTGTTTGGTGTTTAATACAAGAAATTGTTAAATCCTTTTTATACTACCTCCAATTACATGCTAATGTGGAGGGCACGATCCTAATGAACCCAGACCAAACCCTCCAAAACTTTCTAACCCTTGCGCCTTCCGTGGAAGACCGCCAGCACGGAGAAAACAACAGGCTACGAAGGAGGTGATGTCCAAGAACACACAACTAGAGGAGGACATGGCAGGAAGCCACAATAGACATTGGGGGGGCCGACACAAGATGACTGCGGAGGTGGTGCGGCGCGCCGTCGCATGCCGTTGGTGTGTAAAGGGACTATGACTTTTCAGCCGCGACAGACGGAGAAGGCAACATGCTCATTGGCTGACTGAAAAAGGGAAAGGAGGTGTGCTGTCGCATGCCACCAGTGAGCAGGAGACCACAACTGAAGCCTCAGTGGAGGAGGTGGAACCCGCACATCTGACGGGTTCTGCGGCGACTAGGTGGTGCCCACGTGGTGCCGCCACTTTAATGACTGAACGACCTTTGGCCGTTTGGGATATCGGGAGAGTGGATACCACAATCCGCCTGGTGGATGCACCGCGGTCTGTGCCCTTCATGGATAGACCACCCTCCAACGGGCTGCCACCATTCACTCGGGCCGCCTGCTCGGCGAGCCACCGCCCAGCGGGCCGGGCTGGGACGCCCTTGTGTGGGACCCTCCCAAAAAGGGCCAGGCCACCCTTGTAAGCCACCCCTTTTTGTGGGCCAGGCCGGACCTCGGCCCAGAGGGCTGTGTCTACCACGACCCAAACCAGATCAGGTCGGGCTATGTTTTTTCGACCGGGTTGGACCAGACCGAGGCCAAACCAGGCCCAAAAACACTTTAACGGCATTATCTCGAGAACTAGACAACTGTTTGAAAAACTGTCTATGGCGTTGGAATCCATTCCGTGATATAGTTATTTTGACTTATTCCATGAGACTTTTGGAGGAATTTGGAGTATGGATGCGTCAGATCGCACCTGAATCAAACCGGGCCCTCAGCATTGAAATGCCAATAATGCATAGACCGGGCGTCTGTTTGACGCACTGTCTATTGCGTTGGAACCCTTGTGACATGACAGATCATCAAGTTATGTCTTTTTGAGACTTCCTGCTAGTTTAAAAATGAACGATGTCTTAGGGAGTGTACCCCCAAGCACACTATGTATGGAACCCTGTGACTGGCTGAGACCTACCGACTACTGACTTTTCGACTCGGAGCGACTCGACGACCACTGTACACGATGGGGAGGAGTACCATAGAAAGACACTATGGGGAGATTCTATAGTATGCGATGGGGAGGAGAACCTCAGCAGAACATGGTGGGGGAATAGCTATGTGTGACCTGGAATACCCATGGTACACGATGGGGACGAGTACCTCTATAGTTCAAGGTTAGTGGAAAGTGCTCATGTCTGATGCAGTAGACCCACTGTACATGATATATGAGGAGTTATCTAGCTGCCGAGGTGTTCGACATTGTGATTGGGAATGTTACTTGTTCTTAGGCCTAGAGAATCTATGGCTGGCTATCAGCATTCATAGCGATCCTATGTGGGTCACCATCATAATCCTATTTCTCTGAGTTGCATACCTGGTTTGAGCTGAGACTATAATTGAGTTGTGTCTATTGATTTGTGCTTTGTGAATGAGATCATGATTTTTGGTTTTACTTATGGAATTATAAGATACCTTTTTGGGTCTCTGGGAACCTACTGAGTGTCGTTATACTCACCCCTGCACTGGCTTAACCCGCACCTTGTTGTGTCTTGTGCAGACGATGAGCAAATGTGATGAGGTCTGGGGGAGCCATGACTAGGTAGTTTGCAGAGGAGACAGACGAACATGGATTTCTGAGGAGGCGATCTGTACCTACCTTTCATGTAGGATCCTCGGAGGATGACTTAGTAGCTATTTTCCCTTTTTTTGTTGTACTGTTCCTTTTAGTTTTATTTTTACTTTTCAATTGTGCTCATACTTTCAGTTTGTCTTATTTTCTGGCCCCTTTAACTTTCAATACTCCTTTTTAACACAATATTTTACTTCACATTTGCTTATTGTTGTGTTCTCAGACCATGTGTTTGTACAGGTTTAAAGGCAACGCCTTCCCCATTTTAGGGAATATGCCTTTTGGTGCTAGTCGCCAGCCCTGGGCCTATGGAATGAAGGATTGGGGTAGTCACAACACAGGCCCTGGGGGATGGGTCATGATAATGTGGTATTAGAGGAAACAGTTCTACCGAAGAACTCAGACTTTGATATTTTCTATGTGGAAATAGTTTTAAGTGTTATGAGTGTGGTTTTCAGTTTGGGGAAACCAATGTTGTTGTGGCAGCCGACGTATCAACATAGTTGGACCTTGAATTCTGATTTCTGAATCAGTGCAAAGAAACAATGATTGCCTGTGTTTTTTGAGGAGTTTTTCTTGTGATTTCTTTTTAGTTATCTCACCAGGTTTAACTTAATGACCGTGGTGCACCGTTTCCTTATTAGGATTCCACTGTGTATATAACCAGCTAGGATTCCCGAGAGAGTACACGATGATGACCCACCGAGCAACGAGGCTCCAGTGCAGGGCCCTCTTACTATGTTGGAACCTTTGGGTGGTGTACCAGTAGCACCACCACCCATTGGAAAGTAGTTACCACTAGCCACACTGGCAGACGATGCACACCGATATATCACATTGCATGAGTTCCAACGGTAGTGGCCTCTAAGGTTTCAAGGCGAGACAGATTCCCAGGCAGTTAAGGACTGGCTGGAGGCTATGCCTAGAGTTTTCCGCCAAGTTTGTACACTAGTTGAGTATATGGTGATCTTTGCTGCTGGTTATTTCCAGTATGTGACCATGAAGATGGTTCGTAGGGTGATGAGGCTTCGGTATGAGGAGCGTAGCTTGAGACCGTAACTTCGGGTAGTGTGCCAGCTACATCACTACCCATGAGTTAGCAGTTACAATCGGCGATACCAATAGAGGACACATGCAGGATTGGCGCCTTACATGTGTTTCATCATCAGATACCACTTAGGTTATAAGGAGACCCTGACTCACAGGCGGCTAAGGAATGGCTTGAGGAGGTGGTCGAGGATTCCATGGATCATCTACAACTTTAGCAGGATGACATGTCAGTAGCTAAGTATTCATCGAGGCGTACTAACTATTCCTGGTACTCGATGAATACAATATGATTAGTGCTTCAAGGCTCATACATCCGAGTGAGGTATGTTTAAGGACATCCAAGCCTTTACTATTTTTCTATTCATTCCTACTTATGTATGGGTTCTAGAGAGAATCTTTGTGGTTGAATGCTCTTTGGCTGAGGAGATGCAGCCAAAAAATGTTAATAGTGGGAATGTAGGAAACTAATGCGAGTCTCAGAGACCTGGGTGTGTAAAATGTTTTGGTAAGAGGAACTGATAGGGATAGATGAATATGTATGGAAAAAAACTTGGAAATGGTGATAGGAGAGCATTATGAGCTGGTATACATTTCGATATGTTATAACAACCACCTTAATGTGGTCCCCACCAGGCTTGGGGATTTGTAGGAAAGGGGAAGGGAGTATCTGCATGCAGTCAAAGAGTGTTACCCAAGGGCTCCATGAAATAATTCAAGGTACGGTATGTGTCTATTACTAGCAGCCATATTAATAGACATCAGTGCCAATCATTATTTCCTTCCACTAATCTTGTCAAAGACCTAGAGTTTCTGGTTAAACCGCAGACTTGAACCTCACATATGGAATTAACTTTGGGAGGAGATTTGATAATCACACTTACGCTGATAGTGTGATCTAACCCTTGAGGTGAGAGTTTCAGTTGGATCTTATTGGTTGCAGCATCAAGGCCTTACGAGATTACTTTGGGTATGTACTGGACATCCACAGTTCATAATCTGATTGACTATATTAGGAAAAAAGGTTGTGGTTCATCTATAACCTTGGGATGTTGTTTTACTTGGTTGGAAAAGAAGGAAGCCTAGAAAACACAAGATAAAATCAAGCATAGGAGGTTGCAGCCGATCACCCTTGAGTCGGCCATCCTTACCCTCATGGTGGCAGGAGTTTTGAGTTTTTAGTTCCCAAAAGAAGTGTGGAGAAATGTTTTAAAAAGATGTTTCTAGGTTTTCCTACCCCAAAGGGGGAGGGACTTCTTCCTTGGTTGGGTATTAACAAAGATTTGAACACGAATTTTCTAGAGTTGTGGCACCCTTGTCAGCATTGATGAAAATAGGGAAGCCCTTCATTTAGACGGAGAGAAGCCAGTAGAGTTTCCAGAAGCTGAGGAAAAGACTGAATTGTGCCCCCATAATGAGGCTACTAGAAGAGAGAGTTGGGTATGTAGTCTATTGAGACACATCAGGGATAGGAATTGGGTGTGTCCTGATGAAGGAGTGAGCAGTGATCACTTATGGCTCACAACAGCTGAGATAACGTGAGCATAATTGTGCTACCCATGACCTAGAGTTAGTAGCAGTGGTATTTGCGCTGAAGATGTTGTGGCACTACTTGATGGGGGAATGGGTTATTATTTACTCTGATCTCAAGAGTCTCAGGTATATCTTCACCTAGAGGGACCTGAACCTGATACATCGACAATGGCCTGAGTTCATCTAGGACTATGACCTTGAGATTTTCTATACTCCTGGGAAGGGGAACATGGTAGAAGGCACACTCAACAAGAGGTATGGTCTGTAGTTACTGAGTGTGGTGACTGAGCAGCTACCCGCATTGCAGATATCCTTCATAGATAGAGATGGAGCAGTATACCTTTAGTCTATTAGAGTCACTCCTCCACTCCTTCAGTGAGTCAGGGAGGCACAACTTGAGATGTTGAATGCAAGACCTATTGTGCTCAGATATCCTCAGGACGGTCTCCTAAATAATTATATCAAGGTGTAGAGCACATCGTTCACTTCAAAGGATGCACCATGGTACCAGTGGAGCTTCAGGAGGAGGTGATGAAGGAGATCCATACATCCCCATTAATGGTACATCCTAGAGTGGTTAAGATGTACCATGACCTCCAGCATCAGTACTAATTACCAAGGATGAAGGAATTTGTGGAAGAGTTTTTATCATGATGCCTCACTTGTTAGCAATTGAAGACTGCATAGAGCCGACAAAAGTCTTATGCCGACAGGAGGAGGGAGACCATGTCTTCGTATGGGTCGCACCCCAATGAGGATTGTGGAGATTTGTATGGGGAGAAAAGTTATATCTGATGTTCTTTGGACCTTTATAGATTCTCAACAGAGTGGGTGAGGTGGCATATCGTCTATATCTTTCCCCACAGATGCACCGAGTGAAATATTTTTTCCATGTGTCGCAGCTGAGGAGATACGTGCTTAATACATCACAAATTATCAACTAGGCCAAGTTGTACTTTGATTATGGGGTAACTTTTACGGAGATCTCATTGGAGTTTGATGATCTATAGAAGCAAGCCCTTCATGGGAAGTTGATACCTCTGTTTCCCATTTACCGGCAGCACAGGAACCTCAAGGAGAGCCCATGGGAGCGGGAGGATTCGATTTGAGCTTAGTATCCCCATTTTTTTTCCTTAGTCTATGTTTTGGATTTCGGGGATGAAATACCATAATGTGGGAAGAATTTAATGTCATGGGATTTCTATTTTTTTTATTATATGGAATTATTTTTGGAGTGTGAAATCTGACGACGCGTGATTCCAAGGCCCGGAGTGCCCGAAATGATCTGTCGTAGTTTTGATAAACTTTAATTAGAGCGCTTAAGAAGTTTTACTAAAAAGTAGAATAACTCTTAAATGGTTCCCTAGATCAGAAATATGAGGGCATCATTGCGTTTAGGATGGTAGGATTACCCTAGGCACGAAATAAGTTTAGTCAGCACATGTCTCCAGTGAAAAAAAATGAAAATGGAATAACTGTAAATTAAATAATTAAATAAAATTATTTTAGTTTTCAAATTCTTATAACTCATGAATGGTAATTCAGATTGAAAATATGATACCACCACTGCACATGTGAGGGTATTCTTTCCTTAGGTTGATACTAACATTGGCCTGCACGGGCCACCAGTGAAAGTTAAATTTTGTCCGTAAATAAAATAATTAAGCGACAATTATTTTATTGTAAAATTAATAACATCTAAATGGTAACTCAGATTCAAAATCCGAGGGTACCGTTGACTTATTTGGGGTGTCTTCCCCTTAGGGGGAGCCTAAACTTGACTGTTGCTGGATGATGGTGAATATAATTAATTTGTCGAACTTTTTATAAGGTACATTTAGTAAACGTGTAAGCGGTGTTTTCTAACTTTTGAACTGTTTCTCATATTAAAAATCTAAGGGCACTGTTGAATCTGAAACCCTGAGATTCACTTAATGGATTCTTTACTTTGACCACAGTAGGTCCGAAGAAAAATTTATGTTTTGTGACTTTTTAAAAAAATGAAATATAATAATTTTGTTATTTTATCTCATCCTCCAACGGACAAGCCAAAGGGTGGGGCCAGCGATGTGTCATGTTAATAAATGGCTTGACCTACCAACCCTAAGTAACAACGTCATTGGGGAATTAGTAATATTTCTAATTAATGAGCTCCTTTAAATTCTAATGTCATTACTTACCCTTTCCCTCTCCAATATATATGAAGCCTGGGGAGGGGTATCGGCATAGCTTCGCCAAGAAACGAAGTGATGAAGGAGCACCGCGATGTCAGTCCCTTAGAGGATGGAGCTGATCCTAGTGGGAGGTGATAGATGACACTGAACCATTAATCGAAGGATGATGTACGAGTGGCGTTGTTTGGAACTGGTTGCTGGAATAAAGATCATGATCCACCTTAAAGAGCGTATGCTCGCCAATGGGTTTTTGAGGTAGGGGGTTTATCCTTTTACGTTTCCTTAAATGATTTCCTCTTCCATGTTCTTGAAAATTATACAAAGAATGTGGGTCAATAGACTAACGGGTTGATCTGCGAATGATTCATTTTGTAGGAGTTTTTTACTGGGGGTCCTTATGGGGATTTGTTTGGTGTTTCATATAAGAAATTGTTAAACCAATTTTATCCTCCTTTCGATCATGAGCTAATGCAGAGGGCGCATGGCTAATGAACCCACCACAAACGCATCGCAACTATGTTTCCCTTGAACCTTCCATGGAAGACCGCTGGTGCGAAGGCACCAATCGGCTACGAAGGACGCGATGTGCTAACAGACACTGATAGAGGAGGCCAAAACACGGAGCTACATCATACATCAGAGTGGACGACAATGATCGTCCGAGGAGGAGCTGTGGTGCACCGTCGCATGCCACATTTGTGCGATGGGGCCATGGCTCATCCGCTGTGGCAGTCAGAGAAGGCAGTCATCTTGTCGGCTGGCCGGAGAAGGGAAGGGAGGCATGCCACCGCATGCCGCCGGTGAGCAGGAGACTGCGAACGAAGTAGCGGTGGAGGAGGCGGAACCCGCGCCTCTGGCGCTTCCACGACGAACACACAACGCCCATGTGGCGTCGCCACTTTAATGTTCGAATGGACTTTGGTAATTCGGGATCTCAGGGGGAGTGGATCCCCCGAGCCGCTTGGTTTAAGCACCACTGGCTGTACCCTTTGTGGTTAGACAACCCTCCAGTGGGTTGCCGCATAGTGGGTCGGGCCACACCCCACCAGCCGGGGCACCCCCACTATGGGTCGGTCTACCCCTTTGCTGGCCCCTCCCTACATGAGCCGAGCCACCCTTGTGGGCCGCCCCTTATTATAGGCTGGGCTAGACCTCGGACCAAGGATCCGAGTCCGTCATGGCCCATCCTAGACTAAGTCAGGCTGGGTTGGTCCGACTGTGTCAGACCAGACCCAGGCCAAACCCGTCCCAGAAACACTTAAAGGGCCTTTTCTCGAGAATCAGACGTCTGTTTGAAAAACTATCTACAACGTTGGGATCCTTGGAGAGATATGGTACTTTTGACTTACTCCATGAGAGTTTTGGAGGATCATGGAGTGAAACGTGGTTTGATCACACCTGAATCCAACTAGGACCTCGACACTTAAATGCCAATAACGCACAGACTGGGCATTCGGTTAATGTGATGTCTCTTGCATTAGAACCCTTGAGACATGACGAATCATCGTGTAATTATTTTTGAGACTTCGTTCTGGTTAAAATACGACTGGTTTCTGGAAGAGTGGTTCTCCCAAGTGCACTATATACAGAACCCTACGACTAGCTGAGACCTGACGACAGCTGACTTTTAGACGAGGAGTGAGTCAACGACCATGGTACATGATTGGGAGGAGTACCTCAGAAGGCCACAGTTGGGAGAGGCCATGGTATGTGATGGGGAGGAGTACCTCAACAGACCACAGTAGGGGAGCAGCTTTGTGGGACCTGAAAGACGCATCATACAGGATGGGGAGGAGTACATCAGCAGTTCAATGTTAGTGGGAAGCGCATCTATGTTACGCGACAGGCCAATTGTACTCGATAAAGGAGGAGTTATCCTACATATGAGGTGTTTGATGTTGTGATTGGGAATGTTACTTGTTCTTATTCCTAGAGAAAATGTGGCTAGCTATCATCATTTATAGCGATCCTGTGTGGGTCGGCATCATAATCCTACTGCTATGAGTTTCATACCTGGTTTGAGATGAGAATCTAATTGAGTTGTGTCTATTGATTTTTTATTTTGTGATTGAGATATTTCCTTATGGTTTTCCTTGAGGAATTATAAGTCACATTCGGGGGGTATCAGGGTCCCTTCTGAGTATCGTTATACTCACCCCTACACAGGCTTCACCCGTACCTTGTTGTGTCTTATGCAGATGATGAGCTGTTGGGCTGAGGTTTGAGGAAGCCAGGACTAGGTAGTACGCAGTTGAGATAGGAATACATGGATTTCTGAGGAGGAAATCTATACTGACCCATCAGGTAGGATCCTCATAGGATGACTCAATAGCTATTTTCACTTTTTAGTTGTATTGTTCCTTTCATTAGTATTTGTACTTTTCTGTTGTTCTCATACTTTGAGTCGGGCTTGTATTCTGGACCCTTTTACTTTCAGTACACCTTTTTTACTACAACATTTAGTTCATAGTTGCTTCTTGTTGTGTTCTCGAACTGTGTGTTTGTATAGGTTTAAAGGCAATGCCATCCCTGTTTTAGGGAATACGTCTTTTGGTGCTAGTCGCTAGCCCTGGCCTATGGAAGGCGGGCTTGGGGTAGTCACAACACGGGCCCTGGGGGATGGGTTGTGACACCAAATTTCTCATTAATAGATTTTAAATCTATTTAAAGGAATATTTATTACATTATATAAACACAATTTTAAGGATTGTATTGGTATAGTGCGTTTAGAAACATTGAAGCATAAATAAATAGTTCATAATAGTTCTAAATAATCTCCCACTTAGTTTTTAAAAAATATCAATGTTCTTAAATATATCACTTGATATAACTATCATCAAAACATATGGAAAAAATATATAACAAAGGGAGCGATCAGATGCTCCATAAAGTTAATCAAAGGAGATACGTAAGCATAACATGATCATAATGGTATAAGAACATGAGACAAAAAATTTGAAAATCATAACCTGTATATCAAAGACCATAAAAATTATTCCAAAAAAAATTGGTAGTTCATAAGATATGGTTAATAATGAAATCAAACATGAGGAATGTGGTCATAAAATTAACATAAGACATGGAATTATGGAATACACATAAGAATACAAATCTTTTAAATAGTAATCGAGGATCATTTCCATGGTTATAATATTGGAATGGGTTCACTCTCCAAAAAATTAAAGAATTCAAGGTTTACTACAAAGACTATCATAGTGTATAATTTACCTTATTGAACTGGGTTCACTTCCTATTCTAGTCCTATTTATCTAATGGGATATCAATCCTTACCCAATGCATTGTAGGGTGATATAGGCCCCACCAGTAACATATTAAAAATCATATATGTTTTTCTAGAAGATCATAAACATTCATCATATAAGAAACCATGAAAATAAATTGGCTTCATAAAACATTCATCATATCAGAACCACTGAAAATAAACCGGTTTTATGAATAATTTCATCACAGCGTAACCCATAAAAATGAAACAAGTTTCAAAAGCATTTTTCATCTTAAATATAAACCATCTAGAGAAAAAATAATGATGGCATCATTGAATCATATCCTTAATTAAGATTAAGTTACATAAAATGATGTCATCTTAGATGGAATCTGATTTTGAAATATCACTTGGATCATTTCATGATTAAAATCTCATTTCCACTGTACAAAAAATTTAAAATAAAAATTTATTTAATATGAAAATTTCCTTAGAAAGTTATAATGGAAGATTTAAAGATCATTTAAAACACTTATTGAAGAAAATAACCTTTCCATTACGATATTTTTTTAAACATGGAATATTTTAAAAATCATTTTAATTTGATAATAATATTTGAAACTTATATATTAAGAATTAAAACATGGCATGATCTTGATGGTAGGAAATTCCATACATGTTAAAATAAATATTATTTTCACATATTCACTAAAAACAAACAAGAAATGCTTTGAAAACAACACGAATATTAACATGAAATTATTATTTAATATATTAAATAGGGGTAAAATGAATTTATAACATCTCACAAGAAACATTAAAACATTTTTGATTTTTTTGAAAAAATGGATATGGATGAAAAAATGGTTCTCTGCCAAAGTAAGAAATAAAATCTATTTTATTTAAAGTCATTAATATGAATAATTAGTATATAAATAGATAAAAATGAATGTAAATATTTTATTCTCATGAAATTACTATAGGAAAAGAAATTTAACGAGTTTCTTAAAAGATATATCATAATATTTCATCATTGAAATCATAATCATAAACAATCCTGGTAAATGATGATATTGTATCATAAAACACATACCTCTTTGGTAACATTGAAAAATAAGCTCCATTAAATAATAACATTAAATGAAACATAAAATAGAATTAGAATAAAAATATTCTTGGTTTTACATAGTCCTCATAAATGAAGATAGGTTCATAATATAACATGTGTCGGAAAGAAGAAAAATTGAGGCAAGAATCCCTTACAGTTTTACTAAATTATTAATAGTAAAACCCATGAATGAGATTCCCTAAAATGGATAAGTAAATCCCCATAATATTTGATTATAATCATTATAAAATAAATTCATGTGTTTTATATAATCCACATAAAGGAAACATGTGGTGAATATGACATGTGTATCACATAAAATAAAAGTGAGACATAAAACTATTACATTGTCTCTCCAAATACGTTCTACATATTAGAACCTATTGTATAATAAAATTTTGTTTATTAAACATATATTATATAAACTTAATTATTTATATAAAACCATTTATTATTTAATTACCACTTTTTATTCCCTATTTATTAACAATTCCATGTTAAAATAAAATTTCAGTTAGTAACTACATTGTTTTTCGTGTGTGTTTTGATTTTTTATTTTCAATCCTCTAACATGAATTATGGTTAAAGAATTTAACAAATGTTAAAAATGAAATTAATATAATATATATTTAGTAAATATGTATTTATATTAATACATAAATGTTATATATTTTAAAATAAAGACACAGTTCATGGAGACATTAGGCCATAGATATACATGAAAAATGATTCCATTATCTCGATGGATAAAAAAAATAATGATAAATAATATATTAACTTTATATAATTATTTATATTTCATATAAATCATATATATTCACTATATATACCCTAATGAACTTCCATTAAAAACATTAGTAAAAAACGAATCACATTGCTTCACGAGGAGGTAGTCTGCTATACACAGAAACGACGTTAATGTATCCCCCATAAAATGGAAAGTAAGAAGGTATATGTGATATAATAATTATATAAGTATAGTTATGTTTAATATATGATATATATATATATATAACTTATCCTTATAACCATCCATGAAAAATTGGGAAAACACCTCAAATCGGGTTGCGAGGCTCTAGTCAACTGTATACACTAGCGACATGATTGTTCTACAACAAGTTAGAAGATAAGAAGTTAGGTGTGATATTATAATTAAATAAGTATAATAATATGATAAATATATTATATAAAAATTATATACATTATTATATATTTATGTGAGAGGTGGAAATGGAAAACAAATAACAGCTGTTCATGTGGTGGCAGTGTACTGTTCACACAAGAAATAATTTTGTTTCTTATTTGATGGAAGTAGAGATGGATATATGTTATTCCAATAAAATAATAAAATTTAATTTTATGAAATATAATGGTGTTATTATATCAGAATATTTGAGTAATATTTTAAGGATATGGAAGAAGAAATAAAAGAAAGGAATATTTTTAATAATTTTACCACTTCTTCAGAGATCATATTTAGGATCATACCTAAAGCCTTATTAAGATGGTTTAATAATAAAAATATGTCCTCTAGGGTGTTTAGAGGTAATTAATGATGATATATGGGTAGATATTATCTGATACAAATTTTTATTATAGTGTGAATAGGGGAGGAGAGGGGGTGACCTTTAATAATTATGGGAGAGGACACACTTGGAATTTTAAGAAATAATAAAGTGTGCCCCATTTTTCACATGAAAAAAGATCCAAAACGGAAACAGTTAACACCCTGAAATTTATATGTAAGAAATATTGTCAAATAGTAGTTGTTGGAATGTTTTTAGGTCATATTACACCTCTTTATTTTAGATTAACCCCTGGTAAACCTATTTTAACCATAACTATGGTAAATAATTTTGGTTCTTTTAACTATTCATTATGGTAAAAAATTAAGTTAAAATAATTAGATAATATTAATTTTTATTATTATAAATATTTAATGAACTCTAAAAATTCCATTTATATAAGTATAAATTTTTCATTTAAAATTAAACCCGCAAATTTGATGAGAAAACAGTTTTCCAAAGAGAAAAAGTTCAAAAGTTTTAAAAGTTTTTCTAACAAAATTAAATTTGGAATTGATTAAAACGAAATAAATTAGATTAATAGATATATATTTGAAAATAAATATTTTTAAAACCATATTAAAATATATTTTTTGTTTTTAAATGCTTTCAACAAAAAATGAAATTCTTAATAAAAACTATTATTCTCTCACTACTCACTAAAATTATATGTTTTATGAAAATTATAAAAAATACACACGAACATAAATTGGAAATTGTGATTTAAAAAATTAATTTTAGTTTTTGATAATAATTTTTATAAAAGGGAAATTATTTTAATTTTAAAACAATTGACCAAAATACAATAGAACTATTTTTTAGAAAGAAATAGAGTTTTAAGGCGTAAATTTGGATTTATTATTATATCATACAAAGAAAACAAATAAGATGAACAATAAAAATTTAAATGAAAATATAATATGTAAATTTCATTCAAATAATTCACCAAAAGTTATTTGTTTTATATATTAAGGTCAAATTCATTAGTGTTCATACATATAGTGTTTGAAAAAGAATTTATTTATTTTCAAAATGTTTTAATTTTCATGAATTTTTAAATTTTTACTAAATAAATCATTTTATGAACATGTATAAACCATTAATATTAATAATTTTTTAATACTATTCATACCCTCTATTTTACAATCTAGGTGATAACTACCATAATAAATTGTAATCTTTTAAAAAAATTTCCCTATTTGGTAAATACTTGGTGTTTTTTGTAATGCATGATTGAGATAAAAATTAAATATCATTGAAAATAATATTTCATATAATAATATGGTGTTATAGGATAAAAAAACCATATTTATAGGTTTCCACCTTTTATATCCTCTTAGGAAAATCTTATTTTACCCATGAAATAACTCATACATTATGAAACATATGAGTTATGCATGAGATTTGAAATGTAATTGAAACCTTCAACTATTATGATCTTACAATTTTTTTCATTTAATTAGAAAATGGTTATTAATGATAAAATATATGTAAGATAAACCCAATTATTAATAATTAACATCTATTTACCAAAATGAATCAATAAATTTCCAAATTAATTGTACCGCATGATTCATATACACCTATATAAAAAAGCATAAATGGGAAGCATGCGTGATATATTATATAATTACCTTTTGATATGAACATATAATCTTATATTATATAGATAATTTCAACATATTTATAATGTATCTGTGGAATATGTCATTCAATATCCAACTTTAACTAAAGCATCCTAAAGTTTTTCATATTTCACCTTATAATCTATCATATACAACAAATTGTGAAATAATATCCAAAAACCGTTTAAGATAACTTCTAAAAATCACTGATAACTATCATTAACTTCATCATGTATCACAAAATATTAAATTAATTATTAATATCCATCCAAACCAATTTTTTATAAGCTCTAAAACACTTTTGGAGAAGCTTTCAGAGTCAAACTCAATCCCCCTTCAATCTACCATAAAGCGTTTCCCCAAATTAATTTATATAATTGATTAAAAAATTTAAATAATTGGATCTATAGATGTAATAAATGAGTGTCCTATAGTAACTAATCAATTATACTCAAGCTATACTTGATCAAGCAAGATATTTATTGAAAACATGTATTTCTATACTCATCTCCACTAGTTCTATCATATTCAAGATTGAATTTTCATATGATACCTTTTCCAAGACATCGGTTGACCATGAGAAATGTATTACACAAATCCCATGGAACTTGCTAATACATTCTCAATTCCACAAGTATAAAATGATAATTTTTGTGAAAACATCACATATCATTCAACTTTATGGATGAGAACGTCACATTTTCATCACCTGAATAAAGGATCCGATTATATATACTACATATGTATGACCGTACACATACCTAGTTTATGTAAATTAAGGAATTATATGTCATACTAATCATATGATAAGTTAAATCCCATGTTCATTAAGATCTAACAAATAAATTGATCAATAACATACTGAAATACCATATGATTTTCTAAGCCTCATGGCTTGTCAGAGAAAGGTATTAAAGTGTGAAGGTTTTATTTATTGCTATCTTATGATCCTTAGATATTGGGGACTCAAAATATTAACCACACAATCCTAATATATTAAATATACAGTTTATTACACTATATGAGTCATACATCATGTTTTAAAAACTCATTTTATGCCCAATGATATTATTCTATATCCTGATGCAAGAATTGTACTCACACTAAACATAACATTTCATTACAACCTATAATACATATGATGAAAATTTTATTAGTATAACTCAAAGTACTAGTTTTAGTTGTTAATTATCATTACAATTTAAAAAATTTATTTCAATATATATATATATATATATATGAAACTACCATGAAAATAGATAAAGTGGGGATTTCATATTATATAATTATAATAGGTTTTTAATTCATGAAATTATTTAATAATAATTTGAAAAAAAATGCATAAGAAACTGCGTAAATATCATATATGATAGACTAATATACCATCCTTATATTTAATTCACATTCAAGGTTTTGTTACAATCATTAAATATCTATGAAAATCTAATCAGGTATCTATTTGACCATTTCATAAAAAATACCACTAAACTATTTAGTAAGAAACATTTATAAAAGAATATAGTTTTCAAAATGGTTGGACTTCGGAATAATTTTATTAATTTTCACCTCCTTGAATATATTCAAACTCTTCAACTCTACGTCATCAAATTAAATTATGTTAATAATTTTTATTGTCTACTGAATCCTCTTTCTAACTACATAATTACCATTCTTGGAACTATTTCTATCAAACAATTCTATTGTAATATTTTTATAACTAATATAACCCTTTACATTATTATTTTACCATTACATACTAAAATATATAAGGAAAAACAAATATTTATTTTTCATTTCAAGAGAAATATTATTTTATTTTTTAACTTTGAACTTCTCTAAATGCAATAATATTCCCACAAGACTCTCATACACTATTATATCTTCAAAATATCTTAGTAGTATACAAAAAATAATTTGTGTGAGAAATGAAACCAATTTCCTCTTAGGAAGAATACTAAAAAAACTACATTTTCTACACAATATATGGTATTCTACATGTTTGTATTACTTTCCTAACAACAAAATTATTCATTATAATATGAAATTGACGGTGGTGGAACCCTAATTCATCATATTTTAATAAAATTTTTTGTAAAATATATTATCCTAGTTAAACCCCATTTATCTTAATACTATTATAAAAAAATGTTTTAAAATATAATGAATCATAAAACATGTATATTAAACTCACTATATCATATTTTTTATAAAAACATATTAATAATAAACAACCACACTTATCACTTAAGAGAGATGAGATACATGTACACATAATTTACTTATATCATTATGAGATTTATATATTCATTTATAATAAATTATTTTATAAGGAAACTATTTTGTTTAATAATTTAATGAAAAATAAAATATTTATCAATTATTTCCTTGTTTTTAAACTCTTATATATTTATAAAAGTATTAAAATATTCATTTGGTATCATATGAACTTCAAAACTAAATAAGTTTTTAACATCAATACATAGAGTGGAAAAATAATTGTGTGTCCTAAACCCCTTAAGGTATATATAAAATTCCTTCATATAGAATCATTAATACTAATTATTTAAAAATAATTTAGGTTTTAATGACCATGGCTAGCTTCCAGAAGAAACATTATTAAACCACCCAACTAACTTTTCGACTTTCAGTTTGAAATTTTACCTACTTGTATTATCAATACACTTAGAAAACCTAAAAATAAAATTCCCTTGTTAAAAATTATTCAAAACCATTGTAATATTGTATAAACATTCATGTTATCATGACAATTCTATTAGTGAAAACAAAAGTAATTGCATAAATATGAATATAATTACAGGAAACTTTCAGTCTCACCAAATCACTAACACACACAATTTTATTGAGTATTTGATTAGAGATTAAAATAACTTAGTTCATTTATAATCTAATTAATTTTAACCCCTAAGAAAACCCTTATATTCTCCCACATGAATCTTGATTAATTTTTTGAATGATTGTAATAGTCTGTTACTTAGAAATATTTTTCTATAACACGTAGTTTTTTATTAGCTAAGAACTTATTTTATATTTTGTAATAGTCTAATAGGATTCTTAAATTGAACTTATCTTTATCTAAATATTGATCTCTATGATAAGTTGGATGATGATGATATTTACATATATTACAAAGGATTTTATCATATGAATATCATGCATTAAAATTATTTAATAAGGACTTTATTAATTTTTTTCCCTCTAAAATGATGTTGTCTTTTAAATTTATCATATCCCTTAGTGGTCTGTGATCTATATTTCACTTACCAATGATTAATAATTAGGGTTTCCCTCACTAATTAACTATTTACTTATAAAATCATTCCAATTATATTCAATTGGTTTCTTGGATAGTTCAGTGAACTACCCTTTTTTTAAATACATCATATGGATATAAGATCAACTATATTCCACTAATATCATATCTAAAAGAGTTTCCCAACAAAGTTTAAGTGAAATAAAATTCAAATAACATGAACCTAATCCTATTAGGGACACTCATTACATCATTTCCTTAAAAAATATAATCCACGGGACCCAACATTTATATGATCCAACCTCATCGGATGATCAAGGACTTTATAGGTATTGAATTTTGAAAGAGTATGACAATTTATGTTTTACAGGGGATTTTATCTCACCCTATTTTCTATTTTTCTTCCTTTTATGTATTCATGAATCTAGTTATATATTTTTTCTAAAGATTACCTCCACCAAACAAATATGTTCAAACCATATTTATGTAAAACATTTTATACATGTCTTATGTTCATTAATGAAACAAACTTAAAATTAGACAATGGCCACACATATCAAAATTTATATTGTTCATAATGTACATGAAAGACTTTTGATTTATAATTTATAATTATATAAAATGTATAATTTCCTTATGTTTAATTCTATATCTGCTGATAATAAAACCTCACTTTTCTTAACAAAGCATGAGCCTCCAAGTCAGTAAGCAGTCTAACTAAATGTCCCACTACCGGGTGATAAATTACACTAGATATATCATAATTATATTATAATTATAAAATCTAATATATATAAATAAAATTAATTTTCTTAATTAAATATAATAACTCAATACCAGCCAAACTAAAGGTATAAAAATACTGAATCCATTATCATACGTTCCATGTAACTCCATAGATGCGTGTATGATAAATTAGAAGTAGTTTAATAACATTAAAATAAATCATACCCCAAATTTTAAGAATACAACAAATATATATATATATGAATTAATCATAAGACTAAAAAATAAATTTACAATTCAAGAATTTAAACATTAAATAAATTTATTTAAACAATTTCTAAATAAAAAAAATAAAAACATTATAATTTAGATATACAGTGTGGACATACCATAATTTTAATAATCATAAACACTTGATATTAATTTCCAAATATGAATCCTTTTAAATTATTAATTATATGTATTTCACTTAAATATATGATATCAATTGAAATATGAACATTTTATATTTCTATTATTGTATGTAAATAAGATTATATAATTTAAATAAAACATAGTCATATAATTTATACTTTGTTAAAATCAATCACCAAGACTCATTTTGATGTGGTTTAAATAATTTCTTAACTACATCATTACTTTGAAAAAAATTAAAACAATAATTTTGATTGATTCCTACTAATAAATATTAAAAAAATATTTACTCATTATTTTTTAATTTAAAAAAAATTACACTAATAATTTCAATATAAAAAATTTATATCTAAATTATGAGTCATTACAAATGTAGTGTCCAGAACTCTAGTATCTCAGAGTCTGTGTTTTCATTATTACATTAGAATTAATATAAAGGGTAAAATCCCAAAGGGCTGATCAGTTTAATTATATTTGTGGATCAAATGAATACATGATACCATTTTAGATAGGGATATAAAATACAAATAATAGAAATGGTAAACATTGGGTATCCTTAAACTCATTCTAGGAATTCTTCTTCATATTTCCAGGAAGAAAAACAAAATAAGAGTGAGATAAAATTCTATATAAGAGTCTAGTAAAGCATAAGTTATTATGAATCAATAAGAATAATCATCATGGAAATGTAAATTACTAAAAATATATTCAATTTAAATAATTTTACTATTATGATAAGGTAATTGAAAATCAATATGACATCATAAAAAACTGAACACACATACCATTTAATCAATATTATCAGAATAAAATGCTGCTTAAGATTATATCATAATAAAGATATCATAAAAAATAAAAATAATATAAATTTATATAATTTTAATTCTTAATTATTAAATTCTATTATCTTAATATTCATAATACCTACACATTCAAGACCTTTCACAAGATAGTTTAAATACTATGGGTAAAAAACCATTTATGTTGTTCAACTAATTTGTCCCATGATATCTAATCATGCATCGATACACTATATAGTCATGGGACCCACCGATCAAATTAGATCCAAGTAATTCCTTACATATAAAATGATAAATTTAATTCATCAATCAATATGTCTTATAATTAAATATCTGTATTGAGTAAAGGATACATATTTATCATTATTTTCCTAGTTAATCGAATAAAATTAAAATTAAATAACTTATATTAAAATAGTGTATATTTTAGGTAAAAATCATATAAATGGTAAAATAATATTGATATTTATGAGAAATTTATTTTATAATGAAAATTGACCATAGAAAAGTGATTGTTACAAGATAAAGTTAACAATCACAAAACAAAGTGTGACTATAGAATAACATTTACCACTTGGTAATTTTAAATTCAAATAACCTTAGATTAAATAATTCAAATTGAAAAATAAAATAACACAAATTAATAATTACTCATGGTATCTAATGTTAATGATATGGTATATACACCATAAAAGAGAAATTACGTGCATAAAATTGAAATATGCCTCACTGAAGGGAAATTGATATGGAGTCCTTTACCACATGGTAATACTCATGTAAAATACCCTATGATGAAATAATTCAAATCGAAACAGAAAATAATATGATGTACGAATTAATCAAGATATTATATGTCAAAGGGGTAGTATATACACTATATAGAATAAATTAGGAGAATAACATTACAATAAAACATAATAGAGGGAAATTGAGAAAAAATTTCTTATAGGGATCATAATGATTAAATGAGAATAAATTAATGAATAGATTACATATATCAAATTTAAATCCAAATAAAATAAGTGGAAATAATAAATATGCAAATAAAATGTGATTAAACAAATAATCCTAGAATATCAAGCACAATGAAGATGTAATATAACATAATGAAAAGAAATTGAGTTGGGAAATTTATTACCAGTCGGTAACATTCACGTCAAATCCACAAGGGGGAAATGGTTCATATTTCAAAAAACAAAATTCCATGATAGTTTTGAAATTAATTATATAACATGTTAATAGTAATTTTTGCACACCTCATAAAATAATAAAGGCGTATAACATCAAAATACGACTCAATGAAAGGAGATCGAGACGAAGCTTCTTACATGTAGTCCGACTCATCACAAATGTTATTTATTTTCCTGAATAAAAAAAATAAGATAATTATTTAATTTCTTAATAAATATTTTCAATTGTTTAATTCCATTTATTTTACTTATTACCATTTTATATATGATTATCTAATCAATTAATTTTACATTGGATGTTTCATCAATATTTGGCTTATTTGTCAAAAATGAATTTCGTAGGTTGAATATGGTCAATGTTTTAATTATTTAAACATAAATAGAATAATAAATAGGAAATAATTACAATAATAAAACAGAAATTATACTTTTTGAATCCACTACTGAAATTTTGTTTTGATAAATTAAGTACATTATGATCATGAATGCGATAGATCGTGCATACGCATGAAGAATGTTTCCATTTTTCAATGATCATTATAGAAATGAGGTAAGTGATATTTTATCACTAGATAATGATAATAACATCTTAAATACCATATTATTTATTAAAAAATTATTATATATAATATCAATGTCCCATGATGATTAAAATGGAGTCACAACTCCCTGTGAAGGAAGCAGTCCACATATACATGAATGACGTTATCATCTTTCAGTTATTGAAATGGAACAATAGAAAATGATATATTATAATTTAAAAATGATAGATATGTCATTAATGTAATAATTATTTCATTTATATCACATTTAAAAATTAAATTTATACTTATCTCGATCCATATAAAGCATTTGTGAAAGAAAAATTACATCACTTTGTGTGGTGGTAGTCCACCTTACACACGAGTGACGTTATAATATTCTCTACGAAATGAAATGAAAAAATGTTAAAAATGATGTAATTAATAAAAATATATAAATATGATATATATATATATATATATATCATATATATACTTTATATATAAATCATTATATCCAATCGTGATAGGTGCTTATGGAAAACACGTCAGATCAATTCATGAGGCGGTAGTCCGCTATACACAAAGGTGGTGTTATCATTTCCCATTTGATTGAAGAAGTGATGAATACTGGTCATTCCATTAAAATAATAAAATATATGTAAATTTTTTTATACTGTTTTTTATATAATCATAAATGAATAATATTTTATGTTGGTGGAAGAATTAAAAAAAATAAATACATATAGTTAAAAAATTTAACTCTTGTATGACTACCTCTTTAAGATTAAACATAATGAATTACTAGAATTTATTTATAAGCCATAAATTCTTCTAGGACAAGGTTATGTAATTTTTTATGTTTTTTGGTAATGATTTGGGAGAACTAAAATGGTTTCAAGGTTAGAATAAGATAGGAGAGGCGATGGGCTTTAATAGTTGTAGTGAGTGGTACACTTATAATTTATTAAAACCAAAAGGTGTAACCATGTGTTTAAAATTAAAAAAGTGTTTAAAATCTATTACTATAAAGTTTTACAAATTATAATGCCTCAATATAGATAGAAAATATATTTTATATAAATATATAGGTAATTTTTGACACGTATCATTTTAGTTTAACCCAGTAGTAACTCCAATTTTTCCTTAACTGTGGAAAATAATTTTTACTATTTTTACTATTCATTGTGGTAAAAAATTAAGTATGAATTTATAAGATAATATACAATATTAAAATAAAAAAAATATGTAAAACTTTTTCTTCAAAATTAAATTTATATGTGGGAAAATTTGATATAAAATTAGTCTTACAGATACGACAAGAAGTGGGTTTTCAAAGAGAAAATCTTCAAAAGTTTATGAAGTTTTTATATCAAAATTAAATATGAAAATGATTGAAATGAACTAAATTAGATTAATTTCTATATAATTTTTTTAATTTTAATTTAAAATAAATTAAAATTATTACATAAATTTATTAATATTTCAAACAAAAAGATAGTTTTCAAATAAAAATTAGTATTTTTCAAAATTCAATGAAAAATAAAACATTTCAGAAAAATTTGGAAAATTCAACATAAGATAAATTTTAAATTATTATTTAAAAAATGAAGTTAATTTTTTCAAATAAATTTTATTTAAAAGGAAAAAATTAGTTTTAAATAATGTGCGCAAAGTGTTTCTAAACAAAATTTTAGGAGAAATAATGTTTTTCAGATAACATTTCTTTTTTATTATAAAAGAATCTTTTTTTAATAAATTAATAAATAATGTGTGTGTGTAAAATATAAATTTTTCATAATTTAGTTATTACTAATCGTACTTGCCAATTTGATATCTAGGTTATAATAGTCATGTTTAAATATCAGTTTATTAGAGTATCTTGTTTTGTCAATTCATACTATTGTGTGCATCATAAGCTATCAAAGTGATTGAATTTATTAAAAAATAAATTTTGATAAATTATTGGGTTGTCATATTCTATTATAAAAATGGTATTTTGGGAAACATACAATATCAAAAGTGGTGTCATATTTTAAATCACATGGTATTATATTCTACCCATATAAATAAATTTCATCCTCATAGTATAATCTTTCTTTCGATAATAAATATTTTGATATTTGAAAATACCTTTTTTGGATACCTAAATAATGAAAAGGGTGAATAAAAATCATATTTATAAGAGACAAAGTGATGTGTGAAGGTTATCTTCAAAAACACTGAACAAGAATCCAAATAGAATAACATAGTTGGGATATGAAAATTGGGACATTGAAGAACATTGTATTGTCTAAATAATGATGGTGAGTGACATAAATCATTGATCACAATAAAGTGAATGATTTTGTGAAAACACACAACAAAAAACATATAATTTTTTTAATGAAAAATTGCAATGATATTATTAGAAATAATTGTAATAGGATAATATTTTATTTCAAGATCATGTTCATAATGTTGATGTATTTTCATGAGAAGATATACACACTTGATTTAATTACATTCCTTAAGAAAAATATCACACTTTTTTTGTTCCATGAGAAATTTATACTTAATCAATTACTCTATAAAATCAAGATGAATTTTAAATGTTAGAATAACTAACTGATCCCAAGAATGACAAGTCATTCCATTGATAAATTGTTATCATTATTAAAAAATAAATATCACAATTTATACAATATTCTAAAATAATTTTATATTGAAGTAATACATTGATATCTAAAACCTCATAAAAATTAAAAATTAAACTATTTCATAAATTGATTACCTTACCACCCATATAAAATATTATGACCCAAAACATTAGAAATAACGTTAATAAAATTAGAAAATGAACTAATCATTAATCCCCAAAACCATATGAATTAGATCGTAATCATAACATACTAAGATTGTGAATAATTTCATCATGTATTATAGGAAAACATTTTAATTACATGAATTAACATAAAAACATATTGAAAAGAAATATTCTTTATTATTCCTAAAATATAATATAAATTGATGGATATACCCTTTAAATCCAAAATGGTGTAATCTCCATAAATGATAGTATATACCATTTTTTCAACAAATCAATAATCTATTCCGTGGTAGTTAATACTATCAATATAAAACATATTTCATACTAACATTATTATTAGGATATCAGTAACATATTAAGGGTTATCTTTCCCCCAATCATGTTTATTACAAGAAGTCCAACTTCCCACCGAATCATTTTTCATGGTCATCGGTACCATTTAACATGCACTTTTAAATCCGTAATGAAAATGTATTGTATTACCATAATTATAAATTTTAAAATTCCTATAATTGTGATATAATTGATAAAATTATCATATAAAATAATTCTTTAATCAAAACACATGAACATTCGTCATTCCCATTCATCTTTTTTAATTTCATATGCTTGACCAAGATCTGTTTGCTTATTTTTATGTATATTCCCTTAATTCTTAGGGAATTAATTTGTGTAGTTCCACATATACTTATAGTAGATTTATTTAATAATGGAATCATTTTTTCTATGTAATAATAGGATTGGTAGAATTTATATTGGTAGTTGTTGAAAACGTCCATTCCATTTAATCATGTACGATGGTGTTTCTATCCACAATTATCACATGTGGGAAAATACTTCGTTCCATTATTCCCTTAATCTATCTTGTTATATAATGTTATATTTTTATATTCCTTCCATTCGGATACATAATAAATAAATAATCAATTCTATATCTGTTTAGAACATGATACTTTTTCCTCATATGATTAGAATGTCTGGAAGAATAGTTCCATTCAAAATATTGGGATAATCCACCAAATAAATAATCATTATTACTCTTTGTATTATGTGCATTGATGTGGTTTACATTACTTCTAATATTTTTCATTAATAAATTATGGAATACACTATATTATATCATAAAATTATGAAACATAATGTATAACCCCAAATCTAGTAAAATAGTTTAAAATTTTGAAAATTTTATGCATAACTAATCTCATAATCATAAACATGGTTTCATTAGGGTTATCTTTATTTAGAAATATTTGTATTGGTCTATAAAAAAAATATGAGTTATTCTAAGAATATCTTCCAAGTGTTTCTAACTAGGTGTGCAACAAGGCCCATTTTGATGCACTAAGTTATGATTAGTTCAAGCCCAATAAACAATTTTCCCTGTTATTACCCCTAAGAACCTCTATGTCCAAACCACATCCACATGTTGTATCCAAATATAGATGTATTGGTAGAGAATTTCACATAATCATCTCTTTATAAAAACAAATGGATGTTATTATATAGTTATCCTCTATGTCTATCATATGGTTATAATTCACAATCCATGTTTACCAAAATTTCATTCCAAAAGTTTCTACTAAACTTTGTTAGATGCCAACTTTAGTGGCCTTAACATCATTAACCCAGATTTTGTGTCAAATTTTTTTCATTGTCATAGATATAAAGGATTAAATCCCAAAGGAAAAAAAATCAAATTAGTAGTTTTAGAGATCCAAATATATATACGACTCACATTTCAAAGATGGATATAAAATAAAAATCAAATTAATGGAAAATATTTTACATCCTTGAACTAATTTCATGAAATTTTATTCATATTTAGAGGAAAGGAAAAACATGGGTGAATGAAAATTATTATTAAGGGATGGGTACAATAGGGAATGATATGGTTTCAAATCCTTAGAACGCGCTTCATGTGCTCAACCTCCGCACTCCTCTGCCGAACGTTGTGTTCTCTACAGACGTCTCGGCAGCCCGGTTGACAATGACTCTTTCATCTATAAAGGTGGCTGGCATGCATCCTCCTCTAATGTCGGCTTTTTCGTGCGTCCAGCCTATTCAGTATGTAGGTTTCAGGTTTCTGTCATTCAAAGATGTTCCCTTGGGAACTCGTTGGTCAGAAGGCTCCTATCGTCTTCTAGGTATTCCGACCGTTTCTCTTAAGCCGTGTTGCTCGGATTGGGTAGATGGTTGTTCGATAGATGACCTCTCACTAGATGAACTTAGAGAGGTGGTGGATTACCACGACTGGTCTGTGGTGGAAATATTTGGGTGGGGTTGGTCGTCAATCACATTTTTATGAGAATTCGTGGGATCTTGGGGGCTGGATCACAATGCAGCGGTTTCATCGATCTCCAGGTTTTTTTTGAAATCACCTTTTATTCAGGGAGGATTTCATAAAGGCTTGGTCTCGAGAATTTCAGGTGTGTGATTCGTGGAGGTTCTCTCTATCCTAGTGGTCCTAGGTGTTGGGGCGGAGCGGAGGTGTGTGGTTCCTCAAACACTCGAAATGAATGCAGAATGAAGAAACACAAGATTTACATGGTTCAGTCGGATGACCTATATCCATAGGATAAGGAGGCAACTTCTCTATTTCATTTTTCTCAGGTTCACGTTGGAGGATCAAAACACACACACACACACACACACACCACATATTAAAAACAAAGGGATTCAATACTTTTTAAATAGATGGAGGAAAACCATATTTATTTAGTTGTTGAAGGGTAGCTCATCTACCCTTAAGAAGTCCCCCCACCACTTGTTGCAGTCCACCGCATCGACTGTGAACCATTGAACGAAGCTTTTTCCGATATTTTATCCTCCACTAGAAAATGCCACCCCATATTGGGTGTGGCCCCCACCGATCTCCCCCTCATGACCAATTTGGGGTAGAAGTTTGACCTGCAGTCTCCTTGAAGGTTTCAAAAACATCATCAACAAATCGAACATGATTATTAATCTAGATGATGTGGAACTTCCACCATCTTTACTCAATCTGGTGAAAAATGTGGTCCCCATAAAATGATAAAACCCTTGGGACTCATTCCCAGTAAACATCACTGCATCCTCGCCTGATACTTCCAACACTCTACCTACTATGGAAATCTTGAACCCTTTTCCATCGAGCCTACATAATGATATCAAATTCTACCTCATCCTCGAAATGAATTTCACGTCAACCGGTTTATGAACTCCTCCATCGGGTGTCTTCAATTTCACCATCCTGACACCTCGAACCTCACATGCTAACCCATCACCAAGTCTCCCTGAGTCTGGCACCTGCTAAAAAGTATCAAATGTACCTCTCGTCGTACATATGTGTGACGAGCTCCCCGAATCTAGAACCCATCCATCTTCCATGGATTTTGAGCTCGCTCGTTATTCCTCTTTAGAAATCGGCATTCCTAAATCATGTGTCTATATGTTTTACAGTAATAACACTACACTTCTCCCCATTCAACTCTCCCATATGAGTTCATGCTTCCCAATGTCACACAAATTCAATCATCTGCTGATAAACCTGTGATGTTCACATCCTCCTCTTCAAATTTTTTCTTCCCAGAAATGTACCATTTGCACTCTCCCAAATCACTTTTATAGTGACCCTTTTTATCACACCAAAAACAGATAATTTCGCTATGATCAAACCCCCTAGATTTTGGCTACCATTCTTTGCCTCCCGACTATCAATGTCGGCTCCTCCGAAGTTGATCATTTCACATCACCATGATTTTCTCACTTGAATGCATCACAGGTCTTTGGAATGCCTCCGAATCTTTAAGTGATTCCATCACATTCTCTAGAGTGAATGTATCCTTCTCCATGAGAAATGTAGTCACAAGCCCGTAAAATGACTTGTTTGGGATGACAAAATAAAATGTGCTTTGTCTTCCTCTCTAACCTTCACACCGAGCCGCAATAACTATGTCAGGATCTTGTTGAATTCATTGATGTGATCCAATAAATTTTCCCCCTCATCCATCTGCAACTACTACAGTTTATTCTTTAAGAATAATGTTTTGGTCATCGAATTTTCCATATACCGCTACTCCAACTTCTTCCATATCTCCTTCGGTGAGGTCTCATCCAACACTGAGTATTTTACCTCATTCTCCCAACAAAGTCAAATTGTGCTGATGACCCACATCTTGAGCTCTTCCCAATCATCATCACTAGTTGTCTCAGGCTTTTCTCCAATCAACAGTCTGATCATTCCCTACCACACCAAAAGATCTTCCAACGGGCTTTGCCACAAGTCGAAATTATTTAGACCATAGAACTTCTCGATCTGAAATCTTGGTGGTGCTCCACCACTAGCAATCATCGTAATCGTAAAAATGTGACCACCACTTTCGATGTCACAAACTTTTAAAAACAACTGATATATTACTAATTTTGAAAAAAATAACGATACAGATGTGTTCAGAACGGTCGAAATAGTTGTAATGGACTCCTAGTTTTTCGAAATCAGACACCGATTGACCGAGATATGGTCAAAACACGTTCAACAGTCCAGATCACCCGCTGACGTGGTGCTGACGTGGCACGCCAGAGCTTCTGCAGGGAACTCACTGGAATTTTCTCCAGTGGCATGAATAGTGCCATCTTCTACGGTACGGGGTACTGTTCACCTGTGAGTTTAAACAACCTTTGACGAAGCCTACCATGCTCGTTTCAACACCGTTTTCATCACCACTTCCTCCATTGGAATCGTCTCATCGTTCTCTTCACGGATCTGGCCTCAGAAAAATTTTCTGACCACATTCAATTTTTCGGCCACCAGAAAAATCGTCGTCGCCTCACCAGTTCACTTCCATTTTCTCCGAATCGCCTTTGATACCACTGGTTGGGAGTAAAGAGGAGGTGCATGGTACCTCAAATACTCGAAACGGAAGCAGAAGAGAGCAACACAAGATTTACATGGTTTGGTTGGATGATTTATGTCCATGGGATAAAGATGCTGCTTCTCTATTTCATTTCTCTATGGTTCTTGTCGGAGGATCACAACACACACATCACATATTACAAACAAATGGATTCAATCCTGTTTAAATCGATGGAGGAAAACCATCATTATTTGGTTGTAAGAGGGTAACTCATCTACCCTTGAGAAGTCCTCCCACCGCCTGCTGTAGTCTGCCACGTCGGCTTCCAACCTTTGAACGAAGATGTTGCCGATAGTTTTTCCTCCGCTATAAAATGCGACCCCATATTGGGAGTATCCCCCACAATGGGAAGCTCACCCGGGTAAGGAATCAAGTTCAGCAGCAGTTTGGATTAGGCTTCCCGATCTCCTGCAGACTCCATGGAAATTCAATTTCTTTTTTTCGTCATTATCACCCTGGCCCTCAGTTGACGAAGGGGAGATAGTTGGGTGTTCTATTGTGGATTCCTATATAGGTGATCTAGTGAGTGTTTTCCCTTTGTATGCGAGTTCCTATTCTTCAGCCCAGGTATCTTCTGAGGATGAAGGGCAGCTTATGGTTTCTCTTGATCCTTGTGGTTCTCCACCGAATTCTTCTCTAGTGACGGGAGGTTCTTCTGGGGCGTTTCTCTTGATGAATCTCCTTACACATTGTGTGGTACTTCTTGTGTGGTTTAGGATGTTGTGTCGAGTTTATATTGTCCTTTTCAGCTGGTGGATCTTCAGTCAGAGACCGTTTTAGGCCTCCTGTGTTTTCTTTCGTGGTGCCTTTGGGTTAGCCAAATTCTTATGCTGATGAATTGGGTGAGATAGTTGTGTGTTGGCTATCTATAGAAAATGAAATACCATCTTTGGAGTCAGATATGGAATTATCTGTTGCTGACGCTAGGTCTATTCTTCAGAAACTTGACTCTCTTTGGCTAACCAATTTGAGTTTTTGGATTGTTGGGAAGGTGAGGGAGTGGTGTCCAAATGTCTCCAGAAGAATGGAAATCAGAAAGGGGTGACCACTCTAGCTGATGTGTGTCGGCTGACTCGGGCCAAGCTCAAGGAGGTTTCCAGTGCTTCATGGGCAATTTCTTAGTCAGGTGGTTCCATCAACTACAAATCCATGTATAACATTTATTAATGATATCTTATATAACATGGAATTCCAGGGGAATCAAGGCCTGGGCGAAATGTGTATTTCTATCTTCTAATGCTCGTAAATATAATATTTCCATGTTATCTATCTTTTAACCCAATATTAAAGAGGATAGGTTGGATAATTTCGTCAGATGTTCTGGTTTTTCGAATTGTATACATGGAGGTCCATGCAATTCTCATATCTGGATTCTTTAGAGAAACACTGTGTCTCTTGATTAGGTGGATGTTTCCCCACAACATATTACTATAATGGTGTGTTCTAGGGGAGATGATATTTAATTCTTCTTAATTTATGCTAGTTGTGACATCTTTCAAAGCTGTACTTTGTGGAAACATCTCTCAGGCTTCAATATAGGGTATTTGGCATGGTTTGTGGTGGGAGATTTCAACACCATTTCAGATGTATCTGAAAATAAGGGAGGGGATAGTTTTTCAATCAGAGAAATGAATGACTTTCAGGTCTTCATGGATCTCCCTGGTCTGATGATTTTGGGTTTTTCTTGCGACAGATTCACTTTGTATAACAATCAGAAGGGATTCAAGAGAATTTGGATAGACTTGACAGCTTTTTAGCTAACTTGCAATGTATTGACTCCCTTCCCCTTACATCTGTGTTACATTTAACTATGTCCTTGTCAGACCATTCTCCATTGGTTCTTTGTCTTAAGTGCGAATTTAGGGCCAATAATCACTTCTTCTTTTGTTCATTTTGGGCTCAGGAGGAGAGTTTCATTCAAACTTTTAGGGATTCTTGGATGAAATATGTGAATGGCCCTACATGGGTGGGACTTTTAGATCGACTGAAGCATCTAAAAAATATCTTCAAGAGTGGGATGGTAAAATAACTAGTTTATCTTCAAGCATTGAAGAAATTAAGTCATGTATTGAGAAGTTAGTAGATAAGATAAAAGATCCATGGGATGATGATTCTTTCATCCTTCTAGGTAAAAAATATGATATTATTACTAAAAAAATGATGGAAATTGAGAGAAACACTAGAGAGAGACCGTAGATCCAATAGCTTAGAGAGGGAGACCAAAACACTTCCTTCTTTTAGGCTTGTCTGAAATAAAAGAAAGTGTTTTGAAGAATGGACATTATACTCTCTGATGGAACTTACACTAATGATGTGAATATGGAAGGAAATATGGCTATGACTTATTTTGAAGACCTATTGTCTAATCCTCTTCATTCTGAGGTAAGGTGTGGTCTGGATGATTTTGTTATGGATGACTTCTTTCTTAATATTCCTCACCAGGTGGAAGACCTAGATAATGAGGAAATGGAGCAGATTCCAAGTGAGAAGGAAATTTGGAATGCCATTACCAGCTTGAGTCATGAATGTGCCCCTGGTCCGGACGACTTTCCTTGCTCATTCGATGTGGCGGCCTGGGATGGCATCAAATTCCGGGTGATTGAGGTGGTCTAAGATTTTTTTAAATGGGGTTCACTTTCTTGAGCATTGTGTACATCAGTAGTGGTCCTTATCCCCAATTTGAAAGATCTGGAGTCTCTCAACCAATATCGTCCGATTTTTCATTGCAAATTTTATTATAAATTATTGTCTAACATTTTGAATAAGAGATTAGGGCGGATACTTCTGAAACTTATATTTAAAAAGGAGCATGGTTTTATTCAAGGAAGGCGCATTCATGGAGCTTTTGGGATTGCAAATGAAATAGTGGAGGACATTAATATCACCACCTTTGGATCAAATGTGATGATCATGGTTGATATTTATAAAGCTTACGATCATATGGAATGTAGTTTCATTTTGAATGTGATGAGGAACCTTGGTTTTTGAGAAAGGACTTGGATTTACTTTTTAGGTTCTTTTCTTATCCTTGGTATACCATTTCCTTAATGGGGAATGGTTTTGGTATCTTCAAAACAGGTCACAGGCTCTAAAAAGGTGATCCTATGTCATCTAGCCTATTTAATATGGTGAAAGATGCACTGTGTAAAATAGATGAATTGCAGTATGAATGAAGGAGATATTTCTCTTTTTATAGATACAGTAGGGGCAGATATTTTGTCTCATCTCTTGTTTTCTAATGATATGATATTCATTATTAATGGGAAAAAAAATTCTATTAATGGATTCATTAATCTCATGGAGAAGTATCGGTCTTGGAGTGGACAATACATCAATCAAAAAAAAGTACTGTGTACATCTCAAAGAAATTTTCAAGTAGGATTTTTATAGAAATTTAAGAAAACTTATGGATCAAAAGATGTACTCTT
Organism: Viscum album; assembly: GCA_963277665.1. NCBI lineage: Eukaryota > Viridiplantae > Streptophyta > Magnoliopsida > Santalales > Viscaceae > Viscum > Viscum album. Next base: position 1,882,922,726 of record OY728161.1, read on the forward strand.
CCAATGAATTATTTGGGTGCCCCAATTTATGATGGCCAGATTAAGAAGGAATTTTCTAAGAATATTATTAGCAGAATTACCGAGCACATTTAAAACAGGAAAAATCATTTTTTATCTTTAGGATGGTAAATTACCCATGTTAATTCTATTCTAACTTCTATCCCCATGCACACTCTCTCAGTTATCATGGTGCCGAAGGATACCATCAATCAGATAGAAAAAGTAATGAAAACCTTCATTTGGTATGCAAATCAAGCAAGAAAATGTCATTGGGCCTCCTGTGGAAGGCTAGCTAGACCTATTGAATAGGAGGGGTATTGGTCTATGTAGTGTTTCAGAATACATGAAATGCAAGAAAGTGAGACTTTACTGGGATATTATTGAGGGTAATTCTTTTTGGCATAAATTCATGAAAGCCATGTATGGGATGGACTAGAAAGCATGGAATAACAGATCAGGCAGGAAATCTGGCCTTGAGAAGTGCATGTTGTCCCATCTGGACATTCTTATGGAGAAGATGTGGTGAGTGGTGGGATGTGGTAATTTCAGTTTTTGAAATGATAATTGGGTGGGTAATACACTGTTCTATTTGGGATGCCCAGTGATGGATTATACCTTTGATGAAGCCTTTAATTACCCAGATCTCATTAATTATTTTTTACGCAAGGAAAAGAAGTCAATTTTTAGGATCATCACCCTGACTGTCGATTAAGATAGATGTTTTCTTGCTGAATCTTTGACCAGACGTCCTCACAGTCGGGATTATTGTGTTTGGATACACGCATCGAATGGGTGGGATGATTAGGATTGTAGGATTTGGTCCAAGGAGATCCCTACGAAGCTGATCTTCTTAGTTTGGTGGGTATAAAATAACACAATACCTACAGATGATAACTTTCAAAAGAATGTCTTCCATCTTGTGTCGTGCTGCATGTGCTGCGAGGATCCTTGTAATGAAACAGTGTGGCATCTCTTCTTCAAAGGGGAATGGGCCTGTAAAAGATGGGACTACACCAGCCGATACATGGGTTTCTCAGTAGCTGGGGATTCATTGATAGACTTTCTACATGAATGGTTTAAAGGGGCACATCAAAATGGAAAGGAGAGTAAAAAGAATGGAATGGTTTCTACAATTGTCTACTAGGTTCTGTGGGAAGCCAGAAACAGAGTGCGATTTGGTGTCCGATGCTCATTCAGGTATATACAGGCTTGGGTAATGATTATGGTGTATGAATTGATTTCTATGATTCTTGTTGGATTTTGTTTTTCATTTCTCAAGGAGCTGCTTCTGCATCATGGGTTCAAATATGTGCAATTTTCTTATGGCCCACTTGGGCGTTGGGTTCATTGGGTCCCTCCATCCAACTGTTTCAAATTAAACGTTGATGGTTCCAGCATTATGAGGGTTATGTGGGGAATGGGGCTTGTTAGGGATGGAAGGGGATCAGTGATCTTTGCATTCAATGTTTTTTATGGGACAAGAAATTCAATAGTTATGGAGGCTTGGAAGTTACAAAATGGTCTATACCTGTGCAATTAGTATAGTATTACTATTTAAATTGTTAGTTATAACTCTAAGTGGCTAGTTGATATGATTTCAGAATGAAAAAGAAGTTTATGGGAATTGATTTATTTAATCAAGAAATGACGATTGTTCCTAGAACATGGCACTGAAGTTAAACATATGTGGAGGGAAGGGAATTTCACTATGGACTCACTGGCCAACAAGAGTAGTGCTAGTAATGAAATCATTAATTCTGACTAGATTGGATCTCTACCGTAGGACTGTAATTGTTTTATTTAGGGTGATTCACTTGGTTTGCATCATTTTAGACCTATTTAATGTGTTTTTGTACTTTTTCATCTACTTTATTTGGAAATTAAAAGTAAGTTTGGTAAAATGGAAGAAATCATGAATAAATAAGAATAATCATTATGTAAGGGTAAATAACTAAACACAAATTTCATTAAAAAAACATTACTATCAAGACAAGATATATAATAATCATAATGGAAAAGTAAATAACTAAACACATATTCTATTTAATCAATAATTTAAAAATTAAATGCATCTAAAGATAATATTATTTTGAATATATCATTGATAATAAATATAAATAAATCATCAATGATGTAAATACTTAATTATTAGACTATATCATATTATAAATCATGATACTTCCACTGTCATGTCATTTCACTTGATATTTTAATTACTACCGGTAAAAACCAATTTAATTTGTCCAACATAATTTTCTCATTATACCTAACAATGCATCTAAGGGCTGTATAATTTCGATTACCACTCATAACTATAGGTAAAAACAATTCCTACATATAAAATGACTGATTTAATGTATGAATCAATATTCTTTATAATTAAGTAATCATATTAAGAAAAGCATACATATTTGTTAATATTTCTCTAGTTAATAAAATAAAATTCCACTTAAACACCATAGGTAAAATTTTTATATGATTTAGGAAATAATAAAATTTATTATAAAAGATTATGGATATCTAATTGTCAATTAATTTAAAAAATGAATCACAATAATGTTATTTTTACAAGATAAAGATAATAATAAAAATAGAAAGTGATATTGTACAATAAATTTTACCACTTGTTAATTTTCAAGTGAAATCCATTTAGATAAAATATTTCAAATTGAATCATTAAATACCATGGATTTTTAACTAATCATAATATTACAAGTAAAATGGGTATTAATACAGCATATAAAATAAATTATGTTCCAAACATTACAATATAGATCAATGAAGGGAAATTGAGACAGAGTCCCTTACCCCATGGTAATGCTAAATTAAAATCAACTTGGATGAAATAATTTATATTAAAACATAAAATAAAATTAAGTATAAGTGAATCATGATATTTGATTCCAATGGGGTATTATACACTCCATATAAAATAAATTAGTCTCATAACATTATATAATCCACAATGAAGGGAAATTGTGAAAAAGTTCCTTATAATGATCCAAACATTAAAATGAGAATTATTCATGGAATATATTATTTATATAAAATTTAAATATAAATAAAACTATTGGAAATAAAACATAATGAAATAAAATTAATTACACACAAAATCATATAATATCAAATACAATAAAGAAGTAATATAACCCAATGAAAATAAATTGAGTTATGAAACCCAATAGCACTTCAACATTTTCAAGTAAAATACCATTGAATTAAATAATTCAAACTAAAATGTAATATATCTTTGAATAGATAAATTAATGATATACAATTTAAAATTGAATTTATATAAACCTCATAAAATAATATATGTTCATAATATCAAAATACACCTCAATGAAATTATACTGAGATGAAGTCACTTACATTGAATCTACCTTGTCACGTACATTACTTATCTTCCCGAATAATAAACTTATGTAAATTGTTTAATTTATTAATAATGTTGTTAAATTTTATTGTTTATTTTATTTTACATATTAAAAAATTATATATGACCTCTTATTCACTTAATTTTATGTTAGATGTTTCTACAATATTATACTTATGAAGTAAAAATGACTTTCGTATATTGACTACTGTAAAAATTGTCATTGTTCAGAAGTCAAAAGAATAATAATAATGAAATTTTTTTAGTATTTATTAATGTATTATAATTTTAAAACCAATCCTAAATGATCATTAAAAGAAATTAATTATTTTACAATCATTGAGGTGGTATGTCATACATACACACGAGAAATGTTTCCATTTTAGAATGATCATTATGGAAAGTTATTAAATAATATTTCAATTTTATAAATTGATAATAATATCATAAGAACAATTTTATTTATTTAAATATATTAATATATGTCATCTATGTTGTGTGTTTATGGAAAGAGAGTCACATCACATTGTGAATGCTGTATACCACACATTCACAAATGACTTTATCTTCTTCTAGTGAGTGAAAAGGTATGAAATGAAATGATATATTAGTTTTAATAATTTAAAATATTTAATTAATTTAATCATTATTTGATTTATATCATATGTAATTATTAACCTTATCCTTAACAACATCCATGTAAAGCGTTCTTGAAAGATGAATCACATCACTTCGTGAGGCTGTAGTACGCCGAACACATAGATTATGTTATCATCTCCCATATGAAATCTAAATATGATATAATTATTACAATGTAATAATTATGTTATAAATATCATACATATACATTATATGATTCATTATACCCATCCATGAGAGGGGTTAATGGAAAATTTGTCAAATCAGTTCGTGATGCGACATTCCACCTTACACATGAGCGACATTATCGTTTCCCATTTTAGGGAAGAGGATATGGATATAGGTAATTCCATTAAAATAGTAAAAAATAATTATATAGGAGATAATGGTGTTATTATATAGTGATAATTGAATAATATTTAATGGAGGTGGAAGAATAAAAAAACTAAAACACCTAGTTATGAATTTTACCTCTTACGAGACCACGTCTTTAAAATTATACCTAAAGTACTCATATGAAGGATTTATTACCAAAACAATGAATCTAGGATAAAGGGATTTAAGTTGGGATGTTATTTGGTTAGTTATTTTCAATAACTAAAATGTTTGATGATGTGAATAATATAGGATAGGGGTGGCCTTTTTATATGTGCAGTGAGTTGCACACTTATAAGAAAAAGGTGTACCAACGTTTTTCACATGACACAAGGATCCAAAACAAAGTATTATCAATAATTTGATATTAATAGGTTAAAAAAAGGTCATAAAATATATTTTATACATGTTTTAAGGTCATTTTGACCATTACCTTTTCAGTTTAAACCCATAGTAAACCCATTTTTACATTAACTACAACAAATAAGTTTTACTTATTTTACTACTAGTTATAGTAAAAAATTATGATAAACCTATTATACAATACAATTTATGATAATTAAAAATATTTAATCCATTTTTTAAATTATATTCACCAAATTAGAAAATTTTAACTTAAAATTAATCTCATTGACGCTATGAGAGGACGAGTTTTCAAAGAGAAATTGGTCAAACGTGTAAAATGTATTAATTTCAAAATTCAATATAAATTTTATTCCAATGAAATAAACTGGATTAATAGTTAGATGAATATAATAATTTTTATTTAAACCCATTTATAAATATAATTTAACTTTATTGATCATTTAAATGAAAAGAAAGCTTTTAATTAAAATTTTATATTTTCACTATTCATTGAAAGATAGAGCCTTTCAAAAAATCCTGAATATTAAACCTAAAATAAATTTTATATTCATATTTAAAAATTGATGTAATCCTTTTCCAATAATGTTTAAAAAATTGATAAAAATTAGTTTTCAATTATGTGTTAAAAGTGTGACTAAACAACATTTTAGAAATAATAATGTTTTTTTCAAAAAATATATTTTTTCTTCCTAATGATTCTTAGTTTTATTTGTAATAAATATAGAAAAATTTCATGTGTATAAAATATAAAATTTTCTCAATTTATTCCCTATTCACACCTTTTAATTAAACATCTAGGTTATAATGGTCATGTTTAAAAAATATTTTAATAGATTATCGCCATTCATTTATACCCAATGGTGCATACATCACAAGATATTAAAGAGATTGAAATTATTTAAAAATAAATATATCATAAAGTCTGGATGTTTTATATTATATTCTATGCTTGGTTTTTTTTGTATCTCATTTTCAATCAAACTTGATGTTCCAAATTTAAAATCATTAGGCGTTACACCATGTAGTTTGAAAATGGTAATTTTTAATATTGACTAATAATAATTGGTATATTTTTTTATTTAATTTATTAAAAAATTTAAATACCTAATTATTATTATTTTATAATTAATTAACAAAAAAACTTTATAAATAAATAAATATCCTATTATACCTTTTCCCATAATTTATAGAAAAATTATATAATATTTAATTCAATTAATAATTATATTTTAGGAAAAATCTTCTATTTTATATTTTCCCTTATAATTCATATTTTATGACATCTTTTGTGGACTAATCGTATTCGGTTCAGGGTGACCTACATAGGAATATGTCCGAACATCATATATAAATAAACTCAGCATACCTTTTAAGGTGATATTGGCGTAGGGGGGTTAATATAAAATTAAATAACTGATGTGTGACATTAAATAAATATGGAAGCCCATTATTTAGGAATATCTTCATATAGAGTTGATATAAATAAGACATGGTGGTGGATTTCATGAGATTAAGCCCTTAATATCTGAAAAAACATCTATCAAAATTAAAATTAAGTAAGATTAATCAAATGAAATATATTTTCCTAATATTAACCTATACTGGTAACCTTAGATTAATCCAAGAACTGTATATGGATAGTGAGTGAACTATGGAGACATTAAAGTATTAATCATTCCTCGCTTATGATAAGCACCATAACAAAGGTTTAAATTTGTGTGACATATTATTTTCAGGGAATGAACCCAAAATTATTTTTAGTAAAGTACGTAAGTATAATCATATACCTATTATAATCTATGATATCACAACAACACAATGGATAATAATATTTGAAGTCTCATACAGAATCATACAAGATGATTCACTCCTCTGTTTTTTGTATACGACATTAAAAAATTCATTTATAATATGGTTTTATGAATCAAATGGCATTGCTTCCTTTGATACCACTATGAAGTTTCATAAGATTGAATAAAACTTATTCTAGGTAATATATACAAATAGAATCTTCTAAATTTAGATTAACTAAGCAAGATATGTTAAAGCATTCAACAATTTTAAATCAATAAATAACGTGCATCAATTTTCAATGTAATGCAACAACCATATTCAAAATTTATCGTTAATTAAGATCATAAGAGTAAACCCAAAAAATCCCACCTCCAATATGTATCCAAATGTGGAAAAAAATAACTCATTGCATGAGAAACACTCTCTAACTCCCCACACCATGAATTCACCTCTAGCTATAAAGAAATAGTAAATTGAGAAATAAAGTTAATGGGAGTATAAATGTGACTTGAACTACACCATCTAGATGGGGGTATCCTCTTTTTAGAGCCTCTCATGACACTCATGAGTTATCCATGTATTTTGCAAACATTTTTCAACCCTGGATAATTATAATTATCCCATGTGTTTCATTTAATGAAACATATATTATTTATGATATCTTATATATAAGATCCAAAAAATTGTTTTTAGTTATTATTTATTTCTGGAAATGAATTACTGCATTTCCAAATGAATGATACTTAAAGAATCATAGTGTGTCATATAAAATTACTTTCATGGGTAGCATGAACGAAATACTATATCATGCCATTATAATATTCCCATGTGAAATATTATGATATGTCCAAATTCATAATATAAATAATGTATTTGGGGAATATATCTTTCATATATAACATTATAGCATAAAAACCTGATTACTATACATGAACATTCATGCCACAAAACCATGGTACTTTATTCATTGCCATAAGATAGAACATGTTCCAAGGGTATCGCACATGAATACATGGTAATGATTTACAATTTATCATAGTTAAAATTATGTTATATCCTCAATTTTTCATTGTATCATATATTTACAGATTCTTAAGGCATGATCTTGATCTCCCTATGTAAGAACAAGTGTCAGGGTTATCACACATGAATACATGAGAATGATTTACCCTTCAACAGTAATAAAGAGTAAATGAATGTAAATAAGAACAAGGTGACTAATATAGATAACATCTGACTATATATCTGGCAGTAAACATATGAGAATTTGATATATTGTTAACAAGACAATAAATAACTAGAATATAACACTACAATACCCCCTATGTGCAGCTGGATATCTTCAAATTCGGTCTCATTCAAAACACCTTTTTTAAGCCTGTGGTCTACTCTAAATAACAAAAAAAATGTTCATACTTCTAAAAAAATCAAGTGTATATAAATACAGATACAAATAAATTTTTTTTGGTACGGTGTGATACAAATTCTTATAGGATATCTTCAAGAATCTATGTAACTTATTTTATGAAATAAACTCATCAAAATAGTTTGAAATATAATTTAAAAAATACTTTCATTTTTTAATAATAATGAAAAAAAATCAGGGTAGTGTTTTTATATTTAAAATAATCATTCATTAAAAAGGGAACAACCATAATATAAATAAATAAGGTCCCAAGATGTAAATCATATAAAAAGGTATAAGGTAAAACGAACATGAATTAAATATTATCATGAAGTAAGTCACATCATAAAAAATTGAAAAATTGGGTAATAATGTACAATTCTATTAATAAAATCAATGTAATACACATGGGATGAAAATTTCAAGTCTATATGGGGCATCCTATGAACCCACTAATAGAACCTCTAAGTAGAAAATGGTTTGAACCAACTAATATAGAACCTGACAAACCCTCATAACCTCACTGAGTGGAAACCACCTATTGAGATCTAACTCATTTCTAGGGGAATGATTTAGATCAAAATAATAGCTCATGTAACACTCATACTCAACTACCCACATTGTACTTTAATATCCCATGTAAATCCAAAAACTCAAAACATGATCCAATTTATTATTCCCATATCATACTAAATAATTTCATAATTCAATAAATTTACTAGATCAATGTCAACGTTAAAGATAAAAAATATCACATAATCAATAATAATAAAAAAAGTGAATACATCCTTCCATGAACTACCAAATAAAGTAAAATTCATATAAAACCATTTATGGAAAACCAAAAACAACACAAGAATCAGTTATTAATTCATTTGAGCCAAAAAAAATCTTCATCAACATTTCTTCAAACACTTCTCTAGCATAAAATATAACTTTAGGTATCCAATACTGTATAACTAAAGAAATACAATTTTTTTAATTAAACATTATGAAAAAATTTATTTATAGAATTAATTTTAATAAAAAGGTGCCTCTAAGTAATTATATCAAAACTCTTGTGGGTATTAATCACAAATATAAAAATGTAACATGTAGAATCAATTTAAAAAAACATTATTCCATGCTCATGAATCACAATAAAATGAAAAAAAATTCATCAATGTTATATTATATATGTTATGACATGATAATGAATTGTTTTAAAAATTCCATGAACAATGAGTATGATAAATAAAATGGATTACATAGTGATACCTCTCTGGATATCGAGATAGCCATGTCACCTTTAATAATCAATGCTGAATTAGGGCTATAAATGATACTCATATTATTTTAGGAACAAAATACACATAAAAATTTAAGGTTTTTACTTGATATAGCAAAATAGTTCCATGAACCATTGGTTAAGAAATTTGTGTGAAGTATAAGAAAAATCGAGTGAGGGTAGATAAATTATAGAGGCGCATACATAAGCATCAGTCATGATCATGAAATTTCCTTCAGAGAATATCTTGGTAGAGATGGGAGGATCTTCTCCCCTTTGGGTGTTCAACCAAGAGTGAAAAAATGGGATGGATTATCCCCCCTTTTCAATTTCCACTCAAAAATATTAATTATATAAAATTAATAATACTACAAAATTACCTTTTCTCTAACTTCCATCCATTAATATATTTACTTCAAACAACAATTATGAAATCACACAATCATATACAAATTCATATTACACACTTAATATATTTAAATAATAATAATAATAATAATAATAATAATATTTATAAAAATAAAAATAATAAAAATAATAAAACCAATATTTAATTTATATATATTTCCTAAAAAGATAAAATTAATTTTAAATACTCCTTCCATAAATTATATAACCATAACATATTTTCAATAAAATCCTTATAATATCAAATATATTGATTATGAAGACTCTAGGGATGTTAAAACATATTAAAATGGTTTTTGTTCAACAAAAAAAATAACATTTTAATAAATAGTTTCCAAACCATGCACAAACTATATCATAAAAAATCACTACATAGCATGGTAACTCTGCACAATTTTTTAACCATGCAGATATTGTTCATTTTCTAAAACATCCAAACTTTGCAAAAAATAATTCTTTCATTCCAAATAAAATTATTATCATAAAATAATCCCAAAATAGAAAAATTATTTTGTTATATGTTACAATATAGATAATGAATTATTAATTGTTTTGTAATTAATATGAGGAAATAATAAATCCTAACTTTTATTTGGGTTTGGTCATGATGTAATGGTATTAGAAGAGACATAACATGAAAATTTGTTGCGGACTACCGAAATAGTAAATTTAATAACCTCGTTTACCATAATAAACAAATTTGATGGCTTATTAATTCACCTTTTGAGGTTGTGTGAAACCATATAAACAATTAGAGTCTATTTAATGATTCAAATGACAATTGTAGTCTCTTTATTAGACCCCCTTATATTTAAAATGTATACATCTTCCTTGTATTCTATTGAATACTCCTCTTATTATAAAAAGCAAGGAATATTGGTGAATTCTTTATTCGATTGTGAAAAATAAATGGTGGTGTTTGGAGTTTTCTTGTTATACTTATCTTGGAGAGTTTCCTAGTTTTCATTATCTAAGTAATTATCCAATATTTTTATCTATCCTTATTCTACACTTTTCCTTTTGTAGTGACTAACATAAAATGGATATAAAGAATATCCAACCAATATTTTTTTAATTATCGTTATAGGTGGATATCAATGGAGGCATGTATTAGAAAATTCAAGATTGAACTAATTATTCTTACCCATTTTAAAAGTTTATTTTTATCATGTTTTTTATTTTTGATTAACATCAACTGGTTTTATTATCTTTTATATTAATTAATTATTTTTATCATAACTTCAACACTACAGTGTAATCAAAAAAACGTTAAAGGATTATCTAATTCTGTGGAACTCTCATGCACGATCTTATAGTGAAGTGTGTATCTTTAATCATGAGATATATTATTTAGGTAAAGTGGTAAATTTCTTAAATATGTCTAGAAATGTAGTTATATAATAGGCTCATATGGATATTACATTAGATGTGTTCTCAAGATGAATATGATCTCTCCACTAGAGTGGTATTATAACAACATTTTATTAATGAAAAAAATTTATACTAAATGTCATAATATTTTATTTTTTTACAATATATTCACTTTTTTTAAAATATATTTAAGATTAACAAGAAACATTTATGGAAATTTTGATGATTTGATTACTCTGATTATGGGTAATTTCATGTAGTGGGTTTTGGATCAGCCCCTATGTGAAATATCACATGCCACGTACTCTAGCCCATTTGACCCTCTACAAATGATATAAATTAGAATATTTATAAAATTAATGTAGGGACATAGAATTTTTCTATATAATGTTATTAAACTCATTATCATTTTTTGATATGTAATAGTAAAATATATTAAGTAATTAATATACATATGATGTATTGAGTCTGTATATGATATATTATCAAGAATTAAACTGAATATAATCATTTATAGAATTTATGTAATTTATATGTAATTTTAATATAAATACTAAATATAAAATGCACCACTAAATATCTAAGTGGTAGACACATCAAATAGAATTCTCATTCATCAATTCCATGATCAATCAAATTAATGGGTTATGATTAACCATGTATATATTATATTCCATTACCTTATTTCAGGTACTTCATGAACCTATTTTGATAAAAAATTGGAATGGTCTTATATTGGGAAGTTACAAAAGAAATTTGGAAATTTTTGGAAGCCCAAGGGGATGTTAAAAGCCGGTTCATGGCTATGGAAAAAAATTTGGTTTGGACTAATAAACAGTGCTGCTAAGGATGATCAACTATAAGGGGGAACATAGTTTTTCTAAATCACATGGAAAACCCTCCAAACTGTACACCCTTTTATAGTGAGGGTTTCATAGTTTGTGTATGGTTAAAGTAACCATGCGGTTAAACTATGATCCACCTCCAGAGGACCAGTAGTGGTACACAACTTTTGTGCACTGTTACTCCTAACCATGTGGCCTCTCCAACAAACTATCTGAATGTTTTTTAATTACCTCGTATTTTTAATTAAAAATCCTAGTATCCATGTTTATGATCTTAAAAATCCCCATCTAACCATAACACAATTCCATGTTCGTTGAAATCTCCCTAGATGTAATTTTTACTCTTCCATGATCTTTTTATAATGGATAAATCACATTGTTTTATCATTAGATCAATTTCCAAGAAGTGAATATCATATCACGTAGTTTCCTTCAATTCCATTTTATATCATATTCATAGTGTGTTAGAAAATCTTATTATTTATGTATATAATTAATATTTTGATGAATCTTTACTCTAGGATTATTTCCCTTATCTACCACAACTCCATTCTTTGTTAGAAGATCCCACTGTGGGTGTTGTCTTAATTTCATCCTCCTGATTAAAGGTATTTGTTCCCATATTATTTTTCCAAAAAATTGAATCCTTAAATATCTTGATTGTTTGAAAATGAGTTGTAATTAATCTTCAAACCCTTAATTGAAGTAATTACATTTTTGATTAAAAATTCCTTTGAAATTTTGAAAAACTGTAATTTCAATGAAATTGAATCAATGGATGAATTTATGAAGGAAAAATGATTTTAGAAATCGATCTGATTTATTTATTTGAGAAATTTAAATTATTGATTTTATATTCTTTATAAATTGTATTGAATTGGGAGATGATTTTAAAATATAAGAATTTATAAAAATCTATGATTTAGTTTGGAATTGAAGTTGTCCTGTTGAATTTTTTTTGAGGAATAGTATTTTGAATTTATTTGAAATGAATTTATTTCTTGAAAAGATATTGATTGATTTTTTGACGCATGTGTTTTCTTGGGTAGTTAGTGGTAATTTTTGTAAAATTTGTGCTAGGGATATTATTCCCTTGATAATGGATTGATAATTACAACAATAACTAAAGATTTCTCAGTATTAATTCCCATAACAAGCTCCCCTATTAGGGTGTAGATTGATTTTCCATAAATGAATAAAATTATAAGATTTTTATGGGAGTTTTAAAACCTATATAGATATATGTTTATGATTTATAAGTTTGAGGATCCTATTAGAATAATCTCGCATAATATAGGAATTATTATATGCTTCTATGATATGTTTTTATTTGATGGTTACATGCAACAGATTATGAAATTTTTTATTTATAGTTAATAACTTATTTACATGTTTTATATAAAATCTTTTAAGGCTATTTTGACAGATATTCCATATTTATGAATTGACATAATTTTTTATTGAAAATTTATAAATTCTATGCCCAATCTTGTTCTGTTAATATTAAAATCATATGTGGTTTAATTTTATTTTTCAATTCATTATGGAAATATTTTTTAGAACCTACCAATCTATTTAAATTACAACCATCATTTGAAATTGATATTTTGTAGATTATCCTTTATCAGGTCCATGAAAATGGAAATAACCACTTAGAGGAGGGGGATGTTCCTTATCCTTGGGACCCATAGTGGTGGAGGTGACTTGTAGATATGTGTTCCCTCTGTTACAAAGTATGACTGATATTTTATCATGATAGTTGTTTTGTCGCAGAATAATATACTATTTAAGCCTGTTTTTCCTATTTGATTATGGTAATTTCTCCTTGATGATTGATGAGAATACTAACCTGTATCCTTTTTATTCTGTTGTTTTGTGTAAAAAATCATTACCATGGGATTTATATATGATTTATGGAATTAGTAAACAATATATGGGGATCATGAACTCCCTTCATGCCTTTTAAAAACTGGCATGAGTGTTAGTGTTATTGTTTATCTGAGATGGTTTTTGAAAAAGAAGTATTATAGGTGGGGTTGTGTATATTTGATTGATGTTGGTATGCAGTTTTGGTTTTCCTAATGATAGTTGGTAGAATTTCTGGTACTTATGAGTCGGTTATGAGTTAGTAACATACCACATATCATCATAATGATTCTTAAGTCATCATGGGTGTTTGGGAAAATAATTTCTAAGGTATGTTTTGATCATATTATAGTATTTTTCATTCCTTTTATTTTAGTTTTTTTCATATCCTAATAAAGAATTTTCCATGATGGAATAAACTATTCCTGGATCTGTGTACCCTTGTTATTGTTTAAGTATTGTCTCTGGATGTCTTGCTGAATCATGCCTTGAATAATAAATATAAACATGATATTGGAGAAAGCTGATAGTGAACCACAATTATTGAATCCTTCAGTGTACTAAAATATTTTTAATATAGTGGTGTGTGTTTTCCAAGCTTAGGAACAAGGTAATTCACATATTCTTATATAGGCTCCCATAGTGAAACCTCAAAGGGTTGAATCTCAAAATATTTCCAAAGAGGTTATTCACTAGAATCCACTAGATTTATAAGGATGTAATAACCCTCAAGAGGATAAATATTGGTTAAAAAATAAAGATATTTTTCTGAGTTATTGGAAATATTTAATTCAACAAAATAAAATTGTGCTACCTTCAATCTTGAGGGACCTTGAATGAGATGATTGGATTTGATGGCGACGACACAGAAGCATGATGGGTTGGAGTGGAAAGACTTTAGATTTGTTTTTAATAATTACTTCAATCATTAATATATGGTCTTAGTAAATCCAATTGTGTTTATCATCATATACCAGGGGGAGATGACTAAGACATAGTATGTGGACTATTTTATTGAGTTTTTTAGTTTTCTTATAAGGTGGTGAAGAATGAGAGACTGATGGCTTGCTATTTTTAGATAGCTATTTGTTCTAACATCTAATATTAATACATCATGTGGAATATAACATTTTACACTATTGTGCTAGATAAAGTGTTCATGGAAGACCATGACATGTAATCTAGGTCAGGGTTCACGTGAATTCCCTTTTTTCTCAGTGATAGTTTTGTGACATCCATTTAATAATGGAGAAACACGGAGGAGTATCATGGTCGATCTTGATGGAAGGCATGGATCATCAACACTAAAAAAAATACTACAGTGTTATTGGATGATTCAAGAATAAAGAGGTCTCTACTACATGAATCTAGAGGGATGTTTCTTCACACAACAGAAGAGTATCCAGAGGAACCAAAATCATGTCACGAAATAGTGTGTGGTACCATCACTATAGTTTCATCTTTTGTGACTACATTATTTTATTTTGTCCCATCTCACATGTTTATATCAAATCATACTATAAATCAACTAAATCTTTTTATGGATCTTTTTTCTTATGCGTTTAATATTACTACACCCCTAGAAATGAAGATAGAATAGGGTCTCCATTTCTTATCTTGTTCTTTCTCTCTATCTTAAATTTATCTTACCTGGAGTTTTCTAGCTCTTGACATGAAACCTATATATTTCATTTTGGGGATGTATTGTATGATATCTTATAAGGATTGAATTGAATTCTACCTTAGTGGGGATATTTATGACACTTGATGGAGAGTTCCTTGTTTTCTTGGGAGAATTGGACCTGAGGTTGAGTAGATCCCAACCACGCATTCTAGAGATTGATAGTGTAATAACAGTTTTCAATTTTTTTATATAGAGTGGGAATTTCTAGGAAATTATCCCCCTATAGATGTCATTGTGTTTCCTAATGCGCTCCCCTATGATTTCTCAGGCATGCCACCAGTAAGAGTGGTAGAATTTTCTATTGATTTATTACCCGATACTAGTCCAATGCGTATTCATTCATACTATATGAAACCAAAATATTTGTAAGAGATATAGACTCATTTAAATAATTTTTAGAGAATTTTTTCATTATCATGAGTGTGTCACATATTCTAATTACTACACTCTTGGTAAATAAATATTATGGAACACTTCACCTTAGTGTATATTATTGAAAAATAATTCAAGTTACATTATATAACATGTATCTGTTTTCAAATGATTATGATTTTTGACCAATTGAAAGGTGAAATGTGGTTCTCAATGATTGAACTTCCATATGGTTGTCACCAAATGTTAATTAAACAACATGATGTTCATACAAATTCCTTCAAGAGTAGTTATGTCCATAATGAGTATCTTATTATTCCATTTTTAATATCCAATAATCCTTTAGATTTTATGTCTCTGGGGAATAGGACATTCCATTAGTAACATGATACATTTTTGGTGGTCTTTTCGGAGGACATCTAGATTTACTCAAAAAATAAGGAAGAAAATCTGCATTATTTGAGAAAAGTTTGGTAAATGTTGAGATATTAGAAACTTTAAGTGATGAATTATAGATTTAATTTTTTGATTCCGAAGGAGAAGTTATCATGAAACATGTTCCTAAATAATGGTATTTTATTCAATCCTGATAAGATGAAATCTCTTATGACATGAGAGAAACCATATGTGGTCTTTGGGACTCAATGATTCTTGGGCTGGGGGTGGGGTATAATTTCCAATTTGTGAAAGTTTTCTCAAAATTGGATTCCCTAATGGATTGTCCCACTTCAAAGGTAGTGAAGTTCATGTCGGATCTAAAATTTCAGAGTTTATTCAATGATCTAAAAAGTATATTTCCCTTTATGCTAGAGTTGACTTTTCTAGAGGATGGTTAGCGCTATGTTGTCTTTTTTGATCCATAGGTTCAAGTTTGGGATGCATCCTCATATTGGGTGATCACATGGTAGCCGATGGTTTTAGTATGACTGAAAATTATTTTTTATTTTATTATCAAATCACTTTTAAGGAGAAGTGAGAAACCCCAAGTCCATCAAATAGCCAAAAACAGCAAAAAGAACCCCAATATATTACTAGTCCTGCCTTTTCCCAGCATCTCAGCATTAAAAGGCTTCCACCAAAGCATGGGACTCGACAAACAGTCCCATGAAAATATGCACGAGCATGGTACCAATGGCCAAGCCATACCCTCTCAGCCTTCTGCTCCAAGTGACATGCAAAAGTGTCAGACTTGTACTCTAAACCTCATCTTAGGCAAGACCATAATACTTGCTGTAATTGAAACACCCAAAATCACCTTGGGACACACAAACTGAAGAAGAAATTCCTCATATCCAAACATATCAATAAAAAGAGAGCACCCCAGCATTAGTCAAATAATGTCAAAGCATCATCGTTTAAAAACAATTAGACTCTGCCTGATACCGTATCTCTAAACAACCTACAGGATATACCGGATACATGGGTATGAGGATCTCCCCTTATCATGACTTCAAGAGAATAGGTCAGTTTGTCCCAGGCTTGTATATACTCCTCAATTCGGATTATCCCCTCATTGAATCCCCCAACCAGGATCATGTCCTGTTTGTCGACCCAAATATATTGTTCCTCATTAAGATTTACTTCAATGTCCCGGCCCATCAACTTGGTCACTTCCTCTAATGGCACATAGAGAAATAACACCTTCTCTGTCACCTCCTCATCTGAACTTAAAATCAGCTGCAAGGGAAGTGCATATTGACTAGGTGGTTCCAATTGACACCTGACCTCACTGTCCAACTTCTCATCTATTTTTATTTTTGCTGACCGAGTCTTCCTGGGAGGTGGTAAGGACGAGTAATCCTTCCTACCCATCCTCCTCATATTTCTCATGTTTCCCCTTGGACTAGAATCCCGTACAGATAAACTCTTTATATTTATAATGGGTTCCTCCACCCCACTTCTAATAGAACAATCTGGATTAACATGGTCAATTTTTCCAACATCCATATTAAGACCATCGTTGTTCTTCAGGTCAGTCTCCTCTCCCTATACCACAACAGGTGCTTCATCACCCAACCTTACCTCCCTAAGACCTTCAAACCTATTGCCCAGGATGATTGGGGTCCGAATTGAGGAGCCCTCACCCCCTGGTATGTTGGAGGGACTTTCAAGGTCCTACTGTAACTGCTTGAACACATCCGTAACCTTCGAATTGCATTGGTGCATCAAGAATTCCTTCCCTGCGCTATAACCCATGCCAACCATTTGGTAATGATCCACTTCCTCGTTGCTGGTAGGTTTCTCCACACCCAGTCACGATAATATATCTTATCCACCACTATCATCCCCTCCTATCTACCTTTGTCATGTTCCAACCGCCTCACATGTTTCTGAAGTCTTTCTCGGAACACGTGCTGCCATCCTTGGTGGAACTGGGACCTCCCGATCAACCTTCAATTAATTTTTAAGTCCCCTATCCACCTTCGATGGATGCTCCCGAGAACAGACTTCCATGGAATGACCCAACCGACCACATGAAAAGCAAAAATCCGTAAAACTCTCATAAACCACACGCTTCTTGGATTTGTAATCCTCTTCAACCATGATCCAAACAAAATCAAATGGAACTCTAGACACATCAACCTCTGCACAGATTCACATATTAACAGGGTGAAAAACAAAATTTGTGTTTCAATCTGAACATGGGTACCTACTGATCATATTTCCTAGAATTATGATAACATAGGGATTATGGAGAGGTAACAGAAAATTAGGAAGACTAACCCAAGTTGCAACGGAGGGCGAGTCACGCTTCATGTGGAAATCAAACGACCAAAGGAAGAGAAAGAACTGAAGGCCATTATAGCAACAAAGATCCCTCGTCCAGATGCTGATGTGGTCCTCCTCTAATGAGAATCAGATCATGATGTGGTGATTGTCAGGTAATCCCACTGTCACCCTATCTTGCAAGTCCCATGCGTCAAAGACAAAGTGGTCAATGAAGTCGACTAAAGGTCTTATTTGTTTGAACCGCGCCACCAGTGTGAGCTTCAGAAGCGCGGAGGATTCCATAAACTCTTTTGTTGAAATATGAAGGTTCAAAAAACCATCAAGGAGATCTGGTACTTTAGGGCATATCGCTGCCTTCGGGAAACCATCGAGGAGCTCATGTACTTTAGGAAATATCGCTATCTATGATCTCAAACACGTAGCCATGATGCATTCTATCATGAGTTGAGGACATTAAATTTTCATATAAAGGATTATTAATTTATTCCGACCATACAATATTGAGTTATATCACCTCCAAAGATGAAATGAACCACCCACATAGGAGTTTTTTGGAGTACCTATATTCATTTAATTTTGATAGTTCTTATACCATCATATAAAAGGAATTTAAGTTCTGATGATTAGAGTAAGAAACCATTGTCCTAGTCCATGAAACAATAATCAGAATAGTTAAATCTAATGACTCTATTGGCATAGTAGTATTTGGGAGTCCGAGAGGATGTGAACAATGATGTTTCAATGAAAATGCATCTGAAATATGCTATTTATGAGATTATTATTTGGGATCAATTGGTTGATGTCAAATTGTATGGAATTTGGGACTCCCTATATGTTGGGGAGATCATCTCTGAGTATATGATCTTTTCAGAGTGTATCCTATGTTTTTGCACTAGGTATGTTGTGGATTTCCTCATGAGAATGGATATGATGGGGGGTTTCCATTAGTTCAAGTGGGTGGTTGAACGAAGAACCATGAAGATGTTCTATGATATGCACCGACAATTAGGGTTGTAATGCCCTGACCTATTGGCCACTATGCAGGTTCCCTAATCCAGTTCACTGCAAGAACTGAGGCATGGATCCTTCTATTCAATTGGTTTTAGACTGGTAGTGAGTGTCTAAGGTATAACTATGAGGAAAATATACTACCATATCATAGTGAAAAACAAGAGCAACTTAACCAAACATCATACACAATATTGAAAAAATAAGAAAAAATAAGTTGAAACTAAAACATGCTGTTATAAAACTAAAATTATATAAAGGAAGAAACATCCATGTTCTAAATACAACCATGATCACCCACTAGGATGCTCAGACATGAAAAATATACAACTAAAAATAAATACAACATGACTTACTTCCAGCTATGGTCCATAACACATACCCGGTCTCTAGTTCCATATGATATTTCTCTATCATGACTAGTCGACTATGTATGAGCATACCACTCAACCACGTAGTCTTGGGCCTTGGAATGATACATCATGTATCTTTTCTCAATATTAAAGCATACACAACGCTTATAGGAACACCAAGGTGAACATACAAAGGTGGGAAATAAATCTTATTAGGCCACCGCAAATATTTAACCTTTAAATTGCTTTCATAAGTGCATTCCCAGGAAATATGCTTAGCCAAGATGATGAATAATGTAAAAAAAACCTTTGATCCTTATGTTTGAGACCTCAATCAAACATACCTACTTCAGATAATGGAAAAATGTATCTAAGAATGTCTCAAGGACTATGCATCCCAAACAACCAACGGGCTTCGTATCCATAGAATCCATAACCAAACCTAAAAAAACATGGGACCCATCATACTATTGGACTATCATTTGGGGTACTAATATGTGTAATCACTTACCATATTCACATGTCCCAAAAATTATATAATACATGGTACCTCTACTCATCTGTCTCAAAATATGACACGAAAGTACTACTAATTTTAGACCATCTATCTAAAATATCCCTTATGATTCAATACAAAAAATCCCATATAATCAGTCGAAAACCATTACCATAAATCAAATTAATCATTAAAGAATCATTATTATAGCATCTAAACCATAGATGTCGAGTATTATTCCACTATCCATCTCATCTAGTATACCATCAAATCCCAAAATATCAGTTGGGCACATAAATAAAAAATTATACTATTTATGCCAAGAGCCACAATATGATACCTAATCCATATTTTGATTTCCAGGTTTGGAAGCTCAGTCCAACAACTATATATATATATATATATATATATAACATCGATGGTCCGAAATGAATCATTAAAGCATAAAACTAAAGAGAAGTAGCCTGAGTATAACATCCCTTTCACATGTCACGATATCATTTCTCATAGCCTCATTCTCATGCACTATCCATGAAGTATACTATCAATTTCAAGAGCCTTAATATGACACTGTATTAGTAGTATACTTCATATGCCTAAAACCTTAGTCCATCACCATACCACATATACGTGATGTCACATTAATTATAATTATTAATATAACATAATATGCCAATAAACTCAGTCCAACACTCAATCCATAAACAAACTATTGGTACTGATATGGACCATCAGGTCCAATAGTATCATCCTAGAATATCCAGAACCATACTTATGGATCATCTATCCAACACCCTCTACCATCACAAAGATTACTAAATAATAAATATCTCAAATGTGGAAACCCAGCCATAAAAACCCACATAGTGGGCATAATCTAAGTCAAAACCAAAATAACTACATATAACAAGGGCGGGATAAATATCCATCTCAACCATCAACATATCATCCCCATCATCTCATACATCATCTAAAGTCCCAAGGGAACACCCATAACAAAAATAATAAAGAAAACACAACTACACAAGGTTATCCTATCAATAGAGCATGAACTTGGCACTCTGGTGCCATTAATAAATAGATGCATCCATCCTGGTATCCTCAGAAGAAGAAATCATTTAGAGTAATCCATTCCTTATCTCTAGTAATAAACAAATTTTTGGGCCAAAACCCATTACAAAGTTTTTTTCAAGAGCCCCTCAATGGCCTCCAACCGATCCTCAATCAATGAAATGTTGAAAAGGTAATAGAAAAGCAAACCATTCCCCAAGGGTATTCTCAACAGCCAACCACAACATCCAATGATAACTTAATCCGAAACTATCCAACTAGAAAACACTCAAGAGTCCCTTTGACTCAACTCAACATTACAAGGACATTAAACCATAACCGCCATCCCATGATGTCATCCAAGCCCAACTACTCCAAGAACCTTGATCCTAAAATATATGGTCTAAACAAAAAGTACTCTAACCTCGAGAAAATGGTCCTGATACGTAATAGAAAACTAAGATCTCATAATATATACTACTTTTCCCCACCATCCAAGCTCCATATAAGGATCCACAAACAGCTCACTATGGAACACTTAGGACAGAGTAATCATTGAGCTTATGACCCTCACCCATGCATCCTAGATGACAACCCAACCCACTAGAGGAATTAGAACCCAAATCTCAATGAAATACTCACACTAAACCGTCATGGTCCAAACAACCTCTCTAGAAGTCATCTATAGGTTGAATAGATCCCACCATTGCAATGTATGTGAGAAAACACTCGAAATGGACTACTCGCAAGCCCAAATTTGACATTTTGGGTACAAAACACCAAAATCCTCAAATATTGAAAACGTACAAGGCATATAATTTGGGGTACATGACATGTACTATCAACTTTCCAGCTTTCCTTTTAATTTTACATGGATAGAGCATCATGGGTTCTACATGTGTACTACCACACGACATGTACCCAATGTACATGACATGTACTTTCCAAATATCATCTCCCTCTGTACATTTTCACATGGCTTGGCACAATCCCATGTATAAATACATGGAGTGAACAAAAATTAAATTATGTATACTTATGAAAATTTAATATTCCTTGAATTGTAAGAACAAATGGAATGTGTTCATTGAACCCCATGCTGTATAGGTGGGGTTTCCGAATGGGAAACCCCTGGAAACCTCCCGAAACCATCGTTTTCCACAAAATAAGCACAGATCGACCCCCATGGGTCATTAGTACCCATAATAATTCTTTGAAACATAAAAATAATAATTTATGGGGATTGGGGGAAAAAAATAAAAAATCGTCATACAACGTGGCATAGATGCCCAAGCTTCGGGTCCTAATCTGCTTTCAGAAACTACTGCACCTGAATCTGGTTACAATTTATTCTAGGGATGAGGGCTAGTGGAATATTCCAACCTCTTCCATCTCAATTATTCTATTTCACATAGAGAGGTCCCTCCCTCAAATTTCCATGCATGGAACCCCAAACAGTGAGGGGAGATGCTTTGTTGAATTCTAATTTATTTAATTAATTACCCTTTTAACAATCATCTCATGTCCTTGAACCTGAAAAATTTTTATTCCTCATCTAGAAAAAAGAACCCATTTTAATCTCAATAGCATAGTCTGAATCTCAATTTAACACTCCTTTAAAAAGATACCGCCAACAAAAAAAGACCAACTAATTTAATATCAAGTAAATTAACTATTAAATATTTTGAAAAAAATCTGAATGCCCCTCATGAGCACCCGAAATAAAAATCTAAATTTATTCTCAAATTTTATAATCCTGAAAACATTGGTCCTTATAACCTCCCCAATATAAAAATTTTCGTCCTTAAGAATCCCCAGGGGTCTTCCTACAACACATTGCAACTCACCGTGGTTTTCAACTCAAACTCATCTCATTATCTTCTACTCGAAGATACCAATTGAGTTTGTCTTCATTACACCGATCAGAGGGTGTACATCCCATAAAAGGCCAAGCCACATATTTTCACCATTAACAAACCACTATGATGGTGCCTAATATCACCTGTACAATCCAATACATCATGACAAAATTTAGAACTTTTTATTAAATTCAGGGTTCTCCCCACCATTGAAATATCCTTACAATTGTCTCCCTACCCTGAAATTTCCCACAACCCATTCCCAAACACAAAAAAAATGCACAACTAGACATGGCCATCTCACACACACAAGAGAAATAAAATAGAAGAGCTACTATTTACCATTACCAGTATCTAAGAACAACACCCATGGTATTCATCAATAATTAATTCATTATATGGGCCCCCTCCCATGGTACAATGATTGTGATCTCCCAACCAAAAAACATCACATACAGTGATCCATGAGAAAAACCTCCAAGGAACACCCTTATAAACCAAATGAACCATCAACATAACATGGAATAAAGCCAATACTCTCTTAGAATAATTAGGAACATGTCAAGATATTATGAATGATTATCTCAGAATCATGAGTATAATTATATTTCCATGACGAATAAAACCCCAAACTCTTCCATTCCAAATATCATAGTTTTATCCATAGACATCATGTCGCCATTCCCACAAGCCTCTCACCATAATCACAATGATTCTCCGCCCACTCACGACTACCTTCCCAACTCAAGCACATTAGACATAAAACCCTATAATGTTCAATATGAAAACTAAGTGATACAATACATCAGCAATGATCGTATATCCAAGATTCCACTATTTCACACCTATTACATACACTAGTGTAGGCAAAATTCAAAACACTATTTGAATCCAACAAGTCACATCTCATGGAAAACCAGCTCAAAAACCTAAACCATGTAAACTTGAGCACTTCCTATGCTCCCAATCCAACAAAAATCCATCTCGCTTAACTCACATACATAATAATTTCCTATTATAAGATCTTAAATGAACTTGTCCCTAAAAAACCAATAACAAAGAGGAATCACTAACACATAATGGCATAATCAAAAAAGCAAAAGGCACCCAACAAGCTGAATCCGCAATTCCGACTCCACCATTCGTGAGCCATTATCACATTTACAAAAACACCCATATATGGTCCACATACCCAAAGGAACACATAACTCGATCAAACCCTCTCATGGGCCACACTTGAAATTCAAATGGGACTAACTCCCGGATCTGTAGAGACATAAAAAATTCCACTATGATCTCCCAACAAGACCTACTGATCAAATCTCATGCCAAGTCACTAGGTCTAACAACCTAGGTCTACTCCAACTCATAGAACGCCACCACTCCTGGGGAATCAAATTATCACATCCCATATTCACATGACACCATTGAGACAAAACAACAATTTATAGCATCTCACATTATAAAGTCATTGTATACCAAACCACTCCCCACAGTTAGGGTGCCCGCCCTCTCTGAGAATTTTCACATCAGACTGCTTCTTGGTGGACCCAGATATTATACCAAACTAAGATAACAACCTAAAAGGGGTTCTAAAGATCATATAATTTCACCATAAAGAACCACTAGAGCCACTATACCAACCATGCATGAGAGACAGCCTTACACCCCCATCGATGTACACCTCAGCATGAATCCATCAAAACCTTCCATAATAATAAAATCCACAAAATCACACACAAGAAGGCATAAAACATGAGGATTATATGGGATTATTAGGATTAAATAGATGCCTCTTGCCCCTAGAATCCCTGATTCAAAACTAACTAACATGACTCATGCCAATGGGACAAGAGCATTGAATCCATCATAAAATATCAAATCCCAACATCATTTGTGTCTCTCGAAGTAAACATTATACACAACTATATCATCACAAATACAAAACATTAAACCCAGTCTTTAATAACCTATACTTCCTACCAAAATAGGTTTTTAGGACATACCAACCTGGTATCCATCACAAGTTCTGAAACATTCTTATATCTCCTGTATACCAAACCCCAAATAGTGTAATTATATGAATGTACCTCCTTTGATACCAATTTGTAATATACCATCTTGGTAGCCACTGAACTGGTGCCCCAATCAATTTATCCTAAAGGCCTCAGGTTCCCTCTTCATACACCAGAGTCAGCTAAAGAGTAGTGGGGATATAAGGTGGACTTGTGGGGATACTATAACCCCATATTAGAGTTCATAACTAGAAGTAAATAACCAAACATCAAACAAAAGAGAGAAAGTACAATAATATGTAAACTAAAAATAAAATATGCTATAATAAAATCAATATTTTTTAATGGTTTGAACAATAAATGTCATACAACCAACAATAATAATACACTAGGCTGATCAAAAATTTATTATAAATAATTGAAAATAAATTCAACATGACCTACTACAAAATCTAGATCATAACACATAACTGGTATCCAGTACCATGTCAATCTACTCCATCCCACTCAACCATGTGGTCTAGAGCCTCTACCTGATCAATAATGAATCCATGACCAACATGAAAGTAGATATAAGGTTTGTACATACATTGTGGTTAATGTATAGGGGGTGAGAAATAAATATCAGTAGGACACCCCCAACGGTGAACCTATAAAAAGCATCCATAAATGAATTTTCGGTAAATATAATCTGTTTAGAAGATATATAAATTAAAAAACAAATAAAAAAACCATCGATTCATAGGTATAATACCTCAATCAACCCTACATGCATCGTCCAATTATAGAATTTCATGGAGCACATCACAAGGACTATGCATCCCAAACAACCTATGGGGTCCATACCCATGGTAACTGCAACCAAAACAATAGAAATGGGGACCCATCCTATGATCATCCTATCATTTGGGGTACTGATATATTTCATCCCATTCCATTTCATCATGTCTCAAAAATCAGCTCATACTAGACACCTCAACACAACTATCCAAAAATATCACACAAAGGTACTATCAAGCCTATACCATCTTCTTAACATCTACCTCATGTATCAGTAGAAAAATACATAGGGAATTCGACCAATATATATTACCATAAGAAAAATCATTTTTCCTTATATAATCATTCCTAAATCTAAAATATGGATGCGGAGTGTCAGTCCACCATCCATTCCAGCTAGTATACCATCAAATCATAGAAGATCAGACTTTTCCATAAAAAAATAAACTATATATGTTTAGTGCCTTAGTGTGACATAAATTATGTTGTATACATTCCATTCTCAGAAACTATTTAAAATAAACAAATATTTATATATATAACATTTATAGGTCCTAGAGCATCCGTGTTGCTCAAACCCAAGGAGAAGGAGAATCAGTCCAACAACTGTTTCCACATGGCACACCATCATCCCACAGAGCCTCAGTCGAAACAGTATCCTTGAAGTATACTATCAGTTACTAGAGCCTAAATCTGACACCACCTCAATAGCATATTTCAAGTTCATGGAACATCGTTCTAGAACAATACCACCTACATGTGATGACATATTTTATTTACTCATGAATATAAAATTTCATCTTCAGAACCTTAGTCCATCATTGAACCCATATAAAAACTTCCAATACCAATACAAATCACCTAGTCCAACAGTATCAACCATGGATATTCTGAATCATACTTATGGATTATCTATCCAGCTCTCTCCACCATCACAAAACTTACCAAACAACTGGTTTCCAAAGCATGGAAGCCCAAATATAACAAAAATCACAGCATAGGCATAATCTGAGTCCTAATGTCAACAACAACATAAAAAAATTGATAGATAAATGTCCATCCCGATAATCAACATCTCTGCCCCATCGGCTCATATACCAACCCAAGTCCTAAGGGAACACCCATAACCAAACTACTAAAGAACATTTATACACTGAGTGTCCTCTTATCAATCGATCATGCACATGAACTTATGGTTCCCCACATACATAGAGGAGTCCCTCCCTAGATCGTAAGAACTAGAACTCAAGAGGAGGTACCCCCTCCCAAGCTATGGAAACAAACAAACTCTCAGTCCATAACCCATCACATTAAACATCATAATGTGCTTATCAATATCCTTCAACCAATCCTCAATCAACAACCTGGAAACAAGGAAATCGAAAAGTAACCAATTCCACATGGGTATTACCAATGTCCAACCACAACATTAAAAGATCAATTGATTAGAAACAATTCAACTAGGTCATCCTAAAGATATAATCAGAATCAACTCAACATCCCAATGATACTGAGGCATTACTTTTATCATACAATGACAACCAAACCCAATGGATCTAACCCCCATGATCCTCAAACATGGTTCTAAACATCAACTAATCTAACTGCAAGCAATAATTCTTAATATGTAAGGATAAACAAATATCATCAAATAGATAATACTCAATCCAACATTTTGATATCCATTTAAGGATCCTAAAACAACTCACCATGGAATAATCAAGCCATGCCAATCACAGAGCTCAAGACTCTCACCCAAGCCTTCTATATCAAAATCTAACTAATTGGAAGATTTTGAACCCAAATATAAAGGAAATTATGTTACTAAACTATCATGATGAAAACCATATCCATAAGACCTATATAAGCTGAATGGATCCCAATATTACGATCTATTTCGAGAAATACTCAACATGGACTACCCAAAAATCCAAAATATGACTTCTAGGGAACACACACTCAATAGATCCATCGTGGAAAAATAACATGGCATGTATTTTTGAGTATAATGAGAGTACTAAAAACTCTCCACCCAGCCGGTAACTTTTACGTAGACATAGGAAAATGTGTTTTTCTATGTTCTAATACATGGTGTGTAGCCAAAGTACATAGTGTGTAATTTCTAAATATCATTTTCCCATATACTGTTTCACAAGTGCAGACACATGAACATGGCCTCTACATTTTTTGTACTTATAAAAATTTTATCTTCCCCAAATAGGAGGAAATAATATAATGTGTTTTACAAACCACATGCTGTGTAGTTGGGATTTTCAAATGGTAAACCGATGTAGGCCTTATGAAACAACTGTTTCCCCTCCAATAAACACATATTCACCCCCATAGGATCCTTAGTAGTAATAAAAAATCTTTAAAAAATAAAATAAAATAATATATAGGGACTAGTGAATAATAAATAAAAATAGGCCTTCCTCATGGCAGAAACACTAATGCTTCATGTGCAAATCTTCTTCTAGAAAGCTATACACCTAGATCTGGTCCCGATCTATGCCAAGGCTGAAGTCCAGTGGAATCTCTCTCCCCCTTCTATGTCTATTCTTCTATCATGCGTAGAAAGGTTCTCCCCCCAATATTTCCATGCATGGATCCCCTAAATGAGGAGGGGGTGTTTTTTTAAATATTATTTTAATTAATTAATTAATTACCCTTTTAATAATCAACCGGAGCCCCGAAACACAAAGCATGTTTATGCCTCAGTGAGACAAAACCCATATTTTAGACTCAATAGAAAAGTATGAATCTTAATCTAATCATTCATTCAAAAGATACAACAACCCAAAACATCTGGAACATTTTAATATTTAATTAATTAAATATTATATATTCCCCCAAAACTACAACTTCATAAAGCTACAATAAACACTATTACTAGGGTTAAAACCCTATCTCAGGGCCAAAAGAGTGGTCAAAAAATTTATGTGAGACTGTATTATAGGGTAAATTGACCACATTACCTCTCATGAGAACCAAATAAAACATTTTTAAATTTATTCTCAAATTTAAATATCCAAAAAACACGGGAATCTACATAGGTGTCCATGTATGAGATAAGAAACCACTAAATTTTTGTCTCATTGGTATTCCTACTAATATGTCAAATCTGAGCACCAGATACCATCAGGTTTATTTAAACTGATTACAGTGAAAGAATGGATGCGGAATGAGATATCCATGGGATTTTTGGTTAGGCTACTGTATACCTCTTTATGGGAGAATGTGATATGTATTGTGATCAATAAACTGACTAAATCTGCACACTTTATTAACATTTTAGATATAAAAAAATTGTGGATTTGGGAAATCTATATGTGAAATTGATTGCCCATTTTCATGGAGTTACGTCAACTACAATCCCGGATAGGGTTGCACATTTTACTTAGTGCTTTTTGGATGGGCCTCTAGGAGATAATGGGATCCTAGGTATGTGTGATCATAAAATATCATCTATATAAATATTTACATAAAAATGAGCTATATCATTTCTTGAGGACATGTTACATGCCTACGTCATGGACTTTGGTGGAGCTTGGGATTTCCCTTGGGTACTGGTTGAGTATGACTAAAACAACTATTACAAGTCCACTATTACAATAAATAATTTCGAGGTATTATATAGACAAACTTTTAGATATCTCTTTGATAGATAGACGTTGGATAATGTACATTGGTTGGTCTCTGTTTCGATCAAGATATGACAACAACATTTCAATCGATTCAAAAGAGGATGGTGATAGAGAAAAGCTGATGTAAGTCTTATGTCAATCCTCATCTATGACCATTTTATTTTTCCATTGGTGAAAAGGTTATCATGATGATTTCACCTTGTTTGGTTCATTAATTTCATGGTAAATATAGAAAGATTTCACTGAGGCTTATCAGTTATTTTGATATTGTTGAGTAGAAGGGAAAGTTGATTACGATTGATTACTTTAAATATAGTGGACTTCGATCCCAATTGTTTCCATGTATTATGACTTAGAATGTTTATTTTATAACCTCATGAAGTACCAATATAAGAAGACATTTATGTGGAGAATTATTTATTGAGGAATGCTTAACCATTTAAAATTAATGATTATGAGAAAATCATTCTTCATGGGAAGGTGATGCCAATTTTCTATGTAATCTGGAAGCATGGTTCTTATTCACATGAGACATGAGAGCATGTGAATCTAATTAAGGGGTAGTGGCGTCATCTCTATGAAATTTTTATTTCTTCATAGGATTAATATGGATAGAATTTTTTTATGGTGGGGAGGTTTTAACATATAATTACCTTATAATAAGTACTTATTAGCCATTATTTTAATCCTCTATAGAATGGGTCTTTTATCGGGGTGCTTCAGGTGAAATTTCAAAAAATTTTGAAGCCCAAGGGTAAATGAATGGTTGGCACATGGTGGGGAAAACAGTTTGATTTCTCCTAGTAAATCATACATCCACCCATCCAAAATATAAACCCTAGGAGAGTGAGAGTTGCACAGTTGGTGAATTGTTAAAGTATCCATGTGGAAAAACCACAAATCCCATCTAGGGACTAGTAAATGTTCATGGAAAAGGTACAAGATTATTCCGAAAAACTTATTCTCTCCAGTAATCCACATGAACAATTTTTAATTTCCACAAATTTTTAGTTTCAAATTCCACACCCCCCATTTATGATGATAAACACCTCTATTCAATCATAACACGATTCTTAGTCCTTGAAGGATCTCAAGATCTTATTTTGAATCCTCCAACCTCTTTTCTTGGTAGATTGAACCACCAATGATCTCGTTGGATATCCTTCCAGTAATTGAATCTCTTATTGTGAGTTTTATTATAACATCCTTGTCTACCCACAATATAATTAGTTAGATCATCATGTGATTGATGGATATAATATCTATTTGGATGGATATTGATTCAAGTATTATTTCCCTGATTTCAAATGCCTTCATTCTTCAATGGTGGGTCCCACTATGGGCGTTGTGTGGATTTGATCCCTTAATTAAAAGTAAGTGGTTCCATTTGATTTTTTCTATAATTGAATCCATAAATTAATTGATATTTTTAAAAGAGTACTTTTTTGATTTGAAAACTATAAGTTGATATTACTATATATGTCTTTTGAAATGGAATGGAGTTTGAGAAAAAACTCCAATTTTTTTTGATATTCAAATTGTGGGACGGATTTTTGAAAGAGAGTGTGATTTTAGAAATCTATTAGATTGATTAATTTGAGAAATGGAAATTATTTAATATTAATATTGAGAAATTAGATTAAATTTATAGATTATTTTAAAATTCATGACTTGATAAAAACCTATGATATAGTTTCAAAATGAGAACGAAAATTTGAAAAATTAAAATTGGAAATTGTATTTGGAATTGATTTAAATTGAATGATTTTATCAAAAAATGTGATTGATTTCGTTCTTGATTCTTGAAGAACATGTTAGTCTAAAATGTTAGTGGTAATTTGGGAAAATAACTATTGGACTCAAAATCAATAAAAAATAGAGTGATGATTAAAAAACTCACTGAATGATGTTATTTAAGGCTGATTATAATGGTCTTCCCTACTCAGGTTCAGATTGATTTCCTATAATGAGCTACCCTATTAGGGTGTTTATGTGAGTGTGAACACCAATCTAGAGTTATATTGATGATTGAGCAGTGTGAAGATCATATTACTATAAAATAATGGATCACATAACATATTAAATGGTTTTATGATATGATTACATTTAAGGGTAACATGCCATTTATTATTAAGTATTTAATTCATGAAAAATGTTTTATATAATTTTTTTATATAAAATGTTCATTAAATCATTTCTTGACACGTATTCCATCTTTTTGGAATGAAAGCATTATTATTTTTGAAAATATATAAATTCCATTACATAAATTGTTATATTTAATTTTAAATAATATATGTTTTAATTATTATGGAATTTATTATGGAACACTTGATGAGATCCTACTAGGTAGTTTATCCCACACCCATCATTGTCTCTGATGTTTATAGATTATCTTTTACCATGTCCAAGAAAGGGTAACGTTCCAATTAGAGGAGATGAATGTTCTTTATCCATGGGAACAATACTGATTGAGTTGATTAGTGGAGATATGGTCCATCTATTACATGGGATATATAATCTTTTATATTGACTATTTTTTGTTCTCTTGATAATGTTACATTTTTCATTTATCTTATATAACTCTAGAACTTTCTCCTTGAGGTGTGTTGAGAATAATAAATTATATCTTTTTTATTTTTCTGTTTTGTAGAGAAAACCATTTTTTATTATTTATATATGATTCATGGTGCTAGTATCAAACATATAGGTATTGGTAATACCCTTCAGGCCATGTTAGATCCATCTCGGGCATCTATGTATTGTGGAATTTGGGCTTGAGTGTGGAAACATCAATAAACTATCTTATGTTTTTTGAAAAGGGTATTATTTATCATATTTTAAATTGTGTGTGATGCTTTAATTGGAAACCAAACTAGTTTGTAAGATAGAGGAATGGTGTTTATAATATTCAGAGTCTCACACATATATTATTATTTTATTTATAATATTAATATCTATAAAAAACAAACCAAATATCTAGAGGTATAGTGTCTTTAGAAGATTGTGTACATAATACAACAATATATAAATAAACTAATTTAACATTCATTCAATCTTGAAAAGGTACCCCTATTTTCCATTATTTTTTTATTATAGTAAAGGATACCTTGTGGTTGTACATAAAGAGATGAGTGATCTATAAATCCCAGTAAGGGAATAATCTGAGTAAAGCATGTTGGAGAAGCAGTAAAACTGAGTTAAGAGGCCTAGAATGATATCATAAAAAGAGGGATCCTAACCATGAAAAAATGGAATAATGGAAATAATACCATAATAGCTTCACATGAAAGATATGTGGGGACAAAATAAAATATTCCATCATAAAATAAGTTAATGATTACTTCCAATAACACATTACATAGTGTTCTACGCTAACTAAACATGCACTATACATGGTATCTCATGAGATAAAAACATTACCCAATTCATTGGATGGATGTATAATTGTATGAAAAAAATTACATCATAATATGCACATGAACCTGTGTTCCCCTTATATAAAATAAATCATATATAAATCATATCCATATTAAAAACTCTTGAGAAAAAAATGGGTAAAATAATCTTTTCACAAAGAATAACATATAGAAATATCATAAATATTCATAACAGAATAATGAATTAAAATGTTTTGGAGGCTCATAATAGAATAAATAACTATATATCAGAAAAAAGTGGTTTGTGTAAGGAAGATCCATATGAAATGAGTGAATAATTTTATATATAAACAAAACCAATTAAGCGATCATTTTATAAATGAGTAAGGAATCATAAAAAAATGTAAGTGAATAGTGTTTAATTTAATAACTAAAATGAGTAAAAATAGGTCTACCCAAAATAAATATTATTTTCATGAATTATAGTATGAATTATATGTTAATTGTTTTACACAATAGGTATAATTAATGAATAGAAAAACAATATTTAAATAGGTTTTTCTTAAGGAAATATATTGAATCGAGATTTAACTCCAAGTATAAACCTATAAAATAAAGTTAACATAAACTATATATATGTGATATACATATAAATAAATTTTAAAAGAAATTAATTAATTTTATAGATTTATAAATAGATTTATAGAGAGATAAATTATAACCAAATATAAAAGATAGTAGTTCGAAAGTTCACTTTTGTCAAGTGTAGACTCACATGGTATGTGCCTCTAATGTTCTGAATAACAAAATTAAGTTCATTAAATATATTATTTTGAACCATTTCATGTATACTAATATTTTAATTCCTTTTTATTTCAATTTTCATTCATTTTTGGTATATTTTTTTCTCTCATCATCCACTTGGTGTCATTCAGTTAAATTCATAAAAAATTCTTCGATATGTTGATCATGGTCAAAAGACATATAAAATAGTTTCATAACACATATAATTATTGAGTTAAAATGTATTTATCAATATATTTATACTATAGTTATATAGTTACATGTATTTTCAAAAATGGATTCAAAATATGAAAGATATTTTGGTATTCTTGTTTTTGGGTAGATAAAGTCCCTATAATAATTTAGTATTAATATAAATAATATAATTTCCAATTTATCAATCTAAAATATTTATAATTAATTAATATTTCATTAATTTATTATTTTAATTTATAAAATATTCCATGTTAGGTGGTGATGAAAAATAAAATACATGGTTTATGTAGGCCGTGAAAATATTATATCACATGATACTTTTTATTTTTTCAGAAAAATTTGAGGAATATAGATAATTCTTGATCAGTTAACATAATAACAATTAAGTATAAGAATGATACTAATTCCATTATATTAGTATGGGTAATATACATTTGGACTATGTAGAAGAACAAAATATAAATGAAAAAGTGTAATTTGAAGTCCTCTCCATGCTTTTTGGGACAACTACTTTATTAAGAAGATTTTTCCTTCAAAGGGTGACATTTGGATGAGAAAAAAACCAATATTACATCAACAATATTTTATTGAGTGGATTTTGAATATTTATTTCTATGATAGGAGGCTTATGTTTTGGGTATAAGTGTGGTTGTCAAGTGGACCTTTTATAAGTGTGACGGTAGGGGGGGTTTTGTATAAATATTACGTTAATAAAATAAAGATGTCAAGTTGAAGGAAATTGGAACCAAAATTGATAATTAAGTGACATGACATATCATTTGTTCGATAAATACCTATTTAACTCATTACATTTTAATTTTTTCTAATCATATCTCTTAATTTACCCACTTTACTATGTTTAACATTCACCGTATTGGAAAAATGTTAAATCAAGTAAATAAATTTTATGAAGAAAAATTAAATTTTATATATTAAATAATGCATATATATTAATTAAGAATATGAAATCTATTTTACTTGATTCAATTTCTGTAAGTGATAAAAATTAATTTCAATATTATAATTCATAATAAAAATCATATATAAAAAAATGTATTTTAAGCATAAAATAAATTTAATCTCATTCTATACTAATTAAAAATCATTAAATGGGTGTTAATTTAACATCTTACATTAATTATCACTAAATAGCAGTCAATTAATTATTAAATATTTATCATTTTTAGTTTTTTAGGAAACAATAAAAAATATATAGGAAAAAAATTCTTTAAAAAATTGGTTTTCTAAACATTAAATGATTTTATTCCTTGTTTTCCAAATCGATTAATTTTTTATTGAGAATTATTAAACCCATTTTTATTTATGAAATCCATTTAAAATTATTTTAAAAAAAATATGTAAAATCCATCACATTAATAATTACATGTTTATACCATCCGAACATCTACTTTAAAACCCCATCAATACCTATACATAATAAATTATGATAGGTTATGTAATGGTGGAAATTGTGGGTGGTCATCCAACTATGATGGATCTGATAGAGACTTCCCTAAGCCTTAAAATCTCCCATATATCATTCCAATCAATATATACTTATTGAAGTTCATCATCAGTTTGGTCTAAGGTAAACCCATGTGATGCCGCCTCAATTCATTGGTCAAACAAATTTCCATTATAAGAAATAATCCCACTACTTGGTGCCACTACATATCCATTATTCATGGATTTTAGAATGAGGTAACTTCTAATTATATTGGAAAATTCAGAAAATATATTATAATAGTCTAATTCTTACAATTTTATCTCAATAATATATTTTGGTTCATTTCAGTTTAGTGTTCCATGTAATACAAGCTATCAAAAAAATTATTTAAAGATAAATATATACTAAAATCATAGGTTTTTACATTATACACCCATCAAAATAATTTATACCAATAAATTCCACTACATAGATAAAAGTATGTGTGGGTAATTTAGTCTCAATACACCCTTAGGTTCCCACCTAACTTACTCAAATTTATGATTTCACCACAACACTTCAATTTGGTGGGTGGTATTATATTGTAGTACATTATCTCTTTATTCAATGACCTCCATTATTTTCTCATCATAGGAGTGATCATACTTAAAATATTCTACCTTTGTGTTTATTACATGTGTGTGATCATGTATTTATATCCCTTAAAAGGATATATGGAAAAAATCATGTACTTGAGACAAGTATAGTGGGGGTGCTAGTTGAAAGTCAAAAAATCAGATGTGATCATGAATATATAATGGGATAATTTTTTTGGGAGTTATAGTTTTTTATTCTTAAAATCCATGAATATCATTCATGGGCATAAATAAAGGAACAATTTTTCTCAAACTTCAATATTTAGGTCCCGTCAAGGATTTTCATTATATCTTTTTTTTCGACTATGTATCGTTCTGACATGTTGATGAATGAACTCAACCTTCTATAGAATTTATTTAACTAGTCATAGTCCCATTATATTATATTATCTAAATTCATCATATTAGGTTGTATTATTTCATTTTATTCATTAGGTAACTATAGAATTATCCATCTATATTCTTGTAGTGAAGATATTGTTGTATGAGAACTCAAATAGAGGATAATATCAATGCCATCCTTCCCTAATGTCCACATATAATAATATTAGTATGTACTCATGTTTCATGATAGTATATTAAGATTTATATCAATTTATGTTAAATAGGCATTTCTTATGTAAAACTCTATATTCAATGTATATTGAAAACATTTCCAAAACATTGTGCTGAACCTAAAACATTTATTAGATACACCATTCATCCTCATTACTTATCCACTGTATACGTTTGAAAATTTATCAAGTGAGAAGTCCTATCAAATAATATTGAATTGAGTATCCTTCTTGATATGGAAATATACTATCTATATATAATTATTTCCTTTGGTGGTCTTCATAATTATCGTGAACAAAATCAATAGTGATGTTTTCCCATTTCGATATAGGTATGTGTAATGGTTTCGTCTTCCGAATTCACATTTTCATTTCTACATTAACTTATTGGCATACTAAGTACTTAAATAAATATTTATAAATATCATTATTCATATTTTCCCACTAGTAGTTCTCTTATAGATGTATATATGTCTTTGTAATTCCTTGTTGGATTGATAATGGTATGCTATGTGTATCAGTTAATAGCTCTTTCTTTATCTCAGGATCAGATGGTACATGAGATAGTGTCCCAAATATCATAATTCCATCATCATCAATTTTGATATTTTATGGTTTTCCACGTCTTATAGAATCAAAATTATTTTATATCTCTATATCATCCATTTAATATTTCTTAATTTTCTCCAGAATGGAATGCTGAATGATTATTTGAGTAAACTAGAACATTGAACTTTCCTTTATAATTCTGATGTCAATCCTTTTCATTTTTAATAATATTATATCCTTCTAAATTATTGTCATAGATACAATTGTAGGATCATTTATACTTAGAGAATCTACTACTATATTCACATATTCAAGGATGGTAAGAGATTCAGAAATCATAATCATTGATCATATCTAACCATATTAATTAGTGTTTGTGGAGCACCATCTATGTAATTATATAAAAAATTCTCAATGACCAATATATGTTTTAAACATCAATCCATATAGATAAAGCCTCTAAATCATCAGTTCTAATAATAATTAATCCAAATCAATATCAATTGTTGGATAGTTTTCTCCTAATAATTCAATTATATCAAGGAAAAGGCTATCACTTTTTCACCATTATTAAGTACACAACCTAAATCCTACATTAAGACATCACTATAGATAAAAACTCCCTCCCCCCACATGGGTAGTGTCCCTAAAATTACTAGTATTAGAATCTTCATGACCTTCTTTAGTCTATCTTTATATTCATCAATCCATACAAGCTTTAATACTTTTTGAGTTAGCATTTTAGTGGGTTTTACATTCGAGAGAAGTTCTTCAAAAATTATCGACAACACCAAAAAAATATGTGGAATGTTAATATATCCATTTCTAATATAGGTATGGGATATCCTCTATCACCTCTTTCTCCAATGAATCCACATATATATATATATATACATATATATTCCATTTTTATGAAAACATTCACAATGAATGGTACATTCTCTATCCATAACACACATTTAGTGTACCTTGAATATAGTTTCTCCTTATTTAGCATTTTTTTCAAAATATTAAACTTATCCTAATATTTATTTATTCTTTTTTGAGTATATAAGAGTATAATATATAAAAACCATCCTAAATTTATCAAGGTAATATTTAAAGACATCATTCATCAGGTCTATGAATATTTCTTTATTGTTTTCATTTTTGAGTCTAAATGGCGTGACTAGGAACTTATAATGTTAATACCTTATATAGAGGGTTGTATTCATAATATCTTCCTTCCTTGCCATTAATTGATGATATCTGATTAATGATCCACCTTAGAGAAGTATTGATCCAAACATAGGTTCTCAGATAAATCATAAAACTACTTTAGGTGATAAAATTTTCTTTATCATGATATTGTTGAGTTCATGATAATCAATGTAGAGAAACATTTAACTATCCTTCTTCTTGATAAAGAGGTTTGGTGAACCCCATGGTGAATCAACTTGGTGTATGAAACCATTATTTATAATCTCTTGTAGTTGTTTCATCATATATTCATGTTTAATAGGGTTGATTCTATATGTACTCTTGGATATGGGTGGAGATCTAGGTATAATTTTAAATGATAATTCATACTCTCGATTAGAAGGAAGACTAATAAAGTCCTAAGAGAATATGTCTAAAAATTCCCTCACAAGGGGAATAACTTCAATAATAGTCCACTACCTTGTATCAATAAAATTAGAAATATATTCATGATCATAAGATAACAATATCAATGCTTTATGAGGATTTTTTAAAGAATAATCATTAACCTTGTTGCAATTATAAAGAGTTTAATGACGTTTTGGGATATGAAAAGTGAATTCCTTCCCCAAAAAGATGATTTTGGCACTATATAAATACAATAGAACCATAGAAAAAATAAAATTGAATTAAAAAACAATTATTATTAATTTTGTTGAGAGATTCACCCACAAGATGTAGGTTTGGTAGGAGTTATAGACTTGAGATGAAAAAATTACAGAACATTATGTTTTCACTGATAACTCAACATTAATGTCTCGATGTATTGTTTGAATATTTACACTAAAATCACAAGATATGAAATAATTTTTAGAACCATATTGATTTAGTAAATCAACCATTATTTGGTGAAAAACATGTATACCTATAATTACTTAATTTTCCTGACCCACCTTTGTAGTAGTGATAACCAAAGCCCACACTCTCACTCATGGGAGGGGATATTGTTACTGCTAATTATCCTCAATAACCCATAGTCTGATAAAATATTTTTTATATTCTCCATGTTATTTTATGTTGAAACATTGGACCATATGTTGAGGATTTATTGGATACTTTATTAGATCATATTATAAGTCTTCTACAACTCCCTTAAACATTCATTATCATAATGTACCACCTTTTCACAGATATGACATATCCATGGTCCCTTGAGTTAGTTTCTTGGATACTTTATCTCAAAGTTATGGAATGTAGATTGTTATATTTTTTCCCTTCAATATATTAATCCACTAATCATCCAAAAGTGAAATCTATTTTCCACTATTTATCTCCATCCCCTTGAGACCATTGAAAATCACTAATCTTTAGTTAAACATTAAGGTCACATTAGAATATTTCCTCATAGGTGTCAAAGTCTAAAATTTATACATATTTTTGAAGACTTATCATTAGATAACTTAATAAGAATTCAACCTTACTCTCAGGTTAAACAAAAAAGATATAGTCATAAATTTCACTTATTTGAAGTTTTCTTCATAAGACCAAGTAGATTCAACATCTATTTCCATGAGTCCAAGGACCTACCTCAATATTTTAATGCATGGAGTGCAAGGAAATATATTTTTTGAAAAATATTTTATTAAATTATTCCAAATCCATTGATTGGATGTCATATTTGGGTTTTTTGTTCTTGCTTAGTTTCCACCACTAATCAACTTCTCTATCTAAATGGTAATCACCCAATAGATATTTATCTTACATAGAGCATTAAAGGACAAAAAATATATTTTTAATGGAATTAATTTATTGTACTATAATTAGGGGATCATAATATCTAATAAAAGTAGGAGTCCATTTTCATATATTTTAATTAAATTAATCTTTTAATATATTAGGATAACATGGTGCCATACACGACTAATAATATTATTCATAACTTTGTTCAGTTGTATATGTACCACCATAAATTTAATGACTCCTTTTCCCATCATATTAGACATTTAATTTTATAAATAATTACATTGTCCATAATATAGGTTGTCATCATGATTCCTATTATTTCTATAAATTTACTAAAACAAATTTTTTAATGATGTGATTAATTAAATTAGTAAACATATAAAAATTAAAATTTTGAATTTAGAAGGAATAACTCATAAATGTCTTGTAAACCATAAGATATGATTTCCTAGGTTTTAATAGAGTTTTCCCAAAATAATTTTTTATTAGGTTATCTAATATTATAGTGATATATTACATTATAAAATTATATATTAAGATTATTAATAATGGTTCATATAGATCTTATGAATCAATAAATGTATATTACTCAAGATTGTCAAACTGGTATGAATTTACACACACATTTTTTGAATAATGTGAAGATCGTGTTAATAACCCATTGATCATTTTTAGGTTCATTGTCACTAGGTTCATATAATCTAGAACACATCCACTTATAATATCCAAGATGTGATTTAATTACTAAGAAACCACAAAATCGTTACTATATCAAAATTTTAGGATATTTTCCTATACTTAGATTGATCCCAAGGGTTCTCACAAATTATTTCATGTCATAATACCAAAAAATAACTATACCTAACTCTAATAGTAACTATAGTAGATTGAGTCTCATAAAAATATGATTAAATTATTTTAAACATTAAAATTTTAAAACACAGACCAAATATCTATAACACTAACTTATTTGGAATATTAAATTCATAAAACCTCAATATAAAAATACAATACTTAAAAATTATTTCAATATTCATAATTTACTTAAAAGTGTATCTTTTTCTTTTATTATTATAATGGACACCATTTGAACATACATAAAAAAAAGGTTGAGAAATAATGAACAATATGATAATAATTAGATAAAATCATGATAGAGAAGAAATAAATATGAGTAATGAGGAATAACGTGATATCTTTTAGATAAGAATCATAATCATGGAAATATGTAATAATGTACATAAAATATTATATATATGAGGACAATATAAAACATGAAATCATTATATATGGTAAAGCTTATTGGTAAGTCCTTATAACAAAGTGTTTAGGAATAACGTCCCACACACTATACATGGTATCTCATGAGATAAAAACAAAACTCAGTGAATTATAGGAATATATAATTCATTGAAAACCCATCTCCTAATAATATATATTTTTATATGTGTTACATATAAGGAAACGATAACATATATAAAGAATATGCATAAGAAAAAAACATGATAAGGAAATGGTTTACGTGATATTTTATAAAAGAATAATCATATAAAATATCCTAAATATTTCATAGATAATAATCAATTAAATAATATTTTATGTTCATAGCTGATTATAGAATCAATTGTGTTAAAAATATAGTTCATGTGAAAGAAATTCAAAAGAAATGAACTTATTAATAGATGGTTTATGAAATGAATAAAGAAGCATTAATGAATGTAAGATAATAGTTTTTTAAAAAAATGATTTAAAAGTGTTTTTAGTAAAATATTTTGTATTTATAAAATTACTAGGTGTGAGAATAATTTAATGCAACGAAACATGAGGGAGAATTAAGGGGTATAAAATTTTCATTTAAACAGGTTTGTTTTATTAAAGGATTGACAAAGAAACATGAAAAATAGGAATAAACCCTACAAATAAAGGGAAAATAAACTAGGTATATATGTAAGATATATATATATATATAAAAGAAATAAATATTATTAATATAGAGATAATGGGATGTATAAAGATATAATATACAACCAATATTAAAGTGGGTGGTTGAGAAGTTCCCATAACACAAGACTTGACCCACTTAGTTCATGTGTGTGACTTGTTTAGAAACTAAATCAAGTTTATTAAATATTTCCACAATATATATTATTTTTTAATGTACATTTATTATCATATTTCATTAATTTTTTTATATCTTTTTATATTGATGACAACAAG
This sequence comes from Viscum album, assembly GCA_963277665.1. Taxonomy (NCBI): domain Eukaryota; kingdom Viridiplantae; phylum Streptophyta; class Magnoliopsida; order Santalales; family Viscaceae; genus Viscum; species Viscum album. Next base: position 1,882,965,132 of record OY728161.1, read on the forward strand.
GGTATGATCAGTTAATTTCTTCCAAATTGCTTCGGTACAATGATCATAGAAAAAGGAGTTATAATATCATTTTATAATATATTTAACTATTAAATTATAAACTATTTAAATTTTTTATTATACATAAATTTTATATTTATAAATAATTTACAAAATATATTTCTTAATATTTAAAGTTTTCTTGATATGCTCTTTTTTGGGTGGTTAAAATTACTATAACCATTTATTTTTATTATTATCAATAAAATAACAAAATAATATTTAAAATTTTAAAATTTTTCATAATTATTTTATTTAGTTATTAATGTAATGTTCTGACCAGGGCCATTGTGTTACATGGCATCAAGAGCATCTCCTCCTAATTTAGAGGCTACTGGAAGACAACCAAGATCCATGGTGGTATAGTGGGGAGACAATACCCTCATATTAGATTTGAAAAACATATACAATAAATAAATAGAAATTGATAGTGTAATCACAATATAATATATGACCCAAAAAACAAGTATAACAATCAACTATGGTAGCATAAAAAACCATGAAACTATAATAACAACGAAAAAACATAGATTGTGTCACATATAAGTTGACATCATATAATTCTACTATACAAAAATGGGAAACATCAAATATAGAGTGAAGGTGTATAAATCATGGTATAAAAAAATACAAAAATTATAAATTATAGTTTCACTAGAATCACAAGAATACACTCGTCCCTCTCTCCCCATGATCCATGCTATAAGAAAAATAAATATTGAATCTGAGATAAGTTATTTTACTTTTTCCACACCTGCATTCATGATGTCTGCTTGGGTACCAATGGTGTCATGAGTTGGGTCTGAGATAAACTCAGAAATCCACCACCAATAATGTCTAGAATAATCCAGCCTGTGTACATAACATATCATTGTGCAAGTAAAATGAATAATGAACAATGCTATAAAATAAATACCTGTTAGCTCAGGTTCTTATGGGACACCTGGAATACTCTAAATTCATCGACATAGGCTTGAATTATTGATCATGATAACCATGTGTATCCATATATATACATATAAGTAAACATATATAATATATATACTTGTATATACACTATATACATAAGGACATATATTTGAATATATTTGGATACTAGGTGCTAACTGGACCTAAGGCGTAACTCAAGAAACCATTAATAGTTTAATGAACCAATGGATCCAATAAGGGCAAAAGCCTTGGATCTCATATGAATGAAAGACATCATTGCCTTCACTCAAGATGACGGGGTGATCCGTCATTCCCATCACCATATATAAATTAACGAGGAACGTCATACCCATCGATCAAATAAAAGTATAATGATGTGATCCTCCATGCCCATCATCCAACATAAGGGAGTGTGAAAATCCATGCTCAATAGAACCCTTAACCATTTTTCATCATCCAATACCAATGGCATACTCATAATAATAATAATAAATATGAGGGTTCTACTCAAATAAATTTATAAATATTTATCCCCAATCAATATGGAAGTCGCATATCATATAATTCATCTTAATTAATATGTAACATGAGCTGTGTTACTTCCACCAACTTCCATTCAATTATTTTCAACCATTTAATTTATTATGAATGATAATATTTTAGAAAATATATACACTTAGATGGCGTTTTGGTCATTTATCATTTATATAAAAGAGGGTATTCTATTTAGAACACCCATAGGAGTGGCGATGAACAATTTATGAATCCCAGAATAATTATATACAGGTATATGGTTCCGTAAAATGATGCAACTAATTTAAGAGGTAGAACTCATTTTACAACAATGTGATTTTTTTGGTGTGTGTAATAATTAAAATACAATTAAAACACCAAAAATTTTAGGGAAAATTTCCAGACCACATACTTTAGGTCTGTGGATTACCACTCATATAGTCTCACCCTTTGATTCGAAGAAGAGCATAATAAAAAGAAAAAATAGAAAAATTCCCTAGAAATAGGGAAAATGGCATCTCATAAATATACCATATTATATGGAAGTCGAAACTATGATAGTAAGAAAGTGGATTAGAAAGCTTACATTTTGGAATCTAGTTTATCTAATAGTGATCCAATCGGTGTCCGGATGAGGGAGAAATCAAGAATCCTAACATAGGCTTGGGTGAGCTCCCCTAAGAGAAGAATGAGATATTTCTATTAGAAATGAGAAAAAATAAATTAAAATCCTTGTTTAAAAAATTTTTGGGGAAAAATCATAAATTACACCTTAAAAATTGGAATACATGATTTGGATACATGGTTGGATAAAACATGCACAAATTACGCTTCTGCCACTATCATACAACCCCCCTCACACATCCTAGGTGCACTGTTTCGCTAACAATGTGCAACCCATGTGAAAAGACATTATCTCATGTCTAGGACAATTCACATTGTTGTGATCCCGTTCTTTGATGGTTATAGATAAACATTGAAACCTCCAACATTTCAGAATTTCCCTGCATGGTTGATTTAAATAGTTAGAAATAACTGTGTGATAATAATAAAGCCTAATATATTTGACTAATTTCTAGAGATGTGGTCCTTAAAGAATCCCTATATGCTCCCAACCTATCCATTTTCCTTAGGGGACATTTAACCAGATAAATCATGAAATTTAATATGTAAAAATAAAATAATCCATACCTTAATGAATGTCTAAATCATTATAACCCCCTTAAAGTAACTCATCCTTGAGATGGACTTCAGATGGTAAAGAGGGATAGACTGAGAAAATATGTTTCCAATTGCATCAAACCTTATCTTCCTACATCCAATTCACATCATGTACTCATCCATGCTCCCATATAACTTGTACTTAAAGAACTGAACTACGTAGGACATTCTTCACACTCCGGTCCTCAATAAGAACTTGATACTCCTCGAGGGAAGAATGAACATCCACTCATCCTCATCAAGTTGTATAACATGTGATGGGTATGGATAATATTGATATATATAAGATATATAAAATAAAACATGCATATACTAGTATCTAAAAGGATGTTCTATCTGGTAATCCACTGATTCGACTTACCTAAAAACCTTGAAGGGTCCAAAGAATCATGGAAAATGCTTTCCCTAACCCCAAATATGTTAATGGGACAACCTGGGTGAAACGAAAAAGAAAACTTGATCCCGAAGATCAAACTCAATAGACCATCAATGTTAGTTGTAATATGACTACTTCCTTCACTGAGCTGTTAACATGCATTTCCTGATCATCTAAAATTTCTCTGAAGTCTCTTAGAAATACATAGATCAAGAAAAGTTGCCTCCCCTACCGCTATCCAACATCAATTTTATCAGTATGTTCTTCCATATAAGGGATCATAAGAAGCCATCTAAATGGTGTATTGAGAAATATTATTATAAGAAAACTAAACAAGGGGAATATTTTTCTTCCAAGAACCCCCAACATCAAGGACTCATGCATGGAGCAAATCCGCCTACACCTAAATCGTGAACCCTATTTTTCTATTTTTTTAGATGGATATAGGTAGTTATTAACTGCAACTATTTACCCAATTCCTTTTTAAAACACAAATAGAACCAATATTTGAAATGAGAATCACTGTTAGATACAATAGATCATGGAGTTTCATGAATATTTATGACCTCCATGGTGTGAATCCTTGATATTACATCTACTGAAATAGTATCTGAAGTATGAAATAATTTTGTGACCTTCATCAAATGATAAAATACTACCTAAATGGTGTCATTTCCCTGAGGAGATCTTCGAAAACTGTTAAAAATTCCATGGAGACATCATCTCATTTCTACTAAGGAATAGTAAATCACTGTAAAATTACTTTTGATCTCTGATGCTTCACCTTCACATGCTGAAAGGAGGAACACTGAGAAATTTATATGAAAATAAACAAATTGATACTAGAAAAAAAATACTAGTGATGTAAGACTTATTACAATTTTGTGACACCAGGATATACTGCCCAATCAGAGGCATGAAATTCCCAAATCAATTCCTCTTTAATATCAACTAAGACCCATACACAACCATTTATGTGTAAGATCTCACCCTCAACCAAGGTCCAACCTGGTGATGTACACTAATCTGAGACACGTTTTCTCTGGACTAGGCCCACAGTATTTGAATGGTTCCTCATATTTACCAAATAATAAGGATAGATATAACTACAAAGACTGATAGAACTATATGTCTGTGGTCCTCATAAATCACAACATGCATCTTTAAAAACAATGCCATGAGATGCCACTCACTCCTAGACTATATGTTTTAGAGTATTCCAACTCTAATCATAAACCACTACATTAAAATTCCCATGAATCTAGAAAATATCAAAATCAATGGATTATAGGTACTCAAAACACATTCAATTCATGATATTTAGGTCACTATGTATAAATATATATTTTAGAATTTTTGGATCTATGAATAAGAAAATGCCCCCATGAAAATAATTCTTCAAATAGTGAAAATCATGAACAATACCTTCTAACTTGAGGTCATGTGTCGGGAAATTCTACTTGTAAGGCATCAACTAACGGGAATCATGAACTTTTACTTACATTTCCTATAAAATAAATTCTCCCTACCCATTACAATATACATCACAATAAGCAGTATAGAATCATTATATCTATATAAAACTAGGATCACCATTTATGTAGACCAATAATTCAAATCCATAAAGGATACCACACTGGTTTATGACCAAAAAAATTTCATACACAATTTATTTAGGACTGTAATAGGTGCGTCTAGGCATGAGAAAGCCCAACTGAAGTGTATGCACTACCCAACTGCCCCCTAGAAGATAAATATATCAAATAAGTTCATGGTATTTTCTTGGGAAAATACAACTATCACTTCCTGTGGGTCTTTTAATTAGCCTTTCAATGAGATTATATTACAATGTAAGTGGACTTTTTCGATCCTAAAGTGACATTTTGTGAGCTTTTCATAATTTTGTTGCTCCCTTAGTGTGTTCAGAATGATCCTAATATGTTTTACATGGTTGTTTCAAGTTTCAGAATACACCAAGATGTATTCAACAAATACTACAACAAATGAATCTAGATATGGGTGTAAAACATGGTTTATCCAATCTATAAAGACTAATTGTGAGTTCATGTGTCCTATCAACATAAAAAATAATAATAGATCTAAACATACTCTAGAAATATTTTCATGGTATAGTTGAAGACCTAATATGAACTTGTTGATATTTCAAACTCAAATCAATCATTGAACACACCATCTATCATTGGAATTGATCAAAGAGGTAATCTATTCAATGTACTTCTTATCAATTCATTACTATGAGTTAGTTCATCAATTGGTAATCCATGTAGATTTGGAGGGAACCATCCACCTGATTGAGAATCATGAAGGGTTATAACTAAGGAGAAGTATTGGTAAGTATAAAATACTTATCATCCAGGTCATCTAACTATTTATTGTGCTAAAGAATCTCTATAGGTCTCTTCATTTAAAGAAGACTAGAAAATGACACTACTTCTAGCACTACATTAATAGTGAATTACACATATCTCATCAATGGTAGACTAGGATTTTCTTTAGGGAATATGTTAGTAAAATGGTCCACCATTGGATGAAAAATAGTAGATCGTATCCCTTGATCATCTAAGAATAAACCTCTAATTTGAGTCCTAATTCTGCCCAGCCCCTCTTTCTTGGACCCTTATCGAGATGCATGGACCCCCCATTAACTGTTATGAATGTGTTTACTAACCTCAATTGAAGTGAATGTCACCCAAAGTGTTAAAAGTAAATATAGATCTGTGACATCCCAAGTATATAATGAATAATATATATTCTTATCTATTTCTATTTATGAATTAGATAGTGTTTTAAAGACTTAAAATGAGAATAAATCCAATCTTAAGCATGGAATACCCTAATATTTTTAAATGATTGTTTTACTTCCTTTTCATGGAAAATCATTTTTAAATCAAAATTTTAAAAATTATATAATCTATATTTATCAAAATAAACTTATTATTTATTATTGGGACATTGAAATTTACTTTGGATAAATTTTTGGTATTTTTCTGACAATGTTCATTTTTTAATGAATACTGAAAAATACTGCATTTTACATCAAAACTACTTTTTCGTCTAATTTAATTATATGGATAGATAATATTTTTAATTGGTTTTAAAGTGTACTTAGAATATATTTTTAGCATTTAATACAATGGTGTTCATTGGTATTAATTTCACTTTGGAATTGGGCATAAACAAGTGCCAAACTTCTGATAGATATTGTTAAAAAAACCCACTTTTTGTTTTAACAACGAGAATTATTTCTTAAATTAGATTTTGGAATTTCTATTTTTGGAATTTGTTAAAATGGATTCCATATTTGGAATCATAATTTACAAATTATTTAATTAATAATCTTATGTTTTTGGACATTATGAATAGTAACGACCGTAATTATCTTTAATTATCTTGATTAATTAGTAATTGGGTAGTTAAGGATAATAAAATAATATAATAATAATAAAAAATTACCCAAACATGTGTGCTAATACTACTTTTTGTGTCATGGACGACCATGGGATGACTTGTGCCAAACTATGGGACCCCATGGAATTACTTTTGGGTGAAAGTGACACCTTATCATTTTATTTTTAAAGAAAGGAGAATATCACTAAGGAATGTATCACCCGAGTAAAACATTTTTAGTTTTGTCTATGTAAATGATCTCTTAGACTATAAGTATTCATTGGAAATCTAAAAATATTTGCTAAATCATAGTATTTTTTATTATTTTAGACATTAAATAAATTATTTTATTTATGACACCATGATGATGCAACGATTACCTCATTAATTAACTATTTAAAAAAATGACAAGATAACGTAAAATCTAATAATTAAACTTGTCAAAGACCTATTGGATGAGTATATTACGAACTCTTATCACCTTATCCTCGAAATATATCAATGTGGGACCTTTTAAATGCGAAACTCATTTTAAAATAAAGTAACATGTCTTGACCTTCCAAGAGTGCCCCTCCTCCCTATTATAAAAGGCCCCTACCTCTACCTCCTTACCCACAACTCTCAAGCCTTTGGATCGGCCAATATATTATCATTTTATCTCTCCAAATCCATATCTGCATCCTAGAATTCTTACCTTAGGCATAAAGCTCTTCAAGAAACCCTTTTGTTTCAAACCAAGAGGAGTTACCCGATTTAAAGGTAATGTCTTCACTTGTGTTCTTTTGTTTTATTTTGATTCTCCAACCCCCTAGAATCTTTTTATTCATTACTTTTGTAACTACAACAGTATATTCAATATACTAGGATGTTTTTATAAGATGTATTCGAGCTACACTTACAGACACCTACATCTAATGGTTAAAGAGCATACTGTTTCCGTGGATGGCGAATTTCTGCTTCATGAAACGATGATTGTTCAATATTCTTCTAACACCTTAAAAGGTGGACATTAAGATGTCACTATATTTATATATGATATATAATATGTTTATGTTTTACTTAAGATTCTGTATTTTTCATTGATTTCATACCTTTATGGTTTCCATTATGGGTAAACGCGATATCTTCATTTTAGGAAGTGCGGACTACCGCCCCCTCAAAGTGATTTGACTCGTTAATGCCATATGTGGGACGTGTAAAGGATGGAGTTAATAATATTATATATTATATTATACTATAATTATAATGTACCTTTATATCATTATGATTACATTCCATAAAATACGAAATAGAAATGAAAGTAGCAGTCATGCGTACGTACGACTTACCGTCTCCATGAACGGTGCATTTCATTTCTTAGCTCTAAATGTTATTTAATTTTATAAATACATGTATATACTGGATATATATGAAATATATGATATCTATATCATGATTATAGTTCTGGATATAATGGATATTTTACCCCAAGAATAACATGTAATTATAAGAAGTCCATTTTTGACTCAAGTACCAATGATCGACAAAATGACCGTTATTAACTTAAATAATTACATAGTGTTCATAACATGGTAATAAGTGATATAAAAGGAATGATGAAATTGGAAAAGGTTATTAAGCAAGTATAAATTAACTCAAGTTTATTATTCAGGAGATTAAATAGCGATCGAGTCAAGTCAGACCCAAGGTATGGGACTTCGTCTCAATCTCCATTCATTGAGGCATATTTTGTTTTATACACAACATTCATTTATATGGTGTATAAAACCTTTTGCCTTTTAAGTATATTCAAAAAGAAAATTTTTTTATACAAAGCGTTTTAAGAAACGACAAAAGGAATGTTTTTTTTCGTACGTATGCGGCGACAATGACTTCTCCGCCGCCGTGACCATTATTTGAGTTTTGGATTCCTCTACAAGCCAAAACTTTTTTTTAAATGAAAAATAAATACCATGTTTTACTTTTATTTTATTTTGGTATTGAAAATGGCTTTCATAATGTTTTTATTATATCAATGTGTTGTATTGATATCTTGTGATTGAAATGTGAAAATGTTATGTTTCCTTTATGCTCGTTTCATGTGATACGATTATGTTATGGTTCTTGGGAATTGTTATGAAGATGGGTGGTTCCGTGATAAACTAAGAGAGGGTGAGCCCGATATAGCTCTCCAATGCATTGGGTAACGTGAAGGGGTTAAATGTTAAGGGTTCTCCGATGAGATTTAGTGAATTTACGGTGATGGGTATTACAAATGTAACCATGATGGTTAATCCCTACATAAGAATGTTATGAATGCGTCAACATACCTTTATGTCTTATGATTTCTATGATTTATTCATGATTTGGTGTGGTATGTTAAAATTGTTATGTTTTATGATTAAATCATAATTTCATACATGGACTAATGTTTTCATTTCATAATTTTATATCCCTTACTGAGCTTTTTATGCTCATCCCACATTTTTGAAATGTTTTTCATAGGTCAAGGGAAAGGTACATGATGTGATGATAGTGTGAAGGAAGTGTCATGAAAGAATCCATGTTTTATTTTAAATATGTTTTTGTTGATGGGAAAAATGAGTACTATCTTTTATGTAACCACTTTGTTTAAATGTGGAATGTAATGAATGATTTATGAGCTAATTCTCTAAAACTATAAACCTGAATAGATCCTCAATGTGTATTCTTGAAATGACTCAAGATTAAGTAATTTTTAATGGTGGGGCATTATAGTTGGTATTAGAGTTTGGTTTAGATAACTTTTGGAGTTATAATTCTATTAATTGAGTATCCAAAAATAATTTTTTTATGGTCAAGTTGAAATGATATATCATTTAAAGATTACCATGTTACTTCATCTAAGACATGATTGTTCAGAATGGTTTTCTAAAGAGGAAACAAGGAAACAGTGCTAGGAAGGAATACAAGAAGGAAATGGCCTTCCAAATCAGAACCCGAAGATGGTCGGAATTGGAACTGAAAAGTTTGTTGCAGTAATGGCACAGTTGACTCAAGCGATAAATGGTGGTTGTATCCATGCACGAGATCAGCCAGATCAACCGCAAAGGAACATGTCAATGGTTGAAAATTTCATGAGGCAACATCTCCCATCATTCAGAAGATCATCTAACCCTGTGGTAGATGAAGGGTGGATTAAATCCCTGGAGAAGATTTTCGATGTCATGGGGTGTTCAGAAAATCAAAAGGTTATTCTTGCAATTTACCTTTTGGAGGGTGAAGCATATTAGTGGTGGTCGATGGGGGAAAAATATCATGGAAACTGATGAGATTGATGCTCTCAACTGGGATGAATTCAAAGGTATGTTTCTTGAGAAGTATTTTCCTAAGGCTGTTCGACTTAGGATGGAAAAACAATTATTAGAATTGAGGCAAGAGGATGACTCAATGGCTGCTTATGAAGAAAGGTTCACTCGATTGGAAAGGTAGGATCCAAATTTTATCCCAGACCTTGATAGTAAAATCAATCATTTTTACTCTGGATTAAAGCCAAAATATCGAAGGGGATTAGCTTCTCGCGAGTTCAAGAGTTATGAAAAGCTTGGTCAATGTGCTGATAAGGTGGAAATGGAGTTTTCCGATGATCAAGTGTTCTATAAAAATCAACAGAAGAAGAGACCGAGGTGGCATGAGAAAGGGAAGAATTCTTCAAAAAGGTCTGATGGTAAGAAAACTAAGTTTCCAATTTGTGTTAAATGTGGTAAAAGGCATGTTGAGGAAAGTATTATGAATTCTGGAAAGTGCTACTGATGTGGTAAGATGGGACATAAGGCTCGTGATGGCACTGAAAAAGATCAAGGTGATGGTAAGACCAAATTTGATTTACAGTTAGTGAAATGTTTTAAGTGTAATGAGATGGGTCACTATACAAACGAGTGTCGGAAAAAAATCTCGAGTGATGGTAAGTAGTTAGACTACAAGAAGATAGGGGTGGTGAAATCCTTTGCAACTACTTCAGCATATGATGTGCCATCAAATGAAGTGGTTTCAGGTACTTTGTTTATTTTTTCAGATTATGTCAGTGTGTTGTTTCATTCAGGTTCTTCACATTCCTTAATCTCTGAAAACTATTCTAGTAAAATGGGAATACCATCTCAAGAAATGACTCATGAACTTGTCGTAAAAACACATGGGGGAAATTTTGAGGCAAAAAGAATTTATAAGAATCTTCCTATCCTTATCTGTGGAAAGAACCTACTTGAAAAGCTTATTGTTTTACCTCTAGTAGAGTTTCATGTTGTCCTGGGTATGGATTGGCTATCTATTTACCATGCTAAGATTGACTGTAGAGATAAAGAAGTTTCTTTTTAGAAATAATTTTAGTTTTTGTAAAGAATTAACCCTTTTTGTTGATAAACTATCAAGAGGCTGAGAAACTTGTACAAGATTAATATGAATGTTACCTTGAACATATTGTTGAAAACAAAGGAACTGTTCAGATTAATGATGTTCCAGTGGTAAATGAGTATCCTGATGTATTTCCTGATGAGTTTCCTAGAATAATACCAGATCAGAAAGTTGAATTTACTGTTGACTTAGTTCCTGATGCTAAGCCAATTTCAAAATCCCCTTATCCAATGGCTCAAATTGAACTTTTAATGTTGAAGGATCAATTGAATGATTTATTAGATAAAGGTTTCATTCGACCAATTACATCACCATGGGGTGATCATATCTTAATTCTTAAAAAGAGATATGGTTCTATGAGACTTTCCATTGATTATAGGGTCTTGAATAACATCACTGTTAAGAAAAAATATCCTTTTCCTCATATTGATGATTTGTTTGATTAACTCCAGGGAGTTAAGTATTTTTCAAAGATTGACCTGAGATAGGGGTACCATCTGTTAAAGGTAAATGAAGTAGATATTCCGAAGACCGCGTTTCGTACAAGATATGGCCATTATGAAATTTGTATTTATGCCTTTTGGGATAACCAATGAACCTGTTGTATTCATGGACCTTATGAATAAAATTTTCCATGAGTTCTTGGATAATTTTGTGGTTGTTTTCATTGATGATATTTTGGTGTTTTATAAAAGTCCAGAGGAGCATGAAAGACATTTAAGGGTTATTTTGCAAACCTTTAAAGAAAAGAAATTATATGGGAAATTCAGAAAGTGTGAGTTTTGGTTGCAAAAAATTTCTTTCCTTGGTCACATTGTTTCTAAAGATGGGATAACTGTTGATCCTATAAACACAAAGGTTTTGGAAGAATGTCCAAGACCCACAAATGTAACTGAGATTCGTAGTTTTCTTGGTTTGGCAGGCTATTACCGAAGGTTTGTTAAAAAAATTTCCTGGTTATATAGTCCAATGACTAAGCTAACTCGGAAGGGTGTTAAGTTTATCTGGACAAAATAATGTGATGATTGTTTTCAGGAACTGAAAAGAAGATTAGTGAATTCTCTGGTTTTGGCACTACCATCCAGGAATGGGGAGTTTGTTATCTACAGTGACACTTCATTGAAAGGACTTGGTTACGGCCTAATGTAGAATTATCAGGTAATTACTTATGCTTTACATTAGTTAATAACTCTTAAGGTAAATTATCCTACACATGATTTGGAATTAGATTCTGTTGTTTTCGCTTTAAAAATTTGGAGGCATCATTTGTATAGAGTAAAGTGTGAAATATATACCAATCACAAAAGTTTAAAGTATATATTCACTCAGAAGGAATTGAACATGAGACAGAGGAGATGTCTATAATTAATCAAGGATTATGATTTTACAATTCATTACCATCCGGGAAAATCCAATAATGTTGCTGATTCTTTGAGTCGAAAAAGTAATGATTCATTAACAATGTTGTATTTGGAATAGGATCCTTTGGTTGAGGATTTGATGAAATTTGGCATAGAAATTTTTGGTGTAGGATGTCCTTATATTTTGTTTCAGGTATCAGTGAAATCTTCTCTATCAGACAAAATTAAGTAAGCACAGAAGCAAGACAGTGAGTTGATGAAAAAGGTAGAGCTGGTTCAGAAGGGCAAGCTTCCTGAATTCAACATTGATAATGATTGTGTTTTAAGATTTGGTAAGAGATTGTGTGTGACTTGTGATACACAGTTGAAGAGAGAGTTGTTATGTGAAGCTCATAATTCTCCTTTTTCAGTTCATTCAGGCAGTACTAATATGTATGGAGAGATTCGGGAGTATTACTGGTGGGACGGAATGAAAAGAGATATTTCTGAATTTACTGTGAAGTGTTTGACTTGTCAACAGGTTAAAGTAGAGCGATAGTTACCAAAAGGGATGCTTCATCCTTTACCAGAGCTAGAGTGGAAATGGGAAAATATATCCATTGGCTTCGTTGTGGGATTGCAGAAGACACCTCGAAGTAATAATGCAATCTGGGTTATTGTTGATCGCTTGACAAAATCTTCTCATTTCCTTGCTATACGAGATAATTTTTCCCTAGATCAACTTTCTGGATATATCTTAAAGAGATAGTCAGGTTACATGTATTTCCCCTCTCCATTGTATCTGACAATGATCCCAGGTTCAGTTCTAACTTTTGGAAAGGCCTTCAGAAGTCATTTGGTAGTTAATTAAATTTTAGTACATCTTTTCATCCTCAATCATATGGGCAGTCAGAACGAACAATTCAGACTTTGGAGGATATTCTAGGTGCTTTTCAATGGATTATTAGGGATGCTGGGACCAACATATTTCATTGGTTGAGTTTTCTTATAATAATAGTTGTCATTCCAGTATACAGATGGCACCATTTGAGGCATTATAAAGGAAGCGGTGTCGAACTGCAGATTTTTGGGATGCAGTGGGTGAAAGGAAGTGGATGGGACCAGAATTGGTAGAAGAGTTGGCAGAAAAAGTTCAGCTGATACAGAGACACATGAGAACAGCTCAAAGCAGGAAGAAAAGTAATGCGGTCAATAGGAGGAAGGATCTCTCTTTTGAGGTAGGCGATCATGTTTTCCTCAAAGTATCTCCATGGAAAAATGTGATGCGATTTGGTAATAAAGGAAAGCTAAGTCCAATATTTATTGGACCATATGAAATTCTGGAGAGAGTTGGATTTGTTGCATACCAAGTAGATTTACCTCTGATTTTATCTCAGGTACACAATGTTTTTCATGTTTTAATGTTAAGGAAGTACAAGCCAGATCCATCTCATGTATTGAGCCCAGAGGTAGTTCAGCTGGAAGAGAATCTATCTTATGAGGAACAACCGGTCCAGATTCTTGACCATAGAAATCAAGTGTTGTGGAATAAGTTGATTCATTATTTAAAGTTTTTGTGGAAAAACCACATGAGTGAAGAGGCAACATGAGAACTTGAAAATGCAATGAGGGATAAATACCCCCACTTATTCGATAAGTAAATAAATTTTGGGGACACAATTTTCTAAATGGGGAAGGATGTAACATCCCAAGTAAGTAATGAATAATATATATTCTTATCTATGTCTATTTATGAATTATATAGTGTTTTAAAGACTTAAAATGAGAATAAATCCAATCTTAAGTATGGAATACACTAATATTTTTAAAAGATTGTTTTACTGCCTTTTGATGGAAAATCATTTTTAAATAAAACTTTTGACAATTTTATAAGCTCTATTTGTCAAAATAAACATATTATTTATGATTGGGACATTGAAATTTACTCTGGATAAATTTTTGGTATTTTTCTGATAATGTTCATTTTTTAATGAAATGTGAGAAATACTACATTTTACATCAAAACTGCATTTTCATCTAATTCAATTATATGGATAGATCATCTTTTTAATTGATTATAAAGTGTAATTATAATATATTTTTACCATTTAATCAAATGGTGGTCATTGGGATTAATTTAACTTTGTAATTAGGCATAAATAAGTGCCAAACGTTTCATAGATATTGTTTAAAAAAACCCGCTTTTTGTTTTAACAACGGGAATTATTTTTTAAATAAATTATTGCAATTTATATGTTTAGAATTTGGTAAAATTAATTCCATATTTGGAATCATAAGGTTTAAATTATGTAATTAAGACTGTTTTTTTGACATTATGAATAGTAACGATGGTAATTATCTTTAATTATCTTGATTAATTAGTAATTAGGTATTTAAGGATAATAAAATAATGTCATAATAATAACAAATGACCCCAACAGGTATCCTAATGCTACTGGTTGTATCATGGACAACCATGGGATGCCTTCTGCCAAACTTTGGGACCCCATGGAATCACTTTTGGGTGAATGTGACACCTTATCATTTTATTTTTAAAGAAAGGAGAATATCACTAAAGAATGTATCACCCGAGTAAAACATTTTTAGTTTTGTCTCTGTAAATCCTCTCTTAGACTATAAATATTTATTTTAAATATAAAAGTATTTCCTACATCATAGTATTTTTTTATAATTCTGAGACTTTAAATAAATTAATTTAGTTATGACACCATGATGATGCAACGATTACCTCATTAATTAACGATTTAAATAAAATGAAAAGATAATATAAAATCTAAGATATAAACTTGTCAATGACCTATTGGATGAGTATATTTCGAACCCTTATCACCTTATCCACGAAATATATCAATGTGGGACCTTTTAAATCCGAAAATCATTTTAAAATAAAGTTACATATCTTGAATTTCCAAGAGTTCCCCTCCTCCCTCTTATAAACGGCCTCCACCTATACCTTTTTACCCACACATATAAAGCCTTTTCCTCGGCCACTAACTGCTCATTTTATCTCTCCACATCCCTCTATTCATCCTAGAAGCCTTACCTTGGGCAGAAAGCTCTTCAAGAAACCCTTTTGTTTCAAACCAAGAGGAGTTACCTGATTTAAAGGTAATGTCTTCACTTGTGTTCTTTTGTTTTCATTTTATTCACCAACCCCCTAGACTCTTTTTATTATTTAATTTTGTAACAAAACCAGTATATTCAGTATACTAGGATGTTTTTATAAGAAGTATTTGAGCTACACTTACACACACCTACATCTAATGGTTAAAGAGAATACTGTTTCCGTGGATGGCGAATTTCTGCCTCACAAAACGATGATTGTTCAATATTCTTATAACACCTTAAAAGGTGGACATTAATATGTCCCTATATTTATATATGATATATAATATTTTTTATGTTTTTCTTATGCTTCTGTATTTTTCATTTATGACATACCTTTATGGTTTCCATTATGGGTAAACGCGATATCTTCATTTTAGGAAGTGCGGTCTACCGCCCCTCAAAGTGATTTGATTCATTAATGCCATATGTGGGATGTGTAAAGGATTGAGTTAATAATATTATATATGATATTATACTGGAATTATAATTTACCTTTATATCATTATGATTCCATTACATAAAATACGAAATGGAAATGAAAGTAGCATTCATGCGTACATACGGCTCACCATCTCTATGAACGGTGCATTTCATTTCTTACCTCTAAATGTTATGTAATATTATAAATGCATTTATATACTGGATATATATGATATATATGAAATCTAAATCATGAATATAGTTCTGTATATAATAGATATTTTATCCCATGAACAACATGTAATTATAAGAAGTCCATTTTTCACTCAAGTACCAATGATCGACAAAACGACCGTTATTAACTTAAATAATTACATAGTGTTCATAACATGGTAATAAGTGATATAAAAGGAATTATAAACTTGAAAAAGGTTCTTAAGAAAGTAAAAATTAACTCAAGTTTATTATTCATGGGATTAAAGAGTGATCAAGTCAAGTCGGACCCGAGGTATGGGACTTCGTCTCAATCTCCTTTCATCGAGGCATATTTTGTTTTATACACAACTTTATTCTATACGGTGTATAAAACCATATGACTTTTACATCTATTGAAAAAGAATATTTTATATATGAATCATTTTACTAAACAAAAAAAGGAATGTTTTTTTGTCGTACGTATGCAGCGACAATGACTTCTCCGCCGCTGTGACCATTATTTGAGTTTCGGCTTCCTCTAAAAGCCATAACATAATTTTAAAATTAAAAATAAATACCATGTTTTACTATTATTTTATTTTGGTATTGAAAATGGTTTTCATAATATTTTTATTACATCAATGTGTTGAATTGATATCTTGTGATTGAAATGTGGAAATGTCATGTTTTCTTTATACATGTTTTATGTGTTACGATTATGTTATGGTTCTTGGGAATTGTAATGAAGACGGATGGTTCTGTGATAAACTAAGGGAGAGTGAGCCCGATATAGCTCTCCAATGCATTGGGTAACGCGAAGCGATTAAACGTTAAGGTTTCTCTTAAGAGATTTATGGAATATACTGTGATGGGTATTCCAAACGTAACCATGAGGGTTACTCCCTACGTAAGAATGTTATGAATGCCTCCAGTTACCTTTATGACTTATGATTTGTATGATTTATTAATGATAGGATGAGGTATGTTAAAATGATTATGTTTTATGAGTAAATCATGATTTCATACATGGACTAATGTTTTCATTTCATGATTTTATATCCCTTACTGAGCCTTTTATGCTCATCCAATGTTTTTGAAATGTTCTTCACAGGTCAAGGGAAAGGCACATGATGTGATGATAGTGTCAAGGAAGTGCCAATAAATAATCCATGTTTTATTTTAAATATGTTTCTGTTGATGGTAAAAATGAGTACTATCTTTTATGTACCCACTTTGTTTAAATTTGGAATATAATGCATGATTTATGGTCTAATTATCTAAAACTCCCAACCCAAAAATATCCTCGAACTATTTTCATGAAATAACTAAATATTAAGTAATTTTTAAGGATGGGGCCTTATAAGATCAATAGGAAACTAACTCATCCATCCCATAAATTATGTCAAACCTTTTCATTTTGAGGAAAACATACCTCACAAAAAAAATATCCACCTATTTTAAGGGGAAAATCCTTATATCAACAAACACTCTCTAATTTGGAACTCAACCGGATCTCGAGTGTCATCACATCACATCACATTATTATTAAATCTTGAGGCCCATTATTTCTGAAATTTTTATATATACAAGGGAGTGTGATGTTCTTGTTTTAATTAATGAATGCACCAGAGTAAAGGATACCAATATTTCAACTTGAACATTATAAGTCCTGACAATTTTCTCCTTCGGTATAGGTTCTAATGCATGTAACTTGCCCATTCCATGGACCTTAGTCATAACATAACTACCATAAGAAGGACTGTCCCAATAGAATTTTGTGTCTTGAGTTTGATTCCCTCTACCTCGAACACCACCTCGGCATGAGTGGATAGTGGTATTTTAGCTACATGACCAGAAAGATAATACATACCTCATTACCGAACATCATGTCGGTGTAGATCCCCTCTCACTAGGCACTGGTTGAAAATTCGTGAAGAAGCACCGGATATTAGCCTTCCTACCTCAGCCTTTGTATTCAACCGAATATTGCATACCCCAAGGGTTATGTGTCCCATCTTATCAGACTGGTGACATATAGGGGAGCTATCAGTATGAGGGTTTTTAGTGCTTCTACCCATGTGAGAAACTACAAAAGGCCGCTTTCATCCACAATAAGGACCACTACAAGGTCTGGGTACTAATCCACCCTATCTCACACCATCGACATCCGGAAAATCCCCATATGAATTTTTTTTTGTTTTACTATCTCATATATTTTGTTCAACTAGAATACATTAACCAGTAACCAAATTGTGTATACCAGCCCATCCTAAATCCACCTAACAAGTATGAACTCATCACTAGATAAGGTTGGTGTAAAACACTTCAGATTTGTAAAATAAGAATAATATTCCTTGAAGGACATTGGTCACTACTCCACGTTCATGACAACTCTGTCCCAGTCATCCCTTAATGTTTGTGGAATGAAGTAAATATAGAAGACCATCTGGAAATCCCTCTAAATTATATATCAATGTCAGTATTCCTTGGCAACGAAATCCCACCATCACATGGTATAACCACGTAGCATATAAGAAGAAAACTTGGTCTTCTACTTTGTAGGTGTCTCCATATGATATAATATAGAAAGAATGACCTTAGTCTTTGAATCTATAAAATGATGTCCTGCATACCCCGAAAATGTTGTAGGATGCTGCTGTTGATACACCGAAGTCAACACTTCCGTATTCAGGGAAACTCAATCAATCCCTATCATATTCCTCATATTATGAATAAAACATTCTCAAAACTAGGCTTCAATGACCATATTAGGATTAACTGGTGGTTCCATAAGTGTCATGAAGGGTGGTATCACTGGAGGATCATGGCCCACCACATATAGTGCATGGTTATCACCAAAATCATGTTGTACGACTCGAGGTTTTCATGGTGGCATGATTCTACAATACCAAACACACCACTAAGAAAATAATTTAATAGGAGAACAATTTTAGTTACACAAAAATATTGATACATCACCCTACAATGAAAAATATTACACCTATCTACCCTCACGAAAATCCAAGTCCATGTCCAAAAAGAAAAACTATAACATGCCATAAGAATGTAAGATACACCCCTAACTACCCACTACTATCGTTGGGTTTGGGTACATGTATCATATTAGGTGACAAGGATTTGGAATATAGAGTATCAATGGAATGGTATAGAGGAAAACATCCTTTAATATGAACTCAGAATCAATTTTTAGTGGTAACCATTCCATTTAAATGTTTTATTTTAAATTTATTTTTTACTCTTATATATATATCAAGGTCCAATTAAATGCAATTTCATTTCCAATTTAAAAAATTCATCCTCTTTATAAATTAAAATTTTTATATATTATAACTGGGACCTATCCTTTACATCTGGTATTTGGATATAATAATTCATAAGAAATGGAATGAATCACCATTCGATATTTATAGAATTACTTGATTCATAAACCACTATTGTAATTCATGTAACCCAATTAAATAAAGTTTGATTCCCTAGAAAAAGTAGTTTTAGAACAGAAATCATGTTATAATTGGGAAATTAAGGTTTCATAACCAATGTTTATTGGAAAACCGCATTTATATAGAATTAATAACATTGATTAATATAATTATTCACTAATTTGAGAAATGTTAGCACATACATATATATTATAATCAAGGAATAAAAATATATATAGCAGTAAATTTCACATAGATAGTAAACATGGGATGGGAAAAAGCATGAAATATTATTCATAATGTGCCAATAATGATGAATGAGAAACTAATTCCTTGATTTACCAGGAAAAGGAAAATATACTAAAAAAATATTATCCATTAGATTAACGTCATTAAACACGTGTGTCACAGAATAGTGAAATCACATCAAATATAAAATGAACAATCCAATAATAGAAATAACCTATACTAGTTAATTTTGATTTCCCTTGTACATGGATTAATAATCCCTAGGAATACGCACATTAACAAATTCAACTAAATTCTAGTCTCCTTTATAATACCCAAATAGTAAGTCAAAAGAAAAAAAGATACCTTGATACCACATTATAATTTCATAACCTAGGAGCCACAAAATGGTGACTTGACCCAGACACTCACATGGCCTGAACCGTGCCTCCCCATATTCCAAATGTTACTGACTAGTAGTGAGGGTCCATGTTGGTACATTGGGGAAACTATACCCTCATATGAAAGTGGAAAAATTTATATAATAAATAAATAATTTTAATGTAATCACTATATAAAATATGATAAAAACAAGTATACTAATCAACTAAAAAAGTATAAAAAAAACCAAAAACCACAATACCAATCAAATTCTATAGGATGAGTCAAATTCATGATTATTTCATATAATGATAATATAAAAAATGTGAAATTGGGGATAAAGATTACATGAAAATACATCATTCTATAAAAAAATTAAAAAATTAAAAAATACTTCCCTACTAGAATCATTAGAATAATTTAGTACACTTCTACCATGTTCCAAGATATAAACAAAATGAATCAAGAATCTAAGTTAGGGCATATTACCTTGTCCACAACTACTTTCAAGTAGTCTACTCGGGTACCAATGGATGCCTGATTAGGGTGTGAGATAAACTCAGTAGGGAACCACCATTGGTGTATAGAATAATATATCCAGTGTAGTTATCATAGAAATTTATAGGTTAAATAATAATGAAAAAATATATAAAGTAAATACCAGACATCTCAGGTTCCTATGGGACACCTGTAAGACTCTACCTACTTTAGTATAGGTGGGAATGTCAGATCTCGGTGACCATGTGTATTAATATATATATATATAATTAATATTATATAATACATATACATGTATATACACTATACATGTGAGGTCATATATTATAATATACATGGATACTAGGTGCTAGATGGACTTGGGTCCTAACTCAGGCATCAATAATTTGTCTAATGAGCTAACGTATCAACCAAGGGTACATGCCCTGGATATCATATGAATAAACAACATCATGGACATCTCTTGAGATTATGGGGTGAGTCATCATTCCCAACACTAGATGAAAATGAATTTGTAACATCATTCCAATCACTCATATAAATTTAAAATGTAGCGAGACATCATGCCCATAACCGAACATAATGGAGAGTGAAACACCATGATTAATAGAACCTTTAACTATTTTATCATCCAATGTCAATGGAATAATAATAATAATAATAAATATGATAGATCACCTATAATGAATTAATAAACATTTAACCCAAAACTATCCATGGTTCACATTTCATAAATACATATTTATTAATATAAAACATATGGTGTGGCCTTTACACTCATTTCCATTCGATTAAATTAATCTATTAAATTTAATAAGAACCAAAATTTCATTTTTGGTTCAAGGGAAATAGTAACACTATATTTTCTATATCAAACATATATATAAAATAGTGAATTAAATTTATCACACATAATGGGTTGTCAATGAATGAGGAAGATAAACCCTAATAATTAAAAATCGATGTGTCTCCTAGAGACACACACTTCCATATCTAGTACAAAAAAATTAAGTATAATTTTTTATAAAATGTAACTGAAAAATATACAATAATTTTGATATCCAATATCGTTTCCAATCTAGGATTTGGAGTAAAATGACTAACTATAAAAAATATGAGGGTTATAATAATAATTAAATTGGTAGCTATTCGAATTTTATCACGCTAGATCATTATCGAAAATAAAATCTTTAGATTCCTCAAAATAATCCATGATGTTTTTTTTAAACATTGGGTGTGCATAACATCTTTGTAAGGCGTTTTTAAAAATCTAGATATTTTATCAGAAAAATCTTTTTATTTTTTTCGTTTTATATCAAAATAGATATTGGATATATATACCATTAAAAAAATTTATAGGGTTTTTAAAATATATTTTTGGAAAAAATTTAAATATCTTTTGAAAATACTTATAATTTTGAGAACATTATTTTTAAAAGACCTTTTCAAAATATAATACCTTTAAAAAAAAATTAAGGATCATTTGGAAACATGATTTGGAAAACACTTTCTCAAAATAAAATAACTTTGAAAAAAATTATTCTCGAAAATATACTAATTTATTTGTAAATACTTATGATTTGAAAATGATTTTCATTATAAAATAATCTAATGAATTTTTAGAAAATATTATATATGATTTGGAAAATAATTGTGAGGCCACTTGTAACATTGAATGATTTTTGGTCCTACCAATTCATTTGAGATGGGTTCACTCAATTCCCTATCATGTTTAAAAAGTTCATGTGATGAAAATTTATAAAACATTTCAAGATTTACGTATATATATTTATGTCTACATTTCACTTTAATTTTTCACTTAAAAAGCATCACATCACATTATTACTTATACAAACTTATATATATATGTACAAATATATATTAACTTTCATAGAAAACCACTTTCTAAATTTGGAACAACCAAATCTCAAAACAAATAGCTTGTGTATATATGCATGAGAAGTTATCGAAGGAATGATTAACATTATTTAATATAAAATGAAATTTCTTTTTAATATAATTTCATTCATAGATACATACCAATATACATAGAAACATACATTCATATATATATATATATATATATATATATTCCCTTACCAAAAAAGTAGAAACCAAAGCTTGCAGCAACTCTTCTACTAAGTGAGTGTTCAAAAAAGTGGGAAAGAGAGGGGAAATAGATAGAGAGTGTTTCAGCTTGGAAAATCTTTTTACACTGATGATGGTTTCTCAATAAGGAATGACCTATATAGATACAGGTTCAGATAGCTATTGGTAGGTGTCAATAGAGCTTTCCATGGAAGCCATGGATAGAACACATTCTATAGACAACATTATCCTACATCTATGACTCTCAAACAAGATCTTAAGAACTACTACTTAATTTATTCAATCTGGTGGAATGAGGAATTTATAACAAACTAATTTTCTTTGAAAATTATTATAACCCTTTTAAATTTTGTTAAAAATTTATGCAAAAATCATTCATATGTACTATTTGGCTATGCTTTTTCTAGAAGTAAGGAACATCGCCCAGTTGAGGTTTCTATGAGACTATGACCTAAAAAACATTTTAAGGTGAGGTCTATATTTCCAAAAAGATATTTCCATGTGTAGAACACGATGTGTAGTTCTTCCATGTTGTTGTTCCCTTACATTATAAAGAGGAGATAAAGAAAAATCAAGATGGTAGATGAGGAAGACGATGATACAAACATAAATTAACTTGTCGGAAAAGATGATGAAAATTTTAGGCTATTCAAAATTAAAAAGATGATCATGGGAGATTAAGCAGTTCAAACATTATTATTCAATGGTTCGAATATATGAAGTATTTTTAACATAGGTGAATAATACTCACTTCGTTGATCTGACATGGAAAGTTGTATATGTTTCCACCTTAAATATAAACCTAATGTTCTGTTTCACGTTACTAAATATATAACTAGATACTTAAGAATATAGGTCACGGACCACCATACCTACAAAAACATCTACCATTACATGACTGGTATCGAAGCCATCTTATGCCTCAATAGTGAGACATTGGTATTTCCCCTGCCACTAGCTTATCTAGTCTTGTCTAGAACTCCCTGTGGGTTGAGCTTTCTCTATATAAGGGTTGAAGGGCTGGACAAGCCACCAACATTGGTTGCCCATTTTTTATAAAAATTATAAAATATATCTTATTATGTAAAATTATATAAGATATCAATTCCCTTCTACCTATATAATTTTTGTAAACTATTAGAATTTTAAATTGATTCCTATTCTATTCATTTCAGTTATAACTTCAAAGCTAAATTTCTAACATGTTAGTTATTTTAACATTTTCTTTTGGTAACTATGTTTACTATCAAAATATTATAATTATCTTTTAAGATTCTAAAATTTACATACTAAAATTTACTAATAATTATCGTACACTATGTATGGTCCATATAATTTGATATTCCATTTTAATGTAAATCATAAATTATGTATTGTCAAAATAAATTATTTGTATTAAATTATAATTATTTATAATATCAACATCTTAGTGATACACAAAAAAGGTTTTATTAAAAAATAAAAAAATTGTATATAAAATCAATATAAAAATAGTTTTCTTCAGAAATAATAATATATTAAACATATAAAATATTTAAAACATGAGGTTTTGAAAATTTATTTTTTATGTAATGAATCTTATATTTAAACTTTTTTAATGTATAATTTTATTAAAGGATATAAATATATTAACACACTTTCATTTTCCATAATAGATTAAATTTAATATTTTTTCTTTCTTTGTTAATAGAAAAAAATTTGATTAAGGAAAACATTTATGTTTATGTGAAATTATACTTTTTGTTGGTCCAAGTGAGTTACTCAAGAGTGGGGTGGGGGATGAATTGAGTAACCAATAATTTTTTTGCCAAAATAGTTTTTAATAAAATCCACAAATAAATTTAAAAACATCATAGTTAATTAAAAGAGTATATCGATAGAGGTTCTAAACTTTTAATATATTTATCAAATATTTATCAATTCAGAGTGAAAACAATTTTTAAAACTACTATATTTTTTTAAAATATATTTAATTAATCAAAACCATATATAAACACAAATTAAGATTAACTATCAGAATATTAGTTTTATTCATAGTTTAAAATAGATTCACCTTTAAAGCTTATAATTAAAAAAATGAAACACATAGAAAAAATAAATACAAGTGGTTCATTCTCAAGATAATATATAATTATATCCACATTGAAATCACCCACTATCAAGAGAATTATATAAAATAATCTGTGATACAAAACCTGTATCATGGGTAAAATAAAAAAGCTTTCCAAGCCACCCAATACCACTTCCAAAAATGCCATGGGTACAAAAAAAAATATAGGGAACACATTGAACTCTTCCAAAAAATGTGGGAAAACATGTGTAAAGATATTTTGGGAAGGTATTATGTATATTCATGTTAAATTGATAGAGATAGTGTGTGTGTTATGTACAGAGTAAACACACACTATTCATAATGAAAATATAATAAAAAGAAAGAGAAAATATAAATATGTAGGTGGAAGGTGTTTCTTTATCCGATAAGCTCTATAGCTTGTGACTCCATGAATGTTTCTTGAAACGAGGCTTGAGTTGAGTTTGTAAAATTCAATGTAGAACAAAGTGTCATAAGATTTTTTTTGATCTGATTGTGCAAAAACCCACATTCTTTTCTACCAGATCATTTATAGAATATTTCTCTCTATAACAGGGAATTACTTCAGCACCTTAGTCCAGTCATCATTAGAGATACTTCCACACTCATTGATGTTCCTACAACTATTCCTCGAGTTTCGTCAGCCTCATTTATTGATCCTTCTTCTTCAGATAAAGGGAAAGAAAAATCACCCTTGATTCCTTCAACCCAACTTGAGAATCATTAATGTTATAATTTCTAATTTATCTTTTTATATCACTTATTTTTGTATCTGTTTTGGATGATATTAATTGAAATTTTCTTCATCATATCCGGTTCACTTTAATTTCCAATTTTATTAGTTCTTTTTAATGAACCCAAAAAGCATGAGAATATTATATAAAATTTATTTTAATTTTTTAGTTATGTTTATTTGATTCCATTATTATTGAATGTATGAGTCTCAATTTCCTATCTAATCTCCTTTGATATCCAACCTTTGATACCCTATGTATCGTCCTTAATATTTATATTTTGGTTCAATATATTCCATGATCTGTGATCACAAAAAAGAGGGATATTGATGGAACCCATTTGTTAATGATCACAAAATAATTATTATTTTGATGTTAATGAGTTTTGTGTGTCATGGAATCATTTTTCATTATAAGGTAGATTGATGATATTTTGGGTCTGGAAATATTAACCATAGAAGATGATTCACCACTTAGTATGACTCACCACTGATGTTGAGTCACGGCCAATAATGAATCATAGTTGGGGCAGACTCAAAATCGAAGTTTAATTTTGAAAATGTTTTGGAAAAACTCACCGTTAGTCTTATCTCACTACCACAACAGATTTTTGGAAAATTAAGTGAAAGTATCACCATTATAGGATGAATCCCTAATTCGAATATAAATTTGGTAAAGTATAGAAGACACCTATTTCCAATGAAGAGTCACAGTTGAATATTATCATCTGCCATGATAAATTTTTTTCTAAGTGTCAAAAAGTCATACCAGCAACCCATATCACTGGTGGAATAAATTACAGCTAAACCATGTCCCTATTAGGATGAATTTCTTCAAATATTTTTTTCCACAATTAAATGGATTCGCCATCACTATTTCTATTTATTTTGAATTAAATATGGATACCAATTATATTATTGAATTTAATTTTGAGATTTATTTTAATGATTGTTCTAAGATTTTTTATATAGTTTCACTAAAGAGTGTGTCATTCATCCATTATGAGCTGAAGAATATCAGGATGATTCTTCTAAAATGTTGCTATTAAATGACGTAGAATGCTCTGTCATGAGGATTGGTGTGTGTGACCAAGAAAAAAAGTGAGATGTAGACATAGAGATATAGATTTAAATATTTTAAGATCAAAATAAGAATTTTGTGCATTATAAGAATCACCATTTCTTGTGATCAACTGAAGAAGAAGTGGAACAAAATGATCATTTAATTTCATCACACACTCAGATCAAAAAACAACTCATGACACTTTGTTCTACTTTTAATTTTAGAACTCAAATCAAGCCTCATTTAAAGAAACATTCAAGGAGTCACATTCTATAGAGCTTATTGGATAAAGGAACACTTTCCACCTACATATTTTTATTTTCTCTTTCTTTTTATTGTATTTTTATTATGAACAGTCTGTGATTACTCTTTTCTTAACACACACTGTCTCCATCAATTTAACATGAATATACTTAATACCTTCCCAAAATATCTTTACACATGTCTTCCTACATGTCTTGGAAGAGTTCCAAGTGTGTCATATCTTCATTTTGTTCCAATGGATTTTTTGGAAGTGGTCTTGGGTGGCTTGGAAGTCTTTTTTATTTTACACATGATACATTGTTTGTATCATAGATTATTTTATATAATTATTTTGATTGTGGGTTATTTCAATGTGGATATGATTATGTATTATCTTGAGAATGAACCACTTGTATTTATTTTTTCTATGTGTTCCATTTTTTTAATTATAAGATTTAATGGTGAATCTATTTTAAACTTAGAATAAATCAAATATTCTGATAGTTAATCTTCATTTGTATTTATATATGGTTTTGATTAATTAAATATATTTAAAAAAAATATAGTAGTTTTAAAAATTATTATCACTCGGACATGATAAATATATTAAAAGTTCAGAAACTATATCGAAATACTCTTTTAATTATCTATGATGTTTTTAAATTTATTTATGGATTTTATTCATAACTATTTTGACAAAAATTTTATTGGTTACTCAATTCATCCCTCACCCCACTCATGAGTTACTCACTTAGACCAACATAATGTATAATTTCACATAAACAAAAATGTTTTCCTTAATCAAATTTGTTTCTATTAATAAATTTAGATAAAATATTAAATTTGATCTATTAAGGAAAACGAAACTGTGTTAATATATTTATATCCTTTAATAAAACTATCCTTAAAAATGATTAAATATAAGATTATTTATATAAAAATAAATTTTCTAAACCTCATGTTTTAAATATTTTATATGTATAATATAATATTATTTTTAAAGAAAACGATTTTTATATGAATTTTATATACATTTTTTTTATTTTTTTTATAAAAACTTTTTTTTGTATCACTACGATGTTGATATTATAAATAATTAGTATTTAATAAAAGAACATATGTTAACAATTTATAATTTATGATTTATGTTAAAATGGAATATCAAATTATATATACCATACTTAGTGCAAGATAATTATTAGTAAATTTGTGTATGTAAATTTTAGAATCTTAAAAGATAATGATAATATTTGGATAATAAAAACAGTTACCAAAAAAAATGTTAATTGAATTAATAGGTTGGAATTCCAATTTTGATGTAATAACTAAAATGAATAGCATAAGAATCAATATAAAATTCTAATAATTTACAAAAATTATATAGGTAGAATGAAATTTATAACTTATATAGTTTTACATAATAAGATATATTTTATAATTTTTATAAAAAAATGGGCAACCAATGTTGGTCGCTTGTCCATCCCTTCAACCCTTGTATAGATAAAGCTCAACCCACTGGGAGTTCTAGCCAAGACTAGACTAGCTAGTGGCATGGGAAATACCTATGTCTCACTATGGAGGCATAAGATGGCTATGTTCCCAACCATGTATAGGTAGATTTTTTTATATGTATGGTGGGCCATGACCTATATTTCTAAGTATCTGGTTATATATTTAGTAACGTGAAACCCGACATTAGGTTTATATTCAAGGTGGAAACATATACAAATTTCGATGTGAGATCAACGAAGTTGGTATTGTTCACCTATGTTATAAATATTTCACATATCAGAACCATTGTATAATATTTTTGGAAGTTCTTAATCTCCCCGACATCATTTTCATAATTCTAAATAGCCTAAATTTTTCATCATCTTTTCCAACAAGTTAATTTATGTTTGTATCACTTTCTTCCACTGCTACCATCTTGATTTTTCTTTATCTCCTCTTTCTAATGTAAGGAAACAACAACAAGGAAGAACTACATACATTGTGCTACCCATGGAAATAACTTTTTGTAAATATAGACCTCACCATAAAATTTTTTGTAGGTCATAGTCTCATAGAAACCTCAACCGAGCGATGTTCCTTGCTTCTTGAAATAGAATATCCAAATAGTATATATTAATGATTTTGCATAAATTTGTATCAAAATTGAAAAGGGTTTTTATTATTTTCAAATAAAATTAGTTTGTTATAACTTCCTCATTCCACCGAATTGAATACATTAAGTATTAGTTTCTATGATCATGTTTGAGACTCATAGACATAGGATAATGTTGTCCATAGAATGCGTTCTATCCATGGATACCATGGAAAGCTCGATTGACACCTACCAACACGTATCTGAACCTATATATGTGTAGGTCCTTACTTAGTGAGAACCCATCATCACTATAATAGGCATTTCCAAAATAAAACTCCCTCGATCTATTTCCCCTCTCTTTCCCAATGTTTTGACCACTCTTTTAGTAGAAGAGCTGCTGCAATCTTTGGTTTCCACTTTTTTTTTGTAAGGGAATATATATATATATATGAATGTATGTTTGTATGTACATTGGAATGTATCTGTGAATGAAATTAATTAATTTAAAATTAATTCAAAAATGGTGTATATTTTTACAAATTCAAAACATAGAAGTGTTATTAATTAATTTAAAATTAATTCCTGTTGTTAAAACAAATAGCATGTTTTTAATAAACAATAACTATCAACAGATTGATAGTTGTTTATGTCAAATTTCAAAGATAAATTAATTCTAATAAACAACATTGGATTAAATGGTAAAAATATATTATAATTACACTTTAAAACCAATTAAAAAGATAATTTAACCATATAAATAAATTATAATAAAATATAGTTTTGAATTAAAATATAGTATTTTCACTATTTGTTAAAAATATAACTTTATCAGAAAAAATTCAAAAAAAAAAATTACACGAATTTTTTTTTGATTTCCCCATTCTAAAGAAGGATTATATTTGGTCAAATAGAATGTATTATAGTGAGAAAAACTGGATTTAAAGAGGGTTCTCCATAAATGGAGGTAAATCGACCTTTTAATGTAAATTATGCTTAAAATTAGATTCATTCACATTTTAAGCCTCTAAATTTTATTAGATAAATGTAAATACATTTAAAAAACATGTATAATAATATTATTGTAAGTTTTGTTAATTATTTCCAATACAATGTCTAGTAGTTGACTACTATTTAAAATAATAATATTATATTATTAGTGTGCAATGTAAGATTTCATAGAAACCCGTTGTTGCATATCGGGCACGGTGCCAAACATAGAAACCCCTTTAAAGTAAAATTAATATTTGATCCACAAATTTTAATAAATATGAAATATATCTTATTATTTATTTACCCGGGATGTTACCTCATTCACCCCTTTTGGAAACTACGTCCTCACAATTTTTAATCACTTATCAAATAAATGGGGGTATTTATCTCTCATAGCATTTTCACATTCCCACGTTGCCTCTTCAACCATATGGTTTTTCCACAAAACCTTTACCTGGTAAATTACCTTATTCCACAACACTTGCTCTCTTCGGTCAAGAATATGGAGTGGTTGTTCCTCATAAGGGAGATTCTCTTCCAACTGAACTACCTCTAGGCTCAAAACATGAGATGGATCTAGCATATACTTTCTCAACATCAAAGCATGAAAAATATTGTGTACCTAAGATAAAATTGGAGGTAAAGCCACATTGTACCCAACTGATCCAACTTTATCCAAGATTTCATAAGGTCTAATGATCCTCAGACTCAACTTTCCCTTTTTACCAAATCATATCACACTTTTCCATTGAGAAACTATGAGAAAGGCATGATCACCTACCTCAAAAGAAAGATCCTTACTCCGGTTATCTGCTTAACTTATCTATGTACTCCGAGGTATTCTTATGTGCTTCTGAATCAAGTGAACTTTTTCTACCATCTCTTCTACCAATTCTAGTCCCATTAGCTTCCGTTCACCTACTTAATCCCAAAAATCTGGAGTTCAAAAACACTTTCCATATAATGCCTCAAATGGATCCATCTATATACTAGAATAAAAACTGTTATTATATAAGAATTCAACCAAAAAATGATGTTGGTCCTAAATTCGCTGATAATCCATCGAGAAGGCATGAAACATATCGTCCAATGTTTGAATTGTTTGTTCAAATTACCCATCTGATTACGGACGGAATGTTGTACTAAAATTTAATTCAGCACCGAACGACTTCTGAAGGCCTTTCCAAAATATAGATGTAAACCTATGATCACGATCAGATACAATGGAGAGTGGAACTCCATGGAACCTGACTATCTCTTAAACATACGACAGAGAAAGTTGATATAGAGACAATGTATGTCGAATAGGATGGAAATGAGAAGATTTAGTCAATCGATCAACAATAACCTAGATTGCATTATTACCCCAAGATGTCTTCAGTAATCCCACAACGAAGTCCATGGATATATTTTCCCATTTTCACTCTCGAACCGGTAAAGGTTGAAGTATCCCTTTCGGTAACTGTCACTCTGCTTTAACCTTCTGACGAGTCTAACACTTCACAGTAAAATCAGCAATATCTCTTTACATTCAATCCCACTAGTAATACTCCCGAAGATCTCTCTATGTCTTAGTACTGCTAGGATGAACTGAAAATGGCGAACTATGAGCTTCACATAACAACTCATTCTTCAACTTTGATTCACAAGGCACACATAATCTCTTCCCAAATCTAAAAACACAATCATTATCAATGTTAAATTCAGGAAACTAGCCCTTCTGAACCAACTCTACCTTTTTTGTAACTCATTGTATTCCTTCAGTGATTTATTAATTTTTCCTAATAGAGATGATCTCACTGACACCTGATACAAACAAGAAGAATTTTATGCACCAATAACTTCTATGGAAAATTTTATCAAATAAAATACCGAAGGGTCTTGTTTCAAATGTAACATGGTTAATGAAGCATTAATTTTTCGACTAAAAGCATCAACCACTTTGTCTTCTTTTCCTGGATGGTAATGGATCATGCAATCATAATCCTTGATTAATTCCAACCATCTCTTCTGTCTCTTGTTAAATTCTTTTTGAGTGAATATATACTTTCAACTTTTGTTATCTGTATATATTTCAAACTTTACTCTATACAAATTATGCCTCCAATTTTTTAAAGAAAAATCAACTACATCTAATTCTAAATCATGTGTAGGGTAATTTAACTCATGTGGTTCCAATTGACGTGAAGCATAAGCAATTACCTGATCATTTTGCATTAGGACACAACAAATTCCTTTCAATGATTCATCACTGTAGATAACAAACTTACCATTTCTGGATGGCAGTGCAATAACTGAAGCATTCACCAATATTCTTTTCAATTTTTGAAAACAATCATAACATTCTTATGTCCAGATGAACTTAACACCTTTTCAAGTTAACATAGACATTAGACTAGATAAACATGAAATTTTTCAAAAATCCTCTGGTAATAACCTGCCAACCCAAGAAAACTATGAATATCGGTTATATTTGTGGGTCTTGGCCATTCTTCAACAACTTACGTTTCAGTAGGATCAACAATTACGCCATTTTTTGAAACAATGTGACCACAAAATGAAATATTTTTTAACCAAAACTCACACTTGCTGAATTTACCAAATAGTTTCTTTTCTTTTAAGGTTTTCAAGAAAAAATTTAAATTACTTTAATGTTCTTATTTACATTTGGAATAAACCAAAATATAATCAATGAACACAATCACAAACTTATCCAAGAACTCACAGAAATTTCTATTCACAAGGACCATGAATACCACAGGTAAATTGGTTAAAACAAAAGGCTTAACTACAAATTCATAATGGTAATATCCTTTTCGAAAAGTGGTCTTCGGAATGTATTCCTCCTTTACATTCAACCAATGGTTCCCCGAACTCAAATCGATCTTTGAAAAATATTGAGCACCCTGGAGCTGATCAAACAAATCATTGATGTGAGTAAAAGGATACTTGTTCTTAACAGTGATGTTATTCAATAATCTATAATCAATGCAATGTATCATTAAGCCATATTTATTTTTAAAAAATAAGATTGGAGCACCCCATGGCGTTGTGCTAGGTCGAATGAAACCTATATCTAATAACTACTGCAATTGCTTCTTTAACTCTAAAAGTTCAATTTGAGCCATTCGATAAGGGGGTTTTGAAATTAGCTTAGCATCAAGAACTAAGTCAATAGTAAATTCAACTTACCGATCAGGTAAAATACTAGGCAACTCATCTGAAAAACATGAAGGTACTCATTTACCACTAACACATCATTAATCTGAACAGTTCCTTTTTTTCAACAATTTGTGCAAGGTAACATTCATTTCCAACATTTACTATTTTCTCAGCTTCCTGATATATTATCAAAAGAAAGGATTCATTCTTGTATACAAACATAAAATCATTCTGAAAAGAAACCTCTTTAGCTCTGAAGTGAATCTTATCATGATAAATAGAAAGCCAACCCATACCCAAAATAACATAAAACTCTACTAGATGCAAAAAAATAAGGTTTGTATGTAGATTCTTTTCACACACATGGAAAAGAATGTTCTTATGTTATCTTTTTGTCTTTACATTTCCTCAAGGTGTTTCTACCCTAAGTTATGTATTCACATCTTGAGATGGAATTCCCAATTTACTATAAACTTCTCAGGAATGAAAGAGTGTGTAGAAAATAAATCAAACAACAAATCAGCATAATCTGAACAAACAAATTGTGTACCTGATACTACTTCATTTTAGGGCCCAACATCTATTGAAGTAGTTGAAAAGGATTTCACCACCCCTTTCTTCTTGTAGTCGGGCTTCTTTCACTTAGTTGAGTTCTTTATTGAACACTCATTTTCATAATGACCCATTTCATTGCACTTAGAACATTTTACTGACTGTAAATCAGATTTTGTCTTACCATCACCCTGATCGTTTTCTGTGTAATTACGAGCCTTATGTCCCATTTTACCACATGGTAGCACGTACCAGATTTCAAATAAAATTCCCGATCATTGTTTTACCACAATTTTCAAAAACTGTAAACTTACGTTTCTTACCATCAGACTTTTTTGAAGAGTTCTTCACTTTCTCCAGCCACCTCGACCTCTTATTCTGTTATTTTCCAAAGAAAACTTGATAATCATAAAACTTCATTTCCACCTTCTACGCACAACGAACAAGTTTTTAATAACTTTTGACCTCACTATAAGATAAATCCATTCGATACATTGACTATAATCTTGATTAAAAATGGTTGATTTTACTATCAAAATCTCGAATGAAATTTGGAGCATACCTTGCTAGTCGAGTGAATTGTTATTTATAAGAAGCCACTGATTCATCTTCCTATCTCAATTCCAGGAATTGTTTTTCCATTCTAAGATGAACCACCTTAGGAAAATAATTCTCAAAAAACATAACTTTGAATTCATCCCAATATAGAGCATCAATCTACTCACTATCCCTGATATTTTTCACCATAGACCACCACTGATGTGCTTCACCTTAAAAATGGTAGACAATGAGACTAACCTTTTGTTGTTATGAAAAACCCATGAACTCGAAAATCTTTTCCAGTGATTTAATCCACCCTTCTTCTAGCACTGAGTTCGACGATCCTCTGAATAATGGGGGATGTTTCCTCATGAAATTCTCCACTACTAAAATGTTCATCTGTGGTTGATCTAGCTGATCTTGTACATGGTTACAACCAAAATTTATAACCTGAGTCAACTATGAGATCATTGCAATAAATAGTTCAGTTCCATTTCTGACCATCTCAGGTTGATTATTTGGAAGGTTGTCTTCCTCCTAATGTCATCCCAACATAGCCACCCTGTTTCCTCTATGGAAAACCATTCTGAAGAAAGAAATATCTTAGGCGAAGCAACATGGTAGTCTGTAAATGCTATATGATTTCAATATTAACATAAATTACTTTATGGATATAATTTTAACAATATCCTAATGCCTAAAGTTATCTAAACCGACCTCTAATACCAACTATAAGTACCCAACCTTAAAACATTACATAATGATGAATTAACGGAATAATTCATATTGAGGAACTTTTCAGGTTTAGAGTTTTAGTGAACTAGTAAATAACTATTACATCTCAAAATATTACAAATTAGACAATTCTACTCAGTTTACATTTTTTTCATAAAATAATAACTCTTGAAAAAAAAATTCTTTTCTATTTCCATGTTTTAGACCGCATGACTTTTCCTTGATCTCATACTTGACCCTATTCATCTTTAAGTCCTGTGAAAAACATTTCAAAACATGGGATGAGCATAAAAAGCTCAGTAAGGATTATAAAACAAAGAATGAAAACATTAGTTCATAAATACATGAAGAACATAAACTCTTTTACATACCTCATGAAATTATAAGATTTATGAATAGCACATAGAAATCATAAATCATAAAGGTAACTTGTGGCATCCATAACATACTTACATTGTAGCTATCACAGCTGTATAGGGAGCTACTTTGGAATACCCATCACAGTATATTCCCTAAATCATTTTGGAGAAACATCCACGTTTACCTCCTTCATGTTACCCAATTCATTTGAGAGCTATCTCGGGCTCACCTGCCCTAGGTTTATCACGAAACCACCCGTATACATAAATAATTCACAATAACCAAAACACAATCATAACACATAACATAAGCATAAAGGAAAAATAAAATTTCCACATTTTAATCACAATATATCCTTTAAATATATTGACATAACAAATTAATTATCAAAACCATTTTCAATACCAAAATACATAAAAGTTTATATGGTATTTATTTTCTTTTTAAAAATATTACGGCTTGTTAAGGAAGAAAAATATCAAATAATACATGCGTTGGAAGAAAGGTCGTTGTCACCGCTTACGTTAAAAAGAAACATTTTTTTTTCATTTAGTAAAACGATTAATAGAAAAAGATTCACTTTGAATGAAATGAAATTTAAAAGGTGTTTATACAGAGTATAAAATAAAATTGTGTATTCAATCAAAATATGCGTCAATGAAAGGAGATTGAGATGAAGTCCCTTACCTCGTGTCCGACTTGACTCGATCATTCTTTAATCTCTTGAATATTAAACTAAAGTTAATTGTTACTTTCTTAACAAATATTTTCATGATTATTATTCCTTTTATATCACTTATTACCATGTTATAAGCATTATGTAACCATTTGAGTTAATAACGTTCGTTTTGTCGATATTTGGTACTTGAGTAAAAAAATGAACACCTTATATTTACAAGTTGTCCATGTGGTCAATAGTCCATTATATCTAGAATGAAATTAAATATTTAGATATCATATATATCATATATATCCAGTATATATATATTTATAACAGTACATATCATTTGGATGTAATAAATGAAATGCATCGTTCATGGAGACGGTAAGCCGTACGTACGCATGAACGCTACTTTCATTTCTATTTATTATTTTAATGTAATTAAAACATAATGATACATAGGTATATTATAATTCCAGTATAATATAATATCTAATATAATTAACTCCATCCTTTATATGTACCACATATGGCATTAACGAGTCATATCACTTTGAGGGGGCAGTAGTCCACACTTCCTCAGATAAAATTATTGCGTTTACCCATAATGGAAACCATAAAATATTATATAAAAGAAAAATACAGAAGCATAAAGAAAAAATAAACATAACATAAATCATATATAGATATCGTGTCATCTTAATGGCCACCTTGATATGTGGTAGGATATAATCGAACAATCATCGTCTCGTGAGGCGTTAGTTTTCCATCCAGAGAAACAATATGTTCTTCACCCATTGAATGGAGGTGTGTGTAATTTTAGTATGAAAAAATATCATAAAAAAATCCTAGTATATTAAGTATACTTATTTTGTTATAAAATAAAGGAATATTAAGATTTTAGGGGTTGGAGAAGTAAAATAAAATAAAAGAAGTGAAGGGAAAGCGTTACCTTTATTTTGTGTAACTTCCTTTGGTTGGAATCAAAAAGAATTCTTGAAGTGTCTTCTACCCAAGGTAAGGCTTCTAGGAAGAGGAGAGGGATATATGGAGCTTATTTGGGCATATTTTGAACGATCCAAAAGGCATGAGAGGTTTGAGGAATTGGATAGAAGTGAGGGATTTTTATAAGTGGGAGGAATGTCTCTTTAAGAAAGTGTGATAATATTATTTTATTATATAATGATATTAGGTTTATGAAGGTCCAAAACTAATTAAAGTCTAAGATAAGATGACTCGTGGTCGAAATAAAATCATCCAATAATAGTTGGATAGGTTTTGGATATTTTTTTAATATTTATAATCTTATTTATTTAAATCATTTATTAATGAGGTAAATACTACATCATTATTGTGTCATAAATAATTTAATTTTTTTGATGTCTAAACATTTTAAAAAAAATACCATGATGTAGGAAATATTTTAATATTTTAAATTAATATTTATCAGCTAAATTATAATTTATATAACCCCTAGTAAAAATTAATTTACTAAAAGATATTTGTTTTTGTCATTTTGGCCTTTACTTCAAGTTAATTAATCTAAAGTTTCATTATCACTCCCATGTGGCTCAATGAGGTCCCAAAATCGACCCAAATATGTCCATGGTCGTAAATGACTCAAAGAATAAGGTTTGGTCAAGTGTTAAGGTAATTTGGATTTATTATAATATTCATTTTACCTTGAATTACCCTATTTACCTTTAACCGCGGTAAATAAAAGTAAAATGTTACTATTCCCAAAAAATATTTAAATCCTATTGATCCAAATTTTAGCTACTAATATCAACCATTTTTTTTTTGAATTTTAAAAATTAAATTCACATAAGTGGTAAAATTTCATTTAAATGAAAACGTCAGTTTTTTTAACTACTACTAACAGGTTTCACTATTCATCAAAAATTGATGTTTTTCTGAAAAATACCAAAAATTCAGCCTAAGATTTATTTGATATTAAGAATTCAAAAATGATGTCTACTTTTTCAAATTATTAACATAGAACTAGAATTAATTATTCTAAAATTAACTCAGGTAGTTAAAACAAAAAGAGAGTTTTTAAGAACAAAAACTATCAAAAAATTGATACTTGTTTATGTCCAATTTCAAAGTTAAATTAATTCCAATAAACAACATTGGATTAAATGGTAAAATAAATTATATTTACAATTTAAAACCAATTAAAATTATAATCTAACAATATAAATAAATTGTATTAAATTGCAGTTTTGAATTAAAATACAGTATTTTCACTATTCATTAAAAATTGAACTTTATCAGAAAAAAATTCAAAAATTTACACAAAGTAAATTTTGATGTCCCAATTCTAAAGATGGATTTTATTTGGTCATATATAATGTATTAAAATGAACAAAACTGTATTTAAAGAGGGTTCTCCATAAAAAGGTGGTAAATCGACCATTTAATGTAAATTATGCTTAAAATTATATTCATTCACAGTTTAAGCCACTAACTTTTATTGGATAAATGTAAATACATTTAACATACATTTGTAATCATTATTTTATTAGGTTTTTTTAATTTACTCCAATACAATGGCTAGAAGTTAACAACCATTTAAAATAATATCTTTATATTATTAGTGTGTATCGTAAGATTTCAAAGAAACCCGTTGTTGCGTATCAGGTACGCTATTGAACATAGCAACCCCTTTAAAGTAAAATTAATATTTAATTAAAAAATATTAATAAATATGAAATATGTATTATTATTTATTTCCATGGGATGTTACACATAAGGTCCTTTTTATAGGATATGTTGTCAAATAGATAAAAATCATCACATAAAGTCTCAGTATCATTCCCCCACATATATTTCTAAGGAATCCAACTAATTATAATCCTTTTAAAAATAAAACATCTCACACCATGACCTTGGATACTCCTTTATTTCATTATTTTCTTGATCTTCGATCTTTTTGGTTGAGGTTCAGGATGATCCCTGATTGTAATTTTCAAACTTTTGAGAGTCTGGGTTAATTTTGGCCTATACAAGAGCAACACACTATTAGTGGAAGCCATGTGGCCTAGTAAAGGTAATCATGTAGGAGGACCTTGAGTTTCACAGAAGCAACTACATAGTTTAAGCATGGTAAATCAAACCGTGTAGATTATTCATGAGGTCATACTTCTCATAGACAGTAGCTACTACACAGTTTGTGCATGAGATGAAAAATAATGCAACCACACATGCAAACTGCACATAAATTTTAAAAATTTAAAACCCTTTATTTATCTACCCCATTTTTATCTCCCATATTTTTATCTCAAATTTAGTATTCTTCCCCTTTGGTCCTTTTTTGTGCACAATCAGGTTCCCTATCCTAACATCCCTTGGCTCATCCTCCTCCATCGTTGCTCCTCCAAATATCTAAGGTGATTATTTGGGGTTTTTTCTCCTTTTAAACTCTCCCACTTCTCCTATCTATATTTGTTTTCTTTCCTTTGTATGGTTCTCTCTTGGACGAACCTTGTATTGTATGGTCAATGTGTAGTTTTATTTTCCTAATGTTGAGGGTGTGTGGTTTGATATTCAGGGTGTTTTCTTCCTTCTCTAATAGTTTCTTCACATTCACCCACCATTGAGGTAAGTGTTTCAATTATATTCCTTTTCATCCCAATCCATTTATTCTGGAAAGTTTCTAATTAATTTTTAAATATGATTCTCATGCCTATGAAGTGTTCGGGTAAATTATTGTGGTGTTTTGGAATTGGTATAATTTTTTAAAAACTGGTTTTCAAAGTGATCCTTGAAATATGCCAAAGTATACGTGAACTTAATGTGTTTTCCAAAATCTGATATTTTATTTTAAAATAAAATTATGCGTTTGAGAAGTTTTTATCTTTATTTATGTTATGATAACATTTTTTTATTGTGATTTTGGTATTATGTGTGGGAATAGGAAATTTTTGTGGTATGACGCTTATTTATGGCTTATTGTGTTAGTTGGAATACATATGGTGTATATTTAATATTGTTTTGGGTAGATTTCAAGGATAATTGTGGTGTGACATGAAATGTTGGCATATCCATGTGTTATTGGGATACACCCATGGATGTGAACACAAATGTTGACGGCCTTTCTTAACTTAAAAACCCAGTTTTCAAAACACTTATCTGTCCCTTTAAGACACTTAGTGTTTAACTAAAATCTATTTGTTTCCAAATTACTCAAGTTTATTTTCTAATGTTAGGTTTAATATTTTGGATACTTTTGTATTTTTAAAAGATGATTGGGTTTTAAATGATGATGGATTTGTTTTAAAAGACCTTTTGTCATTGTTCTCTTGAAACTGGTTATTTTTATTAATTATGAAAATAGATGAAAAATGTTTTGAATTTGTATTCATATTGGACATGAAGTAAGTCTTAGTTAGAAATTTATAATATTTGGGGGAAGAATGTGTTTTTTTGAAATAAAGTTTCTCAGTAGTAACCTTGATATGTTGAGAAAATGTTTTGAAAGATCATGTGTTCT
The DNA here is from genome assembly GCA_963277665.1 of Viscum album. Classification (NCBI taxonomy): domain Eukaryota; kingdom Viridiplantae; phylum Streptophyta; class Magnoliopsida; order Santalales; family Viscaceae; genus Viscum; species Viscum album. Next base: position 1,883,005,439 of record OY728161.1, read on the forward strand.
GAAAGCCTGGTTGGCACCTTTGAATGGTTGGATATATTATGGAAATACATATAGAGGGATTTAACCTAGTGGGTTATCATATAGACGGTGTCCGTGTTTGGGGATGGAAAGTGTGGTGGTGTCATGTAAGGTGAGAAACATGTGTGAGGGCCTCCTACTTACACAAAATACTATTACAATGGGTTTCATGGGCATCCTTAGAGGGTTGAGTTATAGTTTCTTATCTACCCCAATTAGACAGGTTGGTACCACTTTGATGGATCGGGTGTCTTGGTAGGTAGTTTCATTGGATTATATAGTTGAGGGAGGATATTTGGATATAGATTTTAGAGTGTCACTATATGCAAGTAGCTGGTTCCGAACTGAGTGCATCAATGAACCGATCAAGTGATTTTGAGGAAATACACATGGTTTATCATCTATATTTTCTTTTATAAATTCTATTGCACTTTGCTTCTTGTAGTATTTATCTATTTAATTTCAGTATTTCTTGGTATCACCTTGTTGGATTTTTGTATTGGGATTTGTTTTCTTAAATGGTGAACCAACTTTTAAAATGGGAATCTGGAATGCATTGTTTGGAAAATGGAAAGCTGTGGTTGTATTTTTAAGATAACGTTGAAAAATTATTTTCATATATGTATTTCAGATAGTGTCTATACACTATTTATAGAAAAGGAAATATATAGATTCATTAGTGATTTTCTAAGGATCTTTTATTCTCACTCCCTACTTATACCATTCAATGTCGATAGACCCGTTCTATTTTTTAGGGTTAGGTTCTCTAGTTTGAGTGATCCTCATGGGAATAGGCTGGCCTAATGGCTTGTCGGTTTGTGGTTAATAGTGAAAATGAGGAGACATTGGGACTGTGTTAGTGGTGGATTAGTTTTTTATTTAGTTTTTAGTTTTATTAGTTGTACTTTATTCCTGGATCTCTTAGTGTTTACATTGGTGATTAGTTTTCGTTGTTTCTACATGAACTTTGGGTTCAGTTTATTTATTTGATCTTATTTTATTTGGATTAATCATTCCCTTTATATTATCATTGATTCCCAATACAAGATTCTATCCCATCAGGATCAATAACTCCATTCGTACCATATCGCGGACTGGGTCGAGTGATGGGTCGGATGTCACCCCACTGTGGTTCGTGAAAAATGCTATTAGAGGAGGAACATTATTATTTGAGGTGTTAGGTAGATGAAGACTAGGACTTTCAGGGATTAATAGGTGGGTATGCTTGGATCCTGATCATTACCACTAATGAAGAGACCTAATTTTTCAAGGTAGTCTGGGAATTGAGTCCTTGTCTTGTCTTGGGTTATGTTAGACTAAGGAATGAAAATGGAGGGGAGTCAGTGTCATGTCATGAACACACAAGGAGTAGTGAAATTTGAAGAGTCAGAGTGCATGATTTAAGGACCTTTCAGTGTTTCTTATTACATGGGGAATGATCGACTACCGTGTCTCTAGTTGATGCATGATCACTCATTTCTCATCCTTGGTGCTTGATGTGAGTAATTCATTTAGCTAGTTTCATCTGGTGTGAGTTGTGTTCTATTTTTTTTGTGGGAATAAGTGAGAAATTGAAATGAACAAATATTTTGAAATATAAATGATTTTCTTAAAATACATTGGGATGGAAAAATGGGTTTTAAAAAAGAATGTGTTTTTTTTAATTTGGTACATTTTTAGAATTGAAATAGAAGTGTCATGGGTGAATCACTTGGTCTTCCATATACACATTCAAATATGTACATGTATGTGTGTAAAGTGAATGTTGGAACATGTGTATGTAAATGGATAAACACATATTCAATGGTTCGTAGGATTCCATGGTTGTGTATTTGAAATCCATAGATTGGCCATGTTTTTCTAAAGCGATTTTCAGTGAGGAAAATCATTCTGGGAATTGGTTTTTGTTTGATAATGTTTTTTTGGGGAGGATGGATTATGTGATCGAAAGTGTCCTTTCAATAGTGAGTTTTTGAAAATTAAGATGAAAATTGTAATTTTGAAATGTGGAATCTTTTTGTGATTATATATGTTTGGAATACGATCCTATTATTTTGGTTTGAGGTGTTATTTTCAATTTTTCTTTGATTTGATATTGGTTTTTTTTTGTGATTTTTGTGTATTTTAGAATATTGAACCCAGAAAGTTCTCAAAGGTTTCTATTTAATCTTTCCGAGTTCCTGGTTCTTTTTAGTTTTTACCAATCATTCATGTTAATCAAATCCCATTATAGATAGTGAAGTGGCTAGGAGAAGTTGAGAGTGTCTTCAGAATGTTAGGAACCCTTGAAGTCATTAGGGATAGTGTTTTTTTTAGTTTCTTTGAGGGTCCAAATTTGGACAAATGGGTGATCTATTCCTCTCCACCAATGAAAATTTGTATGACATGGAATGTGTTTAATAATACCTTTGTATGATGGTTTATACATAAGGGTGTTAAGAAAATGAAAATGGAAGATCTCATGTGTATTTGGAAGGCTAGTGGATGGTGGAGGACTATGTTGACCACATTAAGAGATGGTATCCATTTCTTAGAAGATGGTGTCACTAGATCTGAAGAAGGTTTCACTTTTTGTCAATGGTCTTCATCTAGAGATCAAGTAGTGGGTCCCCTCCTCCAAGGATCATCATTTTGAGAAATTAGTAAATGATGTGTTTTTAGCTGAGTTGTTTATGGATCACAGGAAGTTGGGAACCTAATGTCACTTGTTTCCCATTAAGGTTCCCTATTTGGTGAGGATTAAATTCTACAGGAACTTGTTCTCAGAATACTCTCTTGCTGGACCTGGATTCTCATTCATCTGACCACTTGCTTGTGTATTTCCATTTTGGCCACTTTGGGAATTCAAATACATATTGTCATAATACTCTAAATAATTTCCATTGTTGTGGCTATTTGGGACATCTGGAGAGGTTTTTTAGGAAGAGATTCCCAAACAAGAATCCTTACCAGAGGATGTCAGCGCTTGATTTTGAGGTAGGAGATGCATCAATCATCAGGTCTCTAGACAGATGACTCAGAGTGAATCTCACACACATTTAATAATTTACAAAGGTGTGTGGTATATCCCCATGGCCTGTTCCAGACTTCCATGTTGGGATTTAAATATTTTAAGTTTCTTTATTCTTGTTTTCATACCATTTTCTGTTCATCTGCTTATAGTAATAGTGTGATGAATTCATTATTTTATAACCCAAGTGGGTATATTTATGTTAATATGTCTCCTTGGATTGTTTGTTCTTTATTGAATGCACTTAGTCCTTTTCTGGGTCGGTTTTAGTTTTAATTGTTCTCATTTAGAGAAATTTGAGTCTTGTGGAATTCATGGACAATGGTTCCATTTCATTGCATGGATCAAGTTATTTTTTTTGGGTTTCACCTAGTGATGGGGTTTTGCGTTGTGTGGGAAACATTCAATTCTGGTGGAAGTTCTATTTTTCTCATGGGAATAAGTTTGGATTAGTTTTGTTGGAGTTCCCAGCCTTAGAGTCGGTGTTGCAATGTTGATGCGTACATGTTTGGGGTAAATCAAGTTGTATGCTTTCATATTTATTGGATATATTAGTTTATTTTTTTTGTGGTGAGAACCCTATCATTTTATCAACTAATACTTGTGATGTGGTTTTCTCTAGTGTTGTATGGGTGTAAATGGTAGAGTAAAAGTTTCACCCCGAGGTTTTTGAATCATTTCGGTTTTGATTGGGCATGGATTCCATTTTTGGTTAACTTTCAGATGGGTGACTTTCTGGGGGGGAAAGTGTTTGTGGTGGGGAAAATATTTACACCCTAACCAATAATACTCATTTATTTTATCCTTTATTATCTTGGATATTTTTTAAAATGTTTCTGATTACTCCCCATTTGAAAATTTCTATTTTTTGATAGTTTGGATGAATTTTGGCCAGTGCATAAGGAGTGCATGATTAATGGAAAATGTGCAGCTTAACCCATGTAACCATGCAACAGGTCCTGAAGTTGGATAGAGGCTATAAAATAGTTTGATCATGGTATATCAAAACATGGGGGTTGGTCATGTGGTCTTCCCCCTCAAGGAAAGTTGTTACAGCACGATTGGCGCACAATTTGGTAAATAGTGTGGGAAAACCATGTGAGCTTCCAATAATTTTAAAAATTTAAAAACTAATTCTATATCCCCTCTTTATATCCCCAATTATGGATTCCTACCATTGGATCATTTTTGGTGCACAAGAGGGTTCTCAAACCCCTATTCCCTGGGCTCCTCCTCCTCTATGGGTGCTCCTCTAATAGTCTAAGGTTCGTTTTTATGGGTTTTTCCTCATTATACCATCTCCCTCTTCTCCTCTCTCTATTTCTTGGATACCTTTTGGTGGGTTATCTCATGGCCTAAACAACAATGGTAGGGTTGATGTGTAGTTTTTTTATTTATGTTTAGGGAGAAGGGTTTGATCCTTAGCATGTATTCCTCCTTTTTCGAGAGTTTTATTGCATTTTCCCACCATTGAGTTAGGGGTTTCCATTATTTTCCTTTTTAGTTAAATGTATTGGTACTTTTATTATTTTAATTCACATAAAAATATTATTCTCATTATTAGGATGTTTTGGTGTTAATTATAGTGGTGTTTTGGCATTGGATTTTTTTTAAAAATAGGTTTTCAAATTGATCCTTTAAAAATGCATAAGAATATGTGCACTTAATGTGTTTGATGAAATTTCATGTATTCTTTCAAAATGAAATTGTGAATTTGAGATGTGCTTAGACTTTTTAATATTATGATAATAATTCTTTATTGTGATTTTGGTCTTGTTTGTGTGAATTGAAAATTTTTATGGCATGATGTTTATTAATGGATTGTTGTGTTAGTTCGAAAACATGTGGTGTAACTTTAAAATTAGTTTTTTGCAATGTCGTGGATACTTCAGGTGTGTAATTGGGAGTAGGAAAATACATGTGTTTTTGGGATGTAATCATGGATGGGAAACCACATGAATATGGGCCTTTATACATTAAAACTCTAGTTTTCAAAACAATTGTGTGCCCCTCTTAAACTCTTGGTGTTTAACTGAACTCCCTTTTTTTCCAAGTGAATCAATTGTGTTTTCAAATTTCATGTTTAATATAATGGCTCGTTTGGTATTTATAAAATATTATTGGTTTCTAAATTAATATAGAATTCATTTAACGGCCTTTTTGGAACTCTTCTCTTGAAACTAGTTGTTTATATTCATTTTCAAAACGGTTGAGATCTTTTTTGAATGTGTATTCAAATTAGACATTATGTAAATATTGTTTATAACATTAAATTGTTTGAGAAATGAATGTGGTTTTGGAAATAATGTTTCTTGGTTGAAACATTTATATATTCAGAATTTTTTTAAATATCATGTGACGTGATAGCACAGTTGGTACCTATGAATGGTTTGATATATGACGGGAACCTCTATAAGGGGATTTCACCTAGTGGGTTATCATATAGGTGGTGTGAGTTTTTGGGGTAGATAATTTTGGTGGTGATAGGTAATTTGAGCCACTCTAGTGAGGGCCTCCTACGTACATAGTATACTACTACTATTGGTTTCTTGGGAATCATTAAAGGGATGAGTGATGGTTTCTTAACAACTTTGATTAGACGGGTTCTCACCCCTTAGAATAATTTAAATTCCTGGTGGGTAGAACCATCAGACTAGCTAGTTGAGGGTTTCAAGTTGGTTATAGACTTTGGAGTTTCACCATACACGAACCAGTGGTTCCGAATCGAGGGCAACTATGAATCACTCAATGGGTGTTAAAGAAAGACCCATTGTTTATTAGTTGGATTTTATTTTTGAGTTTTTGTTGCACATGGTTTACTATACTGTTTATCTATTTACTTTTATATTTTCTTGGAATCTACATTTTTTATTATAGTATTGGTAATTTTTTTCTTAAACAGTGAACCTGCTTTAGATATGGGAATGTGGAATGTGTCGTTTGGAAAATGGAATGAAGTGGGTTTATTTTTTTGAGAATGTTGAATTGTTTTTTCATATTTATATTTAAACATGTGTTTATATAATGTTTCAAGGAATGTAAAGGTATGTATTATATGTTGATTTCCTACTGATCTATTAACCACACACTCTAATTGTACAATTCTGTGTCTGTAGACCCATGCTATTTTTCTTGTTTAGGTTCATTGGTTTGAGTGCTCTTCATTGGAGTAGGTCTATGGGGTGGCTAGTCAGTTTTTGGATTCCGGTGACCATGAGGTCACATGGAGATCATGTTAGAGGCTGTTTGGTTTTGTATTTAGTATTCTATTTGTTCAGTTGTACATTTGTACCAGGTCCAGTTAGTGTTTACATTTGTGATTAGTTATGTTGGTTGAAGTATGCTCTATTGGTTAATTTTGTTTATTAGATCCTAGTTTATTGGGATAAATTTTTACCAAAGAATTATATTTGATGCTCGAAACTAGTTGAAAACTCATGGGGATCGGGAATACCCTTACGTCCATGTAGTGAACTAAGTGAGGTGTCAGGTTAGATTCCACCTCGGTATGGTTCATTACAAACATGGTAACACAGAAACCATGAGATATAATAATAGATTAGTTACCATCATTAACAAATCCTTTAGCGTCTAGTATTCAAAAAATAAACATAAATTAGTTTCAATAATTATATGTAGAGAAACACTCTCACATATCCATCATGTGAAGCATTAAATATCTACTTAAATTGACATTTTCTCATAGATTCATTTGATAAATAAAATAAACATCGTAGTACCTCATTTTATAAATATCACCATTCCTTGGACAGAAAATATAAAGAATAAAATTTAAAGGAAACATGAATTCTCCATCTATCTTGGAGGAAACATTTTTTATAACTATTCCATCACCGGTTAACCAAGACAAAGAATATTCATAATCACAATTATCACCATAATCCATAATTTTTCTCTAATATAATTTTTGAACTCTTGCACCAGAAACATTCAATAATCTATCCCAATAACATATAGATAAAAAAACATTGTAGCCACTAACTCGTCTTCACAAAAAATCTTCATTTTACTAAAAACAATACTCAATGAATTGATAAAAATCATAAAAAAATCTCAGATACAAATGTTTCTCATTATAAGGGAACCATCCCATCCATCCCTAGTTCTCTATCACATTAATAAAAAATGATTTACATGAAATAAACCACATGTACTGTACTTATTTTATCGGAACTACATCCCTTTTTTGTAAACATAGGATTCTCCAGCTTGAAAACCACTTGGGGCTTGATTCAACTTTCTAATTATTAGATAGACACAAATTTCTTAGATAAATATTTGAATCTCAATTCACTCTAACCATGGTGATCAAATCTATAGGCTTGGGAAATGGAGTGGGAAAGTCGATAGTCTTGACTGAAAGGGTTGAAACAAATATAGAGAGAAAAAACTGTGAGGGAAGTTAGAATTTGAATTAGAAAAATGTCTAATTGAAATAGTTTATGTTTTTATTGATTGGTAAAATCAAAACAGAAACACATGAAATTTTTTTTCTGAAGGAAGAATTAATTTTATAAATAAATAAATAATGTATATGAAAAAAACAATAATGGCAGGTTAACAAAAATTACTAAAAATTAGAAAAAGTAAGAAAGAGATTATAATGATTGGTAAATGAAAATTGTTAGTAAAATAATAGTGAGTAAAAACTCAATGGTGTTGAAATATAATAGTGAGAAAACTTCCAATGCATCGAAGACACTACGGTGGGTAGGCTCAATAGTGGGTAAACCCTATGGTGAGTCCCATAAAATTATGCCTCACCAAAATTTATCATACCTAGTACACATTTGATGTTTTTCATTATCTGAGAATTCAAAGGCCCGGTGAAGATATCAGCCAGCTAATATTCAGTACCCATGTATTAAATAGTTATATCACCCTCTGAGAAATTATATCTCAAAAAGTGATTTCTTACATCAATATATTTTATTCTTCAGTGAGATACATGGTTTTTAGAAATATTTATAGAACATCTGTTGACACAATTTATAAGGCAATGTATGAATTGATATACATAGTCTAGTTATGTTATTTTCATTCAAAACATTTGATCACATCAACTACATAAAACTATGTATTTATATTCAATAGTATATAGTGAAACAAATATTATTTCCTACTACACCAAGAGACTAGAGACTTTCCCCAAAAATGAAATATTCTAGCGGGAATTCGTCTATCCAATTTACAACCACAAAAAAAATAGTATCTGAAAAAATAAATAAGTTAAATTCTTGTACTATATGATACACCAATTATAAATTGGTAGTATATTTTAGGTATTGAAAAATTAATATTACAATAACTATGTGAGGAACTTTTAGGTTTTTTCGGAAATGAACATAAACACACACACACACACACTAAACATAATATCAGTTCATCTATAAGTTATGTTTAGAATAATTCTAATCATACATATATAATTGGTTTGATCCACTGATTTCTCAGATTAATGAAGATCCTATTTACTAAAATTACTCAAAAGAGTATCACTACTTTTAATGCTATCAAAAATGAAATGTTTTAAAAGTAATTTTTATATCTAATTTCATTTAAAGTAATTATTTCATTATTTTGATGATTTTTATGTACAATAATTAATTTCATTTCACTCATTAAAATAATTTGAAACTCCTTTTAAATAATCTTTGAAAAATTACTACATAATGAGTTTTAAAAGATTCAAAAAAATATTCTATATATATTCTAATGAATAAGACAACATTAGAATTTATATTTATAAAATGGTTAGAATCAGCTATATATATTTAAAAGCCTTTTGAAAAAAATAAAAGATCTGACCGTATCATAAAAATATCTGATATAATTTTATAATCCATATAAATATTTAGTTAATTAGAAAATATGATTCAAAAAATGAGGTTTTTTAAATCTAGGGGGTTTTCAACCAAAACAACATCAACTATATACCCATTTAATAATTTAATCTCTTACATCCATTTGATATATTTTAAAATCTAGATGTGCAGCATTAGATAGAAGCATTCTAATGGATTCATGTTTTTCTACAGGTATAATGGTTTCTTCATTTCCTAGTCCTTCTTGATTATGCCCTTATTCAACTGGTCTTCCCTTATTCCTTACTATAGTTTCATATTCATCATCCTTGTTTCTAAACACCCATTTAGTTCCTATAGTCATGGTATCTTTGGGTCTATCATCATGTTCCCAAATATTATTTGTTTCACATTGGATTAGTTATTCTTTTAGAATCATTACCAACAATTCATCATTATTTTTACCATTAATTTCATTAGGTTCTTGTTGTAACCAGAGTCCTTGATTTTCAACCCGATTTTTTTAAAATGCTCTTGGTTGTGTACCTCAATCTATGTCACCAAAAAAAATAATCTAAAGTTTGGTATTTACGAGCCCTAAAAACTTTTTAAAAGAGAAGTGTTGGTCACCTTATGGTCTTCTAAAGCATTAGGTTCATTGTTTTTATGTTCAATACATGTATAATTAAAAAAATATTGATTATATAGCATGCAGTATTCATAGATTGTTCCCAAAAGATGATTTGTAAGTCATATTTATTAAGAGTAGTGTTTGGAATCCCTTGAAGTGTCATATCTCTTCTTCATAACACATCATTATACTAAGGGTATTTTGGAGAAGATATGTAATGACTGTATCCATTTTGTTAGAAAAATATTCAAAATATTGGTTTTCAAACATATAATTGAGGAAACTTCTTAAGGTATTAATTCTGAGTCTTTTTCGGTTTTCTACTAATTTAGTATACTTGGTAAAATAAGAACAAAATTCAATTTCTTAAGATAAAAAGAATACCCATGTATTCAAAGAAAAATCATATATCAGTACATTAACATAATGTAACCCTTTTATACAAGAATCTCTGGATGGTCCAAAAAAATCCATGTGTACCAAATCAAGAGGTTGAGAAGTTAAAAAAACTTTCTTTAATTTAAAATAAATCTTGTGCTCTATCCCTTCTTAATAGGTGTTATAGACATTGTAATTTCATAACTCAAGTTTGGGTAGATCCCCGACTAACCATTTTCTAGAAATATATCTATGTTAGTGAATGTTATGGTGGCCTTTTATTCTATACCAAATCCAATATTCCCTATTAATGTAACTTAAGAAAGAAACATTTTGAAAAATCAAATAATCTAAATTACAAGTTTAAGAATTTTCATTCTTTAAGGCAGTAAATACAAATGCTTTTTTTGTTTAAATATATCAAATTCATTGTTTTTTAAATTTTACAAGAAAAAAATCATCATAAAATTATGAATTTATAATTAAATTATGTTTTAAACCGTCATCAAAAATCATGTTATAAATTAATACTGATTTGGTGTTGCCAATTTTTTCAAGTACAAGGATCTTTGCATTATCACTTCTACCAAAGGTTATGTGGACGCCATCAACCTTTATTAGGTTCTTGAAACTGGAGTAATCTCACTTCCTATATTTGGAGAAAGCACTATCCATGTACCATAAATTTTTACTGGATCTCTTGAGGAAGATTACCTACAAAACAAAGTTTATACGAGAAATGAAATCAGTACACATATTTTCTTTTGTTGAAAAATGTTTGTAATTAATGATTTAGGAATCCACATTTTTTAAATATGAGTCCAATAAGGATATTGAAAATTTATTGAAATTAGAAAATTATTTGGTCCATTTGAATAAAAATTAAGTTTATTATTTTTAGATTTTTACTTTGGAACAAATGTGCTATTAACTACTCCTCTCTATCCTGATTGATAACCTATACTAGAAATAGTCTTTGGAGAAATTTTTTTCCTAAAATATGAGTTATTATTTTTCACTATTTGAAATCCTTTCCATTTTTTTGTTTCTATTTTTAAAATTAATATTAAGTATTTTCCTTTAGTAATTGAGCATTGTTTCCTTTTACAAAGTAAGATCATATTTAGTATTTTTCGAAAAAGCATAGATCTTCTTCAAAATTTTGTATTTGTATTTAAGTTATTTAAATGTATCCTCATGAATTATGTAGTATTACAAAATTTCATATTTATAAATATCAACATCTTTTTCATATTCAGAGTGATTAGAATTTTGTATAGTTGTCACAATATGCACCTTAGAAAAGTTTGTCATGAAGAACATGTTAGGTCTCTCTGGATTTTTTTAATGAGTATAATTCTTGTCACTAGATTTCTCCTCAGAGTCACTCCATGTGAATTTAATGGATTTATTGTGTTTTATATCTTTTTCATCATAATTGTTCTTGTATTAACTTTGTACAATCAACCTTAAAATTATGTTTTCACTTATATTCATAATAAGTAATCTCATTTGAGTTATCATCTCTATTCCAATCCTTTTTCCATGTTCCTCTGTTGTTATTATTTCCATTGAAAATTGTTTTCCCTAAAAACCTATTCTTACAATATAATCTCATATACGTTATATCCAAATGGCCAATTTCTTCATCACTCTCAGTTGTCGATTCTTCATCACCGGATCTTTCATCTTCTATTTTATTCTTTTATTTTTGTTTCAATGTAGTATACATGAATGCTCTTGAATTCGTTTTAAGTTTGTCATATTATTCATGATTAAATTTAAACTCCTATTCATAAATCATCAATTTTTTAATATTTTTTTTTGAAATTTGGTTTGTTGATGTCATAATATTCCCTTATTGACCTTGATATACCCCTCTATCTTTCAAGAAGAAATCTCTGTATTCTCATTATATATTCTTTTTCAAACAGTAGGTTTCCCAAGGATCACATAATATTAACTATCTCATTAAACCGTGGATTCATATTTGAATTTTTATCATCATTTTTCCTTAAATGTTTCATATTTAATTGTGTAAGCATTCAATATCACTTTTCTACATTGTATAGTTACTACATGTGAAATTACTAAAGTGTCCCAAAAATCATAATTTGTTTTACTAGAATATATTACATTTAATTATTTATCTCATAAGGTATAATAAATGGAATTCATTTATTTTAAATTATTATTATAATAAATCTTATTATCATCATCCTATATACTTCAAAAAATGTTAAGAAACTATACATATCCTCTATAACAAACAATATTTCAAAACCCATAATCTTTATATGAAATTTCATCTCTATTTTCCATTGAGAATATTTTTCACATTAAAAATGATCAATATTAGTAGTATAATATTATGGTGTATTATTAATTTAAATAAATAAATTTATAAAATACAGAAATTTATAATCATTTAAATAGAACTAAAATCACAATTGAAAATATTTAATACTAGTTTTATACGAAATGTTAGACTAAGTGAGTAAATCAAGTGGGGGGGGGGGTAAATTGAGTTCCTAATAAAATATACATCTAAAAAAGAATAAATAAAATTCCCCAATAAATTTACAAGCAATCCAATTAATCATAATAGAATATTGATATAAGTTTTTAACTTTTAACTGATTTATCAAAGATTGATTATGTTTCAGTTAAAATAATTTTCAAAATTACTTTATCTTTTGAAATATATTTACATAATCAAAAACTTATATAAAACTAATTAAAAGTAATTATAATAATATTTTTTTTATTCACATATTAAAATAGATTTATATTTATTGATTATAAATAATACCAAAAAATGAAACACATAGAGAAAATAAATACAAGCGCTTGAGTCTCAAGACCAAAATTAATCCCAACCACTTGGAAATCACCTTCTTGCAAGAAGATTATTAAAAATAATCTATGATCCACAACCTATATTAGGTGAACAAAAAGAAAAATATCAAGTCCACACATGACCTCTTCCAAAGAAAACTATTGGAACAAAAAGAAATAAAGTCCACATAAGTACCACTTCCACGACATGTGGGAAAATATGTATAATTAGTGATTGAGAATATATCAGGTATCTTCTAGTTAATGAAAAATATACAATGTGTTTGTTAAAAATAGAGTAACCACACACTTCTCATAATGAAAAGACACTAAAAAGAAAGAAAATAAAAAATTATAAGAGGAAAGTGTTTCCTTGTGTGATAATATTTTTAGTTTGTAACTATTTAAAATTAGATTAAAATGAACCTTGAGTTGAGTTTTTGAAATTCATTGTAGAATAGTGTGTCATAATTTCATTCTTATTGTGACAGTTTGAAGGAAGAGAATGATATTTGTTTTCCAATTCTTATTTATATTATCACTAGTAAAGATACTTTCTCTAAGGAACATCAATATTCTTTTTATCTTTCAATATTCATATCAATATCACAATGTATGTATCATGGTTAAGTTATCATTCACACACATATGTTCGCATGAGGGAGTCTACTACAACATTTAATAACAATATGTATAAGGAATCATTTATATCTTCTGTACCTCATACCGTATGATTGACACACAAATTAATTCATCTCTATAAAATTTTTGAACAATCCATAGAATACATAACAACATTAAACTTGATAATTTATCTATTAGAGACATTTAATTCAAAATGAAAAAAACAGTGGTGGTGACTCCATTGAATAGTGAGACAACACTAATAGCGAGTCTTCCTAATGATGAATTGGGATATATGTGTGTAATGACAATGGTGACTTTGATATGATTTTGGTATTTAAGACAAATAGCCAAATTCGTACCTTGTTAGAAGGTCTTATTCAATAGTTACTCTTCCCTTGTGGTATGTGTTTTCAAAAATTTTCCAAATTTATAGTCCAATCATTTAGTCATAATATGATAGGGATACTTTTGGATGCATTTCCCAAAAGAATTATACCGGTGAGCCCAGTATATGGGTGAGTGTTTCCAACAATTTATCAATATTGCACTTTAATGGTGAGACATTGGTGTCAGTGAATCAACCTCTACAGGGATTCGCACATAGCAGTGACTCATTTTGAATATTGAGTCATTTTATACATACCGAAAAATATCATCAATCTTCTTTATAATGAAAAATGGGTCCATAACTCACAAAACTCATTAATATCACCAGAAACATGATTTTGTGATCATTAAAAAATGGATTCCAAACCTTTATTTTTTATTAAATATAAAAAAATAATTTAATAAACATTTATTAAAAAGAAAACAATGATTTGAATTTATAGGGTGTTACATTATGTCCCCCTTAAAATGAGTTTCTTCCCAAATATTCATGTGTCATATACAAGGAATATATAGAAATTCCATTTTTAGAAATTAGAAAACTAAAATCACTAGAATTATATATTATTAGATTTCACCTAATTACCTAAGAAGTAAAATTTATATTTCCAAGACATAGATTTTTTCTCATTATGAATGATTTTAAAACCTATTTTTTACTTGGAAACATATCTAATTTTTAACAAAATTTCATAATATCCAATGTTCACTAAACTGTTGGTCTGATGGAAAATGTAGTGTCTTGAAACCCGTGTTTCTGGATCTCGTACCAAAAAAATTATATTTTTTTATAAAACATTACTAAAAATATACAGTCATTTACACATACATGATTGTTTATGGTCTTGGATTTTTAGAACAATTAAAAACTATTACAAATATTAGATTTAAAACAACAATTAAATTGATAGTTATTTTACTTTGCTTACAATAGATTTTTATTGAAGCTCCTCACTTTAAATTCCTCTTAATGAACCTTAGTTTTTTTTTAAAAACATAGGAAGAGGATAATTTCCCTGTATGTGGGTTTTAAAAATCTAGATTAAAACATTTTTGAAAAATTCTTTGAAAACATTTTTCATTTTATATCAAAATTTTAATTTTATATATATAATTTTAAAAAAACTATAATTTCTAGGGTTTTAAAAATATATCATTGGAAAATTTGTTTAAAAATCCATTGAAACTACTTATGATTTAGAAAGAATTATTTTCAAAACACTTTTCCAAAATAAAATATCCATAAAAATAGTTTTTAAAATCATTTGAAAACAAGATTTTGAAAACACTTGTTCAAAAAAATACATTGGAGAAGAATATTCCTTGAAAATATATTAATACCTTTTAAAATACATATACTTTGAAATGAATTTTCTTAATAATGTAATACAATTATTTTTTATAAAATATTATGTGAGATTTCAAAAACTAAACTATAGGGTGACTTGAAACATTGAAGGCTTTTTGTACTTACCCATTTAAAAGGTATTAGTTTTCTCCCCAATTCATTATCATGTTTACAAAGTTCAGGTGATAAATTTTCCTAAACTATTTTGATATTTCCTTATAAATATATTTATTTTTCACTTGATTTTTTCAATTAAAAAAAGATGGCAGTGCACTATTACATATATAAACTCACTCACACACACACATATGAAATTTCATAAGATATAACATGTTAATTTTTTCCCAACCAAATGTAATAAAAAATATCCTTTTCATACATTCATGATAAGATAACAAAAGAATGATTGACTTAAATTTTTTTAAAGGTACATTTCATTCATAAAATTATCAAAATAATTTTTTAAAGGTTGTGGCCGAAGCCTCATTTTATTATAAAAATAAATTTTATTCAAATAAAATATTAAATGAAAAATTGTGTCATATAAAATTCTCATTGAATAAGAAAATTAGATCATCACTACATTAATCTAAAATTTTATTTTATATATAAATTCATGATGTGAAGTTGTAAAACCTTCCTATAAAACAATTGAAATTTAAAATTTTTCATTCACATAAAAAAATAAGTTTAACAATATATATTAGTTTTCATTAATAAAACAATTATAAGAAAATTAAAATTATACTATTAACATATTATGTTGTAACAAAACTATATTACTTACACAAAATTATAATACTTAATATTTTTAATAAATAATTTTATTATTGATTTAAAATAATTTGGAAATATCCATTTTTGTAAGATCATGATTTTAAATAAAAATATATTCTCATACAAAAGTTTCTTATTCATTCTAAGATCCAAATGAATTCCAATAGTAAACTTTCTAGACATATTTTCCTCATTCATATACAAAGGAGTAACAAAATGTATAAACTATGTGAAATGAGATGATTAAGAATAAATTTACATCATCCCTTCTAAAGGTACGTAAACATATGATCTTGGTTAAACATCAGTGTGATGGGAATTAAATACTCAAATAACAAATCCTTGAAGGATTCCCCAATAATTCCCCCATACCTACACTTTTGTCCCATCACACCAAACAACTCCATGAAGGTACTTATAATATAAAGGACACCAGATTAACCTTATTATCACAAAGGGAATGCACTAGGTAAAGGATGACCTCAAATTTTTCAATATTGTCCTCAAAATATTGGGTACCAACAGTGACCAAGAGTACTAGGGGACACTGGATCTGAAAGTTAAGGGCATAGTCAAACAACATCATTTTTACCTCTCCACCCCAAGCAAGCACGATCTATAAAAATATTGGATAGGTTTGCCTTTTTACATGAACGATCAGAAAAGGTGAAGGAGGAATCTCAACTAAATAATCTTGCTATAGACTTTGGTAGATCTGGAACATCATCCCTATTAAGAGAATTTTTATATCTCATATGTGGCCTTTTTCGGAAACTCTAAATGAATTTTTGGAACAACTATTAATAAATCCCTGGGAAAAAACTTAAGTAGTTAATAATTACATATAAGGGATTTTATCATAATACATATCATAGGAGGTTTCCACACAAAAGGTAAAACACTTATAGTTCTAACAAATGTTCAAGAGTAGTTCGTCATACTTGCATATTAGTCACAATTATATATATATATATAAACATAGTAGTATATATAAGTTCAAATAATTAATGAAAAAGAAGATATATCAGAACATAAAAGAATACATATGTAGCACAAAACATATCACATAATAATGGAATTAAATTAATGAATATTATAAAAAACTCAAAAAGTATATATATATATATGACATGTTTTACGTGCTATGTGCCTACTCATGATGCATGAACGGACCCCTATTCCTTAAAATTGTAAAAATAATCCTACCATCAATAAACTAGTGGTTCGTTATACATGAACTAACTGGGATCATGGAAATTATTGTAATTGTGTTCTAAAAATCCTACCCCAATTATAACATAATCCTAAATGTGAAAACAGAAACGTCAATCCATTGAAACCACTTTTTAACACTCTGACATGAATCATTGGGACTATAAATAAGTTCAACATAACCTCATGAGTGCCTCCCTATATGGAAGAGACTGATTACTAGTGGCAATGTGCTTATGTATTTTTTTAATAATATACCCTCAGTAATGATAGATATTACTAGATGAAAATACCATAAATATAATCCCAAATAAACAAAACATTAGAATAAAATACAAATAAATAATATAACAGATGACATGTCAAGTCATATAGGTAAATGAACCACCAATGTATAATGCCAATAAGCATAATTAGAAAAAAAATTGAAATAAATAAAATATTTGTATTATGTATAAAATGTTCATTCTAGTACTGAATCCATCCCCACCCAAAGATCCTTAGGAACTTTTCACCAAGACATTTCCCTCCTCTAGAAACCTAATCATGAAATATACACGTTCACTAAGATTCCTATATAATGTGTGAGTATTAACCAAGAAGGATTCCACCAATTCACCCTCAGAAATAGTGAATATACAATCTTGATCTATTTGATGATAAAAAAGTTATGTTCAATCAAGAAACCCCCAATCATGTGATTAATGATCATTTTCTATCCATTCCACCAAGAACCCTGACTATACTACATAAACTACCTACAAGAAGAGAAGTCATAACATAAGTCTTGAGTATGGGGTAATCACATGGACACCTCCTATGTATCTACGAAACCAAAAGGATAATGAATCATGTGTTATCCAATAAGGTCATAAATACCTATAACTATCATGATCTATTACATAAGGACATCACATCCCTACGCTACCTTGAGTAGGTCACATGGGAATCATATTCCAATATCTGGTCTCTAGTAAATCCACAAGTTTTTTGTACCCCTACCTATGACTTGGTCCATCTTCATCATCATCACGTGTCAAAAATTCTTCCCCTCTAATGGATAACTATTACTAGATTTCCAACATATCATTCAATAATATAAGAAAATATTATAATGTCCAAACATTTACAAGAAAAAAAGAATAAATAAATAAGAACAACATATCATATCATGCATGAGTATTAGTAGGACCACATACAAACAATTGATAAAAAAACAGGCATGGGTCTCATGTGAAATACACACACACATGTTAGCATTTCAAAATATGCCTCTCATTGAACACACACTCACATGTGGTCACAATCTAGTACTATATTAGGAATACAAGAATATACCATCATATAATTCCACCAATCACATAAAAAGACTCTATATTATAATGAACTTCCTACTTTTAAAAAATCAGTTCCATATCTAAAGATCCACAGTGGATTGATACCCAGATCATGCTCACACTCTGATGTCCTGTAGATAAAGATATTATCCAAAATCATAGTTCTCATTGAATTATTGTTCATTTAACACATTATAACAGTAAATTAAACCCCCACAAACATACCAATTTACATTCAATTATAGACCAATAATTTACCAAATAGAGAAAATTAATTCTTATAACCCAACACCAATCTATCATACAAACACGAATTATCCATTATCTATAGGTGTACATCCATAGATCTTGACAAAATTTATTATATCTATCAAAAATTTCAAAGTATGTGTGAAAATTAGAATTGGAATATATATATCAAACCTTAATTGATACCTGAGATCAATGAAGACTTCATGAATCTAAGATGAGAAGAAGGGGGAACCTAGAGTACCAATGAAGATCTCTATAGGAAGGTTTATTAACATTAGAGTTAAATTTTTCATAGGGTTAGATTAATAATAATATTGGGGTAAAAATAAATCAACACCCATAATGAGTCCTTAATCTGGGTGCCCCTGACTACCCTACATGCCTCACTAGCTTGATAGTGGCACCAACATTTCTCTTATGTTCTTAGACGAATTCCATAAATTCTATATTATCCATTGGGGGAATTTTTTAATATATAGAAATTAAAATCCTTTTTCCTTGACCACAAGCTAGTGGGTTCATCCCACTAGAAAGCTAATGGAATTTTTTAGCCATCAAGTATCCTTACAAGGCCCTCAAAATCCATTACTCAACTATAAGGATCATTTAAGAAGAAAAATAAAAGATACATTGAATATTATAAATCAATATACCTAGAGTATTCGAGATGTTACACTAATTTAAGTTTATTATTATTGATGAAATTTTTAACTATTTAAAACATTATGAAAGGCCCTTTGGTGACATATAAATAATGCTAACTGGTAATTTAGGGAAAATGTGCTTAGTATAAGTGTAAAAAATTATTATGTTTATAATATAATAAAATAGAATTTCTAATTTTTGAAATTCAACTTAATTGATATTTAATTATTTAATTAAAAAATTAATACTGATTTATAATAAAAATAATTATTTATTTTTATTATTAATATATAATCATGAGGAAATAATATTTTCCAAAATGATATTTGGATTAATATTGGTGTAATTATCTTCTAAAATTTATAACATGTTGTAATTTTCTAAGCTTGACTAAAATGTCGTTTAGGAAATTCAGTTTATACTTTTATCCCACTTACTGGCTCGGTAATTAACATCCCAAGGTGGTGTTCAACCTTAGAAAATTTTAAAGGCTATTTAATGATCTAAATAGCCTTTAAAGGAACATTACTGTACCTACTTTGGATTGAGAATTATTTATATTACTTATAGGATATTGAATTCTAAAAATGATATAAATCGAAAGGTGGTGTGGTGTGTTATTCATTCAACTATTTGAATGAAAATTTGATGATTATAGTTCATTAGTTTTACTCATAATTGGATATCCCATGATTTTCTTCATTTGAGTGTTTATGTAGTGTTTTTTATTTTCCTCTTCATTCCTTTTTCATTTAAAGCAACTAGAATCACTTAGATAAAAATTGTATGCCACCATTGTATAGGAAATTATAATTGATGATGAATTTGTATGGATTATTCTATTTTATAATTCATGATTGATTTAAATATTCAAAAACATTTTAAGAAGTTATTTTAGTATTTTATTAATATGTTATTATTTATTCTTAGTTTTATTTGATGAGTCTTATTATCATTTTCATTAGTTTATGATTATAAATATCATTACTAAAATATTGAAATAATAAACCCTTATATTAAAATATTATGTGTGTCCTATGTTGATGACCATCAAAAAATATAATGGAATATAATTTTATGTTAATATTATAATGAGTTGAAACTCATATAGAGATATAAAGCATCCCCATAGGCATAATGTAAAGAACTTTTTGATTGGATTGATTCACAAGAAGGATCTCATATATCATTAAATACTCTATAATAGTCATTTTATTTAGATTAAAAAGTTCCTCACATAGAAAAAATCATGTTTGTTATCTATATTATTCTAGTCATATAATGTTTTTATTAACGAATGATCAAGCTTGGTATATACTGTATTAAAAGATTTGTATGACCAATGAAATATTGTTTCTCCTAGATTATTATTTAACACATTACAACCCTCCCTTGAGTGAGACAAAAAATAAAGGTCATGGTTTCTAGATGAATTGATATGAAATTTAGTTTAGTCCAATTTGAATTTTTAGTGAGTTTTTTTAAATAATATAGATGTTTTTAAAAGTGTACGGTGGGTTTTAAGGCATTATGTGTTGAAATTTTGTGATTTAGGGGTTTTTGGGAGGATCATGGTTGGTTTTAGGGTTAAAAACTTTTAAATATTCTATAATGGACCATATATGGGGTTATAGGGGAGGTAAGTTCGATTTAATAGGAAAACTTATTGTAACTGTGACCATGCATCTTGATCATACACCTTTAAATTATAAGGAAAAAATAAAATTCAGAGGATGATGCATAGCCTCTAAGAATGATTTTTTGAGCTATGAATCCTATAAAAGCTCCAAAAAATGTTTTATTCCTTCAATAAACCCATGGTAATACTTAATTTCAACCCCCATAGTGTGGAGTCCCTTATTGGGTGTTATTTCTTGGGTACTTTGTTAGTTTTTTATAAACTTAGTACCAAGAATATGAGGTTAGCCCCATTTATTTTATCATTATTAATATTTATTGTTTCTGTTAATATTTTTGGTCAAATATATGGATTTAGGGGTGAGATTTTTTCCCTTGAATAGGGAATCCCAATGAATGTTTTTTATTTTACTCATATAGGAATTTTGTTTTCAATAGTGGGTGGATTACAAAGAGTTGGAAATTAATTTCATATTAAACTAGAAAATTACTTATGTTTTCTCATTCATCCTTAATTTCATAATTTATGGTTTTTAATTATGTATTCAATTTGGGGGGTTTTATGTTTATATTTCAATTAATGATAGAGGATGACCAGATGGTGGTTGGGAAAAAATGATTTGGATTCCGAATCCGGATTGAGGTTGGTGGCTTCTCATTCTTGTTCTTATGTGATACTTTTTTATCCTACATATTATATATCTAATATTTTATTAAATTTATTTTAAAAGGATTTATAACTTTTTTATATAAATTGATTCTTAATTTTTGTGTGTGTGTTTATTTTAAGAAGAGATACTTTTTTTCGAATGTCTGTGTGATTTTAAGGAAAAGTGGAAATTTTGAAATTAGTAGTTATGATGTGTTGCTTTTTTCATAGATATTGTTGTGTAAAATATTTATATGATTATTTATTACAAAACATTTATAGAGGGTTTATGAATTATTAATGGGGTTAGGTTATTTTTTTTAATTATTCTTGAGTGTGGTGGTGCACTATCATAGGTGATTTTGGATTTGAAAATCCACTTGAGTGGGGGTGGCTTGAAAAGTTAACAAATGTTGGTTTTTAAAACTCTAGTAGAGTATAGGGTTTTTTGTGTTAAATGATGTTATATTTTTAAAATACACATCATAGTGGGGGAATAATGGTTAATTTGTATATCCCACATATGTATGGGATTGTTAGTAAGGAAATGACAATTGTGTCATGCATTTTGAGTTTCCTTGTTTTTGAGGTTAAAATAATTATGAGATAATTAGAATTAAATTTCTTGAGGTATGAGGTGTTTAATTATTATATTATGGAATATAATTTATGTTGATCATGGATAATATATACAGTTTTCATTATATATATATTTTCATGGGTATGTAATGTTTTCCTAAAATATATACGAACTACTTGATTTTTAGATGGATGGGGTATATATGAAGGTCTTGAGAGGTATTATACTATGAATTTTACTTTCCCATTGTATGTGAATCATGGTTCACATAAAAATTACATTGGTTTAGATATAGGTTACTATGACATTTATTCATCATATTGGATGGGGAAAAATAGGTTTCCTAGTATATACTACTGGAGGTTTTCATTATTAATATAGTTGGCCATTTCCTATAGTTTCTATTTAAATATTGAGTTCTTATTTTTATTATTGTGTTTGATTTATTTTTTTTATATTTATCAGTCCATTGCATAGTATTTTACAATTTTTTTTCTTTCTATTGTTTATGTTGGATGTATAAAACATACCTTATATTATGTTTTGTGTATTAGTAGTATATTATTGGGCCATTTGTGGTTAGGGGATGGTTCTAAGTGCCTAGTAATATTATGATATGTTTTTTCTCATGTTCTATGTCACTAGATTAAGATGTTATAAATGGTATTAGATTAGGTCAGGCAGGGTCTGATAGGTTTCAAGATAGGATATGTTGGGACTCAGGAGTCATCCAGAAAAATTTCCAAAAAACATCATTATTGAGAGACATGATTTCCCAGGATATGCAGAAAATTTGAGTTACCTCTTGGATTGAAATGAGTAGAATGGTTTTATTCTGTGCACTTTAGCTATCATTTCCATTCTGATCTGATATATTCATAATGACTTATAAATTATATTGTACCATAATCAATATTTCGTTCCACATATTTTAATATATTCTTTTTTTCATTTTTTATAGAAAAAAATTAAACACCATGTAAAAGATCAGGTATCATATTATTATTAAAATTTCAAAAAATAAAAATTCATTGATTTGGAATATTTACCATTGTTTCACTACGATAAATAATGGAAACTTTTTATTGGAATTTATATGGCTATAAAGGAATATTTTGTATTTTAGAATTTTTATAATTTTTAAATAGTTTTTTTTAGTTTATAACATTAATAGGATAATTGATTTAAATATAGGTTTTATTTTTTGTTTTCGACACTTAGTATATGATTTTAGGAATCTAGAAAATAGGGAATGAATTGACTAATTTAAAATTCTTCAAATTACTACATACCCAAGATTTAATAGATCAATTAGGGATGGCCAAAATTATTTTGGATGTTGATAGTTCACATTATTGGATAAATATGAGTGTTTTTGGGATTACGTTTTAAAAATATTTATTCTTTCTTCTAGGCTTTTAGAATAATTTATTTTTTTAAATATGTTAAATGTATCTTTTTTTGAAAATGGTATTTGCAAGTTATGTTTCTCTTTATTTTCTTTATTTATTTATGATAAAATCCATCTATAAAATGAAATGAGTAGTGTAGTATAGATTAATATTTTAATTTTTTATCTCAATTGGGGGTAGAATAAGATTTCTAATTAGTTTTATTAGGGTTAACATCATTTTCTAATGGTGAATAATTGATTATTGCTAAATATTTTTATATTTTATATTTGTTTTAATGTTTTTTTGTGATGATTGATAGATTGAATAAAAAATGGAGAATGTTAATTTTTTTGGATTGTTTATAAATGTTTGGTGGAAATGAGTTTTTAATTTTTTAATGCATTTGTATTTTTTTGAAAATATTTACAGAAATGTATTTTATTTTATAAAAAGAATTGTCTGAACCAAACGGATAATAACAGGTAATTTTTATGAAAGATCAAAAGAGTTTTATAATGTATTTGAAGAAGTTGTTTTAGTAGTACAGGTTTTTGAAATCTAGTTTTCTATATATTAAATGATTGGGAGAAACCCATATTAGAGGATTGGTTTCTTTTAAATTAGTTTTTAAGAATTTATTTTTAGAGATTGTGTTAATACATTTGGTTTTTTGGAAATTAGTACTTTATGGCTTCAATGTTTGATTTTTTTTGAAACCCATGAATTATTTTGTGCTAAAAATAATATGTATTTACAATGATGTTTTTCAAAAATGATAAATTTAAAATAGTTTCAAAAATGTTTCATGAAATTATGAGAATTAAATTTATAAATATTTAAAATCTTGAGATAAATGGGAGATTTTTTTTCTCAATTTTACTTTTTGAAAAATGATATTTTTTGATGGATTTGATTAATATTCATGATATTTATTGATACCTAAATGTTATAAATGACGTTTTCCTACAATTCAGTATATGGAATGATGATTTTCCATGGTAGTGGGAATAATTTCATGTTATGGATCAAGTTTTCTTCATAGATTTGATATTGTTAGTGGCTTGGTTCTCCTAGGGGCACTAGAATTATCTTTAGATAGGTTGTATGCTATGGGAGCATTACCTAAAGGAAAAGAAACTCCCCTAATTTAATTCCATACATAATATATTATGTAGTGAATATATTTGATATGGATTGGATATGAATATGACAAGACTTATTGTGTATAGAAACCCCATTTAAGATTGAGGGGGTATTTAATATGTGATGATGAGATATAACCCAAATTTTTTTTTGTACTTCTATTAAAAATATATTATACTCTCAGTCGTTGGATTATATAATTTTTAGGATAAATTTTGGAAAGGTTTTTTTATTGATTTGTAATGGAAGAATATATTTTTGATTAAATTAGATGTGAATAATTGAATATTTTTTAGTGTCTCAAATATATCTAATTTAGGTATGTTGTATTTATTGATTATTTTTCAAAAAACTATTACACCAATAATTTATAGTAAAGGTTAATGGAAATATTTCCTTATTTTATTTTGGCTCAGCCTAGATTAATATGATGTCGGATACTGATCCATTTTCATGTCCTCAAATATTGTATGGAAGTGGTGGTTGAGAACTTGGGAATAATATAAAAATGTTATTTTTCAAAGCTTATATAATAAGAATTTATAACATAGTTTTTTATTATTTATGTGTAGATATATACTGGTATATGGTAGTAAATTTTAGAGCATTAAAGGATTTTCTCAACACATTGATCTTGAAATAAGTAGAGTATTCCTGGAAAGCATGAATTGATTATTGAGAATAAGTTATTATAAGAATGGTTATCAATAATTATTGGAGTTCAATGGATTTAATAATGGTTTATGTGCAACATCCTAAGATTTTATATGTTTTTTGTTTGAAGTGAAGCATGATGTATTAAATATCTTGCCTTACACGCAAACTCGAGTATATATGAACCACGATATAGTAAATCATTATAAACATGTTACTAAATAAGATAGTGTGAATAACAATACAAAATTTATGAAAGTATGTATAATAGTTTTTAGCACTAAAAATTTATCAATTAACTCATAATTAATAGGGACTCAATTATTAGTAAAGTAATTTTATATTTCAAAAATATATTTTCATT
Organism: Viscum album; assembly: GCA_963277665.1. NCBI lineage: Eukaryota > Viridiplantae > Streptophyta > Magnoliopsida > Santalales > Viscaceae > Viscum > Viscum album. The sequence goes on from OY728161.1 coordinate 1,883,031,146, forward strand.
TAAATTGTTGTTATCAAATTTTTACACATAAAAATTATATATTATTTCAGAAATTTTAATAATTTAAATTTAAGGAAATTAATATCAATTTTGAAATCCTAATTTCAATATTATCTTTGGGTGAATTTTTAGGATCCATCTAAAATGTTTTATTTTTCAGGGAATAGTGAAAAATACCGATTTTTGTAAAAGATTCATTTATTTTAAAGTACATGTGCCCTAGTGTATTTAATTTAATTTTAAAATAACATAAGTATAATTAAAATATAAATAATATATTTAATTAAATATAAATCATAATTATACTTCATTTTTATATAATTTCATTTTTAGGCTAACAACAAAACATTTCTAAAAAATATTTTTTTTCTTGAAATGTTTTTTTATATTAATAATTTTAATTAATCTCCATTGGTTAATTGTTATAATGAATTTTATAGACTATATATTAATTAATATATATTTTCATAAATTTTATTATATTTAAAATGAAATGAAGGTAATTAAATTATGTTTTATTCTTAAATATTTATTTTTCTAACACATGTTTTTATTGCGAGTTACACACATATTTAATATTAAATTTATAAAATTATATAAATTGAATAACATAAAATGGGTTATATATTTTTAAACCAAATAATTAATATAATATAATTGTTTCAATTTTATTTTTGGTTGTAGTGTAAAATTAAAAATAGTAACATTTTGTTACCTTGGATAGGGTGAAAACAGGTTCACCAAGGGTTACATTAAGAGATGAGGTTCGTATTTCCACCCAAATCCTTAAAAAAAATTTTGTTTTAGTATATATAAACCATATATTATAGTAACTTCCAATATTTTACTATTTAGATCCACTTTACCATGAAAGTGACCTTAAACCATTGAAATATTTTATGAAATTCTATGTATTCCACTCCTCAGTTATAAAAGAGAAGATGTTCACCTACATTATTCATAGAATTTGTGAATTTTATATAATAAAATACCGAATAATTTTATTATATAATCCATCGATTCATCCATGAATCTATTGTATTCTTTTAAAACTAATCTTTTAATGATTAAGTTGTAATCCATATGTTGTATCTCTAAGAAGAGGTATAGATCTGGGTAAAGATCCTTCAATTTGATCACTTATTCCAAGTAAAAAACCCTATTGTATCTATAAAAACATGATCATTACCATATCTTAAATATAATTATACTTCATTATGTGGTTGGAACAACCATTTATCACCTCTTCTGAATCAAATGGGAGATAAAAGTATCACTCGTGCATATTTGTGGACTACCACCCCCACGTAACGATGCAATTCATTTTCTACAACCACTATTTTTTATTTTTTTTATGATATTTTTTATTTTTATTTATGATAATTATTTCATAATAATTATTTTAAAGGTAAATATTTATCGTTCTTTCGTTCCATCCATAAAAAATTGAGACAACCTTGGTCCATACGTACAGACTACCATCTCCACATAGTGATATAATTTATTTCTCATAAATAGTTAATAAGAATGGTAATAATTAGGTATATAATGATTTTATATTATATTTATATCATTATAAATATTTTAGAGATTAATTAACCTTGGTCAATCTACATGGACCATAATTGTTGAACCAAAACATACTTGAAATGGTTGTTAACGCTCGAGATGATGATTAAAATGATATATTGTTAATCAATGGTTGGTAAGATGTTATAAAAAAATAAGAATTTATAGGTATTAATTTGGATTTAGTATTTAGGTATAATAAATTTAAATTTATTATATATATGGTTAGATAACTTATGACGAGAGATGGACTTGATGTATAAGTTTTATGTTAGAAATTACATTTTTATTGAGATAGTTTCTGATAAGCATTTCTAATGATGAAAATATGTTATCATATATATTCCAAATTTTATATATTTTATTATCATATATATATTTTAAGTGATTATAACATCCATTTATTTTTACATTATTTGTGTTCTGAATAAAAGAAAAGAATGTTTTTAAGTAAAATTGAATTTTTCTTTTATCGGTTGTTAATATTTTCCTTCCATATCCATATTTTAATAAAAGATATTTATATTTTAATTTTACTACTATTAAATGTTTCATTGAATTATTTTTACCAATTTTTATCTTAATAATAAAATTATTTAATGTAATCATATTTTAATTTTTTGAATGTGGCACTTATGAAATTATACAAAAATTGTGAAAGGAATTTGATTTGTTTTCATTGAACATCGTATGAATGTATTTCCACACAATCATGAATAATTTATGAGTAAATATATTGTATACATTTTAAATATAATTTTAATTAATAAATTTCTTTTTTAATTAGTTACACTAATTTCTAATTAATAATAATAATTTTTTTATATTTCTTTATTTCAACATGTTTTTTTAAAAACAAAATAAACGAAATAGAATAAATTTATTTTGAAGTTATAAATGTCACTATAAGTTTTATATATGTTTTAGGTAAAAAAATTCTATCATATAGGCTGGCCCTTAACTGGTAGGGGAAATCCAATGAAAACCCCATGAGGAGCGGTGGCCAGGCCACCAACATGGATATCCATCACTTGTGGCATAAAGAGGTAAAGGTCAATTATTTTTTATTCATAGAATATGCATGAAAAAAATGAGTGCATTGGGATAGTAGAAGAAATATCATGTGGTGGTGGGAGGAGAGACTCATTGGCAATGGGCTAACTATAGGTTTCATCAACCCCCATCTGAATTTAATGGCTTATAATGAATAAGATTTCATTAATTATGATCTATATCCTTAAATTTATTTATGGATGGTTCATACTCAACTAATCTTAATTTTTAAAAAAGTAGCACCGTTTAGGAAACTACATCCACATCAGCTTGCTCAAAAAAATCTACTATACAGACATCAATGCTTCAATTTCTTTGACAACCACTATTCCATAGTCTGATACAGATAATGAAGAGAAATATCGATTTTACTAGAGATTTGACAATCACAATTCCACATGACTCGCCATTTCATCATATAAAACTTGGTATCTTGATGCAATGAAGGAAGGCGACAAATTTACCCTTGTACAATACACTATATTTATCCGGGGAAAAATATTGTGTAAAGGGAGATTCAACATCATTTGAGGTGATATTCAATGGATGAAGCAACTTAGATAAGAGGATGAAACCTGAGGAGATTACCTACATCATTGTCATGGAAGAATTAGAATAAATATACTATTGGATGAAGCCTACATCAATGAATGTAGAATTTTTGTAGTGGAAATGATTCTATTATAAATAAGAGGCTAAACAATGGTTATATTTCTACACTATATCCATGTTGTTCCAGGAAACAAGAGGTTTATCCATTAATCAGCAGTCCCAGTAAGTAATTAATAGGAGAGTGACTACACCATATAGGAACATCAAACAGAAAAGGTAGTCTTTTCATGCATATTAATATTGAAACTTTCAGCCTATCCAAATCTAACAAGATTAGTTTTCAGGGAATGTTAATAAGATAATTCATGTGGGTCCTATCATATAATAAATGGGATTAAATCAATATAAATAACAAGGAGAATCTGTTAAGGAACTAATAGGTTCAAATAGAAGTGAAGGCTCATCCAAAATTCTCCCTCTTATAGACGATGAGTTTTTTCAAATAATGGAACTGGATGAGAGGGAGATTCAATCTCGGATGAAATAGTTGAATATATAAAAGAGGAAAAAAATCGAGGGAGAAGAAAAATTCAATACTAAAAATAATAATACTTTCCAAGATGAATATATCTATAAATAGAGATTATATTCCACTATGAAAGGGGAGAAGATGATCCAGATTGACTCACACATGGGGAGGTTCTCATAACTAGTATATGTCTGACATAAAACACCCTAGAAAGATTGTACGGAAGAGTATTACCATCATCTATCAAGCTGACTTATTTTAGAATTTTTATTTATCTCATTTTAGTATGCATTAGTGAATTTCCCACATGGGTTTCATCCTTAAATTCCAATAATATTTTCATTATTTCATGATATTTTTTTATTTTTATATTCAATATTCATCAAATTACAACTTATTAATTAATTAACGTCATATCAATGATGGGTGGATATGTTTCATTGGATAGGAAGGATTTTATTAAATGTAAGAGTATGTAGTAGTCAAATTTTTTGAAGCCTATAAAATAATTTATTAAATTAGTATCACATTGAAATTTATAATATACGATCTTTTAATGTTTTTGAAATAGTGATGATATTTATAGGATGTAACTAAATGTGGTTGAGGGGAGTGTCATAATTAATTCTATCCAAAAATCCACCTTTTTTAGAAGAAATTTCAATCATCTAGGATGGTTATAGGAAACACTGAGAGAGGAATCATATGGATTAGGTTGTTATAGTTATGGACGAGAAGAAATGATTGCTACCTCGATATTTCACATAGATAAAGGATTTGATGTATATCATATGTTAATATGAATTTCTTTTAGATAAATCTGTGTTGAATTCAAGCTCCCTAATATTCTCCCAAGTTTATATTTTGTTTCATTACACTCCGCAACTAAAAAAAGTTTAATTAATTATAAATTTAATAATTTGGGAAAGTCACTAATAATATTGAATGATATAAAAAAATTTCATAAGAGGTTATACCTTTTTATACATCTATTATACATTCTAGTAGCCGGTGTAGATGGGATACTATAAATATCAACATTTTATTAGTCTATATAATTAAACATCATCCTCTCAGAATATTAAATTTACATCACTATTTCTAAAGAAAATAAAACTAGAAATTCAATTGTTAGCAAAAAAATTAGTGTCCCACTTTTCTATTTATGGATTTTATTTTGGGTTCTTTCTTATTTGTTCCATTTTATGAACTAAGTGTTTTTTGTATATGTTTATAGGTATAATATAAATTAATGAACACATTCAATTGGTAATCAAATTATCAATATTTTCACGCCAAATTGAATAAATTAAGAGGTATATTCAAAGTGAAATATATGAGAATCATGAAAAACAAATAGAACCAAAACTATATCCATATCTTTAATAATCAATCAGATTTATGAAATCAGACTACAAAAGAGGGATGAGAATAATGGAAAATATGGCCAAAGATGATGAGGATGTAAAAAGAGGAACAAAGGAGGAGGCCCTGAATTAAGAATGAATTTATTATCTATTTATAATATCAAATAAATCATATTTGGATGGTTAGGTAAGATCCTATTTCGATTCTTGTTATGGATTTTCCATGGATTATACCAACCTAATTTTTGAGGTGGAAGAAGATGATAAGCCATATATTATAGAAACAGATTATCAACAAGATTATAAAGCATTTGGAGAAACTAGAAGCTAGGAAATTTCTGTAAATCTTTTGGATGATCATCCTAAATAATAATAAGAATAAGATAAGGATGAAAAAGAAAAAGAAGAAGAACAGATGGCTACCCAACTAGAAGCGCTCGGTCTAGAATTTGAAGAAGTAAAACCACAAAAGGGGGAAAAATAGAGTGGTACTAGGTATGATGATCCCATTAACTTGTATTCTATTAATTTGGGATTTACATTATAATGAATCCCCCACCATGTGAGAAATATATCACAAAGTGAAGGAAAATTGTAAGAGATAAATTGGACTTTTTTGTAATGAATAATTAGGTCACAAAAAGATTGTTGGATCTTGACCCCAATCTTATAATGTGATCTATGATGAATGTATGATCTTAAAACATAAAAAAATGGTCTGTTGGGGATGTAACTACAGTTTTTTTTCATACATTTGAAGGCATTTATTTAGGATGTATTGAAACCCCTATCCCATATTTTTGAACATTAACTATATCATCCTTGTGATTTCACTCTTTGGATTTCTATTATATGTCAATTAATCAAAAATGTAGCAAGAAAAAGAAGAAGATCTTAAAAATTACAGGGTAGTATGATTTAAATTTCTATATTAATAATAATTTCCTATATTTTTTTTATTGTGGTTTATAACGAAATAATACAAACCCATAGTTAGATTAGTGGTACTATTTTTTTGATGAAAATTATTTTTTTTGGAACCCCATGATTCCAGGTTTTGATGTTTTAATTGATAGAATTAAATATGTAATATAAAGATTTAATTGTTAGAGTTAAGAATAGGAAATTTATTTTAATTAATCGCGATTTTCCCTCTTTGTAACTTTTTGATAAAATTTCCCCATCCATCTTTCATGTGTTGAATATTGAAATCTCATATTAATTAATTTATGTATTATTATACATTTAATGAGTGGTTATCTTCAATTTTATATGCTCCCATTCAAGGGAGTTTTCTAAACCAATTTTTTCCAATCATTCTTAATAAATATATTGATAAAAATTGTTACATGTTACATACTATGACATTTTTTATGATCTTTACCCCATAGAGACCTTGAATTGACTTTTTTTTTGGAATTAGACACATTATAAGTCAATTTCATCTATTCAATCTATTAATCTAATATTTTTTTATTTCCAATGTTCAAGTGTCTGAAGAAAATGAATTCATGTAGAAAATTGAGGGTTATTTACTAAGAGAAATTGTGTTATTGAATTCCATGTGGGTATTGGGTCATGTAATTATTCATTGAATTAATTTATTCAACATATATGGGAAGAAATGAAAGATATAGGTTGATTATGGAGGCTCAAAAATCCCCATCACTTGACTGGTGATTTTTATCATTTTGTATTGAGTGGAGAATGCAATACTTATCCAACCTAAATTTTCAAAAAATTAAAAAATTGAAAAAGTAGTATCACATTAATTATGATTTCATTGTTTATATCCCTACATTGAGATTGGAAAATGTGTTGTAGTCACTTTTTAAGGGGGATAATTCCATTGGAATTTACATTGAATCTCACTCATTATAATATAGAGATATGAATTCCTTATGAACTTTAATTTTTTTTATCATAAATTACTGACCACACTTTAAACGTATAGTATAGAGATCCAAATTTGTAAATTAATCAAAAAAATTAGTGATTTTAATCTCTTCTAAGTGGATAATGTAGGTAGGCATTTAGTTTGTAATTATGGTACATATACTAAATATATGAGGAAAATATTTTTTATTTTAAATTTAGTGATGAGAGAAGATAAATAATTGTTCATTAGATCAACTCAACATGTATAATAATGATAAATTTAGTTAATTAAGTAGAATAAATGAGAGGTTCCATCATTTATCTCAGTATAAAATAAATACCTTGTATCATGTAAGGATTTGAGTTCATTTTTCACTAGAGGTAATAGAAAATTCACTCCCACCCTTAAAAATTATTTCTTTATTTAATTTTATGTTATACATATTCTATTCTAGGGGTTTTATTTAACATTTTTAGTGGATATTTATGCTTGTGGAAAATAAATATTTTAGTTTAGGGGATTTGATAAGTATGTATTCTGCATAAATATCTTTTAGAATTATAATTGATCAAGCTCATTTTTTAATTAATTATACCAATTATTGATTATTTATAATAATTTACCTCTATTTTGTATTTTATTATGATAAATTTATAAAAAAATAATTATATTAAACACAATACATATATTGTGAAATTATAAATTTATATTTTATTCTTATATATGTTTTAAGAACAAAATGGGAGAGCTCCTCAGATGACCTTCTACTACTGGGGAAAAGTCCAAATGGAATCCCCTTGAGGGGCCTCTAGTCAATACACCCACATGGAGAGCCTATATGAGTGGAAAGATGAGGTAAATATAAAGACGATCTTTCACATCACACATGTGGGAATGTGAACACATTAACACTAGTATAAAATAGGATATTCTATGTGATGTAGGGAGGAGAGCCTTGTCAGTACATGGAAACTCTAGAGGGGTAAGTGGTCCCCAACAACCCATATTACTTAACACAAAACTAAGGACTAATATTAATTATATAGTGACCATATATCCTTAATTAATTCAATGTTGGATGGTGGTTACATGGTAACTATTAAATTAAATAATAGTGGTGACGTTTTGGCTATATCTCCCATCTCACCTTCCTCAAAATGAATCTTATCAACAGATAGACATGGAACACCATCATTCACACACACTGTGGTAAAATATTCCATGGCCAATGAAGAAGAATCTCAGATACATTGTATATTCAACACCCATTAAGTCATAGTATTTTCCATTTTTTCATTGTGAATTAGGGATTTCTAGTTGAAGAAGTATGGCCTCGCTCCACAACATATATTACAACATTGAAATTTTTGAAAACAATTAATAAAACGAGAGCTTATCCATTATTATAGGTGAATTTTTGTGGGTCACAGTATTAGAGGATGAGGATAAAGCATGAATATATCACTTACACCATAGTTATGAAATAAGGAGAGTAACTGCACCGTAGGATGAATCCTATATAGTATAGGCTTCTATATGGGAAGTAGAGATTATTTGATAAAGAGGAAAAAGTTTAACTATAGTTGGATAGAAATAATATTTCCATGCTAGGTCATGAAACGCAAGTATTCACTATTATAATGACCCAATATTAATTTGCATAGGCATTGCATAACTTTTTCAAAAAACGTAAAATAATATACAAATGGGCGCCCAGATACTGTATTAGTTTAGATCCTTTGGAAACAAGGAAACATAAAAACTGGTACATGAGAAACCCATATTATCTCCCACTATGTTATCTAAGACTAGAACCCCTCATATAAAAATAAAAAAGAAATATATCTTCATAAACTGGGGAAGGAATCATAAAAATTGGTGACCTTAGATTCTCAGTAAGGGTAAACAAGGTAGACATATAAGTATATACAATAGAACAGGGGTATGATAACTTTATCATAACATTATAAGATCACACCATGCATATAAAATATTATAAATAATAATCAAGGAATAATTCTTAGAATTACATAAGACATGTATCATAATGAAATAATGAACATAATCCATGAAATTATAACATAGGAATAAAATATGGAACTATAGAAAACACTTAAAAATATAAATTTAGTTCCATAGTAGAAAAATAATTTCTGCCAAGGCCATCTTAGTAGAATGGGTTCACTCCGCATACCATCTTTATTGTTATAGTTTACCCACATGTCCATAATAGTTGATTGAGTTCAATCTTCATACCATTATGGTAGTCATGGTTCACTCGCTTGGATGTCTTAGTAGCCGTGGTTCACTCCTAATATTGTGTAAGTCGGTCTCATGAGAAATAATTCCTTACCTAATACATTGGAGGGAGATATAAGTCGCACCAATCTCATAATGAAATCATAAATATACATGAAAAAAATCATATTATTTCATTTTATAAAATCTAAAATTAAATGGGTATAATAAACATGTAATCATAAAAAAACATGTGAAAATAATTACAAGATTGATAATCGTTTAATCAAAAGAAAAACTCACAAAAAGAAAGGGTTAAAAAGAATATAACCATGAAAGATAAATGGGTATCATAAACATCATTCCATCAAGACATAAATCATTCATATATGGAATATGAATGTAACATTTAGATTATTACCCAAAGAATTATTCACTAACATAAATGAATGATATCTTAGATCAAAAATAAATTTGAAATATCTTTCTAAAACATTTATAGAAAAAAATACCCTTTCTTGTTGGAAAAAGTATTTTTAAAACATAAAACCTTTCAGAAACAATTTTCATTTAGAATAATTTGACCACTTATAAATAATTCATGAAATCATATTGAAAACAATTTTATTTGAAAATTTATAAAAGAAGCTTGAAAGGATTTTTTTTAAAACCCAATTTCCTAGAAAACTTATAATAGAATAATGATCGAATTTTTAAAACCATTTAATTAAAAAAATATTAAAACAAATAATTTCAAAAATATTAGAAAAAAATTTCCCTTAAAAAATATCTTTTTAATATTGAAAATGAATCTTCAAGTTAATTGATATCATGAAAGTGGGTATGTAAGTACATGTAGAACATTCCATTTTAACATTAATGTTTAAAAACGTTTATTGATCAGAAAAAGACAATAACATTCATTCTAAAACTATTTTTTAAAAGATAAACAATGGATAAAATTTCATTGATCTTCATGGGATAATAGTAACACATTTTTAAATTTTTTTTTAGAAAACTCAGTTTGGAAAGAACCCTAATTTTTGACCGAAAGGAGAAATAAAGTCAAACTGTCATAAAAATATTTATTTAGTTATCTTATGTTTGAAATGGAATAAAAATGATAATAATACATGAATATATCATTTAAAACCCATAGGATAATATTATTCATGATTTTCCTTTAGGGATGGATTATAATATTTTAGTAAAAGAAGCATAGTCATAAATAGTCTCAAAAATCGATGAGATTGAATTAAAAAACTCTTACCACATGGAAACATGGGATAAAACTCCCCATGTAATAGATTGAAATTACATGAATATTAAAATATCATGTAAGGAAGTATATTATATATATAAAATGTCAAATATAACTATATTCACCTTGAAAAAAGAGTATGTTCATAACCAAAACATGTTTCTCAAAGAAGGAAAATTATGAAAAAACTATATTACTATGTTGGTAAATTTTGAAACAAAAACCCCATGAATGATACATTATATAAAGGATATGTAAATAAAAATAAATTTAATAATAATAATATTATAATACATTAATGGGTATGATATACACCATATTAAATGAATGTGTGGTGAACATGACATGTATCTCACAGATATAAAAAGTGAGTTGAAATTCCCTTACCTTGTGTCTAGAATCTCGTCATACTAAAATAACCTAATAAATAATAAATATAATTTTATTATAAATATAAAAATAACTATATTATTATATTTAATACTATATAATGTTTTATTTTGACTATACATTTCCCCCTGTTTAACAATTCTATATCAAGTTTTCACTTTGGGTAATATACGCTTTGTTCTTCGCATGTGCCTTAATATGTTATATTTTTTTCCTTGTATATATATCATAATTTAAAAAATGTAAATAATTCTATAAATATATATTATATTCATTATATGTTTATAATTATAATATTTAAAATTTAGATGCAAGAAATAGAATACACAATTCATGGAGACAGCGGGTCGTACATACAATGAACGCTATTTACATTTTTATTATCTTATTAAATGAAATAAAGAAAATGGGATAAAAATATCATTAAAGTAGAATTATTATGTCATATAAAGTATATAATTTCACTAAATACATCCTTAATATATTCCATGTTGTTTTTGAATGAATCACATATCTTTGAGGGGCGGTAGTCCACATTTCCTCAAACAAAACTACCACAATTACACCAAATGGAAAATAGATTGATATATGTCTTAAAATGATTAATAAAGACTAAAAAAACAATAAAAATAATATATAACATATATAAAAATATTTTCAATCATAATTTCTATAATGAGTTGTGGTTAAAGAAATATGAACAATCATAATTTCGTGGGGTTGTAGTTCACCGTACACATTAACAGTATGTTTGATACCCATTAGATGGATGTGTGTGTAAGTACAGGACAAAAACAGAGCTTAAAAAAATTATAGAATATTAATGATACTTTTTTTATATAATCGTGGAATATTAAGAGTTTAGACTGTAGAGAATGAGAATAAGTTACAGGATCTTGAGAAAGGATGTTACATCTTCTTTGGGAAACTACTTTAGGTTTACACCAAAGGGATTTTGTGCATTTATTTCATCAAAAGGATAACACATTTTGATTATAGGAGTAATTTTAAGGAGATATATTTTAATATCATGGTCAAGCTGAAGTAGATAGAGAGGTTTTAGTGAGTGAGTGGAGAGGAGGACTTTTTAAAGTAGAAGACGAGTGGTGCTCTTGTAGATTTCGGGAAAGGGAATTACACTTTTGTTTTACCATGTAATGTAGCTCCACAATGTACCAAATTAGAGAAAATGGATGATAGGGTAGAGATATGTCCATAAAATTTTAATCAGACAAGTTTCTAGGTCATTTAGGTCATTATGTTTAAGGATTATTCCCTTGTTAAGTTTAATTTTACCACAATTGATGTAATTAATTTTAATTACCTTCACTAATATTTTTGGTCAAAAGGTAAGCTGAACGTATAAGAGAAGATAAATTATATTGAATCAAAATATGGAATCTATTTTTCAAAATTTCAATCACAAAGTGGCATAAATTAATTTAAATATAATCCCACTAATGGGACGACACCATATGTTTCTAAAGTAAAACATCTGAATGATAGATTTATATAGTCAATTTCAAAGTTAAATAGATATAAATGATCAAAATTAGATTAATTGATAAAAATTGGATCTTATTAGACATTGAAAAAAAATTAATGTTTATTTAACCATATAAATAAATTAGATGAAAAAATAGTTTTGAACTAAAATTAAGTATTTTATAAATACTCATTAAAAATCTAACCTATCAAAAAATAACAAAAATTTACCCAAACCTATTTTTTATGTTTCAGGTTAAAATTTGATTTTTGGTTTTACATATAAAATCCATAGAAGTTCCAAAAATTGGATTTAAAATAGCTTTTCCCTTATGAGGCGGTAGAAATGCCTTAATAATGAATATATTATTTTAGGTATAAAATTGGGTTTGTTTTTATCTTAAGACAATCAAATATATTGGATGAATATAAAAAATATTTAATATAATATATACTATTTTTTAAAAATTAATATCCCTCAGTAATTAAAATTCATTTAATTTTTTAGGGTAAAATAGCTTTGTGGGGTTTATATTGTTTACCTTTATATTTAATCAGTTTTCATAATTTTTTTATATTTTTGTAAACCATAGATTGTCTTAATTGTGTTCACACATTTCAAAATAACTCATTGAATAGATTTATTATATTATATAATATATAATTTTTCAGTAAAACTCAGTCTTACATGTTACAGAAGATATTGGGGAAATTCATTTTTGTGTGTAACTCAAGCTAACCTCAATGTTCAGTGTATAGAAAAATTTAATTTATGTTGTGTGTAGTGAAATAATAACCTGGATTTTAATGTAATATAAGAAAAAATATATTTATTTTATATAAAATAAACTATTTTTAATGTTTTGTGAAATGAAAAATATCAAAAATATTGAATTAATTTTTAAAAAATATATCACATAATCCCGGGGGTTACATTCTACACCCCTTAAAATTAATTTCACCCATAAAATTTATCTGGGTTATAAAAGGATTAATACTTGAAAGTTTAATTCATAATAAACCATATTGTAAAATTGAATACTAAAAATTATTTTTAAAAGGTTCATATGGAACCATAAGGGTTACCCCATGTTTTATATAACTAGGTTTCCTCATAAGAGAATATATGCTACATGTGAAAATTGGACTTAGAGGAAAAGTGTAAATATTTTTTGGGAGTGATTGAGGTCATTAATCATAGTCAAGTGAATGGTCATTGAAAATTGTAGGGACTCAGATTCTTAAATTTGGGATGATTTAAAACTCCACTTATTCAATAATAAATAATGTATTTGGAAAACTATTTTTAACACTATCCAATCATTCAGTATTTATTTTATAGACCAAGAATATATGGTAATATAATTACATTATATATTTATATAAATACAATTTCATTTTTTGGTTCTGCTATTATCTATTTCTAATTAAACCATTACTTCCTCAAAAAGATGTCTAGATATTAAAGTTGATACCCCAATTACAAAAATACACTTTTAGTAGATATTAAGGCCCATAAAATAATGAAAAATACAACTATTTTCGTCTAACTATTATTTAGAGACCATTTGGTTAAAAAATTAATATCTAAACATAAAAATTTACTCTACTAGTTCATCATTAATATTTATTCAACAAAAATAATTTCATATTAACCATAACATCGTGTATGCTAGTGGTAGGGATGAAACCCTTATAATCCTTTGGTTATGGGTTCAAGACCTATGGTCTAGCATGACATTATTTGTTGTCACCCAAAACACATGATGTACTTTTCTAAAACGAAACTAATATAATTTATAAAATATGATGGAAATCATTGAGAAAAGGTTTATCATGAAATATCCTTTTATCCAAGGTTTTGAATACAATATCACACCATAAATACTTCCTCAAAATTAAAACTCAAACTTTTCAGTAATGGTTATCCTTATAACCTCATAAATATGAAATTAATAAATAGTTGGAATATAATGATGAAATAAGTATAATATTTCTCCCCTGAATATCATAAAGTAGCTCTTCATTTTCACATTCCAAACATGTGAATACATCCATCAAGTATTCACTTGAGACATGGTAGTAAACTCAATTACCATAATTTATTATATAAAGTACATAGTTTTCCTTATTAAAAATTATATTGGATATATTCACTAAATATAAATTTTTCATACTACATCAATGAAAGAAAAAACTACCGATCAACAATTCCTTAAAAAGGCCCAAGGTAAAAAGTGCCATCCAATTTACGTATTCATATCCCACATATCATTTTCGAAAAAATATTTTTCAGATAAATAAAATATTAATGGTAACCTTCCCTTATCCCAAATACCATCGTGGCATTAAATCAATTTACTAGTCCCTTAGGAAATATCAACATAAACATGTAAATACTGATAAAAAAGAATATGTAAAAAAATCCTTGTATTTTCCATCATTCCGATAACATAATTATTTGAATCCAATTAAATAAAAACATTGATTATTTTACTGAATCAACAATATATAATAAGGCATCCACATCATATTAATTAATACCTCTTTCCATTATCAATTCACATGTTTTCTCATCATTATCAATGTATCAATTTCTCGAACCGCCATGCTTATTCTCTTTAGGATCTTTCAACTTAGGACATCAATTTTCATAATCAAAAATCATTCCACAGTAAAGAATTTAACATTTGAAGATTTATTAGGGAGTAAAATATTCCCATATATTTCATTAATATAAACCTTAATCTTTCCTTTCCATTTACTTAATTAATTTTCTCAATTTTCGACACTTTCAACATATTCTTGTTCCTCAAAGACATTCACCTTGGGGATTCTTTACACATTCATCACACAAAGGGAACTGAAACTTCTTTAATTCATGGTATCAATTACCCAAACACTTAGAAAAATCCTTGATTTTCTTCTTTACTGCATCTAAGAGTTGGTTAAGGTATACGTTGTTAATCATGTTTCTTGAAAACTAATTAGGCATAATAACAATTACCATCACTCCAATGATGATTACATTTAAATTATCTTAAAGAAATTCTCCATCAAATTCTACATTAACCCAGTTCTATATAGTTCTCAACATTGACTAAAACAATAAATCGTACTATGAGAAACACCTATCATAGTGGAAAACCATGAATTTGGGTAAAATAATTACTTATAGGATGTCTAAGTTATGAAACCTTACATTACTATGAACCAGTTGGTATATCATTGGTTATTATTTGGAAAATTGTATTTAAATATTTTATGATGGTTTTGTGAATATTTTTTTGTATCCCATAGCATATCGACAAAGAGTTTCAAACTATGTGTGCAACAAGGCCCATTGTCGTGTACCAGGTTACACTGAGTTAGGCCTAAAACTCCCTGTTATAGAAATTACTCCAATGTAAATCTATTACAAAGACACATCCAAATAGGATATAAAGAAATAGATTTATTTTTCTAAAACCAATCGATCTATCATTTACCAAAACTCTAGGATATTTTCAAAAATGTTAGCTCTTCCTTTTATGCATCCTTAGAGACATCCTTAGACATATCCTACGAAATATACATAGGGATATCAATAAGATTTTCACATGATAGTTTCCAATGGTTGACTAAACCTTCACTATGATACCAACTATAATTACACAATCAAGACACATAGAGAGATAACATAACTTTTGATGAATACATAAAAATTTATAGAAATCGATAACTAAATACCGCATTAGTTTAGTACCTTTTGAATCATAGATACATAAACATTGGTACAGGATCAATCTATATTATCCCCCACTATGTTCTCTAGGATTTGAACCCTCTTATATATACCATAAATGAAATTTATCTTCATAATCTGGGGAATGAAAAATAATAATAGGTGAGCTCAGATGATTATTAAGGGTAAATAAGGGAGTCATATAAGTCTAAAGCTGAGCATTGGGGTATGAGGAAGTGATCATAACATTAAAATATTACACCCTACCAATAAAAGATCATAAGAATCAACCATGGCATAAATAATGGTAGTTAATAAGACATGAATCATAATAAAATAAAAATCACAATCAATGAAAGAATTATATTGGAAGAAGACATGAAATTATGGAAAAACATATTCACATAAATTTATTTTTATATCAGTCAAGTCATTGTTGACAAGGACATAATATTTTCATGGGATTACTCCCCATTCCATATTGTTAGTCATGGTTCACTCCCATGTCTATCTTGGTTGCCAGAGTTCACTCATCATAACATCTCGGTAGTCAGGGTTCACTCCCATGTCCATCTTAGTAGTGAAGGCTTACTCCCAATACCATCTTAGTATGTCTCACCAGAGATAATTCTTTACCCAATGCATTAAATAGAGATATAGGACCCAAATATCACATAATGAAATCATACATAAATATTACATAAAATAATAAACAATAATATCATAACCCATGATGTGAAATGGGCTTCATAAACCTGTAATCATAGAAAACCCTATTGAAAATGATACGAGTTTCAAAATCATTTCATAAAAAGAATAACCCACGAAAAAATTGGATTCAAAGCCACATAACCTATGAAATAGAAATATATTTCATAAAAATCATTCCATAAATACATAAACAATTCAGATAAATAATATTAAAGGAACATTTTGATTATTCCCAAGAATGGCATGAGTAACTTGAAGGATGTCATCTTAGATTGAAAATACTTTTGAAATATACTTCAACAATATTTATTGATGAAAATAGCCTTTCTTAATTGAATATATTTTTAAACCTAATACCTTTTTAAAAAAATTTTCTTATAAAATACATTGAGAACTTATAAATAAGGCGTGAAATCATATAAAAAACTTTTTCCTTAAAAACGTATAAAATATTCTGGAAAGAATTTTTGAAAACCATTTTCATTGAAAACATAAAAAATAAGCATAAAAGAATTATAAAAACCATTTTCTTTGATGAAAAATTATAGACATATATATAAATCATAAAAATGTTTTTACCACCATTTTTTTGAAGATAACATTGAGATGTTATTAGGAAATCATGAAAATGTTTTGAAAACTATTTCATTAAAAACACTTTGAAAAATTATAATGACATCTTGAAAAAGTTTTGAAAACTATTTCTTTGAAAACATATTTAAAACATATAAAGAAATATAAAAAAAAATTAAAACCATTTCTTTTAAAAATATCTTTGATAACTCATAAATAATGACTAAAAACATTTTGAAAACTATTTTTCCTTAAAAAATTATAAAAGAAGCCTGGAATTTTTTTGAAAAATCTTTCATTAATATTTTTTAAAATAATGAATTTATAGAATTTTAGGGAGATTTTTTTATAAAAAATAACCTTTTAATATTCTATTTTAATCTTTAATGGAATGCCGATCTTGATGATAGGTATGTCTATACATGCCGAACATTCATTTTTTACCCTAAAATTCAAGAAAAGTGTCATGATGGAAAAAACAAGGATATTCCTTATAAAATAGTTTTTAAAGGGTAAATCATGTGTTAAAATTTATTTTAACTTCATATGTTAATAGTATAACATTTATAAAAAGAATAATTTAGAATGAACATAGATTTAGGACAGAATGTATAAATAATGTCAAACATTTGTAAAAAACATTCTTGGTTATCTTATGTACCAAAATGTAAAAAAATGGTACTAATAAAATACTAGTTCATGGAAAACCATAGTATAATATAATTCATGATATTTCTTGAGATATGGAACATAAGATTTCAATAAAGAAAGCATATTCATAAATATTCAAAAAAACAATCGATCAGATTGTCTCAATAAACTCATAAAACATTGTAACTTGGGATCACAATCTTCGTGTAAGAAAATAAAATAAAATTAAGCATAAAATATAATTGTAATAATTATATCCATGATATGAAAAATTCAATTCAAAATATACACACCTCAAAAAAAATTTGGGGCATTACAAAACACGTGTCCCAAAGAAGGAAAATTAATGCAAAACTATCTTACCGATTTTGTATATTTTGAAATTTAAAACACATGAAAGAAATATAATATAATTAATATTTAAATAACAATAAATTTTTTAATAATATTAATATTATTAATTCCTGAGAATTATATATTCCACAAAAATGAAATTAGTGGTGAATATGGTATATATCTCATAGATATAAAAAGTGAGATGGAATTCTCTTACCGTGTGTCTTGAATCTAGTCATAATCATATAAAACTATTATATAAAAAATATAAGTTTATTAAAAATATAAATAACCATATTATGATAGATTATAACATATATGGTTTGATTGTGAATTGATATTACCAGTGTCTTAACAATTCTATGTTAAGTTTTCTCTTAGAGTAATATCTGCTTTGTTCTTCACATGTGCCTTAATTTTTATATCATTGATCCTTATACATATATAATTAGTTAAATATTGTAAAAAAATTTATACATATATATATTATAATTATTATTGGTGTATTATAATATTCTATTGAATATATAAGTATGAAATGAAATACAATGTTCATTGAGACGGGGGTCCTACATACGCATTGATGTTGTTTCTGTTTTTATTAACACATTTAAAGAAATAAAAAAGTGACATATATAATATAATTATAATATCATAATTAATTCATATTTTTCATATATTTTCACTGAACACATCCTTAATATATTCCATAGAGTGTGTGAATGAATCATATTTCTTTGAGGGGCCTGTAGTCCACATTTCCTTAAACGAAATTATCATATTTTAACCAAATGGAAGTATAATGATATGTGTTTAAAAGAACTAAATTATATACTAGATATAATAAATATAATATATAACATATATAAATAGAGTTTACATCATAATGTGAACAATAAAAGGTGGTAATGTAAAAATTAACAATCATCATTCCAGGAGGTAATAGTTTACCTTACACTTAAACGGTATGTTTGATACCCATTAGATGGAAGTGTGTATTAGTTTTTTTCAAACCAATATAATAGAAACATCATAGTATATTTATTATAATTGGGTTATTAAACAATCATGAAATAATAATTATTTCAGGGGGTTAAGAATGAAAATACGGTAAAGGAGATTGAGGAAGGATGTTGCCTTTTGTTTGGGTAACTCCCTTTGTTTTCACCAAATGGCTTCCTTTATCACGACCCGTCCTCGGGACCCGTGCCGTGACTACCCCAAGCCCGCCTTCCATAGGCCAGGGGATGGGGACTAGCACCAAGGCGTAAATCCCGATAAAAAAAGGGAAGGAATTGCCTTCGTAAAGTAAACAAACACACAGAGTAAGAAAGGAAAAGTAAACACAAAGTAAAAATGGGTACAATAGTAAGTGCGGAAAAGTAAATGGGTCAGAATACAAAGCCAAACTGAAAGTAAAGTACAACTGAAAAAGGTAGTAAAACAACTGAAAAGTAATGCAGCAGCATCGAGCCATCCACCGAATGTCCCACCTGAAGGGTGGGTACAGATAGCCTCCACAGCTCCTCGGGTCCCGCCGTCTACTCCGAGTACGTCCCGCCTAGTGGTATACCTACAGGTTCCAACTGCTCCACTAGCCTCTACCACGATCAGCGCTATCCTTCGTCTGTATCCAACACAATGTAGTGCGGGCATAGCCCATGTAGGGGTGAGTATAAGGTACTCAGTAGGGACCCCAAGACCCCCGAAGGTCTCCCAGAATCCACAAAGGATAATTCACAAATGAAAGGTACAATCACAAAGTAACATCCGACACTACTTAGGTATATTCCCATTCATATACCTAAGTCATCAATTCCAGTTCGACTCCAACATCTGAGCCCAAGTTCGACCACGTCCACACAGGATAGCACAACACAACCCACACAGGAAAGCAAGTCAATCATATCGATGAAAAAGATTTAAAGTCAAGATTCATCTCACACAGGAATACTTCTTCATAAAACGATAGAGATGATCAGATGTAGCCACTGATTCATCTAATTCGTCGGACCCACACAGGATCCATAGGTACTAACCCATGAAATGACCCACACAGGATCGGACCCACACAGGATCTGTAGGCGCTGGCCCACACATGACCACTGAGCGCTGACCCACACAGGATCGGTAGCAATGATCCACGTAGGATCGCTGAGTGCTGTTGTCGTCGCCATTGAATCCAGGGAGGATTTCTATATAGTTTTCATCGTCATCGCAGTCGCAGCCAACTCTAGGGTTCCCACACACAGTGAGCTCGTTCGGGAGGGTTCGCTCCACGAGCCGAGGGGCTGATACATCAACTGACACATATTCCAGAGTTGATGTATCCAAATGTTCCGTATCGTCAACAGGAACTCAACGTCATGGACGGCGCGTCAATTGGACTCCCTGTCTGAGAGTTATTGGCTTTTTCGTCCCAGGGGCCCAGTTGGTTTTTAAGTCAAAACCAACCCGACCGTACTCCAACTGTGTCCAGACCTCGAGTGGAGTAAGCCAAAAGGTCTGTCTCACTAAGAGGGATCCATCAAAGTCGACGGCACTTCAATCGGACGTCCGGAGCTCAAGTTATAAGCGTCTTCACTCCGAGGGCCCGGCTGGTTTCATGTACGAACCAACCCAGCCAAACCGAAAGTTCTCTGAAACCTTGAGTGTAATATAGAGAAACGACCGTCTCAATCCAAGGATGACATCACAGTTGACGGTGCATCGATCATAGGTCCGCAGCCCATGTTATGGGCGAAAGACCGTGAGCGGTCCTGTATTAGGGGGTTCGGGCCCAGTCCGACCCGGCCCGGTACCCCCTGGGTCGGCCCGAACCAGGTCAACCCGACCCGGGTCCGGGTCTGGCCCATTAGGGAACGGCCCGGCCCGGTGGGTATGGCTCGGCCCAGCCGGTGCGGCGCAGCCCGGTCCTGGCCCGGCCCGGCCCGGCCTAGGCGCGTCCCGGCCTGGAGGCCTAGCATGGCAGGCTCGGCCTGGCCCACTCTGCATGGCGGCTCGGCCGTAACAGCCGAGCGATGAAGGGGGGGCGTGCTGCCCCCTCTCATTGTGAAACCGTGGCCCCCATGTGGGGGGCCGCTCTAGCTGGCCAGCTGGGGGTTATGAACCCCCAACTCCTCCCTTGACCGGCCGGCCTGCTCTGGTCGGCCGGCTGCTGCCGCCATGGGACCGACACAACCGGTCCCCCTACTTCGACGGCGATGGCCCGGAACCAGCCACCGGTGCCTGCTTCGCCATGGCCTATGGCCGCGGCCTTGATCTATCCGGCTCAGCACGACGACGTCGTGCCCCATCCACCGCGGCCCCGCTCCGGCCAGGGTGCCTTTGTGGTTTTCCCTCGCGACGCGACGACGCCGCGTCTTATTCGTCTTCAACGGCACGGTGCGACGGCGCCACGCTTCATGGCCCAAACTCATAGCTTCCGCACGGTGCAACGGACCGCGCCGCCTTACACATGCCACAACAAAACCAAACAACCAAGGGGGAGGAGGGTTGGCCTTGTTCGTGCGGTCCGACCTCCTCCTATTATTGTGATATCAGGTGGCTCCAATTGAAAAGAAGAAGGTCGAAGAAAGTATTCACGAAAAAACAATTAAAATAAACCACTGCCTCGAGTGTAGTTGAACGAAGGCTCGTCGCGAGATTGCACATTGCGGAAGGAGGCGTCGCGGAAGGAGGATCGTCGCGTCGTGGAGAAAATATTTGTCAGCATCGCGTCGTCTATCTCCTAGGATCTGGCGTTCTTTTCGACCTTCGTCGGAGGTCGGCGTTCTTCGCGTTATTCGTGTTCTTTGTCGAGGAAGAAGAACTTCAAGAGCTTGAGAAAATTCTCCCTAGCCTCTCACAACCCAATCAACCCTTAATAAAATATGAGTTTTCCTTATTTTATTTCTCAAGCCTTGAGTTTTAAAAATCAAAAACGAATCAAACAATTAATTGAATTAATTGCAACATTTAAACCGCCCAAATTAATTGTGCCGTTTCATAAACAGAAAAACGCAAGGGTTGACTTCCACTTAATAGGGGGTGCATGTGTGTTACCTTAATAAAGGAGTGGGTTTAAGAAGAAAATAAATAGTGGGGCTCATGTGGCCCCCAACTCACAAATATCCTACCTAGTGGGTAGGATATTTTGGGTCTCACTTCATCAACTTAGTTTAGGTTAAACAAAATAAAATAAAATAGGTTGCGCCACTTTTATTTTATTCCTTTAGTTAACCCAAAAATTTAAAAACCACACCCGAGCAAACGAAACTACGGAAAAGGTGTTTCTAAGAAATTACCAATGTTGTGATTCCATCGGTGCCCTCATAATTCGATTCCATGTACCGGTTCAAAAGATAGGAAAACTCGCCCGTTCGTTCACAGAATGTACCCGAGCTAAACTTTGGAAAATGATTCCGGGCACACCGGGCCTCGGAATCAGGTGCCGTCAGAAACTGTGTTCCTGTAAAATTCCCAAAAAAATTAAGAAAAAAAATCCCTTGAATTTAATGGGTCTTTACATTACTTCCACATTAGTGCTTTACATCCCCGTAAAGTTACATCATAAACTAGGGGAACAAATGTGGGTACTAAGCACGCATCTGAGCCTCCCGCTCCCAAGTGCTCTTCTAGAGGTTCCCATACTGCCATATGATGCACACTAGAGGAATTGGACATCCACGTAGGACCCACTCCTATCGATCCTTGATCTTCACTGGGACCTCCGCAAACATCACCCCATCATCAATATCCAGCTCCCCATGGTCGATGATATGCGTCGGGTCGTGCACGTATATCCTCAGTTAGGATATGTGGAAGACGTCGTGCACCCGGTGCAACTGAGGTGGTAGAGCTAGGTGATAAGCCACCTCACCATTCCTGCTGAGGACCTGGAATGGTCTGATGAAGCGTGGAGATAGCTTGCCGCCCCGACCAAATCTCCGAAATCCCCGTCGAGGTGATACCCGCAAGAAAACGTGGTTGCCATCCTCGTACTCTAGTGGCCTCTGCCTCCTGTCAGTATAGGACTTCTGCCGGCTCTGAGATGTCCTCATCTGCTACTGGATGACCTGGACCTTCTCAGTCGTGGCCTGGACAATCTCTGGTCCCACAAGTGCTGACTCCCCAGGGTCTGTCTAGCACAACGGTGATATGGAAGGCCGGCCGTACAACGCCTCGTATAGTGCCATCCCGATGGTGGAGTGGTAGCTATTGTTGTACGCGAAGTCCAACAATGGTAGGTGGTCCTCCAAGCTACGACCAAAGTCAAGGAAAAATGCAGGGAGAATGTCCTTGAGTGTCTGAATGGTCCTCTCCATCTGACCATCTGTCTGGGGGTGAAAGGCAGTGCTCAGACGTAGCTGCATCCCGAATTCCTCCTGCAACCACTTCCAAAGCTGGGATGTAAAGCGAGCATCTCAATCGGACATGATATATGATAGAACTTAGTGAAGCCGTACAATCTCATGAAGGTAGAGGCTCCCCAAGCTCTCCACTGAGCCCTGCTCTCTGAGGGGTAAGAAGTGTGACGACATGGTGAGTCGGTCGACAATCACCCAAATGGAGTCATGACCTCTGGAAGTGTGTGGATGTCCAGTCATGAAATACATAGATATGCCATCCCACTTCTACTACGGGACCTCCAAGGGTTGTACCAAGCCTAATGGTACCTGGTGCTCTGCCTTCACCTGCTGGCATGTGAGGCATCAAGAAACGAACTCTTCCACAGCCTTCTTCATGCCCAGCCACCAGTGCTGTCGTCTGAGATCTTGGTACATCTTCGCCACTCCAAGATGTACCGCCAAAGGGGATGTGTGAAACTTTCTCCACACCTCCTCCGGTAAAGCAGCTGGTACCAAGGTACTTCCTCTGAAAATGACGTCATTCTCTCGTCCTAAAGAGAAACCATCAGGTGTCTATCATGAGGATATCTGTGCATGCCATTTCTAACAGTCAGCATCCCCACGCTGTGCCTCTCAGACCAGCTGCAGTAGTGGAGGAGTGACTATGAGTGACTGAAGAAAGCCTGCTCCATCTCTATCCATGAAGGATATCTATAAACCGGCTAGCTGCTCTGTCGCCTCCCCAAGTAGTTGAATTCCCATCCTCCTTCTGAGGGCATCGACTACTACGTTCCCCTTTCCAGGCGTATAGACTATCTGAAAGTCATAGTCCTGGAGGAACTCGAGCCATCGCCGCTGTCTCTGGTTCAGGTCCTTCTGCTAGAAGATGTACCTGAGACTCTGATGGTCAGAATAGACTATAATGTGCTCACCTATCAAATTGTGTCACCACATCTTCAGAGAAAATACCACTACTGCTAACTCCAGGTCCTGGGTAGCATAGTTCTGCTTGTGCTACCTCAACTGACGTGATATGTATGCGATCACTGTCTGCTCCTGCATCAGGACACATCTGAGTCCGGTCCCTGATGCATCGTAGTAAACTACGTACCCTACTCCCTCCTCCGGCAACCTCAAGATAGGAATGGTATTCAATCTCTGTCTCAGTTCCTGGAAGCTATGCTGATATCTGTCTGACCACACGAAGGGTTTTCCCTTCTTCGTCAAAGATGAGAGTGGTGCCACAACCCTGGAAAAGTCTGGCACGAACCTCCAGTAGTACCCAGCTAGACCCAAGAAACATCGCACCTCCGTCATGCTCCTGGGTGGCTCCCAAGCTAGAACTTCCTCGATCTTCGCAGGATCCACTGCAACTCCTACCTCAAAGATGACGTGTCTGAAGAAGTGGACCTCACATAACCAGAACTAACACTTTGAGAACTTACCATAAATCTAATGCACTCAGAGTGTGTCCAGTACAACCCACAATTGGTAGGCGTGCTCCTCCTCAGTCGTCGAGTATATCAATATGTCGTCGATGAAGACCATGAAAAATCAATCATGGTAAGGCTGAAAGATCCTGTTCATGAGGCCCATGAACACTTCTAGAGCATTGGTTACACCGAATGGAATAACCAAGAACTCATAGTGGCTATAACGACATCTGAAAGCTGTCTTCTGCACATCCTCTTCCGGAACCCTCTGCTGATGATAGCCTGACCTGAGGTCCATATTTGAGAACCACCATGCTTCCTTGAGCTGATCGAAGAGGTTGTCAATCCTCGGTAGTAGATAATTGTTCCTCACGGTCACCTGGGTCAGGTGATGGTAATCGAAAAAAATTCACAAGCTCCCGTCCACCTTCTTGGCGAACAATATTGGGGAAGCCCAGGGTGAAACACTAGGTTGGATGAATCGCTCGACCTGCATGTCCTCCAGCTGTACCCGTAGCTCCCGAAACTCGGCGGGAGCCATCCGATATGTTGGGGTGGATATCAGGGCTATCCCGAGGTAATTAAATATAAAAGTCTACCTCTCTGCGAGGAGGTATCCCTAGGACGTCATCAGGGAAAACGTCCGCATACTGATCCACCACTCTAGGAAAAATAGGACTCTGCACATCAACTTCTCCTTGGATGAGGCTAGCCAACTGATGAGTGACGGGCTGTCCTATCCTCTGCAAGATTCCATCCCTTGCTGCAAAGGATCCCTTCTCTCTGGTGAAGGAGAACCTCCTCCCGTTGGTGCGTATACACCACACCTTGCGCCTAATACAGTCAATCTGAGCATGGAGTATAGATAACCAATTCATGCCCAAGATGACGTCTTATAGCCTCGACACTGCTACAAGAAGATCCCAGCCGAAGCTCTCGCCTCCTAGAGTAATCTCACACTGCTGGCACCAGTGCGTAATCATCGAGTCTGCTCCCGTAAGAGTCTCTAGCAGTAAGGATCCGGCCAATGGCTCAGTCAGAATCTCCGAGCTCCGAACAAGGGCAGCGGCTAAGAAAGAATGACTCACTCCTATGTCTATAAGAAATACAATAAGGGTGGAATAGACATAGATAGTACCTCAAATCATCTCGGGTGCACTGTGGTCATAGGCCTCCACTGCCTGGAGTTGTTCCTGTCTCTGCCTGCCAGCTCCCTATGGTCGGCGTGGACCTCCTGTTGGTGGTGGTGGTAGAGCCTCAAAGCGTCGCCCACCACCTGCTGCTCGGCCAGCTCCTCTACCTTGTCCAACTGCTCCCTGCGGACCACCACGTTCGACCCTCTTCCTCTACCTGGGTGGCCCCTCAATTTTCCGCTGCTCCTCAGTACGGCGGTTCGGGCAGTCATGAGCAATGTGGCCGTGCCCGCCGCATGCGTAGTACTGTCTGTCTCTCGAAAGACTGGCTCTGCGCTGAGTGCCCCACACCTCTGAGCCAGTGTCTTGAGGTCATCTTCCTGAGGGTCTGGTCTGCCTGGACCCATGTGTCATTCATCGACTGCCTACCGCAGAAGACTCTGCTATGAGCCGCCCAACGGTAGGTCTCGCTGATGATGTATGCTCAGCAAGGAAGCTCTCAATGAGAAGGGCTCGCTCCAGTACCCCTACCCGAGTCGGAATGATGAGGGATATCAACGATGCCCAGATCTCATGCCTCAACCCCTAATCGAAGGTCCGATCCAGGATAAATAAGTCACGTACCTTGTCCGTCGAATAGCGCGAGAGATCAGTAAATCTCGTCGAGTAGTGAGCGACCATCAAGCTGCCCTACCGTAGCTATAGAAGCTCTTGGATGCGCATCACACGTTGGGTGGCTGGGATGAACTCCGAGCGGAAGAGTCTCTCAAATTCTGTTCGGAGGAGAGATGCCTCGTCGTGAACCTGGAGCATCAAGATCCACCATCTGCCCGCTGCCGCGTGCAGGAGGCTCGCTGCGAGGATCACCATGAGGTCTGTTGGTGTCCTCACTAACCTGAAAACTCATACAACTGCCTCCAGCCAATCCTCGGCTGCCTGAGGGTCCATATCCACGGGGAACCTGGGGGGTCACTGACGCTGGAACTCGTGTAGTGTACTAAGTCGACATGCACCGTCATCGGCTGGGGCTGGTAGCATCGGTGGCTCAGCGGGTAGAGGTACCGCCAGTGCCTCTGCTGTCAAAGGGCCCTGTACCGAGGCCTCGTTGCTCGGTGGGCTATCGTCATGTACAACGCTTAGAACCCTAGCTGGCTGCCATCGTGGGGCCATCCTAAAAAGAGACAGGTGCACCATGGTCAAAACAGTATACTTTGTGAGCTGACACAAAGTAAACACAAAGAAAACTTGAAACACACATGTAATCAATGTTTTCGTGCACTAAGTCAGAAATCAGAAGTCTGGGTGCTGGTGTACGGATACGTCAGCCGCCGAACCAAAAATGGACTCCCTAGACTGATAACCACACTCAATATTCTTAACATTATTGCTTCACATAGAAAAAGATCAGAGTCCAGAGTTCTGTCGTAGAACCGAACTCCTTTGATACCAATTTGTCACGACTCGTGCTCGGGACCTGTGTCGTGACTACCCCAAGCCTGCCTTCCATTGGCCAGGGGCTGGCGACTAGCACGAAGGCATAAATCCCGATAAAAAAAGGGAAGGCATTGCCTTTGTAAAGTAAACAGACACACATAGTAAGAAAGAAAAAATAAACACTAAGTAAAACTGGGTACAATAGTATGTGTGGAAAAGTAAATGGGCCAAAATAAAAACCCAAAATGAAAGTAATGTACAACTGAAAAATGGAGTACAATAACTGAAAAGTAAAGCCGCAGAGTTGAGCCGTCCAACAGAAGTCCCACCTGAAGGGTGGGTACAGATACTCTCAACAGCTCCTCGGGTCCAGCCGTCCGCTCCGTGTACGTCCCGCCCAGTGGTCTACCTCCAGGTGCCGACTGCTCCACTAGCCTCTACCACGATCTGCGATGTCCATCGTCTGCATCCAACACAACGTAGTGCGGGCATAGCCCATGCAGAGGTGAGTATAAGTTACTCAGTAGGGACCCCGAGACCCCTGAAGGTCTCCCAGAATCCACAAAGGATAATCCAAAAAGAAAATATACAATCACGAAGTAACATCCGACACTAATTAGGTATATGACCATACATATACCTAAGTCATCAATTCCAGTTCAGCTCCATCCTCTGAGCCCAAGTTCTATCACATCCACACGGGATAGCACAACACAATCCACACAGGAAAGCAAGTCAATCATATCGAAGAAAAAGAATGAAAGTCAAGATTCAGCTCACACATGAATACTTCTTCATAAGACGATAGAGATGATCATATGTAGCCACTGATTCATCTAAGCCATCGGACCAACAAAAGATCGATAGGTACTAACCCCCGTAACGACCCACACAGGATCGGACCCACACAGCATCTGTAGGCGCTGGCCCACACAGGACCGCTGAGCGCTGACCCACACAGGATCTGACCAACACAGGATCGGTAGCACTGATCCACGTAGGATCACTGAGTGCTGTTGTCGACGCAATCGAATCCACAGAGGATTTCTGTACATTTGTCATCGTCGTCGCAGTCGTAGCCAGCTCTAGGGTTCCTGCACACAGCAATATTGTTTGGGAGGGTTCGCTCCATGAGCCGAGGGGCTGATATATCAACTGACACATAGTCTGGAGTTGATGTATCCAAAGGTTCCGCATCTTCAACAGGAACTCAATGTCACAGACGGCACATCAATCAGACGCCCGGTCTGAGAGTTATTGGCTTTTTCGTCCCCGAGGCCCGTTTGGTTTTTAAGTCAAAATCAACCCAACCGTACTCCAACTGCGTCCAAACCTCAACCGAAGTAATCCAAAAGGTCCGTCTCATAAATAGGGATCCATCATAGTCGATGGCACATCAATCGGACGTCCGGAGCTCATGTTATAAGCGTTTCTACTCTGAGGGCCCGGTTGGTTTCGTGTACGAACCAACCCAGCCAAACACAAAGTTCTCCGAAACCTTGAGTGTAATATACCGAAATCACCATCTCAATCCAAGGATCGTATCACAGCTGACAGTGCGTCGATCGGAGGTCCACAACCCAAGTTATGGGCGAGGGACTGTGAGAGGTCCTATATTAGGGGGTTCGGGCCCAGTCCGACCCGACCTGGTACCCCCTGGGTCGGCCCGAACCGGGCGACCCGACCCGGGTCCAGTTCCGGCCAATTAGGGTGTGGCCCGGCATGGTGGGCATGGCCCGGCCAAGCCGGTGGGGCCCAGAATGGCCTAGGCGCGGCCCGGCCTGGCGGCGCGGCGCGACCGGAATGACCTAGCGATGAAGGGGGGGCACACTGCCCCCCCCCACCGCGCATTGTGGAACCGCGAACCCCATGTTAGGGACTGCTCCAGCTAGCCATCTGGGGGTTACAAACCCCCGGCTCCTCCCTTGACCGGTCGGCCCGCTCCGACCGCCGTTCCTTGATCCGCCACAGCCTTGATCTATCCGGCGCGACTCGACGACACCGCGCCCCATCCGTTGCGGCCCCGCTCCGACCGCGGTGCCTTTTTGGTTCTCTGGCTCCGCATGACTGTGTCGTGACTTGTTTGTCTTCAACAACTCGGCACGACGGTGCCACACTTCTTCTCCCAAACTCATAGCTTCTGCGCGGTGCAACGGACGGCGCCGCCTTACACGTGCCGCAACAAAACCAAACAACTAAGGGGGAGGAGGGTCGGCCGTGTTTGTGCGGTCCGACCTCCTCCTGTTATAACAATATCAGGCGGCTCAAATTGAAAAAACGAAGGGTGGCGAAATTATTCACGAACAAACAATTAAAATAAACCCCTACCTCGAGCGTAATTGAACGAAGGCTCGTCACAAAATTGCAAGTCGCGGAAGGAGGCATCGCGGAAGGAGGATCATTGCGTCGCGGAGAAAAGTTTTTCGGCATCGCGTCATCGATCTCCGAGGATCCGGCATTCTTGTCAAGTATCGCTGAAGGTCGGAGTTCTTGGTGTTCCTCGCGTTCTTCATCGAGGAAGAAGAACATCAAGAGTTTGAGAAAATTCTCCCCAGCCTCTCACAACCCAATCAACCCTTAATAAAATAAGAGTTTCCCCTATTTTATTTCTCAAGCCATGCGTTTTGAAAATCAAAAATGAATAAAACAATTAAATGAATTAATTACAATGTTTAAACCACCCAAATTAATTGAGGCGTTTCATAAACAAAAAACGCAAGGGTTGACTTCCACTTAATATGGGGTGCGGGTGTGCTACCTTAATAAAGGAGGCGGGTTTAGGAAGAAAAGAAATGGTGGGGATCGTGTGGCCCCCACCTCACAAATATCCTACCTAGTGGGTAGGATATTGTGGGTCCCACTTCATCCTCTTAGTTTAGGTTAAACAAAATAAAATAAAATTGGTTGCACCACTTTTATTTTATTCCTTTACTTTACCCAAAAATTTAAAAACCACACCCGAGCAAACGCAACTCCGGAAAATGTGTTTCTAAGCAATTACCGGCACTGCGATTCCATCAGTGCCCTTGGAATTTGATTCCGAGTAGAGGTTGAAAATTTAGGAAAACCCACTCGTTCGTTCACTGAACGTACCTGAGCTAAACTTTGGAAAAAGATTTCGAGCACACCGGGCTTCAGAATCAGGTGCCGTCAGAAACTTCGTTCTTGTAAAATTCCCAAGAAAATTAAGAAAAAAATATCCCTTTAATTTTACGGGTATTTACTTCCTTGGATTGATTTATACTGAAGGATAGTATTACAGGATTATGGGATGGATTTTTAAGAAATATTTGGGACGATATTGGTCAAGCCAATGTGTCGTGATATGTGTGATTAATTGGGAGGAGAAGAGGCATTTTTATAGTGGAGGTGGAGTGGCACTATTGTAAATTTTTTAAAAGGGAATTCCAAAAACATTTTTCCAATGTAAATTTGATCCCATAATGCCAAAAATTAGATAAAAGGTTTTATATTGTCTATATATGTAAATAAAATTTCTTTTGGACATGTTTATAGGTCATTTGCCCTATTAGGCACAATATGTTTATTCCTTTGTTTATCTTAATATTTATTAATAGTTGTAATTAATTATAATTATAATCAATAATATTTTAGGTTAAAATATATGTTGAAATAATTAGAAATTAGAAATAATTATTATTAAAAATATGGTATCTTTTTTCAAAATCAAAATCACAAAAGTTGCTGAAAAAAATTTAAAATGAATCTCGCAAACTAAATAACACTACAAGTTTTTAAAGTGGAAGAATCTAAAGGTTTGCTATATTTTTAAAGAAAATTTCAACAAGAAGTTAATTTCCATGACCAAAATTAGATTAATTGATAAAAAATTACATTATTACACTATAGAACCTATATATAATGTAATTTAACTGTATACATTAATTAGATAAAGAACTTGTTTTGACTGAAAATTCACCATTTCAACTATTCATAACATATAAAACCATACAGAAATTTTTTTCCCCAAACCTAATTTTATGTTTCTATTTAATATATGATTTTTATTGTTTTCATATTTAATCCATTAAATTTCCAAAAAATTGGATTTAAAATATGTCTTCCATTAAAAGGTGGTAAAATGCCTTAGTACAAAATATTGTACTTTATGCCTAAAATTGGGTTTGTTTTCTTATCTTATGCTTATAAAATATATTAGATGAAAATAAAAAAGTGTTTATTGAATATTTAATATTATATCTCATTAATATCACCTAATAATTGTAATTAATTTAATTTATTAGGGTAAAATTGCATTATGGGTTTAATAAAAAAATTTATATTAAATCAGGTTTCAAATTGAAAATATATTTATGAAAACCATAGATTTTAATAATTTTGTTTTCAATCATTATAAATTATAATTTAAAAGATATTTTATATTAAATAATATATCTTTATTTAGTAAAATTCATTATTGTTGTGTTACAAAATCCATCGAGGAAAGTCATTGTTGCGCGTAACACAATATAACATTGGTGTTCTATGTAGATCAAGATAAAATTTATATTTCATGTCATGAATGATTAACTTTATTTTTAATATAATTATAAAAAAACATTTGCCATTAATACTAAATAAAATATAGTTAATATTTTGTGAAATGAAAAATAGAAAAATGATTATACTTATTCAAAAAAAATTCACATAATCTCAAGGTGTTACAAACTTGTTGTAGGCCTTAGAATGTGAAATGAAGCTTATAGAGTTTATTTCATAGAGACAGTGCCCACAAAATAATTATTTCTTACCTAAATATTTTAAAGTATCAAAACATCAAGGATGTCTATATCCTATAGGTCTGGATTTTTCGGATTTGTAAGAAGATAATGTATGCGGGTTCTTTCCCTACATTGAAAGAGTTTGAAGCACTCCAGATAAAAAGGACATTCTTCAATTGATCAAATAGATTAATATAGAAGTAAATAAATATCCACCACACCATGTCACATGAATGATAATATTTTTCAAATGAAGGAATTCATCGATTCATATGTACAATAAAGAAAATTTAAAATTAATCAAAGAAGAGAAAAATAGAGGAACAATAAGAATAAAAATTTGAAAAGATATTTTTTAGGCCTGGACTCTATAAAAGTATAGAAAAAATTACACTATGTAAGGGAATATGATGAGTTGAATTGAACCACCTAGGGGGTTCCCCACTATATTTGAATACTGAAATCCAACAACCATCTGAGAGAAGAATCATGAGGATTAATATACTTTATCATGTCAGTATTGTTTATGATTTATATTTTCTTATTTACATTATATATTTTTGAATCAAATTCATGGGTTTCATTCTTCAATAATATAATGGTTTTCAATGTTTCCTGAATTATTATGTTTTGATAGTCCCCAATCCTCAAATTCTATGTTATTTATTAACATTGAGAGATCAAAAATTTATGGAAATGTTTTTTGGGAGAGGGCAAAGTTGTTGAAAGGGATGAGCACCTAATGGTACGACTATGCAGATTTTATAAAGTCAACATATTTTCTAGTACCACTTTGACAGTAATAATATATAATCCTCTAATTTTCTAGAGATATTGAAATAATTTAGTGGACAAAACATAATGTGGTTGAGGGGAGTGGGAGAGAGATTTTCAACCTAAACTCAATATTACATTTTACGATCAAATTCGATAGATTTAAGATGTTTATAGTAAATGATGGGAGAGGATTTGACTAGATTATTTAGTTATAGTTAATATTGTGATCAAAATTTGGTTACACTAATTAATATCATGGATAATGGATTTGACAAATTTCATATGTCAAGTTGAATTACTTTTAGAAAAATAATCCTTGAATTCGCTTTCCCTTCCCTTTATTCTCATGTCTATTTTGTATTAGTCCACTACACAACTCAATGTAGTTACAATAATTTTTATTTTCGAATTTAGTGAAAAACAATTATGCTTTTAATTGATATAAATGCTTTTATTTTTAGGATTGAACTCATCTTACAACTATTATACTTTTTTATAGTTTGTGTAGTCAGGTTGCTATAAATTTCTAAATTTTAATTGAATGTAGATCTGAATGACATCATTCAGGCGCATAAATACTATTTTTAGTAAATATTATATTATGTATTTATTTTTAATGTTCATAAAAATATATTCCATAATATTTTTTTTATAAATTTTTATCCTCAATAATAGATTTCAAAGGAGAAGTTTATTTCCTTACGAAATTTTCTAGAGATATTTTAATGTAATTTTTATCTATAACATCATCCTTTGAATATTATTTGGATTTACTTGGTTTATGATCAAATTTTACCATCTTTATTCCTTCTATATATTATTTATTATTATTATTATGAAATGTTTATGTAACCTGTATCATTTCGATGGGTTATGATTTGTTTATATGACAAATATTTTCTAGTCTTTGGGCACACACATGTATGGTTTTTATTATGTGATGTGTGGGATCGAAAATATTGGGGAATCTAATTCATAAGGTAAAAAATGATATATCATTAGATAATAAGTACTGTAAGGGGGAGTGAACTATGTCATTTAAAGGACTTTGTCCAATGATATAGTCTTGAGAGTGAACCTTGACTTAAGAAAGGATGAAAAGTGGGTAATCCCAATTGATTATAATAGTCTTGGAAGTGGGTCTTGATTAAGGAATGTAATTTCTATGATTTTGTGTATGAGAAATAACATTTGTATTATTCTTATGATATGTTTTTATTTAAAATGAATAATTAATGATGATTCTTAAATTTTATGTCTTTGGTCTTCAGATTGATAAAAAAATATTCCATGTTTCATGATTATGATATATGAATTGATGGGTGTGATTTTCTAATGTAAATATCATAATATCATATCTTCATTATTATCTTATTGTCACATATTATTATTGATTGAAATATTTTATTTTTACCCTTATCAAGATTCCATGATTATTCGTTATTATTTTTCCCTTCCTCATGTTATTGAAAATAGTTTTGGGTATATTATGTATTTAAAGGGTGATAGTTATGAACAACATAATGTGAAATGATGTAGATAATCAATGTATTATTTTTTATGTATCATGTTTCCAAATACATTAAGCATTTATATTTCTTGTATGTATCATATTGATATGCAATGGATATTTATTCTAATAAGATATAGTATTTATGTGTGAAAGGATCGAGTCAATATAGTTTGTATCAAAGTAAGGTTTAGTTATTTTTGGAAAAAAGGATAAGAAAAATTGTGAAATACCTTTGTAAAAGAAAATGTATAAGAGAAAATACCATATTATGGTAATTAAATGAGTATGATTTTACTAACAAATTACTTCCCTATTTGGACACTACAAGAGGATGTAGATTTAGTATAGTTTCATCTAGGGGTAATAACCCTAAAAATAGGTAGTAGAGTATATCTGGGCCAAAATTCTAGTGTATTGTTCTAAATCCATTATTATGAACCTATTTTGACACTCCTATAATATATTATTATCTCAATTCACATTTTCATTAAGATCAACTATGACTAATTTTTATATATAACGACCGTGGATGAAAAAGGTTAAACAGATGGATTCATATATTGTAAAGTAGGTATCATGATATAGAAATACTATATATGATTTTAATGACTATATTATTACAATATATTATTGTTTTTTCTGATAATATATATTTTTGTTTTTCATTCATGGATGGAACAAAAAAGAACCCTGTTAATTTTGAATATGATGTCAAATGAAATAAGTGTCCTCTGACAATAAAATATTATGGATGATGGAATGAAAAAATATTGTTTCCATTCTTATGTAACAATATCATTAAATGAATCACTGTAATATTGAAAATAAGAAAAGTAATAAACAACATATTGTCGAGTCCTTCATGATGAATTTACCACCTTCTCCTAGTGTTTCATTCGATCCAATAAAAAATGAGGAATGCATCACTACAACTAAAAATATTTTATTCTTTATCCAGTTCCAATAACCTGTATAGGTTATCTTATCTATTTATCATTTTTATGGTAAATAGGATAATTTTGTGGAATTTAATTAAAAATGTGTGGAAATGAGGAGACATTTATTCCTTGGAGTGAGATGAGTTTTGGAGATTATTTCTCAATAAGTACATTCCCTACATTCTACATATAAAAATGGAGAATGAATACCTTTAATTATGAATAAGGATGAAGAATCAATTTTCACATATTAGGTAAATTTTATGAGACACATGAGGTACAGATCAAGTATTATTTTTGAACAAAAAAGTAATATTGATCAAATATTCAGTGGATTAAAACAATTATTTGGAAGGGTGTAATCTATAATAGACATAATTATCAATGGATAATTCATATGATATACACTAAAAAAATAATCAGTATTGTATTAACCCATCAATCTCACAGTTTTGACAGGAAATTAAAGATGGATTTCTAAGGAAATAATAATAAAAAAACAAATAATAGAAGAAAATGTGTATTCCTTTATTCCAAATTTTATTAAAGAAACATCATGAAAACTGTATCAATGGGTCTATTACTATTTTTAATTGTTTAAAATAATCCCATTTATAAATTGAATTCATATGTAATGGTATGATGTTTTATAATGATACAAATTGATATAAATATTCACCGAATGCACCACCCACCTTCCAATTATATAATTTCATGGAGTGTGGACATTTTTTAATGGTTATTGAATATTAGTGATAATAATAATGATCAATATTAGAAACATATTAATCACAAAGGAAGCGAATAATATCATGTGATATCTTTTGACGATGTGGGATAACATAAGGATGTGGTGAAAGATATACTGGCCATCCACTCCAGAACATCTTATTTCAAATTTGTTACTAGTTCCACCCACTACATTATATTTAATTATTTTATAAGCGTATCACATTACCACCTGAATGTATTTATGTCTAAATAGTAGTTAAAAATATTAATGGTACGATTATTTCATCTCATGTATACGAATATTCCCTAAATGAAGTCTATGGGAATGTACTCTATATAGATCATGATAATTCTACCCTACTTGAATTTGATTTTGTTTTGGGAATGATTTTTTTCTTTATATAATTCCAATACCAATTTTTGAGGAAGGGAAGAAATATTTGATATTCCTAACCAACATATTATTTTATATTAGTGCAAGGATAGTAATGAACATCCAATGGAAAGAACATACATTTCATGGGTCTAAATTCCTATTCAAAGGGTGTGTTTATCTCACATTCATAAGAAGAAACTCAATATCAAATACATTTATATTTTATGGGACTTCGGTGATGTATTTATAGAATAGATACCTAAGCTTCCCCCAAATATTGATTTCGAGTTTTCAATAACATTCATTATTGTTTCTAAACCAATTTCAAACACTCTATATAGAGGGGCCTCAATTGAGTTAAATGAATTGAAGAGGTAACTCCAAGAAAATAGTGATAATGGAATAATTGAACCAAGGATATCATCATTGGTTTTACCTATTCTTTTTTAATTACAAATATGGATCAATGGGACTTTTAATTGATTATTGGGAACATAACAAGAACATGATCATGAAAAAGTAATGACTTCCCCATATTAATGATTAGATCTATGATTTATGTGGTAATATATATTTCTACATGATTATTCCTTTATCTGGAATCTATAAATTGAGGGTTAAAAGTAAATATAATCCCAGGAAAACCTTCTGCTCATGGTATGGACACTAGGAATTTCTATCAAGCCATTTGGTTTTACTAAATCCCCCATGATCTTCATGGAATATATAAATATATTATTTTCAGATTTTTTAGATCCATTAATGGTTTTCTTCGTAGATTAAATTCTAATATATCCCAATAAAATTAAAGATAATGAAGATGATGTTAAGATTGTACTAATGAAACTAAGGAAGGACAAATCATATGAAAACACTTTCAATTGTGAATTTGGGAGTTATAAAATTTCATTTTTGGTCCATATAATATCAAGAGAGGGAATATTGATTGATATTTCAAAGATAAATGTTATTTATCACTATCGATGGATAACCAATATGGCTAGTATATTTATATATATATATATATTTTTTTTTGATATTATCATCACTTTTTGATGTATTTATAATGACTATATAATCCACTAACAGTGTTAACTCAAGAGGTAGTGAAGTTCCTTTGAATAAATAATTTGAAGAGAATTTTGAGGAACTCAAGAGAAGGTTGATTGATTATCCTATGCTTACACAACCTTGTAATATATATGAGTTTGTTATTTTTATTGATGCATCAGAAAAGGGTATGTTGTTTGTTCTTATAAAGAATTGTATAGGGATGTCATATACCTCAATCCAGTTTATGTTTCAAGAGTAAAATTTCCTAATTCATGATTTAGAGTAAACTATGGCAATAAATGAATTAAGGATATAAAATAATTATTTTTATAGAGAATGGAGTGACATATATATCAATCATAGATCCCTACTACAAAAACGGGTAAGGGAAGCACTACGCTTTTATCAGCGCTAAAAAAGCCCTGATAAAGGGCGGATTTATCAGCGCTTTCCTTAGCGGTGATAAATTTTAAGTTAAAAAACTATTTTTCCATGAATAATAATATATTGATATATAAGTATATTTATATTTATATAAATATAATATATATTTGTTAAATATACATATAAATAGTCTATTACATTTAATGTATAAGAAATTTATCAAAAATGGAATTAATATATTAAAAAAATAATTAATTAATAATTTTACTATTATTATTGATTAAAAATAATTTAATAACAATTTGAGTACACAAAAAAACAAAACATTTAATAAAAGATCTAAAATAAGATAAAATGTAACAAAAACTTCAAATGGACATAACTTTTTATCCGGGTGTCCGTTTGAGCTCTACAACATATCAAATCGAAGCCAATGATGCGATCTACGAGTTGGTGACATAGTGGAAGCCATTGTGACATACTTAAAAGCCATAAAAGGACCATAAGGCCTACAAAACTGAGTTTTTAGACGGGATACCCAGATTTTTTAACATTCAAACAAGTATAACTTTTGATCCGGATGTCCGTTTTGCCTGTAACACATATCATATCAAAGATTGTTTCATTTTCTTTGATCTGACTAGTTATGGAGTTGAAACAGGCTTCTATATTGTAATTTATGGTTGTTTTAACATTCTATGGCTTTCAAATACATATATATATATGTATTTATTCATAAATGTGTGTGTGTGTGTGTGTGTGTGTGTGTTGTATATATGTATTTATGTATTTATGTATTTTTTTATTTATAAACACACATAAAAAAACTATTTTTTCATCAATGTATTTAAAAGTAATTTTATAAGTTATGGTCGTTTTAACATTCTATGGCTTTTCAAATACACATATATATATGTATTTATTTGTAAATATATGTGTGTCTGTTTGTGTGTGTTCCTGTGTGTGAATCTCTTTGGTGTATATATGTATGTATGTATGTATGTATGTATGTATGTATGTATTTATTTATTTAATAACACACATAAAAAACATATTTTTTTAAATTTTATTTAAAACAAATCCAGTAAGTATATATTAATATACAAACAAATCTATGTACAAAAAATTATAACTAAATATATATATATAAATATACTAATATATGAATGAATATATATATTCTAATATATGAATAAATATATTTAAATTAATATGAATCTATATTAATATACGAATAAATATAACTATATATATATAGATATATCATTAAATAGAGAACAAAACGAAATGGCTTAGTGGTAAAGGTGCAGCTACGAAAGGGGGGAGGTCATGGGTTTGAGTTTAGGTGGAAGTGAAGGGGTAGTTCCTGTATGAGGATGCGTAGGAAGGGCAGCACGTGGGAGACCACCTAGCTCTGATAAAGGGGGTGTCAAGTGCTGATAAAATCACTCCCCATATTATTTAATTAATTTTTATAAGTTTTTAATTTTTTTGACCTTTATCGGTGCTAAAAAATGCACTAATAATGGGGTCCTTTATCAGCGCTTTTTTAGCACTGATAAAAATGTCCTTTATCAGCGCTTTTCGGAGTAATGATAAAAGGGACCCCCCTATATTAGCATTGAGATTTACATCACTTTTTTAGCACTATTAAAGCCCATTTTGAGCACTGATATAGGCCGTTTTTGTAGTAGTTGATGTTTAAAGTACACATTCAACATTAAATAGTTGAATAAGAACCAAATAAGTTTGTCGATGTTAATGAAATACTGTAAATAATCAATACATTACTACACTGGGAAAGTGGAATAGGTGGTTACTTCTTTGGTTAAATTGGATAATTCTAGCTTATATATGATACATATTATTAGAGATATGATATTTATGAAATTTTAAAGGATTGAACTTTTAATATTGAATTAATATGAGAAATATTATATTTCTAAAAATATTTTTCAAAAATTTTTCCATATAAATATTAAAGTAGAATAAAAGGAGGATGTGGAGCCGTAAAAGAATGTGAGCATTATTCTCATGTTCAACATTAAAAGTGATGGAATGGAAATGATAAGGAAACAAGTAGGTTCTCCATAAATAAAATTACATAAAAAGGAACTATTTTAAAAATCTAACAATTAATCCTTCTCTATTTATCATGAAATTAAAAATATGTATAGAGATCTGAAAAATTATTTATGGTTGGAAAACATAAACATGCATATTGTGAATTATGTGTATCAGTTCTCATTTTGTTAGTAAGTTAAGTCTTTTCTATAATAAAAAGGTGAGGCTAAAAACATTTCTTATACTATAAGTATAAGGCCCCAGCCTTAAACCTTACTTAATATTGAATTAAATGAATAATTCACATTGAGGATCTTTTCAGGATTAGAGTTTTAGAGAATTAGGACATAACTATTACATCTCAAAAGATTACAATGTAGACACTTCTACTAAATTTCCATAGAATAAAATCTCTTAAAAAGAAACATATCTACTTCCATGTTTTATATAGCATGACTTTCCCTTGATCCCATCCTTGACCCTATTCCACATTAAGTCATGTGAAAAACATTTCAAAAAACTTGGGGTGAGCATAAAAAGCTCAGTAAGGGATACACAAAGAATGATAACTGTTAGTTTATCAAAACAACAAGTAAACCATGTATTCTTTATCAATGTAATACTTTTCACCTTTATGAAGTAGTAAAAAATAGTCACTGAATAAAATAACATTACATACCATTTTTTAACCAAAAGATTACCATAAAACCCATATAAAGATCATATAACATATAAAGGTAACTTGGGACATAAACCTACTTAAATGAAATAACCATATGGTCGACTTCCACACATATCACGTAATGGAATAGCCATGAGGCCGACTTCCATACCCAATGCATTGGAGGTTATAACGTAACCACTCGTCCTGGTATTCACAGCACCACCCGTCATATGGTTTATCATGTAACCACCCGTCAAATGTCCAAGTACCATTATAAAATCATAAGGCAAAAAACAAATATAATGGAAGGAAAACATTTCAACACTTTGAGCACAATATATCAATTAAATATATTGACTTAACAAATACATTATAAAAAACCCTTTTCAATACTGAAAAACATAAAACAATATATGGTATTTATTTAATTTAAAAAAACATTACGGCTTGTTGAGGAAGCCAAAAACCAAATAATACTCGTGGTGGCGGAAAAGGGTCATTGTCACCACGTACGTTAAAAGAAACCTTCCTTTTTGTCGTTTAGTAAAACGCTTCGTAGAAAAAAAATTAATTTTGTATAAAAGTAAAATTCAAAGGGGTTTATACACCGTATAAGTGAATGTTGTGTATAAAATGAAATATGCCTCAATAAAAGGAGATTGAGACGAAGTCCCTTACCTCGGGTCCGACTTGACTCGATCGTTATTTAACATCCTTAATTATAAACATGAGTTAATTTATACTTTCTTAAGAACCTTTTTCAATTTAATTATTACTTTTATATCGCTTATTACCATGTTATAATCATTATGTAATCATTTAAGTTAATAATGTTTGTTTTGTCGATATTTGGTTCTTAAGTC
The DNA here is from genome assembly GCA_963277665.1 of Viscum album. Lineage (NCBI taxonomy): Eukaryota > Viridiplantae > Streptophyta > Magnoliopsida > Santalales > Viscaceae > Viscum > Viscum album. The sequence continues at coordinate 1,883,072,900 of OY728161.1, forward strand.
GAAAGTGGACTTCTTACAGTTACATGTTGTTCGTGTGGTCAAAGTTTCATTACATCAAGAATGATATTAATTATTTGGATATCATATATATCATATATATTCATCACATACATGTATTTATATTATTACATAACCATTTATACGTAAGAAATAAAATGCACTGTTCATGGAGACGGTAAGCCGTACGTACGCGTGGACAATACTTTCATTTCTATGTCATATTAATGGAATTAAAACTAAATGAGAGATATGTATATTTAAATTCCAGAATAATATTAATCATTTATATGTAACATAAATCATATATATCCATTTTATATATGTACTTATAATAGTACATTACATTTGGGGATAAGAAATGAAATGCACCGTTCATGGAGACAGTAAGTCATACGTACGCATGAACTCTACTTTCATTTCTATATCATACGTTAATGGAATGAAATAATAATGATATAAAGAAATATTATAATTCCATTATAACATCATATATAATATCTTTAACTCCATCCTTTATACGTCCCACATATGGCATTAACGAATCAAATCACTTTGAGGGGATGGTAGTCCGCACTTTCTAAAATGAAGATATCGTGTTTTCCTATAATGGAAACCATAAAGGTATGCCATAAATGAAAAATAAAGAAGATTAAGTAAAACATAAACATATTATATATGATATATAAATATATTGACATCTTAATGGTCACCTATGAAGGTGTTATATGAGTGTTGAACAATCATCGTTTCGTGAGGCATAAATTCTCCATCCACAGAAACAGTATGTTCTTTAACCATTAGATGTAGGTGTGTTTAAGTGTAGCTAGAATCCTTCACATAACAACATCCTAGTATATTGAAGATACTGCTGTTGTTGAAAAAGAAAGGAATAAAAATAGTTTATGGTGTTGGAGAAGCAAAATAAAACATAAGAACACAAGTGAAAACACTACCTTTAAAACGGGTAACTCTTTTTGATATGAGATCAAAGGCCTCCTTGGGAAGAAATCTGCCCAATGTGAAGCATCTAAGAGTAAGAGAGGGGTGTGGAGAGACCAAATGGTCAGATTTCGGCCGAATCAAAGTCTTGAGAGGTGTGGTTATGGAGGTAGAGGTGGGGGCCTTTTATAAGAGGAGAGGAGGGGCACTTTTGGAAAGTTATAAAAGGTTACTTTATTATAAAATGCTTTTCTGATTTAAAATGTCCCAAAATTACAAATTTCAAGGATAAGGTGATAAGAGTTCTAAATCAACCCATAAAATAGGTTTTTGACATGTGTAGGTCTTATATTTTACATTATCTTTTCATTTTTTTAAATCATTAAATAATGAGGTAATCGCTGCATCATCATGGTGTAATAAATAATTTAATTTATTTAATGTCTAAAAATTATAAAAAAAATATCAGGATGTAGGAAATATTTTTTTTATTCTAATTAATATTTATATTAAAAAATATGAATTTTATAACCCCAATTAAAAATTGGTTTTGTAAAATAGATCATGTTTGTGACATTTTAATTTAAACATTAAATAAAAAGTTTTTAATGTCATTTTCCTACAAAAGTGGCTCCGTGGGGTCCCCAAGATGACCCATGGATTGTATTTGTCGGAAATGACACATCCAATAAGGGTAGGACCTGTTCCATGTTCATTTTATATTATTAAAACATTATTTTTACCTTAAACTACACAAATTACCTCTAATAGCGATTAATAAACTTAAAAGTTACTATTAACCAAAAAATTATTTTAATCAAATTGAACCACATTTTACTTTTTAATGAAAACCATGTATGTTGGATTTTTGAAATTCAAAACACAGAGGTGGTAAAATTTCATTTAAACGAAAAATCAGTTTTTCATGTACCACTTAGTGGTTTCACTATTCATCGAAAATTGATGTTTTTCATAAAAATACCAAAACTTCACCCTAAGATATATTTGATATTCTGAATTCAAAAAAGATTTATATTTTAAAATATTCAAAACATATAAGTTGCATTAATTAATTCAATAATTAATTCCTGTCGTCAGAGAAAATAGCGTGTTTTTATTAAATAATAAGTATCAAAAGATTGACACTAGTTTAAGTCCAATTTCAAAGTGAAATTAATTACAATGACAACTATTGGATTAAATGGAAAAAGTATATTCAAATTTCAATTTAAAACCAATTCAAAAGATAATATAATCATATAAATAAATTAGAATAAAAATAGGTTTTGAATTAAAATACAACATTTTTCACTATTCATTAAAAAATGAACATTATTTGAAAAATACCAAAAATTTACAGAAAGTAAATTTTTATGTCCCGATTCTAAAAAGGAATTTTATTTGGTCCAATAGAATTTATTAGAGTGACCAAAACTATATTTATAGACGGTTCTCCATCAAAAGGTGATAAGTCGACCTTTTGTGAATGTTAGAGTATATATGCCTAAAATTGAATTCTTTTCATATTTTGAGCCTTTATCTTTTATTAGATAAATGTAGAAACATTTAAAAAAACATATATAATCATATTTGAGTTATTTCTATTCATTCCCACCTATAAAATGGCTACGTGTTAACTACCATTTAAAATAATATTATTTTATTACTAGTGTGCAATGTAAGATTTCAAAGAAACTCTTTGTTGCATATCGGGTACGCTGTCGAATATAGAAACACCTTTAAAGTAAAATTAATTTTTAATTCGTATATGTTAATAAATATGAAAATGTATTATTCTTTATTTACCTAGGATGTTACATCCTTCCCCCCTTTTGGGAATTGTGTCCTTGCAATTTTATTCCCTTATCAAAATAAGTGGGGGTATTTATCCCTCATAGCATTTTCAGATTCCCACGTTGCCTCTTCAACCATATCGTTTTTCCAAAAAACCTTTACCTGGTGAATTACCTTATTTCGCAACACTTTCTCTCTTCGGTCAAGAATCTGGACTGGTTGTTCTTCATAAGAGAGATTCTCTTCCAACTGAACTACCTCTGGGCTCAAAACATGAGATGGATCTGGCATATACTTTATCAACATCGAAACATGAAAAACATTGTGTACCTGAGATAAACTCAGAGGTAAAGGCACTCGGTAAGAAACTAATCCAACTTTCTCTAGAATTTCATATGGTCTAATGAATCTTGGACTCAGCTTTCTTTTCTTACCAAATCGCATCACACTTTTCCATGGCAAAACTTTGAGAAAAACATGATCACCTCCCTCGAAAGATAGATCCTTCCTCCGGTTATCCGCATACCTATTTTGCCTGCTCTGAGCTGTTCTCATGTGTTTCTGGAACAACTGAACTTTTTCTGCCACCTCTTCTACCAATTCTGGTCTCATCACCTTCCTTTCACCCACTTCATCCCAAAATACTGGAGTTTGACACTGCTTCCCATATAATGCCTCAAATGGTGCCATCTGTATACTGGAATGAAAACTATTATTATAAGAAAACTCAACCAAAAAAAGACGTTGGTCCCAACTTCCCTGATAATCCATCAAACAAGCACGTAGCATATCCAACAATGTCTGAATTGTTCATTCTGACTGCCCATCTGATTGCGGATGAAAAGCTGTACTAAAATTTAATTCAGTACCCAATGACTTCTGAAGGCCCTTCCAAAAGTTAAAAGTAAACCTGGGATCACGATCAGTTACAATGAAGAGGGGAACTCCATACAACATGAATATCTCTTTAAGATACAACCGAGAAAGTTGATCTCGAGAGAATGTATCTTGAATAGGATGGAAATGAGCATATTTAGTCAATCGGTCAATAATAACCCAGATTGCATTATTTCCTCGCGATGTCCTCGGTAATCCCACAACAAAGTCCATGGATACATTTTACCATTTCCACTCAGGCACTGGTAACGGCTAAAGCATCCCTTTCGTTAATTTCCGCTCTGCTTTAACCTATTGTCAAGTCAAACACTTCACAGTAAAATCAGCAATATCTCTTTTCATTCTATCCCACCAGTAATACTCCCGCAGATCTCTGTACATCTTAGTACTTCCAGGATGAACTGAAAACGGGGTACTATGAGCCTCACATAACAACTCATTCTTCAACTGTGAGTCACAAGGCACACACAATCTCTTCCCAAATCTCAAAACACAATCATTATCAATGTTGAATTCAGCCAACTTACCCTTCTGAACCAGCTCTACCTTTTTCTGCAACTCGCTGTCTTAATTCTGTGTTTGCTTAATCCTGTCTGATAGACAAGATTTCACTGATACCTGAAACAAAACAGAAGGACATCCTGAACCAACAACTTCTATGCCAATGTTCAACAAATCCTTAACCAACGTATCACGTTCTAAACACAACATTTTTAATGAAGCATTATTTTTTTCGACTCAAAGCATCAGCCACTTTATTTTCTTTTCCCGGATGGTAATGAATTGTACAATCATAATCCTTGATTAATTCTAGTCGTCTCTTCTGTCTCATGTTCAATTCATTCTGAGTGAATATATAATTTAAAACTTTGTGATCGGTGTATATTTCACACTTTACTCCATACAAATGAGGCCTCCGAATTTTTAATGCAAAAAACAACAGCAGCTAATTTCAAATCATGTGTAGGGTAATTTACTTCATGAGTTTTCAACTAACATGAAACATAAGCAATTACCTGATCATTCTTCATAAGGACACAAGTAAGTACTTTCAATGAAGCATCACAGTAGATAAAAAACTCACCATTCCTTGAAGGAAGTGCCAAAACTGGAGCATTCACCATTCTTCTTTTCAAATCTTGAAAAAATTCATCCCATTCATTTGTCAAGATAAACTTAAAACCCTTCCGACTTAGCTTAGTCATTGGTCTAGATAATCATGAAAAATTTTCAACAAACCTTCGGTAGTAACCTTCCAAACCAATAAAACTATAGATCTCTATTACATTTGTGGGTCTTGGCCATTCTTCAACAAATTGTTTTTAGCAGGATCAACAGTTATGCCATTTTTTGAAACAATGTGACCAAGGAAAGAAATTTGTTGTAACCAAAACTCACACTTGCTGAATTTTCCATATAGTTTCTTTTCTTTTAATGTTTGTAAGATAACCCTTAAATGAATTTCATGTTCCTCTTTACATTTAGAAAACACCAAAATATAATCAATGAAAACAACAACAATCATATCCAAGAACTCATGGAAAAATATATTCATAAGGTCCATGAATACAGTAGGTGCATTGGTTAACCCAAAATGCATAACTAAAAATTCATAATGGCCATATCTAGTACGGAACGCAGTCTTCAGAACATCTACTTCATTTACTTTCAACTGATGGTACCCCGACCTCAAGTCAATCTTCGAAAAATACTGAGCTCTCTGGAGATAATCAAACAAATCATCGATATGAGGAAAATGATAATTGTTCTTAATAGTAATATTATTCAAGGCTCTATAATCAATGGAAAGTCTCATTAATCCATATTTCTTTTTAACAAACAAGACATGATCACCCCATAATGATGTGCTAGGTTGAATGAAACCTTTATCTAATAACTCCTGCAATTGCTTCTTTAACTCTAAAATTTCAACTTGAGCAATTCGATAAGAGGGTTTTGAAATTGGATTAGAATCAAGAACTAATTCAACAGTAAATTCAACATCTGGATCATGAATAATACCAAGAAACTCATCAAGAAAAACATCAAGATACTCATTTACCACTGGCACATCATTAATCTGAACAGTTCTTTTATTTTCAACAATATGTGCAAGGTAACATTCATTTCCATATTTTACTTCTTTCTCAACTTTCTGATATGTTATCAAAATCAAGGGTTCATTCTTGTACACAAACTGAAAATATTTCTGAAAAGAAACCATTTTAGCTCTGCAGTCAATCTTAGCATGATAAACAGAAAGTCAATCCATGCCCAAAAAATCATCAAACTCTACTAGAGGCAAAACAATAAGGTTTGCTGGTAGATTATTTCTGTACACAAGGATAGGAAGGTTCATATAATTCCTTTTTGTCTCAAAGTTCCCTCCAGGTGTTTTCACCATAAGTTCAGGATTCATATCTTGAGATGGAATTTCCAATTTACTAGAAAACTTCTCAGAATTGAATGAATGTGTAGACCCTTAATCAAACAACACGTCGGCATAATCTGAACAAACAAATAGTGTACCTGATACTAATTCATTCGATGGCCCAACATCTGCTGAAGTAGTTGCAAAGGATTTCACAACCCCTTTCTTCTTGTAATATGGCTGCTTTCCCCCAGTTGAGTTCTTCGTTAGACACTAATTTGCATAATGACCCATTTCATTACACTTAAAAAATCTTTTTGTTGACTTTTCATTGCCTGCTTGATCATCTTCCTTACAGTTACGAGCAATATGAGCCGACTTACCACACTGAAATCACTTTGCAGACTTGGATAAACATTCTCTAGGATGCATTTTACCACACTTCTCATAGGATGGATATTTGGTTTTCTTACCTCCTTGTTTCTTTGATGAATTCTTCCCCTTTCCCTACTAACTGGGCCTCTTATTCTGTTGTTTGTCAAAGAACACCTGATCATCGGAAAACTCCATTTCCACCTTATCCACACATCGAACAAGTTTTTCATAACTTTTGAACTCACGAGAAGCTAAATCCCTTCGATACTTTGGATTTAACCCTGAGTAAAAATGGTTTATTTTACTATCAAGCGCTCGTATGATGTTTAGAGCATACCTTGCCAGTCGAGTGAACATTTCTTCATAAGCAGCCACAGAGTCATCCTCCTTCCTGAATTCTAGGAATTGTTTTTCATTCCTAAGATGAACCACATTAGTAAAATATTTTTCAAGAAACATACCTTTGAATTCGTCCCAATGAAGATCATCAATCTCATCACTATACCTCATATTTTTCACCATCGACCACCACTGATCAGCTTCACGTACAAAACGTTAAACAACAAGACTAACCTGTTGATGTTCTGAACACCCCATGACATCAAAAATCTTCTCCAGCTCTTTAATCCACCCTTCAGCTAGCACAAGGTTAGATGATCCTCTGAATGATTGGGGATGTTGCCTCATGAAATGTTCCACCACTGACATGTTCCTCTATGGTTGATCTAGCTGATCTCGTGCATGGATACCACCACCATTTATAGCCTGAGTCAACTGTGCTATCACTGCAACAAACTGTTCAGTTCCAATTCCTATAATCTCAGGTTGCTGATTTGGAAGGTTGTCTTCCTCTTGATGTCGTCCCAACATAGGTTCCTTGTTTCCTATGCGGAAAACTATTCTGAACACAGAAATATCTTAGGCGAAGCAACATGGTAATCTTTAAATTCTATATCATTTTAGTTTGACCTTAAAAAAATATTTTTGGATAATCATTTAATATAATTCTAACTCCTAAAGTTATCTAAACCGATCTCTGATACCAACAATAAGGCCCCTGCCTTAAACCTTACTTAATATTGAATTAAATGAATAATTCACATTGAGGATCTCTTCAGGTTTAGAGATTTAGAGAAATAGGACATAACTATTACATCTCAAAAGATTACAAAGTAGACACTTCTACTAAGTTTCCATAGAATAAAAAATCTTAAAAAGAAACATGTCTAGTTCCATGTTTTATATAGCATGACTTTCCCTTGATCTCATCCTTGACCCTATTCCACATCACGTCCTGTGGAAAAAATTTGAAAAAACATGGGGTGAGCATAAAAAGCTCAGTAAGGGATACACAAAGAATGAAAACTGTTAGTTTATCAAAACAAAAAGTAAACCATGTATACATTATCAAAGTAATACTTTTCACCTTTATGAAGTAGTAAAAACTATTAACTGAATAAAAGATCATTAGTTACCCTTTTGTAACCAAAAGATTACCATAAAACCCATATAAAGATCACATAACATATAATGGTAACTTGGGACATAAACATACATCAATGGAATAACCATACGGTCAACTTCCACACATATCATATAATGGAATAACCATACGGCCGACTTCCATACCCAATGCATTGGAGGATATAACGTAACCACCCATCCTGGTATTCAAGGCACCACCCATCATATGATTTTTCACGTAACCAACCATCAAATTTCCAAGTACCATTATAAAATCATAAGACATAAAACTAATATAATGGAAAGAAAAAATTTCCACACTTTGATCACAATATGTCACTTAAATATATTGACATAACAAATACATTATAAAAAACCCTTTTCAATACCAAAATACATAAAACAATATATGGTATTTATTTAATTACTAAAAAAACATTACATCTTGTTGAGAAAGCCAAAAACCAAATAATACTCGTGGCAGCGGAAAAGGGTCGTTGTCACCGCGTACGTTAAAAGAAACATTCCTTTTTGTCATTTAGTAAAACGCTTCGTAGAAAAAGATTCCTTTTGTATAAAAGTAAAATTCAAAGGGTTTTATACACCGTATAAAAGAAAGTTGTGTATAAAACGAAATATTCCTCAATGAAAAGAGATTGAGATGACGTCCCTTACCTCGGGTCTGACTTGACTCGATCGTTCTTTAATGTCCTGAATAATAAACTTGAGTTAATTTCTACTTTCTCAAGAACCTTTTTCAAGTTCATTATTACTTTTATATAACTTATTACCATGTTATAAACATTATTTAATCATTTAAGTTAATAATGTTTGTTTTGTCGATATTTGGTTCTTAAGTCGAAAGTGGACTTCTTACAATTACATGTTGTTCGTGTGGTCAAAGGTTCATTATATACAGAATGATATTCATGATTTGGATATCATATATATCATATATATCCATCATATACATGTATTTATAATATTACATAATCATTTAGAGGTAAGAAATGAATTGCACCGTTGATGGAGATGGTAAGCCGTACGTACGCATGCACGCTACTTTCATATCTATGTCATATTAATGGAATTAAAACTAATTGAGAGATATGTATATTTAAATTACAGAATTATATTAATCATTTAGATGTAACATACATCATATATATCCATTATATATTTGTACTTATAATAGTACATTACATTTGGGGATAATAAATGAAATGCACCGTTCCTGGAGACGGTAAGCCGTATGTACGCATGAACGCTACTTTCATTTCTATCTCATACTTTAATGCAATAAAATAATAATGATATAAACGTATATTATAATTCTGGTATAACATCATATATAATAGCTTTACCTCCATCCTTTATACGTCCCACATATGGAATTTACGAATCAAATCACTTTGAGGGGGCGGTAGTCCGCACTTCCTAAAATGAAGATATCGCATTTAACCATAATGGAAACCATAAAGGTATGCCATAAATGAAAAATACAAAAGCTTAAGTAAAACATAAACATATTATATATCATATATAAATATATTGATATCTTAATGTCCACCTTTGAATGTGTTATATGAGTGTTGAACAATCATCGTTTAATGAGGCAGAAATTTTCCATCCACAGAAACAATATGTTTTTTAACAATTAGATGTAGGTGTGTGTAAGTTTAGCTCTAATACATCACATAACAATATCCTAGTATATTGAGGATACTGGTGTTGTTTAAAATGAATGGAATAAAAAGAGTTTAGAGGGTTGGAGAAGCAAAATAAAACATAAGATCATAAGAGAAAACACTACCTTTAAAACAGGTAACTCTTTTTGATTTGAGATCAATGGCTTCCTTGGGAAGACTTATTCCCAAACTGAGGATTCTAGGAGTAAGAGAGGGATGTGGAGAGACAAAATGGGTAGAGTTTGGTAGAATCAAAGTCTTTAGAGGTGTGGGTAAGGAGGTAGAGGTGGGGGCCTTTTATAAGAGGAGAGGAGGGGCACTCTTGGAAGGTTATAAAAGGTTACTTTATTATAAAATGATTTTCGGATTTAAAATGTCCTAAAATTATATATTTAGAGTATAAGGTGATAAGAGTTCTAAATACACCCATCCAATAGGTTTTTTACATGTGTAGGTCTTAGATTTTATATTATCTTTTCAATTTTTTAAATCGTTAGATAATGAGATAATCACTGCATCATCTTGGTGTCATAAATAATTTAATTTATTTAATGTCTAAAAATTATACAAAAAATATCATGATGTATGAAATCTTTTTATATTTATAATGAATATTTATAGTAAAAAATATGACTTTTATAACCACGTTTAAAAATTGTTTTAGTAATACAACTCATGTTTGTGACATTTTAATTTTAACATTAAATACAAAGTTTTTAATGTCATTTTCCTACAAAATTGGCTCCATGGGGTCCCCATGTTTACCAATGGATTTTCATTGTCAGACATGACACATCCAATAAGGGTATGTCATGTGTCAATTTCATTTAATATTATTAAAACATTATTTTTACCTTAAACTACACAAATTACCTCTAATTGCGACTAATAAACTTAAAAGTTACTATTCACCAAAAAATTATTTTAATCCCATTGAACCACATTTTACTTCTTAATGAAAACCATGTATGGCAGATTTTTTAAATTCAAAACACAGAGGTGATAAATTTTCATTTAAACGAAAAATCAGTTTTTTAAGTACACTTAGTGGTTTAACTATTCATCGAAAAATGAAGTTTTTCAGAAAAATACCAAAAATTCACCCTAAGCTATATTTGATATTCTGAATTAAAAAATTATTTCTATTTTAAAAAATTAAAAACATATAAGTTTCATTAATTAATTCCATAATTAATTCCCGCTGTCAGAGGAAATAGCGTGTTTTTATGAAACTATAAGTATCAAAAGATTGACACTAGTTTAAGTCAAATTTCAAAGTGAAATTAATTCCAACGACCACTATTGGATTAAATGGTAAAAATATATTCTAATTTAACTTTAAAACCAATTAAAAAGAAAATATAATCTTATAAATAAATTTGATTAAAAATTGGGTTTGAATTAAAATACAACATTTTTACTATTCATTAAAAAAATGAACTTTATCGGAAAAATACCAAAAATTTACATAGAGTAAATTTTGATGTCCCAATTATAAATAATAATTTTATTTGGTCCAATATAATGTATAAGAGTTATCAAAACTATATTTATAGATGGTTCACCATCAAAAGACGATAATTTGACCTTTTGTGAATGTTAGAGTATATATGCCTAAAATTGAATTCTTTTCGTATTTTGAGCCTTTATCTTTTATTGGATAAATGTAGAAACATTTAGAAAAACATATATAATAATATTTTAGTTATTTCTATTCATTCCCTCCAATACAACGACTACGTGTTAACTACCATTTAAAATAATATTATTTTATTACTACTGTGGAACGTAGGATATCAAAGAAACTCTTTGTTGCGTATCAGGTATGCTATCGAACATAGAAACCCCTTTAATGTAAAATTAATTTTTAATTCATAAATGATAATAAATATAAAAATGTATTATTCTTTATTTACCTTGGATTTTATAATAAGGGAAATGGAAAACATAACCATGGATTTCATTATTGGACTCCTAAAAACATATAATGTACATAAAAACATTTTGGATGTATTTGATCACTTTATGAAGTAATAACACTTTTTAGTATAAAATAAGAAATATCTCTTGACCAACATGATATTATATACATTATGTATGTTGTAAGGTTCCATAGGGTACCAAATTCTATTGTATCAAACTGTGTTTCCATATTTACATTAATGTTATGGAGAAGTCATTAGTAAGATATAAATAACATGATGTGTTTCAGTACATCCAATCATTGTCAGAAAAATGGTTTTTCTAAGATAACCATTACAAACTTTGATGATATTTTCAGATATTATTCTCTTAATATGAGAAGGGTTTGGCATCAATACCTTCCTGTATTAATTCTTTCCTAAAAATATTTCTTCCACTCGGGTAATAAGATGACTCCATATTAAGCAATATATGAAAAGAAGTGTAGAACACTGATATAATGTGGTGATGTTTGAGAAAAAAACTATTGAAACATTATTTATTATATAAAATTGTAGAGGAGGTTAAATCTATTAAGTAATACATCAAATCAGATTAGATTATATAAAATAGTTTTTATAACAATAGTTGGACAGATTTTGTATTTGAATTTAGTGAGAGTATTTTACTTTGAATTTCTCCTTAATATAAGGTAATGAGATTATTTAATAAGGGAAATCTATGAACTATGAATATTGGTCTTTTTGAGATTCTTTATTGTATTGATATTGTTTCTTATGACTTGGTACTGACACCGAATCTCTAACATGTTCATGATGTGTTCCATGTATCTCCCATGAGTAAGTACATAACCGATCCTTCAAATTTACAGAACTCAGTGGTTGTATAATTGGAAAAAAATATTTCCTCTGAAGAAAACCCAATAGAAATATTTGATCATTGATATATCATTTTATGGAACATGGATACATGTTTGGTCAATGTTCATTGGTGGAATTATAAATTTAAGGATGCTACATAAGAAACACAGGATGTGATAAAGTTGATATATCTTCATTTTTTTAAATTATAGTGATTGAATTTCAAGGGATAAATTCATTTTTTGGGGGTATAATATGACACCCAAATATTTTATATGTATTTACTTTTAAATGAAACTTGATGTATTTGATATTTAACTATTCATTAAACCTCTAGTCAATTTAAGTAAGGATTTTGTAATCCATTAAAACCAACATTTTTAATTTGTATGTATTAATAGTATGAAAAACCTTATTAAAATACATATAAATGTATTTAATAATTATTCTTTTTATTAATTAATAATAAATAACAACTCAGATTTTTGTAAAGAAATTTTATGACTCAGAGAAATGTTTTATTCAAAAAATGGGATATGAATTTTTATTTCATGTAAATATTATAATTAATTTCAAAATTATTTAATTTTTTGAGGAAGTGAATATCATTTTATATTATCATGCCAGTTCTATTAACGATGAATTTTTAGGATTTTTAAAAAAATATGTGTTTAGATAATTATGAAAAATACATATTTTTTGTAAAACCTATCATTTATTTTCAAGTAAAAGCCTAATTATGTTTGGAATTTGTTTAGGAATTAATATAAGTATACATTAATTAAAAATAATCTAATTATGTACATAATAAACAATATTATACTTTTATTTGGAAGTTAAATTCTTGGATTAAAAATAATATTTATCTAAAAAACTCTTTTTATGTTCATAATGTGTTTTTATTTTAATAAATTGAAATTATATCAATTTATTAAGGGGTTAAATGATATTTATAGTTTATATATTAGATTAAAAAATTCACTCAATTTATTTTGTTTGTAAATGGAATGTAGTGAATGTAAATTATGATTTACACTTAATGATTCAGTCTTCTAAAATGAGTTTTGGTTACATGTTCCACATATATTTAAAATTATATATATTTTATAGTAATTCAATATGGTAAAATAGATTAAATTTCTTTAATAATAATAATTACTATAATCTAGTAGGCTAAACTAAATTTTTATTCAATGTGAATAGCTAAAATAGTAAAATGTTGTTACCATGATTAATGTCAAAACCATTTTACCGTGGGTTAATAAAAAAGATAAGGGTATTATTATAGAAAAAAATCTCTATTTATTATGTTTTAATTATTTAAAAATCTCATAATATCCTTAAATATAATCCTTGTCATGTGAGATCTACTTTTCCATGAATTTATCCTTGTTTCAGTGAAATTTTATATGACATTTCATGTTTGTCCATCCCCTCACATATAAATGTGAACCTATTATACTTCATTATTCAGACTATTTGTGGATTTAAACTCAAATAATACATACTCCAAATAATTTTTATAATACTCACATCCACCATAGATCTTTTTTTATTCAAATATTAATATTTCTTTATGGACCAAGGTGTAAGCATAAGGAGGTCTCTCAAATAAGAGGTATAAATCTAAACAATGCTCTTTTGATTTTAACATTTCTTTTTCTTACTCTAATAATTTAGTATACATAAAAACATGATGAATATAGTATTATAAATATATAGAGATGTTATTATGGTGATGAAACTACCATTTTCCCCCTCTTATAAATCAAATGGAAGATGAAAGTATTACTCTTGCATACATGTGTACTACCGGCTCAATATAGTTATGTGATATATTTTTACCAACTATGAATAAGGCATAGTTATTAGGATATATTAAATGTTTATATATTATATTAATTATATAATAATTATTATATAAGGATGAATTAAAATTTATCTTTCATTCATTCCATCTATTGAAAAAGGGAAACATTACTCGTGTGTAGGTATGGACTACGATCTTCAAGTAGTGATGTAATTAATTTTTCATAACTAATTTATATGGATAGTTTTATTTATGTATATAATGAATATAAATAATATTCATATCATTATTAAAATTATGGATTTGAAGGAACCATGATCTATGTGTGTGAACCATAACTACCAAACAAAAATATACATGAAAAATTGAAGAAGTTAACACTCAAAATGATGATGATAATGAATTAATGTTAAAGAAAAGCTGATAAGATGATATTAGTAAACCAAGTATGGTATTATAGGTTTTAATATGGTTTTATTATTTAAAAATAATATACTTCATTTACTTAAATATATTTTTAGTGCACTTATGAAATAAGAAGGACTTGAGGTATGAGTTTTATGTTACAAAATTATCTTTAATGGGACTATTATTGAATACATTTCATCATGATGAAACTATAAAATCTATCTCTAAAAAGACTTTTATATTTAATTGTAGTCTTGTTATATTTATTTAATACATATTTTATACTCAGTTTTCCCTCTTTATGTTCTTAAAAATCCAAAATAATGTTTTTTTAAACATACTTTATTTCTCACTTCAGTCATTAATCATGTCATTTTATGACCATATTGTTATTAAAATGCTGTCTAGAATATATTTATAACTACCTAATGAATTATTGAAGTCATTTTTACCCATGTTTTACATTATATAAAAATTAATCTATGCAAATTTCTTGTAGAATGTTTAAAGAGTTACTTCCAATTTTTTAGTGAAAATGTGAAAAGAATTTCTTTTGTTTTAACATACATTGTATGAACGACATGATCATCCATATAGAATTGTTGTCATTAATGATTCATTTAAAATTTTACTTTTTTATTTTAATATAAATTTTTTCCCTTAATATTTTTTTAAAAAATTTATATTCTACATAATTGATTTATAGTTAAAAGGATATGTTCCCTGTGAAATGATTAAGGGATATTTTAATGAAATTTTTATCTATTACAACATGAATTGATTTTTCATAGGATTTAATGGGGATTTGAACCAATTTTACCTTCATTATTATTTCCCTACATAGTTTATGATTATAATGATTAAAAATTTATGAAACCCATATCCTTCCCATGGGTTTTAATATTATGATATAAATACTATTTTATGGTATTTTGGAAAAAATATATACTGTTTTCATTATGTAATATATGGTCCCTAAATTATATATCCCTCCAATGAATGAGGTAAATAATGGTATCTCATGATCTGATAACGACCAGAATGGGGTGTGAACCTACTTAAATAATGGACTTTTTCTTATCAAATATTCTTGGGAGTGATCATTGAATAAGGAAATGATGGAATACATAGTTAACCCAAAAGTATATGATAGTATTGACAACTATACTTGGATATGGAAATGATTTTATATTATTATTTTAAAAAAACATATACTATTTTCTTAGGATTTGTTTTCGTGGTTCATGATTATTTTTTAATGATTCCACACTCTTCTTTCAAAAGTATTTTGATAGATAAAACATTGTTTCATGATTCAATATTATGATATTTTAATTGATGTTTATGACTTTTCAAATGTTAATATCATTTTCTCAAAGAATCATACATATCATAATCTCACTTTTGATCATTGAATGATATCTATTACATTTACCCTTACAAAGTATCTATGCCCATCATTTCTTATATTTCCCTTCCATGGGTTATGGAGAATGATTTTAAGCAAGTTATTTTTAATAAGGGTGATAGTGTGGAAGAATATAATGCAAAATAATGTATATAATTTATATACAGATTATTTATGTGTCCATGTTTCGAAATATAACAAACCTTTGTTGTATAGGAATGGATCTTACTAATATTTAATTGACATTTTTTCTAAAAAGATGTTTTATTTATGAATGTAAGCTTTGTGTCACTATAATTTGAAAATTTTAATTGTTTTTTATAATCACTCTTGAAATATGTGGTGTTTGTTAAAGGCTTAAGTGAATAAAATTATTTCATTGTTGAAGATAATGATTTATGAAATTATAAATCTTATAGTGGTTTTGAACTGTTATTCTTGGAGTCATAGTGAGGGGGGCCTATTTGCATATGAACCACATGGGGGGTGAATCAGTGTTGGTAAGTCTTCATCCAATTTAATCTATTA
Organism: Viscum album; assembly: GCA_963277665.1. Taxonomy (NCBI): domain Eukaryota; kingdom Viridiplantae; phylum Streptophyta; class Magnoliopsida; order Santalales; family Viscaceae; genus Viscum; species Viscum album. The sequence goes on from OY728161.1 coordinate 1,883,089,365, forward strand.
GACTATAATTCCTTTTAAAATTATCTTTATCATTTTTAAGGTAAACTAATCACTCTAGTTCACTATTTCATTATTTATTTCTTAGATCGCAAATGAACACAAGGACATTAGGAACCCAAAAATTTACAAGGTTCATGACTCAATGTGGGATGGAAAATCCTTTATGTAAGCTGAATTCCTCCAATATTAAACAACCCACTCAATTCCTTCTATGAGATACATTGTGCAAGGTACAATTTTGAATCACAAGTTTTCAAGTGTCCAGAATATTCTTTAGTTTATACCTTACAAAATTGCATCAAATGCCTTACATTGATAAACATTTGGATAAATAAAGGATTTTCTTCTGAACATTAGCCTGTGAAATCATGTATATATTGTATTATTAAAGTTAAGAAGAAACTCCATGATTCTCTATAAAATTTTAAATGGCCTATGTCCCACCCCTATTTTAGTAACATATTCCATTATGAAGTGTAGGGGGGTACACAACAACAACACCAAAGCAGTGAACTCGTGGTGAGAGGGAAACCATGTTGCAGATCACCTTGATTCCCCTAAGGTTCCCAAACGTTACCCTATCTTCCTTTACAATGTAATAGATTTGAAACCCAAGGGGGTCAACTTGATTCTAGGGGACGCTCTCGGCCTTCACTATTTTAAGACTCTGTGAGACCTGGTGTATGCAGTTCTTGTTCTTTTTGTTCTTAATAAATCTTTGATCAAAGATAATGATAATCATTTGGATAACCAAAATATATTCTAATAGTAGTATAGAATAATGACTTTTCATAGAATTTATTCTTCTCTCAGATTCTTCTGTTATTTTCCCTACAACATCAAACAACTTATTCTATTACATGATCTGTTACACACAACTTCTTTTTCATTTGTAATATAAAGTAAATATTTCTACCTTTCTTGCATAGGTTATAATAATTTTATTATTCTTTGTCTTTACTTCATGATCAATTTTTTGAAAGCCCACATTTTAAAAAATTAGTTAACATCATGATTGAATTGGTTCAACATAATTTATTATACATTAAACAAATAAATTATCAAAAACATTAATTTTTTGAACTCATATTCTGTCATGCTTGAATAAAACAATTCATTATATCTACATTGTTGCTCACACAATAGTTCTATAAAGTATCACTCTAATTCATCTAGTTTGAATTTTAATTTCAATGTAAAATTAGAACCCCCAACATCTTTGAACAGATTCTTCAAAACCAACCTTTGGATATTTGTACTAAGAGATCAAAATAATCAAATTCAAATTTTTGTTTTTTTATCAATTTGAATTACTACCAAATGACATAGTTAAATCTAATTCACCACTATACTTTTAATCTACTCAGATTATAAAATTAAGACTTTGAGACCCCCATTAGGAAACAAAATAAAATTTCATACTATAAATTTATTAATGTCCAAGAAAAAAATTCTTAATAAAAAAGCTTTTAAAATTTAGGTATTTGAAATTCTCAAGATACCCTAAAACCAGAATAATATCCTTTGTGTCATGGTTTTTGTACTACAACGTATATCATTATATTTTCTCTTGAACAGTAGGGGTAATATAAGTTATTTCAATTTGGTAACCAAATCTCTAGATCTATTAAATCATATATGTGTAATGGAAAATCACTTTAGCATGGATGTCCCAAATTTACATGTGGAACTGAAAATCAACCCAATTAGCTCTAACACGATACTCCTTCTATAACATGGAGAACACTAACTGAGTCTCCTCTCTTACGCGAATACTTATATTGTAACATGTGGTCATGTCGACCATTTTCCATCCCACTTCCAATTTCAGCATCGAGATGACATGGAATCCTATGATATGGAACATGCCAACCTGATACAAGCTATCTAAAGCATGGAAGTCAGTTTCGGTGAAAAAAATATTATTCAATAAATTACATTTAAGACAAAAATGTTTTATTTCAATATGTAATGAATTATTCTTATCCACCAACCTGATGTCTTCATGAACACTTTTAATGATATATAATCAATTTATAACAAATTAAGAAACACATTAATTAATCTCAAACCACATTAACCTCATATAATATGCGAGTATGAAAATTATTGATTCATTGAAAATAGAATCCATCATAATGAATCACATCAACTTTATCAACAAAATTATTTAATGTTTTTGTATTAAAAATATGATAGACACTAGAAAAAATTACCTTTGTGACCATGTAAAAGACTTCAAGAATAATTCAAATTCCCCAAATTTTATTTATTAATATATTTAACATGAGATAATCTCTCAAATTTGGTAGGAATCAAAATGAATCTAAGTCATGTTGATGGAAACTTCAATTTTTATTCATCAAGGAAACATAAAATTCCTAAAAGTAAGGCCTCTATGGATCATTAAACTTCCAACCACTTTTACCTTAAATTATAAGGCTATAGCTTAATTTGGTCAAGCCAATAACTTAAACTAATTTTCAGACAATAATTTAAGATATATTATATAATCCTAAAACACATAATGATATGTAGGTTCTTTCTTGGGAAATTCATCTATTTTTAAAAAATGTTATATTCTTCAATTAAACATCTCTGAAAATTCTTCATAAGTATATATCTAATATATATACTTACATTAATGAAATTATAATTTTTTGATAGAAATTGAAAACAAATACATCTCAAACAAGGTGTGATAAATAATATATCATCTTTATTTTTTTGGAAATACACATATAAATTGACTTTTCATTTCCAATATGTCCCAAATGACATCATAAAATAGATTGGGAACTTGTTATATCCCCTTTAACTACCTTATTTAATTATATTATATCCCTGATTTCTCATTTTCTCCACCTTCCACATCAATAATTTCATTTTTATTTCTCCCCCTCATTGAAATGAATGAAAAAGAACTTAGTAAAGGGTATCAAATCATATATAGAAATGTGTTATTCACCATTCCACTCTATGTATATTGATGCAAAACTACTGTATAGAAAACATGGGTTGATTTAGATAACTATGCTATCTTTTATAATTGAAATCATGAAGAATGAAATGGGCTTGCTCACAAACACTACATCAAGGGTTGTACAAATTGAAGTAGGCTGTAGTAAATGATAGATAAAAACTAAGGAATAATTTTCTCATGAACATGTACATGAGTTTCCATTACATACTTAAACCTAAAAGTTAATAAAATTCAACAGAAAATGTCAGGATACTGTAGCCATGTATCTCTTTTAACCCTTAACTTTCATACCATTAGTAAATATAATTTATCCCCATAATTTTAGGATGTTATTTTTAATTACCAGGGATGAGAGATAGATAATGAATACCATTTATATTAAATTTTTTAAATCACTCTAAATAATATGTATATTTTTATGAGATACTAATTATAATATATTATTCTAAATTATTAAATTTTATATCCCTTAAAATGAAACTCCCCATTATCATCATATTGATGAATCACTTCAATAAACATGATTCAATATTTCCTTGATGAGAATACTACAAAAGGGAATTCATGATATGGATTCAGGATTTAAAAAATTTCATATATTCCCCAAGGATAGTTACATCAATGTATTCTATTTTGAATACCAAAATCTGACATTAATCAGAGATGTGGTCATTATCTTGTTTCTTTCAATTTTTGGCAAACCTTATTCATTTTTCATTTTTAACTATGTTTCCAAGTTTTTGATAGAACTTGCTCCATATTATATTCCCCCTATATTAAAATGATTCAACTTTAATCCCATACATTGTAATAAAAAATACAATCCAAAATTAGAATAAGGTGGATCTTCTTACTAACCAATGTTAAAATAAAGGTTAAAAGGATCTCTCAACCATGTTGCAACATTAATTATGCTTCCACATATTATACCCAGATATTATTTTTATTTTTGGATCATTTATATCTTCATAGAATGTTCATCCTTTTGTTATATTTCATCCTTAATTCTCATTCTAGGTTAAATTATTTAAGTGATTTTTCATATGATTAAAATATGGTAAAAAATCTTCTTGAATTGTATCCAATCATGTAAAATCTCCCATAAATAACATCTCTCACACAGTAATTTTTGTTTTTGAAAACATCTCATGATACTTGGATTTATTATGTGGATTATTCACATTACTTTTACTAGAATATTTTTCTTGTTCTTATATTAACTTCTTATTTTTTAATATATTCATGCCAAATTACTAAAATATAATTGGTAACATGTTTAGTTTTCTTTGAATTTCTACATGTCATCACATAAATTATTTTATTCACACATATTCTCTTCTATATTACACTACTCTTGAAAATCTACTTCAAATATTCTGAAACCTATCCTTTATTCATATTTTTGTCTAAGGATCTTTCACATGTCTTCTTAACTATCATGGGTGTAATCAATTTAAAAAACTTCTTTATATTTATCTCAATAGATGACTCTTCCTTCATCACAAGTGGTATTCTATACCTAATTTCATTTGAAACATTTTTATTTTTGTATGTATCAATTTTATTACCATGAATTTTTAAAACATCGTAGATATTCTCATGTACATATTGAATTCATTTGAGTAGAAAAAATTCTTTATCATATGTGGATGTTTTTTATTCATCAGCCTAATTAACATAGAATTATACTTCCGGAATACTTCTAAAATGATTGGATTTTAACCGAAATCCAATTCACAATATCCAAACCAATTTCACAACCATAATTTTCCAACAAACCTTGTTCTTATCTCATTTATTATATGCCATCAATAATTTTCACGTTCAGTAGCATGTGGTTTGTAGGTGTTCTTTATCCATAATTTAGATTCATGTAGAGAACCAAAACATATAAACCTTCTTCAATAGTCCATAGACATGGTGGTAGACTTCTATTAATTTATAATATTCTATATTTTGAAAAAATTTGTATTCAAAATCATACGTTTTTGTAGAATAATATTTTTAATAATTATTAAATTAAGATAGATATGGTATCGATTTCTTAGAGATTGTTTTAGAAATATCATTAAATCATTTCATAATATTATTATCATATAATAGATGTCACTAGGTATTATAGTCCACCTTAGAATTTTTTATTGTTGAGTATCTACACTTCATGGAATGTGAAGACTCTATAATTGTCATATCTGAATTGTCTAATTGTATTTACTATTCTATAAAACTCATATTAAAGGAATTCTTCTGATCAGAAATAAATTCCACTATATCATTACAATCCTTACCCATTATTCCAACAAATTCATCATGCATTCCACTATTTCCTCGATATAATGAATCAATCTCCATGATATTATGTTATTTAGTATCTAATAGCATATTATTGATATAAATGATATTTTTTCAACTAATATTCCAATTCATGTTTATTTATGTAAAAATTGATGATCGACTCATCCTTTTCCTGAATTTAGTATTGAATATTTTAATAAGATTTGGGAAATCTCTTTATAGGCTCCTCATACCAATATTCATTGACAGTATATTATTTTATGAGACTAATCCATGTAATAGAACATTTTATTAATGCATTCTCTATGTCATCTAACACATCATTGAGATAAGTGATATCAACCCACTGACTATAAAAAAATACCACAATTAATAGATACTGATCTATTAGATTATCCTTGAATTACATCCATTAATGCATCAATATATAAAACTGTTGATATAAGATCACACCCGCATGACTCTATTTCTTATTGAAAGTTTACATATGAATATTCACATACATTAGGATCACTTGAATTCTGTGATCCAATTGATGTATAAGTATTGTTAAACATTTTTTCTTCACCAATAAATCCCAATTTTTCTTCTTTTATACTGTGGATTAGAGTACATGAAAATTATTCTAATTTTGACATGTGTTGAATCATTCTAATCATCTTGGTAAATTTTTCATGTTTATTGATGTGTTCAAAAAATAATATTCTTTATTTAAAATAGAAAAAATTTCATCAAAAACTCACTTCATTATAATTTCAAGAATGAAACTTCAAAATATCATATAAAAAATTTTTATATTGAGAATTAAATATACATAGAACTACATATGATACCTATTTTGGGGTATCATTATGATATGATACACGTTGGGGTGAATTATTGATGGTAATTACTGATCTAATTAAATGTAATTGAAATTAATCACTTTTCAATATACCGCCATCACCTGGTAAGGAAAAAATAAAACTGTTTTCAATATTTCAATATTTATTTCTTGAAACACAGCCAAACACAAACACACAATGAAAAATATCATTTATAAGGTTCAATAATCTACTTAAGATGATCATTCATTGGAATGAACTAGATCCCTCTATGTTCAACCTAACCACAAAACCCCTTCTATAAGCTATAATGAGAAGGGTATAACATTGAGACTCATGTTTTCACATCTACCAATTATGAATTGATACATCCCATACATTGGTTCAACCCACAACAAAAAATAATAAATTTTTAGATGATGAAAAGTCACTTTGATACCGGTGTAGAATTATATCTTTTTGTAGATGTTCTACCTCAATATTGTATTTCTTTCACTTAAAAACCAAAATGTAATAACTTATTATATTACATGCTTAATAGCACACAACCCCTTCCTATTTCATAGAAGCAATAAAATGTTTCTACCTTTCATTCCAGAGTTCTATGATTTATCTTCTTAATTATTATTATATTATTTAATTTTCAGAACACCACTTCTTCTATCATTAGCACACAAGAAGATTACAAAGGTTCTTCTTCTTATCTTATACATGGAAAATTTAAATAATATAAATTATTATACTATTTATATCCTCTATATACTCTCATTAAATGTAGAATTATTCTTCTCTACCCTTTTATCTATGTATTAGTTGTTCACAACATCCCTCTAATATATCTAGTTTGAATTTGAATTTCAAATTCAAATTCAATCCATTGAATTGCTACAACTTGTTCTTCCAAATAAACCAGTAAATATTTTCTCAAATTTTTCATTGTTATATAATTTAAAATATTATTTATTTTGAGTTATAATAACCACCCAAATGAAGTAGATGAATCAAAGTCAACACCCTTATTCAAATTTTACTATATTAAAGAATTACATCATCAGAACTTCAATTACACTATAATATAGGTGTTTAAACCAATTATATTATAACTTCCACAAAATTATGTGGCAGGTAAATGATTCTACAGTATGGAGGTATCAAATTTTCTACATACACCATTAACAAACCTATTATCCTTTGTGATGTGGTATATTCACTAGGAAATAGTCCTTCATATTTTCCCATAACTAAGGATTGTAATACATTCTTTGATATAGGGGTTAAAAATTTTATAGGTCCATAAAATTATATCTATGGCATGGAAATTCACTTTAGCGTGGAGGTCCAATGTTTTCTAGATCCAAGGAAAATTGACCCAAAATTATCTATAGTGTTTTCCTCCTTATATGGTCTGTAGAACTCTGATTTATTCTCCTCTTTGACATGGATACTTACACAATAGTGTGAGGTAATTTAGAACATTTTCTATTCCACAACTTATTTCATCATCTCCATGACATAGAAACCATTTTTACGATCTATTTTAACTTAATAAAACCTAGAAACAACTTGGATAGAAGTGGTGGTGTAAAAAATATTCTTTAATAAATAATTTATATGATGAGAGTTCGTTGTTGTGGTGTGGAACCCCTTGTTCTACACCTTCAATATGATTGTAGCATGAATTCCTACCATGATATATGATCACATTGAACTAGATTAATAATTTTATGAATTAATATAAACTGATATTTACCCAACATGAAATGTGAGATTGAAATTGATTGATTCATCACCATTATATACCAACATAATAAATAACATCCAATTTTTCAACCAAAGAAGCCAACGTTTTTTATTGAAAAAACGGAAAAATATAGAAAACATTACCATCATGATTAACTGCAAGAATTCATGAATAATTCCAAACATATTAATTTTCATTGTTAATATATGAAACATGAGATCAACATGATTATTGTTTTGTCTTTAGAATTCATTAAACATATTTTTATAAAAACCTAAATCAGTTTTAGTTATAGAGATATAGAATTCTCAAAATTAAATCTGATATGTTAATATTATATTCTAAAAAAAATTTCCTACAATAGTTAGTCTATATTTTAATTCATTATGGCTAAGAATGTCAACCAGCATCCAAATGAATCTTTTATTCTATATCTTCGGGTCTCGAAACACATTATGTTAATTTGAATAATTATTGTGAAATTCTTCTCTTCTTCAGCATGATTAGGTTCATCAGTTAAACATACAATTTACTTGTTATAAAATGTTTCTACAATATATTGGAAGAAATTAAATACAAAATTTTTGAGAAACATTTATGATAAATAAAACTCAAAAAATATGTTCTAAATAGCTAGTTAGTGTGAGGTAAATAGTGATATTTGAGTACCTGAGACTCTATGAAGTTTGAATTAGGATTTTTATTTATGTTTATAGTATGATTGTATGAGTTTTCAGGTTTAGATAAAGGTTATATGTAGGTTGTATGTGTCATATTACCTGAAAATAATCAATCGTGGGATATGAATGATTTCAGTAGGATTATATTTTTTTATTTTGGATTGATTATAATGTGGGAAAAAGTTATGATATGATAGTTTTTTGTGTAAGAAAATTTTTAAGGAAATTTTCTGTGAGAATTTATGAACACATTTTTTAGTAGGGTAATAAATACATATTGTTAAAATATATAATTTTAGTTTTTTTTCGATAATGATAAATAAATATATGGTTTGAAGAGTTGTGGTTTTGGGGTTTGTGTTAAACCTCATATTGGAAATTTGTGACTGAGTCGAGATGACATGAGGATTTTTCAATGTTGGATTTTCTAGGTATGAACTATCATGATAAAGATGAATTTTCGAATCATTTTTATGAAGATGGTTTCACATGAAGAACTATTTTTGTTTAACATAAATAATTGATTAAAAATACCATTTTTAATATACTTGGTATGATTTTACCATGTTACCTTTATGTAGGATGGAGGAAAAGATGGTGCTTACACACCATTGAAGGCCTTTTATTTGTAATAGAGATCCTTAATTATGTGGATCACATATTCAATTTTCATTCCTGAGAGATGGGAAATATAGACATGACATGCATGCTATATTATCACTGGATAAAAACATGATGTTTTAGCGACCTTTCAAACCCTCATTTTCTATGATTATTGGACGGATTGACTTGTGTTGAGTTTTAAAAGATGATTTTTTTTAGAAACAAATAATTTCAAGGACCAAAATTTACATATTTAAAGAAATAATTGAACCACACTAATTAAATAGATGTGTGAGTTATTTTTACGTGAATAAAAGTGTTGGGAAGTGTAGGGTGGTGTTTCATGGTGAATTTATGTGATTTAATAGGGTCTTGGAATGTTTAAAGGGCATGTGCATGATCGAGGGACCATGGACTATTCACATGTTATCATGAAAGGTGTTATGGGGGAGGAATAAGAAATAGAGTAGTCAAAAACATATTCATTAGTATTTTGTGTGTCAATAGTGAATCTTCAATTTTTTAGGATATAGAAAAATTCATAGTCTTATGCACGGTCCTAAAGACCATGTAGTTGGCCTCTATAACTAATAAAATGTTCCATAAAATGTTTTATTTTTCCCTAAAACGTATGGAACCTCAAATATTTCAACCTCCATGTGTGTAGATCCATTTATCAGTTATTTTTCAAATGTTATTAATTAGTTTATTCCTTTACAATCCTTATAGATTTTGGGTATATCCCATTTCAGTTATCATTCTTCGTATTATTGGATATATGTTTTCTAATGGTCAAATATAGGTAATTTTTTGCATATAGTTATTATAAGGCTTATGTAAACCTTAAAAGAATTCCTATTTTCCCTTAAATAGGTAAAGAGAGTTTATGGTGGGTAAATTTAATGTAGCTTATAATAGAGTTCATGTCATATTAGTGAAATTGTAACTATTTCTTCAATCATCATCGATTTGTTAATTTTGGGTCTTTAGTTATGTATTACATTTGGGGATTTGTATTTAGATTTCAATTAATGATATAGGAAGGGTAAATATTTATTGAGAAAAATTAAATTGTCTTAATCATTATAATTAAGATATGTATCTTATCATACTCTCTATTATCTATAGAAGTTTTTTGGGTTTCATGTTGTAATTTAAAAAATAATTTTAAATTAATATTATAAGAATTTATAAATTTATTTTGTATATGGAGATTATAAGTTTTAGTGAAAATGTATTTCATGAAAAAATGGAACTTTATGTTGGTGAAAATGTTTAATGAAAATGCGGGATTTGATACATTTTATTTTATGACATGTTGATTATATCGTTGTGATTATTATATACATGGTTTCTAAGAATGTTTGTTTTTGAAATTGTTTATAGGTTCTAGTGTGAATTATTTGTGGGTCTGGATTAGTTTTTTAATTTTTAATTGATTATGGGGCATCACCGAGTTAGGTGAGGATGGTTATAGAAATTACACATGAGTGTGGGGGCCTTGTAATGTTATATGATGTTGTATTTGGAAAAATATAATTTCATTTGGGTAACTTAAGTATTTTTAAATACTACTTTATTGTTAGATTTTTTGGTTTGAAAATGATGGGTTTTCCAATAGTTTAGTCCCCTATTGTGTAGTGAAATATTTTTTCATGGCCTAAACCATTAGAACATTTTGGATAATATATTATGGATGGTCCACTAATCCATTTTCATGGATTAAGAATTACATTTTTGTAGAAATAATGTACCAAAAATAAAATATTATTTTTAATCCCTATACATGGGTTTGTAGGTAGTTTATATTTCTTTCTAAAAGAAGTAGTTGATATGAAAACCGATAAGGTAGTTACATATGGAATGGTGGTTTTACCAATGTAGGGGGTCTAATCTGAGTTTAATGTTAGGCCACTAGGCTGGGCATTCCATGAGTGTGTTATTTTTTAAAAAATAAATATTAATAAAAAAAGGAAATGTATCCTCCATACTGGAATCCCCATTTTTTGAATCCTCTTTAGTTGAATCAATTATTATTTGTCATATTTTTAAAAAAACCAAACCATCAGAGAGGGAGGGAGAGATTTGGAAGAACTCATGATCTAGAGACGAAAAACATGTTCTGTAGGAGTAGATAACCAGTAGAACTCAGTGTGGACATGATCAATGCCAATGTGTAATCCCAATATGAATTAGGTCTCTTTATTTTGGTTTTTTATTTTTTACTTTTTGATTATTATATATAATTCATGTTCAATTTTTTTATTTTAAATTATTAAGATGATTGAATATCCCTATAACTTCTTTTCAGTAAATATTTTCCAAATTGTTTTGATTCATTTGGTGTCCTTCATCCTTACGGTATCCGTATTGGATGAATAGTGCATAGATATTTGTATCTGACACAAAACACTTGTTCTTCTTTGATCCACTTAACCATTACATCATGAATTCACTACTATTCATCACCATGGAAAAAATATCAATGATATTGAATTAGAATGGTAAAGGATCAGTATATGATCTTGTGAAATATGTATTTGAGACTGGAGTCACATGAAATGGTGTTTCAGGATGATGAACATATAATAGTAGGAGGACATAATTATCTTGGTGTGGGTACCCAATGGACAATAATGTTATTGGTCATCTAGAAAAACTTTAATGTTTTTCGATGGTTTTCTAGTGAGGTATGTACATTAAAAGCCGCTATAGGTGAGATAGTGATCATGGAGGCTGTTTTTTAGGGTCCAAGCATGATTGTAAGAGATATTGGTGGTTCTGATGATCCTTATAGTGGACCAGAGGATTTAGAGGTGAAAGATGTGATCACATGACATGAGATTCTTAACCACACACCATATTTCACAGTAGATGTGGTATCTTGGGTCTTTTTGAGTGTTAAATATTACTTGGGGTGTACTATTGGTTATATGTTTTTGGGTACTAGTACTACAAGATTAGTGTGAAGATGGGGTATATGTCCAAGTAGCTTTTTTTATTCATACACAAAAATGTTAAATCATACTGACTGAATAAAAATTATTTTTTTATTTATGAAAGATCACTTTTGGATAAGTGAGAACAAACAAAGCCAAACATGAAATCAAAAAACCAAAAAACAAGAAACAAATGAAGTAGTCAAAGATACCAGCCATGGACTCGACCCACCCAAAAAATGATTTTCCCTATACATACTTGCGCCACCCTTCATTTCACCTACGACACTTATCAATCACTATGTCTCATGACATTATACCACAATCGCTGACACCTTACCGGACAAGATCATGCCTGAGCTAGCCACCGTGATCCATTACTGTCCAGGCCCACCGTGCCCTGGACATAGGCCTCCTGGCTACCGTCATCGAACCGCACATCATACCCACACCATAGAATGTAGTTGTCGGAAGCCACTGTCGAACCAGCAACAAACCACAACCAGAAAACAACAAAGAAAAATGAAATAGGTTAGAGACCAATGCATGCCCCAAGCGTTCTGGAGGACGCCCTCTGTGAACTGGTACTGACTAGGGAGGAATGTGATGATCTTGGGGGCCAAAGTAAAAAATATACTAACAAAAACATTGAATTGGTGGGATGGATCAAGAGAGAAATGGGAAAAGGGACGCCAGTAGCACCGAGCTTTCATGAGATCACCACCAGCGACCGTGTAATGACCGAAGAAGAGGAATCAGTCCTATCGATGTACATCCCCTTGGACATGTCTTGTATCATGGACCATACATAACTTGATTTGCAGTGTTATATGAGATATACCCATGTGGATCTCACATGCTATGTACACCATTATACATGATGTGTAGATAGACCCCCACATAGCATGTTGTTTGGAGTACATGACTATAAAAATATTGAGGTCCTACACATCATATCCCCTAAAGTACATATTCATTGGGGTGTATTCCTGACCTTTTTAAAGATGGATGAGGCTACATATTAGATAAAATTTACTTCATATTTGGAGTAGGTTTAAAATATCTCTAAGAATAACAACTAAGGTGATTTGTTTACAACCCAGTATACACTATATACTATGGTGAGCTAAATTTCAAGGATGTTAATACTATCTTAGAGTACCTATTTGTTATAATGGATTGATAGAATAGGACCCTATAAATTTGGGATATACTTCTTGGAATAGTCCTGAGAGCTTGTGGGAACACCAAGGTCAAATAGGGGCAGAAAACCCTCACCAAATTGAGTAAGTGTCACTTATATGGACGAAAATCCATGAATGTGGGGTGAATGTATGTAAAACCCCCGAACCCAATAGCCATGATTTCATGGTTGTTTTATTACATTGGAAATTATTTAAGGGATCACATCAACATTGTTCAATTAGTTTAGTAGTCTTTAAGAACAAAATACATACAAGGTTTCCCTATTACATTGGAAATTTAACATAGAATATAAAAAAGGAAAATAAGCTACTTCTACAACAATTATAGAAAAATATCATCTTCATAACATGAGAATGGAAACAAATAAAAGGGAAATCTCAAATGATTAGTTAGAGTCATATATAGTAGCAACATGAATCAATAATAAGTGAACTATAATGAATAAAGAGTAATCAATATGGATAGCTAAATAACTAAAAAACACATTCAATTTAATCAATAAACTGATAATGAAAATGCATATGTTGAATTTATCATAGTGAAATTATCATAGACAGTAACAACTATATTCTGAATAAAAGAAATTATTAATTTTGGGAAATGAGGCATAAGGAACAAGAACCACTACCATCATGATCTTTCATAAGATGGTTTATGTCTGTGGGTAGAAACCCATCTGATTCTTCATGTAAATAAATGTGAAGAGTTAGTCACGAAATGTTATGTCCCATAATACACGTCGATGTATCATGTAGATATATAATATCAGAATCATCCAATCAATTCATGTACAAATAATTATTCACACATTTATTTAATTAATAAATAATAATCCTTATCAAAATATATTCTTTTTGAGTAGATGAAACAGATTTATGAATATATCCACGGTTAAAATAACAGTTAATGTAAAAACCATATGTAAAAATGGTATAAATATTACTAAATAATCATATTCATGATACAACAAATATATATATTTAATGAAATATTCAATGATTGATGATCATAAATAAATTGGGAAATACTTAAAGGTAATATGTGATGAATTTGGTATATGAACCATAGAAATTAAAGTGAGATAAAAACCACTATAATGATCATATCATTAATGATACGAATGGATTAAGTTTTTCAACTATAAATCCACATAAAACAAGTGTAAATATAAAATAGGATAATAAAAATTATTTTAACACATAATCATAGCATGACATAATCAATGGTGTAGAATTTTAACCCATTGAATAGAAATTGCGATAAAAATTCCCATACTACTTTGAAATCAGTAAAACTGTATACCCCAAAATATTAATGGTCATAAAATGAAACATTGAAATGAAAAAAGATAATATATTCATGATATGATATATTAAATAGTAGTATGTACACTATGCATAATAAAAAATAGTTGACTAAGGAATATATCTCATAGAAGTAAAACTGAGATGAGAAACCATTACAACTTGTAAATAATTGAATCGTATGCCCTATAAAATTAATGACTGTAAAATGAATAATTGAATATAATAAAGATAAATAGTTTCAAGATATGATATATAAAATGGAAATATACATACAATACACATAACAAATAAGTAATGAATATTACATATCTCACATAAATAAAAGTATGATGAGAGACCCCTCATCTTATGTATGAATGTGTTCTTCATTTTTAATTAATGTCATAGATAATTAAATTATATTAGTGAATAAATTAATTAATAACCTCTTAAACATATAATTTATTTACTGTAATTTTATTATGTTCATTTATTTCCATTTTTATGAGTTATAATGTTTAATTTTTTTGTTTTAGGACATTGGTTTCTTGGTTTTACAGTCAGTTACCTTATGTATAATTATTATAGTCCTTATAAAATAAGAATAAATTGAATAGAAGTGAAATTATTTACTATGAAAAAACATAAAAATGTTTAAATAGTATAATATATTTTTTGTAATCTGGTATTAGGATTATTCATTTGATAAAATGTTGATGAAAATGTTTTAATATATTTTGACGGTTTTTGAAACCACAATGAACATGTATAATTTTTTTTAATATTAAGTTTATATGTTCGTTCCAAAACATGATATAACATATAATATGTATATTGAAATTTTATTTAACCATAATAATGGGTTTTATAATAGTCTTAAAGTAATTAATTGAAAATGAAATCTCATCGTCCACAAAGGCGATGAATCGACATGTCACCGACCTTGTTTTTATTTAAAAAAAGAGTAGGGTTTTGATGATTGATTATCCATTAACACGATAAAAATATATTATATATATAATAATAGAGTTCAAATTACACTTTTTATAGGTTATGTGAGGATAGGATATGAATATAAATGAAATTTATAGACAAAGATGAATGTTTTTTCTTCTTGAATATTGTCTCCATGGGAACCTGTTTAAGACACATCTATTTAATCTTCTAGTAAGACTAAAAGGTCATGGATTTGGGGAAGTGTATTGAGAATGTAATTAGAAATAATGAATAAAATATTAATGTCTTATAAAGTCTGAGGAGAAGGGGAGGTGAGGGGTTGGTATTTATAGTAGAGGAGAAGGCTGTTTTCAGATTATTTTATTTTTGTGTTTATTATTTTGTCTCAAGACTAACAATAGTTTTAATTCCAATGACTAAATATAGTATCTAGAGCTTGTTATATAAAACTAATGAGTTCTTACCTCATCTATACATCATCAATGACTCAATAATTCATTTATTTACTTATAATGTTAAGTACAATAAATTGCTGTATTTTATTATTCAATAAACATTCAAGTATTCCAGAAAAATCCCAAAAATTCACAGTAATTTTTTTTTTCAATTTTTCTATTTAAAAATATTTTCTATTTTATGAAAATAATTTTCTATATATGATAAAAAAAATTAATGAAAATTATCATTTTTTTCAAAATATACAGATTTTACTATTATACTTGATTTTATAACACTTTTAAAAACTAATTATGGTCTCATAAAAATATCTTAAAATTATAATACAAAAAATATTAATTTATAAATGTTTTTTATTAATTTAATTTTTATTTTAAATTATTATATTAATTATAAAATTTAAAATAATAATTCATGTTTCCAAAAAATGACCAACACAAAATTTTCAATTTTTACAACATTTATTTAAATATTCAATGATATATATATATATCATAATTTTTTCCATGAGACATCGATTTTTTATTTATAATTTCATTGCTGATGTTATTATTCTAATGGCCATGTTACGATTCCTAAAATGTATGTTACTATTATAATGTTCATGTTAATATTTAATAGTATATCACATTTCATTTAAGATATATATTTTGTGTAATGTAACATATCATATAAATTGAACTTATTTAAGAAGATACATACTAGAAAATATTGGGGGTGTTATATTCTATCCTACTTATAATAATCATGGCCTCACAATTCCAATGTGCACTACCAGAAATTAATTGTTGATACTTGAAAAATAATTTGTGGAAACCCTCATTAGAAATAAAATTAATAAAACATCATCATAATAATAGGGAATTTGAAATGTTAAGGTCACCACAAAAATAGGGTTTCAAATATGATAAAATTAGTAGAAAGTGAAACCAAAGATATGGACGTTGTAACAGCCCAAGATTTTATAAAAAAATATTCTTTTTAATTTTATTAAAGTCTTGTGTTGTACGCTACACCAAAAGGAGCTTGCACAACACGCATCCTTGACTTGCCTTGCATTACACGCAATCACGACCTTCCTCGATAGCGTGTGTAATACGCAATACCGAGTTTCACTAAACAATGATATGCTATTAAAACTAGCCGTTATGAATAGTAATAATCACTTTTTGAAATTTTATAAATTTTATTTTCAAAATGGACTTCATTTTTGGACTCAGAATATCGAAATTAGCCTAGGGTGAAATTTTGGTATTTTTCTGAAAACTTTCAATTTTTGATGAATAGTGAAACCACTAAGTGGTAGGTTAAAAACTGAATTTTGCATAAAACTTAATTTTACCGCTTCTGTGAATGGAATTTCGAAAATCCGAGAGACACGGTTAATATCAAGGACTAAAATGTGGTTCAATGAGATGATAATAATTTTTTGGTGAATAGTAACTTTTTACTTTTTTTTACCGCGGTTAATAGTAAATTGGGTAACTAAGGGTAAATATGATATTAATATTACCCTAACACATGTCCTAATTCTATTGGACAAGTGTAATTCGACCAAAAACAAACTTAGGAATAAAATATGACCATTTAGGTCTACTTGGATTAGATTAGGACATTTATTATTAATTTATTTAAAGAAGGGTTAAAATAGTAAAAATCAAAGTTTAATAAGTAAATCATTTATAATATGGGGTTATACATAAGATAAATTCGATTGTAAATATTCATTAGAAAGCTAAAAAGATTTCCTACATGATGGTATTTTATTTGTAATTTTTAGACATCAAATAATTTAATTTATTTATGACACAAATATGATGAAGTAATTATCTTATTAATGAAATATTGACATAATTGATAATATAAATACCAAAATAAATGTAATTTAAGACTTTTTATGAATTCCACTAATTTTCTAGGTTACTATGATATATTAATTTAATCAACTTGGTTCGAACATATAATTCTGTTATGACTTTCAAAAAAATCATATATCAAATAGTGTCAAAATTGACACAAAATAGTTTTTAAATCAAATATTATATTATTAATTGTTATTTTATTCCTAAAAATCTAAGGTTCAGCCCAATGACTTAGAAAAGGATATATATATTAATAATAAACAATTTGGGGTTCGTTTGGCATGTTATAGTACGTTTATTAACCATATAGTGAAAGAAAACAAAAAGACATGGTAAAAGTTAAATTATTTAACTTAGAGTTAAATCTAATTGATAAGGTTATAATAATACCATAAACTTGTCTAAATCCTATTAGATGATAGGATTTCGACCCATCCCCACCTTATCTTCGAAATAAGACCCTTTGGAACCATTATAAACCGATTTTGACTTTAATATAAAATAATATTTTGAGATATTCCTAAGGTGCCCCTCTCCTCCCTTATAAAAGGGCACCTCCTCCCCCTTCCTTCTCACACCAATTTGAGCACTCAAGCTCGGCCAACCCCTGCCAATTTCTCCTCTCCACTTCCCTAGCCACATCCTAGAGGTTCTGGTCTTCCTCAAAGACCAATTTTAGTTCCCTAAGAGGATGTCTCAAAGAGGCACTTCAAAGAAGAGGTAATTACCGTTACCAATTCTTTCATCTTTATTTCTTCTTCCACTTCTTCTTCATAGGTTGTTTCATTATGAAGTAATAACATCAGTATCACTCATATACTGATATGTTATTATAAGTATGAAACAACCCTATTTCACCATCTATCCATCCTACGGAAAAAGAAATCACCGCGCGTGCGTACGTACGGAATACCGTCTCCACGCCGTGGTGTAATCTATTTTCCACCACCACCTTACATGGATGGGTATAATGGTGTAAAGAATAACTATACATAGTTATTACAAATTAATATTGATTCTGATATATTGTATAATCCACTCCAATTCAATTCAATATTTATAGAAATGATATCATCGCTCGTGCGTACGTACGGACTACCGTCTCCACGACGCGATGAGATTCATTCTCCATGTTAACCATTTAAGAATGATTATAAAGTATATATAAGAAATAATAATGAAATATATGACATTATAAAGCTACTGAATTTATGTATATATACATATGTATGTCATCTACTTACTTCCATTTCAAGACAATAAGGAAAGGAAAACAGCGTTCATGCGTACGAACGGACTACCGTCTCCATGAACGGTGTTTTTCATTTTATTTATCTACCTATTATATATATATATATACTGAATATATATAAATCATATTTTATATTCTGGAAGTGAGTAAATCATGATATAAGTAATAATGATGTCAAGAACAACAAGTCAAAACACCTACGATAAATGAAACGATTTTACCCAAAACGCTTCTTTAACATGGAATTTACAAAAGAACGGGTAATATAATGTCATAAGTGAACCATATATGATATCATAACAATGAATATGATTCTGTAATAAGTCAATAACATGATTTAAATCATTATACAGGAGGTTCGGACACTTACAAAGCAAGTCGGACCTAAGGTAAGGGATAATTGTGCAAATCTCATTTTTATCCGAGATTGCTTATTCGTAAGTATTTAATGGGGTTATTGTTATCATCCATGTCCATGTTTTATAAAAGTGTATTCATGTATGTTTAAAGTCCTTTTTACCCATTTTGACTTTTACCCCATGGTATGGAAGGAATCTTTCTTTTATTTATCCTAAAAGGTACTTTTAGACTTTTCCGACAAAAGTACGAGAAGAATATGTTTTTTTAACTTATACGGCATGAATGGATTTTTAAAACATTATTTCCAAGAAGCTTCCTTTACAAGTTTTCAAGTTTATTTTTAATCAACTTCTTTTATTTTAAAGTCGTATGACATTTTATGAAAGGAAAAATGTTTTTGAAGAAGAAAGGATATTTTCCTCAAGAATGGAGTTCATGTATTTTATCAAAATTATTTTCCATCTAAGATAATAAAAGGGTTCTATTTTTATCCCTATTATTACATGGATTTGATTATGTTGTGATGGAAATATTTTTATGAATTCCTTTATCTTATATGAATTGTTTTATGATGTCATGTTGTTTAAAGAATCCCATTTTTATTACATGGGTTATGTGATGATGTATGATTTATGATTATGTGGCACACATAAGAAAGGATTCATTATAAGATGGGTGGGACCTATATCTCCCTCCAAAGCATTGGGTAAAGATTTTATATCTCATGAGATAGACATGGCTGGAATGGTAGGTTATACCGGTTCAGTGAAACAGGACTGAAACGAGGGTTACTCGATTCAGAAAGGGACTTTGTCCACTAAGATAGTCTTGGCAATGAGTCATGACTAACAAGAAATGATTCCTTATGATTATGTGTGTATGCCACAAAGTTCCATGTTTTATGTTATGATTATTGTGATTACATTTCACTGCCATAATTTATCCCATGTTATGAAATTATGCTCTCTTTTGCAGGTTATGATTTCCAAAATGTTATGTTCTTGTGAATATGATGTGATTGATATTTCTTTTGTTTACCCTTACTGAGCATTTGAGATCACCCTTTTATGTTTTCTTTTCCCCAGGATATAAAGAAAGGTTTTTAGGTAAAAAAAGGGAAGATCTTTATGGGAGATTTTGAAGATCATTCACCACGATTAGAAGATTATAGTCCGAGTCTCCAAAGACACTAAACTATTACGATCCTTGTGTGTGTGTTTTTGTTATGTACTAAGTATTCCGCAAAAGTAATGTAATGTCCATGTACGATAAGCTTCGGGTCTCTACAGTTGGTATCAGAGGAAAGGTTTAGTCAACCTTTGGAAACTAGGATGCGAAAACGTTAGTGAGATCCCTAGAGATATTTCTAAGGTATGTCTAGGGATGTCTCTAAGGTTAAGTATACGTATAGGTTATAGTCCTAGAATTGCTCTAACGATCTTAGAATTTAACCTAAGATGTTAGATATTGAGGGTACTACCCCTTTATTATGTTGTTTTCCCTAGCATGATTTTTGCCTCTCACACTATTCTTTTGGGGTTTTAGACGATGGCTGGAACCCGAAGGAACCGTGTTGATCAATGCAATGGACAATGCAATGATTGTCCCCCTGAGCAACCAAACGATATGGGAGCTGGAATGCAAAATCTTGTAGCCATGCTCACAGAACTTTCTCAAGCTATGAATCATGCAGGACTTCCAAACGAGCAAAGGAAGGAGCAACATTCTGTTGAATCCTTCATGAGGCAGCATCCGCCTTCTTTCAGTGGGTCTACTGATCCATTAGTTGATGAACAATGGATTAGTACTACTGAAAAGATATTTTCAGTTCTTCAATGTTCTGAACATGATAAAGTCATCCTAGCAGTGTATCGTTTGGAAGGAGATGCTGATCAATGGTGGAATCTTATTAAGAATACGAGGAAAAGGGATGAAATTGAGTCTATGGAATGGGACGAGTTCAAAAACTTATTTTTCAATAAGTACTTCCCTCGTATTCTCCGAACAAATATGGAGAAAGAGTTTCTTGAACTGAAGCAAAGGGATGATGAATCTGTTGGTACCTATGAAGCGAATTTTACAAGACTTGCAAGGTACGCTTTTGGTATTATCATCCAACCTGAAAGTAAAGTTGATCGATTTTTCAGTGGCTTAAAACCAAGTCTTCGAAGGGCATTAGCTATAAGAGACTTCAGTAGCTATGAAGAAATTGTGCGTTGTGCTATCAAGGTAGAAATGGAAGTTGGTGTTACATATCCATCTCATGGTTTTGACAAGAAACGAAAGATGGAGTTCAAGGAGAAATCTCAGAATAATGGTGAAAAGAAGATGAATGTTTCCTTATGCACAAAGTGTGGAAAGAAGCATGGTGGAGATTGTCTTAAAGGGACTAGAAAATGTTTTAAGTGTGGAAAAGAAGGTCATCGAGCAGCTGAGTGTCGAAGTAATGGAAAAAGGGATTCTAATGAAGTGAATAAAGCAAACACTGCAGAGAACGCACAACCAACACTTCAATGCTTCAAGTGCAAGGAGATGGGACATTATGCCAATAAATGCCCTAATCCAAGGGTTAGTGATGATCGACATGAGCAACCGCTTAAGGCAAAGGACAAAGGGAAGTCACATGCGATCACTATTGGAAATGTTGAATATGACAACGATGTGGTGGAATGATTATGTTTTTATGTAATGGGATTCCAAAATAATGTTGTATCTTGGAATATTGGAATATTTATGTATTGGTCTAATGTGGTATTCAAAGTGATTGAGATATTATGCGCATAATGAAGGGAAAACGAGAAAATGAAATGTTTAATAGTATTCATGAGCTCATGATTGATATAAGGACTAAGTGATATCATGGTTTGAGTATATAGAATTTTGAGGATTTTGGTATGTGGAAAGTGTTAACTTTTAACTACACTCATGTTTTCACTAAGGTATTCAAGAGAATACACGATTAAGGACTTTGAATGTTTGGAATGTGACCAACAAGACATATCTTATGATATGTGGGGATCAACGACAGTATTAAATCTCTGGTAATCGTTGTCACTATATTATGAGAGTGGACTGCAGTATTATGTATAAGCCTAAAGATTAGACTGGATTATGTTGGACATAAGTTAGTATTGTTTAAGGATAGAAGATTTTCGATATTATTGATGGGATGTTATAGTAACGTAGTTTTAGAAAAAGGGACAACCTGCAGGACGGGCGACAACCCATCGCTTCGGACAAGGCTGTAGGAATCGAACCCACAACCGAAGTGCGACTGGCCTTTATCGCCTACCACTAGCCTACAGGAAGTCCCTGTTTAGTAGAAACTAGTTTTATTATATTAAGTAGTATGATATATGAAGTATAAGTCCATTTTAGGAACCATATGTGATTAATCTCACTATAGAATGACTTATGTATATTTAATAACTTTTTCTAACCTTTTGTTTGAGACAGATGGAATGACCCATCATTCTATCACATAATCTGCTAACACTTCACAAATAACAAATTCAACTTCATTTATTTAAGAGATGAAGTGGAAATTGTTCAAGGCGTGAACAATAGTGAGATTGTACCAAAATAAAGTAAGTATTTATTCTAATTCAAATTCTTCAACTTTAGGGAAATGATCTTGAAAACCAAAAATGTTGTCCTAGTGCCCTTATATCTGATGAATCAGATGGTACCCTAGATCGTCACAAATTTATGGCTTTGTGATTACTGGCTTTTCCATAGCCATGTTCTCTACCACTCTCCATCAGAACATGATAGTTAGATTTCTCTTCCATATCCATATTTTCACTTATGTGGAAACCCAATGATTAGTTTATTTGGGTAACCGTTACGTTTCATACTTTTGTTTTTAAAGATTGGTTTTGATATTCCTTTTTACGATGTGGGTTTCTATTAAATAAACTTTCGAATAGTAAACCATTTATAACCCCAACGAATTTCGAGGGAGAAATTCATTTTAAGGGGGGTAGAATGTAACAGCCCAAGATTTTATAAAAAAATATTCTTTTTAATTTTATTAAAGTCTTGTGTTGTACGCTACACCAAAAGGAGCTTGCACAACACGCATCCTTGACTTGCCTTGCATTACACGCAATCACGACCTTCCTCGATAGCGTGTGTAATACGCAATACCGAGTTTCACTAAACAATGATATGCTATTAAAACTAGCCGTTATGATAAGTAATAATCACTTTTTGAAATTTTATAAATTTTATTTTCAAAATGGACTTCATTTTTGGACTCAGAATATCGAAATTAGCCTAGGGTGAAATTTTGGTATTTTTCTGAAAACTTTCAATTTTTGATGAATAGTGAAACCACTAAGTGGTAGGTTAAAAACTGAATTTTGCATAAAACTTAATTTTACCGCTTCTGTGAATGGAATTTCGAAAATCCGAGAGACACGGTTAATATCAAGGACTAAAATTTGGTTCAATGAGATGAAAATAATTTTTTGGTGAATAGTAACTTTTTACTTTTTTTTACCGCGGTTAATAGTAAATTGGGTAACTAAGGGTAAATATGATATTAATATTACCCTAACACATGTCCTAATTCTATTGGACAAGTATAATTCGACCAAAAACAAACTTAGGAATAAAATATGACCATTTAGGTCCACTTGGATTAGATTAGGACATTTATTATTAATTTATATAAAGAAGGGTTAAAATAGTAAAAATCAAAGTTTAATAAGTAAATCATTTATAATATGGGGTTATACATAAGCTAAATTCGATTGTAAATATTCCATAGAAATCTAAAATGATTTCCTACATGATGGTATTTTATTTGTAATTTTTAGACATCAAATAATTTAATTTATTTATGACACAAATATGATGCAGTAATTATCTTATTAATGAAATATTGACATAATTGATAATATAAATACCAAAATAAATGTAATTTAAGACTTTTTATGAATTCCACTAATTTTCTAGGTTACTATGATATAGTAATTTAATCAACTTGGTTCGAACATATCATTCTGTTATGACTTTCACAAAAATCATATATCAAATAGTGTCAAAATTGACACAAAATAGTTTTTAAATCAAATATTATATTATTAATTGTTATTTTATTCCTAAAAATCTAAGGTTCAGCCAAATGACTTAGATAAGGATATATATATTAATAATAAACAATTTGGGGTTCGTTTGGCATGTTATAGTACGTTTACTAACCATATAGTGAAAGAAAACAAAAAGACATGGTAAAAGTTAAATTATTTAACTTAGAGTTAAATCTAATTGATAAGGTTAAAATAATACCATAAACTTGTCTAAATCCTATTGGATGATAGGATTTCGACCCATCCCCACATTATCTTCGAAATAAGACCCTTTGGAACCATTATAAACCGATTTTGACTATAATATAAAATAATATTTTGAGATATTCATAAGGTGCCCCTCTCCTCCCTTATAAAAGGGCACCTCCTCCCCCTTCCTTCTCACACCAATTTGAGCACTCAAGCTCGGCCAACCCCTGCCAATTTCTCCTCTCCACTTCCCTAGCAAAATCCTAGAGGTTCTAGTCTTCCTCAAAGACCAATTTTAGTGCCCTAAGAGGATGTCTCAAAGAGACACTTCAAAGAAGAGGTAATTACCGTTACCAATTCTTTCATCTTTATTTCTTCTTCCACTTCTTCTTCTTAGGTTGTTTCATTATGAAGTAATAACATAAGTATCACTCATATACTGATATGTTATTATAAGTATGAAACAACCCTATTTCACCATCTATCCATCCTACGGAAAAAGAAATCACCGCGCGTGCGTACGTACGGAATACCGTCTCCACGCCGTGGTGTAATCTATTTTCCACCACCACCTTACATGGATGGGTATAATGGTGTAAAGAATAACTATACATAGTTATTACAACATAATATTGATTCTGATATATTGTATAATCCACTCCAATTCAATTCAATATTTATAGAAATGATATCATCGCTCGTGCGTACGTACGGACTACCGTCTCCACGACGCGATGAGATTCATTCTCCATGTTAACCATTTAAGAATGATTATAAAGTATATATAAGAAATAATAATGAAATATATGACATTATAAAGCTACTGAATTTATGTATATATAAATATGTATGTCATCTACTTACTTCCATTTAAAGACAATAAGGAAAGGAAAACAGCGTTCATGCGTACGTACGGACTACCGTCTCCATGAACGGTGTTTTTCATTTTATTTATCTACCTATTATATATATATATATACTGAATATATATAAATCATATTTTATATTCTGGAAGTGAGTAAATCATGATATAAGTAATAATGATGTCAAGAACAACAAGTCAAAACACCTACGATAAATGAAACGATTTTACCCAAAACGCTTCTTTAACATGGAATTTACAAAAGAACGGGTAATATAATGTCATAAGTGAACCATATATGATATCATAACAATGAATATGATTCTGTAATAAGTCAATAACATGATTTAAATCATTATACAGGAGGTTCGGACACTTACAAAGCAAGTCGGACCTAAGGTAAGGGATAATTGTGCAAATCTTATTTTTATCCAAGATTGCTTATTCGTAAGTATTTAATGGGGTTATTGTTATCATCCATGTCCATGTTTTATAAAAGTGTATTCATGTATGTTTAAAGTCCTTTTTACCCATTTTGACTTTTACCCCATGGTATGGAAGGAATCATTCTTTTATTTATCCTAAAAGGTACTTTTAGACTTTTCCGACAAAAGTACGGGAAGAATATTTTTTTTAACTTATACGGCATGAATGGATTTTTAAAACATTATTTCCAAGAAGCTTCCTTTACAAGTTTTCAAGTTTATTTTTAATCAACTTCTTTTATTTTAAAGTCGTATGACATTTTATGAAAGGAAAAATGTTTTTGAAGAAGAAAGGATATTTTCCTCAAGAATGGAGTTCATGTATTTTATCAAAATTATTTTCCATCTAAGATAATAAAAGGGTTCTATTTTTATCCCTATTATTACATGGATTTGATTATGTTGTGATGGAAATATTTTTATGAATTACTTTATCTTATATGAATTGTTTTATGATGTCATGTTGTTTAAAGAATCCCATTTTTATTACATGGGTTATGCGATGATGTATGATTTATGATTATGTGGCACACATAAGAAAGGATTCATTATAAGATGGGTGGGACCTATATCTCCCTCCAATGCATTGGGTAAAGATTTTATATCTCATGAGATAGACATGGCTGGAATGGTAGGTTATACCGGTTCAGTGAAACAGGACTGAAACGAGGGTTACTCGATTCAGAAAGGGACTTTGTCCACTAAGATAGTCTTGGCAATGAGTCATGACTAACAAGAAATGATTCTCTATGATTATGTGTGTATGCCACAAAGTTCCATGTTTTATGTTATGATTATTGTGATTACATTTCACTGCCATAATTTATCCCATGTTATGAAATTATGCTCTCTTTTGCAGGTTATGATTTCCAAAATGTTATGTTCTTATGAATACGATGTGATTGATATTTCTTTTGTTTACCCTTACTGAGCATTTGAGCTCACCCTTTTATGTTTTCTTTTCCCCAGGATATAAAGAAAGGTTTTTAGGTAAAAAAAGGGAAGATCTTTATGGGAGATTTTGAAGATCTTTCACCACGATTAGAAGATTATAGTCCGAGTTTCCAAAGACACTAAACTATTACGATCCTTGTGTGTGTGTTTTTGTTATGTACTAAGTATTCTGAAAAAGTAATGTAATGTCCATGTACGATAAGCTTCGGGTCTCTACAGACGTGAAATCAAACAATAAATTTTTGAGGGAGAGTGATAGAGAATATGGTCATTATTAATTTAAAAATAACAAAATCATAACTTTTTTATTGACATAAATTCTATTCATTTATAAGAAAAAAAATGTTAATAGATAATGTTTTTTTTGAAAAATCCTTTTTATATATATGATTGATTCTATTATGATTTAGATAGGAACTTAATAAAATAAAAGTACATCTTTTCATTCTATGTAATAATTATAATCTCATCCATGTGTTGTGATTCAATATATCACCAAGAAATGAATGTTCATGATGATTATTTAATCCTAATATAGTTTAATGAACTATAAGATGCACATGTAATTCCATAATGATATAAATATTTATCAAAACAGAAGTGGTTAAAATTGGTTATCAAGTATAGTAAATCATACATTAACATTAAAAAATAATATCCAAAGACCAACTTAATCCATTCAATAATATGTTATCCATAAGACTCATCCAAAATATATCTGTTCGAATTGATAGTTCAAAATTTTTTAAGGAAGTTCACTATATTTCTAAAATCAATATAGCATAGATTCATAAAATAAAAAAATGTTTCTCTCATTGTCACATACCAAAATATATGAATACCTTGATCACCATAAATCCATAATGAAAACATTAATTGTCCAAAAATAAAATCATATGTTGTTGTATATATTCCTTAAATCAAAACTTGTTGTAAATCCTACATCACCCATTCAATAAAAAGACTAATACATTTCTATAAACATTTATTTATCATTATGAATAAATTAAGGGATATTTACCCGTAATATATGGTAATTTCAAAGAATATAAGTCATTTTTATTCATGAATTCTTATTAGCACCCAAAAAAAGTAAATAGTGGTATCAAATACACTTGATATTGATATACGAGACATTTTTTTTGGAGTTTATGGATTTTTTAATAATTTCAATATTTTGGTAGAAGAAATAATTGTGTAATGGATTAATCATATGAAGAATCGGGCTGAGGTGAATATAAGGTCAAGAGTTACCCATAATGTCCCTCTAAAACAAACTACATGGGAACAACTAGAACCAAGTGTATTAAAAAAAATATGGGAGGCAATACCATTATTATATATATATAAATAATTTCCTGGATAAATTATTCAATTATATAAAATATTTTAAATTAACACATGCATGATTATTTCCTACAAAAAAATAAAAATATGAAAAAATAATATAATTCACCAATCACAAAGGAAAAAATAATATCACCCTCCCCATACCCCAACAAAAATACCCTCATAGAGGAACTAAAATCCCATATAACAACCTTAATTTTGACCCTATAAGTCCCAAATACAAACTATAAGTATAGAGAACATATACAAGTATACATAATAGGATCCTACTTTAACCTCTTATGTGAAAAGTGAATATGAAAAATAACACCAAACAATGATATAAGTATATATTAATAAATTTACACAAAACAAGAATCAAGAAAAAAATTTAATTATAGAAGAATTATATAACATTTTCAGCCACTATATTAATCCCCACCCTCTATCACTGACCTCTAAATCACCATCATATGTATCCCATCATCCAAATTTATATATTTATTTTTCATCATTCATATATATACAAAACACTGAATTATAAATATTATGCCATTCACATATCTAAGTATGGTTTCTCTATAACCAAAATAATAATCCATTCCTACAGTTACAATTAAAAACAACTGATGAGAACCTTATAACTGCTAACATAAAAACATAATAGTGAAACCATAACAAAACCAACAACAACCATAATTGTTTTTGTTCCCTCAATGACTAAAACATATTCTATTGCCACATCAACAACATGAAAAACATTATTCCACTATACCATATAAATAGCATGTTAAGTCATCATAATCACAATTACTATTAAACTCATTAACATAATATAAATCAATAAAACTATTAAATAAAAATTTTATTACTATATGGTACCCCATTAGATTACTTATCAATACTTGTTAACTCTTATTCTAAAAAAATCATCAATATTTATGGGTCATATATTTTGATCATCGCTAATTATGGATTTCTTTTTTCATTTTGCTTAATGTTTCTTATAACATACAAGTTACCTTATACAACCAACCTCGGCTATCCAGTAGTTTTTTATAATTTACCTACCCACATCCCTTCACCCAATGTGAACATAAAAAAAATTCACTTATCAGTTTTCAGTATGTAATTTTAAAAAATCAATAAATTCTATTATATTTAAAAAAATAGGTTATTCGAATTTTAATCAACTTTTCTTTATAGTGAAATTATAAATAGTATAATAAATTCTTCATTTACTCATTCCCATCAAAAGTAATCCAAAAAAACTTCCATTTAATTCATTATTCTATATTATTGATGAATGTTTCCCATGCCAACATCATTAGGGATATGAAAAATAAAAAAATGATAATAAAATGGTTAGAGACTCCAACCACATCAAGAAATAAAATACTCTGATAACTATCATATAAAGATCCATTTCTTTAGTTATTAAATACCTATAAATCCATGATTAGATCTTCTTAATTCTAACAATAAATCCATTTGAATACGATGGAGGAACATAGAAATTTATCTCAAAGAAGAATAAGGTTATTCCAAAGTGATAATAGTGTAAAATGAGTGGTAAATATAGATTTCAATATGTTTATTATGTTTTATTTTAATTTCTCAAAAACTACGATCTGATTTCTTTTACCAAGATACATTCTCATTGATATATTCCTGATTAAATAATTATGTAGATTCATAAATTTATTTATGAAATGTATGTTAGATAATAGAAAATCAATTCACTTATATTTTAATTTTAACATTATCATTTTGGAGTTAATTATGTCATTTGAATATGTATTTATAAAAACCATGATATGAGTCAGTGGCGTGTTTCTTATCTCATATTTGAAAACATTGATCTATTTGGACTAAACATTTAAAAATTATATTACATGAAATATAATAAGAAATGTTTTCATATATGTTATCGAGAGTAGAAAAACCAACACATCTCTCTAAAATATAACACTTTCCATATGAATTTTTTATATTCCATGATGTGTTATATATTTCCCTGAAATGTTTCATTACTTTTTTTTAATATTTACTAAATTATTATTCTCCTCCTGTATAAATAATAATTTCCATTATGTTGTTTTTTATTGAACATAAAAATCATTTGGAAAATTATAACCTTGATATACCATTTTTCATATTCTTATTATTCTTATTTTCTCCTAAAATAACAACATAGGAATCTTTATTTTCTTAAAACCTTACAATTAAAATATTAATAAATATAATGTGTAGATCTATACGTTATATTCCCCTTAAAAAATTTCATCTATGAATATTAAAGAAATATTTTATTAAAATGAATAAAGATTCATCTGAAAACTATATCCTTCATAATACATACCGCTTAAATAATTTTCATTTCTGAAATTCTTAAAGATATTTTATTAATATAAAATATTATAATTCCCATTTCTAATTTTTGAAATTCAATAAATATTTTTATAAAAAGTGGTTAAAATTTAAATTTGATATTGAACATTTCTATGTCATTCTGATTACCATGTTTTCCCCTCTATAATCGCAGATTTCTACCAAAAATCACACTAATAATACGAACCATCAAAGCACTATATTCTCTAAATAATTATGAATTTACACTAATTGATCAATAAATTCCACATCTTTACAATATCAATCTCACTTAGTCAATAAAATTAGATCATTATAATGAAAATTATAAATCTTTAACACATTGAGTTTTTTCAATTTATTCAAATATTGTTGAAAGTGATAATCAATATACCACTACACCTAATAACAAAAAAACAATAAAAGTTCAAAAATCTCACAGAGAATTATTTTTATCTCTATTAAACCTTTACTATCCACATCGAGGTAATATGATTAACATAATATGATCTCCCACATAAAATTATAAGTGTTTTATCTTATGATCGACATATGAATTTTATGTATTTTTATTATCATTATAAAATCCTTAATAATTTTAAATATCTCCAATGTATCCTTCAACAAATATAGTCATACAGTTTTCATTACACCAACATTGAAACATTGTATATATTTTAGTGACTTGTTTTTATAATTTTAAATAAAAAAATTTAAGAAAAATAATAATTGAAATTAATTTTTTTAATTCATCAAATATAATATCTGAATATAATTTATATTGAATATATAAAATTATGTAAATAATTCTTATTAAAGAACAAATTTACAGTTTTCAATTTAATTTTAAACTATTAAATAAAAATACTATGTTAGAGTATTATTTAATTTAAAATAATATTTTAATATAAATATATTTATTTTATTATTTTTTAAAATAGAAATTTAAAAATATTTATTTAATAATTTATTTAATTTTTTTTTAAAATTTAGAAATTTATAAAAAAAATATATTTTATAATGACTACTATAATTTTTTTGATATAAATAAACTAAATTATGCTAGTATATATAAATATTTATTATTAAATGAATCTAATTAATATTAAAAAAATGATAATAATTATTTAATTTATAAAATCTGAAATAATTAATAATTATATTAATATATGAATATAAATAATTTAGTTCTATGGTTGTTTTTGGAAAATATAATATATATATATATGTATATGAAATTAAAATTCTTATTTTTGAATTATAAATCATGATTAGATTTTTTCTATAAAATTTTTACTATTATAGATTCGGTTATATAAATCTATGAATTTTGATATAATTTTAAATAATATTATAAAAATATTATGATACAATATTTTTGAATTTAATATATGTTATCAATTGATAAAAAATTAAAAAAATTACCATTAAAAGTTTACAAAATCAGGTTTTTGTAATGGGGTGAGTGCTCGGTATCGAGTCACACAAAAATGGGGATGAGCAAGGGTTTGAGTGGATTCCACCATGTATTAGAGTATTGATCCATAATGATATTTGCAACCTGTCTAAGAGAAATCAATAGTAGTAAGGAAAGAGATTGGATACCGATGTGTGTGGACTGAGTGAAGTCATCGAGTCTCGATCGCGGTTAGGGTTTTAATTGCTGGTGAGGGACTCCAATCCATTTAAAGGGTTTGAATGGATCCAATGGTTTGTATTTTGGTTTATCTTCATCCAAAAAGATTTATGTGTTTTTCTATTTTCATTTCAATATTTTCAAATCACGTCATTTTCTATTTTTCTTCTTCCAATCGTTATCCTTATGTTCTATTGTGTCTCACTTTAGAATCAAATAGATAGTTATGAACAAAGTATTTCACTATGGTTCGATCAATTAAGAATTATTGGTAAGGTTATTTTAAATTATTTTAATTATTTTTTAGATATCTATCAAGAAATAAATTTAAATCACTATTTTCTATTGCTTTTCCAATGTTTGTCACCAATTTTTATTCATTTTTTCTGAATCTCTATAGCAATCTTACTTTGTAAGCACCATTTTGAAATCCTTAATGGTCCATTTTGGTTATTATATCATCTAATTATATATATAAAGGAGATATTTTATTAAATATCTATGTCTCTATTATTTTTCTCCTATACAAGCCTAATTATTCCTCTATTATGGGATATTTCAAAATATCCTCTCATACATCTACTAGGATTTAGCCAACTATATATATATCTCTCTGTGAAATATATGAGTAGAATAGCCTTAAAAAAATGAAAATGAAAATAGAGAAAACCAATTTGCAGTCATAATAGAGAGAGGGAGATAGTTTTAGGCAACATCTTCAGTTTTTTTCAACAAACCAGGTAACAGATCTATTTAATTTATTTGTGTTACAATTTATGATTCTAAAAAAATTTAAACCTAATATGGGTTGTCTTTCAATTTTATTATCAATTATTATATTATGAAAGTTAAATAATTGTTATATAACTATTGAGTTTAAATTTTGTAAGGGATTGTTTTCAATATAATTAGAATTTTTTTCTTATATTTGGGGTTTTCCTTTTTATAAAAACTATTTCATTGATTTAATTTTACATGTATTATATTTATAATTTTTACATATAATACAAGTCTATATTTAGGATTTAAATTCATGACTTTTATTCATGTCATTACAAGATTACGATATTCAAACTTAGATATATAATTATTATTTACATACATTGATTATTTATCTCATGTTATATAGCTATTTTAACACACATGGTGTGTTGGTATTATATTAATTTTAAAATCAAACAAGATTATAATATTCATGCTTGTGTTTACATATATATATATATATATATATAAACTATTTATAAAATTTATATTGAATAATATTGTTAAATAAATTATTTATGATTATCTGCGTATTATTCTATGTAAGAATTAAGAAGTTCCGAAAATATAATTTCATCAGGTCATATACATGTTATTCACAAATCATGATTATGTCCATACATCAGTGATGGAATTTCATAAATTAATTTACATATATAAATATATATGTTTATACATGTTTTTATATTCATTCAATAAACTTTACATTTATTGTATCTACCTATAAAATGTATTTGTAAGAGATCATTAATTAAAATTTATGTTAATGTATTTTATTTAACCTTCTTTATAAATTAGAGAAGTCAATATATCATGATATTTGGTTGTGAAAAGTATGAAAAGTTATTTTCTTGATGTTTTATATTAATAAATAAATATAAATACATATATATATATATATATATATGCATGTGTATTTAATTCTTGTTTAGTAATTAAAAAAACCGTAATAGAAAACACATATATAAGTAAATCCAGATGAAACGTGTTTTAGAAAATTATTACTTGAAAATTATAATCTTGACAGGGAGTGGGGAGTGATCCCATACCTCCAAAAAAATGGGTTGGCCCAGACAACCTTCAATGTTTCAAGTGGCCTCATGGTTTTGTATTGAAATGATTTTTTAATTTTTTTCAACAAATCTGTAGAGTATTTTTAATTTATTTTCAATGTATAATTACATTAAATGTATTATAATATTTTATAAATTCATTTCAAAAAGGTATTTTTATTAGTTTTTTTGAAAACTTTTTACATGAAAATTAAATTCTAGCTCTTTGATTTAATATTTATTTTTCATAGGTTTAGTGGAATTTAAGTGTGTTGTATTCTTCTTAAAGAGTTTTCACTCATGAATATATTTGTTCATATTAATTTAATTTGTATAAATTTGTTTATTTTTAAGTAATCTATCTTATCCTCTCAAAAATAGAATTGAAAAATTTCAAGTATGTCTTAAATGTTTTGTAATTGTTCAGTATCATTTAAAAAAATACACAACATTTATATGTTCTTAACCAAGAATTGTGGGTTCATGTCATTATATTTGGTATTAGAGAAACATTACATGGAAATTAGGATACTGGATGTTTTCATGTTTATAATTTTAGAAAGTATATTTTTTATTTTTTAATTATGAAGATGACAATTCATAATTTATCTTTTTAAATCATGTGAATGAATTGTAAGGACATAATTATCATTATGGGGGGGATAACTTAACATCACATAATTATTAATATCTTGTTTATATAATTTCAAATAAAATAATTCAAGAAAAATAATAATTGATATTATGTTTCTTAATTCATCAAAAACGAAATTTTGTTATATTTTTTTATTTATTTAAAATTATATAAATTGTTATGATTATATAAAAAATTTATAATTTTTAATTCACTTTAAAATTAATAAAAAATATTTTATAGTATTATTTTATTTAAAATAATATTTCATTATAAATATATTTATTTGATTAATTTTTAAATAATAATTTTAATAGAAAAATTTATTTAATAAATTATTCGTTTTGAATAAATAACTAAAATTCATAAATTAAAAAAAAAGAATATTTCATTATGAGTATTATGTATATTGTGATATTAAACAAATACTAAATTATAGTAGTTTATATAAATATATAAATATTAAATGTTATTTTTTAATATACTAACTTCGATAATAATTATTTCATTTATAAAATCTGAAATAATGAATAATTATATTAATATAATATCATAATTAATTAGGGTTTATAATTTTTTTTGAAAATATGATATATATATATATATATTTATATTAAATTAAAATTATTATTTTTGAATTAAAATCAGGACAATATTATTTTTTTAAAATTATTAATAAAATATATATATATTTATTTATTTATAAATCAAGGAATTATGATATACTGTTATTTGTAATAATAGAAATACTATGATATGTCTATTTTTGAATTTTAGATGTGTTAAAAAATGATAAAACATTTTAAAAAATGTATACTACTAAAAAAATAAGAAATAAGCTTTTTGTAAGGGGTGAAAGGGATTGGTATCAAGTTATGCAAAAATGGGGGCAAGCTTGGGGTCGAGAGGCTTTCACCTTATTTGATAGCTTTGATTCATGGAAACATTTCAAACCAGCAAAAAGGGAAATCAACTGAAGTAGGGAATAATATTATCTGGTGACATGTGTGGACTGAGTGGCATTGTTGGGTCTCGATCATGGTTAGGGTTTCAGCCACTATTGAGAGATGCTAAGCCATGTAAAGGGTACAACCCAAGCCTCAGTTTTTCTTCAACCTAAATGTGGTTAGAGTTTTTTTATTTTCATTTATAGGCATTCAAATCCTGTCATTTTCTATTTTTCTTCTTCCAATTTCTATGGTTGTGTTACTTTTTGGATTAATTTTTAATCATATAACTAACTATATAACTTAAGTATTTTATTAAGTTGGATCTATTTTGTTCTATTCCATCATTGTTTTTCTGATATTTTTCTTTGGATGTCTACATCTCTACACCCAAATTTCTCCACAAGCATTAGTTTTAAATCCTTATAGATCCCACTGGTTCGAGGATAAGAAAATTATATATATTTATATGAAATATTATTTCAGTTGTATGCATTTTCTATTATAGACTTTCTATGAAAGCTTGGATATGCATTTGTTTTGAGATATTTGAGAATCTAATCTCTTCTGAAAAATTGATTTTAGCCATCTTTATATATATCATCATGTAAAATATGGATGTATAAACCCATTATCCAACTGGTAAATGAAAAAGGGGAAAACTAATTTTTAGTCCCAATAGAGAGATAGAGAGTCCAACGAAACATCTTCATTTTTTTCTTCAATGAACCAGGTAAGGGAACTATTCAATTTATTTTTCTTCAATTTATGATTCTTGAAAATATTAATCTAGTAAGAAGAATATTTCAGTTTTGATTTGAATTATCATATTATGAATTTGAATTATTTCATTGTTATATATTTATTGTCTTTAAAATTTTCAATGAATTGTTTTCAATATTATATGAAATAATGGTTTGTATTCAGAATTTTTCTTTTTTTAAATACTATTAAATTTATGTCCCATTCCATGTTTTATATATATAATGTTTACATAAACAATATGTTTATATTTATTATATAAATTCACTAATTATATGGATTTAATTACAATATTATGTCTGTAAAATGTATATATTTAAGCATTATTTCCATACACAGATTGTTTATCTCATATTATATAGGTATTTTGATACTTATGGTGTGTAAGTATGATATTAATTTCAAAAATATTAATGATGATAGTATTAATTTATGTGTTTATATATATATATACTATTTATAAAATTCATGTTTAATACTATTGTAAAATAAATTATTTATGATTATTCAAGTACTATTCTAAACAAGAATTTGAAGTTTACAACATCTTAATTTCATCATTTCATATAAATTTCATCCACAAATCATGTTTATCCCATACATAATTGATGAAATTTCATTAATTAGTTTATGTATGTGAATATATATGTATTCATGGGCATTTAATAAATAGTACATTTATCATAACTACCTTGAAAATGGATTTTTAAGAAATCACGAATGAAATTTTATGTACATGGAGGATAACGAACCTTCAATGTAAGTGTGTAAAGTATATGTATCATGTGGTTTGGTTGTATCAATTGATTTGGTTGTTCCAAGTCTAACAAGTGATTTTCAATGAAGGTTTAGATTTATACATTTATTTATAAATATATGTTCAAGTGTATTTAATGCTTGTTTTTGATTTTAAAACAACAAAATTTTTGGATATCATATATATATAAATATAGAAAGATGAAAAGGTTTTTATAAAATTATAACATTACCACTATAAACGTGTTAGGTAGTGGTGAGTTAACCCATCCCTCAATAAGTTGGGCATGCCTAGACAACCTTGAATGTTTCAAGCAGACTCATAGTTTTGTTTTCAAATGCTTGATTAATGTTTTCCAAAAAATAAATGGATTATTTTTTAAATCATTTTCAATGAATTTTTATTTTAAAATTATTATAATATTTTAAAATGGAATTTCACAAAGATATTCATCAGTAGTTTTTTAAAAACTCCATACTGGAAAAATTAAATTCTAAGCCTTTATTTTAAAATTTACTTTTCATAAGATTAGTATAATTTTAGAGAAACTTATTATTCTAGAGGAGGCTTCACTTATGAAGATCATTGTTCATTTTATCTTAATTTTTAACGTTTTCTTAATTAGTAAAGCACATATGTAATTCTCTGAAGGCTAGACTAAAAAAGTTCATGGTATGTATTAAATGTTGTGTATTTATAATGTTTATTTTACAAAAAAATACACAAAATTTATATGTGCTGAACCAAGAAATATGGGTTTGGATATTTATGAACATCAACCAAACACCAATGTTATATTCAGGACCATACAAATAATTATTAAAATAACATCATTTCAATAAATGAACACTAACCATTATTATATAAAATAAAAAATCAATTAACCAACCACCCATGATCCACTGATATCTAAATTATATATCATTAACATGTCTTACAGGGTTTGATTCATCCATTTAATTTGACCATTAATCTATCGGTAAAATGTAGTGTAATGAATAAATGCGAACCAAAATTAGATTGAAATTCGTTTCATATCTATTATGTGAACTAAGTTTCCCAATAAAAAATAATTATTCTCATAACCCCAATGAAACTCTACCCTCCTTTCATGGTAATGTCTATTCCCACAATACACCCTTATAGAATACCAAATTGGATTGAATTGGTAAAAACCTATCTGTCAATCAATAATGATCCAAATATCATCATTTTCTTTCAAGGAAAGATGTAAATTTTTCAAACAATATATGGATATTTCCTCCCATTTTATTAAGGGACACGTAAGTTCTATAAAAACCATCCCAAAATGTAGTGTTTCAATTTCAATTTATGAAATTTGAAGCATTTGGATACAAATATTTCCACTACATTATTCATCTTAGTCCACATAAAATTCTTTTTATATGATGTTATATCTTTATTATACCTATATATATTATTAATGGTTTGCAATGAAACTCATGAAAAAATTATCCCTACATAAGATGAAGATAATATAATAAACTATAAAGTAAAACATGGGTTCCTCATATTTTGTCCAACCATTAAGAGCACCAACGTTGACTAACTTATCTCTCTATACCTTCACATTTGGGCCTCCTAAAAATTACTCCGCTTCCAACTAAAATAATAAAGAAAAAAATTTGTTTTATATAATAAACCTTCACATATGACCTTGTACATGTCCCAATATAAATTCATGTGTTTCTAATTCAACTTCCACTCAACAACATAACTATTATTTTTCATACTCAATATGTGACCCCCTAAATGCCATCTTTGTATGGAATAAGGGACCTAAAAGTTATAATACTATTGTAATGTAATTATTCTTCATTGGAATAGGTTCAAATAACTATATAAAAATATATACTACAATCATTTTTGATTAAAAATGAATAAAAATACTTCACCATATAAATAATATATCCATAGAATTAAAGTGAACAATAAAACTATAAATTTGAGGTCGTGGTTATCATAGTTACATCCATGAGACTATCACCACATATACCCATAAGATAAAACCTTTAAAACTATATTATTATGAAACCAGATCAATGATGTGAAATATCATCATAAAATTAAAATATTAATCCTTAGTTATATGATTAATGTTGGAGATAATATGTTATGTCAAAAGTCACATTTTGACTTTTACATTAATTTTGTTTTAAAAATCAGATACTATATCTTAAATAATTAATTTCTACTTATTTCATGCCCAATGTATGTTAAAAACGTTCTTATAATAAAATATATTACATTTTATCATACTTACATTAATTCTATTGACTTATGAAAATAAATATGTTTACATTACAATTTTATTAATGTGAAGGGATATGATAAATATCCTTCTTATGACAAAATTCATAGTGAAAAACATCAATAATTATTGTATTGAGCATTGGATACGATTTATAATGTACAAATCATTTGAAAACCAATCAATTTTTATATTATTTCATACAGAAAATATTTTTGTAATCAAATGTTTTCAATATAAATCGTACTGACACACACAATGATTTTTATCAGACTCATTTAAATTTACTTATCATACTAAGAAA
This sequence comes from Viscum album, assembly GCA_963277665.1. NCBI lineage: Eukaryota > Viridiplantae > Streptophyta > Magnoliopsida > Santalales > Viscaceae > Viscum > Viscum album. Next base: position 1,883,129,220 of record OY728161.1, read on the forward strand.
ATATAATCATAATCTTATGAAATATTTTAAATCAAAACTATGTCATGCCATATGTGTTAATCAAAACAATGTCATGATTTCAGTTATTATGTGACCATCAGAGTACCTCGTGGCCAGGTACTCCAGAAAATCATAGAAAAAATATAATCATTATAGGTCAAGATGACCATTTGGATTTAAATCTATAAATAATTATTCATTTTACCTCAATCTAAGAGATGTGAGACGCTATAGATGATAGTGACACTATGTGAGAGCTCTGTTTAATTTACTACTACCTAAGAACTTAGTCGTTTACACAAGTGAACAACTTATTCTTTTTTCCTTGTAATCATAGAGTTTGTACTCTCTTTTACCAACACTAATTATTTTAATTATGATTGAGGGATTTTATTTATAGGAAGATAGAATAGTTGATCAATTTCTTGATTGAGGGATTCCGGGGATAGGTAGACATACCAAATCTATTCATCATATAGAGGGCTTTCCGTAGTGTGGGTAAGACAGACTTTCTGGAATGTATAAATCGAGGGACCAATATCCTAGGTTAATTTATACCCTTATATTTGGGTCAATATAATTCAATATTTAATTAGTTTATTTTCATTTCCACTACTATTATAATAGAATGTGAATAATTTTATATATTCATTTTTCTATTTGTATTATACTCTACATAATTGATTTGATTATGATACTTTTGTATTACACCATGAATACATTTTTTGTGATTATGATTGAATAATTTAAAAAGATTAAAATTCTATACTCTTTATGATAAAATCAATATTTATTACATTAATGAATCATAACAATTTTGACTATGATACTTTTATAATCTAATATGTTATTTCCTTAAGCGATTAAAATTATAAAATCATTAATGGAATATAATCATATTCACTAGAATAAAACATGTGGACTACATATAAGAATAATATTATTTATGATATTCTTTTATTCAAAACCTTGGGCCTAGTTTGATTATAGTTTCAATAAATAAGAGGTGTTATGAATATGATTTGTTTTAAAAAATTATTTTATGATTAAAAAAATGTTTTAAACATAAAATTCACTCCCTATTGAACTTATCCATATGAATATACATTCTAATCCACTAATTTGTATTAGAGGAGGATTCCACTACTGAAATACATTCTGATTATTTTACCTTTTTATGTCATATTTGTTTTTGGTTATAATCCTTGTTTATAAATATTTGTTACAGTATCATGTTTTGTGGAAAACATATTGTTTGTATCTATTTTAAAACATGGAAAGAATAAATATTGGTTCTATAGACAATCAAAATCCTACCATACAATGAATTTTCGACTGTAATGATTATGAATATTAGAGGGACACAATTAAAACTTTTGTGATCAATAAAGGTGTTGATAATTTTGTTATGCTAACTGATGAATACCAAATTCAAGACAAAGAGATCATAACTTCTAAAAATCAAGAAAATATTGAATATCATCTAGATTATAAGGAATGTAATAATTTATTATGTTCTATTACAAGAATCATATATATCTATATTTCCTCTTGTGAAAAATCTAAATGTATTTTGAAGAAGTTAGAAATCACTCATTCTATTACATCAAAAGTTGTTGAGAGTAGAAGATATTTGTTAAGAGATAATTATCATGATTTGGAATTTCCGTATGGTTATACTGTTGGTAATGTAAATCAAATGTTTATGAAAATTTTTAAAATCTTAGAATCCTTGAGTGAAAAAAATTTATACGATGAAATTATTATTGAAAAGATCGCTGAAATTATACCCAATTAATTGGAATCATAAAGAGAAGAAGTTGAAGACTCCCAGAAGATTACAAATATCATAGATGATTATATATTTGGAAATATTTTAATGCATGAGGGTAGGATAAAAGTAGATGATGGGAAATAAAATAAAAAATAAAATTTGATATTCTTTTACTTATACTTCAAATCTGATGAAATCACATACAACTAAGAAATTTGTTAAATCAAAAAAGAAAAAGGTTGTCACTCATTCTGATTCAAGTTATTATGAACATTCTGATATTGATTTTGAAAATATTTCTCAAAGAATGAATAAGATTTTTGGAAAAATTATATTTAGAATCATTACATGAAATGTTAAAAGGAAATAAATAAGAGGAAATTTTTTAAAGATACCTAATGCGAATATAAAAGATATGGACAAATAAGATCTGAATATTCAAAACTAAAATGGAAAGATATAAAGGAATGGAATTCTAATTGAAATCATAAAAGGTATTACCATTAAAAAAGAAATAAATTCAAGAGATATAATGTATCATGGAGTGGTAGTACAAGAGATTCTTTTAATGATTAATCAGAAAATGAAAATTCCAAATAAAGGAATATTGTTCTCTATGATAGAATTCCGTTTGAAAATCAATGACTTATGGATATGTTACAAAATTATAAATCATTAAAAAATTTGTATGTAAATGGAAAATATCTTGATAAGAAAGTATATTTTTATTTGGATGAATAGAAATCATCTGTACAAGAAAATAGATTACTTTTATACAAATAACTCTCTAGATTTTATAAATTTATTGAAGCACATGAGCCACAGCCCAGTTGGGGAGGACCCCTTATATGCATCCAGGAGACCCAAAATCAAATCCACGAGGAGGATAATTTATGGGGGTACTATAGCAGTACAGTAGTAGGAACTATGTAGAACTCTAACAGGTACTGTAGTGGGAACTGTACCAGGCACTGTTTAGCACTGTACCAGTGGGGAATATTCCTCTGTTTGGGGCTTCGAGCGACAAATTTGGTCCTCGAGTCCATTAAGGACTTTGGGCCACCCAGGCCTTTAGGCCAGTAAGGCCTTCAGGCAACCTCAAGGCTTTCAAAAACCTTAATTGCAGATGCAAACTTGGAAACCTACAAAGGAACGAACTTCCAAAGGAGGAGGAGCAAGAAGGTTTCACCATAGCAGAAGCTAAACATATTGCAAGAATGAGAAGGTATGAAACCTGCCATCAGGAAAAGCCTATGAATGCATGTGAAATCCTAGTATAATAGCCATGAGAAGGTGGGGAGTTGATTTCATTATGAAGATACTGGGGGGAGTAGTTCTAAGTAGTTATTCTGGGTTATATGTAAAGTTTGAATCCTATAGTATATGAATTCTTATAAGGCATATAGTCCATGTAATACTTACGCCTATGGGCCTTGTAAGGGTTCAAACTCACCCCTTGACATGTGAATTATAAAAATAATTAAAAATTAAGGCCTTAGGGCCATTCAAGGAGGATAAATTTATTGAAAAAAATTTAATGTTAGTAAGAAACATGGGAAATAAAATTATAAAATACTTTTTTTTGGTAAAATAAGTACCTGATATTTAAAAATATATTGATAATATTTGTTTTTAAAGTAGATTCAATTTCTAAAAACCTTCAATAGACATGTTTAAGAAGGATAATATTTTAAATGTTTCTGAAAATTTTATTTCTGAGAAAAATGTTTTAGAAACAAAACACACTTCTAAAACTAGTACTAATGTGAATAAGAATGTAGTAATAAAAATAAAGTCTGAAATTTTCTATATAAAGAATCATCTATGAAACTTTACCATTAGTAAGGAAGGATTTGATAAAATTTATAAACTCCATTCATAAGGTAATAGTGTAGGAATGTTACATACTCATTCAAAAATATTTTTTAGTAAGCACTATTTGTTTCTTGAAAATTCCCCCTTTTGCACAAAATGTCCAAGTGGAGGTCACTGAAATAAATTTTCAACTTTACATAAAATTCAATCATTATGATTTCAGAAAGAACATTTTTCAAATCAATTGTGAATTTCTATGGTTTTATTTTCTTAACATTTCCAAATATAGGAATGTTTGGTTTCCAAATGTCTAATTGTTTTCATTTCAGGAAAAAAAATAATTAACATAAACAAGAATATATGGTATATGTATAGTGATTGTTACCAACACATGTCTTGTAATAAATATTTATTTTAAAATATTATTGAAATGAATGTTGGAAGAGCTACCTTGGAACACAACACTCAATGAATGATTTTTGCAGTATATAATATAGTTATTCATAAAAAATCTTTAATTTCAAAAGGATTATTTGTAAAATGTATTAATCACACATATATGTATATTTCATTTATGTGATGAAGGTTACCATGTAAATTTTAGTATTGCTAAATTTTTAGTACACAATTCCATTGATGAATTCATTCTTTCTACCCATCCACATGAGAATGTTTAAACACTAATCCTAGAATACCTTAGAAGACATGACTTAACCTATCTTAGTGAAATACAATATCAATTTTGGTTATTGAATATAAGGTTATAACTCGGTAACATTATAATATCATATAAATTGATTATGAAAAGACCTGTTAAGGATCAACTAGAACATATATATTATTCTTAAAAATTAAGTGACCCTTGTCGATATAGAAAGAAACATGAGTCTTGATTTAAATTTATTAGTGAATTCCAATCTATAAATACGTTAATGTTAGTTCTCATGGATCTTTTTGGTCCTCCAAAAACATGATGGATTGGTGTATTTTGCTATGTATTTGTTTTTTATGATGATTATTATAGACATAAATGGGTTTATTTTCTATAAAATAAATCTGAAAACTTTTTTTTTTGTAATCATTTTGTAGCCACCATTAGAGAAACCAACCCACGATAACTATTAATAGTGATCATTGTGTAGAATTTGAAATCAATGATTTTAAAACGTTTTATAGTAGGAAAGGAATTACTTGTAAAATTTTAACTTCTAGAACTCATCATCAATAAGAAGTTGTTGAAAGAAGAAATCATATTCTTGAAGAAATAATTAGAACCATGTTAAGTGAATACTAAATTTATAAAAAAAATTAAGATTAATCTATTAGTTCTTCTTTATATATTACAAATTGGGTTTTAAAAGGACCATTTTTAATAAATTAATATATGAATTATGGACAGGTCGAAATCCAAAATATTCATACTTCAGAGTATTTGGAAGCAATGTAACAATACTGAATAAAAAAGATAATTTACACAAACACACACATAAATTAGAAGAAGGAATATTCGTAGTCTATTACACTACCTATAAGGCATATATTTTTTTTAATAAAAAATCATGTACAATTGAAGAAAAAATACATGTTAAATTTGATGAAAGTGATCCTTTTTTTAAACAAATCCCACCAACATCATTGAATGTGTTTCCCAAAACTAATCTTCAACCCTTCATGGAATAATCTCATAATAAGGATAATACTCAACAAATATTTCCTAAATTATTTACTCCAGAATACATTGTATCTTAAGTTGATGAATAGGTTTTATAAAACCAAAGTCCATTGATTCTTAAGAATCTTCTGAATGATAGTATCATTGGTGATGTGAAACAACTAGTAAGGTCTAGAAATTATTTGAGAATTAAAGTATAATATATTTATTCCCTCTATCAATTTTATACTAAAATTCTTTACGAGGCTTCAAGTGATGAATATTGGATTAAGTCTATGTTATATGAACTAAATTAATTCGAAAGGAACAAAGTCAATACCTTGGTTGAAATACCTAATGAATAATAAATAATTGGTGTATAATGGGGATTTATAAATAAATGCATTGAAAATGGAATAATAATAATAAATAAAGAAATACTTGGTGCTAATGGTTATAATAAACAAGAGGTAAAATATTTTGAAGAATCCAATGATCTTGTAGCCATAATTGAATCTTTTCATATTATATTATTCCTTATAAATTCATTAATTTCAAAAAAAATTCAAATTGATGTCAAGTGTGATTTCCTTAATGGATATTTTTAAAAATATGTTTTATTGAACAACCATATCTTTTTGAAAAAGAACCCTCCTGAGTATGTTTTTCAAAATACCATAGCATTATATGGACTTAAACCAGCCCCTAACGTCATGAATGATTGATTAACATGATTTATGTTACAAAAAAATTATATTATGTGAATTACAGGCCCTAATCTATTTATAAATAAAGATAATATTTTTTTAATTGTTTAAATCTATGTTAATGAAATTATATTTAGATAAACTCAACAGTCATTAATAGTTTCTATTGCAAATATTAATAAATCTGAGCTTGAAATGAGTATTACGGGTTAGTTAAAATTATTCTTGGTTTTCATATTTCTAAAAAACCATAAGGATATTATATATCTCAACACAACTATATCATATATCTTCTTAAAAAGTATGAATGTGACAACACTAAAATATTTAGTACTCTAATAGGAACCTCATATGCAGATTATAGTGATGTAGCTGAACAACCAACTGATTAATAAATTTTTTGAGGTATGACATTACGTCTACTTTATATAATAGCCAGTCCTCCAAAAATAATCTTTTCTATTTTCTTATTTGTAGTATATCATGATAATCCAAATTAACCCATAAAAAAGATGTTAAAATAATTTTTTGTTATTTAGAGGGAACAATGGATTTTGGTATTTTCTATTCTTCTTGAAATTATTTTTGAATTGAAATTTTTTCAGATGCTGACATTAGTGGTTTTAGAATGTATAGAAAAATTACATCTTGAACTAATCATTTCATTTGATATTACTTACATTCTGGTGCTTGAAAGAAGCAACACTTGGTATCACTATCCACTCTTGATGCCGAATTTTTGTAAGTAGGAATTTTTTTTGAACATGTGTTATAGATGTAACACACACTCCCTGACTATAGAATGATGTTTGGAAAAACTAAAATACTTCTTGAAAACACAAATGAAATTTTCCGTATTAAAAACACTACATATCACTATTTTTAAAACACATAGATATTAGACATCACTTTCTTAGGGATCCTATACAAAAAGTATATATCATTTTACAATTTATTGGAACATACGAAAAAATTGAAAATATATTTACAAAACCATTACCATCTGATATAACTGAATATATTAAATGGAATATTAGAATGATCACTTTAAAGTAATCATTAATAGATACTTCTTATTTAAACCATCTTCTTACATTATGTTACTCCTTTTTGAATAGGGAATATATATGTTTGATGTTTTATATAATCTTTATTATCAAATTTGATTATTTTAAATTTTTTCATACATAAAATTGATCATATTATAAATTTTTTATACTACTAATTTTTTGTATTCAATAATTTTCATAGTAAATATTTCTGGTAGTCAAATTTTTTCATATTCAGAAATTTTTTTTGCACAAAATTTTTCATATTCAAATTGTTTCATAGTAACTTTTTTTGGGTATTCCAATTTATTTTTCTCAAACTAAAAATATTTCCTATTTAAAATTATTGATAAAAATAATTTCTTTTTAAGAGATAATAATTACTAAAAAATAATCTTTAATTGAAATTATAAATGGTCAAATTTCATACCATACACTTTTATAATTATATTAAAATTATTTAGATTTCATTTATTTTAAAAATATTTGTATGATTCATTTTGAATACGATAAATGCAATTAACTTTTTTTTCAAACAACAATAGATCCTTTTTAATTATTAGTTAATTTTGACAAAATAGAAGCCATAATCTTTGAATGGTCACATTCTGGTACCTATATAATGGGACCCCACCCTATCCAAAATCATTTTTTAATCCTTTGTAATAATGATTTTTATCCCTTGAAAGAGTCAAGTCTAAAATTTTTCTTTCTTTGAAAAAGTTTTTCATCTCATGTTAGACTCAATAGTTGATTATCCCTTATTTATGGTTCGTAAATAATTTTCAACCATGAATATCTTAAGATAATGGTTAGTCAAGTAAAGTTCTTATGATAAGTATGATTCATTATTAAAATGGATCATTAGATAATAAGGGTGGTAATCAAATTGTTTAGAAAATCCTCAAATAGATCAAGATTCTATCAATGTTGATAATGTAATATAGTTTTATTGTTCGAAAAAAATCTATATGGAATAAAAGATTTTTTTTATATTTATAGAATATATTTTATAACGTCTTCTAATAAATCCAATCATTTCTTTTGTGTAATGACAGAAGGTGACACTATTTTTACATCTTATAAGCTGCCAAAAAAAGGTGACCTTAAAGAGAAGTAGATCTGAGGAAGCAATCATTGAAATTCATGTGAAAAAAAATAAAAATTTATCATCTCCCTTCTAAAAATTTTCATGTATCCCTTTGGATGTGACGGTTTTTGATTATAATAAATGGTGACAGTGAAACCTTAAATTTTTCATATGGTTTTATTTTATTATGTGGTAAATATGAGGAAGTGGAATTTGATTTGATATATCTTTTTAACCGTCAAAAATTTAAAATCTGGAGCCATCAAATCCGAATTTCATATGTTTACTGGAATCATTATTACATTTATTTATATAAGTATGTAGTTTTTCAATGTCACTATCAAATAAATTATAATGAAAATGAAAATTTCCATTATCATTGATGATATAATCAAAAATCTGAAGTTTCAATTTGATTTAGAGTCATTTTTTGAAAGATACTAAAGTTGAACCTACAAAGGATGACAATTAGAATGTTTTAAAAGATACCATGCCGATTGTTTCAAAAGAACAAATAAAAGACAATTATATTTCTTTAATTAAGATAAAAAAACATAGCAATGTTTCAAAGTAAGTATCCACTGTGTAGAGAAGAATTAAAGGTGAAAGAAAATAGGGGGACCTTCAATTTGTTCTAGACCCATCTGAGGGACAAGATGAAACAATTCATACTGAATAACATTTTACTGAATAAGAAGAGAATATAAAGATAAAAAATATAAATTATAATATTTTTGATATTGATTAGTTGTTAAAAAATGATAAAAATTCATGTGTAGGAACATTAATTAGAGAACCTATTTGAGAAGGAATGATCACTCCCTCAATATAAGACAAGGGAAAATAAAAGAAAACAGTTGGTAATGAATTAGTGACACTTAAATATAGTCAAAAAAAATGGAAGAAAAAGAAAATTGAAAAATGAGTCAAATAGATAAATCTGTCGATGAAGAGGAATAAAGAGAAGAGGGAAGTTAAGAAGATGAGTAAGAAAGTGATGAATAAGGTGATGAAGAATAAGAAAAGGAGGAATATGTGAATGAGAAGGATGTTATTCAGAGACAATCATATCACTCTAATAATTTACCTGTGATATATTTAGATGAAACTTATTGTAAATTAGAATCTCTAGAAGTTGGGTTGTCAATGAAAGGTACTCAGAGAGTATAGTATAATAAATTAATTCATATTTATAACAAAGAATGAAAACTAAGAAGAATGAAAATCATAATCATTCATTATAAGGCATGGATGGGGAAACACATTATGGAGAACTTCCAGATTTTTTGGAAGATTCAAACTAAGATATTATAATTTTAGTCAAATGAGGTCATTATATTGATCAATAATTAAAAATATTGGAAATAATATTCCATATTTCCCATGTATAGAAGGAAAAATGGATATGGTTTCTAAAAACTAAAATAATAGACCTATATTAATCAATGTTTTTTAATGGATAGATTGATGAATATTGAAGTATATTTCCAAGGTTTTGAAGAAATTGCTCATAGACAGAAGAAGGATTACAACAAAGTTACAAACTAATATTCCAATGCTTATTAACATATAAAAATTCATGAAGATATAAATGAATACATAAAGAATATTATATAATAATTCTTCACTTCTATTAATAAATTAGCATGTGACACTACCAAATATTTAAATTTTCTACAAAATTTAAAATCCTAAAAAAACACAGCCAGGTGAAATAAAAGAATTAAATGGAAAGATGAAATACATATCATGAGAAATTATAAGGCTAATGAATTATAAGGATGAAATAATTTATTTTAAGAACTAAATTTTATTACTGAATGATAAAATTGAAGTGTTTGAAAATACCAACATGGCTCAAGAAGAGACAGTTGAACTTCATGAAGAAAAAATTCATACTCTAGATTAGAAAATACTAGATTAGGAAGAAAATATTCTTACTCTTGAGGAAAATATTTTCTCAAAGGACGAACTGAATCATACTCAATATCAGTTGTTTTAAAACATTAAAAGAACCATAAAACCAACCAATATTGTCTTAAAAAGATAAAAGAGTTTAGAAAATAATTCAAGAAGATGATTTTTTTTAATTTCATTTATATGTAACTACTTTTTTAACTCTTGATGTATTATTTGGAAACCTCAATGAAAGAATTTTTCTTCAATATTTAGTTTCAATGAATGTATTCTAATTCACTTGGCTAAATATTAATTTATTTCATTTTAGATGATTAAGAACTTCATTTTTAGTATATTTTGTTTCTTTATCCCCTTTTCAGGTGCCTTAAATACTATTCACATTATTTTTGAAAATCACAAAGGGGGAGAAAACAATATATAATAAGGAATAATGATATTGTAAGGGGATATTTTTTAAGATAATATGATCCTTAGGGGAATTTTTATCTGAAGGGGGAGTCAACCATTTGTATCATTATATTTAGATTTGTTATAAACTCAATGTTAGATAAGTATTATTGATTACCTCTGAATATGAATGTTTTGTCAAAGATTCTTGGACATCAGTTTTTAAAGATATATTATATTTAACATCTGTAGTTTTTTATTCCAAAAAAGAGGGATATTTTTAAGTAAAAGGTCCCTTTTTTACTTTTCCATTCCTTTTGTTTTAAAAATCACAAGTTCTTTATTAAATAATAAATTCCGAATTATTTCATGTTTGATGAATTATCATAATGTTCTTATAAGAAAATATATTTCATTTTATAATACTAACATTATGTCTTTTGACATACAAAAATAATTATTTGATCATTATAATTTTCAAAATGAGTATGGATATGATATATGTCATAGTCATGAAAACCATCATTGTGAAAAACCTCCATGATTATCATACTCAGCATTGGATATGATTCAAATCCTATGCTTCATTTTAAAATCAATAAATCCGCCTTGTATTTCATACTAATATGATTTTATTAATCAGATGATATTAATATAAATCATACTAAAACAAATAACCACCATCATCAAACACATTTAAATCAACTTTTAATACAAATAAAACTTATTCATAATGTTAGGAAATATTTTAAATCAAATCGATGTCACTGTTTATGTGTTAATCATAATTATTTTGTACTTTCATTTTGGAAATGACTGTTAGAGTTCGAGGTGTCTATTTCCTCTCTAAAAATACAGATAAAATCTGACCATTAGACATCAAGACGACTATTGAGATGAACACCTATAAATACCGAGTCATTTGAACTCATGACAAGAGACGTGAGACACTACAGATGACAGAGAGAGTGGGCGAGATATTTTTGGAATTTACTACAATAGGAGAACTCTAATTTTTACACAAGTGAACTAATTATTCATTGTACTTGTAATATTAGAGTTCATACTTTCATTATGTGACACTGATTTTTGTGATTATGATTGAGGAATTATGAGGATATGAATATAGAAGATCTTATCACCTTTTTGATTGAGGTCTGTCGAGGATAAGTAGATTGACCAGTGTTGATCATCGTATGAAGGGGTTACCGTGGTGTCAATAAGACAATCTTTCTTGAATATATATATAAATGGACCTCTATACAAGTTTGTTGGATATCCATCAAAATGGGATTAAATAATTCAATATTATATTATTTGTATTTTCACTTTTTCATCTATTATAATAGAAAATGAATATTTTTAAAAATTCATTTTTCTATTTGTATAGAACTCATTATAATTGATTTTATTATGATAATTTTTTATTACATCGGGAATACGATTTTTGTGACTATGATAAAATCATTTACTATGATTATGATTCTACATGATTTATGAAATAATAACCATTTATTAATTTGATTAATTGAAAACACTTTTATTATGATACTTTTATACTCATATATATATCATTTCTGTATGTGAATATGATTATACCATAATTAAATTAATACGATTCAATTCTCTAGAATCAAATGTATAGATTACATATCAGAATTATCTTGATTATGATATTATTTTCATCAAAATTCTAGGACCAGTCTGATTATATTTTGAAAATTGATGAGGTGTTGTTAATATGATTTTCTTAATTCTATTAAACAGGGTTTCTTTTAAGAATAAAAAATAATGATTTTAAACTTAAAATTCACCCATTTAGTATTTATCCATCTATATATACATTAAAAACAAACATAATAAACATTTACATAATGTATTAAAATGATTCATGATATAAATATATCTAAATAAATGATTGGACCATTTTTTCCAAATCCAATGAAGGTGTTTTAATTGAATTGAAGATAAATAGGAACAACTACTGTTACCAAGTTAATAAAAGAAAGATTTCAAATATATACATATTACACAAAACATTCCAATAAATAACCAATTTAATATTAAAATGAAATAAAACAACTCCTAATAATGAAAATTTCTTCTAGTAATGTGAATTTCCCATTCCAAAAAATTACACTTTGACATGTACACAAACAACTAATATAAGAGATACATTCCCAAAACACTTATTAGTGCTCAACAAAATAATCATCCTCTATCCCCAATAAAATAAAAATATTTTTAAGAAACACCATTATAAATAGATCATGATGGTGTCCTAACTCTCAAATAATAATATATTTTAACTTTATTTGTTAATTTGTAATTACAGAGGGAATTATAGTTATCTTAAATGGCCTGTCATGACCTTGAAATCAATTATTATAAATATCATCACCATTTTACTTTATTTGGTGGTGTCCTATCCATATGTTTGTCTCAAAAAACTAAATATACACTTCTTTGGTTGAATAATTCATATATCATATATTAGGGGTTCTAATTAATTAATATCATTGGATTGAAATTCCTATAATCAATACAGAACCATAAATTTACATTTTAACTCTAAAAAAATAATTCTGAGACACCCTTAAATGATTAAATATGGAAAATTAAATACTCTATAATACATAATTAATCTAAAAACCTAACACTTAATTATTAATATAAAATATTTGATAAACAATGATTTCTATAATAGATGCAATCAAATATAACTATATATAAAACTTTATCTATTACCAAAGATGTAAACTAGTCACATAATCATAGAATAAATCAATAAAACCTTTTTTCACTCACATAAATTCCATTACTTTTTATTTAGATTCATAATTCAGAAAACAAGAACGTTTATATGTAATAAATCGAGCTTTATTAAACTCGAACCCATTTTATTGATATATTTCTCTATTAAATAACATACGATCAAACTATATATTGAAATAAGTCAATATCCTTCAAAAAATATTAATATGGGATTGTATATAATGGAATAAATGAATACAAGGTTTAACATTGATAGATTAATGTGATACAATAATAGACACCACTTCAAATGGTAATTTCTTATCATCGTCGCACACCAATGAATCACCTCAACAAAACTTTTTTATTCCAACCTTAGAGTAGATAACATAAAATGTTGATAAAGACTCTCTATAAGAATGCAAAATCCTCCAACAATACAATTCTAAAAAAACAAATGAAATTCACTAATGTTAAATAATATAGATTTTATAGTTGTAATAATATTACATGTACCTCTAACCATCTCTTGTCCTCATAACATGTCATGTTGAACATCATGGAGTTTTCCATGAAAAAATCTTCCATCATGTTGTCATGCCCATCAAAATACAACCCTTATCGAATTAGTGGATGCTCTACATTTAGTATGATGAAACATAATATTTTCACTACTAATACCACTACTCACAAGTGGTTCATTATGTTTTTGATGCAATTTTAGTAGAAATGGTAATTGAATATATTATCGTTAATTAGGCGGCCCGTCCAACATAAAAATTTTCATTGGTCTATATTTAAAAAATTGCTATAATAAAAACACGATCTAGTGATGCCTACTACCACCCTCTAAATGATATAGTATATTCTTGTTAAAACCAATGTATTGTGAACTAAATGATCTCATAAACCACTAACATGGTTTCTTTATCTAGTTAATCGACTTATTTAGGAATGAAGATGCTTGTCCACGAATGTAATATTACACCATGCCCTATAATTATCCATCACATATAATAGTATTCCTGGTCATAGTCCATTAGATAGACATAGTTTTTCACAAAACCAAAACAAACATCCTTATATTTGAGGGAAAAACTCTTTTCTAGATATCTTCTCACAATACCCTCTCAAAATGGAATAAAACCACTCATTATCTACAAAAAATAGTAAAAATATTTTTAAGAACTCATAAAAATTTCATTATAATCTCAAACACAAGAACTGACTTATTAGAATTATAATATTTAATGTTTTCAATTTCTTCAAAGAGTATTCATCTAGAAAGTATCTTAAAATAGATCACCATTCATACTCCACATTATCATAGAAAACATTATTACTTCTAAGTAATAACATACACCACTAGAATGTTACTCTACCAAATATCATTATCCCAACAGAATCTAGTTCTCCTCCATAGCCTAAATTAGTTCAATAGATATATCTACTTTATATAATTAGAATTACATATCTGTTTTTAGAAAATATTCCATATTAATTATTAATTTCTTCCATTTAAACTCAAATATGTTAACTGTTGATGCCCCCCCACATATCAGCTCCAACCTATTATAAATAAAAATGAGTTGTTTGGGAACCCTTTATACTGATACTTCATTATTTTATATATATAAATTACATATCTAAAAATAAATAAGTATATTATCTTATGAATAGCGTGATTGATTTTCTTTACGCTATCTTTGATCAATCCAAAGAATCGATGCATGACAAAAAAACTCATCATGTACTAAAAACATTGGATGTAACGACCAAAAACTATATCAATACACTTCATATAGTAAAATATTAATCTATTAACAATCTACAAGAAATTATAGTTAATTACTGAAATCATTGCGTCCCTTTGACCCTAATTAATATTTCCCAAGAATAATTGAAAAACTAGGATTAGGTGATATCGCGTCCTTATCAACCCTTTAATACTTACATGGGACTATTCTAAAGCCATTTTTAATCTATAATCTTATTAATTTTGATCACAATCCACCCTTCCATGGACTCATCATGAGATTGTAATGAGATTGAGACAAACCCTCCAACAAACCCTTTAATAGGTAATGGAGTGGTGATTGACACCAGGAGTTGTGTAGATGAAAAAATGAGAGACATTACATTTTTTATAAAAAAACAACTACCATAATAAGATATTAATCCATATCTAACAATTTAAATAAACACATGAATGAGAATGTCATATTCACAATGCTATACATTTAAATAAATAATAATAAAAAATCTAAAAATAAGAAAAGAATAGGAATCTTTTCCCACTAATAGTTAAATAATTTTTTCATGAATTAACATCACCTCACACTACCTTCAACTTAATATTGTATGTCTAGAAAATAAAAAATAATAGTTGGGTCAGTATAAAAGTATACCAAGTTGGTTCCTCCTCCTGCATCTCAAGTGCTAACTAAATAGTCATAATGATGCATCAATTAATGACACACACAAATACTTGTATGTATATATATATATGTGTGTGTGTGTGAATATATAAACATATATATTTATGTTCATTCATGGATTCATGCATGTGTATTTATATATATTTATTTATTATTTTATGCATAGAAAACCAGAGAAACATTTACATAATGGAAATTTAAATAGTATACCACCCACATTTTCTATCCCTATAATATATCACCACCCTCTACATTATCATCCAAATCCCATCAACCACATCACTACAACCACATTCCACCATTTACATCTCTTTAACTATGACATTTTATACACCTTTTCTCGTATACATATATATTGATAAATTTTATATAAAAAACCATCCATTGCTGAAACTATATTACCAACAAAGATATTCCAAAAATATTAAAATTAAACAGTAATAAATTTATTTTTGTGTAATAATGATAATAATTACAACCATTTCTGTGTTCGGAACATGACATCCATCAAAAACCAATACACCCACATAAAATTTAATAATTTTAAAAAACCCTCTAAAACCTTTCCAAATTAGTATTAATCCATGAATTATAATCATATTTAATATCATAGACAAAAATACTATATAAATCGATCCTATGATCAAACAACAATTTCATTTCAATATAAGACCACATTTAAAATCACATCAATTATTATTAATAATTTATTCAAAGCAAAAATATATATTTTTAGGATTTATATTTACATCACTACCAAATTATGATTTTCATTTATCAAATCCCATTTCATTTATTTTAATATCCACAATATGTCATAAAATGTACCTCATCCATATAATAGTTTAACCTTAATTTTCCGACCAATATCCCTTCACCACATATCAACATAAAACCATTTATATTTAGGATTTCATAAAATAATTATATAATAAAAATTAAACTTTTTTATATTTTACTTAATAAAATAAGGAATTCATGTTTCACACAACATATCTTTATAGTTAAATCACAATTAGAGTATTAAAAATTTAAAATAACCATTTTCAAAAATAATAATAACCTATTTTCAAACTTTCATCTTATTATTTAGTCGATATGATTAGAGAAATTTACTCATAATCACTTATGTTATATTATAAATAATAACTTAACATGGTAGATATTTTTTTAAAATACTATACTTTTAAAAAAATTGAACCCCTTGATAATGAATTATCCAAGAGACCATATATTTATTCCCCAATCTGGTTAATATAACCTTCAAAAAATTATATTACATAAATAAATTCATAAATTGATTTGTAATAATATCATAAATACTTCCCAGATTTCCCTAAGCTCTATCAAAAGGGTCTTAGATAAGTCATGATGGTTAAATAGAGGTTTTCGGTACTTTCCTAAAAATTTTCAATAATTAAAAAAATAATGGGTATTTTTATATACAATATTTTGTTATCGTTAAATAATTAAATATTAAAAAACAATTATTTTTAAAAAATTATCTTTTAAAAAATTCATAATCTAGTAAAAAATAAATTAAGTTAGAATTTAATTTTTTCTTTATTTGTTATTAATGACCACAATTTACCCATATATATTTCTCAAATCCAAGACATGAAAACAAAAATTGATTCTCATTCCATATTTGATAGTATCAATTAATTATGAATAAAATTCATTTTATAATATTTCATAAAATATAATATGATGTGTTTTCATCGCTTTTTAAACTAGTAACCACATGAATCTTTAACCCAAATAAAGATATATTCTTTTCTATTTTTCTTATGTTCCATAATATTTATAATTTTTTTAATTAATATTTTCCTAATCTATACTAACCAGTATTTTCATTATTATTAATCTCTACTAAATAGAGAAAAATTTACTTATACTATTTTACCTTCAGCATAACTAGGATACATAAAATTATAACCAAAACATTAATTTTTAAAAATCTTATTGTTTTTATATTTAAAAAATAAAATAAAATATTATTGTTTATTTTCATAAAATACTAAAATTCATAAAGTAAATATTTTTTACAATATCCATACCTTTAGTAGCTGGCTTGATCACTTTAATAAACCAACTTAAACCGCTGATAAACTTAGGGTTTCACATGGGTGGTCCAATGAACACATAAGTGGCATAATTCTATGAATTATTCACCCTAATGGTTTTTTAACTTTAATTATTGTATTTGTTAAGATAATTTTCCTTAATTATTGAATCAATTTAACGAATTATTTTACTTTAGGAAATAATCCATTGTTTAGTTTTTTTAAAAAAATATAAAAATTTATTTATCAACATGGGACTAAATATATCATGAACTATATAATAATGTCATTAGAACATACAGAAAACCAATTTAAAATTTATATGTCATTATAAAATGGAACATTCATGATTTAATATATTATGGGATAAATTGTTATTAATTTCTATAAAATAAACATAATTATTTAAACAACATATTTATATTCCATACCATGGATTATTAATTTGACATTCCATGTATTATATACGTTTAAATTAAATTACTCGAAAACAATGATTTATAATTTTATAATTTCAAGCTAAAATATTATTATATAGTTATATATATATTAGGGATAAAAATTTTTGTATGATAATGATCTTTCTCAAGTAATATGTATGGATATTAATGTTTCTTGTCATACCATCACTAGTTTCAGATATTTTCAATATATAAACTTTTCAAATATATGTATATATATATTATTTTTATCTTATTAGTTGAATCATTTTTATCGATGAGTTTAATTCCACTTCAGTTAATGTGTTTTGTGTACCATTTTCATTTCATTTATTTTATCATTTTTAATATCATAGTCATGTTTTTTCAATGGATATTAAAAATTAAATCATGATTTATAAAAGCGGTAAAATTGATATATTATTAATATAATTTTTATTAATTTTCCTGATATATATAATTTAGAAAATTAGAAACATGAATAGATATATATACCAACATCAGATGCAATAATTATCTATATATAAGAATCATAAGATAAAAATGGATTTCAAAACAATTTTTTATAAAATATTTATAGTGACCCATAATTTTAATGCATAAATATTTCGTCTTATTATATTCAAATTCACTGAATAAATTTTTTTGCAATCTAGAACCATAAAGGATTACTATATTTTGATACTAAATACATAAAAAACATATTTTCTTACATTATATATCATCTCCCATGATTTTGTTATCACTTTATACCCTTCTTTACATACCCTAATTAAAACCATTTTCACAACCTTGGGAAATGAAACATAAGAATAAGTGATCTCAGATTCTCAATAAAGGTAAACATGGGTGATATCAATTGGGGTTCATAACCAATAATTAGATAAAGTGAAGTTTATTAGCTCATTATCATAAATTTAAAAAATCAAAACCAATAAATATTAGATCAAATCTTGATTATTGGCATAAAAACATCCATTAAAATACATGAATCATAAGATTGAGAAAAAATAAAAAAATCAATCATGAACCATAATTTGTGATAAAATAATTACATAAATGTGTGTAACCATAATAGAAAGTGAAACCATTTCATATTTCAAGGTTAAAAACCAAGACAATAAAATCAAATTAGTACTGAAATCAATACCTATTTCCAATATCATAATAGATACATCATCATCACTCTTTTCCTGCAGTAGATCATGCATCCCAAAATATTTCCCATAGTGTATTAATAACATAAACTGACTTCCCCTAACTATGTCATGATATATAAAACATTACCCAATTAATTATAGGGATATATAATTTTGGGACCACCTATCACTAATTTAAAACAATATATATTTGTGACAACATATCATAAAATATTCATCATATTCTGATATCAAAACCTGTAAAATGGAAATGAGTTTCATAGAACTAACTTCAAAATAATCATGAACCATAAAAATAAATAATAAGGATAGTATCATTGTATAATATCTAAATAAAATAATAATTATCATATATAATTTTATCATATCTAAAAAATCTATTAAAAGAGTAATGGAATACTTAATGAGAAAAATAACCATTTCATTTTTAAAATAAACATTAAAAAATAAACATTTATAAAATTTTATGGAAATATTTCCATAGAATATAATCTTGTAAAATTATAATGTAATATTCAATCATTGGGTTATCAGAGAAGATTTAAATTATGTTCATCAAATATATTTCAAAATAATATTCCTGTAACATTTTCGGTAAAAGATATAAAAACGCAGTTCAGATAATGACATGTAGATTCTTTTAAAATAATTTTGAAAAAAATAAATCATGGAAAAATGAATTTGAAAAATATTTAGTTAATATTAAAAAATTAATTAAAACATTTTTAGAAAACCTAGATATGTAATAAAATGTATTTTTAACTTAAGGGAGAAAAAAGTCATCCTTCCTTAAAAACACATTATTTTGGTATATTGAGTACCTAAACAGAAAAAATTTAATATAAAAACATATTATCTATAAATGAAAAGAGTAGGATAAAATTAATGAGATTTTTTATAGGTAGATTATGAAATTTCACCACCTTAAACCTAATCATAAACAACCTCGATAAAGATTGACTTAGTTGCATGAAATCCTGGCCACATTACTAATATTGAAAAAAAATCTCATGAAAGAGATAAACTATATGGATAATTAAATACCATAAAAATTAATGATAATGATCATTAAATTCGTTATTGGTAGTATATACATCACAAAATGGAACAATTAGTTAATATTTCTTAAGTCTCATAGAAATAAAAGTGAGATAAGAAACTCATACTTCAACATCAAATATCATCAAATGTTATCTAAAACTGTGGATAATAAATTTAATTTTAATATAATTCCCTATAAAAATCATTCACATACATATAAAATAAAATATGATGTAATTATAATATTTTAATACTAATTTATTAATAATTTCATTTCAATGTCATTATATTTGTGTGTTAATTGTTTTTATGAAAATTTAATTTTGGTGGTTCCTGTAATTGTATATTGTTATTGGTAAAATTATATGCAGAATTTTAATAATGGAATAGATATAAAATTTAATCATAATATATATATATATATATATATATATATATCCATAATTGATAGAGATAGAAAAATGGATTACACCACTCTGGGAGACGGTAGGCCATACATACAAATTAACATTATTTTCAATTTTTGATGGATGGAAAGAAAGAATGGTAAATAATAATTAACCACCTAAGAATAATTTTTATATAATATATATAATATATATTTATTAATTCATTATTTATTAACATCACTGTAATGTTGAAATGAAAATGGAATCACATCCCTTCCTTGAGTTTGTATTCAACATGTACACTTGAGTGACCTTATCAATTTGCAATAGATGGGAATAAAAGAAGGTATATAAAAAATTATAATTATAAATTCAAATTAATATTATAAATATAACATATAAATTTATAACACATCATATTATCAATACGTGAAATATGGTGATGTAAAATAAATTTTATCGCAATATGCATGTGGTAGTCCACAAATATGGATTAACGTTATATTGACATCAAATTTAATGGAAAAAATGGGTAATAATTGTTAGTAAATAATAATAATTAAATTTAATTATATTTAGGACACACATATATTTTATTTCAGGATTAAAATCATAAATTAAGATGATTTATAAGTTGAAACTAATTGAAAGTGGTCGGGTAGAATGTTTACCTCTTCCTTAGAAGGCCTCCTTTAGATCCCACATTAAGAAACCTGATAATGTGGTTTTAAGAATAAAAATACATATAAATTGTGGATATGAAAGTATAGAATGTTATTGGTGGTTTTTTAAAGATTGTAAGTTCAATTATGTGTCGAAAAAAGGGAGAAGTGGTGACATTTTATTAGCAAGGGTAGGGGAACTCTTGAACTTACTTGATTTATTAAATTAATATAAATGATTTTTCAAGAAAAATGCATCCAAATTGAAAATATTGGAATTCAATATTACTAAAACATTAAATAAGCTTATAAAATAATATTTTAACTATGTTTGGTTATGCTTTTACCCATATCTCTTAGTTTTATCTGATGTTATTCCTTTTAAAAATTACCCCGAAAGAAAGGTTTTTTTCACTCTTTTGAGGTATATAAAGATACTATAAAATATAAAGAGAAAATAAATTCACCATGGTTTCTATTTTTGACAATATAAAATTATATAGGATGAATATAAGATTTCAATGATTTTTAAATTATGTACTAAAACAAAAATTATTATAACATTTCATAAATATTTTTTAGAAATACATTAAATATTATAATAAAATTGTTGTTAAAATCATATAAATTTTTTTGAAAATGTTATTAATTATAATATATGGAAGATATTATCTTAATATAATAATCCATTCAATTTTTTATAGTATTATATAACATTTCCAACCATATCATTTGGTTAAACCACCCTGTTAAAAAAAATTATCCTTTACTATGGTAATTCCTTTTCTAATATTAAAGGGATATAATTTTAGTTATAAGGATAAAATTGGTTCATAAATTGACATGGGATGGTATTTTAAACTAGTTATCATCATACATGGCATATTTCAAGATTTTTATTACTTATAATTATTTACGAAAATATTAATTAACATAAAACACTATTACTATCATTTTAAAAACAATTCTCTTCATTTGAAGTTTTAGAAACATTATATCAATTTAATTGAAATATAAACCATAAAAAAATTGAAAATACATTTTACATATCTTAATAATTCATGCGAAACTTTATGTTTACCAAAAAAATTCTTACATCATTTAATGAAACATTTGAATGATTTTTTACTACTTTAAGAAGGATATGAGTTTATGATCATAACTTATAACGTTCATACCCAATAAACCATAGACTAATATATTTATTCATGGAATAAAACATTAGCATTTATAAATACATTAATTATAAGAGTGAAAAAATATCATCAATCAACCAGGAACTATATGATTAGATCATAGTCATTTCATAAAATTGTGGCACAAGAATATGAATAAAAACCATTTAATATGGCAGGAATAACTAATGATACCATAAAATCATAGTAGATCATAAATCAACATATTTTTTCCAAAATCATAAATTCAGATATTTTAAATTATTTACCGAAGTGGCTTAGGAATCCCTACATATTTCACCTTGTAGATAAAGTAAATTGACTTTTGTACCAAAATTACCACATCATATTTAAATTTTTACACATTATATTAGAGGGATATATAATTTTAGACCAACATATTAAATAATAAAAAACATACATATATGTGAAAATGAGCATTAAACATTATTTATATCCTCATAATATAACACGTGGAATGTAAATGATTTTGATAAAAATGACATCATGACAATCATAAACCATGGAGAGAATCAATAAAGATGGTATCTATAGTTCCCCATATAATAATGACCACTATGGGGTGGGGGTGTGTCAGTGGTTTACTTTAATGAATTCATTAATATTGAATTATGCCTTTTCAACTTGTAAAGGTTATTGATCCACTAAATTAAAATTCTTAGTCTCCCATCATATGAATAAATGATAAGAGAGATTATAAAACGCCATATTTACAAGGATGATTATAAAGAAATAATCATTGAAAATTTGGTTATAACTCTAAACATTGATTCTCCCCAATCATCTTTTTACCACTTATAATGGTTTAGGGAAAAACTTATTGTACACCCTAGTAACCGATCATCTAGTAAATCCTTATTATACCTAAAAACTATATGACTCTACTTTATTAGATTTTTACAACCCAAACCATATTCTCATTTTCTTGATTAGTTTTACCCCTATTCTCTATGATCTTCTATGACTAATTACACCACCAATAATATTCTCTTTTTTCTCATTACTAATCTAATATAGGAAGACTTTTTGATCGTCCTCAATTATATTTATGTATCACACTTTCTCATGTACATTTTAATAACCATTAAATATTTCTAATAATTAACATATAGTTAAGATCACCTATGGAAGATCTGTTTCTATAGTTGAAAAATTCATGGGTAATTCTTCCTTCATTATGATGATATTCTTGAGACACTCGATATCTGTAAGAAATTTAAACAATATATTATATATTATATTTGTAATATAGGAATTGATAATTAAAATTTATTATATTCTCTTATTTAAAACCTATAATATATTTTATCTCTCATTATTATTTTATATGCATCTGAAGTTATTTATTCAATTTAATAAAAATTCAAGGTGATTCACACAAGATCATGTGCCCGAGATCATGTGTAAATTACTCTTCATGTATTTATGCTCATGAAAAATACCCACTCCCTCAGTTCTATTTTCTTATTAAAAAGAGTTCTTATAGAGGACTTCAAATTAATGAAACAACTAATAGTATTATGAAACATATTATTTACAAAAGTAATGATAAAAATGAATAGGTTATCATCTTAAAAAACATATTATAAACAATTACTAAAGGTTCTTCACATGAAAGATCCTGGAATATCCTGGAGTCATATCAGGTGTGTTTTTAGGTGCATTATGATGATTTTATGTACCTTTAACATGGTGTAGCGGCTTGTGTTCTTTTGGATGTTTTTTAAGGAAAACTAATGGAATGTGTGTTATGCATGGTTTTCACATGGTTTGACTAACTGTACGACCAAACCATGCCAAGTATGAAAAACTAGACAAAGGATTCCACAATGTTTGTGCATAGTTTGAAAAAATGTGCGGAAAACCATGACAACCATGAAAACCGGTATAGGGAGGTCCGCATTGTTGGGGAACAATTTTCCAAACCTTGCGCCTCAACCCAAGAAATCATGTGGACAATATTTAAATTTTGAAAATCATTTTTAAAGAAACCCAACCCCCTGGGACTCCCATATTTTGAACTTTTCACATGGTTGAAAAATATTAGGTGTTTCCAAAGCCTCATAGACATATTCCAAGGAGATCTAAACACTGTTATTCTAGATTAAATTCCTGGATTGAAGATTCTCTATCCTCCTTGTATGTGGATTTCATCTCGATGCTTCTTATGTTATTTCTCTTATCTATTCTAGGTCTTTTCATGGATGATATTCAAAGTTTCCATGGATTTAATCCAATGGGTTGAGATCTATATATAGTATTGTGTATATAGGTCTATATTGGAAATATCTTGATGACATTGATCTTAATTTTTGTTTTAGGGATTTAGTTCCGGAGCGTGATAGACAAAATTGTGCCGCTCTGATTTGGGGGATTTCCATTGGGCTAGTTTCTATCAATAAACCGAGGTAGGTGGTCTAAATCAAACTCTTATATTGATTATTTATGATATGTGTATGATTTGATTAATTTTATATATTCCAATAATAGTTAAATTTCAAAATTTGGATTAATTAGGTATACAGAATTGAATTGAGGTGCCTTGGTGATTTAATTGAAGATCGAATCACATAACAAATGATAGGTTGATTCACAAATAGATCTCATGGATATTTGATATTCTAATTGAGATATTTAATTAAATGTAAAAATATAATTAATTGTGAGAATTAATTATGTGCCATGATGTTGAAAAATGATAATTAATTGGGAAAATTAGTTATATGTCATGATGTTGATGAAAAATAATTAATTGTGAGAATTAATTATGGAATGTTGAGATTTGAAATGGATAATTAATTGTGGAAAATTAATTTTTTGATGAATAATGGGGTTTATTGATTAATTAATTGATGAATTAATTAATGGTTTATTTGCTTAGTTAATTGTTTAATTAACTACTGGCCTTTGAAATGATTAACTAAGCATTGGATTAGTAAATGACTACTGTGGGAAATTCATATGATTTAAGGAATAATTAAATGGTATAAATTTTGCGGTGTTAGGCATGGAATCCTAGAATGATTGTATGTTGGGACAAGGACACGGAGTTTCTCCCCAATAGTTATCAAAGCTTGATATTACGGGGTTCTGGGCATGACGACCTAGACAAAATAAAAATTGGAGTTCTAGGAATGACGACCTAAATTCATTGAGATTTGTGGTACTAGGCATGCATCCTACACCAAATGATTAATGATAATAATGAATGATTTTTCAAATAAGACTTGGGGTACTAATATTTAATACCTACACCAAATGAACGATAATAATGAATGATGATTAAAATGGGAAACATGGAATAAATTCTCATAATTTGATGATTAAATATTAAATGAAAATGTGATAACCAATTAAATTATGAATTGTATTTATTTCTTCAGAAATCTATATGGACAATATTTTGATTTGACTCTTTTTATACATCATTGGTGGTAGCCTATTGAGTTGTAATCACACCATATTTGGGCCGCTTGATCGACACCTGAGCATACATTGTTATTCCAGGACAGTATAATGGCATAGCCCTTAGATAGGTTATTTTTTGGGATAGGTGTGTGGAAGAGGGAACTAGATGTAGTTCGAGAACCCTTTTGGAGTCATTGCGCCTTTATTATGACTTCAATTGTAGAAACTTGGATCAAGAATTGTCATATCATGTTATGTTTTAGTTGATTATTGTATTTTTTGGTTTTGACTATCATATGTCATGGCATTGTTCTGGTTATTTATATGCTTCCATACATGGTTATTTTAATTTTCATCCACTGATGTTTTATACTAATGAAATAGGGTATAGTCTATCTATGACTAACTTACAAGACCCACACTTTATGTTGTAACCCTATGGATTATGGGGAGGAATTCTTGAGGGCATGTGGCCAACCAGCTCGGGGCACCGTTCAATGGAACCCAGGCTGGGATGTCAAAAAGTGGTATTAGAGGAGTTTTCTTTTCATTCTTTTTTTTTATATTTTTGGAAAGGTATACATGAGACTAGGAAGAATATAGGCATAGTAATGAGCTCATGTATTAGATTTTCAAACCCATGTATGGGGGAAAATCAGAGTACTCTGGGTGAGATTGATGGGATTGATGTTTGTTGTTACAGTTGTATATTAGTTATCCCCTGGTGACACACTTGTGGTGTGGTGTGATATTTGTTTTGAAAATTGTTGAATTTTTATTTGTGGCCTAAAGGGGAATGATAGTTGAGCTTCTTGGCATAATTCTTGGCACTCATGGTTGTTGTGACATGCATCATTCTAGGAAGTCATTGGAAAATGGATTATGAGTAAGTTGTTGAACATGAACTTTTTGCCTTGTTCTTAGAATGGAATAATGATGCAACAGGAGAATAAAAGGGTGTCTAATGAGAACAGTAATAGATAAAATTAGAATGATAAATTAATTAATTAATTTATTTATTTATTTGAAATAATGTGATTAATTAATATTTGAATTAATTAATGAGAATGAATATATCATTGTTTAGAAAGACCTGGGAGTTGGAGGGTTAAGGGTAGTGATAATACATTAGTGTTAACTGTGTGGTAAGAATAACGGGAAAACATGTGTTTAATATTATTTTATTAGTTTCTCCGTTTATTTAAATGTTATAAATTTATGATATGAAACCGAAGGTGTGATTTTGGCTTCATAGGAGTATTCCTGCACACTGCTTCTTGAGGGATAGACAGAGGGGTATGGCTTGGAATGAAATTCCAGACATGAGCTTAAGGCACCAATGGTTCAAGCTGAGGAATACGGGGAACATTTCCAAGAGAAAATTGCTAGTTTCATGAAATTCGTAGAGAGATACCCAAGGAGGGTTAAAAAAAGCATGTCTGAGTTAAGAAGGGAGTTTCAGCTACTAATCCCTCCTAATTTTACTGGAGAGGGTAGACCTGATAGAGTTGAATTTATGATTTAACCCAAAGAGACGATACTTGAATATTTGGAGACTCTAGCTGAGAGAAGAGTCATGTTGGATGCTTATATGCTACGTGTTTCTGGGAAGCACTGGTGGTACAGTCATGTATGATTTGGACAGACTGATAAATTGTTACGGAATGACTTTTTGGAGATGTTCTTGGAACACTTCTATCCAAACACACTGAGATGAGATACGACATTAGAATTTATTCATCTAACATAAGGAAGAATGTCTCTAATGGATTACAATGAACGTTTCACATATTTACAACATTTTACAATTTTTTTGGATGTAGATGTGGAATCTTTGGAAAAATGATTTTAAGATTGACTTAAGTATTAAATTAATTCCCAAGTAAATATCTTTAGCCCAAATAAATTTTCAGAAGTGGTTAATCTGACTCTCAATTCAGATGGGAACCAGAAGGAGGCATCTATTATTGGACAGGTAGCTAGATGATCCAGGCGTGGTCCATCTGAAAGCAGGATGCACAATCACGAGAGTCATAGTTTGGACAGGGGAAAGAAAGGTGGACAAACACGAGAAAAAGATAAACTAGATCATTTTCATGTGCTTTCTAGTCAGTGCAATTTGAAGGAACACTATCATACACATTTTCCTCGACCACGAGTAGAGTGTCAGTTTTATTGAAAGATGGGCCATCTACATAGGTTCTGCAGGAAGCAGCATTAGGCTGGTTCTGGTGGATAATCTCCTTAGATTCCAAGTGTTGTATGGGGGTCTTCAACACCATATAGGCCTGAAAGGTGGAGTTCTACTATAATAGGAGGTAGAGGAAGTGGGCATTGTGCTTCAAGGTATGAGTTCCTGTATCAGCATAATGGTGCTAATAAGGGGAGTTTGGAGACAATACAGGTAATATCGGAAAGAAAATTACATGAAGTACAACCTACACTTGTAGAGAACATGGTTGGGCCCTTGACAATGATAGGTACTATTCTAGTTGCTTCTACTTTAGCCAATGCCTTGTTTGATACTATTTCCTCTCATTCCTAAATATCTGCAAATCTTGTTAATGGTTTGAGCATGGAGGTGGAGCCCATAAGAGGGATGATGAATATCGATACACCATTGGGAACATGATCTAGAGATATTTGTTTATGGAAGGGATATTCTTTAGATATCCAAGTTTATTGTTTCCTTTTGTAAATATATATCCTTGATATAATAGGCTTTGATATGATTATGGGTACGGAATAAGTAGTCGCATATCGAGCCTACCGAGATTGTTACGACATGAGAGTGAACTTTGTATCTCCTGAGGTGAACAATATATCCTTCATAGTGAATGGGAAATCCATAGAGGCAGAGCTGGGACAATTACTCAGCAACATGGAGAGCTCACGACCGAGTATTCTAGTCTTTCGCTGGATGACGGGAGAGGTTTGAATGATGTTCTCCACCAATATTATAACTATTTCCAGATGGATTTCCTGATGACTTTTTAGGGTTTCCGCCAGAGATAGATGATTAATTCACTATTTATCATATTCCTGGGTCTGAGCCGGTATCTATTCCACCTTACAGAATGGCCCTAACTGATCTTCAAGTTCTCAAAACATATTTATAGGGGTTATAGGTTAAATAGTTTTTCCATCCATGTACATCACCTTAGAGATCAATTTTTTGTTTGCAAAGAAGGATGACATGAGTTTACGCTTGTGTTTCCACTACCAGAAGTTGAATATAATGATTTTAATGAATTTATATCCTCTTTTGCATATTGATGATGTGTTTGACTAGCTGGAGGGGGGGGGGGGGGTGTATTCTCAATGATCAATCTGAGATCAGGGCATAATCTGGTGAGAGTTCGGACTTCTGATATACAAATAATTACATTCAGAATTAGGTTTGGCCATTATGATTTTTTGTAATTCCGTTTGGATTAAGAAATTATCTAGAATTGTTTATGGACTTGATTAACAAGATATTTTATCCGTACATAGATTATTTTTTGGAGGTGTTTTTGTATGACATATTAGTGTACTGTAAGACTCATGATATTAATGACCAACATCTTAAAATATTCCTGAGTACACTAAGAGAGCATAAACTATATGACAAGATATTTAAATTTCAGTTTTGTAGTGACATTGTAAAATTATGGGGGCATATCATATCAGAAAAATGTATGGATGTGGACCTAGAGAATGTGTAGGCAGTGATTTTTTTGGATCATCCCAAGTGTGTTTCTGATATTCTATGCATTTTGGGATTAGATTGTTATTATCAGAGGTTTATCAAGGAATTTTCTTGAATAGAAGGACCACATACTAGTTTGACAAGGAAAGGGGTAAAGTTTCTTTTTATATAAGCATACAAGAAGGCTTTCCTTGAGTTAAATAAACACTTGACATCGACACCAATTTTGGTATTACTTGAGTCAGGTGAGGAGTAAATAGTGTATTGTGATGCTTCTAGGGTTGGACTCGTAGTTGTGTTGATGCAAGGTGATAGAGTGATTGCTTATAGGTCTTGACAATTGAGGCCACAAGAATGGAGTTACCCTACACATGAACTTGATTTGGAAATAGTGGTTTATGCTCTTAAATGTTGGAGACACTATCTTTTGGGTGAAAATTTTACAGTTTTTACGGATCAAAAAAGCTTGAAGTATATCCTTTCAAATCACGACATAAGTCTTCGGCTACGAGGATGGGTAAATTATATGCATTCCTTTAATTTTGAACAAGAATATACTCCTAAAAGGGGAATACTATGTTTGATTCATTGAAAAGAAAAAATCAGACTCAGCAGGTACACAAGTCGAGTATAGAGTGGAAGATAATGACTTGGTAGGTAGAAATGCATGTGGTAGTACAAGAGCGTCACGAAAAGATGAATTTGGATTCTGTATCAGTGGATCCTACACTCTTGAGACAGACTAGGGAATTGAATTATAAGGATCAGGAATTTTTATCCTTGAGAGAAAGCCTTGAAGGTGGGGAGACCCATTCAGACTGGAAAATAGATGAGTATGAGATCATCTTTTTGAAAAATCAAGTTGTTGTGCCTACGTGTATTCAAGAGGAACTCATGTTAAAATTTCATGCTTCACGGTGGGTGGTACATACAAGGGTGAAAAAAATGTACCGTGACCTTCTAGATAGTTTTGGTGGCTAGGAATAACAAATGAGATAGTAGTGTTTGTAACAAGTTGTTTCACCTATCAGTAGGTGAAAGCAGAGCATCAATGACCTGAAGGCCTATTGCATCTGTTACCTATTCTAGAATGGGAGTAGGATGACGTGACTATGGATTTCGTGGTAGGACATCCAAATTATATTTATAACAACGATGCTATCTGGTTCATGGTGGATTAACTAACGAAGTTAGAACACTTATTTTTTATCAGGGAAAACATTACAGTATAGATGTTTGGTGAACTGTATGCGAGAGACATAGTTCGTTTGCATGGTGTGCCATGGACTATAGTTTCAGATCAAAATTCCTTCTTTACTTCATGCTTTTGGAAGGTTTTACCGATGGCTCTTGGTATATAGGTTCTATTAATTATGGCCTTCCACCAACAGATATATGTGAAGTTGAATCATACCATACATGTGTTAAATGATATGATGTGAGAATGTGTGATTGCATTTGGTGGTTCTTGGAAGGATCACTTGGATTTTGTGGAGTTTTCCTATAGAAACAATTATCAGGAAACTATATTGATGGAACCATTTTATGAACATTATGGAAGAATTTGTAGATCATAACTATGTTGGTTAGAGGTGGGTGAGTAAGAGCTGTTGGGACCGAGTCTTGTTCGGGAGAAATCAGAGTAGGTGCAGTTGATTCAGAAATGTATGGCAACATCTTTAAGTAGGAAGAAGTCGTATGATGATAGATGGAGAAAAACACTAGAGTTTATAGAAGGTGGTCTTCTATTCCATTGGGTGTCTCCATGATTATGTCACAACAAGATACTGAGGTAGGGGGAGTTAGCGGTCGGGTTTGTGGGACCGCTTGAGGTGTTATGAAGAATGGTGCCAGTGGCCTACCGATATGCACTTCCATAAGAATTCAGTGCTATGAATGATTTTATCCATGTGTGAAAACTACAGATGTATCACCCCAACCCTTATCTTATGATTGAGGTGGAAGAGGTTGACCTCGATATTGATGCATCCTTGGAAGAGCATCTGATACGTGTGTTGGGTCGCAGGTACGAAGTGTTACGGAGAATGACCATACCATTAGTTCATGTGTAATGGAAACATGGAAATGTTCTAGAAGAAATATTGGAATAGTAATAAGGAATAAGGGCACAATGGCCCAAACTGTTTGGATCAGAAGCTTAGAGATGTTCGGGAGTCTAGCTCAAGGACGTGCTGTTACAAGGTGGGGAGATTATAAGATCCCAACATTTTCTGGAGTGATCTCGGGAGATTTTTCAGATACGTTTTGATTCATTCATGTGCCTCTAATTTGGAGTAGTGGATTGGGGTGAATTTGGGTGAATTTTTAAGGAAAAATAATGGACTGTTGGTTGTTCATGGTTTGTACATAGTTTGACAAATTGTGCGACCAAGCTGTGCCTAGCGTGCAAAACTGGACAGATGGGTCCACACAGTTGGTGCACGGTATGCCTAACCATCCACCTCAGCTCAGGAAACCATGATCTTGGGATTTTAATTCCTAAAATCTTTTTTAAAACCACATCATCCCCCCTGGGACTCCCATATTTCAACCTTGTATTAGGCTTGACATTGTTTTGGTATTTCCAAAGCCTATTGAATAGGTTCCAAGGTGATCTGAACTCCATTCTTCATGATTCAAAGCCTGAATTAAAGTTCTGATCTCATCCCAAAGAAAATTTTTCAAATAAAATGTAAATTTGTATTATTTTATTTTAAAAAACTTCTGAACCAAGGTATGTTTGGTTTCCCAACATCTATTTTTTTTGTTTTCAAGAAAACAAATGAATTACTAGAAACAAGAATATATGTTACATGGATAGTGGTTGTTGCAAACATATGTATGGTAATAAATACTTCTTTAAAAAGATTATTTAAATTAAACATAGAAGAGTTACTTTTAGAGAAAATGTTTAAGGAATGATTGTTTGTGTAGGTAAAATAGTTATTCATGGAAAATCAAAAAACATTAATAAATTATTTGTAAAATATATTAATACCAAACATATAATTATATGTCAATTATGTGATGATGGTTAGCATGTAAATTTTAGGATTGATAAAAGTGTAGTACAAAATTTCATTGATGATCTCTTTCATTATGCCCATTGATATGAGAATGTTTATAGACTAAACCTAGAAGACCTTAGGAGACAAGACATACCATGTCTTAGTGAAATAGAATATCAATCTTGGTTATTGAATAGAAGGTTATGACACTATAACCTTAGATTCTTAAGAAAATTGAATAAGAAAAGACTAGTTAAGGGTCTACTAGAACATAGATTTTATTTTTTAAAAGTTTGTGACTCTTCTCAATATAGAAAACTATATAAGTCGAGATTTAAATCCATTTTTTAATTCTAATCTATAGATACTTTATAGTTAGTTATGATCGATCTTTTTAGTCCTAAAAAAATAGAAGTATTGGAGTAATGTACAATGTATTTGTTTCTATAGATGATTACACTAGACATAAATGGGACTATTTTATAGCAAATAAAACTGAAATCCTATGTATGTTTAATCATTTTGTAGCCACCATTAAAAAAACCTTCCCTCGATAACTATTCGTAGTGATCATTGTGAAGAATTTTTAAACCTACTTTAGAAATATTTTATGCTAGGAAATGCATTACTTGTAATTTTTTAACTCATTGAACTCATCATCAATATGATTTTTTTGAAAGAATAAATCATATTATTTAAGAAATAATTTGATCCATGTTAGATGAATAGAAAATTTCTAATCATTTTTAGGATGAATCTATTAGTTATTATTTCCATACTATAAATCAGGTTTTAAAATGTCATTTTTTTAATGAAACAGCAAACAAATTATGAACCGGTCGAAATGAAAATGATTTATACTTTAGATTATTTGGGTGAAATATATTAATATTGAATAGAAAAGATAATTTACAGAAATTCACACCCAAATCCAAAGAAGGAATATTCAGAGGGAATTACACTAGTTATAAGGACTATATAATTTTTAATACAAAATCAGTCACTATTAAAGAAACAATACATGTTAAATTTGATGAAAGAGACCCTTTTGTTTTTAATCAATCCCAACCGACATCCTCAAATTTCTCTTCTAAAAAATATCTTCAACCCTTGATGGAAGATTCTTATAATAAGGAAAATACTCCATAAGTATTTTCTGATGTATTTAATATTGAATACTTTCTGTCTTATGTTCATGTACATGTTTTACAAAACCCAAGTCTATTGTTTCGTAAGAATCATCCCAGTGATAGTATCATAGGTTATCTGAATCTACCATAAAGGTATAGATGTTATTTGAGAATTGAAGTATAATATATTTCAACCCTCTCTCAATTTGAACAAAAAATTCTTGATGAGCCTTAAGGTGATGATGATTGGATTAAGGCTTTGTAATATCATCTTAAAAATTATAATAGAACAACATACATTCCTTGGTTGAAAGTACTAATGAATAATATATAATTTTTGCAAAATGGGTTTTTAGAAATAAATATATTGAAAATTGAATAATTATATTAAATAAAGAAGTACTTGGTGTTAAAGGATATAATAAACAAGAGGTAAAAATTATGAAGAAACCAATGCTCTGGTAGCCATAATTGAATCTATTCATTTTATATTATCCTTTACAAAATTCATTAATTTCAAAAATAATCAAATTTATGTGAAGTGTTCATTTCATAAGGGATATGTTCAAGAAGAAGTTTTGTTGAATAACCTCATTGTTTTGAAGAAACAATACCTTCTGAGTATGTTTTTAAAAATACCGAAGCATTATATGGACTTAAAACAGCCCCTAAAGTCCAGTATGATAGATTAACATGATTTTTGTTAAAAAAATTATGTTAAGGGAATTGAAGGTCTGAATCTACTTATAAACAAAGATAAATTTTTTTTTGATTGATTAAATATATGTTGATGGACTTATTTTCTGATAAACTCAACAATATTTAATACATTCCATTGCATATATTATAAAATCTATGTTTGAAATGAGTATTATGGGTTAGTTAACATTGTTTATTGGTTTTTAAATATATCAATAACTAGAAACAACTTATATTTCTCAACATAACCAAATCAAATAACATCTATAAAAGTATTGATAGGACAAAGCTAAATGTTATTGTACTCTAATTGGTACTTCAAATACACTTGATTGTGATGAAGCTGGATAACCCATTGATTATTAAATTTTTAGAGGCATGATTGGTAGTCAAATATACATAATATCTATTCCTCCATACAAAATTTTTTCTGTTTTCATATGTGTAGTATATCATTCTAATCAAAATTAATCCCATTAAAAAGATGTTAAAATAGTTTTTTTTAAGGGAACCATGGATTTTTCACTTTTCTATTCTTCAAGAAATGATTTTTGAATTCATTTTTTTCAGATTCTGACATTTGTTGTTGTAGAATGGACATAAAAATTAGATTTGGAACCTTTCATTTCACAGTATATTCATTAATTTCATTGTCTTGTAAGAAACAGCACATCAACAACACTATCCACTACTGAAGCCGAATATGTGGAAGTTGGAATTTTGTGTGTGCATGTGTTATGGATGTAATACACACTCACTATATATGCTATGAGGTTTTGAAAAACTCAAATACTATATGATAACTCAAGTGAAATTTACCTTAGTAAAAACCCCACACATCACTCTCGTCTAAAACACAAAGATATTAGGCATCCATTTCTTAGGGATCATATACAAAATGGATATATCATTTTATAATTTATCGGATCACAAGAATAAATTGTTGATATCTTCACAAAACTATAACCTTCTGATATATTTTAATATATTATATAAAATCTTATAATTATCACTGTAAATTAATCATTAATAACTACTTTTTATTCAAACCATCTCCTTACATCATGTTACTTCTTTTCAAATAGTGAGTAATTATGTTTGATGTTTTATAGAATCTTTATATTCAAATTTGGTTATTTTCAATTTTTTCATAGATAAATTTTTTTGTATTCAACATTTTTTATACTCAAAATTTTATGTATTCAATATTTTTTATATTCAATGTTTCTGGTATTCAAATAGTTTCATATTTTGATTTTTCTGATATCAAAATTTTTTCTTATTCAAATTGTTTCATAGTAACTCTTTTTGGGTATTCCCAATTTTTTTCCTCAAACTAAAAATATTTCATATTAAAAAGTTTTCATACACAAATTTTCTTATTAAGAATAAATAATTAATAAAACCATTATAATTGACATGAATCTATGAACGGTTTAATTTATTACATTACACTTTCATAATTCAATTATAATTGTTGGCATTTCATTTATTTTAAAAATATTTATCAAATTGATTTTTAATTTGATAATTTTATTTTAGGTTAAAAAAACATCAAAAGTTCATTTTTCAACCATCAGATCATTTTGATAAAATTTAAGCCATATAATTTGAAGAGTCTCCTTCCATTGTCTATATAAAGGGACCCTCTACCCTTCCCCACATTGTATTTCTGATCCTTTGAACTGATGATTTTCCTCCCTTCAAAGAGTCATGTATGAAACTTTTCTTTCTTAGATGATGTTCTCTTTATCATGTTAGAATCAATAGCAGATTATCCCAAATCCATGGTTCCTAAATACTTGTCAACCATTAATATCTTAAGAAAGTGGTTTTTCAAGAATGAGTTTTTATGATAAGTATGATTCCTCTTTAAAAATTATCATTAGATATCTAGTGTGGGAATCAATTTGTTTAGAAAATCCGGAAAGCGATCAAGACCTTATCGATGTTGATAAGGTAATATAGTAATATAGTTCAATTAAAATTGACAAAGAATTAATTAATATTTTTTCTATTTATAAAAAATATTTTAAAATGTTTGCTAATAAAGACACTAATCTCTTTAGTGTACCCACAAAAGGTGACTCTTTTTCTATATCTCATAAGCTACCCAAAAAGAGGGACTTTCAATAGATTTAGATCTAAGGAACTAATCATTGAAATTGATTTGAAAAAAAGTAATGTTTATCAACTCTCTTATGACAATCATCTTACATACCATTAGATGTAAGAGTTTTTTATTCCAATAAAAGGTGATAGGGGAACCCTGAAGTTGTCAGATGTTTTCATTTTAGTAGCTAGTAAATATAAGGAAGTTGAATCTAAGTGGATATATCTTTTTAACCATCAACAATTTATAATATGGAGACATATAATACCCATTAATTTTTTTTTACTAGAATCATTAGTAAATTTATTTCTAAAAGTATGTAGTTTTTTCAATTTCACTATCAAATCAATACTAATAAAAATAAAAATTTCCCTATTCATTGATGATAGAATAATGAATTGTGAGTTTCAATTTGATTTAGAATCAAATTTTTTTTGAATGATATGGAAGCTTAACTTTCAAAGGAAGGTTGTTAGAATGTTTTAAAAGATACCATGCCTATTGTTTCAGAAGAAAAATAAAAGATAGTTCTATTTCTGTAATGAAGACAAATAAATAGAGAGGTGTTTCAAAGGATGTATCCACTGAGTAGAGAATAATTAAAGTCGAATGCAAAGAAGGTGAAATTCAATTTTTTCTAGAATCTTCTGATTCCTAAGACGAAAGAATCCATACTAAACAAGATTTTACAGAGGGAGAAAAAAAACATAAAGATAAAAAAGGTAAAGTATAATGTTTTTGAATTTTGTCAGTTGTTAAATAGTGTTAAAAATTCATGTGTGGGAATATTAATCAGGGAACCTAATTAAGTAGGTATGTTCACTCCCTTTATTCATAACAAGGGAAAAGAAAATAAAATAGTTAGTAATGAACTGTTTCCACTGAAATATTTTGTACAAAACTTTTGATGAAAAATAAAATTGAAAAATGAGACAAATAGATGAATATGTCGGTGAAGAGGAAGATATAGAAGAGGTATGTGATGAATATAGGTAAGAAATATCAGAATAAGGTGAATAATTAAAAGAAAAAAAGGAAGATGTGAATGAGTAAGAAGTTATTCACAGACAAATATATCAGTTTTATAATTTACCTGTGTGGTCTTTAGATAGAACTTATTTTAAATTAGCAACTCCAAGAGTTGTGTTTTCAAATTAAACTACTCAAAGCGTCTAGTACAATAAATTAATTCATATTTCCAAAAAATAATAATAATCCAAGAAGAATGAAAATCATGATAATTCATTATAGGGTGTGGATGGTGAAAATCATTATGGAGAACTTCCTGATTTTTTTTGGAAGATACAAACTCAGATTATAAAATTTCAATAAAATAATGTCATTATATTGATCTATATTTAATAATATTGGAAAATACTATTCCATATTTTCCAATTCTAGAAGGAAAAATGGATTTGGTTTTTGAATACCAAAAGAAAAGAAAAAATTCAATAAATTTTTTAAAGGATATTCTAATCAAGATTAAAGTCATTTTCAAAGGGTTTAAAGAAAGTACTCAAATATAGAATAAGGCTTACAACAAAGTTACAAACTGCTATACCAATAATTAATATGATATCAAAATTCATGAAGGCTTATATGAAGACATAAGGAAGCTCATAAATGAATACTCAGTTTCTTTTAATAAATTAGCATGAGACAATGCTAGAAATATAAGATCTCTAAAAAAATTAAAACCTCAAAAGAAACCGAGACAGGTGAAATCATGGATTTAAATTGAAAGTTGAAATACATAGCATTAGAAATTATAAGGATAAATAATTACTATAATGAAATAATCGATATTAAAAATAAGATTTTTTTTTCTGAATGGTAAAATTGAAGTGTAGGAAAAGGCCAAAAATTCAAAAGAAGAGAAGATTCAACTTCAGGAAGAAAATTATCATACCCTAGACCAGAAAATACTGGTTCTTAAAGAAAATAATCATACTCATAATCAAATTATTTTCTCAAAGGATGAACTAAATCATACTAAAGATCAGTTATTTTGGAAAAGGAAGAAAAGCTTCGGACCCAGAAATAATGTCTTGAAAATCTTTTGGAGTGTAGAAATGAATTAAGAAAGATTAAAACAATATTTATGAATTTCATTGAGAATAAATTCCTTTTTAACACTTGTTTTATTTTTTTGGAAACATCAATGAAATAATTTTTCATATATATTAATTTTGATTTAATGTAATTCAACTCACTTGTCCAAATATTAATTCATTTTATTTTAGATGATTATGCACTTCATTTTTTTGTATAGTTTTTTTCTCTAACCCCTTTTTCGATACCATAAATACTATTCACAATAATTTTTTAAAATAACAAAGAGGGAGAAAATATATATAATAAGGGAGAATGATATAATAAGGGTGATATTTTTTTAAGATAATATGATCCTTACGAGTATTTTTATATGAAGGGGGAGTCTTTTGTATTCATCGTTGTATTCAGATATGTTATAAACTAATTTAGAGATGAGTATTAATGTTTACTTCTGAATATGAATGTTCTAAAATAAGAATTTTGGACATAATTTATTAATGACATATTATTTTTAAGATCTATAGTTTGTGCTTTCAAAAAATTGGGATATTGTTAAATCAATGGTCCCTTTTTGAATTCTCAATTTCTTTTGTTTTAAAAATCACAAACGCTTTCTTAAATATTTAATTTCTAATTATTTTATGTCCAATGTATATTTACAATGTTATTATAATAAAATATATTTCATTTTATCATACTCACATTAATTTCTACTACTTACAAAAATATTTATTTTATCATTATAATTTTTAAATGTGTATGGATAAGATAAATATCTTAGTCATAAAAACTATAATTTAGAAAAACTTTTATGATTATCCTACTGAGAATTGGATATGATTTAATTCATATGAATCATTTGAAAAAACATCAATCCATCATGTATTTCATACTAACAATATTTTAATAATCAGATGATATCAATATAAATCATACTGACACTAATAAAAACGATCATCAAACTCATTTAAATTTATTTTTCATACCCAGAAAACTTAGTCGTAATTTTAGGAAATCCTTTAAATCAAATTGATTTCTTAATTTTTTGTGTTAATAAAAATTATTTTTAACATTAATTTATCAAGTTACTATTA
Organism: Viscum album; assembly: GCA_963277665.1. Classification (NCBI taxonomy): domain Eukaryota; kingdom Viridiplantae; phylum Streptophyta; class Magnoliopsida; order Santalales; family Viscaceae; genus Viscum; species Viscum album. The sequence goes on from OY728161.1 coordinate 1,883,168,957, forward strand.
GTTTTGCAGGTGTACATGTCCTCTCTAAAATTGTAGAGAAAATTTGACCATTGGATATCAATATGACTATTATGACGAACACCTATAAATATGAGGTCATTTGAACTCATGAAAAGAGATGTGAGACACTATAGATGACAGAGAGACTGTGTGAGAGATTTTTTGAATTTACTACTACATGAGAACTCTGAAGTTTACAGAAGGGAACTACTTATTCTGTGTCCTTTTAATATTACAGTTTATAAATTCATTATGGAAAACTAATTTTTGTGATTATGATCGAGTTCATATGAGTCTAGGAAGGTAGAGGATCCTAGCACCTTCATGATTGAGGTTTACCAAGGATAAGTAGATAAACCAAATGTGATCATCGTATTAATGAATTTCCCAAATGTCTACAAGACAATGTTTATTGAATGTATAAATCAATGTAATTCTATCCAAGGTTATTGGATACCCTTCACATCAAGATAAAGTAATTCAACATTCAATTAATTTTGTTTTTATTTTTTATGCTATTATAATAGAGAATTAATTCTTTTATATATTCATTTTTCTATATTTATTCTATTCATCATAATTGACTTGATTATGATAATTTTTTATTACATCGTGAATGTGATTTTTGTGATTATGACTAAATAATTTACTTTTATTATTATTCTATATGTATTAATACCTAATAACCATTTATTACTTTTATTAATTGTAACCACTTTGATTACGATAATTTTATACTCAGATTTATCATTTCTTTATGTGAATACGATTATACAATCACTAACTGAATAAAATTCAATTCACTAGAATCAAACATATGGATTAAATATCAAAATTATCTTGATTGTGATATTATTTTCAATAAAATTTTAGACCCAATCTGATTACATTTTGAAAATAGAATAGGTGGTGTGAATATGATTTTCATAAATTTATTAAGAATTTTTTTTAAGAATAAAAAATATTTTCATTCAACATACAATTCACCCCTTTTGTATTTATGCATATATATATACATTCCAGACCAACCCAATGGAACATATCCATTAATTATTCAAATTATTATTGATATAAATATATTAATATAAAATATTGGACCATTATTTTCAGAGCCAATATAGGTGTTTCAATTGAGTTTATGATAAATAGAGACATCTAATAATACCAAGTTAACATGAGAAAGATTTTAAATATGGGGAGTTAATTAAAAATCAACCAACCAAAAACCAATTTAAATAAAAAATTATATAAAACTTCACATAATCATGAAATAAAATTTCTAGTAATGTGAAGATTCCATGCCAAGAAATAGCACTTTGACATCTTCAAATACAACTAATATAAGAGAAGAATTCCCAAAACCATCTATAGGTGATCAAGACATTCTTCATCATTTGTCCCCTAGAAAATAAAAATAATTTCAATAAACACAATTATAAATTGATCCAGATGGTGTCCTAACTCCCAAATAACCAGTTCTTTTAACTTTATTAGTTAATTTGTAATAACAAAAGGAATTATTGTTATTCTAAAATGCCTATAATGACATGGAAATGAATTTTTATAAATACAATCACCCTTTTACTTTATTTGGTGGTTTCATAACCATATGTTTATATTAAAAACCAAATATAGACTTATTTTATTATATAATTCATGGATCAAATATTATGGGTTCTAATTCATTACTATCATTTGAGTCAAGTTCCTATAATCAATAAACAACCATAAATTAACATTGTAACTCTTACAAAGCTATTATGAGACACCCTAGAAAATATAATAGAAACAATTAAACCCTATATAATATATCATTAATCTAAACCAAAAACACTTAATTATTAATATGTGGTATTTGATAAACACTGATTGATATAATATATGCAATCAGATACAACACTATAGAAAAAATGAACAATTACCAAGGATGTAATCTAGTCACATAATCAAAGAATATATCAATAAATTTTTTTACAGTCATATAAATTCAATTAATTTTGATATATATTCATAATGAATCAAAAAATAAAGTTAATATGTTATGAATCAAGTTTCAGTAGACTAAAACACATTTTGTTAATATATTTCTCTATTAAAGACCATATGATAAAAATCTATAAAAAAATAAGTCAATCTATATCACTAAATATAAATATGGGATGTATATAATTAATGAAATGTATGGATGGTTTAACATTGATGGTTTTATATGAAACAACAATAGACTCCACATCAAATGGTTATTTCTTATCACTTGTGCACACCTACGAATAACCTCAAATAAACTTGTTTGTTCACAAATTAGAGTAGATAACTCAAGAGTTTTATAAAGAATCTCTATAATAATCCAATATCTTCCCATAATAAAATGACTAAGAAAATAATGAAATTTACTATTGTTAAATAATATAGATTTTAGAGTTGGAATAATTTTAATTTCACCTCCCACCACCTCTAGTCCTCATAACGTATCATTTTCAAACTCATGGGGTTATCCTAGAAAAATCATGCATCATTTTTTCATTCCGATTAAAATAAAACCATCATCAGATTAGGGGATGTGATACAATTATGATGACGAAATATAAAATTTTCACACCTAACACCACTCTTCACTAGTGGTTCATTAGGTTTTCAATACCATTGTACTAGAAAGAGTCATTGTGGATACTATAGATAATGAGGTGGCCCATCCATCATAAATTTTTTCATTTGTCACTATTATAAAAATTGATATAATAAAAACATGATCTACTGAGTCAAACTACATCCACATAAATGATATATTATATACTAGTTCACACCAAAGGAATGAAAACTACAAGCTCCCCTAAACCACTAACATGGTTGTTTTTTCTAGTTAATCAACTTCCATAGAAATTAAGGTATCCATCCCATAATGTAATATTACACTATACCCTATAAATCACCATCACAAATATTAGTAGTCCATGTAATATTCCATTTGATAAAATTAGTTTTTTCACAAAACCACAACAAACATCCTCAGAGTAAAGGGACTGACCCTATGTTAGATATGTAGTCACAATCCCCTTTCAAAATTGAAGAAAACCTACTCATTATCTACAAAAAAATATTAAAAATACTCTAAGAACTCATAAAAATTACTTGATAATCCAAAAAACTAGAACCAACCTACAAGCATTATAATTTTTAATGTTTTCACTCAAAATAAAGATAAGTCATATAGAAATACTCATAAAATAGATCACCAATCATACTCTACTTTATCATATAAAACATTATAACTTCCAAGAAATAACATACAATAGACCCATGTTACTATACCAAATATCTTTATCCCAACAGAATAATGTTCTCCTCCGAAACCTAAATTTTTTCAATAGATATCTTTACTTCCTATAACCATCATTACATATCTTTTTCTAGAAAATAGTTCTTAAATATTAATAATTTCATCCATTGAAACTCAAATATGGTAACTATTGATGCCCCCACAGATACCAGGTATAAACTCTTACAAAAAACAATGAGTGATTTGGGAAACCTCTAGGTTTATACATCATGATTTTTATATATAAATTATATATCTATAAATATAAAAGTATATTATCTTATGAATAGAGTGAATAATTTTATTTATACTATCTTTGATCAATCAGAAGAATCGATGCATGAAATACAGGATCATCATTAACAAAAAATATTGGATGTAATGAATGAAAACTATATAGATACACTTCATATAATAAAATATTAATCTAGTAATAGTCGACAATAAATTATAGTTAATTCATAAAATAATAGGGGCCCTTTGATCCCTTTTCCTATTTACCTAGAATAATTCAAAGATAAGGGCCAGGTGATATCATGTCCTTATCAAACCTCTAATACTTAGAAGTGATTACTCTAAATCCATTGTAGAAACTTGAATATTATTACTCTTGATCAAAAACCATCCTTTCATGGACTCTTATTGATCTAGTAATGAGATAAAGACAAACCCTACATTAAATACTTTAATAGTTCATGGGGTGGCGATTGACACCAGGTGTGTGTAGATGAAAATATGTGAGACATTACAATTCTTTTATAAAAAAACAACAAAAATTATAAATTAAAACATATCTAAGAACTTAAAGAAACAAATTCATGAGAATTTTCAATTCACAAAGATATGCATAGACGAAAAAATAATCCACCAATTACAAAGAAGAAAAGAATAGAAAACCCTTCCCACTAATAGTTAAATAATTTTTTCATGATTTAACATCACATAAATCCACCTTAATATCAATATTGTATGTTTAGAAAATAATATATCATAGTTGGTTTGGTATAAAATTATATCACATAGGTTCTTCCATCTTCCCCACTAGTTCTAACTAAATAGTCTTAATGATGCCTCAATGAATGAAACACACACATAGACTTGTATGTATGTATATATATATACGTATGTGTGAATATATACATGTATGTATTTATGTATACAAAGATGTATATAGTCATGTATTCATAAACATATATATTTATGTGCATTTATGAATTCATGAAAGTGTATATATATACACTTATTAATATATACATAAAAACTACGAAGAAACATTTAATTCTTGAAAACAAAAAATGTATAAAATCCAAATTGTCTATCCCCATCAATTATCACCACCCTCTACATTATCATCCACATCCCATCAACCACATCACTACATCCATATTCCACCATCTACATCTCTATACCTATCACATTTTATCCACTTCATATTATCCCCATATATAATGATGAATTTTCTATAACAAAAAAACATCAAATGTGGAAACTATATTAACAACAACGATATACATGAACTATAAAAATAAAACAATAATAAGATTATTGTTCTATAATAATGATAAGAATAACAACCATTATTGTGTTGGGAACATGACATCCATCAAAATCCAAGACACCCACATACAATATAATCAATAGGAAAAACCCTCTTACACCATGAAAAATTTGTATTAAGACAATGAATTATAATAATAATTAGAATCATAGAAATAAATACTATATAAATCCACCCAATTATTAAACCTCAATTCCATTTCAATATATGACCACATTTGAAATCACACCAATGATTATTAATACATCATTCAATGAAACCATCTATATTTATAGGAATTATATTACCATCACTACTAAATTATTAATTTAATTTATCAAATACCATTTCATTTCTTTTAATATCAACAATATGTCAAAAAAGGTACCTCAGCCACCAAATAGTTTAACATTAATTTCCCAACCAATATTCCTTCACCACATATCAACATAAAAACATTTACATTAAGGTTTTCATCAAATAATAATATAATAACAATTAGATTTTATTATATTTTACACAATAAAATAAATAATTCATATTTCACACAAATTATCTTTATAGTTAAACCATAATTATTTTATTAAAACCCTAAAATAGATTTTTTAAAAAAATATTAAAAAACATTCATTTTTTTATTAAGTTGATATTATTAGAGACATTTACTTATACAAGCTTACATTAGATTATAAAAAATAACATAACATGGTAGAAATAATTTTTAAAATACCATACTTTTATAAAATTCAAACATCTTGATAATGAATTTGAAAAGATACCACATATCATTTCCTCAATCCGGTTAATCCATCCTTCAATATATTATCTTACATCAATAAATTTATAATTATATTTTTAATAATATTATAAATACTTCCTAGATTTACCTAAGGACTATCCCAAGGATCTAGGATAAGTTATGATCATTAAATGGAAGTTTTATGTAGCATCCTACATTTTTTTAATTATTAACAAGATAATGGATTTTTTTATATACTATATTTTGTTATCATCAATTAATTCTATATAAAAACAGATATTTTTAGATAATTATCTTTAGGAAAATTCACAATCCATTCAAAAAACAAATCATCTAGAATTTAATTTTTTTTCGATGTGTTATGATTGAACACAATGTAAACATATATATTTCTAAAATACAAGACATGAAAATAAAAATTGTTTCTCGTAGCATTTTTGATAGTATCATTAAAATACGAATCAAATTCATAGTATAATATTTCTTAATATATAATAAGATGTGTTTTTATCCCTTTTTCAACTAGTATCTATATGAAGCATCCATCCAAATGAAGACATATTATTTCTTATTTTTCTTACCTTCTATAATATTGAATAATTTTCAATGAATATTATACTAATATATAATAACTATTAGTTTCATTATTATTAATCTCCACTAAATGAATATAATTTCCCTTAAACAATTTTCTCTTAAGAATAACTAGGATATGGATGGATTTTTTAAAAAATTATTGTTTTTTTAAATTTCATAAAAATAATATATTATTGTTTATTTCTCCAAAAAACTAAGATTCATAACGTAAATATCTTTTTCGATATCTAAAACTTCAATGGCTGGATTGATCACTTTAATATAGTAGCCTAAGCCCCTGCTATATCTTTGTTTTCACATGGCTTGTCTAATGAACATATAAGTGGCATAATTTTATGAATTATTCATAATAATGGGTATTAAAATTTAATTATTGTGTATTATAAGATATTTCACTCTAATTATATATTCATTGTAATGAAATTTTTTACATTACAAAATAATCCTTTTTGTAAAAAACATTTTAAAAAATGAAAATGAAACTTTCAACATGCGACAAAAGATATCATGACTAATATATGGGTAAAATTAAACCATATAAAAAAATAATTTAAATATTATATGTCATTATTAAATAGAACAATAATGATTCAAAATATTAGGGGATCAATTATTATTAATTTGGGTTAAACCATGATAATAATTTATACAAATTATTAATATTCCATACCATGTACTATTAAATTGATATTCCATGTATTATATATGTTAAAATTAAATTACTGAAAACATTGATTTATAATTTTAAAATTTCAAAATAAAATCTTACAATATAGTTATATATATATTTGGGTTAAAACTATTGGTATGTTATTGATCTTTCTCAAGTACTGTGTATGGATATTGATGTTTTGTGTCACACCATAACTAGTTTGGTATATTTTATATATCTAAGATTTTCCAATATGGATATATATATATATTTAACTTATTATTTGAATCATAGTTCTCTTTGAGTTTAATCCTACTTCAGCGAATGTGTGATGTGTACCATTTTCATTTGATTTATTTTTACAATTTGAATATCCTTGTCAAGTTTTTTCTTTTGATATTAAAAATTAAATCATGAGTTATACAAGGGGCTAAATTCATATAATATAAATATAAATTTGTTTAATTTAATATTCATGATATATATTAAGTATAAAATTATAAACATGCATAGATTTATATTCTAAAATGAGATTAAATAATTAAATGTACAAGAGAATCATGAGGAAAAAATGGCTATTAAAACAAAATTTTTATAAAATATTTAAATTGAACTATACATTTGATGAATAAATATATAAAATTATTATATTAATAAGAATTGAATATATTTTTTCACACTATAACCATAATGGTTTAGTGTATTTAGATACTAAATGCATAAATAACTTGTTTTGTTACATTATATATCATCTCTCAGAATTTCCTTTATCAATAAATACCCTTCTTTACATACCCCGATTAAAACCGTTTTTATAACCTTGGGAAAGAAACCCGTAGAATTTGTGATCTCAGATTCTTAGTAACGGTAAACATTGGAGATATCAATTGGGGATCATAACCACGAATAAGATAAATTGAAGTGTATTAGTTCATGATCATAACTTAAAAACATCACAAATAATAAATCTTGGATTAAAATCGTTAGTATTGGAATAAATCATCATCCATTAAAAATAAATGAATCATAAGATTGAGAAAACCTAAAAAATCAAACATGAACCAAGATTTTAGATCTTAAAAATTTCAAAAAATTGTGGTACCATAATACGAAGTGAAACCATATCATATTTCAATGTTAACAACCAAGACTACATAATCACAAAGGACCTGACATCAATACCTATTTCCAATATCATAACATATCTATCATCATCACTTATTTCCCATAGTAAATCATGAATCCCAATGTATTTCTCATAGTGGATTAATAACATAAACTGAATTCCCAAATTTGGTCATGATATATAAAACATTACCCAATGAATTGGTGGGATATATAATTTAGGGACCTCCTATCACATAAAGAAAACCATATATATTTGCGCCACAAGATTATAAAATATTGATCATATTATTATAACAAAACCTGTAAAATGGAAATGTGTTTCATAAAAATTACTTCTAAATAATCATGAACCATACAAAAAACCAACAAGGTAGTATCAAAAAATCACATCCCTAGTAAATTATCGTTAACATCAAATATTTAAGCTGTTCGAAAATATCCCTTAAAATAATACTGGAATATTTATTGAAAAAAATAACCTTTATACTTTGCAAATACATATTTAGAACTACATATTTAGGAAATATTATAGAAAAATTTCAATAGATTATAATCTTGTAAAATTATAATGAATTAATAAAAACATTGAGTGGTGATGGCAGATAGAAATTCTATTCATCAAATATAATTCAGAATAACGTTCCTGTAACATTTTTGGAAAAAGTTAAAAAAAATAGTTCAAATAATGACATTTTGATTCCTTTCAATTTTTTTTAAAAAAATTTAATCATGGGAAAAAATGAATTTAAAAAAATATGAAGATAATATTAATAAATAATCTTGAAATCCATTTTAGAAAACATGGATATTTTATAAAAAGTATTTTCAACTAATGGGAGAAACAATGTCATAATTCCTTCAAAACACATTATTTTGGTATATTGAGAAAATAAAGAGAATAAAATTAATTCAAAAATATATTATTTATAAATAAATAGAGGAGGAGAAAATTAATGTGATTATTGAGAGGTAGATTATTAAATTTCATCCCCTTAAACCTAACCATAAAACCCTTGATAAATAATGACATAGTAGCACAAAACCCTTACCACTTTGCTAACATTAAAATAAAAACGTCATGAAATACATAAAATATATAGATAAGTAAATACATAAAATTTTCTTCATAATTATCATCAAATTAATTATGGGTTGTATACACAATAAAAAAGGGAACAAGTAGTAAACATGATATATGTCACATAGAAATAAAATTGAGACAAGAAACTCCTACCTCAAATTGGAATTTATTCAAAATTATCTAAAACCATGGATAATAAATTTAATTTTAAGATAATTCCAAATAAAAATAATTCACATACATATAAAATCATATATTATCAAATTATAAAAATTTTAGACTAATTTATTAATTATTTTGGTAACACCCCAAGATTTCATAGTACGTTATCTCTTCAAAGTAATTCAATTGCTTGCGCTACACGCAAGACCGAGTTCGAGCACACCACAACTTAACAAAATAACCGTTCAAAAAGATTTTATGAATAGTATTAAGTTCATATTTAATCTAATATAATCTATATAATTTCAACATCCATATTAGGCATTTATAATAAATATAATAAGAACAAATTCATTTTTTCAGATAAAAAAAAGAATTTTTCAAAAAAAAAGGAATTTTAACGCCTTTAAATGGAGAACCCTTTTTAAAATTAATATTATACACTTTTATATATTCAATTTAATGAAATTAAATTATTATATAGAATAAAGACATAAAAAGTTATTTTGTATAAATATTTGGTACATTTCTGATTACTTTCAAATTTTGACAAATAGTGAAAAATACCTTTGTTTAATTGATAACAACTTTCTTAATCGAAATAATTTATACTATTATGTTATGAATTTGAAAGTATTTTAGGAGTAATTAGATTATATATTTATCATTTAATAAAATTTATTTCATTATAAGTAATTTCACATTTAAATTTTACATAAACACCTGTCAATCTTTTGTTAGTTTTTACTTTTTAAAAACCCATTTTTTGGTTTTGACAACAAGAATTATTTTTCAATTAATTAATGAAACTTATATATTTTGAATTTTGTAAAATTGAATTCAATTTTCAATTATGAATATTAAAATTATCTTGGGGTTAATTTATGGTATTTTTCTGAAAACATTAAATTTTTGATGAATAGTGAAAAACACTTCGTTATTATTTAAAACTGACTTTTTATTTAAATAATTCATTATTTTATTTTAATTTTTTTAGGTCATAAGAGGTACATAATACCTATATATGTTCAATTTAATTTATTGGAGTCATTTTATAATATGTTTAGATATATAAATTTTTTTTGAACTTTTTATAGTCTTTTACCAACCTTTTAGGAGCATTTGCAAATTTGGATGAAACTAAATTTTGCTGCTTTTGTTAGTTGAATTTCAAAAATCTGAGATACATGGTTAACATAAGTTAGTAAAATGTGGTTCAATAAGATGAAAATAATTTTTTGGTAAATAGTAAGTTTTGACTTTTATTTACAATGGTTAAAATTAAATAGAGTAATTATGGGTAAAAATGATATTATAATTATCCTAACACATTTCCTAATTCTAGTGGATAAGTGTAATTCAACCAAAAACAAACTTAGGAATAAAATATGATCATATTTAGGTCCACTTTTATTATATTAGTACATTTATTATTACTTTATGAAATACACCAATTTTCTTGTTTAATATGACAAGTTAGGGTTGATTAGATAAGTTTTTATCGATGTGATAAGGTTGTTATGACTTTCACAAAAGCAAAATACGAAATAGTGTCAAAATTAACATAAATTAATTTTTAAAACAAATACTAAATTATTGGTTGATATAATATTCCTAAAAATCTATGGTTAAACCAAAGGAATTAAATACTATTATATATGTCATTAATGAACCACTTGAGGTTGTCTTTGAAGTTTAGAGTATGTTTATTAACAACGTAGTTTAAGAATACAAGAAGACACGGTAATAGTTAAACTATTTATCTAAGAGTTAAATCTAAAATAAAAGGTTACAATTGTAACCTAGACTTGTCTAAAACATATTGGTTGAGAGGATTTCGACCCATAACCACCTATGGCCCGAAATAAATTTATTTGGAGCCATTATAAACTGAAAATGATGGTATAATAAATTAATATTTTAATCTTTTCCTAAAGTGACCCTCACCCCTCTTATAAAAGGGATCTTCCCCTTCTCTAAAATCACACCTCCAAATCCATTTGGCTCAGCAAAACCCTACCCAAATATCCTACCAACTTCCCTCACATTCACCTGGAGTACTTAATTTGTTCTGAAAGCCAACCTAAGGAGCCATTTTTATCAACTCAAACGGAAACACCCAAAGAAGAGATAATAATTTCACCACCCTCTTTCAAGTTATTTTCTTCTTCAACTCCATCTTTATTTGTATTTTCCATACCAAAATAATAACTCTAGTACCTTATATATACTGTGAGGTTATTATAAATATTGTACAACCATATTCGTTATTCTATCCATCTTATAAATGACAAAGTCACCATACATGCGTACTTACGACTTATCGTCTCCACGTCATGGTGTAGTTTGTTATTCAAACACTTAATTATTTGGATGGGTATAATAATGAGTATAAATGTAGTAAATAATAAATGTAACATATGAATTATTATTATATATGATATATCATCCAGTTACATACAATTTATCCATTAATATAATTACATTTTCACTGGTGCGTACGTAGGGATTACCGTCTCTACGATGCGATGAGATTAATTCCCACGTTCACCATTCAACGATGATAATAGAAATATATATTATTAATTTGTATTTTATATATGACATAATAATGATACTTGAGATATATATATATATATATATATATATATGTGTGTGTGTGTGTGTGTGTACTTACATATATCTTATTCATTTAATTCCATTCAATACGATATGAAAACAGAAACACCGTTTATGCATATGTATGGCCTACCGTCTCCATAAATGGTGCTTTCCATTGCATATATCTACATATTTTATATATTTATATTCTAAATATATATGATATATAAATTATGTTTTATATTCTAGATATATTTAATCCATGATCTAAATGATACGATCAAGAATAACAAGTTAAAACATGTACGATAAAGAAAGTGATTATTACATGAAATGTAAATTTAACATGGAAATAATTTTTAAATGGGTTGTATAAAGTCATAAATTAATCATGTATGATATAATAAGTATTAATATGATTATTTTAATAACATACTATGGTCATTATATAGGAGGTTAAACATACCCTCGACCAAAGGAAAGTGCAAGGTAAGGGTTAATTTCAGAGTCTTTTATTATCAGAGGTTGTTTTTCAATAAGTTTTTACTGGGAAATATTTATTATCAATGTCCATGTTTCATAAAGAAGTTTTTAAAGGGATTATTTTTAAGGGACCTTTTACTAAAACGTCAATTTAAATGTTTTAAATATTTATTCTTCTAAATATTTTTCATTAATGTCCATGTTTTCAAAATGGTTTTATGGATTTATTTATATGTACATGAATGTTTTTAAAATGTTAATTCCATTCCAATGTTTCGAAGTGGTATGAGAAATTTTTATTCAAATGTGACTTTAATTGTATTCCTTTCTAAATTGTGTGACTTTTAAATGTTTTCATGAAAAAGGTATATTTCTCTCAAATAGTTTTACAAATCATTTTCATCTATTTCAACATACTTTGATGGATTATAAAATTGTTTGATGTTTATTTATTATGATAAAAATCTTCCATATTTTATTTAATGTTTTGTGATATGTTTCACTATGGATGTGATATTTTTATACCATTCATGATTTATGGATAAATTATTGAAATTTCGAATTCTAGTTTAAATAAAAATCATTATTTTATGTTTAATTATTTTCATATGAGGAATGAATTGGACTATGTAAGTGACAGGTGGAGCCCGATATAGCTCGTTGATGCATCAGTATGTCTCATGAGACAAACTAGTGTATTGGCACAAGGACTTGTCAAAATATTATTTGTGGTCATGGCACAAGGCCTTGACTATGTGGTTATCAAATCTGGTATAATGCATTCCATCATTATTAAAATGGCTATTGATATTTCATATGATTATTCGACTAGAATAATATCAATGTGAATAAATAAATCAAATTATTTCAATTTATATTTTCTATATTATAATGATGTTTAAGTTTAAAAGGCTTTTGTTTTACCCGTATACAATGCCTTAAATGTTCATACTTATTTATGAAAGATTCTGCATTATTTTTATCCCTACTGAGAATTTGTGCTCACCCCTTTCTTTGTTTTATTTTTTCTAGGATTTGAATAAGTATATTATGATAGGCCTGTTGAGATAGTTTATGGGATGTGAATGTGGTCAATAGAGACAATGTTGTTGTTGAATTTCATTTTATAATGTAATGTAACTTTCATATATGTAATCTATTTTTCAAGACTACTAAACAGATCTGTCATTCGGGACATGATTCCTTATAATCATGCTAGTTATTAAAATAACACACTAACTCCAGTCTTCTGGGGTTGGGCCGTTATAGTTCCTTTTAAAAATTATTACATTCAGGTGCTTATTGTTTTTAGAAAAATTTCAGACTAGTGGTTCCTATCCTAGTATTTTGGTAATGGTAAAATTATATAAATAATTTTAATAAGGGTATAAGAATAATATATAATCATATATATATATATATATTCATCCATAATTGGTATATATAGAAAAATGTATTACACCACTCCAGGAGATGGTTGGCCATACGTACACATGAACATTATATTCAATTTTTGATGGATGGAAAGAAAGAAAGGTAAATAAAAATTATCCACCAAAGGACAATTTTTATAAAACATATATCTTATATATTAATTAATTAATTAATTATTACCATTATTGTATTTTTAAAATGAAAAAGGAATCACATCCATTCATTGAGGTTTTATTCTATATGTTCACTTGAGCGACATTATCATTATCCAATAGATGGAAATAAAAGAAGGTAGACACAACATTATAATAATAGATTCATATAATATTATAAATAGAATACGTAAATAGTTTACCCATAATATTTTCAATCCATTAAAAAAAGTGGTTGAAAATTAATTTTATCCCTATATGTAGGTTGTAGTCCACACATATGGATTGACATTACATTGACTTCCATTTTGATGGAAAAAAGGAGAATAATGGTTATTAAATTATAATATTAATGTTGAATTATATTTAGGATACACATTTTTTTTATTTCATGAGGAATTTCCTAGATTAATAGAAGGTATGAGAAGAAACTAATTGATATAGGTCAGGTAGAAAGTTTACCTCTTCTTTAGTAGGCCTCCATTAGATATCATCTTAAATAACCTTATAACATGTTGTTAAGAATAAAAATACCTATAAATTATGAATAAAAAATTTGAGAATGTAATTGGGTGGGTTTCTTAAATAATATATTATTAATTAGGTGTCATGAAAATGGAGAAGTGGTGTCAAATTATAAGTGAGGGCAGGGGCACTCCAGAACATATTTGAAGTATTACATTAATAGAAAATATTTTTCCATAAAAATTGGTCCAAATTGATAATATTTAAATTTAATATTACTAAAAATCTAAATATCTACATGAAATAATATTTGAACATGGTTTTGTTATTCTTTTACCCATATCTCTTAGTTTTAGCTGCTCTTAATCCTTTTGACATTTACCACGATATGAATGTTTTTTTCACACTTCTGAGGTATAAAAAGACACTACAATATTTAAAGAGAAAATAAATTCACCATGGTTGATATTTTTAACCATGTATAATTATATTGGATGAATTTGGGATTTTTATTCTTTTTAAATCATGTACTAAAACAATATTTATTATAAAATATTATCAATGTCGTTTTTACAAATACATTAATTATTTTAATATAATTTTTGTTAAAATCGTGTGAAATGATTTGAAAATGTTATTAATTTTAATATATATATGATATTATCTTAATATAACCAACCATTAAGTTTTTTATATTGTTATATATCATTTCAAAACTTAACATATTGTTTAACCAGGTTGTTAACTAATTTTATCCTTAACCATGGTAATGCCTTTTTAATATTAAATGGTTATAATTTTAATTATAAGGATAAAATAGGTTCATAAACTGTCAAAGGATGATAATTTAAACTTTTTCTCATCATACATGTCCTCATTCAAGATTATCATTATTTTTAATTATTTATAAAAAATATTATTTAACATAAAAAGCTATTACTATCATTTTAAACACTATTCTCTTAATTTGAATTTGAAAAATATGATATCAATTTAATTGAAATGTAAAAATTTAAGACATTTAAATTTAATATTTATCATAATAATTCATGATAAACTTTAAATATCACAAACATAATAATTTTATAATTTTCAAAAACATTTAAATGTTTTTTTATTAATTTTACAAGGGTATGAGTTTATGATCATAACTTATAACGTTCATACCCAATAATAAATCTACCAAACTCATGATTCATGGAATAAAACACTATTATTTAGAAATACATGAATCATAAGAGGGGCAATACAACATCAATGAACCAGGAACTATATATTCATTTCATATTCAATTCATAATTGTGTGGCACAAGCATATGAATAAAAACCATCTCATATGTCGGGAATAAAAAATAATAACATCAAATCATATTAGATCATGAATCTACACCTTTTTTCCAATATCATAAAAAATATAATATTTCTAATTATTTCCCATAGTGGCTTAGCAATCTGTATCTAGTTAACCTAGTAGATCAGGAAAATTGACTTTTGTACCATAATTAACACATCATATTTAAATCGTTACATGTTATATTATAGATATATATAATTCTATAATAACCAATAAAATAATAAAAAACATACATATAAGTGTATAAGAGCATTAATCGTTCATTATATCCATATAACTTATTCCATGGAAAGTAAATTATTTTCATAAAAATCTCATCATGTTTATCCTAAACCATGAAGAGAAACAATATGGATGGTATCTATAGTTACCCATGTAAGAATGATCACTGAGTGGGTGAGGGTGTATCAGTGGTTTTCTTTAACGAATTAGTTATCATCTAATTAAGCCTATTAAACTTGTTAAGTTTATTGATCTACACAATTAAAATTTTTAGCCTCATATCATATGAATAAATATTAGTGAGATCACAAGACTCAATTTTTACAAGGTCTATTATAATGAAATAATCATTGATATTTTGGTTATACCCCACAACATTGATTCCCCCTAACCATATTATTACTAATTAAAATTGTTTAGGAAACAATTAGTTAAACACCCCAGTAGTGGATCATATAGTTGATCCTGGTTATACAAAAAAACAATATAACTATTCATCATTGTATTATTAAAAACCAAACCATATTCTCCTTTTCATGACTGGTTGTACCCCTAGTCTCGAGCCTCTTCTATGAATAATTATGACCCCAATCACAGTCTTCATTTTTATATTTATTGATCCATTATGGGAAGTCTAGTGGATCTTCTTTACCTAGATGTTTGAATCAAACTTTCTAGTGTACACTTATAATCTTTTCATATTTATATTCTTTAACATTTAGTTAGGATCACCATTTGATGATTAGTTTCATTAGATGAAAAATTCATGGGTAATTCATTCTTCAATGTGATTATGTTATAGCCACACTCGATTTCTGTAAGTCATTAAAACAATATATTCAATATTATTTTATCTAATAAAGGACATTTATTATTAAAATTTGTTATATTATCTTTTTTAAACCCGAGAATATATTTTATCTCTCTTTATTATTTTATATGCATCTAAAATTATTTATAATATTAAAAAAATCAAGGTGGTTCACACAAGTTCACATTCCTGAGATCATTTATAAATTACTCTTCATGTAAATATGCTCATGACCACTACCCACTCCCTCGGTCCTATCATCCTATTTAAAAAAGATTTTATAAAGTACATCCTCTTCACACAAAAACTAACAGTTGTATGACACTTATTCCTTCCACAAATGATGAAAAAAATGAATATATTATTATCTCAACACACATATTATAGACATTTACTAAAATTTCTTCCTATATAAGATCTTTTATTTTTTTGGATTCATCTCGGGTGGTTTTTTGGTTACTTTTTGAATCTTGTAATTACCTTTAACTAGGAGTAGTGGCTTGGGGTGTGTTTGGGATAATTTTTAAGGGAAACTGATGGATAGTGGGTTATGCGTTGTTTGCGCATGTTTTTACAAACAATTTGACTAAAATGTGCCAAGCATGAAAAAATAGACATAGGGGTCCACATGGTTTGTGCATGGTTTTCTTAACTATGCGCCTCTATGTAGGAAACCATATTTGTGGGATCTTAATTCCTAAAATCCGTTTTAAAACCACATGAACCCCCTATGGATCCCATATTTCGACCTTGGCTTGTACATGATAAATTTTAGGTTTTTCCAAAGCCCCCATGAGAGATTTCATGGCAATCCAAACACCAATCTTCGAGATTGAAATCCCGGATTGAAGATCTGTTATCCGACCAGTAAGTGGATTTCATCCTGATTCGTCTTCCATTCTATCAATTATATTTTCTAGGTCCTTTCATGGAGTATATTCACCGCTTCCATGGATGTAAACTTACGGGTTGAGATCTAGATCTATGATTCTGAATCTAGATCTATATTTGCATGATCTAAATGCTTTTAATATTAATTTTGGTTTTACGGATTTTGATCTGAATCATGATCAATGAAGTTGTGCTACATAGATTTTGGGTATTTTTGTTTGGATAACTATTGTCATTAAACAGAGGCAGGTTTTCTAAATCTAACTCCTATAGTCATGATTTAGGATAAGGGTATGAGTTTATGAATTTCATAGATTCCCTGGATAATTTAATTTCTTAATTTGGAGTAATTATGTATATGGAATTGAATTGAGTTTCCTAGGTGATTTAACTGATGACTGAATCATGGAACAAACAATGGGGGGTTCCCCAAATAGATCTCTTGGATATTTGATATTCCAATTGAGATATTTAATAGAATGAGAAAATAAAATTAATTGTGGGAAATATTTATTTTCTATGATATTAAAAAAAGTTAATTAATTGGGAGAATTAGTTATATATCATGATGTTGATCAAAGATAATTAATTTTGATAATTAATTAAGGAAAGTTGAGATTTGAAATGGATGATTAATTGTGATGTATTACTTAGCGAATGATAATGGTTTTTTTGATTAATTAATTGGAGAATTAATTAATGGTTTATGTTCTTAGTAAATTGTTGAATTAACTAATGGCCTTTGAAAAGATTAACTAATCATTAGATTAGAAAATTAATAATGTGAAAAATTATTATGATTTAAAACTGATTAAATGGATGAGATTTTGTGGTGCTAGACACGAAGTCTTATACCGATTAGAATTAGGGACATGGACATGGTGTTTCTTTCTAATAGTTATCCATGCATGAGATTATGGGGTTCTATTAATGAAAACCTACACCAATTGAGAATTGGAGTGCTATTCATGATGACCTACACTCAATGAGATTTGTGGTTCTGGGAATGAAAACCTACAAAAAATTTTTTTATTATAATAATAAATGATGTTTCAACTGAGATTTGGGGTGCTAGGAATTATGAACGATAATAAATGAATGAAAATAATGTAAGATGTTTCAAATGGGAAACATGGATTAAATTGGCCTAATGTGATGATTAATGATTAAATGAAAATGTGATAACTGTTTAAATTGTGCATTTAATTTATTACTTCATAAATCTGTATGCACTATCTTTTTACTGGACTCGTGTTAGACACTGTTGGTGGTGGCCTACTGAGTTTTACTCACACCCTATCTAGACTACCTGATCGGCACCTGATTATACTTTGTTTTTCTAGGATAGTATAAGGGCAGGGCCCAGTGATAGGTTGTTGTTTGGGATTATATTGTGGGAGAGGGAACCAGAAATAGTTTAGGACACGTTTAGGAGTTGTTATGTTTTTAACATTGAGTTTCATTTTAGAGACATGGATCTTGCATTATCATAGAATGTTTCACATTTCAGAAGTGTATTTAATTTTTTGGGTTTGAAAATCATATTTCATGGAATTGTTTTTGTTATTTATAAACTTCTATACTCAGTTATTTTTATTTTCTCCTGTTATTGTTTTATTCTAATAACAAAGGTAATAGTCTCCCCAATACGAACATACAAGATCCTAACTACTTGTCGGCATCCTCTGGTGTACAGGGAGGTGTGCATGAGGGAATGTGGCCAACCGGATTGGGGAACCGTTCAGTGGCTCCTAGGTCGGGACGTCAAAATGTGGTATAAGAGGAGTTTTATTTTCCTTCTTATTATTTTGTCTTAATATTTTGGGAAATATAGACAAGATACAAGGAAGAGTTGAAGCTTTGTAATGCGCTCATGCTTGGGAGTTTCCAACCCATGTACATGGGAAAATTTGAGTACTCAGGGTGGGATTTTTGTGATTATTTTTTGTTGTTATAGTTGTATATTATTTCAAAAAGGGTGATTAAATTGGGGTGTGATGTGATATTTGTTTTGAAAATTTTTGAATTTTGATTCGTGGGCTAAAGAGGCATGAGAGTTGAGTCAGCAGGCATTATTCTAGGAACTCAGGGTTGTTTTGACATGCATCATTCTAGGCACTCACAGGAAAATGTATTATAAGTGAATTGTTGAACTTGAACATTATTTCCTTGTTTTGAGATTGGAATAATGATGTAAAATTATAATAAATATGTGTCTAATGAGAAACATTATTGATTAAATGAGTATAAGAAATTAATTAATTATTGAATTAATTTATTTGAAATAATTTGATTAATTAATAGTTGAATTAATTAATAAGAATTAATATACTCTTGTTAACCAAGACCAAGGTTTGGAGGTTCATGTGTAGTGATAAGGCCTCAGTGTTTAGTATGTTATAAGAAATAGGGGGGAAAGACTTGTTGAAACTTGTTGTGTTAGTTTCAACTCTTACGTAAATATTATAAGGTTGCATTATGAGACCTGAGACGAGCTTTTGGAAATGTAAGAGTATTCCGTCACGATGCTTGTTGAGGGAGAAACCGAGGGTTATGGAACATAATTATAATCCATACAGGGAGCACAAGGCAACATTGGTACAAGTTGAGGAAGAAGGGGAACAGTTCTTAGAGAAGTTTTCTTGTTTCATTCAATTCATGGAGAGGGACCCGTGGTTGGTTCAGAAAATCATTTATGTGTTGAAAAAGGAGTTTCAGTTGAAAAACCATCTTAATTTTTTATGAGAGGTTGGACATGATGGAGCTGAATTTATGATTGAATCAATAGAGGGGATACTAGACCATTTGCAGACTCCACCTTAGAGAAGGGTTAAGTTGGATGCTTATATGTTGCGGGGTTCTGAGAATCATTGATAGGAAATTCATGTACGATCCGAAAATATTTATAAAATGTTAAGGAGGGTATTTTTGGAGAATTTCTTGGAAAACTTATATATAGACACCCTAAGAAAAGATAAGGCTTTAGAGTTTATGCATCTGACACAAGGAAGAATGGCCATAATGGAGTGCACTAAACGTTTCACAGATTTACAATGTTTTGATCCAGCTTTGGCGGCCGATGAGGAATATTCTCAAAAATATTTTAAGATTGAATTATGTGTGAAATAATGTCCCAAGTTAATATATTTAGGCTGAAGAAATTTCCAGAAGTGGTTAATCAGGCACTCATTTCAGAGATAATTATAAAGGAGGCTTCCAATAATGGACATGTAGCTAGAAGATCATGGAGAGGGCCTTCAAGAAGAACTAAGTGCCATCATGATAATCATAGCCAGGATAGTGGAATGAAATGTGGATTGTCAGGAGGAATAGTTACACGAGATCTTTCTCATGTTCTTTTCCACAAGTACGGTAGGCAGGGACACTATCGTACATATTTTCCTCGACCACTAGTGGAGTACCAGTTTTCTGGAAATATGGGATATCTACAGATGTTCTATAGGAAGCAATGACATGATGGTGTTGATGGAACAATTTCATAGAGTCATAGTGTGGTATGGGGGTATTTTACACCATATAGGTCTAGAAGCTGGAGTTCTATTGGGAGAGTCAATAGAGGATGTGGGCATGGTGCTTCAGGGGATGAGCACTCGTATCGGGATAGTGGAGCTACTCAGAGGAGTCAGGAGATAGCACATAGAAGAGGTGTAGGAAAGTTACATATAGTGCATCCTACACATGTGGAAAGAGAGGTTAGGCCATCGACAGTGGGAGGTACTATCCTTGTTGCTTCTACATTATCAACTACTTTGTTTGATACTGGTGTCTCTCATTCCTTCATATCTTCAAATCTTGTTAATGGATTGAGCATGTAGGTGGAGTTCGTAAGTAGTGTGATGAATATTGATACACCGTTGGGAAAATGCAAAAGGGATATCTATTTATGAATGGGTTTTTCTCTAGAGATCAGAGATTATCATTTCATTTGTGATATCTATGTCATTGATATAACGTGCTTCGATCTGATTATGGGTATAGAATGGAAAGTCGCATATCGAGACCACGTAGATTGTTATCGTAGAAGAGTTTCCTTTTTATCAGCTGAGGGTGATCAATATGTCCTTCATAGAGAATAGGATTACCATTCAGGTAGAGCTGGGCCCATTTCCCAGCAACTGGGAGAGCTTACATCCCAAGTTGTTAGTCTTTTACTGGATGATGAGAGTCATAGGAAAGCTGTTCTTCCACTAGTAGTAGAACTGTTTCAGGATGTCTTTCCTATATAATTTTCAGGGTTTCCACCTAAGAGAGACGTGGAATTCAGTATTGATATTATACCAGGTGTAGAGTTGGTATCTAATCCACCTTATTTAATGGAACTGACATAGCTTCATGATATCAAAACACAGGTGGAGGTGTTGGAGGATAAAGGGTCTATTCATCAAAGTACGTCACCTAGGGGATCACTTGTTTTGTTTGCAAAGAAGTATGATGAGAGTTTACACTTGAGTGTTGAATAAAAGAAGTTGAATAAAATGACTATGAAGAACTGATATCCTCTTCTACGTATCAATGCCCTGTTTGACTAGCTAAAGGGGTAGTGTATTCTCAAAGATCGATATGAGATCAGGGAATCATCAGGTGAGAGTTTTGACTTTTGAGATTCCAAGAACTACATTAAGAAGCAGGTATGACCTTATTGAGTTTTTCATAATGTTATTTGAATTGGCAAATTCTCAAGCAGTGTTTATGGAATTGATGAACATGATCTTCCATTCATACATAGATCTGTTTGTGGTGGTGTTTGTGGATGACAACATAGTTTACTCTATGACTCATAATGATCAGGCCCAACATCTTGACATCATTTTGATTACACTGATAGAGAATTATCCATATTATAAGCTATCAAAATGTCAGTTTTAGATTGATTGGGTACAAATTTTGGGGCATATCATCATTGAAGAAGGTGTGGCTATTAACCCAGAGAAAGTGCAGGCGATGATTTATTGGGAGTATCCCAAGAATGATTTTGATATTTGATGCTTTTTTGAATTAGATTATTATTACAGGAGGTTTATCCATGTCTTTTCCCAAATGGAAGCACTGTTTTTTTAAAATATAAAGGGGTAGAGCTTGTTTGGACTTAAGCATGCGATAATTCTTCCCAATAGTTGATCAAACACTAAAAATTGATAGCAATGTTTGTATGACCTAATTCAGGGGAGGAGTGCCCAGTGTATTGTGACGCTTTTGGGTTCAGACATAGATCTGTGTTGATGCAATGGGATATATTTGTTTCTTATGGGTCTTGACATTTGAGGTCACAAGAACAAAATTATCCTATTCATGACCTTAAGTTGGAAGTAGTGGTTTATTCTCTTACGTCCAGGAGAAACATTATTTTGGGTGAAACTTTTAGTGTTTTTATGGATCACAAAAGTTTTAATTATATCTCCTCATAGCACGACATGAATCTTTAGCATCAATGTTGGGTAGAGTATATGATGTCCTTTGATTTTGGTCTGGGATATACACACAAAAAGGGGAATACGTTGGCTGATTCCATGTGTAGAAATACTCAGAATTAGTTGGTACGTAAGTTGATTGTAGAGTGGAAGATGATGCATTTTCTGGAAGAAATGTGTTTGGTAGTTCAGGAGAGTCAGGGGAGGATGACTATGGTTTCAATAGTAGCAGTGTCTATGCTCTTGAGATGGACCATGGACATGTAGTATGCAGATCCGAAATTTTTATCCTTAAGAGGATGCCTTGAAGGTGTGGAGAAACATTTAGACTAGAAAATAGATGAGGATGAGATCATCTATGTGAAGCATCATGTTGTTGTGAATACGTGTATGCAAGTGGAATTCATGCAAGAATTTAATGATTCAAGGTGGGCGGTACATCATGGGGTGAAAAAATGTACTATGACCTTCGACAACAGTATTGGTATCCCAGCAAGAAAAAGGTGATTTTAAGGTTTATAACAACTTGTTTCACATATAAACAAATTAAAGAAGAGTATAAAAAACATGGAGGGAAATTTTGGCTATTAATTATTCTCAAATTAAAGTGGGAAGAAATTACTATGGATTTTGTGGTAGGACATCCAAAGACTCTTAGGAAGAATGATGCTATTTTGGTCGTGGTAGATCGACTAATGAATGTATCACAATTATTTCCTATAAATGAAACCTTAACTATAGAGAATTCGAGAGAACTGTAAGTGAGAGGCATAGATCGTTTTCATAAGGTTCCACATACTATAGTTTGAGATCATTATTCATGCTTTACTTCATGATTCTGGGTGGGTTTACATAAGGTGCTTGGTGCATAGGTTTTGTTATGTACGACCTTCCACCCATAAACAGATGGGGTTTCGAAGTGTACCATACATGTGTTAGAGGATATGTTATGAGTATGTGTGCTTCACATTAGTTGTTATTGGGAGGAGTAATTTTCTTTAGTGGAGTTCCCTTATAACAAAAATCATAAAAAACTATACAGATGGCACCATAAGATGCACTTTATGGTAGACCTTGTAGATCACCTCTATG
This sequence comes from Viscum album, assembly GCA_963277665.1. Classification (NCBI taxonomy): domain Eukaryota; kingdom Viridiplantae; phylum Streptophyta; class Magnoliopsida; order Santalales; family Viscaceae; genus Viscum; species Viscum album. Next base: position 1,883,193,124 of record OY728161.1, read on the forward strand.
TTGGTTAGTGGAGGGTAAGTCAAATCTATTCAGACCGAGTCTCATTAAAGAGTCATCAGATAATTTACTGTTTATTTAGAAATGTATGGCTACAACTCAAAGTAGGTAGAAGTTGTATGCTGGTAGACAGAGACGACCCCTAGAGTTTTCAGAGGGTGATCGTTTATTTCTTGGTGTGTCTCCAAGATTGGGTCACCATAGGAGGCACAGGCTGGGCATGTTAGCGCCAAGGTTTGTGGAACCGTTAGAGGTTCTAGGGTGATTCAGGCCGGTGATTTACTGATTAGCACTTCCTATAGCATCCCAAGCCTTTTACATAAAACATTTGATGATATTAAGAATAATTAAACATCAGATTACAATCCAAGGATCGTTAAGTCTAGTGTCTTGGAAGAATAGGTACATATAAAATAAAACATGGGATTAAAAAAAATTATTTATTTAATCTCCATAAAGAGATTATAACTTCTTTTGAGCTCTTACATCTATATAAGGTACCTTGGGGAACACATGAACAACAAGATGAGCTAAAATGCCCAGTAAAGGAATTATCATAAAGATACATCTCAAGAACATGAGTTAAGAGGGATGAAATAATGATATACAAAGCATGAAACTTATAAAATCATTTATTGTAAGAATCATATCATATAAACATGGAATCATATAACTATGGAAGAATCAAAAATCATATCTTTAGTATAGGTTAATGCTAACCACCAATCTCGTTTCCCATTTCAGTACAGGTCAAGGCTAACCACCAATCTCGTTTCACATCGCATCTCATGAGACTAATCAATACCCAATGAATTGGAGCACTATCTGGGTTCACCCATCTCAACATATTCATGAATATTCTTTCCCCATAAATAATGTTTCCACATAAATCATCATGCATAATCAACCATACATAAACATAAGGTTACCCATGGAAATAATTGGTTACCACAATCATGACATAAAACATATCCAATGGGCGTATCATGAAAGTGTCAATGAATGGAAGGGATTAGAACATTCATGGACATTAATAGGGTAAATTAGGAATATAACATGGTATGTGGTGTCAATTATAAGTGACAACATATAAAAAATGTTTTTTAGAAACATTAGCATTAAAACATTTTTGTGCGGTTTTAAGGAAAAAACTATAGGGATTTTCAAATAGAAAAGATGAAATTATTTTAATAAAAATACAATTGAACCCAGAAGGTTTTGATAATAAAAATACTGATTTGATAAATACAATGGTGTTTTAAAACATAGGATAGAATGTACTTGAAATTTGGGTAAAAACATGGGAAGTCCCCTTAAAATAGGTTGGCTTATCAGAATGTTCTAAGAAGGGAATCATTCAAAATCATGTATATCCCTGATAGAATATGATGAAAGGGTCTTGATATAAGAATCTTGTACCAATAACCAAAATTCATAAGACTCACATAGATAGATAAGATAACCCCATTTTGAATGAAAGATATGGTAACCCGAAAGAAGAAAGAAGGTTCGGCTAGAATTCGTTACGATTTTATCATCATGGTGTCTGGTGTGACCAAGAAGGGTTGATGAGAGAGAATTGGGGTTTACCATAAATTATAAATCCAGAAGGAAGTATGGGGGATGTTCTTAAACATAATCCATTAGTTTCTAGTACATAACTAAAGGCATAGTATAGAAGACAATCTTGAATAAGAGATAATAGGAGAGGATCTCTTACCTAAAATCTAGTGGTGTTCCCCACTTCTTATTAATGACATGAATAAACAAATTATTCTTATTAATTAATAATTCCAGAACCTCTTCTATATGTAATTGATTTATTATAAACCTTTTTAGTTTATTAAGATCCTTTTTTATTAGTTATAATGATCAATTTCATTGTTCCGGCTTGTTTGTTTACTTGGCTTTAAAAGATCGGTTCACTTATATTCAAGTTTGGATTATATGCAAGATGAAAGTGGTTGTCTATAATTGAAGGTACATTATATAGTTCATATAAATTATATTAAATGGTATTAATATTAATTAGGTCACTTTTAGTGATGTTGAATTATTATATATATAACCTTAGTGATAACAGTTTTTGTTAATCCGTGGATTTGATTACAAAGAATGTGTTTTTCATTATAACTTAATTAAATTTGTAACAAAAGATTACAGAACAAAAATATGATATATTACATATATAATAATCTGGTTTAACCATAACACAATTGGTTTCAGAACCATAATTAAATATAATAACAAAAATTGATAAATTTTTGTCCTTGAATGTGCTAAATTATCTCATCTCAAACGGTGCTTTCATTTCTTTCAAATAAATGGGCGAAGAAAGAAGAGAAGATAATGAAACATACCACTAGCATGAAGAAATTCCAGTACATTTATTCTTCTCTATTTATCATACATTAATGGTGAAGGTAGGTGAGTAATGAAATAAAAAAGAAAAGAATTTAAAAGAAAAGAAGAAACTTGGGAAGATGAATTTACCTCTTGAGACTTTTTCCTTTGAGAACCTCTTAAGGGGATTGGTTTTGGTATTTTGAGGAGGCTGAGAGATTTTGGATGTGGGGGGGGGGGACCTTGGGGATATATTTGGGTAGAATTTAGAGAAGGCTAGGCGGTTTAGAGGAGTGGAGAGAAGAGGGAGCGAAGGGCGGGGGGGGGGGGGGGTTTATAGTGGAGGAGAGGAGGGATTTAATGATATTATAATCCATTATTTATTATTTCTTCACAAGACAAATAATAGTATGTATTCCCTTACCTAGAATATTAAATAGGTTATTTGAATTCAAACCATGTGTGGTAACATCATCGATGATGTTAGGAATAGTTTATTTAGCTTATAATGTATATATACAGTAAATTACTGTATTTTACTATTCATAAAAAATTCAAGTATTTTAGAAAAATCCCAAAAATTCACCCTAACCATGTTTTGACGTGTAGAATCAAAAAATGAAGTCTATTTTTTCAAAATATAATTTTTTTAATATGATTATATTAATATTTAATTAAAATCATAATTAATTATAAAAACCCAGATTTAAAACACTCATTAACTTATTCTAAAACATAGGTATATTGTACTTCGAACTTGATTATTATTTTTATACTATAATAGATGAGGTTAATATTCATTAGGGTATATCACTATTCATAATGTAATGTTACTATTTATTAGGGTAGGTTACTATTCACTAAAAATTATGTTTTTATTCTCGGACTCCAAAAAACATCTTCAACACAACCGTGTATGCCTGATTTTTTAAATTCATAAAACAGAAGTGACAAACATATGTTTAAAGTTCACTTATCACTTAGTAGTTCATTATGTTGTGCTTTCATGTGATTTTATGACATAAATATAAGAAGTTGATTTCCATTGCGAAACTTTGGGTTGTTACATTCTTCCCCCCTTATGAAATTTCTCCCTCGAAATTGTGTTTTACATACTAAGCCGAAAACAGGTGCGGGTAATTTTCGTTCATTGCTTCCCCCAATTCCCATGTTTCTTCCTCAAACTTATGGTTCCTCCACAAAAATTTAACAATATGGGTTGTCTTATTGTGTAGAACCTTATATCTCCGATCCAGAATCCTTACTGGCTACTCCTCATATGATAGATCATCTTCCAGATGCACCACCTCTGAGCTTAGTACATGTGAGGAATTAGGTATATACATAATCAAGAGTGATACTTGGAAAACATCATGAACTCGAGACATATTCGATTGAAGTGAAAGCTGATATTCCACAGCTTCTATACGGTCAAGGATATCAAAGGGGCCAATATACCTTGGAATTAGCTTCCCTTTCTTCCTGAATCGCATGACTCTCTTCTATGGAGATATTCGAAGGAAGACTTTATCTCCAACGTCGAACTCCAAGTCCCTTCATCAGTTGTCATGATATATCTTTTTCCGACTTTGAGCATCTTTGATGTGTTTCTGGATGACTTGATCCTTCTCTATCATCTCTTGAACATGATCGGGTCCAAGTAGATTTATTTCTCCATCTTCATCCCAACAAGTTGGAGTTCTACATCGCTTTCCATACAGAGCTTCATATGGAGCCATCTAAATACTCGAGAGGAATATATTATTGTATGAGAACTCAACAAATGGAAGATGATGATCCCAACCACCTTTGAATTCAAGAGAGCAGCTCTTAGCATATCGTCAAGCATCTGAATAGTCCTTTTAGATTGGCCATCAGTTTGGGGGTGATAGGCTGTGCTGAAATTTAATTCAGTACTCAAAGCATGTTGGAGGCTCCTCCAGAATTTAGATGTGAACCCTAGATCATGGTCAGAGACAATTGAGAGTTGAACACAGTGCAGTCTCACAACATCCTTCACATATAACATTGCATGTTTTTCAAGAGGGAGATCTTCCCAAATAGAGATGAAATGGGATGTCTTGGTGAGTCGGTCAACCACAACCAATATCACATTATTTCACTTCAACGTCTTCAGGACTCCCATGACAGTGTCCATAGTAACATTTTCCCATTTCAATATTGTTATAGGAAATGACTATATCATTCCTTTGGACACTTTTCGCTCAGCTTTAACTTGCTGACATACCAAGAACCTTGATATATATTCTATAAATCTCTCTTTTCATGTTATCCAACCAGAAGTGTTCTCGGAGATCACAGTACATTTTGGTACTCCCAGGATGGATAGAGAAGGTCAAGATATGTGCATCATTAAACAACTCCTTCTTTATATCTGGATCAGATTTCAAACATAATCGTGTCCCAAATCTTATAACTCCTTCCTCTTCAACATTAAAATCGGAGTATTTCCCATTTTTAACAGCTTCCACACTTTTTTGATTTTCTACATCCTTTCATTGAGAAACCTTTATTTTCTCCAAGTGGGATGGTTAAGAAATCATTTGAGAAATTATTGATGATGTTCATCTCTTAATGATTTCTATGTATATCCTTTTCAAATCTAAGAAGATCAGATCCTTTTCAATTCCCATCATTGATTAAGATACATGATCCTTTCTACTTAGAGCAGCTTCCACCTTGTTTGCCTTACCGGGATAATAGTGGATTGAGCAGTCATAATCCTTGATGAGCTCTATCCATATTCATTGGCACATATTAATATCTTTCTATGTGAATATATATGTGAGACTCTTGTGGTCAGTATATATCTCACATTTTTTCCCATAAAGATAATTCCTACAGATTTTCAACATAAAGATCACAGCCGCTAACTACAGATCATGCATGGGGTAGTTTTTCTCATGGATTTTTAGCTTCCTTGAGGAATAGGCTATCACTTTTTCATGTTTCATTATCACACATCCAAAGACTTTCTTAGAAACATCACTATACACCACAAAGAGTTCTCCAATTGAAGGGAGTGTAAGTACCAGCGCAGTGATAAACCTCTTTTTCAACTCCATGAAACAGTCTTCACATTCCTGTGTTCAGAAAAACTTTACCCCCTTCCGTGTCAACATGGTCATTGGGTTTGAAAATTGTGAAAAGTGTTTCATGAATCGTCGATAATACCTAGCTAGACCTAAAAAACTACAGATCTCCGTTACAGAAGTTGGCCACATCCACTCGTCAATTACCTTTATCTTGGAAGAGTCCACATATATCCCTTTCATGGTGATAACATGCCCCAAGAATGATACTTCCTCCATCTAGAACACACATTTACTGTAATTTGCATACAACTTCTCCCTTCGTAAATTTTTTAACACAGTTTCCATATGCTCCTCATGTTCCTCCTTGATCTTAGTGTTTATAAGAATATCATCAATAAAGACCACCACAAATTTGTTGAGGTAATATCTAAAGTCTCTATTCATTAAATCCCTGAAAATTTCTGGAGAATTAGTGATTCTGAAGGGCATCACTATGAAATCATAGTGTCTATACCTCTTTCGAAAGGCAGTCTGGGGAATATATTACTTCATCACCTTTAGTTGGTGATATCCCGACCAATGGTCCAGTATAGGGAAATAACTGGCCCCACGAACCTGGTTAAACAAGTCATCTATAGGTGGAAGGGGATACTTGTTCTTTATAGTGATTTTATTAAGCTGACGATAATCAATCTAGAGGAACATTGATCCATCCTTCTTCTTGACGAAGAGGACTGGAGAACCCCACGGTGATGCACTTGGGCATATAAAACCCTTCTCCATATTCTTCTGTAACTACTTCTTCAGCTCTTCTAGATATACGGTGGACATTATGTAAGGTGTCATTAAGATTGGCCGAGATACAGGGATAAGTTCAATTGAGAAATCAACATCTTTGTCAGGGGGAAGACCAGAAAACTCATCAGGGAATACATCAGTGTAATCCCCTCACGATGGGAATGTCTTCAAGCATGATTCTATCCTTTGTCTCAATCATTTGACATAGGTATGCATGAACATAAGGAAACAATATCCAAATAGGAGATGAAGATTCTAAAGGAGACTCATCTTCCTCCATAAACATGTAAATAATCGAAGGATTCTTCGGGATGTAAAGAGTAATCTCCCTTTCCCAGCAGTTGATGTTGGCCTTTTACAAAGATAGACAATCCATGCCCAAGATAGCATCAAACTCCACTAAAGGAAGTATGAAAAGATTTGATGGGAGGTTCATTCAACAAACATTAACTGGGGAGGAGTTATAAACCATGGATGAACTAGTTTCCCCATTCGTTGTTCTTAGAGATAACTTTTCCTCAAAATTTTGAGGTGGTGTTTGAATAGTTCTACTAAACATGCAAGATATTAAAGAATGTGTAGAACCAGAATGAAATAGTATGTTTTCTATTCTTGAATGAATAACAAGCCTACCTTTCACCACAACGTTTTCCGGATCCACCTCAGTAGTAGTGATAACATAAGCCCTTGCATGTTGCCTTGGAGGTTATAGTTGATTGCCTCTTACAACCCTTGGATTAGGGCAATTGTTTGCATAATTACCAAGCTCTTTGCTGTCAAAACACTGCACTGTAGGATGAGTGTTGATCTGAACCTTCCGTTCTTATTCAACATTAGAAAGATTTTTCATGTCCCTTCGGCAGTTCTTGGCCAGATAACCAAACATCCCACATTTTAAGCAATTCCGGGTTCCCTTGATATAGTCACCAAGATGCTTCTTCTGAAAATTCTTGAAAAGGGGGTAGTGAGTCTTCTTCCCATCATGGTATTTTCTTGACGAACCACCCATGTTATTCTCCGTTTTTTTCTTCTTGTCAATAGGCACATGAGACCACTGTGAGTCTCCAATCTCCATTTCAACCTTGAGGGCACAACATAAAATCTCTTCATAGCTGTCGAAGTATTGAATTTCCAACACTTTTCATAGACTCAGCCTTAGTCCTCTAAATAAGTGATCCACCTTTCTTTCGATGTTCATGAAAAAGCCCGAGGCATACCTTGAATGTCGTGTAAATTTCGCATCATACAACCTAATGGACTCATCTTCCTTCTACTTGAGTCCAAGGAACTCTCTTTAAATCTTGAGATGGAGGGTTCAAGGAAAATATTTGGTGAAAAACATCCTCATTAATTCCTCCCAATCTATGGAATTAATTTCCTCTTGGGACTTCGTATTCTTGATCAGTTTCCACCACTGATCAGCTTCCCCATCAAAATGATAGACTACCAGTACAACTTTCTCTTCTTCCAAGCACTGGAGGACAGAGAAAATCTTTTCAATGGAGTTAATACATGGTTCTGCGAGGAGAGAATCAGAAGACCCGCTAAACATGGGAGACATTTGCTGCATGAAAGATTATACGCCAACTTGCTATTTCCTTGGAGGAGGGGGGCATTCCACCCGATTCAAGTTAATTTTCATAACTCGAGCCAGTTGATAAAGTACTGCCATAAAAGTTTAAGCCCCCGCTTCCATCATATCAGGCATGTCATTAGGGAAATCATTACATTTCCTATCACACTGGTTGTTGGAACGTGTTCTTCTATTTCCCACAATTTACTAAGAAAAATAGCATATAATTATAGGTCATGAATACATAGCTATTGATCATAAAAAGGAAACATTGAACATTAAAGGATATAATTATAAAGAAGAAGTAAATCCTAACTTTAGATTCCTTAGTTTTATATCTAGGTTATCCTCAATATATTTTTTAATTTATATTCGTATGGGCTTTATTTGGTCCTTTAATAATGGTTTGTACTAAGCTCGTGAATCTACCAAAGAATATCCCCCGGGAGTGTCGTAACCAAGAGTGCAGCAAGGCCCGTTATCGTGCCCCAGTTCCTGTTTGATTCTAGATTAAAGAGGTGTTTTCGGGTTTTACCCCTAGATACATCTATGCCAGAACCATCTCTATATTCTCATATCCATACATGGATGCATTTCATTGATAAACCACTTAATCTATACTCACCAAATTTTAGTAATTGTGTCTTAAACTTCGTATCATCTTTAAGGTTCTCCCAAAGGTGTTCTATTCCTAATCTCTAAAAATAACTAGACCCTCCTCTGATACAAACTATAGTGACCCAAGCCTTTTACATAAAACATTTCTTGATTTTAAGCATAATTAACATCAGAGTACAAGTCAAGGATCATTAAGTCTAGTGTCTTGGAAGACTAGGTACATATAACATAAAACATGGGACTAAAAAACATCATTATTGAATCTCCATAATGAGCTTATAACTTCCTTTGAGTTCTTACATTTTCATAGGGTACCCTGGGGAACACATGAATAAAGGGATGAGATAAAAATCCCAGTAAAGGAATGATTATAAAGATACATCTCAAGAACATGAGTTAGAAGGAATGACATAATGATTTCCAAAGCATGATAATTATAAAATAATTTAATATAAGAATGGGATCATATAAACTTGGAATCATATAAATTTGTCAGAATCCTAAAATCATATCTTTAGTACGAGTCAAGGCTAACTGCCAATCTCGTTTCCCATTTCAGTACGGGTCAAGGCTAACTGCCAATCCCGTTTCAAATCACATCTCACGAGACCTATCCTTACCCAATGCATTAGAGAGTTATCTGGGCACACCCATATCAACATATTCATTAATATTCTTGCCACATAAATAATCTTTCTAGATAAATAATCCTACATAATAAACCATACATAAACATAAGGTTACCCATGGAAAGAATTGGGTACCACAATCATGACATAAAACATATCCAATGGGCGTATCACGAAAGTGTTCATGAAATGAAGGGATTATAACATACATGGACATTCATAGGGAAAATAGGCATATAAAATCTTAAGTAGTGTCAAATATAAGTGACAACATATAACAAAATGTATTTTAGAAACATTAGCATTTAAACATTTTTTTGTGGTTTTAAGGAAAACACTCTTGATCTTTTAAAATAGAAAAGAGGACATTATTTTATATATAACCATAATTTAACCAAGATGGTTTTCATAATAAAAATACTGATTTTATAAATACAATGGTGTTTTATGTCATAGGATAGAGTGCACTTGAAATTTGGGAAAACATTTGGGAAGTCCCCTTAAAACAGGTTGGCTTATCGGAAAGTTCTAAGGAGGGAATCTTTCAAAATCATGTATATCCCCATAATAATGTGATTAAAGGGTATTGAAATAATAATGTTGTCCAAATAACCATAATTCATAAGTCTCACATAGATAGATAATATAACACCATATTTAATGAAAGATAAGGCATCCTGAAAGAACATAGAAGGTTCGGGTATATTTCGTTACGATTTTATCGGCATGGTGTCGGGTGTGACCAAGAATGATTGATGAGAGAGAAATGGGGTTCATCATCAATTATAAACCCATAATTAAGTATGGGGGAAGTTCTTAAACATACTCCATCATTTTCGAGTACACATATAAAGGCATAGTATAGAGGATAATCTTGATTAAGAGAGAAAAGGAGAGGATCCCTTACCTCAAATCCGGTGGTGTTCTCTAGATGTTATTAATAACCTAAATAAAAAAATTAGTATTATTAATTAATAAGTCCATAACATATTCTATATTTAATTTATTTTTTACAAGTCTTTTTAGTTTATTGAGATCCTTTTTGATTTTTTATAAGGTTCAATTTCATTGTTTGGGCTTGTTTGTTTACTTGGCTTTAAAAGATCTGTTCACTTATATTATAATTTCGATTATATGCAAGATGGAAGTGGTTGTCCATAATTGAATTTATATTATTTAGTTCATATCCAGGAGATTAAATGGTTTTAATTTTAATTAGGTTACATAGAGTGATGTCTAATTATTATATATATAACCTTAGTGATAACCGTTTGTTGTTATTCGTTGGATTTGATTACAATGAGTGTATTTTTCATTATAACTTAATTAAATTTGTACCAAAAGATTACAGAACCAAAAATAGGATATATTACATATATAATAATCTAGTTAAACCATAACAAAAATGGTTTCATGACCAGAATTAAAGATAATAACAAAAATTGATAAACTGTTGTCCTTGAATGTGAAAAATTAGCATATCTCAAACTGTGCTTTCATTTCATTCAAATAAATGGGTGGGGAAACTAGAGAAGATATTGAAATTTAAAACTAGAATGAAGAAATTCCAGTACTTGTATACCACTTGATTTATCATACTATTATGGTGAAGGGAGGCGAGGAAACAAATTAAATGGAAAAGGACATAAAAGAAAAGAAGAAACATGGGAAGTGGAATTTACCTCTTGAGACTTCCTCCTTGGAGAACCTCTTAAGGGGATATGCTTCGGTATTTTTAAAAGTCTGAGTGATTTTTGACGTGGGGGGTGACCTTGGGGAGAGATTTGGGATGAATTTAGAGAAGGCTTGGAGCTTGAGAGGAGTGGAGAGAAGAGGGAGTGAAGGGGGGTTTTACAGTGGAGGAGAGGAGGGATTTAATGATATTTTAATCCTTAATTTATTAGTTCTTCACAGGAAAAAGAATAGTAAGTATTCCATGACCAATAATAGTAAATGGTTCATGTGAATTCTAACTATGGGTGGTGACATCCTCCATTATGCTATGAATATTTTATTTAGCTTATAATTTATATAATCGGTAAATTACCGTATTTAACTATTTATCGAAACTTCTAGTATTTCAGAAAAATTGCAACAATTCACCCTAACCATTTATTGATGTTTACAATCCAAAAATAAAGTCTATTTTTCATAAAATTATTTCCTAAATATTATTATTTTAATATTTATTTAAAATCATAATTTATTATCAAAAACTAGATTTAAAACACTCATTACCTTATTCTAAAACATAGGTATATTGTACATCCAACATGAATATCATTTTTATACTATCATAGGTGAGGATACTATTCATTAGGGTATATCACTATTCATTAGGGTATGTTACTATTCATTAGGGTAGGTTACTATTCACCAAAAAATATGTTTTTCTTATCAGACTCCAAAAAACAACTTGAACACAACCATGTATGTCGGATTTTTGAAATTACAGATACAGAAGTGACAAACTTATTTTTAAATGTCACTTATCACTTAGTAGTTCACTATGTTGTGCTTTCATGTGATTTTATGACATAAATATAGTAAGGGAATTTTCATTGACAAACTTTGGGTCGTTGCACTTCCACCGAAATTCGAAGCTATGCATGATGTTTTCCATGTGTCACAACTACAACAGTATCACCCTGACCCTTCTCATGTTATTGATGTGGAAGAGGATGACCTCAAGACCGATACGGCCTTTGAGGAGCATCTGATACGTGTGTTGGGTCGTAGTAAGAATGTGTTACAGAGAAAGACTGTGCCATTAGATCATGTATAATGGAAAAAATAGAAATGTTCAAGAGGAAAATTGGGAATGGGAAGTAGACATGAGGGATCAATGGCCCAATATTTTTGGCTCAAAATCTTAGAGAAGTTTGGGAGTGCACCTCGAGGATGAGCTGTTATAAGGTGGGGGAGATTGTACGATCTTTGCCATTTCTAGAGTCATATTGGGTGAATTTTTTTGTATTTTTGGAACCTTTTAAGTATCATTTTCTTGGATTAGTGGCTTGGGGTGCGTTTGGGTGAATTTTTTATGAAAACTAATGGATAGTGGGTTGTGCATGGTTTGCGGACGGTTTTATTAACCGTGTGACCAAACCATGCCAAGTGTACAAAATAGGAAAGTGGGGCCTACACGGTTTCCGCACAGTTTAGCAATCCATGCAGCAAAACCGTTCCAACCATGCAAACCCAGACAGAGAGGTCCGCGCAGTTTGTGCATAGTTTTCCTAATCATACGCACTTACCCAGAAAACTATACACACAAGATTTGAATTCTGAAAATCCTTTTTAAAACCAACTGAACCCCCCGGGACTCTTTTATTTTGAACTTACCTTGGGATTGAATAATTTTATATGTTTTAAATGCCTCCCAGAGATATTCCATGTCAATATGAACACCATTATACAAGTTTGAAAACCCATATTAAAGATCTGCTCTCCTCCCGGTAAGTGGATTTCATCCCAATGTTTCATCCATTCTTTATCTTATCTTTTCTTGGTCTTTTCCTGGAGGATCTTAACCATTTCCATTATTCAAAACCTATGGGTTTAGAATTAGATCTAGGATTGTGAATTTAGATCTATATTTGGAAGATCTTTATGCCTTTGATCTTAATTTTGGTCTTAGGGATCAGAGCTTGATCATCGATGTTATGCAGCTCGGATTTTGGGTATTTCTTTTATGCTAACTTCTTTCTATAAACCAAGGTAGGTGGTCTAAATAGAAATCATATAGTCATGATTTATGATTTGTGTATGAGTTTATGAAATATCTAGATTCCCTTGATAATTTAATTAATTAATTTGGAGTAATTATGTATAAGGAATTGAATTGAGATTCCTTGGTGATTTAATTGATGGTTGAATCACGGAACAAACGATGTGGAAAGGGGGTCCCAAATAGATCTCTTGGAGATTTGATATTATAATATAGATATTTAATTGAATTTAAAATGTAATTAATATTTAGAAACAATTATGTGCCAGGATGTGGACAAAAGATAATTAATTTAGAGAATTAGTTATATGTGAGGATGTTGATCAAAGTTAAGTAATTACAAGAATTAATTATGAAAAGTTGAGATTTGAAGTTGACAATTAATTGTGAAGAAATAATTATCGAATGAGAATGGTTTTGATTAATAAATTAATTGATGAATTAATTAATGTCTTATGTGCTTAGTTAATTGTTGAATTAAATAATGGATTTTGGAATGAATAACTACTCACTTGATTAGTAAATTAATAATGTGGAAAATTCTTATGATTTTAAGAATGATTAAATGGATGAGATTTTGTGGTGGTAGGATTTGAATCCTAAACCGATTAAAAGTTCCAACTTGGACATGGTGTTCCTCCCCAATAGTTATCCAAGATTAATATTGTAGGGTACTAGGAATAATGACCTACTCCAAATGAAAATTGGAGTGCTAGGCATTATGACCTACACTCAACAAGATTTGTGGTGATAGGCATGACGACCTACAACAAATGATTAATGATAATAATGAATGATGTTTCAACTAAGATTTTGGGTTCTAGGCATGATTACCTACACCAAATGAATGATAATAATGAATGATGATTAAAATGGGAAACATTTATCGAATTGGCCTAATGTGATGATGAATGATTAAATGAAAATGTGATAAATGTATATATCATGCATTGTATTTATTGCTTCATAAATCTGAATGCACTATCTTTTGACTGGACTCATTTTAGACATTGTTTGTGGTGGCTTACATATTTTTACTCACAACCTATTTGGGCTGCCTGATCAGCAACCAAGTAGAATTTTTTTACTCCATGATAGGATAACAGAAAGGCCTCGAGATAAGTTTTTGTTTGGGATTGAAACATGGAACTAGGAACAAGATGTAGTTGGGACCCATTTTAGAGTCTGTGTGTCTTTACATTGAGTTTCATTCTAGACACATGGAAGTTTCATTGTTAAAGAATGTTTCACCATTCAATTGAGTGTCTTATTTTCTGGTTTTAGCTATCATATGTCCTGGCGTTGTTATGGTTATTTATATGCTTCGGTACATAGTTATTTCTATTTACCTTCAGTTGAGTTTCATTCTAACAACAGAGGGTATAGTCTCCCCAAGATTGACTTACCAGACCGTCACTGCTATTCATCACCGTCTAGCATACAGGGAGGCATACTGGAGGGAATGTGGCCAACTGTCTTGGGGCACCGTTCAATGGCCCCCAGGTCAGGACATCACATCACATAATGGTAGGTGGTATATTAGTATATCACATAAACCAATAAAGATCCATAAAAAATAATAATAGCAAAATTATTGAGTGATAGGGTAACAATTCAAGTGGCCATGCGATGTTTTTCTTCTTTGTAAAACAATATTGTTTGTGAAATATCTATTTCTATCTTGAAAATGTGATATGTTATCAAATATGGGTATAAACATCTCCTTTTCCATAGAATGTTTGGATTTATAGGTGAGATCTCCACCACCTCTCTTATGAGATTCATTTAATTCCAGGGCTGTTTTAAATGATTGACCAAATATACAATGTCATGGTTTTCTTAAACACTTAGGATTTTAAAACGTCATGAATACTTGGATGTAGAAACATGGAATATCTTCTTAAGTGATTTCAAATTTTCTCATCATTATAATTATCTCACATACATATCAAAACATAACATGTCGCTTTAGATACGTGTATACAACCTCACAGGATATTCATATTGATATATTCTTTAAAAGTTGCTATAGATTTTATGTCTTCATCATTTTTCATAAATAATATATCGAAAAATAAAATGTTTTACTCTAGAGAATATTATGAATTAATTTGACCATAACCATGTAAATAATGAGTTTAGTTTTATTATCAATCATTGGAACATGCTAATCCTAATGAACAAAAATTTCCCCAACAATGATCATAGAAGATGACTTGCTGATCAAAGAACTAAAATAAAACAAATCATATAGGAAACACTCTAATCAAATAATTTTAGTAAAATAAATTGTGTTTCTCATTTTTTATTCCCACATTGATCTCTTATGCGGTCAAGTGATTCTTATTAAATGATTCCATGTTACAGACTTCTCAAGAAAACATTGGGGCTTGAAACATAGAACACATTACACACATAACCTCCCCAGGATGTGAAACACCTATGTGGTCCACAGGAAACCTTATTGGTACTATGCACACACCATGTGAACTACTATGTCTGATCCCTATGGGAGCTCTAAATTCCCACTCACACCATTTCATCCATAAGATCTATTATGGGAGGGATCTCCCATGTGGTTGAGGTCTCCTCCAAGATGTTTTGTATTGACTTGGTAACTTGTCTCATGTGTTTAGTAAATATTTATTGGTAGTATTTTTAAATTTAGTTATCAAATTTGTCAATATAAAACACCACAGTAACATCAATAAAATTCCGACCCACACAAATAATTATGTGAAATAATATTATTCATGGTCTTCAAAATTTGGAACTTCTTTCAATATTATTCCTGAAAAAACATTATAATTTTTTCTAAGACTTTTTGCCTCCCATTACCTCATTCAATAATAAATTATTGAATGTAATTTTTATTATTTCCTATAAGTATTGTTTCATTATCGACATAAGGCCTTCACTTTTGAGATTATTAATTTTTTAAATAATTTCAAATAAAATTTCACAATCATGACATCCAATGATTTTTTTCATCCATAAAAGTTATAATGGAAGTATCACCTATTCTAAACTCCCCAAAAATATATTGAAAAATTATTGGATGAAAATGAAACAGGTGGGAATGATAATCTCCCCCTTATTATTATGTTGTCAATATCACTTCATGCTGTTTAATGTTAATATATGTGATCAAAACATTATCCCCCTTATTGAAAATTAAATGAAATTGAGAAGTGTGGTTTTTCCCATATCATATTTTTTCCTTTCAAGGAACACATATTCTCTTATACTATTTTCTCAAAGAAGGATGATACCACATTGTTTTATTCCCAAATATCCTTTAGTTTTTCTACTATATATAAATATGAACTAATGTAGTATATAATACTATAGAGATAAAACTAATGTTGTCTATAGTATCTATAAACTACCATGAATGTTATATCATGCCTATATATTTATAGTTCTCAATTTTATGGTTGCAGGTAATTATATTTGTTAATGAAATGAAAATTCATTCACAAACATTAAAAAAACATATGAATGTTCAGGTGAAACAGATGCAGGTTCCCTTTCATAGCTAAATATCAAAATCAATGATAATTAATATGTATTAAATTTGAGAAGGAATAATTAAGTGATTCTCCTACCTCAGTTTCCAATATTATAAATCTTTTATGAAACTAAACATTTATTGTAAATTAATGATTTAATATCATTAACTCATCAATTCCATACTCAAGGGCTGAATGATTATCCATCAACTACAATCATTTATATATAGAAGAATATATATATATATATATATATATAAATATATATATAATTTAATAGTCATTAACATTATTTTTCTTCAGGATTAATATTTAGGATGAGATCTACCTCTCATCCTAGGCTATTCATTTCCTTTAATCTCAGCATATGAAGATTTCATTGGACTCTTATTTCGGTTAGGAGTATCATCAATTTGATTATAATGTTTTTCTTTAAACCAATTATTTTTTTAGAATTTAGTTTTCAAACTAAATTTATATATCAATTTTTTTTCCTTAGTGTTAGATTGTTTTTAATTTTCCTCTAATTTATTATCCAATTTAATTGATTTTGCCAAAAAAATATACATTATTTCATGAAATTCAAATTCCTTTTTTGAATATAAACCTGACTTACTAATGGTTTTATATTTGATACTCATCCCTTTCACAACAAAGGTAGTTTCTCTTTGTATTCATGTAATGAATTTAGAATCTTTCTGACCCACCCACTTACATCAACCCCAAACATCTTCTATATATTCATATTTATTATGAATTAGAAGTATATATTAAAATCTATTCAAACCATTATTTTATTGTGAAATTATTCTCATACATTCACCCAGAATTCCCCATAATTCATTCCCATTTACTAGGAATAAAATTTTTTACTATAAATTATATGATGTTTTCTCATACCTTTAACACACTAGAAAACATGACTGAACATAGATCTTCTACCATGATGTGTCTTCTATCTAGAAATTTTTTGATGATTTGATCCACCAAACTGGGCTTTATTTTCCCAAGGGGAATCGATTTTCATGATACAATTTAATCTACATTTGATATAGGATAAGATTTCATATTCATCTTCGTAGTCTAAGTAGGTTCATATTTTTTTATTTCCAATATTATGTTCATTTTCTTCTTTATTATTCTTTTGTTAAAAGGGTTTCTCCTTTATTCAAATTTTCTCCTACTTCATTTTGGGCATATAATGATTTCATAAATTTTCATAGTATTTAAAGACTATAATGTATTGTTTTCGAAATTATAGAAAAACCCAAAAAAATTTATTAATATCCATCTCTTCTTTTCTAGTGTCATCTGTATGGATTTTAACTGGTGTTTACCTTGATATTTTTTGAGAAAAAACACCACTATTTTGAAAAAATATGGTGTAATATAATTTATGAAATATCCTATCTCCCACCATTAATATGGTTGGTTTATATGTGTTTTTCAGCAACAATAATTTTTTAGAGGTTCGTTTAAAAACAATAATTTTAATTGAAAAACCATTATAACATTGGAAAATTTCTATATGATGGAAGAAATTCTTCATTGGGGATATTTTTGTTTAGTTAGAGGATTATATCATGAATTTCTTGGTGTCATGATCCTTAAAGAAACCCTTTGTGTAAACATCCCATTTTCCTACAATTTGGGAAGTTCTAGTTTGTGGAAATTCTTGATTCTATAATACCACCTCTATCTATGCACATTTCATGTTGAGGGATTTCTTCTAATCCTCAAATTATTTATTCTGATCTTCCCAATACTACTCCATCTTCATTATTTATTCTTCATGAATTATCATGATCATTGTAAAGCATTTTCAAGACCCTTTACCCGTATAGTTTTATCTTCTAATTTAGTGTATTTGACATCAAATAAATCTTTGTACATATATTCAACTACGTAGAATGACTCTAAATATATAATTTCAAAACAAAATTTATCATAAAAAACCATTAAAATTATTATTTTGTAACGTGAATGGATTTATCCCAAGAAACAACTTTTTCTATAAGAGTGATTCAATTTATAAAATTATTACTTAGTTAATCCTCATGTTTATAAAATTATTCTTATTATTTTTATTTATTGAAAATAATTTCCTTAAAAATTAGAATTAATATAATTGTACAATTATTCAATTACATTACCCATGAATTCATTGAATAAAAAATATATTTACCTAACTTTATATATCATAATCAAAACATGAGTAATTTTCATCAGAAGAATCATAATCCAGAGAATTATTTCAACATATAAAACTTTGATTACCAATAGTTAAAGGTGTTTTAACAATTAATCTAGGATTCCACTTCATGTTATTTACTTTTATTTTTTTAATGGTCATGTTTATCTTGGTAGAAATCCAAAAATAATAATTCATTAAGATAGCTTTCATTTCTCCATTTGAGAAAGCTCACTCATTTCTTAAAATAAAAATTCATAAGAAATAATTTGTATGTTTGGAGGGAACTTTTCTTTAACCCTAGTTATAGTTCCCTATTCTGGTTTGAAAACTATGTGGGGGGGGGGGCATCGATGGGTTTATTTTACAAATTCCATTAATTTCAATTCAAACTCTTAATCTTGTTAAGGTTATCAATCAACACAATTATTTCACAGAGTCTCATGAATAAATGATAATAGGGAGTACAACACATGGTATTTAAAAGGACAAGTAAAAATAAAAACTCATTTTCTTATTAGTTATTGCATTGAACAAAGATTCATTTCCAAATCTTATAATCAAATTTTATGGTTAAATAAATAACTAGTTATACACCCTTGTAGTCTACCCTGTATTTTATGTTGGTTATATTCCTAGAAAAGAAAGTCTCTTTACTCCGTTGGTTATACCCCACAACCATATTATATTATTCATGAATGGTTATACCCCTACTCTTGATCCTATTTAGAAATTGGATTTTCCCCACAATAAAAATAACAGTTGTAGTGTCCCCCAATCTGGAACTCTTTCATGTGTCCAAACTAGGTTGGTTACTAGGCCTCCAGAAGTCTCCCCATATGGTAGAGGCTGATAACTAGTAGTTGGGGTGTATATGACATAGTTGGGAGACTACACCCTTTTTACAATGTTGTAATACCATATAAATAATCAATTATCAGAGTAATGGAAATAGTGGAAACAAGACATCATAAAACTAAAATATAAAGGATGAACCAAGTAAATCAAATAATGATGAAACATGTTATGTTATGAAGGAATAAAACTAAATGATATACATGAATTCATAAAGTTGAAATTTCTAGATGAAAAAATATACCCCAAAGACCCCAGTCTTGAATCCTTGTTTGGTCCCTTCTCTAAGATCAAACACATATAAGAAGAGAAAATCAACAACAAGGTCTTTTTCCCTTAACAAGACATAATCTATGTAATCTTCTTGGATACCAAACTATGGAGCGAATATGATCGGAGTAAAAATAAATAGGTTGAAAACATAGTTTATAAAAAACAATTTTATAATAATTGAATGATACAAAGAGATAACAATATCATTAATTAAAATATAATACAGTAAAAAATTAACCTACTTGGATGCCATCATGGAATATCGTGAAGCCTATAAAACAACCACACCATCCTTAACCATAATTCCATGGAATAATCAAATAACTAATCCAAGTGCAAAAATAATTACAACATAACTAATCCAAGCCCTTTATATAAGAATTTATGCCTAATCCGGTCAAGCCCATTATATATGTATTTCAATATATCAAAAAAATGACCTTTTATAATTATTTCAACAGAAATAGGACAAGCCTTTTATATAAGAATTTCATAATAATTGGGACATGCTATTTTATATGAATTTCATCATAACCAAGATAATTCCTTTAAATAATCATTTCAAAATGAATCATAAAAAAATTATAATGGAAATAGTAACCCAACATAGAATCAAAAGTCGCAATTGTCAATTTATCATATTAAAAATTTTCTAACAATTATTTATTCATTTATAAAATTATATATTATACCATTATAAAACCAGTGTACACAAATATTTTATATCAAATTATCACCAGTCATCTTAAATAAAATTTATGAATTTTTTTATGAGGAATATATTATAAGAATTCACCTGAGGTCTCATGTTACGGTGAATCATATTTTAGGATATTTCCTAGTTCATTATTGTTCAAGGGTAGGCTCCCCATACATGTATCCTAATGATAGGTAATACAACTATTGGATATCAATGGATTTAAGGAGTAGTCCAAACACATGATTACCATTTCCCATTAATCTATTATTTAATTTGAAAGTTTCTTCGGTGCAATCAGATTATATTTCACACACTTGAACAAATAGAAATAGACTAAATGGGATTTTTTCTATAACACCCACCTTTATCTACCGATCAATCTGACAAATTTAATAGGTACTAGTAATATTGAATGAAGGTGATAGTGATCACAATAAAAACCTTGATCACAAAAACACCACAATCAAAATCTGATTCAATGGTCTTATAGAGATTATAATGTGATATTGAAGAATAAGTTGAAGATAGGGGAAACCCCAAAATAGGAATTCATTAAAGATGAACTTTAAGAAAGAGACTTTTAGAATGCGATAAATTGCCTAAAAATATGTTGGAGTCACCCTAAGGTTCAATAGTGATATATACACGGTGAATGAAATATAAATCATATCCACAAAAAGGTATAAAAATGATGGTCTTAAGATATTCATTACATAAAAAACTCTCATGAAATAAATTTATGAATTTATAAAACATGCTAAATAACTAATCAACCTTGGTTAAAATAACCTTGATCGACCATTTCACAACACAAACCTGTTTCATGGTGTATAGAAATTCTTTCTCTAAACCAATTCATAGAATCTCCTTCGTAATAAGTTCACATCATATAACAAGTTCAGGATTTGAAAGTGTACAATAAGAAGTGTTTTACCCTGATTTTGATGAAACATTCCAATCTACCTTCAAAACCATCCAGATAATGGATAACCATCAAAAAGCCTTGACACATTTGTACCTACACTACGTTAACTAAAAAAACATATATCAATGATATTTAGGCCATTTTTTCTAGGAAATTATTTCCATATCCCAAAATGACCCGTACTCTATAGATCAATGAAAGAAGGAAAAATATTCTAAAATATTTTCAAACAAAAATCTACGAGTGAAATTAAAATACCAATTTGGGAACTAAAAACAACCCCAATATATAACATCTGGTCCTTAAGCTACTCTAAGAATCACTATGGGGCCATAGAGAACATGTCGGGCCGCTGTGCTCGCATATCTGATTCAGTCTCCCATGTTTCCACTTGAGCATTCCCATTCGTCCTCTTTACATGAATTATAGGTGTGGTCATTCCCTAAAGATACTTTCACTATAGTCCATAATCTATATCAGACTCTCCTCAAAGGAAACAACTACACCAAACTCGACAGCATCAACATCTATCACTTTAGAATGTTCTCTATAATATCTTCAAATCAGTGACATTAAACACACATCAAGAATGAATCTGATACTATATAGAAGTGAAAATAATTATTCCACTAGAAATTCACATTCAACTATCTCTGATATCTTGAAAAACCTGTATTCTCGATATGTGTTTTTCTTGATATATCATTGCCTAAAACATTTTGAGCCACCTAAAACTCTATAGAATGTCATTGCTGATTAGAGTAATATTTGTACATGGTTTTAGTGGACACCAATTGCCTCATAATCAAGATAACCTTATCATGCATATTTTATATGAGACTAGGTCTTATAAATGCTGAATCACTTTCCCCCAACCAGCAAAGAGGTGAAAGTTAATACCTACAATACGAGGCCAAAAAATGGTCCATTTAGATCGATGCATGTTGGTTATTATTACAATCAAACTCTATAAGTGATAAAATTTTTTCCCATGAACAAACAATATATAAAACATCATCTCATAACATATCCAACAAAATTGAAAATTTTATGTCACATTGGACATAATTGTTTTGATGATTGGCCATACACATAAGAACCTGTGCTCTAATATCCTTCTAAATACCCTATTAGAATGGTTGTGTGAAAGAAGGAATTATATCAGAAGTGATATGAATCAAAACATCATTCACTAAAGCTATCTAATGCATTTAGAGACTACTAACATCATCAAAATAAAAGTTCACCCAGATAGAAAAAAGGTAGGATACATCAAATAGTCAATCTATGATCACTAATAATTCATCATTCCTGTGATGTTTCATTTGTAATCCTGTCTCAAAATCCTTAATTACATCATACCATTTCCATTATGGAATGTGCATAGGTTGTAACAAACCATTACATCTCAGATTCGTGGTTTTCTTATGTTGATAGGTGAAACATCTTTCCATTAATCCCACTACTTCACTCTTCATTCATAGATACGAGTAATTCCTACATATATCATGATACTTATTTTATCACTCGTGGATGTACCATACTTATAGATGCATGAAAATATATCATCAACTTTTTGTTAATGTTAGTAGGAACCCATAATGATCCACGCAAAATATGGACATTGCCACTTCCAAGAGATCATCATAAAAGAGTCACCAAACCATATAATACGTCTCTAAGATATATTACATATTTAGAATATGATTTCTCTTTATTGATATAGTAAATAAGAACATGTATATTTTATTTAGATGTTAGATATACTTGTCCCGAGGACTCGTTAATATCTTGATGCATGCATGCACAAAGTTCCATCATTCGCTACTTCAAGGAAGACTCCCGTACATACTCTATTCGCCTCTTCTTGCTCATGAAATCAGAAATTACATTTCCCATTACTATTTTATAATCCAAATAAAATTGTAAATAATTAATATGCCCAGCCCCCTTCATTTAATAAAGATTTAGGTCCCAATGAGAGAATATGTACCTAGGGATTTACTGGTTTGTGTATAGCAGAAACCTCTCTCAAAAGACAGTGTCTATTACATCTCAAAATATGTAACACTGTAGACAACTCCATATCATGACTAGGAAAAAACCTCTAATATGATCTCAATTATCAAGATCCATAAGAAACCACATGGTCTTCCTACATAAGAACTTATCATATTTAATCTCTAGATGCATCACAGTACATGGATATACCATACCATCCACTGGTAAGGTGAGGATCAGTTCTAAGGGAAGAATTGACTTAATATTTTGAAAATCACTCTCATATAAATCGAACCCAATAAAGTAATCCCATTATTGGTTATCGAAGACATCAGTTCTACCAGAAAAAAGAATTACTAGATAAAATAATGATAATAATCCGCCAAACCTATAAAACTCTAACTCTCAAAAGCATTCTTGGGATAATCCATGTACCACACGACTACAACCCTCTTTAGGTCCACTAACACTCTAACCTGTGAGTTTAAATGACCCAATAAGCACACTTTATCAGTCCAAAAATTGTATTTGCGTATGATTTCATACAACCAATTATCTCTCACTGTACTGAACACATTTTCTAGATGTTAGGCATGATCATCTACTCAGTAGGAGTATACCAAGATTTCATATATGAATATCTCCACAAAATAATCCCAGGAATGATGAAATATTCAATCCCAAAAGTCCATGAATAATTCTTGATGAACTCTTAAAACCGAAATACTTGACCATGAACTCGTACAAGCTATACATTTACCTAAATGATGTCCAAGTAATGTCTCATGGTCTAACTCTAAACTAATAAGACCTTGATCTTAATTTAACCATTGAGAAAATATGGGAACCTCACACATGATTTGAAATATCATTGATGTATGGAAGGGGATACCCATTCAATACCATCATTGGGTTCAATCTACGATAGTCCACACATAATCACAATGTCCCATCACCCATTGTTGAAAAAATAACTACGGGGCACATGTTGATGTCCTTGACCATATGACTGCATTAAATTAAAGAACTCCCAACTGAATTTTCATTTACCAATAATCTGCTGGTTCAATATTATAAGGCGGTGTAAAAAAATCTCGTTTCCTTGCACCAACTCAATCTTGAACTATCTCCCCCGATCAGGAGGAAATCCATATGAATCATTTAGAAATACCTATTAAAAAATATAAAACTAGAGGAAATGTTTTCTTATACATTATTTCATCTTCTAGAACATGCTCTTCTATCTAAGCTAGGAGGACAATGTAATCTACACTAAATTGGTCCTACATGACTCGAATGAAGATCCAAATCAACCTGGTGAAAATTACAGCCTTCTTCTAGAGATAGAAATTTTACCCTTTTTTTTGGTAATTGTTGATATGAAACAAGATTAAAACTATCCAATTCACACTAAGAATCAAATCCAGACCTTCCTTTTATAGCACAAATTGTTCCCAAATGATATGGTGACCACTAGTTTCTAAACAGCATTCCTTGTAATGTTTGAATTAACTAACCACACTCCCCATCGTGTATTGATGGACATGACTCCCTCCAGAATTTCCTAAAACCAAGAAAAAAATATTTGCAAAAATTCATAGATATAAAGGAATGTGATTCTCTTCTATCAAACAAAAGACAGTCAGGTGTAGATGACACTATAATCTTACCTATGATGGTATAATGTCATGTATTAAAAAATGGAGTCGACTATATATCATAAATCTGATATAACCCTCTTCCTTGGCCTCTAGTATAAATCCCCTACCCTACTCCATCTAGACATACTGCCATTTTTTCACTGGAGTACCCCTTCCACCACCCATACCTAAATGTCTAATTGAAGTCAATATACATGTTTGTTGAGTGATAGTCGAGTATTTTATAAATTATATACCTATCCTGATACCATTATGGTACACATTTCTGAATACACTTACAAAATAATCATATGTTAAATATCCCACTAGAAGAATGACACTCCAATTAGTGTACAAATATAGAGGCTCTTTATGAACAATGATTCCACACTAACAATAATATAATGAAATATGGTCCTATGATGACTACCTTGTTCCCTAACTACTCTACCTAAACTTTACTTAGAGAAAACATTCATTGGATCACTTCCTTTCACCAGGAGATGTTCTCCCATTTATCCTTAATAAAAAATTCGATCCACTACTTGGGAACTCAATTATATTTGTTCCATGATGAGATCCTGATTCAAAACATCTTCTAAACTACTCAAGACAAAAAATTTCACGTATGACCTAGTCTTAGAGTGAATCTCTTTTTGGAAACTCCTCACTATAGATATCTCATTAGCTACTAAATATGGCACAATGAACTTAAATTATGTGAAACATATGATATATCCCATCATTGTGAATCCCTCATGTATCAGATGCATGAACTCACAATCCTTCTTTTCCCTAAACATTTTAGGATAAAAGTTTCTCAAAAACATTTCCTCAATGTCTATCCAAGATGAATCATCTTACAACACATTTTGATCTAGAATTTCCCCTAAATTAATGGATGGACAATGAATCATTTTTGAAGAAAGATTCACCATCTTATCTATCACTGTCTTGGGGTTCTTAATGTTCATATTGACTAATATGGGCTACACGAGAACCTCCCTCCCCATTTTATATAACCAGATCCTATAACAGAAACACTCTCATCATCTCAGATATTAAAGGTAGGATGCAATCAATCTCTCATTACAGGGATCGCATGGTTATCCAAAATCCATCATAAAGCTGAACATCTACAAGCCTCTTCGGAGTTGTAGAAATCTTCAGTTCCGCTTTATTAGGACTGTGCTAATTTCTTCTCTCATGATAGACAATTATTTGATGATGATGAGCCATTTTCTATAAAAATCAAACATAGTCCTTATATAATTGGATAACAACAAAGAAGACATCAACATGTGAAAAAATAGAGAACCACTAGCTCATGGTGCCTCTAAACATTGCTTAACTAGAGAATTAGTATGGCATAACAATTAAGTCATTTTTATTCATAATTTATAAATATGAATCTCACTTCAAATTTCATATATGAAAATATATCACATGTAATACATATGTCTCTATCCTGAACAATGCATGTAAATATATATCCCAATGACCCTATAGTGAAGCTTTCATACTCATCTCATTGAAACAAGCCCGTGATTATAAAATTCAGAAAAAATAACATCACACAACATTGAAATCAAAAAGGTTTAATAATATCAATCAACATTATAAATAATAGTACAATAATCCCATATATAGGTACTCTGATTTTTCTCCTTACACCGTTTATCTACTCCCATGAATAAGGTCATTACAATTCCCAACACATCATAGTATCCTTTAATACTTTCCCAAATATTAATGTAATTGAAAATAAAGTTGATACTATGATAGAAATTTGTAACACCTCCTAATACGACACACTCTAATGTGGTAAAATCTGGTTGGTCAATAGACCTTAAGCATGCCCCTATATGCTAGAGGATTCCAACAAGAAACAAGGTGTAGAGAATGTATTCTGGAAACTATACCGCCTGGTGCATAGTTTCAACACAACAGAACAATTATGAAATTAAGAAAATAGTATAAATGGTAAATCATTCATCTGAAAGATAAAAGAATAACCTTGTAAACAAAATAAAAAATAACCATGTAATTTAAGGATGTAATGTAACTAAATGTTATACTAGAAGTCATATATACCAAAGAACAAGCTTACATTAATTAAATATAAAGACCCTAGTCTCAAATCCCTAGTATGACCAATTTCTATGATCTCACCCATTCTACAAAAATAATAAAAAATATGGCCATTTTCACTTATCCAAACCTATATCCATGTAATCTACTTAGGTACCAGATGGTAACCCGAATAGGGTATGAGTAAAACTCAGTAGCTCAACACCACCATGTTTATCAAAAATAAGTCTGAAAATATGATCGTATAATAAATAAATAATAGTTGTATTAAATAAATAAGTAATAGAATATAATAATTTACTTGGTTTGATGTCATGCCAAAATATCTCATATAATGTTGCACAACCATGAAACAAATAACCATAAGTCCCTGAAATAATTACATAACTAGGACAAAACCTATAAGATTTACTTCATAATCGAGTGATTCCCTTTATATAATCATTTTAGCATAACATGGAAATGTAATTTCTAAAATCACTCCTGTGTAATGGTTAAATAACTATACATAAATATTTTATCATAACAAAGAGAAGACATTTATATAATCATTTTAGCAAAATTGGGAAAAGACTTTTATATAAGTATTTTAATCAATATCTGGCCAATCCATTTACAAAATCATTTTATCATAAATCAAAACACAATTTATAATGGAAAGAATAGAACAAAAGAACATCAAAATTCACAATGGTGAATTTATCCAATTACTATTTGACTTTAAAAAATCAATATAATAATTAAATTATATCAATAGATTTTATCACACTAGTGTACAAACCCATTTTATTTAAATTTTCCACAAGTTATTTCTATAAATGAGTAACCCATTTTCCAAGGAAAATATGTCATAATTATACACCATTGGGATCACATCATTGTAAATAATATTTTAAGTTGTTATCTAGATCAAATTTTTTTAAGGGTAGTCTATCTCTATAAGTACCCGCAAGCCAAGTAATAACACTATTTGAACTAAAGTGATCTAGGGGGTAGTCTAGACACATTATTGTCATTAGTCATTAATTTTTTAGTTCACGCACACATTTTGTTGGTCAAATCACATAATAGTGCGCATACTTGAAAAAATTGAAATAGATCAAAGAATATTTGTTCTAAACCAAATACCATTATATGGAGATCTAAGAAAATATTTATATAGGTAAATCCAAAAAATAACAAATGTGATTATGATCATAAGAAAAACCTAGATCATTCAAACATCAAGGTCAAAACCTGATTCAACCATGGTCAAGAGATCACATCATAGTGACACAAAAAATGATGAAGAGGGGGGAAATTAAAGAAAAGGAACTCACTTGAGATAAAAAAAAAGATGAGATGTCCATAAGGGGTGAAATTTCTCAAAAATCACATGGTGTCACCCTAGGGGTCGAGGGAGATTACTACAAGTAGGATGAAAATTAAATCATACACACAACATGGTTTAAAATTTCTAGTCCTGAGATATTAATTATATGAATACCATGCATGATATTAATTTCCAGATTTGTAAAATACACCAAAAACATGTCTCCTAAGGTTATATTAACCCTGAAAGACCATTTAATTAAGTGATACAGTTTAAAGATATGTAATATTTAATGTTATGTACTAGTTCACAACATCTTCCCGACAACAAGTTCACATCATGTAACATTTTCATGTATTTAATGTTTCAAGTAGACAATTAATAACCTAGATTATATAGAAATAATCCAAACCACCTCCGAATTCTTCAAAACCACAAAAGACTCCTATCATACCCTAGAAAATTTATATAAGGACTCCATTAATTCAAATAACAAATATCCCTAAACATTATGGTTTTTTCCCAAGGAAATATTCACCATCCCTCAAAAGGGACTCGACCATAAAATAGAGAATAACCAAGAAAAAGATGGGATATTACATAATTATTAACCTCTTTATTGATCCAATTTCGTATAATATCTCAATATTACATCCTACGATTTCTAAATCATAATTGATCATGTCAACTTTAAGAACCTTTATATTTTTATGGTCTTTCAAAATAGTTTTAATCACCCATGTATGATGTGTTCCCCAGTTAAATAATGCATCAACATTTATTACTTCATTATTATGAATTACAATCCTCACTAAATATATTATTTTTATGATTATAATATCTTAAATGTTATTTTTTTCAAGGTAATACTTTTATAATTCAACTCAATTCTCTTGTCTTCTTGAAATGAAAAAAAATATTATATCTATATTAATTATTTTACATGCTTATAAAATTTTTTAATCTATTTAATACTTCATTCACTAGGTTTAACATCATTTCAAGTTCAATATTTCTTTCTTTATTTCATATTCAGTTAAATGTGATAATGCACACTAGAAATTTCCATGGTTCTATCATGTTCTTTGTACAAATGTGTATGTTGGTATTATTCTTCATGGAACAACAAAAAATTTCACAAAACTTCTTATTATTTCAAATTAAAATCATAGATTCTTGGTGTGTCATTTTTTTAGTAGTATATAAGAACCCTCAATGTTATTTACCTTAGTTTATTTTGTATCTTAATACTGAATGAAAAATAAGGTGGGATCAATTAATATGTTCTTTATAAAACACATGAGGGTGAGGTTCATAAGTCAAGAAGTAGTGTGATGTTGTACTTATATACAAAATTTTGGCATTCATAGAAAATATATTTTTTTGTGTTCTTATTATTGAAAAAAACTATGGAATTTACATAAGCTTTTTTTCTATAAGTAATATGAGAGCTCATATAAATCATTCTTAAAAACTTCTCATGTGAATATAAATCATGTAATTCAATGGTATTATTTAAATATAATGATCTTATTGTTTCTAAAATATTTTGGTGCCGAAAACCATGGAATCTCTCACTATGTATTTTTTAATTTTTTCCTATCATTAATTAGATGATGTTCATATAAAAATATAACATGAATCATCACATACAACAACACTACCATGTGGGATCTTCATATCTATATCTTTTTTTGGTACTGGTTCTAGCTTGATGCTCATCATTATTTTTTATATTAGAATATATCAAGGAATATGGTATTTAACTATGGAGCATCTAACAATTTCATATGGTCATATCCATGTCAATAACAAGATCAGTATTATTATTGATAATTAAAAAGTCTAGATTCCAGTGAAGAGATTATTTTTTGATGACTCTATACTATGAAATAAATTCATTGGATCAAAGAAATTGATCATATAAAATAGGTTGGTTTTCTGTAATTCAATATGAATATTTTTAAGACGGATGAATAGTGTTATGTATTTGAGATTCTGACGTCAAACTCTTTTATGTTTAAGAAGTTATTAAAAAATTATTTATTTTCATAGATTCTCAATCCATCACTGGGGTTCAAAAAATAGAACATGTTACATTCACACCATCACTAGGCCACATGAGACCGGTGCAATCTACTTAGGGATGTTGTGGGAGCTATACATGCACCATGAACACCACCGTTTGAACTCCTTATGTATGATTAGAAATCCCCATAAAAGACTTTCCACCATACAAGTTCTTATGGGATGGATCTACCATGTGGTATAGATATCCTCCCACATGTGTGAGATTCAGCTGGTCCCTATGGTCACGTGGTTGTCTATATTTATTTGTACTAAACAATTTACATATTTAACAAATTAATCAATATAAAATATAAAAATATTCTCAAATGAAATTTTAACTAATTAAATTCATCATAAAAAATCACAGATTACAAGGTCTTCATAATCCGTCACTTATTTCAATATTCATTTAAAAAAAATAAATTTTTAATGGATTTATTTCCACAAATTTTCTTATGAAAAATTTTATTATACTATGCCCTTATTCATATTGTTGAA
The DNA here is from genome assembly GCA_963277665.1 of Viscum album. Taxonomy (NCBI): domain Eukaryota; kingdom Viridiplantae; phylum Streptophyta; class Magnoliopsida; order Santalales; family Viscaceae; genus Viscum; species Viscum album. The sequence goes on from OY728161.1 coordinate 1,883,223,936, forward strand.
AAAAAAATTCATCATTGGAACATGTCCTTATGATTTATGATTTGTTAAACAATCAAGAAACATTTACGGATAATTTCTCAAGAATGAAATAAAATTAAATTAAATAAATTTATAAGATCTCTCCATGCATCGCAAAAAATATCAAATCACCAAACAAATATTAAAAAAACATTTCAAAAAATGTAACACATGGGCTTAAAATATACATTATTTTGTTTTTTGGAAAATATTTATTCACTTTTTTAAAATTCAATATGTGTGCTCTAAATTTTCTCCTCCATATTGAAAATAAAATATAATGGAAAATTCATGGGTTCACATATCTTCTTCTACCTTTCAAAGAACTCTAAATATATTCCCTTTTATTAGATAAGGATAAAAAAATTATTCTCTTTGAATATTCTTTAATTATTCATTTCTTAGACTACATGGGATAACCCTATATTTAAAAAAAGGGATATAAAACAATGGTTGCATATTCTATCCATAAACTACCATGCATGTGATATCATGCTAATATATTATTTTATATATTTTTAGGTGTAATAAGTCATTAAATTTTTCAATGGAATGATAAATCCTATAAACTCTTCAATAAGAAAATTAGAAAAGTTAAAGTGAAAAAGATATAGACCCCCCTTATTTTATCAAATATAAAACATCGTTGAAAATTAATATCAATTAAAAAAATATAAATTATGAAGTGATTTTAATACCACATATTCCAATTTTATTTTTCTATATATAAATTACCCATTGATTGTGAAGTGAATATTTAATAGTACTAACTCATTAGTGATCCTTATCAAGGGATGTATCCATATCCTTTAATTCCCTAAATTTTAGTAAATGCTAACATATAAATATAAAAGAATAAAGATGTCCCTTCTATTTCTTTAAGAGTGATATAAACATTGAGTGTATTCTATCAACAGAGAAAATAATTTCTTCCTATGTCAATATGGGATGATTTATTTTTAATATTTTTTTATGTTTCATCTATTTTATTACCATATTTCTACCCTTGAACTATATATTTGTGTGGAATTCCATTTTCAACCTCAATTTCCGTAGCCACTTGAATTACTTTAGGAAAATAATGCTTTTCAACTTCCTAAAATTTATTTTCTAATTTCAAATTATTTGGATAAACAAGTTGGAAATATTTCTGAGAAATAAAATTATTTGAAGAATATTCCACTTACTTACCAAATTTTCTTTTTGAAGCCACTTCCCATTACATGCATAGCGAATATTGCATTTGATTCTTTTCATGGATTTCTCAACACTGTGACAAACCTATATGAATATTCCAAAATCATCATCTATAAAATCATATCATTTCTTAATTGTGAACATTGATGAATATCTAAGGACAAAATTATTTGTTTAGAAACATGTCCTCCAATAGTGACCCTGAATTTCCCTTGATTCAAATATGTTTCCTAGAAGTTTAATGTTATAGAACATGCATAGTCTTCTTCTCATACCATTCACCATAAAATAAAACCAATAAACTATGATCTTCCACCATGATACACATTAATTCCAGATAACTAATAGTGTTCAACTTATTCAAATTAAGAATTTATTTTTGTAGGGCTAGTCATTTTACTAAAACATTTATTTCTCCCTCTAATATATTATTGGATCTCTCATTTATTTTCATTGTCTAATTTTGTTGAAATTTATTTTTTCTATATGAATTATTTTATTTTCCCTTTTTATTCTACATTTCATTTTGAAGGGTTTTTCTATTAATATACTTTAATAATCGTTTCTTGGGGCCTATAATTATTTTCATGAATTTTAATATTATACTAAAATTTTAATACCTTGTGTTTGGAACTCTCAATACACCAAACATACCCTACGAATCAACATCACTTTATCTTTGGTATAGTCTATCTAGATTTCACAGGGTGTGCACCTTATAATTTTTTTATTGAAAACACCACTCTTTTGGACACTTATTGAGGAACAATTAATAAATATATTCTGTATTACACATCTTATGTGGGGGGCTTATCAATATCTTTCATCATCCATGTTTTCATACTGTCTAGTTTAAAACCTATAACAATACTTGGAACATCATTAGTATATAATAAATTTTCTTGGTTATGGCAAAACATCTTATTAGCGGATATTTCTATTTGATTAGAGGATGATATCATTATTTTATTAATGTAATGATCCTCAAAGAAATAATTTTTGGAAAAATATATATTTTTCAAACAAATTAGGATCTTCCAGCTTATTGTGATTCATAATTATTTAATGATACTTCCAGATCTAAACATATCATGTTGATGTATTTATTCTCAACCTCAAATGAACTCAACATGTCTTCCCAATCCCCATTTGTCTTTTATTTAATTTACATGAACTTTTCATTATTATTATAAGTAATTTCAATGTAATTTATCCTTTTTCATTATCCTCTTATTGAGTAGCTTTTAGAACTATGGAAGCATTTACCATTTTTTCAATTACATGGAACAATTAAATAAAAAAATACAAGAATGAAATTTCTCATAGGAATAACATTATAATTCTTATTCAATACCCTGAATATTTTGAGATTTTTCATTTAATATTTCAGTTATAGTGATTCAATTTCCATACATATTACATTGTGTAGTCTATATTTATTTAAAATCTTCTGTAGTTATTCTTTGTTGATAATAATTCCATTAAAAGTACCATAAATACGCTTTACCAAATATATTGGAACTTTCGTCTGATGATCATTGAATGAAAAATTAATATCACTATGTGATAAATAGATAACATAAATGTATCATGATACCTTATAAGAATCATAAAAAATAAAATTATTGAATCATATAACACTTTGATTACCTTAAGTTACTGTTGTTTCTAACATTAATATAATATTCTTATTGTGCTTCAAAATATTTTTAGAAATATCAAGATTTATATCCCTAGAGATAACATCTTCTTAATGAATCTAAGTAAGATCACTCTTTTTTCTAAAATATTTACTTTATAAAAAATCATTTGGATCATTATAGGAACCCTTTATCAGATATCAATTATAGTTCTCGATTATGTACTAAAAATCGATGTGGGAGGGGGGGGGGTTGAATTAGTGGTTTACTTTTATAATTTATTTTAAATTGAATTAATCACTTTAAAAATATTAAGGTTGTTCAACCAATATATGAAATAACATTTTCCCCGAATATTTAAAAGTGATACTACGGAGAAAAAACAAGGAATATACCAGGTTCAAGGCATTGACTTACTCTGTTCCCTATTTGCTAAACCATCAAAATGTTTTCTCCCCTATAATCATATTATCAACAACATTGGTTTTGGGAGAAACTAGGTATAAAAACTATATTAGTTATTCTTTTTCAATCCATGTTATACCCCTCAATAATCAAACTGTTATTCTTTAATTGGGTAAACCTCTAATAGTCTCATCCTCTTTTGAACTGGTTATACTCCCCATTCTCAAGACTCTTCAGCAACTAGTTATAAATTAGAGTCACAAGATACTTCTTCCTCAATTTGTTGATTCACTTTAGGATGATATCTTGATCTTCCTCTATGATATTTATAAATAAAAAATTCATGTTCACTGTTCAAGAACCATTATTTTTAGCTAAACATTATCAAATTTTTATAATCCCATTTTTATGATTAGTTTCCTTACTACAAAAGTTCTCAAGAAACTCATCCTTTTGTATGATGATTTCCAAAAATAACTTGATGTGTGAAAGTGAGGAACAAAATATATTTAATTTTATTTAATGAAAGGTAATAAATTCTTAATTTTACTCAATTATCTTGAATTCATAGAACCATAGAAGATAATATATTTCACATTATGATTTAATGTTCCTCTAAAATTATTTATTATATTTAATGTTAGTTCATGTTTTTTCACATGTTATCATGTGCATGTGAACATTTATAAATAAAAATTCATGTACATGTGATTGTGTACAATATACAATTCTTTAGTTCATTCCTCCAATTTACAAAAGTTTATATGTGGGACTTATTCTTTTTCCAATATTTGATAGTTGTGAAAACCAACTTATTTTGAAATGTGATGATCCTCAATGCATAGGTTATGTTATTTGTGAATGTAGAATATGAAAAAACTAAAAAAATTTTGGGTAATTTTATGTAGAATCTCAATTCTTCACACAAACCAAGAAGGCTTCGTGGAACATGTTCATCAAAAAACACGAGAGTGCGAGGGTCGTAAGTCAGGAAGCATCATATTATTGTTCATAATAAAAATAATTGTAGGATTATTTGAAGCTCTATTTATCTCTAGACTATGTGATAATTTCAAAAAGACTAGTAGTATCTACTCTTCATATATGGACCCTCAGTATTTATAGATGTGATCTTCAAAACCACTCTTTTTAATTTTATACTATACTGAGGCAATTTAAAATTTTCCCAAAAAATATTTTGTGTGAACGTTTTATAAAAAACTGAACATCAGAAATTTTATCAAATATTTTTATACTTAAAAAATTGTGTCTCCCATTAGATGAGTAAAAATTATCTCATCATAGTAAATAGAAAATGTTAATGTGAAAACATATATTATTTTATTATTCCAAATTTCCATATAGTATCATCATGTCAATATATTATTTCAGTATTGGATCCATCTTCGAGTTATTCACTATTTTCATATCATACCATATCAATGAGATAATATTTTAACTCAAGAGCATCCCTATATTTCATTAATTCTCTTCTATGGAAATAATGAGTTCATTTTGATTATTGATCATAGTGATATAGAGATCTCGGTCAAAAAAATATTCCTCGATGAGGCTTAAGGAATAAGATAAGTCACTTTCTTGGTTGAACGGATTAAATAAAATAGATCATAAGTAGTTTGTTCTATCCTTATATTTATATAATGGATGAATAGTGTTCTATGTTTAGGTGTCCCAGATTAAACACTTCCATGTTTGATCAATTATTAGTAATAAATTATGTGCCTTAAATGTTTCAGGACAACACCAAGGGTTGAAACATCGAACACCTTACACACATGACTTCAATGATGTAATAGATTAATATTTTAAAAGAACTCTTTTTCCAATAGTGTATACAACACAGAACACCGATTATAAATGAATCCCAAAATATTGTTATTTTAATATGACCATTATAACATATCCTTTAATTTGGTGGGTATGAAATGGATTAACCAAATTCTCTATATATATGTACATATACAATGGATATACATAATAAAAATTCATTAATTATATCTTATGATATATGTACTCAATTTTTAATAATGTTATTTTATGCTTTAGATATACGTTTTCTTCAAAATTGGATTTTGATATTTTTATGAGTGAATATTATATTTTTTTGGAGAATCTACATATTTTATTTAATAAAAAATTTAATTTTTGAAATAATCATATTAAAATTATCTAATGGTTAATTTTTTTTGGTATTTTCTCAAAATTTTGAATTTCCATTGAATAGTACAAAATTCCAATTTTTATAAAACAATCAATTTCATTATAATGAAAATTTCCTTTATGATATTAATTTCATATCAATGTAAAGTATGTACTCTAGATATACATATAACCAAATTAATTACATTTTATTCATCCCTATATCTTATTTTGGTATGGGTACATTTTTGGGAGTAAAAATATTTTTTAGAGAAAACTTTTTTTAGTTATATTTTACAGGAAACATTTAAATTTTAATTATACCGTATATGTGAGTTCATTTTTGAAAATCTGAATAAATATTTTGAATCATTGGGACAAAATTTGTTAAATGTTTTCCTTTTATTTTCAGTCACTGTGAATAGTAACTTAAGTAATTTTCTTACCACGTTAAGGGTAAATTAGAAAATTTAGGATACACATAAAATGATAAATAATATAAAATAAAAATAAAACATTCCATATTTTTCTTGGATGATTATGTTTCATAAATATTCATAAAATATATGTTATATGGTATTTCTGGGGAATTTTGTTGATACTATGACCTTTGTTGTATTTTATTTGTATAAAAGTCAAACATGTTAAACACTTATTCTCAATAAAAATAATATTCAATTATATGGTATTAAATAAAATAAATATTATAAAATTAATCATATTTTGAAATTTAATTTATTTATATATATTATTCTAATTTATTATAATTTTTTTTTAAAATAAATAAATTCGTACACAATACTGACATAATAATTATTCAATTAATGGAATAATTAAAAAAATGATACAATTCATACAATGATTATTATAATTTGAGAAAAATAATGCAATATAAGAGTTTTATATATTAAGGCTACATGTTATTGATGCATTAAAATACTTTTTTTCTTAATTTTTAATTTTTTATTGAAGTTATTAATTTGAATGCAATGAATTGATTTAAAATTGATATTAATGATATTTTATGAAAATAAAATTTTATAAAATTATTTAAAAATAATAAAAATATTAAATAAATTTAAATGGGACAATATATGATTTATTATGTCTCTAAATTTACATTTATAGGCCATTTTAATGAAATAATATCTTCAAATTTCCCATTGTGTTTTAATATTTTGAAAAATTCCATTAGTGCCCCTCACATCAATTATAAAACAAAACCCCTAGCTTCATTCATTTACTCCAAATTGAGACATATATCTTGGAATGAACCATATAATTGATTTTATAAATATCATTATACATGTTATTGAGGATATAGACCTTCCAAAATAGAAATCTTAGGTCCCTTAAGAAGATATCAAGAGGTAGTCCACTGAAGAAGAGTAAATCATCTATACCAACTCTTTCTAGTTTATTCCATATTCTAAATTTTATTCATGTGTTGTATCCTTAATAAAATAATAAATATTATATCATAAATATAATTATATTTTATTATTATTTTGGGAGAACCATTTTACTTTCCATTTCCATCCTATGAAATGAGAAAACATCTATTATGTGTACATATAGCTTACCGTCTCCACATAGTGATGTAATTTTTTTTCACGAACACTTTACATGGATGGTTATAAATATGAAAATATATAACATATAAGATATTTTTAACATATTAATTATTTTTGAAAGGTTAAAAACACTTTATCATTCTTTTGTTGCATCTATTGAAAAAAGAACGCAACGTTCGTTAGTACATACGACCAACTGTCCGTTAGAACAGTGTAATTAATTGTTCTATCCATATATATATGTATGAATATATATATATATATATATAATAGATATGATATTTATACAATAATAATATTTTCTTATATAATGAAAAAATGAAAAAATTATGAGGACAAGAACAACTAAATCAAAACATACATGAAAAAATAAATAGTTACAATCTGAAATAGTAAAATAAAATATGACTTGATAAGAAATAGATGATAAAATGTTATAAGTAAATTATATATGGTATAGTATATATGACTACAGTTATGTAATATATCTATAATAAAACTATATTTATTATATATGAGGTTCGAACACGTATAAGGGAAATCGAACATGGGGTAAGGGTTTGTCATCTCAATTTTAATTGTGTGACATATGTCATATTCAATAGTTATTTATTTTCAGTGGTTTATACAATACACATTTTAAATTTTATATCATGAATATGGTTTTCTTCATTGTAATTATTTTTTTTTGTTGTTGATATTTATTTCATGGAGCTTATGATTAAAATGATTCTAATGTGGTGAGGGTTTATTTAACTATCTCTTGATAATTTTATATTTTTATGTTTAAGTCTCCACCGAGAAATAATTCCCTTCACTGTCCATGTTTTCATAAAATAATCCATTATTTTTATTCTCATATAATTTTTTAAATTTATTACACCCATGTTATAAATTTTCTAAAACGTTTTGAAAATAATATTATTTTCATTTTCTGACTGGGTTACTTTTTTAAACACTAAGTAAAATTGTTTTTTATCCAATGAAACATGAATTGAATTTCTCGGTGTCATGAGACTCAATGATTTTAAAATTTATTTATATGTTTAAGAATTTATTTTTAAATAAAATGTTTTATTTTATAATTTTAAATTTTATTTGAAGTTATTTGAAAGTAAAAATTTTTATTAACTCAATAAATTTACAATGATCTTATCAAAGTATTTTCACCTTTTTCAACATCCTTTAATGAATCTTCTAATTTGTTCATATCAATGACTTAGGATATCATCTACAACATTTTATTCAATTGTTTATGATCAATTTGAATGTGGATTAAGTATTTTGATTTCATTCCTAGTATTACTGTCTATGGTTTTTTATTATGTTTATTGATGGGGGAAATTATCAACAATTTATCAAATAAAATTTTGTTTGATAACATATATAACACAAAACAATGGGTTTAAAAGAAACCCAAAATATTAGTATATAAATATAACCATTATCATCTTTCCATTTAATTGGTAGGTATGAATAATTTTAATCAAATTATGAAATATATATATAAATTAACTACTCAATAAAAATGTATTTACTAATTATTATGAAATATATACACAATTTTTAGAAAATTTATCTTATGATTTAGAAATATGTTTCATTCAAAAATGGGTTTTCTTCTATTTTATGAGTGATAATTATAGTTAATTTTTTATAATTATATATAATGTTTTTTAAAAACTAATTTCATTTTGTATAATAAATATATTAAAATCAAATTAGGGTGAATTTTTGGTAATTTTCTGAAAATGATGGTTTTCTTGTGAATATTACAAAATACCATTTAAAAAAAATACTATTTTAAATATATTAAAAATTCCATTTTTGATTTTAATAATATCTCATGGTAAATTATTTACTATATATATAATCTAATTAATTACATTTTAACATATGTATACCTTATTTTTGTATAAGTACGTTTTTTGGATTTGAAACACATTTTTCATGAAAATTGATTTTTATTATTTTTTACGGCATTAATATTAAATTAAATCCATCCAATTATGTGAGTTGAATATTGAAAAATTGATTTATATTTTTTAATTTTTTTTTAAAAATTTGTTAAATATTTCAATTTTATTAATTGTCATTATGAATATTATCTACAATAATTTTATTACCACGACCAGGGTAAATAAGGTAAATTAGATTAAAAAATTAAACTTATATGTTATATAAAATAACCCTATAATTTTCCATGATAATATTGTACGATCCTATTTCATAAATAATATACCAATATTCTGTTAAATGTAATTTTATAGCCATTTGGATTAGATTATGTCGTTTATAGTATTTTATTTAAATAAATACGAAACATGTTACACTATAGTTCTTAATAACTATAATATTTTTAATATAGGATTAAACAAAGGATATGTTTGAGAATAAGTATTATTCATTAATCTAAAATATTCAAATACATCATAGTAATATATTTTTATTTTTTAGGTAAGAAATAGTTACATTAAATGATTACAAAATGCGGAGAGGGTTATTATTCATTTAATGGGAAAATAAAACCAATGATGTTAAGAATGTGAAATGTATTATAATTTTAGATAATTAATGTGATAAATGAATTTTATAGATTTTTGATAAATGTTATATATTCATTAAAATATTTTTTCTAATTTCATTTTTCTATGATGATATCAAAATCAATGTAATGAATATTTCCATAATTGATAATATTTTTATTTAATTAATATAATATTATTTTACATTATTTAAAAATAATTACATCATAAATAAATAAAAAGGGGAAACATATGTATATAAATATGGCCTCTATACATTAATCAGTAATTTTTATGTATATGTAACTTGAATAGTCGTATTATAGTTTAATAATTTGAGAAATTTAAAAAGTGAATCTCAGCTCAATTTTAGAAAGGTCCCCCTTCCATCAATTTTATACTACACTTTGAGCCCTATATGTCCACCAAATAATAAATATTAATCCTATAAACATAATTATATAAGTTCTTGAGGTTTTGGACCGTCAAAAATGGGAATGATTGGTCTCTTAATAAGATATATAATGTTGTTCCATAGATGATAAGGTAATCATCTTTACCGAATCTTTCAAGTTTATTTAGACTTTAAGATTCTCTTCATTTTTGTACCCATCCTAAAATAAATTCTGAAGTATCATAAATTTTAGGATATATTATTATGATTATGGGAAATCCATATTCCATCTCATTTTCATCCTATGAAAAGTAAAAACATCACTCGTGCGTACATATAACATATCATCTCCATGTAGCTGTGTAATTCATTTTCCCGCACTAATTAACATAGATTGTTGTATATATAGAAATAATAAATATATTAGATATATATTAAATAAAAATTATTTTTAATGGTTAATTATTTTTTAACATTGTTTTGTTCAATCAAAATAAAAATGAAAACAATGTTCATGCGCACATACGTCCTACTATCTCCTAGAACACTATAATTCATTTTTGTATATATATATATATATTTATAGATAACTATAAATAAATATATTTTTTAATATTTAATATATTTATTCCATAAATAATATTTTTTATATTATGTAATTAGGATAATATTATAAGGACCAGGACTTCTAAATCAAAATATTCATGAAAAAATGAATCGGTGACCACACAGAACAATGAATTTAACAGTGAATTGATAAGAAATAGTTGTTAAAATGTTATAGTTAAAACATTCATAGAATTAAATAAATGAATATTAGTTTAAATATATTTATAATACATATAAAGTTATTAGAAAATATTTAGAAACATATAGAAATTAAATCAAACATGATGTACGGGTTTCTCATCTTGCTTTTACTTCTGTGGGACATATGTCATATTCACTAGTTATTTATATTGTGTGGTGTATATAATGACTCTTTTATATATAATATAATTAATTTGTCTAAAATAAATTTTTTTGGTATCACTTTATTTTATTTATTTCTCAAGGATTATGATTTCATTGTTAGTAAAGTGTTGAAGTTTCATTTCTCAATCTCAACATTATTCAGGATTGTTTATGCTTTTTTCGGAAAAATGGTAATATTTACCTTCCTTTACCCTAGTTTCTAAAAAAATAAAGACTATTTGTACTAGTATCCAATGATTTTTATAATCTATTTTCACCCATTTTTTCATTTTAAAAAATAGAATATGTGGAATTTTTTTTCATTTTCAAAAGTGGTACTTTTTAAAATAGTATGAATGGTATGATTTTAACAAGTATAAAATGAATTAAATTCCATACCTTAATAATTACTCAAATATTTTAATATTCGTTTAAAATTTAAAATTTTTATTTTCAAATAATGTTTTTATTAATTGTGAATTTTTTTAAAATAAATGTTTTCTATGTGAAAAAGTGTATTTTCTTCAAGAAGTTTTCCATGGTAATATTAATTTATTTTCTTATACTGAAACATACATTATTGAATATTATTTTTCATTGATTATGATCTCTTGTGATACAAGATACAATGTTTTATTTAATAGTTTATGATCATTTGGATTGGGAATATATTATTTTGATACCATTATCCATATTACTCTAGAATATTTATGATTATGTTCATTGACTGTGGTAATTTTTAACATTATGTATGCTAGTTCGAATATAAATTTTTAAGTTTAATTGGTTTCAAAACATTCAAATGAGGAATTTATTGGACTTATTATGTGATTTTAGAGGTCAAATATAGCCCCTCGATGCATGTGTAGTTATCATGAGACAAACATCAAGGGTATTGACTTAGGCCTTAACAATTTATATAAGATGTCATGGTATAAGTCATTGATGGTAGGATATTGATGTCTAAAATTATGCATTAAATCAGTATGAAATTAGTTATTTATTTCTATTTTATTATTCGACTAGTTACAATATCTATGGATCATTTTTAATCTCATTTAATTTATTATATGTAATTATATGATCATCATTTCTTCCTTCCATTTATTTCATCATGTTATAGTATATGATTTAATGAAATGTATTTTATGTTCTTTTCCTTGCAATATTGTTTTATATTATTTAATCATTGTATGTTATGTTGTATGTGTACCCTTACTAAGCATTAAATCTCACCCATTTCAAATGTTTCCTCTCTCTAGGATGTGGGGATGTGTATTAGGACTGATATGCATGTATAATCTAAAGTAATTAATTTTATATTCAAATAAATACTACTTTATATATTGTGTTTTCAATTTTTAAACTAAATTAATGTATGTATATAGACTTTCAATACTAAAAAACTATTTGGTTTATTAGGATGACATTCCTTGTATACATTTCTAATTTAACAATGTAACAACTAATACTAGGCTATGAGGGTAGAGGTATTTACTGGCTTAGTAAGGGAATATTTTAGCATAGATGATGTAATGAAAATAAGGAATGATCAATATGGGAATGAAAATAATTAAAAACACATACCGTTTAATCAATAACATGATCATAGTGAATAATATGGTAAGAATAAATTATGATCGATTAATTCCATATCAATAATCACATGTGATTGAAACATATCCATGGTTTTTCTAACTTATCAAAAAGTCACATGGATATCAATAACATATTTCATAATGATAGAATGTATAATTCTAGACATGATAAACATAGAATCGATTCCATGTTACTAGACATCATACATAAATGGGTAATTCCACATCCAATACACAAGTTAATTGGTCTAACGAGTCATGTCGATGCATTGATGGGTTATCGCGGGCCCAACCATCACATAATATATCTAATTAATTCCTCAAATGAAAGAGGTGAAACATAATCAACATAAACATTCATATTTAAATTATTATACAAAATTTTAATAATTTCCCCAACCAATAAACATTATCGTTAACCATCTAAATTAATAAGGGGAATAGTATCAAAATAGTACCTCCCAAATCCAGCTGATAATAAACCATTTAATAAAATATGGTATATGGTATCATAGGATTTCACCCTCAAAGAAATATAATATTAAAAAAATTATATTGACATAGATGAAAATTAATTAATAAGATCATTGAAAAATTCTTTTTGGGAATACACCTTTTTCAAATTTAAATCAGTTATTTCCAAAATAAATCAAAATTATTATAGAAAAAAATTATTTGAAATGAAACTTGTAAAAATTAAAAATTAGTTTAAAATTATTAATTTGTCATAATGGTGGTAAAATATTATAATTCTCTATAAATTTAAAAAACATTCCTCTATTTGTTTTCTGAAAATCACAAGGCACCTCATTTTCAAAATTAAAAAACAACTCCTTTCAAAATTATTTTTATAATGTAAAAGATTGGAAAAAATGACCATAAGAAATTTTATAAAAATATTAAAAACAATTTTAATTTTTCTTATAAATCATGGACATTGAAGAGAAATATTACACAATTGAAAATTATACATAAACAATCTTATATAATAATGGGATTGCGAAATAAACACTTACCTTTTTCGTAAATTATGAATCGTAATCCCCATGAAAGAAACTCCTTAAAATGAAACATTAAATAAATTTATGATAAACAATTTACTTATATAATATATCAAATATGTTGTATAAAAACCTCAAATTGTAAATATTAGGTGATCATGGCACATGTCTCAAAGAAAAAATAAGTGACATGAGAAACCCAAACCTCATGATCAATTTGATTTATTCATGTTTGAATCTATTGTGTAATAAATATATATTTAGTAAACATATATTATCAAACCATACTAAAAAATATTATACCATGTATAAATTACATAAAACATTTTTTCACCAATTTTTTATTAATTTATTGTTAAAATAATTATTTCAGGTGTTAAATACTTCATTTTCTCTATATATTTTGATTTTGAAATTTCAGTTCTTATATTTTTATCACAGTTATATAATCTCCATAATATTATTTATGTTATAAATATAAATTTATTATATATATATATTGGGTCATCCATAATGATATTAAATGATATATGAATTACACCATTCATGGAGACGATATATCGTACATATACATGAATGGTGTTTTCATTTTCCAAAAATTAAAAAAAATTGTAAATAATAATTAAAATTTCTCTAATAACTAGTTTATATATAAATATATATATCATATATATTCATAAGTTCCATTTTTTTAACCGTCCATGTAAATTGGTCAAGAAAAATGAATTACGCAGCTATGTGAAGATGATAAACTGTACGTATTCACGAGAGATGCTTTCACTTTTTATATGAAGGAAATGAGATGGAATATGGTTTTCACAAAATCATAATCATATCTAAATATATTAATGATAATATATTTATAATATTATGCTGGCTAGAACGAATTAGGTTAAATTAGAAATATAAATAAACATGAATTAGTCGGTATGAATAATTATAAATTATATGGTGGAATCCCTTTAGATCACTTTTTACGAGTCATAGGATTGAAAATTTGAAATCCAAAAAACCTAAAAAAATTAGAATATAGTTTTTATAAGAGTATTTGGAAGGTTTTATTGAGATTTATTTCTCAAATTTTTGTAAATAATTGAAGTAATGGGTTTCCATTTAGAAATGAGGCGGGTGGCTTTTTATGATTTTCCCAAAACATTAAAACAAAATAACACTATTCTAGAGGAAAATGATTCAAAATATCCAATAAATATATAGGTGTGACCTTATATATTTTATTTTTTCACATTTTAGCATATTTAATTTTTTTTATTTTTAATAATTTAATAAAATTTCATTTTCATAAAATATCATCATTTTAAATTTTCATACTATTCATTATTTTGACTTTAATAACATAAAGACTAAAAAAATAACTTTTGAAAAATATTTTAATTAATCCATAACATGTAATTTTCAGATAAAAATTTATTTTAGCACATTAGTTATCTAAAAATATAATTATTTTAATTATTTCAATATTATTTTATTGATTTTTCGTTAATTAACTAATTACTACGTTAGTGTTGTGTATGAATTTAATGATATTATTTTTTCACTAGTAATTTAAAATAATTTTCCATGAATTAGATAAATAATTTATATTTCAAAATCATTTTTATAGTAAAATATATCCTTCGATTATACACATATAAAAAATATTATAGTTATTAATAACTAGAGTGTGAAATATTTGAATTTTATATAAATAAAATAATATAAAGGTTATATTCTAATGAAAGTGGAAAGAAAATTCCCTATAATATTTTTGGGTTATTCATGAAATATAATATCCAATAAGATCATGGCTATAATTCATGATATTTTATAGTTTATGTAATTTTATTTTAATGAAAAATTACTTGATTTACTTGTATCGTGATAAATAAAACTACAATAGTTACTATTCATAATGGACTAAAATAAATGTGTCATATTTACCAAATTTGGACACAATTATTAAAAATATTGGATAAATCTCTTAATATTTAACTCAAAGTTGTGGTCGAATTAAATTTAAAAGTAATTCTAAAAAACACAATAATAAAATGTTTTCTTGAAAAATGATTTTTAATCCCAAAAACATACATATTCCAAAATAAGGTATAAGGATGATTATAATGTAATTAATTATATTATATAAACTAAAAAAACTCACATTTCTTTTATATCAAATAAAATCACAAAGCTACATTTTAATATAATGGAAATTATCGTTTTATTAAATTTGGTATTTTAATATATTAAGTGGAAAAAATCAATATTTTCCTAAAAACCACAAAAATTCACCCTACCATAATTTATGTATGATAATATAAAAAAAGTTATTAATTTTAAAAAATATATTTTATGAATGTTTCAAAAAACTAATATAATTTTTATTTAAAAAAATCAAGAAAACCTATTTGTGAATAAAATGTATTTATAAAGCAGATGATAATTTTACTAAATTTTGAGTATATATTTAATTAGAATTAAGCACTAAATTTTTATTGACTAGTTTATATATATCAAATTTTTTTAATTATATCATTATCATGGAATTAAATGTCTATGTCATTACAGAGATGTTTAGATTGTAATTTTTTTGGTTTGTTAAAGCTCAGTTTTGTGTGTTGTATATTCTATAGAATATAGTGTTTTTTAAAATATCAGGTTGTTACATTATACCTAATAATTAATTTCATCCTCACAATTTTAACTTTATATTTATAATAATGGATTTTATATTTGAATATAAATTTGTCGAAAACCCACACTGTAAGAAGTTTTAATAAATCATCATCTTGATAATGGAGAAATGGAAGTAAAATGAGCATCTTGAATAATCACATAACTAGATTTACATGTATGAGAACATAACTTGGATGTGGGAATGTGTAAATAGTACAATAGTGTAATTACTATGATCTATAGAGGGTGACACATGTCATTAATCAAAATTAAGAGAATGATTAATAGAAGCTTAAAAACTACAAAACCATAAATCTCTAATGAGTCAAAATACTATTTATTCACTATACATGAAGTTAATAAGATAAATATTTTTTTTGAGATCCTCATACTATATTTTTTAAAAAACATTATCATTTTTATTAGTAATATAACTAAATATATTGACTGGATATCATTCTATTCCATATGTTCAATTTCATCACTTCCATGTGTTTTAATGAATTCCTACATCATCTCTAACTCCATGAAATGAATATCCAATATGTACTTTTATGTTTGAAAAAAAATTAATATTTAACATATCATTAGTACAATAAAAGAATTAAAACTCATTCCTTTTGAATCTAGATATTTTATAACACCAAAGTTGTGAAGATATGTTTTTATACATCAACCAATGTTCAACATAATCCATTACCTAAATAGATAACCATATAACTCATCCAAAATATCGGTGTCCTAATTTAATGGTACAAAGTATAATATGAATGTCACTAAATATCTAACATAAACCTAACATTAGATTTCCCCAAAAACATAATTTTTATCTAATGTAACAAACCAAATGGGAAGATGTTTGGGGTGAAAGGTATTGGGGTTATTCCAGATAAGTTATCATTATATATGATTATCAAATTACACCTTAACTAACTCTCAGACTCATCTAATAACAAGAGGATGGATTCCACTAAGGGCTTTAATAGTGGAGGGCATTGAATAAAGAATGATGATTTTCTATCATGTCAAAAAAAATTGAATGTGAACCCTAATACAGTGTCTTAATGAAATAGTACAAAACATTATGTGTTGAAAATAAGGACACGAAGTAAGTAATTTTTGAGGAAAAATAAAAGTGTTATTCTTAATACATATTAGAATATTGGTCTTCTAATGTTATTATAAATGATTAAAAGTTTAAAATGTAGAAGCAATGAGAATTTCTCAAATCAATTTCATAGGTGGAAATCTCCTGAATATAATCAATATTTTTTTTAGGGTAATGTTAATGTTTCAAAATATTAAGATAAAACAAATGACATTTGGATTAAAATAGGTAGTGAAGAATAAGATGATGAATCATAGTTAATGGATTAGTAATGAAGTAGAATGATTAATGTTCTTCTATTTGGATTCTATATTTACATTTTATGGGTATAATATCAATGATATCCTTGTTAAAATAATAATGAAATGTTTATATATTGTACTAAAATATTATTTCATTATGTATTTTTAAGAACATGTAGAATGGTAATAATTATTGGGAAAAGTGAGTCATTGGAAAGTATATATTTTTTAAAACACATGATTGAGGGAGTATAACTTTTAATATGTTTTGTATTTTGAGATAATAATGATAAATTGGTTTTTATTGTATAACATTGGTGACTATAAAATTTTTTAGTTATTTAATGGTTTATGATATCATTTCTAGAGATTACAACAATTTTGAATTTTTGTAATATATAAGAACAATGATATTTTAGTTTCTTATGCACTCATGTTTTCATTTTTGTTTTAAGGTGATCATGGTATTCATATATTTGGTACATGTTTTAAATATATACATTTGGATTCTTGGGGAATATAATGTGATGTTTATTTTGGAAAATTAATAACCTTTTATCGAGATTTTTGGACTTTAAAATTAGAAAGACATATTTTGGATGAGTTATAAGGTTAACTATTTATTGAATGGATTATGTAAAACATTGGGTGTTTTTTATTACCTGAGTTAAAAAATTTCATTTTCCAAAAATATAGTGATAGGAATAGTGAATTTTAAGTCATTTATTGGAATAATAATATAATCAATGTGAATTTTATTGATTTAGACATTAAAATTAATGTTGGGTATTCCTTTCTTAGAGAAATAAATGAAGTAAAAATTTATCATAGAGAAACCAAAATGATGAGATTCTTCCTATGAAATATAAATATATAGTGTCACTATATTTCTACATATTCTAATTCTAAATGGTAAATTAATTCCATTACTCTAGGAAAATTATTATGAAACAATACAAATTATGTTATTCCCTTCATATCCAATTAATATATTGTCTTTTGACACATCAATGATTTATGGTTTTCTGGGTTTTGACTTTCACTTGGTCATTAATCCTCTTTTAATCAATTATCTCCAGCATCATTCATCATTATATGGGCACTACACTTTTCATTCATGTCCATATCTTCACATACCACCAATGTTCTTCTTCATGGAAATGTAGTTATATTATTAGGCTAGAGGAATTTGATACTTCCCTTTGTATCTTTTCCAAATGATGTTTTATTGAAAATTCCGATGATATTGGTTATCAAAAATATTAATTTCAAATTTCAAACACTTCATTACTCATAAAATTTTAAATTTATAGGACAAATTCCATTTAATATATCTATAATATAACACGCTAATATTTTAATAGTACAGTATGTTCGATAGCATATAAAACATTCAACACATTGCTTAAACAAACCTAGAAATATTATAATTTAATTATGAACCTTAAAACCAATCCATTTATTTAGAATGTTTTAATATAATTAACCAAATTATTAATATATATATATATATATATATATAACTAACTTAATAAAAATTTCTTTGATTAACCAATATGAAATATGAAGTCAATTTTTAGTAATGTTATTTTATGAATGAGAAATACATTTTATTCTAAAACTGGTTCTCTTTATTTCTAAGGAACTTCAATAAATTACAATTGTTTCAAATAATATCATTTTTGAAATAGAAAATTTAAAATTATCCTAGGTTGATTTTTTGGTATTGGAACATATCATTACCATTTTTAAGGAAATTTCATTCCCTTTAAATGGGTTCTTCTTTAATTTGGTGTATATTGTGTCTCTTGAGGTTATAGAGACATTTTTGTGGAATATAACCTAATTTTCAGGGATGTATATTTATTTTAATTAATATACTAAATGTATAAATGTGTAATTTCTTTGAGAAGATCTCTCAATGTTCGGAAAACACATGAGGTGGTTTAGATTTCCATGTAAGAATATGGAGTTTTCTCTATCTATTGGAAATTTGTACACAATGTAATGATAGTAAATTATGTGAATTTTTTTGAAGAAGATTTCGTGAACCTAGTACAAAACGTTAAGGGAGTTCACACAGTGTCTATTTTAGAAACTGTGTAATGTTAAAAATATGGTTCTGAATTAATAGGTGATGATTTTGTTATCATATGATAGATTTTTGGATTACAATATGTTTAGAGGTTTTAAAGGACATATTATTTATGTGATATGTATTTTAGTGTATTGTATGATTGATTTCTAATTCATTCAGTATACAACATTATTTAACTTGTTCTAGAGCTCTCCTTCAACGATTTCAGGGACCTCCGCTCCATCAAAACTAATTTTATTAATGGTTTATCACTATTGTGGTTGGGTTTAATATATATATTTGAGAAATAATTTTTTGATTCATTGTCTCCTTAAATCATAGTATATCCCTTGTGTTTTTTTGTATTATATGTTTTATCTTGGTGAGATTCTTCATATTTGATTCTATATTCATTGTGTGATCCTGTTTGGGGGGGCGAGTCCTTATTGTTGTGAGATAATTGTGCATTCTAATAAACCATGTTGTTTTATCTTCTCATCCCATACTTTTATTAAATTGAACCACCTTTTAAATGTGTGGCTTGGTTCAATTTCCTCTATTGTGGTTTTGTGTTCTTTCTTGTTGGTGTATCCTATTGTGGGTGTGTACACCCCATCTTTTTAGGAAGGTGGTTCCCTCTATAACCAATGTCATTGAACTGCATTTCTATGGTTATTATATATATTTTTTATTAATTTAATTGAATTATTGATGGATTTTATTTGTGTTTTCCGAAAATATTTTTTATAAAAGTTGTTTCAACCCAAGATTGGATAAATGAAAATGGGTTTTTAAAGAATCATAAAATGGTTTTGGGAAATCATTTTGAAAGCATGGATTGATGAAAATGGTTTGATGAACAAGTTAGGAAAATAGATTATATGGTAATACATGTGTATTTATGAGGAACATATAATAATAGGCCTTGTCCATTATTGGGGGAGGGGAGGGGTGTGGGCGTGTTGTTCATACATATTTCTTCTACTCCATAGGCCAATTATTATAGGGTCATGTTAGTCATGTTAGGCAGTTCACATTCAAGGGTGTTCTTTTTCACTATTGACATGATTCATATGTCTAGTGGCGTGATGGACACAAGATTTTCTATATTATGTATGAGTTCCCTAGTTATCCTATACGTAGTGTGATCCCTAAAATGATGTTACCTATGATTTTTATGGATTGGATTTTCTTTGGATTTTACTCTTTTGGTTGTTCTTCCATAGATTTGATATGATATGTGATAACCTCTTCAGTTATTTGATATATATTCTTTGATATATGCATATGAAATTATTTAAAATGATTTATCAGCAATATTAGAAAATATGAAAAAAATGGGTAAATAATTTTCTTCCTTGATTTTGATATAGAATTGAAAAAAATGTATGTCATTCCTTATATTCATTAAATTTTAGCTTTTTGGGATTATGTTATAGAGATTATTTATAAAAACCCTTGTGATATCCTATTGAAATTATTAGATCACACACTGCACATCCATTTGACAGTACATACACCATGTTATTTATTTAGATATAGGGAATGAAAATGAATAATAGGGTGGTGGTGAGGTTTTCTATCCGGTGGTTTTGGGTAGCTGGTGGTGAGATGGTGGTGGTTTTCCCACACTCTCACATAGATATGATGGATATATTATTTTTGTTTTGTAGAACCTTATTCTGGGACTTGTCACCTGAAGATTTATTTTTATACCTTTTTAGTTGTATCACATATGTTGTTCCTTATATTTTATGTCATTTATATTTATATCTCTTATTTTGTTTCAATATTTTAAGTATATATATGTCATGTTGTTTCTCTAATATGGGAAAAATTGTTCCCTCTAATTGTAGTTTGATGCTCAGGTTCTAGTCTCTAGCACATGGGTTTCTGTAAATCCCTTTGGGTATATGGTGGATCATATTAGGCTTTAGTATTATTAGGGTTCCTGGTTTAGTTCATAAAAAATGCAATCAAAGCTAGTTTTTTTATTAAAAATTCTCTATATTAGGACATTTGGTTGACTAGAGATAGGATTTTCAGACATTGCGAGGTAGATTACAGTAAGTGTCTGACCATCTCTTACCATGACGATACTCAAGTGATCATGTGATATTGTTATTTTTGTCACCTATTTTGTGTTTTTATGTTACTCAAAATATTCGATTATGGGTTATCTATTTCTAATTGATATTATTCTATGTAAACTCATTTATTCTATTTCAGTGTGCATTAGTATCCATCTAAGACATGTTTTATGAGTCCTAATGGAGGGTTCAATTGATTCTCTTCAACGAAATCCACACCTCAATCAGAATATTTCTGAGGAAAGCATGCCAGAAGTCCATTATATTGACTAGAATGTTGCAATTGTTCAAAACGAACTTGCATAGGTACAACCTAGCTCAATAGGAGAAAGGTATTGATCACGAGAGTTATTGTGTGATAGTCCTCCATATGTTAATGGTATGAATTAATCTCAAGAGTTGGAGGATTGGATTGACAATATTGATTAGATCTTTGACTTCTTAGATATACCTGAGAGTATCAAGGTGAAATGTGTGGCATTCAGACATGAGGTTCCTAGTAATGGTTGGTGGGATTCCATGGTATAGGTGTATATGCATGAGATATTGGACTATAAGGGTTTCAATATACTCTTCATCTTGAAGTTTTCTTGCCGAGTCACTGTTGATAGAGAAGTATTTAGAGTTACTCCCATTGATTGAGTGAGAACATTTGGTGTTGGCATACACTAATAAGTTTTCTAGGATGGTTCATTTTTTCAAAGAGGATTGAAAGAATGACCAATTGAAAGCAATGAAGTATCTTCAATATTTTTGATATGATATCATATCATAGGTATTTATAATAAATATTTTTGCCAATGAAGAGATAGTAGACATTTACATAATGTTAGTGAGGAATATATTATGAAAGGTTTCATATTATTACCCTTCTCTTACACCTATTTTTAGCTTTAGTGGCATGTAGAGGAAGACAAGGAAGTGTAAAGATCATCGCTGTAGTGGTAGAGGTAGTTCATGGTAGTAAGACTCTACAAAACCAGTAGTTGCATCTAGAATTATGCCTCTGACATAAAATTAGGGTGGAATAGTAAAGATGACCAGAATTTGTTATCTTTCACCCACAAATAAGAGAAACATTTTTATACATTATGGTCATCTCTAGTGTTTCAATTAGGTTGTATATACACATCGATATGGTTGCAGATCACGAGATCTAAAGGCTACTATGGTACAGAAAAATTCATCCCAGCATAATGGGATCCATCCAAAATCCTAATTAGTGAAGAAACTTCTTGTATTGGAGAATTTTTAGGGGAATTAGATGTGGGTCCCTAGACGATGATAGGTACCATGTTTATTACTTCTTCATAAACAGTTTCTATGTTTGGTAATGGTTCTTCCAATCCATTATTAACTAGTTGTTTTTATCTAATTAAACATCCAAAATATTTCATGTACTTTACTATGGAGTTAGAGACACCTCATGGGATGGGGAAAGAGATGGATTTTGAGTTTCCTTCTTATGATCCATTGAGAACTGATGCAGAATTATTATGGGATTTTCACATTATCAAAATGGATATTATTGTCTTCATCCAAATCATGGATTTTATTATTACTCATTGTATTGAGGTTAATTATTATCATGGGTGTGTCTCATTTCTTATAGCTGATGAGAGATCATGTGTTTTTCAGGGAGAGTGGAATCTTAGGTCTTCTAGTGTAGGACTTCTCGCCTAGGGATCAGTGGGTTTTTCTACTATTATAGTTGAAACTGATAAAATTTCATCTATTATTTATCAAACCATTATTGTTTTGTAAATTCAAAATTTTATCCCAGATGATTTCTCAAAGATTACTTTAGAGAGGGAGGTACAATTTATAGTTTATCATGTTCTAGGTATGTAGATAATTTTGAATCCATTTTATCATAAGGAACCAGCAAAGAAAAATGAGCTGAAGATTCAATTGGATGATCTGATAGTGAGGGGGTTTCCCCTTAGTGTTTCTCCTTTGGTACTAATAGTATAATTTTCTAACAATGCAGATCGTTCACTCAGATTGTGCACATACTATCATAAGTTGAACAGTGCATCAGTTAAGAATAAGTACCCTTTTCCTCACATAAAGTATTTATTTTATCAGTTAAATTTGTTGAATCATAAATGATTTTTTTATGTATTTTGATACATGTAATGGCTAGGCATCAATGTTTGGAAGATAGTTTTTAATCATCTATGTTTTTGGTATATTGTGGTTGGATGATGGGGGTATTCCCATGCTATCACATAGAGTTGTTGGATTAGCTATTTTAGTTTTGTAATCCTTTGTAGTTGGACTTGTCCCTTGGTGATTTTTTTTTAAAATTTTAGTTATATCACCTTAGTTATTCCTTTTCTATAATTTAATATATATTTATATCACTTCATCTATTTTTATATTTTATGTGTATACATGTCTTGTTGTTGTTTCAGGTTAGATGAAATCATTCCTTTTGTTTTTTATTTGATAAACGAGTGCTCATCACCGTCCCGTGAAGATCGAGAACACCATTAAGGTATTTCAAAGATCGGGTTTGGTTGTAATATTGTGAGGGTATATGGGTTGTCACATTATAGATATTTTTATTCTAATTTTTATATTCTACTAAATAGAAGAAATACTGCTTTTTATAAAACTACATGTTTCTTTATATTAATATGACACTTTATGGTTGGAATTTATTATATATGTAACTAAAGTATTATTCATTTTTTTGTAATATAATTTGTTTCATTTTAATCATCCTTATACTTCATTTATTTATAAGTATATTTTTGGTCTTAAAAATTCATTTTTCACGAAAATTATTTTTTGTTGCATTTTGTAGGATTGATTTTAAAATAAATTTTGTCACCTATGTGAGATATATTTGGGAAATTGGATTCCAAATTTCCAATCATTTTTTCCAATTTTCATAGATACGTTCCTTTTATTTTTGTTCATATGAATAATAACAATAGTAATTTTATATTTTTGGTAAGGTAAATCGAGTAATTTAGCATGAAAATAAAATGATAAGGACAATATAATAACTCCAACACATTCCATGATAAAATTTTCTTATTCAATCTCATATATAATAATATAATATTTGGTTTTATTCCATTATATATATATTAATGAGATTATGATAATTATTGTATTTTCTTTTCCTTAAATGCATACACAACACTGACAAAGTATTTATTCTGTTAAATGAAAAATGAACAAATGATAAGAAAAATACTAAAAGTATTATAAATTTAGATAATTTATGTGATATGTGAGTGTTATAGATAGACGTAAAATTTAAGGAATCCATTTAAAAGATTTTTTCAAATTATTAGTGTTTTATTCATGTAATTAAGGTCAATGATATATATTATGTCAAAATTGATAATAATGACATTTAATTAAAATATTATTCTCTTAAATTATTTAAAAATAATAAATGAGTACCACGGGGACATGGAATGGTCTAAAATTTCAGCCCTATTTATATTTCATCAATTTTTATGTATTTGGATCTAGATCAGTCTTATTATATTTAAATAGTTTGTGAAATCCTAAAAGTATCCCTCACCTCAAGTATAAAAGGGCCCCCTTCCTTCACTAATTTTCACCACTTTGATCCATTTAGCTTAACTAAACCGTACCCATTATTCTTATAGAAATAAATATACATGATATTCTGGTTTTTTAATTTCTGAATTATTAATCCTAGTTCCTTTAAGAAGAGATATAAAGGGAGTCTACCGAAGAAAATGTAACCATTTTTTCACAAATTTTCAAATTTATTTCATATTCAACATTATATTTATGTGTTGTACCCATCCTAAAATATTAAATATGTTATTATAAATATAATTAATTTTTATTGTGATAATGGGTAACCCCTATTCCATGTCGTTGCAATCCTATGAAAAGGGAAAAGATTACTCGTGTGTTTGTATGACCTACCATCTCTGTAATTCAATTTTCATCACCACTTTATGTGGATTGTTATGAATATAGAACTAAGTAATATATATGTTATATATGACATAATAATGATTCTATAATGTTTAATTATTCTTCTTTATTGTTTTATTCCATCAATCAAAAAATGGAAATAGCATTCATGCGTTCGTGCGACCAAACATATCCATGGACGATGTAATTCATTGTTACATATCTTTATTTATGGATGATTATATATATATAATAAATATATATAATATTTAAACCATATAAAATATTCTAGACCTGATTTACCAATAATAAATATATAAGGACTAGATCTACCAAATCAAAACATACATGAAAAACGAAGTAGTTACCACTCGAAATAGCTATTGTAAAAAGAAATTTACAAAACATTCATGATAAAATGTTATAATTATATCATATATGATATTATATACATGAGTATGGTTTTGGAATATATTTATAATAAATATATATATTATACAGAATGTTCAATCATAATGGAAATCGGGCCCTATGTAAGTGTTTCTCATCTCACTTTTACTTTTGTGAGACATATGTCATATTCACCTATTATTTATTTTTTTGCTCTCTATACTTCCTATTTGATATATTTTATCATGAATATATTTTTATTCATGGGAATTTAAATTTTCATTTGATGTTATTTATTTTTTGGGGCATACAATTGAAATGTTCGTAAATTCGTAAGGGTTTATTTCACAACGTTAATATTATCTGGGATTGGTAATTTTTATGACTTTACTGGGAAATATTTCTATTATTTTTCCATATTTTCTAAATAAATTAATTTTTTTTTACTATTATGCTAAGAATTAAAAAAGTAATTTTCTCTGATTATTTAATTTTTATTAAATGTCTTAAATGGAATATTTTTTCATTTTCAATATAAGGAAAATTTTAAATAGTATTAAATGAATGTTATTTATCTTATATAGAATTAATTGAATTTCTCACCATCACAATACCTCATATCCTTGAAATATCCTTTACAAGTTAACCATATAATATTCTGATTTAAATATGACCACCATAATGGAGCCATTTTATTGAAAAGAATGAATAGAAATAACCAAAATATTTTGTATATATATGAGACCTAGTAAATAAAAATGCATTGATTAATTCTAGTGAAATATATAATCATTTTTAGAAAAATTATCATATTCTTCAGATATATTTTTCCTTCAAAAATGGGGTTTCTTAATTTTTATTTGTGAATACTATAACCAATTTATTTGGCTTTTAAATATTTTAATTTATAAAAATAATATAATTTTTGGAACCAAAATATTAATATTTTGTTATTGTTAATTTTTGGTATTTTATGGAAAAGATTAATTTTCCACTAAATATTATAGAATATTGATTCTTATAAAGATATTATTTTTTATTAAAATAAACAGACACATTATGATTTTAAAATGACATAAAATTGAATTATGTACTCTATAATTATATATTATGTAATTAATTACTCATTAATCACCATTATTAATTTTTTTTTGCTATAAGTACAATTTTCGGCCTAAAATGACATTTGTCAGGAAATTATTTTTTATTTTATTTTATGGGGTGAATTTTAAATACAATCAAGAAACTTATGTGACTTTAGTCATTGAAAATGGATTAAATATTTTTAATAATTGATTCCAATTTTTTTTAATATTTCCATTATATTTCAAGTCATTATTCATAGTAAATATTGTCATTTTATTACCATAGTAAGGTAAAATCTTGTAATTAATGTTAAAAAATGACAAGGATATAAAATAACAGTAAAAATTACTCGATCATAATTTAGGTTTCTATATATCTTATACTCCTCAAAGATGTGGATATATGATATTTTTTGGCCATTTGGATGAGATTATAACAACTATATTATTTTATTTAATGAAAATTCCAACATTTAACATTATATTTCTTAATAACTATAATATTTTAAATATGGAGTTATAGAAAGGATAATTTTCACAGTAAATAGTATTTGGGAAGATAATATATTTAAATTAATTATGGTATTTTATTTTCAATTTTTATTCACAAAATAATTTACATTGATTAGTACTCATTGACGATGTAGTAATTATTCAATTAAATGAAAAAACAAATAATAATATTTAAAATATTAGAATAATTATAATTTTAGATAATTATTGTGATTCAATAATTTCATAGATGAAAATAAAATGTATATATGCATTAAAACATTTTTTTTAATTTATGGTGTTTTTTGGATTTTATTAAAATCAATGTAATGAGTAACTGTAAAATTTAGAATAATTATATTTTATGGAAATAATATTTGTTTAAATTATTTAATTTTTTTAAAATAATAAATATAAAAGTTGGGAATAATATGATGCATAAATTTTTACATCCTATTGATTTATTTACATTTTGGAAGAATTTGAATATAGAATATTCTTATTATATTTCATAAAATTTAGAAATTCCAAATTTTTTCCTCACATATATTATAAAAGGGAACCCATTCTTGTATATACACACAATTGATCCATATAGATCCGGGAAAACATAAAAATTCCTCTTCTAAACATCCATATCAAAATTATCGAGGTTGTTATTATTCCAAAATAGAAATCCTAGTTTTCTTAATTAGATATCTAAAGGGATCCCACCAAATAAGTGGTAATAATATTTTCATACTCTTTCATGTCTATTTTTTCCTTCTACCTTCTCTTAATGTGTTGCACCCATCCTAAAATAATAATTCTATTATAATGAATATACATAGATGATATTATGTAGTACCACCAGTTTGAGGTATGTGGCCATTTTTTTCATTTGTATGTGTTTAAAGTGCATGTCATGAGTTGTGAAGAGGTTGGTAGAGTTTGTAATGGTTTTGAATGAGTTTGGAGGCTTTGCTTAGGGAGCACGGTTTGAGTATAGTTAGTGGAAACCATGAAGATTCTCAACCAAACCGTGCATGGTGAGACAATAGGCTTTGCATGGCCTATGCGCGGTTTGCCAAACCGTGCAAGGAAACCGTTAGGACCCTTGGTCTTGAGGAATTATTGTGCACATGGTTTGCGCATGGTTTTCCAAACCATCCGGACTAACCGTGATGCCACATAAAAATAGGGTTTTAAAACCCAGGCTCACTCGAGCCTACCTCATTCCTGTCCAAACATCCTCCCACTCGATCCTCACTTGGTTTCTTCAGGATCTCCCACTTGTTTTGGAAGCATTTTGAAGAGGTTTCTTTGCGTTTTGGATGTGGTTTCTCTAGGGTAAGTCTCTCATCTTGGTTTCCTTATGTTTTCCTCTCGATCTATATCCCATTCTTTCTTGGTTTTCTATATCTACACTTGTTGGGTATAGATCTAGGGTTTTGGTTGCCTTGGGTGATGATTTTAAGGCTTATGAATGTTAGGGGAAGGGATCTATAGAGGTTTCGACAGTGAGTTTTCTGGATTTGAGGTGCAGTTGCTTGTGGGTCGATTTCTAAGGAACCCTTAAGGTAGGTGGCTTCTCTCTCGACTCCACTTGGGTAAATTTTGTGGTTTTGGTTAAAATTAATTTGGTTGGCTTGAAATTAATTTTGTTTTGATGTGAGAAGTTGGATGGAAATCTATATGGGGGTTTTTGGGGGAATGGGTTTTATGGTGAAAGGCTTTTGTTATGGATTTTAAAATGAAGACTTTAAATTGGGATGCTATGGTTGATTTGTGAAAAGGATTGATGGAAAAGTGTTTTCAATGAAGAGGTTTTTCTTATTGAGATGTGGTTGGAATGGAAAATGAATTTCAAAAAATCGGTGATTTATTGAAGTGGATTGATATGCAACTGAATTGGTTGATTCCATGATATTCTGACCTTGTTAGGTCATATGCTTTGTGTTTCTTGATTGGATTGTTGTTTGAATTTGCTGAGAAGTACCACTATAAAAATGGGATGGATAGTAGATAGATGGGCAATAATCAAAATATAAGTGGACCAGAAGTGCCACCAGTTGTGAATGGGTGAATGGGTTGGATGGAAGCTCCACTGTATGGTTGTGGTTAGGAAATACTGCTAGGTGTGAATGGGTGAATGAGTTGGACGGAAGCTCAACCGTTTGGTTGTTTGTTGTGCATTTCTTTGCAAGTTAGAAATTGTAGTGATAGTTTGTAAATTACGAAATGTCTTGTGGCATGTTTATTTAGCGTTCCCTTGGATTCTTGGTTTGGGTTAGATGGCATGCTAAGGATGTGTTTGGCTTATAGTAATGGTTTCACTTGGGATTATTTTATATAAACTATTTTATATAAATGTGCTATTGGTCTTATCCTAATGGTGTCTGTAGGGAATTCATTTGTGGAAATCCTACTGAGTAGTTGTCCTCACCCACTTCTTTGGCACGTTGGTGTCCTTGAAGATGTTATGTATTGTGACATGGTAAAAGGTAAGGCATCACCCTCCTTTAGGGGTGCATCATGCTACTTGGGTGGAGCATGGATAATGGAGCTTGGGGTGGATCCATGGAGTGTGCCTTGGCTTATTTTGAGTCTTTTGTTTAGTCTTCCGCATAATAATCTGATATGGTATTGGTAGTATTGGTTTTGAGATAAATTATGGAACAAATTGGTTTCCCTTTGGGAATACATGCTTGAATCTTTTTGTTGACATGCATCATATTGTTATTGAGAGTTTATGGTTTGGTTGGTATTGTCTTAAGGGTCAATCGTTCCCCAATTTTTTCTCAAAGCCCTCAGTATTTATTGTCATCCTTTGGCACATTGGGAACGTCGCTTAAGGCCAAGTAACCCTCACCACCTCCTCAAGAGAATGAGTTAGGGGCGTGGTGTTACATATTATGAATACATGATAAATATATTCCATCTCTTTTCTATTTTATAAAAAGTGAAATCATCGCTTGTGCATACTTACGTATTACCGTCTCCACATAGTGGTGTAATTCATTTTTCATCACCACATTACATGTATAGTTATAAATATGGAAGTAGTGAATATTTATGATATTTAATAAATAATAAATATTTTATAAAGGTGATATATATGAAATAATAAATATTTAGTAAACATTAATTATACTTTACTATTCTTTTTTCCCTTCCATCTACAAAGGAAGACAATGTTCATGTGTACGTACAACCTTTTATCTCCATGAACGGTGTTACTCAATTTTCTGTCTCTATCTTTATAGATGAATATATATATATATATATATATATATATATATAATATATATAATAATTAAACCATAAATATTATTCTTGAGATAATTCAACTACGATAAATTTATATGGACAGGAACAACTGAATCAAAACCAACATGAAAAACGATGTAGTTTCCACCTAAAATAGTGCGTTTAACAATAAATTGATAAAAAAAGGTGATAAAATGACATAATTAAATCACATATGTTATATATATATATGATTATGGTTCTTTAATATATGTATATTAAATCTATATTTATTAAATTGATGTTTCAAAAACATAAAATGGAAATTTTGTCCTAAGGTAAGGGTTTCTCATCTAACATTTACTTCTGTGAGACATATATCTTATTCACCACAGAATTGTTTTTACGATGTATATTTGGAATATTATATATATTATTTCATGATTTTATTTGTCATAATTTTTTTCAATGTTTTATTTGATGTTATTTTATTCATGATGCTTTCAATTGAAATGTTACTGAAGTGGAAAGGGTTTATTTCAAAATGTCATTATTATTTTAGATTTTTACATTTTTGTAGCTACTAAAGAATATTTCCCATACTAATCAATGTTTTATGAATTTTTTTAAATATTTTATTATTATTTGATGATCATGAAAACTCATTTGTATTTATAAATTTGTTTTAATGGATTTTTTTTTTCAAACGAGGTAAATTTTAAACCATATGAAAGGAATGTTCTTAATTTATATAAAATGAATGTAATGTATCACTGTTATGATGTCTAAGATATTTTAATCTTGTTTTATTTGTTTACATGTTTCTTTTCAATAAAAGTGATTTATTTTATAATTACATATATTTAGGAAAATTAGTGATTTCAAAGTGAAAAAGGCTATTTTCCTGAAGATATTTTCTTTGAACTTATAGTTTACTCTATTATATACCTACATACATTGTAAAATATTATGATTCAATAAATTTAATCTCTTATGATACCACCTAAATAATTTTTTTGAATATTTTATGATCATCTTGATAGGGACATAATATTTAGATATCATTGACTATATTTCTCTAACTATTTTTTGATTAATTTTAATTATTGGGTAAATTGTTTACATGTCACATCATAGTTTCTAAATGAATGTTTATCTTGATTATGTTTCAACACTATAATACCAGTAATGAATACGTATTTTTAATGGATTAGTGGAGCTTGTTATAGAACCTAGATGCATTGATAGGTCAGATGAGAAAACTATCATGGGTATTAGATGGGGCTTTAACCATTTGTATAAGATATCTTGAAAAAATGACTTGATGGAATGGTTTTGATATTTGTAGTTACAAATTACATAATTATGAAATTAGTTTTATATATTCAAGTGAATATTAAATTATTTATTATATCCATTGATATGTTTGATGTTCAAGGGATTGTTTATGTGAAATTATCTAATCATCATTTATTCCATCTATATTAGTCATCGTGTTCATGTTATTGATTAAATGGAATGAGGTTTAAATTATGATATTTTCATATTGATTATTCCCTCTTTATTCATGACTTCCACTTCATACACATACCCTTATAGATCATTTGAAATCACCCCTTTCTTATGATTCCTTTCTCCATGATTCCAGGAAGTGTATTTTGATTGATATTTAGGGATATTCTAAAGAGAATAATTGTAAAATCCATGAAAATAATATGTATTATTTTATTTTTTCAACTATGATGTGAAATTAAAGTACACGTTATGTTTTTAATACTCCTAAAGTATTCTATCTTTCAGGATCTAATTCATTGTATCTAGTTCGAACATAATAATGATACTTCCAAATATAGGATACTGAAGTTTCGGTCAGTATAGTTGGTATTAGAGTATATTTATTATAAAACATGGAAAAAATATTTTGGAAAACATATACTAGAGAACCATACCCTATAATGGACATTGGGGATATGTATTGAATAAAATTATAATGTTTTGGAAAGATATATATTATATGTGCTTTCTGAGAAATACAACCATGTATGGATACTACAAGGGTTGTAGTTCTAGAATAGATTTACCCAGGGGTAATATCTGTGAAAAAGAACTGAATATTATGAATCTAGAATCCATTATTAAATGATAAGGTGACTTATTTCATACTTAGCTTTACACTTATGTCAAATATTCTTGGGTTAATTCACAAATTATATATGATCTATTATGATGGATTTTAATAGATAATGAACATAAATAACATATTTAATAACTATTGTGATATATATTGAAGAAAAATTATCATGATTTAGAAATACTATAAATGATTCTTCAATAATGTGTGATTTCCCAATATGATTATTGTTTCACATATTATTATTTTTTGTTTTATTCAATGGATGGAACTAGAAGGAATAATGGTAATGATAATTGTGATAGACACATGTTTATGAGAATCCCAATAGGAAGATGAATAGGGTGAAGGATATAGGGATTATTCCTCATAAATTATCATGATATATAATTAAAATATTTCTCCTTAACCAACTATAAGACTCCCTAAAGAAGATAAATATGTATTTAACAAAGAACATGAATATCAGTGACCATGGAGGAATGACGACTCAATTCTCACCATGATCAAAATGTAGAATTAGACACCTAGGAGAGTGACTCAAAGAAAAACTAAAATGAAGTATGTGTGTAAAATAAAGGAATAAGGAAAGTAATTATAGAGGAAAAATATACTTTTTAGTTAAAATACTCAATAAGAACAATGGTCTCCATATAGTATTATTGATAATTGATTTTTTTTAAATTTGTAATGTATGGAAATTATGTGAGTTTATATACTTGGGGAAAACTCATGAAGATAATCCTTAATGTTTTAAAAGTAATATTTATGATGATAAAGTGACTCTAAATTACATTTTAAATGGATGATGTACTAAATAATTACATGATGAATCCTTTTTAATGGTTTATGAACGAAGTGTAATGATTAATGTGATTATGTTAGGATTTAGGAATAAATTTTTGGTGTTTTTTTAATGAAATTTTTGTTATAAAAACTTGGAAATATATAATGTTGTTAAAATCATACAACTTTATGAAGTATTTGGGAGCATATATTGAATGGCTCTAATGATAAAGAAAAGTGATTTAGTAGAAACAAGATCTATTTTTGAATAAACATGATAGACGTAATGTAATCCTTAATATGGGATTATTGTTGTGATAAAAATGACAAAGATATTTTTTGCGGTAGTATTTCTGATATAGAAATTGGTAAATGGTTTTATGGTTTTTGATTTCAGTGATGGAGTTTACTACATGTTTGTATTTAAGGAATATATTTGAAAACCAAGGATTCTACTTTTTGAGTCATGCATGTTTTCATTATGCTTTTAGTGTTATATAAGCAGTCATATATTTTGTATGAGACATTAATAACTACATTAAGTGGTTTGTTGAATCTACTACTATATAAATATTAAAAATTGAGTGACAATCCTCCTAATTTTTATGACTTCAAATTTTGAAAGGTATATTTTTTATATGTTATAAGGTTAACTATCTATAAAATGAATTCAGTAAAAATTCATATATTGTTAGAAAACTCATGATAATCATTTTCTCCTTGTAAAATATCTAATGAAATGATGGATGTATTGTCATTATTTTATTGATATATTGATATGTTAAATTTTAATTTTATTACTTCTATAAAATCAATTCCTACTAGATATTCATTTCATAGATAAAGATAAGAAGTAGGAATTGTTCATAGCACATCAAAATAATGAAATTAATACTATAAGATAGAAATATGTCAATTAATCTATTTTATTATATTATTAGTATCAATGGAAATTTAATTCTATAACTCTGGGAAAAGGATCATGAAATGAAATTGTGCCCCTTTACTTTCATATTAGAAGAATCCATGATGTAATAACTTGTTATATTTTTATGGTTTTGTGGTTGTTGACTTCAACATGACCATTCAACTTATGTGACCAATTCTTATTGTCACCCTACATCATTATTTTGGAATAAAAAAATTCTTCCAAATCTATATCCTCACTTACATCCTATTTTACCCTTATTGGAAATCTAGTTATGTGATTATTCAAGATGACCTTTATAATTTTCCTTCTTTTTAATCAAGGGGAAGTTTTATTAACCTTTATAAGGGTGCGGGCTTTCCACAGTGGTGTTTTAAAATTCCAAATACTTTATTACCAATAACATGATCAAAATCTGATTATTAAATTTATTAAAAAAGGGTGGATTTTGACACACTGATATTTTAGAGGAAATCTATATTCGATAGCATATACAATACATAACACTAAGCTTAAACGTACCCAGAACTATTATTATGAAAACATGACCACTATATAATAGAAATTGAATTTAAGGTTATGAATAGTATTAATAAAATTAATATATATATATATATATAAATCAGAAATAATACATTTATTAATTCTTATTAAATATGTAATTAATTTTTACTAAATATGGGTTATTCTTTAGAAAAATGTTTTTTTGAAAATGAGTTTTCATAGTTATTATTAGGGAAAATTATAATCAATTTTATAATATTATTTAAATTTTATTTCATAAAAATTATATCATTTTTGTAACCAACATGGTGAATTATTGGAATTTTTCTAAAAATATTGATTTTGTAGTGAATAGTTCAAAATACCAATTTGTATAAAATAATAATTTATATAATAAAATTTACATTAATAATTTAAACTTTATCTAATGTAAATTTATTAATATTTAGTTATTTATAATCTAATTAATCAAATTTTAATCACACTTATACCTTATTTTTCTATAAGTACACCTTTGTGCATTAAAGCACATTTTTCTAGAAAACTGATTTTCTTAAATTATGAGGGATTAATTTTAAATTAAATTCAACTAGAACTGTATTATTAGTGTTGGAAGATTAATTAAATATTTTTAAATATTTGATCAAATTTTCTTTAAATAGGTCCCTTTTTTTGGTTATTATGAAAAGATACTGTAGTTATTTTAGTACCATAGTAAGGGTAAATCAGAAAATGTATTTAAAATGTTAAATGATAAGGACTATAAAATAACCATAACACTTGAAATGATATAAATTGATGATTTTATTTCATCAATACTCATTATATATTAATTTATAAATAATTTTCTGTCCATTTTAATTAAAATATGTCCATTATAGAATTTTATTAAAAAAAAATGCCTAACATGCGACAATGAAATTCTTAATAACTATAATGTTTTTAATATGAGTACAACCAAAGAATATGTCAAAATATAAAATGTATTATCTAAGATAAAATTTTTATTTACTTCATT
This sequence comes from Viscum album, assembly GCA_963277665.1. Classification (NCBI taxonomy): domain Eukaryota; kingdom Viridiplantae; phylum Streptophyta; class Magnoliopsida; order Santalales; family Viscaceae; genus Viscum; species Viscum album. The sequence goes on from OY728161.1 coordinate 1,883,260,066, forward strand.
GGAATTTATTTTAAATTTTAAGTGAATAATAATTACCTTAAATGCTTACGTAATGTTGGAATAGTAATTATTCAATTAATTAAAGAATTATACAGTTGATATTAAAACACTAAATTAATTTTAGTTTGTGATAATTTGTGAACTAGACAAATTTTATATACATACATGAAATATTAGGGATGAATTAAAATATTTGGTTCTAATTTATATTCTATTTTTGATGTTATTGAAGTCAATGTAATGAATAGTGTTATAATTGATAAGAATGATATTTTATGAAAATACTATTTTATTGAATTATTTAAAAATAATTAAAATATTAAATAAATATAAATGGTATAATATACGGTAAAATATTTCATCCAATGTGAATTAATATTCCAATTTTATGCATTTTTCTCAATAATAGTTTTGTTATATTTTAATATTTTGACCAATTCAAAAAGTGCTCCTCACATAAATTATATAAGGGAACCCATTACTTCAATTATATACATAAAATAGAGCCCTAGAAATCTATAAAACCATAATAAATAATCTTTTTAAAAACATTATCAATTTTATTTAGCTTATAAAACTTCCAAAATAGAAATTTTAGGTCTCTTTGTAAGACAACTAAATGGAGTCAATAGAGGAAGAAGTAGTCATTTCTAGCAAATATTTCATGTTTCATTAACCTCATATATTATAATAATGTAATGTAACCATCATAAAATAATTACAATAGAATAATGAAAATAATTTAAAATTATTATGATTCTACTACATCCTTATTACATTTCGTTTCCATCTTATGAAAAATGAACATATCACCTGTGCATACATATAGCTTACCGTCTCCATATAGTGGTGTAATTAGTTTTTCATCACCAAATTACATGGATGAATGTATTTTTATTTTATGGTATACATTAAATAATAATTATTCATTAATTTTTAATTATTCTTTACCATTTTTTGTTCTATCCATTGAAAAATTAAAACAATACCCATACTTAAACACATCTTATTGTCTCCACGGACAGTGTTATTAATTTTTCTATCTCTATATTAATGGATAAATATAAATAATTATATATTTAAAAATTTTATATTTTATTAATAATTAATATTCTATAAATGAAGTAAATATGATAAAATTATATGAACTAGAAATATCAAAACAAAACATACAAGAAAAGTGTAGTTATAACCCGAAACAATGATTTTAGCAAGAAATTGGTAACAAACATGTGATAAAATGTAATTACTATGTCATATATGGTATAATTTATATTATTAAGGTTCAATATAATTTTTATAATAAATATGTATATATTATATAAGTGTATAATACATGTGTAATGGAAATCGAACATCAGTTAAGAGTTTCCCATCTCACGTTTTCTTCTATAATACATATGTCATATTACCCTCTTATTTTTTGTGGTGTATATATTTACTCATTTATATACTATATCAGGAATCTATTTTTACTAATGGTGTTCAAATTTTCATTTGAATTTATTTCTTTCATGGCGCTTATGATTCAAAATTTACTAATGAGGTAATGTTTTATTTCTCAATATCATTATTATTTGAGATGGTTGATATTTATGTATCCACTGAGGAATAATTCTAGCCCTGTTCCATGTTTTATAAAAATATTTTCAATTTTTTAAATTTCTCATATTATTTTAAAAATTCATTTTCACACATGTTTTACTTTTTATAAACTTTTTATAAAGTAATATTTTTGATGTTTTTTGAATGAGGTTATTTTTAAATAGTATGAAAGGATTGTTTTCTGACTTATATGACATCAATAGAATTTATTTACATCATGACACCTAAAGTATTTGAATATTCCTGTAATCTTTTGGATGTGTTTTCATAGAAAATATTTTCATTTATGATTTTACATCCTTTTAAAAATATGTTATTCCAAAGTCATAATGGGAATTTTACTTAAGAATTTTACAATGATAATATTACTGTATTTTTAGATATGTCTACATCCATTGTTGAATAAAATTATTCCTTGAGGTTGATAAATTATGATACCATCTCACATATTTTATTTAATGTTTATGATCTTTTTTATTATGGATCTAGTATTTTGATACCGTTCACCATATTTTTTTGGATTGTTTGTGATTATCTTTATTGATAGGGAAAATTGTTAAAATTTCATATGATATATTCAATAAAATTGTTTGTATTAATTTTTTTCACCGAATTTATATGAGTAATACATTTCACATAGTTAGTGATTGGTGTGGACTTCTATGGCCCCCGAATGAAAATTTAGTTCTCATGAGACCAACTAGCTTGGGTATTGGATAATGCCTTACAACTATATGGATGATATAATGATATAAAGCCCTAAAAATATATTTATAATGACCAGAATTATTTAATAGATCATTATGAAATTAGTATTTTTTTACATGTGCTTATTCAATTAGTTAGAATATCTATAGATATATTTTATGTTAATTTTATTTTTTATATAGAATTATTCGATCATTATTTACAACTACCATATTATTCATCATGTTTTTATTATTGATTAAATGGAATTTTATTTCAGTTATTTACCTTTCCATATTGACTATATATTATTTATTTATAAATGATTACATTATATGTATACACTTGATGAGTATTAGAGATCACCCATTTCATATTTTTCTTCTCTTGGTTTATGGGAAGTGTATTAGGAGTGATATGAGAAGATATAACAAGTAAAATAATTTTGAAAAAATTACTATTTATAATATAATGTTTTCAATTGGGATGTGAAATTAATATATATGTCTCGTTACCATAACTATTAAACTATTCAGTCCATCGTATATTGATTCTTTATATCTAGTGATGTTGTAATAAAGAAGCCACAACTGCTAGGATATCAATGTTGTATATATAATATTCATTAAGGATATGTGTATAGTGGAATCTCTCTTGAATAAAAATGAAATAATCAGAATGGAAAGGTAAATAACTAAAATCACATGTCATTTAATCAATAACAAAAAAAAATTATAATATGGAGGAAAAAAATAAATAACCAATACTACCATAATTATAATTTCATGAGATGTAAACTTATTGTAATACCTAAAGATTTAATGACATTCCTCCATTAAAATTTTTTATCTTAGATATTTTATATTTTACACAATACAGAATTTGAAACTGTAATATACTATTATGTATTATCATTGTAATAGTAATGTAACCATTAGGATTAATAATATGACCAAATGAACAATAACTTCACCCATTAAAGTGTGAATAATTATTATGTATATTTCAAATGAAATTTTGGTATATTTATATCATGGAATATTTAAACAAAGTTTTCATAAATGATAAATTAAGTGTTATTATTTTTTTGAAAGATAAATGATTATTTAAAATTTCATAATTAATATAAGAATTTAAAATAAAATTTAATTTCATTAAATAAATTCAAAAATTAATATTTGGTTTTCTAATTGTTATAAGATAATTTTATGAGAGATAATCAATTTTTCAATGCACCATAAAAAGTGTTATAATATTAATATTTGTATTTTTTGGAGAAAATGTTGATATTTTTGGAAATTAAACATCTCATTTTACTAAGATAAGTTTCTTCAAATGGATTTAATTTTTTAATTCAAAACATAAAAAATAGATTTGGTGAATTTTTGAGATTTTTCAAAAATAAATGAATTTTGGTTGAATAGTGAAGTGAAGTAATATAAAGTATTAAATAAATGCATTATTTATTGAGTCATAGATTATATATGTAATATTTATGCCATTAATCTCAAAATTATATTCATTATTATAATATATTTATTAATAATTCTCAAACTATTCATAGTCTTGAGGAAAAATAATATTCAAATTAACAAAATATTCAAAAAAACACCTCTATCCTCCACTATAAATAGCACCCCTCACCTCCCCTTATCCTCAAATCTATAATTACTTTAATCATGCTTATATTTTATCCATTGTGACTGCAAAAAATCCCCCCCACACACATTTTGGATTTTCTAGTATCACCAAAAGACCAATTTTATATTCTATATAGATATTCTCAAGGTGAAGATTTCAAGAGTCAAATCCCCTTTCATTCTTTTAATTTTCATTCATTTTCATTTCTTTTCATATAATTTATTTACCTCATCTATCCAGACATACAGGATAACTCTATTATTAAATATATAATCTTATTTTATTATTATAATGATATATCCACCACCAATTATTTTATCTTCCAAGTTTTTTGTTCTAAAAATGAAATTGTTCTCCATGAGGTGTCGATTCACCACCATCGTTGAAGATGATTGTTTTTTTCAAATACCTTTTTCAAGGATAGTCATAAAACCATTTATGGTTAAACTAGATTATAATATGTATATTAATATTTATTTAGGTTTACGTAAATATTATATATAAGTGATGTTAATTAATAAAACAAAACTAGTGTGTGATGATCGAAATACGTGAAAATAATCCAAACAGTTATTATTAATATTTTATATAATGAATCATCATATTAAATGGAAAAAGTGATATATAAGTATATTATTTAAATTATATTTTAATTAATAACATATAAATTAATTTTTTTATATCTATTCACATTTCACATGATTTTTTACATGTATACATATGAACCAACCTTGAAAACCAAGGGAACAAACACTTTTGAATGACAAAATTGAATACTGTAAGTCATAAAAAAGTCCATAAATGAAAATAATAAACATATAGTTAGTAAAATAAATATTTAATTGGTTATAAATTAAATTTTTAAAGAATATAATTTCATTATCTTGGAACATAATTGAATGTTTTGAACACATTCTGGCATAATGTATGAGTTTCTTCCCATGACTACATTCTCCATTAGGTTATGATTTATCTCTCTTTAACCTACTGTAAATATTTTTAATATTTATTCACTTCTTATAAATTCTATATATATGTTCCAAATTCATTTATCTAGATCATTTAATATTCCTTTATTAGGTAAACACATATTTTATAAGGTTCTTTTAGAAATTCCTCTTGAAAAGAAAGCTCGATTTAATAGAAAATTCTTATTTGTTACCTATTTTAAAGTACACTCTATAAAATATTATAATATGATAATATTTTTATACATTCAATTTTTTTAGCATTAATTTTTTTGTTCATTTCTACTGTAATGTAATCTGTTATTCGTTTTTCCATATTAAAGTCTCATTTATATTTTCTATCAAACCATGCAGAAGTGGATATTTTATTATGTTTCTAGAAAACTATTTTAAAATTTTTCCACTTCAGTTGGAAAATGTTTCTGCCTCCAACATAATTTCAATATCCTTCCATTTTTTGGTATGTTATATACATGTTTACAATATCATTTTATTCCAAATACAGATTATTTTTACAAAAAATAATTCTTTGCATTGTAAATGGCGTATTTATCTCATGAATTATTTAATGGATTCATTAGAGTAATATCATATGTTTCAAAACACTCTGTTGAATGTTATGACTAAATGGGATGGATATTTTATGATATCATCTTCCATATTTTATTAAATGTCTTATGATCAGTTTTAATGTGGATATTTTCTCTTAGTACCATTAACCGTGTTCCTCAAGAGGGTTAGTGATTGTATTTGCAGATTGGGGAAAGTTATGTATATGTTTTTCATGTTTCACCGAATTAATATGAGAAATTAATTTGATATAGTATGTGGTGAAAGGGGATAGATATAAATATTCTATTCATTTCCATGTCTCATGAGACAAAAAAATGGATTTGGATGAGGAATTAACTATTTGTTTTCAGATGCACTGGATGGGTCATCAATTGTATGTTTAGATATCAAGAATTATTCATTAACTCATTATGAAATAGGTAATTGATATCCCATGTGATTATTATACTTAGAAAATATCCATGGTTATGTTTATTTCTTGGGTGATTATTTATGAAATTATTCAATTAGCTTTTATTCCTGCCATTTTATTCTCAATATTATGATATAATGATATTTTTTTATTCACTACTCCTAATTATAGATATTTATTTATGATTGCTTCTTCATTATTTATTACCCTTACCAAGAATATTATCTCATCCCTCTCTTATGGTTTATTATTCTCTAGGAAGTGATGATATATATTATGAATGACATTTATGGATAATCTAGGTGTTTATGGATATTTAAGATGGAGTTTTTTGTTGTATTTAGTTTTATATTTTATTGTAAAACTTAAGTTTGTATATATTTTTTCAATTATAATAAAATATTTTCTCCTTTAGGATGTGATTAACTTTTTCAGTATGCCAATGTAATAAACTAATGCACTAGGTATGGGTTACTATGGTAGGGGTATTCAGAGTTGGTATCAAATATAGTTTAGAATACACCACGGGAACTATATTTTAAAAACATAGATTAGAGAACACAATACTAATTCTGAATTGGAGGATAATCATATAAGAAAATTATGGAATTTTTATAAGGTAGATGTTATGTTGGACTTCCTAGAAATAAAACATTCTCTATATGCTACAGGAGGATGTGGTTCTGACATAGATATACCTAGGGTTAACAACTCTGAGAAGGTGTGCCGGGCCTGACTCCACGCACCCAGGTACATGAAAATGGGCCTTACTACGCACTTGGTTTGTCATTCCTAGGGTGATATGCTTATGATAATTCATATTTTAGTTAAAACCCATAAGGAAGGATTTAAAAGTAAATATTTCCCCACAAAAACAATGTATATGAATGTTATATTATCTATACACAAATTCCCATATTTTTGTAATTATTTTTCTAGTTCTAAAATATGGATTATAATTTATAAACTAATTTGGTGTATCCCAATGTTTTGAAATGGATCCTTGTTGAAGGAATGTAAAAATTATCAACTTGCATATCCCATGTAGGGATTTATATTCTATTCAAAATAATGAAATTGGAGAAAGATCTTCAAATAGAGATGAGAAACATATAACTATATTGGGACAACTAACTCACCAAATAAACAATAAACATACCCATAAAGAGCATCCCGAGACACAATTTGGAGGAACAATGTTATATCATTTCATGTGATAACAAATAACATAATTTAATTAGACTATAAATCTAATTGTAGGTGAGAAGTGGATTAGTTCCTTAGGGATGATATCTCTCACTTTGGGATGTAATGGAAGTGATAATGTTATCATGGAATGTTATCATCTATCGAGAGATTCATATTAATGGTGGACATTATTTTAAAACATAATAAAGGTGGAATAAATTGAAAATATGGAATGAAAGTCTTTTAAGGAAAATTTCTTGAAAATATGAATTCCCTCACGAACAGTTAGAGGATATGGAGAGGTAATTCTTGAATCAAAGGTAAAAGGAGGATGAGAATCATGCCAATTATAATGACAACATTACAAGGTTTTCAAGGAATGTAATGGATTCAAATACATAATCCAATGTGTAAGATTGATCAACTCTATCATGGGATAAATCAATTTCTACGAAAGTCATTGGTATTCCAATCATTCTAATCATACGAAGATATAGTCTCATGTGATAATAATAAAGAGAAATAATTATATAGTTCTAATGAATTTAATTGAATTAAAGATAATAAGAGGGATGATGAAAGCTCTTGGATTTGAAATAATGAAAAGGGGGGAAGGGTAGAGTTGAATTTACATCCTACAATAAATTTTGAATGAAACATCATGGAGCATAACTATCGAGATGAGGTATTATTACATGTGTGAAGAAAAGGGCTACCATGACCGTGACTGCAAGGGAAATAAACAAGCTACCAATTTCCAATGATACAACTATAAAGATAAGGGAAATTATGAAAATAATTTTCTTAAGATTCCGGGAAAATTATCCTAGAAAAAGAAATGTGTACAAGGAAATTATAATGTGGTCGCAACAACTGTGGATGATGTTTCTAATAATGTGGTGAATGGTTATAAAATATTTTTCTCAAATTTAGATAATCATTTATTTCATTTTGGATCATCACATCCCTTTATATAATATCAATTTCATTTATAAACAAGATATTTCCTATTCACCTAAACAAAGAATTTGACAGTAATGAATCATAGTGGAAACCATATTGCAATAAATATGAGTTATGTAGTTCTTTTTATGACACATAAATGTTCTATGATTTATGATTTTTTAATCATACCTATAGATGATTTTTATATAATCCTTCAAGTGGACTAAATCTGAAAATATTATTCAAAACATTTTTGTAAAGATATGGAAATTATGATCTGTGAAAAAGAAATAAAATTTCTTATCTTTAGAGGGAAACTATTTCATCTAAGTTATATCTGGATCCACCTCGAGTAGATCTTCTAAATGAAATTATTGCAGATGAAGTGAAAAAATCATCTATGCATGATGATTGAAATTAAAAAATTGAATATGTACTTATTGTGAAAAATACTTTGATTTATTTCTAAAGGATTTACCTAGACATCCTCCTGAGAAGGTTGTTGAGTTCTCTAGTGATTTAATTTAGGTTGAAAAACCTAGACCAAATTCTCATTATATAATGTACAATATGGAATTATTGGAGCTGAAAAGACAATAATAGGAATTGAGTGATAATGGAATTATTCACCATTGCATTTCTCTATGGGGTTCTCCTATTCAGTTTGTCATGATGAAATATGAATCTATGAGGCGGTGAATTTATTATAGAGAAATAAATGCTATTACAATAAAGAACATGTATCATGTGTCTCACATTAATTATTTATTTGATACAATTCACTGAGAGTGATATTTTTTGAATATCAAACTTCTATATGGATATCATTAACTGTGTATATGGATGGAATATATTCCAAAGACAACATTCTGAACTAGGTGTGGACATTAAGGGTATATAGTAATTCATCGTGGACTAACTAATTCACCTTCTGTTTTTATGGATATAAAGAAGAGAGTGTTCATGGAATATCATGATGATTTTTGTGTTGTATTTATTAATGATATCTTGATATATTAACAAATACATGAATTCCCAGAGATCTACATACGAATTTTCCAAAAAGATATTAAAAGAAAATATTTATATAAGACTCTTAGTAAGTATGAATTCTAGCGTAAAATAGCTTCTTTACTTTTCTATATTTTCTCTAAGGATGGAATATTAGTTGATACTATGATGAAAAGGGTAGTCTTATAATGGGATACACCAATGAACATAACTGAGGTACATAGTTTCCTTGGTTTAAATTGTTAATATCTGTGTTTTGTTCACAATTTTCTAAGATTAGCAGACCTGTTAACCAAGATTACTCATAAAAGGGTTATGATTACTTGGAAAAAGTAATGTGAAGAATTATTTTAAGGATTAAATAGGATACTAGTAAATGCTTCAATATTGACTCTACTATCAGGAATTTGGGGATTTGGGAATTATAGAGATAGATCAAATAAAGTAATTTGTTGTTTTCTCATGCATAATGATTGAGTTATTTACTATGCATCATGGAATTTCAAAATTCAAGAATATAAATATCAAATTCATGATCTTGAGTTAGTAGCAGTAATAATTTATCTGACAATATGGGAACACAATATTTATAGTGAAATATCTGGGATATATTTAGAACAAAATAGTTTTAAATATATAATCTCATATAAAGAACATGGCAGGAGACAAAGATGATGGTTTAAGATCTTTATGTATTATGATTTTTCAGTACACCATTACACAGGAAAGACATTAAGGTAGCAGATGCATTGAGAAGGAATGATCATGGGGTTATAAACCAAATAATGATTGAAAGGGATATTGGGTTCACAAATCTAGTAACTATTGATCAGGGAATTTTCATCAAAGGTTAAACATCATTACATTTTCAAATGGTATATAAACCTTCTTCATTACAAAGGTTGACATTTTATATGTTTGATGATGATAATCGTTAATGTAAAATTAATGTTGGAATTGATAGGAAATTGGTAGACTTCATGTATGTGGATTGAATTCTAAAATTCGGGAAGATGATTGTGTTCCATCTATACATGAGATAAAAGGTGATTTACTAGATAATGCCTATAAATAGAATATCTATATACATCTGAGTAGTACTATGATGTATAGATTATTTTAGAAACAGTTATGGTGGGATAATATGAAGCGAGAAATTACTGATTATATATCAAGATGTTTAGTCTGTCAATAGGTGAAGGTATAAAGACAACATCCTAGAGAATTCATACGACCTATTCTTATTCCTAATGAAAATTCGAGGACATCACTATGGATTTTTTCACAGGATTACCAAAAACTCTTAGAATGAATGATGAAATATGGGTGATTATTTACCATCTTGAGAAATATTCTCATTTTCTTGCAATAAGGGATGATTCACCATTACAGTTCCTTGAATTACATTATATGAATGATGTTGTAAGACCTCATGGTGTAATTCAATCAATTCATTTTATTCATGATCCATGATATGCTTCGAAATTATGGATATTTCATCAAAACACTCTAGATATTGATCTTTATTTTAACACTTCTTCTCACCCTAAAACTGATAGGATGTTTTAAAGGACTATTAAAACAGTAGAAAACTTTTATATCTTTCTCACTTTACTTTCAAAGTATGTGGAATTAATATTTATCTTTGGTAGAATTTTCATATGATAACAGTTTCCATTCATGTAATTGAATTTCATAGAATGAAGCATTATATGGAAAGCGATGTCATAAATCATCTTTTTGAGATGAAGTTAGCGAGAGGAAGCTAGTTGGACCAAAACATGTAGGTTAAACTACATCAAAGGTAAATACTACTCCAAAATATATCAAATCAACTAAAATAACGAAAAAACAATACAGATAACCAAAGGAAGTATTTATAGCTTCATGTATGAGACCATTTCTTCTTGAAGGTTTCCCTATAGAAGGGTGTTATAATAATTGGAATTAAAGGGAAACTAATCCCAAGGTATATTGGACCGTTTGAAATCCTAGAAAGAATTTTAGTTTTACCTTATCATTTAGTGATACCACTTCGCCTTTGTAAGGTAGAGAATGTGTTCCACATCTCTAGGTTAAGGAATTTCATGACATAGGCAACAAATGTACTCACATCTATGGAATATAATTAGAACTAGATTTATCTTATTGTGAAGAGCCTATCCAATTTATGGGAAATATATATTCGATCATGAGGAATTATATGACTTGGCTAGAGTGTGTACTTTTTAAAATTTTAAAATTGAAGAGGTGATATTGGAAAAAGAGAAACAATTGATAAGAAAAAACCCAAATCTTATTATTAGGTGACGTTCAAGAAATTTCAAGGTTGAAATTTTTTAAGTAGGGGATAATACAAAACACAATGATTTTATGGTATTCCTCATTAAGTATTTAATACCTTCGATAGTTTATTATTAATGAAAAACTATATTTAAAACTGTAATATATAGTTAAGTACGACCATTGGAATAGTAGTGTATCCATTACGAATAGTAATACAAACAATATAATAGTAACATCAACTATGAAAATATAAATACAATTATATATCTTATAAATTAAAATATGGAATATTTTTATCATGGAATATGCTTATAAATGTTTTATCAATGATAAACTAAATACTCGTATTTTTGTGAAACATATATTTTTATTTGGAACAATATAATTAATATAATGATTTAGTAAAAAAATATGTTTTCACAAAATAGATTCATAAAATAATAATTTATTGTTGTATAATTATAATATAATTTTATAATGTATTACTTATTTTTTTTATTTATAATAAAAACAATTATAATATAAAAATTGATTTCTCTCGTGTAAATGATGATTTAATTTAAAAAATTGACATTATCATATTTTTATAATTGTTTTCATAAAACCGAGTTTATTTTTGAATAATTCGCATCCAAAAAATCGTTAGGGTGAATTTTTAATATTTTTCTGTAATTGTTGATATTTAGTTGAATAGTCAAATACAATAGTTTACAGTATTTATAGAATATATTACTTATTAAGTCATAGATTATTTATGGATGATTTAAGACCATAATATAGAATCATATTTCATTTTTATAATATATTTAGTCAAAAATCTCAAACTATTCACTATCTAGAGTAGAAACAAAATAAACAAATGAATAAAATATTCAAACAACACCACTCTACATCAATGTAAATACAACCCCTCACCACCCTTTCTCCTCACACCTACAAAGCCTTTAATCATACATATTTTCTTTTTATTTCCTCTCCTAATCCTCTCCCTCATGTTATGGTTTTTCTGGTCTCACCAAAAGACAATGTCAAGGTTTCTTAAGGAGGTTCTCTAGGTGAATAAATCAAGAGGTAAATCCCCTTTCGTTCTTTTAATTTTCTTTCAATTTTTTTTCTTTTATTATCATTTAATTATCTCATATGTCAATAGACACATGATAAATCATGTATATTATGTATAATATATTTTTATTATGACACTGGGATATACACCAACAATATTTTTCTCATCCCCTTTTTTGTACAGGAGGAAACATTGTCCATGAGGTATCGATTCATCACCTTCATGGACTATGATTTTTTCTTTTTCTAGTACAAAATTCAAGACTAGTTATAAAACAATTTTTATGGTTAAAAATCTTATAATGTGTATAATACTAATTATTTAGTTTTTTGAAACTATTATATATTAATGATATGAATTAATTAAGTAAAACTAGTGGTTGATGATGAAAAAATTCCAACATAATCCAAAAAGGTTATCATTAATTTTTTTTATTATAAATAATCCTCAAATATGAAAAAAATGATATATATGACCTTTCAATATTTTTTAAATTAATTAATAAAATATTATCTTATTTTGGAATAACTATTCCAATTTAACATGACCTTTCATACTTGTATACAAGTGAACCAATTATGAAAACTACGTATATGGACATTTCGTAATAGTGAATTTGAATATTATAACTCATAAAAATATTATAAATAAACATAATAAAATTTTAATAAATAAAATATTTGATTTAAAGGATATAAATTAACTTATTAATTAATAAAATTTCATTATCCAAGAGATTATGTGAATGTACATAACACTTTGAGGCATAATATAAGGGTTTCTTCCCAAACCTGCATGTTCCTTCGGGTTACATTTCCACTCTCTTTATCCAAATGTAACTATTAATTAATTTAACAAAATTATTCTTAATTTTTTTATATGTTCCTAACTCATGTATCCATTCTATTCCATCTTTCTTTGTTGGGGAAAAACATGATTTATAATTTTATTTTTTTCAATTCCTCCGAACATGGAATCCAGATTTATGGTAACATTCCAATGATTTATATATTTTTATGTAGACTCCATAATATATTCTAATCCACCAATAGTTATATAGAATCACTATATTTATCATTAAAAAATTATTTTTCCATTTCTGGTTTTTTACAATAAATAATTCATTTCTCTACTTTAAAGACTCATTTATATTATCTCATAAACCACACTCAAGTGGATCATTTATAATGTATCTAAAAAACTCATTTTACATGTTTCCTTTTAGTCAGAAATTATTAATACCTAAATGATAAATTTATTGTCCTTCACCTTTCTTATATGTAATATACATGTATAACATATGAATTTATGATAAATAAAATTTTTGTTTTTTTAAACAAACACATCTTTATAAAGTGGAAATGGTATTTCTCTAAAAAAATTCTCAATAGATTTAATGTATTATTTTTTTGAATTTAAAAAATATATATTAAATCTTTTGATTAAATGTGGTTGATCTTTTATGATATCATCAATAAAATTTTATTAAATATTTAATGATCACTTTGACTGTAGTTGTTCTATCCTGATAGCCACTACTGGAAAAGGGATCTTTCCCAAAAGTTGTGTACCAACGGTTCAAAGAACCGTTGGCATATCATATCTTTCCCAACGGTTTCTATAAACCGTTGGGAAAAACCCCTCAATGCATAGTTTTCCCAACGGTTGTATGAAACTGTTGGGAAAGATAGGTTTTTCCCAACGGTTCTTAAGAACCGTTGGGAAAAGTGGTGAAGGACCCTTGTTTTCCCAACGGTTATATGGAAACCGTTGGGAAAGATGGTTTTTCCCAACGGTTCTTAGAACCGTTGGGAAAAGTGGTGAAGAAATTGGGAAAGGTTGGTCTTTCCCAACGGTTATTAAAAACCGTTGGGAAAAAAAAGCCCCAAATACCAAATCGAGCCAGCGGCCTCCCCACATTACAGAAGCATTCACCTCGTGTCCTCCTGGAGCGATTTCTTGCGGAAGGACCTCCCAATCCCCACATCGTCCATCAGATCAGCACCTACCAGGTTAGACTCCTATATTTTATCAACGATATAGTTCAGCTCTTATAAATCATATACTTCTATTCTTGATTTTGTTATTCCCAATTATTAGGGTTTTTGTAAAAATTTATGATTGTTTCATGGTGGTCATGTGCACCACTATAGGTACATTGATTCACTAATTTATTTTGGTATTTCCATAAAATTCGAATACAATTTATTAATGAATCAATGTTGGGTGTTAACATGAAATTCATGTTCTTGATTTTTGTTGAACACCTTATTTATGGTATGGGGTAAGATTATTTAAAGTGTAAACAAATACTTATATAGAATTTCCTTGTAAAACCTGATGGTTTAATTCTAGTTAAATGGAATCATAATTTTTTATGTTATTAATATTTAGTAATTGGTGAGGTGAATCATATATGTATATGAAAAATAGATCAAGATCATTTAGTATTGGATAGAATTATTCCCTAGTAATGTGAGACCCTTATGTTGTTGGGTGAGTATAGAGTAGTGAGATATATTGCTTGTTACTTACCTTTTTTCAATTCTATGAGCTAATGATGGCATGCACTAATTTTTTGAGATCTTTCAATGTTTTTATGTTTTTGATAGTGATCCATGATGTGTATCCTAGTATGTAAGATCTTGTTGGGTATTAGACCCTAGATTGGGTGAATTTGTATGCGGTAGGGTGCTTTCTAGGATGGGTTGTAGTGATGTGATGGTAACATATGAGAGGGGTGGGTCTTACTAATGTGGATTCATTCTATATCATAAGCATGTAAATATAATTTGTATTATGATAACTAAATGTGAATGATGTGTGATCAAATATTGTCTTATCCTGGAGAATTCCTTGTGATATATTGATATGGTGGCATGAGTGATGATGCATGTGGTGACATGACCAACATACATGTGTTTCATGGTTAGTGATCAATTAGGCTAATGATCCTATGATCATTGGGATGTGACTCTCAATGATTCAAGAAGAGTTATTAATATGATAACATGAGGGTGTGTTCCTATTTGGTTTTGTCATTCGGTCAGTTTGGACCCCCCCACGCGCGTTTATCAAGCGCGCGCAACGCTTAAAGAACGCATAATGAGACCTCCCGCGCAGACCGCACGTCCGATTGACGTTCCGTCTGTGTGTGCACGTCGCGAATAATAATGGGATTGTTGTCCTGTGATTTCAAGTCAATCTGATGTCGTCCGCTATGAGTTTGAACGTTAGACGCCCATTTTGGCCGTTTATGACACCAGAACGGCGTTACCGGTCACCGCGGGCACACGGCACGGCCGATTGACGTGCCGTCTGCTCGACCACTTCATAAATCACTCACCCGTATTTTTTGTCTGATTTCAGGCCATTCTGACTTCGTTCGGCCTGTTTGGACCCCCTCGCGCGCGTTTACGAAGCACACTCATCACTTAATACACGAATATTGAGCCGTACCGCGCAAACCGCACGTCCGATTGACGTGACCTATGCGCGTACACGTCACGAATAATAATTAGAATGTCTCACGGTGGTTTCAGCTCAATCCGGAGACGCGGTGTGGCCGACACTGTTGTACCCCACTCTCTTGGATTTTAATGATCACAATCACTCTCATCGTGATCTAATATTGTTTCAAGTGTTTTTGATGGTAGGAAATAGGGTGCCTATAAGCTGGCCCAAGAAGTATTCAAAGTGGACTGTTTAAGTCCACCGGCCAGCCGGTGTGAGACCACCGGCCGGCCGGTAAGGGCACCGGCCAGCCGGATCCAGCCCATCGGCCAGCCGGTGGACAAGGCAGAAGGGCTTGCCCTCTGCCAGGTTCCACCGGTCAGCCGGTGTCTGGACACCGGCCAACCGGTGGGTCCAGACAGAATGGGAAGCCTTCTGTCCAGACCACCGGCCAGCCGGTGGCCTCCTCACCGGCCAGCCGGTGGGACTCCTTGGAATAGTGAGACCTACTGTCTCACCACCGGCCAGCCGGTGTGATTCTCACCGGCCAGCCGGTGGCTCCTGGGCAGAAGCTCTCTCCACCTTCCAAGGCACCGGCCAGCCGGTGGACAAGCACCGGTCAGCCGGTAAGCAAAGTCAAACTAGCCGTTAGAGCTTGACCAGACTTGCCCACTTTATCCCCAACGGCTCCGAAAGCCCTCCAACGGCCATATTGTAAGTGAAATCAACAACTGACATACGGGAAACGGACCAAATGCCTTTGGATTATATAGAAACATTAGTAAAACAATCCATTGGTCATATGTGACGTGTATGAGTCAACTCTACCTCAATATGAGGCACCGTGGGGCCGGGACCATCCGAACTGCCTCTCTTTTGTTAAAAATGGACAATAGTTTACGTACATACGCCAAACCTATCAAACGGATTCTGATTGTGTTTTAACTTTATGAAATTGATACCTGGCTCATATGTGATGTGTACGAGTAAACCCCGTCTCAATCCGAGGCCCGGTGTGGCCGACACAACTCAAAGTGCCTCTCTTTTTTTTAAATGTATTTAATTTTAAGTGAAAACAACAACTGACATACGAGAAACCGACCAAACGCCTATTAATTATGTCTAAACTTTAGGACAACAATCCATGTGTCATATGTGACGTGTACAAGTCAACCCCGCCAAAAACTGAGCCACGGTGTGGCCAGGACTACTCAAAATGTATCTCTTTTGTTAAAAATGGACTAAATTGTAAGTGAAATCAACAACTCACATACGGGAAACGGACCAAACTCCTTCAGATTCTATAAAAACTTTAGGACAAAGATCCATGGGTCATATGTGATGTTTAAAAGTCAATATTGCCTCAATCCGAGCTGCGGTGTGGCCGGAACTACTCAAACTATCTCTCTTTTGTTTAAAATGGACATAATTTTAAGTGAAAACAACAACTGACATACGCCAAACCAACCAAACGACTTCTAATTCTATTAAAATGTTACTAAAATGATCCATAGATCAAATTTGACGTGTACGAGTCAACTCTGCCACAATCTGAGCCGCGGTGTGACCGGGACCACTCAAACTGTCTCTCTTTTGTTCAAAATGGACTAAATTGTAAGTGAAATCAACAACTGACATACGGGAAACTGACCAAACACCTTCGGATTCTATTTATATTTTAGGAAAACGATACATGGGTCATATGTGATGTGTACGAGTCAACCCCAACTCAATCCGAGGCACCGTGGGGCCGGGACCACCCAAACTGCCTCTCTTTTGTTCCAAAGGGACAGTATTTTATTTACATACGCCAAACCGATCAAACAGATTATGATTGTGTTTAAACTTTAGGAAAATGATTCATGCCTCATATGTGACGTGTATGAGTCAACCCCGCCTCAATCCGAGGCCCGGTGTGGCCGACACCACTGAAAGTGGCTCTTTTTTTAAAAATGTACTTAATTTTAAGTGAAAACAAAAATTGACATACGGAAAACTGACCAAATGCCTACGGATTCTGTATAAACTTTAGGAAAACAATTCATGGGTCATATGTGATGTTTACGAGTCAACCCCACCTCAATCCGAGCCACGGTGTGGCTGGGACCACTAAAACGTTCTCTCTTTTGTTGAAAATGGACTAAATTGTAAGTGAAATCAACAACTGTCATACGGGAAACCGACCAAACGCCTTCTTAATCTATTTACACTTTAGGAAAACAATCCATGGGTCATATTTGATGTGTAAGAGTCAATACCACCTCAATCCGAGGCATGGTGAGGCCGACACCACCCAAACCGTCTCTCATATGTTAAAAATGGACAACATTTTACATACATACGCCAAAATGATCAAACAAATTCTGATTGTGTTGAAACATTAGGATAACAATCCATGGCTCATATGTGACATGTACGAGTCAACGCCGCCTCAATCCGAGGTCCGTTGGGGCCGACACCACTCCAAGTGTCTCTCTTTTGTTTAAAATGGACATAACTTTAAGTGAAAACAACTGTTGACAAACGCCAAACCAACCAAACGCATTAGGATTCTATTGAAACTTTAGAAAAACGATCCATGGGTCATATTTGACTTTTACGAATCAAACCTACTTCAATCCAAGCCACGGTGTGGCCAGGACCACTCAAATTGTCTCTCTTTTCTTGAAAAGGGACTAAATTGTAAGTGATATCAACAACTGACATACGAGAAACAGACCAAATACCTTCTAATTCTTTTGACACTTTAGTAAAACAATCCATGGGTCATATGTGACATGTACGAGTCAATCCCACCTCAATACGAGTCACCGTGGGGCGGGGACCACCCAAACTACCTCTCATTTGTTCAAAATGGATTAATATTTTACGTACATATGCCAAACCGATCAAACGGATTTTGATTGTGTTGAAACTTAAGGACAATGATCCATGGATCATATTTGATGTGTACCAGTCAACCCAGCCTCAATTTGAGGCATGGTGTGGCACTTACTGAGTTAAAAGTGATGAGACTCCTATGAAAATACCTTTTCACTATATATTATAAAAGTGGTTGTCGTATGAAGATTGAAATGGGTGTAAATAATATTTGACTTATTGAAACTCTGATTCAACTATACTGGATGATTTTTGTCATATGAAGATTAAAATGGGGAATTATTCACCATGACTCTATTCAAAGAGGTGGTGTTCTTTTTTGTTGTTTTAAGTGTGTCAGTGTTTTTGTCATATGAAGATTCAAATGGGGAATTATTCAGAATGATTCTATTCAAAGAGGTGGTGTTTTTTTCAGTGTTGTTTTTTATGCAGGTGCACTGGAGGGGCCACTGGAGGAGCTGCTGACAATTCTGAAAATACTGAATACCAACGGTTGTAAACCGTTGGTATACTTTTCCATACTTAAACATATGCCAACGGTTTCCATGAAACCGTTGGGAAAAAATCTATACCAACGGTTTACAACCGTTGGTATAAAATAAAAACCATTGAATTCCCAACGGTTTCATGAAAACCGTTGGGAAAAATACTATACCAACGGTTGTAAACCGTTGGTATAAGATGAGAATATAGTATTCCCAAACCGTTGGGTAAACCTATACCAACGGTTCAGCAAGAACCGTTGGCAAATCCACACCTCCAGTGGGCTACCCCAATGGTTTACTTCAAACCGTTGGTATATATCTTTCCCCACGCCTTACTTCCCTACGGTTTGGACAACCGTTGGTATAGAATATACCAACGGTTCTCCAGCCTATACCAACGGTTCTAAACCATTGGTATATCCTTTATTTCCAGTAGTGAGCATTCACTATGTTACTCAGAATGGTCAGTGATTATGTATACTAATTGGGTAATTTTATGTATATGTTGTTTATGAATCACCAAATTAATATGAGGAATGAATTATACATATTAAGTGATGTGTGTGGACCTCTATTACCCATTGATTCATCGATAGGTCTCATAAGTCAAAATAGATATAGATTTAGTTGAGAAATTAACCATTAATATTGAAATGTATTGGATAAGGAGTCAAGGGTACATGTCAGATGTTAATCTTTATAAATTCAAAAATTATGATATTAGTGATTAACAACCCATGTGATTATTGAAGTAGTATAATTACTATGGTTATATTTTTTCATGTGATTATTTATGTCATTAATTAATAACCTTTTATTTATGACCTATTATTCTCAAAATTATTTTTAATTTCATGAGTTTTTAGTTATTCACCATTCCTTATTATTTATTTTTAATTATTATTGATTCCACTATACTTCTTACCTTTACCAAACATCTGAGCTCATCCATTTCGTGTGTTTTATTTTTCCACGGGATGTGAAGAAGTATATTATGAATGACATTCAGGGATAATCCATGAGTTTATGGATTTTTGAAATTGAGTTTCTATATTGTATTTAATTTTAAGATGTAATGTAAAACTTATGTATGTATCAATTTTTCAAAAATCACTAAACTATCCAGTCCTTTAGGATGCGATTTGTTGGTTTATTATTCTAATGTCATAAAGAAAGGAACCGACTTCGGGATACTAGGTTCAGGGTATTTTCATTTATCGACGGATATTATTAAAAATAGAATTAACACATGGAAGCTATTAACTAATTTCATAATGGTGGAATTTATATTGTCAGACATTATAAACATACAATTGAGGCCCTGTTTTAAGACATCGTATAGAAATGGGCAATGCATCAACAAAAACCCAACAAAGACTGTCTCATGAGACAGAACGGTGTGTCGAGGGAAATAGTTGAAGTTTCACATCACATTATTTGTATAATTCATTCCACATATGAATGGGGTTAAACAAAATCAATATAATAATTCACATTGAAACTAACAAGTGAAATTCAAATAATTACCCCATTTTATAAAATTAACCACAACCCATCCCAAGTAATATGGATAGTGGTATTTAAATAACTCATCTTTAATAAAAAAATCATTAACCATGTAATAAAATATTGTATATGGTACAATAATATAATAAACTCATTAAAGAATAAAATTTAACAAAGGATATTGAAAAAGTTAAAAATATAAAATGTTCATTATAAAACTATTAAGAAAAATTACATTTTTAGTTTGGAGAAAATCATTTTTTAAAATATGTAAACATATAAAACAAAACAATTTCATTGAATAAAACATGTAGACATGTAAATAAGCTAAAAATAAATAATTTTTCAATAGGGTAGAAATAATTTCTCACGTCATTTACATTAAAAATATATACACTTTATATTTTTTGGAATGGTTGAAAAGTGCCACATTTGGAAACTAACTTGAAGACTTATTTGAAATCATTTTTAAAAAATGTAAAACAAGGTATAAATGTATTTATTAAATCGTAGGATAGAAGTAAAATCATTTTTTAAAATATTAACTGAAAACATGGATATGGAATATAAATATTCCCTAGAGGATACTAAAACATACATATTCCAGAATAATGTTACGATTTTGAAATAATCCCTTACCACTTGGGATTTTTGAATAATAAGCCTCATGAAAGGGATAAACTCAAATGGAAATTTTAATACCATGAATAAAAATTGATTCATGAATGAATATATCAAAGAGGTAGTATATACACCATAATAAAGAAATAAGAGTTGGCATATGTTTAATAGAAGTAAAACTGCAACCAGAAACTCTTTCCTTATTCTTATATTTGTCTGAAAATTATTTAAAGTACATCATAATTTTTTAAGCATGTTATTTATTTATAATATAATCATATTATGATTAATCATATCATAAATGATCCAATTATATAATCATATATTTTATTATTACCCATGTCTTCGGTGTTAACAGCTTCATTTTCCCATGCATATTTTCTGGTGAATGTTCCGATTATTATACATAGGATATAGTTAAATCATATAAATAATGATTTAAATTAATTAGATATCATATTTATTCATTAGATAAAGTTTAAAAATCATTCTATAAAGGAAAAAATATAAACTAAATCTCATCACTTTGTGTACATGGTTTGTTGTGTATATAAACAAGAAAAAAATCATTTCTTTGTGGTTGAAAGGGTAAAAAAGTGAGTGATATACTAATTTTAAAAAATAAATATAATGCCATATATATCATATATATTAATTATTTAAATCATTATAACATTTAAATTATAGTGGGTTTTTAAAAAAATTGCTCTGCTACGTGTAGATGGTAAGCTGCACGTACACACACACGATGATTCATTTTTCATATGATGGATAAAAAGTAAAATATGGATGTATAATAACAATTAAATATTATATTATATATTAAATTACAGTTATTAATTTATTGTGGAATCAACATATGAAGTTGGTGAAGAATAATAAATAAACATCAATGAGTCGGTAAAGATGATTACCTTTTCTCTGGGGGACTCACTTTATATATCTTCATAAGGGACCTATGGCTGCTTTTTCGGAATTAAAAAAGACATAATAACATGTATATAGATTTTTATAAGATTAAATTTTAAGATTTTTGGGATATATTGATCAATTATGTGTAAATAAGTGATGGAATGGGTGTTATTTTATAATTGAGTGGTGGGGAAATCCATGAAATTTGAAAAATATTAAATTAATTTACAATTCCAAATGTGTAAAAATTAATTTATTTCATAGAAAAGAAGAATAAGGGTCATAATACCTTCATTAAATCAAAATAATTCATGTTTTGATTATATTTATACACTTTTCTTTTGGTGTTAACAAATATTTAACCCCTTTAACTCGGACCATGATAATATGAATTTCTATGCTTCAATGTTCTAAAACGTTACTATTAAATGAATAAAAAACCACCAATATATCATGGTTAATTTATTTAAATCACATTCTAATAAATTTTCCCAAATATAACATTTTTAGTAATTTTATATTATTTTATAAAATATAATTTAGTATCAAATATCAATAATGTCAATTTTTGAAAATATTCATTATATTGGATTTAATAATATCAAAACTAAAATTAAAAAATAAACCAAATACTCTATAATATTCATCTCATGTCTAGGGATTATATTTAAATAATTTATCACAATATCTATCACATATAATATTTATTGTAATATTTTTATTATCAACTATTTGATTTTTCATTTTATTATATAATTAATGCATCACTATTGTGTATGATGTTAAATTAATTATTTATTCAAAAAAAATTAAAAAAAATCAATATGAATAATATATTTATTTTTCTTTCAAAATTACTTTTTATATTAAAAATTACCCTCTAGATAACACCATATAAAAAATATTACACTTTTTAAAAAAATGTGACATATTGGGAAATTATTTAATTAAAATACAATATATGGTATAATATCAAAAAAAATTTTCCTAAAAAAGTCATAAAATAGATATTTGTATAATTATTTCCTATATATACACAGAAAATATAATTTTCGTAGTTTTTGGGTCATTTAAAATGTCTGATTATTTTTTATTAAACTAAATTACCTGATTTACCCTTTAGTGTGACATTAATAACTACTATGGTTACTATTCATATTATTCAAAAATATAAGGAGCCACTTTACTAAATTTGGAAGTAATAATTTCAAACATGGAATCTATTTATCAAAATTCAAAACAGAGAATTTTTAGAATTTAAATTAAAATTTAACTTGAAAAACACAATGAAAAACGGATTTTTTTAAAAAATTCCCTTTTAAAATATAAAATATTTATAAAAAAAATCATGTATCAAATAAATTTCAAAAACCACAATTTTATAATTCATAAGATTATATAACTAGTTATACTTTGAAATTATAATAAAAAATAATTTTTCAAATGTTTGATATAATAATATAGTTTTGAATAAAAATAGATAATTTTTACTATTAACTGGAAAATAAATATTTTCGACAAAAAATAAAAAATTCAAACCCTTTTATAATTAATGATGATAAATTAAAAAATTATCAAAAAATATTACAAATATTTCCTAATTTAATTATATATTTTCAAAACAAATAAAAAATTATGAATTTTGTTTAAACAGAGGATAGCATTACAGAAAACTAGATACATTTATCATAATAATTAATCAATACACTTATAATGAGTATGCCTTTTATATTATATATATATATATATTTAGAATTATATATTTCAAAATTTGTTCAATATTGTACATAACTACTAATTTAAGGTATAATATATATGGGTAATATTTAAATAATGCTATTTTATAGTTTGTTTAACCCTAGTGTTTCATGTCATATAAGATAGTAAACATTGTGTTCCTTTTAAATCCTAGGGAGTAACGTTTCCCCATTTAAGAAATTGTATCCCCATAATTTTACTTGTTTTCGATAATTAGGGAATTTATATTTTAAAATTATTTTTTGGTAAACCCTCATCATAAAATTATACAATAAAACATCGTATTAAATGAATGAATTAAATATGTGATGTGAACAGCTAAACGATGATTCAAAATAAGAGATCATTTATGGGTAGTGAAAATATGTACATTAAAGAAAAAATGGAACATGTTTATTAATAAGAGTGTTAGAAAACATTTCATGTAAATGTTTACCCGTCAAAAACTGTAAATTGGTGATGAGTTTAAATACAATTGACATTATGGTAAACATAAAATGATTTTTTATTTCAAATTACTTTTTCCAAAAAAAAAGTGTGATTATTTTATTCTCTATAAAAACACCTGAGAAGATAAACTTACATGACTCTTCCCATTTCATAAGCATAATCACAACCTTTATTTATTCGTCGATCAATTTCCACTTTATATATTGTACCAGGAAACAGATATTCAAGATGAACATTTTATTTTGGAGGAACATTTAAGTAATTAATGAATCCAAAAGTAATTCCATTAGGCACTAAATATTTAAAAAAACCAAAATGGTTATAATATTTTATCTAATAAGATAAGTCTTAGTCTAATTGAGAGTAATAATATCCAATTTTCATCTCAATAAATTCTATATATACTCAATTTTATGTATCAACCAAAATTTGTCCTAAAAAATTAATCAAATAAAACAATTTATGACGTAAATAAATTCCAAATATAAAATTATAATTAACTCCCATAAATTATAACTTAATGTAACATGTAAATACCTTTATTAAATATTTAAGGAAAACATTATAATAACATGAATCACTAAAAAACCTTAATGGAAACATCTATGTTTCTAAAAATAAAACCATAGATTATTGAATATATTCCATATATAAAAACATATACTATAATATCGATCATGAATCAAATAATTAAACATGTTCATGTTCTCCATTGTTATCCCACTTACATCTATCTCAGCAGTAGGTCAAATCAGGGTTATCTTTCTTCAATCAAAGTGTTTACCCAAATGATAGAATTTCCACTGAATCTCTTTTTTCTTAATCATCAGTATAATTAAATGTATGCACTCAACTAACTAAATAAATATTACTATAGTTGAATCCTTATACATTTCATAATTATTATGCTAAAAATTAAATTTATAAAATACATTAACAACTTAACTCTGGAATCCAAAATCCCATGTACGTTTATCATTCCCCTTATTTCTTAAAGCTTTTCAAATGCTTCATCACCGTATTCCTTAGTTAGTTCTTCCATTAATATGTCATTTATAGAATCTTAATCATCTACTAATATAATCATTACTCTTAAAACATTGTTGAGTCTCATCATGAGTTCCCTCCAAGGACATATATTTTCAAAATACCTATACTTTACACATTTAAAACCATCAAACATGTTTAATAACAAAGTAACACTATTATTTATTATCATTTATATTAACCTAGATTTTCATATTTCCTTATTAAATACTATATTTATTTCCTTCTTTTCCATAAATTATATTTTTTCCTTTCCCTTTGAGACTCTCACCTAGGTTTTGATTTCGACATTTCGATCATAATGTAAATCGATTCTTCCTTTCTCTATGGTTCCCATTATTCAATCTATGAGTTTACAACATCCTTCTATACATTGTTGAGTTTGACAGTTGTTGAATGTTTAATTTTTAATCATAAATCATGATAAGTTATTAAGAATAATACCACACTCCTTCACCCTAGCCATCATCCCATTTGGTTTCTAATTAACAGATTTTCTATCACATTCAACGTTAACCCAGTTCTTTCTGGTTCTATCTACTAACTACAACAAAAAGGAACAATGTAATAATAAAACTATAATAATTAGCGTGAGATATAAAATATTAATTAAATATTATAAAATATATTTATAAATCATGTAATCTTATTCTCAATATATGAGTCCTTTGTATTTTACATTATTTATCCCTGGTGATTACCATATCTATAGTGTGATATCCTATACAAGACATATCTATAAAGTCTATCACTAGATTTTATTCCCTAATATATGAATTCCTAAATCTATATCCAAACCACTCTAATTAAATACTCCTGATACCAACCATAAATATCATAACTCCTCTATCCTATAGTCAGTGGTAACATTATTACATTGGCACAATATATGAGGAATTACATCCCAAAGGACCGAATAGTTTACTAGTCTTGGTAATGTAGATACATTCATGATTTTGAAATTAAAATTGATAAAATAAAATATTACCATTTATTTTCTTTGATAATTGCATTATTACCCATAAAATTACAATTAATATTAATCATAGTATAGTTTTTGTAATATTGGATAAAGGAACAGAAGAAAGGCCTAATATCTAATTTTTAGTAAGGGTATGAGTACAAAAAATCTATCATGAATAAATAATGAATAATAAAAATGAAATGTTGAATAAGTGAATACACATTCCATTTAATAAATAACATGAACCTGAATCATAAAAATAATGTAATAAATGATGATGAAATAATAGAATATGAAAAATTAAATGAGTTTGAAACATAACCTTGGATATTATAACTAATCTAATATTGACTTCAATATCAATAAGTAATTGTATAATGATTGAATTCATAAATATAAATGACATGAAAATTACATTGAGGAATAATTCCAAGACATATTATATAAATGGGTATGGCCACATCAAAAATTAGTGCTAGTTGTGACATCCTAGACTCGGATGCCACTAAGAGGTTCCTTGATCTCGATGGGTCACTAGGCCTCAAGAACATCTCTCTGAATGCCAGTGGAAGACCAAAATAAGTGAGGGACTTGAGTGTTTCCATGGGGACATTATTTCCTCATTAATAGAGTGTATAAAATAGGATAAGTAATACATCATGTAAATAACCAATGAAGTACAAAAAAGGGGCACAACAGAAGCAAATATGAATAATAACCAACCAAACAAACTAAAATCATATAAAAAATCTCACGGTACATGTCCTATCACTACAAAACTATAACACCTGGATAGAAGGAAGATGGAAATACATTCTATTTAAATGTCGCAAAAAAGAAATCCAAAAACTATCCCCAGTATATGGAGCTCAAGCTCAGTTATCTACTACTAGATCCATCGAATGGAAAAAAGAAATCATGTGTCTGAAGTTGTATGATTGACTTCTTAAAAAACTATTTACATGTAATCAACCTTTGTATCAAATGGTGGCCCAATTAGTGTGTGAGATAAATATAAATAAGCCACCCAGAATATTGTCTATAACATCCAGTCGTTAAAATATAAATTGAATGAGTGAGAAATAATTCATATAAAAAAGTAAATTAATATAGTAACATAAATACCCAAGTACCTACTTCATCCATAACTGGTATATGAACATGAAATGAGTTAATTCAATAATTATGTTTAGTTAATAAAAAATTCATGTGAGTAATTACCTAAACAAACATCCTTTCATGATAATAATTTGTAATGGATTTAGGTATATCAAATAATCTTGAAGGCATAATAATAATGAAGAGGTTTTAATGTAACAACAAAGGTAAATTAAGCCAGAATGGTCGATCCAACTAAGTTAATTAAATATAGAATGTATATAAGTGGTAATAGTGTAATCCATAGGAAACTTCTGAGTAATTCCACAATAATGATAATAATTGAGTACAAGAATATCATCTTAGGTAAAACGGGATAAATGGAAATTGGCCCCGAGGGTGTATCCAAGGTGCTTCATGTGTATAGACATCACACTAGATCTAATAAGATTATCCAAGGTATCAAATAATTATAATTGAGGGGCCCTATATTATCATATTGGGAATCCACTAGTAGACAATAATTTGGATTGAAGGAATCTATCAACCTGGTCAACTACAATCACTGAATTAGAATGATGCTAATGAGTGGTCAAGGTATTCCCTCAAGAATCCAAGGCTCGCTCTGGTCTGACCATCTCTATGATAATTTCAATGACCATATACAAGGACATATATGACCGATTTATTATTTAACAGTTGTGATGTAATATTCTTGTTGTAAAATATGTCAAGTGGTTCATTTGATGCCTTTTATATAGTTGACAAGTCATCACAAGGACATTACACCATTCAGTTATTCATATAAGTCATAATAATTTAATTAGGTTGACTTTCATACATTCCATTGTACATGGAATGGGCTACTACATACGTTCAACTAGTCCATTCAATTATATTTAATTCAATTAAGTCATCTACGTATTATAGGTTCCATTTTAACAACATAATATGTTTATAATCAAATTAAAAACCTACATTTTAATGGTCAAGTGAAACTAATATATTCAAGGTCTATTTAAAACTATTTCCAGAGTCATTTAATAAAGGAAAAATTAACATTAGTGTCACCAAGACTTAGAACACCCGAATGATGTCTCATACGAATATGATGACCACAAAAGCCAGAATATGGAAAATGATCTACATGGGGTGGTCTTTGTTGATGTAAAAACACTAATGATTGATTACATATTTAATGGTACTGTTAGAATAAGTTTCATGTTACTATAATAATGGATCATTAGTTAAACATGTGACAGTAGATGAAATCTGTGATGACGCCTAAAATTTTTAATAATGATGAATCCTAAGGGATGAGTTATAGACCACCTAATTTATACTTGTATGAGTCTCCTTACCCAATATCAGGAACTAGTTTGGCCTCGATTGGAAGAGATTTGAAGAACTGATCAATGAAATGAAAATAGGAAATATGATCCTACACTAAAATAGCATCTTTGATATAAATAAGAATAATTAATGGATAAAAAGGAATTAGGTTCTCACCACCAAGAATCCAATGAGACAAAGGGTTATTTGATCAAACTACAGATGGGAGATCCAGATCAAAAGATATTTTAGGATTCAAGAGGGATCCAAAAAGAAATAATATATGTGAATATCCAGTAGAATGAGCAAGGGAGAAGAGTAAATATGTTTAAAAATACCATAAATGATATTTTGGTAAAATCACAAAAAATTGGCCTCAAACGGTTTGGACAAATGATTAGACAAAAACATTTCCTACTATGATCTATCTCTTATAGGGATGGAAATTCTACATTGTTCAGTTGCACAGTTAAAGAATCCATGCACCAATCAAACAATAACCCTAGGAAATTATGTCTTTAGTTTGTTCACAACTATGTGACCCTTGGTGCATAGTTATGGGAAACATTGTTCCCTATTCATGCCCAATGTCTAACCACACACGGTTAGAGGTAACCATGCATCCATGATTACACAGTTTCTACTGACCATGTAGATAATATATTTCCTCCACCATGTGTGGTTCTGAGCTCCAAACAAGATCTGAACACCCACTGAAACCTCATGAGCTCACTAGGTGTCCATATTAGATCAAAATTAAAGAATTATGACATGATAAAAATAATTTAAAATTGATTGAAAAATGTAGTTCTTACATTATTACCCCATAAAGGAACTGACCCTTGAGTTCCCCATCCAAGGATGGTGAATCGCTGTCAAAGAATAACCACATCAAATAGGCATGAACATCATCCTCATGGTCCTAAGTCTCATATTATACAAGAATGTGCTGCCATGACACCAATACTAGAGGCGCATAACATCCTCTAATATCCTTCATGATATTGATGATTAAGAATATATGAAATTACCCAAATAAAACATCAATATATAGTTCAACATCCTCAGGATAAAATGTGTGAGACAGGTCTGCATGATACCAAAGAAGTTTTCAAATTTGGAAGATGTCGTGTAAGGAATAGTACAAATGAGGTAATAATAATCGATAGGTTACCTGCCAAAATCTCTAAATAATATCTAATGGTTGTATATAATGAGGCAAAAAATTAACTTACCACTACATCCCTATATGACCAAGCATGGGAGAGACCTATATAAACACCCAATCCCTAACCTCAAACTCGTGAGTTCATCAACAATGAGCGACATATGATTTTTGTATTGACTGAGAAGTACAAATAAACATTCTGATCAGGAGAACCTATTCAAAATCACCTGAATAAGATGACAACCTAGTAGAGATACCTCTCCAACCACTAACCAGCACATTAGTGAATGGAATGACATATAATTCAAGGAATAAAAAGGATCCATCTAAATCATCTCCTAAAATCTATTATTATAGTCAAAAGTGAAGAAAGTGATATGATTCTAAAAAGAACCACAAAATATATGTCAATATTCCTAGATCATGTCATCTAGAAAATTAATCATCCATTCTGACTGTCTATCTTTATAAGGGTGGATTTTTTTTCCATGGATCAGTTGTGTACACATATATTTCTATAACCCCTTATGTAACTATATGTGAAATGATATTCCCTACCTAAAATGATTGTAGAGGTGATTTCATGTATTCTGATGACCTCATAGATATAAAATCACCCCCACTCATCAATTGATAATCTCTCTTAGATAAGAAGGAAGTTGGATACTTTTGTTAATCTATTAATGAAATTCTATTCATCGTCACTACATCTAGCTGAACTCGGTAAAATGAGAATACTTTCTATGAGAACATATTCCAATTTCTATCCCAGGACACGATGTAGCTAAAACAATCCCAGAGGTCTCTAGTGAACCACCTTCACTTGTAGATAGGTGGAACACATAGGCATAAACCTTGCTATATGAGGATTCATCCCAGGAAACCTATAATAGTGTCACATATCTGAATACAATATGGAGATTATGAGATTAATTTCCAACGGAAAAACATAGGACACTTACATCAGTTCCACTCTCATATCTATAGAAACCTAGACATGCCCACGTATTTATGGGTTTTCAACTCTTTCCACAATCAAATTTGGAGGTGGGTTGTCTATTTAAAAACTCTCATAGAGAACCATCCCTCTATGATCTAAAAACTACCTACACTTCTCCTCTCATGAATTGAAGTAGTAATTTTTAATGATGAGAGATAAGAAATATCATGAATATCATGAAACTCCATATATAGCTCAAAAATATTGTCTATTAATTTCCATTCATCATTAGCTTCTGATAAGCCTTGTGCCTTAATTTCATGTATCAGCACATTCACTACTACATTTCCCTTTCCAAGTGCATAAGTAAGCTGAACATAAAAGTATTTAAGATATTAAAAAAATATTCACTATCTGAGATTCATGCCATGTATTGTGAAGATATATTTGATCCTATTTTCATCAATATACAACACAATTCACTAAGCAATAAGATTGTGTCTCTAATAACCCGAGGAATGGACAACTGCTACAAGTTAGAGGTTGTGTGTTGGGTAGTTTCTCTCAAGAGTCCCCAATTTCTGAGATCCATACATAACGAATATATCATCATGTGTCAACAATGATCCTTGTATGATGCCTGATGTATTATAGATCATCATATACCATCTTATAGGCTCTGGATGAATCATAATAGGTGCCATGACAAGCCTTTTGTTCAGCTCCTAAAAGGCATTCGAATATTTGTATAACAACGAGAATGGAACACCCTTTAGTATGATAACTGTGAGGTGTATTAAGGATTTAGATTCCTTGTATTAAATTCATGTAATATCAAGTCATCCCCTTGAAACCAATTATATCCAAAATGTTCCAGGGATGTAGACAATAAATCAGAACACAGACCTTATCTATGTCAACTAATTCCACTGATTCTGAAATAATCTAACCCATGAAGTGAAATTTATCGATCCAGAAGTGGAACATAGAAAACGTGTCCTAATGATGATTCTCTCTCAGTGTACTCAGAATGATCTCATGGACCATAGAATTTTTACAATGAGTGTGAGAGTATTATATGATTTCATCCATAGATACCATAATAGAAGGATCTAGATAGGGGTGGAACACTGTATTCATCAATGCCAGTAAAACTGAGGGTGAGTTTGTGACTCCAAATGACATAAAGAGATACTCATATAGACCATACCTTATATGGAATCTTGTAAAATGTATGTATAAATTTCTAACTAAAAAAGTATGATTGATTGATCATAGGTCAATCTTAGATATCACCATATCCACTATGAGCTATTCAAGGAGACTGTCTATTCAATATAGTGGATTAATGTTCAGAAGATTTAGTTGAATCAACTATCTATAATCCACATATAGACAAAGCGTCCTCTATAACTTCTTCGAGAAAATCACATTCCAACCCAATGACGAGGTTATTGGCTTCTAAATCATTTTACCTCTAAATCCAATAAATTCCACTTGAGATCCTAGAGATGAGTAGGTGGTATCCTGTATCTTGAAATGAACACTAGAGATTATTTTTGAACAAGATCTATCGTAATCTCTACCTTTATCTCAAGAGGTAATATAGAAAACTAATCAGGATAAACATCCCTGAAATAATCTACTACTTGAGGAACTTCTTATAGATGTAAACAACAATCCTTATTGAAGGGATTACCAATCTGTATGGTCCATCCACCTAGTCCATGATTATATCATCCAGATATTTTTTCCTAGAAAACACACTTACCCTTATGTGGATAACTTCTACCCTATGGTGATGTATGAGATACTCTATAATGAAAAAAATCTACAAAGGTATGATATAGAACAAACCAATCTATCCCGAGGAAGAAAAAAAGGTAGTATTCTTGATAATAAATTCGTCCCACAATAATGGTTAACTACCTACCTCTAGGGGTCTATCCCTAAAGTTCTATATGTACTTTGAACATACTTAGAAAGGTGTATCTAGGGTCATTACACCATAATAAACCAATATTTCAATCTAGACACTTTCCACAATAGGTAAGGAGTTTAAGAATTATGAAGTACCTATATGAAATAAGGGATATGAAATAGTAGATTCCACAAGAATAATACCTCATACTATAGATGGTCTAACAGCCAAATCCTCTAGTATCACCAATAATGCATGCAACTGACCTGATCCCCAACCATGTTCAATAACTAGACTGCCATGGTGATAACTGATATGCTAGTACCATTGGAAATATAAAGTAGTGATATTGGGTCAAAAACCCCATCCTCATCAAATTCTTTATGTTCTACTCCAAATTCCAACCCAATATGTGTAGTAGTAAATTCTATTGATATTAGCACTAGAGCATATCCTATTTTACTAGAATCAAATTAAAAGGTATGAATGAATACCTAAAGTTGTTTCATATGGACACAAGACTCACACTCCATATAGTCTCTATCAAACTGAGGCATCAGATTCCCATATTTTCGAAACTAATGGAATACTAAAAAGATACAAGTATGGGTTCTTTGGGTACCACTTTCATAATGAGAAACCTCATGTGACCAATTTCTACTTTTGGAAGATGCACTGGAATATCATGAAACTAGTACCCTATGTCTAGTACCATCTATTTCCCTTTTGGTGAACTCAATGAAAAGAGGATGATTGAAGTTCATAGAGAAATTTGCTTGGTAGAAGATATTCACCTGACTATAGATTTCATACAAGTGACAATCATTAAAACTCCTTGCACATAAAATCTCATAACAACCTAGAAGTGGTGAAAAACACTATAACATAGTGAAACCTGTTGAATATTCCATGAATGGCATAACAACCTAACCTAGATGAATGAAATATCTATATCAATAACCCCTATATGTCTGAGGAATGAATTAATCATAGAAAGAAGTTTAGAAATCAGCCCATGCCATGCCATAATGGAGACCAAATTGAGTAATTACATCCAACCAGTGCTTGGTTGCATTACACAATATGTAAGTGGAAATCATGAACATCTTATATGTAGGAATTTTCAAATGACTAAATACAGACATGGAGGCCCCAATCCAAGACTCTGTAATCTGTGGACCTCCATCCCCTGAGAAGGTGGGAGGATTCTATTGCTAGAACTCACATGTCAGATCAACCATCGTAGGTTCAGGTCTTGGAGCACCCTATATGGAATGCATCAAACATTTGAATTTATTATGAAGATGAGAATCAGTTCCAAGATTAGTTACAATAGACATTTCTTCAAGAGGAACTCTGGGCTGTAACATTGGAGGCTAGATACAACCACTTATAGAGGATGGCCATTTCTACCCTCTTGGCACACAATACAAGGATATCATGTATATATTTATCTGAAAATTCTAATCTCATGCCTCATAATAATTATTAGGAAGATATAAGAACTATGAGAAGTAAAAAAATAATGGGTCACTTCCCATGATATACAATCCCAACTACTTTATTTAGATTCTAGGTATTGGTAGGTTCTCATGTTTATATTTATGGGGTTCTAGGGGAAGTCGGGTCAACTACACCTTGCATATTCTTTTACTGGACACTATTTCATTTTATAAGTAATGATTTTTGTTATAATATTTTATTTTATTATATAACATTATATAACTATGACTAAAATGAGTTTTCATTCAATATAAAGCTGGTCCCATAAACCTTATCATTGAAATCGATACCCATTAAATTATAGTTACCCCATTCCATATCAAGCATCATAAATTAATGGGTAATATACCATGGAATGACTTAGTAGCCTATTCATTCAATCTTAAGAGGTCACATACACACCATGAACTAAAATTGGAAATCAGTCAATCAGAATGAAATAGCCTCATATATATATAAATAAATAGGTCTCATTCAAAAAATAAAAAGAAATATCAGAAAATGTATGTAGTGAAATGAACCTATATGACATGGAAATATTCATGGAATGTGAATTCTAGGTTCCAACAATGATGCATGTGACAATGATCCATTCCATTATATCATCAGGCTATGGAGGAAATAAACTTCAATTAGAATAATAATAACTACAACACAACATATGTGTCCACCAATAGTGAGATAATAACAATTGTAATAGTTAAAATCATAAAAAAATTATAATTCAGAAAAATCGGTGTTTACCCTGAACATGGGTTAGCTACACCATATAAAATCTTATAACAAACATACATGAATTCCTAATCTTCAATATATTGTCTCTAAATAGAAATGTTATAATGGAACCCACTAATTCCACATTGTAATGTCCCTGACCTGGATTCAACTATGAGGTGCCCTGAGTCTTGTGGGTCACTGGTCCTCAAATAAATCTCACCAAATTCTACATGCTTGTGAATAGTAGTGAGGGACTAGGGTATGTCCATGGGGACACTATGACCCCATTTAAATTTTTTATCATAATAGATAAGTAAGATAAAAGGTAAATAATTGATGTATTACAAATAAATAAAACAACAGAATCATACATGAACAATAACAAACTGAACAACTAGTAATTAATATAAAATTTTATGATAAATTTCATGTCAATATATAAATAGAAAACATGGATACAAGGTATCATCCCATAAATGATACAACATTATTAGAAAAAAGGTAATCCAAAAACTATCACCAAAATCTCAGGATCTAGCCCAATCATCTTCTACGACTTCTATCCTAAGAAAATAATAAATATTGTGTCAGAAGTGGTATACTTCTCAATGTCTACGCCAACATATATGTAATCTACCCAGGTAAAATTGGCAGCCCAGAGAGGGTGTGGGATAAATCTCAGTAGGCAACCACCAATGATATTTTTAACATCTAGTCTATGAATTATAAACTCAATTAGTGTGAAATCATTCATACATAAAATTAAAGTAGGACCATAACGTAAATACCCAATAATAAGGTTCATCCTCATCTAGTGTATGAATATGTAACCAGTTCATTAATTAATTATCATCAACTTTATATAAAAATTCACATTAGGTAAAACCAGAAATGATATCATAAGATGATTTTAATAATTGTAATATCTAAGGTATTACTGGGAATATTCAATTTATAATAATAATGAAGTAGTTACATGGTAATAACCAAGGAAACCAAGACCTCAAGGTTTGAGCCAACATTGGAATTATACTATAGCCTGGCTATAAGGGTTAAGAGTGTAATCTGAGGGGAATCATCAAAGTCATTCCACAATAATGATTCTAACCATGTATACGGATTCCATTGATGTTAAAATTCATAGTTGGTGATTGAGCCCAAGTGTGTATCCAAAGCACCTCATGTTCTTATACGCCACTCTAGATCCAAGGAGGGTATACATGAACTCCAATAATGATAATGGAGGGATCATATTGTGTTATATTGAAAATCCACTAGTAGAAAAATTTTTGGTTCCAAGGTGGATATCAACCTTGGAAACCGGCATCCCTGAATCAGAATGGCATTAATGAGTGCTCATATAATTATTTCATTAATCTAAGTCTATCTCGAGTCTAACAATCACTATGATAATTTCAAGGTCTATATATAAGGAACCTTATGATTGGTTAATTAATTACATATGGCCATGTAATAGTCATACCATTTATTAGGTCAAGAAGTTATTTCCATTCCATTCATATAAGTGAAAAGGCATATCAAAGACATGAAACCATTTAATTATTTATATAAGTCATAATCATTTACATGGGTTCTCACTGCCACATTCCATTAGACAAGGAAAAGGGTTCTACAAACATGAAACCTATCCATTCAATTATATTCAATTGGGAAAATACATATACATAGTAGATATTCCATTTTAGTGATTTAATAATATATAAATCATGTAGAACACTTACACTTGAATAGTCAATTGACAATAACATTTTTATAGTCTATTAAAAATAAATAAAATATTCATTTAATCAATGGTGAATTTCCATTAGTAGGGTCAATCAATAGAATATCTGAATGGAGGGGAATATAAATATGTAAACCACTAAAAATGAATATGGAAAACACCATACATTGGATGGTAATTGTTGAGGTCAAAACCCCCAAAAATATTTTTAATATTTAATGAGAGGAAAAGAATATTTTTATAATTACTATCAGCAGTGAACATTAATCAAATAGATTACGCAAAATTATATTAGCATGTACGGATGAAAATATATAAAATGATGAATCTTGAGGGATGAGTTTCATACCAACTTCCATGTACTCGTATGACTCTATGCATCTAGTATTATACTATAATTGGGTTTATATTGGAAAAGATATGATGAATATATCAATTTCAGAAGATTAGACCATATTATGTAGTATCTAAATAGACTCATCGACAAGAATAAGAATGAGGAAATGATAAAAAGTAACTGATAATTGGCTGGTGTGGATCCAATAAGATAAATGAAACCCCAATTGAACCTCAAACAGACTATATAGATCAAAATATATCTTAATAATTAACAGGGCTTCAGAATTGGATAATGTAGGTGGATTACCACAGGAATGATCATGGGAGAAATAGGAGTAAGATTCAACATATCTTTAAGTGTATATAATAAAAATCACCAATGAACATAAACCACATGGTTTGGCCTCATAGATGTCCAAATCGTGCTCCAACCATACATTATGTACTATAGGGAGGGGTATTACGTATGGATGACAAAACCATACACCAAACATTAAAAACACCTCTCAAATCGTGTATGTAGTTTTTTCGAAGTTGTGTGCCCATATCCTATGGTTAGGGAAAATTGTGCACCATAATTCAGTGCACTTTCCAACCCCTCATGGTTAGGATAAATTATGTGACCTATCTTGAAAGTGTTATACTAACAATAATTCATTCCTATTTCGTCCACTTTCCTGGGTTTTGAGCAATTAACATGCTAAAAAAACTCATGAAACTATCATAAACTCGTTATTCATCCATATTAGGTCTAAAATAATGAATTAGTCAAAGTCTAAAAGGATCTATACCTGAGTGAAAAATTGGGTTCTTATAGTATTTTTTCTCGTGAGTCCTATCAATGCCTGAAGAGGATATAGTGGGCCCCTCCCTTCACTTAATATGTCTAATTAACTGCTCATACTAATTGGTGGAAACATTATCAACATTAAATTTTGTTTTTACACTAACATATAAAATGACAATAATTATCTTAATAAATAAACATAATCATATTCCATCATATATAATATGAAGAATGGTATTAAAATAGATCATATTCAATAAAAATAATCCTAAAACATCATCGAAACTATGGAAGATGGGAAAAATAAAATAATCTTCATATATTAGAAAATTTATCAAATGATGTTATGATAGATGAAAATACATTAATATGATCATTGAAAAAAAAATACGTTGAAAATGAACTTTTTCTTTGAAATTACTTATTTTTGAAAAAATGTGCACATATAAAAATATTTATATGAAATGAACTGTATAAACATATATAGGATTCTAGAATGAAAATATTAGCCATGATAGTGGGAAAATTTGTTCATGCATTAAATGGTAAACAATCTCCCTTTCATATTTTTGTCAAAAAAGATGAAAAGTACCTTATTTGGAAAAAGTCAAGAATATTCCTCCCAAAAAAATGTAAAAATGTAAAAAATTATTTAAATTTCTTTAAACAATAATTTAATTTTTTTTTAAAAATTAAATATTTTTAGAAAAAATTAAATTTAATTGAAACAGTATTGATAAGAAACATAAACACAATCAATATATAATAATTATAAGGTTGTGAAATTATCCCTTACCACTCAGATTTCTTTTGAGTAATCAGATCCATGAAAGATATGAAAAAAAAATTTAGTATTTATTAACTTGAATACTAAGAGGCTCATGAGATAATATATCAAATAGTCAGTATATACACCACATAAAATAATTAAGTTGTTTATATTGAAAAAGTATCACAAAAGTAAAATTGAGAGGAGATACCCTTAACTCACACATAAATTTAGTCGAACATGCCTTATCCACCAATATAATAAATATAAAAATGTTATTAATTTTAACTAGAATCATATTAAGATTTATAATATCATATATTATTATCTTATACAATATTTTTCTTCATCAATACACTTATTATGGGTGTTAATTGATTTATTGTCCCATATATGTTTTGTTGTGTAAGTTCATATTATAGTACATGGGGTATGAATAAATCATTAAAATAATAATATTAAGGTTATATATAAATCATATTTATTAATTATATACATTTTTATAATCATTTTGAATTGTGAACAACGAAAATGGATTTCCTCGCTTCAGGGAGATTGAAAGTCGTATTTATGCATGAGTGACGATATCATTTCTAATTGGATAAAAAGATAATATATAAGACACTATATTAATTCTAAATAATAAATATCATGTAATAATATCATAATATTTAAGGTTTTTAAATTAATATAACCATCAATGTAAAGTAGTGATAAAAATTGCATAGTGTCATTGAGATGATAAGTCGTACATATGCACGCATGATGATTTCAACTTTTAGGATGAATAAAATATGTAATATTGGTCTATAATGATTTTAATAACATTACATTATATATATGATACTATAGTTATTAATTTATGATGTAGACAACATATGAATAACATGTCTATGAAGAAACAATCTTAAACTATTTGTTAAGGACCGTTACATATTCTTTTGGTAAATTCCATTAGATCTCTTATTAATGGACCTTTGGTTTCTATTTTCAATCTTCTATAACATCAATAAAATTGGTAAAGATGTTTAGAAGAGTAATTTTAAATGTTCTTTTGAGGTATATGTCTCAAATTTTTAATTAAGTGAAGTAATGGAATACATTTAATATTTTTTGGGTGGGGCACTTTTGGGATTTCTAAATGATATTATATTATTTTAAAATAGATTTCAATTAAAAATGGATCCAAATGAGTTATTTATAATATATAATATATATGGGTCAAATTATTATCATGAAATAAGCATTATATGAAATTTGAGTATATTTCTACCCGTATATTTTGGTTTGAAACCCTTTTTAACACTATTACCTCTTACCATAATGACATGTATTTTTACTATACGAGGGTCGATAAAGTGACTATAAATTAAAAAAGACCCATAAATGGTCCATTGCTGTTATTTTGAACCTATCAAAACAATACAGATGAATTTAATAACTTTAGAAAATATATATCATTTATTAAAATATTATTTACTATAAAATGTTTATTATATCAATTTTTACAACTATTCATTACATTAATATAATTAGCATTTCTTTAAATAAAATACTAAAAAAGACAAAATTTCATCAATGTGGCCCAAAAAGGAAATCAATTATACCCTTCGGTGATTATGGTCGA
This sequence comes from Viscum album, assembly GCA_963277665.1. Lineage (NCBI taxonomy): Eukaryota > Viridiplantae > Streptophyta > Magnoliopsida > Santalales > Viscaceae > Viscum > Viscum album. The sequence continues at coordinate 1,883,300,466 of OY728161.1, forward strand.
TTTCAAATCATCCAATAAAATTTATGTAATTTTTTTGGTTCATTTAATAGTTCTTATCATATTATTTATAACCTAAATAACCTAAATTACACTTTATGGTGGTAAAGAAATTTAAATGCATACTAATAATGTTATCCAAAAATAAATGTAACATATTTAATAAATATTTAAACACTAATTAAAATTATGGAATCAATTTTTAAAAAATATAAACAAATAACTAACATAATTTAATTAAAAATTAAAATGCTAAAACACAAAGAAAAATAGTTTCTCTAATAAAATCCACTCAAAATATAACAAGTTTTTATAGTATATTTAATTATAATATAAATTTAATATACCAAAATTGAATTATTTATAATATAATGTAACTAATTTTACTTTTAATAAAATGGAACTTTTACAATTATTGGAACAAAAATACATTTTTTAATTACAATCCCCATTTTCACTATTCATTAGAGAATAAATATGTTGATGAAATCTAAAAAATTTAGAATAGGTTAATTATGATATTATAAATTCAAACATTATATTTTTTATAAAATTAATTTTGTATTCATTCCTGATTTTAATTATATTTTCGGCTGAATAAAATCATTTTTAGAGGAAAATGTATTCTTTGGATATAAAATTTATTTACATAAAGTTGAATAATTATTTCATAAGAATTAATCAATGAATTTTTTATGTGTTTGTACGATATATATATATATATTCAATAATTAGGTTAATAATATTCATAACCTCAAATTTAATAGCAAGGTTATAATGGTAATATTTAAATAATACCATTGTGAGGTTTTTACCCTTAGTGGTGTGTATGATATATGATATAAAACATAGTGTATTTTTCTATATATTATGGTGAAAACAAAAAAAAAATACATAATATTTTAATTGATTATAAACTTTTGTCTTTATCATATCCCTAAATATCAATCATAATACAATTTATTGAATCTTAGAGAAAAGAGAGATAAGAAAGGGTGTGCGATCTAATTCTTAATAAGAGTATACATACAATATAACATATCATGAACAAAACATGAATAGTAATTATTAAAATGAAAATAACTAAAAAATCTATTTAACCAATATATTGAATATAGAGAATAATATGGTTGGAATAAATTTTGATCAAATAATTTCATATAAATAATCACATTAGCATGAAACATTTTAAAAGATATTCTAACTAAATGAATACTAACATTCCCATGATTAAATAATTTTATAATTATGTAAAGCATAATTTTGGATTTAAATAACATATCATCAAGGACTTGTTCGAAGAAAATTTACAAAAATGGGAACCACCTCATCCTAAACTCAATCTATTTTTTCGTGAGACCTACCAATGCATCGAGGAGCTATTGTGGGCCCTGTACATCACTTAATAAGTCATATTCATTTTAAATATGATTGGGGTGAAACATAATAAGCATAAAAAATGTTTTTGAAAATAGAATATAAAATGTTAATAATTATAGAAATCAATACACCTTAACATAACCTATATAAGGTTATATTGTGAATGGAATTAAAGGTGCACAACTTTAATAAATATAATCACAAACCAAAAAGTTAAATTTTTTATATATTAACATTAAACTCACTAAATAATAAAATTTATCAATGGATGATGAGATTGATGAAATTTAATTAAAAATATCATGTGAACTTTTTCTTATAGAAATACCCTTTTAACATTGAAATCACTTATTATTTGAAAACTATGAAAACCTAAAATAAAATATTTTATTTGAAATGAAAATTGTGAACATATAATGGAAGATTAAAATAATATATTATTTGTGATGGTGATAATGACTGATTATCACATATAAGTTAAAAAACATTTCATTTATATTTTTTAAAAAAGTTTAAAATGTATCTCATTTTGAAAATGAAAAAAATATTGCCTTCAAACCATTTCATAAAAAAATAATTTTAAGAAATGACTTTAAAAGATCATAGGATAGTCTTAAAAACATTTTAATATTTTTTATAAAATATGTACATTGAAGAGAAATATTCCCCGGAGGAGACATGAATATAAACAATCTCTAATAATGATGATATTGTGAATTAAGCCCTTACTACGTTAGTATCTTTTGAATCAAAATCCAAATGAATGAAATAAAATCCTTTGAATATATACATACATATAATAAAAAGAGATTCATGATTTAATATATCAATTGGGTAGTATATATGACACAAATAAATAAGTGGTGAATCAAATACATGCCTCATAAAAGAAAAATTAAGACGAGAAATGCTTAACCCACAGTTCCCATTAGTAGAATGTTATTTAAAATACTAATTTTTTTAAACATTGTATAAATTTGTACCAATACTATATTGATTGTTATAATTTCTTATAATAACCATTTATATAATCTTATAATTCTTCATTACCCCTTTTTGGGTGTCAATAACTACATTTTCCCATGCATGTTTTTTTCTGTAAGTGCTAATTAATAAAAATAATATATTGATAAATTAATAAAATAATGATATTAATTTTACATATATCATATTAATTAATTATATAAATTTTTGGATTCATTTTTTAATGTGAATATAAAAAAATGAATCACAACGCAGGGTGGATACACTTAGATGTACGTACGCAATAGCAATGATATCATTTATAAATAGTTAAAGGGAATGGTCGTGGATGATATATTAATTTTATAGAGTAAATAATATTTTATAATAATAATATATACACAATACTTCCATTTTTATAACAATCCAAGTAATGTGCTGATAAAAAACAAATTTCTCCTCTATATGGAGATGACATGCCATTCGTACTCACGAGATTTAATTTTATTTTTTTTGGATGGATAAATATATTTATATAGTTGTATAATATTAATAACAATAAATTATGTTTTTCATATGATAATATATTTATTAATTTAGGAGGGAAATAACTCATAATGGGGATGTATATGATGAAATAAACATGAAAGTTTCAGAAAAGATGATTACCTCTTCTTCGGGGGACTTTTTTAGATCACTTTTTATGGGACCTAGGGATGTTATTTTAGAGGGTATATAACTTCAATATATTTTATAAGTTTGTTTACAAGAATAATGTAATTGTTTTGGTGGATATATATCACTGAGAAGTGAAGTAGTGACATACCTTTTATAATTGAAGGGAGGGGAACTCTTAGAATTTCATAAAATATTTAATTAATATACATTAATTTTAAATTGAAATTACAAATAGTCATTTATTTCAATTATAATATGTGTATTCATCAATATCTCTTCATGAAATAAAAATTATAGAGGTTTTGACTATATTTTTACCCATAACTTTTGGTTTTAACCCTTATTTAACCCCTTTAACTCTTACTAGGACAACATGAATTTTTACTCTTTGAGGGTCAATAAAGTTAAAATAAAATGATAAGTGACCCATAAGTGGTGAATGTTTTATATTTTAAATTATTAAACAATACTTTCTAACAATTTAAAGTTCTGTGAATTTTTTGTCATTATAAAAATATTAGTTACTATAAAATATCCTCAATTTTATTTTATAGAACGATTTGTTACATTGAAATTAATAACATAAAAATCATGTAAAATTATAAATAATATATTATGTCTATTGAATTTCATTTTGAACCATAATGTTCACTTATCACATTATTGATCTCAAATTATATTTATTATAATATTTTTAATATCAGTTATTCTATCTTTCCAATAATTATATAATTTTTTCATTAGCATTGTGTAAGCATTTATGAGAATTATTTCTTCAAATTAGAGTAAAATTAAATTACCATGATGAATATAAATAGTTTAACTCCAAAAATATTATTAATTTTTTACATTTCCTCTAGATAAAACTATATTAATGATATAATACCTATGAAAAACATGAATGTGACATGTTTGACAATTCCTTAAATAAAATAATATAATGGTAATAATCTCACCAATGTGGCCCTAATATGTCATAAAATAGAATATCACATTTATATAGTAAATATATACCCATATAATAAGATTTATGTAAGTGTTTAGACCATTTAATAGTCTTTATCATTTTTTAATCTAAATTTACTGATTTCCCCATTACCATGGAAAGAAAAATTACTAAGCATACTAATCATATTGTTCAAAAATTAATCATAATTATTTACTAATTTTTCTCCAATTATTCTAAATATTTAATCTATTTAACAAAATAAAAAATAAACTTCCAATATTTAATTTAATATTAAACTAGAAAAACATAATGAATAACATTTTTCCTAAAAAAAATCCATTTTCTAATTAAAGATGTGTTTCTGATAAATTCATGTCTAAATTACATATAAAAATTATAAATTATATTATTCATAGAATAATATTTTAAATTTTGTTATGAAACCAAAAAATGTAACTTTTTAAATCATTGAAATAAAAGTATGATTTTCAATAAATATCAGCATTTTTCACAATTCACTAGTAAATAAATCATTTCAATAAAAGGATAATATTTACCTTATGATAATTTAAATATAATGAATTAATTTTTTTATTTTAATGGGATATAATTCATCTAAATTACATAAATTAATTATATTTGTTTCTTAGTGAAAATAATATTTTGATGAAAATATATTTCTAAAACAGAAAATAAATTTACACAAAGATGACTACTTATTTTATAAGAATTAATCAATTTATTTTTTATGATTATTTCACTTATATATATATATCATAATTTTTCTAATAATACTCATAATCTACAATTTAACGACTAGGTTATAACGATCATATTTATATAATACCATTTTGGGGTTCGTCTAAGATCAATGTTGTGTTTCATATACTATATCAATCATTTTGTTCTTTTAAAATATATTTGTGTTACATTAAAACATGGGATAAGAAAAAACTAATTTTTATAATATAATTAAATAAAGAAACATGTTAGTCTAATGAAAAACATGAAATCCCACATAATAATTACCATTATCTTAAATGTTTTTTACTATATGAAATAAAATATATAAAAAGGAAAATAGACACACTTATTACTCAACGGAAACCATTAAAACCCATTTATTGAATATAAGACCCATTTTTTTATAATTATATCATCACAATCAGAATAACCTTTCAATGAACATTGTATTGGAATAACTATTTAACCGACATATAATAAAATTATGTAGAGGTCATTATCATTACCCAATGTATTGAGGAGCTATAATAAGGAATACCCTTATTATAATAAATATCATTCTCACACATATTTCATGAGCTATAATGGTTCTCAACTATTTTTATAATCTATATCTTTATCAACTGTGATCTACAATGGGGATCAACCAATAATATAATTTGTATCAAACTAACCCATTTTTCGAATAATTATAATGTAATAGATCATGAATAAATCATTTTATAATACCATTTAAAAAATAATACATTTAATTATTATATTTAACCTGAATAATAATATGGAAGGATTAAATGATAATAAAATAATATCATATAAATAATAACATGACCTTTAAACATCTCCATGGTTATTCAAGCGAAAAACTTAACCACATATACATCAATAATGAATTTCATAATGATAAATTCTTAATTTTGAGAATCATTAATATACTGTCGAGTCCTTATTTCAAGAAATCTTACATAACTAGTTAAGGCCTCTTCCAAAACCAAATATAGTTTGTCTCAGGAGACATAGCGATACATCGAGGTACTTTAGTGGGACCTGACCATCAAATACTATTTCCAAATCCTTCAGCATATGATAGGGTTGAAGATTAATCAACATCAACATTCTCATTGAAACAGATATATGATATTTTAATAAATAAATAAATCAATAAAAATTATCAGAACCTCTCCAATGTAATATAGAAATGGTATTAAAATATCACATCATCAATCAAACTAATCTTAAACCTTCCAATAAAATATGGCCAACAATAATACACTAGAAATAAATAAACAAATAATACAATTTAATATATGAAATTAATATAGATGAAAATATTTTAAAAATATAATCGCAAATCATTTAATGATTATACCTTTTTCACGTTCAAATCCTTTATCATTAAAAAACTATGAACATATAAAAATTGAATTATTTTTAAAAAATATACCTGTTAAATTGTAAATTCACTATCATAGAATATATTAGTCAAGATTGAGGGAAAATATGCTCATGTTATATAATTTATGAAAACATTCCATTCACATTTTGTTGGAATGGTTGAAAAGTACCTCATTCGAAAAACAATGAAAATATTCCCTTAAAACCAATTTGTAAAAAAATAAAAAATAAAATAACATAAATTAAAAAATAATTGTATTATATTAAAAAATTAGTTTGAATATATTTTAATAATACTAGTATATTGAGTAGAAATATTTTCTGTAAGAGACTTAAATATATCAAATCTTAAATAAGGATGAGATTCTGAAATAAACAATTACCGCTTGGGTTTATTTTGAATCATAAGCCCCAAAAAAGAAATAAGATCAAATTAAACATTAAATTCCATGATGGTAAGTTTATTTATGATATAATATATACATGGGGTAGTACATATTTTACAAAAAATAAATATGTTTTGAATATAGCATATGTCTCATAGAAGTAAACACAAGACTAGTTACCTTACCTCATTCTTATGTTTAGTTTAATGTGACTTAAACCACTATATAATTGTTTTAAACAGGTTATTAGTTTATTATAGAACCATATTCATATTTATAATATTATATATGATCATATTATAAAATCATATATCTCATTATCACCCTTGTTCCAGGTTTTAACTACTTAATTTAACAATGCATGTTCTATTGTGCATATTCTGGTTAATGTATATATGATTTATACCAAAAATAAATAATGATATTATGTTTATATATATCATATTTATTCATTATATACAATTTTATAATCATTCTTGAAATTTGGTCATATAATATGAACCACATCACTTTTTAGAGATGGTAAGAAAAACGTACACATGAGCGATGATATTATTTATAAATGGTAGAAATAGTAAAGAAGTGGATGATATATTAAATTTACTAGATAAAACTCATGTCATAATTATCATATATATCAATTATTTAGATCCTTTAATCCAAAAAAGTAATGTGGTGATGAAAAAAATTCCACCGCTATGTGGAGATGGTAAGTTGTATATACGCACATGCAATGCATTCATTTTTCAGAGGATGGATAAATTAAGGAATATGGATTTATAATAATAATAATAGATTCAATGTATATATAAGATTTATATTTGATTAATTTACAATAAGAAAATATATTTTTAGATGTAGCATTAGAATAAATAAACATGAAAGAGTCCGTAAAGATAATTAGGTCTTCTTTGGGGGACTCCATTTAGATCTATTCAAAAGGGGAATAATGATTCTATTTTGAAAGATAAATAACCTAAATAATGTTTTTAAGGATGATTTATTAAGGTAATTTTTAGGTTTTAGTGGATATAGATGGCTCAATGGGGTGTAATGATGTGATAAAATGGGAACCCTTTTATAATTGAGGGGAGGGACACTCCTAGAATCTCCCAATGTATTAAACTAAGATAAATTAATTTTCAAATTTTAATTTATCCAATTTGAATAATTTATTACCAAAAATTATTATGGGTTCATGTACCCTCAAAAAATAAAAAATAGACAATTTACTTCTACATTGAAACCCTTATATTTTGGTTTTATCGCTGATTTAACCCCATTAACTCTTACAATGACAAAATTGATGCGTACACATTGAATGAAAACAATGTTTCTATAAAATGACTATAGACCCATAATGTAAATATAAGATATTTAAAACCATATCCTAATAATGTTTCTTAGTGGATTTTTTTTTAAATTTTATATCTCGTAATAAAATATTATTTACTATAAAATATCCATATTGTCAATTTCTAGAACAATTAATTACATTTAATTTTATAATATAAAATAAATATAAAATTGGAAACAACAATTAAATTATATACATAATATTAAATGTTTATATATATAATTATTTTATAATGTCATGTTCCTCAAAAAATATATATTTTCATATTTATAATGTCATTTTCTTTATTTTTTTGTCAATTAATATATTAATGTGTCAACATTGCATAATAATTTTAAGGTAAATATTTCATCATTAAAAATTATCAAAAAAAATTACCTTGTTGGAGATTAATATTTTATATTTATGAAATCTATTTATTATCCAAAATATCTTCTAGATAACACCATATTAAAAATATTTCACTTATTAAAACCTAGAATGTGATATGTTGGACAAATCAATGGATAAAATAATCTAAAGTAAATAATATCATTATTGTGGGAAAAAAGTCCTAAATTAGAATCATGGATTCTTATGGTCTATATATACTTATATAATAATTTTTTTCTTGGGTCATTTAATAGTTATTATAATTTTATTTTTAACCAAAATTATATAATTTACAGTTTAATATGGTAATAGTAATTACTAAAGTTCTTATTCATATTGTCTAAAACTAATAGGTAAAATTTACAAATTTTTACCAATTAATTCATAAATTAGAATCAATTTTTCAAAAATTCATTAAACTAATGATCCATATTTTTATTTATAAATAAATTGACAAAAGTAAATGATTTTTTTAGAGAATTTCTCATTTGAAATGAAGTTTTTTATACAAGATTCAAATATTAAATCCATTTCCAAGACCATTATTAGATTATTCAGACTATAAAATTTCTTATATTACATTCAAACTAAAATAATACATCACAATGAAAATGGTTGAAATACAATTACTGTTTTATACAAAAAAGATATTTCTCAAAATCTAGTGGAAAATAAATCTCTTCAGAAAAACCTAAAAATTTTACCCTAATATAATTTTGATTTGATTAATTAAAGCATGATATTTATTATAAAATAAAAATTATATAATATCAAGAATTTCATTATAATTTTTTCAAAATAAAAATCCATTAAAAGAAAATGTATTTTTGAAACATGAAAAAACATCACTGAAAATTTAATACTTATTTCCCAATATATAGTCAATTAATTTTTTATAATATATATATATATATATCATAATTCAGTTAATAATATTCATACAAAATAGTTTAATAGTTAGTTTATAATATTCATATTTAAATAAACTATTTTGTGGTTTATATAATCTTGGTTTTGTGTTTCACATACGATATTGCACATTGTTATGTATTAAAATATCATAAAGTCACATTATAACCCCATTAATAAATTTTTTCCTTATAATTTGAACTTATGATCTCTAGGAAGTGATTTGAAATTTGAAAATTCTTTTATAAAAAACAAAAATCATAAAATGGATTAATAAAATATTCTTTTAAAATACTAAATCAAATGTTTGAACATCACCGAAAACTAGGTTTCCAAATAGATGAATGTTAGTGGGAAAGGAAAATATGGTCATGGAAGAGAAATAAAATGAAGTACTAATAGAGTGATAGAGAACATAGAAATGAGAAAATTAACCATTAGAAAACTGTCAATCTATGAGGAGTTAAGAGACCATTGATTTATAGGTATGAAATATAAATGGATAATATTTTTTATTTCAAGGCCCATTTCTCTAAAGAAGAGGGGTTATTTTACTATCTAGATAAATTAATATAGAAAATAAACAAACTTTATTCTTTCCAAGTCATAACTATACTATCATTGTTTTGTAAATAGTTGATCTATTTCCACTTCAACTCTTAAACCAGGAAATTGATATTCAAGAGGAATTTTCATTATGCCTGAAAACATTTTAATGTATTGAATGATCGGTAGTTAATTATGATATACTGGAAATATTTTCAAAAACAAAAAATTGTTGGAAAAAGTAATCCAATAAAATAAATCATAATTTAACATAAAACAATAATATCCACTGTTTAAATTATTCCATTATATAAGTACTCAAAATTATGTCTCCTCTAAAATATGTATTACCAAATTAAATAAAACTCAAAAAAATAATAAAAAGGTCACTAAATTTCCAATATCAACCTATAATCAATCCACCATATGGAAGATATTAATTTCACATATAATTACCTTTAACAATTATTTATCTAAAACATTATAATAACATGAATAACCATAAATCTATAATGAAAACAAGCATTCATCATGAAAAAATATCGGATTATCAAAAATATTTCCAAATCCCAAAAAAATGTAGTAGGATCTGTCATGAATCAAATAAATAAAAATTTTATAAGTCACTAGTACTATCACATTTAATTACATCCCATCATCATGATAATTCTAGTGTTATCTTCACTCAAATTGTTTTCCCAAAATGATCAACTTGGCACAAAATAACCTTTTTGGATGATCAGTATCATTCAATATATTCTCTCAAATACATAAAGAAATATTACTTTAGTACAATACTTATACATTTCGTAATTATTATAACTTGAATTACATTGATAGAATAATTTAACAAGATAATTATATAATCCAAATACATAATACCTTTAATCATTCCACTTAATTCTTCAAAAACTATCTATATTTCATCATCTTATTCTATAAAACCTTCTTCCATTCATATATTAATTCATGTATCTTCATCATTAGTTGTATAAACATTAATCGTACATCCTCAAAGATTCCATTCAAAAGTTTCCTAATAGGAAGTATATTTTCATAATACATGCACTATCAACATTTAATATATTCAACTATCAATAATATATTTGGTAGACAATTAATCTAATCAATTACATTAAAATAACATTCAGTTTTCACCAGTAATTACAATATTTATGTCCCAATTTTCTTAATATAAAACATATTACTATTACATTGAGACACTCTCCTTGGTTTATCCCAAAAAATATTTTACATAAAAGAAATATATCCTTCATTCCTTCATGATATCCACTATTTAATCGGCAAGTGGACACCACCCATGTAACACCCCAAAAATCTGAAGAAGGAATAATGTATTTGATAACGTGATTGAAATAAAACACCAAGAATATATGTATATATAATATCCCAATTATTTATAATATATTTTATATAAATTAAATATATTCTATAGCTTTTAATGCATGCGACATAGAGTTACCATACGTGACACACAACAATGTGTATATTTCACTGTATGGATTACATGCAAGACTATGTTTACCAAAAAATGAGTTATTATTTAATATAATAAGATATTCCATAACCATTAAATTATTAATTATTAATAGGATTTAATCGCTTAGGAAAATATATGGTTTAAAAAAATATAAAATGAATTAATTGGTTTCTAATTAATGAGTAAAGAATATAAGAACTAATTAAATATAAATGGAATGTTTTTATAGAAAAATATTTTAATGATCTCAAAGAAAATTTATCATAAAAAATTTAATTAATTACAAGTAATGAGTGATATTAATTTAATATATATATTAAATAATTTTTTTATATTCATCTAATATATTCAATTACCATATGATGAGAACAAATCCAATTTTATGCATAAAATATTATATTTTTATTAAGGCACACTTACCCTTTTTTAATGGAAACCCTAATTTACATATAATTTATTTCACTTATATAAATATAATATGTCAAAATAAAATTAATATTGAAATATAAATATAAATATTTGGTTTGCGGGAATTTTTTTATTTCTGGTGAGGTTTCCATTTTCTAATGAATAATGAAGAATAATGAATTTTAATTCCAACAGGATTATCGTATAATTTATTTAAAATGTTTTAGAATATTAAAATTTTGTATAAAGAATAATTATTTATTTTTTTATTAATTAATCCATTTTATGTCATTATAATCAATTTCTATTTTAAATTAATTATGATAACATATCAATCATTTGAATGTTTTTACTTAAAACCCCTAATTGTCATCCTATCTGTTTATTAAATTTAAATTAATTTATGCCACTTCTTTGGTTGGAATTTTGAAAATTTGATTCTATATTTTGAATTATAATAATTTATAATATCTAATCTGGTCAACTAATATTTTTACCCAAAATATTAGTGGATGTAATTAAAATTAATTACAATAATTAATGTGAAATTAAGTGTAACAATTGACTTAACATTAAACTCAATGGCCCAGATGACCTATAAACACGTCCAAAATCAATTTTTTTTGAACTATTTATATCGTATACTCAATTTTATCCAATTATTACCATTATTTTATCCACATGAAAAATAGAATTATGAGGGTGTAATTCCTTTTCCAAAATTTACAAGGGTGACACTACTCTACTATAAAAAGGCCTCCTCTCAACCCACTACCTCAAGCTCTAGTGAAATTTTTTTTCATCCAAGATATATTCAAATTGGTCTTAAAAATTCTTCCTATCATCATATATTGCTCATAATGGTTATAAATTCATCCATGGAATCCCTTTGCTGAAAACCAAAAAGAGTTACCCAAAAAAGAGGTGACATATTTCCTTAATCTCTTCAGTTTAATTTACATTCCCCACAATATCAATACTTATTATTCCATTATAATATAAAAAATAGTATATTTAAAATACAATGATATTTTATTCTATTTTTTCTTCAAAAATCACTTACACTTCTTTATAATGGGTAATGAACATACTATTTATGTATGTGGTGAACTACCTCCTAAAAAATGAGTGTTCATTTTTCTTTTACCACCTTTCATTATTAAAAATTATAATGGAGAATCTATTTATATATGATATTTATAATAATTATTATATTAATATTATTATATAAATTTTTATAACACTTTTCCTTATACTATGGTTTTTTGGTGAATACAATTATATTATTTGGGGAAGTGTGGACTACTGCCTCGTCAAAGCGATGTAATTCATTTACACTATACATGGAACCTATGAAGAATGGTTTTAATTAATCATTTATAACAAAAAGTAAATATATATTATATTCATGATATATTTAACTCTCTGTAAATATAATATATTATTTTCTTTATTAAACTATTTATAAATTAAAATGTTAATACATTGTCCATGGATGCATGGTCTACCGCCTTCCCTGACGTGATGTGATTCCTTTTACACCACAATAATACTATTTAAAATTTTATTTGAAAAAATGTTAAATATGGTATAATTTTAATTATTGAAATATATATTTTTACTTACCTTCTTTACTTAATGATCACTGAATAATGGGAACATTACTCTTGCGTATGTATGACCTATATTCTCCATTATTGTAATGTTAGTTCATTTTTCATAGCCATATTTCAATATTTTTTAAAAAGTATAATTAATTAACTAATATGATAATTATTTTCGGATAACTATTCTGGAGGTGTTTATATAATAACCCATTTGACCATAGTTGATCTACCAATGTCATTTTTAACACATAAACTAAATTTGGTCATAAAACTCATATAAACATAGTTGATTAGATAGTTGTTTACAAAATTTTAATTAGTGAAGTTAAAGTAAAACTAAAACATTTAATAGGTTATCAAGAATTTAAATTATTAACATATGGTTGTTATTCTGGAATATAAAGACACATGTGACATGTCAGACTCAAGTTAAGAGATTTAATCTCATTTTGCATTTCGTTGAGGTTTAAGTTTTGTTATGCACCAATTTGATTTTATATGGGGTATATAACATTAACAACCCAATTAATTAAAGAATAATATATTTTCATGTATATGTCTATTTATGAATTAGATAGTGTTTTAGAGGATTAAAATGAAAATAAATCCAATCTTAGGCACAAAATACTCTAATATTTATAAAAGATTTTTCTAACACCTATTGATGGAAAACCAATTTTTAAATCTAACTTTTGAAAATTTTTTATCTCTATTTTTAAAAGAAACTAATTATTTTTAATTTGGAAATTTATATTTACTTTGGACAAATATTTTGTATTTTTCTGACAATGTTCATAGTTTAATGAATAGTGAAAAATACTGGATTTTACTTCAAAACTATTTTTTCATCTAATTTAATTATATGATTAGATATTATTTTTAATAGGTTTTAAAGTGTAATTATAATATAGTTTTACCATTTAATTCAATGTTGGTCATTATAATTAATTTCAATTTGAAATTAGACATAAACAATTGTCAATCTTTTGATAGATATTGTTTCTTAAAAACACGCTCTTTGTATAGACAATGAGAATTATTTTTATATTAATTACTACAATATCTATGTTTGGAATTTAGTAAAATGGATTCAATATTTCGAATCAGAAGTTCCAAATTATGTAATTAAGACTATTTTGTTTTTGGACATTATGAATACTAACGACGACAATTATCTTTAATTATCTTAATTAATTAGTAATCGGGTAGTTAAAGGTAATAAAACAATATAATAATAATATAAAATGGCCCCAAAATGTGTCCAAAAACTTTTTTTGAGTCATTTGCTATCATGGTATGACTTGTTTCAACTTTGGGACCCTATGGAATCACTTTAGTGTGATAGTGGCCTTTTATTGTATTATTTTTAATGAAAGGAAAATATAACCAAAGTATGTATCACCTAAGTAAAACAATTTTTGTTTTGTTTATATAAATTATCTCTTAGAATATAAATATTCATTGGAAAGATAAAAAAATTACTACATCATGGTATTATTTTTATAATTTTTATAAATTAAATAAATAAATTTATTTATGACACCATTATGATACATTGATTACCTCATTAATGAACGATTTAAATAAAATGAAAATATTATGTAAAATCTAAGACATAAACTTGTTAAAAACCTATTTTATTGGTGGAGTTAGAACCCTTATCACCTTATCCTTGAAATATATCATTGCGGGACCTTTAAAATCCGAAAACCATTTTATAATAAATTAACATTTGAATAATTTCTAAAATTAACCCTCTTCCCTCTTATAAAAGGCCCCCACCTCTACCCGCATACCCACAACTCTCAAGAAATTGGATCATCCAAAACCTATTAATATTATCTATCTACATCAATCTATACATCATAGATGCCTTACCTTAAGCAGAAATCTCTCTAAGAAACCCTTTCGGTTCAAACCAAGGGGAGTTACCCGATTTAAAGGTAATGTCTTCTCTTATGTCCTTTTGTTTTATTTTTCTTATCCAACCCACTAAACTATATTTATTACTTTATTTTATAACAACACCAGTATATTAAATATACTAGGATGTTGTTATGAGACTTATTAGAGATACAATTACACACACCTCTATCTAATGGGTGAAGAACATACTGCTTCTGTGGGCGACGAACTACTACCTCACGAAACGATGAATGTTCAATTATCACCTACCACCTCTCATGGTGGTCATTAACATTTCACTATATTTATATATGATATATATTATTCATATTCTTTACTTATGCTTCTGTATTTTCATCTATGTCATACCTTTATGGTTTCAATAATGGATAAACATTTTAATTTCATTTTAGGAAGTACAAACTACCGCCCCCTCAAAGTGATTTGAATCATTAATGCCATATTGGGATGCATAAATCATTTAATTAATGATATTATATATGATATTATACTAGAATTATAATATAAAATTATATCATCTTGATTACATTCCATTAAATATGAAATATAAATTAATGTTTTGTTCATGCATGTGCACGACTTACCGTCTCCAGGAACGGTGCATTTCATTTCATACCTCTAAATGTTATGTAATATTATAAATGCATGTATATACTGGATATATATGATATATATGATATCAACATCATGAATATAATTCTGGAGATAATGGATATTTAACCACATGATCAAATTTTAATTATAAGAAGTTTATTTTTGACTCAAGTACCAAAGATCGAAAAAATGACCGTTATAAACATAAATGACTACATAATGTTCATAACATGGTAATAAGTGATATAAAAGGAATAATGAACTTGAAAAAAGTTCTTAAGAAAGTATATATTAACTCTAGTTTATTATTCAGGAGATTAAAGAATGATCGAGTCAAGCCGGACACGAGGAAAGGGACTTCGTCTCAATCTCCATTCATTGAGGCATATTTTGTTTTATACCCAACATTCTTTTATACGGTTTATAAACTCCTTTGAATTTTTCTTTTATTTAGAAGTAATATTTTCTCTACGAAGCGTTTTACGAAATGACAAAAAGTATGTTACTTTTTAACATACGTGGTGACAACGACCTTTCCGCTGCCACGAGTATAATTTGATCTTTGGCTTCCTAAACAAGCCGTAATGTTTTAAAAAAAAAAAATACTATATTCTCTTTTATGTATTTTGGTATTGAAAATGGATTTGATAAAGTATTCTTTTATGTCAATATATTTAAATGATATATTGTGATTGAAATATTGAAGTGTTATCATTCCTTTATATTGGTTTTATGTGTTATGATTTTTTGGTACTTGGAGATTTGATGGGTGGTTACATGATAAACCAAATGACGGGTGGTGCTGGGAAAACCAGGATGGGTGGTTCCATTATAACCTACAATGCATTGGGTATGGAAGTCAGTCGTATGACTATTCTATTTAGTTATATATGTGGAAGTCGACCATATGCATATTCTATTTAAGTATGATTATGTCCCAAGTTACCTTTATATGTTATGTGTTCCTTAAATGGGTTTTATGGCAAAATTTTGGCTAAAAAGGGTAAGGAATTATCTTTTATTCAGTGGAGAGTATTTACTACTTCATAATGGTGATAAGTATTACTTATGATAATGTACTCATGGTTTGACTTGTTGTTTTGAAAAACTAACAGTTTTCTTTCTTTGTGTATCTGTTACTGATATTTTTATGCTTATCACAAGTTTTTTAGATGTTTATTATAGGACATAAAGTGGAATAGGGTCAAATATGGGATCATGGAAAAGTATTGTAGTCTAAAACATGGAACTAGACACGACTCATTCAAATAGTTTTTTATTTTTCTGAAAAAAATGGAAGCTGAGTAGAAGTGTCAACTTTGTATCTTTTGAGATGTAATTGTTATGGCCTAGTTCTCTAAAACTATAAACCTAAAAAGATCCTCAATTTGAATTATTCATTTAATTCAATACTAAGTAATGTTTTAAGGCCATATCCTTATAGTTGGTATCAAAGGTCAGTTTAGTCAACTATAGGAGTTAGAATATTGTTAAATTCATGTCCATATATTAATTTATGGCATGATTGAAATGTTATATAATTTAAAGATTACCATGTTGCTTCGCCTAATATATTTCTATGTTCGGAATGGTTTTCCATAGAGGAAATAGGGAAGCTATGTTGGGATGACATGAGGAGGAAAACAACCTTCCAAATCCGCATCCTGAGACGGTCGGAATCAAAACTGAACAGTTTGTTGCCGTGATGGCACAGTTAACTCAGGCTATAAATGGTGGTGGTATCCATACAAGACAACATCCAGATAAACTACAGAGGAACATGTCAGTAGTGGAGCATTTCATGGGTCAACATCCCCCATCATTCAGAGGATCATCAGACCATGTGCTAGAAGAGGGGTAAATTAAAGAACTGGAGAAGATTTTTGATGTCATTAGGTGTTCAGAACATCAAAAGGTTAGACTAGTTGTTTACTGTTTTGATGGTGAAGCTGATCAGTGGTGGTCAATGGTTGAAAATATCATGGATATATAGGATATTGATGATCTTGACTGGGATGAATTCAAAAGTATGTTTCTTGAGAAATATTTTCCTAAGGTGGTTCGTCTTAGGATAGAAATAAAATTCCTAGAATTGAGGCATGAGGATGAATTAATGGCTACTTATGAATCAAAGTTCACTTGAATGGAAAGGTATGATCCTAATTTCATATGATATCTTGATAGTAAAATCCACCTTTTTTACAAAGGGTTAAGGAAAAATTATCGAAGGGCTTTAGCTCCTCGTGAGTTCAAAAGTTATGAAAAACATGTTCAATGTGCGGAGAAGGTGGAAATGGAGTTTGACGATCATCCAGTGTTCTTTGACAACCAATAGAATAAGAGAACTAGTTGGTAGGAAAATGGAAAGAATTCATCAAAGAATCTTAGAGGTATGAAAACCAAATATCCATCCTCTGATAAGTGTTGTAAAATGCATCCTGGTGAATGTATATCCAAGTGTGTAATGTGCCTCTGGTGTGGTCAGTCTGGTCATATTGCTCATAACTATAATGAAAATGATCAAGCAGGAAATCAAAAGATAGTGGTAAGATGTTTGAAGTGTAATGAAATGGGACATTATGAAAATGAGTGTCTAGAGAAGAACTCAACTGAGGGAAAGTAGCCCGACTACAAGCAGAAGGGGGTGGTGAAATCCTTTGAAAATACATTAGTAGATATTGGGCCATCGAATGAAGTAGTATCACGTATACTATTTATTTGTTTAGATTATGCTAATGTGTTGTTTGATTTAGGGTATACACATTCTTTCATTTTCGAGAAGTTTGATAGTAAATTGGTAATTTCATCTCAAGATATGAATCCAAAACTTATGGAAAAAACACCTGGAAGAAATGTTGAGGAAAAAAAGAAATTATAAGAAACTTCATGTCCTTGTTTACGGAAATAATCTACCTAAAAACCTTATTGTTTTGCCTTTAGTAGAGTTTGATGATATTTTGGGCATGGATTGGATTTCTTTTTATCATGCTATGATTGACTGCAGAGCTAAAAAGGTTTCCTTTCAAGAATATTTTCAATTTGTGTAAAAGAATGAACCCTTTATTTTGATAACATATCAGGAAGATGAGAAACTAGTAAATGATGGAAATGAATGTTACATTGCACATATTGTTGAAAACAAAGGAACTTTTAAGATTAATGATGTTTACGAGGTAAATGAGAATTTTGAGGTTTTTCCTAATGAGATTCCTAGTATTATACCTAATAGAGAAGTTGAATTTACTGTAGAATATATTCTTGATTCTATTCCAATTTCAAAACCCCCTTATCGAATGGCTCATGGTGAACCTTTAGGTTTAAAGAAGAAATTACAGGATTTTTTAGATAAAGGATTCATTTGAACTAGCACATCACCATGGGGTGCTCCAGTTTTGTTTTTAAAAAGAAAGACGGTTCAATGAGACTTTGCATTGTTTATAGAGCATTGAATAACACCACTTTTAAAAAAAGTATCCTTTACCTCATATCGATGATTTGTTTGATCAGATCCATGGAGCTCAGTATTTTTCAATGATTGACGTGAGGTTGGGTTACCACCAGTTGAAAGTAAAAGAAGTAGATGTTCTAAAGACCGAGTTTCATACTAGATATTGCCATTATGAATTTTTAGTTATTCTTTTTTGGTTAACCAATGAACCAGCTGTACTAATGGATCCAATGAATAGAATTTTCCATGAGTTCTTGGATAAGTATGTGGTTATGTTCATTGATGATATTTTTGTGTTTTCTAAAAGTAAAGAGCATCATGAAAGTCATTTAATCATTATCTTGAAAACCATAAAATAAAAGAAACTATATGGGAAATTTAGAAAGTGTGAGTTTTGGTTAAAAAAATATCTTTTCTCAGTCGCATTGTTTCAAAAATGGCATAACTATTGATCCTGTTAAAACAAAACTTGTTGAAGAATGGCCAATACTAAAAAATATAGATGAGATCTGATGTTTTCTTAGTTTGGAAGGTTATTACCGGAGGATTGTTGAGAATATTTCACATTTATCTAGTACAATGACAAAGTTAACTCAAAAAGGTGTTCTGTTCATCTAGACATAAGAATGTGGTGATTGTTTTTAGGAATTGAAAAGAAGATTAGTGAATGCTTCAGTTTTGGTACTTACTTCTAGAAATGGAGAGTTTGTTACCTACAGTGATGGTTCGTTGAAAGGAATTGGTTGGGTCCATATGAAGAATCATCAGATAATTTCATATGCTTCACGTCAGTTGAAAACTCTTGAGTGAAATTACCCTACACATAATTTGGAATTATTTTCTATTGTTTTTTCTTTAGAAATTTAGAGGCATCATTTGTATAGAGTAAAGTGTGATGTATATAAAGATCATAAATGTTTAAAGTATATATTCCCTCAGAAAGAATTGAACATGGGATAGAGGAGATAGATGGAGTTAATCAAGGATTGTGATGGTACAATTCATTACCATCCGAGAAAATCAAATAAAGTGGCTGATGCTTTGAGTCGAAAAAGTAATGCTTCATTAACCATGATACGTTCAGAATGAGATACTTTGGTTTTTTATTTGATGAACTTTGGAATAGAATTTGTTGGTGCAGGAAGTTCTTCTGTTTTGTTTTAGGTGTTAGTGAGATCGCCTCTATCAGACACTATTAAGCATGTGCTGAAGGAAGATAGTGGGTTGCTGAAAAATGTAGAGCTGGTTCAAAAGGGTAAGTTGCCTGAATTTAACATTGATAAAGACTGTGTTTTGAGGTTTGGGAAGAGATTATTCTTGCCTTGTGATTCATAGTTGAATAATTAGTTGTTATGTGATGCTCATAGTTCCCCGGTTTCGGTTCATCCTAGTAGTACTAAGATGTACAGAGATCTGTGGGAGTATTACTGGTGGGATGGAATGAAAATAGATATGGATGATTTTACTGTGAAGTGTTTGGCTTGTCAGAATGTTAAAGAAGAGCACCAGTTACCGTAACGGATACTTCCTTCATTACAATTACCATAGTGGAAATGGTAAAATATATCCTTGGACTTCGTTGTGGGATTACCAAAGACATCTCGAGGTATTAATGCAATTTTGGTTATTGTTGATCACTTGACCAAATCTACTCATTTCCTTGCTATACAAGATACTTTTTCCCTATATCAACATTCTCGAATTTATCATAAAGAGATAGTTAGGTTACACAGAGTTTCCCTCTCCATTGTATTTGATCGTGATCCCAGGTTCATTTCTAACTTTTGGAAAGGCCTTCAGAAGTCGTTGGGAACTAAATTAAATTTTAGTACAACATTTCATCCGCAATAAGATGGGTAGTAAGAACAAACAATTCAGACCTTGGAGGATGTGCTACATGCTTATTTGATGGATTCTTAGGGAAGTTGGGACCAACAAATTTTATTGGTTGAGTTTTCTTTTAATAAAAATTTTCATTCCAGTATATAGATGGCTCCGTTTGAGGAATTATACGGTAAACGGTGTCGAACTCCAGCTTTTTCGGATGAAGTAGGGGAATGGAAGCTGATGGGAACTGAATTGGTAGATGAGATGGCAGAAAAAGTTCAGTTGATTCAGAAGCAGATGAGAACTGCTCAGATTTGGCAGAAACGTTACGCTGATAACTGGAGGAATGGACTTTCTTTTGAGGTAGGTGATCATGTTTTTCTCAAAGTTTCTCCATCGAAAAGTGTGATGCGTTTTGGGAAAAAAGGTAATCTGAGTCTGAGGTTCATTATACCATATGAAATTCTATAGAGAGTTGGATCGGTTGCATACCGAGTGGATTTACCACTGAGTTTATCTCAGGTACATAATTTTTGTTCATGTTTCAATGTTAAGGAAGTACATGCCAGATCCATCTCATGTTTTGAGTCCAGAGGTAGTTCAGTTGGAATAGAATCTGTCTTATGAAGAACAACTAGTCTATATTCTTGACCATAGGGAGAAAGTGTTGCATAATAAGGTGATTTATCAAGTAAAGGTCTTATGGAAAATCCATATAGCTGAAGAGGCAACATGGGAATCTAAAAATTCAATGAGGGATGAATACCCCCACTTATTCGATAAGTAAATAAATTGTGGGGATGAAATTTATTAAAGGAGAAGGTTGTAACATCCCAAGTATGTAAAGAATAATATATTTTCCTATCTATGTCTATTTATGAATTATATAGTGTTTTAGAGGCTTAAACTGAGAATAAATCCAATCTTAGGCATAGAATACTCTAATATTTTTAAAAGATTGTTTTACATCCTTTTGATGGAAAACCATTTGTTAAATCTAAATTTTGACAATTTTATAATCTCTATATTCCAAAATAAACTTATTATTTATATTTTAAACATTGAAATTTACTTTGGATGATTTTTTGGTATTTTTCTGACAATGATCATTTTTAATGAATAGTTAAAAATACTGCATTTTACTTCAAAACTAATTTTCAACTGATTTAATTATATGGTTAGATTATCTTTTAAAATGGTTTTAAAGAGTAATTAGAATATTTTTTTAAAATTTAATCTACTGGAGGTAATTATAATTAATTTCACATCGAAATTGGACATAAACAATTGTCAATGTTTTAATAGGTATTGTTTCTTAAAAACACGCTATTTGTTTTGAAAACTGGAATGATTTTTAAACTAATTACTGAAATTTCTATGTTTGGAATTTGGTAAAATGGATTGCATATTTGGAATCATAAGTTCCAAATTATGTAATTTAGAGTGTTTTGTTTTTGGACATTATGAATAGTAATGATGGCAATTATCTTTAATTGTCATGATTAATTAGTAATCAGGTAGTTAAGGGTAATAAAATAATATCATAATAATATAAAATGACCAAAAATTGTGTCCAAATACTTTTTTTGAGTCATGGCCGAAAATTGGATGCCTCGTTCCTACTTTTTGACCCCATGGAATCACTTTAGTGTGATAGTGACCTTTTATTATATTATTTTTAAACAAATGAAAATTTAACCAAAGTATGTTTCACCTAAGTAATACCATTTTAGTTTTGTTTATATAAATGATCTCTTAGAATATAAATATTTTTTGGAAATCTAAATAGATTTCCTACATCATGGTATTTTTTTATAAATTTTAGACATTAAATAAATAAATTTATTAATGACACTATGATGATGCAAGGATTACCTCATTAATGAACAATTTAAATAAATTGAAAAGATGAGGTAAAATATATGACAAACACATGTCTAAAACCTATTGGATGGGTGGATTTAGAAACCATATCACCTTATCCTCTAAATATATCATTGTGGGACCTTAAAATCTGAAAACCATTTTATAATAAAGTAACATTTCATGACTTTCCAAAACTAACCCTCCTCCCTCTTATAAAGGCCCCCACCTCTACCCCCTTACCCACACCTCTCAAGACATTGGCTCGTCCAACCACTGATCATATTATCTCTCCACATACCTCCCTTAATCCTAGAATCCATACCTTAGGCATTAAGCTCTTCAAGAAACTCTTTTGGTTCAAACCATGGGGAGATACCCGATTTAAAGGTAATGTCTTCTCTTATGTTATTTTGTTTAATTTTTCATATCCAACCCCCAAAACTCTTTTTATTCCATTCATATTATAAAAAACCATTATCTTCAATATACTAGGATGTTTTCATGAAAATTATTTGAGCTGCACTTACACACACCTCCATCTAATGGGTGAAGTACTTATTATTTTTTTGGACGGTGAAGTACTGCCTCACGAAACGATGAGTGTTCAATTATCTCCTATCGCTGCTCATGGTGTCCATTAAGATGTAACTGTATTTATATATGATATATATTATGTTTATGTTTTCCTTATTCTTTTTTATTTCCATTTATGGTATACCTTTATAGTTTCCATAATGGATAAAAGCGATAATTTCATTTTAGGAAGTGCGAACTACCACCCCCTCAAAGTGATTTGAATCATTAATGCCATATGTGGGATGTATAAATGATGGAGTTAATGATAATATATATGATATTATACTGGAATTATAATATAGCTTTATATCATTATGACTTCATTCCATTAAATACAAAATATAAATGAAAGTAGCGTTCACGCGTACACACGACTTACCGTCTCCATGAACGGTGCATTTCATTTCTAACCTCTAAATGTGGTGTAATATTATAAATGCATGTATATACTAGATATATATGATATATATGATATCTACATCATGAATATAATTCTATATATAATAGATATTTTACCACATCAACAACTTGTAATTATAATAGGTTTATTTTTGACTCAAGTACCAAAGATCGACAAAACGACCGTTGTTAACTAAAATGATTACATAATGTTCATAACCTGGTAATAAGTGATATAAAATTAATAATGAACTTGAAAATAGTTCTTAATAATGTATATATTAACTCTAGTTTATTATTTAGGATATTAAAGAACGATCAAGTCAAGTCGGACACGGGGTAAGGGACTTCTTCTCAATCTCCTTTCATTGTGGCATATATTGTTTTATACACAACATTATTTTATATGGTGTATAAACCCCTTTGAGTTTTAATTTTATTAAAAAGGAATCTTTTCTCGACGAAGTGTTTTACTAAATGACAAAAAGTGTGTTTCTTTTAAATGTACGTGGTGACAACCACCTTTCCACCACCGCGGGTATTATTTGATCTTTGGTTTTCTTAACAAGCCATAATGTTTTAAAAGAAAATAAATACCATATAATCTTTTAAGTATTTTTATATTTTAAATGGTTTTGATAACGGATTTTATTATGTCAATATATTTAAATGATATATTGTGATTGAAATGTAGAAGTGTTATCATTCCTTTATATTGGGTTTATGTATTATGATGTTATTGTACTTAGACCTTTAATGGGTGGTTACGTGATAAACCAAATGACGAGTGGTGCCATGAAAACCAGGATGGGTGGTTACATTATAACCTACAATTCATTGGGTATGGAAGTCAGTCGTATGGCTATTCCATTTAGTGATATGTGTGGAAGTTGACCATATGGTTATTCCATTTATGTATGATTATGTCCCAAGTCACCATTATGTGTTATATGTTCTTTATATGGGTTTTATGTTAATCATTTGGTTACAAAAGGGTAAGAAAATATCTTTTATTCAGTGAAGAGTATTTACTACTATATAAAGGTGAAAAGTATTACTTATGATAAAGTATTCATGGTTTACTTGTCGTTTTGAAAAACTAATAGTTTTTTTCTTTGTTTATCCCTTAATGAGCTTTTTATGCTCATCCCAAGTTTTTTAAATGTTTTTCATAGGACATAAAGTGGAATAAAGTCAAAGATGGGATCATTTAAAAGACTTTCTATCTAAAACATGGAACTATACATGACTCTTTCAAAGAGTTTTTTATTTTTTTTTTGAAAAAAATGGAAACTGGGTAGAAGTGTCTACTTTGTATCTTTTGAGATATAATAGTTATGGACAAATTCATTAAAACTCTAAACCTGAAAATATCCTTAATGTGAATTATTCATTTCATTCAAGATTAAGTAATGTTTTAAGTCTGGGTCCTTATAATACCTACCTTTAAAATTATAGATAATGAATCTCTTTATTCCCATTATAATATATGTTTCATTAAAGTAATTACTTCACATGGATTCTTATTAAAATGTTTTAATGTGGTATAGGACACTTTATAATGTTTAGTGATTATTTTCCTCAAAAATGTTTTTAATGATACATAAATGGTATTTTAATTCATCAATTGCAATAACCATTTCAATTATATATCATCTTATGATGAATGACTAATAAATCAATATCATTTATTCAATAAGTATATATTATAATAGGGGACATAGTTTCTTAATGAAATTGATTATTCGATATATGTTGAATGATATGGACTAGAAAATATGGACGGGGGGAAATTATAGATATCCCATAAATACATAGATAGTATAATGAGATGAATTAGATAGAAAAATCATAAGAACATAATCTTTCATGAGAATATATGTCAATGTTATAATGGTACATTTTTTGATACATAAATTCCAATATTAAAATTATTCAATTATATTAGATATAATTTGTAACAATGAGATTCAATTCTAACATCCTTATGGATTCTTTTCATTCAAACTTCATTGATTAAATGAAATGATTTTAATTTCATACCATTAAACACAATTTATTCCTTATCTAGATATTTTGATGGCTTTTGTTATCAGCTATTTTCATTTCTATATTGATTTATCCTCATCGATTGATTATTTTTCATTATTTATATACCATTACTGAGAATTTGGGATCACCCTTATTGTGTTTCTTTTCCCTAAGTTATACAGAATGAATATTTGAATAAGAATTAAAAGACGTAGTTTATTATTATTTATTATATATAATGTTTTCATTTTTCAATTTAACAATTTATTATGGGAAACATGTATTTAATATGGATTTCCATGACCAATATACTAATTAGACCATTGGGATTTGATTACTTTTAATTACGCTAATGTAATAAAACATTGATACATCTCTAGGCTTTTGGGGTTGTGGTGTTAAAATCTGAATCTGAGGAACTTTATTATCAACATTGGGAACTTGATTTAGGAAAACCATGATTAGGGAAAATATCCCTATTATATAATTTGAGGATAATAATCTAAGTACACAAATGAATATTTTTATGATTAAATTATTTAGGTGTTCTTATAAATATATCCATCTTTAGATACTAAAAATGGACATGGTTCTAGGACAGATATACCTAGGAGTGAAAAATCTGACAAGGTGTGGAATTCCTGACTCGACGCTACCTGGTACATGACAACATGCCATACTGCACTCCAGGTTTGACATTCTCAAACAATATTTTTAGGAAAAATCAATGTTTTGTTAAAAAAATTATTATCTATTTTTACAATGAATTACCATGGTAGAAACTAAGGTGTTTTAGATTGATGATGATGTTTCTTGATTTATAAGTCCTATAAATTATAGTATGGATGAACACTAGAAAAAGGAAGGACATGTATGGAAGTATATAGATGTAGTATTTATGCATTAGGGTTTTATTAAAAACTAAAGTATATTTAATGATTTATTATCATGGATTTATATCATATTTAGTTTTGAAATTATATTAATATGGTTTTAGAAAAGGACAACCAATATGTCATGTGCCAACCAATCAAATCCAACAGGGCAATGAGTCTTGAACCCAAGACTGAATGGAGATATGTGTTTCAAACCAACCACTGACCTATGCATTGTCCGAGTTAATATTTATTTATATTTAGTTAAAAAAATTTATGAATACATATTAATGATGAAATTTAAGTGTTACTCCTTATGTTTATATATTAATACATTAACATAAGGTCACTTGAGAATATTTAGCCACAAAGGGAAATTATTTATGGATTTTTTGATCCATTAAGAGTTTATTTTAGTGCTCCCATTATATCAATTTATATTTGTAAATTCATTTCATTGAATAATGAGATGTATTTGAATTTGATTAATGTACAACTAGAATATATAATTATTCCCTGGAAATTGAAATATATCTTGTAATGATATCTCCTTATATTATTTTTAATAAAATAATTTCTCTACATTAGGAAAATGATCAAAAAATGTTGTCCTAAAATATTATTTTTTTTGTTAAACCGATGGTATT
Organism: Viscum album; assembly: GCA_963277665.1. NCBI lineage: Eukaryota > Viridiplantae > Streptophyta > Magnoliopsida > Santalales > Viscaceae > Viscum > Viscum album. The sequence continues at coordinate 1,883,327,844 of OY728161.1, forward strand.
CTAAATTTTCATAGATTTATGGATTTGAGGAACATAAAATTTCAATAATAATTTTATTTTATATGATTGATGATCATAATCCCTCCCTATAAATATTTATTATATCCCCCTTGTACACATCTCTACTTTCCACTAATGTTCCCCGACGTAGAAACCTAGTTATATGTTCGTACATTTGGAAATTGTACAATCAATTATCTCTTCTATATAGTATGTTTCATGAACCCTTGTCAGGTGTACCATTTCATCAAATAAAAACAATCAAAAAAATTTGTTTCCATGATAATGTTTATATTGTGAGGATGCAATTTAATTATGGCAGGGTGAATGTAATGTGCTGAGAATCTAATGTAGGAACATTGTATTCGATATCATGTATGAAACACAACACCAAGAACATAAGGTACTATAATATCTCAATTATTTATGATATATTTAATATTTTGAATAACTTGAATATAATTTATATCTTGTAATTCACCCAATAATGATTTATCATACATACAATGCAACAATGATTTTCATTGATGTCTTGCATTACACATAAGACCTTGTTTTACCGAATAATAATACTATATTTAATATAATAAGTTGTAAAATACAAGTTAAATTTGAATTTTTTTAATATTTTTAACTGAATTTTGTAAGTATATAGTTTAAAAAAATATAAAATAAATTCATTGGTAACTAATTACCACGAAATGATTATATAAACTAATTAAATATAAATGATTTTTTTTACAAATGTATTATTATGCTCACAAAGTAATTTTATTTTAATATATTAATTTAATTTAAATTATTGAGTGATATTAATGTAATATAAATATTATATATTCTACAAAATATTTTTGATATCTATCAAATAGACTCTATAGATATAGTATATGAATAATCCCAATATTATGCATAAAATAATATATTTTTGTTATTGTACTTTTAACACCTTTTAATGGAGATAATATTTGAAATCCTTTTTATGGTGCTTTGATAATTCTTATAAGTAAACATAAACATAATATTTCAAATTGAAACTTAAAAATTATGTTAGGGTGAATTTTTTGTATTGTTATGTTATGTTTCATTTTATAATGCATAATGAAAAATATTGAATATTAATTCAAAACTCCGTTTTCGTATAATTTATATACAAGATTATATAATATTTTGGTCATGACCTGCCTACACCAAGAAGATGGAAGGGATAACAGAATTGCCAGACCCATCCTTCCTCAAGTTGAAGGAGAGAAAATGACCCCTGAAACCCACCTTCAATAGGTCCTAGAGTGGTGACTAGCACCAAGGGTATAAAATCACACACAAGATGGAAGGCACTACACTTTTCATTTAATAGGATTGGGAGATAAGATGGTAAATCCCAACAAAACCAGAACTGGAGGTAAATGTAAATCCGAAAGAAAACTATTCCCATATTCATGTCCAAAAGTATACACTACAAAATTATAAGAAAACCTCAATGGAAAGTACCGAAGAAAGGAAAAGCAGCAACAATAATTCTCCCAATGTCCAAAGTAGTACGGTCCTTCATGTTCCCCAAAGTCCTCCAAGAAACCTGAAAGTAGTTTTATATATGTAGGGTGAGTACATAGGTATACTCGGTAGGGAAAACCAAAATCCCTCATGCACAAGTGGGGAGACATTCTAATGCCTATGAGAAAACAAGATAACCAGAGCACCATGTAAGGAAACTATCCACCCAAACCTCTCCAAGGCACACTTCCCAAATAACACAAGTAAAGTAATGTAATAGTATTATCACATCGATATTTGGGTACCCCGAAAGATTTTCCAACTATTTATTGAAGACATCCTATGCATCAAACCTCTCCTGCAATTCTCACTACAGTCTTAATTCCACACCTCTCATGCACACACATGGCCCATCACGACCGCACATCCCGCCCGCAAACACCTAGGATATCACTACCACACATCCCACCTGAAACACTTAGGATATCACTACCACCCATCCCGCCCAGAGATACATGGCCACACCAACCAAACGTAACCACTTCTACACACACCTTGGGTCCGAACAACTACTACCGCGCACGAAGGCACCTAAGCCTCATCCCGAAGGCACTTGGGAAGCCACCTACCCACACAAACCTGGGGCAACCACCACCACATACTCTGACCGAAGAATATAGGCCTATAATGGACCTCAGGCCATCACAGCCTCCTCTAAGAGTCTTAGGAGACTCGTGAAAGGGAGAAAAAAATAAGCTAACAACCAGCCACTCATAGGACTGTGGGGAAAACCACCATCCCCCATGAAATGAGGGTATTAGACACAAAGCGCTAATCTTGGATGGGGCACAAATATAACACATAAGAACTATATTATTCATATTGGTAAAAAAGCACTCATCACAACCTAGAGGTTCCTAACCCAACACAACCACAAACACCCTTGTTACTATTCATTCATAAGATACAACACAACCATGTCCCAACTCATTCCTAGAAAACAATTCTCCCTTGAACCCATTCTCGTTTTCATATTCAAGTGATTCCATTTTAATTAATTATTTACTACTGGGAAATTAACAGGCATATCCACAATCCAGGGAAGGAAAAATAGCCAAGCATCAATTTAAGCATTCACACCTGGTTCTCTTTTAAAGTCACAATTACAAAAGGGATCTGTGAGATCCCTCAATGTGCTAGAACCAAACAAAGCCCTAACATATCAGCACAGGATAAACATCCAACAACTAAACCACAAAAGGGGATCCCATCCTCTTCCATGTCACTTCATATGCATCAACCGTAAACATCACATGAACAGAGCAGGAGAGTTTTTAAATTTGAATATGCCACTCATTTAGTTCCGTCTTTCCATTTGGTTAATCGGGGTGATCACACAAGGATTGTTATTCATTGGGAATCCATTTAATCAACCAAGTTTACATGATTTACCAGTTCCCATGTTACATCCATTCAATCATATATTTAACCAAAAAAATAGAGGATCATTAGTGCGTAAGAAAAGACCACCAACGGCCCTGAATTTTAGTGGACATAGGCCCATACAATCCACAAAATATAAAGAGGGCTAAAAGAGTACACTAGAAACATCAAACACAACCTTTCATCCTTTAACTATTCATTTATTATCTTTAGTAAGGTCTGGTTTCATCCATCCCTATAGTAAAAATTTTCATACCCACCTCGTATGATACATAGCAAAGAGAGACTATGGCAAAACCCTACCTGGATAATCAACGATCGAAGTTTCTCTCCACGTGCTAAGAACTATGATGTGTGAATTGAAGGGAAAGAACACCAAGGACTCCAATGATGAGCAGGAAAGGCTACAGCATAAGAGCACCACTCGCCTTGGGAAGGGGAATCCAGAGGCACCAGAGGGGAGAACTAACCCATCCAAGAAGAATAAGAAAATAATTCTAGTGTGATATAAATAGGAAAGATCATGAGGTTAGGAGATAATATTTTTTAATGGATTTAAATGCAGAACGTGGTTTCACCATGTGGTTGGGTGGTTACACATGATGAGATTAATTGTTATGTAATTTCTCATTATGGAGGCGGCCGTAAAATTTGTGGGTTAAAATATTTTATTTAAATAGTGGAAACGGGTAACACATACACATAATATAGGTCATTGAGTGTCTCCCCACTCTTAAGGGACTTTAGATATCATTTATGGGAATTAAAAATTGTATTGAACCACTTTAAAAGGTTTAAAATACATAAATGTGGCATTAACCGGAAAACTAGGGAAGAAAAACCAAAAAGACACCCCCCCCCTGTGACACCGATCAGTGACACACTGAGTAGTGTCACACTGATTGGTGTCACCGATGGTTGACACTGCGATGACATTCTGCCATAGAGACGCCACCCTTAGTATCCAGATTAGATGGGTCTAGGGCGGTCCAAACACCCAGAATTTGGTAAAGGGATGGACCAGGAGGGTATTGGAAATTATATTAGATAGCTATCAAACTATTATCCTCCTCGAGTATCGAAGCTGGGCCCAAAGAGAAGAGAGGGGTATGAACAACCACCGTGAAATATACCTTTCGAGTACAAACTACCCCAAATATAAATACCAAAGCCATAGATCACATTGACTTAACACAAGGATAGATGAGTTCATTACCCCATGTCATGAAACTTTCCATATTGGGAAGAACTGACTCGCCCACACGGGATTAATCACATCCACCATATGGCGTCTTGATTAGGGATTAGGTCCTCCCTTCCCCAAATATCAGGTCTTTTTCATAAACATTCACTAGGTAAGGAAAAAAAACATCACATATATGAATAAGGTCCAAATTACATCACAAAAAAGTACACAACATAACTGAACAAGACTCAAAACATCTCTAGGTACTGTGCGCGCATCTGTGCCTCCCGTTCCCATGTACTCTCTTTGAGGCCACTCTGCCTCCACAACACATGAACCAAAGGGATGGTTCATCCACGAAGCACATTATTCTTTTGATCTTAAATCCTCACCTGTCGCTTTGCAACTATTGCATCGTACCCTATATCCAACTCTCCCCAGTCAATGACATGGGAGTCATCATGCATATATCGACGAAGATGGGAGACATGGAAAATGTCATGGATCCTCTCCAACTGAGGTGGAAATGCCAGCAGATATTCCCCCTCTCCGATTTTCCCCCACACTTCGAAAGGCCTGAGACACCTAGGGGAGAGCTATCTCCCCTTTCTGAATCATCACTACCCACGTCTAGGGGAAACCATCAAGAACACATGATATCCAACCTCAAACTCCAAGGACTTCCTCCAATGATCAGTATACGAATTTTTCCGGTCTTGGGAAGCATTTATCCTCTCATGCACAAGCTAAACCTTCTCTGTTGTGCTCTTCACAACCTCTCGGCCAAGAAAACCTACCTCTCCAACCTCAGTATAGCACACGGGTGAATATCACCGCCTCTCGTACAAGGGTTCAAACTGTGCCATACCGATATTAGAGTGATAAATATTATTATAGGAAAACACTACTGAAGTAAAATTTCATTCCCATGATCCCACAAAGTCCTAAACACAATCCCGTAGCATATCCTCCATGGTTTTGATGTGTCGCTCTGTTTTCTCATCTATTTGGGGGTGGAAAGCTGAGCTAAGGCTTAGTTGGGTGCCAAAAGAATCTTTCAATACTCTCCAAACTCATGAGGTAAACCACACATCCCTATCCAGGACTATGGACCATGGATCTCCATGAAACTTCACCACCTCATCCATGTATCTCGATGCTAAGGCATCCACTGCACTCAACTCATTGATCACGAGGAAGTGAGATGATTTCGTCAATCTCTCTACCACTACCCTGATAGCATCACAACCTCCATGAACCTTGGGTAATCCTATAAAGAAATCCATCAAGATGTCATCCCAATTCTACTCAAGGACATCTAAATTTTGATACAAATCTCCTAGGACGTAGTGTTCAGCCTTCACCTGCTGACACACCAGGAACCTTGCCACAAACTCCGCCACTGCCCATTTAACCATGGGCCCCCAAAACTATTCCCTCAGGCCTCTATACATATTCGAAACTCCAAGGTGTAACTCTATGAGTGAGTTATGGAACCCAAGAAGAACTCCCTTGAACATCATCTCTAGGAAAAACAACTTCCCCCGGAAAAGCATCTGATTCTAACTATCCACTGACCACCCTTCCAGAGCATTGCCTTGGTTATCCCGATCACACATCACTTCATTCTCTATGTCTCCCCACTGAGACTCCTCCACCTGTCACAACAGAGAGGACTACACTATCATCTTAAACAGACAACCTCTACCACTATCCACCCTTTCATCTATGATTAGGGAAGCCAACTCCTTTATGGCCTTCCATGAATCCACCAATTCAAAAACATCTTCCCTCTGTGACTTCCTACTCAAGTAATTGGCCACAATGTTCCCCTTAACTTCAGTGTAAGAGATCGAAAAGTTGTAGTACTGATGAAACTCCAAACACCTTTGTTGTCACGTGTTTAGGTCCCTATGTGTAAATATATTCCTCAAACTCTTGTGATACGCGAATTCCACAAAGTGCTCCCCGATGAGGTAATTCCACCACAACATCAACACGAACACTACCACTACAAGCTCTAGGTCATGGGTGGCATTGTTAAACTCATGAAGATGTAACTATCTAGAACCATAAGATATTACTTCCCACTGCTACATCAGAACACACCCCAATCCAAGTCCAAAACCCTCACAAAATACCTCATACATCAACCATTCTACTGGTAACCACAACACTAGAGCACTAACCAACTTCCCCTTTAGATAACAACAGGCTTCCTGGAACTGCTCACTCCACATGAAAGGCCTGGTCCTTTCTAGACAAAGATTTCAAGGTAGATGTAACTCAATGAAGTCAGGTACAATCCCCCGATAATAGCCTTCCAAACCCAAAAAACAAAAAACCTCCATCACATTCTTGGGTGCTTCCCAAGAAACAACCGCTTCAACCTTTGATGGGTCAACCACTACCCCTTTCTGAGACACCAAATGTCCAAGGAAATGCACTTTTTGTGTCATGAACTTATACTTGGACAATCTCTTATAGGTTTAGTGGTGTCGAAGGATTTCCATGTCCATACTAAGGTGATTAGTATGCTTCTCCTCTGATTCTGAGTAGATCAAAATGTCATCGGTGAACATAATGACAAACCGGTCCAGAACCTCATGGAAAACAGAGTTAATGAGCCCCATGAACACAGTTTGTGTGTTCATAACACCGAACGGCATGAATAAGAACTCAAAGTTCCCATACCTATACCTAAAAGTATTATTTGGAATATCATTGTCCTCCACCATTAACTGGAGATACCCAGAACACAGATCTATCTTATAGAACCAACCAGCTCCCCTCACATTGTCAACGAGATCATATATCATTAGGAGAGGGTAATAGCTCTTTTCCGTTACTTGATTTAGTCTCTGGTAGTCTATGAATAGCCTGAGACCACCATCTTCCATCTTCAAGAACAAGATCGGAGCATCCCGTGGTGACACACTAGGTCAGAAAACCCCCTTCTTCATCAATTTGTCAATATGAATCTCCCGCAACTCAGAAGGAGACATCCAATAAGGATCCATCAAAATCAGACGGGCACCGGGTTACAAGTTTATCCTGAACCCAACATCACGTTGAGGGGGGTAGAGTCACCACTTCTTTAGGGAAGATGTCCATGAAGACACAAATGATCTTCAGGACTTCCACCAACTTTGTATCTGCTGACTCCACTGATAGCTCAGCTAATAAAAAAACGAGGGGCTCCACTCAATGGAAGCCTTCCTAGAAACCCCACTCACCAGTGGAATTCACACGCTGGACATCCTCATCAGAGAATATGAATCTTATTTATAAATTATTGATAACAACATGTAAAAAAATATTCAATAGATGATTAGGATGACATCATATGGTTGTATCTGCAATAGTAGAAGATCCCTGATAGGCTGATGTGGCACTATCATCAGTCTACACCCTTGGAAAACATAAAAAAAGTGGGTCTGAACTCACATTGGTGTACTCCGCACCAGGGGCATAGGAAGCCTCTCAAAATCTAAACCTAGATCAAGGGCCGTATCGGGTGTAAAAAAGTAGTGTGAATCTCTTGTATCAAACAAGGCATATGAATGAGTATTAAACAAGATGATCGTACCTTGAACCACTTCTGGCCCTGCCGGAATGGCTGCCTCTACGTTGTGTAACTGCCCACACCCAGCACCTCTACCCTTCAGATGATGGAAACATCCCCGACCATGCCCTGTTTGCGATCCCAGAGGAGTGCGCTGAGGCCGGCCTCCTCCTGTAACATCTACTCTCTATGGAGAGGGGATCACAGTTCCTGCTGCTGCTACTACTGTTAGGGCCTAGCTGGTAGCTGTTTCTACTGAGGTGGGCACTGAAATTTCCCACCACCACTATACTATACTCGGTCCAGGAACTGATTCTGAAGGAGCCCACTACTGCTAAAGACGAATCACCTCATTCCTGGACCCGCATGGAAAGGGCGAGGACCATGAGATCAAAACTGGAAGTGTTGTTGCCTGCTCCCCACTAGTCAGAACATTGAAGGCCCTATTGGTGGAGGCCTAATACTAACATCCTTCCCCATTGATGATCCCAACTAGATTCCCTCTGATGGAATACCTCCCTGCATGGATATTCCGTCCACCACTTCAACCTTCTTTTGGACCTCCCAGTACTTCGGTTGGGTGAAGGGGGTAACAAAATATTGAAGAGAAAGTCAGAGTGCCTCCTCTAAAAATCTCCCCTGAGACTCATCATTCCGAAAAAGGCCCGGAGGAAAACGAATGAGATCTTTGAACTAGATCCCCAACACCCTCACTGACTTGATTCTCTATGGAGGGAGAGCAGATCCTACCTCTTGTCATCCTTCATCGTAGAAGAGAGGAATTTCACCCAGAACTCCTTATCGAACTCGTTCCATGCAACCTTAGCCTCCCTCTTCTCCCCAAGGTATAGAGTCTACCATTAACGTGCCACTCCCCACATCGGGCTTACAGCCAGAGAAACCTAGTACACCATCGGAGCCCGGATCAAGCTGAAAGCTATCACTAGCTCATCAAGCTATCTCTCTGTCTCTATGTCTGAGACGTTTTCCTCATACTTCCAAAGGTCCTATCGCTGAAAGGCACGAAGTGACCATTTCTATTGTTCATCATCCTCCACTCAATCAGGCCTCTTCCAATCAGCCAAAACAACCTTCTGGTCTTCGATCGCCTTCAATACTCGTGGTCGTCATTCAAGAGCCATAGGTGCAAGGTAAACAAGGAATGCCTAAGCCTGAGTGGTATAAAAGATTACTTTTAAATTATCTTTGACATCTTATTCATTTTAAATTCCCAAAATACCCAAGAAACATAAGAAAACAAATCATTATGATGCATGCACCTTTCCTAGGGTCTCTACCCTGCAATCAGTGTAGCCTCACTTGGTCGTTCGGTTCTACTAGAGTCCTTGCATCAGATCACAGGGGGCTAAATTCTCATGTCCTTACTGATCTTCACTGACCTATTTCATGAACTGAGAATGCCTAACACAGTTTCCCTATCATCCCATGTAATCATCACTATGCCAAACTCCAGACTCCATCCTATTTCTCGACCTCCTCTAATACCATTATGTCACGACACGCCTTCACCAAGTTTATGGAAGGGACACCAGAATTCCCGGACCCTTCCCTCCCAAAGTTGAAGGAGAGATAATTACCCATCAAACCTTCCATCAATAGGTCCCTAAGTGGTGAATAGCACCTAGTGTATAGAATCACCCACAAGATAGAAGGAATTACCCTTTTCATTTAGTAGGATCAGGAGAAAAGATGGTAAATCCCAACAACACCATAACTGGAGGTAAAATTAAATCCAAAATAAAACCATTCCCATATGCCTGTCCAAAATTAAATTCTACAAAAGTATAAAAAAATACCAAAGGAAAGTACCAATGAACTGAAAAGTAGCAATGGAATCTGTCCCAACATCTAAACTAGTATGGTCTTGCATGATTCCCAATTTCCTCCTTGAAACATGAAACCTGTTTTATATACATTGTGTGAGTATATAGGTAAACTCAGTAGGAAAAACCACAATACCTCGTGAAAAAGTGGGGAGACATTCAAATGTCCGTGAGAAAAGGATATAACCAGATCACTTAGCAAGGAAACTATCCACACCAACCTCACCATGGCACACTCCCCAAATAATGCAAGTCCAGTAATGTAATAGTATTAGAACAGTGATTTTTGGGTACCCCACATCACTTTCCCACTGGTTATTGAAGACATCATGCACATCGGACCTCTCCCACTATTCTCACTATAGTCCCACTAACACACCCTGTCCACAGACACCTGGGCTATCACAACCGCACATCCCACCCACAAACACCTGGGATATCACTACCGCACATCCATCCCGCAAACACTTATGTTATCACAACCACACATCCCATCCGTAGACACCTAGGCCACAACAGCCAAACAGAACCACGCCCACACACACCTGGGTCCGAACAACTACGACCACACCCAAAGACACCTAGGTCTCATCCAATAGGTTCTTCGGAAACCACCTGCACGCACACACCTGGGACAACCACCACCATGTACCATGCCCAATGAATCTAGGGATGTAATGTAACTCAGGACATCACAGCCTGCCCGAAGAGTCAAGGGATACTCGGGAAAGGGAGCCAAAAGGGAGCTAATAACCATCCACTAATAGGAGTGTTGGGAAAAACACCCTCCCCCATGAAATGGGGGTGTTTCGCACGAAGTTTTCAACTTGGGTGGGGTGCGAATGTAAAACATATGAACTAAATTATACATATTTGTAAATATGAACTCATCCCAAACTAGGGGTTTCATAACCAGCTAAACCACAAACATCGTCATTACTATTCATTCATAAGATGCAGCACAACCATGTCGCAAGTCATTCCCAGAAAACAGTTCCCCATTGAACACATTCTTATTTTCATATTCTACTGATTCCATTTTAATTAATTCTTCACTATTGGGAAATTAAGAGGCATAGACCCATTCCATGGAAGGAAAAATAGCCTAGAAACAATTTAAGTATTCATGCATAGTTCTCTTGTAATGTTACAACAACAAAAGGGATCTGTGAGATCCCTCGAAGTAATAGAACCAAAAAAGCCCCCACATATGGGCACAAGATCATTAGACAACAACTAAACCAAAATTGGGGATCCCATCCCCATCCATGTAACTTCACAAGCATCAACCGTAAACATCACCAGAACAGAGCATGGGTATTTTAAATTTAAATATTCCATTAATTTAGTTCCGTCTTTCCATTTGGTTAATTGCGGTGATCACACAAGGATTATTATTTATTGGGAATATATTTAATCAACTATTTTTATGTTATTTACTAGTTTCCATGTTATATCCATTCAATCATATAATTAACCAAAAAACAGAGGATCATTAGTGCGTAATAAAAGAACACCAACAGCCACGATTTTCAGTGGACATAAGACCATACAATACACAACATATAAAGAGGGGTAAAATAGTACACTAGAAACATAAAACACACCCCTTCATCCCTTAAAAGTCTTTTTAATATCTTTATTATGATCTAGTTTCATCCATCCCCATAATAAACTTTGTTATTCCCACCCCACATGATACACAGTTAAGAGAGACAAAGGAAAAACCCTACATGGATGATCAATGATTGAAGTTTCTCTCCATGAACCGAGAACTGTGATGTGTGACTTAAAGTGGAGGAACTCTAAGGACTCCTAGAATGAGTAGGAAAGGCTACCGCATAGGAACACTACTCACCTTGGGAAGGGGACTCCAAGTGCACCAATGGGGAGAGAAAACCCAACTAGAAAAAGAAGAAAATATTTCTAGTGCGATATAAAGAGGAAAGATCCTGGAGTTACGAGATAAAAATTTTGAATTAAATTAAATGAAAATACAGATCGGTGACTCACCGATCATTGACTCATGGATGGTTCACACTGAGATGAACTCCTACCCCCAAGACACCACCCTTAAGATCTGGACCTGATGGGTCTATGGCAAGCCAAACATCATAAATTTGGCAAATGGATGGACCATGACGATCTAGGCCATTACAATTTTAAATTGTTTTTGAATTTTAATTAGATAAATTTTTATCAATTAATGAAATTTAGGTCATTGGAATCAATTTCACTTTCAAATTTCATATAGAAATATTGCATGCTTTTGAATGTTTTTATAATAAAAACCTACATTGTCATCTCGTATGTGGTATTAAATTTAAATTAAATTAATCCACTTATGAGTTATTAATTTTTGAAATATTTATTTAGTAATTTGAATCCAAATAATTTATAATGAATAATAAGGCAATCTATGGTTTGGAGAAAAAATATTATTGAATGTAATTAAAGTTAATTGAAACGATTAAGGTTAAATCAAGCTTACCAGGGGACTAAATCTTAAACTTAATAGACCAAATAACCTATAAACTCTTTGAAAATACCTTTTATGTACATATTTACACCTTATACTCGATTTAATATAATTAATACCAGTATTTGAACCAATTTCAATGGAAAAATGTTGGTGTAATTCTATTTTCCAAAATTTACAAGAGCGCCACTCCTCCTACACTATAAAAAGGCCTCATATCCTCACACCTCTGAAGATAATTTTTCTCAACAATGATCTGAAAAAATAATCCAAACAATCCCTACCCTCAATCTAGTTACCTTTTATTTTGAGGAAATCAATCCAAGGAAGCTGGTTGGTGCAATCCAAAACGAGTTGCAGAAAGAAGAGGTAACATCCTTACTTAAGCTTTTTGGTTTTATTCCCATTATCCACCCCATAAAATCTTATTATTCCATGATTATAAAAAAACATTATAAAGAATATTATATTATGTTTTTATAATATGTTTTTACCTACACTCACACAGAATTCCATCTAATGGATACGTATAATATTATTTATGTTTACGATGAACTACCGCCTCGTGAAATGATGATTGTTTTTTTCCATTACTGCAATTAATGGTGTCCATTCTTATATAAAATATGTTTTTATATATTATATATGTTATTTATTATATATATATATATATTCTTATTTAATTCTATTATAACAAATACCCTTATACATTCTATTTTTTTAAATATGATTACACCGTTTGTGGAAGTTGGGACAATCGCATCCTCAAAGCAATGTGATTCATTCACACTATAAATGGTACATATAAATGATGGGTTTAATTAAACATATGAAACATAAATTAAATATATATTATATTAATGAAATAATTAAATTTCTATAAATATAATATATCATTTTCTTTATAACCATTTGACACACTAAAAAGTGGCAACGTTTGTCATGAACATGTGGACTACAGCCTTCTCATCATGATGTGATTTATTTTACATAAAAATATTCATATGTATAATAATATATGATTAAATAACATGTAATTACTGATATAATTATCATTATGGAATTATATGGTGTTACATACCTTCATTCCATAATGATCATAAAAAAAATTAACGCTACTCATGGTACATATGACCTCCCCTCTCCATGACTATAATGTTTGTTTATTTTCATAATCATCATTCCTAACAAGTGTTAAATGTATATTTAATGTATAAACACTATATTTGTTCTATTATTATTATTATTATTCTAGATATGATTATATATTGACCCCTTTGACAATACCCGATTTACCAATGTAATTTCTGACCAAAAATTTGAATATAGTCAACACATCCGATGTAAACATAGTTGTTTAATTTATTTACAGAATATTAATTAGTTAAGTAATAGAAATAATAAACATAAATATTTTCTAAAAAATTTTAAAAATTAACTTATGATTATTTCTAAGAATTATAAAGAAAAACATGATAAATCGGACTCAATGTAAGGAATTTCATCTCAATTTACATTCCATTAGGACTTCATTGTTGTTATGAGACAATTAAAATTTACATGTTTTATATAATACCATTTTTAATGTTATATCACTAATCTCATTATTATAATTATAATATATGTTTCTTTTAATTTTATTCCTTCATGGGGATTATGATTCAAATGTCTAAATGTGGTACAAGACACTTTGGAATAATTAATGAAAATTTTCCTCAATAATGTTTTTAATGTTACATCAATGGTATTTACATTCATCAAAACAAAAAAAACATGTTGTTAATTATCCTCAAATGTTGAATTATTGATACATATGTATTTTTTATTCAATATAGATATTTTATTATAAGTTTTTTTTCTAATTAAATCAATTATTCGAAATATGAGGAATGATTTAGACTGGAAAATATAGGAAATGCCCTGTTGTAGATAGCCTCATAAATGAATCAATAATATCATGACATGAATGATTTAGAAAAATCATAATTGTTTAAACTATCTTTATAATATACCATCGTGGTATGGTTTTTTTTGTTCCAGACACCTGACATCCAATATTATGGCATTGTCTTTATTCTAATTATCATTTTTATCAATGAGATTTTTCTTCAACAGAGCTATAGACTAATTTAATTAATATTTCAATGATTAAATGGAATCTTTTTCAATTTATTACCTTTCTACATTTTTCTATGTTGTATATATGTTTTAATGGCATGTTTTATAAGCTGTTTACCTTGTCATCTTGATTTGTTCTCATTGATTCCTTATTTATTCAAGTTTACTTACCCTTACTAAGAATTTGAGCTCACTATTATTATGTATCCTTTCCCAAATTTATGATGAATAAATATTTGAATAATAATTCGAGGATGTAATTTATTTTATTTCAATATATATCCTTTATGTATTTTCCATTTTCAAATGTATTTTGGGAATCATGTATGTAATTTTTAATCCCAATACTACTAAAGAAATTTGTCCATAATGATTTGATTCATTATAATTTTGTCAGTGTAATAAAATAATAAGTTAGCTTTATGCTTTTGGGGTTGGGTCACTACAAACATCCTATTTTTTAGCGAGTCAGAGAGTTAGAAATTGATTGTGTTGTTAATCATATATCATGATAACAGATTAGGAATAATCATAATATCTTTCTCCCTTATCATCATCCCATTTTGTTTCTCATAATAAAAATTTATGTTGTATTTAATGTTAAGCTTGTTCCATCATGTTATATCCATTGATTAATACCAGAAGAAATTCAATCACCATGTTAAATTAATTAGAGTGAACTATCAATAAATCACGAAATATTATTCAAAATATATCTAAATGATGACACCATTTTCAAAATCTACGATGCTTTTGGTTTAACCAAATTTATCGATGATCTTTACAAAATCTATTGGGTATTATCTTTTAATTAGACTTATCCTCAATGTAATTCATATGGTTATATTCCCGAATATATGTTTTCCCAAATCTATTTCTTACGGCTACTAAAAAATGTCCAATGATTCCATCTTTAATAACCCCAACACCAGTAGCCTTGAGTTTGTGGTTACTTTATTAAATTGAAACTAGATAATAAATTTCTTTATTAGGTACTGAATTGTTTATAATTTTGGGTAAACTAGACATATACATGAATTTCGCATTAGATAAATAATTACGACATCCGCATTGTGTACAAATTTATGGTAATTATTTATTAATAAAAAATTGAAAAATAATTACTCTGATGAAGATAAGTATTTTATCTTCAAATGTAAAGACCTGGAAATTCAGTATAATTTTCTTAATTATATGGAATTATTACAAGACTGTGAAAACTGAAGACACATGATTTTGGGGCTGGGAGTGTCTGTAATGACCAATAGAAAAATGTTTTTCTTTAAATAGCGTGCCCAGGTAGGTTTCTTGAAAAAATGGAATAAATCTTAAACGGGTTCCCAAATATGATATCTAAGGGCCCTATTGCGTTCCGAATTATAGGATTACCCTAGGCGAGACATTTGTATAATCATTGTAAGCCCCTAGTGAGAAACCCGAAAATGGTATAACTGTAAATAAAATAATAAAATAATTTTAATTTTAATTTTTAAATTCATATAACTAAAAAAGGTGACTCATATTAAAAATATGAGACCATCATTAAACTTGTGAGGGTATGATTTCAGTAGGAAGATCCTAAAATTGGCCAGTGCAGGCCAACAGTGGATGTTAGTTTTTGGCCGTAAATAAAATAATTAAGTAAAAATTATTTTATTTTCAAATCATTAAAACTCTTAAATGGTAACTCGGATTGTAAATCTAATAGTACTGATGAGCTCGAGAGGGTGTGTTCCCGTTAGTCGTAGATTAAACTTGACCGACGTCAATCGAGGGTGACTGTTAGTAATTTTTGAACATTATTATGGTACATTTGGTAAATGTGTGGGCACGAATATCTATCTTTTGAACTTATGATCATATTAAAATTTCAATCGAACTGTTGAATTCATAGCACCGGGATTCTCTTTGATGAAGCCTAACATTAATTGGCAATGGTCAGATGAAAAAGTAAATTTTTGGACTTTACCAAAAAAATTAACTCCATGACATAGTTTATTCTCTTCTCCCCAATGAGAAGTGTATGGAGGGAACATGGTGTAATGTCAAGCTTGAATGGGATTATTTTAATGAAATGAACCTTGGGTTTTATAACCACAATGATTATTGATTTAATGATACATTAATTGTGGTTTATTAATGAACCACATTAATTAAAAGAAACATGGGTTCTTACCTCTCTTAAATTTTAACAATGCATGGGCATGGGATTTGGCCACTCATGCGAGGAACCAATAAAAAAGGGCCGATGATGTCTTCCACCAATGTAGAGTGGTTCTTTAATGACCGTTGAAAGATTTCAACTGGACAATGTCGGGCGGCGATGAACAGATTTGAACGTGAGTTCCTCTCCCTCATCTGTAGCGTCTTACAACGAGTTCAAGGTTGAGATATATTTCTATTCTAAGAGTTTATGAATCCATCATATCCTTTATATGATGTTGATCATCTCCCATGTTATGATTTTATCATAGAGGGCATGGGTTGAAACAAACAAGGCTCGGACCCTCTAATGTTCTCGGTATTGACTGCATTCTTCATGGGTGACCGACCAATATGGCAGTGAGATGAAATCGGGGGGCCACGTAGTGAGGGAGATGTCTCGGAAGGCCCGTAGGTGTAGTTGGGAATAAAATAAGACCTTTGAGGCTTCACAGGGGGCTCAAGGAAGCATCGCCAACGCGGTGGGGCCGGCAAATAGTGGTGGCGGCTGGCTCCCACTAATGGTAAGGAGGGGGTGGTTCCTGAAGGAATCATGATAGACAAAGGGGGGGCATCCAGCCATCACCGAACACATTGTTTCTGGGAAGTGTGATATAGTAGTGTGCCATGGAAGAGGTTTCATAGCTCTGAGCCACATTGATGGGTGAAGGGTAGACTCGTGCCCGCGAGGTCCTGCCGATGACCAACCCATGTGGCGCGTCACTGAAGAACCTAACAAACTATGGTCTGTTTGGGAGGAGAGCCAACCACCATGCCCAACTGCCAGGTCGCACCCAGCTAGCTGCCCGGGATGGTCCAGCGGCCTAGTGGGTCATGACGAACTGGGAGGGCTAGGTCTAGCACACAGCCCGCGGGCCTAGTTGGGTCTTTCCAACAAGGTCGAACCAAACCAGAACCCATTTACACCCAGTTTATCTTAAAGGGACATGTCTCCTAAACCATACATCTATTTGACAATCCTTCTATGATACCAGAACCCTTAGGATGAGACAGTCCTTTTGAGATACTCCACATCGGTTTTGGAGAACGTGGGAGTACGGGCAGGTCAGATCAGACACGAATGCAACCGGGCCCCAGCACTAAAATGCCTATAACAAACAAACTAGGCATCCTAATGACGTGTCATCTATTGCGTTGAAACCCTTATATCATGGAGGTTAATTGGGTTAATTATTTGTGGGACTTCGTGGATGTTTAGGTATAACCAATAGATTGAAAAAGGGATCCTCCCAGAATCAAGCATGCTTAGTGTGGGAATCCAATGGTTCGAATTGAATTGGTGAAGTAATAGCGATCCTATTTCAGTCATCATTTAGAGATCCTTTGTGGGTCATCACCTAGCAATCCTCAGTGGGTCAGCATGTAGCAATCGTCTACGGGATAGCATGTAGCGATCCTCCTCGGGTCATCCCCTGGTGATTCCTTGTGGGTTAGCACATAGCAATCCTCTGTGGGTCAGCACTTAGTTATCATCTGTGGGTCTGCACGTAGATATCCTTCGTGGGTTCACCTAGCGATTATCTATGGGTCAGCACCTATAGATCCTCTATGGGCCAGCACATAGTGATCCTCAATGGTTTAACAGATAGTGATCCTTAGTGGGTCAACACATATCGATCTTCCATGAGTCATCCCCTAGAGATCCTCTGTGGGTCAGCACGTAGCCATCCTTTGTGGGTAAGCACCTAGCTATACATTATGGGTCATCACCTAGATATCCTCACTGGGTCATCACCTTGCAATCTTCTATGGATCTGTACCTATATATTTTCTATGGTTCAACACCTAGCAATCCTCTGTGGGCCTGAACCTAACTATCATATGTGGATTGGAACCTAGAGACCTTGTGTGGTCAGCCACCAAATCCTCTTAACAGAATAATATTATCTAGATTTTAGACTAATTATCCTTATTCTTTTTCATTAAATTGTATAACTAGTTTGATTTTAATCTATAATTGTGCTTTGTGATTAATATCATGCTTTTTTGTTATTCTATTATGGAATTCGAGGTGACCTTCGAGTGTCTCAGGGTCCCTACTAGTTATTGTTATACTCACCACTGCACGTGCTTTGCCCACACCAAGTTGTTTATTATGCAGATGACCGACAAATTTGTCTAAGGATTGGGACCTAGGACCAGACGGAACATGGAGTTGACCGATTGATGCAGAGAGTGGAAATGATAAGTTTTACCTACCATTCAGGTAGGATCCTTATCGGACAACCACAAGGGATATTTTTTCCTTTTTTGGTATCACATTCATTTAGGCTTGTATACTGGCCCCATTACATTCATTACTTACTTTTACACTCAGTTGTGGTTTTTAACTATGGTTGTACCCTTCTTCTTAAGATGTGTTTTACTTGAGTGTTTTTTCACAATCTGTATGTGTATAGGTTTTGAGGCAATGCCTTCCCGTTTTGGGGATATGCCTTCCATAGCTAGTCGCGAACCCTTGGCCTATGGAAGGTAGGAATGGGGTAGTCACAACACGAGCCTTAGGGGATGGGTCGTGACAAATTGGTATTATATGGTGATCAGTTCAACCAGAAGAACTAAGAGTCTATATTTTTCAAAGAGGGAAATAGAGATATGTGTATTCTATTCATATTTCAGTCCAGCGAGTCCGGTGTTGGTGTGGCAGTAGACATATCGATAAACGATGACCCTGAATTCTATTTTCTGACTCGGTACACAAAAACACTTGTTTCATGTGTTCTAAAAATGTTATTCTTTTGATTTATTTTGAGTCATCTCAGCAGGTAAAACTTGATGATCAAGGATCATCTGGATATGTTTTCAATATTCCACCAAATAAATAGTTAGCCATTATTCCAATGTGTGACAATGAGGATGGTCTATGTTGTTAAGAGGCTTTAGTGTAAGGACTATTTCCCGAGATGGTAATATTGTGTAGTGTCCCAGTGATACCACCACCAGTTGGTTAGTAGTAACTACCGGCATTACTGGTAAAGGACATGTGTAGGCTTAATGGATTACATGAGTTTTAGTTATATATACCCCTCATATTCTGAGGTGAGCATGAATCATACGCCGATATGGACTTTCTATAGGTGTTGACCTAGTTTCCATCTAGACAAGGAACCATTAGATTAGATGGTGGTCTTGGCCGTGACTATTCTACGAGACTTAGTAGGATGATGGAGGGGTTTAGAATAAACTTATCTTATGATGAGTTTAATTTTTCATGGACTGAGCATGATAACCTTTCATAGATAAGGCGGCCTCTTTCCATAAAGAGATAACGTGTATGAGTTCCCAATAGCTTCTACAGCTTCAGTAGAATGACATGTCTATTGAAGAGTATTCATAGAGGCATTCTGGATATTCCAGGTACTTGATGAATATGATATGACCAGTGCTTCAAGGTTTGGACCTCTGAGAGAGAAGTGTTTAGGGTCATCCGATCCAGCACTATTATTCTATGCATTCCTACTTTTTTTAAGTAATAAGAGATTAGATTTGTGGTAGAATGTTCTATGGCTGAGAATATATTACCAGTGAATGTTAGCTATGGGAAAGTAGTGAACTCACATCAGTATCATAGACGTGGATGTGTAATATTTTTTGAGAAGAGGAAGTGATAGGGACATGTGAATCTGCATTGTAGAAGACATCGAAGAAGAGATAAGAGAGAAGTAGGAGGTTGTATACATTTCAACATGTGACACCCACCACCATAATGTGGCCCCCACTAGGCTCAAGGAGCTAGAGGACACGGGACGTGAGTAGCTTCGTGCTGTCAAAGAGTATGACCCAAGGTCTCAAGGAATGATTGGAGGTATGATCAATGTCTACCACTAGCTACCATATTAATATAAATAGGTAAAAATCATTCTTTCTTTTCATGAATCATGTTCAAGACCTAGAGTTTCTGGTAAAAAATATTGTGTTGACCCATACATCCAGTGATACCTATTAGAGGATACATGATAATCACACATATGCCGATGATGTGAACTAAAATTTGAGGTGAGAGTTTCAGTTAGAACCTCTTGGTGGCAGCATCTAGGCTATACTATATTTTTTGGGGTATGGAATTGCCATCGATAGTTCTTGCTAAGGTTGATTTTTTTTAGGAAAAAAGGATTCGAGGTATCCATAGTGATGGAATGGTATTTTCCATGGTCAGTGAAAAAGGAAACCTAGGCCACACATGACAAAATCATGCATAGGAGGGTGCAACCAAACACTCTTGAGTCAGCCAACATTACCCTCGTGGTAGCAAATGTTTTGAGTTTTTAGTTCCCAATAGTATTGTTGGAGTGCAGGAATGTCCTTTGAAAAGATGTTTCCATAATTAACTCCCCATAGTGGGGGCTTATGTATCATTCAACACCATGAGATGGCACTGATACCAGCATCAGTATATCTGAGGGCTTTCGAAGAGCTTATTTAGCAGGGGTGTAGGCGGAGGACCTATAGAAGAAGGTCTTAGTAAGACCCAGTGTTTGAGGTTATGTGTGGACTATTGAAACCTTAACCAAGTGTTAGGGGAGAGAGAGTACCAACTATTAAAGGATCGATGGGAACATGAATCATTTAAAGGGGTAGCGTTTAGTGTGGATGGAAAGGTAATTGCAGGATTTTCAGTACCTGAGACAACATCGATGGTTAGAGATCCTCATAGACTATGACTTTGAGATAGTCTATACATTAGGGAAGTGGAATGTGGTGGATGATTAACTTTGTAGGAGGTATTTTTTACAGTTGCTGAGTGAGGAGGCATTGTAGCTAGTCGCGTTGCAGTTATCCTTCTTGGAAATGATGGAGCAGCTTACATCCAGTCTATGATAGTCACTCCCCCAATTATTCATTGGGTCATGGAGTCACAACATGGGGACATTGACTGCGAGACATGATGTGATCAAATATCCTCGGGACATTCTCCTAATGGATTCTCTGAATATGGGGTGCATGTCACCCTTTCTAGGGACACACAATGGTACTAGTGATGTTACAGGAGCAGATGTTCAGGGAATTCCATAAATCCCCTTTGAAGGTACATCCTGCTGTGGAAAAGATGAATCAATACCCTTGACGTTACTACTGGTTGTTAGGGATGATGAATGAAATGGCAGAGTTGGTATCACAATGACTCACTTGTTAGCAATTGAAATATGAGGATATGTTTCCAACACAATTGAGGACTACTTTTATGATGTAGTAGACCATACATACCATGGAGGACATGCTTTGTTCCTCTATTATGGTTTTGGGTTATAGTTGGGAGGACTACTTACCACTGGGGGAGTTTTCATATAGAAAAATATATTACTCTACCATTGACATGGCACCGTTTGAGGCCTTTTGTGAGAGACTTTTCATATCACCCCTATGCTAGAAAACCCTAGAGGTGTCAGCACTCATGGGTCCAGAGTTGGTATGGGATACCTCTGAGAAGGTTCAAATCATCTAGGAGTGGATGAGGCCTGCATAGAACATGAATAAGTCTTATGCCATCATAATATGGTGACCCTTGGAGTTTAAGGAGGGCAATCATGTTTTCTTTTGAGTCTTACCCTGATAAGGATTGTATAAATTTTGGTTGAGTGGAATTCTATCTTCAAGGTTTGTTGGACCTTTTTAGTTTCTGAGTATAGCTGGAGAGGTGGCGTACCACCTAGCACATCACCCACAGATGCAGTAAGAGAATAATTTTTTTTTAATATATCATGTTTGAGGAGATACGTGCATGAACCATTGCACGTCATCAACTAGGGAGAGATGGAAATTGATGATGTGGAACTTCTGCAGGGTTCCTACTAGATAATGTGGATTGAAAAGAGCAGGTCCATCATTGACAGTCGATTCCTCTTCTACGAGTTTGTTGGTATTACAAGAACCTCCTTGAGAGCACAATAGAGTGGGAGGCTCAAGTTCATTCTAAGTACCCCATTTGTTTTATTTTCCCTAGTTTGGGATTTTCTAAACATAAATCCTTAAGGTGGGGAGAATATTGAGACCCGGAAATTCCGTATAATTTTTTTAGTTATAAGGAATTAGTACGAGAATGCAAAAATTGATGAGACGTGATTCTGGGTCCCGAAGTTCCCAGAATGATCTGCTGAAAAATGTGGTGCTTTAAATAGCCCATGTGATCGGTTTTCCTAAAAAAAAGTAGAATAACTCTAAAATGGGAGACCTGATATGTAATTTGAGGGAACCATTTTATTTAGGATGATGATTTTACCGTATGTGTGACTTACATTTAGTCAGCACATGCCTCTAGTGAGAAAACCTAAAAATGGAATAACCGTAAATAAAATATTTAAATTAAATAATTTTATTTTTCAAATGATTATAACTAAAAAATGGTGAATCAAATTAAAATTCCAAGACCACCACTAAACATTTGAGGGTATTCTTTCCTATGGTAGGTCTTAACATTGGTCGGCGCATGCCTATAGTGGATGTTAGTTTTTGGGAGAAAATAAAATAATTAAGTAACAATTATTTTACTATAAAATATTCATAACTACTAAATAGTAAATTAGATAGGAAATATGAGAGTACCGTTGAGCACGTGAGGGTGTGTTCCCTTTAAGAGGATCCTAACCTCAGCCGGCACGAGTAGAGGGTGTCTATTAATAATTTTTGAAATTTTTTACCGTATGTTTAGTAAACATTTGGAGGATAATTTCTATTGGTTAAATGGGTGCTTAGATTGAAAATAATAGAGCACCGTTGAATTCGTTGCACCGTGATTTGAAAAGCCAAAGCTTAACTTCTACAGAAACGGGTCAAAAGAAAAAGTTAATTTTTGGGCATT
This sequence comes from Viscum album, assembly GCA_963277665.1. Lineage (NCBI taxonomy): Eukaryota > Viridiplantae > Streptophyta > Magnoliopsida > Santalales > Viscaceae > Viscum > Viscum album. Next base: position 1,883,350,989 of record OY728161.1, read on the forward strand.
TCAAAAAAATAATAAAATAACTCATTGAGTTATTTTATTCTCATTTCACTATTGAGTGGTAGATGGAGGGACCAAAATGTAATGTCATGCTTGAATTGGATACATTTAATGACATGACCCTTGGGTTGCCAAACCACAACATTTGTTGATTTAATGGAACATTAATTTTGTTTCATTATTGAACTGAATTAATGAAATGATGGGTGGGTGGTTCCCATTATTATATTTAATCATATCTTGGGCATGGGTTTTTGTCACCCACATGTGGAACCTCTGATAAAGTGCTACCGACATCTCCCAAGAACATAGAATGAATCTTCAATGGCCATTGAAGGATTTAAACTGGACAACGACGGGTAACGACGAACTCCTTCAAACACAAGTTCATCTCCCTCATCTACTGCGTCTTCCAATGTTTTCAAGGTAGGGGTTTGTTTATGTTCAAAGAGATTATATACTAATAATATTTATGACCCCTTTCAATGTTATGATGCTAATGAGGAGGGAGAGATCCAAACTGAACAAGGCCTGGACCCTCTACTGATCTCGGTATGGATTGGATTCATCGTGGGTGACCGACCAATACAGCGGAGAGATTATACATGGGGCCACGTTGTAATGGAGATATCCAAGAAGTCCCGTAGGCAATGATAGTTAGAAAAATGAACTATCGGGGCTTTAACAGTGGACCTCGGAAGCATTGTGGATCTCACTGGCCGCAAGGAGGTGGCGATGCACGAAGGCACCACAACAGATGAAAGGTGCGTCTGGCCATTTCATGTCGTGTTGTAGATGCGTGGTATACCACGATATCACCCTATAAAGTAGGTGTCGCGGATCTAAGCCACAGTGTTAGGCGAAGGGTGGACCCGCACCCGTGGGTCTCGCCGATGAATGGTCCACAAGGCGCTGTGTTGAAGAACCAAACAAACTATTGTCCTTTAAGGAGGGGAGTCGAGCCCCACACCCTGCTGGTGGGCAGTGCCCAGCCAGTGGGCCGGGGTGGTCCGGTGGCTTATCAGGACATTCCCGGTGAGGATGGCTGGGATGAGCCTGTCTCCATTAGGCCTGGTTGGGTCTGTCCGACTTGGAAGGACCTGAGCCAAACACATTTAGGTCCTGTTTCACTCAAAGGGGCATCTCTCATAAATTAGAAGTTTGTTTGAAAAAACGTCTATGGTTCCAGAAACCTTAGAACAAGAGGTACTTTTGAGATACTCCACATGAGTTTTAGAGAATGTTGGAGTATGGCGGGGTTTGATCTTACTAAAATCCAACAAGGCCCTTAGCAATGAAATTCATATAACATACAGACCGAGCATCAGATTCATGTTTCATCTATTGTGTTGGAACCCTTATGACATGGTAGTTCGTTGGGTTACATATTCATGAGACTCCACGGTGGTTGATGTATGAAAAATGTCATCAGATGTAGTTCTTCCCAAAATCAAGCGTTCTTTGTGTGGGAATCTAGTGGCTAGCTGTGATTTGATAAAGGATTAGAAATCCTCCGTGGGTCTGCAATTTGTGATGCTCAGTGGGTCTGAACCTAGCGGTCCTCCATCGGTCAGCACGTAGCGATCCTTTATGGGTCATCACCTAGCAACCCTCTATAGGCCATCACCTAGAGATCTTCTGTGGGTTAGCACCTAGCGATCCTTGATGTGTCAGCACCTAGCGATCCTCTATGGGTAATCACCTAGAAATCCTTCGTGGGTTAGTACATATGGATCCATAGTGGGCCATCATCTAGAGATACTCGTTGGGTTAACACCTAGTGATCCTTTATGGGTCAGCAGTTGGCGATCCACTATGGGATATCAACTAGAGATAATCCATGGTTCAGCTCCTAGAGATCCTTCACGGTTCAACACCTAGAGATCCTCTATGGGACAACACCTAGAGATCCTCAATGGTTTAGCACCTAGAGATCCTCTCTGGGTCAGCACCTAGAATCCTTGAGTGGTTAGCAGCAAAATCCTCCCTATAGAATTAGATGATCAATCTTTATAACTAATCATCCTTATTCTTATTCATTACGTCGTATAACTGGTTTGAGATGAGTCTATATATGTGCTTTGTGATTGAGACCCTGCTTTGTGTTTATTACTTTTTGTAATTCTAGGAGTCATTTGGGAGTCTCGGGTTCCCTCCTGGGTATTGTTATACTCACCCATGCATGGGTTTAGCCCGCACCATGTTGTGTCTTTTGCAGACAACAGACAGATTTTACTTAGGATTGGGAGCTAGGACCAAATGGTACACGGAGGTGACCGGTTGAAGTAGAGAGTCGCAGTGAGGAGTTGTACCTTCCCTTCAGGTGGGATCCTTGTCGGACAACCTGGGAGCTGTTTTTCCTTTTTTTCTATATCACTTTCACTTGGGCATGTATACTAGACCCTTTACATTAATTACATACTTTTATACTGAGTGGTGGTTTTACATGTGGTTTTTCCTCTCATCATTCATTGTGTTTTACTTGAGAGAAATGTTATATGTATGTGTGTGTACAAGTTTTGAGGCAATTCCTTACCATTTTAGGTACATGCCTTATAGTGCTAGTCACCAACCCTTGGCATATGGAAGACAAACGTGGGGTAGTCATGACACGGGCCCCATGGGACTAGTCAGGACCAAGTGGTATCAAAGTGTGGTCGGTTCTGCCAGAAGAACTAAGAGAATATATTTTTCTATGGGGGAAATAGTGTAAATGGTCTTGAGTTCGAATTTCAGTCTAGGGAGTCTAGTGATGGTGTGTAGGTAGATGTATCCATACACTAGGTCCCTGTATTCTGTTTTCCAACATGGTACATGAAAACTCATATTTCATGTGTTTGGAATATTTTTCTCTTGATCTCTTTTGAGTCAGCTCACCGGGTATAAATTAATAATTATGGTTCATCTTTCTACTCTTTCAAGATTCCATCACATAGACCACTATCTAGGATTCCAATGCATGGCCATGAAGATGGTCCACAGAGTGATGAGGCTTCAATACAAGGACTGGTTCCTGAGATGGTACCTTTGGGCTATGTCCCAGGGATACCACCACATAATGATCAGAAATTACTACCAGAAATACCAGTAGAAGACACTTCTAGGCTCAGTTCCTTACATGAGTTTAGTAACAGACACCCCTCAGGTTCCAAAGAGATCTCGACTCACAGCTAGCTAAGGATTTTCTAGAGGTGGTGATTGAGTTTCCATCTTTCTGGGGAACCATTATATCATATAGTGGTACTAGAAGTGAGCATTATACGTGGATTAGTAGGGTGATGTTAGGGTTTATATCACACCTATATTATGAAGAGGTGACATTTCAATGGATAGATATTGATATCCTTTCATAGAGAAGGGGGTCTGTTTCCATAAAATGCAAGGGGTATGTGTTCCCATGAACTTTTAGAGATTCAGAAGGGTGAATGGTCAATAGCTGAGTATTCATAGAGGCGTAATGACCATTCCAGGCACTCGATAAATATTCTAAGGCCAGTGCATTAGGGATTGGACCTATGAGAGAGATGTGTTTTGGGATATTTGAGTCAACAATATTTCAATGTGCATTACTAATTATATTAGGGTAATAGAGATAACCTATGTGGTTGAAATTTCATTGGCTAAGCAGATAAAGCCCGTGAATATTCACAGTGGGAAAGCAGGGAACATACGTTAATCTTAGAGACTTGCATGTATAAAATGTTTTGAAAATAAAAAGTGATAGGGACCGGTGAATATTAAAGGTTGCAGTTTTTAAAGAGGAGATTAGAAAACAGTAAGAGGTGGTATATATTTCTACATGTAACAACCACAACCACAATGTGGCCCCCACTAGGCTCAAGGAGTTGGAGGAAAAAGGAAGAGAGTAATTTCATGTAGTTAAAGTGTGTGACCCAAGGGCTCCAGGAATGACTGGAGGTAAGATCATTGTCTACTACTAGAAACTGTAATAATAGACACTAGTTATAATCATCCATTTCTGTCACTAATCTTGTTCAAGACCTAGAGTTTCTGGTAAAAACCATTGACTTTACCCTTATGTACGAATATAACTATAGGAGTAGACTTGATAATCAAACCTATGCTAATGCTGTTATCTGACCCTTGAAGATAGAGTTTGGAATGGAACCTCATGGTGGCGGTGTCGTGGAATTACGATGTAAGTCTACGCATGGAATGTTCAACCACAGTTCAATCTCATAATGAAGATTTTAGGAAAAAAGTATTTGGTGTATCCACAGCATTGGAAATGGGTTTTCCTTGGTCCGAGAAAAAGGAAACCCAAGCATCATGGGATAAACTCATGTATAGGAGGGTGCAACTGATCACTCTTGAGTCATCTAGCCTTAGCCTCATGGTAGTAGATGTTTTGAGTTTTCAGTTCCCGAACTAGTGGAAGAGTGCATGAACGTCCTTTAAAAATATTTCTCTAGAATTATCTCCCCACCAAGGTAGGGACTTCTATGTCTTTCTACACCCCAATATGGCACTGATATCAGCATTAGTATATCAGAATGATTTCATAGTGCTTCGCAAGAAGGGAGCATTGGTGGAGGACTTGCAGAGGAAGGGCTTTGTAAGACCCACTGTTTTATGTTATGTGTGGACTACCAACACCTTAACCAAGTGGTATTAGAGAGTGAGTACCAAATACAAAAGGATCAATGGTCACATCAATCATTTAATGGTCTCAGCCTTTTGCATGGACGGAAATGTTCCTATAGGATTTTCAGTAGTTGAGGCAGTGACGATGGTTGGTTTTCCTCTAGGACTATGACTTTGAGATAGTCAATACTCCTAGGAAGGGGATCATCATGGATGATTCACTCTGTAGGAGCTATGGTTTACAATTACTGAGTGAGGAGACAGAGTAGCTAGCCATGTTTTAGTTATCCATTATAGATAGTGATGTAGAAGCTTACCTCCAATCTATGACAGTCACTCCCCCACTCCTATAGCGAGTCAGGGAGGCACATCTTGGGGAAGTTGACTACGAGATACAGTGTGCTCAGATATCCTCAATACATTCTCTTGAACGATTTTTTGAAGGTGGGGAGAACACCACATTTTCTCGAGGACACACCATGGAACTAGTGATGTTATGGGAGGATGTGTTGATGGAATTCCATACACCCCCTTTGAAGGTATATCCTAGTGTGGAAAAGATGTAATGAACCTCCAATATTAGTATTGGTGGTTAGGGATGAAAAAATCAGTGGAAAAGTTTGTTTCATGATGCCTTACATGTCAGCAAGTGAAATATGAGAATCAGGTTCTAGCATGATTGAGCAAAACATTTACCCCCAGACTGATGGTCAAAGAGAGTTGACCATACAGGCCATGGAGGACATGCTTTGTTCTTGTGTTCTGGTTTTTGGTTATAGTTGGGAGGACCCCCAACGATTGGTGGAGTTTTCATATAGAAAAATATATCAATCCACCATTGGCATGGAACTATTTTAAGACTTGTATGGGAAATATTTCAGACCACCGCTATAATGGATAGACCCAGGGGAGTTACCACGCATGGGTCCAGAGTTGGTACGTGCTACCACTAAGAAGGTGTTGATCATCTTGGAGTGGATAAGGCCTACACCAAAAATTCAGAAGTCTTATGCCAACACGAGAAGGAGTGCCTTTTAAATTGAGAAGGTAAATCATGTTTTCCTTCTAGTCTTACACCATGTATGATTGTAGAGATTTGGATAGAGTGGTTAGATATCTCTGAGGTTCATCAGACCATTTCAGTTTCTAAGTATAGTTAGTGAGGTAGTGCACTGCTTATCTCTTCACCCATAGATGCTCCAGGTGTATAATGTTTTCCACATGTCTCAACTGAGGAGATATGTGCATGACCTATCACACGTCACCAACTGGGGTGAGATGGACATTGACACTGAGGAAACTTTTGTAGAGATCCCAGTAGAAATAGAGGATCCATAAGAGAGGGTCCCCCATTATTGGTTGATTTCTCTGCTGCGAGTTTGATGGTAGCACGAGAACCTCCAGCAGAGCACATGGGATCAGGAGGCTCATATTCATGCTCAGTAACCCACTTGTTTGATTTCATTTTTTTGGATTTGAATGATTTAAAGCTCTACGGTTGGGAGAATGTAAAGTCATAGAAGTTCTATGTAACATTTTGTTTAATTATATGGAATTATTATGAGATTGTGTAAATTGACGGCATCTGTTTCTGGGGCACAGAGTGCCTTGAATGATCTATAATAAAATTTTATGCTTTAAATAGTGTGCATGATCAGTTTTCATAAAAAAAGAGGAATAAATCTGAATTGGGTGCCCGGATAAGAAATCTGAGTGAACAGTTGCATTCCATATGGTGGGATTACCCTAGGTGTGACTTAATATTAGTTGGTGCAGGGCTACATTGAGAAAAACCAAAAATTGAATAATCATAAATAAAATAATTAAAAAAATTTGTTTTATTTTTTTAATGATTATAACTGACTAATGGTGACTTAGATTAAAAAGCTGAGACCACCGCTGAACTTGTGAGGTTATTCTTTTCATAGGAAGATCCGAACATTGGACGATGCGGGGCAACAATGGAAGTTAGTTTTTGGCCATAAATAAAATAATTAAGTAACAATTATTTTATGTGAAAATCTTTATAACTCTTAAATTGTATGTCGGATTGGAATTCTGATTGTACTGTTGATCCCATGAGGGTGTTTTCCCCTGAGGCAGATCCAAACCTTGACTGGTGCTGGTCAGGGATGACTGTAAATAATTTTCGAACTTTTTTATGGTATATTCAGTAATGGTGTTGGTGCGAATTTATATCTTTTGAACAAGTTCTCAGATTGAAAATCTAAGGGCTCCATTTAATTAAAAGCACCTAGATTGTCTTAGGCGAATATTAACATAGACTGGAAATATTTAAACTAAACGTTAATTTTTGTAATTTTTCAAAAAATAATAAAATAATTCCATGAGTAATTTTATTCTCTTATCACCATTAGATATTCCATGGAGGGACCATTGTGTAATTTCAGGATTGAATATGAGTTATTTAATTACATGCACCATTGGTTGTGTAACCATGACATTCGTTGATTTATTAGAACATTAATTGTGGTTCATTAATGAACTGAATTATTGAAATGTAACATGGGTGGTTCCGACTCTTCTATTTAAACAAATATTGGGATTTGGTTTTGGTCAATTGCATGAGGAACATATGAAGACATTATAATGAAGCATTCCAACAACATATAATGGATCATCGATGACTATTGAAGGATTTGAACCAGACAACAATGGGTGATGAAGAACAGCTTCGAACATGAGTTCATCTCCCTCATACACAACATTTTCCAATTAGTTAAAGGTAGGGGTTCATTTCTATTCTAAGAGTTTATGAATTCATAATGTCTTTTATATGATGTTGAACACTTCAAACATTATGATGCCGATACGGAGGGTGAGAGATGAGCCGAACAAGGCTTAGACCCTCTACTGATCTCGGTTTTGATTGCGCTATTCATGGGTGACTGACCAATACAGTAGCGATATGAAAACTGGGGCCACACTAGGATGGAAATGTACCAGAAACTCCATAGGCGCATATAGGAAAAGATCCGACCACTGAGGCTTCACCAGGGACCCATGCATGCACCACCGGTGCGGCGGCACCTGCGACCGGTGGCGGAAATCTCCCGCAGGCAACGAGGAAGGGGTGGGGCCCAATGGATCCATATCATATGAAGAGTGGTGGCCGACCAACGTAAAATACATTGGAGTCGTGTTGTGTGCCACTATAGTGCGCCACAGAGGAGGCACCACAGTTCCGAGCTGTGGCATTGGGAAAAGGGAGGACTTCTGCCTGTGGTTCTTACCAATGAAAGGTCCACGCGAACCAACCTCTTGGAGCGGGGAAAACTAGCATTGATTCTTTGCGGAACCAAACGAACTATGGTCTATTTGGGAGGGGAGCCGACCCCTGTTCCCAACTAGCAGGCCACTGCCAGCTAGGGAAATGGGTTTGTCGAGCAGCCCGAGAAGTTTTGCCCATCCGAGAGGGCCGAGCTGAGCCGGCGACCCAGTGGACTGAGCTAGCTGACCCGAGACAGGACCCAAACACATTTAGGCCCAGTTTTTCTTAAAGGGGTATTCTACTAAATTTTATGTCCATTGGAAAAATCATCTACGACGCCAGAACTCTTAGGATGAGGTAGTAATTTTGAGATACTCCACCTGGGTTTTGATGAATTTTGTAGTACAGGTGGGATGGATTGGGCTTGAGTCCAACAGGGCCTCCGGTACTAAAATCACTTTAACATACATACTGGGCATCCAATTGATGCACCGTATGTTGCGTTGGAACCCATATGACATGGAGGTTCAGTAGGTTATTTCTTCATTTGTATTTTCTATTATTGAGGTAAAACCAATGGATTGAGGAGTGGATACTCTTGTAATGAATCATGCTTAGTATGGGAATCTCGTGGCTGGTTGTGACATGATGAAGTAATATCAATCCTCTATGGGTCTGCACTTATTGGTCCTCTATGGATCAGAACCCGGCGATCCACTATGGGTCATCACTTAGTGATCCTCTGTGGGTCATTACATTACGATCCTCCATGGGTCATCATGTAGCGATCATCTGTGGATTAGCACCTAGGGATCCTATGTGGGTCAGCACCTAGCGATCCTATGTGGGTCAGCACCTAGCTATCCTTCATAACAAGGCACAGAGTGATCGACCATGGGTTGACACAAAGAGATCCTATGTGGGTCAGCACCTAGCAATTCTCTATGGGTCAACAACTAGATATAATTTATAGATTAGAATGTAGAAAGCCACCATGGTTCAGCACCTAGGGATCCTCTGTGGGTCAGCATGTAGTGATCTTTTATTGGTCCGCACCTATCGATCCTCTGTGGGTCAGCACCTAGTGATCCTATGTGGGTCATCACCTAGAGATCCTCTGTCGGTTATCACCTACTTGTGCGGTCACAATAAAAATCATCTTGTTAGAATAATATTATATATCTTTATGTCTAATCATCCTTATTCTTGTTCATTAGGATGTTTACGTGGCTAGAATTGAGTCTACACTTGTGATTTGGGATTGAGATCATGCTATGTGGTTATTCATTTGAGGAATTCTAGGATACCTTCGAGAGGATTGGGGTCTCTATGAGGAAATTTTATACTCAACCCTACGTAGGCTTCACGAGAACCTTGTTGTGTCTTTTGTCGATGATATACAACATTGACTAAGGTTTGGTAGATAGGACCAAATGGGACACAGAGGTGACTGGTTGGCTTAGAGAGCCACAATGTCGAGTTGTACCTACCCTTCAGGTAGGATCCTTGGTAGACAACCTCATGATCTATTTTCCCTTTTTTCTGTATCACTTTAATATTTTCTTGTATACAAGACCCTTTACATTTAATACTTACTTTTATACTCAGTGGTGGGATTTAGCTGTGGTTGTACCATTCTTCTTCAATTGTGTTATACTTGAGCACAGTGTGCCCTGTCTATTTGGGTACAGGTTTTGAGGTAATGCCTTCCCATTTTAGGGATAAGCCTTCTATTTCTATCCACTAACCCTAGGCTTATGGAAGGTGGGATAGGGGTAGTCACAAAACAGGCCAGGAGAGATGGGTCATAACATGAAAAATACTAATTATTTTCAAACATATCTTCTCGAAAACAAAATATTAAAAAATTAACACTTATTAAGAACAATAATGTGATATGTTTGAAATTTCATTAAATATTACTATATAAATGTAATATTTTCAACTAAATGTCACCAAAAGGTTATAAATTAGAACATTTTATTATTATGGTATTGATATATTGATAGAAAAATAATTAATAAAGTGATAAGGAGTTATTTTACAATCTCATCAGTAGCCATGATTGTTTATGTTTATATCTTCACTAGGGAATATACCTCTCCATAGTCCTTGTTTTCTAAAAATGATTTCAATTCCTGTAATATTATCTAATGATTTTTATAATTCATTTACAACGATGATTATCATTATTTAAAATGTTTTAAAATGAATATTGTTTCTCTTAATGAGGTACTTTTTAAACAGTATGAAAAGAATATTTTTTTATCTTATATGGAATGAATAAAATTTCTCAACATCCTAATGGTTCAATGATCTATATAATTATTTAAAATTTAAAAATGGTTTTTAAGGAAATGTTATTATAATTGGAATTCGTTTAAAAATGTGTTATTTCATTGGAGACAAAGGATATTTTCTTAATGTGTTTTTCAATGGTCTTATTAAATTAATTTACTCTATGTAAAAAACCTTTGTTAAATTATATTATTCACTATGGTAAGTATCTTTTGATACAATCTACATATTTTATTTAATGATTTATGGTTATATGAACGACATATATACTATTTTGATACCATTCACCCAATTATTATGGATTAGTTTTTGTTATGATTATTTATTATGGAAATATTGACATTTAATATGCTAGTTTCAATATAAATGTTTATATTGATTAGGTCTCACCCATTTAATATAATGAATCCATTAAAATTATTATGTGGCGGTTGAGTCCCTCTATATCCCCTTTATAAATTGGTAGGTATCATGAGCCAAAATAACTTGGGTATTAGATGAAGCCTTACCCATACATGTAATATGTCTTAGAAGAAAGAATCAATGATATCATAATGATGCCTAAAAATATACATTGAAACATTTTGAAATTGTTTTTTTATATCCATGTTCCTATTACATTAGTTAGAATATCAATTTTTATGTTTAAAGATCCTATGATTATTAATATGGATTTATTTTATCCTAATTAATTCCAACAATATGATTAATCATGTTCAACTTTTTAATTTAATGACTTGTTCCATCATGTTTTTACCATTCCATACTGATTATGCCTTATTTATTCAAAATATATTTTACTATACGCATACCCATACTGTGCATTAGTGATCATTACATTCTTATGTTCCCCTTCTCCGAGATGTCATGAAGTGTATTATGAATGATATGTAGGTTTATGTTCAAGGGAATAATGGTTTTCTCAATGAATATACTATTTTTTATTTTCTATTTTCAATTTTAATGTGAAATTTACATTTTTATCTGGTTTTCATGGACTACTAAACTATTCAAACCCTTTGGATGTGATTCCAATTATTTAGTGCCAATGTAATAACGTAACAACTGAATCTTGGCTACTGGAGTGGGGGTCAATATATTTTGTATTAGATGAAGTACAATAGAAAACATGGGAACTACATTTAAGAAAACATAGATTAGGGGAACAAAAACTTTGATATAAATTGAGGATAACTATAGAATAAGGTAATGATGTTTTTTAGATATATATAATGGTGATTTTACTTGAAATACATCCATATATGGATTCTAAAAGTGGATTTTTTTCTTGAATAGTTATACCTCAGGGAAATAAATTATAAAAAGGTACATCCGGCATGAATCAATCATAACCAAGTACTTGATCATGGGACTTACTAAAAATGTTGTTTGAAACTGCTAGAGGATATTCTTGGGTAAATTGAAATTTTTATTACAAAACTTTCATATGGATTTGAATATATTATTTCCATTAATTACCTAGGTTACTACTATGGTGACATTAGGAGAAAAACATTTTTCATGATTAACACATCATATAAATAACTAATCATGATTCTTTGATTTCATACTATGATAGTTTTTTCTTATATTATCATTTTTGATTTTAGTCATTGGATGGAACTAGAAAAAATATTGTTAACATTGGATGTGATAGAAAATGATTTTATTAGAAATAAAATGAGGTGATGACTTGGGTGATTGATGTTAGAATTATGACTACTGAGTTATAAAAACATTTTATCAACAACTTGAACCATATCCAACTCTTAGACTAACCAATGAATAGAAGGATGGTGTCCACTAAGAGAATTAATAGTGGAGACCATAGTGGAAAGAGGGATTGAATTATTTCATGTCAAAAATGTAGAGAGAGAATAATTGGAGAAATATTGAGATGGTATAAGGTGTATTTCGAATGATTAAGATACTAAAAATGTAATATTAAATTGATGTGGTATTAAATAATAAGATGATGCATCCTAGTTACTGGTTTATGAAGGAATTTGAATGACTAATTTTCTTTTTCACAGATTGAAGAATTATGTTATAAAAGTATATTATCAGTTAAATTCATGTTATAAAAATAATTAAATGTATATGAATTGTATTACAACACTATTTATTTATGTATTTGAGTTCAATGTTCAATGGTACAGTTGACCAAAAAAAATGATTTAGTTGCACGTTTTACTTTTATGAAAACATGTTTGTGAAGGAAGATAACTCTTAATATGTGATCTATGTTGAGATGAAAATGATGAAGTTATATTTATTGGATATTATTAGTGATCATGAAATTGGTATCTCACTTCAGGGTTTATGTTATATTTTATATATTTTACTAAATGTATGGATATATGGAATATATTTGAAATCCAGTGATTTTATTTTTCAATGAATGAATTATTTCATTAAGGTATAAAGGTGATAAATTTATTAATATATATTTTATATGACATAAATTGCTGATATATGTTTTTTTGGGGAATCTAATGTTATGTTGATTTTTGGAAATTTAGTGACCATCCTTCTATTTTTTTTATTTTAATTTCAAAAAACATATTTTGGTAGAGACTTAAGTTAATGATTTTTAGAAGGGATTATGTTGAACTTTGGGTATGGTAAGATAACTTGTGTTAATGAATTTGTTCATTGGAAATATGTTTATATATGAAGAATGGATTGGAATTACTTAATTAAGCTAAGGATATGTTAAATGATAATTTTAGTGCTTTATGCATTAAAATTATTATTAAATGTTCATTTCTTAGAGTAAGAGATGATATATTATTTGGCCAAAGAACATCCAAATGATGAAAATGTTGCTATGAAATAGAAAGATATCATGTCACTATAATTAAATATATACTTACTATAAATGGAAAAGTACCCAAAAATATATTAAAAGAATCCTGAAAAATGTAATCATATTGACTTAATATATGATGAATCAATGGACTTTTGAATCATCACAGATTTATGGTTTTCTCGTTGTTGATTTTCTTATGGTTGTTTAATTTCTTGTGATAAATATTCCTTATCACCTTCTATAATAATTTTTGTAAATATCATTTTCTTCCATATCAGTATCTTCACTTCCCATCTATGTTATACTAAATGAAATTTTTTTAATCTTATTATTCATGAAAACATTATTACTTCCTATTCTTTTTTATGAAGAGGATGTTTAATTAACCCTTCTAGTGATTTGGGTTTCCAATAAAGGTATTTTGAAATGAAAAAGAATTAATTACTAATCACATGATTAAATTAGGAGGAAAGAATTTATTAAAGGGGAGGAGAAGGGAAGGAACCATGAATTTAGAAGAACATTATGTTTAATAGAGTATACAACACACAACACTGAGTATAAACAAGCCAAAAAATATTACTATTTAAATATGATTGTCACAACCTAGACATTTAATTAGAGTTTATGAATACTATTAAATTAATTAATATATATATATATGAACTACTAAAAAATTTATTTAATAATTAATTTGAAATATGTACTCATTTTTTGTAATGTTGTGTTATTCCTTAGAAACTTGATTTCTTCAAAAATGGGTTTTATTTATTTTTTATGTTGGAATAATATAATACAATTTTGTAACTTATTTAAAATATATTATTGAAGAATAATATTTTAAAAAAATATATATACTAAAATTATTTTTGGGTGAATTTTGAGTGGTTGTTTTGGGAAAGTTGGGTTTTCTAGTGAATAATTCAAAACATTGACAGCATCTGTTGTGATGATACCCTTACAGATAATTAGATATATCCCCCTTATATGAATCCTTTACCCAGGATACCGGGATGTGTATTATGACTGATATCCAAGGATATACTATGTGGAATAAAAATGTAATCATAGAAAATTATATGTTTTATTTTATTTTTTCAAATAGGATGTGAAATTCAAGAATATATCTAGATTACGTAAATAATTAAACTATTAAACCCTTCAATATGAGACTACTAATAACTAGTTATATTTTCATAATATTACCACTGAATTTGGGATACTGGAGTTAGGGTCTTTAAAATTGGGTCATGCCACATGTTCACGGTCCACATAAGAACCCCATGGTTGCTATGTGTGCACTATGAACTCCACCATGCGTACTCCTTCTAGGAGTTATTATGGACCACTCACCCGCCTAACACCAAACTATTTAGTCAAAAATTTCTTATGAATTATCCATTCATATTGTTTTGGAAATCTGAAACTCTTTATTAAATAAAATAATACTAATATTTCATGTTATAAGTGTTAATACAATGTTTTTATAAAAAAAATTTGACTATATATATAAATATTTTTATAATATTCATGAATAAAAAACAACATCCTTCATTATGATTGTGCTAATGATTATAGATCTGATAAACATCAGATTAACCTTTATAATTTTAGATGTGATACTTTCTAACTTATCCTTCATAATGAAAAAGTCCAAATAATTTGACTGATTCTAGAACTGATAATAATCAAATTCACGCACATAAATTTTATCATATTAAAATTTTTATGGAATTCCATAGGGCAGACGATGTTTAAATTTTGAATATGGAAAATGATTTCTAATTTCATGAATAATTTATACATTGTAATTGTGTAAATCATTATGATTTTGGGAAATTAGTTACAATAGAGCCATTGAGGTGCCAAATTTCCAATTCATTAAAACAAACTCAGAGAAAATTTGATCGTTGGAAGATCAAGATGATAATTCAGAGCTCACATATAAATACCTGGACATTCAAAGAGTTTTTCAATGATCAGTATCATTTTTAAATTTCTAATTTTGTCAGATCTATGTAGAGTGCAAAGTGTGAACATCTTGTTTATACTCTTTGTATTTGTTTTAGATTTTTGATGTTCTAAGAATGTCATATCAGTGTTTTATCATTACAAATTTTGGAGTTTTAATCATGTATACTATATGTGATTACAGCCAAGTTCTTACGAGGATAGAAAAATAGGGAATACAAACTTCTAATCGAGGGCTAGTAGTGACCTCTAGACAGAGATGATATGCTGGATCAAGGTCTATGAGGTATAGTTAGACAGATCGAATATGATATTCATATCAAGGGATTTTCTTTATACGGAAAGACAATATTTCTTATAGGTATAAAACAAGGGATATATTTTGCCATGGATTATTCCTACCTTAGTCTTATGGTTAAATGATATATATTATTTTTAAACATATTTATGTTATTATTAGATTGTTTATTTGTTTTAATTTTAATATATATGTTTTGTTTTTGGTTGTTCTTGTTTTTATAATTTTTTATTAATAATGATTATAAATATGATAAAGTCAATATGTGGAATTATTCAGATCTACAATAAATTTGTGACACTCTGATATAATTTCAACCATTTTATTACGATCTGTATACTCTCATGTTATCATAATCATATTGAATATGATCATTTGATAATCTGACTTTTGTATAAGACCAAATCAGATATTTTACTAAAAAATGATTGTTAACTAGTTTTGTTTAAACTCTTTTGAACTATTTTTTTAAACTATAATTAACACCCTCTTATAATTGAGTCATCATGAAAATATTAGTTCAACCAAAATGTTAATATAACTCATATTTATATCCAATAATTTGTATCAAAGAAGGATTGAACTACCCAAATTAATTTTTGGATTTTATTGACTTTAAATTTTCATGTCTGTTATGTTTTTTTACAATTTTTTTAATAAAACATTATAATAGTAATGTGTCTTTAGAAAATAATGTATTTGTTTTATGGTAGAAGGTTTTAATGTTTTATCCATAGAAAATATGAATCCTAACTAACCATCGATCTTATATGGTTCCAGCTATAAATATTGTAGATATATAATTAATACATTCATTATCGACATAGGGATTGATATAATTGTGATTCTCATTGGAAATTATAAGATTATTGATAAGGAAATTACTACATTGACTATTCATGGAAAGAAAGTGTGTCAACTAGAAAATTGAGTAAGGAACACTTTGTAATTTTCCATGATGAGAAGCATATATTTCCTGATATCATCTTGAGAAGCTTCATACACTATTTGGATGATGTTATAAGTTACACATTTATGTACATAAAATGTTTTGGAAACAAGGATAGATATGCATAGAGCCAACTATCATGCTTTTGAATTCATACATGGAGAATTTGTTTCCAAAATGCACTATTGGATTCGGACTTCCATAAATTGTTTAAACCAACTTGAAGATAAATGAATAGATATTGAAATACTGTTAGGTAATATTAAAGGTATCATACCCAATCAATGGGAGTATAAGAGGATAGTTGTTGATGTTACAAGGAAGTTAAAAATTATTAATCTTGATGAATTTATTGGAACCCTTATGTATTATAAGGGAATATTGAAAAGAGAAGGTCATAAATAAGAAAAGAAAAATGGTAGTGTTTCTGTTACCCCATAATCTACCTTATACCCTATAGTTTGATTTATTGAGAAATTAGTTAAATAGTCTTGGAAAAAAGGTTGATATATAATCGATCTTTATATCATCATAAATTTTTTTAAATAAATTAGGGAGTCTATATATGATGATCAATAAAATAGTTGGAATGAAATATTTCTAATCATGGTATAATAAAGGTACTAAGGAAATAAGGGAAAAGAAAAAGGAACATACTTGTTATGAATTCATCAATGCTGGAGACATTGCACTAGAATGTCTAAAGTGAAAAAGGAATGATAAAAATATATAAATTCTTATAGGAATCATAAAAAGTATTATAATTGAAAAAGAAATATATTGATCAAAGAAAATGATTCATGGAGTTAAAGTGGAGGAGATTAATTATATATGTTTTATGATATTAATAGCTCTTGATAGTGGAATCATGGTCTTCACTCTAGAATACCTAAAGAAAATACTTTTCTTATAGTTACGGTATACACTGCTGATAATCTTACAAACTTATCTATATATAAAAATAATCATAAATTTGATAATTATAAATATTCAAAATAATATAATTATTAATATAAATTAAATAATGAAGGTAATATTTTACCTTCTTAAGAAGAATTATATTATTTTGAATTTTTTTAGAGAATTGTAAACGTAATGTCTATAAAAAACCTGATAATGAGATTTCTATAAATGATAAGGATGATTCCATAATAAATTTTTTATATATATTATGATTGGAATTATAGAATTATCTTGACAAGTATTTCTTATAATAATAATCGACATCTAAATATTTAAAAAATAATAATTTTTGATATGGATAGTTTACACACGTGTTTTGATAAACATAGTTTAGAAACTATTAATATTGAGTAAATGAATTTAGTTATAAAACCGAATTATAAAATTTCTTTTTTTATGATAATTTTATCAAAAAATACAACTTGTAAAGAAAACTTTGAAAAAATGTATAAATAAATCTATCATCAATGTCCTTTATCTGTCATGGGATTTACATATACAAAACATACTTTTAATAAAAATTATTTTATTCCAAAAGTGATGGGAATTTTAAAAAAAATTTCTTAGTAAATCGAAATCTTTATGATTAAAAAAAACCTATTTTTTAGAAAAATTTGGATTTCTAATGTTTTTTTTCAATCATTACTGGACCTAAGAAGATTTAGGTGCTGAATTTTTAATGTTATTATTTTTAGGAAAATAAATATAGTACCATCTACAAGAATATTTGGTACATTGATAGTGGATATTCTTTGAATATAGCTAGTAACAAAAACATTTTTGAAATTATCATCAAGATGAAAGGTGGAGAAGTTACCTTCAGAGATAGTGCACCAGTACATATTATCCATATAGGTAACAAAATTTCCATTTTTTAAAGACTAAATTTAATATATTTTGATTGTTAAATTTCATAAGAACAACCCTATAAGAACAATTAAATTATGTAATGAGAGTTACCAAGTGAATTTTAGAAATGATAAATGTGTTGTTCATAATTATAAAGATGAATACATTATTTGTACAAATTGTTATGGAAATGTTTACACACTTAACTAAAAAGTCTATAGGATCCAAGACATACCTTGACTTAGTGTAATGGAATATCACCCAAGCTTATGGAAGATAAGGTTAAGATATTATAACCTTAGAAACATATGAATGTCGACTATGAAAATAATTTCTAAGGATCTACCAAAAACTAGGACTGATTCTTAAAATGTTTATTACCATTTTCTATACGGTAAGAATCTTAAGTCTAATTTTAAATCAATTAGTGATGTCTGAATTACTGATGTTTTACAGTTTGTTAGTATATGTTTAATTGGTCTTACACATACTAGGGGTGTTGGGGAAAATACTATGTATATGTCTAGGATGATGATTACACTAGATATACACATGTTTATTTTATCACAATGTAATTTGAAGAATTTTTATATTTCAATTTATTTTTTCTGAAGAAAAAAATAAGAATAATTCCCCTGGTTAACTATTTGTCGTGATCATGGTATAGAATTTTTGATTTCATAATTTTAAATTTTTTTTAGAAATGTATAAAAAATAACTTTTCAGATCATAGAACACCTCACCAAAATAGTGTTCTGGATAGAATAAATAATATTCTTCAAGAAATAACAATAACCACGTGGAATGAATATGAAATTTATAAAAAAATTTGGGATGAAGTGTTTCATATTTCCTTCTATATTATTAATCATGATTTCATTCTAGTTTTTCTAAATAAAACTCCATATGAGTTGTGGGGTTTTTGAAAACCAAAATAATTTACCTACATGTTTTTTGATGCAATGTTTTCATAATGAATATGAATGATATATTATAGAAATATGACCCCAAATACAATGAAGTTATATTTTCTGTGTACTCCAATATATCAAAGGAAAATAGTATTTTTAATAAAATATATATTACCTTTGGAGAAATAGTACGTGTTAAATTTGATGAAACTGGTCTGTTTGTTTTCAAACAACCTCAACCCACATCCTATAGGGTTTGTTTTCTCAAAAAATGATTTTCCAACTAGAATTGAAAATTATTCCAACAAGAAAATAACTCAAGAAAATGTTTCCAAATATATTCTGTTGGAATATTTTCGAACTTATGATAATAAAAATACTATTCAAAACCTGAGAATTCAGTTATTTATTATGAAAAATTTTAATGACATTATCATTGGTTATGTTGACCAACCAATTAGGACGTGAGGTTGCTAAAAAACTGAAATAGAATGTATAGGATTACGTTACTAGTTTTAATGTAATAGTACTACTGAAGCATTGGGTGATAAGGATTTGATTAAGGATATTCAAGATGAACTAATTGAATTTGAGAGGAAAAATATCTTTACCTTGGTTGAATGATCAAAATAAACATCTATATTTATGGTAAAATGGTTTTCTATAATCAAATGTGATGAAAATGGAATAATAATTATAAATAAAGAAATAATTGTTGTTAAGGGTTATAATCAAAAAGAAGGTATAAAATATGAAGAAGCCTAGGCACGAGTATATTTTCTATAATCCATTTATGTTCTAGTAGCATTTATTGCTTTCTTTAATTTTAATCTTCTTCAAATACATGTGAAGTGTGATTTACTAAAAAATAAGTTTAGGAGGAAGTATAGGTTGAACAAACCCCAGATGTTTTAAAATATAAAACAACCTATATATATTTATAAACATATCAATGATTTATGTAGTCATATATGGGACCCTAGATCCTTTTATAATATATTATCTTGATTTATGTTCCAAATTTTTTTTGAAGGGGGATGAAGAACCAATAAATTTCATAAATTATGTTTACAAAAATTTTATGACTGATAAAATTTATGCTAATGACATGATATTCAGATCAAATCTATAATATTTAATATTTTATTGTGGATATCTAATAAAATATGAATTTGAGATGAGTATGATGGGTGAGTTACATTATTTATTGATTTTCAAATTTCTCAATAAATAGAAAGAAAAGTTTATATTTCAACATATGTTTATAAAATATCTTCGTAAAAATTTGCAATATGAATATACAAAAGTATTATTAATCTAATCGATACCTCAAATAAACTTGATGTCAATGATTTTGGGATACTAGTTGATCAAAATATTTTTTGAGGTATGGTATTATGTTTACATTACATGATAACAAGTCATCCATCTTTAATTTTTTAGTATACATATGATCAATATATCAAAAAGAACAAAAAATAGTCATACCTTAAAGATGTAAAATGAATTTGTCATTATATTAATGGAACTACAGATTTTTTATTTTTTTATTCTTATAGAAATTTTTAAAATTAAATTTCTTTTCGTATGCTGAGTTTGGTTGTTGTAGAAAAGATAAGTAATGAACATCCAAAAAAATCATTACTTTTGAGATTCAATACATTTTTGTTCATGTAATAAATAAAAATCAGTATAAATTTCTACTACGGAACCCGAATTTGTGATAGCTTAAAGTTGCTGTGCTCATGATTCATCTATATGACACACACTCAATGAATATGGCATATGTTTTATAAAAACTGAAATACAATGTGATAATACTAGTGAAATTTCTTTAAGTAAAAACCTATAAAATCAATCTCATGAAAATGAAATAGATATTTTACATAATATTTTTAGGGATCACACACCTAAAAGAGATATACTACTACAACATTTCAGAATGCAAGATAAATTTTCTGATATTTTAACAAAAACATTACCTTATGATTGATTTTAATACATTAAACAGAAGATGTGAAGGATCATCATAAAGTAATCATTCATATATAGTATTTTTTACCCATATACTTACATTAAGATACTCATCATCATATGGGGGAGTACATATTTTTGTTATATTTCAAATCATTATGATTTTAAAAAAAATTACTAATAATATTTCAAATTTATATTTTCTGGAAATAGTCCCTTCATAAAATTTTTTGGATTTAGTTTTCTTAAGTAATTTTTCAGACTCTGAAATTATTATAATTTTTTATTTAATTTTTTATAACCTATTTTATGGAAATAACATTTTTTCAATGAATATAATAATAAAAATATTATATTGATTCATGTTAAAAAAATTCTATTTAGTATTCTAAAAAATGAAATTATCAATATATGAAAATCTAAAAGAAACTCATTATCATACAAATAAATTCCTCTAAATATGAAAGGTATTCTACTAATCTTTTAATTTTTTCACTTTCTTATTATAATTTCCTAAGTTTTTTATTGTAATACTTTTAAATATTTATAAAAAAATTTCATTGTTTTTTATTTCAAAAATTTTATTAAAAAATTTCCAAATTCATATTCAGTATCAACATGATAAAATGTTAAATCTTAGCAGTTTAAAATACATTAAATAAATCATCAAATAGTTTTTATAAATAATATAAGATGTCTTTCAATCTCATACATTGGATCTAATTTGGAAGAAAAAAAAATATCTCAAAATTCCAATATAATTGGAGAACCTACCATTTCCCACATCAATTGATCAAATGAGTTTTTTCTTAGTTGCTAATAACTTCAAAATATACTAGTCCAAAGACATTCCTTTTGTCTAAATCATCAGTTTATTCCCCAATTAAGATGTAATCAGCTAAATATTTCAAAAAGTTCTTTTTTCCATAAAAGTTTATTAGAATGAAAAATTTATGATAAATATGAATCTTCTTTGAAAAATATTGTAAAATTATATGGATAGGAATCATTATGTTTTAAAAAATTGATAATGATAATGATATTGTTTAAATAGATCTTATTTTAAATTTCTATTCTCTATTTATATTTTTCATAGAATTTATAAAACAAAAACTTTTCATTCATGACACATAATGAATTTTACAAAATTCTATCAAAAAAAGATATGAATTTGGTTAAAAAATCAACATATGGAAAGGATTATTGTTCCTCTCATATGTTAGATAATGATCTTAGATCATTTAAGAAAAGTATTATAGAAGATTCCTTATTTGATAATTATGAAATCATTTGTAAAGTGAATCATTTCATACAGAATAATCAGGTTGATTCCCTTTGGATTTATGTTTTCTTGGTCATGAGGAATTGATACCATGACATCATAAAAGTATTTTATTTTTTCATATTTTATTTTTTTAACATGATGAAAAATTGATCGTATTAGTTTAATATTTATTATAATCAAAATCATCAACATCGGATCTATGTAGTCTCAAATAATTAGGTTTCTATATTTTTTAATAATGATAATGGTGGAGTGTGCGATTTATGAAGACATTTTAAATAAAGAAACTTTAAAGATGATGAAAATTATTTCCAATATTAATGATATAGAAAAGAGGATGAAATTTTATATTTATAAAAAATTTAATTTTTTCAGAAAACATCAGAAGAAAAACCCTAAAAAAGTTTAATGGCTGATGAGAAGAAGAACAAATCTGAGAAGAGAGATCAGAAAAAAAATATGATAAACATAAAAAGTGATAAAAAATAAATAAGATAATGTATCTGATTAGATAAAGAAATGTTTAGTGAAGAAATATAATTAGAGGAACCAATGTGATCCCAAATATAGAATTAACCCAGTATAAGAAGAATCTTTTAATATACATGGTGTCGATATTTTTCAAGTTCGAACAAAGAATAAAAAGAAGACGAAAAAATGACAAGGTGTCAGAACGGTATATTATTTGATGAAAGGGGTAAAGGTAGCCTCCTAAAATACTGTTTTACCACTTTCACAAAATGATCATGTGAATTTAGTTACAACATTATCATTTTAAGAAACCTCAATAATTAATGATCAATATACCTATATCTTATAAAATGGAAAGACAAAGATAGTTGATAATGAATTATTTACACTTGAAGTTCAAGAAAAACTGTCAGAATCGATATCTATCATAAAATGATGATATAGAAAAAGTAGTCATTATCATGAAGAGTATTTTAAATCAATGTTTTAAGGCACTACAATTATTGATAAATTATCTAAATAAGATTAAGTAATTGAATAAATAAGTGTATATGAATAAATAAAAGATAATTTTGATAATTAAAACGAATACAATCATTAAATTCAGAGTGAGTATGTTGAAGTGGATGAATATGAAAATGATAAAGATAATGATGAGAAAAATATTATTCTACAGAATCAAGATATAGAGGGTTCCATGGAAGAATAATATAGTAATGAATTCTCTCAATCTGATAAGATATATGTAAAAACAATAGAGTATCCTTAATCCAAATTACCTTCTAATTAATATAAAGAAGAAAAATATAGAAATATATCAAAAGAGAGAATTTTATCGAGAGAAGAAATAAAATCATCATCTAAGAAAAATGTAGATGATCAAATTTCAAAAATTATAGGAAGAATCAACTAAAACCTAGAATTAAATGTGAAATAATTGTCTCATGGAAAATAATTTAGTGATAGAGTTGAAAACCCAATTTCAAAAAAAAGTCATGTTGAAATGAAAAGTGACCGCAGTTAGAACAATTCATGCCCAAAATCATAAAATAGAAAAATAATTGGGTTTAGTGAATATGATAACCGTTCACAGAGTTGATTTTATCATTATGGATTTATAGATACAAAACTAAATAATTTCATATTTTCGATGACTTAAATCCATGATGGAATTTAATCAAAAAAATTATAGTGAAAAATTAGAATCAATTAATGTTGAGATAGAAAAAGTAATTATGTTCATGAATGATTTTAATGTTTTAAAATAAATATCTAAAACTCAAAAAATTTCCTGAAATCTGGATATGAAAGGGTCACATAATATTGATGCTAATTTAAAGCTACATAAAGATAATTTAGAATATTTTAAAAAAAGAATATGAATAAATATATAAAATATTTTTGCTGTTTTCTAAAGATATAGAAGCTAGGGTGAAATTCATTGAACTATTTTGCGATACATATGACAATCGGACTGGATAAGTGAATGAGTTAAAAAAAATATGATAAATATATAAACATAGTTATCAGAACTCAAATATTATAAAGAAGAAATCATGAGTTTGAAAAATTAGAATTAATAATTGTCAAAAAGACTTCAGATTCAATAAATGAATGAAAAGATTAAAGATAGAATAATATAAAATCTATAGGGGGACATAATGTAGATCAAAAATATTAAGACCTTTGTGTTGTATTTGATGAATAAATATTAAAATATTTTTCCTATTGAACTCCTGTTGTAATTTTCAATGTATTTTAAAAATATGTTTATGAGTTAATGAATTTTTCATCCCATTATGATGTGTTTGAATGTTTTCCAATTATGATTGACTAAATATTATTTAATTTTGTTTTTTTGATGATTAGGTAGCTCATTATATTATTTCATATAATTGTTTTTCTAGCACTTTTTAGGATAGTAGATACTTTTTACAACTATTTTTAAAATAAAAAAGGGGGATAAATAATATTATTTGGGGAAGAATATATTTCAACAGAGGATAAATTCATAATAAATGATGATTTCTATATTATATTGGAGAAAACGACCCTTAAAGTGTTTTTTACCAAGAGGGAAATAATGATATTCAATATATATCTCCACCATATTTAGAAAAGTTAAAAAATCTGGGTAGTTAACATTATTATTGTTAACCTCAAAATATGACGTACTTAAAAGTAAATGGATATTAATTTTTTTATATGGTAAATTTTCCTTTTAAGATATGGGGTTGTGCTTTCCAAAAAAGAGGAGATTTGTGAATTTTCTATTCATTTAGTTTTTGAAATGGTAATCTCTTTCTTAAATACTTGATTACTAACTTTTCACTTTTAATGTGTTTTTAGAATGTTTCTATAGACAACATAGTCATTTATCATACATTAAATTAGTTCAAAATTTCTAATGAATATAAACAAACACAATTTATTGTGATTATCATAAGGAGTATGGAGTATTGAAATATATGATTCAGATTTATCAGTTAATATGTAATAATTTCGTTCATGTACTTCATGTAGAAAAAAATACTAATAAATATATTAATACCAAAATTGATAAACATCACATCCACACTCAAAATGATAATCCCAATGACATTTGAATGTAATTCCATTGGACAGATTGAGTTTAAATTATGAATATAAAAAATTTATATCTAATATAAATAATCCTTTTAAAATTATAATAGTGTAAATCAGAATGACATCAGAAAATTAGTTATAAAAGAGTAATTGAAGTTCTAGGTGTCCAAGTCATTGAAAAAATGTAGAGAAAATATTACTTTTGGGAGATCAAGATAACTGTTGGGAGCACAACTATAAATACCTAGACATTTAAAGTGTTTTTTATTAATCAATTCCATTTTTAAACTCCTAATTGTTATAATGCTTTGTAGACTACAATGAACGAACATCATTTTCCTAGTAATAGAACATTTTTGAGCTATGAAGTTATAATTAAACCCTATTATGTATGTACCCTTATGAAATTTTTTGTTGTAATCTTGAATCTGATATGTGATTATGATAGATGGATTGTATGGATAGAAATATGGAGATCTGTTGTTATGATCAAGCGATGGTAGGGATAAAAGTATTAAGATGACCCATCAGATCAAGGGATTTTTTCGGATAGGAAGATAGATCAAATAATGTATTCATATTGAGGTATTTCCTTGTAAAGGAAAGAAAAACATTATTATAAGTATCAAGAAATTAATATCATTTTCCATGGTTTATGGATACATTAATAATATGGTTAAAATAGATATATTATTTTTAAAAAGTTTTAAGCCATTATTACATTATTTATATTCTATTACATGTTTATTATAAGTTATATTTTCCACTGTGATTATTTGTGTTAATTTTTATTCTTAATGGTTCCAAATATGATAATCACATTCTGATGTATTAATCATATCAACTATGAATATGAGACACTATGATATAATCCTAAATAATTTTACTATGATTTTGGTACAATGATATTATCAAAATCATATTTATTATGATAATATCATAATCATAATAATGTCCAATGCTTAATAATTTTTTTTACTAAAATAGGTTTGACAAACTTTTTTGTTTAAACTCTTTCAATACAATAATTTTTAAACTAAAATTTTTCCCCCCCTTCTAATTGATTCATCGTGAAGTTTTTTTTCGATCCAAATATCAATATAACTCATATTGATACCCAACATATACACGTTTTTGTGTACTAACTCTCATGTGTGGTAAAGGTCTCCAACTAGATGTCTGGCATTGAGCCAGTCCCATGTCTCATGTGGTTGGACATATTTTTTAATACTATTATACAGAAAGAGATAAAAAAATTCACAATATAATCATCATAAAATAAATATATAAAATTTATACAACTACAAATCATCTTGAAAAATAATTTTTTTATGGTCATTATAATTAATAAGATATTTTAATATTAATCATGAAAAATTAGATATATTTTTCAGGCATTTCATACCACTAATTTCATAAAGAAATAATATACTATTGAATAAAATTATTTATATTGTTTTAAATAATATTTCATCAGTTACAAAAGTCTATTTCCATTAAGATTAGTTTACCAATCATTACAATATCAAGGATAATCTTTCAAGCATTACATATATTGCTATTAAATGAATCCATAACAATTATATAGGAATCACCACATGATCTAAAATCACCAAAGATATATTAACACACTATTAAATATTAATTAAACACATAGGTTCCTCAGTATCATAAGATCATATCCCCAGAAAATAAAAATTAATATTAAGGATGACATAAAATTTAAAAATTATTTTATAAGTTTGATGAAATATTTCATGAGAAAAATGCTCTATTATTATTGAAATTACTTATCTAAAATATAACAATTCATAAAATTTTATGTGAAAAAATAAATTTGAAAAGTAACCTTATGAAATTGCTAGGGAATAACCAAAACATTTTCTGGTCATGATAATTTTTATTTTTATTTTTATCGGTTATGTTAAATCATTGATTCCATTCACATTTTCATAAAAATTAAAAATTACCTCATTCCAAAAATGATATAAATTATATTTTTATAAATTTTTTTTTATATTTAATCATATGTACAAATTAATCTAATCAAATATAAAAGAATGTATTAAATATCAATAAATATATTTTTTTAAAACATGAATATGGAACAAAAATCACATCCAACTGAATAGAGAAATTAAAAAAATCTAAAAACTTAAATAAATTTAGTCCCTTGAATACCTAAACGGTGGAAAAGAAGAAAATAAATATATCTAAGTAACAATAGGATAATAAAATTAATTTTATTCATGAGAGGTCTATTTGGGGAATTTATCATTGAAAAAAAATTCATAAGAAAAACTAGTAAAATATGAAATTCTAAAAAAATAAATCTGTCTTTTTTCCCTTAAAATAAAAAACTCTTAAAATATAGAACCCTATAATGGTATAAATAAACCATATTTTTCTTAATAATCATTATAAAATAAATTTATTGATAGTATATAGGCCACACAAATGAAAATAGTGGAAAATATGTAAAATGACTCAATGAAATAAAAGAGATATGAGAACCCCTTAAATTATATTTGAATTGAATTGAATGAAATAAAATATTATTTATAATAAATATAAATTTATTATAAATCTATATAATAATAATTTTTATACTTATAATATCCTATTTTATCCACTGATCACATTTTAACACCCATTTATTATCAATTCAATATTTAAATCGTCAATTTTGAGTGTAAATTATTGCATTTTTAGGAGAAATCTTTATCAGTATTTTCAGTGAGTGTATTATGATCATGGTTAAATAATTTCCATAATTATAAAAATTATATAAAAATAATATATATTGATAATATATATAGGATAATCCATAAATTATCGATATAGAAAAATGAATTACACTATTTTTAAAGATGGTACGCTGTACTTATGTATAAAGACAATTTTTACTTATTGAATAATTGAATAAATGAAAAGAATATTATAATCCACCCTTCTAGAATAATTATTATGTCATGTATATAATTTATATTCATCACATTTATCCATATTACCATACATGTACTATTGTAATGGAAAATGAATCACATCGATTTATGCAGGTCGTAGTCCACATGTATACATAAGCGATGATATAATTTTCTGATGAATGAGAAGTTAAAAAATTTGATATGATATTATAAATATAGAATGAAAATTTTATTAGAAATAGTTTTTATAACCATTAACCCCATCATTGTATCCATACATGAATGACGGTGAAGGAAAATGTTTCATGGAGGTGGTTGTCCATACATTTCACGAGTAATAATTTTACATCCCATTTTAAGGAAAACTATGTGAATAATGGTTGTTGAATAATAAAAAATATATTTATATACATTTAATATAATTTAATAATTATTTTATGATCCGCACAATATATTTATAGAAGCTTCAAAAATAATTAACTAAAAGATGTAAAGTAAGAAGATTTCCTTTTTTTCTGTAGAATTCTTTTAGATACCTTCTTATGAAAAATTGGAATGAACTTTTAAAAGTACAATCACCTCAAATATATCACTAAGATTTTTATAAGATAAATGGTAATGGTTTTGTTGACCTTAATGGCTAATGTATTTATGAAGTAATGAGATAGGGTGTGTCCTTTAATTAGTGTGGACATAAAAACTCTTGATGTTACATAAATCATTAAATTAGATTAAATTAATTATCAGAGAGAAATGGATCCAAATTGATATAATTATAATATAAGATCATAATTATTAAAAATAAACTCATCATATAATATTTTAATTTTTTTGGCACTATGATTTCCCTTATCTATTCGATTTAACCCACATTAATCTTTTTTCCAATTAAAATTATATCATTGTTTTTTAGGAATTATGGGACAATGAAGATACTATAAATGTATCATTGTCCCCTATATGAAAAACTATTGATATATTTTTTACCATATTTAATTATTTTGGTAGAATATTGTATTTTTAAGAATTTTTAATCATTTAATAAAATATAATTACTGTCATTTTTGGAAATACATGATATATTATAATATTATATGTGTCAAAATCATGAAAATTTGTTAGAAAATTATAATTATTAAAATATATGGAAAATAAGATCTTATTATAATAATCCAATCAGTTTTTAAGGGTTCATATATAATTTGAAACCTAACAGTTTGGTTTATCCCCTTGGATTGCCAATTTTTACCGCAACCATAGCGATTACGTTTTCAAAAATAATTGATTATCATTTCACTTATAATGAAATATTTGGATTAAAAAATTCCAATGAATGATATATTATTCCTTTTATAATTGTATTTATCCAATTTAATTTTTTTTAATTATATTGAAAAAATTTAATGAAATGTTATTTAACATAAAAAATATGACTGCCATTTTTAGAACTTTTCTCATAATTTGAATTAGAAAACAATATAAATGTAATACAATTATAATTTAACACATTAAAACTAATTTTATTTTTTAGAAATATCTATTTAATTTTAATAGGACACATTAATTCACCCCAAAAATAATACTATTAGTTTTTTAAAATCACTTATTTTATTTTACATAGATTTCAAAAGAACTATTTTGGTATTGCATAAGAATTTAAGGGATTTATTTAATCACAAAAATATACCATGATAAAAAACATTCACTCAGATTTAATACAATAAATTATCAATTAATATGAGATATTTTTTTCATTTTCACAAAATAATATAAATATTAAAAAGAAGAATGTGATATTTTTTATTTTATGTTTTAAAAATATATTATATTGAAAAAAATTAAATGGAAATAAATTATCATATATTCTAATTTTAGTTGATTATAGATCAAATAGAGCTATATAATGAAATAATAGAATGTTTTGGAATGAATTTGAAGCCTTATCACATTATTTTTCACCATAACAAACCTATTTAATGCTCTCCATGGGAACAAAAATTAACTATGGTTACTATTTAGGTTTACCAAAAATAAAAGAGAACTATGACAAATATTTGGACCTAATGGTTAAAAATATTGAATCCATTTTTAAATTTTGAATTTTTAGATATTGAAGATATTTTTTTATGAAATAAAATGAAAAACACAACAAAAATGAGTTTTCATAGAAATCAATTTTTAAAGATAAAATTTTTTTTATACAAATTTAAATCATAAAAATGATTCCATTAAAATAAATGGTATTAATAATAATATTATAGAACTAAATTAATATTGATATAATTTAAAAAAAAAATGGAGAATTGTAAATTCTTAAAAGGAAATTACAGTCTTCAAATAAAAATACATATTTTATATTGTTCACTGGAAAATCCATATTTTCATAAAAATTATAATAGAATATCTAAATTTATTTTAAAATTTTTTCATAAATTTTTTAATAAAATTCATACAGTGAAATAAAAATATTCTCTCTCAAGAAGTAATAAAAACTATTTTTGATAAGAAGGTATTTTTTTGAGGAATAAAACGACTTTAGAGAAATTAAGTACTTATTAACTAATAATTAATAAGTTGAATTTTTTATAATTAAGTCATATATATATATATATATATATATCGTATGGTGGTTATTCTAATTTATACCATCTAATTCTACATTAATCATTTATACAAACAATGTTTTGCGAATAACGACACACATTCTTATCTACAGAAATATCATTTTCTAATTAGATATAAATTTTTTCCCAATGTATTGGAGGTATATATATTAAACAAACCATTTTATATATGGTACATAAAACAAAAATATTATCTAGATACCCATATATAGTGAGAAGACAAGCTACAAATGATTTTCAAATAATATAACATAAGATGGCTTTATGAATTTAATTGTTTGATTCAAAAAAAGTTATCTCCAAAAAGATGTAAATCATTAGGGAATTTAGATGGAAATTCATAAATCATAGATGCATAGAAGAAATAAATTTTATATCTATTAGGGAGAATAGAATTGACGTTATAAAAACTATTTTCTCGATGCATTTGAAACATTGTCGCAAAAACAAATATTTTATGTCACAAGAAATATAATTTCCCCAAAAGGGGTTTTAGGAAGACTTTTAAAACATTAATTTTTTTTCAAATAACAAAATATTGAAGTGATAATAATTTTAATAATATTAAATTTTTAATTTTAGGTACAAATTATATGAAATTGATTTTTTTTAATATTTCAAAGTAGTTTTAATGAAAACACACATTGATGATAGAGTTATAAAGGTTACTTTTAAATTAAGATAAATAAAAAAACGTTATAAAATATAATGAATATTTAGTGTCTAAAATAATAAAGGTTGTTTTTTGATGAATTAATGAGGACTTGAAAGATAAATTGTTAATAGAGAGAATAATAATAATTGTTAATAAATTTATTTTTTATGATGAATGAAATCCATTAATGAAGAAGATTGGAGAATAAAAATGAATTTTAGGAAAATGTAAATATAAGATACCACATAAAATAGATAACTGGTACAATTTTAAAAACAAATGAAAACATATTCAATGAAGAATTATTATAAACCATTGAATTTGAATTTGAATCAACAACAACCCGTGTGACTTTGTAAAATTTAATATAACTACCCACTGAAATAGAAAACCATATATTTATTTTTAAATATTTCTATTTAAATTTAAATTATGATAATATACATACCAATGGTAGTATAAAAATAATGATGAATCAGTTGAATATGAATCATATCTCAATGAAGGGAAATTGAGAAGATAAACATTACACTGGATTCCTTCTTGATGAAAAATTATCTAGCATCGTATATAATTAATTAATTAATTAATTAATATATAGAAAACATATATTTTTATTTATTTAACATGATACCATCCATTTATAAATTTTATTAAAATTTTATTAATTATTATTCAATCAAATTGATATTTATCAATTAATTTCCTTGTTTGTTCTATGCTTGCTTCAATATGATGGTTCCAGTCCTTTCTTATTGATCATGGGATTGTCCAATATATATTATTAAAAAGGGATTATTATATACTATTTAATATATTTATAAAGTATTATTTTCAGTTCATGGATCATATGGTGATAATTCACATGAAACGCTTAAAAAACATGGTGCCAATTACTGAATTTAAAAAAAGTAATAAATTTACTGGTGAATATAATTTTCATTATTATTAATTAATAAATTTTAAAATATCTTAAATAAATAATTATGAGATATTATTTTAATTAGTTAAGCCTTCGATGTGATTCACAATGTAAAAATTATAGCTTCATTCAAATATGTGGTAAAATAGAACCAAACAAGAATGTATTATGTTGACTCAATGATTCAAAACATGTTTTTGTATAAAAAAGTGTCACCTTAATAGAGGATTAATTATTTATAAAAAATCATAGTAAATTTTAGATAATATTTCATAATATATGTGGTCATATG
This sequence comes from Viscum album, assembly GCA_963277665.1. Classification (NCBI taxonomy): domain Eukaryota; kingdom Viridiplantae; phylum Streptophyta; class Magnoliopsida; order Santalales; family Viscaceae; genus Viscum; species Viscum album. The sequence continues at coordinate 1,883,383,610 of OY728161.1, forward strand.
ATAACGATGCGGGATTAAGGAGGGAATGATGCTTTCACTGGTGAATTGAATCTTCTCTCGCACGTCCACTTTTTTAATTAATGATTTGAGACTACTTGTTTTGACCATAAGATTACTATATTTGAGATAACATACATAAGGGAAGAATCTAGATAGGTCTTAAAGATAAGAATGAATGAAAGGTTTTTTTGTGGTTGGTAGTGAAGGCTTCCTATTTTATGTGAGTTTGGGTGGCATTTTCAAATATTCATATTGATTAATGAATGAGGAATGAAATTCATCATGGAAAGGGGATTAAAAGTGTAAATGTAATGAATATTGGATAAGGTGTGTTATTTTATTACCTCATAGTCACACTTATAGATAATATTTTATGATATTATCAATCATTCACTTTAATTTAATCATTTTACAAAACATTACCTTTAAAGTAGTAACTTAATTATTACCTCACCAACTTCTATTTTCCTAAAAAATGAAAATATTATATAATTTTGAGATTTTTATTCCATATAAAAAATTCCATTTATTTTATTCAATTTCTCAGGATGATAATTTTTTTATAAAAATGCAAAACACATATTTTTTTCGAAAAAAATACATGTTTAGTTTAAAAATTCTTCTAAAATTAATATTTCTATGTGGTAACCATTGGATGTATTTGAAATTATTTTTTTGATCAATAATAAATTTCATTAAAACCAATCCTAAATATTGATCTATTTGATGAAAATTCACAACATATATAAAAAACTCCATGGAAAATGTGTCCCTTTATTACTTATTGATTCTAAAATTATTAATATCAATCTAATAATAAATTAACAAATTATTATTAATTAATTTATATATATATCTAAATTCATTAAGTTTAATGAACCAAATATTATAAATATAACTTTTAAATAAAACATATAAAACATGGTTTTCTAAAAATTCATTTTTGTTATCAATGAATAATTAAATGTTCCTAATTATTTCATCAGTATGAATAATTTATTCAAATTTTAATATATTTAATTTTAGAAACAAATTTCATTTATATCATTCCTTAAAAGTAATAAATTTCCCTGCTACAAAAAATTATTAAATATTATTTATTTAGAATCATTTTTATTTTCTTAAAATAATTAGTATCATATTATTATATAATAATATTTTTTTCATTCAATTAAATTACCTATAAATATTTTTTACCCTTAAATGTATATTATTTCAGTCCATTATATACTGATAAATCCTAAATATTAATTTTTATTGTATTATTATATACAAATCCAAGATACCCTATAATAATGGCCATGTGTCAACTATATTACCTAATAGTAGATCATATTATTTAATTTCATTCTAACTTCAGTTTTAACACTTCTCATTTTAATAGTTCTCATTTTATATTGTAATATTCTAAAAAAATGAGATAAAACATTGTTCATTTTTGTTTGGTATTATATGTAAGAAATGATATGAAATCACTAAAAAAATTTCACTAGATGTTCTTTGGGTTACATTCATCCCCCTTAATGGAGTTTTACCGTTACAATTTCTTTACATTGATGAAACAATAGGGTCTATTTGTAACACCACATGAATTTACAAATATACTAAATATATAATGTAATGCACACAACACAAAGTCATTATGAAACAACCATTTTTAATTATTTAAACACGATAGTTATAACATAACCATTAAAACTATTGTTCCCTCTTATGTGATTTTTAATTTTTTAAAAACAGGCATACAAAGTTTCCATTATTAAGAAAGTTATAGTCTTATATTATTAGCTTATTTTTTTATAAATAGTAACTTGATAGTTTTGAATATTAATTATACCCTTATGAATATTAATATGATCCTTATGAATAGTAACATTACATATGAATGTATAAATGAAATTTAGGAACTTTATTAATGAGTTTATGATATAATTATATCATGGTATATGTAATTGGATATTTTTAGAGCTTATGTGAGTAATAAATATTTAATCACATTTTAGTAATTTATAAATTTATCTAAATGATAACTAATTTTCATAAAATGTATGTATACATCAATATTTTATTATCCTATGATTTTAATAAAATTTAATTAAACCTCAGTAAATTTTCTAGAGTGTTATAAAATTTGTAATAATTTTAAAAATTATATTTGCTGATTTTAATTACAAATTAAATTTCTCATAGTTAGAAAATAATTTTCATTAAATGGTTTTATTTTTTTTAATTCTAAACATAAAAAAATGGTCATGGGGATTTCTTAGGATTTTTCAGAAATACTTTAATTTTTTTAATAGTAAAATATGGAAAATTATAGTATAAATACATTATATGATAAATACCTTATTCATTGAGAAATGTATGATGTAATCACCCTTGTATTAACCTCACAAAAACTTATTAAATTATTTAGTCACAATAAAAGATAATATTGGTTTTCTTGAGAATGAGAATAAATAATGAATAGAATAATGAGAAACCACCGTTCTCTATCACTATAAAAACAACCACTCACCCCCTCTCAACCTCACTCCTCTAATCCTTAATGATGATTAATGTTATTTAAAATATTTTCCCTTGTAATACACTCACAACTATGATATTTTGGTGTTACCAAAGTCCAAAACCCCTTTAATTATAGAGGTTTTCAAAGAGGATTAATCAAGATGAAAAATCATATTCCTTTTCCTTTTATTTTATTTTCATGTTCGTTATTTTATCATACACTCCCCATCTAATTATACAAAATGATCATGATAACTCTAGTATAATATATATACTAGAGTTTTATCATGTTAATTATAAATCCTGTAACATCTGATGTGAGTAATGAATAATAGATATTTTTTATCTATGTCTATTAATGAATTAGATAGTGTTTTAGAGGCTTAAAATGAGAATAAATCCAATCATAAGCATGGAATACACTAATATTTTTAAAAGATTGTTTTACTGCCTTTTGATGGAAAATCATTTTTGAATATATCTTTTGACAATTTTATAAAATATGTTTGTCAAAATAAACTTATTCATTATGATTGGGACATCAAAATTTACTTTGTGTGAATTTTTGGTATTTTTCTGACAACGTTCATTTTTTAATGAATAGTGAAAAATAGTGCATTTTACATCAGAACTAATTTTTAATCTAATTTATTTATATGATTAGATTATCTTTTGAATTGGTTTTAAAGTGAAATTAGAATATATTTTTAACATTTAATCCAATAGTGGTCATTAGAATCAATTTCACATTGAAATCGAACTTAAACTGGTGTCAATCTTTTGATACTTATTATTTCATAAAAACACGCTATTTGTCATGACAGCGGGAATTAATTATTAAATTAATTAATTTAACTTATATGATTTTAATTTTGTAAAATAGACATAATTTTTGAATTCAAAATATCAAATATAGCTTAGGGTTATTTTTTGGTATTTTTCTGAAAAAACTTCAATTTTTGATGAATAGTGAAACCACTAAGTGGTACTTATAAAAACTGATTTTCCATTTAAATGAAATTTTTCCACCTTTGTGTTTTGAATTTAAAAAATCCGACATACATGGTTGTCATTAAGAAGTAAAATGTGGTTCAATGAGATTAAAATAATTTTTTGGTGAATAGCAACTTATTAAGTTTTTAATCGCGATTAGTGGTAATTAGTGTAGTTTAAGGTAAAAATAATGTTTTAATAATATGAAATGACCTAGAAACATGTACTAACCTTATTGGATGTGTCATGGCCGACCATGAAAATCCATGGGTCAACTTGGGGACCCCATGGAGCCACATTGCTTGGGAAATGACATAAATAACTTTTTATTTAATGTAAACGTTAAAATGACACAAACATAATATGTTTTACGAAAACAATTTTTAAATGGGGTTATAAAAGTCAGATTTTTTACTATAAATATTAATTGGCAAGCTAAAACGATTTAACACATCATAGTAATTTTTATTAATTTTTTGACATTAAATAAATAAAAGTATTTCTGATATCATTATGATGTAGCGATTACCTCATTAATAAAGGATTTAAATAAAATGAAAAGATAATGTAAAATCTATGACCTACACATGTCCAAAACCTATTGGATGGGTGGATTTAAAACCCTTATCACCTTATACTCGAATTATATCAATGTGGGACCATTTAAATCCGAAAATCATTTTCAAATAAAGTAATATTTTTTTACTTTCCAAGAGTGCCCCTCCTGTCCTCTTATAAAAGGCCCCCACCTCTACCTCCTTACCCACACTCCCTAAGCCTTTGGCTCAGTCAAACCCTTCCCATTTTGTCTCTACACTTCCCTATCTTACTCCATGATGCCTCACTTTGGGCAGAAGTCTTTCCAAGGAATCCATTGAGCTCAAACTAAATGGAGTTACGCAATTTTTAGGTAATGTATTCACTTGAGTCCTTTTGTTTTATTTTGCTTCTACAACCCCCTAAACTATTTTTATTTATTTATTTTGTAACAACTCCAGTATCTTCAATATACTAGTATGTTGTTATAATAAGTATTCAAGCTACAATTACACACACCTACATCTAATGGTTAAAGAACATACGGTTTCCGTGGATGGTGAATTTATGCCTCCCGAAACGATGATTGTTCAACATTCCATTATCACCTTAAAAGGTTTCCATTAAGATGACACTATATTTATATATGATATATAATATGTATATGTCTTCCTTAAGCTTATATATTTGTCATTTTGGGCATACCTTTATGGTTTCCATTATGGGTAAACGCGATATCTTCATTTAAGGAAGTGCGGACTACCGCCCCATCAAAGTGATTTGATACATTAAATACCATATGTGGGACATATAAAGGATGGAACTATGATATTAAATATGATATTATACTGGAATTATAATATACCTTTATATCATTATGATTACATTCTATAAAATATGAAATAGAAATGAATATAGCATTAATGCGTACGTACGGCTTACCGTCTCCATGAACGGTGCATTTCATTTCATACCTCTAAATGATTATGTAATATTATAAATGCATGCATGTACTGGATATATATGACATATATAATATCTACATCATGAATACCATTCTGGATATAATGGATACATGAACAACTTGTAATTATAAAGGGCTTATTTTTTACTCAAGTACCAATGATTGTTAAAACGACCGTTATTAACTTAAATAATTACATAGTGTTCATGACATGGCAATAAGTGATATAAAAGGAATAATGAAGTTGAAAAAGGTTCTTAAACAAGTAGAAATTAACTCATGTTAATTATTCAGGAGATTAATGAACGACCGAGTCAAGTCGGACCCGAGGTATAGGACATCGTCTCAATCTCCTTTCATTGAGGCATATTTTATTTTATACACAACTTTATTTTATATGGTGTATAAACCCCTTTGACTTTTACGTTTAACCAAAAGGAATATTTTTTATACAAAGGATTTTACAAAACGAAAAATGGGAATGTTTTTGTCATACGTATGCGGTGACAACGACTTCTCTGCCACCGTGACAATTATTTGAGTTTCGGCTTCCTCTACAAGCCATACCATCTTTTTAAATGAAAAATAAATACCATGTTTTACTTTTCTTTTATTTTGGTATTGAAAATGGTTTTCATAATGATTTATATCAATGTGTTGTATTGATATCTTGTGATTGAAAGGTGGAAATGTTATGTTTCCTTTATGCATGTTTTATGTGATACGATTATGTTCAGGTTCTTGGGCATTATTATGAATACGGGTGGTTCTGTGATAAACTAAGGGCGGGTGAGCCCGATATATCTCTCCAATGCATTGGGTAACGCGAAGGAGAGAAACATTAAGGTATCTCCGAAGAGATTTATGGAATATATTGTGATGAGTATTCCAAACGTAACCAAGAGGGTTACTCCCTACGTAAGAATGTTATGAATGCCTCATGTTACCTTTATGTCTTATGATTTCTATGATTTATTCATGATTTGATGAGGTATGTTAAAGTGATTATGTTTTATGTGTAAATTATGATCTCATTCTTATGTATATTTGTACCCATGTTTCCTTTCCATATTTTTATATACTTTACTGAGATTTTTACGCTCATCCCATGGTTTTTGAAATGTTTTTCACAGGTCAAGGGAAAGGTACATGATATGATGATAGTGGCAAGAAAGTGTCATGAAAGAATCCATGCTTTATTTTAAATATGTTTCCATTGATGGGAATGAAGAATACAATCTTTATGTAACCACTTTGTTTATTTGTGGAATGTAATGCAAGTTTTATGATCTAATTCTGTAAAACTCTAAACCCGAAAAGATCCTCAATGTGTAATCTTGTAATAACTCAAGATTTAGTAAAGTTTAAAGCTGGGGCCTTATAGTTGGTATCAAAGGTTGGTTTAGATAACTTTAGGAGTTATAATTCTATTAAATTATTATCCAAAAATATTTTTTCTTTGAAATGATATAGCATTCGAAGATTACCATGTTGCTTCATCTAATACATGTTTGTTCAGAATGGTTTTTAACAGAGAAAACAGGGAAGTAGTGCTAGGAAGGCATACAGAAGGAAATAACCTTCTGAATCAGCATCCCGAGATGGTCGGAATTGGAACTGAACAGTTTTTTGTAGTGATGGCACAGTTGACTCAGGCTATAAATGGTGGTGGTATCCATGCACAAGATCAGCCAGATCAACCGCAGAGGAACATGACAGTGGTGGAACATTTCATGAGGCAACATCCCCCATCATTCAGAGGATCATCTGACCCTGTGTTAGCTGAAGGGTGGATTAAAGCACTGGAGAAGATTTTCGATATCATGGGTTCTTCAGACAATCAAATGGTTAGTCTTTCTATTTACCGTTTGGAGGGTGAGGCAAATCAGTGGTGGTCAATGGTTAAAAATATCAGGGACACCGATGAGATTGATGCTCTCGACTGGGATGAATTCAAAGGTGTGTTTCTTGAGAAGTATTTTACTAATGCTGTTCGACTTAGGATGGAAAAGAAATTCTTGGAATTGAGGCAAGAGGAAGACTCAGTGGCTACCTATGAAGAAAGGTAAACTCGATTGGCAAGGTATGCTCCAAATTTTATCCGAGACCTTGATAGTAAAATCAATCATTTTTACTCAGGATTAAAGCCAAAATATCGAAGGGCATTAGCTTCTCGTGAGTTTAAAAGTTATTAAAAGCTTGTTCGATGTGCTGAGAAGGTGGAAATGGAGTTTGCAGATGACCAATTGTTCTATAACAACCTGCAGAAGAAGAGACTGAGGTGGCAGGAGAAAGGTAAGAATTCTTCAAAAAAGTCTGATGGTAAGAAAAATATGTTTCCAGTTTGTGATAAATTTGGAAAAAGGAATGTTGGGGAATGTCTTCTGAATTCTGGAAAGTGCTACCGATGTGGTAAGATGTGACATAAGGCTCGTGATTGCACTGAAAAAGATCAGGGTGATGGTAAGACCGAATTTGATTTAGAGTTAGTGAAATGTTATAAGTGCAATGAGATGGGTCACTATGCAAACGAGTGTCCAACAATGAGCTTGAGTGATGGGAAGCAGTTAGACTACAAGAAAAAAGGGGTGGTGAAATCCTTTGCAACTACTTCAGCAGATGTCGGGCCATCAAATGAAGTTGTATCAGGTACTTTGTTTGTTTTTTCAGATTATGCCAGTGTGTTGTTTGATTCGGGGTCTACACATTCATTCATCTCTGAAAACGTTTCTAGTAAAATGGGAATACCATCTCAAGAAATGACTCCTAAACTTCTGGTAAAAACACCTGGGGGAGATGTTGAGGCAAGAAGAATTTATAAGAATCTTCCTATCCTTATCTGTGGAAAGAACCTACTTGCAAACCTTATTGTTCCACCTCTATTAGAGTTTGATGTTATCCTGGGTATGGATTGGCTCCCTATTTACCATGCTAAGATTGACTGTAGAGCTAAAGAAGTTTCCTTTCAGAAAGATTTCAGTTTGTGTACAAGAATGAACCCTTACTGTTGATAACTTATCAAGAGGCCAAGAAACTTGTAAAAGATGGAAATAAATGTTACCTTGCACACATCGTTGAAAATAAAGGAACTGTTCAGATTATTGATGTTCCAGTGGTAAATGAGTATCCTGATGTTTTTCCTGATGAGTTGCCTGGAATAATACCAGATCGGGAAGTTGAGTTTACTGTTGACTTAGTTCCCGATGCTAAGCCAATTTCAAAACCCCCTTATCGAATGGCTCAAATTGAACTTTTAGAGTTGAAGGGGCAATTGCAAGATTTATTAGAGAAAGGTTTCATTTGACCTAGCACATCACCATGGGGTGCTCCTGTTTTATTTGTTAAAAAGAAAGATGGTTCCATGAGACTTTTCATTGATTATAGAGCCTTGAATAACATAACTGTTAAGAACAAATATCATTTGCCTCATATCGATGATTTGTTTGATCAGCTCCAGGGAGCTTAGTTTTTTTCAAATATTGACCTGAGATCGGGGTACCATCAGCTGAAGGTAAAGGAGGCAGATATTCTGAAGACTGCGTTCCATACAAGATATGGACATTATGAATTTGTAGTAATGCCTTTTGGGCTAACCAATGCACCTGATGTATTCATGGACTTAATGAATAGAATTTTCCATGAGTTCTTCGATAAGTTTTTTGTGGTTTTCATTGATGATATTTCAGTGTTATCTAAAAGTAAAGAGGAGAATGAAAGACATTTAAGGGTTATCTTGAAAACCTTAAAAGAAAAGAAACTGTATGGAAAATTCAGTAAGTGTGAGTTTTGGTTGGAACATATTTCTTTCCTTGTTCATATTGTTTCTAAGGATGGAATAACGTTTGATCCTGCAAAAACAAAAGTTGTGGAAGAATGGCCAAGACCCACAAATATAGCTGAGATTCGTAGTTTCCTTGGTTTGGCAGGCTATTACCGAAGGTTTTTTAGAAATTTTTCACGGTTATCTAGTCCAATGACTAAGCTAACTCAGAAGGGTGTTAAGATTATCTGGACAAAAGAATGTGATGATTGTTTTCAGGAATTGAAAAGAAGATTGGTGAATGATCCAGTTTTGGCACTACCTTCCAGGAATGGGGAGTTTGTTATCTACATTGATGCTTCATTGAAAGGACATGATTGTGTCCTAATGCAAAATGATCAGGTAATTGCTTATTCTTCACGACAGTTCAAAACTCATGAGGTAAATTACCCTACACATGATTTGGAATTAACTGCTGTTGTTTTCACTTTAAAAATTTGGAGGCATCATTTGTATGGAGTAAAGTGTGAAATATATACCGATCACAAAAGTTTAAAGTATATATTCACTCAAAAAGAATTGAACATGAGACAAAGGATATGGATATAATTAATCAAGGATTATGATTTTACAATTCATTACCATCCGGGAAAAGCAAATAAAGTGGCCGATGCTTTGAGTCGAAAAAGTAATGCTTCATTAGCAATGTTGCATTTGGAACGTGATCCTTTGGTTAAGGATTTGATGAATTTTGGAATAGATGTTTTTGGAGCAGGATGTTCTTCTGTTTTGTTTTAGGTATCAGTGAAATCTTCTCTATCAGATAGAATCAAGAAATCACAGAAGCAAGACGGTGAGTTGCAAAAAAAGGTAGAGCTGTTTCAGAAAGGTAAGTTGCCTGAATTCAACATTGATAATGATTGCATTTTGAGATTTGGGAAGAGATTGTGTGTGCCTTGTGATTCAAAGTTGAAGAGAGAGTTGTTATGTGAATCTCATAGTTCTCCGTTTTCAGTTCATCCAGGCATTACTAAGATGTATAAAGATCCTCGGGAGTATTACTGGTGGAATGGAATGAAAAGAGATATTGATGATTTTACTATGAAGTGTTTGACTTGTCAGCAGGTTAAAGCAGAGCGCCAGTTACCGAAAGGGATGCTTTAGCCTCTACCAGTTCCAGAGTGTAAATGAGAGAATATATCCATGGACATTGTTGTGGGATTACCGAAGACATCTCGAGGTAATAATGTAATCTGCGTTATTGTTGATCGCTTGACCAAATCCACTCATTTACTTGCTATACGAGATACTTTTTCCCTAGATCAACTTTCCTGTTTGTATCTTAAAGAGATAGTCAGGTTACATGGAGTTCCTCTCTCCATTGTATCTGACCGTGATCCCAGGTTCACTTCTAACTTTTGGAAAGGCCTTCAGAAGTCGTTGGGTACTGAATTAAATTTTAATACATCTTTTCATCCTCAATCATATGGGCAGTGAGAACGAAAAATTCAGACCTTGGAGGATATGCTACGAGCTTGTTCGATGGAGTATCAGGGAAGTTGGGACCAACATCTTTCTTTGGTTGAATATTAATATAATAACAGTTTTCATTCTAGTATATAGATGGCACCATTTCGGGCATTATATGGGAAGCGGTGTCGAACTCCAGCTTTCTAGGATGATGTGGGTGAAAGGAAGTTGATGGGACAAGAATTTGTAGTAGAGTTGGCAGAAAAAGTTCAGCTGATACAGAAACACATGAGAACAACTCAGAGTAGGCATAAAAGTTATGTGGACAACAGGAGTAAGGATCTCTCTTTTGAGGTAGGTGATCATGTTTTTCTCAATGTATCACCATGGAAAAGTGTGATGCGATTTGGTAAGAAAGGAAAGCTGAGTCCAAGGTTCATTGGACCATATGAAATTCTGGAGAGAGTTGGATCAGTTGCTTACCGAGTGGCTTTACCTCCGAGTTTATCTCAGGTACACAATTTTTTTCAAGTTTCAATGTTAAGGAAGAACATGCCAGATCCATCTCATGTTTTGAGTCCAGAGGTAGTTCAGCTGGAAGAGAACCTATCTTATGAGGAACAACCGGTCCAGATTCTTGACCACAGGGAGCAGGTGTTACGGAATAAGGAGATTCTCCAGGTAAAGGTTTTGTGGGAAAACCACATGATTGAAGAGGAAACATGGGAATCTGAAATTGCAATGAGGGATAAGTACCCCCATTTATTCGATAAGTAAATAAATTGTGGGGACACAATTTTCTAAAGGGGGGAAGGATGTAACATCCCAAGTGAGTAATGAATAATAGATATTTTTTATCTATGTCTATTAATGAATTAGATAGTGTTTCAGAGGCTTAAAATGAGAATAAATCCAATCTTAAGCATGGAATACACTAATATTTTTAAAAGATTGTTTTACTGTCTTTTGATGGAAAACCATTTTTTAATCTATATTTTCACAATTTTATAAACTATGTTTGTCAAAATAAACTTATTCTTTATGATTGGGACAACAAAATTTACTTTGTGTGAATTTTTGGTATTTTTCTGACAATGTTCATTTTTTAATGAATAGTGAAAAATACTGCATTTTACATCAAAACTGTTTTTAATCTAATTTATTTATATGATTAGATTATCTTTTGAATTGGTTTTAAAGTGAAATTAGAATATATATTTACCATTTAATAAAATAGTGTTCATTGGAATCAATTTCACATTAAAATTGGACTTAAACTGGTGTCAATCTTTTGATACTTATTGTTTAATAAAAACACGCTATTTGTCATGACAATGAGAATTAATTATTAAATTAATTAATGTAACTTATATGATTTGAATTTGTTAAAATAGACATCATTTTTGAATTCAGAATATCAAATATATCTTAGGGTGAATTTTTGGTATTTTTCTGACGAACATCAATTTTTGATGAATAGTGAAACCACTATGTGGTACTTATAAAAACTGATTTTCCATTTAAATGAAATTTTGCCACCTTTGTGTTATGAATTTCAAAAATCCGACATACATGGTTTTCATTAAGAAGTAAAATGTGGTTCAATGATATTAAAATAATTTTTTGGTGAATAGTAACTTATTAAGTGTTTAATCGCGATTAGTGGTAATTAGTGTAGTTTAAGGTAAAATTAATGTTTTAATAATATGAAATGACCTATACACATGTACTAAACATATTGGATGTGTCATGGCCAACCAAGACAAGCCATGGGTCAACTTGGGGATCCCATGGAGCCACTTTGGTTGGGAAATGACGTAAATAACTTTTTATTTAATGTAAAAGTAAAAATGAAACAAACATAATATGTTTTACGAAAACAATTTTTAAATGGGGTTATACAAGTCATATTTTTGACTATAAATATTCCTTGGAAATATAAAAATATTTCCTACATCATAGTAATTTTTTTTATAATTTTTCGACATTAAATAAATAAAAGTATTTATGACATCATAATGATGTAGCGATTACCTCATTAATAAAGGATTTAAATAAAATGAAATGATAATGTAAAATCTATGACCTACACATGTCCAAAACCAATTGGATGGGTGGATTTCGAACCCTATCACCTTATACTCGAATTATATCAATGGGGGACCATTTGAATCCGAAACTCATTTTCAAATAAAGTAATATTTCTTTAATTTCCAAGAGTGCCCCTCCTCTCCTCTTATAAAAGGCCACCACCTCTACCTCCTTACCCACACTCCCAAAGCCTTTGGCTCAGCCAAAACCTACCCATTTTGTCTCTACACTTCCCTATCTTACTCCTTGATGCCTCACTTTGGGTAGAAGTCTTTTCAAGGAATCCTTTGAGCTCAAACTAAAGGGAGTTACCCGATTTTAAGGTAATGTCTTCACTTGAGTCCTTTTGTTTTATTTTGCTTCTCTAACCCCCTAAACTCTTTTTATTTATTTATTTTGTAAAAAATCATGTATCTTCAATATACTACGATGTTGTTATAAGAAGTATTCAAGATAATCTTACACACACCTACATCTAATGGTAAAAGACCATACGGTTTCCGTGGATAGTGAATTTATGCCTCCCGAAACGATGATTGTTCAACATTCCATTAACACCTTCAAAGGTGGCCATTAAGATGAAACTATATTTATATATGATATATAATATGTTTATGTTTTACTTAGTCTTTTGTATTTTTCATTTTGGGCATACCTTTATGGTTTCAATTATGGGTAAACGCGATATCTTCATTTAAGGAAGTGCGGACTACCTCCCCCTCAAAGTGATTTGATTCGTTAAATACCATATGTGGGATTTATAAAGGATGGAACTATGATATTAAATATTATATTATACTAGAATTATAATATACCTTTATATCATTATTATTCCATTCTATAAAATATGAAAAAGAAATAAATGTAGCATTCATGCATACGTACAGCTTACCGTCTCCATGAACGGTGCATTTCATTTCTTACCTCTAAATGATTATGTAATATTATAAATGCAAGCATGTACTGGATATATATGACATATATAATATCTACATCATGAATACCATTCTACATATAATGGATACATGAACAACTTGTAATTATAAAGGGCTTATTTTTTACTCAAGTACCAATGATCGTTAAAACAACCGTTATTAACTTAAATAATTACATAGTGTTAATGACATGGAAATAAGTGATATAAAAGCAATAATGAACTTAAAAAAGGTTCTTAAACAAGTAGAAATTAACTCAAGTTTATTATTCAGGGGATTAAATAACGACCGAGTCAAGTCGGACATGAGGTATGGGACATCGTCTCAATCTCCTTTTATTGAGGCATATTTTATTTTATACACAACTTTCTTTTATACGGTGTATAAACCCCTTTGACTTTTACGTTTAACCAAAAGGAATCTTTTTTATATGAATATTTTTACAAAATGACAAAAGGGAATGTTTTTGTCGTACGTATGCGGCGACAACGACTTCTATGCCGCCGTGACCATTATTTGAGTTATGCCTTCCTCTACAAGCCATACCTTCTTTTTAAAAGAAAAATAAATACCATGTTTTACTTTTCTTTTATTTTGGTATTGAAAATGGTTTTCATAATGATTTTATATCAATGTGTTGTACTGATATCTTGTTATTGAAAGGTGGAAATGTTATGTTTCCTTTATGCATGTTTTATATAATATTATTATGTTGAGGTTCTTGGGAATTATTATGAAGACGGGTGGTTCCGTGATAAAATAAGGGCGGGTGAGCCCAATATAGCTCTCCAATGCGTTGGGTAACGCGAAGGAGTGAAATGTTAAGGTTTCTCCGAAGAGATTTAGGAAATATACAGTGATGGGTATTGCAAACGTAACCAAGAGGGTTACTCCCTACGTAAGAATGTTATGAATGCCTCAAGTTACCTTTATGTCTTATGATTTCTATGATTTATTCATGATTTGATGAGGTATGTTAAAGTGCTTATGTTTTATGGGTAAATTATGATCTCATTCTTATGTATATATGTACCCATGTTTCCTTTCCATATTTTTATATCCTTTACTGAGCTTTTTATGCTCATCCCATGTTTTTTGAAATGTTTTTCACAGGTCAAGGGAAAGGTACATGATATGATGATAGTGTCAGGGAAGTGTCAAGAAAGAATCCATGTTTTATTTTAAATATGTTTCCATTGATGGGAATGAAGAATACTATCTTTTTGTAACCACTTTGTTCATATGTGGAATGTAATGCAAGTTTTACGATCTAATTCTCTAAAACTCTAAACCCGAAAAGATCCTCAATGGGTAATCTTGTAATAACTCAAGATTAAGTATGGTTTATGGATGGGGCCTTATAGTTGGTATCAAAGGATGGTTTAGATAACTTTAGGAGTTATAATTCTATTAAATTATTATCCAAAAATATTTTATTTTTGAAATGATATAGCATTTGAAGATTACCAGGTTGCTTCATCTAACACTTGTTTGTTCAGAATGGTTTTCTACAGAGGAAAGAGGGAAGTAGTGCTAGGAAGGAATACAGAAGGAAATAACCTTCCGAATCAGCATCCCGAGATGGTCGGAATTGGAACTGAACAGTTTGTTGCAGTGATGGCATAGTTGACTCAGGATATAAATGGTGGTGGTATCCATGCATGAGATTAGCCAGATCAACCGCAGAGGAACATGTCAGTGGTGGAACATTTCATGAGGCAACATCCCCCATCATTCAGAGGATCATCTGACCCTGTGTCAGATGAAGGGTGGATTAAAGCACTGGAGAATATTTTCGATGTCATGGGGTGTTCAGACAATCAAAAGTTTAGTCTTGCTATTTACCGTTTGGAGGGTGAGGCAGATCAGTGGTGGTCGATGGTTAAAAATATCAGGGACGCCGATGAGATTGATGCTCTCGACTGGGATGAATTCAAAGGTATGTTTCTTGAGAAGTATTTTCCTATGGCTATTCGACTTAGGATATAAAAGCAATTCTTGGAATTGAGGCAAGAGGAAGACTCAGTGGCTACCTATGAAGAGAGGTTCACTCGATTGGCAAGGTATGCTCTAAATTTTATCCGAGACCTTGATAGTAAAATCATTCGTTTTTACTCAGGATTAAAGCCAAAATATTGAAGGGAATTAGCTTCTCATGAGTTTAAAAGTTATGAAAAGCTTGTTCGACGTGCTGAGAAGGTGGAAATGCAGTTTGCCGATGACCAAGTGTTCTATAACAACCAGCAAAAGAAGAGACTGAGGTGGCAGGAGAAAGGTAAAAATTCTTCAAAAAAGTCTGATGGTAAGAAAACTAAGTTTCCAGTTTGTGATAAATGTGGAAAGAGGCATGCTGGGGAATGTCTTTTGAATTCTGGAAAGTCCTACCGATGTTGCAAGATGGGACGTAAGGCTTGTGATTGCACTGAAAACGATCAGGGTGATGGTAAGACCAAATTTTATTTACAGTTAGTGAAATGTTATAAGTGTAATGAGATGGGTCACTATGAAAAATAGTGTCCTACAAAGATCTTGAGTGATGGGAAGAAGTTAGAATACAAGTAGAAAGGGGTGGTGAAATCCTTTGCAACTACTTCAGCAGATGTGGGGCCATCAAATGAAGTTGTATCAGGTACTTTGTTTGTTTTTTCAGATTATGCCAGTGTGTTTTTTGATTCGGGGTCTACACATTCTTTCATCTCAGAAAACATTTCTAGTAAAATGGAAATACCATCTCAAGAAATGCCTCCTGAACTTCTGGTAAAAACACATGGGGGAAATGATGAGGAAAAAGAATTTATAATAATCTTTCTATCCTTATCTGTGGAAAGAACCTACTTTCAAACCTTATTGTTCTACATCTAGTAGAGTTTGATGTTATCCTGGATATGGATTGGCTCTCTATTTACCATGCTAAGATTGTCTGTAGAGCTAAAGAAGTTTCTTTTCAGAAAGAATTTCAGTTTGTGTACAAGAATGAACCCTTACTGTTGATAACTTATCAAGAGGCCAAGAAACTTGTAAAAGATGGAAATAACTGTTACCTTGCACACATCGTTGAAAATAATGAAACTGTTCAGATTAATGATGTGCCAGTGGTATATGAGTATCCTGATGTTTTTCCTGATGAGTTGCCTGGAATAATACCAGATCGGGAAGTTGTGTTTACTATTGACTAAGTTCCTGATGCTAAGCCAATTTCAAAACCCCCTTATCGAATGTCTCAAATTGAACTTTTAGAGTTGAAGGAGCAATTACAAGATTTATTAGAGAAAGGTTTTATTCGACCTAGCACATCACCATGGGGTGCTCCTGTTTTATTTGTTAAAAGGAAAGATGGTTCTATGAGACTTTGCATTGATTATAGATCCTTGAATAACATCACTATTAAGAACAAATATCCTTTTCCTCATATCGATGATCTGTTTGATAAGCTCCAGGGAGCTCAGTTTTTTTCAAAGATTGACCTGAGATCGGGGTACTATCAGCTGAAGGTAAAGGAGGAAGATATTCTGAAGACCGATTTCCGTACAAGATATAGCCATTATGAATTTGTAGTAATGCCTTTTGGGCTAACCAATGAACCTTCTGTATTCATGGACTTAATGAATAGAATTTTCCATGAGTTGTTGGATAATTTTGTGGTGGTTTTCATTGATGATATTTTGGTTTTTTCTAAAAGTAAAGAGGAGCATAAAATACATTTAAGGGTTATCTTGCAAACCTTAAAAGAAAAGAAACTGTATGGAAAATTTAGTAAGTGCGAGTTTTGGTTGCAACAGATTTCTTTCTTTGGTCATATTGTTTCTAAAGATGGAATAACTGTTGATCCTGCAAAAACAAAAGATGTGGAAGAATCGCCAAGACCCACAAATGTAACCGAGATTCGTAGTTTCCTTGGTTTGGCAGGCTATTACCGAAGGTTTGTCAGAAATTTTTGACGGTTATCTAGTCTAATGACTAAGCTAACTCGGAAGGGTGTTATGTTTATCTGGAAAAAAGAATGTGATGATTGTTTTCAGGAATTGAAAAGAAGATTGGTGAATTATCCAGTTTTGGCACTACCTTCCAGGAATGGGGAGTTTGTTATCTACAGTGATGATTTATTGAAAGGAATTGGTTGTGTCCTAATACAGAATGATCAGGTAATTGATTATGCTTCACGACAGTTGAAAACTCATGAGATAAATTACCCTACACATGATTTGGAATTAACTGCTGCTGTTTTCGCTTTAAAAATTTGGAGGCATCATTTGTATAGAGTAAAGTGTGAAATATATACCGATCAAAAAAGTTTAAAGTAGATATTCACTCAGAAAGAATTGAACATGAGACAAAGGAGATGGCTAGAATTAATCAAGGATTATGATTGTACAATTCATTACCATCCAGGAAAAGCAAATAAAGTGGCCGATGCTTTGAGTCGAAAAAGTAATGCTTCATTAGCAATGTTGCATTTTGAACGTGATCCTTTGGTTAAGGATTTGATGAAATTTGGAATAGAAGAATTTGGAGCAGGATGTTCTTCTGTTTTGTTTCAGGTATCAGTGAAAGCTTCTCTATCAGATAGAATCAAGCAATCACAGAAGCAAGACAGTGAGTTGCAGAAAAAGGTAGAGCTGGTTCAGAAAAGTAAGTTGCCTGAATTCAACATTGATAATGATTGCATTTTGAGATTTGGGAAGAGATTGTGTGTGCCTTGTGATTCACAGATGAAGAGAGAGTTGTTATGTGAAGATCATAGTTCTCCGTTTTCAGTTCATCCAGGTAGTACTAAGATGTATAGAGAACTTCAGGAGTATTACTAGTGGGATGGAATGAAAAGAGATATTGCTGATTTTACTGTGAAGTGTTTGACTTGTCAGCAGGTTAAAGCAGAGCGGCAGTTACCGAAAGGGATGCTTCATCCTATACCAGTTCCAGAGTGGAAATGGGAGAATATATCAATGGACTTTGTTGTGGGATTACCGAAGACATATCGAGGTAATAATGCAATCTGAATTATTGTTGATCGCTTGACCAAATCTACTCATTTTCTTGCTATACGAGATACTTTTTCCCTAGATCAACTTTCCCGTTTGTATCTTAAAGAGACAGTCAGGTTACATGGAGTTACTCTCTCCATTGTATCTGACCGTGATCCCAGGTTCACTTCTAACTTTTGGAAAGTCCTTCAGAAGTCGTTGGGTACTGAATTAAATTTTATTACAGCTTTTCATCCTCAATCATATGGGCAGTGAGAACGAACAATTCAGACCTTGGAGGATATGCTATGATCTTGTTCGATGGATTGTCAGGGAAGTTGGGACCAACATCTTTCTTTGGTTGAATTTTCATTATATTACAGTTTTTCATTCTAGTATACAGATGGAACCATTTCAGGCATTATATGGGAAGCGGTGTCGAACTCCAGCTTTCTGGGATGAAGTGGGTGAAAGGAAGTTGATGGGACCAGAATTGGTAGAAGAGTTGGCAGAAAATGTTCAGCTGATACAGAAACACATGAGAACAGCTCAGAGTAGGCAGAAGAGTTATGCGGAATACAGGAGGAAGGATCTCTCTTTTGAGGTAGGTGATCATGTTTTTCTCAATGTATAACCATGGAAAAGTGTGATGCGATTTGGTAAGAAAGGAAAGATGAGTCCAAGGTTCATTGGACCATATGAAATTCTGGAGAGAGTTGGATCAGTTGCTTACCGAGTGGCTTTACCTCCGAGTTTATCTCAGGTACACAATGTTTTTCATGTTTCAATGTTAAGGAAGTACATGCTAGATCCATCTCATATTTTGAGTCCAGAGGTAGTTCAGCTGGAAGAGAACCTATCTTATGAGGAACAACCGGTCCAGATTCTTGACCACATGGAGCAAGTGTTATGGAATAAAGTGATTCACCAGGTAAAGGTTTTGTGGAAAAACCACACGATTGAAGAGGCAACATGGGAATCTGAAAATGCAATGAGAGATAAGTACCCCCATTTATTCGATATGTAAATAAATTGCGGGGACACAATTTTCTAAAGGGGGGAAGGTTGTAACATCCCAAGTGAGTAATGAATAATATATATTTTTTATCTATGTCTATTAATAAATTATATAGTGTTTTATAGGATTAAAATGAGAATAAATTCAATCTTAAGCATGGAATACACTAATATTTTTAAATGATTGTTTTACTGCCTTTTGATGGAAAACCATTTTTGAATCTATCTTTTGACAATTTTATAAACTATGTTTGTCAAAATAAACTTATTCTTTATGATTGGGACATCAAAATTTACTTTGTGTGAATTTTTGGTATTTTTCTGACAATGTTCATTTTTTAATGAATAGTGAAAAATACTGCATTTTACATCAAAACTGCTTTTTAATCTAATATATTTATATGATTAGATTATCTTTTGAATTGATTTTAAAGTGAAATTAGAATATATTTTTACCATTTAATCCAATAGTGGTCATTGGAATCAATTTCACAATGAAATTGGACTTAAACTGGTGTTAATCTTTTGATACTTATTGTTTCATAAAAACACGCTATTTGTCATGACAGCGGGAATTAATTATTAAATTAATTAATGTAACTTATATGAGTTGAATTTTGTAAAATAGACATCATTTTTGAATTCAGAATATCAAATATAGCTTAGGGTGAATTTTTGGTATTTTTCTGAAAAACTTCAATTTTTGATGAATAGTGAAACCACTAAGTGGTACTTATAAAAACTGATTTTCCATTTAAATGAAAATTTGCCACCTTTGTGTTTTGAATTTCAAAAATCTGACATACATGGTTGTCATTAAGATGTAAAATGTGGTTCAATGAGATTAAAATTATTTTTAGTGAATAGTAACTTATTATGTTTTTAATCACGATTAGTGGTAATTAGTGTAGTTTAAGGTAAAAATAATGTTTTAATAATATGAAATGACCTAGAAACATGTCCTAAACTTATTGGATGTGTCATGGCCGACCACGAAAAGCCATGGGTCATCTTGGGGACCCCAGGGAGCCACTTTGGTTGGGAAATGACATAAATAACTTTTTATTTAATGTAAAAGTAAAAATGACACAAACATAATATGTTTTACGAAAACAATTTTTAAATGGGGTTATACAAGTCATATTTTTGACTATAAATATTAATTAGAAATATAATCATATTTCCTACATAATAGTAATTTTTTTAAAATTGTTTTACATTAAATAAATAAATGTATTTATGACATCATATTGATGTAGCCATTACCTCATTAATAAAGGATTTAAATAAAATGAAAAGATAATGTAAAATCTATGACCTAAACATGTCCAAAACCTATTGTATGGGTGGATTTCAAACACTTATCACCTTATCCTCTAATTATATCAATTTGGGACCATTTAAATCCGAAACTCATTTTCAAATAAAGTAATATTTCTTTACTTTCCAAGAGTGCCCCTCCTCTCCTCTTATAAAAGGCTCCCACCTCTACCTCCTTACCCACACTCCCAAAGACTTTGGCTCCGCCAACCCCTACCCATTTTGTCTCTCTACTTCCCTCTATTACTACTTGAATCCTATCTTTGGGCAGAAGTTTTTCCAAGGAAGCCTTTGAGATCAAACCAAAGGGAGTTACCCGATTTTAAGGTAATGTCTTCACTTGAGTCCTTTTGTTTTATTTTGCTTCTCCAACCCCCTAAACTCTTTTTATTTATTTCTTTTGTAACAACTCCAGTATCTTAAATATAATAGGATGTTGTTATAATAAGTATTCACGCTAAACTTACACACACCTACATCTAATGGTAAATAACATACGGTTTCCGTGGATGGCGAATTTATGCCTCCCGAAACGATGATTATTCAACATTCCTTTAACACCTTCAAAGGTGGCCATTAAGATGACAATATATTTATATATGATATATAATATGTTTATGTTTTCCTTAAGCTTCTGTATTTTTTTTATTTTGGGAATACCTTTATGGTTTCCATTATGAGTAAACGCGATATCTTCATTTAAGGAAGTGCGGACACCGCCCCCTCAAAGTGATTTGATTCGTTAAATACTATATGTGAGATGTATAAAGGATGGAACTATGATATTAAATATGATATTATACTGGAATTATAATATACCTTTATATCATTATGATTCCATTCTATAAAATATGAGGTAGAAATGAATGTAGCGTTCATTCGTACGTACGGCTTACCGTCTCCATGAACGGTGCATTTCATTTCTTACCTCTAAATGATTATGTAATATTATAAATGCATGCATGTACTGGATATATATGACATATATAATATCTACATCATGAATACCATTCTGTATATAATGGATACATGAAAAACTTGTAATTATAAAGGGATTATTTTTGACTCAAGTACCAATGATCGTTAAAACGACCGTTATTAACTTAAATAATTACATAGTGTTCATGACATAGAAATAAGTCATATAAAAGGAATAATGAAATTCAAAAAAGTTTTTAAACAAGTAGAAATTAACTGAAGTTTATTATTTAGGAGATTAAAGAACGGCCGAGTCAAGTCGGACACGAGGTATGGGACTTCATCTCAATCTCCTTTCATTGAGGCATATTTTATTTTACACACAACATTATTTTATACGGTGTATAAACCACTTTGACTTTTACGTTTAACCAAAATGAATCTTTTTGATACGAAGCATTTTACAAAACTACAAAAGGGAATGTTTTTTTCGTACGTATGCGGTGACAACAACTACTCCGCCGCCGTGACCATTATTTGAGTTTCGTCTTCCTCTACAAGCCATACCTTTTTTTAAAAGAAAAATAAATACCATGTTTTACTTTTCTTTTATTTTGGTATTGAAAATGGTTTTCATAATGATTTTATATCAATGGTTGTATTGATATCTTGTGATTGAAAGGTGGAAATGTTATGTTTCCTTTATGCATGTTTTATGTGATACGATTATGTTGAGGTTCTTGGGATTTATTATGAAGACAGGTGGTTCCGTGATAAACTAAGGGCGGGGAGCCCGATATAGCTCTCCAATGCATTGGGTAACGCGAAGGAGTGAAACGTTAAGGTTTCTCCGAAGAGATTTAGGGAATATACTGTGATGGGTATTCCAAACGTATCCAAGAGGGTTACTCCCTATGTAAGAATGTTATGAATGCCTCATGTTACCTTTATGTCTTATGATTTCTATGATTTATTCATGATTTGATGTGGTATGTTAAAGTGCTTATGTTTTATGGGTAAAGTATGATCTCATTCTTATGTATATATGTACCCATGTTTCCTTTCCATATTTTTATATCCTTTACTGAGCTTTTTATGCTCATCCCATGTTTTTTGAAATGTTTTTCACAGGTCGAGGGAAAGGTACATGATATGATGATAGTGTCAAGGAAGTGTCAAGAAAGAATCCATGTTTTATTTTAAATATGTTTCCATTGACGGGAATGAAGAATGCTATCTTTATGTAACCACTTTTTTATATGTGGAATGTAATGCAAGTTTTATGATCTAATTCTCTAAAACTCTAAACCTGAAAATATCCTCAATGTGTACTCTTGTAATAACTCAAGATTAAGTAAGGTTTAAAGCTGGGGCATTATAGTTGGTATGAAAGGTAGGTTTAGATAACTTTAGGAGTTAGAATTCTATTAAATGATTATCCAAAAATATTTTTTTTTAAATGATATAGCATTTGAAGATTAGCATGTTGCTTCATCTATGACCTGTTTGTTCAGAATGGTTTTCCGCAGAGGAAATAGGGAAGTAGTGCTAGGAAGGCATACAGAAGGAAATAACCTTCCGAATCAGCATCCCGAGATAGTCAGAATTGGAACTGAATAGTTTGTTGCAGTGATTGAATAGTGGAATCAGGCTATAAATGGTGGTGGTATCCATGCACGAGATCAGCCAGATCAACCGCAGAGGAACATGTCAATGGTGGAACATTTCATGAGGCAACATCCCACATCATTCAGAGGATCATCTGACCCTGTGTTAGATGAAGGGTGGATTAAAGCACCGGAGAAGTTTTTCGATGTCATGGGTTGTTCAGACAATCAAAAGGTTAGTCTTGCTATTTACCTTTTGGAGGGTGAGGTAGATCAGTGGTGGTCGATGGTTAAAAAATATCAGGGATGCTAATGAGATTGATGCTCTTGACTGGGATGAATTCAAAGGTATGTTTCTTGAGAAGTATTTTCCTAAGGCTATTCGACTTAGGATGGAAAAGAAATTCTTGGAATTGAGGAAAGAGGAAGACTCAGTGGCTACCTATGAAGAAAGGATCACTCGATTGGAAAGGTATGCTCCAAATTTTATCCGAGACCTTGATAGTAAAATCAATCTTTTTTACTCATAATTAAAGCCAAAATATCGAAGGGAATTAGATTCTAGTGAGTTTTAAAGTTATGAAAAGATTGTTCGATGTGCTGAGAAGGTGGAAATGGAGTTTGCCGATGACCAAGTGTTCTATAACAACCAGGATAAGAAGAGACCGAGGTGGTAGGAGAAAGGTAACAATTCTTCAAAAAAGTCTGATGGTAAGAAAACTAAGTTTCCAGTTTGTGATAAATGTGGAAAAAGGCATGCTGGGGAATGTCTTCTGAATTCTGGAAAGTGCTACCGATGTGGTAAGATGGGACATAAGGCTTGTGATTGCACTGAAAAAGATCAGGGTGATGGTAAGACCAAATTTGATTTACAGTTAGTGAAATGTTATAAGTGTAATGAGACGGGTCACTATGCAAATGAGTGTCCTACAAAGAGCTTGAGTGATGGGAAGCAGTTAGACTACAAGCATAAAGGGGTGGTGAAATCCATTGTAACTACTTCAGCAGATGTCAGTACATCAAATGAAGTTGTATCAGGTACTTTGTTTGTTTTTTCTGATTATTCTAGTGTGTTGTTTGATTCGGGGTCTACACATTCTTCCATCTCTGAAATCTTTTCTAGTAAAATGGGAATACCATCTCAAGAAATGACTCCTGAACTTCTGGTAAAACACCTGGGGGAAATGTTGAGGCAAAAAGAATTTATAAGAATCTTCATATCCTTATCTTTGGAAAGAACCAACTAGCAAACCTTATTGTTCTACCTCTAGTACAGATTGATGTTATCCTGGGTATAGATTGGCTCTCTATTTCCCATGCTAAGATTGACTATAGATCTAAAGAAGATTCTTTTTAGAAAGACTTTCAGTTTTTGTACAATAATGAACCCTTACTGTTGATAACTTATCAAGAGTCCAAGAAACTTGTAAAAGATAGAAATGAATGTTACCTTGCACACATCGTTGAAAATAAAGGAACTATTCAGATTAATGATGTCCCAGTGGTAAACGAGTATCCTGATGTTTTTCCTGATGAGTTGCCTGGAATAATACCAGATCGAGAAGTTGAGTTTATTGTTGACTTAGTTCCTGATGATAAGCCAATTTCAAAACCCCCTTATCGAATTGCTCAAATTGAACTTTTAGAGTTGAAGGAGCAGTTGCAAGATTTATTAGATAAAGGATTCATTCGACCTAGCACATCACCATGGGGTGCTCCTATTTTATTTGTTAAAAAGAAAGATGGTTCTATGAGACTTTGCATTGATTATAGAGCCTTGAATAAATCACTGTTAAGAACAAATATCCTTTTCCTCATATCGATGATTTGTTTGATCTGCTCTAGGTAGATGAGTTTTTTTCAAAGATTGACCTGAGATCAGGGTACCATCAGCTGATGGTAAAGGAGGCAGATATTCCTAAGACCGCGTTCCGTACAAGATATGGCCATTTGGAATTTGTAGTAATGCCTTTTGGGCTAACCAATGCACCTGCTGTATTCATGGACTTAATGAATAGAATTTTCCATGAGTTCTTGGATAAGTTTGTGGTGGTTTTCATTGATGATATTTTGGTGTTTTCTAAAAGTAAAAAGGAGAATGAAATACTTTTAAGGGTTATCTTGCAAACCTTAAAAGAAAAGAAACTGTATGGAAAATTCAGTAAGTGTGTGTTTTGGTTGAAACAGATTTCTCTCCTTGGTCATATTGTTTCTAAAGATGGAATAACTGTTGACCCTGCAAAAAAAAGTTGTGGAAGAATGGCCAAGACCCACAAATGTAACCAAGATTCGTAGTTTCCTTGGTTTGGAAGGATATTACCGAAGGTTTGTTAGAAATTTTTCACGGTTATCTAGTCCAATGACTAAGCTAACTCGGAAGGGTGTTATGTTTATCTGGACAAAAGAATGTGATGATTGTTTTCAGGAATTGAAAAGTAGATTGGTGAATACTCCAGTTTTGGCATTACCTTCTAGGAATGGGGAGTTTTTTATATACAGTGATGCTTCATTGAAAGGACTTGGTTGTGTCCTAATGCAGAATGATCAGGTAATTGCTTATGCTTCACGACAGTTGAAAACTCATGAGGTAAATTACCCTACACATGATATGGAATTAGCTGCTGTTGTTTTCGCTTTAAAAATTTGGAGGCATCATTTGTATGGAGTAAAGTGTAAAATATATACCGATCACAAAATTTTAAAGTATATATTCACTCAGAAAGAATTGAACATGAGACAAAGGAGATGGCTAGAATTAATCAAGGATTATGATTGTACAATTCACTACCATCTGGGAAAAGAAAATAAAGTGGTTGTTTCTTTGAGTCGAAAAAGTAATGCGTCATTAGCAATGTTGCGTTTGGAACGTGATCCTTTGGTTAAGGATTTGATGAAATTTGGAATAGAAGTTTTTGAAGCAGGATGTTCTTCTGTTTTGTTTCAGGTATTAGTGATATCTTCTCTATCAGATAGAATCAAGCAAGCACAGAAGCAAGACAGTGAGTTGCAGAAAATGGTAGAGCTGGTTCAGAAAGGTAAGTTTCCTGAATTCAACATTGATAATGATCGCGTTTTGAGATTTGGGAAGAGATTGTGTGTGCCTTGTGATTCACAGTTGAAGGGAGAGTTGTAATGAGAAGCTCATAGTTCTCCGTTTTCAGTTCATCCAGGCAGTACTAAGATGTATAGAGATCTTCGAGAGTATTACTGGTGGGATGGAATGAAAAGAGATATTGCTGATTTTACTATGAAGTGTTTGACTTGTCAGCATGTTAAAGCAGAGCGGTAGTTACCGAAAGGGATGCTTCAACCTCTACCAGTTCCAGAGTGGAAATGGGAGAATATATCCATGGACTTTGTTGTGGGATTACCAAAGACATCTCGAGATAATAATGAAATCTGGGTTATTGTTGATCGCTTGACCAAATATGCTCATTTCCTTGTTATACGAGATACTTTTTCCCTAGATCAATTTTCCTGTTTGTATCTTAAAGTGATAGTCAGGTTATATGGAGTTCCTCTCTCCATTGTATATAACCGGGATCCCAGGTTCACTTCTAACTTTTGGAAAGGCCTTCAGAAGTCGTTGGGCACTGAATTAAATTTTAGTACAACTTTTCATCCTCAATCAGATGGGCAGTCAGAACGAACAATTAAGACCTTGGAGGTTATGCTACGAGCTTGTTCGATGGATTATCAGGGATGTTGGGACCAATATCTTTCTTTGGTTGAATTTTCATATAATAACAGTTTTCCTTCTAGTATACAGATGGCACCATTTCAGGCATTATATGGGAAGCGGTGTCGAACTCCAGCTTTCTGGGATGAAGTGGGTGAAAGGAAGTTGATGGGACCAGAATTGGTAGAAGAGTTGGCAGAAAAAGTTCAGCTGATACAGAAACACATGAGAACAGCTCAGAGTAGGCAGAAGAGTTATGCGGACAACAGGAGGAAGGATCTCCCTTTTGAGGTAGGTGATCATGTTTTTCTCAAAGTATCACCTTGGAAAAGTGTGATGCGATTTGGTAATAAAGGAAAGCTGAGTCCAAGGTTTATTGGACCATATGAAATTCTGGAGAGAGTTGGATCAGTTGCTTACCGAGTGGCTTTTCCTCCGAGTTTATCTCAGGTACACAATGTTTTTCATGTTTCAATATTAAGGAAGTACATTCCAGATCCATCTCATGTTTTGAGTCCAGAGGTAGTTCAGCTGGAAGAGAACCTATCTTATGAGGAACAACCGGTCCAGATTCTTGACCACAGGGAGCAAGTGTTACGGAATAAGGTGATTCACCGGGTAAAGGTTTTGTGGAAAAACCAGATGATTGAATAGGTGACATGAGAATCTGAAAATGCAATGAGGGATAAGTACCCCCATTTATTCGACAAGTAAATAAATTATGGGGACACAATTTTATAAAGGGGGGAAGGATGTAACATCCAATGTGAGTAATGAATAATAGATATTTTTTATCAATGTCTATTAATGAATTAGATAATTTTTTAGAGGCTTAAAATGAGAATAAATCCAATCTTAAGCATAGAATACACTAATATTATTAAAAGATTGTTTTACTACCTTTTGATGGAAAACTATTTTTGAATATATATTTTGAAAATTTTATAAACTATGTTTGTCAAAATAAACTTATTTTTTATGATTGGGACATCAAAATTTACTCTGTGTGAATTTTTGGTATTTTTCTGACAATGTTAATTTTTTAATGAATAGTGAAAAATACTGCATTTTACATCAAAACTGCTTTTTAATCTAATATATTTATATTATTAAATTATCTTTTGAATTTTTTTTAAATTGAAATTAGAATAAATTTTACCTTTTAAACCAATAGTGGTCATTGTAATCAATTTCACATTGAAATTGGACTTAAACTGGTGTAAATCTTTTGATACTTATTGTTTCATAAAAACACGCTATTTGTCATGACAGCGGTAATTAATTATTAAATTAATTAATGTAACTTATATGATTTGAATTTTGTAAAATATACATCATTTTTGAATTCAGAATATCAAATATAGATTAGGGTTAATTTTTGGTATTTTTCTGAAAAACTTCAATTTTTGATGAATAGTGAAACCACTAAGTGGTACTTATAAAAACTAGTTTTCCATTTAAATGAAATTTTGCCACCTTTGTGTTTTGAATTTCAAAAATCCAAAATACATTGATGTCATTAGGAATTAAAATGTGGTCCAATGAGATTAAAATTATTTTTTGGTGAATAGTAACTTATTAAGTTTTTAATCGTGATTAGTGGTAATTAGTGTAGTTTAAGGTAAAAATAATGTTTTAATAATATGAAATGACCTACACACATGTCCTAACCTTATTGGATGTGTCATGGACGACCAAGACAAGCCATGGGTCAACTTGGGGACCCCATGGAGCGACTTTGGTTTGGAAATGACATAAATAACATTTTATTTAATGTAAAAGTAAAAATGACACAAACATAATATGTTTTACCAAAACAATTTTTAAATGGTGTTATACAAGTTAGATTTTTGACTATAAATATTCATTGGAAATATAAAAAGATTTCCTACATCATAGTAATTTATTTTTATAATTTTTTGTCATTAAATAAATAAAAGTATTTATGACATCATAATGATGTAGTGATTACCTCGTTAATAAAGGATTTAAATAAAATGAAACGATAATGTAAAATCTATGACCTAAACATGTCCAAAATCTATTGGATGGGTGGATTTAGAACCCTTATCACCTTATCCTAAAATTATATTAATATGGGACCATTAAAATCCGAAAATCATTTTCAAATAAACTAATATTTCTTTACTTTCCAAGAGTGCCCCTCCTCTCCTCTTATAAAAGGCCCCTAATTCTACCTCCTTACCCACACTACCAAAGCCTTTGGATAGGCCAAAACCTGCCCATTTTGTCTCTACACTTCCCTCTATTACTCCTTGAAGCCTCAATTTGGGCAGAAGTCTTCCCATGGAAGCCTTTGAGCTCAAACCAAATGGAGTTACCCGATTTTAAGGCAATGTCTTCACTTGAGTCCTTTTGTTTTATTTTGCTTCTCCAACCCCCTAAAATATTTTTATTTATTTCTTTTGTAACAACTCCAATATCTTCAATATAATAGGATGTTGTTATAATATGGATTCAAGCTACACTTACACACACCTACATCTAATGGATAAAGAACATACGGTTTCCGTGGATGGTGAATTTATGCCTCCCGAAACAATGATTGTTCAACATTCTTTTAACACCTTCAAGGGTGGCCATTAAGATGAAAATATATTTATATAGGATATATAATATGTTTATGTTTTCCTTAAGCTTCTGTATTTTTCATTTTTGGCATACCTTTATGGTTTCCATTATGGGTAAACGCGATATCTTCATTTAAGGAAGTGTGGACACCGCCCCCTCAAAGTGATTTGATTCATTAAATACCATATGTGGGATGTATAAAGGATGGAACTATGATATTAAATATGATATTATACTGGAATTATAATATACCTTTATATCATTATGATTCCATTCTATAAAATATGAAATTTAAATGAATGCAGCGTTCATGCGCACGTACGGCTTACCGTCTCCATGAACGGTGAATTTCATTTCTTACCTCTAAATGATTATGTAATATTATAAATGCATGCATGTACTAGATATATATGAAATATATAATATCTAAATCATTAATACCATTCTTGATATAATGGATACATGAAAAACATGTAATTATAAAGGACTTATTTTTGACTCAACTACCAATGATCGTTAAAACGACCGTTATTAACATAAATGATTACATAGTGTTCATGGCATGGAAATAAGTGATATAAAAGGAATAATGAACTTGAAAAAGTTTCTTAAACAAGTAGAAATTAACTCAAGTTTATTATTAATGAGATTAAAGAACGACCGAGTCATGTCGGACCCGAGGTATAGGACTTCGTCTCAATCTCCTTTCATTGAGACATATTTTATTTTATACACAACTTACTTTTATACGGTGTATAAACCCCTTTGACTTTTACGTTTAACCAAAATGAATCTTTTTTATACGAAGTGTTTTACAAAATGACAAAAGGGAATGTTTTTGTCGTACGTATGCGGCGACAACGACTTCTCCGCCGCCGTGACCATTATTTGAGTTTCGGCTTCCTCTACAAGCCATACCTTCTTTTTAAAAGAAAAATAAATACCATGTTTTACTTTTCATTTATTTTGGTATTGAAAATGGTTTTCATAATGATTTTATATCAATTTGTTGTATTGATATCTTTTGATTGAAAGGTGGAAATGTTATGTTTCGTTTATGCATGTTTTATGTGATACAATTATGTTGAGGTTCTTGGGCATTATTATGAAGACAGGTGGTTCCGTGATAAACTAAGGGTAGGTGAGCCTGATATAGCTCTCCAATGCATTGGGTAACACGAAGTAGTGAAACGTTAAGGTTTCTCCGAAGAGATTTAGGGAATATATTGTGATGGGTATTCCAAACTTAACCAAGAGGGTTAATCCTTACGTAAGAATGTTATGAATTCCCCAAGTTACCTTTATGTTATATGATTTCTATGATTTATTCATGATTTAATGAGGTATGTTAAATTCCTTATGTTTTATGAGTAAAGTATGATCTCATTCTTATGTATATATGTACCCATGTTTCCTTTCTATATTTTAATATCCCTTACTGAGCTTTTTATGCTCATCCCATGTTTTTTGAAATGTTTTTCACAGGTCAAGGGAAAGGTACATGATATGATGATAGTGTCAAGGAATTGTCAATAAAGAATACATGTTTTATTTTATATATGTTTCCATTGATGGGAATGAAGAATAATATCTTTATGTAACCACTTTGTTTATATGTGGAATGTAATGCAAGTTTTATGATCTAATTCTCTAAAACTCTAAACTCGAAAAGATCCTCAATGTGTAATCTTGTAATAAATCAAGATTAAGTACGTTTTAAGGCTGGGGCCTTATAAATCCATTATCAATCACATTAATCTTTTTAATTTATTTTAAAAATGAAATCATCGTTCGAGAGGTGCCAATTTACAACTTTTATGGACGATGTATTTTCATTCTTCAATTTCTTATTCAAGTCTGGTCATGATAACATTTTTATGGTTAAATAAGACTATAATATTTTTATTATATCCTATTCAATGTTTGGAATCTAGTATATATACATAATACATATTCATATACCAAAAATTTTCTATTGTGATTGACATAACTCCATAATAATCAAAACGATTATCACTCAATTTATTATCTAATGGTTCATACCCAAATCATACAACCATATGATGTATATATCCATTTAAAATTTTAAATTATCACTAATAACATTTATTTCCAAATAGAGTGAATTATAATAATTTTACATGAAATCCATTACATATAAATAAGTGAACTGATCATGAAAACAAAGAATGTCAATACACTAGAACAATGAAATTTAACTCTATAACTCATCAATAATACTTTAAATGAAAAAAAAACTAAAATTATTTAAATACATATAGAAAAGGTTATTAATTAATTAAATAATGTATTTAATTTTATTATCCACTACGTTAAGTTGTAGTGCAGAACTCATTCAGAAATACGGTGATGGTTTTCTTCCCAAAACCTCGATTTTCATTCACATAGTTCTTTCTTCCTCTATAAACTAAAGTATTTCTTCATTTATTTCTTACAATTATTCTAAATTCTGTGAATATTTTCAAAATAATATATTATGATCAGTTCATCATTCATTTTTTGAAAATACATGTTTCTAAATGGTCCATTTCCAATTCTTCGCAATAAACAATCCTGATTAAAGAGAAATAACTGATTTATTGACTATTTTCATGTTCTATGTATATTCTCTTTTAAGACACAATTTTTTCTAATACCTATATATTTATAATGTAAAAAACTATCTTATTTTAATACTCTTTTTATGAAAACAAATTCCAAAAAAACTCTTATTTTCAAAATAAATGAGTTTCACTCTCAAGATTTTTTTTGAATTTATTTATTATAAATATTTCTATACTTTTTATTATTATAGTTAATATCATTTCACCATTGGGTGAATCAAATTCTTGTGGTGTTATTCATTATTATTCTG
Organism: Viscum album; assembly: GCA_963277665.1. Taxonomy (NCBI): domain Eukaryota; kingdom Viridiplantae; phylum Streptophyta; class Magnoliopsida; order Santalales; family Viscaceae; genus Viscum; species Viscum album. The sequence continues at coordinate 1,883,415,837 of OY728161.1, forward strand.
ATTTAGATTCTATTTGATCCTTGTCATAATGATATTCAGGCATGGAGGATTTGTACATGTATTAATGTTGGTACAAAGAGTTTACATGACATGCATATTTCTATTCCATGTAGGTGAATTTCAATACTTTTTATTTCTTATTATGCCCATGATTTTTTAGTTATCATTTATTTTTTATATTGTTGTGATGCTTCTGGGATATGATTGAGTCATTGTCTATTTCACTTCATAAGGTGTTATGTGACCTCATGGGCTAGAATTAGAAATATACTGAATCATGTCATTAATTATAAATTAAAATGGGTTTCATTTTTAGGGAAATAAAGTACGGGGCTTGATTCACTGGAATTGATAGTCGAGTTAAAATTAACATTTATACAAGTTATAAGCATTAGAAAACATAAAATTTGAATGGTTTCACATCTTTATCTTTTTATGAAAGTTAATAGATTGAACCTGGTAATGATATATTAAATGAAATAAAATAGATTACAATAAATGATGAAGAAATATATTAATAATCCTTCATCTATTAGAACCCATAAAACGTATAATTGCGAACATACTGATACCTGAATATGTATGTGGGTATCTAGGTTAGTATGCCTTGGGTAGTGAGTTTTCATATGTTCATTATATTTTAGTGTTGATTTCATTCTACAAATATGTTTATTCAATGGTGTGTGCTTGGAATTTGTAGACAAATTCCACCAAGATGTCCTCAAGTTGTATCCTATAAAGTGGCGAAAATAATGATTATTTATGTTGTGGGACCTGATCGTTCAATCTTACGACCAGGTGTTACACATGAATCACCACCTACTGTACCTAATCTGTGAATTGATGCCCATGTCCATGATTGTTTTCAATTTCTGATGTAATCCATGCATGGTTTTCCATGGGTTGCATCTATGATTACTGATATGACTTGTGAGTTTTAAATGAATCATCCTCACACCATATTGTGGGATGACTATCTGTGGGTTTCTGATTCTTGGATAGATTCCACCTTGTATATCTTTTAGTGCCTAGAGACACCTCTAGAGTAGAGGGTCATACTTGGTACATAAATGTTGTGTGGTTTATCAAAGAACATGTGGGGTGTGATTACCTGGGCCGATCATTATCAGGGCATGTTATGGGTTGATTTTCAAACAATCTTCTATTATCGGTTCTTTCTTCAGATGCTATGATCTGATAGAGATAGATAATTCATGAATATTGAGAAGGGTTCTATGTCAGTTATGGAGTATTCTGTGGGTTTCATGATGTTTCAATAATTTTAAATGCTTATAGTTGTTGATGGGATTTTTCATGATAGATTATTCATGGATGGGATCCAGTAAGCCATGAATACTTAATTAAATGTTTTCAGCCTTCCTAATTTCTCTAGTATGGTAAATTGGGAACTTTCCACTAATAAAAAATTGAGGGATGGTGACAATACTGGGCATAGAAGATCAATTTTATGTAAGGCTAGCAGTTCTTCCTATGAATGGAAGAATTCAATTGATATTTATCATCAGGGAATTGGTGACCATGGTACCCATGAAGGTAGCTCTATATCATGTCCCTAGTGAATAATTATGGGGAATATAAAGCCTCAATGAGATAGAGATCCACTGTAGTGTTGGGATTTTGGTCTGGTTGGAAATCATCAGTGTTTCAATAAGGCCTTCCCATCAGCTTTTTCTAGAAGAGGATCTATAATAATTCTACCTTCAAAGGTAGTTTATTTGACACCATGTTAGGAAAGGAGTATGTGTATCATCGAAAGGACTGGCTGAGTAGGAGTTCATGGCCATGGTAGCTTGACCCCTAAACACTAGTAGCACCATTGTTGATGTTTTGATTGTGAAAATTCAATTTTTTCTCAGTTTTGTGGATCTTGCGAAATGCATGATTTGAAACTGATACCGCAGTATCAGGCTAGAAGACTATCTACTGTAAAAGGTTTTATTCTACTGGCCTCTACTATAATATATACTTTATTTGATAAAGGTGCTTCATAGTCATTAATCTCTTTATCAATCATGGAAATACTTGGGCTGAAAAATGCATTGTTAATATGGTATAATGACCCTTGAGACACTATTAAGAGTATGATCAGAGGTAATATGATAGTGTGGGGCTATCCCCTAAAGGTTTCAATTTACCCTTTCATATGGTACTACCTTTTTCTCAAGATGAAGGGCTTTGATTTCATTCTCAACATGAATTGATTGGTTTAATATCACACCATTTAATATTTCTATTGTTGAAGGGTATCATTTACATCACTATAGGTTAATAGTTATCTACATAAGGGTTATGTGAATGTCTAGGCTAGCAGGACCAAACCAATGTATCATGGGATAGGTGGGATAACCACCCAGATTGAAAATATCTTCATTGATTATTATGGTTTAGTCAAGGATGAATTCACTCCATTAGTAAATCATTTCATGGTTGTTTTTTTCAAATGAATTATCTATCTTACATCCTTATAGATATGTAGAGTTTACAATCATGATTTTTCTAGGAGTATCTCCAATGCCAATTACTCCATATAGGATTGATCCTACTGAGCTCCCAGGACCTCAAACAATAGTTTGAGGACATGGAGGCCAATAATTTTATACATCACATCACATCCTATTGGGGTTCCCTAGTGTTATTTTTTCATGAAGGAGAATGGGAACCTTCATCTGTGTGTTGATTAAAGATGGTTGATTTAGATTACGATAAAGATTTTTTATCCACTGACACTAATAGATTATCTCTGTGACTATCACTGAGGAGCTGGGGCCTTCACTATGATTGAACTGAGATAAGGCTATCATTAGGTGCGGGTCATTCCATAAGAAATACCCCATACAACATTCTTTAGTATGTACGGTTTGTATGAGTACCTAGTTATTCCCTTCCATACTACAAATGTTCTAATCATATTTTGGGATTTGATGTATAGGGTATTCCGACCCTATTAAGATTTTATTTTCTAAGGCTTCATGCATGAAAACTTGGCGTATTATCACAATCACATAGACCATTCTAAACACATTGAGTTCATTCGGAGTACACTGATAGGGCATGAGATTTATTCTAGGCTTGTTATGTACCACATCTAAATCGATAATGTCCACATATCTGGTCATATTATCTGAGAGCAATGAGTCTTTGATTACCCAGATAAGTTTATCTTGTTGGTTTCCTAAGAAAAACCGAATAATGTGTTTGATATATGGTGTTTAATGGTGATGGAAGGATATAATAGGTTTTAAATATATGACTTATCATTCCTTTATTCACCTCCTACTAGCCCTAAAAATTTGGGTTTTATGTTCATATAGTCTGAAGTTTGCAGGAAATCCTTTTAGGATTTGAAAGGGAGGTCTATCTCAGCATCTATTCATATTCTTCTAGAGCCTCGAAGTGGTTATATAATCTTTAGGGTTTCATATAGAATTAGATTAGGAGTACTGATGGTTCTAGAGGATAGATTCATTTCATACAGAACTCGACTGTTGATTCTTCATGAGAGAAATTATCACATCGATGACGCTGAGTAGCAGAAGCTCTCCATGCCTGATGTTGTCATATGAACTATCAAATGGTTGAGTGCATTGTGTTATACATAGACTATAAGAGCCTAAATTATTTATTTTTTTCATTGTGACATGGATATCAGATTGTGAATATAGTTCAAATATCTGTATTCCTTTGATTATGATATTTCATATATTCTTGGAAAAGGAAATGTAGTCGATGCTGCACTTAGTCTAAAAAATGAGCCACATTCCATATGTGTAACCAACGATTAGAGGACGTTAATGGACCTATTTTTCAGATTCATTTGAGGTTTCATGAAAATAATGAGGATTCTTACATCTCATCATTTATAGTTACCTCTTCCCTCTATGGGATGTTATAGGGTATCATGTTTTCAGATCTTGAGATATTAGTTATCCAAGAGAGTATATCTGTAGTTGATCCTCCTCATGATTGGTATGTGGTTAAAGATAACTCATTTCATAATCTTGGGTTTTTCTAGGAACCTTCAGATATGACATTCAAGTTGATGTAATTGTCCCACACCCCTAATTAGGTAGTTCATCTATGAATCTCCAAAATTAATTGTGATACACGACACCAATATTGGTTTCCTGATATAAAATGTTATATATCAGGATTTATCTCTCATTGTTCCACTTGTCAGCTATTGTAGGTGGAGAACTAGAGACCCACAAGATTTTTATAGATGCTAATAGTCCCATAATGGGTAGTTATTGATTTTTTAGTTGTCTTACCTAGGTCACCAAGGGGTAGAGATGCCCAATGGGTAGTTATTGATCAATTAAATAAATCATCCCACCTTATTACTATTCAACAGACTTTATTAGTTGATCAGATGGGATTTCTGTATGTTTGTGATTTCATTTGACTATATGAGGTCCCTCATAATATCATTTTAGATAGTGACAGTCATGTAATGTCATGGTTCTGGAAGGGCCAGAAGAAAGATATGGATACATAGGTGCTTCTTATAACCACTTTTTCCACCCTCATATTGATGCACATTCATAATAGACGATACAGGTTATAGAGGACATGCTATGAAAAATTAATCCTTTCATTTGGCATTTTGTGAGAGAAGAATATCCTGTCATCAAGTAATCCTATAATAAAAAAATCATCTGACAATTTAGATGGCTCATTTTGAGGCCTTATATGGTATTCCATGTCATTTACCCATGCAGTGGATAGAGTAAGGTGAGGCAGTCTTACTAGGTCCTCATCTCATATACGTGACTTTGGAGCATGTACAACTAATGGAGAAGTGTATGAATATTGCTCAGTCTAGTCATAAATATTATGCTGATAACATTTGATTAACTCTTGAGTTCAAGGTAAGATATCATGTTTTCCTACATATTTCTCATAGTCTAGGGAATAGAGGTTAATAAATATAAGGAATGTTGTCACCTCGTTATGTATGGTCCTCCAAGATCTAGATAAGAGTTAGGATTGTAGCCTATCAGTTGTTACAATGTCATGGGTATAGTGTTATTCATGATGTCTTCCACTTTTCCCAACTTCACTGTTATCATGTCGGCCCATCACATATGGTTGATCGCAAGGAAGTTTAGCATGATGCAAATGATTATTTTGGTGAGTATGATATAAGAATCATCGATAAGAGTATGATGACTTTTTGAGTATAGTTTTCCCCTTTGGTATGGGTGCTACAGAAAAAAACCGTGTTTAGGACATGAATTTGGATCAGGAGGTAGAACTATGTGCATAGTGGCCATAGTTATTCTCAAATAGTGTTTCATAACCACTAGAAGGTAAACATAGGGAAATGTTCCTTTTAATGGGAAGACAGTAAGAATCCAGTTTTTGACATAGGTATGGTGCCTTTAAATTTTTTTCTAATTCATTATTTTTTCATAATATGGATTTCTAATGTGTTTTTGAAGGACTTAGGGGAGTATGTGACTTGTTTAGATCCCAAAAACCCAATGTTTTTTAAAAAATAAGTCAGGTTTCAGTTTTAGATTAAACCAAGAATGGAGGGTGCATGTTAATTCTAAATCATTCAGATGTAATGCAATTTTATGCAAATCCATATCTCATAGTTAGAGAATAATTTATCAAACTGGACAACCAAACAATACTAGTTACCCCTCTTCTCTAGGTATCTATTCATGTTTTGGACCTGGTTTGACAAGCCATGTGGAAAAATCATGCACCGACTAATTTTTCTCATAATTTTACTATTTTACCCTTCCTTCTCCATTTAACCTAAATCTTCTTAAAAATCCAATTTCAAGTTGTATAAAAATTGATTTTCTCCCATTTTGGTTCTTATGAAGGTTAAATCATGTAATCAAGAGATATCCTTTATTTGAGATCCGTTTGAGCTTATGTTCATCACGTTGGATGCATAATGGTGAGTACGGAAGTCCATTTTAGTCGTTATTTATCTCTTTTTCTCTAGAATGATTTATCGAGGTGTTTGATTTTTTAATCTTTTCAAAAAATTAATTTAATATGATCCAAATTAGAGGCTAATTATAGAGGAGGAGAGTCGTACAGGTACAAGGTTTGGGGTTTATAACTCATCTTTCAAGTTTGATGATTCTGAATTGATGCATGGGGATAACAGATTCCATCATGTTCCATTTATTAAATTTTTATGTCATTATTATATTAATTAGAATATTAGGGTCATGATATTTCTATAAATTGTATTTGATTTTATTCCTTATGTTCAAACTCGTAACTCCCCTTATAAAGTGATATTCCACAATTAATTTTTTATTATTTGGAAAATTTTGTTCCATTGTTCGTGTTTTCAAAGGATTGACCACACTAATGGTAAGAATCTATATATTAAATTCATATTATATCTTGAAAATTTGAATGAAATGATCTGTGTCACTTTTATATGATCCACATAGGGTATGTGTTTAAATATAGGTAATTGGTTCATATGATATTATGTAAAGCATAATTACCTATATGTCACCGCCATACTAAATATAAAGGAATGTTTAGTTTCTTGTCTGTAACATACCATTCCATGTTCATGGAAGGTAGCATAGTGAATCTTATTAATTTAACTGAACTTAAATAGTTTTAATCAACATGTTTCACACTACATGGCCTTGTAAATCTAATGAAAGGAAAGACTCGAACCAAGTCAATTTTTAATGGCGTAGTTATCATATTAGAAAACTAATTATAATGAATAAAATGTAAGGTGCCTCTCCATAAACATGGACCTTGAAATCCATATAGGAAGGCTTGACTCATGTCAGATCTTTAATTCCAGAGGATGTTACATGGGTAATCAAGGGCGTCATTCAAATTCAAGGATGTTGGTTCCCTTATGTAAGACCTACCGAGGAACCCAATCCAAGACTACCTTTAGATGCTCGATATAATACCGTATCATCCCTTCATCTTTATTATAGGATACCTGGGATATTATCCTTGGATCCAGCATGACATAAGTTTCCATGGTTAAATCATTGGGTCTAGACACAACTTATCTACCATTTAATAGTGGATGCTTTTTTGGACATTGCTAGAATCATTATTGTTGTAATCCCTTGGATGAAATTCCTTGGAACACACTCTTACCACTTAATTACAAATGGTTGAAATAGAGTTATCAGTAACTAAGGTCTAGATTTCCTTGGGCATTACCTTGGAGAAACATCCTATTTAGTAATCAATCATGGTTTCCTGGTTATATCTCAGATCCTTCATGAATTATACTATCATGAGGTTATTCCAGTACTAGATTTCCCTTAAAGGACCTATTAATATAATTTAAAAATTTCTTAATTAATGAAATGGGTACTCATTCTGACACCAGCCGAGAAACAAATTAGGTAATTAGTTATTTAGTTAAAGTTTACTTATTTACATTATATATTAATTTTTACATAGTATTACAATTCTATTACATGAGCTAGATGTTATAGACTCTATTGTTGGTGGCCCACTGATATTTATCTCTCCAAAACTCTTGGAACTCTTTGGTACCCATGGTATATTACTTGTTTTTAGGTGTGGATAAATAGAAGAGTAATGCATCATACACTTGATTTTTTAATTTTCTAGGATAGAGATGGAGGGAGAAGACTCAGCTGCAGATAAGGATGCTCAAGATACATTATATATTTATTTTTATATAATGGGGTTTTCATATATGACAATGACTTTTATCCATGATTTCCAATTTTCTAGTGAGATTAAATATGTCATCAAAAACTATTATATTTTATTCTAGTTATTTCAGTTATTATTATCATTGTGTCTTTTGATGATCATTTTGTTTTCTTATTTATTTAACTATTTTTCTCTTTTTGTAATTATCTCCTATACTACACTCTGGTAGTGAGGGAATAGTCTCCATATGGGCGCACTATATACCCTCACTACTAGTTGGCATCCTCTAGAATTTGGGGAGATGCGCTTAAGACCATGTGACCCACTAGGCTCAGGGCACCACATAAGTGGTATTTAGATCTGGGAGATCAAAAAATACATTATATAAAGTGGTTATCTAAAATCCCAATATGATTAAGACAATAAAATGAATCAATAAATCATGTGGTAAAAAATTCATCATAGTCATAATCACGATAAGATGCTTTATATAATGACGTGGAATGCAGAAATGCATAAAATGATACATGATGTCCTAGAGGTCAACTACAACACATATTTTTCCTTATTTCATGAGATACATAACCTTACTAAATGCATTGTAGAGCTTTATATTTCTGGGAACACCCATCAGATCATAAAATTTATATAATTTTTATATCTCTAGGGGAACCCATCACATCATAACATTTTCATAATGATGCATGCCACATAGAATTTATGTCAATATTAGATATAAAATAAAACATGAATAAGAATTAATTTCATTTAATAAATCATAGTTTTTTGAATAATGTTTTTTCTTTCATGAATAAAGATGGAACTATATACTTTGTATACGAACCATCATGAAGAAATAATTTCATGATAAATAAATGGATTATTTTTTGAATGAATAGTTCTTTTTTATAAACCTTTCAATTTTTCATAAAATCAGATTGGAAACATGTATAGCCCATGAAATAAAATGGAAGGATATGAAAATTATTTTTATGGTAAATTAATGGAAAACACATACTAAAAATCGAGTGATGGAAGCCAAACATATGAAAATGTAGTTGGCTTTGAGAATCCCTATACCTTAAGAAATAATTCTTTCTTCATATTAATACCATGGATAATAAAATTAAATTAATTAACTACCAAATCCATAAGAACAAATAATTTTATTTTATTTATTATTTTTGTATTCAATTAATTAATAGAATTCTTATGAGATTTAGAGTTTAATTTCATCATTTTAGAGTGTTCGATTTCTTTGTTTCCATGGTTGGTTCACTTGTTTATAAGTATGGAAGTACTTTTATAATAAGAATGTTTCTTCAAAATTGAAATTATATGTAATTACTAAAAATAAATACGTGTAATTGGTCTTATATAAAATTTGGTTATATTGTTTAAGGATGATTTATTATATAGAAAATTTATAGAAATGATTTCTTTTGTGGTTTTTATGACCATTATAAGGTTATATAATTTTATTTAACATTAGGTTTATATATTATATCCAAGAGATTATATAACATATAATATTTATAATAAAAAAGCATATAACCACAATAATTTTTGTATGACTTTCATTGAAGGAAGTATTGAAAAAAATGCATCTTCCCTGGTGGGTGTAAATCATCACACCACATTTGATATTTTTATTTTTAGAATAAAAGGGAAAGGGAAGAGAATTAAGGAATAATTATTCTATTAACATAAATAAATTTTAGTATATAAAATACAATGAAGTTATCATACAACTTGTATAAGTGGAGTAGAGTATAGGATAAGAAATGAAATGAAATTGCAAATAAATTAAAATTAAAAAAAAAGATGATTTTACATCATGAATTTCTCGTCTTTTTGAACCTACATAGGAAAAGGTTTGGGTATTTGGATAAGACTTAGGGATCTTAGATGTGGGAGAGGGTATTTGGTAGAGGATTAGGAAGAACAAGGACATGCTTCAATACATGGTTCGTATGAGGTGAAGAGGTGGTATTTATAGGGCAGGAGAATGGTATTTTCTCATTATTTTAATCAGTAGTTTATTTAAATAAATATGTATAAATATAACATAAATTACCATATTTCATTATTCAACAAAAATCTACTATTTTAGAAATATACCAAAAATTTACCCTAACCATTTTTGACCTGTAGAATTAAAAACATGAACAACATTTTATGAAAATAATTTTATATATAAGATATATTAAATTTGTAATTAATATAATCATTTATTCATAAAATATTGAATCTAAAACATTAATTTTTTTTGAGACATTCAAAAACTGTCTAAGGTATCATAACATTATATTATAATCTTTTGAAAAAAATTGTGATTACATTTTTTGAAATTAAATTTTCGTAAAAATCTGTATATTAATTATAAAATTTTAAATAATCATTTTTGTTTTACAAAAATATCGTCACATAATTTAACAATATTAAAACATTTATTTACTTATACTGGGATATAATATTATCATATTTTCATTTTTGAGACGGAAATAATTTATTTATACTTATATAGCTGAGGTTACCATTTTATTGGTCGAATAAGTATTCATAATGGTAATGTTACTATTACATAGGTCTTGTTACTATTGCTTTGGTTTTGGTTCATTAATTTGTGTAAATATATTTAATTTAATTATTATTTGATAAGAATAAATATTTCCTTTCGATCATAATTATAAAAAATTAATTTCTATTGATAAACATTTTGGTCATTATATACATGATTTTATGTTAAAAAATTACAATTGTGTCTCCTACCTCACTTATAAATGGCCACCCCTATCCTATATTATTTACTTGTTCATATAAAATTGGAGTAGAAAATACCTAACCAAATTTCCTATGGAATTTTATATCCACATAATATATAAATTATATCAATCATAATGTTGTCCAATTAATCCTTTTAGTTCTTACTTAAGGTGGCTTTCTGAAGAAGAGGTACCAAGATTAACTGAGTGTATATACTTTATTTCATCATCCACATCATGGAAATATTCCACAATTATTATCATATAATAAATTTATTGTATAACATATACAAAGAATTTATTATTCTAATTTAGTAACAAAAATATATTTATCTATCCATGAAATTGGAAATGAAATCACTAATTACGGGTATGATAGACTACCACCTCGTGATCCGATATCATAAGTTTTCCATCATTGCATATCACAACTGGATATAATAATAAATTAAATGTATATATAAATATATATATGATATTTTTATCATATTTATAATCTGGGAAGTATAATTTCAAATATATCTTTTTACATGCTATTTCGTGGGGGATATGGCAACATCGCTCGGGTACAGGGGACTTGAACCACATGATGCGGTGGGATTCATTTTCCCTCAACACTTTACATGTAAGTTAATAAGGGTAATATTAGTGAATATATGTGATATAAATAATATAATTATGATATTAGGGGCATATTTTTCATTTTGAAAATATAATATATCATTTTCATTCTTAATCTAAAAATGATAACATCGTTTGAGTGCACGTGGGAACTACAACATCCACCACCACAATAAATGAAAGATATAAATATAAATATATAAATATGTTTAATGATATACTATGGTATGGATAATTTCATTTTAAATATCGGAACATAAAATATTACTTCATGTCTCTCAATAATGATTGTTGATAATTGGCATTGTTATATATGTGTGCCTACAACCTATATTATCCAAGATCATAACATAGTTTCATTTTCATACCCATATTTCATGAATGGTTTTAAAATCATAATTGATGAATATATAAAATAAAAAATTTCTAATAAGAATTTTAATGAAATTGAAATAATGACCCCTTTGACCATCCTCAACACACTAAAGACATTTTGAAATAATGAACAGAACAACCTCAAATAACTAAATATGAAAAAAAATGATTAAGAATATTAATATGTTATTTAAATGATATAAAATAAACAGGTTAAGCATAATTTATAGAACATGAAAGTTGTTCTAAATAAATAATAAAATTGATATAATATTTTTATACTGGTGTTAATGGACTCCCATGGAATGTATAAACTTGAGGTAAGGATTTCCTCATCTCAAATTTTTTTATATTTAAAAAATATTTACATTTTATTTATATTTTGCGGTAAATATAATGCTTATTTTACATGTAATATCATAAATTCATCATAAATAATTTTATTTTATGTTTCAATTTGATTTATTTCATCCAATGTAATTTGAATTGAATATTATTATGTTGTAATGAATTTCAAAACATAATTTCTTCTCAGCAGGATGTATTTTTTTCATTGAATTTGATATTCTATAATTATGTGTGAAGTGATTTATGATTATCTTGTATTTTATATACATTTTTTTTATATTTTTACATTTAATTTAAATAACGGATTCATTGATCAATTTTCAAATCAATTTTTAGGATTTTTAAAAGGTTATTCATATCAAATTATTTTTCATTAAAAAAATTATGATATGATAATATATTCATTTTGAGGTTTATATACCACCCTTTGAAATTTCATATCAAGAAACTCATTATTTAAATTTTATTCTATTATTTCATGGGGCTTATGATTGAAGTGTTGCCAAAGTGGAATATGTCTTATATTACAACCTCATTCCTTTTAAGATTTCCTATGATTCAATTTCCTCAAGTGGAAATAATAATCCATTTTTTTTTAAAGACAAATCATTATTCTCCAATGTTTACGAATTTTTAAAAATGTTTTATTCACAATTAATCAGTTTATTATTTTGTAAATATCAATAAAATCATTTATAATTGACACAAATATGACATTTTATTTTTTAATCAGGTATCTTTCTATCTATATTCATGTTTTATAAATTATTTTAAAAAATGTTCATATATAAAAAAATTATTTCTAAAATCCATTTATCATGATATTTTTCAATCATTGAAATGTTTTTTAATGGATATTTCAGTATTTTTTCCGAATGGGTCAAAGTTTTCATCATTTTTCAATATATTTAGAAGAGAATGTAAATTTTTAATACATATTATATGATTCTACATTCCCACCATCATGTCCATTATTTTTCCTTAATTGTACTTTAAATATTTTTATGTATTTCTTCAAATAAATTTACATTGACAATGTTTTTGAAATTTAATGTTTTTAATGTTATTTTAAAAATGAAAAGGTTATTTTGATAAAATTTTTTACGGATCATTAAACATTGTTCCCATTAAAAATTTTAATGACCCATGATCATACTTTTTCTCCAATGGAGAAATTTTTTAATGATACCGTCCTCATTTTATATCTCATTAGGTTATGATATTTTATAAGAGATTGTTATGGAACCCATTTTAGTTTCACTGGTTAATCATGAATTAATGATATTATTATGGAAGAAATTTTTTTTCCATGGATTAGTATTGTTTCAATAATATTATTATGAAAACTATTTAATTTCCACTGGTAAACATATTTCCAAAGGATTGTTATGGAACCCATTATTTTTCAATGGGCTAATCTAGTTTTAAAAAGGAATAATTACTATTTTTGTTAGTTTTACACACAAAACACAAACTCTATATTCATTACTTATGGATCATGGACATTTTCATAAGATGGGTGTTCATATATATCTCAGTGTTAGCCCGATATAGTAATATAATGGATTCCCTAGATAGCGCTTGATGATTTAGATATATCTTATACGAAGGATGCACTTAGATATCACTATATTTCATTTTTAATGATTTTATTTCACAGAAAATTATAGTGGATGTCAGGTGTATGATTATTAAAATTGTAAGTTCTCTATAATATTACAATAATGTTAATGTCCTGTAACATCATAGGATTTCATAGTACGTTATCTCTTTAAAATAATTCAATAGCTTGCGCTATAAACATCATTTAGTTCGAGCGGACCATGACTTACCATACTAGCCGTTCAAAATGATGTTATGAACTTTATTAAATCCATTTTTATTTTTATATACTCCATATAATTTTAAAATTCATATTATTAGTTTTTTAGAAATAATAAAAGAACAAATTAATTTTTTTAGAAAAAATAAGTATTATAAGAAATATGTGATTTGACAATTTTTAAATAGAGAACCCTTTTTAAATCCAATATTTGACACATTTATATAATCCATTTAAAAAAATAAACCTTTTCTTCAAAATACAGACAATAAAAATTTAGTTTGAATAAAGTTTTGGTGTTTTTCTGAAAACTTTCATATTTTCATTAATAGTGAAAGATACTACATTTTAATTGAAAACAGCTTCTTAAATACACATTATTTATAGGGATTAATTATACATTTTAATGGGTTTGAAGTATAATTATATTGTATTTTTATTATTTAATCCAATATTTTTCGTTGGATGTAATTTCATATTTAAATTGGACATAAACACATATCAATCATTTGATAGTTTTTTCTTCTCAAAAACCCACTTTCTGGTTTTGACAATGAGAATTAATTTTAAATTATTTAATTCAACTCGTATATTATTTATTTGGTAAAATAGACATCAATTTTTAAATTTCAATATAAAAATTATCATTGGGTTAATTTTTGGTATTTTTCAGAAAACATTCAATTTTTGATGAATAGTTAAATACATTCTATTATAGATCAAAACTGACTTTTTCATTTTAATAGTTATTTTTATGTAAAAAATTATCTTAAAGTAAAAATAGATACATAATAAATATATTATTCTAATTTAAATCAATAGAGACATTTAATAATAAGATTGGACATAAAAAAATTTATTGAACTTTTTATCATCATTAACCCACCTATTATGAACATTTGAAAATTTCCATAAAACATAATTTTACCACTTTTGTGAATTGAATTTCAAAAATACAAGAGACACAATTTACATAAGTATGTAAAATGTTGTTCAATAAGATGAAAATAATTTTAGGTGAATTGTAACTTTTGAATTTTATTTACCACCATTAAAAGTAATAGGGTAATTAAAGGTAAAAATGAAATTATAATTACCCTAACACATGTCCTAATTCTATGGGATAAATGTATTTCGGCCAAAATAAAATGTAGGAATATGACATGATTCTTTTTGACCCATTTGTACAATACTATGACATTTATTATTATTTTATTTAAAGAAGAGTTAAAAGTATTAAATTAAATTTTAATTATTTACAAAATTTGAATATAGGGGTATAAATAAGATAATTTTAACTAAATATATTCATTTGAAAAATAAATATATTTCCTACATCATGGTATTTTATTTATAAATTTTATACATTAAAAAATAAAATTTATTTTTGACACAATGTTGATGTAGTAATTTCATTAATAATGAAAGATTAAAATAATTTATATTGTAAATGTCCAAATAAATGTAAATTCAGACTTTTAAGTCTTTAAACAAGTTTTCAATGTTAATATGACATGTTAGGGTTTATTTAATGTATTTTTTTCAGATTAATCAAGTTTTTTTGACTTTCAAAAAACCAAATACTAAATAGTGTCAAAATTAACATAAATGAGTTTTTTTTAAGTAAAATATTATTAAATGATACAATATTCTTAAAAATATATGATTTATACAAAGAAACTTATATAATGATAGATATGTCATTAATGAACTACTTTAGGTTCTCTTGGAATTTAATATTATGTTTATTAACAATGTAATATATAAATATAGGACGACATGGTAAAAGCTAAACTATTTAATTAAGAGTTAAATCTAAAAGATAAGGTTAATATTATGACCTGAACTAGTCTAAAGCCTATTGGTTGAGATGATTTCGACCTATCCACACCATAGCCTAAAATTAAGTCCATTTGGATCCATTAGAAAAATAAAATTATTTTATAATAAAATAATATTTCAAACTTTTACTAAAGTTCCATCACCTCTCTAATAAAATCGTACTTCCCCTTCTCTTAATTTCACACCTCTGAGGCCATTTTTATCGGTCAAAACCTACTCAAATATGATCCCAACAACCCTAAATACAACCTATAGGACTTACTTATAACAGAAATCCATCCTAAGGAGCCTTTTTGATCAAATCAAAAGGAAGCTCCCAAAGAAGAGATAATAATTTTATCACATCTTTCAAAGTTATTTTCTTCTTTCACATACTTTTTCTTTGTTGTATCAATAAAAAAATAATAACTCCAGTACCTTATAAATACGGTGATATTATTATAAATATGGTACAACCATATTCATTATTCCATCCATCTTATGAACAACAATGTCATTATACGTGCGTATGTACAACTTACAATCTCCACATCATGGTGTAGCTTGTTATTCAGCACTTCATTATTTGTATTGGTATAATAATGTGTATAATTGATGTAAATAAAAAATATAACATGTTAATTAATATGTATATATGATATATCATCCAATTAAATATTAATTACCTTCAATATAATGATATTTTACCTCGTGCGTATGTGGAAATTACCATATCCACGAACGCAATGAGATTTAATCACCATCATAACCATTCATGATTAATTTTCGTTTTTTGATTAAGAATAGTGTTTAATAACTTAATATAATTATTTATATGAATCAAATCAATCCTATCTATAACAAACATGAATTATGTGACAAAACATATAAAGGAAAAAAAATTAGTTATCACCTAAAACAATGATACAAATGAAATATTATTAACATTGTAATATTATGTGATCATATATGAAATAATATTTATGTATTTAGTTCTTTTATAACTTCATAACAATGGCCTAACTATTATATATTTGTGTAATTTACTCTCAACTAATAAAAAGTACATGGTAGGGGATAATTTTACAATCTCTTTATTATCATAGGTTGTTTATACGTAAGTATATACTGGGACCTCTTTATCATCTATATCCATGTTTCTTAAAAATATATTTCAAAAACATTTGACTATTTACTGGACTATGGGTTAAAGTCATTTATACCCACTTTTTTTAACTTTTATAAAATGATATTAAAGGAATCTTTCCATCACTTCGGAAACAAGGTACTTAATTACCGTTTCGACAAATTAAGATAGGAATGTATTTTAACTTATATGGTGGGTGCAGCTATTTTCTGTCATTAAAATACCTTAGAAGCTTACCTTACAAGCTTATAAGAAAAATTTTTAAATAAATGTTTTCTTTTATAATTATGTTACTTTTAAAGGATTTAAAAATAGAAAGATAAATTTATCTCAAATAGTTTTGATTCCATCTATGTTAATATACTTTAATGGATTTTACACATGTTTGAAGAATATTTATTAGGATAAAATATTCCATATTTTATTGAAGGTTTTGTGATATATTTGACTGTGTATGTATTATTTTTATACAATTAATGGTTTATGGTTAATGTATTAACATTTCGTATGTTATTTTTAGTACAACTATTTAAGTAATGTTTTAACAAATTCATATGAGGATTGAATTGGACTTAGTTAGTGATGAGAGGAGCCCGGTTTAGATCCTCGATGCATCGATAGGTCTCATGAGACAATATAGTGACTGGGAACAAGGCCTTGAAAAAATCTTATTTGTAGTCTTGGCACGAGGCTAGAACAATGTGGTTATGATGTCTGGCATTATGCATTCCATCGTTATGAAATTAGATATTGATATTATATGTAATTATTAGACTAGTAGAATATCCATTTGAATATGTAAATGGAATTATTTGATTTATCATTTCCATATTATGCTAAAGTATAAGTTTAAAAGGATTTTATTTTAGTGTTATACATTTCCTTAAATGTTTATTCCTATTTAGTATAGTCTCTTCTATATTATTATCTATACTGAGTATCTAAGCTCACCCCTTTCTTATGTTTTTTCCCATGATGTCTATAATTGTATTATTATTGACCTGTAGTGATAGACTTTGGGATATGAGTGTGTTCAAAGGGGATAAATTTTTTTTATTTTTTTATGTCACAATGGAATGAAAAACTTCTGTTTGTATCTAGTGTGTATAAGGCTACTAAACTACTCGGTCTTTCAAGACATGATCTCTTGTGATCATACAAATGTTATATAATAATGCACTGACTCCTGGTAATTGTGGTTGGGGTATTATAGTTGGTATTAGAAGAAGTTTAGTACAACCCATGGAAACAATATTTAGAGAAACTCTAATTAGAGAAAATTACCCTTAGATAGACATTGAGGATTAGTATAAAATAACATCAAAATATTTTGGTAGGGTAAATATTATGTGGGTTTTCCAAGAAAATACATCCATGTCTGGTTATAAAAAGGAAGATGTGGCTCTATCAGAGAGGTACATAGGAATGAATACTCTGAAAACGTGTTTTGGGCTTCAATTAGGGTATCCTGGTACATGAAAACAGTCCTTGCTGTACTCTTGTTATTGACACTCCTGGGAGATATTCATAGGATAATTCATATTTTATTTACACACAATTAAGAAGGATTTATGAGTAAATACTTTCACAACGAATGTTTTTTATGATTATGGATTATATGTATAAATATTTCAATTTACATTAGGTATTTTAAAAGTTTTGAATTATGAATTGTGATTCATAAACTAACCTAGTGTATTCCATTGTTTAAAAATGGTGCCTAGAAGAAGAAATGAGAACTCATGCAATACGCATGATCGAAAGAGTAATAAAGATCATATCTTTCATGGTCTTAAGAGAAAATGTGGATGGGAAATAGTATCCCACATATTCTCATCATATAAAGAAATAATATCCTATGTTAATAATATATTTAATATATTCCTTGTGTACTATGGATTTGAAGGGAATCCATATAGGAAAATGAAGGTAGAGAGAATGTTGGATAAAAGGACGAAGGAAAAGAAGGATTTTCCCATATGTGATAATTGTGGAAAGAATCAACTTGATAAATTTTTTAAGGGAATTAGAGTCTATAATATGTGTGGAGAAAAAGGGGAAAAAGTACATGATTTCAAGGGTAATAGAAAGGTTTCAAATGTACAATTCTTAATCTATAAGGAGTTGGGAAACTACGCGAATCAATGTCACAATAATCAGAGTATAGCCTAAATGATGCTATTAGATAATAATAAAGTTACAATACTTCAAAAGATGAAGAGGAAAAATTATCATTCCTATATTTTTATTAATTAATTGTGTCACTTAAGTGTTTGTATCAATGATGTACTGGTTATACTAACTACAAAAATAAATAAGGATCATATTGCCATATTATTTCATTGAGGATATGAGATTATATGATACAAAGAAAAGTGAGTCAACACCAAGATAAAAATTTGAAAAAATATTTTTTTGAAGGAAAGATAGACCATAATACAGTCCTGATACTCAGGTAGTGATTTTGGAATAAGATATGGTTGATTTGGATAAATTATATTGGAACATCTTGACTTAAATGGAACTAATTAATGTTTTTTTATTCAATCATTTTTGGAGTATTCAAAATTGTTTGTTATAAGGAATATATCTAGTATTATATAAGGATTATGGGAGGATGAATGTAATAAATAAGGTTTTATGGAAATTCTGGGTGTTACCATGTTTTAAGAGAATACATGATGAAGGTACTCACATGTTATTATGTGGAAAAAAGATATCTTCATTATGTGTTGTAGACCTTCCTTATAAATTTCCGTACTATGAGTTTGGAAAGAAGTTTTTTGGATAAGTCAAATGGTTGGAATGGATTGTGTTGAACATTTAATACTATGGTTTAAAGATAAAACCCTTTCCAAAGATTATTTTTGGATTATTTTTATAAAAATGATAACCCGAAGGTCAGGTGACAACCCATCACATCTGTCATGGCCGCAAGACTTGAACCCCGCAACCGAAGGGTGACAAGGGTGCATCACCTTCCACAATCCTATGAGATGTCCCGATTTGTATAATGCAGTTTTTTCAAATGATCTAATATATGAATTATAAATCCATTTTTTTTGAAACCCTATATTAATAGGATAAATATATATTTTTTATTTTATTATCTTTTTGAGTGAAAGATTAGTTGGTGGTAGAATTTAGTTAAATGATAGAAATCTAATTGTATGATATTTTTTTCTTTATTATATGATGAATATATTTCTAAACATTATGTAAAGGATCTCAAAACCAAATTTGTGTTTTCTTAATACCATATGCTTTGATGAACAAATAATATTTTAAGTCATCATTGATTTATGGAATTGAAGCCCTCATTTTTCTATTTATTGTTCACATGATCTTGATTGATGACCTCAATAACTCCATATAAATATTTAATTTTTTCCTCTAATTATGTGACTCGAATTTCCCCCAATGTTCTATTATTTGAAATCCTAATGTTTTAGTGATTTTTCATTTCCCTGTCCCATATATTAAAACTAATTTTTTAACCCTATTTCCGATGAGGGTTTCCCACAAAGTTATTTTTTATTTTTCACAATTTTTTGTCAAAGAAAAATTTCAATCAATGAGGAATAAATTTATTAAATGATGGGAGAATGTAACACCCCATAATTTCATAGTACATTATCTCTTTTATGTAATTAAATAGCTTGCATTACACGCCACATTGAGTTCAAGCGCACCACGACTTACCACAATAGTCGTTCAAAAATTAGTTATGAATAATATTAACTGAATTCTGAATTTCATATACTCCATATAATTTTAACTTCCATATTATTTGTTTCCTAGACATAATATAAGAACAAATTAAATTTTTTAGATAAAATAATTATTTTTTAAAAAAATGTAATTTTACCACCTTTTAATGGTGAACCATTTTTAAATATAATATTTTCACATTTATATATTCAATTTTTAAAATAAACATTTTCTTTAGAAGATAGAAATAAAAATTTATTTTGGATTAATTTTTGGTGTTTTTCTGATAACATTAATATTTTGATTAATAGTGAAAGATAATAAATTTTAATTGAAAACAACATTTTTATTCAAAATAATTTATAGTTTGAAACTATACATTTGAATGGTTTTAAAATATAATTAGATTATATATTTATCATTTAATCCAATATTGGATATTGGAAATAATTTCACATTTAAATAGGACATAAACACATATTAATATTTTGATATTTTTTCTTCTCAAAAACTCGCTTTCTTGTTTTGATAATGGGAAGTAATTATAAATTTATTAATGAAACTTCTATGTTATTAATTTGTTAAAATAGAAATCATTTCTGAATTTTTAGTATCAAAATTAGATTTGGGTGAATTTATGGTATTTTTCTAAAAACATTCAATTTTTTATGAACAGTTTAAAACACTACGTTGTAGATAAAAACAGACTTCTTCATTTAAATAATTATTTTTAAAAAAAAACTTATCTCAGAGTAAAAATACATAAACAATACATATATTAGTCCAATTTAATTCAAAAAATTATTTTTTATAATAAAATTTGAAATATACTTTTTTTATTGAGCTTTGTAACCTCTTTAACCCACCTTCTAGGCACATTTGAAAATTATCCTAAAACATAATTTTACCGCTTCTGTGAATTGAATTTCAAAAATGCGAGAGACATGATTGAAATTAGTAAGAAAATTGGGGTTTAATAATATTAAAATAATGCTTCTTGAATAGTAACTATTGAATTTTATTTACCACGGTTAGAAGAAAATATGTTAACTAAAGGTAGAAATGATATTATAATTACCAAACACATGTCCTAATTCTATTAGATAAGTTTATTTAGAGAATAATAAACCATAATAATAAAATGTGTTCCTTTTTATCCACTTTAATTAGATTAGGACCTTATTTATTATTTTATTTAAAGAAGAGTTAAATGTATTAAATTGAAATTTTAATAACTAAATAATTTTCAATATAGGGTGATACATAAGATAATTTCCACTAAAAATATTATTTATAAATCTAAAAATATTTTCTACATCATGGTATTTTATCTAAAAAATTAAGACAGTAAATAATAAAATTTATTTAGAACATAATGATTCGGAAATAATTTACTTATTAACTAAAGATTAAATTAATTGATATTATAAATATTAAAATAAATTTAAATTGAGAATTCTGAATCATTAAACGAATTTTATAGTTTAACGTGAAATTTTAGGATTTATTTAATGTATTTTTTCAAAGTAATCATCTTTTTTTTGACTTTCAAAAAAACCAAACACTAAATAGTTTCAAAATTTACAAAAATGAGTTTTTTTTAAAATAAAATATTTTTAATTGATATAATATTTCTAAAAATATAATGTTGGTCCATAGGATTTATATAATTATATATGTTTCCTTAATGAACTACTTTAGGTTATCTTGAACTTTTATAGTATGTTTATTTTACAATTTAAAATAAAAATACAAGACGACATGGTAAAAGAAAAACTATTTAACTAAGAGTTAATTCTATAATAAAGTTAATATGGTTACCAAAACATGTATAAAACCTATTGGTTTAAAGGCTTTAGAAACATCTCTACATTATCTTCTAAATAAATCCATTTTGAGACATTATAAATTGAAAATTATTTTATAATAAAATAATATTCCAAGCCTTTCCTAAAGTTCCCCCACCTCTCTTATAAAATGGTACTTCCCATTCTCTTAATTTTACATATCCAAAGCCACTTGGCTTGGCCACCCCATATTCAAATTTCCTACCCACTACCCTCAAATAATCATAGAGGTCTTACTTTGATCATAAAGCCATCCTCAGGATCACTTTTGGTCAACTCAAAAGGAAACACCAGAATAGGAGGTCATAATTTCATCACCACTTTCAAAGATCTTTTCTTCTTCCACTTACTCATTAATTGTTGTCTCTATACGATAATAATATCTCTAGTACCTTTTACATTCTGTAAAATTATTATAGATATTGTACAACCTTATTCATTATTCTATCCATCCTATGAATGACAAAGTCACCATACGTGCGTATGTACGGCTTACCATCTCCACGTTGTGGTGTAGTTTGTTATTCAACACATAATTATTTGGATGGGTTTAATAATGAGTATCAGTGATGTAAATAATAAATATAACATGTTAATTATTCTTTATATATCATATACCATCTAGTTACATATGAATTCACCATTAATATAATGATATTGTCGCTCGTGCGTACGTATGGATTACCGTCTCCACGAACGTGGTGAGATTCATTCCCCATCATAACCATTCAAGAATAGTTATAATTTTATGATTAAAAATAATTTTTATGAACATAATATAATTTTGGATATGAATCAAATAAATCATACCCATAAGAAAAACGACTTCTGTTACAAATCATATAATGTAAAACGAATCGGTTAACACCCGAAACAATGATACTACTAATATATTTTTAAAAATGTAACATTAAAAGATGATATATAAGAATATATTTATATATGTGGTTATTTTATAATTTAATAACAATTATTTAAATATTAAATAAGAGGTTAACATTCCCTCGATTATAGAAAATTTCATGGTTAGGGTAAATTTTACAATCTCGTTATTATCTGAGGTTGTTTAAACGTAAGTATATACTTGAACCTCTATATAATCACATCAATGTTTCTTAAAAATATTTTTCAAAAAATTTTTACTATTTAATATATTATGGATAAAAGTAATTTATACCTTATTTTGAATTTTTTTAAAATTGTTTGAAAGGAATCTTTCTATTGACTTCCAAACAATGTACTTTATGACATTTTCGACAAATTAAGGTAAGAATGTTTTTTAACTTATATGGTGGGTGAAGATATTGTATGTCATTGTAAAAACATCGAAGCATCTCTTACTATCTTATATGAATATTTAAAAAAAAAATTCTATTATAATTACGTGACTTTTAAATTATTTCAAAATATAAAGAGATATTTCTCTCAAATAGTTTTGATTTCATCTATGTCAACATTTTTTGTTGGGTTTTACACTTGTTTGAAGATGAATTATTATGATACAATCTTCCATATTGTATTGATGGTTTTGAGATATTTTGGACTATGGATTTATTATTTTTATACCAATAACGGTTTATAGAAAAGGTATTTACATTTTTTTTAATATGAATATTTATGTTATGTTTTAACCTTATCATACGAGAAATGAGTGGGACTTAGTAAGTGGTC
The DNA here is from genome assembly GCA_963277665.1 of Viscum album. Lineage (NCBI taxonomy): Eukaryota > Viridiplantae > Streptophyta > Magnoliopsida > Santalales > Viscaceae > Viscum > Viscum album. The sequence continues at coordinate 1,883,439,630 of OY728161.1, forward strand.
GGAGGATCCCACTATAGCTCCTCAATCCATCGTTAGGTCTCATGATAAAACTAGGGACATGGAAAAAGGACTTGAAAAAATCTTATTTTTAGTCTTGGCACGAGGCCTTGACTATATTGTTATGATGTACGAAATTATGCATTCCATCATTATGAAATTTTCTATTGATATTACATGTTATTATTTGACTATTAAAATAACTATGTGAATATGTAAATGGAATAATTTGATTTATCTTTGACATAATATGCTGATGATTAAGTTTAAACGGATTTTGATTAGGTCTAATACATTGCCTTAAATGTTTATGCTTATTTATGACAGTTTCCACTATATTATTATCCATACTGAGCATATGATCTCACCCCTTTATTTTTTTTCTTTTTCCCAGGATGTGAAGAAGTGTATTATGATTGACCAGCAAGGATAGGCTATGGAATATTAGTGTTTTGAAAGGGGTCATGATGTTGTTATTTATTTTTTATTTCATGATGCAATGTAAATAATATTTATGTATCTAGTACTTCTAAGGATACTAAAGGAATCGATCTTTCGACACTTGATCTCATGAGATAATTCCAATGTTATGTAATAATGCACAGACTCCGGGTAACAAGGGTTGAGGTGTTATATGTCCCATGACTATAAAATGTTTTTGGACCCTATGGGTTGTAAATTTTTTACTTTGATCATGATTGATATGACAATGCTCATGAATATGTATTCTTATGAATATTTCCATTAATGAATATTTTTTCTTAATTTATTTACTTATGATATAATTATTTATGGGCGTTAATATTATTATGATATTATCATTAAATTTAATAATGTCATCTTTCCCTTATGAAAATATTATTTTCACAAATGGTATTCAATAGTTAATTATTATGTTTACATTTATGTGGAATTTGATCTCAACATTTTTATGTTTACCTTTTTCCAGGTTATCAAGATTGATTCTGAATGAATAATTTTTGTAAGGGTTTTATATGGATGATGAGTTGATTCATTCTGAAATAAGAAAATACAGGTTAAGTTGGAGAACCAGTCATTTAAATACATGGGAAGTGTTTATGTAATATTTTTTCCTCATTATCCCTAAGTCTAAACCTAAAAGGTCCTAGATAATTTTTGTGATCTAATATTTATTTATTATTTTTATATTTTTGATTAAAAAAATTGTTTCTCATTGTTTGATATGAAATGTGGAAATTTTTTGTTTACGATTCTATCCCCTGATTTTGGAGTGCAGGTTTGGGATGTTATAGTTGGTATTAGAGGAGGGTTTATATAACAATGGATGTTATGATATTTTCATGTGAGGTTATCTGAAGAGTTATGGATAATATAATTATTCTATATGATTGAGGATGATCATATGTTCAATATCTTAAACACAACATTAATTTTGTATGAAATGATATCTTAAAGAGATTAATGTCATTATAGGTGATGTTTTAGTAGGTGTATCTATAACTAAATCAATGGATTAACATGAAGTTTTTATTTACAATTTTTGGAAATAATATTTACAGTTTTTATAAAAATTATATTTTTATAAGATCTTGTATATTGAGAACCTATGTTTTATTGTATACATAACTCTGTGATTGAAATTTGATTTGGTGACTATGTGATTGTTGTTATTTCAAAATAAGATTTAAATATTTTTAGAATTAAAATATCAAAGGCACGAGATAACATTTATGTTTAAATAAGTCTATAATTTTACTATTATTTAAAAATGATTTTCTCTAAATATTCGGTATTATTTTCAACTATTGGAAATTAATGAATTATTTCATCATATGATGGTTTACTCATTTTTTGAATTATCATTCCATTTTCTAACCATTATGGTTTTGGTTAATGTCCAATGATATGTGAAATTTACTATTATCCCATTTATAGTTATATAATCCTTTAAAAGGTTATGTTTAGTTCGCCAAGAATTAAAATAAGTCATATTGAATAACATAATATAGTGAAAAATATGATCTTGTTATTGAAATTGGATAAGGGATCATATTCTACTTTTAATGATGTTTTATATTACTATGTTTTCTGACTATGTTTTATAGGAATTCCTCATCACTAGGAAAATTATATTAAAATAAATATGTTATAATTTTACCTTCATTTATGATGAACATACAGTCATTTAATTACAAATTTATGAGGTTTTGTCCAAAACATTCCATCAATAATTAACATTCCAATTATCAATGATCTCAACCAATACTTATAATTATATTTTTTTCATCAATGTACTTATGTTCTCCTACCACAAATGTTCTCTTAGGTGGACTTGTAGTTATGTGATGACATTTATATTTCACATTACATATTTTTAAGTGAATGTTTTACTAAAACTTTGTAAAATATGGGTTTCTAATCTATTTTATTTCCAAATATCCATAATTTTATTATCAGGATAAATCTAAAATTACATTGATGAAATTTATTAGTATGACATAGGATACGACACAAAAAAATTTAGAATAAAAAAATTATATTCAATATAATATATGACCCAAAAGATCATGCATAAAATAAAATGCATCACCCCAGTAAATTATCCTATATTTATTCTGAAAAAATAATAATCTCTTAGATAGATTTTGGTAACACCACCCCAATGTTTTTTGATCTATAACGTAGCTATCATAAGCGACACATGAAATATAAAACCATTATAACAAAGTTTTTAAAAAGGTCAATATGAATTTTACTGACTGATTTATGAAAAATATGTATTTATTTGTAAATATAAATTATTTATTATTCATTAATAAATAATATATCTATTTTAGCAATTTATATTTTTTCTTGAAAATATGTTTTCTTTAAAAATAAATTTTTATTTATTTTCATGAAAAAGAATTACAACTGATTTTTTGGAATTATATAAAATGAGTATTATGAAATTAAATCCATCTTCAAATACTCACATAAAAATTTACTTAGGCGACATATTGGGGTTTTTTCAAACAATATTTATATTTAGTCAAAAGTGAAAAACTATGATTTTCTAAAAAAGTCATTTCATTTCAATAATTTAATTAAATTTCGATGTACAATTATTTTTTAAAATTTTATTTAAAATTAATTAATTTATATGTATTTATATTTTATCCAATTAATTAAAATTTAATCATTTTTATATTTCATTTTAGTGTAATTTAATTTTTAGGATTAAAAATTGGTTTTTAAAAAATTGATTTAAAGCAAATAATATTTATTATTTTCAATTAATCAAAAAGTTCCCAGATGAGAAATTATTCAGTGAAATTATTATATTATATAAAAATTAACAATATTTTTGATTAAAATAAATATTATTATTATTCATATAATTAATATAAAATACCTTATGCATAAAAATCAATTATTGAAAACATGTATTTCATCTAATATTGAGGATTAATTTAAAAATGAAATTTTCTAATATTATAAATTCAATATGGTAAATTTTAATTTTGAATTTATATAGGAATAATTTATATTATTTAATAAGATCAACATAATTTTGGACAATAATAAACAATGAAATCATTAAAAATCTGTTTCTGTAGTTATGGTGAAAATCGTTTTATAAAGGGGAAAAAGAGATTTATAAAAAGGGAATATAAAATTATATAAAATATATGTTATACAAATAATTATTCATTATAATATTTAAGGCTATATAATTTTCAATTTGGAACCTTATGTCATATGATAATTTCGGGTACACAATTTTCATTTCCAAAATTAAAAGTGTGCCACTCACCACTTTAATAAAATAAATCCCCTATCCTCAGTTTGGAACAACATCATAGCCCTTCGTATCAAACATTTCCAAATAAAATATATTATAAAATTAGTAAATTACTTCATGGATCCATTTTTTAGTAAAAATCCATACTCTGAATCCTATTTCTTCATTCCTAATGAAGCTGTTTGAATTAGAGTGATCTTACCTAATAGAGAATATTTTTTTTATTTCTTCTTTCACCTCCATCAAATCATACTCAATTACAATATAAAATAACATAATTTTATATCATATACTAAATTTTAATTATGTTAACATAATAACCAAAATCTATATCCCCTTGAATTAAATGGGATACAAAATCATCATTCTGGTGTATGACAAACTATGACCTCGTAAACGGATGTTATTCATTTTAATAATCACCTCTATTGAATTGAAATAATGATAGATTTTTTGTATATATATATATATAATATTTTTAAAAAATTTATATTTCTTAAAATATTATATCACATATAACGTTTTTACTTTCCATTCATTTCGGGGTACAATAATATCCTTCGTATGTACAATGGACTACCACCTCGCGATGTGATTTGACTCATTTTACAGTAACCCATTACATGGACTGTAATAATGATAATATTAATAAACATAATAATTATATTTATTAAATATTTATCATTTTGAGAATAAATTATTTTATTTTATTTCTTGAAAGGAAAAATGATACTTTCAATCATTCCCATATGTGGACTACCATCTCCATAAAGTGATGTGATTATTTTTTCATCACAAAAATACATGCATGATATATATAAGTAGATTTACTAAAATATTATTGTATTTTTGAAATAATTATAATTCTGGAAATTTAGAATATTAAAAACTATATTTTGATCATCAGCGTAAACAAATGGATCTATTACTCATCCGTATATATGACCTACCATCTCCGTGATCACAACATAGTTATTTTTACATAATAATAATTAATGAATATGTATAAATGATTAATAAAAAAAATTAAAGTGATATTTATTTCCTTATTGTTTTGAGATTTTGTAATTCATTCATCTTTGAAAACGTTAAACAAATTGAACCAATTTTGAAACAATGAACTAAACATCCTCATAACAAAATACTTCGACATAAATAATCATGTATTTTAATATGCTATTAAAATCAAATAAAATAAATTATTTAATAGTATGGTTTTAAAAAGGAATATATTAATTACTAAAAAAAATAATTGAGAAAATATTATTTTATAAGAGTTAAAGGAAATGCCCGGAGTTTCTAGACTGGTGGTATGGGTTTTCCTTTCTCACTTTAAATTTCTATGAGTTATATGCTATATTAATAACTTATTTATATTTTTTGGTGTATATACTACCCTATTTAAATTTTAAATAATGGATCCTACAAACATTACGGTATATTATGTTCCAATTTAAATTATTTCATCAGAAAGAATTTGAATTGAATGTTACCAAGTGGTAAAGAATTTCATAACTCAATTTCATTTCATTGGGTAATATTACATATTCATTGTATTTTTTATTAAAAATTTATGTGTGTAATGAATTATGAATATCTTATTCTTAATATATACTTTTTATATGGATTTAAATTTGATTCAAATAATTGATTCATTGATGAATTCTAAAATTTAGTGGTACGTTGTTTAGAAGTGTTATTCGTCTCAAATTCAAATTCATTAAGATATAATTGTATGACCTACAACTATGTTCATTTGTGAGGTTCATATACTTCCCTTTTACATGTAATATCATGAATCTCGTTATATTGAATTTATTTTATTATTTCATTGGGATAATGATTCGATAGATTCAAAAGTGGAAAATGATTTAGGTTATAATATTCTTAAGTTCAAGATTATTTATGTTCGAAGTTCCATCAGAGGAAATAATATTCTATTATTTTTGAAAACCATAACTATTTCTTCCCCACATTTTATAAATGTTGGAATATATTATATTTCTATTACATAAATTATTTGTTTAATTTAATCAATAATGTAATTTGAAATTCATACATATCTTATATTTTATTTGAAATAGGAAATATTCCACTTTTATATCCATGTTATCTAAAAAGTTTAAAAAATAATATTTTGTAAAACAAATTGACTTCCCTAAGAAATTATAAAATATATTTTACATTCATTAAAATGTATCTATAAATAATTGTACATAATATTTTTTAAATGGGTCCCTTCTGACTACGTGTTTAAAAATGTTTTGAAAATAAATATTTTTTTAGTACGTATTCCATGACCAGATGTTCTAGCCATTATTACCATTATTTTCTATAATATTTCCTTTATATGTTGCAATTATTTTTTTATATTAAAATAATATTGACAAAAATAAGTGAATTTATAGTTATTAAAAGTGATTTTCAAAATGTATAGTTTAATTTCATTAAAAATGTTATAATTGACATTTTAAAGGTATTTACATTCATAAATGTCAACAACACTTTATTGTTCAATATTCTACAAAGGGGGTTATTTTATAATTATACCTTACTTATTATTTCTTTGTATAGATAATGAATATTTTAATATTTTTTTACAAATCCCAATACATTTCTATAGGGTAATCCTACTTCAAGAAACTGTTATAGAACCTGTTTCTTTTCCACAGGTTAATCATGGTTTAATTATATTATTATGGAAGTTGTTTATTTTAAATTGAATAATTTTGTTGTGGAAGGTATAATGATTTTATAATATTAATTTTATTATCAAATGTTGTCTCAATGAACATTATTTTCCATTCATGGACATAGATATACAATCGATACATCCAGACTACATTGGGTGAGCCTGATATAGCTTATATGATGGTTATGTATGGATAGAACTAGAAAAGGCTGATGTCACTTTTTAAATGGATGGACATACAAAGAGCTCTAATGCATTTGGTAATGATTATTTTCGGAATATAATCATATTATAAGTCATCTATATGGTTATTCCAATTGTAAGAGTACTTTAAGGGTTCTATAATGGTAATTCCCAAAGACCCCAACATGTTTTTTAGGCTACAATGTGATAAAAATGATTCCTTTCATTAATATTGATATCACATTACTCATGAATATTGATTCTTGGGAATCCTTCAACTAATAATTATTAATTAAAATTTTCAACATTGTTGATTTAGATGTTGATATGTATAAATATTTTTACCTTATGACCATGCACCTTAATTATTTCATTATACCATTATGCCTGTTTTATTCTTACTAATGACATTAAATTGTAAATGTTTATGTTTACCATTAATAATCATTTGGGTTCACATAAAATTTGATTCATTTCACCAAAGAAATCAAGAATGACGATGAATGAAATATGTCTATAGTGGTTTTATATAGATGATGATGATGATTTAAAGTGGAATTAAAAAGATTGTTTACGTGGGAGAATTTCTCAATTAATGATAGTGGTAATGTTGATGTATGTTATATTCTAATTTTCTAAAACAATAATCCTAACACATCATCGAAAATGTATGCGATACAATATTTCCTTTTGTTTTTGTGTGTTTAGGATGGTTATATGAGTTCAGCTTAGTATGTATTAATTAAAAAATGCAATGATTATTATTTTAGCACCATATCCAAGAGTGAGTTTTGAGATATAATTTGTGGCATTTTTCATTTGACATTAAAAACACAATTCTTAGAAAAAATTTATTCCAATTGTGTCCTATGAAATCATAACCAATGTATAGGCTATGAATTTATTGAATTGCATGACCAATTTAAAGCAATTATAATTAGAAAAAAGTGATAGATCCTGTCAAATGAGAATAACAATCAAACAACAATATTTTTTTGTAATGTGAAATTATCAATATATTACTATCTCCTTATTCATCTTGAACACACTCCCATGAATAGAAAAAAAATTCCATAAGATTTGGGGATTCGGATAAAATCATTTGCAACCTATAAATCATAACAAAATCTATGTGAGGCCATTTTCTACATATGATGGGATGAAAATGCGAACTCATTTAATTATTCTATCTATTACATATTCCATACAAACAAAACAAATAAAAAAAATCCATGAATATCAATCATTAGATATAAATACATCATTTGAGAATTCAATACCTAAAAAAGTGATTTGTCTTCAAATAAAACCCCAAAAATCCAAATTGTGTTTCTCATGCACCAATATGCCAGGTTTGTTTTATTTATGTTCTAATGATAAATTGGAAAATATTAAAATATTTTATTTTTCTTGATTATAAATATTGGATGATAATAAACATATATATATATATCTAAAAATTTATATTTTTATATATAAATATATATGTAAATATTTAAATATAAATATATTTGTGAATACATACATATACACACATGTAAGTATATAAATATAGAAATATGTATAAATATTAATATAAATGTATATACATATAAATATTAATATGTTTGATAATATCTAAAATATATAAATATATAGCTATATATATATTGGCATATTTTTAACAAAAACCCCAGCCACCTAAAAAAATACTTTTCATCATGGCATAAAACTCCCCAAACAGGAGCGGGTACTAGACACATGGTATCTAATGTGATCAGTGAAGATAATTAGTAAAATCATGCCACCCCACATTTCCCTACATTTTCTAGATGGATAAATCACATTGTCATCAAATTATGATTGTTGTCCACAGCCACCGGGAATCATTACCCCAAAATTGAGTCTCCAAATGAACCACCCTAACCACTAGCCCACTCCATTGGGGTCTATAAATATCATAATATATATATATATATATATATTGGTGTAAATATATAATAAATTTTAAATACATATACATAAAAATATATGTTAATATATACAAGTTAGTATATATATAAGATAATAAGAGTTTCATCCTAACATAGTTAACAAGTGTCTCTATCAAAAAATTAAAATAAAAAAGAAACTATTATGATAAAAATATAGAAATTTGATAATATTTATATCTATAATTATAGACATCTCAATATATAAAATTATATACATAATAATATAAAAAATAAAAAAAATATAAATTTGAATAGATATACATTTGATAATATTTAATTTATAATTAAAACTATTGATTATAAATAATAATTACAATTTGATTAATAATAATAATAATTTTTAATTGGATTTCATGTATATACCATTTAAATAAAATTTATAAATTTCGATTTGATATATAAGATATATATATATATATATTCCAACTCATAGATGTAAATATTTATAAGAATATACATTAAAATATAGAAAACATTATGTATGTATCAATATATATAAACATACATGTAAATATATGGATATAAATTTATAATGTTTTGGTAACCCTAAAATATATATAATTATGGACATGTAAATATATATATATATCAAATAACATTTATAAATACATATATGTACATATAATTGTATATTGACATATATATATGTATGTAAATATATTTATGTTTGGTAAAAGATTATTTTTTAATTAATGGTATTTAATTTAAATATATATATTTCTAAATATTTATGTTTTTAATATATTTTTAATAACAATGATAATGGGAAAATATTAATAGTATTGAAAACAAAAACAAAATGTAATTATAATTTACAATTTATATTCTAAAAATTTAAAATTAATTAATTGTAAATATTATTTGAGTATATATATTTTGAATAAATTTCAAATTTTATAATTTAATATATATATATCTCCGTGTGTGTAAATATATAAATACAACATTAATATTCAACATATGTACGAATATAATTCAATTTTTTTTATATAAATATTAAAAATAAATAATTTATATATATATAATAAATGTACCGATTAAAGAATAGAAATTTATGAAAACATATAAATAAAATATATAAATAATATATATATAGTGTTATTTATGAACGATTTTGTTTTCATTTTGATCAACTGGTTTTGCACTCTGTTGAATCCTCCTTCCATAGTTGTTTGTCACATGAATATGTCAATCTGATTTTGATTATTATCATTTGTATGATTAATAGTTTCTATAAATTAATTAGTTCCCACATGGGAGAAATTACTTAGAAAATAGATTTTTAAAATTATATTTAGGCCTTCGGGTTAAAATGACAAAGGACATCATAAAGATGGGCCTCTAGGATTTTACGTGAGGAGATTTTGAATAATGGAGTTTACAGAGATATGAAGGAGTTCACAAATGATGTTATTGAATACTTGATCTTACTAGGTCCATGGAGAAAGCTACTGATTAAACCATAGCATGATGGATAACGTATGTGGTCGACAACATAGTGGGATGATTAAATGATGTTTGTGACATCTTTTTTGAGAAGTTTCAACTATATATTCAGGGGAATTCTATCAATGAATAGGATTCCTCTCATTAGAGTTATAAAAATTTATATATATCCATAAAGTAAAATAAAAAATTAAATTGAAATAATAATTTCAAAATTTAAATGGTAAAAATAATGAAATAACCGAGAACACAATAACAATAATTTGAAAAAACTCCATTAAACAAAAGAAAAAATATATACATAAAAATATTTAACAAAAAATTGTTTTTACAAAATTAAATAATGAGTTATTAATAGTTATTTTATATTTTCATATAATTTTAATGTTATTTTCATGATAAAATACCATTAAAATTTGATTGTGTATTTTTCAAGTCATGCTCTAAACAAACATCCCCAAAAAAATTGTTTCCAATGTGAACTTTAGAACCAATCGCATGCACAAAAACATATATATATATATATATATATATATTTCATGTCTTGAATATTAAAAATATTTTAAATATGATATGAATGATTAAAATAATTTTTAAAAATAGTTTTAGTACTTCATAAATTTAAATATTGGTTGTTGGTGTAATTCAAACGGAAATAATGTCATCTGGATAATGGTATATTGATAATCAATGTTGGTGAAATTCATATCCAATAAATTGGATTTCTAAATCAACCAACATGGTATTATTTACATAGAGTAAATGTTTTTAATAAATAAAATACCAATTTTAATTGTATTTGACTGAGATCAAGGGTTCACATCTATGTAATAGATAATCATTCAATCAATATTTGTTACAAAAATAAAAACTAACATTATTTTAATCCCCAGATTAATGGTTAATCAGAATGAACCATTAATACATTCAACTAAATTATATACATTTAATCATATAATTATTTTTGAGTGATGATATGAATAAATACAATATGTTGGACGATGTAATGTCTCGACCTAGGAGCCACTATATTGATGCCCTGAAATATTTGAAAATATGGAATCAAGAATGCCTCACAGCATGTCAAAGGTTATAGACTAGTAGAGAGTGTATAAAGGTGGTACAATAGGGATTCTATACCCTCAAGATCAGTGATAAATTGTGTATGATACTAAGTAACAATCTATAAAAAATGAATAATGATCCATTCTTGAATGTGTTGAGAAATGAAAATAGGTTGACAGTCACAAAGGAAGAAATAATACAATAGAACAAGACTTAAAATAGAAAAATAAAGAAGACTCTTACTAAAAAATGTATCTTGATTATAAGCTCAACCACAACTCCCAAGATCACATATTCTACCGTAGTCTATAATTAAATAGCATAAATCACATCAAGAGAAGAAAATCCAACCAAATGATATATATCAGTATACCAAATGACGGCTAAAATAGGGTGTGAAAGATAATCAGGAGGGAACCACAAAAAATGTACGAAGGAAATTAAATCTATGTATAAAAAATAATATATTTGTAAGTATATTAAAAGAAAATATTTTTTTAAACAATTAATATATCCATGGTAGATCAGGTTCCCTAAGGAAACATAGCTGATCAAATATTCATCAGCTTAAGACAAAATGTATATAAATGTTTCCTCATGTATATATAAACATGTACTATAGTATATATACAAATATATAAATGAACTAGTGTGGAACTGTGTCATAGTGCCTAGGCTTCTACATATTTATAATAATAATATTCAAATTTTATTATGGAAAATAATTATCCTTGATCTTAGTTAATTAACAATAATTGACACCATGTGCTACCACACTGTTGTCATGTATCAAAATATCTTGGAAACCATTCCTAGGGATTTCATAATAAAATATTATAATATAAGGGATTACATTCCCAGTGATGCAATCCCCATGTTTCATAATATAAGGGATTCTATGCCTGAGTGTCATAATATAAGGGTCTTCATGACTATGTTTTATAATATAAGGGACATCATGACTACATGTCAAAATATAATAAACCCAAATCCAGAGTACCACAATATAAGGGACACTATACCTGAGTATGATGAGTAATAATGTAAATGGGCCATGGTTTTAAGCTCGACACATTGCTGATAAACTATAATTAATCAGGAATCCATGCCCATTTATGAAAATAAAAAATCCATGGTAAGGTCCATGCCTGATACAATTAATCAATATCATGTAATTCATGTCTAGGCCTAACATTTAAAAAGGGAAATGTACATAATTAGGACACAATATGAAATAGTTCTATGTAATATCACTTATTTACAAATAAGTAGATCAATGAGTGTACCCATTTTATAGAGCCACAATTACTTGGAATGTAATCATTACTTTTAATTTTTAAACAATACACCTAAACACTGGTTTTATTATTAAATAGAGTATGATCATAATACCATTTAATTAATTTTATTTTTGGTATCTACTCTATGTGGTATAATTAAACTCACATAAAATTTTGATTTTATCATAATTCATGAATTATAAAAATATGTGAATACAAATTTTAAATTACTGTAAATCGAATCCACCACATGTGGTGTCTTAGGATGTGGTCATTAGCCTACCTACAATATTTGGGGTTTGTGGAACATAAATGGAGTTTTAAGGGAATATAAGTTTATTCAATTCAATATTTATGACCAATTTTCTGAATTCCCTATGTTTATGGTAGTGAAAATATCTTATAAATGGGGAAGACATTAGGGAAATACAAATACTACACCTACTTAATTCTTTGGATTATCCACTCTTCAATCATCAGGATGTGGTTTTACCTAGAAAATAGGGATCAAAATATTAGAAAAAGTCAATGAAAATATGGAAAATAAATTTCATCCAATTATCATCCCATATAGAGATAGAAAAATAAACATAAATACTGATAAATAGAGAGCTTATCAATACAGATTCAAGATTACCGATAGAAGAAATTCTATGCTAGAATAGGGGAGACACATGGAATCCTATAGGAGAGGCTAAGGGATGAGTTGAGCAGGATGTAAATTGGATAAATGATAGAAAACGAAGCATATGAAGAAAAATACCATTGTAGGGGAAAATGGGTCATTTTACCCCTCTTTAATAACGTTCATGGTTAGTCCACATTGTTTTTATAATCATGCACCAATTTTGATCCTCATACTATGAAATAATCATATCTCTTTGGGATTGGATGCATTTATTGGGCTAACCCTACACTAATCATCCAATGATTATGGTTATGTTTCACTAACGAGGTGGATAAAATCATGGTTTTTAAAACCATGCGTAACCCGTACTCCCACCTCTACAATTTAAAATAGATAACACACTTGGTTAAGCACCCCATATTAAATGTTTTAACAAACCATACATCATCCCTTACAAGACAACACAATTCCACTTCAGCTCCAACATGGTTTAAGAGAAATCTATACCTGATCAATTTCTTCTAAAAAGATAGTTTTCAGAGCTCAACTCTCCAAAAACTCATGAAACTTTATGCCAAACAAATTTGGCCTTAAACATCATCATGAAAAATAATTGTTATTTTTTTTAATACAAAGATTTTAATTCACTAAATAAATTTAATATTAATCTAATAAACAAATTATAATTCTATATTCCATTAGAAATTTCACCGTGATCCAAAAATATATAGGACCTTTATATATCCACAACATGGAAATTATTTTCATCAAGAAAACATTGGGAATAACATAAATATTTATCGACATACACGGGATGGGAATCTTAGCTAAAACGTCATCATTGTGTTTTTGATGACCAACATGCCTACACGTTCTACCATAAACATATGGATCCTAATCAACTAAACATTATAAAAAACTTATATTCAGATGTGAAAAACCAATAAGACACATACTAATGATTTTATATCCTAATACATGATCATTTACTCAAATCTATTCATAAAATGCACTATGATGCTTCTTACCATAGGTTATAGTTTTAAATGACAATTTCCATACAACTAAACTTAGACCATAAGAATATCTAATATAAATTTTGATTTCCCAATTGACATTATTTTCCCATTAATAAATTCTAATGGAGGGAATTACCTATGATTAGTGATTTGAAATTAACTACTAAACCCCTATTGAATAATATCATAGAAGTAAAACCATCTTCTCCTTCAAAATACCAAAGTAACCTTTAAATTGAATCTGTTATATCCCAATAGAATTGTAAATTTGGTTCACTAATAACCACATAAATATTCTCGTGGAACTCATGTTTATTCACCATCAATAGAATATTTAAAAATTATTTCAAATTCAAAGATAATGAAACACCAATCATCATTTTAATAACCATTAACCCAAGGAGTACTGATACAGTTCCAAAATTTCACTCTAAATCCACAGTCAACATTATAAAACATTTAGTGGCCTAACCATATATTCATCAATGTTGTCATCAAGTTCTAAAACTAACACCAACACATCCCCAATCCAGTTTCAATGTATGTTTGTAATCTGCACTAGGCTTAAGAACCACATATTGATTTCATTCCAATTCATAACTGAACCCAAACAATGAATTTACAAATGAATCTATCTATAACTTTATTTCAATCTACTAACAAAATATGAGATCCAAAATGACCATAAAATTATTTTTTCAATGTCTTGTTAACCATCACACGTGATAGTCTCTTTAAATTAACTAACTTCCCACTCCATGCCTTAGGATCATCTTTTATGTCCCATAAAAGAAATTAAAAATTATTACTTTCGAACTTGCTTTGTCGATCACAAACATAACGACATGCATGGAGGTGAACCCACTCATACATGAGCGATAAGAAATGTCACCAATCACTTGTTCCAACATTGATATAATGGATGAAATGGTATATAATGAATTGTAATTCATAATATGGTTTACCCACCTTAAACAACCAACAATACAATATGTATCACTTGTATTGATTTAAACCTATCATTGATCAAAAATCATATGGATTACTTTTTTCAAACCATAAAAACAATTTATATATATATCCTGGAATATTGAAAGCATTATCTCAGCATTCTCTGAGATATTCCATGATAGGGGACTTGATAACTACTAGACAAGAAATAAGCTATGATTTTATCATGTTGAATTCATAAGTCTCCCAATCCCGAGTCATGTGAAACCTGTTATATTTTACTTATCCAATGCCTGACACTATGTCCCCCAACAATGAGTGTCCAAATTTATTCTAAAAAAACCGTCTCACATCACCATGATTTTTACAATTAACACTTCTCAATTGAAGAATCATTTGTTTTACCCTAATGATCTTGGTTACTATACCCATAAGAAACACTTCATTGAAACCAATAGTCCTTGTCTTATATTTGTCCATTCACAGATGATTAATTATCAAACACATATCATGTGAATCCATATAAATATAACATTTCATCCATTGTAGGTGTACTAACCAATTTGACCATGTTTAAGACTCGAATCATGATCTCGTTGGTATTCAAAAAAATTCCAATCTAAAGATTATAGAGGTACATTGGTTTTAAAAATTCTCAGAGACCACATGGAGATCGTATTCAAAATTAGTCTTCCCACAAGATCCAAGAATTAGTGAATTGTCACACACCTCAAGACATCATTTTATATTCTATGGAATTAACCATGGCACTGGATCCCAAATAGTATTTCCTATTGAAGAAAAGTTTGAAAGAAATCACACAATGTTCATTCAAAAATATATGTTACTACCCTAAAAATTCATAAGAATCGATCATCTTTTATGCATCTATCAAAAAATGATTTTAAAATGAATCTTAACAAAAAAAATTAATACATGCCCATCCTCCTTGAAATTATTACCTTAATAAAACTAAAATCAATCATACAAGGTTCTATGTGAAAATTTTGGGTCACTAGGTTCAGACATAACATTATGTTCATGATAAAGAAGGGACACTACGTCTATCAACATATCACTATGGTATCTTGAATTAAAATAATATAAAACATAAATGATTTTTCAACCCATTGTCTAATTCTCTTAGAACTCTAATTAAGAGAGGTATAATTTAATAGGTAAATAATCATCAAACTATAATGGTAAAAACCTATCAACATGTTCATAATGACATCACCTTCTAAGCATCGCGTCACAATGCCCATATCATAAAAGGGAATCCAAGAAAGGGAATGCCCAATAAATTAAAAAATGATAAAATTATGGACGATGAGTTTTCACTCATAATTTATTTATACATTATAATACCACATTTATCATCTACTTACTAAACAAAAACCAGTCTACCCAAGGGTGTCTTTTCATTATTTGGAGTCTGAATAAGAAAACCAACTCCCTACTGGAGCCTTAAATTTAATACTTATCATAACATTTATCAAATTTCTTATTTTTGAGTCTGCTACCCTCAAAAGGATATACCGTAACTAAAATAAGTCTTTGATCATAAAAAAGGCCATGCCTACTTGATCACAAATATTTACAACCTAACAATAAATTCCAATGAAGACCTAGGAAGAGGTCACTAGAAATCTATGAGCAACACCAAAATTCCAATTCAAGGTATTACTCAAGGAAAAAATAAATCTCACATATACCCAATACATCATGATATAAACAACTACATAAGTTTTTTATTAAAATGAATTTAAACAATACTTATTCATTAAAAAATATTTAAAAGCTCATATAAAAGGTTTTTCATGTTCTAGTTGTCATTACCTGCTATACTAAGTATATTATTAAATTGATTCCATATATAATTAAGTGAATATCTCTTAATAAGATTTTTTAAGAAAACATTAATTCTACCCATATGATCTTGAATATAATGTACACTTAGTGAAACATTAAATTTACAATCTACAGTGGAAGCACTCATTATTTTTTTAATTGTATTTATTATTAATTGAAACCATATAATAATAATTCTCAAAACAGATAACATGTCTTTTATGAATTAAGGAGTCTAGAAAAGTAATATTACACCATATAATTATATGTTAAATCGTATAATAAATTGGAAACAACATTAAATAACAATCCCATTTAAAAACCAATACCTCCATGGGGTTATAAATCAAGGTATAAAATGAATTAGGATACCTATGGGTGTCCCATCATGTCAATCAGGGTTCATTTTTATGGAAAAACTTTCCAAAATCGTGGGGTTAATGCTCTAAAATTTACAATTGGCATCCCATTTAAATAGAAACAATAATAGTTATTTCATACAGGATTCAACACTCCCTTATTAGATATATCACCTATGAATCATTCCCCTTATAACATGCTTGGGAACATTTTTGAATTTAGGTATATAGTCATATTGGTTTTCATTCTCAACAAATAGGGGTATAAGACATTATAAAGGAATCTATTTTCTGTAAGAATGAAATTTTGATTTAGTATATCTATATATGTACCACAGTTTATTTAGATGAATTATCATTCCAAAATTCATAAGGAACATACCATTATAAGTTAAAATTTACATTCATTTAATTAAATCCCAATTTTATGATTGATTTCAGGATATTGGAATCCAATATAGGACAATTTAATTATATGGGTAACAATTCCCCATGTTATAAAGTCCCAAACACTTTATAAATTTAAGAATTTGATTCCATTTAATTCTAATCATTATTGTTTCATCCCATTCAATTCATGGCACATTGAGTGAGCTATCATAATTTTTTAATTAATGTTTCATCATCATGCTATACAAAAAAACACATTTTAGGATGATAAATACATTATAATAACCAATTTTTAACCTAATATATAATGAAATTTTTCACAAAAAAATATACGTAATTATAGGCATCTCACATGAAAACACATAATCATATTTTATGTAGAATCATGATAAACAACATAAAAATCATGGTATATAATTAAAATGAAACATAATCTTGTAGTCAAGCAATGAAACCTTCATTTCATGGAATATTAATGATAAGTTAATATCTATATTCTTAATATGATGTATTTAATAATTCCTCATTACCTTACTTGACTATGGGTAAAATATATTCAATCATTAAATTAAAAACAATAGATGTTCGATAATTACTAAATGTTAATTAATAATCAAATGTACTATTGAACAACACTCCCATCTGGGGAAACCTAATCTTTTTCTTAGGTGTGGGTTGTCCTGACCTAGATAGATTATATTTATCTAGTGCTGAAACAATCATAAAACCCTTTATACCATCCCAAAATAGTAATATAAAATGAAAATAAACACTATTATACAACTTTTTTAACATCCTAATTCAGGATCCCCTATATTAGTGCCCAAGGATGGTTCACCATAAGGCCTCAAGTGATCCTTATCATACTCCATAGGCAACCAACTAGCAGTGATGGTCAAACAGTGATAAAGAAGTGACAATATACCCTCTATATTATTTAAAATCATAGGAACATAATAACTAATACTCAATAAATTACGAGTAACAAAAACTTCATTAACGTGTTGGGAAATGAAAACAAGAGGACAAGCATATCGTATGGAATAATACAACAAGACCATAATCGCATAATATAAATAAATAAATGACTATAACATTAGAATGAAACCCAACTACATTTTTCAATCAATTATCCGAAAATCCAATATCTATTCATAATCTATGTAATCATTATAATGTACATGTAGATGATATCATGGAAATGAATGATATCTTCTTGTGTACGAAATTTCTACCTACACGTCGTTTGGGATATACTCAATAGTCCCCAAAAAATAATTTATAATAATATACGGTATGTGTATGTAAATGTTTTTTAATGAATATATATTGATAGTATGGTGGTACTGTAATTAATAAATATAATAATGTCGGGTCATATTCCACATAGACACATGGCCTAGCATACCAGATCTATCCTATGACATATTGTATAGAAACATTACTTCATCTATATATAATCCTAAATGAGAATATAATTTTTAGGATATATATACACTTTCATTGACCTATGGCTTAGTTCCTTGGATTCCACTTAAAAATAATAAAACATTTCAAGTTTAATTAATGAATGTCATCCAGAATGATTTGAATTGACTAATGATAACAGATGCCATTACTAGGGACATGTTTCAAGAGTATTAAAATATTAGTGATTTCCATCCTATAGATACCATGAATGTGTATCATAATATAATGGAAAAAATTTATATTGATTATATGTATCATTATCATAATATATGTTACTCCATGCCTGGGTGCCTTAATATGTGGGATGACATGCCTGAGCGTCAAAATATAAGGGATTTTTTTCCAAGGGTCAACATGTTAGGTCTTCCACATCCATGTTTCATTATATAAGGGATTTAATGACTATTAATCTTAATACCTAGGAGTACATTCATGGTTATCACGTAAAAATTCCATGTTAATAAGAATGACACATTACTACTCAAGTAAAACTTATTCAGAATCCATCACAATTTATTAAATGAAAAATTCTATGGGAAGGTTCATTCCATAATATAAACAATGAATATCATTCAACTAAATTTAATAATAACATTCAAAAAGATCGAGAAACTTATAAATTCTATAATATCAAATAGGGAAAGCCAATACATTTCATTTATAATCATTGTGGCCATGGAAATCACCCATGATGTAGACTAAAAATTATAAGTAATATAATCATTTGTTTTTCGTTTAAGGTAGAATAACTCCAAAAAAATTATTATAAAATCCATAAATATAATCTAAAAAATTTATAAATTTAATTTTTATCATCTCTTATATGAGTTTTAATAAAAATCACTAAAAATGACTTACAGTAAATGTGGTGGAACTTAATCATAAGAGATTAAGAAATTATAATATAGATTGATTGAATACACCATATGTGTTGGATTAGGTTGGGGGTTTTGACTTCCCAAAATTCTAGGACTTCTAATAAACATCATGGTAGTGGTCCCAAAAAAATATTTTATTATTTTTGATATTTAGGAGCAATGTGAAGAATGTACAATAAGCATCAAAACAATAGTATCATATAAATATGAATGAATTTATGGAAAGGGTAATAGAACACCAACCTCATTATTAATATGTTCCGCTATAAAAAAAATTAATCAACACAGTAAATAATGAGAGATATATTAATATTAGAAGAATTCCATAAAAATAGGGAAAAAGAGTTATAAAAAATTAACATCGATTATATTGAAAGAAAAATAAATAAGAAGAAAGAGGAATAAAGTCGTACAGATATAGATCTAAGGAAAAAAATGACATGAGATTTTTTTTCATTTTGGGGAAGATACATTTAATCATAGTAGAGAGCCCAAGGGTGGAAAATATTGGTCTAGGAATTTAAGATATAGGGGAGGAAGGGGAGAAAGAAATGATATAAGTTTATAGAGGGGAATTATTATTTCACCCATCTATAAAAATGGGAATGGTTAGTCTGTATGGTTTGGATAAATGTCCTCTATACATATAGATCATACTATCCAAGATTCATATCCATCAATGTTTGGCCACACAATTTGGGCAAACATTTTTCTATCCATGATCTGTTATTTATTAATTGGAATTGACCACAAGGATTAGTGCATGGTTTGGAAAGCCATGCAAAACCTTATTGACCAACTCTTCAATTTAAATAATATATTACAAATATAGATAAACCCACCATTTATGATTCAACTGTGTGATGCACCTTTTTTAGGACTAAATTATTTTTAATGAATGGACATAATGTTTAACAACACTATATTCCATATCAGTTTATCCCAAAAAGAGTGTTTTGCGGGATTGACACTCCCAAAACTCATCAAAAATTCTAAAAACCATCTTCTCCCATAAACCCCATAAAAACACTTTTAAGTGATCAAAATATCATATTTACCTTTAAAATATTAATTTTTGATTTTTTCCCATTAAAAATTTTGAAATAAAAAATCTTTTAGATCTTGTATCCTGGTCGAAAAAAATAGACCATATAGTTGAAATTTCATAGGGGTGTCATTAAGAAATGATAATGATAAATAAATTATGGACACATTTATGATCATCTTATATAAAATTTATGCACTATAATTTTAAAATAAATGATATATTGATAATAATATAATACATATACTCTTAAGTGATTATTGAAGAGTATTACTTTGATTAAAAATATATAATAATGTTTTGAAATTAAGGGGTGAAATAATTTTCAAACAAACATTGATTATATCCATTTAGAATATAGATTATTTGGTATCTATTTTAGTGACTAGCATTATCAAATAAAGATATTAAAAAAATTATAGGAATATTTATTATATTACATGAGTTCATTACTGTGAAATGTAAATGCTTAATGCCTTTGAAAACATGGGAAATAATATTATTAATTCACAAAATATATTTAATATCTCCAATTGATATCTTCCCCATTATTTATTCTTACTAAAAACTATTAATTATAACCTGGTGATTGGAAAAAATAAGAAATTTTGAGCTCTATTTCGTAGTATGTGTAAACAAGGGGGATATATAATAATAATATCAGCATAAGGGAATTAGTCCATGATAATTGACTTTTAAAACCATACCCTTAATTAAAAATATCTCTATCTATATTAATGTAATAAAGATAAAAATATCATAAAACATGAATCATAAGGGATGTCAATGTATATGAGCTATAAGATCATATAAGTGAAAAAAGACATAGTTTTGTAGAATACACAAAAAAGAATATCATTTATATATAATTAAAGGTTCATTTTAATGGTTTTCATAGTGGAATGGGTTCCCACCCAAATGTCATAACATTCATGGTTTACTCACAATACCATCAAGAAGAAAAAGTCACTTACCTAATAGGTTCACCCACCACTATAGTATAATATATCTCTATATATATAAATTGTTACCCAATTATTTTTAGTGATATATTGGGCCAACAAAACACAAAATTTAAATAGAACTTATGTGTCCCACAAGATCATAATAAATTAATCATATTATAAACCATAAAATGAAATGGGTTTCATAAAATTTCATTATATCAAAACATGTGGAAAAGAGAATAGTTTCATAATCATTTCATCATTTGATCATAACAAATCCATTGAAAATAAAACGGTTTCATAAAATTTCTATCATGGTATAAACTGTGGAAGATAAATTGGTTTCACAAGAATCGTGTAACCATAATCATAAACCATTCATAAAAAATATGAATCTTATCCCCACTTCATATCCCAAGTAAAGCATAAATAATTTCAGTGGATGTGAACATATATGTAGACTGGGTTTAAAAAAACAACATTAAATGTTTATTGATGTGAAAAACATTTCTTTGAAAATATCTTTTTTAAAACTGAATATTATAAAACATTTGTTTAATTAATTTTCATTGATAATAAACATAAAAATTATGGAGGGAATCTCTAAAAATCATTGAGAACTTTTTTTAGGAATATACTGGTTTCTATTGGAAAAAAAATCATTAAATATAAATAGATTTGAAATTATTTGATAACAAATAGCAAAAAATATAAATAAATATTCGATGAAAATAATGGTAATCATGGAGGGAAAATTCATTCATGTCATAAATTCTTAAATAATGATATCTTTCATATTTTTTGTTATGGATAAATGGTCATTGTATATTAAGATGAAATGAATATTTAATTTTTTTCAGAAGTAAAAAAGTATTTAAATGTTCTAAATAAATCATTTTAAAAACATGATAAGAAATTTATTAACAATTTTTTAGAATACATGGTTTTTGATGAAAAAGGGTTGTTGACCAAAACCATTATTTTTCATAAAAATATAATTTTTAAACTAAAGAGTTAAAAAAATGAAAAATGAAGGGAATGAGTGTATTCTTATTACATAACAATAGGTGAAGAAAATTCATGATTTTATTGTGAGATGGAGTATAATATTCTATCACTATAAACATAATAAAAAACAATCTCAATAAATGTTGATATTTTATCATAAAATATTTATGAATTTTGTAACATTGAGACATAATCCCGTAGATGGAATATAATTGAATAAAATATAAAATATAATTTTCAAAAATAAATATTTTGTATAACATGTAAAAGGTTCTTTATAAATACCTTATACAAGAAGATATGTGTATAACATAATCTTATGACTAAAATAAGAATCATATAGGGAAACCGTTCTTATTGATTTGATAACATTAGAATCATATAGATGATGAAAGAAAGATAATAAAATAGATATGTAAATAACAAATATTTATTTACAATATTAACAATATATATTCATTCCAAAAATATACACTACATAATAGAATCATGTGGTGAGTATTGAATATTTCTGATAGAAAATAAAAGTGAGATGAAAATAACCCATCTCATCAGTAATAATTTGAATCATTATACCCAATATATAATAACATCAAGAGAAACGTTTAATATAATATATATTTGGCGATTCATGATATAAATTTTCATATGGGATGTATATACACTATATAAATGAAATATGTGTTCGACATACATATGTCTCCAAATCATAAAAGAGAAACTTCAAATCCATTACTATATAACTCAACATCCTTTTTACAAATTAAAAACTCGTGCATAATAAATATTAATTTACTATAAAACTATTAAATAAAAATAATATTTCATATCAAATAATATATACTCTACTATAATCATTCATTACCTATTTATCACCAATTCCTTGATAAAGTCGTGTTTTTGGTAATAACAACTTTATTTTCTCAAATATGTTTAGAATTTTCATTTTCAGTATTGTAAATTTTATGATGGATACCAAATATAAATAATATTAATAATTAAAAAATAATATTATTTTTAAATAAATTATAGTTTCAATAGGTAACATGAAATATTTTTGGGATAAATGAAGTACATTATGACTGTGGAGATGGTAGGTCATATGCTTGCATGAGTAGCTTTTCCATTATTCTAAGATCATTATTGATAGAAGGAAATTCATATTTTATCATTAAATAATGATCATAATATCATGTAACATCAATGAATATACTTTATCCCATATTCCATGTGGTGTGGTTATGAAAATTAAGGTTCACATCCCTTCGTGAAGGCATATGTCCACATGAAAATAAAGACATTATCATCTTTTAGTGTGTGAAAAAAGGAATGAATGAAAATGAAATATTATCACGTATGATTAAAAAATATTTTATTAATATCATAATTATGAAATTTATACAACATATATTGATTAAATTTATCCTTTTATCTTCCATTTAAGGAATTAGTGAAAAATGAATCACATCACATCCAAGGAAATAGTCCACCATTCACATAAGCGGCGTTATCATATCCCATACAGAATGAAATGTAAAAGAATATATTATATAAAGATGCCATTAGTATAAATATGTCACAATTATTATGTATATATATTACACCCATCATTATACCTAACCTTGTGAGGTAAATATGAAAAAACCAATGACATCTAATCATGATGACGTAGTTAGTTTTACATGAAAAATATTATTTTATAACACATTAAATGAAAGTGGTGTTGGATGATGGTCATTACCTTTAAATTAACAAATATAAATATAAAAAATATAATGAGTTTATTATATCATATTGTTTATTTATGAATTGAACAGGATTGAGGATGAAATAAAATTGGAATAATAAATGAAGAATTCTACCTCTTCCTAAGGTAACCTCCATAGTTTAGCCCCAAAAAAATTAAATTTATGGATTTATGAAAAATATAATGATGTAGGGATAAGAGGATTGAATTTTGGAAGTTATTTTTTCCGTGTTTTTGTAATAACAAAAATGCTTTTAAGATATGAGGTTGAGAAGATATCATGTCTTGTTTTATAAGTGAGGTCGGTGGCACACATACAGTTTTTTGGAATAAGAAAAATTTGAACCCAAGTTTTTATCATGAAACAAAATCGTTTTTTATAGCTTAAAAGATATTATAGGGTGTAATTTTTTCCATAATTTTTATTATATAATTGTTTTTACGGACTTTTAAAACTTATCATTCTAATTTAACCCAATGGTAAACCATTTTTACTTAATAGTGGTAACTATTTTCTACTATTTCATTATTCATTTTGGTCAAAAATATTTTTTGACCTTATTCGATAATTTAAATTTGTCCAATTCCAAATATAAAACCCATTTTTTAAAATTTAATTCACCCAATCGGTAATTTTAATTTATAAATTCATCCATTGGATTCAATGAGAACGCGGGGTTTCAAAGAGAAAATGGTGATAATATTTTAATGTTTTTATATAAAATTTCAAAATTTAAATGATTATAATGATCTTTATCGTTTTAGAATAGATATATATATATATATATATATATATATATATAATTTAAAAAATCATACTTTACAACAAATAAAATTTACCTTTATAAATAATTTAAATGAAAATTGTGTTTTAAATTAAAACTCGTAGTTTGTCAGTAATCATCAGAAAATGTTTCATTTCATAAAATTATAAAAGAATTAACAATAAGATAATTTTTATAATTAGATATTGAAATTGATGTTTATTTACAACTAATATTTCTTCAATTTTCTTAAATTATTCACAAAATAATGTCATAAAAAATGTTACAAAACTACTTCTTAGAAAAATAATTTTTTAATTGTAATGATTGATTTTGTTATCTTTATCCAAAAAATAAATATGATTAATACTATACAGTAAATTGAATATTTAATATATTCCTTCTATTAAAATCATCCAAAATGGGGGGGGGGTTTAATTTATTAAGTTAAAACATGGTATTTTAAAAAAATTAATTTTTAGAAAAAGATTTTTGTTCCTTTAAAATATATTCATCTTTTTAAATTATTATTCAACAAATAATTTATTTTATATACAAGTGAAACCCATATATATTCATTATTTATATTATACAATTATTAAACTCCATTCCAATAGTTATGTGATAACTAGTATATTAAATAAATATATTTTATAAATTATTCACCTTCATTTTCACTCATCGTTGCATGAAATGAATCTAAACTCAATGTTTCCTATATTGAAAAATATTGGAAATATTAAATTTATTTAAAAAAGAAAAAAAATATCATAGTGTGTCATTTTACCCCATTAAAATTATTTTCAACATCAAGATTCATCATATTGGTTCCAAAAAATAAGGATAATACTACCTCATTATTTTCCCAAGTTCCCAAATAACTTCCTAGATCTAGAGGTTTCTCCATAAAAAACTGAACAATTAATTTTTTTATTTCATAGAAAATTCTCTATTCAATCAAAAATATCTAATAGTTATTCTTCATAAGAAATATCATTATCCATAGGTAAAATAATGGAGTTCAATACATATGATGAATCAAGTATATACTTTCTCAATCATGATACAGAGAACACATCCTGAACCTGAGAGAGGTTTAGTAGATGATTCAAATGATAAGCTATTATCCCAATTCGATCATGTATTTTAATTCAATCATTATATATAGGTATCAAATTTCCAATTATTCTTCCATAGGGAAATCAGATGACAGGCAGTCTCACCAACATCAATTGCACAATTGTGTTAACTATTATAATCAGAAAATTTTTATCAACATTAAGAATTCCTTACATGTTACATTATGGATCTAACCCTTCCTTCCATCTCAATAGTTATCTCTAGTACTAATAATTTTCTTTATGAATCTTCATTCATGTACATATAAAGGTCTTTATAAGGATCCATCTAAATTCTCCAGTGAAATCTATTGTTTTATCGAAACTCAAATAGATGAAGGTGTTTATCCCATCCATGTTTTAAATTAGTTTAACAAGATTTATGCATATACCATATAGTTATAATTGTTTTATCTGGATGATCATATTTTGTTCTAATACACAAATATGTATCAATATTTATCTAATGGTTTCAAAATAAAATATTTAAATATAATTCCTGATAAGATACAATTGAATGTTGAACCACAGGAAACCTTAATGTATCCAAAATATATAATATGGAAGGATTAACCATAGAGAATTTCTCTCAAATAGGTATAAATTGTGATGACATTGTATGGTTGTTGACTAAAACCCAAAATTTTCTCATCATTAATGATAACATATGCTTTAAAGGTTACCTGTTATTTTAATCTAATTTCTACAATCATTAAATAAATTTCCCTTATTATAAAGTTGTAACAAAAACATATAAAATTTCAAAGAGCTTTATTATAATAAATATATCCTAAAATATAATTAATCTTAAAAATATAACATCACATAAACATCACAAGTAATTTGATATTTTCCTACCATGTATGAAGGGATTTAACATTTATTTTATATAGATAAACGAACACCTTATCCTTATTCATAAGACTAATTCTAGGATATTGCTTATTTGAAAATATGTTCTTCCACCCATATAAATCCATGGAGTAAATTTCAGCATGTTACTACATATTCTTTATAATTTTACACCATTGATCTACATCACCTTCCACATAGTAGACCACAAAAATGAATTTATAATGATCCAAACACTTGAGGGAAGAAAATATCTTTTTAGTGGTCTTGTCTATTTCTCAGCACCTAGAGGATTATTAGACTTTCTGAACGAAGGTGGATGTTTACTCTTGAAGGAATCAACATATTTTTGTGAAATTACTTTATCATTTGGATGTACCACTTGATTCATATAATGATAATGTTTTTTTAGAATAAAAACAGTATTTATCATTCCATCTCCTATAACATTTAGTTTCTCTGGAGAAAAATCATTACATTGTCCATCGCACTTCTCATTATCATGGTTCCTTCAGGTTCCAGTCTTCTACTAAAACCAAAATCATAGTGTGAGGAACAAAAATCATAGATTTAAACTACATAATCATGATAAATAACTAATTGTGTGTCTATATCGTTTCTAATTAGGTTCATACTATGTTATTCATAGTCATCATATTTTTATTTCTTTAATTATAGTTCATAGTTGTTTTTGTTAATTTTCAATGTATCACCATCGGGCATGTCAAAATAAATATGTAGTAAGGCTAGTTTTCATATAGTAAGTTAAAATGAAGTCTAAATCATTGTGAAATTTTCATAATTATTTCCCCAATTTATCTTTGCGTGAGAGCCACATCCACTTGTAGAACACATAAATGGATTTAATCACATTAAAACCTCCTGCTCTATCCATTACAAAAATTTGACGAATGTTTTATACAATTCATATCAAAAAACTAAATCATGAGCTATGGAATAAATATTATATATTCAGAAGACGCTAATAATAAGGGGAATCAATGATCATCAACCATGTGATCATAACATTTCCTGAAGTCATTGTATTTTAGAGTACGCATAAGCATAGAAAAGAATTTATATTCTATTCATGTATCATTTCCAACACTTGAATAGTGTAATTGGTTGACAACCCAAACCATCATATTAGTTATGGAACACTCTATTGATCATAATAGTGGAAAATTCCCTTACTAGGCTGGTTTCACTCCTCATTTCATTCATTTCATTCTCATGAGATATAATTCGTTACCCATTGTATTAGAGGGAGATATAGGACAGACCCATAAAATTATGAAAATCATACATATATATACCATAATAACATTAAAAATTCCTCATATAATAACCCATTAATTGATATAGACTTCATAAACATTTCAACTAATCATAACTTATGTAAAGAATACATGTTTCAGAATATTGTTTACATTTTTAATAGAATAATTTTTGAAAATAAATGGGTTTCATTTGATTTATATTATATAATAACCCATGGAATAGAATTTGGTTTTATAATAATAAACCATTCATAGAAAAAAATGTGTACATAAATTATATCACCATTAAAGCTTAACAAACCTCAAATAATATCATAATAGATAAAAAATAAATTTTCATTGAAAATAAACTCTCAAAAAATAAAACTACAAAAATACTTTCCACTCTGTTTTCTTTGAAAATAATCAATAATACATATATTTGAATCTTTTATAATAATTTTAAAAAATTCATGGGTAAAATATCAATTCCATTTTTAACAATACATTTTAAAAAATAAGTCAATTTTAAAATAAATTTATTTTAATATATCATTCAAAAAATATAAAAAAATATAACATAAAATTTATGTTTTTGACAATGGTAAATTCCATTATTACTGTAAATAGTAAATAATATAATCCATTCACATTTTTTGAAAAATCCAAATGGGTATTGTTTTTTAATATGACATGAAGATTAATATCAAAAAAAAATCTTTTAAAATTCAAAAATAAGTAAAAAATTATTTAATACATTATTTCAAAAAATATCCAAAAATATCTAATTTTTTAGAAAAAAATATTTTGTAAGAAAATGGGGTTTCAGCCAAAATAAAAATTCTTATTAAAAAATATATTCCTGAAATATTATGTATATGAAGATAGAAAAATAAAGGTAATCATGTATTGTAAGGATATAACTACTTGATTAGATAATTAATAATTTTCTTAAGATGTGGATCATATTATTCTTTTAATATGAACATAATCATAAACAATACCAATAAATTATGAGATTGTAAAATGAAATGTTCACCAATTTAGTAATAATTATATTTAATCCCCATTAAAGAATATAATTAAATAAAACATATAATATCTTGAGGTTTAATAAATTTAGGCTAATACATTTTAAAGGGGTTGAATATTCACCTCTTAATGGATGATTGGTGCATATCATAATCCCTTGTCGAAAATAAGAAACATTTAGAGCAATATCCCTTACTGATTTGGTAACAATTGAACCATAAACCCCAAGAAAGAGAGATAATAAAATAGATGCATAAATAACATTATTTTTAAGTATAATATTCATAACATATATTTTTTTGAACTATATACACCACAAAAAATAATCACAAGGAGAATATGCCATTTTCTTCACAGAAAAACAAAAGTTAGACGGAAATACCTTACCACTTTAGTAATATTTTGAATCATAATCCAAAATAAATAATTGAAAAAAATTAAAAATTAAATATCATAAAAATGATGAGATTCATGATATAACATATCAAAAGGGATGTATATTCACCACATAAAATAAAGGGGTGGCCTATGATTGGATCCCATTCATCTGTAATTTCCCTTATCGATTGGCTTCCCACACATAGTTTCCTCTTCAAATATTTCCATTATCCACTTATTTTTATTCTAATCTGTTTCTCATGTCCGTAGTGATACCATTATAGTGTGGCATTTACCATTTTAGGTCACCATATAATCCTTCATCGGATATGCATATTTTCCCTATTAGTAGTCCTCTTGACCATAGCAGTCTGGACTTGACTTCATATTCATAGAAGTACATTTAATGGAAGATCAACATAAATATTTTTTTTTCTAGTGGTTTTGGGATTCATTTACAATAGGGATTTTGAGGAATTTGTTCCTTTTATTACATTCATTTTATTCAATCATTTTGTGTTTTAGTTCTTATTACGGTGAATCCTATTTAATAAGATCTCGGGGTCTTGAGGATGATCTACTATGGGTATATAATTTCAATTAGGATTTAATGTAGGTAAGTTGATGACCCTATAATTGGATGGGGTTCCAAATTCATATAATAGGTTGCATATCACCCTCGAGGCTTGAATCCACTCCATCTCTACTATGGCATAATTTTCAACTTTCTCCTTTCCTAGTTTTTGGTATGTGTTGAATTCAAGGAGGCATTCAGGCGTTCTATTTGAGAGTTAAAAAAATTTAGGAGGATCTTCCTATATATTATTGGTTTAGTGGTGTGTGATTACAGTGGTGGTGATCATATGTGGTGAACATCGACCATGGAGATAAGTTTTTCATTTCTACTGAAATTTGAATTTGTACTATTTTTTGTTTTTCTTTCTGTATTTTTTGAATTATGTGATTTTGTTAGTTGATATTTTTAAAGATCTAGTGGAATTTATTTAGGGGAGATTGGTATCTAAATCAGATGTGTTTTTTTATGATTTATAGTTTCCCAAAAAATTGATTATTCTTGAAAATAAAAATATTGACATGGAAGAGAAAAAGATATTGGTGGTGGATTTTCATATGTCATGTAGAAATAAAAAGGAGACTATATGTCCCCCAAATTTCATTTGGAATTTATATGTTAACATTCGAAAATAATTTATACTAAATATATGTTAATATTACAAGTATTACATAACCATAATAATATATATAATACAATATATTTTTAAATATGACTATTCATTTCC
Source organism: Viscum album (assembly GCA_963277665.1). Classification (NCBI taxonomy): domain Eukaryota; kingdom Viridiplantae; phylum Streptophyta; class Magnoliopsida; order Santalales; family Viscaceae; genus Viscum; species Viscum album. The sequence continues at coordinate 1,883,471,029 of OY728161.1, forward strand.
ATTTTATTAATATTTTTTTGTTAAAATCTTGTTCTGGGTAATAACCACTTTGTTATTTCATATATATTTTTATTTCCTATTTATAGTAATATTTAATTTATCATGCTTCTATAATATATAGAATAATAATCATGACATCGTTATCATATTTATACATAAATTATTCTTTCACGACCAAACATGATATATATTTTTGATAAATGAATTACGTTACGATCATAGATATGATATGTCGTATGTACGTATGAGTAACATTTCAAATTTTCAACCATTATTATGGAAATGAGACAAGTTAAATTTTAACATTAAATAATGTTAATAATGTTATATCATTTCATTATGTATACTTATACATGTCATCCATGTGGTGTGGTGATGAAAACGGGGAGTCATAATTCTTCTAGACGGCAGTAGTCCACACATATATAGACAACGATATCATCTTTTAGTGGCAGAAACTGCTAAGAAGAAAATGATATAATATCCTTTCATATTTTGTAAATTTTTCAAGAATATAATAATTTTTCCATTACTATAAAATAGATTCATTAAACTTATCATTGTTATTTTTCATATAATACATTCTTAAAAAATGAATTACATCACGTCATGAGGTTGTAGTCTATCATACACATGAGTTGTGATATCATATCCCATGTAGAATGGAAAGTAAAAAAAATTATATATTATTTATTGAGTGAAGAATTTAAATTATGTTGTTAATATAATATGAATACTTTATATTCATCATTATACACATCTTTTAGAGTTAATAAAGGAAAAAATTACATTGGAGTGTGAGGTAGTAGTTCATCATACACACGAATGATGATTTTATAACCCATATGATGGATCTGTGGATGTATGTAGGTCATTATAATAACATTAAAAAGTATAACTATATTTAATTTACTGTGGATATTATATGAAAATTCTATAAAAATATTGAATCTGGTGGAGGAAGAAATAAAATAAAAACGATTGATTAAAACTTTATCTATTCCTCAGGTAACCCCCTTAGGATTGCACCAAAATCCATCTAAAGTTGGATTTCAGACCAAAAATATTGATTCTAGGATCATATTACGGAAAGTTATTAGTTATTTTTTCAGGGTATAGACGTGATAAAATGTTATTATTGGGTGAATATGCAAGTACATGTGTGGATGTTTAAAAGAGAGGTGGGTGACACAAATGTAATTATTTAAAAAGGAAAAGGTGCACCCACTTTTTTGTACTGAAAAAGGGAATAAATGAATAATTCCTGATAATTATACATTACTGGGAAGATATATTTCCATCCAATTGTTTCAATAAAAAATTTATGTTATTTTAAACCCAATCATTTTAGTTTATCCCATGATAAAAATATTTTTCAATAACCATGAAAACTAATTTTCAATATTTTCAATATAATATATGTCTATAATTAATTTCTATTAAAAATAAAATATATATTAATCTGATTAAAATTTTGTAAAAAAATTCAAAATTCATTTCAAATTAGTGGAAATGATTAATTTTAATACTAATCTGATAGACATAATGAGAAAATAGGTTTTCAAATAGAAAATATTCAAAAGTATAGAATGTTTTTATATAAAATTTTAACATGGAATTGATTCAAATAAACTATATTATATGAATTTATTTATGATTAACAGAATATTACTTTAATGTTAGTATTATATTAAATTATTTTAAATTTAAATAAAAAATAAGTTAACAAATATATATCTGTATTTTTCAATATTAATAAGAAAATTAAACTCTTTCAAAAATTCAGAAAAATTCCCCTTATTATAAATATGATATTAGGATTTAAAAATATGATGTCAATTTATAAAATATGTTCAATTCAGAAAATAAATTTACTACTATTTACTTAACTTAATTTTAAAATGTATTCACAATAAAGGTGAGACAATTTTTTTGATAAAAACATTATTTTATGTGTAAAATTGGATCTACTCTTATATCATTTATTTAAAAACAAATAGATGAATTTTAAATATTTTTTTGAATGTAGAATATATAAATTTTAATAAAATCAATCACCAAAAGTGGTTAATTGATATATTTGGTAGTAAAACATGTTTTTTCATAAAAATATTTGTTTTCTAAAAATGATTTTCATTATTTTATAATTTTTATTATTTTATTTTTTATTTAGTTGGTCAAAAATGAATTCATTATATATGAACTTATAAGCCATATATTTTTTTAATTTAATTAATTTTATTTAAATCATCTATTTTGACATCTATGTGATAACTATTATATTATATAATTGTATTATAAAAATATTTAATGATTCATTTAAACACATAATTTCAACAAAAAAGATAAAACCAATGTTGTATGTAATAAAAAATATAGAAAAGTTAAAATATTTTTGAATAAAATTTCAAAACATCACATATCTATCAATCTATTTCATTTATTGTAACACTTTAACCATACTTCACCCAAGTTTAGGAAAAGTTTTATGTATCAATTATGATAATTTATATATCATCCCTATATCATATATTTAACTAATATGTTACACTAAAGTAGTAAAATATATTATTTTAGGATAATATGGTATAGATTTTTATTATAGATATAATAAGCTAAAAAATATGATAACAGAACAACTTAATTACTATAGATAAATAATATGTTGGAAGAATTAATATGGTAAATCGATTATACAATGAGAAAAAGGTAACCTCATATGTTATCAATAGGAAAATGAAATTATAAGGTAGATTTTTTGAGGGGGGATGTAAGACCCCAAATTTAAATTTTTAAATTTTTTTTCAATACACATATCAATAAAATAGCCATAAATACCTAATACCATGTGTTTGAAAATTTTATGATAAGAAGTATTATATATCATGATTTTTAAATAAAAAATAATTATGATAAATAAATATGGAATAATACCATAAATAAATAAAATCATAAAAAATGAAATACTCATCATCATGATCACCCGTAATGATAATTCCACTAATGATTATTATATAATTAATCCAAAAAATTAAAAATATGATATACATATTTAGAAAAAATAAGGTTAAAAGAAGATTAATTTTTTAAATGTATGCAACAAAATTGATAGGAATGGAAAGGGAAATGTGGTCATTATATAGCCATAAGGGAATATATAGTAATTGGATATTAGAGATATGAAAGAGATAAATTATATTTTTAGTTAAAATAATATTTTATACTCAAATAAAATAATCATGATATGTGATCGTTTATATATAGTTGTTGATATTTTTTGTATAAATATTCTCAATCACATTGTGATATTAATGTAGATAGTGATAAGTAATATAATAATGTAACAAAAGTTTTATATTTGTGGAAAAGTTTTATATTCCTTGGAAATGGGTATCATCACTGGGCTGTTCCCAAGAAATTTTGTTTCTCCAAAAGGTGCATCTTGTGAAAATTCATATTCTTGGGATATTTAAGATTAAGGAAATCAATATGAGATATATGTTTTCTGAAATTCTACACAAGTATACCACCATTATTCATCTCACCATTATATATTAATAGAAAGTCTAGAGGGGTTATTTAAGAATATTTTACAATGATATCAACTTGTAATTATTAATGTAACAAAAGTTCTTTTAAATATATTTCTAAATTAATCTATTTACATATTAATTTTTTTATATTTATTATTTTTGATGAATTATATTACTTAAATTTATTTATGAGATTCAAGGAATTATATTAAGAGTAATGGATTGATAACATTCAATAAATATTTAGGAGATATATAATTTTTTCAAAATATGAATAGAATTTCTTAATTATATAAATAAATAAAATTCATATAATATTTTCTATGTGTTTAATTTTTTTAATAATAAATAAAATAAATAAAAATTAAAGGAGAATTATTTAGAAATATATTTCATATATATATATAATAAAATTATATTAAAATTATATGAATGATTAGGTAACAAATAAGAATAAATTCATAAAATGATTAAATTTATATTTTAGAAATAATAAAACTTGCATGCTATGATTTTTTTTAAAAAATAAATTGTTATATACTTTTAAATGTTAAGTTAATAAGTTGAATTTTTGATCATCTGGATAAGGATGTCATAGCATGTCACCCATCATGGTATACAACTGGGCCCATATGGCATTCCATGTCATCGTATGTTGGTAACTATTTACTAAGCCTCAAGATTATCACCATGGGAATGCCTTTACCCACAAATAAGTTCTTAAAATAATTGGGTCATTAAAAAAACTTATTATGTGGGTCTCATATATCAGACATCAAAAAATGTGGAAAAGAAATGTATAAATTGATCACATCAATAAATGTACCATAAATACATTTTTTTATTAAGCCCACTTGTATAAACACAGATACATCTTCTATGAAAAAAATTAAAATAAATATAATGAATAAAAATCAAAATAAGACATGTATTTCTTTATGGTCATTAAAAAATATATGATAAAATAAAACCTGAATCCACAAGATCTCCTCCTTGCAACTAAAGGCTGATCACCATGTCAGAACTCACCCATCCTCGACCCAAAAAATAGATAGATAAACTAGAATAATCCCTAAAACCCTTATCAAATATGTATTATGTAAACATGAAAATGAATATGTATTAATTTTTTGATATAATTAGTTAGATATGATTTCATTGGTTATTATATAAAATTATATTAAATAGCCATATTGTAAATATTTGCTTCAATACAATAAAAAATAGTTTTTTCATGTCAATACATTAAATATAGAAATCAAACAAAAATAATTCATTATTTTGTTATTAAAACATTCCGTTTTAAAATATAATCAAGTGAAAATTATACTATATTCTAATACACCTTCAAAAGAAAATATATTTTCCTTTTATTTGGGATTATTCTAGATGAGATAATTTTCCCTCATTTTTGAACTATTATAAAAACAAAAACACCTTCCATTAGCCTTACCCTTTTAAATGTGATTCCAAGAAAATATCTGTAAAACCATTTTCAATTCATCCATATCATTAATGAATAAATTTTGAACACACAATAGGTACCACTACAATAAATTCATATAAAAATTAAAATAAAATCATAGAAAATGGTTCCAACGCATGAAAAGTTATTTGGAATAGAAGTAGTGTGGCTGAATATGTAACACCCCATGTAATTAAAGAATATGAAATTTTTATATTTATCCATATTTGTGAATAAAATATTAATATTACTTTAAATGGGATGCTATGATCGATGGCGTACCCAATACGCAACAACAAGTTTCTTGGGAATCTTACTGTGCACTCTAATAATAAAATAATATTATTTTAAATGGTAGTTAACGCCTAGCCGTTGTAATGGTGGGAATGAACAGAACTAACTACAAAATGATTATATATTTTTTCGAATATTTTTACTCATTACAATAAATGTTAGAGGATTAAAAATGAGAATGAATCAAATTTTAAGCGTAGACATTCTAATATTCTTTAAAAGGGCGATTAACCGCCTTTTGATGGAGAACCTCTTTTAAATCCACTTTTTGAAAATTTTATGTGTTATATTTGACAAAATAAAATTTTTATTTAGTATCGGGACATCAAAATTTACTTTGTATACATTTTTGGTATCATTCCGATAAAGTTCATTTTTTTAATGAATAGTGAAAAATGATGTATTTTAATTGAAAACCTCTTTTTAATCTAATTTATTTATATGATTATATTATCTTATGAATTTTTTTAAAGTAAAATTAGAATATATTTTTACCATTTAATCCAATAGTGGTCATTGGAATTAATTTAACTTTGAAATTGGACTTAAACTAGTGTTAATCTTTTGATACTTATTATTTCATAAAAACACGCTATTTGCTCTGACAGAAAAAATCAATTATTAAATTAATTAATGTACCTTATATGTTTTTAATATTTTAAAATAGAAATCATTTTTGAATTCGGAATATCAAATATATCTTAGGGTGAAGTTTTGGGTTTTTTCTGAATAACTTCAATTTTTGATGAATAGTGAAACCACTAAGTGGTACTTAAAAAACTGATTTTTTGTTAAATGAAATTTTACCACCTCTGTGTTTTGAATTTAAAAAATATGACATACATGGTTTTCATTAAGAAGTAAAATGTGGTTCAATGGGATTAAAATATTTTTTTTGGTGAATAGTAACTTTTAAGTTTTCAATAGCGATTAGAGGTAATTAGTGTAGTTTAAGGTAAAAATACTGTTTTAATAATATGAGATGAGCTTGAAACATGTCCTACCCAAATTTTATGTGTCATGCAGGACCAAGAAAATCCATGGTTCAACTTGGGGACCCCATGGAGCAACTTTGGTTGGGAAATGACATAAATAACATTTTATTTATTGTTAAAGTAAAAATGACACAAACATGAAATGTTTTACTAAAACAATTTTTAAATGGGGTTATACAAGTCATATTTTTGACTATAAATATTAATTATAAAATCTAAAAATATTTCCTACATCATTATATTTATTTTATAATTTTTAGACATTAAATATATGAAATTATTTAGGACATCATGATGATGCAGCGATTACCTCATTAATAAAGGATTTAAATAAAATGAAAAGATAATGTAGAATCTATGATCTACACATGTCCAAAACCTATTTTATGTGTATATTTAGAAACCTTATCACCTTATACTAGAATTATATCAATGTGGGACCTTTTAAATCCGAAACTCATTTTAAAATAAAGGAACATTTATTTACTTTCCAAGAGTGCCCCTCCTCTCCTCTTATAAAAGGCCCCCACCTCTACCTCCTTACCCAAACTTCAAAAGCCTTTTGAAGAGCCAAACACTGCCCATTTTGTATCTCCACATCCCTCTATAACTCCTTGAAGCCTCAATTTGGGTAGAAGTCTTCCCAAGGAAGCCTTTGAGCTCAAACCAAAGAGAATTACCCGATTTTAAGGTAATGTCTTCACTTGAGTCCTTTTGTTTTATTTTTCTTCTCCAACCACCTAAAATATTTTTATTCATTTATTTTGTAACAAATCCAGTATATTCAATATACTAGGATGTATTTATAAAAAGGATTCGAGCTACACTTACACACACCGTCGTCTAATGGTTAAAGAACATACTGTTTCGGTGGTTGGCGATTTTCTGCCTCACGAAATGATGATTGTTCAATATTCATTTAACACCTTTAAAGGTGGCCATTATGATTTCACTGTATTTTATATATGATATATATGGTATTTATGTTCACTATATGCTTCTGTATTTTATATTTAAAACATACCTTTATTCTTTTCATGTTGTGTAAATGCGATAATTTCATATGAGGAAGTGTGGACTACCGCCCCCTCAAGTGATGTGACTCGTACATGCAATACATGGAATGTATAAAGAATGAAATTAATGAACATATGTGAACTATATAACATATATATTATAATGGAATAATAATATATATATATGTATATCATTTATTTTTAATTCTATTAATATGACAAAAAAATGAAAGTAACGCTCATGCGTACGTACGGCCTAATGTCTCCATGAACGGTGCTTTTCATTTTTTATCTCCAAATGATATGGAATAGTATAAAATGAATATGTAATGGATATATATGATATTTTAATCATTAATACTATTCTGGAAATTATTTGCTTATAACTACATGGGCACTCATTTTTCAAACAAGTTCATTTTTGACTCGTGTACCAAACATCGGCAAAAACATCTGATATGAACTATCATTAATAAAAAATTATTATAAAATTATAATATGTTATATGAACTGAATAATAATCTTTAAACGAGGTTATTAGGAAATTATAAATTGACTAAAGTTTATTATTCAGGAATATAAAGAAAAGAACAAGACAAGTCGGACTTGAGGTAAGGGATCCTACCCCTCTCTTTCTTTTTAAGTATACTCTTTTATGTCATTCCTTTTAAGCTCATATTTCTTGTGATTGGGATGTTCTATTATATTACTCTTACTGTAATTTTTATGTTCATATGATGAGAGACCCTATTCTCTTTCATCAATCCATTTTGGAAGTTTTGAGTGGCGCCGTTAAGCTGCCGAATTTTCGTAAGTGATCTAACCTCTCTCTTTCTTTTTAAGTACTCTCCTTTATGTCACTTATTTTAAGCTCCACTTTGTTGTGTTGGGGGATGTTATTTTATATTAATCTTGCTTTAAACATTATTTTAATATTATTAGAGACCCTATTTGATCTCATGAATCCATTTTTGTATGTTTTATGTGGCGCCGTTAAGCTGCTGAGTTTCCGTAAGGGATTTTTCATCTCACTTTTTTTCCCGTGAGATTTATGCTACATTTGCCACAATTCCTTTGAGTGGTGTATTAACTGCCCATTAATTTACTCATTTTGTAATATACTTTTATTTATTAGTTTTTACATCAATGTTTTATTGTCTTTATTTCACGGGGTGTATGTTTCGAAAGATACCCATGTCGGTAAGGGAACCGTTCACCCTCCTCTTTTTAAAAGACTTCTTTTGTTATGTCTTTTAATTCACATACGATTATGTTGGGATATGTTCTTCTATATCCTTATTGATTTAAATTTTATGTCCATGTGATGAGATACCCTTTTTATCTCTTATCATCTCTTTTTATGAATTTTGAAGTGACGCCGTTAAGCTGTCGAATTTTTGCAAGAGAACTTCTTAACCCAATTTTGATTATTTGGGATAAACTTGTACACCTAGAATATGTCATTATATGATTATATGTGAATGTCCAATGATTGTTTTACACTTAATACCACTTATATTTCATGTATTCTTTTGTCACATGTAATTATGTAACTGATTTACCGTTAATCCAAGGATACCGTCTTTGTGTGGGACTTCGTCTCCATCTCCTTTCATTGAGGCATATTTTATTTTATACACAACCTTATTTTATACGGTGTATATACCCCTTTGACTTTTACGTTTATCCAAAAGGAATAGTTTTTTACGAAGCATTTTACAAAATGAAAAAAGGGAATGTTTTTGTCATACGTATGTGGCGACAACGACTTCTCTGCCGCCGTGACCATTATTTGAGTTTCGGCTTGCTCCACAAGCCATACTTTTTTTAAAATAACAAAAAATTCCATGTTTTACTTTTCTTTTATTTTGGTATTTTATATGGTTTTCATAATGTTTTTATATCAATGTGTTGTTTTGAAATCTTGTGATTAAAAAGTGGAAATGTTATGCATGTTTTATGTGATACGATTATGTTATGGTTCTTGGGAATTATTATGAAGACGGGTGGTTCCGTGATAAACTAAGGGTGGGTGAGCCCGATATAGCTCTCCAATGCATTGGGTAATGCGAAGGTGTGAAACGTTAAGGTTTATTCGAAGAGATTTAGGGAATATACTATGGTGGGTATTCCAAACGTAACCAAGAGGGTTACTCCATACGTAATAATTTTATGAATTCCTCAAGTTACATTTTATGTCTTATGATTTGTATGATTTATTCATGATTTGATGAGGTATGTTATAGTGCCTATTTTTTATGGGTAATTTATGATTTCATTCTTATGCATATATGAACTCATGTTTCCTTTCCATATTTTTATATCCCTTACTGAGCTTTTTATGCTCATACCATGTTTTTTTGAAATGTTTTTTCATAGGTCAAGGGAAAGGTACATGATATGATAACAGTTTCAAGGAAGTGTCAAGAAATAATCCATGATTTATTTTAAATATGTTTCTGTTGATGGAAAAATGAATAGTATCTTTAAGTAACCACTTTCATTAAATGTGGAATGTAATAAAAGTTTTCTGATCTAATTCTCTAAAACTCTAAACCTGAAAAGATCCTCAATGTGTAATCTTGTATTAACTCAAGATTAAGTAAGGTTTATGGTTGGGGCCTTATAGTTGGTATCAGAGGTCGGTTTAAACAACTTTAGGGATTATGAGTTTTTTTTAGACACATGATTAGTCCCTATATCTATTATTTCAGTTAAATCCATGTTTTATAACTTTTATCAGGTCAAGTAATGTCGGTTATGAATGGAAGGAAAAGGATATCAAACGACATTCCTATCTCTTCCTGATGACATGCTTGCTATAATTATTGCAAAGTCATGTCCAGCTGATTGTGAAACTTTTTCTACAATACAACTCACTTGGAAGCAGTTGTTTGAGATATCAAACACGTCCACTATACCTCGTTATCATCGTAGATCATGCGTTGTTTTTAGAAAAATAATATTTTCACAATATTCTTATATTTTCAAAAAAGGTAAATATTATCAAGGTATTTTCAAATATTTTACCTTATCACAAGAATTTTAAGCATATTATGATTTTAAAAATGGTGCTGAGGAAGGAGACCCTTGCGCAACCTATTTTTATTTGCTTTTAAAATATAGTCTCTCACCACATACTTATGGAGTTTTAAAAGGTCCAATAATAGAAAGTTTCAACTGAAATTCTGTCCGACTATTTTATAGAAATCATATTTTATCAGATGTTTTGAAATTATATGTCATACATGATTATTTTCCAAAAATGTTTTTCTATGAACACCCATATGACCCGTGTTGTACAAGGTGTATTTGGATGGAGGAAGAAAATTATTTTGAAGGATCTCTAAATCATTATTGTAATGCATGGGACTTCTACCTACGTGAGCAAGATGATGATGAAATCGAGTGGATTCCATGATCAAGGTATGATGTTATTCATTTTGGGAATCGTTTTATTTTATCTTATGGTGGTGAAATAAGACATCAAGAATTAAGATGTTGAGATCGTAACGAATTTGGATGAAAATGAGAGGTACTAGGAAACTATTGAGGTTAAAACATGTTAGGGTTATTTTTTAGTTTTATAAAAAGGACAACATGCAGACTGTGTGACAAACCGTCGCGTCGTACAAAGCTGCGAGAATCGAACCCACAACCAAAGTGCGACTGGTATTTAGCACCTTCAACTGGACTACGTGAACTCCCTTGTTAGTTTGACTGATTCTTTTTAGTTAGATGATTTTATGAATTAATAGTAAGTTGATTTTGGGTTATCCATGGAAATTTATTAACTTATCATAAAGGATATGTGATTAGGTTAATTACTTTTCAATACGAGATTTTAAGAGCAACTAATGTTGTTTGGAGATAAATGTTACGATTTAACTTGGAAGACTATGTGACTAAATCCTTCAAATATTTGGGTTTCAATTTTAGTTTGGTTTACTTTGAAGAATTTTATGGACAAATTGTTTATCGAATGGTCCCCCTTGAACTTTGGGTTTTGTTGGACAAATTTTGGAGATTAAGAATAGATTTTATTTTTATAAAGGGTTATCCTTTTCTAGATTATCTGATATTGTACTAACCTTTTTGGTTTTGGTTTTGGTTAAAGTCTAAAGACATGGGATGTATATAGTTATCTTTTGTGGATTAGGTGATTCTCTAGATGTTGACTATAGTACTCTTATTGTGAACAAGTCTTCCTAAATACTCATATTTGGAGAAAATATGAGTTTGTGTAAGGAATATAATAAAAGTTTAAAGTCAACATGATAAGTGATTATGTTTCCTTATGAATAAATTCCTCAATAACAAGTAGCTTAAAAAAATTGTTGTCTATTAACTTTTCCTACTGGGGAATCGAATACCCTTTAACCCATCACATGTTTGTGATTTTCTTGTGGTTAACTTTCACCTAAACATTTTTTCTATCACTCTCCATCAGAGCATGACCCTATGTTTTCTCCTCCATGTTTATGATTTCCAACATGGAATCCTAGTATGGGTTAACTCGGGTGACCTTTGTACTTATCTTTCTTTATTTTAAAGTGATTGTTTTACCGACTCTTGTTTCGATGTGGGACTTTCAAGGATGTTTCCAAGCCCAATTTTAAAAATGCGAGGACGCAATTCCCAATATGGGGGAAGGATGTAACACCCCAGGTAATTAAAGAATATGACATTTTTATATTTATTCATATTTTTGAATTAAATATTAATATTACTTTAAAGGGTACGCTATGCTCGATGGCGTACCCAATACGCAACAACGGGTTTCTTGGGAATCTTTCGTTGCACTCTAATAATAAAATAATATTATTTTAATTGATAATTTACTCCTAGTCATTTCAATGGCGGGAATGAATAGAAATAACTACAAAATGATTATATATGTTTGTCAAATATTTTTACTCTTTACAATAAATTTTAGAGGATTAGAAATGTGAATAAATCCAATTTTAAGCGTAGACATTCTAATATTCATTAAAAAGGAGATTAACCGCCTTTTGAAGGAGAACCTCTTTTAAATCAATTTTTTGTAAATTTTATATGTTATATTTGACAAAATAAAATTCTTATTTAGAATTGGGACATCAAAATTTACTTTGTGTAAATTTTTGGTATCTTTCTGATAAAGTTCATTTTTTAATGAATAGTAAAAAATGTTGTATTTTAATTCAAAACCACTTTTTAATCGAATTTATTCATATGATTAGATTATCTTTTGAATTGTTTTTAAAGTAAAATTCGAATATATTTTTCCCATTTAATCTAATAGTGGTCATTGGAATTAATTTCACTTTGAAATTGGACTTAAACTAGTGTCAATCTTTTGATACTTATTGTTTCATAAAAACACGCTATTTGCTCTAACAACGGGATTTTAATTATTAAGTTAATTAATGTAACTTATATGTTTTGAATTTTTTAAAATATAAATCATTTTTTAATTCGGAATATCAAATATATCTTAGGGTGAAGTTTTTGTTTTTTCTGAAGAACATCAATTTTTAATGAATAGTGAAACCACTAAGTGGTACTTAAAAAACTGATTTTTCGTTAAATGAAATTTTACCACCTCTGTGTTTTGAATTTAAAAAATCCTTCATACATGGTTGTAATTAAGATGTAAAATGTGGTTCAATGGGATTAAAATATTTTTTTGGTGAATAGTAACTTTTAAGTTTTAAATCGCGATTAGAGGTAATTAGTGTAGTTTAAGGTAAAAATAATGTTTTAATAATATGAGATGAGATTGAAACATATCCTACCATCATTGGATGTGTCATGGACGACCAAGACAATCCATGGGTCAACTTGGGGACCCCATGTTGCCACTGTGGTTGGGAAATGAAATAAATAAAATTTAATTTAATGTTAAAGTAAAAAATGACACAAACATGAGATATTTTACTAAAAAAAAATTTACATGGGGTTATACAAGTTATATTTTTTACTATAAATATTAATTATAATTCTAAAAATAATTCCTACATAATGATATTTTTTTATAATTTTTATACATTAAATATATAAATTTATTTATGACATCATGGTGATGAAGCGATTACCTCATTAATTAAGGATTTAAATAAAATGAAACGATAATGTAACATCTATGACCTACACATTTCCAAAACCTATTTTATGGGTATATTTCAAAACCTTATCACCTTATCCTAGAATTATATCAATTTGGGACCATTTAAATTCGAAACTCATTTTAAAATAAAGGAATATTTATTTACTTTCCAAGAGTGCCACTCCTCTCCTCTTATAAATGGCCCCCACCTATACCTCCTTACCCACACTTCCAAAGCCTTTGTATTGTCCAACCCCTACCCATTTTGTATCTCCAAATCCCTTTCTAACTCCTTGAAGCCTCAATTTTGGCAGAAGTCTCCCCAAGGAAGCCTTTGAGCTCAAACCAAAGAGAGTTACCCAATTTTAAGGTAATGTCGTCACTTGAGTCCTTATGTTTTATTTTGCTTCTCCAACCCCCTAAAATATTTTTATTCATTTATTTTGTAACATATCTAGTATATTCAATATAATATGATGTTTTTATAAGAAGGGTTCGAGCTACACTTACACACACCTTCGTCTAATGGTTAAAGAACATACTGTTTCTGTGGTTGGCGATTTTCTGCCTCACGAAACAATGATTGTTCAATATTATTTTAACACATTTAAAGGTGGGAATTATGATGTCACTATATTTTATAGATGATATATATTGTATTTATGTTCACTATATTCTTCGGTATTTTATATTTAAAATATAACTTTATTGTTTTCATGTTGTGTAAATGCGATAATTTCATATGAGGAAGTGTGGACTACCGCCCTCTCAAGTGATGTGACTCGTACATGCAATACATGGAATGTATAAAGAATGAAATTAATGAACATATGTGACCTATATAACATATATATTATACTGGAATAATATATATATATATATATAGATATCATTTATTTATAATTCCATTAATATGACAAAAAAATGAAAGTAGCGTTCATGCGTACGTACAGCCTACCGTCTCCATGAATAGTGCTTTTCATTTTTATTTCCAAATGATATCGAATAGTATAAAATGAATATGTACTGGATATATATGATATTTTAATCATTAATACTATTCTGGAAATTATTTACTTATAACTACATGGGAAATCATTTTTCAAACAAGTTCATTTTTTACTCGTGTACCAAACATCGGCAAAAACGTCTGATATGAACTAACATTATTAAACAATTATTATAACATTATAATATGTGATATGAACTGAATAATATTCATTAAAGGAGGTCCTTAGTCAATTATAAATTGACCAAAGTTTATTATTCCGGAATATAACGAATCAAACAAGACAAGTCGGACATGAGGTAAGGGATCCTACCCCTCTCTTTCTTTTTAAGTATACTCTTTTATGTCATTCCTATCATTCTCCTCTTTCTTGTGATTGGGATGTTATTTTATATTAATCTTACTGTAATTTTTATGTTCATATAATGAGAGAACCTATTCTCTCTCATCAATCCATTTTGGATGTTTTGAGTGGCGCCGTTAGGCTGCCGAATTTTCGTAAGAGATCTAACATCTCTCTTTCTTTTTAAGTACTCTCCTTTTTGTAACTTCTTTTAAGCTCCTCTTTTTTATGTTGGGGGATGGTCTTTTATATCCCTCTTTCTGTAAACTTTATGTTAATATTATGAGAGACCCTCTTTGATCTCATCAATCCATTTTTGTAAGTTTTATGTGGCGTCGTTAGGCTGCCGAGTTTTCGTAAGGGATTTTTCATCTCACTTTTATTCCCATGAGATTTTTGCTACATTTTCCACAATTACTTTGAGTGGTGTATGAACTGCCCATTATTTTACTCATTGTGTAATATAAATTCATTTATGAGTATTTACATCAATGTTTTATTGTCCTTCTTTCACAGGGTGTATGTTTTGAAAGATACCCATGTCGGTAAGTGAACCTTTCACCCTCCTCTTTTTAAAAGAATTATTTTGTTATGTCTTTTAATTCACATACTATTATGTTGGGATATGTTCTTATACAGCCTAACTGATTTAAATTCTATGTCCATGTGATGAGATACCCTTTTTATCTCTCATCAAATCTTTTTCGGAATTTTGAAGTGACGCTGTTAGGCTATCGAATTTTTGCAAGGGAACTTCTTAACCCAATTTTGATTCTTTGGGATAAACTTGTACACCTTGAATATGTCATTATATTATTATGTGTGAATGTCCTCTGATTGTTTTACACTTAATACCACTTATATTTCATGTATTCATTTGTCACACATAATTATGTAACTGATTTATCCTTAATCCAAGGATACCGTCTTTGTATGGGACTTCATCTCAATCTCCTTTCATTGAGGCATATTTTATTTTATACACAACCTTATATTATATGGTGTATAAACCCCTTTGACATTTACATTTATCCAAAAAATATCTTTTTATATGAATCGTTTTACAAAATGACAAAAGGGAATGTTTTTTTCATACGTATGCGGTGACAATGACTTCTCCGCCGTCGTGACCATTATTTGAGTTTCGGCTTCCGCTACAAGCCATAATTTTTTTAAAAGAACAATAAATAACATGTTTTACTTTTATTTTATTTTGGTATTGAAAATGGTTTTCATAATGTTTTTATATCAATGTGTTGTATTGATATATTTTTATTGAAAAGTGGAAATGTTATGTTTCCTTTATGCATGTTTTATGTGATACGGTTATGTTATGGTTCTTGGGAATTATTATGAAGACGGGTGGTTCTGTGATAAACTAAGGGAGGGTGAGCCCGATATAGCTCTCCAATGCATTGGTTAACACGAAGGAGTGAAACGTTATGGTTTCTCCGAAGAGATTTAGGGAATATACTATGGTGGGTATTCCAAACGTAACCAAGAGGGTTACTCCCTACGTAAGAATGTTATGAATGCCTCAAGTTACCTTTTATGTCTTATGATTTATGTGATTTATTCATGATTTGATGAGGTATGTTAAAGTTCATATGTTTTATGGGTTATGTATGATTTCATTCATATGCATATATGAACTCATGTTTCCTTTCCATATTTTTATATCCCTTACTGATCTTTTTATGCTCATCCCATGTTTTTTTGAAAAGTTTTTTCACAGGTCAAGGGAAAGTTACATGATATAATGATAGTGTCAAGGAAGTGTCAAGAAATAATCCATGTTTTATTTTAAATATGTTTCCATTGATGGGAAAAAATGAATACTATCTTTAAGTAACCACTTTCTTTAAATGTGGAATGTAATTCATGTTTTATGATCTAATTCTCTAAAACTCTAAAACTAAAAAGATCCTCAATGTGTAATCTTGTATTAACTCAAGATTAAGTAAGGTTTAAGGCTGGGGCCTTATAGAATACCTTACATATACTACTATAAAATTATAAATGTAAGATCCCTGACCTATGAACAATATTCAATGTTCCAAATGTTAATCTAATAGGATCTCAAGAACATCATATAGTACCCTAGAGGAAACACACTAGTATTTGGGTCTTTGTTGTTACCATGGGGAGACTATACCCCTATATCATAGTGCATAAGAACATAAAAAAATAAAAATAAATCTTCAATATAAATATTCATTAGGATATATAAAATTAGTATACATATTCATAAATAATCTATAAATATATATGTATTTATTCATATGCTTCATGGTATAAGAAATACATACACCCAAATTCCCATATACTAATTATATATTTAGAGAAAATAATAAAATAAAAATACATAGTGGCTTAACTCCATTCTTGAGCCTCCCATCATAAAAATTTGTAGTTCTAACTACGTCATCCCGGGTGGTCATGTTGTGTCATGTCACTTCCCAACTTGATCCTATGATCTGTGATGTCTTCCCAGTGACCCATGTGACATGAATTCTTGAGTGCTGTTCATGTAAAATATAATCATAAGGCCCAAATTTGGTCCCATATATGACTAGAAAAAGTAGTTGATGTGAATCTTAAATTATCATAATTATAACATAATGTATAGAATTGTATGTAAATATTCATCATATGTAATTGGATTCTAATGTGAAACTGTATATTAAATAAACCATCTTTTTACATTTTTAATGTATCTATAGGACAGAAATATTACTATGAAATCAATTTCTAATCCCAATGATCATATATTAGTAGGAATCACTAATATATCAATGGATGTGTCCAATGGTATCTCAAGTCTATTAGGCATAATTAAAACCCCAAGGAGGTGATATAGGTAATCAATTATTTAGATTCATTAAATAAATCACAAGGATGTACTCCAGTTTTATACATTTTATCAGGAATAATGATGGTCCCAAATAGTTAATAAATCATAAAAAACAATTCGTTATCTAGAATCATCGATTATTCCTTGAAATTTATCCATAGAAATTAATAGTTTGAAGGTTATAATCAAATTACAAAGAAGTGTTCCTAGGTAATCTAATGTTCATCAAGTATCATCACCATTTCAATATAATTAATCCAAGGTGATCCTATAATCATCTGGGGACATGAAAATTTATAAGTATTTATTAATAGGAAATACAACATCCATTACACATCATAACTTATCATAACTAGGTAATAAATTGCGATCATAAAATTATTAGGAATTTTCCCTGATTTAATGGTGAGATGATCAAAAACACTATTTTATAAGGTATGATTTTGATTCCTTGGGAATTTCCCACAGAAATACAGTAATAAAATATGTCACGAATCATGACACCTAGGAGTGACCTTTGGATGTAAAGATCTTTCAGTATAAGTTTATTCTTTAGGGGATGGTCCTAGGTAATCAATAAGCCGTAGGTCCAAAAAAATAAGATGAAAATATTTGGCATATTCTAATAGTATGATGAAATAATCAACTTGGGTTCAAAGGATACACCCATAGTAATGACTTACCATTTCTAAAAATCACCTTCATTGGTTGATTTAATTTACTAGGGAACCAAACATGGACCCCTTTGTCCTATCACATTAAAAAACCTATCATGTATTCTTTTACCCCTTTTCCGTTAATCAAAATAATTCCAATTACAAAAACTGAACTAAATCCCCAAAAAACCATATTGAATTCAAGGAATGAATTATATAAAGGAAAAATTAATATAGGAACATATATTGAGTGATGGAATAATTCCCATATAAATTATAATTTAATCCAAGGTCAATCCACACTCACCCAACAAATATATTTTTTTTCCAAGACATAGTTACACAGGTCCTCTAATATAATGTGGGATGGGAAACTCACTCATATAATTGTCTAGTATCTCAATAGATCCATGGAATAGAATGGTTTACAAAGTGTACTAGATCAAATTAAACACAATTTTTGATGCACATATTCTAATGGAATTGAAGAGAACCTATCTTGTTCCATTTTGAAACATATATCATTTAAAAGTCACCCCTCTCAGATCATGTATTTAATGGAATAAATTTAACAGTCAAATCCTTTGTGATAAGTGGTTGAAGCATCATACTAATGCACCAGGTCCATTTAAGGTGTCAATAAATTTTCATCACACATATAAGAATTATTTTATTTGTTTAAGAGATTATATAATTCTGATAGGGTTTTCTCTCTTTGCGGTTAAACTATGACGGTGACATTCCAAATAAATTATTTTTAATACCAAAGGGAAAATTTAAAGGAAACATTGTCTCCAAATAATAATTATTTCCCATTTACTATAGTTTAACAGCTCCATCCTAATATGTTCTGAGACTGTTCCACTCCACAACAACATCTAGAGCATATATCCAGAGTCAAAATATAAAATATTTTAGGGTAATGAGTTTTTATTGAATTGTTTAATTCATTTAGAAATATTTATATTGATTATAAAATTTAATTTAATTTATTATAATTCTTAAAATGTCATTGAACTCAAACTAATCATCAGACCATCGAGAAACATGGTTTCATCTACAACAAATAAGCATCCAAACACATTCCACGTAAAGAAATTAAATTTATTAATAGAGTTCAACGTCAATTTAATCCTTTCTCACATAAACCACTCTAAAAAACATTTGTTTACATATATTATAAAAATTAATTTCAATAATATGCTGACATCATTTACAGATTCCCTCTATCCACACTATATAATGTGCCATCAATATTGTTTGATACCATCATGCGCTAGTGAAATTCGTAATTTAATGTTAAGTAAATTCTATTAATGAAATCATCTTTTGTAATAGATACCATTAATGGGGGACCAAATTTAATAACCCACATTACATTAGAGATAAAATTCACTAAAATCCACCACTCTTGCTAAACTATTGAATATAGATCATTTGGGGGGATATAGATAAAAAACAATATCTATAATGCCACTATCTCACCCAAATCATGAGACCCCACCCCAAGGAAATTATAAAATTATAAATATATAAAAAAACCCTAACATATGATTATTTGTGTATCCCCTTTGTTCATGATATAAAATCCTTGTGGTAGTGGGGCACCCCCTCGCCCAAACCTTGTTCATTGTGTGGAACATAGTACACATCATGAATGGTCCATATAAGTATCCTGAACTAATATGTTAGGGGCCAATATCTAGTCATTATTCCCCAATGATGAATTTTGTGCCGTTCATAATGGCCTATACTATTGTAAGGTTCCTAAACCAATAATAACAACATTGAGTGTGCATGTGTGTCTGTGTGTGTCTGTGTATGTATCATTAACATCTTGAGTGGCCTGTAGCATCAATATTCTAGTAGTTTTACCTCTCAGAAGTTTTACAATGTTCACTTGAGCTCTAATAACACAATCCAGGTCTCAAACCACATCCAAAAACATTAATTAAATCATATTGAACCCCGAAAATTAATATAAGATTCAAAAATGTATAAACAACACACTCATAAAATAAAAAATGTGTATTCCTTCTATAATTCAGAACCCAAAAATACATGAGGTTTTACAACATCACCAGTGTAGAAATTATTTCCCTCAAGAATCATTTTTTTCGATCATCACTAAAAACATAACATTTTCATTAGTTCATGTTCCGATCATTATGTTATATACTTGAAGACAAAAATTTATACATCCATGGTACTCTATTATAAGGGGAACTATTCAACCAATATCAAGGAAATACATTTCACCATCACTGAAACACCACTATGGCATTACAAATCACCTATCCATCCAATGAAACCATATTATCATAGGTCAATTCATATCAATGATCACTGAACTCAAATTCATCGACCTATAATCATATGAGTAAATTCCAAAACATTGTGATGCCAGCATGGGATTTTACTACTAAAACTCATTCTTGATGTCCCAAAACCACCGCATGGTGGCTTCTAACTCACCACACAAAATTATACATGATTAAATAGTTATAACCCATCTATGTGGACCAGTTTTTGAAGATATTTGGATAGACCTAGTGACATTCAACAATCATCATCTAAAAATGATATCAGAATCACAAGAATTCATCCAAATATCGCCCAAATTCCCATTCTAAACCCTAAACCCAAAATATAGTGAACCTAAATAGTTAGATTCCTATTTAACCAAACCAAATATTGGTCAATATTATTATCTATAACATACCTCTAATCTATCTCACCCAGGTATCACATCAAATACATCCTGATTATAGTGAAATGAAAGAACTCTATAAGTAATCAAATATCAATTACATATATGGAATTTCATATCAAAAAGTATAAATTTTATTTAACAACTAACGGACTTCCAGAATCCTTCTCAACCATCCAATTACTATTTTCATCATGTGATGTGACTTCCCTCAGAATGATCAAGCCCCTATGGATCATACAACATCCATTATATAACCTAATGGCTAGATGTGACTATCTCGCTCATTATAATACCCAAATCATGAAATAGAAAAAGCACATTCTATTTATTTTTTTTGGGTTTACCACCCTCACAGCAAAGAAATTGAATTCCTAATATGTGACACACCCAATAGAATCCTATAGTGGACACATCACCACATGGATTTCCTTATATATTACATTTTAACTTCCTTAATAGGTCATATCACCAAATTTGTCTCACTTATTCCGTCCAAACATAGATATTTTTTCAATAGTAACATTGTCCATCCATATAATCATATCCACCAAGGAGGAGAAACTCTTCATTCTAATTGAATCCTTATACCAGTAGTCCCCAATCTGATCCATAAAATCTCCCATCACTCAGGTAAAACATGGTCAAATAGATATTCATAAGTCAATGGGACCATATGTAACTAATTTTTTCCCATCTCAATATCACCTAAAAATAATGGTCATACACTGTATTAAAAACCAATAAAAAACATGAATCACAATCCCAAGAATAATATGTAGTAATTCCTATAATCACAAACCTTATAATTTTACCTTTCCTTACGACATGTTAATATAATCTAACCAAAATCACCCACAATTATAACAATAAAAATAATCAATTTCACAGATTCCATAATCTATTTTGTTATCACTCATAAAGAGTCATAATATTAAAACAAAAATTTCCCCCTCTTTTCTATCTATCGTAGATTTTACAATTTAGGATCAAAACCCAATATATCATGGTTAACTACACATAAAAACAATATTATCTTGTATTCAACGAATATTACCCTTTAAAACCAAATCAAGATACCATATAAAACTCATTTTTTTACAACATGAAATCACATAGAATTACCAGACTTATAATATATAACTAGTATCACCTCACATTGTTGATCTCTTTAAATGAATCACAAACATATTATTCCCAACTCATAGGGACCTCACAACCTTTTTATAACTCTTTACTTAGGTTTTAATAACATATATTATATCTCATTTCAATGATATACTCTGAATGTCTATATCTCAAGAAGTTTATAATAATTACTATTCTCATGTGCCTAAACAATTTATGTATTTCATGTAGTTTATATCTCACTAGAAACACCTCTTGCTTCTTGTCTCGAAGGTCACATGGAAAATCAATACATAAAGAAGTTATTATAGTGTCTCATGTATATAATATATATCCCAAGAATCACATGACAGGTTAGAAGTGTATTAGGTCCCCAATTTTCATTGTGAATCTATATACATGGAGAAACAATAAAGGATCAGGAACTCATGATGATCCTTAGTAGGAAATTAAATACTAGAGCCACATCCTTAAGGATAACATTCTCATTTGAGTGATCATATGTATATAAGGACATCTCCATTTGAATTTTATTAGAAAATAGGTTTATTATGATTTTACTAAATAAAATACCATTGAGATGATATATATATAAACATAATTGAGGTTGTTATATTCAGTTTAAAAGAATGAAATGATTTCCCTGTCTCTCACAAAATGTTTATCCTAATTATCAAATATTTTACTTACCTATTTGGTTCATTGTATCTGTAATAAATATATAGAAAACATAGTCAACATCAGGAAGCATCTCACTTTTGGCCAACAATATCAGTTATCCATGAATATGTATTTTGGTTCATATCAATATAATTCAACCTAAACTATTTATTAGAATATTCTATAAATTTTATTAGAGACAAATTAAATAAATAAATTCCATAATAAGTGACATGAACCATAAGTTTCAAATATATTTTGTGTAAATACTTTATGGGATATATCATGCATAAACACCAACCTATTTCCAATGAAATAACAGCAAAAAAATTAATAGATAAAAATATTTTATGTGTGTCTCCCTATGTCAAAGTATAAATAAATAAAATGAGAACCCAATACAAGAAATACATGATCCCTGGTTACATAGATTTTCTCAAGGAAAATATGTTTTGAATATACTTTTCAAATATCTTTCCCAAATACCTGACACATTCCAATATATCCTATCTACCAAATCCCTTATTATTATGTTAAAATATCACAATCACACATTCAATGATATGTGGAACCTAATTAAATATATTCTATTTTTAAAATCCCAAGACCAATACCACTCATTGTTGTCTATATAAGATAACATTGGGCCCTTAGGTGTGTCTCTTTGTATACTAGTGCATACCATCTAGATGCATGACTCTAGGGAGTTAAAATGGGGAGACTATTCCCCTAGAATAGAGTGACAATTAATTGATAGAAAATAATCCATTAAAATAAAAAATATGGTCTTTCTAACACCCATTATTTTTGAAATATTTTTATTCTAATTAATTCCATATTTTTAATATTTATTATTAAATGAAATAGTATACATTGCTTCTGTTATATTAAGTATCTAAGTTTATTTTTTGTAACATACAACAAAATGTTAAGCATATGTTACAGAAAAAAATAGACTAGATTTTAGAAAATAGATCTATTTGATTAGATTTTGGTACACAAAAAACTATATTTGTCTTCTGTAACGCATAATTATGAGTCCCATAGATTTATTGTGTTACACCCAAGGACTAATTTTACTAAACATTAGTATAATATTGATATTATTATTCAAATATTAGTATAGTTACAACATAGGCATTGGAATGGATGTTATAAATATGATTAAAAAACTGTGAAAATATTATTTAGAAATATGTATAAAACTATTTATTTGGTTATAAAATATATACAATATAATTTTTGAAGAATTTTAAAATAAAACAAATCATTTTTAAGAATAAAATTTCTCAATATAAAAACACTACTATACCTCAATATGTTAAATAAATTTATTTTGACAGTTGTTTTTATAAAATTCCTATATTATATATTCAAGAATTTATTGACAGTCATCTAATTCCATTTAAAATCATAATAGGATAAAAATCTAATTATATGAATAAAAAGGTGTATTTTTCTAAAAGGCGGTTTTATAGTCTTTTAGTAGAAAAACTTTTTTAATATATTTTTTGATATAATTATATTTTTTATTTGAGAAAATAATCCTTATTTATAAAATTGGTATATCTAAAATTATTTTGGGTTATATTATATTATTTTATAGATAAGATTCATATTTTGATGAATAAAGATAAAATAATGAATTTTATTTCATAACTAATTTGTCATCTAATTTATTTATGTCGTTAAATTATATTTCAAATATGTTTTGAATTATATTTTGATAAATTATACAAAATTTATAATAATTAAATTTATCATAAAAAATTTAACATAGAAATTAGATAAATATTTTCCGAACATTTTTATTTCTTTACTTTAAAGACATGCCATCTCATCCTGTCAATGATAATAATTTTAATTTTTTTACCAATAATAAGATTTTAATTTTGATAAATTAATTCAGAATTATTAATAATTCTATTTTATAAATTGTAATATGTTAATTTAAATTATTGACAAAAAATATTAGTGAATTTAATTAAAATTATTTTCTGTGATAAAGGTAAAAAGATATTACTTATTTGTTAAACATTAAATTTAAAAGAACAAATGACCTAGAAACTTGTCCATAATCCATATTATAGACATATATCTACCATATAGTCCCTTTTATTTTAAAAAGTCCATTATTCAAGGAATATGAAGTAAAGGAGAATGCTGAATAGTGTTTTCCTTTTGATATTTACCAAAATGAAACTCCTCCTCCACCACAAATAGAAACTCACACATTTTACTTATTGAAACATCTAATGCCCATTTATTGGAAAAGATATAAAAAAAATATCCTCCTAACCTTGATTCCTTCACCCTAGAGACCTTATTTAGGGAATAAATGCAACCATGGAATCTCATAGGTTCCAAACAAAATATGTTACACAATGAATATGTAACATCATTCCACATGAAATTTTATTTTATTTTTATTCTCTGCCCCTCTGATATTATTATTCCATGATTGTATGATAACTGAAGTATCCAAAATATAATTATAGATTTTTATCTTCATTTTTCTTCCTATACTAAAACACACTTCCATCAAATGGGATACACATTCATCATTCATGTGAAAGGCGAACTACCACCTCGCAAACTGATGTAACTCATTCTTAATTTTATACCTTTCAAGGTTTTATATAATGAGGTAATTTCTATTTTTATAAGAAATATATGATATTTATAATATATTTATACTTATATAATTATTATATAAAATATACAATAATTCTTTCCATTATGTGTTAATATAATAACATCATTTATGGTTGTGTAGATGACCACCTCAATAATGTAATGTGAATAATTCAAATTTTACATGGGAAGTAGTGAAGAAGGATTTAGAAAAAATATATTATATTAATTAAACATTAATTCAACTATATGTTTAATATATATATATATATATACATATATGTCATTTACTTACCTTCTATCAATACAATAAGAAAAAGGAAATAGTGTACATGCGATCATATGTCCAACCGTCACCATGGATAGTGTACTCCATTTCATATTTATATCATTAATATATTGTTATATAATTAATATATTTTATATTAATATCATATTTTATATTTGGATATATGTTAATCATGATCTCTGTTGGAGTATAGCGTATAACGAGTCAAAACATATATGAATAACAAAGTAGTTATTACCCAAAACATAATATTAACTTGGAATTGTCAATAAATAGAAAATAAAAATTCATAATCAAATTGTATATGGTATGAAATATAATATTATTTCCATTTAGATGATGTATATTAAACATATATTTATTATAAAATATTTTTAATAGATTGGGAGAAAATCAATACATAAGGTAAGGTTTTTCTTGTCACACTTTTATTTATATGAGACTTATGCCTTATTCACCACTCATTTAATTCTAGTGGTGTATATTATGATGTACTAGATATAAATTACATTAACGGTTTTATGATCTAGGATGGATACATGGACTCATGTTCATCTACCAAAATGTTAGTTTGTTCCGACTTGCACTGAGGGACTAGGTGTGTCATTGGAGAGACTATTCCCTCATCACAATAGTGTACCACAATAGAATACCTACAAAATATTTGTTGTGGAACCAGTAAACAATAAAAACCAAATATTCTAAGAAATCATATAATATAATTCTAGAATTATCTCATATAAAATAATGAACATGTCACTGTTCTATAAAACATCTCGAACAGGTACAACCATCTCAATAAAGTAATAGTACAAAAATTAAAAAAAGGAAAAGGTGCTATAAGGAAATAGTATTATTTTCTTAAGTTGGATCCCATGCTCCCCATATCATAAGAATGGGACAATGTCAACCATTGATCTATGGGTGGTTTCCCCTATCCCTACCAATATCCAAATATTCTTTTTGGGTACCAAACGATATCCCGAACATTGTGTGACATAAAATCCAATTAAGTCACAATAAAAATATCTATGCATTCTTAAGCTATGATATATAATGTGTTAAATAGTGTAAAAGTAAATTAGATAAGAAAAACATAAATTCAACATTCCCATGGATTGTATACTATTAATAAAGATTTTTATATAGCCATACATGGCGCCCTACAAAATAAGTATTAAATCATATAACTAGGAATCTATAACAAAAACAAATAACCAACATGACCTCATTGTATACACATACATATAATGTTAAATATGGAATTTCCATATGACCAGAAGAGTTATAATAACCACGACGTATCCATATAATCCCACATATCACATTTTCCATGGTCTTTTAATAAAATCAAAGTGTTAGACAATGAAGGTCCATATACAATTTATACAAGTCCAAGGAATCCATGTGGAGTCCCATGAGCATCTCAATGAAAACATGGAAATGATTCTAGTTGTATTTATAAGAGCATGCCATCTGATCATGTTTAACATGATTCCAATCAAGACAGATCCAAGGGTAGTAATCCCTAAGGCATCCCCTTAAATCATGACTAATAGAAAATAATATATATAAATAATCCACTACATTTCTATATCAATATAGTAAAATCCAATTCATCTAAATGGAATAATTACCCTCAGTATAGCAGCCAAGTTGTCCACTACCATTTTGAATACATCCCATTCCATTCATCAACCTAATAAATTGTCATTTCATTCAATGAGTATACCCACTCAATATTAACAATTCATATTCAAAGAAACATATGTGTATACACACAGATTCGTCCAATTCAAATTATAAATTTAATTCATTTAAGCCTGGTATAACATGTTAACATAATTCAGGGAGGTAGTATAAATATTATTCCTATAATTTAATTCCATCAAATTAATTAAGGGATTCCTATAACCAAGAATGCTCAATTCACTCCCTGTTGGTGGATCAAAATTAATATAAGGTGAAAGGGTCACACCCCATGGGTGTCCTAGATTGGGAAATAACCAAAAACATAACTCAACGGTATCTAGGAGCATGACTAATAGTTCCTAATTTATTTAATTAAAATTTTCTATTTAAATTCAGTTTTGTGCTGGGAAGTCTAGTAGGAGGCACAACAGTATCTAGCCTAATAAATAACCAAAATAAATTTAAAAATCATAGACTACCTACCATAGCTTAGAAATATATTTCTCATTTAATATCATCTACTTATTCGACTCATATCGAGAGACAATTAATGATTATAAAAAGAACCTAAAAATGAAAAACATATTGTAAAAAAATAGTGCAACTGATTCCATGAAGATTGAATAATGAAAAAAATGATTTGAGTACACACCGATATAGATCCAATGACATGATTCGTGTTTAAATCAGAGATTGGATGATAAAGACATCTTAATTATTAAATAATGTGGCCTAGAGGAGGTCCAAATGAGTGGTTTGTTGTGAGGAAGAGGAAATAAGAATTAGGTTACATTTAATAAAAAATATAAGGTAAATATTGCAATTTTACCCAAAACATTAGAAGTCAAAGGATGGAAGAATGGTTTTCAAAACCATACACCAATCATGCATTCATATATTTATGGAGGGGCACTATGCTTGATTTCCTCACATGATTTTTCTATCCATGCTCTAACTATAAAAAATTACACTATAAAAATTCAATACATTGATGCATGGTTGTGCAACCCAAATCACATTGTTTTTCTGACCATTAAAGCTTTTCTAGATCTCTACCCAAGCCTCGCATGGTTAGTTATAAAGTGTATCCTTACAAGTATAGGGTATTTGAACCATATTCTAGGCCATTTCTTATTCAAAATAAGGGTTTCGTGCTCTGAACAATCCTAAGACACCCCCGGAACACACGTGATCCAATTGGGTACTCACAGTTTTCCTAAATTAAACATTTAAAGAAAATTAAAAAAGAGATGTACCTTATATGAAAAATCCAGTTCTTATAATACCCCTTACGGATATTGTCCCCCAATTTCCATTACAAGGGTGGTCAGGATTCGACTGAGAACAACTCCATCCACTAACCAAGAACATTAGCCTCCCACTCCCATGTATCATCCTTCAAACTGATGTGCTACCGCAACACCAACGCCGGAGTAAATGACTTTCTATAGAGAACCTTTGTGCTCCTATTAAAGATACGCATCAAATTCTCCTTAGAGGTAACATCAAAATGTACCTCGATATCCTTGGGCTGAAAATCATGAGATGGATCTTAGTGATAACTACACATATGAGATATAATGAAGACATAATTCCTGGATTGGTACCTATAAGGTCACTAAAACTATTAGGTTATTGGACTGATTTTATCAAGAATCTCGAATGGCCTGACATATCACGGTAAAATATAACCTTATATACTGATCCTCTTTTTTCCTAGACACAATGAAACACATAAAAAGACATGATAGCCAATATCAAACTCTACAAGTTATCTGCAATGATCAATATAAAATTTCTGATGAATCTATGTAGTTTCCTTCCACTTCTTAATCAACATGACATTCTAAGATGTTTCATTCCTAAGACCTTGTCATAGTAAAGCTACCTCACCGGCCTCTATCCAGAACAAGGGAGATTGTCATGGACAACCATACAATGCACCATAATATTTCATTTGTATCTTATCCTGATATATATTTTTATATGAAATTGATGAAGGGTATATATCTATCTAAAGAGGCTCTAATTTCCATGACCCGTTAATGAAGCACGTCCTCATGAAATTTTATCTTATGCTCTGACTGGACATCAATTTGAGGGCGGTATGATCGGTTCATAAGCACATGTATAGAAAATTCACTATGTAAACAATACTAGAAACGGGACGTAAACCTATCATGTATTTTCTAAATGACAGTTCCTGAGAACCCATATGGATATAAAACATTATCAGATAATTTACATTGAATATCTCCTTGAGAAATAGGAAATTAAAAACCTTTAAGATTTTACCAATAACTACCCACACCACAATGTTACATCAAGAGAACCTCTAAAATCCTGTAATGAAATCCATAACATCATCATTTAATTACATATCGATAATAGGTAACTACTATAAAATCTTGGTTGGTCACCATTGTTCTGCCTTCACCTACAGATAGTTGGAATACCTCATAAAAAACATGCTACCTCTTGTTTCATACCAGTCCACCAGTACTGACAGCACAAGTCACGATACATCCTGATAAAACGGGGGTGAACTACCCATAATGAGGGTAGAAATTACAACATCTTATACTCTTGTGTGTACAGTAAATCCTAAAAGAGACCAAGGATATGAAAATTTTCATTATCACCTATGGTCTAACTTGGAGGTGGATCCCTACCTTCCATACTCTCCTGAAGGACATGGCCCTTTGAATTGCATAGTTGTCTCCTCCTAATTAAATTTTGCAGGGTTGAGGTCATAACTAATTATGAATGATATTACTACATGTGAATAACCTATACCTCCATGTGAAAATTATATAAGAAATCCATAAGCATCAAATTTTTACTAGACTATTGAAATGCATGTATCTATGTCCTCCTCCTCTATGCATTGTCCACGACATTTCCCTTACCCAGAATGTAGGAAAGGTAAATGTATAAAAAATTTGGTATTAAACCCCACTACAATTCTATAGATTCAAATCACAATTTGAAAATTTATACTTGAGTCTTTTTTGGTTTGTGAAAACCAAACAAAAATCTACCAGTAAATAGTGTCTCTGACAACACAGTTCATAAAAAACTACAGTTAACTCGAGGTTGTATATCGGGTAGTTCCTCTCGAGTATCCTCAATTGTTGAGACACATACACCATAAATCTACCTCCATGAATAAAAAAATACTCCATACATAATACCTTATGTGTAAAAATTTACCGTGTAGCACATGCCATACAATGTAAGTATCATGACTGGTGCTGAAGTCAATCACCATTTCAAACACAGAAAGACTACCTCATAGGAATCTGACCATAAAAAATTCACTCTATTCTTATTCAAGTGTGTCACCAATGATGACATGCATGATAAGTACTGTAGGAATTGTATTTAGAGAATTCCTAGACACAATAAACATTGTACCTCATAAAAGTTCTTTGGATTATCATAGGAAACGACAGATATCACCCGCTTTGGGTAAATTAATAATCTTTGACAATAAATAATGTGACCGACGAAGTGAAATTGATCTATTCAAAAGTGTAACTATGTGATCATTTCATATAACTAATGCTCTCTGAGTGACTTAAAACCGATTTCAAGGTGTATTGAACATTCCTTTTTCTATTGAGAATACACCATGTTTTCGTCCACCAAAACCACCACAGATGAATCAAGATAAGCATGGAACACTAAATTCATCAGTTTCATGAAAGAGAATGGAACGTTTGTTAGACTAAATGACATAAAAAATAATTGTATAGACCGTAACTGATATGAAAAGAAATACCGGTATGTCTGTCTGATAAAAACAAACTTATTGATATCCCAACCTCAAATCAATTTTATAGAATAGTGGAGGACATCGAAGATCGTTAAACATGTAATCATTCTATTGTAAAGGATACAAGTTCTTATCCATAAGCCAGTTCGGTTTTGGATAGTCATCACATAGCCTTTGTACTTCATCCACTTTTTTCCCAAAAGGACTTGTGAACCCCACAAAGAGGTAAATGTTATAATAAACCCCCTTTCCTATATTTCATCATGTTACTTATTAAGCTCCTGCAACTCTGTCGTAGGAATATTTTAAGGAAAGGTGTGTAACAATTCATCTCCTAGAACTAGATTGATGGACTACTCAACCCCTCTCCTAGGTGGAAAATAAGAATAAACAGCAGAGAAAACTTCCTTGAAGTTATATTCCACCAGAGTAAGGTCCACCTAAATATCTACCTGATCAACAAGATACAAACTAGTGATATGGGATGTCATCCTTCCCATCCTACGAGGGTATGGTCTAGTTTTCCCTCCATGACATCCCATTCACCATTGTGAGAAAATTATACACCCTCTGGGGATGTGAAAGTCACCTTCCACTGATAAAAACCAATATAATCTTGAAAATATACCAGTGTTTCCATCACAAGTATGACTTCAAAACTTATCATCTCAATGAAATAATAATTATAGATGAATTGACATCTACAAGTATCAATGGGAAACTCCCAGTTCTGGAATAACTCATCCATCCCGATTCCCAATATAGTGCTTTAAATTATAATGCACACATAAAATTGTGTATCAACTCTATGGAATTCCACCACAAGTGAATACATGAAAAAATGTGATGCACATGTATCAAAAATATACTATGCAATAGTAGAGGTCAATAAGATCACACATCTCACCATAGATGGTCTAATGACCTTCTCCTTGCATATAGGCTGTACAAAATAGATCTGTCCTTGACTAGGGCCCCGGTGACACAACCACAATACCTAGAGTAGGCCGACTCCAATGAAATGGTTTCATTAGTTACTAACTACCTTATAAATTACCAAAACTACCTCATCCTGATTGGTGGAAGTTCCCAAGTTGTAACACCCCGATATTTGGAGAATAATTTTTTTCAAATTAATTTTTCTTTTCAATATATTTCATTTCACATGGAAGTAAATTTTTTTCTGTATATATATATATTTATATATATATATATATATTAAAACACTAAGTCGATTATTCCTTTTACATGAAAACCTAACATGGCTTGCGCTACACACAATACCATCTTCGCTTGCGCTACAAGCAAAGACGACTTGGCATATGACACACAAAACAATGAGTTTCTATAAAACATATATTTGTAAAATTTTAATTATTTATATAAAAATAATTTTAAAATAGAAATTACACTTATTAATAACTAATTTTATATTTTTTGTTTTATATAAATAAAACATATTGATAATGAAAGATAATATTTTTGGTAAAGTCCTTTATGTTAAAAATGATTTTTCTTGAATGAATCATTATTAATAATAAAATTAATTTTAGAAAAAAATAGATATTAAATTGGATAAAATAAAAACTATTTTTGAATGAATAATGTAGATATTGGCCTATGAGGAATTTTTGGGATTTTTCCAGAGAAACATCTTTTTTTATTAACTGTGGAAAACACTACTATTTAGTTACAAACTGCCTTTTGTCTAATTAATTATTAATTATTAATGATAATATATATATTATTTAAGGTTAAAATAAATGAATTTCAAATATAATAATAAAATTAAATTCATTAGGATCAACTCCACATTGAAATTGAATATAAAAACATAACGATATTTTGAGCATTTGTTTAATATGAAAACCCATTATTTCGCCCCGTCATCGGGATTAGTGTTAATATAAATTTTACCAATACTATGATTAGAATTTTATAAATTTGACATAGAATATTTTAATTAGTATGTTAATTTTTTTATAATTAAACCAACCTATGTTTTCTGACCAAAATGATTGGTGAATGTGATTAAAATTAATTACAGTGATTGTGGTAATATTAATCTTACTATGGGACAAACCATGAACATTAACGACCAAAATGACTTGGAATCTTTTCCAAAAGACAATGGATAAAAAATTTGACCATTTACCCATTTGTATTAAAATATTTGTGTTTTCTAATATTATTAGATGGAAGTTCCCTATAAAAACGGCAAGGAAAATACAAGAAAGAGAAATTTCATTACGTTTAACATTGAGATATGTAAAAAAACAACATATTTTCGGTTATATAAATCGTTTGGAAATAAATATGGTTTATTTTTATCCTAATAATTTATCAATAATTTTTATAGATTGTTTTGGTACTTAAAATTCTTAATAAACATCAGTATAATGATTATTGAATTAATAATTAACTAAAATAAATGATATGATAAATATTAAAAGTGAAGTTAATTTATTTATTTATTGTATTTATTTATTTTTTTGGATTAATATATCATTTTACAAACCTGTAAACCTTATATATTTTTATTTCAATTTAATATTGATAATTTAAAATTAACAATAAATAAATATTATCAAAATTGAAATTATTGTAATTAAAATATAAACGAATCATATAAAATGATTTCAAATTGATAATATTAAAATTATATACAAAGAGATTTATATGTGTTAATATATAATAAATATTTTATATTAATATAATAATAAAACTATTATAATTAACATATTGTCCAATATTATGGAAATACATTGTTATGACAGTCCAGGTTCGAGTAGCATTTTATCATGTCACGTGGGATTGTTTGAAAAATTATTTTGAAAAAAAGTGGGATTTTAATTTTATAATTTATATATAATTTTAATAATTTATTGGATATATATTTTCTAATAATCATCAACATAAATTAGTCTTAATTGTTAAATTAATTTTATTATAAATTGGATGCATTAATTAAAACCAAAAAGAAAAAATTAGGGAATCTTAGAAGTCAAGGTACTAAATAATTATAATGAACTTATTTTTGTATACATATGGTTTTTCTAGAGGATAATTATTCTTTTTTAAATGATATTTCTATTTTTTTAACATTAAGTAAGATAGAACACCCATTATTGAATACCTTTTGGTATTTACAAAGGTTCCACTACACCTCCATTATAAAAAGGAATGCACTCTACCCCTTCCTCACACCTCTAACGACTCTTAAGATCAGCCAGGACCAGAAATAATTTCTTCCCAACAATACTCCCATCAAACATGAATCATCCTATTTGGAAGTAACCCTATCAAGGATTCATTTTGGTGTGATCCAAATGGAGTTACCTAATCAAGAGGCAAC
The DNA here is from genome assembly GCA_963277665.1 of Viscum album. Lineage (NCBI taxonomy): Eukaryota > Viridiplantae > Streptophyta > Magnoliopsida > Santalales > Viscaceae > Viscum > Viscum album. The sequence goes on from OY728161.1 coordinate 1,883,505,528, forward strand.
ATTTTCTCTTAAGCTCCTTTAATTTATTTTCTCTCTCTGCCCTCAACCATATTTATTTAATTATTGTGGTTAAACATTAATATAATCCCTATAATTGGATGTTTTTATTAAACTGTTATGACCTACACTTACACACATCCATCTAATGGATTTTGAACATAATTCTTTTGTGTACGGTGAACTACTGCGTCACGGAATGATGATTATTCATTTATCCTTTACCACCAATCATGGTAGCCATTATGATGGAAACTCTATTTATATATGAAATATATTAATTTTAATATTTATTTAAGAATATATATTCGTTTTTCTACATAGATATATCTACCTTCCATTTGGTGTCATTACAATAATCCTTTTTGAGGATGTGTTGACTGCATCCCCTTCAAATCGATGTGATTTGTTAACTCACTATATAGAATTTATTAAGGATGGGTTTATTGAACTTATACAATATATATGATATATTAATGGAAATTTAATAATTATATATATAAATATATTCACATATTTATATATTTATTTTACATACTTTATTTCAATACAACAATAATAACATAAAACAATATTTATGCGTACGTGCGACTTACCGACTTAATGAATGGGGTATTCCATTATTTACATTATTATTCCATATATTATTATAATATTAATATAATGTATATACAAGATATTTAAAGCATATTATACATTCTAGAATCATGATATTAGTATAAGGATCTGTTATATAACAAATTAAGACACAAGCGATGCCCAAAGTGAAGATTACCCGAAGAGAAACCATAACACATAATCATTAACAAGAGGGTAATATAATGTTATAGTAAAAAAAATATAGGGAAATATATATAATAATATAATTCTATATAATATGTATATAAAATATATATTTATTAAATTATAAGCCTATATGAGTACGAAGAGAGTGATGACATAATGTTAGGGTATTTGATCATCTTTTTAATTGCTGTGAGATTAAATCTTGTTCGCATGTCTCTCATTTTTTGTGGTGTATAAACTGCCTGCTATTGTTTTATATGTAAATTATACATAAATTTATGGATATTAAAATTACCATTTAATGATCCTTCATTCACGAGGTTTAATTTTCATATGTTACAAAATTGGTAAATTTTTTTTGTCTCAATATCCTTTCTTTGAGAATCATGTTTTGTTATGCACCTAAAAAACTTTTCAAGGTGCATATACTTAAATTTTCAATGCCACATCATAAATCTAAAACATTTAATGATATTATATTCTTCATTTTATTACCTTTATTTACATTGATAGAATGATCCCAAGATACCATGTTATAAGAGTTTATTGAGGAAATCTCATTTATTTTTTAGATTGTTTATGTTTATGATTACATTGATGAAATATTATTATCCATCTCTCAAGAATAGTCATGAGCTTACTTATCCAATGTTATTTCATGATATACTCTTGGATTTGTAAATTTTTATACACTTTGGTATATAAGATAGTAAAGATGGTGTTTTTAGAAAATCTTGACATTATCCTTTCTTCAGTTAGAAATCAATGTTTTCTAAAAAGAGTTTTCAAGAATATTCAACCATTACAAAATAATATCGAAAAGTAATTTTAATTTTTTTTTTCTTTTAATAATCCCTTAAATAGAATCTTCTTTTATATTTTTGAAGAAGGCACTTTTTTATCCTTTTTATTGTGAAAAAATAATTTTCTTTTGACGTTATACGACATGTATGGATTTACCGACCTTAATTTTTTGAATCTCCCTTTACATTGTTAGAGAGGATAATCTTTATGAAAATGTTTTTAAAAATAATTTTCAAGGGAATTTGTTTTCAAAATGGTTGCAAACTACTTTGATACGTTTTCAGGGATAAGAATTTAAAAATGATCTCAATCACAATTTTAATGATATCAATGTGTTTTCAATGAAATAGTTTTCCAAACATTTAAAATATTATTTTATAAGTTTTCATGAAAAATGATTTTCAAAAAAAATTCAAGATTTATTTATAATTATTAAAATTTATTTTAAATGAAATGGTTTTTAGATCATTATTAATATTTATTATATGGTTTTCAATTGTTTTAAAAGAAAAAGGTTTATAAAATGTTTTGAAGATTATTTGAAAACATTTCATGGAAAAAGATTTTCAAAATGGTTTCATGTCTTCTTTATAAGTATTCAATTTATTTTCTATGAAAATTATTTTAAAATGGTTTTATTTATTAAAAATACTTTTTCAAACAATAAATGATATTTTCCTCAAGAAATTTTTTTAGAGTATATTTCAAAATTATTTTCCAAATCAAATGAAATCAATTATTGTTACTGAAGACATTTTAGGAAATGATCTAAAGGTTCTATAAATATCCTTTTTAAGGGTGAGTTATGAATAATGAAATTTAATTTATGTAACCCATTTATCTTTTATAGGTAATATGTTTACTAAACCTGTTTTTCATTCATGGGTTATATGATTTTGAAACCAACTTCTATTAACTGGTTATGTTTATTGTGGAATGGTTATAGAACCAATAAATTTCCAAAGGAGATGATATGTTTACATGTTTTTTTTATGAATTTCATTTCATGGGTGCTGATATGATTATTTAGGAACTTATGGAACATGTATATAGGATTTAATTATGTTATATGTTGGACCTATATCTCTCTCTAATGAATTGGGTAATGATTTATAACTCACGAGATAGAAAGGATTAGAATGAGGGTTTACTCAGTTCAGTAATATAGGGATGTAATAAGGATTTCCTCGTTTCGGTAATATAGGGCTGAGATGAGGGTTTACTGAGTTTAATAATGTAGGACGTGAATAAGATTTTACTTAGTTTGGTAATATAGGGTAAAAACGTGTGTTCACTCAGTTCAGTAATACAGGACTGAAATGGGGGTTCACCCAATTCAGTAAATGAATTTTTCCACTATGATGGTCTTGGAATTGATGCATGTGCTACTATGGAAATAAGTATATGCTTATGTGTTTCTAAAATTCCATCTCTTACTCTAATGCTATGATTTCATGGCTTATGATCGTTACTTCATTTTGATTCTTGTATTATGAACTGTAATTTTTATTCCATAATTCATGTATATGATTTCTTATATGAATGGTTTGGTATTATATTTTCCTGATCATGTTCTCATACCCTAATTCTTAGGTTTATACTAACATGTCTCCCTTTGTTTAACCTTACTGAGTATTTGAGATCACCCATTTCTATGTTTCCTTCCCTTGGTTATGAAGATATGTATTGTGATTGATGTTTGTATGAAGGGTTCTAGTTTTGACGAACCTAGTGGGAGATAATTTATTTCACTTCTTTATTACTATTTATGTTTCTAGGATTCCAATGAAAATATACAAACTATGGTCTTTGGGAATAATTTTATATAATGTTTATGTATTCAATAAAAGTTATGCAATGTCTCATGTTTTTAAGGTGAGGGTCTCTATAGTTGGTATTAGAGAAAAGTTATAGTTAACAATTTGAAAATAGTATAAGAAAACCTTAATGAGATCCATATGTATATTTTTAAGTATATATATAAGGATGTCTCTAACAATAAGTATAAGGATGAGTTAACATTTAGTAAAATGTCTTGGAATTTTTGTAAACGGTAGAGGGAGTGGTATCAAAGATATACATCTTTTTCTATATAATACAGGTGGATGTGGCTCTAGAACAAATGTACCTTGGGGTAAAAGCTCTGACAAGATGTTCCATGATTGGCTTGGGGTAATCTAGTACATGATAATTGTCCTTGACGGACACCTAGATTGACACACTCAGGGGATATCCTTTGGGAATTCACAAACTCTTCATAAACCGTCAGGAAAGATTTAGATACAATTAATATATGAATAAGCCAGGATAAAACCAAGGTTTCATATATAATAGAATATGTCTAGATTTAAAAATCCTATATGTAATTATTTCTATGACAATGTGGTTTTTCGATTTGATAAATAATGATGACAGTATGATTCTGGTTTTAGTCAATGTCAGAAACCGAAAGGATCTTCATTAATGTTGAATGTGATGGATGATTTTATGATGTGCAGTCAAATGGGATGATCACTAGAGTGAAATATGTTCTGATCATTCCTTATAGTTTTCATATAACATGCTTAACAATTATTACCTTATCCAACAGTTGAAATCACTGAGGAAGCGAAAGAAGGAGTTCTCTTAGAGTTCGGGTAATGAAGACCATAGAAGAATGAATATGTTTTTCTATTGTTTCATGATTGTGGAATGAATCATGTAATTAAATTTATTATAGTAACAATAAAGTAATTTGAATATATAAAGGATGGACACAAATCAAGTGAATGAAAGGGAAAAATAAAAAATTTAGTTAAATAAATAGAGGGGAATTTTGGCCCCCCTAAGTTATCATGGAAGGTTAAGTGTTTTAAGTGTAGAATAAATGTTAATTATAAAAATAAATGTCCCAAGTGGAATGTTCCTAAAGAGAATCAACAATGTGGTGTAAGTGTGGTTACATTACTGATGATGAAGGGACTACAAATTAAATATGAAAGAAAAAATTAACGTGTAATCGAGTGAAGTAGCATTGTTAATTGATTAATGATGAAGTATTTGAAGTATTTATGCATTTTGATTCAAAAATTAAGATTGTTGATTTATGTAGGGATTTTTCAATTTATTATTTCTAATGATTTACAAGAATATGTACAGTGTTTTGAATGGTCTAGAATGTTTATCTCTTGAATGTTAACATTTTTTACAAGGGAAGGTGCCCCTTAACATGTTATTTATGTTAAGATAATGTTGTATGGATAAAGATATGTGGGACATGAATAAGTAAATAATACAGTACTAATTAACTTGGAACTTAGTAAGATCATATTTATAAGTGGTTTATTCTTTCACTAATTATGTTTACAACATTTTTAGATTTATAGAGTAAATCTAATATAATTTGGATGGATAAATTATGCATGTTTTCGAAAAGGAATTATAATAATTGAAGTTGTAACCATGATTGAAGATAATATATGATGAGTTTATTCACATGTTTGGAATGTGATATCCAAGAGACACATTGGGTTATATAGGGGAATAAATTTTAAGCAATGTTTGTGGAAATATCTCTAATGTTTTGGATTTTCACCTTTGAGAATTGTTTTAAGGTTAATTGTTCATGAAATGTTTATGTTTTTCTCTATAGGAAGTATTTGTTAAATGATTTTGTGATGAAATACATGGTTAAATGGATAATCATTTATTAACATTATTTCATGGATGTACATCTTATATATTATATTAGTTCAATTTAAAAAAATACATCATGTTTGTTGGGTGAAAACGAATCATGTCCCGCATGGTCGTGGGTCTTCAACCCATGACCGATGGATGATAAGGGTTTCATGCTTACCACTAAACTATGTGATGTCCTAGTTAAAGTATATTTATTTATAATGAATAAATATTTATGAATAATTATTTGATTAACATTATATAAATTAATTCATGATGTTTTAAAAAAAACCAATAGTTATACTTTTTATTCTTTTTGTGCATTAATATCCATTAAAACTGTATTTTAGTGCTTTATGAATCAATTTTAATTTCTAGAAGTCATTCCTTGAGGTAATGGATTTGTTATAAATTTTTTAAAGAACCACCCATGAATGATTTTTTTTAAAATAAATTATCATGAATTAATCAATGTTATAAAAGCGATAAAAAAATGTTGTCATAAAACCTTAAATTCTGTTGAACAAATGACTGTTGGAATAATCTAAAATTTATGACTTTGAGGTGCTCAAAATTCCATTAATTATTAACATGTTTAAGATTGATGAACTCAGTGAATCCCTATAAATATTTTTCCTTTCCTTGTGATACTTCGGGTAACCATTATCATTCAACATTTAAATTTTGTAGGAATGCTTTAGTATTCATTGATACGATGTGGGTTTCTATGAATTAAATATTGATGTATTAAACCTTTGATAATCCAGACACATTTCAAAGAAGAAATTTATTTTATGGGGTGTATAATGTAACACGCCAAGAATTAGAAAATTATTATTTTTCAAATTAATTAAAATTTTCATTATTTTTCATTTCACATGACACTAGAAATTGTTGTGTGAGTGTGTGTGTATATATATATATTGAAACACAAATTAACAAATTCTATTATCACACAATACCATGTTTGTTTGTGCTATATGCAATACCAACTTAGTTTTCACTACAGGAAACACTGACTTCGCGTACGATGCGCACAGCATTATGTTTCTATGAAAAATCCATTTTTATTATTTTATTTCTTAAAATAAGATAATTATAACGAATATGTTAAAAATAGTTAAAATTCTTTCCACATATTTTTTATTTATTTAAATATAATATATTTATGATAAAGATAATAATTTTGTCAAAGTCCTTTATATTAAAATTATAGTTTTCTTGATATAATCACTTTTATTTCTAAAATAATTTAAAACAACTATAAATTAAAATGGATAAAATAAAATTAATTTTTTAATTCATATTGTAGATATTTTACAATGGTGAACTTTTTGGATTTTTTTAAGGATCCTCATTTTTTGATAAATAGTGAGAACTACTGCATTTTAGTTAAAAACATCCTTTATGTCTAATTAATTATTAATAAAAAATGCTATTATAAATATTTTCTAAGGTCACATTATATGAATATTACATTTACTAATATAATAAAATTCATTACGATAAAAACAACTTTGAAATTGAATATAAAAACGTAACAAACTTTTGAATGTTTTTCTACTATAAAAACTCACTATCTCGCCCCGTCTACAAGATTAGAGATAATCTTAATTTCCCAAATTCTAGGATCAGAATTTTGAAAATCCAAATTACATGAATGTAATCAGTATGATATTCATTTTATAATATGGTAAAAATAATATTTTGACCCAAATTATTAGTAATTATGATTACAATTAATTACGGTGATTAAAGTACGATTAAGCTTAATACGGGACTTAACCTTTATATTAAGGAAAAAATTGACTTGGAAATTTCCAAAATCCACTGGTTTCAAAAATTCTGTCTATTTCAAAACCTAGTTATAAATATATGTGTTTGGGGATATTATTAAATGGTTGTTCACAATAAAAAATGCTAAGTAATGAAAAAGACATAAAGGGAACTATCCTAACCTTACATTGAGATATGTTAATTACTACATATTTTCAGTTTTATGTATACCTTTACAGGATATATGGGGTTTTGTATCACAATAAATTACCAATAATTGTTCCATATTGTTTAGGTACTTAAAATTTTTAAGAAACATCACTACAATGATTATTTAGTGAATAATTAACTAAACTAAGTGATAATATAAATATTATAAGTGAAGTTAATTGATTGAATTGTTGTCTTACATTATTTTTGAATATTAATATATCATTTTACAAACATGTTAACATATTATATTTTAATTCAAATATAATATTAATATTTTAAAATTTACATTAAATGAAGAATGTCAAACTAGAAATTATTGTTTTTTAATATAAACGAATCTTATAAAATGACATAAAATAGATAAAAATGTTATATTCTTTCAAGATACTTCTATGTGTTAATATATATTTAATATTTAATTTTAATGGAATAATTATACTTTTATAATTAACATATTTACGTGTATTATTTAAATACGCTGTTAAGATAGTCTCGGTTCAAGCTGTGTTTTAGCACGTCATATTCTATTATTTTAAAATTAATTTAAAAAACAAATGGGATTTTAAAATTATAAAATATTTAAAATTTTAACTATTAAGTGAATATATATGGTATAATATATCTCAATTTATGTTAGTAATAATTTTTAAATTAAATATATTCAAAATCTAGATGCATTAGTAAAATACAAAATGATATAATTGGGGAATCATTGAAGTCAAGGAACAAAATAATTAAAATGTTCATATTTTTCTATGGATGTGGTTCTAATAGACCATTATTCTCCATTAATAGATTATAATTCCTTTTTCTAGTAACTTTAGGTATGATTTTCAACCCATTATTGAATACATTTTAGTATTTATAAAGGTGCTACTCCACCTCCCCTATAAAAAGGAAAGAAATCCCCCCTTCCTCACACCACCATAGCCTATAATGTTCGCCCAATACCCATAAAAAATTCCTCAAAACAATCCTAAGATATACCTTTAATCCTAAATTTGGGAATAAACCCTCTCAATTAATCATTTTGGCACAAACCACAAGGAATTACCTGATTAAGAGGTGATATCATATTTCAAGATCATTTCCTTTATTTTCCTTCTCAGTCCCCTGAAATCTATTTATTCAGTGATTTTGTGAATCAAAATATCCTTCATATATAGGGAATTTTTTATGATGATTTTATGACCTATAAATTCCCACACCTCTACCTAATGGATGTTTAAAATATTATTTCTATTTACGGTGAACGACTACCTCAGGAAATGTTGATTGTTCATTTTTCCTTTACCTCCAATCATGGTGGAAATTATAACGTTGACTATATTTATATATGTAACAAATTATATTTATTATTTACTTATTCTTATGTATTCATTTTAAACAAACATCTTTTTTAACATCATTTTTGTGTTAATATGATAATCTCATTTGCAGAAGTGTGGACTATTGTCCCCTCATAGCGACGTGATTCATTCACACAACGCATAGAATGTTTTAAGAATGAGTTTAATTAACTTATATGATATATATAATATATTAATGCAACATTAATAATTATATAAATATATATAAATATAAATATATATTTTATTTTTATACTTTATTTAAATACGATAATAAAAACAAAAAATCATTTTTCATGCTTATGTATGATTCACCATCTCAATGAATGGTGTATTCATTTTTATACTTTTTTGTGATATAGATTATTATAATATACTTATAATATATATAAATGATATTTATATCATTTTCATGATTTATTAATCATTCTATAAGTACAAGGATCAATGATATAAAAAATTAAGACAAATGTGTAGACCAAAGTAAATATTACCCGTAGTGAAACCTTCACATAAGAACGTTATCAAGATCATAATATTAAGTTATAATGAAACTATATATTGTAATATATATATGAATATTATTCTGTAAAAATTTACAATAATATAAAATTTATTATACATGAATCTCATGAGTACGGAGAGAGTCACGACACAAGGTAACAAGATTTTATCTCACTTTGAATTTACCTGAGATACAAGCTATGTTCGCCACACATTTGTTTTTGTGTGGTGTTTGCACTAACCATTATTTTATTATATGTATAATTTATTATGTGTTTTCAAATTCCCATTTTATTATCCCTATTTCATTGGGTTTATGTTTAAAAAATTACTAAATTGGTAAAAATGTTTTTTTCTCAATTTTCCTTCGTTAGGACTCATGTTTTGTTATCCACCTAAAATTTATTCGGTTTTAATAGACTTTAATTTTACATTAAATATCATGAATCTAACTATTTTCATAATATTATATGCTTCATGTAAGTACCATTCCATACATGGATTTCATCATCCAAAGATACAATGTTATAATAGTTCATTGAGGAAATCTCATTTCTTTCGATATTGTTTATGTTTTTGCTTCCATTGATGAAATATTATTATCTATATCTCAAGGATATTCATCGGATTAAATACCCCTATATTATTTCATGATATTTTAATGTATTTGTACCATTTTCTACTCTTTTGTACATATGATTGTTAAGAATGTGTTTTTAGGGAAAGCCCAAATTTTCCATCTCTCTGGTCAAAAATATTCTTTTTATAGCAAGTGTTTAAAATAATATCATACCAGTACCCTATAATATATAAAATAAAATTTTAACCCTTTTGTCTTATAAAAATATAATTAATAGAAAATTCTTGTTAAATTACAAAAAGTGTCTTTTCTATTATTTTTACCATGTAAAAGAAATATTATTTTGACCTTATACGAAATGTACAAATTTATCATCCATCATTTCCTTGAATATAAATTTTTATTGAAGAAAGTATAATCATTAAGATAATGATCAAAAAAGTAAATTTCAGGGAATTTGTTTTCAAAATAGTTAAAAACAAATTTTATTTATTTTCAAGGAAAACAATTTTCAAATTATTTTCAAGCCCTATTTAAGGATTTTGAATTGTTTTCAATGAAATGGGTTTCAAAAAAATCACTATTATATTAGATGTTTTCTTGAAAAATTATTTTTAAAACGTTTTCATGATTTATTTATATGTTTTCCATGAAATTGCAATAAAATGGGTTTGAAAACATTTTCAAGATTTCATTAAATTTTGTCTAGTGTTTTCCAAGAAAAATGTTTTTAAATGGATTAGACACTTATTTTAAAAATTTTAAGGAAAAAGGTTTTCAATATAAATTTATGTATTTTTTAAAAGTATTCATGTTATTTAATGGGAAATTGATTTTCAAATTGTTTTATGTATTAATAATCATCATTCATTCAAGAAAGTATATTTTCACCAAGAAATGATTTTGGAGTATATTTAAAAAATATTTTCCATCTAATATGACATATATTGATGTTACTCTTTACATTCTAGAAAATTATCTAAAGGATCTATTTATATCCTTTCAATGAATGAGTTATGGTTGATGGCATAGTCATTATGAATCCAATTTATCATTCATGGTAAATATTATTATGAAACCCATTTCAATTTCATGGGTTATATGCTTTTGAAACCTTCTTATTTTCACAGGTTATGTTTATGATTAAATGATTATGAAACATGTATTTTTATGCTGGTTATGATATGTTTATATGTATATGATACCTCTTTCATTTCATGGGTAATGATATGATAATTTATTATCTTGTGGAACATGTATATATAATTTAATTATGTAATGGGTGGGACTAATATGTCCTTTAACATCATTGTTTAAAGATTCATATCCCAAGATATATATATGGTAGGGATGAGGGTATACTCAGTTTAGTAATACATTAATGGAATGAGGGTTTAATCAGTTTAGTAATAAAGTGCTAAGAAGACGGTCTAATGGGATCCGTAAGACATGTCTTGAATGAGGGATTAATTGGTTTAATAATACATGGATGGAATGAGGGTTCACATAGTTTAGTAATATAGGGATTGAATAAGGATTCACTGAATTCAGTAAATGTCTTTTTCCACTATGATGGTCTTAGAGATGATGCCATGTCTACAATGGAAATAAGTGTATGCTTATGGTTTTCCACAATTCAATGTCTTAGTCCTATGTTATTCCTTAGTGGATTATTTCCTTTACATCATTTTCATTCATGTCTTATGAACTTCCAAGTATTATTCCACGATTCATCTATATAACCTTTGATATGTAGGGTATGATCATCTTTTTTCTCGATCATGTTCTCATAACCTTCTGTTCATGTTTATGCTCACATGTCTCCCTCGTTTTCCCTTAGAAATCATTTAATCTCACCCATTTTTAGTGTTCCTTCTCTATGTTATGAGGATATGAAATTTTTTGATGGGCCTAGAAGGGTTCAAGTCATGAAGATCCCAGTGGGAGATAATATCACTCACCTATGTTCCTATGTTTATGTTTCCAGATTCCAAAGGAACTATACCAACTATAGTCATTGGGAGTCTTTTGGTGTAATGTTTATGTATTATACAAAATTTATGTAATTTTTTTTTGTTTTTAAGGAGAGGGTATCTATACTAGATCCCTTCCAAATATAGAGATGAGAATACCACTCATTAACATGGTGTTAGATCTTACCCACAAGTACTCTTTGCAAGAGGTAAGTTCCAATGAAAATGATACACGTGACCCATCCTTCCACAAGATCAACACTCAAATGGGTCATGATCACACAAATTATTCATGTTATCACATATGAAAAATTGATTATATAATACTAAGCAGCTATCTATCATAGCATGAATGATACTCTTCTCAAGGGAATCCTCAAAATGTCACTTCCTACCACTTGATATCGAACGACTATGTTGAGAGACTATAATGATCTAATATTCACCCTAATATTCAATCATGTTCAGCTTTTTAATTTGGTTCTGATTTACAATTTTAGTAAAATGAATCAATCTAAACAAAATGATCTATGATTGAATGGAATGTCAGTGACCTTCCTCGATGAGTCTCTTCTTTGGTAGCTCATCATCAAGGTACGCTGGTTGAAAAAAAAGAAACTATTTAAAGAGTATAAAGTACCCCATAAGAATCATAGGGCACTACCGAAGATTCATGAACTAACAATACTTCTCATCCTGTCAAGTCTCCAGTTAAAATTAGTTGTAAATACTGGATTGAAATAATATCAAACCAAGTCTCGCAGCATGTCAGCCTAATTAAGAACATCCCACTAGTACATTACTGAACCCAAAGCATATAATATATCAAAAACTAATGATATTCATCATATAATTGTCCATACACACTTTTAAAATTATAATTTAAGCGTATAACAAAACATATGTCCCAATGAATGAAAATTGTGACAAAACTAACTTACGAATTTGGTAAATTTTGAAACATGAACCACATGAGAAAAATATCATAAACCATACATTAATATACAGATAAATATATTTTTAATATGAATATAATACATTCATAGTTATTATATACAACAGACAAAATAAGTGAGTGGTGAATAAAGAATGTATCTCAAGGAAATTAAGAGTGATATTAAATGCCCTTAACCTATATTTTGACTCTATTCATACTCAAAAGATATAGTCATATAATAAATGTATATATATTATATATATTTTAGTTAATTATAGTCTTATATGGAATATCATATGTGGTGTGATTATTACATTATATTACACACTTGTAAACAATTCTTGGTTAAGGATTCACATCGAGTAATACATTCTTTGTTCTTATCATGTGTCTTAATTTTTATACATTTCATCCTTATAAATATATCATTATTTTTTGAATTTAAAACACGATTTGAATATACATTATCTGTAGTATATGTGTTATATAATAATCCAAAAAATATAAGAGTATAAAATAGAATAAACTATTTATAGAGACTCTAGTCCATACATACGCATGAATGTTGTTTCTGTTTTATTTTCTTATTAAATGAAATAGAGTAAATGAAATATTGTAATATATATGTATGTATGTTGTTATTATAGTATCATTATTATATTATATATTTTCAATAAACCCATATTTCAAACCTTCCATGTAGTGTCTATAACATCCTTGGTAAATATAGAATAATAGATATTTCATATTTATTAATATATGTGAATTAAATGCTAATTTTACTTAAAAGGGGTTTCTATGTTCGATAGCGTACTTGATACGCAACAATGGGTTTCTTGGAAGTCTTATGTTTCACACTAATAATATAATATTATTATTTTAAATGATACGTATCTCCTAGCCAGTGTATTGGAAGAAATAAACAAAACTAACTACGATATGATTGTACATGTTTTTAAATTTAATTAAATTTATCCAATAAAATTTATAGGATTAAAATATGAATGAATCTAATATTAAGCATAATTTACATTAAAAGGTCGATTTACCACCTTTTAATGGAGAACCCTCTTTAAATATTATTTTGGACACATTAATACATCCTATTAGACCAAATAAAATTCTTCTTTATAATGGGGAAATCAAAATTTACTTTGTGTAATTTTTAGTTATTTTTTCTGATAAAAATCAATTTTAAATGAATAGTGAAAATACTGTATTTTATTTCAAAACTACATTTTAATCTACTTTATTTATATGGTTAGATTATATTTTTATTTTGTTTTAATGTTTAATTAAAATATGTTTTTACAATTTAATCCAATGTTGTTTATAGGAATAAATTTCACATTGAAATTGGACATAAACAAGTATCAATCTTTAAAAAGTTATTGTTTCTTAAAAACACTCTATTTGTTTGATAACGGGAATTAATTTTAAATTAATAAATGAAAACTATATTCTTATAATTTTCTTAAATAGAAATCATTTTTGAATTCTTAATATCAATTATAGCTTAGGCTGAATTTTTGGTATTTTTATGAAAAACATCAATTTTGATGAATAGTGAAACAACTTAGTAGCAGTTAATAAACTGACTTTTTCATTTAAATAAAATTTTACCACTTTTGTGAATTTAATTTCTAAAATCCAACATACAAGGTTATTATGAGTATGTAAATTGTTGTTAAAAAAGATGAAAAGAATTTTTTGTGAATAGTATCTTTTAAATTTTATTAACCACGATTATAGGTAAATGGGGTAATTAATGGTAAAACGAATATTATTATAATTCAAAATAACTTTAATAATTGTCCTAACCTTATTGTATTAGTAATGGACGATCATGGGAATCATTGGGTCGATTTTGCGACCCCATGGAGCCACTTATGAATGATAATGACACTTTATTTTAATTAACTTAAAGTAAAGGAAAAAAAATTACCTAAACAAATATCCCTTTGTAATATAATTTTTACATGTTGTTATATAAGTTATATTTCGACTTAAAATATTAATTAGATTAAACAAAGTTTATCTTTATAAATCTTTTGAATCTATTGATTATATGAGACCCATTAGTCAAATCTGGGTACCAAAAGTTTTTCATGGTAACCTGTTTGGACCCAAGAAAATCTGGGTACCAAAATCATTTTCTGTTTAAAAATATTTTATAGGATACTTTCATGAAGAGTTCCTCTAAGAAAAATGGTACTTGGACAGTGGATGTTCAAGGAATATGATTGGATATTTGTCATGCTTCATGAGATTAATCAAGTTTGATGGAGGACATTTCACCATTGGTGATAATTCAAAAGGAAAAATTGTCAGCTTAGGCGAGACTGGTAACACTGCTTCAGTTTTAATTTCTAATGTTTTATTTGTTGATTGATTAAAAAACAAACTATTAATAATTTCTCAGTTGTGTGATGATGGTTTCAATGTTAAATTTGAAAATGACGCTTTCCATGTATTTGATTCTAAAAATGTTTTGATAATTACTACCTTAAGAAATGAAAATGTTTATATTGTAGATTTGAATTATTTATCCAAACAAAAGTTTACCCGTTTAAATGACTTTCAAAACGAGTCTTGGATATGGCACAAAATATTAGGACACTACAATGTTCACTCACTTAAGAAACTAGCTATGAAAATTATAGTTAGAGACTTACCTCAACTAAAATTCCCATCAAACAAAGATTGTACTCCCTGTCAAAAGGGAAAGCAACAACAAGTTTATTTTAAATTAAAGAAAGAAGATTCATCTTTTCAACCTCTCAAGTTGGTTCATGTGGACATGTTTGGACCTTCTAGAGTTTCTAGATTAAATGGGCAGCACTATGTCTATGTTCTAGTAGATGACTTTTCAAGATATACTTGGGTATACTTTCTTTATCACAAAAGTGAATCTTATTCTTATTTTATTAAATATTACATTTCTGTAGAAAACCATTGTGTACTAAAATTTAGACCTTGAGAAGTGACCATAGTAGTGAGTTTGAAAATCATGTGTTTAAATCTTACTACTCACAAAATGGCTATATTCACAAATTTTCTTCTACTAGGACACCACAATAGAATGGTGTCGTAGAAAGAAGGAATAGAACCCATCAAGAAATTGCAAGAACTATTCTTAATGGGTATGACCTACCTATTTAATTATGGGAAGAAGTTGTAAATACAGCTTGTTATATTATAAATAGAGTCTTGATTAAAAATCTTCTTAAAAAGAACCCTTATTAACTATGGAATAATAATAAGTCTAAAGTTAGTTACTTCAGAGTTTTTGGTTTCAAAGTCATTATTCTTTATACTAAGGATAATATTGAAATTTTTTATTCTAAATGTGATGAGGGAATCCATCTAGGGTACTCTATAACCAGTAAATCTTATAGGGTATTTAATAAAAGAACCAAATGTGTGGAAGTATCTGTCCACATCAAGTTTGATGAAACTGATCAACATGAACCTAAGTCTTCTTTTGAAAATCATGTAGAAGATCTATCTATTCTGGACATAAATGGTAAAAATGGTGAACATGCTATAAAACCAAGCAATTCTGGAAATTTTCCAGAACCTGAACCTGTTGAACCCGATCACATAGAGGAACATGAAATTTCTATTCCTACCTTTACTAGATCAACTGGGATTATAAAGAATTGTAATTTAGATGTTTTTGTTGTTATTCATGATATAGGGACACATAATAGAGCTTCTCTAAGAAACTAGGTTGAACATCAAGCCTTTCTTTCACAGTTAGAACCTAAAAATATCAATGATGCAATGAATGATGAATTTTTTCTTATGGCTATGCAAGAATAATTAAAACAATTTAAATGAAACAATTAATGGTAATTACTTGACAGACATAAGGACACGTTGACCATAGATACTAAATGGGGTTTTAGAAATAATTTTTATGAATCATGAAATATAGTTAGAAACAAAAAATTTCTAGTTACACAAGGGTATAATCAAGAGGAAGGAATAGATAATGAGGAATCCTTTTCACCTGTAGCTGGATTAAAAGATATTAGGATTCTACTTGCCTATGATGCTCATATGAATTTCAAGTTATATCAAATGGATGTTAAAAGTTCTTTTTTTAATGGTTTTATAATTAATGATTTTTTTGTTGACCAACCACCTGGATTTACTAATGCTCATTTTCCAAATCGAGTTCTTAAGCCCTCTAACGATTTATATGGTTTAAAACAAGCTCTATGTTCTTGGTATGATAGACTTAGTAGTTTTATTATTTAAAAAGATTTTTCTAAATTGACTGCTGATCCAACTCTCTTTATTAATAGAATTTCTAAAGGGGATTTAATAGTGAAAATCTATGTTGATGATATTAATTTTGGATCTTCTAAAAATGCTTTGTGTATTGATTTTTCAAATAGTATGTAAAATGAATTTGAAATTATTTTAATTGGAGAACTCAAATATTTTATTGGATTTCAATTTTTTCAACATGAAATGGTATTATTTTAAAACCAAATAAATATAAAAATTACCGTTTAAAACATTTTGGTTTAGATAGTATTAAGGAAAGTGATACACCTATGAGTACTATTTGTAAGTTGGATGCTAAAGAAACTAAAAAACCAGTGAGTAAAACTGACTACCGAGGTATGATTGGGAGTCTGCTTTATCTTACTTCTAGTCGACAAGATATTATGTTTTCTGTGTGTGTGTGGGCAGGATTTCATGTTAATGCAAAAGAGTTATACTTGCTTTTTGTTAAAATAATTTTCAAATATATTAAACATACTGCTAATATTGGATCATTTTTTCCAAAAGGATAATCATTCACCTTAATAATTTACTCAGATGCTGACTTTGCTGGTAACAAGTTAGACAGAAATAGAACTTCTAGAACATGCCATAATCTAGATATGTCCTTGGTATCATGATATAGTAAAAAAGTAGAATTATGTTCCATTTTCTATTACTGAAGGAGAGTATATTGTTGCCGGTAGTTGTTGTTCACAAATTCTGTGGATGAAACATACATTATTGGAATATGGATATCAGTTTGGACATGTTTCTAAAAACTATGATAACACTACTGTGATTAACATCTCTAAGAATCCCTTGTCTCACTCTAGGACCAATCATATTGATGTAAGGAACCTATTTTTGAGAGAGAATTACCAAAAGGGTGACATATTCACCAACCCTTTTTGTTCAGATAGGTTTAATTACATTAGAAATGAGTTAGGAATATTAGACTTTGTAGATCCCAAACCTCACCGTTAGCCTAAACCTCACCGTCAACCAAACAACACAGTTTTCCTAAACCTCACCATTAGCCAAACCTCACTGTTAGCCAAAACTCACCATTAGCCAAACCTCATTGTTAGCCTAAACCTCACCTTTATCCAAACCTCACCGTTAGCCAAACCTCATTGTTAGCCAAACCTCACCATTATCCAAACCTCACTGGTATAAACTTCACTGTTATACCTCACATATATGAACCTCACTGTTATACCTCACCGTTATGAAATTTACTGTAATACCTCACAGTTATCAACCTCACAGCTATACCTCACTGTGAGTCTACCTCACTGATAAAAATACCTCACTGTTAGGAATCCTCACCGGTATGTATTTCATTAGGTTACGCTGTTCTAAAATTCTGTATCATTTTCCGCCGAAATCTGTATCATTTATATTTTAATTATTATGTTTTATTTATTTATTTTATGATTCATAAATGTTAAAACATAAGTTTTGACCTCATCTCAATCCACCTCAGTCCCTTTACCTTCAATCCTTAGCACCCAAATCTTCGAACCCTGAGCCTCACGATTCGCAGAATGGGAAGAGTGAAGAGATCAACAGTCAGTGAAAAGGATGATGAGTTGAATTCCACTAGACTCAAAGGAGAGTCTAGTAGTGGAAGTGAAGTAAATCAACCAACAAATACACATCTCATTCAGAGAGAAATAGTAGTTGACAATGATCTATGCACAGAATGGTTGATGTTCTGTAAATCGTTAGTTCTAGAAGTGTTCGAGGACCAGAAATGGGTAGAGTGCTTCTCGAATAACAATGGTCCTTATTATCCGAAGTTGGTAAAAAAATTATATGAGTTTGTTCATTTTGAGAAATCTGAAGTTGAGAACATGATAGTATCAGTAGTGAATGTGAGGACAATATATTTTTCCTCTGTTGAGTGGGATGAATGCCTGAAAGTTCCACATGAAGGAGAGTTTGTGTATTTCTCCAAATAAATACCTCCTACCAGTGACATATTTGAATATGAAGCTGGTTTGGAAGAATTAACAGGAGATGGTACACCAAGAATGTTTGTTTCTACAGAAATGTAGGGAGATAATCGCTTACTATTCATGTTTATCAAACATGTACTAAGTCCATAAAGACAAGACTTTGAAAATATGAAATACCAAGATATTTATTTGTTTCATCTATTAAGACATGGTGTAAAGGTGAATCTTTGTAGACTTTTAATGATTCAAATTGAAGATATGACCAGGCCAAAGACAAAAAATAATCCTCTATTCTTTGCAAAGATGATCTCTGTGATGATCAAGGTAAGATGTGTGGCTATGTCTCAGGATGAGATAGTGGTTATTAAATACAAATTTTGTATTACCAAAACTATCTGTAAATACATGAAGATCAATTTCAATCCGTGGAGAAGAGAATGGGTCAGTGATGATGAGAAGCTGTATGATAAGTTTAATACTGTTGATCATCCTTCTAGGCCTAAGGATGTGAGGGATCTAGGTATATGACATGATGAATAGGAACCTCAGTATAGTGATGATACTATTGAAAAATATACCTCTATAGTTGATGGAAGGGATCTGGACTTGCGTCCAAGTTTTGTTTCTGATGTTGTATAATCTAGAAGTGGAACAGTGTTGGGAATAAGCAATGAAGAAGACCATATTGATAAGGAAGACCAATTTTCTCCAGATAATGAATAAGAAGTCCATGAAACTAGAGAACATGATTCTAATAGATCATATGAGAACACCTTGAGTTTGATTCCATTGATTGGAAGTACTGTTGTGCCTATAGAGGTTGTTCTTGATGAAGTAGATAGTCCTGAACCTATTCTTGATGAGCCTCCTGTTGTTGGAAAATTGTAGATGGTTGTGGAAGATTCTTCTGAGGAACTCCTACATGCCGATGGTGCTATTTCTGTACAAACACAGGAGAATTCACAGATTAAGGGGGAGAAACTTATCATCCTTGGCACTGCTTCACTAGCTCAAGAGATTGAAGACTGGGCAAAAGACCCGGGTTTTATAGTTTGTGGGTTGCATTATCCTGATTCTGAAGATGAGATACCCATCAATAGACAAGAGATTAACTATAATATATTTTCTGTTTTTTTACCTGAGGATGTGGTAAGAAAAGCTAGTCTACACCAGTTGAAGTCTGATCTTAAGACCTCATTTGTGGAAGAGATAAAAATAATTGAAAAATCATTAATATCATCCATTCGATCTGTTATGAATGAAACTGTGTCAAGTCTTGTGATAGAAAGGGCACATGTAGTTGTGCATGAAAATCCAGTTACTAAGGCTGATCTTGAGTCTTTAAAGGATGAATTGAAGGAGACATAGAGTGAATCTGTTTTAGATTTAAAGAATTACTTTGTTTAAGAGATGAGGAATATGAGAAAATCTTTAGAACTCTCTCTTGGGTGTATGGTGTCAAGCTCTGTGACAGAGATAATGAATGAGATAAGAGTATGTAATTCTTATATTGAGAGCTGGACATGATCTGTTTTTGCCTTGAAGCAGTCTGTTACTTCTCTAAATTCCATGAGTAGTTCTCAAGCTCAAATTAATGCTAATATCAATTACATTATGGTGTATTAATGAAATTTGTGGATTTCTTTGAAGCTTTTAAGAATTTTTTCAAAGATCATGTGAGAACATAGGATTTGGTTGTCCAGAAGCTGATATGAAACTTGAACAAATCTTTCAAGGAGACTGTAGCATTCATTGTTAAACCTCTTGCTTCATCCAGTGCTTCAGTAAATATTAAGAAAATTAGATTTGTGCTAAAATAGAGGCTTGGTCAGGCTAGTACCAGTAGCTCAGTTTATTCTCAGGTACTATCTATATCATGAGATAAAAGAAAGTTTATTCAAGAGTATATGAAAGATGCTACTACTTCACAGAAAGAAATCAATGATAATATTGATCTATACTTTCATAAAGTTTATACCAAGCATCATCTCAACAACCATTTCATGCTTCTTTTAGAAAACATGAATCTACCACAAGTCACTCAAGCTTTCAGAGAACAAGTGAGAAAGCTCAGGGAGTTGAATCTTTCACTTGACAAGTTTATGGAGAACAAGAATGACTTTATCTCTGCTATGGAGAGTGGAGGAGGAATCATTATGAACTTTAGGAATATATTTCTACAATTTTTACATGTAGAAAATACTCTTATCATTGCACCTCCATCACTGCCTGCCTCTGCTCAGTCTGTCTCTATTCATCAGATGACACCAGCTCAAGCTATTAGATGCTTGACACCATTGATTACTCCAAGGAGTACCCACTACAGACCAGTGACAGTCTCTGATGCTCAACCTCTAGTGGTGTATTTTGGAGTTCCCAAGCCTTAGTCTACCTCTGAACCCAAAGCCAAATCAAAAGTGGACATTTAGGAGGTGGATCGAATAGTAGCTAGGACATTTGCTAGGAATCACTTGTATTTATTTTGTGTCTCAATGTATCTTTTTTTCCCACGGAATATATATGATCTTACATTATTTTACCTTCTGTTACTTAACTCATTCTTTATTTACTACTTATTATTAATCAAAAAGGGGGATAAATATCAGAAATATGAGAAATATGAGCATAATGTAGCATACTTTATATAATACTTTATATAAGGGGGAGAAATATGGAATTTGGGGGAGAAATATGGAATATGAGCATAATATATTCTACCTCTGATACAGTTGTTTCATAACGCTAGTACATCAATTTTATCATTTTACCACTGATACATTTCCATGTAATACTCAATTCTCTGATACATTTGAAAATGTCACGAGACCCAATATATTTCATACATACACATTACTGCTTATTTTAGAATTATAATATCTTAATTTCTGATTATCAAAAAGAGGAGATTGTTGACCTCACCTATTTTGATAATCCCAATTATGCTTTAATATGTTTTTATAAACACAATTATGTTTTAATATGTGTTTATAATCAAAAATATATGTTAAAATATGTTGACAAAATATCAAAATAATCATTGGACTAGGTCAATCAATGTTTATTTATGTTTATACATGCTCTGAAATAATAATAACTCAATATGGATATGTTCTCCACAGAACAGATTAGTATACGAGTCACTAATATAGACCTACCGATAGAGTAAGTCCACTGGTATGCATAATTCCACCGGTATGCACTATAGGTACTGATAGAGAGAAATAGACAGTTACCGATATGAAGTCCACCATTACAAACAGCTAGTGATACAAAGCTCTCAGGTACACATCTACCGATAAGGCTAAGTACACCGGTACAGAAGTCTACAAATATGGATAAGTTCACCGGTATAAAAATAGTTACCGTTACACCTGAGCTACCAAAATAAAAATTCCACCATCATGAAAAGTCGACTGATACAGAATAGCCACTATTATTATGAAGTACACCATTATAAGCTCACTGGTATGTGACACTGATACATACGTTCTCCGATACAGAAAGGTCACCGATATGCATAACAGCTACTGATAGAAAGAGATGCTGATACATAGAGCTACTATTATAAAGAGTAACAACAACTTAAAAGACAATATAATGATTCCTACGAGCTATGTTATAAAGTATAACAGCTACCGATACAAAAGAGCTACAGATACAAGCTCAATGACACTAAGAGCTACCGATACAAGCTCACTGATACTATGATCTACCGATGGAAATCAGAGACAGAATCTCTCAACTCTCTTTTTATTTGTTTATTTAGAAACGTTCATATTTGATGTTTTTAATGCACCTTATATTAATTAATGATATTGGTTGGAATTTAAGGAACCGTACATCATACCTATAAAAAGGCTATCATTCCTATTTCAGGATCTAAATCTATATAAGGGAACCTTGAACTACAATAGACAATTGGTGATGGTCGGTTAGTCCTTCCATGCATATATGAGACAATATTCTGAAGTTACTCAAGAACATACATGCATAGAATAAAAAGGAAGAATACATACTGAATAAATAGAACCTGAACATTCAAGAAGAAAAGATCTTCAATGATTTCATCTTCATTCAATCTGATCAGGCTGATCAACATGGACCTGGAACTCAAATACACAAAATGATACTATGTTTTTCTTGACAAAGACCAGAGAAGGACTCAAAGCTGCATCTGCATCAATCCAAAGAGTCGAGAGCTTCACTCAAAACACAGAGAGCATTCTAAACTCATCTCTATCTTTTTAGCTCTATTGTGTTTCATTTATTTACATTTTGAGCTGTGTGTGTACTCTATATTTTTATACACAAACTGTCTCCTGTGCTGAACTGAAGGATATCTAATATCCTCACTCAATCTTTGTAAATATTTATTATTCTGACTGTGGATAGTGGTAGCGGTCAAGTGTGACCTGAATATCCTATGTCCTATTGTTTTGTTTTTTCCATGAAAAACTATGTTAGAGGTCATAGGACCTGGACAGTCTTTGTACAGTTGTTAACCCCGATCCAGGGTGTGGATCAAAGTTTATATAAACTGTTTGAGAGGAATAAGTCTCAGCTTGAGACTGAACCTCTCCATTAAAACTATGATGCTTCTTTATTTTGTTTTAAATTATATTTAATTTTCCACTCCTAAGTACTTTAAATATAAATCTATTATAAAGAAACTCTTATATTTAAACTGCAAAGTGTTTATAACTTTTGTCAGCCAGTAAGTTACTTTCAAAATTTAATTAATATTCAGATTGAGTGAACTGAGAAATAATCAATCTCATGAGAAACTAATTAAAAACTCACAATCTTTATAAATTAACTACAGTTCAATTTTTTATTTAATTTGGGGGATTTTAATCATAAATCCTTTTAACCGAAATTTTAATTGGAACCTATTTCACCCCCCTCTTGAGTGTCCACTCTGACCAATATATAAATTTGGTTATCTTTCTTTGATGGGTTTTATGAATCAAATATTACAAAATCAGTAATGTAATTATGTCTCAATATTCCTTCTTTGAGATACATTCAATGTTACGCTCTACAATTTTTTAGAAGGTGTATATAAAACCCATTGACAAGTTATATCATGAATCTAATTCTTGTCATGATTTTTTATGGCTCTTTAAATATTATTCTATTGATATGATTATGGTCCAATGTTACTAATTGGGTAATTATTTATTACTACATTCCCATTATTTATCGCGATTTATTATGATTACACATCTATTAATGAAATATTTTGATCCATAACTCTAGGGATGTAATGAAATTTTTTATCCAACGGTTATCACTGATATCACCATATATTGATACCATTTTTTTGATCTTTGGAATTTATGAAAATTAATAATGTGTTTTTATGAAAATTTGACATTATTTCTACCATTAGTTGGAATTTGTTATTTAAAAAACCACATTTTCAAAAAAGTCTCCAAAATTTTTGTACAGTGATATGGAAATGAAAATTTTCCCATACTTTAAATTTTATATAAAAATATGTTTTAATAAGTTTCTCCTTGTATTTTTTCAATCAAGGCACATTTCTAAAAATTTTACAGTGAAAAAATAATGTTCGGAATCTAAGGATTTACCAATCTCCATAACCATCATTTCCTTTATGCATCAATTAAAACATCACAAGGTTATTTTTAATGAAATTTTCATTCCTAATATTCTTACAATACAATTTTAATGCAATTTTATAATAGTTTTCATCAAAAATGTATAAACTTTACAAATTGGTTTAAATGATTTTTAAATTGTCATATATTAGTTTTCAAGGTTATTTTCGAAGAGGAATATTTCCAAAAAAATATAAATGATTTTAAAAAAAAATTTATGAGGAAAAATTTATTTCCACATTAAATGTTTTGAATGAAATTTAAAATATTGGGGTATATGTTTTGAAGTAATTTTCCAAGAAAAATGATTCTGGAAATTAATTTAAAAAATTGATTTTCAATTAAAATTTCTTTTCCATATGAAATGCTTCATGTGATATTTCAAAATACATCTTCATCTTTATTGACATAAATTGATATAGATTATTAATTACTACTGATATGATCGATAGAAACCATTATTATTCTATCTTTGAATGGTTTATAATAAGAAGACTTGCTGAATTTTAAACCCATTTCCCCTTCACGTGTTATACCATGATTAAATGATTATGAATCTGGTTTCCTTTAATGGGTTAATATATACTGAAATGATTATTAAACATATATTTTTTATAATAAAGGATGTTATTAAATATTTTTAATACCCAATTTCTCACATGGGTTATTATATAATGTTTATGAAACTTGTTTCTCTTATATAGTGTATACCATGATAAAATGATTATGACACTCGCTTCCTTTCAAGGGATATTCTAGGATAAAATGATTAGGAAACATATATATTATTCAAATGTTTGGATATGTTTAATGTTTTTAATACAATTTTTTTCATGTGTTAGGATGTGTTGTATATGAAACCCCAAACTTTTTATGTGTTATGATATGATGAATGTTCTTTTATCTTATGGAACATGAATGTATGATTTAATTATGTGATATGTGGGACCTATATATTACTCCAATTCAGTAGGTAACAATAATAGTTTTATAATAATAATGGGTACACATGTGTGCATGACAATCCAGAAATAAGAAGGTATACCAGAGGGTATCCCAATACCAAAAGAAGAGGGTACACAATGGGGAATCCCATGCCTGAAATAAGGGTGTAAATGAGAGGGGATCTCAACAACAAAACAATAGGGTGCACTATAGGGAATAAGAATCCTGAAATGTAAGGGTACATGAGTGGTCATCCTAGGAGTGATACAAGAATGTTAATGAGGGGAGTACTTACCATGAAATAAGTGTGTACATGGGATGGTATCCAAAGTCTGAAACCATAGGGTACACATGAGGGAATCCCAAGACTAAAGTATGTGAATGTTTTATTATCCCAAGCATGACATGTAACGAAGGTATTCATAGGTATAATTTAAATATGACTTTCTATTGTTATGTATATTCCACCAATTCATGTATAATTCCTCTTTTTATTTTATCATGGATTATTCTCATGATTATTTTATAATTGATGTATTATGAATAGAAAAAATTTTCGCAGTGACTCTTGATTATTATCATTAATATATATGGTAATATCTTAAATTTTATGATAATTTTATAATACCATATGGTCATTTTCTACTTACACATCTCTTTTGGTTACCCTTACTGAGAATATGATATTACCCTTTTCATATTCTCCCCTCCCAACGTTATAAAGAAAGGTTTTAATTCGGAGTACTCAAAGGGTAATATATGTAAGGGAGATGTTGAAGATATTTCTCCAAGATAGAAGATTAGGTTAACAAGATTCAAAATACACTAAAATGTTATAGTCCTTAGGCATTTGTTTTTTTTTTAATATTTTAAATATTCCTCTAAAATGATTTAATATCCCTGTGTGTTAATAATGGGTCTCTAAAGACGGTGTGAATGGAATGGGTTAGTAAATATTTGTAAACCATATTTTGAAAACCTTAATTAAATCACTAGGGATATTTATAAGGATATTTATAGGGATGTATGTAAGGATAATCGTACGTTTTCATAAATTTATAATAAGGTTTCATAATTAAGACATTATATAAGTGATTTTCACTATTATATAGTATACCTCTATTATAAGTGTTAATCAAACTATGGTTTAGGGTTTTAGAGAATGACATGAACCGAAGGGCACTAGGATAACATTGCCTATGATAGACAATTTAATAATGACAAGTCAAATGCAATGATCACTAGAGTGGAAGATGTTGGGATCATACCTTATCGTTATTCACAGAAAATTATTAGTAATGTGTGTTATACACAAATATGGTACTCCATAGAGAATAGAATGAATGATTTTGATGAGAGATTAGGTAATATTGTCTATCAACAACTGATTATTTAGTTTCCTTTATGTCAAGAGTGTGGAAAGACGCACCTAACTAAATGTATTTGAGGAACACGTAATGTTTTCACTATTGAAGAGAATGACACAAAAAAAGTAACTAAAAATAGAAAATATAGAGTTTGGTTAATGAAATGGATGAGAATAATGGTCGTCTCGTGACATCATCAACAACTAAATGATTAATGTCTATAATGAATTGTCATTATGAAAATCTATATACCAGGTGGAAATCACATGAATAGAAATAGCATGGGGGTACGAGTAATGGTTATATTTCTGATTGTGATATGACTATAAGTGAAATGTGAAAGGAATGAGGTATTATGTATTTAGATGATGTAACCTAGTTTATGGATTATGGAGGAATTGGAAAAATAAAATCTTTTATGTATTTTTATTCATAAATTATGTTGTATAAATTTTGAAATATTTTAGGATTATTTAGTTTATGTTTTTTTTCTGCAAGGACACACAAAATATTATAAATGGTTCAGCTATACTAGAAAATGTGATTTAATGGAATGGGGGTATCTTGATAAGGGAATATAACTGTTAATATGTTCTAGATGTTGATATAATGATTTTATGATTATGATATGTATGATAAGAATAATTAAATTATATTGTACTAATCACCTCCATCCAAATCAAGTATTTCTATTAAAATTAGTTTTTTCTATGGTGGATGGAGTTCACTACAATTTTGGATTTAATAAATGTATGAATATACATTGTAATAAAGAAATATTCATGTTTTAAAAAGGATCTATTGTAATAACCATTTTTCATGATAATATATGATAAAGGAATTCACATGTTTGGAATCTTAAAAACAAGAGTTACATTATGATATATGAAGCAACAACTAATTTTGATAAATTTTGTGTCCTTATCTATAATGATTTAGATTTTAATCTTTAGAAAGGATTTACAATATTAACCATTTATGGAATTTTTAGTTAAATATCATATATGGTTTTAGAGATTAAACTATTCTTTCATCACATGAGGATCTATGAATATTAGATAAGGTGGTCTAACCATTTTTCTATAATGTCAATGAAAGATAGATGTAATTACATACCATTATACTTATAGATCTCATGAGATTATAATGATTCCAAAATTTCACATTTATCCTAATTTTTAGGATTAATTGATGAAGTAGAAAATGATCAATGAAAAAAAAACTGTGTGGTGGTCCTAAAATCATATAATAATATATTTTCTTGAAAATTTCATAACATTTTAAAAACATTCTTGAAATTAAATTGTTTCATGTTATGATGATTTTTATGATATTGATGACCCTCTTATAACCTATTTGGGTTATAGATTCATCTTCATCAACTTCATCCTAATCATGTTTTCTATCACTCCACATCAGGGCAAAATAGATTGATTTCCATTTGACGTCCCCATTTTCGGTTTCCAACTATGTTCTCCATTGTGGGAACCAAGTTATGTGTTACTTTGTATAATAGTTATGATTTAAACATTTATTACTTAAATGATGTTTTACTAGTCATTTTTATCATGTGTGTTTGTATTAAAAGAATTTCAAGTATCTAACATTTGATAACCTAGAAGAATTTCAGGGGAGAAAATTAATTTTATGTGGGGTAGAATGTAACACTCTGAGATTTGGTGAAATATTTTTTATGAGTTAATTTAATATTTTTAATATTAAAGATTTGACAAAGCATTTAATATTCAATATGGTATATGAATGCACTGAGTTTGGTTTGTATTACACACAACAAGAAGTTAATCTTGTGTTACAAACACCACTTTGAATATATTTCATAAAATAAATAACTTTTATTAAATTTTAGTGAACAGAACACTATATTTATATTAAGATAATCACAATTTTGGCTTTCTTCGATTTCTTGTGTTACACAATAGTCTATATCTTACCGAACTACAACATAATATTAATATATTTATTTAAATAACATTATCATTATTACGGAGTCATTGAACTAGAAGTTATGAATAAGATTAACTAATGTGATAAAATATAATATACACTTGTATATTAAATTATTTATTTTATTATCAATTAGTTATTCATGAACTTAATAACCATTTGAAGATATAGAAATTCATTTTTGATGAAAAATATTTCCCTATAAATAAACACCATTTTTTCTAAATATATTAATAAAACCTGTTTTGATGAATTTTTTAATAATATATATATATATATTATATTTAATCAATTTTTTTACACTTATATTGTGTATTTGAGAGACATAATAGAAGAATAAATTGAATTATAAGAATTAAAAGATGTATTTTCTAAATGCGATGTTTAATGCCTTTTAATAGAGAACCTATTTTTAATATATCTTATTAAAATGTTATAAATTTTTATTCAAAATTTAAATATAAATTTTGAATAGGGATATAAAAAATTTACTTTTAGTTAATTCTTGGAATTATTCATAGAGGTTTCATATTTTCATTAATAGTGAAAAACATAGAATATTAATTGAAAATAGATTTTCATCGTATAAATTTATATATTTACATTATATTTTGAAAGGGATTTAAAGTATTAATAGATCAATTATACTTCAATTAATAAAATTCATGTCATTTTAACCAATTTAACATTGGAATTTGATATAAAAACTTTTCAATCTTTTGGAACTTTTCACCATAAAAACCCATTATCTAATCTAATTTGAAAGATTAATTTTAAATTAAATTCCACCTAATTTATTATTATAATTGAAAAAAATAATTTCCATAATTGTAATAGGAATAATTTATAATATATAATAAGTTAAAATTACTTTCTGATGAAAAATATTAGTAAATGTAATTAAAATTAATTACATTGATTAAGGTATATATGAGTTTACTGAATGGTTAATAGTTAATAATAGGAGTCCAAATGAACTAGAAAATTATAAAAATATATTTTATGGACATATTTAAACCATATAATAAATTGTGTCCTAAAGTTTCCTATTTTTCTGGAACATGATGTAATGGTGACATCTCAATAGTGATTACCAATTAATAATTACTAGAATATCACTCCTCCAATATGAAAGGGACCTCAATCCCCTATCTTTTTAAAACCCATAATGACCATTGGATCAAATAAACCTATCAAAATATCTTAAAAATACTTACATTAATCTTAGACTCCTCACCTAGTGAATAAATCCATCCAAGCATGCCCTTTGGTGGAAACCCAATATATTTACCAAAAGAATAGATAACATCCTTCCACAAGCTCATTGGTTTTATTTTCATTATCCACCCTAACACTAATTTTTAAATTATAATATGATATGATCGATATCATAAATATTAAATGATTTTGAATTTTAATGATTTTACCAACACTCAGAAACAATTCCATAAAATGGGATACAGGATCATCATTCGGGTGTGTGGAGGACTACACCCTCTCAAGCAAATATCATTCGTCCCTTCATGAATTCCTTACTGGGATGGAAATAATGAAGTATATTTTGTTATAAAATGATATATTTAAAATTATGAGGTACTATTCCTATATAAAAATTAAAAAACACATTCCAACATTTTTTCCATTTTATGGGAATACGATAACTTTGTTTGTTGACCTGTAGATTGTCACATCCTCAAAGTGATGTGATTCATTCACACATTACATGGAATTCATTGAGGTTGGTTTTTGAAAAATTATATGATAATTTTGAAATTATAATTCAACTGTAATGATATATATATATATGTGATATAATTTAATTCTTTCAATACGATAGTAAAATAGAAGCCTCATCATTCATATGTATGGCCTACTATATCCATGAATGATGCTTTCCATTTCATATTTATATCTTTTATAGAGTATTATATACTGAATATATATTATATTTAAATCATATTTTACATTATTTATATAAATAAATCATGATCTATGTAAAATGATCAATACTAAAAAGTCAACACATATATGAATAATAATGCAGTTATTACCTAAAACATACCAATATCATGGAATCATTAAAAAAGGCTTATAAAAATCAATATAATATCAAATATGGTATGATATATAATAATATAGTTATGTGGTCAATTAATAACAAACTTATATACATTATAAATTACTTTGAATGGATATGAATAAATTTAGAACTTAAGGTAAGGGTTTTCTCATCTCATTTTTATATTTGGGAGACATACTCTTTATTCATCACTCATTATATTTTTTTGGTGTATATAATTACCATAGTTTTGTTATATTATTATTAATATATATATATATATATATTATTTACATATTAATTTGATGACATTTATTTTATGGGGTTTACGGTTTAAAATATACCATATCAGTAATGTAATTTGGTCACAATTTTCCATATTTCAGATACATGCCACATTAAGCACCGATATTTTTATACAGAATTTGTATAGTAAAATTTGACATGTTATATTATTAATATCATTATTTTCATGATATTTTAAGATTCATTTAATTTTATACCTTCTATATTATTAGGATTCCATGTTACCATTGTAGGACTCGACTATTGTTACAATCTCGTCATTTATCGAGATAGTATATGATTATTCTTATAGTAATAAAATATTATGATACATATATCGATAAATATAATTAATTTCCTTATACTATGGTGATCAATGATATATCTATGTTTTGTTACACTTTTTTCACTCTTTGAGACTTAACATAATTATAATTGTTTTATAAAAACCCAACATTATTTCATTCTTCTG
This sequence comes from Viscum album, assembly GCA_963277665.1. Classification (NCBI taxonomy): domain Eukaryota; kingdom Viridiplantae; phylum Streptophyta; class Magnoliopsida; order Santalales; family Viscaceae; genus Viscum; species Viscum album. The sequence continues at coordinate 1,883,537,066 of OY728161.1, forward strand.
TCGAAGATTTGTTTTACTCACAAAACCATGATTTCCAAAAATTGGTTCAAATATTATGTAATATAATATGTTAAAAAATTTCCATGTTTTAAATTTTTTATAGGAAATGTTTTCAAATTAATCTCCTTTTCATTTTCTAATGAATTCATGTTTCTAGACCATTTATGGTGGAAAAAAATAATGTTCGACCTGTACAACTTTAACCACCATCATTAACATCATGTCCTTGATTCTTCAATTGAAATTGTAAAATGTAATATTTTAAAAACTATTTTTCCTAATATTATAGAATTTTTTCTTTTAATTTTGTTCTTATAGAAAATGGGTTTTAGAAATGTTCAAAGTGTAAAAAGATTTTTAAAGGATTTTGAAAGATACCTTTATAAATAATCATGGATATTATCAAAGATAATGCTTTTAAAAATGTTTTCTAATTTGAAAATATATTCTAATTCTACAAGGATATTTTCTCAAGAAATGTTTTAAATTATTTTAAAATGATTAATTTAAATGTTCTGAAGCGGGTTTTCATGGAAATTGATTTAGAAACTGAATTATGTTATGAAAAGGGATTTTTAATGAAATGTTATGTTCAATATAAAATGATTCATTCAAATTTTAAAATTCATTCCCCATATATGTTGACATACATTGACCGAATTGTTACTTTTTATTGCAAAAAATATAGGGAAATTTACAGAAACACCTCATAGAGGTCTGAAATGATGAAAACCAAGTTCATCACCAATGAGAAAATATTTATAGTCCTACGGTAGGGATCCAATGGTATAATTTTTTATTTCAAGGTAATATTAACCAAGAATATCATTCTTATTCTATATTAGAATGGATTGATGTATGTTGAAATGTTTTTTATGAATTCCTTTTCTCTTCCATAGGATACTACATGATAAAATTATTATGAAAGATGATTCCAACCCCATGTTATTCTATGATGAAATTGTTATGGAACCTAACTATTTATAAAAATGTTGGATATGATTTTATGTTTATAATACCTATTTCATTTCAGGGGTTATGATATGATGTTTATAAAACCCATTTCTATTTCATGGGATATACCATAATAAAACAATTATGTATTCCACTTCCTTTGACATGTAATTATATGAAATGATTATGAAACATATATATTTAACAAATGTGAGGATATTATGATGTTTTTATAATACCAATTTCATTTCACAGGTTATTATATTAATTTTATGAAACCCATCATATTTTATGTGTAATGATTTGATTAATGTTTTGTTATGTTTTGGAACAAGTTTAGATAGTTTCATTATACAATGGATGGGACCTATATATCCCTCTATTACATTTTCTAATGATAAATTTATTATGATATAAATGGGTATATGTGAGGGAATATAAATCCCTAAATAATACCATCCATATGAAGGAATAAAAATCCTGAAATATGAAGGTACACGTGAGGGAACACCAAGACCAAAATAAGAGGGTACAAGGTAGGGAATCCCAATCTTGAAACAAGTTGGTTCATGAGAGGGAATCTGAAGATCCAAAAAAGATGATACAAGGGTTAGAATCTCAATACCTATACAAAGGGTACACAAGAGGGCATATAAATCCTGAAACAAGAGGCTACAAGGGAGGTCATCCCAAGCCCTAAATAAAATTTAACATGTATGGGATTCCCAATACATAAAAAGGGGGTACACATGATATAATTAGAAACCCAATGTAGGTACATATGTTTTCAGACCAATCCTAACATGTCATCAAGATCACGATAGGTATCCTTTGTGTATGAATTTATAAGATTATTCGTATACCACCATTCACTTTCTTATTCCTTTATAATGATCTAATGGAATATTTTCTTATTTTAGAAAGATTAACGTCTTATAAACATTCCATATTTATCCCATGACACTTGATAATGATATTTAATATGAACAGTACAATATTATAATGTTAGGATCATGTTATCATACCATTATGCTCATTTTCTAAAATCATATCTCCCATTTTTCTAATACAAACCATTTAATTTCACCCCTTTATTATGTTTCCATTCCGCAGGATATGAAGAATGGTTTTTGGTAGGAGTAATATAAGGAGATGACCTTTAAGGGAGATATTGAGGATCTTTCAATATGTTAGAAGTCTATGTTTCTATATTCCCAAATATGATAAAATGCTATAGTCTTTAGAAATGTATTTTGTAATGTTCTAAATATTCATATAAAATTATTTAATATCAATTTATGTCAATCATGGGACTCTATAGTATTTGGAACGAATAATAATAATCATCATTAATATTTTAATGTGGAATCAAGTTTTCATACAGACTCACAGTCATTCCATTACAGAAAACTGACTTCCCATTTTATTTATTACACCCATAGAATAAATTTTTGGATAATAAATTTAGGTTTCATTAGATCCACCAATCCTAACCTCATATTAATATCTTATCTAATCTGTTTCATCATAATCAATCATGTTACACTCAGAATATTCCTAACCTGAAAATCTGGTAAGTGAATTATTTTATTGAACCCACGATCTGTGATCATCTTATATTTGTGTGAGAATATATTATTAGGGAACAAATAACATACCCCCTACATATTAATTAAATTTTTTGGATTTATATGTGATATTATCATAATGAATTAGAATGTATAGAAATTTAAAGAAATTATAAATATTGGTACTCTAGGTTAGAAAAGACACATAAAATAAACTATATAAACTAAAAAATATTAGATACTTTTTAAATGTAAATAAATAATAAACATGGGTCCTTGGGGTAAAACAAAACACATAGAATAAAATCTTTCTTTCCCGGCCAGTGTTTAGTGTCTCTGAGAATTTCACATGACTGTGCCAACAAATACCAGGTTCAACGATTGTATTTGTATATGACATAAATAGTATATCCTTGGAAATATTAGTGGAATATAAATAGAATAAAAAATAAAATAATTCTAAGGTGGTGATCCCTATCAATCATTGATCAAGAGGTTCATGTAAATTGTTACTAGAGAGTCCCAGGGAATCTTTAGATCCAAGAATAACACGGATCCCTACAATATAATAAAATAATATCAATCATCAATGGGTGTCCTCACTATTTCAATTGAGGTGTTCATTTCTAATAAATATTTATCAAACTACATGGTAATATAAACAAGGCGATCCCCAATGATCTGATAATCATTAGACATGACCATCAATCTCTAGTAAGTATTCCAATGAAATTACATAATCAACTTGTACTATCATCAATTCCTAGGATTTAACCCTAGGTATTCTAACAGTCTACAAGAATCATCATTGTTATTTATGAGGTAATCCAAGGTGATCCCACATACATGAGGCACCATTTTCATTTACTAGGTAAATAACATGGGAAATCCAAAAGTATAAGGACGAAATAGATTCATAGGCGGTGAACCTAAGATATATAGAATTAGAAATACAAAAAATTAACTACTCATTGGGGGGATAGTTGGAAATCAATATCAATTAGAATAAGTTTATTAATAAGAGGATGGCCCAAGGAAATACATTAGTGGCGAAAAAAATATAAAATAATAGAACATATTCATTGAATTAAGATATTATCTATCACATCTTTGACAAGGGTTTTAAGGTGGTTCACTTAGTCACCTATACCTATTTTCTGTAGATAATCTCACTGGGGGAATCGGGTCATTTGAAAAACCCCTTTGTCTCATAGGTCAAAATGTATCCAAAGAACAACTCATGAGTCCCTCTAGACGGTTATTATTAATTGGTTCTAAAATCATCACTTAGAGGGAACCAAATTCAGAAATAATTTCATAGTCATCCCAATTACTTATGGGAAAACATGGTAAATCTATATAGTTCGATCTCTATGGAGGTGTTATCATGCCAATATCAATTCAAGGGTTATCTAAAAATAGTGCTCCTATACTAAACATGACCAAATCGTACCCATGACACACCTACTCGAGTTATCACATATCATGGGGGTGTAACCCTCACAACATTACTTATCTTACTAGGTAATGAATTTAGTGCATCAAATCCTTAAATATGTTTTTTGGGTTCCAATTACTACCAATTCATCACTCACCCAAAATCATGGTGTCTAATGATGCCTATCCATGTTCAATTTGTTCATTAAAGTTATTTTATGATAACCCATTGAGTTTTTGAGTCTCAAGGAATATATTTAATAATCAATGAATTGACCATTCAAAATAATAATTTTATTTTTGTCTCTATGATCAGTCATGGACTTAGCCATTTTTTAATTCCATAGATAGGAATTCAATTTTCAATTAAAAATATCAAAATTATTTAAATATGTCAATTTCCCTTGCTATAGTGAGCATAAGTTTCATTCCATTTAAATAATGAATAATAACATAAGATAAATATATAAGGACCACATCCCAAAAGTTAGAGTCATTCCCCATTAATGGAATCACAGAAACTGTCTCTAAGCCTCATCTATTTTCAATCTAGGTACATATCAACATTCTTAGAACCTATATCAACTCACACCATCCAATAATTTATTTTAATAAATTTATAATTAATTATAAATAATATTAATAATTGTATAAACATAAATAATAATTTAATTATGTTTTTATAAAATTATAAAATCTCACCATACATAATTTTCACCGCAAAACCTCAAGAAAATGGTTTTCCTCCACATGTAAAAAAGGACTAGAAACTAATTCACATAAAGAAACCATTTCAATTTCTAAATTAGTATCTAATGAAATTAGATCTCTCCTGAATCCGATAAAATAATAAAATTATTAAATAAGTATAAGATAATAATCTACAAAAACATGTATAAATCATCATGAGATTTCACAAGACCATTTCATATAAAATACATGTAAAACTATGATGATTTCACCTTATTCCATTGTAATTGTCACCGAGTATCAAGAAGAAACTAGAAAAAAAAATTGGTATACAAAGGAAAAAATGAATGGATAAAATATAGAATAACATAGATTTAATTGCCTAATTAATGAACAAAAAATCCACCCCTCTTATAGGGGAATATAATGTTGTTATCATGGTTGGGGATACTGATGAATGTGGATCTCCCTATCACACACCTCCCTCCTTAATAATGAGAAACCCCCATGAAATTAAGTAGTTTCTATAACTAAAAATTCCACCCGAAAAACCATTCCCATTCTGAACCAATGGTTCAAAAAATGAAATATATGAGTTATAGTGGTATCCACATCGTCCAATTCTCATTATACATGTGATCTATTGATTAATATATGTTTCCCCATCTGAGGGTACATAACCCCTTACAAAAGAATCATCTAAATTGAATTAATTCCCAATATATGTCAGGATTTCCATACAAATGGATTAGTACCTTTTGAGACATCATTAATCACATGAATTTATCAATATTTCCATGACATTCCTATAGAAAAATAATTTTTGTATCCCAACCGTAAACCCAACCTAATGACCACTTGAGAATTCATACCAACCAATGGTTATCAAATGAAATACCATAACATTTTCCAAATATGTACAACCATTAATAATTAAAATAATTATATCAAATAAAAAAATTAACAATTAATAAATCAAAAATAAAAATTACTTAAGGAATTGAAATTCTAAAAAAATAATGTCTTCTTAAAATAAATTTAATTGTAAATCTCATAGAAATATAGTAACCTAATCATGGGAAAGTGATATGTACCATTGGTCATCCATTAATAAATTTTGTGTCATTGTAGTAACATCATTCTAGTTAGACTCTATAACCCATTATAATATCCAAAGGAAAACATTTTCTCAATCCATCCAAGAAGTGAAAAGCATATATTGGCATTGATCCCCTTCAAAGTGAAACATATACAATATGGGTTTCATATATTTAGATCGTATACATAGCCTTCTAGTATTCTCAGGACCAATCAATAAAGGATGTGAGCATTCCATCAAGATAATCAAATGAAGTGAAAAAAATACCTCAGACCTCGGCAAATACATAGAAGAGTAAAAATACCACATTTCACGTCATAATATCATCATAATATAATATAAAATATATATATATAAGGGGTTTGTGGAAAAGGGAGAAATCAAGGAGGGTTTCATGAGTATCATGAAATTTGATTATTAATTTACCAAACATGTCACAAAAATATTCATTCTTTTTATTTTATGTCTTTTATATTTATCAATAATTCAATTAAATATATCCATCATAACCCATTTAACAATATTACCTATTAAATCCAATATATTCTTAAATAACATGTCTAAAATCCATTAAAATTAAATAAATTTCATATTCAAAACCTTTTTCATCCGAAATAATTAAAATATCTCCCTATAATTTTAAAATTTGGTTTGGAACATAAAAATATTAATTTACAATTGTAGTTTGAAATTAAACAATAATAATCATCTAAAAAGTGATAATTTAAAAAAAATATATATATATCCATTACATCATATATAACTAAACTCTAACTAAAAAATAATTTATAAAAAACATGCATTGAATAAATTACTAAATAAATGAATATAAATAAAACATCAACCTCAGTTCAATTCAAAAAAAGAAACAATGTGGTTCCATCTATTGAAACAACCAAAACAATAATTTAATCACTATTAAAAACAACTAAATGAAAAAAAATCCATATATTAGTTCTATCATGAACATATCATCTCATATTCACCTCAATATAGAGTTCATAGAAAATTGAGAAATAGTGGATAAATGTATTAAAATAATACAAATTAAGAAAAAGTGACGATGAAGGTAGAAATACATTATAAATAGTATGAAATATATTTTGATTGATAAATAATTGAAGGGGAATGGGGAAAAAATCCCAACGATCCAAGGAGGTTTATTCATATGTAATGTAAGAGGTTTATGGTAGTGACTCAAAAAACTATGATAGTTGAAATTTTAGAAATTCGAATTCTAATTGAATCTAGTGGAAATAATGGTTTTCTGCATGATTTTGAAAAACATGTAGAAACATAAAAGATATCACAAACTATAGAACTCAATAACACATGTTTATGGTTTCATAATTTCACCTAACAAAAATACAACCTTATGGTTCTTTCCCACACAAAAACAAAATCTCACAGTTCACTAAAGAGTTCATCATGTCGTTGAAATCCATGAATTTACTATGAAAAGCTGCACTATATAAAGAGTATAATAATTCTCATGTTTTGAAAAGGTATATAATAATGGTTTTTAAATCAATCACCAATATCCACATGCACCTAACAGCTCACATAGTTTTTACTATATGTCACATGGTTGTGATCAATTCATATAATTCCTATGTATACCTATGGTTTAGGATGTTTGATCACAATATTTAATTGATGTATGGATCCATTTAATTTTATATTAAATAATTATTTTTTATTTATATTTATTCTTATAAGACCACAAAATATATTTTGGGGTGTTTATGATTATTTTGGGAACTAATGTTCCCATTTTTGAAAGAATGTGAGAGGCACAAGATTAAAATTTAGTTGGTGTTAACTGTTCACCTCAACCATTTTTCTAATAAATAAAAATATTTTTTATCTAAAACATGTTACATATGTGGAAAATATATTCAAAAATTAAAATAAACAACAAATAAATTACACTTGGTTTATGCATGACTTGTATAACAGTTTTCCTAAAATGTATAAGATGATTGATTAGAGATTTTTCCAACCACATTTTTATTTATTGGTTTTTCTCACCATGCACATGAACTATGTGAGGGGATTTTACTTGGGTAGTGTTGAACACATGGTCGGTGTATAGTTTGGCCAAAAATAAGTTCAAACTGTGAACCAAATTAAGTAGATGGATTTTTTCACTCCTCTCTCTAAGCCTATAAATCTAATATGATTCTCCTACTCAACATTCCTATGTTTTGGAGAAGCAGGGGGTTTGGGCCATGGAAATCTACCAGGGGGTGCAGACTCTTCAACTCGGACCCCAGTCGTCTTGAAAAATAGGTTTGAAGGACATGATAAGGTAGAATCGAGATTTGAACCATCTTTTCTGGTTGAGGAAGGTAAATCCAGCAGGAAGAACCTTGATGGCTCTGATTTGGATAGTCAGATCATGGAGCATGATTACCCAGAGCATGCTAATAGAGTCAGGGAGGAAGAAGTCGTTGAGGTCAGTAAGGGGTTTTCTGATGTGGAGCTCGGTTCGATGAGAAACATGAGTAATAAGAGGAGGAGGGGTAGGAAGGAATACTCATCCTTGCTTCCCCCTATGACGAATCAGTTAGAAAAGAAGTTAATGGATGAGAAGTTGGAAAACGATGTCAGGTTTCACCTAAAACCAACTGGTCAGCCTGAACTATCCATGGATTTGATTTTGAGTTCGGATGATGTGGTAACAGAGAAGGTGTTATTTCTCAATGCCTCGGAAGAGGATACAACCAAGATAATGGGTCGGAATCTCTAAGTGGATCATAATGAAGAGAAATATATTTGGGTTGACAAACAAGACACGATCCTGGTTGGGGGCTTCAATAAGGGGATGATCAGGCTCGAGGAGTACATCCAGGTCTGGAATAAACTAACTACTTCTTTTGAAGACTTGATAAGGGGAGATCCACATTCTTAGGTATCTAACATATCCTGGAAGTTATTAAGGGATACCGACTCTGGAAGAATTCAATTGGTTTTCAATGATTCTGCTTACTCATTTTCTAACTAATGTCTGCTTACACTATAGCCCTTGTTGTGTGTGGAAACGCTTGAGGGTGAGATCGGCTTAGATGTGCTTATTTCCTCTGCAGGTCATTTGGGAAGTGGTTGACTAAGAGGGATGGCTTGCCATCAGGAGGGACCATGCTTGCATGGGATCACTGAGTGGTCCTTCATTTGAGTTGGCGTTTGCTGCTTATGCTTGGAAGAGGTTGTTTCTGGTTTTCTGTTTGGGGCTGTTTGGGGGTTGTTGAACTTTATGATTTCCCACTTTTCCCTCAAAAGTTTCTTTCTTAATAAAATAATAATAATAATTTTCAACCTCTAAATATTCTTCTAGTATTTTATATATTACTCTCATTTATACTATGACTCTAGAATTATTCATTACACTGGATCACCAACGGTAATTGTGACACTCCCCTTTATTTATTTATTTTTTCTTCACTATTCGTTAAGTAACTTATATACAAGATTATATAAAATATTTTCAGGTAATTTGTTTAGTTCCATTTTTTATATATTTTTAAGCCTAAATCATGTGTTTTATAATATAAATGGCACCCACTACTGATAAATTGTATGTGGACAGTTATGTTTTCATAAAATAATAGGTGATTATAATTTATACCATTATGCTACACACTATAACTACCATCTATTTCTCTATAGACTAATATTTCCTTTAAAAATAATTGTTTATTCATGGTTTTAGAAATACAATGATGATATTTTATATCATTGGATCAATTTTTCTTCATCATGAACTACCCATTTGGTGTTTCTAATAATATTTCATTAATAATCATGGATCATTAATAGGGAAAACACCTCTCAATTCTATTTATCCAGTCACTGTGAAAGGAATTATTATAATGGATTAATTTAAATATTTCGTGGAATTGTTAATTCACAAGAAAAATTTCATAACCAGTTAGTTAATTGGTTAAATTAGATAAATGAATTATGAATTTTCATGGTTTTTCACATGTCATTATTGATTACTTATAAAAGTAAAGGTATAATTGACCAAATTGAATTGTCAAATGGAATGAAAATTAACATATACCTTTGATTACATTTATACTATGATTTATGATGGTAATTGTAAGGACCCAGCCTTAAACCTTACATAATCTTGAGTTCTAATCAAGAATTTACTTGTGTTAACATTGATGATATTTTCATGTTTTAGAGTTTTAGAGAATTATTGCATAACTATTACATTACATCTCAAAAAATAATAAGTAGAAACTTATACTCTATTAATAAAATTTTAAAAAAATAAAACTCCTTAAATAAATAAAGAGTTATTTTTTCATAAAATATTCTTCATTTATTCCATTCTTTTATCCTTTCTTATACCTTTTGAAAAACATTTCAAAAACACAGGATGAACAGAAAAATCTCAACAAGGGATATAAAATAAGGAAAGAAAACATTAGTCCAGGAATACATACAAATCAATGAAATTAGACTTTTCACTCATAAAACATATTCTCTTTAATAAAAATCTTGAAATTATAAGATTTATGAATAAATAATACAAATCATAAATCATAAAGGTAACATGTGGCATCCATAACATACGTACCTTGTAGATTTCATAGCTACATAGGGATTAACCTTCATAGTTACATTTTGATTTACCATTATATTATATTACCTAAATCTCTTAATTGAAACATTAATTCTTACCTCAGTCTCATTACCCAATACATTGGATAGATATCATGCGTTAACCCTCCCTAGGTTTTCCACAGAACCACCCATATTTGGTTTATCACGTAACCACTTTTCAAATGTACATGTACCATTACAAAATCAAAACCCAAAAAAGAATGAAATTATCAACATTTAACTCATTAATCACAAGAAATAAAGTCAAGATATTAAAATATTCAATCCATTACCAAAAACCATTTAAATCATTAAATAATGATATTTTTTAATCAAAGTTTCCCATACCAAATTAAAACTTTTAATGGAATATCATTTTAATACATTAATGTGCATATAAATAAACCCCTAAAAATGTTTTTAAAACATGTAAATTAATGGGAAATATTTAGAAGAATATATCTTTAAAAAATTTAAAATAATTTATTAGTTAAAGTATCACTTACCACTTTGAGAAATACAAGAATACAAATAATTAAAGAATATCATTAAACAGAACTTATAATATCATTACTCTAAGGATATTAATGATATAATATTTCAAAGTATAGTATATACAACATATAAATTATAATATATTATTAGCAACAAATAAGTCTCAATGGAATTTAAATTGAGAAGAAATCCTTTATGAAGATTGTATCATTATATTGAGGACAAATCAATGAAATTAATATGTGTGAAAAAAATAAATAGAAAAATTATTATAGTATATTCAATTCAAAACAATCAAATTTCATTAACACAAATTCTTGAAAATTCAAAACAAATTACATGGATATTTCACAAAATAAAATGATATTGAGTAAAGATTTCCCTTAAACAGATCATATAAATGACCTAAGAATTTATCAGTGGGATCATTATCTGTATCAACAGTATATCCCCACAAAGGGAAGTGGAAATTAAAAAATAAATAAATAAAAAATTATTCAACACAAAATAATGTCATAATATAATCAATAATGTATGCATGAAACCCAATAAGTGGAAATTGTGTTTAAAAATTCACTTACAAAGATCGTTTTTTATAAAATAGAATGATTATGGGTATTCAACATAAATCCTAAAAACTAAAATATAAATACAAGATAAGATATCAAAATTAAATTATCGTGTAACCATATCATGACATTGTCAAGTAGTAGAAGATCTAACCCAAGAATGGAAATTGGGTTAATATGTTTCTACTTTGAATCCAAATCGTCACTTATGTTCCTTGTTCTTCCTGAATAATAAACATATTTAATTTAAATATTCATGAGATCATTATCTTGTTTATTTTTACATTTTAATCACTTATTATCATGTTATAAAAATATAAATAATTTTTTATGTTTACATCAGTCATTTTATCAATTTTTTTAAATGGTTGGGGCGGAAACCTGATTTTATTATTAAATCAAAGAAAAGACCTCTTTTAACTGGGTAGAGGGAGACCCATTACATTACCCAAAGTCCCGGTGGTTATGTAGCCTATTATATAGTCCATAAGACCAAATTAATGGTCTAAGGCCCATTTTGTGAATAGTAACCTGACTACTACCGTACCCGTCGCCGCTACAGTGCCATGCCACAGCTACAGTACCCCACTGATCTACAGCGCCACGGCTGCTATAGTAACACTGCAGTATTTCTATAGTACCTAGACCTCATGGGTGTTAAACCCCCATTTTTCATGGAGGATTACAGGGTGCTTACCACTAATCCAAACCCTAACTACATCAGTCATTTTATCTATATTTAGTACTTGAGTCGAAAATGATTTTATTTGATGTCAAATATCCATGTGGTCAGAATTCCATTATATAAATAATGACTTTCAAGATTTAAATATCCTATATATCCATATATACGCATGAACACTACCTTCATTTCTTTTTCGTATTAATGGAATGAAAACAAAATGATACATTTGTATATTATAATTTCATTATAATATATATGGAAAATATTTTTAATAATTTCATTAATTACATCCTTTATATGTTACATGTATGGCATGAATGATTCATGTCACTTCAAGTGGGCAGTAGTCCGCACTTTCTAAAAAGAAATTGTCATATTTACACAATATGGATATCATAAAGTTATTTTTTAATTAAAAATTATTGAAGAAGATATCCAATATAGATATTAAATATATCATTTATAAATAGAGTTCTATAATAATGGCCACCTGTAGCGGTGGTAGAAGAAAATTGGACAATCATTGTTTCGTGAGGCATTAGTTTGTCGTACACAGTAATAGTATGATCATATCCATTAGAAGCAGATGTGTGTAAGTTTAGTTAGAATTATTATCATAACAAAAATCTTGTATATTGAGGATATTTTTTTGTTATGTAATCAAATAAAATGAATAGCATACGTAGTGGAGATATAACATAAAGGAAAGGAACTTGAGAGAAGTCGTTACATCAAAATCAGGTAACTCCTTTTGATTTTTTTTCAAAAGGCTTCCCTGAGTAGTCTTCTTCCCAAAGTAAGGCTTATAGGAGTAATGGAGGGATTTTGGGGCCTATTTGAGTATATATTTGATGATACAAGGGTCTTGAAAGGTTTGATTATGTGGGTAGAGGTGGTGGCCTTTTATAAGACGGAGGATGGGCACTTTAGGAATGTATTGAAATATTATTTTATCATAAAATTATTTTTGACTTATAATTGTTCAAAACTCATTTATTTTAAATGTAAGATGATTTTGGGTAGAAATAATCTCATCCAATATGTTTTATATATGTTTAGTTCACACAATTTACCTTATCTTTTAATATTAACCTCTTGTTAAAAATAATAGATCTTACCAAGACTTCCTGTATTTTAATAATATATGGTTACAATAGTTACTATAATATTTTAAGCAAACCATTAGTGGATAATTAATAAATTTTTTAATATTATATAAGTCTGTTGGAAGAATATTATATTTTTAGGTCTACCATATCGTTTAATAAAATAGTATTTTTTTAAAAAACTTATTTAAGTGAATTTTGACACTATTTAGTAATTGTTTTTTCTAAAGTTATAACCACTTGATTTCTTCAAAAAAAGCATTAAATAAAATTTAATACGTAAAAATAATCCATAAAATTTGAGACGAAATAAAAAATATCTTATTACATTTATTTTAATACTTATAATATCATTTATTTGAATCTTTCATTAATAAAGTAATCTCTACACTATCATTGTGTCATAAATAAATTTACTTATTCAATATAAAAAAATTATTTAAAAATAAAATTTTATAGCAAATATTTTTAAATATTTAATACCTATTTATAGTCTAATATATCATTTAAATAAACAAAATTTAATTTTTTAGTTAGGAGATACCTGTTTAAGTTATATTTCCTTTTTCATTAAAATAAATATAATAAATGGTCATTATCACAACCAAGTGGATACATAGGGTCCTAAAATAGAGACATGGATGATCATGGTTGAAAAAAAAATTCATCCAATAGTATTAGAACATGTCTACGGGTTGTTTTATATTATTATAATAATATTTATTACCATAATATACCTTATTTAACCTTTAACGATGGTAAATAAAAATAATTACTGAAGATGATATTCATAAGGTCCAAAAATAAAAGGTTACTATTTATATAATATGTAACATTATATTCAAAATATTGAAACATTTTTTCTATATTAAATATAAAAAATTTTAAGAAAATAATTTAAAATTAATTTCAATTTTGAAAATGAAAAAACATGTCTTAAAGAAATAAAAACAATCGAAAGATTGATTTTTGTTTCTGTCAAATATGAAATTAAAATTACATCTAGTGAAAAATTGTTATATTAAATGATAAAAATTTAAACCAATTAAAATTTAAAACCAATTAAAATTAAAATTTATATATATTTAAATTAAATGAAAATGTAATTTAGAATTAAAATGCAGTATATTTCGTTATTCATAAAAAATGAACTTTATCACAATATTACCAAAAAATTTACCAAATAAATTTTGATGCTTCGCTTATATATGATGTATTTATTTTGTTAAATAGTACATATAAATGTAACAAAATTTAGATTTAAAAATGGTTCTCTTTCCAAAGGCTGTAAAACTACATTTAAAAATATTATGTTATTTTATGTTTAAAATTAAAATCCTTCTAATTTTGAGCCTCTAAAATTTAATGGATAAATGTAAAAAAAATTAAAAAATATTTAAAATAATAATATAGTTAATTATGTTCATTTTGGCCAATACAATGGTTCAATGTAAACATCAATTTAAAAGAATAACAATAATAATTTATTATATTTTAGTTTATCTTAACGTTTCATGCATTGTATGATTTCAAAGAAATCCATTGTTATGTTTCTGGTACTCTAATATAAAAAGTGTCAAATGAAATGTAAAATTAATATCTCATTCATAAATATTAATAGATACAAAAATTTGTTATTCTATAAATACCCATGTTCTTACATCATTCCCTCCTTTAGGAAATTACATCCTTTGAATTTTAAAATTGGACTCATAAACATTTTTTAAAATCCCACATAAAACAAAGTGTATGTGTGAAAATCACATAAATATAAAGGGAATAAAAAAAGATCGCCCGATATAAGATATAATAGGATTCCATATATGAAAACTTGGATATGGAATAAATACTAACTATCTTATTCTGATATAGTACGATAGAAAACATGATCATGAACAAGATAACGATCTTAAAACCACAAACTTGTGATGGGATAAACAATATTTGATTCCCTAGTAGGAAACGTAAATGGACAATGTTTTTTGATTTTAGGTTCGTTCCATAAATTTGGGTAGTTTTTTATGATATTGACTAAGAACATAATGCAACATACTTACTTGTCATGTACAGTTTCATCCTTGAATAAATATCTATCATAAACTCATCTTTTCTAAAAATGATGAGTATTAAAGATTATTTGGTCACACCAAAATTGATAAAATAAACATCTAAATATTCCCATATTCCACAAAAGATGAACCATATATTTCTCTAGACATTAAACATTAACCAAAAGTAAAATAGTAATTACAATATCAGATAATCCCCCAAATACAATAATCCATTATAAAATAAATAGCACTCTTAATCTCCAAAATTCATCAATCAATACCAGAATGTTCAATAATGACCATTCAATAAATAATTATCCATATAATTCCTCAAAAAGAATAATCCAAACTAAAAATGACACCCAAGATTCAGAAGGATTTTATCACATAGTCTTCCACGATAAATCTTAACAATTATCTCCAAACCACATCAATTTAATTTAATGTCTC
This sequence comes from Viscum album, assembly GCA_963277665.1. Classification (NCBI taxonomy): domain Eukaryota; kingdom Viridiplantae; phylum Streptophyta; class Magnoliopsida; order Santalales; family Viscaceae; genus Viscum; species Viscum album. Next base: position 1,883,552,787 of record OY728161.1, read on the forward strand.
ATTCATAAAAGTAATTAAACTATTCAAGTAATATCTAATATGGGTTAGTCACTTCCATAAATAACTCAAATATCCACATAAAATTCTTCTATTACTCCTAAAATTAAATTCCATAGTATTTTAATTTCCTTAGGCATATATTGTACCAAAAAGAGTGAATGTATTCAAAAATAACATTTATCAATTAATCACCGAATTATTTTCCAATATAAAGGATATCCATTTGATAAAACAATTTTTCCCAAAATCCACTTATTCTAGATCCATATAATAATTTCACAAAAAAGAATAATTCCTACAAAATATGGACTTCATGTAGTCCAGTGGTAGGCCATAAATCCCATTCGCACATAGGTTGTGGTTTTGATTCTCACATCTTTTTCCAATGCGACGGGTTGTCACATGGTCTGCATGTTTTCCATTTTCAAAAACTATAAAAGTATTATAACATTACAAAAAAGAGATAATTTCTTCAAAACTAACCATAACATTATTTAACATCAAAAGGTTATCTCATACATCGCATTTTTCATCACCAAAAGTAATAACCCGTAATCACCTCAAATTCAGGGATCATATAAACCATAACAGTATGATATAACTATATACCAAAATTAAAAGATAATTATCCATCAAATTAAATGTTTTATATAAAATCATAATTTTTAAAAATACTATATTTCTTCCTATGTAATACCATCATTAATACATTTAAAAATATCATTATCCATAGATATAACAAAATACTTTAATTCCTAAAATGTTGTGATCTTAATCATCAATGATTTTTCATGATCAATTATGCATATTTTTCCATCATATTATTTTCTACATAATTAATACAAATAGAATCATGCATAATTTACTATGATTTAATAATTTCAAAACCAGAGCTAAGAAATAATCCATATCTTTCATATGTCCTTTTTAGTTTCCTTATATTTAATAGAAATGTAATTAGGTACTTGTATACATATAATTGTATAATCATGTTGATCCCATTTCTGAAACATCTTTGTAGGAAATGTATTTATTTAATTACAATGAAAAAAACATTTAAAACATTCAATTAATCCATCTAAAATAAATTCTTTCTCTTTCTAAGAGTCAACTGAATGATTCCTTTTTCCATGGTAGGTTATTACTTTATTACATCCATTACCACATCTATAACATCTTACCATCCATTTGAATTGTTTTTCTTGGTGTTTCATCCCACATCCTAGACACATAGGTTTTTGAATATACATTCCTTTATTATTATTACCAAAACTTTTATTGGGATTCATTTCTCACATATTAAAAGATTTAGAAAAATCACCAAGGTTCAACTGGTCAATCATGACTCGAGATAGTTATTTAATAATTACCACAAGAGTTAAAATTTCAACACCCATTTCATTTGGTTTCTTATCCATTTAACCACCACAGTTTCCTCCACATCCATTGTTACTTTGGGACCTACTAGATCCATACCTTTACTAAAATCAAATAGGTCAGTGTAAGTATGTTAAATGAATCATCAAATAATATCTTATGAGGAGGGTAAACACGAAGATATAATAATTCATGTTATCTTAAAATGTTTAAATTTATATATAATAACTATGACTCATTATAATATTCTATCCATTATGGTTATATAAAACATGTCACACATGCTTAATTAACACCTTAACATCTAAAGTGATCTAAACTGATCTGTGATACCAACTTTAAGGCACCAACCATAATCCCTACAAAGTCTTGAGTTTTAATCAAGAATTTTGTTTCATTAATATTGAGGATCTTTTTAGGTTTATATTTTTAGTGAAGTTTTCAATAACTATTACATTAAATCTCAAAATTACAATGTATATTCTTCTACTCTATCCAAATTTTTTCTTAATAATAATACTCTTTAAATAAAATAGGAATTATTTTTTTGATAAATATTTTATTTATTTCTTCTTTTCTCTTATCATTCCTTATACCCTGTGAAGAAAAATTTCAAAAACATGGGATAAGAATAAACATATTTAATGGGATATAAAATGAGGAAATAAAACATTAGTCCATGAATACATAAAAAGAAATGAAATCAAACTTTTCACTCATAAAACTTATGCAATTTAACATTCCTTATTAAATAATAATATTTATGAATAACACATAAAAATCATAAATCATACAAGTATATTTTAGAATCTATAATATACTAATTTTATAGATTTCACATCTAGATAGGGAGTAACATTCATGGATACATTTTTAATACCCATGATATTATATTCCATAAATCTATAAGGAGACACTTTAAATTTTACCTCAATCGCATTACCCAATGCATTGAAGAGATATCATAGGCTCACCTTCCCTAGTTTTATCCCAGAACCACCTATATTTTGTTTACCATGTAACAAAACTTCAAATGTACAAGTACCATTACCTAATTATAACACATAAGAGATTTAAATTATCATCATTTATCTCATCAATCACAATAAATCAATTTAGGATATTTAAATATTCAACCCATTTACAAAACTAATTGAAACATTAAATAAATATATTTTTGAATCAATGTGTCCCATAAAACAATGAATAATTTAATGGAATTTAAATTTAAAACATTAATTTCTATATAAATAAATCCTTATAACCATTTTTAAAACATTTACATTAATGGGAATGATTTATAAGAATTTATCATTAAAGCATTTAAAACGATATTGTATTTAAAGAGTCCCTTACCACTTTCAGAAATACCTGAATAAAAATAATTAAAGAATAAAATTAATTAAAAAATATAATATTGTGAGAATAATGAGATTCATGATTTAATATGTCAAAGGGAATTATATTTTCCATATAAAAGTGAATTTTTTTCATAATAACAAATAAGGATCAATGGTATATAAAATGAGATGAAATCCCTAGAAAATATCATATATTTAGATTAAGGATAAATCAATGACATAATTATGTGTGAGAAATTTAAATACACCCAATATAAAAGGAAATTCAGTGTAAAAATATAAAAGTTCATTCACACATATTCATGGAAAAAACTAATGACATGAATATTTAACTCACTGAAATGATATTGAGTTAAGATTTAACATACAAAGATCATATAATTTACGCAAGAATTTATCAATTTGGGGATTATGTATAGAAAAATTATATCCACACAAAGGTAAGTTGAAATTACAATATAAATAAATAAACCTGGATTCCACACATAATCTTTGAATAATATCATCAACGATGTATGCATAAAACCCAATGAGTGGAAATTGAGTTTAGAAATTCCTTTAAAAATTATTTTTTAATAACATACATCGATTAGATGTATTTAGTATAAATCATTAAAAATAATGTATAAATAAAATAAAATATATCAAAATTAATTTCTCACGTAATCATATCATGACATAGTCATGTAGTATAAATCCAAGCTAATGAATAGAAATTGGGAAAAGTAGTTTTTTTAACTAGAGTGGAAATCGTCATGTATGTTCCTTGTTCTTCCTGAATAATAATCATATTTTAATTTATACTTTACAGAGATTATTATTTAAATATTATATTACATTAATAACACTTATTACAATGTTATAAAAATTATATAATTCTTTATTTTCATATAGGTCATTTTATCGATATTCGGTACATGAATAAAAAATGAACATGTTTTGAAGTAAATTGTCAATGTGGTTATAATTAAATTATCTCTATAATGATATTAATGATTTAAATACAATATATATCAATTATATATGTTTTTATAATAGTACATAACATTTGGAGATAATAAATTAAATGGACGGTTCATTGAGACAGTAGGTTGTACGTACGCATGAACGCTGCATTCATTTCTTTGTAATATTAAAGGAATAAAAAACTTATTATAAAAAATAATGTTAAAATTTTATTAAAATATATATGTTATATAATATAATTAACTTTGACAATGAAATCTTTTATATATTCCATGTATGTTATTAATGAGTCATATTATTTTGAGGGGGTGGTAGTCCGTACTTTATCAAAAGAAATTATCGTATTCACACATTATAGGATGCATAAGTTATGTTTTAAGTAAATATTAATTAATAATAGAGGAAATATAAATATAGTATATATCATATATAAATAAATTTCCATCATAATGTCCACCATGATATGTGGTAGGGTAAAATTTAACCATAATTGTTTCATGAGGCAGTAGTTCGCCGAACACAGAAACAGTATGTTCATATCAATTAGATGGGGGTGTATGTAAGTGTAGTAATAATAATTCTACAAAAAATACTATTATATTTAGAATACTTGTGTTGTTATTTAATCAATTAATATGAATATCACTATGAGTGGGGAAGGAAAATAAAGGAAATGATCTTGAGAGAAGACGTTACCTCAAAATCATGTAAGTACTTCTGATTGGAGGCAATGGCTTCCTGTAGTTGCCTTCTACCCATTGATAGGATTCTAGTAGTAAGGTAGGGAGGTTAGGAGATTATCTAATCATATTTTGGGCGATCCTAGGGTCTTGAGAGGTGTGAGTAAGTGGGTAGAGGAGGTGTGCTTTTATAAGAGGGAGGATGGGCACTTTGGGAAAGTGTTGAAATATTATTTTATTGTAAAATAATTTTAGAATTATACTAGTTCCTATTTAATATATTTAAAATATAAAATTAATTTGGGTATAAATTCTCTCAAAAAATAGTTTTTAGACAAGCATTGTTCATTAAATTAACCTTAGAGTTTTGCTTTAACTCTTAGTTAAAAACATTAACTCTTAACATGTCTTTTTGAATTTTAGTAATATATGGTTAGTATAGTAAATATATAATTCCAATAGAACCATAAGTAGATTATTAATGAAATTTGTAAAATTATATAATCCATTTTCAATAATATTATAATTTTATGAATATTATATCATTTAATAAAACAGTATTTGTTTTAAAAACACATTTTTGTCAATTTTGACACTATTTAGTAATTGATTTTTTTCTAAAGTCACAACAACTTGATTGTAAAAAATAAATGGAATTAAATCAAATTTAAAATGTCAATATATTCAAAAAAAATAGTTGATGTTATAAAAATGGTAAAATTACATTTATTGTTAAATTTATAACATCTTTTATTTGAATCCTTAATTAATAATGCCATCACTACATCGTTATTGTGTCATAAATAATTTTTTTATTCAGGTTCTAAAAATTATTCAAAAATACCATGTTGTAAGAAAATATATTTATCTTTGAAATGACTATTTATAGTCAATTATATCACTTATATAATCTATATTAAAAAAAATTAGTTAGTAGATACATGTTTATGTTATATTTCCTTTTTTCATTAAAATAAATAATATAAAACGTCATTGTCACACCCAAGTGGCTACATAGGGTCCTAAAATAGAACCAAGTAATACAATTTTCAAACACATGCCATAAAATATTATTAGGATACATATTTGGGTAGTTTTATTTTATTATAATATAATTTTTAACTTAATTTTCCTGATTTACCATTTAACCATGGTATGTAAAAATAATTACTAAAGTTACTATTCATAATGTCCAAAAATAATAGCTACATATTTACAAAATTTTTACCTTCTAAAATCAAATATATAATCTATTTTTCCAAATTCAAAACACATAATTTACAAAAATTATTTTAAAATTAATTCATGTTATCAAAACTCAAAAGGGGGTCTTAAAGAAATAAAAACTATAAAAAGATTTCAATGTGTTTATGTCAAATTTAAATGTGTAATTACTTCCAATGACCATGGATGTATTAATTGATAAAAAAAATCCTATTACACTTTAAATACAATTAAAATGAAAATAAAAATATATAAAAAATAGATGAAAAATAAGTTTAAAATTAAAATGCAGTATTTTTCACTATTTATTAAAAAATTTACTTTATCATAAAATTACCAAATAAATTTACCAAATTAAATTTTTTATGTATAACATCTATAGATTACATTTATTTTTTCAAATGGATGATATTAATGTTCGAAAAAATAGAATTATTTATGGTTCTCTTTCAAAAGGCGATAAAATTATCTTTAGAAAATATTTGAGTATCTTTTGCTTAAAATTGGATTCATTTATCATTTTAGGCATATAAAATTTATTATATAAATGATATAACACTTAGAAAATATATAAAATAATAATATAATTAATTCTATTTATTCTCACCAATAAAATGACTAATCATTAACTACTATTTAAAATAATAATAATAATATTGTATTATTTTTTCGGTATAACTCAACCTTGTGTAAAACATAAGTTTTTAGAGAAACAAGTTGTTGTGTCTCCAGTACGACATAAGTAGAAGTGTCCAATTTAATGTAAAATTAAATCGTATTCATAAATATTAATATATATGAAAATGTATTATTCTATAAATACCCGGTTCATTATAATAATAGTTCTATATCACAACATATAGGTGTTTCCTTTCATTAGTAAGATATTGATTCCCAAGGTGGAATGCCTCGAGTGAACTCATATGATACTAGAGGATTCATTGACGTGACTTATAAGTGAACCTATAGCCTTGGTGTAAATCATTTTCATAGAGTTATTGATTCATATATTGGCACAAACATTTAACTTACATATCTATAAATTAAGGAAGGCATGTATTTTCACCATGAATCCAAATTGATTTCCTTAAAAAAGAACAACCTCAGATTATATCATTGTGATTCAATAAAGTATTTATCAATCACACCTTGAATGATCTCAATGGAATAAAAATATTCGTTATGTCCATCGACGTAGTGATTCTAGCATGAAAAGGTTCTAGTAGTCAATGAAATCTATTGTAAGCTGAATCTACATCTAATATATATATTTCATTTTCATTTGATGTTTTTTCTCAATATACACAAAAAACTATAATATAACACTATCATGCACTACATCATTTTTGATTATTCATTTTATATATGTATTTATTTTATGATTATACTATACACTATTAAAAATTATGTTTATAGGCTGGAATTATATATAAATTTTTGGTGTACTTCAAATGGGTTTTACTTACTCATTGTTTGGGCCACTAATTTGTACCTAATAAAATTATATTGATGTAGTTAATGATATGGGGATTCACCAAAAACATTATTCTTGAATATCATTAGTATGGTATTTTGGGAGTATAAGATAGATCCAATGCTTTTGATGTCTTATTGATGTCATTTTAGTATTTTTTTGATTAATTTTTACCGGTTGTTTCATATGTTTGAATGATGAAATTCATTCTTATTAATTTTTTTAGACCTACTATCAATATTAAAATATATATTTTATTTCTTTTAATATTTTTATTTTTATCTAGATGTTTACTTATGCTTTCATATTGTAGTCTTTTCATAAATTATATGGTATCTATAAGAATATTTTTTATTATCACCACTATGTTTCACCCAAATAATGCAGGTACAATATCCCTATTTCACAACCATATAACCTCTCTACTAGTTAGAGGATTCTGAATTATGAGGATGTTTCCTTGAGGTATAGTGAAAAATTTGGTTCAGTAACTTAGTGTAATCTGGGTTGCAGACGTTATAATGTTATATTGGAAATATTATTTCCATTATAAAACTATTTTTTATTCATATAATTGAGACTTCAAGGATATCGAAGACATTAATAATTAATTCTTTAGTGTAGATAACCCAAATTTATGGGTATGGATTAGATTTTTGGTTCATGAAATTTTGTTCTTGTTTTTTTTGGTTATTGTTCCCTATAATAAAAAGTTAGGAGATGAAAATGAATTATATTGTTTTTTATGATTAGTTATTTTAATCTATGTTATGGTATGGAAAGTTATAATTTCTTTATGCATCATGGAAGGAACATATGGACTTATATTTCTTGCATGTGTCATAAAATGTTTAATTTATTTGTTGTATTACATATTGGACATCCTACGTGCCTTTAATATAGTAACTAAAATTACACTAATATTTATTGGAAAAAATAGAAAATTAATTTGTAAGAAAATATTTTTATATCAACATAAATTATTTTTACTTGTATGACATGATTTCAAAACCTTATCTAGAATATTTCAACATTCTTTATGTTATTTAACCTTGGAAATATGATCTATATAATTTATTTGTGGGGATTAAATGGATCCCAATTAAAATATATATTATTATTACAATATAAATTTGTAATTGATATATCTACAAATAGACCATATTATATATACTAGTTACATTCTATGATAAGAAGTAAAATTCTGGTCACCATTACATGAAATTCCAAATGTAACATATAAGGGTCATGCCTTTATATCAGGTAAATAGATATAAATCACATTGGACCATTGAATTTATTATTGAAAACGTATAAAATTTTTTATATTGAAAATTATTGTTTACATTAAATGAATAATATAATGACAATTTAATGGTTCATTATTCAAATACATTGAATTGGAACTCCATACAACAGAACCATTAAAAAGAGTGATGAATCTCACCCATGATCTAGAATTATTACTGGGTATTTGTGTAAGTATTTTTCTTCTATAGTGATTCACTATAGCTATTCTTTTCTCCGTAAGTAGGATTTATTTTTTTCATCATGTTTTAATGTGTGTTTTTGGAGTTTACGAAATATTCCTCCATGATGGAATCAAGTCGAGTGCTAATAAGGTGGATATGAAAATAATTATAAGGTGGTAGGTTCTGAACTACATATTGTTACACATGAATAACATCTATAAATACAATCTCTTGAAATTTTATTGGGCATTGAGTATCAAATATGAGAAGTTTTTACATATCTATTTGAATTATTAGAGGTAGAATTATGGCTCCCACTATATATGTTAGATTTGACCATAGTGATCCAGTTGCAGCCCCATCATAGCATTTCAAGGAAAGGAGACCTTAGGATGCATACACATTGTTAGATTCTATATATGAAATCTTGTAGAACATGGAGAAATATTTTTAAAGAAGAGTGGATTTTCCAACTTATATTCATCATGGATCCACTACGGGATAGTGGTTGTATTTAATTGGATATATTAACACTGGTGGAATGGTATGGGATGTTTTATTGACTATTTTAGTTGACTAAAATTTTAGAGTCATTAACTAATGATCTGGATAAACAGTTCATTCATTTGTGGAAGCGTTTTATGGGTGTAAAAGATTATTTAACTCAATTTATTTAGTTACATTGCTTCATGCCTACCCATATTGATATCAGATAACCATATTCCCCTTTAGAACTTTATTAGATATATTTAATGAGACCCTTATTTAGGATAGTAATTTGAAAGAATATGTGGGTAATGGAATAGTAGTTTAGATTCTAGGAGAGGTGTTCTATCATCTAGTAATATGAAGCATTATATTGATATTATCTAAGAGGGGTGTAATAGTTAGAGTGTTTGAACTTCTAGTTATTTAGAATGAAATTAGTGTTGAAGGGGGGACACATGATATGTAAGTGTCTTTGATACCCAATTAAGTACTACTTATAAAATAAGAATATTCATATACAGATATTTGCAGGAACCTTCCACTATTTTTAATTGATAGAGTATCTATACCTAATATAATATCTTGTGTCGAAACATTAGCTCCACATAGGGTAGGAAGTTGGAGTACTACAAACTAATTAGGCTAATGATCCAGTCACGATTTAGGAATATATACTTATGATGTAAAACATTAGAACTACAGGCCTACTTGTAGTGTTAATCTTTTATCTCATAGATTTTAATTAGTCTTGAAAAACACACAAAAAATAACACATGAGGGGAAACGTTTCAAACTCTCAATAATTTGATCTATGATATTAAGAGCCTATACTTAAGTTGCATATAAATTTTAGGTGGGAGCATAAAAAACATTTAAATATTTTTTCTTCTTCTAATGGATATCCTTGTAAATGAGATTTATTTATATTATGGGTTAAAAATACATGATTCTCCTCAATTATTATAGTCCCAAGGCATACACCAATGAATGATGTGTCCCCTAAAGATCAGTATTTTATATAGAACATGGAACAGTTTTTGCTCAAAATAATGGGTTTTTATTTAATTCATGGGATGTATTAGATTATTCATAATGGATCACATATTGACTACTATCACCGGTGAGTTTCTTTTATATCACATAATATTGGTAGCTACATACATAATGTAGACTGGGATTTTTAATCAAGTCAAGATGGACCTCAGGTGCTAGGAGGATCATCATACTATATTTTTAGAAGTTTTCTTAATGACTCAAGAGTATGGAATGTTGTCCCCCCAATAATGGTATAAGATTTCTTGGATGTTTTACTGGATGACATTTTAGGGATACGTCTTGGCAGATATGTGGAGTTACCTACCACGCATAAGATGATTGTCTTCCACTATACGGGAATATACCGACCATGCATAATATATTCAAGTTGTACTTATTAGACCTCAATGCCAAAGGGAGTATACAAACCCAGTATTTCTATGTAGGGTTCACCTATACTTTCTTATATAGGAATATATAACCAAAGTTATATTTTTAGATTGATGATGGTTGAAAAATTTAATATTAATAATATCTTAGTCACTTAAACATATAATTATACTCATTAATATCTATAGGGATCCAAGGTATTCTCAATGATTGATTTGATATTTGGATGTCACTATGTGGGAGTTTGTCCCACATATATACAATGTATAATCTTTTAGTGATGGTATGGACTTTTTAAAAAGAATGATCTTTTTTTGTCTTACCAATGTTCCTACCATATTTATGAAATTCATGAAATGTTTTCCCACCTATATCTACACTCATTTATTGTAGTTTGTGTGGATCATATCTTATTGTACTCTTATAATCAATAATATTTTGCTAACCACATTGAAATATTTTTGTTTGAAATGGGAGTGTACATGATATTTACTATTATCACTAAATTCCAGTTTTGGATTGATAATGTTAACATCATGTGTAAAATTATCTCCATGGAAAGAGTTTCTATGATTATTGAGGCGGTGGGAGATACTATTTCCTTTGAGTATCCTAATAATATCTTTGATATATGAATTTTTTATATGATTTCATGTTACAATCATATTTTTATTCAAAAGTTCTCACACATTATAGACCAATATAAAATATTTACCACCAATGGTGTAATTATTACGTGTTTTGAATATTTTTAGAAGGCCCATAGAGATTTTAAAAGATGTCAAACTCAACACTGATCGAAATATTACTAGATCCAAGAAGGGGATATATTATTTATTTTTCTGAATTAGTTATATTACTGCAATTTATTGGATTAAATTATAATGATTCATTCATAGATGTATTTTCAGTCGATACCACATGAAAATAATTAATGGATCAATAGCCTTGTATTATCTAAATTTGATTATGTTATTTGTTACAGGAGATATAATTTACAAGGAGAAATGTTTTTCGAATAGAGAAGCAATATATGGATCATGTAAACATTCTCTATATTTTACTTGAAACTTTTACAGTGAAGATGAGTCAAGTGTATATATTCCTAAGATTATGACCAAGATAAATAACCTATAAAGTGTAATGTAGTTGCTGATCCTCTATGTCGGATGGCTCAAGAACTAATTGTTAAGGAAATGATTAGTTAATGTATGTAGATGATTTTTCATTTTTAGATTCATCTCTATGTTCAAGAGAAAGTTAATAAAACATTCCTAATTTATTTTGGGGTCACTACATCACATATAGATAGGATACCAAGGTGGAAACATTCTAATATGGAATGGTTATTCAGGAGGGATAGTGTTTCTGGAAAAGAACAATAGCCTCATATGACTATTTAGGGGGATGTGATACCACATATCCTGAGATGTGTCTAGTAACCAAGAGACATGTGAGGGGAGTTTATTAGAGAATAAAATATTTTAAAATACTTTTACTTCAATTAATTGCCAATATATATCAGTATATGTACCACTAGTATTGGAGGCATAACATGGAGAATAATATCACACTCTTCATTACATGGCCTTCCACCGGTCAGCTGGTGATATAAGAACCCCCATGGAAAATCATACTATTATAACTATTAAATATTATATATTGGAAATAGGATGAAATCATATTTAATTTTGTGATAGGTTTACTTAAATCACCTTATGGTTGCTATATAGTATGGGTATTTTTGGGCATGTTGATGAATGACACCCATTTCATGCCAATTACGGAGATATTATCCTTTGATGATAAGGGCAGGATTTATGATTGGGTGATTATAAACCATTCTATTTTTCACATACTTCCATATCATATATGGATTCTCGACATACATTTTAGTTCATGAAGGGGTTCTATAGGGATCTTGGCTCACATATAATTCAATGTACAACATATAACCTGTAGACAAATGGTCCGGGAAATCATACTATAAATGAATTAAAGGAAATGATTAAAGAATGTATCCTTGATTTATGAGGTTCTTGTGGTAAATACCTAAATAATTGTGATTTATATTATTATACTTTTTTTATGTGACACTTTATATTGATCCGTACAAGGAATTTAATAGTTTGAATTGTCCCTCACCCTTATTCTTATTATGGCCATGATAAGTAGCATTACGTAGACAACATTTCATTTTGGAGTATTCATAGAAGGTATAATTTTTCAAGAAATGCATGGGTAAAATAAATTTTAAGAAATATTCTTATAAAGATGATCATCTTCAAAATCTATATTTTGAAGATCAAGATCATGTATTCTAGCACGTTTTACGAATATTGGGAAATCAATGGATTTAGATACAATGTATGTTGGAACCATTATTTTTCAACACATTTATTTTTTGGATAAATTTGATATGGTATCCTATTTTATATACCAAATTTAGAAGTGTTAGATAATTCACAACGTCTTCTATGCTTCTCAAATTCACCATGGTTATTCTAAACCATCTTATTTTGTCTAGAATGTTGAGAGAGAGATGAATACTTACTTTTAAAAGTAACTGATTTATAACATCTATCATAGCATGAAGTATCTTTGAGGAATGATAGTTCCTATAGTCGATATAATACGTAAAAAAAGCATGCATAGGCTCATTAATATGATTTATTGAATGATATACATGATTAGTGTCTGGAGTTTTCATGGATGCTTATAATCAACCATAAAAAAGGAAATATTTGAGACATGTTCTAATAAATATGGGTGTTATTACAATCTTAGTTATTCATAAGGTACCAAAACTTTTAATTTAAATTTATAATCTTTTTTATCTATATGAATGTGTCTAAAAAGGTCAAGGTGGTGTCATAAAAATTCCATAATTTTTTAGGGTTCAGAGTTCCATCATTCAAAAGAAACAGGGTGTTTCCCTATTAGTTCAAACTATGAACATCAACAATGTGACCCTATATGGTATGATATAGCTAAAAAATAATAAAAAATCAGATTCATGACTAAGAAAATATTTTAATAAACTACATTGGAATCACACACAATTTACTCAAATCATGAATAACTATGCTCTTAGACAATGCAGTGTGTGGGATTTGGGATATTTCTAAATTCATTTTTTTGCATGAGATTTATAACCATGAAAATGAACCATTTGTGGGATATTGGAAGTTTTTCTATGCCACACATGTTATTTCATCATTTTGAAGACTGTGAACCCCATTAAAATGAAGGATTTTATCATTTAACCCTCCTATCCCATAAATCAAATTTTCATCTACCGATACTAATCTTCACAACTATTGATCAAAGGGTTCCTTCGTGGACTTATCACTTTTTATCTCATCTATCTATCACTCCATGATGAAAAATTTATATTTTATCACCATTCATCATGTGGTATTTACATTAGTATGTATAACTCTCTACGTTTCGCCATTATATATTTTTTCGTATAGGATTCTAATTCCATAATGACTTATATATTTTTTTCCAGATTTTTTTATAGTTTATTTGTTTTCTAATTTTTATTCCAATATATATTTATGATATTGATTTTTTTTTATGCTACTATTCTATGGATATTGGTATATTATTTTACCAAAAATTCAATGGTGATTAAAAATTGATTCATTATTCCGTAAACCAAGCCTTTGATGAATTTTACAATAAACTAATATTTTATTCAAAATTATGTTAAAAATATTTATAATCATTATTTTTGAAAAAATTTATATTATTAGTGGATTTTACTTCAATTTGAATGACACCATGATTGTGTCTAATAAAATTAAATTGATAATGACAACTTACTTTTAGATGAAGAACCCCTTAGTTGCATTTAGTCTATCTTTGGGAATGGAAATACTTGAATGAGTTAATTGAAATGGTTCGTGGAATGTGTAAATCACAGGTTACTTTTTATCAGTCATAAGGGAATTGATGGAATGATAGTGCAGAATTTTTATGTTTCATGGATGTTTCCCATGGGCTTTTTGATTACTTATATGAGTAATGGTTCAACTAAATAAATTATATTGATATATTTCATGGAAATAACAATTTCCTTTTGATCTATTTTCTGTTTTTCATGACAATCAATATGGACATAGATCATTATATATGGGAATAAATACTTGAGTAATACATTGATTCATAATGTAGAATTACATGATGGATTGCATTAGAAACTATCTATTTCAATTATGGGGATTCCATTAGCACATTATCACTATAATTAATAATTGTTTTAGAGTATTATGCGCCTTGGTATAACGACGAATATTAACTTAGATATATCAGAATATATTATTTTGTGGATTATATTATTGAATCGAGATTGATTTTTTAAAACATAGACTACCTCAAATTATCTCCATAGTATCCAATCAAGTCTTTACAATATTCTACTCATGTGATCTCTCCATGCTCAAACAAGATTCCAAGGCCAAGGGGATCAGGTTCCTTACTTAACAATGGTTAGATACTTATAAATAACTCATGTAATCTAAATCCAGTGTTTCTTTACAACGTTCACCTCTAGGTTTATCTTTCCATCATTATATACTATTCTTTTTTAAATCTAATAAATGTGGACTAAATTCTTCTTTAATTTTTATTTCATATAATCAATTAATTTATTCTAATATTTCACACTCTTATATATAATATTCATATAATGTATATCAATAGGCTCTATTGGAGGTTCCCTTCTTGTTTTTTACTCATACCTTGTTTGAGCCATCATTTGGTACCTAGACTGATTACAATGATTCATGTAAGGATATGTTGATGATCCCAACTATATAGGATTAAATTTAATTAATATGGGAGTTTGGGAGTAGATGATTTATCTATTGATAATCATTCCTTGGGGATAGATTTGTATAATTTTTTTCATTTTCATATGTTAAATTTTATGGAGGTATTATTCTATGTATGCCTATTCATTTCATAAAAAAGTTGATTTTTTTTATTTTACACTTCTTATAGATATATACAATTTCTTGTTTTCTAGAAGTTTACTTACACTATGATGTTTTATTCCTCTTTGGGTAATATGGTTTCTTCTTATTCATTTATTATTACCACCACTATTCCCCACTCAAATAATGGAGGTATATTCTACTCACAATAATAATATACACCATCTCTTCTAGTCAGTGGCCTCTGGCATAAAAGGAGGATAGCTTAAATCCATAGGGACAACAAATATTAATTACATATGGTCAATCTGGGCCTATGATAATGAATACTACAAATAAATTAACTAAGAAAACACCATGTATAATGATGAAGAAGGCTATTCAAAATGTTTCTCCAAAATAATGTGAACTAACCATGGTTTTATTGAAAAGAATCCAAAAAAAGATATATATGAAAAAAATTCACTAAATTTAAAATATTTCCATAATTAATTAATTTTAAAAAAAATAACGACATTGGGGTGTTACAATTCATCCCACCATCATGAATTCATCAACAACTATGTACTAGGTCATTATAAAGTAAATGTATAATTTTATCCTACACACCTCAATGATCTTAGTGGGTGGGTGATAAAAAAGACAATAGAATTGGATCAACCACAAAAGATTGAACCCTAAACCAAATATGACTCAAAAAAGCTACATCATCAAACCAAACTAAAACTAATATTCTATGATTTACGTGACAATGAAGTTCCATAGCATATCTTTTCCTATAATTAAATTTCATTGAAAACAATGGATCAAAAAGAATCAAATCCTAATTGTTTACTACAACCAAGATCAAACATATTTTAAAAAAGGTTGTAAGACCACCCGAAGCTAAACTAATTGAATCTATAAAGAAAAATGACCAAAAATTCCCATAATGAGGAAACCTTGTCAATACTACTCACAAACACCAAACCAATGAATAAAGGAACTAAAATCCTTAACAATCTTGATCATGGAGTGAAATGGTTCAAAAATCAATTCATCAAAAAAAATGATACTATTGTATGTCACATCAAGAACACCTTATCATGGTTAACCTAGTGAAATCCAAAGAAAACCCTAGAAAAATTAAGACCTACACTAGCACATTATATATCCTTTTTTCTCAAAACATTAATCATGATTCATATCTTGTATATAAACTATTAAATAATAAAATAAGTGTCTAACACCCTAAAAAACATTATAATCAATATCTCATTAACCAAGAACTAGAAAATAACAATGATTTACGATACAGATAAATTAGTTTTCACAAAATGGGAAACATCCAATAATACAGATCTCTAAAATAATATAACCAAAAGGGTTATTCTAAAAAAATACATTAATGGATAACCATAATACCAAACCAATAAAGACATAAAATATACTATGAAATATTACACCCATGTCCTATTCTAAAAAATCCAGAAAAAAAACATCTAAAGATGTCCCATGAGGCCAACTTAAGGATAACCCAATGTGATAATGAGTTGAATAAAAAAAACATTTTTTAGAGAAAATGTAAAAAATATTTTTATACCTCCACCACCCCACTCATGATCCTGTTAGATATATCTATTATGTAATAGAAGTTAAAATTATGTGAAAAAAACTCATAATGACTAACTAACAACATGCACCAAGGATTTTTGGGGGGAGTACACCAACTATCATAGAAGATAAAGCTAAACTAGTATATTTACCAAAACAACCCATAATATTCATGTTTTCAATAGTGGATTAAATAAAAATAAAAAACAATTAAATTTAAAAAAATTAATGATCTTTTACAATTATAAATTTCATTTTTAAAAGTATTAAATATTTTAATCCATACTAACATTAAATTGTTTTCACTATATTTTGAAATAAATAAAAGTAGAATTATTTTAAAAAAATAGAATAATTTATATTTTTTCAATTTTTAAATAACAAATGATTTTAATAAAATTATTCTTCTGGATAATATTAATAAAATCATCTTTAATCAGGATTATTAATTTACATCAATCCTAGAACTGAGTGAATCCTAGACATTAAAAAAATACCACAAATCAAATATGATTTTTATTGTAGTTTCTAAATACTATAACAAAATTAACTACAATATGGAAAAAAGGAATTCCTTTTTTATTAAACACACAAAAAAAGTTTTATAATACATCACCTTATGAAATTTACCTATTTCACACAAAAAATAATTTAGAACATGACACATTAACTATGCTGAATAAAAAACACCATAAAATTATGATAAAACATCAAAATGAGAAAAAACCCTGATATAAATTCATCTCCCATTAGTAGATATATCAATTGTCCAAATTCCAATATAGAATGTACTTAAATAACAATACCTGGAATGGTGAACATTTCATTATGGTTTGGAAACATGGTTTGGTGATCAATTTTTTAGCTATATGATATTATATAAACTATTATTTATATTTAGTATGTGATATTATAAGTATCAAATCCAATGTGTTATTTTTATATTTTCATCTCCTTTCAATTCACAATAAAGTGTAACCTCAAAAACTATAAAAATTCTTCATATATCTAAATATTACCATTACACATCAAAATATATTAATTATCGTGAATCAAATCAAACTAAAAAACTCATTACCAAACAATATATGTGGCTTGATGTTAATTATGAGGCAGATATAACAAGGAATCCTCTATTATCCACACTTGAGTCCAAAAAATAATACCTCAATGCTGTCATCAAAAAACAGACAAAAGAAGACTGAATTCTAAAAATTATAAGTCTTGTTAAGGAACGTTGGATATCAAACCATTTGAAAATCACTCGACTAGGATAACCCAACATGACACCCAATCCAGTGTTCCACTAGCACTGAAAAGAAATCATGAATCCCATGGGATAACAACTTGTACCTAGGTACCAAAAGAACAATGTAGTAATTATTTTACAATAAAATAATTATTAAAAAATACTAGATGATTTACCCCAAACATATTACTGGGATATCAGAGAAAATTAATATATTCAATGAGGAAATTATTTTATGTGAATATATAACACAAAAAATATTCAATTAACAAAAATAATGATTCATCCCACTTGTATAACCATGAATATATCAGCAAACAAATATTAAAAAAAAGATAGAACCAAAAACTTAATATAAAAATAAGATTTAATCTTGGATAATATAATAATGAATCCTAATAAAAAAAATAAAATCTTCATGATCATCTTGTTTCAACCCAATACTGCTCAAAACATCCTAACTCACCCATTCTTCACCAACCCACTAATATTTAAAAAACTATAATAGGACTTAGAACCTATAAAAATTATAAGGGTTTCATACACGTATATGAATGTGTATATACTGTGTGAGAAAATAATCCCAGTAAGATGTCACTATGGATTCTTCACAATTATTTGAAATAACTAGTTCATAAATTATAGTTTATATTAAATAAATAGTGTTTTATTCAATCATGAAAACATATCTATAAAAAATAATTACAATCAAATTTTAATAAAAAACATTCCCTTAAAAGAAAATATTTGCAACACCCTCTAGTAGTAAAATACTTTCAAATATAAAATTGGGTGCCCTTGATATGAAACAAAATAAGACCCAATAACTATTAGAGTATTTTATACCACTCATAGAAACTGTAATGGTAACAAAACATTTACATTAAATAATAAAAAATCACATTAGAAATGATTTTCAATCTATCCAAGTAGTAACATACTTGATATAACCCACACAGTAGATCCACAATAAGATAGGAATATAATACTATAAGAAAAATAATTTTAAATGGACCCACATCAAGTAATCTGTAATAGAATAGAAGTAGTGTGTTGAAATAACTATTTTTCATCACATTCAAAAGGTAAATGTATGGGGGTATTTACTAGACCTTAAGTAACATAATTGTGGACTCATGATTTGAACCATTTGTCGGATTGAAATAATCTATCTATCTTTTTATTCATCAAAAAATATCTATGACTTATCACCTATCATTGGATAATGAAACTATCATGGTAAGAATCCATCAAATATAATATTTGATTTAATAGGAAATGAACAAATTTTATGAGAACATTATACACTATGGTTGCATATACCCAAATATGTAACATTGTCACTAATGTTTCTGATTACTAATAAATCAATTAATTGAGATACTGGTCCATAAAATAATACAAATATAAAATATAAAATATCTCACACATCACCTCATAAAAACTAAAATGAAACATCTCATTATGACATCAAATGATCATCAATGTTTATTTAACAACCCAAGAGGGATGGTTAAGAAGATGTGGGGAATCAATAGTCGTTTCATGAGTATGAATATTTTTTTCAATGTAACAAAAAGTTCATAAATATAATTCTAATTATTCATGTTGTTACATTAATATTTCTCATGAATTCAATTTTTTAATACCCTTTAGAAACCCTTTTAAACAATGAAACTTTCAAATCCAATATATTCTTTTAAAATATGGATCACTTCTTTTAATGTAAAAAGTAAGCACTATACCCCACATATGAAATCAAAACCATTAAAAATACTAATAATAACATTCATAATGAGATTAGAAAAATGAAATATAAATTTCAATGGAACATTCTATATTCTACATTAAAACATTTTCATTGGTCCAATAATTTAATTATAGTAATTAATATTCCCACCAATAACATAAAATATAAATAAAAACTAATGAAATGTATAATTAAAAAAGTAAATAGTAATATTAATTTTAAACAAAAATAATATCGTAGAAACACTAAAATCAATATAATAAGAACTAAGATACAACATGGTGGACTATAAAGAACATAGTTAAATGATTAGGGAATAAATTTTCTAATTACCTCAAGATCCAAAAGTTATAACCACCCAACAACTATAACCTAGATGCACCATAGTTTAGGGATCTTAGATGATATATATACAAAGGATAAATGTATTAAAGAGATATGGAATATATTAAAGGTTTGAAGAATGGTGAAATACCTTCTAATTTAACCAAAAATATATAAATAAGGGGAAGATGAATGAAGGGAGAATAAAACCTCCAGTGGAATAAAGAGGGTATATCATGAGTAATATGATAGGAGGATGGGAGGGACACAAAAGAAATCAAAATATATAATAATGAACAATTCATACTTTATATGAATTCAGGAAAACAACGTTGTTATGAAACATGATTTTTTAAACATTGTGATAACTACTGTGCAGGAATTGACTGAGGAACCAAACCCCACATTTTTTTATTTAATCAAGTTATTCTAACAATGTTGTAACTACAAGTGACACTCCCATACTCAAACTATTTCACATTGTTCAAATAGGGATGCTATATAGATTGGCGTTCCATATTCCATCTTAAAAAAACTATTAAAATTTCATACTCCTGATGAAGAGTTTTTATTAGTCATAAACAAGCTATTCACACATACACATACCCAACAAATGATTTGAAAAATCCTACTAGATTACACACAATTTAGAATAATGTTTTTTGTGCCCAAGAATACCCTACCTGCATTAAATATATTGAATTGAATAGACTCCACAAATAATTATTGTTTCCTGTTAATAATTATAGTTTCATGGTTTCACTTACTCCATTTGAACTAATATTTAAAAAGGTAAAAAATTACTAAAAAATAAGAAATATAACAATAAACTAATAAAAATTTAAAATTAGTCTAAAATAAAATAATAAAAAAGATAACAATAATATATGGGTGTTACATTTTTTATATATTTATTTTTCATTATAGAATTTGTTAAAGTGGACAACAGTATAGATTGGTTAAAAAATATGTTACCAGGGTAATGGGATGTTACCACTTATTGGGTCCTAAAAATTCCACATATAAGAATTAAATTTGAAGAATTTGGAAAATAGAAGACATAATCCGGGATGAAAAATATGATGAAATTATCAATGGGGATGAATCCTGAAGTAAATTTTGGGTATGCATAGTTAAAATCAATATTCATTCAACTTCAACCCATGGAATTTTACTACTTAAAAAAGTGAACTACAAATAAAATCATTCATAGGATGAGTTAATATTGATGACATCAAAAAACCATCTCATTTTCAGGACTACATGGTGATTTCCTCCCATGTGAATGACTATCCCTCATGATTGAACTCATTCATTGGATGAGATTATACTCTTATCACCCTTAAATGAAACAAATTCAGTTAAAGGTTTTTTACAATACATAAATCTCCCATGAATGAATTCTTTGATTAATGAAATCATTTTTTGGTTGGAGGTTCCTCACAGGGGTCCCTGAAACAAATCCCTTTAGCCCACCATGGCTAAAATTCAAAACCGGTACTCAGGACCTTAGTAATTTAATAATATAACTACCATTGGAAAAAATAATTAGAGGATGAGATCGAACGAGTGAGAAGAATTCCAATACTAGAGATTCCAAATATGAATGGAGAGAGATCCATAAAACTCCATCTGTTAAATCCACCACATAACATTATGAAAAATAAACCATCCCACTATTTGAAAATTGACAACCCTATCTTTGGAAACCTTTCCATAAAGAATAAAAGGATGGACCATTCTTCGGCCAACACCCTACATAGAGAAATGTTTTTGGAAGTACCCTTCCCTAGGTAGTAAAAATATACTTGGGAGGAAACAGACCCTGTGTAAAAAACAACTACATGGGTGGAAACTAGCCTCACATTGAAGCACTATATTCTAGAAGAACCCAGGATCACATATCATAATGATACATGGATGGTAACCTCACCCGCATGACACCATGATATGAGGAGGGATCCTGATTTCACATAAGTGCATACAACGTCAAATTGAGAATTCTAGGGTGTTCTACTCTCCACCTCCCATCACTCTTTGTCTTCATATCATCATGCCTAACTTTTAACCATTCATGAACCATTTTAATGGAATTTGGCCTAGGCCTATTCCTAATCATCTTGAAGTGTATGATTAAATCATCTATAACAGTAGTGTTTCCTCTTGAGTATACATACCCATGGGAAGAAGAGTCATTGGCTACATAGTCGTTCAGTACATACAAATTTAAAATTTATAAACCCTAAAAACTAGTATTACTATGGTAAAAATGGTTTCAAACCACATATAAGGAATTTAGTTGTGCTAGACCAAAATAAAACTAAACGAAAGAAATTTATAACAAAAACTAAATGAAAACAATGGAAAAAAACATTGAGAGTGGTTGTGAATATGTTGGTGAAATGGTAAAATGTATGGCTTGAATAGGGATCAAATAGTAATGATTATTTTAGGTTCCTCTGGTCGCTTTCAACTGATTAAAATGATATTCTCTACTTCTGCATGGTTTTACTCAAAGACTCAGTGCATAAAAAAATTGTTCTAATCTATTGAGTTGTCACTTTTGTGGATTAACACAGCTAGATTAACTTCTATGAGTCTCGATCATTCAATCGTGACCCTGGAAAAATCTGTGTAAATTATAGAAGAGATGCACTGACCTTTTCCAATTCTCAGTACTTCGATCAATGATCCACAGTGAAATGATTCACTACCACACCCATTGGTCATTAGGTAACTTAAAATAATACTCAAAATAAATAGAAGATTAAACAGAGCAGTGAAATAGCACTGAGCAATCACACTAACAAAACGTGATTTATTGAAGGATGATATGTTCTCTACTGCTTGAATACCCTAAAATATTTAACTACATATTAAAATAGTCAAACCGATAGAAATATAATATGAATTAAGAAACACCTCCAGCGAGATTGCACCTTTGTCCAGCGACTACTTCGATTCTGATCTCCTACTTAGTGTATGTATGCCTTTGTTTCAGTGATGATATGGATCAAGGTTTGATCACAATGGATTTACGGATGGACGGATGGAGGGAGGGATAGATTCGAGGCTAGAAGAATAGATTCCCTCCCCACAGAATGAGGTTCTCAAATGCTCCAGCTCCACACTCTCTGGAAATGGTGTATATCCCTCTCTTTTTACCCACCCCAGTATGGATCCATCAATCCATCTCCCACCCCCTGCTCATGATGAATGTTGATCTCCAAGTAATCGAAGACTCTGGAATCTCATCTGAAGTGTTCCCCAACCTCCATGTGGAGATTTCACAGTTCCATGTCTCCTGCGCTGGTCATTGGCATAGTTTCTCCAAACTGAATGAATGAGTTCTCACCCGGTGAGCTACAACCCTACCTATACAAAAAATTCACATAATTCAGAGAATTAAACTACTATATAGAAATACTTTATATTATCTTGCTACATAAAAAAAATTCTTAATAATATATATATACATTATAATATCAAATATTATTATTACTAATATATGTTTTAATAACTATTTTTTTATATTTACTTATTATAAGACGATAATAATTAATAATATATATATATATATGAATCTGTTTATTATATGTTATGTTTATTATATATTCTATTATATATCTTATGGTGTTATTATAATAATTAGTTGAATATTATAATTAAACTATAGAAAAATAAAATAATGGCTGAATTGGGGGGGATCTGGTTCGTGCAGCATGGACAGAAAAGGGGGAAAGCAGGGGGAGGTCTCAGCGTGCGCTTGTTGTGATGGTCCGGGGTATGGTTGGCGGATCTCCACCGAGATTGAGAGAGAAGGTTGTGATGGCCATGCAGCTTCAGGTGGCTGGCTGGTGAGCCGGGGATGGCCAAGACTTTGGACGGCTCACCGGAAGAGGAAACAGAAGCTATTGTTCTGGGTTCAGAGGGATGACGACAAGGTGCAGGTTTAGAAAGGGGGTGTGTGGCTCGGGGTGGGCCAAGCGAGTTATCCAAGTGTGGAAGAACAGGGATGGCACCATGTTCGATGGCTAAGGGAAGAGACACCGGCACTGAGGGGGGTCCGCGTGAAGAGGCGAGGGAGGCAGCGACATAGGGTAGAAAGAAGAAGGGCCTTGGAGGATTTTAACCAAGATTGATGGAGAAACTCAGGCAGTGGGAGTGAAAAATGCAAAGATCACGGGCTTGGGTGCATCGTGAATGATTTTCAGATCTATGAGAATATGGAATTTTGATCATGTGTATTTGATTAACTGGTTTTCATTTGTTTAATTTTTTTTGCTGCTGGTTGTGGCTACTGCATTGTTTCTATGAGGGATGATGCAAGAGCAGAGGTGTTGTGGGGGTGACAGTGTGGGGGAAGCGGTGAGACAGTGAGGAAATGGTGGGTGATGTTCACGGTGAGACCGCGTGAGGCTGATGTGGTGGATGGGAAGAGAAGATCAATTGGTTCTATGTGACACCGTTAGCATGGGAAAATAATTATGAAACGCTGCCATCGTGAGTGTGAAGCAGTGCGACAACTAGAAAGATAACAAGTTAGGTGCTCACGGTGGCACTGTGATGGAAAGAAACAGAGAAATAGTAACAAGAACCTGGTGCGACCACAATACCTACAAAATAAATAAAAATAAAATTCACATAACGAAATTAATAAATCACTAAAAATAAAAATAAATCAATTGAATTATAACAAATAATTGAAAACTAAATGAAACAAAGTGAAATAATAAAATTAGTTATGTATTATTTAAAATAATGAACTTATTTGTCGTAAAAATTATAAAAAAAAAATTAATTTATAAACAAATTAATGTATTTAAATTTACTTTCCTAAATTAATTAACCAATTAATTATAGAATTAATTAATAAAAGAATCAATTAAATTAAAGAATTGAATAAAATTACATTGTTAAAAACCAATTTAATTATTTAATGTAAAGTGAGTTATTTATTTACAAATTAAAAACAAATATTTACTTAAATTAATTATAATTTTATTAGAAACTAATAACATAAAGAATTAATTAAATGAAATTAAAATAAAAACTTAATTTTATTATTGAAAAAAAAAATTAAAAAATAAACAACATAAACACACTTTTAATACGTAAACACATTTATTTATCGTGTAATTTACAACATACCATAATTGATAAATATTACACAAATAAAAAATAGTTTGATATAAAAAAGTCAACGAAAATATAAAAAAGGATGTGGAAAAGTGCATTAAAAAAGAAACGCATAATTCTGATTAGTGAAATCCATGATAAGGAGGATCTTATGAATGTATTCAAATTTGAATTTCATTGGTAATGAGGTTTTCATCCTTGAGTCTGACATGAACCTCCCCATTCTAGGGATTGATGGGAACCACTGGCCTTTCCCTTCAATGAGGGCTGACGTTCACTATTTCCATCCGGGGGGGCTGTAGGGAATCCCTCCTAGAGTAGTCCCCTATTATTTCATGGGAGATGCGACCATATTTATTCTATTTTACTTGATTGTGACCATACTAATATTGGAGATATTCACATGCAAATACATATCCCTACCCCTTTAGAATTCATATCTCATCCCCTATCAGATGGAGTGGACTGTGTGATTTTTAGATCAAAAAATTCCTATTATCTCTCATAATAATCATGAATCATTTGTTATTATAGGATAGTTGAAATCATGACATATGTATTTCCCAATCCTTAACATGGGCCTCCTATATTTTTAAGTCCCAACCCCTATTAAAATGGATTGTCTGTATTCATATCAGCCCTAATCCCTATTAAAATGCCCATCCCTCTAAGTGTATCCACATCCTAATGGTCCATCTCCATTGATTTCACACAAAAAGCCATTAAAATAGGCCTCCTATATTGTATAATACCAATTCATATTTACATGGCCATCCTCCAGAGTTGTAATACCCAACCCATCACCAAAATTCATAGTCATTGATTCCTATCTAAATGGGATACGTAGGAAGCCTCCCTAAGACACAAAACCAATTACCAAATTCACTCTAAAATTCTATGAGTCACATTTCTGGTAGGTTCATATCTACCTTGTAAACATCATAACTTCCATTCCCATAGGGACACTATGACATAAGTCACACACTATCCATGACCGAGCACATTTCTCTTGGTTGTCCATTCCATATGACATTAAACTACATGGTTATATCCTCATCACATTACATTAAAAATGTAATGTTCTATGTTATGTGGAATCAAATAATTTGGGTTCTAATTTCTTTATCATGGATATATAGGAATCCCCTCATATTTATTTGACCTCGATATCAAAGAATCTTATGTCTCCAAATATGAAATTGATCTCTAGAGTGCCTCACCACATGGCTTAAACCAGCATAATCTTATTGAACAATCAATGAATATATGATCAATTATTCAAAGGGTAACATTTATGGAGAACAAAAAATTCATATATATATCACAATCAATGTAAAACCTCAGAAAAATACACATGATTATGAATTCATAGATGTTCTTAATTTATCATTGTCTTAGGGTAATCCACATATACATACATTGGAATGAATAAACAATTCATAAACATATCTAAAATCTATAAGAGCGTCTTGGAATATAAAATAGTTTCTTTCCTAAAGGGTGTGATGAGCCCAAATTCCCATCTCTTCATCCATTGTTAGTTTTTAAGTGTCGTTGACCATGTTCCCCAATAAATACCTACCATTGGAATGTTGGTCCATGAGTCATCGTGGATATGAGAGTTGTTGGGTGTTTCTATATATCTGAAAAAATACCCAATGGAGACTATTATGAGGTAGTAAACCTAAAACAAATCATCTAATAAAACTCATCACATTGTAATCAACCCTTGGGTGCCTGGATTTTTCAAAACAAAATAGTGAACTCGATATGAATCATTAACCATGGTTGTGGTGTTTCCCTGAGTCAATCCCTTTTTACATCCATGATTGAAAAGGGACCTATGAAGTAATCTATTATGCATGTTATCATGAAATAAAACTGTGATGAGGTTTTTTATTTGAATATTTATAATATATTGAAGATAGTTTTTATTAGAACTCCATTCAATCGAATGGTGTCTCACAATCTTTGGCGGACCCGTTTATCAACCACTACATAGGTTGGGTCCTCAACCAAATAGAGGATTCCACAACCAAACCATCAGTCTTAATACTGGTTTTCAAATGCATTGGTTTGATAGTACCATAAGAATGGAACTCTTTCAACCCTATAGGATTATTTACATGCCCTTTGGTCTATTAATCCTTACCCACCATCCACCCAATATGGTCAACTATCCAGAACAAGATGACCCAAATATCTATCTCAAACTATTTTAAGAGCTTGTATACATAATGTGATAATAAATTACTCTATTTTCTTAAGGATAATGGTGATATTTTTTATATAAACAATAGATCAGTTACATAGGGGTCCTACCTAATATCCCCTCATAAAAATCACAATCATTTATGCTATGCAGCCCAGTATTATCATCATGAAGAGGATACCACCCTATTTCCCTATCAGATGTCATATAGACCTAGGACCCAAGGTCATATAAAAAAAGATAATGATAAGACAATCAGTAACAATCCATATTCCTTATTCCATTGATAGAAACATTCCACATAAATACCACATCATCTTATAGGAAGATATATATTTCATATCACTATCCCGAATACCTTCTGAAAATATAGAGGAAAATGAGAATATAAAAATATGTGATCCCAAATTCAAATCCCATCAATCAAATAATTTGGAAAACGATATGTCAATTTATATTTCTACCCACTCACTTGAATGTGATCAGACAAATATGATGGAAACCCATGAGAAGAGGAAAATTCTTGCTCATTAACATCTTGCCCACCATATAAATATTGTGGAACAATATCTGAAAACCAATATCCCAACTAAATCACAAAATGATCAGAAGGAAAATATGGAGGCAACTAACTATGATAAGATTTAGATTCCTATAGATTCATATAAATTGAATCATGAAAACATGTTATCAATTGGAGAATATAGTAAACATATGTTAGATACAAATCAAGGGAAAAATAGGATCATGTCCACATATAGTAATAGGAATATATTAATATTTCTTCCAAGCATGTTTCTCAACACATCATAGAAATTATGGAGGGTGAGACATCAATTCCTAAACATACCCATTAAACTTTCTGAGACATGATCACGCCACCATAAATAGTATCGAGTCGTGAAAAATAACATATGTCCCCTAGCGGGGAGACTAATCCACTCAACAGGGTGGTCACCCCAGAGAAGAAATGCATACTTCCTACCTTCTGAAAGGTTCGTCGACAATATTATGTGATAAATAGACAAATCATTAGTATAAAATACATAATTTGACTGGGGGACACTGGTCCACTTCATTGGCCTCTCTAGTGAAGGCATATATCCATTTTATAATTCATAATGCTCACTATATTCTTCTAGTAGTGACACAATATCCACTAAAACATGCACTTATTTATGGAGTTTGTCACTAAAATAAGGTGACCCCGATAGCATACAAGAGGGTTCCTAAAAATAAATCATGAAAAAGGAAACTATCAAACAGAGGGTTGTCTCATAACCCTTCTTTGCTGGAATCTAGAGTTATTGAGGCCATCAAACGTCTATTACTAGTGGCCCATGATCATTGGAATCCTTTACCTAATTATATGAATATCTATAGCAGTATTAAAGGTTATCCACATAACATTGTTTCTAGCATCTCTATAGGTCATCCCCATATAATCTACTGTGAAGTATTTCCTTGTGGGAACAAATCAATTGATCATGAGAGACCATATATTTTTGAGTGTCATGGTTTCCCTCCACATGGATAGAAGAACAAATAACAAGAAGTTCCTCTTCTTACTGTCATCCACCCTAAAGGTTCTCCCTAGGGTATACACTATATAAATTATCCATGCCATCATACATTAATCTATCGTGGTATACTTCTACATGATTACATTCACTACGAATATCCTCCTTATAGTAATAACTCATTTTAGAAAGAAGGTGCTCCCTGTGCATTATCAAATATAAGAAATACATCATATTCAGAGACACATGGAATGATGGTTCTTGAAATGTTGTAGACCCAATATTTGACAAGTCATATCATTTCGCAACCTGAAGATGGACTAGGTAAACACTCATCCTCCAAGATACTGCCAGACTGTTATCATAAAAACAAGACATCTTTAAGCCCCGCTGCTTGTGATAAAGCATCGAAGAAGATCACATGTTTGGAATACAAAGTAGAAGACTCTCTTAAATAATAATAAAAAGAAATGTTTCTCATGATAATTAAATTTGATAGGAATGATATAACCATTATGTTTTCTTCTATTCACATACATATTTTATATTCCAATGGTATTTCATGCAGAATGCATCCACAAAAACATTCTAAACCACTATAAAATACTCCACCACTGAAAATAAATATTCTTTCAATGTAATATGTAAGAAAAAAATGTCAAAATATGTTTATAGACTTGTCATCATAGAGAAATGGATGAAATTTGATCTGTGTCATAACCACAATAAGTGAAGTGATAAAATGATTTCCATCTAACCAAATTCAATGAATTTTATGTGCTATGTGACATAATTTCTAATACCCTACATGGTGTTCACATATAGGGATGGGGGGAATATAGAGATTTGAATTTCACCCCATGCTACATTCTGTAGAACCAAATGGAAATGAAATCCTTTAATGAAATTATTATAAATTTTTCTTCAGTTAAGAATTATTTTTATGAAATGTTAAGCAATCAATATGAATCGGCCGTGGATATGTCTCAAAGAAGCATAGTCTAGAGAAATCACTCCATCAAAAAACTCATGAACTAGGAACTGATGAACATATAATTAGATTCTCACTTAAGGGAATCAAATCATCATGCACATCTAATGTACTCAAAAAAATATAAGTTCTCATGTAGATATTGTATCATAAATGACTCATGCATGATCAAGGATGTGTGAGATCAAGAGGGATGCCACATTAGGAACAATATACATAGTACTAGATAAACTTTATCCTAAAATTATTGGTTAATTTATACAACAATATTTCCTTGTATGTAAAGAAAATATGTCCATATGCATTATAAAAAGAGGACGAGAGAAACCCAACCTTTCATGTCTGGGGGAAGTTTTATCTCAACCAGCCTCCAATGGGAATTATTATTTTCCAATTTATGGAGGTGGAAAATAAATATGTTATCCCATTCCATCCTGTTTTGAGACCAATTCCCCCTAGAATAAAGGTGTATGACCATTTTATATAGTGGTTCACTCTGAGTCTCCCTTCACCCAAAATCTTCAAAAGGATCCTAGAGTGGAAGGGAGTGGTCCAGAAAAATAATAAATCAACCCTATTATTATTTCATAGATCGTACGATGCTTAAAATGTAGTAATAATCAATAATATTCATATACATAAATTAATTAAATTAGACCAAAAAATATTGAAATGGAAAATATCAAGAAGAGGAAAGTTCCACCGAGAATACCATCCATACAGAGAATAACGGTGTGCATACCAGGAACCATAGAATCAACTTCAATTGGGGTTCTCCCTTAATCAATCAATTACATAATCCTATAATAATATCTAATAAAGGCAGGAATAAAAGTATGGTCTCATATGACCCTCCACCTCATCCCAATGAATTTTATTTCCCCATTTTTAGTGAATTATTCAAATGGAATGAGGAATAAATGAAAGAGTTGAGATAACTCATTGTTTGGTTTCTCTGAGGTTGTATTCCTACCAAATATTCTCTATTATATGAGCCTAAACACACTCTTCTAATAGGTATACCTTAATAAGGGTTCATCCTAGTGACTACACTAGGTTTAAGAAATCATCCCAAATCGGTGCCTAAACACATAGTTTATGTAGACCCGATCTCAGCCAGATATTATGATTTCCCTCCATCAAGGATATAAATGGAGAAGGCTTAATAAAATGATAAAATGAATTCACTATCTGTATATCATCTAAAACAATAGAAGAAATGTTAGTCCATATCCTACCCAATGACACACATGTCCATGATGTTGTTAAAAAATATCATCAATGGATTATCAACTACATCTGGTCATTGAGTGCTCAATTGGAAGCCATTGAGGTGTTGTAGGAACCCATGCAATTGGAAAAAACCTTACACAAAATAGTTGAGAAACACCCCTCCAAATCCAAAAAATTGAGAGTCTAACATTTCCAATATTCAATTAATCAATAGACCCATAACAACATATTACACCCTATGTGTCTCATTTTGATCCCATGATGGAAACTCTCATGTAACAAGAAGAAGTGAAACTCATATTATTTGTATGAATCGTTCAATGTACATATTTCCTATGGTACAATGGTTTTACAACTATGTCTGTCAGATTATGGGAAAAACTCCAGTAGTAGTTAATCGTTCTATAGTGATCAAAGATGAAAAAGACAAAAAGTACTAAACTTTTGAAATGAAAACAATGAGAAAACGAGAGAGTCTCGGATTTCTTTTTTAGATGGAAATGGAAAACTTACTCCCTGAAAATACCAATTCCTCTGGATGTCATCCTTTTCCTTTATATTGATTCCATTAATGCAGATTTATGAATGTTTATCATCTTGGTGAAATATATATGTGGGATTTGGTATTTCACCACCACTTCGCTTAGAACAAAATATTCTATATACTGGGCCAAGATTAAACCCCGAAAAAATCCACTAGTCCTTTTGAAAATTGAAGGAATGGTGGAGGAAGAATCTCTCAAACTTAATCAAGCCCCCATGACTAATATAGTTTAAATCCTATACATTATCATTCAGTTCCACCTATGAATCAATTAGAACCCCAAACCCGATATGATGTGATGAGGGTACCCAGGAAAAATAAATTCAAGGAATAAAGCATCCAAGTAAACTGTTTTTGAGATGATTATGTTTTCTATGACATTATAGACATTATGGACAATGATTTACTTGTCCTACCAAAACACAAAAGGCCTGAAAAACTAGGTCATGATGAGAATATAGATTATTTCCCATTACATTAATGGTTTCGGAACACCATTCGGGATTTATTCTTCTTAAAATACACCATGTAAAAAAAATTCAATTCTATGACGGTATAGTTGGGAATGACACTAGACAATGTAGCATATGTTTCCTATATTTCATTTGAGGAACGTCGTTATGGGTAGGAATTTTCTTGGAGAATGGAAAATTTGGTTTACAGTAGGATGACATGAAAAAAAATTCAAATGATGTCATGGTATTCTCCTAGCATGGTTGAAACATACAAATATTCCCACAACTACTTCTCCCATAGCACAATCGATGTCATCGACACGAAAAACATCCAGAATCCATATTTTCTGAAATTATAATAGCCATAAAGACAGGCATAGTGTGTAATAGGATTCACCTATATCAATGTTGAAGACATATTTGAGTCTCTCTCATATATTATTCCCTCATATTTGAAACAATGTTCACTACCTCTCGAAACTGAACCACTAGAAACGATCATCCAGAGATAGTCATTCTCATATGTAGAGTTAATCATTGGTTCCATTTATTTCACTCATTCAATGGATACCTTCTCTGATGATGAGTATTTATTTGAATGTAATTTTCCATAATATGATTGGGGAACTTGTGGAAGAGGTCATAGTGGCCAAGGAGACTTGGGAAGATCCATTCATGGAAAGAACCAAATTTTGAGCCACATCCCAACTTAGACTATCATTATTTTAGAAACTCATAGAAGATGCATTTAGAGGATCCAAAAATTGTAGTAAAATCCCCCAACTCATGGAAGATGACACTCTACCCTGATAACATTGGAATATCAATAAATGAGGAATATGTGACTAGTCACACACTACATATAGTCAGAACTTCCCAACCAAACCCACCATGGACATGAGGACCTTGGAATGTTGTCTTAATAGTTGATTAATCTACATGAATTTTTCAAGACCCTAATGTGCGTGTGAATGAATGTCCCCACATTGTGTAGTGAAAGAATTTATAACAGAAATATGATATCAAAAAACTATTTTCCTTGGTATTATGAATGATATTGATATTGTATTCCTAAAGCATGTCTAAATTCATCACAAAATAGCTCATAGACACATTCTAATCCCAATGGATTTTGAAAACAAAGCAAGAAGATTCCAACATTTATCTAATATACACTGATCCAATTGATGTTTTTATAGTTATATACATCCTTGATAAATAAGAAGATAAAATTTTCTAGGACTCCTCATACCCCTATACAAGCATGGCTGGATAAATGGTGTCGATGCCTGAATAGTTTTAATTATTAATGGATCGGGAGTTAAAATCCATCATATAAGAACAATTTATTGGATGGGACAAAGCAATAATAAACAAGAACATTATTCCCTAACAATGAATGACTATGTCAAAAGTAAGTAGAATCCATCGGTCCAACTCAATCCCATGGCTCATTTAGGAGACCTCATAAACAACTCAATATTTTTTGTGGTTTGGAATAACATGACCTTATACATCTCTCTTCGACGGACCTGATATCTCCAACAGGTAGAAATCATCTCATCATACCATCAATGTGTTATATACCACATTAAATAAAAAATTAGGATCTTCCACACTGTTAAGTCCCCTTAAGAATCTTGTGAGTCACACTATATCGATTTAAGATTCTATAATAGGGAAAGATAGTAGTCCCTAGTGGATGGTTCTGGTCTAGTCACTACAACAAATAGTTTTTAAAAAATCCAAACCAACCCCTTTAAACAAATCTTTTAAAAATATTTTATACCGATCCATCAGATCAAACATTAGATTCCATGTTCCAATTCATATTCAATGGTATTAGATATTTCATTCATGAAAATTCAGTCCCATAATCTGTAAAAGTTTTCTAACTCCCTAGACAATGGGAAAACCTCTGATCTAAATTCCTTCATACCACCCAATATTCTCTGAGTAGAACATACCTCAACAATTAAGGAATGAGAGATTGTATGGACACCCAAAGAGGAAGAAGAAACTCCATATCCCTTTCTCACTCCACCATCTCTCGAGTTTCAATGAAGTCCTAAATTTCCAGCTGGTTCAGGGAATGTTTCATCATCTTTGAAATACCAAGATATCGTATCCCACCATGACACTAGAGAACATATACCACTACTTTATCCATCATTGAATAGATATATATAATTTTAAGAAGAGGAATATAAAGAGAATGAGGACCTTGGGGATGCCCCTCCATATTTAGATTACAGAATCATTACCACCATTGATGAACTCAGATATATAATCCTGGATAATGAATAGGTCCCATGGAAAACAATGATGAGTGAATCCATGAATTATAATGAAAAATATTTACATGCCTATGTCTTAATGAATTTTTTTGTGGTATTCACCCGGAACTACACAGAAATGACAGGCCTCAATCTTGAACTGGCCACTCACCACCTCGTCTTGGTAGAGGACCTCCGGGTCTATAAATAGGGATATAGAAGGATGTAATCGAAACATGATAACAAAAAATGAGGTTATAATTTAAAATATCATCCTAGAATCCTCTATTTTGAGGGATAATATCCTAAATTGATGGACGTTATCATCCATGTAAAGAATATTAATAGGAAAATCTGTGTCTGCATGAATTTGTAGGATCTCAACAGACACTGCTAAGAAGATGATTTCCTAGTCCCAATCATATAACTACTGACTGACACAATAATATGATATCATGATCTCTCCTTCATGGATGGATATTTGGAAT
The DNA here is from genome assembly GCA_963277665.1 of Viscum album. NCBI lineage: Eukaryota > Viridiplantae > Streptophyta > Magnoliopsida > Santalales > Viscaceae > Viscum > Viscum album. The sequence continues at coordinate 1,883,587,972 of OY728161.1, forward strand.
ACAAAAAAATCTAATAGTACTAGGAAGATGAATAATACACAACGTTTTCGCCCCCAATGAGTATTTCATTATCAGGTAATTCCCTTTGGCTTAAAGTATGTTAGTGATATGTACCAATGTTCCAAGAATTTCATATGTAAACCCATTTTGAGAATTTTTTCTGAATTATATATTGATGACCTACTAGTAAAATCTTGAAAATGATCTAACCACCTTGGAGAATATGAAATAGCGTTCAATCAACTATATTAATACAACCAGAAAATGAACCACTTGAAATGTGATTTTGGAATTACCTCATTGAAATTTCTCTACTTCATTAATCATCATCAGGGCATAAAATTTGACCAAGAGATGGAAAAGGTTATTCTTGTAATGTTACCTCCTCAAAACCTCATAGAGTTCATATGACTTCAAGTACAGTGGGCCTATATCTGTATCATCATATCTAATCAGGAATATAATTGTATGCCTTCCATAGGTTAATGAAAAATTGGGTTACATATCATTATACTATTGATTTTCAGAAAGAATTCAATACTCTCAACAAATAGCTTTGGATCCCGCAGTGCTAATGATTTCAGTTGAAGGAGATCAACATATATTGTATGTGATAGCTATATATCAATAACTAGGTGCCTTTCAAAAACAAAATAATGATCATGGAAGTGAAAAAGAATTTATTATCATGGTCAAACCATGATTGATGAAGATACTCGTTATTAAAATATTGAGAAGAAATATGCCATGAAAATCTTTTCAGTATAGAGTCCATGGAACTACCTACAACATCATGAGATTCATTTGGTCTATTGTAGAAACCCACTAAAACACATTATCATTCATCTAAATTTGATCAAATTTCTCTCATTCTGGATTTTCATACTTCAAAAGTATTCCATTTAGTTCATGACTTATAAATATATCAAATTCTAAGAGTTTATAGATTTTATAGTAGAGAAACCCTCAATAGAATTGGCTACAATGGAAACTAAACTTTCTGGTGAAGAGGATATCTCTATTATATAGGGTCCCCAGATATACAATATATATTTTGATAGTGCATCCAGAAGTCTGACATGGAAGATGATGAAAGATCCCATGCTCAGGAAAAGTGTGGCTGAGAATCATGCTCATCTCCCCAGTAATAGAACTTCTATCTTACTCAATATTATTGTCAAATGGGATCCTGAACAATGATGTAGAATATTAGGCTCTCATCATAGGGATAGAGTTGTCAAATTAGGTACAAGTCAATAACATCAAGATAAGAGGTAATTTGGAACTAGTCATTAAGAATATCAATAAGGATTATGCAACATAAAGGGAATACCTAATCCCCCTACTATACCATGTGTTGGGACTCATAGAAGAATTCCATTTGGATCCAACATTGAATCATATCCCGTGATCAAAAATTGACCAATCTAATGCATTTGAAAACGTGTCCAAAACTCTATATGATCCATAACTGGTTGAAATAACCATTATTATTTAACATCACTAGATGGTATAACATTTAATTTAAGACAACGTTTAAGAAAACAACGAGATTATACCCAATCGTGAACTGTAAGGTCCTACCACTGGATGGTTAACGCTCAATATAAACAACATTCCAAATGAAGTGATCCTACTAGATGGTGATGGGAGAGATAAAATTCAAATAAGGTAAATTCAAATTGTCCTATATGGCCAAACAAATTATCCAAATGTACACTATATGTGGAGCATTGATGTGGTCATTATTAGTTTCATTTATGGATAAGTGTCTAATACTATCATGAAGGATGTTCGCACTAGAGACTTTATCTCCAACCATTTAGAATCCAATAATTCTCATCAATTCTAAAGGACTGGTTACTATTATCCCACTATAATTCATGACAGTAATAAATTCACAAAAATGTTCCATTCAAACTAGTTCATTCCAACTTCATCCTCCAACCTATATAGTTTCTTCCAAATTAAAAAACATCCTTTCCATTTTTCAAATGGGTAATAGGAAAAATTGGTCAACATACTCCCTCTATGGCCAAGTAGTTAAAGAATATTCTCACTAACACTAAATTTTTCTATAAGTGGGATGAAGTCGTACACCATAATGTTGTTGGGGAATGGAACATTGTTATATTCATAATTTCTAGCATAAGTACTAGATTTGGTGTCCCTTATTAAATAATGATGGACAATGTCACCAATATATGTTCTCCTACATTGGAAAAACTATATCACGAGAATGGAAATAAGGCCAATCATTCATCATGCCACCATGCAGTGGCTAACAGACATATAGAAACTTCTAATAATACCATATCAAATATACTCACAAAAGTTGGTACATATGATTAAAATTTATTGTGTGGATAATCCTTTTAATCCTTGTGGGATTATCAGACTACCACCCACCCTACCACATATGTGACCACATATTCAATAGTATACATGATAATGGAGGTCCTACCCATTGATGGTCAATTACTCATGCTCTTCATTTCAATCTGGGATCTGTTATACTGAGATGAGAAATCATAGAAATGGTTGGATGAATTGATGCAGTGGATTAGAAAAGATTTTACACCTAACCTCATTAATAAAGACATAAAAATATGACTTCAAATGCATTTACCAAAAACATTCTCCTATATCATTTTTACATGCGAGAGATAGTGTTGGTCCTAAGGACATTGACAGCACTTGTAATGAAATAATTATTGTTTGAGCCAATGTGTGATAGACACTACAACAAAAAAAGTCAACTCTAATAGAGCCTATTCATTGATCTTGGTGGATGATCATCTTACCATGACCCACACCAATGAATGGTTCGTAAAGAAGTATTTCATGTAATCATAATACATCATAATGATCACATGATGTTAAATTTCAGGGTATATAATACTAGTCACAAGATATTAAATTTTATGTTACATAATCGAGATCATATGATGATAAACTACGTGGTACATAATAATGATTCATGTCATTAAACTGCATGGTACATCATCCAAATTACAAGTTGTTAAAATTCATGACATGTCATCCTGATTGCATGACATTAAGTTTCATGGTACATCAATCTAATCATATGACATTAAACTATATGTTACATATTCCTACTCGCTTGATGTTAAATAGATTGATATATCATCATTTCCTATGATGTTAAACTACATTGATAATATATTTTCTACACAAAATTACACTGCATGGTACCTTCATAACTATATATGTCTTGATTTTTTTCTTCATAAGATACATAGTGATTCTTATTCCTCTTTTTACAGACCCAATAACAAATTTCCATCCATTAATAAGATGATTTTTAACAATCATTTGGTGTTAATGTCTCTTTTAACATGGATATTAAGTTTCTCGATGGTCCCTTATACAATCCATCCCATAAATATTAGATAGAATCACCCTAATCACATGATGTTAAAATACAGGGTATATCATCAATTTTGAAAGACAATAAACTACATGACAATAATGTTTTCATTATAGGATGATAAATTTCATAGAACTGTAATGTTATCACCCGAGTTGATATCACTCTCTTCATCAATCTCATACAATTCCATAATCCTTGTATATGTTTTTCTTGGTTCCTACCAATATAGGATGCATATTTATGGTTATATTTTACCTCTATGTTCGACAACTAAATGTATAGAAATTGCCCCTATATTTGTATAGTTCAGTCCTACGTAGGGATATATCCATTAAGAACTATGTGTGGCCTGATTCCTACCTGTACATGATACTTAGTTACACCCATATAATTTTTCATGGGGCTTGTTGTTATGATGTTTCCTTCATGTCAAGTGAAATAATGTTATATTTAATGGTCTATTTAATGTAATATTCACTCTCCCTCTGTATAAGTCTGATTTGTGTAGGGAATCCTAATTAGAACTATGTGTGGCTTTATTCCGGTCCACATAGGATACATACCGACAACCAAATCTCTAGTTCTATGATCAGAAAATAAAATTAGTCAAGCCATGGAAAAATTGCCTCATCTGCATAATGATCAAACTAGTGTAGAGATTTCACATTCATAACTATGTCTGTCTTGATTCCCATCATCAAAAGATATTTATTGAAGTTGAAATATCTAATCATAGGTCTAATAGTAATGAATGATAACAATGTCATCCATCCTCTATACAAGCCAGATCCTCACAATGAATTTTATGAGAACTACATAAAGGATGAGTTACATTTTTTGAGATACGTTGCATCACATTGATTTTATATCCTAGTTCATCCACCCCAAATGAAAAATTACCCAATCCATTGTTTTATTATCTCTGTGGGGATGAATACACCTTTTTATCCCCTGATTATGAATTTGATCATAGAACACATGGGATTTGGAGTTTTCAATAGGGATTCCCTCCATTATCAAGGAGAATCAATCCACATTAGGTATTCCATGGTCTTATTAGGGAGACCATAAAAAGAATATCAATTTTTATTACCACGTGAAACTAAACTATCCATTCAATTCCAATTTAAGAAAAATGTTTGGTTTGATTATATAAATCACAGGATAAATTTTTACACCCAAGTCAATAATATTGGATCCATCCAAAATATTTCTACTTCACACAGGGAAACAAACGTCCTTACCGCACAATGTTAAACTACATGGATAATGTCCTTACAGCATGACTTTAATCTATATGGTATATTTAGAACGTCATGTGGCTTGATTACCATTATAAAAATGTTTCCAAATAATGTCTAAGCAATATTTCCTAGTCATTTCCTTTGGGTAATGAAAATAAAAACTACCAGCATCTCTTATATAAAAATAGATATCTATTCAGGAGATCTCATGTCTGGGTTCCTTAATTAGGGAACTTTCATGGAAACTGAATTCCATAAACATTTGAGTAAGATATTTGTGAGGAACATATAAAACCATGTACAATCATGATATGAATTCTTATTACATACCTAGAAAAATTTCTTCAATTTATCATACGATATTGTATGGAAAATTTTAGATCATCTCAATCTTTATTTGGACATCAGGTATTGGGGGGGCTAGTGTCATTAAGGAACATTTTTTTAAATATGAATTATATTACCCTATTGACTCTTTAGGAGTTTCCCTCAAAAAAGGTCTTTTAATAAAGGTAAATTTCATCCCCATAATAGGCCTATTAAATCAACATAAGGCCCAATGAAATTTTAAAAAAAAATATTTTTTTGCATTGAGAATACCCAGAATCATTCTTTACACATTCTATTCCCATCATGTTCATGAAATATAGGAACATCTTGGCATGATAATCCTCCTGTTATATATCATTCCCCTAAAAAACATTCGCAGTTGTATGACCTAAAACAAGAATACCACTTTTATTCCTTACCTCATGATGCTAAGATAAATGGTTAACATCCCTCTAATTGAACAATATATGTTCAAGGAATATTTATAGATTGTTTCCCATCATTGATAATATATTTAATGAAAAAAAGATATCAATATTTTATTGAGGTTTTTATCTATTTTTCTTGTCAGTCCACCTACCTCCTAAATACATCATATTAAACTACATTGCCGATACCCTTGTCACACAACACTAATCTCTATTATTGCTAGGATTTATGTATGGATTGATCCTCATTTTCATGGGAAAATTGTGACACTTGAATTTTCAATGTTTGATCTTTCCATGACATAAAATTGGCCCCCTCTTATTGTGTCTGGGTTAGAACATCGTTGATAGTTTCTAGAATGAAAAAAATGTATGGAATGATTCTTACTTTCTTGGAATATGTAATGATACCCAGTTCTTATATCCTAGTATGGTCACACACAAAAATTACCTTACATTCGTATATGTGATTTAGATCTATAGAGGAGGATACAAAATGTGTCTCACACCACTCATTGTATCATATTTGACAAAAAAATCTCCTTCCACACACAATAGTTAGATCAATGTGTCAGAAAACCATACCAAAATTATATATAGCCTAATTATATCCATCAAACGATATGTAATGACACTTGGTTCACAAATAATAGGTCTATCCAAATAAAAAGATAAAACTTTATCCTCTTCATGGGTAGTCCAAACCTGTATGAGATACCATTCTATAATGATGCATGTCTTGATTCTCATTTGGATGATATATGTAGTGAAATCCAGACCTTATGTCTCAAGACCAACTGTATAGAAAACGAACATCCATCCTACGTACGGGTTAAAACTACACAAGGGACGTATTTCTACCCATTACCAGGAAACTTCTATATGAAATTATCCATTCACATTTTGTAAGATTCCATTCACAATCTAAACACTATTTTTAGGGATGCTCAAATCCCAAAAAACCTCCCCAGCCCTAAAAAATGGAGGGTCAATTTCTTAGGGACACCTTTTTTGGCTATTTATAATATTCGCTTGATGTCTATGCTTAAGCTTCCAACACAAATGAGATGTCAACCAAATGAAAAATCATCCCAAAGAGAGGTTTTTACTATCTCTATTCACATAAATAGAATTTTCTATACCACGTCACTCCTAGGATTCAGAAACCCATATATTAAAGCATACAACATTTCCCATTTATTCTTAAGGATGATGAAAAATTATTGATAAAATTACAATGAAAATAAAAAATTGTTTATTCATCATTCAAAGTAAAGTGATTATAAATACGAGCCCTCAAATGACCTATTTTTAAGATACTAAGCTACATTATATATTACATGTATCAACAACATTAAACTCCACCATGATCCATCCTACTTTACTCAGTTTAAATTCAGCTAGGGGTGGTTTCACAATCATCTCCAGTTCTAAAATATATTCCCTTCTATGTTTTAGTCATCAATCCTAAAACGAGAAACCCTTCATGGTCTTGGGAAATCCTATTATTTACATATTACCTAGCCACCTAGAATGTAGGGTAAATTTTATATGTACAATTTTTTTAAAGGGCACGGTATTCCAAAGTTATATGTACATCAGTTTACAGAAACTATGAAGGTCAATCAAGGTAAAATTCATCATTTCAAGATGATTCTCTCATATCTGTACACCCCCAACCACATTATTGAAGAAACTGTTATCATGGTCACTCCTCATGAACATTCCACATATCATGTCTCAAATTTATAAATCATAACACCATGTTAAACCCCCCCCCCCATTAATTTATAAATAATATTGGGAATTTCTTAATAATTAATCCCCATTTTGGTCATCACCCAAAGGAAATTCTTTACTGATTATTGACCTAAAACATCAGATGCATTAGTCCATCATCCATTAATTTTAACATCCCAAAAAATTTGACATGGTACTCACTATGTTGAAATCTCAAAAATGGTTCCATAGAAAAATGTCGAGTCCCAGCTCACTCAAACTATGATATTCATGGTTTTGGAAAATATTGTGCCAAATAAAATGAAAAATTCACAAATCATTTTAGGTCAAGAACTCAAAAAGGGAGGCCTAATTAAAATTTTAGTTACAAATGCTAAACCTATAACACAGTGGACATTAGAAACAAATTTGTGGTAACAGAAAAGGAAAAAATATTTATGGGTTTTTATGTAATCCTTTGAACAGTTGAAATTATGATTTCTCAGACCCATATATTTGGAAAAAATACAACCATACATGATCATTGTAATTATCCGAGGTTTAAATTATTATTGATATCCATTAGAGATTATCATTCAAAATATGATCATTTATGAGTAATTGGCATGGGAAAAAAATAATGTCCTAGAATTAAATAGGGATCAAGTCATCATCTATTTATGAAATGGGGAAATGTGGAACATACAAAAAATGGATCAAATCAATGTATATAGAACATAGAGATTAAATATCCCACTAAATAGATTCATATATTCAAACTTGTTCCCAGTGTATGTGGTATATTTCATATTAGAGCTCAGTCAGGGATTCAGTTTCAATATTAGAACTATCTCACAGTGCATCTTCCGTCTCAATGCCATCGTACCTTCCCACTTCCTTTTCCTCCAAAAAATGTTTCCCTTTTCCAAAATTTGCTTCTATTTTATCCAATTCTTACTTTAGAAAATCTACATCATTACTGAGATGCTCCAACTCTAAAAAAAGTAGCTCTGTTGAGGTTATGTACTATAAAACCTTTTCTCATCACCTCACTGTCATCCCAACATACTTGAAATCACCATTAAGAACGATCTCCCCAGCATAGTTAAATTGACCCAAAAATATATAAGGTGAATACCCCTCACATTTATGATCCTCATCCATATTGACAATTTAGATGAATTATCTCAAAGAGATAAGATATCCTCTCTTTTAGAGGTTTGTAGATCAATATACTATCAACGTATGATAATTTAGAATAGAAGGATCATAAGTCAAATGATCATGATAGTTGAGTCGATCCCTCTATTCATGATCACTTCATTATAATGGAATTACCCCAATTATTTGTTTTAGATATGGTTGGATGATAAATTCAAGTATTTTTAGAGCCTTGTTATATATGTAGCCTCCCATATGAGATTTTTCCAATACCTAGATATAATGGATGGAAACAACCAGCTGCTATTATAGAATCCCCCAACTAATACAACCCAACCAATGTTAAACCTTTACTTGAAATAGGATAAAAGGGTTAATAATCCTATTTGTGGCAAATTGATCCACTATTAGGAATGTTTTTACTTTGACCCTAGTATTAGAATCATGCATAGGTATCATCCATCCAATCAGAAAAATTTCATGAATATATACTATTTGGAATAGTATGTCGACATTGGGGATGATCTGCTAGCTCCACTCATTAAAGGGACCCTCCTTAATTGTGGATCAATATGCACCAATATGATATTAACCCTCATCAATTTGGCCATTGCTCACCCTCCTTGCATAAGGCTCCTAGATTCATAAGGTAGAAAATGCCTTCATCCAATCCTGAAATGGGATATCCTTATTCATATTAGTGTTACCCTTTAATAGATCCCTCAAACTATGAACATGTATAATTGATATAAGATGGGTTCTCTTGAGATTGTCCCAAGCAGAAGCAATCAGAAAATACTCATCTATCATATAACCCATGATGGGTTCCCCCTAAATAAAGCATACATCTGAAACACTGATTCAATATTACCCATTAATCATGTAGAAGGAATTGGTTTCTAAGCACCATTATCCAAATATATATAGAATAAATATTTTGTTTCTATGAGAGTAATTTTATGATATTATGTCACATTTTTACAACTGCATGGGCTTGAACATAACATTAAATTTCTCATATTTCTGATAGAATGATAATGGAAACTCCTTGTTCTGACTAAATGAGCCTCTAGGAGACTTTACAAATTTTACTACCACCCTAGGCTCTCACATTCCATGGTCATTCATGCGATGATGTGATAATAGTGGATGCTCGCCTATGTTGATTGCACAGCCTCCTAGAGTGAACAAGGAGTGTAGTTCAGAAGAAACCCGACATCATGGTTTTATTCGAAGAATCCCCCTCATCCATTGATATTATGTATTGGATAGTATTTTTCTACTTCATTATCTAGGACACATGTTGATTTTTTTGTGAACAATACTAGATTTGAAAATTTTAATGGAATCCTGAATCAATAAATATGTTTTTTGTTGGAAATAATGTATTTCTTTTGGATTACTCTCAAAGGTCCCACGTGGATTTATTGAATGGATCAATGATTATTATGAAATTATCATAAAGATATTTAATTAGCAATTTTCATCTATTGTGGGTATCTGAAAGAGCCCCAAAAACCAAAAAATTAACAAGTGAAGGGTACATCCTATTTTTTTTATCAAAATAAGCATGCAAAATGGGGCACATCTTCATTAAAATTTCAAATTATAAAGAAACTAGAACAATATTAAATTATTTGAGTAACTTAAAAACAATAAATTCATGAAGTGATTGTTCAATGAACCATTAGTCTATAATGAATTGGCCTATAAACCATCAATTATAGATGTTTGGGCACATGAATCATCATCTTGTGACGTTTTTTTCCAAAAAAAGAGTTATACCTTGATGAATTTAGTATATTAGATTCTCAATCGATAAATAATATAGTTTTTATGTAGGGTATTGAAATTATTGTTCCTTGGTGACTAGGTAATTTTTGTAGAAAAGTAATATATAGTGGAGAAATGCTACACAAAAGCAGTGGGTGATCGATATTTTATATAATGATAAAGCTTTGAGTGAAACTAGTAAATGAAAAATGATTCTGGAAAATTATTTATAGGCATGGACCATTTTTATGGTTCCACTTGGATATGATATATTTGACCAAAATAAGACAAATTTCTATATTATAACATCATTTTATTCATCCTGATATAATACCATTCTGATGGGGGACATTTTTTGGGTCTTGACAATTTACATTCAAGAATATAATTTCATGAATTTAGAAAATGGTATAAATAATCACAGATGAATAATTTGATCAAATATTCAAAGGGGAAAATCCATGATAGATTTCATGTTTTAGTATAGTAAAAATTTCAATGTAGACCACCACTCTTCAACCAACATAAAAAATCATTCATGATTTATAATGATACCAAAAGAGCCTAAAAAATTATATCATGTGTTTTACTGGGATAAGAAGTGATTTCCTCCCCTACAATGACCATCACCTGGGAAATAAATTGTTCACAATATTAGATGGTACAAAAGATTCCTATGAATTAAATGAAGTCATTTTGGGGTTGGATGCTAAAGTATGACTGTATAAATAAAATAATTTATGTGTTGGGTAATAATCATTGGGATCCAACAAACAAATCCAAGGGGACCACCATGGACTAATGGCCATCTTGGTAATCAGTCCCTCCATTCTTCTATAATGGTACAATGAAGGGTACTAAGTGGGGGTGGAAGAGACTACATAGATTAGATGAAATGAATGGGATCAGATCAGAGAGGAGAATAAAGGGAAATTCATCAATCCCTCATAGGTAAACCCATCACATTTTATTAAGGAGGAAACACAAACTATCCCTCAATTTAAAAATTGAATCCGCCCTTTGTGAAAACCCTTCCACATGGTATAAAAAATGGACCCTCTGAATTATATCACCCCTAATACTAAACCACTGAATGATCAGAACCTCTACCCACGTAGGAAAATTCTACACGGGAAGAACATGATCCTATGTAGAAAAATGATGCATGGGTTGAACCTAGGACAACATAGAAACTCACTACACGGTTAGAACTCAGGTTCATATAACATAATGAAATGTGGATGGTAACTTCACTCACATACAACATGATACATATACGGAACCCCATCCCATATAATAAAATGATACCAATAATTGGATATCCCAGGGTCTTTCACTCTCCACCTCTTATCACTCCCTTCCATCATACTATCAGACCTCACATTGGCCCCTATATGAACCATTCTAATTTCATATAACCAAGGCCGCTTACAAATACAACTGAAATGTATGATCAGATCATTTGGAATGTCAGTGTTTTCTCTTGATTATACATGCTTATTATAAAAACAACCATATTGGTGGCCTCTACGGCAAGGTTTACCCACATAATTTCTTTGAGTCTATATTCCCATGGTAATGAGGCTTTCATCTATGATGCTCATGTGAACTTCCCCATTCTAGGGTTTGAGGGGAACTATTGGACAAAACCATTGATGAGGGTTGGTGTCCACTACCCTCTTCCATGAGAAATAGTTCTGTATCCATACTAGATTAATCCCATAGTCATTTGTGAGAGTGGTTTCACATTTTTTTCAATATTCTTCCAAGAAGACCAAAAAATAAATTTGATATAGGCACACTCAAAGGCCTGTCACTCTCTCTCTTTAATTAATTCACCATCCATCAGAGGATGGAGTGGATCATGTGATTTCATGATCTGCTACAACTTTTGATTTCTCACACTAAGAATGATTCACATTGGCTAAGAGGATAGTGGTCATCAAGACATCCATACAATCCCAAACCATCACATGGGACTCATATTCGTTAATAACCAATAATCTATTCAAAATGTCCTTATCCATAGTTATAATCCCCTATCCCTATTCAAATAGGAATCCCTTAGAGTCTAATGCTCAATCCTAGCGTACATCTCCATAGAAGTAACCCCAACATCCACTCAAATGGGCCTCCTATATAGTACAATCCCCAATAATATTCAAATGGTCCCCCTCCATTGGCCCAATCCCCAACATATATCTTAACTATGTGACATTTGATTTTTAACTAATTGGGATATGTATGGAAACACTATGAGGTCCATACCCAACACACATAATCATCATAATGTAATTCGAGCCACATTACAAGTAGTTTAATATCCACATGGGTGACTAAATCTCTTTCAGTTCCCTTAGAACACCTCGTCATATGTCCCCCATGATACCTGAACAGTCACATTTCATTTGGGCATCCTTGCTACATGACATTAAACTACATGGTCTAGTCCACATAAGAACACATAAAAGGTGTTGTGTCATGTAATTTGGCTTAAAATTACATGTGTTATGACTTCTTTCATAGGGATACATAAGAAGACCTCCATATGGGTTCGATCTGTTAATCAAAAAACATCCAACTCACTGGATGATTGTGAAATCCAGAATTCCTCTCTATGTGGCTCAGAACCAGCACCATCCTAATGAATTAGAATATGATCTATGTTCCCTTTTTAAAAGGGTACATTTAATATAGAACCTCATATACATAACAATATCCATATCAATGGATAAACTCAAGTGCATATAGATGACTCTAAACTCCTTCATGTTCATAATTGATCATTATCGTAGGGTGATCAGGGTATACATACTTGGGAATAAAAAAATGATCACTGAACATATCATAAATTTATAAGAGTGTCTGTGAATTTGCATTATCCCCCCCCCCCAAAGGTTTTATGATCTTTACTTATCATCCTCTCATCCAATGCAAGTTCTCAATATTAATTGGACAAGTTACACAACACATTACTGCCACTGGAATAATATTACATGAGTCATTGTAGGTATGAGAGTCATTGGATGTTTCTAGATATATAGATAAAATATGTTGTCTTCCACTATGAATTAGTAAAATCATTATAATTGATTTTACGAAAAACAGGTCCCAATAGTAAACTGCCGAGTTTCTGACAATTTTTAGAAAGACCACAATAAGAGGTAAAGTAAGGGAAAATGGTTAAAATTTGAGAAAAGGCAACAATAAAAATATATAATTTATCTATAATTTTTTTGAATTTATAATGTTTTATTTCTATCATACACTTTCTATTATTTTTCCACACTCATAGTAAAATTATATTTCATACACATCATAGAATATGTATATCAAAAATATAAATAAAACTTACTTATCAAAGGATCCCAACTATACTGACAAAAAACACACCAAAACATTTATTTTCACAACATTATATTCCAACCTAAAATCAATTAATATCTATGTCAATTTTCATATCCTTTCGAAATAATATTTTCCCAATACTCTATCTGAACTGTAGAAGGTATCATAAGGACGTCATGTTCTAACACAATAAGTGACAACATAATTTCTATATTTTTTAATTTATCCTTTGAATCCATTTATTCTTGAATATTATTTAACATGTAAATATCCTATAATTGAGATGATAATATTTCTATAAAAGTGTTATTAAAATTACAATCAAATTTTTTTTAATAATTAATTCATTATAATATGTTTTAATTTAGCCAGTTTTTAAAATCTTTTTTAATTTTTATAGAACATTACATTCATAAATAATATATAAAAAATTATTTCAAGAGTCTATAATATTTATAAATGATATATTTTTAAATAATTAAATAGTAGAAATATATATAATAAAATTCATTAATAAAATTAATTATGTTTTTACAAAATATTTATAACAATTGATGAATTTAAAACATTTCATAACAAAATATCATTGTAAAATCCTTTAATCACACCATGAAATCCAAAAAAAATCAAATATCAATATATTTTACATTATTTATATGGAGATGATGACACAAGGGCTAGGGGAAATGATAGAAACCATTAATATGTTGAAATCAAGCAACTAATGGAAAACATAAATCTATATAACTAATTTAATGGGAAAGTAATTAATAAATTGGTAATAATAAAATAAAAAATAATGTTAAGAAAATTACTATAAAAATGTAATTTTAATAGATGTATAATTAACATTATTTTATTATAAAATAAGATAGAGTTTATCCAACCGAGCAAGAATCTGATGCATGTGTTTTTATTAACCTAATATTCTTTCCTTGGGTCTTATTCAGTTTTCAATTCAAATTTTTTTCTATGATTTTAATAATAATCCTTAAGTATATATAATATTTTATTTTACCTTTATTATGTGATAAATTACATTTATTTATCAATTATATATATTTTTTATTACCATATCTTAAAATACATCGTGAGAAATGGAAATTTTTTATCTCTATAGTAGGTGTTTCACATTGATTCCATGATTTATCATTTAAAAAAATATTTTTTTTGATTTTATAGAAAATAAAATTTCTATTCTATTCCATAAATATAATATTTAATTTTAATTTTATTGAAATAACTTTTATGTCTCTTTTATCCATCTGTCTTTTCAAAACTATAAAAATAAAAAGGCATTTCTTTCCATTTCAATAAATGTTTTATATTTCACTACAAACTAATTATATTTTAAATTAATTATATTTATTATTCCATTATTATAAGATTTATAATTAATATTAATATTTTAAAATAATTAATCCTACTAAAAAATAAATAAATATTTCTTATGATGTAGTTTTTTTGAAAATTCCACTAAAACTGAAATAAAACCAAATTCATATTTTTAATCATTCTTTTATATCGATATAAAAATGATTATCGATGAATAATCCATATACAAAAAAAATTACTCTATTATTTTTTGATATATTTTTTTTATTTAATATCAGATATCAAGTGATTCAATTCGTGATTAATCCTTATGGGATGCCATGTAAAAAAATTCCATCCCATTTTCTATTCAGGAATTAATAATTTTATGATGAATGATTGATATCATGTCGCACACCTATGTATAGAATATAATTATATAATGGAAGGGAAATAAATTTAATAGAAATATAATTTTTTGGGTAATTTATAATCTGGATAATAACATACTTATATTTTACACTATTTCACATAATTAATCATTACATGTCACAACCAGAATACAGTGATTTAATATTTTGATGATTCTCTATGAAAATATTTAATTAAAATATAATGATTAAATATCTAATGAAATAATAAATATAATATTTCCACTGTTATTTAGTTCTATATAAGGGTTTATTGTGAAGAATGAATCATAAAAAAATAATGAGATATAGTTCTCTTTAAGGGATAATACATATCAAGTAGTCAAAGAGTATTTACCACTAAATCACAAATATGGTTATAAATAGACTTTATAAGAATACATGATTAATGGAATATGATCATTTATTTTTACTAATAGGTATTAATGAGTGACAAAATTGTTTTAGATCTGATCAAAATAATATCAAACCATTAGAGGTTTATAATGACATTTGAAAATTTTCCCACATATATGGGAGTTAAATCATATGAATGTAATCATGAGAAATGAAAACATTTTTCAAGATTATGGTACATGAATAATCATAGAAAATCATTATATTTTAAATAATACTAACTCAAAAATTTCCATGATAAAATTTTGATGGTTGATAAATATATCATGCTCATATATTACTTTTTTATGTACAGATAAATACACAATATCTATAAAAACGTTAGTATAGCTAACCACATCATATCCTTATATAATATAGTATTGACATGAGATTTGTGTATTTGACAATGGATTGAGTGGATAAATAAATTCATTCCCAAACAAAACATAATTATAAAGATGAAATTATGCATTTATTCAATCTTGATTACCCCAAGAATTAAAATTGAATAAAAAAATTAATTTGGTTAAATATAATGAGAAATAAACATCTAGATTTAGATTAAATAGATTATTTAATTACCCAAATGAAATATATCATAATATCATATAGACTATGGTAACTTAAGTATAATTCCTTATATGTTGAATATTTTTGGGCTGAAATGTTTAAATTATTATAATTTGTGAAATTATTTATAAATATTATTGTATTATAAAATTAAGAACATCAATAAATCACATTCAAAACAATTTTCAAATGATAAAAAAAATAATTTTCAAAATAATTTTAATATAAATTTCATTATAATGGAACATTTCATAAATACAGAAATGATATAGTAGATTAAATATGGATTGGATATTATAAAATGTTCTAGGGTAAAATTAATTTCCATTTTAATAAAATTTATCGATTCAATGAAACCAATATTGATAAAAGAATAAGAAAACTGCATTTTCTTGATTAAATCAGTCGAAATATAATTATAACATAATATGAAAGACAATCATCTATCATAATAATAATTTATTTTTTTCCTATGAAATAATTTGAAATAAAAATGGACAATATATTTTAAATGAATTAGGATTTAAAATGGTATATTTAATTTAACTTTGGAATAAATATATGAAAAATATGTTTATTTTAATATTTTATTTCACCGTGATAATAATAGAAAATGAAATATCTATAAAATTACTAATATATCATATTTAACATAGAAGGGGGTATTTATGAATAAAATATATGAGTCAATATAAAGGGTATTATGATAAAAAAACTTATTTTCATTGATTACTACTTATTTACACAAGATATAGTGTTTTATTTAAAAGAATTTTCAAAATTATTTATTTTTATTAAATCCTTATTTATATTTACAAAACATAAAATCATTCATTTATTTTAAATTATTTCCCATTCATTTATATTTCATTATCAATAATAACTAGTATCCATTAGTTATTCTATATTCCACACACTCACATTGGTATATAGTTTGTCGTCATTAAAAACAAACCCTATTGGAATAACCTCTTGAATGTCATTAGGGTAGATTTTTCAATTATTTATATTGTTATAATGTACCATAATAATGTTATTGATTTTACAGTGATAATGCTTAATGAAATGTTTGAAATTATAATTTTTTCAACATTTACATAAAAATATAAATTTATTTAAAATATAAACATAGATACATAAAAAAGTTATATAAATAGGAAATAATCTCAATTTAATAATTATAATAAAATATTAATGTTATTTAAATAATAAAACTATTCATTCTGGAAACATTATAGCATGGTATATATAGCTGGAATTTCCAACAAAATCAAAAACACATTATAAATGATGAATAAATAATAATATGTTGATGGAAAAATAAATCATCAATATTGCATAGTAATATTAATATTAAAATAATTATAATAATTGGATAAATTAGATTTATGAAATGTTTGATGTGAAATATAATGGAAATACAATAAGTTGATGAAGACACATATGCTAAAGATGAAAATCTTCTCATAAAGACCATATTTTATATAAATGACATGGGAATCAACTATTTAACTTTATATTCCCAAAATATGTATACGATAATGAAAAATTTAATATGGGTTTGTATTGAAAAGTTAGGAGACCAAAATTTGTTGTTAGATGTTGAAATAATCCGTTTTTATTTATTGAATAATGAAGTGGAATACAATTGGACTAAATATTCAACATATTATAAATACGTTACCCCGAGTTCTCTAGTTCTCCTATATTTCTACAATTTAATAGACCTAATTCCACAAATTTTGTTCCATGATCCATTTTCCACAATTATTCATGATTTCTTCATCGCACGCTATATGCTTCTGACAAGCAACGTGGGTCTATCGTGTGATAGTGGAAGGAATATTTTATGAGATCATAGTATAAAAAATTTAATTAACAATGAATTATCAAAAATAGTAAAAATCTGTGTGTTGTAGTAGTAACAGAATATAATAATATTCATATATAATAATAAATGAAATATTGTAATGGCCAAAATGACCATTTAAAAAATACAACAATTTTTACCATAGATATTATGAAAAAAATTGTACATAAAACAAGAAAGTATAAAAGTATAGGGATACACTACTACCTTTAAGCCGGAATGCATACCAAGACACTATGAAAATTCTATGATTCTCTAGCTAGATCAAATTAACAAGCATGAGAATCATCGTTCTATCATGAAACCCTAGGTGGAATCCCTACACATCATGTATCTATGATCAACCAGAAAATAAGAAAAAAGTTCTACACACACATTAAGGTGCATTTACAAGGGTGATAAATAATATCATTTTCCCACCCTAATGATGAACCCATTAATCTTCTATAATAATTTCATGCTCACGAATTATTATTAGCCTAGTCAATACACAACTAGAATTACTAAATAAAATCAGTAATGTGAAAACATAGTCGATCCCCAAGATTATGATCCCAATCAACTATGAAATGTGACATCAAGTATATATATTTATATATTTATATATATATTACCATGGAAAATACATATATAAATCTATTTATGTACATGAGTAAGGTGAAATATAACATAAATAAACAGAACATTATTCATGGGTCCATGATCCTATTTTTTAGAAACTCATTGGAAAAGGAATTGAGCAAGATGTATGATGGTCATAATAGATGACGTAAGAGGGGAGGGGTGAATTATGTAACTATAAAAATTTTTGGTTTAAAAAGGTATTTCCCCAAAATATTAGATACAACCCAGTTAATAAATGTTATACAGTTATAATAGTTTGACTATTTGAATAACTTCTTAGAAGATTGATTAGTTCTAGGTAATCTTAATATCAGTTATTAATATTACATTTGAAGATATTATACTAAGACAAAACAGTTATAACTTCTTTCCAAGATTAACTATCGAAGTGAATTTAGAGATTTCTACGTTATATAGAAAAGCAATAAAACAGAGAAAACTAAATTAAGCATCACAGCGGATATGAAAAACGTTGTTCAGTCTCAAGCTAAGACCTAATACACTCCAATTGGTGATCACCAGCCTCTAAAAAGTTTATATAAAAATAAACATTGATCCACAACATGGATCGGGGTTAGCAACTGTATGCAAGACTTTCCATTCCACACAGGGACCTCTTCCACAGTTCATCATGGGTACAAACTACCAGGCCACATAGGGACTTCTTCCACACTTATCAATGGGAAAAAAATAGAGTAAAGTATTGTTTGAGTAAGTATATCTTGTATCCATTAGTTTAATGCGGGAGACATAGTGTGTTATTTTATAGAATCACACTCTACACGAAAGTTAATAAAAAGATAAACAATCAGAGTAAAAATATTGAGATAGTTTTATAAGTTCTCGGAGTGTTGGTCTTTGCATATCTGGACATGTGATATGAAGCCGATGCTGAACTTGAGTCCTCGTCTAGAAAACATAATGTCATAAGATAGACAGATTCGACTTGTGTTCTTTGTGGTGTTCTACAGCACGAATATGTTCTTGGGATTCAAGTATACTTCGTTTCTTCTTCAGTAGAATTGATTTTCATGAGACAATTCTCCAAAATGTATATTGGTATCATGTTTACGCCCACCATCTTGTTATATGTGTCATGTTATAACTGTTTTTCACCAGTTATTTGTTTCTTGGTTTCACTACTCTTTTATCTTCGAGTGCTTGTGTTGGGGACGACAGGATGCATGAATTCTCCACCTCGTACCTCGTACTGTCTGATGATATATCTACAAAGAAACATTAATTATATCAGTGCATTAAAATCATCAAATATGACTGTTAGATATAAAATTTAAAGATAACAAAATATATTAGGAAATGAGGTCACATTATGTCATGGAAATGGTGCATCCCTCACACGGTGTCTGGATTGGTCACGGTATCTGAATGTACCGATGTCTCACGGTCATGGTGTGTCATGGTCACAGTGTCTCATTATCACAATATCTGATTCACTGTGACTGTTTTATTGTCTCTACATGTTCACGGTGTCTGTTTCTTCACAGTGTCTGCTTGTTCACGGTGTTTTCTTGTTCACGGGGTCTGCTTGTTCACGGTGTCTCATGGTAAAAGTATCTCAATGTTTACGGTGTCTGATTCACAGAGTCTGCTTTAATTTTGCAGAAATAAATAACCACTGGCGGACTCATGTTGTCTTATAATTTTCAAGATAACTGCAATCAGACATAAGAAATTATGATCATATAATAGATTAGACATAATCATTTTCCAGATAAATTATTATAATTTGAGTCAAAAGATAGTGTAAATTAATTAAACTGAATGTATAGAAATTAAGTTCTTTAATGGATCTTCATAAAGAATGAGAATACTATAAACATTAATACACATGATTTGATATAAAATACATGATTTAACCAGGTTGAGTATGATTTGTGACCATTAAAACATGATTAGTTCATGAGAAGTTCGACAATATCCCCCATTTTATTGATCACAAATCATGTATATTTAAAGTGTATATTTGAGTCGATTATAGATATAGAGAGAAGATAAATGTCTAACATATAGAGATAAGATAAATTTATACCATATAGAGATAAGAAAAATATCTACCATATAGAGATAAGATAAATGTATAATATATAGAGATAAGATAAATTTCTAACATATATAGATTCCTCCCCCTTTTGGGATTATCAAAAAGATGGAATAAAAGAAGTCATGAAAAGTGCTCATGTAATTAATGAAAAGTGGGTCTAGTACAAACTGATTGGTGAAAAACAAAAGCAACATCATCCCTATAAAAAAGATTCAACACTGTTCTTCTTCATGGGTTGGCCTTCTCTTTTCCTTTAACCGCAATAGAAGAAGAGGAAGCCATAGGCGTAGAGGTCGATGAGGGAGAAGGGAGTGTGGTGGTTGATAGAGAATGTAATGGAAGGCCTTCAAAAACAAATGGAGCCATAGTAGGATTGGTTGAATATTGAGGCAGTTTTTGATAATGGATCATAGTCTGGATTTGACTTAGAGCTTGACTGACAGACATAATGGTCGAGTCTAAGGAAGAGGTGAAGGTCGGTAGACCCGGTCTCAAAGGAGTAGCCGCAGGAGCAACAACGGTTGTACTCTGTACATGAAGGCAATTCCTTAGAAGATTAATGTAATTCGGAATGATATCCACACCATACTTCATGGATTTATTAAAATCATCATTTTTTCCATAAACTTATCCAACAATCGAGTGAACTCGGTGAGCTTTTGGACTTGGGTCTTAAAATCTTGACTCACAGGGGGAATCCACTGATTTTCACAAGATACTTGAAATGATTTTTCGTATCAGTATTTGAGAATATTTGGTTAAATTAGAAATCCACATTCATGGAAATCTCTTGCTGAGAATCATTAGCAATTTCTGAGTGGATTTGGACTAGAACATGAAGTCGGTCACTATTCTTGATAACTTCGTTGGGAGAAGCTACATTGAAACCAGTAATCACAGTTTGAAGCTCATCTTTTACCACTGTTCTGAGTAGAAAACTGTATAAAGAAGGTTTAGAGGATTGAAAAGAGGCTTTATAAGCATTGACAGTGGTGGTGAGAGATTACAGATGGTTGTGAACGTTTTGAAGACACCTCATATATTCATCAATGAGTTTGTTAAGATTTACAACAATCGCTCTCATCTCTTTCACGATCTATTTTTCTCTTTCATCAACCTATTCATATAAAGTAGCTAGATACGTTTGAATATGAGACACAAAAACCTATGGGGTTTGAGTAACAGTATGTTCTATTGGAGGAGAAAAAATATTTTGTATGTAATGCATATCTTTATGCAATTATTCAATCATACCTCTCAGATTCTTCACTTCATCACAAAGTAGTTTATTTTCAACTCTAACATCCTGAATCTCATAAAGATTTTTAGGTTGAATCTTCCAAATAACATTCTCCAATAATAATGAGGCATCTCTCTCAAATAGATGTGTCACATGAGTAGGTTGAGAATTCAGGACTTATTCAACACCAGAAAAAACGGTAGTGCCAAATTCCATTAGAATATCCTTACTAACCAAGGAAGATTGGTCAAATAAAGGTTCAAAAAGAGTTATAGATATGGTTTCAGGTTCCTATTTAGGGGAAATATAAGAGACCGATTTAAACTAGAACAAAGAGGAAAGTTTAAGGCCTTTTAATGAGATTTTCTGAGAGTCATCCACATCATAGATACTGGGAAACATATATTGAGTGTCTACAGGGTTCAAATCAACTGGATTTGGTACTTCAATAGATTCTAGACTTTGGGGGTTTCTCCCCCTAAATGGTTGCATCCTTCTAAAGACTGAGAGGATTGGGGTCTTAATCTAAATCCATAATACAAATCTTGCTTCCACACCCATATCCTATCTGGCCATCTGAAAATCTAGCTCCATCCTTTCTTCTGCCGAAGGGATGATTTCAGGAGTAGATTTTTCCCCTTGGAGTTCCTCAGGATTAGCTTCTTTCATTAGAGGTATCTCTTCTACTCTTGGTTCTTCCATGGCATTCTTGATAGTTTCATTGGAAACAAAGACCATTTCAACCGTGGGTTGATCTTCTATATTAATAGAATCTTTAGGAGCAGGGCCTTTTTCTTTAAGAAGATCACGAGGAACGTGAGTACTATCTTCCTCAACAGAAACAGTTTCTCTAGGAGGCACAACAACCTATTCTTCTTCTTTGGAAGAGTACTCAACAATCTCATCTAGTTCCAAACTAGGATCAGAAATATTTATTTGTCTAGAGGGATCTTCCACTAGATTGAATTTTTCACAAATTCTATCATTGTTATCCCCCCATTCCTTTTTCCAAGGATTCCAATTGATCTTCAATCACTTGATAGTCGATTTTGAGAGGTAGAATTCACAATCCTTAATTACCTCTTCCTCAGGTCCATCCATACCTTTGGCATGAATCATGGCTGATATTAGCTGAGAGTAAATCATGGAAGATGACTTGGATGTGATTGAGATCTGCTCACACATATGGTGTATGATATACTTTCACAAGTTGAACTTATGCCCATTTTTCATAACATGAATCAGAATCACATCAAGATATTTTAAAACAACATAATCACCTATTCTGGGACTTACCAGATTGTGTATAAGCATGAACAGAAGCCTTGATTCTCTTTCTAGTTTATAAGCAATGGATCTCCTCTGGGTGACATTTCTGGTTAAGGCTTTCAAAATATCCTCTATATCATAGAATTCAGTTAAAGGTGGGGGTCCTCTCTGATAATCCTCACAGATGACTTCAAGAGGTATCATAAGGCATGAAGCCCATTACATTGAAGAGAATGAGAATCTATGCCCATTGATCTAGCTGCTCACAACATATCCATCTTTAGACTCAATGGAGAACTGAACATATTGATAAAAGTGAGCTACCAACTTAGGATAGATCGGCCTGTCTTTATTCGAAAACCACTCTAACCAGCCTTAATGTTCCAACACATTATAAACTAAATACATACGTGATAGATGCCAATTTGGGAAAATCTCTTTTTTAGAATGACAAATCAGTTTTCCAGATGTGGGTTTAGAGGTCCTTTGGGTGCTTTCTTGGGTGCAATTTTCTTCTTCATTGAGTTGCGCTTCTTAGGAGTCAATGATGAAGGGATTTTCATCCTAGGCATCCACCAATGTTTAGGGAGTGAGAGAAGGGTTGTAGGGTTAAAGAAGGGTTCAAAATGAGTGAATAGAAGAAAGACCGAGTGAATAATTGAGTGACACTTTTGTTATTTTATAATTTAGTAATAACAAACGTCACAAAAGTAGAAGTGTGGGAAAACCAAAATTTGAAAAGGATAATTACAGCAATACATTTTCTAATTAAAAAAATATATAATGATTTTTTATTGTGAGACCGTGTCTGATCATTATGGTGAGATAGTAAATGCACGTTATGGTGAGATAGTGAATGAACATTATAGTGAGACAGTGATACGGTGAGACCGTAAATGAGCGCTACAGCGAGATAATACCTATCACACTATAATCACATAACACGAACATAGAAACTGTAATATTGAAAGAATAAAGTATAAAATAGTAAGATATAGAACTGTAAGACATGAAATAGTAAGATATCTATTTGAGATTTATCATTCCTAGTTCATGTATAATGTAGTCTATTCTTTCAGAAGTTAATGGATTGGTGAATATATCTGCAAGCTGATTCTCAGTACCAATGAAATCCAAATTGATATCACCTTTTTGATAATGATCTCTCAAAAAGTGATATCTTACATAAAAATGCATTGTCCTAGAATGTGTAACAGGATTTTCGAGATGTAAATAGCACTTTTATTTTCAAAATTTAATGGTATATGTCTGAATTGATATCTATAATATTTTAATTTGTGTTTCATCCACAAAATTTGTGCACAACAACAGCCAGCAGCTATGTATTCAGCTTCTGCAGTAGATCATGCAATAGAATTTTGTTTCATTCTCCACCATGATACTAGTGACTTTCCTAAAAAATGAAATTTTCCATAGGTGATTTTTCTATCTAACTTACAGTCACAGAATTCAACATCAGAATAACTAACTAATTGAAATGATTGTCCTCTAGGTTAGAATAATCCTATATTGGGTGTATGTTTGAGGTATTTGAAAATTCTCTTTACAGAATTTAAATGAGATTCCTTAGGATTTTCTTGAAAATGAGCACAAATACACAGACTAAAAATAATTCCATGGTGACTAGTAGTTAATTAGAGTATACTTCCAATCATTCTTCTATATGTGGTTTGATCAACAGATTTTCCATCTTTATCAAGATCTAACATAAAAGTGGTACTCATGGGACTATCACTACTTTTAGTGCGATCCAATCCAAAAAGTTTTATATGTTCTCTAGTATATTTTCTTTGAGTTAAAATAATTCCATCATTATTTTGAAAGATTTGAAATCTGAGAAATAATTTTACTTCACCCATTAAACTCATTTAAATTTCATTTTGCATCATATTAGAAAAATTAACACATTAATAATTTTTTTAAGATCCAAAAATAATATAATCTACATATATCTGAACAACTAAAACATCATTATAAACTAATTAGATAAAAAGGTTAAGATCAGCTATCCCATTCGTAAGACCTTTGGAAATAAGAAAATTACTCAACCTGTCATACCAAGCTCTTGGAGCTTACTTTAAAACATATAAATCTTTTGAAAGTATAAAAATATGATTTGGAAAATGGGGGTTTGTAAAACCTAGGGGTTGTTCAACAAAAACATCCTCAACTATATACCCATTTAAGAATGCACATTTAACTTCCATTTGATATAGTTTAAAATTCAGAAGGGAAGCATATGAATAAAATATTCTGATGGATTCAAGTTTAGCTACTGGTGAAAATGTCTCTTCATAATAAATTCCTTCCTCCTGACTATAGCCTTGTGCAACTAATATAGCCTTGTTTCTAACTATGTTACCATCTTTATCTACCTTATTTATGAACACCCATTTAGTGCCTATGGTGAATGTGTCCTTTGCTCTTTCAACATGTTTCCAAACTGTGTTCCATTCAAACTAATTCAGCTCTTATTTCATAGCCATCACCCCAAATTCATCAATGATAGAATCATTTATGTTTTTAGGTTCATGTTGTGACAAGAATACTTGACGTTCAACCTGATTTTAAAGTGAAACACAAGTCTGAGTTCCATTGTCTAGGTCTCCTACAACAGCATCTAAGGGATGGTTCATAATATTATTAATTTCTCTAGAAATGGAAGGACTAGTGATTTCATGTTCATAAACAGATTAGGGTTCATTGTGACATGATTCTAAGGAATTTCTAGAACTGTTTGTTCTCAATGATTCTTTCACCGAATGGTTTGATGATTTTGGATTAATGATATAATTTGATACATCATCCTCTAAGTTCTCTAGAATTGTTTTAGGCTCATGTGGATTTGTTTCATCAAATATGACATGAACAGATTATTCCACACATTTTGTTCTTTTATTAAATACTCTATAGGATTTACTTGAAAAGGAATATCCTAAAAAGATACCTTTATCACTTTTGGATGAAAATTTGTCAAGACTATACTTAGTATTAAGGATATAGACTTTACAACAAAAAAACTGAAATAGTTAACCTTGGGTTTCCTATTGTTCCATAACTCATAAAGATTTCAATTAAAAATAGGTCGGATAAACACTATGTTGATTATGTATAAAGTTGTATTGACAGCTTCATCCGAAAAATAAATATGTAGGTCATATTCACTAAAAATTTTTCTACAAATCTCTTGCAGGGTTCTATTTCTTAATTCTACAACTCCATTCTGTTGAGGTGTTCTAGGGGAAGAGAAATTGTGACTATAACCATTTTGTTAGAAAAAGGATTCAAACTCTTGATTTTCAAACTCACGTCTATGATAACTTCTTAATCATTTAATTCTAAGTCCACTATGATTTTCTATAGACTTTTCATATTTATTAAAATAAGAATAGGCTTCACTTTTGTGAGCCATATATAAGGTCTAATTATATTTAGAGAAGTCATCTACAATAACATTAACATAGTGCTTCCCATTTAAACTAGAAACTCTAGATGGTCCAAACAATTGCATGTGAACAAGTTTTACAGGTTGATAAGTTGACACTTCTTTCTTTGGTTTGAAGGAAACTTTGTGTTGTTTTCCCTTTTGACAAGGATTACACACTTTGTCATTTTGGGATTCAATTTTGGGTAAGCCTTTATCTAAGATATTTCTAGTTAGCTTTCTAAGGTAGTGATCATTATAGTGTCCTAGTATCTTATTCCAGATCCAAGACTCTTTATGAAATACACTTAATCCTGAAACATTTTGAGAAGCTAAAGAATCTATGTTAACGGAGTAAACATTTTCACTTATTAATGTAGAAAATATTAATTCACCATTAGAATTAAAGACATTTGAAGCATCATTTTTAAATGTAACATGAAATCCATCATCACAGAATTAAGAGATAATAAGTATATTATATTTTAATCCATCAACATACAGTACTTTCAAAATTAAAACTGAGTTAGAGTTACCGTTTTGGACGAGGCCAACAATCTTTCCTTTGGCATTGTCACTAAATTTGACATGTCCCTTACCTATTTTTATTAGGTTCTAGAAGTATGTGTAGTCTCTTGTCATGTGCCTTTAATATCCACTATCCATGTACCAAGGAATTTTACCGGAACCCTTCAAGAATATTTCCTATAAAATGATCAAGCAAAAAACAGATTTTGGTACCCATACATGTTTGGGTCCAGTAATATTAGTGATAAGTGCTTTAGGAACCCATATTTTCATCATAGGTTTCCTATAATCATTAAATATAATATTGAAAAACTAAAAACTATTTTGTCTATAAATACTTGAAATAGTAGATAGTTTATCATAACTATAATTATATGATTTGCGTCTGGAACTGGGAGTGAAACTATATGTTCTAGATCTTGAAACAATATTAGTTCTACCTATATTTATTTTTCCATGTTGATAACCAACTCCAGTGTTGTATTTAGGATCAATTTGTTTTCTTAGAATTTGAGTAAGGGTATTTTTTGCCTTGGGTAACTATTCTAGGTCACTCTTTAAATCCTCATTAGACAATTTTTATTCATTTTTTTCTTTGATTAGTTGAGTATTTTTCTCTTTTTCAGTTCTGAGTTCAGATTTAACAGTAATAGTGAGAGCATTCTGTTTTTTAAATGATTTATATTTGTCTTTTAGTTTATTGCATGTTTCCTCAAGAATGTTATAGTATTCAAATATATCATTATTAGTCATATTTTCAGAGTCACTCTCATCTCCAAAATAGTATGAATTATATAAAGAGGAGTCCAGTGTCACCTCAGATGTATTAGTCATAAAATACGTTTTGGATTTGTTAGCCTGATCATCATGTGATGTCTCTGAGTCGCTTGAACTGTCCTCAGAAGCACTCAAAGTTGTTTTCATTACCTTTTTAAACTTCTTGTCCTTGTCATTATATTTCATTTTTTATTGGAGCTTTGGATAGTCAGCATTGATTTATCCTTTTCTCTTACATTCATAGTAGAAAAATTCATCAATCTTATCACTTCTTTTCTAGTCCTTATTCCAATTTCCTTTTTGTTTATATTTACCCTTGAAGTTAGGATTTATGAAAAATTTCTTCTTCTTGTAAAATCTTTTAATTATTTTAGCTAATTGAACAATTTCTTCAATACCGTCGGATGATGATTTTTCATCATTATAACTTACTACAAAAGCTTCCAGTTTCCCTTTGTCTTTGTGATTAACGGTTGTGGTCTTGACGGCAACCTATTTTGTCTTTGGCTCATCTTCCTCATCCTTGTTGACTTTCATCACTTCCTCAAAAATCATCAGTTTCCCAATGTGTTCTTTTACAGGTAGTTTGTTGATGTCACATGATTCTCTAATAGAGACAGATGTTCTCCTCTTTCTATCCGGAAAACATCTGAGAATTCTCATGATCTATTTCTTGGCAGTGAATTTTTGTCCAAGAGAAATCATGTTGTTGACAATCTAATTGAACCTAAGATACATGTCAGAGATAGTTTCATCAGGTTTCACCTTAAAATTATCATATTTAATAGTATAATTATTAAGTCTCAATTCTTTTACACTATATTTTCCTTCTTGTGAGACAAACAGGGTATCCCAAATTTTGTGGGCTGTTTTACAAGCATAAATTCTATAGAATTCCTCTTCTCTTAAGGAGCAGTATAATGAATTCATCGATTTACATTTGTTATTATGGCCAGTTTTTGTAGATTCATCCCATGTGATTCAATCTGTATTAGGAATCTTATATTCATCTATAATGGATGACCAAATTTCAAAACTCATACTCTCTAAATGAATTATCATTTTAATTTTCCATTGAGAATAATTGGTTCCATTAATGAATGGTGGTCTATTGGTTGTATCACCTTCCAATCTATTATCAATAATAATGTATTACATTAATAGAGCTAGAAATTTTGAAATAATAGATATTTATAGATCATTAATGTACAACAACAATCACAATTGAATATGATTACATAGAGTCTAAATAAATATCCTCTGATACGAAATGCTGGTCGGAGTATATTACTCAATAGGGGATGGGTGAATTGAGTAACTATTAAAATTTATGTTTAAAAAGGTATTTTCCCAAAATATTAGATAAAAACTGGTTAATCAAGGTTATACAGTTATAAGAGTTTTCCTTTTTGAATAACTTCATAGAAGATTGATTAGTTCTCAATAATCTTAATATCAGTTATTATTATTAATTTTGAAGATATTATTCTTAGACAAAATAGTTATAACTTCTTTCCAAGATTAACTATAAAAGTGAATTTAGATATTTTTGAGTTATATTGAAATGTAATAAAACAGAGAAAACTAAATTAAGCAGCACAACAGATATGAAACAAGTGGTTCAGTCTCAAGCCAAGTCCTAATCCAATTCACTTGGTGATCACCTACCACCAAGCCATTTATATAAAAATAAACATTTATCTACACCTTGAATCAGGGTTAACGATAGTACGTAGGACTATCTAGGCCACACAGGGACCTCTTCCACAGATCTCCGTGGGTACAAACTACCAGGCCAAAAATAGACCACTCCCACACTTATCAGTACGTATACCAAAGTGTAAAATAATGATTCAGTAAGGATATCTTGTATTCTTCCTTTTAATGGGGGAGACAAAGTGTGTTATTATACAGAAACACACACTGCTAGAAATTTAATAGAAATATACACAATCTGAACAGAAATATTGAGATTGTTTTAGATGTTCTTTGAGTGTTGGTCTTTGGAGCTATAGACTTCTGAGATAATGCAGATGTAGAACTCGAGTCCTCGTCTGGAAAATAGAGTTTCGTAAGACAAATAGATTCATCTTGTGTTCTTTGTCATGTTTTACAGTATGAAGATTTTCATGAGATTCAAGTATGCTTCGTGTGTTCATCTGCAGAATCGATATGCATGATCCAATTTTCCAAAATGTATATTGGTCTCATGTTCATGCCCACCATCTTGTTCTTTGTGTCGTGCTACCACTTGTATTCACCCGTTATTTGTTTCTTGGTCGCACTACTCTTTTATATTCGAGTGCATGTGTTTGGGCTAACAGGTTTCATGTATTCTGCACCTCGTACCTCATACTGTCCAATGATATGTCTACAAATAATCACTAATTAATTTAGTGCATTAAAATCATCAAATATGACCATTAGATATTAAATTGAAAGATGACAATATATATTAGGAAATAGTGTCACAGTATGTCATGGAAATGGTGTCTCCTTCATACAGTGTCTGGATTGGTCATGGTGTCTGAATGTCACGGTGTCTCATGGTCACAGTGTCTCATGGTCATGGTGTCTCATGGTCACGGTGTATACTTCACTATGTCTGCTTCACTGTGTCTTCTTGTTCACGGTGTCTGCTTGTTCACAGTGTCTGGTTGTTCACGGTGTCTTCTTGTTCATGGTGTCTTCTTGTTCACAGTGTCTGCGTGTTCACGGTGTCTCAAGTTAACAGTGTATTAATGTTTACGGTGTCTGCTTCACTGTGTTGGCTTGACTTTGACAGAATGACATAACCACTAGTAGAATCAAATTTTATTATAATTATCAAGATAACTACATTCAGACTTAAGAAATGATGATCATAGAATGAATTATATTTAATCATTTGTCAGATAAATCATTATAAATAGACTCAATAAATAGTATAAAGTATTTAAACTGAATGTAGAGTAATTAAGATCTTGAATGGCTCTTCTTAAATCATGAAAATACATTAAAAATAAATACACATGATTTGATATAATTTACAGGATTTAACCAGGTTGAATAGGATTTGTGATCATTAAAACATGATTCGTACATGAGGAGTCCAACAGTGTAATAAAACTCAATCCATGTAAAATTATGTTTATCCATGTGTTTTAAATCCTAAATGAAAATAACTAGTTCATCTTTCGCTGGATATTTCACTGAGTACACTAACTCACCATAGAAGGTTATATTTCATAGCCCTAGTTTCAACCTTACAAATCGGGAATCTCTATATTAATGGATTAAAGTAATAATCATACATCCTATGAATGGTCATTCAGGTGGGTTCCACACAACTCAAGACATTCAAATCTATTATATTTTAGGAGACATATGCGCCAACCCATCAAGGTTAAGACATATAGACTCAGATAATCCCTCTGTTGATGAAATATAGGTTATATGTAGGGAATTATTTCGAGATGAAAGTAAATGCTCCGTATCCATTCATATAAATGGATGATAATTCCACACCTATTAAAGTCTGATGGCTTCACTAATGTAACATCCACCTGACCATACGGTGATTCTTAGTGGTAGCTCAAGAGACTATAATCATTCTCAACTATATATATGAAATCAATAGTGGGGAGATCAATATCTGACAATGTGATATTGTATTAGATCAGGGATAGCATAGTCGTCCCCATGACATGTGAGATCCTAATCATCCTCAAGTGAAACAATGTTGTGGAGAATGATGTAAAACTCTATGGTCAATTAATAGATTTGGGATAGTGTAAAAATCCCTAATTACAACTCAAAATCTAGATCCCATTAAGTATATATATATGTCATAAATAAATAACATTAAGATATAGAAATCAGATCTTGGTATGTTCCTCTATGTATCTCTAGAATATGTCGCATCACATCGAGAACATACACTACTAACCTAGAAGAACCTCTAGTAATCATAAATGAACTAGTTGTAAAAAAATTGAATGTATAAGAAAAAGAGTGCGGGTAGTATAATTCTTATACACACAAATACTACCACTTCAACATTGGGACACAAGTTCAGTAGGAATTCTATAGAGACAACCACTAACATATTTAACAAAACACGACATACTTGATTAGGTTTAGTTAATCACCGAGGTAGCCTCTAGGTCCCTCATGTCATGAAACTAATGTTTCATCCAATTTGGGATCCTCAAGGTCAATATCTAACCAAAGTTAAACCTATGTGGATCCTTGAAATAGTAATAAATTGGAGCCATCATACAACGGATCCTCATAAAAAATATGTAAATTGACAAATACTATAGGATATCCTCTATGTCAAACATAAGTGGTGGAATCCTACACATAATCCTTGGAATGATAAACATATATATATTAATCCATAATGGGATTCTATGAAAGGTTGAACAATTATAGGGATCCAACAAGGGTTTTTCAAGGCCAGTATATAATTGATGGCAGTCCACATGTTACCGCCGATAATAGAAACAATGTTGAGGTATCCTATATGGGATACACTAGGTCAAAATATAAGAAGGAATTGTAGAAAAATAAATTCATTGAATACATGTCTAAAGAGATTTCTTATTGTCCAACTCATCTTCATGATATCACTAACACGGAATATCATGTTTCTATAAATAGTTGTACAATTAAACTGTTTAGAAAAAATAAAAACACTTCATAGGATCCCTCAAATCACCTTAAGGGTTGTACTATCAGTGTATACATGATCAAAATATACTATTTATGAATCCAAATGTGACACTGGGGAATTAATATACAGAAAACACTGAAAAGGTTATCAACGGAGGATTATATGACTTGTGTACTATGTTAAAGGGAGTGCTCCATCGAAGCAACACCTGGGTGTGTACTTATGTCATACATTAAATGTAAAACCTTATGTCCATGGAATTTAGGACAAGTATAGGATATGTACCCACAATGGAATACCTAATTATTTATCTCTCTGTACCTTAACTTGTATTTTTCTTGATTGTGCACATCTACCTAGAATGTGAACCAAATTGGGCTTGGTTGTGTACTCTACATAGCCTTGTTCACTTAGATGAGTTTCCTCATCATGAAATTGGAAACATGGAATAGTACCAATACATGGTTGATATACCCTATACTCATTACATAGTAATAAAAAGGTCATATTACTAGAATAAAAGGAACTCATGGTCTGTGTTCTTGAACCAAGAGTCATGGGATCAAGATTTAATATTCGAACAACCCTTAAATTGGGGGGAAACCCCATTTATTATCCCAACGTATTTTTTTTCAAACATCATAGAGTATTAAGAAGTCATACTAGAGGAATAAAAAATTAAAAAGGTAAATCTTTAGGGATCGATTGAATAAAATTACAAAAATCCTTAGTTAGAGTAGATACTGATGATACTTCACTTGTTTCCACAATCCATAGTTGTTGCATGAATCTCTAGCTCATCTTTATCTTCATAGAAGAAACTCTCTTCCTCTATCCCTATTTACTTCCATCCTAATCCATGTCCTTGGATTTTGATGGTAATGGAAAAACACAAATAGGAAATTTCACTAAAATCCAAGGAAGAGAAGAAAAATGGAAAAAATGAAATAAGAAAAGAATAATAATGATAAAAAATTGCTCGAGACCTGCCCCGTCACCCCACAGGAATTTATGTCTTGAATAAGAATCCCCCTGTTATGGAATCCATATAATATTTGGAATCTCAATCCAAAAATCCTTTAAAATGACACAATCAAACACATATATATATATGAGTGAATAAATTAATATTTAAATAAATTATATTAATTATTAATTCTTCCACATAAATTAAAATGTGTGCATAACTGATGCTTTCTCATCACACTCAGTATGAATTAAATATATTGTGAATGACCATATCTAATGAATATTATAATAATATTAAATAATTATTCATGTATGTATCTCCCATATATTAACTCACAATAAATAATGAAATATATTCTTTTAACCTACTCTTGGCCCCACGACTCTTGAAAAAATGAATGTATGTGTTTAACCATGGGTAAACTGTCTCACAATACTAGATTTATCCTTGATTTCACTTATACAAGAGAGGATAATCTGTCCATTTATCACAAAACATTGGAAATAATTCCCTCAAAATATTTGAAATAACATTACTCTTCCGCACACATACATCCACCCATAGATTGATTATTTAAACATCATATTATACAACCGACGCATAAAATTGTCAACAAAAACAAGCTCTAATGATTCATCCATTCAAAAGATACAATGATCATGATACATTGCATGTTAGTTTAATTAATTCATAAGAACCATTAGAACTATTTTATGAAAACAATAATTCCACCTAGGTCATGTTTATCAAATTCCCACACAACACAAGGCATCATTTCCTAATATTTTTTCATCAGATGTACATACACTAGCCAATAGGACCAAGAACCTAAAAATTCATATAAAAAAATCTAGACATAAAAAATCACCATAAGAACTTACTAGAAATAGAAGTCATCCACCTAACTATATAAAAATATAGAGACCATATCAAGAATCCACAATAAACCACGGTATAACCTAGGTCACTATCTAAAAACAACCACAAACCTAGAATGACCACTCCATAATTTTAACCATAATTAAACCAACCCCAACATACTAGGTTCAATGTCAATAATATGATATACCAAATCATCCCCCTAGCCCTACTGATCAAATCTCTTATTATGTTCACTAGGCCCTACAACCTAGCACACAAGATAAACCTCTCAAATAGGTCGCCTTTCATGGGTTTTCATCTACAATCCTACTGTGGATATGTAATCTATTGTGACTATCGAATCATTCAACAAAATAGTTAATGATAAAATTTTACTAAAAGGTTCAACAATAGAAAAGCATTGACCTAATAGGGATATGGGCTTCACCCAGAATTCTCATAAGGGGCTTACCATGGATTATCATGATTTAACATAGAAAATAACGGTGAACTAACACTCCCTCCAAGTTCGTATAGGTAAATAAACTCTCATGGTCTATTTCAATACAAAATTTTAGCTATCTATCGATATCATCTGACTCTACTTGAAATGATAATCTAAAATGATAGAATCATAATCCAATGTTGTCCTATATTGGTCAATTGTATGTTCACAACATAATCTAAATGATCTATGGAACATTATAAGTTTTCATTTCAATAATAATTTATATAATTACAATATATGAAGGAAAACATTTTATTGGTAGTTTTTTGCTCATTAAATAACCAATCCTTTTAATAAACACCCAATAAGGGATCCATATTATTTACATCATGTTATATATCGACCTACTAGGGTCACCAAATCCCTTACATATGAGTTATGAGCCATAATCCTCACCATAGGATGTCTCTCCATAGACAAAAATACTAATCCAATATAAGGAAACATATTTTTATATTGACACAATTGAGTAGAATGAGACAAAGAACATATATGGGATAAAACTATTGATGCAATTTTGAAACTTTAAACAATTATAATGTCTCATCACTAATAATAAAACATTAGTTTAATTATAATATATGGGTCCTATGTGGAAGAAATAATAAATGAGACACCTCTATCCATTGTTTTCCAAGACTCAAAATAAATCAATATCAATTTCATAATTTGGAAAGATCAATAAATCCATATAAATCCTAATATCCACACAAAAGTTTTACCACACAATGAAAAAAAAACAAATATATTTGTAACCTCATATATTTAAAAAGTAATTCAATAACCATATAAATATAGACTTCTTACCGGAACAAGTGTTCCTGATAAAGTAGAAAGATATCTCTCAATTATTCCTAGAACATTATAATACACGATTATAATATATCCCAAATTGAAATGTGATAGGAAAGGAAAACATAATATGACAATTTGTAATTTCCCACCTTGGATAAAACTAATATACTACACTGATCTATTTTTTTCAAGGCCTAAAGTGTGTCTCTTTGTATTAAAAAGGCATCCAACTAGCAGTGAGTGCCAATGGTGTGACAAATTGGAGACTATTCCCCAATATAATTTTGTAAATTTATTAAATAATTTTGAAAAGGTTTAATTTTATAAAAATAAATAAAAAACATTAAAGGATAGAATAATGATTTCATACATATAGTACTGATCTCAAACTGGTTCAATAACATATATAAAAGTACATAAAAGAAATAAATACCAAATTATAGTGATGTAATACAAACATTGAGCTGGGCAACATTCCTAATCTTGATGAATATAATGATCTACTCGATCAATTCCAAAAGAATCCCGATGATCAGATTTTCTTGGACATGAGCCCTTGGTCCACAAAACTATGCATCTTGTATCTATACTTATCATGAAAAAAATATATAATATATTCATTAAAACTATGGTACACGTACATCGGTAAGAAATCTCCACTGTTGGACACTATTGATGATCCTTTATATCTATCAGCATGAGTGAATTATTTGCCATTATTCTGATACAAGTTGATACATGACTAGAAATAATATATAACATCAATTTTGTGAAACCCTAGATGATCTATGGGCATGGGATCCCGATCGACTATAAAATGTGTCATAATATATATATATATATATTAATATGTTTATATAGAAATATTCATATATATATTCATAAATATTTATATACATGGTTATGTTGAAAAATATCATAAATCAATTGCATTGGATCCTTTGGTGTATATTATCCATTATTTGGATATCCAATGGAGTAAGCATTGAGGTCGATTTCATACCACTCAAGAAATGGTTTATTATATAATTACATAGTAATATAATCCCAATTTACAATAACTTCTTTATACAGTTCTATAAATGACTCTGAGAAAGCTATTTCATAATTGGGGGACACATAACATAACCCTTTGTTGACCTGTACAAACTAACAATCACTATAATGAAATATTCCTGGTAATAACTGGACATCCTGTAAATGATCATCGAATTGTATTCTAGGCCAATAGATCCATATAAATATATTCTGATAGAATATCTCCTAGTCCCAGACCGTATACAGTCACGACCTCGACACCCAGATAATCCTTAAAGGGGTGATCCTTAGGAAATATGTAAGGAATTGTTTATAGAACGAAGTACATGCTCTTTAACCATTCATATAAATTTCCCCACAATCCACTCTTAGTAATTTTTATTGATTATAGTAATGGTTCATCCACTTAACTACACATATAATCATTTTCATCTCTTTGGAGATCACATACATTCATGATTTTTTGTAAACTTAGTCGTGAGGAGTGCCATGTCCAACACCATGATTAAGTAATAAATCGTAGAGATCATAGTCATCCACTTCACTCGGGAGAGAATAATAATCCTCGACTGCATCATCAATTTAGACTACCATGTCCAAAACCAAAATTATGTAATTGATTAGGGTTAGCATAATCATACCAAGGTATATATAATAATTTGGAATTAAAGCTGTACTTTTGGGAAACCCTAGCCTATGATTCATAGCAATAGGGTCATTGGCCAAAAACAATGATGCACCTCTGGTAATCATCATTGCATTATAAATAATCATGTTAATGAATTGACTAAAATTTCAAGGAGAAAAAATTCTTAAATCCACCACTATGTCCACATCCAATCGGGCTAAAAAGACTGACATGAATTCCAAGGCTACTCAAGCTAGCATGAGATTGGTTCAACATCGGGGAACCCACTAGGACTATTATGTCATGAAACTGGATAAAATAACTAATTGGGATCCTTGAGTTTTATAAATATTATATTTCATCCCTTTAGGGATCCTTTAAATAGTAATATACCAGAGGCAGCCAATATGGGATCCCCAATATAAGTTTGTAATTAGAGGCATCCTATATAGGATAATCTTGGTAGAACATAAGTAGAGTTATCCTACATGTGATCCTTAGAACTATATATACAAAAAGATACATCCTACATGGGATACTCAGAACATGAAAACATTAATAGTGGTCTTACAAGAGATTCCCTAAGTTAGTATGTAAGCGAAGGCATCCCACATGGGACCCTTAGTTATAGTAACATGGTAGAGGAATCCAAATGCCTAAAAATCAACCCTCAAGGGGTCCTTAAAAGTGACAATACGATATAAAAATAGAAATTTTAAGTAAATGGGGTTATATGACATTAAATATAAAATTTCATACCATTGGGTGGAATCTATTTATTCTTGGTCATTTTTATGATATATAACTTCTAAACAATTATATGTCTCCTCTAAATCTAGGTGGCATCACCTCTCTTAATTTATCCCTAATTGTCTATTTCCCTATCCCTCTCCTATATAAATTATGAAATTGAAACATAGGGGGTGTCCTTCATTAGAAGAAAATGGATAAAAGAAAAGAAATATGGAAAAATAAAAGAAGGAAATGAAAATAAAAATAAAACTGGGATCATGCTAAACTATGATGCATGACATGATTTTATAGCTCACTTAGTAAAAAACTCTATTCCAGACTCGATGATATAGTTAGAATCTATTTAATACACACCGTTCTAAAGATATAGTGGAATGAAATTATTTAAATAAATATATATTTAATTACATCATATTAAATATTATTTTTGGGTATAAATTAGAATGGTTTCAAATTCTATGATGCCCATGTGAAATGATAAAAATCTTATTCCTAGACCCACAACATGATTATAATAATTATATTTGGAAATATTCTAGGGTATAATAAAATTTTACGTCTTATTTCATATGAAAAAAAATTAAAATTTCTTCTCAAATTCCCAGTCTGTGAAAATAGTGATCATTATAACTTCCCAATTAAATACCATAATGTTCCATAATGAAATTTCATGAAATCATTAGTCCAACAATACAAGAATGGTAATAATTTTCTAATAAAAAATATATGATGTAATATTTGAAATATTTAATCGAATTCTAAATTATGTTTAATGAATTAGAATAATTTAACTCATATTATTAAAATATATTAAAACAAAAGAATTTAGTAAAAATATTTAAAAATATATAATACATATTAATAAAATCTACTTCATAAAGTGAAAAAAAATTGCAGTAAAGTTATATAAACTATATGATGATTTGGAAAATAGATTTTTAATCACTAAATTATTTTATTCACATTTACCACCATTTTAATAATAATTAAGTGAGTATCATCTTAATTTAATATCATTAGATATCATTGATCTATAAAATTTATTAAATTAAAAATATAAAAAACATTATAAAATACTTATTTCAAAAGATACCTCTATTTAATATTGATTTATTTTATTTTTTTCAATAAAGTTAATTAATTTTATATTATCAATTCGATGAATTTTATCAATCCATTTTTTTGAAAAATTCAATGAATTTTGAAATTAATTTTTACAGAAATTATAATTGATTTAATAAATTCGTTTTATATAAAATGAATTATATTTTCACAATTGAATTGGTGACTTTATAATTTTATTAATTATGTATCATAATAGTGATAGTAAATTTATATTTTCCTGGACTTATTATAAGATGTTAAATATTCATATTAGAAACAATTAATAAAAAGAAAACATATCCAATGATATCATATCAATAACATTATAAAAATTTAGGATATATAATGATACATATTAAATTACTACCAATTATGAATCAAACTTTAAAAAAAATTAATTTTATTCCATAATTACTTTTATAAATGTATTTTTTCATATTTTTATCATTTAATATTTTTCAAAATTTTCTTCACACTATGATCCAATTGCTGATCATGATGAAGAATTTCTCAAAAATGTTTTATTTTAAATTATATATATTTTTTTTGATGTTTTATTTCAAAATTTTTTTTGTTTAAAAGTAATTTATTATAAATAAATTTTATTATTATACGAAAATAGAATAAGGTACTTATTTTAATTGATTACTGTTGCATATTAAATAGTATTTCAAGATCCTAAGATTTCTTAAAATATATTGTAATAATATAATGTTGGGGTGTTACATTATCCCACTCATTTTGAAAATTTTTCTAAAAAAATCATTACCAAAATGTTAATATAGTAGTCTACATATTAAAAATTCTTCTTCAGATTATCCTATAAATTACATAAACTTATCCTTTCTTTATAGAATATTTACCAATAATACTGTGTTTTTTTAATATAAAATTTTATAAATGATACTAGATATATATTTGATGTTCCTCAAATGAGATAGCTTATTATAGTTGCAAAACCTAAGAGATCTGTAGTGTTTAAGGTAGTTGTTTTAATATCCTACAATGTGATTAATATAACTCATCAGGAATATGGGATATGTTTGGTGGAAGAGATTAGTGATACCCTATTATCATCACAAGATCAATAATCTCAAAGGTGATGATGTA
Organism: Viscum album; assembly: GCA_963277665.1. Taxonomy (NCBI): domain Eukaryota; kingdom Viridiplantae; phylum Streptophyta; class Magnoliopsida; order Santalales; family Viscaceae; genus Viscum; species Viscum album. Next base: position 1,883,628,301 of record OY728161.1, read on the forward strand.
TTCTTTTATTATATATCTCATTTTAAAAATTATAAAAACCCACTTTCATAGAAATATTTAATGAAATTCATTATCACTAATCTCAAATTATATAAAAATATTACAATTTTTAGTATAAATTTTATGTTAACATTTAATGTCCATTATATACTGATAATTTTTTATCATTGTTACTATAATTTACTAATCATGATTATTTTCAAATAACATTATATCTCCATCTCAATCCGATCACATCAATAATTTCTATCAAATCACATACAGAGCCACGTATGGTTTGAATTAAATCATGTTTTTTAAATTATTTCTATATGAGAACCATATTTTCGGTATATGTTAATCTTATTATCATTTCAAATCCATCCAAAAAGTTCATTGTATATTTTCAGCAGTCTGAATTGTTTTTTTTATTTATCATTAGTTTGAGAAAGATAATTCATTGTAATGTTAAACATTCTATAAAAATATTGTTGGATTATCTAAAAAAAATATTTAAATATCAGAAAAAAAGTAGTTAAAATTCAATTTTGTACTCTATGTTGACTTACAACTTCAATTTAATATATCTTATCTAATTAATTTAAAAATTAATCCTTTTGAATGGAGATGAAGTGTGATGACATTATATATTGATGCGAATAAACTGATATGTATTTTTTTACATTACTAAGATTGCAATGACCAAGGAAACAAATACATGGTGTTGTCTATTAATTTATATGCGGGCATGGGTAATGATTTCATAATCCTATTGGAATTTCTACATTAAACCATTACTTTTTGAAAGGAGAAGGATCAAGATAGATACTTAAAAATCTATTACATACGATTATTCTAATTATAGTATAAACTATGATCTCTATACTTATTTTTTTCATTTATAAATTAATAATGACGAGAAATGTGACTCATCTTAATAATTCGTTAATAAATATAGAGTAGTTACAAAATATTCTAGTCACAAAGTATTATAGTCTTATATATATCTTGGTTAATTACATAAAGTTTTCCACCATATTTTGTATCTCATATCATAAATATGTTGTTCCATGTCCATTATATATATATATATGGATAGATCATAAATAATTTAGGAATTAAATAAATTAATTGAATCCATTAATATATATTTGTTCAAAATTTTCATAAGAATAAATATTAGGTCGATTTCAATCCTCATCATAGATAATGTATCTAGGATTTTATAATCAATTCATGATCCAAAATTTTTTCTTGTATATAGGTAAATGTATATAGTAATACTAAACATCAATTAACTCCTACCATATCATTTTTACATGTTCAAATACATCATCATGAATATATAAATTATGATATTATGAAAAAAAATATTTCATAATTCTATCTATAGAGGTGATGACTCTAAATATTAATTAAATATATTATTATGGATAGATCAAGAACATTTTTTGGGTATTTTTATCATGTAATATTAAATAACATGAACCATAAGATATCAAATTTCGTTTTTTCATAATGAAACATCATACGAATATAATCAAATAGTCACTAGATATCAAACATCCTTATCAACTATAATATATATTGATTATAGTAATAGTGAGAATTCTCTTCATATAGTAATTGTTTTATCATATTCATATATCCAACAAAATATTAATCTCATCAATAATATCTTGGTAAAAGAATTTTATAATCATGAAAAATATTTCACAAACTATCGATGATATCCAAATCAGTGCTACATATATCAATCATAAATTAATTCCACTTTATTATTTAATAATACCTTTACTGGAAGGATCAACATATTTAAAATCATTTTTTGCTAAATAATCCATGAATAATATTTTTTATAACTAAAAATAAAAAATTATTAACAACGTATACAATTTTTAATTCTTAATGACTTTAGATCAAACCTAAATGTATCATCTTGTCCATAAAATATTTTTTAAAATAGGACAGTATCTTATGTAAATATATAAACAAATCAATCAATTTAATCTCAAAATAACTCAATTCATCAAATTACTATATATACTATGGTTATTGGAGAGACTATATAGAATATCTATGAATCTGTCAAGATAAAATGATATATAGATGATTTTACTTGGTATATCTATCATTATCACCGATAGTTTACAATAACATGTCTAACAACCCTAAGTTTTCTTACATGACTACTAAATAATTTTAATGATAAAAAAATACTTTTGATACATATAATGAACAAAAGTCATTGTATCGTAATAAAATTTGGACACTAAATCACACATACATTACAAAACAAAAAAATATTTATAAAATTAATCTTTTTTAACATCATAAAATTACTCATGTTACCCCTTTTAAATGTATCCACCTGATGATATAGATGAAGGAATGGGACAAGAAAAATGAATAATAAAGTGAATAATAACGTAGATGAAATAGGAGACTTTATTCAATAGTACATGGGTGAGAGTAATCACTGTAAGACTATCAAATATATGTGATCATCATCATTATAATGAGGAAAAAATTTGAAATTTTTTAGAATTTTTTGACGAAAAAATGAAACATAATTTCATAATGGTCAAATACCACACATAGTTATAAAGAAATATATCATCATCTTCAGGCATTACATATGTGCATAAATCATAAAATAACAATTATGAAATATTAAATAATAATTTTATCACATAAAAAACATAATAAATTGAGATAAATCACATTAAAAAATGCATTGGACGATTATATAATTCATCCCCCTCCCAAAACAACATTATATTCACATAATCATGCATTGCACACATAATGTATAGTAGTCTTAGTCATGAAAAAACACAATAAAAGGAAATGGATTCATATGGATTTAATGAATTAAACTTTAATGAATAATCTTTGGTTATAGAAAATGAATAATGATAAATATATTTTTCTTATACATCATAATTCTTGATAAATAAATAATGATTTTAAGTGGAGTCAATGATGTGTTTTGGAATGAATAGCCTTTTTTGAAAATATTTTTATTTGGATTGAAAATAATGCTAGAAATCACTATATTCTTGAATGTAAAGGGAAAAATAATTAATTTATATTTTTTTAATAGTATATGATTGCCCATATTGAATATTTCTTGAAAGTGGGATAACCCTAAAAATGACTTGGGTTCATGAATCCCCTTATTTTAAATCATTAATTAGTTTGTTTAATTTATAACTCATAAATAATAATATTAGGTTTTCTAAAACATTAAAAAATAAATTAATTACATTAATTTATTTCACTATTTATCAATTATTACAATTGAATTATGTTTCACTATTTTCTGATTGATGTGGAATTGTTTTGATAACATGTTCTCCATCAAAATTTATAGTTTCTATTTGTTCTCACCATTTTGTTCAAGTTCATTTATACAAAAGTAGAAAAAAAATTTAATTATTAAATAAATATATAACACATTTATATATCCCAATATATTGTTATAACTAGTTATATGTTTTGTGATAGGGGAATAATTGGAAATATCCATTTTGCTGGTTAAGTGACCGTTAATCAGACATAGTCAAAATAGCAATAATGAGAAGTATGAATTTTTTTTATGTTATACATATAATAATTTCTATATGTTAAAAACAATAAAATAATATTAATATAATATATATTTATAATTAAAATAATTGGGTTTAAATAGGGTGGTGAAAATAGAAAGAGGAGAATGGAATGAGATGAAGCAATGGTAAGAGAATACCCTCTTCTTGGTGTTTCTTCTTCTATATGGTTCTTATATAAATTAATTATTAGAGTTAGATTGATAAAAACCATCCATAGATATAATAAAATTATCAATAAAGAGTGTTTTATAAGATCTATTGCATTTTCAATAATAGGAGGAGTGGTTTTTCATGTGGATGGAGAGGGGTTATTTATAAGTGAGGAGAAGGGTATTTTTAGAATGAAATATAAAATAAAATACCATATCAACGGTAAAACTTGTAATGGTTATTTTTTAAAATATACATAATATATAAATTTATTATATTATTTTTAAGAAAATAAACTAATTTTTAATTATAATTAATTTATTTTATCAATAATGATAGTAGAAATGAATAAAAATTGTTTTTTAAGGGATCACATTTGAAAACAGGGTTCATAATATTATTTGTAGATCAATTGATTAATTTTATTATATTTTATTGATTAATTCATAAAATTTTATATTTTTAGCTTGATCCTCCATCAATAGTAATTACTATTTAATTGTAACAAAATGAATGATTAATTACGATACCTTTGTTAAAAAAACTCAATATTTAATATAAACATGAAAATTGATTTATTTCAAAAAATTACCAATAACAAACCGTTAGAAAATTTAAATGTGGAAATTGGAAAAATGGATTTAATTTTATCTAAATTATATTCTAATATATAAAATTATTATTTTTATATAAAAATAATTAATTTTATTACATAATTTTAAATAATATTTATTAATGATATGTTTATTTTATTTAATAATTTTTAAAATCAGGATTTTTATTTTACTCGAATTTGAATTTATTATTTACTAATATCAATCAGCATAAATATTATTTGTACTAACATTTTTTAATTAGAGGATAAATAAATATTCCAAGTAGTAATGTTACTATTAAAAATTATCAAATTACTATTTCAATGGTCACATTACTATTCCCAAAGAAAAGTTCACTTTTAAAAATACATCTTCATTCCTTTATTCATAATTTACCTATTTTTTATATTATGGTTATACATTTTCATTTTCTTTTCAATTACTGGTTTAATAATAATTTTTTTCATTTCTGCAGTTTTGTGCGAGAGAGGGATGATTCTACAGGATTATAGTTGTCCAAATATTCATACTACATTTTTTTCTATTTTCTATTTTATACCCCGTTATATTTTTTTAATTTTAATGGGTTTATTCATTGACTAGTTTACTTATTTTAATTAATTAATTACATTTTTATTATGTTCATTATGTACTCTTTGTGTATAAAACTATATAATATATCACACATTTATTCAGGAAAAAATTGTCACGTAAAATTTATTTGTAATAAAACTATCTCCCCCTTTAAAAACATCATCCATGAAATTTCAACTCATATTCTCATATGATAATAAACAATAGTACTTATATTTCATTATTTCCTTTGGTTCCCACATCACCACTTCATACATATTGTTCTACCACAATAATCTAAATAGGTGTGTTGTCTTGTTTTATATACATTTGTATTGATGGTCTGAAATCTTCACCAGATGCTCATTATATGATTGTTCATTCCCAAGTTATACCAAATCCATATTTAGTGCATTTGAGGGGTTTGGTATGTGATTTCGTAAGAGTGACTAGTGGTAGAAATTATGAATATGGGGAATGCTTGTTAGATATTATAGCTAATAGTCCACTATACATATAACATTAGGGATATTTAAGAAGAAAATATACATATGGCTATGATTACCTCTATATTAATCTACATTAGTCACTTCCATGTTGATATTTAGAGGAAAATATTTCATCCAATGTCAAAATCCATATCTCATAAGTAATTTCTAACAAATATCCTCTGCTGAATTTGGAAAGATTTTTTGTGTTATTGGATGGATTAATAATCATATTTCATCTCTTTCACAAAATCATGTCCATTAATCCTTCACTATACAACTATATTCAAACAATTAGGGATTATTCATCACGTTATAGGAAGAGCATCATATAGATCCATTTGAATACATATTTGTAAGTTGTTGTCATATAAAAACTCAATAAATAGAATATGTTGATCCCACCCTCCTCAAAATTCTATTTTAAGGATATAATAATATCCTTGAGTGTATGAATTTTCCTCTTATATTAGAAATATTTTATGGGGTCGTAGGCCATAATGATATTATATTTAGTAATCAAATAATGTTGTACATTCTTCTATATAATTTATTTGTGAACCTTTGATCATGATTAGAGATGTTCGAATATGGTATTCCATGAAACATCACCAAATCCATTTCATATATCATTAAATATATATCATGAAGGAAATATTCCCAAATTTATATGAAGTAGGAATTCATCATTAGTCGATCCCCCACAACCCATATTTAATTATTTATTTTGGTTTTCTTTTTGAATCCAATGAAAAATTATAAAATGATGTTCTCTAATTTTATTGTGGGTAATGTAAATGGATTTATCATCCCCATGAAAATATGTCAGTTTATGTCAACTTGGTAGAATACCAAGAACGCAAACATATAATATGATGTCTCCTTATTCATGTGGTACCACTACATATTCTCTCAAAGATCATGGTACAACTTGGTACTTCTGTGATGGATATAGAAAAATGATTTATGTTCATTTTCCAATAGATTCTTCATTATCATATGTGATGTAGGCATAGAAATATTAATTCTAAATCAAATAAAACCATTCACATCGATGTGTAAAATACATGGAAACACATCCTTTATTATATTCACTTTATTTTTAATGACAAGATCATCCACTTATGATTCCTTGACAAACTTTTTTTGAGACTGTATGGATATAATTTGTGATAGGTAAGATGTATTCCATACTATATCTATTTCTAGTTCCACTCATTGTATATATATGAGGATAGGTTATTTGTCAATATGCATCATGGAGAGAGTAGTAGGTTCTTTTATAAAAGTAACATCATCTATCATGTTCACCATTCACGTTTTTTAGTGAACATAGAAAAAATATTCATTGATTATCTCTTTCTTATAATCCTCAGGTCATGTTGTGAACCTTATTTTTTAATGTATACTTTAGTCAATTTTGATTAATATATATGTCACTCGTCTCACTATATTGGTATTATTTCAAAATATTAATAGTGAAGATCATTGTTGTTATATCCAAATCATAAACCATTTTTTTATTCATGAATAATAAGTTGTCATAAAGAATAGGCTATCACTTAGTTATTCCACATCATTACACAACCCATGCCTATAATTGAAGCGTCATTATATATCACAAAACCATATCAACTCATTGGTTATGTGATAATAGGAATAGCTATTAGCCTCTTATTTAAACCCATAATTATTTCCTCACCTTATTTATTCTATATATACTTTACCCCTTTTGTGTGATCATTGTTAGTGGGGATGAAATTCATAATAATGTGCCCATAAAATTTTAGCATTACCCCACTAATAAAAGAAAAATATATATTTATGTGACAGATAAAGGTCTATATTTTATTTTATTGTCTTTTTCAATGATAGATACATAGAAATTCATTCACTTGGGATCATGTTCCCCAAGAATGAGTCATACTTCTCTAAAATCCACACTTTCTTAACATATCGTACATATTCCCATTCCATAATATTTCCACTACAATACTTAGATTCACTTCATTTTCTGATATTCGGTTAGATTAAATGAGAATATAATTGATAAAAAATATAAATAATGGGAGGTAGTATATAAAAACTATATTAATCAAATTCCATAATGATAACAAGTGAATTATTACATATTATGGGAATACCAATGAACTCATAAATTTCATACAGTGTATATAAGGACATATTATGAATATCTTCTTTTAGCACATTATTAGGTAATATCCTTCATTAAGATCCACCATTGAAGTGTAATAAACCTTTAATAATTGATTAATCATGTTACAAATCCTTGGAATGGGATTTTTGTTTTATATAGTGGTATTGTAAATATCCTGATAAGAAATACACTTCCACATTCATCAATTCATTTTTTACAAAGAGAAAAGGGGAACCCCAAGTCGATGAACTAGTTAATATAAACCCTTCATATAAATTATCTTGCATATAAATAATTTACTCCTCCTGTTTTATTGGGTCTATCCTTTTGGGTAATTTTGAGATAAGATTGGATACATGTGTAAGATCAATTGAGAAATAAACCTCATAATTTGGTTGATGTCTAGGAAACTCATTAGAAAATAATTTTGTGTATTCCCAAGTAATGATAATTTTCTTGAGGTTGATTTTTTTACATTCAATCAGATTTTTGGGAATTTTATTCATATCCCTAGGTTATTAACAACTAAATTATAAAGATATTTTTTTAAGAGATTCATGATATTAGATTCATTTTTTAGGAGCCTCAGATTGTTTTTAAAATGAAATGAAATTTATGTTTCCCAATAGTTTATATGTGGTCTATATAATGAGAGTAAATCCATGACAAATATTGCATAAAATTCCACCATGGTAAGGATAATGATATGCTATATATGAATCTTCCCACAAACACATACAATATAAGAATCTAACACTTGGTTTGAAATAATCCCACCACTATGTGTTTTTACAAATATCTCAACTTTATTTTGTTATATATTTTATTGAAGAGGAATTGATAACATGAAAGATATAAAAGAATGAATATAACTAGAATCAAATAATAAATTTACATTCATGAATGAGTAGGAAGTTTAACTTTTTTGATATCATTTTTATTCTCCTATTCTGAAGTAGTGATTGAATAATCCTTCACATGATTATTTGGATTTGTTCATTTCTAATTTTGATTTCCCTCATGGGAAATATTTTTTGTGAAATATATTTTATAGTGACAATACTTCCAATAGTAGTATAATTTAACTCTGGGTTGTGTATTCAGATGTGCCTATAACATCGCAACCCTAACCTCCATGGTCGAGCTATAAATCTATGTGACCTCTATTATATACATTCCCATAAAAGGAGAATTTGTGCTGATCATCATAAAAAGAATGAACATGGGACTTGAGATAAATCTAATGAAATTTGGATGAAAGAGGGTTATAGTAACACATCCTATATTTATGAATGCATAAAAAATAAAATGACGATTTCCCATGATAACATTCTCTTTGAAAATGGATTCCATTTGAATGAAATAATGGTCTTTGTAGGTATGGATGAATTTATTTTTAGATATATATTGGATTATCATAATCCAAATATATTGGTAGGATATACATGTGGTCACATAGGGGTTTTCAAAACATACCCTATGTGGTTTCGTAGAATGATAATAATATCATTAGATTCTAATTAGATGATGATAAAAAATAAAGGGATATTCATTCTATTATCTAGGATAGATCCGTAGACCCATAAATATTTCTTGGTCATTTTTGGTGGTGTACTAGAAAATTTTTAAGGAATTAATTATTTTATCTATTTGAGTCTTTTTTCGAGGGGTAAAACATCCTAGGGTTTCTTTCGCTACTTCTGTTTTTTTAATTGAAATAGCCAAAGATCCCTCTCCAATGAGGTAATTCATACCATTCAGTATATGAAAATTCCCTAATAAGGCCTCTCTAGTTTTCTTCATAGAATAATTTACCAATTATATTCATCATGTATTTCTTGAGTGTGTCAGGGGTTCATTCATCATTAATCAAATCAAAGATATTTTATCATTTTGTAAGAGATGTTTTATAATATTCAAAATTCAACTCATGGTTTTAAAATTTCAATCAAAATTTACATGGAATAAGAATATGATATACATGAATAGAATTTTTACTTTAAGGTCTTTATAGGAATGGTTTTAACTACATGGAAATCTGTCTAACTCTTTAGATGCTTCAGCTCCTCATGGTTATCAATTTCATTTATGGGAAGGTGATAAAACTTATTTAAAGCATTCCCTGGTCTAAGACATGGGGGACCTTTATCTCCACCATTTTCTTTATGGATTAGGATTCATCAATAAGGGTGAATAACAAGATCAAGTTCAATGTGTTATCACTCTTTATAGATGAATGTATCTCTCTCGAAGAGTTTCCCATATTATGTTTGTAAATGATATGCTTTTATTTGAAAATTGTAACAAAAGGTCCATAAGTTGAATTATTTAAAACTTAGATTGATATTTTAAATAATGTGAGAAAAAATATATTGAAAAAAAAAGATTTTTTAAAATAAAACTCTTGAGAGAGGAGGGTCCGCACCAGTAAAGAATGTTCGGGTATTAAATGAAGAAATTTCCCTACTGAATAATTGGTTGTTCCCAAATCTTCGAGGTGCCTGCATATTCATCCCTATGGTAATGTGTTGAAAAAGATCTCAAATAGTATTAATAATTTTATAAAATAAATTATATCAATCCCAGGAAGGATTAATTTAGTAAATTGTGTTTTATCATTGATCCCAATTCACATCCTCTCTTTTCTCAAGGTGAATAAATCTATTAATAAAGAGATTCAATCCATTATGTTTTCTTTTATATGGGACACCCACTAGTAGGGGGTACATTTGGGAATCTTGGAAGATAATGGAAGAGACCTACATCATTTGGGGTAGAAACCATAGATGTGTGAAAAAGATAATGTATAGATGGAATATTTTACTTTCATGGGAAAACACCAAATGCATGTTAATTTTTTATTCATATTCTCATACTATATATTGAATATATCCCCATTTATATAGAAACCCTTAAGGGTTTTAAAAAATACTCAACATATACATGTTTTATGGATCATGGGATTTGGAGATATAATCTTTTCGGATGCTAGCTAGGTTGGTTCAAGGTTGGATTTTCTGTGCCTCCGAACGACTAACATATCATTATAGCATGCATATAATTGTCCTACTTTCACTTCATCGATACTTAATGAGGAACTATGGACTATATTCATCTTTATTTACTCAATACATGTAAATGATAGATGCATCTTTAAAATATCCTCCTCTGGGGACTTCACGAAATGATCATATTATGGACTATTTAATGTACTAAATTCCAACTATATTTTGGGTAGTCATGTTTGGTTCAAGAATGTTTCAATGAAATTCAATATTATCATTTGGAATGTTCTTAAGAAAGAACTACCCACCAATTAAACTATTCAATATAATGTAGTTAAAATGGATTCCATATTATTTTACTATAGAAACATAGAAGAATAATCAATTTTCGACATATTTTTTATAGGTGAATTTTCATATATTATCTGTAGTACATTCATTGTCCTCATTGGTTTGATATCAAATGAATCTAGTAGTAATGAATTCTAGCAATATTGGTTTCTATGTAAATAGAATGACCTCCAATAATCAAAGGTTTGATTCATCATTTCTACTGAGGGATTTAGGTTCTTATGGAAATAAATTAATAAATCATGCTCGTAAGTAACTGGGAGATCAGGTTTGGATATTATCATGAGAACCAAATGTGTTGTGGAAAACATTTAAAATCTTTTAAATTGTTGGGACCTTTCTCATTCCCTCAGTACAATCATGTCCAATCAGAGCAAACATTCTTGTGTTATGATTTCCCCTCCCATGGCTATTGGATCTGTTGCTATCCCCTAATTGATGGATTAGAACATAATATTGATGGATATTTTTCATCAAAGGTTATACATGGAAGATGTTTATTTTGAGATAATAATGGATCTATGGTGTTCTCTTCAACTTCTTATTTTGGGATAACAAACAATCTCAAAGCTAAGTCTTATGTAGTGCTATATGGAATAGAGTTATGAATATCCAAGTGCATCACTATGGAAGTTGTTGTGACATATTCGATAGTATTTCATGAATATATTATGAAATAGATCTCCACTCTATGGTTTATTATCTATCATATTCAGAAATTTATGAAACTCATCACTTACAAGGTGAGGATCCTCCTAATGTGGCATGAAGGTAATCAAGATATAGATTATATTTCTTCTAGATCTACTCATGTTCACCCATTCCACTATATTACCATCATACTCTCCCTTCACAGTGATTATGATAATATTTTGAGAGTTTAATATCTTGGAATCCACTTTTATAGATCCCCTTGAATTTTTCAAGATTCTTGTATACTCATCTATATGATTATATTGTTTTTATTAATAACTTTTTCCAATTAATGATTATCCACAAGGATAATAAATCATGTTACTCAGAATCTTATGACCATAAAAATCTGTATCACTAATCTTCAATAATGTCATATTCTTGGAATTATATAGGAATTTAGAGATACTATACATCATCTATACATAGAGTGACATACCCCTTGGCATCCCTTAGACATTTAGTGCAACACATGACATCACTTAGGCATATCCATATCCCAACCTTTTGGGTAGGTCCTTCATTGTAATTATCACAGGTAATAACTAGTTCCACTCAAAGGGATAACAAGGCATGATGGTCCACATACCTCGGGATATATGAAATATATGACAAAATAATACATCAAAGGGAATTATACATGGGAAATCATAGCATATCATTGTAAGTAATGTAGAGAAAATAATACCCACGATTAATTAAACCTAAAAATTAGCTACAAAGTACACATGGAAATTCGTGTAATAAAAGGTTCCCATGGCTCCACACCCAACCACATGTGATCATAATATGGAACTATAATCAAAATATTTTTATGAATGATCATATTAAGGAATCTTTTGTAAAGGATACATAAACATTAATGAACATCCTACCTCAATAGTCGTCGAGGTAAAAAGGATAGGATAAAGAAGTCAAGAGCACCTCGTTACAGCCTTATTATCTAAATGTCAAAACTCAAGATTCACCGAAATCCCAAAAACTGAAACCGACAATTTTAATTCAAATAAAAATAAAATTTCATATGGGATGGTAGATTATATATCATTGATAAACTCAAAATTGTCGATTAGGTCAACAAATCTATTGTCTATATTCTCCTCAAATAATGATTATCTCTTGAAAATTTCTCATTAATTATCATTTTTAATTTCCTCAGATACTCAAAATGTTAAGGAGATAGGTGAACCATTTTCTAATGAAATTTAATAGAACTGTAAAGACAATAGAATATACAAAATGGATGGGTTCATATAACGACTAGACCTTATCAATAAAATAAAGCCTTTGAATCAATACACGATCCATAATCATCGTATGGGTCCTCTTCATCATTAGTAGTTTCTTATTCTGAATGTGAGTTATTTTGATTACAAAATAATATAATATTTCACCTGGATCTTTTTCAACACCATATTGAGCCCATTAGAGGATGATCTGGTAGATATGTTTCTACCACGTCCTCGACCACCATCCCAGTCATCCCAACCATTCCCTCGACAACAATTTGGTTTTATGTCGACCACACATCCAAGTTTTAGTCTGTTTCTAGGACCCTCCTAGATCTTCCTTATCCATAAAATGAGGGTCCACTTAATGTGGAGGATAAATCACATCCGAGTTAACCTATAACATTCCCTCAGGTGCAGAACAATTTCATGACTTTTAATTGTCACTTTTAATGTAACATGGTGTTCGATCATCTTTCAATTCTCATCTTGTTGATAAATAAGCTATTGCACTACATCAATATCAACAGATTGAGAAGATATTAAATTCTTTATAGATACACTATCAGTTTCTGGTTGTTTACCTATAAGTAAAACAAGCTAATCTATTCTAGAAAATATAGTCAGGGTAAGTTGGACAAAAAAATGTCTGCTGGGTTCCATTTTTTATAATTGATTGTAATTATATTTTATAATTTCATTAATTCGTCATTTTATAATTTTAATTAAATTTATAATTTTACAAATTGGTGGGATTATCAATGATAATTCATTGAAAATATTAATTTTTAAATAAAATAATTATTGTTTAATAAATTTTAAAAACTACTATACTAGATAATAATTTTATAAGAATATACTATTATTATTTAGGAAAACATAATTTGATATCTTTTTTAAGGTTATATTTTTAGAATCTAATTATAAGTAACATATTCTATTTTTTAGGATTACTATTTTTATTGTATCATTTAGTTTTGTTTTTCTGTTTTATCTTTAATTGAGAATGTGAGAAGAGAGGGGAAAATTAAAATAAAATTAAAATAATTGTTTATCTTGTTTTCACCATATAGAATAAGAAATATTAATTTCCCATATAGTTAGTTAGATTGATCAATAGTGTTTCACTGAATCACCCACAGTGATCTATCGAGACCACATGGATTCAATAGGATCCATTAAAATATGAAATATTTTGGGAATAAATTCCTACCATGTATTCAACACCCATATATTAAAGCACGAATTTAAACCACCATTTCATATAAGAATTGATGCATAACCGTTATATTTAATAATATAATGTATTGAAATTTTTTCCAGGTTAAATTGGGGTGAAACCTATGTTTTTGGAAAGCTAATGTATCCGAATATAGAAGAATATTCAAAAGGGAAAATGGTTATGATGACCATAAAATTCTAAGTCTTTTTTAAAATAATACAGTTTTTTATTTATAATACAACTTCAGATTGCAAATGTTTTGAGTTTTAGAGTTTCAAGATACATTAGATAAATTCTAATTTCAAAACCTATAAAAGAATATTTCCGAAGCAATACATAAAAAGGTTTGAAAACCATAGTGGTTCTTCGACCATTATCTTACTTCTATGCACCCTTCATCCTAATGAAAACATGTTTTTAAGAAAAAGGGTGAGAAAAAAATTCAGTTATGGGTTTTTAAAATAAACGAAATACAAATAGAGTTTTTAAAATAAATATATATAGTAAAACATGTTATAATGTAGGTTAATTAATGCTTAAGAATACTAGAATAAATTTTAAAATAATTTTTTTTAAAAGGATTTCAATTTATAAATAGAACATTTGGAAATAAACCAACTTCATTCATTCATGAAATAAAATTAATTTCACCTGAAATTATTATAAAAATTTATAATTATTTCTCTATGGCACATTGGATTATAGCATGAATTCTTGGTTCACTCCTAATACATGGATCACATAGTCCCATGATGGATTAGGTTCACTCCCTTATCCCATATATATATATTGGGATAATCATCCTACATAGTATAATGTTTTTAGGATAAACCACTTCTGCACTAGAATGTTTTTAGGGTAAACCACTCATGCGCTATAATGTAGTTCGGATAAACCCTTTGTGCAATATACATGACATCTCATGATATTAACACATTACCCACTTCATTGGAGCGCTATCAGGGTTCACCCATTATATGATTGGCGAAAAGTCCCATAAGGGTTTGGATTCCCTCCCTATACTCTTCCTTCATTCATATAATTTTCGAATGCGACTCCCTATAATTTAAAATACTATAAACTATATTTTCATCATGGGGACTACTAAATTTTCATTTAAATCAAGATATTTGAAAACCATTTCATAAAAATATAATTCATGATCATACATGTGTCATGGTAAAATTGGTTCCTCTATAAACATTCAAAATCATACATTGATGTATATGTATCTACTAGTTTTACATAATAGACAAACATATATTAATTGGTTTACATAGATAAAACATGATTGCAAAATCCTGGATATATATTTACTGATTATAAATACTAACACTTTTACATAAAATGATGTATACACATACATTCATATTTTTACATATATCAAAATCAATTTTCACTTATATATTTATCTATAAATATCATAAATAATAATGTTTCATATGAAATTATATATATATATATATATTATACATTCAATTTTTTTGAATTGAAACATTTATTTGAATGCTCGATAACATCAATTGCACTCATTGGGGCCTACTTAAAAATTAATTGACAATAAATTTTTTTATTAAAGAGATATCCCTAGGATTATTAGATTTTAAACATTACATGTTATATATAAATATAAATAAATATATATATATATATATTTAAAACATTATTATCAAAGTAATAATTTTGAAAATCTAATAACATCACTCGTATTTACAGATTTCCAACTGATGTTCATTAATTATTCAATATAAATTTCATAAAAATAAGTATTACATACCAAATCAATGTAAATATTTAATAATTAACATGAAAATTTAAAGGATATTGTTAAAAGGATCACATTTTAATCTAAAAACAATCAAAATACTATTATAAATACAATGCTCACAGATTTAAATAATTTTGAATATAATGATATCATGTATATATATAGTATAAAAATATTATCATCGATTTAACTAAATTCCACATTCTATCATATTGAAATAGTAATATTTATTTAACCTGTGATGAAATAAACATTAGCAGTTGACTAAAATCAAATTAGGAAAAAAATTTCTAAAAAAACATAAATCACTTAAACTGTTTGAGATAATTTTCCACAAAATAAAGACTTCACTTCGCATAATTTTATTTTAAATAAATAAATACCATCGGAATAAGTTCTAAATATATGAAATCATTAAAAAAATTTAGTTTTCCTAGAAAATAATTATTAAAGAAATCAAGTAATACCACAATGTGATTAAAACCAATTGGTATAAAATACATGAATTTCATAAAACACCTGAACATATTTTTCAATATAAAATAACTTACCAAGCCATTAATTCTATTACATTTCAAGATTGAAATTAATTTCATTGTTTTAAGTGTTAAATACAACTAATATATTTAGAACAATTTGAAAATAAAATAATAGTTTTATAAAAATACAATCCCTTTACTTTTGACGTGTAACTGGATTCCTCTAACCAAGTTCCCTACTATAGTTATAACAACAAAGAAACATCAATTGATAGACATTGAGGCTTAATAGACTAGTTTTCAAGAGTCTCATACCCTCACCCTAATTCAATATAACTAAATATTATATAAATAGATAATTGATACCCAAAAGGTACGCTAAACTAGAGCTGTGTGAATGGTGGAATTCTCTCACTAACACGAAAACCCCACAACCTCTTATAAATAAAACCATTATTAAAATAGATAGGGAACCTAAATTGTAAGTAAAAAAATTAAAAATGATAACCCAAATATTTTTCAGTCTCTAGGAATCTAACTCACAATCACTAAGAGGGATTCAATGGTGGATAATTCATGGAAAAAGATGATAGCAGACGGAAGCATATATCTCTGGAAAAATTTGCAGCTCAATTGTTAGTAGGGTGTGGGTGTATATATTCCCCCCATTACCGTAACGTAGTGACTGGATTCTTAAATAGGTCATGTCAAACATTAGAAGTCATCATGGAAGTGTTATATTCTTTTCTAAACACGTTCATTATCCACTACTTCAGTAGGGGATGATGATGGATGGGGATTCTGTCAGTGTCATGAAGAGGATTAATATGGAGAACATGGCACATTAGGTTTAACATCCCCCTAACGTAATCCATCATTACATATTTCAACAATTTTATTATACTATATCTATTTTATCTTATAATTATTATTACTCATGTATATTTTTTATAGATCTATCTATTATTGATACCCATATATATATTAGTACTCTAATTATAACAATTTCCTGCTTAAATGAATGTAAATCTAAACTTATTTTTAAATTTTTTATCAAAATAATATTATTTTTTTATTTATTATGTAATTATACATTTCTACCAATATCTTTTTGTTATTTTTATTAAATTTTTCAATTTTTTTAAATTCTATAAGTGATATATTATCTTCTTTTTATTCAATTTTCTTAATGTAAATTTATTACCTACTGTAAAAATAATAAATTAAATAAAATTTCCTTTATATAAACATTTCTGTATTCCTAAAAAATGAAAAAACTGTTTATAATGATTTTTCTAAAGATGATAATTAATTATAAATTTTTAAAAATATATTTTATTATTTGAATTGAAAACATAATTTTGAAGAGTGTTATTTAATTATGTAAATATCAACATTAATTATTTAATTTAAATTAAGTATTAAATCAGATTAAAAATATACATATATGTATTGAAAAAAATTATTATTATTATTATTTTAATGTTGATAATTAATCACAAAATACACACACATATATATATATATATATTATTTAAAATTTATAGAATAATTAAAAATTGATAACAGGAATAAAATGTAAAACTAATATGTTAACTAATAGATTCATGGTCTATATTAATTTATTTAATGTTCTCTATAGGATATTATTTATATTTATATGCATAAAAAGTTACTATTTTACAAATCATAGTTATATATATACATATATATATATATAAACAATATTTCTCTTATTATAAAAACTTGTATTTTTCCTTTAACATATGAAATTAATTAATATTTAACTCTAAAACATAAAATTAAAAGTGAAAATATTATATTTTCTAAAATAAGGGATGTTACATTATACCCCTTTAAAATAATTTCATACTCACAATTACATCACCAAAATTACAGAAATTATGAATTTTATTATTCAGTATTAGGAAACGTAGAATCCCATGACCTTACATTAATGAATAACCATAGGAAATTAATGTAAGACCTCCAAAGGTTCAAAGGGATTCTCCATGTCCCTAAATCAATAGTTATTTATAAATCGTATCTGATACCAAATATGATGACCCACAAATCCTAACACAATTTTTTTGAATAATTCATTTATTTAATTATAAAACAACCTAATATTTAAATGGAATTTAGTGTTAGAGATTTCAAATACATTGTTAAAATTATGATGAAACAAATTATAAAAGAAAAGACAAAAAATATTTTTTACCATGGCTGAACACCATAGCAGGACCTCGACCACTATCTCACTTCAATGTGTCCATAATCATTTCAAAAAGAGATTAGAAGAAATTAGGTGAGAAAAAAATTCTCCGTAAGGGGTTTTTAAAATATAAGGAAACCAAATAGAAATTTTCAATTCAATATAAATAGTAAAATAAGTTGTAAATTTTGTTAATGAAATAATAAGAAGACATGAGTACTTTTCAAAATAAAAAATTATTTAAAAAAAGATTTCAATTTGTAAATATAACATTTGAAATTTTTTTGATTAATTCATTCATAAAACAACAGTAATTTTACTTTAAAATATTATAATAATTTATAAATAATTCTCAATGGAAAATTGGATCATATCCTGAATTATCAATTCACTCCCCATAAATGACAGACATAGCCCAACAATGAAATAGGTTCACTCCGTAATCCAATAATGTTCATGGGATTGTCCTCTCATGCACCATAATGTTCTTAGGATAATTCTCCCACACAACATAATATGTTTAAGATAAATCTATCATGCACCATAATGTTCTTAGGATAAACCTAACACACACCATACATAACATCTCATGAGATTAACACATTACCCAACACATTAGAGAACTATCAGGAAAGAAACATCATATGATTAGACAAAAGTCCCTTAAGGGTTTGAGTTCACTCCCTATACCCAACCTTCATTCACCTAATTTCCAAATGAAAAATATGGATTTACAAATATTATAACATAAATATTTCATCACGAGGTCCATAGATTTCTATTTTAAATCATGATAATTGAAATCCATTTAATAAAAATTACTTTCTTGATTATAAATTTGTCCTCATAAATGTTTTTTATCATTAAAAATTATAATTATACTTTTATTTTTATGGATGTAACAATTTTACAGAAATGGAAAATGTATATTAATTTATTTACATAGATATAACATGATTATATAATATTGCATATATATAAAAATTAAAAATAATAATTTTTTGCATATAATGATGTAAACACATAAATTTGAATATTTATGTCTATAAACATCAAAAGTAAAATATATATATGTCAAAAATAAATCTATTTCTTATGAAATAATATATATATATATATATATATATATTTCTGGAAAGAAAAACATTAATTTGAATGTTTGATAACCTCGATTGCACTCATAGGTTCTTAATTAGAACTCAAGTAACATTAAATTAATTTCTCTAGAGATAACACCATGTTAAGATGTGTTTTTTAACATTCCAATATATATATACAAATATCTAAAACATTACTATAAAAATAATAATTTTGAAAATATAATAACTTTACTCGTATTTATAGAAGTCCAAGTGATGTTCTTCAATTATTCAAAATAACATTAAGAAAAATAAGTCTCAATAACCCAAATAATTTATATATTTAATATATAATATGAATATTTAAGGAATAACATTAAAATGATCACATTTCTTTTTCCAAAACAATAAAATACTATTATAATACAATTTTGATAGATTTAAATATTTTTGAATGTAATTATATAAATTATATATACAAATTTTAAATATTTTAATCATAGCATTGAAAAAGTTTATATTCCTATCATAATGAAATTATAAAATCTATTTAAATAGTTCTGAAATAGATAATAGTAATTGGCTAAAAATAAATTGACATAAAATATCTAAAGAATACCTAAATCTGTTGATCTTTTTTATTATATTTTTCAGAATATAAACACATTTTTCTACATCAATCAATTTCGAATAAATCCACAATCTTAGAAAATGTTTGAAAGAGATGAATTCATGAAAAATTTGTAATTTTCTTAAAAAAAATATTTATTTGAACAATCAAATAATACTGAAAAAAATAATAAAATCCAATTTTTAGAGAAAACATGAATTTTATAAAACACCTGATCATATTTTACAAAAAAAATCTATTACCCTGAAAGTGATTCTACTACATTAACATAGATAAAATCATTTCCTAACGAGAAGGGTTAAGTACCACTCATAAACTAGGGTAAACTTTGATAATACAAGAATAATTATATTAAAATATAATCACGATACATTTTATGTATAGTGGAATGATTCTAACCTAGTCTCTCTCAATAGTAATATGAACAAAAAAAATAAATATTTGGCCTCTGAGAATAGTTGGACATTTTATCAAGAGTCTCCCCCCTTATCCCAAATTAAATATCACAGACACTTACATTCACATATCACAGATACCCCAAAATGTATTGAAAACTAGTGTGGTGTTAGTGGTAGGATTCTCTCACTAACCTGAAAAAACGAAAATCCATTAAAATAAAACCTTAATTCCAATAGACATGGAACCTAAAAATGAGATAGAAATTAAAAATAGTAACCCAAATGTCTGTTAGTAATATGAAATCACACTCACCATTTCCATGTGGGATTTGAGGGTGTATGATTCTAGGAAGAAGAGAACAACATGAGGAATAACAAATCTCTAGTAAGGGTTTCATGTCTACCATCAGTAGGGTGTAGGTTTGCCTTGTTCACATGCTATAGTCATCGAGTGATGGGATTACCAAATAGGTCTTGCTGTACTTCAGACGAGTCATTAAAGAAGCATTGGCTTCTTTTCCAGACACATTCGTAGTCCACCACTCCATCTAAAGAAGATGATGGGTATGGATTCTATCATTTCTATGTAGAGTAAGAATATGGGGGAAATGGGTGTGTCAGGTTCAATTACCCCAGAAAGAAATTCCATCTTTATGTATTTTAACAACTTTATTATATTATAAATATTTTATCTTTTAATTATTATTTCTCAAAAATATTTATTTATATCTCTATAGATTTTTGATACCAATATATATATATATATAAGTGTGTGTGTGTGTACACTAATTCTAATAATTTTCCCCTTAAATAAATGTCAATATAAATCTATCATTATAATTTATTCATTAAAATAATATTATTCATTTATTTATTATGTGATCATACATTTCATCTAGTATCTTTCTAAAATAGTTATTAGTTTATTTAATTTTTACAATTATATTGGTCATATATTATCTTGTTTTTAAGTAAGTTGATTAATTTTAATATATTATCTATTGAAACATTAATAAATTAAATATTTTTGTATTCATAAAAACAAATAGAAATTTTTTTATAAGGGTTTCATTAGATATAATAAAAAAATTTGATGTTTTAAAATAATATCTTATTATATGAATTAAAAACATAATTTTGAAAAAAAAATCTATTTAATTTAATAAATTTCAACAAAAATCATTAGATTTAAATGAAATATTCATTTTAGTTACATGTATACATATATGTATTTAAATAATTTATTATTAATAATATTATTTGATTGTTGTTAATTAAAAAAACTTCACCTACATATATTTTATAAAATTTATTTTGATTTATTAAAAATTCATAAAATTAATATAAATTAAAACATATATGTTAACTAATTTATTCATGATTTATTTTAATTTATTAAAGTATTCAAGAAGATATTTTTTGTATTTTTACACACAAAATGATATTGTCTTACAAACCATATATTTATATATATAGTATTTATCTTATTAATAGTACTATTATTTATCAATGATAAAATGAAATTAATTAATGTTAAATTCATAAAACATTAATTTAAATGCTAAAATATTATATTTACAATAGCTCATGACGTTACCATGGTGAATAGATTAATTTTATTTTTAAAAAATAAATAAAAAATTTAGTAAAAATCATAAAAATATTTATTTAATATAATTATAAATTAACCAAACTTATCTAGGGACATGACTAAACACACATTGTGCATGGATGTTACACCCTTCCTAGGGAAAACATCTCATTTTAGACCTAACGTTGGTCTTAATTTTCTCATACAATTCACCATTTGAGAGATGTTAAATTTTTTTCAAAAAAATATAATAGAAAAACAAAATAAATTATCCTCATGAGCAGTGTGACCAAACACCCAATTCTGACCTATGTTATACACTGTCTAGGGTAAACAAGGCATCCCATAACTAACAATCATATTGGAATTCCCATTCAGCTAACTGTTTGGGAGATATTAAATTACATCATAAAATTATAATAAAAATATTAAATAAAATATCCTCACAAGGGAGCCGGCATAATATAATATTATCATAATGGTTATATTAGTCCTAGGGTAATCACAAAGGTTTAGACATAATGATTATCATAGATTTCTATTATAATACTCTATTGGGGAGACATTACATTATCTTGGATAAATCATACTAGCATAATATAAAATATTAAATAATATTATTTTCTCTATGTTGGGGCTCTAAGTGTCTCAAAATCTCATACTAACTAAGTGTCTAACACCAAAATTATAACATAAAATATTCAATGGTGCTAACTATGATTTAATTATTTTAATTTTTTTTAAATAATTATTTTTCTATTTTAATTAGAAAATTATATTTTCAAATAAATATAATTATAAATTATCAATAAGAGGGTTTTTATTATTGTTAAAAAATTTCAAGATATTACAATTCTCATTAAATATCAACTTATCATCATTGAAAAGTTCCTCTAGTAGTCATTCTCAAGAAACATCAGAAATTGTGTTTGAACATCATACTCACTCCCCCATGTCTCTTCTTGGACCCTTCCTTGTTACCAACAATTCTAGACCAGTGGTACCGTTATTACACACATCACCATCTCTCTTTGATCTTTGATCTACATTGGTTTCTCATCATAAAATTACTAAGTCTCCCAATTGACACAGTTAAAATAAAAAACATGCAAAGAGTTAGGTATATACCAATGAGGTTATGGCAGGTGGAACATGACATTCATACCATGATATAGATAAGGGATGTTGAGATGATAAGTTGATGGCCCTATATACTCTATATTTTCAATGAGTAAAAATAATGTAATCCATTCATCCCCTTCTTTTATATATGATTTTTACCCAAATATATAGTCAATATCATGATAAACTAATCTCATATAGAAAAATACAACGGTCTCATCCTATTATTGGCATAAGATCTATTTCTTCTTTGACTACTGATCAAACATCTTCTAATATATTCACTCTCTCAAAGGTCTCTAGGACCATACAGGGGCCATTAAATGCTACCTCATCTACCTATTTCCCAAAAATTGGGTAGATATATGATCTCCCATAAAGAGCCTCATACGGTTCCATCTGATATTGAATCCTAATTACTATTATAGTATAAACAATAAATCATGTCTATCAAATAATCACATGATCTAACTATGTTTAGCATGCAATCTCGAAGCATATCCTCCCACATCCATATACTCCACCCATAATATTCACCGGTCTAAGGATTGTATGGTTTTCTCAATCTTACATGATTCTATTGGTCTTTCTACAATCACAACCAAAATCCTGATGTAATATCTGTGTCTCTATCCAAAACAATGGTCACATAAACATTAGGCAAGTGTATGATCTCTCAAACATAGTTCATTCCCAGATTATCCATATATGGAGTCTCCCTAATCAATATGATATGATTAGACTATGTTAACTAGTCTTCAATAAATCATACTACATCACAACTCCTTAGGGTCCTTAGTAGCCTAATCAAAAAGTCCACCATGATTACCTCCCACTTATACGTAGGTATCCATAGTGGATTTAACAACCTACAATGAAACTAATTCTTGGCCATAACCCTCTAATAGGTAAGGCATTAGGTTACAAAACCAACATTATCACTATTCATACCTGACCACCAGAACTATCACCTGAATCCATGATACATCATGGTCGTTCTAGTATTTACATCCCAAATAGTGGTAGGGTATTCCCTCATTATATATTCTATAATAAATTTAGGGAGTACTAATTTTCTATATACCAAGATCACATCATCATCGTCATCTATCATCTATTTGGGAATTAGGTCATCACAAAATAGATGTTCCCTCATTAGAACACAATCTGAGTTATACTTCTATTCAGTCTCTACACAGTGCACAAGTGAGGATGTAGATTCCATTGGATAAATATTCATAGTACCCTAGTGCTCTGAGGAATCCATCCCCTAATCAGTCAACAATCTCATCAAGATATACTTTTCCTCTCAGGACTTATCACAAAAATCATAATCATCCTATGTGTTATGAATGAGAGGATCCAGAAATACACTTCCCATAATATGTGAATATGTTATCCCAAAGACAAATTTCAATATATTCTAAACCTATAACATATATCATAGGTTCTAGTTCTTTTGAGAGAACATTTTATTAAGGCTATTTTGGTCGTTGGAATCAAAAAATCTCTCACCAAAGAGAGAGTGTCTCCAAAATTTCTTTGTGTGGACCACAGATGCAAGATCCAAGTCATTTATAGGGTAGTTCCTATCATGGCTTCATATATGAAAACTCCCATATGATATTACCTACTCCCATTACATCAAAACCTACCCTAGACCAAATATTGATGTATCATAGTAAATCAGTTAACCAAACTTAGGATTAGGTAGTTTTAGAACATGAGTTTTCAAAAAACATTCTCCTTAGCATAGTTAAGGAATATAAAAACTATATTGACCATTGTAACATCACTCTATTCATTTTTAATGATGACATTGATTCTTATAGTTAAGATAAGTCTTTGATTTATCATCCATATTATCATGAAATACATGAAATATATTAAACTCACACACATACTGCAGACATGTCTAGGACACGACTTCCTCAACATTATATGGATCTACAGATATATCGATCTAAGACACCACATGGACTTGTAACATCACCTCCCAAAATCTATATGTTGTAGTTTGACATATTGGCATAAATAAATTGTGCTCAATTCATACTGAGGACTATATATGTATGTATATAGTGTCACTCTAGTGTTGGTGAGTAGATGAATATATTTTTTATGGAAACTACAATTAAAGAGTCTGTGTATGGTGGGATGTTTTTGTTCACAAGGTCCATGAAAACTGTAGGTGCATTCTCCAGTCTGAACAAAATCACCAAGAATACATATAATCCATACTTTCTCTTAAGTTTCATCTTCAAATATTATCCAATATAAATCACAACTAGTGATATACTAATCTATGTGAAATCATAGACAAGCCTGTGATCCCTTTAATCGAAAAGTTCATAGTTCCTTGGAAATAGGTATTGGTGATTCATCGTCTCTTTGATTATATTCTTTTAATCATTGAATAATGGAATAATACTACCCACCTTCTTGATGAAAACATACATTCCCCACATAGTGATGTACCATGTCTAATAAATCTCTTCCATTCCATGTATTCATGTTATTCCTTTAGCTCATTCCGGTAGGTTCAATCCATACGATACCAGGGTGTCGAAATGGGTCGTGTACCTAGTATAAGATCTAAATCATTGTCTGGACCTCTATTAAGAGGTAGTCCTAAAATGTAATTTACAATGATATCATGAAAAATATCCAAAAATATAATAAAATTAGAGGTGTTATACAAATATCCAACTAAAATATCCTATCCTTCCATCGGTGTTGTGATTTCCCAAAGATTACTCAATTTTTAGCCAAACCAACCCACTCCAAGTTCACACTATCTATCCATCATGAACATATCTCCCTTGTGAGAGGTAAATGATACTCATCTACTATATTAGTCAATGTAATATCAAAATACGTTCAACCATTCCAGGAATACAATCTAATAGAAATTTATAATCTCATGTATCATGAATTCTAAAAAACATCCATAGTATGATACTACTATTCTAAACTATTGGAATTAGTAAAGACAGCCCATTGTCACACCCAATAGTGTATGAAGGGACACTAAATCCGATAATAACTTTACTGTAAGTCATTTCTAGCAACAAAATATGATGATATGATTGAATGCGAATAGGAAATAAGGAATAAGGAAGTGTATAAATAAGAGGTTATCATGATTGTACCTTGAACAATGGATGGTCCTTCACAACCATTTGTTGGGGTCTTCTCCGTAATGTACACATGAACTGCCTATGATTCTATTTTTTATCCCTAGGTTAAATCACTAGAATGAGTATATTTCGGAGAACCCAGACAAAATCCATAGGTCTACACTTTCTCTATGAAGAAACATGACATCCCATTTTGTAAGTAAACTGTTGAATTTTCTCCTCTATTCCACACTACTGACACATGTTCATAGGGGTAGTACAGAACCTATGACATTTTCCATCCTTTCTAATGATGAATTTTTTTAATCACCTCAAAATGGGGAAATTAATCTATAATATGTTCCACATACATGATCAGACATCACTAAATGACATTGGTATTATTCATATTACTACCAGAATATACTTCTATAATATTGAGAGGAAATTCCGTCACTATCCCATTATGGGTTGGGAGTAGGCCTAATAACATGTCATCCTCTAATTTCTTTCCAATGATCTATGCCTTGTGAAATAACTTTATATACATCATCATGTAAAATCACCAAACCTAACACCTTATCTCTTCTCAAAGATCCATCATGAACATTCAAGCATTATTCTCAATGTTTCAAGAAAATATTGTAGTAAATAAAATCTAATATATAAATTGAGAAAAATATGAAATGATAGTAATTGATACATATTAAAATTCCATTGTAGCCAAGTTATAGTCTAGCTTTTTTGTGCTGAGAAAATAATACTCGATTAAAATATCCTTGAAGGATTCCCATGTAAGAAACTCTTATCTTTAGACTAGCTTATGGGAATCCACTATCTCATGGAAGGTTCCTAAAACATAAAGATAACTAGGATCATGTTCCCTTTTTCAAGAGTCTATATAAGATAAAAAATTATCTCAATAATGTCTAGAAAATCATCTGGATGTTACGGGCCACCAATAACCTTGAATGTCGGAAGGTGATGGAGCTATAAATCTCAAGCATTATCGGTAAAGACCATATGTGTGGGTCCATAGTAGAAAATAACATTCCGAATGTGTTCTAGATTAATCTGCTCTATAGCTTGGGTTTCTTCTTCTGGTATAGAAGTGTGCTGAGGTGCATCGACTAATACATCAACAGATAGAATATGGGAATCCTAGGATCCCATAGTTGGTGTTCACATAATATTTTTTGGAAGCCACATCTATAAAAACGAAAAAACATTAAGAAAATATCTATATTTTAACTATTCAATGGGATAATACAAATTCTTCCCTATGATTCCACTGTCATCCAAATGCGTTCCCCTCATAACACTGACCCTTATCTCCGTCCTTGAATATATGTCCCATTCACTATATTTATCCCAAAACAACAATATGTTCAGTTCAAAAAATTATTCCAAAAAATACATATCACAATATCATACAACATAGATATATCACACAAATAGAAACTATCCCAAATAGACTGTAGAAATCAAGGAATTTAATTAAAGAAAAAATATTTTGAACAAAAACATGTATATATATAGATTGTGAACTTATGTGAATTGATATAATATGTGAACACACATGAACCCATATAAATCACATATAAACATTGTGTTTTTCAACCATAGTGAGATTAATCCATAGTAGGAAAAAATTATAAATTCCCCACTTATCGAAAACTGATGGTCATGTACACATTGTTGACCAGGAACATATATAGTTCCCCTGGCAGAGTCCCAATTTTATATTTTATTTCTAAGTTGTCCCAACCCCAATATAAGAACATGTTAATTATTCCCCACCTCAAATACATGTTTGCCTCACCCTAACCAAGACCAATGAGTCTGAGCCAGAATTCCACATCACCTCATGTGAACCACCGTGTATACAAGATGTCGATGACTAGTAGATGGGGTTTCAGTTTGAAAATACAGAGACTATACCCTTAGAATAGTCTCATTAGATCAATAACAAACAATAGATAATATAATAAATCATCAGATTAATACATGCCAAAATTGAAATATGACATACATGTTATGTAAATAAGATCTCCAAAAGTGGATATCTATCCATTGTAACGAAAACTGATAATAGAAAAATGAACTACATTGTCCTCCAATGTAGGTTTATGTCTTCTATAGCTTTGATCTCCCCCTGATTAGCCATCCACTATAAATACCTTTCCCTTTAACAGATCCCTGATGAAATCAAACATTTCATCGAAATTTCTCAAGTAGGGTGTGTGTACAAGAATCTGTTGGAATCCACAAATGTTTCCTTAACATTATGTTCTTATGTATACATGTGTATGACATAATAATAATAAATGTTTAATAGAAATAGTAGCACATAATCAAAAATTGAGTGGTGTTGTGCTAAACAAGTCACCATAACTAATGAATGTACATATCTCGACTCTATGATGGAATAATAATCATGGTGTCATAAGAATGAAGGATTGGCCATGAGGTTAACAAAACATTCTAACCAATATTATGTGATCTTGTGCCTCAGTATCACGAATCATAAAAAATTTTATGCTCTCAACATTAACTAAGAATCAATAAGTACTTGGAATCCCCTACTCATCATGTAACACACCCCTTGGATTCTAATATTCACCAAGTGTATAACACAACATCCCCAAGGAATCTTTGTATCCCTTCCATGCAGAAAATTCCCTCATTATCAATTTCTATAGTCTTGAACAATCCCCCTATAATGGATTAATTTTCCAGATGGTTCACCTATCATGTGACGAATGAAAAATACTAGAGAATCATACATATCATTGTAGAATATATGAGAATGCATAGAATATCATCATTAGTAAGGTACTACACACAATACACATCGTCAATCAAACATGAATTATAATTTATATAGTAATCATACAAACAAGTGTAACATGAGGTACATAGGGATACACAAGAAATCACATGTGATAATATTAATTATTATTTTCAAAGTATGACTACGCATAATAATATTAAGGAATCATGTGTAAATGATCCCAAAATTTTAAGGAAATGCATACCACAAAATTTAATGGTGTAAAAAGGCATGGATAATCATGTAAAGAACACATCTTCATTTCATTATTATCAAAATGTAAACACTCAATGATTAACTTGGTCCCTAAAACCCTAACCAATTATTTTATTTTAAATATAAATAAAATATCAGTTGTGATGAAACATTCTCCTCCAAGATAAATTGAAAATTATCGTTTAGGTCGGAACACAGACTTGCTATATTCTCCACATGAAAATGGTTATTTATTTATAATTTCCTATCAATAATCATTTTATAATTATCTCAGATAATTTTTTCCCAAATTATCCTTTATAAATACATTCTAGTATTTTAATATAAATCATACTTCACAATTTTCTATTGATAATTTATAAAAATTACCTTTTTACAATTATCATTTGATAATTCATTATCAATATAATATTATATTAATCATTTTATAATTTTATAAAAATTATATATTTATAGTTATATTTTACGATTTTATCATAAATAATCCAAAAATATTATTTTAATATTTTTTCATTGAAGAATACATGGAATTATCCAATGGTAATTTAGATAAACATTCAAAATGATAGTTATCCTTTTACAAATTTAATAAATTTTTCATGATAATTTCATAAAAAAAATTTGGATAATTTTTTTAAACTAATGTTAGATAATATTAATAACCCATCATTGGAGATTTTTTAAAAAATTATCATTCGATAATATAGTGGGATTATCATTAATAATTTAATAAAATTTTCAACTGATAATTATAATAATAATCTCTTGAAGAATTTTGATAAAAAATTATCATTGATAATACTTCATCAATAATGTGTGTTTATATTTTGGATATACATATTTTAGTTATATATTTTCAGTTTATAATTTGATAATAGAATTTTAATTTTCCGTTTCAATTTTTTTGAATTTCCATTTTTATTATAATATTTTATTATCTTATTTTAATCATTTACTTGAAAATTATGAAGAAAAAAGTGAAAATAAAATTTTACAAAACCTAAACACATTATGCACTAAATATAATAATAAAGAGGCCATCCCCATGGTCAGAGTTGGATAAGTAAATAGGATTTCACTGAATTACACATAAAGTAGTCTCTAGATCACATGAATTGAAGAGGATCCATCAAAATCCAAAACAGTTCATGTATAAAAACACTATTCTGTATTCATCACCCACATTATTATACCAAAATTTATACCATTTTTATAAAAAATAATTGTTATAGGGTTGTTATATTTTCTAATTTAATGTGTTGAATTTTTATTTTTGGTTTAAATTGCAGACAAAATAGTGCTTTTTGAAATCTACCACGTCTGAAAATGTAGGGACAGTAAAAAGGAATGATGATGAACAATTTATTTTTATTTTTAAGAATTATATCAAAATAATAAAATTAGTTATTTTATATAATTATTAAATAACTTGAAGTAACGATTGACCTAACCAAATGACTATTGAGTATGGATGTTCTGACCTGCATAGGGTAAACAAAATGTTCTGAAAAAAAACATTTTTCATGAATTTCACATAAGAATTTTTGTTTGTGATATATTAATTTTTTTTCAAAAAATAATATAATAAAAATTGTAAAATAAATTATCCAAATGAGAAACTTGAGAAAACATCTAATGCTCAAAAATGTTATACCACATATAGGGTAAACAACATATCCCAAACCCAATAGTGGCCTCAGATTTACCATATGATGAATTGTTAAGGAATATATTATATTATTTTTGAATGTATATAGTGAAAATATTAAATTACTTATCATCACAGGTGATAAGGTCAAATATTGGATGCTCACAAATGGTATGCCCCACCTAGGGTAACTAGTGCACCATTAAACTATGTAGGATTTTATATTTCCTATATGACTCAAAATTTTGGAGATAATAATTTTTTTGGATAAATCATGACCTAATAATATAATATGTTTAATATTTTTATTTCTTTTTAGCTGAGGTTCAATGGGTCTCAGAATATCACACTAACTCCACACAAAACACAAAAATTAATAGATATAATATTTAATGGATATAAAAAGGGTTTAATTATTATTAAAATTATTTAAAACATTTATTAAGTTATATTTATTGGAATATTATATTTTAATTTAAAAATATTTAAAAATAATCCAAAATTGGGTTTTTATTATCTTTAAAAAAATATCATGATATTATAGTGCCTTTCCATTATCTTTCACGATGAATGGATCCACCATGTCTATATGAAATTTATGACCTTTGTGGTCTTCTTTCATGTACTTATTTATAATCTTTATACCATATTGGAAATTCCCATGATGCTACTTCCAGCATTTTTTAATGTGGTTGGTTTTATCCACTTTCACCCTTTTTATTGGACCAAAAATGTTAAAACTGCATTGATCTATTCATTTCCATATATCTAAATGGTAAATATCTTATCTACATTTCATCATTAAGATAACATAAAAAATTTATTCATTACATCATAAGTCTCTAATATCTAAATCCTTTTGAAGAAGTCTTTTAAAACCTTTAATGATTCAATCTATTTTGTTAACAATTTTGATAACAAAACCCAATGTATATTTGGAAAGACCTATGAGGTTTTTTTAATCACTGAGATATTAAACCTTATTTTTCTTCAAATATATTTATTATATCCCCATAGGTTTTTAAATTGTTTTAGGCAAATACATGTTCTGAAATATTTTTATAAGTTATTCCTGCTCAATCTATTCTATGTCATCTTTTAGCTTATTGTTCTTTGTGAAAGGAAATAATTGATTCACCTCTTATTCTAAATTATAGATTGAAAATC
The DNA here is from genome assembly GCA_963277665.1 of Viscum album. NCBI lineage: Eukaryota > Viridiplantae > Streptophyta > Magnoliopsida > Santalales > Viscaceae > Viscum > Viscum album. Next base: position 1,883,660,625 of record OY728161.1, read on the forward strand.
ACTTTATCATTATCCTCATTATAGATAATGTAAAATAAATTTTCTATTTCATTAAGACATTTTTTAGTGAAAATTTTATCCGAATACCTACTGAATACCAGTTGTTGATAGCACATGAGAGTATTGATTTCTGGTTTCTCTTTTCTAGATGAAGTTATATGTTTTTAATAGTTCATGTTTTTTTTATATCTAGAGATAGCTGCATATGATTTTTCAATTTTTTTTAACATCATACCCTATGGAATTGGACATTTCATTTGGGAAATAATTATATTATCCATCAAATGAGTTTCAGGAATATTTTCTAATCGTTCCAAGAATTTCATAAAATAGAATCGATGTTATCATAATGTAATTCATAAAATCATAAATAAATTTTATATTATTTTCTATAATTAAATCTAAACTCATATCTAATGGGATACCAATGTTTATCCTTTTTATAAAACAATGTTTCATGGATGTTTAAATAGTCATAAACATATCCTTGGTGTGGCCACTAACACATCCTAAAACTAATTCTCAAACTAACAAAACTGTTTATATAATAACCACTATAGTTACCCGACATTTTCATACATGGTTGTCAAATAATATTTAATATAATAAAAATAATAGGTATACATTCACTGATGATAAGTTTTAATGTCTTTGGGAAATTTATAACATTCATTAGTTATAAATAAAACCTAAAAATTATTAAAGTGCTTCCCCTTTATCAAAATAAATGGTATCACATTATCCTCTATAAATGTAGTTACCTAAATATATACATCAAATAATGGTGTGAGATAAATACTAGTAAGGGGATGGATATTTTAGAATATTTTTTATTCATGAATAAATAGTGAAAGGGTGAGCATTATAATTACATTACTGCCATAAGAATGGGAAAATAATTTTAATAATGAAGAAGAAATTTGAAAATGTAATGTCATATGGAAATAAATAGAAATTAAAAAAAATGTTATAGTGTTCAAATACCAAAAAAGAATTTTCAATAATTGTAACATCATGATCAAGCTCATTATATGGGAATAAATCATAATTTCATCATTGTGAACAAACTAGGAATAATGTTCAGGTATAATACAGATAATCTCATGAGAAACATATCATTACCAAATAAATCATAGTTCTATATAATTCATAGCACACACATCATTCAATAATATTCTTGTAATCAAGAATGCCTCATAGATCATATATTGACCAATATCATGAAATAACCCATGGAAAGAAATATGTTTCATACTTATTTCATCAATTATATATCAAAAATAAAAATTTTGGTTCCAAATGAATTATAGAAAACATATTTGGTATAAAAATCATCATTCATGAGTAAAGAAGAAAAACCCCAAGGTTATTCAATGATGTGTTTTGTAAAGAGAAGTCTTTTTCTAATTTTAGGGTGTTTGGATTAAAAATAAATATATAGAAATATATATCAAAAAATAGAAAAGGGGTTATTATTAAATGATTTTTAATGAATATCATAGGAATATCCATACCAATGATATTAATAAAAAGTGATAACCCAAATAAAAATAGTTGGGATAAAAAATCTATTTTCCGTAAATCCCTATATATTTCACCATGTTTTCTCATCCATATTATTAAATTAATGATTATTAAAACCATGAACCATAATTAAATTATGTTTATTTAAATCAATATTTACCAATTATAGCTATTTTATTACACTTCATAATGTTTTGTTGATGTCAAATAATATTTATATCTTTTATTTCAAAAAAAACATCATGTTTTTCTTCCATTTAACTTCATTATTCAATGTAATTTTTAAATAAGTAGAATAAATTATTGAATTATAAAATAAATGTATCTATAAATTTATAAATAATAATAAAAACCTTCCATTGTATCTATGATAATATATTAATTTTCAATTTCATATTTTTTGGTTAACTGACTATTAACAAGACATATTCAAAAAGATGTTATGGGAAGGGTGAAAATTAAATATGAAGAAAATACAATAAAGAAATATAATTTCAAAAAAAGTATTATTTTAACATACTAATTAAATATCAATAAAATATATCAGTTAAAAGGTTGTGATGAAAATGAAAAGGAGGATAGGATAATGAAAGGATGATTCAGTTAAATCTTACCACCTTATCAGTATTCCTTCTTCATTGTGGCTCTATGAACCTTTGTTGATTAGTGTTAGTTGTAACCCAATCATACATGTATTTTATAATAGGAATAATATATATTACATTTCTAGATATTTTGCTTTTTTAATGTAAAGGAGGAGTGTTTTACAAGTGGACGTTGTGGGGTTATCTATTTTTGAGGAGAGAGGTGTTTTTAAAATAAAATATAATATAAAAATATATATCGAAGGTAAACCATTTAATATTGAATTTTTTTAAAAAATAAATCATATATAAATATTATACATTGGTTTTAAGACATTAAAACGCATTATAATTGAAATTCACAAAATTAATAAAAATTAATGTCGACCAAAAATAATGATTTTGTATTTTTAGGTAACACTTTTTACTTTAGGCTTTAGAAAACGATTTTTCTAACAAGAAAATAATATAAATGTATTTTATTGAATAATTTATGATATTAAATATGATTTTGTTGAGAATAATGTTTTATAAATGATTAGGTTATTATTAAATCATGAATGATGTGATTTAAGATACACCGGTTACGAAAAATCTATCTTTTTACAATTAAATTAAAAACTGAAGTATTTTAGAAAATCCACAAAATATCAACCATGGATAAATTCAACCTGAAGAATTAAATACTGAAATAAATTTTATAAAAAAAATTTTATAACAAATGTAATATTAATTTTTAATATATAAACTATCTTTATTATGAAATAATTTAAACTAATTTTTAGTAGAAAATTTCTTATATTTTATTTCATTTTTATATTCATGATATTTATTTTCATGGAAAGAAAATTTTATATTTACATAAATTAATCAAGTGAAATCATATTTATTCCACAATTTAGTATTTTTTGGATAATTATTATTCATTTTTTCATGTTACTATTATCAAAAATCAGGTTATTATTCCCAACAATAAGGTTACTATTAAATTGATCACATTATTATTATAATGGTCACATTTCTTCATATTAATACCTATTCATTCATACATTCATTATTCCCCCTAATTCCTCCAATGAATCTAAAATTCCATTTACTATAATATCTATTGGATTACTACTATTTTTTTCATTTCCATAGTGTTTTTTGTGGGAGGGATGATACTTGCCGATCAAGGGGATCTATATTTTGTAATATTAGTTTCTAAATATTTAAAAAAAAAATATGTTCTTATATTTTTATTTTTAATGGTGTAAATCTTATAATAATGTAATTATTTTCATTAATGAGTTAATGTTTTGTCAATTTATTTATGTTATATGTGTGTATAATACTAAATAATATATTGCACATTTATTCAAGAATAAATAATAAAGTAAACGTTTTGGTCTTTATATCAGGGTCAATGATCCACATATAATATGTATCAGGTTCCTCTATGCTAATCAAAATATAAACCAATACTAGTGTATATGATAATCATTCCTGATCGTGGTCCTATTAAGATCATGGTAATCCAAAAATAATTTATTAATCAATCTATTTTCATAATAAAGTATATTGGAACATCTTAAAGAGAGGCACATGGTATAGAATAACTTACAAAATATATATTAATGAATATTATTTAAATATATCAATTCAAGGGGAACACATTGAGAAGTATTCTAAGATATAAGAAAATAATTCGGTAATATTTCAATCAAAAAATCAACCTCACTTTATAGGTGAGAATTTGATATCTGTTCATGTAATATAAAAATATTCATTTATAAATTTCATATTAGCAGTATTTTGTTTCACCCTAATCATTTCTGATAATTATCCACCATTATTATGTTATAATACCCATTTTTTAGAACATTCTACAAACATGAAATTATAAAATTTCTTGATTTGATATTTGATCATGGAATGGATTGAGATAAGAAATATTATTTCCATAACCTTTAATTTATGTTATGTAATAGTAGAGATATATAATCCATTACCATTATTACATAATATTATACCAACTGAAAAAAACAAGATTTTCAAGAAGAATCCTTCCATATACATCAATATTAGAATATTTATATTTATTGAATACACTAATCGCTGAACATAGAGTTTTCACCAATAAAATAACATTACATCATTAATATACTATTTAAATAATCATAGAGACAATTAATGGTTTGATGGATGGTGAAGAAATAATAAAAAAAATACATTTGAAGAAATTTAGTGGTTCAGGATAGTATTTTTTACAAATTTTTATCATAATCCTCTTTGATGGTAATAAATATGTATTTTCATCCACACTCCTAAGGTTTTGTATGAATTTTTGATTGATTAACCATATAAGCCTATGGATTTGAAATATTATTTTATTAATTACCAAACTTATACCATTGAATCACTAATTATTTTGTGGTGAATATGGCTTTAAATTATAATCCTCTATCATATTTACAAGAATAATTGTATCAATATGAAAATAATTAACATGGTAGGCTAACATTCCACAATAGAAATATTTTCCTATTAATTTTTATTCTATTAGGTGGGTACTTCAACACATATTTGTTCTATTTAGTAAAATGGATAATATTTCTTCCATTATAATTATCATTTGAACATTCATAAAATTAAATTTCTTTTATTATATCAAAATTGATGGGAATTATTTGATATAAAACTCTCTTTTTAAACTATAATAGCACATTTAATAATTTATTAATTTCTAATAAAAATCATTGAAATGAAATATTTTCGTAGACATTATTTTAATACACAAATAAATTATTGATTTTAAATTCATTATTTATAATTTAACATGAGGAATACAATTCATTTATCATGTTTTTACCTCACTAAACCCAGTTAATTCTTCTGTATTTTAAATAAGATCTATAAATTATGTCTCCATTTTTATGAAAATTGTTCATGGAAAATATATATTGAAAACTATTATAGTAGTTTTACCTCATTAGATAGATAAAATTTAATTTTTTTATTTCGTTTTAAAGATCTAATTCTACTATTGGTCTATTAAACCTTCCAAATGATAATAAACAAGTTCTAATTTTTCATGTTATGAGTAATAATGTGAAGAAATTTTTATTTACATCATTTCCATCATTTATTAATAATTTATTGATTATAAAATCAATTAATGGATAGTGGTTGATATATATCAATGTTAAAAATAGTGATTCCATCCTTATTTGGTATTTTTTATAATCAAGTTTTTCTTTATTACACATAACATGAGATATCATATTCATAAATTTTTACACACCATCATTATTCCTAATATTTTTTTTTCATATTTTACTTCAAAAATTTTGTTTACCGGATTTATATGGATAAAATCCATCTAAAAATGAAAAAAATGATATGATGAGTAATAAAAAATATATTCTAAGGAAAATAACTGTTAAAAAATACATAATCATGCATGATAAATCTAGTTTTGTATTACTTTGTAAAAATCAATGCTAATCAATGACACATTCAGTTCAACAGAAGCTTCATTGAGTATGGTAAAAAAAATAAAAAACCATAATTTGATATCATATAATGTGAAAAAAACACATATATTTTAAAAAATATCACATAATTATGAATGACTTCTAAAAAATAAATTTCACTCAAGGAACCCAAAGGACTCCAATAGTTGGATATTATCTACATAAAAATCATATTACATAATAATTTTTCAAAAGATCCAAAAAAATGTCTCAATATATAATTTTATCTTTTAAGTAGTATAGTATATGTGATATTGTTAAATGAGAAAAAATATATGAAATGTGTGATCTTAAACACATTTTATGGGAAAATAATATCGATCGGTGAGTGATAATTAAACATATAATTATAAAGAAGATATAAATCAAGAACAAGTGAGAAATAACTAATTGGAATCCTAATAAGTGAAAACAATTAATAATAACATGGTAATATTTAAAATCTCTTGAATATTATAAATTAAATATTTTATCATGAAATAATAACATTAAATAATATATAAGTGTCTAAAGTAATAAAATAATAATCATGATCTATTGAATCATAACAAAGGATGGTTCAGTAAAATGAATCATTAAAATCATTGCACTGGGAAAATAATTAATTAAATAATGTACATGATTAACTTATTCAACATGTCTCACTATAATATTTCATTGTATAGATTTATTAACATAAAAAATTTTATCATGTTTAGAATAAGATTTTGATAGAGCTACCATCATCATTTCCACACATAACACAATTATCTCATGAAATTGTTGTAATTGAATAATGAATTAGTGGGATATATAATTTTAATAAAACTCATATGATAATAAAAATAAATCCATATGTGTTACACATTAAATCATCGACACATTAAATCATGAATAACCATTGAATACAAAATGGGTAAATTTTTTAATAAGGTATGGCAAAAACTGTAGTCATCCACTGGATTTTGGTGAGACCATAAATTAAATCAACCAATTGAATCATATCATAATATCATTTAGTGGTTTATATATGAAATTTTATTATACAATGGGTTTGTGTTTTTTAAATATAGAGAAGAGTGTGGAGTAAATCATTAAGTGATTTTTCATTGTATTTTGGGAATGCTGTTTTATAAATTATAATAAATTATATTAAAACCATTTATAAAATGGTGAAAAATAGAATTTTTCAGTATTATACTAACAATATACATCCTAAAATTTTTTACATTATAAAACCACGTAAAATTTGTTTATAATAAATATGTATTGGAAGATAAAAAATAAACTACACCTGAAATAAATTGCATTCCTAGAAATTTTTAACAGTTTCATGAATGCCACATCAATAAATGAATTATAATGTTTATTTATTAAAATATAAAGATGAAAAAATAAATGATATGAAAGAGTATAGAAAATTAGATTTCAAAATGGGAATTAAAAAAACTAGGGAAGGATAAGTTTGAAAAAAACCAATACATATGATTCGAATTATTCTTAACTATGTTTTAATTATTTTATAAAAAAATCAATCAGAAATGATAATTTTTATTAAAAAATGTAATTTCTGATAATTTAAATATAAAATTACACCAATGATAGATATGGGGTAGAATATATTAAAATTATAAGTGTATAGTTAGTAATAACGATTACATCACACTGAAATAAAGAATCTATCATGACTGATGCATACCTTGGATTCCCACTTGGATGGACATGCTTTAAATTTGAATATAATATATTTTCCATTATAATTTTCATATGTAATAAATATATATATTTATATTAGGTATTATTATTTATTTATATGTTCTTATCATAATATTATTAATCATTCATTGTTAATAATAATTGTCTGATGTTAATTGTTCTATTTGTCCACGCTTTCATAGAATAACCATCATATGGCCTATTATTTGAATATAGTAATATAAATAATTTATTTTGAATTTTGAAACAAAATTAATAAAATATTTTATTTAATTATTGATATATATATATACACATTAATTTATTTTGATTTAAATTACAATAACAATTTTATAATAAAAATTATAATAGGTTTTAATATTTTTTCCAATATCACATGATTTTAAAATGCTAAAAAATTTCATTTATTATTTAAATTTAACAAATAAATAGAATTATATCAATATAATGGAATTTATATTTGGAATGTTAAAATAATAATTATCCAACGGGGTTTTTATAGAAAATTTAGATACATCCAAATTTTATTGTATAACATAAACTATTGTATGATTACACGATAAAAAATATGACATCGTGATAACATAAAATTTATTTAATAAGTAATATAAATTATTAATAAAAATAGAATGGGTTCAATCATTAATATAATTTATTTTAGTTTAATATATTTAATATTCTATATCTAAAAATAATAATCAAATATTTTTAAAAAAAATCAATATTCTGAAAACAATCATTACGATTTTGTATTTTTTACAAATTATGAATAATAAGTGTTAATGGTGTTTTGTTTCTTAAAAATAGAAACCCAATACTCATACCCTCAAGTAAAATTATATTTTATAAAAAAAAATTGTAATTATATGTGGTTTCTAAATTTCGTATAATGAATTGTTCATGGTTCATGAATTGTAATTAATAATCAAAACCCCCTTAATTGTTATAAATACACACCCACTATACCATTATGATCAAATTAAAATCAATTAAGAATGAATCCCATCTCATTATATCTCTCATGAACCTCTATAAATATTTTATATGGATTTAACTATTTTAAAATTTTCTTTATTAAGCTACGTTGAATGGTATGGGTTCCTCACATATTCATTACCTTTATTTTAATAATCCTTCAAAATAATTTATTTTAAATGAAATATTTTATTATGTTTTACATTTATAGAATCATTATTTTGAAAAAAATTTGTCTTATCCTTTCCTCCAAATTTTTTATACAATCATAAGAAGTTATGATGCTTAAATATTCCCATTGAAATAAAAAACCCTATTCATTGTAAAGTAATATGAGTGGAGATTCAAAACAATAAAATCCTTGTATGCATAAAAATTAGTTGATTAATTCAATAGGTTTTATTGAATTATGTGTAATTTTACTGAAAATTTCTCTTTGTCTATTAACTCATATTTTAGTTGATTCACAAAAAATGGCCTGATTCCAAAACATAGTATGTCACACATAGGGATATTATTTCCCCGATTTATTGATTTTAAAAATCTATAATGATATATTAATTCCATTTAATATCTAAAATCCATGAATTTACTCCTCACTATAATCTTTTAATCAACTTATTTATAAGGATATATACTATTTCACTATGAATATCTTAATATTTCTCCATTGATTGTGTGTTATTCTTCTAGATAACCGTGAGATTGCATTGTTTCAAAAATAATGATATTTTTCATTTAGAATTGTTTATTATGGTTAAAATTTATTACGTACCTATTTTTATGTTTGAGACTCATTTTGATACATTGTCATGTATATTTTTAACAATTATCTTCATATCATAAATGCATTAATATTTTCATGTGATATGTGGGGCTCGATGTTATATAGACCTCAATGAATCGGTAGGTCATGTGAGTAATAATTGTAGGGTATATAGTATAATCCAAAACAATTTATATATGATATGATTTTATGAGGACAATACTAAATTTTTATGTTTTCTTAAATTATTACTTACATTTAATTGTTATTAGTTATTTATATACGTGAATTTACTTATTGATATGTAATCTACAGATTTGTAAATTTTTTATAGAAATTATTTTTTCATTTCTTATTAATTTTATATAATTATGTATGACATCTTTTAATATACACAATATCTTATAATGAATTTTAGTGGAACCCTTTATATTATTTCCCATTTAAACTTAAAAATATAAAAATTACTATATGAGACCTAAGTATTCATTAGGTAAATATTTTTCCCTCTTGTATGTAGTAGAGCTATCATTAATTATAAATATAATATAACGATCACCTATATATATACTAACATGAAATTATTAAACTAATGGATTAAATTATTTTGATCGTTGCATTCATTAATCTTTAAAAGAAATAAACACAGACTCTGGGGTCATCTATTCAGTTTTTAGTTTTGATATTATATAAATTTTGGTAAAAACAATATAATCTAGGTTTTGATGATCATAGTTAGAGAACATTACACTACAAATATACCTTAGAATATTTTGAAAAAATTTATATATTTCCTCACAAGAATTTATAATAAATTTATTAAACTTTTATACTTTGATTTTTAATTCATAGTATTATTCATGAATTAATCGTGTACATTATAAAATATAGAAATGTTTCCTAACAAAAATAATCATGTCAACACCCATACTTATTATATGGATTTACCATCAGATTAAGTGAATGAGGTTTCTATTGGAGTGTATTATATTATAACTGTGTTAGGGTAGTTGTATTTATGTTATTATTAAAAAAATATCGTTTTGAATAACCAATTTCTACAAATAATGGTCTAATAATGATTTACCACTTAATAAGGCATAATCATCCATCCATCAGTAGAAGAATGAATGAATTTTATGATGAAAATGGACCAAAAATCTTGGGATGATATTCCATTAAATTTTATTTTTTAACACAGAGTAGGTTATCATTTATATATATATCCTTTATAGATATATGTTTATCAAATGAGGTATTTGATTTAATAATATATACAGGAAGTAATGATAGTTGTTATTTAATTAATGTATTTATTATAATATACTTTGAGATTGACTATCCACATGAGGAATAAAAGGATATGAAATGGTAATAATTAATATTATAAAAAAATAATTTTAATTTATTTTTTAATATTACTATAACATTAAATGGATAGATTTATTTTTAATCTATATTAAATTAATAATGAATCAATTGTCATTTTTTGATGGTTTAAATCAATGATTTCAATGAGAATTAGTCCCTCAATAATGAATCAAAGTTCACAATGTGTTCCACGTATCTCTGTTGAGTAAATACATGCCTGACTCAACGCATGTACTCACCTATGAGGAATTCGAATTGCAACCTGATCTTTTTTATTGCGAAAAGCCCGTAATGATTTTTGATACGAGATAACAAGTACTGAGAAACCAGATGACTCGTCTTGTAAAAGTCTTCTGAAGAAACCATAAGATGGAAGAGGCAACGTTGGAACCCAAGAAACTTATGATGAAGAACCACCTGAGTCTTTTCATGTGGTAGTATTCAAGAAATTTTTAGGGCGAAATTATTTAAAGGAGGGGAGAATGTAACACCCCAACCTTCTACGGTACCCTTCTCTTTGAATAATGCAATAGCGTGTGTTGTACGCAACATCGAGTTCTAACACACCACAACCAATCAGACTTGCCGTTATGAATAGTAATAACTACTTTTTGAAATTTTATAAATTTTATTTTTTAAAATGGACTTCATTTATGGATCGGAATATCGAAATTAGACTAGGGTGAATTTTTGGTATTTTTATGAAAAACTTCATTTTTTGATGAATAGTGAAACCACTAAGTGGTAGTAAAAAAAACTGAATTTTTCATAAAACATAATTTTAATGCTTCTGTGATTGGAATTTTGAAAATCTGAGAAACACGGTTAATATCAAGGAGTGAAATGTGGTTCAATGAGATGAAAATAATTTTTGGTGAATAGTAACTTTTTACTTTTATTTACCACGGTTAAAAGTAAATAGGGTAATTAAGGGTAAAAATGATATTAATATTACCCTAACACATGTCCTAATTCTATTTGATAAGCTTAATTCGACCAAAAACAACCTTAGGAATAAAATATTATCATTTAGGACCACTTGGATTAGATTAGGGCATTTATTATTATTTAATTCAAAGAAGAGTTAAAAGAGTTAAAATCAAAGTTTATTTACTAGATCATTTTTAATATAGGGTAATACATAAGATAAATTCGATTGTAAATATTCATTAGAAAGATAAAAAGATTTCTTACATAATTATATTTTATTTATAATTTTTAGACATTAAAAAGCTTAATTTATTTATGACAAAATGATGATAGAGTAATTACCATAATAGTAAAAAATTAAAAAAATTGATATTATAAATACCCAAATAAATATAATTTGAGACTTTTTATGAATTAAACTAATTTTATATTTTAATATGACATGTTAGGATTAATTTAATTAACTTTTTTCGAAGTAATAATTCTGTTATGATTTTCACACAAATCAATTTTCCAAATAGTGTCAAAATTGACATAAAAAGATTTTATAACAAATATTATATTATTATTTGATATTCAATTACTAAAAAACTACAGTTCTTCCAAGAGACTTATATAATGATAGGTGTATCATTAATGGACCACTTGGGGGTCTCTTGGAGGTATATAGTAAGTTTATTAACTATATAATATAATAATACAAAGTGACACTGTAAGTTTCAAACTAATTAACTAAGAGTTAAAACTAAAAGATAAGGTTAATATAATGACCCAAACCAGTCTTAATTATATTGGTTGAGTGGTTTTCTACACATACCCATTTTAAACTTCAAATAATCCACTTTGGAGCCATTATAAACCGAATATGAATTTATTATTAAATAATATTTCTAGATTTTCCAAAGGTACCCCTCCTCCCCCTTATAAAAGGACACCACTTATAACCAATTCTTCACACCTTCAAAGCCTTTTGGTTCGTCCAAACCCTGCCCAAATACTCTCTAAACCTCCCTAAATTCATCCTAGAGGCCTTACTTTAGTCAGAAAGCCATCCTAAGGATCCATTTTTTCAAATCAAAAGGAAGAACCTAAAGAAGAGGTAATGATTTCACCACCCTTTTTCAAGTTCCTTTCTTCTTCCACTTCTTGTTTCTTTGTTATTACAATTCTAAAATAATAACTCCAGTATCTTATATATACTGTGATGTTATTATAATTATGGTAAAACCATATTCAGTATTATATCCATTCTTTGATTAACATTTCACCATACATGTGTACGTACGACTTACCGTCTCCACGTCGTGGTGTAATTGTTATTCCATAAATTATTTGGATGGGTATAATAATGATGTTTAATTCATGTAAATAATAAATATAACATGATAATTATTCTGTATATATGATATACCATCCAATTATATATTATTTTAATATCAAAAGAATTATATTGTCGCTCGTGCGTACGTATGGACTACCGTCTCCATGAACGCGATGAGATTCATTCTCCATTGTAATCCATTCAAGTAAAATTCTCATTTGAAGATTAATAATAATGATTAAGGACTTAATATCATTCTGGATATGAATAAGATAAAATCTATCCATAACAATCTTGGCTTATGTAACAAAACACATAAAAGAAAATGAGTAAGTTAACACCCGAAACAACGATAATACTATGATATTATTAACAAAGGAATGTTAAAAGATCATATATGATATCATATTAATATATATGATTCTTTTATAATTTAATAACAATTATTTCACCATTATACAATATGATAACCTACCCTAACCAAGTAAAAGTACAATTTAATGGTTTATTTCGCAATCTCTTCATTATCTGAGGTTGTTTATACGTAATAATCTACTGGGACTTCTTTATCATCCACATCCATGTTTCTTAAAAATGTGTTTCAAAATATTTTTAATATTTAATAGAATATGGGTTAAAGTCATTTATACCTTTGTTGACTTTTATAATTGTTTTATAAAGGAATCTTTCCATCGTTTTCCAAACAATGTCCTTTTTAACCTTTTCTCCAAAAATAAGGTAAGAATGTTTTTTTAACTTATACGGAGGGTGTGGCTATTTTCTGCCATTGTAGAATCATCGAAGCTTCCCTTACAAGCTTATAAGAATATTTTCAAAGAAAATGTTTTATTTTATAAATATATGACTCTTAAATGATTTCAAAATAAAAAGAGATATTTCTCTAAAAAGAGTTTTGATTTCATCTATGTCAACATCCTTTGATTGATTTTTTTCTTATTTGAAGTTGATTTATTATGATACAAAACTTCTATATTGTATTGAAGGATTTGTGATATGTTTGATTGTGGATGTGTTATTTTTATTCCAGTCATGGTTTATGGATGAAGTAATTACATTTCATATGGTAGTTTTAATACGAATGTTTATGTTATGTTTAAACCTTTTCATATTGGAATGCATTGGACTTAGTAAGTGACGGGTGGAGCCAACTATAGCTCCTCAATGAATTGGTAGGCCTCATGAGACAAAATAGTGTCTTGGCACAAGGCCTTGACAAAATCTTACTGTAGTCTTGGCACGAGGCCTTGGCATTGTGGTTATGATAGTCTGGCATTATGCATTCCATCATTATGAAAGTGGTTATTGATATTGCATTTGATTATTATATTACAAGAATATCCATGTGACTAAGTAAATAGAATTATTTCATTTTTTTTCCATACAATGTTGACGTTCAAGTTTAGAAGGCTTTTGTTTTAGTTATACATTTTCCTTAAATGTTTATTCTTATTTATGAAAGATTATGCTATATTGTTATCCTTATTGGGAATTTGAGCTCACCCATTTTCTATGTTTTATTTTTCTCAGGATAGGAAGAAGTAAATTATGAATGACCTACAGGGATAGTATTAGGGGATAAGAGTGTAGACTATGGAGACTATGTTGTTTTAGTTTTCATTTTTATGATGTAATGTAAAACTTTATGAATATATCTAGTGTTTCCTAGGCTAATAAACTAATCGGTCTTTAGAGATTTGATCTCTCTTGTCATCATGCCAATGTTATGTAACAATGCACCGACTCGAGGTAACTGCAGTCGGGGTGTTACAAAACCTCTTCTCATAGTGAAAATTGTGGTGCTATTACTACCCTTAACCATCCTACCCTAAGGACTTGGTTATCAAAGTTTTATCCCATGCCCATTTCATGTTTACAATTGGACAATCATTTATTCATATATTGCATCATTTTAAAATTATATATTATTATTTTCTACCATATTTTACTTCAATTTCACAATAATGGAAAGAAGTTTGAGTTTAATAAATGTCCCAAAACATGTTTTCCCATGTGTTCCTCAAAAGATGCATTTTCCAAAATTATACTTTGGAAATGAAATGATAAATTAATAAAAACCACTAGTTCTATATTGGTGCATGAATCAATCCTCAAACAATATTATAAACAATAATCACACCGCACAACAAGTGTGTCACCCAAGGTGAAGTAATATTCAACTATAACAACAAAAATCAATAACAGCAACCCACCATTGGGTATATAGATTTTCCATCATACATGGGGTTCAAACTCCCATGTATGAGTTCATTACCATAACTTGAATATTCCTAGTATCCTTTAAATAATTCACCAAATAGTACACAAAATAATAATAAAACTCATCTGATTCCACTTTTGAATGTCTTGTCCTAGGTTCCACGTACATATGCCCCAAGCCAGACTGTCACATGATCTCAAGCATGCCTCCCTATATGTCAAATGATATTGACTAGATGATAGGGTCCAATATCAATAATGGGGAGACTATAACCTCTTCTATTAGAGTAATACACCAAAAGAACGTAAGAAAATAATGACTGTAAATCATATAGTCCTAAACAAACCAATCTAGTATCACAAGAAAACTATAACTGAAAATACAATATCAACACCAAACAGTAGATATATTCTACTAATATGTTTCCACATTCAAATTGTAAACTAAATAAGGATAGTAACGAATCCCCAATAAGTCCTGAACCACATCGAGTTTCTTTACCCATACTTAATCTCCTTATCTACTAGATAACATGTGGCCTTTTCTCGTTGCATCTCACGCACCAAGGATGTCTATTTGGGTACTGATTGGGAATCCCAAGTTGGGTTTGGGTATGTAGGCTACCACCAATATTGTCTAAAATAATATAAATTCAAATAATATTTTATGTAGTTTTGAAAATAAATAACTATAATACATATATATTTAGTTTTCACATTATCAAATTAATCGTTATTTAACCACATAAACTCCCCCTGGGTTTTTAAACACCTCAACCACATTACTAGTAATAGCCAATTCCGAAGACTAAAATTTCCCTAAGGTATTTCACATTCAAGAATTCCACTATTACCCTTCTATCTCATCTCTATCTCATAATCTTATTGTAACCATATGAGATATCATTCTCATATTAATTTCATTTCTATAATTTATCATTACATTAATTCAGTCAAAAATTATTTCATCATCTCAATCACATTAATAAAATCAATAGTTAATTAATCATCTAAAATTCATTAATTCACTCAAAAATTTATTAATTATCTCATTATTATTATTAACTAAATAATTTATTAATATTTCATTAAACATTATTTAAATAAAAAATTAATTAATCTTCTCTTTAACATTAATTAACACTACAATTAATTATTCTTCTCAATCCACATTAGTAAGTCAATTATTAGTACATCACACAAAAACCTTGAATTTATTCCCAAATTATTTAACCAAATATACTATCTCAACAACCCTAATTAGTTCATCTATTAATAATTTCTAATTCAATATCATTATCATGTAATTAATTCACCAATTAATTATCATAATTCCCTAATTTCAAAATCGTACAATTAAATCGTGAATTAATTTTATAAATTTCAAAATATTAGTTCCCACATAATTATTTCTACAATAAATTATCAAATTATAAAACCCCAATATCTAATAATTAACTCCCAATTTAATTATCTACTTCAAATAATACCTAAATCTCAAAATTTCACTATATCTCAATTAATCATTTTTCTATATTAATCAAATATAATTATGAATTTTAAATTCATACCAAAACTAGAAATTATATAACTCGCATATATTTAATCAAGAATATGAAAATTTAATTTGAATTATATATCACCTACTATGATTCATTGAAGAATGATCGTCCAACAAAATTCCCCAAAAATGAGCAGCATTATAATATAATTGGGATCTAAATCTAAGACCCTAAATAATGATTACTGTAATAATGATTTTATTAATTTATATATAGATCCATAATTCTATATCTATATGTCTCCAAATATATTTAGATCTAACCAAAACAGAAGATTACTTCACATATAGAAAGAAACAAGAATGTGAAAATAATGTGTAAAGAACTAAGAGAGGACTCACTTGTCAAGAGACGTGGGAATCATCGATCCAAGTATAAAATTACAAATTCTGAAGGTAAACATGGATTCAAATATTTTCATTGAGTACCGAAATCAGGAAATCTCATCTGTAGCCAAATGGGGGATGAATATGATGAGTTTCAGGATTTCAGATGAATTAAAATCTAATTTTAGGGTGACAATAATTTGTGATCATTGTTTTCTTGGAAGGGATGCAGAATTTTCACTAATTTTGTGACTAAATTATGTAAATATTATATTAGGGTGTAGATATACTCCTAAGAGGGAACACAGAGAGACAAATAATGCTCCAACTAAAAAAATCCCCATTGTTTAAGGTTTCATAATTTATTGGGATGGTCACACTGTTTTCCTAAATCATTTGCCGACCATAAAACCCCATAATTATTTTATTGTTTAAAATTTGTCCCAAAAACATAACATAGTGAAACTAAAAATAAAAGTAGGTAAAACTTCCTAGGATTTGGTGAATTATTTTTATTGAATTGATTTAATCTTTTAGATATATTGCATTTCAGGCAACACTGAAAATAATTATTTTCTATATTTAATGAATCAATAAAATTGGATTTCATTATACATAATGATAAGCTAATTTTAAACTAAATGAAATATAAATGATAACTTTATCAATAAGGAACGACGAATTTAACTTATGTAACACAGAAGACTGACTATCATCAACAACTTGCGTTACAGGAAAGACTAAGTTTTACTAACATAAAACATTCCTAAAATATTATATTTTAATAACTAACCAAGACATTAATTTAGAGGTTATTAATTGTGAATACTATATTATTGAATCCTATATCTTATGAAAATATAAAATTAGATCATTAGTTTAAATTAACCAGTTGAATATAAATTCATTATTTTTGTAGAAAACAATTTTTATTCCCACAAACATATTTTATTGTTTTTAATTAAATTAATTTCAATATTTGATTTATATTAATGTAATATATATTATACATTATAGAAAATACTTTTTATATTCATCCAAATAATTTGATAGGCATAAGATAAGAACAATCCAAATTATACACAAAGAAACCTATATTTTTATGGTACATTTTATGCCATTGGATGGTGAAAAAAATATAAATCGAATTTTTTTAAAAATAATAAACATTTTATGTCAATATAGACATCATTTTTGAAACCTAATTTAAAGTATTATGATTGGGTGAATTTCTGGTAATTTTCTGTTACGTATCATTCCTTAATGAATAGATAAATACAATGATATTTAACACAAAACTACTCTAAATATAATTTATTTATATAGTCAAATTATATTTGAAGTTAGTTTTAATGATTAATTAGATTAATGTTTCTCTAAAAAATTAAATATATGTCATTAGAATCAATTTGACATTGAAATTTACTATAAATATATATAAATATTTTGAATGTTTTTACTCAAAAACCATGCATTGTCATCCGATTTGTGTGATTATATTTAAATTATTTTATGAAAATTTTATCTTTGGAATTTTTAAAAATGGACTCCATGATTGGAATAATAAAAATATCTAATTTAAAATATTTTGAACATTGTTTTTTACAAAAATCTATTGAATATAATTAAAATTAATTACAACGATTAAGGTTAAATTGAGATTAATAAGTGACTAAACCATAAAATTAAGGCTCAAAACATCCAATAGACACACAAAAAACCACTTTTCAATCCATAATTAGACCCTATACTACCTTTATCTAAATTGTACCATTATTTAATCCACATGAAATAAAAAACATGTGGGGGTATCCCGTTTCCAAAATCCAATAAGTGTTCCACTCATCTTCAACAAAAAATGGCCTCATCTCCTCCCACATACTCACACCTCTCAATACACTTTGGATCGATAAAAATCTACCAAAATAACTCTTTTATATCTCTCCCTTCTTTATATAATCCTATCATTGGGAATAAATCAATCCAATGAAGTCCTTCAGTGAAATCCAAAATGAGTTACCCAAAGAAGTGGTAACATCTTCCATCAAGAACCATTATCATATTTTTATTCTCTATCCCTTCCATTCTCCTTATTCCAATATTATAAAAATATCACCAGAATACACAATATAATGAATTTTTATTATTCTAATAGTTATATATACATATAAACACTCTCTTATCTGATGTGTAACAAGCATATTGTTTATGTGTACAGAAAACTACCGTTTCACAAAATGATGATTGTTCATTCTTTCTTTAACACCTCTCATGGTAAACCATATGATAAAAAATTTATATTTATATAAAATTTATAAAATTTATAATATATTTATTCTTATTTAAATATTTTATAACACATATATTTATACATTCTATCTCGTATAAATATGATAATTTTGTTTGAGGATGTGTTTACCATGACCCCGTCAAATCAATGTGATTCATTCATAAAATACATGTAATTTATAAAAGATGTTTTTATTTAAAAATTTGTGTCATAAAAAACATTATATGATATTTAGTACATAAACACATTTCTAGAAATATAATATACACTATATTCATTATTACCCTTTAACACACATATTAAGAGATAACATTATTCATAGATGTGCGGACTACTGCCTCCTTGACACTATGTGATTCCTTTTAAATCTAAATAATTATTTATATATATAAGATAAAATAATAGTGTATTTTTGATATAATGATCATTTGGAATGATTAATTTTACATACCTTTTTTCCATATCGATCATTGAGTAATTGGAACGTTACTCATTCAGATGTACGACCTACCATCTCTATGATTGTAATGTTGATTAATTATTCATAACCATATATAATGATAAGTTTTAGAGGTATAATTAATGTAATAATATGATATTTTTTTCATGATTAATTTTCATGAATTATTTCTATAAATACCCCTTTGACCATAGTCATACTAACAAATTTGTTTATAACAGATGAACTAAATTTAGCCAAAACACAAATCTTAGTCATAATTTCTTAAGAGGTTGTATAAAACAAGGAAATAATTGAATTAAAATTATTAATAAACATTGAAATGGATTTATGACAAGTTTATAATTTACATGAGATTATTTTTCAAGAATATAATGTCACAAGATACATGTCTGAATTAAGGTGAGATAATTTAATAGCATTCATCATGTTTTTAAGATGCATGTCTTATTCACCATGAACTTATTTTCTATGGTGTATATAAATCCCATTATGCATTTCATTCCTCTTATAATTAAATATATAGGAATTTAAATTACCATTTTATAATCTTTATTTCATGGGTTTATAGATTCAAAATTTACCAAATTGGTAAATTATTTTTTCTCAGTTTTATTTCGTTAATTCGCATTTCATGTTATACACCTATATTTTTATATACAGATTATAAAATTCCTTTGAAATGATATATTATGAATCTTATTATTTTTATGATATTTTAAACCTCCATTTAATCTTATTTTCCTACCTGTGTTATATTATTCAAAGATTCTATTTGGTAAGAGATTATTGAGACAATCACGATTTTTATCATGATTATTTATTATCATGTTTTTATTAATGAAACCATATGATCCATCATTCATGAATGATCCTTAATTTTATCATCCTATATTTCTTCATGATGTATTCATGTATTTCTACTATTCATTCTACTATTTGGTAATTATGAGAATGAAGAAAATATTTTTAAGAAAATATGAACATACGTCTCTCTTTAGTGGGAAATATGTTCTTGTTCAAAACCATGCTTTCCAAAAAGGGATTACATGATAACTATAATAATATATTTTGATCATTTAAGAACATCATAACCCATTTTTTACCAGTTTTTTATTGGAATCATCTCTTCTATTTCTAAACAAGACATTTTTAACCATCTATAGTGTAAAAGAAATATTATTTTTACCGTGTACAACATGTTATGATTTACCCACCATAATTTTATTGATGTTTCCATTCCATGATTAAGTGGTTAATTTTTACAATTTTTTTTATAATATACATTCAAAAAAATAGTTCTCATTAAATTTTCAAATTTTCATTATGAATTTACATTGTTTTTTTCATGGGATGTGTTTTTCAAAAGGATTTCAGGCTTCTCTTATTAGTTTCAAAGGTAATATAGTTTTTCAAAATGTTTTAAAGCACCTATAAAATTTTTCAAAGGAAATTGTTTTAAATGTTTTCAATGATTTCTTTATATGTTTTGAAGTTTATTTTCTTGAAAAGAATTTTGAAATGTTTTTACGTTTTAAGAAGAATTTTTCAATGGAGAAATCATGATTTCTTCAACATTTGTTTTATAAAGATCATTCAAAATATTTCCCATATATGATAACTTTTTTTGGTGTTTATCATGTCTTTCTAGGGAAATTAATCATTGTTTCCATTAATTTTATTTTAATGAAAGGATTATGTTTTGGTGTCATGATTTTTATAACAAATATTTCTCTTTCATAGGTTATATGAATTTGAATCTCACTTCTTTAAATGGGTTGTATTTATGATGAAATAATTACTATCCCTATATTTTTCCCATGTTATGATATTATTACATGTTTATAATACCCAATTAACTTCATGGTTTATGTTACTAGTATTTATGATCTTGTGGAAAATATATATATTATTTTAGTATGAGAATGGTGAGACCTATATATCCCTCCAATTAATTGGTTAATGATTTATATCTCATGAGGTAGAAATAGATGAATGAGGATTGAACTCGATTTAGTATTACAGTGTTGGAACGATGAGTGAAATTGGATAAGTAAAACCAAGATAGAATGGGGAGTGAACCTTGTTTAATAATGGAATTTTTCCAATATGATTTCCTGAGAAGAAATGCATTGACCAGTATGGAAATAAATATATATTCTTTTGTCACTTCCATAGTTCAATGTTTTATTATTACGTTATTACTTTAGGGATTATGTTTTTCATTTAAATAAGATTAATGTATTATGAAATATGATGCTTAATTAAATTATTAGTGTTTAATATCTTTGATATGTAGGGTATTATATTCAAATGTTTATATCATGTTATCATACTGCCATGCTTATGATTATCTTTTATATCTCCCTTGATTACCCTTATTGAGCATTTAAGATCACCACTTTTAATGTTTCCTTCCCAAGGTTATAAAGATATGTAATAATTATGATGTTATTAAGAATGGTTCTATTCAAGAAGAACATATTTTGGGATAATGTAAATTAATAATGTATCTTTTTTTATGTTTCCATGTTTTTAAAGGCACTAAACCAATACATTATTCTGGAATCTATTTTATTCTAATACATTACATATTTCAAAAATGTGATGTAATTTATATGTATATTAATACTATGTAGTTATAGTTGGTATTATAGAAATGGTTTTTATTACCATTGGAAATTATGAAGTTGAAAATATATTGATAAATCTAAGGATATATCAAAAGATAATATTAAAGATAAGAAAAATTAGAGGAAAATTTCATGGAATTTTGATAAAGGATTAAGTGAATGGATTCCTAGAAATACGCCCATGTCTAGATACAACAAGTTGATGTGGCATTATATTAGATTTAAATAGGGGTATAAACTCCAAAACTATGTCACAATCTAGACTCAGGGTATTATGTTACATAACAACAGGCCTTGTTATACACCTAGTTTGACACTCTCGAGGGATATGCTTTGCAAATTAATAAAATCTTCACATACAATTATGATATATTTGAATATAATTTGACTAAAAATAAATAAGTATAAAACTATGTTTTCATCAATTAAAAGGTAGTTGTACTGATTTAGACACCCAAAAATAATTTTTCACTATTATTTGGTTTTTATCAATGATACGTGTTTCCCACCCCATGCTATCTAGTTTTAGTCAACAAATACAAGTTGAAAGAATATTATTAACATTAAATGTTTTAGATGTGGAATGTATGGTAATAATGTAAATAAATTTTCCAATTTGAAATCTCAATCCATTGTATTTAAAATTTCCCTCCAAGTCTATTATTTAACTACCAATCTTTTTTCTCACATTTGGAAACCAAGTTATATGTTACATTGGGTAACCGTTATGTCGCAAAATTTCATTTTAAAAAGAATGTTTTATTATTCTTTTTAATGATTTGGGTTTCAAAGTATATAAATTTCATGTATTAACCCATTAATATCCTAGAAAAATATCAAGGAAATATTCATTTCATGTTAAAAAATGTAACACCCCTAGACAATGTGAATTATTTTTTTCTGACATAATTTGTTTTTTAATATTTTTCATTTCACTCAATAGTGAAAATATTTATTTTTTATATATAAATGAACTATATTATCCTTGATTTATATATATTAATCCAAGTTATTTGTGCACTACCCGTAATTCAATGGATGGAATTATCTGTACAAAACACTGATGTCAGCTTATGTTGCAGTCTAGATTGAATTTCCTCGATGGATTGTGTAACACGCACGACCCAGTTTTAACAAACAAGAATATTATTAAAATATTAAATATGAAGATAAGACATATCCATTAAGTTATTTGTTATTAGTAGTACTAACTAACATAGGTAAGCATATGTTTTACACAAAAATAAATTGAATTCATTAGTTACATTATAGCAATTGAATATAAATAGAACATTTTTATAGAAAACTATTTTTATTCTCACAAAGTTGTTTTATCGTAAAAAATTAAATTTATTAAATTTACTGAGTGGTATTATTGTAATAAATATATTATATATTTAATAAATTATTATTTACATTCATCCAAATTATTCAATAGGCATAAGATAATAACATCCTTACTTGTATACATTAAACTATATATTTGTATTATTGCACTTCTATAACCTTATTATGGTGATCATATTTTAAATATAAATTTTGGAACTTTCATAAATTATATATGTAAAAATAAACATAATTTTAGAAATATATATATCAAAATTACATTTGGAAATTTTTATGGTATTTTTCTATGAAGTTTTATTTTTTAATGAATAGTGAAAATTGCTGAAATTTATGTCAAAACTACATTTTCACCTAATATATTTATATAGTTAGATTATATTTTTATTTATTTTGAAATGATAATTAGACTATATATTTATTTATAAATAATCTTTTGGTCAATGTAATGATTTTATATTTTAGATTGACTAAAAAACTTAGCAATCATTAGAACATTTTTACTTTAAAAACTCAGATTGTCGTCATATCTACAAGATTATATTAAAATAAATTTTTACCACTTCTGGGTTTTAAATTTTTAATAATGGATTCCGTATTTGGAATCAAAATAGATTATAATTTTTAAAATGGTCAAAAATATTTTTAACCAAATAATTAGTGATTTTGATTATAATTAATTAAATTGATAATGGTTAAATTATTCTTAATAAGGTACTAAACAATAATCATACGGCCCAAAAACAAGAAACATGTTAAAAATACAGTTCATGTACATATATTGACTCTATCATTAATTCTATCAACTTGTGAGGATTATTGGATCCAATTTCGGTGATAATTTATATGGGGTTTCCCTTTTCCAAAATATTACAACTATTCCACTCCTCGTCTACTATAAATGGCCTCCTCTCCTCCCACATCCTCACACATCTTAAGACATATTTTATTCGACAGAATTTCCCAAATAGCTCTCCATAATCCCTCCCATTATACATTATTCACCCTTTAGGGCATAAAGAATTAAAAGGATGTACTTTGGTGAAAACCAAAAGGAGTTTCCCAAATAAGAGGTAACATACTCCCTCATGCTCCATTATATTATTTTCATTCTCCATCTCCCCCACTCTACTTATTCCATTGTTATATAGAAAAAACATTATAAAAAATATAAGGATTTGTTTTTAAGCAAATTTTTCATCCTACATATTCTTTCACATGCATATAATGGATAGTGAACAAATTTTTTATGTGTAAGATGAACTACTTCCTCTTGAAATGATGATTGTTAATCCTTCATTTAACACATTTCATGGTGAAAATTATGAAAAACACTAAATTTATATATAATATTAATGATATTTATAATTTCATTAATCTTCTTAAATTATTTTACAACACATATAATTATAAAATCAATTTTGTGTAAATACGATAATTTCGTTTTAGAAAGTGTAGACTACCAACTCCTCAGAGCGATGTAATTAATTCACACAGTTAATAAAATGTACAAACAATGGTTTTAATTAATTATAAATATAAAAAAAATATAAATGATATTTCGTAAAAAAAAAATTCATTAAATATAATATATACCATTTTCTTTATTACCCTTTCACACTCTTATAATGTGATAACGTCGTTCGTAGATATGTTGGCTACCGCCTCCTCGACCCTATGTGACTCATCTTATATCAGTAAAATTATATATATAAGTATATATGAATAAATAATATTGTATTTATGATATAATAATCTTTATTTAATGATTAGTTTTTCTTACCTTCTTTCTATAATAGTTCTTGAGAAATGGGAACATTACTAATGCGTTCGTATGGCCTACAATCTAAATGATTGAAAAATTGAATAATTTTTCACAACTATATTTTTTGATTAGTTTTAAAATTATAATTAAGTTATAAATATAATAATAATGTCATGATTATTACTCTTGAGATATTTATATTAAAACCCCTTTTACAATAGTCTACCAACAAATTTTTTTTAACACATGAACCACATTTCATCAAAACATTATACATAATAATTATTGTTTAATTAGTTGTTAGAAACAAGGTAATTAGTGAATGAAAAGTAATAATGAATTTGAAAAATGTTATCATGAATGTTATTAATTAACATGAGTTTATTATTTTGGATTATAAGTACACATGAGACAAGTCTAAATCAAGGAAATAGAATATCATCTCACTTTTTATTTTCATGAGAGAAATGCCTTATTCGCCACCCACTTATTTTTTGTGGAGTATATAATTACCATAAATGTATTATTTTAATATTATAATTTAATATATGGGTATTTACATAACCATTCAATGATCTTTATATCATGTGTTTTATGTTTCAAAAGTTAATAAATCTGTAATTTAATTTTTGGTCAATATTCCTTCTTTAAGAAACACGACATGTAACACACCTATATTTCTTTATGAGGTTTGTAAAACTCTATTTAAATGTCATATAATTAATATATATATTTTCATGATATTTTATGCTTAATTAATTTTCATTTTCATACATGGGGTGTATTTTTCAAAGTCACCATTTTGTTACAGTTTATTGAAACAATATCACTATTTATTAAGATTATTTATGTTCATGTTTTTTTATTGAAATCATATGATCCATCAATAGAAAAGATTCATAAATTTTATTCTCCTCTAGGTAGTCTTGATGTATTCATGTATTAGTAAAATTTTCTTCCAATCTTTGGTATTTAAGATTATTATGAACATTTTTAATAAAATATGACATTACCTATCTTTTCGGTCAGAAATATATGTTATTTCCATATATTTCTTTAAAAAATGGGATTATAAGAATCTTCAATCAATATAATATGATAATTAAAGGAAAATTTTAAGATAATTTTATTTTACCAATATTTTAAAAATAATATTATTGTCAGTTTCCAAACAAGGAATTTTTCGAACCATTTACCATGCAAAAGGAACATCATTTTCACCTTATGTGACATGTACTTATATACTCGCCATATTTTCATTAATGTTTACTTTTAATTTTTATAAGGATAATTTTTATGAATATTTTTAAATGGTATGTAAAATGAAATCATTTTCAAATAATTTTCAATATATCTTCATTTGTTTTCAAATTATTTTGTCAAGGAATGTGATTTTCAAAAATTCATTATGCTTATTTTTTATGTTTTGAAGGAACAACGGGATTTCAAATGATTTTACTAGATCATATATATGTTTTAAAGGAAAAAAGGCTTTCAATGTTTTTTCATTTCTTCATTTATTTGTTTGATTTTTATTTTCATGAAAATTTTCTTCAAATGCTTTTACATATTAAGAATCCATTTTCAATGGAGAAAGTAAAATATCCTCATGATATGTTTTTAAAATCGAATTAAAAATTATTTCCCATTTGAGATAACATCCATTGGTGTTCCCTATGACTTTTATAGAGAAATGTTTCAATATTTATATTCATACTATTTCTATAAATGGATTTTGTTTTTATTGCATTATTTTTAAGAAACCCATTTCTATTTCATTGGTTATAAACATTTGAAAACCACTTATTTTAAAGGGTTAAGTTTATGATGAAATTTTAATGAAACTAGTATTTATCTACAGGTTATTATTTGATTACTAATTTATAATACACACTTCATTTCATGTATTATGATATGATTATTTATGATCTTGTGGAACGTGTATATATAATTTCATTATAATATGGTTGGAACCTATATTTTTCAACAATTCATTAGGTAATGATTTATATCTCATGATAAAGATATGGCTAGAACTAGGAGTGAACTCGAAAATTTTTAAAGGTATTGAACAAGGAGTGAAATCGGTTTAGTAATAGAGGTATTGAATGGGGAGTGAATCCAGATTAATAAAGGACTTTGTTAACTACTGAGGCCTTAGAATCAATGCCTTTCCAACTATAGAAATCATTATATATTCTTATATGTATTGCACAATTCCATGTTTTATTACAGTGTTATGATTTTATGGGTTATGCTATTTATTTCAATATGATTCATGTCTTATGAAGTAACAACCATTATTCCATGATTCATTTTTATAACAATTGATATGAAGTGTATAATCATTAAATGTTTTTATCATATTATCATACTCTTATGATAACGTTTACACTTACATGTCTCCTTAGATTACCCTTACTGAGCATCTGAGATATCCAATTTCTAGGATTCCTTCACCATATTATGAAGATATTTATTAATTATGATGTTTATTAGAGTGTTTCTAGTTTTGAAGAACCTAGTGGTAGAAAATGTAGTTGACTTATATACTAGTTTTCATGTTTCCAAGTATTCAAAGGCACTATAATAATACCGTTGGTGGGGGTATATTTTTTTTAATCTTTAATGTATTCCTCAAATGTGATGTAATGTACATATATGTTAAGACAAGTCCATTATATTAATAAAAACTAAAAAAAGGGTACCTGTATATGAGCTAAAAATAACTCCATAAAGGTCAGGATCAAACACTTAGTATTTGTGCATGTAAATGTTGATAGAAATCCCCTAAAATTTTACTTCAAACAGATAACTATACCAATTTAGAAGATGTAAAAAATAATATTAGACATTATAATTGGATGTACTAAGAAATATATGAATAATGATGTTATATGGGATATTGATGATTTCATTACCGTGTCTGTCAATTTATTATAAATAAAGGGGGATCAACCCCTTTAATATCATGCTTGGATCACTATAAATGATGTTTTTAGATATCATGTTACACTATTACAAATTTTTTTTATCAAGACCCTATAAATTTTGGTACTAAATGAATGATTATTTTAAGTTATAATATATAGAGAATCATTTTAATGAATATGGATTGAAATTTTGATTTATTTTTAGGAAATTAAACACCCATTTTTAATCATTATTTTATGTGATAATTTAATTTTTGGGTAAAAACTAAAATATGGAATGAATATATGGTAATAATAATTACATGATAATGACAATAAATGATTTCATAAGTAAAATAAAAGTTCTCTATCTTATATATTGGTATTTCATTTCAATATTTTTTCATAAATTAACAAAAACAAATTTACCCACCAAAAAACAATCTTCAAAAAACCTCTATTATATTTTATTCATTATAAATAAATTAAATAAAAAAATGTATTGTTTTCTCAAAAAAAAAATATTACATTGTATTGGGGTTCATGATTTAATAAAATCCCAATAACAGTCAATGTATTTAAAATACTAAAGTTAATACCATGGGATGGGAAATGTTTTTCTATATCATATACCTACATTTCATAGACCACGATATGAAATTAAAAAATAAATCAACCTTATCTGATTCAAAAAATCACCCACTATGAATCGTAATGAAGGAGTATTTCATTATGATATATATAACATGATAGTAATATTTTCTTCTGTATTTTTTTCAATCCATTGATTAAATTATATTATATCATACTAAGAATATCATATTATTCTATAGTGTTTTGTGGGAACTTCACATAGATTAATATATTGTTTCACTAAATAAGGATATATTGACATTATATGTATCCATTATTCTGATATAGTAATCTATGGATTGATGGTATATTATTATGAATGATTTTACTTATATAAATTTCAAAAATTATTAGTTCAATCACTATTTTTTTATGAATTTTTTATTAGAATTATTTTGGGATGAATGTGGCTAGGAATTTCATCTCCCCTCGATGCATTGATAAGTCTCATGAGATGATCTATTTTCCAAGTAATTATAACACATACCCATTTATGAATTTTTTTTACTAGGAAGTGAATTTAGGGTTATGTTGTAAAATATTACTCATTCCATCGCTATGTTGTTAGTATGTTGTTTCAATGAATTTTTTTATGTAATCCATGAAGATATATTTTCATTTTGGAATTCATCTAATCCATCAATATTATTTATCTCATGATTATTCATGATATCATTCATTGTACTATACCCATTAATAAGAATCTATGATCAAAACATTTTATTTCTACCATCTCGGAAGAAAAATAAAAAATATACTATATGTGATATATTTATTTTATAGGATAAAACTTAATTTATTAGGTATTCATTATATATATTATGTTCTCAGAGAAATGAAATGTTCATCTGTATATCTAGTTTTATGAGGTTATTGAACAAATGGATCCTATATAATTTGATCAATATAGTATTCTCCATTTTAGTAATAAATACATATAATCTAGGGTATTGCAGTAGTTGTGTTATAGTCTTAGTGGTGACATAAAAGGATTTGAAATATTATAAAAAATACATAATTATTTTAATGATGTTAGAACGAAAGTTTAAAATGAACTGTTAAAAAATATATTTTATTCAAAAATGATTTAAAAAAAATATTTATTTTTTTCAATAGTAAAGAAACATATAATTTCATTTCATAATTATATAAATATTTAAAATTAATCATTATTATCGTGTATTATAATTATTTTTTGATTCATGTATAACTCTATTATTATGTTTAAGTGGAATTATTGTTTTAATTTCTAACTAAAATCATGTGTAATTGTGTTTTGAGTAATTATAAGTGTTATTTCTGGACTCAGGGGTATGTTTTTATTGTTTTCCCTATGTTAGGATAGAATATATTCTACAGATGAAGTGTCACTCCACAATAGTAGGGGTTCCACTATAAAGAGGGAATTTGTATAATTACATTTTATTACTTTAGAATAGAACATAACATATAATTAGGTATTGTGGAAGGTTGTAAAAAATGAATATATACTTCCGTTCTACTTCAGATGCTAGAGATGTGGTCACATAGCTTCAGTATGTGGTCTCAAAGATTGGTTGGTTATGGTAAGGGGGTCATGCAAGATGGTGATCAAGTTGTTTTAGAAAAATAAAAAAAAGGCAATATATCTATTTGAATTACAGGTTGGGTACCACTAATCAATATGGCCAAATAGGTATAGATTCTAGTTACTTCTAGATAGAAGAGACCCAAAATTATCCTAGGCATGACATGGGATCTGATGTCACTAAAGGGTTTGGTTTTGGTGATGCAAATGTATATAATGATAACCACCAAGATTATTTCGGTGTAGGCCCCATTGGTTTTGAGAAGATCATGTATTAATAATACACTAGAGTGGGATTCATTGTTAAATACAATGAAGAAAATTGTGGTAGGGTGATAGTGGTTGGAGACACTCATCATTTTTCAAAGGAGAAAGATGCAGATGAAGAGGTGTAGGTTGTTATCAAGTCTACTGAGTTTATTGACAACTCAATTAATTATGATATGGATAATGGTAAACAACCAACTTATTGCACTGGTAATGAGAGATATAAGGTTTTGAATGAGATGGAATCTCTTCCTCAAAGGGACTAATCCAATTTCCCTAGAACTATCAATACATGTCTACTCAAAACACTACAACCTTGGTTGTGGTGATCCACAAAAATAAGGAGAATTAGATCCTACTTTGTTTATTCTATAGTAATGATCACACTACAAGAGCTCAGAGTGAATTTTTAAAACTTCTAATGAAAATTACTGACAAAAAAAATGAACCAGGAAACACCACGGGAAGAGGTGGTCCAATTTTAGCAGTTTCTAAGGAAACTAAATTCCTTTCTGATGAAGAAGTAATTTCTAATATTATTGAGAGGTCATCCATATAGATAAAATGATCAGGTTACTTGATTTCCACCTTTCATTAAATTAGACTTACTATGATGGTTCCCACAAACTCATGAAATTTTATTATCCTTGAAATAAAAATAATGACCGGTAATATGTATTTTGGGATGTTGATTAGAGTATATGAGTATCCCATAGAAAATTTGGGGTTGTGTTTCTATATAAAATTATAGTGACACTACAACCACTCTGTCTAGGTCATGAATAATGGATCAAGGGTGTTTTTTTGGTCATAACTAAATGGGTACACTATAATGAAAGGTAAATTTGAATGCATTATTCTATGATGTAAAGGATTTATTGTGAATACCTATCTAAGGAAACACATTTTCCAAATGAGGAGGTTGGATACTCTATAAAGAATAGGGATAGTGATCTTCTATCTAACCTCTATAAGGGTGTTTCTCCATGGAATACGGAGTCACATTTCACGGAATAAACGTTGTGTTTTATATAATGAATTAAATTAAATTTATTTCATATTAAAATCATCATAAATTAATCATCTGAATTTGTTCACTATCAAAGCTTATAGCCTATATCCCCCTTTAGTTTGTTCTCTTTAATGTTGTGATACTCCTTGTTTGATCTAGTTTTAATGTTTTTTATATCTTATAGGATTGATGTTGGAGATTATATACACAATATCCACATAATCAATTATTCATGAAGTTATTTTACTATGTTCTAATATTGTGACATATTTTTTGTTAGTGATAGATTTTGGTATATCTAAAGATTAGTAATTAATCATCTAGTAATACATGATTAGTGGTCTTCTAATATATAGTTGAATGTGGTCCATTAATTATCCATATGATTTATATTTGTTTCAAACAATATTTTATTTGTGGTATCTTTGCCATTATAGATTGACCTGAACGAAAATTTGAATGCATCTATTTTACACTGATTGGGTGAGGTAATGATGTTTAGGGTAAATGTGATTCCATGAGTCTTTATACATTAATTAAATTTATATAGTTAAAAAAATAATGACTTAATGTGTGTTGACCATTTCACTCATGTCCAAAATTGGATCCCATTTGTAATACAATGAAATATTAGACCCCAAATGGGTGACATTGGTCATGTTTGAGAAAGGAGATGTGAGGTTTGTTGTGGTTCTATTTAGGGTCTTGCCCTATGAATTTTTCAGGAGTTTCCTAAAAAAATGTCTTTTATTGTGAAAATATTTTATCGGTATTCCATTCCAATATAATTTTGTATAAACAAAGAGAGTTATTACTATGTTTTGTATGTAATTAGGTTGTATTTTTAAAGATTTATAGCGTTTTATATTAACATAAATGAAAAAAATTAATATATATTTTCATTTAAATATGTTATTTCTTTTTATTATTTCTTATTCTGATATTTTATACAGCACTATGAATATATTCTCTAGTAAATTATGATGTTTATGATTTTGGGTGATATATCCACCATTATGTATATTTTTACATAGATTTGTTGATTGTGGTATGAAGATGTAATTCTAACACATATCCTGTTCTCCAATATGAGGGTAACTATGCTAATTATAATTACAATTTATATTTAAGATGTTATTCACATTGGCATTGGGTGGAATTTACACTTGATTGCAAATTTGATAGGGATAAGTTCATATAATCAATTATGTAATCCTTCCTAGATAAGCGGTATGATCTTCACATTATGATATGATTCCATGGAATGGTACAAAATTCTTAAATAATATTGGTAATCATGGATTTGATGAATCACACTCATTTTATCTCGGTCAATACTAAGGGAAAACATTTCAAATGTGATTATACATGTGGTTATAGATTATAGGCCAACTCGTTATAATATTATCGGGTCATGATGATCTCTTTTTTAAAAAGATTCTGGGGTATTCTTATATGGGCCATGATACATGATCGTCTTTTCTAAATATATTTAAAAAATATTTTTTACATACATGCACAAGTCCATAATGTTTTATTATTTTATATTGTTATGAAAAAATTGAATATTAAAATAAATATTATTTATATCAATTGGAAATTTTTATTATTATCTCTTTATCTACATAATAAATAATGATTTGTTAATATGTCCCAAAAACTAACCAATACAAAACTCTTCCAAATAATTCAAACTTTTCATAACATTGTATAATAAAATAAATTGAATCATAAAAAGGGGTTAAAATAAGATTCTTAATAATGGTAAAAATAATTTTTAATATATAGTAATATATAATAGGATACCCAATTATTTATATATATGTATACTCAGGATACTTAGGAAACTGATGCACAACAATTAATGTATCATAAAACCGGGAATAAGGCATGTCCTAATTTAAGACAAGAATCAATTGTGTATGGAAACATGAGTAAAAAAATATGATCTATGACAAGAAAAAATATTTATGAAAACATGTATTAATATATAGAATAACACTAAAATTTAGCACAATCATTAGTATAGAGAAAAACTAATTTCATCCTCTGTAAAATCTGTTCCCAGATTTATGAAAATGAAAATATATAATTGAAGACGTATATAAGGGGATATATACTTGTAACCAATTCATTTGAGGGTGATATAAGACCCCAACCACTATTCATCCATATTTTGGTGATCCACATGAAAGTAATTTATGTATCCCATCAAAATTAACACATTTAAATAATGTTGATTTCATTAAACATTGAATTATAAATCATTCACTTTTAAATAATAAAGTACCAATGGAAGGTGAATGGGTTTTGTTCAACATGTCATAAGGAAACTGTAGAATATAATTTGTTTCATAACATTATCAAATAGATTCATATATGGAAATAGTGATCTTGATAATCCTTTGGGAAAGAAATAGGTTTCAAATGTTATTATAAAATATTCATGATAAATACAATTTTATAATTGTAAAAAAGTATGTTGTATTGTTATATTATAGATAAAATTTCCTCAATTAGGAAAATAATTTATTTATTAAATCAATTTATATATCCTTGTTGAATACCATTATATCATACTAATTGAAAATATATAATTCAATGGGGGAAGGAAGATGAAATTACATTATATTTATAGTCCATCAATGACTGCTATAAGAAGATGAAATATTATTTCCAACATAGAAAAGAAAAATTCATAAGTCATACAAATAAGGAAGGTTTATTGTATCATTTGAAGAATATCCTTGATCAATAAAAATATATTTCAATAGAAAATAATATTTATGGAAAATTGATGTTCTAAATCAACACATTGGAAATATGAAAATTTTCCATTCATTTAAAATAAAAATGTAAATGTATATAATAATAATTATACTAATATCTTTTAAACCAACATTAACATATAGAAAATAATTAATAAAAAATTTAAACGTTTGTGTAATGACTTGTTCATAGATAAATGTAAAAACGGAATCCCCTCAAATTGTGAAGAAAAAAATAAATGCATAAAATAATAAAATTCCATTTATACATTTAAATAATGATCAAGTAGTATAAAATTACCATCTTTTTTAATATACCTATATTTTAAAAGTAACATATATATTATAATAGATACCCAATGTCATGAATAAATTAAGAATAAAATATAATTATTTATTCATTATAACCTATTTGATAATTCAAAAAGTATGAAGAGGAATAAAAAACTTCTGAAATAAATATATATTTCTTACTCAATATAAATATATTATTAATTTCATAGAAAATAAACACTAAAATTTCAATAAATTATTTTTGTTCTAAAAAAAATTTCATAAAAAATGGATTTTCATGATTTTTATTAGAGAATATGGTAATTAGTTTTTGTGTATTTTAGAAAATAACTTTGAAAAAATGATTTATATATTTGAATTTATCATGTAAATAATATATTAATATTTTTTTAATTATTTTCTCATCATACTTATTTTCCATTGAATAGTGAAAAATATTTATTTTAAATTAAAAATCGTATTTTCATAAGTATTAATGGATTCATTTTATATTATTTATTGTTTTCCAAATATCAGTAGTTCAATTTGATTTAAAATTAATCAATTATAGTTTTGAAGTGAGATATATAGATGAATTTAGAATAAAAACATTTTATACTTAAAAAGGCATTTGTTTAAAAAATACTCGAGTTCTTTTTCCTGTTTAATTTAAAATTAATTTTTATCACTTTTCTATTTTGAATTTCTAGAAATGAATTTCATATTTCAAATCAATAAGAGAAAATTTACGAAGTAGGCTAGTTTTATTTGCTTCCAATTTAAATAAAAACCGTATTAATTATTATTGTCAGGGTAAAGGGTAAATATAGTAATTGATGTTAAAATAAGAATGATAATGACTATAATATAACCATAACACTTAATTAATATTTTGATTATTAAATTACATCTATAATCATAAATTATTATTTTTAAATAATTTTCTATCCATTTGTATCATACAATAATAATTATATTATTTTATTTCAAAAAAATCAAACAAGTCACACTCTTGTTCTTAATAACTATAACCTTTTTAATATGTTGATAAGAAGGTCAAATGTTGGAATATGAATAATGTTTTGAAATATTGAATTTATATCTTCATCATGCTAATATATTTTTGTACAATAATTAATATTTTATTATATGATATGGTTGATAATATCAAAAATGGCACATTTGAGTGATTTCATTCCCATTTACAGTTATCTAATGACCCTTAAAGAATAAATATCCTAGTTTTCATAGTAAGAGTGTACAGGTTTAATAAGGTGCTAAAAACAAAGACAATGGTAGAACTACAGTTAAAACACATCTACATTTTATAGATATAGTGGTTTGGACCCATTTTCAACCACTATTTTAAATAAATTAGTTTTGATATATTTGTAATTTCAAATTTATTTATAATAATTTAATATGTTTGGAAGTTCCAAGAGAACACATCCCCTCTCTTATAGTAGGGAAACTATTATTCTCATTTATTCACACCTAAAACGCATTTGGTTAATAAAATATCTACCAATATACCTTTATATAATCCTGTTTATCATTACTTTAGCTAGAATACCAAACATTATGGTCTAAATGTGCTATGTAAAGGTGAGTGTCCAAAAAAATATCATTTATTATCAATTGTTTCAATTTTGTTTCATATAACTACTACATAGAATACTGTTCAACCAATATTAAATAAAAA
This sequence comes from Viscum album, assembly GCA_963277665.1. Classification (NCBI taxonomy): domain Eukaryota; kingdom Viridiplantae; phylum Streptophyta; class Magnoliopsida; order Santalales; family Viscaceae; genus Viscum; species Viscum album. The sequence continues at coordinate 1,883,697,058 of OY728161.1, forward strand.
CTTCATTGTCGTATATATTTTTGATATGTTATTATAATAATGGACTAACCTATATACATCACCAAAATCAATCAAATGGGAACGAAATTCATCATTCCTATATAGGGAAGAATACCACTACATGTAATGATGTAATTCATTTTCCATCAATGTCTACCAAATCTAGCTATAGTGATTGAATATATATATATATATATGATATTAGTGGTATAATTTCTATTCTTGATAGATTATACGAAACATACCTTCTTTACATAATGATCGTCAAGAAATGAAATCATTACTCATGCATAAAAATTACATATCATCTCCATGATTGTAATGTAATTCATATTTCTTATCCATATTTCATGATTAGTTTTAAAATTATATTTAATATATAAAAATATAACTATTTCATGATTATTAATATGTATATGATAGAAAAATAAACACTTTGACCATACACAACCTACCAAAGTAATGTTTGTTTTGTAAATTGGATATCATTAGAAAATAAGAAACAAACATAAAAAATTAAGTAATTGTATATAACACTATAACTAGTGATATAAAAATAATAATAAACTTTATACCGGTTCTTAATAATTAAAACAATTAACTTCTTTTTATGATTTAGGATGATAAGATACATACATGATGTGTTTGGATCATGGTAAGGGGCATTCCTTAAAAAATACTATTTTTAAGTTCCATTAAAACACTCACATAATTTAATATCCAAGAATTATAAAGATGATCTAGGAAACATTTTCAATATTATAGTGTGATTGTATAAATTTATTTTTACACATGTTAGAACTTTTATAAAGTGTTTTGAAAGGAATCAATTTATCTTGTTCCAAAAGTTATACTTTCCCATAGAAATTATAGAGGGAGTGGGTTTTAAACAAATGTGGTATGGGCATAATTTCATGCTATCATGAATTATAATTGATATGATTCCTCATTTACAAGATTTAATGGTTATTTCCAATTGGAATTGTTTCCTACATATTTTCATACATTTTTTAAATCAATAACTCTTAGTTAGATATTGTTTTTTTAATATCTGAAAGTGTTTTCATATGTATTTCTACATTATTTTTCAAAGGATTTATTCATGATATTTTCCTTCGAAAATTTTCATGAGTATGACGTGTTAATCCACATTATAGATCATGACATGAAGGGATGATCTACATTATAGGTCATGATATAATGGGAAAGGTCCATTATCGATCTCAAAATCTTTTAGTAATAATTATGTTCTCCATATAATTATATTTTATATTATATATTTGGGAATTCCAATTTGTAAGGGTTTAATTAGGGTTTAACGAGTTGATATCCCAGCAATCATAAACGAATTCTAATTTTATTATAATAAATTTTAATGAAAATAATTATATTCTAAAATGTAATTTAATGATATTTTTAAAAGTATTATGATTCTATTTTCAGAAGGAAAGGTGTGTTTTATAGAAAATTAATCGCCAAGGGTTTTAATGTTTTTCAACAAAGTATCATTTTTCAACTTTTATATCCCCTTATATGATTTTTAGCTCATCCCATATTTAAAAAAAATATTCACAGGGATTTGATGTTGAGTAGGGATAAATATGAGGTAAAGATATATTTTTTCAGATATGTCATGAAATGAAAACATAGTTCCTTTTATTTTTTATTTTAAGTGAAAAATTGATTGTTATGATATGTTTCAACATTGTATATATTTTTCTTAATGGTGTATATTTAATACTCAATTCTCTAAAAAAATGATCATCATATGTAAGAGAATTATTTATTGACTGGAAACATTGGATTTGATAATGTTTAAGTATATTTCATTACTATTGTAATCAATGGATTGTGTAGATAACATTATAGGTTCATATGTTATTTAATAATAAGTTACTAGTGTTATATGGTGAAAAAAGATAGTATGTTTGGTGGAATCATAGTTATTTTTCATAAATATAAATAATTAAATTTAAAATGAATAAGGATATCATTGTTTTTATCTTCCTCAAAGATTTTATATTTTTACTCTATTAATATTATCACACTAAAAAATTTGGTTTTACAAAATTGCAGGATCCAACCAGAACCAATATATATTTGGATATGAAGGAAAATGTAGTGGGTTGATGAATTTTAGACCAATTGTAATGGGTTATATAGAGAGAATTCTAAGGGTTTTTCTTAACTAGATATCAGATGTAATTGTTAACAACATTGCCCTTGGTTACATTAATAATTCATTGAACATAATGGAAATTAAGTGATATGGAAGATAAGGATATAATAATCATAATGGTTAGTATATTAAATGACCAACGTGTTTTGAATTTGGAATACACCACTCTAGAAAATGAGATAAAGCTATGGAAAGATGTTTTATTATATGGTATAGGACGTCGTGATAAAATAAGATTCCAATGAATAAGAAATTGTTTAATTAACATCATGAAGGGAATGATGTTGGTATCGTGATATCCATTGAATATTTTAAATGTTGGGAGAATAGTCATTATGAAAAATGTACTAGGGGGAAGGGTTATGAAACGGATCAGCAAGACATAATGATTTCTATTTAAAAATTCATATTATAATTATTATTTAAAATGTGGAAATTGAAAATAAAATGTGAATGTTATAAATTATTTATTTAATTTTTCAATAATAATGTTGAATATTAGGGAACGATTCAGGTTTTTTGTAAGAATGGAATATCAAGTAATATGATGATAAATAATTTTTAAGGGATTTTGATGAATGTTGAATGATTAAGGGTTATACATTCAATATTCAGGATGTATTGGTGGACTTAAGGATCACCATATGTCTAAAAAATAATAATATTTTGATGATGAGAGAATATTGGTGTACTTTTGTAAACTTTTGATAGATGATTAAGGTATATGTAACCATTATATTTATCATTTGAAAATTGTATTTAAAAAATAATGATATTTTCATTATTTGGACATATTTGTAAAGATATGGCAATGATTTAGAGTTCATATCATATTTTTTATTGTAATTATGGGTTATTATATTTTTGGGGATTCAAGATGAAAGGTATATGATGACATTTAATGTTAAAATATGCATAAAATGTGAATATATTAATGTAATTTTTTAGGTAGTTTTTCATATTCCAAGTAATTTTATAAGGATTATGATAGTATAGTTTTAAAAAAGGACATCTCACTGGATGTGAAAGAACATGTCATGTACATAATGTTCATGAGGCTTGAACCAATAAGTTAAGGGTGATATGGGTGCATTTCCTACCGATGTCCCATGTGATGTCCCAGTTTGTATTACATTATTTTTTAATTATTAAAAAATAATTCTAATAGAGTTTAAGGTCATTTTAGGAATAAAAGTTTCATCATATAGATAGCATTTTAATTATAAATTTATTAGTTATTATATGGCTAATATTATCTCAGAATAAAGTCATTATAATTTTTGGGAGAATTCTATGATTAAGTGATACAAAATAATATTGAATTTTATATGAAAAATAATTTTAGAATTTCCTTTTATAATCATATATGATTTTATTTTATCTTATGGTAATTCAGGGTATTTTTAAAAATTACTATCATATCATGGAGATTATTTTATTCGGGTAATTACATTCATGGTTTGAGACATTAAGTGAGATTGATGTTTTTTTGGATGATAGTTAGTTAATATATATAAGAATAATATATGATAAAATCCATAATTTTTTTATTTCAGTTACAGTGTGGAATATTTTTTACTAATATTAAAGATATTATTTTTTTGAATAATATATTTTGATATTTGGTTATTACAGTAAAATATTTTTGGTGAAAATAGATTTTCTTCATATGACTGTATATTATATTTATTATTTAATAAACCATGTTCCAAAAATTTGGATTTCTATAATTCATAATGACATGAAGAAAATATTTTTAATATTTTCACTTTTTTTATCCATAGAATTGGATTCTAGTGCTTCATGATTGAAAAATTATTCATGAATACTCATTGTTTGGAGAAAAATATGAGATTGAGTGGGGTATTTATTAAAAGATGATATTATAATTTTAAAATAAGTATATTTATTTATTTTATTATTATATGATGTAAAACAATTCATCAACATCAGGAAAATAATTTTGAAAACAAAAAATATTCTATTTAATTTTCTTACAATGAAATATATAGACTTTTAACCCAATACATATTAATGGATTTTTTATCATTATAAATATCAATATAATGTTCTTTATCACTATATAACAGTTCATGTATAACATGGATTTCTTTCATTTCCAATTTTTCACCTCTAAAAATGATTTCCAATATTAAATCATTTATATGTGTTATTCTAGGGGAACTTCATAATTCATTTTTCTCTCTTTTCATGTGGATGTTTAATAATCCCTATTTACACTATGTTATTACAATAAATGTGTTTTGAAATCCCGGTCACATGGTATTGTAACGTCAATATAAATTCCAATGATGAAATTTATTGAAGGGAGGATCAACAATAACATATTGATACGATATATATAAAAAAATATATACAACACCAAGCTTAAAGGGACAACCAAACATTACTAAGTTATCCTTATAAAAAGGTTGTTAAATTATTTAATGATTATGAATAAATTATATAAGAAATAAGAAATAAATTTTATTTTATGTAAATGTATTAGTGAATTCTCAAAAAATAATCACTAATTTTTTTATAAAATCAAATTTTCCATATTAATACATTTTCATAAAAAATGGGGGTTCTTTATTTTTATGAATGATATTAAAATTATTTTTTAAAAAATAATAAAATTTATTTGATAAAATTAATTTAGTTTTTGAATTAATAATTTTAAAATTATATTTATATTAATTTTTGAGAATTTTATGAAAATATTTATTTTTCAATGATTAGAGAAATATATATATATATATATTGGAAATCATATTTTCTTTTTAATGTATTTCAAAAACCAAATAATATATTGGTTTACATTAAAAATATATGCAGTTCATTATTATATAAAATAAATAAAATGTTGGATATTAAATGAATTTTATATTTTATTTCTCTATAATGTATTTTATATTTAAATATGAAATTTTTCTAGAAAACTATATTTTCACTTCATTATGCCACATTATTTTTAAATAAAATTCTACAGCTTATCTTTTTTTTATTTTTGAAAACAAAATTACATATTTTGAATCATTAAAATTATATTTAGTAAATATTTGAGTTTTTTCAAATATGAATAGTACTCTTAGAAATTTTTGTAACAATAGTAGAGGAGAAATCAGATAATTAATGTTGCAAATAAAATTATGTAGACTATAAAATAACAATATAGTTTGGTATAAATATATTTTATGTGTTTATTTCATCCATAATCATCCATGATCCGATTACGTGTAATTTTATTTCAACATGGATGAAATTATAAAAATTATATAATTTTATTTCAATAGAAGTCTAACATGGCCCACTATTGTTCATAAAAAAATAACATTTTTAATTTGGGGTTATAAAGAGTAAATTTTTTATTATAATTATTATTTTAAAATATAAATTATTTTCCCCACCATTTTTATTTATTTTGAATATTTACTGATGAGATAATTACATTAAATTTTTACACCATGTTGATGTAGTAATTATTCAATTAATTAGAAAATAAAATAAATTATATTAACAATATTAAAAGTATTATAATATGAGATGTTTAATGTGATCATGTAATTTTATATATTTATATGAAAATATAGGTATATAATAAAATTTTTGGTTCTAATTTTACATTTGTTTGATTCTATTAATATCAAATTAATGAATAGATCTAAGAATTTACATTATTGATATTTTAAAGTTAATAATATATAATAAAATCATATAAACATCCAATTTGTTTTCAAAATATCAAAGACTAGTATGTGGTTTATAATATCAACCATTATGCATTTATGTTATTTTTTCCATTTATATTATCTATATTGACTATCAATGAGGAAAAAATCATTGTTGTGTTGGTAATACTGAAAGGGGTTAGCAATAGGTTAAATCAAAATTATACAGATATAAATATAGAAAAATCATGTCTAATTTTTCATGTATGAAGTCATTTTGACCCATTTACATCCCATTTTCTAAGTTAATCATTTTTTAGTCTTTTGGAAATAAAAATTTATTTAAATTAATTTAATATTATTTGAAATTCAATGAGTGACCCTCCACTCTCTTATAAAAGAGAAACTCCTCTTATTATTTCTTCAATGAAATGATTACATTTAATTAAGACATTGTCTACCAAAATAGATTAATAGAATATTTTCTTTTATCCTATTTTTCTTTTTTATGATTAAAACCTACCATTTTGGACCTATGGTTTTAAGGAAAACAGTTTTTCAGAAGAAAAAAAATGGATTGTTTTTAATCAACTATTTTAGCGTTATTCTTCTTGCACCACCTTAAAATCTTCATTAACAACACTAAAATAGAAGATCGAATATAATAAAATTTATGATATGCAGTAATATTAATTTTTTAACCTATATCCATCTCCAACATCCATAAAAATGAAAGAGGAATTCATCATTCATGTGTACAATGGACTAGAACCACACAAAAAGATGTAAATAATTGTTCATCACAATATATCATTATTATTTATAATAATGGAATTAATACTTATTATATTATAAATATTATATAATTATAATACTAAAATGGTAGAATTATATATACCTTCATTCTATAATGATTTTCAAAAATTGGAAACATTCCTTTTTCGTACGTATGACCTAGTTCCTCCAAGATTGTTACATAGATGAATTTTCATAAACATATTTCCCACCTTTAAGTATAATTGATTTATAAAATTGAAAATTATGTCTTGAATATTATTCTAGATACTATGGAATAGTTAAATCATTGACAATATTTATACTAAAAATGATATTATGGACTTATAAACAGAATATCACAAAAACGACCAACATGAACATAATGAATTATGTAATTTTTTATAACATGTTAATAAGTGATATAAATAGAATAATGAAAATTTAAAAGGTTACTAAGAATTAAAATAAATAAAAACATTTATTATTATGTATTATGTTGAATATACATGATGAGTGGGAGTCAATGTAAGAGAGATTCTATTAAAATTTAACTTTTAAAGTCCCCTTTAAAAAATATTATTTTTCATATATAACTATGTAGAAAACTTTAAAATGAAATATTTTTTCCAATCTGATTTGATTTTTTTTTATTTTATTTTTTCCCTTTACGGACTTTTTACACTATGGTTTGAAATAAATATTTGGTTTGTTTTCAAAACAAGGTACTTTTAGTATTTTCTTGAAAAATAATGGAAGAAATGATTTTTAACTTATATTGAATATATAGACCTTCCCACCATGAAGACTAAAACTTTATTTGAATATTCAGTTTCATTTTTTCATGGTTATCCTAAATTTAAATATTTTCATTTCTGCATTCGTATTTTTTAAAATAACTAATTTAAAAAACTGAATGATAAGTATAATATAGAAAAGGGGTTTTTAATGTGTTCAAAAATTGTTTTAAATGGTTTTATTAATGATATTTTTTATGGAAATTGTTAAATATAAGATGGGTTGATCCACATTTTTATTCAAGATATGATGGTTTGAGCCCCATTATGGATCAATATATGAATGGTTATCCCCATTATTTATCTTCGAAGTAGTGGTTAAAAGTTATGTTCTTTGGATATTTATTTATGAAGTTAGCCATTTGGTTACTAAAATTTGTAATTGTTCTATTAGGGTTTTATTAAATGATTTCTCAATGACTCTATAAGACATATCTATGAATTTAATGAGCTTTCAAGGAAATCATTTTATTTTAACAATTTTTGATAATGTTATTCTTAATTATAAAGTGATTATCATTTTAGATAAAAATATATATTATTAAGAAAAGGTTTCTTCAGGATATTTCATGTATTTAACAAGAATAATGGTTTTATTATTTTTTTACCTTACTGATATTTTTTATCATCATTTGTTTTAAAATGATTTCCAAAGGAAATAATTAATAGTAGGGACTTATATGTGGTCATGATCAAATTTTTGAAGATAAGTCATAAAACGAAAACAATTTATATTTATATTTTTTTTGGTAAAATGGATACTATATAGATGTTTTCACATTTTAAATATATTGTTTTTTAATTAATTACATATGAAAAAAATTATCTATAACACTAAACTAGATAGGGTCATAAAATATAAGAGAACTTTTTCTTGAAATTAACTCAAGATTATGAAATATTTATAATAGGGTCCTCGTATTTTCAATTAATGAGACATAGATAAATACACATTAAAATGCATCAAATAGACAAAAATAAGAAAAGTAGAGGATTCAAATAATGATGGAATGAATTTGATAGTTTTACATAATAAATACTCATTAGGTATGTTATGAATCAGGTAGAAATTAATTTTTAAAGGGACATGTAAAATCATAGGGCTATACAATGAAAAATAAGAATTGTTTTTACAATAATTATAAATTATGTAGATGTTTTTTTCTTAAAAAATAATTTTTTGGAAAATAAAATTATAAATAAAACCACTACGATTTTAGTTAAATTTTAGAAAAAAATAATTTCAACTTTGTTATATTTTCAATGACAGTGGCCTTAAAAGATGACATGATAGGGATCATAAATACAATATTAATATTTTATATTTAATTTATTTTGAAATATTCACATTATTATACTGAAATCATGGTGAATAATTGGAAAATTATATTCACCACTTTATACTAAGATAAGAAATAATTAATCCAGTCATAATCAATGAGTAAAAACACCCTAATATAATAAAAATTGAATTAAATATTGTAAAAAATAAAATATATGGTAATAATTATCTTAAAAGAAAATGGGTGGTAAACGGGCAATGAAATATAAAATATGTGTTATAACATAATCAATTATAGTTGAATTGAAATTTTAGGCAAATAACCACTTCGATAAATTCTAGCATAGTTGAATTACGTTGTATACTCCAATGTGAATAATTATCTAACATTTAAAACCATGTCATAAGAATTTAAATATATATATATATATATATTAAACCATATTAATAGTTGTTTTGAAGATAGATATCACATATTTGTTAAATACATTTGATATCGGATGTGATAAATCATGATAATTTAGTACATGTTTCTAAATAGTTTTATTTTCTTCATTCATATCATGAAGTTAACAATTAATAAATAATATATATTACTATAATTAATTTTTAAACTTATTTATGATTTCACTACTCAAATACAAAGGGTTTTGGTATTTATACTTAGAGATGGATTCAGAGATTAGCATGGTTTGATGATACTTCACGATTTGAGAGTATTAATATAAAAAATGAGTTAATGTTCTATGTTTCCATTGTAAAAATATAAAAACCCATTATTAAATTATTTTTATAATATATTACCACAAATAAAATTTCTGCAGTCATCCAAAATATAAATTTATCAATTTTTAAAAGGAGTATAAACAAACCTAAATAACAACAAACCATATTTAGTATATTATTACTAAGTGAATTCATTTAAATTCCACCATAACTAAAGTATAATGATATTTTTTAATGATTAATAGTGGTTTATATCCAAATTAGTGTGAATTATAATTAATATAAATCCATATTCAAGAATAATTATGATATGATGAAATCATTATTTTAACATAGAACTCTCTTTTATATATTATAATTTACCTTCATTATTTATTTTTTAATTTTTATTAGTTTTTCATATATTCTTAAAAAAATAATTATCCACTGAAAACATACCCATTTCCATCCTTGTATGGTGGTAATGAAATGTAAGAAAAAATCAATCATCCCTTGGGAAAATTTTCTACATGTATACACGAAAATAGATTTCACATTCCATAGTATCAAAAAATGAAATAGTATGGGTTATCATTTAATAATATTAAATATCTTTGTTTTATCATACCTAAATATTAAAATCCTTAATGGTAAAATAACTACAATTTTTTTAATTAAAATGAAACAAATTTTATACTGTAGAAGGTAGTCTCCACAACACATGGATAATGGTTTTCGTTTTTGATAATTAAAAAATGAATTTGTGTAAATTTTTTATATGTCATTATAAAATCAAGCTACAATAATAAGGATATAGCCATTGTCATTTAATAATAGTGTGAGGTGATTCTATGATGAATATGTGTAGGTGATGAAATATATTAAAAAACGAGTGGTTATTATTTTATACATCACCACATGTATTCTCTCTTTTGAAAAGGGGATTAATCTGTGGATGAATTGTACGATTGTTATAATAAAATAAAATGAAGGGGGGCCAGAATTTTTTGGTAGTATTGGAAGATTTTTTGTTGAGATGACTATGTATTTTTTTAGGGGATGTTTGGTGACGCCCACCCCATTTATAACTGACAATGGATGAAATTTCTATAAATACCCAAAACATTGCAATGATCGGAAGTCACACTCAAGAAAAATTCCTCCAAATATTGAAGTAATGTAGACGGTGATGTATAATGATGATAAAGTACTCAACCACCCATTCTAAGACATGTTTTAAAAATCAATGTTTTCATTCCCACATGGTCAAACACTTATTAACCCTTTAAATATTTACCAACGTAACTATATTTCAATGTATTAAAATATCAATTATGATTGAAAACAATATAGTCCCTATTACATTATTTGTACATAATGATTCCATAATTGAAAATTTAACCATATTAATTTCTTAAATGGGATAAAAACTTTAAATACAATATGCATAATATATTATAAACATTTATTCAGAAATTATAACATAAGTTAAAAATATTTAATTATGGTTTTGTAATTGAAAAAATTATAAATTTATAAATTCAGATATATAATTATTTTTTGGTATTAAAAAATCATTGATGAAATAAAAATACACACATATATACAAATAACATCCTAAAATTCATGTCATTGCAATGAAAAAATCATTTACTACTCACCAAAAGATAATAAATTGATAAAAAATATATCTTATTCAAATATTGATATTATAAACTAAAAATATTTTTTTTGGAATAATTAATATCATTATTTTTTATTTTTTATTCTAAATAAAATTATATATTATAATTAAAAACTATTTTTTATGAAAATAACTATTAACATAATTTTTTTTCATATTATTATTTTATATAAACTTATATAAAAGATTTTTGAAAACCCTTATAATTCATGATTTATTTCTTTGGAAATAAATTAAACCTCTTAGATGACTTGTGAAACACCTAACGTTATGCCTCAGTTATAATAAGTGAACAATGTGTTTTAAAAATCTATAATAAAATTAAAATTTTATTGTCTAATGTAACCGAAATTCTTAATTTGATCGATTGAATAACAATTTTAATGTTTTTGGTAATAATAAGCCTAAAATGAATTTTTAAAAAGTTCCCATAGAAACGTGATTTTATGAATAATAGAATATTTATTATTTAACAATTCCCACTTTTATTTATAACGTTGAGTTATATTTATTCCATTAAAATATATTTTTATTATCAATTTGGTAAAAAATTATTTGAAAATTTTGAGGTAAAAGGGATAATTACTGGAAAATGGATTATTTTTTAGAAATATATTTTTGTTTAAAAGGAAATTATGTTTGTGAAATTTAATTTATTAAAATAACCATTAATAAATAATGAAAAAAATAGATTATACATCTATAAATATGATTTTGAATACTTCCAATTATTATTAATATTTATATCGTTATTATAAGATTATCATATTATTTAAAATTTTGTTTCATTAAAACCTTTTTACAACTCATGTTGTGGTTTACATTAAAAATGAAATTCTCTACATCAGTGAAATTAATTTGATAAAATGATTTAAATTTTATTAATATTTATAATTCATATTAGATAATATAGTCAACATTATTTCAGTCCAAAATAATTATTGATGATATTAATAAATTAAGTAATGTGGTTAAGGTTAAAACATTGGCTTTCACTTAACATCCACTAATGTAAAATTTATTTTCCATGCACATCGAAATGAAATTTGATAAATTTTATCTAATATATAGAATTAATTATTTGAAATAAATAATAATGATAATTTTATTTTAGTATTGATGCATAAATTACATTAAAAAACTTATTTCCGTGGTGAAAATTAAAATCGTAAAATTAGGTAAATGTAGAGGAAAATGATATAACATGTTTACAATATATTAAGTTTTATTTTTGTCAGTTTTTATCAACCATAAATTTAAAAATTCAATTATATATCATCTTTTAGGAACTTGGGATGAGATATACTTCTCATTACTCAATATCTGTATGTATTTAAAAACATTTCACTCCTCCTTAATTATAGTAGGGAACACCCTCCCATAACATATTCAATGATATCAAGCATATTTTATTGAAAAATATCATCCCAAATATCACCCACAAATTTTATTCCACTTTCTATAGGTGTTTTCCTTCTCAACAGAACAACCCCATGGTCGTTAAATGTTGACCAAAAGGTGGTTTCTCTAATAGAAGGAAATCCTCAAAACAAATCAAATTATTTATTTCATCTTTTAAAATTCTTAGTAATATCTTAACACATACAATATAATAACACTACTGTATAAAATATACTAATATTTAATTATTTGAAAACAATACTTTATATATGTCAGCTCTTTTATTAAATGGGATATTAAATCATCTCTCTTGTTTGTGACGTACTATCGCATTACGAACCATTGTAAAATGTTTTCTATCAACACCTATCACAATTTTATATAATGATAGATTTATTTAATATATATAATATTTATGTTATAAGTATACATATGGAGTTATAATATAACATATACATTCTTACATTATATTCTAATTAAATTATGATAGTGTCACTCATTTATAGGATACACTACCCCCTCACAAAGCTAGCTGGCCCATATTTCACATAATCTTTTACTAAAAGTTAATTGGGTTACATTTGTTGAAAATATGTGATATATATGGGAATATATTATTTTTTTAAAATTAATATGTTACCCTCTTCTGTAACCATCCACCCATAAAGAAATGATATAGTCCCTGATTCGTATATACAACTTACTATCTCTACAAAGAATGTGATTAATTTTATTTCTCTTATTTCAAATAATGATTCTAATGATGTATCAAATTAAATGTTTTCATTATAAAATAATTATTATTATATTTATTAGGTAACTATATCATATTATCATCTTTAATCCTCACAAAAAAATATTTTTTATGAAACAGGACGATTAACATACGAAAAAATGTGATAATGAAATTTTATTAGCAAACATGTGATAAGATGTTATAAATGATCATATATGTTATTAAAAAGTTAATTTAATTGTCTTATATAATATTAACATTTATTCAAGCCTCTATACATGAGGTTAATGTTTTCTCAATTAATGAGAAGTGTGAAGTAAGGGCTATTGTGTCAATTTACTTTTATTTTGGAATATTTTACTATTATATACCAAATATTATATGGTGTATATACTATAAATTTTACAAGTAATATATTTCATATTTCATATTTCATGCTATTTTTTGTTTAAATTTTATTTAATTCATCAAATTGGAATTAACATTAAAATTTACATGTGTTAACAAATTTCAAAACTCAATTTATTCCCATTGGGTTATATTACTTCTTCATTGAGGTTGATATAAAAATAATATATTTGTAATTACTTTTTAACATATTATATTGAGTATAAATTTTTTTATGTTTACCTTTAATTTATAAACATAAAATATTCCATTTATCAATTTTCACATTAATATTATCATCATTGTAAAGGTTTATCACCTAAAATTGCCTTCATTAGACATAAGTTATGTTATACACACAAATTATTTGACAAGGTGTGTCTAAATACCCTTTTATATTTATATCATTAATATATGAGTATTATTTTTATTTAATGTTTTATTTTTTGTTATATATTCTATGTGGTGTACGATACAAAAGTTATAATATTAGAAATTGATTATTTCACAATCTTATATTAATCGGAGCATGTATATACTTCAATTTATGTTTCGTGATATTAGTTGAAAATTTTATAATAAAAAAATACCATTTAATTATAATATGGGTTTTCATTATATTTTCATGTTAATATACCATTTTCCTCTCTTTTGAATATAAAATGATTATGAGAATGTTTTAAATAAAATATGACTTCATTTCTCTGTTTAATAGAAAATTATTTTATTCAAATTAAATGTTTCCAAAAAAAATATTATGAAGTTTTATAAAATGATTGATTAAAATAATTTATAAGACAATTATTATATTCATAGAATTTATTAAAAAGGAATCTTCTAGTCATTTTCATAAATTGTAATTTTTAATTTTCTAATAAAAATTTGGATGGAATATTCATTTTTAATGTAATCAACATTAATTGAACACGCTCTCTATCGTGAATAATCATTTTTTTAAGGATAAATTGAATTTATAAAAGTTTATTTTTTTAAAATTGAATGTTTTAGATTATATTTTGGAAATTTATTGTTTTTAAAAGTGATCTTAAATGTAAAAAATAAATTTTAATCAAAATAATTTATTAATCATCTCTTTTTATTTATAATAAAAAAAATTAACCCTTTGTTGCATATATACTTCACTAGGGATATATTGTAGTGATACCTCCTTATTTATTCATTTTATTTTTTATGATCAGTTCGATTTAGGAATCTGATGAAATTTTATTTCATGAGTAATTATTGTTATCATTAACTTTCCCTGTGAAATATTCACTTTCGGTTGATAATTGGACACACATATTACCTATGTATCCATATTATTTGTCATGCATATTCTTATTTTTTAAAAATATACCATTGTGAAATTTGGTTTATTACATTGAAAGTTAGATGATTTAATATGGAAATATTGTTTTAACACATTCTATTTTAAGTACATAAGTTTACGGATAAGTCATATTGTACAATAATTAAATTGATTGTTCAATAGATACAGATATTTTCAGAAATGCAGTACCTGGTGGGATCAAAATTATATATACCATTTACACATTAGTAGGGCTCGTGATATAAATCAATTGTAAACAAGAAATTTCATTTTACCTATAGTTTTAGTCATTATTTTGAGTGGTCTTTACATTATAAGGATCATGATGCTTAAGATCAGGAAACCAACTATTATGTCATTCTTTTATTAAGAATTTAGGTTTCATTATATTTATCCATGAGATTTATTACATTTTATAATATATGGATAAATTTCATCAATATTTTTTTATTAAACACAATTATTTTTAGTTAATTACCATTCTAAAATGATCATTCTTTATTTCATGCTAAATGTATTTATTAAATGAAATATGTTTTCACTTATTCATCTTTTCGCACTCTTGGATGATGGAAATGGAACAGAGTAGCGGGTCGAGGTGCGAGGTGCAGTGCGGAACCCTAATCGACCGGGAGGCTCGGGTTGGCGCTGATCTCAGGTGGAACATGGGTGGAGATGGTCGACGAGGCACTCAGGAGGGTGACGTCATGTGGTGTAGGCACTTTCCTCACACAGATGACCTCCAGCTGGAAGCAGTGCGGGATGAGGAGCGAGGCGCGACCCCTACTCGGCGTGATCCAGGCGTCAGAGTCGAAGCTTTCTATACTTGCAGGGAGAATGTAAGGCCGATGATACCCCTCCGGTCATTTTCTTCGGATCTACTGTGCCCCCTTCCCCCAAATGTTCCTGATCCAGTTCCTTTCCCTATTATTCCTCTGATCCCAATTTCTCAAATGGAACCATCTTCTTTTAACAGATCCCCAACATTTTTTTCCTCATCAAAGTTTGAGGATGTTGCAGCCTTTCACTCTAGAACCCTTGTCCAAAGATTTGGAAAAGATAGACCTTCGCCGGAGTTTTTTGAGGGTTTCATCAACTCAAGGTGGCATCTTTGTTCCCGAGCGACAATTAGCACTTTGGATCAACATCATCTGAGCATCCGCCTTTTTTCTGATGATGATTTTTCTCATTCCTGGTCATCGGAGTCGCCTTTGTGTGATAATCTACACTTCCTCCTCTTTCTCTTGATAGTTGACTTTGATCGTGGTCGTGATTGCAAGCGTGCGACGGTGTGGATTAGACTTCCTCGCCTTCCACTCCCCTTTCAGAACCCATCCATCCTCAAAGGAATCCATGACAGGATCAGTTGTTTTATCCAAATAGATGATGATACTCTTTTCATAATGCAACTCGACTTTTCTCACCTTTGTGATGAGATTGACCTATCGATGTCTCTCTTGAATCGTCTTCTTCTACAGGTAGAAGGTTCTTTTAGTTTTTGGAAACTCATTCATTATGAGGAAACATTTGGTTTTTGTTCTCTTTATTGATGACAAGTCCACTAGGACTCTTTCTGTTCTCGACGTGGGAGGCAAGGTCACAAAGGATCGGCGACTCAGCCTAATGATACCCTTTCTCCCACAGTCCCTCAGGTTGCTGTTGAAATTCCTCAATCTGGGGCTGGGATGAGTCACTCCGCTTCGGGCATCCAACGGGCTTCCACTTCAATACCTAGAAATCCATCCACATCTGCTTCTGGCCTACTAGGTTCTGCCACTCAGGCACCTCCCATTGTGCTGAAGGCAATCGAGTCAGTGGGAGACATGAAAGGTAATGGCATCGGTGCTATGGTTTCTGGAAGTTCCGGTTCTTCTTCTGCCAATGTTGTTCGTGGTGTGATGACTGCTCTTGATGGGAGAAGGGATGACCCATCATTGCAGATCATCCCGATGGTCGATGGAGCCAAAGGGTGTTTCAATTCTACTATCGGTTGGCTGAGGAACATGTGGCATCCATCTCTATGACCCACATTCCTAATGATGGGTGGATTGGTGGCGTGGGGATTCAAGCTGGATTGGATGCCCTGGTGGCCATCCATAACAAGTTTGATATCCTTGGGAACACCAATCAACCAAAAATAAAGACAAAAATATAGGGGAGGACAAGGTAACCCTTCAACTTGGGTGTTTACATATAGGTCATTAGCATACTGGAGGTGCGAGGCAGGTTGGGTAGGATGCACACTCTCTCCATCAGCCGCCAATCTGGTCTTGTGTCTGAGTCATCTCTTGATTATGAGAGGAAACATAATGATTTCGAAGGAATTTTTTAGGATGAATTTTGGGTGTAATATGTGGTTCTCACTGAACCATAAAAGTGATTTATGGGTACGTTTTGACTCATGTCTGCAATGGTGGATCCCCTTGGGCAGGTTGTCTCACATGTGGTTCTTATGTGATTTGTCACTTTTTCCTTAAAAGAGTTTTTGAAATCAAAAATTTAATTTTCAGTCACTTATTCATCTTTCTATATTTATTATTCTATATTTATCCATTATACCTTTCATATTAGGTATCCCTTACTAATATAATGATATTACCCATAATTTTTCCCTTTACAATGAATGTTATGACTAATTCATTGAATAATTTAAAGGATGTGGAATTTTTTTATTATTTAGTTTTATTTTATATTCCCAATGTAAAACTGGTATTATGTATGTAACTGATCTCCAAAACTACAAAAAGTTTTGGTTCATTGTGATATGAACCATTGTATTGATTCTAGTGTTATACATTATTTGGTTTACCTAGAAATTCATCCTTTTTGGATACTAAAAGTAATGTGGTTTTAGAATAGATGTACCTTAGGTTAATAACTATTAAGAATCTCATCAGGATTGACTCAATTATTTATTGTTATGAAAAATTATGCCTTATTATACATCACGTTTGACACATATGGGGATATTCTTTGGTTAATTCAAATTTTATTTATGATCCCATTAAAAATAAAAATTATTATTCACAGATAAACCTTTTTTATGATTCTATGATGATTGATGTTTAAATTGTAAAGTTATTATTTGTAGTACAGAAAATTTTTAATTTTCCGTTATGGTTTAAATGTAATGATTTTCTTACATAATCTAGTATATGTGATTTTTAGAAATGGTTCATGGATTAAAAATGGCATCAATAGTAATAGCCAATGAATGGATTTCTCTTCAGATAATGCCAATATAGATTGTATTGGAACTATGTAGATCATGGGTATATTAGATAAAATTAATAGTGTAAAAAAAATAACCACTCCATAATGGAGAAACATAAGGTTTCATACTATATTTCTCTTATGTTGGACCACTTCATTATATATAGATTCCAAAAATCATATGGGACTACTAATCCAATGATTGGTGAGTATTGAATTAAGTCCCTCGAAAATATAATCCAGGACATGTTATATAAATGAAATGAATAAACATGTAGTGATTTTTCTGAAAATAAATACTAATTAATGGTTGTTATTGATAGAGTACACAATGGAGGAAGAAGAGATATAAAAAATATAATTGGAAGGTTTTATAGAATCATTCTTCTAAAAATATTTCCCTAATGGAGAAAAAATTAAAACAAATATTAAATTCTATAGATTAAATTAGACTGAAGAATAAAGTTTTATAGATTTTTTAAGATACCTTTATAAGGGGTTCCATGTAGGCTAACAATTACATACACAACATATAATGTAAGATTGATAAATTTTATGGAGTGATTAAACAAACCCAATAAAAGGTCCTTGTCTTTCTATTAATTTTTTCATATGATTAAATGTTTTTATGTGCCGAAAAAATGTTGATGGAAATTTATAGAACCTAGTTGTTTCAGGGAATATCAAGAAAATAAAAAGTTGACTGGAGACTATGAAAAATTGAATAAATCAATAATGAACAAGATAATGATTGAATATTAGTCTAATGATAAACTTTTAATGAATCACCATGTGAAATTATTTAAGGGAATGAGAGTTTATTATAAGTATGGTGATAAGGGTTGTGATGATAAAAATTAGAAATAGGATAAAAATGAAATTGATATAAATGGAATTTAGTAAAATTAAATGATGAATTATTCAATAAAATTTATTACGTTTAAAAAGAACATAAAAAATATGAGGCTAAGGGGAGAAGAACATGATTAAGTTATCACTAAGTTAAGGTGCAAATAACCCATGATGTGGTGAAAGGTATTGTAATCACAACCTCAAATTTAGCAAATGATTTATTTGATTACATATCATTAATTTATTTTATATATTCAATATTTTATAATAAAATATAATATTTCTATAGCACCTTAAGAATAGTTTTGATAAGAAAAATTCCTACTAGAAGTCACACTTCAACAAGAATGAGTCAGGAAGTCCCCACTATGACACATAAAAGTTCTTTATTTGTATAGTTTATTATCATACCCATGTTTGATCTTTTTATAATATTTATTATTAAAAATATTTCAAAATATGATAGTAAAAATTAATATAATTATTAAAAAAATTATAATTCATGACTATGATATTGAATTCCTTAATTTTAGAGTGGATAGTTTATAATTTGAGCCTTTTCTTGATCCACCTGATGTATCATTTTGGAATTATAATCATAGGGAAGAAGATAAATAAATTGTGGATAGATAATATCATATTCATGTTATGGATAATTCTATTATATAAGAATACATTATTTCATTTTTGTAGGAATTTCTAGGATATCCTACAGATCATGTAGTTGAGTTTTCAATTCATTTAATCCTTTATGTTAAAACTAAATAAAAGACATCCTATAGATGGAAATTGTTGGTTTAGTGTTATTAACAAAACATCTAGATGAGATGTTTGAAAATAGATTTATTATACCTATTATTTTACCATGGGTAGTTGATTCATTCTTTAGAAAAAAAATGATTAATCCTGGAGGCTATGGATTGTGTATAGAGAAATCAATGTCATTGTGATAATGAAAATGAAGAAGATTTCATTCATTAATGACTTATTCAGCCGAATTCATGGAGATTATGTGTTTATAGTAAATAAAGAATAAATTATTAAAATAATATTCCAAATTATTTATTGGCATTATGTGTTTATGGTAATTATGTGTGGAATTAATAATTCATCCCTATTTTTATAGACCTAATGGATAGATTTTTCAAAGAATATATTGATTATTTTTTTCATTCATTGATCATGTATTGGTATATTCTAATAGAAATTAAGACCTTGCAAATACCTTGTGGATAATTGTTAATCCTTTTAAAGGGAAATATTTATATAATAAATATAGAATGTTGGATTTTTACCTCAAAGTGATTATTTCCTTGTATATATTATTTATAAGTATGGAATATTATTTGATCTAATAAATACAAAGATAGTCATATAATGGTATACTCTAAATAACAAAATAGAAGTATGTAGATTTTTTAATGTCCCGACCCGAGTCACCACTTATCCAGTGGCCGGACCGGTCTCCACATGACCTCAAGCGCATCTCCCAGTATGCATGAGGTTTCCGACTAGAAGTGAGGATATATGGATAGTCAGTGGGGAGACTATACCCTCTTGTCAGAGTTCCACAGTGGTGTATCGTTGTAGAAATCCAACAATAGTGGAAGCAGTAACTCATATATTACAAATAGTGGAATATAAATAAGACTCATTTTATAAATGTGGCCAACACTAATTATACTAAAGATTCATTCATGACATGAAAATGATACAAAATTAGAAAACAGTGAACAAAACAGCATTCTTTACATTCCAACGTATAAATAAATAAATAATGACTCAATGCCCCAAGAGAAATCCCATCGAGCATCACGAGCCTCCGCTTGGTCCTCTTCTCCTATCTCCCAAGTAAATGAAAAAGGCATAGTCCTACAACCAAAAAAAATCTACTCGGGTACCTAGTGCAAGGCTGCCCGAGTAGGGTGTGAGATATAAATATCAGTAGGCAAGGACAACCTGTATCTACCCCAAATCCAGACATTTAATAAATAATTAGAAACACATGATGGCATGCATAAAATAAAGTAAGCAATACAAAGTAACTATATACTCAAGCACCTTCTTCATCCCTCAACTGGTGTCTGGACCTGCACTATTCATTTGTCATGTATACTCAACAATCATTACATATTGATTTTACATTTATCAATTACTCAAATATTATTATGAATGTATTGATATTTGGCCTACACCCAACATCTCTTGTATATGTCACTCACCAATGATTTCTCTAAAGGCCATCTAAGTAATCACAGTAAGACCAAATTCAAGCTTGTTCTTTATCTTGGAAAACACGTCATAAGTTATTCAATTAAGTATTTCATATATTATGTCTAATAATTTCCACTAAAATAGTGATTCGCTCCTGGGTATTTCCACTAATAGTGGTTCACCCAATTCATTAATAAGTCTACACCCTTTCTCATAATCAATTCACAAAACATCATGTCACAACAACCTTCATTAACCATTAACTCATTTCACACATGAAAAATTGGACCCACAGTCCAATGTTAATTAATGGGTGTAGAACACATGTCTAGAACCCTTGTGAGTATTTGGAGCATCAGTCCAAGTCTCACAACCCTTGGGTATTTGGAGCATCAGTCTCTGTCCCATAAAAGAATATTTACTTGCAAGCTGGGTGTAGAACGCCATGTCTAGTACCCCGGGAGTATTTGGAGCATTTTTCCCTATATCACAACCCATTTATAAATCATACACATACATATATCATTGGTGTAGAATTAAATTTCTAACACCTTTTGAGTCTTTGGATCATTAGTCTCTATCTCACAACCCAATCATCAATCAAACATAAATATTTATCATTGGTGTAGAATACCAGGTCTATCACCATAAAACAAACCCATTAAATAATTCAACAATTAATTAACAACACAAATCACTCTTCAGATAAGTCTACATTTAATTAACCATTCAATATCTCATTAATTAATAATTTATTAACAATTAATTATTCTTAGAAAGCAAACTGAATATTTAACTCAGCACTTAATTATCCAAATACATTAATAAGTCTCAACCCATCCATTGAAACAATGGTTCGTCCAGGACATTCACAATCTACAAGCACAACATAATCATCTCAAAACATGCTGAGAAAAGCCAAGATATTTAGTGGTCATCTCACACAACATATCATATCTCTAAACAACTCCATCCAAGAAAACTAAAGGCATGGAAGACTAATACGCATCAAAAGGTACTCCTGGCCAACAATCGTAACAAACAATCAATTCACAATCTTAATTTAATGCATGAAAATTTATTAATTCAACAATTAATTAATTAAACCTTCTCTATTTAACAAATCATCAATTACTTAACAATTTACCATTTAACATGGAATAATTAATCCATCCATTAATTATTACCAGTTTCCAAATTATATTCTGATCATGTCAAATATTCAATATTCCCAATAATTAGTAAAAGCCACAATCTCATTCCAACTCATGACTTGATAAATAACTATAAAATTAATTATCGTATTACTCATTATTCACATTCAAATGATTCAATTGTTTAATCATATCACTTTAACTATAATAGAAATCCATGCTTATAATCAACACATGTTCAAGTCCTCATTTATCTCATGTGGGTGGCATTAAATAATAACATTAAAAGTGTCATACATCGACATATCATAATCAAGGAAACTCACATTCTAAATCTATTTAAAGAATCTATAATTCTTAAATAAATTGTTAAAGATTTTGGACCCTACCATGGGTTTTGACAGAAACCACAATGAACGAAGACCCCTCAAGAGAAACGGGTTGATTCTTCAAGAACTCTCCTTAGATCACTTCTCCTACATCAAGAAATTGGCTTTGATTCGCCAAGAGGAGCCTACATATTACCTCCAAAACACTTTTTATAGGTTCTCCTACATTAAAGGAAGAGTAATCCCGAGTTATGGCCACTTAAGAGAAAAAACGATACATCTAAATGGAAAAAACGAGCGAGATCCATATTTTAAGGATCTCATTTAAGTGCCCGCACGGTTAGTTCACAGGATTTGACAAACTGTGCGCTAACTGTGTGTTAGCTACTGCCTCGGCCATCTTACTTGCACGGTTTGGCCGCACAATTAGGCAAACCATGCACCACCTGTGTGATATCCCATTTACCTCAAAAACATCTATCAAAGTTCGAAAAATGACATCTTTAGGCGTTCTGACACTCGGAATACAATTATCGAGCTCGGATTAAAAATAACGACCCATTGATAAACTGAAAAACAATTTTAGAAACATTCGTAAATTTAACCCGATTCAAAACACGGGATCTTACATTATTCCCACCTTAAAAACATCTTGTCCCCGAGAATCCATCGAAAACCACTACTAAAACAACCAACCAACCAAGGTCATTTAATCTCATTAGAAGTGATGTTTTGTCTTCCCAACACCAAACACGCCTTTAACCCTTCTCAAACCTGGTGGATAAGCCAATTAACTAGATCCAAATATTACTCTAAATCTCAAACATAAAAATGGATTTTATATCTTAGGTCATTAGAAGGACCTTGTCAATGTAAAAGGTTGAACCTCGATCAAACAATGGAACAAGTTTATCATGCTTCACCCAAAGATGTCACGGACCTAAAATCCACGTTCTCCCCTTGATCTGATGACGTTCCTTTATAACCATTCCAAAACCATCTGCCAGTATGACTAATCCCTTACCCAGCATCTGGTAAAATTTCTATGTCAAGCCATCGCAAGGCTATATTAAAAAAAACTGTTCGGAAACACAAACTAGAAAGTAGCCCAAAGAAACAACACATCTCGTGTACTACCCCAATAACAACTACTCTCCCAGCCCAAAAACATTTAAATTGTAGCGTGTCACAAGACCGATGTTGTCCTAGTGTCTCAATGATGATGTCATGATAGGGGACATGATCATCGTTTCCAGAAGAGCACACTAAGAGAAAACTGAGGTCCTGAAGAAGATCAGTCAAACCATTACCAGACTACTCTATTCTAAAAGCCCAGCATCACCTGCAAACACATTCATCATGAACAAAGTGGCAATACCCACCTTAGTATTTCCCATGACTTGAAAAGAAACTGATTCATTAACGCTCAAGTTACTCTACATGGAGTTGACCGACAGACCATACTCAACAGTATACAAGGCGTATTACGGAGTCATTTTTCCTCATACGACCATTTTCCTGGACGACGCCATAACTAGTCATCTATTACCAAGAAGAAGGGGTCAATTGACTAACAAAGTAGCCATCCATGCTCGAGGCACGTCGAACCAGCTGACAAAGAGCATTACTCGATGCTCAAGCCCAGAACAAGGTCAAGAACACATCACAACCCATTCAATCAAGGTGTCATTGAAAACTGGAAATCCTACATGGGACAATGGCACCCAAAAACTCCAAAAGAGTGAGAAAAGCCATAGTGCTAGAAAGGAATTTAGGTTATGAGGGTGCTACCAACTGCAAGATAGCCCCTTAGGAAGAAAAAGTGTCAACCATAAACAAGGTCACTTCAAACAAGTCACTAGGCTCAAAAGTCGAACATAAGGCCATTGCTAAGGAGAAGAATGCCTACGGAAAGTACTCATGCTTCCATTCCAAGGAAACTCAAGAAAAGTCAGAATTACCCTTTACTTGAGGGTTTTAAATAGTGGACACCACAAAAATTTCCATTTCCATTACTCTTATATTTAATCACTTTTAAACATTAATTGTCAAACGATTTAATCAAAACATCATAGTACCATTTTCAAAACACCCCAAGGAAAAACATGCAAGTTTCATAAAACTCTTTTTTTAAAACATTTAACTTAGTTGATATCCTGTCCATTTCAAGAAAATTATAAAAATAAATTCCTTTTAAGAAGATAAGGTGACCTACGAGGATCCCATGATAACCAAACTGGGGTCTCATTAAACCAACCTAATAGCAAACACACTGGTATTAAAATTTCAAACACCCAAACGAGTTACCTCATAAAAACACTCCCCAACTGACCTACATGGGTGCAGTTGCATTTTGGAAGATAGCTATTTGATTTCAGATCAACATTAAACATCATTCACATTTAAAAATATTTCAAAAGGCATAAAGTCATCACATTTAATATCAGTCCTCATTTCCCAATTCATGAACTGCTCATACACTCCCTAGATTGAAAATTAGCTCTCATTAATCGATAACCAATGTCAATTCAGAAAATAACATGATCAACCTAAAGGTCCAAATTATATGGGTGGCCACTACCAATCGAAAAGGTGCCCATACAACTTATCGCTGGATTTTGGCTCCCATTTAACACAATCATTATTTATTTAACATTTTAACATTAGAAACCCTTTCACATATCAAAACATCTTTAACATGTTATCATAAGTAGTATCAAAACAACATGTTATAACATGGAAGCATGTTACAACAACAAAACATGCTAATAATCAAGGAAGTACAAAAATTAATCACTCAAGAACATTAAATATATCACCAAAACATTCTATCTAAAGAGGAATGATAAAGCGAATCAAACGTGGCATTGTACCGAAGGAACACAATCCTAATTAGCAGGCATCCTACTAATGGAACTACATGGCATGTTATATGAATGACATGTGAATCTCTAAATGCCAAGGATGATGCATGTATGAAACTTTATTTCCATATCTGGCAAAAGAAAATTATTCTTTTCAAATTTCTCAAAATCAATAAACAGAGGAAAATACACCAGTCACTCAAGGTGAAATCATATCAACTATAACCTCTAATAGTACATACATCAATTCCCATCCCTGGCCACTTGGTCATTTCTCATACATGAGGTGATCAGTCCGAAGAACGACTATTAACCCAACCACCGACACATTCCTAGTCTCTTTTTCTACCAACCCAAAAATGGTAAGACAAAAGAAAAGAAAGAAACCTAAACCTTTGATACCACATTGTAACGTCCCGAACCGGGTAACCACTAACCTGGTGGCTGGACCGGTCTCCATATGGCCTCAAGCGCGTCTCCACGTACGCCCGAGGCTGCTGATTAGCCGTGAGGGTGTAAGGATAGTTAGTGGGCAGACTATACCCTCTTGTCAGAGTTGCACAGTGGTGTATCCGTGTGGATAACAAACAATAGCAGATGTGGAAACACATAAATTTCAGACAGTGGAATACAAATAAAACTCATTTTATAAAAGTGTCCAATGCCAATTATACAATAGATTCATGCACAACATGTTAATGATACAAAAGTAATAAATAGTGAAAAAATAGTATTCTTTTCATTCCAATGCAGAAATAGATATATAATGACTCAAAGCCCCAAGGGAGATCTCCTAGTGAATCTCGAGCCTCCGCTTGGTCATCTGCTCATAGCTCCCATGTAAATTCAAACATCATAGTCCTGCATCCAAAAAGAATCTACTCGAGTACCCAGTGAAAAAGCGGCGCGAGTAGGGTGTGAGATAAATATATCAGTAGGTCGGGACCACCGGTATCTACCATAAATACAGACATTTAATAAATAATTTAAAACACGTGATGTCATGCATAAAATAAATTAAGTAGTACAAAGTATCTATATACTCACGTACCTTCTTCAGCCCTCAGCTGGTGTCTGAACCTGCACTATTCATTTGGCATGCAAACTCAACAATCATTACATAATCATTTTCCATTTATCAATTACTCAAATCTTATTATCAAAGTATTGAGATTCGGCATACACCTAACATCTCTCGTATAAGTCACTAACCAAAGATGTCTCTAAATACCATCTAAGTAATCAAAGTAAACACCGAATCCAAGCTTGTTCTATGGCTTGGATAACTCGTCATAAGTTATTCAATTAAATCTTTCATATATTATGTCTAAGACCGTCCACTAAAATAGTGTTTCACTCCTGGGTCTGTCCACTAATAGTGGTTCACCCAATTCAATAATAAGTGTAAACACTTTATCATAATCAATTCACAAAACATCATGTCATAACAGCCTTCATTAACCATTAACTCATTTCACACACGAACAATTGCACCCACAATCCAATGATAATTAACGGGTCTAGAACATCATGTCTAGCACCCTCGTGAGTATTCAAAGAATCATTCCATGTGTCACAACCCAAGGGTATTTGGAGAATCAGTCCCTGTCCCATAAAAGAATATTTTCTTGCAATCTCAGTGTAGAACACCTTGTCTATCACCCTGTGATTATTTGGAGCATCAGTCCCTGTCTCACAACTCATTTATCAATCATACACATACATCTATCATTGGTGTAGAATTCCATATCTAACAATTTGTGAGTATTTGCAGCATCAGTACCTATCTCACAACCTATTCATCAATCAATCATAAATATTTTTCATTGGTGTAGAATACCAGGTCTAACACCAAAAAATGAACTCGTTAATTAATTCAATAATTAATTAACAACACAAATCGCTCTTCAGATAAGTCGAACATAATTAACCATTCAAAATCTCATTAATTAATAATTAAATAACAATTAATTAATCTTACAAAGCCAACTGAATAATTAAGTCAGCGCTTAATTATCCAAATTCTTTAACAAGTCTCAACCCGTCCATTCAAACAATGGTGTGTCCAGGAATTTCACAATCTACAAGCACACTGTAATCATCTCAAAACATGTTGAGCAAAGCCAAAATATTTAGTTACCATCTCACACAACATATCATATCTCTAAACAACTCCATCCAAGATAACTTAAGGCCTGGAAAACTAATATGCATCAAAAGTTACTCCAGGCCAACAATCATAACGAACAATCAATTCACAATCTTAATTAAATGCATGGAATTTAATTAATTAAAAAATCAATTAATTAAACCTTATCTCTTTAACCAATCATCAATTTGTTAACCATTTAATATTTAACATGTAATAATTAATCCATCCAATAATTTTTACCAGTTCCCAAATTATATTCTAATCATGTCAAATATTAAATAATCCCAATAATCAGTAAAATCCACAACCTCATTCCAACTCATGACTTGATAAATAATTCTACAATTAATTGTCCTATTACTCATTCTTCCCATTCAAATCATTCAATTGTTTAATCATGTCACTTTAACTACAATAGAAATCCATGCTTAAAATCAACACATGGTCAAGTCCTCATTTATCTCATGTGGGTGGCATTACTTAATAACATTAAAAGTGTCATGCATCAACACATCATAATCAAGGAAACTCACATTATCAATATATTTAAAGAATATATAATTCTTAAATAAATTCTTAATGATTTTGGACCCTACCTCAGGTTTTGAATGAAACCACAATGTACGAAGAACCCTAAAGAGAAACAGGTTGATTCTTCAAGAACTTTCCTTAGATCACCTCTCCTACCTCGTGAAATCGTCTTTGATTCACTAAGAGGAGCCTTTGTATCTCCTCCAAAACTCTTGGGAGAGTTTTTCCTAACCTCGAGGAAGAGTAATGCCGAGTTTTGGCCTCTTAGGAGGAACAACGATCCATCTAATGGAAAAATGGGTGAGATCCACAATTTAAGGATCTCGTTTAAGTGCCCGCATATTTAGTTCACACTATTTGATAGACCGTGCACTAATCGATCATTAGCTATTACCTCATCCAACCTTACCTCATGGTTTCTCTGCATGGTTAGACAAACTGTGCACCGCACGTGCAGAAGGTACAGCCTCCAAGACCAACTACGCACGGTTTGGCTATACGGTTAGACAAACCTTGTGCCACCCGTGCGACTTCCCCTTTACCTCAAAAATATTAATCAATGTTTGAAAAATGCCATATTTAGTCATTTCAACCCTCAGAATAGAATTCCGAAGCACAGTTTAAAAAGAACGAACCTTTGAAAAACTGAAAAAAATTTCAGAAACATTCGTAAATATAACCTGATTCAAAACACAAGATCATACATATTTATTGGTTTAATATTTTATTAGCATCTATAAATTTTTAATGACTCAAAATTGGATTAAGTTTTATCCAAGCATATATATAATTGGGTTATAATAATTTGTAAAGAAGAATTTGATGAATATTTGGTTGAATTGTAGAAAATATTGGTAACTTCTCAAAAATTGAATTTATCATCATGATATTATATTATTATTTTAAATAATGATGAATCGAAGAAATGATATATATTGTGGCATTATTAAAAATTATAATGTTATTACAAATTCAAAAATGATTTTGAAGACTCAAAAATAAAACTATGCATCCCATATTCGTGGGTTACAAGTAGTAATCAATTCTTCAATGATATGGAGACATTATTCATATGGATAATGATGTGAGATATGAATAGGCCATAAGAGGCTAAAATAAATATTTTTCACAAAAATAGATCAATATGAAGAAATATGATGGCTTGATATACTCAAGGTATATGATTTCTCAATACACGACCACCTAAAGAAAGAAAATATGGTATCATATGATTTAAGAAAGAAATATCATAGTGTTTTGACCAAAATGATGATTCAGAGGGATCCAATGTTGATGGATCTAGTAAATGTGGATAACGAATTTAGTAAGTATGGGGTGACATCAATCATTTTTTTTAAAATTATTAGTAATTTCTCTTCATTGAGAAATATAAAATTTTCATAATTACACGATGATAATTTTCATAAGAAGACTAATTTTTTGAATGATTGTTAATTATTAGACATCATTTTCATAATGGTCCAATAAAAATTAAAAATAGATTATTTGTAACATATATAACTGATATAAATCGTTAATTTGTTGGTGAAATTCATAGATTAATTTTTCTCTACATACGTGGGAATCCTTAATATGTATGAGTAATTTAGTGCTCATTTTTGTTCGGATAACTTGAAGTTAGAAATTATAGATTATTTATTGAAATTTGATGTTATTAACCATGTTAATATTGGGATACATCATTCTAGAGGATTCATGAAACCAATTCATATTCAAATGATTATATAGGGAGACAATACAATGTTCTTCATTACTATATTACAACACACCCAAAGAAATGATGATTAAATATTGTTTAGTATTGGTTTTATTAAGGAATTATAAAAATATATAGGATTTATGATAATATTTACCTCATGATTACCTTGCATGTCTCTATATTAAAAACATTGTGAGACATTATGGCATACAAATTTTTTTTATTTTTATATTGATAATTGATATCCATAAATATTTTAGAAAATTTTCCAGACAAATCTTATTATTGAGATTCATTTTAGAAACGATTACCATCCTCATACTAATTGAAATTCTGAAATGAATATTAATACATTTTAATAAATTTTTATGTCATTATTTATTGACATTAAAGGTTTGTGGGATTGTTATTTTCATTTTATTGAGCTTTCCAATAATATTTTTTTCCATTCTATAATTGAAATAGAACCATATATTGAATTATATTTTAAGATATACCATTATCTAACTTATTTGGGTGATGTTTGTTAAAAGAAACATGTAGTCTCAGAACATTTTAAAGAGACAATAATAAAATTAAATACTATTAAAGATCATATTAAATCATCTTAAAGAATGAAATATAATTACACAAACAATACAGAGTACAAGCAGAAGTAATACACTAAGTACAAAAGAAAGTGCTGAAAAGTAAGTGGGCCAAAATACAAACCCAACTGAAAGTACAGCTACAACTGAACGAAAGTACAACAGAAAAGACTACAGCTGGAAGAAAAGAAACATCTCCTAGGTCATCCACCTCGGATCCTACCTGAAGGGTAGGTAGAGATAGCATAGCTCCTGGATCGTCCAGTCCATGAATACTTGGCCTCCATCAGCACTGCCCGTTGTCTGGAACCAACACAATGAGGTGTGGGCATAACCCATACATGGGTGAGTATACTGATACTCAGTAGGTACCCCGAGACCCTCAAGGTCTCACAAAATCCAACAAAGATAACCACAAAGAATATATCAATAGATAACCTCTACTTAGGTATATGCCCATACATATACCTAAGTTATCAAGTAACCCATCTCAATCATGAGGAAACACAATGATTATAAAATCAACAGATAACCACTACCTAGGTATATTCCCATACATATACCTAAGTTATCAAGTAACCCATCTCAATCATGAGGTTAACACAAGGTCATTGACTCACCTCAAACCAGGATTTTCATTATCGAAACCATAACTGCTGAAGAGCCCCGTCTCTGGAGTGTATAGTGATCCTATCACGACTTCAAGGTACTGCTCACTAACCTAATAATACTGAGGTACTCCTCTTGTCGAGTACTGCGGGTCAGCCACCCAAACACCGTAGTGCTTCCCGCCGGGGTCTGCCACCCAAACACAGTAGTGCATCCCCCCTAATAGCCTGTAGAGGTACTCTTCAGACGAGTACCATGGGTCTGCACCTAAAATCAGTTGTGCTCCGTCCACCATGGGTCTGCATCCAAAAAAAGTAATGCTCCGTCCACTGGGCTAGTCTACTCACTCCAAGTCGAGTCGGTCAAGCAGTCATCAGGTCTCAGCCGGCTACACGGTCTTCGTACTCTGTATGCTCGTCTTTGGGAGGATCTGCTCCATGAGCTACTGGTCGATACACCAATTATCACAAAGTCCCACTAAGAAGTATCTCAAAGGACCGCCTCGTCATAGGGGTCTCAACAAAACAGACGGCGCATCAATCAGACGCCTGGTCTATGAGTTATTAGCCTTTTCGTTCTAGGGGCCCGGTTGGTTTCGTGTGCGAAGAACCCGGACGTATCTCAAATGTACCCTGAACTCTCATAGGCTATACTCATAGGGACCGTTTCTCAACGAGATCACCAACACCGCTGACGGTTCGTCAAACAGACGTCCAGTTTGAAAGTTATCAGCTTTTCCATTCCAGGGGCCCAGTTGGATTACGGGTACAATCCAACCCGGCCACTATCCAACTACATACAAATCTCAGGCGAAGTATGTCAAAAGTTCTGTATCATCAGGAGGAATCAAACATAGTCGACGGAAAGTCAGTCGGACGTCTGGGGCTCAAGTTATAAGTGTTTCCGTTCCGAGGGCCAGACTATTTTCGGGTTCGAGCCAACCCTACCTTACCGAAAGTTCACCTAAACCTTGAGTGTAATATACTGAAATGACAGTCTCAATCCATGTATCCCAACGCAACTTACGGTGCGTCGATCGTAGGTCCGTAGCCCAAGATAAGGGCATTTGAACAAAAACTGCCCGAGAATAGGGGGTTCGTGCCCGGACTGACCCGGCCCGAGACCCCTTGGGTCGGCCCAAACCGAGACGACCCATTCCGGGTCCGGGTCCAACCCAATAGAGAGTGGCCCGACCCAGCCTGGTGCGCTAACGCGACCGCATGGCCAGCTGGGCGTGTTGAGTTGAGCGGACAGGGGAGAGCGCGCTGCCCCCCGATTTGATGAGTTGCGGCCCCCACGTGGGGGTCCGCTCCTTCGGCCAGCGTACATGGCCCGGTACCGCATCCCCCCTCGGTCCCGCGTGGCCGCGGGACCACTACCTTCCGCCGCGACTTCAATCGTGGCGGACCGTTCGGGCGGCGTGCCAGCAGGCTCTTTTGTGGACCACCGGAGTTGCTCCGGTGGTCCGTTTTCAATTCTGTCTACGCTGGTGGACCTCCCGGGATTAGTAGATTAATGAAAAGAATTCAAAACTCCTTTGTAGCCCACCTCATCATCTTCCGACGATCCGCACTTCGAAAACAAACCGCGGAGGGTTCGGGCTTTGTTCGTTAGCTCGTGCCCTCCGTGTTAGAGGTTAAAAAAACAATATCAAACTCAACCAATCCCGAATATTCACCCCGCAACCACCCCTCATGAACGACCGATCCCCGGATCAACCGGAAGATATTGATCCGTGCTCGTCATACTTTTCTCGAATGATAAATGGAAAAAAACAAATATAATCCCCCTACCTCAAGCATTGTCATCGATCGAGGTTTGTCGCGGAAAGGGACGTCGCGGAAGGAGACTCCGTAAGCGTCACAAAAGGAGGATCATCGGCGTCACGTCGTCGATCTCCAAGGATGGCGTCTCTCACCAGCTGTGAGGAGGGAGGAAGACATTATGACGAACATCCCTTTTCGGTGACAAAGTTCTTCATCGAAGGGTTGTTTTTCTTCGCGTTCTTTGACAAGGAAGAAGATTTTCTTCAAGAGTTAGAGAAAATCCTCTCGTATAACAAAACCACCCTAATATAATAAGTGTTGCTTTATTTTATTACTCAAGACAAATGTTTTTGAAATTCAAAATTGAATCATTCAATTAATTTAATTAATTGAAGTGTTATAACTGCCCAATTTAGGAGGTATTTAGTACTTAGTTAAATGCAAGAGTTGACTTTCATTTAATGGGGGTGCAGGTGCGTTACTTAATTGAAAGAGGGGGTTTGAGGAAGTTGAAAAGGTGGGGCTCATGTGGGCCCCACCCCATAAATTTCTTACCTAGTGGAGTAGGATATAGTGGGTCCCACTCCAACCACTTAACTTAGTTTAAACTACTTTAAATATAATAAAATTGGTTGCACTATTTTATTTTATTCCTTTACTTAACCCAAGATTTTTAATAACCTCACCCGAGCAAACGCAACTCCGAAAAAAGTGTTTCTAAGAAATTACTGGTGTTACGGTTTCATCGGTGCCCTCAGATTTTGATTCCGAGCACCGATTCAAAAGTTAGAAAATCCCGCTCGTTCATTCACTGAATGTACCTGAGCTAAACTTCGGGAATTGATTCCGGGAACACCGGGCCTCGGAATCAGGTTCCTTCAGAAACTGAGTTCTTGTAAAATTACAAAGAAATTAAGAAAAAACATTTCCTTGAAATTTTCGTCTCTTTACATTACTCCTACCGGAGGGCTTTATGTCCTCGTAAAGCTTTAATACGAACTAGGGATACAAAAGTGGTTCCGAGAATGCATGTGAGCATTCCGCTCCCATGTGCTCACCTAGAGGTTCCCATGAAGCCTTCCAAAGCGTACAAGAGGAATCAACCTTCCTCATAGGACCTTCTCCTGTCGATCCTCAACCTTTACTGGAACCCTGCAAAAGTCACCCCATCACCAACGTCCAGCTCCTCAAGGTCGATGATATGCGAAGGGTCATGCTCGTATATCCACAATTGAGATACATGGAAGTCATCGTGCACTTGGTGCAACTGAGGTGGATGGGTCAAGAGGTAAACCACATCACCTACCCTGCTGAGGACCTAGAAAGGTCCGTTGAACCTCAGAGATAACTTGTCGCCTCGGCCACATCTCCGTAAACCTCATCGAGGTGAGACCCGTATAAGGACTTGATCGTCATCCTCGAACTCTAGAGGTCTCGAATTCCTGTTTAGAACTAAAACTAAAAACTCCTGCTACCATGAGGGTAAGGTTGACTGACTCAAGATTGATCGGCCGCACCCTGCTATGCATGAGTTAATCCTGTGTTGCTTGGGGTTTCCTTTTCGCCAACCAAGGAAAACCCATCCCACCGTCGTAGTTAAACCACAACCTTTTTTCCTAATACCTTCAATTTGTGAATGAACTGTGATTGTCCAGTCCATACTCAAACCAACGTCACAAGACCTTGATTCTGCCACCAAGAGATTCCAACTGAAACTCTCGACTCGAGGGTCTGACCACACTGTCGGCATAAGTGTGATTATCGAGTCTTCTCCCAAGGTATCTC
Source organism: Viscum album (assembly GCA_963277665.1). Classification (NCBI taxonomy): domain Eukaryota; kingdom Viridiplantae; phylum Streptophyta; class Magnoliopsida; order Santalales; family Viscaceae; genus Viscum; species Viscum album. The sequence goes on from OY728161.1 coordinate 1,883,731,780, forward strand.
CAGACGTTAGGGTCAAGTCTATGGCTTACTGGAAACTCTAGGTCTAGGAAAAGATTGTGAAAGGAAGGAATGATTCATATCGACATATGTTACTACAGTAGCTAGTAGTGGAAACAGACTGTCCCTTGAGTCATTTTTAGAGTCATTGGGTCACACTCCTTGACTGCATGCAATTGTACTCATCCCCTTCCCTCCATCTCCCTGAGCCTGGCGGGGAAAACTAAGGCGGGTGGTTGTAGCATGTTAAAAAAAAATACACCACCTCATGCTTCTCTCCTAGATCTGCCTCCACATCTGCTGCTTTGCAGACTAATCTCTCCTTAAAGCTTCCTCTTCTTGAAACATTTAACTCGCCCGGGTCTCTAAGACTGGTGCCAGTTTCTTGTTTATTACTACACTGTGCAATCTTCATATACTCCTAGGTGATATGTACCTCCTTTGCCTACGATCTGTAAGAGCTGCTAAGATTTCTCCTTTGCTGAAAAGAGAAACTGGGTCTCATCCCCTGGATGAACCATGCCCATTTCCTAATACATTTAATCCTAGATGAATGATGCATTCATGCCATGGATGATGTCGTAAGGCCTCGACGTTAATACCAAGTGATCCAACTGTCACTCTCGCCTCCAAGGGTCTAGTCACACAGTCGGCATCAGTGTGAGGTCACTGGGTCTCCTCTAGTAGAAATCTCAAAAGTGAGGGTCAAGTCAACAGTTTTAACCATGCCCTCTCAGTATCAACCGAACAAAAGGACAAGAAAGAAAACAACACAAAGATAAGTGTCTTTTTATTACTGTATCTCATAGTACAAAAACATGAATACAATAGCAACATGGAACTAGAAGTACAATGGATGTATCAACTAGTTCCGCTCCTGTCCACCTACTTCCGGAGCTCTACCTTCTTGTCCATGACTCGGCTGTTACTCAAGCACTCACCACTACTTCTGTCTTGGAGGCTCCTCCAAAGCCTGTGGATCAACTGTGTGGGGGGTCAGACAGTCTTGTACAAGGTGACCCTTCCTGCTGCATTCATAAGACATCTTGCTCCTTGTACGGCTGGCTCTGGTCCTATTGGGCCTTTGCATCATCTGTCTACTGCCTATAGATGACTCAGATACTAATGGAAAATCCTGCAGAAAATGCAGTAGCTTCTGTACACGCTCGGGGTGCAGAGCTACTGGTACAAACTCCACCCTGAAAAAGGTCTCGAAGTCTCCCCATGTGAAGTTCATCGCATTGCAAAACTAGAACAAGTGGCTCCACCACCTGCCTGCTTCTGCCGGAAGGAGGCTGGCAGCAAAGATCGTGATGAAGTCTATTGGCGTCCCCACTAGCATGAAGACTCTCACCACAGCCTCCATACAATCCATAGCCGCCTGCGGGTCCATCTCTCCCTAGAACCTGGGTGGCCTCTGGCGCTGGAACACATGAAGCACACTCAAGAAGCGTGCATCGCGTACTGCTGGGGCTGGTGGCATTGGTGGCCCAACGTATGGTAGTATCGTTGGTGCCTCTACTGTAAGAGGGACCTGTACTGAAGCCTCATCGCTCGGCAGGCTGTCAATACACACATCCCTCTGGGCTCTAGCTGGTCGCCTGTGGAAAGGAATCCTGAAAGAAACAACGTGACACAGTCAAAAGATTTTACCTGGTGAACTGACCTGGTTTGAGCTAACTTTAAAAACTTATGGAAACACACACGCAATCAGTGTTTTCGTGCACAATATTGGAAATCAGTTGTCAGGGTCTTGGTGTATGGATACGTCGGCCGCCCGCACCAACACTGGACTCCCTAAACTAAAAACCACACTCGCTACTCTTAACACTATCACTTCACAGAAAGGAAATATCAGAGTTATAAGTTTTGTGGTAGAACCGACTCCTCTGATACCAATTTTTCACAACCCGTCCTCGGGGCCCGTGCCGTGACAACCCCAAGCCCTCCTTCCATAGGCCAGGTGCTGGCGACTAGCACCAAAGGCATAAATCCCGATAACTGTGAAGGCATTTCCTTATAAAAGTAAACAAAACACTATAGAGTACAAGCGGAAGTAATACACTATGTACAAAATAAAGTGCTGAAAAGTAAGTGGGCAAGAATATAAACCCAACCGAAAGTACAGCTACAACTGAATGAATGTACAATAGAAAAGTCAACAGCTAGAAGAAAAGAAACAGCTCCTAGGTCATCCACCTCGGATCCTGCCTGAAGGGTAGGTATAGATAGCGCAGCTCCTGGATCGTCCACCACGGATCCTACCTGAAGGGTAGGTACAGATAGCCTCCACAATGGTCTCACCTATCAACCTCCTCCGAGTGTCATCTCGTCGGGAAGTCCACCTCGGAATACTGACTCATCATGAGGTCCACCTTCGGGTACTGTCCAGTCCTCGAACACTCGGCCTCCATCAGCACTGCCCGTCGTCTGCAAACAACACAACGAGGTGCCTGCATAGCCTGTGCAGGGGTGAGTATAACGATACTCAGTTTGGACCCCGAGACCCTCAAGGTCTCACTAAATTCTACAAGGATAACCACAAAGAAGATCTCAATAGATTACCTCTACTTAGTTATATGCCCATACAAATACCTAAGTTATCAAGTAACCCATCTCAATCATGAGGAAACACTATGATTATGAAATCAATGGTTAACCACTACCCAGGTATATGCCCATACATATACCTAAGTTATCATGTTACCCATCTCAATCATGAGGTAAATACAAGGTCATAGACTCAGCTCAAACCAGGATTTTTATTATCAAAACCGTAACTGCTGAAGAGCCCCATCTCTGGAGTGTACAATGATCCTGTCATGACTCCGAGGTACTGCTCACTAACCTAAGACTGCTGAGGTACTCCTCTTATCAAGTATCGCGGGTCAGCCACCCAAACACAGCAGTGCTTCCCGCCGGGGTCTGCCACCCAACCACAGAAGTGCATCCCCCATAATAGCCTGTAGAGGTACTCTCCGGACGAGTACCGCAGGTCTACACCTAAACTCAGTATTGCTCCATCCACCATGGGTCTGCACCCAAACTAATTAGTGCTTCGTCCTCTGGGCTAGTCGACTCACTCCAAGTCGATTCGGTCAAGCAGTCGTCAGGTCTCAGCCTGCTACACGGTCTCCGTACTCCGTACGCTCGTCTCTGGGAGGGTCCGCTCCACGATCTACCGGTCGATACAACAAGTATCACAAAGTCCAATGAAGAAGTATCTCAAAGGACCGCCTCTTCATAGGGGTCTCAACGCAATAGACGGCGCGTCAATCGGACGCCCGGTCTGTGAGTTATTAGCCTTTTCGTCCAAGGGGCCCGGTTGGTTTCGTGTGCGAACCAACTCGGTCGTATCTCAAATGTACCCCGAACACTCATAGGGTATACTCATAGGGACTGTTTCTCATCGAGATCACCAATGCCACTGACGGTTCATCAAATGGACGTCTGGTTTGAAAGTTATCAACTTTTCCGTTGTAGGGGCCTGGTTAGATTACGAGTACAATCCAACCCGAACACTATCCAAATGCATCCAAATCTCAAGAGAAGTATTCCAAAAGTTTCGTCTCATCAATATAAATCCAACAAAGTCATCATCACATCAATCGGACGTCCGGGGCTCAAGTTATAAGCGTTTCCGCTCCGAGGGCCCGGTTGGTTTCGGGTTCGAACTAACCCGGCCATACCCAAAGTTCTCCAAAACCTTGAGTGTATTATACCGAAATGACCTTCTTGATCCAAAGATCCCAACCTAACTGATGGTGTGTCGATCGGAGGTCCGTAGCTCATGATATGGGCGTTTGAACAAAAACTGCCCGAGAATAGGGGGTTCGGGCCTGAGCCGACCCGGCCCGAGACCGCCTGGGTCGGCCCGAACCGAGTCGACCCATAATGAGTCTGGGTCCGTCCCAATAGGGTGCAGCCGGACCCGGCCTGGGCGGCCCCGCCTAGCGTGCTAGCGCGGCCGCATAGCCAGCTCGGCTAGCCGAGCTGAGCAGACAGTGGGGAGCGTGCTGCCCCCCCCCCCCCGATTTGATGAGCCGCCACCCCAACGTGGGGGGCCGCTCCTTCGGCCAGCGAACATGGCCCGGTGCTGCGTCCCCCCTTTGCCCCGCAGGGCTGCGGGACTGATGCCTGTCACTGCGGCTTCAGCCACGACAGACCTTCCTGGCGGCGCGTCGGGCGCCGCTGTCTCCGGCCGCCGGCGTGGCGCTTCGACAGGCTCTTCCGCAGACAACCGGAGTTGCTTCGGTGGTCCGTTTTCAATTCTGTTTGTGCTGGTGGTCCTCCCGGGAGCCGTATATTAATCCGAAGAATTAAAAACGCCTTTGAATCCCACCTCATCATCATCCAACGATCCGCACATTGAGAGAAAACTGCGGAGGGTCCAGGCTTTGTTCGTTAGCATATTCCCTCTGCGTTAGAGGTTTAAAAAAACCAATATCAAACTCAACCAATCCCGAATATTCACCCCACAACCACCCCGCATGAACGAGTGATCCGCGGATCAACTGGCAGAGATTGATCTGCGCTCGTCGTCCTTTTCTCGAATGATACAGGAAAAAAAACAAATATAATCTCCCTACCTCAAGCGTTGTCGTCGAGCGAGGTTTGTCGCAGAAAGGGACGTCGTGGAAGGAGACTCTGTAAGCATCGTGGAAGGAGGATCTTCGGCGTCGCGTCGTCAATCTATGAGGATGGCGTCTCTCACCGGCTGCGAGGAGGGAGGAAGATGGTACGACGAACTCCCCTTCGCGGTGACGGAGTTCTTCGTCGAAGGCTCAGTGTTCTTCGCATTCTTCGACGAGGAAGAAGATGTTCTTCAAGAGTTAGAGCAAATCCTCTCCCAAAATCCTCTCGCACAACAAAACCACCCTAATAAAATAAGCATTGATTTATTTTATTACTTAAGCCAAAGGTTTTTGAAATTCAAAATCGAATCATTCAATTAATTGAATTAATTGAAGAGTTATAACCACCCAATTAAAGAGGCATTTAATACTTAGTTAAACGCAATAGTTGACTTTCTTTTAATGGGGGTGCGGGTGCGTTACATAATTTAAAGAGGGGGTTTGAGAAAGTTGAAATGGTGGGGCTCTTGTGGGCCCCACCCCACAAATATACTACTTAGTGGTGTAGGATATAGTGGGTCCCACTCCAACCACTTAGCTTAGGATAAACTACTTTAAATAAAATAAAATTGGTTACACCATTTTGTTTTATTCTTTTACTTAACCCATGATTTTTAATAACCTCACCCGAGTAAACGCAACTCCGGAAAAGGTCTTCCTAAGAAATTACCGGCATTATGGTTTCATCGGTGCCCTCAGATTTCGATTCCAAGCACCGGTTCAAATGTAAGAAAAACCCGCTCGTTCGTTCACTGAACGCACCCGAGCTAAACTTCGGGAATTGATTCCGGGCACACCGGGCCTCGGAATCAGGTGCCGTCAGAAACTACGTTCTGGTAAAATTTCATAGAAATTAATAAAAAAAACTCCTTTGAAATTTCTGGTTCTTTACATATGATAATATTTACCTCTTTATTACCTTCCATGTCTCTATATTAAAAAAGGTGTGAGACATTATGGGGTACACATTTTATTTATTTTGATCTTGATAATTGATATACATAAATATTTTAGAAAATTTTTCAGACAGATCTTATTAATGAGATTCATTTTAGAAGGGATTACCATCCTCAGACTAATTGAAATACTGAAATGAATATTAATACATTTTAAGAAATTTTTATGTCATTATTTTTTGACATTAAAGGTTTGTGGGTTTGTTATTTTCATTTTATTGAGTTTTCCAAGAATATTTGTTTCCGTTTTATAATTTAAATAGAACCATATAATGAATTATATGTTAAGATATTCCATTATCTAAAATATTTGGATGATGTTGGTTAAAATAAATATGTAGTCTCAGAACATTTTAAAGAGACAATAACAAAATTAAATACTATTACGGATCATATTAAATCATCTTAATGAATGAAATATAATTACACAAACAATCATTGTAATGATTTGGAATTTTAAGTGGGTGATCACATTTTATTGAATTTTAATCCATGGAAGGCATTCATAATGTTATATAATAATGGAAAACAAATCCTCAGTTAAATTGGACCAAGTGAAATTTTTGAATGGATTTGATATATAGTTTACTAGTTATGAATGACTCGAAGACATTATAATGTACATAATGTCTTATATTTATAATTTATAGGAAAATTAATCCAAGACATAATTAATGTTCTTCCCTTTAATGAATTATTATTTAAACCCAATCTACCATTGTATGAATAACCATAATAATTATTTATACTAGAGAAGAAGTAATGAGGATTCAGATTACTCATTTGTAAATGGTATATGAGAGAAATATCAAAATGGATGCAACAAGATGGGAACCAAAGGATATGATGATGAAACTTTACCCTCATTCTCTCAAAAGGTAATATTCAAAAAATATCATTAATGAAATTTTGTTAAGAGGTATGAATATAACACTTCGACACATTATGATATATTTCCTCTTAGGTAAATTCAATATATTCAAGATCTTGTGATACATGTAAAACCATGTATAAAATATAGTACATAGGAATTATATTTTAATAAAAATACAATACAATGAACATTTTTATTTTTTATGGAACAAAAATTCAAATCTTGTGATATGAATATCAATTTTTAACATAAATGACCTGAATAAAAATAGAATTAAATTTTGAAATTCACCCTTAAAAAATAAAATTATACGATTAATAAAAAAAATATTTTATACCAATTCATATTATATTTTATAACATTATATTATAATTTTTGTAACTAAAATTTATCAACATTAATTTTGAATCGAATAAAACTCGTAATATTTAGAGGTCAAATAAATATTTTTTTGAAAACTGATTATTTTTTGGAAAATTATTTTTGTTAAAAAAACTCATGATGTTAATCCATTTTATATAATTTTGACAAATGGCTATCATGGGGTGTTGTAAAAACAAATAAAACCTAAGTTAAATGTATTATAGTGGGTTACCTAGGTTGTCTCCAGAGAGGAGTGTTCAATAACAGTGTTTGTCACTTAAAATAAGATAAATAAGTGATGTTGTTTTTGAAATTTTTTGATTTGGAAAATACAAGAAATAAATTAATGAAGTAAATTAATTATGTGAAAGTTTTAAAAAAAATTAAAAAATTATGTGATTAAAAACATTTATATGAAATGGTGATCAGGTAAGGGTCGGTTTTTAAATTGTAATTCCATCATAGTTCACTTTACCCAATTCAATTCTGTTAAATCATTAAGAGTGAGAATCCCCAATTGTTTCTTCTCAATCCCTTGGTAAAATAAAAATGTGAGAATAAAAATTACTAAAACATCAGATTGTTCTAATTTTCTTCTATTGTGTAATATAGTTGTATTGAAAACGCCCAATTATCTTTGGCAATTCCTTATCTGGTCTTCCTTATCCCAAGCAATCAAGAACATTCACTACTCCTCACACACGTACCGGTGATCACCGAGTACTAACCAACTAAATCATGGTCTATTTCATCTTTTATAAACCATAACCTAGTGGATGGAGATATTTATCATTGACCAAATATAAATAAACAACATAATCTAAAATCAGATAAAATCATACATGATATCAAAAAATGTTATAAGAAATTGAATCTGATTCACAAAAGAGAAAAGAGGATATCAAAACATTATATGAAAGAACTCAATAACTAAAAAAGTGTAAACCTACCCTTACCAAATCACTCAAAAGATATACCCCACCATGTTAAGGGTAACTGAGTTGAAGGGGGAAGAAGAAGTCATTACAAATCTAAGAAGAACAAAAGAATGTAAAGCAAGAACAGAAAGTTTGATCCTCCAGAATCTGTCCTCCAGATATTTTCCTCTATTCTTCCCCCCAGCCGACAGAAAATCACTAAGGTATCTTCTTGAATAATGTTATAAATTATGTTTTCTATCGATCATAAAAATGTTAGTGTCATTGGACTGTAGTAAAGATTGATATGGCTGAATCAATGACTATTACTTTTCCTGGTCACCCAAAACTATTTCTCCGACTCAACTTGGACGCACCAAAAATATTCCTTGATGATCTTCATATTTTACCAAATTTATTATGAATCGTCCTATAAATTCCCTCTGTTTTTCCCTGATGGAGGAACCTCATTCTAAGGTTGGATAAATGTGATATTGTTGATTTAATGTGGTGGGTCCACTCTAACAACCAGACTTAGTTCTCTAATTTATTGATTTTTCTGTACCATTGGGATTCGAATAGGGTCTTGGTCCAGAAGACATATTTGAATCCCACAATCAAATGAATCAAAAAAATGATTCACTTAAATTGGACCAACATTTAAAACGTTATTCCCAAAAAACAAGAACTATATAAAACTGTCAATGTTACAGCATTTCCCAATTTTTCACATTTAAGCCCAAATACACCAAAAACACATAAATGATGATAATAAACTCAAATTGATTAATTATGAGGGACTAAATCATTGAAAACATAATAATAATATTTAAAATATTGACTCTATAAATTTATCCCACACTTATCACTTGGACTCCTCGACAAGCCCGAATGAAAATAAAATCAAAATAAAATCAAAACACATATCCATGAGATCCACCAATTTTTAAAACAAGAAAAAAAATATATCATGCCTCCTCAAACTATATTATTTCATTTTCTTAATTTAATATCATTCTATAAATTTACTCTTCATTTCCCCTCCCATGAACACAAAAAACTTAACTAACTTTCATTATATATCATCGCACAAATTTCATTTTTTTAGCAATGTATTTCTCATCCAAACTCATACATGGGTCACCATTGGCATGATAAATTTATAAATATTTTCTAGATGTGAATCAAAGAAATATTTTTATCATGGGGACTTGTCAAGGATTTTCTCTGGATTTAGGATTGTAGGATTTAGATGTGAAAATTCTGAGGCTGAATGAAGAGTTATTGGCTCTTTTTGAAGACATATTGCATTACTCTAATTTTCACACAAGTATGGTCTCCTATTCACTCCCCTTAACAGAAAATAAGATCCTTCTTCATAGAATATCATGTAATGTTTACACAGTTCATCATTTCAGAAAAAAAACATTTCAATATTTTCAAATATAATATTTCATGAAAGCTCTAGAAAAGGACCAACTTTCATTCTTCATTAGAAGCTCCAGAAAGGCACAGCTTCTCTCATCGTGAAAGCAACAGAAATGGCACAACTTTTAGCAGAATGATTTTTCTTCATAGAAATAACATATCTTCTACATTTTATTTTCCACCCAATGTTTTAGAAAATGAGCTAGCACAACACAATACATCTTCCCCCACACTTAAGATCTACTAGATCATGCAATTTCACATCAAGAGCAGGTTGGATAGAAAAAAATGACTTCTAATGTGGATAACATAATAGGATTTTGATGGATTCTATGGGCTAAAAGGATTAAATTTACAAGGTAAGATAGAATTAAAGGGATTATCTTGAAAAGTGGGCTTTCAAACTGAAGAAATGCCTCAATAATTTAAAACACAAGTACCCCAAACCCTCAGGTTTTGAAATGAATAAATCAAATTCTTGTTAAAAAAAGCATGGTTTGGTTCTCTACAGAAGTGAGGTGAATGTAAATAAAATTAAAATAATAGGTTCAGAAACCTCATGAGAATGTGATTTCAAATATAAATTCAGTGTTATGTGACATGGGAATCAGAAAACAGAGTTTTTTTCATGAAATTCTCAAAGATTTAAACATGAAACAATGTCATTTTCAGCATTCATATAAGCTCAGTTTCATGGAACAAATAATTTCTCCCATGTACATGGGATTCAAAAATGTCCTAGATAATCATTTCGACACAAAAGTTTCAGAAACACACAAAAATTAAAAAATAAACACACAACATTTGAAACACACACATGTTTTTAAATCAAATAAGAAAACAAACAACACATAAAATTCCTAAACAACAAAGCTTCCCTCCCCCACACTTAAATGATGCAGTGTCCTAAATGCATTCAAATAGATTAAAAAAAATAATATTTGAAATTGAATCACTACAATCAAGAAAATATAAAGGAGAGGTATGACCTGATAGATTTTATTGATAAACCGATTGGAGGAGTGTGATCTCCCATATTGGATCAGATGGAATGGTCCCAAGGAATTTCTTCAACATATTCCCATTAACAGTGAATGGATCCTTCACTCCATCCTTCACAATCTGCAAAGCACCAAAAGGATATACATGAGTAACTATAAATGGAACTCCCCACCCGGAACGAAGATTACCTGTCATCAATTTGAGTCTTGAATTGAATAAAAACACATTGTCTCCATGATGAATGTCTTTTAGTGGGATCAGTTTGTCATGAGCCACTCTTGTTCTCTCTTTGTAAACTTGGGAATTTTCAAATTCTTCCCTTCAAATTTCTTCCAGATCCTGTAACTACAATCTTCTCTCCATCCCAGCACTTTCAAGATCAAGATTCTTCTTCCTCACAGCCTAGTATTCCTTGTTATCCAATTCCATAGGTACGTGACAACTTATCCCTTAAATAAACCTATAGAGAATCAATCCAATTGGGGTTTTGTAGTCTGTCCTGTAAGACCATAATGTTTCTTCCATCCTTTGGATCCAATCATTCCTATTTGGATTAACAGTCTTTTCCAAAATTCCTTTTATTTCCCTATTAGACACTTCAGATTTCCCATTAGTATGTGGATGATAGGGTGTTGATGTTTTATGATTCACCCCATACTTTTTCAGCAAAGCATCCATTCTCCAATTGTAATAGTGAGTCCCTTGATCACTAATTATTTCGCTTGGAACTACAAACCTACAAAATATGTTAGCCCTGACAAAATTGCAAACATCAATAGCATCATCAATCCAGGTGGCTTTTACTTCCACCCATTTGGAAACATATTAAAAAAAGAATATAATAATTTCCAAATGACATTGGGAAATGTACCATAAAATCTATCCCAAAAACATAAAAATTTTCAAAAAAAATTAAGAGTCTTTTGGGGCATGTCTTGTCTCATTGAAATATTTATTGTAAAGTGATATTTTTCACACTGTTTTCATAATTCATGAGAATCTTTGAAAAGCATTGGCCAATAATATGCAGATTCTAAAACCTTCCATGATGTCCATCGAAGTAAAAAGTGGCCTCCACAATCTAATGTGTGACAAAACTTAATGACTGATTCAATTTCATTTTTAGGAAAACATCTTCTGATAATTTGGTCATTGAAAATCTTCCAATGAAATGGATCATCCTATATGTAATATCTAGATTCATCTTTCAATTTGTGAATTTGATGAGAATTTAAATTCAATGGGACCAGAGATGTTACTAGATAATTTATCATGTCATCATACCAAAATACTTATCCTCTAATCAAGTAAAAATACTCTCCTAGAATGCGATCATTTTGTGGTTCAGTGTCTGGAATTTCAACTTAAGCGGTCTTGGGTAGTCTACTTAAGTGATCAACCACTTGGTTCTCATATCCATTCATATCTTTGATTTCTATGTTGAACTCCTATAGTAGTAGCATCCATACCACTAGCCTCGGTTTTTCTTCATCCTTCTACATCAAGTACCTAAGAGCTCCATGATCAGAAAACACAATGACTTTATTTCCATGAATATACAATATAAATCTTTTTAAAGCAAAAAAACTGCTTAAAACTATTTTTCAATTTTTGTGTTGTGGAATTTTGGCCGCATATAAGGTTTTCGAGGCATATGAAATGACTTCTGCCCTGCCTTTAACTCTCTGAGAATGTACTACTCCAACTTCTTGATTTGAAGCATCACAAAGTAGCTCGAATGGTTCTCCTTAATTGGGTGATTGGTTTACTAGTGGTGTAATCAATCTCATTTTTAACACATCAAAGGCTTCTATACATGAACCATTGTTATCGAAATCATCATCTTTCCATAGTAAAATAGATATTGGGAGAGAAATATTACTGAAATCATTGATAAACCTCTTACAGAATCCTGCGTGTCCTAAAAATGATCTAACATGCTTCACAAAAGTTGGGTAAGGAAAAGAATTTATCACTTCAATTTTGGATTTATCAACATAAATGAATCTCATAGAAATTACATGCCCAGGGAAAATTCCCGTCTCAACTATAAAATTACACTTTCAAAAATTCAAAATAAGGCTTTTTTCAATGTATGTTTTCAGAACTTTTTTTAGATTTTTCAAAAAATAGTTCAAATAATTTCCAAAAAATGTGAAGTCATCCAAGAAAACCTCCATGAAATCTTCAATGTGATTAGAAAATATACTTACCATACACCAATGAAATATTCCTGGGGCATTACACAATCAAAATGGCATATTTTTATATGTAAAAGTACCAAAAGGACAATTAAAGGTAGTCTTCTCTTGATCCTCGAGAGCAATGGGTACTTGAAAATAACCTGAAAATCCATCCAAAAAGCAATATGATTACTACCTTCCAACCTCTCTAGCATCTGGTCAATTAAATGGATAGGGAAATGTTATTTTCGTGTGACCAGATTCAACTTCATAAAATCTATGTGTACTCTCCATCTATTCTAAATTCTCACAAGATTAATTCATTCTTTTCATTCCCCACATTGGTTAGTCCATTTTTCATTGGGATTACATGGATGGGGCTAACAAATTTTGAATCTGATATGGTATAGATGATCCCAACTTCTAAATGTTTCTAAATATCTTTTTTCAGAACCTCCATCAGGGTGGGGTTCAGCCTCCTCTATGGTTATCTGATAGGTTTGGAATCTCTCTCAAGAAAAATTCTATGTGAGAAAATTTTTGGGTTTATTCCTGGGATATCAACTAAGTTCCACCCTATTTCTTGGAAATTCTCTCTCAAAATATCAATCAATTGTTTTTCATGAGTTTCAGATAGATTATTAGCAATTATTACTATTAATATCTCTCCCACAATAAGGTAAACATATTCTAAATCAGTGGAGAGTGGTTTTAATTCTAGATATGCAGAATTATCAAGGGATGAAAAAAATTGAGGTTCTCCGTTTCAAATGGTTTTAAATCCTATACACAAGAAACCATATCATATTCCTTATCATTTAACAAATTATCAATGAAATCATATTTTACCTCTTCATCTAATATGAAATCATAATCTCCAAGAGTTTGGGAATCCATATGTTCAGTGATATTTTTAATGGAAAAATTATCTCCTAATGATAAAAATTCATGAAACATACATGATTCATTAATTGATTCTATGACATCTTCATTAGAGAGTGATAAGTGTGAATGATCATCTGATGGGTTCCTCATGGATTCAAAAATATTGAAGTGGACAGTGTTGTCTCCAAAATCTTTGGTTAGTGTACTTTCATGTACATTGATGATGGTTCTGGACATCTTCAAGAATGGTCTCACCAAAATTATGGGTGACTGTAATGGGATCCTATCATCTTCTATATTCAACAAATAAAAGTCAATAGGGAATAAAAGATCTTTGACTTTTACCAAGACATCCTCCAGAACTCCTGATGGGAAAACTGTGGATCTATTTGCTAGCTAGACCACAACTCTTGTGGTCTTCATGTCTCCCATATGCAATGAATTATATACTGATTTGGGAAATACATTAATTGATGCACCTAAATCGCACAAATCATTTGATAAATTTAATGAATCAATAGTGCTTGGAATATAAAATATCACGGGATCATGACATTTGGTTGGAAATTATGGTGTGATAAGGGCTGAGACACTTTTTCCCAAACTAATCCTCTCATTCCATTGAAGTATCATTTTTTTGGGTGTAATGATCCTTCAAAAATTTATCATACAATTGAATTTTTTTGAGTGATTCAAGAAGAGGTATGTTTATTTCTACATATTAGAAGGTGTCTAGAATTTCTTTTTTCATTGTTTCTTCTTGAATCCTCTTTGATTTCATCATAATATATAAAAATGGTGGTGATATATCTTTCTTATCCCTTTGTTTTCTTTGAAATTGTCTATCTTGTTTCTTCTTCTTTGTCCTATACTTATCCGTATCCTCATTCTTATATTCTTCCCAATGCATTTTCATAGAATTTTCATCATTTCCAACTTCATTCTCTCCCATATCAGGTATTATTGTTTTAGGTTCAATGGTGGATGGTGGTGGGAGTTGTGTTCCACTTCTTATAGCTATAATACTAACATTCTATTTGGGTTTGGGATTGTTTGGGAAAGGATTTTACCTGGATTTCGGGGCAGAAATCCTTTGATACTTTCAAACTTGTTGGAAAAATATTTAATAGTGTATTTCAGTCCATCAAACTGAGTTTTCCATTGGTTTTGAATTGGGGTTTATGAAGTGGTCGATGTTTTCACATAGGGTCATTAGAGATTGGTTGGTTTTTGGTAAGAAGGTTGGATATAAGATTATTTCTGTTGAAATGGTTGTGTATTCTGGAATTGTTTCTAGAATGGTGGTCGGTTTTGAAACGGGTTTTGGTATGGGGTCTACCTTGATTATAGTGATTTCCAAACCAATATTGGACTTGGATAGGTTATCTAAATCCTTTATTTTTTGGAATTTTCCTAGATGAAATGTTTCTACACATGTTTCCATTCCCTGAATTTTAGAACATTGGTCAGTGAAATGATCAGGTGATGAGCATAAACCACATACCTTAGTTGGCGCTTGTAGGTTAATAATTTACATCAAGGCCATCTACCTTAGTAAACAAGTAATCTCATCAATCCTAGTTTCTAATAAGGGTTATAGATGAGAAGTTAATACCTAATTAACACCACTTGTTCCAATACCTCACGTTCCAAACTACCATGTGTTCTGGGAAATCTTCTCAATCAAGCCCTTGGCTTCTTCTTGCTACTTGTCAATCAGTGCACCTCCAAATGATGCATCAAGAAGGTTTCTATCATTGCTCAGTATTCCTTAATAGAATAAGACAAGAAAGTGATGTTCCTCAATGGATTGATAAGGACAGCTGGCACATAGCATCTTAGATTTCTCCCAGTACTCATAAAGGGTTTCTCTAGATGATTGTCTTATGTCATAGATTTCCTTCCGAATGGTTGTGCTTGTAGAGGTGGGGAATTATCTATTCATAAAACATCTTACCAGGTCATTTCATTCATGTAAATATCCTTGTTATAGGTCATACAACCATTCATTATAATATCCATCCAATGAAAATGGAAATGCCTTCCACATAACTTGTTCCTCAGTAACTCCACCGGGTCTAAAGGTTGAGAAAACATGTGTGAACTCTTTAATGTGTTTGTTTGGATTGTCACCTACCAAACCATGAAACTTTGGAAGGAAAGGAATCATATTTGGTTTCATTTTAAAATTATTTTGTAACACTTGGATGAAATGTGGATTGTTTTGATTAAGGAATTGTGGTGCACAGAGGTCTCTAAGAGTTAGGTTTTGATTTTTAGCAACGATGAACGGCTCAGAGTGAACACTAGAAGTTTCACTTGTTTCTGCAAGGGGAATTTCTTCAAATTCAGATTTCAAAATAATTTTTCTAAGTCTATTCAACAAGGTTATTTCAATTTTAGGGTCTATGGGTAAAGGTTCAGTTTTTGAGGTTCTAGTCATTAAATTTAGAATAGAAAAGATGATAAGAGAGAAAAGAAATGAAATGAAATGTTGGCACTACCTCCCTGTAAACGGTTCCATGTTTTGACACGTTGCTATGGTGGGGTGTGGAAAAAACAAATATAACCTATGTTAAAATTTATTATAGTGGGTTAACTAGGTTTTCTATAGAGAGGATTGCTCAACAATAGTGTTTGTCACTTAAAATAAGAGAAAAAAGTGATGTTGTTTTTGAAATTGTTTGTTTTGGAAAATACAAGAAAGAAACTAAATAAAGTAATGTAATTAATGGAATGTTTTAAAAAAATTGAAAACATGATGTGATTAAATTAGGGATATGAAATGGTGATCAGGTTAGGGTCTGTTTTCCAATTTTAATTCTTTCATAGATCACTTTAACCAATTCTATTCTGCTAAATCGTAAAGTGTGAGAATCGAAAATCATTTCTTCTCACTCCCATTGTTAAATAAAAATGTGAGAATAAAACTTACTAAAATCTCATATTGGTATACTATCCTTCTAATGTTTAATAGATTTATATAATATACCCCCAATTATCTTAAGAAATTCCCAATCGGGTCTAGTTTATCCCAAGCAATCATGAAAAATCACTACTCCTCACACACGTACTGAGGATCACTGAGTACTACACTACAAAATCTTGGTATATTCCATTGTTTATAAACCAGAACCTTGTGTATGGAGATATTTATCATTGAAAAAATATAAATAAACAATAGAATCTAAAATCAAATACAATCGTACATGATAATAAAAACTGTTATAAGAAATTGAAACTGATTAACATAAGAAAAAAGAGGATATTAAAACATTATGTGCAAGAACTAAAGAGTTAAAAAAGGGAAAACCTACCCTACCCAATCACTCAAAAGATCTACCACACCATTTTATGGGTAACAGAGTTGAAGAGGGAAAAAGAAGTCATTAAAAAGCTAAGAAGTAAAAAATAAATAAAAGAGAGAACAGAAATATTGACCTCCAGAATCTCTCCTCCATAATTTTTCCCCTGTTCTACCCACCCACTGGCCGAAACACACTAAGGTCCCTTCTTGTAGAATGTTGTAAATGATGTTTTATATCGACTCTGAAAATTTTAGTGTCATTGGATTAGTGTAAAGAAATATATGACCGAATCAATTACCATTACTTTTCCTGGCCTCAAAAACCTGTTTCACCCACTCCACTTGGACGCTCCAAAAAGATGCCCTGATGAGATTCATTTTTTATCAAATTTATTGTGTACTGTAATTTAAATTTCCTATATTGACACCAGCTGCAGGAACTGCATTATTAGGTGGGAAGAATGAGATATTGTTGATTTAATGTGGTGGGGTCCATTCTGCCAACCAGACTGAGTTCTCTACTTGATTGATTTTTCTGTACCATTGGGTTTCGAATTGGGTCTTGGTCCAAAAAAAAATTTGAATCCCACAATAATTTAAAGCCTAAATAATGATTCACATAAATTGGACACACATTTAAAATTTTATTCCTGAAAAATAGAAGCTATATAATACTGTCAATTTTATAGAATTTCCCACTTTTAACATTTAAGCCCAAAATACACCAAAAACACATAAATGATGAAAATAATCTCAAAGTGAATAATTGAGAAGGATTAAATCATTGAAAACATATTAATAATATTGAAAATATAAACACTATAAAATCCCCCACACTTATCACTTGGAATCCTCGACAAGTCAGAATCAAAATAAAATCAAAATAAGTTCCAAACACATATCCATGAGATCCACCAATTTGAATACAAGAAACAAAATATATGATGCCTCCTCAAACTCTATTATTCCATTTTCATAATTTAAGATCATTCTAAAAATATACTCCTTATTTCTGTTCCCATTCACACAAAACACTTACCTAACATTCATTATCTCTCATCACACAAATTTTAATTTTTTTTAGCAATTTATTTCTCATACAAACTCATACAAGGGTCACCATAGGAATGATAAGTTCCTACATCTCCTCCCGATGTGAATAAGAGACATATGTTTATAATTAGGAATTTTCAAGGTTGTTTTGTGGCTTTAGGATGGTAGGATTTAGATCTGAAAATTCTGAGAATGAATGAAGAGGTCTTGTCACTTTTTGAATAAAAATTGCATTACTCTAATTTTCACACAAGTATGGTCTCCTATTCACTCCCCTAAGTAGAAAATAAGCTCATTCTTCATGAAATATTAAGTAATGTTCACATTTTTCATCATTTTAGAAGAAAACATTTCAATATTCTCAAATATAGTATTTCTTGAAAGCTTTATAAAAGGCCCAACTTTCATTCTTCATTAGATGCTCTAGAAAGGAACGATTTCTCTCATCGTGAAAGCTCCAGAAAAGGCATAACATTCGGCAGAAAGATTTTTTTCCGTAGCAATAACGTCTCTTCAACATTTTATTTTCCACCCAATGTTCCAGAAAATGAGCTAGCACAAAACAAGATATTTCTCCCACACTTATGTTCAACTAGATCATGCAATTTCACTTCAAGAGCAGGTTGGATAGGAAAAATTGACTTCTAATGTGTCTAACCTAATATGATGTTCATGGATTCTATGAGCTAAAAGGATTAAATTTACAAGGTAAGACATAATGAAAGGGATTATCTTGAAAAGGGGGCTTTCAAACCAAAGAAATGCCTTAATCATTTAAAACACATGTACACAAAACCCTCATCTTTTGAAAGGAATAAATCAAATTCTTGTTAAAAAAAGCATGGTTTGGTTCTCTCAAGAAGTGTGGTGAATGTAAAGAATACAAAAATAATATGTTCATAAGCCTCATGGGATTGTGATTTAAAATATAAGGGCAGTGATATGTGGCATGAGACTCAAAAAATAGTGTATTTTTCATGAAATTCCCAAATAATTGAACTTGAAGCAATGTATTTTTCAGCATTTATAGAAGCTCAGTTTCCTGGAATAAATAATTTCTCCCATGGACATGGGTTCTAAAAATGTCAAAGATAATCATTTCAACAAAAAAGTTTCAAAAACACTCAAAAATTGAAAAAAACAGAGAAAATTTGAAACACACACATGTTTTTAAAACAAATTGGAAAACAAACAACAAATTAAAATCCTAAACTACAAAGGTTCCCTCCCACACACATAAATGATGTAGTGTACACAATGCATTCAAATAGATTTAAAAAAATAATATTTGAAATTGAATCACAGAAATCAAGAAAATATAAAGGATAGTTACGACCTAATGAGTTTATTTATAAACAGGTTGGAGGAGTGTGATTTCCACCATTGGCTCAAATGGCATGGACCAAAGGAATTTCTTCAACCTATTCCTATTAACAGTGAATTTCTCTTTTTTTCCATCCTTCAAAATCAGCACAACACCAAAAGTATATACATAAGTAACTATACATGGACATTCCCTCCTAGAATGAAGTTTACCCGGAATCAACTTGAGTCTCGAATTTAATAGCAACACTTTGTCTCTAGGATGAATGTATTTTGGTGGGATCTGTTTTTCATGAGCCACACTTGTTCTCTCTTTGTAAATATTGTAATTCTCAAATTCTTCCCTTCTAATTTCTTCCAGCTCTTGTAACTAAAATCTTCTCTCATTCCTAGCACTTTCATGATCCAGATTCATCTTCCTCACAGCCCAGTATGCCTTGTGTTCTAATTCCACAGGTAGGCAATAGCGTATCCCATAAATCAACCTATAGGGACTCATTCTAATTGGGGTTTTGTAGTATGTCCTGTAAGACTATAATGTGTCTTCCAACCGTTGGCTCTAATCCTTACTATTTGGATTAATAGTCTTTTCCAAAATTCCATTGATTTTTATATTATACAATTCATCTTTCCCTTTAGTCTATGGATGATAGGGAGTTGATTTTTTATGATTCACCCCATACTTTTTCAATAAAGCCTACATTATCCTATTGAAAAAGTGAGTCCCTTGATAACTAATGATGGATCTATGAACTCAAAACCAAAAAAATATGTTAGCCTTGAAAAAATCTCAAACAACTTTAGCATTGTCAGTCATTGTGGCTTTTTATTCCATCCATTTGGAAACATTATCAACAACAAGAAGAATATAAGAATTTCCAAATGAAATTGGGAAAGGTCCAAAAAAATATATCCCAAAAAATTAAAAAATATGGGGATTTTGTGGCATTTCAAGTCTCTTTAAATATTTCCCTTAAACTGACATTTTTCCCACAGTTTGCAAAATTCATGAGAATCATTGAAAAGTTTCAGCCAATAAAGTCCAAATTCTAAAACCTTCAATGCTATCCTTTGAGGCCAAAAGTGGCCTCCAAAAGATAATGTGTGACAAAACATAAATACTGATTCAATTTCAATTTTAGGCAATCATCTTCTGATCATTTGGTCATTGAAAATATTCCACAGAAATGGATCACCCCATATGTAATATCTAGATTCAGCTTTCAATTTGTGAATTTGGTGAGAATTTAAATGTGATGGGACCTGAGACGTCACCAGATAATTTAACATGTCAGAATACCATGGTACTTCTCTTTCAATCAAGTACAACTACTCTCTTAGAAGGCGATCATTTAGTGGTTCAGTGTCTGGAATTTCAACTTCAGCAGTGTTGGGTAGTTTACTTAAGTGATCATCCACTAGGTTCTTAGATCTGTTTTTATCATTGATTCATATGTTGAACTCATATAGTAGTAGCATCTGTCACACTAGCATTGGTTTTTCTTCATACTTCTTCATCAAGTACATAAGAGATGCCTGATCAAAAAACACAATTACTTTAGTTCCGAGAAGATACAATCTAAATCATTGTAAATCAAAAGAAACTGCTAAAAAAATCTTTTTATGTTGTTGTGTAGTTGAATTGGGCCGTATCTAAGGTTTTTGAGGCATATGCAATGAATTGTGGCCAACCCTCAATTCTTTGAGAATGTTCTACTCCAACTGCTTGGTTTGAAGCATCATAATGTATCTCAAATGGTTCATCCCAATTTGGTGGATGCATTACTAGTGGTGTAATAAATCTCATTTTTAACTCATCAATGGATTCTCTACATGAACCATTGAAATCGAAATTAGAATCTCTCAAAAGTAATCTAGAGAGAGGGAGATAAATCTTTCTAAAATCATTGATAAACCTCCTGCAGAATCCTTCATGTCCTAAAAATGAGATTACATGTTTCACATAAGTTGGGTAAGAAAAAGAATTTATCACTTCAATTTTGGATTTATCAACTTCAATACCATTCTATGAAATGACATGCCCACAGACAATTACTCTATCAATCATAAAATGACACTTTTCAAAATTCAAAACGAGGTTTTTTTTTCAATGCATGTTTTTAAACCTTTTTCCAGATTTTTCAAACAATGGTTAAAAGAATTTCCAAAAACTGGGAATTCGTACAAAAAAACCTCCAAGAAATATTCAATGAGATCAGAAAATATACATACCATACACCTATGGAATGTACCTAGGGCATTACATAGTTCAAATGGAATCCTTTTGTATGCAAAAGTACCCAAAGGAAAAGTAAAGGTAGTCTTTTCTTAATCCTCGGTAGCAATGGGTGTTTGAAAATAAACTGAAAATCCATCCCAAAAACAATAATTTCTTTTACCTTCAAACCTCTCTAGCATCTGACCAATGAAAGGGATAAGTAGATGATATTTTTGAGTGACCTGATTCAACTTCATAAAATCTATGTATACTCTCTAGCTATTCTGAATTCTCAGAGGGATTAATTCATTATTTTCATTCTTCACAATGGTTAGGCCAGTTTTCGTTGGGACTACTTGGATAGGGCTAACCCATTTTGAATATAAAATGGGATAGATGATCCAAGCTTCTAAAAGATTCTCAATATCTTTTCTCACAAACTCCATCATGGTGGGGTTCATCCTCTTTTGGGGTTGTCTTAAATGTTAGGAATCTCTTTCAAGAAAAATTATATGTGATCAAATTTTGGGGATTATTCTTGGGATATCACCTCAGATCCACCCTATTTCATGGACATTCTCTCTCAAAATCTCAATTAAATGATTTTTATTGAGTTTTAGATAGATTATTATCAATAATTACAGGTAATTTTCCTCCCTCTGTAAGTTAATCCTATTTTAAATCAGTAGGGAGCGATTTTAATTCTAGATAAGGATGATTCTCATGGGATGATACTAAATTTAGGTTCTCCACTTCCAATAGTTTGACATCCATCACACAAAAAATAATATTATCTTAAATATCATTTAACAAATTCTCAAAAAAATCAGATTTT
This sequence comes from Viscum album, assembly GCA_963277665.1. Taxonomy (NCBI): domain Eukaryota; kingdom Viridiplantae; phylum Streptophyta; class Magnoliopsida; order Santalales; family Viscaceae; genus Viscum; species Viscum album. The sequence goes on from OY728161.1 coordinate 1,883,753,755, forward strand.
ACCCCTTCTTCCAACATGAAATCAGAATCTCCAAGAGGTTAGGAATCCATATGTTCAGTGATATTTTTAATGAAAAAATTATCTCCTAATTATAATAATTCATGAAACATGCCTTGTTCTTAAATTGGTTATATTCGATCTTCATGGGAGAGTGAGAAGAGTGAATGATCATCTGATGGGTGCCTCAAGGATTCAAAAATATTTAGGAATACAGTGTTGTCTCCAAACTCCATGGTTATTGTCCCTTCAGGGACATTGATAATGGTTTTGGATGTCTTCAAGAATGGTCTCCTCAAAATGATGGGTGAGTGCGATGGGATCCTATTATCTTCGACATTCAACACATAAATGTTAGTAGGGAATAAAAGATCCTTGACTTTTACCAAGACATCCTCCAGAACTCCTACTGGGAAAACTGTGGTTCTATTTTCCAGCTAGGAAACCACTCTTGTGGGCTTCATGAATCCCATAAATAAAATATTATATACTAAGTGATGAAATACATTAATTTATACACCTAAATTGCACAAATTATTATATAAATTTAATAAACCAATGGTGCATGGAATATAAAACGTCCCTGGATCTTGACATTTGGTTGGAAATTGAGGTGTGATAATGGCTAAGAAACTTCTTCCGAAACTAATCCTATCATTACCATGAAGTCTCATTCTCTTGCTGAAAATATACTTCAAAAATTTAGCATACATTGGAATTCGTTTGACTACTTCAAGCATAGGTATGTTGTTTTCCACTTTCTATAAGGTTTCTAGAATTTCATTTTACAGTGTTTCTTCTTGAAACCTCTTTGATTTAATCATACTTGATGGAAATGGTGGTGGTATATCTTGATTCTCTCTTTTTTTTCCTTTGAAATAGTGTTTCTTTTTTCTTCTTCATTGGAATATCCTTATCCTCCTCCACTTTCTTATATTCTTCCCGTTGCATTTTCATAGAATTTTCGTCCTTTACAACTACATTCTCTCCCTGATCAGGTATTCCTGTTTCAAGTTCAATGGTTGACAGTGGTGGGGTTATTTTAAACTTCTTTTAGTTATAATACTAAAATTCTATTTTTGGGTTTGGGATTGTTTGGGGAGGGAGTTTACCTGGATTTTTGGTCAGAAAGTCCATGAGACTTTCGACCTTATTTGAAGAATCTTTAACAATGTCTTTTGGTCCTGCAAACACATATTTTTGTTGGTTTTGAATTGGAGGATATGCATTGGAGGATGGTTGGTCAAAGGATATTTTGAGATTCATTGGTTTTTGGTAAGAATTTTGGTTATAAGTTTGTTTATGTAGAAATGGTGGTGGATTCTAGAATTTATTCTGGAATGGTGGTTGGTTTAAAAACCTGTTTTTGTATGGGGGTCTAACATGATTCTGCTGATTTTCAAACCCATATTAGACTTGGTTAGGATCTATCCATCCTTGATTTTTTTGGAACTACAATGGATGAAAGGTTATTGCACATTTTTCCAATCCTTATATTTCAGAACATTGGTCTATGAAATGATCAGGTGATGAGAATAAACCACATAGCTTAGCTGATGCTTATTGGTCACTAACTTACTTCAAGGGCATCTATCTCACTAAACTAGTAAGCTCATCAATCCAAGTTTCTAATAAGCGTGACAGATGAGATTTGTGTACCTCATGAATACCTCTTGTTCCAATACCCCTTGTTCGAAAATGCTGCGAATTCTGTGAAATCTTCTCAATCAAGCCCTTGGCTTCTTCTGGAGACTTTTCAATCAGTGCACCTCCTGATGATGCATCAAGAAGGTTTCTGTCATTGTCGAGTATTCATTCAAAGAATAATACAATAATGTGATTTTCTTCAATGTCTTGGTGTCGGAAGCTGGCATATAGATTCTTATATTTCTCCCAGTACTCGTAAAGGGTTTCTCTTGATGATTGTCGTATGTCGTAGATTTCATTTCGAATGGATGTGCTTCTACAGGTGGGGAAGAATATATTCATAAAACATATCACCAAGTCATTATATTCACCTATATTCCTGGTTGTAGGTTTTAAAACCATTCCTTATAAACTCCATCCAATGAAAATGGAAATGCCTTCCACTTAACATGATCCTCAGAAACTCCACGGTGTCTGAAAGTTGAGCAAACAAGTGTAAACTCGTTAATGTGTTTGTTTGGATCTTCACCTGCCAAACCATGAAACATTGGAAGTAAAGGAATCATATTAGGTTTCATTTCAAAATAATTTTGTAACAATGGCATGACAAGTTGATTGTTTTGATTAAGGAATTGTGGTGCCTAGAGGTCTCTAAGAGTTAAGTTTTGACTTACATCCATGATGACCGGCTCAAAGTGAACACTAGAAATTTCACATCAGTCTGTAAGGGGTATTTTTCAAATTCAGATTGAAAATTAATGTTTCTAAGTATATTAAATAATGTTCTTTCAATTTCAGGATATATGGGTAAAGGTTCCGTTTGTGATGTTCTATTCATGCAATTTTGAAGAGAAAATATGATAAGAGAGAAATAAAAATAAAATAAATGTTGGCGCTACCTCCCGGGAAACTGCACCTTGTTTTGGCACGTTCCTATTGTGGGGTGAAGCAAAAAAAATATAACCTATGTTAAAATGAATTATACTGGGTTACATAGGTTGTCTTCAGAAAGGAGTGCTCAAAAATAGCATTTGTCACTTAAAATAAGAGAAAGAAGTGATGTTGATTCTAAAATTGTTTGATTTGGAAAATACTGGAATGATACTAGATAAAGTAAAGTAATTTTGTGAAAGTATTAAAACAAATTGACAAATGAAGTGATTAAAATCAGTGATATGAAATGGTGACTAGGTTAGGTTTGGTTTTCCAATTTTAATTCTATCATAGTTCACTTTACCCAATTCTTTTCTAGTAAATCATTAAGAGTGAGAATCTACAATCGTTTCTTTTCACTCCCTTGGTCAAATAAAAATGTTAAAATAAAACTTATAAAAACCTCAGATTTGTCTACTCCCTTTATAATGTTTAGTAGAGTGGTAGAGATTACACCCAATTATCTTAGGCAATTCTCTATCAGGTCTTGTTTATCCCAAGCAATCAAGAACATTCACTACTCCTCACACACGTACCGGTGATCACCAAGTACTACACCACCAAATCCTGGTCTATTCCATCGTTTATAAACAAGAACCTTTTGGAGGGAGATATTTATCATTGATCAAAAATAAATAAACAATAGAATCTAAAATCAGATACAATTTTACATGATAATAAAAACTGTTATAAGAAATTGAAACTGATTCGCAGAACATAAAAAAGGATATTAAAACATTACATGAAAGAACACAAGAATTAAAAAAATATCAACCTACCCTTACCCAATCACACAAAAGATCTACCCCACCATGGAAATGGTAAATGAGTTTAAGGAGTAATAATAATTCATTACAAAGCTAAGAAGAACAAAATAAATAAAAGCAATAACATATATTTTGATCCTCTAGAATCGGTCCTCAAGAAGATTTCCTCTGTTCTACCCACCAGATTGACAAAGAACTCTGAGGTCCCTTCTTATATAATGTTTTAAATGAATGTTTCTATCGACCCTAATAATTTTAGAGTCATTGGACAGGTGTAAAAAAGATATGGTTGAAATAATGACCATTACTTTTCCTGGCCTCCAAAAACTGTTTCACCCACTCCACTTCCACATGCCAAAATGATGCCTTGATGATCCTAATATTTTTTAAAATTTATTGGGAACCTTCATTTGAATTTCCTTTATCGACACCAGCTTGAAGAACCTTATTTTATGGTCAGAATATTGAGATATTGTTGATTTATTGGGGTAGGGTCCATTTGGCCCACAAGACTCAGTTGTCTAATTGATTGATTTTTCTGTACCATTGGGTTTCGAATAGGGTACTGGTCCAGTAGATATATTTGAAGCCAACGAGAATATGAAACCGAAAAAAAGGATTCACTTCAATTGGACCAATATTTTAAATGTTATGCTCGAAAAAAAGAAGCTATTTAAAACAGTCAATTTTACAGAATTTCCCCTTTTTCAAATTTATTCCCAAAATACACCAAAAACACAAAAATGATTCAAATACACTCAAATTGAATAATTGCGAGGTATTAAATCATTGAAACATATTAATAATATTGAAAATATTAACTCTATTAAATTTCAATAATATTCAGTAATGAATGATATACATCAAATTCATTGATTATGTCTTCAAAAATATGAATTCAAATCTATATAATGATTATTATTTTTTATATTGATAAAATAAGATCACTTTATTCTTAAGAATTGCATTTATTAGAATACAATTTAAAATAGATTATGTCAGTTTAACTTAAAATAAAAATTTCCACATATGTTAGTTAAATTTGATAAAATATATTTATTTTTTAAAATAATAATTAATATTATATAATTATTTTAACATAGCTTTTGGTAATTATAATTAGTTTAAATTTTAATAAATTATTTAACTCATTTAAGGTTAAAACAATGTTTTTCATGTTAGTTGTGATTTTTTAAAAAAAATTTACCTTAAAAATAAAAAAAATATATTTTAAAAATATCACATAGTATTTAGTATAATTGGTTCCAAATAATATGATAACTGAATTTATTTTAATAATGGATATTTTTACATAGATAATGAAACAATTTTATGCTACGAAAAATAAAATGGGAAAAATATGTAAATGTAATGGATAAAGGATAAACTTTTTAAAACATGTTCCTTTTTTATTTTGGGGGTGTGGATCAACTATACATCCACTAAAATCAATATTTTTTCAATTTTTTAGGAACACTTTTGATATTAACTTCCCATTTTTGAGTAGTCATAGGTACTTAAAAAAATCCACTCATTCTTAGTTATAAAGGTGAAATATCTCCCGTAACCTACTAAAACTCCTAAATTTCTTTCGAGAAAAAAATGAAATTTTATTACCATAAAATCATTAAAAAAATTCTATATGTTCATTTTTTTCCAAACTACCCGACCTAGGTTATAAAAGAGGATATCCAATAGAGGTTTCTCTAAAAGAATGTAAACATCTTAATGGAACTCTTCCATTTTAATTGGTCTTTTAAAACCATTAATTATGTATTAAGTCGTCCAATATAATGAACCAAGTTTCAAAAATATACTTATATGTTATTATTATGTTGAATTAATTACCAATATCCATATTCACTTCAATTAGATAGTAAATGAAATTGTCAATCATGTGTATAATGGACTGCCACCTCACAAATCGATGTAACTCATTTTCCATCAACATCACTCATGGTTTTATATAATTATGGATTAAATCATTATATTAATATTAATTATATAATTTTAATTCTTGAATTATAATAGTACACATGCATTCTTACTTAAAATTTCCATGAAAATACTATAAAATCTATTAGTTTTAAGGAGAACCGCCTCCATGGGAAGTAATGTTACTTTTTTTATTTACTCTTTACATGGAAGGTAAAAAAGACACATTTAATGAAAATTTATTATATTTATGAAATTATATTAATTCTATATAATAAATATATCACTAAATTCTTCACCCTTACACCCATTTTTAAATTATATCATCACTCATGTGTACGTATGGCTAACAATATCAATGAAGCGATGTATTCATTTACAATGTGTAATTTTAATTAATTTTTCTAAAGATGTTTCCAATAAAATAAATAAATTTTAAACATTAATATCATTTTGAATATGAATGAACTATATTATATATTCATGATATGGATCATTAATAAAAAATTCATTTGTAAAAGAAAGGAAATAACACCTTGATAAATAGAAATATATTTTTATTGTTAATACATAAAAGATAATAAGTTACAAAACGATAATATATCATATTTTTGATATTAATATTATTCAATTATAAATTATTAACATTTTATATAAAACTATAAAATCTATTAATTTGTTCTCAACAAAAATTATGTCTTAGGTGATGGATTTTTTTGTCATTTTTCATTAATTAAGGCATATTGTAATGTTATGCACCTAGATTATTTTATATAGTGAATATTTAGTATAGAAAAAAAAATTAATAAATATTAAATATATATATTTATATTAATTCATTTAATAAAATATTCATAAATTAATGAATTATTTATGTCTAGTAGCTTTTAAAATGTGGAAACAGAAATAACTTGTTAAATAAATATATATTCATGTCCCACATATTTATTCATAACTAGAACCATATTAGAGATATCATCCATATTCTAATGATCCCAACTAAATTAGAAAATATATGGTAGTAACATTATTACATTTTTCATAAGTTATAATGAATCACATTATGAATGAGATAATAGTTTAGTAGTCAATGAAAAATACCTACCAAAATGAAAATCAATGTATCATTGATAAAAAACTGAACAAAAAGGGTCTCCTTTGGAAATTCATTATTCCTCATAGTGTATCCCTACATGATAATGACAAAAAATATCCAAAAATAATTCGAAAAATGAAACACAAGAAATAGATGAGCCCAGATAGTCAGTAAGTTTATGTATGGAGTTGTAGATATAATGAATGAATAAGAATAATTAATATGATATGATATATATCTTAAAATCATTTAATTTAATTAAAAAATGATCATAATATGTAAAGAAAATAATTTATGAAAACATAATGAAATATAAATAATAATAAAATTTTAAAACTATCAATAGATATTCTAAAAAATACATCATTTCTATAAATAGAAATAACAGATCTCATAGTAAGGGAATACATAATTTTTATTATTTTAAACATATTTTAATGACTTGTCACTATAAATTTTAAATTAACGTATAAAACCCTGTTGAAGTTGGAAAAATAATTTGTCTCATGGGACCTGTCGATACATTGTGGGGCTATATATATTCACCCCCCACTAATCACATACTTATCCCAAAGAATCTGTCATAGTAACAGGCTGAAACATAATTAACACAATTTTTTTTATAATAATAATATTATCAATTTTAATACTTACCCTAATCAAATAAATTGAATTAAAAACTATCTAGAATAACGTAGTGAATGGTAATAAAATTGTATATCCTCAATCAAAATGGACAAAAACCATGCAATGAAACAATAATTATTATATCAATGAGTCATATTTTTAGTGGATTATATGAAAATTTAAAGGTTGATGTCATTGATGAATATATACATGATACAATTTTCATTAAAAATAAACTTGTGAAAAATAAAATTTTTACTTTGAAGATCACTTTTTAAAACCAAAATTTCACAAAATATTCAAAATATTTTATATTTTAAATAACCTTTTAAATTCTATAAAATATTCTCTAAATCGTTTAATTGTAATTATGGTTTAAAATTACCATCATACTATATATGTTAAAATAATGAATCCTTTCAAATTTTCAGTAAAAATAAAAAGAGGTTTTCTTGGAAGATTACAGGAATATTACTTTAAATAAATGGTGTAAAAACATCAATCATGGACTAAATTTTATTTCATTATTCATATGGATAATGTAAAATAAATTTTTTCAAATCTTTTTAGAAAACTATTTTTTGGATGAAGAATGATTTATCAATTGAAGAGAGAGAGATGAAGTCAAATTTTATTAAAAAAATGTTCTAAAAAATTTTATATTTCAAATAGTAGGAAAAATATAATATTAATTTAAAATATATTTAATAAAAATAGGGTATCAATAAATATTGTACTCCGGGTATCAATAACAAATTAATCTCCTAAAGGAGATGTAAACATAAAAAATCTGGTATAATGCTAAGATGGTGAAATTTTTTTTTCCAAATTTGCTAACCTCTAAATAATAAGTCCCTGAAAGAAAATATTTCAAATTAAAAATTAAAAAATTAATTGTAATATATTCATGATATAAAATATCGTAATATGTACTATATATTCCACACAAAGGAATAAGTAGTGAATATGGTGAATGTCTATGGAAAGTAAAAGTTATAAGAGAAACCCATACCTCAAGTTAATCATCGTTATAATGTTCCTAGACACATAATATAATGAATATTTTTTATTATAAATAAATTAAATTATTATACTCCTATATTTTATACCATATATGATTTTTCTATATACTTTTATCACAAAATTACTATCAATTCTTTGTTAAAAATCATATGTTGTGGGTAATAATTGTTTCATTTTTTATGTATGTGTTTATTCCAAAATTGTGGTCCTTTTAATTTAGAGATGATATAATAAAATATATAAAGGGATTTAATTATCATATAGATAATTAATCAATTTTTTATAGTAATCATATAATGTTTGAGAGTGATAATGGATTTAGCTATACATAAATATAGTAGGTTGTACGCATGGATGAATGTTGTTTCCATTTTATCAATGTATGGGAATAAATAAAAATAATTATTATTTCACCCTTCCAAAATAATTTTTATTTAATATTTATAATTTATGTAAATAAAATGAATACTTATTATCATCCATGTAAAAACTAAATGAATATCATTTCTTATCATCATGTGGAGGCGATAGTCCACCTGTACACATAGAAGACGTAATTATTTTCCAAAAAAATGGAAAAAAAATATATGTGTTAGATTATAATTAAATAATATTTTATATATAATTAATACCATATATATTGAATAAATTTGACATTACCACCTTTCGTGTAAGGTTTAAGCGAAATACAAATAATATCGCTTTACGAGGTGTTGGTCTGTCGTACACACATGCAACATTGTTATATTCCCCATGGAATGGAATGTAAGAAAGAAAGTGTTATACAATAAATAAATAAATAAAATAATAATTATAATATAAAATTATTTAATTCATCATTGTATCCCTCTTTGAATGACAATGATGCTAGATTAATTACATTGATTCCCAAGGTTATAGTCCACCATACCCCTGATTGATGTTATTGTTTCCCATTTGATAGAAATAAAGATATATACGGGTTATCAAATTTACATACTAACTTCGTAGTATGTATGATATGCCATTTTTATTATATTATAATCCATTAATATTGTTTGAAGGAGGTTGAAGAATAAATTAAAAAAATTTGCACATTTCATAATGTTACAAATTCATCGGAGAGTTTCTTTAGGATTATACCAAAGCCCTTATATGAGGTATTCATAATATAATAAATTCCCCTAGGTTATGGGTAGGAAATTATTTATTGTATTTTGGTATTTAAATTCATAAAAAATGGTTTTGTAAGTGTAGATAGGGGAGGATAGGGGTGGCCTTTTATAATTTGGGGATATTACACATAAGAAATTATTAAAAATATAAAGTGATACAGACATATATTTAATTAAACAATACTAAAAATGGATCATTATCAAAACAAATATACATTATATGTTCTATATATTCATATAAAATGGGTATAGGACATGTTCTATGTCATTTTTAACCAATCTCTCCTTATTTTAGGCCCTTAGTAGACTAATTTTTAACTTTACCACAACAATTAATTATTATTATTTCCAATAATAATTGTGATAAAAAAAATGATGTTGAACATATTATAGTAGAAAATTTAATATTATCCCAAATATGGAATCTAATTTTTCAAATTCAACTCATTAATGTGGAAAAGGTCAATCTAAAATTAAACTATATACAGGATGAAAGAGCATTTTTCTGAAGAGAAAATTCTCAATGGTATATAATGTTATATTATCCAAAATAAATATGAAATTGTCTAAAATTTTTAAAATTAGTTAAATAATTGTATAATTATACTAAACATAAATTAAAATTACTTTAATATATAATTTATTGTTTAAAATAATTTAAATGGAAATGATGTTTTCAATAAAAAGTTGTATTTGTCATTATTTATCCAAAAATATATATATAGAGAGAATAATCTAAAATTAGATTGAAAATATATTTTCCATTATGATTTTAAAAATTATTTGTTTTCTTCATATGAATGTTATAATTTTTTTTGAAAAAGATTTGATTTTCTATGGAATGCGCGACCAGACCACCTTTTATAAAAATACAGTTTTTAGAGGACATGTCATTTTGTTTGAAATGGTTCTTATATTATTTATAATCAATCAATATCCAATGAATTTATTTTATAAATTTATAACCAATATAATTTTAATAATTTAGATATTTTTATTCCAACTAGACAATATAATTGTTATGTTATAATTATCATGTTTAAATAATAATAGATTCATATATGATCATGTTTCGTTTAAACCTAGTGTTGTCTTCATTGAAAGAATGAAAATAGGTTTTCATATATTTGAAATGAAATATATTTTATTTTAAAAGTTTTTTACACATAATACCCTCTTCATAATGAGGGGGAAGGAGAAAAAGTAAAGGTGTGAGATTAGATGCTCATTAAGTGTAAATAAAGGAGATATTATTGACCATAGAAGAATAACATAAGAACAAAGTTATATGTAGAAGATCATATTATTTCTAAACTATACCCTAAATATAAAATATAATAATAATATTTCATGAAATAAATCTTTTCAGTTCATAACACATGAATCATAAGGGAACCAATAAACAAGTTCGATCATAGTACCACATTTGAATAAAAATGTGATTTTGGAATACATATAAGAATAAAACAACTAATTTCAAGGATATGAGAAAAGTAATAGATAACATGCTGGGCATGGGCTAACCATCATTCATACATAGTTTGGTCTTTTGATAACCTCCCATGTACCCTCGTTGATGCTTGTTATAACATCACTTGTTCTCATGGAGCTCATAAATCATTAATCATTACCCAATTCATTGGAGTGAGATATAGGTATTACCTATCACATAATTTACATGATATATAAATATTTCAAAAAGTATAAAACCTTCACCATATTAGAACCCATGGAAATGAAATAGGGTTTCATAATTAGTTTCTCATTAAATTCATAAACCATCTAGAGAAAGAGTAAATATGAAATATTTAGATCGTTTCCCCATTAAATATTGTTTAGCATCAAAATATTCCATCTTACATGGAAAATTATTTTTAAATATCACTCTTAATATTACATAGGGAATAAAAAAATCTATTTTTATACAAAAAATTAAATCAAATAGTGAAATTAAGAAGGAAATGATTTTCTTTAAAAAAAATTGAAAACATGTAAGTAATGATTAATATAGAAAGAGTATTAATAATAATTAGAAAAGATTTTAACACCATATAATTTAAAAAACATTCTTTCCTCAATTCTGTAAAAAGGATAAAAATTACCTCATTTGAAAAATTAAAAGATGATTCCATTCAAACCATCTTGTATAATGTTTAAAATGGATAAAAAAGAAAATTAATAATTATTTGTAGAAAGTTAAAAAAATATTTTTTATAAAACATGGATTTTAATGATATATATTTCCCATCCAGGATATAAAAACTAACAATGATAAATATTGATGAGATTGTGAAATAAAACCCTCAACACGAGTTATCCTTTCATCAAAAGCACTATAACATACTATATAGTAAATTATAATTTATTATAACTACATAAATGACTAATTTGAATAATTATAATATCCTATAAGATACCATTATAATATTTTACACCACCTTTTTTTTAAATTCATTGTGAAAATCCTTTTTGGGTGTACACAGTTTCATTTTTCACGTGAATTTCAATTATGTAGTTCCATTCCATGTAGATTTATCTGGGATACATCATCTATGGAATATTAATCAGGATATAAATATAATATATTTTAATTATATTCATATTTGGAGTAATATATAAATCATTAATTGTTATAAAATGAAATATATTGTACATAATGATATTAGGTTATACATATGCATGATAATTGGTTTTTTTTTATAAATAGATTGGATGAAAGAACGGTAAATATTAATTTTACATCATAAGATCATTATTATATCACATATAACATATATTTTAATCAACTTAAACCTCATTACCATCCATGTATTATATAAATGGAAAACAAAACACATCTATAAATAGAAGAGGTAGTCCACGCCCACATAAAATACATTATCTTTTCAGGAAGTATTTTTTTGTAAGATGGTAGAATGTATAATATCATTAAAATGTTATAATAATGTTGTAAATATCATATATATAAACATTAATTCCATAATAGTACCCATCTATAAAATATTGTGGTGGAAAATAAATTGTATCTCTATGTGATAATGGTAAGTCAAACATAAATAAGAGAAATAATTTCCCTTCACTTTGTATTAGAAATAGGGTATATATTGGTTTAACAATATTCATAATTAAATTTTTATTATATTTATTACACTAAATTTATAATTTTATGATAAATATAAAATATTTATGGAGGTAAAGAATAATTTAAAATAATGCAATCAGTTAAGCTGATTACCAGTTTATAGAAAGAACTCCATTATATCACTAGTTAAAGACCCCAGAGATTGACTTTATGTAACACCAAAACCTATAAAATGTGGATAATGTTATTGAGAAGATAATTTTTTTAGGTCTTTTGTGCTTTAATGCTCAGTGTACCAAAAGTCTGATAAATGGAAAATAGGGGAAATTATTTCATGATTTTTATGTGATTTTTTGTAATAGTTTTCTAATAAACTATCATTATTTATAATATAGTCAATATTTAGAAAAGTTGACTCAAAAACATAAATAGAAATATTTTACTTCGAATATAATCGTTTAAAAAATTAATATGTTATATTCCCTTAATATATTCATAGTTCAAATTCACTGGCTCTAATTATAGTGCATTTAATATTTTTAAAATTTGTTATTATATATTTTTATTAATTAGACAAATACTTCCTTGGTGTTGTATCTTAAACTTAGTTAATTATATAAGTAATAATTTTTAAAAAAAATATATCATAAAAATAATTTTATTAATCTCAAAATAGACACATATATTTTTGTAAACTTAATTTTTTCACTCTATGTACACTTGATATATATTAAAATTCAAAAGAGTGACATTATATATCATTTTTCGATTAAAATAATCTATAATATATTTTCACACACATGTGTCCAATAAAAATAATAAAATCATTGATAAGGTGATAATAGTAGAATTACCATCATCCATAAATAAGTATTATGAAAAATAATTTACTTATTAATTAATTTCAATCTATATAAGCCTTATTTACCCTTCTATGAGGCAATATATTTTACCACGGATATTATTTATACTGACAAAAACGAGGTCTACAAACAATATTTGAACTTTAGGATAAGAAATTTTAATTTAATTTCATATAATTTAATTAATATAATTGGAATAAACAAAAATTAATGTAGATGCACCAATTTTTCAGGAAACTGATTTTTTAAAAAAATAATAAAATTTACACAAAAACATATTTTTTCTAATCCTATGCGTAATAAAATGTTATTTGAAATTTTAAAATATATGTTCAATTAATATATATATATATATATGATTATCTTCATTAACCAACATTGATAAATTTACTTTATTGATATAATCTAAATCCATGAATAAAAATAATTTTTTAGAAACAAACAACACTTTTATTTTCAATTATTATTATTTAATTATAATCATTTTATAATGAATGAATTCATTTTCTAAATGTTTATAAAATATATTTTTCAAAATTTAGTTATTTGAATTCATGATCACCAATACAATGGTGAGGAATAAGTATTTTAATAATGTTATGTGGTTCATCTAAATATGATATTGCATGTAACTCAATATATCAAAGAATCATAATTATTAAAAAAACATGAAAATATATTATTTTTATATTCAATACACATTAAAATGAATTTCACCATAAAAACATATTACACTGATACATATAAATGAGGATATGATTGTTTATTACATCCTTTATTTTGAAATTATCTTCTTCATATTTTGGGTATCTCTAAAAATCTTTAACCAAGTTAGTAGTCTATATAAATTGCACATTATCTGTATGATCTAAAATTTCATCAAATCATTCCACATAGGAATGATAATGATGTAATAGTATGAATTTTTTTCAATACGTTTAAAGGATTAGTTATATAATTCATTAGGATGGATACGTGGACCACTACAAGAACATGAGAAATATTCAGTGTATTCCAAAATAAATAATCTACCATCTGAATATGATTAATAATTTTAAAATGACTAATATTCTAACGCATTAGATTTACCTTATTTTGGATTCTCATAACCTTCTTCCATGAGTTAATTCATAAAATAAATTTATCAAAAACATTAATATCCATATTTCACCAATGATTTTTAGTATAACCTTTGTCATACATGAGTAGATTATATATTATGATGACTGTCTATACCCCTATTTTCCATTTCCTCAACTACATTAGGTCTCAATAGCTATATTGTTTTCAACTTCAATTGAACATGATAGAGTAATACACTTCCTAAAATAGAGATATTGATAAGGACATGTCTAAATACTTGATTAAAACATATTTTTGTATGATAATTCAACTAAAGGAAGGTGTTGAACCCACCCACCATTAAAATTCATAGAGAATGAAATCAACAAGTATTCTAGAGTTATAATTGTCTTCCAAGACTGACCATCTATCAGAAGATGATATATAGTGGTAAAATATAACTTTTCTTTTTCTAAATCCTTCTGAATACATATATAAAAACTTATAAGTAATCATTGAATCCGGAAATTATATAATTGGTAGTTTTACACGATGAAATATTGCAAAAAAATTAACTTATATCCAAGTATGTTGATCAAGATGAAAATATTCTCTAATCATATATAAGTGTGATGACTTCGTATGGTGATCAACTATAACCCATATATAATTCTTCCCATTGGATGTTTTTTGTAGTTCTATAATGATATCAATTGTTATGTTTTACAATTTCCATTATGGTATGGGTAATGGTTGTAATGTCATCTTTGTATAATGTCTCTCCACATTAACATGGGGAAATACTAAACACAATGATACATGCTATGAAATATCAATTTTCATTCTATACCAAGAAAAATATTCTTACAAATATCTCAAACTTTTAATACTTCAAATATTAATAGAGAATGATTAACTATGACTTTCATCCATCAGCTCCTTAAAAAATATTTATCACAAGGGACACATACTGTGTTTTTAAATCCTATCATTCAAATCGAATCATGCTTGATCACAAAAACGTTTATAAAATTCTTTTTCCACTCAACATCATCCATTTGTTCCTCATTAAGGATAAAACGGATATATTTTTGAACACTCACTTGAGAAATAAAAGATTTCATCATTTTCATCCTAATTTTAATATCCATACAATGTATATCAATAAATATTGGATTATTTATGATCATCATTATAAATGTGCTAGAATATTCCTTTCAACTCCATGCACATTCCACCTTGTTCACTTTTCCATGGTGGTAATGTATGGAGATGTAATAATTTTTAATCAGCTAAAACTATATTTACAAACTAATATTCGATTAGTTTTCTTGTTAATATATAATGTATGGTTTTTTATCAATATATTTTTAACACATGTATACATAGAGATAATGCCTCTATAATATTTATGAATTAAATATCTTCATTAACTCTATATAATCATTTGGCCGATTTCACTCAGGGACCATAAATTCCAATGAGGAAAAGGATATAACCATATCATTTCCATTCATATAAATAACTATATTTTATTTTATTTATCATTATATATTTAAAACCATATCCATTTTTGGATAATGTATGAATAACTTCACTGGCTATAGCCTTCCCTTCTGTTCCTTGAAAAATTCATCACAATCATATATCCAATGGAACATTGCTCACTTATGATTTAACATAATGATTGAATTCAATTTTCATAAAATAATATCCATAGAGAACTTGTAACATAAAACCACTTAAAAAAAGTGTATCTTATTTACCATGGTTGGTCCAGCCCATTGTTCAATAAATTATATTGTTGAAGGGTCTACTAATATACATTCACATAAGATTATATGTCCCATGAATGAAACATTCTGAATTTAAAATCCAAACTATGTAAATTTTTAAAAAAGTATATAACTTTATTAGGTTATTTTTTTTATTTTTCAAATGAAATTCTTGATCTTAAATGATCATTAAATATACCATAATTTATAAAATAAAGACAAAACAAATAAGACTATGGTAATCTCTAAATAAAATTAATTTAATCCATTAATATAATAGAATAATTATTAAGAACAAAATTAATGACTATAAATTTGTAGTTTTCATAAAATTAATGGAGTTCTACCTAGGTTATATCCACCTTAATGACCATTAATTGATTATATCCAAAATTAACATCAATCTTTGAAATTTTTTGATCTCAATCTAGTTGATCAAACAAGTCAACAACATGATGAAGATGATTCATGTTCTTGGTATTGATATTTTAATATTATCAACAATAATTACATAGACACATTGATCCATAATTCTTCATAATTAATAGAATAGGTTCACTCTATGGTTATCCACTAGGATAAATGAATCTTGTTTTAGGATTCTCCTAGAGTTTCTTCATCCATTCATTCAACTAAATTAGGGACATTCAATAAGGTTTCTAAGAAATAATTATATCACCATTTATGAGTTTCATTGAAAAATAAACACCATGAATCATTATGAAACCATGAAATTATTCTACGAGGTCACCATCAAACCCACAATGAATCAGAATGTCTTTGATGTTGACTTTCTCCCCAAAAATTTCAGTTAAATTCCCCTTTAGATTTGAAAATGAGACCCATAAAATGAATTTGATTTCCATTATAACTACATACATATAATTACAAATATAGATGATCATAGGTTGGTTTATGATATCTGTAGAGATTCTGTTTTTCCTTGTAATACTATTTAATATTTCTCTATATATTTTCATTATTGGGAAATGAGATGACATGCGATTCCCGGGATTAGTGTTCTTAGAATACTATTTTAAAAATATGAAGTATGTTTTATTCTATTAATTTTAATGATATAGTATAACTCATAAACCATAGTCGGAATCATAAATCTGATGGAACAATTGATTCTAGAACATGGATAATATCTTAAAAAGGACATAACATTTGCCCACATGGGGTTTCTGTGGAAAAATCCACAAAAGGGAAAATTGTAATTAAAAAAATTAAACATAATTATTTTAACCCATATGTATTATCAAATAACTTTTGATAGGGGTATCAGATTATAGATCTGATATTTCCATTGAGTTCAAACTTGGGTGTTTTAATTAGGCATGACATAAAATGAGTGGGCACATATGCTTTAGATTTTGTGATTATTGGTAGAGATTTAGGGTTTTCTATAAATACGGGTTTTAGTGTTGTGATTAGGGTTATCCCCTAATCTACACCATTCTCTCTCATCTCCCTCTCTCTACTTTTATTCATCAGATTGAGTAGGAAACACCATCAACAACTCGACATTTCAATGAAGGAGCATAATGAACATGTTTTTATCAATTAATGATTGGTTCGAAGTACGATTTCTTCTATTTTTATTTATAATTCATGTATTAAATATAATATTGGTACTTTTCCTCATATATTTTCCTTTTCAACCATATATTTTCGATGTACTCCTGAAAATGGTCATTGACCTGGGTTTAAAACATTGTTCTTCATCTGCTCTTCACGGATACCTTCCATCAACTTTTGGGCACATCAAACCACCTGAAGATTGTTACGAAAAGGACAATGTTGTGAATTTCATGACCGCTACCCACAATGAGTATCCCTCTTGGGCTGGCAATGTGAGAAGTGAGATAATGACCCCCGAGTCCTGGCTCCAGTAGGCCCTAGGTTGGCGACTATCACTGAGGGTATAGAAAACACAGAAAGGGGAGGGATTACCCTTTAAGACATCACATGCAGAAGAGAGAGATATGATAGACAAAAACCAAATCCTACTCAACCCATAAGATAAAATAAATTCCATGTACACATAATAAATGTCATGAATAAATACTACAACTTAAAGGGGAAAGACTAAAAGTACCCAGAAGAAAGTAAAACAGCAGCAACCACAAGCCCGAACAGCTCCTGCAACCACAGGCTAGTAGTAAACAGCTTGATCTCCAACCTGATCCAAGTGACCTGAAAAATAAATTAAATATACATAGGGTGAGTATAACAGAATACTCAGTAGGATACTCCCCAATGAATCTCGTGCATAAGTAAAGAAAGTATGCTAATACACAGTTAACATCAAGTGAAACAAACTCGTCACCTAAACAGGTATACTAAGTTCCAAACCTCAACATGGATACTCTCACCAAGTAACGCATACATGAATATATCATATAATGAATTATATGAAAGGTACCCCACTACTAATTCCCCACTAGTTTGCTGCTTTAGCCAAATGTCGCACGCCCTGAGCATATCTCTCCAAAAAGGCTTTCCCGCAGACACCTAGGTGAAGCACCAGAACATGCACCTCATGCAACAAAACCACCAGGTCCATGTAGGAAATGTAAACAGGTATTTTCTAGGAGCCACCACAACCTGCATAAGGTGTATCATATGTCGGGTATTATACCTCAAGCCAATACATCCCAGACACCGAGTAAGGACCCTCAAGCCATCATAGACTATACACGTTATACCTATTGCTGTCCATAGGAAACTATATCCAGAATATATATTTGTGAATAACCACAAGCCATTACATCCCTCAACAGACATATATGGGGAAAACTAACCATTGTGCCTACCAAAAAAAGTAAATACCAAGACAAGACAATACGGCCAACGGGGGTTTTCATCCATTCATCCCCCCACTGGTATGTTGGGGAAAACATCCCTAGGGCTCTGAATCCCTGGGGTGTTAGTTTCCCTTACTGATAGAGTGGATTATCTTATAGAAACACAAAAATTATAAAATAAATTATATATCACAACCACACTATGGGAATAACCTATTATTAGAATCAACTGCAGCTATAGTCTCTTGGACTTTGGGCTACTACATCTAAGTATAGTTATCCTATAAGAACACAACCATTTAAGATCTTTAAAAAATTATTTCATACCTTTTGTCGGGTTTCACTTTACATTAATTAATTTTTTAAACATTAATTAACTATTTAAATTTCAACATTTAACATTGTTAGCATCACACCCAAAGTCCGTTGTCCCTTTAATATTACAACCTCAACATTATGTTCCAGTAACTCCAACCCCAATGGTTAACATCATTTTTTCAATTATTCATTATAGAATTACTATCCCATATCCTTAGGCATTCTCAAAAAACATTCTATGCTACTAATCATAAGGGGGTTCAATACGGTGAGTAGATATACTACATGTAGAGTCCTTACTTCCTATAGCAAGAGCGTAGACCCATCGTCCATTGAGAAGATAAACACAGAAAGCATGGAGCATACCCCATGCATCATTTCCTCTTTCAGAAGAAGAGTAAGCAAGATCAGCTACCCTGAGAAGTGTGGAAAAGTAAAGCAGATAAACAACCAATAAGAAACAGCAAGCATCCAACAATAAAATCCAACCCATTCCATAGCCCCTGGTGTCCTCCCCGACAGCCACAAGCATAAACTAATGCATCTTCCCACCCTAGGAATCATTTTCTACCACAACCAAAAGGCCTCTATGCATCCACATATCACAACAGCCATCAAGTATCACATCAAAACACAAGTAGCAGGAAGACAAACGTCACATCAATTGGCTCTTAGGCCTTAAATAATCAAGAGGGTTATTTAGAACCCTATAAGGAATTATACTTTATCAAACAACCAGATCTTTAATCAATCATGGATTAACCGATTTATTATTCATAGGTTCCAACTATGGGACCCATAACAGTATGATATCAAAAATAAGTAAACATTCTTACTACGCCACTTTTATTAACATCAAATTACAACAAGGAGAACTAGATTTAGTTACATGCCTCATTATCGGTAGCCAAAAAATTATCTATTAATTTTGTCTTTATGTTCTTTACCAATTTCCAACCAGAATGAAATGCTAAACACAACAAGAATTGATATCACACTATCTTGAAAAACCAGAGGCAATAACATACAAATTATATCAATTTTTTTATTCGGTTCAAATTTTTATTAGGTTAATTCCATTGTGATCCTATGGGATAAAACATGATAACAATAGAGTTGCATGTAAAATTAGGGATAAGTAATGAATCCCCTACCTCAAATAGTTTTTGACGTTCTTTATATGAGAATAGTCCACACAATAGGTCATGATCCTCCTCTCGCGAAAACTGCATCCAACTGAGGATTCCACGGTACGACTGCACCCAACAAAACCCGTGAAATACTCCATTATAAGCATGTAGATAACATGCTAAAATATGGAAAGGACAAACAGGAGAAGATGAAACCCAATATAACGACCATAAAACATACCTTATATCGAAGACTGACTGATACCAATTGGTTGCATCAAATCAGAGCAGAACCAATCTAAGGATGTAAGTTTTATTGTGAAACTCCTATGAGAAAGAAAGGGATGTTAAAGTGTCTCACACCCGATAAGAAGGAGAATGAATTAGGGAGGAATATGTCTCGTCCCATTAGATGATTTAATGGAGTGGTAGTATAAGATATGATTGATTTCTCATTAAAAGCAGATCGCATTATACCACACGGTTTGGCCATGTAAAAACATACCGAGACATATAAATAATTAATATAGGATTTATGTCCTTTGAATTGACCTTTTAGTTCCTAAAACGTGGCTTTAAATACATTTTACATCAAAGGAAAATGCTAAAGGGGTGAAACTGTAGGAAGCTGGAAATACTGTTCACAAACTAAAAATTTGGAAAAGGAAAAATATTGTTCATGAACCTCACCATTAGAACCTCACTGATAGAACACTATTCATGAACCTCACCGATAGAACACTGTTCTTGAACGTCACCATAAGAACATGGTTCATGAACCTCACCGTTAGAACCAAACTGATAGAACACTGTTCATGAACCTCGCTGTTAGAACACTGTTTATGAACCTCACCATTAGATCCCCACTGATAGAACATTGTACACCTACCATTCTGGAAACATTGTTCATGAACCTCACATATAGAACACTGTACACCTACCATTCTGGAAACACTGTTCATAGAACTCAAAATTTTTCAAAGGAAAAAGAGGTTACCATTAGAGGTTACCAATAGAACTATTCAGAAATAGAACTGTTCATAGAATTGGAAATTTAGAAAAGTAAATAGAGGTTATAGTTTGAGGTTACCGATATAATTGTTCACAGGTAGAACTATTCATAGAATTGGAAATTTGGAAAAGGAATAGAGATTACCATTAGAGGTTACTGATTGAACTGTCCAATGATAGAATTGTTCATAGAATTAGAAATTTGGAAAAGGAAATAGAGTTTAACGTTAGAGTTTTAGGATAGAACGGATCACCGATGGAACTATTCATAGAACTCAAAATGTTGAAATGGAATGAGAGGTTACCATTAGATTTTACCGATAGAACTATTCACTAATTGAACTGTTCATGGAATTGGAAATTTGGAAAAGGAAAGAGAGTTTACCATTAGAGATTACCGATAGAACTATTAACTGATTGTCACCAATGTCACTCTTCATAGAAGATTACCAATGCAATGTTCATAACTATCTACCGTTGGAACTATTAATTGAAATAGAAATTTGGAAAAGTGTTGGGGATGAGTCACCTTGACCTCCCAGAACACATCAAACACCTTATTTTAACAAAGTAATAGGCCAGAGAGGTACTGGCCATTACATCAGATATCATTCAAAACATTCTAGTCCTCAAGAATTCAAAACCCACCTACAGGGGAAACGAAATAGGGTCTGAGCAACCACCCATTTAGATACCTCTCAAAATAGGGAACGAAACAAAAGTAACAAAGGGATCCATCTCATAAACATGAAAGGTTTATATCCACAAATGATAAATCAATACATGAAAGGAGTTAAAAATAAAATAACTCTTGTTACTAAGAACGTATATGTGACTCACGTTCCCAGGTACTCTCCTATATGACACTGTGTCACCACATGACCCGAACCAATGGGATAGAGTGCCCACAAAACACCTTCTCCTTGTGGTATTGGATCTCCACAAGATGCTCCTCAAATTTTTCATCATCATCTACATCGATCTCTCCCTAATCAATGACATGAGAGTCATCATGAAGATAATGACGGAGTTGTGATACATGGAAAACATCATGTATCCGACTCATCTGTGGGGAAAGTGCTAATCAATACTCCACAGCTTCAACACGAGCTAAAACCTCGAAAGGCCAAACAAAACGGGGATAAAGCTTATATCCATGACCAAACATTTCTTTCCCACGATGGAGAGTCACCTTCAAAAACATGTGGTCCCCAAAAATAAAACTCTAAGGGCCTCCTCCGTTGATCAACATATGATTTCTAACGATCTTGTCCTGTCTTCATCCTCTCATGAATCACCTAAAACATATCTGTTGTATTCTGCACTAGTTCCAATCTAAGAATTGAAATCTCCCCAACCCCAGTCCAGCACAATGGAAAACAGAAAGGTTGGTCATAAAAGGATTCAAAAAGAACCATACAGATGGTGGAGTGAAGTCTATTATTGTAATAGAACTCCACCAAGGGTAAGTGCTTTATCCACGAACCTCCAAAATCAAGAACACACGAGCGTAACATGTCTTCAAGAGTCTGGATGGTCCGCTCTGTCTAACCGTCTTTTTAGGATGAAATGTAGTGCTATGGAATAGTTGAGAACCAAAAGTATCTTAGAGATCTCTCCACACCCTAGAAGTAAAGCGAGGATCTCGATCAAGAATGGTCATCGTTGGGACTCCATGAAGTCTCACCACCTCTTCCAGATACCTCCTCGACAAAAATTCCACTGATCACGACTCCCTGCTTTCTATAAAGTGGTATGATTTTGTTAAATAATTCACTACCACCGAAATAGCATCATGTCCTCTTAGATATAGAGGTAAACCAGTAAAAAAGACCATTTAGATGTCCTCCCACTTCCATTGAAAAATCTCTAATGGCTAGAAAAGATCACTAAGAACAAGATGTCCAACATTCACCTTCTGGAAGACCAGACATCAAGACACAAACTCTGCAACTGCACACTTCAGTCCCGGTCACCAAAACTGGCTCTTTAAGGCTCGGTACATCTTAGTCACGCCAGGATGCACTGCTAAAGGAGAACTATGGAACTCTAAAACAATTGTCTCACAAATCATCAAAGAAAAAACCATTCCATGATACAACACTCTGTGTTGTTCATCCTCAGTCAAACCATTAGGGGACTCACCACAAACAAATCTGTCTCTCCAGACCTCCACCTCAAGATCCCCCAACTGGGACTCTTCCACCTGTTGCAACATAGATTACTGCACCATCATCTGGAAATGCGAATATCTTTTCCCAACTTCTCCCATATCAAGATGTAATGTTTATAGTTCCTCTATTACCCTCCATGAGTCAACATATTCATGCACTACCTCAGTACGTGACTTCCGACTCATCGCATCAGCTACAACATTCCCCTTTCTAGATGTATACGATATTTCAAATTTGTATTTCTGTAAGAACTCATCCACTATCATTTTCGTAAGTTTAAGTCATGCTGGGAGAAAACATACCTCAAACTCTTGTGATCAGTGAAAACAAAAAATCTCTCGCCAATGATGCAGTGTCTCTACAACTTCAGATAAAACACCGCTGTTTCCAACTAAAGATCAGGGGTGGCATAGTTTCGTTCAAGTGGACACAACTGATGAGACCCATAAGAAACAACTTACCTCTAGTACATGAGAACACAACCTAACCCCAGATGTGAAGAGTCGTAGAAATCATCAAAACTGAACTACCTCGGCTGGAAGACAAAGAACTGGAGCACTAACTAACTTCTCCTTTATATACTCGAAAGTTACCGAACACTGAAAAGTCCATATGAATGCCTGATCCTTCCTGGTTAAAGATATCAGGGGAGTCACAACTCATAAGAAATCGTCTATGAGCCTCCTATAGTAGCCTGCGAGGCCAAGGAAACTTCGCACCTCTGACACAATCTTGGGGGATTCCCAAGACAAAACTGCTTCTATCTTCGATGGATACATAGATAATCCCTATTGGGATACAACATGCCCTAGGAAACTGACTTATCAAGCCCAAAACACACACTTCTACAACTTCCCAAATAGCTGATGTTGACGATGAACTCCCAAAATGGTGTGTAGGGGCTCGGCATGCTCCACTTCAGACATGGAGTATACAAGGATGTTGTCGATTAAAACCACCACGAACTATTCTAGGAACTCATAGGACACAAAATTCATATATCCTATGAATACAGCTGCAGGATTCATCATGCCAAACAACATTACAAGGAACTCATAATGCCAATGACAACAACTGAAAGCAGTCTTTAGGATATCTTCATCTTTCACACGCATCTGACGATATCCTGACCGCAAATCAATCTTTGTTAACCATATTAAACACTTCTGTTGATCAAATAAATCACCAATCCATGGAACTAGATAGTGATTCTTTATTGTCACTTTTTTAAGTGATGATAATTGACACACACCCACAAACTACTGTCAGCCTTCTTCTCAAACAAAATTGGTGCACCCCATAGTGACTCACTTGGCTGAACAAAACCGCACTATAATAGACCATCAAGATATATACGTAGTTATCATAACTCTTAAGGGGCCATCCTATATGGAGACATAGAGATAGGAGACGCTCATGGTTGTAGCTTGATCCCAAACACAACCTCTCATCTAGGGGTTAATGCTATAACCTCTTCTGGAAAGACATCAGAGTACTCTTCTAAAACCCTAGAAAACGCCACATGTTGAACCTCTGAAGAACTCAACATCATCTGAGCCATCATGGATGATACGTAAAAAATGGGTCTATGACCCGTCCGAGGATATCTCTCCCCAAAATACACCACCAGCTCTCCATCCGTACCAAATGAAGTGACCTTCGTCCTGAAGCAATCCACGATAGCCTGCATTGAATATATCCAATCCATGCTAAGGATGACATCATATGGTTGTATTCGTAAGCATAAGAAATCTCCCCAAGAGAGGTGCTAACCCAACACTAGCTCACAATCTCTACATACTTCAAATAAGTCAGCATGACCTCCAAATCGCATAGTCAATGCCAAGGGCACTGGATGCCTCTCTACCTCAAGTCCCAAAGCATGGATAAGGGTATGTGATATGAAGGAGTGTGTCTCTACTGAATCAAACAAAGAATACATCAAGGTATAAAATAAGAAAAGGGCACCTCAAATGACATCTGGCTCGCCTGGAGCTGGGAACACTAGAGCATGAAGCTGACCACGACCTGCTCCATAGCCTCTCTAACCCTGATGACGACCACCACCACAGCTGCACTCTTCTCTATGAGGATAGGGAGGGTCACAGGGTGGTCCCCTGACTGCCCCATCTACCCTTTGTGGATTGTTAGTAGGTGCAACCTACTACTGCTACCTCGACCGAAACTACCTCAATGGAGGATCCTGGAGCACAGAACCTGGTGCATGATGACTAATCTGAATGGTCAGGCACTCCCGCTGCTGATGACCACGAATAGAACTAGAAAAACAAGCACATGATCCAATGGAAAATGCCTGAGAGTTTCTTCCTCTAAAGAAATGAGATTTGAAGGACTATGACCTACCCCCGGCAGAACGGAAACTCTTCTACCCTGAAAACTAGTTACCTCGGACCACATCTTTGCTTTGTGAGGAAACATGATGACTCTCCTCTCATGATGATCTAGTCCTAGACAAAGTCCTGTCAACAACCTCTACCCTCTCCAGTACCTCAAGATATTTTTTTAGCATAAATGGGGTGACCCGGTGCTGGATCTCTGGATACAAAGCCTCCTCGAAATGCCTCGTCCTGGCCTCCTAATCTGGCATCATGTTTGAAGCATATCATAAAAGGTTCTTGAAATGGATTCCAAACTCTCGAACACTGGAGCTTCCTTGTTCAAGGGTAAGAAGCTCTTGGAGACTGGGCGCCTTCACAAGCGAAGGAAGAAACATGACTCTAAACTTGTCTCGGAACTCCTCCACTGAGATCACTGACTCTTCATGATCCCCAGGGAATAAAAACAACCAATGCCTTACTGATTTCACGCATCATCGACACAACAAAGGACCCCCAGTGCTCCTTCCATTCACAGATCAAACTAAAGCCTATCTAGACCTCCTCCAACTAGTCTTCCATGACTACATCTATAACGGAGCCCTCATACTTCTGCAGACTCTGGTGCTGAAACTCTCGGACTGTATTCCTCCACGTTTCATCATCGTCAACCTCTACCCCGCGAAAATCTGTTGGAACAGCATGCTGGGCATCTTCTATGGAAACCTAATGAGGACATCGACCTGGATCCATACTTGTAAAATAAAAAACTGTTAGAGCTCCAAAACCTGTAATATGGAAGACTCAACCTTAATTAATTAATTTTCTCTTTCATTTATTTTAGGTTAACCTATCCCTTGGTCTACCCATTCAAACATAGGCACAAAGAAGAATGATGAAAGATCATTTCCTAGGTCTCTACCCAGCAACTAGTATCACCGTTTTTAGTAGAAATTGTAAATATAAAGGTCCATACATCATATCATAGGGGGACCTAAACACCTCTGTCATAGCTGGTCTCCAGTGTTTACATAACTTGCTATACATGAATGACATTGTTTCCCATCCAACCCATGCAACCTCACCTGTGCCTAACTCCAAACTCCATCCTATCCATCAACATCACACTGATACCACTCTGTCACGACCCCCTACCGACAAAGAGTACCCCTCCTGGGTCTGCAATGTGAGAAGGGAGATAATGACCCATGATTCCTGCCTCCAGTAGGCTCCGGGATAATGAATAGCCCCGAGGGTATAGAAAACACACAAATGGGAGGCATTACCCTCTATAAGAACACATGCAGAAGAGAGAGATAAGATATACATCCACCAAATCAAACTCATCCAGTAAGATAAAATAAATCACATGTACACATATGAAATTTAATGCAAAACTACTACAACAGAAATGGGAAAAAATGCAATTACCCAAAATAAAGTAATATAGCATCAACCACAATCCCGAACAGCTCCGGCAACCACAAGCTAGTAATAACCAGCTTGATCTCCAACCTGCTCCAAGTGACCAGAAAAAAATTATATATATACGTAGGGTGAGTATAACAGTATACACATTAGGATCCTCCCAAAATCCTCTCATGAAAAAGTAAAGAAAGAATACTAAGTCATAGTGAACAACAAGTGAAACTAACTCGTCACCTAAATAGGTATACTAAGTTCCCAACCTCACCATGGATACTCTCACCAAGTAATACATACAATAATATATCATATAATAAAGAACATCAATGGTACTCCATTACTAATTCCCCACTGGTTTGCCACTTTACACCAACGTCGCATGTCCTGAGCATTTCTCTCTAAAAAGGCTTGCCCACAGACACATGGGCGAAGCAGCACAACATGCACCTCATGCAACAAAAACCACCAAGTCTATGTAATAAAAGTAACCACGTAGTTTTTAGGGGCCACAACAGCCCATATAACGTGTATCATACGTCGAGTATTATACCTCAAGCCATTACAACCCATACACTAAGTATGGATCCTCAAGCCATCACATCCTATACACATTATACCTACAGTAGTCCATAGGAAACTATATCCTTAATATATATGTGTGAATAACCACAAGACTTTACAGAACTCTACACACATATGTGGGAAAAACTAACCGTTGTGCCTACCAGCACAAGTAATTACCAAGAGAATAGAGTGGGGAAAAGGGTGTAGTCAGCTATTCATCATCCCACTAGAATGTTGGGGAAAACACCCCCCAGGGCTCAGAATCCCTAGTGTGTTAGTTTCACTTACAGACAGGGTGGAGTAGCATATAGAAACAAAAAAGGTACAAAATATACTATATCTCACAATAAAACTCTGGGAATAACCTTGTCTTGCTGGTAACGTCTCTCAGAATCTGGACCACTACTTCTAAGACTGGGTATCTTATAAGAACATAGCCATTTAAAGAGATTTAATACATTTTTTCATTCACTTTTTACCAGTTTCACTTTATGTTAATTAATTCCTTAAATGTTAATTAACCATTTAAAATTCCACATTAAACTGCGTTAGCATCACACCCAAAGTCCATTGTCCCTTTAAAATTACAACCTCGTCATTATGTTCCAGCAACTCCAACCCCAAGGGTTACCATCATTTATTCAATTATTAATTATAGAATTACTTTCCCATTTTCCCAAACATTCTAGAAAAACATTCCATGAGACTAATCATAAGGGGGGTCAACACGGTGAGTAGATATACTACCCATCGAGTCCTTTCCACCTATAGTAATAGTGTAGACCCATCCTACTTTGAGAAGCAAAACATAGAAAGCATGTGGCATACCCTACAAGTCTTTGCCTCTTTTAGAAAAAGGATAAGCAAGACTAGATTCCTTGATCAGTGGGGGAAAGTAATGCATATAAAAAACCAATAATAAACATTAAGAATCCAACATTCACATCCATCCCATTCCATCATCCCTGGTTTCCTCCCCAAAAACCCCATGGATAACCTGATGCATTTTGCCACCCTAGGCGTCATTTTCTGCCACAACCAAAAGGCCTTCATGCCCCCACATATCAAAATATCCATCTAGGATCACATATCCACACAAGCAGCAGGAAAATAAACATAAAATTAATTGGATCTTGGCCCTTAAATATTCAAAAGGGTAACTTAGAACCCTATAAGGAATTATGCTTTATCAAACTACCAGTTCTTTAATCAATTTTGGATTAACTGATTTATTATTCATAAGTTCCAACTCTTGGAACCTAATCAGTAAGATATATCAAATAATTAAACATTCTTATTGTTCCAATTTTATTAAAATAAAATTACAACAAGGAGAACTAGATTCAGTTATATACCACTTTTTCTTTAGACAAACCATTATTAATTAATTTTAGTTTTACGTTCTTTACTAATTTCCATCAAGAACAAAACACTAAACACAACAAGAATTGATATCAAACAATATAGTAAAACAAGAGGAAATTACACATGACCGATATCAATTGGTTTATCCAGTTAGAATATTTATTCGGTCAATTCCATTGTGATATAGTGGGAGAAAACAAGCTTACAATAGAGTTTCTGGTAAATGAAGAGAGAAGCAACGAATCCCCTACCTTATATAGTTCATGACATTCTTTATATGAGAACAGTCCACACAACGAGTCACGACACTCCTCTTGCGAAAATATCATCCACCCGAGGATGCCACGATACGACCACACCAATCGAAAACCAAGACAAAATCCATTAGAAGCATGGAGATTACATGCTATAATATGGAAATAAAAAACATAAGAAGATGAACCCCAAAATAACCATGATGAGACATAACTTATATCGAAGATTGATCAATACAACGTGGTTGCATCAAAACAGAGTGGAACCAATCCGAGGAGGAAAGTTTGATTGTGCAACTCCTATGAGAATGAATGGTATGTTCGAGCATCTTACACCCAAGAAGAAGGAGAAAGAATTAGGGAAGAATATACCTCATCCCTTTACAAGATTTAATGGAGCATCAGTTTAAGATACACTTGATTTCCCATTAAAAGTGGATCACATTAAACCACTTATTTTGACCAAATAAAAACATCCCAAGCCTTAAGAGTAATTAGTATAGGATTTATGGCCTCTGAATCAGCCTCAGAGTCCTTAAAATGAGCCTTTAAGTGCCTTTTACGTCAAAGGAAAATGCTAAAGGGGTGAAACTATTGGAAGCTGGAAACACTATTCAAGAACACAAAATTTAGAAAAGGAAATACAATGTTCTTGAACCTCACCGTTAGAACATCTATGATAGAACACTATTTATGAACCTCACTGATAGAACATTGTTCATGAACCTCACCGAAATAACACTGTTCATTAACCTCACTGTTAAAACACTATTTATGAGCCTCGCCGTTAGAACCTTACCGATAGAACACTGTACACCTACCTTTATGGAAACACTGTTCATGAACCTCACTGTCACCACCTCACCGATAGAACACTGTACACCTATCATTCTGGAAACACTATTCACAGAACTCAAAATTAGGAAAAGGAAAAAAATGTTACCATTCGAGGTTACTAATAGAACTATTCATCGATAAAACAGTTCATAGAATAGGAAATTTGGAAAAAATAAATATAGGTTACCATTAGAGGTTACTGATAGAACTATTCCATGATAGAACTATTCATAGAATTAGATATTTGGAAAAGGAAATATAGGTTACCATTAGAGGTTACCGATAGAACTGTTCACTAATGGAACTATTTACATAACTCAAAATTTGGCAATGGAAATGGAGATTACCGTTAGAGGTTACCGATAGAATAGTTCACTGATGGAACTGTTCATAGAATTTGAAATTTGGAAAAGAAAAGAGAGGTAACCGTTATAGGTTACCGATAGACTGTTCACTGATTGTCATCGATGTTAGTGTTCACCGAAGGTTACTGATGCATTGTTCACAACTGTCTACTGTTAGAACTATTCATCGAAATAGAAATTTGGTAAAGTGTTGGAGATAAGTCACGTTGACCTCTCGAAACACATAAAACACTGTATTTTCATAATGTAATGGAATAGAGAGGTCTGGTAAATTACATTGAATCCCTCATCGTGTGGCAACCTGATCTATTGATGATTCTCCAATTGGGTGAATGGATAGAGTTGGTTGGTCTGTGGAAGGGACCACCGAAGAACCGCTAGTAGAGGGTTGTTACAGAGGTGGCATCATTGTAGGGTGCAGCTCTGGTGAGTCTGCATCTCGCATGGTGGATAATGTTCAGTTTAGTGAGGGGGATTCATAGTAATATTGGGATGATGTGGAGCTTGGGTTGTGGTGAGAGTGCACGAGCATTCGTTGTGGTGGCGGAGTGACGTCGCGGCTAGGTGGGCGACTGAAGGGGTGAGGAGGAGGCTAGGTTGTGTGAGACACCACATGGATGTTATTGGTGGTCTATCAAGGAAAACAGGTGGGTAATGATGGTCCAGGGTGGTGTTAGGTGTTCCATGGGTTGGCGAAGTGGACTAGGCCGGCTAGGGCTGGCCGACCCCAACAGAGGGGTCCAAAATATATTATGCTGAGACCCTTTAAATTCATTTTTCTCTTAAACCGGGTGTTCGATTGACATAGAATTTGTGCCCAAGGTTCCCTCACATCAAGATGGACCTTTTTAGGCTGGTTGAAGGATGTTTTTTTGACTTTTGGCTTGGTTCCATGAATCCCTAGTATTGAATAATAAAATTATTATTAATAATATTATGCAGAGAATATTCTGTTTAACATGGTGCCTACAAGCGACATCTATTCTATGTGCCGTTAGTGGTGATGCGGCCCTGGTCCCTATATTAACATTTCAAGATTCTTTTCATATAATTATACTAAGGTAGTGGATTGGGACCCATGGGGAATGTTTTGCGTGCTTTGCGGTGAAATTCATCCTTTTCACCGTGTATCTATTTTGGTTGACTGATTGATCGATCCCATGTGTTTTTTCAAGAGGATAGCCATGGTTTGATTGACATAATTAATTTTCAGATAGTTGAATGGGCCCCAAAATATAACTTTCCAGCATAATCGGGTGTTCTAGATCTTCTCATCGAATGTCCAATTGGAGCGAGTTGATAAACTACATCGTGTGTCGTTATATAAGGATCACAATGGTGTTATCCGTTTGGATGTATGAAGCCTTATACATGATATCATTAAATGTGTAATAATGAATGGAATATCATTGGAAGATTTTTTTGATGTGTTTCAAGCCTAAAACTCATTATAGGGGTGTTTGATGATTGCATCAATGATAAGATCAATCAGTTACTTCCAAGTTGAATCCCCATGACGCCCAATGATTAGGGTCCTTGATAAAAAAGAGTGAAATACCCTGATCCCTTAGGGAGTGGTTCTTCAATGATGAAAATACGAGATGAATCCACCTTCATCATGGGCACGATTACTCTATCATCTACACCAGAGTGGAATCCCCTTGACACTCTAGGGTGAGGATATTTGATAAATAGGAGTAGAATACCTCTGATGTGCTTGGGTGTGATTCCTCTTTGTTGATTTACTAATTCTTGATATGGATCTATGATGATCAATACATTAATGTTACATTAGACTAATGAGTAAGAGGGGGGCTTTCCAAATTGAGACACATTGTTGTGACGCGACCTAAAACCATGTGAGCAAGATAGATCTTCCCCAAGCGGTAACACACCAAGGGTTTAAAAAGAAATTGAAATTCATAAAACAATGTTTTATGTAGATATTTATAACTTCAATTTAAATATAATTTTTCATTTTATATGTTTTTGAATTTCAGAAAACTGCCATCTACAATTGTGAAGAGTATGTTATTTAGAGTCAAATTGAACAAATTTGATTTCTGGTGAATAGTAACATACCCTTTTGAATAGTAATATGACCTTAATGAATATTAAATATTATTATTATTTTATTTTCTTAAATCTATAAGATAATGAAAACTTGATTTATTTTTGAAATTGTTCAAAAATTTGTTATAGACTAAAAATTGTTATTTTTGAATAAATTATGAATTTTTTAAAAAATTAAATTAATAATATTTAGGAAATTAATTTCAAATAATTTAGAACATTATTGAATTATATACATTGAAAATAGTGTGGGTGAATTTTTTAGGATTTTTCAGAATTTCATGAATTTTTTATGAATAGTAAAATGCGATAAATTTTGATAAATGCTAAATACTTTTCTTACAGCATCATAGGTGATTCAAGGATTATGTATACCAACTTTTTTGGAACTCACGGAAATTTTTTATGATTTTTTGCCACATTAATCAGGACTGTTAATATTCCTGAGAAAAAATGTTAATATAATGATTAAAATAATGGAAAATCTCTCATATCCACCACTATAAATACCACCATCATTCCCCTCTTTATCTGACACCTATCAAGAATTTAAAAATTGTCTATGTTCTAAAAAATCCAATACCCAAGGATATTCTACGCATCCTAGTACATCTGGTCTCACAAAAAGGAAAAACCCAATGGCCTTAAGGAGGATCTCAATGGGAAGAGAACAAGAGGTAAGAAATCTATTCCCTTATCATCTGTTTTCTTTCAAATTCATTTCATTTCTGATACTCTCTTTCCCTCCAATTATCCTGGAGGTGTAAAATCTCTAGAATCATATAAAATCTTTATTTTTTCCATGTTCATGTAAATGATTCATCATCTTCTTCCCCCCCCCCACTCCCACCTGTTCTAAAAATAATAACATTGTCAATGATGTGTCGATTTTCCAAAATCGTAGATGATTTGTTTGCAATATCCATTATATCCTTCAAATAATATCGTAAATACAATTTAATGGTTTAAAAAGAATTTAAATTTTATTTTTTAACCTATTTTATGTTATTTAATGAACATTTATGTATGAAATTAAATAATATAATGAAACAAGTTCATGATTATCGAGGAACTACAAAAAATGATCTAAACAAACATCATTAATATTTTATGTAATGATCAGTCATCATATATGATAAAAAATTATTTATGGTACCATTATATATTTTTAAAACATATGAATATCATTTCATTCCACTTCTTGAATTTTATTTCCATATGATAAGAATATCAAAAACCAACCAGCCATGGAGATCATGTAATGAACGCACCCGAAACAATATAAGGAACAAAATACTAATAATTAAAAGGAAAAATAATAGTATAAAATTATAAAATGAGTTATAAGCATTAATATGTTTCTTTAATATATTAATAACACTCTTTTAACCATTATAATTGACAATTAAATGAGTTTAAAGTAAGAAAAACTCGATGAAACAGAATTTATTACGCGATTTCCAATCTTTTGGATAACAATCTAATTCAATATTTATGTGGTATTAAAATTTTTTACAGGATGATATTTTAAATATTATGTTTAATTATGTTTATTAATAGTTTCTATACTTGTTAAATCAAATATATTTGTAGAGACACAAACTTGACGTACGTAGACATTACATCACTTTTGTGGAATACTTAATACATAACAAAAACAGACTCCCAAGGACCATATTAGTTTAGTGTATTTGGAAACTCAGAACATAATCTTCTAATCATGTTGAAAGATCTTCAACATATCCCATAACGATCTTCCCGTTTTGTTTTCCTACCTAAAAACATTCATTAAATCATGGGGGAAGAAAACATATAAAGGGTGAGTTCAAATGCTCATTTAGGGAAAACATGGAGAACATAAAACAACCCATAAACATTTGAATGTAAAACCATGAACATAAAACATAAAAATCATGAGTAATGACATAAATCATTGAATTACATACGTCATAGATCATAACAGAACATTAACCATGATAAAATATCATTGGAACAAAACATGTAATTGTGGTAAACCATTAATCACATTTTATGATTTCCATATTAGTCAAGGAATTGTTGACAAGACCATCATAGTGGACAAAGTCCATTATTGAACCGGTTTTACTTGTCATTATAGCCATGTATTACTGAACCAGATTCACTTTCCATTCCAGCCATGTCTTTCTCATGAGATATAAATCTTTACCCAATGCATTAGAGGGATATATAGGTCACATCCATCTCATAATGAAATCATTCTTACTTGTGCCGAAAAATAAATATAAATTATTCATCATAACCCAACGAATAAAGTGGGTTTTGGTAAACATCATACCATCATAACATTATCCATATAAAACAAATGGATATCATTTCTTCATAAGAAGAATAAAACCATATAAATAATAGATACATTATACTTTAAACATAATCATACTAAATAATTTCATCTTAGATGGAAAATATTTTTGACAAAACACTTGAAATGAATTCCAACATAAAATATCCTTTCTTCTTCAAAATCATTTTCTTTTAAAAAAATGCCACACAGTTTTAAAAGAAAACGATTTTATTGATAATAATCAAGAAATCTTGTAGAGTAAGCTTCATGAAGAAAAGGTGATATGAAACCGTAAAAATCATTTCATGCTGTATAAGTTAAAAAACATTCTCCTCATACTTTTACCGAAAAAGTCAAAAAATACCTCATATGGTAAACAAAAGAAAGATTCCTTCCAAAACACAAAGTTAAAGTCAAAAGTGGTAAACATGACTTTAGAAATACAAGCAAGAATATTAAACACTTTATGAAAACATTTTTATGGACATGGATGAAAAATATAACCCCAGTAAATACTTACGTATAAGCAATCTCGGATAAAAACAAGATTGAAAAATTATCCCTAACCTTTTATTATCAATGGAATCATTCTTGTCATAAAATAAAGAAAATTACCTGAATATGAAAATATTATATCCTTCATAATAATAATCACAAAACATTCGTGGGAAGCATAAACACTATACAAAATAAATATATATATGGTGATTAAGGCATATGTCTCACAGAAATAAATGTTAGACGAAATAATCCCTTACCGTAGGTCCAATTTCATACGTACGTTTCCGAAACTATTGTATAGTGTGTTTAAACATATTATTAACTAGTAACAGAATCATATTTATCATTATGATATCATATATAAATCATTGAAGACTTTATATTACCCATTCATTTGTCAATTCCATGTTAAAGCAGTGTTTTGGGTAAAATCATTTCATTTGTCATACATGTTTGTAATCTTTGTTCTTGATATAATTATTACATATATCATGATTTAATTACTTCAAAAATGTAATAAATGATTTATATATCATATATATTCATTATATATATATATAATAGATCGATAAATGAAATAAAATACACTGTTCATGGAGACTGTAGACCATACGTACGTATGAACGCTGTTTTCATTTCCTTATTGAATTGAATGGAAGTAAGTAGATGACACATATATATATCCAGTAGCATTATTATTTCATTTATTTCATGATTATTTATTATATATATACTTTATAATCATTCTTTATTGGATAACATGGAGAATGAATCTCATCGAGTCATGGAGATTGTAATCCGTACATAGGCATGAGCGATGATATCGTTCCCAAAATTATTGAATGGTATTGGGGAGGATGATAGAATATATCAGAATTAGTATCATGTTATAATAATCATATATAGTTATTCATTACACCATTATACCCATCCAAATAAGGTGGCGGTGGAAAATAGATTACACCATGGTGTGGAGACGGTATTTCGAACGTACGCACGCGCGGTAATTTCGTTTTCCGTAGGATGGATAGAAGGTAAAATAGGGTTGGTTAATATTTATGGAAACATATCATTATATGAGTGATACTGATGTTATTACATTATTATGAAACAAAAAAATAAGAGGATGTAGAGGAAGAAATGAATTTGAAAGAATCAGTAAAGGATATTACCTCTTCTTTGACGAGCCTCTTCTAAACCTCCTCTTAGGGAACTAATGATTGTCTTTTAAGAATACCAATACCTCTATTATGTTTCTAGGGAAGTGGATAAAAGAAATATTCAGGGTTTGGACGATCATGAAGTCTCAAAATGGTGTGAGGAGGAGAGGGAGGATGTGCCCTTTTATAAGGGAGGAGAGGGGCACCTTTGGAAACATAAGAAATATTAATTTATTATAAATACAAAACAGAATTAAAAACCACCAAAAATGACTCAAATCCTAATATTAGATTATCTAGGGTTGTAATATCATTAAACAACAAGATTTATACAAGTTGGTAATTTATTTTAAACATT
Organism: Viscum album; assembly: GCA_963277665.1. Classification (NCBI taxonomy): domain Eukaryota; kingdom Viridiplantae; phylum Streptophyta; class Magnoliopsida; order Santalales; family Viscaceae; genus Viscum; species Viscum album. The sequence goes on from OY728161.1 coordinate 1,883,790,720, forward strand.
ATCAAATTTATTTATCCTTATTTAATCTATTTAATTTTATTTGTGGAAATAATATTCTAAATTTTAAATTGTTATACATAATTACTTATATGTTGTGAGTTTTCTATAATTGGATAATTTATTATATTTTAGACCATATAAATTTCAATTTATAATTTCTAAATATTTTTGTGATTTTAAAAAAAATTAATAATATGTTTTTTTTATAAAATAACAATAATGTTAATTTTGACAGTATTAATTTATTTGAATTTAAATAAAATCCACACTGATGATATATTCGAACAAAAGTTTTTAATAGATTCCAAAAATTTCATCTGAATCATGCAATTTTTTGGAGAATATTAATTATCTCATATAATATTTATTTTAATATTTATAAAGTCATTTATTTGATATTTCTCTTAATAAAACTATAAGTACATTATTTTTTTATTCATTTAATATACTTATTATTTTCATAAAAATTAAAATTAAAATTCTATGATGATGATAAATAAAATATATTTCAAAATAATACTTTTACACTAATTTACCATCATAAATCACAACACTTAAATTGTTATATTTATTAAATTATGAAAGTGAAAACGTTGACATCATTAAAAATAAAATAATATAAGTGTCATAATCCATTTTATAAAGATCCAAATGGTTAATAATTTTCTTATTGTATGTTTATGGTTTATATATATATGAAAAATTTGTTTAAGTCAGGTTTTTTGGATTTTTAATGTGTATTAAAATTTTCATAAAAACTAAATTACTGATTTATCATGAAATAAATTATTTCTGCATCATTAATGTATAAGCTATTAAGGTAATTAAATATCTCTTTAAAATTAAAAATAAATTACCATAACAAATAAAAACACTTTAGCTTTCAAATGAGTATTTAGAATCTAATTTATATTCTATATAACCTTATATTAAAAATACTTTAATTATTAATGTTTGAGTGAGACATATTTCACTTTCATTAAAATAAAATAAATTAATGGTCTTAATCATATCCAATTGGGTTCCAATGGATTATATTTCGACCTGAATATTCCTTAGGATGAAATATAATCATCCAATTATATTAATACATATGCTTGGGTAATTATATAATATTATATTTACCATTAATTACCCGATTTACTTTTAACTATGGTAAATAAAATTTACCGTAGTTACTATTCATAGTGCCAAAAAATTCGAAATAGCCTATAAATAAAATTTTGGACCTACTGATTCCAAATATGGAATCCATTTTTACAAATTAAAATCACATAAGTTTAAGAAATTAATTTACAATTAATCTCATTGTTAAGAAAAAGAGTTTTTAAAATTGAAAACATTGCAAAAGATTGAAATGATTTTACCAATGAATTTAATGTAAAATCAATAACAATGACATAAATTACATAAAATGGTAAAAATATATTCTATTTGTACTTTAAAATCATTCAATATTATATATTAACAATTTAAATTTTTACGATGAAAAAAGTTGTTTTTAATTAAAATATAGTGTGTGTTTACTATTCATTAAAAAATGAACGTTATAAGAATAATATGAAAATTTTATCCAAACTAAATTTTTATATCTTGATTCCAAAATATAATTTTATTTTGTAAAATATAACTTATAAACATGTCAAATATAGATTTAATGTTGGGCGCCATCTAAAGGCGGCAAAACTGCATTTTTTTATAAATACTTATTTTACCCGAAAATTTTATTTTGTTCTCATATCATATTCTAGAAAATGTTTAAGATAAATAATAATGTTATAAAATAAAAAATTTAGTTAATTTTATTCATAAAACATATTTCATAATAATATTATAACAATATATCATTATTTAGTGAAATTCGGTATTGCGTACTAACACGATATCGAGGAAGGTCGTGATTACGTGTAATGCAAGCCAAGTCAGGGATGCGTGTAGTTCAAGCTCCGATTGGAGTTTTATATAACATAATCAAAACTAATTTAATTTATATAATAAAAAAACCTATACGTAATGTTGCATAGAATAATTTCTACAAAACGAACTTGAAATTGTGTGTAACAGGAGCCAAGAATAATGTTGCGTATACTGCAAGCTAATATGGTGTTGTGTATAATACAAGATAATCATGGTGTAGTGTAAAATAGAAGACATAAAATAAATTAAAAAGAATATATCTCATATAATCTAGGGGTCTTACATTCTACCCCCCTTAAAATGAATTTTGTCCTCAAAATTCATTGGGGTTATAAATAATTTACTAACTAGTAGTTTCTTGCATAGAAACCCAAATCATAAAAAAGAATAATAAAACATCAAAATAATGTTAGAAACATAATGGATACCCAATGTAACTTATCAATGGATTTACATATAAGAGAATATAGATGAAAAATGTGGATATGGAAGAGAAATCTAACCATAATGTTTGGATGAAGAGTGGTAGAGAACATGGATATGAAAAATCCAACAATCACAAAGCCATTAATTTATGATGATCTAAGGTACCATAGGATTCATCAGATATAAGGGCACTAGGACAACATTTTTGGTTTTCAAGATCATTTCCCAAATGATGAAGAATTTTTGAATAAAAAGAAACACTTACTTGATTTTGGTACAACCTCTCAGTTGCTTGTGCCTTGAACAATTTCCACTTCATCTCTTAACGAAATGAAGTTAAATTTGTCTTTTGTGAAGGGTTAGAAGATCTTGTGATATAATGATAAGTCATTTCATCTATCTCAAACATATGGTTAGAAAAAGTTATAAACATAAGCCCATCTATGGTGAGATTAATCGTAATTGGTTCCAAAAATGGATTTATACTTCATCTATCATCCTGCTTAATAAAATAAAACTAGTTTCTACTAACCAGGGACATCCTATATGCCAGTGGTAGGCGATAAAGTCATGTCGCACTTCGGTTGTGGGTTTGATTCCCGCAACCTAGTCTGATGCGATGGGTTGTCGCCCGTCCTACAGTTTGTCCTTTTTCTAAAACTACACTATTATAACATTCCAAAAATAATATCGAAAAAAGATTTATCCTTAAACAATATTATATTATGTCCAACATAATCCATTTCAAATCTTTAGGCTTATAAAAAATACTTATTTCCAAGCTCATAGTATAAAGACAACGATTACTTGAATTTTCATCAACCAAGCATGTGAATACCATCATTTATTCCCCCATATATCATAAGATATATCTTGTTGGTCACATTCTAAACATTTGAATTCTTTAATCATGTATTATCTTCAAACATGAATTACCATAAAATCTTGTTGAAAACATGAATGCGGTCAAAAGTTAACTCTTTCCACATACCAAAATCCCAAAATTTCTATATACTCAAACCATGATATCACATTTTCCTTATATGATCTCATTAATACTATGAAACATATTATTTTCTCTTTATCCCTTTATTTTTCACATATCATCTACTTTCCAAAAATATTTCAATCACTTTTCTTGGTTCCCATATCTATTCAACATATACATTAAAATACTGAAGGAAATACAATAGTGTAACAATCCGTAGAGTTTTCATTATTTCATATTACCATAGATTATTCTTGATAAACATGAAATCATTCCACTACCTTTTTAAACCATTGATCGAGCTTCATCATTTTATTCCTAAACACTTCTTTCATCTCATATATCAGTTGTAGTGTCTTCATCACTATCAACATAAATACTACCCATGCGACCGTGATGATTATATTCATGATATTTTCCCTTAGGGAATTGGTTTTCATAATGCCTATACATTCCACATTTAAAAGATTTAACCATTTTTTATGTCGTAACAATACCATTATCATAGTACATTGTGTTAACTGAACCTTTTGCTTTCCAATTACTTGTTTTGTGTCCTTATTTTCCACACACAAAGAATATTCTAGTTACATTGAATCATTCTCCATGATGCATCTTACCACATGACTTACATGAGGGAAATCGACCTTTTTACCCACTATGGTCATCATGAAACTCCATATTTCTATTATTAGCTGAATCAGGAATCTTACCAAAGTTGAGATTATTGATCAAATTATGAGATTTCATATTAGGAATAATAATTATTTTTAGCCTTCCAAATTCTATTTAATTTGGAAGATAATGAATAATATCATTCCATTGTCCATCATATTCATCATTTACATGAATCTTCATGTTTCCAGCCATTTTTTAAAACCCAAAAAGAATAGTGTGAGAGGAAAAAATCATGCTTGGAAAACAACATAATAATTGGGGTGTACCTTAAATATCTATGATCTTAGGTTTAATTCGATTATTGTAACCATAATTCTAGGACTATAAACTATAATTATACTTAACCGTAGAGACATCCCTTGACATACATTAGAAATATCTCTTGAGATATCACTAAAGTTTTCACATCCTAGATTCCAAAGGTTGACTAAACCTTTTCTTTGATACTAACTATAGAGACCAAAACATGGAGTACATAGACATTACATTACATTTACGGAATACTTAATACATAAAAAAAAATATTCCCAAATACTGTATTAGTTTAGTGTCTTTGGAATCTCAGAACATAATCTTCTAATCATGTTGAAAGATCTTCAACATCTCCCATAATGATCTTCCCCTTTTGTTTTACTACCTAAAACCATTTGTTAAATCCTGGGAAAAGAAAACATATAAAGGGTGAGATCAAATGCTCAGTAAGGGAAAACATGGTGAACATAAAACAACCCATAAACATTTGAAATTAAAACCATGAATATAAAACATCAATATCATGAGTAATGACATAAATCGTGGCAGTACATAAGTCATAGATCATAAAGAAACATTAACCATGATAAAATATCATGGGAACAAATCATGTAATTGTGGAAAACCATTAAGCACATTCAATTATTTCCATAGTAGTCAAGGCATTATTTCCAAGAATATCATAGTGGAAAAAGTCCATTACTGAACAGGGTTTACATGTCGTTCCAGCCCAGTATTACTGAACCAGATTCATTTGTAATTCCAGCCTAGTCTATATCATGAGATATAAATATTTACCCAATGAATTGAAGGGAGATATAGGTCCCACCCATCTCAAAATGAAATCATTCTTACTTGTGCCACAAAATAAACATAAATAATTCATCATAACCCAAAGAATAAAATGGGATTCATAAACATCAGCCCACCATAACATAATCCATATAAAACAAATTGATATAATTTCATCATAAGAATAATCAAACCATGTAAATAATAGATACATTATACTTGAAACATAATAATACTAAATAATGTCATCTTAGATGGAAAATAGTTCTGACAAAACACTTGAAATGAATTCCTGAGGAAAATATCATTTCTTCATCAAAATCATTTTCATTTCACAAATTGCCACACAATTTTAAAATAAAAGGATTTTATTGAAAATAATCATGAAATATTGTAGATTAAGCTTCATGAAGAAAAGTTTATATGAAACCGCAAAATTTTGTTCATGCCTTATAAGTTAAAAAAAACATTCTTCTCGTACTTTTACCGAAAAAGTCAAAAAGCACCTCGTGTGGTAAAAAAAAGAAATATTCCTTCCATAACACAAAGATAAAGTCAAAAAAGGGTAAAAATGAATTTAAACATACAAGGAATAATATTATATAATTTATGAAAAAAACAATTATGGAAATGGATGAAAAATATAACCCCAATAAATACTTAGGTATAAGAAATCTCGGATAAAAACGATATTGCAAAATTATCCCTTACCTTTTATGATCAGTGGAATCATACATGTCATAAAATAAAAAAAATTACATTCATATGTAAATATAATATCCTTCATAATAAAAATCATTAAACATTCATGGGAAGAATAAACACCATACAAAATAAAAATATGGTGATTTAGGCCTATGTCTCACAGAAATAAAAGTTAGACGAAATAATCCCTTACCTTAGGTCCAATTTCTTCCGTACGTATCCAAAAATCCTGTATAGTGGGTTTAAACATGTTATTATCTGGTAATAGAACCCAAATAATATATATTATATCATATATTATTCACTTAAGACTATATATTACCTGTTCATTTGTCAATTCCATGTTAAAGCCGCGTTTTGGGTAAAATCGTTTCATTTGTCGTACATGTTTGGACTTGTAGTTCTTGAAAGAATTATTACTTATATCATGATCTACTTACATAAAGAATGTAATAAATTATTTATATATCATATATATTTAGTATATATATATATAATAGATAGATAAATGAAATGAAATACATAGTTCATGGAGACGGTAGACCGTACGTACACATGAACATTGTTTTCATTTCCTTATTGAATTGAATTGAAGTAATTACAAGACATATATACATACATATATAAATCCAGTAGAATTATTATGTCATATATTTCATGATTTGTCATTATATATATACTTTATAATCATTATTGATTGGTTAACATGGAGAATGAATCTATCGCGTCGTGGAGACGGTAATCCGTACGTTGGCATGAGCGATGATATCGTTCCCATAATTATTGAATGGTATTGGAGAGGATTATAGAATATCTCAGAATTAGTATCATGTTATAATAATCATATATATTTATTCTTTTCACCATTATACTCATCCACGCAAGGTGGTGGTGGAAAACATATTACATCACGGCGTAGAGACGGTATTCGGTACGTATGCACGCGCAATGATTTGGTTTTCCGTAGGATCAGTAGAATTTGAAATTGGTTTGGTTAATATTTATAATAACATATCATTATATTAGTGATACTTATTTTATTTCTTTATTATGAAACAACAAAATAAGAGAATGTAGAAGAAGAGAGGAATTTGAAAGAATCCATAAAGGATATTACCTCTTCTTCGACGAGCCTCTTCTAAACCTCCTCCTAGGGCAATAAGATGGTCTTTAAAGAAGACCAGGACCACTAGTATGTTTCATGGGAAGTAGATAAGAGAAATTTTTAGGGTTTGGAGGATTGGGAAGGATAAAACTGGTGTGAGGAGGAGAAGGAGGAGTTGCCCTTTTATAAGGGAGGAGAGGGGTACCTTTGAAAACATAAGAAATATTAATTTATAATAAATTCATAACCCACTAAAAAACATCAAAAAATGACTCAAATCCTAATATTTGATTAAATTGGACTGTAATCTCATCAACCAATATTATTTAGACATGTTGGTAACTTATTTTAAACCTGATCAACTTGATTTTTCCTTATTTAATCTATTTAATTTTATTTTTGATAATAATATTCAAAATTTTAAATTGTTATAAATAATTACTTATGTGTTGTGAATTTTCTATAATTGGATAATTGATGACATTTTAGACCATATAAATTTAAATTTAAAATTTGTAAATATTTTTGTGATTTTGAAACAATTTAATAATATGTTATTTTTATAAAATAACAATAGTGTTAATTTTGACACTATTCATTTATTTAAATTTAAATTAAATACAAACATAGTATATATTCAAACCAAATTTTTTTATAGATTCATAACATGTCATATTCATCTAGAAAATTTTTGTGGAATATTAATTAGCTCATATAAATTTTATTTTAATATTTATAAATCTATTTATTTGATATTTCTCTTAAAAAACAATTACTTCATTATTTTTTGAATAATCATTTAATATACTTATTATTTGCATAAAAATTAAAATAAAAATACTATTATTATGATAAATATAATATATTTCAAAATAATAATTTTACTTGAATGTATCATCTTAAAATTACAACATGTGAATTGTTATATTTATTAAATTTTGAAGGTGACATCTTTGACATCATTATAAATAAAACAATATAAGTGTCATAATAACTTTTATAAAGATACAAATTGTCAATAATTCCACATTTTGATGTTTATGGTTTAGATATATACTACCAATAAGTTTCGGTTAGGTTTTTGGGCCTTTAAATGTGTATTATTATTTTAATAAATACTATATTATTGATTTTTCACTAAATAAATAATTTCTGCATCATTAATGTATAAGCTATTAAGGTAATTAAATATCTCTTAAAAATTACAAATAAATTACCATAACAAATAATAACATTTTATATTTTAAATGAGTATTTATAATCGATTTTATATTTTGTATAAACTTATATTAGAAATACTTTAATTATTAAAGTTTGAGTGAGACATATTTCAATTTCTTTAAAATAAAATAAAATAAAGGTCTTAATCACATCCAAGTGTGTTCCAATGGATTCTATTAAGTCCAAAATACATCTTAGGATGAAATATAATCATCAAATTATATTAAGGCAAGTGTTTTAATTTTTTATAATATTATATTTACCCTTAATTACATGATTTGCCTTTAACTATGGTAAATAAAATTTACCTTAGTTACTATTCATAGTGCCCAAAAATTAAAAGTATCCTATTAAAATAATATGGACCTACTGATTCAAAATATGGAATCCATTTTTCCAAATTAAAATCACATAAGTGGCAGAAATTAATATAAAATTAATCATGTTGTTAAGAAAACGAGTTTTTCAATGTTTAAACATTGCAAAAGATTGAAATGATTTTACATATAAATTTAATGTAAAATTAATGATATTTAGATAAATTATATTAAATGGTAAAAATATATTCTATTTATACTTTAAAACCTTTCAATAGTATAATTTAACCATATAAATTGTTACGATGAAAATAGTTGTTTTAAATTAAAATATAGCGTGTATTTACTATTCATTAAAATATGAAAGTTATCAGAATAATATGAAAATTTTATCCGAAGTAAATTTTTATATCCTGATTCCAAATGTGAATTTTATTTTGTCAAATTTAATTTATTAACATGTAAAAACTATATTTGCAGTGGGTGCGCCATCAAAAGGCGGAAAAACTACATTTTTTGAAAAAAGCTTATTTCATCTGACAGATTTATTTGGTTCTCATACCATGTTCTAGAAAATGTGTAAGATGAATAATAGTGTTATAAAATACAAAATTTAGTTAATAATATTCATAATGGCTAGTTCATAATAATATTATAACAATATATCGTTGTTTAGTGAAACTTGGTATTGTGTACTACACGCGCTATCGAGGAAGGTCATGATTGCGTGTAATGCAAGTCTTGTCAGGGATGCATGTATTCAAAGCTCCCTTTGGAGTTGCGTATGAAATAATAAAAACATATTTAATTTATATATTAAACAAAATCTATACTTAATGTTGTGTAGAATAATTTCTACAAAACGAACTTGAAATTGTGTGTAACACGAGACCAGAATAGTGTTGCGTATACTGCAAGCTAATACGGTGTTACGTATAGTACAAGATAATCTTGGTGCCGTGTTAAATAGAAGACATCAAACAAATTAAAAATAATATATCTCATAAAATCTTGGGGTGTTACAATATTAAATATCAAAACAATTATATGATACTTCTAAGTGGATTTTATTTAAAAATTCCCTTTTAAAATTCTGTTTAAAAAATTAAAAATCATTTTTATGAAATTTTTCATTTTGTATAATTCTTTTATGGTTCTTGGGAAATTTTTATGATGCATTTTAGGACCCATATATCTCTCAAATTCATTGGGTATGTGTATCATTGAGGTTGTATGTATGGTTACTCCAAGTGTAACTATGATGGTCACACAAATTGTAAGGTGTCTATGAGGGTTACCATTTATAAGGTAGCTAAGAGGGTTAAAAGACTATGTAAGTTGTTCTCCAAGATACCTTTATAGTTATAATAATGATCTTTTTTTTGAATCTTCAGTTCCACAATGTACATATATATGGGTGGGAAGTATGTTTTTTAAATGATTTCATGTGTTTACAAGTATTCATGGACTAATGTTTTCTTTTCTTATTTTTATATCTCTTACTGAACTTTTTGTGCTCGTCCCATGTTTTTAAATTATTTTCACAAGTTATAAGTTTTTCATACAAATAATGAAGTCATGTAAAATTTTATAAAGATTTTTTGAAGCAATAAATTTTTATTTGAAAAGTATTACATTTTCTATGAAATTGATACTGTTTATGTGGTATCTTCTCTTTATGAATGTGGAATGTTATATATGTATATATCACAATTATATAAAATAATAAAATTTAAAAGTTCCTCAACATTTATGGAAATGATACCTTGACTAAAATTCAATATTGTGTAATGTAATAAGGTTGGGTCCTCATAAAAGAAGATATGATCAGGTCTGGTGTTTGAGCCCCTTTGACATGCAGTTTAGGGTAGACAAGAGGGATGCTTGGTATCAATGGTGGTTACTTATGGAACTATTTGTGACTCTCTTCTTAGGATAATATTTTATATAAAGATCCCATTAGCCAATCATTGCAGTTCTATGACTGAGAATATATGTATATCCTATTATAGAACCAACTCTTTAGGATTTGGGTTACTCTTCTTCTAAGAGAGCCGAAGACGCGTGGGGATGACACATGTATTCCATGTCAAGATTCTAATGGTTGGACGAGTCCACTATCGTACAGTAGGTATCAAAGAATTGATGTTAAGTTCACCTTCTCACCATTTCATTCCCCATATATTTGGATGATTTTACTTCACTTCTCTTGTTGGGTTGAGCAGCACTCTATTATTGTACTTTGTTCTATCATGTTTTTTACATTCCTGTTGTATCTCTAAACGGTCTCCTATGTTTTAGTGGAATTCTAAAGAGTATAATTATACTCACCCCTATGTGGGATTTTTCCACACATATCGTGCCATATAAAGACGCCACATCGGGTTGATCTTGTATTTGGTGGAGCTCATGGATACGAGAGCTTGGACCACATGTGGTGGTTGGAGCCTAGGTTTCAAGAGTGGGAATTCTTTTCTGGAATTACATTTTCAATTTTTTCCTTATCAAGTTGTTACACTATTCTAGCAGATCATGTATTTTTTTACTTTAAATTTCATTTACAATTTCGTACTGATATTGTTTTAGTGATCCAATCATGTTTTTTATTTATAGTATGTTTCATGTATTACTAAATTCCATCTACATGTTTGAATCAAGTTGGTTATGTGTGTACATGTACTTAGCCAAAGGACTCTCTGGGTTGTTGTGCCTTTAGCGCTTGTCACCACCCCTTGGCCTATGGATGTGGTCTTAGGGTAGTTGTGGGTTGATCCCTGGCATGGGTTGGGTAAGTACAATGTTGTATCAAATGTGGTTCAACCCTTGGAATTATTTTCAGATATTTCTCTAAAAAAATCTTGTTTGGGTTTAGGGTATCAATTTAACCATTTCTTGAGAGAATCTATAAGTATATGTAGTATAGTTATGATGTGTTAGCTCGCTCAAGACCCTAATTTCCCTCTTGTTGAATCAGCATGCTGAGACATTTGTTGGATGGAACATTGGTACTAGAATCATATAGCATTGATTCGTTGTCAATACTTATTGAGTCAGATACCCTTTATTGTTGATCTTGTTATACATATATATATATATATATATATATATATGGTCATCTGATTACGATACTCCTTGGTAATTTTTTGGATTATTCCTTGACAATCAGCACCAGTATATCCACTCTGGTTAGTGAAAAATAAATTAAGGGAACGGAGGCCTCAGTTCAAGGCTCATCATGTGATCCACTTCATCTTGGTGGGCTAGTAGCATCACCTCCACCTGTGGAGTAATAGAGAGTACTAGCAACATAGGCTAGGGATGAGCACCAGAGGAGTATGCTCTGTGATTTCCAATGCTCGAGGCCATTGCGGATTCATCATGAGAATAACCCTCAGGAATCATATGACTAGTTGGTGTCCATGGTCCACCTATTATAGATTTTGCGGGAACCAACATATCATATATTTTCATTGGTAGCTAAAACTTTCCATGTGATGGCTGGGTACTAGTTGAATTTTTTTTACCTAGAAACAAGATGAGTTAGCACCCTCGTGGGATGAGTTCCAGTAGACATTTTGTGAGTGGTACCTACCCTCATGGTTACACTATTTCAAGATTCATGAGATTTTTGTGCTTTTCCCAGGCGGGTTGACAGTGGATGCATAAACAGCTAGGTTTACTAACCTTACACGCTACTCCTGGGATAAGATCCCTGGCAGTTACTTCTAAGTGTGGACGTTCGAGCAGGGTCTCCAATGAGAGATATGTGCCAGTATAACTCCAATGTTCATTACTACCTATATTAGAATGTTGGAGTGGGAACTTGTAATGTAGAATTTTTTATCAGAGGGGTACCGATTGGCTAGGAATGGCATTGGTTGCTACAAGGTGGAGACACACATGATAGTTGGTAGACATCAGGTAGCAGGGTTGCAGTTCCAGAGGATTCTCTATGATTGGGCTTGATCACATGATCATGCAGAACATGGGTAGTGTAGGTATCCAATTTTTCATGGAGATGCCAAGTGCTACACTTTTTATGGGTGAGGTCACATGACATGAGATATCCCAACCCAACGAGATAGGCATCCCATGTAGATTGTAGGTGGACCATCATGGTAGAGGAAGTGCTGTGATTATGGTGGTCCCCAGGGAGTGGGATCTAGAATAGGAGAATGAGGATCATGTGGAAAAGTTATGGGGGAATAATCTATTAGATCATCCCACCACCACCACCAGGTGGCCCACATCAGGCTTAGGGAGGTAGTGGGTGGGGTCGTGGAGAGGTTCAGGATATGGATGTATGAGATCCTCTAGAACATGAGATGAGTTGAGGTATACTTTTTATTTATTCAAATATTACTTCAGTATTATTAGACACGGGATCTAGTCACTCTATTATCTAGTTACATATGGTATGATAATTTGATCTCCTGGTGGACACAGTAGCATATCAGCTATGTACAGTGGTTCCTATAGGATGCGATTCAGCTGTATCTTTTATCATCCATTAGTGCGCTCTAATTTTTTTGAGGTGAAATTTTCTCATGGGACCTACTTTTCATCATGATGAAACCTATATGACATCATATTTTGGATAGATTGGATTTCCATGGTTCAAGCCGTGATTGACTATCACCATAGGCTTTTAAGATTCCTACACATTGATGGGATGTGGTTCCCGTTTCTCGGTAAACGAGACCTTATAGTAGGGTCGAGAGGTGCTATGAACATGAGGATAAAACATTTTAACCATATTTTAGTGATTGTGACCCATAGTGAAACAAATTATTCATGAAATTGGGTTCCATCCATTTTGGAGGATTCCATGGATTTCTTCCTTGAAAATGTCCCAAGTCTACCTCTTATGAGGGAGTTGAAGTTTTTCATTGATTATAAACTAGGGGATATCCTGATATCATTTGTGGTATATTGAATGGAACCCATAGAGCTTCAAGAGATCCGTTTGTAGTTAGATGAACATTGGGAGAAGGCTTTCAGTAGATCCAAAGTGTCCCCCCGGGGAGCTCCAATTTTGTTTGTGAAGAAGGAATATGAGAGTTTACGGCATTGTGTGGTTATCATCGCTTGAACAACGCCAGTATAATGAACAAATAACCCTTACTGTGAATCGACAGCCTCTTCGACCAGTAGCATAGTGTGAGGTGGTTCTCCAATATTGATCTAGGATCTATATACCATTACTTATCGGATTGTGAGGATGATATTCCAAAGTTTCTAATTTGTTGTCAATGTAGACATTATATGTTCGAAATGATGCTCTTCAGAGTGATAGATGCCCCCAAAATTTTCATTATTTGATCAACCATGAATTCTAGCCATTATTGAACCAGTTTTTTGTTGTCTTCATAGAGGGAATACTCATTTGCTCAGTGTCATTGGAGGATCACATAGAGAACAAGAGTATAGTCATTGATTTACATCGAGAGAGAAATATTTATGGAAAAATATCTAAGTGTTAGATCTGGATACATGAGGTTATCTTCATAGGGTATGTCATCATTGAAGAGGGTTTATCCATATATCCTACAATGATAACGGTTGTGCTTACTTGGGAAACACACAAGAATGCATCATAGGTGCAAATAATTAATAGTTTTGTTGGGTACAATTGGAAATTTATGATAGGAATTTCTAGGATCACAACCCCCTTGACCACCCTATCACCAAATGGAAAACTGTTTTTAAGAAATATGCAGTTCTAGAATTCATTAATAGAGTTTAGGTAGAAGATGCAATACCCTCCAGTTATGAGACTTCTAGAGGAGTGCATTTAGTTCATAGTGTATTCTGATTCCTTAAGAGAAGGTCTCAGTTGCATTTTGTTGCATCTATAGGTATTCATCTTGTATGGGTCGAGGAAGTTGAGACCCAAGGAGTAAAACTATGCTTCTCATGACCTGGAGATCACATCGGTAGTGTTCTCATTGAGGATGTGGAGACACTATCTTCTGGGGGAGTTCATTTTGGTTTATTCAGCCACCATAGCCTCATGTACATATTTACCCAGAGAGATTTAAATCTAAGGAAATGATACTTGTTGGAGATGCAATAGGACTATGACTTCGAGATAGTCTACACACCAGGGAAGGGAAATAATGTATAAGATTCAACTAATAGTATGTATGAAGAATTCCATGTATAGGAAGATTCAGAGAAGTTATCTTCCCTATAGTTGTACCTAGTAGAGTAGGAGGGTACAAATTTTCTACCGTCAATGGTGTTGACTTTCTTTCTCCTCGATCATGTGAGAGAGTCCGAGGTAGGATATATTTACTATGATATTCTATGCAAATAGATATACATTGGTGACACACATTGTGGGTAATATAAAGGGGGAATTATGAGATCTTGTTCCACAGGTGAATGGTGATTCTAGTCATGATGTGGGAGGAAGTGATGTGAGATTTTGATACTTCTCCCTTAGTTTTACATTCTAGTATGGGGAATATTTACAAGGATCTTCAGAGGTAGTTTTGGTTGTCTGGCATAAGATGTGGCATTTTTGAGTTCGTCTCATGATGCCTTACCGTTTTGTCAGTTATGGATGGGAATTAGTTTCTGGATGGTTTTTTTCATCCCCTTGACATCTCAATTTGGAAATGGGACAACATATCCATGAACTTATTCATAAGGATTCCACACACTGTGAATGTCCATGATTCCATCTTGGTGATAGTGTAATGATTCACCATGTCGGTGCACTTCCATTCCAGTAGAGATCAAATTTCGGTGGAAGTTTTGCGGTAGTTGTAATTATAGGATATCATCAACCTTCACAGGGTACCCTCAATGATTGTCTTGGATCATGATGCATGGTTTATGTCTTCATTGTGGAGAGGACTACAGAAGGAATTCATGACCTGACTTTTGATGAGTAATGCCTTTCTCCCACAGACTGATTGTTAGACTGAGTGCACTATCTATGTGATGGATGATATGTTGAGGTCTTCAAAGTTATATTTTTGTTGTAGGTGGAAATATAATCAACTTTTGGTAGAGATTTAATACAACAATAACTATCACTCTACCATGGCATGGTACCATTTGAGGCCCTATGTGGGAAACCCTAAAGGTCACCTCTATGCTGGAAAGAAGATGGTGAGTCTTCTCCCAGGGGCCTCGAGATGGTTTATAAGAAAACATATAAGGTGCAAGTAATTATTGAATAGATAATGATGGCCAAGAGCAGACTGAAATTGTACACAGACAACTGTTGTAGAACCTTGGAGTCTGAGCAGGAAGACCTTGCCTTCTTGAGAGTCTCCCTATGATGTTGAATGTAGAGGGTCAGACAAGGATTCATGTTTTCCCCTAGGTACATTAGTTTATTTTATATCCTTTAAAGGGTTATAAAAAATGCCTACCTCCCCCCTAATAGAGAAGGAGCATGACGTTTTCCATGTGTCACTGCTTTGGTGATACGTGCATGATCCATGGCGCGTCATTTACTGGGGAGAGCTGAAAATTGGAGGTAGAACCACCATGGTAGAGCACTAGGTGTGATCAAGGATTGATAATATTGAACCTTAAATGGACATTCCATCCCCTTGGTTTTCATGTTGTGGTAGCACAAAAATGTGAAAGAGAGCTCTTGGGAACGAGAGTGCGAAATGAAGGCTTTGAATCATGAGTTATTTTCCATGTTTTTCGTTTTTGGGGATGAAATTTTTGAATGATGGAATGATATTGAGATCTATATTTCACCTTGTAATACATTTAAATATTTAAATATATATATTCAGAGTCCGGAGTTGAGAAGGCATGAAATTATGAGGCCCGATGTTCTCAAAATTAATTTTATAAAAATATTATGTATATTTTATACTATGCATGAAAAGGAAATAGAATAACTAATCAATGGTATCTTAGATCATAAATATGAGGGTATGGTAGAATATGGAAAATGGATTTTACCCTAAGTGGGAAATAACTTTTGCAGGAACAACATTTCTGTGGGAAAAGCCACCCAGGGGGGAAATGGAAATTAAAATAATTAAAAATAATAATATTAACCCTAATTCCATATCGAATAACTTTTTATTGAGGTATTGGGTTTGAAATACGATACTGTTGTTGAGCTCAAAATGTGTTGTTTTACCAAGGCCCAACAGAAAATGTGTGGGTGTGGAATTTTTGGAATCTGCGACCATCGGCAGTGTTTTCTGAGTTTTATATTAATCTGTTCTTAAGTGTATTTCATAGAATTAGACTCTAATCTCCACCAATTTAAATACCCTCCCTCTCTCATCAGCCATTCATTGGATCAATAAGGAACAACCACTGAAACCCAAACGAATCAAAGTGAAACAACAAGAGTTTCATCATTAACGATGAACGATCCACTCGAAGCCATATTTCTTCAATTTTTGAGTTCTGATTCCTGTTTTAAATTGAATATTTGTCCATTGACTCAATTTTTGTCCATTTAAACTATAAATAATTTATTTCCATGTGAACACGACTATAGTTCTATATTTAACTCCCTAATCTTCATCTGTTCTTCAAAGACACCAACCATATAATTTTTGACTCATCAAACCACTGGCAGATCATTGAGTAATGGTTGGTGTTGCAAATACCTCATCCCGAGGGAACCTGGTCTACTAAAAGATCCATGATTGGGTGAATGGATTGAGTCTATTGGTCCGTGAAAGGGACCACTGAAGAACTTTTGTGTCATCCAACATCGGGTCATGCCAGAGGTAGTAGCGCGGTAGCAGTGCGGATCTAGCGAGTCGGTGAAGCATTGGGTGGAGTGAGGTTGTCATGACGATGGGATAGAATAGAAGAAAAAGAAGAAAATGGATTTGGGGATATAGAGATCTATCACAGGCATGTGTCATGTGGGTGTAGTAGCTTCACATACAGGTGGGGAGACTGGGGGCGACAGGTGGTCAAGTCGCGTAGTTCACCGTATGGAGGACGTTGGCTGGACAATGCGGTGGAGAGTCATTGAGGATAGATGGTGTTAGGTGTACCTGAATGATGGTAGGTGGTCCACAGTCTAGAGAAGTGGATCTGGCCGGCCGGGGCAGGATGTCCTCGGTTGGGGGGTCCGACCAGAATGGACCAAACCAGACCAGATTGGGTAGAGACTATTTAAATGCCTTTTTCTGCTAAACTAACCATCAAATTGACACAAAATTTGTGTCCATTGGTCCCTCTCTTTGAGAATAACCTTTTTAATACTCTTTTGTGGTTTTTAGTTTTGTATTTGTGGGTTGTTACCATAATGCTCCTGAATTTAATAATACAAATAGTTTTAGTATTATTCATGTCATGTTATATTGAACTTGGTGCCTGAATGAAACGTCTTTTTTGGGAACCATTAGTGGTGGCATGACCCTGGTCCTTAGGATAACTTTTCAATATGTGTTTTTATTTTTTTAAACTATTTTTGAGATATTGGAATCATGGGGCCCTATTTTCATTCTTATAGTGAAATAATTTTTTTTCATCAGGCATCCTTTTTTGATGATTGAGTAGTCGATCCCATGTGTTTTTCAAAGTGGATAATAATGGTGCAATCCAAATAATTAATATTAGCTCTGAGGTTTTCACCCTAGTAGATATATTTTGAGCGTAATTTGGCATTGTAAAACGTTTTCATCAGATGATCTATTAGAGAAAATTGACAGTCTACCTAAAGTATTTTTACGTGAGGATCATAACAGTTTGACCCATTTTGATTTGATGAGCCTTATTTGTGATCTCATTAAATGTGTAATAATGAAAGGAATATAGGTGGATGATTCTTCTCATCTATTATAGTCCCTAAACTCATACATGTTTTGTTTGATGACTATAGTGATGAGAAGACCTATTAGTAACATCTGAGTGTGACCCTCTTGATGCACATTGGTTAGGGTCCTTGATAAACAAGTGTGGAATAACACATCCAAATTAGGTTCTGGGTCCTATAAATAGAAATAATAGTGGGATCCCCCATCGGCATGGGTGTGTGTCCTTTATCATCTACTTCTGTGTGGAATCCACCTAACATAGTAGTGTGTGGTTCATCTATATTGGGATTACTATTTATAGATATAGACCAGTGATGAAACATAAATTAATGTTTCTTAGGACTGACGAGTAAGTGGGGATCATTCCCAACTAATACGTGTCCTTGTGATGAGACCTAAAACTGCGGGGAATATAATGACCCCCCTAAAGTGGATAATATCGAGGTTCTTTCTTTGATACCCTTTGACTTTTAGTTCATGGCAGACGTGAGGGATGCTAGAAATAGATGATGGTTGTTTCTGGATGATTGTGTGACTCTATTCCTAGGATGAACTATGATATAGAAATACCCTTACTCCCACAATGGGTTTCTTTGAATGATTATATATATACTATTTCAGAACCCATGCATTGGATTTTTGGTTACTCTCCCTCTAGGAGAGGAGAAGACGTGTGAGTAGTGCCAGGTACATTCTATGTCTAGGTTCTTATGGTTGGATGAGTCTACTATCCTAATATATGTAGTACAGACTCAATGATGAGTTCATATGATCATTATTTTTAGATCCTTATATTTTTATGAGTTTACATCACTTCTCTAGTAGGGTTGTGGTGCACACATTTACTGTATTTTGTTTCATCTACTATTTTACATTCATTTTGTATCGCTTATTTATCCAACTTTTTTTAGGTCATCCTACTGAGAATTTTTATACTCACCCATGCATGGAATTTTCCCACCATATCATTCCTTATCAAGAAAACACATAGGTTTGATCATTACATTGGTTATCCTCATGGGTATGAGAGCTTAGACTGCATGCGGTGGTCACTTCTTGTGTTTCAAGAGTAGGGATTCCATGTTAAAATTACTTTAACAGGTTTTTATGTTAGGTTGATACACTATTATAGATGGGAATTTATTTTCCCCCTTTACATTTTTGCTTAAATTTTGGTACTCATACAGTTTTAGTTTTCCTTGCATTTTTTGGTTAATTTAGAGTAAATTGCATATTTTACTTATTTCCCTATGCACATTTGCATCAAGTTGGTTGTGTGTGTATACAGATACATAAGTAAAGGCCTCACTTAGTTTTTTTGCATTTAGTGCTTATCACCACCCTCTAACCTATGGAGGCGGGCATGTGGTAGTTGTGGCTTGATCCCAGACATGGGTAGGGACCTGAAAATATCAAACACGAATTTGATTCCATGGAAATTGTTATTATCTATATGAATAATAACAAAATATGTTAAGAATAAGATATTAAACTCATCAATATGGATAATAAATTATTTGTAGAATAACTTTCCTAATAACATCAACCAGTGAAGACTCGTAGACACTGGATGTAATCATCACACCACTAGGTATTTTTACTAAAACTTTAGTATCTAGATGTTGTGGTGATACTATGACACCATTAAAAAATAAATTATATTAAATATAGTCGGTAGATATATAATCAAATAATAAATTATTTTTTATAGTGTGGATGATATGCATATCTTTCACCATGTATTTATCAACCCCTTGACTAGAAATTATTATCGCATGATATATCCATTTTACTCTATGATAAATTGGGTTTTAATTTTGATCATTTTCATTAACCATTATATTTGGGAACTGGTAAGCATAATTACTATACTAATGGAATATGAAACATAAGATTGTTGGTGAATCATTATTTAGATTTTTATCTTTATTTATATAATTCAATAACATCTTACCATCACTTCATAATTCAGTCACTCATTGAACATCATCTCCCTTTTTAGAAAATATGTTAGTCCCCTTGAAACAATTTTTTCCATGTTTCTATCAACACTATGGTTATAAGGTAACTGTAATCATCTTATCTCTATGCTTTTAAAATTTCAATTGAATTCAACTATTTTATTAATAGTAAACACAAAATATTGATGGATAAATCCAATGTCCATTTCAACATTTATAGCACATCGAATGATTTCTTCCTAGCTGTTGAAGTCATTTATAGTTAAATGCCTTTAGAGGATTTTTTTATGCCACTGATGAATTGGGCTCTATTTTTTCTAGTTGGGATACTAATTACCCAATTTTACCATTCATGTCTCCTAGAATTCTTCTAATAAGTACCAATAGATTCATTATCATTCTATTTCAGATAATTTAATTCCATCACCATTTTTGTATAAATAATATGATGAAAATTCTTATTGAGAAGTATTTTCATAAAAGATTCCCACTCAATGGACTTAATTTCATACTGTTCCTTTATTATATTGTTAATATTACTCCATTGATCTTCATTTCCTACCATACAATTCCAATTAATATAACAATATCATGTTATCCATTGGTAATTCACTAATGTTTTCTCATCCATGTTTCCAAAGGTTAACTAAATCATTCTATGATATCAACAATAGAGAACCATAACTTTAATACATAGATGTTACATCTAAATAGATAAATATACATTAAATGACATTTCATTCAATTCTATAGTCGTATAGGTATAATATCATTATAAAAATATAAAAATAAAATACTATTTAATAAAATATCTACATTGTATCCAGCTTATTTATTGATAATAAGAACCCTCATTATACATATCATACATAGAACCATTTTCCATTACTCAGGGATACAAACCATTATAAAATGGTTAGATCATATTCCCCTTAAGGGTTAAAAATGTAGATTTCAATGATCTTATAAGCATGACATGTGAACAGTTGTATAATAACATAAATTATAATGGAATCAAAGAACATTATCCATGAGACAATAAAATTGGAATAAAACCTGGAATTGAGGAATACACATAAGCATGGGAAACTATTTATCAATGGTACCTCCTATAAAACTAATAAAATTTATGACATGGTGTAATCACATGTGTATTTATTTAGGGAATGGGAGAACCTCCCATGTTAGCTCTTTTGGGTTGGTTAAAACATTCATTGCACCTTTTCATCTCATATAACAATAATCATTACCCAACGCATTAATGGGAGAATTAAGTCCCCTCATCCACATAAAGAATTTCATAATTATGTGTTCTACATGACCATAAATCATTAATCTTATAAGAACCCATGGAGGTGAAATGGGTTTGATAAACATTATGTCATCATATTCACTAAACATAAAAAAAAATAAAAAGGTATCATTAGATCATATCCAATGTAAATATCATGCAACATCAATGGATTTAATCTTAGATGGAAAATGATTTTTGATAGATCAGATGGAAAATTTCCTCTTAATAATATTCTTTCCATTAAGAAATCATTATTTTTTAAAAAAATTATATAATTACAAGGGAAAAATATTCATTGAAAATAAATGTTTAAACTGTGAAGGAATATACATTTAAAATATTAATCTTGATTGGAGGAATGACATTTCAAGTTTTACAAGTTAAAAAACAATAATTTTACACCATTTTAAAAAGGATAAGAGTAACACCTTCATAAAAATACATGAAGTTTTGATTTAAAATATTTTTTATAAAGCAAAACTAGGGTGAACCAAACATTACAAAATCATATGATTATTGTAAAAAAAAAATTTATAATTCATGGATATGAAATTTAAATATTCCTTAATGAATAAATAAATAGAAATTATCTTGAATATTGATGAGATTGTGAATAAAAAACTTACCACGAGGTCTATATATAGAGAAATAATTGTAACTCCATGTATACTAAATTGAAATTTGTTATAATTCAATTATAAATTATTTATTATTTATATAATTTTATATATGATTCATTTATTTTATCTCATCTCTAACTTTAATTAATAATTCATTATTTAAATTTATATTTTCATGTGTTAATTTCATTTAACATGATTATTACAATTTATTAATTCAATTACTTGTACATTTAACTGGGTTACATCATCTCTAGAATATTACCTATGATTTAAATATCATATATATTAATTTTATACATTTTTAGAATTGTCTATAATTATTTATATGTAGAAAAATTAATTACATTGTTCATGGAGATGGTTGGTGGTACGTATTCTAGAGCGTTATTTTAATTTCTATTGAAGGGTAGAGTGAAAGAAAGTTCAAAATTCATTAACCATTATATGATCATTATTAAATAATATTTATCATATATATACATAAAATATATCCCCATTAAAATCAATTTAAAATATACATGGTAAATGAATCACATCACTACATGGAGGTGGTAGTCCACACAAACACAAGAACGATGTTATCACTAGCCAAATGAGTAGATGGTCATAGTGTAGATATAATATAATGATTCAAAAGGTATAATCATGACATTAATATATGATATAAAAAATTTAAATATCATAATACCCATATAGATTATATCTTGATGAAAAATAATTATATCGCTACATGGATATGATAAGCTGTAAGTGCACACGAGATATACCTTCACAAATCATTTGATGGGAAAGAGTGTGTATGATGGTTTTACCATAATTATAAAATAATTTAATAATATTCAGTATATTTAAGTTATCAATTAATGATAAATACCATTGTTTTGGAATAGGTAAATAATATTATGAAAGAAACTGACATGTTAACGTGATTATATCTTATTTGAAATAACTCCTTTAGATATCCTTTTAAGAACCATATAGTATACCCTTCGAGACAAATAGAACCTCTAGATAGTGTATATATAATTTTAGAAGATAATTTTATTTGGGTTTCATTATATATAATGAAAAATGTGTTGTGAGGAAGGGAATTTAAAAGAGCCATTTTTTTAAGGCGTGTTAGGGTCACTCTTGGAATTTCATAAAAGATTAAAATATAATTAAGTTAATGCCATGATGAATGGATCCAAAAACTATTAATGGTTATTGGATAAAATTATATACCATATAATATCACACATTCCATATATTAGTATTTTGGTGTTTTTTATGAAATTTAATAACTTATTTTTCTCATAATATATCTCGTTTATCAATTTAGTCTATATTCATGTACTTTGACATAAAAGAAATAATGAAAACAATTTAAGTATTATAAAATCTTATAAAAAACTTTCAAAAAATAATTTAATTTCACTTGTAAACTCACTAAAATTATATTTCTTTTAATATGTTTAATATCATATATTGTAATAATTATTAATTGGATAAATACTACATAGGTGTTTCGTAGGAAATTAGGGTCATTTTATAATTACTAAAAATTGAAAATAAATTTATTTCATGAAAATAATTTTATTAATCAAAAAATAAACACATATATTTATTGATAATTTTTTCATTATATGGAATCATAAAATATATTACAATCATATATAGTGGAATTATTAACATATTTTTATATAAATAATACATATGTAATTTTCATGGAAAGTTGTCCATTAAAATATATAAATTTAATACTAAGGATATATTGTTAAAATCAAATTCTTCCAATAAGAATTAGGATTTCAGCATCCAAATATTTTTAATGGATATAGTATGTTAGGTAGCGTACATGATAAATAACACTAATGACAAACAAACAATAGATTAATTTTATTTAAATTTGACTATTATAGTCTAGTCATTAAATTTAAGGGTATGGACTATATTAATGAAATTACGAAAAATAATATAGTAAAAAAATTTATAAATTATTAATTAATTCATTGTAAATAATCATTCATATTTTTAGTAAATTTATTTTATTATTTAAGAAAATATTTTCATTAAAAAATGGGGTTTCTTACATATTCCAAGTTAATATTATAATTAATTTTTAAAAATATTCCAAAAATAATATTATAAAATTAAATAAATATTTGAAATAATAATTTATTTTTTTACTTTGGGCCATTTTTTAGTTTTTTTGGAAAATAATTGGTTTTTATTAGCTAGTTAAAAATACCAATTTTTCTAAAAATGACATTTTATTTTATAAAATTAAATAATTAATTGAACCATTATGTTGCAAATTTCTATTTCACGAAACATTATTATAATTAATTTTTATTTCAACAAAATAAATTATTTTTAATCATCATTTTAATTAATTTATAAATATGGATATTTTTTGGGATAAAAACCGGATTTTTCTTAATACTATTTTAATGTACATAATATATCTCAATTTAAATTAATTATAATAATACCTAATGGGAAATGTTTCAAATAAAATAAATAGAAATTATCATTAAAAAAATATTTATTTTCATACAATGATGTTAATTATACATTTATTTAATGAAAAATCATCTTTTTCATGAAAAATACACATCAGGAAAACTTTCTTTTTCATCTATCTACCAGTTTTATTTTAAATTATATTCATCCAATTAAGGGAATTAAATATGGTAAAATGGATTCCATATTTTGAATCATTTATTATAAATTAATTATTAATTTCATTTCCATTTTTATTCATAAAAATTATACTATGTTAATAAACGATTGGTCATAGTTTATGTAACATAATGAAATAGGTTATGTTTAAAAGGTTAAATAATAAATTAAATAAAAAATATAAGATAAAATTGGGGTTTGATTTGTTTGTAAGAAATAAATACAATTTAAAATATAAAATTTCATTATATTTTTTTATAATTAATTCGACCCAAATATGGTTTGATTTAAATATAAAATAATCCTTAATTAATCACATAAAACCACCCCTCATCAAGTATAAATTCCACTTTTCACCAATTATTTTAATCACAAAATCTTGGAAGCTCATAAAATCTTTGCAAAACCATATCCTCACCACTCCCCCATTTTATTGTGCTCGTGGTCTCCCTAAAAATAACAATTTGGATTTGTTTTGGGAGACTTTAAGAAGCTGATATTCAGGTGTTAATTTTCTCAAACATCATCTATTGATTTATTTTTTTATTCTACATTCTCCTCAACTCATTCAAACATCATGCAATATTAACTACATTATCATATATTCAAAGGAGTGTTATATTTATAATGTAATATCTTATATCCATCACATTTATTATCTTTTATTATTCAAATAAACTAAACAATTGTTCATGGAATGGAAGTTAACCATTTTTAGTGGATAATAAGATTTGGTTTTCCATTACCTCCTTCATGGATGTCCATACAAATATTTTTTTTGAATAAATATAATTATAATAGAAATATGAAAACGAAATTTATTATTTGAAACTAATATGAATATAAAAAATTTAAAAAATTGAAACTACTCTGTGATGATCACGAAAATTTCCCAAATCAACTAACGATTTTTCATTGATTTTTTTTTCAAATAAATCATCCATGAAAATGAAATATAATTTCTATATCTGTACATTTTCAATTTTTTGAGATCATTAATACAATTTCATTCCACTAAATTATTTGTATTCCCATTTTACAAAACCATCCAATATTATACTCAAGTTATCCGACCATGTATATTTGAAATGAATGCTCATAGAAAATTGAAATCAAACATTATAGATCACAAAAAATGTAGATAGTTGAACATAATGAAATATTAATAAATAAAATACATGTGAAAGTAGTTATCAATTATGTAATTATGAATCTAAATTTATTATCTTGTACGTTAATATCATGTTATGAACATTCAGAAACATGTTAAGAGAGACTTCAAAAAAAATAATTCAAATGTTACTATGATTTATATTCTTAATATTTCACTTCAGTATAATTTTTTTTATGAAATTAAAATTTTCAAGATATTTATATAGAAATTAATGTTTTAAAAAATTCAATCTTCAAATTTCTATCTATGTTTTTATAAAAATTTTCATTTTAAGGATCCACATCAAAAAATATCTTTTACAAAAAATCTTTTAATGTGTCATTTGAAAAAATTCCAAAGGAATGTTTTATTTTATATATAATGAACAAAATTTACCACCATAATTTAAAATTAAAATTTTACAACTTGATTATTTTTTTATATGGTTATATTCAATTGAAATATTCTCCATTTAACATTTTTAATTTTATAATTGTTTGATTTGAAAATGAAATGTTTAATTTTATCAAATATGTATTAATGATAAAATATTTCATGATTTATGTTTATTTTTAGGTTCTTGAGATATTTTTATGATGATGGGTGCTTCCATTATAATCTAATTATATTTGGTTCCATTATGAATTAAGGATAGTTGGTTAAATTACTATCCAATAATGGGTAGTTTTTGGGATAAAATAATTATCAACAATTACGTTAAAACATATAATGTATTGGGTACTTTGCTATTCAATATTCACAATATTGGTCAATTATAGCACCATGGGGAACCATTAAATCTCTATGGTTATATAATAAATTTTTTTTATAAAACCCAAAATATGATACGTGATTAATTGAAACAGAGTATTAGGAATGTTTGGGATCAAACCCTCAAATATGGAGAATTTTATTTCATTTGAATTTCAAAGGATTTAATGTTATTAAATAAAATAAAAAGTTTGGAGAAGAATGATTTTGTAGGATATAGAGAAAAAAAATTAAAATAATTAATGTTGATAGATTGGTTTGTGATGGATTTGAAAGCATTCATAGGTAATATAATATTGGGTTTCAAGTGACTTTGGATCATATAATATATATTGATTAATTCATTACTTTTTTCAGAATCGAGATGTGAAAAATCCAATGGTTGTGGTATCTCCTCATTAACATGAAACACCATATTTCTCTTTTTCTGGTCATATAGGATTTCACCAAATTGAGTTTGTCTCAATACCATATTTAAACACGATTTCCCATGAAGTTTACAATGGTTATTCTTTATTTAGGTTTATCAGTGGTGAAGTTTTTATATTCCTTTAATATTTGTATATCGAGGGTCATGATAATAAGGATTAGAAAAAATGATTGATGAAATCATTCAAAAAAATACATGAATAAAAAAATTAAATCAAATACACCTTCTCCCTTCAGTTACATCACCCATGTGCATGTCATTATAACTCCCTTAATCCTAATGATTGGGGGTTTAGAGTGAAGGAGAAAAGTAAATGAAATCATTAAGAATATAGAAATGAAACTCTGATAGGGTGCAGTAGATTCTGAACCAACTCTAATCTCTGGATGAATCACAATGATTTCAAGCATAAGAATGTTCCTCTATTTAAAGTCATTGGATTGTGACTTCCTGATTAATTAAATGACATGTAATATGGATACACTTTATATAATACGGATCCTATTTTTCCTCCACTTATGTCAATCTCACGAGAATGTCGGACATGGATTTTGACCATTGACTGATTTTACAACATGTAATTTGGAATCACAATATGTAATCCACAAATTTTATTTTCCCACGTATCACAAAATATTTCTTCTCTTAAATCATTTTGCGAAAAGAGTCACATCCTGTAATTAACTTAAACATCATATAATAGTGTTTCATTGTATATATGCAGGATACTAGTTGTTCTGATGACATCAAATTCTCATGATGAATTCATGATTTTAAATAGAATTACATGTCATGCAATAGTGTTTCTTGACTTTCCAACTCCTATTCGTCCTCAAAATTCTAGTGTTGTGCGACATGAAAAGCTCACATCTTGAATTTTCTTCAAGATCATACTTTGAACATTTTTTCTTATTTTTCATAGATTTATTTTTTCCGTCCATATAACATAAAACATGCCTATTCACTCTAAAATTTGGAAATATTATTGATTTATGTACAACAATCATTACAATAAAAAATTCAAATATTTATGCATGAAATACACTTATCAGTCACTCCATTTGTAAGATTAATATTTAAAATGATCGCCCAAGCTACCTAATTGTATTATATATTTCATATATTGAGTTTTAATGGAATTAGAGATATTTTCAATAGGTAAGATAATTATCTTTTTGAAAATATGATTTATTTTTAGAGGTAAAAATGTATGTTGTTTTTTGAAAATGTTTAATTGGTTTTCACTAGACTTATAGTTTCTATTATTTTATGTCTCTTATTATGATTTTTATAATCATAACCAATTATAATATGTTTATCACATGAGTTTAGGAAGAGTATGAAAATGGAATATGTGAACATAAAAATTCTTAATATCGATCTTGAAAAGATATTATTTTTATTTTAGAAAGATGTGTTTGGTGAAGAAAATGGAAAAATGTGTGGAAACATTTATTATATGGGTTTACTTTGTATGAGTTAGTAATAATTATATAATACTCCAAACTGAAAATATTCATTAAAATGTAATAATTTTAATTATATTTTAGCATCTATGTAATATTTAATGTTTATGATCGGCTCCATATAGTTGTTATTAGTATAGGTTTTCAAAATATTTTGGGATTTAGATTTTTTTCTTAATAGTTAATGATATCACCATGAGTTTTAAAGATTAATATATATTATTTGTTCAAATAATATGAAACCACTTTTTAGGTTTAATGTGCAGAATCTAAAAAATACTAATGATATTTTCCCTATTGGATTTATAATAGTAATCAATTTATGTATAATGTTTTTGAAGGTTAAAGTATTATAGTGCTTCTATTGGTATTATCTTTAAAATCACCATATCCATTTTATATTATTATAAATCATTTTTTGTTTAAATTATGTAATTTTAAACTATTTAAAGATCATCTATCAAGATGGAATGAATGGTATCCTTCACAAAATTTTGATCCCTTCAAAATTATTTGATTACCATTATTACTACTGAAGCATGTTCAAATCATTTGATAGGTTTTTGGGTATTAAAATCATATATAAGAAATTTTTTGATTATCTAGGACATTTTATTTTATCCAAAAAATTCATGGGCCCTAGTATCATTAACATTTTATTTAAAAATATTACAAATCTCTCAGAAAAAAGATATCCACAATATACTTAACCTTTTTCATTCGAGAAGTAGGGAATCATGTGACCAAATGAATGTGATATCAAAGGAATAATAATAATTGTATTTAATGTAGGAATTATTTTATATTGATCATTGTTTGTCAATTTTTAATAATTTTAATTAATCATAATGAAACAATTCACATCTTTGATTATAAAACCGGTGTATTAAAGAATAAAAAGATTAAGCATGATTAATGGTTTTTGATGGAAGTTGAATGAAGGATGAGTTTATTTATAGAGTTTACATATTTATTATATAGTGTAATTTCATTAATATTACAGGAATCTTAAAATTGATAATTAATTTTATATAGTAGGGTTTTTTCATAAATTTGGAAACATATTTTAGATTGAATAGATACATTTGAAAAATTGAAAAATTGTTATATTTTTTATGATACATATAACAAAAAAAATATTATATAAAATGTTTATTTGTGTAAAACTGCCATTATTTTTTATGGATATATTTTTAAAGGTACTAGAAGTATGTTGGGTTTATATTATCTCAAAATTTGAGATAATTATGGGTTCTCGTTTTATGGGATGAAAAATAAAAGGTATGACATAACCATCAAGGTTATATATATATTTTTTGGGTATGTTTCTGATGTGTCATGAATTTTACAAGGTTTATAACAATATAGTTTTATAAAATGACATCTCATAAGCAATGTATGTAATATACCAGATAAATAAATAATAAGACACTTTACATATTTATTAATATTAGTGAATAAAATAGTAATATTACTTTATAGGGGGCTCTACGTTCGATGGCATACCTGATACACAACAACGAGTTTCTTTGAAATCATACGTTGCACACTAATAATATAATATTATTATTTTAAATGGTAGTTAATGTCTAGACTTTGTATTGGTAGGATTGAATAGAACTAACTAAAATATGATTATATATTTTTGTCAAATTTTTTTATAATTATCCAATAAATGTTAGAGGCTTAAAATGTGAATGAATCTAATTTTTGGCATAATTTTCTTTAAAAGATTGATTTACCGCCATTTGATGGAAACCCTATTTAAATATAGTTTTAGTCATTTTTATATGTTTTATTTGACAAAATGAAATTATTCTTTAGATTTTAGACATCAAAATTTTTTTTCTGGAAGTTTTTCGTATTTTTCTAATAAATTTTTTTTAATGAACAGTGAAAATACTATATTTTAATTTAAAAGTGAATTTTAATATGATAAATTTATATAGTTATATTATCTTTTTAATTGGTTATACTGTGTAATTGGAATATATTTTTACTAGTTTATCGAATTTTGGACATTGAAATTAATTTCACTTTAAAATTGGACATAAACAAGTGTCAATCTTTTGATAGTTATTATTTCTTAAAAACATGTTTTTTATTTTGACAGTGGGAATTAATTTTAAATTAATTCCTACCACTTATGTGTTTTGAATTTATTGAAATGTATTCCATATTATTAATAAATATGTTCTAATTGTGTAAATATGTGACTTTCATTTTTAGACTTTTTAAATATTTACTTTAGTAAATATTTTATTTACCATGATTAAAAGGTAAATATCATAAATAAGGGTGAA
Source organism: Viscum album (assembly GCA_963277665.1). NCBI lineage: Eukaryota > Viridiplantae > Streptophyta > Magnoliopsida > Santalales > Viscaceae > Viscum > Viscum album. Next base: position 1,883,821,553 of record OY728161.1, read on the forward strand.
ATATAATATTATAATAATATTAAATTACCATAACATATGTCCTAATAATATTTTATGATACATATCCTACCATGGGCTTCCTTGGGTCGAATTTGGGACCCCATGGAGCCACATGGGAGTAATAATGACACTTTATATTAATTAATTTAATGTAAAGACAAAATTGACATAAAAATTATCTTTTAGTGAATCAATTTGTACATAGGGTAATATAAGTTATCCTTCGGACTATCAATATTTATAGGAAAGAAAAAAAATATTTACTACATCATGGTATATGTTTAATATATTTTTGACATCATATAAATTAAATTATTTATGAAACCATAATGATGCAATATTTACCTCATTAATTGATAATTTAAATAAATAAGATTATATTTATTATAAAAATATACAAAACATGTCCAATTATAATTGAATTATTTTATTTCTACCATGAGTCATCTTAAATTTTACTTTAATGATTATTTTAACTTTTTAAATAGAATATGAGTTTATAATAAAATAATTCTTTCAAACATTCCTAAAGAGCCCTTCTCTCCCTTATAAAAAAACCCGCACTTCTAACTCATTCCTTACACTTCCCAAGCATTTTTCCCATACAACATCTACTCTAATAATCTCCTATGATCCCAATATTCATCATAAAATCATTACCTTGGTAAGAGAGCACTTCAAAAAACCCTTTTTGGTTCAAACCAAAGGGAGTTACCCGATTTCAATGTTACGTCTTATCTTAAGTTCTTTTGTTTTATTTTACTTTTCCAACGACCTAAAATATTTTTCATCCATTATATTATAACAAAACCAGTATATTAAATATACTAGGATGTTTTTAGGAGAAGTATTCGATATAAACATACACAAACCTCCATCTAATGGGTAAAAAACATAATGTTTCTGTGATGGAAAATTAACACCTCACGAAATGATGATTGTTCAATTAACTCCTACTACCTCGAATGATGGCCATTATGATGGAAATGTATTTTTATATGATATATATTATGTTTATACCATTTTTATTTTTCTGTATTTTTCATTTAAATCATACCTATATGGTTTCCATAATGGGTAAACGCGATAATTTCATTTTAGGAAGTGTGGACTATCACCCCCTCAAAGTGATGTGACTCGTTAATTCATTATATGGGATATAAAAAGGATAGATTTAAGGATATTATATATGATATTATACTGTAAATATAATATACCTTTGTATGATTATGTTTTATTCCATTAGTATAAGAAATATAAATGGAATTAGCGTTAATGAGTACGTACGGCTTACCGTCTCCATGAACGGTGCATTTCATTTCATATATCCAAATGTTATGTACTGTTATAAATACAAACATATACTAGATATATATGATATATATAATATCTACATCATTAATATCATTCTAAAGATAATGGATACATGACCACATGAACGACTTGTAAATTTAAGGTGTTCATTTTTACTCAAGTACCAAATATCAATGAAACAACCGTTAATAACTTAAAAGATTAGATAATATTTATTACATGGTAATAAGTGACATAAAAGAATAATAAACTTGAAAAAGATTCTTAAGCAAGTATAAATTAAATTTAGTTTATATTTAATGAGATTAAATAACGATCGAGTCATGTCGGACATGTGGTAACAGACTTTGTATCAATCTCTTTTCATTGAGGCATATTTTGTTTTATTCCTAACATTCTTTTATATGGTGTGTAAATAGCTTTTATACTTCACTTCAATCAATGTTAGACTTTTCCTACGAGGCGTCTTACTAAACGAAAAAAATGAATTTTTCTTTTTAATGTAATCGGTTACAATGGCCTTTTCCACCACCACAAGTATTATTTGATCCTTGGCTTCCTTAACAAGTCGTAATGTTTTTAAACTGAAAATAAATTCCATATACACTTTTTACGTATTTTGGTATGGAAAATGGTTTTGAATATATATTTTTTATGTAAATATATTTAAATGATATAGTGTGATTAAAATGTGAAAATGTTATCTTTACTTTATTTTTGTTTCAGGTGTTATGAATATGTTATGGTTCTTGGGAATTATTTATGTATCTGGGTGGTTCCGTGATAAACCTATGGTGGGTGATTTCTATATATCTCTCCAATGTATTAGATAACATGACGTAGGTAAACGTTAATGTTTCTTATAAAAGATTTATGGAATATACTATGATGGGTATTCCAAATGTGACTCCCTATGTAGTTGTGATAGAAAAAATGTTTGTATGTTATGAATGCCATAAGTTACCTTAATGATTTATGATTTTCATCTGTTATTCATAAATATTATGATTTCTTAAGGTATGTTATGATTGAAAAGTATTGGTTTCATTGATTTTATTTTTTGATGGATTAAAGTTTCATTTCGTTATTTTATAAACCTTACTGAGCTTTTTATGCTCATCATATGTTTTTGAAATGATTTACATAGGACTTAATGATGGATATGGTAAAGGATGGGATCATGGAAAAGTTATGCTATCTAAAACATGGAACTAGACAAGTTTCTTTTTAAGATTTTTTATTTTAAAAAATCGATACTGAGTAGTAGTGTCTAAATGTAATTTTCAAGTAGATATGTAACGGTTATGGCCTAATTCTCTAAAAATCTGAACCTAAAAATATCCTCAATGTGAATTATTCATTTAATTCAGGATTATGTAATGCTTGTGTCTGGTTCTTTATAGTTGGTATCAAGGGTCGGTTTAGATAACTTTATGGATTCATAGTTTTAGTTAAACACATGGATAGTCCCTAGGTTTATTATTTCAGTTAAATCCTTGTTTTATAACTTTTTATAGATCAAGGAATGATAGTTATAGATGGAAGGTGGGGGATCTCAAATGACAGTCTTATCTCTTCCTAATGACTTTATTGCAATAATTAATGAAAATTATTATTCGGATGATTTTGAAACTCTCTCTAGCATACACCTCACTTGAAAGAATTTGTTTGAGATATAAAACACCTCCACTATACCTCATTATCATTGTGGATCAGGGGTTGTATTTAAAAAATCATATTTTAAAAATATTCTCATACTTTCAAGAAAGGTAAATATTATGAATGTATTTACAAATATTTTACCTTATCTCAAGATTGTGAAGAATATTGTGATTTGGAAAAAGCTTCAGAAGAAGGAGACCCTTGCGCAACGTATTTATATTTTCTTTTACAATATAGTCAATCAGCAAATACATATGTTCTTTTTAAAAGACCGTAAATTGAAAGTTTCCACTCAAATTTGGTTTTAATATTTTATATAAATCATGTTTTATCACATGTTTTGAAATTATATGTCATGCATGATTATTTTCCAAAACGATTTTTCTGTGAACACCCATATGACCCAAGTTGTACAACGTGTATTTGGATGAAGGAAGAAAATGATATTAAAGGATCTCTAAATAATTTTTGCAATGCATGAAACTTCTACCTACACGAACAAGATAACAATGAAACCAAGTGAATAGCATGATCAGGGTATGGTGTTCTTTATTCTGGGGATCGTTTCGTTTTATCATATGGTGGGGAAATTAAAATAAAATTGACAATATATATAAGACATCACGAATTAATATGTGGAGATCATAATTATTTTGGATGAAAATGAGAGGTATAAGGAAACCATTGAGGTTAATACATGTTAGTTTTATTTTTGAGTTTTATAAAAAGGAAAACACCCAAACCGTGTGACAACCCATCGCGTCAGACAAATCTGCAAGAATCGATCCCACAACACAAGTGTGATTGGGATTTATCACCTACCACTAGACTGTGTGAATTTCCTAGTTAGTATGACTTATTATTTTAAAAAAAATGATTTTATAGAACAAGATTAAGTTGATTTTGGGAACTTATGTTTCATCAAATTGATATACTTAGTATAGAAAAATGATTTAGTGATTAATTGATAAAGGTTGTTGTGGAAGACGTTCTCTCTTTTGAGGAAACACTATATGCCTAAGGAAGATAGAATACTATGGGATTTCAATTTTTGAATAATGGTTGAAATTTTATTTTGGAAGAATCAATGTTTTTATTATGGACATATGATGATTTGATTTATTTAAGAAAATGATTAACCTATCATAGAGAATATGTGATTAGGTTAATTAGTTTACAATATGAGACTCTATGATTAACTAGTGTTATTTGGAGAAACATTTTAAGATTTATGTTGGAAGACAATGTAATTAAATTCTTATGAGATTTGGGATAAAATATTAGTTTGGATTACATTTGAAGAATTTTATGGATAGTTGTTTATTTAATGGTATTTGTTGGACTTTGGGTTTTGAATGACAAATATTGAAGATTAAGAGTTTTTTTCCTTCTTATAAATGATTTTTGGGGTATTATATAATCTCTCACTAACCATTCTGGTTTTAGTTCATGTATAAAGACAAGGAAAATATATATTTCTTCTTTTGTGGATTAATAGATTCTCTAGAAAATGATTCTTGTGCTTTTGAAGTGACCATGTCTTTTTGAATGCTCATTGTCTAGAGAAATGATTAGTTTTTGGCAGAAACTTATTGAAGGATGAGAATATAATTGAAAGTAAGTATATTTTCTTATGTTATTATTATATGTAGTATTCCTCAAAATTATGAAAAGGAACGTAAAACAAAAATGTTGTTTCTTTATGTTTCCTACTATGTAATCAAAGACCATTTAACTCATCATATGTTTGTGACTTTTTAGTAGTTAACTTTCTCCTAATCATGTTTTAAATCACTCTCCATCAGAACTTGACTGTTTTTTCTCTCTTCTGTATCCATGTTTTCCTATATGGAATCCTAGTATGGGTTATCTCGGCCGACCTTTGTACTTCTCTTTCTTTCCTTTAAAGTGATAGTTTTACTGACTCTTTTTCTAGGTGGGACATTTAATAATGTTTCCAAGCCGAGTTTTAAAATTGCAAGGGTGCAATTCCCAAATGGGGGAAAGATGTAACATCCCGGATAAATAAGGAATAAGACATTTTTAATATTTATTAATATTTGTGAATTAAATATTATATATACTTTAAAGGGCACGCTATGTTCGATGGCATACCTGATACGCAATAATTGGTTTCATTGAAATCTTATTTTACACACTAATAATATAATATTATTATTTTAAATTATAGTTAATTTATAGCCATTGTATTGGATGAAATGAATATAATTAACTAAAATATTATTACACATGTTTTTTAAATGTTTTTACAATTATCTAATAAATTTTAGAGGCTTAAAATGTGAATGAATCTAATTTTAGGCATAATTTTCATTAAAAGGTCGATTTACCTACTTTAGATGGATAACCCTAATTAAATCTAGTTTTGTTCATTTTTATAGGTTCTATTTTTCAAATAAAATTCTTATTTAGACTTGGGATATCAAAATTTACTTTGGGTAAATTTTTGGAATTTTTCTCATAAAGTTAATTTTTAATGAATAGTTAAAAGTACATTATTTTAATTCAAAAGTGACTTTTTAATATAATTTATTTATATGGTTATATTATCATTTTAATTGTTTATAAACTGTAATTAGAATATATTTTTACTATTTAATCCAATGTTGGAAATCGGAATTAATTTCACTTTAAAATTGGACATAAACAAGTGTTAATCTTTTGAGAGTTATTATTTCATAAAAACATGTTTTTTGTTTTGAAAGAGGGGATTAATTTTAAATTAATTTATGCCACTTCTATTTTCTTAATTTAGAGAAATGGATACCTTATTTGGAATCATTAGGTGAAAATTGTGTAAATAGTTAACTTTTATTTTGAGACATTTTAATATTTACTTCGGGAAATATTTTATTTACCGTGATTAAAATGTAAAAACAGTAAATAAGAATAAAATATAATTTTATAATAATATTGACTTATTCTAACATGTTTCCTAATCCTGTTATCTATAAAAAATCAAAAAATGGGCATCCTTGGGTCAAATTTGGGACCCCATGGAACCTCATGGGAGTAATAATGACACCTTATATTAATTAATTTAATGTAATGACAAAAATGACATAAAAATATATCTTTTATTGAATCAATTATTACATGGGGTTATATAAGTTATCTTTTTTACTATAAAAATTCATTGGAAACCTATAAATATTTCCTACATCATGTTACTTGTTTAATAATTTTTTGACATCATATAAAATAAATTTTTTATGACACAATGATGATGCAATAATTACCTCATTAATAAATGATTTAAATAAATTAGATTATAAATATTAAAAAAATATCCAAAACCTGTCTAATAATTATTGGATGATTTTATTTCGACCACAAGTCATCTTAAATTCTAATTTGATGATTATTTGACATTTTGATATCGAGCTGAGTTTATAATAAAATAATTGTTTCAAACATTCGAAAAGAGAACCTCCTCTCCCTTATAAAAAACCCACACTTCTAACCAATTTCTCGCACTTTCCAAGCCTTTTTCACGTACAAACACTACTCCAATAATCTCCCAATAGCATTATCATCATCCTACAATCCTTACCTTAGGAAGAAAGTACTTAGATAAACCCTTTTGGTTAAAACCAAAGGGAGTTATCCGATTTAAAGATAACATATTATCTTAAGTTCTTATATTTTATTTTACTTCTCCAACCACCTAAAATATTTTTATTAAGTTATTTTATAACAACAAAAATATCCTATATATACTAGGGTGTTTTTATGAGAATTATTTGAACTAAAATTACACACACCTCTATCTAATGTGTAAGGAACATAATTTTTCTGTGATGGAAATCTAATGCCTCACGAAACGATGATTGTTCAATTAACTCCAACCACCTCTCACAGTGGCCTTTATGATGGAAATATATTTAAATATGATATATATTATGTTTAAATTTTCTCTATACCTCTTTATTTTTCATTTATATCATACCTTTATGATTTCCATAATGGGTAAATGCGATAATTTCATTTTAGGATGGGCAGACTACTGCCCCCTCAAAGTGATTTGACACATTAATGCCTTATGTGGGACGTATAAAGGATATATTTAATGATATTATATATGTTATTATACTATAAATATAATATATCTAAGTATCATTATGTTTTATTCAATTAAAATATGAAATAGAAATAGAAGTAGCGTTTATGTGTACGTACGACTTACCGTCTCCTTGAATGGTGCATTTTATATCTTATCTCCAAATGTTATGTACAATTATCAATAAAGACATATACTGTATATATATGACATATATGATATCTACATAATTAATATCATTCTGATGATAATGTATATATGACCACATGAACAACTTGTAATTATAAGGTGTTCATTTTTACTCAAGTACCAAATATCATCGAAACAATCGTTAATAACGTAAATGATTACATAATGTTTATAACATGGTAATAAGTGATATAAAAGGAAAAATAGACTTGAAAAAGGTTTTAAGGAAGTAGAAAGTAACTTTAGTTTATTATTCATTATATTAAATAATGATGGAGTCAAGTCGGACATGAGCTCAGGGACTCCATCTAAATCTCTTTTCATTGAGGCATATTTTGTTTTATTCTCAACTTTATTTTATTAAATGTATAAATACATTTGACATTTAATTTCATTAAAAGGGAGTATTTTCTTACAAGGAGTTTTAATAAATGAAAAAAAGAATCATAATTTTTGACGTAAGCGGTGACAATGACTTTTTCCGCTACCACGAGTATTATTTAATCTTTGGCTTCCTTAACAAATTGTAATGTTTTCAATAGGAATATAAATACCATATACTATTTTTACGTATTTTGGTAATTAAATTGGTTTTGATAATGGATTTGTTATGTCAATATATTTAAATGATATATTGTGATTAAAATGTAGAAATTTTAGTTTTCCTTTATTTTTTCATGTGTTATGAATATGTTATGGTTCTTGGGAAATATTTTCACATATGGGTAGTTCTGTGATAAACCTAGGGAAGTTGAGCCAGATATAGCTCTCCAATTCACTGGGTAATGTGACAGATGTAAAAGTTTATGTTTCTCATAAGATATTTAGGGAATATACTATGATGGGTATTTCAAATGTTACTCCCTATGTAGTTGTGATAGCTACAATGTAAGTATACTATAAATGACATAAGTTATCTTTATGATTTATGATTTCTATGTGTTATTCATAAATCTTATGATTTTGTAAAGTATGTAATGATTGAAAAGTATCGATTTCATTGATTTTTATTTATTGTTGGGTTAATGTTTTCTTTCCTTATGTTATAACCCTTAATGATCTTTTTATGCTCATCCCAAGTTTTTGAAATGTTTTCCAGGGGACGTAAAGATGAATAGAGTCAAGGATGGGATCAAGGAAAAGTCATACTGTCTAAAACATAGATCTAGAATTGTTTCTTTTTATGAGTTTTTATTTTAAAAAAATGGATACTGAGTAGTAGTGTCTACATGTAATTGTCATGTTGATATGTAATAGTAATGACCTAATTCTCTATAACTCTAAGCCTAAAAAGATCCCCAATGTGAATTATTCATTTAATTCATGATTACGTAATGTTTAAGTGTGGGTCCATATAGTGTGACTACTTATCATATCTAGTATGGTCACATGTATCAAACTCTCTACCGAATTTGGAAAAGTGTGCATCAACTACCACTAGCCTATATGTAGTCCATGTTAGTAATAATTTTTTAATTTTTGTAAAATTAGTTGATCAACAAAAAATAAGTCTATTTTTGGATCATATTATTTATCCAATAAATAACCATGGTATTGGAAAAAAATATTTAGTGATTGTGTTATTAATTTTATTTAATAATACATTCAATAATTTGGGAATCCTATAGTATTGAGATAAAAAGATTATTATGGAATTTTATTTTAGAAATAATGGGTTTAATAGACTTGGAAGAATATTTGATCATGATGTGGCTACATGGTGATGTAGGTGATTTATTAAAATCATTGACATTATACATTTAGGTAAATTACATTTTGGTATGAGACTTTATGAGTGATTGGTAATATTTTCAGATAAAAATTAAATTTATCTTGGAATGAAGTGTGATCAAATACTTCTATTTTTTCTGGTTTTAATCATAATATTTAGTATTTTTGAGTAATATACTGAATTATCTATGTTAAATTTTTGTGTTAATAGCTATAAAAAATGGATTATACCAAAATAAATTTATTGGTAGATGATATATCTGTTAGAAAAAATGAGAAATTCTAATAGATATAAAATTTTATGGGTATATATTGTATATACTGAAAATTGTTTTTACCAACAGTTATATTTATGTATATTGATCATTTAACACAAAAAATAACATTACTAATAGTTAAAGATATCGCATTATCACATCAATACAAACATTTTTTTACAAAAAATTAATCTATTACTATTAATTGTTATTAAATTTTTTTTACCATTATAAAAATCTATTGTAATAATTTATCAAATAAAATAAAATATTTTATAGAAAAAACAATATATATATATATATATTCAATATATGTTATAAATTAAAAATAATTAATATAATCATATAATCATATGTTTTCATTGAAAAAATATATGTTTATGATATAAAATATATATATAACTGATATAAAATTGGTGAAAATGATTATAATTTTTTGGGTATTCAATAAGAATGAATGTAGTAAAAACAAAAAATATAAAGTCACATATATTTTATTTTATTACATGTAAATAAAATAATTTTGTATTTATAATATATATAAATTTAAAAATAATTCATTAAATATAAAATTATTATAAAACATTATATTTTTAAAAATTTTACAAATAATATGACACTCTCTTCCCTAAATTAGAATCTCGTACCACAATTATCATATAATTGTAACTGTGTCTTCCGTTGTCAACCCCGACCTGGTTAATTACATTTTCTTGTAAAAATTATTATTATTATTATTATTATATTTTATTTTCACTTTTTACATTTCCCTTATCTCTCCACATATCGACCCACCCATACCCTTCTTGTTTGTGTTGTATTCCCATTCTAAGAGGAACACTAGTGGCGCGCCTCCCCCCCTTGGATATGGAATTTGGTTATCTCTTAATCTAATTTCACATGTTATTTATTATTACTTCTCTTCCAGTATCTAATTATTATCCTTTCATTGTGATTTTCCCTTTTTTTACTTACTTTTCATGTTAGCCGTCAGAAACTTAATCTAGTTGAAGATAGACAATTGTGATCTTCTCCGATGTCTACAATCTTCATGTTGAATCAATCTACTCGCCAACATCACATCCTCCCCCACCGACAGTGGAGTTATTATCCCACGATGTTCAGAGTTTGATGTTGAGAAACCTTATCTAGAGAAGCCTCATTAAATTGATGGTTTTTTCTATTTCTATATTTCTCAAATATACCATCCCCATTACTATCATCTTCAGATATCCTAAATCTAAATATTTCTTCCCAGTAACAAGAGCTTCATAATCCCCAGTATAATTATGGAGATCCAATCATTCCATTTTCGTTCATGATCTCAAATCCATTATTTCCCCTTGTTGAATTTTTTCAATCCTATTGTATATGGAATTAATTAATCAACAATGATTGAACCGTCATTCTTCAAGAAAAAAAATCCAAGAAGAAGATCCAAGTAAAATATAAAAGAAGAATTTGTGTCAGAAGATGTCAACTATAGTTTTCACTACCTCATTGCCACAATTGGGTTAGTCTAGATTTAAACCCCATATCCCCTACTCACTACTCTTAGTCACACTCTGTAAAAAATAATATCTTGTTAGGAATTTTTTTTATGAATAAAATAGTGTTTCTAAAGACTCCTCCATGAGGAACCTCAAAGTCACTGCCTCTCGATTTATCATCAGAAAAAGATATATGGCATAAATCACTATTTTTTTCTCCAATATATTGAATTTTATAATCGCCTAAAACGCGGTCTTATAGGTAATTCAGTATAATCAAGGATATAAACATATTTGTAGATTGATTTCATTCTCATAAAAAGATCGGGTTTAGCATCAGTGCTTCAGTTCAGTTTTGGTTAAAAGAAAATATCCTCCCCAATTCATAAAAATATTCCATTTTTCAATTGGATTTTCTAATTCCTACAATTAATAATTTATTTGGGTTATTTTATTTGAAATAGAGTTATATTACATCATCATTTGTTCTATTAGAATACTAAGATCAATCCAATCAACTTCAGACTCAGGCACCCTTCACTAGTTGTTTGGAGCATTGATTCCTTGATAAGTCTTTTCTAGAAATTCATTGACCACATGAGATTCATCATCTTCTAGAAAAATGGAAACAATAATCCATATAGTGGATACCCAAATATGTATACTGTAAAAAAGAAATAATCAATGATCTAGAAAACACACTCTTCAATATGACTCAGAATCTCATCATAAATGTAGCTAAAAAACTGATTCGATTATGAATTGTTGTAGTGACTTATATATATATATTCCCCCATATATTCCATAACTTTATATGATCTATATGATAAAATTATATTCTTCAAGATATCAAATATTTGTTCAATGAATCAACAACAATGTTTCTAATATCCTGATAATGTCAAGGAAAATATGTTTAGTTTTATTTTAGTTATTGATCACTAAAATTAAATAATGCACTGCTTCACCATTGTTCTTCACATTAGATACATTCATTAAATCTTTGCTACAAAATACTTTCAGGTTTCTATACTTTTAAAACATCGACACATCTTAGACTTATTGATTTGACCGAGACCGTGAAAATCGTGTTTATTAGTCCTTTATTAGTTAATATTCATACTGTAGGGGGTGTCTTTGGTGAATTCACATCCCCATACCATATAAACTTTTATGGGTGTAGGGATTTATTTAATTTTCTTTATTTTGGTGGAATTTGTTCGGTCATAAACTACAGTTATTTAATGGTATATTATATCACTGTTGTTAGGTTTTTTAGCGTCAGTTAGTGAGCCTTGATTCATTATTTTCCATAACTTCCTATACATGATGTTGGATTCCTGTCATGTTTATTTAGTTTCTAGAGAATTTTGAAGCTGTTTTTGATTTCTATGATTTTTTGTGATGATATCTGTTTGTTCAATTTTTATCATTTTTATTAAGGCTTCTCAAAGGCTCAGTTTTTTCTGATTGTGGATGCCACATAAAGACTCACTATATGGATTTAAATTTGGTCTTTAGGTTGGATTTCCTTATTTTTTATGAATAATATTCTCTTTATAGGTGTATATGCATGTTAACCAGTCTTGGATGTGAGTATTCTCTATATAATTCATTTATCATAATGGAAATTAGTTGGGCTGATGAGAGTTATTATATTATTTGATGGAGACATGGTTGCTTCTCCTCAATATTTAATGAACATTAGGAATTAATGATGATCTAAAATATTGGATATGTATTGAATAGAATAGTGAAGTTCATTGGATACTATGAGTTAGATTTATTAGACAATGGTTGTGATGCTTGACTAAAATGCGGACCTTTCATTCTAACTTATATGTGTTTTAATGTCATGTATACATTAAATCACTTTCAATTCTCTGATGGTGATATTCCACCTAGTGTATGAACTGCAAAATTTATTTTCTATAAATAAATATTTAGGGTTGTGGGGTGGGAAACCAACACTTATCTCTTATGGCTTGTACTAGATTTTTGAATTATTAGTTATGTGTAAATTTTAATTTAAGTAAATGTAATTCTAAATGGTATTTGGTCACATGTTAGATAATCCCCTTATTATTTTTATATCATTGGTTTTTATTTAAATTTATTCTCATCATTAGATATCTTTTGTTAGTGTGGTCAATTTTATTTTTAACTTTTCCATCCATTAGTTCATGTAGTCATTTTTCTATTTATATTCTCACTTGTTATTTTAATATCATGTGGCATCTAAATTGTTTAGGTATTCATTATATATTCATATTGTGGACAATATGGATAAAATTATATTTTTTTTGGTAATAGTTATAGTATATTATTGGTATTGTTTCAACTAGTTCGACTATCCTTTTTCGTGATCATTAGATGATTGTTTTTTTATCTTGTTTTAATATATTTATATAATTTATTGGAATGAATACTACTTTACAATTGTTTTGTTTGTGTGATTAGAATATTTCTCATGATGGAGAATTTATATAGTGGAGGGATTTTGTACATGTGTTAGTTTAAATTTTTACTGATGGTCCACTATAGTCAAAGGGATGACAGTGAATTTGTGCATATTTTAATCTAATATTGTAGATAATAACTCATGTGAAGTTATGGGGATTCTACGATACTGAAATTTGATGTTTGTGATAAATAGATTACAGATGGAATTTAATTAAGTTCCATGTAATGTCACTCCATGTTTAATTATGTTTAACCATGATTGTAATATGTTTCCTAATCATATTGTCTTTTCATAAAGTTTTAACATGTATGTAAATTTTATTGGAACATGTTTCAAAAATAAAGTATCATTTTTTTATATTAGTAAAATTTTTAATAATTATATAATAAATAAAATAATATATTATACATAATTTTATTAATAAATATAATATAAAATTTCAACATTAAATATTGGAATACCAATATTTACAATATAATTTAAAAACAAATATTAATTATTGATATTTTTTATTAATGTTAATAACATTACCAATTTATATATTTTTCGTATTAATATGTTTCTAAACTTTTTGACCAATATATATGTTATCTGTTTTTATTATTATAATTAGGATAGAATTATTTAATCTTTCATAATAAAATCTAGTGACATATTTCCTACCAAAAGTTTTGTGGTAGAACAGTTTTTATTAGTAAAATGTTTTACCTAATGAAAATAAACATTTACCAATAGATATATCACTATTGGAAAAAATCTAAATATTTTTTAGTTAATGTTGAATATTTATTAATGATTGTCTTATTAAAATGATGGTTTACTCATTTTGGGAAAATATATTACTATGTACTAACGATTTTTGTTTTAGATCATTCTTAAATAAAGGAGAAATAAATAGTTTTATTTTTTTAGAGGAATTTTGATATGTATAAGTTGATTCTAATGAATTATACATGAAAAAAATCATCTACAATTCTCATTATTTTAGGGGAAAATATGTTATTATGGTTGGAATTGATCAAACGATGAATATCTTTCAGTCATGTATGTATATAATTTTTATTTTCTTTATCATGGTAGAAAAATATTTCCTCTACTCTAGAAAAATTATTCTGAATCAAAAAAATTTACAGATAACATTTCATATCATGAAAATCAATTTCTATTTAACCATTCATTAATTTATTATTTTGTGATGGTTAACCTTCTCATGATCAGGTTATATATCTCTCTCTATCAGCCAATAGGAGAAATATTTATCTTACATGACCATTTTTTCACATCAAACATATGTTCTCCTACATGGAATCCTAGTGTATGTTATTATATATTACTTCACACTACCCTTTGCTTTCTTTTAATGTGGAATATTAATTGATCGTTTTTACAATGTTTGTTTTTAAAAAAGATAATTAGAAAAGTATAACCATTGTGGTTCAACCATACGACCTAATTTTGGTGAATCTATTTATTAAATCGTAGGATAATGTAACATAGAATTATTTTGAAAGGAAGTAATATATTTGAATGCATTAAAGATACATAACACTAACAAAACAATCAATATAATCATATTATTTAAAATTGACCAATATAACCTTACTATATATTTCATAGTTATAACAAGTATTAACAAAATTATGAAATATATAACGTTCATAATAACTTATAATTTATTAATTAATTCTGTTTTAAACAATTTCTCACATTTTTAGTACAATCTTTTTAATTTTAATAAATGGACATTCTTCAAAAAAATATGATGTATTTTGTTTTAAGAGTGAATAATACAATTAATTTTAGCATAATTTTAAAAATTTATTTCAAAAAATTTATTTCTTTTATGAAATAAGTGATTAATGTGTCACATGGGGTGAAATTTTGGTATTTTTTGGAATATATGTGGTTTTTTTAGAATCGTGAAAAATAAACATTTTTTTTGTAAAATATTGAAATTCTTTCAAGAAATTAATCGATTTAAAAGACACATTATTTTTTAATTTTGATATAAATTGTCAAAATTATTATTTAGTTATATTCATTCACTAAATTTATTTCAATGAAAATTATTTTTAACATTAGAATTTGTTTATTTTTGGGTTTAAAAACATGATTTCATGAAAACTGATTTAAAGTACATAATATTTTACATTTTAATTAATTAAAATAATCTCTAATGGTAAATTATTAAATTAATTTTTTATATTATATATATTAGAATACAAATTATTGTTTCATAAAATTATTTTTACTATTTAGAGTGTTAATATAACATTGTCTTTTTATTGAAAACTATAGTTCCTAAAAACCTACAGTTTCATCACATATATGGGTTTTATTTTAAATTTAATTCGAATGATAATGTGAATTTAAAATGGAAAAATTTATTCCTTATTTTTCATAATATGTTAGATATTATTTATTAACCTTATTTTCATTTTTATTCAAAACAATTTATTATGATAAAACACGATTTACTGCAATATAGGTAAAATAATGAAAATGGTTAACACTAAAAAGTAAAAACATAAAATACCTAAAAAAAATATAAGTCATATTTTTTTTATCTGTTTAGAGAAATTCAATAATTTTTAAGACATTAATTATAAATATATTTCATCCGAAATGATTCCACCAAAATGTGGTTGGATTTAGATATAAAATAATCATTTTTTAATAACATAAAACCACCAATCATCAAGTATAAATTCCACTCCTCGCCACCTTCTATCTTCTACCTAGACATGAATATATTGAAATAACATCCAAAAAAACTATTTTCCACTCTTCCAATGTATATGTGATGATGGTATCTAGTAAACAAAAAAATTATTTCTCATTAAGGGGTATATCAAAGAGGTGATATCAAATAGGTAACATTCTCAAACCACCTCTCTTAATTTGTTTTCATATCCAACATTATACTCATCCATTTTATCCATAAAGGAAAAATAAATCTATAATAATTTATGTAATATAATTCTTATTTATAATGGAACTTAGTATATCCACCCCTTTTATTATCTTATATTACTCAAATAAAGGAAGTCATTATCCAAATTATTATAGTCAACCATTTCCGTGGATAATGTGTTTTATGTTTAATTACCACCATCAAGGATGGAAAAAAAACTAATATTCTAGTTGAATTATATTTTAAAATGTATATTATTACTTATTTCATTTTTTAGATCTAATATATATATATAATATTAAATTAAATGAAACTAGTTTGCCCTGGTTGAAAAAAAATACCAAGATAAAGTAGATATTTTTCAATAATGTTATTCTCAAATGATTCATCCTCATAAAAGAATGAAAAGTGATATTGGGAACATTTATAATTTTATTATGTTCATTAATTCAATTTCTTACCAATTATATAGTTGTATTTCCAATTTTCATTATCATATATAATTATAACAATGGTAACTAACTAAACCACCATGGAACAAACTCGCCCGAAATAACAAAATTGAACTTTATAACTCACATAAATGGACAAAAATGAATATATTTAAATTATAATTAAAAAATATATGCATAATAGGCATTTAGTTGGGTAATTAATAAATCCAATTTAATTTTTTGTACATTAAGAACAAGTGAATATCTTTCAGACTTAGTGTGAGGGACGCATCACATAAAAACCCTTTATTTAAAAATTATAGAGATAATTGTTACTAATATTTCCTTCTCATTTAACAATATTTTAAATTAGTTTTATAAATATATTTACATATAATATTTTTTCAAAAAAATTACTTTTATAATTTTTTTCAATTCTTTTCTGAAGGAATATTTTTCTGATTTTACATAAGGTACTTTTTCAAATATATATTTTGATGTTTCTTTTTTACAGTTATATGTAATGTATATTTATTACATATATGGAAGGAATTTAATTTCCACCCATTATGTAACCTTATTATTTATAAGATAAATTTATATTCTATATATGGTTAAATTCAAAGAAATGATTTTCAATTATATTGAATTTTTATTCCAAATAAAAATGATTATTTTCTACAATATAAGTTTTGCTGATGAATGATTGCATGATTTAATATAATATTATGGTTCATGGGAATTTTTTATTATTATGGTTTGTTTTTTATAAACTAATTATGGTTGGATTCAATTTAAACCAAGGATGGGGGGTTACCTTTTTAACCAATGACACTTGGTTCCATGAAAAAAGAAGGATGGGTGGTTCTGTTAAAGCCTCCAATGCATTGATTAAAATGGTGTTTTTGGTGTGTCATATTGGTTACTAAATTTTTAAGAGTCCGAAGGAAACAAATTTCCAATGTTTCTTATATATATCATGTTATTTATAACATGTTTTCATAAAAAATGATTAATTTTCCAAATGTAAGATAATAATATTTTCTAAAAGATGCTACCTTTTAAGGGTAAAAGGTATTTTTTTAAGAAATATTTTTTATAGATTTTAAATATACTAATAGTTTACTTTATTTCATGTACCTTAGTAATAAGTTTATGCTCATTCCATGTATTATAATGTTTTTCTTAGGTATTAAAGAAGATTAGAGACTTGATGAGGTAAAGATGAAAACTGTGATGATTAATTATTAAAATAGTTAATGATTTACATTAAAAATCATAGTTTAGTGAAAAAATGGATACTTGATATAGGATTACACTATGTGGGACATGTAGTTATGGATTGGTCACATAATAACACAACACCATGATTCATCAACATGTATCATGAGAAAAATCAGCTGGCCAAATTAAATGGTCCTTTACCCATAGTTTTAATTTTCTCTATAAATGGTCTTGATAGTATAGGTATCATGATTCCTAAGATCATGGAACACAATAATTAAAAATTTATTTCATTTATAAATAAGTTATTTTTATCATTATCCATGTTATTATTTCATTGATATGATTAATAGATTTACAATATTTTCAATTTATTGATAAAATGGAATGTGGGTTCATTTATTTACCATACCATGTTTCTTACACCTGATTTCATGCTCAAGATATTCATTAAATGGAATGTTTTCTCAACTATTAGTTTGAAATACATATTATTATTTTTTAATCAAGATATATTTCTTTGTATTTTAGCATTTTTTAGAATTTTAAAAGTTGAAATTTTTTCCCTTCCCCATCATAAGAAGAATAATTCTAATAATAAGTTCAAAGAATCCCAATGCTTTCCATTTTTGGTTTTGTATTCGATTCACAATATAAAATAGGTATCATATTTGTATAAGGTTCTTTAAAAAATGTTTTATTGTTCCTTTGGGATTTTACACCTTCTACATATTACAATGTAATAAAGTAATCACTAGATCTAGGCTAATGGGTTCGAGGTTTTTAAAAATATTTTATTTTTTCAAAATAATCAATTAAAAATAACATACCTTTTTTCTATAATAACAATTACATCAAAAAAATATATATTATTAAATAGAAAAATGATTTATATAAATTTAAATAATATAATATATATATATATATAAATGTGTGTGTGAATAATTTTCTTATTACTCTTATCCAGGCATACTAATTAAAAAACCTAGTTTAAATTACCTAAACAAATCATTATTTTGGTATAGTTCATTATTTCGTGTGAGGAAAGATGTCAAACCCAATATCTATCTAAATAATAGTAATTTTGAAATATTAGGTCATTACATTCCCCAGTCATAAATAAACTATATCCTCAAAATTTTAAATATTAATTTCATTAAAATTAATGGAATCCATAAAAGTAGATATATTTCGATTGAGGGTTCATTCTCACAATATGTTGTTTAACTAGTGAAACACTATTTTAAATGATAATATATATTAATAATAATTTATTTTTCTTTACAAATTTCACAAAGTATCCCCAAATAATGGGAATAAATTTTTTTCCCATAGGTTGTTAAAGCCAGAACAGTATTAATAAGTTATAGGTTTGACGATCAAAACTTTTATCAATGAAAATTCATATTAATATAATTTAATGTATTATTATGAAAAATATTTATATAAAATATGAACGCCGTTGCTTTTATTTTTTTTAATTTCAAAATACAGTTAAGTATTGTTACAGTTGAAAATATAGACGTTTATCAATAAGAACATGATTAGTTTAAATATAGGGCTTTCAAAAATCCATTTTACACAGACAAAGGAAGTGATGACCTCACCTAGTAGAATTTCCCCATATGAAGCCCATTTTTCGAAGCTCAAAAAGGAAGTGGCATCATTGGTACTCTCCATTGACTAAACCCAAGATGATATTTGACATGTTAAGCTTTAACGGAACCTCATATAGGAGTAGTAGAAGTTGATAGAGATTACCACCCGAGCGATGTTATCCGATCCACCCCAAGAGTCTATCACTATCGCACACCATAACCTTTGGTCCAATACGGGTGTTATATGGGGTAATTTAACAAGACCATAGCACTATGATTATGTGCATTAATTGTTTGTGTAATAATGAATATATATTCATTTTATTATTGTTTCTTTGTAAATAGTTTTTTAAAAGAAAAAATAGTATTTTAGTAAATATTAAAATAAAGAATCTATTTTGATGAATTAATGGATTTTAGAATTAAATAATAATTTAATAAAATATTATTATTGTTATTAAATTACTTTTTATTATATATAAATTATCGTATAATTTTAGGAATTCAATGGGAATTTTTATTATGGTTTGAAAACTGTTTTCGTTCAAAACCCATGATTTTTTGATAAATGTCGGTTTTTATTTTAAAAATAAAAATTTACATATTTAGAAAGTTATTTATATAAAATGTATATAATTTTTGAAATCAGAATGTCAAAATTATCCAATGGTGAATTTGTCATAATTTTCTAAGACAGTGGAATTTTGGGGAAAACATTAAATATCCTTTAATTACATAATGTGTTTTATGACAACATAATGACCCAATAGTGATGTAGTAAAATACTAGAAACATTATTTTCATCCAATATATCATTATTCATTAAAATAAAGTGATTTTAGGTTTTTTTATTTATTTTACAAAGCATTAGTGGGCCCTCAAAAATTTATAAAACATTTTAGCTTTTTAAATTTATTTCCATGAGAGTGTGACTCACCTCCACATAAGCAACCCAATTATTTTTAGAAGTTATGCAATTTTCCTTATAAAATAATGTTTTTCACTCCCCTTGGAAAAACCCTTGGGCAGAAACCAGGGGCTGGTTTGTGGTTTGGATTAGTTTAATGTGTAGTGACCCAAACCTAAATAATAAATAATTCCTTCTCCTTTCCTATATAAACCCCCCAGTACTCCCACTTACCATTCCCTAACATCACTTTTATTTCGTCCAAAATCTGAAATCCCCTTTATTGAATCTTCCCAAGGCTCCCTAATCTCCCATGAAGCCCCTCTCAAGCCTCTCTTAAGCCTTTGGGATCACCCCTCTATGTAAGGAATTCTCACTTTCCTTATTTATGTCTAAGTTTCCTTATATTGTTATGAAATTTTATTTTCATTTATAAATGTTGGGTTATGATTTATAACCCCTCCCTTACTTCCCTATTCATGTTTGAATAATGTTATATCCCCTTTATCCTTCATTAATTCCTCCCATGTACACCCATTCCCATGCCGAAATTCCGTAGAAAACATTCTATCTACTCATTTACATTCAAGAAAATTCTTCTGTATTACGTATCTAAATTCTCTTACATTTTTTGGGACATGTATATATATAACCCACCTTACTGTAAACTTCATGTAAATAATACTAGATACCAATTTATCTCTCATAAACCATTTTTTTAATCTTATATCACACTGTTATGGTGCCGAAATTGCATCATATTTTTCCAAGACAAGATCATTGTGTATTGTATACCATACCCATGTCTATGTCAAGGGTATTTACCTTTAATCACATATACATATTGAATGTTATTTTCATGTATTTATTCCATAGTAAATAATTATTTAATAACTTATGATGTTTATTGATTCCATCTAATATTATCCATGTGGCACACTTATGCATGAAATGAAATGTTTAAGAATGATGTACTCTAATAGTGATCCAATGCCTAGGAAAAATATAGTATCTTGATATATCATGTTCAATGGGTGTTTACTCATGATAATTCAAGTGAAATGAGGTTTTACTCATATTTCAAGTGCAATGACGGTTTACTCATTCTCTATGTACAATGATTTTTTGCTCCTGCTAATACCAAGGCAAGTGTTGTTGCTACATCTCTAAATTATGATTATCATGCTTTATAATGCCTTTATGTTCATGTTTCTCTTATTCTCTATTGTTATTCCTATTGTATAACATGTATTTTATTTCTCATATTATTCCATATTTATTCCCTTATTGGGCTTTATAGCTCACCACATTCTTATTATTACCCTCAGGTTATCCCATGCAATGTTAAGTACAGAGAAAAGTTGTGGTTGTGTAAAATAAGTTTTCAATAATGATGTTTTATTTCATTTTTTATGTTGTTATGTAATTATCCTAAGCCCTATATACACAATACCTCTTGATCTTATAAGTTTTATCAAGTGAATAGTTTATGTAATAAATCATTTTTATGTGTGTAATAAAAATAATGGTCATTATAGTTGGTATCAGAGGATATGTTTAATTATTTTTGGGATTAGGATTAGAAAACCCAAGTGAGGCCTTACGGATAAGACTAAGTATAATAATAATGTCTCTAAATATTGGTGAGTATGTTATAAGTGGTTTATCAAAAAATACATCCCTATATAGATACAAGTGGGTAAAGGCGGATCTGGAACAGATGTACCTAGGACTAAAAACACCGACAAGGAGTTTCGGGCTTGACTCGGGGTATCCTAGTGCCTGACAATGGTCCTTTCTACACTATTGGTTTTGACACTCTTGGGGGATATGATTTGGAAAATTCACAAGATTAGTATGAACCATTATTTAGGGAATTAAAAAAATAACTCCCATAAGAATATATGTTAGAAAGTAGATCATGGATGACATATATTGAAGCCTAAATATTCATTAGTTAAAGAAATATAAGTAATTTAAAAGTCATCCATTTTCTTATTTGGATTAACCATTATGTGTTACTCCTAACTTTCCTTTAATTAAAGGATAATAAATCATTAGACATCATGTAGATTAATATCACAATTTTACCGTATCTTGAGGGTTGCACAAAATATGATATGATTCATCAGAGGAATAAAATATAGTTTTAAGATAGAAGTGGAAGAACCTCATACAACACTCTTGTCCCTTCATGAGGACTTACTAGCTGTAATTATTGCGAAGTCAAGCTCCCATAGCATTGAAATCTTTTCCAATGTCCAAATTTCATGAAATATTCTCTATGACATATCAAACACCACTTCCATACCATAGAATCATCAGGGATCAGGGCTCACCTATGATCAACTATCAAGCTACCAACTATCCCACCTTTCTAGAAGATGAAGGTACCATATGGTTATTTTCAAATATGTCACACTATCCAGAGAGTATAAAGCACTATTTGATTTTAGAAAAGCTACTAAATAGGGAGAACTCTGAACAACCTACATATATATATAGTCTTTTCTTCTAGTATTTTTGGAAACAGAGAAAATATATTTGAAGAAACACATTTTAAAAATTTCAAATATGGATATGTTGAAGTATTTTACAAAATCTTGGTACATGTTGTTGTTTTTAAAGTATATGTTATAAACAATTTTATTCAAAAAGTGTATCATATTTTTCTTCAGTATGATCAATGTTGCATAGACTATGTCTGGACTAAGGATGTGGATGATTGTAAATGTGCATTGAAGTATGGTTGCACTATGTGGACACATGATCTTAGCGATCAGTGTGATAATGAGGGTTGAGAAATTCTTAATGGTGGTGGGTAAGGAACCCCAATATTGTGTTCAGATTTCAAAGTTCTTTTTTTATGTAATCAAATTGCGAGGAAGCAATTTTTTAGGGGGGAAGATTGTAATGACCCAAACTTTTATCAATAAAAATTCCTATTAATCTAATTAAATGTCTTATTATAAAAAATAGTTTTATAAAATATGAAATCCCTTGGTTTTATGTTTTACGAATTCAATATACCATTAATGATTATTACCATTTCTAATATAGCAGCTGAATAGTGTGCACGTGATTAGTATAAATATATGGTTTTAACAAATCCAATTTACTCAGACAAAGGAAGTAATGGCCTCATCTAGTAGACTTGCTCCATATGAATCCCATTTTTCGATGCTCGGAATGGAGGTGGTGTCATTGTTATTCTATCTTGACCAATCACAAGATGGGCTTCTACATTTTATGTTTGAATGGAACCGCCTAAAAGAGATGTGGATGTTGATGGAGATTAACACCCAAGCGATGTTATCCGAGCCACCTTAGGAGTCTTTTACCAGCACACACCTTACCCTTTGGTCTTATGTGGGTTTTATAAGGGTTATGTTATAATACCATAGCACTCTGATTATGTTCATTATTTTTATGTATTATAAAAAATATATATTCATTTTATTATTTTTACTTTGTAAATAGTTTTTTAAAAGCAGAAAAAGTATTTTTAGTTAACATTCAACTAAGGATTCTATTTTGATGAATTAATACATTTTTTAATTAAATAATATTTTTATAAAATATGTAATTATTATTAATTTACTTTTTACTAAATATTAATTATCTTATAATTTTATGAATGAAATTGAAATTTTTATGAAGGTTTGAAATTTGTCTTTGTCAATGCCTTTGATATTTCGATAAATATACTTTTTTATTTTAAAATTTAAAATTAACATATTTAGAAAATTGTTTATATAAAAATAATATTATTTTTGAAATCAGGATGTCTAAATTAACCAATGGTGAATTATTCATAATTTTTTGAGACAGTACAAAATTTTGGGTAAAAAATTAAACACCATTTAATTATATAATGTGTTTTATGACTTCATAAAAACCCAATAGTGATGTAATAAATTATTATAAAAATTGATTTTGTCCAATATATATTTTACCATTAAAATAATGTGATTTTAGGTTTGTTTGATTTGTTTTACAATGATTTGGTGGACCTTCCAAGATGTATATAACATTTTATATTTTTAAATTAATTTCCTTGAGAGTGTGACTCACCTCCACATAAGAAACCCTATTATTTTAAGAAGTTCAGAAATTGTCCTTATAAAATAATATTTTCCACTCTCCTTTGGAAAAAACCATGGTCAAAACCCATGGTCTTTTTTTTGGTCTGGATTAGTTTAATGTGTGGTGACGCAAACCTAAATCAAAAAGCATCCCCTCTCCTTTCCTATATACACCCACCCAAGATCCCACTTACTTATCACTCGAAACCCTTTTATAATTTCCATCCTATTACCTACTCTCTAGAGATTCATTCAAAGGCACCCTAATCTCCCAATAATCCTCTCTTAAGCCTCTCCCAAGCCTATGAGATCACTTCCCCATGTATGGGATTCTCACTTCCTTATTTATGTCGAAGTTTCATTATATTGGTATTCCCTTTTATTTTAAATTATAAATATTGGGTTATGATTTCTCACCTCTCCCATAATTCCCTCTTCGTGTTTTAACAATGATATATCCCCTTTCTCTCTCATTAATACCTCCCATGTTCACCCATTACCATGCCAAAATTTTGTAACGAATTTCTCTATCTTCATTTACATTCAAGAAATTATTTTGTATTATATATCAAAATCCTGTTAAATTTGTTTTTACATGTAACTATATGACCCCCTTTACTATCAATTTCATGTACATATTATAATACACCCAATTATATGTCATAAAACAATTTTTTTAATTCTTATTTCATGTTGTTATGCTATCGAAATTGTACCACGTTTTTCTAAGCAAGATCCTTGAGTAGTGAATACCATACCCATGTCTCTATCAAGGGTATTCACCATTATTAAAATATACTTATTGAATTTTACATTCATGTATTTATTCCACATTATTAATTGTGAAAAAACTTATGATGTAGATTGATTATTGGTTATATGATCCATGCGGCACACTTATGCATGAATTGAAATGTTTAAGAATGGGGCGTCTTGATAGCGCCCTAATGCTGTGGGTAATGTATTGTTCCATGATACGTCATGAGAAATGGGTTTTGACTCATATTAATTCATGTTCAATGAGTGTTTACATATGCTCCATGTAAAATGACCCTTGGCTCATGCTAATACCTAGTTAAGTGTTGTTTCCACATCTCTATATTATGATTATCATGCTTTATCATGCCAACATGTTCATGTTTCCCTTTTGATCCATTGATATTACTATTTTCTAAAATGTATTTTATTCCTCATTTTATTTGAATTTTATTCCCTTACTGGGATTTTTAGCAAACCTCTTTCTTATATCTGTCCTCAGGTTATCCCATGCAATGTTAAGTACGAAGAAATGTTGCTGTCATGTAAAGGAAGTTTTCAATAAAGATGTTTTATTTCAAGTCTTATGTTTTTATGTAATATTAGTAAGCCCCAAAGACACAAGTCCTCTCATTCTTCCATGTTGTATCAAGTGAAGAGATTATGTAATAAATCATGTTTAAGTGTGTAAAAAAAAGCATGGTTGTTATAATTTGTAGTTCACATTATGATATGATTTTATAAACTCTATAATTTTAATTATAAAAATATGAAATATATGTCTAATATCCTATAAAATTTTATTAATTGAATGATAATACAGTTTTGAAGAAAACAAATCCCTTTAAACATATATTAGAGTAGTTATATACATAACAATCAATAAATATATCACTAAAAGTATTTATAAATAATTCATAATCATTCAATGTTAATGGAGGTTTAATCTCCTTATAAAATGTAATTAGTAAAAATTAGTTGGTTTTATAAGGTAAAAAATCTATAGTTATATTACATGAGTGGACAGTCATGGATATTAACTCTACATTATCTTTAAGACACACATTTGTTGTGTGGTTTCATTGGTATCCCCTAATCATAGATGTTGTTTGTTTTTGTCTTCCTTGTTAACCCTTGTATTGGGCTATTGAACAACATAATGTTCCTATACCCCACATTTATGCCAGTGTGATATAAATGGTACCTAAAAATGAAAGACATTTCCTTTCAATATATTTACTGATCTATTCAATTGTATTTAGAAAATAGTTTCACATGCCCTCCTTTTCTACACATAAAATTTTTGCTAGTTTATTTAATAAATTTCACTTTGGGATCCCTATAACATTTTTGACATAAAAGATTTGGAATATTATTTCTTTAATATTAATTATCAAGTTAAATTCTATAAGACCCATTATTATTATTAATTTCAGTTTTTGGATATTCCATTGTGTTTAAATTGTTAATTATAATTCATTATAACTATTTTTTTCATAATCACATTATTTGTCACCCCATCTCTCATCCAACAAGGCCAGTAGTTGCGAAAATTTATATTTTTTCTATTTCATATAGTGGTAACATAGTTTCTCCATGATTCGTCAATTAATAATACCAAAAAGTTTTTATTATAGTGACCAATGATTTTTATTAATTAATATTGCATCACTTGTGAGGAATACATAATACATATAACAAACAGATGCCCCAAAACCGTATTACTCTAGTTCCTTTTAAAACATTGATATATAAACACTGGTATATAAGTGAGAGACATTATACCCCACTAGGTTCTCCAATACTAGCACCCTTCTTCGACATATCATACTTAATACATATCTTCATAACCTGGGGATGGAAACATAAGAAGGGATGGAATCCAAAGAATATTAAGGGTAAACAAAGGAGATATGTAAGAATATACCTATGCCTAGGGGTATGAGATAGTGGTCATAACATTAGAAGATCAAACCCTTCATATCAATGATCCTATACATGAATCATGACATGGTGATTGGTATTTCACAATGCATTATTCAAAAGGCAGTTAAGAGCATAATCTATTAAATCATAACATCGGAGTAAGACATAGAATTTTTTCATACACATAATTATAAGAAATCATTTATCAAGGCTACCTAATACCAAATTCATAACAAGTTTGGATTGGGATAATCACCTACAGAGCTTCTTCAGGCATGGGATGATGACCTATATACCCTCTTATTTTTGGTTTTGGGATACAAACTGTGAACCCTCTTACTTTTAGACTTGGTGTACAACCCATTTACCTTCTTATTTTCATGCTTTATCTATAAATCATGTACCTTATTATTTTCGATCTTGGTATAAAACTCGATTACCCTTTCGTCTCACCTACCATTTATCATTTCCTAATACATTGGAATGAGATATATTCCCTAACCATCTCATAATGTTAAAAAATGCAAATTTACCTACAAGATCATAAACAATCAAATATTACCACATGAAATGAAATGGGTGTCATAAACAAGTAATCATATCATAACATATGCAATAGAGATAGGTTTCATAATTATTTCATCAAATTCATTTCTCATTCTAATATGCGGGTTTCAACTGTCCTATAACCCATAAAATGATATGAGTTTCATAATCATCATTCAATAAAAAACTAAACCATTTAAATAAAGATTATAAATTTAAAATTTAGATTATTTGACTATAAATTGATGAGTAGCACGAAAAAAAATGTCCTCTTTGATGGAAAATAATCTTTAAATATATTTTAAAAACATTTCTTGTTGAAAATATCCTTTCTTCATTGAAAAATTATTTTCAAGAAATTATTACTTATAAAAAAGTTTTTTAAAAAAATATAATGAATGCTTATAAATAATGATTGAAAAAATTTTGATAACACATTTTAAAAACACATTGAAATAATATAGAAAAACAATGATTTTTTTTAAAAACACTTAATTTCAAAATAATTCAAAACACATAAAGAATATTTGAAAATATTTAATATTTTTATTTTAAAACAACCTTTTTAAAAATATATAATGACATACTAGGAAATAATTTAAAATACTTTGTAAACATTATTTATTTTAAATCCTATTCTCATTGATTTTTTTTAAAAAATTATAAAATTTGCAATGTATATGGGAACAAATTTTATTTAAAAACCCATCTAAATTTAAGATGGATGTATCAATGAAATGACATCATAATGGAGGGTATGTTCATACATGAAAAACAATCCTTTTTTCACCTCAAAAAATTAGAAAATTTCCATGATCATAAAATGATAAGAAAATTTATTTTGAACATTCTCTGTTAATAGGTAATACATGGGTAAAAATTTGTTTAAAAAATAGAATAACGCTCAAATATTTGTGAATTTTTTTTTTAAATCGGGTTTTGAATAAACAAAGATATCTAACTCAAAGGAAAAATAAAATAATATTTTCGTAAAAACATTTTTCTAATCATATTTACTACCATAGAGTGGAAAATGGTACCATTACTTGCATATAACCTCAATAACCATTGAGTATGAAAAATTTATATTATTATGAAGGTATGGATCATATTATTTCATCACAGGAAGTGTAATCCTAAATAGTCCCGATAAGATTATAACTATCAATAGTTACCACTTTGGTAACTGCGAATCAAAATACCATTGAATTAATAACATTAAAAAAGATTTTAAATCAATAATATAATGATATTAAAGATAAAATATTTCAAATGCATTATATACACCCAATTGAAATGTATAGGTGCATAACATGCCATGTCTCTTAAAGAAGGAAAATTGAGACCGAATTACATTACCAATTTGGTAACTTTTGAAAATTAACACCCATGAAAGAAAGATAATAAAATTAATATGTAAATAACCATAAATTTAAGCATATGAATCATATAATACATCCAGGGGATTCATTCATATCAAATAAATGAAATTTTTAGTGAAAAATATATATATATCTCTCAGGGAAATTAAAAGTGAGATACAATTCCCTTACCTTATGTCTTGACCTTCTTCATACACATTCAAACCACATATAAAATAAACATAAGACTAATTTATGTATATCAATAGACTATATTCTTTCATATATTTATATTTATGATTCACTTATGACTTTATATATCATGTTTATTAACATTTTCTTGTTCAAGTAATGCCTTAGGTAAAAACTCCTATCTTTATCGTACATGTTTCAACTTGTTATTATTAATCCTCTTACATAAATCATGATTTAACAATTTACATTTTGTAAAACATTATTTATATATCATATATATTCATTATATTTGTATTAATCTTTATAAAATTGAAATATTAAATGAAATAAAATGTTCATGTAGATTGTTGGTTGTATGTATGCTTGAACGCAACATCCAGTTTTTTATTGTATTTAATTTAAGTATGTAAATAAAGTATATATATATATATATGATTATTAATATAAAATTATTATGTCATATATATCCTATAATATTACAAAACTAATTCTTAAAAAAATAATTGTACGGTGGAAAAGAATATCATCTCTTTGGGGAGGCGGTAGTCCACACATCCACAAACAAAGATATCATATATACAAAAAATAGAAAGCATGAAAGTAGGAATTATAAAATAAATAAATATGTCTAAAAAATTATTAATACCTTATATATACAATTGAAACATATCTTACATCATAATTCCCAACCATGATAGGTAGTAAAGGAAAAACTAACAACACTATTTTTTAAGGCGGTTGTTTTCCGTACACAAAAACATAATTTTTATTAACCAATTTATGGAAGCATGTGTAAGTGCACATAATACCCTTAGAATAAAATAATATTATTATATTGTGGAATCTGAGTTATCCATATGAGTACGGATTAAGAATAGATGATTTGATAGAGAATGAAAATTCAACAATAGAGCTTGAGGAAGGATGTTACCACTAATTTGGGTAACTAATTTTGGTTTGAACCAAGGGATACATTGAATGATGGTATAACCAAAGGGATAATTTTAAGTTTAATTTAGGGATAGTGGGAGGATACTGAGAAATATTTTTCTGACCCAATGTTCATTAGAGGTGTGAATAAGCTTGAGGGGTGAGTTCCATTTTATTATAGAGGAGGAGTTTCATCCTAGTAAATGTTTAAATTGAGAATTTCACCAATGATTTCCCTATTTCATGTGGGTAAAATAATAAAACATAATTCCTTAAATGGGACGATATGGTTGAAATTCCTCAATCTAATAGATTTTGGACAGGTATCAAGGTCTTTTCGTGCCCTAGGATTATGGTTCAGTCTTTTATTAATCTAATTTCCCCAGTAGTCATGGTAATTAATTATAATTAATTTCAGTAATTTTTTCGATTAAAAACTTTTAAAGTTTTATAAATTATAAATAATTATTATTCCCCATATAAATTAATTTTTTGAAATTATAATAACATAAAGATTAAAAATTATTTCATATTTAATACCATGGATGGGATGACAAAGTAGTTTTTAAAGAAACAATGTTAAATTGTTTGCTCTGATTTTATAGCCACATTCATAGTTTAATAAATTACCATGACATTAATTAGATTAATTAATTTTTATGTTATCTAATTGAACATTAAAGCCATTCGAAAATTTTATTTATCCTTGTAAATATAATATACAAAAATGCAATTTTGAATTAAAATTCTGTATTAATCACTATTAATAAAAAATTGAAACATCATAGAGAAAGAAGATAATATCACAATTATTATTTTTTATGTTTTTTTTAAATAAAATTTATTATTTAATATTTATATTATAAAAGGTAATGAAAAATTAAAATAGGTTTTCCATTAAATGATGATACAATTACATTTTAGAATAATATATCTTTTTTATTAATATGATTGGATATATTCTCATCTGATATGTATCAAATATATTGGATAATTATGAGAAATATTTATTGAATATATCATATTTATATTTTATTGAAAACATTAATCAATAGGTTTTCTATTTATTGAGATAAAAAAAATTACATTGAAAATATGTTTTCTTAAAAAAGTAATTTATTTATTTTCAAATTGCACTTACATTCAATTCTACTAATTGATAATGAAAAGAAATATTTTATATACATGTGTAAATAATATGTTCACACGTTAGTTAATTTTATTAATAATATCTAGTACAACAACATGGTGGTAAATGTAATTAATTTTTAATAAAAATATTAATTCTATATTTTATTTTGAGAAAAAATAATTTGTGCGTGTAACACAAGATATCATAGGGAACAAGTATTTTGATAAATAATATCCAAACATAGTGTTAAATTTTCTCCAAGATGATGTAATCTGTTCATGTAGCATAATGTTGAAATGGTGTTACATGTAACATAATCCACACATAGTTATTTCGTATAAAAATACAGTATTCAGTGCCATGTGAAATGAAAAATATCAAAATATATAAATTAATTAAAAATATATATATTTTCCAAAATCTCAAAGTTTTATATTATATACCCCATATAATGAATTTATCCCTCAAAAATTATCTTGGTTATAAATTTTTTAATACTTGAAACTTCCATTAATAGAATCCCACATCATAAAAATGAATACTAAAACTATCTTTAAAAATGGAAGTTTGGAAACATAACAGTTACCCAAAGTAACACACAACTAGGTAACAACATGTGAGAACATTGGTGGGAATAAAGGAATAGTCATTTAAGAAAAGTGTAACTAATCATAGAGATTGATAAATTTCATTGAAGATAAGAATTTTTGTGATATATAGAAAGGTAACAATCACATAATCGTAGAGTAAATAATCATGAAAGAGGTCATGTAAATCCTAAAATATGATTTGAATGAGATATTTTTTTCATGGCCCTTTTCCTAAATTTGCATAATTTTTATCACTAGATGATATAGTTATGTGATTTCATTCCCTTTCATGAATTAAATCTGATCCTTTGGTCATGTCATAACCAATTTTCACTTTACATATTTCTCCAAAATTGAAGTTTTATTTTTCAATATTAGAGTACTAACAGATCATGAGATCCATGACAATTCATCACATCTGTCTTCAGTTACAATTAAAAAAATGAGGTTAAACTAGTTTATAAAATATGTATAAATCCTCTTGTGGTGAGATAATACATTAATATCCCAAAGATCACCCAAATTTTAACAAAAACATTCCAAAATTTTTGACATTATAATCCTTCTTAAAATATGAGAATAAACAACAATGATAATAGTTATAAAAATTGCTTAACATTGATCCCACATATATCACCAAGAATCTATTCGTTTTATAATTCTATACATGTGAATAACATTATTTTATAATATCTTGAAACATTTTGATAATCCGAATTTCCATAAATATTTATTTGAAAAAATTAATGATTCCTTAATCTAAAGGATGGTGGAGACTTTTCTTAAATCCAAGAAGTTTTAATCTTCATCAATTATGACAAAGAACATATCCACAACAAATAAATAATCATTTCTAGGGTATTTAGTATAATATAATTTACATTATCCATCTCAATCAACCCTTTATTCGAGTTAAACACAACTATCTCAAAAAATCGAACACATTAAGGGTTACCTTTCATTATTTCAAAATATGAACATTCCAATCAATCTGATTTCTATGTCTTAATCCCCATAAAAAATATAATTTTAAATCCATAATGAAAATATTATATGAAAAATAATTATATATTTCATGTCTTAAATAACATAATCTTTTCATTCCCAAACATATATACTTCCATCAAAAAACATTATTCTTTGACAATTACATGGGCTTCATCATCTGATTCATTAATACCCTTGGTACAAGAATATGTAATATGAATCATTTCATAAGGTTCATCAACCTCAATATAATCATTATTCTTACATTTAAAATATGTATCACTATTAGAATATATCAAACCATACACATGTTTTTTTTGGTATCCTTATCATCAGAATTTTAATAAATACTCATACAACATTCCTGATTATCTTCATTGGATATTTGGAAATTGATTTTTTTAAAGTCCATAAACTCCATATATTACGTATTCAATGTAAACATAGTTTTATATAGTTCGTTTTATTGACTAAAACTAAGAATCCTAGTGTGAGCATCACTTATCATAGTAGAAAACCACATAATAAAAATAAAATTACATATAAGTTTCCTAAATCCTATAACCAACAAATTAATTCTGTGAAAACATAGTATTATACAAGGTTATTCATAGATGGCTTATATTTAAATCATTTGCAGTGGTTTATAATGATTTTTTGAATTTCCAAACCATATCCCCTAGGATTGTCAAATTAGGCTTGTGGCAAGGACTGTTGACATGTACCGGGGTACGCTCGAGTCTGGCGTAATGCACCTTGGATAAGTTGTTACCCCTAGATAAATTTATTCAAGATTCAAATTCAATTTTATTATCCATATATGGATTTATTTATAGTTAATCACCCACTCTATCATTTACCAAAATTCCAGGATATTTTCTTATACATTTTATTATCCTTATACTTACCCTTGGACATGTCCTTTGGGTTCTCACTAAGGATCCCACAATGAAGATTCAAAAGGAAGAATAATCACTTTCTATAATAACATATATATAAACACTATCTTATCATACATTAATTTGACATCACAATTTAGGAATACTTCATACATTGCACAAATATATTCCCCAAGACCATATTACTATAGTGCCTTTGGAAACATGGGAACATAAACATGATTACACATGTGAGCTACATTATCTCCCACTAGGTTCTCTAAGACTATAACCCTTCATGGTCATATCATATTAATCCATCTCTTTATAAAATTTGGAATAAACCATAAAACAATTTAATCATAGATTCTCAATGTGGCTAAAAAAGGTAGATATGTAAGAATAATCATGATAATAGGTGTTTGAGAACATTATTATAACATTATAAGATCATACATTTCATATCAAATATTATAAATTTTAATAATAGAAATGATATAATAAGTTCCTGAGATATGATTCATAATGTAATCATGATAACACTCCACAAAAACATATCATAGGAGTATGAAATAAAATTTATGGAAAACATATAATTATAGAAAATATTATTTCAAGGATACCTACCATGACCTCTATAACTTGTTATTCTTGTAAAAATAACCAGTGAACCTTATTTGTTCTTGTTATAACAACCCATGAACCCACTGATTTTCATGTTTGGGATACCACCCATGAACCCTATTACATTCAGGCTTGGGCTACAACATGTGTACCTGGTTATTTTCATGTTTGGGTTATAACCCATGTACCTTCTTATTTTCTGGCATGAGTTAGAAACCATGTTCCCTTTGACATCATAAACCTTGTTTCATTACCCACTTCATTTGATTGATATATAGGTCCCACCATTCTAATAATGAAAACATACAAACAAGTGAAAGAAGAACATAAATATTTATATCCTAACCCATGAAATGAAATGAGTATCATAAACATGTATTAATTCCATAACCCATGGAAAAGAGGGAGGTTTGTTAATAATTTCATCAAAATATTACCCAATCAAAATAACCTGTTTTCATAATAATATATCCTAGGAAAAAGATATGGGCTTCAAAAAAATGATTCAATTAAACCATAAACCATTCCTATAAAATTTTTGAATGGAACCATTGGAACATTTCCCCAAAATGGAATGAGTAAAACCAACAGATGTAATATTAGGTGGAAATAATTTTGAAAAATATTATAAAATCATTTATTGAGTAAAATATACATTCATCATTGAAAATTTATTTTTTTAAGTAGAAACCCTTTTTTAACTATTTTCATTGAGAAATGATTGAAAATATATAAAGGATTCTTGAAAATGTTTTGAAACCCATTTAATTGAAATCATTTTGATAACATATAAATAAATATTAAAAAAAATTTAATTAATATATAATTAAAATTTATACAAAAAATCATCACAATCATTGAAATAATTTTATTTGAAGAGAATATATTGAATGTAAATAACGGAAGCTATGAAAATAACATAAAATATTTTTTTAAAAGTAAACCACCTTTTTCTAGGAAATCCATTTAAAATAAACTAATTTTTAGAATAATAGGTAAAATATTTCCTTAAAATTTACCTTTTCAACATACAAATGATGTATCAAGGAAATGGATTTCATGACTATGGGTAAGATCTCACATGTTGGATTTTTATTTTACACATTAATTTTTCTGAAAAGTGCCATGATTGGAAAAGGACTATAAGATTCCTTTTAAACCAATTTTTTTAAAACTATTAAAAATGGGTAAAAATTTCATTTACGTGTCATAGTATAATATTACAACATATTTTAAATTATAGGTGAATAACATGGATTTTTTCCTAAAGAAGGAAAATTGAGAGAACACTACATTAATGATTGGTATCTTTTGAAAAATAAATCTGATTCAATGAATATCCTAAAATTGAAATATAAAAAAAACAAAAATTTAATTATAAGAATCATAAAATATATCTATGGTAATTATACAAACCACATGGAAGAAATGAGAGGTTAATATGATATGTATGTTCCACAAATAAAAATATAGATAACATTCCATTACCTTAAGTCTTGAATTTTTTTCGTTCAAGATCATTCCTAATATATAATTAATATAACTATATTATACATCTACCTAATAAAATATTTTATATAATACCATATATGAGTAACTTATTACATTAAATTATCCATTTATTATAAATTTAATGATAATGTAATGTTTCAGGTAATAACTACTTTGTTTTTCATATGTGTTTTGTCTTATTATTATTGATCCTCAAACCTAGATCATGATTTACTGATTTCTAGAATGAATAATGTGATGTAAATATCATAAAATTTCTATATATTTATAATAAAATATAAATGATATAAATATTAAAGGAAATACATTGTTCATGGAGATGGTAGTCCATACATATGGATGAACACTACTTCCATTTATTTGTCATATTGAATGAAATAAAGTAAATAGCATATATATATATATATAATATTCTCCCAGTAGCACTATTATATCATATATTTCAAATAAATTTTCTAAATTAATCCCCAATAAAATCTATGTAAATTTTGAATGAATAACATCACTTTGAAAAAGTGGTAGTCCACACTTCCACAAACGATGTTATCTTATTGACCCAAACTTGTTAGAATAACGGTAAGGTTTATATAATAACAACTAAAGTAAAGATGAATCATATATATCACATGTATCAAATAATTGTTTTTTACATATTAATTATGAAACATTTTATGTGGTAAATGAAAATTAATAACATCATTTAATGAGGCATTTTTTCATCGTACACAAAAATGGTATGTATGTTACCCATTTGTAAGAAGTATGTGTAAGTGCAGGTTAAAACCTTACCAAGAACATCCACAAAAAAATTATGATACATAGGATATTATTTAATTATTTATTAATAATATTTTAGGTGATATAGAATGGAAATTATAAAATATATCTTGAGGAAGGATGTCACCTCATCTTTGGGAAAATCCTCTTAGTTTTCACCAAAGTATATGTTTAGATGAATTTATTACTAATGAGAGTATTCTAGGATTAAGGTATTGATTTTGTGGATGATTTTTGTTCAGTTATCCTTAACCAAAATTCTTGACAGGTTTCAATAAGTTTGAGGGTTGAGTTTATATTTATATTTGAAGAGGAGTGTCATTCTTGAAAAAAATATAAAAGGAAATTCCACCAGTATTTTTCTTGATACAAGTGGATCCAATAATGAACGACATAAAAAAAATTTAATTGTGTCAAAATATTTCTATCCAATAGGGGTTTTACATGTTTCTAGGTCATTTTGGGAATTGTGTTTAAGGATTAATCCTTTATTAAATAAATTTTACCCTTAATCATTGTAATTAATTTAATTACATTTACTAATATAATTGTTATAAAAAAATATTTAATTTAATAGAAATTATATATATTTTTATTATTATTCCAAACATAGAATCCATATTTATAAATTCTAATTATATAAGTGTAAGAAATTAATTTAAATTTAATCCCACATATAGGATGAAAATGGGTTTTAAGGAAAACACGTGCAAAAGATTGGTCAGTTTTTATATACAATATCATAGTGAAATTCTTTAGAATAAACTATATTGTATTAGAGGATTTATATGTGATTTAATTGAGCATTAAAACTAATATGTAACATAATTTAAACTTATATGTAAATTTCATGAAAAAGCAGTTTTGAACTCTAATTTAGTATTATTCACTATTCATAAAAAAATGAAAAATCATATTAAGGTACCAAAAAATCAACTTAATATAACTTTTTATGTTAATATTTTTAAAATTATGTCATTTTTTAATATAAAATTTATTAATGTCTCAAAAAATTAGATTCAAAATGGATTCACCGTTTAAAAGTTGTAAAATTAACGTTTTGAAGAATATATATTCTAATTCATAAAATTGAATGTATTTTTATCTTATAACTATAAAATCTATTAAATGAGTATGAAAAAAATAATTTAATATATATTTTATAAATTTTATTAAAAAATTTAATCAAAATTGTTTATTTTATTTATTGATAAAAGATTACACTTGTACATAGAAAATTTGTTTTCCTAGAAAATAAATATCGTTATTTTCAAATAGTTTTTACATTTTTTTATACTAATTGATTAGAAAATGATTTATTTTATATGCATGGGTAAATAATATATTCACTATTTAAATAATAATAATTATAAAAACCATTCCAATGGCGTTTTGGTAACTATAATAACATCTTAATAATAATATTAATAATATATTTTAGTTCTAAAAATCACAGCCTTGCATGCAAGGAAAACTATCCAATGGACTCAGTATTGTATTTTATACAAGTAAATCATAGTTTTTATTGTTCCTAAAGATAATCCATGTTTTTAGTGTTGTGAAATAATTATTGTTGTTGTTTTTAATGAAATCCACACATTGTACTTTCATATAACATGAGCTACATTCAGTGTTGTGTGAAATGAAAAATATCAAAAACTATAAATTAATTTTAAAAGGTTATATTTCACAAAAATCAACAATGTTACATTAACATTGATAAATAAATAATAAATACCATAACATAATTATTTATGTCTAATTATAATATAAATTCAACATTTAAATTTCCATCCCATTAAAATTTATACAATTGTTTCTAGTTCAATATAAACAACTCCTCGTAAAATTTTGGTTTCATTATATTATGTACTCCCCTAACTCTCATCCCCATTCCTAATCATATTGAAAAAATTATAATGGATCGTAAAGTGAATTTTATAAAACAATGAATATACCTATATAGTGTCAATCTTGGTGCATAGTTGGGAATCATTGTTGTGATCTAGGTGACGATTGAGTTAATGAACATTGGACAATTTTCAGTTTTATTATCACTGGGTGAAATTATTTTTGGGGTTGAATCCACATGGAGTATCTATAAAAGGATATTATTTTTAAGAAAATTGTTAAATAACTAATGTAATAAATTTTTCATGATGTTATCGTATTTGTAAACATTTAAATTAGACGAATTATAGGGGTTTTTACTGAATTTCCCTTATCCTAATCCCTAATACGTATACTAAACCGATCAGATGGGTTATATATACCTTTGGAAATATAATAATCCTAAACATATCAACCTATAATGATTTTTTATAAACCAATGTATTCTCAACTGATTTAATATTAATCTCCAATATTATATAACGTCGTATCAATATATTTTATACCTTCCCAATGATGTTAATGTATCTATATCAACTTAAGATTTAGTGAAAAAAAAATTCTGAATTAATTTAATCATTTTGATATTTTCATGTCAAACAATACTAAAAATTGTTTTTATATGTTAATGCACCATGTTTTTCTTTAATTATATGAACAAAAAAGTTAATTGGTCACTATACGCAACATAGATTTAATTTTGTTTTTCAAAAAATGATGTGGTTAACTTATGCTACATGCAAGACTGAATTTCCATGATGGCTTTCATAACAGGCAAGACAGAGTGTTACCGAACAATAATATTTAAAAAAATATTACTATTTATTATAATAAGATAAAACCTATCCAATTAGTTTATGTTTACCAAAATGATAAACTATCTTATAAAAACATGGTTGAATTAATTAGTTTCAAATTAATTAATGATGGATATAATAGAAAAATTAATATAAAAGAAATTTTTATATAGAAAACTATTTTTATGCCTAGAATGTTATATTATCCTAATAAATTAAACAAATAACAATTCATGAGTGATATTAATTATATATAAATATATAAAAAATCCAATAAAATAATTTTGATATTAATTTAATAGATTTATTAAACAAAAGATAGGAACAAGCCCAATTTCATTATTAAAACCGTGTATTTTAATTAAGGTTCTTTTAACACCTTTTAAGGGTGATACTATTTTAAATCCAAATTTTGGATAATTTATAATTATTATATGTTAAAATAAAATTTATCATTTAGATCAGAACATAAATATTAGGAATGTGTGAATTTTTGCTATTTTTTCTATGAATTTTCAGATTTTAATGAATAATGAAAAATACTGAATTTTATTTCAAAAATTATTTTCCCTCAAAATTATTCATACGGTAAAAATTTATTTTTTTTAAAGTTAAAATAGATTAAATTTTATCAAATAATCCAATTCCGGTCAATGTAATCAATTTCACATTTAAATAGAATATAAAAATATAGCAAACTTTTTAACTTTTTAAATTTAAAAATCGGTATTATCATCTTATATATTGGATTAAATATAAAATTAATATCTACCACATATATTATTTGAGTTTCAAAAAATGGATTCTATATTTGGAAATATAATTATTTATAATTTATAATATATTCAAAAAAAATTAAATTTTTTTTAAAGTAATTAAAAATAATTACATCGATTTATAGAGAAAATCGTATAAAAAAGTAATAAACCTTATACATAAGACCTATAACGACATATACACTTGTATAAAATATATTAAATTCCATATTAGAAACCTTTGAAACGTTTTCTAAAATATGGTTCATTATTATTTCCACCTGACATGGGAAATACATGGCTATAATTCCATTTCCATAAATTTACAAGAGTGCATCTCCACCTCTACTATAAAAGTAATCCTCTCCTCCCACATCATCACACCTCTCAAGAAACCTTTTATAATTAAAAAAAATTCAAATATCTCTTATTAATCTCTACCCTTATCCTATAATCCTTACCATTTCTATAACGCAGTCCAAGGAATCCTTTTGGTGAAATCCCAAGGGAGTTACCCAGAAAAGAGGCAACACCCTTCCTCAAGAACCTTTATCTTATTTTAATTCTACACCCCTCAAGAATAATTATTCAGTGCATATAAAACATAACATATATGATAATTATAAGGATATTTTTATATTATTATTTTCAACCTACACTTAAATACACATTAATTTAAGGCGTAACGAACATACAGTTAATGTGAACCGTGATGTACCACCTCCCAAAATGATGATTGTTTTTTTTCATTTTAGCCAATCCTGGTGAGAACAACGATTGAGAATATTTTTATATATTTTATATTTAATATTTTTTTAATACTCTATTTTTATATTACATCTCATTCCTTTACACCTCCCATTTTTAAAATAGGAAGATTTTGTTCGGTGTAGTGTGTACTACCACCCCTCAGAGTAACGTGATTCATTCACACCCTACATGTAAGGTATTAAATATGTATTGTGTGATATGAAATAGTATATATAAGATTATAATGATAAATTTACTATATTATATACATATATTCCATTTTTTTTTCTTTTAATGTGATAATAATAAAGGAAATAGCTTTCATGAATATGTAAGACCTACCATCTCCAAGAAAAGTGTATTCCATTCTAAATATCTACATTGTATTGATTATTATAACAAACATATTCATAATATAAATTATTTTTATATAATGGTTAAAATTCATTATATCGTTATATTTTATAAGGACCCATGTTATAACTAATTCTTATAATTATAATGACCAAAGAAGATATCAGCCGATGTGAAACCATAACGTAGAATATTTAAAAAGTGGGTAATATAAATTCATAATAAACCCATATATGGAATTATATATCGAAATATGGTTCTTTTTTATATGTATAACACACATATATTTATTAAAAGGTATTTTTATGAGTATTATGAAATTCAAAACACAAGGTAAGGTAATTTCAAATCTCATTTTATTTTCATGAGCCTCATAATTTATTCATCGCTCATTTCATTGGTGTGGTCTATATAAAGCCTATGAATATATTTTATGAATATTATTATTAAAAATATTTTTATTTACATATCCATTCTATGATCTTTATATCATGGGGTTAATGTTTCAAATGTTACTAAGTCATTAATTTGGTTTTTCCTCAATATTCTTTTTTTGAGACACATGTTTTGTTATGCACCATCAATCATTTTAGAGGGGTATC
Organism: Viscum album; assembly: GCA_963277665.1. Lineage (NCBI taxonomy): Eukaryota > Viridiplantae > Streptophyta > Magnoliopsida > Santalales > Viscaceae > Viscum > Viscum album. The sequence continues at coordinate 1,883,863,265 of OY728161.1, forward strand.
TACATACATTTTAAATGTCATATCATGATACATATTATTTTCATAATATTTTAAGATTTATGTACATTAATTTTCTAACGTGTAGTGTCTTATTCATAGTTATCAGTTGGTAAGATTTTATCGAGACAATCTCATCGTTTCTCAGGATTGTTTATAATTAAAATTTCATTTTATGAAATCTTATTATCCATCCCTCAAAAACACTCAAGAAGTTTCTCAACCACTATTTATTCATTTTATATAAATTAAATGGTATCATATTTGTTCTCTTTAGTAAATAATATTTTCAATAATATAGTTTTATGAAATTCCAAATTTACCACTCTCTATAGTCAGAAAATTGTGTTCCATCAAAATAGTGTTTTGTTAAATGTTTCATAAAATATTATTATATTATCTAATGATATTTAAATAACATATTTATCTATGTTTAAATGTTTAAAAAAATGGGATTTTAAAAATTAATATTCTTATCATTTTACTATAGATTTACTTTTAAAAAAAATTTGTGGCACAAAATGAATGTTCATCATTTACGGATTTTCCCACCGTCAGGGCCATCATTTCATTGAAGCTCCCATTACATGATTAAAAATATATTTTCTTAAATAAAATGTTTAACCAATACTATATAATTTTTTTTAATTTAGTTTTCAAGAAAAAGGTTTCTGAATATCATTCAAACTTATTTTATATATTTTAATATAAAATGGTTTTCATAACGTTTTCAAGATTATTTCATGATTTTTCAACTAAAAATATTTGGAAAATGTTTTAAAATTTATGTATTAATATTAAACTTATTTTAAATTTAATGTTGTTCAAAAAAAATTTCATTCTCTCTTTATAAGGGTTCAATGTATTTTCAATGAAATGTTTTTGAAAAAAAATTCAATATTTTATTATACACTTTTAAATTATTTTCAATGAAATGGTTTTTAAAACATTTACAATACTTCATTATATGATTTCAATAATTTTTTAATGGAAAGGGTTTTCAATATGTTTTCCAAGATTCTTTTATGTATTTTCATGTTTATTTTCATTAAAATTGTTTTCAAAATTTATTATGTCAAAAAATATTTTCCAAATAAGAAAATATATTTTCCGTCTATTTGTTTTAAAATGACTCTAAAAATTTTTACCCATATATGATGAACTCAGCTGATGATACATTTTATTTTTTTGGGAAATTATTCAACGTTTTAATCTATATTTTTTATCTTAATGGTTTATGTTTTAATAGAATTATTTTTATAAAACCCATTTATCTATCACGAGTAATATTCTTTTGAAACCCACTTCCTTTCACGAGTTATAGTTTTGATAAAATTATTATGAAATATTCATCATTTTCTCCATGTTTTGATATGATTACATGTTTATGATACCTATTTTTTCGTGGGTTATGATAGTAATTTTAATGACCCTGTGGAATATGTATGTTAGATTTCACTATAATATGGGTGGAACCTATATCTCCCCCCAATGAATTGGAGAAATACTTATATCTCATGAGATAGACTAAGATGGTCTTGGGAGTGAACCTTGAAAACTATGCTGGTCATCGGTTTAATGCACAACATCAAATATTGTATGAGGAGTGAAATCATGATACTATGTTGGACATGGTAGATAAACATGACCACCATGGTGGAATGGGGAGTTAACACATGCTACTAATATTTCCTTGGTCGAAATTCCATGAATACTATGGAAATTATTTTATGTTATTATGTGTTTACAATAATTCCACGTATTATTCCAATTTTATTCTTTCAAAGTATATATTATTTATTTATTTTTGATTCATGTGTTATAAACTATAAATAAATATTAAATGATTCATGTTTATGATCATTTATATATAGGGTTTGATCTTTTAAACTTATGATCACTTTGTCATACCCATATGTTCATGAATATTCTTATAAGTCTCCCTTGTTTACCCATTATTGAGCATCTAAGATAACCCATTTTTCCTTCCCTATATTATGATGATGTATTTCCTATATTATTTTTCTAAGAGGGGTACATGTATAGGAGAAACTTGTGGGAGGTAATATATCTCACTCTTTTATTAGTGTTTACATTTCCGAACCCACAAATGAACTAAACTAATAAATAAATTCGGATTCTGTTTTTATTTTTTTTCATTTCAAAAAATTTATCTACTTTTTATGTATGATAAGACTAGGTATTCATAGTTTCAATCAATATGAAGTTTCAAATAACCTTTTTAAATTAGTATTAGAAAACCATACTCATATCCTTATGTATACTTGAATGGATATGTCTTGGGATGTCTCTAAGTTAAAGTGTAAGAATGATTTAATGTTTTATAAAATGCCTTCAAAATTGGTTAAATGATAGAGCGAGTGGTTTTATAAAAATGCATCCTAGTATTTATAATACTAGAGGATTTTGATCAAGAAAAAATATACCTATAAATAAAAAAACTAAAAATGTGTGTCAGGCATGACTCGATGTAACTCGGTAAACAAAAATAGGACTTGATGCACAATTGGTTTAAAACACCTCAGGAATACTATTTTAGAAATCACAAACTATTCATGAAATGTAATAAAGGATTTAAAAATAATTGGGATATGAATAACAAAGGATAAAAACCTGAGGTTTAATATTTTATAAAAGGTTTCATAATTTATACATCTAATAAGTATTTATTTTTTCATGATTACAAAGTTTTATGCAATGATAAGTGTTTATCACACTATCATTTCTTGTTTTAGTCATTGGTGGGAACCAATAGAAACATGGATAGTGAGTAATGTGTTTTACAATTTTATTATGTGAATTCAAATCAGATGATTATTGGAGTGGAGGATTATGTGATAATGTCTAGTAAGTTTTCACGTAACATTATTGACAATATGTAACATAATCAACACATAGAATCACTAAGGAAGAGACATAAGGAGTTTTCTTGGATTTTAGGTAATGGAAACAATGAAAGAAAAACTATATAGTTCCCTTGGTGTGAACAGTGTGGAAATAATCACCCACGTGAATGTCTTAGAGAAATAAGAAGTTTTTTTACTGTTGAAATGAAGGAATCTAGGAAGGTAACTACAATGTTATAATGAAGGGTGTGTGAATTAAATTTATTGAAATATTTTCCTCCATATGAAATCATCAATGGTAAAATTCATTAAGTGTGGAATGAAAGATAATTATGAAAATCAATTACCTATGTTGAAATATCAATAAGGTAATAAGAAAGGTGGTAAGAGTAATGGAAACATCATTGATGATTATGTGACTACAAATGAAATTTGAAAGGAAAAATTTATTAAGTAATAATATGGTAATACTTCTTAAAGATTATGGATAAAGATGAATAATTAATGTTTTTATGTATTTAGATTCAAATGTTATCGCATATGAATGTTGTAATATAATAGGATGGTTCTTCTTGTTTTTTTCATGGCATTTACAAGTTTATGTTAAATGTTCCCAATAGACAGGTAATGTGATTTAATGTTAATGTGATATTTTCACTAAGGCAAGTAAACCTTTAATATATTCATAGTGTGATGATAATGTTTTTTTGGAGAAGTGTATGTGGGATATGAATAAGTAATTTGGATGGTACTGATCACCTTGGAACTAATTTATGACTTTTATAAATTTATTTTTTATTTTCATTGATGAAGTATACCCCATATTTGGAGTTATGGAATAGATTCAATATACATTGTAATAAGGAAACGTGCATGTCTTCAATTAGTATTTTTTGTAATTTATGTTATTACCATGTCCCAATAGAAAACCTGAGGAAGGAAATCAAACGTTTGAAAAGTAACTCAAAAGGGATACTTTATGATATACATGGGATCAATAATATGTTTATTTCATGAACCTATTTCTACTATTTTGTAATTTCTTTCTTTTTGATGGTTTATAAGTTTAACAATTCATGATATTTATAAGTTAAAATTTAGTGGATGTATCTATGCAATGAGATTATGTTGAAAACTATGGTTAAAATTCCATTTTGTGATTAGACTTATATCAATGATTTCTAACATACTTTGGAAATTATATTACTATGATTTTATAAAAGGACTTTATGTATGTCGGGTGACAACCAATCATGCCTTGGAAGGCCATGCGTCATGAACCCATAACCAAACGATGAAATGGGTTTCATGCCTACCACTGGCCTACATGATGTCCATGATAATTTGTAATTATTTTTGATGAATAAATATTAATTATCAACTAGTATAGTAACTTTTTTTGTTCATATTTTAATATATTAACATTATGTATTGTGAAGAATAGTTATCAAAAATAGTTTTACTATTAATTATTTTATGGGCCTTAATATCTGTGAAATGTATATTTTAGTACTTCAAGCCTAAAATTTAATTTCTATATATCCAAATGAAGAAGTAATGGATGAATAAGAAATAAATAAAAGCACAACCAATGAATGAATTTTTTTATTGAAATATATGGAGTAATTATATTAATTTATATACTTAGTCAACAATTTTATTATTCAATGATATTATAATGATAAAAAATATGTTTTTCTATAATACCTTATTTTTTGTTAAACCAATGGCCTTTAAAATAATCATATATTTATTATTTGATTTTATCAACTTTTCATTGACCCTTCAGTTGTTTGTGATTGATGACCTCAATCACTCACTACAAATATTTATGATTTCCACCAATTTCATGTTTTTACTTACATCACATGTCCTCCTATAAGGAAAACTATTTATATGTTACTTTTTGTAATCATTATGTTTCCATGATTTTATTTTTAAAGGATGTTTTGGTATTAATTTTTAGTATGTGGGTTTCAATTAATGAATCATTAAAGAATTAAACCATTGCGAATTCATATATTTTTTTTTGTAAAAAAGCATATTTAGGTGGTGTATAATGCAACACAACATTATTTTTTGATATTAATTATTTGAATTAATTTAATATTTTTTATATTTTTTATTTCACACAATACTAAAAATAGTTTATTTTATATTAAATAACAATGGATAGCCTGAATTATTCAAAAAAAGTTAATCATGCACTACACACAAGATAAACATTATATTAAATTACATGTAATAATGAATTTATCATATGTTACACATAAAACTGACATTCCTTGATATCTTGTGTAACATGCAAGACCGAGTGTTACTGAAAAAAAAATATTTTCTTTAAAATATTTAAAATATAAATAATAAGATATAACCTAACCATTATGTTGATATTTATGAATAGGACTAACTAACATATGAAAATACATGATGGAATTCATAAGTTACAAATGTACTAAATAAAGATATCTGATCCAATTTAATATAAAGGGAATGTATTCTTAGAAAACTATTATTATACACACAATGCTATTTATTGTAATAAATTAAATTTATTAAAATTAGTTAGTGATATTAATATAATATATATACATATTATATATGTAGTGAAATATTTTTTATATTCGTCCAATATATTTGATAAACATGAGAAAGCAACAAACCCAATTTTACATATAAAAACCTATCTTTTTTATTTAGGCAGTTTTATATCATTTTAATGGAGAACCAGTATTACATCCAATTATTGTATATTTTATAAATCATATATTTAAAAATAAAAATAAATATTTAATTAGGTACGTAAAATTATTTTAGGCTGAATTTTGGTATTTTTCAGTGATGTTTCATATTTTGATTAATAGTGAAATATACATAATTTTATTTCAAAACTAATTTTTCATATATTTTATTTATATTGATAAATTTTATTTTTAATTTTTTAAAAGTTTAATTATACTGAATATTTATAAAATAATAAAATTTATATCCTTAGAATCAATTTTATATTGAAATTGAAAATAAAAATGGCATTCTTTTGAACAATTTTACATTAAAACCCCGCATTATCGTCCTATCACTAGATTATATTTAAATTAATTTCTTTACCTTTTATGATTAGAGTTTGGATAAACATATTACATATTTTTAATAATCATAATTTATATAGAGTAATAATTTCAACTTTGATTTTGATGAAAAATATTAGTGAAAGTAATAAAATGATTTTACAATTTTTAAGAGAAAAATGAACTTGAAAAGTCTAATCCTTAAACTAAAGACCCCAAACGACCTATACCCAATTTAAAAATCCATTGGATGGCCAGATTTCAAACCTATAATTTATTGTATATAATGTTTTACATTATTGGATCCAATTTCAATTGGATAAATGTGGGTATAATTCCTATTCCAAAAATAAAGACAAGTACCAGTCCTCTTACACTATAAAAAGGCATCCTCTCCTCTCACTTCCTCACAGCTCTCAAGCTACATTTTCATGACCATGATCTACCAAATAAATATCGCAAACATCCCTCCCCTCAAACAAGAATCCCCAACTATGGATGAATGAAAGACCATGAATTATATTAAATATATAACACGATAATGATATTTTAATGATATTATATACATATATGACATTTTTGTTATTTCTTTGAATATGATAATATAAATGTATGTAACCTTCCTGTATACATACCGTTAACCATCTATTTAAATGGTGCAATCCATTTTATACATCCATATTACAAATATTATTATAATAAAAATCCAATTAATATATATTATATTAATATCATTTTTTACATTCATGAAACCATGATATGTGTACAAGGACCCTTGATATAACAAATTAAGACACATGTAGGGAACAATGTAGATATTACTCAAAGTGAAAACATGACATATATTTGTAAAAATCATGTAATATAAAGTCATAATGAAATAATAAATGGTTTTATATATATTAACATGGTTCGTTTTTAGGATTATCATATACTTATATTTATTATACATGAAGATTGTATGAGTACGACAAGAGTCATGAAACAATGTAAGGTAAATTTCATCTGAATTTTTATATTAATTAGATTCATTATTTATTCACCACTCATTTTATTTTTTTGGTGTGTATACATGCCATTACTATATTATATAAATATTATTATTAAATATATTTTTATTTTCATTTATATTATATGATATTTCTTTCATTGGGTTAATTTATCAAATGTTACCAAATTGGTAAGACAATTTTGTATCAATTTTCTTTCTTTGAGACACATGTTTTGTTATTCACCAACATTATTTTTTGATGTGTATCTACATCCATTTTACATGTTATATAATTAATCTAATTATTTTCATAATATTTTATTCTTAATGTAATTTAATCTTCTTACATGTGGTTTATGATTTATTGTTACCATGTGGTAAGTGTTTATTGAAATAGACTCATCGTTTTTTAGATTGTTTATGATTATGATTTAATTAATGAAATATTATGATAAATATCTCTATAACACTCAATAAATTTATTAATATCTAGTTATTAAATTTATATCAAAATAATGGTACCATTTTTTCACTCTTTTGTACTTTATATGATCAAAATGTTTATTATAATTCTTGAATTTAACTATATCTTCATTCAGAAATATATCTTCTTTATGAACTATATTTTCTAAAATGTTTCCAAAAAAATTATTATATTTTCCTATGATTTTTAAATTAATTTATTACTAATATATTACCTTTTTAATAAAAACTGGGTTTTAAAAAGGAATCATCTTGTCATTTTCCAACATCTACACTTTTCGAATATTTTTACGGTGTAATGTGAATTCTTGGAGCATATAGATTTACACACCATTCATGAATTTCATTTCATTAATGATTTCTATACCATATTAAGAAGTTACTTTTAGAATTTGGTTTCCTAATATTTAATAAATTCATTGTTTTAATGTATTTTAAAATAAAATGCTTTCCAAAATGTTTTCAATCTTAATTTATAAGCTTCAATTGAAAAAAAGGGTTTTCAAAATGTTTTCAATATTCCTTCATAACTCTTATATTAAATATTATTCAAATTTCTTTCAATATTTTTTATAGGTGTTGAAAGTATTTTTAATAATTTTGTTTAAAAAAATTAAGATTTTATTATATGTTTTAAATTTATTTTTAAATAAATGTGTTTCAAAACATTTTCAATATTTAATTATATGATTTCAATTTATTTTCAATGAAATGGGTTTCAAAGCATTTTCAAGATTTCATTATAATTTTTCATGATGTTTTCAAAGGAAAATGTTTTCCAAATGTTTTCAAAGATTCTATTATAAGATCTCATGTTTATTTTCATGGAAGTGGGCTTCAAAAGGTTTTATTATTTAAATTTTTTTTCTAAATAAAAAACAATATTTTCCCCAAGAAATGATTTTAAACGAAGAATTCAAAATTATTTACTGTAAAGACCCGTAAAATTCAAGGGAATTTTTTTCTTAATTTTCTTTAGAATTTTACAAGAGCGCGGTTTCTGACGGCACCTGATTCCGAGGCCCGGAGTGCCCGGAATTAATTTCCGAAGTTTGGCTCGGGTACGTTCAGTGAACGAACGAGCGGGAATTCCTAACTTTTGATCCGGTGCTCGGAATTGAAATCTGAGGGCACCGATGAAACCACAGCACCGGTAATTGCTTAAGAGGACCTTTCCCGAAGGTGCGTTTGCTGAGGAGGAGTTGTTTAAAAAAAAAGGGGAGTTAAATGTGAAGTAATAAAATTGTGTTACAATTTTATTTCTTATTCTAAGTTGTTAACCTATGTGTGGAAGTTGGGTGGGACCTACTTGTTGTTAACTACCCTTGAGAGAATAAAGGTGGGGTGGGGCCCACACGAGCCCAACCCCTCGCCTTCCCTAACTCCTCTAAACCCCCCACTTAAGATGTGTAACTCATCTTAACCTTTAAACTTCCCATTAATTGGGTGACTTTCCCTCTCCTCACTTTAATCATGCCAACACACTAATCCAATTAATGGAATTTAGTTTTTGAATTTTGAACTCATAGAATGACTTAATAAAATAAGAATAGCTTATTTTATTTTTGGGGTTAGATTGGTTGTGTTGAGGATTTGGAGGAGAGAGCTCTAAGTCTCTTGAAGAACTTCATCTTCTCCGGGGAAGAACGTCTTCATCCTCAACGAAGAACGACAACACTTCGTCAAGGATCATCGACTCGGCGACCCGGTATCTTCGGACCTCTTCTTCCTCCTCGGACCTTCTTCGTCGGCAAACGAAGATCCGCCAACGTCGTGTCTCTTCGGGCATATCTCTTCGTCAACGGATTTGACGAACGACGACCGCGACGCCCGACCTCCGCGACGCCGTCTTCCGCGGAACGTAGACGAATCTTCGAATCTTAAACCCGAGGTAGGGGTTGTCGTTTTCTTTTGGATTCCTTATTTTATTCTTGATCGTGATTTTATCAAGACTAACGTGTGACTTGATTTATTTTAAGTTGCGTTATTATTTTAACGTGAGGGGGGCCGGACCGCACGAACACGGCCGAACCCCCCTCCATCGTTCTTGTTTTATTCATTCGGGTGGAAGCAAGTGGCGTGGTGCCGTCGCACCACGCGTATGATCGTGCTTATAATTTACGCAACGCCGTCGCGCTACGCCGAGGAGAATCTTCAAGAACGCGACGCCGTCGCGCCGCGTTGGAAGGAATCATGGTACGGCGAAGGGGCGCGGTGCCGTCGCACCGCGCCGGACGACGAACACCGTGGCCGGTTCCGGGCCGCGGCGGGACGAGGAGACCGCGGCCGGTTCCGGGCCGCGGCGGAAGAGAAGACCGGCGGCCGGGCCGCCGGCGTCAGAAGCCGAAGAAGGGGACCGGAAATTCCGGTCCCGTTTGAGAAAACCGGCCGGCCAGCTGGCCGGCCGGATGTCTTAAAACCGGGGAATTTAATTCCCCGGCCACCTCTTAAAAACCCCCCTCTTAAAGAGGGGGGGGCGGTTCTTGAAGGAGGGGGGGGGGGGGGGCAGCCGGCCCCCCTGGTTCGCTTAAATAAACCGGCCCCCACGTGGGGGGCGGTTTTCAATCAAGGGCGCGGAAAATGCCGCGCCGTTTTCCAGGAACCGCGGGGCTTAGCCCCCGCGTGCGCAGCCTCGCCGCGGCCCGCCGCCGGGAACCGCGCCGCCCAGGGGGGGGGGGGGGGTCGGGCCGGGTCGGCCCGGACCCGGACCCCCCCGTTTCGAACCAGTTTGGGTTTTTGGCTCATAACTTGAGCCTCGGACCTCCGATCGACGAACCGTCAGCGGCAACGCGATCCTTGGATCGAGACGGTCGTTTCGGTATATCGCACTCAAGGTTTCGGTAAACGTTGAGTTCGGCCGGGTTGGTTCGTTCACGAAACCAACCGGGCCTTCAGAGCGGAAACGCTCATATCTTGAGCTACGAACGTCCGATTGACGCGCCGTCAGTCGCGTTGTGTTCCTCTTAGTGAGACGGATCTTTTGGCATACTCCGCCCGAGGTTTGGACGCAGGTGGAGTACGGTCGGGTTGGTTTTGCCTTAAAAACCAACCGGGCCCCGGAGACGAAAATGCCAATAACTCTCAGACCGGGCGTCCGATCGACGCGCCGTCTGTTGCGTTGAGTTCCTGTTGACGATACGGAACTTTTGGATACATCAACTTCGGTCTTCGTGACAGTGGATGTATCAGCCTCTCGGCTCGTGGAGCGGACCCTCCGTACGAGCTTGCTGTGTGCGGGAACCCTAGTGCTGGCTGCGACTGTTCTACTGCTACGACTGCTACTGTGACTGCGACGACGATAGTACAGAGATCCTGTGTGGATTCGACGACGACGACTACAGCACTCAGCGATCCTTCGTGGATCAGTGCTACAGGTCCTGTGTGGGCCCGATCCTGTGTGGGTCCTTGCGCTCAGCGGTTCTGTGTGAGCCAGCGCCTACAGGTTCTGTGTGAGCCCGATCCTGTGTGGGTCTTTGCGGGGGTTAGTTACCTATCGATCCTTCGTGGGTCCGACGACTTAGATGGATCAGTGATCATCTTTTTCGTCCTTGAAAAAGTATACCTGTGTGAGCTGAATCCTGTTGCTTTCCTGTGTGGATTGTGTTGTGCAATCCTGTGTGGTTTATGTTTTTCTTTCCTATGTGGAATACGTATACTTTCCTGCGTGGACTGAGTTGCACTTGGGCTCGGAGGTTGGAGCGTATTTTGAATTGATGACTTAGGTATATGTATGGGCATATACCTAAGCTGTGTCAGTTGTTACTTCGTGTTTGTACATTTCTTCGTGGTTTATCCTTTGTGGATTTGAGAGACCTTCAGGGGTCTCGGGGTCCCTACTGAGTAGCTTATACTCACCCCTGCACGGGCTTCGCCCGCACTACGTTGTGTTGGTTGCAGACGACGGACAGCGTTGACCTTAGCTGAGGCTTGCACAGCGGGACGGTACCCGGAGGTGGACCACTGGGCGGGACGTGCACGGAGCAGACGGCGGGACCAATGGAGCAGAGGAGCTATCTGTACCCACCCTTCAGGTGGGATTTCCGGTGGACAGCTCGGAGTAGCGGCTTTTACTTTACAGTTGCTGTTTTTCCCTTTTTGAGTTTACTTTACTTTCATTTTGGGTTTGTATTCTGGCCCATTTACTTTTCCGCACTTTCAGTCGTACTCTGCTTGTTTAGTGTTTACTTTCCGCTTGTTTACTCTGTGGTGTGTGTTTACTTTTCAAAGGCAATGCCTTCCCTTTTTACCGGGATTTACGCCTTGGTGCTAGTCGCCAGCCCCTGGCCTATGGAAGGCGGGCTTGGGGTAGTCACGGCACGGACCCCGAGGGCGGGTCGTGACAAATTGGTATCAGAGGAGTTCGGTTCTACCGCGAACTCTGATCTTTTCTATGTGAAGCAATAATGTTTAGTGTGTTGAGTGTGGTTATCAGTCCAGGGAGTCCAGTGTTGGTGCGGCGGCCGACGTATCCATATACCAGGACCCTGACTTCTGATTTCCGACTTAATGCACGAAACCATTAATTGTGTGTGTGTTTCAAAGTTTTCTTTGGGATTACTTGTGTCAGCTCACCGGGTATACTGATCTGCTTTATGAAAGTCTCAAGTTTTCTTTGTGATTACTTATATCAGCTCACCAGGTATACTGTTCTAACCATGGCGCACCTGTTTCCTTTTCAGGATGGCCCCACGACGGCAGCCAGCTAGGGTTCCGAGAGTCGAGCGAGACGACAGCCCACCGAGTGACGAGGCCTCGGTGCAGGGCCCTTTTCCAGTAGTGGCACCGGTGGTAGCTTTACCCGCCGAGCCCCCGATGCTTCCAGCAGCAGCCGCTGACGATACACGTCGCCTCAGCGCACTGCATGAGTTTCAGCGCCAGCGACCGCCCAGGTTTCGCGGGGAGACGGATCCCCAAGCAGCAGAGGACTGGCTGGAGGCAGTAGTACGAGTGTTTAGGCTAGTGAGGACACCAGCAGACCTCATGGTGATCCTCGCTGCGAGCCTATTACACGCAGCAGCAGGACGATGGTGGAGCTTGATGCTCCAGGTGCACGATGAGGCATCCTTACTTTGGAAGGACTTTGAGAGCCTCTTCCGCTCGGAGTTCGTCCCAGCCACCCTTCGTGCGGTGCGTATCCAGGAGCTTCTACAGCTGCGGCAGGGCAGCATGACGGTCGCTCAGTACTCGGCAAGATTTACCGATCTCTCGCGCTACTCGACCGACATAGTACGGGACCCATTCTTCCGGGCCCGGACCTTCGAGCAGGGTTTGAGACACGAGATCAGGGCATCGCTGATCTCCCTCAGCATACCGACTCAGACAAAAGTACTGGAGCGGGCTCTTCTGATCGAGAGCTTCCTTGCTGAGTCTACACCAGCACAGAGACCCACCGCAGGGCGGCACGTGGCAGAGTCATCTGCAGCAGGCAGTCGACGGATGACTCAGGGGTCCAGACAGACCAGACCTTTGGGCAGACGTTCTCAGGGCACTGGCTCAGTAGTGCGGGGCACACAGCGCGGAGCCAGTCTTACGAGAGGCAGACAGTGCTACTCGTGCGGCGGGCAGGGCCACATGGCTCGTGACTGCCCGACCCGCCGTGCCGAGGAGCAGCAGACGGTTGAGGGACCACCGAGGCAGAGGCAGAGGGTCGACCTGGCGGTCCGCAGGGAGGAGGCGGACGAGGCAGAGGAGCTGGACGAGCAGCTGGTGGTGGCCGACGCTTTGAGGCTCTACCTCCACCACCACCAGGAGGTCCACCCCGACCACAGGGAGCTGGCGGGCAGCGACAGGAACAGCTCCAGGCAGCAGAGGCCTACGACCACGGCGCACCCGAGATGATTCGAGGTACTATCTGTGTCTACTCCACCCTTGCTACAGTTCTTATAGACACAGGAGCGAGTCATTCATTCATAGCCGCTGCCCTTGTTCGGAGCTCGGAGATTCCGACAGAGCCGTTGGCTCGATCCTTACGGCTAGAGACTCCTACGGGAGCAGACTCGACGATTACGCACTGGTGCCGGCAGTGTGAGCTTACTCTAGGAGGCGAGAGCTTCGGCTGGGATCTTCTTGTAGCAGCGTCGAGGCCTTACGACGTCATCTTGGGCATGGATTGGCTGTCTACGGTCCATGCACAGATTGACTGTTTTAGGTGCAAGGTGCGATGTGTACGCACCGACGGGAGCAGGTTCACCTTCACCGGCGAGAAGGGAGCCTTAGCAGCACAGGATGGACTTCCGCGGAGGAGAGGACAGCCCATTACTCATCAGTTGGCTAGCCTCATCCTTGGAGCAGTTGACGTGCGGAGTCCTGGTTTTCCTGTAGTGGTGGATCAGTTTGCGGACGTTTTTCCCGACGACGTCACAGGGCTACCTCCTCGCAGAGAGGTAGACTTTTATATTGACTTGTACCCCGGGACAGCCCCGATATCCACTCCAGCATATCGGATGGCCCCCGCCGAGCTTCGAGAGCTACGGGTACAGTTGGAGGACTTGCAGGGCAAGGGGTTCATCCGACCCAGTGTTTCACCCTGGGCTTCCCCGATATTTTTCGCCAAGAAGGCGGACGGGAGCTTGCGACTTTGTGTTGACTATCGTCGCCTGAACCAGGTGACAGTGAGGAACAAGTATCCGCTACCGAGGATTGATGACCTCTTTGATCAGCTCAAGGGAGCACGGTGGTTCTCGAAGATAGACCTCAGGTCAGGCTATCATCAGCTCAGAGTCAGAGACGAGGATGTGCAGAAGACGGCCTTCAGATGTCGGTATGGCCACTATGAGTTCTTGGTTATGCCTTTCGGTGTAACCAATGCTCCAGCAGTGTTCATGGCTCTCATGAACAGGATCTTTCAGCCATACCTCGATCGGTTTGTTGTGGTTTTCATCGACGACATTCTGATTTACTCTACGACAGAGGAGGAGCACGCCTATCACTTGCGAGTTGTTCTTGACACACTCCGAGAGCACCAGCTTTATGGTAAACTCTCGAAGTGCCAGTTCTGGATACGTGAGGTCCACTTTTTGGGACACGTTATCACTGAGGCGGGAGTTGCAGTGGATCCCGCGAAGATTGAGGCTGTGTTAGCATGGGAGCCACCCAGGAGCGTGACTGAGGTTCGGAGTTTCTTGGGACTAGCTGGATACTATCGGAGATTTGTGCCGAACTTCTCCAGAGTTGCGGCATCACTCACAGCTTTGACGAAGAAGGGGAAACCCTTCGTGTGGTCAGACAGTTGTCAGCAGAGCTTCCATGAGCTGAGACAGAGATTGACTAGCGCACCTATCTTGAGGTTGCCTGAGGAGGGAGTAGGGTACGTAGTCTACTGCGATGCATCAGGGACCGGACTCGGATGTGTTCTGATGCAGGAGCGGGCAGTGATCGCCTATGGATCACGACAGTTGAGACCGCATGAGCAGAACTACGCTACCCATGACCTGGAGTTAGCAGCAGTGGTTTTCGCTCTGAAGACATGGCGACACTATCTGATGGGCGAGCGCTTTACAGTCTTTTCCGATCATCAGAGTCTCAGGTATATCTTCTCGCAGAAGGACCTGAACCTGAGACAGCGACGATGGCTCGAGTTCCTCCAGGACTATGACTTTGAGAGAGTCTATACTCCTGGGAAGGGGAACGTAGTAGCCGATGCCCTCAGCAGGAGGACGGGCATTCAGCTACTTGAGGAGGCAACGGAGCAGCTAGCCTCTTTGCAGATATCCTTCGTGGATAGAGATGGAGCAGCCTTTCTTCAGTCTCTCACAGTCACTCCTCCACTACTGCAGCGAGTCAGGGAGGCACAGCACGGGGACGCTGACTGTGAGACACGGCGTGCACAGATATCCTCGGGACAGACACCTAATGGTTTCTCCCTTGGAGCAGAGCACGACATCCTTTTCAGAGGACATACCATGGTACCAGTCGCATTGCGAGAGGAAGTGCTGAGAGAGTTTCACACATCTCCTTTGGCGGTACATCTTGGAGTGGCGAAGATGTACCAGGACCTCAGACGACAGCACTGGTGGCCGGGCATGAAGAAAGTTGTAGCAGAGTTCGTTTCTCGATGCCTCACCTGTCAGCAGGTGAAGGCTGAGCATCAGGTACCAGCAGGCTTGGTACAGCCCTTGGAGGTTCCAGAGTGGAAGTGGGACGACATATCTATGGACTTCGTGACTGGACTTCCACGCACTTCCAGAGGTCACGACTCCATCTGGGTGATTGTTGACCGACTCACCAAGTCGGCACACTTCTTACCCATCAGAGAGTAGGGCTCGGTGGAGATCTTGGTACGTCTCTACGTTCAGGAGATTGTGCGGCTCCACGGCGTGCCATCATCTATCGTTTCCGATCGAGATGCCCGCTTTACTTCCCGGCTTTGGAAGGGGTTACAGGAGGCGTTCGGGATGCAGCTACGTCTTAGCACAGCTTTTCACCCTCAGACAGATGGTCAGACGGAGAGGACCATTCAGACACTCGAGGACATGCTCTGTGCCTGTGTCCTCGACTTTGGTCGTAGCTGGAAGGACCACCTACCCTTGGTGGAGTTCGCGTACAACAACAGCTACCACTCCACCATCGGGATGGCACCGTACGAGGCGTTGTACGGCCGACCATGTAGATCTCCTTTGTGCTGGACAGACCCTGGGGAGTCCGCACTGGTGGGACCGGAGATGGTCCAGGCCACGACAGAGAAGGTCCAGGTCATCCAGGAGCGGATGAGGACAGCTCAGAGCCGGCAGAAGTCATACGCTGACAGGAGGCGGAGGCCACTGGAGTTCGAGGATGGCGACCACGTCTTCTTGCGGGTCTCACCTCGACGTGGTATTCGGAGATTTGGCCGAGGCGGCAAGTTATCTCCGCGCTTCATCGGACCCTTCCAGATTCTCAGCAGGATTGGCGAGGTGGCTTATCGCCTGGCTCTACCACCTCAGTTGCACCGGGTGCACGACGTCTTCCACGTATCCCAGCTGAGGAGATACGTGCACGACCCGACGCACATCATTGACCATGGGGAGCTTGACGTTGACGATGGGGCGAATTTTACGGAGGTCCCGGTGGAGATAGAGGATCGACAGGAGCGGGTCCTGCGTGGGCGATCGATTCCTCTTGTGCGCATCAGATGGAAGCACGGGAATCTCCAGGAGAGCACATGGGAGCGAGAGGCTCAGATGCGTGCTCAATACCCTCATTTGTTTCCCTAGTTTTTGTTGTAACTTTACGGGGACGTAAAGCCCTGAGGTGGGAGTAATGTAAAGACCCGTAAAATTCAAGGGAATTTTTTTCTTAATTTTCTTTAGAATTTTACAAGAGCGCGGTTTCTGACGGCACCTGATTCCGAGGCCCGGAGTGCCCGGAATTAATTTCCGAAGTTTGGCTCGGGTACGTTCAGTGAACGAACGAGCGGGAATTCCTAACTTTTGATCCGGTGCTCGGAATTGAAATATGAGGGCACCGATGAAACCGCAGCACCGGTAATTGCTTAAGAGGACCTTTCCCGAAGGTGCGTTTGCTGAGGAGGAGTTGTTTAAAAAAAAAGGGGAGTTAAATGTGAAGTAATAAAATTGTGTTACAATTTTATTTCTTATTCTAAGTTGTTAACCTATTTGTGGAAGTTGGGTGGGACCTACTTGTTGTTAACTACCCTTAAGAGAATAAAGGTGGGGTGGGGCCCACACAAGCCCAACCCCTCACCTTCCCTAACTCCTCTAAACCCCCCACTTAAGATGTGTAACTCATCTTAACCTTTAAACTTCCCATTAATTGGGTGACTTTCCCTCTCCTCACTTTAATCATGCCAACACACTAATCCAATTAATGGAATTTAGTTTTTGAATTTTGAACTCATAGAATGACTTAATAAAATAAGAATAGCTTATTTTATTTTTGGGGTTAGATTGGTTGTGTTGAGGATTTGGAGGAGAGAGCTCTAAGTCTCTTGAAGAACTTCATCTTCTCCGGCGAAGAACGTCTTCATCCTCAACGAAGAACGACAACACTTCGTCAAGGATCATCGACTCGGCGACCCGGTATCTTCGGACCTCTTCTTCCTCCTCGGACCTTCTTCGTCGGCAAACGAAGATCCGCCAACGTCGTGTCTCTTCGGGTATATCTCTTCGTCAACGGATTTGACGAACGACGACCGCGACGCCCGACCTCCGCGACGCCGTCTTCCGCGGAACGTAGACGAATCTTCGAATCTTAAACCCAAGGTAGGGGTTGTCGTTTTCTTTTGGTTTCCTTATTTTATTCTTGATCGTGATTTTATCAAGACTAACGTGTGACTTGATTTATTTTAAGTTGCGTTATTATTTTAACGTGAGGGGGGCCGGACCGCACGAACACGGCCGAACCCCCCTCCATCGTTCTTGTTTTATTCATGCGGGTGGAAGCAAGTGGCGTGGTGCCGTCGCACCACGCGGATGATCGTGCTTATAATTTACGCAACGCCGTCGCGCTACGCCGAGGAGAATCTTCA
The DNA here is from genome assembly GCA_963277665.1 of Viscum album. Taxonomy (NCBI): domain Eukaryota; kingdom Viridiplantae; phylum Streptophyta; class Magnoliopsida; order Santalales; family Viscaceae; genus Viscum; species Viscum album. The sequence goes on from OY728161.1 coordinate 1,883,881,136, forward strand.
AGAACGCGACGCCGTCGCGCCGCGTTGGAATGAATCATGGTACGGCGAAGGGGCGCGGTGCCGTCGCACCGTGCCGGACGACGAACACCGCGGCCGGTTCCGGGCCGCGGCGGGACGAGGAGACCGCAGCCGGTTCCGGGCCGCGGCGGAAGAGAAGACCGGCGGCCGGGCCGCCGGCGTCGGAAGCCGAAGAAGGGGACCGGAAATTCCGGTCCCGTTTGAGAAAACCGGCCGGCCAGCTGGCCGGCCGGATGTCTTAAAACCGGGGAATTTAATTCCCCGGCCACCTCTTAAAAACCCCCCTCTTAAAGAGGGGGGGGGGGGGGGGCGGTTCTTGAAGGAGGGGGGGGGGGGGCAGCCGGACCCCCTGGTTCGCTTAAATAAACCGGCCCCCACGTGGGGGCGGTTTTCAATCAAGGGCGCGGCAAATGCCGCGCCGTTTTCCAGGAACCGCGGGGCTTAGCCCCCGCGTGCGCAGCCTCGCCGCGGCCCGCCGCCGCCGCGGCCCGCCGCCACCGCCGGCCACCGCGCCGCCCAGGGGGGGGTCGGGCCGGGTCGGCCCGGACCCGGACCCCCCCGTTTCGAACCAGTTTGGGTTTTTGGCTCATAACTTGAGCCTCGGACCTCCGATCGACGAACCGTCAGCGGCAACGCGATCCTTGGATCGAGACGGTCGTTTCGGTATATCGCACTCAAGGTTTCGGTAAACTTTGAGTTCGGCCGGGTTGGTTCGTTCACGAAACCAACCGGGCCTTCGGAGCGGAAACGCTCATATCTTGAGCTACGAACGTCCGATTGACGCGCCGTCAGTCGCGTTGTGTTCCTCTTAGTGAGACGGATCTTTTGGAATACTCCGCCCGAGGTTTGGACGCAGGTGGAGTACGGTCGGGTTGGTTTTGCCTTAAAAACCAACCGGGCCCCGGAGACGAAAATGCCAATAACTCTCAGACCGGGCGTCCGATCGACGCGCCGTCTGTTGCGTTGAGTTCCTGTTGACGATATGGAACTTTTGGATACATCAACTTCGGTCTTCGTGACAGTTGATGTATCAGCCTCTCGGCTCGTGGAGCGGACCCTCCGTACGAGCTTGCTGTTTGCGGGAACCCTAGTGCTGGCTGCGACTGTTCTACTGCTACGACTGCTACTGTGACTGCGACGACGACAGTACAGAGATCCTGTGTGGATTCGACGACGACGACTACAGCACTAAGCGATCCTTCGTGGATCAGTGCTACAGGTCCTGTGTGGGCCCGATCCTGTGTGGGTCCTTGCGCTCAGCGGTTCTGTGTGAGCCAGCGCCTACAGGTTCTGTGTGAGCCCGATCCTGTGTGGGTCTTTGCGGGGGTTAGTTACTTATCGATCCTTCTTGGGTCCGACGACTTAGATGGATCAGTGATCATATTTTTCGTCCTTGAAGAAGTATACCTGTGTGAGCTGAATCCTGTTGCTTTCCTGTGTGGATTGTGTTGTGCAATCCTGTGTGGTTTATGTTTTGCTTTCCTATGTGGAATACGTATACTTTCCTGCGTGGGCGGAGTTGCACTTGGGCTCGGAGGTTGGAGCGTATTTTGAATTGATGACTTAGGTATATGTATGGGCATATACCTAAGCTGTGTCAGTTGTTACTTCGTGTTTGTACTTTTCTTCGTGGTTTATCCTTTGTGGATTTGAGAGACCTTCAGGGGTCTCGGGGTCCCTACTGAGTAGCTTATACTCACCCCTGCACGGGCTTCGCCCGCACTACGTTGTGTTGGTTGCAGACGACGGACAGCGTTGACCTTAGCTGAGGCTTGCATAGCGGGACGGTACCCGGAGGTGGACCACTGGGCGGGACGTGCACGGAGCAGACGGCGGGACCCGTGGAGCAGAGGAGCTATTTGTACCCACCCTTCAGGTGGGATTTCCGGTGGACAGCTCGGAGTAGCGGCTTTTACTTTACAGTTGTTGTTTTTCCCTTTTTGAGTTGTACTTTACTTTCAGTTTGGGTTTGTATTCTGGCCCATTTACTTTTCCGCACTTTCAGTCGTACTCTGCTTGTTTAGTGTTTACTTTCCGCTTGTTTACTCTGTGGTGTGTGTTTACTTTTCAAAGGCAATGCCTTCCCTTTTTACCGGGATTTACGCCTTGGTGCTAGTCGCCAGCCCCTGGCCTATGGAAGGCGGGCTTGGGGTAGTCACGGCACGGACCCTGAGGGCGGGTCGTGACATTTACCATCTAAGATGACCTCCATTTGTGTTAATCATTCCTTTATGAGGAAATGGTTAAATTTTTACATCCATATTATTTTTAAGAATGGTTTGTGTTTTTATGGGATGATGTTTTGTAAAACCGTTTCTATTTCACTGGTCAAATTCTTTTTAAACCTACTTCATTTTATGGGTTTTGGTTTTGATGAAATGATTATGAAACTGGAATATTTTTTTCACATGTTACGATATGATTATGTGTTATGGATACCCATTGTATTTAATGGGATATGATATGATTTTTGATGATCTTGTGGAACATGTATGTACGATTTTCATATGATATAGATATGACCTATATCTTCCTCAAATGCATTGGGTATAGATTTATATATCATTATATAAACTAAGATGGCATTGAGAGTCAACCTTGACTTTTAAGTTGGAAATGGGAATAAACCATGACTTCTAAAATGATATGAAGAATAAAATCCAACTATTAATATATCCACTGGATTGAACCATGACAAAAAATATGGTGTTGTGAGTGTACCAATTATACTAATATGTCTTTGGTATCAATTACATTACTTCTATGGAAATCATGTTATGTGCTTATGTATTTTCCAAAATTACATTTCTTATTCCTATGATATGATTTCATGTATTATGTACTTTATTTCCTTATGATTCATGTCTATTTAACATCGAGGACTTATTCCATGATCCAATTTTATGATAATTGATATGTAGGGAATTATATTATAATGTTATTATCACATTCTCACACCACTATGCTCATATTAATGCCTACATGTTCCTCTTGTTTACGCTTACTGAGAATATTAGCTCGCCCATTTCTATGATTATTTCCCTAGTAAATGATGATATATTTATTAAATGATTTGTCTAAGTTATGTTCTATTCTTAGAGATACTAGTGGGAGATAATTTTTCTCACTCGAATATTAGTTTTTACATTTCCTTATTTCCAATGGCACTAAACTCATATGACTATTGGGTTTCTCTTTGTATAATGTTTTAAGTAGTTCTTAAAAGTAATTTTATGAGTGTTTACATTAATAATGGGTAATTATAGAATCATCCATATATCATAAATCATATATTACATTATATATATTCTTAATATCTTTATGGATTTCTATATTAGATAATTTTGAGTAAACCTTATCTAAAAGACCTATTTTATTTTGTATAAATTGATCATTTTTCATGTATAGAAAAAAATACAAACTATAAATTAATAATCCTAAATATCTTTTAAAGAGTTTCTTTATAAAAAATCAATAAATACACATTATACTCTTACTGATATAATAACATTTGGAAATTAAAACATATGGAATTGGTGAGATCATAAGGAGATTGAGTGTAAACCAAAGTGGTAAAAAATAAATATCCAATGTGATTGTAAAATGAGTATATGGGTATTTTCATAGCACATATGAAAAATATATACAACATTATATAGAACAAAAATCATGTAAAATTTATTATCTTAACAAAAGGAATGAATAAAAAGAGTGTGAAAATTGTGAAAATAAAAATGTTCAATGAGAACATAAAATATTCATGAGATCTATCCTAAAACTATGTAAAATATTTTAAATATTGGACGGGAATTATTAGTTAGAAATAATAAATTCCTCAGTTGCACAATCAGATGGCACACATATGAAAAAGTGAAATGTACTCATCAATACAAATCTCATGAGATCTAAACTTTTAACCTATTCATTGAAGGGTGAAATATTAACCCACCCATAATTAATCTATACATATATGTTTCACATGAAAATTAATACCATCATAAATTATCAATAAAAAATTCATGTTTATTGACTCATTGAATTAAAATTAATTGAATTTTAGTATTATAATGTATTCATGGGATTAAAATTAGCTTAATTCAAAAAATCATAAAAACCCATGGATGAAAATGAGTTTTATATCCTTTTAAAAAGGATTTTCATAATGAAGTCACATAAATATAAATCCATTATAAAATAAATGTGTATAAAAATATATTAAGAAATAATATATTTATATATTATCAATAAAGATATAAATGAATATAGAATTTAAATCATATAGATAATGGGTATGAAGATAAGATAATAATTTCTCTCAAAAATTGAAATATGGAACTTAGGTTAACACCCTTTTTTCAATGGATTTATAAAAAAATTATAGGGGGAAGAAAATTAAGTCAAAATTTTGATTATAATCATTCATTAATACGGAACGAAAAAAGAATTAAAATATTATATTTATGATAAGAAAAAAATTATATGATATAAATGGAGAGAAGGTGAATTATATCATTTTAATAATATCCATAATCATAAAATATTGTTATAAAATGGTGATGAAAAATATAGACAACACTTTTTAGAAATATTTGAAAAACCTGCATTAGAAATAAGTAATATTATTGATCTTTTGAATGAATTTTATATGGAATATATTATAAAACAAAAAAAACATATTTTCATTTAAATAAATTAAAACATAGAGAAAATTTTTAATTTAAAATTATAAATGATGAAACACAACATGTTTATAAGTAAATGTTATAAAAAGAAGTTTTTTACATTTTGACAAAAACAAAAAATACAGAAAAAGATAAAAATAAATTTAAAATATATAAATAAATTACATATGTATAAATTGACCATGATAAATTTTTTTTATCAATTATAAGGACTCTTGATAATTAATTCAAGGTATACTAATATTAAAAATTGGAGGTACCAAACTATCGATAATGGAAGGTTAAAATTTAATTTACAAGAAAAATACTAGGTAAGATATGAGTCACATGGAAATGAAATTTTTAGTTAAAATGTATAACCTGATTAACATTCCACTAAATATATGATTATTTTAAATTGTAAAATAACACATGTGGATTATATTGGATAAATAATCTTTATTGGAATTTTTTATTTTCTTAAATCCATTTTTTTAGAGTACCATTTTTTATCAAAACCCTATTTCAACAGACAATATTTTTTTAAATGGAATTCATTTAAAATATGAAATTATATATCTATAAAAACACATTAATGTATTAAAAGATATAAATTATGTATTAGTTAAAAAACTAAAGAACAGATGGTGTATAATTATAAATATGTAAAAAAGGTGAAAATTAATTAAAGAAAGCCTTACATCTTCTGTAACATTTGAGTGAAAATATAATAAATAAATGAAAATGGGATAGAATGATGAACATAATGAAATATATGGTAATAATTACATAAAATTATATTGGGTGTTCTTTCTCCAAGAATAATAAAATATTTTGTGAGGCATAAACATGTATTAAGGAATGAAAAAAATTAGACAAAGAACCCATAATCTCAATTCCATGTTAGTCAAAATGAACACTTAAAAACATATTAAGAAATTAAACTTATTTAATAACAAATTTAATAATCATGATGAAATATATAAACTTTTATAAAAATAATTAAATATTATTTTGTAAATTTATATTGGTTAGTTGTTACAATTATTGTTATCTGCTACAAGTAATCTTGATATTTATTATTTTTTTATTGGGATTTAATCCTTAATTATTATGAAATATATAATCACTAATAGATCATAAAAGGTAATTAAAATGATATTTGATAATTATTTATAATATTATTGTTTCATTCAACTGGATTTTCTTAATGTTCTATAACGAAAAATTTGAAAATGATATTATTTCAGTGATTCATAGCGAACAAAAGGGTGTATGCATAAATAATGTGTTAAATATTTATATTACCATTAAAAACAAAAACAAATAATTATTTAATTATTATTATGATATATTAAATTAAAATAAATTCATATATTCAAAGATCATTAAAATTCATAGCATTTTTTATATAGGTGGTTATGCCAACCGAAACAATAACATTCCAAAATTAATGGATGATTAGAGATTAATTTATTTGTAATATATTTATATCAAAATCTTAATGATATTATTTAAGGTTTATTATTTTGAAATATTATATTTTTAATTATTTGTAATAATTACAATAAAACCTATATTATGTTATTTCACATAACAATAAATTCATTTTTTCTCTTAGAATGCTATTTTGGATGAAAAAAATGACTATGGTTGTTTATTAATCATATTGGTAATATCTTGTTCAATTTTTCAATCCAATACATCATGAATTATAAAAAAATATTTATTATAAATTAAATTGAATCTCATTATCATAATTCTAGGTGGTGATGAAAAGTAAAACAGAAACCAATCAATACATCGAGGAAGTATTCCACATGATCTGGTGAATGATGATTTTATATTCTATATAATGGATAAAATTAGTAATATGATTTATCATTTAATAATTTTAAATATTATATAATTATAAATCATTTTTATTAAAATATAAAATAGGTCCAACTTTCTTTTTTGGTGATTGAAAATAAAAAAAAATGTTTCATAGAGGTGGTAGTTTGTACAACACATGAATGAATGATTATCTTAATTATAGTATATATAAATGTTGTTAATGAATATAAAATAAATAAAATAAGACTAAAATGTTCCAATTATTATTCTATAATAATTTTATGATGGTTTAATTTATATTTAGGAAGTGGAAATGAAAATAATTATATAGAAATGAGAAAGGATTGGTTAGATATTTATACCTAGCTTTTTTGATTGTCTTATTTCCAAAATGTGGATAAGCTTTTGAGGGATGGAATTTAGAAGACAAAAAACCCATGAATGTGACTAATTGTTCTTATAAGAGTTTTTGGAAGATTTATGGACAACCTAAATAGGTTGTGTTTTGAGGGGTTGATAAGAGAGGATTTCCCCTTTTATAATTGAATTGGGATGGAATTTTGTAAATGGGAAAATATTATCAATCATGGAAAGTTATAATCATTGTATATAGGTAAACAATTGGGAAATAATGGAGATGGGAATTTATGAGGTCAATAAATTCTCCAACCACCCTTCCCTGCATAGGATTTAAACATTTTCATTGTCCTTTCTATCATGGTTAAACACTTTCAATCCATTTTTATGTCTACCGATGTAACTCAATTTAAATATGTAATTTAAATGTTCTACATATAAATTAATTTTACATCATTACATTATACTAAAGTAATAAAATAATATTTTGAATCCATTTTATTATATATGTTTTATAAATATGATAAAGATATTTTAAAAATAATAAAATATAAATATATTAAATACAATTTTTCATAAAATAAAAAAGATTTTCGAAAATGTAAAATATGGGTTTGGAAAAATAAAACCATAATTATAAAATAATAAATTAAATTTTTAAAATATATAATAATCTTAAAAAATGTATTTGTGAATATATAATTAATACTTATATACTAATAATGTAATATCTTTCATATAAATAGTCAAATCTGTATATTCAACTATTCTACTAAAAATTGATTTTTTAGAAACAAATATACATTTAAAAAAATTAATGAATTTATTAATATAAAAGTAATTTTTTGAGAATTTCATTTTCCTTACATTTTTATTTTCAATTTTAAACAAAAATGTAAAATTATTGAGAAACTTTTCATAAGAAAATATTTTTGTAAAATTCTAGTGGTTATTTTTCTTGATTTCTATAAAAAACTATTAAATATATTATTTATCTGGAATTGTTATATTTTATTAAATTCATCACTGAATTATAATGTGACTAGATTTATTTATTAAAATGTAAATTCCATAAAAAAAGAATTATTCATAAGAATGATAGTGAATTAAAATGTTTATATAAAAAGTTCTTTATATATTCAAATATATATATTAACATATTCCACTATACAGTTTCTACTTTTCATACCATCTAATTAAATGGGGTTATTTTATAGTCTAAAGGAATAATGGTATTTTTAATTTTTGTGTTGTGTTTAGATCATGATACTGAACACATTGCTTATTAATGTAAAATGTATTGTTTAATCTTAGTTCATTACATTTATCCAAATGGATGTGGCCATGGTATCAATAAATGATACACACGTATCTCTGGTTTTTTAAACACAATTATGTTATTCCAATGAATCTAATTATGTAATTATGAGGCACTGATAATTTCTGGTTTATTATTCTTTTATGGAAGTTATTCCAATTTACTATGGGAAGAGGTGTGATACCCAGTTGATTATAATGTCATATTTTCCATGACACCTCGATACCAGACAATGTTAAAAATTCATCACATATAGTGACCAAGTAACACCAATATCTCAAAAATAAGTTTATTTTTTAAAATTTATAAATTACATTTAATTATGAAAATATCACATTTTATAAGAATATTATTACATGATATTCATCAAAACACTACTAGTGGTGGCCTAGTTATGATCAAACACATGCTTTAATGGAACCTTGGTATTCAATACGACATTACATATTATTGTCCATATAAGGTAAAGGTCCCACCACTCAATGGGTGATCTATATTATTTTGTGTGATCTAGGATTCAGGGGCCATGTGTTCCCTTGGGGAAATTTTTCTATCTTCTCAATATTATTTTTTTCATTTAAGTTATATGTTATATGATCTACTGCCAAGGAATCTTATCATATTTGTATAACAGCCAAAAAGTACATATTTATATTTTTTTACTAAATTGTTTCTTATTTATAAAATGATGATATTTTAATATATAATTACCTTTAAATAATTAAATGTCTTTGATATAATTCTCCACACGTATCACTCAATTAAAACAAAATTACAATATAATTATATAAAAATGTATTTATTAATCATTGTTGTTAAGACCAATCCAATGATTTATTATAAATTATTATGAGTAACCACTTAATGAAATATATGTGTAAATAATATAGAAGATAATTTTAATATGATTTAAATTATATTAATATACCAAAAATGGCCAATAAGATCATTTATTTCAATTAAAAATATTTTTCCAAAAAATTTCTTCTTATTAGTAATAGAGTTCTATTTAATGAAACATATGATTATTAGGATATATTATATTTGATATTAATAATGTTTTAACACCAATTTAGTTGTAAAATTATCATAGATAAGAATAATAACAATCGATATTTGGATATTTCATTTTCTATTAAAAATGGTGTTTCGTTAGGTTTTTTGATTTTATTTAAAAAATGAGTTATTAGATTTTTGAATTGGAACAAGATTAAAACATACCAATTACTTATTTCAAATAAAAATATTATATTTATATTAACATTTTGTTTTTTTATGAAATGTTTTATTTTAACATGAATTGTTAAACAATACCGATAATTCGACAAACTATCACATTTATGACATTATCAAAAGAGAAGCATGAATTAAATTTCATCAAAACAATATATATATAATTTTAAATATATCAATTGAAGAAACTATGCAGAATTTATTAAAAACCTGTGTTTTTTTAGAATATAATAAATAATTTACTCTAAAAACTGTTTTGTTCAATTATATTAAAATTTTTGTTTCATATAAAATGAAATTAAAACATCAAAAATGGATATCATATTTTATATAACGTGGATCATATTATTTTATATTATGAATTTCTATTTTTTATAACAAATGGATGATTACTATGGGCAATGTAAATGACCATGAAAATGGAAATTCAGGTATTTTAATCGAATGGTTGAATTGATATTATTTAACAAATATATCCTAAAATAAATTAATAACATTTTAATTGTTAATTTATAATTATTTTTAAAGAAAAACATATTTAAATTAACCCACATTCAGTTCTTGAACAATATTAATAATGATAAAGAACACACAATAGTTAAAACAACTTTTCTCATATAAAATTGGTTTTCGATATATATTATATTTTAATGTAAAATATAATATTAATCTTTTTAAAAACTAAATATAATATATGGTGATTATATTTAGATTTTGAAAGCAAAAATTTAATAATATGTCTTATAATATAATTTTTTTTAAATAGAAATTATATTTAAAAAACTTGTTATTGTGGTAAAAACAAAAAATAATGATCTGATGTAATAAACACAAGACTAAATATCTTAAAACTGGTTTAAAAAACTATATAAATACATGGTTTCATAATGATTAAAATATTATCAACCAAATATCCATTATATATATATATATATATTAGAGTCTTTGACTACTTAATTTTATAATGATATTATAACATCCCGACTTGGATGCCACTAAACTGGTGCTCCAATATAGTGGGATATGAGGCATCAAGCATGCCACCCCATACAAAAGAGGTAGACAACTAGTAGGGAGGGATTAAGAGGTGACACTGGGGATATTATTCCCTCATATTATATTTAGAAAACATTGAAAATAACTAAGTATCATAAACAACATTAAAGTAAATAGATTATAGAAGTAATCAATAAATTGAAATAGAATATTTTATAATAATAAATGAAATGTATTAAAATCCCAAAGAGTTTGGAAATAAACAGTAGTCTCCCACTAGACTAACCATACAGATACATGACTACCAATGAAATTGAAAGTAAATGTATGGGGCTCTAGTACTAACTTTGAGCCACACCACATACTCGGTCTCAACAAATTGTCAAAATGCACTAGCACATTCAAAAGAACATCACATGTAGATCTTCTCGATCAAGAAACTCTAAGCCTTATCCCTATTCACCAAGAAACTCATGCTCAACCTGAAATTTATACATAAGGTCTACACATACACTGAGGTTAACATGCAGGGGGTGAGAAATATTCTCATTAGGAGTGGCTGACAAGAAAGAAATAATTTTGAGGTTATATGTGTTTGAAAAATAAATGTTCATTGCCTAGATGAAAAAAATAAAAATAAGGTAAAACAAATAATTTTAATCCCTATTTTAACCCACGGTCTATAATCCCTATCATCTTGGAAAGTACTAGAATGGATTTCCATCACTATATATGTGTACATGTATATTACAATAACAATACATATATAAATAAATATGAGTATTCACTCGAATGTGAAGAAAATACCGTAAAACCAATAGTAGTCGATCCTTGGATCCATAATCCTAATCACCTAGAAATCAAATAAATGTCCATTGAGATGGATATCATGACACTCAATCTGTATATCATTATAGTGATCTATGTTTCTGTAATCCCAATTGACATATACCTGCTTCAGACTATTCCATAAACATCTATGAGAAATCTACATCACCATAAGGGTATAATCATTATACACATCATTGCACCTATACTTGCCTCAAATCAATAATGAAACCATATACCAAATATCATTACTATGAATAAGGATACTATATACTGACGATCAATCATGTAAATATTGATCCAACCATTTATGGCTTTTGTTGGGTAATCATGTCTCAAACCCTAATGGCCACATATGAGGTACAACAAGAAAGGAATCCACATCTGCCTAAGCCTTGTAATCTAAATTATAACATCCATCATTGCCTTTCTATATAGTAAATGATCAGACCATGAAGGGTAGGATTCGAAATATAATCGCTAAGGCATCCACATATCCCTATGTGGTGTAATCACAAGTACATGATCCACCCTGACCACACCATATAATCAATGATTCAAACCATGAAGGTCCTAATATAATGTATAGAAGGCCTAGGAATCCTCATCGATCCGTAGAAGAATCTCTATGGAAACTCTACAAAGGCACTGGTTGGAGTTATAGAATCATGTGTACCGAATATGTCCTATGTGAGTCAAATGAAGCCATAACCAAGGAGTAGTAATGACCAAAGCATACCACTGAATCATGACCCAATGAGAATACTAAATCCAATGTATCCACTACCACATAAATATCTAGGGAGAAAAATATAATGAATCTATATAAACAACGAGCCTATGAGTTCATCCAAGGCATTTCTACAATTAGGAATTCAAGAATCCCTCTTGTAAAACAAGTCATTTTCCCACTGAGTCTATCTAAGGCATTCCTATAGTGGAAATCCATGTATCACTAAGTGCATACAAGTCATCAGGATTCTTGGAGCTAGAAATGTCCAATTCATCATATATATATACCATGTAGGGATCAATGGATGAATTCCAGGAAACACCTCAGGACATTGCAACAATATGATAATAAACAAAAATACATCCAGGACCAACAACCAAGGCCTAGGAAGTTCTTCTGGGTATACCAGAAAATAATAATAAATAGTATGGCTCAGAATCAAGATCCATGGAAAACTTGTTTGATCATCCAAATAAGAAAAAAAATCCTATGAATAATATTTTGGTATCCCAAGAGAAATAAATACCCTTAACATTAGGCTAAACAACCACAGATCAAGAATTAGCTGTAGTAAAAACTAGTTTATCATCAATGAACATATAAAATCATTATCAAATGATTAATGGTGTTCGAAATTCCAAACCAAACTCTCCAGCCATATCATTATGGGATTACTAATTCGGCATGGGCTCTACGGTGACACCAACTAACATCTACACCAAAACCCAACATAACATCTTAGGATCAATCAAACAATAAGGCACTCGCTGGGTCCCGAAAATCTAGCAATGTGAGGTGTCCAACTTTGGATCCTCGAGGGTAAACATAGAATCAAATACATCATACTCAGGATACTCAACTGTAATGTAAAGGGGGAGTCCTACATGGGATCCTCAAATGGAAAAGCATAGAAGAGGCATCATAAATTGGATCCTCAGTATAGAAAACATGGAAGTGGTCCTAAAAGGTATTATATATATCTTCATACAGGAAAAAAATGCCTTAAAGGTTTATTGTTAACCATATTGAATATTGAGGCATCCTACCCTAGAGACTCGGTAAAAAATAATCTCATGGCCTCTCAGACCAGAAGGGAACATCTAAAAAAAGATATGCTTTCAAGGAAAAGCTAATGGGAAACATCCAATGGAGATAGCTCTTATCCCATATCACATCAGGATCTCAAACTAGGTAGGTCTGAACACCCAACCAATCATTCAAATATTGTATTTTCCAGAGGAGGTTACATGACTCAAGTGTTGAATGATGAAACTCTCTATTTAGATAGAATCCCCAAAACACACATTATGATTCCTCAGAATTCTCTATGAGTTTCACAATTGAGATTTATGTAAAAACCCACCAATAATGGACTGTACTTTGGTCCAATTCTAACTACTATGCAAGAAAACAAGAAAAAACATTAGAGTTGATAAGGGGTGGTACAAGATGTGTACATTCAATAGCTCACATGGACATATAATCCCACCAGCCTAGGCATGTAAATTCTTAATGTACATGTATTGTAAGGCTGATACATGGTGTTTACCCGACATGGGGTACCTTCCCATGTCCTTGTACCGGGATGTCCAAGTACTTTCTTATGACATGTACTTTTACATGGAATGCTACCCACACAGGGTCTGGCCATGAAATATTGTTTTACATGTACCCCTACACAGGTAGTCATGCCTTGGTACTCACATACATGGCCAAGATCTAGTGCATGGAACATTCACCCATGTACATGGTTTGTACTCATTAAACATCATCTTCCCCTTAGGAAACAAACCACACATCACCCTGAACTGCACATTATGTTATCTATTTTTCTTAAATATAATGAATTATGATCATCCAAGTCCAATGTTTTCAACCCCAAAACCATATATCAATCCACGTGGCCATTAATATAATAATAAAAGGGATTTAAAACTTGAGATGAAAATTTTAGGTGGGTATTTGTAATAAAATCATACACGAGCCTACCATAGGGTTGAAACCACCATCACTTAATTTGATTCTACAATCCATATTTATCTCACATCGAACTATTTGATTGAGAGATTTGGTATGGTACCCCTCTTTCATTCCCCCACACCCTCTCTTTCTCTATCTACCACTTTTCAATCTCAGTTGAGAGGTGTAGGTGGAGTCACAGGAGAGGTGTGTACAAGAAGGAGGAAGAAGGGATAGAAAATAAAAAAAAAAGAAAAGAAAAAAAGAAAACAGGGCATAGGAAGATCCAATTTACCAACTCGAGTTTATGGTCTACCTAGGTTAAACTCCTCATTCGAGACTCAATAGTAGAGAAGGAATCGCAATCTGATGCTCCGTTCAAAATTTATGTCTAAACGAACCTACCCAAATAATTTAATATTTTGTTTTTTAAATATTATGTATTAATTAGTCCTCTAAATTTGGAATGACTCAGATTTCTACCAAAGACACGTGTTCTAGGGTAAGAAACCTATTTTAGGACCAACAGTGAGGCAAAAAAATCAACAAAAAAATTCAATGGGAATATTCCTTCCTACCAATTTATAGGAATCTAACAGAAAATATTCAAATATTTGCTAAAACATTCTATCCAAAAAAACATTGTTCCTTACAAACTCTCCACCATAAATCTTCTCATCCCTGAAAAGCCTGGTGAAAATTCCAATGGCCATGATCTCAGACCTAGAATAAACATATGAAATATATATGGTCTATCTATTGACCAACATCATAGAATCAGAAACTATCACCTATACAGAATACCTTTAACAGTGACTGATTCGGTACTCCCCACCATTGGAATACACATATCATCATCTCACAAGAAACCTATAATCTCAACAGCCAACAAATAACACTAATTTTGAACTAAAAATGTGGGTCACTACCCTAAAATAGAAAATGGTTCACTCCCAACTATATGTATTACCTTACACTACTCCTCAACCATAACCTAAATATGATTCATCCTCCATCAGCGAAGAACATTTAAAAAGGAAAATGAGCTCAGTGTAGGGATAAAACACTCTCAGAATGATCAAGACAAGTCAAGATAGAGAATGATCATCTCTAACAAGAGTACTCTAAGATTCTACAATAGGGAATGTATAGATCCCTTTGATATGAATAACATCATATCAAAACTTGACAAGGATTCAGCCACAAGTCAATCATCTAATAGTACCCAATTTACGAATGATGTAACCACTACCATAGAGGGACATTGCATCAAAACATCTTAGATCTAAGTCCATAGTACGTCTTGAAACATCAATCCTCAACTCATACCAGGACAATAATCTATTTATATTCAAACGATACCACATACAACCATAATATATCATTATAACCTGACTCATACTCCAGTGAGTTTTCATTTATAAATAAACTCTAAACATGCTACAAATCACAACTATTTGATTATTCCAAAATATCCCTTGGATGCCCTCATCATGATCGAACACCTCACACATTCCACAATTTATTCCAGGACCGCCCATCACTTATTTTCATTATAGACATGAGAGTTTACCCAAAATATAACTACATTAGAAATAGCATAAATACTGATCAATCAGGCTAGAAACCTGAAAATCCAATCCTATCAAATCAAGTCTAAAAAATCAACCAACGTGATTCTTTAAAAAATGAAGGCATCAACATGCATATTATTCAAAATTCGAGAAACTACAGTTCCATGATCTCTAAAATTGTGTAAAAAAATTCTCGAAACCTAAAAATTATTCGGAAACATAGGCCAACCTATAAATAATGATACCTTAATGAAAGTAGACATCGCCCAATAAGGGTCCAAGTAAAAATTAGGGTCTCTAAGCCTCCCACATATCCCTACAAAATAAGGCTCCCAATTGGGTCACAATGTCTAACCACCAAGCCAAAATGATCAAACATCTCCAAGAATTTATAGATCACAAGGACCTATGAGCCTCCAAATTAAAAACATCTAATAAAAGGGGTTTCATTCTCATCAAGAATTCAAAAAAACTACTCCTTAGAGGTAATGATTCCAATGTAGAATGAAAATAGAACTGACACTCATCAAGCATCTATATATAGCAACACCCCTTGGAGGTTCAGTTCATAAAAATATTCATGGTTTCCATCGGCATCGTACCTAATGATCTGACTAGATCACCACAGACCTAAAATACAACAGCTTTTAAATGGTAAAATAAAATAGGAATCGCATTCCATATTGACCAAATAGGACCATCGCACCTCTTGTGCACAATGACTTAGTCATTAGCCTCATAAAAAATTTCTCAACATAGATCTACATAAACTTCCATTAGAGAGAAATATATTTACAATTGAGTAGTCCCATCTAAATATTCATCATTAGTGTATAAAATCACACACTAGCAGTCATATATGATGTGAATCCTGCATGCCAAATATGATGCATGAGACAACTCGTTCCTTTGACAACCAAGAATCAAAATCCATCCATGGAATGTTTCAACTTTCCAATAGTAGGAGATCCATTATAAATCAAGACATCATCACAAAATGTGTGTCTCTCAAGAAGAAAATCATGTAAAATCATAACATGGCCGAAACGAAATAATCGGATACCTCGGGAACCAGGACATCCTACTAGAATAAGTGTACATGAAGAACTATCCTGATATCTATTATAGGTTCTAACACATTCATAATAATTATTTTTACCATATTTGAAAAATTAATGACCTAGAGAATAACATATTTGATAACACTTTTTAATGCCCTGAATCGGTTTCCACTAAACCAGTTCTCCTAGTAGGTGGGTGACGAGGCCTCAAACACACCCACATTTTCCAGAGGCTTCAAAATAACAATGAGGTCCTAATAGGTGATAGTGAGGAGACTATTCTTATATATCATATTAAAAAAATAGTGGAAATAACTATTTATCATACACATTGGTAATGTAAACTGAGCACCTAAGTTGTTAATAATATAGAATAGACCGTACTGTATTGATAAATGAAATGTTCCAAAATCCCAAACAACTATTCAATACAACACAACACTAGTCACCCACTGGGTCAACCATACATATACCAGAGTAAAAAATAAACATAATTTCAATGTAAATAGATATACTTATAACTCTAATACAAACCACATAATTTTTCTCCTGACACTATAGAACTAAACCAAACTGATCAGAAGAACCACACAAAAAGATCAGCTCAATCATGGGATACTAGAATCAACCATATCCACCATTAAACTCATGTTTAACTTGATATAATGATGTAAGGTCTACACATACACTAAGGTTCACATTCAGAGGTGATAAATAATCTATGTAGGCCACCCAGACAAGGAACCTATAAATGTGCTACTATATGTGCATAGAAAAGAAACGCGCTTAGCTAAGTAAGAACATAACTAAAAAGAAGGTGAAACCAATAATTTGAAACCACAATCCAACCTAGGGTCCATAATTACTTTCTGCTGGGAATGTTCTAAAATGTATTTCCAAATCCAGATATGTATACATGTATAGACCCATACCTCTACATGTATACATAAATATGAATGTTAACTTCTATACGATGGAAATAACAGGAAAACAATAAATGTCGATCCTTGGGTCTATAATTCAGATTATGAGGAAATCCTATGAAAAGGAATTGATCTGTACATCATGACACTGAAGCTATATATCATTTTGTCCACCATTTATTCCATAATCCCAATAGACTTATTAGTACTTCTACCAACACTAAACAATTCTCTAAATAAACTATGTCACCACAGGGGGTACTTGTCTTACACTAGGGTTTAACCAGACTCACCACCAATCTCTGAGGATACCATATACTAACATTAAATCCTATGAATAAGTATAACATATATAGATGGTCAATTCTCGAAAGATTCATATATCCAACTATGGATTAGGTCAAGTAATCACATGTCAGACCCCATGGGCCAGATCCAAGGTATAAATACCAAGGAATCCACAGCAGCCTACGCTATGTAATCATAAGTATAACATCCCTCATGGAAACACCATATAATCAAGTTCCATACCACAAAGGGATATATCATAGTTATAACAACCAAGGAATCCACATCGGCCTTTGCTGTGTAATCACAAGTATAATCCCCATCATGAAAACAATGTATAATCAAGTGTCAGATCGAAAAGGTATGAATCCAAGGTATATAAAACCAAGTCGTCCTCATTGAGTTATATGGGAATATCAATGGAATATCAGTAAAGGAACTAGTTAGAGTCCTAGGAGCACGTGTACCAAACATGTCATAGGTGAGTCCAAGCAAGCTGCATCCAAGGGTTGAAATGCCCATGGAATCTCACAGAATCAAGACCTATGGAGCATACTCAATCAATGGTGTCCATGACCACCTCAAGATACATAAAGAAACATACAAATAATATATAGAAACAAAAAACCTATGATTCCATCTAAGGAATTCCTATAAGAATGTATCCAAGTATCACTCGTGCCGAACAAGTCATTAGCCTAGTGATTTTGTCCAAGGAATTCCTACTATTAGAATATAAGTATAACTCATAGAATAAAATTCATTAGGATCCTAGGAGATATAAATTTTCATGCAGTCTTATATACATCATATAAGTCACTACATACAGATTCCAGGAAATACCTATGGATATTACAACCATATGATAAACAATATATTTACATCCGGTCTTAAAAGACAAGCCCTAAGTATTACCTATAGGAATACTAGTAAATATCATAAATAGATTGGCTCAGAATTAGGATCCATGGAAAACACATTGTGGGAGTACCAATAAGCAATACATATCCCATTAATAATGTTCGTCCATTCCAAATAGATAGAAAGTACACTCACCTCAGGCTCAATGGCCACCAACCAGGAAGCACCTCAAGAAAACACTACTACTACAATAAAAAAGATGAAAAAAATAAACCAATATGTCATGGTGAACTAAACACCCAAACCA
The DNA here is from genome assembly GCA_963277665.1 of Viscum album. Classification (NCBI taxonomy): domain Eukaryota; kingdom Viridiplantae; phylum Streptophyta; class Magnoliopsida; order Santalales; family Viscaceae; genus Viscum; species Viscum album. The sequence continues at coordinate 1,883,900,089 of OY728161.1, forward strand.
ACACTCCAACCATAGACCTAAGGGTGTGAAAATCCATCACAGGTTCTATGGTTATAGCTGATTCCATCTCTACACAAACCCCACATAATTGTTCAGGGTCAGTCAAACAACAGGGCACCTATTAGGTCCTTGAATTCAAATACTAAGAGACATTCAACATGGAATCCTAAAAGGAAAACTATAAATCATAAAAACCATACTCACGATGATCAACCATAATGTAAAAGAATAATACAAAAAGGGATCCTCAAACATAAAATAAAGTAGGAGGCATCTTACATGGTATACTTGGTACAATACACAAGTAAGGGATTCTATAAGGGACTCCTTATATCTATATATAAGAAAAGGCATCCCTCATGGGATCCTTGGAAACCATAGAGAAAATAGAGGCATCCTACATAGGATCCTATTTAATAACTATTCTCATGGTCACTCAATCTAGAATGGAAACCTCATAAGAGAAAATTCCTCATGGAAAATCTACTAGGAAACCTCCACGTGAGATAACATGTATTCCATCTAGAATAAGTAAATCAATCTAGGTTGGTTAACTCACCCAACTGATCATTCACATCAATTATCTTCCTTAAGAGAAGGATAAACTAAAAAGAAAGAGGAATAAACTCTCTATTTAAATAGAGGACTTATAATACACATTATGATTCTGTAGAATGATCGATGGGTTTCACCACCCCGATCTACATGGAAACACACTCAAAATGGACTAATATAGTGTAAAATTTTTCTCTAGGGAAGGAAAACATGAAAAACACTGAATGCATTGAAAACGGGCAGTACACGGCATGTAACCCTTAGCACGTGGTGTGTACTACCAGTACCACACATGAGCATCTAATCCCACTAGCCTATTCTTGTAAACACCCTTGGTACACAATATGTTTAGAGGGTATGCTGTGTGTATCCAACAATGGGTACCTTCAATTATCCCTCAACCATCGTAGTTGTGTACTTGGTTAGGCTATGTACTTTTTCATGGAATTTTACCCACATGGGGTCTGGTCATTTACTTCACCCATCCATGTACCCCTGCATGGGTAGCCATGCCTGGGTACTGTGCTACATGACTGAGTACTCGTACATGGTGTGTAAACCCTTTTACACAATGAGTACTCCATAAAAAATGTCTTCCCTAAATGGAAAGAACACATGATGTTTCATCGTGAACCAGACACCGTTGTTTTCGAAGCTTTTGTCGGGGAGCGTGCATCCGTCTGTGGAGGACGCACAGTTGTTACCCTACATTCCCACTTTCCTAAGGCGGGAAACATCTGATCCTTATTCAGGGATTTCTTCTCCTTAATCAAAAAAGTATAATGGGATTTCAGTTCTTCCATCAGTGGAATCCTCCTTGGAGCTCATCGCCTAGTCTGGGTCTCCCTTATAGACATACGATATTGTTCGTGAAGCTCTTCCCACAGCCATATCTTCGTGGAAAGAAATTAATTACACAGATTCTATCATGACATTCCAAGGGGTCTGGTCAGGGTATAATCCCTCGGTTAGGGGAGTAGTCACGTTGGGCATCGTTGGCATGTCTGGATGCTGGTGGATTTGCGTTTCTGTTTTCTGTCGCTTATTATACTTCTTCTCGAGGGCATGAAATCCTGAGGCATCCCACTTCAAACGCTGGGAATCATATGCCATGGGAATTTATATGAGTTTTTCCTCAGCTTCCTACATTTAACATTGGGTATGATGCAAGTTTAATGTCAAACGTATATGGATAGGACTGACCAGAACACTGACTAGAGTGGATCAGATGGAATAACCCTTTGGAGGGAACACCGATACTAGTCCCAACACGTGGGTGGCTTCCCGAATGGTGTAAGTGGGGACGGGGAATGGGGTTTCATGACTCCACAGGGATGTGGCGGCCTGGGAAAGAATCAGGATGGATTATGGAAGGCTGAATGGAGTTGAGGGGGAATGATATGGAATCATCGTGAAGGTGACGGTGGTTTTGGGTATGAGCCTCGAAAGGACTTCCTCCGTATCTCCGTGCAAGGGAATCAAAGTATGTGTAGTTCGATGAAACAATGGGACACCTGAAGTGGTGACCTGTGAGAATGGATGCATGAATAGGACCCAGAAGAAGTGGAACATTTGGGTAGGGGCATGAGCTTCCCAAGACACATAAGCTCAAGGGAGAGATCGGGATGAGACATGAGTGATAGGATTGAGCCTCGTGGAGGCGTCCTATGTACCGTAACTTGGAAAGGATCAAAACCACATAGCTCAGATGGAAAATATAGTTTAACGTCATGAGGGACAGGGGCGAACCGACGTGAAGGGGGTCAGAATGACCGGGTGGTGGGCATGAACTAAATGGAGGCTTCCTATGTACCATTCCTTGACATGGATCAAAGTCCCCATAGTTCAGGTTATGGGGTGGAGTCAGTTAACCGATGTGAATAGAAACCTGGGGTCTAGGTGGATAGTGGGATTGAACCTCATATAGGGTTCATATGTACCATGAATTGACATGGATCAAACTCCTCATAGTTCAGGAATGAGTTCGGGCTTACACTTTGAGGTGGCCCAAGGTGTTGATGGTGGGATTGAACCTCATGGAGGCTTCCTACGTACCATGCCTTGACATAGATCAATGTCCCCATAGTTCGGGTTGGGTTGCTGCTTACACTATGAGGCGGCCCATGGATTTGGTGGTAGGCTTGAACCTCGGAGAGGCTTCCTACATACCATGCCTTGACAAGGATAAAATTCACCTTAATTCAGGAATGAGTTGGGGCTTACACTCTCATGAGGCCTAAGGTGTTGATGGTGGGCTTGAACCTTGTAGAGGCTTCCTACGTACCATGCCTTGCGATGGATCAAAGTCCCCGTAGTTTAGGTGGGGTTGGGGCTTACACACTGAGGTGGCCCTAGGTGTTGGGATTGAACCTTGTGGAGGCTTCCTACGTACCATTCCTTGACATGGATTAAAGTCCTCATAAATTTGGAATGAGTTCGGGCTTACAATTTGAGCTGACCCAAGGTGTTGTGCTTGAACCTCGTGGAGGCTTCCTACAAACCATGACTTGACATGGATCAAAGTCCCCACAGTTTGGGAATTATTTGAGGCTTACACTCTGAGGCGGCCCATGGTGTTGATGGTGGTCTTGAGCCTTGTGGACGCTTCCTATGTACCATGAATTGACATGGATCAAAGTCCCCATAGTTCGAGTGTGGTTGTGTCTTACACACTAGGGCGGCCCAAGGTGTTTGTCATGGTCGGTGCTCACTCTAAGCCCATGTGACTCATGATCGGTGTGAGAAACAAGAGATAGTACGGACTCGACGATCACGTCGTGAAAGGCTCATTTGTGGGAAGTGAAGAGGGGATTACGTGTGGTTAGTAGCCCAAGAAGTTGGGACATACTCCAGGATGGAGGCCCAAGGTGACAAAGCATAGCAGGAGAGGTTTTTTGGACTGAAGAAAGGAGGATCCTGGTTCCCTATCCCGACCTTTGCTGTCCTTGGGAATAAAGATGAAAGGAGGAGTAGGGATAATTCCTCCTTCATGATAATCATGGAGCTTACACCAAGGTGGTTGCCCTTTCCCCGCGGACAAACACTGCTCCAATAAGGAGGATGTCATCCCCTTTGAAGGGTGATCCCATCCCCGTGGAGATGAGTGGTCATGAAGAACATCCAAGATGGGGGTACTTTGCATGCGAGACACTGGGAGAGGTCACATTTCAACGTATTGTGTTGAGGATGATTGTACTTGGTAGTTTAACGTCCTACAGCTCGAACGAGGCGGGTTTAACCTGGACCCCTAGGACTTACATAACTGGTTACATCTGCTCCTTGTGGAAGGTAAGGCATCGGCAACACCATACTGAAGGGGTGTTATGGAGTGAACCATCGAGGGGTCCATGTTAGCGTGGCTATGTGAAGAAGCAATAGTTGTTATCGTGCCTATGAGAAAAAGCATGAGGCAAAGCAACGCGACCGTAGGTATCATTCAGGGGACTTTGAAGTTACTTCGTATGAGCCTAGAAGGTCGTACAAGAAAATAGTGCATAATGTTGATGCCTAGGGCTTGAGAGACGTCCAAAAATGGCATCTATAAGAAGATCATTGGTCACTCATTCAAAGGAATGCATGGGGAACACTGAGGTGAGGTGTCACGGGGAATTACGTGCAACCATTAGGGCTTGCGCACGAAATTTATATCCATATGAAAAAAACACTAGGCTGGTGAGAAATCATTGATCATTGTGCGTAAATAGTGCAGAGGCTTTGCGCGCAACTAGAATGGATTCTGTGTAAGGAGTACGAATTGCACTCAATCGGGAGAGGCTGCGTGAAATGACTGGGGTGCACACAATTGAAGGGGATTTCACGCAATGGGTCGGCCTGCACGCAAGTGGAAGGGATTCTGCATAGGGGGAAGACCCCAAAGGGATTATAATTCAGTCGAAACAAAGGGGATCACGCATGAAGGCAGACCCCTGGGCGACTTGGCGTGAAAATAAATGTACTTGAATTCCATCTTTGCATCCATGGAAGGTGAATTTCGTGCACGAGATCCGATTCAAATTTTGTCACCCTAAAGTCGAAGGGGGTTCCATTATATTTATAGGCATTTTGGGCGCGGAAAACATGTCAGCGTGAAATAATTGTGCGTCGTATCTGGTGGCATGAAATGAAAACTGTGTGGGGAGGGGCGCGAAATATTTAGCGCCCATGCCACAAAACTCTCGCGAATCCCATAACATTCTGTGTAGGGCATAATTGTTCCGCGCACTTAAGAATTATTTTCACGCAACTCCTCCCGCCCCCTGGATTGGGTCCCCAGATCCAAATATGACTTGGTTGGTTGTTTTAAAACCTTATTCAAAACCTGAGCATTTTTTCAGCATCTACAAATACTCCCCCCCCCCTTATAATTAGATCATTGAGGGGTCACAACGGTCATAGTTTGAGGGAAATGCTGAAATGCAGAACTCCATGGGGTCCATGCATGCAAAATACATAGAGCGGCGTGCAAAACCCAACAAGGCACAAAATCCACTTTTTGAATGGGTGTGTAAACTAGGATTTTCATATAAAAGAAGTAGCGGGTCCCATGCTCCGTATTAATTTCCACGCGCGATACGCTCCAAGCTCTCATGCGCAAAAATTTCTCCGGCCCTGCGTGAAAAACTGCTCCAGCAGCGGGAAATTCCACCGAGATTAGGCGTCGTTTTACTCGAAAAACTTGGGTTTTTACCACTGCATTCAGATATTTTGTGAAGACTGCATATTTTACATGCCATGCTATTATATTCCTTACTAGCTACTCAAACACTTTTCAGAAGAAGATGGTCATAAACCAGGCTGATGAGGCAGAATCTGCTGCTCAAACGGCTGAAATGGTCACCAAACTGGAGGTTTTCGGTGCCAAAAGTATTGTCTCCAATAACCATGCCCTTTTCAATATGCTAACCCTTTCCCAAAAGGAGGATTCCCTATCCAACAATCTTCCACTATGAGACTTCGTTATTCAGGGGGAGGTCCCATTGCTGGGTTTTGAGGTGGATACACCGCGATCATGGGTGCCCCGTGAGGATGATCTCCCTTGCTACAACATTACCAACAATAGGCATCCTTCAAGAGAAACAAGGAATATGGATGTTTTCATCCTGAATCCAAGGACTAGGACCATTTTAGGGAGTGACCCTATTGTAGAGAGTTCCCCGGCCCTTCTACGCAAGCGCCTTCTGTTAGAGCGTCATTGACAAGGCTAAAGGCTGGTTGTAGAACTGGGACCTACGGTCTGGAGGCAACGTCACCTACTAATGGGCCTGGGCATACTGGATTCACTATACAAGTGACCAATTTGTGGCTGAGCTATGGCACATTGGCATGTTTGATGTTGTGTGGACGTCTCAGTTTCACATCTACCGCCAGCACGAGCTCGATTTGGAGTTGTTCACTCGGTGTTCCCCTGATACCAATACCTTTGATCTTCATAATGGGAATTTCGGTATAAGTATTTTTTCCATTCACTGCATCGAGGGTTTCCCTCTAGAGGGGAATCAGTACGATGAATTCCTCTCGACAAGTAACACCTGGGGTGACAGATCACGAACCCCCATACTGATGTGGCACCTATTGGAGATGGCCAAGGAGAGGCTGGGGTCAAGGATTTATTGAAATGCATCGCTTACAAGGACTGGTTTAGCATGTTCTTGGAAAGGGATCTGGTAGTCAAGATGTCAGGGTGAGGGAGACAGTGTCCAACCGCGGCATAGAGGAGCAAGAGCGGATCATACTGGAAGATCCTGGAGGCGGGGCACTACCATTCATGGGGCTACATCATAAACAAGAGTAGGTACCAGAATGATTGGTAAGCAGAATTCCTCACCACATTCCTGAGAAGGTGGCTCTTGCTGGTGAGGGACACAAGGATGGGAGTCCGTCTAGCGACCCTGGTGATGGCTGGCAACATGGCTTCCAACAAAAGATTCTATCTGGGGGTCCCCGTGCTGGCTCGTGTGTATGCTATTTTGGGATATATCTCGAGCGGGGGTCACCTAGCTGAATCTCTATCCCCTTCTATATCTTTTACGGCTCGGCTGCGGCTCATTGTGGCAGATATACCTTCTTGAATGCCATCCGTCCTCTAGGTAATGGCCTGCGACCTTCCCAACATAACATTTCAGGGGTCATGCCACTAACGCTCATTGAGGAGGGGGTAAGGATCAGAATTGGTAATCATTACAACTTTTCATTCAGCCTATCTCCCACCCCAACTAGCTAGATGATAGACAATGGTCAAGGCTCATTGGAGTAGAGGGAGTACTTCCAGAGCATCAGAGTTGGGATACTTGTGGCCCAGATTGATGGGAAGATCTTCTACGAGCCTTACATGCCATCCAGGTTCCCCAGGCAGCATGGGAGCCTCCAGCAGGTGCCGAACAAATTATACACAGATTGCCGGGAAGAATAGAATCCATGTGTTCTTCGTCAAAAGTGGCTAGTGTTCACGACCTATGGCTCCGGTGACATCATCACCATTCCTCCCACCAGAGTTTATGTTGTCCACTCAACCGAGTAAGCTGAACATTGATTCATAGCATACGATAAGGGGATTTTGTGGAAGCGAGTTCGGCAACTCAAGGTATCCAGTGTGGAACCCGGTAGGGGAGAGAGTAGGTAGAGTGCCTCTAGAGGGGGAAGACTGAAAGCACCGTGAACAACGGGGCCCGCACAGGTCGGAACCTCAGTAGTTGGGGCATCGTACGGCGTGGCCACGCCCTTCTCGCCTAGAGGAGGAGGGTCTCATTGAGCGGCCAGAGAACATCCCAGGATGAAAATAATATATCTTCTTCAACATTCTCAAGATGCAATTTTCCCAGTGCTATGGTTTTCCTGGCTAACCCTTCGGCAGTCGGTGAGTACTGAATCCATCTCGCAGATGATAGTGCGAGACGGAATCAAGATGCCAGAATTCGTGCTTGTCTGGATTGTCGACAGAGTGTACTTTCATCATCGGCATGCATATCTGACAGCCATGGACATGTATGCATGCCAACAGGGTCGGTGAGAGGAGCCATCTTTCTTGGTGAAAGTGATGATCGTCCAGGAGCATGATATAGAAAGGATTTCATCGGAATATGACAGCAATATGAGCTGGAGGGTGACAGGACATAAGAGGAGGAGGCAGAATGAGATGGTGAAGGAGAAGAGGAGCCTGAAGGATAAGGGTCTCTAGGGGCATCCCACCAAGGGAGTCTCCAGGAGAGTGGCCAGATAGTCAGCTCTGGCATGGATTTAACTAAGCTACTTGAGGTATGCTTCATCCCTTACCTATCCTCCTCCTTTTATCTGCACTCCTTTTCAAACCTTAATACATCTTTCTTATCTTACTCAGGAGAAAATTGGTGATGATCAAGAATCTATAGTCGAAGGAGGGGGGGATGTTCCAATGGAACAAGGTGGGGCACCGACGCCCATTATTGAATAGGCGAGCACTGAGAGATCCCACACTATGACAGCTCCTATAGCGGCTAGGACATTGGAGGCTGGCGACTTGGGTTCCTATATGTTCCATGATTTGATACTGGTACTTACTGTCGGAGGACTCAATTGATTAGGGTACTCCTTTTATGTAAAATGATCACGAAAATGGAGGCTTGTCGGGCTGTTGAGCTCGAACCATCCACGATTGAGTCAATGGAAAACGTACCACCCTATCTAGGGAATGCCTCCCAAACCGAGTCAGCCCCAAAAATTAGTGGTTAGAGAGAAGTGGATATCAGTGGTGCTGTTGTTGAGGCAGGGCAGGAAGCTGATGAAGGCGCACCCATGGTCGAGGTGATAGAGGAAGGTCACTCAGACACTAAAGAGCCTATCCCCCTGGGAGGAAGCTCTGTAGAAGATCCTGCTGCTATCCTGTTGGCTATATTTCCTTCCTATCGGCCTGCTGATCTCGAGGAAATTGATGATTCGGACTCAGAAGAGGCCGAGGAGAGCCAGATGACACAGCACAGAGGGTGGAAGTTCATTCGGCATTATCTCAGTCAGCCTTAGATGGAATGGCTGAAGCGGATGGGATCGCTCCACACCTGGCTGCATTTCCTGTGTGCTGGATGGATAGATGCTCAACGCCTTCACTCGATGATTCATGAATAAATGGATGGGAAGATGCACAAGAGAAGATAGTGATCCGACATCACCCAGGGTTGGGAGGATTTAGGGAGTACCCGAGAATTTCAAAAGGTGGAGCAGGAGGTCTGACGCTATGAAGAACCGGCAAAAGGAAATGAGATATTCATCGCAAACTGTTCTGAGCTAGTTGAGCAGTTGAGGGCCCAGCAGGCAGATGCCCAAGAGAAGTAAGTGGAAGCGAGTCATCAGATGACCGAACTTCAAACTAAATAGGCACGAGCATGGGCTCGGGTCAGTGAACTAAGCTCTGCGGTCGCTGATGAAGAGAGGGTCCTCAGGGGGCGGGAAGTAGTATTGGAGGGCACCAGCAAAAAAGTAGCGTTGTCAGAATGATCCATTCTGGAAGCCGACCCTTAAGGGCCCTATTTTTAGCCAAACCCATAAACTTATTTCGCCTTAGTTCATATTATTTTGAACTGTATGTACGGAAAAATTTATATAATTGTCCCCTTGGTTTAATGTGCTCAACCATAATCCCAAAATAAATTGCAATCCATTCCTAAGCTCATGTGGGCCATACCCGATGTGAGAAACAAGGGATTCTCATACTATCACTTCGTTTGATCAAGGGAGGGTCAACTATGCTTCGGACATTCGATATTTGAATCCAGATTTCCGAGGAGAAGAGGGAGGCCCAATCAAAGGAAGAGGACCTCATACAGATCAATGTATTGTCATTTCAACATGATCTAGTGCACGAGCGAGGCAATGTTAGGGGCATTAGAATTGGTCTGAACATAGGGGAATGAAAAATTTTAATCACATTACCCCAAATTCAGAACACTGTTGGAGGGGCCTATAAATAAAGGACAACTATTGACCGTGTTCAAAACACAACATCCATATTGCGTTAGCTTGAAATGGGGACAATAACTGTGAGTCGACCACTGACCATATTTGAAACACATGACCTAACTCAAAATATCATCCATTAGTCTTCTGAAACATTGTCCCAGGACAGAAGGTAGACCATAGTCCTAGGATCCATACTGTTAGGGGGCCCCTTCAGACGTGAATGAGGATGAGGGTCTGAATAAAGAGGCATTAAAGCATGGAAGGTGAAGTGGTGGTTTGTTCGAACAGAATCCAACACTCTTGAAATTATGCAACCGTGGTGAAACCACATTAGGCGGGTGCATTAATCTGATCATGAGTCATTCCTACTCCGAGATAGGACCTCTCTGGTGAGAGAAATTTTTCTTTCCAATGTCATTATGAGGCATCCCGAACATGGTCAAGGAAAATGTAGAAGTTACACAAATCCCAGAGAGGTTAAGCCAAGGGGCCGATAGTGAGATGGGATGGGATTTGTGATTCTCGGTGCTAGACTCGATATGAAATGTATGGGAATTCCTAAAACTCCCATGAGGATGGTAATCAAGCCATACATAGTTCTGGAAATGGTCTTAGTTTATGGTCTTAGAACTTGGACTAGGTATTGGTAAAGAATTTAGGGGACACATGGTAAGGTGATTATGAAACCCGACGTGAATGAGTACATAAGTCCCGATTACCATGTGTTCATTAGGGAAGTGTTTAGGTCAAGGGACCGAACACAAAATTTAGGTTGGGCCCGTGGGGTAGTACCTGGGCATTCCTATGTATCTCATGAGAATGAGGGTCAAGAAATATGTAGTTCTGATGGGTATCACGGTAATGTACCAGTGCAAAGGATGAATGGGGCGTGCGGGTCTGGCCCTCGCACCAAAAAGAAGAGGCATTTCACAAATCTTGTTTGTCCTTTTGGGTAGATTTTTTTTTCCTAAAGCAACAAACCAAGGACCTAGGGATCCCGGTATCTCCAAGGGAATAAATCCATATGCTGGAATTGAAAAATGGTACAGTGGATGACCGATACCCAACGTGATGTCCCCTATGATGAGGTCATCACAATGTAGTGTCGTTATTCATCGTGCGGCCAGGATGATATTATCACAGTTTAGGGTGCCATGATAGGACCTGATGTCACAGTTTAAAGTCATATGGCTTGTACATGGAGGGATGTTCATGATGTGATAACGAATACCCACCATGAATGTGGAAGCGGTCCACATCATCACTGTGTGCAATTCCGGGAAAGGAGCCTCGGCCCAATAGGCCAACGAGGGTCAGAGGATAAGGGGAAGGAGAAGCTAGCTCCTAGTTGAGCTGGACCCAGAAATGTGATTTCTGGGTGATTCTACTAATTCCATGAGGGCTATAATCGAGATGCATAAACTTCTTAGAGAAGATATTAGTTTATGGTATTAGAGGTTGGACCGTGGGAGCCCTGAAGGATGTCGTATCGCATCTTTGTTCCCCTAACGTGCGGAGGTGCACTGAGGGATAGTTCCAAGAGTTTCTAAATTCTACCTTGACATAATGGGGTGAGACATAATTTGAATCATGTAACCAATATTAATGGCCTTAAGGGGCTGTTGTGGAGACAAATGATTATTGCAGACCATGTTCACAACATAATATCCTGTCGTGTTAGGCTAAAAATGGGGACAAACAAATGAGTATCGACCACTAACCATGTTCTCATGTCTGGATTTGTATCAATTTTTTGTCTGAAACCCTCTGGGGCATTGGCCCATAATGGTAGGAGAGACGATAATCCTAGAATCCCTGCCATTTTGGGGGTCCCTTTGGGTGTGAAAGAGAATGGTGGCCCAAATGAAGGGAAACACGAATCTTGAGAAGTGAAGGGAACATGGACAAGTTGAATATTACAATCCAGGTCCTAGACCAGAGTACTCTTGAACACATTGGCGAACCACTATAAACGGTCTATGGGCTAGACTTGAGAGTGTCCATTTGCAGATGAGTATAGAACAAAGACATAGAGAACTCTCAGAAGAGAAAGGGGGGACATGGTGCCAAAAACCCAATGCGGAGGAGGGAATTACACTATATGACAAATATATATCTCTCTCATGGAAGGGAATAGGCTAAAAGGCCTAGGTGACTAAGAGATCTCTATGATATGGGGATGGACCCGAAATCTAAATGTTCAGGGGGTCCTACGTATCCCACACAGATGGGAATCAAGCCACACATAGTTTATGAAGGTTTATTTTAACATCATGTTGGACTGGCGTGTAGTTTAGGGTCATGTAGGACAATCTGGTTTAAGGTCCTGCAGGACCACAAGGATCAGGAAATGTATTTCTTGAGGATCTTGGCATTGGTGGGAGGAGTTATACTCTCACCATCCATGGTCACTAGGAAGTATGCTCCATAGGGTAAACCTTATGAATAATGAAAGGTCCATCACATTTGGGATCCAACATGGGTGTTTTTCTTCCAGGTATCATAGGTGTTCTCAGAGCCAGCACCAAGTCACCTTGCAGGAAAGAGCGGAGGCCTACCTTCTTGTTAAATTCTTGAGCCATCCTTCTTTGATGCCTTTCCATATTGTGCAGGGCACGAAGCATATTCTCGTCAAGTGCTTCCAATTCATCTAGATGGATTTCATTCACTCTATTTGGCGCATGCTGGTCATAGGTTGTTGTGCTGAATGAGGGAAACTAAATCTCGATGGGCAGGAGGGCCTCAGTTCCGTATACCTAGGAATATGGGGTAACATGGGTGGAATTACGAGTCGGCATCTGATAAGCCCAGAGGGCATTGGGGAGCTTATCCGGATAACTATTCTTTTTCTGACCAACCATTTTCTGTAGGATGTTAGAGAGGGCTTTAATTAACGCCTCGATCATTCCATTCGCTTGCGAGTGATAGTAGGAGGTATGGTTAGAGCGTATGTTCTACTTGGCATACAAATTTTTCAACTCGAATTCTCAGAAGTTGGTGCCATTATCAGTGAGGATAGTGTGAAGAACCCCAAACTTAAGGATGATATTGGAACTCACGAAGTCAATGATCGAACGGTACATGACTTCTGTGACAGGAATCACCTCTACCCACATAGAAAAGAAATCTGTAGCGGTCAGGATGAACTATCTGTGGTGAGCCGTTGCTGGAAGATATGGTCCTACGATATCTAACCCTCAGACTGCAAAGGGAAAAGAGTACTTGGTATTGTAGAGAGGCTCTGGGGGCCGATGCACTACGTTAGAATGAACGTGGAATGCATGGAACCTCTTGGATAACTCGATGCAATTGTGGATCATGGAGGGAAAAAAATATCCAAATCTCGGGATCTAGTGAGATAGCTTTGGCCCAAGTTAATAAGCACTGCAGGAACCGGTGTGAACCTCTTGCATGACCCGTGTAATCTCAACCCCCCAAATGCAAAAGTGGAGAATGCCATCAAACCCATGCTTATAGAGGATCTGGTCAAGACTGTGACCACTCTGGAGGGTAAACTACATCGCACAGTGTCAGATTTTCTCACTCTTATCCCATTAAGCCAAGAGATTACCATTTTTGCAGTATTCAACTAAGGGTATCCTCCAATCAGCAATCATTTTTATCACTGCATCCGGATGACATGAGGGTCATGACGCGGAGGCGCCAATGGTAAGATGGCTTACCTGTGGGCCATTATCTACATCTGGGGTAACAGGATCTATGACTCACCAATGTGCCATGTGAATGATCAGATCATCATATTCGGGCCTTGTAAGTGATATAGATAAGCTAGACAAAGCATCTTCTCAATCGATCTCTGTCCAAGGGACATGGGTAACCTCTGGTCATGAAGGTAACTGGGCAATTAGCAGGAGGGTGAGCTCCAAAAATGGTATGATCTCGGGCTTTCAGACAACATAGCCACCATTTAATTGCTTTATGACTAGTTCGGAATCTCCTTTCACATGAAAATGGGGCACGTCAATCTCGACGGTCCGCTCGAGGCCAGTAATGAGTGCCTGATACTCTGCCTCAATGTTGGTGCAGCCTTTTGACAATAGGAATGATTACGGTAAAATGGCTTGCATTGAGGTAATGAAGACGATGCCCAGACCCACTATGTTGAGTCAAGGATCATTATGCCTCCTACCAATGGGGCTCCGGGAGGCACCATCAAAGTGATTCTTCCAACACGTAATGGTATGATCTGCCAAGAAGATTTCCTCGTCAATAAAATCCAAGTCTAGGTACTGGTCTGCAGTGGTTGGATGGGAAACTAGAAAGTCTGCCAATGCATGTCCATCGATAGTCTTTTAAGGGAAAAACCTGATGTCAAACTACTGGAGGATTACCACCCACCACGCTAGGAGGCCAATCAACATGGGACGGCATAGGATGTACTTTAACGGGTCTACCCGGGACACCAGCTATACCTCATGGTGATGAAGGTAATGTCACAATTTTTGTACATCAAACACGAGTGCATGACAACTCTTCTCAATGGGGGAGTATCTAGTCTCCTACTATAGGATCATGAAGTAGAGGTAGTAAAGGTTTTTTTCAGTTCCCTCATTGTTCTTCTGGGTGAGAAGGGTGCTGAGGGACCATTCTAGGGCGGTGACATTGAAGACCAGTGGATTCCCGAAGACGGGTGGCATCAATACCGGAGGCTGGAGCAAGTATTGCTTGATTTCCTTAAAAGAGGTATGGTACTTTTCATCCCAATCATAATCGGTGCCCTTCTTCATGAGCCAAGATAAAGGCTTACACTTTCCAACCAGATTAGTGATGAATCGGCATATGTGGCCTATGTAGACTTGGAAACCTCGAAGGTCTAGAATATTACTCAGGGGAGGAATCTTGCTGATGGCCATGATCTTCTCTGGGTTGATCTTGATGCCCCAGTACCTGAAAACAATTCCATTTAACTTCTCAAAGGTGACCCCGAAGGAACACTTCAACAGGTTCATCTTCAAGTGGCAGGAACAGAGGAAGCCGAACACTTTCTCAAGGTCCTAGAGATGGTCCTAGAACTGGGGATATTTGACCACCAGATTGTCCATAGAACATTCCACCAATTTCTTGAGGATTGGCTTGAATATGTGAAGCATGGCCCGCTGATAGGTCGCACTTGCATTCTTCAAGCCGAAGAGCATAACCTGATAACAGAATGTACCTTAGGGCACCCTAAAAGTTGTGGTCTCGTCATCCTCTGGGGCCATCCAAATCTAATTATATCCACATTAACCATCCATGCAGGAGTTGTCTTAGAACCCATTTGTAGAGTTGACCAACAATTCTATTACTGTAAGGGGAAAATCATCCTTCAGAAAATGAATGTTGAGATCTCAGAAGACGATGCAGTCTCTGATCTGTCCGTTATTCTTCCTGACTGGTACAATGTTGGCCAGCCATTTGGGATAATTGACCTTCCTAATATAGTTGTATTTGATGATCATGTCAACTTTAGCCTTGACCATGGAAAGGTGAGAAAGGTGCATCTTTCTGGGAGGTAGTTTGAACCCGCGATGATTTTCCAGAAGACCGAGGTGGTGGATGACTACCTAACGATCTAGTCATGGAATCTCGTCATATCTCTAGGCGAATACATCACGGTGCAGTTTAAGGAAGTCCACATATCATTGCTGCTCCTCGAGGGACATGGCGACACTGATCAATGTGGGTCTCAGGTCTACCTCGCTACCAAGGTTCACCTGTACCAATTCATCAATCATGGCGGAAATTCCTTCTTTAAAGTTAGGGGGGAATCCTCTATATCCTCTTCTCCAATTATGAAGGGATTTTCAATGGGGGAAGTTGCTTCTGAGTTACCAGACCCCGATAGGAGGCTGGTACCATCTTGAGTGGAAGTTGTCATTGCACTGGGGAACTTCGGCACTGCCGAGACCATAGAAATGAAGGCTTTCGATCCGATCCCATCTGGTCTGCGACCCAAGGGACCACGCTTGATAATATCTATGTAGTGGTGGTACGTCAGTCAGAGTCGTCATATTCCAGCCTAGCGAAAATAGAAAAGTATGATGTTCTAATGTTCCCATGAGTCGGACGCCCCGATACCTAATTTGAGTGGGAGGCTCCGGGATCCCTAAGGACTGATTCGTATTAGAATACGAAGAGATATTCTGATGCTTCCTAGATTTGGAAACAAGGTTCCCTCTTGTCCTAGAAACAACAATACATTTCCCCATATCGAGGGTTGTGGCCTCTGACCAATGGATCAAGAAGATTTAGGTGCCATTCAGGCGTTCCCAAGGGTCAGTTGTGACCACGGTGGGCTCAACTTCGCTTGCCTAGACTTGACTATCCTTTTTATTGTAGTAGTCAGCATCCAGATAATAGGCTTCACAAGAGGCTAAATGATATGCATCACCATGGATTATGCCTACTCAACCATTAGAGGAGTACTTGAAGCATTGGTGATATGATTAGGGGATTGTCGCGTGCATGTGGAGCCATGGCCTACCCATCAATGCATTATATGCGGTGTCCTAGGAAATAACCATAAAATCGGTGTTAAAAACTAGGCCACCAAACTGGGTCTTCAAATGGATATTGTCGACCGGGGTATGCTCTGTCCTGTTGTATCCCTGTATTCTTAAATCGAAGGGAGTCAGGTCATCTTCGGATAACCCTAGCTTCTACCGTGTCCATTTCCGTATAAGGTTGATCCTGGAGCCGGTGTCAACAAGACAACGACAAACCTCCATGTCATTGAATAGTCTGGTGATATATATTGGGAGGATGTGCCCTCTATATTGGGGAGCCTTCATCCTCTCTAGAGAACGAAATGATGTCCTGAAATTCGGCATTCTCAACTGTTTCAGCATCAAAAGCATCTGCAGTTACTACCTCCATATAAAAATAGAGGGGCTTATTAAAGCCTCGATGAGTGCTTTGCGCATATCTGGTGACAGGAGAAGGGATTTAAGGATAGAAAGCCTCGCTGGGATGCCGGTGAGGTTCTTTAGTACATCATACATCCGCACCAGGCATGAACTTCTGCCTGCAATAATCCACTCTATGATAGAAGGCATGGCGGGCCCTGCTGGTCAGACTGGCGGCAGAATGGTACTAGGTATATCCTTCTTCTCACTAGTCAAAGCCTGGAGTGTTATTGTAGATGAGGACTGGATGACTTAGATTAGCCTATAGCCGGGAGAGGCTGGCCGCTGTACGGACGAAGTGGTTCAGCCTGATCTTGTATCACAAACCATGGTGGAGGTGGGCTTATCGACACCGGATGAAGAGGCTACGCATGCTGAGATCTATGTTGGGCCTACTGTCTAGTCTCAGTGGCATGCATGACCTGGATGGAGGTGCCAACTGACGTGCCTTGATGACCCATATGGTCACGGCTCCACTGAAGTTGACGTTGTTTGGGGGCATTGGGGAGGTTCTCTTGGGGCTCCCCCTCGTTGGGAGTCATATAGGGGTTTACCAACTCAATGGTGTTAAAAGAAGCATACCCTTGATTGTCACTTGAAGAATCAACAATCACTTGGAAGATTCTGGAAGGGATCCCCATCTCTGGGGGCATAATGTTGCGGAGAGTGCGGGAATACTATGGCATTGGCAGGGCAGGTTGCTTCTTCTTGCGTCGTTGAAACTTTCTCTTCTGAGAAGAGGCTAGCGAATATGATGATATAGAAGTGGTATAGATGTTTTTCGGAGGTTCTGGATAATTCAAGCATGCATAGACAATTCTATGGGCACAAGAAACCATTTTGCAGTCCATCGAGTCTCTATACTTCTGAGACCCGTAGTTGGAACCCTTCTTCCACTCGCCTTCGCTATCGCTACTGCTATCAGGCCTTACAAAGACACCCTCCACTTGCACCAGGGCTGAGCCCAACCTGACTATTTTGTTTTCAATATGTTCTTAGATCTAGTCCTTAAGCACATATCATTTCCTAAGAGTGTGCCCCCGAATCTTGTGATAAGGGAAGTAATTGGGGAGAACATTGAGATTCACCTCTTCTGGCTTTCTGCACTCAGGAAAGCGTACCATTCCCTACTCTAAGGCACTGCAAAAGAACTAGAGACTTGAGCCTCGTTGAACGAGTAGGTCCAATTTCTTCACTCTGGGAAGGGGGTTCTAGGATCCTGGCCTTAATGAGGGGTCGTAGGAGACTTTCGAGGAGGCAGAACTTGATTATCCTGCCTTGGTGGTGGTGGCGCATTCCAAGGAGGCACTTTCTGATTCTGAGGATATTGCTGAGTAGGATGTTGTGCCTGAGGTGGAGGGCCACTGTGAAGTTGTGGGACCAGTGCTACTGGCAGCAGTTTTAGTTTCCTGGGGGATTCTATTTGGGCCACCTCGGTAGGCTCAGCTCTGGTACCCCTCCTCTCTGGGATTACCGGGGGCAAGAGATGTGCCTGGATGGCCTATTTCAGGGTTTCTTAGAGGAGCTGGGCCTTATCTGAGAAGTCTTGAAACCCTCCGGGATTTTTCTGAGTGATCATGGAGGGAACCATCTCTGTCTTGACATTCCATATGCACATCGTCAGTAATTTCTCATAAGTCAGCAGCATGTCAAGGGATTATGTGAGCCCCTTCCATTAGGAAATAAAGTCTCTGACTCGCTCATCATTCCTCTTTTCACTTGAAGATATTTGTGATGCTTGTTTTCTGGATGGAATACCTGAACTAGTAGAGTAATTTCCTGCGAAGGTCCTCCTAGCTTGTCACAGATCCGACAGGGAACATGATGTACCAGACTAATGTCGGCCCCTCTAGCGTCTGAAAAAAACAATGGATCTTGGTGTCCTCCTACTGTACTGGAGTCACTATCATAGGCGAAAAGCTTGAGTTAAAGTGGGATATGGGATGTGGTGGGTCCCCCGTCCCGTTAAAGAAAGACAAGGTGGGATTCTTGAAACCCGGAGGTGCCGACATGTCATCCACCCATGTTGGGTATGGCTTTCCATTAGGCGAGATTTCCACCTGTTGTGTTTCTAAAGCCTCTAGGTGGGTGATGAGTTCGCCATCAGATCATCTGGGCGGGGTTCCATGTCCTAACGGGGATCCTAATCATGAGCATGTTTTTGGGTTCTTCAATGTTGTAGACAAGCTGAGCGGATCGTTGAGCAGTTGGTAAAGACTCCCTTGGGAGGCCATGGGAGCCCTATCGGGTTCCATGGATTTTCGCGCCATTCAGGAGGGTTTGGCGAGACATACCGCACCCTGTTTTCATGATCTCCGGCTTGCAACCTATCAGTGAGAGCGATATGATCAGGGTGGCCTGGGGGATGCTCACCAAGGGGAAGCTGTTCCTGGCCCTACTGCCTCATCCTAGGCTCATTGTAGTCTGGTCGACACTCTGCAATGCATTCAGCCAATATTTCTTTGACCAAATTTTTCTTCTCATCACGTTGCTGGCACAATGTGTCCTTCTCTAGGTCCTCCATCTTTTACACTGATGCGGATGGGTCGTAGGGCTTGACAGCTCCAGTGTGATTTTTGCCATTACCAGAATTCCTACTAAGTACCAATGCCTCAGTGGGCAGAGGGATACTATGGATTTCCTCTTCTAACGTGTAATCCTCCACAATGGTTCCAGTAGTGGTGGCACATTCTCAGAGAGGGCATTCCCATCATGAAGTTCCAGCTCGTTTCCCCTCCTAATAGATCGGTCATGTTGACTGCAACTCTTCTTGGGGGCATGTCTTCAATGTCACCTATAGAGTCGGGATGATGGTGAATAACACTAAAGATGAGGGCGGCGTACTGCCCATAGCCAAGGACTTGAACATGGGGGTAGCCTCCTTAATAACCTTTCGGAGTACTTGGAAACACAGAATGCATCACTGTTGGAGGGCCATGTGGTGACCAGGTGACTCAGGGCGCTGGACCATGGGGAGCGCAGCTAGATCAACTAGAAGAAATTGTTCACCGATGTCTTCATGGTGCACTTGGCTCCTGGGATATGAAACTTGCTGGTGGAGAAGACATAAGTGAGTCGACCATAGGGTCCGCTGAAAACATTCAAACTTATCTAGGTGAGCGATTCCAGTGCACATAAATTTGGTCCTGCAACCAGCCAAAACTTCTAAGGGAAGTGGTCCGCTACGAGGATGGTCCAAAAGCTCCTCGGCTCAAATTCAGGGTATGGCCCTTGATTTCCCCACTCATCAACTAGGGTTGGTTGAGGATCTTTCAACGTTACTAAAGAAGACCGCTAGGATAGCGGTCTGGACGGCAAAGAATACGGCGAGCGGGCTGACTGGCCACCAAATTTTGAGCTGTCCTCTGAGGACTGTAGTGACCTGGCTGCTATATCACGATAGGATGAACAGACGACCAGAGCTCCTAAAACATCATCATCATATGCCGGGGGTGGGATATGTTTCATCTCATCCCACTTTGACCCGCAAAATATCTCTTCGTGGTCTCTAGCCAAGACAAAGGGTGCTTCTGGAGATGACAGTGTCGACTGCGTGGTCGATCCTTGGGGACATGTCTGGTTCTCACCCTCCTGGATATACCTTTGAAGGGAGACAAGGAACCTATGGTCCTCACATTCTGTGAGTACAAGGCTGATGCGCCTCGCTCCTTCCCCGACCTTTGACTCAGAGTACTGAGGGGAGGGCTCCAGCACTGATTCGTACTCCGCCCCTGAGTCTGAGAAATGTAATGGTCTTATTCCTATCTGGAACTCCCTAGAATTCATCTTGCGGCGGTGACCACATGCTCTCTTACCCCTGGGTGACTCTTTGGGGTAGGGCCCACTTCCTGCACGAGGAGGCCCTTCGGTCATACTGGTGCTGGGGTGGAGAGAACTTCCGCTAGGGTGGGCCATGGTGCGATGTGCACTGGGGAAAATGTCTAAAGGGACACGGGGAGGACCTCTATACTAGAGAGTGACCGGACATGAAATGTCTCTATACCTACGGTCTGTGGAAAGAGGAGTGACCTTGTACCTAGTGTAGTGAGTGCTGAAGAGATCCCCATACGGATTTTTGCTGTCATGGGGAAGACCCTCTATAGGGTAGAAGGTGGAATGGGGTAGACCGCAAAGCCATTTTTGGGAGTAGGGAGGACCCACACCTTCCGTAGTGGTGGTATGGAGTTGTCCTTCACACTGGGTGGCATTTCTGCGGATTGGTCCGCAATGACGATATCCTATGCCGAAGACCGAGAGAGTCGACCCAGCTTGCCTGTGGGCAGTTGGGGCCTCAATCAAAGTCAGGCATATAACTTCCTCTGCTCAATGTATGCATGGATTTGGAGATATGAGTCAGCAGTGTATCGGGCCATAGTAGTCGCTAACATTGACGCCCCACCACGGGGCGTCCTCTTTTATTTACGCCCAACACTGGCGCCAGGTCGGATGAATTGGAGCCAGTGGTGCAGGTGCTTGGTTTACCTACTCCTTGCCACATGGAACCTAGTGGGGCGCTGATGCAACCTGGTGGGAGTCCTCACTGGGAGCACTTGGAACGGGACTCCGATCGGTCCAACTCAGACATCCCCTACCTTGTCGGCGTACGGAGGGGCATTGTCAAGGCGTTTTGAGGACAAGCTCCCAAAATGAATGAATGTTGGGGTGGGGATAAATGGATCCCTTCACGGCCCTCGGGGGTGGATTTGACGGTGAGGCGCAACTGCCTCGAGATCTAGGCGGGTCATACCCCTGGTGGGGATGATCCCCTCCTCCTCGTACCTGTGTACAAAGCCATTAATTACCCATCACTGGATAATTTCAGATGGGGATAGGGGGCAAGAGCTCCCAATAGTTATGGTGGTTGAGGCCGTCATTGAAGAGGTAGAACCACACGGGGTGGCCGTGTCGATATTGCCTCTGCCCCGGTGCCAGTGGGTAGGTGGTGACCGGGATCCAGATGTAGCAACATGGTTCTTGAAAGCAGAGAGATGAAGTCATTAATATAGATAGGAAATGAAATTGACAACCATTTACCGAATTTCATTCCATATTTTGTGGCCGGTATGAGGGATCCATAGGGGCAACGTCGCAGAATGGGATGCTCCACGTCCCGACTGCCCCAAAATCCGGTGAGTTTCACGTCAGGCCCGTTATTTTCTTGGTGGAGCCTGGTGCCGGATGATGGGGTATGATGACATGCTAATCCACCGATGCCCCGAATACTAGTTGTCTATATGATGAGGAGAAGACCTTCACGTCGGGTCAACCATTTCTGTTTCTGACGCTTTCATTGGGGTGCACACATCCGTTTGTGGATGACGCATAGTTATTACCCCGCATTCCCTCTTTCAAGAGGAAGGTAGGACTCACTCCTTATTCCAGGAAGTCTGGTCCATCATCGAAATGGGATGATGGGATGTTAGTTATTCCTTCCATGGATTCCTCCACGGAGCTCGTCATCTAGTCCGGGTCTCCATTATAGGCTTAAGACGTTGTTTGTGAAGCTATTCCCGACACTGTATCTTCATGGACACTAGTTAATTACACTTCTTTTGTAAGTTCATTCCATGAGGTCCAGTGAGGGTAGCAAACATCGCTTTGGAGAGTACTCACATTGGGCATCGCTGGCATGTTTGGACTCTCAGCGATTGGTGTGTCTGTCTTTTGTGCCTTATTATAGGGCTTCTCGAGGGCAAGGAAGCCTGAGGCATCCCATAACGAACGTGGGGAATCACATTCCATGGGAATGAATATATGGTTTTCCTCTTCTTAATATGTTTAAAAAAGGGTATGTCGTAAGATTAATGTCCAACGGAGATGTATCAGACTGATTGGAACACTAACTAGAGTGGATTATATGGAGTAACCCCAAGGAGGGAACACAGATACTGGGGCCAACACGTCAGTGGCTTCCCAAATGCTGTCAGTGGGAATGGGGAATGGGGTGGCATGATTCTACCAGGAAGTGGTGGCCCGAATAAGAATCATGATGGATGATGGAAGGTATAATGGAGTGGAGGGGGATGAGATGGAACTATCATGATGGTGACAGTGGTTTTGGGATTGAGCCACTACTGGAAAAATGATCTTTCCCAACACTTCTATACCAACTGTTTGTAAAAACCGTTGGTATAGCTACCATTTCCCAAAGGTTCACCAAAACCGTTGGGAAATCCATATATTTCCCCACCTTTCCCAATGGTTTGGTAAAAATTTGGGAAAGAGTGACCCTTTGCCAACAGTTCACCAAAACCGTTGGGAAAGGGTGTCTTTGGAGCCACTTTCCCAGCGGTTTTGGTGAACCGTTGGGAAAGTGTGACCCTTTCCCAATGGTTCACCAAAACCGGTGGGAAAGGGTGTCTTTGGAGCCTCTTTCCCAACGGTTTTGGTGAACCGTTGGGAAAGAGTGGCCTTTCCCAACGGTTTTGGTGAACCGTTGGGAAAAACCACCAAAAAATCGACATTCGGCCAAAACAATACAACCCACCCCTAACCTATCCCAATGGTTTTGAAAACCGTTGGGATAGGTTCTTTGATTTTTTTCCAGATCTACTAACTGAGAACATTATATAAATGAAAATTTTAAATAATTATGATAATACATATATATATTTATGAAATTATGTTTACAAAAGTGATGTCAGCTTAGTGGTTAAGTCGTTCGATTATAAATGAGGGGTCCTGGGATCAAATCCCAGCGGATGTTTTATTTTTGGAATTTATATACCAACGGTTCCATTACCATTGGTATAGATTTAATATTACCTATACCAACGGATTACTTGGCTACGGTTCTCCAAACCATTGGTATAGGCTATACCAATGGTTTGGAGGCCTATACCAACGGTTCCAAACCGTTGGTAAAGGTTAGTTTTCCAGTAGTGAGCCTCGAAGAGTCTTCCTACACATCCCTATGGTAGGGAATCAAAGTCCGCGTAATTCGATGAAACAATGGGACACCTGAGGAGGAGACCCATGAGAATGGATGCATGAATGGGATCCAGAAGAAGTGGATCATCTAGGTTGGGGCATGAGCTTCCCGATACACATATGCTTGAGGGAGAGATCAGGATGAGACATGAGTGATGGGATTGAGCCTCGTGGAGGCTTCCAACGTACCTTACCATGGCAATGATCAAAGACCACGTAGTTCATATGGTGAATATAGTTTAATGTCATGCAGTATGGGGGAGAACTGACGTGAAGGGGGTTGGAATGACTGGGTGATGAGCTTGAACCCCGTGGAGGCTTCTTACGTATCATGCCCTGACATGGATCAATTTCCTCGTAGTTCGAAAATGAGTTGGGGCTTACAATCTGAGGTGGCCCTTGGTGTTGATGGTGGGATTGAAACTCATGGAGGATTCATTACTACCATGCCTTGACATGGATCAAAGTCCCCATAGTTTGGGTTGGGTTGGGGCTTACACTCTAAGGTGGCCCAAGGTGTTGATGATGGGGTTGAACCTCGTGGATGCTTCCTACGTAAAATTCCTTTACGTGGATCAAAGTCTCTGTTGTTCGGGTGGGGTTGAGGCTTACACTCTGACACATCCCAAGGTGTTGGGCTTGAACCTCATGTAGGCTTCCTATGTACCATGTCTTGACAAGGATCAAAGTCCACGTAGTTCGGGAATGAGTTGGGGCTTACACTCTGAGGTGGCCCAAGGTGTAGGGCTTGAACCACATGGAGGCTTCCTACGTACCATGCCCTGAAATGGATCAAAGTCCCCATAGTTAGGGAATGAGTTGGGGATTACACTCTGAGGTAGCCCAAGGTTTTGATGGTGGGCTTGAACCTCATGGAGGCTTCCTACATACCATGACATTACATGGATCAAAGTTCATGTATTTTAGGTGGGGTTGGGTCTTACACTCTGAGGTGGCCCAACGTGTTTGTCATGGTCGGTTCTCACTCTAATCCCTCAGGAGTCATACTCGGAGTGAGAAACAAGATATAGTCAGGACTTCATGATCACGTCGTGAAAGGTGTGTCTGTGGGAAGTGAAGAGAGGCTTACGCGTGGTTAGCAGCACATGAAGTCGGGACTTACTCCAGGATGGAGGCCTGATGTGACAAAGCATAGCGGGAGAGGTATTTAAGAACGATGAATGGAGAATCTCAATTCCCTATAACACCCTTTTCTGGACCTAGGACCGAAGATGAAAGGAGGAGTATGGATGTTTCCTCCATCATTAAAATCTATGGGGCTTACACCCAGGTGGTTGTCCTTTCCCTGCGGACAAACGCCACTCCGATAAAGAGGATATCATCCCCTATGAGGTGTGATACCATCCCCGTGGAGACGTGTTGGCGTGGAGAATATCCCAAGCGGGGGAACCCTGTGTGTGAGGCATGGGTCAAGGTCACTGTTTAACATCATGTGCGAAGGACGATGGTGACTGGCAGTTTAACATCCTACAGCTCGGATGAGGTGGGTTTATCCCACACCCTTAGGACTTACATAACTGGTACCCTATGCTCCTTGTGGAAGGTAAGGCCTTGGAAACGCCATACTGAAGGGGTATTATAGAGCGAACAATCGAGGGGTCCACGTTAGTGTGGCTATGAGAAGAAGAAATAGCCGTTATCGTGCCTATGCGAAGAAGTATGAGGCAAAGCAACGCAACGGGCAGTATCATCCATGGGACATTGAAGATACTTCGTACGAGCCTAGAATGTCATATGGGAAAATAGTGCATGATGTGGATG
Source organism: Viscum album (assembly GCA_963277665.1). NCBI lineage: Eukaryota > Viridiplantae > Streptophyta > Magnoliopsida > Santalales > Viscaceae > Viscum > Viscum album. Next base: position 1,883,925,186 of record OY728161.1, read on the forward strand.
CATGGGGCATGATAGATGCCCATGAATGGAATCCATATGAAGAGAATCAAGAACTCGCACAAAGGTATGCCTGGGGAAAACTGAGGTGAAGGTTCCTAGGGAATTGTGTGCAACCTTTGAGGCTTTCACGCGAAATAAGTATCCCTGCGCGAATAGCACCAATCTAGCACCAAATCAGGTATTATTGCATGTAAATGGAGCAGAGGCTTTGTGCGCAACTATAAAGTATTGCACGCAAGGTGTATGAATTGTTCTCAATCAGGAGAGGCTGCACGCAATGACTGGGGTGCATGCAATTGAAGGGGATTGCGTGCAATGGGTCGGCCTACGTGTAAGTGGAAAGGATTGCGTGCAGGGGGAAGACCCCGAAAGGATTGAAATTCAGTCTAAACCAAGGGGATCTCACACAATGGCGGACCCCAAGGTGACTTGGTGTGAAAATAATTGTACCTGAATGCCATCATTTCATGCACGGAAGGAAAATTTCGTGCATGAGATCCGGTTTAAATTCCGTCTCCCTGAAGTCGATGGGCGTCGCCTTATATATATAGGCGTTTGGGGGCATGGAAAACATGTCGGTGCAGAATAATTGCACACCGTAGGCCACTGCACAAAATGTGAACTGAGTGGGGTGGGGCGTGAAATATTTCACGCCCACACCATAGAACTCTCGTGAATCCCAGAACATTCGGCGCAGGGCTGAAATTTTTCATGCACATAAGAATTTTTTTCACGCAACTCTTCCGGGCCCCCCGAACTGGGTCCTCAGATCTGAATATCATTTCTCTTTGTTGTTTTAAAACCTTCTTCTGCACCTAATAATTTTTCGCCATCAACAATCATGTAACCAAGTTTTTCATAAAATAAAACCTTTGGATCACCCAAATCTCTCATTTTCATCTCAAAAACACATATCTAGCCACTAGGTTCCACATTCAAGAATAATAGGGTTTTAAATACTTGAATAGGAAAATTTAAGGGGGATTTTTAGTAAATACATAAATGAACATCCTGTTGGAGAAAATTTCTATCTCTTCATTTGATTTTGTGGTCCATAGCAGTTGCACATAGATTGAGCACGGCGAGAGCTTTGCGATAGAAGCCATCATCCCTCCCCACCCACCTCTCTCTGTCTCCATCTCTTTATTCTCTATCTTGGTCGAGGGGGATAGGAGGATCCACAAGAGAGGTGTTCATGTGATTGAGGAATAAAGGAGAGAAAATAAAAAAAAAAAAATAATATAAAAATAAATGAAAAGGAGGCTTGGCACGGCCCCTTCTCCCAACTCGAGTTTACAGATGGGATGAAATAAATACCTCATTACAGACTCAATGATAGAGACCAAATATCAATCTGATGCTCCATTAAAAATTTATTCCCAAAAAAATCTATAAGAATTTTTTTACATTTAATTTAATAAATATTATATATTAATTATTCTTCTATATGTTGAATAGCTCATATTTCCACCAAACTTCATTCCTAGGGTAAACAGCCAATTTCGGGACCAACAATGTGCTCCGAAAAATCATCTGAGATCATATTCTTTGTGAAAAATACTATCTTACCCCTTTAAAAACATCCAATAAAAAAATTTCATATATATTCACAAAATGTTTTCTAAAAAAACACAAGTCCTTACAGATATAATTTAATATGAAAGGATGTTAGAAATTTTTTAATTTTTTTCACTAGTAATAGGAGAAACATCCACCCCTTCATGAAACACCCATTACATCAAATTCCATTATAAACCAATTGATTTATTCTGATCCTATTATAATCTCCAACATTCATAGTACTTTTGTCTCATTTAGGAATACTTTTCCCTTTATATCCAACAATACATTCTATAAGAATTCAGAGGTACCAAAGTGAGTACTACATACTTTATAACATTTCAACATAATCTTTTCCTTCCAACCCTACTGTAATTATTGTATTACTAATAAATAAAAATAATTATTACATTGATGTTTTATATTGTTTAATTAAAAACATTTTAAAATTCATTTCCATCAATGAATAAAAACAAAAGAATTTTAATTGTTCTTTTTTTAGACAATCGCCTCCACAGTGTTACATTTTTAATTTTTCATTCTAATATGGTTTCACTGTCCATACAAATTAAAATATAATTCAAAAAAGGAATAATTCTAAATAACATCTATTTTTTCATATAAGGATATTTTATACTACCTTGACCATACCCACCCTTTGAGATATTTCATGTTCAATTTTTATTTTCCATGGCTACATATTTGAATAATGATATGAAACTCTATGATATATGAATTTGATTACAGAAATCATAATTAAATCATATGATAAAAAGAAAATAACTGTTTTTATATGGTTTTATACATTTATGTTATATATTAATCTTATTACTAAGATATCATATTAGATCAATAAAATTTCAAAAAATAGTTGACACTGAGTAAATTTTCATTCCAAAAAAAGAAAAAATATATATAATAAATAAATATCAGGTACAAATAAATGGTAACTATTTAAAAAAAATGTTTTAATAATAAGGATACTCATAATTTATATAATAGGCATAACATTATTGTTCTGTAAGATAGTATGGTGAAGATAATGAACTTGTAACATGGTAAGTATTTTGATCTAAAACTCCTCTCTTTGGGACTTGTTTTGAATCATGAACTATATATAATATAATTAGTGTCTATAATGAACATTATAAGCCATGACCCAACCCAATGTGGTCCAAACTATGACTAACCCAATCCCGACTCCAATAGGCTAGGGTATGGACTTTAACTCTGAGTTGGCATATCCCGTAAATTGGAGGCATTTTTATAATGTACCTGCACAAAAACACACATATCAAAGCCAAAAAATATTGAAATATAAAACAACTGAAATAATCTATTCATACATTTATGATCCCACAATAGAGTATGAAAATAATGAACTATGAACTGTAAAGGGTCAAAAAAATAAGACAAAAAAACTATAAAGATTATAACCCATTCCATGGGTGAGGACTAAGTCAAAATTATTCTCTTGATAAACACCTCATTCAATCAAGCTCTAGTTATGCTCCACCCACTCTCTGTCCACTCAGGACAATGTCAAAAAGGGTCATCTTGTTTACAATACATGACATTTGTGGGAAAATATCATGCAAGGGTGACTATAACAATACAGAAAAGGACACCCGGAAATCAATAAACACAATGAAAGTGGTGTATTCCTCTCAATACAAGATATAAAAATCAATGTATAATAGAAAAAAGAAACTTATATATACTCAGAAAAAACACCACACCACCAGGTGGTTATAACCAACTGTTAGCTCCATTATTCCATTCGATGCAGTGGTTGTTCTAGGAGAAGCCTCTCCATTAGCCATTATACCATCAAATACAGTCGATGAAGAATTTTGGGTCATTGGCCCGGCCCAATGATGCCACTTGAGTAATTGGACCATGATACATAGAAAGAGTTCATTCCTAGAACTGATGGGGGACAACAAAAACCTAGTCTAGATGAACCCACTACATAGGGGATAATTTCCCAATGATTCTACAAACCCAATTGATACGACCTACTTGGTGGAGGATTAATTCCCTGCTCAGGGAGGACATGTTGATTCTGTAAACTCCAACTTGGGATGATATAGGATCACACTCTTGTCTCATGGTGGGACACCACAACTCTATCTAAGACTTGGAATCTATATGGGACAACAAACAATTGATATAGATGTAATTTCACAGCATACCCTTGAGGAAAATGTCTAAGGGAATGCACTCAAACTATACTGGATCAAACGTAAAAAATGATGATCCTCTGGCACTCTTGGAGGGAGTACACTGTGTGTCCCAAGGGGTACATGATGTGTCCATCTATCACTTGTCCTTCCCATGTAGAAGAGCCTCACATGATGTGTTGTCAACATGTACATGGTTTTTAGAATAATGTACATGGTAGGTAGAGACACATGTTATCCTACCCAAGTTTCCTTTCCATGTCAGTGCACCGAAGCTTTGTTCATGTAATAGATAGTGAATGCCAAGTCATGTCTGGGTTGGAGTACACAATGTTTCCATGCACATGTACTCCATCTTAGGTATGTGTACTTATGAAGCACAGTCCTTGTCAACCATGGAGGGTCACACACCATATTACATGGGTCATATGTCGTAAGGCCCTTAACTCTAGCCAAACCCAATGAATATATCCATGAGGCCCCAAAAACTGTGTAATGATGGATTAAAAACCGTGTTACTATGAATTCTCTAAATTCCTTGAATCTTATCTGTCACACCTCGAACCATCTTCCCTACTTATATCAATAATCCAACAAACCATGAAACTCAAAAAAAATTGACATCTTTCCATTCTATCACTGAATCAACATATTTCATCACTAGATGTGCTTGAAAAATGGATTTAACATACATTCATCATTCCATGATGAATAAAATTGATGAATATGAATTTGGGAATCATCCATCATTCGATTCACTATATTAACCATTATCACAACTCTATCCCATCATGGCGGTCCTAGATCTATGATATCATATTCTTTCCCCAAGAAACGGGTCTACCCCGATCGATTGATCGGGAATAAAAAAATCCTAGTCCAATGAAGATAACCCATGAATAAACCTAAAATTATGGTAAAAGGAACCATCAACTAATATAAACGAACCTTGATCAATGTTTGTGTAGATTTGGGTTCATTTCCAATATAACAGTAAACAAATCCATCAATAAATAAAACCCAAACAACTTTTCCTCATAAAATCCCAACAAAATAAATTCCATCCCAAATTACACTTAATTCTTGAATCAATCCATTAATTCATTTTTCCATGTTTTTCATAGACAATTTAAGCATGTTAAATAAAATTAAAATCAAATTTCCAACCTTAATTAGGATTGTTCACTGATGAATAATGAAGATGTGTTGCATTCTTTGGTCAGATCCTTCAAAATCGATGTGTGTCAATCATCAATCAACAATCTGGAATCATTAATTTGAAAGGATTCTTATACTTAACTCCAACAACCCTAAAAAAGATTCATGGTTATGTGGAGAACCCATGAATTCTAACATAAGGATTTATTTAAAGAAAAACAAGTTGTTGTGTCAAAAAAAATTAAAATAAATTTTTATTAATTTTTTTTGATTTACACCCATGAAAATTTTTCCCCAAATAAACCATGTTGACCAATTATAAGTAGTGAATAGGGAAAAAATTCTCTTATTTTCTCAATAGTTCCCTCATATTTCTCGTCTAGTATCATATTTAAGAGTTATTCCACTTTTTTAGGAATAATCTTCCCACATTCTAGTTAATATTTATACTATATTTAAATCATTTATTTCAGGCATACCTAGCCTCGGAATCACACATCTTCTCATCTCAGGGTGTCCAAAATATTTTATATAACATTTAAAAATAATCCCCCCAAAAACCCCAGATGTTACATTCTCTCCACCTTGGGTATTTACGTCAATAAAATTCCAAAATAAGGGCTATATAAAGAGATGTGGGTACTAGAAATGAATATAAGCCTCCTATTACCAAAGTGAACCCCTGGAGATTCTCGTGTAGTCACTGGACACGAACCAAAAGAATAGATCACCCATGAAGGATACTCTCATGAAAATACTTGATCATCACTGGGTACTCTATAAAATCTAATCTATTTTTGAATTCTAGCTCACCCTAGTTGATCACTTCTGATGGTTCATGTATGTTCCTCCCCAATCACAACATGTGGAAGACATTTTTTACCCTCACTAACTGCGTAGGTAGAGCTAAGTGGTATTCCCCCACTCCAACTCTACGTAGTCTCATGAAAGGTCTAATGAACCTCAAATATGGATCATTTCCTTTGTCAAATCTCCATAATACACATCAAGGTGGAACCCAAAATAACACGTGGTCTCCCTCCTTAAACTCCAATGACATATGTCACTTATTAGAAAATGACTTCTGAAGAATCTATGTAGTATTAATCCTCTCATATATGATATGAACCTTCTCTGAAGTGGATCGTACAAACTTCAGGCCCATGAGGGTCGACTCCCCAGGGTCCATCCCACAAAGTTTTTACCTACATGGTGTCCCGTACAATGCCCCAAACGGTGTCATACCAATGGTGGAATGGTACATGTTGTTGTATTCAAACTCCAAAAGATGTAGGTGATCCTGCCAAATATGGAAATATTCTAACAAGAAAGATCTTAGTGTATCCTCTGAAACATGAATGTTCTTCTCAGACTATCCATTAGTTTGTGTGTGAAACATTGTTCTCAAGCGCAACTGAATCCCAAACACAGATTTTAATCCCATCATAAACCAGGATAAAATTTGAGAATCATTATCAGAAATAGTCATTTATGGAACTCCATGGATTTCAACTATCTATTGAACATATAGGTTCCTCATTCTCTTTACATAACTCTCCTACCATATTGATAAGATGTGGGATGACTTAGTGAGTCTATCAAAAATCACCCAGATGGTATCGTGTACCTTGGATGTAGGTGGTATGCCTATCAGGAAGCCCATTGATATGTAATTCTACATCCATTCTGTCACCTCATGGGGGTTGATTAATACTTTTTGAAACATGGTGCTCAACATTCATTTTCTGGAAAAGAATCAAGAAATGAAATCAACAACTCCTTTCTCCCACAGGCCATCAAAACTAACATCTGAGTACCTAAAAATTATTTCCACAATTGGCTGTACTAACAAAGGTGATATATAAAACTATATTAAAATTTCATCCAAAAACATGATTTGTTCCAAAATGCCTCCTATTATAATAAATATGTGCTTCCCACCTTTACAAAATCCATCAAGATCCTACCCTATGGATTTTGGAGAATATAGGGTCTCACAGTTGGTATACCCAAACATTTCATCTATGACTCACTGTAAGAGTGGTGGGGTAAAAACCACCAACTTAATGTACACTAATCCTTCTCCATCCATAATGGATAACTACAATGATTCCAACTACTCTGACGCCTCGTCAATACTTACAATCTAAATATCCTTCTAAGAGAATCTATCACCAGTTCCCCTTTTTAGAATTATATGAAATATAATATCATAGTCCTGGTGGAACACTAAACATCACCTATATCTCAATTTAATATCAATATGAGAGAAGATTCACTTGAGACTCTTGTGCTTAGAGTACATGATGAATCGCTCACCCATTTGGTTGTGTCTCCACATCATCAATGTAAAAACTACCATTTCTAACTCAAATTTGTTGGTCATGTAGTTATAATAATGTGGTATCAACTGGAATTAACCATAGTAAATAGCATCCTAAATTAGAACACAACTAATTGTGGTCCCTAATGCATTGTGGAACACTACGTACTCAACACCTTCCTCTGGTAACCTCAACAATGGAGTTCTCATCAGCCTCTGCCTTAGCTCTTGAAAAAACTCTTGGCACATTACCATCCTCATGAATGGTTTCCCTTTCTTGGTCTATGCTATCAAGGGTTACTTTATATTAGATAATTTGGGTACAAACCTTACATAGTACCTATCTATTCCAAGAAAACATTGTACCTCAATAACATTCTTTGCTGGCACCTATGAAAGCACTGCCTCAACCTTCACTGTATATACAAGAAAACCAACCTTTTAGATTTTGTATCCCAAAAAATGGACCTCCCAAATCCAAAACATACAATTTGAGATATTCAAAATAAATGGTGCTCTCATATTGTGTAAATACCATCCTCAGGTTTCTCACATGATCCTCCTCAGACACCGACTATACTAGGATTCCATAAATGAAGACAACCAGGAATCATTCAATGAATGGTTGAGTGACCTAGTTCATGAGTGTAGAGACTCAAAGCTTAACGTACATGGACATTACATTACTTTTGAGGAATACTTAGTATATAATAAAAACACACACACAAGGACCGTAATAGTTTAGTGTCTTTGGAAACTTAGAATATAATCTTCTAATCATGGTGAAAGGTCATCAACATCTCCCATAAAGATCATCCTTTTTTTACCTAAAACCTTTCTTTATATCCTGGGGAAAAGAAAATATAAAAGGGTTAGCTCAAATTCTCAGTAAGGGTAAACAAAAGAAATATCAATCACATCATATTCATAAGAACATAACATTTTGGAAATCTTAACCTGCAAAAGAGATCATAATATCATAACATGGGATAAATAATAGAAGTGAAATTTAATCCCAATAATCATAACGTAAAACATAAAACTTTGTAGAATACACACATAATCATAGAGAATCATTTCTTATTAGTCAAGAATCATTTCCAAGACTATCTTAGTGGACAAAGTCCATTTCTGAACCGAGTTCACTCCTCGTTTCAGTCCTGTTTCACTGAACCGGTTTAACCTGCCGTTTCAGACATGTCTATCTCATGAGATATAAAATCTTTACCCAATTCATTGGAGGGAGATATAGGTCCCACCCATCTCATAATGGTACCATTCTTATGTGTGCCACAAAATCATAAACCATACATCATAGCATAACCCATGTAATAAAAATGGAAATCTTAAATATCGTGACATCATAAAACAATTCATATAAGATAAAGGAATTCATAAAAATAATTCCATCACAAAATAATCAAATCAATATAATAATATGGATAGAATCGGAATCCTTTATTATCTTATATGGAAAATAATTTTGATAAAACATTTGAATTCCAATCTTGAGGAAAATATACTTTCTACTTCAAAAACATTTTCCCTTTCTTAACATGTCATACAATTTTAAACTAAAAGAATTTGATTAAAAATAAACATGAAAACTTGTAAAGAAAGCTTCTTGTAAATAATGTTTTAAAAATCCATTCATGACGTATTAGTTAAAAAAACATATTTCTCGTACTTTTTTCGGAAAAGTCAAAAAGTAGCTCGTACGAAAAACCACAAAATATTCCTTTCATATCATTTATTAAAAACTAACCAAAGGGTAAAATTGGATTTAAACAATTTTAGGTGGATGGAAATAATATTACATATTGAGGAAACTTGGATGTGGATGATAAAATAAACCCCAGTAAATACCAAAGTATAAACAATCTCGGATAAAAATGAGATTGTGATATTTTCCGTTACCTTAGGTCTGATTTGCTTCATAAGTGTCTGAACCTCAGGTATAATGATTTATATAATGTCATTGACTTATTTCAGAATCATACTCATTGTTATGATATCATATATGGTTCACTTATGACTTTATTTCACCCATACTTTTGTAAATTCCATGATAAAGAGCATTTTGGGTAAAATCGTTTTATTTTTTGACCGTGTTTTGACATGTAATTATTCATATGATTACATAGATCATGATTAATTAATTCCAGAATATAAAAAATGATTTATATATAATATATATTCAGAATATATATATATATATAATAGATCAGTAAATGGAAAGAAATACACCGTTCATGGAGACGGTAGACCGTACGTACGCATGAACACTGTTTTCGTTTCCTTATTGAGTTGAATGGAATTAAGTAGATGACATACATATATATACACATAAATCCAGTTTCAATTTTATGTAATATATTTCATGATTACTTATTATATATACTTCATAATCATTCATGAATGGTTAACGTGGAGAAAGAATCTCATCGCGCCTTGGAGACGGTAGTCCGTACGTACGCACGAGCGATGATATCGTTCTCATGATCGTGGAATTGTATTGGAGTGTATGTATAATTATTTCAGAATCAATATCACATTAAAATAATCATACATAGTAATTATTTACATCATTATACCCATCCAAGTAAGGTGGTGGTGGAAAATAGATTACACCACGGCGTGGAGACGGTATTTCGTACATACGTACGTGCGGTGATTTCATTTTATGTAGGATGGATAGATGGTGAAATAGGGTTGTTTTATACTTATAATAACATATCAGTATATGAGTGATACTGGTGTTATTTCTTCATAATAAAACAACCTAAGTAGAAGAAGTTTAAGAAGAAATAAAGTTGAAAGAATCGGTAACAGACATTAACTCTTCTTTGAAGCGCCTCTTTGAGTCCTCCTCTTAGGGTACTAAAATTGGTCATTGAAGAAGCACATTACCACTAGGATGTTTCTATGGAAGTGGAGAAGAGAATTTGGCATGGTTTGGCCGAGATTTAAGGCTCAAAGTGGTGTGAGGAAGAGAGGGAGGAGGTGCCCTTTTATAAGGGAGGAGAGGGGCACCTTTGGAAAACCAAAAATATTATTTTATTATAAAGACAAATTCGGTTTTAAATAGCTCCAAATTGATTTATTTTGATTCTGAGGTGGGGATGGGTCAAAATCCTCTCATACAATATAATTTAGACATGTTTAGGTTCCTATTTTGACCTTATCATTTATATTTAACTTTAAGTTAGATAATTTTACTTTCACCGTGTGTTTTTGTGTTCTTACATTATAAGGTTAATAAACATTCTATAACAAGACAAAAGAACCCCAAGTTGTTTATTATTAATATATATAACCATATCTAAGTCATTTGGTCGAACCGTAGATTTTTAGGAATAAAATAACAATTAATAATATAATATTTGTTTTAAAAACTATTTTAAGTCAATTTTGACACTATTTAGTAATTGATTTTTGTTAAAATACTAACAGAATGATTAGTTATAAAAAGTTAAATAAATCAATACTAACATGTCATATTAACCTATAAAATTAGTGGAATTCATAAAAAGTCTAAAATTACATTTATTTGGGTATTTATAACATCAATTATGTCAATATTTCATTAATAAGATAATTAATGCATCATCATTGTGTTATAAATAAATTAACTTATTTAAAGTTTAAAAATTACAAATAAAATATAATTATGTAGGAAATAGTATTATCTTTATAATGAATGTTTATTGTCGAATTTATCTTATGTATAACCCTATATTAAAAATGATATTCTTATTAAACATTGATTTTAACTATTTTAACCATTCTTTAAATAAATTATTAATAAATGTCCTAATCTAATCCAAGTGGGCTTAAATGGTCATATTTTATTCCTAAGGTTGTTTTTGGTCGAATTACACTTATCAAATATAATTAGGACATGTGTTAGGGTAATAACAATATCATTTTTACCCTTAATTCCCTATTTACTTTTAACCGTGGTAAAAAAAAGTAAAAAGTTACTATTCACCAAAAATTGTTTTCATCTCATTGAACCAGATTTTACATTCTGATATCAACCGTGTCTCTCGGATTTTTGAACTTCCACTCACAAAAGCGGTAACTTTATGTTTTATGAAAAATTCCTTTTTTTAACTACCACTTAGTGGTTTCACTATTCATCAAAAAATGAAAGTTTCAAGAAACAATTAGGCCTAAGCTATATTTGATATTATGAAGTCAAAAATGATTTCTATTTTACCAAATTAAAAACATATTAGTTTCATTAATTAATTTAAAAATTAATTCCCGTCGTCAAAATAAATAGCGTGTTCTTAATAGATAATAACTATCAAAAGATTGACACTTGTTTATGTCTGGTTTAAATGTGAAATTACATCCAATGACCAACATTGTATTAAATTATAAAAATATATTCTAAATATACTTTAAAACCACTCAAATTAATAATTTATCACTATTAATTATTCCAATTAAAAAAGTTCTATTTAATTAAAATTTAGTGATTTTCACTATTCATCAGAAAATGATAGTTATCCGAAAAGTACCAAAATTTCACCCTAAGCTAATTTCGATATTCCGAATCAAAAAATGAAGTCCACTTTGAAAGATAAAATTTATAAAATTTCAAAAAGTGGGTATTACTATTCATAACGGCTAGTTTTTATAACATATCGTTGTTTAGCGAAACTCGGTATTATGTACAACACACGCTATCGTGGAAGGTCGCGATTACATGTAGTGCAAGACAAGTCAGGGATATGTGTTGTGCAAGCTCATTTTGGTGTAGCATTCAACACAAGACATTAATGAAATTAAAAAGAATATTTTTCATAAAATCTCGGGGTGTTACATTCTACCCTCCTTAAAATGAATTTCGCCCTCGAAATTAATCGGGTTATAAATGGTTTACTACTCGAAAGTTTCTTTAATAGAAACCCACATCATAAAAAGGAATACCAAAAACAATATTTAAAAACAAAAGTTTGAAACGTAACGGTTACCCTAATAAACTAATCACTGGGTTTCCACATAGGAGAAAATATGGATATGGAAGAGAAATATAACCATCATGTCCTGATGGAGAGTGGTAGAGAACCTGGCTATGGAAAATCCAACAATCACAAATGACATAAATTTATGATGATCTAAGGTACCATCTGATTCATCAGATATAAGAGCACTAGGACAACATTTTTGGTTTTCAAGATCATTTCCCAAAAGTTGAAGAATTTGTAATAGAATAAATACTTACTTTATTTTGGTACAATATCACTTTTGTTCATGCCTTGAACAATTTCCACTTCATCACTTAAATAAATGAAGTTGAATTTGTTATTCATGAAGTGTTAGCAGATCATGTGATAGAATGACGGGTCATTCCATCTGTCTCAAACAAAAGGTTAACAAAAGTTATTAAATATACATAAGTCAATCTATAGTGAGATTAATCATATATGGTTCCTAAAATGGACTTATACTTATTATATCATACTGCTTAATATAATAAAACTAGTTTTTACTAAATAGGGACTTCCTGTAGGCCAATCGCACTTTAGTTGTGGGTTCGATTCCCACAGCCTTGTCCGACGCGATGGGCTGTCGCCCGTCTTGCAGGTTGTCCTTTTTCTAAAGCTATATTACCATAACATCCCATCAATAATATCGAAAAACGTTCTATCCTAACTTATGTCCGACATAATACATTCCAATCTTCAGGCTTATCTAGAATACTTCGGTCCATGATCATAGTATAAAGAAAATGATTACTTGAAATGTCCCATAACAATCACGTGAATGTCATCATTTATCCCCTATATATCATAAGATATATCTTGTTGGTCAAATTACAAACATGTGAATAACTTAATCATGTATTCTCTTGAATAATGAATACCCATTGAACCTTATTGAAAACATGAATATAGTTAAAAGTTAACACTTTCCACAAACCAAAATCCTTAAAATTCTTTATACTCTAACCATGATATCACTTAGTCCTTATATCAATCATGAGCTCATGAATACAATCAATCATCTCATTATCTTCTTATCCCTTCATTATGTGCACATCATCTTCTTACAAAAAATATCTCAATTACATTCCAGGGTTATCAGTACCATAAAATTATTGAAAACCACAATAGACCAATACATAAATATTCCAATATTCCATGATACTATATACAACATTATTATGTAATCCCATTACATAAACACTTAATCATTCAACCACATCATTTTCATATTCAACATCACCAATAGTGATCCCATGTGACTTCCCTTTGTCCTTTTCCTTAAGTGGTTGCTCATGTCGATCATCACTAACCCATGGATTAGGGCATCTGTTAGCATAATACCCCATTTCCTTGCACTTGAAGCATTGAAGTGTTGGTGGTGCGTTCTCTGCAGTCTTTTCTTTATTCACATCATTAGAAACCCTTTTTCTATTACCTTGACACTCAGCATCTCGATGACCTTATTTTCCACACATAAAACATTTTCTAGTCCCTTTAAGACAATCTCCACCATACTTCTTTCCACACTTTGAGCATAAGGAAACATTCATCTTCTATTCACCATTATTCTGAGATTTCTCCTTGAACTCCATCTTTCATTTCTTGTCAAAACTATGAGATGGATAAGTAACACCAACTTCCATTTCTACCTTGATATCACAACGCACAATTTCTTCATAGCTACTGAAGTCTCTTATAGCTAATTCCCTTCGAAGATTTGGTTTTAAGCCACTAAAGAATCGATCAACTTTACTTTCAGGTTGGATGATAAATCCAGATGCATACCTTGAAAGCCTTGTAAAATTCTCTTCGTATATACCAACAGATTCATCATCCTTTTTCTTTAGTTCAAGAAACTACTTCTCCATCATTGTTTGAAGAATACGAGGGAATTACTTATTGAAATATATGATGTTGAACTCGTCCCATTCCATGGACTCAATTTCATCTCTTGGCCTCATATTCTTGATAAGATTCCAACATTGATCAGCATCACCTTCCAAACAATATACCATTAATATGACTTTATCATGTTCATAAAATTGAAGAACTGAAAATAAATTTTCAGTAGTACTGATCCATTGTTCAGCAACAAGTGGATCAGAAGACCCACTGAAAGAAGGTGGATGTTGCCTCATGAAGGACTCAATATAATATTATTCCCTTCTCTGCTCATTTGGAAGTCCAGAATGATTCATAGCTTTTGTAAGTATAGCAATAAGATTTTTCACTCCATCTCCCATAACATTTGTTTTTTCAGGAGGGCAATCATTGCTTTGTCCATTACATTGATCAACATGGTTTCTTCGGGTTCCAGCCATCATCTAAACCCCAAAAAGAATAGTGTGAGAGGCAAAAATCATGCTAGGAAAAACAACATAATAAAGCGGGAGTACCTTCAATATATAACATCTTTTGTTACCGTAATTCTAATACTATAACCTATACTTATACTTAACCATAGGGACATCCCAAGACATACCTTAGAAATATCTCTAGGGATCTCACTAAATTTCTCGTATCCTAGTTTCCAAATGTTGACTAAACCATTCCTCTGATACCAACTGTAGAGACCCGAAGCTTAAAATACATGGACATTACATTACTTTTTCGGAATACTTAGTACATAACAAAAACACACACACAAGGACCGTAATAGTTTAGTGTCTTTGGAAACTCGGAATATAATCTTCTAATCATGGTGAAAGATCTTCAACATATCCCATAAAGATCTTAATTTTTTACCTAAAACCTTTTTTTATATCTTGGGGAAAAGAAATCATAAAATTTTGAGCTAAAATACTCAGTAAGGGTAAACAAAAGAAATATCAATCACATCATATTCATAAGAACATAACATTTTGGAAATCTTAACCTGCAAAAGAGATCATAATATCATAAAATAGGATAAATCATAGTAGTGAAATGTAATCCCAATAATCATAACTTAAAACATGATACTTTGTGTCATACACACATAATCATAGAGAATCATTTCTTATTAGTCAAGACTCATTTCCAAGACTATCTTAGTGGACAAAGTCCATTTCTGAACCGAGTTCACGCTTCGTTTAAGTCCTATTTCACTGAACCGATTAAACCTGTCGTTCCAGCCATGTCTATCTCATGAGATATAAAATCTTTACCCAATTCATTGGAGGAAGATATAGGTCTCACCCATCTCACAATGATACCATTCTTATGAGTGCCACAAAATCATAAACCATACATCATAGCATAACCCTTGTAATAAAAATGGGAATCTTAAACATCGTGACATCATAAAACAATTCATATAAGATAAAGGAATTCATAAAAATAATTCCATCACAACATAATCAAATCAATATAATAATAGGGATAGAAACAGAACCCTTTATTATCTTAGATGGAAAATAATTTTGATAAAACACTTGAACTCCATTCTTGAGGAAAATATCCTTTCTACTTCAAAAACATTTTTCCTTTCTTAACATGTCATACAATTTTAAACTAAAATAATTTGATTAAAAATAAACTTGAAAACTTGTAAAGGAATCTTCTTGGAAATAATGTTCTAAAAATCCATTCATGCCATATAAGTTAAAAAAAATTCTTCTCGTACTTTTGCCGGAAAAGTCAAAAAGTACCTCGTACGAAAAACGACAAAAGATTCCTTTCATATCATTTAATAAAAACTCACTGACGGGTAAAATTGGATTTAAACAATTTTAGGTGTATGGAAATAATATTACATATTGAGGAAACATGGATGTGTATGATAAAATACACCCCAGTAAATACCAAAGTATAAACAATATCGGATAAAAATGAGATTGTGATATTTTCCATTACCTTAGGTTCGATTTGCTTCATAAGTGTCTGAACCTCCTGTATAATGATTTAAATAATGTCATTGACTTATTCCAGAATCATACTCATTTTTATGATATCATATATGGTTCACTTATGACTTTATTTCACCCGTTCTTTTATAAATTCCATGTTAAAGAGCGTTTTGGGTAAAATCGTTTTATTTGTCGTCCGTGTTTTGACTTGTAATTATTCATATGATTACTTAGATCATGATTACTTAATTCCAGAATATAAAACATGATTTATATATAATATATATCAGAATATATATATATAATATATTAGTAAATGGAATGAAATACACCGTTCATGGAGACGGTAGACTGTACGTACGCATGAACGCTGTTTTCGTTTCCTTATTGAGTTGAATGGAACTAAGTAGATGACATACATATATATACAAATAAATCCAGTATCATTATTATGTAATATATTTCATGATTACTTATTATATAAACTTTATAGTCATTCATGAATGGTTAACATGGAGAATGAATCTCATCGCTTCGTGGAGACGGTAGTCCGTACGTACGCACGAGCGATGATATCGTTCTCATGATCATGGAATTTTATTGGAGTGTATGTATAATTATTTAAGAATCAATATCAATTTAAAATAATAATACATAGTAATTATATACACCATTATACCCATCCAATTAAGGTGGTGGTGGAAAATAGATTACACCACGGCGTGGAGACGGTATTCCGTACATACGCACGTGCGGTGATTTCGTTTTCTATAGGATGGATAAATGGTGAAATAGGGTTGTTTCATAATTATAATAAAATATTAGTATATGAGTGATACTGATGTTATTACTTCATAATGAAACAACCTAATAAGAATAAGTGGAAGAAGAAATAAAGTTGAAAGAATCTGTAACGGACATTACCTCTTCTTTGAAGCGCCTCTTTGAGTCCTCCTCTTAGGGAACTAAAATTGGTCTTTGAAGAATACCAGGCCCTCTAAGATGTTTATAGGGAAGTGGAGAAGAGAATTTGGTAGGGGTTGGACATGCTCTATGTCTCAAAGTGGTGTGAGGAAGAGAGGGAGGATGTGCCCTTTTATAAGGGAGGAGAGGGGCACCTTTGGAAAACTAAAAATATTATTTTATTATAAAGCCAAATTCGTTTTTAAATCACTCCAAAATGATTTATTTCGAAGATATGGTGGGGAAGGGTCGAAAGCCTCTCATCCAATAGAATGTAGACAAGTTTAGGTTCCTGTTTTAACCTTATAATTTATATTTAACTTTAAGTTAGATAATTTTACTTTTACCATGTCTTTTTGTGTTCTTACACTATAAGGTTAATAAACATACTATAACAACCCAAACGAACCCCAAGTTGTTTATTATTAATATATATAACCTTATCTAAGTCATTTGGCCGAACCTTATATTTTTAGGAATAAAATAACAATTAATAATATAATATTTGTTTTAAAAACTATTTTATTTCACTTTTGACACTATTTAGTAATTGATTTTTGTGAAAATTATAACAGAATGATTAGTTAGATAAAAGTTAATTAAATCAATACTAACATGTCATATTAACCTAGAAATTTATTGTAATTCATAAAACTCTCAAATTACATTTATTTGGGTATTTATAACATCAATTATGTCAATATTTCATTAATAAGATAATTACTGCTTCATAATTGTGTCATAAATAAATTAACTTATTTAAAGACTAAAAATTACAAATAAAATATCATTATGTAGGAAATAGTTTTAGATTTCTAATGAATATTTATAGTCGAATTTATCTAATGTATAACCCTATATTAAAAATGATTTTCTTATTTAACGTTGATTTTAACTATTTTAACCATTCTTTAAATAAATTAATAATAAATGTCCTAATCTAATCCATGTGGTCCTAAATGGTCATATGTTTTTCCTAAAGTTGTTTTTGGTCGAATTACACTTATCCAATAGAATTAGTACATGTTTTAGGGTAATAATAATATCATTTTTACCCTTAATTACCCTATTTACTTTTAACCGTGGTAAAAAAAGTAAAAAGTTACTATTCATCAAAAATTATTTTCATCTCATTGAACCACATTTTACTTAATGACATCAACCGTGTCTCTAGGATTTTTGAAATTCCACTCACAGATTTAGTAAAATTAAGTTTTATGAAAAATTCATTTTTTTAACTACCACTTAGTGGTTTCACTATTCATCAAAAAATGAAAGTTTCCATAAAAATAGCAAAAATTAGGCCTAAGCTATATTTGATATTATGAACTCAAAAATGATTTCTATTTTACCAAATTAAAAACATATCATTTTTATTAATTAATTTAAAAATTAATTCCAGTCATCGAAACTAATAGCGTGTTCTTAAGAGATAATAACTATCAAAAGATTGACACTTGTTTATGTCTGGTTTAAATGTGAAATTACATCCAATGACCAAAATTGTATTAAATTGTAAAAATATATTCTAAATATACATTAAAACCACTCATATTAATAATTTATCACTATTAATTATTTCGATTAAAAAGGCTGTTTTTAATTAAAAGTTAGTGATTTTCACTATTCATCAGAAAATGAAAGTTACCTGAAAAGTACCAAAATTTCACCCTAAGCTAATTTCGATTTTCCTAATCCAAAAATTAAGTCCATTGTGAAAGATAAAATTTATAAAATTTCAAAAAGTGGGTATTACTATTCATAACGGTTAGTTTTTATAACATATCGTTGTTTAGCGAAACTCGGTATTGCGTACAACACACGCTATCTTGGAAGGTAGTGATTGCTTATAGTGCAAGCCACATCAAGGATGCGTGTTGTGAAAGCTCCTTTTGGTGTATCATTCAACACAAGACATTAATGAAATTAAAAAGAATATTTTTCCTCAAATCATGGAGTGTTACAATGAGTCCCAAGAAACTGTTTAGGAGTTCTTCATGCCAAAAATATATCATCATGTGCTCATAGTGACCATAATGTCATCTAAATGTTTCTTTAGTATATCATCATCTCATTCTTTCCATTAGTTATTTCCTTTTATGAGGTGAATCTTCATGAACTATTGTGACCCTTTTATATAATCAAAGAGGTTATCGATCCTCGGTATTGTATACGTGTTCTCTAGAGTCACTTGGTTAACGTGACAATAATCCAAACATTGACTCAAGCACCCATCCACATTATTGGAAAACAAATATAGTGCTGCCTAGGGTAAACATTGCACCTTATGAATCCCTTCCTCTATAATTCCTCTAATTACACCCTCATCTCACAAACCTCTCTAAGAGACATTCTATATGATGGTGTAGGTAAGGTTGTCACCCTATGGTTTTGATCAATAATGACTTATATATCTCCTCAAGGAGGTAACCATAGAACACCTTCCGGAAATATTCCCTCATACTTCACCACCACTGTAGAAAGTTGAGGACTCATAACATCCACTACACTGCGGGTCAGGCTAACCAACTAATGAGTAATAAGATACACCCTCCAATGCATGATTTCATCCCACACAACCTTGATTTCCTTGTCATCAAAAAAATAACTCCTAGTTCCCTCAATACGGAAACACCACACCGTTCGCCTAAAGTAGGAAATTTTAGCATGAACTATGGATAACTAGTACATAACAAGATTGACATTGTAATGCCTCGATTACACTACCAAGAGATCCCACCCAAAACACACATCTTCAATAGTTAGGTCACACTATTCAAAAATAAGTGTGATAATTGAGCCTCCACCAGTAGAAGTCTCTAATTGTAAGGGTTGAGTTAACGGTTCAACTAGAATCATGAAGTCTCAAAAAAGAATAATGGATTGAAAATAATGACTAGAACATTTGTCTATCAATAGTAAAAAAATGTCGAAAAGACATAGAACATACCTCATATCATCCCAAGAGCCTTGTGTTCATAATCCTCCATAGCTTGTAGTTTGTGTCATTCCTATCCACCAGCTCCCTGATCCTAGTGTAGACCAGCTCTAGGTGTTGGCGGTAATAGGATTAACCTCCAACCACCTCTTTCGAATATACCAAACCCACATACATTTCATCCATAATTTGGAGAACCCTTCTCATGACATTATCAATGTCTTCATGGTCCCTAGACCATCTATCAATCAGCTATACAAATGGTCAGGCAATATCATAATAGATGTCCCTGATTGTCACAAGAGAAACACCACATATTTCTTGACTAAATCGAGCCACCCAGAGTTCCATGTACAGTTAACCCTATGTTTTTAGGTTGCATCCTAAATCATTTAACCCTATTGTATCCATGTGAATTATTTTGACTACATACTGATGAGGTCTTGGAAATTGGGTTCCCACTACTATCTATCACTACTGTTGTCTTCTCTACTAGAAAACTTTCTACTTACATGGGTCACTGAAGTACCCTATAGTAGGTTTGAATGCTAATAGATACCAGTGAATTCAATATTTCCCAGTATAATCCCACATAAAAGGCCCAAAACATGAAGAAATTTTCTCTTACCATATATGAGGTGGTACAAGAGAGATCAGTGAACCTCAAAGAATACTCCTCCACATTTTTACAAACATGTTGTAGATGTAGAAGGTATTTTATGCCTATAAATCACAATGTGGATGGATAAAACTCTTCTCTGATTTGATTTTGAATTCTATCTATGAGAGATATTTCTCATCAGGTGACGGAGTCACCAAGCTCCCCCATTTCCAAGAAGATCCCGAAATAAAACTCACCATGAGGACTGAAATCTGGTCTACAGGCATCCACACAAGGTGGAAAATGTGACTAACTGATTCTAGCCAGTCCTGAGACACCTCGATATCTGGAACACCCTATAACATGGGATTTCACTACCCCTAGAACTCGTGAAATGCACTGTGGAAATATGAATACTCATCGGGTACTATTTTTATATGCTGCTGCTCAATGGGTGGTGGAACAGCCTATAAACCACCCAGAGGAGCTATATCTGATACAATCCCATGTACCGATGCCTCATAACTTGGAAGATCATCCTCATGATCACATAGTGGAATCCTGGTTGGATGTCTACCTAAAGGCATCCAAAAATAAAATAATATGTACCAAGATCAATGGAGTATATATGGGTAATTAATTCAACAATTACATGGAAACCAGAACCTATACTGGCTCATTCATTATATATAGATATTACTTCAATATTGATGAATATTTCTTACATAACATAACAAAATCACGGCAAGATCGTATAGGATTAGTGTCTTTAGAAACTAGGAATTATAAACAACTGGTTCATAAAATATCCACATTATCTCCCACTTATTTCTTCATAACTAGACTATTTTTTGACACATCTTGCTTAATACCTTTCTTCATGACGCGTGGAAATGAAACATATGAAAGGGTGAGATCAAATGATCAGTAATGTTAAAAAAGGGAAACATTATTCCTATCATTATCATAAGACCATAACATTTGAAAATCTTATCCAACATATAAAAGATCACAATATCATGTCATGGGATACGACATAAAAATGCAATGTAATCCAAATAATCATAACATAAGACATGAAATCTAATGGAATACACACACTAGCAAAGAAAATCATTTGGTATTAGTAATGTCTCAGTGTCGATACAATTATAGCAGACAAAGTACATTACTGAACCGAGTTCACTCCTCATTCTATCCTTGTATTACTCAACTAGATTTACTTGTCATTATATTCATATTTATCTCAATAGATATAAATATTCACCCAATTCGTTGGGGGAGATATAGGACCTACCCATCTCATAAAGAAACCACTGTTATGTGTTTCATAAAAACATAAAAAAATTTACCTTAGCATAGCCCATGAAATATAATTGGTTTCATAAACAATATTCCACCATAAATGATATTAAAAAGATGGATTTATTAAATAATATTACATAATAACCACAATAATATCATTGTAATAAAATATATATAAATATTCCCCTATTTATAGAGTGTCATTTTATATGAAAAATAATTTTGAGAAAACACTTGAAATTAATTCTTGAGGAAAAAATCCTTTCTTCTTAAAAAATGTTTTCTCTCCTCAAAATTCCACATAATATTAGACAAAATAATCTTATGTAAAAATAGAAATGTAATATTTTATTTTAATATTATAGGAAATAAGGCATTATGAAAGTTTAAAAATTCGTTCATGTTGAACAAGTTAAAAAACATTCTTGTACTTTTACTAGAAAACTCAAAAAGTACCTCGTACCAATAACGACAAAAGATTCAATTCATACCATTGATTAAAAATTTAAAAATGGTTAAAATTGACTTTTAAAAATAGGACATAAATAATATTTTTAAATACATAATAATGAAACATGAGTGTGGATGATAAATATATCACAATATATACATAAGAATAAACTATCTCAGATAAAAAAGAATTTTGAAAAGCTATCCTTTACTATAGTTCCGATATGATTCATATGAATCCAAAAATCCTGTATAATTATTTAAATAATGTTACTGATTTATTTTATAATAATAATCATTTTTATGACAAATTTATGATAATATTTTCATCCTTTTGTTAGTAACATTTCATTGTTACTCTATATTTGGGTATTAACTTTTTTATGTTCTTATGCATGTTTTTTCATATAATTTTTTATTAAATAATTTATGTTTTAGTTATATCATATACATAATTATATTAGTATAATATATATAATATTTATTCATTAAATTCATGTATATAATTTTGTATTAATGAAGATCGTGTAGAATGAATCACATCGCATCATGGGCATGGTAGGCCGTACGTACGCACAATCGATGATATCATTCCAAAATTGTTGAATGGAAGTGAAATGGATAGGGTATAATAATTCAGAATCTGTATCATGATATAATAATCATATATTTTTTTATTTCCATCATTATAACCATTCATGCAAGGTGGTGCGGAAAAACAGATTACACCACAATGTGGAGACGGTAAGTTGTACGTACACACGTGCGATGATTTTTTTTCATATGGTGGATAAAAGGGGAAATATGGTTGTTCCATATCTATAATAACATATCTGAATATTAGTGATATATATTTTATTACATTATAATAAAACAGCTAATGAGTAGGAATTATAAGAAAAATTAATTTTGAACGAATTGGTAAAAGATATTCCCTCTTCCTCGACGTGCTTCACCTAAATCTTTTCATAGAGCACTAGAAATTGCATTTAAATATGACCAAAACGTATATAATGAAAATAGGGGAATTGAGAAGGAAATATGGCTAGGTTTGGATGATCTTGAAGGCTTAAAATGAAGTGAAGATGCGAGGGAGGAGGTCCCCTTTTATAATTGAGGTTAGGGGCACTTTGTGAAACTCTATAAATAATAATTCATAAAATAATAAATCCATAGAAAAAACCTCAATGGTGTCCCAAATTCAAAGCTGATATGATATAGGTTCTTAATATCATCATGAAATAAATTTTGTACAACTTATTTTTTCAATTTAAACATTATCTTTTTAATTGACACACATTTATTCTATTAAATTTTAATTGTGGTAATATTAATCTATATATTTAATGGTTATAAATATTTACTTAAATAGTTTTAATTGAGCATAAATGGATATAGAATGAAATTATAGAACTTTTACATTTCAATTTTTAATTTTTAAATATTTAAAATATATATTAATAATTTAAAAAAATTATATTTACAAAATATCAATAGTGTAAATTTTGACAATATCCATTTATTTAACATTAAATAAAATAAAAATAGGAAATATATTCCAAAAAAAGTATTTAATACCCTCATAACATGTCATATTCACCTATAAAATTCGTGGAGAACATTAATTAGTTCATATGATATTTATTTTGATATTTTTAAACAATTTATTTGATGTTCCTATTACTAAAATAATTTTTATTCACTACTATGTCATCATTAATAGAAATTATTTAATCATGAAACAGTATAAATATATTTTTATTATGTAGGTAATTCATTTATATTTCCAGTTAATATCTATATTCGATATTATTTCATATTTATGCATGTATTAAAATTAATATACTTATATAAAATTAGATTTTTAAATTTTCTCACAATCATTAGTTTTTATTACATTCATTTCATATTAATAGGTAATTGGTCCTTCAGTGATTTTATTTCAAACAATAGATAATAAGGGAGGAATATATTCATCCACTAGTATTTTTATAGGTGGTATGGAAATTTTATAATATTATTTTACCCTTAATTACCTGATTTACCATTAACCATTTTAATAAAAATAATTTCCAATGTTACTATTCCTAATGACCAAAAATAAAAGTTTCCAATTAAAATAATATGTACCTACTAGATAAAAATATGGAATCCATTTTTTAAAATTAAAAACATAGTAGTAGTAGAAATTAATTTAAAATTATTCCTATTGTTCGAATGAGGAAACATCTTTTAAAAGGTAAAACATTGAAAAGATCAAAGTGTTTTTACCTATGAATTCAATGTAAAATTAATGAAAATGATATAAAATATATTTAATTATAAAAATGTATTCTATTTATAGATTAAAACCAATCAATATTATTATTTCACTATATAAATTATCTCGATGACAAGAGTTGTTTTTAATTAAAATTTTGTTTAATTTTACTATTCATCAAAACATGACAGTTATCAGAGAAATATCTGAAATTCATACAATGTAAATTTTTATATCCATCTTCCACATAATATTTTTATAAAGAAATTTAATGTGTAATATTATTAATTTAAAATGGTTTCTCCATTCAAATGGGTAAAATTAATCTTTTTTTGAAAATATTGGTTTTTATACATCTAATAAAGTTTTATTCATAACCTATGACTAAAATATCCATTGGATGATTAAGAAAAATATTTTATTTCATTATCAAAAGTAATTCACTGAAAAATAAATATATCTAATTGATTTATATTTTTTATAAATAATTGATATCCAAAGAATTCACAATTCATTTTCATAAGTTAGTTGTAGTTATTCCCGCTAACCTTACAACTAGGCTCTAGTAGTAATTTTATATTAAGGGTGTCATTCAGTTCATTTAAAATCAAAATTTCATGAAAATAATGCTACTGAAGAATTAATATTATTTAATGAAAATATTTCATAAAAACATTTGGGGGTAACATTCTACCCCCCTTAAACTGAATTTCACCGTCGAGCTTCGTCGCTTGAAAGCTAATAGATGAGGATACCACCCCCTAATCATATCCTCAAGTTTGCATGTAGCTTCTTTAAATTTTTGGTTCCTCTATAAAACATCAACCAAGGGAGTTGTCTTGTCCTGTAGAACTTTTTTTCTATGATCCAAAATCACTATCGGTTGTTCTTCATAAGAAAAATATTTCTCCAGCAGTACGCCACCTTAGCTTAGTACATGTGAAGGATCGGGTATGTACTTTCACTTGAAAGACACATAGAACTTATCACGATTATGAGATAGATTTGGTTGAAGATCCAATCAGTAAGATACCGTCCAAGCATGATATAGAATTTGAAAAAGACTAATATACCTAGGTATTAGTATTCCCTTTTATTCCCAAATATCATTACTCTCTTCAAGTGAGATATTCATAGGAACAATTTTTCTTACACTTTTGTTGGGATGTGCATCCATTGGTGGAGGATGAGATGATATTTTTCCCCACATTCCTACTTTCCAATGGTGGGCGACATATATCACATATTCAGGGATGTCTTCTCTTTAATCAAAGTGGGATGATGGTATGTCAGTATCTCATTATGTGGATTCCTCCTATGAACACGCTCCATGGTTTGGGTCTCCCTCATAGATTATGATGTTGTTCTTGAAAATATTCCCAGTTCTATGACATTATGGATGTCAATTAATTACATTGCACTTGAAAGGAAATTCTAAGGTGTCATGTCATGGAGGAAACCTTCAGTAGAGGGAGATGTCATGTTGGACATTGCTGGCATGTCTGGATGCTAGAACACTGATGCATCTAGGTTTCTTCCCCTTATGATAGGGATTCTCTAGGGAGCATATTCGGATGTAATAACACATTTAATGTAGTGAACTATTCATCATGGGAATGTCCCTGAGGTTTTCCTCAGCTTCCAATGATTAATAAAGGGTATAGTGTGAGTTTATCATCTTGCCGAGAAGGATCAGACGGATCGGATCAATTATAAGAGTGGATTAGATGGGTGCAACCCTAGAAGGGGTCACCTAAAAGTCCTATTTGAGAGCCGGATTATAAAGTCTAATAAATACGTATCCACAGGTGTTTGCGTCCCTATAAAGGAGACCTCGTCATTTACTGTTGATGGTATTGAAACTCAATGAGGTTTCCTACGTAACCTATCTCAAGAGACATGGATGAAAACATGAATAGTTCTAAAGGGTGATAAACCATGGTGTACTCAGCGGATAGTGACCCAGAGATGATGATGGGGCTTATGCATAGATAACGTCCTAGGTACTATGAGGAGCGATGATGGGATGGTTGAAAAAATCTCACCGGGATGTGGTGTCCTAGGTAAGAATAATGGTCGATAAGGGATGGTTGAACGTAGTGAATGAAATGAATGGGATGGAACCAAAGTGAGAACGATTGTGATGTAGGTCTTGATCCTTAATGATAATTCCTACGTATCCTCATGGTTGGGTATCATAGTCCACATCGTTATGTGGGTTTATGGGGCACATAAGGATGCATCTTGTGGGAATGGAAGTATGGTTGGGACCTACTAGAAATAGAACCTTATAGTTGGGAAATAATATTCTCGGAGCATAGTGGGGATTAGGGGAGATACCACAATGGGAAATAAGTGATGAGATTAATCCTTAGAAATGATTCATACATATCCCCATGTCAAGGAATTAAAGTCCACATAATTCAACAGGGGGGGCATAAAATCAGGGTGTGCACAGAGGAAAACGTCCCAACGACATGTTTGGGTTTATGCGGGGTTAGTGGACCAGGTTGGTCTGATTCCTGAGTTGCAGACCAAAGATGTGGGTCCCAACAAAGTGGACTACAATGACATAATGCTAGTTGGGGTTACAATAAGTTAACACTAGTTGGGGTTACAATGTCTTAGTTCTGGTTGGGGTTGAGCCTTATGGAAGGTTCCTACATACCCTATCCAAGAAATCAGGATCAAAATCCACGTAGTTTGATGGTATAATGATTAGTGTCATGCTGGAAAAAAGGGGCATACAGTTTAACATCATGCAGGATGGGGCTGAACTGACATAAAGTGGTCAGGACAGATTGGTGTTGGTCATGAACCTTAGGGAGGCTTCCTACATACCATTCTCGGATAGGGTAAAGAATCAAATTCTATTTTGTTATGTATGGGGGATAAAATTCTATGTCATGTGATATGTTGATGGAAAGATGTGAAGTGGTCGGGACCAATGGGTGTTGGGCTTGAACCTCATAGAGGCTTCCTATGTACGTTGCTCGGATTGGGGAATGGATCAAAGTCCACATATATTAGAATGGAGGCTTGGGAATTACACTCTAGGGGGGCCCAAGAAGGATTCAATGGTCAATGATTTCTCTAAGACCACATGGTTCATGTTCAGTGTGAAGAATAAGAGGTACTAAAGATCTGATGATCACGCCACGAAAGGTGCATATGTGGGTAATTAAGCGGGGCTTACACAAGGTTAGTTGCTCGAAGAGAAAACATGGGCTTATGAATGGTTAGAATCCAAAGGATATGATGATTGGGACTTAATCTAGGAATGTTTCCCAATGGAGACAAATCCTAGAGGGAGAGGGAAAGGTTCACGAAGGTCCTAGTTCCCATCTATCCCCTATTATCTAGCACGAAAGAAGAGAGGTGGAGTCGGGATGCTAACTCCCTCATGAAAGGCCTGGGGATTACACCAAAATGGATTCCCTACCTCATAGATAGATGTCATTCTAGTATAGAGGATTTCATTCCATGTGAAGAAGATCTCACTCTTGTGGAGGTGAGCGAGGGTGGAGAATTTCTTAGAAGGGCACCCCATGTATATTGCATAGGGCAAGGCCAAAGTTTAACATAATGTGATGAGGATGATGGTGCTCCGCAGTTTAATTTCCTACAGCTCAGATGAGGCGGGTTCACTCCACACCCCTATGAATTAAATAAATAATACACACCCACCATTGGGGAAGGGAAGGCATCATTATTGTCGGGGTGAGATAGGGTGGTGGAGTGATCCATTGAGGGGATCACATTAGTGTGGATATGATAAGATGTAATATATGTTAGCATGCCTAGTAGAAGAAGTATGAGGATAAGAAACCCAATGTGAAGAACCTTAGAAGGGACCTTTTAGTCACTTTGTACAAATATGGAGGGTTTTATGTGAGAATGGTTTGTGAATAAAATGGGTACACATTAATGGACCTTATGAAGCTCTGGAGCTCCACATTGTGGAGGCACTCCACATAGATTTATGATTCATGATGTGGAGTGGCTTAGCCTGGGCATAGTGTATAGATCCATATGAAGGGTGATTCATGAAGTAGAAAGGCTTTTGTGGTGTAGGACATCATAAAGCATGTGTACCTTGTAAATAATTGCACTACGATTCAATGTGCTTCGTGAAGTAGAGAGACCTGCCTTATCTTGGGGTTCACATGTGCATGGAATGTTCTTCTCAAATCATGATTTCTTTGTGAAGACTTGAGTCCCTCTTAGATACCCCATTCCCTTGAAATGGCCCGTTGGATCCGTGAAGGGCATCCCTACTTGAAGAGGGGTTGTATTTGAGCTAAGGGAATAGTACATTTCAATGCTCATGTACCATAAAGATCTCATTTTTTTAATGTTTCGTAGAGAAGAGGTTGCTTCGCGATTTGATATAGATAAGGAAAAAGGTAAGGGTATCTATTCTTTGGTTCTGGGGGATGTTGGCTATTTATAGGTAAGAGGTGGTTCAAATATTAGACAGCTCATTGCAACACCACACTGCACTTTATGATCAGTTTCATATTGCGTCATGTTTTTTATAACTGTGGACTCAACCATTATCCTCTCCTTGTTGAAGACCATTCCTTAATTCCCTCTGTGGTGCTCAAAGGAGCTTTTTTCATGTTCCAAGGGATCTCATAGGTGATATGGTTCCCTCCTCCGCACGAAGTTCTTGGTCAATTGCATTGTAACCGTGGAGCCTCCTTCCTCTTTTACACTTTTGAAACTGCAAAGGGTTATTTTGCTATACACCATCTAGGGTGTCTAGGGGTACCATGAAGGAGCTCCTTGAGGTAGACCCTCCTGCACTGGTTTCCTATTTTACTTCTTTTCCTCTACACAAATATTTTGGCACCAAAAAAATCTACCTAAGACATGAAGCCATGGAGAAAATGATGTTCTAATTCCGAGGGTAAATTAGAAATATTTTTTAGTCCAATTGAAAATCCTTATTGCAAGGTAGGGTCACGATATAGATAAGCGACATGCAGGTTGAGAGCGCCGCGATGATATCCATGACTTGGTGGTCTACAAAGCTAAGGGGTTGTTGCCTATAAATATGGGAGGCTGATTCATCTTTTTTATTTTCTCATATTTGTGTTCTTGTGCTTGGAATCATGATTCACAATGATCTGCGTGCTCTGTGGATACTCTTTTCTAATCGAGCCTCTCTTCCCTATGGCGCATAGTGTGTGTTCAGACTCTGCGACCATGAGCTCTGCAGTTTGTGTATGTGAGGCCAGTGATATGGCTCTATGACTGAGGTTTGTGACCGAGCTCCCTGATCCAGAATAAAAAAAATTCAAAATCATTATGATGGAATGGTTCACTATGAAGCTGCCAAGGGGGTACTGACTGAGGCTGCCCAAAGGCAAAGAAAGATTATAATCTAGGCATCAGAGAGTGTGTGCAGATCCACTCGGACCACGAATCTCTCATGGAGATGTTGTCGGATAGTCATAAGATATATCCTTTGTGAAAGACACTTCCCCTATACGGCTTTGGTTTGAGGGATGATTGTCTAATTCCTAAAGCAAGTAGGGATGAGCCAGCCTACTGGTTCTGGAGTATGTTGTACGAGCGCCAGTGGTACAGGGCGGCTGACAATCATACATGGGAGGATGTCACACCCATAGATGCCGACTGCATATATAACCATGTGAACAATGTTGAGGATAAGTAATTGCATCCAAATGTATCCCCCCACTATACCACACCATTATTAAGAGATCCTTGGGGAACCCAAAGTAGGGGTTGACCTACAAGTGAGAGATGAACCAGTGCGGAAACTTCACATATGACTGGGCATGTGCTTACAAGGCATGTGCCTCATGCGAGGTGTTTGGGTTGGATCTGAGGCAAGTGGGACTGTATGCGGAGGTAGGTATCAGCCTTTGGGACCTACACCTAATATCCACAGTCCCGATACTTGGGGATATGTATCCTACACATCACAAATACTTGGAAGGACCTAGAGAAAATGATTCTTCTTGCAATGGAATAGACGAACCTGTTGTCGGGGGAGTGTAAAAAGTTAGTGAGGGTTGTTCTCTTTAAGGGGTGGTTCAGTTAGTTCCTAAATTCTTTTACAGATGGTAAGATTCCCATGAGGTCTCCAACCTTCCAAAATGGAGTTCATTGTAGAAAGAATCACTCATACTGGCATCTCTGTGAGGACTGTCAATGGAAGTGTTGGGGATTTAGTATCATCACCTAGAAACAAACATTGGTTAGGTTGGCTCCATTCATTTTATCTCTCATATGTGGATGTATTCTACCAGTAAGGGACATGAACATGGGCGTGTGACTGAGTACATTTATCATGGAGTCCATGTTGGTGATGGGGGAGCATGTCAATTTGGGGATCCTTAAGTTGGATAATATGTATAAGGTACAATGGCATATTAGTGAGGGGAAAAACCACCCAGGATATGTGGGTTGTTCCGGCATCTATATTGGTGGAAAGTGGTGAATATTAGGGGATTCTATTAATACCCAAACCCCATTTATCCTCTAGGGTTAGACTTATGACCGGCTATTCTAAACACGGTGGGGAGATTTCTGACAAAACAAACCCTACTGCTGCTGCTAAACTGGGTATGCAAGGTGGATGAGTTTAACTTCTAGTTATTATCATTACCAAGAGATTTGTTCATTGATGATGGCCATGGAACATAGAAGCATCGGTCCTAACTCCTAGCCTTTCGATGTGGAGCCCTGGTGGTGTGGTGTGACCGAGCTCTTCTCTTTGATCCGTACACCCCACACCATTTCGCAAGTCAGTTCCTGTACATGTATAGGCTCACCCTGCTGGTCTACATGGGGGGGCTCCATGATGATCACCTACGAGGGATGAGGTAGATTTGGATCATGTCCACACTGGAGGATGGGAAGATGCTGAATGGGATTCCACCACCCATAGCTATCTACAGGATGGTGAAGGAGTATTCCATGATTTTGGGGGTAGCCTACCGGAGGGAGATGCTGAAGCCGAAAACCATCCATGGTAGTGACGAGGTCCCCCATCAACCCCAAGGTGGGGGATGAATGGTGGAGAGGAAATCCTGTAGTGATGGAGCTACAATAGCGTCGAGACCCAGACCAACTGAGAGGTAGGGAATATCGGCAGGCTTGGTGGTCCTGGAAGAGAAGAGTCATCCGAAGTGTAGGCCACCATGGGGTTTCCGTAGGGTACCCACCCATGCTCTGGGGAAGCGGTTGCTCCATATAAATATGATCGAGGGTGTTGTCTTCCAAGAGTCTTGGGACACCTGGGACGTCAACCTGATATTACTCAGCTCTTCCCAGATGCGGCACCATCGAATCCATCTTGTGATGGATTTGATAGGGATCGATCGTGCTAGTGCTAGTTTTTCAGTGTCTTTGGTGGAGGGGGAGATGTATATCACTGAGCTGGAGTTCGTGAAATCTTGAGGTGATTTGCATCCAATGAGGGATCTAGTGATAGTTATTCTCGATTGAATGGACACTCCACTGTTATCAGCTGCTATGTTGAGGGAGAACATCCCTTTACTGGTAGAATCAGAATCGTCCTCCTCGGGGGAAGAGGCTGGTGGAGGGATCCCTCTAGAGAAGGGTGAGGCTAGAAATTCAGACCCGGAGTTGGAAGAGTTTGCGGAGGATATTGAGTTAAAACCATAAACAACATTCCCATTGAAATTATACATTTAATTTAGGGCTTTTCAACTAATATTTTACTTGTGTAGGAGGGCCTCATATGCAAAACCCACTCCCACAAAATAATAGATGCAACGACAAGAACTTCGGGTTCTTCCCCAGCGACGATGATGATCACTGAGCTTAGTATGATCATGAAACCCAACGTTGTTTTCCCTGAGTCTTCAGACATCCCCACCATATACAAAGGGCCACACCTTAGGGTCCCAACAAACAAATCTCATGGGAGAGACAAACTGTTTGGTCACTGTAAGTATTTTTCATAGAATTCCTAACATCCATCCATTGATCAGGTTAACTGAGGTTCGTTCACTTTTTGTATGTGTAGTTCATCAAATGGAATTGGACACCATTAGTGAGGATGGATCGATATCTTGACACTACCATTTCTAGGATAATTCCAGTGGTAGTGGAAGCAAATGTCCAGACAAACCAAACTACTGCCCTCCTGATCACAGATGAGACCATCAGCTTGACAGAACCTGAAGTCATCAATGTGGAATCTGAGGACGGGGATCAATCGGATGACATGGGTCATGACATACATGATCATACACTGAATAAAGTCCTTACTGACATGTTCATAGAGGCATTTCATACATATGAACCCACCAACCCCACCGACCAAGATGAGATTAAATCTGATGAAGAGGATAGAAAAATCATCTATCACCTGTCATGAAAGATGATCAAGCGCTTCTTTCAAGAGATGACTCAATCAAAATAGATTGACCCAGTGTGGAGGGTTAGTTCCCAGTTTTAAGAACTATAATATGGGTGATTTGATTCCCATCGTCCTCATATGCACCTCCAAGACATCATGGTAATGAAGATCTGGGAACATGATCGTGGCCTTGTTGTGGGATGGTAGGGGAGTGAATTGATGTAAATACAAATGGTTTAGGAGGAGAATAATGAGATTCAGAAGTTGAGAGTGTGAGATAATGAGTACTCTTGTTTCCTCAAAGAAAAAACAGGGCTCATATCACACCTGAATGCCTATCTGGAATAAACCCAAGAACGGAAGAGGTGAGCCTCTTAGGAGATGGCTATCATCCGAGCCGACGAAGAGCAGGCCTAGATAGCAGCTGATGAACTATGTTCCATCACAACCAAGGAGGAGTGGGATCTTAACAAGTGACAACATATCTTGAAAACCACCATCTAAAGAGTAGTGGAGCTAGAAACTCTATTGAATAGGTCAACCCTTGTACGGGAGGGGAGAATCCTTGGGTGTTGTAATGCAAGTAAACTTGTAAATGTACTTCCATTTTGGTCTTATTTATTTTTTTTAGGTGTATCGGTTTAGTTGGTTGTCTTTGGGTTTCTACATTTCTATCACATTCATGTAATATCTAGAAACTGATCCCAGAGATGATGAGGGTCATACCTGATGTGAGAAACAAGGGATGACCGCATCATTATTCCACTAAATATGAGAGTGCCAACCAAAAATCAGGTATCTGGGGTCTGAGAAACTGATACAAATTTCTAGAAATGAAATATGGAGGCTTGACTTGGGGATTAATTTCTCAGAATAGTAAAATTTCTGTTTTCCCTGAAATTCTCTATTGCATTAACAGGGTAATGCTAGGGGTGTTAGAATCAATCCAAACCGAGGGGAGTTGAAATGGTGAATCATGATACCCAAAATTAGGAACACTGTAGGGGTGGCCTGACAATGAATTATAACTATTGACCATGTTCAAAACATATTATCCCTGTTGTGTTTTCCTAAAATGGAGATACCGAATGAGGTACAACCATTGATATGTTCAAAACATGGGGCCTGACTCAAAATGCCATCAATTAGTCTTCTGGAACGTTATCCCAGGATAGTAGGCAAGACATAGGCGAACCATGCATATTTTTATGTGTTTTTTTATGAATGTATGTGGACTAGGTTCCACGTAAACATCACGCAATGCATGGAGGGTGGAGTGATGGGTTTTTCAAATGCATTCGTACACTCTAGAAATTACGCCACCATGGTGAGAATCCATTAGGTGAGTGCATTGGTATGACCAGGGATCATAGAAACTTTTAGATAGGTTCTCTCTAGTAACGACCTAGAATGCTTTATAGATTTATGTTATACCAATTAGAATGATAGACACATAGTTTAACGTCATAAAGTAAGGACAGTGCACATAATTTTAGGGTCATATTGCACGGATGAAGGATAACAGTTTAAAGTCATGTTGTATAGACTCCAGTCTCATTGTTTAAGGTTGAAAAGGCTAGTCCATAATTGAGACCGAGGGGCCATAAGATTTAATGACCCCGGGGTTGGGTCCAAGGAAAAATGCTCGGACGTCGCTACATATCCCATAAGGATGAGAATCAATAAAAACATAGTTCTTATGAATAGTGTGGTCATAGACCAATGCTGGCAGGGGAAATCCTCTCTGTCCTGGATGTTGATGCATCCCATAGTTATCATGGGGAATCCTAATCATTTTTAGGTTTGAACAATAGTGTAATTCCATGCGTTGAGTATATGGTTACCCAGAAAAGAAACATGTGACACGGAACATATCCTGAGTGAATGAGGAAATAAGCAGTCAAAAACACACCTTGTGTTACTGATGGGATTCATTAGTCCATAGACCCTAAGTGACCAGAACTGGGGCTGGACCCAATAAAAATTATTCGGAATTACAATGTACCACATTAGGATGGGAATCAAGACATACATAGTTTTAGGATTATAGTATAATGTCATGCAGGATGAAAATGGAATGTGTGGAATGACTACACCAGTATAAATTCCACCAAATCCATGAAGGCCACGTGAGTCATGATCTATATGGGAAATAAGGGGAAGATATGGGATTTTCCTGGTATAAGTAGGCCCACATCATGAGTAATGGAACACTAGGTGAACAATGTCCCAATATTACTGATCTACCTACCTAACACACATAAATGTGTAAAAGGGTAAAATTGAGAGTGTTTTAATTCCAATTAATCATAAGAGAATGGAATGATGGGAATTATTATGCCGGATATCTAGATACCAATGATTTTGGAATAATGGGAGAGGATAACTACTGAACATGTTCAAAATAGAGTATCCATTTCGCATTATCCTGGAATATGGATAGAGAAATGAGGGTCAGCCACTGACCATGTTCGAAACATGAGACCTATTGCAAATTTCATCAGGGGTCTTCAGGGTTGTTGTCCCAAGATGGTGTGTGAGATAATGTGTCTTAATACGAGTCCGTAAAGGGGGTCCCATTAGACATGGCAGAGGATGGGAATATAAATAAAAGGCTTATGAAGATTGGACACGAAACGAGTGGATTTTTTGTGAAAATTCCATACATTGGGCTCTTTTCCACGATGAATTTTTTCATTCTAATGAGACATGTCAAATAGATGAAGTTGAATCCCTTTCTAAAGATTGGGGTCCTGGGATCGCATGCTCCTAGATTAAGTTCATAGAGTGGACCATTAATAGGGTACCTATTTAAATGGAATTTTTTTGGGTGGCGATGTAGGAAATCTCGATGTGTAGTTCCCATTGGGTGATCATAGATTACTATCGTGGAACTCATACATGGTTGAGAAGATACAAGGGGGAATCATAGTATGGTTGTTGCAAAACCTGACGTAAATTAGACCCCATTAGGTATCGCCACACCACATTCTCCCAAAAGAGTTTAGGCCAGGGAGCCAGAAAAGGGGCCCGATTAATGATTCATGGGGATGGACTCATGGACGTAATGTTGGGGTGTTCCTATGTATCCCATGGGGAAGAAAATCAAGGAACACATAGTTTTGTAAAATGTTGTGTAGTTTAGTGTCCTACGACATAGATGATTGGATGTTAGTTTTAAGGTCTTAGATCTTGGAAAATTGATGGAATGGAGGGAGAGAGACATGTGGTGTGGTAATTAAAAAAGCTTCCATGAATGAGGATAGTAGTAGTCCATATCACACCATGCTCTCCCTGATGAGGATTTAGGTTGAGGGACCGAAAATGAATGTTGGGCTGGGCAAGAGAAAA
Source organism: Viscum album (assembly GCA_963277665.1). Taxonomy (NCBI): domain Eukaryota; kingdom Viridiplantae; phylum Streptophyta; class Magnoliopsida; order Santalales; family Viscaceae; genus Viscum; species Viscum album. The sequence goes on from OY728161.1 coordinate 1,883,961,467, forward strand.
ATTGTTTGGGTGTTCTTATGTACCCCCTTATGTTAGGGATTAATCCATACATAGTTATAGAAGTGGAATTGTAACACCCTAAGATTTTATGAGATATATTCTTTTTAATTTCTTTTATATCTTTTGTTGTATGCTACACAAATATTATCTTGTGGTATACGCAACACCATATTAGCTTGTAGTATACGTAACACTATTCTTGGATTGTGTTACACACAATTTCAAGTTCGTTTGATAGTAGTTATTCAATGCAACATTGAGTGTATATATATATATATATTCAGTGTATAAATGAAATATGGTTATATTCTGTCATATGAAACAATAAAGGAGTCCTTCACTACACACAACCCTGACTTGTATTGCGCGACCTTCCTCAATAGCGTGTGTAGTACGCAATACCAGGTTTCACTAAACAACGATATATTATTACAATATTATTATGAACTAGCCATTATGAATAGTAATACCCACTTGTTGATACTTTATAAATTTTATCTCTCAAAATGGACTTCATTTTTGGATTCGGAATATCGAAATCAGCCCCAGGTGAATTTTTGGTATTTTTCTGAAAAATTTCAATTTTTGATGAATAGTGAAAACACTCGGTTACTATTTAAAAACCGACTTTTTATTTAAATAATTATTTATTTTATTTAAATTTAATTTATGTCAAAAATGATACATAATACCTATATAAGTCCAATTTAATTCATTGGAGTCATTTTATAATAATTTAAGATATATAAAAATTTTATTGAACTTTTCACCATCTCTTACCCACCTCCTAGGAGAATTTGGAAATTCACATAAAACATAATTTTACCGCTTCTGTGAGTGGAATTTAGAATATCTGAGAGACACGGTTAATATCAATGACTAAAATGTGGTTCAGTGAGATAAAAATAATTTTTGGTGAATAGTAACTTTTTTACTTTTATTTACCATGGCTAAAAGTAAATAGGGTAATTAAGTGTAAAAATGATATTATTATTACCCTAACACATTTACTAATTCTATTGGTTAAGTTTAATTGGACCAAAAAAATTTAGGAAAAAAATATGACCATTTAGGTCCACTTGGATTAGATTAGGACATTTATTATTAATTTATTTAAAGAAGGGTTAAAATAGTTAAAATCAATGTTTAATAACTAAATCATTTTTAATATATGGTTATACATAATATAAATTAGACTATAAATATTCAATAGAAATCAAAAAAAATTTCCCACATAATTGTATTTTATTTATATTTTTTAGACATTAAATAATTTAATATATTTTTTACACAATGATGATGCAGTAATTACCTTATTAATGAAATATTAAAATAATTGATGTTATAAATATCCAAATAAATGTAATTTTAGACTTTTTATGAATTCCAATACTTTTATAGGTTAATATGACATGTTATTATTGATTTAATTATCTTTTTTCTAACTAATCATGCTGTTATGATTTTGATAAAAACAAATTACCAAATAGTGTCAAAATTGAAATAAAATAGTTTTTAAAAAAATTATTATATTATTAATTGATATTTTATTCCTAAAAATCTAAGGTTTGGAAAAATGACTTAGATAAGGATATATATATTTATAATGACCCACTTGGGGTTCGTTTGGCTTGTTATAGTATGTTTATTAACCATATAGTGTAAGAAAAAAAGAAGACACGGTAGAAGTTAAATTATTTAACTTAGAGTTAAATTTAAATGATAAGTTTAAAATTGTAACCTAAGCCTGTCTAAAATATTTTGTATGAGATTATTTCGACCCATCCCCACTTTATCTTCGAAATAAATCAATTTTGAGCTATCATATACCTAATATGACTTTATTATAAAATAATATTTTGAGTTTTTCCAAAGGTGCCCCTCTCCTCCCTTATAAAAAGGGAACCCCTTCCCTCTTTTCATCACACCCTTTTGTGCCTTGAACCTTTTCCAAACCCTGACCATTTCATTTCTACACTTCCCTATAAACATCATAGAGGTTCTGGTCTTCTTCAAAGACCATCTTTAGTGCCCTAATAGGAGGTTAAGAAGAGGCGCCTCAAAGAAGAGTTAATGTCTGTTACCGATTCTATCAACTTTATTTCTTCTTCTATATCTTCTTATTTAGTTGTTTCATTATAAAGTAATAACATCAGTATCACTCATATACTAATATGTTATTATAAGTATTAAACAACCCTATTTCACAATCTATCTATCCTACAGAAAATGAAATCACCTTGCGTGCGTACGTACAGAATACCGTCTCCACGATGTGGTGTAGTCTGTTTTCGACCACCACCTTACCTGGATGGGTATAATGGTGTAAATAAATAACTATATATGATTATTGAAAAGTTATATTGATTCTGAAATAGTATACATACACTTCAAAACAATTCCACAATCATGGGAATGATATCATCCCTCGTGCGTACGTACGGACTACCGTCTCCACGACACGATGAGATTCAATCTCCATGTTTACCATTCCTAAATGATTATAAAGTATATATAATAAGTAATCATGAGGTATATGAAATATTAATGATACTTGATTTATGTATATATATATATATATGTCATCTACTTAATTCCATTCAATTCAATAAGGAAACGAAAACAGTGTTCATGTGTACGTATGGCCAACCATCTCCATGAACGGTGTATTTCATTCCATTTATCTATCTATCCTATAAATAAGTATATGCTGAATATATATTACATATAAATCATATTTTACATTCTGGAATTAAGTAAATCAGGATATAAGTAATAATATCAAGAGAAAAAAGTGCAAACATGTAAGATAAATAAACCGATTTTACCCAAAACATTGCTTTAACATGGAACTTACAAAAGAACGGGTAATATAAATTCATAAGTGAACCATATATGATATCATAACAATGAATATGATTCTGTAATGAGTAAATGAAATTATTAAAATCATTATACAAGAGGTTCAGATATGTACGAAGCATATCATACCTAAGGTAAGGGATAACCTTTCCAATCTCGTTCTTTGCCAAGATTGTTTATTCATAATTATTTGATGGGGTTATTATTATCATCCAATTCCATGTTTTCTAAAAGTGTTTTTATGTATGTTTAATGTCCTTTTTACCCATTTTTGACTTTTACTACATGGTATGTAAGGAATCTTTCTTTTGTTTATGTTATGAGATACTTTTTTAACTTTTCCTGCAAAAGTACGAGAAGAAAGTTTTTTTAACTTATACGACATGAAAGGATTTTTATGGTTTTATAAATAAATATTTTCATTAAGCTTCCTAAAAAAGATTTCATGACTATTTTCAACAAAATCTCTTTCTTTTAAAATTGCATGACGTTTTGTGAAAAGAAATTGATTTTGAAGAAGAAAGGATATTTTCCTCAAAAATTAATTTCAAGTGTTTTATCAAAACCATTTTTTCATCTAAGATGACATTATTTCATATGTTTCTGTTTCAAGTATAATTTCTATATGATTTACATGTTATCACTTTTCTTATTATGAAATTATATCCATTTATTTTATATGGATTATGTGATGATGGGATGATGTTTATGAAACCCATTTTATTCGTGTGGTTCTTATGAATGATGTGTGATTATTTTGTGTCACAAGTAAGAATGATTTTATTATGAGATAGGTGTGTCCTATATATCCCTCCAATGAATTGGGTAAAGATTTATATCTCATGAGATAGGCATGGGTGGAATGGTAAGTTAATTCGGTTTAGAAATACAGGGCTAGAACGAGGAGTAAACTCGATTCAGAAAGGGACTTTGACCACTAAGATGGTCTTGGAAGCAATTCCTTGGCTAATATAGAAATAATATCATGTGCTAAATGGTTTCCACAATCACATGTTTTATTCCCATGCTATTTTATCACGATCGAAGTTTCTTTATGATATATGCCTTACATACTTCCGTGATTTATGTCTTTGCTCAAGAATTTGATGTTTAGATTTTATGTTCATGTTTTTGTATTCAAATGATTATGTATTGTTGAATTTTATCTATGTTTACCCTTACTGAGCATTTTAGATCATCCTTTTTATGTTTTCTTTTCCACAGGATATGATGAAAGGTTTTAGGTAAGAAAAAAAAGGGGAAGATCTTTATGGGTGATGTTGAAGATATTTTACCCCGATTAGAAGATTATGTTCTGAAACTACTGGAAAGGGGACTTTTCCCAACACTTGTATACCAACGGTTCAAATAACCATTGGTATATGTTGTCTTTACCAATGGTTTTCATAAACTGTTGGTAAAGACCTTGAACAAGTGACTTTTCCCAACGGTTTCATAAAACTGTCGGGAAAAGTGGGGAAAAAATAGTTTTCCTAACGATTTTATAAAACTGTTGGGAAATATTGAGTTTTCCCAATGGTTTTTAAAAATTGTTGGGAAAAAATCCCCAAATTCTCCAAATGTAGGCAGCGGCCTCCCCACGATTCCAGAACCCTTCCCCTGGTCTCCAGAAGCGATTCATTGGCAGAAGCACTTCTGAATCACCACCTCTTCCATCGAATCAGCAGCTACCAGGTTAGAGTCCTTCCTTATATTATCAAGGATATAGTTCCAACTCTTATAAATAATATCCTTCTATTCTCAATGATTTCGTTATTCCCAATTTTTAGGGTTTTTGTAAAATTTTATGATTTCTCCACAAATTGTTCACTCAAATCCCTATATCGGTGTATGTCCAATTAATTTTTTCATTACACATTTACATTTATACGGGCATGGTGTCTCTTTATTGTGTTCTAATTTTGAAGATTCATAGTTTTTTTTAATCTTCTTCAAATATTATAGCTTCATGTATATGAACTAATAAGAAATTTTTTGTAATATTTATTGATATTATTTCATGAAAATCACTCCTTTCATTAAGATCATGCCAAACATGAAGTTATTGTTCATCTTAGTTTTTGTACACTATGTGTATTAAATAACAAGTATGTATCATGTTTCTATCAAAATATATATATATATATATAATTAAACATTGTTCACTTATCCTTTGCATAATAGAACATATGGAGTATCTTCTTGAACTTTTCAAAATAATATGTGGTCCCTAATTAGTACTTCTTCCTTCATCATGAAACTAATTCATATAATGTCAAATTCGCAATATTAGTGAATATTAGTTTTTATAATATAACCATTGATCTTTCTTAATTTGACATCATACATGTGTTATTGAATCACCTTTTTAAAACACAATGACCATTTTCACTGATTTGGGGTTCCTCAAAATTCTTGGGAAAATCAGAAAAATGCATGTATTGAATCGTGTTTCTCATATGGTTTCATGGATACAAGTTCATCTCCAAAATCATGACTGCATGGTTCAAATTTCATGAGGACCATGAGATTATTATTCTTCACACAAATGAAGTTTTTTTCTACAACTATGTGTTTTTTTCACTATTGAATTTGCCGAAAGGGGAGCTTTGTGGTCATTAATCATGGTTGTAGGTCGTCATTTAGGATGTAAGATAGTATGACTTCATTTTACATGATATATCCAATATTATTATTGATTTATGTTCAATTTAATTATCTTTAACAAGTGATGTTATTAAATAAGTTGTTATTAATGGTTGTAATAATGACGATATGGTATAAGGGTTCATATGGTGTGTATAAGGGTTCACATGGTGTGTATAACGGTTGACATGGTATCAGTGAACTCAAGTCATTAATTTAAGCCTTCATTCTCACTAGAATGTAAGAACATGAATGATGTAAACCCATCCTAACATTATTTCTTACCTTAGATAGTGTCCAAAATATGGAATATGAGCTTTTGAATTCATCAGTTAACCAGGATCATATATTCTATTTCCCCCAAGATGATTGTACTAATATAACATTAGGGTCAACTAAATATGGTTCTCATTGTTCATTTTATATTATGTGACCTTCTTGGACAATACTCACTTTTATGAGGGTGGGGTGCTTTTCACTACCCATTCTGGCATTTGTAGAAAACCATAAAAAAGTTAGATAAGTCACAAGTTTAATTCAGTAATGTTGTTATCATTAACATACATTAATAAGAATTTCAAATTTAAAAAAAATGTTTTTGTCTATACGTAATAAAATTAAATTTTTTTACAGGCCATGAACAACCTATTAGTGTAGAATCCTAAAATTTATTCACCCATGGGGTGCGCTTGACTTGGGGAAGTAATTGGGTAATGAAAGGTATGGCCATGTGTCAATAATGAGTTATTGAACATGAGTGAATGATTAGGGATGCCTATAACACACGATGGGACCTGAGGCATGTGCCTCTTATAGACCTAATGAAAATGAATATAAATAAATTTTAATTTAATTTATGAGTACTTGTTCTTTACATTATTTTAATAGTTCTCTACATCGAATAGAAACTTCTTCCTTTATCGATTACATAAATGTATATTCTATTAAAGTTCAATCCAATTGAATTGTTTATGACAAAATGACTTATATAAATTATTTTTACAGAATGGACAGAAGTTGGATGTATGACACCAATAAGATCTCAAGCGATTTTCAAAATAATTTAGAGAGCTTTATAGATTTTTTATTTCACAATGTTTCAGATAGTGGTCGCATACACTGCCTTTGTTCAAAAATCACTCTAAGTGGCTCTCTTTTGTTTAAAATGGACAACATTTTAAGTATATACAGAAAAATGACCAAACACATTCGGTTTCTGTTTAAACATTAGGAAAATGATTCATGGGTCATATGTGATGTGTACGAATCAACCCCGCCTCAATCTGAGACGCGGTGTGGCCAGCACCACTCATAGTTTCTTCCTATTATTTCAAAAGGACATCATTTTAATTGAAAAACATCAACTGGAATAATTAAAAGCGACCAAACGCATTCTGATTGTGTCAATATACTAGAACAATGATTCATGGGTCATATGTGACGTGTAAAAGTCAACCCCGCCTCAATCTGAGGTGCGGTGTGGCTGGCACCAATCAAAGTGTCCGTCTTTTGTTTCAAAAGGACGTCATTTTAAGTGAAAAAAATCAACTGCATACGGAAAACCGACAAAACACATTAGGATTGTGTCGATAATTTAGAAAAATGATCCATTGGTCATATGTGACGTGTATGAGTCAACCCCACCTTAATCGGAGGCACGGTGTGGCCAGAATCACTCTAGTTTGCTCTCTTTTGTTTAAAATGGACAACATTTTAAGTACATACGGAAAACTAACCAAACGCATTCGTTTTCTATTGAAACATTAGGATAACGATTCATGGGTCATATGTGACGTTTAAGAATCAACTCTTCCTCAATATGAGATGTAGTGTGGCTGACACCACTCAAAGTGTCTGCCTTTTGTTTCAAAAGGACGTCATTTTAATTGAAAAACATCAACTGGCATACGGAAAACCGACCAAACTAATTAGGATTATGTAGATACATTAGCAAAATGATCCATGGGTCATATGTGACGTGTATGAGTCAACCCCACCTCAATCTGAGGCACTGTGTGGCCGCCACCACTCAAAGTGTATGTCTTTTGTTTCAAAAGGATGTTATTTTAAGTGAAAAATAACAACAGGAATACGGAAAAAGCGACCAAATGAATTCCGAATATGTCGATACTTTAGAACAACGATCCATGGTTTATATGTGACATGTACGAGTCAAAACTGCCTCAATGAGAGGTGCGGTGTGGCCGGAATCTCTCTAAGATTCTCTCTTTTGTTTAAAATGGACAACAATTTAAGTAGATACGGAAAACCGACCAAATGCATTCTGTTTCAGTTGAAACTTTAGGATAACGATTCATGGGTCATATGTGACATGTAAAAATCAACCCCGCCTCAATCGGAGATGCGGTGTTTCTAGAACAACTCAACGTGTCTGCCTTTTGTTTCAAAAGGACGTCATTTTAATTCAAAAACAACAAATCGCATACGGAAAACCAAACAAATGCATTCAGATTGTGTCGATACTTTAGCACAATGATCCATGGGTCATATGTGATGTGTATGACTCAACCCCGCCTCAATCCGAGGTGATGTGTGGCCGCCACCACTCAATGTGTCTGTCTTTTGTTTCAAAAGGACGTCATTTTAAGTGAAAAACATCAACTGGCATACGGAAAACTGACCAAACACATTCGTATTGTGTCGATACATTAGAAAAACGATCTGTGGGTCATATGTGACGTGTAAGAGTCAACCCCACCTTAATAGGAGGCACGGTTTGGCCAGAATCACTCTAAGTGGCTCTTTTTTGTTTAAAATGGACAACATTTTCAGTACATACGGAAAACCGAACAAACGCATTCGGTTTCCATTGAAACTTTTGGAGAATGATTCATGGGTCATATGTGATGTGTACCAATCAACCCCGCCTCAATTGGAGATGCGGTGTGGCCGGTACCACTCAGAGTGTCTGCCTTTTGTTTCAAAAGAACGTCATTTTAATTGAAAAACATCAACTAGCATACGGAAAACTGACCAAACGCATTCGGATTGTGTCGATACATTATAAAAATGATTCATGGGTCATATGTGACGTGTACGGGTCAACCCTGCCTCAATTAGAGGCATGGTGTGGCTGGCACCACTCAAAGTGTCTGTCATTTCTTTCAAAAGGACATCATTTTAGGTGAAAAACATCAACTGACATAAGGGAAACTGACCAAATGCATTCGGATTGTGTCAATAATTTATCAAATAAATTCATGGGTCATATGGGACGTGTACGAGTCAACCCCTCATTAATAGGAGGTACAGTGTGGCCAAAATCAATCTAAGTGGCTCTCTTTTGTTTAAAATGGACAACATTTTAAGTACATACAAAAAACTGACCAACTGCATTCGGTTTCTATTGAAACTTTAGGAGAACGATCCATGGATCATATGTGACATTTACGAATCAACCCCGACTCAATCTGAGATGCGGTGTGGCTAGAACCGCTCAATGTGTCTACCTTTTGTTTCAAAAGAACGTCATTTTTATTGAAAAACATCAACTGGAATACAGAAAACCAACCAAATGCATTAATATTGTGTCGATACTTTAGAAAAACGATTCATGAGTCATATGTGATGTGTATAAGTCAACCCCGCCTCAATCCAAGGCATGGTGTGGCCACCACCAGTCAAAGTGTCTATCTTTTGTTTAAAAGGACGTCATTTTAAGTGAAAAATATCAACTGGCTTACAGAAAAGCAACCAAACGCATTCAGATTGTGTCAATACTTTAGGAAAATGATCCATGGGTCATATGTGACATGTAAAAGTCAAACCCAACTTAATCTGAGGCACGGTGTGGACGAAATCACTTTATGTGGCTCTCTATTTTTTAAAATGGACAACATTTTAAGTACATACGGAAAACCATCCAAACGCATTCGGTTTCGGTTGAAACATTAGGATAACGATTCATGGGTCATATGTGATGTGTAATAATTATCTCTGCCTCAATCTGAGATGCGGTGTGGCCGGCACCACTCAAACTGTCTGCCTTTTGTTTCAAAAGGACGTCATTTTAATTGAAAAACATCAACTAGCATACAGAAAACTCACCAAACACATTCAGATTGTGTTGATACTTTAGAACAACGATCCATGGGTCATATGTGACATGTACAAGTCAACCCATCTTCAATCCGATGTGTGGTGTGGCCGCCACCACTCAAAGTGTCTGTCTTTTGTTTCAAAAGGATGTCATTTTAAGTAAAAAACATCAACTAGCATACGGAAAACTGACCAAACGCAATCATATTGTGTCGATACATTAGCACAACAATCCATGGGTCATATTTGACATTTACAAGAAAACCCCGCCTTAATCGGAGGTACGGTGTCGCCAGAATCACTCTAAGTGTCTCTCTTTTCATTAAAATGGACATCATTTTAAGTACATATGGAAAACTGACCAAACGCATTTGGATTCCATTGAAACATTAGGAGAACGATTCATGGGTCATATGTGACGTGTACGCATCAACCCCGCATCAATCTGAGATGCGGTGTGTCCGGAACCACTCAAAGTTTCTACCTTTTATTTCAAAAGGACATCATTTTAATTGAAAAACATCAACTGGCTTATGGAAAACTGACCAAACGCATTTGGATTGTGTCGATACTTTAGCACAACGATTCATGGGTCATATGTGACGTGTACGAGTCAACCACGCCTCAATTAGAGGCACGGTGTGGCCACCAACACTCAACGTGTATGTCTTTTCTTTCAAAAGAACGTCATTTTAAGTTAAAAACATCAACCGACATACGGAAAACTGACCAAATGCATTCGGATTGTGTAGATACTTTAGCACAACGATCCATGTGTCATATGTGATGTTTATGAGTCAACCCCTCATTAATCGGAGGCACGGTGTGACCAGAATCACTCTAAGTGACTCTCTTTTGTTTAAAATGGACAACATTTTAAGTACATACAGAAAACCGACCAAACGCACCCAGTTTCCGTTGAAACTTCAGGAGAATGATCCATGGGTCATAGGTGACGTGTACGAATCAACCCCGCAATAATTTGAGATGCGGTGTGGCCGGCACCACTCAAAGTGCCTGCCTTTTGTTTCAAAAGAACGTCATTTTAATTGAAAAACATCAACTGGCATACGGAAAACCGACCAAACGCAGTCAGATTGTGTTGATAATTTAGCACAATGATCCATGGGTCATATGTGATGTGTACGAGTCAACCCCGCATCAATATGAGGTGCGGTGTGGTCGATAGCACTCTATGTGTATGAATTTTGTTTAAAATGGACATCATTGCAGGTAAAAATATATGGTATACAAAAAAACTGATGAAATTATGAATTGACTTACGGATTCCACATGTAATTGTAATCTAAATTTTAAATTGAATTCTAAATGAATTATGTATGTTTATAATTACGTTATGAATTCTAATTAAATTATGGATGTGTATATTTCCTGCATTATATGTTAAATGTGTATGAATTTTTTCTCTATATGTATGTGTTAGTTGGTTATTGCAGGTACAATAATTGTATATGTATGTGTTAGTTTATTGTAGGTAAAATAATTGGATTTAAAATTATAGGGAACCCACAAATTGAGACCTGGTGGGAAAATTACAGAGCTGCTGGGAAAATTGCAGAGCTGCTGTGCAATTTGCCTAGAATAGGCTATGCCAACGGTTTGAAACCATTGGCATTTCATCTCTGGGTTTTGTTTTACCTACGGTTCCATGAACCGTTGGTAAAACACTTTTCCCAACAGTGTAGAAACCATTGGGAAAGAGGAGACCATGGGGTTTTTCCAATGGTTTGGCCAAACCGTTGGGAAAAACTTTTCCAAATTTCTCTACCCTACCCAATGGTTGTAAACCGTTGGGAAATGCTTTCCCAACAGTTTGAAAGAACCGTTGGGATAGGGTAATTTTTCTCCACCCTATCCCAATGGTTCACTGGAAACCGTTGGGAAAATCTTTCCTAACAGCTTACTTCCCTATGGTTTGCAGAACCGTTGGTATAACATATACCAATGGTTCTGTAGCCTTTCCCAATGGTTCTAAACCATTGGGAAATATAGTATTTCTAGTAGTGAAAGTTTCTAAATACACTACAATATTATAGTCATTGAGTGTTGTTTTTTTGTTATGTATTAATTATTCATAAAAAGTAATGTAATGTCCATGTATGTCAAGCTTGGGCCTCTACAGTTGGTATTAGAGGAAAGGTTTAGTTAACCATTGGAAACTAGGATGCAAAAACATTAGTGAGATCCCTAGAGATATTTCTAAGGTGTGTCTAGGGATGTCCCTAAGGTTATGTATAAGTATAGGTTATAGTCCTTCAATTATGATAATTGTCATGAATAACCTAGGATTAATCCTATGATGTTATATATTGAAAGTACTCCCCTTGATTATTTTTTTTTGCTAGCATGATTTATGACTCTCACACTATTCTTTTTGTGTGTTAGAAAATGGATGGAAACCAGAAGATTCATGTTAATGGAGAATATGATGGACAATGGGATGATATTCTTCATGATCAAGAAAATGAAATGGGATTTGGAAGGCGAAACATCGTTATTATTCCTAATCAGCAATCTCATAATATGATCAATAATCTAAACTTTGGTAAGTTTTCTGACCCACCTAATAAGAGAAAGATGGAGTTTCATGATGATCATGGAAGAAATAAAGTTCAATTTTCCTCATGTGAATCATGTGGGAAGAGACATCAAGGAGAATGTTTCAAAGGAACTGGAAGATGCTTTGGTTGTGGAAAAGAAGGACACAAAGCCAGTAATTGAAAAGGAAAAGGATCAGTTAACACCATGGACAAGGATAATGGTATTTCTAAGACATCAAAAATGGTTAATTGTTTTAAATTTGGAATGTACGAGCATTATGAAAACCAATTCCATAAGGGGAAGTATCATGAAGAGCATCAGTAGGGATGTATGGGTAGTATTTATGTCCATGATGATGAGGAGACTACAAATGATCTATGAGATGAAAGAATTTTGAAGCTCAGTCAATGGTTTAAGAAGGCGGTGGAATGATTTATGTTTATCAAGAGTTATGTTGTATAGGTAATGGTACTATGGAATAAAGACACATCTAAGGATTGTTACACTATTTTTTTCCTAAATTATTTGAAAGTATATTTTGAATGGTACCAGTAACCATGAAAGGTTATTCGGATATTTTTTGGAAAGTAGATGATATGCGCATATTTAATGGATAAGGAGAAAATTAAATGTTTGATAGTATTCATGAGCTCATGGCTGATATAAGGACAAGGTTATATCATGGTTTGATTATATAGAATTTTTGGATTTTGGTATGTGGAAAGAGTTAACTTTTGACAGCATTCATGTTTTCACTAAGGTTCAATGGGTATTCCTTTTTCAATAGAATACATGATTAAGGTATTCACATGATTGGAATGTGGCCAACAAGATATATGGGGGATAAATGATGGTATTCACAGGCTTGGTTGATGACATTTCAAGTAATTTTTTTCTTTATACTATGATATTGGACATATGTATTTTGGATAAGCCTAAAGATGGGAATGAATTATGTTGGACGTAAGTTAGTATTGATTAAGGATAAAACTTTTTTCAATATTATTTATGGAATGTTATAATAGTGTAGTTTATGAAAAGGGACAACATACAAAACAGATGATAACCCGTCGCATCAGACAAGGCAGTGAAATCTAACACACAACCGAAGTGCGACATGCCTTTATCGCCTACCACGGGCCTACAGGAAGTCCGTGGTTAGAGAAACTAGTTTTATTATATAAAACAGTATAATATATAAAGTATAAGTCTATTTTAGGAACCAAATATGATTAATCTCACTATAGATGGACTTATTTACATTTGATAACTTTTTCTAACCTGTTGTTTAAGACAGATGGAATGAACCATCATTCTATCACCTGATCTAATTACACTTCATGAAGGACATATTCAACTTCATTTTTTTAAGAGATGAAGTGGAAATTGTACAAGGAACAACTAACAGTGAGATTGTACCAAAATTAAGTAAGTATTTCTTCTAATTAAAAATTTTCAACTTTAGGGAAATGATATTGAAAACCAAAAATGTTGTCCTAGTGCCCTTATATCCGATGAATCAGATGGTACCTTAGATCATCACAAATTTATGTCTTTGTGACTGTTGGCTTTATCATAGCCATGTCCTGTACCACTCTCCATCAGAACATGATGGTTAGATTTCTCCTCCATATCCATATTTTCACCTATGTTATCCTATGTGGAAACCCAGTGATTTGTTAATTTGGGTATCTGTTACATTTCATAATTTAGTTTTTTTAAAGTTCAGTTTTGGTATTCCTTTTTACGATGTGGGTCTCTAAGAAAGAAACTTTCAAGTAGAAAACCATTTATAACCCAGACGAATTTCGAGGGAGAAATTCATTTTAAGGGGGTAGAATGTAACACCCTGAGATTTTATGATATATATTCTTTTTTATTTCATTTATATCTTTTGTTTTTTGCTACACCAAGATTATCTTGCACTATATACAACACCATATTAGCTTGCAGTATATGCAACACTATTCTTGGATTGTGTTACAGACAATTTCAAGTTCGTTTGACAATAGTTATACTACGCAACATTGAGTGTATATATATATATATTCAATGTATAAATGAAATATGGTTGGATTCTGTTATATGCAACAACAAAGGAGTATTTCACTACACGCAACCCTAACTTGGCTTCTGTGACATTCCTCGATAGCGTGTGTAGTACGCAATACCGGGTTTTACTAAACAACGATATATTATTATAATATTATTATGAACTAGCCGTTATGAATAGTAATACCCACTTTTTGAAATTGTATTAATTTTATCTTTCAAAATGGTCTTCATTTTTGGATTCGGAATATCGAAATTAGCCTAGGGTTAATTTTTGGTATTTTTCTGAAAACATGAAATTTTTAATGAATAGTGAAAACACTGGGTTACTATTTAAAAATCGACTTTTTATTTAAATAATTATATATTTTATTTAAATTTATTTTTTGTCAACATTGATACCTAATACACATATAAATTCAATTTAATTCATTAGATTCATTTTATAATAATTTTAGATATATAAAAATTTTATGGAACTTTTCACCGTCTTTTACCCACCTCATAGGAGAATTTGGAAATTCACATAAAACATAATTTTACCACTTCTCTGAGTGGGATTTCAAAAATCCGAGAGACACAGTTAATATCAAGTACTAAAATGTGGTTCAATGAGATGAAAATAATTTTTGGTGAATAGTAAATTTTCAATTTTATTTACCACGGTTAAAAGTAAATATGGCAATTAAGGATAAAAATGATATTATTATTACCCTAACACATTTCCTAATTCTATTAGATATGTGTAAATCGACCAAAAACAAATTTAGGAATAAAATATGTCGATTTAGGTCCACATGGATTAGATTAAGACATTTATTATTAATTTATTTAAAGAAGGGTAAAAATATTTAAAATCAAAGTTTAATAACTAAATAATTTTTAATATAGGGTTATACATAAGAAAAATTCAACTATAAATATTCATTAGAAAGATAAAACTATTTCATACATAATGGTATTTTATTTATAGTTTTTAGACATTAAATAATCTAATTTATTTATTACACAATGATGATGCAGTAATTACCTTATAAATGAAATATTAACATTATTGATGTTATAAATATCCAAATAATTGTGATTTTAGACTTTTTGTGGATTACAATAATTTTCTAGGTTAATATGACATGTTATTATTTACTTAATTACATTTTTTCTAACTAATAATGCTGTTATAAGTTTCACAAAAATAAATTACCAAATAGTGTCAAAATTGACATAAAATAGTTTTTAAAACAAATATTAATTTATTAATTTTTATTTCATTCCTAAAAATATAAGGTTCGGCCAAATTACTTAGATAAGGATATATATATTTATAATGAACCAATTGGGGTTTTTTTATCTTTATATAGTATGTTTATTAACCATATAGTGTAAGAAAACAAGAAGACACGGTAAAAGTTAAATTATTTAACTTAGAGTTAAATCTAAATGATAAGGTTACAATTGTAACCTAAACTTGTCTTAAATATATTTTATGATAGAATTTCGACCCATCACAACTTTATATTTGAAATAAATCAATTTGGAGCTATTATAAACCGAATATGTATTTATTATAAAATAATATTTTGAGTTTTTCCAAAGGTGCCCCTCTCCTCCCTTATAAAAATGGAACCACTTCGGTCTTCTCTTCACACCCTTTTGAGCCCTGAAACTAGTCCAAACCCTTCCCATTTCTCCTATAAACTTACTTAGAAACATACTAGAGGTCCTGGTCTTCTTCAAAGACATTTCTTAGTTCCCTAGTAGGAGGTTAAGAAGAGACGCTTCAAATAAGAGGTAATGTCCATTACCGATTCTTTCAACTTTATTTTTTCTTATACTTCTTCTTCTTTAGTTGTTTCATTATGAAGTAATAAAATAAGTATCACTCATATACTGATATGTTAATATAAGTATTAAACAACCCTATTTCACCATCTATCCATCCTACGGAAAACATAATCACCGTGCATGCGTACATAAGGAATACCGTCTCCACACCGTGGGGTAATCTATTTTCGACCACCACCATACTTGGATGGGTATAATGGTGTAAATAAATTACTATATATGATTATTGAAAAGTGATATTGATTCTGAAATATTATACATACACTTCAATACAGTTCCATGATCATGGGAATGATATCATCGCTCATGCGTACGTACGGACTACCGTCTCCACGACGCGATGAGATTCATTCTCCATGATAACCATTCATGAATGATTATAAAGTATATATAATAAGTAATAATGAAATATATGACATAATAATGATACTGTATTTATGTATATATATATGTATTTCATCTACTTAATTCCATTCAATTCAATAAGGAAACGAAAACAGCTTTCATGCGTACGTACGGCCTACCGTCTCCATGAACAGTGTATTTCATTCCATTTATCGATCTATCATATATATATGTATATTCTGAATATATATTACATATTTATCATGTTTTACATTCTGGAATTAATTAAATCATGGATATAAGTAATAATATCATGAACAACAAGTCCAAACATGTACGATAAATAAAACGATTTTACCCAAAATGCTGCTTTAACATGGAACTTACAAAATAACAGGTAATATAAAGTCTTAAGTGAACCATATATGATATAATAACAATTAATATGATTCTCTAATAAGTCAATGACATTATTTAAATCATTATACAGGAGGTTCGGATACATAGGATGCATATCATACCTAAGGTAAGGGATAACCTTTCCAATCTCGTTCTTATCCGAGATTGTTTATTCGTAAGTATTTGCTGGGGTTATTGATATAATCCAATTCCATGTTTTCTAAAAGTGTTTTTATGTATGTTTAAATTCCTTTTTACCCATTTTTTACTTTTACTACATGGTATGTAAGGAATAGTTCTTTTTTTTACGTTACGAGGAACTTTTTTGACTTTTCCGGCAAAAGTACGAGAATAATGTTTTTGAACTTATACGAAATGAATGGATTTTTACGGTTTTATAAAGACGAATTTTCATGAAGCTTCCTCAAAAAGATTTCATGACTATTTTCAAAAAAATCTCTTTATTTTAAAATTGCATGACATTTTGTGAAAAGAAATTGATTTTGAAGAAGAAAAGATATTTTCCTGAAGAATTCATTTCAAGTGTTTTATCAAAAACATTTTTTCATCTAAAATGACATTATTTCATATATGTATGATTCAAGTATAATGTATCTATGATTTTCATGGTTTCACATTTCTTATTATGAAGTTATATCCATTTCTTGTATATGGATTATGTGATGATGGGATGATGTTTATGAAACCCATTTTATTCATTGGGTTATTATGAATGATGTATGTTTATTTTGTGGGACAAGAAAGAATGATTTCATTATGAGATGGGTGGGACCTATATCTTCGTCCAATGCATTGGGTAAAGATTTATATCTCATGATATAGACATGGCTGGAACAGTAAGTTAATCTGGTTCAGTAATACAGGACTAGAACGAGGAGTGAAATCGATTCAGAAATGGACTTTGTCCACTAAGATGGTCTTGGAAGCAATGACTTGGCTAATATGGAAATCATATCATGTGTTTAATGGTTTCCACAATCACATGTTTTCTTCCCATGCTATTTTATAATTATTGATGTTCCTTTATGATATATTCCTAACATACTTCCAAGATTTATGTCTTTTCTCAAGATTTTGATGTTTAGATGTTATGTTCATGTTTTTTCATTCAAATGATTAGGGATTGTTCAATGTTATCTATGTTTACCATTACTGAGAATTTGAGCACACCCTTTTTAGGTTTTCTTTTCTCCAGGATATAAGGAATGGTTTTAGGTAAGAAATAAAGGGGAAGATATTTATGAGATATGTTGAAGATCTTTCACCACGATTAGAAGATAATGTTCCGAGTTTCCAAAGACACTGAACTATTACGGTCCTTGAGTGTTTTTTTGTTATGTATTAATTATTCAGAAAAATTAATGTAATGTCCATGTACGTCAAGATTTGGGCCTCTACAGGCATGGTGGGGTATTATTGCCAGGTACAATAATGTCATGTGGGTCAGACCCACACACCAAAAGAAGTGGCATTTCATAGATCTTGTTCTTTATTTAATATGGATGTTTGTTTTTCTTTTGTAAATAAATAAACCTTGGGAGGAGAATCTATGCATCCCTATTGTAATCAGGCCATATATAGTCCTTGAAAAAATTCATGGTGGTTGAATGATACCAAACAAGATGTCCCCTTGAGTGAGGAAATCACAATGTGGTTCAATTTTTTGTCGTGTTTCTTGGATGATAATGTCATATTTTAGGGTCATATGATAGGACCAACCCAAGAATTTTATCATTGTACAGCAAATATGAAACAATTTAATGTCACGTGGGACCAGGAAGCATAGTTTAAAGTCATATATCATGGAATCATACAGAAGAAAGGTGGTTTTAGAGGGGAGCACACATGGTGTGATAAAGCATAACCAACCTGATTGAGGAGGAGATCCACACCACACCAAGCACTATTCTGAGGAAGAAACCTCAGGCTAAGGGGATAGAAAAGGTTATAGAATTTGGGGCTGAACTCGAGAAAGAAATGTTTAGGTGTTCTTATGTATCCCATGAGGATGAGAATCATGTTATATGTAGTTCTGTGAGAGTAGTTTAACATCATTTGTGAAGGATTCATGAGATAATATCTCCTAAAAGGGAGTACATAGTGTGGCTATCACACACCCAATGTGAATGAGGAGGGAAGAACACACACGCCACACCTTATAATCCTATGAATGTCAAGTCCAAAAGTTCGAGTAGAATATTCGATTAGTGAAACCCGATATGGACCTGAATATGTAGTGCCTGGATGTTACTACATATCCCATAAGTATGTGAATCAAGCAATTTGCATTTCGTGAAGATGTCCTGTCGTTTACTGTCTTGGGGAAATGTCGCAGAGAGATTATAGTTTAATTTAATAGATCTCAAACCATGAGAAGTGAGACTCTTCCAAATAGGTGAAAAACATGACGAAATCCTTAAGCCCATGTGAGCTATGATATATGTGGGAAAAAACAGTAGAGAAGGTCTCTGTAACACTTGGAATATAAGAAAATGGAAAAATGATGTCGACCAAGGAATGATGCCTCATTGTGGCCTTGTCCTCTCAACAAGAAAACGAGCATTGAGGGATATCACCAAGAGTGTCGAAATTCAACTTGGACCTGATGGAGGGGAAAATGATGTGAAACATGGAACAAATATTTAGGGCTTAATGGGGGTGGTGCGATGATGGAGGATAACAGTTGACCATATTTGAAACACAGCATCCATTTCATTTGACCTGAAATAGTAACAACAAATGAGAATCTACCACTGACCATATTCACAAAGTGGTAATTCTATTAACTTTTAGTTCTAAATTATTAGGTATACTTTCCCATGGTGGAAGGAGAGCACTGATGCCTAGCATCCATTTCATTCGGGGGTCCTTTAGAATGTGAAATATGATAAAAGACCAAATGAAAGGGAACATGAAGCATGTAAATAACCAATAACATGTCTATGTAGAATCTAACACTCTAGGTCCTCAGCGAGAGTTATCCAAGGCACATTGGTTACCTGCCAATGAGGCTCGAGGGGCCCAATTCAAGAGCAGCCAACTCAACAAGATGAGTGGAGAAAAAGGGAAGGAAGAGCTCTCATGAGGGACTGGTGCATGGAACGGATATTACAAACCTGATGTGAATGTGGACACAATACCCTTCCATACCACATATCCTATCTCATGGAGGATTCATTCCAAGGGGAAAATAATGTGATGAGGTTTCTAAGACACATGGCTGAAAATGAAGACAAAATGTTCATGCATTCCTATGTATCCCACGAGGACGTGAATCAAGCCTGGAATAGTTCTTGAGAAGCTGTAGAGTTTTATGTTATGCGAAAAGAATGATAATCGGAGGGGTGTCTCCAGGGGATGTATGCAGAGTGGAAAAAATTGCCCGATGGGAACGAGGATAGAGTACACCCCATACCACACAATCCTAGATGAGAACAAGGGCCTGAGGGCTTGAAAGGACATGGGACCTGAGGCTAGGCCAGAGATTGATAGTGCCATCCAGTTTTTAGTTTATTATCACAAGGGATGAGTGATGAGTGGTTTTACATTATTTTGTTTGGACAGATCATGTTTTTAATGTCATGCAATGAGGACGGTGGTGATCTTAGTTTAAGGTCATAGTGATCAGACCAAGATTATGTATCCTTTTATTTAGGTATTTTCCTACCAAACTCTTAAGACTATGAGATTCATGCATGGTGTAAGAAAAAATAAATGGGATTAGGTTATCCAAAAAAAATTAGGTCATAAAAATAAATGAAAGAGATTGGGCATGGTCGATCCCACCCAGATAAACATCCCTTCTTAAGGCACACTGATGTTCAAAGGGATAATAGGAAGAAATGAATCACTAAATCCATTATTTGGGAAATATAGGGGTGGGAATAATGAGATAGGATGGTTATTGACTATATTCAAAACTCATCATCAATTTCGTGTGGCTTGAAACAGGAACAAACAAATGAGCATCGACCAGTGTCCATATTCTCAACATGTGACTTGTATCAAATATTCGTAAAGAATCATTGAGGATGTTGCCCTGAGATGGTAGGATAGCCCTGGGGCCCAACATCCTTGCCTTTTAGGGGTCTCATCAAATGTGAAGGATGATGGAGACCCAAATAAAGGGGACACGCGAAGCTTGAATATGCCCATGCAATTTAACATCATGGTGGTAAGGGAAAAAGAGGTGGGGATTTTACTATTCGGGGATGCGCATATGGACAAAATGTTTAGGCATTCCAACGTATCCCATGAAGATGGGAATCAATCCATACATATTTCTGAATTCATGATGTTTAACTTTGGGTGGTAAGGATGTGGGAGGATTTGAGAACAGTAGGGAGACAACTTGCGATCATTGCAAACCCAGCATATATGGGGCCAAGGAAATCTACAATACAATGTGTGTGATCCTCTGAGGGGACTACACCCATGGGGTAGTCAGTGAGAAGGATTTCAGGGATGGACCCTAAGATAAAGAAGTTGTGTAATCCTACGTATCCCATGAATATGGTAATTAAACCATACATATTTTATGAGATGTTCTTTAGTTATACACCACACTGTAAGGACGTGAGGAGATACAATTTATGGTCATCGAGATCGAACCATTTTATTGTTTATCATCATGCGAGATAGGTGCATGATATTTTTACACCCTTAATCCTTGATAGATCATTCATTTTACCATCTTGTGTTGAGGACGGGACAATTAAGTTCATGTAGGACCATATACAGTTTGACCTCATGTAGGAAAAAATATAGTTTAATGTCATGTGGGACAAATGCTGAGTAGTTTTTCATCCTTCATCTTGGAAGAATTACGCAGTTTAACATCATGCGGTAAATACGTCAAAGTTTATGGTAATGTATAACTAATATACTGAGGCAATCTGTTGCTTGAGGAATTTGGCATTGGTGGTAGGAGTTATACCTTCACCATCCATGGTAACAAAGGAGTATACACCATTGGGTTAGACCTTGTGAATAATGTAAGGTCCTCCCCATTTGAGCTCCAATTTGGGTGGTTTACTACCAGGAATAATTTGTGTTCTCACTTCCAAAACCTTATCACCCTGCAAGAAAGAGTGGAGGTAAAATTTCTTATTGAAAGCTATGACTATCTTATTTTGATTCCTCTCTAGATGGGGTATGGCACAATGAATGTTTTCTTTGATCACATCCTGTTCATCAAGAAGGATTTTGGATACCTTATCATTTTTCTGTTGATAATAGATAGTTGTGAAAAATGAAGGTAACTAAATCTCGGTGGGTTGAACTGCCTCTATTTAGTACACAAGGTTATATGGGGTGACTTGAGTGGAATGGAGATTCATCATCTGATAGGCCCAAAGAGAATTGGGGATTTTGTCTGGCCAACTCTTCAAATTCTAACCAACCAAATTCTGAAAAATGTTAGAGATGGTATTATTGAATGCCTCTATCTTCCCATTTTCATATAAATGATTGTAGGAGGTATGGTTAGAACGAATGTTGTACTTTTCATACAATTTCATGAGTTTGGCATCCCAGAAGTTGGTTTTGTTATCCATATAGATGTAGTGAGGGAGTCCCAATTGGTAGATGATATTATATCTCACAAAATCAATGACAGAACGTTACTTGACCCCCTTGAGTGAAACTGCCTCTACTTAATTAGAAAAGAAACCCATAGCGGTTATGATGAATCTGTACTAGAGAGTTGGCATTGGTGGGTAGGGTCCCATGACATCGAGTCCCCAAACTGTGAAGGGCCAAGAGTAATTGGTAGTGTGAAGAGGTTATGGAGTTCTATGCAAAAAAGTTGGCATAGATTTGGCATGCATTGCGCCTCTTGGAATACTGGATACAATCACATATAATGGAGGGCCAAAATTAACCCATCCTCTGGAATTGGTGGGATTGTTTTTTCATGGTTTGATGATCCCCATAAGAACCAACATGAACTACCTGAAAGACATGATAAGTATCACCTCCAAGAATGAAACTAAGGGGAATCCCATCAAAATCACGTCTGTAGAGGATCTGCTCAAGATCGGGACCACTCTGAAGGGTAAACTACAAAACACAGTGTCAGATTCACTCACGATCAGCTTGATTTTCTATGATATTTCCATTCTGGAGATACTTGATAAAGGGGTTCCTCTAATCAAGAGTCACATCTAGCATTGTGGTAGGGGGACCTGGGGATCCTAACATGGAGAAACCGATGGTAAGGTGTCTTACCTGTGGGCTATCATCATCGTCTGGAGTGACAGGGAGTGATCTCTCTTTGGTGCACCACATGAATAATCTAATCATCCAAGTCAGGTTTTGGAGGAGAAGTAGAAAGGCTGGCCAAGGTGTCGGCCCGACCGTTCTACGAATGGGGGACATGATTAATGTCTATCGAAGATGGGAATTGGGCTATCAAATAGCAGGTACGTTCCAATATTGGTACGAGCTTTAGCTTCCTGACGACATGGTCACCATTGATATGCTTGATGAATACTTCTAATTCCCCTTTCACATGCAGGTGGGGGACATCAATCTCGATTTCTAGCTCAATACCAATGATGAGTGTTGGGTACTCTTCTTAATTGTTGGTATAGCCTTCATACAACATGAGTGAATTGGGAAGAACGACTAGTTTTGGAGTGATGGAGAAGATAACCGGGCCCACCATGTTGAGTCTATGATCATTGAGCCATTAGCTGGTAGGAAAATGGGAAGCACCATCAAATTGTACATTCCAACATGGAATGAATTATTCTACTGATAATATTGCCTCATCAGGGAAATGAAGATCCAAAGACTATTCTATGAGAGCTGGATGAGTAGCAAGGAAGTTTGTCAACGCATATCCCTTGATGGAATTATGGGGAAAAAACCAAATGTCAAACTATTGTAGGATCACTATCCACTGATCTATATGGATTTTCAACATGGGGCTAATCACAAATTACTTCAGAGGATCCACTTGGGAAACAAGATGTATATTAGGGTGCTGTATATAGTGCCATAATTTCTGTACTGCGAATACCAGTACAAGGAAGCTTTTCACAATAGAGGAATATAAGGTATCTTTATCTAGGAGAATATGGGTGAGTTAGTAATTATTTTTCTCTATTCCCTCGTTGTACATATGGGTGAGAAGGGAACCAGGGGATCATTCTAGTGTAGTCACATAAAGGACCAGTGACTTTCTAAAAATGGGTGGCATTAGGACTAGAGGCTATACTTGTTACTTTATTATTTTTTCAAATGTAGTATAACACTCCCCCTCCCCCTGATAATCTACTCCTTTAATCATGATTAGGGAAAAGGGATTATACATTCCATCCAGATTCGTAACGAATTGGCGTATATTGGCTATGTGGCCATGAAAGCCTCGTAGCTCTTGAATTTTTCTTAGAGGAGACATTATGCTCATAGCCTTGATCATCTTTTAATCGATCTAGATACTTCTGTATATGATATCAAAGTTGAAAAATATTCTATAGGTGACCCCAGAGGTGCACTTCAACAGGTTCATCTTCCAATGGCAGGACCAAAGGAAGCCGAAAAAATTCTTGATATCGTTGAGATGGTCCGGGAACTGGCGAGATTTGAGCACCAGATAATCCACGTAGAATTCAACCAATGTCCTGGGGATGGGCCGAATTATGAGACGCATGGGACACTGATATGGTATACCTTCATTAATTAGATGGAATTGCGTCACCCGGTAGAAAAATGTAACTTGTGGTTCCGTAAAGGTTGTAGACTCTTCATCCTCTAGGGAAATTTGGATTTGGTTATACCCAAAATACACATCAATGAAGGATAGATCCTGGAACCCAATTGTGGAATCAATCAATAACTCTATCACATGAAGGGGAAAATCATCCTTTGGACGGTGACAATTGAGATCTCTGATGTCTATGAAGACACTGATATGTGGTTTCTTCTTTCTGAAAGGGAACAATGTTGTCTAACCATCTAGGGTATTGGATCTCCTTGACGATGTTGTCTCTGATGAGTTTATCAAACCTGGAATTGACCATGGAACCATGAGAAGGGTGCATCATTATGGGAGGTTGTTTGAACCGGTGATTATTTACTGGAAGCCCAAGGTGGTGGATGGTGACATAAAGATATAGTCCTGGCATCGTTCGGTAACTGTAAGAAAATACAACACAATCCTGCACCAGGAAGTTCATATATCATATTTTCTCTTCAACATACATCACAACACTGATCGATGTAGGTTTCAGATCCGTTTTGCTGCTGAGGTTCACCTGTACCAATTCATAGACCGTGGTGGATACACATTCATCAAAAGAGGGAGGAGCATCCTCTAAATTCTTTTATTCACTTATGGATGAGGGATCTTCAGTTGGAGCTGATTCCTCATTGTTGATAGATCCTGATGGACCACTGGTTTTCAGGATATGTGGTGATGGACCTCACATCAGGGGACTCCTATACTACTTACACCATAGAGATGAAAGCTTTTGACCTGATCCCATGTGGCCTTCCGCCCGTGGGTCCATTATTGATGATTTCAAATAAATGGTGACTCATTGGCTTGAGTCGGTTTATCCTAGCCCAACAAAAAAACAATGTATGACGTATTGTCATTTTTATTGGTGTGGACATCCCGATATCTTATAAGAGTAGGGGCTATGGGATTACCCAAGCCTGATTTGTATAGGAAAGTGAGGTGATATCTAAACATCCCTTAGACTTGGTAATGTGCTTCCCCATTTTCCATAGACAAACAATCATTTCCCCAAATCCGGATTAGTGGCCTCCAATCGGTTGTTTTGGGAGATGTAGGAATCATCTAGGCCTATCCATAGGTCGGTTGTAGCCGTAGCAGGATCAACCCCGCTAGCCTGAATCTTCTTGTCCTTGATCTTATAATAGTTGGATTCCAGATAATGTGTTTCACAAGATGGAAATGGAGAAATGTCACCTTGGAGTATTCCAACTCGATCATTAAGGGAGTACTTAAGGAATTGGTGCTATAAAGGGGGGACCACCACATGCAAGTGGATCCATGTCCTACCCATCAACCCATTGTCAAGGTGTCTTATAAGACAATCATGGTCTCGGTGCTGGCTACCAGACCACAAAAATGGGTCTCTGAGGGGATCGATGAAACCAATGGTCTTTCTGTCAGTCATAACCTTGAATATTCATGTCTAAGGGGCTCAAATCATCCTCAGACATCCCCATATTTTGGAGCGTCAGAGTTGGGATATGTTTTATCCAAGAACCTATGTCGACAAGAGATCGATGAACCTCCATGCCATTGAAATAACTAGTGATATACAGTAAAAGAATGCTCTATTGAATGGGAGATACTTCATCTACTCTTGAGAAAGAGATGAAAAATTGAAATTCTACTTGCTGGGCTACCTCTGCATGGAAGGATTATACAACTGCTGCATCTATCTCAAATTGGGGGGATGTTTTTATTTCCTCGACAAGGGATTCACACATATCAGCTTATTGAAGATGTTTCTTGAGGACAAAGATCCATGCAAAGATGATGACAAGATGTATAATAACATCATACTTCCTTGAAATGTGTGAACTTCTTCTAATAGGAGGTTGTTCCATGACATGCGGTTTTGGAGGGCCCTTATGACTGGAAAATAGATGACTCATTATGTGAATGTCCTGCTTCTCTCTAGTAAAATCTTGTGGCGAGACTACTGGATGAGGTCTAGATGAATGATTCATGTTCATAACAAAACTTGGCTGATTGTGGAATGGTTGTGGTGGATCCACCTGATCCAGCAGCACAAAAAACATTGAATAAAAACATGGCCAAAGAGATTACAACAAAGTTGACCAACCCATCTTATCGGGATGTGGCGACAACAGATTCCAGAGTAGGGGATGGGGTTACTGGTTGTATTCAATATGGTTTTTAATCCTCTATCTGTCCCTAGACTAACTCTCCATGATCTCTAGTTGAGGCAGTGAATGACCCTGTTGACTATAATGAGAATTTCACAGCCATGTCATGGAAAGATTCCAAATCATCCTCCTCTTGGATGTGTCTACGAAGGGGGGTACGAATCCAGTTCACCAAACATTCTAGAAGTATGAGGCTTATACACCATCTTACTTCCCTAACCCTTGACATAGATGATCAGGGTGAGGGTTCAATTGCTGAATCGCATTCCTCCACATAATTTGAGAAGTAGACGGGCATAACTATGGTATAAAACATCTTGTTTATATTATTATGTTTTCACTATCCCACCCTCCTACCATAGGATGATTTTTTGGAATGGGTATATTTTTGACTAGAGAAGGACCATCAGCTCATATAATGCAGGGGCGGAGAGGACTTCTTCCTGGGGGAGATGGAGTGTGAGGTGTACCCAGAAAAATGTCAAAAGGAACACAGGGAGGGCCTCGGCCTCATCTAGGTGCTGCACGGAAGGAATCACTTTGGGAAGTGATGGATTTGGTAGGACCTCCACTAGAATTAGTAGCATCATGGGCAGTTCCTCCATGCATGTTTTCCTTAGAAGTGATTGTACGATGGGGCCCTCATACTGGTCATGCTGAATGCGAGGAAGGACTCCACATTTGGTGTCAATGAAGCTGGTAACACCTCCACTTATTTGATTATCGGGATCAAAAACACCTTCGTCATTTGAAGCGTAAACAAAAATAATACACCCATGTTGATGGTTGACTAGATGAGTAGCATATTCACATAGGCAACATGTGACTGGGGGAATGGCTCCATACTTGAGGTCACAGGTGCGGAAGAGGCTTCTATACTGGGTGATAGTGTGGCTAGTTGGACCTTCTCTAAAACTGATGGTGGCATGGAGATGACCTCCACACCGATCATGGAAGTGGGGAAGACTTGTGCTCTTATGGGTGGTGGCACATGGAGGACCTATATAATAGATGTCATTATTGATGGTAGGCCTGTGATGGACACCACCTATGTCAACCACTAGAAGAGTTGACCCAAACTACCCATGTGGTGGTAAGGGCCTCGATCCAGGACAAGTGTATGAGTTTACCTATATAGTATAAATGAATAATTTCTAGTATACATCGACGGTGGAATGGTCACCAGTAGCTTTAGATGATGACACTATCTGACAAGCGTCCTCCTCAGTTTGTGCCTAACAATGGTGTTGGGATAACTAGACTGGGGCTGGTTCCATGTGTGTATAAGTCACCTGATCCATAAGAATGTGGGGCCCGATGGTGTCAATAACATCGCCTAGTGGGATTCCTCCTTGGGGGACTCTGGAATGGGATTACAGTTTTTCTGGATCGGACATCCCTCACCTCATTGGTATAGGGGATGGAGTCCTCAAATAATTCTAGGGAGAGGATCCTAAAATGATTGTAGGTCGAAGTGGGGAGGATTGGAATCCTATATGGCCCTTCGGGGGGGGGGGTAACGAGGAGTCACAGAATCATGTAGGTCATTTTGGTCCATATCATGGGTTGAAATAATACCCTCTTCCACATATCGTTATATGAGGCCATTAAACATCCTTCTATGAATGAGTTAATAAGGGAGATGGGCTGTGGGCGCCTAGTATCCATGCATGTGGAGGTCGTCATGGAAGAGATGTGGCCGCACGATATTTCTGTGTTGATGTTTCCCTGGGGCCTATGTTAGTATGTTGGTAATGATCAGTTCCCTATCATAGAATGGGTCCTGCAAAACAAGGAGATTAAACCATTAGTGTTTAATGAAGAAAAGCGACGACTAGTTTCCACTACTGCAAAGGCTAGCTTTCCCAACACTTTTATACAAACGGTTCAAAATAACTATTGGTATTGGTGTATTTTACCAATATTTTTAATAAAACGTTGGAAAAATGTGTGGTTATGGAAGTATTTCCCAATTGTTTTTAATAACAGTTGGGGAAATCCCTCTCCCAAATTCACATAATTCCCCTGACTAACAGAAACGCACAGTTTGTAGAAGCACATTCCCCGGACTCCCACAAGCGCCCATCCTGGTGAATCTCTTCCATCCGATCAGCTGCAACTCCCCCATTCAGGTTATACTCCTTTAACCTCTTCTCATATTAGATAATTATGTCTTTATATTCCCAACTTTTTTCGATTTATTTCACTATTTTGAAAGATCACATCGTTTTCCCTATTTCTAGGGATTTTGGAATTTTTTTGATTCAATACTCACTTCATGAATTCTTTACTCAAATCACTACATCAATGTACACATTTTCCAATTAATGATTTTATTACACATATGCATTTATAAGGTCATGGTATCTTTCTTATGTTCTAATTTTAATGATTCATAGTTCTATTTTTAATCTCAATGCTCCAAATAATAAAGATTCATGTATATGAACTCATAAGAAATTATTTTTAATATATATTCATATTATTTCATGAAAATCAATCCTTTCATTAAGATCATTTCAAACATTAAGATCTTATTCATCTTAATTTTTGTACACTATGTGTGTTACATAACATGTATGTATCATGTTTCTATCAAAATATTTATATATATAAAATTTAACACTGTTCACATATCCTTTGCACAATAGAACATATAGAGTATCATCTTCAACATTGAAAAATAGTATGTGGTCCCTAATTATTTTTCATAGAAGAAATAGGAAATATATAACCATATAATCCAATGTTCCTTATGAATAAAATTTCTACAAAGGGAACTCTCGGTGTGACCTCTCCTTATCCCATGTAGTACATCTTCCTTCTTCATGAAACTAATTCAAAGAATGTAAAATTTGAAATATTAATGAATATTATTTGTTCTAATATAACCATTAATAATTTCTACTTCAACATGATACATGAGTTATTCAATTTCCTTTTTAAAACACAATGAACATTTTCACTGATTTGTGGTTCCTCGAAATGCTTGGGAAAATAAAAAAAACATGTATTGAATCATGCTTCTCATATGGTTTCATGGATACAAGTTCATCTTGAAAATCATGACTACATGGTTTAAATATCAAGAGGACCATGGAATTATTATTCTTCACACAAATTAAGTTGTTTTGATCTCTTCCTTTTGTGAACACAAAGCTCATCATCCACTCTATTTCTCTTCCAAAAATCATTATTCATATGTGAGATAAAACAGAATAGAACTTTTATGGAATCGACATATATGGTACTTTCTATAGGATAGGTGGTTTTACTTTTTTTTATTGGGGTGATATGGTACTTTCTGTGGACTTTAGTTTGATTGTTATGAAATGTAAGTACTTTTCACAATATTTCTATTTTTAGCACCAATATCTTATTTAAAAAACTCTCTTTACACATTCTGCATCTTCCATGAAAAGCCTTCACATTGTAATATCTTGAACGATGTTCTGTCAGGTCTATGGTGTCTTCTTGTATGTGATAAATGAAAAAAATTAAAAAACACATCTCACCTCAAATTTAGGCACACATAACTGAATTAGTATATCTTTACATTGTTTTAATAGTTCACTACATCAAATAGAATCTCCTTCATTTATCGTTTAATTAAATATATTTTCGATTAAACTTCAATCTTATTGATTTTCTTATGATTAAATGACTTATAATCATTCTTTTTACTGAATGGATAGAAGTTGGATGTATGAAACTGATCGGATATCAAGTGATTTTCAAAACAATTTAGAGAGATTTTTAGATTTTGAATTTCACAATGCTTCAGATAGTGGTTGCATACACTACTCATGTTCCAATTGTGTTTGTAGACCTTGGTTGATCCATGAAGAAATTAGATACCACATAACTAAATATGGTTCTCAAGCAAACTACTATGTGTGGTATCACAATGGGGAGAAAATAAAATCTCAAATTGCTGATGATCGAAATGAAAGGACTGGACTGGAGAATTTGTTAGCTGATTGGTTTTTGTTTATTCGTCATCATGAAAAAGAAAGGATTTATACTCAAGAAGACATTGATATTAGGATAGATGATGCATTTAAGGGAAATTATGATATTGTTAGGGTGAAAAAATTGAATGATGCTTCCACAACTCCAGTATATCGACAGTGCGATAAAATGAGAATGCTGGAATTTTTAATCTGATTGTTTCGAGGAAAAAATATATATGGGATTTCAAATACAACCATCAATTACATTATTACCTTCATGAAGGATTTACTCTTAGATGATGCAGATATTCCATCAAACCAGTTTATAGAATGGAATTTAGTTGAGGAACTTATATTTTTAACAAACAGAACTCATTCTTTCCCGAAAGGCTGTAGTTTATTCTAGAAGGAACCGCTAAATGAAATGATTGTATAAAATGTGGTACATCCTGCTGGAAGTCAAAATATGATGGAAAATCATCCTGCATGCCACAAAAAAGTAATGTGGCACATTCCATTGATCCCCAGACACCATAATCTTTTTATGTATGATGAAATATCAATAAAAATGAGATGGCGTGATACTGAGAGAAAGAATACAAATGTCTAGTTGGTTTACCCTACAGATGGATTTGCATGGCTGAGATTTGTTTATCAAAATCCTGATTTTTCAGCTGATATGGATAATGTGAGGCCGGGTCTTTCATGCAATGGTTTTAATCTGTTTGGGAAGATAATTACTTCACACAACACATGGACAATTTTTATACACATTTATAATCATCCCCCGTGGTTGTGTTTGAAATAACCTTTTACTTTCATGAGTATACTCATATCTGGACCCTCTGATCCTGGGATTGATATTGACGTATACATGCAACCTTTATTAAAAGAGTTGAAACTTCTTTAGTATGTGGGTGTGTGCACATATGATGCATATTCGAAAGACATATTTCATATGTGTGATGTTCTTATGTAGACTATAAATGATTTTTGGGCTTATGAAATGATGTCTGGATGAAGCATGAAGTGAAAAATGTCATGTCCTGTTTGTATGAAGAATACAGGATCCAGAAGACTAAAACATTGTTGTAGTTTTAGTTTTATGGGACATCGATGATTCTTGCCAATGGACCATCCATATAGATATAATTGTCGAAGATTTGATAATAACATAGAGACCGATGATCCACCTAAGCTTATTTCTGGAACTGATGCTCTTAATGAAGTGAATGATTTCAGTTTTTCATTCTGGAATGGTCAAATGAAATCTTGAAAGAGAAAGAATGTTTCCACTGAAACCTGTTACAATTAGAGGAAGAGGAGTATCTTTTTTGATTTTCATTATTGGTCCACCAATTTGGCACGTCATTTCTTAGACATAATGCACATTGAAAATAATATATGTGAAATGTTTCTTTCGATACTTCTAAATGTAAATGGAAAGATAAAAGATGATTTACGGTCTCGGTATGACTTGGTGGATTGGGGCATCAGTCCATAATTGCATCCTGTGCGTATCAGTGAAAATAATTGGGAAGTTCCATGTGCTTCTTATGTGATGACACCTAAGAAAAAAACAATTTTAGGAATATTTATAAAATATTAGAGTTCTTGATGGTTATTTAAGAAAAATAGATAAACGGGTCAAAAGAAGAGAGTTGAAGCTAAAATCTTTGAAGAATCATGATTATCACATTCTTCTACATGAGTTTATTCCAATAACAATCCATCATCCTTTGTCCAATAATGTAAGGGTGAATGTTATTTGGTTGTGCCATTTGTTTAGAGATCATTCTGCAGTGAAATTTTCCATGTTGTTCTTGCAAAAAATGTTGTCAGATTCCCCATTAATTTTGTGTTTGTTGGAGAAAATATTTCCTCCATCAATTTTAACATGCATGATGCATCTAACTATCCATATTCCCACTAAAATACTTCTCCGAGGACATATTTATTTTCGTTGTATGTATCCAACTGAAATAAATATGTACACAATTAATTCATATGTCCAAAACTGGAATGATCCTGAAGGATCTATTGGGAACGATTAGTTGGCTAAAGAATGTAATGATTTTTGCTCAATATATTTTTCTGATCTTACTACAAGAATGAATAGACCAATGATAAATGTAGAAGAATATTATGAGAAAATTGAGACCAATTTTCTATCACTTCTTCAAACAGGAGGCATTCATGGATAATATACATTGAATATATTATGCTTTGAAGAGCGGGAGATGGCACATCACACAGTGTTGTTCAACTGTGTTTTGTTCGGTGACTACATCAGGTAACTAAATTGAATATGTATGTCTTACATATATAACTATGAAAAAATTCATATTTTTTATCTACAGGGAACATAAAAAAATGATAAATAGAAAGCATCCTTCTTTATCATTGAGAAGGAGGGAGACTTTTCATAGAAAGGAGTCTTCTACTTGGTTAGAATTTATGGTAAAAATATTAATGTTTAAAATAATTAAATAAATATTTAATTAAGTTTAATATTCATTTATATTGAAGGTATAGAGTTTTCCTATTGACTATGTCTCTGATTAAATAAGAGCTTTTGCTTTTGGTCCTAATATCGTGGTTCATGACTAAAAATCAAATGTAATCAATGGGTATAAATTTATTTTCATAGAATGAGAAAAGAACATGAGAACAAAACATGATAGTGTTATGGTTACTTCCACAACATATTGTTATGCCAGCGTATCAGATAGTAGACCACGATTTGAAAATGTTCGTTATTATGGAGTCATTGAAAACATAATAATGTTGGATTATTGATCTCATATATGAGTCATGATGATGAAATTCCATTGGTTTGATTCGATTATGAGACATGGCACATTTAGTGATGATTGTGGATTTAGAGTAACTAATATGACTTTCACTCTTGCTACTGAAGAACCATATGTATTTGCATCATTGGCTAAACATGTTTTTTATTTCAATGACCAAATTTTACCTGAATTTGGTGTCATAGTTGAAGTAATTCCAAGACATATTTTTTATGATGGTTATAATGGAATTGATACCATCCATACAACCATTGGAACCAATCCATTTATTTCTTTTGATGACTCCAATAGCTCAATTGTCAGAGTTAGCTATGAACCTGAATTTGTGGTGGGAAATATATAAAATTGTTTATTGATGTTCTCAATTCTATTGGTTTACCATGATTTGGGTTGTTAAGGTTGGTTCTACTCAAATTAATTTCATATTGAAACCGACATCATCAACCTGAGCTAAAGAAATTAAAATTTTCCTTAATTATGACAATTGCTTTTCCCTCTCATTTATTTTGTTTTTTCAGTCACACATTAGTTATACTTTTCTATTAAATTCCATATTTGTTTTCAAATGCAGGAAATGAAACCAATAGAAGAGAGGCATTAGAAAAAGATTATGGAAAACAATCATCGAATAACTGACCTGAGCATTCCCAAACTAATGCCTACAGTGAGTATTTTAATTCAAATATATTTATTTAAATTATATATAATGTCATGTGATTAAAATTTTAAACATTTTTTCAGGATCCATCTATTAGGTGAAAATTATTTGATGAGAAGCTGAGAAGTGGACCCAGCACTCAGGGTGTTCGTACGAAGGGGGGGGTATGGGAGCTAGACGATCTGGTCGACGTGCCCAATTAGACACAGCCCCTCCCACTTACATACCATCAATACCACATTCTGATCCCGGTGTGCCGTTAGGGACAGATGGGATATTTAGGCCTCTCATGTTTTCCAAACCCTTTACATCTGACCATCCTCACCCATCTGTACCATATTCGATGATGATTCTCACTCCCCATCTAGCATTTGGACAGCCATACCTATCATCTTCTTTTACTACTGCTTCAATCTCTCCGGGATTTTATATTACATCTTCTTCAACTCCTACTCTGCCATAGTCTATCCCTGTGGAGCATACATTGGGACTCACTCCATCTTTACAGGGTGTTCCTTCAGTTTCTGTAGATCCAGTGTTGCCCATTGATCCGACTACCGTATGTATATTTATACAACCCTAACAATGTGTTACACCACTATTTATTTTTAGTATAACATGTATTGCCAAATATTTGTTTCTATTTCATAATAGATACATCTACTGATAGGAGGTGGGGGTAGGGGTGTACGTGCATGCGTGTGGTGTAGAGCTGATGCAAGCAATTGATGGTGGAATACGATGAAGATTGTCAGATGATTGAAAAATCAGGGCAACAATGTCTATATTTGTTTGGAGACGCATGCCAAATACTCTAACATCATTCCTGTCAGCCCGCTCTCGTGGAGAAAACTACCAAATGAAGTCAAGGATAAAGACTGGGTAGAGATATGGGTAAAAAAATCAGTTGTATTTAATTAAATAAAATAATTTTATTATTTATATGAATAAATATTTTGGTTTCAACTACGGTTTAATTTCCCCGATGGTGAGGGTGAATGTCCAGCACGTCTAAAGGATTTAGGCAAGCTCTAGAGAGATTATAAGAAAGATTTGTAGATTGGATGGCTTGATAGAGTGGACACGGAGTTAGAGGCATTCCCTGTCATGGATGATTTTCCATTAAAATAGTATCAACAGATGATTACTCATTGGGTGACAAGCCAATTTATGATATTAATCAAATTAGAAGTATTTAAATGAAAATTTTAATGTTTGTCATTAATATTAATTGATTAATTTTATTTAATATGCATCTGGAAGAAATAAAAATACATTGATGCTAAGAAATACATCCACACATTGTGACATACTTCGATGCCAGATCATGAGAGACAGCTGGTATGATAATTTATAATCATTCTTTACAACTTTCACTTTCAATTGCTTCCTCTATAATTTATTTGATTGGTAAAGTTATTATATAATTTTTTTTATGAAATTATTGTTTTTTGTATCCTATTTATAATTATAGTTTCATACATTCAATGTCATTTTAAATGTATAAATTGAATATATATTCATGTGTTCCTTGAGAAAAACTATTTTTCTCGAGTAGAAAGAAGAAAAATGGAAGTGCGGTTAATGAACCGACTCAGCAGTAGATTGTAAGTTTTACTTTATAGATTAAAAAATTTAATCTATATTTTGTAACTTAATAATATATTTATATTTGTAACATTCTACTTTATAGGCCCTTGATTCCCAGGAACCTGACAATTTTGGGCCAAACGATCATTTACATCAGCTGTTGGTAGATGAGCACCCTAGTAGAGTATGCTGTCAGCCTAGGGAGAGTATAGTTCAGATGATGTATTGTCCCTTTTCAGGTATAAGTTGTAGTGCCACCGAGTTGCAGCATGTTATGGAACCGGTAAAATAGGCTGAAAAAAGGGCCATAGTGACAACAACACAATTTTCTATGGAAAACACTGCATTTATGAAATTGATGGAGGATCTATATCCAACACTTACACTATAGTCTAGCACTGCTTGTGAGGAATATATTTCATTGATGCGTTCTATATATGGTTCACCAGGTGGCAGTTCTAGTGGTGGTCAAGACGATGGGAATGAGGATGCTGAGGGGGAGGAGGAGGAGGAGGGAGAAGAGGAGGCTGAGGCGGAGGAAGATGCTGAGGTGTAGGTGGAGGGCGATGAGGAGGCCGAGGATGAGTACAACGGTGAGGTGGAGGGAGGGGAAAATTATGGGGATGACTATGAGGACGAGGAAATGGTGAAGATGATAGTGATGATAGTTGTGGTGATAAGAGAAAAATTGATCTTTTAAATTTTTGACTGATATTTTTGACCTTTGATGTTTACTGATTAGTTGTGCTTGAATATATGTGTGATTAGGTATGTCACATTACCATTATTTATTTATCTATAAATAATAATACATTATTGCATGATTTTCTGTGAAATCCACCTATTTTAATGAAATATTAATTTTTTAGAAGTTTATATAATTAAATTATTTTTTTAACATCAGTATAATTTTCTGAGAAAATATGTCAATACCATCTCATGAACCCGGTATAGCCCCCCAGATAGCCCCTTAACAGCCCCCCCCCCCCCCCCCTCCTCTCTGGACCTCAGATAGTCCCCCAAACAGCCCCACCATCCTGCTTAGACCCCAAACATCCCACCATACAGCCCCCACCCTCCTCACGGGACTCCAGATATCCCCTCAAACAGCCCCCCAAGATGCCTCCCCACCCTCCTTCCTGGACCCCGGACAACCCCCAGGACATCCCCCCGGACAGCCCCCCCCCCCCACCCTCTTCCGTGGACACCGAACAACCCCCTAGATAGCCTCCTCCCATATAGCCTCCCCACCCTCCTTCCTAGACCCTGGACATCCTCTCGGATAGCCTCCCCACCCTCCTTCCAAGACCCCAAACAACCCCCCAGACAGCCCCCCGAACAACCCCCCACCATCCTGCCTGGACCCCGAAAAACCCCCTACCCTGCTCCCTGGACCATAGACATCCCCCCCACCCTCACCTGCATCTTCAATCTGTACATGACACCACTCAAAACTACCAAGTGACAAGTACGAGTCAACCCCACTCAAACTGAGGCACAATGGGGACGGTACCACTCAAAGTGTCTCACTTTTATTTGAAATGGACAACATTGTAAATGAAAACAACAAATGACATAAATAAAACTGAAAAAATGGATTTGGATTCTATTGATACTTTAGGACAAGGATCTATGGTTCATTTATGACATGTACGAGTCATCCCTACCAAAATCTGAGGCACAGTGTTGCTGGTACTACTCATAGTGTCTTTCTTTTATTTAAAATGGATGCTCTTTTATGTGAAAACTATTGGCACACATAAAAATGACCAAATGTATTTTCATTGTGTTACTAATTTAGAAAAAAGATCCATGGGTCATTTTTGATGTGTAAAAGTCTACTCCGCCTCAAACCAAGGAACAGTGTGGCCGGTACCACTCAAAGTGTCTCACTTTAATTTGAAAGGGACAACATTTTAAATGAAAACAACAAATGACATATGGAAAACTAACCAAACAGATTCATATTGTGTTTATACTTTAGAAAAATGATCCATTGTTCATTTTTGATGTGTACTAGTCAAACCTACTTCAATTTGAGGTACAGTGTAGATGGTACCACTCAAAGTGTTTCACTTTTAATTGAAATGGACAACATTTTATTTTAAAAAAACAGACATACGGAAAACCGACCAAACGCATTCATATTCTATTGATACTTTAGGAAAAATATCCATGGGTCATTTGGGACGTGAAAAAGTAAACCCCGCCTTAAATGGAGGCATGGTGTGGCTGGTACCACTCAAAGTGTCTCACTTTTATTTGAAATGGACAATATTTTAAGTGAAAACAACAACTGGCATATGGAAAATTGAACAAATTCATTAGGATTGGGTTGATACATCAACACAACGATCCATGGGTCATTTTTTATTTGTAATAGTCAACCCTACTTCAATCCGAGGTACTGTGTGGTTGGTACCTGTCAAACTGTCTCACATTTATTTGAAATGGACATCATTTTAAGTGAAAACAAAAACTGGCATGGGGAAAACCGACCAAACACATTGAGATTATGTTAATACATTAGGACAATGATTAATGGGTCATTATTGAGTTTTACGAGTCCACCCAGCCTCAATCGGAGGAATGGTGTGGCCAGTACCACTCAAGGTGTCTCACTTTTATTTGAAATGCACAATATTTTAAGTGAAAACAGCAACTGTCATATGGAGAACCAACCAAACACATTTAGATTATATTTTTACTTTAGGAAAAGGATCCATGGGTAATTGGTGATGTGTAAGAGTCAACCCCGCCTCAATTAGAGGCACGTTTTGGATGGAACCACTCAAATAATCTTTCTTTTGTTTAAAATGGATACTCTTTTAAGTAAAAATAACTGCCATACGGAAAACCAACAAAACATATTCAGATTGTGTTGATAATTTAGCACAATGACCCATTGGTCATTTGTGACATGTAAAATTCAACCCTGCCTCAATCTGTGGCACGGTGTGGCCGGTACCACTCAAAGTGTCTCACTTTTATTTGAAATTGAAAACATTTTAAATGAAAACAACAAATGAAATATGGAAAACCGACCAAACATATTTGGATTGTGTTGATACTTTATGAAAATGATACATGGGTCATTTTTAATGTGTATGAGTCAACCCTACCTCAATTTGAGGCACAGAGTGGCCAGTACCACTCAAAGTGTTTCACTAATATTTT
This sequence comes from Viscum album, assembly GCA_963277665.1. NCBI lineage: Eukaryota > Viridiplantae > Streptophyta > Magnoliopsida > Santalales > Viscaceae > Viscum > Viscum album. The sequence goes on from OY728161.1 coordinate 1,884,000,340, forward strand.
AAATGGACAACATTTTAAGTGAAAACAAGTATTCACATATGGAAAACTGACCAAACACATTCGGAATCTATTTATATTTTAGGAAAACAATCCATGTGTCATTTGTGACATGTAAAAGTCAACCTCACATCACTCCGAGGCATGGTGTGGATGGTACCACTCAAAGTGTCTCATTTTTATTTGAAATGGAGAACATTTTAAGTGAAAACATCAACATGCATATAGAAAACTGACCAAACACATTCCAATTGTGTTGATACTTCAAAAAAATGGTCCATGGGTCATTTTTAACATGTATTAGTCAACCCTGCCTCAATCCAAGCATGACGTTGTTGGTACCAGTCAAAGTGTCTCACTTTTACTTGAAATGGACAACATTTTAAGCGAAAACAACAAATGGCATACGAAAAACTAACCAAACGGATTTAGATTATATTGATACATTAGGACATGGATCCACGGGTCATTTGTGACATGTATGAGTCAAACCTGCCTCAATCCTAGGCACGGTGTGGATAGTAATACTCAAAGTTTCTTTCATTTGTTTAAAATGGATACTCTTTTATGTAAAAAAAATTGGCATACAGAAATCCAACAAAACGTATTCGGATTGTGTTGATACTTTATAAAAATGATCCATGGATCATTTATGATGTGTATGAGTAAACCTTGCCTCAAACTGAGGAACAGTGTGGCTGGTACAACTCAAAGTGTCTCACTTTTATTTGAAATGGACAACATTTTAAATGAAAACAACAAATGACAAAAGGAAAACCAAACAAAAGCATTCGGATTGAGTTGATACATTATCACAATGATCCATGGGTTATTTTGGACGTGTAAGAGTCAACCTCGCCTCAATCGGAGGCATGGTGTGGCATGTACTATTCAAAGTGGTTCACTTTTAATTAAAATGGACAATATTTTAAGTGAAAACCAAAACTTTCATATAGAAAACCAACCAAAAGCATTGGTATTCTATTGATACTTTAGGAAAATGATACTTGGTTCATTTATAACGTGTAAGAGTCAACCTCACCTCAATATGAGGCATTGTGTTGCTCGTACCACTCAAAATGTCTCACTTTTAATTGAAATGGACAACATTTTAATTGAAAACAACAACTAGAAAATGGAAAATTGACCAAACGCATTCAGATTGTGTTCATACATCAACACAATGATCCATGGGTCATTTTTGATGAGTTAGAGTCAACCTCGCCTCAATATAAGGCACGGTGTGGCCGGTACCAGTCCAAGCGTCTCACTTTTATTTGAAATGTACAACCTTTTAAGTGAAAACAACAACTGGGTTATGGAAAACTCACCAAACACATTTAGATTATGTTGATACTTTAAGAAAAGGATCCATGCGTCATTTATGAAATGTAAGAGTCAACTCTACCTCAATTCGAGGCATGTTGTGGCCAGTACCACTCCAAGTTTCTTTCTTTTGTTTAAAATGGATACTCTTTTAAGTAAAAACAGCTAGCATACGGAAAACCTACCTAATGTATTCATATTGTGTTGATAATTTCTCACAATGAACCATGGGTCATTTCTGATGTGTACAAGTCAAACCCACCTAAAACCGAGGCATGGTGTGGCCGATACCACTCAATGTGTCTCACTTTTATTTGAAATGAACAACATTTTAAATGAAAAAAACAAATCGCATACAAAAAACAGAACAAACATATTTGGATTGTGTTGATACTTTAGAAAAACGATCCACGGTTCATTTGTGACGTGTATGTGTCATCCATGCCTCATTCTGAGGAATGGTGTGACTGATACCACTCAAAGTGTTTCACTTTTATTTGAAATGGACAAAATTATAAGTGAAAACAAAAACTGGCATACAGAAAACCAACAGAACACAATCAGATTCTATTGATACTTTAGAACAATGATCCATGGGTCATTTGTGACTTGTATGAGTCAACCCTTCCTCAATCAGTGGTATGGTGTGGCCAATACCACTCAATGTGTATCACTTTTATTTGAATTGGACACAATTTTAAGTGAAAACCAAAACTATCATATGGAAAATAGACCAAACACATTCGGATTGTGTTGATACCTTAGGAAAATGATCATTGGGTCATATGTGATGTGTACGAGTCAACCCCGCCTCAATATGAGGCATATTGTGGGCGGTATCACTCTAACTATCTCTCTTTTTTTTAAAATGGACATCGTTTAAAGTAAAAACAACTGGAATAAGGAAAACCGACCAAACGTATTTGGAATGTGTTGATACTATAGCACAACCATTCGTTGTCTAGCCACACACAATCCACTTCTCATGTGAGGAACTCCTACCCCTATTCTAAAACACATGAAATTTAATATGATAAGAGAAACTATATACCCTAAGTCTCACAAGCCCATTGATACACACCCATTATCATCATCACTAAGATCAAAGACAACAACCCCAAACCATGGGACATAATATTTCTGTTTTGTTAAATTCATTTATTCATTTCCTTATTTTTGGTTATTACCTTCTAATTTATGAACTCATTCATGTATGTTTTATACAAAATGAAATTTTGTATGTATTCTTAATTTTGTGTCACATATAATTACGTATTCAGTTTTTAATGTATTGTATTCATAATTTATTATTGTATTATGTATCCTTATTTTGTGATTTTGCATTTATTATTGTAAAATTCAGATAGAATCACATAGAGCAGTAGGCTGTTGTGTGAATTATACAGCTAAGCCTATGCCAATGGTTTTAAACCATTAGTATAGGTTCTGTATGGACCTTTTACCGACGATTATAAGAGAACCATTGGTAAAAACCTTTTACCAATGGTTTGTATCCTTTGGAAGAGGTGTGAATACTTGAGACATTTACCAAAAGTTCTTAGGAACCATTAGTAAAAGTGTAGATAATTTTTATCCCAATGGTTCCTAACCATTTAGATATCTCACCTTTATACCAATAGTTTACATAAAACCGTTGGTATAGTGTGGATTTATTCACATATACCAATGGTTTCAAAGAAGATGTAGGTATATGTCTATTGTCACGACTTACTTGGCTACGGTTTGTAAAACTGTTGGTATAATTTGTACCAACGATTTAACAACCTCTAAAAATGGTTGAAAAGCTTTGGTATACCTTCCATTTCTATTAGTGTTCCCAGATTCATCCCATATTCCATTATTTTCAAGAACTATCCATGAGGACCATGTCACAGAACATGATTTCCAACGTTCAAATACCCTATTTCAAGAGATTTTCACACCAGACCCACTATTTTCTTGGCAGGACCTAGTGTTGGATACATGGATCTGGTGAAACACTAATCCACCGATGTCTCGAAAAATACTAATCTTCACATTGATGAGATGAAATTTACATCTGGTTCACCATTTCTGTTTCTGATGCTTTCGCTGAGGCAAGCATTAGTTTTTCGAGTACATACCGATATCTTTCCCCGTATTCCCACTTTCCAAAGGTGGGTGTAATCCTTCACTTATTCAGGGTTATTTTCTCCTTTATTGACACGAGATGGGATGTTAGTCTCCCCTTCCATGGAATCCTCCTAGGATCTCCCTACTTGGTCCAGGTCTCCCACATATATTAAGACGTTGTTTGTGAATCTCTTGTCAGTGCATTGTCTTCATGGATTCCGTTTAATTACACATCTTTTGTTAGGACATTCCAAGGGGTCAAGGTAGGGAAGAATCCTTCAGTCAGGGAATGAGTCACGTTGGACGTCATTGGCATGTCTGGATGTTGGGACATTGATGTGTCTGGGTTTCCTCTACTTATGATAGGGGTTCTTGAGGGTGTGGAAGCCCGAGACATCCCACGTCGAATGTGGGGAATTATATGGTGTGGGCATGTCTCTGAGGTTTTTCTCAGTTTCCCATGCTTAACATAAGGTATTACATGAGTTTAACGTCATGAAGAGATGGAATAGACTAATGGGGTCATTAATAAGAGTGGAACAATTGGGTGCATCCCTAAGGGGGAGCACCTGATATTCCTATAAGAGAGGTGGACCACAATGTCTAATGAAGAAAGATCTGAGGGTTATTGTATTCCTGTAATGAGGACACCATGGTTTACTGTTGTATACGATTGAACCTCAGGGAGGTTTTTTACGTACCCAGTCTCAACAGACATGGATCAAAACCCGTGTAGTTCAAATGGGTGATAAACTGTGATGTCCATAGAGGACAATTTTTGATGATGTTGATGGGGATTATGCATGGATAACAGCCTAGGTTCTATGAGGAGCGCGATGGGATGGATGACATGATCTCACCGGGAGGTGGCGGCACAGGTAAAAATTAGTATGTATGAGTGATTGTTGAACAAATCGATTGATAGGTATGGGATTGAACCGATGTGAGGATTATGGTGATATAAGGATTGAGACTTGAAGAGAAACCCTATGTATCCCTATGGCAGGGGATCTTGGTCCTCATAGTTCGGTTGGGCATTGGGACAGCTAAGGAGGAGGCCTGTGAGAATGGATGCATGGATGGGACATGGATGAAATAAAATCACTAGGATGGGGCAAGATCATATCAGAACACGGGGGGGGGTCGATGGAGAGACCACAATGGGACATGAGTGATAGACTTGAGCCTCATGGAGGCTTCATAGATATCCGAATGATATGGAATCAAAGAACAACATAGTTTGGGATAGGGTCATTGAATCAGGGTGTGCACATAAGACAATGACATCAATACATGTTGGGGCTTACTCATTGTTAGTGGTCTGGGTTACTCTGACACCCAAGGGGAGGAGAAGAGATTAGGGTCCCAACAATGGTGACAACAACAGCTTACTACTGGTTGGGGTTACATGGTCTTGCCGCTAGTTGGGGTTACAGGGTCCTACCGTTGGTTGGGGTTGAGCCTTAGGGAGGATTCCTACATATCCTTTCTAGGAAATATGGGTCAAAAGCAACGTAGTTTGAAGGTATATAGTTTAGCACCATGCTGGGAAAATAGGGGGTGTATAGATTAATGTTGTGCAGGATGGGTGTGAACCGACATGAAGCGGTCGGGACTAATGGGTGATGGGATTAAACCTCAATGAGGCTTCCTACGTACCTTGCTTGAAAAGGGGTAAGGATCAATGTCCAAATTGTTCAGAATGGGGGATAAAGTTTAACATCATGCTGGACAAAGGTGGACCAACGTGAAGTTGTCGAGACCAATGGGTGTTGGTCTTGAACCTCAGAGAGGCATCCAACATACCTTGATCCTATAGGGTCAAGGAACAAAGTCCAAGTAGTTAAGAAGGGAGGCCTGGTACATACACTCTATGGTGGGATACGAAGGCTTAATTTGTCAATGCTTACTCTAATCCCACACGATTCTTGTTCACTCTAAGAAACTCAATGCATCAAAGACCAGACAATCATGCACAAAAGGTTCTTACGTGGGGAATAAAGTGGGAAATACATGTAGTTAGTAACCCAAAGAGGAAACAAGGTATTATGAATTGTTATCGGTCTAAGGAGATAGAGATTGGTGAATACTCTAAAATAGAGGCCCGATGGAAAAAAATCCCAAATAGAGAAGGATGAGGTAAATAAGGTATCAGTGCCCATATCTCCTCTAATCTTTAGCATAGAAGAAGAGGGGAGTGGGGATGCAACCTCTCATATGAAAGGATAGGGGATTACACCAAAGTGGATGCCCTTCCATGTGGATAGATGTCATTCCAGTATAGGGGATCTCATTCCATGTGAGGAATATCTCACTCCCATGAAGATTAGAAGGAATGGAGAATGACCACGATGGGGCACCCCATGTATATTTCATGAGGCGATGCCACATATTAAACTCATGTGCTAAAGACGATAGTGCTTGGCAGTTTGACGTCATGTTGCTCTGACGAGGTGGGTTCACTCCACAGCCCTAGGACATACATAACTAAAATCCACCTACCCTAGGAGAAGGGATTACTTATATAATGTTATGGTGAGACTGGGTATTAGAGTGATCCATTGAGGGGATCATGCTAGCTTGGCTACGCGAAGAAGAAATAACGATTGGCATGCATTTGCGAAGAAGCATGAGGCTAAGGAATGAAATGTGAAGAACCGCCCAAAGGACCTTGATGTCACATCTTCCAAACCAATAGGGTCATACAAGAGAATGGTTTGTGAAGAAAATAGGTTCACAAGAAAGGACCATGTGAAGCTATGGTGCTCAACATAGTGGAGGGACTCCACAAAGAGGTATGCTTCATAATGTGCAGTGGACTATCATGGTCATAGGGTATAGATGCATATAAAGGGTGCTTTTCAATGTTGAAAGTATATCATGGTGTAGGACTTCACGAAGCATGGGTACCTTGCACAACGTAGAACTGCAAATCAATGTGCTTCACAAAGCACTGTGACCCTACCATATCATGGGGTTCACATGTGCATGGAATGTACTTTGTTAAGAATGAGTTCTTTGCGATGACCCGAGACCCCTTAGGTATATCATTCCTTTGAAATGGCCCCTGGGCTCCTGAAGGGAATCCCTACATGAACATGGGGGGTACTTGAGCTATGTTAATGGTACTTCTCAATGCTCAAGTACCTTGAAGATCTCAATATCCAAATTTGTTGATGAGAAGAGGTTGCATCGCGATTTTAGAGATGAGAAGAAGAATGGTTGGGGTATCAATCATTTTGGTCTAGGGGAAGCTAGATATTAATAGGAAAGAGGTGGTCCAATGCTTAGAAAACTTTTTGCGAATCCATGTGGTGCTCTACGATTGGCAGTAGATTGTATCAAATTTTTCACAACCTCATAGTCGACCGTAATCCCCTCCTCAGTGTAGATCCCACGGTAATTCCTCCTACGATACTCAAATTGGATTCCTTAAAGTTTCATGGGATTATAAAGGTGATATGGTTCCCTCCGTGGCACTGACCTCCCAGTCAATTGTGTCATAACTGCGGGTCATCCCGCCTATTTCATTATGTGGTGACTGTGAATTGGGATTCAGGTTCGTGCTGGTCGTAGCGCCGAGGGGCTCCGTGAAAGAGCTCTGTGAGGCAACCCATTCTGCACTAGTTTGCTCTTTTACTTTTTTACCTCCTCACAAATATTTTGGTGTCAAAAGTAACATTATCACTCACTTCAAACTCTAGGAATTTTCTTCGGTTGACATCATAGATTTTAAGTCAACTCTGAGCTAGTATTATGTGTTGTTAAATAGATCTGACCTTCTTTACCATTTCATCAAAAAGATATGGTCCTAATAGATCTCATTCCCCCACATCATCCTAGAAAGTTGGAGGTCGGAACTTTTTTCTATAGAGGGCATCATAGAGAGCCATCTAAATACTATAGTGAAAGCTATTATTGTACGAAAATTCCACCCAAGGTATGTTTTGATCCCAACCACCTTGTAAATACAAAGAGAACACTCTCAACATTCCTTCCAGAGTTTGAACTGTCTTCTCATACTAACCATATATCTAAGGATGATGACCAATGGTGACGCTTAACTCTATTTCATTTCATGTTGAAGACTTTGCCAAAACATTGCGGTAATCCTTCGATCTTTATATGATATAATGTAATGTGGAACCCAATGAAATATTACCTCATCATTTATATATATCCCAGAATGATGATTAGTAGAGAAATCCTTCTCTAATAGAAATGAAGTGTGCCATCATCATAATGCAATAAACTAAAACCCAAATAGAATTATTGCCTTTGGATGTTCTAGGATGTTAGATGAAAAAGTCTATGATGATGTTTTCCCATTTTTATTCTAGTTTGAGTATTGGTTGTAAAAACCCATTTGACTCTTGTCTCGTAGCCTTAACATTCTGAAATACTGAGAATCGATAGAAATATTTGGTGACATCTCTTTTCATGCCATACCACTAGAAGTACTCTTTCAGTTCCATGAACATCATTTTACTAGTAGGGTGAATAGAGAATAAATAAATATGAGCCTCATACAATAGCTACATCTTTAATTCTTGTTTTATAGGAATAAAAACCTTCTTCATGACCCTTATTATTTCATCACAATGAATGTTTAATTGTTAGAACATTTTCCCCATATTTTTTAGCTTCAAATCTTCTTTCTGCGCCCCCTTAATCTTCTATGGTATAGACAGTTGAACATTCATTTGAGAAAGATATTATTTCTCACTTTTCAAAATATTTCAATATCCAAACCTTGAAAATACATAAATATTTGATATTTTGTGATCCTCATCATGGATAATCTAGCATGGTCGTTAAAACTCACTGCATCTTCAACCTTGTTCGCTTTCCTAGGGTGATAATTTATTGACCAATAATAATCATTAATCAACTCTAAATATATTATTTTTCACATATTCAGCTATTATTTCATTTAAATATACATTAAACTTTTATGATCAATATAAATATCAAATCCTTCACCATAATGATAATTCCTCCATATCTTTAATTCAATGATTACCACATTTAACTCCAAATCATGATTTGGGTAATTTTTCTCATGAATTCTAAACTTCCATGAGGAATAAGCTATCACCATATCATTTTTCTTGAGAACACATCCCAACCTCTTCTTGGATGAATTACTATATATCACAAACCTTCATCCACTACATGATACTATGAGCATAAGTGCACGGGCTGACCTCCTTTTTAGTTCTTTGAAATTCTCTTCACATTCATAAATACAAAATAATTTAACTCTTTTCTAAGTCAACTTGGTTAGTGGATTCTTTAATCATGAAAAATATTTCAAAAAAGGCTATAATATCCAGCCAAACCAATTCAACTTTGGATCTCAATTTTCATTCTTTGTCTCGACCATATTTCAATAACGTCTATTTTTGTTGGTTCCACCGATATCCCCTCTCTTAAGATTATGTGACCTAAAAATGAAACATTCCAATGAAAAAATTAACACATTTTAAATATAGAATAAAGATATAATTCTCAACGTCTTTATTATAATTACAAAGTGTTCTTCATGTACATCCTTGATCTTTGAATATGCGAGAATATCATCTATAAAGACTAACACAAACTCATCAAGATAGTCTCTAAAGACTCTATTAATTATATCCCTGAATATAATAAGGGAATTAGTATGACCAAAAGTAATCACTATAAGTTCATAGTGTAATACCTTGTATGGAATATCGTCTAAGTAATATCCTCTTTTGTGACCCTTAATTGATGATATCCTAAATGAAGATCAATCTTGGAAAAATATTGATCTCTATGTATTTTTTCAAATAATTCATCAATATAGGGAAGATGATATTTGTTCTTTATAATGATCTTGTCATGTTCTCAATAATCAATACGGAGCCTCATTGATCCATATTTCTTCTTATAAAAAAGAACTAGTGCTCCCTAAGGTGACGCACAAGGGTGTATGAATCCCTTATCAATATTCTCTTGTATTTTATTCTTCAATTCCTGTAACTCATTTGGGTCTATTCTATAAGGTTTTTTTAAATAGGCATAGCACCTAGTATAATTTCTATTGGAAACATAACATCACGATTGGGTGAAAGACCTAGAAATACCTCTATAAAGACATCATCAAATTACCATAAATTGGGAATATTATTATTCATGAGCTTCTCCCAAACCATTTGATAGAAATAACCTTCATTTATTAGACTCAAGACCCATAGGAAAGAAGAAATTTCAACTATAAGGTTAAGTTCATCCTTGCATCGATAGATGATTGTAGATTGATCTAGAATATGAAATGTGACTTCCCATCCTTGGAAATTGATATGATCTTCATATTGAGAAATCCCAAAGATTCCAAGAATCACATCAAATTCCACTATAGTAAGGATCACGAGATTGGTAGGAAACACATTCCCACATACATCAACCTGATAAGAATTATAAACTTTTGATGCGACTGTTCTGCCATTAAGAGTTTTCACTACTAACCCACCAACAATTTTTGAGGTAATACATAGATACCCTTATAAAATTATTAAAAAAAAGAGTGGGTGGATCAAGAATCAAATAAAACAATGGCTAATTTTGAGTGGATGGAAACTGTACCTTTCACCACTACATTATCATACTCCACGTCACCAATAGTGATTTCATGTGACATTCCTTTTTATTTGGCCTCAAGAGTTTGTTGATGTCGATCATCATCCATAACCCTTGGAATATGTCATTAATTATTATAATGACCTATTTCCTTGCACTTGTAAAATTGAAGTGTAGGGGGTGGATTTTGTTTATTCTTTTCTTTTGTTTTCATCAGTAGACATTTTTTCCATCACTTCGGTACTCAACTACCAGAAGACCTTATTTTCTATACTTAAAACATTTACTAGTCCCTTTATGAAAATTCCCTTCATGTTTCTTCCCACACATTTAGCATAAGGTAAAACTCATCATCTTTTTAGTGTGGTTTTTATATTTTCCTTTGAATTCCATTTTTCTCTTCTTATCAAACACATATGAATAATGGGTTACTCAAACATCTATCAAAACCTTGATAGAACATTGAAAAATTTCCTAATATATGTTGATGTCCATTATGGATAATTCAATTTAGAGACTTAGTTTTAAGCCACTAAAGAATCGATAAATTTTACTATAAAGTTGGATAATAATTCTATAAGAATACCTTGAATGTCTTGTAAAATTTTATTTATAGGCACCAATAGATTCATCATAATTTATCTTAAGTTAATGGAAATCCTTCTCCATATTTGTATGAATAATAAGAGGAATGTACTTATTGAAAAATAATTACTTTAACTCGTCTAATGCCATGGACTCAATTTTATCTTTTTTCCTTGTATTATTGATAATATTCCACCATTTATCAGTTTTTCCTTTGAAAAGAAAGACTGATAAGATGAATTTATAATGTTCAGATCATTATTGAATCAAAGTGTTCTTTTTAGTGTTACTGATCAATTTTACAACCATTAATGGATTAGAAGAACTACTGAATGAAGGTGGATGTTGTCTCATGAAGGACTCAATAAAATGTGGCTCGATCCATTGATAGTTTAAAATTCACGCTTGATTCGTATCTTGATAAAGTTGTGTGAGAATGGATATAAGAATGTTCATTAAATCTCCAATAACATTTGGTTTCTCAAGGGGACAATCATTACATTTCCCATGGCATTCAGCATTAACGCAGTTCCTTCATGTTCCAGCCATTTACTAAAACCAAGAAGCATAATGTGAGGAACAATAACCATTATATAAAATCACATAATCAAGAATAAAATGAAATTTTAGTACACTTTAGGTTTTATCCTAGGACATTCATGAATATATATAAAACACTTAGATAGGATTGTAACCTATACATAGATATATCCTTTGGGTTATTACAAAGGTTCTCTCATCCTAGTTTACAATGGTTAACTATACATTTTCTCTGATACCAACTATAACGGCGCATTATTAACATTTAGATATTACACTAACATTGGAGAATATTTATTACATAACATAAAAAAACACAATTGGACCATATAGGTTATGGTTATTAAGAAACCGGGAAACATAACCAAATAGTTCATAAAACATCCACATTGGCTCCCTCTTATTTATTCATAACTAGACTACATTTGGACATATCTTACTTAATACAATTCTTTATGACCTAGGTAAAAGAAAAATATGAAAGGGTGATATAAAAATATCAGTAAGGTTAAACAATGTAAATATCATTCATATCATTATCATGATAATTTAACATTTGAAAATATAATCCTGCATATAAAAGATCACAATATCATATCATGGGATAAATCATAAAAATACAATGTAATACCTATAGTCATAACATAAGATATGAAATATTATGGAGTACACAAATAATCATATAAAATCATTTCATATTAGTCATGGCTCATTTCCAAGACCATAATAGCAGACAAATTCCATCACTGAACCGAGTTCACTCATCATCCCAGCCCAGTATTACTAAACTAGATTTACTTTGAATTCTAATCTTTTATATCTCATGATATATAAATCTTCACCCAATGAATTGGAGGGAGATACAGGTCAAACCCATCACATAATGAAACCATTCTAACATGTTCCGCAAAAACATAAAAACAGTTACCATAGCATAGCCTATGAAATAAAATGTGTTTCTTAGACATCAATTCCATGAAAATTGATGTAAAACAAATGGATTTGAAAAATAAAATTCCATAATAAACACAATAAAATTATAAGTATAAAATGGATATAAATATAACCCTTTTTAAATAGTTTCTTCTTAGAAGGTAAAAAATTTTGAGAAGACATTGGATAATAATTCCTGAGGAAAATATCATTACATCATCAAAAAAGATTCCCTTCATCAAAATAACACACAATTTTTGAAGAAATCATTTTCTATGAAAATAAATGTGTAATATTATAGGGTAAAATTTAATAAAATAATTCATTAGGAATTTTCTAAAAAAAATTATGCTGTACAAGATAAAAAATATTCTTCAAGTACTTTTTCAAGAAAAGTCAAAAAGAACCTAGTACAAAAAATGACAAAAGATTACATTCACAACATTTAGTATAGATTTACCCATGGTTTAAATTTATTGTCAACAATTATAGAAGGATATAAAAAATATTTTGACATATATATATTTATGAGACATCCACATGGATGATAAATATAACCTAGTAAATAGTTGCGAAGAAACAATCTCATATAAAAATGAGATTTGAAAAGTTAACCATTACCTTAGGTCTGATATTTATAGTATGTATCAAAAACTATAGTATAATGATTTAAATATTTTTAATGATTTAAAATATGATCATAATCATTTTTATGATAACATTTATGATCATATTTCCTCAATTAGTTAGTAACATTTAATCATTTTTTATTATTCACGTATTAACTGATTTTTGTTCTAATGCATATTTTGTCGAATAATTTATTATTCATAATTCTAGGTTATTGTTATATAATTTAATGAATGTTATTAGTATAATATATATCATATTGATTTATTAAATACATGTAAATAATTATGTTTTAATGAAGATCTTTTTGAATGAATCACATCGCATCGTGGGGACGGTAGGTCCTACGCACGTACGAGCGATGATATCATCCCCAAATTGTTGAATGGTATTGAAGTGGATGGTGTATAATATTTAAAAATCTATATAATGTTATAATAATCGTATATAGTCAATATATCCATCATTATACACATCTATGTAATTATTCTTGGGAAAAATGACTACACAACAATGTGGAGATGGTAAGTCGAATGTACATGCGCGTGGTGATTTATTTTTTCATAGGGTGGATTGAAGGTGAAATATGGTTTTTTAATATTTATAATAATGTATAATTATATTATTTAAACTTATGTTATTAATTTATAATGAAAAAACTAATTAATGAGAAGCAGATGAGGAAAAAAGTTTGAATGAATCAGTGGAAGAAATTACCTCTTCCTCGACCTGCTTCCTCTAAATCTCTTCATAGAGTACTAGAGTTGGTAATTGAAAATGACCAGAAACTCTAGAATGAAAATAGGGAAACTCGGAAGGAATAAATCAAAGGGTTGGTCGAGCTTGAAGGCTCAAAATGAATTAAAGAGATGATGGAGTAGGTTCCCTTTTATAATTGTGGTGAGGGGATCTTTTGGAAAAACTAAAAATAATAAGATATAATAAAATCAAACCCTACCCAAAAACTACCAAAGTTTCCCTAATTATAAGATGAGATGATATAGGGTTGTAATCTCATCAACAAATTAATTTTGGACCACAATTGTTGTCAATTTAAGTTATATCATTTTAATATAATCTTATTTATTCTATTAAATGTTAATTATGGTTATAACATTAAAAATATTAATTGTTAATAAATATTTACTTATATGGTATTGATTGACCATAAGTTGATATTTTATGACATTTTAGGCTTTATAATTATCATGTTATATTTTTTTAATATTTTTATGTTTTTTAAATAATATAATAAAATGATATTTTTATACAATATAAGTTGTGTCAATTTTGACACTATTCATTTATTTGACTTTAATTAAAATTCAAACAGAAGTTTACAACAAACCAAAATATTAAATACACTCCTATCATGCCATTTATAGTAGAAAATTAATGGAGTTGACTAATTAGTTCATATTATATTTATTTTAATTTTTTTAAAACCATTTTTTTGATATTTCTATTAACAATACTATTTTTACATGAATATTTTGTCATCCTTAATAGTAATTATTAAAACTATAAAAATTATAAATAAATTTCTATTATGTAGGTAGTTATTTTATCCTTCTAGATACTATCTATAGTAAATATTATCACCTAGTTATATATATATATATATATATTAAAATTAATATACTTATATAAAATGAGATTGTGACATTTTGTCACATTCATTAGTTTTTATGACATTCATGTCATATTCATAAGTATATTACAATTATTTGATTCCATTTTAAACTGTAGATGATCATGGTCAAATTTTTCCATCCAATATGATTTTTATAGGTGTTAAGATAATTTTATAATATTTTTTTACCCTTAATTATATGATTTACAATTATCTATGATAATAAAAATAATTAAGAATGTTACTATACATAATGAAAACAAATAAAAGCAGCCTACTAACATAATTTGGACATACTAATTCCAAACATGGGATATATTTTTGAGAATTCAAAACATAGAAGTTTCTGTAATTAATTTAAAATTAATACCACAGTGATGATGAGGAAACACATTTTAAAAGTTAAAACATTACAAAAGATCAAAATGTTTTTACCTATGAAATCAATGTAAAATTAATGATAATGACATAAATTATATTGAATGATAAAAATTTATTATATTTAAACCTTGAAACAATTGAATATTATAATTTTACCATATAATTTATCTGTATGAAAAATAAATTTATTTAACATTTAGCCTATTTTTATCATTCATCAAAACGTGAACTTTATCAGAAAAATATTTGAAATTCATCGAATGTAAATTTTTATATCTCGCTTCAAAATAAATTTTTTAAAAAATAATTAATGTGTATAATTATTGATTTAAAAGGTTTTATCTATTAAATGGTGTAAAATTAATCGTTTGATGAAATATTTTTTTACATCAAATAGGGTTTTATTAATACCATAGGACTAAAATATCATTTGGATGAATA
Organism: Viscum album; assembly: GCA_963277665.1. Taxonomy (NCBI): domain Eukaryota; kingdom Viridiplantae; phylum Streptophyta; class Magnoliopsida; order Santalales; family Viscaceae; genus Viscum; species Viscum album. Next base: position 1,884,015,521 of record OY728161.1, read on the forward strand.
TAAAAAATATTTTATTTGATTAACAATAGTAATTCACTCAAAAATACGAATATCTAATTTATGTATATTTTTCATAAATATTTGATATCCAAGGAATTCACAATGCATTTTCATATGTTAGTTATAATTATCCTCATTATACTAACTTCAAATATATAACAATAATTTTATAATAAGGGTGTATCACGGTTCATTTATACTCATGATTATGTGCAAATAAATCTAATGATGAATAAAAATTATTTAATGTAAATATTACAAAAAAACATTCGAGTGTTACAGGACCATTACTATATGATTCATATACCATTATTTTCCTTGCATCCAGCTTTCTCATGTATCGAGATGAAAAATAGGTGATAAGATTCATAGTGTATGCATATGTCATCTGCTGCACCAACACTAGAGTACATGCCTAAAATCCGAACATGAAAACGTAACATTTTTTCATTGAACCAATCTCACCAATTCAGGTCCTATGGTTGAATCGACCACCTTTGATATCAATGTGTCCCAAATAGACCCACCGGGCCGAGGTCTGACCCATGACTACCTCAGGCCCACCTGTAATAGGCCAGGGGATAGAAATGTGCACTGAGTAGGCATATCCCACAAACGGGAGGCATTGTAAGAACTTGGTTCTTGTTTTAGAGGTACGAGCTTCTTCATTTCCTTTTCCTTAAGTGATTTTGAGAAAATATGGAAAAAATGGGAAATCCTAATTTTTGAAACTACACGCCTTGTACTTTTCCCACACGTCGTGTACTTTTGGCCGTGTTGGGATACGTACATGGGGTGTGTAGCCTCGCCGGCGACAAAATGTGTAGGAACCGACTACACGCCGTGTAGTGGTCCTTTACACGCCATGTAGTCTGTTGGCAGGTTAAAAAGTAAGGAGGTGGAGTTTCCACCAACTGGGCGGCAGTACACGCTGTGTACTCGAGAGTACATGCCGTGTACTCTTGTCGGCAGGTGAACAGTGCCGGTGCCGCCAAATGAACAGTTAAATGAAATAAGTACACGCTGTGTACTTGGAAGTACACACCGTGTCCTTTTTTGTGGCTTAAAACAGGCAGTAGCCTCCTCATTTGGAAGAGGAGGCGTTTAAGCTATTTTGGAGCCAAAGGAGGAGGCTGGACCTTTGATGATCTGCCGGGAGTTCGTATGGAATCCGATTCTGCTTCAGACGATCTCAATGGAACCGCACGGGTAAGCCCTTCCTCCTCCTAGTACCGTTCTTGCCAATTCTTCTCCCAACGTATGTTATTTACGTTTTAATGGGTTTTGTTCTTCGTCAGGTCTACACCGTTCTTGGGCGTTTCTGGAGACGGTGTTCGGGTATAGCATTCGTTGACGTTTAAGGTAGGTGGCTTTGTGTTATTTTTCCAACTGTCATGCGTTTTGTGCATTTTTGTGCCACGAACCCATGTTGGGGTGTCATGTGGCTGAGGCCGTTTCAATATATAATGCCTAGAATTGCATTGGTGATTAAATCTGGATAATAAAATGCTGATTGGGATCGTTGCTTGGATCCGGAACCACCCTGGGGGTGTGTTTCTCTGTTTAGCCGTTTGGCCAGGATACCCAAGGGTATGCCTTCAATGTAGTAATTGTAAGAATTTCCTTGAGAGGAATTGCTTGTTTGCTGCATTTTGATATGTTGGGCATGGCCCGGTTACCTATTTAGCCTAAGGGCGTGACTATATTAGCCTGAGGGCACGGCTATATTAGTCTGAGGGCGTGATTATATTAGCCTGAGGGCGTGACTATATTAGCCTGAGGGCGTGACTATATTAGCCTGAGGGCGTGACTATATTAGCTGGAGGGCGAGATACTAGTTGGCCTGAGGGCTTGGTGCTCTTGAGCACAAAAATGTTACTAAATTAAAGAGATTAAATGAATAATAAAATGGCAATTTAACTGTGAAGTTAGTTACTTTTGAGTACTGCCTAGTTATTGCGTTTTACTATTGCACACTTGTTTCTTGCTTTACACACAGTTGAGCATGAGCCTTTGGTGGGTGCCTACTGAGATATATTTCTCACACCCTGTTTGGGTCACGCTTTTTATCCCAAACAGATTATGTTGCTGCAGGTGTAGATAGGGGAAAGAGTCCCTATATAGGTACGTGACTGTTGCTGAGGAGTAGGAGGGCGTGGGACCGAGCCTAGGCTCGTGATGCCACTGCCAGCTTTTTTGCTTTGTTTTGTTGTACTCTGCTTTCGTTTGTACCGTATTGATGTATAACATGTTCTTGCAGTTTTCGTAGAACTTGATACATGCAGTATGATCATTTATATACTGTTGGTTATATCCACTGCTATTGTGTATTTCAATTATGTATTGTTTACTGCTTCCACTGTTGTTGTATATTTATTTTGGTATTCCACTGCACTACACTTTGACAAGTGAGTGAATAGTTTCCACATAATCTGACCTGGGCCCTCACTGCTAGTCAGCAGCGTCTGGCATTTGGGGAAATGTGCTTGAGGTTCCATGGCGAACAGGGATCGGGGCACCCGTTGCGTGGCACCCGGGGTCAGGACGTTACAAAGTGGTATTAGATGAGTTTCTTTTCTTTGACTTACTATTTGGAGCCGTAGTCAGGGATAGGACAGAACGGTAGTTGGTAATAAGTTGTGCCCGGGCGTAGCTAACCCGTGTACAGGGAAAATCCAGTCTACCTCATATTTTGCATTCTTTTGATTTTGCAAATTTTACGATTGATATGTTTTCACCATTGGGTGACACACTTGGATTGTTCTGTTTATATTTTATCTGTGGGTTTTATTTAGTTGCAACTCGATGAGATGAGGGCATGCCGTCTCATGCATCATATAGGCACATGCTAGATATCACATTCCATGTATAGTTTCCACGCCATGTAGGTGCATTAGAAATTCGCATGTTGTTGTGATAGTTGATGTGCTAGAAAAGCATGTTGTTGTGATAGCTGCTTGATAAATACCTGCCTTGTGATATGGTATTTTTGATTGATCTTGTTCATAGAATGGACGCCAAACTTTGGTCTTTGGAGAGTATGGTCCCCCATTGATCGAATTCGGTGGATCATTGAATGATTGTTGGTTATAACACAAATAAGATGTCAAACATTGATTTGTGGGGTGTATGGGCCCCCACGGGTCGGAATTTGACACTTAGGTGTTGTTTTTTGGTATTTTCTGGGTTCCGGAGATGTTTCTGAGGCATACTATCCGGAAACCCAGTATACACGCCGGGTAGTCTTTTTATACACTCCGTGTATGTTCTTCTATTCGGGAAGAAAAATGAACTTTTTGAGTACACACTGTGTACCCTGAGTACACGCCGTGTAGTCTCTTCCCGTGTCACAAACCGTGTGGGTGGTGACACGGGGTAGGGAAGGGCTTGGGAAAACCACGTCGTGTAGTTTTGTACACGCCGTGTAGTGTTGACCCGGATTCTGACCGTGTAACTAACAACACAGGTCGGCGAACTCCTTGACAGAACACACCGTGTCAGTTATGGACACGCCATGTAGTGTGACCTGGGGACTCGGCTGTGTAACTAACAAAACGGGCCGGCGTCAGCTCTTCTAGAACACGCCGTGTACCTTTGGTACACGCCATGTAGTCTTGCCCGAGGATAGACCATGTGGAGTTAGCCTTGTGGTTGGGAAACGGGATGGTGTACACGCCGTGTTCGGGTGTAACAGGCCATGTAGAGTAAAGCCGAGTAGTTGGCCGTGTCACAGACGACATGGGCAGTTGGAAAATAAAACTGTACACGCCATGTAGATATTATACACACCGTGTAGCTTTGTTGAAACGGAAGCCATTTGACTTATCCGTGGAAAAGGACCCAGGCAGGGGAAGGAAAGTCAAGTACACACCGTGTAGTCATTGTACATGCTGTGTAGTCTTGTTTTTCCAATTTGAATACGTTCTTCCTCTTGTTCCCTTGTGGTTCCTTCGCTTTCAGTCTTAATAATCTTGAATCTGAGGCGTGGTTTTGACCTTGTAAAGTCATGCCGCCTAGATGACCGCGAGTTGTTCGCCAAGAGAGTGGAAACGATTATACTCCGGAGATGGTGGGCCATGGGCTATAAGTTGATCCCCCAGTAGAGCCAGATGCGGCACCAGCTGTTATACCAGACACATGCACGGAGGCACAGTTCCGTGAAGGCTTATTGCGGTTCATGCAGACCTTTTAGGGAGCACCGCAGGCTGCCACATCTATGGCCGAGCTGACGCGTATCTTTCAGCAACATCATCTGCCTATGTTTTCAAATGATGGTGGACCACAGGCTGCAGATTCTTGGATAGGATCGATCTAGACTATTTTCGATCATCTTGAGATGCCTCTAGGGTGGAGGGTCAAGCTTGCAACTTACATGCCGCGTGATTCTACCAGGAGGTGGTGGGATGTTACCACCCAGTCAGAGCATCTCATGGACATGGCGTGGGAGGATTTTCAGACAGTCTTTTATGACTTCTTCTTTACTGAGACACTAAGGGCAGATAGAGCTCGAGAGTTCATGAATCTGCAGTAGGGCTCTATGTCGGTGATGGACTACTCTTCTCGTTTTACAGAGCTTCAGAGCTTTGCACCAGTGCTGGTGGGTGATTAGACGCTGAGATCCAGACGTTTTGAGGATGGTCTTCGGTATGACATCTGAGTGCTGGTGAATGTTTTCAGGTTACCTACTGTACATGCGATTGTGAACCAGGCGTTGATTAAAGAGAGGAACCTGCGAGAAGCTAGTGGTGTGGGCCAGAGCAGTTCAGTACCAGTTACTGGTATTATTTCTACTGGCAAGAGGAAGAGATAGATGGACTTCTCTCAGGGCAGCAGTACCGGCCAGGTAGCTTCTACAGATGGTTCGATCAGGTGCTACCAGTGTGTTAGAGAGGGTCACAAGAGACCATAGTGTCCACGAGACCTAGTGGAGTGCCGAGCTTGCGGCAAGATGGGTCATCTGCAGTGCTTTTGCAGGGCGGTTCTACTAGTGTCTAGTGAGAGGGGTTCTATGCAGACTCCGCGTGCGGGAGAAGGACCAGTGGCTTCTTACCAGTCAGGGAACTGGAATACGTCAGGGCGTGCAGGCAGAGATGGTGGTTGTGGCCGTGGTAGCCAGACACCAAGATCTCAAAGGCAACAGGGCGAGACATCTTAGGGTAGCCAAGCTGTGTCGCAGGGCCGTGACCCTGGACAGGCATATGCAGTGCAACATACCCAGCAGGAGCAGGATCCCAGACCTTCGACAGTCAGAGGTACAATTCTAGTAGCTTCTGTCTTGTCTTCAGTACTTTTTGATACAGGTGCAACACATAGTTTTATATCTATACCCGTTGTAGAGAGCCTTGGTCTCAGTGTTTCTAATTCTTCTGATATCTTGATGCTAGACACTCAGTTGGGGACTAGAATGGTTGGTGTGCATCAGTGCAAGGTGTCCCCCTTGAGGTTGGTGGGTGTCACTTCCTTTGGGACCTCTATGTCCTGGATATGACGAACTATGACGTCATTCTCGGGATGGACTGGTTGGTTCCCTTTCGAGCCTTTGTAGACTGCTATCGTCACAGGGTGCATTTCACGTCACCAGAGGGTGGGGAGTTTCTATACAAGGGAGAGTGGGATGTTCAGGCGATTCGAGCTGGACCAGAGCATCATGGGCGAGGTGGAGTCACAGCCCAGATTGCGAGCTTATATCTGGATGACCAAGGGACTTGGTAGACAGATTTCCCTCTAGTTGTCAATCATTTCAGGGATGTCTTCCCGGACGACTTTTCAGGTCTACCTCCGGTGTGTGAGGTGGATTTCTCTATTGATCTTGTGCCAGAAGCAGCACCAGTGTCAATTCCTCCTTATAGGATGGCCACGCCTGAGTTGCAGGAGATCAATAGGCAGTCACAGGAGCTACAGGCGAAGGGTTTTATCCGACCTAGTACTTCTCCTTGGGGTTCTCCGGTCCTTTTCTGCGAAGAAGGCGGATGGTACCCTTAGGCTTTAAGTGGATTATCGGAAGTTGAACCAAATGATGGTTAAGAACCGATATCCCTTGCCGAGGATAGATGATTTGTTTTATCAGCTTCGTGGAGCACGAGTGTTATCGAAGATTGACTTGCGATCCGGATATCATCAGTTGTGCGTTAGACCATCGAATATACCTATCACAGCTTTCAGGAGCAGGTATGGTCTATATGAGTATACGGTTATGCCATTCGGACTCACGAACGTGCTAGCAGTTTTCATGGCTCTGATGAATCATGTGTTCCATCCGTATCTTGATTCATTTGTGGTAGTATTCGTGGACGACATCTTGGTGTACTCCCACACTCGACACGACCATGCCACCCATCTTGAGATCATATTGAGTACACTGAGAGAGCATCTCATATATGCTAAGCTCTCGAAGTGCCACTTTTGGATGGACCAGATTCACTTCCTGGGTCATATCATCTCAGATGCAAGAGTTGCAGTGGACCTAGAGAAGGTGAGAGCAGTAGTTTCCCGGGATCATCCCAAGAACGTGTTTGAGATACGAAGATTCTTAGGGCTGGCTGGTTACTATATACATTTTATACAGGACTTCTCCCGCTTAGCAGCACCATTGATATGTCTGGCTAAGAAGGGTGTGATGTTCGTTTGGTCAGAAGCTTGTGAGACAGCTTTTCAGGACCTAAAGGGAAGGTTGACATCAGCATCGATCCTGATACACCCAGAGCAGGGGAAGAGCTATACAGTTTACTGTGATGCGTCCGGGATAGGGCTGGGGGCCGTTTTGATGCAGGGTGACCGAGTTGTGGCGTTCGGGTCTTGGCAGTTGAGGCCACATGAGAGAAATTACCCGACACACGATCTCAAGTTGGCTGCAGTTGTGCATTCATTGCGCTGTTGGAGACATTACCTATTGGGAGAGAATTTTGTGGTTTTCACAGACCACAATAGCCTTAAGTATATCTTTACTCAGCATGACCTGAATCTGAGGCAGAGAAGGTGGGTCAAGTACCTACAGTCCTTCAATTTTGAGCTTGCCTATAGTCCTGGTGAAGGTAATGCAGTAGCTGATGCACTGAGTAGGAAGACTCAGATACAGGCAGTGCAGGAGGCTAGTGGTGAGTGGCAGATTATGGCCTTTTTCTCTGAGATGCATCTAGGGGTGCATGACAGTCAGGGGTAGATTTATCTTTCCTCGTTAGCTGTGACTTCTACCCTCCTGGACAGAGTGAGGATGAGGCAGCTATCAGTTTCAGAAGGCCTAGTTCTACGGGAGTCGGTGGCAAGTGGGGACCCTCCTTCCGGTTGGATGATAGTCGATGATGAGGGTTTGTGTTTCCATGGATGTGTGTGGGTTCCAGGGGATATACGTGAGGAGCTGATGAGGGAGTTTCATGCTTCAGCTTGGGTCGTTCATCCCGGGGTTACCAAGATTTACTGAGACTTGAGACATCAGTACTGGTGGCTGGGTATGAAGAGAGAGATAGCTGGTTTTGTTACGATGTGTTCCACCTGTCAGCAGGTGAAGGCAGAGCATCAAAGGCCAGATGGGCTGTTAGAGCAGTTTCCCATTCCGGAGTGAAAATGGGATGATGTCGCGATGCATTTCGTGACGGGTTTTCCAAGGTCACCTCGAGGCAAAGACGTCGTATGGGTTGTTGTGGACAGACTTACGAAGGTAGCTCACTTCTTGCCGATCAAGGAGGCCTTTGGTGTGGACGAGCTCAGAAGGCTGTATATCCGAGAGGTCGTACGTCTACATGGGGTCCCTCATTATATCGTTTCAGATAGGGACACCCTCTTTACATCTCGTTTTTGGCAGAGTTTTCTGAGGGTGCTGGGTACACAGGTGCTTCTGAGCACAACATACCACCCTCAGATAGATGGCCAGTCAGAGCGGACAATACAGGTGCTAGAGGACAGGCTGCACGCATGCATCCTAGACATTGGGTGCTCTTGGGAGAAGCACATACCCTTAGTCAAGTTTGCCTATAATAAAAGTTTTCATGAAACTATTGAGATGGAACCATACGAGGCTTTATATGGTAGGCCATGCCGATCACATTTGTGCTGGTTAGAGGCAGATGAGGCAGCTTTACTGGGACCACAGCTCGTGCAGGAGACATCTGAGCAGGTCCAGTTAATTCAGAAGCAGATGGCTACCGCGTAGTCTCGTCAGAAGTCTTATGCTGATCACCGCAAATGACCTTTGGAGTTCGTGGTCGGGGATCAGGTTTTCTTGCGTGTTTCACCGAGGCTGGGACACAAACAGATCTGGAGACAGGGTAATCTTTCACTGAGGTATGTGGGACCATTTGAGATTTTGGAGAGAGTCGGGCTGGTTGCCTATCGGTTGCAGTTACCGCAGCGGTACCGAGCCATGCAGGACGTCTTCCACGTGTCTCAGTTGCGTCGCTACCATTCAGACCCGTCTCACACCTTTCAGCCTGAAGAGGTTGAGCTTCAGCATGATGTGTCCTTTGAGGAGCATCCGATCCGCATCGTTGAAAGGAGCACGAAGGTTCTCTGAGGCCGGTCAGTTCCTCTCGTATGGGTGCTATGGCAGCATGGCCGAGTGGAGGACGAGACCTAGGAGCGGGAGGCGGATGTACGTGCTCAGTGGCCAGAGCTCTTCTGAGCATTATCTTCAAAACCCTTGGAAGGGAAATTCGGGGAGGAATTGCTATAAGGGGGGAAGTTTGTAAGAACCTGGTTCTTCTTTTAGAGGTACGGGCTTCTTCTTTTCCTTTTCATTAAAAGATTTTGAGAAAATATGGAAAAAATGGGAAATCCTAATTTTTGAAACTAAACGCAGTGTACTTTGTCCACACGTCGTGTACATTTGGCCGTGTTGGGATAAGTACATGGGGCGTGTAGCCTCGACGGCGACAAAAGGTGTAGGAACCGACTACATGCCGTGTAGTGGTCCTTTACACGCCGTGTAGTCAGTCGGCAGGTTAAAAATTAAGGCGGTGGAGTCACCGCTAGCTGGGCGGCAGTACATGCCGTGTACTCGGGAGTACATGCCGTGTACTCTTGTCAGCAGGTGAACAGTGCCGGTGCCGCCAAATGAATAGTTAAATCAAAGAAGTACACGCCGTTTATATTGTTTTTTCAGCTTAAAACAGGAAGTAGCCTCCTCATTTGGAAGAGGAGGTGGTTAAGCCATTTTGGAGCCAAAGGAGGAGGCTGGACCTTTGAAGATCTGCCGAGAGTTCGTCTGGAATCTGATTCGGCTTCGGACGATCTCGTTGGAACCGCACGGGTAAGCCCTTCCTCCTCCTGGTACTGTTCTTGCCAATTCTTCTCCCAACATAAGTTATTTAAGTTTGAATGGGTTTTGTTCTTCGTCAAATCTACGCCGTTCTTGGGAGTTTTTGGAGCCGGTTTTCGGGTATAGCATTCATTGACGTTTAAGGTAGGTGGATTTGTGTTATTTTTCTAACTGTCGTGCGTTTTGTGCGTTTTTGTGCCACGATCCCATGTTGGGGTGTTGTGTGGATGAGTCCGTTGCAATATTTAGTGCCTAGAATTGCATAGGTGATTAAATCTTGATAATAAAATGCTGATTGGGATCGTTTCTTGGATCCGGAACCACCACGAGGGTGTGTTTATCTGTTTAGCCGTTTGGCCAGGAAACCCGAGGGTATGCCTTCAATGTAGTAATTGTAAGAATTTCCTTAAGAGTAATTGCTTGTTTATTGCATTTTGATATGTTGGGCATGGCCCGGTTACCTGTTTAGCCTGAGTGCGTGACTATATTAGCCTGAGGGCGTGCCTATATTAGTCTGAGGGCGTGATTATTTTAGCCGGAGGGCGTGACTATATTAGCCTGAGGGCGTGACTATATTAGCCTGAGGGCATGACTATGTTAGACTGAGGGCGAGATACTGGTTGGCCTGAGGGCTTGGTGCTGCTGAGCACAAAAATGTTACTAAATTAATGAGATTAAAGAATAATAAAATGGCAATTTAACTGTGAAGTTAGTTACTTTTGAGTACTGCCTAGTTATTGTATTTTACTACTGCACACTTGTTTCATGCTTTACACACAATTGAGCACGGGCCTTTGGTGGGTGCCTACTGAGATATATTTATCACACCCTGTTTGGGTCATGCTTTTCGGCCCAAAAAGATTACGTTTCTGCAGGTGTAGATAGGGGCAAGAGTCCCTATACAGGTACGTGACTATTGCTGAGGAGTAGGAGGGCATGGGACCGAGCCTAGGCTCGTGATGCCGCTACCAGCTATTTTTCTTTGTTTTGTTGTACTCTACTTTTGTTTGTACCGTATTGATTTATAACATGTTATGGCTGTTTTCTTAGAACTTGAGACATGAAGTATCATCATTTATATACTGTTGGTTATATCCATTGCTGTTGTGTATTTCAATTATGTATGGTTTACTGCTTCCGCTATTGTTGTATGTTTTTTTTGGTATTCCGCTGCGCTACACTTTGACAAATGAGGGCATAGTTTCCCCACTATCAGACCTAGGCCATCGCTGCTAGTCGGCAGCCTCTGGTATTTGAGGAAATGCGCTTGAGGTCACATGGCGAACCGGGCTCGGGGCACCCGTTGCGTGGCACCCAGGGTCGGGACGTTACATGATTTTTCCTCAAGTAATTACACACAAGAAGACATCTATAAGTCCAAAAAATTATGAAATGTAATAAAATTGAAGAAATTCTTGCATACATTTAAGATCCCATAACAGATTTCAACTCTAAAGGATCGGGAACAAAAAAAGATCAAAAAACAAGACCAACATAAAATATAAATATTCCAACATGCTCCAAGGGAGAGTACTATGTCAAAAGCATGATCTCGGTAAACACCTCAGTTTTTCAATCTCCATTTACACTCCACCCACTCCCTATCCTCCTAGGACAATGTCAAAAAGGGGTTTCATATGCGAAAGACGTGACTCGTCTGGGAAAATCCCGTGCATGATGAGTATAACAATACATAGTATTACACCCTAAAAAGAATAAACATGAATCACCAAGTATATTAAACTCAATAAAAGATATTACAGTTAATATGAAATAGAAAAAAATAGATATTCTTAGGAATGACACCACACCACCTGGAAATCCAAAAAAACTATTTGCCACATGATTCTATTTGAAATAATTCTCAATTCGGGAGAAACCAATCCATGATCCATGATACCACCAGAGAAACATGAAAAGGAGGTTAAGTTCATTGATCCTTTATTAATGATTCTCCTTGGTCTAAGGGGATCATGACACACACACAGGTGGTCACGCGCCAAACCACTAGGGGTCACCATGAACCCTATAGGGATCATCCTGCAACATAGGGGATTGTATAGTAACATTTCCACAAACCCTACTAATACATCCTACTAGATAGATGATCAATTTATTTCTTAGGTTGGTAATGCAGATTCCACAAACATGATCTAGGGAAGATGGATTGGATTACACTCTAGTGTCACAGAGAGGCACCACAACTCTATCTAAAACTCACTCTCTGGAGGGGATCACAATACAGTTATGTGGATTTAATGTTGTGTTGAAACATTAAAGTGAATGACTAAGGGAAGACACTAAAACTATATCGGACTAAACTATGAAATCCAAAAGCCTCATGAATTCTTGAAGGCAGTGCACGGTGTGTCCGTAGGGGTACGTGACATTTCCAATGATCCCATGTCCTACCCGTGTGAAAGGGACTCACACACATGCAGTCTTCATATACAAGAAATTTAGTCTAATATAGCCAGCATGTTGAGACACAAGGTATCATGCCCATGTGGAAAGGGTGTGTTTGTGTACCAATGTCGTGTCCATGTACCCGACCATGTATGCTAAGCTGTTTCTCTGTAAGTTTACATGTTGTGTATGAGCCTGTGTACTCCAACCCATGTCTATGTACTTATTAAGTGTATGAAAAGTCTACTAGAGAGGGTCAGACACCTTTTTATAGGGGTCACATGATGTATAGTCCTTATCTCTGGCCAAACCCAAGCACCGTAGCTAGGGGCCACATGTTGTGTATTCCCAGATTACTCAACGTGTTCTGTGATATTTTCTAGAATTCATTATTCTTCATCTACACACCTCGGCCAATCTTTAGGCCTGCAATCCATCAACCGAAATGTTGAAAAAATTAATATTCAAACTTGTTCTTCATTGTGATAATCAAATCAATATGTTTCATTACAAGATCCACTCGAAAAATGTATTGAATTACCGTTCTTCATTCCATGATGAATAATGAGAATGATCACAAAGTAGAGAATCATTCATCGTTTTATACACTTATGCAATCACCATTGCATCTATATCGCATCATTTCCATCCATGATCTACGGTATCATACCATTTCATCGATGAATGGTTTCACAATGATTAATTTATCATAAATAGTCAAACCCCAGGACAATGAAGAATGATCAAGGTGAAATTTGTAATTGGGTGAGAAAAGAACCATCAATCAAGAGGAACGAACCCCAATCAATGTTCATGTCGAACTTGTTTCATTTCCATTAAAATGGTATAAGTTTCCATCAAAAAACTAAACCAATGACATTCTCTCGTTAAAATACCTACATAATAAATCTCATCATGCAATATGAAAAATTTGTGAATTAATCTATTTTTCTATTGATTATTGTTCATCATAGAAATTAAGAATGGGAAAAATAAAATAAAAAACACACGCCCTACAATGATTTGGATCAGTCACTGGTGAAAATTGAATCATCATTGAATTCATTGGAGAGATCCTTCAAAATCAAAGTGCATCAATGAACAATCCTCAAACCATCATCATTCATTGCAATGGATCCCAAGAACTCTATCCGATGATCCTGAAGAAGTTATAAGGTTATGAGACTAAAACTAGAATTCAGACATAAGGATACATTAAAAGAAAAAATTAGTCTCATCAACAAAAGGAATTAAAATAATTTTTCAGGTAATTATTTTATTCATTTTATGTTCACGACAACCTTTTCACAAACGATCCAAGTAAACCATTGTTAGGTTGAATCATGGGTGAAAACACCATTATGGGATCAACAGTGCCCTCTGATTTTTGATCCGGGGACTCATTTAAGTGTTATAAAGTTCTTTTGGAAAATTTCATGCACAATTTATTTAATTTATTTGATATATTTCAATCATATATTTTGGACCCACTTTGCCTTGTAATCGCATTCCATCTGAACGCATGGTCTCAAAAATAATCCACTTAATAGTTAAAAATAATACATAGTAAATATGATATGTTACAATATAGATATATAACCATGAATTATATTTTAATATTTTTATTTTATTAATAATTTCATTTCATCTCTCTTAAAAATTCATGATTAAAATGTTACCCAATTAGAAATTTTTGTCTCATTCATAATTTATTATGACATGTTAATGTTATAAATTTTTTTTAAGATGAATAGTTTAATCACTACATATAAAAGTATCTTATTAAAAAAATATTTATCACCATTGAAATACTTATCGAAATATTTTCCTTTTCATCAAATTTAATTTTACTTATATAACACCCAAGTTGTAAGGATTTTTTTAAAATCAATTTTTTATCAGGGTAATTTTCCTAAACTTATATCATATAAGATTACTATATTATGAATTTCTATTTTTAAATGGTATTTAACCCTTTTTCATTAGATATACATTCATTCCTTATAAAACCATTGGAAATTTTCACACATCTTGGGATATTTTTTCAGTAAGTGTTATTATTAACTCAAATATAATACTTTCAGTTATAAATTATAATCTTTGTATTTTACCTTTAATGGTTTTGTTCTTCTTCCAAAAACATTTATCAGGTAGTTTTTTTACAATCCAATTATTATAATAATTTTGAAAATTAGTTATAGTATCAGAATAATTTTTATAGAATGGGTTTTAAATGGATGTATCTTATGATTTTTTATATGGTATTCTCTTTCAAAATATTATCTTTTAATTTCCAAAAAAAAATTTATTTTAGTAATCCATTATGTAATTTTATAGGATCTGTTATTGAAGATTAATTTTAATATAATATTTCCACACAAAAAATTCACTTTAATCATTAGAAAGTTACATAAAAATGGAACACCTGATCATGTATATTATAAAAAATAAAAATAAATTTTATAAACACTCTTTTTAGATTTCAATTCTATTTTTCGTATAATATTTAAAAGAATTTACTCTCATGGGGTGTATCTATTATGATTTATCCAATAATAAATATATTTATATTTCAGGAGTTGATATCATGGTATTAGTTAAATCTATTTTGATACCTTGTTGTGTAATATCATATAGATAATTATTTTTAATGTTTGTTGTTAATATATGTCAGTATCATTATAGGATTTCTATGTTACACGAGGATTATATTATTTTATAACAATCCAAATTATTCAATTTTTAGGATTATGATCATGTTATTCCCTAATTAACTCAATTGTATACCAAAAATCCGTATGGTTTTAGCTTGGGGATGCTTATAATGAAATCTATTCTAATTATTGATTTGAGGAAATTTGAAAATCTAAATATTTTTTACTCTAGTAAATTTGATTATTTTTTTATTGGCTATTTATTGATAAACCCTCCATCTTCTTTCTGTTAATGGGTTATCATCTTGTTATCCATTTTATTGAGATGGGAAGACATACTGAAATTATATTTTTAGATAATAAAATAAAGGTGATTACTAGATAGTTTTTAATATATTATCTGACTATCCACATTATTTCATCAATGGGTTATTATTATGCTATCCCATTTATTTTCACATGGAAAATAATTAGTGTTCATTATTTTATTATTCTTATATGTATGAATATTGAAAAACGTTATTATGACTTTTTTATTCATTTTTTCATCTAAGGAATACATAAGTCAAATAAAATTGATAACTGGATCCCAAAATTATATATCCAAAGATTAATAGATAGATCTCACAAGAAAATCATGTTGGTTTTTGGTGTATACCACACCCAATATCATTTTATTATTTTTTCATAGTTCATTAATATATTATTTTGATGTCAAATATTATATATCACATCAATATGAGATTAAATTTTATCTTTTTAATTTTTTTCATTAATTTTCATTGATATAGAATGCTCTCTATTTTAGTTGATTGTGTAATTTTTGTAATTTCATACTCATTTGAAAATATTTATTCCAGGCTTATAAAATTAGTTCCCAATTTCTTAATTTTCCCTTATTGTGTATTTGATCTCATCAAATATTATGTTTCCATTTAAACAGGTTATTAAGTAATTAATTACACATCATTATTCTAATAGGATAGATTGTGCGGTGAATTTACAGGGGAGATTTTTGATATATAATTGAATAAGTATTTTGTCAAAATATAAATAATATCCTCTTGTAGTGAAAGAACATGTGATTTATTATTTTATATTTTCTCTTAATTTTTTATATATCGAATGCCAAAATTTCATTGGAAAAATATAAAATGAAATATTTTCTTTACATTATTTAACTTTGAGATAGTTATGTCATTGATTCTATAGTTGTTATCGAATGATATATATATTTATATATATAAGATTTGTGTTACTATCACCGGATTATGGAGTGTGGGACTAGGGAACGACAATAATAATTCTTATATAATTTACATTTTATGTCTTTATTCTTATTATTTTATATAATTATGCCTATTTACATATCTTTTCTATTATAATATATGCTTATTTGTACTCGACTTGGTATAGTCTCCCCGCTTCATATATATACCACCCAAAAAAGAGGGTAGCCTCTTCTATATGGGGAGGTGAATTTGATGTATGTGGAATATGGTTCGGTCATGCTAGATTGGAACTTGATTGGGGACACTATACTCCTTATCTTTTATGACGAAAAAGTTATAACACCCTTTATGTAATTTCTAAATCCAACTAAGAATGGAACATGTTCTAATTAATTACTGTGTAAGAATTTTTTATTGAAAAAATAAAACATTATTGATACAAAATTATATTTATGTCAGTTACATTTCATTAAATTAATACATCATATTTTTGAGTTTTTCAATTTGTAATTAATGAAACAAAGAAGTGATGAAAATACTTACATTGAAATACTCAGTCACCTCTTAATGACCCTATTAGAAATAATGAATTTTTTACCACTTCATGTGACCAAAAAATAAAAAATATATGATTAGATTGTTAGGTACATGATCTAGGAAATGATTTTAAAAAAAACTAAATGGTTTGAGTGATGTGATGTAGGATGAATGGGTGATTATTTATAAAAGTGGTGAGTGGAATCCCATGGAATTATATATATAATATTTTATAACTCCATTATCTCAAGTGATTCAAAAAATTCGTAATTAGCAATTAGCAACCTTAATTCTCCATTATAATGGTTAGATCCAAAATTTATCCAAGGGAACTAACATGGGCACAAGATATCATGATTACATATATAAATGTCAAATTTAATGTATTTCCTTTTGTAACAATATTTTTTTTGAATATTATATTTTTATCTAAAATTTAAAAAAATTTCATCCTAACATATTTTGATATACTAATTCATATAATGAGATTTAATTTATTTAAATATACCAATTAAATTGATTAAATTTAATTAAAATAAAACATATTATAATACAATGAATTTTTTTCAGAAAACATATTTTTAACTATTAAATTATTTTATGATTACTTCATAAAGTTTTAATAATAATGATTTTAATATTATTTTAATTTATATCATACTATAAAATTAATAAATTAGCTTTATTATTCTAAAGAAATCAACACCTACATCATTAATTCTTTGAGAAAATGTCTCATTTTAAAATTAAATTATTTTATTCGTTTATCTTTGGGAAAAACTATTTTAAATCTAGAAAATAAATTAATTTTATCAATGATTTTTTTTATTAATTTTTTTATTTTCCTAATTAAATTAATTAAAAATAAATTTCAAATTTAATAACACTTCTAATAATTTACAATAAATATAATATATTTTGAAAAATTAATTTGTAACATTTTGTTATAATGATTTTACAAAAATAATATTTATGTAGATTATGAAATTTATATAATCCTTTTATAAAATCATTAATATAGTTATTTTTCTGGGCATAACCTCCTCTCTCTAAAAATACCCCTCTAGGGATAGAAATAACGAAAGGGAGATAATGACCCTTGAGTCCCACCTCCAGTTGGCCCTGAGTTGGTGACTAGCACCAGGGGTCTTGAAATATTACAATATGAGAGGCTTTACCCTTTATAAGAAAACAATATCTAGAGATAAGATGTATCAACCAAAACTAGCACTATGAAATATAAATAACAAAAGTAAAAAAACAATCCCATAATGAATTTGTAAATATAAATGATACAAATAAACATCTCCAAAATAAATAACGAAAAAATAGAGTCGAAACACAACAACTATCCAAGGGTCTGAGCTAGTAACGTCTAACACACTCTACATGGACCTCCAAGAAACCTAAAAAGAGTTTTTATATACAAAGTGTGGGCATAAAAGTATACTCAGTAAGAAAACCAAAGTATCTTGCACATAAGTGGAAGGAGAATACTAAAGAACCCACGAGAAAACATCAAAACAGAACAACACCTAACTGGTAGTCTAACTATAAACCCATCCTCTCCAATGATTTATCCCCAAATAACTCATCTGAGTAATATTGTATAATATAATGTATATCAATGATAGGGTACCCTGTACCACTTTCCCACTAATTATCAACCTGCACACCCCAATTGAAAAGGTCGTGGTGCTCCTACCTCTTAAAAATATATCACATCATATCTCGCACACACGCACCTAGACCAAACCTCAAAATAAGTACCTCATGTACACACATGGGCCATCACAACATATCAAATCCTTCATGCACATACATGAGGCATCACAATACATCACATCCTGAATAAAACTGGGAAAACACCCCTTAATGCATCTGAAAGACACCTGGGACACAATATCATAACTCTCCCTAAGACACATGTTCCCCAATCACCTAGATGGGGAGAAAAGAGAATCAGGTGGCCAGTTACCCATCCTCCTATCATAATCATGGGAAATACATCCTCCCACGTGAATCTGTGACTGTTAGTATCTAGTTCCTAACAAGGTTGGGTTGATTATAAAACCAGAGGAACAAACTATATTTATACTTATATATAAAAAATGACACAAAATCCCAGCCTATGGGTTTAAAAACGAAACCCCATCCTTCATAAGATTATCCCTTTTATCTGCCACCCCAAAATACATAAAACCCTAAAACAAAAACATGAGACAAAATTCATTTTTATTTTTAAATTAATATTATACAATTTTCTACATTCTCCATTATTAACCCATTCCATTTAACATGTAGTATAAATCATTATCACGTAATACTTTAAATTCATGATCATTATTCTTTTCACTATCCATACTGACTGGGAACCTAAACCAAAACAATACAAAAAAAACCAACACATTGAAACATCCCAACCACCAAGTACACAACCATCTTTCACCATTGCTCCACTACACAATGACACAACCGTCACAGCCACACTGCATAAGCATATCTCATCCCCGGGTCCCGACACATGTCATACCACACATAATAGAACAACATTAATTCATATTTAGAAAGGTAACTACCATTAAATTCAACATTTTATGACAATGGTGTTATCATAGAAACTATATGATCTAGGGGTCTCTATTTTATTAACCAACTATTCATTATTATATAATTAAATATTAGGTGTTGGTTATCAAGAACATAATATGTAATCCATAGTTAATAAGATTGAATGGAACAAAAATACCACCAATGGATGTGATTTTTAGTGGGAATCATAACCCATAAAATTCTTAAAATCAATAAATAATAATAAAACAATAAGATCAAATAACACATTCACCCACCCATTTGTATTTATTTGAGATGAAATATATTATATTTTATATTTCAGAATCGACTATCTTGACAATGATAAAAATTCATATACCTGTAACATGTAATTCCCCGAACCATGTTACCCAGAGTTGGTGCATTATTTTAATACATTGGCATCATTACAAGGAATCTTGTCCCGAAGAACCGATCGGTTTAGCAGTCTTGGAAAATAGATTACATACAAGAATGTAACATTACACATTATAACATACAAAAAAACATAAATAATCCTTTATGAAATCTATTATTCCCTTGGCTTAACCTAGCATATCAATAACAATATACTTTTTGGAATCCTGGGAAAAAAATAAAACATAAAAAGGGGTGAGCTCAGATGCACAGTAAGGATAACAATATAGCTGAAACTTTCATAAATAAGCATAAATATTTAAGGCAATGTATAACTAAAACAAAATCCTTTTAAACATGAACTTCAACATAATATGGCAGAAATAAAATGAAATAATTTCATTTACTTATTTACAAGGATATTCTACTAGTCGAATAATCACATGAAATATCAATAACCACTTTCATAATGATGGAATGCATAATGGAAAACTTTAATTTTTATGTCAAGGCCTCGTGCCAAGACCTAAGGGATAACTATAACCGGAACCCAACCCGGAGTGACTCTGTAATCGGACTCCATCCCGGAGAGCCTCTGTAACTAGAGTCCATCCTGGAGAGCCTCTGTAACTGGACTCCAACCCAGAGTGCCTATAATAACCGGACACCAACCCGGAGTGCCTCTAATAACCGGACACCAACCCGGAGTGCCTCTAATAACCGGAGACCAACCCGGAGTTCCTCTAATAACCGAAACCCAACCCGTAGGGTCTTCTGTAACCACAACCCAACCCGAAGGGCTTAATTTTACCGGTCCCCATCCCAGAACATACTAGTCCAACACATTCATCTTAAGAAGAGTATTAAATATAACATAAACATTCGTATTAAAAATAGTATACGAAATTCCAAAACATTTATCATAAACCATTAATGGAATAAAAATAACTCATCCATATTCAAACATATCAAAAATCCTTAAATACAATATGGATGATTTGTATCTTAATAAATCAACTTCAAACAAGTGTAAAATTTATCAAAGGACGTTGACATAGATGAAATCAAAACTATTTGAGAGAAATATCTCTTTTTTTTGAAATCGTTTAAAAGTCACATAATTATAGAGAATACCGTTATTTTGAAAAAATTCTTATAAGCTTTTAAGGTATGCTTTGATGACTTTATAATGGCAGAAAATAGCCACACCCTCCGTATAAGTTAAAAAAACATTCTTACCTTAAATTTCTCGAGAAGGTCAAAAAGTACCTTGTTTGGAAAACGACGGAAAGATTCCTTTCAAAACACATAATGTTCTAAATGAATTTAAACCATTTTCTAGTAAATATTAAAAATGTTTTGAAATATATTTTTATGAAACATGGATGTGGATGATAAAAAGGTCCCAGTAGATAATTACGTATAAACAACCTCGGATAATGAAGAGATTGTGAAATAAACCCTTACAAATTTGGTAACATACAAAACAAACACCCCATAAAAGAGGTATCATACAATGAATATTTAAATAAACATAAATTAAATTGTATTACACAAATAATACAATTATGGGAAGTACATACACCACCGAAAAGGTAATATTGGCAATATGGCATGAATCTCAAGGGAATAAGGAGTGAGATGAAAACCCCTTACCTTGCACTTTCCTTTAGTCGAGGGTACGTTTATCCTCCTGTATGAAGACAATAATATGTTATTAAAATATAACAGAAACATATTAATATTTATGATATCATACATTATTCATTTATAACTTTATACTACCCATTTAATAATAATTTCCATGTTATATTAATATTTCATGTAATAATTGCTTTCTTTATTGTACGTGTTTTAACTTGTTACTCTTGATTGTATCACTGAGATCATGATTAAAATACATCCAGAATATAAATCATGATTTATTTTTCATATTTATTATTATATAAAAAATTTATAATAGACATATATATGAAATGGAAAACACTGTTTATGGAGACGGTAGTCTGTACGTACGCATAAATGTTGTTTCTGTTTTCATATAGTATTGAACAGAAGTAAGTGAATAAGATATATGTAAGTACATAAATACTTATATATATAAATACATATCTCTCCAGTAGTATTATTATGTCATATATTACATACTTATTAGTAATATTTATTTTTATAATCTTCGATGAATGGTGAACTTGGAAATGAATCTCATCACGTCATGGAGACGGTAATCCATACGTACGCACGAGAAAAAATATCATTTTTTTGATTGTAATATAATATATAATTAGATGGTATATAATAAATAAAGAATCCTTATCATGTTATATTTACTATTTAAATCAAATACAGATCATTATTATACTCATCCATATAATAATGTATTGAATAACAATTACACCACAACGTTGAGACGGTAAGCTGTATGTACACACATATGGTGACATATCATTCAAAGGGTGGATAGAATAATGAATTTGGTTGTACCATAATTATAATAACATCATAGTATATAGAATATACTGGAGTTATTATTTTATAATTGAAACAACAATTAAAAAGGAAGTGGAAGAAGAAAGAAATTTGAAAGAGGGTGGTGAAATCATTACCTCTTCTTCAGGTTCTTCCTTTTGATTTGATAAAAAGGTCTCCATAGGATGGCTTTAAGATCAAACTAAGGCCTATAGGATGAAGGGAGGTTATTTTATAGGGTATTTTTGTAGGTTTTGGCCTAGCCAAAATGCTTAGAAGGTGTGAATTAGAGAGAAGGGGGAGTTCCCTTTTATAAGAGGGGTGAGGGGCACCTTAGGAAAACATAAAATATTATTTTATAATAAATTAATATTCAGTTTCTAAGGGCTCCAAAGTTGATTATTTAAAGTATAAGATGGGGATAGGTCGAAAACAACTCAACCAATAGGGTTTAGACAAGTTTAGGTTACCATTTTAACCTTTTCATTTAGATTTAACTCTAAGTGAAATAATTTAACTTTTACCGTGTCTTCTTGTATTCATACAATATATGGTTAATAAAAATAATATTTACTACCAATAGAACCCCAATTGGTTCATTAATGTCATATATATTATTATATAAGTGTTTTGGCTGAACCTCAGATTTTTAGGACAATTATATCAATTTATAATATAATGCTTGTTTTAAAAACTATTTTATGTCAATTTCGACACTATTTGGTATTTGTTATTTTGATAAAATAATAATAACATGATTACTTCAAAAAAAATAAATTGAATCAACACTAACATGTCATATTCACCTAGAAAATTAGCAGATGTCATAAAAACATTGAAATTTTCTTTAGTTTAATATTTATAATTCCATTTACTTGATTCTTTCATGAATAAGGTAATTACTGCATCATCATTGTGTCATAAATAAATTTATTTATTTAATGTCTAAAAATTATAAATAAAATACCACGATTTCAGAAATCTCATTATCATTCTAATGAATATTTATAATCAAATTTATCTTTTGAAAACCCCTATATTAAAAATGTTTTATTTATTAAACTTTGATTTTAACTCTTTTAACACTTCTTTGAATTAAATAATAATAAACGTCCTAATCTAATCCAAGTGAACCTAAATGACAATATTTTATTCCTAATTTTGTTTTTCGTCGACCTAAACTTATCCAATAGAATTATGACATGTTTTAGGGTAATATTAATATCATTTGACTCTTAATTACCGTATTTACTTTTAACCGTGGTAAATAAAAGTACAAAGTTACTATTAACCAAAAATTATTTTTGTCTCATTGAACAACATTTTACTCCTTGATATTAATCGTGTCTCTCATATTTTTCAAATTCAGCTCACAGAAGTGGTAAAATTAGGTTTTATGTGAATTTGCAAAAACTCCTATGAGGTGTGTAAAAGATGGTGAAAAGTTCAATGAAATTTTTATATATCTAAAATTATTATAAACCGACTCCAATGAATTACATTGAACTTATACAGGTATTATGTATGTATTTTGAAAATAAATAATTTAAATAAAATAAATAATAATTTAAATAATAATTTGGTTTTAAACTATAACTCAGTGTTTTTCACAATTGATCAAAAATTAAAATTTTTCAGAAAAATACAAAATTTTTTCCATAAGATAATTTTGATATTCTAAATTCAATAATTAAGTCTATTTTACAAAATTCAAAACATAGAAGTTGCATTTATTAATTTAAAATTAATTTCTGCCATCAAAACAAAAAGCGTGTTTTTAAGAAACAATAACTATCAAAAGATCGACACTTTTTTATGTCCGGTTTAAATGTGAAATTATATCCAATGACCAACATTGAATTAAATTGTCAAAATATATTCTAAATATAATTTAAAACCACTCAAATTCATAATTTATCACTATTAATTATTTCTATTAAACAGTTGTTCTTAATTAATATTTAGTAATTTTTACTATTCATCAAAATATGAATGTTATCAGAAAAGTACAAAAAATTCACCCTAAGCTAATTTCGATATTCCGAATCCAAAAATGAAGTAAATTTTTAAAGAAAAAATATATAAAATTTCAAAAAGTGGGTATTACTATTCATAACGGCTAGTTTGATTGGTTATGGTGTGTGTTAGAACTCAAAGTTGTGTACAACACACGCTACTGTATTATTCAAAGAGAAGCGTATCATGGAATCTTGGGTTGTCACATTATCCCCTACTTCAATAAATTGTGTCCTCACAATTTATGATTGGTTTTGGAAACTTGGGGTTGACATTTCAAAATATCATAGTTGAAATCCCACATCGAAACATGGATTAATGAGGCCTCTATTTAAAATAAAGAGTGGTAAGTATGAAGGTTACCGAAAATAACACATACTAGGTTTCCATGTAAGAAAATTTGGATATGGAAGAGAAATTTAACCATCAATATTTGAGGGAGAGTGGTAGAGAACATGGCTATGAAAAGGCCAGCAATCACAAAGCTATAAATTTGTGATGACCTAAGGTACCATCTAGGACAACATTTTTGTTCTAAGTTACTTTTATTAATGTTGAGGAATTTATTTATGAGATTAGATATGATCATAAGGAGATATAATTACTTTATAATTAGAGTTTTATCCATTAATAAATTTCTAACACAAACTCATCTTTCACCCAAAACATAATACAACTCAAAATATACTCTATTTATCCTAATCTTATAGGGTTATATATATAATGAATTTATAATTCACATATCAGAACCTTTAAAAAAATAAACTACATTATACCATCCAGGATCTTCACGTAGTACAGTGGTAGGCGATAAATCCCAATCGCACTATGGTTGTGGGGTCGATTCCCACAGCTTTGTCCAACGCGACGGGTTGTCACACGGTGTGCGTTTTGTCCTTTTATAAAGATCCAAAAATAACCATTCAAACATAATCCATTCCAACCTTTAGACTTATCCAAAATACTACTATCCAAACTCACAGTCAAAAATTTATAAGGAAGTTAAAAACAATGAAGATCCTTTTTTCCAGGTAATTACATGTGAACACCGTCACCATGTATTATTTTAAAACATTGTAACATCCTGAATTACCATAAAACCATATTGATTACATTAATTCTCCCTTATTCTTTATAGAATAATGGATATATTCCTTCTATCCAAAAATGTTGTAAACTCCAACGATGAAAAATCATTAGTCAGTTTCAAGGTAGTCATGAATATCCAATATATTTTTTCCAAATCATTCTTGCATTATTCCAAAATCACTACCTCAGTATCAGAACTATATTATGGTTTATCTTTCTCTCAGCCATATATTATCCAAAAATTTAACCTGTTATTGAGTCACTTTTCTTGTCTCCACACAATCTCAAGTCCTTAATAAAATAGTACTGCAATACAATCCTTATATACTCATTTATTATTATAACCAGTACATTGTTGATAGAACACTTATATAAAATAATCCTATAATAACAACATAAGAACACTAGTCATTCTTATTCATCTGAGGTAGTATCATAACATGATTATTATCCAATAGCATCATTTTGGCCATGCTCTGATGATTTTGACATTGGATCGCGTAGTTTCCCAACTCCTTGAAGATGAAGCATTGTACATTTGAACCCTTTTTCTTACACTTGTTGTCACGTACTTGGTGTCCTTTTTCTCCACACATATAACATACTCCCATTCCCTTCAAACATTTTCCAAGGTTATTCTTTCCACAGTTATCACATATGGGAAAATACTTCTTTACCTTATTCCCTTTATATGTCTTTATCTCTACCATCCCTTTCTTCTCTGGAATCCCTTCAAAGCCATAGGACTCCGAAAATTAATTACATATCTTATCAACACATGATACTATTTCTTCATATGATGATAATACGTGGGAGACTATTTCCCTTCGAAATTCAGGCTTAGAACCATGAAAAATATGATCCTTCTTACTCATTGGATCATGTGTATTGTTGGAGTTCTCATTCCTTCTAGTGGGAACCATTTCTAAACAATGGAATACACTAGATTTGTTTATGAATAGTAATACCTAATCCCAGACATGAAAAACACTTAACATAAATTAAACAATTTATTGATATAATCCATAATAATAAAAATGTTATGTTTGAGTAAGTATATAATCATAATCCCTTCATAATGGTTTGTAAAGAAAATGAGAAATATCCTAATCATATCCCTAGGGAGTGTCGTAACCAAGAGTTCAGAAAGGCCTGTTGTCGTGCACTAGTTCTCGTTCGAGTCTAGCTCAAAGCGGTGTTTTCAGGTTTTACCCCAAGGAACATCTATACCAGAGCCACCTATACCTTCTCGTATCCACACAGGGATGTATTTTCTTGGAAAACTCACAAAATATCTACATTACCAAAATTCTAGGAAGTTCATCTATAATAATCCTCAAAGTCTATCTTTGGGCTATGTGCTCAAATCAGAGTTTATCTAAATCTAGCTTCCAAGTTTATTGCTAAACTTCCTCTGATACCAACTGTAACACTCTGACCACAGTTACCCAGAGTCAGTGCATTATGTTAATACATTGGCATGATTTCAAGGAATCAAGTCCTGAAGGACCAATTGGTTTAGAAGTCTTGGAAAATAGATTACATACATGAATGTTACATTACACATTATAACATACAAAACAACATAAATAATCCTTTATGAACACCATTATTCCTTTGGCTTAACCATACATATCAATCACAATACACTTCTTAGAATCCTGGGAAAAAAATAAAACATATAAAGGGGTGAGTTCAGATGCTCAGTAAGGAAAACAATTTTGCAAAAACATTCATAAATAAGAATAAATATTTAAGGCAATGTATAACTAAAACAAAATCCTTTTAAACTTGAACTTCAGTATAATATGGCAGAAATAAAATGAAATAATTAAATTTACTTATTCACATGGATATTCTACTAGTCTAATAATCACATGCAATATAAATAACCACTTTCATAATGATGAAATGCATAATGTCGAACTTTAATTTCTGTGTCAAGGCCTCGTGCCAATACCTAAGGGATAACTATAACTAGAACTCAACCTAGAGAGCCTCTGTAACCAGACTCCATCCTGGAGATCCTTTGTATCTAGACTCCATCCCGGAGAGCCTCTGTAACCATACTCTAACCCGGAGTGGCTCTAATAACCAGACACCAACCCGGAGTTCCTCTAATAACCGGAGACCAACCCGGAGTGTCTCTAATAACCAAACACCAACCCGAAGTGCCTCGAATAACCAGACACCAACCCAGAGGGTCTGCTGTATCCGAACACCAACCCATAGGGCTTACTTTCACCGGTCCCCAACCCAGAACATACTAGTCCAACACACTCATCTTAAAAAGAGGATGAAATATAACATAAACATTCGTATTAAAAATAGCATATGAAATGCCAAAACATTAATCATAAACCATTAATGGTATAAAAATAACTCATCCATAGTTATATATATCACAAAACCTTAAATACTATATGGATTATTTTTATCATAATAAATCAACTTCAAACAAGTATAAAATTTTTCAAAGGATGTTGACATAGACGAAATCAAAACTATTTGAGAGAAATATCTCTTTTTTTGAAATCATTTAAAAGTCAAATTATTATAGATAAAACCTTTATTTTAAAAACACTAGTACTTACCCGTGCATTTTCACGACAATACGTTCAATGCTTATTTTCAAGATGGAAAAAGTATATTTAAAAGTTAATAAAGAACATGAACATTGAATATATTGAAAAAAATAGTGATACTTAATATTGAACTATAATTGGACAAAGTATAGATAATTGAAAACATTGGAAAATAAGAAAAAGAAAATTACAAAGGAGAATATGTAGAACATTGAAAACATTTTCAGAATATGTGAGAAAATATATAGAAAACATAACTATACCATCATTGTACAGAATAAACCATATAAATGCATGATGGAGAATATAAGGGAATCATATAGAAGAATATAGACGGAAAATTAAATTATTTGAAAACATAGAAAACATATAAAAGAATATATAAGTAAAAGAAAACATAAATTCAAATTGAAAATTGAATATAGTAGATAAACATTCAATTGAAAACAAAAAGAACATTTTAAAAAAAATTGAGATGAATGTGAATGAAAACATAAAAGAATTAGAAAAAGAAAATAGGCCACGATGTAGAAAAAAACATAAGTATCCAACATCAATTACATGAATGAAAATAAAAAAATGGATAGTAATTAGAAAAGTACATTTTAAAATGAACATGAATGAAATAACATAAATATTAATGTCAATGAGATATTATGAAAAGAACATGAAAGGATCATTATACAACATTAGTATAAATATCATAATATTCCAATGGACATGAATGAAAAGAACATTCAAATGGAAATTTGAATTTCACAACATAAAACATAAGTATTAATGTTACTAAGTATTAA
Organism: Viscum album; assembly: GCA_963277665.1. Classification (NCBI taxonomy): domain Eukaryota; kingdom Viridiplantae; phylum Streptophyta; class Magnoliopsida; order Santalales; family Viscaceae; genus Viscum; species Viscum album. Next base: position 1,884,043,505 of record OY728161.1, read on the forward strand.
TGTCACTGAGAAATTATGTCAAACTGTAACAATATCCAAATTCAAATGAAAACAATACTTCTCGGTCTCAGTCCCTTAATAATTATATATGATCTGATCACTGCACCTCCTATGAGTATTCACTAACCTAAATTCTAAAATAATATGATTCATGGAACAAAATTAATAAAATTGAAGCATTTGATGATTAAAATATTTTAGAATATGTAAAACTATAAATCAATTTATACAGGCATCATGTAATGGGATTATTATTTTTTTATTATGAATAAACACATTCATATGAAAATAACCGGTTTCCTAAATATTTTTAAGAATCCCAATAATGTTCATACATAAATGGAACATATTAACAGTCATTATAAATTGATAATATCATATAATTTGATCTAAAGGAAAAATTTAAATCATAGAACTCATGAATGAAGGTTTATTCCCTTATCCCCTCAAAATCACAACCAGTCAAGATTGAATTGATATTGATATTTAAGACATACAAAATATGTAGAGTACAGAGACCCTCAATGGGTTAAAGAAGAACCTAATCACTGTTATTGATTGAATGTCATAGATGCAATATTTTAGATGAACTGACCTCTATAGATGTGTTTTTTAATATTATATAATAATACATGCCCAATGATTTCCCCGGATGAGTGTTCTCAGTAGCTGGGATCCACTGTACAAGCAATCTGGTTTTGTTAACCCTTCTGCTATGAGTATCGGGGTCCACTCCTAACTTTCCATGACATTGAACCATGTTGTAACCTCCATCAGCATCATTATAACTCACATAGTGGACCCACCATCTCCCATTCACTTCTTTTGGGTGTTATGAATTCCCTCATACACTCGTATTCTGCTTGAAGCTAGAATGGTATTCCTTCCTCCCACATCAAAAGTTGATCATTGTATTTTTCATGCCCTAAAGTTGAAGCTGGAATGGTAGAACTTCCTCCATCAACACCATTATGAATTCCCTAATCATTTTTTTCATGCCTTAAAGTTTATCTCTGTATTTTTACTACAGCAAAACATTATTCAAAAAAAACTAAAGGTTTACAATGCTTCCAAAAAATAAGTATTGTCATTATTTTTATTATGATTAAAAATTTTAAATATCTGAACAGTTGCAATGGAGTAACCATAATGCAGAAACAATATACAAATTAAAAGAGGTAAAGCATACTAATTGAACATGAAGGAATGGAGGAACCTGTGTCACTGATTATTTTTAAATCTCATTGAAAATAGGCTATACCACATCAGGCCCCCTATTCCCAGCCACATCCCCTCAACCACTCCACCCTCTGCCGAACCTATTTCCCAAGTAGCCCCCTCCTCCCTCCCCTCCCCCCGAACCTGCCCACCCCCTGCCCTCATCCTCCCCTCCCCTATAATCTTCCCAGCACCCCCTTGCCCTCATTATCCCTAGGCCTCCCCTCATCCTCCCCTCCCCTCCCCCTGGGAAACATCTTACCCAAGCAGTCCCCCCCCCTCCCCTCCCTCCTGGCGAACCTATTCCCCAAGCAGCCCCCTCCCCTCCAAACTACCCAGCGCCCTCCCCCCTGTCCTCATTATCCCCAGCCCTCCCCTCATCCTTCCCAGCTCTCCACTCCCCTCCCCTCACCCCTAGGCAACATCTTCCCCAAGCAGCATTTTAACCTCCCATCCCCCTGGAAAACCTGTTCCCCAAGCAGTCCTACCCTCCCCTCCCCTCCAGACTGCCCAGTGTCCTCCTCCTATCCTCATTATTCCCAACCCTCCCCTCATCCTGCCCTCCCCTGCCCTCCCCTCCCCTCCCCCCCTGGCCAAAATATTCCCCAAACATCATTTTAACAGAACATTATGAGCTTAATAAAATGCTATATTTAAATAGAGAATCTTATATTGAACTGAAACCTAAAAAATAATGCACCCAACTTAGGAACTGTACTGAAACAAAATAAAACACATACTCAGAACATGAATTAACCAGAAACAGAGCAGAAAAAGGACCCAAATCAAATTCCTAAGTCCTCACTAAGTGGTAGAAGTCCTACAGGGTCATAAATACATGTGCATTAATTAAATGTAGCACATAGTACAGAACAGTTTATAAGTTTTTACCTTTTAATAACAATGACACACTACAATACATTATTTCAAATTTGAGATATGCATAAGAGAATATCATGAATAACCTCACAGGATTGGTTTTTTTAGTCCAATAATCAAGTCTATGATAGCCAAGAATCATGTGTTGTGTAATGTCATTCATATAAACCATACAATGGGCCAATAAAAAAGTAATGCAGTACATTACATAAGAACATACCTTGAATGGACCATTAACGGTTCTAGAACTGATCGTGGAACATATTTCAGCCAAATATGGAAACCCCTGTACTTTGTAAAGATATAAAATACTATAAATTTTTTTGAATGAAAACTCATTAATATATTATACATACTATAAACCCTCGAAATTACCCCTAATGTTGATTGGCACAGACAGAAGCCCCAATTCTGAGATGAATGTCTAGACCTGATTACTTCTCCAGCTTGATGAATCTGCCCAAATAATATCCCCCTTCTTAATAGTATTGCTTTCAAAGAAAACAAAAAATAGAGTGATGATAAAAAAACTAACTGAAAATAAATACACTAATTTACGACTACAGACTGCAATAAAAAATCACCCATTTGCTTGTAATCGAAACAAATGATCAAGTATTCATTTCTTAGACTTAGATGGAAGTAAATTAGAAGCCATACTAACTTAGGAGAGACCACGGTTGAGTAGTACAACATATCATGCAGATTCCTGGAGGTCAGTACATGCATCCCAGCTAGTGCTGATTGTTAAAGGCTTATGTACTTGAAATTTCTTGGTCTTTCTGGTATTATGTGGCTGGGAAAATTTTCCATTTTAGAAAAATGATAAATAAGAACCCAGGAATATGGAATAAACATGAATACTTCAGTGTTTGATGAATAATGTACCTTGTCTTAGTTCATATCATTTGAATAAAATGGTCCATCTGGTGGGATATATTAGAGATGGCTGCAATTGATATATGTATGATAACATATAGGGGAAAATCTAATTAACCTTGCCTAAGATTACAATGGATGTATAACCAAATGAAGTAACATAAATCCAACTCTGTTGAGTGGGGAAGAAATGTCAGCAGAGAATAATAATAGTATAGAAGTAAAGTGTGTTCTGCGCTATAGATATCCAATGACCACATATAAAAAATTTCACCATGATCTGAAAAAAAGTCACTGGTCAAATTAAAAACTATGTAAACTACTAAAACATTCTTGCAGCACTTAAACACTTCCCCCATGGGACCCATGGGTGTGTTGAAGCCCAGAGAGTCAATAGAATCATGCTTAGGTATATTTTAATACTTTTGTAACAATAAAATAGATATGTGACAAAAAATTTGAATCGATAAAAAAATAAAACTCACCATTCCAACAGTACTTACATACCTCCACCATGGGATACACCGGGTGTTTTGAAGCCCAGAGCGGCAACAAAGGCACGGTTAGAAATACTTTTATACTTTTGTAACAATAAAATAGATAAGAATATAAATATAACAGATTGTATAAATAAAATCAATGTTTTCATGTAATTTTAAATTTCATATGGCAAAGAGAATTGAAAATTTTAAGCTCATGTCATCTAATAGAAATCATAGGTGTGTTCTTATGTGTAAGGGGTGATGTGGCTACAAATGAAAATAGACTTAATTGTAAAATGCCTTACTTTTTTTCCAAAATCCTCCATTATTTTCCTCAATTGAATATAACTATCCAAAAAACTTCACAAATTCCATCATTTAAAAAATAATATCACAATGTTAGAACTCAAAATCATAGAACAACTCATCTGCAATAACTAAATATCAACATCATCCAGTGAACAGTGGTTATTGGAATTCATTTACAAAAACTATAACAGAAATGGTATACATTGTTTGCATACCATCATTCTCCTCAACATTATAATAAATCATCTTCATCATCATCAAAATCAATATTCTGCAAGAAAATAATCAAAAACCAAATCAAAGGTTTTGCCACATAGTAATGCTTGGTGAAATCATGATTTGTATTAAGTGAGAACCTGATTGTAATCATCGTCCTCACTGTGCTCTTCATTCTCATCCTGGATCTCATCATCTCCATCCACATTTTCACCTTGCTTATTTTCCTTTAGTACTTCACCATTTTTCCCCTACCCAATTTGAATTAGTAACTTGAACCAAGAAAAATAAGATAATAGTTAAAACATCTCAACGAACTCCTGGTAATTATATCAGAAAACATATTCATATGGCATAGTTTTACATTATAAAAAACATTGACATCATCACATCCTGGATAATTTATGGTACCATAATATCTATTTTTATATCAACTAAACAAACTAAAATAAACACATGTACTCATATCTATAATGAACTCCATTAATATAGAAAAATGGAACTATTGATAAAATATTCAATGATATTTTCAATTGAAAAGACAAACTAAAAATATAAATCTTGTTATGTTTTAATTAATCCAACTTCAACAATCAAACATCACACCCAATAAAAAAAACTAACAATGTATGGATAAACAGCGAAAAGAATCCTCTGTGGTTAAATAAAAAATGATCAGCATCATCCAATGAACACAACTCTGGTGGGTGTGATCAATCATAGAACAACTCATCTGCAATAACTAAAGATCAACATCATCTAGTGAACAATTATTGTAATTCATTTACAAAAACTGTAACAGCAATGGTTTACATTATTTTCATACCATCATTATCCTTGACATTATAATCAATCATCTTCATCGTCATCAAAATAAATCTTCTGCATGAAAACAATCAGAAACCAAATCAAAGGGTTTTCCCCAAAGCAATGCTTGGTGAAATCATGGTCATGCATTCTCATCCTCAGATAAAATTTTATTGCATTTCTTCATTTCAATACAATGTTATAGGAATAACATATCCATATTTCACTTATCTATAAGCTCTGTTTGTCAAAAATGGAGGTCCTTCATCATCTACGATGGCAGCAATGAAATACACATTTTCCCAACCTTGAGTCAAGCCCTAACATTGTTAATTTCCTCAGCTTAAAAAATATAACCAATCCAAATGTCGGGTTCACATATCAGCAGCGATCGTGGAGGTGGTTCTTCCCTGCAAAGTCGGTCTAGGATCTTAGCAGGGGAAATATCCACCGACATATCAATTAGGGATCTGGCTCGTCATCATCATCGCATCAACGATGAAATCGGTTCATGCTTTTTATGTTGCATCCCTCAACAGCAGTGGTTCGCCTGGTTTGTCTCCAACCTTCACGAAATCATGGAGAAGTGAGTGGTGGTACTGTGTCATAGATCTGTTTATGTCTCTTGTTGAGAAGTCAACAGCGGAAATGGCCTTTTCTTCAATTCATGGTGGCAGCTTAGTTGATCGGGTTTCGACAGCAGGACTCAACAATGGAGGAGTGAGTGAGAGGATTGGCAAGTCATGGGAAAATAATTCAGAGACAGTCGTACCTTGATATAAAGGCAACACCAGCAAGGAGAAGTGGAGAAGGTGGAGAAAGCGTAGATGGTGGGCGTGTCGAAGGATCTAGATGTGGAGCAGGGAGAAGGAGCCAAACACGCAACCCTAGAGCAGAGAGGTAGACAAATCGAAACCCTATAGTAGGGAGAAGCAGAGAAGGTGGAGGTGTCGAAGGAGCCAGATGCGGAGCAGGGAGAAGGGAGAAGTGGAGAACACAGAGTAGGGATAAGCGGTGGAGACGACGAAGCAGGGAGAAGTAGAGAAGCGGAGAAAGCAGATAAGGCGGAGATGGCGGAGCAGGGAGAAGCAGAGAAGGAATAGGTGTCCACGTGAGGCGAGTTTCTGGAGGTGGAGGTGGAGGCATGATGAGATTTTCTATGTTGAGTTGTGTGAAATTCTGTGAGTACGTGAGGTAAAATTCTGTGTGGAGCTGAAACCCTAGGCGTGGGGAGGTAATGCCTGAGCAGAAGTAGGAACTGGATGGAGGGAAAGCCCGAGCGGGAGGCCGAGGGCGATAGGGAAAAGAATTCGTAGGAAGAAAAGGCGGCGACATGGAAGAAGATAAAAGTGACACGTTAGTAGAAAAATCCCAACTTTAGAAGATATATTTATTATTTTAATCTTTTAATGGAAGCTTAGATGACTTTATAATGGTGGAAAATAGCCACAGCCACCGTGTAAGTTAAAAAAACTTTCTTACCTTAAATTTGTTGAGAAGGTCAAAAAGTACCTTGTTTGGAAAATAACGGAAAGATTCCTTTCAAAACATATAGGAGTATAAATGAATTTAACAATTTTTTTATTAAATATTAAATTTTTTTGAAATATATTTTTTTGAAACATGGATGTGGATGATAAAGATATCCTAGTATATAATTACGTATAAACATCCTCGGATAATGAAGAGATTGCGAAATAAACCCTTACCAATTTCGTAACGTACAAAAAAACACCCCATGAAAGAGGTATCACACAATGAATATGTAAATACACATAAATTAAAGTGTATTACCCAATGAATACAATTATGTGAAGTAAATACACCACAAATATGGTAATAGTGGCAATATGGCATGAATCTCATGGGAATAAGGAGTGAGATGAAAACCTCTTACCTAGCACCTTCCTTTAGTCGAGGGTACGTTTAGCCTATTTTATGAAGATGATAGTATGTTATTGAATTATAAAAGAACCATATTAATATTTATTAGGTCATACATTATTCATTTATGACATTATACAACCCATTTATTAATAATTTCCATGTTATATTAATATTTCTGATAATGATCGCTTTCTTGATCGTACGTGTTTTAACTTGTTACTCTTGATTGTATCACATAGATCATGATTTAAATGCTTCCTGAATATAAAACATGATTTATTTATCATATATATTAGAATATATAAATTTATAATAGATGTATATATGAAATGGAAAACAACATTTATGGTGACGGTAGTCGGTACGTAGGCATAAACGTTGTTTTAGTTTTCAGATAGTATTGAATGGAAGTAAGTGAATAAGATAGATATAAGTACATATATATGTATATATGTAAAAATATATATCTAAAGTAGAATTATTATGTCATATATTACATACTAATTTTTAATATATATTTTTATAATCGTCGATGAATGGTGAACATGGAAACGAATCTCATCGCGTCGTGGAGACGGTAATCCGTACATACGCACGAGTGAATATATCACTCTTTTGATATTAATATAATATATAATTGGATGGTATATATTATATACAGAATCCTTATCATGTTATATTTGTTATTTAAATCAAATACACATCATTATTATACCCATCCAAATAATACTTTATATAATATCAATTACACCACGATGTGGAGACGGTAAGCCGTACGTACTCACCTATGGAGACATGTCATTCAAAGGGTGGATAGAATAATGAATTTGGTTGTACCGTAACTATAATAACATCACAGTATATATAATATACTGGAGTTATTATTTTATAATGGAAACAACAATGAAAAAGGAAGTGGAAGAAGAACGGTACTTGAAAGAGGTTGGCGAAATCATTACCTCTTCTTCGGATTCTTCCTTTTGATTTGATCAAAATGGCTTCTTAGATTGGCTTTCTGATCAAACTAAGGCCTATAGGATGAAGGTGGGATATTTGAGAGGGTATTTTGGAAAGGTTTGACCGATCCAAATGGCTTATAAGGTGTGAATTAGAGAGAAGGGGGAGTTCCCTTTTATAAGATGGGTGAGGGGCACCTTATGAAAAATTTAAAATATTATTTTATAATAAATTAATATTCGGTTTCTAATGGGCCAAAAGATGATTATTTAAAGTATATGGTGGAGATAGGTCTAAAAAAACTAAACCAGTAAGTTTTAGACTAGTTTAGGTTACCGTTTTAGCTTTATCATTTAGATTTAACTCTAAGTTAAATAATTTAACTTTTACCGTGTCTTCTTGTATTCTTACACTATATGGTTAATAAACAAAATATGTACTGCCAATCGAACCCCAATTGGTTCATTAATATTCTAAATATTAATATATAAGTCTTTTGGCCAATCCTTAGATTTTTAAAAACATTATATCAATTAATAATATAATATTTGTCTTAAAAGCTATTTTATGTCAATTTTGAAACTATTTGGTATTTTTTTGTTAAAATAATAAAAACATGATTACATAAAAAAATTCATTTAATCAATCCCAACAGGTCATATTCACCTTTAAAATTCGTGGATGTCATAAAAACTTTTAAATTATATTTATTTTAATATTTATATTACCATTTACTTGATTCTTTCACGAATAAGGTAATTACTGCATCAGCATTCTGACATAAATAAATTTATTAATTAAATGTCTAAAAATAATAAACAAAATAAAATTATGTATTAAATCTTTTTATCTTTCTAATGATTTTTTATAATCTAAATTATCTTATGTAAAACCCTATATTAAAAATGTTTTAGTTATTAAACATTGATTTTAACTTTTTTAATACTTCTTTGAATTAAATAATAATAAATGTCCTAATCTAATCCAAGTGGACCTAAATGATAATATTTTATTCTTAATGTTGTTTTTGGTCGAGATAAACTTATCCAATAGAATTAGGACATGCGTGAGGGTAATATTAATATCATTTTTAATCTTAATTACCCTATTTACTTTTAACCGTGTTAAATAAAAGTAAAAAGTTACAATTCACGAAAAATTATTTTAATCTAATTGAACCGCATTTTACTCATTTATATTAATCGTGTCTCTCGGATTTTCAAAATTCAGATTACAGAAGCGGTAAAATTAAGTTTTATGTGAATTTGAAAAAGCTCCTTGTAGGTGGGTAAAAGACGGTGAAATGTTCAATGAAATTCTTATATATATAAAATTATTATAAAATGAATCCAATGAATTACATTGAACTTATATAGGTATTATTTATCTATTTTGACATTAAATAATTTAAATAAAACAAATAATTATTTAAATAAAAATTCAGTTTTAAACTATAACTTAGTGTTTTTCACTATTTATCAAAAATTAAAAGTTTTCAGAAAAATACCAAAAATTTGCCCTACGATAATTTTGATATTATGAATTCAATAATTTAGTCTATCTTACTAAATTCAAAACATAGAATTTGCATTTATTAATTTAAAATTAAATCCCGATGTCAAAATATAAAGCGTGTTTTTAAGAAACAATAACTATCAAAAGATTGACACCTGTTTATGTCTGGTTTAAATGTGAAATTATGCCCAATGACTAACATTGGATTAAATTGTAAAAAAAATTTAAATCTAATTTTAAACCACTCAAATTCATAATTTATCACTACAAATTATTTCAATTAAAATGTTGTTTTTAAATAAAATTATGTAATTTTCACTATTCATCAAAATATGAAAGTCATCATAAAAGTACCAAAAATTCACCCTAAGCTAATTTCAATATTCCAAATCCAAAAATGAAGTCTATTTTGAAATATAAAATGTATAAAATTTCAAAAAGTGGGTATTACTATTCATAACTGCTAGTTAGATTAGTTGTGGTGTGTGTTAGAACTCGAAATTGCGTACAACACACACTACTATATTATTCAAAGAGAACCGTACCATGGTAGATTGGGGTGTTACATCCCTCATGATTAAAAATAAATAATGAAGAACTAAATCATACCTGAAAGCAAGAGTCTTTTTGCATATACTTGTTGCACCAATATATGGGCTTGTACAAGAGGAATCTATTTCTAGGGGGGACTCAGACAACCTGAAACAGCTCGTTTTAGGACTCCAAAGAAGAAGGATTTGTTGGACCTCGCTTATCAAGAGAAAGAATAAAGAATCATGAAAGGTAATATATATTCCTTAAAAGGACTAGATATGAAACTAAGAGGATTGAACCATATTAGTTTAACATTTAAGAAGGATTTACTTAAAACCACACATTTTAGATATTTAGAACGAAGTGTGACTTTTATAAAATGAATGATATGATTTTTTTTGTATTTCAAATAGAATTAAAATACATTAATTATATCCTTAAACTATTTTTTTTTCAAAAAATATGTAAAAAGGGGGAAACTGTAAATACTATGTAAATGTGGAAAATTTTTGAAATGGTTCAATCCCAGATGAGTCACCACTAGTGAGTCACCCCCAGATAAGTCACAGTTATTGAGTCATATCCATACAAGACACCACAAGTGAGTCATTTCAAGGAGGAGTTACTTCCTGACGAGTCATCTCCATGATGAGCAACCACTATACAAGTCACCTCTAGGATAAACTACCATTGTGATGAGTCACTTCTATAAGATTCACGACTATTGATTGACCAATAGTGATTAACTTCGAGACGAGTCACCACCAGTGAGTCACTACCAAGATGAGATTCCACAAGATGAGTCACATCTTGGATGTCCTAGCACCAGGATGAGTCACAACCAAGATGGGTCACAAAAAGAACAACTCACCATTAGATAACTAGAAATTGGAAAAACATTTAGAATAGATCCCTATTTTAATGACATAGATGTCCTAAATACATATTAGACTCACCCTAGGCACCTTAATCATCGTATTTTTGGGAAATTAATGGTATGGAAGGTCTGAGACATTACATCAGATAACACCCAAACTGTTCTCTTCCTCTATAATTCAAAACCAGCCCGAATGAAAAGAAGTGAATGTTCTAAAAAACTATCCATCTAGATACCTCTCATGGATCATATTACACCCAAAACACTTATAATTGAATAAAAGAAATATTTTACTACCCAATCTCTAAAAAACCACAAATAAAAAACTTTCCTCTCATACATCCATTGTACAACCAACAAAACCAACTATCCTGAATAGATGAATCCTAAAATTATATCCTCCCTGTTATTATACAATATGGTCTAGGTGGTACTAACTCACCTACATGGGTTTAATCACGTTTAAATTAATACATCATGATTAGGAGTCATGTCCCCCCTTTCCATTTGTTAGAAATTTATCAAACATTTAACCATAAAGAAAAGATCAAGGCGAGATGAATTATAACTCATAAAACCAAAGGTTACAAACATATCATCATAAATAATGAATGAGAATGGATAACTCAAAAATAAACCATTCCTATTAGTCTCACATTTCCATGTCACACTCCCATGTAATCTCCTCTAAGCCACAATGCCTCTATACCACCTGAACAAGTGAAATGGATCATCCTCAAAACACTTTCTACCGATAGTCCTGGATCTCCATTGGGTGCTCCATGAAGGGTGTGTCATTCTCAATATCCAACATTTTCTAGTCAATTAAATGTGATCCATCATTAATATTTTAATGGATCTATGGGACAAGGAAGACATCATGGATATTTCCTAGCCATAGTGACGATTCCTACTGATATGACAACTCACTGTTCACCCAAACACCTGAAAATGTACAACAATGTAGGAGGAGATCTTACTCTCCTTCTAGAATCTATAATACCGATGTTGAGGGTAATCCATCAAGAAAAAATGGTCTATAACCTCAATCTATAGGGTCCCCCTTCTTCGATCAACATAAAAATTCTTTAGGAATTTTTCTTCTTTTATCCTCTCTTGAATCATCTAATAGTTCTTTGTTTTTCTCTAGAATACCTTAGGACTATGAAATGTGACCTCACTAAACTAGGTCTAGCATAATATAAAATGACATGGTTTCCCATTCAATACCTCAAATAGGGCCATGATAATGGGTGAGTGATAGATTTTTTTAAGAAATATAAACCATTCGAATATATCATATCCAAGATCACCCATCGTCTAAGACACATTCCTGCAACATATCCTCAATAATATGGATAGTCCACTCTATATTCCGATCTTTTTTAGGGTGGAATACAGTTCTGAGGTGAAACATGGATCCAAAAGATTGTTGAAATACCCTATAGACTTTTGAGGTAAAATTGGAATCTCGATCAGTGAAAATTGAACTCAAATCTACATGAAGCTACCCCAACTGATCCACATACCTCTTAACCAACGAATACACAGTTCCGGAATCCGTAATTGGTATGATGTTATCTAATTTCATCAACCAATCCACTACCTTTATATCATCAAAACCTTCCAAATATTTGGATAAACCTATAATGAAATCCATCTTGATGTCATCCAATTACAAATCAGGGATATCCAAAGTTTCAAAAAACCACCTGGAATACAAATCTTTTCCTTTACCTTCTAGAAAACGAGGCACCTTGCCACAAACTCTGTCAGTTTCTTCTTTTTCCTGGGCCACCAGAACTGCATCCTCTAGTTGTGGTACATCCTATAAAATCCTCGTTGTATCACTAAAGGTGGAAAATTTAACTCATAATGAACTATCATGAGTATTTATATCAGAAAAAATATCCTCATATGAAACAACACACGATTATGACTATCCTCCAACCATCCCAACAGAGAATCACTATGGCCAAAACAATCTTGAATCTCCCCTACCTCTGAGTCTCCCAAATGAGACTCACCCACCAACTACATCAGGGAGGACTAAACACTCAAATTATGAAAACCTATTTACCATCATCCACTATTTCATTTATGTGTAGGGATACCAACCCCTCTATCACTCTCTAAGCATCTGCATAATCTCAAAAAACATGATTATGTGACATTATTCTCAAGGAATAATCCATGACATTCACTTTCACAAAGGTGATGGAGATCCGAAAATCATATCTATAAAGGAACTCCATCCACCTATACAGTCGTATATTTCAGTCACCATGGGTGAATATATACCTCCAATTATGGTGATCTATGAACACCAAAAAGGGCTTCCCAATGAGGTAATGTTGACACAACTTCAGCGCAAACACAAGTGCTGATAGCTCTATACCATAGCTAGCATATTAAATTTTTGAGGGTGTGACTACCTATACCCATAAGATACAACTAAATTATAATTCATCCATATAAATACCCATATTATAAGGGATGTTCTATAGAAAACCTCAAACTGCACACCATCATTCGGTAGAAAAAGAACCAGATCATTGACCAACTCCCCTGTCAGGTAACTGAATGGTGACTGGAACTGACTATCCCACATAAAAATGTCGTATTTCCAAGTGAATTATTTCAATGAGTTTGAAAATTGAAACAAATTGGGAACAATCCTTTGATAATAGGCTATAAGTCCATGAAAGTTATGAACCACTACCACATTCTTTTTCGCTTCCCATGAAACACCTGCCTCGACCATTACTGTGTCCACTACCAATCCTAGATCAAACAACTCATTCAAAGGGAAATGGTCATATCCCATCTAAAAAAACACTTGGAAAACATTCCATGTTTCTTGTCGTGATGAAGGACCTACATGACAACTCATAGAATCTCGACATAATTGACATATGAATTCTAGTAGATTGAGATATCGTTGATGAATATAAAGATGAAATGGTACGTGAACTCCTAAAAAATGGAGTTCATGAACCCCATGAACACGGATGGTGTTATAATAACACCAAACGACATGAATATAGACTTGAAGTTACTATAAATGCATCTAAAGGTAATCTTTCAGATATCAACCACCTTCTTCTTTGTATAGTGACATACAATATACAGGTCGATCATTGGAAAACAAATCACACCTATCAATTACATGAAATGATAATTGGTCATTGAAAGTTGTTAATGTTTCATTATTGTAACCTGATTCAACCACTAGTAGTCTATGAGTATCATTAGACTACTATCCTCTTATTAGAGAACAACACTGGAGTGCCCCATGACGACACACAAGGTCAGATGAATACATTCTACATTATATCATTACTATGAATACTCACACCCACAACATAGAGTGCTCCATTTGATATGTATCCATGAAAATTAGAGAATTATAAGGATGCATGTCTTTCATAAACTATTTTCCACGTCGAGGGGGTAGTGCCACATCCTCCTCAAGGAAAAAATCTAGGAACTCCCTATTGACCCTGAGAGACTTTTTTATCATAGAACTCATTCGCATTATATAAATTTCATCCTTAATAGAAATAATGAGATCCATGTATATTTTCCAACTTAAAAGCTCTACCCTCTAATGAATTCTACCCATTGGCCATCCACATCTAGAAAACAATTCTCCTTTGAAATAGGTCAATAACACAATGCATATAATAAAACTAGTAGTTACCAAGGATGACATTTTATGGCTTCATCTAAATAATGAAATGATCACCTTGAGAATGATGAGTCCCCATCATTAGTCCACACCCATGCACACATCAAACCATATTTTCTGGCCTCCAAATCACATAATTAACACAAGGGGTGTTGGAGGTCTCTCTATGTCTAGTCCAAAATCACAGACTAGATTGGGTTCCATAGAGGAGTGTAAAGATCCTGAATCAAACTGAACACCAAAATTAATAGATGATAAACTAATCATACATCTAGTGACCTATAATCCATATAGTCTTCCAACCTCCTCAAATGAACCTAACCACACCAAGCTCCCCTTATTTTATACTGATAGCTACCCCCAAGGCCAAGCTCGAGTCAATGTCCTTGATATCGAGGAACATCTTGAGCTCATCCAATAACCGTATCAACTACCCATAGCATATATATAAGCATGTTTCCCCTACTGTTGGAATGAAATCACTGGTAACTATTATTGAGGTTGATGTCGAACCTATCCGCCTCAGAAAAACTGAGCTCGAACAACAACATGGAATGGGTCCGGAAGATAGATATGAGCCCCATAGATGAAACACATCATCCCTAAGCCCACTGAAAAGGCATGAAAACCAAAATGTTGAAAATTAATCTTCCAAGGTCCACCCTAAAATAGTCAAAACCCCAAAGGCCCTGAAACTGAAGGTTTTTCACCAAATACCCTTATCCTATAAAACCATTTTGGTTCACCTCTCATAGAAAAACACCTTTTGAGTGCATTCTCTCAATCACATATGTCATATTATAATCCTCCAGGTTTGTTGGAAACATAAAAGGTGTAACTACATATTAGATCAAATGACATAGTGCCTCATCATTATACCTTTAACATGAATCCTCATCTACAAAATGATACCCGGGAAAGAGAAATATGTCCTCGAACATTATTCCAAGCACCTGCACAGAAAAACAACACTATTAAAGGGAGAGTAACTCCAACATATTCTTAGCCTTCACAGACAACTAGAGGAACGCTTCATGAATCCCCTTCTAGAGGTTGAACCACAAATCATCTACCTCGGTTTTCACACTATGGTACAATGTCCATCACAGACACGCAACCCCTCACATCTAACTAACCACCCAAGGGTTTTTGTACTCCATATGGTATTAGATGAAACTAAAATTGATCAGTTGATCCTCGAGCCCACTCTCTTTTTTTATATCAGAAATTATCCTATTGTACATTTCCAAAGATTGCTGCTGAATGGATCGCATACATCCTATTCTACAGATAATAATACTCAATCTTTTTAACCATCCTTTCATCTATGGGGTAAATTGGCTGAACCTATACTACCCTATCCACACATGAACGATGACCAGAACCCATAGTTGAGAAATAAACAATGACTTACTAGGAATATTATTGTGCATTTTAATTATGATATATTTTAATTAACATTAATACATTTTATTTATTCTATCCATTTAAACTTCCCCCAAAAAACATAATTCAATCATGAATAGAAGTCATCATGATGCATGTACCTCTCCTAGGACTCTACATAACAAGTATTTTCATCTCACTTGGTCATTAAATAAGCTCAGATTCCATGAAATGTATCATGTGTGGCCCAAAAATCCCATGTCCAAGCAAGTCTCCCTTTCCCATGTTACACACCTTGGTCATCTGACACCTTTCCCATTCTAACCCTCAAAAACCTCAAAGTGCCTATCTCAAAATTCCATCCTATCTCTCAACAATCACATCTAATATCACTTTATCATGAACCCCTCTGTCCAAACGATTCCCTCCAAAGATGGAAATGAATAATGGGAGATAAGGACCCATAAGACCCAACACAATAGGACCCATGTTGGGTACTATCCCTAAAGGTGTATCATTATCAAAATATGGTGGGAATATACCTTTATAAGGAAACAAGATTAGAAGACAAGATGTTTCAAACAAAACCACCTCTATGAGATTCAAATAAGATGAACCAAAAACCAAACCACGATGAATTTTTAAAAGAACTAATAGAAATAAAATTATCTTCCGTAAATACCAAAAAGAAGAGCATCAACACGCTAACTATCCCAATGTATGAGCTAGTAACATCCATCACGGTCTATGTAATCCTTCTGGAATCCAAAAAATGGTTTTCATATAGACATGGTCAGAATTTTGTATAAATAGTTGGAAAATAAATGTATCTCATGAAAATGTGGAAGGATCATAGTAAATCTCCAACGAGAAAACTTGAAAACCAAATATCACCTAATGGATAGACTATCCATAGCCCCACCCTCATCGAGGATCTCTCACTAAATAACACATCCAAGTAAAACAATATAATATAAATCACATCAATGAGCACCACATTCCCACTAATAGGACTCTCCCACACCCCAATGGAAACCATAATGGCTCTCCCACCTATTCTGAATATATCACAACATTTTCGGCCCACACACATCTGGTCCACACCTCACAACACATCACACATAAACACACCTAGGTAATCACAAAACATACAATCCCACCATCCCACATCAGGGTGATCACAACTCATCTAATCCAAATGAAAACTAGGAAAACACGCCAAACATCATCACAAAGACACATGGGACACCAAATCACAGCTCGCCCAAAACACCCGGGCAACTATCGCCTAGAAGTGGGAGAAGGGAAGACCGGGTGTCCAGCCAACTATCCTCTCACTAGGTTGTTGGGAAGGAAAACCACTTGTAATACTATGTGAGTTTCGTCACATATAGATTGAAAAGGGTGGGTGCATATTGAAATCACAAGAATATACGATTTTTACACATATATAGAGAAAAAGGAACACAATCCCAATACATGGGTTTAAAAATAAACATTAACCTACAAATGAGTTCCCCACATTTATGCCACATCAATATGAATAAAACCATACAATAAAAACATGATCCCCATTTATTTACTTGACTTTGAATAATATTAAACCTTTTTCTATAATATCCATTACCAGCATGTTCCATTAAACAAGTAGTTTAAATCATTATCATGTAATAATTCAAGTTCCTTAATATTATTCATTTTACCATGCATACAAATTGGTGACCTACAGGAAAACAACACACAACATGCATCTCATTGAAACATCTCAACAACCATGTCTAAAACCATCTCCCACAACATCACTACTAAAAAACCCCACAACCATCTCAACCCCCCTCCCCTCTCCCCCCTCAACCATATCTCATCTATGACCCCACACACAGGTCATAACACACCCCACAAAACTTCATGATTTAATATTCAGCAAGGGACCCATCATTCAATTAAAATATCTTAGTTAAGGGTATAAACACAGAAAAAATATGATCCTGGGTCATCTATTTTATTAAATAACTATACGTGATTAGGGAATTAGATATTATGCGTCTGTCATCAAGAAAACAATATGATTTCCACAGTTCATAAGACAGAAGTTCAATAAATGACTACAAATGATCATGATTTATAGTGGCTAACTTAGTCCATTCAATTCATAACAGAAATAAATAATACTAAAATATTAATAGTAAACATGACATTCCCTCACCACATTATATTTGTTTTAGACAAATTTTACTATCTTATATATTTCATAATAGACTTTCTCTACAAAGATAATAATATATATACTTGTCCTGTATGATCAACATTCAGGAAAGATGAATTAAATCCTTATTGGATGAATGAATTATTTTTCACAAACATGTTCCATCGAAATAGGGGGTGTGTATAGGTGGAAACTACATTGGGGGGAGAATTTGACCAACCGCCACACCACATTACAGGAATACAATGAAGTAGAATTTTTAATACCTCCCATATCAATAAAATAAAGAAGGAACTAATGAAGGGAATATTTATTCCTTAGGGGGACTGGATCCGAATCTAACAACATTAAAACAACTTACATGCCCATTTATGTCATATTTTATTAAAACCATCCATTTTAGTTGTTTAGATGAATCCCCATATTTTAAAAAATTAAAGATATGATTGGTGTCATTTGAAATTGATTTTATAATCTTTGATTATGTTATTAAACTCAATGTTCGTCAAAACAGACAGAAAAAGGGAAAATGAATAATATCAGTAAATTTGGAAAACTGTTGAAATGATTCACCACCGAAGAAGTCACTGCCACTGAGTCACAAATAAGTGATTCACCAACTGATGAGTCACTACAAGGGAGTCACCGACAGAGAGTCACCAACAATGAATCACTGCCGATGACTCACCACTAGTGAGTCACCTCCCAGATGATCTACCATCGGTGATTCACTGCTTGTCTGTTATATCTCTATACAACTAACTGCTAGGATGAGATACATCTAGATTAGGCACTACCATGACGAGAAACTACCGGGATGATTCACCACTATAAGAATCACTATCTGCGAGTCACCACCAAGGAATCATCACTAGTTGAGTCACAACCAGTGATTCACTAACAAAAATTCATCACTAGGATGATCTACCACTAGACGAGTTACCACTATGATGAGTTAACACCATTGTAAGTCATTTCTTGGATGAGTCACCACCAAATTATTTCACCATTTTATAACGAAATTTTTTGAGAAAACGTTCTAATGAGTCACCATTAGAATGATTAACTTGTCACAAGAATACCATGGACTCCCACAAACACCATAAGAATCATATTTTTGGGGAAGTAAGAGTCTGGAAGGTTCGAGCCACTAAATTATATATGTATAATTAATGACAATATATTCATCAGATGTATAATGAATAACATTGTAAATATATATATTTCAGCTATATACCATTCTTTTGTAACATTACAACCATCGCTATAATCATGCACTACCTTCCCTAATATTTCATTAAAAAATTTTTCCATATTTTTCACATCAATTATTATTTCTATTTTAATCATTTCTACTTTTTTCCTTAGGGGAGATCATGCTGATGAATATTTCAATCTTGTTATTTTTTTATTTAATTGTGGTTTTATTATACCAATATGTTTTCATAATCTATTTAAATTAGGTATTTATTTATATTTATTCCATTTTAATATTATACATTAATTAATAAGAATTTGTTCTTCTTATATTGGTGGTTCATTTAATAAATAATAAAAGGATCATAGATTCAATTTTAATTTTATTTAGTAATTGAAATTTTGGGATCCCTATGTATGGAATATATCTCATGAGATGAATATTATATTAGACACATGAGGATATCCTATTGCACTATTTCATGAATGAAAATTATACATTAAACTTTTTCTATAAATTTATTGTGGTTTCAGTAGAGGGGAGTGACATATGATATGATTTTCTATGTGTTTAATTATGACATATTAATTTTTTATTTATAAATGGATTTTGATTGTTCATGTGTTATGATATTATTATTCCATGGAATATTATGTGCTTTATTAATGTTCCCATTATAGTTATATTCTCATATACAGGGATCATTAATTTTTTTATCAATTCTATTTATTACTTCCTATGAATACATGAACATATTAGATTATTATTTATTACTACCATGTTCATGTTTACTATAATATTAATGATTGAATTATAAATCCAAATTCTATCATATATTTATATATACATATTTATCTCCCTTACTAAGAATATAACCTATTCATTTATTATATTTCCTAAATCCCTTGTAACTTTTGTAGAAAAATATTTCATGGAGAAATAAATGATATTATGAATTATATAAGGAGTTAAAGAACTATTGTGTAATAATATGTTTCTATAGTAAATATCAAATTAAAATAACACCTATCATTTTGGGAGTTTATTTTTAACATTGAGATTCATTGTATAAAAATGAAACACTACATATATTATATGTCATTTTTAGGGTGTCCTAATTATCACCAAACATTATATTGTTAGATTTTGGCTCATAGAGGCAAGATTGGCCTAATCATTGGCACATGTAGGGTTGTGGAGGGTTTTATCATGTAAAAAATGTTTCAAATTAGGTATTCACTAATAGGCCCAATTCATTGAGAAGGGGATTGAGTAAAATCCTATTAATAGAAAATATATAAACAAATGAGGATGTTATTTGGTCTAGATATCATATTTAAGTCACATATTTTTTAATGTTTTTTTCAAAAAAACCCTTTATTATGGAATCTAATAGTTTTTAGAATAAATTTAGAATCTATTAAATTTTATTATATAACAACTTTGTTATTAATTGATCATTCTATTTTCAAAATTTCATTTTTATGGTTTTGAATTTGATGAGTACTAATCCCAACATATGATATAGATATAAACATACCTGTGAAAATGTAATCACTAAGAGTGTGGAATAAAATTTATACTAGTAAAATATGATTTAAAATTACTCTCGATGGTGAGATATATCTTGATTATTTTTTCCATGATATATTATAGGGTATTTTTTAATAGATTTTTCTCATAATAATCCTAAAACTATGACAAAGATCCTTTTTTCCATGAGTTGTTTTTATATGGTTGGGGAAAAGTACACTCTTTTTGATTTTTAATCCATGATGTTGAAAGGGTGAAATTTAGAACATTTTCATGTGTCAAGAAAATTTTCTATAATGGTCATGAAATGTTACTAGAAAATATATTGATTTATTATTTAGGACTTGGAGAAAAAAAGGATTTGATATTCCTGGGTCCATTCAGTATTTTTAGGGCATCATTCCTTATTTTGTAAATTTAAAACTCTCGGTTGGGTGGAGTTTTTCATGATTCTACAACCATAATATTTATTTATTTTAAAATAATGATCAAAAAATTCATCCTTATATCATCCCATATAATTCCATCAACATATGTGTGATACTTATGAATATCATAAAGGATTTTTTGATGTGGTTTTGATAATAGGCTCTAATTAGATGTAGTTACAAGGAAATAACTATCAATCGAACTTGATTGATAATTTCCCACTCGACAAGGATGTCACAAAGAAATAAAATACACACCCCATGAACAAAAAATTATGATGAATTATTTATATAGATTTATTGAAATATAAATGTCCATTTTACTCATCAAGACCCACACATTATTTTGATCATAATAATATCATTAAAATTTTCAATTTCTAGTATCTTTCACAACACCAATCATGGGTGAAAAAATTTAACAAATGAATAGTAATGTATATGAATTTTAAAAAATAAAATGATGTACTATAGAACTAATAATAAAAAAATTTATGAATATATTTTATTTGTGATGGTTGAATTATAGAGTATCATTGTGATCATGAATTGAATTGGTTGAGTTGTTCTGAGTTTTAATAGGGTTTAATTTTGTCCTTGTGATATACTAATGATATGGAATGACTCTCCCACATGTGAATTGATTTCTGAGACTACCTAATTGTTAAATATATGTTATTTATTTTTCTATGTTTAGTGGAAGTATCATATATGCCTAAACCAATAATCAGACTTATTTGGTTCTTATATAGTGTCTAGGAAATCATATGTATCCTATAAAAAATTATCAAGCTCATAAAAATTAGTTTCGTATCAGGTGATCCATATGTAGGGTATATTAATGAAGAATTATTATTCACGAAGATTTTATTGAATATTTCAATATTATTGAATTAAAAACTATTTTATCTAATAGATGGATCATAAGTCACTCACATTTTACATGTTCATGGAATTATTGTAGCAACTTAATATTAAACCTCTTCCTCATAATTACCATGACATTTTATTTTAAAAAAAATACATTCAATCATTTTTATTAGATAAATAGTTGTGGTTGATTAGGGTAACTCATACACTTGGGGGAGGAATCATCAAGGAGGTGTAGGATCTTCACATTTGGAATGGGTTCATAGACACTTCTTAATTTATTATTATTTTAATAGATTTAATTTTGAATTATGAATTATTATGTAGATAATTCACTCAGGGGATGTGGTGAGGGGGCCATTTTGTTTTTTCGTACTCCCAGGGTCAGTATATTATTCCAAAAATGAAATGGAAGGTTCCCTAATAAGACAAGATGATTATTTAAGACTATTGAAATTATGTGTTTCTAGTGAGTTCTCATAGAAGAATATTTTATTATGAGAACAACAAGGAATTGTTATGCCTTCTAGGTTTTCCATAATGTCACGTGATAACTAACCAAGTTGCTGGTTTTGTAGCCAAATATTTTTCAAGATTATTTAAATGATGTTGATTTTTTGGTTACCTAAGGGTAGTTAGGAATTGTGGGCATAAATTATTAATGTATTTATCATCTACCATTCATTATAATTGGTGATAAATGGGTTTTAATTATTTTTAATGCAAGTAGATTATTTCTATAACCATCTATAAGATATGGTGAAAAAAATATATCAGGTTCCCCCTTTTATCCTTTAAGTAGGTTTTTTTCATGTTTTTTGTGAAGTTATTAATTTTTTTCATATTTAACCTACCATAAAAATTTCAAATTATGATCTTATTTTTTGTTTATTTTGATACACCCTTGGTTATATGAAAAACATAATACTATTAAACCCTATGATTTTATGGAGACTTATTGTGTGTTCTAACACTCTCCTCCACATGATAATTTCCACCAACATATGTGGTGTTTTTCCATGTTTGAAATAGGCTAGGAGTAATCATAGAGGATATAGAGTAGGTTAATATGGTAAAGAGAGATTTATAGGAGGAGAGGAGAATATAATATTCATTTTAGGAGTTATAGTGATGAATCCATTTTATGGATGTTATTATATAAGTTGACCTTATATATTGTACCTTATTTTTTTAAATTCATTGAATGTCTCTGTAAATTATCTGGATGATATAAGGTATTTTTATATAAAAATAACCATGTTATTGGTTATTTAATTTAGATTTATTTGTGTATTTTATGATATATTACACACTACATATGTCATATTACTGCATTTATTTATTAAGAAATGGCATCCTATGTATGTTTTCCTTATGGTGACTGTCACATGAACTAGTTCAATTAGAAGTGGGCCTGAGGTGGTAGGATCAGCCTAATCATTTCCTTAGGAAATGTCTCTAGGGGGTTTAAACTGGAATTTTTATGATAACGAGAGACAAGTGGAACCATATTGAATTCCCAAATAAAATAAAGAAGTAGAAATTCGGTATTTAGAAAATCAAATTGAAATGAACACTGACCATTATTAGATCTGTTGATCTACTAATTATAATTAAATAGATTTTAATGATATAAATCATATTTCTTAATCTTCAACATATTTTCCATTAAAATTGGAGTTGTTAATAAATATAATATAATGAAAATTTAATATAGTAAAACATTAAAAAATAATTTTATTTTATTTTTTTATTTTTTTATACATTCCATTATACATTAATTTTTTATAAGGCTATTGATTCAAATCCTCAACAACTAAGTATATTATTATTTATGAAAAAAATAGTGGTTTGATGATTATATTTGATGTTTGTATTGCATATTTGATTATATTGTACAGAAATTTACATTCATTCATTCATGTTTATCATAATTTTATTAAATACATTTTGATATTGTGAACAAATTATATCATTGTATAAAGATCTCATGTAAATTACTAATAGAAGGAAATATCAATTCATATCCCCATTCATCATTTGTTCACTGACCATTTTAATGATACTTATGAATATCCGTCTAAAAATATTAATTATATATATATTAATACATAATAAGGATATATAGTTTCTAAAATAGTTTTATGAATAGATAACATTTAATAAAATCGAATTATGTTGCAATTATATGACATATTTTGTAAATAGTTTTTAGGACACCATTTAGAATGGGAGGATGTGATTTCAATTAAGATCATGTTTGGTCAAGTAATATCCCATAACCTCCCTTTAGGTATCGATAAACTCTTGTTTTATTTTACATTTTTTGTGTATATTGTAGGATTTTTGGAAATAGAGACCCTTTGTTGGGGAAAATGACCTACATTTGAGGGATACACTTTTTTTGGGATCAATCGATTCTAATTATATTTATTTTAATCGATTAAGGGGATGATATTTTGGACCAGAGAGCCATAAGATTTTTTTTGGTGAGTTCATAAATTAAACAAGGATTAAATCATCATACTAAACATATTAAAATTTTTAATGGATTATATGATTTGAATTTTATATTGGGTAGATGTTGTGAGTCTCATATAAGGTGAGAAATTTTAATAGGATGCAAATACATTTCCTGACATTAAAAAACTGATTTTTATTTAATATAATCTAAGGAGAAACCATTATCAAAGATGTTATATTTTTTAGAATTTTACACTTTGAAATGGAATCATGATGATAATTCTTCAACATTAGTATTTTTAAACACGCTACACACATATTTTTTCTTTTGGTGTACAAGAATTACCCAAAAATTTGATAGTTATTTTGGGTGATTTTGAATCATCTCCCTCTTTAAGGGTCACTTCATATATTTTTTACTCTTTTGTAAGTTGTACCACATATCATTAGAAAGTGGTATTTCTAGTTATTATTTACCTTTTGATGTAGTGGTAGTGCTAGTTTCATTTTTTATTTAAGTTTTTTTTATTTTTTAGTGATTCTATTTGTCATTTAGATTATCTTGTCATGCCATACATTTTGAAGGTCGATCCATGGTTCTTCAATCAACATTGATGAATCCAGATATGATTTAATTATTCTTATGGTAGATTTGATTTGAATTTTTTTATAATAAATAAATTTATATAATATAATTTTTATCAAATTGGTTTTATCATGTAAATGGATTTTATTTGATATAAAAATGGGTTTTATTAAATGTGAGTATTGATTTTTGAAATGGGTTTTGAAAAATATAGATCATTAGAAACCCTATGTGTGTCGAGAAATTGGAACGGGTAGCCCTAGTGTATCTAGAACAAATAAGGATTTTTTATTAATTGATGGACTATGGTAGGAAATGATATCCATTAGAACCATCTTTTATTATTGTTGTAATTTTTATTCTACCACATATTCACATAGCCTATAAGAAAAATTGTGTTGTTTTTTATTTATACCATGTTTATTACATTATAGAATATTAAATGGATATTTTCTCACATATTTAGTGGATATTTTTCTATTTTGAACATGATATACTCATGTAATTGTTGATTTTTTTTGGAATTTATGTAAGGAAAACGATTTTTCACAAATGGTTTGATTTGTGAAAATCAGTTATGAACATGTTTTTTATATAATTATCAAATATGTGTGTTCATCATATTAGTATTTTTATAGATTCTTTTGTGATATCCAGCTAGTCTCTATTCTCACACCCTACTTTTTCCATTTGGTGGTTAAGGATCTTGATTTTGATGGCATAGGGAAAGGAAATGAAATAATGTAGCATGATATGTTTTTTTTGTTTTCTATCACCTTAATAGTGGGATAAATAGGTGTTAAGAGATGGTCACATTGATACTAATTTTGTTTGGTCTATATTACCTTTCTTATTTTCCTTGTGTGGATGAATTTTCATGTATCATGAAGAGAATTTATTCATTTTTAATAGAACATTGATGTTTATAGAGTTTTACATGAGGCCTTTGCTTCATTTTTATCACACTATGGGACATAACATCTTAGGGTAGTTTTCTAGTTGATCAAGAAGGTTCATTAATAACTTTAATCAGTGCAAGTAGCCATCCTAAAGTGTTTTTGACCATGCCTAGGTGTGGGTTTGTATATTAGTATATTAGAATTATGGTAATCAGAATTCAGGTAATAAATGAAGAAATAGGGTATGTGCTACTCACTTTCATGTTTGAATATGATTTACCTAGGTTTTTCCGGGATTTTTATCAAATCTTGATAGATGGTGTTTTTGTATATTTGACTAAGTTCAATATGGAGTTTATTTAAATGGGCCTTTTTTATAGAATCTTATTTTTTTGAAGATTACATAATTCTATTAAGTTATTATTATTTTAAAACATTTATTTTGATACCTGATGATGGAACCATGTTTTTGGAATCCTATTATGAGTAATTTATTTTTTTATGATTATTTATAGAAATTGTCTCATGATGTGGCTCTATTTTTACTTAGTTTAGCCACATCTATTATTTAATTCTTATCAATTTAATTACTTATTTTTACCACTTTTTAAAAAATACAGGAACTTTTTTATTTCTTATACTAAATTTATTAATTAATCATTTTTTAAAATTTAGTATGTGTTTTTAGTATTTTTATTTAGCCATTCTATGTAATCTAATTATATTAGATTACAATTTATTTTTATAATCTTAATTTGGTTTAATTTTTAATAATTTTAAATATTATTATTTATTTAATTATTCATTTCTATTTTCATGAATCTAATATAGTTTTTTTATTTAACACATTACCCTTTAATTAAAATTTATTTAAATAAATTAACCTTAATTATTAACTGGTTCAATTATTCTGCTAAGTAAACAAGTTTAAGTTATATTTTAATAAAATAATGTGTTTTTAATTTTAAGTTTTCATTTCATCATCTAACTAAATAAATTTTTCATTTTAATAACTCAAGTTAATTCTAATTATTTTAATTTTATGTTTCCAGATAATTATTTTTATATGTTCTACATTTATTTAGACTTATATTTAATTAATCATACCATTTATTTTCATAGATAATAATATAGTAAACTTTATTTTTAATTTTTTAAATAATATACTTAGTATTTAGTCACAGTTAATTATTCAATCTTAAACAACATAGTTAAATTCACTTTGGTGTTAATTAATTAATGTTTTACAATTTTATTATTTTCTTTAAATAAATTTTTAATGGTTAATGTTTTAATTTGTATATCGGTGAGTCATCACACTGATGCAACATCACACTGATCTTTTGTCACACCAATGTTTCTTATATAACTATCGGTGAGACGTGACTCACCGATTACATTGAAATATTATCGGTCTCTTCTTTAAAAAAAACCTTCGCTGTCTCGTTTTTCTTAACTAATGGGGACCCGTTTTTATTTATGAGTGAGTCATTGACTCACAGTTTAATTCCTTTTATCGATGAGTTCGGATTTTATTATCAACTATCGGTGAGTCACTGACTCACCAATATTCTATGTCACCATCGGATTCTCATTATGCCATTTATTTATTTTTATTTTAATTATCAGTGGGTCGTTATTTTGTTAAATCGGTGTGTCACACACCGATTTATTTTTGCTTCGGCCTCTCGATGTCTAACTGATAACCTGCTTCAATCATTCTATCGGTGATTCATTTACTCACCGTTTAATTATTCTTTAGGTTTCACGACTTCACACTAAAACACTGCCGGTGTCTTCTTCTCACACCATCCGAGGTTGGATCCACCATGCTTCTAATCCATTTCATCCATCTTCGATGTCTCATAACACATCGATGATTCTTTCCACTTCTTCAACCATGATTCACTGTAAACACAGCTTCAACCAATTTTTCCCCCCAAATTTACTCAAAGAAGAAGTTTCAATTTCACTAAAACTAAATAAAAAAATCAACCCAAATTCAAATTAGTATTTCACAAAAATTGAAATCAAACCCTAGAAACTTACCCTATTGTTTTAATTATGAAATCAAAGGTCGACCATTGGGATGAGGAGTAGTGTGAAGAAGAGCATGACATGGTCGAGACTTTTGAACTGAAAGAGACCGATGCACCAATGGGGAGCTGAATGATTCAACAAGACTTGAAAACCATACTCGATCCATTCCTACTTCTCTAAATAGATCTTTCTTATAGCTGTTGTGGTTGGAGATTTCTGCATTCGAAGAAGAACCCTGGCCGCCGATCTGGATCTCCTTTGCTCGCCGTGAAGGATTCATATTCACTGCTGAGTGGAGCTTTTGCCTGCATCCGCATCAGATCTAGAAGTCGAGGTCACACTATTTTCTGATGAAGAATAATGTTTGTTGCATGTTGAGGTTTGATGACTGAGCTATTGGAGTCCTTGGCATAGTTTATAAGAAGACCTCCCCCACTGTTGGTTCATGATCTGTGGGAGGAAAAAGAGTAAAAAAAATTAATCTTATAACAATAAAAAATATAAATATAATAATAACAAAGTTACTAATAAAAACAATGTAAATAAATTAAATTAAGATTATTTAACCAATAATTATTATTTATTTGAAATAATAATAACATTAATAATTAAATTAAACACTTTACTATAAATTAATGTTTTATACTAATAATTCGAAAAAAATGTTTTTTATAAATTTTTATAAATAATAACTTTGATGTTGTTTAAGTAATGTTATAAAATAATTATAATAAAATAAATTCAGTAAAGTAACTAATTAAATAATTTAATCATAGTTATAAATAGAAAAATATATATTTAATTTTTAACATTTAACAATTAATATAAATTAATTGACAGGTTATCTTAAATTATCTAAGTAGATAATTATTTATTTATAATAGTTAACAGTTTTTTTAATGTTAAATTATTTATTATTTGTTTAATACATGCAGGTTCATTCAAGAGATAGATATTCATCTAGGTTCACCTAACTAACTCAACTATAGTTAGTTACGTGAGGGAAACTAGTGTGACATGTTAGTCGTGAAAAAACACACGTGTGTGTTGCACACA
Organism: Viscum album; assembly: GCA_963277665.1. NCBI lineage: Eukaryota > Viridiplantae > Streptophyta > Magnoliopsida > Santalales > Viscaceae > Viscum > Viscum album. The sequence continues at coordinate 1,884,072,421 of OY728161.1, forward strand.
TGAATGACACTTAAAGTTAGAGGAAAGTGAGTGATTACATGCAGTAGAAGACAGTGGCTACATAAGACAGAGCAAGCATTAGATCCGATGGGGGGCGACATTCATTAGAGATAGATACATTTACACATCAAAAGGATCAAGTTCAGAGTAGCTATAGACCAAAGGGAAACTCTAGAACCACTTCCTGGAGCTAGAGGTGGCCAAGAACAACTGCAGTTTACACAAGTAGAGGGAGTTTCCTTCCTCTATTTTCCTTTAATTTTACTCATTTGTAATTGAATTGTTTTAGTATATGTAATAGAGATGATGTCAAGCTGTGTCTTTAGTTCTGGGATATATTGATGTTCCATTGGTTATCATTAAAATATCATTTAACTTTATCATTTTACTGTATTAAGTATTGATTGACATGATCGATACTGAGTTCATTAGATTTTTTCTGCCAGCTAAATTTAATTTTTAAATTTTCATAATCAATTGGAGATATTGATTGTGGAAACACGTTACAAAATATGATAATCTTTGAAGACTTCAGGACTTATGGTGAGTTCATCTTGATGTAAATATTCAAATTGTTCACAGATGATTAATTTTTGGGCGGAAATCTCTAGAATAGATTGGCTTGTGTGAATTAACTCTTGGTGAGGGAGGTAATTCATACTATTATTATGGCACTATCCAATAACCTTCAAGTTAATGGAAACACCTCTAAAACTAGTATATTGAAGATTATTCCCTGGGTATTTTAATAGATTGTTCTCTTATTAGCGTTTTATATCTCTATGTCTCTTTTTTTTACAACTCCCTCTAGCATTAATTTAGTTTTTAAACATGTTTTCCAATGTTCTGTCACTTTACTACTTATGAAAAAATATAAACAATATATAAAAAGTTAAAAATAGAAAAATCACCCCAATGCCGACAATAGTGGAGTTTTCTAATGTTTTTAGAAGATTGGTGGACAAATTTACATTCCCTATGGATTTGACCCTGCTTTCCACATATAAAGTAGTTAGTAGGAATATAAATTATAATATTTGAATGAATTCAATGATTGTTTAGTTCATGTTTTTGGAGCCATTTCTGGGGATGGAACAAGCCATTTTCACTAAAAAAATCTACCAAAACACACATATATAAATCATTAAAAAAATTAAAATTTGAAAATTGTAAAAAAATTGTGTTTTACTTATTACTAAATTGTTACTACTGAGTACTGCCTATTTTTGTTTATATGAGCACAAGACACACTATTTTTATACTAGATCAATTGAACTTATAAATAGACAAACATTTCACTTATCTAAGAAAGAAGAACAAAACTGAAATGGAAAACATATATAATTAAGTTCTTAATAACAACATTCAAAATCATCTAGAACTCTTAGATGAAAATGAATGGCCTAGGATGTGGGAGTATCGACTTTCTCAAGATTCAAGCAATTTATCATCCATTAGGTTACCTCTTATAGCCAGAAATTATGAATTGAAACAGTCACATATTTCATTGTTACCTACTTTTAATGGGATCTCTAATGAGGACTCCCATGCCTTCATTAGAGACTTATACAATATTTTGCAGTAATTACCTCTTATAAGACTCGTAGAGAATGAAATTAGAATGAGATTCATTCCCTTTTTCTTTAAGGGGAATGATAGAAATTGGTTTCTGAGTCTAGATGAGAACATTTTTGAAAACTGAGATCCTATGTATAACTCTATCATTTTGAAATTTTATCCTCAATTACTTAATGGAGAACTTAGAACAAATATAACTAGTTTTTAACAAGAGGATGGAGACACTTTTCATGAATCTTTGGATAGATTCAAGGATCTGCTTACACAGTGTCCCCATCATCAACTCCCATCTCACCTTCTCAGGGATACCTTCTATAAAGGGTTGTTCTCCTCTAGACAGAATCTAGTTGACCAAGTTGTTGGGGGTAATTACAATGATAAAAAAGTTTAAGAACATAGACAAATTTTTAACAATATTCCACTTAATTCAAAACATAAAAATTCAATAAGAAAAAGAGTCAACATAAATGTTAACCCAAACACCAGTTCAATGAATGAAACTCAAGCTCAACTAGCTGAAATCTCTAAAGAACTTCAATCCATAATGAACTAAAATTAAAAACAAACTTTTAACCAACTTGGATGTCAAAATACCATCCAATATTTAATACAATAGTGTGTCTAGTGTGGTATTCTTGGGAATACTGAGAACTTATGTCCTAATATTGATATGCCAGCCCAACAACAACAAAATTCAAACATTGTTAACTATGGTCCTAGAATGCCTCTTAAAGAAGATCCATTTTCAAAAAATTAAAATCAAGTCTATAAGAACCACCCTAATATGTCCCGGATGGATCAAAGATAATTTAAAAAATCTACTGCCCCTAATTACTCTAAACAACCATGACCAAATTTTTAAAATCAACAAAGGGGTGAGTCTTCAAATGTACAAGGAAAGAATGATAGTCACATGTCTTCTAAGCCTGATCTAATTTTGAACAAAATTAACTCCCAAGAGGAAAGATACACGACTCAGCTGACTAAACATCAAAATCAATATGAGTCTGATAAAATGAAAATTGATGTTAGAATGAAAAACATGGAAACACTACTTGGCCAGCTTGCTAGGTATTTCTCACCTATGAAAAAAGGTATACATCCTAGTACCACATAACATAATTCTAGGGATAATTCCATAGATGTTTTCATTATAAGTGGTCTTAGTACTCAAGAGGTTTCTGAAAAAGAAATTTAAAATGCCCAAAATAAAAATCTACATCAATCCGGTAATAAAAAATGCTCTGCACACATGCATGAAATTCATAGAAAAGTATTGAAAATGATCTAAATCTAAATTTTTCACCTAAAAATCGAGCAGAAACATCATCTAAAAATCAAAAAAATAAAGTAAAAGAAATAGTTGAGGAAGGGGCGAGGGATATACGTACTGTTCTGAAAATATTTTCCCCACCCATCGCTTTCCCTGAGAAGATGAAACCTCAATGTAACACAAAGGTTCAAATTCTTCAGTTCCTTGGTCATCATTCTAAAATTCATGTAAACATTCTATTCATTCCATACTTAATTAAAATCCCATATTACTTGATATCTTTTAAGAAAATTGTTTCTATCAAAAAAAATTGGAAGAATTTACTACTTACAGCCTCACTGAAGAGTGCAGTGTTGTACTTCAAAAGAAAATCCCACCTAAACTGAAAGACCCGGGTAGTTTTTTCATTCCTTGGTCACTAGGAAACTCTGATCAAGTCAACTGTTTGTGTGATTTAGGTGCTAGAATTAATCTTCTCCCATAATCACTGTTTCAACAGTTGAGGTGGGGTGACCTTCAACCCACCACAGTCATACTACATTTAGCTAATAGATCTTTCACACATCCTGTGGGTAGGGTAGATAAATTTATAGTTCAGTTTGGGAAGATGATTTTTCCTGCATACTTTTTAGTCTTAGATATGGAGTGTGTTCAAGAGGTTCCCATAATCTTGGGTCGGCCCTTCTTAGCCATAGTTGGTGCTGTTATTGATGTTTCTAAGGTTAAATTAATCTTTAAAATTGGATAACAACAAGAAGAGTTCAATGTCTTTAAAAATGTTAAAGTACTAACTGTCTTTGAAAACTATTCAATGCTAGAGTCTTTAGAGAATGATAACTCAATTGGAAACTTTGATGAATTTGAAAATAAATCCTCTACTGAAGAAGATATTTGTGAAGCTAAAATCCTGTTCAATCTATTTTAGAAATTGAAAATTCTACTCAAACACCAAAACTGTAAAATTTCTCAGAACTGGACAACTGTCCAGTTTCTGTTGTAGAAGGGTCCACTGTTTCTAAACATAGGAGATTTTTGAGTGAATTTGAGGGTGTTTCTATTAGAACCAACCCTTATGAACATTTTTATGATATTAAGGGAGAACATAAAAGACAACTAGATCATTCTGCTCTGATTAACTTGTTGAAATCTGATCTGTAAAATCTGGACATCGTACTGCCCACTTTGGACAGCAGCACAGTTACTTCTAAATCTGAACATGAAATTGAGAATCTTTCAACATTTAATACTCCTTACCAATAATATTTTGAAAATATTGGACCTCCTAGGCCTAAGATTATTCCTTCTAGTGTAGAACCACTCACTCTTGAACTAAAACCAATCCCTGCTCATCTTAAATATTCGTTTCTGTGTCAGAACTCCACTTTTCCTGTAATAATTTCTTCTAGACCTAATGAAAACGAAGAATAAAGATTATTGAATATTTTGAAGAAGATTAAAGCTACCATATGTTGGACAATAGATGATATCAAGGGTATTAGTCCCTCATTATTTATACATAATATACCCATGAAACCTGATTTTAAGCATAAGGTGGAATGTCAAAGAATATTAAACACTAACATGAAAGAAGTAGTGAGAGAAGAAGTGATTAAACTACTAGAAACAGGAATGATATATATGATTTTTGATAGTGTTTGGGTAAGCCATGTCCAGGTTGTCCCCAAGAAGAGAGGTTTCACTGTTGATAAAAACAAAAAAATCAAGAAGTCCAAGTTAGGAAATCCAAAAAATTGGGAGTCTTTATATATTATAGGAAGCTTAATGCAACCACTAGGAAGGTCCATTTTCCAATTCCATTCTTTGATCAAATTCTTGAGAGGCTTGATGGTAATGAGTTTTTCTGTTTCCTGGATAGGTATTTCGTTTACAACCAGATTCTTGTTGCTCTAGAAGATTAGGAAATGACCACTTTCACATGCCCCTTTGGAACATTTGCCAACAAGAGGATTCCCTTTGGGTTGTGTGGAGATCTATCCACCTTTCAAAGGTGTATGTTAGCTATATTTTCTGATATGATTTAGTGAATTATTGAGGTTTTCATGGATTACTTTTCCATTGTGGGTAGTACTTGTTATACTTCTCTTTGAAATCATCAGTTAGTTCTAGAAAGATGCATTGAAACCAACCTTGTTCTTAATTGGGAGAAATGTCAATTCATGGTTATAGAAGGTATTGTGCTGGGTTATAAGGTGTTGAAGATATGTCTAGAAGTTGATACTTCCAAGATTTATGTAATTCAAAAATCTCCCCCTCATGTAAATGTAAAGGGTGTAAGAAGTTTCCTAGGGCATGACGGTTTATACCGGAGATTCATAAAATATTTTTCTAAAATAACTAATCCTTTCTGTTAATTTCTTCTCAGGGATGCATCTTTCAATTTTGATGAAAACTTTTTTGAAATCATTTAATTTGCTTAAAGAGAAACTCACTACATCACATATCATCACTGAACCAGACTGGAAACTAACTTTTGAGCATGTGTGTGATGCTAGTGACATGGTTGTAGGTGTTGTCCTTGGACAAAGGAAAGATAGAAAGCTACATGTGGTGTATTATGATATTAGACTGCTAGATGATTCCTAAATGAATTATACCACCACTAAAAAATAATTGTTAGTTGTTGTGTGTGCTCTAGAGAAGTTTAGATAGTTTTTGTTTGGTTCAAAAGTTATCATTTCCAATGTTCATTATTATTTAAACTATTTTTTTTAATAAAGAAAATAAACCCACGTTGATTAGATGGATTTTGTTTCTAAAAGAGTTTGATTTAGAAATCAGGGATAATAAGGGACCTAAAACTTTAGTTGGTGATAACCTATCTAGGCTTCCTCTTACCCATTCTCAATATTTTACTGAGATTAACTCTTCCTTTCCTGATGAGAATCTGCTTACTGTTTCAATCAAGAAATATACTTGGTTTGATGATTTTTCCAACTTCCTTGCAAGAGATGTCTTTCCCAAAAATCCTTCCAATAACCAAAGAAATAAATTAATTTCTGAAATTAAATATTTTCTTTGGGACAATCCCCTGCTTTTAAGATGGTGTGCTGAAGGTATTATTATGAGATGTGTACCTGAGGAAGAAATGATTCCTGTCTTAGAGAGTTGTTACTCCTCACCTTGGGGAGGTCACCATGGTGGTGATAGAACTGCTCATAAAGTATTATAATTTTGTTTCTATTGGCATACTCTTTTTAAGGATTCTAGGAGATGTGTAATTGGTTTTGATAAATGTCAGAGGCTAGGCAATGTTTGTAGGAAGCGAGAGTTACTCCAAAAAATAATTCATGAAGTTGAAATTTTTGATGTCTAGGGTTTAGATTTAATTGGTCCATTTCCAGCATCTCATGGGAATGAATATATTCTTGTTGCTATTGACTAAGTCTCAAAATGGGTTGAGCCAATAGAACTACCCAACAATCAAACCAATTTTGTAATAAAATTTGTGAAAAAGAAAATCTTTACAAGAGTTAGAGTCCCAAGAGAATTTATCACCAATAATAGAACAGATTTAAAGAACTATAAATTTAATTATTTAATGGAGAAATATGGTTCTGCTCATAAAACTGGTACACCTTATCATCCACAGTCCAGTGGACAGGTGGAAATTTTAAACAGGGAACTAAAACAAATACTTGATAAAACTGTGTCAACCTCTAGGAATGAAAAGTCTCTTAAATTGGATGAAGCTTTATGGGATTATATAACATCTTTAAAACCCGCAAAATGTGTCTCTTTTTATAGTGTTTTGTTTGGTAAATGATATTATTTACCTGTGGAGTTTCAAAATAAGTCTTTTTAGGCAGTTAAGGCACTAAAAATTGATTTTAAGAGTGCTGGTGAGAGAAGATTTCTTGAGTTGAGTAAACTTGATGAGATTAGGAGAGAGTGTTATGATAATTCAAGAATTTATAATTAGAGGACTAAAATCATTCATGATTTTGTAAAAGAAACCAAAAAATTCAAACATGGACACAAGGTCCTTATTTTTAACTCTAGACATAATCTCTTCCCTAGAAAGCTTAGGTCCAAATGGTCTGGGCCTTTTACAATTGTGAGAGTGCTGAATAACAGAGATTTAAAAATTTTAGGTGAAGTGAATAAACCCATGTTGGTTACTAGGCAGAGAGTGAATCTTTATTTTGAGGGAAAACTAAAGGGCTAGGATTTATTCATAGTTCTTGAAAAATGTTCTTGAATAATGTCTAGCTAGGGAATTTAAATCTAGTCCTACAAGGGAGGAAACACATGGTTCCATTTATCTTTGTGTTGTTTATTTTGAACCTTTAATTATGTACTGCTTATATGCTCTATTGTTGAGAAATACCTATTACTACTTGCTCTTTGTCTCTTTGTTCTATTTCAGGATAAAATTATGCTGACGTTGTGTCATTGAGGGGGTGGAATTCCAAATCTGAGGACTAATGATAAATTTATTCAGGCAATTATTCTATTCATTAGTTTTTATTTCATATTTATATTCCTTACTACTTTAAAAAATTTTCTTCTTGTCTTTCATAATAAAATTCTACATGTTTAAGAAATTCTACTACATATTTGATGAAAATATGCTGCATATATTACCTAAAAAACTTTTTCTGCATGTCACTAATCTGAATTAAATTTGTTTTGTATGTGCATGTTTCTTAAATTTTAATTCATTAATAAATATTGAAATAATCTATCACTGTATGAAATTATGAGTGTGGGGAACATGTTTTCTGGTTGTTTTGTTTTTGGTTGAATGTGTTTTCCTAAGGGGTGTTAGGAATTATTTCCTTATGTGTTATTAAAAAAATAAAATAAAATTTTATTTTTTGAAATTCCTTATACTTATTTCTCTCTGCACCCATAAGATACAGGCTTTTCATGAACATTAATGGAAACTTTGTGTCACCGGACTTAAATGATAATTCATGTAATTTCTTGTTAACATGCTATAATTTAACCTTTATGGAAAAAAATAGTTTTTTAATTTCAAAGAGAACCATAAAACATGTCATAAATCTACTTCATTGAGAGTATGTTTTGAACTTTAACTGTCAAATTATTCTTCTCCACTTTTGAATTCAACTTTGGGGACAAATTTGGGTTCTAAGTGTTGGGGAGGGGGTTAAATATTGACTATGTTAAACTATGCATAATTGAAATCTCGTCAATTCCCACTGCAACTTCAACTTTTTGTCAAATTTTTTTTTTTTTTTTCAAAATTCATTCATAATTTTAGGCTATTAACTATTTCCCAAATGGTTCTTGCCAATGGACAGTATATCTTTGGTATTTAAGTTGTGCATTTAGTCTAAAATTTATTATAATGGTTGATTGCTAAGTGATTTCTACTTATTGGTTTAATGTATATCTTGGTATAGGGACTATTTTTGATAAATTATTTGGGTTACTAGTTCATGGAGTTATGATCATAACCTTGTAACTAAAGTTTGATTCTGATTCTAGAGGCCTCATTCATCTTTTAATTATTAAAATTAATCATATTAATGAGAAAATGTAAATATTTTTTTTAAATATTTTTAAACAGGAGTAGTCTGGGAATCGTGGATCCCACGGTGAGTCTATTAGACCCTAGATGCTGGGTTTGTTACTATTAACTTTAAGCCCTCTGTTCACTTAACATAAGTGCATTGCACAGTGCATAGCACAATGATACAAGGATTGAGAAAAATTAAACAAAGTTTCTTGGGTAAAAATGAGTTCATGAGGGTGAGGGTAATGATAAATGCCTGATGAAGTAGAGGACAATTGGTTTATATGGAAATCATTTAGGGTGTATCAATATGGTGATTCAAAAAAAGATAACTATTTTTGAACCTATGATTCTGTCAAAGTATAATGTTTCTTGGTTAAGATATTACATCCCTTGAAATTTTTCCTCATGTAAATTTTGAATTTAAAACATGAGCTTGGATTGAAATAAATCATTATATAGGTTCACATATGAGGGATGACATCTTCTTTGATGGGTGGTCTTTGATTTCTTAATGACCCTTGAGTATTTTCTCTAGACAAGACTTTTTTTGAAGATATCTTTTCATAAAGACTAATTCAACTCTCAATCCTCTATTTTAAAAGTGTTTTACATGTTACTTTTTAAGCAAATAATAAAGACTTTAATGGTTTTTAATGATCATAAGACTTGGGATTGTTTATGAAAAAACAATGCTTAATTGTGTGGGAATTTGATGTGGCTTTATTTTTTCTTAGTTTTTCCACATCTTTTATTTAATATCTATCTATTTAATTACTTATTTTTAACACTTTTTAATAAATAATGGAACTTTTGTATTTCTTATAATAAATTTATTAATTAAACATTTTTTTTATAATTAAGTATTTGTTTTAGTCTTTTTATTTATCCATTATAATTATTCTAATTATATAGGATTTCTTTTTTTTGTAATCTTAATTTGGTTTACATTTTCATAATTTTAAATATTATTATTTAATTAAATATTCATTTCTATTTTCATTAATCTAATATTGAATTTTTATTTAAAACATTACCCTTTAATTTAGATTTATATAAATAAATATAACTTATTTATTAACTGGTTCAATTATTCTTTCAAGTAAATAAGTTTATGATACTGTTTAATAAAATAATGTGTTTTTTATTTTACATTTTCAGTTTGTTATCTAACTAATTAACATTGTTATTTAATAACTTTAGTTAAGGATAATTATTTTAATTTTATGTTTATAGATAATTATTTGTAATTGTTTTGCGTTTATTTAGATATATATTTAATTATTCTTAACTATTATGTCCATAAGGATGAATACCCTGAGAGGGGGTGAATCAGGGTATGACTAATTTAAAATTAAATCCCGTTCTGGTCTTATTTTTCTCTGTTAAGCAAAACACTTTTCTCTATCTTTCTTGTTGCACAATATAAATAGAATGTAATGAAAGCACATGACACAACAATTTTTACATGGTTCACCGCTAAGGGATACGTCCAAGGAGCATACGCCGATAGGTTGTCGGTCATACCAAATTCCACTAAACATCACTAGCTATGGATTATAAGTTTCGCGCACAGTAACTCTGTCCCAGTCTCACCGCCTTTATAAGGTTTAGGGTCACCTCACTATTTTCCCAAAAGTCACTCCTTATTTCTCTCTCTGGTTCACTGCCGGTGGAGAGGATCACCTTCTTTCTCTTCCTTTTCTCACTGCTCCAGAAAGTATCCACTCATAGTTTATAGACCTGTAGGCCTCTTCATTTTCATGAAAGAATGCATCTTCCTCTGTATGTAGATGCTCTGTTGAAGTCCAACTTTAACCCATAGATGAATCTCACTTTGCAGCAAAGGTATCAAGAAAACTTACAGGTTCAACGCAGCCCAAAAAATACTATCAGGGAATTAACCATACATGGCATGTAGGTCTATCCCAACACACAACTATCAATGCGTAGGTCACAATTGGAATGCAGGTCCACCTCAACCACCTGCGCGACACAACCTTCTTTGACTCCAAACCTGATCGACTCACTTCCATTTATGCCCAAACCAATAGTGGCACGCCACAACCAACTGCCGTGAAACTTCAAACACTGGCGTGCAAGTCCACCTGCATGACCACACAACACATGCATGAATTCCACACCTACATGATTGGAGATCTAATTTTTCTACAAGTTGAACTCCATTAAAAATGAGGAGGGTGGTCCTGTATCTATAGGAATTTGGTTACCCTACGTGGCGGCGTGCAAGTCTCCCCTTGGCGCACAAGTCACCTGCGCAACCACACCAATACCTGCACAACCCTATTTCCATAGCCATATTTTGACTTTTTGATTCTGAAAAACATTTGGCGCGCAAGTTTCTTCTCCTTAAATTACATATCATGCAAGTCTATTTTCCAAAACAACTTTTCTCCTTCTGTCGATTTTCAGGCGAAATTTTGTTGGCAAACACTGGAAAACGGTGCCACCTTGTATCTGCTCTTTTCGTACTGCCTCCAGATCATCCATTCCTTGGTTGACGTTCTTGAATCAAACATAGATCGTTGACCACAACTCCTGAAGTTGACATTCCGCCATGAAATCCTCTTTGTCAACAAATTTGTATGTCATTGTTTTTCTTTGTCAACAAACACCACACAGATGTCCACATTTTCAATAAACACAATCACCTCAAAAATGTTTCAATGATACCTTGAGGGATTTTTTCCCAACAATCACCCCTTTAGGTTTGTTGACAACTCTTCCATAAAAAGATACATAGTTGATTCTTCATCCACCATTCGCCTTATTGCGATTCTGATAGCGATCAAGGATTTACTCAACACATACTCTAATATCACATGAGAAATGCTTGGCATGCGAAACAAGAGTAAATGAAAATGTCATCAATGAATCACTTCAACTCTGACACTCACCATTGACACCAAAAAAATACCAATTTTTGGAAATATTATTACCGCATTCCAACACCACCATTTTTCTTTTATCATGATCCTTAGCTTTCATGATATCTATTATTTGATCGATCACTTCTAGCATCGTCATATATAATACTCTCGCCCTTTCTCATTGCTCCCCCTATCTGGCTGCTCCACCTGTTAGCTTCTCCCTGTATCTATCATGATTTTGCAAATAGATTGTCTACCCCTTGAACAATCACATTTTCTCCCCCTTTTTCAACGAACCCAAAGGTCACTCCTTTGCAGTCTATAACAGAGTAGAGAACACATATCAACACATTAGGGAAAAAACACATCATAACTCAGGGAGAGGGTGTGGTGCCACATCCACATTCTTTCTGGTGCGGGGAGTTGACTGAACTCCCAAAGCCATTCGATTCCTTTCAAACTCTTCCTTGGGTAAGGCCTTTGTCAGAATGTCTACAACATGTTGTTCTGTAGGCACATACTCAAATTTCAAAATTACTTAATCAACCTTCTTTTTGATGAAATGATATATTATCTCAATGTTCTTGAGCCTTGAGTGATGAACGTGATTTTTTCTAAGATTGATAGAACATGAGTTATAACACTAGATTCTGATTGGAGACTTCACTTCAACTCCCATATCTTCAAGCTTATACTTCATCCACAATAACTGTGTGCATGCTTGAGTGGCCACAATGTACTCAGCCTCTGTGGTTCTCAATGAAGTACAATCTTGCTTCTTGCTTAGCCAAGAAATACACAATCCACCAAGATAGAATGCACCTACTGACATTGATTTTCCATCATCTGTTGATCTAGCCAAATTTGCATCTGTGTAACCCAATAACACTGATTTAGATTTGTCATTATACATCAGTCCGAAATCCATGATGCCTTTTATATAATGGAGTATTATTTTCACTACAGGTATGTGCCTTTCCTTTGGATTAATCTGATATCTCGCTTCTTGGCATGTGGTGAAAATAATATCAGGATTTATTTCCATCAAGTACAACAAACTTCCAATGATTTTCTTGTATTCTGCGATATTAACTGCCTTGACATCCTCATCTTTTTATAATTTCATCTGGGTAGCAACCAGAGTCTTCATATCCTTGTAATTCTCCATGAAAAATGTTATTATAACCTCCTTCATATATTTGGATTGAGAAATTAATGTTCCATTCATTCCTTGTGTCACCTATAGACCAAGGAAAAATGTTAGCTCACCAATCATTGACATTTCGAACTAATTTTTCATGAATTTAGAAAATTGTCCTCACTGAGCTTCATTTGATCCACCAAATATTATGTCATCGACATACACCAACACCATCATCCTTTTATTAATATTACTGCTAAAATTGAGATTGTAATCAACTCTCCCTTACTAGAAACCATGTTTCTTCAAGTACGGATCAAGCCTTGAGTACCATGATCTTGGTGCTTATTTCAGCCCATACAACGCATTATTCATCCTACAAACATTGTCCTCATCCTCATGAATAAGAAAACCATATGGATACTCAATATACACCTCCTCTTCCAAAAAACCATTCAAGAATGCGGATTTTACATCCATCTAGAACACTTTGAACTATCTTTGCACTGTTATGGAAAAAAATAATCTTATAGTCTCTAGCCTTGCAACTGGTGAAAATGTTTCATCAAAAAATATTCCCTCTATTCGAGAGTATCACAAGCACACTAGTCGTGCTTTTTTAAGAATCACTGTGCCATATTCATTCATCTTGTTGCGATAGACCCATTTATCCCCGATGACATTCTATTCTACTCGCCTCAACAAAATCTACCATGTCTGGTTCTTCTCAATCTGATCAAGCTCTTCATTCATAGCCTGAACCCAGTTTTCAACTTCATCTGCATTGGAAAAACATTTTGGATCCACCTGAGATAAAAATGATGTTTGCTGTAATGATTTGATTCTTAAAATTTGAACTGGAGTAGTATGATCACCAATGATATTTTACCTATCAATTTCAGCTCGACTCTTTGGCTTCCTTGCAGACACAGACAAGACATTTCCTTGTTCATCATCAGTATCTTCTCCTAAGTCAGCCTATGCCACTTCTACTTCCCCTGTGTTTCTTACCTCAACATCACTTTCATCCAGAAACTGTTCACTGGGTCATTGAATATTCTGTTCATTTTCAACTATAGTGACATCACTGCTCTCAACAATTTTTCCCAGCCTTCTATTGAAGCATTTATATGCTTTTCTTTTCCCTAAGTATCTGAGGAATATCCCCTCTTCTCCCCATGACTCAAACTTCCTGTGATTTTATTTGTTGAGAATGAAACACTTACTCCCAATGATTAGAAATTATTTCAACATTGGCTTCTTTCCATACCACATTTCATACGGATTCTTTCCTTCCTTCAGACACAACAGAGTCCTTTTTGAAATATAGACCGATGTCAAAAACTACTTCCTTCCAAAATTTCTCTGGTAGGTCCTTTTCAATATGCATCGTTCTGGCCATGTTTTTGATGATCTGATTTATCCTCTCAACCACTCCATTTTGATGGGGAGTTATCACTGATGAAACTTGATGCCTTATTCCGTGTTTCTTGAGGTAGTCTTCAACTAGACTGTTTGTGAATTCTGTACCGTTATCAGTTTGAAACTTCTGAATTTTCTAACTAATCATCTTTTCTGATTCCCTCCTATACTGCTTTATGCAACTAAACACCTCTGTCTTATGGGTAATGACAAATACCTAGGCCATTATGCTATAATCATCAATGAAAATAACATAGTACCTTTTCCCATTTATAGCTCATGGTGAGATAGGTCCACATAAATTAGAATTCACTAATTCGAGCGCTAGAGTCGATTTCTGTTCCTTTGGAATGTATGTCTTTCTGATGATATTCCATTTTCGGAAAGCATCACATGTATGAGTGCGATCACGTGATAGTTTTGGAAGGTCTCTAGCAGCATCACACTTTACCAGATCTTCCATAGATGGTTGACATAGATGACCAAGTCGCTTATGCCATAGCTGGTTTTCATCCTCTCTGGTTAAAGGCATATATATTCTTCCCCACCTACAAGGTAAATATTTCCCCTTTTCCTTTTTCCCTACAGAAAAACTGATCTATCTTTTCCTTTCACAACACACATCTTCTTGGTAAATCAGATAGAATTCCCTGAGTCACATAGTTGACTGAAACTGAGCAAGTTATGACAAAGACCCTCTACTACCAAGACATCATCACATCCCATTTATTTTCCCCCAAACTTGGCTTTCCCAGACCCATCAATCATGAGGACTTCCTCGTTTCCAAATTTGAAAACTCATTCTTTGTCATATTTTATGCTTGTAACAAGATCTTTATTACCCTTCATGTGAGATGTACAACCACTATCAAGGATCCACACACTAGAGAAACTTGATCCTTTAAGGGAAATATCTGCCACCATGGCCTTCTAATTTTTCTTCTTGTTGGTCCATACATTTTCTTTCACACTCGGCATGGATTGAGTCTTCTATTCTTTCCCAGAGTATGATGGATCAGCTTCATCATTCCGATCCAAAAATCTATTCTACATTTTTACCTCACCTATTAGTTTATTGGTCTTCTACTTTTTTACATTTTGATTCTTCTTTGGCACATTTCTCTGTATGGTCGAAGTGCAGTACCGAGCCATGTGCCCAAATCCTCCGCACGAAAAACAGTGTCCTTAGAAATATGTTATGGAAAACCGTTCTCTGTTTGGATTCCACCTCTGTTCCTGTTCCCTTCGGTATCTTGTGGCTATGGAACACACATACTGTGAATGTCCCATCTTTCCACAACAATAACACCTGATTTAAGGTGCATTCCTTTGTGTTACTTCAGCACTACGACTTTCCCCTTGGGATCTCTAAATATTATGATTCTTCTTTGTGCCCAAATAAACCATCAATCTCGGGATATGTGCTTGCTGTCTGACTTCAATTACCATATATATTTAATTCTGGTGAATCCATGAATCAGCCTTAACGTTTGATCTCAATTTCTGCTTTTTTCCTGCTGAACTACTAGGATCCTCTTTCATCTTTTCAGTCTTCGGAATGACCTTCATTCCCATGAATATATTTGGAATCAATGGTTTTTCCAGGTCTTTAACTTTCTTCCATAGACAGACAACTTATTCTTCAAGGTATTCGATACGCTTGACGTGATCTTTCACTTTTTTGTTCAATCCATTGATCTCCCTTTTCTGTTCATCAATCTTGAGCTTACACTCACAAACAGATTCTGAGTTCTCTGGTGTTGATGACTTGAGTTTTTCAATTTCTTCCAAAAACCCAGACTTATCTTCTTCCTGATGCTGTATATAGAGTTTGGCATCATGAACAACTTCATTGGATTCCTTCATTTTGGCTCTAAAAACATATATCTCCTCAAGAAATGCTTCCAACTCAGCTTCCATATCAACTCTTCCTTCAACTTTTTCTTCTTCTTCTATAATGTTTGTTTCTTACTTTTAATGAGAACTACCGATGACCTCCACCATTTCATTTTATCATCGATCTTTTTAGTTCTCTATTTCTTAAACCTCTTTAACCTCAAACTCATATGAACTATCTATTTATTGTAAAAGTAGATTCTTCTTCTTGAAGAAATTTCTCTTGAACCGCTTCTTCCCTTTCACATAGGATGATGATTTCTTCTTGGGAATTTCAACATCATCTTCATCATTTTCTTCTTGAATATTTTTGGGGCATCTTGCTGCGAGATTTCCAGCCTTTCCACATCTAATGCATGCAAGAGGTAGTTTCCCTTTGAACTTTTTTCCCTCTTTGAAGATTTGAGGAGAGGAATGACATTACCTCATCTGTATCTTCTTCTTCTTGAGAGTATTTAATGGTGAGCTTTTTCAAGGACTTGAATGGCACCTCTATGTATTTCCCCCTTTCTATAGCATCTTTATCATCATTTCTCACTTCATATGCAACAAAAGTGTTGTGTAGGTTATCCAATGTCATCTCTTTTGGATCTTTATCTTCTAGCACTGAAACATTAGGATTGAACCGAGGTTGAAGTTTCCTCTAGATGCGCTTCACAATTTTTATGTCTTCAATAACTTCTCCAAGACATTGTATTTCTTCCACTACAACATTTACCCTGTCAAATAATTCATCAACAGACTCATTTGGGTTCACTCTCAAATCTTCATACATGTTCCACAACACTTGCATCTTTACATCTCAGACCTTTGTATCCCCTTTATATATATTCAATAACTTTTCCCACCTGTTATGTGATGTTTTTTAAGACATCACCTTTGTATATATATAATTTTATAGGTCACCACATAAGGCATTGATTGCTTTGGCATCAGCATCCAACTCTCTACGCTCAGCTTCTGATAATGCACCACTATTGATGTCTGCTGTTATACCATGCATTGCTGCTGTAAATATATCCATTCCCAAAGATCGGAAGCAGTGTTGCATCTGATTCTTCCATAGATGAAAATTGTTCCCGACGAAGATCGGAATCCCTTTATGATTAGTGACCTCCATTTAGAGAAGAACTAAAATAAACCTTTAACTCTGATACCAATTTTGAGGTCCGCAAAGCTGAATACCCTGAGAGGGGGGGGGGGTGAATCAGGGTATGACTGATTTAAAATTAAAGCCTATTCTGATCTTGTTTCATGGTTAAGAAAAAAACTATTATCTCTCCTTCCTGTTTCACAAAATAAACAAAAAGTAAATCAAGCATAGGACACATTAATTTTTACTTGGTTCACCGTTAAGGGATACATCCAAGGAGCATACACCGACAGGTTGTCGGTCGTACCAAATTCCACTAAACTTCACTAGCTACGGATTACAAGGTTTGGGAAGAGTCACTCTGTCCCTAGATCACTGCCTTTACATGTGTTAGTGTCAGCTCACTGCTTTCTCAAGGTTCACTCCCTGTTTCTATCTCTCTGGCTCACTACCGGTGGAGAGGATCACCTTATTTCTCTTCCTTTTCTCACTCCTATGGAAAGGATCCACTCACAGTTTATAGACCTGTAGGTCTCTTCAATTTCATGAAAGAATGCATCTTCCTCTGTATATAGATGCTCTGTTGAAGTATACTTTTCACCAGTAGATGAATCTCACATTGCATCGAAGGTATCGGGCAAACTTACAGCTTCCACACAGCCTGAAAATACTATCGGGGAATCACCCTTACATGGCGTGTAGGTCTATCCTCGCGCGCAAGTATCAGTGCGCAGGTCACAACTGGTACACAGGTCCACCTCAACCACCTACGTGACACAACCTTCTTTGACTCCAAACCTGCACGACTTACTTCCTTTTACGCCCAAACCAATATTGGAACGCAACAACCAACCGGCTAGCAACTTCAAAAACTGGCACTCAAGTCCACCTGCAAGACCACACACCACTTGCGCGATATCCACACCTACACGAAGGGAGATCTGATTTTTCTATGTGTTTAACTCCATTTAAAATGAGGTGGGGTGGTCGTGTATTTATAGGCATTTGGTCACCCTGCGTGACGGCACAGAAGTCTCACCTCGGTACGCAAGTCACCTGCGTGACCACACCAATACCTACGCGACCCTCTTTCATTTTCCATATTTTTACCTTATAATTCTGAAAAACATTAGGCCATAATGTTTCCTCTCCTTAATGTACATGGAGCACAAGTCTCTTTTCCAAAAACACTTTTCTCCTTCTGTCGATTTTCAGGAGACAAAATTTGGAAAACACTAGAAAATGGCGCCACTTTGTATCAACTCTTTTCGTACCACCTCTAGATCATCCATTACTTTGTCGACGTTCTTGAATCAAACATATATTGTTTCCAATAGCTCTTGAACTCGACATTTCACCATGAAATCCACTTTTTCAACAAATTTGTATGTCATTGTTTTTCTTTGTCAACAAACACAATCACCTCAAAAATGCTTCAATGATACCTTGAGGGATTTTTTCCCAACCATAACAATTATTTTCTTAGTTAATAATCTAGTCATATTTATTTTTAATTTTTTAAATAATTTAGTTAGTTTTAAGTTACAGTTAATTATTTAATCTTAAACAACATAGTAAAATTATCTTTTTTGTTTATTAATAAATTTTTTACCATTTTATTAGCTCCTTTAAATTAATTTTTAATGGTTAAAGTCTTAATTTTTCTATCACTGAGTCATTAAAAAGATTCCACGTCACACCGATATTTTGTCACACCAATGTTTTTTATATATTTGTCAGTGAGACATGACTCACTGATTACTTTGAAATATTATCAGTATCTTTTTTTTAAAAAACTTTTGGTGTCTTGTTTTTCTTAACTAACAGTGACTCGTTTTTATTTATCAATGAGTCATTGACTCACCATTTAATTCCTTCTATCGGTGAGTTTGGATTTTACTTTCAACTATTAGTGAGTCACTGACTCACCGATATTCTAAGTCAAAATTGGTTTCACATTGTGCAAGTTATTTATTATTATTTTAATTATTGGTGAGTCATTATTTTCTTTCATCGTTGTGTCACAAACTGATTTATTATTGCATCAGTCTCTCGATGTCTAAACTGAACCCCTGCTTCAATCCTTCTATCAGTGAGTCATTTAATCACCGTTCAATTCTTCATTAAGTTTCACGAATTCACACCAAAACACTATTGATGTCTTCTTCTCACACCATCGGATGCAGGATCCTCCATGCTACTAATCCATTTCATCCATCTTTGGTTTCTCAAGACACACTGGTGATTCATTCCACTTCTTCAACCATGCTTCACCGCAAATAGAGCTTCAACCAATTTTTTTTCGAATTTACTCAAACCATAAGTTTCACTTTCACCAAAAATAAATAATGAAATCAACCAAAATTAAGTACTTTATTTCACACAAATTGAAGTAAAACCCTAGAAAATTATCTTGTAATTATAATTATAAAATAGAAGGTAGACCATTGGGATGCGGCGTAGTGTGAAGAAGAGCATGTCGTGGCTGAAACTTCTGAGCTGAAGCAGACCATCACACCAATGTGGAGACAAAATTTTCAACTTGATCTGAAAACCATACACGATCCATTCCTTCTTTTCTAAATAGATATTTATTGCTACCTCTGTGGTTGGGGATTTCTTCATTTGAATAAGAACCCAAGCCGCTGATCCGGATCTCCTTTTCTCGCCATGAAGGAACCCTATTCCCTGCTGAGTAGAGCTCGAGACGGCATCCACATCTGATCTATAAGTCAAGGTCACAATATTGTTCGATGAAGAATCTAGTGTGTTGCATGTTGAGGTTTTATGACTAAGCTGCTGGAGTCCTCACTATAGCTGAGAAGAAGACCTCCCCCACTATTGTGCCATGATTTAGGGGGAGGAAGAAGATTAAAAAAAATTAATCTATCAACAACAAGAAATATATAAATATAGTAATAATAATAATGTTACTAATATAAATAATGTAAATAAATTAAATTAAGATTATTTAACCAATAATTATTATTTATTGTAATTAATAATAACATTAATAATTAAATTAAACAGTTTACTATAAATTAATCTTTTATCTTACTTATTTAAAAAACATATTATAAATATTTATAAATAATAACTTTTTTGTTGTTTAAGTAATGTTGTAAAATAATTATAATTAAATAAATGAAGTAATATAACTAATTAAATAATTTAATCGTAGTTCTAAATAGAAAAGATATATTTAATTTCTAACATTTAACTATTAATATAAATTAATTGATATGCAATCTTAAATTAACTAAGTATATAATTATCTATTTATAATAGTTAACACTTGTTTATTAACTTTGAATTATTTATTCTATGTCTATGATATGAAATTTCATTCAAGAGATGGATATTCATCCAGGTGAACCTAACTAACTCATTCGGAGTTAGTTATGTGATGGAAACTAGAGCAACGTGTTAGTCACGAAAAAACACACGTGTGTCTTTCACACATGAAGGACACTTAATGTTGGTGGAAAGTGAGTGGTGACATGCAGTAGAAGATAGTAGCTACTTAAGACGGAGAAAGAATTATATTTTGGGGGTAGAAATTAATTAGAGATAGATTCATTCACACATCAGAAGGATCATGTTCAGAGCAGAGATAGACTACAGGGCGACTGTGGAACCACATCCTGGAGATGGAGGAGGCTAGGAACAACATCAATTTACGCAAGAATAGGGAGTTTCCTTCCTCTTTTTTCTTTAAATTCTTCTCCTTTTTAATTTAATTGTTTTGGTATATGTAATAGATATTATATCTAGATAATTATCTAGTTTGGGGTTATATTGATGTTCCACCGGTCATCATTAAATTCTAAATTCAATTTTTCATTTTAATGTATTTAGTACTGATTGGCGAGATCGATACTGAGTTCCTATGTTTTTTTTGTGATAGCTAAATTTAATATTAAAAATTTCACAATTAGTTGGTGAGATTGATTGTGGAAACACTTTTCAAAATATGATAATCTATAAATACTTGAAGACTTATGGTGAGTTCATCCTGATGTAAAATTTCAAACAGTTCACAGTTGACTTATTTTGGGGTGGAGAACTCTAGAATAGATTGGCTTGTGTGAATTTACTCATGGTGTGGGAGTTAATTAATTCTATTATTATGGAACAATGAAATAACCATTAAGTGAATTGAAACACCTCTAAAACCAGTATAATGATGATTATTCCCCAGGTTTTTTAATAGTTTGTTCTCTTATCAGCATGCTATATCACCGTGTCTCATTTTTTACAACTGTCTATAGCTTCAATTTAGTTTTTAAACATATTTTCCAATGTTCTATCACTCTACTGCTTATAAATATATATATATATATAATATAAAAAGTGAAAAATATAAAAATCACTCCACTGCTGACAATAGTGGAGTTTTCCAATGTTTTTAGAAGATTAGTAGCCAAATTTACCTACCCTGTGTGTTCGACCCTTCTTGCCACATATAAAGTAGTCAGTAGGAATAAAAATTTTAAACATTCACTTACTTCAAAGATGGTTTAGGTCATCTCATATAAGGTCATTTCAAAATATGAATGAGGAAGAAGTGATAATCGTTCCATAGGAAAAATCATCATATCACCCCTTATTTGGTAGAATCTATAATCTATACAATACAAACTATGGGTCGACAAGTGATTGAGAAACTTGGATGTGTAGGGGATCATAACTTAGAATTTATAATGGTGCATCGACCTGTCTTCCATGTTAACAAAGGACCCCTAGATTATGATTAATCTCTTCATAATATTTCTAATATCTTCACGATTCTAATTAATCATGAAGACTATATGTGTGGGGAGGAGATCTACTTATATTCATGACATGTCATGAAGTTTTTAGTGGGATTTTATGGTGATAGAAAAGTTTCATGAGGATATAACCTAAAAGTCAATTAATGATAACATTCTACCATAATATTTATCCTATTAAATTAGATGGGTAGAGGACCAACGTGTTTTCACAACAGGGCTAAGATATTAGGCCGATATGAAGTATTCCACACATTTTACTAAGTTGGAACATTAGGTGCCAGAGCTATTCAATATTGATTAACTGAAAGATCCAAGAATTGAGTTAGTGTTGACAACAAATATTTGGTCAATATTGATTTACATATGTCTTCCAGACCTTTTAGAGGTAGTTGATAAATAATTTTGGGTGGATCTTCATCTAGTACTATCATTACATAGTTTGTAACTTATAGAAATAAATGTAACATCAAATATAGATAGTTTTATTCAACAAAAATCCAGGGGATTCCTCTGGTTAGTAGTATACAGTTTTCTATCAGTTTAGTTGTCTTGGACATACCAATCCTTATATTATAAATGATACAAAGTACATTTCAGAATTTTTGAATATCTATCAAGGTGAAGAATCTTTTTGATAGAATTTACCAAGGTATTTAGCCAGTATATACATCCATAAAGTGCCACAGGTTTGTACTGATGATTCCAAGTGTGGTAGATCATATCCTTATTTTAAGGGGAAATTCATGTGGATAATAAATCTAAAGAAGTATCTAAGTCTAGTCATCTTTATACAGTGGAGTATGCAACATAGTAATCTGAGGTAGGTTTAGCCACAATTAGAGGTACACTGTTTATTTTGACTTATATGGTTCATGATCTGTTCAATATAGGTGTTTTTTATTACATTATATTTTCTAAACTAGTTGAAATATAGGTATTGATAATGGAAATGATGTTGGTCTCATTATACCTTTCCAGACCCTTAGGGAAAAGGTGAAAATAAATATTCAAGTGCCAATCTTGTCAAATGGTGATAGAGGACTATGAGGTGGAGTGGGACTTCATAGTCCTCTAACATGGCATATTCAACTTGATTATTTGCATGGATTGTGTGATCAGTGTTGTAGACAAAATTGACTATGATCATCATCATCGTGTTTCTCTTATATCTTTCGATGGGGACACACGTGTTTTTTAGGATGTGTATGGATCTATATCGTGAAGGGAGGGGCATATTATTACTTACATTGGGGTTATCATTTTTAATTTTAATGGATGATTCGTACTATTATTGAACCTTGTTTGAGAATTCTGATACCATTGGGGGAATTCATGTATCGTGATGTATTTATAAATGATTATTTGGTTTACCACCTCATAGAGTGATCATGTTTACCATATACATATTATCTGGTATGATTCCAATTTCAATAACATATTACCGTATGAAGCCTACTGAGTTGGTAAGAAATAAGGTACAACTTTCATATCTCAATGCAAAGGGAATTATTCATCCCAGTTTGACACTATTTTAATTTCCCATCCTTTTTAATAAGAAGGTTAATGAGATACACAAATATTTTATTGACTATGAGATGTTAAATTGGTTGACTTCCACGAAAATATTTCTCTTTCCATAGATCGGTGATATCTTTGATCATAAAAAAGGGTCTATATGGTTTTCAATGGTTTACCAATAGTCAGGGTATCAATAGTTGAGAGTTCGAGAAGTGGGGACACCTAAGAAAACATTTACGAGTTGGTGTGGGAATTTTTAAGTTCTATTTTTTCATTTGGAATAATAATCAATCATTTGATGCATATGGAATTGATGAACCATATCTTTTATCAGTTCATGTAATATCTCATGTCTTTTCTTGGATGATATTTTTTATTAATCTATATCATATAATGGTCATTTAGGCCATTTTTTCATTTATAGAACATTAATGGAATATTATATCCATTGTAATCTTTCAAAAAGTGTTTTTTAGATTCACGATGTATGGTTTCTAGGGAATCTTAAATCTGAGGGGGGTGTTATAATGGATCCTAAAAAGGTACATGATGTTATATACTATGAGTGGTTCACAAATGAGTTTGAGATCAGAATATGCATGGGTTTGTCTAGTTATCATAGGTGTTTTTAATTTAAATTCTCCAAGATTTGATCTCTAATGAAAGCTTTTTCATTTAATAATGTAATTTTTCATGACCCGTCCCCCAGGGCCTATGATGTGATTACCCCATTCCCACCATCCGTAGGCCTTGGGTTAGCGACCAACATCAGAAAGGTGTATCCCTAAAATGAGATGGAATTGCATTCAAACCTGTAGGAACTCACCGTCCAAGAATACAACAAGATGAAACCATGAAGTAAAACTGTAGTAGTAAAAGTGTGTACGGATGGTAAAGAGGATGGAATAAAATCCCAACTAAAAAGATAAAACTACAATAGATAACGAAAAATTTCTCATGGGATCGTCCTCCAAGGATTCTACCAGAATGGTAGGTACAAACCATCTCTGCAGTACTCCACGTCAACCGTCATCATCATCCATCATCGGGTCCTAGCATCCCGAGTCTCAGTCAAGGATGACCTTCTTCTACATAAGATACAACAAGGTTTGGGAGAAACCCATTCAAGGGTGAGTATGACAATAACTAGTAGGGACCCCAAGACCCTTTAATGTCTCTCAGAATTTCACAATGGAAAAACACAAAGCTTGATCTCAATCACACAGAACAAGAAAAAGACTCATCTCAAACAAGGTATAACGTAAGTACAGGAGTATAGATGATAAGTCGTAAAGTGAGACCATCTTATTCTGTCGATGATTCTACTGTTAATCCTCACATGATCGCTCGATGCTAATCTACATAGGATCCCTAGGTTCTGATCCACAAAAGATCACTAAGTACAGATTCACATAGGATCATTGGTTGCTAATCCACACATGATCGATCGGTGCTTCTCCACATTGGATCACTCTGTGATGATCCACATAGGATTGCAAGGTTCTAATCCACAAATGATCTCTAGGTGCTGATCCACACATGATCACTATTCATTTTTCACATCTCATCCATCCACTTGATTCTCGTACATAGTATGCTTGATTTTGTGAGGATCCACTCCTCATGCCATTAGTCTCACTTCAACTAGTATAAAGTCCCACATAGAAGTAACCCAACGCTCTATCATGTCATTTGGATTCCATAGCAATAGATGGCTCGTCAATCAGACATACGATTTGAGAGTTATAAATATTTTAGCGTCGAGGGCCTAGTTGGATTCGGGTATGATCTATCCCAACCATACTGAAAAATTCTCCAAAACTAATGTGGGGTATCTCCAAAGGACTGTCTCATTCCAAAGATTCCAACGCCGTAGATAGTTTTTCAAACAGTCTTCTGGTTTGTAAGACACGTCCTTTTTAAGTGTATATAGTCCAAAGAGGGTCTGAGTCCGATCTGACCCAACCTGCCCATCCATGGCCGACTTGGTCCAGGTTTGAACCAGCCCAATCCAAAATGGATTGGTCACAGTATGCCCGGCCCGAATCGGCTGGCCTTGCCCATGGCGGGCTCATCCCATCGGGCAGCGAACTGGCCCGACATGCCTCAGCAGGGTGCGACCCTCCAGGCAGCCCGATCTAATGTCCGGCATGGTCCCCCATATGTGCGAACATGTGGGGGTCACTCCTTCTTCCCAAATGAGGCTGAGTAACTAGAGGTTCCATGTAGCACCACCTCAACTGGCAATGGGACCTACGGGGTGCGGGTCCCCTTCACCGCGACATCGAAGTCGCAACCACCTCTTTCGGCACGTGACGACATACCGTTCTCCCCCAATTTGTCTGGCTGAGAATTGGCCGCCCCTTTGGTCCGCCATGGGTATGCCCTTCCATCGGGACCGTTGGATGCTGGTCGCCGCCCTTATCCACAGCCGCCAGTTTCCAGCACATGTGCATCTTCTGCAGGTCTTTAACGATGCTCCAGAGCTCCTTTATCACTTCCATCTATGCCTACAAGCCTCCCAGGATACCAATACAATTGCGTGCCTCCCAGTTTCTAGGTTCCATCAAGTTGAGAAATCCACCCCTGATGAACGCAATGATAAATCAAGCGGAGGAGGGTTCGGGCCTTGTTAATTTTTCGCGCAACCTCCTCATTAACATCATGAAAATGGGTTAGATTATTTCATCTTAAA
Organism: Viscum album; assembly: GCA_963277665.1. Taxonomy (NCBI): domain Eukaryota; kingdom Viridiplantae; phylum Streptophyta; class Magnoliopsida; order Santalales; family Viscaceae; genus Viscum; species Viscum album. The sequence continues at coordinate 1,884,098,206 of OY728161.1, forward strand.
AAACATAGTATTAATCAATAAAAATCCCATATAATTATTCCTGACAAAACCTCCTACCTCATGAATCACTTGAGGTGTCGCAACTGTGGTGCGAGGAGAGTCCTAGTTAGATGAAGTCATTGGGGTTCGTCGATCCCATATCATTGCCGCCCAGACATCCAACCTCTGTCGGTAGAAGATACCACTGTACTCTAATAGAGGTTCCTCATAGTAATTTCCATAACCCCAACATGAGCATCAATTAAATAGAGGGGAATTGTGAGTAATGCATCGAAATAATTAATGAGGTTAATTAATTAGTGAGCCTCTTAATTCCTAATAGTGTGGTTACACAACTGAAGAGTCAATCCGTTAAATTTATTGACAACCATCAGTCCCACCACTACCTCTCAATATAAGGTAGTGAAATAAAAGAAAAACATTTATGTTATTTTATTATTTATTTAAAAGTAACAAAAAATAACTTTTTCAACCGACCTACTATGATCAAAGTTATGACACCCTTAAGAGAATATCGTCTCTATGGATTCAACGATTCCCTCATATTTTTAATCCAAGAACTGGTTCAAAAGATTCAAAACACCTCCCATGCGTTTAGTGAACATATCTCAAAAAAAGTTCACAATTTTATTCCGAACACTACAGACTACAGAATCAAGCACCGTCAATTTTCACAGACTCGTAATAATCCCAATTAATTTTTTATGAAAATTATATTGCATTATTGAATCTTTACTTTCTCCCCACCTTTGCGATTTTTGTCCATAAAAGCTAAAAAATAGGGGAACAAATGGGAATACTGAGCATGTATCTGATTCTACCACTCCCATGTTCCCTTCTGGAGGTTCCCTAGCTTCCAACGAACTCACACCATTGGAATTGGGCACCCATTAAGGACTCACTCTTATCAATCCTCCATCTCCACCAGGAACTCCATAAACATTGCCCATTGTTAATTTCCAGCTCGCCCCAGTTAATAATGTGTGATGGATCATGCGTGTACCTCCTCATCTGCAGCACATGGATAACATTATGCACCTTGTGCATCTGTGGGAAAAGAGCTAGATAGTGCCCCACCTCGCCAACTCTATTGAGGATATGGAATGGACCAATAAACCTCATAGAGAGCATGCTGACCTGGAAAATCCTCTATAATTCTCATCGAGGTGAGACCCATAGGAATACATTGTGTCCATTCTCAAACTCCATGGGTCTTCCTCTCTTGTCATCATAAGACCTATGCCAGCTATGTATAGTCTTAATCCTCTCCTGGATGATCTGTACCTTCTCATAGGTATTCTGTACCAACTATGGACCCATAAGTGCTGACTCCTATGGGTCTGTCCAACATATTTTTGATCTGAAAGGTCTCCTATATGAGGCCTTGGGCCTCAAAAGGATCCATGCCGAAGGTGGAGTGATAACTATTATTGTAATCAAACTCCACTAGATGAAGGTGGTCCTCTCAACTGTGGCCAAAATCAAGGAAACAAGCAACAAGAACATCCTCAAGTGTTTTTATGGTCTACTCCATCTGACCATCAGTCTGAGGATGAATGGAAGCGCTCAAGCATTATTGAGTCCCGAACACCTCTTGTAAACCCTTCGACAAGAGGGATGTAAAACGAGCATCACGATCAAAGACGATCAGCATCGGAACACTGTGAATTTTCACAATCTTTTGTACGTAGAGGCATCCCAATGCCTCTACTGATCCCTACTCTTGAATGAGTAGGAAGTGGGACAATTTGGTGATTTGGTCAAAGATCACCGAGATGGAATCGTGGCCCCTAGACGTATGTGGTAGCGCTGTTACAGATTCCATGGATATAACATCCCACTTTCACTCTGGTACCTCAAACGGATGATCTAAGCCTTTGGGTACCTGATTCTCGGCCCTCACATGCTGATAATTGAGGCATTGGGATACGAACTCCTCCACCACTTCCTTTATCCTTGCCCACCGATACTAACATCGGAGGTCCGGGTTCATCTTCTCCACCCTAGGATGTTCCGCCGAAGGGGATGTATAGAACTCCATCAACACATACTCTTGTAGATCACTGGTACCATGGTGTATCCAATGAAGAGGATGACGTGTTCCCACATTCAAAAAATTCATCAGGAGCCTATCCAGAGCATATCTGAGCTTGTAGGGCCTTGCACTCAAGGTCCCCAAGTTGTGCCTCCCTGAATCACTAAAGGAGTGGGGGAAAGACCATCATAGATAGAAGGTAAGCCAATACATCAATATCAATGAAGAATATAAGAAACGTGGAAAAATTATCAGTCTCCTCACTCAAGAACTTTTGATCAGACATCCTTCTGAGTGCGTCTGCTACTATATTCCCCTTTCCATGAGTGTAAAATATTTCATAGTAATTGTCCTTGAGAAACTCTAGTCATAGTCATTGCCTCAAATTTAGATCCTTCTGTGAGAAGATATACATGAGAGTCTTTTGACTATAGTAAATAGTCAATCATTCACCCATAAAGTAGTTCCACCTCATCTTCTACACAAATACCACTACTGCTAACTCCATGTCATTGTTTGTGTCATTATGATTGTGTAATATCAACTGTTGTGAGCCGTAAAAGATCAACACTCATTCTTGCATCTGGAAACAACCTAGTCTTGTCCCTGATGCGTTGTAGTATAAAACATTCCCAAAAACATCTTCTGGTAGCCTCACGATGGGGGAACTCATCAGCCTTTTCCTCAGCTCCTGAAAACTCTACTGGCATCTCTCCATCCACTCAAAGGGTTATTCCTACTTTTTTAACGTTGAAACGGATGTCGTAACTCAAGAAAAGTCATCTACGAATCTATGATAGTACCCAGCAAATCACAGGAACACCCGCACCTCAGTCACCCAACAAGGTTGTTCCCAAGCAATAACTGCCTCTATATTTTCTTGATCCTCTAAAACTGGAGCCTTTGAGATAATATTTCCCAAGATGTAGACATTCCGTATTCAGAATTGGCACATCAAAAGACTTCCATAAATCTAGTTCTCTTAGAGTGTCTCCATAACTATATGTAGGCGTGTGGCGTGCTCCTCCTCCGATGTCGAGTATATCAAGATTTCATCAATGGAGACCACCACGAAGCAATTGAGGTAAGGCTGGAAGATCCTCTTCACGATCCCCATGAACACTGACGGAGCACTATTCACACTGAAGGGAATATCGAAGAACTTGTAATGGCCATACCGAAATTTCAAAGTTTTCTTCGATATGTCCTCATCCCATATCCAGAGCTGGTGATAGCCTGATATTAGGTCTATCTTCAAAAACCCTCAATCTACTTTTAGATAGTCCAAAAGATCATCAATCCTCGGGAGTGGATACTTGTTTTTCACAATCACCTTGTTATGGTGATGATAATCCACACAATGCCCCAAACTCCCATCTTCATTCTTAGTGAACAAAATCATGGATGCCCAAGGAGAAACACCGGGACTTATGAACCCCTTCTTCTACAAGTCCTCTAACTGTTCCCACAACTCGTGAAGCTCCGCGAGGGCCATCCGAAATAATGGCGTAGATATTTGTGCCAGATTGGGGTATAGGTCGATATATAAGTATACTCTCTGTGAGGAGGTAACCTCCGAACATCATCAGGAAAGATATCAGCATACTGGTCCACCACGAAAAGATAATTTGGAATCCTCACGTCAACTTCTCCGAGGGTAAGGATAGCCAACTGATGAGTGATCGGATGAACCCTCCTTTAAAAAATCTGTCATGTGCTGCAAAGGTTCCATTCTTATCAGTGAAAGAAGACATGATCCCATAATCACTGAAACACCACATTTTGAATCTAAAATAGTCAATCTGAGCATGGATAGTGGATAGCCATTCCATACCCAAGATGACATCATAAGGCGTTGATGCTGCTACTAAAATATCCTAGCCAAAGCTCTTTCCTCCTAAAGTGAGATCACAATGTCTGCACTAGTGTGTAATCCTCGAATTTTCCCTCGTAGGAGTCTCTAATTATAGTGATCGAGCCAACGGCTTCATCAGAATATCTGTTCTCTGAACAAGTGTTGTGAAATTAAAAGTATTTCTATAACATGTATCTAAAATAACTGTATCTAGGGTGGAATAGACAATAATTGTACCTCGAATAATCTCTGGAGTGCTGTGGTCATAGGCCTCTACCGCATGAAGTTGAGTATTCTCATATCCACCTATTCCTTGGGATCGGGGTGGACCAAATGGGGGTGGTGGTGGTAGAACCTCTAACTGTCAACCACCAACTGTTGCACATCCTTCTCCTCTACCACATATACCTCCCTACAGACCCCCTAACTCGATCCTCAGACGCTACCTCATCAGTTTCTCAGTCATCTGGTGAACATCTATGCAGGGAGTCGGGCAGTCGGGTGCCCTGTGTCTCTGTCCGTAGCTGGAGTAATAGGCTTTAGACCTCAAAAGACCTCATCTACCTTGCAAATGTCACTCCTCCAACCCTGCATCCTAGGGTCTTCCTCCAGAAGTTCTATCCCACTTATATCTCTGCTTCATTTTTATACTACCTACAAAAGATGACTCTGCTACTTGTCATCCAGTCGTGGCTCTGACCATCTGTTCCTTCTCATCTAAGATGCTCTCCACCAATATTTCTCTCTCAAGAACTCCATCCTACATCCTGATATTGAGTGATATCAACGATGCTCTGATCTCCTACCAGAGAGCCTAATAAATTGTCTGATACCTAAATAATGGGTCCCATACCATGTCAGTGGAATAGCGTGAGAGATAAGTGAATCTCACCGTGTACTAGGAAAATTATATTCTTCCCTTTTATCAGTACAGAGTCTCCTGGATACACACTGATCATAAATTCACAGGTACAATCGTTGCCTTGAAGAGGGCCTTGAAATACAACCTAGAGAGTACCACCTCTTGCTGTGTCTAGAGAATCAGACTCCACCATATCCTTATTGTTCCTTAGAATAGTCTTGCATCTAAGATCACCATATGATATGATATCATCTCAACTAAGTGAAAGAATTGTGCCACAGCCTCCAGCTAGTCCCCAGCTGTGTGCGGATCTATCTCGTCTCAAAACCATGGAGGCCTCTGTATCTGGAACTCATGCAACATGCTTAGTCGACGTGTCTGGTCTACCAGTTCGGCTGGTGGAAACTACTGCCCTACGAGTGTTGGTTCTACTAGTACACCACACGAAGGTGCTAACACAGAAAGAGGGCCCTGCAGTGTAGTCTCATCCCTTAGTGGGACATCATTTTGTACTGTCTCTATAATCCTTTCAAGATGTCGACATGCTAGAATCCTAAAAAGAAACAGGTGTTCTATGGTTATTATGTTATACCTGGTGAGATGATTCATAAGAGATCAAATGTAAAACATTTCCAAAACACACACAATCAATTTTTTTGTGCACTAAGACAAAAATCAGAATTTAGGGTTCTGGCGTATGTATACATCAACCTCCACAACAAAAATACACTCCTCAAATTAAAAAGCACATTAAAACATTTAAAACAATTGATCCATTGGAACGATCAAAGTCCTAGTTCTTGGGTATAACTGACTGCCCTGATACCACTTGGTAACGACTCATCCCCAAGGGCCAGTTCAATGATTACCCCAAACATTCCTTCTCTAGGCCAGGGGTTGGTGCCCATTACTAGAATGCCGTATCCCTAAAACAAGAAGGAATGTACTTTAAACCTGTACAAACAAATAGACCATGAACACAACAAGTCCCAACCACAATGTAAAACTATAGTAGTAAAAGTCTGTACTGATGGTAAAGGGGCCAGAATACAAGGCTAATTGAAAAGAAAGAACTACAAATTAAAATAGTACACAACAGCTCAGATTGTCCACCAAGGATCATACCTAAATGGTAGTTACTACCAATATTTTCTTCTCTCATCTTCTTCGTCATCACCACCCCCCATCAGTTCTTAGCTCCTGATGTCTCTGTCGCGACTGCCCATCATCTGCCCAAGACACAACTAGGTATGGAAAAAACTAGTGTAGGGGTGAGTATATAAATACCTAGTAGGGGCTCTAAGATCCCCGAAGTTCTCTCTTGATTTGGAAATGGAAAAAAATCGTGATCTCAATTTCAATGAACAATAATAATTCATAGATCAAATAGAGTATAACTTCTGTACAATAGAATAGATGATTAGTCGTAACACGAGACCATCTATTTTTTTCAAGGGTTCTGCTGCGGATTCCCACAAGATAGTTTGGTGCTGCTCAACACAGGATCACTAGGTGCTGATCCCCACAGCATCACTAGGAGATGATCCACATAGGAATAATAGGTTATGATCTACATAGGATCACTAGGTGCTGATTCAAAAAGGATTTCTAGTTGTTGATCAACAAAGGATTGTTATAAATTTTTCACATCACTACTAGCCACTAGATTCCGGAAAATAGTACGCTTGTTTATGGTAGGATCTACTCCTCATGCCATCAGTCGTACTACAACTGGAAGGAAACCCCACTAAAAAGTATCCCAATGGTCCTTAATGTCATAAGGATTCTAATACAAATGATGGAGCATCAATTAGATTCCTTGTCTGAGAGTTATTGTAAATTTAGTGCTGAGGGCCCAGATGGATTCAAGTATGGTCCGACCCGGCTATACTCCAACATTTTCCAAAACTCGGGTGGGGTATCTCAAAAGGACTATCTCATACCAAGGATTCTAACACCCTAGACTTCTCGTCTAATAGACGTCGGGTTTTTAAGATATGACCTTTTATATTTATCTGGGCCGAAGAGCGTCTGGGTCTGGGCTGACCTGGTCGGACCAAAACGACCTACCCATCCTGGGCCGACAAAACCCGGTCTGGGTTGACTTGGCCCATCTTGAACTGGATAGGCCACATACCTTCCTAGCCCAAACTGGCTGAACCATAAGGGCAGCGGGCTCGGCCAGCTGGGCAGCGGACCAACATGGCCTACCAGTGCTGGACACGGCCCGCGGGATGCCCAGCCCATTGGCTGGAGCAATCCACCTACTGGGAGACCCTGCATGGGTCCCCCCCCCTTCTCGAACATCAACAACGTTTGGGCTAAGTAACTTGAGGCACCGCCCTGGGGCGCCGCCTCGTGAAGTAGCGGGACCCGTGGGGCTCTCGTCCCCTTCATCACGGCTTCGATGAAGTAACCACCAACCGTACTGTAAAATAGAGTGCCTCTCTATGCCAACGTGTCCAGATGAGAGACAGATGCCCCCTTCGGTCCATCGCGGCACCAGACACTGATGCTTCTTCTCTAGGGCTTTGGTGATGCTTCAGATCTCCATTTTCACATCTGTCTGCACCTATGGGCCTCCTGGGATTCCGCCATCGCTTCATGCCTCCCTGTATCAAGGTTCCATCTAGTTGAAAAATCCTACCCCAAAGAACGTAACTATAAATATAGTGGTGGATCGTCTGAGCCTTGTTTGTTTGTCCCATACCCTCCACACTAGTAATATAACATGGGTGAGATTAATCTTTCTTTGAACACTTAGAATTAATTAGGACAAAACCCACAGAATTAATAATGACAATACCCCATACCTCAAGAGTCATTAGAGGTGTCGCGGTTGTGGTGGGAGGAGATTCCTCATTTGATGTAGGCTTCGGTGTTCATCGATCCCAGATCGTTGTCACCCAAGATTCTATCCTCCATCGATGGAAGATGCCACAGTTCATTGCAAGAGGTTTCTTAAAGTCTTCTCCATAACCCCAACCCGAGCCTCAATTAAATAGAGGGGAAGGGAGAGTAACCCATCGAAATAATTAATGAGGTTCATTAATTAATGAATCTCTTAATTCCCAATGGTGTGGTTACACAACTGAAGAGTCAATCCATTAAATGGCTTGAAAACCCATCATCTGACCACTACCACTCAATAATAGGTAAGAAAATAAAATAATAATTTTTATGTTATTTTTTTATTTTTTAAAATTTGTAAAAATAACTTCTCTACCAGACCTAATGAGGTCAAAGATAATCATCTATTAAGATAATCCTGACATCGTGGATTCAATATTTCTATCATATTTTTAATCAAATCACCAGTTCAATAGATAGAAAACATTATCTGTGCGTTTACTGAACGTAATTTAAAGAGTGTTCAAGAACCCATTCTGGGAACATTAGGACTCAGAATCAAGAACCTTCAATTTTTATAGACTCCTAATAATCCCAAATAATTTAAAAAAATTATATGGAAGTTTTGGGACATTAAATAATTTTTTAGTTGAAATAAAACTGTCAGATATTTTTTGAGGAACTACGGTCGAGGGTTACCTATGATCTTATTTTGATTATTCTAGAAACATGTTCATGTGATAATGTTTTGTATGATGCTTCTAGCATGAGTTTGGGGTGTGTCTTGATGCATTATAGGTTGATGGTTTCCTATGTGTCTTGACAGTTATGTCCTCATTATATAAACTACCTTTCCTAGGATCTTATGTTGGAAGGGGTTATTTATGAACTCACACTATGGTTTCAATACTTTTAGTGGAATGGTTTATGGTGTATTAAGTTCATAAGGTCTAGATGTATATTTTTATTCATATATATATGAAAATTCAATAGATATTCTCTGTGGAGTATCTAATGAAATTTGATTTCTAAAATTCATATACTCAAAGAAATATGTATATCATCTCCTATTCACTATGCAATAAATTAACAACAAAAGTAAAGAGATAATCTGTATTGGATTGGTCATTGATAATTTTTTAATTAGATATGTTTGTAAATGGGGGAATCTGGTGGGAAGGTATTTTTGGCATTGATGAACATTGACTCATCATTTGATGAGTAGGTTTGGGTTGAGATGATAAATGGAAACAAGTGTGAGAGCATTACTAACATCCATTATAGTGGGTAGAGATTGGGTGTTTGAGCTCAGTCTTCTAGTGGATTTTTTTGAATTCAAATAAGGTTGGTTGTTTCTTTTTCCCAAAAGAAATAGTTTAGAGACCATGCACCCCACTATTGTTAGTATATACATCAAGGTATAATCAATATGTTTCAAGATTTGAGAGATTATTATTGGTTTCCATAGAAAATAAGGTTGATTGTGGATTTTGAATCGTGTTGTCTTACTTATCAAAAAATATATATATAAAAATTAACACCTTCTGGTTTTTTTTACACATACCCATTCCAGTATGAAAATAAGATTATATTTACATTAACTATATAGTTTTTTTCAAGTAATCAAAGTGTAAAAGATTAAATTTGGGGATCAGGGATTTACTAATATTATTGATGTATTTACTCCATATCAAGGAGTTGAAGAAGTTCCAATAGCCTTTAGAATTTTATGGTAGATAGATTTTGAGAAATCATTGAGTTAACTATATGTTTGTTTTTATATGAACATTAGGTTAAAATCTTGATTTTGGTGAGAATTCCACGGGGAAATGGTTTCCTAGATGAAATTGTGTACATAATATCATCCATAAATAGATGTATAAAAAAAGAGGCCAATCCATATTTTGAGGATATGATTTAACATTGTGTAAATGAATTTTATGGTTCTTTGGAAAATAATTTTAATTTATTCATGTTGGCATACTAAAATAGTTATCAACACTCAATCAAAATGGATTCCTTTTAAGCCTTTAATGGGTGTCAATATAGATCTCCCTTATGTAGGGTAGTGTTGGGAGGGATGCTCATTATTGGGATGAGGCTTTCTCTATATACAACCAAGACTATTTGGTTGATCAAAAATTAATTGATAAAAACATAGTGTCTTCACGATTATTATGTCAAATGATAACACTGAATGATGTAGTTTGAGTTATGTGATTGGTTAATTTTTATATATTCATCTTTCCTGGGAAATATTCAGTTGTGGAATGACCCTTCACCCAATAGAAAATCTATTATGAATTATTTTATTACATTTTATGGTTGAATCCCAAAGGAACAATCATTTTAGTTATTTTGGAGTCGATATTACATTCTTGAAATATAAATCATAATGAAACTGTAAAACTCCATATAATAAATCCTTTGAGAGAATCAATACTCTCATAGATTAACCGTTAATATAAATTATTATACACATCATTGAATCTGTAAAAATAATAAAACATAAGAATGTGGTGATCTTAGATGCTCAATAAGTGTAATCATACCACAAATGTTATTTTGAATAAATATGAATAAACATTTTTTCAAGGTATAAACAAGAAAAAAATAAATTTAAACAAATCATTAGGCATAATATGATAACATTAAATGAAAATAAAATAATTCTATGTAAATAATCACATCAATTTTCTACTTATCAAATTATCACATGGAATATCACTAATTAATATCATAATGACGGACATCATAATGTTAAACATACTGTCCATGTTTCATCCAAGAAACCAAACATAAATATGTATAACATTGACCAGTACCAAAACAAGCTTGACCAATGATACCTACTGATGCATCGAGGGATTGTAGCAGGCACCACCAACCACTTACTATGTCCAATTCAATCCTCATATGAAATCTTAAAAAACATATATATTTATATTGAAAAAATAGCATACAAAATGTGAATAATTTAATTATAAACCATGAACGATATCAAAATAGCACATAAAATGTCAAACGAATCATTAAACAATCAATAAAAAATGGTATATGGTATCATAAGTGAATAAACTCAATTAAGCATAAGATCCAATAATGGATTTTGACATTGATGAAAATAAACTAGTAATATCATTAAAAAATCTCATGAGAGATATAATCCATTTAAATAGAAATAATTTTTTTAAAATCAGTTCAATTTAAAAAAACATTTTAATTGAAAAGTCTTATGTAAACAAGTAAAGGATGCATCAAAAAAATAATGTATCATGATGATGGAGTATTCTTCTTATTTCGTAAAAGTTTAAAAAACATTAATTTTGTAATTTTTTTGATGAAGTCATAAGGTACCTCATTCGGAAAATAGAAAATAGATTGCCTTTGAAACATTTAATAGAAATTAATATGTGAGTTAAAAGACATTAAAAATATTTAAGATAATAAAAACAATATTTTTGGAATCATTTTTAAGAAGCATGGAGATGGATGATATATATTCCATAGTAGATAATTACATATAAACAATCCTGAATTATAATTATAATGTGAAATTGACACATATATAATAAATTCCTTCAGTTGAAGGTGCATTAAACTCTTATGTATTGGTTTAAGAATTTTATTAATTTATTATATAAACATATACAATTTTAGGATAGCATATATGATCTTCTTATATCATTTTATTATCACTATTTCATTATTACCCTTGTTTATAGTGTCAACTACATCATTTTCTTATCCAATATTTTTTATGTATCTATTATTTATTATATTTAGGATATGTTTATTTCATATCCAAAATAATATTTAGTTCATGGATATCAAATTTATTCATTATACTGATTTTTATGATCATTCATGAATGGTTAACTTGGATAACGAATCACATCAATTTGTGGAGATGGTAGGTCATACGTACACACGAGAAATATTATCCTTATATTAATGAGGAAAGGGAAAGGAATTTGATGGTATATTAATTATAAAGAAAAAAATATCATTTAAAATTTATTATTTATATCCATTATATCTATCAATATACTGATGCAAACAATGTGGTGTGGAAAAAAAATTACACTATGGCATTGAGATGAATGTAGTGCGTACGCACATGGGGTGCTTCATTTTTTTCATAGGATGTTTAAAAGGTGTAATATTGTTTACCATACTCGTAAGAACATGTAATGATATATATAATATAATAGTTATTAATTTATTACTTAAATAACACATTATGGAAATGGAGAAGAAGAAATTAACATGAATGTGTTGGTAAAACAATTACCTTATCTTTGATAGAATTCATTTAAATATTTTCTAAAGGGATATTGATTTGTTATTTTTGGAATAAATAGACCACCATAAATTTTATTAAATTTAATAATAATAAATTTTTAGGTTTTTATTGATATAAAAGGCTCAAACTAGTGTGAGGAAGTTACAATGGAGGTTCCCTTTTATAATTGAGGTGAGTGTCACTTTCAAAAAAATAAAAATATTAAATTAGTTAAAAGTAATTTCCAATTAAAAATGGAAAAAAAGTGAGTTATTATGAATAATAGATGTATTTTGGTTTCCATCCTCTTATAAAATTACTTGAAAACCTTTTAAGGTCTCATTATCATCCTTATCTTTGGGTTTTAACCCTTCATTAATCCATATAACTCTTACAGTGACAACATTTATTTTTAGTCCTTATAATTTAATATAGTTACTATAATATTACAAATGAATCATAAATGAGACATTAATGAAATTATAAAGCAAGTACAGATAATTTTTTTTAATTCAATATTTTTATGAATTTCAAATCATTTAATAAATTATTAATTTAAAATAAAATTATTGAATATTTTGAAATTATTCATTACTTGGACTTTTAAAAAATCAATAAAACAAGATATATTCAAAAAATCACATATAATATATCCATAACATGTAAAATTTCTATATTAAATTCATGTTTGAGATTGATTATGTCAAATTATATTAATTTTAATAATTTAATAATAATTTATTTGATGCTCCCATTAATTTAATAATTATTGCATTATCATTGTGTAAGTAATTAATATAATTATTTTTTACTAAAAAACTAAAAATAAACTATCATGGTAAAAATAAACATATTATATTTTATAGATGAAGATATATTCTGAATAACCATTTATAGATGATTTAATACGTATAAAAATAGCAGTATGACATCATTGGCATTTCATAAAATTAAAGACTATATAAGGGTTAAAGTCACCCAAGTGGCACCAACATGCCCTAAAATCTCAACAATAATGATAATGGTCGAAAAAAACTAATCAAATGATGTTAGAACAACTGTTAGATAAACATTATAATATTTATAAAATTATTTTAACCAAGAATTACTCAATTTACCTATAACCGTGTAAATAAAAAATTACTAAAATTACTGTTAGTAATGTGAAAAAATATAAGGAAAATATTTAAATTGTTTGTAAAAATAGATTCTGAATATTTAAAAGACTTATTAAAAGTCAAAAAATTAAATTTCTGTAATTGATTTTAAATTAATCACATTGTCGTAGTAAGAAAATGTGTCATTAAAATAAAAATCTATAGAAGATTTAAATGTATTCATATCCAAATATAATGTAAAATTGATTCCAATGAAAGAAATTAGATTAAATAGTAAAAATTTAATATTATTACACTTTAAAACCAATTAATAATATAATTTATCACTAAATTATTTAGATGAAAAAGTTATATTCAGTTAAAATGAAAAATTTTACCACTATTAATCAAAACATGATACTTATCATAAAAATAAAAAAAATTATCCAAAGTAAATTTTGATATTAGGATTTCAAAGAAGAAGATTATTTTTTAAATATAATTAATAAATGTGTCAAAAAAATATTTTTAAAACAAGTGCACCATCAAAAGGAATTTAAAAAATCTTATGATAAATTTAGCCTTTTAATGCATAAAACTAGATTCATTTATATTTTATGTCAATAAAATCTTTTTACTGATTATAAAAACATTATATATATAAATTTCCTAAACCAGTTAATTATATTCATTCCCTATATTTTCATAGATATGTTATAATAGTATCCTATTAATATATCATGGTGCATTTGAACTTGGTGTGGTGTGCAACATGAGCTATTAAGTTTTCTTAAAAAAGAAAACATATCATAAAATGTTGTGGTATTATATTATTCCCCCCATATAAATTTTTTCTTTAAACGTTTAGACTAAAACGTCATAAAAATATTTAGGTAGTTCTTCATCATAATTTACTTAGGCTCCTACGTCACCTCTTCTATTTTATAACTTTTCCACATTACTTTTACCATACGATTTATCAAATTGCTCAATAATTATTCAATATTATCCAGAATCTTGATAATATCTTCATATAATGATAGACCAAGTTGCAGTTTTATTTCATCAAAGGTGATAACATGTATGAGGTAGGGAATGTTATTCCTTAAAAATGATATGTGGAACACATCCTGATCTTTGGAGAGACTTGGTGGCATTTCTAAAGAATAATCCAATGTTCCAATTCATTCTGGAATTTCAAAAGTTCTGAATTACCTAAGGCTCAATTTCCCATCCATACCAAATCTTATAACAACCATTTATAGAGATACCATGGAGAAAATATGATCATTCACTTGAAATTAAAAATACATCTATTTTTTATCATCATATCTTTTTTTCCCACTATGAGGTTCTTTGATTTGTGTTTGAATATTCTTTAAATTTTCTATTTTTTCGTATAAATGTTCTAGTCCTACCAGCTTTATTATACTGGAATTATCCCACAATTTGGTGTACAATGTCTCTTTGAATATAAAGAATCATACGATTCCATTTCAATACTTCAATGGAAGGTATTTTTTATGAAAATTATACAAAAGGAAAATAATGATCCCACATACCATGAAATTCATGTGAGAATGACCTCAACATGTCATATAATGTTTGAATAATATTTTCAGACTATCCATCAGATTGTGGATGGTAGGTGGTGCACAAATAAATCTCAGTATCTATAGAATTATTAATTTCTCTTATAGAATTGTGATGTAAAACATGGATCTAGATCAAACACAATTGATAGAGGTTCTCTATAAATCCTTATGACAACATTGATCCAAAATCATTCTATTCATTCAAGAGTTAAATCTTCTCTTATATAAAGAAAATATTTTGATTTTGTATTTTGACTAATAACAACAACTACCACAATATTATTTCAATTAGAACATTTTATTCCTATGAAAATGTCCATCATATTTCCCACCCATTTTCACATAGGTATAGGATGCGGTATCATGAATCTTTAAGGATGTTGTATCTCAGCCTTAACACATTGAAAAACCATATATATTGACACATAGTCAGTAATTTCCCTCTACATATTGTCCTACCACAAATGTTGCTTCAAATAACTATACATCTTAGTGCTACTAGGGTGTATATGGAAATTTGAGCTACGAAAATTATTCAAAAAATTCCCATTTTAGTTCAGGTATAGAGGGTACACAATATCTCTTTCAAAATCATCTAACATCATCTTTATACATATAGTATATCAATTTCCCAACATTCAAAAAATTAATTTCCAAATTGAAATTATCGTCATCCTACTATGAACATTTTATCTTTTACAATAAATATAGTTTGATAACCATTTTAAGAAGTAGTGATTTTTTACCAACCTTAATAACACCGATATCCATCATTACTCGATCCATAAACACTAGAATCCATTCAAATCTCATTTTGTTCATATCTTTAGGATCCTTACATTTCAATTCATCTTCCACATTATTTTCCATCCCTAGGTGGTAGATTATTGAACAATAAAAATCTGTGAGTACCTTCATCCATCAACTTTGTGTCATATTGAGTTATTTATATGAGAATATGTATTTCAAACTCTTTTAACTTGGTAATATCTCATATATCTCAGTATATAGATAGTATATCCATATGTGAATAGAAAATATAATAGCTTCAAAAAAAAATATCATGAGTTGGATAGTTTTTCTTATGAGTATTTAACATCCCAAAATGCATATGAAATAAATATATCACTCTACATAATGAAAAAACCAGGCCCTTTTATTGATGCATCATTATAAATCACAAATCCACCATTTAAAATCGTAATGTCTATATTAGAGAATTTAAAAATATATTCTTTCATTCTTTAAAAAATTCTTCGCATTATTTTTTATTTATGAACATAACCCCTTTATGTTTGAGCTTGGTTAATGGGTTATGAAATCTAGAAAAATTATAAACAAAAATCTGAGAGTAAACTGAAAAACCAATGATGCGATTTACCATGGTTAGGCTAATTCGTATAGGATATTCATTGACTGCCATTATATTTATATGATCATAATAGGTTCAATCCGTGGAGACAATATAGTGAAGAAAAGAAATTTCATGAAGCCAGAATCCTCACTTGTTAAATTTATCGTACAACTATATCCTTTTGAGTGACTCAAGATTTATATAAATCGGTTTATCATAATCTTCACAGCTTCTAGAACAAACTATAATATCATTAGTTAATACCAAAACAAAAACATCATGATTTTCCATTAATATTCTATTACTTATATCCGTAAAAATATATCGTGCATTAGTCAATCCGAATGGAATTACAGTTAACTGATAATTCTATACCACATTTTAAAAAAAGTATTTGAAATGTTTTCATTCCTTAGTCTCATTTGAGGATATCTAGAATGAATTTCAATACTTGAAAAAAAAATAATGTCAATCATGGGGCGTCGTTGATGTGGATGTTATCTACGCTATTCTAGACTTCTTCTGGGGGAATCACCGTCCCAGGGCCGCCAGTTCCATAACCATTGTATTCCTTCAAATGATCAAGAACCCTTCCTCCATACCTCACTAACAGCTGGTCAGCTTGTGTAACATTTCTTATAAGTTTTTGGCCAGACTGATAAATGTATGAGGGGCTGCTCATATTCCCTTGAGGATATACATGGATCAACACAGATTTGTGAAGGGGTGGTCCATTTAAGGGGACATTTATCTTGCATAGAAGATGATTAGAGACTCAAATTTCGAGACCCTTTGTTCCAATCTGTCTATCAGGATAGACGTGAGTAAATCTTATGACTGAGTGAATGGAGTTTCATCAGCAATGGGATAACAAGAATGGGGTTTTCCACGTAGAACATTGACATCATATTCAAGTGTTTCAACTTGTCCTGGTTGGACATCAATTTTATGGGGGAAAATTATGATTTTTTTTAAAGATACTGATAGATTGCGGCAGAGCGACCCCTTATCCCCAAACCTTTTCATTCACTCTAAGTATGTCCTCAGTTGGAACCTATATATGGGCACCAACCATAGTGTGGACACTGTATATCATAGAATAAGGAGAGATCCCCATGATTCTCAGTTAATTTTTGCAAATGACATGTTCATATTCTAAAATACTAGTCGGCGGTCCTTATGTGACCTCAATAAGGTTAAGCAGGAGTACAACTTCTAGGGTGGGAAGGTCGTCAATAAGGCCAAAAGAAACTTCTTCATAAACAATGGCTACCCCACATCTCGGATCAATGTTATTCATAAAATCTAGGATATGAATAAAGGGTTCCTCTATATAGAGTACCTTGCTGCTCCAATCTCCCCATGAAGACTCTACTTATGTGACTTGGACGCCATTTTCAATAGTATTACTGATCAGATACTCAATTGGAATAACTTCTACCTCTAATTTGGGGGCCTAATAATGCTAGTTAATAGCGTGCTTCTTTCCACCCCATCCACTCTCTCTCTCTTCTATTAATGTCTCAAAGAGCATCATTAATATTATTGATAAGATCCTTAATAGATTTATATGGGATCCATGTTTGGTGGGTAGGTGTCACTGGATATAATATTCAAAATAATAAAATACTAAATATAAACTAATATTAGAAAGAAATTTTTAAATTAAAAAATAATGTTATGTATAATATACTATATATAATGAAAAAGACTGTTCTTATTCATGATTATTTATAAAAAAGTAAAAATTATATTTGGATGAATTTGGATTTCAATTTTTCACAACAAATAATTATCTAGAAATTATAAGAATCTTATTTAGGGATGATTATCAAGATTTAGATTTCATTTAGTGTGAACAGGTCCCCAATATATATCAATTGTTTCTAACAGTTAATTATAGTTTATAATTTCATGGATAATATTTTATTAATGATCACTATTTTTTGAGAGTTTTTATATATTCCTTCAATAAAATGGAAAATGGAATTAATAGTTATGGATGATAAAATCCATGTAATGAATCTAGTACATTATAAACACTTAAAAATATTAATAATGTATAAAAATCATTATACAAAAAATATTGATAAATTTAATAATAATGAAATATTTTTTTCCTTATCATACTTCAAAATAAAAAACTAATACTATGAATCTATCCATTGAAACTAATTTCCATCTCTGAAAAGATATTTTTTCCCAGTTAGTTACATGGATGAGAAGAATAAATAGATAGAAATACATTAGAATTAATTCAATAAAAATAAATATATTTATGAATTATGTCAATGATCGAATCAGAGAGATAACATAAAATCATCAAATTATTTGATTATTAAAAATATATAATAACAAAATATAATTAAATTGATTTTCCTATGATAAAAGTAATATAAATAGATCTTAATTTCCAATGAAATATATTCAAAATATTGATTTAAATTATAGTGACTCAAGGAGTCCTGTTGAATATTTTTCTCTTGAAAATATATAATAATGTTATGATAATAATTTGGTTTATTGATATATTTCCTCAGATGATTTATATAATTAATGATTCTTCATTGCAAGGATTATTTAATCAATTTATACATAGTAATATTATTCTAATAATTCATTTATTGTTAAATAAGATGATTCTAGATCAATAAATGAAAAAAAATCATATGAGTATTAATTTAAAGTGAGATACAAAAAATAGTAAAGAGAAAAAATCCAATTAACATAGATGTTACTAAAAAAATATTAATATTACTAATTTAAAATATTATTTTAATTCCAAATAATTCCTTATTTCAATACCAAATGAAAATAAAAATGATATTTTTATATTTTAAAATGAAATAAACATATTATATAAATTTCTATACATTTTTTTCTAGAAGAAATAATTTATAGAATGTCTAAAATGCATGAAAAGTATAAAATGTATAATCCCAAATAAGACAATACTTGACTATGAATTTATATTTAAATTTAAATTATTAATTTCTATATTGTTAAGAATTTAATAAAATATGTCTAGTGATAAGTGGTGATAATGTTAAATGATCCTCATGAAAGGTGAAAAAATTTAAAATAAAAATGGATTATATTTCAAATTAAATTGATGACTTTTTTCTAAGTGGTTTATATAGATGTAGGTTCCTATATTACGGATTTATAAAATTTATAGACCAAAAAAATGTGGGTAAAATTATTAAATTTACCTATTGTATTGGTATATTTTATGGTAATAGCTATGATAATATTTATTATACAAAAAGTTTATATTCCCCTAGATAACATATATCATGTAAAAATCATTAAATATACAAAAAATATCATGATTGACATATATAGTTTGGTTAAAATATAAAAGGATAGACTATACATTTATTTGATGTATGTGTCAATGGTGTGATCAAAATTTCTAATGCTCTTTATTTCTTTCATATTAATATAATTATAAATAATAGTAAAATTTGATTTGGTATCATCTTTTTAACCATTTGTTTTGAAAAAATAACCATTGCATTTTTGGGTGGAATAATGTACTATTTATTGATCCTCAATACATTTGTTATAGAATAGTATTATTTGAATTATAATTCTAAATAATTGATCGGAAATGTGAAATTGAGTACAAAATTTGGATATTTTTAAAAATATTATGACCCTATTATTTTTTAATACTAATAAAATATTTGAAGAATATATTTATGAAGGATCTTTTGGAACATATGGTTAATTCTTATAATGATCTCGAACATTTAAATTATTAGATAAAAAATAGATAGAATTAATGTTATTAATAATGTATTCATATCAAAAACTATCAATTAGAGAATTTAAATTATTCGAAAATCAACATAAACAAAGCTTATATAAGTAAAACACAATGTGTATGTATTCATTATTTACTATAACATATATAAATGATTATTATTTATCTCGAATAAATGGTAATCAAATAATGTTTTTTAATGTTTTTTACCATTCATCAAAATTTAAAAAAACATCATATAATAATAGAGGATAAATTTTGAATCACATTTTTGAATCATTTTAGAGTGATTATGGTATTACAATAACATTCCATCCCCAAGAACATCATATTTAGATATAATTGTTGAATTAAATATGAAACTCATTGTGATATTGTTCCGTACATGTTATGTTAATATCTATTTTCGAATTATTTTTAGGATGAAGTTATTAACTATGTATAGTAGAATATAAAATGTTTTTTAATCATAAATTTTTAACGAAAACCTCCCATCCTTAGTGGTATTTGAGGAAAATAAGTTGGTTTCGTCAATTATTTCAAATGAAATTTCAAAATTTTAAAAATATAACAAAGCCTAACTGAATTTAATACCAAATCAAATAAATTATTTTTTTCTTATTGACTCCACCAAATGTAATTCTAATTTGATGTTTAAAAACTAATAACATACTATTCAGGAAACAGTAAAAGTGATGATTATTGAAATGATTATATTTTGAAATCCCTTTTCTCAATGTATAAATTTTATAATTGATTCAGATTATGTTTTTAATATACTATATTTTAGATGATTTTGTTTAATAAAAAACATTATCCATTTTTAAAAAAGATGTAATCATTTTGAAATGTGGTAAACTATTTTATGTTGATAAACCTATTTATTTTCACAAAAATTAGAATACATTAATTCATAATATTAATTACTTTTTTTGTAATGTAAATCATCATATTCCAAATAAATTTCATTATTTAATAAATTTGAATATATACCATTTCTATATTAATTATAAACTAAAATAATAGATGATAGTATTTTTTATAATGTCTATAAAAAATCCCAATTTTTTCAAATTGAATAACTTTTTGTCATTATTAAAATTCCATGAGTAGCCTCCATTTAATGGAACTTATGGGTCTCCAAAAATTAATGTGATGTAAGTTAAATAAATTTTTTGAGTAATTATAGTATTATTTCAAAAGTATATAGTCCATAATATGGAATGGACAATGAAGAATGTATTTCTATGTTATATTTATATGATTTCACCAAAATTATAGTTCCCCTTATTATGAAATCATTCACAATATCTTTTTTTAAGAGAATATTTATATTGAACAACCTCCTTATATTGAAAAGATTTAATTTATCAAACATGTCATTAATCATAATATGAAACATTATGAATTGAAATATTCTCAATGAGTTTGGAATGTTCATTTATACAGATTAGTTATTCCTAGAAGCAATAAAAATTTAACAATACATCAAAATCATAACTCCAGTAATGGATTTAAGATCAATATTTCATAAAAATATATGTTGAGTGAAATATTTTATGATTTATGTTAAAATTAATTGTATTTTTTATCAACACTTGAAATGAATATTTTTGATGAACCTGATGGGTCGACATAAATTCATTAATTAATTCAAAATGTCAATGTAATTTTTATGGATAATTTTGTCCCATCATGAGGGTATTATTGATTTATGTAAAATATATGGTATTGATATAACTACTTGTATTAGTACTTATTTTTTACACTTATTATAAACATTATTTAGATGAATATGAAAAAAATTGTTGGTTAGACATATTATAGAGGAATGATTAAAATATTACAATACATAAAAAATTATACAGTTAGAAATATGTTTTAAGAATTTATTTGGGTATTATTTGATGTCGATTTGATAGAGTCCTATATGAATGATATAAAATTGATCATTAATTGTCTCAATATAACATCTTAACATAATTATATTATTATTTTGGGTCTTTTTAGTTTTTATGTGTTAATATTACACATAATTTGATGGCTATGGAATCATTAAAGAATACATCTAGAACATGCAAATTCCTATATAAATCATTATTTTCCTTGTTGATCATCAAATAAAATTCCATAGAACATTTCACCAATAAAGTAGAATATGGTTTGGCTATATGTAATTATCAAAAACTGTTATGTATAAAAAACACAGCATAAATTTTAGAATGTGTTTAAGTCAAACACATATTATGTGTGGAAAAACTATTATAATTATTCTATCTAATAAATTTTCATATTCCTTATGAGATAAAAAAGATATATAATATACCATATTTTTGATAGAATATATAAAAAGAATATATATCATAGAAATTTAATAAAACTAATATTTATTTCACTAATATTTTATCATAAAATATATATTTAATCATTTTTAAAAATTTTAAAAAGAATATAGGTCTAATCATTTGTAGGTAACTAAACACAATTTTATATTTTTATACCTTATCAATTGATGAACACATAAAAAGGTAGATGATATTATCATAAAATAATATTATGGGATATGTTGTATCAATATTTGATAATAAGAAAGGGTTTTTATGGAATTACCACTTCAATCATATAATTCATAATTAATATTTTGTATAGATGATATTAATATTGAATAAGTATTTATAAATTTTAAGAATACAACATATGAAAGGGTTTCATATAAAAACAATTCACATCCATATAAATATCATAAGGACCTCTTTAACTAAATGTATAGTTACTATAATTTAATATTTTAAAACATTTCAGTAAAAATGTGTTACACTATTTAGTTTTACATTAAATTTCTAACAAAAGGGGTAACTAAAATTCATTAAATTTCATTATTTATGTTCGTAAATCATAGATCCATCTATATGAGTTGAAATTAAAATTCCACAACAATTATATAATATATTAATGGTATAAATTCATTTTGATTCCTTATATAATGGATAAAGATTCCATGATATTCACCACAATTTTTTTATTAATGCATAGCAAAAAACACTTACACTATATTTATCAAATTTTTTGAATGAAAAAATATTATAATTTCATATGATTTATGTTAACAAAAAAATATTATCATATTATACTATATTAGAAACTCTAAATAGGTATTTATAGTATGATAGAATCACGTAAACATAACTATTAATGGGTTATAGACAAGTACTAGTACATCAAAAAATGAAACCATGTTGTAACATAACAGTATCCTTTCTGAATATAAATATATTAATATTCCATGTTTGAATCTATATTAATTTATAATATTCTAGTAAAATATTTTTTCAATACATTAGCATGTGAAACCGTTATTTTTTAGAACAAGGACTAGAATTTAATATAAGATCATGATCTAATTATGAATGTTAATTTTTTTAGAACATTTAGTTCAGCCATTAATAGATGTCACACTAACTGTCTTTGAAATAATTTTATAGAAATAGGTGACATATATTGTAAAATAAGTTGTGTTAATTATTTTCTATCGATGCATAAAATCCTAGATATTGAAAATTTAGAGTATAAAAAATTATTATTTTCCAACAGATTCAATATTTTATTAATTCTTTAAATAACGATAAGGATATGTTCAAAGAATATAAATTTTTGTATATTTAAAAAGAATATAGAGTCTTAACAACATATGGATATTGTGTGACATAATTGCTACTATATAACCCATTTTCATAAAGGATAATATTATTTTGTGTTATCATATGTATAATAGAGTTATGATTAAAATGTTGAAGGAATAAAGTGATGTTTTCAGGGGAAACCCATCATTACACAATGATAATCCATAAAATATAGAAATTATCACAAAGTTGAATTTTGATTATGATGTTAATAATTAATAATTTATATATCATTCATATGGAGATTAGGAATATCCCGTAAATATATGAAATTTAAAACTATATACTTGTTATATCATTAAGGATCTAAAAAAGTTAATGTTATTTTTTTAGATAGCAACGAAATACAGTAAGCTCAATTAATAGGAAGTAAAAAAAAATTGAATCAGGAGGATAAATAATATAATCATTTTTGGAACAAATTATATTGTTTGGATGAATGAATACACATAATGCATTTTAAAAAAGAAAAAAAATAAATAGATGAATATGATATTAAGAAAGGAAATTCAAATGATTTATTTCTTAATATGAAAAACAAAGGTGAATTAGTTACATTTAATGATGAACTGTAAATGATAAATATAAATATGTGGAATCCATTGATAATAACTTGAATATGTATGACTTTATAGTTCACCAAAATAGTATACAAATCAATAAATTTGTAAATATGAGATAGGGAAGAAAAAATAAGGGTATGAAAAGATTAATGAAAATAAATAAAGGAAACATAATTATATTAAAAATAAAATGATGGAATAAGTAATGAAATAATATATAAAGACTATTTTTTTGATATTATTTCAATAGAAATATTTTGGGAGATAATATTTAAGAATCTCCTTGTTCACTATCTCGTATTCTATTTGAAAATTGAATGACAAAAAATTCATCACTGATACCATAAAAAATACTAAAACCATTTAATGTTTATGAAATCATTATTCCATAATCATTTATAAATTCATCCCATACTTCATTACTATCTCATAGTCAATTTCAAAATAATATTACTTTGATTACAGTCATGCACATTAAACTAATGTATCTTTGGTCAATTAAAAGACACCAAAAACGAATGATAACAATTAAACTTAAAATACTTTTCATGTACAATTGAATATTAAAATTGGATAGGATTATGTATTGAAATAAATTAAACAAAAAATTCATGCATTAAAGGTTATTGTATTAGTAAAGGTGGTAAAGTGTATTCAAGATAATAAACAATATAATATTCTAGATGAATCAGTACATGATAAAAATATATTGAATAATAAATAAAAGACTTATAAGGATGAATTATAATTAATATATGGACTCAACAATTACAATTGATGAATTAGATTGGGCTTATTTATTTTTAAAATATAATAAATGATGAAGGAATTATATACATAGAAGAATAATATCAATCAGATGACTAAAACTATATTAATAATTTTTGAGATAGAAATTGATATTATCTTGATTTGGAGGAATACTAATATTCATCATGAGTTCATATATTATATCATATTATGTTATATCTATGAATAACACAATATGAGGAAATAATATTTTTTCAATTATCAAATAATATTTTTAAGAGGATAACAATTTAATGATGTAGTTCGAAAATGACATTAAAATTTTGAGAGATAGATATATGATAAGGGAAAACCAATTCCCAAATTGAGATAATTGAGAATATAAATTGGAAAATATCTATACAAATCAATAGTGAATAATTATTAAATATTAATAGATGAATGATTATCAAGAAAGCAAGAATAATTGGAATCTCAAAAGGGCCATGTATTTTAGTAAGAAACATTAGTCATTAATTTAATTGTAATTCTATTCCATTTTATTTTTTAAATGAAAAAACATATTTATAATTTTAAATATTATTTTTCATATAAATTTTTACCTACAATGATTTTATTTTGTTTAGAAAATAAATATTTTGGAGAATTTATATTATGTTATATTCATTATTTGATCACGAGGTTGAATTGGAAACAGTTTGATAAATGTTTCATTAATTATTCATCCTATGGTAGATCATTTCAAGGTAAATAATGTTTTCTTTATATTTTCAATTGATTATATCACATAAAAACATATTCATACCGTTAACTATGATTATCAAAAATAATTTGATTGTTTTTTATATAATAAATTAATGCTTTAAATATCCTAATTTTGATAAATCATAAAAAACTATTTATATCAGTAATTTTTATATAATTTATATTTGAAATTATAGTTAATATGAATTCATTCTTCTATGTTATTCACTCATTCAAAAACAAACCATAGAAACTATGGTTCTAAAACATCACTATTCTTCATCAGAATCTACAAAAAATTAATGAAAATTACTAATGTTTAGTAGAATATGTCTCCCTGATAGATGGGATGACCTATATTGATGTGATTTTTTGTTGCAAAATTCTAAAATGCATAATAATATTCATGAATAAAATAATGATGATTGATATGTGATATGCTGATCATGATCTATATTTTTGAGGGTTAGTAATTTTCTTTCTCTTATTATTATATTATATTAGTAATTCATCAGTTTTTATGAGAGGATTATAAAATAATATTAATGAGTCTATAGAAATTTATATCTTATAATCTATAATAACTACTGATGTCATGCAATATTGGATTTTTTCTCCCATTTAGATATCAATTATTCTCTAGGTATATGTTATTTAATTTTTAGCCTTTTAGATTTTGATGTTTCACCTTAAAACCATTATAATCTGTATTAGTGTTTTATCATCCAATAATTATTGATTAAAATAAATTTTTTTGGTATATAAAAATATACTTCAATTACATGGTAATGATTTTATATTTCCAAAAAATTCTTTAGAATAATCATTTTATTTTTCTACATTAAAGATGTTCATTCTTTGTAAATCTATCATTGTTAAATTATTATAAAATATAATTTCGAATGTTTTCAATCTTCAAAAAAATTTCATTATTTATTTTATAAATATATATTAATTCTCTCATAAAATATAGAGAATTATTAAATTTTAGTTCTTTAAATCTTATTTTTAGTTATAAATTATGATTTTTATATAAATATAAAATTAACAATTTTTAAGTATTTAATTTTACAATGGAATTATTTTTTATTGATTTTTCATTGTATAGTTAACCACCCTCATATATAAACATTTCTAGGAGATTTGTGAGAATGTTACATCAAATAGTTTAGTATAGATTTAACATTGATAATTTTCATGCATTTAATATCATTATCCACACATAGAATAATATAAAAATTATATATCCATAATTTAAAAAACAATTCATATTATAATATGAAATTAAATGAGCTTTAATATTATAATAAAATTAAATGTAGTATAATTAGTATAGAAGACGGGTAAAACCCCTTTATGAAGAAATGTGACCGCATTTTTCTAGGATGAGAAGGAAACCTAATAAGAATTTGATTCTAAGTGGTACAAATAACGAAAATATATTTCTTTTTATATACTGGAATGACTTTTCAACATGTTACATCTACCATTTCCTATTTCATAGAATAATGGAATATATTCCTCCAACATTGTGGCCTAATATCTAATGTTGTACAGCCAACATAACACAACATTATTTCATTAAATGATATCTTATGTCTTACCACATAGAAACTGAACTCCCTAATATACAGTTTTTCCCTAAATCATAGTAGTTTCACTTTCATTGTGGTGTGTTCCTAATGTACCCAAAAAATATAAACTTTATGGGTTTGAAATTTTGTTTTTATGAGATTATGGGGAGGCCTCTACCACATTGAATATACCGCAACTACCTGTGTATTGTAATTATGAAAACTAAATGTGTCATATGACTATAAAAAAATATTTCAAGACTAAATAATACATTTTCAAGATCTCCTATTAGAAAAATAATGTCATGTACTACAATAAAAATTAATATAAATCCAAAATAGGGTGTAACATTTTAATTTTTTTGCAGAAATATTTTCTGGAATTATGTAAGGAATCATATTGGAGTGGAAATGTTAAAATTACCCTTCAATATATTTATATTTATATATATACATGAAGTATTCCAATATCCAATTGATATATTAATTTTTTTTATAATTACCATATTACCCTTATTTAGCATATAATAATATAGTAAAAACAATATATTTTTCATGAAACAATATATTTTTATCATTAATGAAATTATCTTTGAATAATAATAAATAAAAATATAATAATTTTTCAAAAAGTTTATTTTTATTATATAATATATTTTTTAATTTAAATGTATAATTTCTCATAGAAAGAGTTTTAATTTGATAAAATTGATTTAAAATATTCAATATTGATGATCAACTTTGGAATCTGGTTATAAATTTTTAGTTTTTTAAAAACATAAAACCTGTGTTAAAAAACTATATATGATAAAATAAGGTATTAAATAAAAAATATGGCATGTGTTATATTTTAATTTAATTTAATATTTTCTTAATCAAAAATTCCTTTCATATGTGTGTATGTATATTTTAATTTTTATATAATCATCCCCTCACCATGCCTTTATAACTCCCATATAATTCCATGATTTACATGCACATTTATTTTGTCTCCATAGAAATGTATGTTGTTTTTTCTAAATTAGTTACCTTCCTCAACGCCATTTAATCCATGTGATCTTCCAACCTTATATAACCCAAATTAATTCTATTATAATCCTTTACAATTTTTTTGTGTCCCTAGTCACAAAAATAAATCAATGGGAAACAAAACATATTAAGTCGTTTAATAATGAATGGATATCATTAATGTATTTAACAACATTAACACTTCCTATTTTATATAAATATCATATATCTTTTCACATTTATGATTTATAACCACAATATAATTGAATATAAATAACCAATAATTTATATTTACATTAAATATGGAAATATTAATGATTTAATAATCATTTATTCTTTTTTGAAATATCATGTTTTTATTGTTGAAACCACCTACCTTAATGATTGTAATGTAAATTGTTAAATATAATTTTTATAGTAATAAAAAACATTGCAAAAAAATTATGTGATCATTATTTTGAATTTCTTTCATTAATATATGTTTAGAATGAGATGTATCAAAAGAATATTCCTTGTTAATTGAATAAAAATTTTTGGTAAAAATATATGAATTTAGTGAGTCATAGGTTTCTCCCCACATTTTATACCCATATATTCTCTATAAATAACATTTCTGTTTAGAAATTATTTTGAAATTATGGTGTTATTATCTTGAATAATAATTAGATGATGAACTCACAAACAATGGTCATTAATTAAGATTGTTAAATAAATGAATTCAATAAAATATAAGATCTAATAAATCATGTTGATCATTAAATTACATAAGTAGATAATATGTATCTAATGAATTAATAAATTTTTGTTAGTAAACATTATTGATACCCAAAATGTTTTTTTAAATATTTTCATTATATGTAAGTATATTATATAGGGGATCAAACTAAATTAATGAAATTTATGAAAAGAATTAATGGGTTTCTTAATTTAATCTGAACACATTAATCTATATTAATTATTGGTAATATATATTATTATATTTTCATGTCCTAAATTGGGGTTTTATTAAATGATTATTAAATGAATTATTTGTTCTATAGTTGTGGTTTATATTAAATTTAGACATGAAGATGATGTAAATGTAACACTAATGGTTATTTTTATTCTGGTGTACATTTTTAACCTCAAGGATAGCCATCATTGAATTTCAAGTGAAAAAAATCTTCAATAAATATAAAATTTCTATAAAAAATATAATTTTTAATTTTCAATGATATATTTGGGAGGATATTAACATATTTCTCTAATGAAGAATGTGATGGGATAACTAATTCATTTGTTTGTTCTGAAACATGTGTTTTACCCTAGGTGTTGTATATAGTGTCATAAAATTAGAGTTCTTACGTTTTGGTAATCACAAATTGATGATTTATAGTTTTATAAAAAAAATTATAAAAATATTCAATTATGCATTTAATGTGGACAAATTTTCCACACATACACTTAGAGAATTTATTATCATATTTGTTTGAATTCTAAGTGTCATTTTCATGACCCACAAATTCTCATTGGATTAATAGTACAACGATTCATTAGTGGGCCTTAAGCGACATCCACAAGACGCCTATGGTTGGAAATAAATTTCGAAGGGTTCCAAATACAAGTGGGAGGGTATATAACCTTTAATAAATAAAAAATAAATGAACAACCCATAACAAAACCATTCACTAAATGATGCATGAATAAAAGAAAGACAACTAAATAACATCATGTATCTCGAATCCTCATTAAAGTGTTCCATAACGGAAGACCAAACTAGTAACAAAGTGGACAATGGATAAACAACAAAAGACTCTCAATATACCACAATACTCTATGATTCACAACTTCCAATCTCCACAATCACCGATTATCCCATGTATCACGAAGTGGTGGTAATAACGTGGGAAATGTTACCTTTTCCCCAATCTCGGATGATAATATCTGTAGGAGCACCAAAGTTAAAAAGAAGGGGTGAGTAAAAAACTCAATAGGTTTTATCCAATGACCTCCCTACTCATGACACTCGGATTGAAAATTTATCCATATTTATATAAAGCAGTTTAAATAAAAAAATTACCAACATAATTTTTACCCATATATAAAGAAGTTCAATGAAAGACCATTTACAACCAAGTGAAAAAAACTAAATGAAACAAATTTATAATAGGTTATCTTTCAAAAAAATAATTCATCAAAGCTAAAAACCCATTTATTATCATCATTTAGAAGACCCATTCCATAGTTCACAACACAACCACACATGCATGCTTCGTTTGAAAGTTTCATACTAATGAGCAGCCTCTCATCCAAATACCATGTGTCCCAATGACACATTCTCCCAATAGAGGGTCACTTCCCTTGTACCCCAATAGTACACATCCATTCTTAAGGGCTCGTAAAGCATAAATTTACACTTACTCCATTAATGAAAAATATTTCCATTAACAAAATAAACTGCTTTGATAAACTGAATGTTTATTGAAAAACAAGGCACAACCCATTTCATAGAAAAATTTCATTTCAATAAAAACATAAATTTTTATTGAAAGCATCTTATCCAATTCATGTGACAAAACCCCATAAAATTCTATTTTTTAAAACCCAGCTTTTAATTTCATGAACCAATGCACGCAATTTAAATCCCCAATTTTCCATATTTCACAAGAATCACTCAAGAAGGTTTCCAACTGGTGTTCAAAAACAAAAAAAAATATATTTAAAACTAAAAATTAAATATGAAATCATTAAAATTATTTATACTAACTAGGGTCGAGAATGAATCCTCCTACGTCGATGGTTTGTATAAAACTAGACAACGATTGATGAACACACAAGAAAGGCAGGTCGATCCTCTAATAACCAGCCTTGGATCTCTTCTCCTACCAAGAAAAAATAAAAAAAACTTCATATTTGGAATCCTCCTACCTATATCTACCCATAACATGTTTAGATCTGAGAATCCAAGAGAAGAGGAAAATTATATCTTAGTAGATCTAATAATGTGATCAAGAACAATGAAACATGATTACATACCTCAAGAATCTGACTTTGATTCACCCAGGGAAGCCTTCAGATCTCCTTTGGACTAATGGTAGAACCATATTTGGCCTTAGGGGAATACAAATATAGATTTAGGTATAATTTGGGGAAAATTATTGAGTTATGGAAAAAACAAGTGAGGGCATATTTTTAAGGATCTCACATTGACTATGTGCACGGTTTGGCCACACGGTTAGGAAAACTATGCACTAACTATGCAGTAGCCACTTCCTTCATGTCATACACGTTCATGGTCTCCCAAACTATGCTCTAACCATGTTGTAGCTATTTCCACAAAAGTAATATCATGCATGGTTTGGCCGCATGGTTAGAAAACCTTATGTCTCCCATGCGACCTTCACATAGCTTAAAAAACTCTTCCAATGTTCTCCCAAATATTCTTTCCATCACCATTAAACATTATAACCATTAAAATAATCACGTAAGGGATACATACCAAAACAATGGGGTACAAAATTATTCCCACCATTGGTCTTTCCATCCTCATAAAGTAGAAAACCCTCACTGATCTGAAATAGTTTCAGCCATTGCTCTATCATATCCTTCTCTCATTCCCATGTCTCTTCCTAAATCTGACCATGCTTCCATAAAACCTCCACTAAAATGATGATACTTCCACACAATACTTTCTCTTTCATATCCACAATCAATACCAGGATATATATCAATGAAGCACCTGGCTCTAAGTCAACGTGATCCCTTCTGATCCCATGTTTATGAGAAAGCTGATACTTTTTCAATTGAGATACATGGAACACATTATGCACAAAACTGAACCATGGTGGAAATGAAAAATGATTTTCCACCTCTCTGACACAATAAAATATCTCTAAAGAGCCAATGTATCTATGAGAGAACTTGACCAGCTTCTTGAAATGATGATTTCCAAGTCTTATTGAGATCCTCAAGAACATGTGATCACTCACATCAAATGACAACGACCTTTGACGGTCATCTGTATATGATTTATGACGACCCTGAGCCATATCCATAGTTTTTATATTCAACTTTATATTCTCCATCATATCTTGGACAAGGATCAGACCAACAAGTGTTGTTTCACTTATTTCCGCCCAGTATAGTGGAGAGAGACAAGGATGCACATATAATGCTTCAATGGGATCCATATGTATCGAGGTTCGATAGTGGTTATTATATGAGAACTCTACTAAGGGTATATTTTATTTGTATGCTCCACCATTATCCACTACAAATTCCCACAACATGTCTTCCAACATCTATGTCATCCTCTCAGACTGTCCTTCTGTCTAGGGATGATACACTATGCTCATAGTCAACTGAGTCCCAAGAGATTTCTGTATGGATTTCCCAAAATGAGATGTGAACCATGGATCTATATTTGAGAGAATTGAAAGTGGTATTCCATGTCTCTTTACCACTTATTTGTTATATATTTTTGACATATCATCAACTATATGAGTTTCAATAATGGGGATGAATTTGGGCTGACATGGTAAGATGATCGACTATCACCCATATGTCATTGTGTTTCCGAACCATTCTTTGTAGACCTATTAAAAATTTCATAGCCATTTGATCCCATTTCCACACTGGGATTGGTATGTACTGCAATATACTAGTAGTTCACTAATGCTCTACTTTAACCAGATGAGAAGTTAAGCCTCTTGAGGCTAACTCTGCCACATTATTTTTCATCCCACTCCACTAAAACTATGCCTTCAATGCCTTATACATATTTTGTGTACCTGGATGTACAACCCATCGCAAATTTAAGGTAAGAATGAAGGTGTTGTTCTTAATAGGCCATATTTACAACCATTTTATCTCAACAACACAAAATTGAACCCCCATCAAGTTTCTAGCCCTCAATGGACTCTACACCATTGAGTTTTAAAATCATAACTAGCCATTATGCATTATATTTTTGTTCCTCTTTGACTATATTTACCAAATGAGGAACACGAAAAAATGTAAATAGAACCACAAAATCTTTTTTTTCTTCGCATTCCACATGCATGTCGACTAGGATGAACATCAACTGCCATTCATAAGAATCTTCTTAGGCCAACTGAGCATATAACATTTTCCTCAATGAATCAGCCACAGATTTCCCCATTCTTGGTTTATACATCAAGTCAAATTCAGTCATATGGAGATACTCCATCTCTCTACTTTTCCTCAAATTCAAATTATGCTATGAAATAATGTGATTCAAACTTTTCTGGTCTGTGAACACACTAAATTTTTCACAAAAGTGATAATGTCTCCATGTTTTTATAGAATGGACGACTACAGCTATCTCCAAATAGTGTGTTGGGTAATTATTCCAATGCATCCTTAACTACCTTGAACTATAAGCTACCTGATGGTCTCCTTGCATGAAAACACAACCCAACATTGATCTTGAAGTATCATATTACATGACAAACCCCTATCCATATTTTGGAAAAATCAAGATATGTGTTGATGTAAGATGAAAATTTAGTTCCTCTAATGTCTTATGCTATTCTTATGTCAATTTGAATATAGAATTATTATTTTAAAAAGCTATCATTTGAAAAGTTGATCATGAGAAATCATTCCCAAAGCCTTAGTAGAAACCAGCTAGACCCAAAAAACATTATATAGAAGAGACCTCTTTAAGTGGTTGCCATAAGATTACCACATCTATCATTTCAAGATCAACATAAACACCTTTCTATAAAATGAAATCTCCATGATAATGTACTTCTCGTATTCAAAAATCTCACATTGATAATTTAGAACACAAACAATGATCAATCGAGATTTGTAACACTATTTCCAGGTGTTCCTCATAGTCATCACTTTTCATTGAATACAACATGATGTTATCCACAAACACCACAACAAATGTTAACAAATATTGATGAAATATATTATTTATCAGTGCCACGAAGACCGCCGGTGTATTCATCAGACCGAAAGGCATGACTACATATTCATAGTGGCCATATTTTCTTTTGAAAGTGCTCTTTTTAATGACTTCCTTTCGAACTCAAAATTGGTGATTTCCTGATCACACGTCAATCATGGAGAACCACTAATCTCACCTTTATTGATCTAACAAACCATCAATTCATGGAATTGGACATCAGATATTTATCATAACTTTGTTGAGCTTAAAATAATATACAAATATATGAATAGTTCTATCTACCCTTTTCACAAGAAAAACATGTGCTATCCAGGAGGTATACTTGGAAGAATGAAACCCTTGATTTCTAGTTCCACCAACTTCACATTCAATTACTATAACTTGGTTGGTTGTATCGTTTAATAAGGAAGGGATATAGGACTTGTCCTCAGAAGGAATAGAATTGTAAATTCCACTTCTCTTATAGGTGGTAACCCTGACAAGTTCTCTATAAATACATATAGAAATTGATCCAAAACTACTAGAAAATTATTTTCCACAATATCTTCCATTGAAGCTGAAGTCAAAGCCACCAACTGTTAAGAGATATTTCCCACTATTGGGGCCAACACGCTCTTTTCACCTTTCTTTTCCATCCTCTCCCATCTCAAGAGATGTTTGATGATGTTTTCAGTCATGAAACAAACTATTCTTCTATATCAATCGATGTATTACTTGCACATTGTCAACCAATACATACCCATGATTATATCATAAACATACATTTCCTACATTGAGAAGTCCCATTTTGGCTCAAATCCATCAATAGTTATAGCACATGATCTACACACAAAGGCATTAAATTCTCTTTCCCCAAGAGGAGTTTGATGTTTTAAAACAGAAGGCGTCATTTCAAAATTTAATCACAATAAATAAATAGTGTTAGAAGAAATGAATGTATGTGACGCCCAAGTATCAAAGTTCACTTGCACAATGATAGAATTCAAAAGAATTTTACCCCTCACCGTATATGGTCTAGCATGATCATCGACAATAATCTATTCACCACTATACAATTTCTTCATCACTGCACTATTCTTCTTGATTCCATGATTAAATTACCCTAGTTGAGGAGTCCTAGTATTCCTATAATCCCCATGTGTAGCTCTAATCTATTTTTGAGAATGATTCTCCTATCCTCGCCGTATTGAAGCATACAATGCTTACAATGCCTAAGAAGGGTCTCAAAGACATGACCATGGAGAATTGGGATAATAACACTAAAGATGTGCCTTTTTGTTGAAATTATGGAATATTCTATGTAATTCCATACACTCATTCTTTTTGTGGTTGAGGGAACCAAATTGAAAACAAACTTTTTGCTCTTTGTTCAAGAAGAAAGGTTTACGGATCCAGGCATTTGATTATGATTTCCACTTCTACCTTGTAAATAGGTGGCCCTCTTCTCCTTACATCCAGTATTTGATATCCCACAAATCCATATAGGTATCATCATGCCCCCTACCATCAATTTTGAGATATAAGATTCATCCAAAGTCAATGTGTTCACCATCTCGGTATAATCTGTAATACAGAGCACTGTAATCCTTGATCAAATCTCTTATTGTAGCCCCAATTCAATGATGGGTGCCTTCAAGGACCCACTTGCTGCCACTTCTGGTGAAAATCACACTAATTTCTTGAATTTATCTGCATACTCTGTGATAGAGAGAATATATGATTTTATTCGGAACAAGTCCAACATTTTATGAATCATGAATCTATGAGGATAGAATTTCTTGTTTAAAAATTCCTCAAAATCCTCCCATGTAAGTCTTTCATAGAATTTATCCTACACCTATAAATCCCACCACTCAAATTCAAGATCCTTAAGTATATACGTCGTCGGATGGACGATTAGCTCCACTGGTGTGCTGATGAAATCGAAGATACGATTCATCCTACTAAGCCACGCCTCCTCCTTCTTAGGTTCAACATCACCCCATATGTCAGGTAGACTCTGCTGCATGAATTGAATTGTATAATCCACATGCCTTGGCCCATTCCTATAATTCACCATATAAAAAGAGTGGAAAAATTTCAGAACTATCTCTTGGATCACCAGTGTTTCAGGTGAAACAACATTTTCCATAGCTTTTTAAGTTTGGTTTCGATGAAGTGTATTGGGTTCCATTTTCTAAACTAACAAAAAACTCTCTCAATCTCACTCTCTAGCAACTGATGGCTTATAGTTTAAAATTATATCACATCAACTAGCACTTAAATTTATTCTAAAACAATATTCTTCCATGATAAATATTTTTTAAAACATTCTACAAGTTTTTTAAAAATTAAATCATTTGGAAAATAACATAATCATTCCCTATAAAAAAATAATTCATTTTAAAAACCCTTTCATAATTTTTCGAAAATCAACACTTTTTCACAACCTGAATCATTCCTTGAAAAGATATATTCACTCCTAGTGGGAATTCATTTCTATATATTTCATGTTATTCTCATCTCATTGGCTAAACCCATGACATTGAGATTTCCTCCATTCTTGAAGTGTCTCCAATACACTTATATTCCAAAATCAATGGTACCTTTATGTTCAACATAAAAGGGTTAGCTATGCCTTTTAATGCTATAAATTTCAAGTTCTGACAATCCTACTTCTATCTTTGATTACATCCCAAAGAATAGAAAAGAAGGTATTTCAACTCCCAGACTAAGAACACCGATGACCACTTATTAGTAAAGGACTGATCATGATTAGAACATTTTTACCTCAAAGGAATGACTAGACCGATACCACAGTAATGACCCACAAATTCTGTATATCTTGAGAGCGAAACTAGTCATTGTTGGGCTTTATGATAAATCCCCAAGATGCCAAATGAGGGAAATAAATGTTGAAGGGTTCCATATACAAGTGGGGGGGAGCAATTTACCTTTTGAGAAATAAACCAATAAACCAACTACCCATAACCAAACCATTCACTAAATGATTCATGAACTAAATAAATGCAACTAAACAACTTCATGTATCTCAAAACTCATCAATGTGTTGGAAAATGGAAGACCAACCCAGTATCGAAGTACACAGAAAATAAAAAACTAATGAATCTCAGGAGACCACTAGAGTTTATTCTCAATATTCTCTAATCTAGAAAATCACCGATCAGCCCAAGTATCACGGGGTGGGGCTAAAAATGTTCGAAACCTTACGTATTCCACTATCCCAGATGATAACATCTAAAAAACACCAATGTTAAAAATAAGGGGTGAGTATAAAACATAGTATATTTTCCCCAATGGCTTCTTTTCTCACTCAACAAGGATAGAAATGTTATCCATTTTTATATAAAATAGTCTATATAAAACAATTTACAAATACAATTTTTACCCAAATATAATAAATTCCAAAAAACACATTTACAACAAAGTAAAAAAACAAAACTAAATGAAATGAATTTCTATAAAGTTATTTTAACATAAAAACAACTAATCAAATATTAAACGAATTTATTATCATTATTTGGCATACCAATTCTATTGTTCACAACACACCCAAACACGAATGCATTGTTTGATAGTTCCTTACTCCTGAACGGTCTATCGTCCAAATACCTTGAGTCCCATTGACACATCCCCCCCATACAGGGCCACATCCCCTGTATGCAATTTTACTCATCGCTTCTTAAGGGCCATTTAAGCATGAAATCCCACTAACACCATCTATGCCAAATATTTTTATTACCAAAATAACCCACTTCAATTAAACTGATATTTTATTGAAAAACTTTTATTAAAACATTTCAAAGAAACATTTAATTTCAATAAATGTTCCAATTTTTTAAAAACATCTTATCCAATTAATATTCCAGAAAACAAGAAAAATTCCCTTTTTTAAAACCAATTTTTTAAAACCAATATCCCAAGCACTCGTTTAAAATCCCCAATTTTCATGATTTCACATCCATCGCTCAAGAAGGTTTCCAACAAGGATTAAAATAACACAATATATTAAACACCACACATTTAATTAGAAAGAATTCCAATCAGTTCTACTAAGTGGAATCGAGAAACAAGCCGCCCACCTTTATGGTTTGGATAAAACTAGACAATGAACAAATAACGCAAATGAAATCCTGGTCGATTCTCCATGAACCAACCATAGAACTCTATCCTACCAAGAAAAAAGTCAAATATCATCATATTTGGAATCCACCAACCTAGATCTTCCCAATTATGGGTGTAGATCAGGGAAATGAAGAGAAGAGGAAAAGTAGATCTTAGTAGATCTAAGAAACTGATCATGAATGATTTAGATCAATTACATACATCAAGAATCCGGCTTCAATTCACCAAGGGAAGCCTTAGGATGGACTTCAGACCAATAAGGGAACCATATTTTTCCTTATGAGAAGAGAAATCCTGATTTAGGGTTGGTGTGGGAAAAAATGAGGGTGTTATGGAATAAACGAGTCAGATTTTATTTTTACGGATCTCACTTAGAGTCTTGGCACAGTTTGGCTGCACAGTTAGGAAAAACGTGTGCTAACTATGTGGTATCCACATCCCGAATGACTTCTCCTTGCAGGATCTCCCAAATTGTGCTCATATCATGGTGGAGATACTTCCCCAAGATGACCACTTCATATGGTTTGGCCTTATGGTTAAGAAAACCGTGTGTCTCCTGGGTGACCTTCACTTAGACCCTAAACTCTTCAAAAGTTCCTCCAACTTTTCCATCCATCATTGTTACACTTTATAACGTTTAAAACAATCAAGTAAAGGTTACATAACTGAGACTGGGTGTACTAAACTCATTTATATAGACCTTTTGAATTATGATTTCCAATATATGGAATTCAATTAATTCTATTGAAGACTGATTTTTTAAATCAATGATGGTGACCTATTTAAGGGAATGTTCATCACTGATAAAACCATTTTTGAGGTAGGGAAAATTATTTTTTATGTGATTTATGTTATTAAATTAAAATATACGGATAAAATATAATTTTTATAACATTGAATCCATATTACTTAATATTAATGGAATTATACTATTCTAATGTTTCTCATTACGTTAGTGTGATGATTGACTAATGGATTCAATGATTGTTTGGTTGTGAAACTAATCACAGACCAGACACCATCTATTTCCACCTATATTTCTCTACAATTATCTCACTCACTCAGTCACTCCATCCCATAATACATATCCATCACTCTCTTATAAATTTTGGTAACATTAGACATAATATGTTTTACTATTTCATATAATTATATAATTACAAGTATTGGATTTAAAAAAGGTTTTTTGGGATTTAAAAGGGAAATTTTAGATATTTATAGTCTAAAATTGTTTTTTATCATTTAATAAGTTGGTTTTTTCAATGTTTTTCTAAAATAATAAAAATATTTCTAGTGAATATTGATTTTTATAATTGAATCATTGTATATTTTGAGTAGTGTATGATCATTTTCATTTCAAATATCCATTAAATGGTGTGAGGTGCTAGAATGGATGAATGGGGATGACTATCATCAGTGACCTTTCTTATTTTATATTATATTTACCATTGATGACTATTTTTACATTAAATTAAGGAATATTTCTCTTCATGTATGAATTAAATGTGGAATTAACATTCTAAGTGATAGTAATTGATAATAAATTGTAATTTCAAATTTAAATATACATAAAATGGTAAAACTTTTAATGTCTCCCCATATCTCTATATATCACTATCTATCTATCACTAACTCTCCATCTATCTCACTCATTCTCTCTATTTTTATCTCTATGCATTTTCAATTCCTTCATCATATTATACATTGAAGCACTATGATATTTATACGGATTGGAGGAAGTGGAGAAAAAGTAATAACAGATTACTTTAGGATAGAGGACTCATGGGGTGGCTAAGGAATGAAGGTATGATCTGAAGTCATACTAGGGAATGGTTTTCCTACTGCCTTGGGGTAATATAATGGTGCATAAATATTAATATCAAATAGTGGACATAGTTTAGGATGAGGTCAGTTTGTTCATACTTTAATAGTGGCATGAAATCAACGGGGTGTAATTTTTTTATTGGAGCTGTATTCATTTCGGATATTGTTGGAATTTGCAGATAAGGGATTTGAAACATGTAAATGACATAATAACCTCAAACTCACACTATTATATTTAATACTAAAATTATAAAAATTACATTTCTAAATAGAATAATTTATATTATGAACCAATATTCATATTCCAATACAAGAAACTTCTGAAATATTTATTGGATCACTTACATAACTGGGGAACTTTTAGCTTTAGTGTTGTATATAATTTGAAAAAACACTTTCTTAATAAATAGCCATGAATTAAATGTAGTTTATTCCATTATAACCACATATTAATTTTCTAAATTACTTTTTAAATATCTCCCAAAAATTCCACCACATTAGATTCCATTCTAGTTATAAGTCTTTTAATCATCATTCTTTGTTGCCCAAAAAGAGGAAACTAGTGAAGGATGAGATAAAATTCATTGAAAGGATAAATATAATTCTTAATAATTTAATTTAATTAGTGATTACAAAAATTGAAAAGTTTTATGATGTCATACCCTATTTTTATGATCATTATATATTAATATTCATTACCCTCAATACGTGGATTATCACCCGTGAAACATAGTATAAAGCATTGTCGCACCTTGACCTCAGATACTTTTTTTATTTATATCTTTTACTAATGTTTGATCTTTTGGTTGAGGTTCAATTTGAGTTCCTAAATAATGTAGTTGTCTTTTAGAGGTTTTGGTTTCCCTTTAGACCTAGTATTTTTATTGCTATTTATATTGAGATAAAGTAGCTTGTTGGTGAGTTTTTTTCACCCATGGTATCACTAGTTTGTATTTATAACATTCGTGGATTAATTGGTAGAATTACTTACCACATGGAATCTATTTTTAGGGTTTTTGGTCAATATTTTGGGGTCACATGATTTTATCCCAATTTTTACATACAGTTTAACCTAACCCTACAATGTTTCAGATATTTTCTAGTAGCCCAT
This sequence comes from Viscum album, assembly GCA_963277665.1. Taxonomy (NCBI): domain Eukaryota; kingdom Viridiplantae; phylum Streptophyta; class Magnoliopsida; order Santalales; family Viscaceae; genus Viscum; species Viscum album. Next base: position 1,884,139,207 of record OY728161.1, read on the forward strand.
ACATGGTTTGTGCACGGTTTACAAAACTGTGTAGAAAAACCATGTAGCCACTTATGGGCTTAATACCTATTGACATGGATCTCATATTTTGATAATTCATCCACTCAAATGAATATCTATGTTTTTTCTATCGATCATAGGGGTCCCATTTTTTTGTTTGTTCGATTTGGGGAGATTTGGGGCAATTTCTCATGAAACATTTGTTATTCTTCACGTTTCCTTCATCAAATCTTCCCTCATTCTATTCCCCTAATTATTTGAGGGTTTTCATGGGTGATTTTATTCCATAGATAAACCTTAATTTCATAGGTTTATGTTTGGTTATATTTTCATTGGATCTAGGGTGTGAAAATGGCATGTGGTTCAAAGATCTCTCCCCCCTTAAAGTTTTGTCACATTCGCACACCGTTGAGGTAGGTGTTTCATTCTTATTACTCTCTGGAACACTCTACAAGAACTTTTTTCTTTTCATTTAGTTTTTAAATCTAATTATCACCTCTAATATATAAATTTCATGAAGAAAATGGTCACTTTGTGTGGGTATAATTTATTAAAAATTGGTTTTCAAAGGGATATGTGTGGAATATCTAGGTTTATAGAACCTACGGTTATTGTTTAAAATTTTATTCTTATATTAAAGTTAAATTGGGGGTTTTTATGAAATTATTTTCCATTATTATGGAGTGATGGTTATTTATCGAACACGATTTGGTGTGTATGGTTTGGTAAATTTTTTAACCTCGTCAAATGTGTTAAAATGTTTTTAAAATGGTTTCATATTTATAAGGGGATTGTTTTAGGTTCCCTAAATAGTGTCGATGGTTGGATGTGGTTTTAAATAAATTGGTGGCTTTTTTGGAAATGGTTTTTGGGTGTCCTCTTGGATATTTGGTGTACCATAGTATGTTGGTATATTAATGGGTGTACTAGGTGCAGACATGGTTGTGACCTCAAATGAAGATGGTGCTTCAAACAGTTGTTACTTGAAATATTGGTTTCTTAAATGGTTCTGGTTTTCTAAATAATGTTATATAATTAATGTGGTTTAAAATATAATATCATTAGGTTATTCCCATTTTTATTTTGGTGTGTTTAATTAGAAAATGCTTTCCTTAAGAGGAAGTTTGGAATTTCATTCCTGATGATGGTTTTGGAAATAATTTGGAAATATTCTGGTAAATTCATTTGAGTGTGTAGACAGAAAGTCCCATTTGGATTGTATTTAATTTTTTAGGTTTTTTCCTAAAATGTGGAAAGTCATGTTTAGAAAATTATCGGGGATATGGTGTTCCTCATGGTTTTTGAAGTGATTTGTAAATGTTCTAATGTGTATAATTTTTCAAGAATGGGTTGGTGATGTGCAAGTGGTGGTTTATGAAATGAGATTATTCTTTTGGATGATAAATTGTGTAAGTGGTATCATTTTATGTGTGAAACATGATTATGCAAAAAAAAGGTAAGCCCAATTATCTTTGTGGGTGGATGTGTACTAATAGGGTGTTGATCTAGTGGGGTTTGGAACCTGTTTTACATTATATGTTTGACGATGCAAATACTAACTAAAATATGATGATGATGTTGGGGAACACTAGGTTATGGGTAGGTTCTATACTTGTGGATCTTGTATGAGAAATAATATTTTTATGGTTACTTTTCACCGAGATAGGAGGTACTTGGGACCAATAGCTAGCTAGTGCCAGGAGAGTTCTTGTGACTAGTGCTCGATTATTATATTGCGCCTCCAATCGACATATGGTCAGTTATTTTAGTAGTTGTAAAATTATATTATTTTTCATTAAAATTAAATTACATGAAATTACATTCCATTTCAGGTTTTTCCATTGAAAATTGTTAATAGCATTTTTTTAGTTTGGTTTTTTCTAATTAAAATTTTAGTTTTATAAAAAAATGGATGGTGTCATGGGTTGTCCTTTATAAATGTAATGTTGTTGTCATTTAAATGAAATGTTAAAAATATAATTCTATAATTTTATTTAATACTAGTGTTAGTGTACTTTTTAGGGACAAAACACTTATAATCATTGGTGATTACCTATAGAGCTGTTTCCTCACACACTACCTATACCACTAGGTGTCAGTAGACCGAGGATGTTTTGCTAATTAGAATTTGTTCAAGTGTCCCAGTCAGGTGCTCATGGTTGGACTTCATTTTGAATTATGGATTGAGGGTACCAAGATGTCTCATCAAGATACTGGTATCTTGGTCATGTTTAAGTATATTCAAAGTTAAATTTTCAATGTTTCACTTTTATACTATTTAGTTGCATATTGTATCTGGATCGGCTGTTAATTTATTTATGTTCAGATGTGGGTTGTCTCTATATGATCATTTTGATTAGTTTCATTAATTTATCATATTTATAGGACATAAATCATTCCCACGCAATTTATATCTGAGTCAAGGCACTAGTTTACAGCTTGTGCAGATCGAGAATTCCATTCGGGTCATGTTGCAGACTTGGGTGGGTGTTGCGTCAGATGGCATCCCGGATTGGTTCGTGGTAAGAAATATCCAATGTAAGAGTCATAGGGATAAATAATCATGAGGAATAAAATGTTAATCTAGTTCAAATGAATTTTTAAAAAACATAGAAATTATAGAAGAAAAAAATTATATTTGTATGATCATCTTCATAGCCATTTTATACCCAAGTCATGGATAAAGGGAGCCCAGTGAAATCCATATGAGAAACACTCAAGTAACTCCATACAATTTTCTTTTAAATATGAGGTATATTTTATAATGAATTTGAGTGATATATAGGAACACCCATTATATAGATCTACCGGTCTCATTTAATGCTATTTGGTAACACACATTATAAAATATTGATTAGGTTCCTTTGATGCTATCAGGGTACACCTATCATATAATCTGTACTGGGATCACTGAGGGATATCTTTTATAACCAATTGTCTAAGCTATATGAGTAACGCCAATGAGTTATAATGGGTATTAACCATTAATTTATGTTTTATTATGATGACATGTGATCCTCAATAATATTTAGATAATATTAATGAATAAAGAATTTATAATCTTTCACCATTCGAGATAAAAATATTCATTCCTCATTCTTTTCGTGATTAACTCAAGGAAAAGTAACTAGTTCCATTTGAATCTAAAATACATATAGAGAAATAATTAGTATGGTATAAAAAATATTTCTTGTTTAATGTAAGTGACATCAATGGTTATTTCATTTGATGAAGTGAAATAACATTAAAACCTCATAAAAAATTCATGAGGAAAATATCACTTTCATATTTACAATAACTTTTATAGAAATATAAATTGACATGATTTTATGAAAAAAAACATGAATAATAAACTTTCAAACAAAAAATGGATTCTTTAAATCATCCATTGTTCAAGGTGGATGAATGTTATGTTAATTTGGAATATGTTGGAAATAAATATTCATTTCAAATTCTCATAAGAAAAGTAAAAAAATTACTTGTTTTAAATAAAATGATTAATTATATAAACATATTCAAATATTGGATTATGGGTATAACTAAAATTAAAAATACATTGGAAAATATGTTTAGAAAAAACGGATTTTCAGAAAATAATTTTTGAACAAAAAGAGAAATCAATACAAATTTTGACTGAATAATATTATCAATCATATTATGATTGAAATAGAGTAATATGGAAACAAAATATTAAAATATCTTGAAAAACATAGGGTACAAAAGTAATGGTATTTACTTTAATATGATTATTCAATTTACTTAAATTTAAATTCAATTATAAAAACCGTGATTAAGAAAAAGACTGTAACATAAATAATTATATATATCATCCATTTTATGTGGTAATGGAAAAAGAATCACATCACTACATGGAGGCGATAGTCCACTAAAAAGCACTAACGACATTACCATATTTTAGTGAGTTCAATGGTAAGAAGAAAAATGATAAATTTTATTTTCAGAGTTATATGTCCTTCATTAATATAATTGTTTCATATATATATATATATCATATATACATTAATATATACTTATACCTTACATGAAAAGTGTTAGGGGAAAATGAATAACACCACTTTATGAGTCGGTGGCCCATTGTAAACCCGAGGGACATTATAGTATCCTCCATGGCATAAAATACAAGAAGGTGTATGGGATATAATATTTAAATGAGTTAAAATTTGTTAATAATAATATATATATATATATATGTATATAAATTATTCAAATAAATATAACAATCAGTGAGAGGTGATGATGAAAAAAAATCACATAAGTTCATGAGGTGGAATTCTATTATACACACGAAGGATGGTTTAGTTTACCATTTAACAGATGAGGATATAAATATAGGGACAAACATTTACAAAATAAATCTAATTATATGTTATTTATTTGTGTAATTATATAGTAATGATTAAAGAAAATTTAAATAATGAGGAATAGTAATAAAATAAGAATGCTCGGTTAAGAACAATACATGTACTTTATAAATCATCCTTCGGTTAGTACCATATGCCTCCCTATGATGGATTCATGATAAAAAAATGTATCATATGAAATGTGTATGGAATCATGGAAGTTATGTTGAAATGTCTTGGATGAAGAAAATATTTATTAAGGCGTGAATAGTTGAAGGGAGGGGTGGCCTATTATATGTTAGGTGAGTGTCACAAGTGTAAATTTTTCATAGAAAATTTGATTCCCACTTTTTTACATTCCAAAAAATATATATAATTTATAATTTTCAACACTAAGAAATTATATAGTCAAAATATTTCAAGAAAATTAATATTAAACATTTTTATGTCATTTTGATCTTATATTTTTAGTTTAACCACCCCGTAAATCTATTTTTCCCATAACCTTATTAAAATATTTCTATCATTTTCAAAATTAATTATAAAAAAATTAGGTTGATATAATTATATATTGTAAATATTCATGATTCTAAATATGGAATGTATTTTACCAAATTCAGTTCACATATGCTTAAAAATTTATTTTAAAATTAAGCATAAAGACATGGTGATAAATTGGGGTTTCAGATAATCTATTCTAGAAAAGATAATTAATATTATATTAACTATATAACCACTAACAAAAATATTAATCATTTAAATTACAATTTATTGATATATAATATAAAATTTTTATTTAAATAATTCTTAATTATTGGTTTTTTAATTAAATAAAGTAGATAATCTTTATTTCATGTACAAGAGTATTCAGATAATCCCTTTTTTAACCTAAAAATGAATTATAAAAATCCTATATAAAGATGATTGAAATTTCAATAATTTGAAGAAATATAACTAAAATATACTTATTTTTCATTAAATAATTTTCAAAACATATTTTTACAGTTAAATAACCTATAAATTTGAAGAGATAAATTTTTTAGAGAAATTTAATTTTTTTCAATTCCCTAAAAAGTAAATATTTTATAAGAATATCTTTTAATTTCACCGAAAGAGAATATTGATATTTTATATTAAAAATATTAGTCCCATTTTATAAAATAAATTTTATAAAATTTGTTATTATTAATTTTAATATATATCTGTAAAACAAGATGAAATTACATTTTAGAACAAATAAAACTTTTTCAGAAAACATTTATTTTTCTTTACAATGGTACCTATTAAATTTTATAATCAATAAATTAACATTTAATTTATTTTATAAACCAAATAATTTCCATAATTTTTTTAGCCTTATTCACGATCTGAAATTTAATAGTGACGGTATAATGGTACATTAAGTTATGGTTTATTTATACTCAGGGTTTCATATGCCACAAAAAAAATTTAAACAATTTATTTTTTGGGTTGTTTATGCATATTTTCTCATGTCAAATATTATTTCTAATTTTTTTCCTATTTTTATATATAGAAGAACTATATTCTCCAACTTTAATAAATTTTGTCCTCACAAATTGAAATTATTCTCTATAATTCAAGGATCGACATTTGGAAATACTTTTTTTATATCACACATCATAAAAAAGTTTAAACATACATTATATTGATAATAGGGAAAGGGTGTGTGAACGCCATCTTGAATAATTAATAACTATGTTCCCATATTGTAAAAAATTTATGATAAGTGATCAAAACGACATAGAAGAAAATCATAATACCTAAATAATTATGGAAAGTGGAAAGATCATTTTCTAAAGAATTTAAATGAACATGATAAAGTCAAGAATAAAAAAAATGTAAACACAATATGTTTGAAAAATATAGTTTATTTCCATTGGAATTATAGTTATATGACCAAATTGTGTTTCAATATAATTTTCCTACAGTAAACTAGTTACATTAACATCTATACTAAGAGTATAATTAAATAGACATTATTTTTTGTTTAATTTCATCTATTAATAATTTACACAACAATATAGTATTTTCTCTGAATGATAATATTAATGATTCATTTTTCATTCTATATTTGATAAAAATATACTTTAAAAGGATCTCGTAAACATAAATGTGATGAAAATCCATATCATTTATATTTAGACAATAAACATAACCATTATAATTATCCAAAGTATGGATATTTCACAAAATGAATAAACCATGATATCATCATTCCCCATCATATTCTTATCGTTTTTAATTTTAAATTAAGTCACAATAAATTAAATTTAAATCTTATATGCATAAAAATTATAATTTTAAATTTTTTCCTAAAATTAAAACCTATACTGTTATATTTACCTTAATCCAATAATGTTCCCAGTAAATCCCGAATATTTACATTAGTCATATTCACAAAATATTTTATCAATCCCATCGATTCTTATATGATATGATCCCAAATTTAAATATACATTATTATCTCAACCTAAAATATATAATAGACTTTAAAATTTTCCATTTCTTTAAAAAATTATTCCTGAAATTCTTATTTGATATTAGATTTTAATCTGTTTAATAACACATACTTCTCCAAAAAAAGGTCTCTTAATATTTCATTAATCAATTTCATATCACATCACATAAAACCTCAAAATGGATGTCTAATAATTTTGAACAAATTATCAACATTAATCTTATATACCATTGATGAAATGGTTAAATATTATGATAACATCAAATGGAAAAAATCTCTCATTTTATCTATACCGAGATCAAATAATAGCTAAAACATACCTGGATACATACTCCCAAATTCGGTGATAGAATCAGATACATTAAATTTCTGACTTCAATTTCATTTATAATTACCCAGTTATCAAGATCAAAAACCTACAACATTAAAATAAAATATTTTATCACTTACATACAAAAGGAAAATTTATGTTTGGTGTTTTATTTTATTTCGAGGAAATATTAAATAAACAATACCCATGAATTTAAAGGATTATTTTTCCACTACATCCACCTTTGCATATTCTATATTAACTATTAAATATCCACCACAATTTTTAAACAATTAAAACCTTTCTTGAAATAATAAATTTATTTATCATTATTCATAAATTCTAAAATTCAAAACATATGATTATTGAGATCAAATTCTCAGTGTGGGTAAACATAATCATTAAAAATTGGATTTTATCAGTTATAATAAGTGGATATTAGAGATATCAAGACAAAATAAAAGGGTATAAGCATACAATAATAACATTCAACCATATAGATACCAGGATCATGAATCATAAAATATGGAAGAAGTCATTATCAAATTCAAGGTTTATAATAATAAATAATCATGAGCCGTGTGATTTCGACATGGATCAAAGGAATCATTAAAACCATACAACTCAAAAAGAAAATTCTTTGGTATCTTTAAAATATCATGAGGATGACCCATATAAAACTCATGTCATAAATAACTGGAGCCAAGTTAAATACATTTGAAAACCCCTTTGGTATCACCCTCCCTTATGTATTATAAAGAAAAGTAATATTTACCAATTCATTAGCGTGGTATCGTCATTCACCCATCATAGAATCTATATAGGGACCATCCATAATTTAAGGGTGCACCTATCATATAAACTATATATACCTCACCCAATGATATTTGGGAAGAACCATTATATAAGCTATATCGGTTTCACCTAATGCTAAATGGTTGAAAAAATGATATAACATATATCAATATCACATACGATCTATAATGGGGATAAAAAATTCATTAAAGATTTATCTGGATCCCCATTTTTTATAACATATCTACATAATATTCCTGAATAATCATTTATAATCATACACTTTTCAATAAAACAATAATAATTGTTCGTTCATTGATTGATTTACACTCAAAAAAAGAAACATGTTCCATTTCAATCAAAGAATACATGTATATATGAAATAAATATTTTATCAATACTAAATATTTGTAGTAGAGTCTGAGTAACATAAGTGGGTGTCATCATTGATGAATATAAATCTAATAAAATGTTATTTAAAATATGCTTGAGGAAACTTACGTTTTTATTTTGAAAATAATATGTAAACAACAATGAATTCATATAATATTATCAAAATCTATTTCTTTTTAAAAAACATTGAAACATAAAATGGATTCCTTATAACAATGAGTGATCCCAAATTCAAAAAATATATTCATGTTTTATAATTTAAAAAATTATTTTTTTTAAAATTCATTTATAATATTAAAAAATATTACTTTTTTAGAAATTTATTAGAAGAGTCATTTTGATATTTATAAAAACCAATTATGTTTTAAAATGTTAATTTAAAAAATAATTACAAAATATTTTTAAAAAAATTGTCACAAGAAGTATATTTGGAAGAGAATATATTATTTATTGAAGAGAGAAAATTCTTAGAGTTTCATGAAAACATTTTATCAGTCATTTTATGTACCAAAAATGGAAAAATTGTAATATTATATTACAATTTAATGAGTATTCCAAAAATAATAATACTATTTTTTTTATTTCACAATGAAAAAAATATTTACTTCAATGGAAATTCAATAATAAACAATCCAAATTAAAAAGTTTATTAGAACCTAAATCATTTTCCAATTTGGTAACATTGGAATTAAAAGACCAATAAAAGAGTAACATAAACATAAACATTAAATAAAATTTAAATAAGACGATTCATGAGATAAAATATCAATTTATATGTTGATATAAGTCATAAGAGAAAAATTGGTGTAATAACATAACATATGCCCCAAACAGGTCAATGTTATATGAAAAACCCTTATATTGATCAAAAAAATGATGGGATAAATAATTAAGGTATTGTTTGTGTCTATAAATTTTAAATACATATATTATTAATTTAAAAAAATATAATGAAATGTAATTACATAAATAATTATATAATATCACTGAAAATGATGATGTAAAATAACAAAATGAAAAGAAATTAGGTTGTAAATTTCATTACTATTTGATATGATTCTAGTTATATAGAGGCCATATCTTAACATACATAGATATTACACCATTTAGTATTAATATTCAATAAATTATAATAATACATTCTTGAGTACTGAAATATTTTAGTGTCTTTGGAAGCATAAAAACAAAATCATCTATCTGAGTGAAATATATTCAACATCTCACACAAATATCTACACATATAGTACTTCTTCCTAAAACATTTCATCATAACATGTGGAAATAAAACATTATAATGTGTTAGCTCTGATTCTTAGTGAGGGTAAAAACGGAAGACAATTTTGAATAAACACAAGGATATGGGTATGAGAATGTGATCCTGATAATCAAATATCATACCTTACATAACAAAAATCATAAATTAAAATCATGGAATAAGGGTTGATAGTGCATAATAAATGATTCATAATGAAAAAAACATCATAAGTCATGAAAGAATAATATGGTAAAAAAACCTGGAATTATGGAAAACAAATAACCATTTAAGAATATTTCCATAGATGCAAAGAAATCTCTTAAAAAAGATATCTTCGTAGTATGGGTTCACTCCCCCTACTATCATGCTTGCCATTGTTCACACCCATGTCTATAATAGTGGAATTATTTTACTCCTCATACCACTCTAGTAGACATGGTTCACACCAATTTCAATCTTATTAGTAAAGGTTCATTCTTAATACAATCTTAGTCCATCTCATGAGATATAATTCCTTCACCAATTCATTGGAGGGATATATAGGTCCCACCTATCTCATAATAAAATAATTCATACATTGTGCACAAGATAATAAATAACAAAATCATAATCCATGAAATTAAATGGGTATTATAAAAATTTAATCATATCATAACCAATGGGAAAAAATATTTTCCATAATCATTTCATCAAAGAAAAACTCGTGAATGAGAAATAGATTTCATAAAAATATATCCTATGAAAGAGAAATAAGTCCCATAAACGAAATTAAATTAATCATTACTCATGAATATCAATAATATGAATCATAACTTTAGATCATTTACGAGAAGGGAATGAGTAACCTTAATAGATGTTATCTTATATGGGAATTTTTTTAAAATATATTTCAAAAATGAATCATTTTTAAAATATCCTTTCATCGTTGAAAATTTATTTTTATTTTATAAAAAAATTTAAAATAATGTTCATATAAAATACCATGAAAAATATGAATAATACTTGAAATGATTTTGAACATCTTTTCCCATGAAAACATAAACAATAAGATACTAAATATTTTAAAAAACATTTACAATGGAAATACATTGAAAACTAATAAAGAAATATTAATTGATTTTGAAAAATATTAGATTGTAATTAATTTTTAAAATAATAATTAATGCATGAAAATGTTTTGAATACCATTTATTTTAAAATATATTGAAATAATATAAATAATGCTTCAAAAGAAATTTTGAAGAGAAAAATTCATGGAGAAATTCAAAAGGAATGTTAAAAACATTTTGAAAACAATTTCCCCTGAAAACATATCAAAGATGGTTAAAACATTTAAAAAAAAAGATTCCATGAAAATAACATTTAGAAACATTTTCTTAAAAAAATATAGTTTAATCTTGAATATTAATCCTCAAATAAATGATGGTGTTTTTATCTATATATTACATACGAGGTTAAAATAATATTCCCTACTCATGGTAAAAATGGTAGAAAAATGTATTGTTTGGATTATAAAAATAATATTACTTTGAAAATATTGGTAAAACACAAAAAATTTAAGAATTTATTTTATATATTATAGGATAATATTACAATATTCTCGTAGCCCCTTTAGAAAACATGGTTTTGTAGGAACATAAATTTTTATCCAATGATATGGTAATGCCATGATTTCATAAAAAACAATCCAAATTATCTAAAGTACAAAATACTAGTAAAATGGAATCAATACATGAATATACCATGAATAAAGAGTGGATAATAATAGTAATGAATTTTATTTTGAGTTGGATAATAATATTTTATTAAGGGTTTCATAACCATAAACAATCTTGAAAAGCGAAGATATTGTCTCAATGATATATTATAACTTGGTGACATGGGACCATTATCACTATGTAAGAAAATGAAATTATATTAGACATAAAATATCATTAATTGTAGTAAATTCATGAAATAACATTTAAAATGGATTTATATACACCTATAAATGTAATTTAGGTGCATAACTATTTTAATAAAAATAAATATTATAAGATACATTTTATACAATCATGTTTCGTAAATACACCACCTAAACAAAACTAGTGGCGAACATAACATGTGTCTAACAGAAATAAAGAGTGAGTTGATATCCTCTTACCTCGTGTCTTGAATCTCATTGTACACATAAAAACAATATGTATAATAAATATAAATTTATTATAAATATTTGACCAAATTATACCCATATCTCTAATACCATATATCATATTATTACGTCCTTATATTATCCACTTGTTAACCATCCTATGTTGAGGTTTCACTTTAGATAATATTCTCTTTGTTCTTCGCATGTGTCTTAATATGTTAGATCATTGGTCCTTATACTAATATCATGGATCAAAAATATAAATAATGATATAAATATGATTTATATATATATATTATATTTATGTTATAATTGTATATATAATATTGAAGTTTGAAGTGGAATACATCGTTCATGGATACAGTAAGCCGTATATACGCATAAATGTATTCTTCCATTTTTTGGTCATATATAAAGAATGAAAGAACATTTAATTTATTTATAGATGTATATAATTTAATTAATCTATAATTACTATTTTTTATATATTATATATGTTCAAAAATCCCATCTTTAATCGATTCAATCTAGTGTATGAATGAATCACATTTCGTTGAGGTTGTGGTAGTCCACACATTCTCAAATAAAATTATCATATTTACACCAACGAAAATTAAATTGATTTGGGTTGAAAAATAAATACATAATAAAAAGTAAATAATAAATATATTATATTATATATATAAATATAGTGTCTATAATAATTTCCCTCCTGAGAGGCTGTAAGGAAAATTGAACAATCATCATTTTGTGAGATCGTAGTTCACCATAGAGATAAAAAATATGTTCATTAAAACTTATATGGAGGTGTGTGTTCGTTAAGGTATTACCCTTAGCAGAAGAAAATCATGAATAATAATGAAATTTCTGTTTTTATAAAATCGTTGAAATAAGAATGTGGAAGGGTGGAAAATTAAAACAAAGGAAAGGATCTAGAGATAATTTGTTACCTCTTAATCAGACAGCTCTTTTTGGTATTTTCAAAAAGTATTACATGGATTTATTCCTAACCAAATGGAGTCTTCAAGTAGGATGGGATGGATTTGGGATTATGTTTGTGTAGATATTGAACAATAAATTTTGACTTGAGAGGCATGAGAAAGTAGTAGAATGCTAGCCATTATATAGTAGAGGGGGAGTGGGACTCCTCTAAATACCCAATGGTATTCAATAATGAGAGGTCTCCTTTAACTAATGTGCCATAAAAATGGAAATATATTTAAATAATGGTAATTTTTTGTCAAAAAAAATCTATCCAATAGAAAAATATTTCCATTTTGTTAATTTGGTTTCTAAACATCTATGATTCCCCAATTTAATTATTTAAGTTATTATTAAAGAAACTAGTTTTATAACATAAGTATTATCACCATAAAGAATAAAATAAAGTTATATTTATTATATAATACTAAACTAAAAAATTATATATAGTGTAACAAATTTTAAAAATATAAAAAACATGTGTTTTGGACATTAATTTTTAAAAAAGTGCATGTGACATGCATAAAACTACATAAACCTGGACTGTGATAACATTGTTTTCACAATGTATGGGTAAATATGATAATTATAAATGGTGAATTAGTTAATTAACATATCAGATTTCATATTTATTAACCTTTAAAATCACTTGGTAGAACATAGTATTTTTGTTAATTTTAAATCATTTAATTAAATACCATTCAATGAAAAATAACAATAATGTCAATTTTGACATTATTTATATAATTTTCATTTTAAAATATTAAAATTATTTTAAAATTAAAATAGATTATGATTTATGATTTGTAAAAATATATATTAAACATAAACAATAATTAAATACAATAATTCAACCAATTCACATCACTTGTAATAATTTTAGTGTCATTTACCTTAGATAATAATTCATTTAATATTAATAAGATTGACATTTTGTAATAATTTTAAGTAAATAAATCGTATCTAAAAATTATTGATAAATTATTTTATTAATAATATCCCATTTCTCTTTTAAAATTATATTTGTAACTAAAAATATAATTTTTCGTATATTTGTTTTATAATGGTTAACACTATAGAGAACTACTTTCTTTTCCTTTTCCTTATATAACCATTTCTATAGGGAGAATCCATTTAATAATATCCTGATAACCCATTAAATTATAACCAAGAGGAGATATGGTTTAATTATTGGATTCTTTCCTTTGGATATGTTTCCATTTCATTTTTTGTGTTCAGATTATGCATTATGTGTTAATTAAGAGTATTCCAATATTAATCACTGTGATTAAATTATTTCTCTTTCACTAATAAATTTGGTCCAAAATTACGTTGGTATTATTACACCACAAATATAAAATTAATAAAAACCATTTATGTTATTTTTTCAAAATTTAAATCACATAAGTGGGAAAATTAGGTTTAAAGCTAATCACGTCGATACAGTGAGAATGTGGGTTTTAAATTTTAAAAAATTAAAATGTTTCCTATGTTTTCATATCTAATTTCAAAATATAAATGTTTCCAAAGAATTCAGTTGAATTAATATATTAATACTTTTTTTATTTTGACCTAAAAAAATAATGTAAAATATAGTATTACATTAATCTCTATTTAAACAAAAATGTTGTTTTTAATTAAAATGTGTGAATTTTTAATATTCACCAAAAAATGTAGTTTCTCTAAAAAACACAAAAAAAAAACAAAACATAAAGATAATTTAAATGGAATGAATTCAAAAATTAAGTTCTTTTATCTAATAAAAATTCTATTAGTATCTAAAATTACTTTTATTAATGTTCGGTAAAACTCGGTATTGTTTTTTGTTAAAGCCATCGAGGAAAGTCAATCATGCGTGCAATGTACTCAAGCCTCGATGACCTGTATAGATAAAATTAAAAATTATGTTACATGCAGAGATAGATAGCATTTGATTTAATTTAATTTAAGACAGTCATAGTTATTTAATATACAATAAACTATTTTTAATTTTGTTTAAAATATAAACTATCAATAAGATTAAATTAATTAAAAAATCATCACAAAACTCTGGGGGTTAAATTATTCACCTTAAAAATGAATATCACCCTCAAATATAGTATATTTTATCAATGGTTTAATAATTGAATGATTCATTCAATGAAACACATATCATAAAAATGAATATATGTAATTAACTTAAAAAGGGTAAGTTGCATCCATAATGGTTACCCAAAGATACATATAAATATGTTTCCACATAGGGAACCATATGTGGGATGTGAAAACATAGATATAGAAGAAAATTATATGTATCATGTTTTGATGGATGTGATAGAGTAAATGGTTAAGATAATATTAACAATTAGAATTCCATAAATCTTCAATGAACTAATGGACCATCTCATTCATCGAAAATGGAGGTATGAAGATACCCTTTTTGGTTTCATGAAAATTTTTACAAAAGATATTTTTTATGAAAATATATACTTTCCTGATTTCTGGATAACCACATCAAATGTTGCTCCTTGACCCACATAACCTCTTTATCCAAAAGTTAAGGTGAATTATTTCATTCACGATGTAGTGATTGATCATGAGATCCATGGTATGCCATCCAATTTGTCACCAGTCATCATTTGCACCATGTTTTTTAAATGGTTATCCAATATGGATAAAACCTCATCTAGTAAGAAAATACATTATTCTCACCCAACTTCATTCAATGTATAACATAATTTTTCCATAAATTGTTATCCTATAAAACCTTATTAAAAAAGAAAATTCGAATCTTTATAAAGAAATTAATTAAACTAGCTTAACATTGATCTCACATATACCAGGAAGTGCCACATGGTTTTCACATTACAGAAATTTGAGTTTCTTCTACTAATGTTCCATTGAAACATGGTAATAAATTTAATTACAATAAATAATTTTAGAAAACACGCATGATTCCTTATTCTATTTATTACTGAATATATTCTATAAATCTAAGAATCCATTAACTTCATCCTCAATGAAATTGTCCATTTTTTTCAATAATAAGTAATAGGGTACATCATACAATCTCCTTTACATATTCATATCCAAAATATATCATTATATGAAGACCATTATATAAATTTCCAGTATGAATTGTGAGTTACTTTACCTTAATCAAAATATCATCATTCCATGAAATCACATTTCTATGTCATTCTCACCATTAATCACATCATTTTCAATACTTAATGAATATATATTCTGAGAATTAATATAAATATCATGATTCATATAACATAATCTTTAAATACCAAATCATAATTCATCATTAATACAAATTATTTCTTCAACAATTACTAAAAGTTAATTAACATATTCCATAAAACCGCTTTTTTAGAATATGAAATATGAGTCAAGTATTAAGGTTACTCAACCTCAATATAATCATGATTCTTATGATCAATGTAAAAAATACAATAATAACATCAAATACCTTTGACATATCATTTTGAGTCTCTTTATCTTCAGAAGTATGACCAATACACATACCTCTACCTTGATTTTATATATTAGATTTAAACATGGATGATTGATTATTAAAATTCCCATACATTCAACATCTAAATCATTCAATTTTAACTATTTTATTTAATATTTTCTCTATCGACTAAGACTAGAAATCATAGTGGTATAAATTTTTATCATATTTGGATACATATAATAATGAAAAAATGACTTAAAGGGTGCCTCAATCAAGGATCCAACTTATTTAATCTAGGACACCATAGATTTATCAAAGTTTATTAATTATCATTCTCTATTTAAATAATTAATTATGGTTCATGATGATTTTGTGAATTTCCAAAAGCATATCCCTAGGGATTGTGAAGCCAAGTTTACATTAGGTCTCGTTGTCATGTACCAGATTACCTAAAGTCGGTCCTAGAACATCTTGTCAGAGTTGTTACACCAAGGTACATCTGTACCAGTAACACTTCCACATGAAGTTTCTTAATAGGTATGTGTTTCTAGGAAACCGATAAAACTATCCTTTAAAAAATCTAGGACATTTTAATAAATGCATACTCATTAATTTACATATCCATAGAGACTTATCTAGGCATATACATATAAATATACCTTGGGATATCACTAAAATTTTATTATCCTAGTTTTTAAATTATGACTAAAAAATTTCATTGAAATAGACTACAACAACCCAAGATCAACATACAATGATATAACACAATTTTAGATGAATATTTTGTACTTTAGAAAAACACAATCCTGAGGAATGTAATAGGTTAGTCTCTTTGTAATCAGGGAAAAAATATTCTCTCTTAGGGAAATATCTTCAACTTCTATGAAAAATATCTCCACCTTTATCACTTCTATCTATAAATCTTTTTCAAAACCTAGTGAAAGGAAACATAATAAGTGGTGAGCTAAGATTCTCTCTAATGGTAAACAAAAATAGACATGTAAGCATAAACATGAGCATAGGTGTATTGGAATGTGAACATGATAATAGATAATCAAACAATGTATATAAAAGATCATAAAACATTATCATGATATTAATATTTTCATTTTATAAGGCATTAATCATAAGGAAATGAAGAAAAATATCCATGAAATCATTACATAAAAACCATCGAATTATTGAAAACACATAAGAAAATAATATGATTTCTATAGTTTCCATAGAATATCTTCCAAGGCCATCATGTTAGTATGAGTTCACTCCCCATGAAATCATAGTAGCATGAGTTCACTCTTCATACCATCTTGGTTTTCATGCATCACTCCCATGGTCTTCTTAGTAATCAAGGATCATTCCCAACCCATTTTAGTCTATCTCATGAGATAAAAATATTTACCTGATGAATTGGAGGAAGATATTGGTCTCAACCATCTCATAATGAAATCAGACGTACTTTTCCCACATGGTCCTAAATTATCATATCTTAACCCATGAAATGAAATGGGTATTATAAATATGTAGTGATATCATAACCGATGAAAAAATACAGGTTTCATAATCATTTCATCGAACCCATAACTCATGAAAGAGAAACCGATTTCATAAAAATTTTACCTGTGAATGAGAAAATAGTCTCATAATGATTATGACATTAATCAAAACCAATTCATACAAAGAATATGACTAGAACCATGAGATAATTACAATTTATGAAATGAGTAACATAAACTGATGTAGTATTTTATAGAAAATAATTTGAAATATCTTTCCAAAAAAATTCTTGAAAATGATATATTTTCTTCTTTCAGAAAATATTTTTAATACATAAAACCATTTAAACTTAATTTTTTTCAAAATAACTGGAAAAACTATAAAAAATAATTGAAATGATTTTGAAAACCTTTTGACTTTGAAACATATTCAATAAGATTCAAAACATTTTAAATATATATTTCATTGAAAAAAATGAAAAATTATAAAGAATGTTAATTTTTTTTGAAAAACACTTCTTTTAAAATTATATAATCACATATAAGGAAATCATGAAACTTTGTTCAAACCCATTTCATTTTAAATGCTATTTAAAATTATAAATATGTTTTGAAAAAATTTATAAAATAATTTACCCGGAAAAATTATTAATAAAGGTTTAAACATTTGGAAAACAACATTCCTTAAAAACGCATAAAAGTTTGTTGAAAACATTTTGAAATATTTTTCCCATTCAAATAACTTTTATATAAATTTAATAAAAAATAAAATTTTAAAAATGAAATGAAATCTTCAAAGAAATGATAATGGATAAATCTGTATATAGAATACGAGGTAAAAAGTTCATTTTACATTGTAAAATGGGTAGAAAAATGACTTGTTTAGAAAGAGACTATAAGATTATTTCTAAAATATTGGCAAAAGAAAAAAGGTTAAAAATTTATTTTAATGATTATAGGATAATGGTATAATAATCTTGTAAACCCTATTTAAAAAACATGGTTTTAAAGGATGACTGATTTTCGAACAACGATATGGTATTGTCAAGATTTCTAAAAGAAATTATTAACAATATTAATTAAAAAAGAGTTGAAAAATTGTACCAATACATGAATATATTTCTAATAAACATATTAGAATATATTTTATGAATTTTATTGAGTGATGGATCAAAATATTCTATAAAAGGAAGCCTAAAAATAAACAATCTTGAAAAACAATGAGATATTCTCAATGAAGTATTATAAATTTGTAACTCGAGACCATAATCTCAATGTAAGAAATATTAATTAAATAAAAAATAATTTATCATTAAAATAATTAAATTCTTTATATAACACTTAAAATGTATTTATATTCCCTGTGAAATAGAATTTTGTTTCATATCAAAATAAGCATCTCAAAGAATGAAAATTGAGACAAGACTACTTCACTGATTTGGTAACTTTTAAAAACAATTACCATAAAATAAAGATCACAAAATTGATATTTTAATACACATAAATATTTTAATATACGTATAATATAATCAGGGTAATTAAATACACCACACATAAGGAAAGAGTGGCAAACATAACATATATCTCATGGAAATAAAAAATGGATATAAAATCTCTTTACCTCCTATCTTAACTCTAAGTGTGCACATTAAAACAACATATATAATAATTATAAATTTATTATAAATCTTTTATAGTTAAATATTCTTATATCTTATAAAATATATGTTTTGATTATAACATTATGTTACCTTCTTGTTAACCATCTTACATTAAGGTTTGACTTTAGAAAATATTCTCTTTATTAATTTCTTTTGTGATAATTTGCTATATTATTGGTCCTGACACTTATATAACCGTTAAATAATGTAAAAAATGTTATAAATATAATGTATATATATTATATATATATTATAATAATATATATTATATTGAAGTAACAAATGGAATACATAATTCATCGAGATGGTAAGCCATACATACTGATGAACATTGTTTTCATTTTTACTGTAATATTGAAAGAAAAAAAGATAATGGAATATATATATAATGTAAACAAAATATCATTATAATGGTATATATTTCATATAACTTCATTAAAATAATCCTTAATACATTCTATGTAGTGTTTGAACGAATCACATTGCTTTGAGGGGTGGTAGTCCACACTTCCTCAAAAGAAATTATTGCACTTAGACCAAATGAAATGTAAAAAGTTATGAATTTTTAGAATAATAAATAAGATTAATGACAAAATAAATATAATATATAATATATATAAACAATGATTCCATCATAATTTCCACCATGAGTGGTAGTAAGAAAAATTGAACAAGCATCGTTTTCTGATGTGGAAGTTCGCCGTACAAAGAAACATAATGTTTTTTACCCATTTAATAGAGGTATCAATAATATTAGATAAAAAACATATCACAAAAACATGATAGTATATATAAGATACTAATTTCTTAATAAAATTTTGTTATAAAGAGATCGGAGGGGGTGGAGAGGGAAAATAAAAAGGATCCTTTAAGAAAATGTTACCTCTTAATGTGGTAACATTTTTTGGTTTGTCCCAAAAGGCATTCATGGATTCCTTCTAACCGAAAAAGATTATTTTAGGAATAATGGATGGATGTTGTGAGACTATTTGGGAGTAGTATATATGAGTTTATGTTTCTTGAGAGGTGTGAGTAATGGGCAGGATTGTTTCATTTTTATTATGGTGGGGGAGTGGGACTCCTATATATAATAAAATGTATACAATAATGGGAGATCTCATGAACCTAATGAGCCTAAAAAATGGAAAATTAATGGATTATTTTGAAATTATGGGGGAAAAAATCTAAAACACCAAAAAAATATGTACATTTTAATAATTTGGTTCATTAAATTATAATATTCACCAGTATTAATTTTTTTACTAAATCATCTAGTTATATAACCTAAGTAATTTAACCATTATGACTAAAATAAAAGAAAATCATTATATATTATTGGCACGACAAATTAAAAATAGGTTACATATTTTAAAAAATTAAAAACTCATGTGTTTTTCAAAACTAGTTTTACAATAAGCGCATGGGATGCATAAAACACATCTTATACCCGGACCGTACTAAAAATGTTTTTAGAACATATGGGCCAATATGTTTTTTATAAAATTATAATTGGTCCATTAATATACCATATTTAATATTTTGTGTCCCTTAAAAATCTCTTGTAATAAAATTGTATATTCATTAATTTTAAATAATTTAATAAAATATCATTTATGGTAAAATAAAAATAACGTAAATTTTGACATTATTTATTTAATTCAGATATTAAAATATAAAAACAAAAATTTATTTCAAATTAATTAAGATTAATTATGTTTAAAATATATTTTAATATTCAAAAATAGTTAGGTAATTCAATTAAATTAATTCATTTCACTTGTAAGTTTTATAGTATAGATTATTTTAGTTAATTAATAACTAAATAATTTCTACATTGGCATGTTTTAATAATTTAAGGTAACTAAATCATCTGAAAAAATTATTGAGAAGTTATTATGATATTAATAATCCATTTATATTTCTAAATGATGTGTATAACAAAAAATATGATGTTTTCTTAAATATCCCAATGTTTTATAAATGTAAATGTAAGGAAAGTTCCTTTTTGGCTTTTTTCCTTACATAACCTTTTATATATGTCAATTATATTTAATAGTATCCCAATAACTCATAAAATTAAATCTAATAATGTATATTTTCATATTTTAGACATCAAATATATTTTGCCTAATTTTCCTGGTAATTTTGGCCTTTAGATTTATTGTTTAGTGCTTAATAATGCTCAACATTACCTTAATCAAGGTGAATAATTTTAGTCATATTCAATAATCATTTTTGTCAAAAATTAGGTTTATCGTATTAGACCAAAAATATCATACTGATAAAAACTATTTTTATATGTTTTACAAAATTCAAATCATAGAAGAGGGTAATTTTTTTTAACACTAATCCCACAAATGTTGTGAGAATATAGGTTTCTAAAGTAAAATCATTTAAATGTTCAATAAGTTGTCATACCAAATTTCAGTAAAAAAATAATTCTAATGAAAAAATTTGAATAATATATTCATAATTGATATATTGTGACTCTAAAAATAAATTTAAAATAAAATTTAACAAGAATAATTATTTAATGGAAAATGTTTTTTCAACTAAATTGCTTTAAAGTTTACTATTCACACAAAAAATGACGTCTCTTAGAAAAATCCAAAAAATTGACCATTTTATAATTTTATAATTATGAATACAAAAATTATGTTTATTTTATAAAAATAAAATTCTACTAGTGTCTAAATTTAATTTTATTTTTTTTTATAAAACTCTATATTGTGTGTTGCAGATGCCTTCAAGGAATGTAAATCTTGCATGTAATGTGCTATAACCTCAGTGTTCCATGTAGGGAATATTAAAAATTATGTTGAATATAGTGAATGATAACATTTTTTACATATAAAATAAGTCAAAAAATATTGATTTAAAATAAAATGAACCATTTTCAGTGTTTCCTGAAATGAAAAATATCAAAAAGATTAAATTAATTAAATTATATTAATTCAACATATCTTAGGGTTTTACAAGTACAGACCCATTTGATGAAATAACTCAAATAAAAACATAAAATAACTTTATTCATTATTTCTTCTGGATATTACATATAAAAGGGATTTAATATACACTATATAATATAAATTAGTTCAAAACATAACAAAATGACTCAATGACGGAAATTCAGATGAAGTCCCTTACATCAAGTCTAGAATTTCTATGTATTTCCATTAAATCATTCCTAAAAACATATATTAATTATTTAATAGTTTAAAAAATGTTTATAGGTTTTAAAAATTATACATAAATAATATATTTTTCTTATTATTCATGTTATATTTAAATTCTCAATCAGTCAGTCCATATCGTCTCTTATAAGGACTTTCAGTTTATTATTTCAACCATGAATCATTACGTTGTTGATTGTCAAGGAGGCCATTATTGAATCATCTCCATAATAAAAAAAATTAAAAAATTATAATTTTCATACATCAATTATAATTTTAATATCAACCATTAATAATGGTTATCAAAATAGATCTACATCATAGCCCTTAGAATGGAATGTTGTAAGTCTAAATTGGTTAAGTATAAATTTTTCAATGATCACTTTTGAAAAGAGGAAATTAATATTTAATCATTAAAAAATGATTATCATATTAGAAATAAAATTTAACTTATTTAAATATAATAAAATATATCATAAATTGTTTGTAAAAATGGAAAAAAGATTCCCATCAGTTCGTGGTGGTGGTAGTCCCAACATATACACAAACCAAATTTCCATTTTTCAGTTAGTGTAAGGATAATAAAAAATTTATATTTATTATATATTCTTAATTGTATGTTTTTTATGAAAATAATATTTATTTGATATAAATCAGATATATTTATTAACATTTTCAATATTATATTCAATGAAAAGGGTTAGTGGAAAACAAATCACTTTTCTTCATAAGGATAAAGTACACAGTAAATAGAAGCAACATTATTCTATACCTCGTAAAATTGAATATAAATTTTTTATGTGATATAATATTTAAAATTTTATTATTATTTTAAGAATATCATATATATATATATATATATATATTTCACATTTAATATAATCCTTGAGAGTTGATGATGAAAATCAATTAGACCGGTTCACATGGTTAGGGTACCCCATTCACACGAATGATGGTTTCATTTCCCATTTGATTGAAGAGGAAATGGATATAGGTTATTCCATTAAAATAATAAAATATATGTCTAATAGAGATAGTGGGGATTTTATATCATCATAATTTAATAATATTTTATGAAGGTTAAATAGAAACAAAATAAAAACCCATTGATAATAGTGATTTCACTTCATTGGACAACAACTTTAGGTTTTCAAAAAAAAAATACTCATTTGGATGGAATTATACTAGAAAAAGGACCGTTGGATGTGGGTATATAATTAAGGAATAATTTATGGTATTGGATAGACCAAACTTGTTTTGAGGAGTGAATTTGAGTAGAGAGGTGGTGGAGTTTTATAAGTGAGGTGAGTGGGAAACATGTAGTTTTTTTAGAAAAAGTTATAAATATAGTTTTCACAAGAAAAAAGGTTCCACAATTTATAATTTTGTGGAAATGGGATTGATAAGTTCTAAATATGGTAATATTTTACTTTGTACATATTTATATGGTATTTAAACAATTATCCTTTTAGATTAACCCCTGATAAATCAATTTTTCCTTAACAACTATAAAAGATTTTTACAATTTCACTATTCATTTTGATCAAAAAATTACGATGAAATTTATATACAATAAAAATTATAATGATTAAAAATTTTGAATCTATTTTAAAAAATTTAATTCATAAATTTTTTGAATTTTAATTTAAAAGTAAAGTCGCAATTCGAATGAAAAGAGGCTTTTTCAAGAGGAGTATTTTCAACAAATATATTAATTTTTATAACTCTATGACTAGTAATAAAATTTATATGAATTAATATTAATATTAAAAGATATATTATATGTATATCTCGTGAAGTCATTCATAATAGGGATTTTTAATTAATTTAAATGTGATAACATTTTAAATATTAAAGGAGTTTTCTGAAAAATCCAGTTTTTTATACAAAAAATTTACTTATATTAAAATACAAAAATATAGTTGACTCAAAATTAACTATGTATATTGATTATAATAATATAGTAATAATGATATAATAATAATGATACGATAAATCATTTTCAACATTTAAGGTTACATTTTAATTACATTATTTTTTCAAAAGATTTTTCTTAAAATTTATAGTTTTCATTATTACCTAGAAAACATGTTTTATCTAAAAAATCCTAAAATTTCAGCATATGATCATTTATATATTCAAAATTAAAAATTTCTTTAAATATTTAGAATTTTATATTGGTTACAATTTATTTTAATGAATGATTTCAATGTGAAATGAAGCCCCCTTTTAGAAAAATACATTTTTTAGAAAAAACTTTTTTTTATTAAAATGATTCATATTTCATTGTATTATCAGTAGATAATCATTACTTTTTTATACACATTTAAAACATATTAATTTAATGATTCAATTTTTTGTATATATACCCACAAATTTAATTTCATCATGATAAGGATTTATTATGTTATGATACTTTTATACTTTGTATTTCATATACACCAATATATTAAAATAAATATTTTTTGGGTCATTTTTGACTTGTGTCACATTTTGAATAATATATCAAAGGTATTCTATTTTTTAATAAAATTATCAGGGTGCTATAGAGGAATCATGAGATTTGACCATGGTGGCCCATTAGAAGTAGAGGATGTTGATTGCTGGTGTTGAACCACACATCACCTTGGATGAGTCCCCTCAGAGTAACTCAACTGTTGGAGGTTTGTGGCCTCATGTAACCCATGAAAAAATCCATTGATGGGGGTTGTCTCACTAAAGTGTAAGAACCTACAAGGAAACCATATGGAAAAACAACTAAGCGAGACTGATGAATAATCCATCTCAGCAATCCTCACGGGATCAACCCATCAGGTTTAGTATAGGTAGCCTTCCCTATACTGAGTCATGTAGGGCCTATAATGTTGGTTCCATCCCAAATTGGTACAACCGAGTAATTATATTTTGTGGGTTTATAAATAAATAACTATATACTAGTGTGCCTACTGGAATCCCCCAAGGAAACCATGTTGATATTTTTTCATCTTAGTGGTGCTTTTAATTATTTATTCATTGAAAAATTGTTTTAGTAAAATCAAAAGAATTTCACAAGTATTTATTCATATATATCACAATAATGGAGAATTATTTTACTTATATTTATTAAATGTGGTTAAATAGGTAGATAATGGATTTATATCCATGGGGTCAAAGAATGGGTTCAGGACTGATGATCATCTTATTCACTAGGTTCGAGAGATTCTATGGAAATGTGGCTATCTTAGGGATAATAAATATCACTCATTCATGATATATTTTAGGTAATCACCCATTACTCCTCATGGTGTATGATCCCATAACTAGGTCTCAAATCAGCAGTATATATAACGACCCATACTTTACATACATTGTTAATACATCGAAATTGAAGCACACTTATTACAACATATGACAAAACCACAAAGGACCGTATAGGTATAGTGTCTTTAGAAACTGGGAAACATAAACAACTGGTTCATAAATCTTCTACAGTGTCTCCCATTTATTTCATCATATCTAGGGTCCCTTTTAGCATATTCTACTTAATATCCATCTTCCTGGCCTGGGGAAAAGAAAACATAAAAGGGTGAGCTCAAATGCTCAGCAAGGGCAAATAAAGGAAATAAAAATCATATCATATCTTTATCAAAACCTGCAAAAGAGATCATAATATCTTAAAATGGAATAAATCATAGAAGTGAAAATGAGATCCCCATAATCATAACATAAAACTTGAAACTTTGTGGCATGCACACATAATCATGGAAAATCATTTCTTGTTAGTCATGACTCATTGCCAAGACTATCTTAGTGGACAAAGTCCCTTTCTGAACCGAGTTCACTCCTCGTTTCAGTCCTGTATCACTGAACCGAAATAACCTTCCGTTCCAGCCATGTCTATTTCATGAGATATAAAATCATTACCCAATGCATTGGAGGGAGATATAGGTCCCACCCATCTTATAATGAATCCTTTCTTATGTGTGCCACATAATCATAAAACATACATCATCGCATAACACATATAACAAAAATGGGATTCTTGAAACATCATGACATCATAAATCAATTCATATATGATAAAGGAATTCATAAACATAATTCCATCACAACATAGTCAAACCAATGTAAAAATATGGATAGAAACCGAACCCTTTATTATCTTAGATGGAAAATAATTTTGATAAAACACTTGAATTGAATTCTTGAGGAAAATATCCTTTCTTCTTCAAAAACATTTTTCCTTTCATAACATGTCATACAACTTTAAAATAAAAGAAGTTGATTAAAAATAAACTTGAAAACTTGTAAAGGAAGATTCTTTGAAGTAATGTTTTAAAAATCCATTCATGCCGTATAAGTTAAAAAAAACATTCTTCGTACTTTTGTCGGAAAAGTCAAAAAATACCTCGTACGAAAAAAACAACAGATTCCTTTCATATTCTTTAATAAAAACTCACCTAAGGGTAAAATTGGATTTAAACTATTGTAAGTGGATGGAAACAATATTACATATTGAGGTAACATGGATGTGGATGATAAAATATTAGCTTCTTGTTAGTAATATTTCATTGTTACTTGTTACTCGGGTCTTTATAACTTTTTGTTCTTATGCGTGTTTTGTCGAATAAATTCTTATTCTTATCTTTAGGTTATAGATAATTCATTTACAGAATGGTATTAGTGTAGTATATACCATATTCATTCATTCAATTCATTTATATAATCATTATGAAATGAAGATCATGTAGAACGAGTCGCATCACATCGTGGAGACGGTATTCCGTACGTACGCACGAGTGATGATATCGTTCCTATGATCGTGGAATTGTATTGGAGTATATATATATATTATTTCAGTATCAATATTACTTCATAATAATCATATATAGTTACTCATTACACCATTATACCCATCCTTGTAAGGTGATGGTGGAAAATAGATTACACCACGGCGTGGAGACGGTATTCCGTTCGTACGCACGCGCGGTGATTTCATTTTTCCGTAGGATGGATAGAAGGTGAATTAGGGTTGTTTCATATTTATAATAACATATCAGTATGTAATTAATACTGATGTTATTACTTTATCATGAAACAACTAAAGAAGAAGAAGTTGAAGAAGAAAGAAATTGAAAAGATCGGTAATGGATATTACCTCTTCTTTGGAACGCCTCTTTGAATCCTCCACTTTAGGAACTAAGATTGGTCTTTGGAGAAGACCAGGACCTCTAGGATTATTCTAGGGAAGTGGAGAGGAGAAAATGGTAGGGGTTGGCCGAGCTTGAGTGCTCAAATTGGTGTGAGGAGGAGGGGGAGGAGGTGCCCTTTTATAAGGGAGGAGAGGGGCACCTTAGGAATATCTCAAAATATTATTTTATATTAAAGTCAAAATCGGTTTATAATGGTTCCAAAGGGTCTTATTTCGAAGCTGAAGTGGTGATGGGTCGAAAGCCTATCAACCAATAGGATTTAGACAAGTTTGGGGTATTATTTTAACCTTATCAATTATATTTAACTCTAAGTTAATTAATTTAACTTTTACCGTGTCTTTTTGTTTTCTTTCACTATATGGTTAATAAACTTACTATAACATGCCAAACGAACCCCAAATTGTTTATTATTAATATATATATCCTTATCTAAGTCATTTGGCCGAACCTTAGATTTTTAGGAATAAAATAACAATTAATAATATAATATTTGATTTAAAAACTATTTTGTGTCAATTTTGACACTATTTGATATATGATTTTTGTGAAAGTCATATCAGAATTATATGTTCGAACCAAGTTGATTAAATAAACACAAATATATCATAGTAACCTAGAAAATTAGTGTAATTCATAAAAAGTCTTAAATTACATTTATTTTGGTATTTATATTATCAATTATGTCAATATTTCATTAATAAGATAATTACTGCATCATCTTTGTGTCATAAATAAATTAAATTATTTGATGTCTAAAAATTACAAATAAAATACCATCATGTAGGAAATCTTTTTATCTTTCTAATGAATATTTACAATCGAATTTATCAGATGTATAACCCCATATTAAAAATGATTTACTTATTAAACTTTAAATTTAACTATTTTAACCATTCTTTAAATAAATTAATAATAAATGTCCTAATCTAATCCAAGTGGGCCTAAATGGTCATATTTTATTCCTAAGTTTGTTTTTGGTCGAATTACACTTGTCCAATAGAATTAGGACATGTGTTAGGGTAATATTAATATCATATTTACCCTTAGTTACCCTATTTACTATTAACCGCGGTAAAAAAAGGTAAAAAGTTACTATTCACCAAAAAAATTATTTTCATCTCATTGAACCACATTTTAGTCCTTGATATTAACCGTGTCTCTCGGATTTCCGAAATTCCATTCACAAAAGCGGTAAAATTAAGTTTTATGCAAAATTCGGTTTTTAACCTACCACTTAGTGGTTTCACTATTCATCAAAAATTGAAAGTTTTCAGAAAAATACCAAAATTTCACCCTAGGCTAATTTCGATATTCTGAGTCCAAAAATGAAGTCCATTTTGAAAAATAAAATTTATAAAATTTCAAAAAGTGGTTATTACTATTCATAACGGCTAGTTTTAATAGCATATTGTTGTTTAGTGAAACTCGGTATTGCGTACAACGCAAGCTATCGAGGAAGGTCGCGATTGCGTGTAAAGCAAGCCAAGCAAGTGTTGTGTGGAAAAAGATTCCTTTGATGATTTATATAACATAAAAGTCTCGGGTGTTACAGTATATTCCACCCATATATATAGTGTGTGGGTCCTCTATCTACAGTATCAAGATCCCCCCAACAATGATGACACAATATCATCTTATACCATTCTTGTACGGTTTTCTATGATGACTTATATTGACAGTTCTTAAAATTGAATGATATTTCAATATTAATGGACCAGTGGGTGAAATAGTCCCTAAGAAGATATGTTTTCCACAAAAATAATAAAGATTCATTAAATATATTATGATATAGTTTTTATAGTTTGAAATATTAATATTTATATATTTCATTAGTAATTATGATTCCTCATACACATTTGGATTCATTTATGATTCATCGTGTAGTTGGGTTATGTAATTAATACTTTATTGATATTTCTATACACAATGCTTCTCTAATTAAATATGTGTTTCATAAATTCATCTGTTTGTGATTATATTATTATAATGTTTTTTAGTTTATAATATTTCTTGTTACATTGAACATTTGTATTATCATTATGATTCATCCTCTTGGTTACTCTATAGTCTTGGGGGATCTGAGATGATTAAATAGGTTTGAATTTAGGTTTTGTATTCAGGGTGTCCAATTACATTAATTTTTAAACAAACATTCTTAGGCCTCAAGACGACATATATTTTTTATATGTATTTTATGTACACTTTTTTAGATGTTCTTAAATGAATATGATAAGGCAATGACTTTTTGAAGCTGAGACTAGGGAACACAAGGTTGTGGATGATGATTCATGGTGGTTCATGATTGGGTTGCTGTTTGATTTATCTAGTTATAAATATAGGAGATCAAATTTTGGGAAGGATACTCCAAGAGTATTGAGTCTAATATATTTTGAGACATATAAGATGTTCATTTATTTTGGTATCTTATTACATGGAATTATACTTCTTTTTTTTCAAATTCTCCTAAAAAAATAGTGTTATTTTTTATATATACCAAAAAATTTATGTTCATTATTAATAATTTAGATAATAAAACATTAATTGGTTGATATAGGATAATTACTCCAATGTTGTGTCATTTTCCTATATGAAGATTTTATTTTGACACTATCCAGTTGGAGATAGTCATGGGCTGGAGCCCTTATCTTACTACTATCCCAAAACGTTACCTAGTGGGTTGGGTCATGTCCTAATGATATTATAGTGGGTTTTTACCAAGGACATAGGATAAAGATTTTGGTTATATTTTTAAGGGTTAGTAAACATATTGAAATGATAATACAAGTGTCATGATATTGATTTTTAGACCAAGTAGATCACAGAACCATCTGCTTCCCACATATCCATTATCTATGTTTTTCATAACATATTATTCTTCCTAGAAAATCGAAGCATCATATTTTGAAAAAAAAAATAATGTTCTTTAAATCATAATAAATATTTTATTTATGTCCAAATGTGTATGTTATACGTTAACCCATATAGTTATGATTTATTGATGTGGTTTCTTCATATCAAAAGATGTTTTCTACCCACAAATATTTAAATTATGTATAGAGGATACATTGTTATAAACTAATAAAAATAGTAGGGCCTCCACCAAAAAATTATTGGGTGATCATAAACTATGTTGGAAAAATATCTTATGCAAAATCAATACCTAATAATAAGAGGTATATTATATATATATTGAGTTTAGTGTAGGATTCATTATAGGTTTGATATTAGACTATGATGAGTGGGGTGAAACATCCCACAACTAGATATGTTGTGTTTGTTATAATTAATGAGGTTATCATTTTGATCATTTAATGAGAGATAAATTAGTGTCTCCAATATTAATTTTCATTTTTTAAGGTTCATTGAACAGCTGTGGATATATGTGTTGTTCTAGCTGAATGACACTATGCGAGGTTTATTTGTAATTATTTTAATTAATGATGTTATTCTACTATTCTAACATGGATAGATTTCATTAACGTTTTTTATTATATTTTATTAGAGGATGTGGAACCAACAACAATGTGATATTTTCAATTATTAGTTTGTTTCAAGGAAGAAAGAACACAAGACATGTAACCAAAAATGTATTTCATGGTCAAATGTTTCTTACAAAGTTGTTCAAAAAGACATTCATGTTTCTTATTTTTAGAGATATAGATTTTTTTCCCAATTGCCCCAACAATTTTAGAGCCACTCAATAATGCACTGGTTTATGAATAAAATCTTTTTGGGGACACACTATAATTGAGAAACTAGTTATCATAACACATGATGATTGATATAGTTGTGTCATGGGAGGAACTCTAAATTGGTTAACGTTTTAATGTAGTAATAGATAGATAATTCAGTAATCCTCTGCCTCAGTCATAAATATTTATTGAATAAAACCAAGTGCAGATTACTGATAGTCATTATTGTGATATGAGAGGTGTAGGGAATGAATATGGTTATAATATAGTATTTTAAATTTGACTATGTCTCATATCATATCTTCACAGATGCTCCCTCTACAAGATGAAGGCATGAACAACTCAACGTGGTTATAATGGACCATACTTTTCTAACATAGATAATACATATAAAAAGTTGAATATTCATTGAAAAAATAACAAAAACCTATTATATTATTATATGAATAGTTTCTTAAAAACATGTAAAACTAAATAATGGATTCAAAAAACAACAACATCATATTCCAATTTTTTCATTCATATGTATAACCATTTTTTCATATCATATTTATTAAATTTATTCATATCATGTGTAAAATATAAATAAGGAAAGATTGATCTAAAATTATAAGTACGAGAAATCAAGGGAGAAAACATAAGAATAAGATATGAGAAAATCATAAAAACTTATGAAAATTATATCATGTGTATCAAGGACTGGGATATTGATTAATGGAATAAATCAAATATGTTTATAATGAATTAAAGAACATATTCCATGATAAAATGACATAATATATGAAATCATGGAATAAAAAAAGAATAGAAAATTATATCTATGTTAGTCCAAGATTTGTTTCAATACCATCATATTAGATATATTCATTTACTAAAATGATTTCAATACTCATTCCAACTCAGTATTTTTGAATAGGGTTCACTTATAATTACATCCCTATATTACTAAACTAAGTACACTCCTCATTACAGTCATGTTTATCTACTATTTTATTAATCATTACCCAATGCATTCAAGGGAGAAAGAGGTGACACCCATCAAATAATGAAAACCAGATATACATTTTCCACAATAAAATAAATATTTTTTTCACATCAAAACTCATGAAAAAATATATTTTTCATAATAATTTCATTATATCATAACCCATGGAAATGAAATAGGTTTCCTACAGATCATGCCATCATATAAATAAACAAACCACAACAAGATAAAGTTTAATATTGTTGAAGTATAACTCCATTAAAGAATAAGTAACATTATATATTATTATCTTAAATAGAAAATAATTTTGGAATATCACACTAAATCATTCATGACGAAAATAACTTTTATGTTTTGAAAACATATTTATTTTTTAATTGTCACACAATTTTAAATAAAATTATTTTCATTGAAGATAAAATTTTAATATTTTAAGGTAAACATCATGTAATTAAGTTATGATAAATGAGTGAAAATTTATCATTATATATAAGATAAAAAACATTCCATTCATAATTTTTCCAAAAAGTTAAAATAGAACCTCATTTGGAAAATAAAAAACATTCTAATAAAACTATTTAGTAAATATTCGCATATTTGTACAAATTTAATAAAACAATTAAAGAAGAAATGAAAAAAAATGATTTATTAGGAATCATGGACATGGGTGATAAATATTATCCAGTTGATATCTACATAGAAATAATCATAAATAATAATGAGATTGTACAATTAACATAGATCTTTGGTATGATTTTCTTATTTTATTACTGAAACTCTAGTATAATGTTTTACATATTTTCATTAACATATTTCCAAGAAATAGTCATGTTAATGATATAATATATTATTCTATTATATTATCTAATCATGTGTTTTTTAAAAATATTTCACTATTACCATATTTTCAGTGTTATATTTTTCATTTTATTATTCATGATTTGTCGTAAAAATACTAGTTACTATGTTACAGATATAGTTCTATATGTCAAAGTATGATATTAAGGTAAAATATATCATATATATTAATTATATAAATTTATATAATCATTCTAGAATGGAAAAAGGTGAATATACATCACATCACGCCGTTGTGGTGCCGGACTGTATGTACATACGTGAAACAATATCATTTGTTTAATGGTTAAATGGTATAGAAGTATATAGAATATTAAAATTTTTCATGAATAAATATAATTATATAATTATATATATATATATTCCATCATTATACACTTAAAAACATTATGGTTATGAAACCAAATTACACCATGATGTCGATACCGTAAGTCGTATGTATTCCTGCAAGGTGATTTTATTTTTTGTAGGATAGATAAATTAAGATGTATAGATTTTTATAATAGTAATGACATCTTAGAACATATTTGATACTATATTTATTAATTTATTATATAAAAAATACACAAATAATATGTATAAGAGGTAATAATATTGAAAAAATATGTAATGACGATTACTTCTTTGGTAATGTTCCTTTAGATCTCTTATTGGGGACACTAGTGTTGGTATTTTTGGAAAACCTAAAACTATAGAATGTTTATAGAGAAGTTTTATATTTAAATTTTTAGGGTATGGTTGAGGTTGAAAGCTCAATGTTTTGTGAAATAGTGAGGGAGGAGGTTCCTTTTTATAATTGAGGTGAGGGGAGCTTTTTTATAATTCAAGAAATATTAATATGTAATAAATTCAGCCTCAATCTAAATACCATTAAAAGGCCTTTGACTAAAATATAAAATGGAATATTATTATAATATAATCAACAAATATATTTTAAAAATATTTTGATATTATTTTAAAAACTATCATTTTTATTAGCACATTATTATATTATTATAATTATTACTCAAGTAACAATTTTTTAAATATGAATTTGTTGTAATGTACGTTTATTTGATGAAAATTTGTCTATAAATGAAAATTTTAAAAAACAACCAATCCATATTATAATTATTTTTACATTTAATTATGCCTTTTGAATTTTAAATAATTCAATGAATTATTATTTTTCTAAAATATCATTACATTCTATTTTTATATAGTTCATAAAAATGATTTTAAGAATATCTACATGTCATTATTACTTCAATCCAAATATTTTATTATATCTCTATGAGATCAAGGTCATCTAGAATAGTCATTTATCACATTAATTAACTAAAATTATATTTATTTTAATATTTTAAAAAGGGACTATTTTTTATTTCCATTAATAATATTATTTCTGCATCAAAAATGTTTAATTATTTAGTATAGTTATTTTTTCAAAAATATTTAATACTAAAAAACCACGATAAAGATTTGTTTTGTGTATTTCAAAATAATATTAACAGTTAAATGTTTATTTCACATAATCCTATATTAAACATTACATAGTATTTTATATATGAATGTTACATGATTGAATTTTTAGTTAATAAAGTAATATAAATAACATAATCCCATCTAAGTGGCTGAAAAAGTAAAAAATATATTCTATAACGTATACATGTTTATTAATTTGAAATGTTTACATTTATATTTAGTAGTGATATACATTTTTTACAATTTGAACTCATAAAATAAATTTTAAACAAGGAAAGTCACATTTTTGAGATTTTTATTTAAATATAATATAAGTTAATTTCATGCTCTTATGTCCATTAAAAAAATAATTTTTATCCTTATATGATAAAAGTAAAATCAGAGTCATCCAAAAAAATGTGGGCATGTTTCATGGTCAATTTATAGTTCATATATTTCTATTTTAAACATAAATTACCCAATTTAACCTTTATTGTGGTAACAAAATTTATCAAGGTTACTATTCATATTGGCCACAAATAGAGTCATATACACTAAATTTGGACCTCGCAAATATAAATTGTTTATCCATATATTAACATTAACAATTACGCAATTTTCAGAATTAAATTTAATATAAAACTGATGAAATGCCATGAAAAAAACACTTTCATTAGAAAAATGTTATTTTAAAACATTAAATATATTATTAATGAATTTATCAATAATATTTTTTTTAAAACCCATAATTTGATTATTTTAATTCATTATTCACTAATTAATTTTTGAAACTAATCCAAAATATAATTTTACCTTATAATGACTTTAAAATAATATATAGTTTTCAAAAAGTAAATATAGTTTCACTATTCCATAAAAATGATATTTTTTTTGAAAAATGATAAAAAAATAATTTTATGTTGAATTTGAAATTATTAAAAAAATGAAATTAGTTTTTTAAAATCCATTTTATCTAATATATAAAATTAATATTCCTTTATTAAAAGAAGAAAAATTAATTTTTTCAAATGAAACTATTTTTTTGAAAAATAATGTGACATTACATAAAATTGTGTAAGCAATTTCGAAGCCCATACAATAAAATTCTTATTTATTGGGAAATTTAAATTTATGTATTGATTTAGGTATTCATACTTATTCCCACCAATTTTGTGGCTAGGTTATAACTATCATTTTAAAATGGAAATATTTTAATAGTGTATCGTGGTTTATTTAAACTCGAAGTTGTTGGAAACAGAAGATATCGATGAAATAAATGTATTTAAAGAGAAATATTTATGAAAATATCTAGGTGTTACATTCTAAACACATAACATTAATTTTTCATTCAAAATTATTCACTCTAAGGCAAATATATGACGTTACCTTTTCTTTATCACTTCCTCATCATCCTCTATAGCATCCTCAAATTGATAATTACACCATAAAATTTTAACAAATCGAGTGGTATTATTTCAGAGAAACTTTTCTCTGTGATAAAGAATATATATTGGTTGTTCTTTTTAAGAATTATCTTTCTCCTCAAGTATGAAGTTTGGGATTAGTACATATTATTGATTAGGAATTTACTTTATCATGATTGATACATAGAGCACATCATGAAGATAAGAGTGATTTTGTGGTTTCCCCAATCTATAAGCTACCTTACCAACATAAAACATAATATTAATATGACCAATATTCCAAGGTAAAAACATTATATTCTTTTAAAATCTCATTAACCTCTTACATGGTCATATTTGTAGAAATACGTTGTCACCCACCATAAACTCTAGGAATTTTCAGTGACTGCGATTCTATCATTTTTAGAAATTTTGATACTATTATTTGTTTCTGAATAGTGATAAACTTATTATGATATTTCCTAAACTAGATATGGTACGAATATATTTTCCCCCCAAAAATATTCCATCATGTTATAGTTCCATAATTCTTACTATATAAGGATTCATAAGGAGAAATCTGAATAGAGGAGTTGATAATAATATTTTAATAAAATATTATCAAATGTAATTTTGAACTCAACCACCATTAAAATCCATAGATAAAGATATCATCTTGTTATATAGATTTTTTACTATCCTTTTATACATACAACCCATTTAAGGATGATATACAGTGCAAAAGATTAACGGTGTATCCAAAGCCTAGTGAAGACCTCTCCAGAATATCGAGGCAAACCAAGAATCCCCATATGATATAATGGAATGTGTAACTCATGAAATCTCACAAATTCATAGATATATATATCTAGAAAAAATAATCACAATATAAAACTTAGCAGATATCAATAATGTGTTACTTATTCATAAGGAAATCAATTACAACCCATATTATTATGGTTATTATATGTTTTATGGTGTTCGATGATAGAATCCATACTGATGTTTTCCCATATTCATTATATTATGGTAATGGTTATATCATCCACTTACACATCAGTCTATTAGCCATAAATTTTAGAGAACCATACTATTAGAAGAAAATATAAAATATCACCCTTTTTGTAGTCCTTATAGAAATACATATTTAGGTATCTATACATATTTGTGATTTTAGGATGAATAATAAAGGACGAACAATAATAATCATCCAATAGATACTTCATTAAATATATTATAATAAAGACACAAACACGATTCCTGAAAATTATTATTCCATCATAATCAAGGTTGAAATCTGAATCATTTATCACGTTCTTTTATTCCCCTACATAATTCTTTTATGGTTCTTTAATATTAACTTGTATAGGTGTTTAAACAACCATTTTAGAAATAAAAAAATTCACTTACTTTATGATTTTCATATTCATCATTTTAAAATCAATAAACATTTGATCTTTTGTGATCCTCATTACAATGAGGCTAGCATGGTCGATTCAGATCAAAGCATAAACCACCGTGTTTGCATTCACAAGGTTCTAATGTACTTCACACCTTTAATATTTAATCAATTCCAACCATCTTATCTGGAATATATTCATCCCTTTTTGAGTGCAAATAATATTAATTATTTTATGATCCATATATATTTCACACCATTCAAAATAAATATAATTCATTTATATAATTAACTCAATGATTACCGAAGTTACTCCAAACTAAGATTTATGAAAATTTTCTATTGGATTTTCAATTATCAAATGGAATAATCTATCACCATATCATTTTTACCTTGAACAAAATAAAAACCCATATTGTATTCATCAATATATACCACAAACCTTTCTTCAATAGATGTCAGTGTGTGCACATGTTCACTAATTAACATTCATTTTATCTCCAAGAAATTTTCTTTACATTATTCTCTATATATGAACTTAACATTTTTTAGTAAACTTTTGTCATTGGATTAGATTGTCATGATATATCATCCACAGATTTTAATAATATCCATTAAAACAATGAAGATTTCTGATATTAGTTACAATTGTTGGTCTACTGTAACATTCAATAACTTCTATCATTTTGGTATCCACAAAATATACCCTGTCAAGATATTATCTGACCCAAAAATAAATCTTTGTAAATGAAAAATTAACAATTCATAAATTTTTCATAATTCTTATCTTTTCTTAGTGTCTTTAGAAGAATCCTGATGTGATCACCATGGTATTCCCTTTTTATTTAATATACAGGAATGTAAACTATAAAAATAAACACAAACTGATCATGATAGCTTCTGAAGCCTATATTCATTAAATCTATAATGATATTGGTGATATTAGAATGAAAAATGTATAACTATAAATTAATAGTGTCCATACCATGTAAAAAATTTGTTATGGGGTATATCCTCATTATTGACCCTCAATTGATGATTTCCAATAGGAAGATATATTTTAGAAAAATTATTGATCTATGCATTGTTGATGAAATAAGTCATCGATAATTGGGAAATGATATTTCCTCTTAATAATGATCTTATTATGATTTTTATAATTAATAAAGGGTATCATTGATCCCTATTTCTTCTTATCTAGATAAAAATGTTCACCTCTTGGGGACACACATGGCTGTATGAATCCATTTTCACGATTCTATTGGAGTTTCTTCTTCAATTCCTATAACTCAATTGGTTTCATTCTATAAGGTGTCTATAAAATAGTCATATCACCTAGTATTAGTTCTATTGAAAAATAAACTTCACTATTATGTGTAAGACATATAGATTATTCCAAATAAACAACATTGAACTCCAAATATATAGAAGAATCATTAATGTTATGATTTTGCCCTCCTATTTTTGATGGATAACCTTCATTTATAGGAATTAAGACCCACATGATGGAAATAATTTCCAATGGATGTTCATTTTCTTCCTTGCATTGATAGATTATCACAGATTCATTAAAAATTGTAAACATAACATTAATTCCTTAACAATTTTTGTATTCTACATATAGATAATGATACTCCATGATAAAAATCACAATGAATTCAAATAAAGTAAGCATCACTAGATTTTTAGAAAGAAATTTACAACAAACATATACTAAAGAATAAAAATAATTTTATGATGTGACCATTGGTCCATTAGGATATTTTGTAGCTAATATAATATCTAATTATTGAGGTAATAATGAGATACCATTATAAAATTCATGATTAATAAATGAGTGTGTGGATCCAGAATCAAATTAAACATTAGCTTCATTAGAGTGGATTGTAATTATACCATTCACCACTGAAAGGTCATAAAAAACATCTCTAATACTGATCACATGATATTTCCCTTATCCTTATCCATAAGAGGTTGCTAAAATTGATCATCATTGATAACCCTCATATTTGGGGATTGGTTAATATAATTTCCATTTTCCTTGAACTAGAATAATTGAAGTGTGGGAGGTGCATTTTGTGTAACATTTTTTCTATTCTCATAATTAGAAATATTTTCCAATATATTTTATTGTTAATTTCCTAATTACATTCTTTCCCACAAATAAAATTTTTACTTATCCTCTTAATAAATTTTCCACCATGTTTTTGTGTACACATTGAGCATAAAGTAAATGTTATCATCTTTTGACTATGTATTTTAGATTTCTCTTGAAATCCATTTTTATCTTCTTATCAAACTCATATGATTAATATGTGAAACCAATATCCATACCAATATTAAGTAAAAATAAGACTATTTCATCAAAGCTACTGATGCCCCCTATGGCTATCACACTTTGGAGACGTGGTTTTAATCCATTAAAGAATTGATAAACCTTAATTTAAAGTTGTATTATAATTACAAAAGCATAGTTTAAATGTCTTGCATAATATAAATTTTAGGTATTAATAGGTTCATCATCATTTTTCTTAACATCATGAAACTAATTCACTATATTTATACAAAAAATGAAAGGATTTTTATTATTGAAGAATATTATCTTGTAGCGATACAATAAAATGGATTAAGTTTCACCATATTTCCAAATATTATGGAGAAGATTCATCACTTGATCTACATCACCATCCAAAAAATAGAATACAAAATTGACATTGTCATGTTCAAGACATTAGAGAATTGAAAATACCATTTATGTGGTACTGATCGATAGTTCAACCTCTAATGGATATGAAGACCCAATGAAATAAGGTGGGTGTAGTCTCATGCTAGAATCAATATAATGTTGTATCCTCCTTTTCAAATTAATATCAACTACATAATTCATAGCTTTAAAATATTGTGTGACCAAAGAAACAACATGTGTCATTCCAGTATCCCTAAAATTCAGTTCTTAGAGGAGAAAATAATTGAATTTCTCATAAAATTGACCATTAAATATGTTCTTCCTGGTTCTCTCCATTGAATGAAAACAAAATAAATATTTTCACAAACACTAATCATAGTGGGAAGGCCACATAATACAGAGAATTTACATACACAATTTGAATTTATGAGACCTTCGGTTTCATACAAGATAATTAATGATCGCTGCCAAAACTCTATGACTGTATCATATACTTATGCTTATCATTAGGTTTATTACTATGGTTTTCAAATAATAGAGTACAAAGGTTAACTAATCATTTATCTAATATGAACTTTAATGGCCTGTACATTTTATACATAGATACTAAATATATAAATATTAATATTTATTATAATAGTTAAAAGAACCATGCAAAAACCATATAGATTTAGTGTCTTTGGAAACATGAAAAAAATAATCAACTAAGTCATGAAATATCTACATAATTTCATTCATATTCCATAACAACTACAACCATTTTTTTTCAAATCATACATAATAAATATTTCCATATCATAGGGAAACTAATCATAATATAAGGGTGAGCTCAAATGCTTAGTGAGGTTATTCAAGAAAGGCAACATTAGAATTACAGAATATTAATATTAATATAACATTATTTAAAAATTATCAAATGTGTATCAAGGATCATGTTATTGAGTCATTAAAAAATCCTTATATTTAATAATGATGAAAATAAAATTTTCAACTAGAGAATAACATAAGACATTAAATTTCATCGAACATGTAGGCAAAATAACTTCTATATTAGTAATGGATAATTTCCAAGACCATCATAGCTTATTGTATACATTACTAAACTATGATTTCTTCTTATTCAATCTCTTTTTTATTGAAATTTTTTACTTACCATTCCATCCCTGTATATCATAACAGAGTTCAATCCTCATTCCTGTCCTGTCTATCTCATGAGATATAAATATTTACCCAATTCATTTGAGTGAGATAGAGGTCCCACTCATCAAATAATGAAAACCATAAATATGTGTTCTAATAGAACATAAATCATTTATCATATCATATCCAATGAAAATAAATTGTATTCATAATCATTTTATCAATGCATGACCCATGGAAAAGAAATTTGTTTCATAAATATCATTCAATCATATATGTAAACCAACCAAAATAATAATAATGATTTTGTTCTAGAAAATTATCTTATTTAAATAATATGTAACACAAGATAATTTTATCATAGATTGAAAATAATTTTCAGATTTCACATGAAATAATTTTTATAGAAACTATTGTTTCTTTTTTTATTTTCTTAAAATGACACAAAATTTTGAAAGAAAATGTTTTGTTGGAATGTAAATTTTTTTGAATGTATGATATTATTCAAATAATTAGGTATTAAAGAAAGTGTTAGAGTAATATCAATATATGTAATTTATAAAACATTATTTTCATTTTTTTTGGAAATCTCATGATGAACCTAGTTTGGAAATATAATAAATATTTTTGTCAAATTGATTACTAAAAAATCACCCATGTGAAATAAGTAATTTAAACTTTTTTCAAGAATTGTAAAAAAAATAGATAACATTTTTAGGAAAAATGGACATGAATGATAAAAATTCCATAGTATATACTTATGTATTATCAATCCCATATGACAATGATAATGTGAAATTAACCCTTACCTTAGGTTTGATTTCCATCATACATATCCAAAACATTTATATAATGGTTTGAATAATTTTATTAATTTATTTTAGTACCATATTAATAATTATTATATAATATATTATCCTCTTATATAATCTTATATAAAAATTGTTATCAATATTTAATTATTATCCTTCTTTATGGTGTTAACTGCATCATTTCCATATGTATATTTTACCACATAAGCCTCAATTCCAATACATAGGAAATAGTTTCATAATTTACCGAAAGTTAATATGGTATATTTATAATATTATTTAATTATATAAATTTATATAAAAATTATTTAATTTTTAAAATTGAGAATGAATCACATCAGATCATTGAGAAGGTACGTTGTACGTATTAATGAGTGACAACAACATTTCTTTAAGGTTGAAAAGGTAGTGAAGTGGATGGTATATTAAGTTTTTCTAGAATAAATTTAATTTTATAATTAATATATATATATATATATATATATTAATCCAAACACAACAACCGTCCAAATAATGTAGTGATGTGAAATAGATTATACCACAATGTGGAGATGGTAAGTCGCACGCACGCATGCCTGCACGTGCAATGGTTTTGTTATTACCACCATGGATAAAAATTGAAATGTGGTTATTTGATAATCATAATAACCTCTCATAATATATTTTGTTTTGGATTTATTTCTTTATAATGGAAGAAACATATGAAGAATAAGTAAAATAAGAAATAAACATGTTTGAGAAATTAAATATGATTAGTTATTCTATACTGAACATTTTGTAGATATCCTCTTAGGGATAATAGGATTTGTCATTTGAGAATACAAGAACCTTTATAATGTGTATAGTCATGTTTATAAGATAAAATATCATTTTTTGGTTGATATTTGAGGCTCAATGATATCAGAATAAGTGATGGAGGAGGTTACCTTTAAAAATTTAGGTTAAGGGCACCATTGGAATTTAAACAAAATAATAATTTTAATAAATAAAATTTCAAAAAAAAACTAAAAATTACATCTATTATAATATAATGTTATATAATGTTTTAATCTCATAAAAAAAATATATTTTATACATTTTTTGTATTATTTTTCACATTACCATTTTGGTTAACCCTTAGTTAACATATTTTAATTTTAACTAATGTAACAAATTTTTCAATATAAAAAGGTTTTAATTTTTATTTATGTTATATGGATTTATTATTTAATAAATAATTTATTAATGTTTAGAGTATTTTATAATTATTTCATATTTTTAATGATTTTTAGATATTTAGATAATTTATTAATATATTTTTGATATAAAATCATTACTATAAATTCTGGAAAAATTCATTACATGGAATTTTAAAAATACCATGATGAAAATTAAACATAGAAAAAAATATTTTATTATATCCATTGGAGGTCATGATCAACTATATAATTCATTTAACACATTAATTATCTTAAAATATATTTAACTTAATATTATAAATGATATTTATTTAATATTTCTAGTAATAAAATAATTACTACATTGGCACTGTTTAATTATTTAATATAATTATTTATTACCTAAAATTAAAAATTAAAATACCATGATTAAAAGAAATATTATATATTTTAAAATATTATTTATAGTCAAATATATTTTTTAACCGAATAATTAAAATAATATAGTATTAAAAATATGATTGTGAAAACTTTTAATATTTAGTAAATAAAATATTATTAATATAATAGTCTCATAAAAGTGGCCTCAAATGTTAAAAATAAAATTATTTCCTGAAAATATTTTTATTATTTTAAAATTTATGATTTATATTCAGTCATAACATAAATTTTAACCCATGTGGGAACATAAGGTATATTTAAGAAAATGAAACTAGTATATTTAGACTTTCAATAATTTAAATATTATATAGATTTTTGTAATATTAGTATTTCTATTAATTGACATAATTCCAATAAATAGGTTTTATGAATCGAATTATCTTCATCCAATAAATTTTGGTCATGTTTAGGGTCATTTTATTGTTCTCATCATTCTATTTTAAAACAATATTACGAAATTTACCCCTTAATGTAGTAGTAAAATTTATGAAGGTTACTATTCATATCATTCAAAAATAAAATATTCATATTTTATAAATTTTTATTATATATATAAATTTTTTATCATTTTTTTAAATTCAAAACATATAATTTTATTATTTAAATTTTACATAAATTCATTAAAAATCCATTAAAATAATGTTTTGAAAAAATCCATGTTAAAATATATAATATTTTTCTAATAAATTCATGTATTAAATCCTTCTAAAAACAATAATTTGGCTATTTTGTATAATTATGATCTAGTTAAAATTTAAAACTAATATAAAACATAATT
Source organism: Viscum album (assembly GCA_963277665.1). Lineage (NCBI taxonomy): Eukaryota > Viridiplantae > Streptophyta > Magnoliopsida > Santalales > Viscaceae > Viscum > Viscum album. The sequence goes on from OY728161.1 coordinate 1,884,183,670, forward strand.
TTAAATTTTACATATTTAAAAATAAATTATAGTTTTCAATTCAAATAAATTTTTTCTTTATTCTATAAAAAAAATAAATGTTATCAAGAAATTATGAAATATTTAATAATTTCATAGTTATTTTGACTTGATGAGTTCAAAAATTAATATAAAATTTCAAATTATATTTTATATATCTTCCAAAAAATGAATATTCATTCATATAAAAATTAAAAACTCCTTTTTTAAGAAAATATTATTTTCTGAGAAATAAAACAATATTACTAACAATTTTGTAATAATGTTCTAATAATTTACTAATAAATTAATATTTATTTGAATATTTATATTTATTTCATGATTTATTTATTTATAATTATTCTTGTAAATATATCAGTATGGTTATAATGGTTATTTTAAAAAATAATATTCTAGTTGTGTATCAAATTTGGTTTAAAGTCAGTGTTGTGTGAAACGCAAGATATTAATAAAATATAAATATTTAAAAATAAATATTTATTAAAATATCATGGTTTGAAATGGATTAGATGATTGGATGTATTATATTCTAGTGGATCCTAATAGAAAGACCTTTGGTTAGAGAAAATATTTATACTGATGGAGGCCATATTCCAACCACCATTTCAGGAGGGTTGAGATTATACTTGAATGTTAACAATAAATTCTAATAAGATTACTACTTGTAATAGGAGGGATGAGGTGGTTCATACCTCAATGTGATTTGGATTCCAATTTCTATTGGCTTATTATGTTGGAAACTACGATAGCAATGCTATATTTTACAACAATACTAGGTCAGACAACATAATGTGTGGTTGTTGATTATAATACAATATTAGTAATTGAATACCTTTCCATAATTGGCGAGGTTATTTTTTATGACATCATGGATGAATATTCTCTTAAAAAAATATAAATAAAAGAATGATGTTCCACAATAGTAATCATTGGTTAACCCCTATCCGAAGATTGATGAATGAATAATTTTTTTCTTGTATATATTCAAATTTTATAGAGTAGAATAATGAGAACATAGAAAGTTCTTTCATATATAATTGGATTATAATTCCCCTGAGATAATTGTGTTGGTTTATACTATGCATTTATGGATTGATCATATCCTATCATAAGAGGGTCAAAATATTTTGAATCCACAAATAGATTTAGGAAAAAGTTTGTATTAATAATTATCTTTTTGATGTTTGGTCTATTTTGGTTGAAAATATTTTAAAGTTGTCATAGGGGTATTGTGTGCATCACTTTTAGAATAGAATTTTGTAACTAATTGACAGTGGATGAACATCAGTTACTAGATTTCGAACACTTATTCTGGAATAGAATGATAGATCCATGGCTCACCATAAATTTTTTTTGTTGACCACAAACATCACTATTTTTAGAGGCACCAATATTTATGGTATTCATTTAATGGTGTTCAATGACTAGATATTTTCATACAATAGACTAGAGTTGTTTTCGTAATGGATGGAGGCACCATAACCACTTCAAAAAAGTGTGATAATGGATTTTCCATTATTCCCAAAGTAAATGTTGAGAAAAAAATCTTATGAAGTGAAAATGTTGGTAGATCATGACCCTCATTAATGTATTAACATCAAACAATTCATGGTGTTCCTTAAAATAATGAATTATATTTTGTTTTTGAAGATGATATATTTTTCAAGATATCGATTTTTTTTTCACTTGAGCAGCAATTATATTTGGGTATGGAATCGATAGGTCTGGGATATCATACATATTATTGTTATTATCTCTGGATTATTATATATTAGAAAACCAATTGAATATTATGTGATTTTTTGTAGCATAATTGTGTCCCTATTATTACAGGTGTGCTGGTCAATAGCTTTTTTACAAGATAGATGAAAACAATATAGATGATATTTAGTATTCAGTGTAATAATGTTAGAAATTGATCTGTGTATAGATGATTATTTTGGATATTATGAGGATATAGTTGTATAGGGCCCATGCTTCCATTAAGTCATAAGAAGGAAAAAAATTCTGTTAGACCGATGCTTCTAACATTGGGCATAGAATTGACTATTGATCCTTAAGACAATATATCACGATAACTCTTCTAATGTTATAAAAATCTTGTGTATATATAAATTATTTAATATTGTGTGGAAAGGATGTTATAAGAAATCCATCATCAATAATTATCCTTTTAGGTGGGTAGATTATCATACCCTTATGAAATTATATTAATGACATACAATTATAAGGATGATATTGGGGGATTGATAATAAATTTTCCTACACAATAGGATAACCTCGAATAATAAAAAATAGTATGATATAAATAATATAGGAAAGAAAAACATACGGTGGAGGGAAAATAATTTCATGGTCTTGATTCATGATTTTCTAAGTGAAATGACTTTCGATAAAAAAGAGGATGGCCCCTTCTCTATCTTTGTTATATGGAGTTCATTTAAATATCATACATACAATGTTGAGGGATGTGTATACAATGATGGTAATCCATCATCAAAAGGATCAATTGAAAATATCAATGTTTCAATAGTAATGTTTCTTCATTACTATGGATGATAAGGGCTTTTGGTGCGGAGGATATAGTGACTCATGATTTTTCCAAATGAAAAATATCCCAATTTTCAATTTGGTTTTCTTGTGAGGTACCCACTATAAAAATTATTAATTTATACTAGATTATTACAATAATAAAGTTGTTTATTGTTAATTAGATTCTTGGTAGTTGTTTCTGAAACAATGATGAGTTGGGTTAGATTTTTGGGAACAATAGAGCCTATATAAATACATATTAAATATGAAAATAATTTGTTTTTTCAAAAATATTCATTTTTATGAAAATATTCTATTTTAAAAGTTGGTAATTTAATGGACAAAAAAATTCACCATAATGGGGGTTTTTACCTTTTAGTTGGTAGAAATTTTATGAGTATCACTATCCAAAAGGGTTGAAAATCATTCAAATATGATTAAAAATTTAGAACATGATTTTTTCAAAATCTCAATAGACACATTTAATGATTATTTTTTCAATCCATGGACATAAGTCCAATATAATCATATTAACCATATTAGACCACGTCAAGTATATAGACCCTATGAATTTTTTTTGATAACAATACTATTTCATTATTTTGATGAACTAACCATCTATATCAATGATGATAATGGGCATGAGGTAAAATATCATCTTCGAGAAAACATTATTAAATTTGAGGATGATTATTTTAAATTTTATCCATTATTCACTATTTCAATAGAAATTAAATGGATTGAATTTTATTTCAAAATCATATATATTTCTCCCTTAATAATGATATAATAATATAATCCCTATTTTTTTCCTTATCAAATTGTGACGATTTATTGTGGGACTCATTGATGATGATGTCAACAATGTATTAGAAATCAACACCCCCTCTCTCCATACTCTATATTTTTTATCACTCTACAAACCAACTCTTTTATCTTCCCTATATATCATATGAAGGTGATGTATTATAGTCTTATAGGTGGCTAGCAATAATAATGATGGAAACTCGATATGGGAGCTCAAGAGATTGGAGGAAGTAAAGGATGATCATGAGATGATAGAAAAACAATGACATATAGAGTGGGAAAAACAAAATTGTTTCTTAGAATCATATGATGGTGGTTAGTGAAAACTCAATCACCATGGCCAAGAACAATTTTTCAATCCTGAATTCAAAATGGCCCTAAGTGATCCTCTATATATTCTAGAGGCTTCCAATGATTGGTGAAGACTTAATCCAAAAATCAAAGTAACTATTCCATTAAATAAGAGTACCACATATTTAACATTTTATTCAAAAATATTAAATAAAAACAATGATATATAAAAAATTACCATATTTAAGAATACATGTATACATACATTTATTGAAAACTAGGTCAATACATAAAACATAATACACAAACATAATAATCCATAGTCATTGGTTATATATCCACTACCACTCCTTACTCAATTTGGTTTTGTATACTCTCAATATACATGAACATTACCCATAATACATTGTTTTGGAGCCCGAGAGTAGATATAAAGTCATCATGGACCCTGTAGTTTGGTTTAGTATGTGAGAAATATATTTTATTAATGTATAAAAATGTTCCCATAGTATAATACCTTGTATAACCTTTTTATGGTGGAATTAATTAAACAAGTTAGAGAAGCACCTCAAATGTTCCTCACTATCTAGGCGACCATGAATCCCTCATAATCATGTAAATTTCTATTAATTAGGTTAACACATTAGCCAATCATACACACTTTTGTGAAATTTCATATCCCACTAGGTCTCCTCAACTCATTCCAATATACCAATGCCAATCCAATACTTAAATAAGTAGGGAATAGTGGAATCAAAACCTCATGTTGTTACATAACAGAATTAGTTATAGTTATTCATTAACAATTTAAACCAATAAATTATCTATTATGTCATTTTATTTAAGTCTTTTCTCCCATTATACCATAACACAACCCTGTAACATTTTATCCTTATCCCATTCATATTAATGAAAGGTACATATATAAATTTAATCATAGACATGATGTTACTTGATCCAATATTCTCATGGAATGTTATAATCCATACATTCCACATAGCCACATGTTATACCCATGAACAACATCACAATGTCCCTTGGAAAATTCAATTGTCAGTAAAACTCAACCCACTATCCAAGGATATATTGAATGGTAATATCTACATCATCTCTAAACAACCAACTTAGAAAATTTTTAATTGATTGGCCTTAAAGGGGTAATGAAATATCTTATAGAGGGGGTTAATAGACATGAATAAAATGTAAAATGATATAGATTAATTATTTAACTTAAATATGAATGATAATTGAGAGAGATATATTTCTTTTTAAATAAATGAATAAACATAATGTTGTCTATAATATTAGTGATTTTTTAAGTGGACATAGTATACTATCTGACCACTCTAATAAGAGAGATATAATTTTTGTACTAATATAATTTTTGAATAGGAATCATAAATATTACATTATCCTTACCTATAAATAAGATAGATAATGACAATAACACATTGAATTTTGGTTAAAGAGTCATAACCTAAAAACAAAAATATCTTCCAGAAATGGGGTTCAAAACCTAAGTGGTCCTATATTAAGAATTTAAGAGACACAATCTGAAAAAAAATAGATTAAATTATTTTGTATGTAAACAAATAAATAAAGAATTGTGTGTTCCATAATGATAGTAATCAATTTTATATACACAATAATCATATTAAAATTATAATATATATAAATAATATATAGTAATTTATTTTTATATAATTCATTATACTATCTTTTTAATGAAATAGTAATCATAAAATATTAGGTAAAATCCTTAATAGATAATCCAAAAAAATAATACTTGTTTTCAAACAAACTGGTTTTTACAAAAGACTAAAATCTCTAAACAAAAATGGGTTATTATATGTGTCGGGTACATGCATTGAATAAATCAATGAGATTTTATGTGGGATCTATAAAAAAATACATTCCAGTCTATAAACAAACAAAGAAAATAAAATTTAAAAATACATAATTATCATAGAGGGGTAAAATTACTATCTAGATGAACTCTAGAAACATCATTTGAATTTATAATTTAAATATATAATATAACTAATTTGAATTACCCATTAACTATTTCAAATTTACAATATAATAAATGGTCAATGAAATCATATAAATATCATATGATAATTTGATTATTTGAATTAAAATTTAAATATAATTCAATACAATTTTAACAAAAATATATATTAAATTTTACTACATTGAATAGTGATGAATAATATTGACTATTTTTAATCTATTTATTATTAATTTATAAATAAATATTGAAAAAAATAAATTCTGAATATAAAAACATAAATATTAAAAAAATTGTATGAATATATAACAACTGATAATAAATTAAAACATAATTTAAAACTAAAAAATATTTATAATAACACATCACATTTATTTTATATATTATATAATATTAGGATAAATAAATATAAAAATTGATAAAATTATAATGAGCATGATGAAAATGATATTATCCAAAATAAGGGGAAAATGGCATATTTAAGAAATCAAATTTTATTGAAAATTACAATATCAAATGACTATCCAAGTGAATCAAATTCACGTTAATTTGGTATACATAACAGAACCATAACATGTGTTCTGTCACCTTATGTCCAGTATACTGACTATGATATCAAAATGTGATCACATGAAATAGCCCATGTGATATGTATGAAAATAACACATATGGTAGTTATTGTGATCATTAAGGAACCTCTGTTATAATAACTATGTGTACAGATAAAAAATCATGTTCTCACTATAAATACATAAATTTTTACTTTTTAGTAACTCATATTTGGATAAAATAATATCTCTAAAAAGGGTGGTTTAAAACCTCATTGTTGCTTGATGCCTTTGTGGTATGTAACTCACAGTTACTTTGCACAGTTACATTAAGTATGATACCAATACATAATGGAAACATTGGATAAAAATTATGGTAAGTCATTATAAAAAATATATTTTAACATGTTGAAATATTTCATTCTAGTTTTATCATGCTGAATGATCTATAGAAATTTTCCATGGTGCTGCTCTTCATGGCTGTCACATTATTAAGAGTGCATAGAGATAACTCTAGTGAAATAATGGTGTAATACATAGAAAAAAAATGAAGATTTTAAAATGTTTCTATGCTTTGAATTAAATTTTACACTCTTAAAGATCATATACCTGGATTAGGGTTCTATGAGTGTTGGTTTTGTGGCACTTCATATTCCAAAAATAATAAAGAAACCAATACGTCTACTATCTAACTATTTTCCATGAATTTGTTACATCGACATGAGATTGAACATGTGGTTGCATCCTAATGTTGTCAGGGTCAAATTGTTTTACTCATGTAATTTTGGAAATTACTCATATTGTAGCTTCAACAAAAACATATGGTAGAATCAAACAAGGGTTGATGTATGTCGAAAGAAAAGTGAGTTTTACAACCCAAATAGATTTAAAATAATAATTAGAAAAAATTTCAATCCTCTATGAAATATAATAAATAAAAAATATATCATACTTAATATTTTAAAAATTGAGGTATTATTAAAGGATATAAATTCACATCAATATAAATTATTTAGAGAATTATATTATCTAAAAAACTAAGAATTCATTAACATACAATGCATAAAAATTACAAAATTAGTTAGAGGAATTTCACCCAATTGTATGGTATCTAAAATGTTTTTTAATCCATTAAATTAGATTAATGAAATTTATATATATGTATTATATTTTAAATTATATAAATTTCATGTGTTTATTTGGTATATCACCGAAGTAATCAACAAAATTTAGAAGATATTATATTCTAAAAATTCAAAGGATCGGGAATTTGGTGATGATACCGAAAAAAATTTTGGCCACTTAAACAAAAAAATCATACATAACAATAATACACATAGATGCTAAAATATGTATTTTCTATACTATCTAACACGTTCTGTGATGATATAAGATATACAATGCTTGTTAAAAGAGGATAAGTAAAAAAAATAAAACTCTTAAAATTGACAATTATTAATACATCTAATAACAAGTATACCGTTTGGTAGAAAATGTGTACATTCAGAAGTCTGATTTATACTCTAGTAAGTTCAATACAAGTTATAAAAAATAATTATCATTCTTATAAAATTGGAATTTTAGATTTCCAATTACTATTACTCAAGTAAATTTAAAAATATATAGTGGTAATAAAAAACAATTTCCATATAAAACAATAAAATGGTTTTGAATGGGTTTTTAATATTCAAGAACAAAAAAATATAACTCAATATCCAAAAAATCCAACCAAACCCCTATTTTTTAAATTAAAAAATAAAAATAGTACTTTATAGACATCCACATATTTTGAAAATTTTCATGAAGTCCGTTTTCATGGAATAAAAAGATATAAAGTTTAAAAATAGACAAACCCCCCCTTAAAAAATTCACATCATGTTAATTTTTAAAAAATATCTTTTAGTATCTAACATTACAATCAAAAATATAATTTTATCAAATTGGAAAAAAAATATAAAGGATTAGAGAAGTTGACTTAATGATGATTCTCAGTGGTGATAAATTCGAAAACTATAACACCATTCATTAAATAATCTCAAATAAAGTGAAATATAATATCGATATACATTGCTCTATAATACATTAATGTATTTTTTGAAATATAAATTATAGATGTTTTATCACAAAAAATATAAAATTGATAAAGTTAAATACATGAATAACATAACGTTTTATTAATTTATTAAATATGATGACAACAATGATAAAATGTGATATACTCCATGATATTTATATATATTAATCAAATACTAAGACTAATTAATTCCTCATATGAAATGGTTTAGACATAATCAATTGAAACATTCATATTCAAAAACTAACTTTTGAAATATTTATAGTTACCCCCAAAAATTAAACATAATCTTAAACCATCATGAATAATTTGGTGAATGGTAATAGAATTGTACATCTACAATCATAGAGACTAAAAAACATCAAAATAAATAATAATCATGGTATCAATTCAACATGTCCCTAGTGGAATATAATTACACTAATGGTATTTTGTAATTGATGAGTTAAATACAAAAACATGTCATTAAGAAATTCCTGAAAAAATAGAATTTTCACTTTTAAAAACAACTATTATGAAAAGGCAATAATTTTTTAGAAAATAAAATTATTTTTAAATAAACAAAGAATTTTTTGAATAATAATAAAAACATATTGTTTTCATAATAGAAATATATTTGTCAATTATAATATTTTAAAACAACGATTTCATACCTATATTTTGTAAAAAAATGGAATTTATTTAGAAAATGTGGTTATGGTGATATTAAAGACATTTTCAACAATTAAACTATGTGTAAATTTCATATTCCACAGGGATAATTTTAAAAACTATAATTGTTTTGGAATACATAGTTTTGTAATTAAGCGATTTTTCTTTTGAATGGAGAAATGATGTCAAGTTTAAAAAACATTTTATCACTCAATTTACGTACCAAAGAGCATAAAAATGGCATTACTTCATGAATAGTACATCAAAAACTATTTGAGATTAAAATATATTGGTTTTAATATGGAAATAAAAAATAATTTCCCCAATGGATACATAAACACTGAGAATACGAGATAATGATGAGATTGTAAAATAAACACTTACCACTTTGGTGACTTCTGAATAATAATCTGAAAGAGATAAAAAACAATTTAAATATCATGAATATAAATATATTTAAGAGATAAAATTTAAAAATAATTAATATTTTGACCACAAAATTTAATAGTGTTGAATATGGAGCAAGTATCATGTAGGAATGTTTTATATGAGAATCCATGACTTTATGTTTAACTTTAATCATATGTGTCCAGACATCCTATATAAGAAATAAAAGTTTCTTTATAACTATATCAATGAAACATAATCATATATATCATACAATATATGATTTTTATGTAGTCATTTATCACCCATTTAGTATCATTTCTTTATTAAAATCACAGTTTCATGTGATAATTGCATCGTTTCTCATATATGATTTACATTGATAACTTTTGACCATGGTAAAGTAATACCATAAAATTTCAATCATGATATAAATATCATACTTATTAATTACATATTTATTTAGATTAATCTAATAAAATTAGAGTTAGAAAATTGATTACACCATACATGGAGACAGAGGGTTGTATGTACAAATGAACATTATTTCCATTTCTCTCAAAATATGGAATGAAAGGAAAATAAATATTAATTCAAACTACCATAATAATTATTATTTCATATATATCATTTATATTATTCAAGTAAATCATTATTTCAATCAATTTAATAATTAAATTAACAACATTACAAATGCTGCGTGGATGCAGCAGTACACACATATGCATGAATGCGATTATTGTTTTACCACTAATCAGAATTTTAGATGTAATATTTTATATTATATTTTAAGAATAATTGCTAAACAATAAATATAACACATATTAATTAACAATAAACTTAATACCTTTCATCTAAATCAAACCAGGAAAAGAAACCACATCACTTTGTGAAGTAAGTGTCTGTCATACACATAAGCAATATTATAATCACCCATATAAAATAGAAATTAAAAAAGTATATAAGATATCAAAATAAATTAATTATAAATATTTTAAAAAAAATAATATAAATATACCAATTCTGTCATTATGTCTATCCCTTAATGTTTTTCCTGGAATATTAATTACATCGATTCATGAGGTAGTTGTTTTCTAAAGACACGATCAATAGTTTCCTTTACCATTTTATGAAATTGGATATAGATAAAGGTAATTACATTAAAATAACAATATATTAGTATATAGGATATGGTATTTTTATTATATTAAGAAATTTAATATATTTTTATAGAGGTTGAGAAGGTGAAATAAATCAAATACACATGCTTAATAATTTTATCTCTTCTTCAAAGAGACTCTCTATGTTATACAATAATAATTTATTGTATAAATTCATAATAATAATAAGGCCTCTTGGATGTGGATAATGAATAATAAAAATTATTGGGCCCTCTATTGGCCGATCTAATGGATTTCGTATGTTTGAAGTGGGAAAGAGAGCAGATTACCTTTTTTAAGTGGTAGAGATGACACATAAGTAGTTTTTTAAAAGATAAAGTTATACCCACCATTAAATAGTTTCAAAGAACTCCAATTTGGGCCATTATAGAACCTTAGAGGAGATAGAGTCACACTGTAGATATAAAATTTGGTTTTATGATTTTTTTTTCATTTATAACCTTTATCTTTTTTAGTTTAACCCCTACTAATCCCATATTTACATTTTATGGGTATAATTAATTTTTATGTTTTTCATAATTATTTGTGGTCTAAAATTTTGCTAATATTAATATATAATTTAAATTATATTCATTCATTATATGTAATTTATTTTTCCAAATTCAATTCTCCAAATAATCACAAATAAATTAAAATTAAACTATGGATGTAACGAATGACTGATTTTCCTAAGAGAAAATTTTCATCAGTATAGAATGTTTTAGTACCGATATTAAAAATTAAACAGATTTAAATACCACATATTAGTTAAATATACATATAGTTAAAGTAATTTCAGTTTAAAACTAATTTAAAATATAATTTATCTTCTTGAATTATTTATTTGAAAATGTAGCTTCCAACAAAAAATAGTACATTTCACTATTATTGATAAAAATTAATATTTTAAGAAATTTGTAAAAAATTCTCCTAAAAGTAATTTTGAATTATTAATTTAAAAATGGTTTTTTATTTCTTTAGATAAATTCTTATAATGAGTTAGAAATTAATTTTAAAATTTTTAACACAGAGGCAAGAAAGCCTTCTTGAAAACTACAATCTTTTTTAAAAACATTATTTTTCCTTAAAAGTTTATTATTTTATTTGTAATTATTATTATAACATTGAATTTATTTTATTTATGTCTAAAATGTCTAAATTATATAATTTATTATAGAAAATTAGTATTTAAACACATAACTGGTATATAATGAAGTTTATGTTTCAATAATAATAGTTTAAATGATTATCACATTTTTTAAACTTGATGTCATGTGCATTAGGAGCTATAAAAAGATATCGTTTATTATAAAAAATATAACATATTGTATCAATGTGTAATGTTCTACTCCATTAAATAAATTTTACCCTTTTAATTTTTTAGTGATCTTCATAATTAGGGTTTTGAAATTTGAAAAATAATTCTTGAAAACCCACTTCATAAAAATAGATGATAAAACTTTTTCTATATTAGATAGGATGTGAAGTATGAAGGAATTCATTAATAAAAAATACTAGGATTCAAAAAAAGATCAAATTGATAGACAATCATGATATCAATGTGGATTAAAATAATAATTAGTTATAGATAGTGATTGACATCATTCGTTAAAAAAATGAGTGACCAATTGAATATTAAGGACCAAAAAAATTATTTTTTGTTAAAAGGACTTCAAAATAATCAAATAGGAAGTTAGTTGGATTAATTTTTTTGAAGATGCATTTCCTAATGTTAAAATATTTTTTCACTTTAATGATATATAAAATAAATAAATACATAATTAATGACTTTTTAAGAATAATTTCATCATTTTTTAGTACTAAATTATTTATTTCCAAGAACTAAATATAAATGATGAGTTATTTTATTCCTGATGCACTCAAAATAACATTTAACATCCAATAATATTCATAATACAGTATCATGTTATTATTCATATATTTATAAAAAACAAAATTTTTAGAAACTATTATCCAATATAATACATTAATCTGTAATTCCAAATTTGTGAAAACCAAAAATATACATAGTTATTTTCATAATTTTATAACCAATATACTCATCCAAAACCTATCCAACAAAATTAAAAGTCTAAAAAACAGAGATGAAAGGTCACTAAATAAATAATATATTCCCTATAAAATATATAGTGGATGTTTATGACACATTAAAAATGTTTAATTATTTGATCAATATAAAACATTAATGAAAACATTTATTCTTCCAAATATTATGTCTTATATTTTACAATATATTCCACAAATCCAAACATGTAATAAATTACATCAATTATAAAATCAACCATGAAATGACTAAAAATTCCATCTTTACCAATAATATACCAAAAAATACTCATTATCATTATTAAATAATCACAAGGAACAAATTATTAGTTATGATCTCTCAATCATTTACATTTCACAATGGTCAACAATCCAGTAAAATATTTTTCAGCTTAATTGGAACCATTCAAAATATTACATCAAATCCATAACAAAAAACACTTTATAAAAATCTTTATATGAAAATTATTTATTTTAAATAGATTATAATCCATAACAATGCTATGAAATATAAATTATTTAATGCAGACGTAAAGGCATTAATCATTCAAAATAATTTTTATTAATTCCATATTCCCGACTATGATCCCATAGGTATTTCTGAGGAATATTCCCTTGGAAAATTGGGTGTTTGTTAGAATTATGACCCATATCAATACAGGTGAAACACCTAACATCATAAAATTCTTTTATTCCTATTAAATCATGATCAAAGGGTAATTTATCTCTAAATATATAGAAAAATCTCATTCCCTTCAATAATATACAATGTTTTTACATTTAAAAATTTCAAAAAGTGGGAAAATAATTCTTTCCTCTCTTCCTATTATCCATTTTTTCTTGTTTTTATATACTTCTAGTTCTTTCCATAAAATCCAAAGGGATTTTAGAATTATTCCACTATCTTTCTGGAATATTATACAAATTCATTGTATGATGGGAATATTTGGGAGACTAATTGACATCGAAGGATTGGATTTAAGACATAAAAAAATGAACATTCTTACACTATAGGTGGTATAGGTTGTTTATATGTTTCCTTGATACCCATATATATATATATTTGGATTCATAATTTATAACATTTTGATCTTATTTTTTTCTTATATTCATAAATATTGTCTCTATATTTGATTGTTTACAATGTGGAAAATATTTTTCCAAAAGGGGATGATAAAATACAACCATTCAATTTTGTTTCAATTGCTTATTATTTCTAGTGTTTTGAATAAATTAAACCCATTAATCTAAATATATTAAAATATGATAAACTCTTATGACCACATTCTAGAAATATTTCTTCCTAAAGAGAGAAATATATTCTCTAACAAACTTATTAATCCCTCATCTAGAAAATTTATTATTAGTCTCATTCAATAACGAATGCTTCTGACACATTAGTTGGTCTAAATGTAGTAACTATGTACTATATTTTCATGAAGATCCAAAAAATATTTCTTATTTCCCATAACTCAAGTCATTTTTCCTAATATAGTTATACAAACTTTTTTCCAGTTATAGATCCATCTTTAAATTCATTAAAATTCCCATGATGAAAATCCCTATATGGGGTGTGTGAATTGATATGGTTCTTATTACTTACTCTAGGATCCAATTATTAAAAGTATAATACAATATATTAGATCATAAAATTATGATACATAATTTATCATCCCAAAAATTTTCAAAGAATTAATATAAATAGAAAATTTTATGTATAAGTAATCTAATAATATTAAACACAAATTCATTGGGATGTTTTTAAGTAATATAAATATTTCAAAATCATTTATAATGGGTTTTAAGGAACAATTAAATTTATAAATGTATATCCCCTAGGAGATTAAAACTTGGTGGGTAGTAAGATTCATAACGGTGTACCTTGAAATGGTTAAGGCACCCCCGAAAAAAAATTCATTTTTATTTACTGCCAACAAATCTATTTCAGAATTAAGTGAACCTATAGTATATATACAGGGATGGATTTTTGGAAAAAAACGTAATAAATAGAATTAAAAAACATGGGATGTTAAATATACATATAAGTATCCTTAAAGTAATTAATATGGTGATATTAATAAATTATTATTTTCTAAAATAATGTTTGAAATGTTTCAAATAAACCACTCTTTAATGCCAATTATAATGGAAATTCCCTGAGTACCCTAGAGTTGGGATATAATTTATTAAATTGGAACAATGTACAAGGAATAATATCTAGAAGGAAATTATAGATTTGTGTCCTTGGTAACAATATAAATAACTAATATTCACCTTATAATTGAAAACATAAAATACACAATGTTCCTTCCTTTAAAAATCCATTATTCCTTACTATGTATCCCTAAAAATCAATAACAAAAGACCTTCCTCATATACTACATAAAATAAATCATAAGAAATGTGTTATATCTGATGCTTATTAAAGGTTACAATACAATGGAATCAATCCAGAATAAATAATAATAATCTACATCGAATTGTACATAACAAAATAGATACCATTTATTCAAAAAAACAAAGCATAATATTGTTTGAAAAAATGATGAAATAATAAATCCATAAAAATAATCACCTATCCTTGAATTGTATCCATGAATATTCTCAAAAAATGAATAACTATATGGATATCAATCACTAATCCCATAATTAGGGATTTCATAATTTCAGACAACTGAAATATATTATCAATCCCTTTTTATATGAAATTTTATGTCTCTGTATAAAACATATATAATTTGGCCAACTAATTTGTCTCACGATACCCATAGATGAATTGAGGGGATATCTATTACCTGTAACCACCCATAAAATATTAATTTTAAATAATTATTTGTATGAAATTGGAGATAGATCACTAAAATAAAAAAATATTATTAATAAAACATCATAACAAATATTAATGGTTACTAAATCAAATAAACATAATCACAAACCCAGAATAATAATATGTTGAATGTAAACCCTTGTATATCCATTTTCCAACTAATTATAAAACATAAAATGATAAAATGATAAAAAATATAAAAATATCCCAATTAGTTCATAAGTACAAGAAATTATTGATATCCTCGATGAATATATTTACCGTAAAAATATCATTGAAGACATTATTGAAGAATTAAAGTAGAAAATGAACATTAAAAATAAGGTCAAAAAACCTTTTTAATGTAATTTGTTTCAAAATAACATTTTCAAACCTGTTAAATAATCATTAAATCATTATGTTTTTATTATTGTTGAAAATTAGATTCATATCATACCCATGAAAACAATGATTCCATTAACATTTATAGTAAAAGTCAGAGGGGTATTGTGTAGAATATGATATAGAGATTCCTCTTAAAAAATTAAAAAGTAATAAGAAAATTGTAATATTATAGTAAATAAATCATTTGGATAATGTAACAATCATTTTCTAAAATGGATATAAAAATCAAAGGTTTGGAAGATATTTAATTTTTGACTAAAGAGATAAATGAGATCGAATATTATTAAAAATATGTTCTACATACATTAACAATAGAAAGAGATAAAATGGTAATATTATATTAATAATTAATTATTAACCATATGGGATTAAAATGTATTGGCTTTAATATAGGAATACCAAATAATTCCTCCGTGGTAGTTGTAAACATGAACAATCTCGAATAATGATGATAATATAAAATAAACTCTTACATCTTTGGTAACATATTAAAATTAAGACCCCTATAAGAAATAAATTAAAATTAATCATTAAATACCATTAATTATAAATACATAACATTTCAGTAGGGGAAGTTTATACAACACAGAAATGATTAAGTTTTCAATACAATGTATGTCCCACAAATGTAAAAGTCAGATGAGAAATGCATACCTTAAGTTTGATGCCCTTCATAAATGAATAAATATAAAAAATAGTAATTTTTTTAATTTAAAATATATTTCATGAAAATAATCATATATATCATATGATATATTATTTAATTTTAGTCCTTTATCATCTTTTTATTATTAAATCTTGTTTAAAATCACTGTTTCATGTGATAATTGCTTTATTTTTTCTCTATGTTTTAGTTTAGTAATTTTGGTACACATAATTGTATAATGGATAAATCCAATCTATAATTTAAAACATTATATTAACATATTATTTATTAAATTTTTATTTATTTATATTAATATATTATTGTTTTAGATATAAAATATATTACATCGTTTATGGAGACAGTAGGCTGTATGTACGCATGTACGATGTTTCTAATTTTCACCACATATGGACCAATATGAAAATAAATATTTATCATATAGTATTGAAGAATAATTATTCAAAATTTATCAATTATATTGATTAAATAAATCTTTCTTACCATCGCTATAAAAATTAAATGAAAAACATTTCACATCGCTATATAGAGGAAGTCGTCCATGTGTATATAGGAGTGGAATTTTTATTATACAAAATATTAGATAGTTAAAAGTTATATGTGATATTATATTTCAAAAATTGTTTTGTGATCATAATTAAAAAATATTATAATAAAAATTTACCTCAATATAATTCATGAAAATTGTAAGAAAAAAATGAATCACATCACTTCATAAGGTTGTAGTTTAATGTACACACGAGAGACATCATTACATACCCCAAATAATATAAAATAAAAATATATATGTGATATATTTATTTTAGAAGTATAATAATTACATAAATATCCTATATATATATATATATATTAAATCCATCATTATATCGAGCCTTGAATGGAAGCGATGGAAAATTAATTACATCAATTCGTGATTGGTAGTCCATTGTATACGTAACTGACAATTTAGTTTCCCATTTGAAGGACGTGGTGATGGATATGGGTTATGAAATTAATTTGATAACATCTCGGTATATATGATGTAATAGTTTCATTATTTTAGAAATGTTGAAAATGGTTTCATATAGGTTTAATATGAAATTAAACAAATACACGTGTTTAGGAATTATACCTCTTCTCGAGAGAGGCTCCCATGTTTTGTACCTAAATCCTTGGTAAATGGGGTTACTAGTACAAATATTACTCTACCATGTCTATTTGGAATCATGAAATTTATTTTGACAGGGAATGGATGAGACGAAGTGTTTTTAAAGTGTGAATATTATAGGATAGGGTGTGGCCTTTTATAAGTGAGGGAGTAGCCACACATAGAATATTTCCAAATATAAAGTGGTTCACAAGTTTTTTACATACCAAAAACCTCTTAAATGGTTCATAGTAGATCTCTAGAGGTCAAATAGTTGAAATATAACCATTCAATGGCGACATGACATGTTTTATTTCATTTCTATCCTAATTTTTTTTCTTTTTTAACTATTAATTAGTGTAAAAATCTAGTTTTCCATATTAGAATGTATAAATTATTATGATTAAAAATATATAATCCATTATTCTTAATTCAATTAACATAATTTTATTTAATTCAAATTATCATCAAACCACATTCCTAAAAACAAGTATTTTTCTAAAGATAAAATTCTCATAGGATTAAAATGTATTAATAAAAAATTATAACACTAAATAGAGTACAATTTCATAAATTATTGAAATATTAATATAATTGAAATAATATTTAATTTATATAATTTTAAAATATAAATGATCATTAATAATAATTTAAATGAAATTGTTTTTTTCCAATAAAAGGAGGATTTTTTTAATATGAATAAAAAAACAGTCATTTGATGAATTTCTCAAAATAATTCCAAAAAATAATTTTCAAATGAATATTTTATATATTAGGTTTCTTTTGTGAAAATAATTTTCTAAAATTTCAAAAAAAATACTTTTTAATTATATGATAAAAGCATGACTTGCCACGTTTTAGAATATTAATGTTTTTTAGAAAATATTAATTTTTCTTTCAAATAGTTCTTATTTTACTTATAATAAATATATAACCATTAATTTTATTTTATACGTATATAATCCATATAATTTTCATTTTTTAGTTAGAATTATTCATAACCACCAACATAACATCTAGGTTATAAAGTCTAAATATTTTAAAATTTATTTTAATAGGTTGTCATGCTTCGTTTAAAACAGGTGTTCTGCACATTTCATTTGAGAAAATATATTATTTTTTTCAAAAACAAATATATCATTAAGTCTAAAAGTATTACATAAAACCATTTTATAGAACACTTTTTACATACATTTGATACAATTAAAAACCATGAATGAAATAAAAATCTTACAAGATTATAATATCTTATATTTTTTAAATATGTGGAAATATATATTTAATCCATATAACTTATACATGAGAGTATCCTTGTAGATTAAATATAAATTTATTTTTTCTAATTTTCATATATTCATCTATTTTTTCTCTAAAAATGACGTAGTTCAAATTATCTTCTTATCCACATGCAGGTATAATAAATAAAAACACTATTTATAACAGAAAAATTAAACTTAATTGGTGTATAAAAAATCCATTTGGAATAATTTTATGAATCGACATCAATTTTAGGAAAAAAAATTATAAATAATAGTATCTTTTTCTGAAAAACTAAAGAAATATAATTTTAATATAATAATCAGTAATATCAATAAATTTTTCAAGAGGATGATATTTAGGAATAATCCATTATCTTGGATCATGTCTATTAGGGGTACGAACCCCCTCAATTTGATTCATTCTTATCCTGATTTTTTATTCAATCATGTAAATTTCTCAAAAATCAGCATCTAAAACACTAGAATCATTTTTTTTATTTTATATGATATTCTTCAAATCTATATGGTCATATTCATCAATATCCATAGGTTTATTGTTATTAATTATATATTATCTATTATTATTATAATGACTAATAAAACTATCTTCATCACTTATTAAATCAAATTTATGAAAATGATCTGTGGAATTCAAAATAAAACATTTATCTTCAAAAAATCCCGAATTCCAAATATTATGATTTTGGACTTTAAAATTTTCAAAATATATAATATTTTTAGATAATAAAAAATAAATAAAAAATTTGTCTTTGGCCTAAAAAATACGAGTAAATCATATTCACTAAACATATTTTAGGCGATTACAATAAGATTTATATTTTTTTATTATACAACACCATTTTATTGAGATGTACTATGAAAAAAATGAAAATAACCATTAATTTCCCAAAAAATTTCAAATTATATATTATTAAATTCACCTTCATTACCACCAATAAATAGAAATATTAATATATTGTTTCTAATTTTATATATTGTTCAAAAAAGAAAAAAACCTAGTTAAAGTGTCAATTTTTTTTGATGAATTTAAACAGATGTAAATATACTATAATCATCAATAATAAAAAATGTATATATATTGAACATAATGAGAAATATTTTAGTAGGAATAAATATATTTATATGTACTAATTGTAATGGACTATTAGTACATATCTAATTACTAGATCAAGAAGAAGATTTATATATTGTTTTTCATTCATGCAAGCATCACACACAATTAGTTTATATTTCATCAAGGAAGGTAATTTTAGAACATTCTCTTGTTTATATAGTTCATGTTAAATTATTTAATTCATATGACGTAATTATTAAATCCAAAGATTGTTATCAGTTTTCCAATCATTCTAACACTAGAAATGATGTACAATTAGTTTAGAAAGAAAACAGTGTTAATATTTTCTTATCAATTACCATATAATATATTAAAATATTCCATTAAAAATGAAAGACATATCATTTTGAAAATTCCATTCTATTTCAATAACTACAGATTCACTACTAAAAACAATACATTAAAAGTTCTAAAATTGGCATTTGTCACAGAAAAAATAACTAACTACCGGGGCACAATTAAAACACCTAGGCTTTTATATGTGTTATAAAATCACTGATAAAGGGGTACATTATGAATGTTAATAAAATTTAGATAATGGGCCCCTTTATCATGAATATTTTATGTTGTAATAAAGGACTCCACTTATCATAACTTTTATTTAGCACTAATAAAGTTGGATACTACAATGTGCGGCTAGATTTATAGCACACTACACCACCAGAAATAAAAAATCACAGGTAAAAATATATATTATAAATGAAATAATATTTATAATATAAATATAATATAAAATACAATATTATATACATTTCTATTTTTTTATAATTACATGATCATGCAAAAATCATCATAAAAATTAAAAAACATCAATGTTCCTTCATTTTTGGCCCCTAACCCCCCCATGTTATCCCTGAATAAGCCACCCATATTGGGAAAAAAATACACATATACAATTAATTAATTATTATTTATTAATTCTATAATGAAATAAATTAAATATAAAGTGTTATTTTTAAACTAAACTTTGAGATCTACCAGGAACACTGTGTATCAGATTATGTTGTGGGTTATTCTTTTACGTCACAACATTTCTTATTTATCCTTGAGAATTATATCTATGAAAATAATCAAAATATGCATAAATATAAATTATACTAAAATTAAATTACTAATACTAGATATTGACACGAACAAACCTGAGTCAACCCTGAACCGGTCACCTGAGTTAGTCTGTGACATGTCCCGAAGGTCGTTCCTAATCCCCACATGCTGAAAACTTGTGTCGGACTTTGAGATATACAAGTTCGGAATGAATTTCCTGATAGCAAAGATAGATAAATAGTCATAAATGG
This sequence comes from Viscum album, assembly GCA_963277665.1. NCBI lineage: Eukaryota > Viridiplantae > Streptophyta > Magnoliopsida > Santalales > Viscaceae > Viscum > Viscum album. Next base: position 1,884,204,903 of record OY728161.1, read on the forward strand.
AACAAAGAGATAAATTAAATATAATAAACCAAAAAAACTAGCAGCACAAAAAGGAATAAATAAAGCAATGAGACATACCTCAAGTGTCCTCATGGGTCACCACGGAACAAAAACTACAGTCGCTCCAAGAGAGATCCAAAACTAAAGTAACCTGAAACTGAAAATTATTGTAGATGTTAAAACTGAGATACTAATTAGGAATTCCATGATAAAATAACTCTCTATGCCTTTTCTATTTATATGAAAACCAAAACATGCTTGTTTGAAAGTAAAAGATAATAAAATAATGTTTTTCATTCTTTTTAAATTCATGTAACTAGTTTTTATTTTCAGGTAAAGTATTTGTCTCCCACTAAGTTTTCAAATTACATTCGAAGCATGCATTAATGTTTCAAAATTAAAGGAAACAAATTTAGATTAAAATATGTTTTTCACAATTAAGACATTGTGTAAGGAACAACTGAAATGAAAATTACATCACAAGCATCATGTCGCAAATGCACACAATGGGTAATCCCTATATGTTTCTAGAATTAGTGGGACCTTGGAGACCTCATACCTTAGTGAAACGTGGCTTAGAATCCACGACCCTTGGAAAAGGTTGCATAGAAACCATGAACCTCAGTAACTGTGGCAAAGAAACCATGACCCATAGTCATTCATATGTTTGTTTAGTGTTGTTGTATCAATACTACTAGACAAAACTGGGATGAACCAATGAAATTTCATCTAGCATACATGTTCGGGTCCACCCATTTAGTTACCTAGGTTTCCCACTATGCTCTATTTCAAGTTGTGGTGAGTTTTCTTTATCAAGAAAGCATATAGGTACGTAACACATTTTTATTAAAAAACACATTCAACCTCTCACCACTATTCTCCCTCCTTAAGCGCATTCCCCCTCTTTCACATCACACAATGCATATGCATCAACATTAGGCACATAATAACACATTGAACATACAAATAATTTTATTAAAACAAGGGGTCATACCTCAAGATAGGTTGATCGTTTTCATAAAACATTCGTAATGTTTCAAACAAACTTAATTACACAATGTGAACGGTATTTACATCTAATCGGCCAAAAGGCCAAACACATTTGGAAATACTATCCATCCAATGGCCCAAAGGCCTTCAAAAAATTTTATGTGAGAAATCCCCCATTTAATGGATGAAGGGGAAATCTAAAATAGACTTAATAGACAAGGAAAATATAACACCCAAAGGAAAAAGAGTAAAACTATAATGATTACATGAAGCTACCACTCCCTAGTATTTTTTCAGGATGAAGCACTCCACCATTTTAAGGTTGTTCGACAAGAAAGTTTCCTGTGTCAAATAACATGCTTAATCTGATTTCTAATGTAATATCTTCTCAAAAAACCAAATCTGAAAACCTCTACAATGACGAACCGTCAGCCCTGGATCCTTCTCTGGAGCTCATTCCATGTTGTCATGTCTGATTTCATAGCCTTTCCCCCATTAAAAAAAATCCAACCACACAATCACTTACCATGGGGTTAGAAATACATTTCAATTTCCAAAACAAAGGCAAAATCATATATAGTAACCAGAACCAGATTTCATGGAATGCATATATCGCATAAATGTAAAATATATTTTTAAAACAAGAAAGAAAATATTAAATTCATATTAAAGGCATAGACATAGGGGATATTCTTTAGCATAGAATTAATCTGTCCACTTCGGCTCTTGGCACTTTCTATCCCAATAATGCTGCTCCCCCACTAAGAATACTCACTTTCACATATATTCAAGGACACCTAGACGCTATGCACACATCTCTTTGGTCATGGGAATGCACAAGTGTATCCTTACATATATGCTTATATGCATATATTAGTCTCCTCTCACATAGGAATGAACTTCTATATATATACATTGGAAGACCTATCCCCGTACATGTATTAACACTACCATGCATGAATATACACGTAACGATGGAACCTATATATAAACACACACCCACACACACACCTATGAATATGTAGATGAGTCACACTTGAATTGAAAACTCAAAAACGATGAGTGGGGATAAAAATACAACACAAGTAAATACTAGGAGTCTAAAACACCCACAGAACACTGTTAAACAAGTGTGAAACCAACCAGAATAAAAAAACTCAATACTTAAAAATACAGACCATTTGATGATGGTAGCCCAATACCTCTTCACCTTACGTGCATATGAATTTTTAAATATATATATATATATTTATATCATTTTACCCAAGTACATATTCCTCACTCCATAAAGGTATATGTTCTTGGAGGATATACCTATATACATTCTTACCCATGTATATTCATGAAGGCCTCTTTTGTGGATGACTCATTCCCACACCGCGAAGACCAAAACACACTATAGTGATAAAATGGGAGTATAAAATTAAGGGCTCCAAACAAAACTGAATTAAACATGTCACCAAAGTATCCACACCCCAAAATAGTACCCAAACATGTTTCACATGATTTATTAGATTTTATAATCCACTTATGACTTTTATAACACAACTCCAAGCAGTATCACAAGATTTTGAACACAAACACCCACTCAAAATCTACTTCAAATGCCAAAAACACACCACATACAAGTCAAAATAGAATTTCCAACCATTGGGTGGCATAATAAACAAACATTATAGTGTATATAAATAACTACAAATGGCTCAATATGTGTTTTCACAGAATCCAAACTTTTATATCAAATAAACATGCTACAAAAAAATCGAAATAATATTAAACCTTAAGTAAAACAATATTAGCACCAAGAAAACTAATCAATGAATATGATAAATTAATTAAATAAGAAAATTAATTCATCAAACAATACTTATACATAGTATCACATACCTTCGGTGTCGAAACATCGAATCCTGATGCAAAACATCGATCACATGCCAATTGCACCTCAATGAACCTAGATAGAACCCAAAATAACTTAATTAAATAAAAATAAAACCCCCAAACAAAATAGGGTTTGGCCAAATATCAGTAGGTAAATGGGGTGACCTCCAATCAGTAGGAAATGGATGGATAAGCTGGGAGAAACCCATACCATGAAGGATAAGACCAATAATCTGGTGGAAAATGGTTGAAATATGAGAAAGAGAGGGAGCTCAGGAGGAGGCCGCTTGAGCAAAAATGTCTCAGACAACAGGGGTGGGGGGGGGGGGTCTGGCAGAGATGATGTCGTGATGATGGATGTCACCTAGGGTGTGTTCCATCAGAGGAAACCTACGAGGAGGGTTAATATGCCAAAGGGGTGGTGGACCGTCAGCGGGTTGTGTAGGAGGAAGATAGTGATGGGTAGGGGACTTTTTGTGCAACGCAAGGGAGAGTGGGATGAGTAAGATAGATAATAAAAGAAGAAATAAAGGGAGAAAATAAAAGAAAATAAGTGGTAGAAAAGAAAAATTAACCATTGAAAATAATCTATATATAATATTATTATTATTATTATTAATATTATTAATAATAACTTAATAATAATTATAATAAAAAGAAAATAATAATATTATCATTTTTATTATTACTAATTTGTTTTCAATTTATTTTATTTTATTTCATTGTGATTTTAATTTAATAATTTTTCAAAATTTATGAATCCAAACGACTCATATATAAATTTAAATAACCACACCTATAATATTTCAGGTCGTGGGGTGACAATTCTACCTACAAAAAATTGATCTACCACTATAATGTCACCCAAACAAATGAGACATCAAAATTATGTTCGAAACTGAACTATGTCCACAAAATCACAAATTTTTTGTTACCTTTTACTCTGTCAGTCACACCCTACCAAATCTAAGATAAACTATAAATAGAAGAGCCATCATGAAACGAGGGGGGTTTTCTCCACCAAAATAACCCAACTAGAACAACCAACATTGAGACTCTCAGCATTGGTTAACAATGGAACTGCTAACTTGATCTAAGGAGGAAACTGCCAATACATAGAAAAAATCCCACACAAACCAACTCTCAAAGATGGAATGATAAGATCCCTGGTGGATCTTACCACCTGTTGAGAACTGACCATATTTTCCCAATTATCATGGACTAATATATGCCCCATGTTAACTAACTCGTGAACTCTTCACACAAAATGGACCCCCACCACATGGGATCCTCAGTGAAAGATCCCAAACTAAATGGCATACCAAACCCTTATCTTTATTGCATAAGGCACATTGGTCACCAAAAAAATCATTTCCTAAAACAAGAGTTGGTCACAAAAGGAGCTATCCAAAAAAGTTGGAAAATCATCTTTATACTCAAATACAAAAAAAAGAAATCCATCAAATCTCACATTAGTGGAGGAACAACTACTATAATTACAAGAGAACAAGATCACCAGCCTTCTTACAAAAAAAGTGAGTTATTAAAATAATAAAGACCATATTGACGAAATGATACCTCTACACCTCTTACAACAAAACAGAACCTTCAAATATAAGAGATCTTGAACAAATAAATTTAAACATTCCCCATTCCAGCACTACAGAAAAAATTTAGACAAAGGCTGCACACACTAAATGATTCCTGATTGTGTGAAAGGATACAATCCAAGAGACATGGTTGGAGCTCCGATTTCTTGAAGCATCTGCTACCTCGCAGTCAAGATATGAAATAATCCTATCGATAATCCTTCTAACTATGCCGCTAGGAGAAACTTTATATGGCCCCAAATGGGAACACTGACAAAAATCCTTCAGAGGATGATGAAAAGGAACCATAATGTACCCAAACTGGCCACACTATAAGAAAACAAAATTGTAACCCAAATAATAGAAGATGTAATTGAGAAGAAAACTTGTGGGAGACAGGTTCCTCTGGTTCTCTCTCCACAATGAATAGAGAACCATCCCAAACACTAAAAGAAATAATTCTATGAAACTTGTATAAATACCACAGACAAGAGAAACTTTATTTGGTTTCATGAATCTACCTCCAATGAATAGGGAATCAACCCCTTGAAATTCCCGATGTTAGCCTCCACTATCCATTTGTCTAGCTGGACACTACCGAGATCTGCCACTTTCCTTAAATTTACTTCATATGTTATAAACCATTGGATGAGAGTTTTCTTAAACACATTACAAATCATCCCATCATGTAGTAAATCTGGGATTTTCTCCCACACTAATCCAATGTTTAACCCTCAAATGGACTCAAACTGGCACGAGCTCCTATTGTTTTGGGAGTTCCCAATAACCTAAAAACACAAATTTTTTCACCTAGACAGTTTGATGCCATCAATAGATCACGATCACGAATAAAGATTGATATCAAACAAAAATAATTAAATTCCACCACTCTACTAAGAGTCTGGGTAGGACCAAAAACTAGAAGAGATTCACTAGAACCCTCTAGGACTATTCTGGGAGGCATACTCAAAAACCAGAGGCACAAATCTGAATCAAAACTCATCATAAATCAAAATTTTATACTTTAATAAAAAACTAAATCTCAAATTCATACCACCATTCCAACCAAAATTCAGTTGTTCAAAAACTAGAACACACAAAAAAAGACACCAAAAACAAAAAGAGAACACTAAACAATTTCTCACTCACGTTTCAAATCATTAAAATTATCATTTTAAAAACCATATTTCTACAAAACAAAACGTAAATATCTACCATTGGTATCCCATGAAGTCTCACGTATACATATACCATTTTTCTATATTATACAACCATCCACACATACCACCAATTATCATTTTACCACATGAATACCTCTATATATATGATCCCTCATAGTAATTACAAGGGTCAATTCAAAACAAATTTCATTTTCAAAACAGATCATTCAACATAAAGCACATATTTTCAACAAATTTGAAAATTTCAGTTATCATTAACGTAGAACACTTCCAAATTCCCAAATGGCTTCCAACTCACATACCATAAAGTGTTACCAAGATCCCAAAAAAACGTCCAAAACACCTCCAATTTTCCCTTTGAAACCACACATTCCATTAAAAAACAATTTCTATTTCAAAACCATGTTTCTACTCAGAAACCACATTCCCTTTTGAAACCCCATTTTTCAATGAACAATTGTTTTTTTAAATCCTCTCAAGTAAGTAAAAGAAAATCCCAAAAATAACTCACATCAAAAAATCCAAAAATAAGAGACTACTGGCTCTGCCAACCAACCAACATGGCTTAACAGACCTTTCTCTGAGAAAGCTTTAACAAAAAGAAGAATCTTAAACAATGCAGTCTGGTTGTACATGGGTCGCTACTCCATGCATTCCTATCGTGTAACACTCGCTCAAATCATTTTTCATCTATCATCCACATAGACAAAGCCAAAGATGAATATTTAAATCTCGAACTACCCATGGGAACTCGAGTCTCGTTATGAAGAAGGGTTCATGACGTCCATCCCACACTTACCTATCGAGTCCCGACATACCTAATCAGAATGATAACTGACAACTGAAATTACAAGGACCCCGCTAATATAATTTTTTCAGGAAAGAACCTGGTTGGACCCTAAATAGGTCACATGTTTTGGTCCACAATAAGGCTCGAAGGGCGTTACCGATCCCCAAGGGGTGAAAACAAGTTCCAGACATCGAGATATACCATTTGAGAACAATTTGTCCCATAAAAAAGACATATAAATAATCAAAAACTGAAAACACAGTTAAATAAATGAAAATAAACTAAAAAAATAGTAGCATAAAAAGGAATAAATAAAGCAACGAGACTTACCTCAAGTGTCATCAGGGGTCACCACGGAACATAAACTACACTCACTCCAAGAGCGATCCAAAACTACAGGAACCAGAAACTGGAATTTATAGTAGGAGTGATCACTGATATGATCAGTTGGAATACCATTATACAGAAACTCCTTACACCCTTTCCATTTATAAGAAAACCAAAACATGCTATTTTGAAAATTAGACATAATTAATTAATCATTTTAACTCTTTTTAAATTCAATTAACATGTATTCAATTTTAAGTAATGAAATTCTCTTCCATTACATTTTCAAAATAGGTTCCAAGTATACATTAATGTTTCAGAATGAAAGGAATCCCATTTAAATTAAAATATGATTTTTACAAACAATACATCATGTATGAAAAATATGAAATGAAAATTACCTCACAAACATCATGTAGAAAATGATAACCCTAGGTAATCCATATAGGTAGCAAGAACATGTGGGAACCTAGAGACCTCTTACCTCAGTTAAATGTGGCATAGAAACCACGAACCTTGAAAAACATTTCTTAGAAACAATGACCCTTAGTATTTGTGGCATTGAAACCACGACCCTAAGCACTTCACATGTTTAGTTAGTGTTATTTTATCAATCCTACTCGATGATACTGGGTCGAACCCCTGCCATGTCATCTAGGATACTATTCCTAGTCCACCCACCTAGATACCCAGGTTTCCCGTTGTTCTCTATTTCAAGCGATGGGGTGTTTTCTTTATCAAGAAATCATATATGTATATAACACTATATATATCCAAAACCCATTCATCCTCCCACCACCATTCTCCGTCCTTAATTGAATTCCCCATCTTTCATGTCAAAAAATGCATAATCATCAACATTAGGGACATAACAACACATACAACATACAAATAATTTTATAAAACCAAGGGGGTGTTCCTCAAGGGAGGTTTTTCTTTTTTATAAAACATTATTCTAGTGTCGAATGAGCTTAATTATATAAAGGGAATACTTTTTATTACTAACTAGATGAAATGACCGACACCTTTGGAAACAGTCTTTACTAATTCAGAACCACATAGGAAATAATTTTTCATGGAATGCCACATAAGGCCAATGGTGGTAGAAATAAATTTAAATTCCCCAAAAAAATCCATTATAGAAACTACAACTAGATTTCATATCATGTGTATATAGAATTAATGTAATACATGTTTTTTAAAAAATAATGAAATGATGAAATACAAATTAAATTCATAGGCATAAGAGACCTACCTCAGAGTGGATCGAGTTATCCACTTCTTCTCTTGGAGATTTGAAACTCAAGGATGCTTCTCCCCAGCATGGCATAAACAAATTCACAAACAATCAAGGACACCTAGACCCTATGCACACTTCTGTATGGCCATTGGATTATGTAAGAGGAACCATACTTATATGCTTATATTCATATACAAGTCTCCACTCACCTATGGAAGAAATATTTTATATATAAATAGGTACACATAGCCCAATACACATATAAAATCTTCCAAGCAAGAATATACATGTAATGGGGGAACCTATATATATAAATACATACCTTTACATACGCTAGCTAGTAGGCCTTGACTTGGAAACTCAAAACCGATGAGAAGTGATCATCATACGATACAAGTAAATATTATCACTCTAAAACCACCAAATAACACCATAATTCAAGTATGAAACAGACCAGTACCATAAAAGTCCTTACCTCAAAATACATATCTTTTAACAATGGCAGCCTGAGACCACTTCACCTTACACAAATATACAATTTCATACATATATATATATATAACCATTGACCCAAGTACATATTCTCTAATCCATGATGGAATATTCAAAAGGGGGATTTACATATATATATTCATACCCATGTATATACTAATAGGATTCTATGGTGAATAACTCATGCCCACACCTTGATGATCTAAACACCCTACAATGATTAAATGGGAGTCTAAAATCAAGGGCTCCCAAAAAATAAATTAAATAGGGAACTAAGATAAACATCACCCAAAAACAGTAACCAAACAAGTCCTACAGACATTATATGATTTAATAAACCATTTATTATTATTTTTTAAAAACACCATGTGGCATAATATGATTTTGAACACAAACTCCAACTCAAAATCCTCTTATGAGGCCAAATACATACCACTTACACATCAAAATAGAATTCGTAGCCCTTGTGTGACATAATAAACCAAAACCATTATTTATGAAACACTACGAATGACTCAGCATGAGATTTCAAAGAATAAAAACCTTCATATCAAATAAAAATTCTACTGATGATATCGAAATCATATTAAACCTCAAATAAAACTATATTTTCATTGATATAACTAATAAATGAATATGATAAATGAATTAACTATGAAATTTAATTCATCAAATAATACTTATATGTGGAATCACTTACGTTCGGTGTTGGAATCTCTAATTCGGACTCAAAACTTATAATGTGCGCCAATTATACTACAAGAAACATAGTGCGAACCCAAAAGAACAAGATTCCAACAAAAGAGAAACCCCATACACAATTTGGTTTGGAAAAATTTTAGAAGGGCGATAAGGTGTACTCAAATCCACTTTAAATTAAGGTATAAGATGGGATAAAACCATAACTAGAAGGATAGGACCAAGAATCTGGTGGAAATAGCATTGAAATCTGAGCTAGAGTGGGAGGTCGGGAGGTGGATTTATGAATAGAAAGGTATCAGACAATGGGGTAGGGGTCGTATGGAGATGAGTTCGCGATGAGGGAGGACACCCGAAGGGAGGTCCGTCTGAGGGAACCTTTGTGGTGGGGAGATACATATGAAAGGGGGGCGTCAGTGGGTAGTATGGGAGGAAGAGAGCAATGGGAATGGGAATTGTGGCACGACACAAGGGAGGGATGGAAGAATAAGAGGAGAAAAAATGAATAAAGAAATGAAAAACGAAATAAAAAACGAAATAAAAGAAAATAAGGAAAAGAAAATAAAAAATAAACCCTAAAAAATAACCTAAATATAATAATAATAGTTATTATAATTATAATAATTATAATAAACAATAAAAATTAATATTATCAATATTATTATTATTAAATTATTTTCATTATATTTTATTTCATTTCAGTTTTATTTTAATTTAATAAATTTTTAAACATTAGTAAACAAAAAACTCCAATAAAAATATAAATAACTGCGACTACAGTATGTCGGGTCGAGGTGTGATATATATAATGGAAAGATGAAAATGTGGGATTTTTCTCTCAATTATTGGGATGTGAAGCACATTTTTTAAGAAATAACACTTGTATATTTAAAACAAACACTTTCACACATACAAACAACACAATATGATAGATTGTGCTGTGTTTGATTCCAAAAGGTCACAAATGAAATATGGATCATTTTTTTAAATTATCAAACCAATTTGAATGTTTTTACAAGGTTTTTAGAATTTCCCTTTTCTGATTTACAAAAATACAATTTAAACTAGAAAACATGCTCAATGGGTCATATCAGGCACTTCATGTGTTGGATTTACTTTATAATAATTCTCTCATGTCACATGTGAATTATGAATAATTTTCCTAAATTATCAATACAATTAGGGTAATTTTTTTGTTTTTTCTGAGTGCCACTTTTTAAACTAAAATTTTAATTTCCAACTGACAACTGACACTTTTATCCAAACATGGAACCTAATGTATCTGATTAAGGTGAGGTTGAATCCTACGAATCTCGAATCACATAAGGATCATTTTCCTAATGTATCAAAATAAATTCAATTTTATTCATAGTTTTGTTTATGTCAGTTGTCGCTTTTATTAATATTATAGTTAATTTAAAATATATAGACACACATGGAGATATATCGTTCAAAACAAGCATTTTATTGAGATGAGGATAATTCCAACACATAAAAATGACTTAGGATCATTTTAATAATTTATAAAAATAATGTGAAGGAATTTTTATAGATCTGAGTATTTAAGTTGTGATTTTTTAATAAAGTTTCATTTTAAAATTAAAACACGTACCTTGAGTCATACTAATTACATAATGAGTTAGTATAACATTACAATGATTCATAAAATTCACAAATGACTTATCAATCTTTTTCCTAAAATACCAAGATAATATAAGTGAGTTTACATGGATTTCATTGACTCCCACTTTTTAAACAAAAATGTCAATTCTAAACTGAATATAGACACATTGAGCCATATTAGTTAGATCATGTATTTGATTAAGGAACATATATATTATTACATGGAAAAATTGACGTCTCTATTATTTTCCAAAATTATCAAAAACAAATCAGAATATTTTTTTCTTACATTTTGACTGTGTCCATGGTATTTTTATACTAAAATTAATGTCTATATTAAAAATAAAGACACCCTTGGAATACACCAGTCACATTGTGGATCATATTTAGGTCTGTATGATTCTTACATGTCAAAAATCACTTATGTGTCTTTGAAATAAGATATCATACAAATCTGAATGTGTTTTCTTAGTATTGATTATGTTATATAAGTTTTTTTAGGAAAATGTAATTTTAAACTGGAAACACATGTGATTAAGAGTACTAGTCACATCATGTGTGAGTTTTATGTACGACTGATTCCTACACATCACATATGAATTATTAACCATTTTCATAAATTATCATGATAGTCTAGGAAACGTTTCTTGGTTTTCGATGATTAATACTTCTTGAACTAAAAATTTAAAATCAAACAGTTAACAAACACTTTGAATCATACTTGGAACACCATGTTTTTAATTGAGGTATGAGTATTTATTTCATGTCACAAGTGAAATATAGATTATTTCAATAAATTATAAAAACAATAACAATATGTTTGATTGGATTTGATTATAGCACTTTCGATTTTCAATAAAAATAATGTCAATTTTATATTAAAAGACACACATGGTGTCAAATAATTAATAATGTGTGTTGGAATGAAGGAGTATGATTCCTGCCTATCAAAAATGACAAATGGATCAATTTCCAAAAGTATTAATTGAATATGATTATGTTATATTGGTTTTGATTAAGTCACATGTACTTTTCTAAAAATTTCATTTTACATTTCATGCTTACACTATGAGACATACTGGTCACATCATGTGTCGATTTGATGTGAGACTAATTCGGACACATAAAATATTGCTTAGGAATATTTTTTCAAAATTAACAAGATAATCTGATCATATTTTTTGGGTTTTCGATGAGTGGAACTTTTGGAACTAAAATGACAATTTTAAATTGATAATGGACACATTGAGTCATACTAGGTACATAATGTATAAAAATGAGGAGCATATGATTACCACACCTCAAAAAATACATCAAGATAATATGAGTAATGTCAAAAAACAATATAAATATATTTTATCAGTTTTTATTATTTATGTTTTTTTAATAAATTTAATGTAAATTTTAAATAAAAACACACACTCGAAGTCATAATGGTCACACCGTGCATCGAATTAAGGTGAAGTTGATTCTTAAATGTTGAAATGATTTATATATTTTTTTCTAAATGTATCAATGAAAAATGAAAGTGTTTTCATGGGTTTTTTTATGTCACATATTTTTTTATTGAAATTTTATTTTTAAACTATAAATAGTCAATTAATGTCATACTAGACACATCGTGTGTCGGGATAATGTGATATTGATTCCTAAAAATTATAAATGACATTTGATGCATTTTCAAAAATTATCAATACAATATGAGAACATTTTATCAATTTTCAGTGAGTAGAATAGTTTTTGAACTGAAATGAAAATATTAAACAGATAATTGACACTTTGAGTCATATTTAGCATACCATTAAATTGATATATGTATGGTTGGTTACTACACATCACAGATATCATATGGATCAATTTAATAAATTAGGTTAAAAATATAAATGTGATTTCTTAGTTTTGATTATTTCATTTTTCTTTTGAACTAAAATTAATGTAAAATATAAACAAAAAGACACACTTGGTTTCATATTAGACCCAACATGTATTGGATTGAGGTGCACCCAATTAATGAAAATAAAAAGTTACTTATGTAGAATTTATCAAATATAAAAAAAATTGATTGAGTTTTCACTATTTCGAGTATGTAAATTTCCATTTTCCAAAGTGGAATGTTAATTTTAGATAAAAAGTCAGACTTGGAGTCATAAAAACCACACCACACTTCATATTTTGGTGTTTTTTATTTCTAGACATCAAAAATGATATATTGATAATTTTCCTAAAGTATCAAAACACTCATAATGTTTTTTAATGGTTTCATGAATTCCACATTCCATTGATAGTAAAATTAATTTATATTTTAAATAAAAAGAAACACTTTGAGTTATACCATCTATATTATTTATCTAAATGTGGTTTCTACGGATTCCAACATGTCATAAAAGAAATAAGAATCTTTTTTCTAAAGTATCAAAATAATCAAAAAAAAATTTTTTGGTTTTTGAGTATATAATATGTATTTTTTTCTAAAATCAATATCATTTTTAAATATAAAGAAACACATAAAGTGATATTGGCCACACCATGAATCATATTAATGATCATATGATTCCTAAATTTAAAATACGAGTTATCGATTATTTTCCTAAATTATCAAGAAAATATAATTTTATTTTTTCAATTTGAAGAATGTGATATATTCTTTGAACTAAAATATAAATTATACTGTAAAAAAAATACAATATGTATCATATAGAGAACACTGTATATAAGATTATGGTGTAACTTATTTAGTATGTTACATGTGTTTTTTTATTAAATATATAAAAAATTCCAAATGTGAGGGAACATGTTCCATTCTGATGGACGATGAAACAGAATTATAAATCAAACCCTTCATTCTTAAGGCATCATGGCATTTCAATACCATTAAAATTTGAACATATTGTGGACCAATTAACTTATATTCATTGTCTCTATTGTATTCTAGAATTACCATGTATAATGAGCTTGATAATCATTGAAAAAACAACCCCAATTCAATAAATTTAATCCCCATATATTAGAAATCAATTATTATGTTTAAAATATTATAAAGAAATGAATTAAACTTAATTATAAATCAACGCATTCTTAGTCAAATTATTTTAATCTACGATTAAAAAATAATAACATTTTTGATTCTCCCATTGTGGATACATGATCGCGTTGTCGAGCGCGTCAAATTAGTTGTCTAATTTCGACCAGAATTTCTGCAATATAGCGGCAACCCTAGGTTGTCTCTCGACAGATCCTTGGATCATTAATTTGATAAAAGGGTTTTTATTATGAATTTATAAGTTGAATTATGTTATTTAAAACTTGGGGGTTTTTTAATTAAAGATGAAAATAGAAAATGAAATCGATAAAACATGGTAGAGATTAACAGAATTAATTAAGCGTGATCAACCCGGGGCACTCACATGATGTTTATCCTTCATCGCTTCATAATATAGGGTTATGATCTTTTAATCACTGGTTTTTAACACCTAGAACCATAATTTTACTGAGTTTATACAAGGATACCTCCTAGGGTTCAGTCTAAAACACACAATGATTCACCGGACACCGCCAATGATTGGGTGATTGTGTTTCACTTCATAACTGAAACTTACCAAGGAAACACACGTAGAACTAGTGGCGTTTTACAGGATTGTATGTTATTTCTTTGTGATAACATGTCATAAATTTACATGGCCTTTACATTACTTATGTGAGTTCAATTGACCAATATGAACCACACAAACACTGCAATTGAAAGGGTTAAAAGAAAGTGGTGAACGGTGTGTGAAACATCACATGAATGGGTACCCCCAAACATGATCATATGAGTTGGGAATGACATACCAGTACATAACTCAATAAAATAAGAATAGGGGATGATGAAAAACAACACAACAACCTGAAATTCAAAAGATCATTCAAATATTACAAACATGAAGCTTGGGATTTACATAGATTCCTCCCCGGGTGATCACAAGGGGTTTAGAAACCCATGGGAGAGGAAGAAGAATAAGATGTTGAAGTAGCACTAACCATAGCCTCTAGAACTTATAGGGATGTTGATAAGAGTCCTTGGGGACTCCAAAATTGTATAACCTTGCCTCATGATCGAACATGCAAATGGGGTGCCCAAGGTGTCTTTTTATAGCCAAAATGAGAAGTGGTTTTGGGAACCCATATTTTGATAAACCACTTGGAGAAATGTTTTAGGTTATTCTAAATTCTAATATCCCTTTTTCAAAAAACTTTAAATTTGTATACCCACCTCTTTTCTATCCCACCAAACTTTTGGCACCATTTGGACCACTACAGCTCGAGATATTGATAAGATACAGAATGCCACTTTTGACTTTGTGCATATTTGGGGGCTTGGACATATCAGTTCAAATGGGCCCCATAGAAGCCTAATTATGATTGTGTTCCTTGATTTTAAATGTATCATATTAAAATTTGGATCGGCACACAAAATATCAGCCAATTTGGATTCTTGGATTTCTTGTACTATTCAAAACAGTGGACAGATGTCCATGGATCCAT
The DNA here is from genome assembly GCA_963277665.1 of Viscum album. Taxonomy (NCBI): domain Eukaryota; kingdom Viridiplantae; phylum Streptophyta; class Magnoliopsida; order Santalales; family Viscaceae; genus Viscum; species Viscum album. Next base: position 1,884,220,236 of record OY728161.1, read on the forward strand.
GCAATTTTTTGCCCATTTTTCTTCCACTTCATCAAGGGACCTCTAAATAATCTCCACCTACATTGAAATAATTAAAACAAGTAACATTTACCATTATAATATTGATTAAAATTAATTAATTTATTAAAAAATAAATTCCAATTCATTATTATATTTGGATTATTCATTACAAAACTAGTTTAAAACAGCGGTGTAAGGGTGGAATAAAACAGTGAATCGTGGTACGATCACACCCCCACACATAAACATTTGCACTCTTGGGAAAATCCACATATCCAAATAAAATGATGCATATATATATATATATTTACAACATCATGAAGATTTAATATATTAGGAAATTTTATTTAATGTAATGTGATCAATGCATGAACCATGCCAAATAGTTCTTCCTTGAGAAAATAGAAAAAGATGTCTCATAAATCATATCATAGAGAAATTCAAAAAGATTCATGATACGAAATTGAGAAAGGAATTCATAAGTAAACCATGACACTAACTCTCCATGTGTGTGTGTGAAAGCCATTCGATTATATTCTTTCCACAAGCTATCCAATAAATATGTGTTATTTTATCATATTTCAGCTTAACTGATTTGGTCCACCGAACCTACGATATATCCATTGCAATCATATTTCAAGACCCACTCACTTAAGGATTCCCAGAAGTCAAACCATAAGCTCCCAACCTAGATATCCCCATATGTTGCACATTTAATCAATCCCCCCATTTATTTATTATTTATAAGATGCATTTGGAACCAATCTCACAGTCATATCTCAACCCTTGTTTGATCTCCTCACGACACTAATTGAAATAGTTATAACAATATAAAAGGTTGAGGAGGAGTGGTTTTTGACCTTCCCAAGACACAAATTTTTTTTTTGAGGGCGTCCAACAGTGGGACATTAGGTACACACGCATAGGTCAATTTGGTAGATTAATGAAACGGATCGGATAAGGAATGAACGTATAGAATTATCCTTTAATGCTGAAAAATATTAACCCAACATATATTTACCTTCTATTAAGTAAGAAATAATCACACTTCGCGGTTTGGTGAAAATTGTTTTGGAGATATTAGTGACATAATTTTCCCAAAAACTAATCACACAAAGGGTATCAATCATCTCAACGGTTTCATATAGATATGACCATTTATATCATTGACAGAAAACCAATTCACTAATGAAAATCACTCCCTGATGTGAAATTCATACAAATATTATTTTTGGACTTCATAATGGTGTTTTTTACTTTCCGCCCTTTATGGTCGCCAAATCATGGAACATCGAAATTGTTGAAGGGGAAAAACGAAAATACCATAAAGAAATCCAAAAAGAGAAAAAACAATCAAAATTCCTAACTAACCCCGGAATGTATCCACCCCCCCCCCCCCAAACCTAGAATTTGCAGTGTCCTCACAGAAATAATTGATAATGTGATAAGGAAGGATAAAAATTACTGTGTTTTATTTGTATGATGCATCGAGAAGGTGGATTTACTCCATCGAATTCTGTGGAAATACTCATAGAAGTGTTTAAGTCGCTGCCCTTTGATGGTAAGACTCCATCCACTCTGCTCGTGTAAAATCTGTATTGCACCAAAAGGGTAAACATTAGTAACAGTATAATGACCGAGCCATCAGGAACAAAGTTAACCTGGGTGGAGCTTAAGCCTGGAATTGTACATGAGGACCTTCTCACCAATATGGAACTTCGGCTGGTGAATCATACTATACTGAATAGCATTTTTCATCTATTTATAGATTCGGGAGTTCTCATATGAATAACGTAGAATTTCTTCTAACTCTTGGATCTGTAGCATTCTTTGCTCACTTGCATCTGAAAGGGTTATATTACCTTGTTTTACAGCCCAATATGCATGGTGTTATACCTCCATTGGGAGGTGACAAGCCATTCCAAACCCAAATCTGTATAGTGACATTCTGATTAGGATTTTAAAAGCAGTACGGTACGCCCAAAGTTCATCATCTAAGACCAAACTCCAATCTTTCCTATTGGGTTGTACCGTTATTTCCAAGATTTTTTAACTTCCCTATTTGATTTACTTGCTTGTCCATTAGTTTGGGGGTGATATGAAGTGGAGACTTTATGATCAACCCCATACTTACGAAGAAAATTTTTCATGTTGCGATTACAAAAATGTGAACCCTGATCACTAATGATGAATCTTGGTAAACCAAACATACTGAAAATCCGGGACCTCACAAAATCAACAAAAACATGAGATTCATCAGTCTTAGTAGCCTTTGCATCCAAACATTTAGAAACATAATAAAAAGATAGTAAGATGTACACAAAGCCAAATGAATTTTGAAAAGGCCCCATGAAGTCAATTCCTCATGCATCGATGATTTCACAGAATAACATGGGTTGTTGGGGAATTTCATTCTTCTTAGAGATATTCACTGTAAATTGACATTGAGTACATGATTTACAAAACCTATGGGCATCTCTGTAAAATGTTGGCCAATATAATCCTGAGTCAAGGACCTTTTGAGCAGTATGTTGAGAGAAAAAGTGGACCCCACATGCCAAGGTGTGGTAGAAGGTTAAAATAGAGGTGAACTCTTGGTCAGGGACACACCGACGAACTACTTGGTCACTAAAAATTCTCCACAATTATGGGTCATCCCAAATGTAACAACGAGAATCATGCTTAAGTCTATGGGATTGGGAAATTCTGAAATCAGTGGGGACCCTATATGTTACTAGAACATTTACAATGTCTGCATACCGGTGGGTAAGGTCTACAACATCACAAAGGTTCTCATGAGAGAAGAATCCTCAAATGGGTAGGGGTGAGTCAACATTATGGTCCAATGGTGGGGAAATCCTACTAATGTGGTTATCTACAACAATTTCTACCCCCCTCTAATCTCTAATATCAGGGTCAAACTCTTGGGGGATGAGCATCCTCCATATGAGAAGGGGTTTTTCTTTAGGTTTCTTTAAGGGAAATCGAAGGGCATCATGGTCAGAAAACACAATCACTTTTGACCCAAGAAGATAAGAAATGAATTTTTCCAAGGAAAACAGAATAGAAAGGAGTTATTTTTCTGTGGTTGTGTAGTTTACCTGGGTAGGGTCAAGGGTACATGAGGAATACGCAATGACATGAGGAGCCTTCTAAACCCTTTGTGATAAAACTTCCCCTACTGAAAAGTTAGAGGCATCACCCATAATATCGAAGGGGAGATCCCACATTGGGGGTTGGATAATGGGAGGTGATGTGAGACTCTTTTTTAGTGAACTTAATTCATCATCACAATTTTTATCAAACACAAACTCAGAATTTTATTTGGAATAATCGGGACAATGGAAGTGCAATCTTACTAAAGTATTTAATGAATCGGTGGTAAAAACCAACATGACCAAAGAAAGATATCACCTCACGAACACATTTTGGATATGAAAGGGTTGAAATTAATTCAATTTTAGATTTATCAACTTGAATTACATTATTTGAAATGACATTCCCAATAACTATCTCCTGCTCAACCATAAAATGGCATTTCTCATAATTTAAAATAATATCTTTTTCAATGCAGCGACGGAGGACAGAACCTAGGTGTTCCAAAAAATAATCAAAAGGAGCTCCATATACCGTGAATTCATCCATAAATACTTCCATACAACTCGCAAGGTAATCAGAAAAAATACTCAACATACATCGCTGAAAAGTACTGGGAGCATTACGTAGACCGAATGGCGTCCTTCTATATGCAAATGTGCCAAATGGACAGGTAAATGTTGTCTCTTCTTGGTCCTCAGGGGCTATATGTATTTGGAAGTAACACAAATATCCATCAAGGAAACAATAATGGGACTTACCATCCAATCGTTCTAACATTTTGTCAATGAAAGGTAATGGAAAGTGGTCCTTCCGCGTGGCTTGATTCAATCGACGGTAGTCAATTCAGACTCGCCAAATATTTTTCACATGTGTTGGAATCAATTCATTATTTTCATTTGTCACAACTATTATTCCTATTTTTTAGGGACAATTTGCACTAGGCTAACCCATTTACTATTAGATATAAGATAAATGATCCCTGCAGCAATGAATTTATTGACTTCCAATTTTACCACTTCAAAGAGAGTGGGATTAAACCGGCTTTGAGATTGTCTTACGGGATTAGCCTCATCATCCAAAAGTATATGGTGCATACAAATAGATGTGATAATCCCGGTAATATCATCCAATGTCCATCCTATTGCCTTTTTACACTCTCTCAAATGTTTGAGCAGTTTCGATTCCTGTTGTGGAGAGAGGTTATTGGAAATAATGACGGGAAATTGGTCAATACTTTCAAGATATGCATATTTTAAATTTGAAGGAAGTTATTTAAGTTCCAACATCGGTGGTTTCTTGATTGAGGGAGGGGATTTAGGGGGTGTGAGGTCCATTAAACTGTCTATATGCTCATGTTTATTCTCTAAAGATAGAGAATCTATAGAAATGAGATTTGCAGAATCATCAACGGTCATGGGTACCTCAGAATGAACACACACATCAATTAAAGCAAAAAATTTACACTTTTTAGAACCCACACAACACTCAAAACATGAATCAAAACTCAAATCATCCAAGGGTGAAGAAAACAAAAAAGAATCAGAGTTTGGGTTGAGGAGAGAATTGTGTGTCTGTGCATCATTTGAGATCACTTCCATTGAATAGACAGGAAGAGTGGAGTGCTCTTAAACAAGGTGTTTCATAGCCTCAAGGATGTTTAAAATTACCTTTTATCCTCCAAATTCCATGGATAGCATACTATTTTGAACGTTGATGATCGTATTTTCTATTTTTAGGAATGGACTCCCAAGTATGAGAGGAGCATGTCCTAGGGTTTGGGTATCTTCCATCTCAAGAATGTAGAAATCAGCAAGAAAGATAAGATTCATTAGTCTAGCAAGGACATACTCAATAACTCCTTTTGGATGCGTTGTACTCTGGTTGGAAAGTTTCACGACAATGCCTATTGGTTGAAGCTCTCCAACCTGTAGAGAAGTATACCCAGAGTGAAGCATTACATTAATGGAAGCACCTAAATCTAGAGTAGCATCAGAAAAGAAGGTCTTCCCTATGGTACACGGTATCGTGAATGTGCCTGGATCCTTGCATTTGGTTGGAATTACTGGTTGAATCAAGGCAAAGACATTCCTACCCATGATAACTCTCTCATTCCTCTTCATCCTTCTTCTATGGGTGCAAAGTTCTTTAAGAAATTTCACATTACTGGGAATTTTCTTGACTGCATCCAATAAAGGAATATTAACTTGAACATTTTTTTAAATGTATCCATTATCTCATTATCAATCTCATTTTCAAAAATTTGCTTAGATTTAGAGGGTCTTTGTGGGAAAGTAAGGGGAATGGATTGTTCATTTGAATCATCAACGATAATTTTATTTCCCTTTTTTATTGCGTTTTTCATCACATGAAATTTTTGAAGGTTGGGAAGGAGTGTTTTCAAGTGGGGGACATAACTATTTCATAGAATCAGTAGAAGGAGAAGCTTCTTTACCACTCCAAAGTGTAATTTCGCATACATTACCTTTCTCCTTCAGATTGGAAATGGGTTGGGATGGTAGTTGTCTAGACCCTTGCATCTTAAGATCACTAATGGTGTTCGCCAATTGTCCCACTTGAGTTCATAGGTCTTGAATTGCCAATTGTGTGGTCTATTGGAACTGAAGGTTCTGGGTTTGCATTCATTTCACCATATCCTCGAGGCTTGTTTCAGATTTTGGGGGAGGAGGATTGTTTTGAGATTTTTATGGATAATAAGGTTGTATACCTTGGCCTTTTTTATACCAATTCTGCTTGGGGTAGCTTTAGTTTCCTCCATGTTGGTACTGGGCTTGTGCTTACCACCCAGGGTTTTGATTTGGCCTGAATTATTCTTGTTTGAAGGGAGGTTCTTGTTGGAATGGACGCCCTGGGAACAGAGCGGCACAAGACTCACATGAATCTTGAAGTTGTGGGCACTGCTCAGAAAAATGAGTGTTATTAGAACAAATACCAAAATGTAATGGAATAGAAGTAGAGTTTGGATTACCTTGTGCTTGAGCTAATTGCCTTAGAAGGGTATGCATCTCATCACGTTTATTATCTACCTTTTGTTCTAGGGATGAATGACTTACCTCATGAAATCCTCAGGTTGGTGAAATTTCTTGTGCACTAAATTGTTGTGCATTTTGAGACATGTTGGCTATTAAGTCACGAGTGGCGGAATGAGTTTTATCAACTAGGGAACCACCAGCTGCCGCATCAATCATTCTACGATCCATGGGGATATGTACCTCATAGAAGTATTGGATTAATAGTTGTTCACTAATCTGGTGGAGGGGGAATCTTGAGCAAAGTCTCTTAAATCTCTCCTAGTATTCATGAAAGGTCTCTCCTTATGATTGCCTAATTCCACAGATTTATTTCCTAATTGATGCAGTTCGGGAGGAAGAGAATATCTTCTCTTGAAAAAGACTTTTTAGGTCATTCCATCCCCCAATTGTGGTAGGAAAATTGTATATCCAATCTTTGGCAACACCATCAAGGGAGAAAGGGAAGGCCCTATACTTAAGTAGGTCCTCAGGCAAATTTTGGGGTTTCATGGTTGAGCAGACTTTATGAAACTCTTTAAGATGTTTGTGAGGGTCCTCACCGGGAAGACCATGGAATTTAGGAAGAAGGTGGATGAGACCTGATCTCATCTTAAAGTTGGCTGCTTCCTCTGGATATTGGATGTATGCAGGTTGCTACTCCACATCAGGGGTGGTCAGTTCTATGAATGTTCGATTATTTGCAGCCATGTTTTCTTGGGTTTTATAGAGTTAAATTTTGGATTGGTTTAGAACCACTTGAGGTTCCAACAGGGATTCCTCATTGTTACTTGATTGACCTTCTCTAGATGCCTTGATTTGTGTGTGAAGTGACTTTTCAATTTCAGGGTAAAATTTGAGTAGTGTTTATTTACCAGATTGGGTCATGCAAATAATTTTTCATGTTATTTTTAATATAGATAAAATCACTCAAGAAAGGTGAAAATAGAATATAATGTTATAGTACAGAATTATAGAGATGGAGATGGAGAAGAAGAGAGAGAGAGAGAGAGAGAAAGAACACACCAAAAACAACAAAAAATAAAGATAAAACCCAAAAAAACAATCAAATGGGGGTGGGGTATTTAAAACAGTACTAATTAAGAAGTAAAATAAATATATAAAATTAAATAAAGAAAAAAAAGATCTTCGATCCCCAGAAATGGCCCCAAAATTTGATCGCATTGTCGAGCGTGTCAAATTAGTTGTTTAATTTTGACTAGAATTTATACAATATAGCAACAACCCTAGGTCATCTCTCGACAGAGCCTCAGATCATTAATTTAAAAAGAGGGTTTTGATTATGAAAGTAGAATGTGAATGAGGTTTTGTAAAACATTGGGGTTTTATGATAAAATAAGAAAATAGAAAATGAAAGCGATAAAACAATGTAGAGATTAACAGAATTAATTAAGCGGGATCAACCCGGGGTACTCACATGATGTTTATCCATCGTCGCTTCGTGATATAGTGTTATAATCTTTTAATCCTTGGTGTGTAACACCTAGAACCAGAAATTTTCTGAGTTTATACTATGATACCTCCTAGGGTTCTGTCAAAAACACACAATGATTTACCGGACACTGCCGATGATTGGTTGAATTGTGTTTGACTTCATAACTGAAACTCACCAAGGAAAAACACGAAGAACTCGATGCACTATCCATTTTTGTATGTTATTTCATTGTGATACCATGACATAAATGTACATAGACTTGATAGAGCTTATGTGAGTTCAATTGACTAATATGAACCACACAAACACCGCAATTGAAAGGGGGAAAAGAAAGTGGTGAATGGTGTGTGAAACATCCCATGAATGGGTACCCCCATACATGATCATATGAGTTGAGCATGACATACCAGTACATACCTCAATAAAATAAGAATAGGGGATGATGAAAAACAACACAACAACCTGGAATTCAAAAGATCATTCAAATATTACAAACAAGATGATTGGGATTTACATCACATTCCTCCTCGAGTGATCACAAGTGGTTTAGAAACCCATGAGAGAGGAATAAGAAGAAGATGTTGAAGTAGCACTTCCCATAGCCTCCAGAACTTCTAGATATGTTGAGAAGACTCTTTGGGGACTCCAAAATGGCAGCACTTTTCCCTCTGCCCGAACATGCAAATCGGGTGCCCAAGGTGTCTTTTTATAGCCAATATGAGAAGTGGTTTTGGGAACCCAGATTTTGATAAACCAATTGGAGAAAGGTTTTTCAGCTATTAGACAGCTACATCTCCATTTTTACAAAACATAAAAGTTGTATCCTGTAGAGACCCGAAGCTTGACATACATGGACATTACATTACATTTGCGGAATACTTAGTACATAACAAAAACACACACACAAGGATCGTAATAGTTTAGTGTCTTTGGAAACTCAGAACATAATCTTCTAATCGTGGTGAAAGATCTTCAATATCTCCCATAAAGATCTTCACTTTTTTTAACCTAAAACCTTTCTTTATATCCTGGGGAAAAGAAAACATAAAAAGGGTGAGCTCAAATGCTCAGTAAGGGTCTACAAAAGAAAAATCAATCACATCATAATCATAAGAACATAACTTTTGGAAATCTTAACCTGCAAAAGAGAGCATAATTTCATAACATGGGATAAATCATAGTAGTGAAATGAAATCCCAATAATCATAACTTAAAACATGAAACTTTGTGGCATACACACATAATCATAGATAATCATTTCTTGTTAGTCAAGACTCATTTCCAAGACTATCTTAGTGGACAAAGTCCCTTTCTGAATCGAGTAACCCTCGTTTCAGTCCTGTTTCACTGAACCGGTATAACCTACCATTTCATCCATGTCTATCTCATGAGATATAAAATCTTTATCCAATGCATTGGAGGGAGATATAGGTCCCACCCATCTTATAATGAATCCTTTCTTATGTGTGCCACATAATCATAACCCATACATCATAGCGTAACCCACGTAATAAAAATGGGATTCATAAACAACATGTCATCATAAAACAATTCATATAAGATAAAGGAATTCATAAAAATATTTCCACCACAACATAATAAAATCCATGTAATAATAGGGATAAAAACAGATCCCTTTTATTATCTTAGATGGAAAATAATTTTGATAAAATACATGAACTCTATTCTTGAGGAAAATATCCTTTCTACTTCAAAAACACTTTTCCTTTCTTAAAATTTCATACAATTTTAAACTAAAGGAAGTTGATTGAAAATAAACATGAAAACTTTTAAAGGAATATTCTTGGAAATAATGTTTTAAAAACCCATTCATGCCGTATAAGTTAAAAAAAACATTCTTCTCGTACTTTTGTCGGAATAGTCAAAAAGTACCTCGTATGAAAAACGACAAAAGATTCCTTTCACATCTTTTACTAAAAACTCACCAAAGGGTAAAATTGGATTTAAACAATTTTAGGTGGATGGAAATAACATTACATATTGAGGAAACATAGATGTAGATGATAAAATACACCCCATTAAATACCAACGTATAAACAATCTCGGATAAAAATGAGATTGTGATATTTCCCTTACATTAGGTCTAATTTGCTTCGTAAGTGTCCGAACCTCCTGTTTAAAGATTTAAATAATGTAATTTACTTATTACAGAATAATATTCATTGTTATGATATCATATATGGTTCACTTATGACTGTATATTACCCGTTCTTTTGTAAATTCCATGTTAAAGAGCGTTTTGGGTAAAATTATTTCATTTGTCGTCCGTGTTTTGACTTGTAATTATTCATATGATTACTTAGATCATGATTACTTAATTCCAGAACATAAAAAATGATATATATATATATATATATATATATATATATATTCAGGATATACATATATATAATAAATCATTAAATGGAAATAAATACACCGTTCATGGAGACAGTAGTCCGTACGTACGCATGAACGCTGTTTTCGTTTCCTTATTGAATTGAATGGAATTAAGTAGATGACATACATATAAATATACATAAATCCAGTATCATTATTATGTCATATATTTCATTAGTACTTATTATATATACTTTATAATCATTCATGAATGGTTAATCATTGAGAATGAATCTCATCGCGTCGTGGAGACGGTAGTCCATACGTACGCACGAGCGATGATATCGTTCCCATGGTCGTGGAATTGTGTTGAAGTGTATGTATACTAATTCAGTATCAATATCACTTTATAATAATCATATATAGTTACTCATTACACCTTTATACCCATCCAATTAAGGTGGTTGCCGAAAATAGATTACACCACGGCGTGGAGACGGTATTCCGTACGTACGCACGCGCGGTGATTTCTTTTTTCCGTAGGATGGATAGAAGGTTAATTAGAGTTTTTTCATATTTATAATAACATATAAGTATATAATAAATACTGATGTTATTACTTTATCATGAAACAACTAAAGAAGAAGAAGTTGAAGAAGAAAGAAATTTAAAAAGATCGGTAATGGATATTACCTCTTTTTGACGCGCCTTTTCTTAACCTCCACTTAAAGAACTAAGGCAGGTCTTTGAAGAAGACCAGGACCTCTAGAATGATACTATGGAAGTGGAGAGGAGATTTTTTCAGGGGTTGGCCGAGCTTGAAGGCTCAATGTTGTGTGAGGAAGAGAGGGAGGAGGTGCCCTTTTATAAGGGAGGAGAGGGGCACCTTTGGAATTCTCAAAAATATTAATTTATAATAAATCTAACCCCACATAAAAACCTCCAAAAATGACTCATATTAGAATATTAGATAAGATAAGGTTGTAATATCATCAACCAATAGAATTTAGACATGTTAGGAATTTATTTTAAACATTATCAACATGATTTATCCTTATTTAATCAATTTAATTTTATTTGTGGTAATAAAATTATAATTTTTAAATTATAAAAAATAATTAATTATTTTTTGTGAATTGTCCACAATTGGATTATTAATAACATTTTAGATCATATAAATTTAATTTTATAATTTTGAAATATTTTGTGATTTTTAATCAATTTTATAATATGTTTTTTTATAAAATAACAATAGTGTCAATTTTGACACTATTCATTTATTTGAATTTAAATAATACAGAAGATATGTTCGAACTAAAAGTTTTAATAGATTCATAAAATGACATATGTATCTTAAAAATTATTGGATCACATTAAATAGTTCATATAATATTTATTTTATTATTTTTGAAACCATTTATTTGGTTTATCTCTTAATAAAATAAATACTACAAAATTTTTGTATAATTATTTAATATACTTATTTGTTGCATAAATATTAAAAATAAAATCTTATGATGAAAATAAATCTATTACCTTTCACAATAATACTTTTACTCGAATTTATCATCATAAAATCACAATATTTAAATTGTTATATTTATTAAATTATGAAGGTGACAACTTTGGCATCATTTAAAATAAAATAATATAAGTGTCATAATCGCTTTTATAAGGCTCCAAATGGTCAAATATTCGACGATTGGATGCTTATGGTTTACAGTTACATGGAAAATAAGTTTTGGTTAGGTATTTGTGCATTTTATGGTCACTATATATTTAATAAAAACAATATTCTTGATTTTTCACTAGATAAACAATTTATGCATCACTATTGTGTCATAATTAATGATAATTATTTAATCCCTAAAAATTATAAATAAATTTATATGATGTAGATAATTTCATTATCTTTCTTTAGACTATTAATGTTCGAATTTACATGAATTTTATCACTAAATTAAAATTAATATACTTATAAGATTTAAGAGAGTGACATGTTGTCACTTTCTTTGGTTTTAATAATAATTAAGTTATTTTCATGGACAAATGTCCATTAAATGATTCTAATCCGACCCTTAGGTGATATGGGTCGACTTTTAGTCATCCAATAGGATTTTGACATTTGTTAGGGTAATTTGAAAATATTATATTTACCCTTAATTACCCGATTTACCTTTAACTATGGTAAATAAAATTTACCGTAGTTACTATTCATAATTCCCAAAAATAAAAAGTAGCTTATTAACATAATTTGGACCCACTTATTCCAAATATGGAATCCATTTTTCCAAATTAAATACACAAAAGATTCAGAAATTAAATTAAAATTAATCCCGTTGTCGAATGAAAACGGGTTTTTCTTTAAAACATTGCAAAAGATTGAATTGATTTAACCTACGAATTCAAGGTAAAATCAATGCTAATGACATACATTATATTAAATGGTATAAATATATTCTATTTATACTTTAAAACCATTCAATATTATAATTTAACCACATAAGATATTACGATGAAAAAAGTTGTTTTTAATTAAAATATAGCGTGTTTTTACTATTCATTAAAATATGAAAGTTATCGGAAAAATATCAAAACTTTATCTAATATAAATTTTTATATCCTGATTCAAAAGAAGAATATTATTTTTTCAAACTGAACATATAAACATGTCAAAAACTATATTTAAAGTGTGTGCGCCATCAAAAGGCGGTAAAACTTCATTTTTTGAAAAATACTTATTTTACCCGAAAAATTTATTTTGTTCTTATACCATGTTCTAGAAATGTGTAAGATGAATAATAATGTTATAAAATTCAAAATTTAGTTAATACTATTCATAACGGCTAGTTCATGACAATATTACAATAATATAACATTGTTTATTAAAACCCGGTATTGCGTACAACACACGCTATCGTGGAAGGTCGCGATTGCGTGTAATGCAAGCCAAGTCAGGGTTGCATGTTCTGAAAGAATCCTTCGTTGTTTCGTATAACAGAATCCAACCATATTTCATTTATACATTTAATATATATATATATATATACTCAATGTTGCGTAGAATAACTATTATCAAAATTATGTGTAACACGGTCCAAGAATAGTGTTGCGTATACTACAAGCTAATACGGTGTTGCGTATAGCGCATGGTAATCTTTGTGTAGAATACAACATAAGACATTAATGAAATTAAAATAATATTTTTCATAAAATCTCAGGGTGTTACATTCTACCCCCCTTAAAATGAATTTCGCCCTCGAAATTCGTCGGGGTTATAAATGGTTTACTATTTGAAAGTTTCTTTGATAGAAACCCACATCGTAAAAAGGAATACCAAAACATATCTTTAAAAACAAAAGTATGAAACGTAACGGTTACCCAAATAAACTAATCACTGGGTTTCCACATAGGGGAAAATATGGATATGGAAGAGAAATCTTACCATCATGTTCTGATGGAGATTGGTAGAGAACATGGCTATGGAAAATCCAGCAATCACAAAGCTATAAATTTGTGACTATCTGGGGTACCATCTGATTCATCGGATATAAGGGCACTAGGACAACATTTTTGGTTTTCAAGATCATTTCCCTAAAGTTGAAGAATTTGAATTAGAATAAATACTTACATTATTTTGGTACAATCTCACTGTTGTTCGTGCCTTGAACAATTTCCACTTCATCTCTTATATAAATGAAGTTGAATTTGTTATTCGTGAAGTGTTAGCAGATCTTGTGAAAGAATGACGGGTCATTCCATCTGTCTCAAACAAAAGGTTAGCAAAAAGTTATTAAATATACATAAGTCATTCTATAGTGAGATTAATCATATATGGTTCCTAAAATGGACTTATAATTCATATATCATACTTCTTAATAAAATAAAGCTTGTTTCTACTAAACAGGGACTTCCTCTAGGCCAGTGGTAGGCGATAAAGGCCAGTCGCACTTTGGTTGTGGGTTCGATTCCCACAGCCTTGTCCGACGCGATGGGTTGTCGCCCGTTCTGTAGGTTGTCCTTTTTCTAAAACTATAATACTATAACATCCCATCAATAATATCGAAAAAAACTTCTATCCTTAAACAATACTAACTTATGTCCAACATAATCCATTCCAATCTTTAGGCTTATCCATAATACTTCAGCCCACTCTCATAACATAGTGAAAATGATTACCAGAAATTTAACACCATCGTCGATCCCCATATATCATAAGATATGTTTTGTTTGTCACATTCCAAACATTCAAAGTCCTTAATCATGTATTCTTTTGAATACCCATTGAACCTTAGTGAAAACATGAATGCAGTTAAAAGTTAACACTTTCCACATACCAAAATCCTCAAAATTCTATATACTCAAACCATGATATCACTTAGTCCTTATATCAATCATGAGCTCATGCATACAATCAAACATCTCATTATCGTCTTATCCCTTCATTATGCGCATATCATCTACTTTCCAAAAATACTGGTACCATTCATCACATACTTTCAAAACTTAAGGAAAGACAACAATGTAACAATCATTAGATGTCTCTTTATCCCATAGTACCATGAGATTACTTATACAACATTACACTTGATAAACATGTAATCATTCCACTACATTCTTAAACCATTGACCGAGCTTCAACAATTCTTTCATCTCACATATCATTTGTAGTCTCATCATCATCATCAACATAAATACTACCCATACGACTATACTGATTCTCTTCATGAGACTTTCCCTTAGGGCATTGGTTTTCATAATGCCCGTACAATCCACATTTAAAACATTTAACCATTGTTGATGTCGTAGCAATACTATTATCCTCATCCCTGGTGTTAACTGAACCTTTTCCTTTGCACTTACTAGCTTTGTGTCCTTCTTTTCCACACCCAAAGCATCTTCCAGTTCCTTTGAAACATTCTCCTTGATGCCTCTTCCCACATGATTTACATAGGGGAAATTGAACTTTCTTTCCTCTATGATCATCATGAAACTCCATCTTTCTCTTATTAGCCGAGTCAAGAAACTTACCAAATTTTACTTTATTGATCATATTATGAGATTTCTGATTCGGCATAATAATGATGTTTGGACTTACAAATCCCATTTCATTTGGTTTCTCATGAATAATATCATTCCATTGTCCATCATATCCTCCATTATCGTGAATCACCTTGTTTCCAGCCATTTTCTAAAACCCAAAAAGAATAGTGTGAGAGGAAAAAATCATAATAAAGGGGGAGTAACATAAATATCTAACATCTTTGGTTTAATCTAATATCATTACCATAGTTCTAGGACTATATCCTATACGTATACTTATCCTTAGGGGCGTCCCTAGACATACCTTAGAAATATCTCTAGGGATCTCACAAACATTTTCGCATCCTAGTTTCCAAAGGTTGACTAAACCTTTCCTCTGATACCAACTGTAGAGACCCGAAGCTTGACATACATGGACATTACATTAAATTTGCGGAATACTTAGTACATAACAAAAACACACACACAAGGATCGTAATAGTTTAGTGTCTTTGGAAACTCAGAACGTAATCTTCTAATCGTGGTGAAAGATCTTCAATATATCCCATAAAGATCTTCACTTTTTTTTAACCTAAAACCTTTCTTTATATCCTGGGGAAAAGAAAACATAAAAAGGGTGAGCTCAAATGCTCAGTAAGGGTATACAAAAGAAAAATCAATCACATCATAATCATAAGAACATAACTTTTCGAAATCTTAACCTGCAAAAGAGAGCATAATTTCATAACATGGGATAAATCATAGTAGTGAAATGAAATCCCAATAATCATAACTTAAAACATGAAACTTTGTGGCATACACACATAATCATAGAGAATCATTTCTTGTTAGTCAAGACTCATTTCCAAGACTATCTTAGTGGACAAAGTCCCTTTCTGAATCGAGTAACCCTCATTTCAGTCATATTTCACTGAACCGGTATAACCTACCATTTCATCCATGTCTATCTCATGAGATATAAAATCTTTATCCAATGCATTGGAGGGAGATATAGGTCCCACCCATCTTATAATGAATCCTTTCTTATGTGTGCCACATAATCATAACCCATACATCATAGCGTAACCCACGTAATAAAAATGGGATTCATAAACAACATGTCATCATATAACAATTCATATAAGATAAAGGAATTCATAAAAATATTTCAACCACAACATAATCAAATCCATGTAATAATAGGGATAAAAACAGAACCCTTTTATTATCTTAGATGGAAAATAATTTTGATAAAATACATGAACTCTATTCTTGAGGAAAATATCCTTTCTACTTCAAAAACACTTTTCCTTTCTTAAAATGTCATACAATTTTAAACTAAAGGAAGTTGATTGAAAATAAACATGAAAACTTTTAAAGGAATATTCTTGGAAATAATGTTTTAAAAACCCATTCATGCCGTATAAGTTAAAAAAACATTCTTCTCGTACTTTTGTCGGAATAGTCAAAAAGTACCTCGTATGAAAAACGACAAAAGATTCCTTTCATATCTTTTACTAAAAACTCACCAAAGGGTAAAATTGGATTTAAACAATTTTAGGTGGATGGAAATAACATTACATATTGAGGAAACATAGATGTGGATGATAAAATACACCCCATTAAATACCAACGTATAAACAATCTCGGATAAAAATGAGATTGTGATATTTCCCTTACATTAGGTCTAATTTGCTTCGTAAGTGTCCGAATCTCCTGTATAATGATTTAAATAATGTCATTTACTTATTACAGAATCATATTCATTGTTATGATATCATATATGGTTCACTTATGACTGTATATTACCCGTTCTTTTGTAAATTCCATGTTAAAGAGCGTTTTGGGTAAAATTGTTTCATTTGTCGTCCGTGTTTTGACTTGTAATTATTCATATGATTACTTAGATCATGATTACTTAATTCCAGAACATAAAACATGATATATATATATATATATTCAGGATATACATATATATAATAAATCATTAAATGGAAATAAATACACCATTCATGGAGACAGTAGTCCGTACGTACGCATGAACGCTGTTTTCGTTTCCTTATTGAATTGAATGGAATTAAGTAGATGACATACATATAAATATACATAAATCCAGTATCATTATTATGTCATATATTTCATTAGTACTTATTATATATACTTTATAATCATTCATGAATGGTTAATCATTGAGAATGAATCTCATCGCGTCGTGGAGACGGTAGTCCGTACGTACGCACGAGCGATGATATCGTTCCCATGGTCGTGGAATTGTGTTGAAGTGTATGTATACTTATTCAGTATCAATATCACTTTATAATAATCATATATAGTTACTCATTACACCATTATACCCATCCAATTAAGGTGGTGGCCGAAAATAGATTACACCACGGCGTGGAGACGGTATTCCGTACGTACGCACGCGCGGTGATTTCCTTTTTCCGTAGGATGGATAGAAGGTTAATTAGAGTTGTTTCATATTTATAATAACATATAAGTATATAATAAATACTGATGTTATTACTTTATCATGAAACAACTAAAGAAGAAGAAGTTGAAGAAGAAAGAAATTTAAAAAGATCGGTAATGGATATTACCTCTTTTTGACGCGCCTTTTCTTAACCTCCACTTAAAGAACTAAGGCAGGTCTTTGAAGAAGACCAAGACCTCTAGAATGATACTAGGGAAGTGGAGAGGAGATTTTTGCAGGGGTTGGCTGAGCTTGAAGGCTCAAAGTTGTGTGAGGAAGAGAGGGAGGAGGTGCCCTTTTATAAGGGAGGAGAGGGGCACCTTTGGAATTCTCAAAAATATTAATTTATAATAAATCTAACCCCACATAAAAACCTCCAAAAATGACTCATATTCGAATATTAGATAAGATAAGGTTGTAATATCATCAACCAATAGAATTTAGACATGTTAGGAATTTATTTTAAACATTATCAACATGATTTATCCTTATTTAATCAATTTAATTTTATTTGTGGTAATAAAATTAGAATTTTTAAATTATAAAAAATAATTAATTATTTTTTGTGAATTGTCCATAATTGGATTATTAATAAAATTTTAGATCATATAAATTTAATTTTATAATTTTGAAATATTTTGTGATTTTTAATCAATTTTATAATATGTTTTTTTTATAAAATAACAATAGTGTCAATTTTGACACTATTCATTTATTTGAATTTAAATAATACAGAAGATATGTTCGAACTAAAAGTATTAATAGATTCATAAAATGACATATGTATCTTAAAAATTATTGGATCACATTAAATAGTTCATATAATATTTATTTTATTATTTTTGAAACCATTTATTTGGTTTATCTCTTAATAAAATAAATACTACAAAATTTTTGTATAATTATTTAATATACTTATTTGTTGCATAAATATTAAAAATAAAATCTTATGATGAAAATAATTCTATTACCTTTCACAATAATACTTTTACTCGAATTTATCGTCATAAAATCACAATATTTAAATTGTTATATTTATTAAATTATGAAGGTGACAACTTTGGCATCATTTAAAATAAAATAATATAAGTGTCATAATCGCTTTTATAAGGCTCCAAATGGTCAAATATTCGACCATTGGATGCTTATGGTTTACAGTTACATGGCCAATAAGTTTTGGTTAGGTATTTGTGCATTTTATGGTCACTATATGTTTAATAAAAACAATATTCTTGATTTTTCACTAGATAAACAATTTCTGCATCACTATTGTGTCATAATTAATGATAATTATTTAATCCCTAAAAATTATAAATAAATTTATATGATGTAGATAATTTCATTATCTTTCTTTAGACTATTCATGTTCGAATTTACATGAATTTTATCAATAAATTAAAATTAATATACTTATAAGATTTAAGAGAGTGAGATGTTGTCACTTTCTTTGGTTTTAATAATAATTAAGTTATTTTCATGGAAAAATGTCCATTAAATGATTCTAATCCGACCCTTAGGTGATATGGGTCGAATTTTAGTCATCCAATAGGATTTTGACATTTGTTAGGGTAATTTGAAAATATTATATTTACCCTTAATTACCCGATTTACCTTTAACTATGGTAAATAAAATTTACCGTAGTTACTATTCATAATTCCCAAAAATAAAAAGTAGCTTATTAACATAATTTGGACCCACTTATTCCAAATATGGAATCCATTTTTTCAAATTTAATACACAAAAGATGCAGAAATTAAATTAAAATTACTCCCGTTGTCGAAAGAAAACGGGTTTTTCTTTAAAACATTGCAAAAGATTGAATTGATTTAACCTACGAATTCAAGGTAAAATCAATGCTAATGACATACATTATATTAAATGGTATAAATATATTCTATTTATACTTTAAAACCATTCAATATTATAATTTAACTACATAAGATATTATGATGACAAAAGTTGTTTTTAATTAAAATATAGCGTGTTTTTACTATTCATTAAAATATGAAAGTTATCGGAAAAATATCAAAACTTTATCTAATGTAAATTTTTATATCCTGATTCAAAAGAAGAATATTATTTTGTAAAACTGAACATATAAACATGTCAAAAACTATATTTAATGTGGGTGCGCCATCAAAAGGCGGTAAAACTTCATTTTTTGAAAAATACTTATTTTACCCGAAAAATTTATTTTGTTCTTATACCATGTTCTAGAAATGTGTAAGATGAATAATAATGTTATAAAATTCAAAATTTAGTTAATACTATTCATAACGGCTAGTTCATGACAATATTACAATAATATAACATTGTTTATTAAAACCCGGTATTGCGTACAACACACGCTATCGAGGAAGGTCGCGATTGCGTGTAATGCAAGCCAAGTCAGGGTTGCGTGTTCTGAAAGAATCCTTCGTTGTTTCGTATAACAGAATCCAACCATATTTCATTTATACATTTAATATATATATATATACTCAATGTTGCGTAGAATAACTATTATCAAAATTATGTGTAACACGGTCCAAGAATAGTGTTGCGTATACTACAAGCTAATACGGTGTTGCGTATAGCGCATGGTAATCTTTGTGTAGAATACAACATAAGAAATTAATGAAATTAAAATAATATTTTTCATAAAATCTCAGGGTGTTACATATCCCCACCTCCTGGCTATCACCACCAAATTTTTGGAACCATTCGGACTCCTACAGCTTGGGATATTGATAAAATACCAAACACCACTTTTGACTTTGTGCATATTCGGTGGCTAGGATAGATCAGTTCGGATGGCCCCCATAGAAGCCGAATCAGGATTTTGTCCTTGATATTTATTGTAGAATATTAAAATATGGGTCGGCCCACAAAATATCAGCCCATTTGGATCCATGGATTTTGTGTACTATTCAAAATAGTGGGAAGATGTCCATGGATCGATGCAATTTTTGGCCCATTTTTCATCCACTTCATCAAGGACCCTACAAATCATCTCCACCTACATTGAAATAATAAAAACAAGTAACATTTCCCATTCTAATATTGATTAAAATTAATTAATTTATTCAAACATAAATTCAAATTTATTATTACATTTGGTATATTCATTACAAAACTAGTTTAAAACAGTGTTGTTAGGGTGGAATAAAATAGTGAATCGTGGTACGATCAATACATAAGTGATATTTTAGAAGATAAATCTAAATAATGTTATATATTTAAGAACATAAAAATAAAATAACATTCACATATTATATGAAATTCATTGAAATCTTTTCTCCATTTGGGATGGTGTAAAATTCACATATAAACATTTTCCATTATATTAGCTACAAAAAAATCATAGCAAATTATATATTAATGGATAATACAGTACATTACTGTATCTATTAATTTAATCATATAATTCATTAACCATTAGTGTAAAAAAATTAGTTCTCATTTATGGAACTAAAATAAATATTTTTATTTGAGTTTTTATGCAACATTATGAAAAATATCTTTCTGTTTCACCAACATGGAGAGTTAAAACACCATGATAAACTGTTTACCTTAGTTAATGGAAAAAATTAAATGTGACCAAATCTGTATTTTTAGACTACACAAAACTCCATTATAAAATTTTTTAAGCATTTTTGACATTATTAGTCATTAGTATATCCCATTCTAGCATCACAATAACACTAAAATGTAGCTCATCCATTAACACTTCTTATATTGTGCTCTATGCTAGTACGAACATTACAATATACTTTGTAATGATAATCACATACATAACATAATCATTATTTTTTCCTCAAAATTTTAACATCCCAATTCTCATGTATTTTTTATTCAGAATGATGACAAGTGTTTTATTAATGATTTTTCAAACAAGGATAAGAATACATAAAAAAGTTAAACATGCATTTTAGAGATGAACACATGGAAAAAAAATTATGGTGAGCTAGTGAACATGTATCTATATACATAACAGGGATAGGTCAAAAACAACAATTCATGTAATGATTCTTAGATTATATGTGATATAATAGTGGGATTATTAAATTTCACATCATTTACAGTTAAAAAAATCTGTTTTAGTCAATAAATTAAACCAATTTAATATTGATGTGTTACTTGTATGCATTTATCATGAATTTGGGTTATTATAGCATGTATCTAAATGATGATCAAATAGACCAAATAACTACACTACCCATATAAGCGAAACAACTATATTTTTAATTTATTATATAATTTACCACCACCCATGAGAGAACCTTATTGTTGGAATTAGAATAATTTTATTTTGAAAATGATAAAGAAATTAACTAAAAAAGATAAATAAATTTAATTGAAAATTTACTAAATAAGTATTTGGAAACCACCTATGTATGATTCCTATGTACATTCTAACACCACATTTTCTACACATTTCTATAAATATTACTTATATCCATTATACTAACCCTAGTGAAATAGATCAAAAATAAAATATATGAATTAAGATACAAATGATTCACAGCCTCAATATATTTATAAGGCCATATCCCATAAAAGATAATGTACATTATTGATAATCACATAATATTTAGTCTAAAAACCTTCCAACACCATGTATGTTTCCCAATCCTCTCTAAACAATTTTACATCTTATTTTTATTATGAAGGACATCAAAAATCTTGGTAGTACTATGAAAATATTAGAAAAAACTGTTATGAAATATATTAAATGAAATTGTAATTACTATTAGAAGATACCAATTTTTGGATTCTTTTATTTTCATGGATTTTTTTATCTCTAATTAAATTATAAACATAATATCCAAAATCATTATAGTTATTATTCTTCAAACACTAATGAAAATTTTTCCCAAATAAATAAATTGTTTTGAAATATGCTTTATTAGTTATGTAATTCCATATATACCTTAGTATTTTTCAGTGATCTACAATCAATAGTATTTTTATGACCAGTCACTGACTTCTTATAATGATTTAGCATAACTTTAGTGATCTCCGCATCATAAAAATATGCATGTTAATTCTTTTTGAAACATATAAGCCATATTTTATTTATAAAATATTAATTTTATTGTATTTCAAATTCATAATAAACATAATGTGTGTTCGAATCATTATATATACATGGATTTGATCAAAAACATAACAATTTGGGTATAAAAATTTAGTGTTATCTTCATTTGATGATTCCCAATAATAATATAAATAATAATGAAAAAATAAAACAAATCCTGGGATTTGATTATAGACATTTCCTCTACATTATGGACATAAAAAATTAAATTTTCAATATTTATTTATAATATTAATTCAATATCTCATATATCTTTTTATTGATTTCACCCATCTCCAATACGGTTTTTTTGCATAGTAATGGTAAATGGATTAATGAATACAAATCATTAATCACATGTTTTTCCCATTATATAGTAGTAATATAAATTATAGTATAAAATTTGAATAGATATTAACATTAAAGATGATATTATATCACTATTTATATTGATTTATTATGAATATATACCTTATTTGTGTATTCATTGATAAGGCTCCGAACACAACTATCTTGAGAATCTCATTTCTAATCTCGATACCAACAATGTGTGTAAAGAATAATAAAAGTATTTCCTCATCACATGGATTGTAAGATATATTTTCATCTTTAAATGTGGTCTCTACATGATGTTGTAATGATAATAAGTTTTTTTGTTGAACTAGTATTGGTAAGTTAATCTCAGAAGCCCCTTTTGATTTAATGTTTTATTAAAAATATTACCATGATCCAACCATCCATTTTCCACTCACATTATCTTTCTGTAATACCATTACTAACATAATTCATTTTTATAACATATTAATTGGTTTTCATAGTAATTTATTTGATAAATATATTCCTCTTGTATCTTTATAAGTTTATAAATCAATGTTATGAATGTTACAGTAGAATCATTTACTATTGTATTATTTGTGTCACCAAGTGGAATGAGAAACTCAACAATCATCTCTTGAGCTCTGTCAATAACTACTCTCATGTGATCTTTTTTGATTTAAATATTATATATAATTTCTATTGTGATATTTTAAACCATACACATATAAAAAATTAATTTCATTGATATTGATAGATAGAAATTACATGAAAAATTAACCTATAGAATTTTAGTAATATAATGTTATCAGAGGTTATTTGATACCAATTTGGGAGAATGAGTAATGAAAAAATTTATTACCTTGCATAAGGTATGTGGTTGAGGGGAATTAATAACATCAACTATATTGGGGTCATTTGGTTATTCATGTGCATATAATTGATCCATTGTAGGATATCTTTGATCATTTCTCATATATTTATCTGTCAAACATGACCTGTCAATAATATATTGAAAATAATCTATTTAATTCTACAATACATTCATCTATTATATCTATCTTCTTGTAGTTTTATATTCTCAAAATATGTTCATTATGAAACTCAAAAAAAACATATCCTATATCTTGACCTTATTTATCTGGACACATCAATTATACATAAAGTGGTTCTTCTTCTGATATAGTTGATAATTATTATTATATCTAAACCATATAAAATTCATATATACATAAATATATATTTTAACATAATTATATTTTAAATAATTAAATATTACTATTATTCTATACATAAACATGCTTCACATACCATATTTTTTATTTATCAGATAGTTAACCCTATTTATTTATTCAATCCCCCTTCCGTACCAGATGATGTAGAATATAAGTGGATTATTATTTTGATTCCTAAATATATTTTAAAATAATGGAAGATATTTTTACCATATAAAATAAAACAATTATAATTATTTTAAAATACATACAATTTTTTTCATGTGATGATCAACCTGTCCTAGATTTTTGAAGGGGATTAATTTCTTTTGATGCATGTTCCTGATTTTTAGTACTCTCTTATTATTTCATAAATTAGAAATATGGAATCCAATTGGATTAGGTAAATAAAGTAAAATAATATATTATTTTATATAATAATCATAAAATTATCTCTCATCTTGGTAATTAATTAAATTATTCAATGTTGCATTTTTATAATGTGTGCATAACTATCTTGTGGGTGGGGCTTTACCTTTCCATCAACATCCCTACGATGTAACATCATATGAAGATTCCAAAAGCCTATATGAGATTTTACAGTGGCCATTAAGTCATATTTATTATGGAAAATTCTAAAATAAATAAACTCTATAAGGAATTTTGAAAATTGATTCAAAGTTTCATCATATATTTTTTTGGTAAAATAGAGAATGTGTATTGTAACATTGAATTTATGTCATCACAAAGGGTTACCATTTCTCAATGATAGATATAGTGCCATAAATATGTATGAATCTGTATAGTCAAGTCCATTATGACCCCAATATAAATAATGAATATTGACATGTTGAAGTTAACTAGTCAGCCACATAGTTTTCATCCAACATCAAATTGTTTACATCTACTTATTTCCGTGATAATTTTTTTTCAACACTTGGATGTGGCTTCATTATTTATTTTTTCATCAATAATTTTTTATCCCCAAATTATTCTATAGTCTCAAAATAAATAATCTCTTCTTCCCCATGATTGATAATATTATAATGTGTTGAATACATTGACTATTTGAGTAGTCAAACATGTAATTTATATTATGTTAATACATCAGTGAACATACAATATTATGAGGAGAAGCAGAGTATATTAAAAACCTTATAACCTTCTCATTGAAATCAATTTAAATTTTTAAAAAAATTATTTTATTTTCCTCTATCAATAATACCAATCCACTATTTTTGGTCCCTTCTAATATACAAGACAATGTCTGCATTGGGACATCCTTTAATTGGTTATGATCTCCCAATTAAAGGATCATATAGAATTGAATTTTCTTCCAAACCAATTTTTTTTGTTTCTACTAGGATAATAAAAAAATTATTAATTCTACATATAATAAATTAAATACTTGAACTTCTCATGATTCCATTATGAAAAATTCATAATTTTCCAATTCCACAAAAATATATTGCTTCAAGATGTGCATTTAATTGACTTTATCTTCACTCATATTTTCATTCCCTTTTAAAATGAAAATTGAAAGTCAAAATTTATTATAATACAACCCATATATCTTTTCATCAATTCCAAAATATGTTATTTTCAGAAAAAATGGATTCCAATCCTTAGAACAGGATTTGTTCATCACTTCCCTTACAAGAGTAACTCCATTTTTTTCATCATACTTTATTGATTGTGTTACTTTTTATTTAACTTATAACAATGTATTAACAAAAAACTATATGATATACCATTTTCATTTGGCCCACTAGGTATCCAAAAAAGTAGTTCGACAATTGAATTTTAATTTTCACATAACTCCTTATAAATTTGATTTCATTACCATCCTATATACTATTGATTATATATATTTGATGTCTATCATCCCCTCCTTGATGGATTAAAATATCTACAAATTTCTCTGTGGGATAGAATTTATAGATCAATATATTTACTATTATGTAACATGTAATTGTGTGATTATCCCAATCTATGATGGCAATTGTGATGACAAGTATTCCGAAAATCTATTCACCCGTAATTCTTCCCTTTTGATAATATGTTGGGAGATAGATGTTGTCAACAAATGATAATTAATTGGCACAAATTTCAATTTCATCTTAAATAATATATCATTCTTCAATACAACCTTCTGGCTGACTGTGATTCATGACATAACCTTTCAAAATCTACATATAATGATCGACGATCTATACCCATTTTTATTGGATAATAATGCCTAATTAGAACCTATTTAACCAAGTTAACCACTTGGGGGACCATTATATCAAATAATTATGGTGGTAAGAACATCTATAAATCACATAAAATAACTAAAACATCCTTATTCATGATTATACTCTAAATCATGTATATGACCATAAAATATAAGGATTTGAATATCAGTAGAGTCGGGTTAATTTGTGTCATTGATTTTTTGGAAGAATTAATTATACAGATATGGGCATCAAATCATGCATCATGACATTACAATTAGTTGATTTTAGGCATTGTAACTTTAAATTACTCATTGAAACAACATTCATCATATTTTATAATTACCCTATAATAAATTTTTCTCAATTATGTACAATAAAAAATTATAAATGTTATTGTATGGATAGAGTGAAAAATTATGGAGGAAGAAAAGTCTTCCCTTTACACTTCACTAGTTCCAACTCTTTCCTTATCCATGTGTCAATCATGTTCATCCTTGCCTTGATGCAGCATTTTTTTCCAGGATCATTTAGTAACATTCCAATAACACTATCAAATAGATTTTTCTTTCGCATATATGACCTCATTAAATGTTTATTCAAACAAAAATTTCTAAAATGGTTATTTTAAGAAAAATCATTTCTGTTTCCAATCTAGGATTATATGATTTTCAAAATTGTTTTACCAATGATAGTTTAAAATAATTCACATGACAAAATATTTTATCACCCATTAATAGAGAAAATGTTTAACCTTTTTCTGTATTCCCATTGAATATTGTTCTCTAGAATCATTATTTATTTCACTGAGGTATAATTTTTTTCCTAACAACATATTCTTCCATGAATAATTCAACCAAACTGATTGTGTTCATTCTTCACAAATGGGAAACCACAATATAAAGTTAATTAAATATCCTAAAAAATGTACAAATGCAAGAATATAATTTACTATATAAATCAATGTGTCCCACAATATATATTCTTCACTTATATAATAATTATATATTATAACACATCTATCCCACATCAATTTATTATCATCAATCAATGGAGTATAATGTATATCATTATCGATACCGGCTTTATATGTCCCATATAAAGAAGAGATGAATCTATGTTTCATGCATAAATACTGTGGCATGTTATAATTTTCCAACAATATTGTCCACATACTATGATTATTACACTATACATGAGAAGGATTTATTCAATCTATAAATAACCAAATATATATGGTTCTCATATCTTTTACAAATTTTGGATACTCTAAATAAATTTTATTCAACTTAGTAGAATATGGTGGATGATATTGGTCCCAATTTTAAATTATTGTGTATGCATTCTATGTCAATTGACTTCTGGTTTCTTGAAATCCATATAGTCTTATAAACTATAGAATTATATGAAAATACCATACAACATTTAATGGACTTGAATCATTTTTCTGGTAGCAATCCCCACCACACATATAAAAATTTATAAGAGATTTACGGTTCGTATGAAATAGTATGAAATCTTTTGAACTAGAATTTATTTTGTAGAGATCATTCAAATTGAAGGAAGAATTTATTTAGAATCATTGTTAGACATTGAAGTTGATTTTTTTGGTAACCTATCATTCAGGATACTAATTAGTTCTAAAAATTGTATTTCACCCTATCTTCCCCAGGATTCATATTATATAACTACAAAATAGCTCAAAATTATTTTTAATCTAGATCCAAAGGTATGTGGTGGTCTCTTATTAATTTTATTTATCATCCCAAAAAACAATGGGAAATCATGATGGTCATCTTCAATATATATTTTCTATTCTTCCATATTATCTACATCATCATTTATATTTATATTGATATCAAAAAAATCCATAAATTGTAGTTTCATCACAATTCATGTGAATGATCAATTTTTTCCCATATATAGTCTAGAACATTGAGATCTGATCTATTCCATGACAAATCCATTTTTATCCAACTATCCCAGTCTAATTATTCTTGAAAAACAATAATGTGTACAAGGACATTGGATTTGTGATGAGTGATATGCATGGGATTTTGAAAATTTGATGAACTATTTAACTCCATCTTCCTACTCTCGTGCCGTATGAATAATGTTCATCCATTTTAAACTCATATCCATCAAATTATGTTAATTAAATATTCATTTTATATGAAAAATAAATATGCACACATAAGATATTCATTACCAAAGGTGAAATTTAATTAATAATTTTAATAAGGGTAACCCCAATTCTGATTTTTTCATATAATTATAGTATTATTTAATAGAAATTTTTATTCAATTTTATGAAAAGTATTACACCACTATGGTTTGTTTTGTCCTATAAATTCCTCCAAAATGATCAATATATCTGATGGTGGATTACAACCACTCATAGTAGTTAATGTATCCCAGGTTCGTGTTGAGAAGATATGAGGGATGAATCTAAAGGCACAAAATGAAATAATAATAGTTCGGGATGTGAATTTTATTAGGAAGAATGTAATATGATTAAATATAAATTCTCTTATGGGGAGTTTCTGAATAACCAAACATCATTTCATAGTTTTGTTTCTAAATGTAAATAGATTAAATGATCATTCAATACATGTTCATAGTGCCCTTACACTATTGTACTCCTTCCCCCAATCCTGATGAGGTGAGGGAAACTATCACCTTATCAAAATAATACCAGAACCACGTTCCCTTGATAAAATATTATCCATCCAGACTATAATATTATTTCCATGTGGAAGCATAATCATGATTTCATAGTCACGCATATTTTTGACACCATTGTGATTCTACTAATTGTTATAAAATGAATAAAACATAGAAATAAACTTCACTAAAATTAATTAAATAATAAGTGGATGACATCAGAAAAATTAGTTTTATGGAAACATATTAATGAATAATAAATTATGGATATTATTAATATGAATGATTTCTAAAACTCAAATTGAATCCAAACTTCTCACCAAAAAAATTAAAATAAAACAATCATTTTTAAATTACCATATTTTAATTAAAAATTACAAATCTCCTCATAAAAACACTTTCAAAAAAAATCATTATTTATGAATTTATAAACCCCATATAGAAATTAATATTCTTTATTTTAATAAAAAAAATTAAAAATAATGGTTTAAAACACTTCATGGGATAGAAATACTCTTATCTATAAATCCAATTAGCATCAAGGGAAAATTTTTATAATTATATTCAAACCCCATTAACAATAAATAAAAATTATTGAACTATTTCTATTGAAATATGTGTAATCTAAAATGTTTTAAACATTACAGGTTCACTTTGAAATTTTAATTTCATTTTATGATAAAACATGTCATTTTCATTTCGAAACCCATATTTACATATAACATAAGGATTATATTTCAAAAAATGAAAATAAAAATTGAAATGATCGTAAAAATTGTATATATTGAACCACAAAATCCAATGCAATGCGTGACAATTAAACACCACATAATGATTTTTGAAACCATCCATGAAAAAATTTTATTCAGAGGACATTAGTAAAATAACAATATGAATCCTAACATTATAGTCCTAAATACCTATGATTATATGGAATTATTTAAAAATTAAATTAATATACTATTAATTTATGAAAAAATAGATTCATAAAATATTACACAAGAATCCAAAAATTCATAATTTCACATTCCATAATATTTATTCAAGAATTAATATAAATAATTTTTTAAAGATATTCATGACATCAAAAACTATTTTCCAATATATAATTCGGTGTTATATGGAGTTAGTGTGTGATATCGAGCAAAGGATTAATTTGAATTTATATGAGATTGATTCAAATTATGGGTGCTCAAGTATCTAATGTGGGAGAAAGATTGTGTATTTAGTTATTTAGGAAGTAACCTACCAAGAAGTTAAACTAATATTAGAGATTGTACATTTTGCGGGTGTTTAAAAGATCATGTTTTTATTTTAGTTGTTTAGGAATAGTGAAATAGTGATGGGATAATGATTTGATTGATGTAACTATTAATTTTCTGTAATACATTATCTATAGGATGACCTAGTAATGTTTCATCAGGAGAATGGGTGTAGTGATATTGAAACCACACTACACATGTTATTCACAGTATATTTTTATTCTCGGTTTATAGGGTAATGTTTTCTAAACAAGTGTACTTTTTTAAAATAACTTATTCATTGAAATTATTTTTTTCACTTGTGTTATTTAATTATTTAAAACCATTAATTTTTATAAATTCACTCTTATAAATTCTTTGACATCTAAATCATTTTACAATAAATAAAAAAATGTAGCCATGATATGTTTGAGTTATATTAATTCACTTTTTTTTATGATTTATCCTAAATATTCACATGTATTACACATTTTTTCAAGAAAGGGGATTATTAATTGGTACATATTTATGTTCATGATATCTTGGGTAATTTTACTAAAATTGAGTTTGGTTTTAAATGATATATTAAATAGTATGAATATAATTTGTTATGTATTCCATTTTATAAATTTCCTTGAATTAAATAGAAATAAAATTCATTTCACTATAACCTAAATGAATTATAAGTCAATGAATAATACTTAATCTGGACACACTGATTACCTTAGTGTTTAGATAATGGTTCGTTTGATTTAGTGTGAAGGAACTACTTTCTAGGATAACTTATTATGTATCATGATATTTTTTGATTTTTAAAACTAAACTAAAATATTTTTACATTTGAATTTTGGGTTTTTTCTAAAAGAATTATATATGAATTGATTTTTTATAATTTCATTTAAAAATTAGTTTTTTCATAAAACTTCAACATTAGGTATATTTATTTATTAAAAGTTCTTTCTAAATAATGATTTCACATTGCTAATAAGACACTTTCTTGGTATATTTTAATGATTAAAAGTGAAAATTTTCATTTTAATCAATTATTAGGTATACATGTGCATATTAACATTAAATGAAACCTTTCATATTTTAAAAGTTTCTTACTAAATTTGGGTTTAAATTTACAAACATTATCTAAATGAGAATATTTCATTTTTTTAATAGAACATCTTCATTAGTTCTTGAGTCAAACCTTATTCTTTCATTGGGATATTATAAAAAATCATTAGTTATAGAAATTGATATTTTATGTAATTTCATAGTCTATTACTTCGATGAATTTATTATTTCATATTCAATTTTTGGTACACTATTTGTATTGACATTATTGATTATTAAACTATAAAAATCACAAGTTTTTTCAAAATTGTGCAACTTGGTGAGCATTATAATTAGGCGTGACAAGGTGTGTGCCTCACATTCAAACAAAAGAGGTTCTAATGTGATAGGTTATGTAAGGTGAACCAATGGGTGATAAAATCATGTGTACAAGTGGTACAAATCAGGGGTGACAGGATAAAATCAAAAGTGACTGGAAATCAGGGTATAATGTGGGTGATTTTCTAAAATGTTGATGAAGAAAACATTACGTTATGTGCAATTCAAATAAAGGGATGTTTATTGATCCATGGGTGTGTATCATTTAATAAATTATTAAACAATTTTACATAGATACTATAAAATTAGAAAATAGCTATAAAAAATTACATAGAACATCTATTGTAATTGTAGTAAACCTATTTATTTAAATGAAGGCTTGATTTTTTTGGGTATGGTCCAGTTAAAAAAATAAATAAAATAAAACAATGGATTTTATAAAACATTTATTTCAATATAATTAAATCCAAATTCATGTAAAACCCTTCATATATTTATCTCGTTTTGAAATATGAATTCAAATTCTATATAAAATGTAAAATGCTATCATGATTTAGTTCAATACAATTATAATCATGTAGATAGTTAAAATTTAATTTAAATAATTCTTTTGAAGACCAATTTTTAACAACTTGTTGTTTGAATCATACATTTAAACGTGGAAACACATGAAAATATTAATAATTTGGACTTCAGAGCTTATGAAAATATATCAAACTCATTCTTATTCAATAATTGTTTTACAGAAACTCATTTTAAAATAAAAGAAAAGTAAGGTAAACCATAAAATCATGATGACATATAGATCAAATGAAATTCATTATAATAGTTATGCATACTAATATATAACAAAAATAATTCACTTCAATATTTTTTTTAAATATAAAAAAGGATGAAAGAACTATTTTTGGAAGGATATTCAAGATAATATCATCCAATGAAAAAATATCTAGGGAATCTCAATGGTCCAAATGGTGTGACATTTTTTAACATATACAAGAAGAATTTACTACCCAATGCTTCAAATGTGTAATAACAACATTGTCAACTAAATAAGGCTATCACATCCCTAACACTATAAATGGAGCAACATGGATATTATATCAGTAATGATATTTTGAAATAAAAAAGAACATCATGGTTAAACATTATAACACAGTAAAGTTCACTAACATAGTTACCTTGGGTTCTTTTGTTATAGTAAAAGTGGACTAGAGAAACAAAATATAAACATGATGAATTTATAAATTAATAATAATGAAAAATATATAAATAATTTCTCACCTAGGATTACCTCTCAATAAATATCCACTTATAACATAAAATAATAATCACATAATAATAATCAATAAAAATCCATAAAAGTTAAATAAAAAATATAAAATACAATCCTAATGGCTTATTAATAAGGTTAATAAAATAATAATGAAACATTTTTTTAATGATGTGAAAACATGCAGTTAAAAACTAGATGGGTGGAAATTTTATAACAAAACAATCATTTATATAATCATGGGACACTATTTATCAATTAATAAAATTCAGAAATTGAATATTTAAAACCTTGTTATAAATATCCCTAAAAATATTATGTATCAACTCATTGATAACAAATCATACCTCTTGTAGGATTCAACTAATAATCATACAAATTAATTTTTTATAATAACCATTAAACAATAGGTTACAACCTCTGGATATCAAAATAGGGAGAAACCCATTTTACATTCTAGTTTTTAATTTCATATATCCACTTATGCATTTACGAAAACCATTAAAAATAAAAAATAAAATGTTTTATAAATTAGGTTTTAATCCCCTTGAAACCCTTTTACGGCCCACAAAAGAGGCATCAGAGAATGTTTTTGAACCTATAATGGGTATAAAATAAATATTTTCCTTTGATAATCCTTTTAAATCCATGGGAGGCATACTGTGTGATAAAGAGAAAAAATGGAGTATGTTATAAGAGATCTATTCTATAGTGTGCATAAGAGACAAAAATTTAGTTTAATCCAATTAATGAAATCAGAAAGTGGGTGTTGAGTAGGAAATGAAATAATCACACACATTGATGAAGTAAAAGGGATTATCAATAAATTAAAATGGAACCCCAATAAAAAAGTTAATTAATAGAAAGAGATAAATAATAAAATAATGAAAAAAAGTAAAGAAAATTGAGGAAATCCTAAATCACCCAGCTGGATGAATGTATATTGGAATGATATACCTACATGGAACCAAAAAATGAAAGAAATGTGTGATGATGAGAAAATAATATATATTGTATTAGTTATTTTATTATTCCTAAAAAATAAGAGATATTGTGAAAATTTGGATTAATTTGGGCCTTAATTTGAGCCTTAGATTTGTGCAATCCTTGATTCGATCCATGGATTTGACCAATCCTAGATTCAAATTTTTGGTTTGAGGAAACATAGAGCATTAATTTTGAGGAGGAGGAGCATCTAATATAATGGAATTCGACAAATTATTTAGATATCACAACTAAAAATGTGTTTAGGTTCTATAAATAGGTATGGGATAATTTTATCCACAATTCAAAAAAATACTGATAAATATATCTTATATTAGCGCTGAATTAATAATCCTGGAAAAAATATATCTTTATATATCCTTCTTTAATCCAGATAATGATAGTTCATTATGGGTGTTATAAAATTACTAAAAACTCTCTCTCATTAAATACAATAATAAATCACTCATAAAAGACATATTTATCAAATAATAATTCTTTGGTGATAAAAAATGATTTATAATTCAAAATATAACAAAAAATTGAAACTTTATATATATAAAAATTTAATTATTTATTTTAATTTGATATCAATATGAATATATAAATATTAATTTATGATATTCTTAATATTTTTTAGTGAATGTTTTTAATTATAAATATAGTGAAAATGCCTTAGTTCAAACCAATTTATTAAGAAAAAATGATACATGGAATGATGGATGATTTAACCAATTAATTCCATAAAATACGTTACAAATCCATGAATTCCTGTAAGGTATTTCAAAAAATAGATTTCAACAATTGTCATCCTCTTCTTCCTCAATAAGTACCTCGAACACTGAGGTGATAGCCATGCCCCTATGTCTCTTCCCTCGTACAAGGATGTTTTTCCTCATCTAATGATAAAGTTAACTTTTGAACTTCAACACTCTAGGTGCATGATCCTTTTTACCCAAAATGGTCCCTAATATCAGGATTGGGGTTAAATTGAATTACATTTCCCATATTGATGTTCATAAATTCAAGAATATCAAAATATTGATTATTGACTATTGAAACACAATTCAGATTGGTAAAAATATCCTCATCCTGTATATATAACAACACTACAATATCCTTTGTGAGACTTTCAGGTTACATTTCACCCTCATTTTCTCCTAGAGTAATTCTACTTTTTCTATTAATTTCCTTTGTCTTCTCACAATCATCATGTATATCCTCTCCAAATATATCATACATAAATTTCATCATTATAGGAAAATGAGAAGGGAAAAGCAAGACATGATGTCTAGAGACACTAACCCTCTTAGATTGGAGTACTGAAGAAGTCCCATTCTATTGGTTGACACCACAAGGTAAAAAAATTAATATATTACCATCTATGTTCACCACGATACTAGAACTACCTTTGGTAGATTTGTGTAGAGACCCGAATCCTGACGTACATAGACTTTACATTACTTTTGCGGAATACTTAGTACATAACAAAAACACACACACACAAGGATCGCAATAGTTTAGTATCTTTGGAAACTCGGATCGTAATCTTCTAATCGTGGTGAAAGATCTTCAAAATCTCCCATAAAGATCTTCCTTTTTTTTACCTAAAACCTTTCTTTATATCCTGGGGAAAATAAAACATAAAAGGGTGAGCTCAAATGCTCAGTAAGGGTAAACAAAAGAAAATCAATCACATCATATTCATAAGAACATAACTTTTGGAAATCTTAACCTGCAAAAGAGAGCATAATTTCATAACATGGGATAAATCATAGTAGTGAAATGAAATCCCAATAATCATAACATAAAGCACGAAACTTTGTGGCATACACACATAATCATAGATAATCATTTCTTGTTAGTCAAGACTCATTGCCAAGACTATCTTAGTGGACAAAGTCCCTTTCTGAATCGAGTAACCCTCGTTTCAGTCCTGTTTCACTGAACCGTTATAACCTACCGTTCCAGCCCTGTCTATCTCATGAGATATAAAATCTTTACCCAATGCCTTGGAGGGAGATATAGGTCCCACCCATCTCATAATGATACCATTCTTATGTGTGCCACAAAATCATAAACCATACATCATTTCATAACCCATGTAATAAAAATGGAATTCTTAAACAACATGACATCATAAAACAATTCATATAAGATAAAGGAATTCATAAAAATATTTCCATCACAACATAATCAAATCCATGTAATAATAGGGATAAAAACAGAACCCTTTATCATCATAGATGGAAAATAATTTTTGATAAAACACTTGAACTTCATTCTTGAGAAAAATATCCTTTCTACTTCAAAAACACTTTTCCTTTCATAACATGTCATACAATTTTAAACTTAAAGAAGTTGATTAAAAATAAACATGAAAACTTGTAAATGAAGCTTCTTGGAAATAATGTTTTAAAAGTCCATTCATGCCGTATAAGTTAAAAAAAACATTCTTCGTACTTTTGTCGAAAAAGTCAAAAAGTACCTCGTACGAAAAATGACAAAAGATTCCTTTCATATCCTTTACTAAAAACTCATCGAAGGGTAAAATTGGATTTAAACAATTTTAGGTGGATGTAAATAATATTACATATTGATAAAACATGGATGTGGATGATAAAATACACCCTAGTAAATACTTACGAATAAACAATCTCGGATAAAAATGAGATTATGATATTTCCCTTACCTTAGGTACGATTTGCTTTGTACGTGTCTGAAGCTCCTGTATAATGGTTTAAATAATGTTATTGACTTGTTCCAGAATCATACATATTGATATGATATCATATATGGTCATATTCTTAGCTTCTTGTTAGTAATATTTCATTGTTACTTGTTACTCGGGTCTTGATTGCCTTTTGTTCTTATGAGTGTTTTGCCGAATAAATTCTTATTCTTCTTTTAAGGTTATAGATACCTTATATCCAGAATGGTATTAGTGTAACATATATCATATTTATTCATTCAATTCATTTATATAATTACTATGTAATGATGATCATGTAGAACGAGTCACATCACATCGTGGAGACGGTATTCCGTACGTACGCACGAGTGATGATATCGTTCCTATGATCGTGGAACTATATCGGAGTATATATATATATTATTTCAGTATCAATATTACTTTATAATAATCATAAATAGTTACTCATTACACCATTATACCCATCCTTGTAAAGTGATGGTGGAAAAATAGATTACACCACGGCGTGGAGACGGTATTCCGTACGTACGCACGCGCGGTGATTTCATTTTTTTCCGTAGGATGGATAGAAGGTAAATTAGGTTTGTTTCATATTTATAATAACATATCAGTATTTAAGAAATACTGATGTTATTACTTTATCATAAAACAACTAAATAAGAATAAGTTGAAGAAGAAAGAAATTGAAAAGATCGGTAATGGATATTACCTCTTCATTGGAACGCCTCTTTGAATCCTCCACTTAGGGAACTAAGATTGGTCTTTGAAGAAGACCAGAACCTCTAGGATTATTCTAGGGAAGTGGAGAGGAGAAAATGGCAGGTTTTGGCCGAGCTTTAGAGCTCAAATTGGTGTGAGGAGGAGGGGGAGGAGGTTCCCTAATATAAGGGAGGAGAGGGGCACCTTAGGAATATCTCAAAATATTATTTTATATTAAAGTCAAAATCGGTTTATAATGGTTCCAAAGGGTCTTATTTCGAAGCTAAAGTGGGGATGGGTCTAAATCCTATCATCCAATAGTATTTAGACAAGTTTAGGGTATTATTTTAACCTTATCAATTAGATTTAACTCTAAGTTAAATAATTTAACTTTTACCGTGTCTTTTTGTTTTCTTTCACTATATGGTTAATACACTTACTATAACATGCCAAACGAACCCCAAATTGTTTATTATTAATATATATATCTTTATCTAAGTCATTTGTCCTACCCTTAGATTTTTAGGGATAAAATAACAATTAATAATATAATATTTGATTTAAAAACTATTTTGTGTCAATTTTGACACTATTTGATATATGATTTTTGTGAAAGTCATAACAGAATTATATGTTCGAACCAAGTTGATTAAATCAACATTAATATATCATAGTAACCTAGAAAATTAGTGGAATTCATAAAAAGTCTCAAATTACATTTATTTTGGTGTTTATAACATCAATTATGTCAATATTTCATTAATAAGATAATTACTCCATCATCATTGTGTCATAAATAAATTAAATTATTTAATGTCTAAAAATTACAAATAAAATACCATTATGTAGGAAATATTTTTAGATTTCTAATGAATATTTATATTCGAATTTATCTTATGTATAACCCCATATTAAAAATGATTTACTTATTAAACATTGATTTTAACTATTTTAACCCTTCTTTAAATAAATTAATAATAAATTTCCTAATCTAATCCAAGTGGGCCTAAATGGTCATATTTTATTCCTAAGTTTGTTTTTGGTCGAATTACACTTGTCCAATAGAATTAGGACATGTGTTAGGGTAATATTGATATCATATTTACCCTTAGTTACCCTATTTACTATTAACCGCGGTAAAAAAGTAAAAAGCTACTATTCACCAAAAAATTATTTTTATCTCATTGAACCACATTCTACTTACTGATATCAACCGTGTCTGTCGGATTTTTGAAATTCTATTCACAGAAGCGGTAAAATTAAGTTTTATGCAAAATTCAGTTTTTAACCTACCACTTAGTGGTTTCACTATTCATCAAAAATTGAAAGTTTTCAGAAAAATACCAAAATTTCACCCTAGGCTAATTTCGGTATTCCGAATCCAAAAATGAAGTCCATTTTGAGAGCTAAAATTTCTAAAATTTAAAAAGTGGTTTTTACTATTCATAACGGCTAGTTTTAATAATATTTTAATAGAATATCGTTGTTTAGTGAAACTCCGTATTGTGTACTACACACGCTATCGAGGAAGGTCACGATTGCATGTAATGCAAGGCAAGTCAAGGATGCGTGTTGTGCAAGCTCGTTTTGGTGTAGCGTACAACATAAGACATTAGTGAAATTAAAATGAATATTTTTCATAAAATCTCGGGCTGTTACATTCTACCCCCCTTAAAATGAATTTCGCCCTCGAAATTCGTCGGGGTTATATATTGTTTACTATTCGAAAGTTTCATTAATAGAAACCCACATCGTAAAAAGGAATACCAAAACTTGACTTTAAAAACTAAAGTATGAAATGTAACGATTACCCAAATAAACTAATCACTGGGTTTCCACATAGGTGAAAATATGGATATGGAAGAAAAATCTAACCATCATGTTCTAATGGAGAGTGGTAGAGAACATGGCTATGGAAAAGCCAACAATCACAAATCCATAAATTTGTGATGATCTAAGGTACCATCCGATTCATCACGTATAAGATTACTAGGACAAGATTTTTGGTTTTCAATATCATTTCCCTAAAGTTGAAAATTTGAATTTAGAATAAATACTTTCTTTATTTTGGTACAATCTCACTATTGTTCATGCCTTGAACAATTTCCACTTTATCTCTTAAATAAATGAAGTTGAATTTGTTATTCGTGAAGTGTTAGCAGATCATGTGATAGAATGACGGGTCATTCCATCTGTCTCAAACAAAAAGTTAGCAAAAAATTATATACATAAGTCGATCTATAGTGAGATTAATCACATATGGTTCCTAAAATGGACTTATACTTCATATATCATACTGCTTAATATAATAAAACTAGTTTCTACTAAACAGGGACTTCCTGTAGGCCAGTGGTAGGTGATAAAGGCCAGTCGCACTTCGGTTGTGGGTTCGATTCCCACAGCCTTGTCTGAAGCGATGGGTTGTCGCCCGTCCTGCAGGTTGTCCTTTTTCTAAAACTACAATACTATATCATCCCATCAATAATATCGAAAAAAACTTCTATCCTTAAACAATACTCACTTATGGCCAACATAATCCATTTCAATCTTTAGGCTTATCCATAATACTGCAGTCCACTCTCATAACATAGTGAAAACGATTACCAGAGATTTAATACCATCGTTGATCCCCATATATCATAAGATATGTTTTGTTGGTCACATTCCAAACATTCAAAGTCCTTAATCATGTATTCTCTTGAATACCTTAGTGAAAACATGAATGCAGTTTAAAGTTAACACTTTCCACATACCAAAATCCTCAAAATTCTATATACTCAAACCATGATATCACTTAATCCTTATATCAATCATGAGCTCATGAATACTATTAAACATTTCATTTTCTCGTTTTCCCTTCATTATGTGCATATCATCTTATTTCCAAAAATATCTCAATCACATTGAATACCACATCAATAAATATTGCAATACTCAATGATACAACATTATATTGGAATCCCATTACATAAACACTTAATCATTCCACCACATCGTTGTCATATTCAACATTGCCAATAGTGATCGCATGTGACTTCCCTTTGTCCTTTTCCTTCAGTGGTTGCTCATGTTGATCATCACTAACCCTTGGATTAGGGCATTTATTAGCATAATTCCCCATTTCCTTTCACTTGAAGCATTGAAGTGTTGGTGGTGCGTTCTCTGCAGTGTTTGCTTTATTCACATCATTAGAAACCCTTTTTCCATTACTTCGACACTCAGCTGCTCGATGTCCTTCTTTTCCACACTTAAAAAACATTTTCTAGGCCTTTTAAGACAATCTCCACCATGCTTCTTTCCACACTTTGTGCATAAGGAAACATTCATCTTCTTTTCACCATTATTCTGAGATTTCTCCTTGAACTCCATATTTCGTTTCTTGTCAAAACCATGAGATGGATATGTAACACCAACTTCCATTTCTACCTTGATAGCACAACACACAATTTCTTCATAGCTACTGAAGTCTCTTATAGCTAATTCCCTTCGAAGACTTGGTTTTAAGCCACTGAAAAATCGATCAACTTTACTTTCAGGTTGGATGATAATGCCAGATGCATACCTTGCAAGTCTTGAAAAATTCGCTTCGTATATACCAACAGATTCATCATCCTTTTGCTTTAGTTCAAGAAACTCCTTCTCCATCTTATTTCGAAGAATACGAGGGAGGTACATATTGAAAAATAAGTTCTTGAACTCGGCCCATTCCATGGACTCAATTTCATCTCTTTGCCTTGTATTCTTGATAAGATTCCACCACTGATCAGCTTCACCTTCCAAACGATATACTGCTAAGATGACTTTATCATGTTCAGAACATTGAAGAACTGAAAATATCTTTTCAGTGGTACTGATCCATTGTTCAGCAACAAGTGGATCAGAAGACCCACTGAAAGAAGGTGGATGTTGCCTCATGAAGGACTCAATAGAATATTGTTCCCTTCTCTGCTCATTTGGAAGTCCAGAATGATTCATAGCTTGTGTAAGTATAGAAATAAGATTTTGCACTCCATCTCCCATAACATTTGTTTGTTCAGGAGGACAATCATTGCATTTTCCATTGCATTGATCAACATGGTTCCTTCGGGTTCCAGCCATCGTCTAAAACCCAAAAAGAATAGTGTGAGAGGCAAAAATCATGCTAGGGAAAACAACATAATAAAGGGGGAGTACCTTCAATATCTAATTTCTTAGGTTTAATTATATGATCGTTAGAGTAGTTCTAGTACTATAACCTATACGTATACTTATCCTTAGGGACATCCCTAGACATACCGTAGAAATATCTCTAGGGATCTCACTAACGTTTTCGCATCCTAGTTTCCAAAGGTTGACTAAACCTTTCCTCTGATACCAACTGTAGAGGTCTGAAATTACTTCCAGTGGACTATAATTGATACCTATCAGGGCACTCCATGGGCGGCTACACCCCCTGGGCGGGACACACCACCATCCCCAGTGGCAGCCATTTCCTCATGAAGCCCTTGGGCGGAGAGCCATGCTTCGTCCAATGCTCACATGTGAGAGTTCCCAAGGATCGGATACATTCCTACCTCCTTTGCCTCTGATACCAACTGTAGAGACCCAAAGCCTGACATACATAGACTTTACATTACTTTTGAGGAATACTGAGTACATAACAAAAACACACACACACAAGGATCATAATAGTTTAGTGTCTTTGGAAACTTGGATCGTAATCTTCTAATCATGGTGAAAGATCTTCAAAATCTCCCATAAAGATCTTCCTTTTTTTTACCTAAAACCTTTCTTTATATCCTGGGGAAAATAAAACATAAAAGGGTGAGCTCAAATGCTCAGTAAGTGTAAACAAAAGAAAATCAATCACATTATATTCATAAGAACATAACTTTTGGAAATCTTAACCTGCAAAAGAGAGCATAATTTCATAACATGGGATAAATCATAGTAGTGAAATGAAATCCCAATAATCATAACATAAAGTATGAAACTTTGTGGCATACACACATAATCATAGAGAATCATTTCTTGTTAATCAAGACTCATTGCCAAGACTATCTTAGTGGACAAAGTCCCTTTCTGAATCGAGTAACCCTCGTTTCAGTCCTGTTTCACTGAACCGGTATAACCTACCGTTCCAGCCCTGTCTATCTCATGAGATATAAAATCTTTACCCAATGAATTGGAGGGAGATATAGGTCCCACCCATCTCATAATGATACCATTCTTATGTGTGCCACAAAATCATAAACCATACATCATTTCATAACCCATGTAATAAAAATGGAATTCTTAAACAACATGACATCATAAAACAATTCATATAAGATAAAGGAATTCATAAAAATATTTCCATCACAACATAATCAAATTCATGTAATAATAGGGATAAAAACAGAACCCTTTATCATCTTAGATGGAAAATAATTTTGATAAAACACTTGAACTTCATTCTTGAGGAAAATATCCTTTCTACTTCAAAAACACTTTTCCTTTCTTAACATGTAATACAATTTTAAACTTAAAGATGTTGATTAAAAATAAACATGAAAACTTGTAAATGAAGCTTCTTGGAAATAATGTTTTAAAAATCCATTCATGTCGTATAAGTTAAAAAAACATTCTTCGTACTTTTGTCGAAAAAGTAAAAAAGTACCTCGTACGAAAAACGACAAAAGATTCCTTTCATATCCTTTACTAAAAACACATCGAAGGGTAAAATTGGATTTAAACAATTTTAGGTGGATGTAAATAATATTACATATTGATAAAACATGGATTTGGATGATAAAATACACCCCAGTAAATACTTACGAATAAACAATCTCGGATAAAAATGAGATTGTGATATTTCCCTTACCTTAGGTCCGATTTGCTTTGTACGTGTCCGAAGCTCCTGTATAATGGTTTAAATAATGTTACTGACTTGTTCCAGAATCATACATATTGATATGATATCATATATGGTCATATTCTTAGCTTCTTGTTAGTAATATTTCATTGTTACTTGTTACTCGGGTCTTTATTGCCTTTTGTTCTTATGCGTGTTTTGCCGAATACATTCTTATTCTTCTTTTAAGGTTATAGATACCTTATATCCAGAATGGTATTAGTGTAACATATATCATATTTATTCATTCAATACATTTATATAATTACTATGTAATGATGATCATGTAGAATGAGTCGCATCACATCGTGGAGACGGTATTCCGTACGTACGCACGA
Organism: Viscum album; assembly: GCA_963277665.1. Taxonomy (NCBI): domain Eukaryota; kingdom Viridiplantae; phylum Streptophyta; class Magnoliopsida; order Santalales; family Viscaceae; genus Viscum; species Viscum album. Next base: position 1,884,263,621 of record OY728161.1, read on the forward strand.
GTGATGATATCGTTCCTATGATCGTGGAACTATATTGGAGTATATATATATATTATTTCAGTATCAATATTACTTTATAATAATCATAAATAGTTACTCATTACACCATTATACCCATCCTTGTAAAGTGATGGTGGAAAAATAGATTACACCACGGCGTGGAGACGGTATTCCGTACGTACGCACGCGCGGTGATTTCATTTTTCTCCGTTGGATGGATAGAAGGTAAATTAAGGTTGTTTCATATTTATAATAACATATCAGTATGTAATAAATACTGATGTTATTACTTTATCATGAAACAACTAAATAAGAAGAAGTTGAAGAATAAAGAAATTGAAAAGATCGGTAATGGATATTACCTCTTCTTTGGAACGCCTCTTTGAATCCTCCACTTAGGGAACTAAGATTGGTCTTTGAAGAATACCAGGACCTCTAGGATTATTCTAGGGAAGTGGAGAGGAGAAAATGGCAGGGGTTGGCCGATCTTGAGAGCTCAAATTGGTGCGAGGAGGAGGGGGAGGAGGTGCCCTTTTATAAGGGAGGAGAGGGGCACCTTAGGAATATCTCAAAATATTATTTTATATTAAAGTCAAAATCGGTTAATAATGGTTCCAAAGGGTCTTATTTCAAAGCTAAAGTGGGGATGGGTCGCAATAATATCATCCAATAGGATTTATACAAGTTTAGGGTATTATTTTAACCATATCAATTAGATTTAACTCTAAGTTAAATAATTTAACTTTTACCGTGTCTTTTTGTTTTCTTTCACTATATGGTTAATACACTTAATATAACATGCCAAACGAACCCCAAATTGTTTATTATTAATATATATATCCTTATCTATGTCATTTGGCCGAACCTTAGATTTTTAGGAATAAAATAACAATTAATAATATAATATTTGATTTAAAAACTATTTTGTGTCAATTTTGACACTATTTGATATATGATTTTTGTAAAAGTCATAACAGAATTATATGTTCAAACCAAGTTGATTAAATCAACATTAATATATCATAGTAACCTATAAAATTAGTGGAATTCATAACAAGTCTCAAATTACATTTATTTTGGTGTTTATAACATAAATTATGTCAATATTTTATTAATAAGATAATTACTGCATCATCATTGTGTCATAAATAAATTAAATTATTTAATGTCTAAAAATTACAAATAAAATACCATTATGTAGGAAATATTTTTAGCTTTCTAATTAATATTTATAGTCGAATTTATCTTATGTAGAACCCCATATTTAAAATGATTTACTTATTAAACTTTGATTTTAACTATTTTAACCCTTCTTTAAATAAATTAATAATAAATGTCCTAATCTAGTCCAAGTGGGCCTAAATGGTCATATTTTATTCCTAAGTTTGTTTTTGGTCGAATTACACTTGTCAAATATAATTAGGACATGTGTTAGGGTAATATTGATATCATATTTACCCTTAGTTACCCTATTTACTATTAACCGTGGTAAAAAAGTAAAAAGTTACTATTCACCAAAAAATTATTTTTATCTCATTGAACCACATTTTAATTACTGATATCAACCGTGTCTGTTGGATTTTTGAAATTCCATTCACAGAAGCGGTAAAATTAAGTTTTATGCAAAATTCAGTTTTTAACCTACCACTTAGTGGTTTCACTATTCATCAAAAATTGAAAGTTTTCAGAAAAATACCAAAATTTCACCCTAGGCTAATTTCAGTATTCCGAATCCAAAAATGAAGTCCATTTTGAGAGCTAAAATTTCTAAAATTTAAAAAGTGGTTATTACTATTCATAACGGCTAGTTTTAATAATATTTTAATAGAATACCGTTGTTTAGTGAAACTCAGTATTGCGTACTACACACGCTATCGAGGAAGGTTGCGATTGCGTGTAATGCAAGGCAAGTCAAGGATGCGTGTTGTGCAAGCTCCTTTTGGTGTAGCATACAACACAAGACATTAGTGAAATGAAAAAGAATATTTTTCATAAAATCTCGGGCTGTTACATTCTACCCCCCTTAAAATGAATTTCGCCCTCAAAATTCGTCGGGGTTATATATGGTTTACTATTCGAAAGTTTCTTTAATAGAAACCCACATCGTAAAAAGGAATACCAAAACTTGACTTTAAAAACTAAAGTATGAAATGTAACGATTACCCAGATAAACTAATCACTGGGTTTCCACATAGGTGAAAATATGGATATGGAAGAAAAATCTAACCATCATGTTCTAATGGAGAGTGGTAGAGAACATGGCTATGGAAAAGCCAACAATCACAAATCCATAAATTTGTGACGATCTAAGGTACCATCCGATTCATCAGGTATAAGATCACTAGGACAACATTTTTGGTTTTCAATATCATTTCCCTAAAGTTGAAAATTTGAATTTAGAATAAATACTTTCTTTATTTTGGTACAATCTCACTGTTGTTCATGCCTTGAACAATTTCCACTTTATCTCTTAAATAAATGAAGTTGAATTTGTTATTCGTGAAGTGTTAGCAGATCATGTGATAGAATGACGGGTCATTCCATCTGTCTCAAACAAAAGGTTAGAAAAAAATTATATACATAAGTCGATCTATAGTGAGATTAATCACATATGGTTCCTAAAATGGACTTATACTTCATATATCATACTGCTTAATATAATAAAACTAGTTTCTACTAAATAGGGACTTCCTGTAGGCCAGTGGTAGGTGATAAAGGCCAGTCGCACTTCGGTTGTGGGTTCGATTCCCACAGCCTTGTCCGAAGCGATGGGCTGTCGCTCGTCCTGCAGGTTGTCCTTTTTCTAAAACTACATTACTATAACATCCCATCAATAATATCGAAAAAAAATTCTATCCTTAAACAATACTCACTTATGTCCAACATAATCCATTTCAATCTTTAGGCTTATCCGTAATACTGCAGTCCACTCTCATAACATAGTGAAAACGATTACCAGAGATTTAATACCATCGTTGATCCCCATATATCATAAGATATATTTTGTTGGTCACATTCCAAACATTCAAAGTCCTTAATCATGTATTCTCTTGAATACCTTAGTGAAAACATGAATATAGTTTAAAGTTAACACTTTCCACATACCAAAATCCTCAAAATTCTATATACTCAAACCATCATATCACTTAATCCTTATATCAATCATGAGCTCATGAATACTATTAAACATTTCATTTTCTCATTTTCCCTTCATTATGCGCATATCATCTTATTTCCAAAAATATCTCAATAACTTTGAATACCACATCAATAAATATTGCAATACTCAATGATACAACATTATTTTGGAATCCCATTACATAAACACTTAATCATTCCACCACATCGTTGTCATATTCAACATTGCCAATAGTGATCGCATGTGACTTCCCTTTGTCCTTTGCCTTCAGTGGTTGCTCATGTTGATCATCACTAACCCTTAGATTAGGGCATTTATTAGCATAATGCCCCATTTCCTTGCACTTGAAGCATTGAAGTGTTGGTGGTGCGTTCTCTGTAGTGTTTTCTTTATTCACATCATTAGAAACCCTTTTTCCATTACTTTGACACTCAGCTGCTCGATGACCTTCTTTTCCACACTTAAAACATTTCTAGTCCCTTTAAGACAATCTCCACCATGCTTCTTTCCACACTTTGTGCATAAGGAAACATTCATCTTCTTTTCACCATTATTCTGAGATTTCTCCTTGAACTCCATCTTTCGTTTCTTGTCAAAACCATGAGATGGATATGTAACACCAAATTCCATTTCTACCTTGATAGCACAACGCACAATTTCTTCATAGCTACTGAAGTCTCTTATAGCTAATGCCCTTCGAAGACTTGGTTTTAAGCCACTGAAAAATCGATCAACTTTACTTTCGGGTTGGATGATAATGCCAGATGCATACCTTGCAAGTCTTGTAAAATTCGCTTCGTATATACCAACAGATTCATCATCCTTTTGCTTTAGTTCAAGAAACTCCTTCTCCATCTTTTTTCGAAGAATACGAGGGAAGTACTTATTGAAAAATAAGTTCTTGAACTCGTCCCATTCCATGGACTCAATTTCATCTCTTTGCCTGTTATTCTTGATAAGATTCCACCACTGATCAGCTTCACCTTCCAAACGATATACTGCTAAGATGACTTTATCATGTTCAGAACATTGATGAACTGAAAATATCTTTTCAGTGGTACTGATCCATTGTTCAGCAACAAGTGGATCAGAAGACCCATTGAAAGAAGGTGGGCGTTGCCTCATGAAGGACTCAATAGAATATTGTTCCCTTCTCTGCTCATTTGGAAGTCCAGAATGATTCATAGCTTGTGTAAGTATAGCAATAAGATTTTGCACTCCATATACCATAACATTTGTTTGTTCAGGAGGACAATCATTGCATTTTCCATTGCATTGATCAACACGGTTCCTTCGGGTTCCAGCCATCGTCTAAAACCCAAAAAGAATAGTGTGAGAGGCAAAAATCATGCTAGGGAAAACAACATAATAAAGGGGGAGTACCTTCAATATCTAACATCTTAGGTTTAATTCTATGATCGTTAGCGTAGTTCTAGTACTATAACCTATACGTATACTTAACCTTAGGGACATCCCTAGACATACCGTAGAAATATCTCTAGAGATCTCACTAACGTTTTCGCATCCTAGTTTCCAAAGGTTGACTAAACCTTTCCTCTGATACCAACTGTAGAGGACTGGAATTACTTCCAGTGGACTATAATTGATACCTATTAGGGCACTCCATGGGCGGCTACAACCCCTGGGCGGGACACACCACCATCCCCAGTGGCAGCCATTTCCTCATGAAGCCCTTGGGCGGAGAGCCATGCTTCGTCCAACGCTCACATGTGAGAGTTCCCAAGGATCGGATACATTCCTACCTCCTTTGCCTCTGATACCAACTGTCGAGACCCGAAGCCTGACGTACATAGACTTTACATTACTTTTGCGGAATACTTAGTACATAACAAAAACACACACACACAAGGATCGTAATAGTTTAGTGTCTTTGGAAACTCGGATCGTAATCTTCTAATCGTGGTGAAAGACCTTCAAAATCTCCCATAAAGATCTTCCTTTTTTTTACCTAAAACCTTTCTTTATATCCTGGGGAAAATAAAACATAAAAGGGTGAGCTCAAATGCTCAGTAAGGGTAAACAAAAGAAAATCAATCACATCATATTCATAAGAACATAACTTTTGGAAATCTTAACCTGCAAAAGAGAGCATAATTTCATAACATGGTATAAACCATAGTAGTGAAATGAAATCCCAATAATAATAACATAAAGCATGAAACTTTGTGTCATACACACATAATCATAGAGAATCATTTCTTGTTAGTCAAGACTCATTGCCAAGACTATCTTAGTAGACAAAGTCCCTTTCTGAATCGAGTAACCCTCGTTTCAGTCCTGTTTCACTGAACCGATATAACCTACCGTTCCAGACCTATCTATCTCATGAGATATAAAATCTTTACCCAATTCATTGGAGGGAGATATAGGTCCCACCCATCTCATAATGATACCATTCTTATTTGTGCCACAAAATCATAAACCATACATCATTTCATAACCCATGTAATAAAAATGGAATTCTTAAACAACATGACATCATAAAACAATTAATATAAGATAAAGGAATTCATAAAAATATTTCCATCACAACATAATCAAATCCATGTAATAATAGGGATAAAAACAGAACCCTTTATCATCTTAGATGGAAAATAATTTTGATAAAACACTTGAACTTCATTCTTGAGGAAAATATCCTTTCTACTTCAAAAACACTTTTCCTTTATTAACATGTCATACAATTTTAAACTTAAAGAAGTTGATTGAAAATAAACATGAAAACTTGTAAATGAAGCTTCTTGGAAATAATGTTTTAAAAATCCATTCATGCCGTATAAGTTAAAAAAAACATTCTTCGTACTTTTGTCGAAAAAGTCAAAAAGTACCTCGTACGAAAAATGACAAAAGATTCCTTTCATATCCTTTACTAAAAACTCATCGAAGGGTAAAATTGGATTTAAACAATTTTAGGTGGATTTAAATAATATTACATATTGATAAAACATGGATGTGGATGATAAAATACACCCCAGTAAATACTTACGAATAAACAATCTCGGATAAAAATGAGATTGTGATATTTCCCTTACCTTAGGTCCGATTTGCTTTGTACGTGTCCGAAGCTCCTGTATAATGGTTTAAATAATGTTATTGACTTGTTCCAGAATCATACATATTTATATGATATCATATATGGTCATATTCTTAGCTTCTTGTTAGTAATATTTCATTGTTACTTGTTACTCGGGTCTTTATTGCCTTTTGTTCTTATGCGTGTTTTGCCGAATACATTCTTATTCTTCTTTTAAGGTTATAGATAACTTATATCCAGAATGGCATTAGTGTAAAATATATCATATTTATTCATTCAATTCATTTATATAATTACTATGTAATGATGATCATGTAGAACGAGTCGCATCACATCGTGGAGACGGTATTCCGTACGTACGCACGAGTGATGATATCGTTCCTATGATCGTGGAACTATATTGGAGTATATATATATATTATTTCAGTATCAATAATCCTTTATAATAATCATAAATAGTTACTCATTACACCATTATACCCATCCTTGTAAAGTGATGGTGGAAAAATAGATTACACCACGGCGTGGAGACGGTATTCCGTACGTACGCACGCGCGGTGATTTCATTTTTTTCCGTAGGATGGATAGAAGGTAAATTAGGGTTGTTTCATATTTATAATAACATATCAGTATGTAAGAAATACTGATGTTATTACTTTATCATGAAACAAATAAATAAGAATAAGTTGAAGAAGAAAGAAATTGAAAAGATCGATAATGGATATTACCTCTTCTTTGGAATGCCTCTTTGAATCCTCCACTTAGGGAACTAAGATTGGTCTTTGAAGAAGACCAGGACCTCTAGGATTATTCTAGGGAAGTGGAGAGGAGAAAATGGCAGGGGTTGGCCGAGCTTGAGAGCTCAAATTGGTGTGAGGAGGAGGGGGAGGAGGTGACCTTTTATAAGGGAGGAGAGGGCACCTTAGGAATATCTCAAAATATTATTTTATATTAAAGTCAAAATCGGTTAATAATGGTTCCAAAGGGTCTTATTTCGAATATAAAGTGGGGATGGGTCGAAATCCTATCATCCAATAGGATTTAGACAAGTTTAGGGTATTATTTTTACCTTATCAATTAGATTTAACTCTAAGTTAAATAATTTAACATTTACCGTGTCTTTTTGTTTTCTTTCACTATATGGTTAATACACTTACTATAACATGCCAAACGAACCCCAAATTGTTTATTATTAATATATATATCCTTATCTAAGTCATTTGGCCGAACCGTAGATTTTTAGGAATAAAATAACAATTAACAATATAATATTTGATTTAAACACTATTTTGTGTCAATTTTGACACTATTTGATATATGATTTTTGTAAAAGTCATAACAGAATTATATGTTTGAACCAAGTTGATTAAATCAACATTAATATATCATAGTAACTTAGAAAATTAGTGTAATTCATAAAAAGTCTCAAATTACATTTATTTTGGTGTTTATAACATCAATTATGTCAATATTTCATTAATAAGATAATTACTGCATCATCATTGTGTCATAAATAAATTAAATTATTTAATGTCTAAAAATTACAAATAAAATACCATTATGTAGGAAATCTTTTTAGATTTCTAATGAATATTTATAGTCGAATTTATCTTATGTATAACCCCATAGTAAAAATGATTTACTTATTAAACATTGATTTTAACTATTTTAACCCTTCTTTAAATAAATTAATAATAAATGTCCTAATCTAATCCAAGTGGGCCTAAATGGTCATATTTTATTCCTAAGTTTGTTTTTGGTCGAATTACACTTGTCCAATAGAATTAGGACATGTGTTAGGGTAATATTGATATCATATTTACACTTAGTTACCCTATTTACTATTAACCGCGGTAAGAAAGTAAAAAGTTACTATTCACCAAAAAATTATTTTCATCTCATTGAACCACATTTTACTTACTGATATCAACCGTGTCTGTCGGATTTTCGAAATTCCATTCACAGAAGCGGTAAAATTAAGTTTTATGCAAAATTCAGTTTTTAACCTACCACTTAGTGGTTTCACTATTCATCAAAAATTGAAAGTTTTCAGAAAAATACCAAAATTTCACCCTAGGCTAATTTCGGTATTCCGAATCAAAAAATGAAGTCCATTTTGAGAGCTAAAATTTCTAAAATTTAAAAAGTGGTTATTACTATTCATAACGGCTAGTTTTAATAATATTTTAATAGAATATCGTTGTTTAGTGAAACTCAGTATTGTGTACTACACAAGCTATCGAGGAAGGTTGCGATTGTGTGTAATGCAAGGCAAGTCAAGGATGCGTGTTGTGCAAGCTCCTTTTGGTGTAGCGTACAACACAAGACATTGTGAAATTAAAAAGAATATTTTTCATAAAATCTCGTGCTGTTACAATTTGGATAGAAAATTTGTATCAGAATAATATTATTTCATACCTTTTTTATCATAAGAGGAGTTTATGTTTTCCTATGACTCAAATGTATGCCAATATATCCCTTAACAACATGTTATTTCCCAGATTCCTCATGGTCAGAACCAATTCCACCCACGGGTTCCCAGGAATTATATTGAAATAATGATGAATAAATATTGAATGTACAAAAAACACAGTAAATAAATTTATATAAATTTATTTTATAAAATGACTAAATTCAAAAAATAATAAAAATATAAAATACAAAATAATAAATTGACTAAATAATACCAAAATATAATAATATTAAAAATGAATAAATAAAATATATAGATTATAAACATAACATGTTAAATAAATTTGAAAATGTAATTCTAAAATTAATACTATAATTTATCTAAATTACAAAAATATTATGTGTATGTAATTTTATAAAAAAATTCATTAATTATGAAAATATTTGTGTCTATGAGAGGTGCCTATGAAAATGTATTTTCTATATATATGTATATGTGGTATCAATGTAATAATTTTTTGACAAATTTTAAAATAAAAATTCAAATAAAATTCAATTTTTTTCAACTAAATGAGGTTATTAGTCGATTTTTTAATTAATATTATTTTTTATTATAAACCATTATTCACTAAATATATGAATTATTGAATGTAAAAAATAAATATTCTATGTTTTATAAATAATATTTTGGGAAATATTGAACACGTGGATATATATATATATATGAATACATTTCTATGTTAAATTTATTAATGAATAATTTTGTATAAAAACCATTAAAATGAACAGGACATTAATTTTTTTAATTATTACATTTAATTCATTTTCTATAATTATATTTGTTATTTATTATTTATTTCAATTAATAATAATATATATATATTAATCTTATTCATTTCATTTATAAATGTTTCATTTATTATTTGTTTTTAAATATCTATAATTAATTAATTAATAATTTTTTGGTTGAATTATTAAAAAAATTCATTTTTAATTTTGTGTTTAATTTTTAAAATGTATTCATTTTTTATTTCTATATTTAATATATTCTATTTATTAATATTTATAATATATTCATATTTAATTTATTTATTTTTATGAATAGTTGTTTATTTTAATAAATATGTACTATTTGTCTTAATTTACATATTTTGAATATTTGTTTTCATAATTGTTTCGTTTCATTAATTATATATGTTTTTATATTTAATATATACTATTTTTTAATTCATATTATATATCTATTTCTATTTCTATAGATAATTATATAGTTAATAATTTTTTAATATTTCTTTTATTTTCCAATTTTTTAGTTTTTATTTGTATAATTATTTTATATTATTCAGGACCTTTATTAATTCTATAAATAAAAAGATGATAAAGGGTTCCCATTGTTAGTGCTAAATATAATGCACTGATAAAGGGTACTTTTATCAGTGATAAAAAGAGCACAAATAAGGGTTATCCTTTAACATCACAAAAAAATTAATTGATAATGTGCACCGTTTATCATCTTTTTTCGATTATAAAAGTTACCCATTATAAGCCCTTTTCTAGAATGGATATTGGTTCCCTTTATCAGCACATTTTTTCAAGAGCTAATAAACACCAACACTGTTAAAGGCCAGTTTTGTAGCAGTGAACTACGGTATAGTAATTAAATTACATTTTAAAACATCAATCTTAAAAAATGTTGAAATAAATGAAGAATAAAAGATAAATAAATTACAAAAACCACTTACTTTTCCATTGGAATCATCCCCAACTATAATTGTACATTCATCTAATTAATTTTAAGTGATAAACACTAATAGATATCTGGTCACATTCCTAGTACATCCATTTTCCATATATTATATTTTTTTGAGTAACCCAAGTAATTTTTCATAAAAAACTCAATTACTATAACTTTTTTGTACACAACCAACTTTGTGTCCAATTAGATTAGTAATTCAAATTGTAGGTACCCTAAAAGTGTTTACAAAAGTTTTATATCATACTCTACATAATAGTCATTTAGAAATATGAGTCTTTTTAAATCCCAAATATTGTTTGAATATAGGAAAATAATAATTTTCATCGTGAACTTTTATGCCCAATTGAAAACATGTGACAATATAATCAAAACCACGTTTACATTAAAAAAATTTATTTTTATACATTTGATATAGTCACCTGTGATATCAAATACCATCATTGTTTTTATTTATTTCAATCACATAAATATTTTTATGAATGTTTCCAAGACCATGAATAAAATATGAAAAACAATTCTTATAACATTCAATTTACACTTTTTATTATTCAATAAAATCCAGAGGAGATTACAAATTATCATAAATTAGAGGAAGCTAATCGTAAGGGGTAATCATTAGTTAATCATTCTTATATAAAAGGGCATTATTTTGGAAAAAAATATTCTTAATTTTCATTGTTTCTTAGTTAGTAGCATTGAAAAAATATTTAATTTTTTTTAATATATTCATTAAACTCATTCACATTAATATTTTAAACATCCTAGTTAGGATTAATACATCATTAATGAAAAAGGGATTCACTATCCTCAGTTATAGATTTTTTTTATCTTATTTCACAAGAGTGATTCACATTAATAGATTGATAACTATAATTTGGTTCTACAGAATAACATTGAGTATTTTTAAAAGCCTTTTTCTAGTAATTTTTTATTTTTTTATTAATTATTTTTGGATAGTCAGGCTTGATATTCCTTTTCCTTATACACTTGAAACCAGTAACATATGAAGTGTTATAATTATTAACACTTTTCATATCTCAATTATTTTTATCAACTTGATTGTTTCTTCTAAATAATTTCATTAATTCTTTTAATTTCAATTTATTTCATATTTCAATCATAATTTGATCCATATCTTATATTTCACAATCATAAAGATTAGAAGAAGAAGATTCATTTTAAACATCATCTTTATCTTTAAATGCTAAACCATTTCTTTCCACATTCTCCCCTTTGGCACATTTCTTCAATTATAGTATATTTTGAACATGTAATCAAATAAATTAATGAATAATATAATCATTTAAGATCATGATTTCCTCATTTAATAACATTAGTGTGTGTTATTTATTTGGAAGTGGTCCTAGGAATCATTCAAAAAGTACAATATTGTCTAATAATCTGTTAAAGAATTCCTCCCATTCACAATACATAAAAATTAGTGAAATATATGATTTATTGTGTCCTAATATCCCATCTTTAAGTCATGATACCCATATCAATGCATTTAAATATTAGTTCAATTCATGTTTTCTAATTAAATGTGAGTAACATATAGAATTGTTCGTATCTTATGGGATATCTTACATGCAGAAACATTACTAAACATACATCTATTATTATCTAAATTTAGGACATTAAAAACCTTGAACATTATAACATATTTAATAGTATAATTTCTAGTAAGTTTATCTGGTTCATCATATTATAGTGTGTACTATTATCAATGAATAATTGGCATTTTATGCATGATTTCTTGAATAATTTCTCTATTTGTGATTTCTAGTTAACATTGTCATTGCAATCAATGTGTAGTGGGTTATGAGGAATCCAAGAATAAATTAAATTTACTTATTCTATATTAATGAACAAATATTTATAATAAGATATTTCAGAATAGGTTATTAGAATAAAATAATTATAATAGAATATATAGAAGTTCTGGTTAAATTCAGAAATTAAAAGGTTGTAATAAAAATTGTAAGGACCAAAAGGGGTAATGGAAGATGGTTTAGAAGGGGTGTGAATAAAAAATATTATTTTTTAAAAGAAATCAATTATTTCAATAAATTAAATATAAAAATAATGTATGATATTTTATCTGAGTTGGATATAAAATTAAAAAAATGATGGTTTTTATAGAATTGTTTTCCAAAGAGGACCTAGTCGGCTCTTATACCCCTCTACTTATAGAGAGATATGTTGTGAACCAATTATTTTTTTGATTTGGATTCATAACCTAATTAATGAATCCATTTATATAATATGGAGTGATAACAACACTTACACTCCATATTTCTAAAATAGAGTGAGAACCCAAATACAACACTATCATTAGTCAACATGACACACAACCTGATTGGTCATCACAGTAGAATCTGGGAGTTACAACGTAATCAAAATATGAATAAATTATTTTATACATGAAATCCTATTTAAAAATAGACTGAATGTGAAAGATAGGATGAAGGTTTATGAACACAAGAAACTAAGATGATATAGGAGACAAAAAAATAATAGGTAATAGTTCATGAGTCTGGAATAGAGTCATCTCATCAAGGTCATATTATTCATACAAGTTTAGGTATAGTTCTTGAGAAATCACCCAATTGAAAAACACATGTTCCAATATAAGATGTATTATACGACATGGTGAGGATTTTATTCTCAAAACGATTATGTTCATTAATATGTCATGTATCTTCTTTGAATGAATAAAAATGTTTTCAATTATATCAATAATAACTAACAAACCAATCTCCAATCAGGTAATTTAATTCAAGTTCGAAAATTATTTATTTTCTATGAGTGAAAAATTATCTTCGAGAATAATCATAAAAAATATCTCTTGAATATAAATCATAATGACTAACTCCAACAAATTTTATTTACACTTTACATAATTCAAATAGACTTCATAATAATAGGTTAATAGAATCCGAAAATAATTATATAAAAATTTGAATATTTTAATTTATATCTAAAAATTAATTTATGAAACACATAAATATTAAATTATATTGCATTAAAATATTCAAAACAAGACCGAATAATTTCCATGATTTTAATTATTCATTTTAATGATAATATCTCCACAAAATCAGTTCAAAATATAAAAACATAAATTGTTTAAAGGATAAGATGTATGTATATATGTTAATAAGGAATAAATTTAAACATATTTTAAAGTAGATCAAACAAATTTCTTTACACTTCACATTGATTTTATATATTATATATAAATGTTAAAAAATAATATAATTCATAAAAAATGAAAATAAGAATAAAAGTAATTATATTTTCATAAATATTAAAAAATTGAGAACGTTTAAAAATTCATATGTTGTAAAAAATAATTAAAGGAACTGACGAGAAATACACACTAAATGAAAATTCTGACAGTATACTTGCATTACCCATTATGTGTTTTTCATTTTCATTTAGTCAATATATTAGCCTTGTGATCATCTTTCCCTAAATTAAAATAACACATGTGATATGTAAGAAAATAAATGATTTGGTAGGTAAAATGACCATGAATGTATTATCAATTCAGTGATTGTCCATATGATTAGAAAACAATTAATGTGGTAATCCAAAGTACACACATGATAATATTACATTAACGCACAGTTGGTTAAAATATTACCACTTGATAGATTGGCACAATACCTCATGATAGGTTGATGAAAATTTTTTAAGTAAGACCTAATAACTCTTCTCACAATCTTCAACTATAATACCACTATATAACATGAACATTGTATAACACATATGATTAGTTATAATAAAAGAAACATGGTAACTTGGTGAAAGGACTCATAGTAGTTTTTCAATGTCAATGTTGATTAAATGTTATTTGGGATGTCATTCTGCAAGATTAATGAAATGTTTGTAGTTCATAGAGATGAGGGAAGTGAAGTCACTCAATTATGCGTATAAAAATAAAAATGTGTTTCACTTGTGTGGGTGACAAAATCTACAGTGGACTTTTCATTATATATCAAACATGGATAAGGGTGATGTAAGTGTTTCTGTGGTGAAGAACATACATCAAAATTACGAAATCAGACAATAGGTCCATGGGTTCTCCATTTTTTTTTTTTTTAACAAGGACAAAAGAATTTACATGTGGATGGATCCTAAAAGGTTAATGGTCACTCTATTTTACTCAAAAAACAAAATAAATTATTCATGTAATAGGTTCATCAACAAACCCATAGCAGCTTCAAAAAAAACTAATTCTTATTTGAAATAAATCTATGTTTCACAACATAAAAAACATTAAAATAGTATTTTGATGTATTTTTATACACTAGAATTTTAACACCCCAATATTTCATATTATGTTATTTTCATTAAATTCAATAGCTTGCGCTACACACAACACCGAGTTCAAGCACACCACGCCTTACCAAACTAACCGTTCAAAAGAGGTTATGAATAGTTTTAATCAGATTTTGAATTTTATAAACTCCATATAATTTAAACTTACGTATTATGTGTTTATTAGACATATTATAAGAACAAATTCAATTTTTCTGTTAAAAAATTTATTTTTGAAAAAAAATAAATTTTACCCCATTTTAATAGAGAACACTTTTTAAATCCAATATTTGAAACTTTTACATATTCAATTTGACAAATTAAAATTCTTATTTAGAATGGGGACATCAAAATTTACTTTGGATGATATTTTGTTATTTTTCTAATAATATTCATTTTTTTATGAATAGTCATAAATATTCTATTGTAATTCAATACTGCCTTTTAATCTAAATTATTTATATGGTTAGATTATATTTTAAATTTATTTTGAAGTATAATTAGATTATATTTTTACCCTTTAATTCAATGTTGGTAATTGGAATTAATTTCACTTTGAAATTATACATAAAAAGTGTCAATCTATTGATAGTTATTGTTTCTTAAAACCACACTATTTGTTTTGACAATGAGAAGTCAATTTAAATTACTTAATACAACTTCTATGTATTGAATTTGGTAAAATAGAAATCATTTTTGAAATCGGAATATCAAATATATCCTTGGCTGAATTTTTTGTATTTTTCTGAAAAACATCAATTTATTATGAATATAGAAACCACTAAGTAGTCGTTAAAAATCCGACTATTTCATTTAAACTAAATTTTACAGCTTCTTTAAATTGAATTTCAAAAATCCAACATACATGGTTGTTATTAGTAGGTAAAATATTTTCAATAAGATGAAAATAATTTTTGGTTAATAGTAACTTTTGACTTTTATTTACCGCAGTTAAAGGTAAATAGGTTAATTTAAGGTAAAAAGAATATTATAATGTTACAAAATTAAATTAACACTTGTTCTAAACATATTTGATGAGTCATGGCCGACCATGGGAATCCTTGGGTCGATTTTGGGACCCCATGGATCCACTAATGAAAGATAATGACACTTTATTTTAATTCACTTAAAGTAAAGGAAAAAATGACAAAAACAAATATCATTTTGTAAATAAATTTTTACATGAGGCTATATAAGTCATCGTTGAAACTATAAATATTCATTGGAAAGATAATAATATTTCCTACATTATTTTATTTTTTTATAATATTTATACATCAAATAAAATAAATTATTTATGACAAAATAATGATTTAGTATTTAACTCATTAATAAACGATTTAAATAAATATGATTATTAATATTAAAAAAATATACAAAACCTATCCAATTATTATTGGATGATTTTATTTCGACCATGAGCCATATTTTCTGTGACATTAATTAGTTTTGGACATTTAGAAACCTAATATTACTATATAATAAAATATTATTTCCACACTTTCCTAAAGATCCCCTCCTCCCCCTTATAAAAGGAAACCACTTCTAACCAATTCTACACACCTATCAAGACCCTTTTATTGTACAAAATATTCCCAAATAATCTATAAATATCCCTATATTACACCTAGATTCCTTAACTTAGTCAGAAGTAAGTTCAATAAGTCCTTTTGGTTCAAACCAAAGGATGTTACCCAAATTGAAGGTAACATTTTTTCTTAAATTCTTTTGTTTTATTTTGTTTTATTTGACTTCTCCATCCCCCATATTCACTTTTTATTTCATTATTTCATAAAAAACCAGTATCATAAACATACTAGGATGTTGTTATGAGAATTATTTGAACTAAAAATACACACACCTCCATCTAATGGGTGAAGAACACATTGATTCTGTTGTTGGCAAACTAATGTCTCATGAAACGATGATTGTTAGATTATATCCTACTGCCTCTCATGGTGGCCATTAATATGGAACTATATTTATATATTATATATATAATGTTTAGGTTTTCTTTGTGATTCTGTATTTTACATTAATATCATACCTTTATGGTTTCCATTATGGGTAAAATGAGATAATTTCATTTGAGGATGTGCGGACTACCGCCCCCTCAAAGTGATATGACTCGTTAATGACTTGTGTGGGATTTATAAAGTATGGAGTTAATGATATTATATGTGATATTATACTGTAATTATACTATACTTAAGTATCATTATGTTTTAATTCAATTAAAATACAAAATAGAAATGAAAGTAGCGTTCTTGCGTACGTAGAACTTACTGTCTCCATGAATGGTGCATTTCATTTATTATCTACAAATGTTATGTACTATTATAAATACAAATATATGCATAATATATAACATATATATGATATATAAATCATGTATATCATTTTGGAGATAATGGACTCTTGACCACATGGAAAAATTGTAATTATAACTAGTTCATTTTTTACTCAAGTTCCATACAAAGATAAAATATCCAATATGATGTAAAATAATTAACTAATGGTTACAGCAAGGTAATTATTGATATAAAATGAATATTAAACATTAAAAATTTTCTTAATAATGTATAAATTAACTTAATTTTATTATTCAGGATGAACAAGGAACATACAAGACAAGTCGGATTTGAGGTAAGGGGTTTCATATCTCACTTTTAATTCTGTGAGATTTTTATTATTCACCACTTATTTATTGTATGTGGTGTATTGTGTACTACCATTTGATATATATTATCATGATTCTAATTAAATTAATGGTATTATATGATTCATTAGGTTGTTATTAACTTTTGTTCATACGACTCGATTGATTACAACAAAGTAAGGGTTTTTCATCTCACATTTATTCTCATGAGATTCATGCTATATTGGCCACTATTTCCTTTTGTGTGGAGTATGTAATGTCCATGATTTTATTCTTTCTGTAATATACTTAATTTATGGGTATTTAAATTTTCATTTCATGTTTTTTATTTCATGATTTTTATGTTTCATATGTTACCAAATCGGTAAGGTAATTTCAAATTTAAATTTTCACTCATTTGGCTTTACGCATACTTCATTGATTATTTTACTTCATGATTATGTGTGGAATCACTATTTATTATTTTTGAAGTAATTTATACTCCCCTTTTCTGTGGATATAATTTTGATACACATAATCACTCCATTGAAAAATTCTCAAGTCATCGATATGAACCTGATAAAAGTAATTTTAACTCAATATCCATTTATTGAGTTAAACATCCAATTCATTAGTGTTGTTTCTATAAGAATATGTGTGAATGTCCTCTGATTTATTTACATTGAATATTCAATAATTTTGAGGGTATTTATATTTTTCACGCATAATTATGTCGTTGATTTATCCTTAACCTAGGGATACAGTCTTTATAAGAGATTTCATCTCAATTTACATTCCATTGTGACTTTTCATTGTAATATGCCAATTCACTTTTCTATGGTGTATATAATTTACTTTGACATAGTATATCATGAGTCCCTTTATTTTCATGATGTTATAATGTTTTTATTACCTCAATTATTAGTATTCAAGTTTCACTCTTTTGGTTAGAAACTCTAACTAAAATACCATTTTAAATGTTTTAAAGATTTATTATTCTAAAAAAATTTCATTAATGTCCATGTATTAAAAATGGTTTTATGGATTTATTTATATGGACATTAATGTTTTAAAATTAAAATTCCTTTTATATGTTTCAAAGTGGTATGGGACACTTTGATTCAAAAATTTATTTTAAACGGCTTCTTGATAATTAGTCATACTTTTAAATGTCTTCAAGAAAAAGGGGGATATTTCTGTCAAATAGTTTTGATGATTATTTTCATCTATGTCAACATCCTAAATTATTCTCTATTGAGGTTGATCTATTATAGTAAAATCTTCCATATTGTATTTATTGAGTTATGTTTGACTGTGGATGTGCTATTTTTATACCATTAATGGATTGTGGTTAAAATATTGACATTTCGTATGCTAGTTTAATATGAATATTCAGATTATGTTTCAACCATTTCACATGAGGAATGAATTGGACTTAGTAAGTGATGGTTGGAGCCCGTTATAGCTCCTTGTTGCATTGATAGGTCTCATGAGACAATTAGACATGGAATTGGATAAGGCCTTTCCCAATTTTTGATATATGGTTTTGGCCGAGGCCTTAATAATTTTTTGATGTCTTGGCCGGGGCCTTGAAAAAATGTTTCATAATGTCTACATTATGAATTCCATCATTATGAGATTAGATATTGATATTTTATGGGATTATTCAACTATTAGAACACCCATGACTATGTTTTATTATGGAATTATTTACTCATCTCATATTCCTTGCATAATGTGCTCATGTTTATTATTCGTTAAGGCATGTGTTTTCAATTATTCACCAAGCCTAATGTTTATGTTATCTTACTCTATATTTCTTACTCTTACTGAGAATCTAATCTCACCCATTTCACATGTTTCATTTTCCCAAGATATGAAGAAGTCAGTTATGAGTGACTTGCAGGTATAATCTTTGAAGCATGGATGTTTCTAATTAAATAAATTAGTATTGTTTTTCTTTTCAAGTTGTAATGTTGAACTTAAGTATGTATCTTGTTTTATAGACTACTAAACTAATCGGTCCTTCAACACTTGATTCCTTGTAATCATGCCAATGTATTAAAATAATGCACCGGCTCTTGGATTCTGCAGTCGGGGCGTTACAGTTGGTATCAGAGGAAGTTTAGTACAATCCTTGGAAACAAGATTTTGATATAATCTGATTGGAGCACATTACCCTAAGATAAAAATTGATGATTATTATAGGAAAAATTTCTAGAATATTGGTAATGTAGAGATTTTGTGAATTTTCTAAGAAATACATCCCTATCAGGATATGACCTGGTAGAGGCAGCTCCGGCATAGATTTACCTAGGAGTGAAAACTCTGACAAAGAGTTTCAGGCTTTACCTGGGGTATCCGTGTACATGACAACGGGCCTTGATTCACTCTTGGTTATGACACTCCCATGGGATATTCTTAGGATAATTTACATTTTCATTACAAATCGGTTTGAAGGATTTTAATATAAGATGAGAATAAATACCCTAGGTTAATTCTAATGTGTTTTAGATTAAAACTACGATGTTATGATATTCTCTAAATGATTTTATTAGTAACACTGTTCCTTCTTTTGTTAGTCAATGTATGGCTTCCAAGGAAGTCATAGTAACATTGAAGATGATGTATACGGTTGGAACAATGATGGAAATGAGCAACGAAATGGTATGTTGATAGGTGTGAAAGATATCGTGTTCATGCTGAATCCATTATACAAAAATATGATCAATGACATATATATTAACCAACTCTCAGACTCATCCAATAAGAGAAAAGTGGTGAATGATAAGAGCTCCAGCAATAAAGACCATGGAGAAAAGAAATATCATTTTCCATCATGCAGGAAATGTGGAAGGAGACACCTAGGAAGGTGTCTTAATGGTACAAAGAAATGCTTTATGTGTGGGAAAGAAGGATATAAAGTAAATAATTGTCAAGGAAAAAAAGAGTACTATGGAAGAAAATAAAAATGGTCCTAAGAATCCATTTACAGTAATTTTTTGTAAATGTAGGGGACCATCCCATTACCCGAGTGAATGCCCTATTCTATAGGATATCCTCTTGGTCAATTAAGAAGCTATGTTGAAATAAATGGATGGAGAAATGTTTAAAAAGTATTAGTGCTCTTTATTGATGGGATTACTTTGGAATACATTTTCTTGTATTTGTAACCCTGTAGTTTGTTATGTGAAAATGATATTTGAGGAAGAATTATCTTTTCTTTTGTAGATATAGTTAAAAATAAAAATTTTGTTTTATATAATCATTGATTTTGAGGCAATTACAAGTTATTAAATTTTGGGATGAAAATGTGAGTAATGAGATAACATTTGTGATTAAATTATGATATAGTTACTTTGAGGAATCTATCTCATTTTTGAGAATATTATAAAATTATATAGTTTTTGAAAAGGGAAAACACTCAGACCATGTGACTACCCGTCGCATCGAACAAATCTGCTGGAATCAAACCCACAACCATAGTTCGATTGGGATTTATCACCTACAACTGGAATACATGATGTTCCTGGTTAGTGTGACTAATTATTTTTAGTTAGATGATTTTATTTATCAATAATAAGTTGATTTTAGATCTTATGTCTTATCAAATGGATATCCTTAATATAAGGAAATGATTTGTTAATTAAGTGAAAAATGTCATTTTGGAAGACATTCGCTCTATTGGTAATACTCTATGCCTAAGGAAAATACTATGGGATTTAATTTGAAGAGTAATGGTGTTTTTAGCCTATGTCTTTATTGTGGATTTATATTCATTTGGGTTATTTATGGATATGATTAACCTATCATAGAGAATTTTGGATTAGGTTAATTAATTTTAAGAATGTAACTTTGAGAGTATTCGATATTATTTAGGGATACATTTTTGACGTGGAAGACTATGTAACAAATTATTTTGAGTTTTGGGTTTCGATAATAGTTTGGATTATATTGAAAGATATTATGGAAAAAAAATTAATGGTATTTATTGAACTTTGGATATTGTTAGCTTAATTTTAGAAATTAACATTAGTATTTCTTTCTCTAAAGTATTATCATTTTGGGATCCTCAAATATTTTTCTAACCATTTTAGTTTTGGTAAATCTCTAAAGAAAAGGTAAATATATATTTCATCTATTGTGGATTATGTGATTCTCTATAAGTTTATTCCAGCACTTCAAGTGTAACCAAGTCA
The DNA here is from genome assembly GCA_963277665.1 of Viscum album. Taxonomy (NCBI): domain Eukaryota; kingdom Viridiplantae; phylum Streptophyta; class Magnoliopsida; order Santalales; family Viscaceae; genus Viscum; species Viscum album. The sequence continues at coordinate 1,884,285,146 of OY728161.1, forward strand.
CCTTTAATACTCATCATTTTGAGTGAAAATGAGTTTGTGGTATGAATTTCATGAAGGAAGAAACTCTACTTGACATGTATATATTTTTTTCTTATTCTATGAAAAAATTAATTATTAAACATTAAAAAAGGGGTCTTAAAACCAAAAATGTGTTATCCTAATGCTTTATGTTTTGTTGAACCGATAATATTTTAAATCGTGATAGATTGATGGCTTTGAGGCCATCAATTTTACACTTGTTTTTGATTGATGACCTCAATCACTCCTTATAAATATTTAATTTTTCCCTCCAATTATCTGTCTTAAATTACCACTAATGTTTTCATAAATGAGATCATAATTTTTTGGTGGCTTTTTTATCTCCCTTTCCCTCTTATTAAGACTAAATTTTATTAACCCAATTTTTGATGTGGGTTTTCCACAAAGGTATTTTTCAATTTTTAATCTTTTATTTTCAACGAACAATTTCAAATTGTGAGGATCCAATTTATTAATGGAGGATAGAATGTAACACCATAAGATTTCATAGTAAGGTATTTTCTTTAAATTCAATTTCTTTTACTACACGTAACATCGAGTTCAAGCGCACAACGACTTACTATAAAAGCAGTTCAAAAGCGGTTATGCAAAGTATTAACTAGATTTGAAATTTTATGTACTACATATAATTTTAACTTATGTATTATGTGTTTCTTAGACATATTATAACAACAAATTCAATTTTTCAGATAAAAATGTATTTTTTAAAAAAAATCATTTTTACCACATTTTAAGGGATTACCCTTATTAAATCACATATTTTACCCTTTTACATATTTAATATTACTAAATAAAATTGTTCTTTATAATAGGGACATATAAATTTAATTTGGATGAAATTTTAGTATTTTTATAATAATATTCATTTTTTTATGAATAGTCAGAAATATTGTATTTTAATTCAAAACTGCCTTTTAATTTAATTTAATCATAAGGTTAGATTATATTTTAAATTGGGTTTTAAGTTTAATAAGATTATATTTTTACACATTAATACAAGGTTGGTCATTGGAATTAATTTCACATTGAAATTATACATAAACAAGTGTCAATCTTTTGAGAGTTATTATTTCCTAAAAATATGCTATTTTTTATGACAACGAGAATTAATTTTATATTAATTAAGACAGTTTCAATGTTTTTAATTTATTAAAATAGACATAATTTTTGAATTTGGAATATCAAATATAGCTTAGGCAGAATTTTTTGCATTTTTCTGAAAAACATCAATTTCTGATGAATAGTGAAACCACTAATTAGTTGTTAAAAATCCGAATTTTTCATTTAAATGAAATTTTACCGCTTCTGGGAATTAAATTTCAAAAATACAAGTTACATGGTTATTATTAGTAAGTAAAATTTGGTTTAATAAGTTGAATGTTTTTTTGTGAATAGTAACTTTTGACTTTTTTTTACCGCGGTTAAAGGAAAATAGGGTAATTCAAGGTAAAAAGAATAAGATAATAATAAAAAATTACATTAAAACTTTTCCTAACCTTATTGGATGGGTCCTAACCGACCATGGGTATCCTTGGGTTGATTTTAAGACCCCATGGAGTAACCTATGAATGATAATGACACATTATTTTGATTAACATAAAGTAAAGGTAAAAATGACATAAACAAATATCTTTTAGTTAATCAATTTTATCATGGGGTTATATAAGTCATCATTTTAACTATAAATATTACTTTGAAATATAAAAATATTTTCTACATTAAGTAATTTTTTTTATAATTTTTAGACATCAAATAAATTAAATTATTTATGACACAATAATGATGTATTACTTACCTCATTAATAAATTATTTAAATAAATAAGATTATTAATATTAAAAAAAATATCCAAAACCTGTCCAATTATTCTTGGAAGATTTTATTTCGACCATGAGTCATCATATATTTGACTTTAATTAGTTTTTGACCTTTAGAACTTGAATATCACTATATAATATAATAAAAGTTTTACACTTTCGTAAGGAGCCCCTCTTCCCCCTTATAAAAGGACACCACTTCTAACCCATTCCACAAACCTCTAAAGATCATTGTCTCATCCAAAACCTTACCAAATAAGCTCCAAATATACCTCTATTACACCTAAAATCCTTACCTTATGCCGAAGTCACTTCAAAAAGACTTTTTGTTTCAAACCAAAGGAAGTTACCCAAATTAAATGTAACAGTTTCTCTAAAATTCTATTATTTTATTTTGTATTATTTTACTTCTCCAACCCCCCTAGACTATTTTTATTCCATTATTTTATAAAAAAACCAGTATCATGAATATATTAGTATTTCTTTATGCGATGTATTCGAACTACACTTACACACACCTCCATCTAATGGGTGAAGAACATATTGTTTCTGTGGTTGGCAAACTAACGCCTCTCAAAATGATGATTGTTTGATTATCTCCTACTACCTATCATGGAGGAAATTAGGATGGAACTTTTTTTATATATGATATTTATTATTTTTATTTTTTCTTTGGGTTTCTATATTTTCCATTTATATCATACCATTATGGATTCCATTATGGGTAAAACACGATAATTTCATTTGAAGAAGTGTGGACTACAACCCCTCAAAGTGATATGACACGTTAATGACTTGTGTGGGATGTATAAAGTATGGAGTTAATGATATTATATTTGATATTATACTGTAATTATAATATACCTATGTATCATTATGTTTTAATTCCATTAAAATTTAAAATAGAAATGAAAGTATCGTTCATGCGTACGTACAACTTACTGTATCCCTGAACGGTGCATTTCATTTCTTATCACCAAATGATATGTACTGTTATAAATACATATATATACTGGATATATAATATATATATATATGATATGTAAATCATTTATATAATTATGTCAATAATGGAATTTTGACCACAAGGAAAAATTGTAATTATTACAAGTTCTTTTTTTACTCAAGTTCCGAAAATCGATAAAATATCCAATATGAAGTCAAATAATTAACTAATTGTTATAGAAAGGTAATAAGTGATATAAAAGGAATAATAAACATTAAAAATAATATTAATAAAGTAGAAATTAACTTTGGTTTATTATTCAGGAAGAACAAGGAACATACAAGACATGTCAGACTTGAGGTAAGGGGTTTCTTATCTCACTTTTAATTCTGTGAGATTTCCATTACTCACCACTTATTTATTGCATGTGGTGTATTGTGTACTGACATTTGATATTTATTATCATGATTATATTTATATTCATCGTATTCTGTGAATCATTTGGTGGTTATTAATATTTTTTCATATGACTTGATTGATTACAATGAGGTAAGGGTTTTTCATCTCACTTTTATTCTCATGACATTCATGCTATATTGGCCACTATTTCATTTTTTGTGAAGTATGTACTACCCATGATTCTATTTTCATTTTAATATAATTTAATTTATGGGTATTTATATCTTCGTTGTATGATACTTCTTTTTTGGGGTGTATGTTTCATAAGTTATCAAATCAGTAAGGGAATTTCAAATTTTAATATCCACTCATCAGGCTTTACGCATACTTCATTGATTATTTTACTCCATGATTATGTTTGGAATAACTATTTTTTATTTTTGTAGTAATTTAAACTCCCCTTTATATGTATATACTTGTGATACAGATAATCACTCCATTGATAAATTATCAAGTCATCGATATGAACTTGATAAGAGTAATTTTAACTCAATCTTTATTTAGTTTGTTAAACATCCAATTCATTGGTGTTGTTTTTACAAGAATATGTGTGAATGTCCTATGATTGATTCACATTGTAGATCCAATCATATTGACAGTATTTATAATTGTCACACATAATTATGTCGTTGATTTATCCTTAAACTATGGATACGTTCTTCATAAGAGATTTCACCACAATTTACATTCCATTGAGACTTCTTTGTCGTTATATGCCAATTAACTTTTATATGGTGTATATAATGTACGTTGACATAGTATATAATGAATCCATGTATTTTCATGATATTAGAATGTTTTTATTATCTCAATTATTTTTATTCAAGTGTCTCTCTTTTGGATAGGAACTCTAACTTAAATATGATTTTAAATGTTTTAAAGATTTATTATTCTAAATCTTTCTCATTAATGTCCATGTTATAAAAAGGGTTTTAAGGATTTATTTATATAGAAATTAAAGTTTTAAAATTAAAATTTCATTTAAATGTTTCAAAGTGGTATGGGACACTTTGATTCCAAAATCTATTTTAAATGGCTTCTTGGTAAATAGCGGGACATTTAAATGTTTTCAAGAAAAAAGGGGATATTTATCTCAAATAGTTTTGATTATTATTTTCATCTATGTCAATATAATTCAATATTCTCTGTTAAGGATGATTTATTATAAGAAAATATTCCATATTGTATTTATTGAGTTATGCTTGACTATAGATGTGGTATTTTTTAACATTCATGGTTTGTGGTTAAAATATTCACATTTCATATGCTAGTTTTAATACGAATGTTAAGATTATGTTTCAACCTTTTCATATGAGGAATGAATTGGAATTAGTAAATTATGGTTGGTGCCCTCTATAGCTCCTCGATACATTGATAGGTCTCATGAGACAATTATACATGGAATTGGTCGAGGCCTTTGCTAATTTTTGATATATGGTTTTGGTCGAGGCCTTAATCATTTTTAGACATCTAGTTTGAGGCCTTGACAAAATCTTTCAGAATGTCCGGAATTATGCGTTCCATAATTATGAGATTAGATATTGATATTTCATGTGGTTATTTTTCTAGTAGAACACCCATGACTATGTTTTATTATGAAATTATTTACTCATCTCATATTCCTACCATAAAGTGCTCATGTTTATTATTCGTTAAGGCATGTGTTTTCAATTATTCACCATGACTAATGATTATATTATCTTTTTCTATATTTCTTACTCTTATAGAGAATTTGATATCACCCCTTTCACAAGTTTCATTTTCCCAGGATATGAAGAAGTTAGTTATGAGTGATTTGCAGGAATAATCATGGAAGCATTGATGTTTATAATGGAATAAATTAGTGTCGTATTTCTTTTCAAGTAGTAATGTTGAAATTACGTATGTATCTTGTTTCCAAGACTATTAAACTAATCATTCATTTGGGACATGATTCCTTATAATCAAGCCAATATATTGAAATAATGCACCGACTCCACGATTTTGGGGTCGAGACGTTACAAGAATGAATTGCAACATAATCCTTTCAATATGAATATAATGTTGAAAATTTATATATATTACCTAGGGATCAAATATTTATTTAGTCTGACTTATGTAGACAAATCAATCATTAATAAATTGAGATAAATTGAAAAAAAACATCAAAAAATATCAATGGTTTTGAATGTATTTAGAGTATTTATTATGTATCTAATTATCCTTTTTAACATATTTGATTAATATATATTTATTTATCTCATATATTTAAAACTCAATAAATAAAATGACATTTTTAGGTATATCTAAATATTTACTAATGAAATCTAGAATAATATGAATTCGGGAAATTCTAGAATTCTACAACAGATGTAGATACTTCAGTTAATTATTAGATACCCTGAATGAAAAATTTAGAATTATAATTAGATTATAATAATGTAAAAAATGTATTGGATGTGAAAATAAATTTTTTTCATAAAATATAAGTCATATATCACATGCTATACAAGAATTTAATAATAATTCCTTAAAACCCTTTTAACTAAAAATTATAAAAAAAACTTTAACTATGCATTATTCTCGTAACATAAAGAGAAATTTCTTGAGATTTATTTCGACACATTAATATATAAATAAATTCTATATAATATATTTATATTTTATATGAAATAGGAATTAGAAAAATCCATTATCTATAAGTCAACATAAAATAAAAATAAAGAGAGGAAATAAAAAACATTCGACAAAAAATAATTAAAGGGTTTTGAAAATGTTTTTAATATTTAAAAACATAAAATATAATCCAAAATAAACTCTATAAAATAAAGATCATATTACTATAAAAATTGATCCACTACATTAGGAAACATTGAACAATCATATATCCATAAACAACAACCCATCCTTTGCCAATCATGGGATGTCACATCATGTATGCCCAATTATCCTCACAAAATAAAGGGGTGTGACATCATGAATATGCAAGATCACATGGTCCACAACCCTCCACCCAAATCACCAAACAATCAAGAGATTCTAGATAATTTAGACCTATCCCTTTAATAAACAACTAAACCATCTGGAATCATCAGGGCTTCACTATATTTTATAGACCCGCCATGGTCTCTTCTTGATATAAATAACACCTGTATATGAACCTTCAATGTAACCATACCCTAAAGAATTCATTGAATGAGACATCTGGGTTTAATATTACCCCATTCAATTACATTGGCACATCTGGTCCGACTACACACGAACTATCTAAATCTATTTCACTCTTAGACCCATAGATTCCCAATGCTGATTCATAAACTGTTTCCTTGAGGCACACATGTGTCCCCAATTGAATTTTCTAATGGCGATATATCATCATATAAACTAGAGGAAACTCATTTCTATATCATTACATCTAGTCATGCAGTACTCATCATCGGTAAAAAATCTATATATTCTAAAAACTGTCATCATTATTTTTTCACTCAATATAACAGAGCCATATAGGCATCTTCGCCATCATCACTAGGCTAAAGCATCACCGACCTAAAAACAATCTCAATAGAGACTATCTTATGCTAAATAATAAAATTGAAATCCAAAACCTCAAAATGGTCTCTCATTAATGCATCAAAATACCCTTATCCATTATGACATAGTGAAAGGGAATCCCAGAATACTCAAAATTCTAAGGATCACATGTAACCATCATAGGGGGAATATTCCATACTATTTTTCAAACATAAGGCCCTCTCAATTCATATACGTCAACATGTATCATGTAAATTCATGTGGGAAAGATAAATAATATATTAATAGTTACACGAGATATTTTATAAATTTAAAAAACTACCTACATCAAGGACTTACCATACAAGACATTCTCTACAACAACTCGGATATGACCATTCATGCGTCTTATGAGCTCGAGCCAAAAAAAATCATTCATCACTTCCTAATGAATATAAATATAAACCTACTAAATTATGATATAGTTTTTTATTAATTATTTGATTAGTAATATCTAAATAACCCTTCAATAAATAGATTCAAATGAAAATTCTAGACAACTATTTTGGAAGGTCGGCGGAACACCCCGTGCACCATCCCTTCAAAAAGACCTTACCCAAATCACAATGTTATCCATTAGTTTCCAATTATTTAAATAATAACCATTGAATAATATTTTTTTGATTACATAAAATATTGTTTATTGTAAAGGTTTATTCAACCATCTCAGCTATCATTTAGTGACCTCACATGATATACACATTATTAATGAAGGATTTTACCATGATTCAGTGAAATCAGCACAAAAAACATAAAAAAATTACAAAAAACGCAGTTAATTGATGGGAAAATATTATGGTGGAATGAAAATACCTATAATTTTGAAAAAAAACCACATAAATATCCTCATATAATGTGGTTGAGGTGGGTAAGTAGTTATAAAATGTTTCACTCATATGTGCCCACCTGACCTAAATAATGAAAGAAGGGGGCCTAGTCAAGAAATGAGTCAGTGTCCATTTATAAAAATCCACCCCACATATTTTATTATGTGATCCTCTCTTCCACTATAAGAAATTTTAACAATGGGTATATAAATCCCTACCTGCCACATTCATGTTTTCAATAATTATATTATTGTATAATGTTTTTGGGTATAGGTTTTCTCACTATATCTAGTTGCAGTTACATATTGAACAAATATCAACATTGTAAATGGATACAAGTTGAATAATTTATGCATCTCATGCCAACATTACCTTCCTAGTCTTCCACATTATCACCCATACATCATATGGGTCCTTATTTATCGTCCAAATACACTTTTAATAGACATCATATCCCATGATATCTTGATATAAGTCATAATTATAAAAATAAACCCCTCAAATAAAAAATAAATTGGTCTAAAAAACAACATCACTCAATAATCTATAATGCTTTAAAAATATACAACACAACACTTCATATCCCTGAGAATACATGGTAGACCTATATTAATCATACATGACCAATAATTCTGATGAACATACAAAGATCATTCCACATTATTTCATTGTATTCTATCCATTCTTCTATTATGAATTTCCACACACTAGAATACTATTCACTATACCTCTTGAAACTCACTCATAATTAATTCCATCTTCAATATGTGACATTCCACAAATGTCTCTCCTGATTCACTGCAAATACCACACAGGGTGTCTTTACTTCCATTCGGTACTATGAAAAAACAAAATTTTAAAACTCAATCTATGCTTCATGAATAATTATTAATTTAGTAATATAGAAGTTAGAGGTCGAACCCAAAGAGATAGAGAATTAGTTCATTTATAATTTCAAAATATTTATTGAAGAAAGATGTGATAAAATATTGATTTGAGTTTCTTGGAAAAGACAACCCCAAAGGAAGTTTGATTGGGTTCTGAAAACATATTTTTAATGGTGTTCTAGGGTTTTGTAAATTCATGTTCAAGTGCCATTTGATATCAGAAAATATATTGATTAATTCATGACTGGGTCAGAATTTAGAAGAGGACGATCCCTTGGTTATGGTACATCATACATAATGTAGAATTACTGGATTTCCCTTGGTACGGTATTATAGGTTTTCAAAATATTATGTTTTTATTTTACCATGTTTAATATGGATTCCACTAAAGATAGAAACATTTATTCCTTATTTATGGTACTATGTTTCAAAATTTAAATTTACCCTTTTAATTAATATATAAATGGTCATGATAAAAAATGGATTGGAAGTGGATGAATGAGATTACATAAACTAAATATATGAATTATAAAAAGATTTAAACTCAACAAACCATCCAAATTTGGTTACATCATACTAGAACATGGTGGGGTTACCCCCATCATCCTAATTATTAGAGAATAATAGGGATGGATAAAGTAAAATAAATACCTAATGATAATTATAACGACTCGTTAATGGCCCTACGTAATGTAGTTTCTTACTCCAAGCTACTCTGAACTTGAATCCCCCCAATAGTAGCTATCTTGTCCACTTTTTATTGGATTTTTATTCTCTCTAACTGACCATGTATGAAAATGTACTTGAAATTCATGTCCTGTAATGTCGCTACACATTTTGTGACTACGCGTGTCATGTGTGTCGATCTCAATTGATATTTTCGGAAATTATTCCCTTGACACGATGTGTACTAGGGTAACAGATTGTGTAATCCTTATCCTTGTTTCCTCTACATCCACGAGAATTTTATTCAAACATTATTCGAATACATTCACCATTGAATCATGTCACGATATGTAATCAAAACCCACAATGTGTAATGAATTCATGACTCGAAATTCTTCATGACATGGCTTCACAGTATCAATCTTGTCACGAACTACTGCCACATGTCATGTACTAATGATTAAATATGTGTACGAATGGATCATGTCACGTACTTAATTTTTATGCTCCTAGATCTCATTTTTCCTTGGTTATTCACTTATTCCCTTATAAATGATTCCTTCTCATCATAAAAATTCTGTGGTCATGCTACAAGGAAAGTGAAGAGGCACAAAGTTTCCCTTACTCATATTTACACCCCTATTCATTACATTTACAATGATTCATCATTTCCTTCCATGAAAAAATAAAATATAAAAAAAATTATTCCAAAATTGGAAATATTAGTCAATTAAATACACAAATCAGTTCATTAAAACATTTTAAAGTGTATGCATGAAATAGACTTATCAACTATGTTTCCCTAATAAAATTAAAATCATTGATTATGGTTCTCCACACTATAAATATATGCCAAAAAAATATTACTAATAAATATATTCCTCCTTAACATAAAATTTTTTTAGTATAAAACACAAATGTTTGGGTTCATCGACCTACCTTCCTTACCTTGAACAACTCTCCTAATGCGGTTTACACCTAACCACATCAGATTGTGTGTCAAAACAACATTTTGACCTCATCTTAACAAATATCACTATATGTTCTCAAATTAACTCACTTATACACCATCAAACTACATGCTCATGATCCCCTGAAACCTTACAACAACACAAGATCACCCGACCCCAACATCAATGTTCAAGTCCTACTCCTAACGTAATTCCACTTTCTCATCACCACCAACCAAAAAAATTAATCATGACCTCACATTAGGTGATTGTTCCCCTTATATAAAAATATAAATAAAATCTATCCAAATTAACTAAAAAAAATATTCTAGTGTGAAAAATCCCATAATAGTAATCATTAATCTCTAATATAGAATTCATAAAAGAACCAAAACAAATCTAATTGCATCTCCTATATGCCACCAGGTACCACATCCACCATCCATCGACTGATACCACCTCTACCATAACCCATAAATCATGAAGTTCGTTGGATCAAAAATTATATGACACCTCACAATATAAGATAAACATTGTCATCATCCACCGAGATGAACAACTGATATTGATATTTCATACTTTATCAATATTCAATCATAATTATTATATGTGTCTATCCCACTCATGTCTCAGTTATATCATAAAATCACATGGTGTCTGCTTCTAACCTAGTCAGAAATATGGTCAAGGATCAAAATGTGTTCCATTGAAACACCTTAACAAAGATACTCATTTCATGAAAATAACCCAAAATATTCATCCCCCATGCATTCCACTACATTTTTACCATCATATAAATATTCATTTTTACTCACAACATCAACAATTCTCAACATACCCTCAAATGGTTGGTCCATAGATTCACTACCCATGTGAGGAATTTGTGTATCTTGGATGATCTATCATTCCACGTAATTAAATTTCAAAATAAATCGCCACTAAATTTTACTCTCCTATTGAGGGATTAGTTATCCACTATGAACCATCTCATAGGTTCACACCAATGACCCTACTCTGTCTCACCTAATTATAATAGCTACATGATTCATGCAGAACCTGACCACACAACTATACTCACACAGTCATTGGTCGCAGTAGAGTAAACTTAGGACCACATGCCTATCATACATTAGATTCTCTTTTCACATGCTTGTCTCAATATATTTACAAATACATCTCAATGATAAAAAAAATCTACCTAATCCCCCATAACACAAATGTGTTCAATGATCATGAGAATCCACCACCTCTCATGAAACCCTCTATTAAAATACATAATGAGAACCAAAATTCAATGAATCTAACTAAACCTTAACTAACAAAACAATCCTTGATACCATGAATATTTTTTATGAACTCCTTTTCTCAACAAACTCAATTAATTAGCTCAAATACCCATCCATGATATGTGGAATCCGACTAAGTTTCAATATGGGAAAATAACATATAGGTTCTTGTTAAAAAATTTATCAACAAAGCCTAAATCCTAAAGGATACCCCTTTACATACTCATATCAATACTTTTGCATTGCATTACTACAATGAACCCATCGATGTTTCATCACTAAGTAATTCGATTCATACATCAACCCACCATGGGTCCTTATGCATTCGTGTATGAAGGGAAACTATTTCAATATTATGAGAACATATAGAACAAGGATAACCATGACCTACCATCAAATAAAATACTATATTTAATCTGAGTAGGATTCCAATAAAAATACATATGTTAAATTTCCCAAAAATTTAATATTGGAACATAAAACATCCAATGATATTATCAATTAAAACCACATTGAAGAAGAAATAATTAATATGTGTCCTACATTAAAAATCTATTGCATAAACACTATCATCTTTCTATATCTCTAGGATAAAATAAGAAAAGTATCTTATATAGAGAACACATAATATTAAATTAAAAACAAAACAATAAATTCACAAATCATTAACTATAATCCCATACCACTAGAATCATTGATATCCCACTAGAGTAGTGTCCATGAATCACTTGTATGAAGTCTATTACAATATGTAACACATTTTTAGACCACGTATATAAAATATTCAAAAATCATAAAACAATATAATGTTACGATAAATCATTATGACTCCCAATCATAGAACCTCCATCTATGATGGGGTGGTATGTAGCCTCAAATTATACTCTGTGTATGTTAGTAACCATAGGGTATTGGTGAGGTCCTAATCTATACATTGGTTACATTATTCCCATAAATCAGAGGAATATTTTATATTCAAAACTACCATGATCATTCATCAAATAGTCATCAAAGTAAAAAATATCAAATAAAAAAAAGTTATATAAAAATGTACCATGTGGAACTATATAATAAATCATTTAATAGTCATCCACATTATTGATTCCAAATATAAAATAAGAAACATATATGACATACACACACATGCATAGAAAAAAAATGTGCATATTTCAGTACCTAGGCTGCAAACACAATGTCACCAAAAATACACAATATGTACCCTCATGGTCTACTATAAAACCCTAGGTGAAAATGATATTAGACATAAGGTATTACCCCACACCTGGGTTCACCAATAGGGTTTGAGAAATACATCTTAATAATGTATAACCATGTTCCACAAGAATTTTTTAAAATAAACATCTTCGAACATAGAATAAAATATACATGTCATAAAAAGACTTGGATGTTATGTTCTTAAAAATACTCCATTACTCGCTATTTGTTGGTTCATCATGACCTAACAAGGATACCATGTAACAATATCATACTCATACCATATTTACCCATCCCATGAAAACATAATTATGACTAGACATTAACTAATGACTCAGGGTAGTTTGTCGTCAAAACATTAAACAGTTTTCCAATATAACTAGTTTTGTTTTTACATACAAATATTAAACCAATACCATATCTTTGAATGTATCATTCATTGGTATCCTCTCACATTGTATACTGACGAATCCCCCACATGATTTGTCTTCAAACCAATCGATCTATGGTAATGTATACTTTTCATATAAGGATGTCAATAGAGAGGTCGTTATCTCAATCCTATCATGTAATTTTCCAACACATGCACATTAGTTATTCCCTAGGGTTATCCATGATACATTACCCATATTGACATGTTTCGTACATTAAAACCAAAACCTCAACCCATAACCCAAGACCCATGTCAACCAGTCATGATCATACATTCACCATCCTCGAATCACTATCCATGGAAATAAGGATGGATTATATGTCCATTAATCCCAAACCACTATTAGAGTAATCATAGTATACATATATGTCATTAAATATATAACCATTATTTATTACTAATTTATGTTTGCATTAATCACGAGAACCCATTATCGCACACTCTAGGGATACCACATAATGCATATATTAGAATTCACATGCATCAATATAATGGTAAAATACACCACCACTCAACACACCTACTGGTCATAGGGAACTTATAAATTGAGTCTTATACCCTCTTCAAACACATCTATCCTCTCTCATTTGTGATTCCACTAAGTCTTCTAGACCTTAAAAAGTTGATAATTAAGTACAATAACTATCATTTGAATTTCACCAGTGACAATACAACCTATAGGTTCCCACATCCTAAATCTCAATATCTTATTCAATCTCACCAAAACACCATGGAACTCTTACTCCCATAACATTAGTATATTACATATCCAAACAACTCTAATATGAATGTAAAACTAAAGAAAATTAAAACCCTTATTTATCTATCACTCTCCAGGGTCCCATCTCAAATATCATATGGGAGATCTCTTAGCCAACCACATAGAGATAAATCCTCTCCATTACACCTGGTTGAGTTCAGAAAGACTCATCATGTTAAAAATGATCATGAATACCAAAACCACAACATGTAGTGTGTCACTCCATTGGCGTGAGGCATATTTCAATCGAACTAATTGTCACTAGCCCAAATCCTCTCACAGTATCCTAAAAATACCTTGGGAAACCATCCTCTGACACAAATGAAATGTCTTTAACATTGGGGCCACCCAATGGTCTCTCTTTAACTCAGCTTGTTCCCTCCCCCTTTTAGATATTGTCATATGGTTACCTATAACACTTTCCGTGTGAATGGAAATTATCCCAATAATAGGTTTCCAAACCCCATCATCTCTCTGCATGTCTATGCCTTCTCAATGCTCATCCTAATACATGGTCCCACAAAATCCATGTAGGAATGAACACTCGAACAAAAAGGTGTATATGTCTTTACATTAATGAGATTACCTAACTCCATCCATGATTTACCATTACTTCAATAAACTATGACTCCTTTTACAAGTTTTTCCATTATTTGACTCTTTTTGTACAGCCACACAAACTACTTTATCACATTATGTGTCAAATATAAATAAATATAAGGATTTATAATTTATTAGATAATATAATCAAATGAGTCATAATCAAATTAAAACTCGCCAAGAAAATTCATCACACCAGATACATTTCCACCAACTAGTTGATGGTATATGACCCAACCCTAAAACAATTATATCAAGAAGCAGTAACATGAAATGAATAGTTCACAATCAGTTTTTTCTGATTTCAATAAACATAATAAATAAAATTTATCATCATATTACATCAATAGAAACCACATTCAATTGTATGTGATCAACTATAAGGGAATTATTCAATCCATCTATCATTAATATCCCACATATTAATGATTATTTCAGGAAGATCCAATAAATCAAAAAAAATGCTTTTTGAAATTTTCTAAACCATCATGCCTTTTGGGAAATATATCTGATATGTGAATTCTAAATAATATTTTAAACATCCACTTGAGATATACATGGAATATCAATTTAGTTTCTTTATCTTGAATGAGCTTTATATAATTTTCCTATATTATTTGTGCCCTCTAGAGCTATAATAAAAGAATAATTAATAGGATTATTTCATACGGATTTTTTATTATTTATACTTGTATTTTACATTTGTATATATCCTATTAATTAAGAAAGAATAATGTAGTACTTATTGGTTATATAGGAAATAATAAAAATATAAGCAATCCATAATGAAAAATACGTGATATTTAATGGAAACCTATATATTTTATATGTTGATATCATATCTTATTATATAAACATTCAATACATTAAATTATTATCTATTCCAAAATATTAAAGGATTAGTGTCATTAAAATCATTGAAACTTTTCCAACTTGTTCATAAAATATATACATCATCTCTCACCTAGTTAGATATATATAACACCCATCTTAGAAAAATCATACTTAGTAAATCAAACTATTTCCTATAGAAAAGAAAACAAAACAAAGGGTGAGATCTGATCCATAGTAATTGTAATCATGGGATATTTGGAGGATCATTTTAAAAAAATATTATCATAATGTGTCTAATTAAATTATCGTAAACATTAAAAATTTAATCCAAAAAATATTATATCATTAATTGGATTCATAAAATAAATATTGGCATTTTAAAATACACCACTCATGAAGGGATTATAAAAAATAACCCATGTGAGAATAAAATTGGAAAAAGATCATATCATTAATTACTTGAACAATATGTCACATAATCATACTAAAAAAATAATATTAATATGATATCCACAAATACATTCAAATCATTTCAGAATCAAGATTACAGATTTTTCACCTTCTTTGAGCATAGGATAACCTCCAGTGTACCATCTTTTTCAAGCTTGGGTTGACCTCCCATGTAATGTTTTAATTTATATAACAATATTATTTACCCAATTAAATTATGGGATATATAATTTTTAACCCACCCCTCATAAAATAATAAAACTGTTAATATGTCTCCCACATGATCATAAAAGAATTTATTATAACATAAACTGTGGAAAAGAAAGTTTTTCCCATATATAATTCACAATTATAACCACAAAACATATATATAAAAAATAACGATGGTATAATTGGCCCATATCCCCTGTAAATCCTATGTGATATCATGTAATTTCATTATATATGAAATATTACTCTAAAACATCATTGAAATAATTCTTTAGGAACATTTCATTTTCATTTTTAAAAAAAATTATAAAATCCAAAAATTTCAAAAATGTGAAGGAAAACATTTTCATTGAAAGGTTACATGGAATCATTTTAAGGTTAATTCAAATCATTTTTCAACCTTGATTGTTGGAAATTTGGTTCATTTCATATATGTTAATATAATGTATCCATTTATATTTTTATTAACAACCCAATGTTCCCTCATTTTTTTGAAAACAAGAATATTAAATTTAAATAATTTTATAAAAATTCAAGAATGGTTAAAAATGAATTAGAAAATAATATTTTATTACTAAAAATATTTATTAAAATACTATTATAATATAATAATATAGATAAACAATATTTCTGACAAAAGAGAGAAAGAATGTTGTTTTCCTGTAAGAATATTACTTCAATGTCTTGAGTTTCTAAATTTTGTAAAATGAATAAAAAATATATATTATTTCAAATAATTATATAATAATATATTTTTTGAAATTATTAAGAGATAAATCATGAAATTTCATAATCATAATTTTAATCATAAACTATATCGATAAATAAGGAGACTGTAAAAAAATTACCAACATCTAATTTTACATTCATCAGAAGCACTTTATCCTTATGTACAATAAATTTAAATTTTTTATACATATATAACATGATAATTTATATAAATATAAGATAATTTATGATCCCATTATAACAATTTAAATACAATTTATTAATAAATCCTTATTAAAATCATCATTTCTTTCGAGTTAGAAAATAAGTTTTAAAATGAGAAATTCGGTTCAATACTTCTTATCCTTGAACATTTATCATGGTTACATCATATATATAATTCTAATAATTATATAAAAATAATATATATTTATCACACACACATACATATATATAAATTTATTTTTTAATCTAAAAATGGTTGAGTGAGAGAATTTAATTATACCATTCATGGAGATGGTAGGTTGCACGTACCAATGATTGATGTTATGAATTTGCAATAGATGAAACGAATGAATGTAAAATAATAAATCACCATAATATAATCACTATTATATCCTATATATCATATATATTCAATAAATATGTCATTATTATCATACATGTAATGTGTAATTGATAAAATAATCACATCTCATCATGGATATGGTAGTCCACATGTATACATGTGAAACATTATAATTTTCTAATAGATGGGAGGATACGAATAAAAAAATCATATTGTAATTGTAAAATAGTAATTACCTATAATATATATATTCATATATATTAATTTGTTAATCATATTCATCCATGAAAAATGTTGATAAAAATGAATTTTATCACTATATGTAAGAAGTAGTCTGCACGTAGGTTCAAGCGAAACTCACACATCCCATTTGATTGAAATAAGGGATAATAATTATATTTCATGATTAGAAAAAAATTATTCATACTAGATATGTAATTATTTATTTTGTCGTGAATAACACATATATAGAGAATGTTGAAGATGAATATTATTGAAATAAGCTAGGTGTGATGATCAAATCTCCTTTGGTTGGCCTCCATTAGAGCCTTTCCTAAATACTATTCGAATGGTATTTTAAAAAATCACAACCTCAGTTTCATGGATAGGGGATTTGAGAATATAATATTATGTGTTTTTTATATCTATGTGGCTCAATTAGGGGTAATGAAAAATAAAATTGGTGTCCTTTTAAAGGTCTGTGAAATGACATAGTAGGAATTACAAAAAAATCAGAATATAAATAACTAATCTGATAGAAAAGTCATCTTAATTTAAATAGATTTGATAAAAAAGTGTCTCAGTATAAATATAATCAATTGAATTAATTTATTATGGGTTTTCATCCATTTTAAATCTTATAATTTATTTTAACCCTGGTAATGCATTTTTTAATATCAAATGTTTATAATATGAATTATTAGGTATAAAATGGATCATAAACATTAATGGAATAATATTTTATACCATTGGCCAATTTAATTTTCATATTTCATGTTTTTAAAAATTTTAAATAATTTATTTTTTTATTCCTCTCAAGAAATATTATTAATTTCATTTTATGAACTAGCAAACAATTGTAATTTTATATCTACATGATCATCAATGAATTCAAATATAAACCATTATAATATGTCTAATATGTTACTTAAATATATAAAATTCTTGTAACACTATAACAAATCAATATAATATTTCTTTTAGAATATATAAAAACATTTAAATGATTAGTATATTTCACGGACAAGCAATATTTTGGTGTTGTGTATGAATTTAATGCAATAATTTTATCACTAAAGATTTGAAATAAATGTAAAAGATAAAATAAATATATTTATCATTCATGAAAAAATTTATAAAATAAAATATTCCTTATTTATCCATATGTAATTTTTTGGCATATTAAATTCAAGAGACTAACAT
The DNA here is from genome assembly GCA_963277665.1 of Viscum album. Classification (NCBI taxonomy): domain Eukaryota; kingdom Viridiplantae; phylum Streptophyta; class Magnoliopsida; order Santalales; family Viscaceae; genus Viscum; species Viscum album. Next base: position 1,884,303,771 of record OY728161.1, read on the forward strand.
TTGGGAGTTTTATTTTCCTAAAATAATATAAATTTCATTATCTGAGGAAAATAGAACAAAATTGAAATATATTTGATATTTGGGTGTATAAGATCTAATAGATTCCTTAAATTGATATAATTTATGTTCTAGGATTATGATGAGAAATTATCTCATGGTTTTATCTATATTTCACCCATTCTACCCTTACCAATGTGAAAAATAATGACAACATTTAAATTATAATGACATAAAATAAAAGTGACCTTTTTACTAAATATTAAACTCATATTTATAAAAATGTTACCAATTTTTCATTTTATAATCTTTATATTTTTCGGTAATTAAATTTAACATAAAATTGAAATATGAAATGATAAACTATTTCTAGATTAATTCAGTTTAATGAATATAAATTATCTTTTATCTGTGTAATAAATATATAAATTAAATATATAAAAGAATAAATTTTTATAAATCATTTGTATATTATTAAAAATTTGTAAAAATTAGAAATAAAATGCTTCTAGTACGTTACATTATAGAATTTATAGAATTTTCAACATTTAAAAATGTTGTATTTTTCACTATTCTCTAGAAAAACAAAAAATTCTGAAATAATCCCAAATAGAACCATAAATTAATATGTTTATCTTGATTTATAAAAATATGTTCATTTTTTGAACAGATTTTCAAATGTTGGAAAAAAAATTATTAAATCATTTTGTCACTAAAAGTAATAAAACCTTTTTATGTGGGAAGAAATTCATTTTCAATGCATATAAAGACATTTGTAAAATTATTTTTCTTATTTTTCAATATATTTTCTTTATTCAGAACCTTTATATATGTAAGTATTAAAAATTTGTTAATTTCTATTTAGACATCCAAGTTATTGTATATGTTATAATGTTATATTATATTCCTTATAATTTACAGTGTAGTTTTTTATAGAAATCAACAAAAGAAATTTAACTAATTAAAGAAATGCATTTTTTATGGATGAAATAATTTGGAATTGATACATTATACACCTCTTAAAATTTATTCTTGCCTTTTTAATTCATCACTAAAATATAATAATATTGGGTTATATATACTTCACCACATCCTTGGATTCCCACTAATCTTCTTTGAAATTCTAATTCCAGTAGAAAAATATTATGAGGTGAGTTGTCTTGTTCCATAGAATTTTATTTCATTATCCGTATTTCTACTTTATTTTTTCATTAGAAAGAACAATCTGAATTTGTACAAAATCTGATTTCATATCATTATATGGATAATGTACCTATTTCCTTAGGATATGTACATATAAGGGATCATGAACTTGAGAGACGTTTAGTGTAAGTGGAAATAGATAATTTAAATTTCATACTCGATATATAATCTCAAAGGGGCCAAAATATATTTTTCATAACATTGCATTCATTATGAATCTTGTATCCTTTTTCTAAGAAAACATTTATTGAATATCTTCTCACCAATATCAAATATAAAATATCCATAATGATTTCAAAAAATACTTTTCTATAGACTCTGAGATTCCTTGATATACTGCTTAATAGTTAAGCGTTACTCTATCATCTCATTAGCTGGATCATGTCTCAATATGTTTTTTCAATATATTTATTCTAAAAAGTAAGATTTCAAGACTTATTTTCAAATTGGGATTCATAAATATCATATATAATGTGTGATTGAAATATATTGTTGTACAAAAACATGACAAGAGTATTGTTTTTATTCAAACAATTTTTAAAATCTACAAAACAAGAGAAACATTTTAATGGATAAAAATTAACTTTGATAACTTATGGACATCAGTCATGGTGCATATAAAACAATATTTTATTTTCATATGTATATTATAGTAGTTGGTCAATTATTTTCACCGGAAGAGGAGTGCACACAAAACAAGACTGTCATTTTTTACATATTTTTTAAAACAATTATGCTTAACAAACATTGAACAATTTGAGAAAGAGAAGCATATTTAATTGATTCGTTTTAAATAAAATGTGAAAGATAGTGATTGGGATGGGTTTTCCTTAACATTATGATGTTTTATCATGGTTTTAAACACTTACCCCTTTTTCCTCTACTAAATGGTAAGAGAGATTTTATCTTTCAGAGTCCAATATCCCCCTTGGCCGAATGGATATGTAGATAATATTCATATCTAAAACGTTAAAGTTTTCAATCCTCCTTCAATTGTGTGTAGTGTTTCATAAGTTTTTCATTCTTAATTAGAGAAATCCAAAACAAGAAATTGTTTTTCCCCAATAAACAAATATTCCATCAAAAAATTATATGTACATTCTGACTACTATTGATCAATCACCACCCAACCCTAATCTATTACACCGTGTACAGAAAAGAAAGTGTTTGAGGGATATATGATCATTGATCAAATCAATTAAAATTAACGTAATCAAAACCTCACACAACCACATTAATATTTAAAAAATAATTTAAAAATTGAATCCAGATAAAGAAATAATGGAATATTTTATTTTATGAATTATAGAGACCTGAGAAAATCATATTGGTCATGCCTACCCCTTTCCCAATCACTCATTTAAAATACCCCTCCAAGGTTGGGGATGTTGAGAATATTTAGGAGAGGAGATTTATTTCAGATAAGTGAAAATAAGAGAAGAAAAAAAATCTTAGGAGTTCATCAATTGGTGTTCATTTGCTTGATCCTGATACTATGTGTCTTGGAAGGGCAGTTGGATGTATCAATTTATTGGAAAAACCATCCAAGAACATGCAGTGTTGACATTTATTTTTTGTCTAATTGTTGGCCATTATAGGCTGTCAAACTGAGTTACATATCATGAAATCCATCTCCATATACTCCTCCATGTGCATGAATCTTGGATGAATATCATATGTGGATTTGAATATTTGACTCAAATCATGACATGATTTCCTAACTCACGACATGTACCCATTCTTCATGGCTTATACCATCGTGAGGACATGTCCAACCCGAAAATATCGTTTTGAACAAGCCACGAAATCTAATGACATTATACCTATTAAAATACATTTTTTATTAGTTCACTATTCTTATTATCTCTCAAAACTCATGTGTTGTGTCGTGAGTGAATCTCGTGGAGGGATGTGTCCTTTGGCTCATAACTTCTCCCCTTTTTTCTTTTTTCTATGTTTCATCATTACCTATCATGAAACATAAAACAAGTAAAATAATTCTAAAATTGGAATGATTATTCATTTAAATACACAAATTAATATATAAAATTTATTCCTGAAATACACTTATCAAATACCCCCAATCATAACCCATGCTTCTACTTAATATTTAAATATCAACATGAAATTTAGAGGACACCAATGTTACAAATATTGAAATTCAAAACTAATAAAATCAAATAATAGTCAATGTCTAATAAAACATTCAAAAATTCCACAGGAAATATTAATTTAATTTCATAATTCTGAAAGAAACAATTAATTCATGTATTTTAAATTTCCACTTAAAAAATGATGGAAAATATCCTTTTATTAATTCATGCCCCTCAATTAATTTTTTCCAAACATTCCAAGTCATGGTTTAAATAAATATTGATTCATTAATCTCATCAATCATGATATGATTGAAATATATTTATTCTCATATCACGAGAACAGGATCCTTATTTATAGGCTTGTATATGAACAAGTTTCACCACCTTGTAAAAACAAAAGGCACATAAATTCATAGGTAATTTGTAATAATGAATCCAATGACTCTGAGTCTTAAGGGTGGTAGGAATTTATGCTTTAAAAATTTTGTCTCAAATAAAAGTTTTACTTCTTATGTACAATACAAGATATCAAAAATAGATGCGTAATAAAATAATCCCCTTCAAAGTAGAAACTCCCACATTCTAAAAAATCATTGTAAAATCAGGATGAAATTAATCAAAATGAATATTGTTTCCCCCTATTGATTTATATTGATTTATTTTTATTTATTTTTTCATTTTCTAATGTTATGCATGAAAGAGACCTCACATCCATCACCATACCATATATGATAAAATCAATGGTCTAGTAATGGGAATTTTTTGTTTTTTGAAATAATAACGCATTTTTTTAATTTTTTATTATTCATTTTTCATTTCAAGTTTTATTTATTTAAGAGGGGAATAGAAATAGAGAGTATAGTGATTGAATCAAATGGAATTTATCATTACCCAAAGTATCACCCCCAAACAGCTTTTTTACAGTGTATATCATCCCTTCAACTGTGATTCTCTTCAACCCCACACTGAGTAAGGTAATAATGGAAAAAAAATGGTAGGAAACATGGCTCATTACTATAAAAGTCATTCATGGCATCTGCAGGATAAAAAGGAATAATGTAAAGTTTGTATTTAAGAATAGAATATTTTAAAAATATTCCTAAATCATTTTAATTATGTTCTTGCATAATCATATCCTTAAAAATCGAATGAATGTTATGGTAACTGACATGTCCCTAGGTCACTAAAAAAATATGATAAAGATAAAATATAATGTACATGGCTAATAAATACTCTCGTTAATGAGCCATATGATATTATAAAATCACTTCTGGCATGATTAATAATAAAAAATCAGTTCACATGTATTCCAAAAATTCAATGAATGATAAATGGTAGAGAAGTTTTATTTTCATGAATAAATTAATTACTTTTAGATATGAGCCCCATTTCAATATCCATGTTTCACTTTAAAATTTTAATTTTCCATTTTACACATTCAATTTTGATCACAATAAATTAAAAAAATGGAATCACTGGATTCCTAAGAAACTCAGGTCTCCTAAAGAAGTCAAGTAATGAAATAATTCAAATGTGGGAATGTAATTACATTTTAGAACTAAAATCATAATAGGTATTTAAAATTTTATTGAATCTAAAAGAAAAATTCCTTTAGAGATGATGCTTCAGTTAGGTGGTGCATGTCTTGTTACTTCATTTCTGTTTTCAAGTACATTAAACACATGTGTTTTGTTACGTATCTCTATTTTTCATCTTTGCATCATCTTCATTAATGTACCAGAAATATAAGAATAAAAAAATGATAGTCCATTCTAGTTCAATTAGTTCAGGAATATGATCGAGGGGAAGAGTGGACTGAGGGGAAAATGAGAGTTTCCTCCCAAATGAAATTTTGTTTAATGGCATTTTCATGACTCAAAAATTTATTTTTTTAATTGAAAAATATAAGACCACATGTTTATTTATCTTATAAATAATTTATGTAGTTTCTTGAATGAATTGATATTGATATTTTATAAATTTATTTCTTTTAATCAAGTGTAATGTAATGAAGAATCATGGTAAATCTTCATTGGTAATCATGGTGATGGAGTGTGATCTCATCCACCGGTTCCTGAGTAATGGTCCCATGGAACTTCTTCAGCCTCTACCGGTTTAGAGTGAATGAGTTTTATCCTATTTCATTTTGGTTCTGCACAACACCAAAAGGGTATACGTGAGTAATAATAATGAGACCTTACCATATGGAATGATGTTTATGTGGAATTATCTTATGTCACTCGTTTGTGTAATATTGCTTAATATCTAGGGTTTATGGTTCATGGTTGAATTTATTTTTCATGGTCCATTCTTCTTCTCTCTTTATAGATCAGTGAATTTTTGAAATATTCTCTCCTATTTTCTCTAGATCTTCCAACATAAATATTATATATTTCCCCACTATCATAAAAACTAGACTTATCTATCTTACTTCCCAGTACACCTTGTTCCCCAATTTTATAGGAAAGAGGAAACTCATCCCACAAATAAATCTATAGGGTCTCATCCTTATGGGTGTCTTATAAGCTATTTTGTATTCCCATAAGGTATCATCTAACCTCTGAAAATTGTAACATCCCAGTAAAATAAAGAATAAGACATTTTCATATTTATTAATACTTCTGAATTAAATATTAATCTTACTTTAATGGGGATTCAATATTCTATGGCGTACTCGATATACAACAACATCTTGCTTTGAAGTCTAATGTTACACACAATGCTGAGTTATAATGAAAAATAATAATATAATATTATTTTAAATGGTAGTTAACACCTAGTTGTTGTATTGGAAGGAATAAATAGAACTACCTACAATATAATTATACATGTTTGTTAATTTTTTTTCATTTATCCCAAAAAATTTATAGGCTTAAAATGTGAATGAATCTAATTTTAAACATAAATACTCTAATATTTTTCAAAAGGTCAATTTACCACCTTTTAATGGAGAACCCTTTTAAAATCTAGTTTTGTTCAGTTTTATATTTTATATATGAAAATAATAAAATTATTCTTTAGATTCATGACATCAAAATTTACTTTTGGAAAATTTTTGGTATTTTTCTAATAAAATTCATTTTTTAATGAATCGTAAAAAATACTGTATTTTCATTCAAAACATCCTTCTTTTATAATTTATTAATATGGTAAGATTATTATTTTAATTGGTTTTAAATTCTAATTAGATTATATTTTTACCATTTAATCCAATGATGGTCATTATATGTAATTTTACTTTGAAATTGGACAAAAACAAGTGTCAATCTTTTGATAGTTATTATTTATTAAAAAACATGATTTTTGTTTTGGAAATTGGAATTAATTTTAAATTAATTAATAAAAATTCAATGATTTTAATTTTGTAAAATAGATACCATTTTTTAATTTGGATTATCAAATATATCTCAGGCTAAATTTTTGGTATTTTTCTGAAAAAAACATGAAATTTTGATGAATAATTAAAACACAGAGTAGTAGTTAAAATACTAAATTTTTCATTTAAAGAAAATTTTACAGCTTCTATGAATTGAATTTTAAAAATTCAATAGAAAATGGTTTTCATTTGTACGAAAAATTTCATTCAATAAGATAAAATAATTATTGGTTAATAGTTACTTTTGGATTTTATTTAACGCGATTAAAGTTAAATAGATTAATTAAATGTAAAAACAATAATATAATACTATAAACTTAAATTAACACTTATAATAACCTTATTTGATGAGTAATGGCCCACCATAAAAATCCTTGGGTGAGACTTTTGGCCTTTAAAAACCATTTGGGTAAGATAATGACCTTAATAACTTATTATTTAAAGTAAAAATAAAAATATCATAATCATGTATTGTTTTGAAATAGAAATTTTCATGTGGGGTTATGTAATTGATATTTTTTACTATTAATATTAATTAGAAATCTAAAATGATTTCCTAAATCATAGTATTTTATTTATAATTTTTAGACATCAAATAAATAATATTATTTATGACACAATAAGGATGCACTGTTTACCTCACTAATGAATGATTTAAATAAATAATATTATAAATTTGTAAAAAATATCCAAAACCTATTCAATTCTTATTTGATGATTTTATTTAGAACATAAGTCATCTTATGTTAGACATTAGCGATTTTTGGACCTTTTGAAACCAAAAATAATTGTATAATAAAATAATATTTTCAAACCTTCCTAAATAGCCCCTCCTCCCCCTTATAAAAAATAATCACCTCTAACACATTACTCACAGCTCTCAAGACAATTGTATCATCCAATATATGCCCAAATAATCTCTCAAGATCACTCTCTTCCACCTAGAAGCCTTACCTTAGGCAGATAGCACATCAAGAAATCTTTTTGGTTCAAATCAATGTGAGTTACCCAATTTATAGGTAACGTCATCTCTTGAGTTATTACAACACTGGTATACTATATATACTCGATTTTTGTTTGAGATGTATTCGAGATACACTTACACACACCTCTGTCTAATGGGTAAATAACATACACTTTCTATGGACAGCGAACTACTGCCTCATAAAATGATGAGTATTCAATCTTCTCCTACCACCTCTTATAGTGTATATTATGATGGAACTAAATTTATATGTGATATATATTATATTTATATTTTCTATATACTTATATATTTTTTATTTATATCATACCATTATGGTTTTCATAAGGGGTAATGGCGATAATTTCATTTGAGAAAGTGAGGACTACCGTCCCCTCAATATGATATGACTAGTTCATGAAATACGTGGAACATATAAATGATGGAGTTAATGAACTTATATATGATACTATACTGGATTTATAATATACCTATTTATCATTATGTTTTCATACAAATAAAATACGAAATATAAATGAAAGTAGTGTTCACGTGTACTTACAACTTACCATCTCCATGAACAGTGTATTTCTTTTCATATCTCCAAATGTTATGTACTGCTATAAATACATATATATATAATTTATATATATGATATATATGATATCTAAAACATGAATACTATTCTTTAGATAACAGACTTTTAACCACTTGAATAACTTGTAATTATAAGAATTTCATTTTTGGCTCACGTATCAAATATTGAAAAAATGGCCATTATTAACATAAATGATTGCATAATGTTTATAACATTTTAATAAGTGATATTAAAGGAATAATAAAATTGAAAAAATATATTAAGAATGTATAAATAAACATTAGTTTATTATTCATGATATTAAATAATGAACGGGTCATGTTGGACACGTGGTAAGGGGTTTCTTATCTCATTTTTAATTCCATGATATATCCAGTGTTTTCCACTTATTTATTTCATCTGGTGTATTGTGTATTACCATTTGATATATATTATCATTATTTTATTTATATTCATGGTATTATGTGATTCACTTGGTAGTTATAAACATTTGGTCATATTAATCGATTGATTACATTGTAGTAAGGGGTTTATTATCTGACTTTTAATTCCATGATATTTTCATTGTTTGCCACTTATTTATTGAATGTGGTGTATTTTGTACTACCATTTGATATATATTATAATTATTCTCTTTATATTAATGGAATTATGATATTAATTTTTTTTTTATTAACTTCTTGTCATATGAGTCTATTGATTACAACGTGGTAAGGGGTTTTCATCTTACTTTTTATTCTCGTGAGATTCTTGATATATTTTCAACTATCTCATTTTTTGTGGTGTATGTACTACCCATTGTTGTATTCTGTTTATAATATAATTAAATCTACGTTTAATTACATATTCATTTTATGATCCTTTTTTCATGTGGTGTATGTTTCGTTAGTTACCAAATCGATAAGGGAACCTTTCACCCTCCGCTTTTTAAATGACTTCTTTTTGTTATGTCTTTTAATTTAAATATTATTATGTTGGGATATTTTATACAATATCCTTATTGCTATAAATTTTATGTACAAGTGACGAGATACCTATTAGTGCCGAAATATTTTAAGAAAAGAGACAAGAAAAAGAGGCCCCGCGCCCTACCCTGCGAAGCCACGATGTGGAGCCCCCCCATGCAATGCGGCCACCGCGAAGCACCAGAGGCGTTACATGTCTAAAAAACACCCCGGACATTCGCGAAACCACCATGAATCAAAGGAGGCGGTATCTCTCCGTGAAACCAGTTGACGTTCGCGACCCTCTGTGAAGCAACTGAATCCCCCTTCACGTCGCGTGAGCTCTGATTCGCGACGCCTCTCGCCTATAAATACCTAGCTCCCCCTGAACTCCACAGACAGACAATCCGTCCTTTTGGATTCTCAGTTCTCGAATTGTGAATCAACCTTTTCTATGTGAATAATGAGCTCCGCGATGTATTTTGTCTTTGCGAGGAGCCTTCTCATTGTCTCGTTTTGAGACCGTCTTCTGAGAGGGATGCCCTTCATGAAGCCTATGGGAATTCGTGAAGGAAGGGGATCCCCATGGGGACCCGGGAAGTCCTGAAATGTTTATGCTTCGCGAAACACCCAACATGTACACGTAATCCACATGCCAAGGCGGGGTCACTTTACTTCATGAAGCACACTGATTCACGACACTTTTCTTCTCGAGGAACCAATGCTCTGTGATGCAGTGCTCCGCGAACACCCTTCCACTTCGCGAAGCATCTCCCATTCGTACCTCAGCCCCATGATAAGGCTAAGGCACCTCACTTCTTGAAGAACCCCCCTTCGCAAATGCCCTCCACTACTTAGAGAAACCGAGCTCCATAAGGCCCTTTCCTATGGACCCTTCTGCTTGGCAATTCATTCTCTCGTGCGACCCTCTAGGTATGCACGATGTGATTTCAATTTCCCCTGGATGATACCTCCCATGGCGTTGCTTCTCCTAACGGTTCTTTGCATAGGTACTCTAATAGCTATTGCTTCATCGCATAGCTATGCTAATGTGGAACCATCGATGGTTTTCTCTGCGACCCCCCTTCTGCATGGTATTGTCGGTACCTTCCCTCCCACATAGAGCAGAGGGTACCGGTTATGTAAGTCCATGTGGTGCGGAGTAAACACACCTCGTTCGAGATGTAGGACGTTAAATTTCCATGCACCCTTGTCCTCAACACACGACGTTAAACTGTGACATCGCCCCGTACCTCTCACATACCCCCCCCCCACCTTGGACATTCTCCACACCCCCTGGACTCCACAGGGAATGATAACCTCCTTCTGGACCATAGGATATGATATCCACTTTCTGGGAGTGTCGTTTGTCCGTGGGGAAGGGCAGTCACCTTAGTGTAAGCCCCTATCCTTCCTTTCAGGAGGTAGCACCCATGCACCTCCATACTTCCCCTCTCCCTTTGCACTTTGTCATCCTTGGCCCTCCATCCTGGAGTAAGACCCAGCACCCGGGCATCTTCCTCGCGTAAGCCCCATTCACTAGTGCCGCTCCATATAGGCACCCGAGCAGCTTCCTCATGTAAGATCCATTCACCAGTACCACTCCATAGCGGAACCCAAGCATCTTTCTCGCGTAAGCCCCGTTCACCATTGCCGCTCCATAGAGGCACCGAGGAAGCTCCCTCGCATAAGCCCCATTCACCAGTGCCGCTTCATAGCGGCATCCGGGTATCTTCCTCGCATAAGCCCCATTCACCAATGTTTCTCCATAGAGGCACCTCGGCAGCTTCCTCACGTAAGCCACATTCAGTAGTGCTGCTCCATAGGGGCACCCATGCAGCTATCTTTCATAATCCCCTTTTACCATTGCCGCTCTATGTCGGCACCCAGGCAGCTTCCTTGCATAATCCCCACCCACTATTGTCACTCCATTCATTGGTAGGCCATTGTCATCCTATTCAGCGGTAAGTCGTTGACATCCTTATCTAGTGGTAAGCCGTTGTGATCCGATTCAGCGGTAAGCCGTTGACATCCTTATCTAGTGGTAATCCATTGTGACCCCATTCAGCAGTAAGCCGTTGAAATCCTTATTTAGAGGTAAACCGTTGTGATCCCATCCAGTGTTCATCCGTTGGGACCTAATCTAGTGGTAAGCCGTTGTGACCAAATCCAGCAGTAAGACATTGTGACCCAATCCACCGGTAAGCCGTCGAAACCCCCAATCGGAAATAAGCCATCATCAGGAGAACTACGTGGACTTTTATTCCCAGCCACGGGGATATATAGGAAGCCTCTTCAAGGCTCAATCCTGAATCCATCGTCATCCTCATGACGGTTCCATCCCAATCCCCACTCTTCACGGATACACCCTTCATGAAGTGATCGGCAGGTCCCTGCAACCTCTTGTTTGTCACACTAAGCATGACTCTCGTGGGCTTAGAGTGAACATCGACCATGACACACCCTGCACGGCCTAGAGTGTAATCCTCACACAATTAAGAACTACGTGTACATTGATCCATGTCAAGACATGGTACGTAGGAAGCCTCCCTAAGGTTCAAGACCACCATCCACCTAGACCAAGGTCCTCATTCATGTCGGTTCTCTGACTCACCCTTGTCCCGCATGATGTTAAACTACATCCCAATCCAGCAGTAAGACGATGTGACTCTGTCACCCAGTTGTTCTGACACCCCTTCATGTCAGTTCAATAGCCCTCTTTCAACCCGAACTACGTGGACTTTGATCCATGTCAAGGCATGGTACGTAGGAAACCTCACGAGGTTCAAGCCCAACACCCATTGGACCAAGGTCCTTCTTCACGTCGGCTCACCAGCGCCCATTCTGAACTATGTGTTCTTTGATCCATGTCCTGGCATGGTACGTAGGAAGCCTCATGAGGTTCAAGCCCACCACCCGATCATTCGGACCTCATTCACGTTGGTTCACCCACCACCTTAGAAGCCTAGAGTGTAAGACCCACACACACCATTATGAACTACATGGACATTGATCCATGACAACACATGGTATGTAGGAAGCCTCCCTAAGGTTCAATCCCACCATCCACCTAGACCAAGGTCCTCATTCACGTCGGTTCTCCGACATGCCATTTTCTGAACTACGTGGTCTTTGATCCATGTCAAGGAATGGTACGTAGGAAGCCTCATGAGGTTCAAGCCCACCACACGGTTGTTTCGACCTCTTTCACATCGGTTCACCCTCGTCTCGCATGACATAAAACTGTACACCATCTCGAACTATGAGGACTTTTATTCATGTCAAGGCATGGTACGTAGGAAACCTCACGAGGTTCAAGCCCAACACCCATTGGACCAATGTCCTTCTTCATGTTTGTTCACATGCATCCATTTTTAACTTCATGGTCTTTGATCCATGTCAAGGCATGGTACATAGGAAGCCTCATGAGGTTCATGGCCACCACCCATTGGTTTCTCTGACCCCCTTCATGCCGGTTCTCATCATCCAAACTACGTAGACTTTGATTCCCTATCGTGGGGATATGTAGGTTGTCTCTTTGAGGCTCAAGCCCATAACTACCGTCACCTTCATGATGGTCCCATTTCATTCCCTATCCACTCCATAAAATTATCCATCATCCAACCTGATTCATACTCCGGATGCCACATCCTGGTGGGATCATTCCATCCAACGTCCTTGTTGCTCCAAGCATTACTTGGGCTGTTATCCAAGCATAATCCCCAACATGTCTTCGGGTCGTTGTCCTATGTGTACACAATGATTCATCACCCATTCGAACTACGTGGGTTTTTATCCCTGTCGTCTATCTAGGGTACATAGGACACCCCACTGAGGTTCAATCCCAGCCAATGGCAAACCTTGGTGTCCCCCATTCTGGGGTGCACTCTCCTTGATCCGCCCTTAGGGGTGTTCAGATCAGCCATTACGGTGTGACATCTCCCCTCCTTGGGGCATGCCACCTCGGATCCTCCTCGGTCGGCGTTCTAATCCATCCATAATATAGGTATTCCCTCCATGGGATATACCAATCTGATCTGTCTCTATGGGATGTTCTGATCACTCTAATTTCATCTTCGCAAGATGTTAAACTTGCGGCCTACCTCGTGATAAACATGAGATTCCTGAGGAAAACCTCTGATGACACGTCTTTGGTGTAACCATCTTTGTAAGATGTTAAACATGTGTCATGCCCTATGTTAAACATGGGAAGCTGAGGAAAACCTCAGATACATGCCTATGGCTTGTGATTCCCCACATTCGGCGTGGGATGCCTCAGGTTCTACACCCTTGAGTTTCCCTCTTATGAGGAATAATACTGGTTCCCCATTGTCCATGCACCCAGAGATGCCCCGACATTCTTGATGTTGTCATCTACTCCGACCTAAGGTTGCTACCAAGTCAGGACCACATGGAATGTCTTGACAGAAGTAGTTTAATTATTCTGCGTCCATGAAGATATGGTAACAGGAACGAGATTCACAAACCAAATATTAAATTTATAAGGGATACCTGGACTAGGTGACGGGTTCTAAGGATGAATCCATAGAAGGAAAACGGACATCCCATCATCCCATTTCGATCAAGGAGTCAACGTCCCTGAATAAGGAGCATATTCCGCCCACCATTATACTGCGGGGCAACAGCCACGCCTACCCAACAGACGGATGCGCGCGCCCCAGCGAAAGCGTCAGAAATAGAAATGGTGAACCCAACATGAAGATCTTCTCCCTAATATGAAGATTAGTAGCGTTCATGACATTAGTAGATTGACGTGTCACCGGATCAAGATATCCAGTGCCGGGTCCGGCCATGCAAATAGCGGGCCTAGCGTGAAACTCACCAGGAGTTTCGGCTATAGAAAGTTGGGAATTCCGTTCTACAAAGTTGTCAGCGTGGATCCCTCTTACCGACCATGGAAGAAGGAATGGCACTGGGGCACTGGTTGTCGATTTCTTTTCCTCACAGTGCTAATGATTTAATCTCCCTGCTTCTCAGGAATCTGGTTACTGCTACAGGGACACGATCACCGCCCACCCGCCTACGTTGGGGTAGGGGTTACACCAGCGCAGCTACTTCGCATGGCTCCACTGCTGCCACAACAGAGTCTACATCCACGAACGTGGGGCACCCATGCCCCATCTCCCCATAAGATGTCATCCAACGAAGGGTGATTAATGACCTCAAATGCCATTATGAGGAGGAAGGAATAATCCCAACCCGGGATATGGCCCGCCTTGACCTGGAGGAGTTCAGGCCCCACCGTCAATGCCACCCTCGAAGGCCAAACAGAGATCCCCTACTCCCCACCCCAATGTTCAATTGTTTCGGGAGCCTGTCCCCAGAACGCCTTGATGACTCCCCTCTTTATGCAGATGAGGTGGGTGACATCCGCTCGACCCAGTCAGAGTCCCGATTCATGGGCTCCAAGCAAGGGCCCCCTCTTGGATACCTCAGCACCACCGCCCGACCTTGCAAGAGGAACAGGTAGGCTATGTGCCTGCACCACCCGCACCAGCTCGCCTGACCCGACGCCAACGTTGGGCCCGAGCTGAGGATGCCCGCCAAGGGGTGTTAACATCGATAGCTACTGTGGCCCAAGCCACCACCGACGCATATCATAAATTCCATGCCCACACTGAGCAAGGGCGCTCCTACACCCAACTTGGATTGAGGCCCCAACCGCCCCATGGGCAGGCTGGGTCGACTCCCCGGGTCGCAGGCATGAGTGGTGATCGCCGTGAACCATCCTACTGTGATGTCACCCCGTACGGAGGTCCACCTCATACCACTACTCCACAGAGCGTGTTCCTTCCCCGCTCTGAAGCTCATCATGGAGGTATGCCCCGTTATACCGCCAACCCGAATGAAGACCTGCCAAGTGGTAGTGACACTCTGTGCAGAAGCCTTTCCCGTGCCCACCACATAGGGTATGGAATTCCTCCTCCTGCCCCTGACCGTTGATGTGAAGACATTTCCCATCTGGTACCTATCCAATGTTGGGATCCTACCTATGTCCTCTCCATAGCTGGAGAAGGTCCTCTACGCCCTGGAAACCAGAGGGAGGATGGTCAGCCTTGCTCCACCCACACCATGCTGGGAGATCCTCCCCATGCTTCCTCCGGTTCCAACAGAGGTTTCTCTTGCTCAGGTTCTATTCATGGAGGTCCCCCCCATGTCCCGTTAAACATTTTTCCAAGTTCCCCTCGCACCCCAGATGTCTCAAGATGAAGTCTTCTCTGCCCTGGCACCAGTGCGGCCCCGAGACTACATGTCGAGAATAAGCCTTGTCCCGAGAAGCCACCTAGCGGCAAGAGGGCGGGTTGTTGCCGCCCCAAAAAGAATCCTGCGAAGGCCCAGACAGAGATCAAATTGGCCCGCTTCTTGGATTCTAATGCAGAATATGACTCTGTAGTGGAACCCTCCCCTCGGTCCTCCATGTCAAGGACCGGGGCAGGAATAAGGCGTGTTATCCTCATCCTTTCAGAATGTGATGTCCACCGGATTTCTGCCACTCTTCGAAGGTATATGCAGGAGGAGGAAATTTTGGGAGTCCCACAGGTTCCGACTATGCAGTCACCACCATCGTCACCAGAAGTGCCCTCGACCTCGACCAGAGATCACGTAAAGCTATTTTGGGGACTACTGGAGGTTGAACAACAGCGTGACCCATCATCGGTAACCATGATTCCTACATCAGATATTCTGGCTGTCATCCCGTCGTATTGTGACATTGTGGTCAGGTCACCGCACTCTTCGGAGGATGGCCCAGAATTCGGCGGCCAGTCAGCTCGTTCACAGTATTCTCCGTCGCCAAGTTTACTGTCCCAGCGGAACGCCTCATTACTGCTACCGGTTCCTCAAACACCTCTGGTTGATGAGTGGGTCAATATGGGGCCAGACCCAAAATCTGAGCCCAGGAGATTCTAGAACATTTTCGCGGGGGATCATTTCCTCGAGAAGTTCTGGCCGGAAGCAGCATCGAACATTCATGCACCGAAATCCCTCACCTCAGAGGAAGTCGAGTACTTCAATCAAACCTTATGGGTGATGCACTTATGTCTCCTTTATAATTGGGTGGTGTACCCCAAGATCCAAGTGCACTTTGAGGAAATCGGTGAGCAATGTCGTCTGGTCGATTTGGCCGCACACCCCGTGGCCCAGTGCCCTGAGTTACCAGGTTTCCAGAGCGCCTTCCAACAAAAATGCATTCAGAGATTCAAGGTACTCCTCAAAATCATCAGGGAAGCTACCCCCCACATGTAACGACCCAATGTTTTTCAATAGAAAATTCCCTTCTTTTATCTATGTCATAAAAACACAAAATAATGAACTACTAAGTAATAAGTGACCTTTAAACATAATTTTTTCAACCCTATGTTTGGAATTTTAAAAATCCGGCATACACGGTTGTTCTCAAGATAGTTTTTGGAGTCTAATGAAACAAAAATAATTTTTGGTGAATAGTAACCTACCCTTATGAATAGTAACCTACCCTTATGAATAGTAATATGAACCTTATGAATAGTAAATAAGAGTAACATTACCTATGAATAATAAAATAAAATTTAGACATCATAGAAGGTGATAATTTGACCTTAGTAAACGTTTTTTTGGTATTTTATAAGTCATAAATAATTAATTATAATTAATTAATTAATTTAAAAGAATATTTATTTTCCTGAAATATATTCATAAATTATTTAATCAATGTCTAGTAGTTTTTAGATAATTTTATAAGACCCTAAGTAATTTTTGAAAGAATTGTAAAATCAGTTTTAATTTTAAAAACTGTTTTTTTAAAGTAAATTATGATTTTAATTAAATATTAAATTAATAATATTTAGAAAAATATTTTTGAAAAATGGACTTCATTTTTGGATTCTACACGTCGAAAAATGGTTGGGGTAAAATTTTGGGATTTTTCTAAGATACTTGAATTTTTGATGAATAGTGGAATCCGATAATTCACAATAAAAGCTAAATAATGCATTAATTGAGTCATTGCTGATGTTCTGCTGATGTAAGCCCACTTGGTTCGGGATTACATTATAAAATTATTATTCTTGGTCATCCAAGACTCACTATTCCTTGTCCTTGGTGGAATTAATAAACTAATCAATTTAATATTAAGAAAACCCCTCTCCCCTCCACTATAAAAGCCACCCTTCACTCCCTCTTTTCCTCACACCTCTCAAGCTCCAAGCCTTCTCTAAATTCTGCCCAAACACCTTCCCTAGCTCATCCCCCACGTCCAAAATCTGCTGGTCTCATCAAAAGACCAAGCCTAGCTTCCTTAAAGAGGAACTCAAGAGGAGGATTCTAAAGGTAATTTCTCTCCCTCTTCTCCTTTAATTTCCTTTCAAGTCCAAGTTCCTTTCTTGATCTCCCTCTATCTATCTTCATCCAAATTGTTCTGTAAATCCAGTATTATATATATAATGATTCTAATGTTATATTATATCACCCCCTCACCCTTTCCCCCTTCCTTTTATTTTATTAAAGAGAACGTTGTTCATGTGGTGATAATTTATCACCTTCAAAAACAACATGCTCTCTTCTTCCATTTATACCTTCAATCTGGTCATGAAACCATTATTATGGTTGAACCAGAATGTTTTATATGTATGATGTTCTATTTTAAGTTCTGGAAATAATCTTTGGCCATACTACTAAGTGAAAAATTAAAATGAGTTGGTTGTGATCCAAAAACCTCTCAAATTAGCCCAAATAATCTTCATTTAATTCTTATCTAATAAATCGGCCACATGGATCTAATATAACTCATTATAAAATCATCCAAGCTTCTGTAATATCATTAATTACATGTAATAACAGTTCTGGATGTTTAACCATGATCTACCCAAACATAAAATTAAGAATACAAGTGGACCGCTCAAGAAAACCATGAAAAAGAACGTCCCCGATCAATGTTTTTAAACTCTATAAGTCATCCAAAGGAACATAATATGAAATAATAAAACCATAATGAACCCTATTAATGTATAAAAGGTTCTGGAATTTCTAATTAATGAATATAATGTCATTATACAGGACATTAAAGAGAAGGAGGCATTCGAGTACAAGGTAAGGGGAAATCTCGAACCCAATTTTCTTCCTTCGGGTTCTCCCTCTTTCACTCCATTTTTGATGTGGTTACTCCTCAAAGGTCTTTTGTTCATCATTTACTTTACTTTTCTGGGATATACATGTTTGTCACTGGTTTTTATGTCCATCAAAATGTTTTCCAAAAGAACTCTTCTTTCAAGATCTCACCCTTTACTTCTCATTCAAGGTTGATGATTCTTATATCAAGTATGTTGTTCCCTCTTTCTTTTGGGAACCCAAAGCTTATGAATATGTTATTATGAGATGAAACCCATTCCTTTCCATGGGTTATTTATGTACATGTTTCATATGTGTTCTCTGTGGAAAGCATGATAATGATAATGTTATGATGTGACGGGTGCGCCCGGAATTATATAGCGCAATATGAATGTTTAAATGTGACGGGTGCGCCCGGAATTATATAGCGCTCCAATGCATTGGGTAAAGTGATGAATCTCATGAGTAAATGTGGAATTATGCGTGAACATGATGCTAGCTTTGTTCACAATTATGTGTGGTAGTTAACCACTAAGACATGATGTTACATTTTTATGCTTTGCCACATTTCAAGTTTATTGTTTATGCTCCTCTCACGTTCAAGATCTTCTTCCTATGTCACGATTATGTTCACCCCATGCTATATTGTTCTTATCTATCCTCTTACTGGGCTTTTAGCTCACCCCTTTTGATGTATATCCTCAGGTGGCTACATGTACTAAGGAGAGGACAAGTGCTACTAAGAAGCTATACAAGAAGAAATTAAATGAATTTTTATGCTTGATGTTGTACTTGTTATGTGTAGTCCTAGTTTGCCCAAGACACTAAACCTATGTATCCTCCATGTGTAATACTATTATGTTGTTTATCTTTGAAATGATGTAATAGTAATGTAAGAAAAGGATGGGTCGCTATAGTTGGTATCAGAGGAAAGGTTTAGTTAATTTGGGAATTAGGATTAGTGAACCCTAAAGAAAACCTCTAGCATGAGACTAAGTACAAATATGCACACAAGTATATTTACCTAGGGATCCCATATGTTATGTTTTTGGTATAATTGTTTAAAAGGATAAGTTATTCATGACTTGTTTACTTATGTTTTGTTCTAACCTTTTCTATTTTAGAAAATGGTGGGAACCAGGAGAAATCAGGCCAACAACTCTTGTGAAGGCCAATGCAACGATTGCCCGAATGACATCCCCAATGATTTTGGAGGTGGAGTTCAAAACTTCATGACGA
Organism: Viscum album; assembly: GCA_963277665.1. Taxonomy (NCBI): domain Eukaryota; kingdom Viridiplantae; phylum Streptophyta; class Magnoliopsida; order Santalales; family Viscaceae; genus Viscum; species Viscum album. The sequence continues at coordinate 1,884,323,293 of OY728161.1, forward strand.
TGCTTACCCAATTATCCCGGGTTATGAATAATAACCATAATAATGGGGAGCGTCCTCCTTCACCAAAGAGGGAGCAGCTAGCTATCGAAAGTTTTATGCGGCAACGACCACCGACGTTTTGTGGATCTTCCGATCCACTAGTTGCGGAACAGTGGGTCAACTCCATGGAGAAGATATTTTCTGTTCTTCACTGTTCCGAGACAGAGAAGGTGACTCTAGCCGTTTATCGTCTAGATGGAGAAGCTGATCAATGGTGGGCTTTGATTAAGAACACCAAGCCAAGGGAAGAAATTGAAGAGATGGAATGGGAAGACTTTAAGATAATGTTTCTTAATAAGTACTTCCCACGAACTCTTCGCACAAAGATGGAGAGAGAATTCATAGAGCTCAAGCAAAAAGAAGGAGAATCTGTCACAACCTATGAAGCAAATTTCACAAGGCTCGCAAGGTATGCTTCGGGTTTTGTTATCAACAATGATAGCAAAATTGATAGATTCTTTAGTGGATTAAAACCACATCTTCGAAAAGCTCTTGAAATTCGAGACTTTGGGAGTTATGAAGAAGTTGTTCGGTGTGCTCTCAAAGTGGAGATGGAGTTTGGATAATGGTCCCATGGCTATGGTGATAGGAAAAGAAAGATGGAGTTTCAAGCTGGTGGATCTAGTGATAAAGATGGGAAGAAAACACAACGACCCACTTGCCAAAAATGTGGGAAGTTGCACAGTGGGAATTGCCTCAAAGGGACGGGGAAATGCTTCAAGTGTGGGAAAGAAGGACACCTAGCTCACGAGTGTCGAAGAGACATGAAAAGGAAGGATAATGTAGCCGATGAAAGGAGAGAACCACTCGTGGTTCAATGCTACAACTGTAAGGAGCTAGGGCACTATTCAAACCAGTGCACTAAACCTCGAGCTTTCGAGGGTAATCTGCGCCAACAACCACCAAAGCCAAAGGAACAAGGGAATACTTATGCCATCACTACTGCGGAGGTGGAACATGATAATGAAGTCGTACAAGGTACACTTACTATTCACTCAAGAATGGCAAAAGTCTTATTTGATTCTGGTTCTACGCATTCCTTTATATCTTGCAAGTTTGCTAGAACTATAGAATCGAAGCCCCGAAACCTTGAAGTAGAGATATCTGTAAAAACACCAAGTGGTGCAATCATTGCAACCCAAGTGTTTGATTCTTCTCCTATTGACGTATGTGGGAAGATTCTTCCGGCAAATCTCGTAATACTTCCCTTGGTGGAATTCGACGCTATAATGGGAATGGATTGGCTCTCGTTATATAGAGCACATATCAACTGTCGGGAAAAGGAAATACATTTTCATATTCCGAACCATCCCATGCTCCTCTACAAATGCAAGGAAGATCATGAATCTCCTTTGAGAGATCCTTCAATGGTGTGGGTGATGATTCCCTATGAAGAAGCATACCTCTCCCAAATGATTGAGTCAAAGGAAAGTTCCAACCTTGAGGAAATGCCCATCGTAAGGGAATACGACGATGTATTTCCAGAAGAGTTACCCGGAATTCCCCCGGATCGTGAGGTAGAGTTCTCAATTGAACTCATACCCGGAGCTACTCCTATCTCGAAGTGCCCCTATAGGATGGCTCCTATCGAACTAGAGGAGTTAAAGAAGCAGCTGCAAGAGCATCTTGACAAAGGGTTCATACGCCCTAGTGCATCACCTTGGGGTGCGCCAGTGCTCTTCGTGAAGAAGAAGGATGGTACCATGCGGCTGTGTATCGATTATCGGGAACTCAACAAGATCACCATAAAGAACAAGTATCCTCTCCCAAGGATTGATGACTTGTTCGATCAGTTAAGAGGAGCTCAATACTTCTCAAAGGTGGATCTTCGTTCTGGATATCATCAAGTAAAGGTGAAGAAGGAAGATATTCAGAAGACTGCCTTCCGTACAAGGTATGGGCACTATGAGTTTTTGGTGATGCCCTTCGGACTTACTAATGCCCCTGCAATCTTCATGGATTTGATGAATAGAGTCTTTAGACATTACCTCGACAAATTTGTGGTAGTGTTTATTGATGATATTCTCATTTACTCCAAGAGTAAGGAGGAACATGAAGAACATCTAAGACTTGTGTTGGCGACATTGAGAAAGGAGAAGTTGTACGCCAAGTTCAGCAAGTGTGACTTTTGGATGAATCAAGTCACGTTCTTGGGACATGTGATCACAAGCGAGGGAATTTCTGTGGACCCTTCAAAGACAAAGGCGATTGAAGAATGGCCCAGGCCCTCTAGTGTCACAGAAATCCGTAGTTTTCTTGGATTAGCTGGGTACTACCGACGTTTTGTGAGAAACTTCTCACGATTGTCAAGCCCGCTAACTAAGTTAACAAGGAAAGGGGTAAAGTATGTATGGACGGAAGAATGTGAGGGAAGCTTCAAGGAGCTAAAGAGAAGGCTGATCACTACACCTGTACTCACACTACCAAAAAGTGGAGAAAGTTTTGTGATATACAGTGATGCTTCAAAGAAAGGCTTGGGTTGTGTACTCATGAAAAATGATAATGTGATAGCCTACGCCTCACGACAGTTGAAGATCCATGAGCAGAACTACCCGACGCATGATCTAGAGCTGGCAGCCGTGATTTTTGCCTTGAAAATCTGGCGGCACTACCTTTATGGTGAGAAGTGTGACATATACACCGACCACAAGAGCCTAAAGTATATATTCACACAAAAGGAGCTCAACATGCGTCAAAGGAGATGGTTAGAGCTAATCAAGGATTACGATTTCTCTATTCACTATCATCCTGGAAAGGCGAACAAGGTAGCTGATGCTCTAAGCAGGAAAGAACCTGCTACTCTATCCATGTTGAGGATTGAGAAAGACCCTATCTTCTTGGATATGCAAAGGATGGATTTGGGAATCGTAAGGGCAGGGGATACATCCTACCTTGCCCAAATGATTGCGCAACCATCCATCCAACAGAAGATCAAGGAAGCACAAAGGGATGATGTGGAGATACAAAAGAGGGTGAATGCAGTAAAGGAAGGGAAGCTGCAAGAGTTCCATATCGACGATGATGGTGTGATCCGGTTTGGAACGCGGCTTTGTGTGCCTTCATCACCCGAAATAAAGAAGGAGCTATTGGATAATGCACATAGCTCAACTTTCTCTATTCATCCTGGAAGCACCAAGATGTATCGTGATCTCCGAGAACACTTCTGGTGGGATAACATGAAGAAGGAGATTGCAGAATATATATCAAGGTGCTTGGTGTGTCAGCAAGTTAAAGCTGAGCGGCAAAAGTCCAAAGGTTTGATGCAGCCGTTGCCTATACCCATGTGGAAATGGGAAAATGTCACTATGGACTTTGTCATGGGCCTCCCGAAAACGTCAAGAGGAAATAATGCGATATGGGTTGTGGTTGACCGACTCACCAAGACTGCCCATTTTATCGCTATTCAGGAAGACCTCTCACTTGAACAACTTTCAAGGATATATGTGAAGGAAGTAGTGAGGTTGCACGGTGTTCCACTCTCGATTGTCTCTGACCGTGATCCAAGGTTCACTTCTAAATTTTGGAGGAGCCTTCAACATGCTTTGAGTACTGAATTAAACTTCAGCACGGCCTATCACCCCCAAACTGATGGCCAGTCTGAAAGGACTATTCAGACACTTGAAGATATTCTAAGATCATGCTCTCTTGAATTCAAAGGTGGATGGGATCAGCACCTTCCATTGGTTGAGTTCTCATACAACAATAGCTTCCACTCGAGTATTCAGATGGCTCCGTATGAAGCTCTTTATGGGAAGCGATGTAGAACTCCAACCTGTTGGGATGAAGTTGGAGAACGAAAACTACTTGGTCCCGATCTTGTTCAAGAGATGACAGAGAAGGTTCAAGTCATCCAGAAACATATCAAAGCTGCTCAAAGTCGGCAAAAGAGCTATGCTGACAATCGTCGAAGGGACTTGGAGTTTGACGTTGGAGATAAAGTCTTCCTTCGAATATCTCCATGGAAGAGAGTCATGCGATTCGGGAAGAAAGGGATGCTAAGCCCAAGGTACATTGGCCCCTTTGAGATCCTTGATCGTATAGGAGCCGTGGCCTATCGTCTGGCACTTCCACCGAATATGACTCAAGTTCATGACGTGTTTCACGTATCACTACTGAGGAAGTACATTCCAGACCCCTCACATGTACTAAACTCAGAGGTGGTACAGTTGGAAGATGATCTCTCATATGAGGAGCAACCGGTAAAAATTCTGGACCGAAGTGATAAGGTTCTACGCAACAAGACAACCCGCCTTGTCAAAGTGTTGTGGAGGAACCAAAAGTTTGAGGAAGCAACTTGGGAACCGGAAGAGGCAATGAAGGAGAAGTACCCTCACCTGTTTGTGTAAAGTGAAATTTCGGGGGCGAAATTTCTTAAGGGGGGAAGAATGTAACGACCCAAAGTTTTTCAATAGAAAATTCCCTTCTTTTATCTATGTCATAAAAACACAAAATAATGAACTACTAAGTAATAAGTGACCTTTAAACATAATTTTTTCAACCCTATGTTTGGAATTTTAAAAATCCGGCATACACGGTTGTTCTCAAGATAGTTTTTGGAGTCTAATGAAACAAAAATAATTTTTGGTGAATAGTAACCTACCCTTATGAATAGTAACCTACCCTTATGAATAGTAATATGAACCTTATGAATAGTAAATAAGAGTAACATTACCTATGAATAATAAAATAAAATTTAGACATCATAGAAGGTGATAATTTGACCTTAGTAAACGTTTTTTTGGTATTTTATAAGTCATAAATAATTAATTATAATTAATTAATTAATTTAAAAGAATATTTATTTTCCTGAAATATATTCATAAATTATTTAATCAATGTCTAGTAGTTTTTAGATAATTTTATAAGACCCTAAGTAATTTTTGAAAGAATTGTAAAATCAGTTTTAATTTTAAAAACTGTTTTTTTTAAAGTAAATTATGATTTTAATTAAATATTAAATTAATAATATTTAGAAAATTATTTTTGAAAAATGGACTTCATTTTTGGATTCTACACGTCGAAAAATGGTTGGGGTAAAATTTTGGGATTTTTCTAAGATACTTGAATTTTTGATGAATAGTGGAATCCGATAATTCACAATAAAAGCTAAATAATGCATTAATTGAGTCATTGCTGATGTTCTGCTGATGTAAGCCCACTTGGTTCGGGATTACATTATAAAATTATTATTCTTGGTCATCCAAGACTCACTATTCCTTGTCCTTGGTGGAATTAATAAACTAATCAATTTAATATTAAGAAAACCCCTCTCCCCTCCACTATAAAAGCCACCCTTCACTCCCTCTTTTCCTCACACCTCTCAAGCTCCAAGCCTTCTCTAAATTCTGCCCAAACACCTTCCCTAGCTCATCCCCCACGTCCAAAATCTGCTGGTCTCATCAAAAGACCAAGCCTAGCTTCCTTAAAGAGGAACTCAAGAGGAGGATTCTAAAGGTAATTTCTCTCCCTCTTCTCCTTTAATTTCCTTTCAAGTCCAAGTTCCTTTCTTGATCTCCCTCTATCTATCTTCATCCAAATTGTTCTGTAAATCCAGTATTATATATATAATGATTCTAATGTTATATTATATCACCCCCTCACCCTTTCCCCCTTCCTTTTATTTTATTAAAGAGAACGTTGTTCATGTGGTGATAATTTATCACCTTCAAAAACAACATGCTCTCTTCTTCCATTTATACCTTCAATCTGGTCATGAAACCATTATTATGGTTGAACCAGAATGTTTTATATGTATGATGTTCTATTTTAAGTTCTGGAAATAATCTTTGGCCATACTACTAAGTGAAAAATTAAAATGAGTTGGTTGTGATCCAAAAACCTCTCAAATTAGCCCAAATAATCTTCATTTAATTCTTATCTAATAAATCGGCCACATGGATCTAATATAACTCATTATAAAATCATCCAAGCTTCTGTAATATCATTAATTACATGTAATAACAGTTCTGGATGTTTAACCATGATCTACCCAAACATAAAATTAAGAATACAAGTGGACCGCTCAAGAAAACCATGAAAAAGAACGTCCCCGATCAATGTTTTTAAACTCTATAAGTCATCCAAAGGAACATAATATGAAATAATAAAACCATAATGAACCCTATTAATGTATAAAAGGTTCTGGAATTTCTAATTAATGAATATAATGTCATTATACAGGACATTAAAGAGAAGGAGGCATTCGAGTACAAGGTAAGGGGAAATCTCGAACCCAATTTTCTTCCTTCGGGTTCTCCCTCTTTCACTCCATTTTTGATGTGGTTACTCCTCAAAGGTCTTTTGTTCATCATTTACTTTACTTTTCTGGGATATACATGTTTGTCACTGGTTTTTATGTCCATCAAAATGTTTTCCAAAAGAACTCTTCTTTCAAGATCTCACCCTTTACCTCTCATTCAAGGTTGATGATTCTTATATCAAGTATGTTGTTCCCTCTTTCTTTTGGGAACCCAAAGCTTATGAATATGTTATTATGAGATGAAACCCATTCCTTTCCATGGGTTATTTATGTACATGTTTCATATGTGTTCTCTGTGGAAAGCATGATAATGATAATGTTATGATGTGACGGGTGCGCCCGGAATTATATAGCGCAATATGAATGTTTAAATGTGACGGGTGCGCCCGGAATTATATAGCGCTCCAATGCATTGGGTAAAGTGATGAATCTCATGAGTAAATGTGGAATTATGCGTGAACATGATGCTAGATTTGTTCACAATTATGTGTGGTAGTTAACCACTAAGACATGATGTTACATTTTTATGCTTTGCCACATTTCAAGTTTATTGTTTATGCTCCTCTCACGTTCAAGATCTTCTTCCTATGTCACGATTATGTTCACCCCATGCTATATTGTTCTTATCTATCCTCTTACTGGGCTTTTAGCTCACCCCTTTTGATGTATATCCTCAGGTGGCTACATGTACTAAGGAGAGGAGAAGTGCTACTAAGAAGCTATACAAGAAGAAATTAAATGAATTTTTATGCTTGATGTTGTACTTGTTATGTGTAGTCCTAGTTTGCCCAAGACACTAAACCTATGTATCCTCCATGTGTAATACTATTATGTTGTTTATCTTTGAAATGATGTAATAGTAATGTAAGAAAAGGATGGGTCGCTATACCACATGAATGTATGTGGCTGGGGGAAATATTCTTCCCTCCTCTTTAGTATTATCTAGAGGCAGCCCGACTCGTTATGCGACATTGAGGACATGCCCCAAAGGAGGGTTGTGGTCCACATGGCTGACATAGTGGACAAGAAGGATGAGCTGGTGTTTATCGATGCAGACTTACCCCATGAGGGTGTACCACCCCTATTGGACCCATCATGGAGGATTACCCTTCAGCACAGGATCCTCCTAGGCCTCCCTACGCCCACCGAGTCACTGGTACTCGGTCGGAATGCGGGTAAGGGTAAAGAGCATGCCAGAACTGCCAAGCACTCTGACCCATCCACCTCGATACAGAAGACAGATGAAGACCCCGAGAAGGCTGCGTTGCGCCATCAACTTACTGAGTAGAAGAGGCTGGTCAACGAACTCCTAGTCGAGCGCGCTTGTAACACCCCAAGATTTTTTTAAAAATATTATTTTTAATTTCATTAATGTATTGTGTTGTACGCTACACCAAAAGAAGCTTGCACAACACGCATCTCTGACTTGACTTGCATTACACGCAAGTGCGACCTTCCACGATAGCATGTGTTGTACGCAATACTGTGTTTCGCTAAACAACGATATGCTATTAAAATATTATTAAAACTAGCCATTATGAATAGTAATACCCACCTTTTGAAATTTTATAAATTTTAGATTTGAAAATGGACTTCATTTTTGGATTCGGAATATCGAAATTATCCTAGGGTGAAATTTTTTTATTTTTCTGAAAACTTTCAATTTTTGATGAATAGTGAAAACACTGGGTTACTATTTAAAAACCGACTTTTTATTTAAATAATTATTTATTTTATTTAAATTTATTTTAGGTAAAAATTGATACATAAAACCTATATAAGTTCAATGCAATTCATTGGAGTCATTTTATAATAATTTTAGATATATAAAAATTTTATTGAACTTTTGACCATCTTTTACCCACCTCCTAGGAGAATTTGAAAATTTACATAAAACATAATTTTACCGCTTTTGTGAATAGAATTTCAAAAATCAGAGAGACACTGTTGATGTCAGTATGTAAAATGTGGTTCAATGAGAGGAAAATAATTTTTGGTGAATAGTAACATTTTAGTTTTTTTACCATGGTTAAAAGTAAATAGGGTAATTAAGGGTAAAAATGATATTATTATTACCCTAAAACATGTCCTAAATCTATTGGATAAGTGTAATTCGACCAAAAACAACATTATAAATAAAATATTACAATTTAGGCCCACATGGATTAGATTATGACATTTATTATTAATTTATTTAAAGAAGGGTTAAAATAGTTAAAATCAATGTTTAATAACTACATCATTTTTAATATAGGGCAATACATAAGATAAATTAGACTATAAATATTCATTAGAAAGATAAAACTATTTCCTAAATAATGGTATTTTATTTGTAATTTTTACAATTTAAATAATTTAATTTATGTATGAAACAATTATGAGGCAGTAATTATATTATTAATGAAGTATTGACGTAATTGATGTTATAAATACCCAAATAAATTTAATTTGAGACTTTTTATGTATTACAATAATTTTATATGTTAATATGACATGTTATTATTGATTTAATTATCTTTTTTAGAACTAATCATTCTGTTATGATTTTCACAAAAATCAATTACCAAATAGTGTCAAAATTGACCTAAAATAGTTTTTAAAAAAAATATTATATTATTAATTTTTATTTTATTCCTAAAAATCTATGGTTCGGCCAAATGACTTAGATAAGGTTATATATAATAATAATAAACAACTTGGGGTTCTTTTGTCCTGTTATAGTAAGTTTATTAACCTTATAGTGTAAGAAAACAAGAAGACACGGTAAAAGTTAAATTATCTAACTTAAAGTTAAATTTAAATGATAAGGTTAAAATAGATACCTAAACATGTATAAATTCTATGGGATGAGATTATTGAGAACACTACCCACCTTAGATTCTAAATAAATTAATTTGGATATATTAACAACCGTAAATGACTTTATAAAAAAATAATATTTTTAGTTTTTCCAAAGGTGCCCCTCTCCTCCCTTATAAAAGGGAACCTCCTCCCTCTCTTCCTCACACCACTTTGAGCATTCATTCTCGGCCAAACCCTGCAAAATTCTCTTCTACACTTCCATAGAAACATCCTAGAGGTCCCGGTATTCTTCAAAGACCAATTTTAGTGCCCTAAGATGAGGTTTCAAAGTGGCGTGTCAAAGAAGAGGTAATATCGGTTACCGATTCTTTCAATTTTATTTCTTCTTCTACCCCTTCTTATTTAGTTGTTTAATTATGAAGTAATAAAATAATTATCCCTAATATACTGATATGTTATTATAAATATGAAACAACCCTATTTCACCTTCTATCCGTCCGAAGGAAAACAAAATCACCGCGCGTGCGTACGTACGGAATACCGTCTCCACGCCGTGGTGTAATCTGTTTTTCCACCAACACCTTACATGGATGGGTATAATGGTGTAAATAATAACTATATATGGTTATTATAACATCATATTTATTCTAATTTATTATACCATCCACTCCAATTCTATTAAATAATTATGGGAACAATATCATCACTCGTGCGTACATACGGACTACCATCTCCACGACGCGATGAGATTCATTCTCCATGTTAACAATACATGAATGACCATAAAGATTATATAATTAATAATAATGAAATATATGAAATAATAATGCTACTTTATTTATGTATATATATATATATATGAATTTCATCTATTTAGTTTCATTCAATTCAATAAGGAAACGAAAACAGCGTTCAAGTGTACGTACGGACTACCATCTCCATGAACGGTGCATTTCATTCCTTTTATCAATCAATAATATATATGTATATTATGAATATATAGTATATATAAATCATGTTTTACATTCTGGAATTATGTAAATCATGATATATGTAATAATATCAAGAACAACAAGTCGAAACACATACAATAAATGAAATTATTTTACCCAAAACGCTGCTTTAACATGGAATTTACAAAACAACGGGTAATATAAGGTCATAAGTGAAACATATATGATATCATAAAAAGGAATATGATTATTTAACAAGTCAATGACATTATTTAATTCATTATATAGGAGGTTCGGATCCATACGAAGCATATCGGACATATGGTAAGGGATAATTATTCCAATCTCATTCTTATCTGAAATTGTTTATTCGTAAGTATTTACTGGGGTTATGATTATTATCCATGTCCATATGTTCTCAAAATGTTTTCATAAAATGTATACTTTTCTTCCATGTATGTTTAAAGTCATTTTTACTCTTTTCTACTTTTACCACGTCGTATGGAATGAATCTTTCTTTTACGAGGTACTTTTTGACTTTTCAGACAAAAGTATGAGAAGAATGTGATTTTTAACTTATACGGCATGAAATGATTTTTACGGTTTTTATAAAGCCTTATTTTCATGAAGTTTCCTCCAAAATATTTCATGACTATTTTAAAAAAAATATTTTTCTTTTAAAATTTCATGACGTTTTGTGAAAAAAATTGCTTTTGAAGAAGAAAAGATATTTTCCTCAAGACTTCATTTCAAGTGTTTTATCAAAACCATTCACCATATAAAATGACATTATTTCATATGTGTATGTTTCAAATATCATGTCTCTATGATTTACATGGTTTTAATTTTCTTATTATGAAATGATATCCATTTCTTTTATATGGGTTATGTGCTGATGGGATGGTGTTTATGAAACCCATTTTATTTGTTGGGTTATTATAAAGAATGTATGTTTATTTTGGGGCACAAGTAAGAATGATTTCATTATGAGATGGGTGGGACCTATATCTCCCTCCAATTCATTGGGTAAAGATCTATATCTCATGATATAGACATGGCTGGAATGGCAAGTTAAACTGGTTCAGTAATACAGGACTGGAACGAGGAGTGAACTCGATTCAGAAAAGGACTTTGTCCACTAAGATGGTTTTGGTAGCAATGCCTTGGCTACTATGGAAATCATAACATGTGCTTAATTGTTTCCACAATTACATGTTTTATTCCCATGATATTTTATCATTCTTAATGTTTCTTTATAATCTACACCTTACATACTTCCATGTTTTATGTCATTGCTCAAGATTTTGGTGTTTAAACATTATGTTCATATTTTTATGTTCAGATGTATATGATTTGTTTTATTTTAACCGTGATTACCATTACTGAGCATTTTAGCTCACCCTTTTTATGTTTTCTTTTCCCCAGGATATAAATAAAGGTTTTAGGTATGAAAAAAAAGGAAGATCTTAATGGGAGATGTTGATGATCTTTCACCATGATTAGAAGATTACGTTCCACGTTTCCAAAGACACTAGACTATTATGGTCTTTGTGTGTTTGTTTGTGTTATATATTAATTATTCCACAAAAGTAATGTAATGTCTATGTACGTCAAGCTTCGGGTCTCTACAGTTGGTATTAGAGGAAAGGTTTAGTCAACCTTTGGAAACTAGGATGTGAAAGTGTTAGTGAGATCCCTAGAGATATTTCTAAGGTATGTCTAGGGATGTCCCTAAGGATAAGTATACATATAGGATATAGTCCAAGAACTACGATAATGATCTTAGAATTTAACCTAAGATGATAGATATTGAGGGTACTCCCCCTTTACTATGTTGTTTTCCCTAGCATGATTTTTGCCTCTCACACTATTCTTTTTGGGTTTTAGAAAATGGCTGGAAACAGGAAGATTCACGATAATGGAGGATATGATGGAAAATGGAATGATATTCTTCTTGATCAACCAAATGAAAGTTGGATTTGGAAGTCCAAATATCGTTATTATTCCTAACCAGCAATCTCATAATATGATCAATAATCTTAACTTTGGTAAGTTTCCCGACACAGATAATAAGAGAAAGATATAGTTTCATGATGACCATAGAGGAAAGAAAGTTCAATTTTCCTCATGTAAATCATGTGGGAAGAGGCATCAGGGAGATTGTTTCAAAGGAACTAGAAGATGCTTTGGGTGTGGAAAAGAAGGACACAAAGCCAGTAAGTGCAAAGGAAAAGGTTCAGTTAACAGCATGGAAAAGGATAATGGTATTTCTACGACATCAACTATGATTAGATGTTTTAAAGGTGGAATGTACGGGCATTATGCAAACCAATTCCCTAAGGGGAAATCTCATGATGATAATCAGCATAGTCATATGAGTAGTATTTATGTGAATGATGATGAAGAGACTACAAATGAATTATGAGATGAAAGAAATGATGAAGCTTAGTTAGATGAATGATTGTCTGTTTATAAAGAATAATGTATAGTAATATGGAATAAAGAATCATCTAAGGATTGTTACACTATTGTTTTTCCTAAAGTATTTGAAATTATATGTTGAATGGTTCCGGAAACTATGGAAGGATATTCAGATTTTTTTGGAAAGTAGATGGTATGTGCATAATGAAGGGATAAAAAGATAATAAGATGTTTGATTGTATTCATGAGCTCATGACTGATATGAGGACTAAGTGATATTATGGTTTGATTAAATATATTTTTGGGATTTTGGTATGTGGAAAGAGTTACCTTTTGATAGTATTCATGTTTTCACTAAGGTTCATTGGTAATTTATGTTTCAAGAGAATATATGACTAACGTATTCATGTGTTTGGAATACAACCAACAGGATATATCTTATGATATATGTGGGATAAATTCTTGTATTCACATTCTTGGTAGATAACCTTTCTAGTAATTGTTTTCTTTATACTATGAGCTTGGACAGAAGTATTTTAGATAATCCTAAAGATAGGAATGGATTATGTTGGACATAAGTTATTATTGTTTCAGGATAGAACTTTTTTCGATATTATTGATGGGATGTTATAGTAATGTAGTTTTAGAAAAAGGACAACCTGCAGGACGGGCGACAGCCCATCACGTCGAACAAGACTATGGGAATCGAACCCACAACTGAAGTGAAACTAGCCTCTATCGCATACCAATGGCCTACAGGAAGTCCCTGGTTAGTAGAAACTGTTTTTATTTTATTAAGCGGCATGATAGATGAAGTATAAGTTCATTTATGGAATCATATACGATTAACCTCACCATAGATGGACTTATGTATATTTGATAACTTTTGCAAACATTTTGTTTGAAACAAATTGAATGACCCATCATTCTATCACATGACATGTTAACACTTCATTAATAAAAAATTCAACTTCATTTCTTTAAGATATGAAGTGGACATTTTTCAAAGCACGAAAAACAGTGAGATTGTAACAAAATCAAGTAAGTATTTCTTCTAATTCAAAATTTTCAACTTTAGGGAAATGATATTGAAAACAAAATATATTTTCCTAGTGCTCTAATATCTGGTGAATCAAATGGTACCTTAGATCATCACAAATTTATGGCTTTGTGATTGATGGCTTTTTCAAATCCATGTTCTCTACCACTCTCCATCAGAACTTGATGGTTAGATGTTTCTTCCATATCCATATTTTAACCTATGTTCTCCTATATAGAAACACAGTGATGAGTTACATTGGGTAATCGTAACATTTCATGCTTTAGTTTTTAAAATTAAGTTTTAGTATTCCTTTTTACGATGTGGGTTTTTATAGAAGAAACTTTTGAGTAGTAAACCATTTATAACCCCAAAAAATTTCGAGGGCGAAATTCATTTTAAGGGGGGTAGAATGTAACACCCCATGATTTTATGAAAAATATTCTCTATAATTTCATTAATTTCATGTGTTGTATGCTACACCAAAAAGAGATTGCACAACACACATCCCTAACTTGACATGCATTACATGCAAGCACGACCTTCTATGATAGCATGTGTTGTACGCAATAACGAGTTTCTCTAAACAACAATATGCTATTAAAATATAATTAAAACTAGCCGTTATGAATAGTAATACCCACTTTTTGAAATTTTATAATTTTTATTTTTGAAAATGGACTTAATTTTTGGATTCAGAATATCGAAATTATCCCAGGGTGAAATTTTGGTATTTTTCTGAAAACATTAAATTTTTTATGAATAGTGAAAACACTGGGTTACTATTTAAAAACCAACTTTTTATTTAAATAATTATTTATTTTATTTAAATTTAATTTAGGTCAAAATTGATACATAATAATTATATAAGTTCAATGCAATTCATTGGAGTCATTTTATAATAATTTTAGATATATAAAAATTTTATTGAACTTTTGACCGTCTTTTACCCACCTCCTAAGAGAATTTAAAAATTTACATAAAACATAATTTTTTTGCTTTTGTGAATGGAATTTAAAAAATCTGAGAAACACGGTTGATGTCAATTAGTAAAATGTTGTTTAATGAGATGAAAATAATTTTTGGTGAATAGTAGCTTTTTAGTTTTCTTTACCATGGTTAAAAGTAAATAGTGTAATTAAGGGTATAAATGATATTATTATTACACTAAAACAAGTCCTAATTCTATTGGCTAAGTGTAATTCGACCAAATTAACCTTAGGAATAAAATATGACCATTTAGTCCCACCTGGATTAGGTTAGGACATTTATTATTAATTTATTTAAAAAAGGGTTAAAATAGTTAAAATCAATGTTTAATAAATAAATAATTTTTAATATAGGGTTATGCATAAGATAAATTAGACTATAAATATTCATTAGAAAGGTAAAAATATTTGATATATAATGGTATTTTATTTTAAATTTTTAGACATTAAATAATTTAATTTATTTATGACACAATGATGATACAATAATTATATTATTAATGAAATATTGACATAATTGATGTTATAAATACCCAAATAAATGTAATTTGAGACTTTTTATGAATTACAATAATTTTATAAGTTAATAAGACATTTTATTATTGATTTAATTATCTTTTTTAGAAATTAGAATTTTGTTATGATTTTCACAAAAATCAATTACCAAATACTATCAAAATTGACATAAAATAGTTTTTAAAACAAATATTATATTATTAATTGTTATTTTATTCTTAAAAATCTAAGTTTCTGCCAAATGTCTTATATAAGGTTTTATATACTAATAATAAACAACTTGGGGTTCGTTTGGCTTGTTATAGTATGTTTATTAACCTTATTGTGTAAGGAAACAAAAAGACACGGTAAAAGTAAAATTATCTAACTTAAAGTTAAATCTAAATGATAAGGTTAAAATAGATACCTAAACATGTCTGAATTCTATTGGATGAGAGTATTTATACCCATACCCACCTTAGATTCCAAGTAAATTAATTTTAAGCTATTAAAAATCAAATATGACTTTATAATAAAATAATATTTTTAGTTTTTCCAAAGGTGCCCCTCTCCTCCCTTATAAAAGGGCACCTCCTCCCTCTCTTCCTCACACCAATTTGAGCATTCAAGCTCGTCCAAACCCTGAAAAATTCTCTTCTCCACTTCCATAGAAACATCCTAGAGGTCCTGGTTTTCTTCAATGACCAATTTTAGTGCCCTAAGAGGAGGTTTTAAGGAGGCGTGTCAAAGAAGAGGTAATATCCGTTACCGATTCTTTCAATTTTATTTCTTCTTCTACTCCCTCTTATTTAGTTTTTTCATTATGAAGTAATAACATCAGTACCCCTCATATAATGATATGTTATTTTAAATATGAAACAACCCTATTTCACCTTCTATCCATCCTAAGGAAAACAAAATCACCACGCGTGCGTACGTACGGAATACCGTCTCCACGCCGTGGTGTAATCTGTTATTCCACCAACACCTTACATGGATGGGAATAATGGTGTAAAGAAAAACTATATATGGTTATTATAAAATCTTAATGATTTTGATATATTATACCATCCTCTCCAATTCTATTCAATTATTATGGGAATGATATCATCGCTCGTGCGTACGTACGGTCTACCGTCTCCACGACGCGATGAGATTAATTCTCCATGTTAACCATACATGAATGATCATAAAGTTTATATAATTAATAATAATGAAATATATTAAATAATAATTATATTTTATTTATGTAAATATATATATGCATGTCATGTATTTAGTTTCATTCAATTCAATAAGGAAACGAAAACAGCGTTCATGCGTACGTATGGCCTACCGTCTCCATGAACGGTGTATTTCATTCCTTTTATCGATCGAGAATATTTATGTATATGATGAATATATATTATATATAAATCATGTTTTACATTCATGATTTATTTAAATCAGGATATAAGTAATAATATCAAGAACGACAAGTCGAAACACATACGATAAATGAAATGATTTTACCCAAAACACTGCTTTAACATGGAATTTACAAAAGAATGGGTAATATAAAGTCATAATTGAAACATATATGATATCATAACAATGAATATAATTATTTAATAAGTCAATGACTTTATTTAAATCATTATACAGGAGGTTCGGATCCATACTAAGCATATCGGACCTAAGGTAAGAGATAATTATTCCAATTTCATTCTTATCCGAGATTGTTTATTCGTAAGTATTTACTGGGGTTATAATTATTATCCATGTCCATATGTTCTCAAAATGTTTTCATAAAATGTTTAACTTTCTTCCATGTATGTTTAAAGTCATTTTTACCCTTTTCTACTTTTACCACATCGTATGGAAGGAATATTTCTTTTACAAGGTACTTTTTGACTTTTCTGACACAAGTATGAGAAGAATGTTATTTTTAACTTATACGGCATGAAAGGATTTTTACCGTTTTTATAAAGCCTTATTTTCATGAAGATTCCTACAAAATATTTCATGACTATTTTAAACAAAATATTTTTCTCTTAAAATTTCATGACGTTTTGTGAAAAGAAGTTGATTTTGAAGAAGAAAGGATATTTTCCTCAAGAATTCATTTCATGTGTTTTATCACATCCATTTACCATATAAAATGACATTATTTCATATGTGTATGTTTCAAGTGTCATGTATCTATGATTTACATGTTTTCACTTTTCTTATTATGAAATGATATCCATTTATTTTATATGGATTATGTGATGATGGGATGATGTTTATGAAACCCATTTTATTTGTTGGGTTATTATGAATAATGTATGTTTATTTTGTGGCACAAGTAAGAATGATTTCATTATGAGATTGGTGGGACATATATATCCCTACAATGCATTGGGTAAAGATTTATATCTCATGAGATAGATATGGATGGAACGGAAAGTTAAACCGGTTCAGTAATACAGGACTAGAACGAGGAGTGAAGTCGATTCAGAAAAGGACTTTGTCCACTAAGATGGTCCTGGCATCAATGCCTTGGCTACTATGGAAATCATAACATGTGATTAATGGTTGACACAATTACGTTTTTTATTCCCATGATATTTTATCATTATTAATGTTTCTTTATGATCTATGCCTTACATACTTCCTAGTTTTATGTCATTGCTCAAACTTTTGATGTTTAAACATTATGTTCATGTTTTTATGTTTAGATGTATATTATTTGTTTTATGTTATCCATGCTTACCCTTAGTAAGCATTTGAGAACACCCTTTTTATGTTTTATTTTCCCCAGGATATAAAGAATGGTTTTAGGTATAAAAAAAGGAAGATCTTTATGGGAGATGTTGAAGATCTTTCACCACGATTAGAAGATTACGTTCCAAGTTTCCAAAGACACTAAACTATTACGGTCTTGTGTGTCTATTTTTGTTATAAATTAAGTATTCCGCAAAAGTAATGTAATTTCTGTGTACTTAAAGCTTTGTGTCTCTACAGCGCTATAGAGCAGCGACCCGACTATGGTGATCCTAGTCCATGGCAGCAGGGGAAGGAACAACTTCCCCCCGGTGAGATGCCTCCGGGAAACCCTGATCATGCTACCCCTGTAGACAGGGTAGAAGCCCAAACTCACAGCAATAGGGAGTGATATATCTCACCAAACCCTCATGAATGGCGAGGCAATCTAAGGAATCCAGCACGGGTTCCCCCAACTGCCCCGCGGGCCGCTCTGCCAGTCGCTCCACGAGCCGTTGAAGCCATATACCGTGTCGAAGAGCCTGAAAACGCACTCATGGTTAGGGATCCACTTCAAGACAGGAACCCCACCCAGATGATCCTATAGAGGAACTCATCACCCAACTGGAGGCATTGGAAATGAGGCAGGTGGATGATATGTCTGCACCCCCGGGTTTTGGAAATCCCACTTTTTGGCCCTTTAATGGGATAGGGGACCCGCCGCAGCACCTAGTGCACTTTTCCTCCAGGTGTGGCCCCATGTTGGGGACCCCAGCACCACAGGAATCCACCAAGCTCTGATGTTTTGTGCTGACATTGGAGTTCCCTACGTTCGTCTGGTACAACCAGCTCCCTATTGGATCGGTGACCGACAGTGAGGATCTTCTCCAGCAATTCTTATACCAGTTCAGCTCCACCACTTGAAAGACCAACATCACAGACCACTTCAAGTGTAGGCAAAGGCCTCATGAGTGAGTTGCGGACTTTATCACCTAGTGTATGGGGCTCACATACTCCCTCGACATAACAGTGACTCAGAAGAAATTACTGACGACATGCGTTGGGAATGTCAAAATAGAACTGGTTCCTTACATGATCACCCAGAATTACCCTTGAGGGCTCTGAGATTTCTCATATAAGGCCTAGAGCCTCGAGGAATCCCTAAAACAGGCTAGTCAGGCCCATCCGATGCCCCCTGTGATCCCAGCAAGGAGTGCTGCTAGAGCCGAGTCCGCCACGGTGGCCCAGATAGAAGCCCCCAGGAAACTAGAATTGCTACCAGTGGCACCGGCCCCGCAACCTCGCAGGGGCCTTCCACCTCAGGCACAACCTCCTACCCTACAACGACCGCCTCAGAATAGGCAGGTTCCCCCATGCAATGCGCCATCACCTCCTAGGCGGGACAATCAGGCTCGACCTCCTTGGAAGGCCCCTCAAGCCCCTCGTCAGGGCTAGGATCCCAAGGCCCCCTATCTGTAAATAAGGCACCAGACTTACTCGTTCAATGAGAATCAGTTCCCCAGTTACTTCTGTAATTCCCTAGATTATGGGATTGTGTGCTTACCCTTGTGTAGAAGGCTGAAAGAGGTGAATCTCACCTATCGTCCCAACTACTACCCCTGTCATCAAGTCCTAGGGCACACCCTCAAGCAGTGCTATGTTTTTAAAGACTAGCTCCAAGACCATGTCGATAACAACATAGTCAGGTTGGGCTCAACCCTGACATAAGTGGTGGGTGTCTTTGTAAGATCAGAAAGCGGTAGCGACGACGAAGGCGAGTGGAAGTAGGTGACTAGCCATGGTTCCCAGAAGTACGATGACTGGATGGCTCGTAAAACTGTCACTCGTGCCCATGGTATTATTCGGGCACACCTAAATCCGCCAGATCCTTCAGAAGATGTGACCAATACCTCTGCGTCATCATCTCAGCCTACCTCTTCCCAAAAGGGAAAGCAGCAGCGGCATAAGAAGAAACAATGCGCTCCACCACTACCGCCGTCATCCCGCACTCTCAGTGACTTAATGCCCCCTGATATGGGGATTCGTCCCAGAATCTTCCCAGTGGTGGATTACTTCCCAAGATATAGTCAGCGGTACACATCGGTAAATACCGTGGAGTTAGTAAATCCCTATATTACTCCCGACGAGGGGGAACGCCTGGCGAACCTCTCCAATTTCCCCGGTTGATGTCAACGTCGGAGAAGACATGACTACATGAGTCATCTGGGTGCATCAACTGGAACCTCCAGCTAGGTTGTGCATGCTATTGAAACTAGACAGTAGGCCCAGTGTAGAGCTCAGCACGCACAACCCCATCATCTGGTGCCCTCAGATCTACCTCCACCGCCGTTTGTGCTACTAGATTAGGCAAAGATGCCTCGTCCGTACCGCGGGCCATCTCGCCCTACTACAGGACAAATTCAGTTGTCCAGTCCTCATCCGGCTGCCGCTCTTTAGGCCTCAACCAGTGAGCAATGGTGTGTACCTAGCACTAGCCAACTGGTAGCCCAACTGGCAGGGCCTTCCATGCCTCCAATTTTAGAGCGACCTCCTGTAAGAAGAGGCTCGCATCTTGCCCGGAAGTATGATGTTCTAATGCACCTTTCCAGCCTTCTAGTGAGGCTTACTATCCTTGAGGCTCTTCGCCTGTCGTCTGAAATGTGTGAGGCGCTTTCTGAGGCCCTAAGGAGCCCCCTTCAGTTTGAGACGGAGGTAGCAGCTGGAGAAGCCTTCCAAGCTAAGGAAATTGAGAATGCCGAATGCCAGGAAGTTATCTTGTTCATTGGTGAAGACGAAGACCCTCTCATACAATGGCACATTCATCCACTGTACATCACTGAACAGTTCAATGGCGTGGTAGTCCGCCACTGTATGGTTGACATGGGTTCCGGTATTAACCTAATCTCGAATCAGACACTACTGAAATTGGGTTTGTCTGAGGATGATATAACTCCCTCCGACCTTAGAATGTAGGGATACGACAGGACCAAGAAGACCCAGGTCAGCAATATCCATTTGAAGACCCAATTCGGTGGCTTAATTTCCAGTACCGAATTCATTGTTTTCTCCCAGGACACCACATACAACATATTGATGGGCTGGCCATGTCTCCACCTGCATGCAGCGGTCCCTTCATCGTATCACCAATGCCTCAAATATTACCTCAATGGTCGAGTAGGCGTGCTCCAAGTAGATGCGTCTCCTTTTGCCTCTTGTGAAGCCCGCTATCTGGAAGCTGACTATTGTAAGAGCAAGGATAAGAAGATTTTGGAAAGTGAGGTTGAATACACCCTAGTCACAAGTGATCCATGGACAGGTCTGGATGACGCCTACATCTTCCCGATCCATAGGTTGGAGGCCACGACCCCCGACATGGGGCAGTGTTTTGTTGTTTTGGGTACAAGGGGAAGGAATATTCCTAGGTCTAATCGACTGCAGATAATCACCTCGTACTCGTACACCAACCAAGCTCAGGTGATCCCGAAACCTCTTACCCCTATACGGTATCAGGACGTTAGGCTCATGGAAACGGTGGTACATTATACATGTCTCTTCCGCTGGGCTGGAATCAACCATCTTAAGCCAACGCGCCACTACTGCTTTGATGGTATCATGTGCGTCCCCTTGGGTCGAAGACCATATGGGATTGGATTGACTACCTTCATCGCTATGGTCTCAGTGGCACATGAATCTCCTGATTTGATGACCACTGCCACTCGAGCAGTTACCAACCTCCCATCAGAGCCTGGTGGCTCGGAAGCGACTCCCCCCACGGAGGATCCCTCCACAAGTGGAGAAGACGATCTAGAGGATGCTCCCCCATCCTTTTAAGAAATAATATCATCCATGGTCAATGAACTGGTATAGGTGAACCTTGGTAGCAAGGCCGGTCCGAGACCCACATTGATCAGTGCCGCCATGTCCCTCAAGGAGCAGCAACGGTACGTGAACTTCCTTAAGCAGCACTGAGTTGTGTTCACTTGGAGTTACGGAGAGATGCCAGAACTAGATACCCAAGTAGTCTTCCACCACCTTGGTCTCCCAAAAAACCATTGTGAGTTCAAGCAGCCTCCTAGAAAGATGCACCCTTCTAACGGTGCCCTGGTTGAGGTCGAAGTTGACAAGAAAATCAAAGACAACTTTTTTAGGGAAGTCTGGTACCCCAAGTGCCTAGAAAATATTGTGCCAGTCAGGAAGAAGAACAGGCAGTTCAGAGTCTGTATCTACTTCTGAAATCTCAACCGCCACTATCCGAAGGATGATTTTACCCTCCCAGTGACAGAGTTGTTGATTGATGTCACGGCCGAGTTCAAAGCCCTCTCCTTCATGGATGGGTATTCTAGGTACAACCAGATCCGGATGGCCCCCGAAGACGAGGATTCCACCAATTTTAGGTCTCCCCAAGGTACCTTTGGTTACTAGGTTATACCCTTCGGCCTGAAAAATGAAAGTGCCACCTATCAGTGGGCCATGCACCACATGTTCAAGTCAATTCTCGGAACATTGGTGGAGTGCTATGTCGATGATCTGGTGGTCAAATCTCTCCAGCACCCTGAGCATCTCAAGGACCATGGGAATGTGTTCGGTTTCCTCCACTCCCACCACCTAAAGATGAACCCACTTAAATTTTCCTTTGGGGTCACCTCCGAGAAGATTCTCGGCTTTGTTGTCAAATATCAGGGCATCGAGATTGACCTAGAGAAGATCAAATCCATCAGCCAGATGCCTCCCCCGAGTAATATTCAGGAGCATCCAGGTCTTCAAGGTAACCTAGCCTACATACTCCGATTAATTGAAAATATGGCTGGCATGTGTAAGCCCTTTTCCCGGCTCATGAAGAAAGGCTCTGCCTATGAATGGTTTGAATAGTGTTAGGCCACCTTCGAGGAAG
The DNA here is from genome assembly GCA_963277665.1 of Viscum album. NCBI lineage: Eukaryota > Viridiplantae > Streptophyta > Magnoliopsida > Santalales > Viscaceae > Viscum > Viscum album. The sequence continues at coordinate 1,884,345,905 of OY728161.1, forward strand.
TCAAGAAATATCTTGTCCAGCCTCCGGTCCTAATTCCACCCATTGCCGGAAGGCCGCTGGTCCATTATGTGACTGCCCTAAAATGGTCTCTCGGTGCCCTTCTCACCGAGAAGAACAATGAGGGGATAGATAACAACCTCTACTACCTCAGCCGCATGTTCCCCAATACGGAGACCAGATACTCCCCCATCTAAAAGAGCTGCCTTGTTCTCATGTTTTCCGTACATAAATTGTGGCATTACCTGCAACACTATGAGGTACAATTGGTCTCTCAGGTATACCCACTAAAGTAAATTCTGAACAGCCCCATTTGTCTGGATGACTAGCGCGGTGGGTGGTGATCCTCCAATAGTTCGACATAAGGTTCATCCCTCAGAAGGCTATGAATGGGTAGGCATTGGAAGACTTTCTAGATGCCCATCCATCCTCCGCAGATCAATCCCTGGACTTGGATATTCTTGATGAGGCAATCCTCTCAGTCGATCTGGTCATCTCATGTTGGAAAATGCACTTTGGAGATGCCTCCTGGAGCCCCACCGGTAGGAGGCTCAATGACCCTAAGCTAAACAGAGTGGGTCTAGGTATCGTATTCATCACCCCGGTGCAGGCCGTTCTGCCATACTCATTCCTGTTGTCAGAAGGCTGCTCCAAAAACGAGGCAGAGTATCATGCTCTCATCACTGGCCTTGAGCAAGCCCTTGAGATCGATGTGCCCCATTTGCACGTGAATGGGGATTCTGAACTAGTCATCAAGCAGGGCAATGGTGACTATGTTGTCAGAAAGCCAGAGCTCATGCCATTGTTAGAGTGCACCCTCCGTCTAATGGACCAGTTCCCTTCTCGGCCAGTGGTAACCCATGTCCCTTGGTTACAGAATGGTCGGGAAGACGCTTTGGCTGGCCTAGTTACGTCTCATGCAGAGCCCGAGAAAGATGATCTGATTATAAATGTGGCACAACAGAGAGTCATCGCCCCCGTCACCCCAGAGAATGATGATGTCCTATGGGTTAGCCATCTTACTGCAGGATCCTCCACTCTCGGAGCCCTAGGTTCTTCAGATGTAGTGGTTTAGTCCACTCTCGACTGGAGGGAAACTTTTGTCAAGTATCTCCAAAATGGTTGCCTCCCGGATGATCGGGCCGAGCGCGAGTGAATCCGACGTCGCGCACTATAGTTTACCCACTAGAGTGGTCCCAGTATTAAGTGAATCCTCTACAAGCGGGGCTTCGATTGTGTTCTCCTCCATTTCATTCAAGGAGAAGATATTTCTCAGGTCATGCAAGAGGTTCATGTCAGTTCCTACGGTGCCCACTAGGCTGGGCCAAAGTTGTCCCATCAGATCCGGAGACTGGGGTACTTCTAGCCCTCTATGATCCATGATTGTATTGAGTTTTCTAAGAGGTGCCACACGTTCCATGTTCACCCTAACTTCCTACATTGGACGCCAGAGTCTCTCCACTCCACCATGTACTCATGGCCATTTGTGGTGTGGGGACTCGATGTCGTGGAACTATATCCACCGGTGACAGCTCGCCCGTGTAGGTTCATCCTGATCGCTATAGATTTCTTCACCAAGTGGGCAGAGGTAGTTCCACTCAAATAAGTCAAGGCTCGTTCCATCGTTGTAATCCTGAGCTCCAATATCATCCACCGGTTTGGAGTCCCTCACGTTGTCATCACTGATAACGACACCAACTTCCAAGCAGCCGAGCTGAAGAAATTGTACACCAAGAACAATATTCGTTTGAACCGTACCTCTCACTATCACACACAGGAAGATGGACTGATCGAGTCATTCAACAAAGCTATCTCTAAAATTTTACAGAAAATGGTTGGTCAAAACAAGAAAAGTTGGCCGGACAAGCTCCCCAATGCCCTCTGGGAACATCGGAAGAGGACTCGTAATTCCACCCAGGTGACTCCATATTCCCTGGTTTATGGGTCTGAGGCCATCCTTCCCATCAAGATCCAGCTACCACTGTTATGCACTGTAGTCTATGACTAGCAGGCGCTAGATAAGGTGGCCAAAATCTGTCTAGATGAATTGGAATCACTCGACGAGAACAGGATTTGTGCCCTGCACAATCTATAAAGGCATAAAAATAAGATATCCAGAGCCTTCAACAAGAAGGTTCGACTTCACGCTTTTCTACAAGGAGACCTGGTGTTGGCCCTCCAAGTGCCAATGATCCACGGTAGGAAACCACCCAAGCTGGAGCCCAAATGGGAAGGACTTTACATCATCCATAAGGTTTACCCCAATGGAGCATACTCCTTGGTGACCATGGATGGTGAGTGAATAACTCCTCCCACCAATGCCATGTTCCTCAAGAAATATTTTTCCTGAGGTTCTGGGTCCCACATGAACCTAAAATGCACCTCTGTCCCGCATGACATTAAACTGTATGGTCTTACATGACCTTAAACTGGACGATCCTGCATGACCCTAAACTGCACGATGGTCCTACATGACCTTAAAATATCCAGTCCTTCTTGACATTAAACTACAACACCATCTTGCATGATGTTAAACTACATCATCATCCGTCATGATGTTAAACTGCCCATTATCATCCCACATGACAATAAACTGCAAAATGGTCTGAGCTCTATGACCATATACTAAGATCTCCTTCATCCTCACTGCAAAATGTTAAACTGCATGCTTGTTAGGCTTTCTTGACCAATGCCTAGCCTCAGTCCCCTTGGCCTCCTGGAGCCCCTATCCATCGTCCTTACTATAAGACATTAAACTTCAAGCTGGTTTGGCCTTCCTGACAAAGGCCTAGCCTCTGGCCCCATGGCCTTCCCCTACCCAGGCTCTCTTGTGGGATTGTATGGTGTGGTCTGGGATTATGTCATCATTCATGGCGGATTTTTCACCTAGCCATACACATCTCCAGATGAGATGTGTTTTATCATCCTGCATGACATTAAACTATGCTTTTAGAACTACGTATGGCTTGATTCACATCCTCATGGGATATATAGAAACGCTCAGACGTCTCGTCTTGAGCCCAGCCCTGAGCTCTTCCCTTTGACTGTACCCCTGGGTATAGTTTCCTCAGAGGGTCCTCACATGATGTGGAGTAGGCTTCCTTATCCTCATTCATACGAGGATTATAATGGTCACACCATGTGCACACTCCCATTCTTCTATCCTCCCATGTCTTCACGGCATGATGTTAAACTGCATGTCATTTTAAGAACTATGTATGGCTTGATTCCCATCCTAATGGGATATGTAGGAACACTAGGACATTTCATCCATTGGCCCAGCCCATAATCCAAAATCTTTACCCCGGGTCAAATAATATGGCAGGGTATATTCTTTTTCCCCAATTTACATCAAGCAAGCCTCGATCCGGCCATACTCCCAATTCCTTGGAGACGTTCGCCTCTTTCACAGATGGGTACAACCACGCTTCATCCACTCATTGACTAGGATTCTATCACCTTCCCTATCTGGAAGGGCCCCTGAATGATATGGATACCATGCCTAAGGGACCACTTACCATTTCAGGACAACGCCCTCGAGGGTGCCGAGCAACAAGCTGATACATGTCCCGCATTTCGAATGTGGTCAGTGGTCGATGCTCAATTTTTGCTCCTATCTCAAGTCGCCATAGGGATGTTGTGTTTCAAACATGGTCAACAGTCTCCCTAGATCTTAAGATCCCCCCAAGATGTCCCAAACATCGAGTATAGTTATTTTTTATGCCCCGTACTAAAGCGATGAACTCTTTCCGGGTAGGGACAACCGTCAGGTCCATGGTCCAGGTTCTCTATGATGGGATTGTGCAGTGTGGTGTGTTGTTACATCCTCATTCACATCGGGTTACTCACCGTATCAAACACATCCCCAGAAAAGGAACCTTATCCAGCCCCCTTCCTCACTATAAGACGTTAAACCGCAAGCTGGTCAGGCATTCTTGACCGAGGACCAACCTTAGGCCCCTTGGCCTCCTCGGGCCCTCGGCCCTCGTCCTTACCGCTAGACATTAAACTGAAAGCTAGTCAAGCCTCCATGACCAAGGTCCAGCCTCAGACTCCTTGGACTTCTCGGGCCCTTTAGCCCATGTTCATACCCGGAGTGTACGGTGTGGCATGGGACTATGTCCTCATTAACTTTGGGTTACTCATCACGTTGTACACCTCCCCTATCCAGGGAATCCTATTCCCTGATCCTCATCCTCACTGCATGATGTTAAACTGTGAGTAGGCCCGACCTTCCTGACCAGAGCCCAACTATCAGGCCCTTTGGCCTTTTCGGGCCCTCGGCCCAGGTCCTCTCTTATAAGAATGTATGGTGTGGTGTGTGATTGTGTCCTCATTCTCGTCGATTTGTTTGTCATACCATACACCTCCCTTGTTTGGGGGTATCCTACTCCCCCAACTCGTCCTGTATGTCATTAAACTGCATCTTGAGAACTACATGTGGCTTTATTCCCATCCTTATGGGATACGTAGGACCACCCGAATGTCTAGGCTTCGGGTCCAGCCCCATTTTTGACCATTCCATGTACCTCTCCCTCCTGAGCCACTTCGTCAACCCTTTTTGGTGGTTCACCAGTGTGCCTAAAGGTACTCTGGTTTAGTACCTGGAATGCTAGGTTCTGCTCAGACATGTTCTCACCTGCTTTTCAGGCTTCGTGTTCCCCTTCATCATGGCTTTCATCATATCTCACACCTGAAGGGACCCCCAAGAATGGCCTGGATACCACGCCTAAGGTCTATCCTACTGTTACGGGCCAATGCCCCCAATGTTTTCAGACAAAAAATTGATACAAATCATGCGTTGTGAATATGGTCATCGGTCGATGCTCGTTTGTTGTTCCCATATCAGGCTAACGCGATATGGAGACTGTTTTTCTGCCACGGTTAACAGTTATACTCTATCGCCACACCAACCCCATTAAGCCCAAAATGTCGGTTACAAGATTCAAATCCTTCTCCACCTCATCATGTCCAAGTAGAACTTTGAAACTCTTGATACTATTCCTCAGTGCGCATCTGCGTGTTAGGGGAAAAAATCCGTGTTAAAGGTGTCCTTCATGGATCTGCACCAACTTCCCTTTGATGGATGTTCTAGGTTTTGCAATAAGGATTTTCCTCCCTTGTTCCCCACATTGAGTTTAACTCGCGTGGGCTTAGGGATCAGGTCAAGGTTTTCACTTACTCAGACATTTTCCATCCACCCATGGTCTGAGCACTAAGACCATAAACTAAGATCTCCCCATAACTACATTTGGCATGATTCCCATACTCATGGGATACGTAGGAATGCCCAGAACTATTGTATTTAGGTCCAGCATGAGTTCAGCTAATTTGTCCCTTCTGTCCTGCCTTCAGGACATCGACTACAGGACCACGTGACGTGGTGTGGTATTATGTCCTCATTCACGTTGGGTTTTCAATAACTGCACCACGTGCACCACATTCTAAAAATTAGCTCTCATATTTTTTTGTCACACACGACATTAAAAGGCACCCTCTAGAACTACGTATGGCTTGATTCCCATCTTTATAGGATACGTAGCTCCACCAGAATGTCTATACTTTGGTTCCAGTCTCGCTTTTTAGAGTTCTCCTCATCTCCTCAGTCACCTATGCCCCTTGGCATGTCCCTCTCCACAAGGGGGATATATAGGTGTGGTAAATGTTTTTTGGCACTATACCCCCTTCTCCTGGGAACCAGCCATCTCTTGGATGCCCTCATGTTGTGTCCCTCGACCCCTTGCAGTGGATCGCCCATGTGTTAAGAGTACTCTGGTTTATTACCAAGAGTGTCAGATTCAACTTGGTCAAGTTCATTCCACTTATCAAGCTTCATGTTTCCCTTCATTCGGTCTGTCATCACCATTCACACCCTGAGGGACCCCCAAAAATGGCATGGATACAATGCCAAAGGACTCTTCTACCGATACGGTCCAATGCCCCCCGAGGGTTTTGGACAAAAAATTGATACAAATTCCCTATTGCGAACATATTCAGCAGTTGATGATCATTTGTTTGTTCCCATTTTAGGATAATGTGATATAGATACTACTTTTCTGCCATGGTCAGCAGTAATCTTATTTCATAATGTTATCCCTTCAGGCCTTGAATATTGGTTGCATGATTCACTTTATGTTCCACCTAATCAGGTCCAGGTGGAATCTTGACACTCTTGGTGCTATCCCTCAGTGCACCTTAGCACGTCAGGGGGACAAGGCTGAAATATGGTGTCCTTCGGGGTTCCCATGGTTTGAGCTCTAAGACCAAAAACTATGATCTTTATTAAGAACTACGTGTGGCTTGATTCCCATTATTATGGGATACAAAGGACCACCCGAACGTCTCATTTTCAGGTCCAACTCATTTGGGAGATATTCTCCCCCCCCCCTTACCTCTTTCCTCTATGAAGGCCCCTCGGCTTGAGGTCTCCCTCTCGGAATTGCATACGGTGTGATGTGGAATCATGTCCCTAATCATGTCGGTTATGTTTCATGGAAATGTACCCATTCCCCTCCTAGAATCGTCTCTACTAAATCTGCTCTGCATGACGTTAAAATGTATGCTTGGTCCTATCACACGACCCTAAACTGTGACATTTTCATCGTCGCCGCACGATGAAAAATGGCACTGCATTGTGGTGGCCTCATCATAGAGGTCATCACACTAAGTATTGGTCATGCGCCATACCATTTTTCAATGCCTTCTACGGCTTGATTCTTGTGGTGACACCAGGGATTGCTACCCTCGGCCTGCCGCTTCACAAAAAAAACACTCACCTTAATGGACAAATAAGATTTATCAAATACCACTTCTCTTTGTGTGAGGGCTAGACCCACACGCCTCTTTTATCCTTTGCACTGGTACCTTACTGTGTCATTCAAACCTTTCAAGAACTACATATGGATTGATGCTCATCCTTATGAGATACATAGGAGTGCCTGAGCACTTCCCCATGGGCCCAGCCTAGCTTTTGTGTTTGGTCCCTCGACTCGAGCACTTCCCCAGAGAACACATGGTAAGTAGGGCTTTTGTCCTCGTTCAGGTTGGGTTTTGTAACCAGCTCACCTTGTGTTTCCTGCTCTCATTACCCATTCATGGTCTGAGTTCTATGACCTTAAACTAATACACCTTTCACGAACAACATGTATCTTGATCTACATCCCCATGGGGTACGTAGGAACGCCTTTGCACTTTCCTCAGGACCAGAACAACTCTCGTTTTCAGTCCCATGACCTTAAACCTCTCCCAAGGGGGTTTTGAGGTGTGGTATGGGATTATGTCCTCATTCACATCGGGTTGTTCACCACACCGTACACATCCCAGGTTCCCATTCACGTCGGGTTTTTCTAATTACCCGCCACGTGCCTCCTATGTTTCCTCCCATCCATTGTCCGAAATCTATGACCCTAAACTACGATCTCCCTATGGGAAAGGACTGGGCTCCCTCTATTTAATACGTCTCGTTGTCGTATTTAGATGTGTTTTGACAAAGAGCCAGATGTGTGGGATATTCATGAGGACATTCCCCACGTTCCATGACCAATCTTCGTGAGCTCGCTATTTGGTTCCTCATCCTCTTCTATATCCAAAAGGACCCTTGGACGACATGGATGCTATGATTAAGGGATCTCTATGGATGTTGTGCCTAAGAGCTCTTCTATCGTTTCGGGCCAACGTACTTACGGATCTCTGAAAACATCTGCAACATGGTCCCGTGTTTCGAACATGGTCAACGATCGACCCTCATTTGTCAGTCCCCATTCCAGGTTAATGCGATACGGATGCTGCGTTTCCGCCATGGTCAACAGTTATTGTAACACCCCGAGATTTTATGAAAAATATTCTTTTTAATTTCATTAATGTCTTGTGTTGTACGCTACACCAAAAGGAGCTTGCACAACACACATCCTTGACTTTACTTGAATTACATGCAATCGCAACCTTCCTCAATAGCGTGTGTAGTACGCAATAACGAGTTTCACTAAACGACAATATGCTATTAAAATACTATTAAAACTTGCCGTTATGAATAGTAATACCCACTTTTGGAAATTTTGTAAATTTTATTTTTCAAAATGGACATCATTTTTGGATTTGGAATATCGAAATTAGCTTAGGGTAAAATTTTGGTACTTTTTGGATAACTTTCAGTTTCTGATGAATAGTGAAAATCACTAAATTTTAATTAAAAACAACCTTTTTAATCAAAATAATTAATTGTGATAAATTATTAATTTGAGTGGTTTTTAAGTATATTTAGAATATATTTTTACAATTTAATACAATGTTGGTCATTGGATGTAATTTCACATTAAAACCAGACATAAACAAGTATCAATCTTTTGATAGTTATTATCTCTTAAGAACACGCTATTTGTTTTGACGATGGGAATTAATTATTAAATTAATTAATAAAATTGATATGTTTTTAATTTGGTAAAATAGACATCATTTTTGAGTTCATAATATCAAATATAGCTTAGGCCTAATTTTAGGTATTTTTTTTGGAAACTTTCATTTTTTGATGAATAGTGAAACCACTAAGTGGTAGTTAAAAAAATAAATTTTTCAAAAAACTTAATTTTACCGCTTCTGTGAGTGAATTTCAAAAATCTGAGAGACACGGTTGATGTAAGTAAGTAAAATGTGGTTCAATGAGATGAAAATAATTTTTGGTGAATAGTAACTTTTTACTTTTTTTTACCACGGTTAAAAGTAAATAGGATAATTAAGGGTAAAAATGATATTATTATTACCCTGAAACATGTCCTAATTCTATTGGATAAGTGTAATTCGACCAAAAACAACCTTAGAAATAAAATATGACCATTTAGGCCCACTTGGATTAGATTAGGACATTTATTATTAATTTATTTAAAGAAGGGTTAAAATAGTTAAAATCAAAGTTTAATAAGTAAATAATTTTTAATATAGGGTTATACATAAGATAAATTCGACAATAAATATTCATTAGAAATATAAAAAGATTTACTACATAATTATATTTAATTTTTATTTTTTGGACATTAAATAATTTAATTTATTTATGACACAATGATGATGCAGTAATTATTTTATTAATGAAATATTGACATATTTGATGTTATAAATACCCAAATAAATGTAATTTGAAACTTTTTATTAATTCCACCAATTTTTTAGGTTAATATGACATGTTACTATTGATTTAATTAACTTTGGTTGAACTAATCATTCTGTTATGATTTTCACAGATATTAATTACTAAATTGTGTCAAAATTGACATAAAATAGTTTTTAAAACAACAATTATATTATTAATTGTTTTTTTATTTCTAAAAATCTAAGGTTCGGCCAAATGACTTAGATAAGTTTATGTATATTAATAATAAACAACTTGGGGTTCTTTTTTCTTGTTATAGTAAGTTTATTAACCTTATAGTGTAAGAACACAAAAAGACACAGTAAAAGTAAAATTATCTTACTTAAAGTTACATATAAATGATAAGGTTACAATATGAACCTAAAATTGTCTAAATTCTATTAGATGAACGGATTTTTACCCATCCCCACCTTAGCTTCAAAATAAATCAATTTGGAGCTATTTAAAACCGAATATGACTTTATAATAAAATAATATTTTTAGTTTTCCAAAGGTGCCCCTCTCCTCCCTTATAAAAGGGCACCTCCTCCCTCTCTTCCTCACACCACATTGAGCCTTAAATCTCCGCCAAAACCTGAAAAATTTTCTTCTACACTTCCCTAGAAACTTCCTAGAGGTCCTGGTCTTTTTCAAAGACCAATTTTAGTGCCATAAGAGGAGGAATCAAAGAGGCGCTTCAAACAAGAGGTAATGTCTGTTACCAATTCTTTCAACTTTATTTCATAATCCACTTCTTCTTATTTTGTTGTTTCATTATGAAGTAATAACATCAGTATCACTAATTTACTGATATGTTATTATAAGTATGAAACAACCCTCTTTCACGATTTATCCATCCAACGGAAAACGAAATCATCATGCGTGCGTACGTACGGAATACCGTCTCCACGCCGTGGTGTAATCTATTTTCCACCACCACCTTACTTGGATGGGTATAACGGTGTAAATAATTACTATATATGACTATTGTAAATTGATATTGATTCTGAAATAGTATACATACACTCCAATACAATTCCACGATCATGGGAACGATATCATCGCTCGTGCGTACGTACGGACTACTGTCTCCACGACGCGATGAGATTCATTCTCCACGTTAACCATTCATGCATGATTATAAAGTATATATAATAAGTAATCATGAAATATATGACATAATAATGATATTGTATTAATGTGTATATATATGTATGTCATCTAATTTTTTCCATTCAACTCAATAAGGAAACAAAAACAGCGTTCATGCGTACGTACGATCTACCGTCTCCATGAACGGTGTATTTTTTTCCATTTACTGATCTATTATATATATATATATATATTCTGAATATATATTATATATAAATCATGTTTTATATTCTATAATTAAGTAATCATGATCTAAGTAATCATATGAATAATTACAAGTCAAAACACGAACGACAAATAAAACAATTTTACCCAAAACGCTCTTTAACATGGAATTTACAAAGAACGGGTGAAATAAAGTCCTAAGTGAACCATATATGATATCATAACAATGATAATAATTCTGGAATAAGTCAATGACATTATTTAAATCATTACACAGGAGGTTTGGATACTTAAGAAGCAAATTGGACCTAAGGTAAGGGAAATATCACAATCTCATTTTTATTCGAGATTGTTTATACTTTGAAATTTACTGGGGTGTATTTTATCATACACATCCATGTTTACTTAATATTTAATATTATTTCCATCCACCTACAATTTTTTAAATCCAATTTTACCCTTCTGTGAGTTTTTAGTAAAAGATATGAAAGGAATATTTTGTCGTTTTTTTCGTACAAGGTACTTTTTGACTTTTCTGACAAAAGTACGAGAAGAATGTTTTTTTAACTTGTACGGCATGAATGGATTTTTAAAAAATTATTTCCAAGAATCTTCCTTTACAAGTTTTCAAGTTTATTTTTAATCAACAGCTTTTAGATTAAAATTGTATGACATGTTAATAAAGGAAAATGTTTTTGAAGTAGAAATGATATTTTTCTCAAGAATGGAGTTCAAGTGTTTTATCAAAATTATTTTCCATCTATGATAATAAAGGGTTCTGTTTATATCCCTATTATTATATTGATTTGATTATGTTGTGATGGAATTATTTTTATGAATTCCATTATCTTATATGAATTTTTTTATGATGTCACGATGTTTAAGATTCCCATTTTTATCACATGGGTTATGCTAGGATGTATGGTTTATGATTTTGTGGCACACATAAGTATGGTATCATTATGAGATGGGTGGGACCTATATCTCCCTCCAATGCATTGGGTAATGATTTTATATCTCATGATATAGACATGGCTGGAACAGCAGGTTAAACCGGTTCAGTGAAAAGGACTGAAACGAGGAGTGAACTCGGTTTAGAAATAGACTTTGTCCACTAATATAGTCTTGGAAATGAGTCTTGACTAATAAGAACTGATTAAATATGATTATGTGTGTATGCCACAAAATATCATGTTTTAAGTTATGATTATTGGGATTACATTTCACTACTATGATTTATCCAATGTTATGATATTATGATCTCTTTTGCAGGTTAAGATTTCCAAAATGTTTTGTTCTTATGAATATAATGTGATTGATATTTCATTTTTTTACCCTTACTAAGAATTTGAGCTCACTGTTTTATGTTTTCTTTTCCCCAGGATATAATGAAAGGTTTTAGGTAAAAAAAGGAAGATCATTATGGGAGATGTTGAAGATCTTTCACCATGATTAGAAGATTATATTCTGAGATTCCAAAGACACTAAACTATTACGGTCCTTGTGTGTGTGTTTTTTGTTATGTACTAAGTATTCCGCAAAAGTAATGTAATGTCCATGTACGTTAAGATTCAAGTCTCTACATATGGTATCAGAGGAAAGGTTTAGTAAACCTTTGGAAACTAGGATGTGAGGACTTTAGTAAGATCCCTAGAGATATTTCTAAGGCATGTCTAGGGATGTCCCTAAGGTTAAGTATCAGTTATAGTACTAGAATTAAGGTAACACAAGATGTTAGATATTGATGGTACTCCCCCTTTATTATGTTTATTTCTCTAGCGTGATTTTTGCCTCTCACACTATACGTTTTGGGTTTTAGATGATGGCTGGAACACGAAGGAACCGTGTTGATCAATGTAATGGACAATGCAATGATTTTCCTCCTGAACAAACAAATGTTATGGGAGATGGAGTGCAAAATCTTATTGCTATACTTACACAAGCTATGAATCATTCTGGACTTCCAAATGAGTAGGTAAGGGAAAAATATTCTATTGAGTCCTTCATGAGGAAATGTCCACCTTCTTTCAGTGGGTCTTCTGATCCACTTGTTGCTAAACAATGGATCAGTACTACTGAAAAGATATTTTCAGTTCTTCAATGTTCTGAACATGATAAATTCATCTTAGCAGTATATCATTCAGAATGTGATGCTGATCAATGGTGGAATCTTATCAAGAATATGAGGCCAAGAGATGAAATTGAGTCCATGGAATGGAACGAGTTCAAGAACATATTTTTCAATAAGTACTTCCCTCGTATTCTTCAAACAAAGATGGAGAAGGAGTTTCTTGAACTAAAGAAAAAGGATGATGAATCTATTGGTATATACGAAGAGAATTTTACAAGGCTTTGCAAGGTATGCATCTGACTTTATCATCCAAATTGAAAGTAAAGTTTATCGATTCTTTAGTGGCTTAAAAACAAATCTTCGAAGGGCCTTAGATATAAGAGACATAAGTAGCAATGAAGAAATTGTGCGTTGTGATATCAAGGTAGAAATGGAAGTTGGTGTTACTTATCCATCTCATAGTTTTGACAAGAAATGAAAGATGGAGTTCAAGGAGAAATCTCAGAATAATGGTGAAAGGAAGATGAATGTTTCCTTACGCTCAAAGTGTGGAAAGAATCATGGTGGAGATTGTCTTAAAGGGACTAGAAAATGTTTTAAGTGTGGAAAACAAGGTCATCGTGCTGCCGAGTGTCAAAGTAATGGAAAAAGGGTTTTTAATGAAGTGAATAAATAAAAGACTGCAGAGAACGCACCACAAACACTTCAATGCTTCAAGTGCAAGGAAATTGGGCATTATGCTAATAAATACCTTAATCCAAGGGTTAGTGATGATCGACATGAGCAAACACTTAAGGCAAAGGACAAAGGGAAGTCCCATGTGATCACTATTGGAGATGTTGAATATGAAAACGCTGTGCTGGAATGATTAAGTGTTTATGTAATGGGATTCCATAATAATGTTGTATATAGTATCGTGGAATATTGGAATATGGTCTATTGTGGTTTTCAATAATATTATGGAACCGATAACCATGGAAAGTGATTGAGCTATTTTTTGTAAGAAGATGATATGTGCATAATGAAGGGATAAGAAGATAATTAGATGTTTGATTGTATTCATGAGCTCATGATTGATATAAGGACTAAGTGATATCATGGTTTGAGTATAAAGAATTTTGAGGATTTTGGTTTGTGGAAAGTTTTCACTTTTAACTGCATTCATGTTTTCACTAAGGTTCAATGGGTATTCATTCTTCAAGGGAATACATGATTAAGGTATTCACATGTTTGTAATTTGACCAACAAGATATATCTTATGATATATGTGGGATAAATGATGGCATTCACGTGATTGTTATGCGACATTTCAATTAATCATTTTCTTTATACTTTGAGCTTGGACCGAATTATTCTAGATAAGCCTGATGATTGGGATGGATTATGTTGGACATAAGTTAGGATAGAACTTTTTTCAATATTATTGATGTGATTTTATAGTAATATAGCTTTCAAAAAAGGACAACCTGCAGGACGGGCGACAACCCATCGCGTCGGACAAGGCTGTGGGAATCGAACCCACAACCGAAGTGCGACTGGCCTTTATCACCTACCACTAGCCTACATGAAGTCCATGATTAGTAGAAACTAGTTTTATTATATTAAGAAGTATGATATAATAAGTATAAGTCCATTTTAGGAACCATATATGATTAATCTCACTATAGATAGACTTATGTATATTTAATAACTTTTGCTAACCTTTTGTTTGAGACAGATGGAATGACCCGTCATTCTATCACATGATCTTCTAACACTTCATGAATAACAAAATCAACTTCATTTATTTAAGAGATAAAGTGGAAATTGTTCAAGGCACGAACAACAGTGGGATTGTACCAAAATAAAGTAAGTATTTATTCTAATTCAAATTCTTCAACTTTAGGGAAATGATCTTGAAAACCAAAAATGTTGTCGTAGTGATCTTATATCTGATGAATCAGATGGTACCTTAGATCATAAAAAATTTATGGAATTGTGATTGCTGGCTTTTCCATAGCCATGTTCTCTACCACTCTCCATCAGAACATGGTGGTTGGATTTCTCTTCCATATCCATATTTTCACCTATGTGGAAACCCAGTGATTAGTTTATTTGTGTAACCATTATGTTTCATACTTTTGTTTTTAAAGATTGGTTTTGGTATTCCTTTTTACGATGTGTGTTTCTATTAAATAAACATTCAATTAGTAAACCATTTATAACCCCGACGAATTTTGAGGGCGAAATTCATTTTAAGGGGGTAGAATGTAACACCCCGAGATTTTATGAAAAATATTCTTGTTAATTTCATTAATGTCTTGTGTTGTACGCTACACCAAAAGGAGCTTTCACAACAGGCATCCTTGACTTCCCTTTCATTACACGCAATAGCGACCTTCCTCAATAGCGTGTGTAGTACGCAATAACGAGTTCCACTAAACAACAATATGCTATTAAAATATTATTAAAACTAGCTGTTATGAATAGTAATACCCACTTTTTGAAATTTTGTAAATTTTATTTTTCAAAATGGACTTTATTTTTGGATTCGGAATATCGAAATTAGCTTAGGGTAAAATTTTGGTACTTTTTGGATAACTTTCATTTTCTGATGAATAGTGAAAATCACGAAATTTTAATTAAAAACAACCTTTTTAATCAAAATAATTAATAGTGATAAATTATTAATTTGAGTGGTTTTAAATTATATTTGAAATATATTTCTACAATTTAATACAATGTTGTTCATTGGATGTAATTTCACATTAAACCAGAAATAAACAAGTGTCAATCTTTTGATAGTTATTATCTCTTAAGAACACACTATTTGTTTTGACGACGGGAATTAATTTTTAAATTAATTAAGGAAGCTGATATGTTTTAATTTGGTAAAATAGACATAATTTTTGAGTTCATAATATCAAATATAGCTTAGGACTAATTTTTGGTATTTTTCTGGAAACATTCATTTTTTTGATGAATAGTGAAACCACTAAGTGGTAGTTAAAAAAAATAAATTTTTCATAAAACATAATTTTACCGCTTCTGTGAGTGGAATTTCAAAAATCCGAGAGACGCGGTTGATGTCAGTAAGTAAAATGTGGTTCAATGAGATGAAAATAATTTTTGGTGAATAATAACTTTTTACTTTTTTTTACCACGGTTAAAAGTAAATAGGGTAATTAAGGGTAAAAATGATATTATTATTACCCTATCACATGTACTAATTCTATTGGATAAGTGTAATTCGACCAAAAACAACCTTAGGAATAAACTATGACCATTTAGAACCACTTGTATTAGATTAGGACATTTATTTTTAATTTATTTAAAGAAGGGTTAAAATAGTTAAAATCAAAGTTTAATAAGTAAATCATTTTTAATATAGGGTTATACATAAGATAAATTAGACTATGAATATTAATTAGAAAGATAAAAAGATTTCCTACATAATTATATTTAATTTTTAATTTTTAAACATTAAATAATTTAATTTATTTATGACAAATTCATGATAGAGTAATTATTTTATTAATGAAATATTGACATAATTGATGTTATAAATACCCAAATAAATGTAATTTGAGACTTTTTATGAATTCCACTAATTTCCAAGGTTTATATGACATGTTAGTATTGATTTAATTAACTTTTTTCGAACTAATAATTATGTTATGAGTTTCAAAAAAAATCAATTACTAAATAGTGTCAAAATTGACATAAAATAGTTTTTAAAACAAAAATTATATTATTAATTGTTATTATATTCATAAAATTCTAAGGTTCCGCCAAATGACATAGATAAGGTAATATATATTAATAATAAACAACTTGGGGTTCTTTTGTCTTGTTATAGTACGTTTATTAACCTTATAGTGTAAGAACACAAAAAGACACGGTAAAAGTAAAATTATCTAACTTAAAGTTAAATATAAAAGATAAGGTTAAAATAGGAACCTAAACTTGTCTAAATTCTATTTTATGAGAGGCTTTCGACCCATCCCCACGTTGGATTCGAAATAAATCAATTTGGAGCTATTTAAAACCGAATATGACTTCATAATTAAATAATATTTTTAGTTTTCCAAAGGTGCCCTTCTCCTCCCTCATAAAAGGGAACCTCCTCTCTCTCTTCCTCACACCACTTTGAGCCTTAAAGCTCAGCCAAACCCTGAAAAATTCTCTTCTCCACTTCCCTAGAAACATCCTAGAGGGATTGGTTTTCTTCAAAGACCAATTTTAGTTCCCTAAGAGGAGGACTCAAAGAGGCGCTTCAAAGAAGAGGTAATGTCTGTTACCAATTCTTTCAACTTTATTTGTTCTTACACTTCTTCTTCGTAAGTTGTTTCGTTTTGAAGTAATAACATAAGTATCACTCATATACTGATATGTTATTATAAGTATGAAACAACCCTATTTCATCATCTATCCATCCTACGGAAAGCGAAATCACCGCGCATGCGTGCGTACGGAATACCGTCTCCACGCAGTGGTGTAATCTATTTTCCCCCACCACCTTACTTGGATGGGTATAATGGCATAAATAATTACTATATATGACTATTTAAAAGTGATATTGATTCTTAAATAGTATACATACACTCCAATACAATTCCACGATCATGGGAACCATATCATCGCTCGTGCGTACGTACGGACTACCGTCTCCACGACGCGATGAGATTCATTCTCCACGTTAACCATTCATTAATGATTATAAAGTATATATAATATGTAATAATGAAATATATGACATAATAATGATACTTTATTTATGTGTATATATATGTATGTCATCTACTTAATTCCATTCAACTCAATAAGGAAACGAAAATAGCGTTCATGCGTACGTATGGTCCACCGTCTCCATGAACGGTGTATTTCTTTCCATTTACTGATATATTATATATATATATATATTATGAATATATATTATATATAAATCATGTTTTATATTCTATAATTAAGTAATCATGATCTATGTAATCATATGAATAATTACAAGTCAAAACACGGATGACAAATTAAACGATTTTAACAAAAACGCTCTTTAACATGGAATTTACAAAAGAACGGGTGAAATAATGTCATAAGTGAACCATATATGACATCATAACAATGAGTATGATTCTAGAATAAGTCAATGACATTATTTAAATCATTATACAGGAGGTTTGGACACTTACGAAGCAAATCGGACCTAAGGTAAGGGAAATATCACAATCTCATTTTTATCCGAGATTGTTTATACTCTGAAATTTACTGGGGTGTATTTTATCATACACATCTGTGCTTCCATAATATGTAATATTATTTCCATCCACCTACAATTATTTAAATCCAATTTTACCCTTTGGTGAGTTTTTAGTAAAAGATATAAAAGGAACCTTTTGTCGTTTTTTTCATACAAGGTACTTTTTGAGTTTTCCGACAAAAGTACGAGAAGAATGTTTTTTTAACTTATACGGCATGAATGGATTTTTAAAAAATTATTTCCAAGAAGCTTCCTTTACAAGTTTTCAAGTTTATTTTTAATCAACTTCTTCTAGTTTAAAATTGTATGACATGTTAAGAAAGGAAAAATGTTTTTGAATTAGAAAAGATATTTTCCTCAAGAATGGAGTTCAATTGTTTTATCAAAATTATTTTCCATCTAGGATAATAAAGGGTTCTGTTTCTATCCCTATTATTATATTGATTCGATTATGTTGTGATGGAATTATTTTTATGAATTCCTTTATCTTATATGAATTTTTTTATGATGTCACGATGTTTAAGATTCCCATTTTTATTACATGGTTTATGCTATGATGTATGGTTTATGATTTTGTGGCACAAATAAGAATGGTATCATTATGAGATTGGTGGGACCTATATCTCCCTCCAATGCATTGGGTAAAGATTTTATATATCATGAGATAGACATGGCTGGAACGGCAGGTTAAACCGGTTCAGTGAAACAAGACTAAAATGAGGAGTGAACTCGGTTCAGAAATGGACTTTGTCTACTAAGATAGTCTTGGAAATGAGTCCTGACTAATAAGAAATGATTCTCTATGGTTATGTGTGTATGCCACAAAGTTTCATCTTTTATGTAATGATTATTGGGATTACATTTCACTACTATGATTTATCCCATGTTATGATATTATGATCTCTTTTGCATGTTAAGATTTCCAAAATGTTATGTTCTTATGAATATGATGTGATTGATATTTCTTTTGTTTACACTTACTGAGAATTTGAGCTCACCCATTTATGTTTTCTTTTCCCTATGATATAAAGAAAGGTTTTAGGTAAAAAAAGGAAGATCTTTATGGGATATGTTGAAGATCTTTCACCACGATTAGAAGATTATATTCCGAGTTTCCAAAGACACTAAACTAGTACAGTCCTTGTGTGTGTGTTTTTGTTATGTACTATGTATTCCGCAAATGTAATGTAAAGTCCATGTACTTTAAGCTTCGGGTCTCTACAGTTATCCTCCATCATCACGCCGCCATCACTGTGATCCAAATTTCGAGTGTCATGATTCACACATTTCCACTTCCTCATGTTCAAGTGGAATTCCGACATACTCGGCTTTATCTCTTCACACATCTAGGTGCACCACATGGATGTGATAGCATCATTGGGCTGGTATTCACGGAGCATCCCTTTTCTCTAACATGCCCCTTCATGTGTTTGTAATGTCCCCCATTACTTCTTGTTTCCCATATCGGGCATGACTCACGTGGGCTAAATAGTTATCGTGGGATATGTACTGGCGCAACCAGGCTTCTCATCGTCCTACATGACATTAAACTGTGCTTCCAGAACTACAGGTGGCTTGATTCCCATACTCGTGGGATATGTAGGGACACCCTGGTATTTTTCCTAGGGTCCAGCCCACAGGAATCATAAATGCTGTTTTCCCCTTTCTACCCCCCTTGCTGGACCCCTCGTAGGAAACAGTACAACTATAACTCTACCCTGAACAAGTTCAGGATGCCCCAAGATGACATTGGGATGCGACAGACCCCCTCACCAGAGAGGCCCTTTGTGAAAGAAGGAATGATCCATGATCAAACCAATGCGCCCATCTAGCGTACTCCCACCACAGTGGAATAATTTCATGAGTGTTGGATTCTGTTTGAACAAACCCTCACTCCACATTCCATGCTTTGTGTGCCCCATTATTCAGACCCTCATCCCCTTTCATGTCTGGAAGAACCCCCTAACAGTATGGATGCTCTGGCTATGGCCCGCCTATTGTCCAGGGCCAATGTTCCGGAAGACTAATGGGTTGCATTGTGAGTTAGGCCCCGTGTTTCGATCATGGTCAACGGTTGGCCCTCATTTGTAATCCCCGTTTCAGGCTAATGCAATAAGGACTCTGGGTTTCTGCCATGGTCAACAGTTATCCTTCATTGTCACGCCACCCCCACAATATTCTGAATCATGGGTATCGTGATTCACATTTCCCACACCCATCTGTTCGGAACGATTTCAACGCCCCTGGCGTTGCACCATTCATGCACAAGATCACGCTGAAAAAAAGGTAATTCGGCTGTTCTGAGAACTTCATTCTCTAGTCATGTCTCTCCTATTCTCCAGAAATCTGGACTGGTTATCCATACCCCGGATGCCCGAATCATGGTTTTCACTCCTATGTTTGGATGGGGTGGTGAGGTAACTGTCTCTTGATTCTCACAACGGGCCCGCCCCACGTGAGGTTAGGGAATTGTCACTGGACTTTCCGTAAACATTGTAAGGATGCAATGAACTAGTGCAAAAAGTGGAACTCGTGCATGCTAAGGAATTCCAAAAAAATAAAAGCACAAAATTACGTTTGAGGGTTTGTAATCATTACGGTACCTGGGAGTCAACTCCCCCCATGGATGGATTGACCCGGTCAATAGAGCATAGTAGCTCAGCCACGCTTTGACTTGTGGCATCCAGGAATTGTTTCCACCAACTCAGCTCCCGCTCCTCCTCAGCAGTGATGGGGTGCAGTTCATCAGCCTCAGCTCGGACCTGCTCTACGTCAGCCTGAATGACGGCCATCTCTTCGGATGCCTACCTCAAACACACCTCCACCTTTTCTAGCTGGGCCTTCAATCGCAAGATCAACTCAGATTGTGCATTGAGAGACACTGGGTGCTCATCCACCTAGATCTGTAGGTGTTGGACTTCATTTTCAGCCTACTAGAACATCCTGATATTCGTCACCTTCCTCCGCTTCCATCCCACGTTGTGCCCACAATCATACTCCCAGATCTTCTCTACCATAATATCTCGAATGAGGAGATGAGGGCGCTGGGCTTCCACTCCCACAGCAAACTATTCGCGCAATCGTGAGTGAAGTATGTCCATCTCATCCAGCCATAGTGCTTGGGGGTGTCATTGATGGAGTGTTTGATCAGCTTCCACGATTGGCAGAAGACTATTTTACTGTCCTCTTCATCAGAGTCTTTCCCATCCCAGTCCATGCGATTATCAGGCGCGTATGCGGGGTATGACCACAAGAAGTATTAAGCGGGATCTGCATCTGGTGTGGGATCAGCCGAGACATCTGGCGTTGGATCACACGTAGCGGGACATGGGTTGATAGACAGATCCTCATCGTCGGACCCCACCTCGATAACCTCAGGAACGACCCTGCTGGTGGTCCCGCCAACAATAGGGGACACTACAGCTCAGGAGGGCTGGGTAATGATCTCCACGATCACCAGCATGACCCTAGGGGGGATGCCACCAGAAATCCCAACCGGCGATGCCGCAGTAGCCCATGCTAGTCGAAGAACTGTACGTGATAGAGATGGGAATGGAGGTCAGTTGGAATGATCGGCAGGTGATAGTAATGAGGTCAGCAGGGAGGAAATATAGAGATTGAACTCCTGGTAGTCCATCGGAGTTGATGTTGATGTGGCCATGAGGTGAAAACCTTCGTATATTGTCGGATGGTCCGGAGATTCTGGAAGAGCAACCTCAGGTGTCCTAGCCCCGCCAGACACCGAACTGGACGCGGCCATAGGCATGGGTTCCGAGGGTCCTGCATCATCACCCACTGAGGGGCGAGAGTGAGTTCTGTGTACATGTTCCTCCTGCAGGGTTCAGATGTTGGTAATAGGTCCATAATGGCCTGAGATCAGACCCCAAGGGATGAATCTTGGAATGTTACATTGAGAGCCTCCGCGAAATCTTCGACATCCGAGTCTTGATCGCCGACTTTTCCATCCTCCAATGGGCTCCCTCCACTGGCCTCATCTCCCCGAAAGGATTCATATGAATCTTTCGATAGGGGGAGGGGCTAACTCATCTCGATGGCCAACAGTTGTGGGGGAACTATCTGATCCAGCAGTACCCTCACCCTGGCTGTCATTGGATGCGGGGCACCACTAGAATGTACAAAGTCCTCCAGCTCATCCATATATTTCTCCATCTCTTCCAGGGACACTAATAAACCGGCCCGAACATGGCCTATACCTGGTAAATCCATCCCAAGGCGGTTATGGTGTTCCCACATCTCAGGCAGGTGGAGGAATTACCGGTTGACATCCCAAACGTCCCAGGAATCTAGGAAAACATCATTATCTGGCAGGTCGATATGGTGTAGACGTTTCCCCGGAGCTTGAGTACATATCCTGAGGAATCCCCTCGATGGCCACCCCTCCAGATGGCTCTGGCCTTCTGGGGCCATCGGGTCCACTACCGCTGTTGGATCCACCGCTGTTGTCTCATCCTCTACTGGTGCAGGTATCGCCGCCATGAAAACCCCGCCATCGTTAGAGGCCCTTGCTTCCCTTCGACCTCGATCTCATTATAGGGGAGGCCCGCCATCACCAGCTCGAATGGTTGGTTGCTTCAGTATTTCCCCCGGATAAGCTCCTCCCAGCTTATGGCGTAGTCTTTCACCATTCTGAAGGCGGCAGTTGGTGGAGGCAATGCATTTCGAATTTTCATGTCTTCCCGTGTGAACATGAGCCACAATTGCCTCATTAAACATGATTTATCCTCGTGGAGCACCTCCCAGTAGACCTATGAGGTCAACTGCTATAGGCACAGAAATTTCCTTGCAAACCGGTGTGGGGTGTACGGCTCGAAGAGCAGCTCGCGGTCCACCCTTGCCACCTAGACTCCACCTCGAAAGGCCAGGAGATATGCCCGATTCTCCTCCGTCCCACTACCGTCATCGGTATGTACCCCCGTCGGCAATGGAAATGGGTGGAAATTAAACTTTTCCTCCTTCCACACCCAGTTTAGTACCAACGACATGGTTAATTTGACTAGAAATCTCCCAGCTGCATTCAGAATGGATGGAAGGATGTTTGATCTAGGAGGAGAGATGGGGTTCAGATATTCGTAAACCCCCTGATGTGCACCATGATCCACCCATACAGAATATGGAAGGGTCCGCATATCCTTGGCATCTTCTTGCCATCGCTAACATGTCATAGAATCTTGTACAGTCTGGCGAGCATCGAAATCCCCAGATTGACCCGCCTTCCTATGGCCAACATGGATGCCCTGATGAATGAGCTAGGCCGACCCACATGTTGGTATCCCTCACTGGTAGGATTCAACCACAGATAAGGGCCGCGATAAACGCCACCAGCCTGACTATCGGCCGATGTTCAGTGCTGACACTAAAACCCCATGTCTTCCATTATCTGTCCTCCAAGAGCCACCAATACGAGTGCTCCTTGCCTCATTGAGCCCCCTTCGGGAAAGTTCATGGCCTCGGGGGAAACTCTCGATCCTTTGGGAAGTTTAGAAACTGCTTGAACCACTTCTTAATGTCGAAATCTCTCACCGATTCTTTATCCTCTCCGGGGACTAGTCCCATCAGTGCCAGCACCAGCCGCATCATTTGCTCCGGATCCTCCCACGTACTCATGACGGGGAGGAACTAATCATACATATCCCCCAAGATTGGGACCCCCAAAATCTGATGTACATCCCATTCACTGATGCCAACCTCCCCATGGTGAAGGTGAAAAGTGTTGTTCCTAGAAGACCATCTTCTCAACAGCTCTGGCATCAACTTCTTCGGTTGATAAATGTGGAATTGGGAGGCCCATGCCACCTCATACAAGCCCACTCAACTAATCTCATCTCAAAAATCCTCACATGAGGTTCCTACCCTGTAGGCCCATACCCAATCATTGGTGATGTTGTCGCCCTAGCATAGGTCCCACTCATCGGACCACCCCTTCTTCGAATCCCTCAAAGCCGCCTTCATTATGGTGTGATACATGGGAGGGGATGTCTCCTTTTCCAATGGCTTCCCATCAATGTTGTCCCGATGGTTGTACAGAACGTCGACGGTGATAGGTGTGAAGTCCTCCATCACATGACCATCGGCCGCCCTGAACTATTGGTGCTGGCACGACGTGCTTCTAAACCAGCAAGCTGGTTCGTCCCTACTCGCCTCAGGAATGGTGACATCATCCCTCAGCCCGAAGTAATACAAGGGTAGATTTTTGCACAGCGGATAGTTATTTTGGCTATTTGATAGCAGTTCCGTGAAAGAATTGTGGTCTGAGTGGCTTCGGACTAGCTCCCCCAGGCCTAGACAGTTGGCCATCTCATCCCTTCGGGCAGCGTCTGCAAGCACCACCAGCGCAGCTTCCTGATGGGCCATTGGGTTTCAGAACATTGCAAATTTCAGGTCGGGTCGCAGAGATCGTTCTCAGAGATCATTCACAAAGCCAAGACATGGAGCCTAGCCTCGGATTATGAGCATAGGTTCACTTGGCGCAGTCGCGGAGTCAAAGACTCTCGGTTCACCATGAAGATCGATTCCTGATGAGCAGTCGCGGAGTACGCGGAGCTTCGCGAATCAAGAGCACAAAAGGAAAAATTCAGGGAGAAGGAAACGACAAAAGAGAGGTAAGCCCCACTATTTATATTTGGTGGCCCTCAGACCTTCGCGGCGCGTCCAGCCCACGCGGAGCATCGCGGCACGTCCAGACCGCGCGGTCCATGTCCACCTCACACGCCCGCTTCGTGAGTCAGCACTACGAACTACTGATAAGTTTGGCGATTTCCCTCAAACTTCGACCCTTGATCACTCCGTAGCTGAAATTCTGAGGGGGGAATTATGTTGGTCCCAAAATATTTGATGAAAATAGAGAATAAAAAGAGGCCCTGCGCCCTACCCCGCAAAGCCACGATGTGGAGCCCCCCCAAGAAACGTGGCCACCGCGAAGCACCAGAGGCGATACCTCTCAGCGAACTCCCCTGATGTTCATGAACCCACCACGAAGCAAAGGAGGCGGTATCTCTCCATGAAACCGGTCTATGTTCGCGACTCACCACGAAGCAACCGAAGCCCCTTTTGCGCCGCATGAGCTCTGCTTCGTGGCACCTCTTGCCTATAAATACCCAGCTCCCCCTAAGCCCCACGGACGGACAATCCGACCATTTTCCTTCTCAGCTCCCGAATCGCGAAGCACCCTATTCTCTACGAATCATGAGCTCTACATGATATTTTTCTTAGCTAGGAGCCTCCGCATTGTCTCGTTTTGAGCCCCCTTCCAAGAAAGATGACTTTCATGAAGCCTAAGGGAATTCGTGAGGAAGGGGATCCCTAAGGGGACCCAGGCAGTCACGGAGTGTTTATGATTCGTGAAACACCCACCCTATACACATGATCCACATGCCAAGGCTGGGTCACTATACTTCGCGAAGCACACTGCTTCACGACACTTTGCTTCGTGAGGCGCATATGATCCGTGAGGAAGTGCTCCGTGAACACCCTTCAACTTCACGAAGCACCTCCCATTCACACCTCTACACCATTCTAAGGCTAAGGCACCCCACTTCGCAGTGCACCCCCCTTCGCAAGTGCCCTCCACTATGTAGAGAAATCGAGATCCACAAGGCCGCTACATATGGACCCCTCATCTTGGCAATTCCTTCTCCCGTGAGACCCTCCAAGTTTGCACGATGTGATTTCAAGGTCCCCCGGATGATACCACTCGTGGAATTGTTTCTCCTAATGCTTCTTCACATAGGCACGCTAATGGATATTGCTTCTTCGCATAGCCATGCTAATGTGGACCCCTCGATGGTTCGCTCTACGACCCCCCTTCTGCATGGCATTTCCAGTACCTTCCCTCCCACAAAGAGCAGAGGGTACTAGTCATGTAAGTCCTAGGAGTGCGGAGTAAACCCACCTCGTCCGAGCTTTAGGAAGTTAAATTACCAAGAACCCTCGTTCTCAATACACGACGTTAAACTGTGACATTTCCTCGTGCCTCTCATGTGCCCCCCCCCCACCTTGGACATTCTCTACGCCCCTAGCCTCCAAAGAGAATGATATCCTCCTTCTGGACCACAGGGGATGATATCCTCCTTCTGGGAGTGGCGTTGGTCCGCAGGGAAGGGAAACCTCCTTGGTGTAAGCCCCTGCCTTCCTTGCAGGAGGTAGCACCCCTGAACCTCTGTACTTCCCTACTCCCTCTGCGCTTTTTCACCCTTGGGCCTCCATCCTGGAGTAAGTCCCAACAGCCAGGCGACTTCCTCGCGTAATCCCCATTCACCAGTGGCGCTCCATAGCGGCACCCTAGCAGCTCCCTCGCGTAAGCCCCATTCACCAGTGCCACTCCATAGTGGCACCCGGGGAATCTCCCTCGCGTAAACCCCATTCACCATTGCCGCTCCATAGCGGCACCCGGGAAGCTCCCCCGCGTAAGCCCCATTCACTAGTGCCACTCCATAGCGGCACCCGGGCAGCTTCCTCGGGTAAGCCCCATTCACAAGTGCCGCTCAATAGCGGCACCCGGGCAGCTTCCTTGCCTAATCCCCATTCACCAGTTCCGCTCCATAGCGGCACTCGGTCAACTTCCCCTCTTAAGCCCCATTCACCAGTGCCGCTCCAAAGCGGCACACGGGCAGCTGTCTTACTTAAGCCCTTTTTACACATGTCGCTCCATGGAGGCACCTGTGCAACTTCCTTGCGTAAGCCCCAACCAATATTGTCACTTCATTCAGTGGTAAGTCATTGTGATCCTCTTCAGCGGTAAGCTGTTGACATCCTTATCCAGCAGTAAGCCATTGTGATCCTATTCAGCAGTAAGTCGTTGTCATCCTTATCCAGCGGTAAGCCATTGCGACCCCATTAAACGGTAAGACGTTGACATCCTTATCCAATTGTAAGTCATTGTGACCCAATCGAGTGGTAATCCATTGTGACCCAATCTAGCGGTAAGCCGTTGTGACCCAATCCAGTAGTAAGACATTGTGATCCAATCCAGCGGTAAGCCGTCGAAACCCCCAATCAGCGGTAATCCGTCATCAGGACAACTATGTGGACTGTGATTCCCTGTCACGGGGATACGTAGGAAGCCTCTTCAAGGCTCAAGCCCGAAACCATTGTCATCCTCATGAAGGTTCCATCCCATTCACCACTCTTCACGGATGCACCCTTCGCGACGTGATCATTAGGTCCCTGCAACCTATTGTTTCTCACACTAAGAATGACTTCCGTGGGCTTAGAGTGAGCATCGACCATGACACACCCTAGGAAGCCTAGAGTGTAATCCCCACACCATTATGAACTACATGGACATTGATGCATGTCAAGGCACGGTACGTAGGAAGCCTCCCGGAGGATCAAGCCCACCATCCACCTGGACCAAGGTCCTTATTCACATCGGTTCTCCGACACGCCCTCGTCCCGCATGACGTTAAACTACATCCCAATCCAGTGGTAACTCATTGTGACCATGTCACCTAGTTGTTCTGACACCCCTTCATGTCATTTCAACAACCCCTTTTCAACCCGAACGACGTGGACTTTGATCCATGTCAAGGCATGGTACGTAGAAAACCTCATGAGGTTCAAGCCCAACACCCATTGGAATAAGCTCCTTCTTCATGGCGGTTCACCGACATCCATTATGAACTACATGGTCTTTGATCCATGTCATGGAATGGTACATAGAAAGACCCATGAGGTTCAAACCACCACCTGATTGTTCCGACCGCATTCACGTCGGTTCACCCACGACCGTGGGCAGCCAAGAGTATAATCCCTACATACACCATTATGAACTACAATGAATTTCATCCATGTCAAGGAATGGTACGTAGGAAGCCTCCCTGAGGTTCAAGCCCACCATCCAACTGATCCAAAGTCATCATTCACATCGGTTCTCCGACACGCCCTTTTCTAAACTATGTGGTCTTTGATCCATGTCAAGGAATGGTACGTAGGAAGCCTCATGAGGTTCAATCCCACCACCTGGTCATTCCGACATCATTCACGTCGGTTCACCCCCGTCCTTCATGACGTAAAACCGTACACCATCCCGAACTATGAAGACTTTGGTCTATGTTAAGGAATGGTACATAGGAAACCTCAGGAGGTTCAATGCCAACACCCATTTCACCAAGGTCCTTCTTCACTTCGGTTCACTGATGTCCATTCTGAACTACGTGGTCTTTGATCCATGTCAAGGCATGGTACGTATGAAGCCTCATGAGGTTTAAGCCCACCACCCATTGGTCGCTCCAACTCCCTTCACGTCGTCTCTCACCATCCAAACTACGTTAACTTTGATTCCCTACCACGAGGATTGGTAGGAGGTCTCTTAGAGGCTCAATCCCATCACAACCATCACCATCCTGATGGTCCCATTTCATTCCCCCTCCACTCCATGAAATTCTCCATCATCCATCATGATTCTTACCCGGACCACCACATCCCAGGGGGTTCATGCCATCCAACATCCTCGCAGCTCCTAGCAGTACTTGGGTCGCTATCCATGCATAAGCCCCAACATGTCTTCGTGTTGTTGTTCTATGTGTACATCCTGATTCATCACCCCTTCGAACTACATGGGTTTTGATCCCTGTCGTCTATACAAGGTACGTAAGAAAACCCCATGACGTTCAATCCCAGCCATTGGTAAACCTTGGTGTCCCCCGTTCTGGGGTGCACTCTCCTTGATCCGCCCTTAGTGGTGTTCAGATCATCCATTACGGTGTGACATCTCCCCTCTTTGGGGTGTGCCTCCTCAGATCCGTCCTCAGTGGGAATTCTGATACATCAAACTTCCAGGTATTCCCTCCTTGGGATATACCAATCTGATTCATCTCAATGGGATGTTCTGATCACTCTGATTTCGTCTCCGCAAGACGTTAAACTCACAGCCTACCTCGTGAAAAAACATGAGATGCCAGAGGAAAATCTCGGATGACACGTCTTTGGGGTAAACTTCTTTGCAAGACGTTAAACATGTGCCATACCCTGTGTTAAACATGGGAAGCTGAGGAAAACCTTAGAAACATGCCTATGGCTTGTGATTCCCCACATTCAACATGGGATGCCTCATGTTCTGCATGCTTGAAATACCCTCTTATGAGGAATATATAGGTTCCATAATGTCCACACACCCAGAGATGCCCTGACATGCCTGATGTTGTCATCTACTCCGACCGATGGATTCTACCATGTTAGGACCCCATGGAATGTCTTGATAGAAGTAGTTTAATTAACCGTCATCCATGAAGATATGGAACCAGGAACAAGATTCACAAACCTCGTATTAAATCTATAAGGGAGACCAAGAATAGGTGATGAGTTATGAGGAGGAATACACATAAGGAAGAACTAACATCCCATCATCCCATTTTTATCAAGGAGCAGACGTCTTTGAATATGTAGCAGATGTTGCCCGCCTTTGGAAAGCGGGAATATGGGGCAATAGCCGCATGTCCCCCACATACGGATGCATGTTCCCTGGTGAAAGCATCAAAAATAGAAATGCTAAACCCGACGTGATGATCTTCCCCTCAAAAACGATATTAGTAGCATTCGAGACATCAGTAGATTGACATGTCACGAGATCCATATATCTGGTGCCAGGTACTGCCAAGAAAATAGTTGGCCTTGTGTGAAACTCACTAGCAGTTGGGGCAGTAGAACGTTGGGAATTCTGTTCTACAATGTTGTCTACGTGGATCCCACTTACCGACCACGGAAGACGGAATGGCGCTGGGGAACTGGTTTTGGATTTCTTTTCCTCGCTGTTCTGATGAGTTAATCTCCCTGCTTTTCATAAATTAGGTTACTGTTATAGGGACACGATCACCACCCACCTGCCTATACAGGGGCAGGGGTAACACCAGTGCAGCTGCTTCGCGTGGCTCCACTGCTTCCACAACGGCGTCTGCATCCATGATTGTGGGGCGTCCATGCCCCATCTCCCCATCAGAAGTCATTTAACAAAGGGTGATTAACAACCTCATAAGTCGTTATGAGGAGAAGGTCATAATCCCAACTTGGGATATGGCCCACCTGGACCTAGAGGCATCCAGGCCCCACCTTCAACGCTGCCCTCGAGGGTCGCGTAGGGAGCCCCTACTCCCCACCCCAATGCTCAATCGTTTCAGGAGTCTGTCCCCAGAACGCCTTGACGACTCCCTGCCTTACGCTGATGAGGTGGGTGATGTCCGGATCAGCCAGGTCAGAGTCCCCATTCAAGGGCCCATGCAAGGGCCCCCGCCCATCCACGTCAATCCCTTTCCCCGGCCTTGCCAGAGGAACAGGTTGGCTATGTGCCTGCACCACCCGCACCGGCTCGCCTGACCCGATTCCAGCTTTGGGCCCGAGTTGAGGACGCCTGCCAAGGGGCATTAACATTGGTAGCTACTATGGCCTGAACCACCGCCGACACATATCATAAAGTCCATTCCCACACTGAGCAGGGGCACTCTTATTCCAAACCGGGATCGAGGCCCCGACTGCCCCACGGGCAGGATGGGTCGACTCCCCGGGTCGCAGGCATGAGTGATGATTGCCACGAACCAACCCACAGTGATGTCAACCCGTATGGCGGTCCTCCCCATACCACTAGTCCACATAGCATGGGCCTTCCCTGCTCTGAAGCCCATCATGGAGGTATGCCTCGTGCTACCCCCAACCCAAATGAAGACCTCCCCCGTGATAGTGACACTCGGAGTGGAATCCTTTCCCATGCTCATCACACCGGGTATGGAATTCATCCTCATGCCCTTGACCGTCGATGTGAAGACATTGCCCATCTGGTCACTCTCCAATGAGGGGATCCTCCCTACGTCCTCTCCACAGTTGGTGAAGGTCCTCCTTGCTCTGGAAACCATAGGGGTTAAGGTCAGCCTCTCTCTACCCACACCATGCATGATTATCCTCCCCATGCTTCCACCGGTTCCAACAGAGGTTTCGCCCGCTCATGTGCTATTCAAAGAGGTCCTCCCCATGTCCCCTTCAACATTTTTCCCAGTCCCCCTCGCACCCCGGCTGTCTCAAGTGGAAGTCCTTTCTGCCCCAGAACCAGCGCGGCCCCGAGACTACACATCAGGAATCTGCCTTATCCCAAGGAGCCACCTAGGGGAAGGAGGGTGGGTCATCACCGCCAAAAAAAGAATCATGGGAAGGCCTGGATGAATATCAAACTGGCCCGCTTCTCGGATTCTGAATCAGAATACGACTCAGCAGTGGAACCCTCCACTCGGTCCGCCGTGTCAAGTACTGGGGCAGGAACAAGGCATGTTAGCCTCATCCTTCTAGAATGTGAGGTCCACCGGATTCCCGACTCTCTTCGCTAGTACATCCAGGAGGAGGAAATTTTTGGAGTCCCATAGGTTCCGACTGTGCAGTCACCAACTTCGTTACTAGAAGCGCCCTCTACCTCGACCAGAGATCATAGAGAGCTATTTTGGGGACCGATGGCGGTTGATAAACAGTGTGACCCATTTTCGGTAACTGCAATCCCTGCACTAGAGGCTGCGGCTATCAGCCCTTCGTAACGTGATGTTGTGGTCAGGTCACCGCACTCTTCCGAGGATGGCTCAGAATTCTGCGGCCAGTCAGCTCGTTCGTTGTATTCTCTGCCGCCCAATTTAATTTACCAGTGGTCCACCTCAGTACCACAACCGGTTCCTCATCCACCTCCGATTGAAGAGTGGGGAAATACGGGGACAGACCCTAAATCCGAGCCCAGGAGCTTCTGGAACACTCTTGCGGCGAATCACTTCCCCGAGAAGTTATGGCCGGTGGCAGCATCGAACTTTTGTGCACCGAAATCCCTCACCCCAGAAAAAGAGGAGTGCTTCCGTAAAACCCTATGGGTGACACACTTCTGTATTCATTATTATCGGGTGGTGTACCCCAAGACCCAAGTGCACTTTCAGGAAATCAGCGAGAAATGCCGTCTGGTTGATTTGGCCGCACTCCCCATGGCCCAGCGCCCTGAGTCACCAGGTCGCCAGAGTGCTTTCCCACAAAAATCCGTTCAGAGTTTCAAGGTACTCCAATAAATCATTAGGGAAGCTACCCCTCACGTAAAAGTCTGTGTCTGGGGGCAGTATGCCGCCCTCTACTTCAGTCCTATTCGGCGGCAGCTGGACTCGTTATGCGACATTGAGGACATGCCCCAAGGAGGGTTGCGGTCCACATGGCTGACATAGTGGACAAGGTGGACGAGCTGGAGTTTCTCGATGGAGACTTACCCCCTGAGGGTGTACCACCACTGTTGGACCCATCAGGTAGGATTACCCATCAGTAGAAGAACCTTCTTGGCCTCCCTGTGCCCACTGACTCACTGGTACTCGGTCGGAATGCCGGTAAGGGTAAAGATCATGTCGGAACTATCAAGCTCTACGACCCATCCGCCTCGGTAAAAAAGATGGACGAAGACCCTGAGAAGGCCTCATTGTGCCAGAAACATACTGAGCAGAAGAGGCTAGTCGAAAAACTCCAAGCCGAGTATGCTACAGAGCGGAGACCCGACTATGGTGATCCTAGGCCGGGGTTGCAGGGGCAGGAACAACTTCCCCCCAGTGAGACGCCTCCGGGAAACCCTGATTATGCTACTCCTAGGGACAAGGTAGAAGACGGAACTCACGTAAAGAGGGTGTAATATGTCTCACAAGACCCTCTCGAATGGCAAGGCAATCTGAAGAATCTAGCCCGGGTTCCCCCATCTTCCTCGCGGGCCACTCGGCCAGTCACTCCGCGAGCTGTTGATGCCATCTACCAAGTCAAAGAGCCTGGAAACGCACTTGTGGTTAGGGATCCCCGTCATGATATGGACCCCCCACCTGGATGATCCTATAACGGCACTCATCACCCACCTTTAGGCGTTGAAAACATGGCAGGTGGATGTCCCACCAGATGGAAAGCCGTATCCAGCATGGGTGGATGACATGCCTGCACCACCGGGTTTTCGAAATCCCACTTTCTCACCCTTTAACGGGACAAGGGACCCGCCGTAGCACCTGGCCCGCTTTTCCTCCAGTTGTGGCCCCATTTTGGGGACCCCAGCACAGCAGAAAGCTGCCATGCTCCGATGTTTTTTGTAGACATGGGAGGGCCCTGCGTTCATCTTGTACATCCATCTCCCTATTGTATCGGTAACCGTATAGGAGGATGTTTACCGGAAATTCCAATAAAAGTTCAGATCCACCAAGAAAAAGACCCACATCACAACCCTCTTCAAGTGAAAAAAGGGCTGATGAGTGAGTGGCGGACTTCATCGCCCGGTGGAAGGGGCTCACATACTCCCTTGTAATTCCACTAACTCAGGAGCAATTAATGACGATGTGCATTGGGAATGTAAAAAAAGAACTGGTTTCTTCCGCGATCACACAGAATTACCCAGGAGGGGTTCGAGATTTCTCAAATAAGGCCCAGTACCTCAAGGAAGATTTGCAACATGCTAGTCATGGGCATCCGTTTCCACCTGTGATCCCAGCAAGGAGGTCTTCTAGATCCGAGCCCACCACGGTGGCCCAGATAGAAGCCCCCATACAGCTAGAATTGCTGCCAGTGGCACTGGCCCCACAACCTCGCAGGGGCCCTCCACCTCAGGCACAACCTCTTGCCCAGCAACAACCACTTCAGAATCATTATGTTCCCCCGCGCAACGCACCACCACCGCCTAGGCAGGACAATCAGGCTCCGCCTCCTCGGTAGGCCCCTTAGGCCCCTTGTTAAGTCCAGGCTCCCAGGCCCCCCTATCCAGAACTAAGGCACCAGACTTACTTGTTCAACGATAATCAGGTCCCCAGTTACTTACATAGTTCCCTAGAGCAGGGGATTGTGCGCTTACCCAAGTGTCGAAGGCCAGAAGAGGCGAATCTCACCAATCGCCCCAACTATTTCCCCTATCATCGGATCCTAGGGAAAACCCTCAAGCAGTGCTATGTGTTTAAAGACTGGATCCAATACCAGGTTGATAACAACATAGTCAGATTTTTCCCAGCCCCGACATATGTGGCGGGAGTGTTTGTAAGGTCAGAAATCAGTAGCGACGACGAAGGCGAGTGACAGCAGGTTCCCAGCCGTGGGTCCCAGAAGTACGACGACTGGATGGCTCATAAAACCGTCACTCACACCCGTGGTATTCTTCGAACACACCTAAATCATTCAGAGCCTTCATAAGGTGTGAACAATACATCTACTTCATCATCTCAGTCAGCCTCTTCCCAGAAGGACAAGCAACGACAGCGCAAGAAGAAGCAACATGCTCCAACACTATCGTCGTCATCCCGCACTCTCGGTGACTCCATGCCCCATGAGATAGAGATTCCTCACAGAATCTACCCAGTGGTGGATGACTCCTCTAGCGATAGTCAGGGGTATACTTCGGTTAATACCATGGAGTTGGTAAATCCCCATATGACTCCCGATGAGGGGTAACACCAGGTGAACCTCCCCAATGTCCCAAGTCGACGTCAACGTCAGTGGAGCCGCGACTACATGGGTTGTCAGGGTGAATCAGCTCGACCCTCCAGCCAGGCCATGCACGCAACTAAAACCAGACATCAGACCCATCGTAGAGCTTAGCACGTGCAACCTCCTTATCTCATGCCCTCAGATCTACCCCCATCGTCGTCTGTGCTACAATATCAGGCAGAGCTGCCTCGTCCATACCGCTACCAGTCTTTCCCTACTACAGGCCAAATTCAGTTGCCTAGTCCTCATCCGGCAGCTGCCCTTTAGGCCTCGACAAGCAAGAAACTAGGTGTACCTAGCACTAGCCAACCTTCATCCCAGTCATCAGGGCCCACTATGCCTCCAATTGCAGAGCGACCTCTTGTAAGAAGATGCTCACGTTTGGACCGAAAGTATGATGTTCAGAAGCACCTTGCCAGGATTCCAGTGAGGCTTCCTATTGTTGATTCTCTTCTCCTATCATCAAAAATGCGTGAAGCACTTGCCAAGGCCCTTTGTAGCCCCCTCCAGTTTGAGATGGAGGTAGAAGCTGCAGAAGCCTTCCACACTGAGGCAATTGAGAATGCCGAATGCCAGGAAATTATCGCGTTCTCTGGTGAAGATGAAGTCCCTCCCATACAAGGGAACATTCATCCACTGTACATCACTGGACAGTTCAATGGTGTGGAAGTCCACTGTTGTCTGCATGACACAGGTTCTAGGATTAACCTAATCCCGACTTGGACACTGCAGAAGCTGGGTTTGTCTGAGGATGATCTAACTCCCTCCGACCTCAGAATCCAAGGATACGACAAGACCGAGTAGACCCCGGTCGACAAGATACATTTTAAGACCCAGTTCGATGGCTTAATTTCAAATATAGAATTCATGGTTGTCTCCCTGGACACCGCGTACAATGCATTAATGGGTAGGCCATGGATCCACCTATAGGCAGCGGTCCCTTCATCGTATCACCAATGCCTCAAATAATCCCTCAATGGTCATGTAGGTGTGCTCTAATGAGATGCATCTCCTTTTACCTATTGTGAATACCACTATCTGGATGCTGACTATTACAAGAGCAAGGGTAAACAGATTCTGGAAAGTGATGTTGAATCAGCCCCGGTCACAAGTGATCCCTGGGCGAGTCTGGATGATGCCTACATCATCCCGATCCATTGGTTGGAGGCCACGACCCCCGACATGGGGCAATGATTTTTTTGTTTCAGGAATAAGTGGAAGTAAAATTCCAAGGTCCAAGCGATGATGGAAAATAACATCATACTCATACACCAACCTGGCTCAGGTGATCCCAGAACATCCTACCCCTGTATAGTATCGGGAAGTCAGGCTAATGGCAACGATGGTACGTCATACGTGTCTCTTCCGCCGGACTGGAATCAACAGGCTTAAGATGATGTGACAATACTTCTTTGATGTTATCAAGCGCGACCCCTTGGGCTGAAGACCAGATGGGATTGGATCAGCTGCCTTCATCACTATGGTCTCAGTGGCACATGAATCTCATGATATGATGACCACTGCCGCTCAAGCCATCACCAGCCTCCCATCAAAGCATGGTGGCTCTGAAGTGACTCCCCCCATGGAGGATCCCTCTACAAGTGGAGAAGAGGATCTAGAGGATGCTCCCCTTACCTTTGAAGAAGGTGTCTCTTCCACGGTCGATGAACTGGTATAGGTGAACCTTTGTAGTGAGGCCAATCCTAGACCCACATTGATCAGTGCCGCCATGTCCCTCTAAGAGTAGCTATGGTATGTGAACTTCCTTAAGAAGCACCAAGATGAATTCGTCTGGAGTTATGGAAAGATGCCATGACTAGATCCTTAGGTAGTCGTACACCGCCTTGGTCTCCCGAAAAACCATCGCGGGTTCAAGAAGCCTCCCATAAAGATGAACCCTTCTCATTGTGCCCTAGTTGATTCCAAAGTTGACAAGATTATCAAATCCTACTTCATCAAGGAAGTCTAGTACCCCAAGTGGCTAGCCAACATTATGCCAGTCGGGAAGAAGAAAGGGCATATTAGAGTATGTATCGAATTCTGCGATCTCAACTGCCACTGTCTGAAGGATAATTTATCCCTCCCAGTGACAAAGTTTTTGATTGATGCCATGGCCGGGTTCCAAGCCCTATCCTTCATGGATGTGTTTTCTGGGTACAACCAGATCTGGATGGCCCCTGAAGATGAGGAGTCCACTACTTTCAGGGATACCCAAGGTACTTTATATTACCAGGTTATTCCCTTCAGCCAGAAAAATTCAGGTCCCCCTATCAGCGGGCCACGCACCACATTTTCAATCCAATTCTCGGAACACTGGTGGAGTGATATGTGGACGATCTGGTGGTCAAATCTCTCCTACGCCATGACCATATCAAGGACCTTGAGAAAGTGTTCGGTTTCCTCTGCTCTCGCCACCTGAAGATGAACCTGCTTAAATGTGCCTTCGGGGTCACCTCCGGGATGTTTCTCATCTTTTTTTCAGATATTGGGGCATCGAGATAGTCCCAGAGAAGATCAAAGACATCAGCCAGATGCCTCCCCCGCGTAA
The DNA here is from genome assembly GCA_963277665.1 of Viscum album. Lineage (NCBI taxonomy): Eukaryota > Viridiplantae > Streptophyta > Magnoliopsida > Santalales > Viscaceae > Viscum > Viscum album. The sequence goes on from OY728161.1 coordinate 1,884,382,650, forward strand.
TATTCAGGAGCTTCGAGGTCTTCAAGGCCACCTAGCCTACATACGTCGATTAATTGCGAATCTGGTTAGCAAGTGTAAGCCATTTTCCCAGCTCATGATGAAAGGTTCCATCTATGAATGGGATGAAGAGTGTCAGGATGCCTTCAAGGAAATCAAGTAGTATCTACTATAGCCTCTGATCCTGATGCAACCCATCACGGGAAATCCGCTGGTCAAATATGTGACCACCCTGGAATGGTCTCTCGGCGCCCTACTCACCCAGAAGAACAATGAGGGGATAAAGAACAGCCTCTACTACCTCTGTTGCATCCTCCTCAATATGGAGACCAGATACTCCCCCATCAAAAAGAGCATCTTTGCCCTCAAGTTTTCCGTACAGAAATTGCGACATTACATGAAACACCATGAGGTACAGTTGGTCTCTCATGTAAACCCACTAAATTACATTTTGAACCACCCCATGTTGACTGGACGACTAGCATGGTGGGCGGTGATCCTCCAACAGTTTGACATCAGGTTCATGCATCAGAAGGCTATCAAGTGGCAGGCATTGGCAGACTTTCTAGCTGCAAATCCAACCTTCTCGGATCAATCCATGGACCAGGATTTTCCAGATGAGTCAATCCTCTAAGTCGATCATGTCATCTCATATTGGAAAATGCACTTCAATGGTGCCTCTCGGAGCCCCACCGGTAGGAGGCTCAATGAACCTAATCTCAACAGAGTTGGTCTGTTTATCGTTTACATCACCCCAACACAAGTCGTTCTTCCATACTCATTCATATTGTCCGAAGGATGCACCAACAATGAGGTAGAGTATCAAGATCCCATCACTGACCTTGATCTGGTCCTTGTGATCGATGTTCCCCATATGCACATGAAAGGGGATTCCGAACTAGTCATCAATCATGTCAATGGCGACTATGTTGTCAGAAAGCCAGAGATCGTGCCATTGTTGGAGTGCAACCTCCATCTAATGGCCCAGTTACCTTCTCGTCCAGAGGTTACCCATGTCACTCGGTTACAGAATGGTCGAACAGACGCTTTGGCCGGCCTAGCTGCGTCACTTGCAGAGCCCGAGCAGGATGATCTGATTATACATGTGGCACACCGGAGAGTCATCGTCCCCATCGCCCCAGAGGACGACGACGGCCTACGGGTAAGCCCTATTACAACCGGATCCTCCATGCTAGGATCCCTAGGTTCTTCAGATGCAGTGGTTATACCACTCCCTATTGGAGGGCACCTTTTGTCGAGTATCTCCAAAATGGTTGCCTCCCGGATGACCAGACCGATCGCGAGCAGATCCGACTCCGTACACTACAGTTTACCCTCCAGAGTGGTCCCGGTCTTGAGCGGATCCTCTTCAAGCGGGGCTTCAATGGTGTTATCCTCCATTGCATTCAAGGATTCGAGATTTCTCAGGTCATGCAAGAGGTTCATGCCGATTCCTACGGTGCCCACTAGGTTGGGCCAAAGCTTTCCCATCAGATCCGGAGACTTGGGTACTTATGGTCCTCTATGATCCATGATTGTATTGAGTTTTCCAAGAGATGCCACGCGTGCCAAGTTCATGCTAAATTTCTGCATCAGTCGCCAGAGCCTCTACACTCCACCAAGTACTCTTGGCCGTTTGTGGTGTGGGGACTCGATGTCGTGGGACCATATCCATCGGTGACAGCTCGCCAGTGTAGGTTCATCCTAACTGCTACAGATTTCTTTTCCAAGTGGGCAGAGGAACTTCCACTCAAATAGGTCAAGGTCTGTTCTGTCGCTGACTTTGTGAGCTCCAATATCATCCACTGGTTTGGAGTCCCTCACGCTGTCCTCACCGATAACGGAACCAACTTCTGAGCATCTGAGCTGAAGAAATTGTACTCCATGTACAAAATCCGTTCGAACCATACCTCTCGCTATCACGTGCATCCAATTGGACAGATCGAGGCATTCAACAAAACTCTCTCTAAAATTTGGCAGAAAATGGTTGGTCAGAACAAGAAAAGTTGGCTGAACAAGCTCCCAAATGCCCTCTGGGTGTATCAGACAACGACTCACAATTTCACCCAGGTGACTATATATTCCCTGGTGTATGGGGCTGAGGCTGTCCTTCCCATCGAGATGCAGCTGCCATTGTTACGCACAGTGGTCTATGACCAGATGGAACCAGATAAGGTGGATAAAATCTATCTAGATGAATTGGAATCACTCGAAGAGTACAAGCTTTGTGACCTGCACAATCTAGAAAGGCATCAGAATAAGATAGCCAGAGCCTTCAACAAGAAGGTTCACCTTCGCTCTTTTCTGCAAGGCGACCTGGTGTTGTTCCTCTGAGCACCAATGATCCCTAGAAGGAAACCATCCAAGTTGGAGCCCAAATGGGAAGGACCTCACATCATCCATAAGGTTTACCCCAATGGAGCATACTCCATGGTGACCATGGATGGTGAGAGTATAACTCATCCCACCAATGAAAAGTTCCTCAAGCAATACTTTTCCTGAGCTTCTGGGTCCCGCATGACCCTAAACTACACCCCAGTCCCACATGACCTTAAATTGTATGGTCCTACATGACATTAAACTGGACGGTCCTGCATGACCCTAAACTGCACGATGGTCCTGCATGACCTTAAACTGTCCAGTCCTGCATGACATTAAACTGCAACATCGCCATGCATGACATTAAACTACATCATCATCTATCATGATGTTAAACTACTCATTATCTTCTCACATGACAATAAACTGCAAAATGGTCCGAGCTCTATAACCCTAAACTAAGATCTCCTTCATCCTCACTGCAAGACGTTAAACTGCAAGCTGGTCAGGCCGTCCTGACTGAGGCCTAGCCTTATGCCCCTTGGCCTCCTCGGGCCCTGGACCTCGTCCTTACTGCAAGACGTTAAATTGCAAGCTGGTTAGGCCTTCCTGACCGAGGCGCAGCCTCATGCCCCATGGCCTTCCCCGATCTCTTGTGGGATTGTATGGTGTGTTGTGGGATTATGTCCTCGTTCATGGAGGATTTTTCACCGCACCGTACACATCCCCGAATGATATTCCTTTTATTGTCCCACATGAAGTTAAATTGTGCTTTTAGAACTATGTAAGGCTTGATTCCCATCCTGATGGGATACATTGGAATGCTCAGATGTCTCATCTTGAGCCTAGCCCTGAGATCTTCCCTTTGACTCTCCCCATGGTTATAGTTTCCTCAGAGGGTCCTCGCATGATGTGGTGTAGGCTTCCTTAGCCTCACTCATATGAGGATTATAATGGTCGCACAATGTTCCCACTCCCTTTCTTCTATCCTACCACGTCTTCACCGCACGACGTTAATCTACATTTCAATTTAAGAACTATGAATGGCTTGATTCCAATCCCCATGGGATACGTTGGAACGCGAGGACATTTCATCCATTGGCCTAGCAGAAAAGCCAAAATCTTCCCATTGGTTCAAGACATATGGTAGGGTATATTCATTTTCCCCAATTTATGTCGGGCAAGCCTCGATTCGGCCATAAGCCACATTCTATTGAGACGTTCACCTCTTTCAAAGATAGGTACATCCACGCTTTACCCACTCCTTAACTAGGATTCCATCACCTTCCCCATCCGAAAGGGCCGCTGAACGGTATGGATACCTGGCCTAAGGGCCCTCTTACCATTTCAGGCCAACGCCCTTGAGGGTGCCAAGCAATAAGCCGATTCAAGTCTCGTGTTTCGAATGTGGTGAGCGGTCGATGCTCATTGGTTGCTCCTATCTCAGGTCACCATAGGGACGCTGTGTTTCGAACATGGTCAACAACCACCCTAGATCTTTGGGTCCACCCCAAGAAGTCCCAAACATTGAGTGTAGTGATTCGTTCTGCCCTGTCCTGAAGCGACAAACTCTTTCCGGGTAGGGCCAACCGTCGGGCCCCTGGACCAGGTTCTCTATGATGGGATTATGCGGTGTGGTGTGGGATTACGTCCTCATTCATGTCGGGTTAGTCTTTGTACCAAACACATCCCTGGAAGAGACACCTCATCCAGCCCCCGTCCTCACTGCAAGACATTAAACTGCAAGCTAGTCAGGCCTTCCTGACTGAGGCCTAGCCTCAGGCCCCTTGGGCTACTCGGGCCCCCCCGTCCCTCATCCATACTGCAAGACGTTAAACTGCAAGCTGGTCAGGCCTTCCTGGCCGAGGCCAATCCTCAGGCCCCTTGGCTTTCTTGGGCCCCTTAGCCTATGTTCATACCCAGAGTGTACAGTGTGCTGTGGGACTATTTCCCCATTCATGTCAGGTTACTCACCACACCGTACACCTCCCGTGTCCAGGGAATCCTATTCATTGACCCTTGTCCTCACTGCGAGATGTTAAACTGCGAGTAGGCCTGGCCTTCCGGACCAGAGCCCAACAATCAGGCGCTTTTTCCTTTTCGGGCCCCAGCCCAGGTCCTCTCTTATAGGAATGCATGGTGAGGTGTGGGATTTTTTCCTCATTCACATCGATTTGTTCATCATACCACACACCTCCCTTGTTTGGGGGTATCCTACTCCCCCCTCATCCAGCATGACGTTAAACTGCATCTTATGAACAACGTGTGGCTTTATTCCCATCCTTATGGGATACGTAAGACCACCTGAATGTCTAGACTTCGGGTCCAGCCCTATTTTTGACCACGCCATGTTCCTCTCTCTCCTGAGCCACTTTGTCAACCCTTTTCTGTAGTTCACCAATGTTCCTAAGGGTACTCTGGTTTAGTACCTGGAATGATGGGTTCTTCTCGGACATTTTCTCACCCGCTTTTTTGGATTCATGTTCCCCTTCATCAGGGATTTCATCATCACTCACACTAGATGGGACCCCCATGAACAGCCTGGATACCATGCCTAAGGGCTCTCCTACCGTTACAGGCCAACGCCCCCGAGGGTTTCGGACAACAAATCGATAAAAACCCCGCGTTGCAAATATGGTCAGCGGTCAATGCTCCTTTGTTGTACCCACTTTAGGCTAACGCGATACGGAGACTATTTTTCTGCCACTGTTAACAGTTATCCTACATCACCAAGCCAACCCCATTAAGCCCAAAATGTCGATTACATGATTCCCATCCTTCTCCAACTCCTCATGTCCAAGTAGAGATTCTAAACTCTTGATACTATTCCTCAGTGCGCATCTGCACGTTAGGGGAACAAAGCCACGTTAAAGGTGTCCTTCGGGGCTCTGCACCAACTTCTCTTTGATGGATGTTCCAGATATTGCAATAAGGACCTTCCTCCCTTGTTTCCCACACTGATTTTAACTCACGTGGACTTAGGGATCGGGTCAAGGTCTGCGCTTACTCGAAAATTTGCCATCCACCCATGGTCCGAGCTCTAAGACCATAAACTAAGTTCTCCCCAGAACTATGTTTGGCTTGATTCCCATCCTCATGGGATACGTAGGAACACCCAGACCTATTGTATTTGGGTCCAGCTTGAGTTCATCTAATTTGTCTCTTTTGTCCTGCCTTCTGGACTTTGACTATGGGATCGCGTGACGTGGTGTGGGATTATGTCCCCATTCACGTTGAGTTTTCAATAACTGCACCACGCACACCCTTTTATAAAAATTATCCCTTATATTTCCTTTCCCGCACGACATTAAAAGGCACCCTCTGGAACTACGTATGGCTTGATTCCCATCTTTATGGGATACATAGGACTACCCGAATGTCTAGACTTTGGGTCCATCCCCACTTTTTAGAGATCTACCCATCTCCTCGGTCACCTATGCCCCTTGGCCTATCCCTCTCCACGAGGGGGATATATAGGTGTGGTACATGGTTTTTTTCACTATGCCCCCTTCTCCCGGGAACCCGGCATCTCTTGGCCGGCCTCAAGTTGAGTCCCACAACCCCTTGTAGTGGTTCACCCATGTGTTAAGAGTACTCTGGTTTGTTACCAAGAGTGTCATATTCAACTTGTTCAAGTTCCATCCACTTATCAAGCTTCGTGTTTCCCTTCATTCGGGCTTTCATCACCTTTCACACATGGAGGGACTCAAAAAAACGGCTGGGATACCACGCCTAAGGGCTCTCCTACCATTACGGGACAATGCCCTCGAGGGTTTTGGACAAAAAATTGATACAAATCCCACGTTGCGAACATGGTCAGTGGTCGATGCTCATTTGTTTGTTCCCATTTTAGGATAATGTGATATAGATACTACTTTCCTGCCATGGTCAGTAGTAATCCTATGTCATCACGCTAGCCCCTTTAGGCCTTCAATGTTGGTTACATGATTTACGTTCTTTTCCAAATCATTGTGTCCAGGTGGAATCTTGACCCTCTTGGCGCTATCCCTCAGTTCACCTTTGAACGTTAGTGGGACAAGGCTACAATACGGCATCCTTCGGGGTTCCACGATCGGAGATCTAAGATAAAAACACTAAGATCGTCATTAAGAACTATGTGTTTCTTGATTCCCATCCTTATGGGATACATAGGACCACCCGAACGTCTCATTTTCGGGTCCATCTCATTCGAGAGCTAGTCTCCCCCCCCCCTTTACCTCTTACCTCTGTGAAGGCCCCTCATCTTGAGGTATCCCTCTCGAAATTGCGTATGGTGTGATGTGGGATCATGTCCATATTTATGTTGGTTATGTTTCATGGAACCATACCCATTCCCCACCTTGCATCGTCTCTGCTACATCTACACTGCATGATGTTAAAATGCATGCTTGGTCCTATCACATGACCCTAAACTGTGACATTATCGTCCTGGCCACATGATGAAAAACGACACTGCATTGTGGTGGCCTCATCATAGGGGAAATCACCCTGGGTATTGGTCCTGCGCTATACCATTTTTCAATGCCTGCTACGGCTTGATTCTTTTGGCGACACTAGGGCTTGATACCATCGGCATGTTGCTTAACAAAAAAACCCACTCACCTTAAAGGAAAAACAAGATTTATCAAATACCGCTTCTCTTGGTGCGAGGGATAAACCTGCGTGCCTCTTTCATCCTTTGCAATGGTACCTTACCGTGCCGTGCCACCTTTCAAGAACTGCATATGGCTTGATTCTCATCTTTATGAGATACATAGGAGCACCCTGGCACTTCCTCACGGGCCCAGCCTAACTTTCATGCTCGGTCCCTCGACTTGAGCACATCCCTAGAGAACACATGGTATGTAGGGCTTATGTCCTCGTTCACATCAGGTTTTGTAACCAACTCAACATCTGTTTCCTACTCTCCTTACCCATCATGGTCTGAGTTCTATGACCTTAAACTATGAGCCCTTTCAAGATCAACATGTAGCTTGATCCCCATCCCCATGGGGTACATAGAAACGGCTTTTCAATTTGCTCAAGCCCAGCTCAACACTCATTTTCGATCCCTTGACCTTAAAAACTCTCCCAAGGGGGTTGTGAAATGTTGTACGGCATTATGTCCTCATTCACGTCGGGTTTTTCACCGCACCGTACAAATCTCTGGTTCCCATTCACGTCCGGTTTTTTGTAATTACCTGCCACGTGTCTCCTATGTTTCCTCCCATCCATGGTCCAAACTCTATGACCCTAAACTAAGATCTCCCTATGGGAAAGGACTTGACTCCCTCTATCTATTACATCTTGTTGTCGTATTCAGATGTGTTTTGACAAAGAGACCGATGTGTGGGATTTTCATGGGGACATTCCAATCATTCCATGACCAAGATTCGTGAGCTGGCTATTTGGATCCTCATCCTCTTCCATATCCCAAAGGATGCTCGGACAACATGGATGATAGGATTAAGGGATCTCCCTGGATGCTGGGCCTAAGAGATCTCCTATCATTTTGGTCCAACGTCCCTATGGATCTCTGACAACATTTGTGACATGGTCCCATGTTTCGAACATGGTCAACAGTCAACTGTCATTTGTCTGTCCCTATTCCAGGCTAACGCGATACAGATACTACATTTCCACCATGGTCAACAGTTATCATCCATCATCATGCCACCATCACTGTGATCCAAATTTCGAGCATCATGATTCACACATTTTCACTTCCTCATGTTCAAGTGGAATTCTGACATACTTGGCATTATCTCTTCGTGCGTCTAGCTGTGCCACATGGACATGTTAACATCATTGGGTCGGTATTCACCGAACATCTCTTCACCCTATCATGCCCCTTCCTATGTCAGGAAAGTCCCCCATTACATCTTGCTTCCCACATCGAGCACGACTCACATGAGCTTAGTAGTTTTGGTGGGATATATACCAGCACAACCAGGATTCTCATCGTCTTACATGATGTTAATATGTGCTTCAAAAACTACTTGTGTATTTTTTCCCATCCTCATGGGATATGTAGGGACACCCTGGTTTTTTTCTTATGGTCCAGCCCACAAGAATCATAAATCCTATTCTTCCCATTTCCAGCCCATTGGCCGGACCCCTCGAAGGGAACTGTACAACTATAACTCTGCCCGGAACAATTTCAGGATGCCCCAAGATGACAATGGGAAGCCATAGACCCCCTCGACAGAGAGTCCCTTTCTGAAAGAAGAAATGATCCATAATAAAACCAATGTGCCCATCTAGTGTACTCCCCCGCATTGGAGTAATTTAATGAGTGTTGTATTCTGGTTGAACAAACCATCACTCCACATTCCGCGCTTTGGATGCCCCATTATTCAGACCATCATCCCCTTTCATGTCTGGAGGAACCCCCTAACAGTATGGATGCATAGACTATGGCCCACCTATAGTCTCGGGCTAACGTTCGTGAAGAATAATGGGCAGCATTGTGAGTTAGGCCCTGTGTTTCGAACATGGTCAACGGTCGGCCCTCATTTTCTATCCCCGTTTCAGGATAAAACCATGAGGATACTCTGTTTCTGCCACAGTCCACAATTATCCTTCATTGTCACGCCACCCCCACAATGTTCCGAATCTTGTGTATCAGGATTCACATTTCTCATTCCCATATGTTCGGACCTATTTCAGTGCCCATGGCATTGCACCGTTCGTGCAAAAGAGCACATTGGAAAAATGGTAATTCGGTTGTTCTGAGAACTTCATTCTCCAGTGAGGTCTCTCCCATTTTCCATAAATCTGGACCGATTATCCATACCCCAGATACCCGAAGATTGGTTTGCACTCCTATGTCTGGATTGGGCAATGAGGTGACTATCACTTGTTTCTCACATCTGGCCCGACCCACGTGAGATTAGGGAATTGTCGCTAGACGTTTTGTAAACATCGTAAGGATGCAATGAACCAGTGCAAACAACGGAACTCGTGCATGCTACTTCATTCAAAAAAATCAAATAATCAAAGTATGTAAGAGAGTTTCTAATCATTACAGTACCCGAGGGTCAACTCCCCCCATGGATGGATTGACCCCGTCAATAGAGAGTTGCAGATCCACCACCCTTCGACTTGTGGTGTCCATGAATTGCTGCCGCCGAATCAGCTCCCGCTCCTCATCAGCATCGATGGGGTGCAGTTCATCAGCCTCAGCTTAGGCCCACTCTGCGACAGCCTAAATGACAACCATCTGTTCAGAAGCCTGCCTCATACACTCCTCTGCCTCTCCCAGCTGGTCCTTAAATCGCAAGATCAAATCAAATTGTGCATTGAGAGAGGCTGAGTGTTGATCCGCCTAGATCTGTATATGTTGGACTTTGTTTTCAACCTCCTGGAGATTCTTGATGTTTTTCGCCATCCTCCGCTGCAAGCCCACGCTGAGCCCGCAATCATACTCCTGGATCTTCTCTTCCATAAGATCTCAGATGAGCAGATGAGGGCACTGGGCATCCACTCCCCCAGCACACAGTTCACACAACTATTAGCGAAGTCTGTCCATATCATCCAGCCATAGCACGTGGGGGGTGTCATTGACGAAGCGCATGATCAGCTTCCAAGATCGGCGGCAGAACATTTTACTATCCTATTCATCAGAGGCTATCTCATCCCACTCTGTGTGATTAGTAGGCACATATGCGGGGTACGCCCACAAGAAGTCTTCAGCAGGATCTGCATATGCTGTGGGATCAGGCACGACATCTGGCATTGGATCAGACGTTGCGGGGCGTGGGTTGACCGACAGATCCTCATCCTCGGAGCCACCTTGATGACCTCAGGAACTACCTCGCTAGTGGTCCCAGCAATGATAGGGGACACTACAGCTCGGGTGGGCTCGGTAACGATCTCCACGATCACCAGCATTCCCCTAGGGGGAATTCTGCCATAAATCCTGACCAGTCTTACCGCAATTGCCCATGCCAGTCAAAGAACTGTACGTGATAGAGAAGGGAATGGACGTTAGTTGGCACGATCGGTAGGTGACAGTAATGAGTTCAACGGGGAGGACTTACAGAGATTTAACTCTTGGTACTGCTCTAGAGTTGATGTTGAAGGGGCCCCAAGGTGTGGCCCTCCATATATTGTCGGATGGTCTAGAGGTTCTGGAAGAGCCACCTCAGGTGTCCTATCCCCACTAGACACCGAACTGGAAGTGGCCACAGGCACGGGTTCTGAGGGTCCTGCACCATCACCCACCAAGGGGTGAGAGCGAGTTCTGTGTACAAGTTCCTCATGAACGGTTCAGATGTTGGTTAGAGGTCCATAATGGCCTGGGAAAAGATCACGAGGGAAGAAATTTGAAATGTTACCTCAAGAGCCTCTTCAAAATCGTCAATATCCGAGTCTTGATTGCTGACTTCGCCTTCCTTCAAAGGGATCCCTCCACAGGCCTCGTATCTTCGAGAGGATTCATCTGAATATTACGATAGGGGGAAGTGCTCCCTCATCTCGGCGGCCGGAAGTTGTGGAGGAACCATCCAATCCAGCAGTACCCTCACGCAGCCTGTCATTGGATGCAGGGCACTACTGGAATGTACAATGTCCTCCAGCTCATCCAAATATTGCTCCATCTCCTCCAAGGACACTGCGAAACCGGCCTGGATAGGGTCTATACCTGGTAAATCCATCCCAATGCGGTTCATGTGTTCCCACATCTCAGGAGGGATGAGGAATTTCCAATTGACATCCCAAACGTCCCAGGCATCTGGGAAAACAGCATTACTTGGAATGTTGATATGGTGCATACGTTTCCCACGAGCCTGAGTAGATATCCTATGGAATCCCCTCGGTGGCCGCCCATATAGATGGATCTACTCTTCTGGGACCACCGAGTCCACTACTGTTGTTGGATCCTCCATTTCTGTCTCATCCTCAGCTGGTGCAGGTCTCTCCGCCACAACATCCACGCCACTGCAAGAGGCCCTTTCTTCCCTCCGACCCTGACGACTGGATAGGGGAGGCCCATCATCACCATCTTGAATGGTTGGTTTCTTCAGCATTTCCCTCGGATAAGCTGCCTTTCAGCTTATGGCATAGTCTTTCCCCAGTATGAAGGCGGCAGTGGGCGGAGGCAATTTATTTCACATTTTCCCATCTTCCCATGTGAACATGGCCACAATTTCCTCATAACACACGAGTGCTCCTCATGGCTCACCTACCATTAGACCTGCGGGGTCAGCCGCTGCAGGCACCAGAATTGACTTGCAAACCGGTGTGGGGTGTACGGCTCGTAGAGTGGCTCGTGATCCACCCTTGCCACTAGGACTACACCTCGAAAGGCCAAGAGAAAGGCCCGATGATCCTCTGTCCCCCGACCGTCATTGGTAAGTACCCTCGTCGGCAATGGAAATGGGGGGAAATTAAACTCATCCGCCTTCCACACCCGGTTTAGTACCAACTGCACAGTTCATTTGACTGCAAAGCTCCTTCCTGCGTTCAGAATGGATGGGCGGAAGTTTGGCCCCAGAGGCGAGATGGGGTTCGGATATTCGTGAACCCCCCTGATGCTCACTGCAATCCACCCATACAGAAGATGGAAGGGACCGCATATCCTCAGTGGATTTTTCCCCTCGCTAACATGCCGTAACATCTTGTAAAGTCTAGTGAGCATCAGAATCTCCAGATTGACCCACCTTCTAGTGGCCTACATGGATGCCATGGTGAATGAGCTGGGCTGCACCCCCCATGTTGGTATCCCTCACTAGTAGGATCCAACCGTATATAAGGGCTGTGATAAACGCTGACAGCCTGAATATCATCTGTTGTTTAGTGCTGACACTGAAACCCCAGGCCTTCCATTTGTTTTCCTCCAAGTGCTGCCAATACGAGTGCTCTATTCCCCGTTGAGCCCCCTTCGGGCATGTTTGAGGCCTCTGGGGAAACTCTAAATCCTTTGGGATGTTCAGGAACTTCTTGAACCACTTATTAATGTGGACATCTCTCACTGCTTCTTTATTCTCTCCGGGGACCAGTACCATCAGTGCCACTGCCAGCTGTGGAATCAAATCTGGATCCTCCCACGCACTCATGATGGGGAGGAACTCATCATACCGAGCCCCCAAGATCAGGACCCCCTAAATATGATTGACATCCCACAGACTAATGCCAACCTCTCCATGGTGCAGGTGAAAAGTGTTGGTCCTAGATGACCATTTTCTCAACAGCTCTGGCATCAGCTGCTTCGGTTGATAAATGTGGAATTGGGAGGCCCATGCAGCCTCATACAAGCCCACTCTCCTTAGCTTGGCTCCAAACTCCTCGCATGAGGTGCCTACCCAGTAGGCCCATTCCCAATCATTGGCAAAGATGCCTCACCAGCACAGGTCCCACTTATTAGACCACCCCTTCATCGAATCCCTGAAAGACGCCTTCAGTATGGTGCGATACATGAGAGGGGACATCTCTGGTTGCAATGGCTTCCCATAAATGTTGTTTCGATGGTTGTACAGATAGTCGGCAGTGACAGGTGTGAATTCCTCCCGTGCATGACCATTGACCGCCCATAACCATTGTTGCTGGAACAACGTGCTTCTGAACCAACAAGCTATTTCGTCCCTACTCACCTCAGCAATGAAGACGTCATCCCTCATCCCGAAGCCATACAAGGGTAGCTTCATGCATAAAAGATAGTTATTTTGGCTCTCTGATAGATGTTCCCTCAAAGAATTATGGTCTGAGTGGCTTCGAACTAGCTCCCCCATGCCCAGACAGTTGGCCATCTCATCCCTTTGGGCAGTGTCTGCAAGGACCCCCAGCGCAACTACCTGATGGGCCATTGGGTTTCAGAACTCGAGAAAATTTCAGGTTGCGTCGTGGAGATCATTCGTGGAGCTCGTTCGCAAAGCCAAGATGCAGAGCCTGGACTTGGCCTGCGAGCACAGGTTCGCATGGCGCAGTCGCGAAGTCAAAGACTCGCGGTTCGCCGTGATGCTCGATTCGCGGTGAGCAGTCGTGGAGTACGTGGAGCTTTGCGAATCGAGAGCGTAAAAGGAAAAAGTTACGAACAAGGAAAGGAAAAAAGAGAGTTTAGCCCCATATTTATAGGTGGAGGCCCTCGAAGATTCGCGGCGCATCCAGCCCACTGAGAGCTTCGCGGCGCGTCCGGACCGTGCGGCCCCTGTTCGCCTCACGCACCCGCTTCACGAGTCAGCACCACGAATTGCCGATAATTTTGGCGATTCCCCTCAGACATCGATCCTTGATCCCTCTGAAACTCCAAGTATGATGGGGGAATTTTTTGGCACCAAAATATTTGAAGAAAAGAGAGATGAAAACGAGGCCCCGAGCCCTGCCCCACGAAGCCACGACGTGGATCCCCCCCCCCCAAGAAATATGGCTGCCACGAAGCAACAGAGGTGGTACCTCTCTGCGAACGCCCCTAAAGTTCGCAAACCCACCGCAAAGCAAATGAGGCTATATATCTACATGAAACAGGTTGACGTTCATGACCCTTCTTGATGTAACTTAATCCCCCTTCATGTCGCATGAGCTCTGCTTCACAGCACCCCTTGCCTATAAATATCAAGCTCCCCCTGATCCCCACGGATGGACAATCCGAAATTTCAGATTATCAGCTCCTGAATCGTGAAGCACCCTTTGCTCTGTGAATCCAGAGCTCTACAAGGTATTTTTTATCGCAAGGAGCCTCCGCATTGTCTCGTTTTGAGCCCCTCTTCTGAGAGGGATTCCCTTCGCGAACCTTAAGGGCATTCGCGAAGAAAGGGGATTCCAAAGGGGACCCGGGCAGTCGCGGAGCATTTAAGCTTCGCGAAACACCCACCCTTTACACGTGATTCACATGCCAAGGCAGTGTCACTGTACTTCGCGAAGCACACTGCATCACGACAGTTTTCTTTGCGAGGCACCTATGCTCCGTGAGGCAGTGCTCCGCGAACACCCTTCCACTTCGCGAAGCACCTCCCATTCGCACCTCTGCCCCAGGCTAAGGCTAAGGTACCCCCCTTTAGGAGGCACCCCCCTTACCAAGTGCCCTCCAATACGCAGAGCAACCAAGCTCCACAAGGCCCCTTCTTGTGGACCCCTCTGCTTGAAAATTCCTTCTCCCATGCGACCTTTTAGGTTTGCATGATGTGATTTCAAAGTCCCCCAGACGATACCACCCATGGCGTTTCTTCTCCCAATGCCTTTTTGCATAGGCACGCTAATGGATATTTCTTCTTAGCATAGCCACGCTAACGTGGACCCCTCGATAGTTTGCTCTGTGACCCGCAATCTGCACAGAATTTCAGGTACCTTCCCTCCCACAAAGAGCAGGGGGTACTGGTAATGTAATTCCTAGGGGTGTGGAGTAAACCCACCTCGTCCAAGTTGCAGGACGTTAAACTGACAAGCACCCTTGTCCTCAACACACGACGTTAAAATATGACATCGCCCCGGGCCTCTCACATGCCCCCCCCCCCAACATGGACATTTTCCACACCCCCTGGCCTCCACATGGGATGATATCCTAATTTGAGACCACAGGGGATGATATCCTTTTTCTGGGAGTGGCGTTTGTCCGCGGGGAAGGGAAGCCTCCTTGGTGTAAGCCCTTGGACTTCCTTGCAAGAGGTAACACCCATACACTTTCGTACTACCCCTCTCCCTCCACGCTTTGTCGCCCTTGGGCCTCCATCCTGGAGTAAGTCCCAGCACCCTGGCAGCTTCCTCGTGTAATCCCCATTCACTAGTGTCGCTCTATAGCGGCACCCAAGTAGCTTCTTTGCATAAGCACCATTCACCAGTGCCTCTCCATAGCTGCACCCGAACAACTTTCTCGTATAAGCCCCGTCCACTATTTCCGCTCCATAGAGGAACTCGGGTAGCTCCCTCGCATAAGCCTCATTCACCAATGCCACTCTATAGTGGCACCCGGGCAGCTTCCTCGCATAAGCCCCATTCCCCAGTGCCGCTCCATAGCAGCACCCAGGAACCTTCCTTCCATAAGCCCCATACACCAGTGCCCCTCCATTCCAGCACCCGTGCATCTTTCTCACTTAATCCCCATTGACCAGTGCCCCTCCATAGCGGCACCTGGGCAACTTTCTTGCGTATGAACCTTTTATCATTGTCGCTCTATGGAGGCAGCCAGGCAGCTTCTTTGCATAAGCCCCATCCACTATTGTCACTCCATTCAGCAGCAAGCCATTGTGATCCTATTCAGCGGTAAGACGTTGACATCCTAATCCAGCGGTAAGCCATTGTGATCCTATCCAGCGGTAAGCCATTAACATCTTTATCCAGCGGTAACCTGTTGCAACCCCATTCAGCGGTAAGCCATTGATATCCTTATCCAGCGGTAATCCGTTGTGATCCAATCCTGTGGTAAGCCGTTGTGACCCAATCCACTGTTAAGCCCTTGTGACGCAATCCAGTGGTAAGCCGTTCTAACCCAATCCATCTGTAAGCCATCGAAACCCCCAATCGGCGGTAAGCCGTCATCAGGAGAACTACATGGACATCGATTCCATACCACAAGGATACTTAAAAATCCTCTTCAAGGATCAAGCCTGAAACCATCATCATTCTTATTACGGTTCAATCCCATTCACCACTCTTCATGGACGTATCCATTACGACATAGTGGTTAAGTCCCTGCAACCTCTTGTTTCTCACACTGAGCATGTATCCCATGGGCTTAGAGTGGGCATCAACCATGACACACCCTGGGCAGCCTAGACTGTAAGCCCCACACCATTATGATCTATGTGGACTTTGATCCATGTCAAGGCATGGTACATAGGAAGCCTCCATGAGGTTCAAGCCCAGCATCCAACTGGACCAAGGTCCTTATTCACGTCAAATCACCGACATGCCCTCGTCCCACATAACGTTAAACTACATCCCAATCCAGCGGTAAGCTGTTGTGACCCCGTCACCCAATTGTTCCGACACCCCTTCATGTCAGTTCAACCACCCCTTTTCAACCCGAACTACATGGACTTTGATCCATATCAAGGCATGGTATGTAGGAAACCTCACGAGGTTCAAGCCCAAAACCCATTGGACCAAGGTCCTTCTTCATGTCGGTTCACCAGCGTCCATTCTGAAATACATGGTCTTTGATCCATGTTAAGGCATGGTACGTAGGAAGCCCTATGAGGTTCAAGACCACCACCCGGTTGTTCCGACCTCATTCATGTCGGTTCACCCACCACCTTGGGTGTCCTAGAGTGTAAGCCTCACACACACCATTATGAACTACTAGGACTTTGATCCATGTCAAGGCATGGTACATAGGAAGCCTCCCTGTGGTTCAATCCCACCACCCACCTGGACCAAGGTCCTCATTCGTGTCGGTTTACCCATGTCCCACATGGCGTAAAACCGTACACCATCCCGAACTATGAGGACTTTGATCCATGTCAAGGCATTGTATGTAGGAAACCTCACGAGGTTCAAGCCCAACACCCATTTGACCAAGGTCCTTCTTTACGTCGGTTCACTGGCGTCCATTCTATACTACGTGGTCTTTGATCCATGTCATGTCATGGTTCGTAGAAAGCCTCAAGAGGTTCAAGCCCAGCACCCATTGGTCTTTCCGACCCCCTTCATGTCAGTTCTCACCATCCAAACTATGCGGACTTTGATTCCCTGTCATGGGGATACGTATGAGGTCTCTTCGAGGCTCAAGCCAATCATAGTCATCACCTTGACGATGGTCTCATTTCATTCCACCTCCACTCCATGCAATTATCCATCATCTATGCCAATTCTTACCTGGTCCGCCACATCCCGGTGGGATCATTCCATCCACCATCATCGCTGCTCCTAGCAGTACTTGGACCGCTATCCATGTATAAGCCCCATCATATCTCCAGGTCGTTGTCCTATGTGTACACCCCGATTCATCACCCCTTCGAACTACGTGGGTTTTGATCCCTGTCATCTATACAGGGTACGTAGGAAACCCCCCTGATGTTCAATCCCTGCCAATTGTAAACCTTGGTGTCCCCCATTCTGGGGTTCACTCTCCTTGATCCGCCCTTAGTGGTGTTCAGATCAGCCATTATGGTGTGACATCTCCCCTCCTTGGGGTGAGCCACCTCAGATCCATCCATAGTGGGTGTTCTGATCCATCCATCTTCCAGGTATTCCCTCCTTGGGATATACCAATCCGATCCGTCTCAATGGGTTGTTCTGATCACTCTCATTTCGTCTCTGCAAGATGTTAAACTCGTGGGCGACCTCGTGATAAAGATGAGATGCCTGAGGAAAACCTCGAATGACACGTCCTTGGAATAACCATCTTCACAAGATGTTAAACATGAGGCATACTCTGTGTTAAAAAAGGGAAGCTGAGGAAAACCTCAGATACATGCCTATGGCTTTTGATTCCCCACATTTGACGTGGGATGACTAAGGTTCTACACCCTTGAGATTCCCTCTTATGAGGAAGAATACATGTTTCCCAATGTCCAAAAACCCAGAGATGCCTTGACATGCCGGATGTTGTCATCTACTCCGACCGAAGTTTGCTACAATGTCAGGACATGATGGAATGTCTTAATGGAATTAGTGTAATTAACCAGCGTCTATGAAGATATGGCACCAAAAATGAGATTCACAAACCAGGTATTAAATCTATAAGGGAGACTCGGACTAGGTGATGAGTTCTAAGGAGGAATCCATAGAAGGAAGAACCAACATTCCATCATCCCGTTTTGATCAAGGAGCAAACGTCCTTGAATAAAGAGCAGATGCAGCCCACCTTTAGAAAGTGGCAATGCGGGCAACAGCCGTGCGTCCCCCACATACGGATGCGCGCGCCCCGACGAAAGCATCGGAAACAATACCTTTTTCCCACTCATCAAATAATTTTTGTAATTTTAAATTGACACTGTTACATAGTTGAATTTCTATAAGGGAACTTCTTAACACAATTTCAATTCGTTGATGTTAAACTTCTACTTCTTGATTATGTCATGAAATGAATATGTGGGAATGACCTCTGATTTTTTTACACATAATATACACTTATATTGGATGTATTATTATTTTTCACACATAATTATGTCATTTATTTATCCTTAATCTAGGGATATGATCTTTGCAAGGGACTTTGTATCAATTTACATTCCACACAAACTTATTTGTTTTTTATACACCAATTAACTTTTATATGGTGTATATACTACCCTTTGACATATTATATCTCGAAACTCCTTATTATCATGATATTATAAGCTTTAATTGATGTTGTTCCTCAATTTTTTTATTCAAGCGTCTCTTATTTGGTGAGTAACTTTTTAACTAAAATATCATTTTAAATGTTTTAATGATTTATTCTAAAAAATATTTCACATTAATGATAGTATTTTCAAAATAGTTTTAAGGATTTTTTTATGTGGTCATTAATGTTAAAAAATGTTAATTCCATTACAATTTTCAATGTAGTATGGGACACTTTGATTCAAAAATCTATTTATTAAATGTTTTAAATGTTTTTTAAAATGTTTTGATAACGCATTGATTTTTTCAATATCAGGAAATGATTTCTTATGATTTCAAATGAAATTTATTAGAAACTTTTTTATATTTGTAATATTTTATGAGTTCTGATTTTATTATTATAGTTGGACATGTGATGGGTGGTTACGTGATAAAACAAATAATAGGTGGTGATGTGATAAACCTGGATGGTTGGTTATGTTATAACCTCCAATGCATTGGGTATGGAAGTCGGTCATATGGCTATTAAATTAATGGACATGTCTGGAATTTGACTGTATGGTTATTCCATTTAAGTATGTTTTTTCCCATGTTATCTTTATATGTTTTGTGTTTTTTCTATGGGTTTTATGGAAATCTTTTGGTTGCAATAGGGTATGTAGTGATCTTTTATTTAGTGAAGAGTGTTTTCTACTTCATAAAGGCAAAAATCATTACTTATGATAAATTATTCATAGTTTACCTATTTTTTTTTGAAAAAACTAATAGTTTCCCATATTTGTGTATCCCATAATGATCTTTTTTGATCATTTCATGTTTTTGAAATGTTTTTTACAGGGCATAAAGTGGAATAGAGTCAAGAATGGGATCATGGAAAACTCATGCTGTCTAAAACATAGAACTAGACATATTTATTTTTAAGAGATTTTGTTTCATAACAAAATGGATATTTATTAGTAGTGTCTACAAGTAATATTCAAGTTGATATGTAATAATTTATGGCCTAATTCTCAAAAACACTAAACCTGAAAATATCCTCTTTTTGAATTGTTGATTTGACTCAAGATTATATAATGTTTTAAGTTTGGGGCCTTATAGTTGATATTAGAGGTCGGTTTATATTACTTTAGAGGTTTTGGTGTTATTTAAGAATACGTGACATAAACATAATGGTTAATATATTAAAAACAGTCATAACTATTTTAGGGGTGATAAATGGTTATTATATTTTGGGTTGAAAAATGAAATGTATTAGATTACCATTGAGGATAAATATGTAATGGTTATTTTTGAGGAATTTGTATCTTCTTTGTTGGAATGTTATGAAATTTTATGGTTTTTAAAAAAGGACAACACGTAGACTTTGTGACAACCCATCGGGCTAGACAAAGCTGTAGGAATCGAACCCACAACCAAATTGTGATTGTGATTTATCGCCTACCATAAGAATACGTGAAGTCCCTAATTAGTATGACTAATTCATTTTTGTTAAAAGATATTATAGATCAAGAATAATTTTTTTGGATCTTTTTTTTATCAAATTTAAAACCTTATTATATGAAAACGATTTGGTGATTAAGTGATAAAAGTTATTTTGGAAGACATTCTCTCTATTGGGAACACTGTATACATAAGGAAAATAGAATACTATGGGATTTAATTTGTGTAGTAATAGTTGAAATATTATATTGGAAGAATATATGTTTTTATTGTGGTCAAAAGGTGATTTGGGTTATTTATTCAAATGATTAACCTATCATAGAAAATATGTGATTTGGTTAATTACACTTCAGTAAGAGACTTTAAGAGTAGTCGATTTTATTTGAAGATAAATGTGAATATTTACTCTGGAAGACTGTGTGATTAAATACATCTGAGTTTTGGGTTACAATGTTAGTTTGGGTTACTTTGAGGAATTTTAAGGACATTTGTTTATCGAATGGTCTTTGCTGAACATTGGGCATTGTTTGTTGAATTTTGGGGATTAAGAGTAGAATTTGTTTTTATAAAGTGTTATCGTTTTTTGGGGATTATATGATCTTGTACTAAATGTTTTCATTTTGGATGATGTCTAAAGGAATGTGAAATATATAGTTCATATTTTTTGGAATATATGATAATCTAGAATTTTATTCTAGTACTTTTAATGTGACTATGTCAGTTTTAATACTCATCATTTGGAGAAAAGATGAGTTTGTGGTAGAAATTTAGTAATGGATGAAAGTCTACATGACCAGTAAGTATGTTCCCATAAGTTTTTAGTTATTCTCATAAATAAATTTCTCAACTTTATGAAAGTTAAATTAAAACAAAAACATTGTTCGTTAAATTTCCTACTGGGGAATCAAATACCGTTTAACCCATCCCAAGTTTGTGATTTTCGAGTGGTTAATATTGTCCTGATAATATTTTCTACTAGTCTCTATCAAACCTTGATGGTTTTTTTCTCTTCTATATCCATGTTTTATTACATGAAATCAATGTATGAGATATCTTGGGTGACCTTTGAACTTATCTTTAAATCTTTTAAAGTGATAGTTTTATTTACTCTATTTCCGATGTAGGTCTTTTAATGAAGTTTCCAAGCCCAATTTTAAAATTACAGGGATGCAATTTTCAAAAGGGGAAGGATGTAACATCACAAGAAAATAAAGAATATGACATTTTCATATTTATTAATATTTTTGAATTAAATCTTAATTTTACTTTAAAGGGGATGGTATGTTCAATGGAATACCTAATACATAACAACATGTTTCGTTGAAGCCTATGGTAACACACAATGCGGAGTTATACTGATAAATAATAATATAATATTATTTAAAATAGTAGTTAACACATAGTCATTGTATTGGTAGAAATAAATATAACTAACTAAAATATGAATATTTATGTTTGTTAAATGTTTTTACATTTGTCCAATAAAATTTAGAGACATAAAAACTGAATGAATCTAATTTAAATCATTAATACTCCAATATTCTATAAAAGGCCGATTTACAGCCTTTTAATGGATAACCCTTTTTAAATTTAGTTTTGATCACTTTTATATGTTCTATTTGGAAAAATAAAATTAATCTTTAGATTTTGGACATCAAAATTTACTTTGGGTAAATTTTTGATATTTTTCTGATAAAATTAATTTTTTGAAATGAATAGTGAACAAATGATGTATTTTAAATCAAAACTACCATTTAATATTATTTATTTAAAAGGATATATTATATTTTTAAATGAATTAAAAGTGTAATTATATTATATTTTAACTATATATTCCAATATTGGTCATTGGAAGTAATTTTACTTTGAAATTGGATATAAACAAGTGTCAATCTTTTAATAGTTATTATTTCATAAAAAACATGCTTTTGGTTTTGACAACGAAAATTAATTTTAAATTAATTAATCCAAATTATATTTTTTTTAATTTGTTAAAATAGATATCATTTTTGAAATCAAAATATCAAATATATCTTAGGCTAAATATTTTGTATTTTTTTGAAAAACATCAATTTTTGATGAATAGTGAAAACACTCAGTAGTAGTAAAAAACTGACTTTATCAATTAAATGAAATTTTACTACCTCTATGAGTTTAATATAAAAAATCTGACATTCATGTTTTTTACTAGTAAGTAAAATGTGTTTTAATAAGATGAAAATAATTTTTTGGTGAATAGTAACTATTGACTTTTATTTACCACGATTAAAGGTAAATGAGGTAATTCAAGGTAATAACAAAATTATAATAAGATAAAATTACCATAACACTTGTTCTTACATTATTTGATGATTAATGGATGACCAAAAAAATCCTATAGTGAGATGATTGGCCTTGGAAATTCATTTGGGTAACATAATGACATTAACAACATTTGTTTTAATGTAAACTTAAAAATATCATAAACTTTTATTGTTTTGATAAAATAATTTTAGTGTGGGGTTATATAATTGATATATTTAAATAAAAATATTAATTATAATTCTCAAAAAATTCCCTACATCATGTTATTTTATTTATTATTTTTAGACATCAAATAAATTTAATTATTTATAACACAATAATCTTGTAGTGTTTACCTCATTAATGAATGATTTAAATAAATACGATAATAAAAATTTAGAAAATATCTAAAATTTATTCAATTCATATTGGATGATTTTATTTCAACCATGAGTCATCTTATATTTTACCTTAATGAGTTTTTTACTCTTAGAAACTGAAAACCATTATATGATAAAATAATATTTTCAAACGTTCCTAAAGAGCCCCTCCCCCTCTTATAAAAATCCCTTTCCTCTAACCAATTAATAAAACCTCTCAATCCCCTTGTCTCGTCCAACCTATACCCAAATAATCTTTCATTACCCCTCTCTTCAACCTAAATTCCTTACCATAGTCATAAGGCACTTTAAAAATTCATTTCAGTTCAAACCAAAGAGACATACCTTTTTTAAAGTTAACGTCTTCTCTTAAGTTATTTTCTTTTATTTTACTTATCCAATACCCTAAAATCTTTTATTCCTTTCTATTATAACCAAACTAGTATCCAAAATATACTAGGTTGTTGTTATGAGAATGATTTGAACTATACATACACACACCTCCGTCTACTGGGTAATGAACATACTGTTTTTGTAGACAGTGAACTACTATCTCACGAAACGATGACTGTTAAATCTTATCCTACCACCACTTATGGTGTCCATTATGATAGACCTGTATTTATATTTTATATATATTATATTTATATTTGTCTATAATCTTTTTTATTTATAATTTATAGCATACCTTTATGATTTCCATAATGGGTAAACGTGATAATTTCATTTGTGGAAGTGAGGACTACAACCCCCACAATGTGATATGACTCTTTCATGCCATATGTGGAATATATAACGGATGGAGTTAATGAAATTATATGTTATATTATACTGGAATTATAATATACCCATTTATCATTATGTTTTAATTCCACTAAAATATGAAATAGAAATAAAAGTTGCGTTCATGCGTACGTACGGCTTACCGTCTCCATAAATGGTGAATTTCATTTCTTATCTCTAAATGGTATGTACAACAATAAATACATATATATAATGGAAATATATGATATATATGATATCTAAATCATGAATATCATTCTAGATATAATGTAATTTTGACCACATGAACAACTTGTAATTATAAGAAGTTCATTTTTGACTCATGTACCAATGACCATTTTTAACATTAATGATTACACAATGTTTATAACAAGGTAAAAAGTGATATAAAAGTAATAATAAACATGAAAAATGTTCTTAATCAAGAATAAATTAACTTTAGTTTATTATTCAGAATATTAATGAATGATCGGGTCAAGTCGAACACAAGGTAAGGGGTTTCTTATATCACCTTTAATTCTGTGAGATTTCTATTGTTCGTCACGTATTTATTGCATGTGGTGTATTGTGGACTTCCATTTGACATATATTATCATGATTCAATTTATATTCATGGTATTCTATGATTCATTTTAGTGTTATTAACTTTTGGTCATACTACTTGATTCATTACAATGTGGTATTGGGTTTATAATCTAACTTTTAATTCCATGAGATTTCCAATGTTCGCCACATATTTATTTTATGTGGTGTATTTTTTACTAAAATTTTTTATATATTGTAATGGTTCTATTTATATTCATGGTATTTAGGGATTTTTTGGTGGTTTTTAACTTTTGGTCACACTACTTGATCTATGACAACATGGTAAGGGGTTTTCATCTCAACTTTAATTCCGGCGAGATTCATGATATATTTTCACCTATATCCTTTTTTGTGGTGTATTGACTTCCCATGATTGTATACTTTCTGTAATATAATTTAATTTATGGTTAATTACATCATCGTTTTGTGAAACTTCTTTTGTGTGGTGCATGTTTCCTAAGTTACCAAATCGATAAGGGAACCTTTCACCCTCCTCTATTTAAAATACATTTTTCTTTTGTCTTTTAATTTACATATTCTTATGTTAGGATATGTTATTATATATCCATATTTCAATAAATTATATTTCCATTTGATGATTAACCATTTTCACTCTCATCAACTCATTTTATGAATTCTAAAGTGACGTCGTTAGGCTGTCAAGTTTCTATAAGGGAACTTCTTAACCTAATTTCAATTATTTGGGGTTAAACTTATACTTCTTGATTATGTTGTGTTCTGAATATGTGTTAATGAACTCTGATTGTTTTAAACTTAATATACACGCATATTTTGTATATTATAAATTTTCAAACATAATTATTTCATTGATTTATCCTTAATATAATGATATGATCTTTGCAATGGGCATTGTCTCAATTTACATTCCATTGAGACTTATTTGTTTTTTTATACACCAATTCACTTTTATATGGTGTATATACTACCCTTTGACATATTATATCATGAATATCCTTATTATCATGATATTATATTCCTTGATTGATGTTATTCCTCAATTATTTATATTCAAGTGTCTCTTATTTGGTTAGGAAATCTTTAATGAAAATATAATTTTAAATGTTTTAAAGATTTATTCTTCAAAATATTTCTCATTAATGTCCATGTTTTCAAATGGTTTTAAGGTTTTTTTATTTTTTCATTAATGTTCACAAATGTTAATTCCTTTAAAATTATCAGAGTTTTATGGGACACATTTATTCAAAAAGAAATCATTATGAAATGTATTAAATGGTTTGGAAATTTTTTTGATAAAGAATTGATTTTTTGAATATATAGAAATGATTTCTTGTGATTTAAAATGAAATGTTATTAATGAAATGTTTATTTCTGAAATATTATATGTGTTATGATTTTATAATGGAACTTGAACATTAGACTAGTGGTTACGTGATAAAAAAATGACTGGTGGTGTCGTGATAAACCACAACATGTGGTTATGTTATAACCTCCATTGCATAGGGTATGGAAGTCGGCTGTATGGCTATTCCATTTAGCTATAAGTGTGGAAGTTGACTGTATGGTTCTTCCATTTACGTATGTTGATGTACCATGATACCTTTATATGTTATGTGTTCTTTCTATAGATTTTATGGCTATCTTTTGGTTATAAAACATTAAGAATTCATCTATTATTCAGTGAAGAGTATTTACTACTTCATAAAGGTGAAAAGTATTACTTATGACAATGTATTCAGGGTTTACCTGTTGTTTTGAAAAAACTAACTGTTTCCCTTCATTTTGTATCCCATACTGAGCTTCTTTCCTCATCCATTGTTTTTTAAATTTTATTCATAGGACAAAAATTATTATAGGGTCAGGGATGGGATCAAGGAAATGTAATTTTGTCTAAAACATGGAACTAGACATGTTTCTTTTTAAGAGTTTTAATTTTATAAAAAATGGACACTAAGTTGTTGTGTCTACATGTAATATTCAAGTTGACATGTAATATGTTATGGCACAATTCTCTAAAACATTAAACATGAAAAGAACATCAATGTGAATTTTTGATTTAAATCAAGATTATATAATATTTTAAGGTTGGGTAATTATAGAAATAGTAATTCACCTTTGATTTAATAGTACATTCCAAAATTCAATTGATTTATCTATTATTGAATTGTTATTGGCCCTTCATTTGGGGGTGGAACGGTTATGAAGTTTTATGATTCACCTCACACTTTCTCAACAATTCATCCATTTTATTATGGAAGATATAAGTTCCCTAGTTGATGATGATTTCTCCTAGAATCCAAACCTTTTAAAAGTATTAGCCTTGAGAAAATAAAAAACAAGTTTATCATCATTGATTCTGGTAACATTCAATTCTTCCAATTAAGAAACATAGTCTACAGAAACAAGAATATATGAAACTCCCAATGAAATTGGGAATAGTCACATTAATTCTTTTCCCCACATTTCAAAATTTCACAAAACGCTATTCGTTTTTGAGGAATTTCCAATAATTTGGAGATGTTACTAAAAAACTGGAATTTTTCAAATCTTTTCAAAATTCATTTGCTTCCTTGAATAAGGTGTGCCAATAAATTTTATATTATAAAACATTCGGGCTATCTATTGGGGACCAATGTGGCCTCCAAAAGATAATTTATGATATAATTCAAATATTTATTCAATTTCACTTCCTGGTAAGCATATAATTATGATTTGATCATTACAAATTTTCCAAAAAAATGGGTCTTACCAAATATAAAATCATGATTCATATATAAGATTGTGTTTTTTTATGAGAGAATATTTGAGAGCGTACCTTATATTTAACCAAATAGTTGAGAATAATGGAATACCTTAGTAACTGACTGATGATTATGTGGAGTTTTTCTCCAGGGATCTAATCATTGAGGGGGTTTTGGTTTGTAATTTTATCTTCAACGGTGTGGGGTAATCAACGTAGATGGTCAACCACCTCTTTTTCAGTCACCTTTTTATGTTTAGTTTCCAAATTGAACTCCTGTAAGAGTAGTATCAATCTCACAAACTATTGTTTAGCATGTTTCTTTTTTATTAAATAACTGAGTGAGACACGATAATAAATAAGAACAATGTTAGCGCGATGAAGACATTATATGAATTTATCTAGTGAAATGATGAATTTCAGTAACTCCTTCTTGGTGGTTTTGTAATTTATTTGTGTGGGATGAAATGTCCATGATGTGTAAGAGATTACATGAGGATTGATCTCAATTATTTGTGATAGAGTGGCTCCCACTGTGTGGTTGGATCCATCTCAATGTTACTCAAAAGGGTATTCCTATTTGGGTTGGTGCATTTTTGGAGGTGTGATTAACCTTTTATTCAATTATCAAAGAATTACATACATGAATGATTAAATTTTATGTCAAAATCCTTTGAAAGTAATATTGAGAGAGTGAGATATATCTTACTGAAATCCTTTATCAATCTTTAATAAAATCAGGCATTCCATAAAAAGGATCTAACTTATTTTTACACAAGTTGGTTATGTCAAGGAATCAATCACTTCGAATTGGGAACTGTGAACCTCAATCCCTTTTTGTGAAATTAGGTTCCCTAAAACAATTCCATTTTCAACCATGAAATGATATTTTTGTAAATTCAAGGAAATGTTCTTTTTAGAAAATGCTTTCTAATTTTTTCTGAATTTCCTATGAAATGAACAAATGAATTTTTTAAAACTGTGAAATAATTAAGAAATACCTCATACAAGTCCTTAATAAGATCTGAGAAATTACTCATTGTACAATAGTGAAATGTACCTGGGGTGTTTTACAGCTTTAAAGGCATCAATTTGCAGGAGAATGTTCATAAAGGTCATGTGAACGTTGTCATATCATGGTATTTTGGCATGATCAGTTCTTGGAAGTATTCTTATAATCCATCTAAAAATTAGTAATTCATTTCTTAGCTAACCATTCTAGCATCTAATCAATAAAATTAATGGGAATTTGGTATATTTTAGTAACTTGATTTAGCTTCTTATAATCTGTACACACTCTCCAGTTTTATTTTATTCTCATGGTGAATAGTTCATTTATTTTAGCATAAACAGCGGTCAATCCCATTTTAATTGGGAATACAGGAATTGGGATAACCCAATAAGAATTAGATATCAGATAAATGATTTCAACTGCTATAAATTTCCATGAATATTTTATGACAGCTGACCTTTGGATTGATTCTAGGTATATCACCAAAATTACATCATATAGATTTTACATTTCTTTTGATAAGGTAAATCAGAGTTTGTTCTTTGTAATGGGATATACTATTTTAAATGATTACCAAAAAAATTTCTACTTCCATTAGGTATGAATACTTCAAAACACATGGAAGTGAATTCAGTTCCATAGAAGGGTGTTTCTCAAGGAATAATATTGAATTTAGGTTTCCTACTTATATAGTTTTATTCCTTGGTATCAAATTTGTACCATTTAATAAATCCTTGAAAATTTCATGATTTACATTTTCCTCTAACATGAGAACAGAATTTTTTGGAACATTGTAATTGGAAAATTCAAATGAAAAATATTGTCCAAATGATTAGAAGTCAAGAAGAATACTTGAATGTTCGATTGTTTATATACATTATTCATGTTATATCACATAATTTGAGTGATTTATGGAAGAATGTTACATTATTTCATGAATTCTGATGTGTGTTGTCCTATCTTCATGCTCCACATTGAGAGTTCATTCATAGATGTAAATGATAGTATATTATTTTTTAAGAAGGTCCTCACCAGGATGATGGGTGATTGTTTAGGTGATCGATATTATTCCATGGAAATGACATAAAAGTCTACTGGAATGGTCAATCCTCTTACTCTGACAAGTGAATCTACTATAACTCTTTCAGGGAAAACAGTGAATCAGTTTCCTAACTGTACCACCAATCGAGTAGGTTCTAGGTCACCGATCTGCATGGTGGAAAATAATGAGTGAGGTATTACATTAATTGAAGATCCCCAATCATATAATGCATAAAAAAATTTAAAGACCCAAGTGTACATGGGATAGATAACGTCTATAGCTCTTGATATTTTTTTTGGTATCATTGGTGTGATCAGTACTGAGATGATTCTTTCTATGCTGATTCTATAATTTTCATCCAACCACCTTCTTTTAGTGAATATATCCATCAGGTATTTTTCAAATGAAAGGATTTTTTGGATCAGCTCTAGTTGTGGGATGGTATTCCCAATTTTTTGGAAGGTATCCTGAATTTAATGTTGAATTCATTCATTTTCACCATTCATTGACTCAAATAATGTAGATGCGAATGGTTCTTGGATATCCTTTTTCTCCCTTTTTTGTTTTTTGAAAGGTTTTTCTATGAATTCCTTCCAAAACCATGTTCTTTATCATTTTTTGGTGTGGTATATATCATTTGGATAGATTTTTTGGGATTTAAGTAGTATCATGGAACCATCAACCTCAAATTGTTCAGGTAGTGTGCACTAATTTCTACTTCCAATTGTGATCTCACTAGAATTATCCATTGTATATTGAACTATTTATGTAGGGAGTCTAGTTGGGTTCTTAGTTAGAACATCCATATAGCTTTCAAACGGATCAGTTAGATTTTCAATATTATCCTCCATGCATGCAAATTTGGTCTTCATTATCTATACTTCATTTTTCGGTGCTCATGTGGACGGTTTCTTATAATTCTTTCACTGGAATGGTGGTGGTTGGACTGTTTGTTGTTTCTATATGGAATTCTTGTGAGGTTGTTAGAATGGTTCATGGTTCTGATATTTCTTCTGAATAGGTGGCTAGATGGTTCTATTTAAGTCTATATCCTTGTTGGGACTCAAATTGCCTTTTCTAAAAGGTTGTATCACCACTCTCTATCTCATGAACATCTGGAAATTGATTAGTGTAATAATATGTATAAGATCAATAACCACATTTCTTAGTTAGAACTTGTTGTATCATTACATGGTTCACAGGAATTTATCCCATCAAAAGTTTCTATTCCTAAAGTGTTTCTTCATGTAAGGGTGATTAAGAATCCGAAGTCCTTACGTAATGGATTACTCTAGTTCTTGTACCTCAAGTGATTAATTACTATGAATTTTATGCAATATTTTTAAAAATACCTCAAGCATCTGCTGAGACATGTCTATGATGGCTCTTCTAGATGATACATCCATCCATTGGTGATCATTGTGAAGTATCCCTTGACAGAAGAAAACATGGAAAGGGTGTTCTTCCACAATTTGATATGGGAATATGGCACAGTGCATCTCAAATCACTCCTAATACTCATTATGTGTCACAATGGTTGATTTGAGAATAACAAATATCTCTTTTCAAATGGGTGTTCTTATTTATGTAGAAAAAACCTTCTGTATGAATCAACTTTGAAAAGATTCTAAATAATGGACTTCTCATACTTTTAGATTGTAAAACCATTCCATTGATTCTCCCTCAAGTGATAAGTGAAACGCCCTCCACTTTACTTCTTCTTCCAAAACTCCTCTAGGTCTGCAACATGAGCTCATATTTTTAAATTCATGAATATTTCTATTGGGGTTATCTCCAAAAAGTCCATGGAATTTAGGAATATTGTGAATAATGTTAATGTGAAATTAAAAATAAATTTCTAAGGATGGGATAACTAGTTTATTTTTTTGGTTGGCGAATTGTGGTTTGTAGAGATCACATAGAGTTTGGATGGGATTGGAAGTATTTACTGGGAATTCAATGTGATAACTGAATGCATCACATGAATCTGTGATATTTATTTCTTCAAACTCCATTGTCAAATTTTTATTCCTCAATTTTTTTATTTTTCATTCAATTTCAGTATGGAACTCAATTAAATTTCTATTTAAAAAATGTGTCATTCAAAATGAAAAAAAAAATATTTTTTTAGGCTTTGAGACACTCCTTCCAGGGCAACAATTCCATGTTTGACTAATAGCTGTTGTGGGGAAAGAAAAAAAATTATTTTCTATAACTAATTATAGTACATTATTTGATCATAGGTTACCTTTTTAATAAGAGTTCTTACAAAAACAGGTTGTCAAATCTTGTTGTTTTTCTGAAAACAATTGATTTCAACTAAAAATGAATGATGTGAGATAGAAAATAGAGGCTTGATTTTATTGGATTAAAAAAATGATAAATATGGTGATCAAGATGGGTTAGGATTGACCTTGTGCCATGATATCATGGTTTTTAATTTTTACCACTTATTCTACTGCTAACTGGTAATAGATAGAATCTTCTACCATATCCCCTCTCCCCCTTCCATAGATGGATATGATGAGAATATTCCTACCAAAAAACATAGAGTAGTCTATCCTCCTTCCAATATGTGTACTATTTCATAAGGTTTTCTTGATTAATTTGATCAATCCGTAACTATGAATTTTTTCCTTGATAAACCTACATTCCATCAAATTGATATACGCATGTGCTAACTAGTGATGGACACTCACAACCCAACCCTGATCTGTTCTACCATATATAGAAATGAATTTGGTGTAGGTAGATATCATATTGACCAAAGTAAATCAAAATAACAGAATCCAAACCTAATGCAACCACATTTCGAATTTAAAAAAAAATTAAGAATTAATCCATATTTAGAAAGTAGAGAATAATTTAATATATGAATTACAAAAACTCGTTCAAAGCACATTGGTCCAGCCTCCCTCTTTTCCGATCACTCAATGAAACTCCCCCACCATAGATGGGGAAGTAGAGATGATTTGGGTTAGGGGATTCATTATAGAGTATAAAAGATAAGTGAAAGAAACAAAACAAATATAAGGAGGTTGTCCATTGGTATTCTATTAATTTATATATGTCTATAGGGTCTTGGAAGGGAGTAAAATGTCTCAATTTATAGTCAAACCCATCTAGGATATTTCAGCATCGATATGTATTTTATTTGTGTGTGTCATCCATTACATGATGTGTAACTAGGTTACACATTGTGTAATCCTTATCTGAGTATGCCTCTATGTGAACGAATATCATGTGAATATCATATGAATATTTGACTGTTTGAATCACTTCATGACAAGAATTCCTGACTCATGGTGTGTAACCATCCTTAATACCATGTACCATCATTCATGACATGCCCAACATGAAAATTTCATTCTGATCAAGTCCTGATGTTTAATGACATTACATATTGTGTAATCAGTTTTTCTTTAGTTCTATGTTCTAATTCTAGGTCACAAATTTAGTTTTGTGATACGAGCAAAGCTCTCGGCGTGATTTGTCGTTTGGCTCATAACCTTCACCCTTTTTGTTCATTTTTCCAATATTCATCATTTCCGACCACAAAACATAAAACAAATAAAATCATTCTAAAATTTGTATGTTTATTCATTTAAATATAAAAATTAGTACATATAAGGTGTGAATGAAATACTTTTATCAAATACTCCCACACTTTTTCTATGATTGTCCTCAAGGATAAAATATTAACATGGAATTCATAGGACCCCAATGCTACCAATATTCAAATTCCATTGTAATAAAATTAAAAAATTATCAATGAAAAATAAAAAATCCTAAAATTATTCATGAAATTTTTATTTAATTTATCCCTTCACAATGAAATAGTCAATTCATTCATTTTATTTCTTTCGGTGAAAAATGATGGAAGTTATCCTTTCATTCATTCATGCTCCTCAATTCATTTTTATCAAACTTGAAAATTATTATTTTACCACACTATTGATTATTTTCTCTATTCAATCATGATAATATTCAATTGGAGTTACGGTAATATCTTAAGAACATGCTTCTTAACAAAAGTCTTGAAAATTAAGTGGTTTCAACTCTTTTTAAAGAGAAAATGAACAAAAAACATGATTACTTTATAATAAAGGATTAATTGACACTGAGGCTTATGGTGGCTAAGATATGATGCTTTATAAATTATGTCTCAAAGTGCAGAATTATATCTTAAGTACAACTCATTATATCAAAAATAAAACTGTAATAAAATTATCCCCTTCAAAGTAGAAACTCTCACTTCCCCAAACTCAAGGTATGATCATGATCAAATAAAACAAAATGAATAATATTCCCCCTCTTAATATTTCATTAATTAATTTTTTATATATGATGTTTTCTATAGTTATTCTTGAAAAAAACCTGACATCTATCACTGAACCACATATGATAAAATCAACTATCTAGTAATGATGTATTTTGGTTTCCGAAAATCACATCCCATTGTACTTCAATTTTTTAATTTTTATAATTTTCAATTTTTTTTCAAGAGGAGAAAATAAATATATAGTATAATGAATGAATCAAATTACATTTATCATTTCCTAAATTAGCACCCCTAAACATATTCCTCATAATTTATATCATCCCACACACCATGATTCCCTTCACCACCCATACATCATCCATAAAATATCATCTTGATACCCATAGTAGGGTAGAATGGCTAAAAATGAAATAACATAGATCATTCATATAAATATCATTCATGGTATCTATGGGATAAAGAAAGAATAATGTAATGGTGGTCTTTATGGATAAGGGATTTTCAAAAAATGTCTCAATAATTTTAAATGTTTTTTTGCACAGTAATAGCTTTGATAAGTTTCAGATAAAAAATTATGTCGGTGACATGTCCCAAGATCACTCAATTAATATCCTCAAGATAAACTATGATGTACATGGTCATGATATCATCTTGGTTATGAAAATATTTGACATTATACCACCACTCCATGCATGATTAAAAATAATATATAGTCACATGAATTTCAGAAATCATAAGAATTAAGAATGGAAGGGGAATTTAATTTACATAAATAAATTAATTACCTCACATCATGGGTCCCCATTTAAATAACCATTATTCACATTAAACATTAAATTTTCAATTTTACCAATTTTATTTAATTGAAATTTAAATCTAAAACCTGGAATAAATGGATTCCCAAGAAACTCATCTCTCCTAGATAAGTCAGGTAGAGCAATAATTCCAAATGGGCATCAAATTTTAGTTTAAAACTCAAATCATGATAGTAAATTAAAATTATATTTAATGTGTAAGAAAAATCCCATTAGTAATGATGTTTCAGTCAAGTGGTGCATGTCTCTATCCTTTAGTTTTGTTTTGAATCACATTAAAGATGTGTGTTCTATTATGTTTATCTATTTTTCATCCATGAATCTTCTTAATTAATGTACCTAAAATATATGAATAAATTGATCAATAAGTTCAATAATATGATTGGAATGAAGAGTGGACTAAGGGGATAAAACCAGGGTTTTCTCCGAGAAGTGCTTTTGTTTAATGATGTACTCTTCAGTAAAAAAGTTATTCATTTTTTTAAATTAGAAAATCATATACCCTAATATTCCCTCCACTGAAATAAATCGATTTAGTGTTCTAAATGAATTTGAATTGGCTTTTATGTAGTTACTTCCTTTAATCAATAGTAAATGGAATGATGCAACTTATTATATCTTCATTGGTAAATAGGGTGAAGGAGTGTGATATCCTCCACCCGTCATTGAGTTATAGTTCCAAAGAACTTCTTCAGCCCTTACCCATTTTCAATGAACATGTTTTCTACTCCTTCTGTGATATGTATATCCCCAAAGGGGTATACATGAATAACAGTAATGGGGGATTCCCATCTAGAATGATGTTTACATAGAAATATCTTACTTATAGATTTGAAAAATAGAAATTGATATCAAGGGTTGGAGGATCATTATTGGAAAAACTTGTCCCAGAAATTATTGTTTTCTCATTATAAATCATGGAGTTTTCAAAATATTACCTCTTGATTTCCACCATCTCCTATAACTGCAATATTATCTCTTTACCCACTTTCTCATGGTATATATTTATCTCTCATACCTCTAGGTACGATTTGTTCTCCCCTTCCACATTAAGGTGGAAAATCATTACATAAATCATTCTATAGGACATCATCCCTATAGGTCTCTCATTGGATTATTTGTACACCCATAAGGAATCAAATATCCTTTATCTCTAGTTCTTCCTATTAGTTTTAAGACTCTTCTCCATAATTCCTTTTATTTATCCTTTGGATAAATATGATTGTCCATTCATTTTGGGTGGTATTGTGTTGACATTTTATGATGTAGCCCATAATTCTTCACTAATGATTCCATTTTCATGGTGCAGAAATAAGTTCCTTGGATGTTGACGATTTATCATTTAACTCCATATCGATAGAACATTTTATCCCTGAAAAAATATCAAAAAACATTAGCAACATAAGTTTTGGTTTCTTTCACTTCCAACCATTCCGAAAAAAAATCTACAACTAAAATAATATATAAATTTCATAATGATGTTGGTAATGGTCCTACAATTTCTATTCCCCAAACATAAAAAAATTTACAAAAAATTATTGGGTTTTGAGGCATTTACTATTGTTTGGATATGTTAACAGAAAACTGGAATTTTTCAAATATTTTAAAATTTTTATAGGCACTAAAGAATAAGGAGGAAGAATAAATGTCCAGATTATAAAACCGTTCATGCTGTCCTTTGAGATCAAAATTGTCCTCCACAAGATAATTTATGAAAAAAATAAATCATTGATTCATTTTCACTTCCATGTTTGCATATTATAATGATTTTATCATTCGAAATATTTCAAATAAATTGGTATTAACTAATATTAAATCTTGATATAGATTTAATCTTGTATTGATGAAGAGATATTAAATGTGAGGGTACATGAGATGTAACCTAATAAATAAAAATATTTCTGTACAATGATACTTACCTAGTGAATTTTTAGAGTTTTTCTCCAGGAATGTCATAATTTATGGGGCTCTAGTTTGGAAGATCTACTTCAAAATTTGGGGGTAGTGGACTTATATGATTAGAAACCTAATTTTCTGTCCCATTTTTATCTTTAATTTTCCAATTGAGTTCTTTTAAGTGTATCAAAATTATCACCAACCATGGTTTAACCTATAGAGTTTCATTAAATTCCTGAGTGAATCATGATAAGAAAAAGAAACAACTTTAGTGCCATGAAGATATGATCATTATTTTTCTAATACAAAGGTGACTGCATGGATCTTTTTCTTGATGGTTGATTAATTTATTTATTTTGGAATCCAAGGTCCTTGTTTCATAGAAAATTACTTAAGGATTTCTATTAATTCATTGTGATAGAGCATCTCACACCACATTGTTGGATGAATCGCAATGTAACTCAAAAGGGTAAACCAAGTTGGGTGGTTGCATTATTGGAGGTGTGATCATCATTTAATTCAATTCATTAAATTATTCCCATCATGAAAAATCAACATTAAAGTCAAAATCTAATTATCAAAATCACGATATAGGGAGAGAGATCTTTTAGGAATCCTTGATAAATCTTCAGTACAATCATGCATACCCTAAAAATAATATAACATTTTTTTTATAAAACATGGATATGGAATGTAAATTATTACTTTAAATTTTTATTTATCAACAATAATACCTTTTAATGAAACTGTATGCCCAAAATCTATTCCCTTTTCAACTATGAAATGGAATTTTTCAAATTTCAAGACAATTTTCTTTTAAATGAATGTATTCATAACCATTTCTAAATTTCATAATAAATGATCAAATGTATTTCCTATAACATTGAAATCATCATGAAATGCCTCTAAGAATTCTTCAATATTGTTAGAGAAAATACTAACCATGCACCGTTGAAAGGTACATGTGGCATTACATAGCCTGAAATGCATCCTTCTATAGGATAGTGTCCTAAAACTATATGTGACGTTTTCTTCTCCAAGTATTCTAGGGTGATCAGTACATAGATTTATCATAAGAATCCATCGAAAAGTAGTAATGAGTTTTTCAGGAAAACCTTTCTAGAATCAGATCAATAAATAGAATGGGAATGTGGCCTTTTATGGTAACATGATTTAACTTCTTCTAATCTATACACACTCTTTATCTACTGAATTATCTTATTAGGATTAGTAAATTTATTTCATTTTTAACTGTATTCATGCAAAATTTCATTGGGACTACATTTATTGAGAAAACACAACGAGAATCATAGAATGGATAAATGATTCCTACTGCTTTGAATTTATATATATCTTTATTGACAACCTCCATGATTATTGGATTGAGTCTTATAAGGATGTATTATGGGTCAAGAATATATTTCTAAAAATATTCGGTGAGAGAATAACATTGGATTGATTCCAGTGATATAACATAAACTCCATTCTATAGCTTGTAAATTTTATTAGAGAAGGTAAATTAGAGTTTTTTTATTATGAATGGATAGTTTATTTGAAATTATTATAAAAATTATGGCCCTTCCATTAGGTAGGAATTATTCAAATCACTTGGAAATGGATTCAATTCTAGATATTGGGGTTTTTTAGGGGATGATATTGAATATATGTTTCCTACTTTTATGGTTGGATTCCCAGGTATTATTTCAGTCTCTTTTAGTAAATCATAGAAAATGTAAGATATTAATTATTCCTCTAACATGTGTTCAACATTTTCAGGTTATTTAGAATTTGAACATTCAAATGAAAAATATTCTAAAAATTATAAGAAGCCATGAATCTTACCTAAATATTCAATTAGTTTTATTCCTTCTTCATGGGATATTTCATGAAGTAACTGATTCATGGAAGGCTGTTTCCCCATACAAATAATTCTGAAGTGTATTATATTGTCTCTAATCTCTATTGTGAGAGTTCCTTCATGGTCATTAATGATAGTATTTTCTGCTTTTAGGAAGGGTCTACCTAGGATGGAGGTAAATTGGCCTAGTTATTGATATTCATCAATTATAAGGATATAAATATATACTAGAATGATCAATCCTTTTTCTATGATGACTATATAATCTACTACTAAATCTGTGAAAATAGTGGGTTGATTTTCTAATTTTTCCACCACTAAAATTTGGTTTCATTCATCAATATACATGGAGAAAAATACCAAGTGAGGCATAAAATTAATTTAAGATCCAAAATCACAAAATGCATAAATAGAATTTTACGACCCAACAGTACCATAAATATAGAATGTCCCAAGATCATGACATTTTTTCAATATTTGTCGTGTGATTAGTATGATTGAGACACTTATTTCAATGATAATTCTCTAATTTCCATCCAATCAAATTCTTTTAGTGCTTATCTCTTTCAGAAATATTGAATACATAGGGATTTGATGGGTCCCCACTAGTAGTGGAATGTTAATCTCAACATTAGATAAGGAATATAGAATTTCCTTTTGAAGTTGTTCTTAGTCACATTTCATTGACTCATATAATACTGACAAGAATGGTACTTTGATATCTAATTTCATGCGTTGTTGTTTTGGTAAAAGTGTTTCTGGTCATTCAATCCTAAACCTTATTATTTCTACTTTGTTTTTGTGTTCTACTTCATTTTGATTGATCTGTTGAACATCAAGAGGTTTCATGGAAACATCGTCCTTAAATTGATCTGGTGGTGTGAGCTCATTTACAGTCCTGGTTGTGATTTCACTGACATTCTATTTTGGATTTGGAACTATTTGTGCTTCAATTATACTATTTTCATTGTTATAACAACCATAAATCTTGAACAATTATAACTTAACTTGTCAACATTGCCCTCAATTATTAAAAAATTGGTGTTTAGTTTCTGTTCATCATTTTTCGGTTCACCTGGGGATGGTTTCTCATAATAATTTTGCTGGAAAGGTGGTGGTTGAAAAAAAAAATTATTGCTGGAAGGGATAATTTTTAGGTTGTTGGAATGATTCTTG
Source organism: Viscum album (assembly GCA_963277665.1). NCBI lineage: Eukaryota > Viridiplantae > Streptophyta > Magnoliopsida > Santalales > Viscaceae > Viscum > Viscum album. The sequence continues at coordinate 1,884,421,416 of OY728161.1, forward strand.
GTTCTAATATTACTACTGAAAAGGTGGCCTATCTTTGTTCTACATAAATCCATATCTTTTTTGGGACTGGAATTTTCTTTTGCAGATAGTCTACAACACAACATTATGTCTCCAACACTTTTGGACATTGATTAGTGTAATGATTAATAGATGATAATAAACCACATACATGATTCAATACTTGCTCATTCATTAAATAATTAATATCAAGTTATTTTATAACTATTCTGATTTCTTTTAGTGTTTCTTCATGTAATAGTGAGGAAGATTATAAATCCCTTAATACATAGATTCCTCTAGTGCTTTTACCTCTTGTGCCGATTTGATTTGAATTTTGTCAAATATTTTCAATCAGACCACAAGCATCCCCTAGAGACTTGCCAATCAAGGATCCTTAAGGTGATTCATCTATCAAGTTGTGATCATTTTCAAGAATTACATGGTATATGAAATCATGGAAATGGTGTTCTTCCATAATTTTATGTGGGAAGTGTGCATATCCCATATTGAATCACTCTCATTATTTACAAAGTCTCACTGGTTGATTAGAATATTTAATATATATATCTTTTCAAATTGTTTTCCTTCTATATTTAAGAAAAAAACTCAGTATGAAGCATCTTTCATGATCTTCCCAATCATGGACATCTCATGGTTGTAGACTTACAACCATTCCTTTGTTTCCCCTTCACGTTAGAATGGGAATTCCCTCCACATTACTTATTCTTTTGAAACATCTAGTGTTTTAAATTTTTGGAAAACATTGGGAAATTCGTGAATATTTCCATTTTTGTATTCTCCAAAAAACAATGGAATTTTGGAATAACTTAAATCATGTTAATGAGAAAAACAAAATCATTTTCTATGGCTGGGATATCATGTTGATTTTGTGCGATAGCTAATTCTAGTGCGTAGAGATCATGGAGAGTTTTGTTGGGATTGATATCCATTATTGGAGGGTCAAAGTGATCACATAATGTGCCACCTGAATCTATGACATGTATTTCTCCAAACTCCATTTTCAAAATTTTCTCCCTCATATATGTTATTGTGCATTCAATTTCGGGATCAAACTAAATTAAAAAGATATTATAACTAAGGTCATTTCAAAAGAAACTATATATTTTTCATTCATTGAGACACTACCTCCCATGAAACGGTGCCATGTTTGACGCATGCTAGTCATGGGGTGCATAAAAAAATATTCGAATTATCTAATTATATTATATTTGTTTATCCTAGGTATTCTCCTAGATAAGAGTCCACAAAAAACAAGGTTTTCACTTTTTGTTGGTTTTCTGAAAAAGTTGGTTTTATGCAAACATGAATGGTGTGAGGGAAATAATAATATTGATTTGATTAGTTTTAAAATAAATGGGAAAAATAATGACAAGACAGGGTTTTGCTTGACCTTGTTCCAGGCTATCATAGTTTATAATTTTTACCCATTTTTGTTTTTCTGATTAGTAAGAGAGTGATTAATCTACAAACTCATCTACCCACTTGGACAAATATATATGATAATAATATTCATTTAAGAAACCATATATTGGTCTATACTCTTTTCAATGTGTGTAGTATTGCAGAATGTTTTCTTACTGATTAGAGAAATACCTAACCAAGAATTCTTATTCCCAAATAAACCAATATTCCATCAAACAATTATATGCATGTGATGACCATCGTCTAGCACTCGACACCCAACCCTGATCGGTTCCACCATATATAGAAAATAATTGGGTAGAGGAAGATATGATCATTGACCAACAAATTTAAATTATATAAATAAAATTCTATTGAAAACATAATCAAAATATAAAAATAATTTATGTATTTAATATAGATGTATAAGGAAGAGAAGTTTTTATAATATGAGTCACATAAACTCAAGAAAATCCTAGTGGTTTGACCTCCCCCTTTCCCTATCACTCAATGAAACTACCCCTCCATGGATAGGAAAGTTGAGAAGATATGGGAGAAGAAATGAATTTTTAAGTATGGAATATAGGAGAAATAAACAAAATCAATCTAAGGCAGATGTCCCCTGTTGTTCCTTTTCTTTCTCTGGGTTTAGAGTGTCTTATAAGGGATAATAAAGGTCTCTATTTTTAGGAAAACCAATCATGAATCTTTCATTATCGAAATTTATTTTTTTATCTACACATCAACCATTACATGATATTTAACTAGGATACACATCCTATAATCTATCTTTGAATAAGCTTATATGTGAATGAATCTTGTGTTAATATCGAATGCAGATCTGACTATTTTAATCACATCGTTATGTAAACTTCTGACCCACAATGTTTAACCTGGTTTTAGAGCTTGTATTGTCATCATGACATGTCCATTACGGAAATTTCCATTACAAAATTCCCACTATGTAATAACATTACAAATTATGTAATCCATTTTTTGTTAGTTTCTAGTTTTACTTCTCTGCCAAAAAACAATATCCCCTCTACGAGAAAATCCCAATACAATAAGTGTCATTTGGCTCATAAAATCACCCTATATTGTTATTTTTTCTAAGATTCATCATTTCCTTACATAATAATTATAATAATAATAATATCGTTTCAAAATTTTCATAATTATTCATTTACACAAATTAATACATAAAATGTATGAATTAAATATAGTTATCAATAAAATTAAATGATAATGGACTATAACCCAAATAAAATTATTTCAATTATATGTTTTCTAAAGTATACCAATAAAAGACATGGTTATTTTTCTTATTTTAATTATGGTATTGGTAAAGTTTATAATATTACAATATATATTGCTATATTATACTTAACATCTTGACATAATAATCACCAATACACATACACTACAACATCTCTATCCAGGTTATCCCACTAGAAATACACATTCATATCTCTATAAATCATCACCCATCATTGTTTAATATTGAATAAAAAACTATATGCTTCATCCTATAACAAATACTTCATGTATGGTATTGATTGGACACAAAATCAATTCCTAAACATTATCATTCCATCATAATTATGGTTTACCAAAGGAATATTTCTCAATTTCCTTTATATCTCTACATGTTCCTTCAATGACTCTTTAGCATTCACATGGATAAATTATTTAACACCCTTTTACAAATGATAACATTTTCCCCTTCATTTGACATTTCTTCATACATCCATTTTAAAACTATGAATGTTATATTTATTAAATCTATGTCATATATATGCTAGTATTATCTATTTGACATTGAGAATTTGTGTTATTGTTAACTTAACTAGGGATGAAATGTATTCAGTAGTCATATTAATTAAAAACAACCAATTATATTCTCTAGAAAAAACTAATCTCTATAAGTGGGAATATATATATTTGGATTTTAGGATCTTTATAAATGCATAAACTTTTCCATGATGAAAATTATTCTGGACCATTAATTAAAAAATTACTAAAACTAATTTTAAATCAGAATTTGGGTAATTGTTTTCATTAATCTTTATATTCCTTTAGGAATAATCTATCACCAAATAATTTTTATGGATGATTCATCATAGCCTCCAACTTCATGTATCACTATTGATCACAAAACCATATGCACTACTGAGTAATTTATGAAATGTTGTAATTACTATACTTTTTTTAGTTCCATTATGCTATATTCCGATATATTTTTCCATAGAAACTAATTACATATATATGTTACAAGGAGAGTAGAGTTTATAGCCAAAATAAATTCTCTAAAATCCATAGACAATATCCAACGATACAAAGAAAAAATAAAGATCCAATAAAAAGATTTTCTCTAGTCCAATTCTCAATATATTACACATTTATGTATCAACATATTTTCCCTCACATTAAAAAATATGTCCCAAAAATGATTATTCATGTAGATAAAATTCAATCTTGGTAAATTTTAATCACAAGAACTCATTCTTTAGGTTATTCAATATAACCATAAAATAATCATCATCATTTTTCATTCCCTTTGAATATATAATAATTTCATCTATAAATACCACCACAACATTATGAAGGTAATCTATAAATAATCTATTTATTCAATCCATGAAGAGAGAAGGGATATTAGTAATTCAAAATGAAATTTATTTAAATTAATATTGTCTATACCTTGTAAAGAATTATTTTATTGAAATATCATCAATTTTCTTCTATGGATAATGATATCTAAAATGAAGGAATGTAATGGAAACATATTTTCCTCTACAAATTTTTGACTAATAATATATCAAAATGGGTAGAGTATGATTTTTTTGGATTTTGATATTGTTACATTCATGATATCCAATATAGTGTCTCGTTGATTCATCATTCTTCCCAATGAAGACAATAGTAGTAACATAACCTATTTTTCTTCGTACAACTAATATTGTTTATCATTTATACTATATTTTCTTCTTTAATTTGTATAGTAAAATTGGAGGCATTATATATGATTTATTATAAATATTTGAATCACATGGAATGATTTATATTGAAAAAATAACATAATTATTTGGTGGGAAACGAAGAAATTATTCAAGAAGAATAAAAAAATATGTATTTTCAGAATGTATTCGATATTCAATTTAATCCCAATTATATGAGATAATTACCCCATTTTAATAAAAATAAAGACACATACAATGGATGTAATTTTTTTGATTATTTGTATTTATTGTAACTCAGATAAATGATCATAATTTGGTTTAGAATATCAAATGTATCTTCGCATCCAAATAAATATACTTGAGATCTATGCAAATAAAACTAATTCATTCTTAAGTAAAAATAAATTTTAAATTAATAGAATTTTCATATGTTACATTAAAAAACCATCAAAATGGTATAACCCCTTCCTTGGTCTATGTGTTATCCTTCAAAAGAGTTCATTTACATAGATATTTCCTAGGTTCACAATATATTTGAAAAATAATAGAAAACATTCCACATAGTAAAATATGTTTTCTTCCACTATACTCTTCATTTTTCCTCAGAAATTATATTATTTGTGCCCTTCATTTCCACATAAAAATAATTTCCCTTTTCTATTAAGATATTTTATATGGGTTATCATACCACATTTATGAATTAAATGAAATTGGATATGCCATCCTTTATTGTTATTTTGAAATTCCATTTTTCTATTATTAGTTATGACATGACACCCACCAACACTACAGTTCATTATTATATAATAATATAGCTAGGTTGTAATAATTACAGAATTTTAAATCCTATCTTCAATAAATGTTTGGTTCTTTAGTAGAAACACATAACATTTTTGGCCAGATTGAATATAAAAAATGTTACTTCATGTTTCATAAATTGACTAGAACACAAAATCAAGGTGCGAAAAATATAGTGGGGAAACAAATAATCATGAAAAATACTTTACAATATGTATAAATCACAACAATATATATTAAAGCTTTGACAAATTATGTTTAAACTAGGTCTTACATTGTCATCACCTTTTAAAATCCTTCATGATTGATTTTAATTAAAATGTGAATTAACCCAAGAATGTTCACCATGAGTGATAATCAAGGTATATAGTAAGGTAAGACTCCCCATGAACTTGAATGTTTGTCATAACAAGCACAAATTTTTTTTTCCTGTTTATTACATATGGATGAATCTATTCCAAAACCACATGACCATGCAGTTTCATGATATATATGTTTCACTAAGAAATCTACACTACATTAATTACCATAATGCATTATTATATCATATACATACTATTATCCTAATGGGTTTTACTAAATTATTATTATTAATTATATAAACAATAATAAAAAATTTCACTGATTCAAACTATATAGAATAATAAATTTTATTCATAAATATCTTTTCATATTAGAAAAACATTCAATAAGTTATATTATATTCCATGCCAAAAACATATAGGTATAGAGAATTTGGAATAACAAATAGATAATCAATTGGTTCACAAATTATCTACATCAACATCCACATAGTTCATAATAAATTAAAAAACTATATAAGGTACATCAGACATAAATAATTTCTTCATAACCTAGGGTAAAGAAAACAAAATAAAGGATGATATTAGATTTATAGTAAGGATTATCAAGGGATATATAAAAGATCATTTAATTACATAATTAATATAATGGACTTGAGAACATGATCATTTTCTTTAAAAAACATATATATCAATTCATAGATCCTAAACATGAGTTGTAGATTAAATATTGGACTTTTAGAAGACATTTATCATGATGGAATCTAAGAATATGAGCCATTATAACATAACATTGGCATTATAAAATGTCGTAACATAATGAAATAATGGGAGGAATAATAATTATAATATAAATAACACATCTATTCTCTGAACCAACACTTTTATAAATTAGTATTCTTGGGATACCCACTTTCATACCTGCTTCGTGCAAGGGATAACCTCTTGTTTACCCTCCTTTTTGAGATTAGGATAAGCATATGATTACCATTTAATCCCAATGAAAATTAATAATTACCGAATTCATTATAGGGATATATTTTTTTGTTCCAACCCATCACATTACCATAAATCAATTAAATTTTGTTCCATAAGATCATAAGCACCATGAGTTTGACTTATCATGTGGGAACAAAAAAGGGATTCCTTGATATTTTATTATCTAAAGTAGATACTATCCAGAAAAAGAATAAATATGGTAGGATTTTATACTATAACTAATTAATCCAATATAACATAAATTTTTGTTATTATATATGGATAATTCATTTAAAACATCAAATGAATTTTTATTGAGGAAAATGAAAATTTAATTTTTAAATAACATATTAATATCTAAAAAATAAACCATATTAAATAATTTTTTTCTTTGAAACTAACCTTTTATACTTATGAATTAAGAATCAATGAATTTAAAAATCGTAACATGGGTATATTTTGTTCATGTTATGTATGTTAAAACAATAATTCCATTGAATTTTTTTGTCAAAAGTAAAAAAGTAAATCATTTAGTAAAATACAAAAATTGTTCTTCTCGAACATCCTCTCAAATATAAAAATATAAAAATTAACTTTAAGATATCATATGATAATAGTAAAATCATTAAATATTTTTTTTGAAATCATTGATTGGGAACAAAGAGAAATTTTCCTCAAAGAAAGAAATAAATTAAGTCTTCTATAAAAAACATTTTTTAGTATCTCAAGTAATTAATGTGGAGAAAATTAATTGAAAAGTTAAATTATCATGAAGTAGAAAATATTTAATATATTTACCTATATTAGTTTTAGATAGATCATGTTTTTTTAATTGTGATAACATTTATAAACACTCTGAATAAACTGTGATATTATAACATAAATCCATTACCATGAGTTTAACTTACATGAAAAATATTTAGCATCTTGTATAATAAGTTTAGATTTTCAATAAATAAATAATATAGTCCTTTACATAAATATTATATCATATATTATTTACCAATACCACTTTTTAACCACTTATCTATAACACGTTATTGAAGAATTCTTTTCCAGTTTTTAACTATTATCATTCTTCATGAATATTTTTGTTTAGTTCATGGGATCATCATATATTTATCATGGTTACATAATATCTATAATTATATTTATGATAGTTATAATATATATTAATTATATTCATATATATATATATCCATAAAAGGTATTTTTTTTAGAATGAATTACACCATTGATCAGGATGTACACTATATGAACGCATAAAAAGTATTTTTAAATTAATTAGGACCCAAAAAAGAAATTTAAAGTATAACTAAACCTTTAATAATAATTATTATATCATATTTCTAATTTATATTATATACTTCTATACTTATTACAACCATCCAAAATATAAATGATAAACCATTCAAATCACATCAAGGAGGTGGTAGTCCACATGTGAGAACAAGAAATTTAATAATATTCCAATAAATGTGTTGGTAAGAAGTTATACTTGATGTTATATTTATTAAAGAATAATTATTTAAATAATATCATATATAATCATTAAACAAATCATAACATCCATCCATAATTGTTTTTGACTAAAAATCAATTATTTCTCTATGTTGAAGTAGTAGTATGTACGTTCAAATTCTTGATACTTTCACCTAACAATTTATGGAAAAGTGGGTGGATATTTTTGTTTTAATTATAAAAAAAATATAATTTTATTTAGCAAATTGATTTTTTATCAATGGTTACCAATGATTTATTTGATGTAGAATAATAATGTAATTGAAAGATGTTATATAAGAAAATTACTTATCCTTTAGTTTTCTTACTTATGACTATTTGTTAATGAATCATTGTAGCCACATTTAAGAGAATAATCAACTTCAAATTGTTTATAAGGTAGTTCATAAAATAATTGGATATATTTTTGTTTAAATATATGTTTCAATTTGGGGTAAATAATTGAATAATTGGTACCCTTTTATATATGAGTGGAATTACAAACATTAAATTACAAAAAATGATATGAAACATATTTAAGTAATTATTAAATAAATTATTTTAAATTGAAACATATTAAAATTAAAATATTGTGATGGTAAAATATCTTTATAAAATAATTATATGTAGGGTGTCTTTTAATTTTTAATAATAACTATTAGTTTAACCCCACTCTTAATAAATTTTAATTATAGCTATGGTAATGGATTTTACAGTAATAAATATATATTATTGTCCATTTAAGGTTACAATTTTCTCATTAATTATAATAGTATTAATGTTTTTATATTTTTATCATAAATTTCCACATTCAATATTTTCTAAATAATTACCTAATTTAAAAAAATAGTTTTAAAATAAAAATATTTATCTAATATCAAGATCAATTAAAATATATTAAATTTTAGAGCAACATAAGAGAAATATAACTTCAATGTAAACCATTTATAGGTATATAATATTTTGTATTAATTTATAAAATTATTAGGGAATTATAAAAAACAAAAAAAATTACATTGAAATTTTTGAAAAATATTTACATGCGGTTTCTGCTGTTCGAATAAGCATTGTGTCAACATTGGGTATTAATTTAATGTAATTATTTCATCACTAAAATTTTAAAATAAAATAAAATCATTAAAAAAAAGTTTAACTTTGAAATAAATATTATTGAAAAAAATATCTAATTTTGTCATTATGTATATATTTCATAAATATTAAATCCAAGAGATAGACATTTTGGAATTTCCTTTAAATAAAATATTATAATTTTAATTTTCTGGGGAAAATTGGTATGAAATTCCTTATATTAATGTAAAGGTGTCTATTGGAAAAATATGTATCCTAAAATGAAATGAAAAATTGTGTTTGGATTATTTTGATATGTTATCTCATGATTTTAATCCTCTAGTATCCATTTTATCATTATTGAAGTGAAAAGTATTTTTAGTGGTTACTCTTTATAAAGAATAAAATTAAAATGGAAATATTTAAAAAAATTGAACCAAACCGTTAAAAATTTTATATTCATATTTTAGGACACAATATCCTGATATGGATGAAATCTTTTTAATATGAATTTGTAAAATACATTGAAAAATAGATTAAATTTCATTTTAATTCATAAAAATTAACCAATCAAAACATCATTCATATTTATAATTAAAATTGAATTAATTGGACTTTTCTAAATAAAAAAGTATCATTATTCACAATAGTAACCAATCCAACCTATAATGGGAATTTACAAAAAAAAAATTAATTAAAGGAAATGAATGTAGTTGAAAATTATATATTTTTACCATGTTCAATGAAAAATAAATCATTTTAGACAAATCTTAAAATTTCTAACTAATTTGAATTTGATATGTGGATCATGAGAATTAATAATAATTATCAAATATATTTTTCTAAATTATGAAAAATCAAGTATATTAGTGTCTCCAAAAACTAATAAAAAAATTTGATAAAATTTTATTTATGAATGGTATTAATAATTTACTAAATGTTATATGCATATTTATCAATATATTTTATTTAGTGAAAATCATTATAATGATTTTGGAGAAAAAATAATTTATTTCTATTCATACATTGCAATAAATAGATTTATTTTAATTGTATACATTATTATGACTCTTTTAGACATAGTATTTCATATATATAATGCTACTAAAAAATATATTTATTAATATATAAATATATATATCATAAACCAATTTGGTGATACCTGGTTACATCACATGGATAATATATTTATTCAATTAAAAAATTAGAGATAGTTTTTTTAGTTAACATACGATCATGATTTTAAAAATTAAGGGTGAATGAGTCAGATATTTTAATGATATCATTTAAAAGAAGGTGAAAATATTATGAATACATGGAAATTACATTTGGGATTACTAATACCTCATATTTTTAACTATAATAGATGAATTTTGACTTTCCAAAATACCATGAATTATTTTTTTTGGGTTTTTATATATGATATATTTATACATGTGGAATTAATAGATAATTATGAAATTCATTTTTCGATCATTCCAATGATCTAATGGGTTTATTGGTTTTATATGAAGATATCCAAATACTCATTATGGAAATTAAAATTAACGTTTTGGGGTTATTAAATCTAAAAGAATATTTTATTAGTAATATTTGTGAAATTTTATGTTGTAATTTTATAGTATTATCGATATAATGTTTTATGATTTAAAGGTTTCCCATATTCCTTAGATATTTTTATGTTTTAATAATTTTTTCCATTCATGAATTCTAGGTGATATAATTGTATTAAATGATTATGATGTTTTATTGGGCCAATATTTACCGATGTTATCTTAATGAATTCATTCAATGTTTCAATTTCACTATAGTTTAAATCATAAAATAACATGATGAAGGGAATTTATTTATTTTTTGGGACTATAATGGTGTTTTGTTATCCATGTTTATAAATATAGTTAACTTAGTAGCCTATATATTGAAATAATTATTCCTAAACAATAATCTGTTAAATTTCAATAGTCCTCATTAACATTTTAGAGAGTTTTTGATTTGTATAGAAATCAACATAGAGATATTTGAATTTATATCCTGATGTATGATTTTTAAATTGGTGAAAACTATGAATAATTGATTTTTTGTGACTTTTGAATCATTATCCTATATAGACAATAATTTCGGGGAACATCACAATATATTTAGATGTTAGTTTACTAAGGATTCCCTAGAATATTGGTTCTCATATGGAAATTAACAGTAGCTTTTTCAAACCATCACACTTCATAAACATTCTTGATACATTTTTTTGCAAATATTTGTTTATGTTTTATGAGAATTAACTCATGGAAATTAATAGAGTACACGTGGGAAGTGTATTAGGATGATATAATTAGATTAATTCATAGTTTGTTAGGAGATTATAGAAATATATATGAACCAATTTGATAATGAGGAAATCATATTATCTTATTATATTGAGTAATCCATACCATTATTGGTTGACTATAAGAACATGTTTCTAGTTTTTTTAGTATATTTTAGGAGACCACGATTGGATCATACTCTAAAAAAATTTGTCATAATTTTCGTGGGAGTCAATTTATGAGGTTGTTTTGATGGAATACATGGGAAACCATTATGATCAAAATTCTATAGGTATAAAAAAAGAAAATCATTCCTTATAAGGTTATATTTATGTATAAGATAAGGTTAATTATATTCATATTATATTGAATTGATTAATGATAATTTAAAAACTATTAAATTAAATTGTTATCCATGGGAGGGGAAAATGTAATTTTATGTTTGGGGATCAAATTGCCTTGATAATGTCAATATGGTTGGTAGAACAACTATAAAAATTGATGTTCAGAACATTTATAAGGTTTATATTTAATTTTATTGAGATATTGGGCTAGTTTTCTTCACATTTTATATTTTAACAGAATTATGCTTTTATAGATGAAATTTTCGACATTTCACAACATAGGATGTACCAAATAGACAATTTCATTTTCCACAGTTTTAATTAATTGATTTTGAATAATCATTGACCTTTTATGCATTTTATTTAAATATTTTTGATAAAATAGATAGGTATTCATTGGTTTAATCATTCCATCTGTTCAAGTGTTGTGCGAATGTGTTCTCATCTAAGAGGAAAGTTGACAGATTGATATCATGTGTGATAGTAATAGATAAACCTTTCTTATCATAAGTAGATAAATTTATTTATTTGGGAGTGGTATGATTTAAGATTAGTTGAATTGAAACATACATAATTCTGAGTACATATAATTGATGATAAAAATTAAATGATTACATTTATTTAATTTTTGTTCACCCAGTATAATCTAGAAATCTGTATGATTTAATAATTAAATAATTTTATGATATATAAATTGAAAATAATTTTCAATTATCCTATGGGTAAATTAATAAATTAATGTGAAATATGTGTAATCCAATTTGGGACAATTAATGGAAATGTAACTGAGCAAATTAAATCCATAATAGATGTAGTATATATAATAAGAGGGATGATTGACCATAATGGTATACCATATAATTATGATACAAGTTTGAGGGATTTAATATTTTTCCATTTAATATTATATTTAAAATATATTAATTTATCATAGTATTAATGGATATTTTTAAAATAGCATGAGGGGTTAATTATGTCAATATATTTATTGAAATTTTAGTATATTTTTTATGTGTAGTGGATGTGTAGTTGAATTTAGGTTACATAGTATATATTTGGGTAATATTACAATATATTGTAGTAGTATTTCTATTAATAAAAATAAATTATAATTTGATATATAATTTAGCCACAGTGCATGATATCATTCTAAAAGTCCATAATTACAAATTCAATAATCTTATTTATTTGGATATTATGTTTTCAATTTTGATATTTTCTAACTATTTCATGCATAAGGGAATAGGTACATATGAAATGGAAATTGTGAATTCCAATCATTTTAATTGTAACACTTTTCATTTAATTTATATAAAATCAAATAATGAAATTACTATGGGGTTTATAAATGAATTATTGTTTATACTAATCATTGGAGGTCATGTTCATGGTTTTAAAGAGTTACCTTTCTCACTATCCATATGTAAATGTTGAAAATAAATTTTATTATGATTTCATTCTAAATGTTATCAAGATTGTATGTCTATTAAATGTTATCCACTACAGCTAAATTTTACTAGAGGACACAGAAAATCAGTTTAGTCAATTATAAATATCAATAGTCTAAACTTCCAATGATTCTTTATATTAATTAATGGGTATAAATTGAATCATAAAGAGTTATTTATTCATGTTATGAAACCTAAGAATACATTACACCCAACACATTAGGAGTAGATTTTTTGTACTTCCACTTCACTCTAGAACTATTTCACATGGTATGAATCAAAGAGTTGATTCATTTATGACATATTGGTTCCTTGAACAATTACAGTAAGTAATTCGAATCTATATTAACATATTCAATATAAGAGGATATATTTAGCGTACTAAAGATCATCTAATGTGCCTTATATAAAGGGAATTAGTTCACTTTATTTGGTGTGACCATTTTATTCCTCATTAGACCACCATATCTTCTTCATTGATTAGTGATTGTCATCAGGTGAAGGTGTTGAGTCAATAAGGTTTTCATTATGACTTTTCCATTCCTTCTTGTTTTGAAAATCACAAACACCTTATCTTTAAGAAAATTTCTTTCTTAAGGAAAATTGCTTTTATAAAGAAAATTGCTTTTATAAGGAAAATTTCTTTTATAAGGAAAATTGATTTTATAAGGAAAATTTCTTTTATAAGGAAAATTATCCGTATCATATTTTCATTCATATTTTTCCTAAGTATAAAATTCGGATTCATTTTTGTTTTCTTGGATTTGTTTAAAACTTTGATATAAAGCATTCTGTTTGAGGATCCGAATTCTGGATAAGAACTGTAAGGAAGTTTCACTCCGAATTGCAGATGAGAACTGTAATAAAGTATCATTCTGAATTCCGAATATGAACTATGACTAAGTTCTATTCCAGATTCAGGATATGAATTCTTAGGATGTTCCACATTGAATTCTCATTACGAAGTCTGATGATGAATTATCACTCCGAATTCTCATTCCGAATTCACCTATTAAACAGAATATGATCATCTTTGTTTTATACACTCTAAATTAATTCAGACTCTGAAAAATATTTTGGTTAGACCCCGAACTTTTATTCTGTTTACATTGCTATAATTTGTCTACTCTTTATTATTTCCATTACACTCCCAACCTTCACTCTGAATTTTTCATTCCGAAACTTTTGAGTTAGAATTAAAACGATGTCGTACTTTCTGTTACACTTGTTTTGTTATAAAACGATGTCGTCTATTTTGTTATAAACTATCCATTGTCTAAGTGACACATGTACAGGTCCCTCCAATCTTTAAGGAAAATATGACCGTTGGAGAAGGAGCCGACCTTACCTATAAATAGGAGCTCATTTGAAAGAGCTCGTTGCTGAAAAGCTGAAAGGCTGACTAGTCTGCTTGAAGTGATTTCTAAAGAGAGAGGATCTTATTAACTCTCAAAGCTTCGTGCGACTCTGAATTTTGGTGATTACATTCGAGGGCTTCCGGGGATAGGAAGACAGAGGTGCTGACTACCTTGAAGTTTGAGGGCTTCCTTGTTGAGGAAGATAGAGGTTTCCAACTACCTCGAAGTTGAGGGCTTGCGGGGATAGCAAGACAGAGACTCCAATCTTCGTATCGAGGGCCTACCCTGGTGTGGGTAAGACAGACTTTCTTGAAAGTATAAATCAAGGGACCTTTATCCATGGTTGTTGGATACCCTTCTCTTTGGGATAAAAGACTTATATCTTGTTACTTGTAGTTTAACTACTTGTTTATATTCCACTGAATTTTGTATTATAAGGAAAGTATAACTTTCATATACTTCCTTACTTTTACTCTGTTTCATTTAGATTCTATACGCTTTAAGGTAGAATCTCTTATTTTAATCTTTTGTTAAGTTTCAATTTCCGGAACCATATTTCCGGAACCTACTTTCGGAATCTCTTTCCAAGTTTGCATTCGGTGTTAGAGGTGTTGTGAATTTTCTTAGTTTAACTTTGTTAAACTTAGCCCTTTCCTTTTCTTAAGAAAACATAGTTATTCGTAACTATACTTTAAAGGTTCCAAATGAATTTTTTAATGTATACAATTCACCCCCCTCTTGTAAATTGAGCATCTACACCACTATTTCGATCCTACAATTGGTATCAAAGGAGGTCTCTGAAATAATTATACTTACGAATAAGTTTTTTCTTGATCTTTTTGTCAGTCCGAACTTTGTCATTTTGAACTTTACCATTCCAAACATTCTCATTCCGAACTTTTTATTACAAAACTTTTTCTACTAACAAGTTTGTGTGCTGAAGGTTATTCTTAGTATGGCAGGAATTAATGTTGGGTCAATTGATAATCTAAATCCTACAAGACCACCTATATTTGATGGTAATGACTATGAGTACTGGAGAGATCTAATGAAGACTTTTGTTATCAATACTGGAGTGGATAATTTTGTTATGCTTACTGGTGATTATAAAATTCCTGACAAGGAAGTTAGAACTTTCACTAACCAGGAAAAGCAAGAATATCAACTTAATTATAAGGTACGCAATACTCTACTATGTTCAATGACTAGAAATTTATATATCCAAATTTCTTCTTGTGAAGTAGCTAATTGTATATGGAAGAAGTTAGAGGTTACACACTTTGGGACTTATAAAGTTATTGAGACTAGAAGAGCTATGCTTAGATCTTAATATCATGGCTTCAATTTTCCTTATGGTGAACCAATATGTAAAGTGCAACAGAGATTCATGACTATAGTAAATAGTCTACAATATATGGGAGAAAAAGGTTTATATTGTGAAACTATTGTGGATAAAATAATTGATATTATGCTCAATGAGTGGGAATCCAAAAGAATATCTATAGATGAAAACAGGAAGGTCACTCAGATTTCTCTTGATGAGATTTTTGGAACTCTTCTACAAAATGAAACCAGAATGAAGAGATATGCTGACAATATCAAGAAGAAGAATGGAAATGGTATTGTTTCTTTTACTACAACTTCAAATCAAGTGAAAGCTAAGACTCCTGAGAGAGTAACCAGATCCAAGTCTAAGAAAGTTATTTTCCAATCAGAATCTAGTGAGAGTGAAGTCTCAGAAAATGAACTAGCAAATCTTGCTCGAAGAATGAACAAGATAGCTGGACAGAGAAATTTTCAATCAAAGTATAATAAAAAGGAAAAGAAAGATAAGAAAGATGGAGAAGTTACTTGTTGTGAATGTAAGAGAGCTAGACATATTAGACCAGATTACCCTATGCTCAAAAAGAAAGAAAGAAAATAAAGGTATTCAGACAGGAACAGAAAGAAATATTATAAAGCCAAAGCTAAGAATGTTCTGAAATCTAATGACACCTGGAGTGCTAGTGGTGGTAACTCTTCAGATGAATCTTCTGATTATGAATCTTCAAGACAGAAGAATCTTGGTCTTATAGCCAGATTAACTATTGATAATAATTGTTTTATGGCTAAGGTACGAAATGTTGAATCATTGACCAATGTTTCTTTAAATTCTAATGATAGTAATTATTATAAGTCTTCTGATGAAGAATCTTCTTCTGATGAAGAAAATACTTTACCTACTTATGAAGAAGTCTCTAGGTTTACTGAACTTCTTGAGATTGATAATTCTAAACTCAATAAGAAACTTGATAAAGCAAACTCTATGAATTCTATTCTTACAAAAGAGATATCAGATCTTTATAAAGATCTTTATAGGAAAAATGCTTATTTTTAAAGTATTTCAAAAAATCTTGAGGAAGTAAGTTCTGAGAAGAACAAACTTTCTAAAGAATTAGAAAAAGTAATTTCTATGAAAAATGTTTTCGAGCCTAAATCTAGTTCTAAAACTAATGATTTTGAAGATAAAAACTTGGTTGTAAAACTCAAGTCCGAAATTTTTTCTTTAATGAAGTGTTTATCAAACTTTACCCATCGTAAGGAAAATTTTGATAAAATGTATTCTCAAATATGACCTTTAAGAAATAAATCTGGATTTGGTTATACCCATGTAAAACCAATTTTATGTAAAATTTATTTTGTTCCTCAAAGTGCCCCATTTTGTATCAAGTGTCAATGTGGTGGTCACTGGGCAAAGAATTGTTCCTTAAACAAAACCCAATCTGTAGGATTTCACAAAGCTTACTTTTCTAAGAAGATGTGGGTACCTAAAATTTTATTATCTGGAAATCTCGGATCCAAACAAGTTTGGATTCCGAAAGTCCAATTTTCTTCTTGATTTCAGGAAAATAAAGAGAGTACCAGCAACAATACATGGTACATGGATAGTGGATGTTACCGGCACATGACTAGTAACAAAAGCTATTTTGAAAAGATTATCAAAACGAAAGGAGGAAAGGTAACTTTCGGAGATAATGCTAAGGGAGAGATTGTTGGTATTGGTAATATTGTTTTTCTTGGTAAAACTTTGAGTTCAAATGTTCTTTTTGTTAAGGGTCTTAAGCACAACCTCATTAGCATAAGTCAGTTATGTGATGAAGGTTACCTTGTGAATTTTAGGAATGATAAGTGCTTAGTTCACAATTCCACGGAAGAATTTATTCTCTCATCCAATAGGCAAGAGAATGTATACACTTTGAACCTAGAAGACCTCAGGAGTCAAGATTTACCTTTCCTTAGTGCAATGGAAGATCATTCCTAGTTATGGCATAGAAGACTAGGTCATTGTAACCTTATGAACCTATGTAAACTCTCTAAGAAGAAACTAGTTAAGGATCTACCGGAGCTTAGATTTGATTCTTATAAAGTTTGTGATCATTATCAATATGGAAAGAAACATAAATCTAGTTTTAAATCAATCAGTGAAGTATCAAAAACCGATGCATTACAGTTAGTGCACATGGATCTTTTTGGTCCAACACAAACTGGAAGTATTGGAGGAAAATGCTATATGTTTGTTCTAGTTGATGATTACACTAGATTTACTTGGGTCTATTTTCTAGAAAATAAATCTGAAGCTTTTTCTTATTTCAAAAATTTTAGAGCTCAAGTAAAAAATGAGAAAAACCTTCCATTGAAAACTATTCATAGTGAACATGGAGGTGAATTTCAAAATTCATATTTTGAAACTTTTTGTAGTAAGAAAGGTATTACTCACAATTTTTCAGCACCTAGAACTCCTCAACAGAATGGTGTAGTTGAATGAAGAAATAGAATTCTTCAAGAGATAACTAGAACCATGTTGAGTGAATATTCTCTTGCTAGAAATTTCTGGGATGAAGCTATAAGTACTGCTTGTTATACTATAAATCGAGTTTTGATTAGACCTTTTATTAATAAAACTCTTTATGAGTTATGGAATGTTAGAAAACCAAGACTATCCTACTTCAAGGTTTTTGGTTTCAAAGTATTCATTTTGAATACTAAAGATATCTTACATAAATTCGCACCAAAATCTGATGAAGGGATTTTCATAGGTTATTCCACAACCTCTAAGGCTTATAGAGTTTTTAATAAAAATACTTGTACTGTTGAAGAAACAGTACATGTGAAATTTGATGAGTCAGATCCTTTTGTTTTTAAAACACCTCAACTTACATCTTCGGATGTGTTTTAAAAAACTGATTGTCAACCTTTGATAGAAGAACCTTCTGATAAGGAAATTGTTCTAGAAGATACTTCTGAAACATTTACCCCAGAGGATTTTCTACCCTATGTTGATGAACAGGTTTTACAAAACCCAAATCAGGTGTTTCTTAAGAATCATCCCAGTGATAGTATCATTGGTGATGTAAATCAACCTTTAAGGACTAGAAGTTCCTTAAGAAATGAAGTAGAACAACTAGCATTTCTTTCCCAATTAGAACCTAAAAGAACTGATGAAGCTTTAGGTGATGATGATTGGATCAAATCAATGCAAGATGAACTAAATGAATTCGAAAGGAATAAAGTCTAGACCTTGGTTGAAAGACATAAAGAAACTTCTGTTATTGGAGTAAAATGGGTTTTCAAAAATAAATGTGATGAAAATGGAGTCATTGTTAGAAATAAAGCTAGACGTGTTTCTAAAGGCTATAATCAGCAAGAGGGAATAGACTATGAAAAAACCTATGCTCCAGTAGCTAGAATTGAATATATTAGTATTCTACTTGCTTTTGCAGCATTCTTTAATTTCAAACTTTTTCAAATGGATGTGAAATGTTCTTTTCTTAACGGTTATGTTCAAGAGGAAGTTTTTGTTGAACAACCTCCTGGCTTTGAAGATACAAAATATCCTGATCATGTTTTTAGACTTACCAAGGATTTGTATGGTCTTAAACAAGCCCCACGAGCATGGTATGATAGACTCACTGGATTTTTGCTTCAAAATAACTATGTTAAGGAAAATGCAGATCCAACTCTTTTTATAAAGAAAGATAAAAAAAATGTTTTGATTGTTCAAATTTATGTTGATGACATTATATTTGGTTCAACTCAGCAATCTTTGACTGACTCTTTTGCTAGTCTAATGAAATCTGAGTTTGAAATGAGTATGATGGGTGAGTTAACTTTTTTCCTTGGATTTCAAATTTATCAAAAATTAGAAGGAACCTACATATCTCAACATAAGTATATTAAAGATCTTCTTAAAAAGTATGGTTATGACAACACTAAGAGTATAAGTACTCCCATTGGTACCTCAAACTCTTTAGATCTTGATGAAGATGGGAAACCAGTAGATCAAACATCTTTTAGAGGTATGATAGGAAGTCTACTATACTTAACAGCTAGTCGACCAGAACTAATGTTTTCAGTATGCTTATGTGCAAGATATCAATCCAATCCTATGGAATCTCACTTAAAAGCGGTAAAAAGAATTTTTCGCTACCTTAAGGGAACCATGAATATAGGATTATTTTATACTTATGGAAATGATTTTGTTCTAAAAAGCTTTTCTGATGCTGACTTTGGTGGATGTAGAATGGATAGAAAAAGTACATCCGGAACTTGTCATTTCTTTGGAGATTCGTTAGTTTCTTGGTCCTGCAAGAAGCAACATTCTGTAGCACTTTCCATTTCTGAAGTTGAATATGTAGCAGCTGGAAGTTGTTGTGCTCAAGTTTTGTGGATGCAACACACACTCACAGACTATGGCTTGAGTTTTACTAAAACTCAAATTTTGTGTGATAACACAAGTGCCATTTCCCTCAGTAAGAATCCTGCACATCACTCACGTGAAAAACACATAGATATTAGGCATCATTTTCTTAGAGATCACACACTAAAAGGAGATATTATTCTTCAGTTTATCGAAACAAAAGATCAACTTGATGATATATTCACAAAATCTTTGCCTTATGATAGATTTTAATACATTATAAAGAATTTAGGGATGATAACCGTAAGGTAATCCGCCTTAATTAACTTTCTGTTGAAAAATTCTCCTTACAGAAATAAATTCCTTTTCATAGGGGGAGTAAATTTGATTGTTAGTTTAACAAAGTTTTTCAAAGTTTGTTTTCAAACATTTCGGAACGAAGATTTCCGGAATGGAATTTCCGGAACTACAATTTTCCAGAATGGATACTTTTGTATAGAATACTTCTGGAATGGAAGTGTTCGTATCGAAAACATCCGGAATAGAAATTTTCATACTAGTATTTTCATAACAAAACATTCGTACTAAATCTTCCATAATAAGTTTTTCATTTTCAAAATTTTGTAATGAAATTTTCGTTCTAAGTTTTTCCCTTACTAATTTTTTTTTTCGTACTGAGTTTTCCGAAATTTGTTTTCCGTAATGATTTTTCTGTAATGACTTTTTTTCTACCGAGTTTGTTTTCCGTAGTAAAGTTTTTTTGCGAACATTGTCGTTTCATAATAAAGATATTTTTTCGTAGTCATCATTATATTACCCATTACGAATAATCCTCCTAAGCTAATCCGAAAGGTATGATTACCTTACTCAAGTTTTTGTAGTCATATTTTACTTGCTGTCATTTTCTTGTATTATGTATTCGGATTATAGTTTTTATTACTTCTTTGTTTTAATAAAAACCTCAAAAAGATCGGATTCAAGTTTTCAATCGTTAGATCTGATCTCAGCTTATCACAACCGTTAGATCAACCGAGGAAGTTGAACCGTCACTCCATTTCCTATATAAAGCGGACCCAAATACTTTTCCCACATCGGTTCTCAAGCTCTCGCATCCCGAATCTCTGCCTCTCTGTTTCAAAGCTGTTTCGAACTTCAGATTTCTCCGTTCCGAACTTCTCATAGGACTTCAGATCTGAATGTCTGCGGAGTTAGCGTCTCAAAAAATGTCATCCACCAAGCCTATTTCACAATGGTTAGTTTACAGAGAAAGGTTAGTCCATCTGGATTTCTTCAACAACTATGATTATCTTATTTTGAAGAACATTAAGTTGAATGGCTGGGAAGATATTGTTGTATCCAAACCGGGGAATCAAGACGATGTTTTTTCAGAGTTACTTGTTGAGTTATATGAATCAGTTTCCTTCTTTAAAGAAGATAATAGGGAGAAATTTTCCTTTAAGTCTTATGGTAAGACTTACAAGCTTTCTTATACCAAGGCAGCAAGCTTGGTAGGGCTGTCCTATGAAGGAGAAGCCGGGTTTGTTTCTCATGTGTTTCCGGATTCAAAAGGTAGCCTCGACAAGGAAAAAGCCTTAGAAACTCTCGGACTGGCTGATGACAAGGCTCTGAAGATTGCTAGTTTATCTACAAACTTCCGGATTCTAGTTTTGTGGGTGCAAGGGCTTATCGTACCGATGAAAGGTGATAAAGACAGCTTGAAGAAGAGTGAGATCTATATCTTAGATTTCCTGATAAATCTAAGGAAGTTCAACTTCATGAGGCACATTCTTATAACCATTGGGAATCTTAAGAAAGGAAATCTCATAGCCCAGGTCGTAATGTACCCAGCAATTTTATCAAGGTTGATAGTTCGGTGCCTTGAATCTTTCAAGGAAGCTTGCAGATCTAAGCCAAGGGTTTGTAAAAAAATTTGGTCAGTGATGATACCCTTAAGAGGATGGATGTGGCTTTTAACAAGGAGACTGGTGAGTTCTTCGATTTGCCTAATCAAGAAGAAGTGGCTCCGAAGGTTGCTGAACCGGAATCATCAAAACCAGTAAAGAAAAGAAAGTTGAAAGAAGTTATAGTTGAAGTTGAGGATCCTAAAGCTAAGGAAGCTCAAACCGCACCTCCCAAACCAAAGAAGAAGAAATCCTATCCTGATGAAGATGTTGCGAAGTGGAGAGCAGATAAATAGAAAAGGAAAGAAGGGGATCTGCATTTCGGATTGGACCGTGCAGAGGCTAAGGCCTTGAAGGAGATAAATACTGATGATCATGAAAAACAACTAAAGGAAAAGAAGCTCAAGAAGAAGATGACAGAAGCCGAGGCAGTCCAAGCATTGTTAAAATTCAATGAAATAGTATCTGGAAGCATTCCAGTTCCGAGATAATTCTCCTTGGAATCTCTACCTGAGACTCCAGGAAGAAACCTTGATTTTCCGAAAGAGATTACAACTGAACATGTTGAGGTACTTGAGCAGATTCAACAAGTGGGAGAGGAAGAAGTAGTTGCTGAAGGAAGTGGTGAAACAAGAGACTTATTGAAAGAGGTAGATGATTATAAGGGGTCGCCTTCGGAACACATATCACTCCGAACTTCAAGGGATTAATCCTCTAAATTAGTAACTCTAGAGAAGGATAAAAATGAGAAAGATGTTGTTCAAAAGGTTGTTGATGATTTTATTCAAGTGTCTACTGGCGAGAAGAAAACTCCTGATCAAGAATCGATTCTGAAAAAAGACAAGGGAAAGCATCTCCTTATTGAGATTCCGAAATCAGTGGCTAGCAATAAAAGAGAACATGGTGATTCGTCTAAAAGGAAGTTGAAGCTTATTGAAGAAGAAATTTCTCCAAGAAAAGTTTCAGATTCGGAGTCATCCTCTTTGGGGTATGACTTTGTTGTTCAGTATTTAAAGAAGTTGGTGGGAACCATTACGACCTTCTCAAGTATTGACTCAAGATTCCAGATGCTCCAACATGCTTTAAATCAGAAAATAGACTCCGTATATATCGTTATGGACAAGTGCGTTGAGATTGAGGCTCAGTTCAAAACGTTTTTTGTTGGCTACGAAGCTCATAGAAGATCTTGCAAGAGAATGGCGAGCTGGTCGAGGAAGACTGTGGAAGAGATGAGGCTATTCGATGAGATTCAAGACAATATTAAAGATGCTTTTGAGACCGAGGACAGGAAGATAAATGAGTTAAATTTATCCTTCGAAGAGAAGCTGAAAGATGAAAAGAACTTCCGGATCCAATAAGTCAGGGATCTGAATGGGAAACTGAATTCCGTTTCTCAAAACTGGAAGTTTGAAAGGGATTATCGGATCGAGTTTGATCAGAGGATGAAGTCTCAAGAAGAAAAGATCAAGGCTCAGGAAGAAAAGCTGAAAGCCCAAGAAGAAAAGATTGAATCTCAATCTGCAAGAATAGTTGTCTTAGAGAAGCAAGCTGAAGAAGATCATAAAGACCTGAAGAAGATCAAGACTATTCTTAAAGGGATCATTTCGAAGGAAAAATATCCAAAATAACCAAATCCGATCTTTTTTTTGTATCTAATTTTCTTTGTTGTCGAGATTTCAAACCTAATGAAAAATGTGCCTCTCGTTTCATTTGTTGTTATTACTAATTTTTCAGGTACTTTGTTATATTTTCCATTCCCTCAATTTCTTTTTGAAAATCACAAAGGGGGAGAAGGAAAAGATCCTTAAGAAAAAGAAGAACTCCAACGAGAGTTTATCTAAAGGGGAGAAGGAAAAGATCCTTAAAGGAAAAAGGAACTATAATAAGAGTCTATCTAAGGGAGAGTTTTTCATTAAAGAATACTTTCTTTTTCGTAATGAAGTGTCACTCTGGAAATCTAGAATACGATCCTTAGTGTTTCAAAGCCTAAGGGGGAGTTAGTCGTATTCATCAATTTCCTTAAAGCCAAGGGAGATAAGCCTTAATGTTTTTCTTTCTTCTTATAATTTCTTTTTCGTAAGGATGTTTGTGCTTTCCAAAAAGGGGGAGATTGTTGAGTCAATAAGGTTTTCCTTATGACTTTTCCATTCCTTATTGTTTTGAAAATCACAAACACATTATCTTTAAGAAAATTTCTTTCTTAAGGAAAATTGCTTTTATAAATAAAATTGCTTTTATAAGGAAAGTTGCTTTTATAAGGAAAATTGCTTTTATAAGGAAAATTATCCTTATCATATTTTAATTCATATTTTTCCTAAGTATAAAATTCAGATTCATTTCTGTTTTCTCAGATTTGTTTAAAACATTGATATAAAGCATTCTGTTTGAGGATCCGAATTCTGGATAAGAACTGTAAGGAAGTTTCACTCCGAATTCCAGATGAGAACTGTAATAAAGTATCATTACGAATTCCGGATATGAATTCTGACTAAGTTCTATTCCAGATTCAGGATATGAATTCTTATGAAGTTCGACATTGAATTCTCATTATGAATTCTGATGACGAATTATCACTCCTAATTCTCATTCCGAATTCACCTATTAAACAGAATCTGATCATCTTTGTTTTATACACTCCGAATTAATTCAGACTCCGAAAAATATTTTGGTTAGACTCCGAACTTTTAGTCTGCTTACATTTCTATAATTTTTCTACTCTTTATTATTTCCATTACACTCTGAACCTTCACTCCGAATTTTTCATTCCGAACTTTTGAGTTAGAATTAAAATGATGTCGTACTTTCTGTTACACTTGTTTTTTTATAAAACGATGTCATCTATTTTGTTATAAACTAACTGTTGTCTAAGTGACACGTGTACAGGTCCCTCCGATCTTTAAGGAAAATATGACCATTGGAGAAGGATCCGACCTTACCTATAAATAGGAGCTCATTTGAAAGAGCTCGTTGCTGAAAAGCTGAACGGCTGACTAATCTGCTTGAAGTGATTTCTAGAGAGAGAGGCTTTTATTAACTCTCAAAGCATCGTGCGACTCCGAATGTTGGTGATTACATTCGAGGGATTCCGGGGATAGGAAGACAGAGGTTCCAACTACCTTGAAGTTTGAGGAATTCCTTGCTGAGGAAGACAGAGGTTTCCAACTACATTGAAGTTGAGGTCTTGCGGGGATAGCAAGACAGAAACTCCGATCTTCGTATCGAGGGCTTACCCTGGTGTGGGTAAGACAGACTTGCTTGAAAGTATAAATCAAGGGACCTTTATCCATGGTTCTTGGATACCCTTCTCTTTGGGATAAAATACTTATATCTTGTTACTTGTAGTTTAACAACTTGTTTATATTCCACTTCATTTTGTATTATAAGGAAAGTATAACTTTCTTATACTTCCTTAATTTTACTCTGTTTCATTTAGATTCTATACTCTTTAAGGTAGAATATTTTATTGTAATCTTTTGTTAAGTTTCAATTTCCGGAACCATATTTCTGGAACCTACTTTTGGAATCTCTTTACAAGTTTGCATTCGGTGTTAGAGGTGTTGTGAATTTTCTTAGTTTAACTTTGTTAAACGTAGCCCTTTCCTTTGCTTAAGAAAACATAGTTATTCGTAACTATACTTTAAAGGTTCCAAAGTAATTTTTTAAAGTATACAATTCACCCCCCTCTTGTAAATTGACCATCTAAATCACTATTTCGATCCTATAGAAGGTTCTAGAACTCCGTTTTGTTTGATAGTGTTTTAGTTATGAAAACTGACATCTAGGATGGTGTAATCCCCTTGGAGTTCAAAATATTATTATTTAGTCCTCATACGATGATCATAAATTCAATCCAATAAATAAAAATATTTATTCCACTATTAATGTATTAGAATTACACTATTCATTTTTAAACACTTCTTGATTATTATTGAGGAATGATCAAGTGATTCATGGGTTATTTTATACTTCTAGAGAAAATTTTATAATCTTAGAAAACCCATTAGTTATATCTGATGGTTGTTTATCAAGGATTAACCATTTATGATTCAATGGTTTTAAAAAACATTATCACCATAGCATGGGTGTCCCCATGGATTCCCCATATTCCATTTGAATCACTCATTTCATTTAGACAACAACATGATCAGGTCATGGATTTCATGATTCATAATGGAATTCACACTAATAAGTTTCTCTTTAAGGGGAAAGTAAAATAGCCATTTGATTAATTCCATGGTTATTCAAACCTATGAGTTTCCATACAGACAATTAAATGGACCATGTATTGTGGATCAATATAGTTCTATTAGAATGATCATATTGATTGGACCATAGTATGGTAGACGACATTTTTGTCCAATAAATGATAAATATTTGTTTTTAGACCTTATAAATAACGCAAAATAATATTTTATAAATTTTAATTATCTATCACAATAAAATGATATCTTTTGTGATTAATGAAAATAGAAGAAGATAATATTTATTTCACATTCTTTTAAGAAAATTATTCATTAATTATGTAATGAACTTATTTTATTCATTTTTAGAACTTTTTAATGGATATGAATAATATGTATGCACTAAATTTAATCAATAAATTACATCTAGGAGATAAGTCATTTTTACATGCTATGTGTGACTCCATAATACTGAGTTTTTATATAACATTTCCTCATTTTTTTAATTTTTTTAATTACAATAATAGTTATTAAATATTTTGTATGTCTATCCGATTTTATCAATATCCAAATATGAATTATATTTTGTGAAATGACCATAAGCATAGGGAATTATTAAGAACCAGAGCTTTGTATAGACCTATTTTTTGAATGAATTTAACTTTAAATTTATATATTATAATACACTAATTCATATATTCCATTTACATGCAACACCAACATGGTGTACGTTACATGCAACACTGACTTGATGTAGGATAATCACAACAATAAGTTTCTTTAAATCACATATTTTTATTATTATAAGTTAATGAAGATAATTATAATCTAGCCATTAATCATAGTAATATTAATAAGAATATTTTTTACAGTTGTTTTATAAAAAAAATATTTATATTGAAAGAAGTGATTTTTGGTAACGTTTTTCTATGTTTAAAAAACTTATTATCTCAAAAAACACCATCTAATAATGAAAGTAATTTTGGAAACATTATGAAATTTAATTTTATAGAATAAAATTAATTTTTGGAATCTATATATCTAAATTACCATAGGATGAATTTTTTGGATTATTCTGAGAAACAATAATTTTTAATGAATAGAGAAAAATAATTTTTTTATTAATGATAAATGATATTATAAATATTTTTATGGCCACATTAGATTAATATTATATATATTAATACAATTTAATTGATTACAATCAATTCCTCTTTGACACTAAATATAATATCATAATAATCTTTTGTAATATTTCTTAATGTAAAACGTTATATTTTGTCTTGTCACTTAATTTTATTTTTCTATGAATTGAATTAAACAAATTATACATAAAAAATTATATTAAGTATAAAACTTATAGAATAATATCAACATGATAAATTTTTACCAAAATAATTTGTAAAAGTGATTAATAGTAACTATAGTGGTTTTGGCTAAATTAAGCTAAATTAGGGACTATGGATTAAACATAAGGGTCCAAATAACCTATAAACAAGTAAAACACACATTATATGTCTATATTTAGTCCATAAAAATAAATTATTTATTTTATTAATTTTTGTATGAATTTTTTAGGTAATATTATGTGCACACTGATCTAGATTAAAAAAATCTTATGTTAGTCCTTATCATTCGCTATAAAAGTCCACCACATATTCCAAATCCTCACCTATAAAACCTTTTTATTTTATCCAATTTGTACCAATTTTGACTACCAAAAATCCTATCTTCTAAATTACAGCCTTCAATTGTAAATAATTCATCTCATTTAAGCCTTTTGTCATAATAGAAAAGGAGTTACACGATTAAGATGTACTATCTTCTCTCAAACACTTTTCCATTATTTTCTTTCAACACCACCTCCACTCAATTTATCCAATTATTAGGTCAAAAAACAAGTATAATACATATATTATGATTTTATATGAAAATTGTATATCCTAAACTTACCCACACATCCATCTAATGGATGTCAAACATTCCATTTTTGTTTATGGCGAACTACGGCCTCAAGAAACAATTATTGGTCATTTCTCCATTACCACCAATAATGTTGTCCATTATGTAATAATA
The DNA here is from genome assembly GCA_963277665.1 of Viscum album. NCBI lineage: Eukaryota > Viridiplantae > Streptophyta > Magnoliopsida > Santalales > Viscaceae > Viscum > Viscum album. The sequence continues at coordinate 1,884,449,732 of OY728161.1, forward strand.
TATGTTTATATATGTCATATATTATATTTAATATGGATTTAATCTTATTTATTCATTTTAAAACACATTTTTATTTACATTCCATTTGGTTTGAATGCGATAATATCGTTTCAGGGAGTGTGGACTACCACACACTCAAACCGATGTGATTTGTTCACACACCACATATAATGTATTAAGGATGGGTTTAATGAAATTATATGACATATATGATATAAGAATTATAATATAATAATTATATATATATATATATATATTCCATTTACATTGTTTCTTTCTATAGGACAATAAATATGGAAACAAAGGTTATGTGTACGTACGAATATTTGTCTCCATAAAAGGTGTATTCCAGTTTTTTAGTAATATATTATATAGATTATTATATTAAATATATTATTTATATAAATAATATTTATATCAATTATTACATTATGGGATCATAATATATGTATAATGACCAAATATTTACAAATTAAGACACATACGATGAACAAAGTGAATTTTACCCAAAATGAAACATAAACATAGGGTTGTTAACAAGCGGTAATATAAGGAAACAATAAAAACTTATATGCAATTATCTTTAATAATAATATTATTTAAAATATTTAAACTATATTTACATTTATTACACATGAATATTGTATGAGTACAGAGAGATTCAAGACCCACGGTAAGTGTAATTTCATCTCACTTTTAATTTCTGTTAGATTCATATTATCTTTACCATTTTTATTATGGTGTATGTAAATAAAATGATTGAATTACTTGTAGATAATTATTAAATTTATAGATATTAACTTATCCAATATATTATCCTTATTTCATGGGGTTTATCATTCAAATATAACCAAATTGACAAAATAGTTTTTCTCAACTTGTATTCTCTAAGATTCATGATTTGTTATAGACCGTAACATTTATTGATGTTTTTATAATTAAATTGTACATGTTATATAATCAATATATTTCTTTATATGGTATCATAAACTATATTTCATTTATTTTTTCGTAAATCGAGTGTATGATCTAATGTTACCAAGTCATAAGAGTTTATTGACACAATCTCATAGCATTACCATGATTGTTTATTTCCATGATTCCTTTGATGAAATGTTATGACAAATATCTCAAAAATATTCATGAGTTTCATTATTGTATATTTATTCATGATATACTCATTGTTACACTATTTTGAATTCAGGATAACATTTTTAGTAAAATATTATTGTCACTCTCTTCGGTCATAAATCTGTTGTATTAAAAAAATTATGTTTTCATAAATTTTTCAAAAAAATTTAAATGACGTTTTCAAAAGATCAATGAAGATAATTCTTATAGAAAATGGATTTTTTTAAAAAAATTATATTTTTTTCAATTATTAATTTAGTAGTTTTGAATGCTATTTTAACAAAAAAAAAATTCAAAAGGTTTTCTGTTATAAATTTATTTTTTCAAGGAAGATAGATTATTTTCCTAAAAAAATATTTTAAACGGTACTTCCAAATTATTTCCCAACTGAGATAAAACTCACAGGTGTTACTCAATCCATTATAGGATTTTTTTTTTAATTTTTCTATTCATATTTTGTTTCTAAGTGCATTTTGTTTTTATGGCATGATGTTGTGAAACCTATTTCTGTTTCATGGTTTATATTCTTTTGAAACCCTCTTCTTTTCACATGTAATATTTAAGATGAAATTATTTTTAAACCTATATATTTCCATAAGATATGATACATTTACATTTTTATGATACCCATTTCATTTCATGGGTTGTGATATGATTATTTAGGATCTTGTGGAACATGTATATATGATTTCATTATGTGACAGGTGGGACATATATCTCCCTCAAATGCATTGGGTAAAGTTTTATTTCTCATAAGATAAACAATAATGGTCATTGGAGAGAACACTGATTACAATGATGGCCATGGGAGTGAACCATGACTACTAAGATGGTATGAGGAGTGAAATCATGCTACTATGGTGGCCATGGTAGTGAACTATGACCACTATGATGGTATGGGTAATGAACCCATACTACTAAGATGGTCTTGGAAGTGAGGCCTTGGCTACAATGGAATTCATTATATGCTTATATGTTCTCCATAATTCCAAGCCTTACACCTATGCAATTCTATCATGGATTATGTCCTTTAATTTCTTCTTATTTATGTATTATGAAATGCCAATCATTATGTAATGAATCATGTATGTGATCTTTGACATCAGGGTATGATCTAATATTTTCATGATCACATTCTCACACCCTTATGTTCAGGTTTATTCTTACATGTCTCCCTTATTTAGCCTTACTGAGAATTTTAACTCACCATTTCTTTTGTTTTCTTCCCCATGTTCTGAAATTGGGTGTTATGTACGAGGTGTCAAAGAAGTGTAATAGTAAAAAAGAACCAAGTTAGAGATATTTTTTCTCACATATGTATCAATTCTAATGATTCTATGTTTCCAAAGGAACTATAATAGTACGATATTCTTGGATCTATTTCTGTAATATTTTTTTTATCCACAGATTTTATGTAATTGAAATGTTTGAAAAGTGTGGGTCACTATTTTATTGGGTTCAAACTACCCACTATCATAGAGTATTGTTCAATGTTCTAGAATTATGGAGGGTTGGTTATCTGCCACTCTAGGATTACTAATGTGGAGATTGTAAATATCATTTAGCTCTTGGAAATTCAATGAAATTATCATGTAACATAATTTTGGGATGAAACAAGTTTTGTATATATATTTTTTTAAACAATTTTAAGGTGAATTATTCATGAATTTGTGTATTTTAAATAGTTACATAATACGATTTAGAATAAATCAATATAGTTGATGGGATTGTAATTCCAAATCAAAATTCATAGAAGCATTCATATATAAAAGAATAAAAATGAGATAATAAATAATTTATTATATGAAATTGAATTAATTTTAATGAAACACATATTAAATTATTGATTCATTTAAAAGTAACACCTACAAATAATAATATTTATCTTTGATCCAAAGTAATACTTTTCAATACCTTAATCATCCAAATAGATAGCCCATTAAAAATCTGGGCTCTAATAGATTATCTTTTCTATAGAAAAATAATATTAAGTGGATCTAGACTTTAAATATATATAGATCACTAAAAATATATGATACCCATGATAATATTGTATTAATTTATTTTTTGGAATATTCAGTGGGTAACACATGAACATGAATATTAAAAATACTAGATTATATGAGTAATAGAGTTGACCAAATCGATATGATAGTTTTTTTGTAAATTTTTAACCAACCCAACCTTATAATAAAATTTATTATTATTGGGTTGTACTCATCCATAAATAAATTATTTATAAAAAAATAAAAAATAAAACTGTCATTTTTTAATATATGGATCTTTTCTTACTAAATATAAAAGAATCTGTGGGGTTGCATATTTTACTAAGATAAAATCCATAAAATGTCATTAATTAAATGAAAAAAATATATCTTATTTATAGTATGTATTTATTATATATTTTCACATTCTGTATAATGATCATATTAATATCAATTATATGTTCGACCAATAGAATTGGAATAGAATAGATTTTATTGTTGAGAATTGTGTATAAAGAGATTCATTTTGGGAATCTAATTTTGAATTTTAATGAATTAAATTCCAAAATATTTTACTCATGGTTATTTGATATCATAATTACATTAAAATTATTTTTTGAAAAACACAAGCCCAAAGATAGATGGTAATATATAAGGAGATAAATTTTTCTCTATTTAAGTGATGTATACTATTTTATTACATTGTAATTTTACATGTATGATTTACATTAACATATAGATTAATCCAATATACTATGAGATTTTATTATGTGAAAAAACTAATACCTAGAATCCCAAAGCCATTGGTTACATTAATATATTGTCACTACATATAGGTAATCACATCCCAATATATTGAAAAATTTATAAGACCTGAAATATAAATACATGATTTGATCTAAAATTATATTTGAATACACAAATTAAGACATCATATTTTATTTGAGAACAATTTCATTCCTTCTAATATATTTGTTCATATAAATCATAGTACCAATAATGGAATCATGTGGAATGAAAAAAATAAAATTTCAAGCACAAAATCAAATTAAGATAATTAGTAAAATTGAGGATATTATAAAATAAATAAGTACTGAATAATATATTAATAATAAATGATATCCATATAATTCTATATAAATTATCATAGGATATGGATTCTTATGAATCAATAACACAACTATTCAAATAATCATAAGAACATAAATATATTATTTCATAATTATAGATGTATAAAACTATAATCTCACCATAAATCCCTTATATGATGACATTTATCCTAAATTGTTAAGGCATATTAGACATACCCAAATATTTTTGTCACCAAATACCCATTGAATCATTAAGGATCTCTCTAATTTTTGGTTCCATCTAACACTTAACATGTTAAATGCATTGATCATATGAATAAAATATATAACACAATTAATACTTCCTAATAATAATGAGAAGTTTAAAATAATGTATAAGTACTTATTTCTATGATAATTATTAATATACTGCTTATATAAAGGATAATATATATTTTTTACAAGAACATTCCACATATGATGTATTTGTTGATAATTAGGAAAATGAGTTTGATGTGTCTACAAAGAAGAATAATCTCTAAAATCACTTGAAAATGATTCCAAAGTAATCATTCAAAATATTTTTGTTAAATTATAGTTATAGATATGATTTTTTTACTTTATTAAATGTGAAAGGGGTTTTATTGGTCTATTTTTCATTGAAAAGATGGAGAGAAGGCGTTAGGTGACCAAAAGGATATCTACAATCATGTGATTTATTTTTTTATGAATATTTATTATTGGCCCATATGAACTGCTATGTAAATGGAAGGTATTATTCTAAAAATGGTGGTTTATAAGGATAATTAAATTTTTAACTCAAGACCATTAGATTTTGAAATTAATGATGTAGTCATTATACTACATTCTATAAGAACCCCTCATCTATATAGTTTCACCAATTTTTTCTATCAATGGTTTTAGGGTATTATTCAACATGGTATTTATATGTGGTTCAATGATTTCCTTAGTGATGGTTCTCTCAAAATTATAAGGAATTACCAAATTCTTGTTCTTACTGCTTTGTTGGATAATTAATTTTTTATAGGATCATGCAGGCTTGTGGCTCTAGTGAATATAATTGATAAAATTATAGACAAGTAAAAGCTAATATGTTGGTAAATATTGAATGAAATTAGTATCATGGAATTATTTTGTATTATTAATGGAATAAAAAATACATGATTTCATTATTATGACCTCACAAGGAATGAATTATTTAATATGGACTTACATAGGTTCAACCATTTTATTAATGATTGATATCAGAAATGCCTTTAACATATTGTAATAGGGATTAATTTCAAATGTTCTCATCTATTTTCTTTTTGAGGATAAATTTATTCCTTGGATGAATAATATTCTCTCCTTATCACATATATCTATTCTCATCAATGTATATCACGAGGTTTATTTCAAATTATCAAGAGTATTTAGACATGGTGACCCACATTCAATAATCATTTACTCCATTTTAGAGGTCTATTTTTGTAGGTTTTTTCATAATATGGTGGAGAATGTAAATTTAATTACCATTAGGGATGGATGATATATAATTTCTCCTCCACATATGTTATTTGAGGATGATATAATTTTATATACAAAATAATGGAAAAATGAATATTAAAAACATTTAAAATTCACTCCTTCTCTAAAAGAGTGTGTCATGGAAGGTTATAAACTACATTAAATCAATTATCTTATTTGGAAAAAATATATCAGCAAGTAAAATTTGTACAAGATTAATCACTTTGGAATTAAATAAAGAGACATTAATGTAATTTATCTTGGTGTGCCTTAAATTTTTGGAAGACCAAGAACCTCTTATAGTAACTACATCATGGGTCATGTTAGAAGGCTCTAAATTTTGTGGAATGGTAAATCATTATCAATGGAATGAAGATATTATGTTGTATATAACAGTAACGTTTCCATGTTTTTTATTTAATAATTTATAAATTTTCAACACTGTTAGTTAATAATATCTTCACAATCATAAGGAAATTTTTCTAATTTTTTTTCTTTCTTGAAAGTAAAAACGTTACTCTTCCATGGAAGCAATGTTCAAAAGCATATTAACTTGGGGGAAATAGGATCAAAAACCATTCTATCTTCAATAATAACCTTAAAGATTTAATTATATGAATATATATAAGTGGGGAATCTTTATATTGTTTTTTTAGAAATATTTTCTTGATAATGTTTTAATTTAGAAGCCTGAATTATTTTGAATCTTTTGTTTGGTCTATATTCATATATATTTGACCTTGTATAACTGAAGTCACTTATTAGACTGATAAGGAAAACTGCAATATAAATTTATTATTTGAGAGTTGGAAATGGATTCCACTGTTGTATATTATTTGTCATGGTGAGAAATTTTTTTTATCTCAACATCACAATTAATAGTGAAATGAAAAATCTAAAAAACTACCAGATGATTTCCAAAAGGATGTGATCAATTTAAATTTTATATTCCCAAAGAACATTATAATATGTGAAATTTATTTTAAATATATTCCCATATAAAAACATTATTATATAATTCCTAATACTAGATTGGATCATAGTCATATCAACATATTTAATATTAAATGGGTGATACTCTCCAGATTCACAATGGTATGGATGATTGGTTTCAACAAGAATATGTTTGATGACTATTTAAAATCACTTGGAATATATTTACAAACAAAATTCAGACTATTTAATAAAAAAATGATTTTATTCATCTTTTGTATGATGAAAAATATCCTTGACACTTTAGAGGATGAATTACGATTTCTTTGAGGTTGCCCAACTAAAATAATCATTACATAACTAGATTAATGTGTGTTGGAACACTCATATGTCTACAAAAATCAATGTCCAAAAAATGGTGTCAATATCTTAATTACATAATGTCATCTATTCAAGAAGGAAAAATTGATAGAAAAAACCAAATAGTAAGAAATATTCAGTCTTCCTTGTCTCCAATCATATTGGCTATGTCATATGCATGCACAATTCAAAATAGTCATTTTAGAAATTTTGCACATTATTTATCTATTTTAAATAATTTCAACATTGGAGGTAATTTTGATCATATAAAAAGAATATTAGAATATATATATTATTCACCATTTTTTGGTTAGAAAAAATTCAAACTTAATAGTGCCGCAAAATGGAATCATGGTCATGTAGGGTTTGGTGCAGACATCAAAGATGATAATGGGATGACCAATAGTTGTCTTTTTGGGCCAGATTGAATGGAATCATCTTTGGTAGTGAAGATTCATCAATTGATGAATGAGTATAAGATCACAAGACAAATAGTGTATAATAATTTAATGTTTTAATGTGACTCTACCAAAAATATTGAAGATGTTAGAACTATAAATATTCATTTATCTTATAAGATGAAATCCCAATGGATTAAATTCATCAATGTTATCTCACGCATGAGAAATATCATCAGTATTGTCTTTCAAGAGGCAACCTACCTAGATGATGGATTTATAAAAAGGGGGTTAACATTTAAAATCTCACATATTCATTATTTCTACATGAGTTATTAATACCTATATTTTCAAGACACTTTTTTAAAAAAATCTTTTAGAATGTTTTAACCTTTATTATTATTTAATAAAAGCCGATTTCCAGTAAAAAAATAAATAATTTTAATAAAATAGATATCATACAAAATTACAACACACTCTCTTGTCAAAATGATCTTAAGGAATCCAAATAAATATAGTTTAGGGAACCTGTGGAGAATATACTCAATATATCATATGATTCAACAAAGGATTTTGGGAAATAATAAAATAATTTTGAAATACCACAAGAAAAATTCCTAAATAATATAACCTTTACATATTGAAATGATCTATTTATAATACCAAAATTCCAAAATTAGTTGAAAAATATATTGTAAGGACTTGAATTATTATATCCCATACCGTTTTTGGCTTCTAGTGCATGTGGTTCAACTAGGAGACCAAGAGCATGTTTGGGGGTGTTTTGGAGATGAAATCTAGTTGAATGAGAATTTCATGATATTAAAAATTGTTCAAAATGTTCGGGAGTAGTTATCAAACTAAAGAATATATTCATAGTCCAAAAAATATTTGTCAATATTCTATGATTCAGAAAGTGATTCATGGTTTCATGGAATGACATGGTGGAGGAATGGATATGACAAATCTCTCCCAAAAAACAAATTATGTGAACATAATGTTCAAAATGTGGGTTGATCCATGATTATTAGATTTATCCAAATCTTTTTTCAAGAATGAATAATGATTGAACTATTTGTGACATTAATTACACATTTATATCATCAATTTTTATCTTTATGTATGACTATATATTCAATAAAAAACATAGATGTTATGAAATACCACTGAATTCTCCAGTACCATTGGGGACCATAGGATCACTCTGATGTAATTTTAATACCGTATCGACTTTGACTGATCCACCACTACCAATATCTGGTATATAGTGATCCATGGTGATTTCTTCCAATATTATGTTGTGTTTCTTCCCTATCTATAAATTGCTTCCTCCCATGATGTCATTATATGATATACTGGTTGATCCCTTAAATTTTTACAATATTTTTTATGATTGTTAGTGTGGTTGTGGGGATGTGTCCTTTGAGGTCTATTGATTTCTTTCTAGAGATGAGATCATAGATCTACGTCGATAACCAATTCTCATTAAAATAACACTGAAATACATGAGTAAATGGATCCATGTTTTTTTATTATTTTATATTTATTTTAATTTTTTTTCATTCATAATCTCTTTGGGTGATGATAGAATTCACCTTAATTATTATAAAATAAGATTAAATAATGTACTTAGATAATGGTTTTTGTAATCTCATATTCATCACCTATGATAGATGTTTGCATCTTGATTTTCTATATTATATTCTATATATGATATTTATTTCATGGTTAATGATTTTATTATTAAAATTGTTAAATATTATTTATTAAATAATATTTTTTCCAATGAAATTAAACAGAAATGTTATAATAGAATAGCTATTATTTAATTATTTTAGATATAAAATGAAACTAGTGGAATGATTAATTAAAATTAGACATTTTTATATTGAAGAAATAAGGTAAAGAACCTTGTTCTGGTATTATTTTTGATCAAATAATAATGAGGCATGTTATAATTGAAAATTTTATACTTATTGTTTTAAAAACCATATATTTTTTATAGAAAAAAGACTAAATAATTTATATAATTCAATATAAAATTATTTAGTATTATACTGTACATAACTAGTGATAAATGATTCAGTTATTCCATGATGTTAATAAACCATGTATTTGATAATGAAAAATATTTGGGGCTAATTAACGATATTTTCATGTAAAACAATTTTCCCTTGTTATAATGCATAGTTTCCTTCTTGATTATTTATTTTCTCATGCCACCATGTATATTTGATTTGGATGTCAGCATTTCCATGGTATGTGATGTGATCCTGAGATGACAGCTGGTGGATGTGTCAAGGGAATATAAGAATATATTTGTAGTAGTACATTAAAATTAAAAAATTGGGATTCTTGGTAATGCACATGGAGTTATATATGATGATATGGTAGGTGGTGTCAGTGACGGAACACAAACTGATGAACTATATTGTTGTTGGTTTAGAATATTGTAATACTAAAATATATTATTATTCCATATTATTATTATACATTAATGTCCAGATGGATGATTTTTTCATTAACCATCATTCCTTTTCCACTTTCTCAAGTACCTAGTTATCCTTCATTATACCTCACTTCTATGGTATCTTAGGAAAAGCCTTAGAGTACTCTGAATAATGTAATGTTAAGGGATAATAAATTCTCTAACCTATGGGGTTGATTTATTGAAGGAATTATAATGATTATACCATTTAAGAACTATGGAATATGTAGGTTTATGCATAGAGGGATTCACATGCATTTGGATTATTCATGGAGACCATGGAATTCATTTGTAAACTAAAAAAAGTAGAAATTGTTTTTTTAATTAATGGTTGTTCATTTATTAACGTGTCTTAACGAACTTTTTAATTTAAAAAAATATATTCTGTATTCTTGAATGCCCATATGCATATATGATATCTTTTCCTTAGTAATGCCAATCATGTTCCAAAGTTATAATAACTTTAGTTGATTTTATAACATGGTGAATGCCTAGAGTGATGTTATAATCTATATTATTTCATGTATGTTTTATATCTTCACATTCTACACCATCCATGTAGATGGGGATAATAATGCCCAGTGGACTCTGGGAGTTTGTTTCCACGAGATCATGGATGTCAATGAATGGATGGCTAACTACCCCCTCTCTCGTATCTCTATTCACTAGGAAGTATTATGGAATTTTATGAAGGCTTTTAACATTTCCCATACATGTGTGTATATGTTATTAATGATATATTGTTATATCATACACAAGTATCTCTATATATGGTACACATTTCATTATTATAGGAATATCAAGTATATGTTGGGATATCCAGTTGTTTTGTATGTGGAATTCAATCTCTAGGGGCTCTCAATAACTATTCCGCCTCTATTTTGTGATGTGTTATGAGATAATGAGATAATATGATTTATTGGGTTAATGGTATAATATGGAATAATTCTTTGCACATGATTCATGAGAATTTACATTACCCTATGTGTTTTAATAATTGATTTATTTTATAGGGGGAAATATTATGACATGTGGTTTGTGGGTAGAGTGGAAACCCATTAGGGAAGTTTTAAAATGGTTTGAATTTTTTTATATTAAATTATATGATCACTTTTATGTGATAAATATTGAGGGATTTACATAGTGAGGCTGTGAATATAGTATACCTTCTTATTTGATGAGTAATATTCACATGTTTTCACTAGGATTTAGTATTATTTTGTTATTTTTTTATGAGATTATATTTTGGTAATATTCCTAATTATATATTTTATTCCCACTGTAGATTATTGTATACATTATTTTACATATTCATGAGTTGGTTTCTTATTGCGTAGGACAAGACTTCGTCCTGCAAGGTGTTCATGAGCTATTTGGGATTTTTTTTATTTCTAGGGATATTATAGGTTACATTTATTCTCCCAATATTAGTTATGATATATAACCCTACAAAAATGTACTTGGGATCTTTAACTTTTATATGAATCTTGAGTTTTAGGGTTTCCATGTCTTATCACTAATTTTTCTAATCATAGATGGTAATAACACAATTTTGTTTGTATGATATATCTTTGGTCATGTCTTCGACCCATGAACTCCCAAATAATGGATTTATGATTAATTATCTCAATTATGTCTTTAGTATCCTATAAGGGGTATCATTGGGTCAATGGGTCATGCTAGAGTGTTATCAAAGGATTAGACTAATTGGTAAGACATAGTTCTGAGGTAGGTGCTGTAAGGGTGTACATGGGTATGTATGTTAGCAGTGTCAGATGAGTAAAGAATGTGATGAAAATGTTGGATTCCATCACTTACATATGTATTTATGGTTCCATGTTCTCTATTTTATATACTGTTATGTTCACTGATCCAACTAAGTGATGTGATCATAATTAAAAGGTAGAAACCTAGGAAAGGATCATGTAATATTTTTCATTTGGAATGATAACTATATGGGTAGACTATGTGATTATGTTAATACAAAAATAAATATCCATTAAAATATTAATAAATGTACCATTTCATATGCTTAAGACTCCCAATATATTTCTTATTTTTTATGATTTGATGGATATCGATCTAGACTTCAGGTCCGCATCGACACTTTCTAGAAGGATGTTCTAGTGGATTTCCATAGGTTAAAGGTAAATTATGTAAACAGTTATAGGATGAATATATGGGAGTTTAGCATAAGATTTATAGAATTATGGGAGATCAATCCCCGAATATGTGACATGGTACTAGAAATAAGAGGTTGATATGGAACTTATTTCATTCCAATGTCAAAATAGGCATTTGGTTTCATTGGAAGTTATTGTTTTAGGTGGATTAGTGAGGAAATGGTGTTCCTTATTCCACATATATATTTATGGGTCAATAGTATTGGGGGAGAATTATAAATACCATTTTAATGTATTATTTAATTATTTTATATTGAAGGCATCCATTCATTAGGAGCCTCTTAACAATCGATAGCAATTCCCGAGTGTGAAAATTTCGGGATCCATATGAGGTCCCTAATATGAATTTTTGGAAAAGTTTTTATATTAGGATGATTATGAGAGATATTTTAATGAGTATTTTCATCTAGAAATATAGAATTGCTAAACCATTCTTATTCCGTAAAAATATTTTATAGTGTCAGGGAGAGTATAGGTCATTCAGAGGATATTATCTATGACTAAATGATTATGAGAGGGAAGTCATCAAGATTACCCAGACAATATTGATGTGGTTTGGGGTTTCAAGTTTCCTTGAAAGAAGGGATTTTTTAATGTAAGGTGTAGTTTTAATCCCAATTCATAAAATCTCATTGGGGTAGTAGCCTTGAATCCCATTCAAAAGGATAAGAAGCATCAATTTCATGTCTTGGTCATGGTCATTAGGGATAAGAGTTATAGGAATTTTTGAAAATGTAGAGGGTGGTAGGTATTATTCTTCAAGTACCTCAATTAATACAATTAATTAGAACCAATTATTGTAGGGTGGCCAATATTAGTACTAGAATATAGTATATGGGTAAGCAGAGGATAAATTCATGGTACTCATCATCTCAATGATCATAATACATCCATTGTTGTGTTATCCTTTAAGGTTGAAAAGGTTATAGGTAAATTCATGTTTGTATTAAACCATTAGTGTTTCTAGATTAATATGAGATAGATACCATTAAATATAATATTTTATGATTTTCTAATTGGGAAAATTATTTAATTCATTTAGGAGTTAAAAATCCTTCATATCACCTGACCTAGTGTGTTCTTTTGGGCAAGAGGTGGATAGGATTCCATTTCCCATAGCATTTACTATGCCAGTTGGCAGTAAAACATAACTTTATGATGTTTAAATAGACTGTGATCCAAGGATGGGGAAGAAACTCTCTTGAGTAGACATCCATTGTTTATAGATACAACTACATGAAATCTTATTCAACATGGTGTTCTTTTATTCAATACAATCCATACTGTATTTCATGAGGAGACATATTTTTTCAAGTAATGTTGATGAAAAATCATAAATATCTAATGGGATGAGGGACACTCATAAATATTAGAGGGGGGGTAACACTATTGTATTCCATTAGGAAATATCATATAAATTGTTCATTGGTGTTCAAAAACGTAGATGGTTTTGCTAGAGTACAATGATATTGTTCCTATGAATGTTTTTTATATTCCCCCCTCAATAGGGGATCAAGTTAGAGGTAAATTAAAGTATTTCATATGATCATTTATTGACCAATATAAGAGGATCATAACCCAATACATATGAAGACCAATCTACATTAAATCAATATGTAAATTAGATAAAAGACTATATTCCTTGAAAATTTGAATATTAGCATTATGCACCTTCCTTCTATTGAGAGTGGTTGAAAATGATTATGATTAGTAGAGATCATATGACCCTTCCTCTGAGGGATTAAATCAGCCAACGGATCCATGATCATATCATGAATATACATGTTATCAAAAATAATATTAGTACCTTCTCAAATGAGATAAATTGTGTGTTGGGAGTATGTTTTTTTGAAGATGATAATAAGAATCACACACTAGAAACACCCAATAAGATGATATCATCCTCTTATATAGTAAATTTCAAATAATCATCGAATTCATCCAATCCTTTTATCCAACTATCATATAATTCATTGAATATTTTAAATTATATAACTTCAATTAACCTAAACCCTCTGTAATAGATTGTAACTAATGAAACCATTTTATAGAAAATAAATAATATAATATGTATTTTTATATATAATATATTCAATCTTCGTAAACATGGAAAATGTGTGAATCATATAATTATATATAATATCAATTAAATATATTATATAATAAAATATATATCCGCAATATACATCTTTACAATCATCTCATGCATGTATATTTTATTGCACATCAATTAATCTCCCACATTCTATAAATCCTAGAAGGAATTTATGTAAACAACTTATATCATTATAAATCCATCCAAACTCTTTATGGTATTATTTTACCATTAAAATCACTCCATTATTAAAAAAATACCACAATTTTAGCCCAATTAATGTGCATATTTATGTTACACCGTGAGCCTTTTAATTCTTAACAATAACTATGAAATAACAATTTCAAATATGTAACCAATGTGTAGCCTCTAGTGAAAAATTAATACTACACAACCTACTAAGGGGGTTTGGGGTGATATTTTTTTAACATAATTGTATATGTATAAGAACATTTTCTACAAATTATATATCATATATATCAATATTATAACAATATAATCACTTTTTCCATGATGTATAGCAACCACTATCTAATAGAACACTTCAATATACTGTTGGTCTTTAATTATTTCATTATTTTTCAAAAGGACACACTACGTCAATGAATATATCACATGCCATTTAATTATGTAATAAACACATCATATTTAACTTATCCAAGTAGTTAAAAGAATATATATGAAACAACTAAACATGTCCTCGAGATTCTCGAGACTAATTAAATCAATTACAATATGTATTTTTGGTCATTCATGAAGAAAAAAACCATATTTGTTACACTATAACAAATAACATTATGAGAAACATAAAATATCGACACATTATTTGATAAGCTCATATTATGATTTATATTAGTATTGAATCAATATATGATATTTACTTGGACAAGTTTCCTACTTTCCTAAAGTAAGGATTGATAATAAATATACTCCCCTATGTATGTAAGTGAATATATTTCATTCCATGAGATATTATTCAGTAGATCAATTTATGTCATAAATTTATAATTATCAACTCATGGATCTATTATGTGTATCTAAAATAAAAATATTTTCAATGAATACAATATAAAATTTATGTGAACTATGTCATATCGTTAAAATATATAATAAAAAATAATGATTATTGGTTTGGGATAACTCCAAAATGTACATTGGGGGATATTATCCTTTGAATTTCACTGTAAAATAAAATTATGGTAAACAATATTGAATGATATTTTGAGAATTAGAATTATTATTGTATCCTGATAAATGTATAACAATTTAAATAATTCTCAAGTGTTTCTAGAAATAATAAATTCTTCATGACACTTTTTTTCTTTTACAATTTTTTAATTGATATAGTACACTCTTATATGTATCCACCCTAAAGATATTTACATTTATCCACTCAATTATCTCCCAAATAAGATGTTTTTTATACAGGATGTGTTTTTTCTTTTTATAATGATGAGTTTATTAAGAATTTTAATAAAAAACAATGATGTGACTAATATAGCTCAACTTCTCCGTTGATGTTATGAATTAATCCATTCTTAGAAAGAAACTCCTTGATCCATCCAGCTTCCTTTACCAGATTTGATATTTGTATGTATTCCCCCTCTATGGTAATGTCTACAATAGTTGCTTCTTTGGAACTCTTACAACTAGTTGTACCATTTTTTAGGAAAAAAACTTTTCTATAATGATAATTTATTTTATCTTTGTATGAATCGAAACTAGGATATATGTAAACCTTCACATGGAACTCAACCTATCCATCAATGTCCAAGAACTTATTATCCATCCATACCATGTAAATAATGATATTCTTCACATTATTCCAATAAGATAGATTAGGATTGTATTGGTATCTAACTATTATACACAAATAATTTGTAAAATTTGGTCAAGTACACAACATGACATAAAAGATTGGTCCTATAACCTAAGCATAAGGGATTATATTCTTTCTATATCACTATGAAATGAGACTAAACATTGTATTATTAATGATATAAAACACAATAATGATACCTTCAAGTATTTCTCCTTGTTAAAATGCCCAAACACAATACTAGTTTATGTTTCATGAATTAGTCTAATAAACATATTAAACTAATCACTGTATATCCTCATATAAAATATGTATGTTTATTAACCCATTTCATTCATTAAGAAACATTTCCAAATCACTTTTTCATTTTTCAATGTGTCCAGATATCATATCCAATATAATGTTTTTAAACTACATACAATATTCTAAATTCTAAAATACTCTCAATTTGTTTCTTATATAGATATTAATAATCCATGTTATTTAGGAAACCAAAATCATTGATAGAATTACCAATCCAGATATTCTAAATATGGGACACTTTCAATATTCCATAAATAGACCATCGAATGTTTCAAATCTTACCATTCTCAATTGAAATATCAAAACCCTCATGATATATAATTTATTTTTCATGGTTAATCTTTATTTAGGTAATTCATTTTATATATCTATTTGGTAAATATAATTCTCATAACGAGCTATTATTCCTAGTCTATTATGAATGGAAATTATCCTCCAAACAAATGAAAAGGTACATTTATTGTCATCATATAATCTTTTTAAAACCATTTTCTACAAGGTTTATTTTATATGTATATAATATACAATAAATTTCATGTTTCTAATGGGAAAACCATTTTAAACCAAAGGGTACCACACCTTTAGGTGTATTCATGAAAATTCCAGAACAATAAACTATATATATTGTTTATCTTGGATTCCAAATTTTTTATTATTTATCTAAACCAGAATACTCAATGAACCCTTATTATAATATATTTTTATCTTATGTTAATTTCACATCATCATCAATAGACATAAAAAAAATATCTCATGGGTTGTTGGAAAATAATACTCGACAATCATGGATTTTTCGTAACTTGGGAAGGTTGTTCCGTAAAAATTTTATAAAACAATATCAACCTACATATCAATAATAATTTTTATTTTATAGTATTTAACATATCTATATTATACATTTTTAACAATGAAACATTGACTCGTGTGTCCCTTCTCATGTAAAAAATGTTTTTAGGAGAATATCACTTTGTAATTAGTATGATTATAGAAAAAATATCCTCAAAATCATTTTGGATAACAAAGAAATAATTATTTACCTGATTTATATTTAATCTTGATTAGTGAAAATCATTGAATAAATGATTCACATCCCCAAATATTCATAAATTAAAAACAAGAACGATAACTAAACAATATCTTCTATGGTTCCTTTATAGAAGCATTAGATAGAACATAATTTTGTAGGAATGTAATATTTCTTACATCATAACACCCAAATGATAGTGAATGTTCACATAGAATCAACATTAGTCAAACCATGTCTAGAAATGTATGATTTCTCTATTCATATACACTATTCCATAATGGTGTTATGAGAGTAGGTATAACAACCTATACTTTACATACATTGTTAATACTTCAAAATTGAAGTACACTTATTACAACATATAACAAAACCATGAAAGGACCGATAGGTATAGTGTCTTTAGAAACTGGGAAACATAAACAACTGGTTCATAAATCATCTACG
Organism: Viscum album; assembly: GCA_963277665.1. NCBI lineage: Eukaryota > Viridiplantae > Streptophyta > Magnoliopsida > Santalales > Viscaceae > Viscum > Viscum album. The sequence continues at coordinate 1,884,467,495 of OY728161.1, forward strand.
TTGTCTCCCATCTATTTCATTATATCTAGAGTCCCTTTTTGGCATATCCTAATTAATAACCTTCTTCCTGACATGGGGAAATAAAACATACAAAATGGTGAGCTCAAATGCTCAGTAAGGGTAAACAAAAGAAATATCAATCACATCATATTCATAAGAACATATCATTTTGGAAATATTAACCTGCAAAAGAGATCATAATTTCCTAACATGGGATAAATCATACTAGGGAAATGCAATCCCAATAATCATAACATAAAACATGAAACTTTTTTGAATGCACACATAATCTTAGATAATCATTTCTTAGTAGTCAAGACTCATTACTAAGACTATCTTAGTGAACAAAGTCCATTTCTGAACCGAGTTCACTCCTCGTTTCAGTCATGTTTCACCGAACCAGATTAACCTGCCATTACAGCGATATCTGTCTCATGAGATATAAATCATTACCCAATTCATTGGAGGGAGATATAGTTCCCACCCATCTCATAATGATACCATTCTTATGTGTGCCACAAAATCATAAATCATACATCATTGCATAACCCATGTAATAAAAATGGGATTCTTAAACATTGTGACACCATAAAACAATTCATATAAGATAAATGAATTCATAAAAATAATTCCATCACAACGTAATAAAATCAATGTAATAATAGGGATAGAAACAGAACCATATATTATCTTAGATGGAAAATAATTTTGATAAAACACTTGAACTCCATTCTTGAGGAAAATACCCTTTCTACTTCAAAAATATTTTCCTTTCTTAACATGTCATACAATTTTAAACAAAAAGAAGTTGATTGAAAATAAACTTGAAAACTTTTAAAGGAAGCTTCTTGGATATAATGTTTTAAAAATCCATTCATCCCATATATGTTAAAAAAACATTCTTCTCGTACTTTTTTCGGAAAAGTCAAAAAGTACCTTGTACGAAAAACGACAAAATATTCCATTCATATCTTTTTCTAAAACTAACCTAAGGGTAAAATTTGATTTAAAAAATTGTAGGTGGATGGAAATAATATTACATCTTGAGGAAACATGGATGTGGATGATAAAATACACCCTAGTAAATACCAAAGTATAAACAATCTCGGATAAAAATGTGATTGTGATATTTTCCCTTACCTTAGGTCCGATTTGCTTCGTAAGTGTTTGAAACTCCTATATAATTATTTAAATAATGTCATTGAATTATTACAGAATCATACTTATTTTTATGATATCATATATGGTCATATTCTTAGATTCTTATTTGTAATATTTCATTGCTACTTGTTATTCGGGTGTTTATTACTTTTTGTTCTTATGCGTGTTTTGTCGAATAAATTCTTATTCTTCTTTTTAGGTTATAGAAACCTCATTTCCAGAATGGTATTAGGGTAATATATATCATATTCATTCATTCAATTCAATTATATAATCATTATGGAATGAATATCATGTAGAATGAGTCGTATCACATTGTGGAGATGGTATTCCGTACGTACGCACGAGCGATGATATCGTTTCCATGATCATGGAATTGTATTGGAGTGTATGTATACTATTTCAGAATCAATATCACTTTACAATAATAATATATATTTATTAGTTACACCATTATACCCATCCAAGTAATGTGGTGGGGGAAAATAGATTACACCACGGCGTGGAGACGGTATTCCGTACGTACGCATGCGTGGTGAATTCGTTTTCCGTAGGATGGATAGATAGTGAAATAGGGGTGTTTGATACTTATAATAACATATAAGTATATGAGTGATACTGATTTTATTACTTCATATTGAAAAAACTAAAGGAGAAGAAGTGGAAGAAGAAATAAAGTTGAAAGAATCGGTAAGGGACATTACCTCTTCTTTGAAGCGCCTCTTTGAGACCTCCTTTTAGGGCACTAAAAGTGGTCTTTGAAGAAGAATAGGACCTCTAGGATGTTTCTAGCGAAATGGAAAAGATAATTTGGCAGGGGTTGGCTGAGCTTGGCAGCTCAAAGTGGTGTGAGGAAGAGAGGGAGGAGGTTCTCTTTTTTAAGGGAGGAGAGGGGCACCTTAGGAAAAACTAAAAATATTATTTTATTATAAAGTCATATTCAGTTTTTAATAGCTCTAAATTGATTTATATCTAAGATACGGTGGGGATGGGTCGAAATACTCTCATAAAATAGAAATTAGACAAGTTTAAATTTCTATTTTGACCTTATCATTTAGATTTAAATTTAAGTTAGATAATTTAACTTTTATCGTGTCTTCCTGTTTTCTTACAATATAAGGTTAATAAACTTACTATAACAAGACAAAAAAAACCCATGTTGTTTATTATTAATATATATAACCTTATTTAAGTCATTTGGACGAACCATAGTTTTTTAGAAATAAAATATCAATTAATAATATAATATTTGTTTTAAAAACTATTTTAGGTTAATTTTGACACTATTAGGTAATTGATTTTTTTGAAAATCATAACAGAAATATTAGTTATAAAATATTTAATTAAATCAATAATAACAAGTAATATTGACATATAAAATTATTGGAATTCATAAAAATCCTCAAATTACATTTATTTGGGTATTTAGAACATCAATTATGTCAATATTTCATTAATAAGATAATTACTGCATCATCATTATGTCATACATAAATTAAATCATTTAATGTCTAAAAATTACAATTAAAATACCATTATATAGGAAATATTTTTATATTTATAATGAATATTTATAGTCTAATTTATCTTATTTATAACCCTATATTAAAAATGATTTAGTTATTAGACTTTGATTTTAACTATTTTAACCCTTCTCTATATAAATTGATAATAGATGTCCTAATCTAATCCAAGTGGGCCTAAATGGTCATATTTTATTCCTAAGGTTGTTTTTGGTCGAATTAAACATATCCAATAGAATTAGGACATGTGTTAGGGTAATAATAATATCATTTTTACCCTTAATTACCCTCTTTACTTTTAACCGTGGTAAAAAAAAGTAAAATGTTGCTATTCACCAAAAATTATTTTCATCTCATTGAACCAAATTTTAGTCCTTGATATTAACCATTTCTATCATATTTTCAAAATTCCACTCACAGAAGTGGTACAATTATGTTTTATGTGAATTTGAAAATTCTCCTAGGAGGTGGGTAAAAGACAGTGAAAAGATCAATAAAATTTATATATATATAAAATTATTATAAAATGACTCCAATGAATTTCATTGAACATATATAGGTATTATGTATCAATTTTGACCTAAAATAAATTTAAATAAAATAAATAATTATTTAAATAAAAAATTGGTTGTTAAATAGTAGCCTAGTGTTTTCACTATTCATCAAAAATTGAATGTTTTCAGAAAAATACCAAAATTTCACCCTACGCTAATTTCGATATTCCAAATCCAAAAATGAAGTCCATTTTGAAAAATAAAATTTACAAAATTTCAAAAAGTCGGTATTAATATTCATAATGGCTAGTTTTAATAATATTTTAATAGCATATTGTTGTTTAGTAAAACTCGGTATTGCATATGATTCAAGATATCGAGGAAGGTCACCATTGTGTGTAAATCAATCCAAGCTAGTGTTGTGTGTAGTGAAAGATTCCTTTGATGATTTATATAAAAACAAAATATTTCTCATAAAAGTCTCGGGTGTTACATTCTACCCCACCCCCCCACCTTAAAATGAATTTCACCCTCGAAATTCATCACTTTGTAACAAACAAATGAGGATACCACTCCTTTATCATATCCCCAAGCTCCCATGTAGCTTATTCTAATTGGTGGTTCCTCCATAAAAATTTCACCAAGCGAGTGGTCTTGTTCTGTAGGACTTTTTCACTACGATCGATAATCTCTATCTGATGTTCTTCATATAAAAGATCTTGTTCCAGAGGTACAAATTCTGAGCTGAGTACAAGTGAAGGATCAGGTATGTACTATCTCAAGAGAGATACAGGGAAAACATCATGAACTTGAGAGAGATTCGGTGTAAGCACCAATCAGTAATCTACCTTCCCATCATGATCCAGTATTTCGAAAGGACTAATATATCTAGGGCTCAGCTTTCCATTTTTCCAAATCTCATTACTCTCTTCCAAGGAGATATTAGTAAGAAAACTTTATCACCCACTTCAAGCTGTAGGTCTTTTCTTCGGTTGTTGGCATAACTTTTTTGTTGACTCTGAGCAGCTCTAATGTGTTGTTGAATAGATCTGACCTTTTCTTCCATCTCATCAACAAGATCAGGTCCTAATATCTTTCTTTCCCCAACTTCATCTCAGCAAGTTGGAGTCCTGTATTTCATTCCATAGAGAGCTTCATAAGGAGCCATCTAAATACTGGAGTGAAAGCTATTATTATAATAAAATTTCACCAAAGGTAGGTGTTGATCCCAACCACCTTTGAAATCCATAGAGCAAGATCTCAACATATCTTCTAGTGTTTGAATTGTTCTCTCAGAGTGACTATCTGTCTGAGGAAGATAAGCAGTGTTGAAACACAACTCTGTATCCAGAGTATGCTGAAGACTTCGGCAGAACTTCAAGGTAAACCTCGGATCCCGATCATATATAATAGAAATTAGTACTCCATGCAATCTTACCACTTCCTTCACATATATCCTTGCAAGCTGATCCAGAGAGAAATCCTCTCTAATAGCAATGAATTGTGCCAACTTTGTAAGATGATCAACTATGACTCAGATAACATTATTGCCTTTGAATGTTTTAGGAGGTCCGGTGACAATGTCTATAGTGATGTTTTCCCATTTCCATTCTGGTATGGGTAATGGTTGTAACATCCCCTTAGACTTTTGTCTCTCAGCTTTAACTTTCTGACAAACCAAGCATCGATAGACATATTCAGCAACATCTCTTTTCATTCCACCCCACCAGAAGTACTCTTTCAGGTCCCTATACATCTTCGTGCATCCAGGATGAATAGAGAATGAAGAAATATGAGCCTCATCCAGTAGCTCCTTCTTTAATTCTTGGATGGGAGGAACACACACCCGATTCCTGAACTTTATTATCCCATCACAATCAAGGTTGAATTCAGGAACATTTCTAACCTTCTTTTGTAACTCTACATATTCTTTCTGTGCCTCTTTAATCTTCACATGTATAGATCATTGAACATTCATTTGAGAAAGATACGATTCTTCCCCTTCCATTATAATTCCAAGATCCATCCCTTGTAAATCCATAAATATTGGATCTTTTGTGATCCTCATCATGGATAAACTGGCATGGTCTTGTCGACTTAATAAGTCTTCCACCTTGTTTGCTTTCCCAGGGTGGTAATGAATTGAGCAGTCGTAATCCTTAATCAGCTCCAACCATATTCTTTGGCGCATATTCAGCTCCTTTGGTGTGAAAATATTCTTTAAACTTTTATGATCAGTATAAATATCACACCTTTCTTCATAAGGATAATGCCTCCAAATCTTTAATGAAAAGATTACCACTGCTAAATACAAATCATGAGTTGGGTAATTTTGCTCATGGTCTTCAACTATCGTGAGGCATAAGCTATCACCATATCATTTTGCATAAAAACACACCCCAACCCCTTCTTGGATGCATCACTGTAGATCACCAACCTTTCTCCACTAAGAGGAAGTGTGAGTACAGGTGCACTGGATAACCTTCTTTTTTACTCCTTGAAATTCTCTTCACATTCCTCCTTCCAAACAAACTTAACTCTTTTCTGAGTCAACTTGGTGAGTGGATTAGATAATCGTGAAAAATCATTCACAAAACATCAATAATATCAAGGTAAACCAAGAAAACTTTGGATCTCGATTACTGTTGTTGGTATCTACAATCTTTCGATATTCCCTGTTTTTGCTGGATCCACAAATATCCCCTCTTTTGAGATTATGTGACCCAAAAATGCAACTTTTTGAATCCAAAATTCACACTTGGTAAATTTGGCATAAAGCTTCTCCTTTCTTAGGGTCTTAAATATAATTCTCAAGTGATCTTCATGTTCTTCCTTTCTCTTTGAATATACAAGAACATCATCTATAAAGACTACCACAAACTAATCATGATATTCTCTAAAGACTGTATTCATCAGATTCATGAAGATACCAGGGGCATTAGTAAGACCAAATGGAATCACTATAAATTCATAGTGTCCATACCTTGTACGGAATGCTGGCTTTGGTATATCCTCCCTTTTGACCCTTAATTGATGATACCCGGAACGAAGATCAATCTTGGAAATGTATTGAGATCCGTGTAGTTGGTCAATTAAGTCATCAATGCGTGGGAGAGGATATCTGTTCTTGATAGTGATCTTGTTAAGTCCACGATAATCAATGCAGAGTCTCATTGATCCATCTTTCTTCTTAACAAACAGAACATGTGCTCCCCATGGTGACGCACTAGGTCATATGAATACCTTATCACGATTCCCTTGAAGTGGCCTCTTCAATTCCTGAAACTCAATTGGGGCCATTCTATAAGGTGTCTTTGTAATAGTTAAATCACCCGGTATGAGTTCTATTGAAAACTCAACTTCACGATTTGGTGGAAGAATTGGAAATTCCTATGGAAAGTGATCACCAAATTCCTGTACAGTGGGCATATTACTAATCATGAGTTTCTCTCAAACTATTTGAGATAAATAACCTTCATTTAGTGGAATCAAGACCCATAAGATGGAAGAAATTTCCACTGGAAGGTTATGTTCATCCTTGCATCGATAGATGATCATATATTGATCTGGATTACGAAATGTGACTTCCCTTCTTTGGCAATTGATATGAGCTCCATATAAAAAAAATCCAATCCATGCAAAAAATCACATCAAATTACACTATAAGAAGGATCGCAAGATTTGCAGGAAAAAATTTCCCACAAACATCAATCAGAGAAGAATTATAAACTTCTGATGCGACTATTGTGACATTAGGGGTTGTCACAGCTAACTCAACATCTAATTGTTGTGGAAATACGGTTATACCCTTATAAAATTATTCAGAAATAAAAGAGTGGGTGGATCCAGAATCAAATAAAACATTTGCTACTTTAGAGTGGATGGTAAGTGTACCTTTCACCACTTCGTTATCGTACTCAACATCGCTGATAGAAATTGCATGTGACTTTCCGTTGTCTTTATCATTAAGAGTTTTTTTGATGTCGGTCATCATCATCAACCCATGTATTAGGGCATTGATTAGAATAATGCACCATTTCCTTGCACTTGTAACATTGAAGTGTAGGAGGTGCACTCTGTGTAGTCTTTTCTTTGTTCGCATCACTAGACATCTTATTCCCATCGTTTCAGAATTCAAATTCCTGAGGACCTTCCTTTCCACATTTGAAACATTTACTTGTCCCTTTAAGAAAACTCCCTCCATGTTTATTTCCACACTTTGAAAATAAAGGAAAACTCATCTTCTTTTCAGCGTGCTCTTTAGATATTCATTTGAATTCCATTTTCCTCTTCTGATCAAACCCATATGATTGATGGGTTACTCCAATCTCCATCTCAACCTTGAGAGCACATCGAACGATTTCCTCGTAACTATTGAAGTACCTTATGGTTAACACCCTTCTAAGACTTGGTTTTATGTCACTAAAGAATCGATCGATCTTACTCTCAGGTTGGATAATAATCCCGGAAACGTACCTTGAAAGTCTTGTAAAATTTTCTTCGTAGGTACCAACATATTCATCATCCTTTTTCTTTAGTTCAAGAAACTCATTCTCCATCTTTGTTTGAAGAATATGAGGGAAATACTTATTGAAAAATAAGTTCTTGAACTCGTCCCATTCTATAGACTCAATTTCATCCCTTTGTCTCGTATTCTTAATAATATTCCACCATTGATCAGCTTCACCTTCCAAACGATAAAATGCTAAGATGACTTTATCATGTTCAGAACATTGAAGAACAGAAAATATCATTTCAGTAGTACTAATCCATTGTTCAGCCACAAATGGATCAGTAGACCTGCTGAATGAGGGTGGACGCTGCCGCATGAAGGATTTTATAGAATGTTGCTCCTTCCTTTGCTCATTTGGAATTAATGCATGATTCATAGTTTGAGAAAGTTGTGTGAACATGGCTACAAGATTTTCCATTCCAGCTCCCATAACGTTTGGTTGCTCAGGGGACAATCATTGCATTTCCCGTCGCATTCCGCATTAACACGGTTCTTTTGGGTTCCAACCATTGACTAAAACTAAGAAGAATAGTGTGAGAAACACTAATTATAATAGGAAAAACACATAATCAAGAATAAAATTTCACACTTATGGTCTTATCATAGGTTTTTCATGGCCATTTCTAAAACACTAAGATTATGTTCTATGCTTATACATATCCTTAGGTTTCTTACTAAGGATGTCACATCATTGTTTCCAAAGGTTGAATATACCATTCCTCTGATTCCAAATATAATGAACCATACTTTACATGCATTTTTAATACATAAATATTGAAGTACACTTATTACAACATATAACAAAACCATGAACGGACTGTATAGTTATAGTGTCTTTAGAAACTGGGAAACAAAAACAACTGGTTCATAAATCATCAACGTTGTCTCCCATTTATTTCATCATATCTAGAGTCCCTTTTTGGCATATCCTACTTAATAACCTTCTTCCTGACATGGGGAAAGAAAACATACAAAAGGTTGAGCTCAAATGATCAGTATGGGTAAACAAAATAAATATCAATCATATCATATTCATAAGAACATATCATTTTGGAAATCATAACCTGCAAAAGTGATCATAATTTCATAACATGGGATAAATCATATTAGTGAAATGTAATCCCAATAATCATAACTTAAAACATGAAACTTTGTGGCATACACACATAATCACAGAGAATCATTTCTTAGTAGTCAAGACTCATTTCCAAGACTATCTTAGCGGACAAATTCCATTTCTGAACCGAGTTCACTCCTCGTTTCCGTCCTGTTTCACTAAACTGGATTAACCTGCCATTCCAGCCAGGTCTATCTCATGAGATATAAATCATTACCCAATTCATTGGAGGGAGATATAGTTCCCACCCATCTCATAATGATACCATCCCTATGTGTTCCACAAAATCATAAATCATACATCATTGCATAACCCATGTAATAAAAATGGGATTCTTAAACATCGTGACACCATAAAACCATTCATATAAGATAAAGGAATTAATAAAAAAAATCCACGACAACATAATCAAATCAATGTAATAATAAGGATAGAAACATAATCCTATATTTTCTTAGATGGAAAATTATTTTGATAAAACACTTGAACTCCATTCTTGTGGAAAATATCCTTTCTACTTCAAAAACATTTTCCATTCTTAACATGTCATACTATTTTAAACTAAAAGAAGTTGATTAAAAATAAATATGAAAACATGTAAAGGAACCTTCTTGGCAATAATTTTTTAAAAATCCATTCATGCCGTATAAGTTAAAAAAACATTCTTCTCGTACTTTTGTCGGAAAAGTCAAAAAGTGCCTCATATGAAAAACGATGAAATATTCCTTTAATAACTTTTACTAAAAACTCACCTAAGGATAAAATTGGATATAAACAATTGTAGGTGGTTGGAAATAATATTACATATTGATGAAACATGGATGTGGATGATAAAATACACCCCAATAAATACCAAAGTATAAACAATCTCAGATAAAAATGAGATTGTGATATTTTCCCTTACCTTAGGTCCGATTTTCTTTGTAAGTGTCTGAACCTCCTGTATAATTATTTAAATAATGTCATTGACTTATTCCAGAATCATAAATATTTTTAAGATATCATATATTGTCATATTCTTACCTTCTAATTAGTAATATTTCATTGCTACTTGTTATTCGGGTGTTTATTACTTTTTGTTCTTATGCGTGTTTTGTCGAATAAATTCTTATTATTACTTTTAGGTTATAGATAACTAGTTTAAAGAATGGTATTTGTGTAATATATATAATATTCATTCATTCAATTAATTTATATAATCATTATGCAATGATGATCATCTAGAACAAGTCGCATCACATTGTGGAGACGGTATTCCGTACATACGCACGAGCGATGATATCGTTCCCATGATCGTGGAATTGTATTTGAGTGTATGTATACTATTTAAGAATCAATATCACTTTAAAATAATCATATATAGTTATTATTTACACCATTATACCCATCCAAGTAAGGTGGTGGTGGAAAATAGATTACACCACGGCGTGGAGACGGTATTTCGTACGTACGCACGCGCGGTGATTTCGTTTTTCGTAGGATGGATAGATGGTGAAATAGGGTTGTTTAATACTTATAAAAAAATATCAGTATATGATTAATACTGTTGTTATTACTTCATAATGAAACAACTAAAGAATAATAAGTGGAATAAAAAATAAATTTGAATGAATCGGTAACGGACATTACCTCTTCTTTGAAGAGCCTCTTTGATACCTCCTTATAGGGCCATAAAATTGGTCTTTGAAGAAGACCAGGACATCTATGATGTTTCTAGGGAAATGGAAAAGATAATTGTGCAGGGGTTGGATGAGCTTGAAGGCTCAATGTGGTGTGAAGAAGAGAGAGAGGAGGTGCCCTTTTATAAGGGAGGAGAGGGTCACCTTAGGAAAAACTAAAAAAATTATTTTATTATAAAGTCATATTCGGTTTTTAATATCTCCAAATTGATTTATTTAGAATCTAAGGTGGTGATGGGTCGAACGCCTCTCATATAATATAATTTAGACAAGTTTATATTTCTATTTTAACCTTATCATTAAGATTTAACTTTAAGTTAGATAATTTAACTTTTACCGTGTCTTCTTGTTTTCTTACACTATATGGTTAATAAACATACTATAACAAGCCAAACGAATTCCAAGTTGTATATTATTATTATATATAACCTTATATAAGTCATTAGGCCTATCCTTAAATTTTTAGGAATAAAATAACAATTAATAATATAATATTTGTTTTAAAAACTATTTTATGTAAATTTTGACACTATTTGGTAATTGATTTTTCTGACAATCATAAGAGAAATATTAGTTAGAAAAAAGTTAATGAAATCAATAATAACATGTCATATTAAGATAATAAATTATTGTAATTTATAAAAAGTCTCAAATTACATTTATTTGGGTATTTATAACATCAATTATGTGAATATTTCATTAATAAGACAATTACTGCATCATCATTATGTCATACACAAATTAAATTAATTAATGTATAAAAATTAAAAATAAAATACCATTATGTAGGAAATTGTTTTATAATTTTAATTAATATTTATAGTCTAAATTAACTTATGTATAACTCTATATTAAAAATGATTTGGTTATTAAACTTTTATTTTAACTATTTTAACCTGTCTTTAAAAAAATTAATAATAATTGTCTTAGTCTAATCCAAGAGGGCCTAAATGGTCATATTTTATTCGTAAGGTTGTTTTTGGTCGAATTTAACTTATCCAATAGAATTAGGACATGTTTTAAGTTAATAATAATATCATTTTTACCCTTAATTACCCTATTTACTTTTAACCGTGGTAAAAAAAGTAAAATGTTACTATTCACCAAAAATTATTTTAATCTCATTGAACCACATTTTAATATTTTATATTAACCGTGTCTCTCGGATTTTTGAAATTCCACTCACAGAAGCGGAGAAATTAAGTTTTATGTGACTTTTGAAATTCTCCTAGGAGGTGGGTAAAAGACGGTGAAAAGTTCAATAAAATTTTTATATATCTAAAATTGTTATAGAATGACTTCAATGAATTACATTGAACTTATATAGGTATTATGTATCAATTTTGAAATAAAATAAATTAAAATAAAATAAATAATTTTTTTGACAAAAAGTCGGTTTTTAAATATTAACCCAGTGTTTTCACTATTTATCAAAAATTAAACGTTTTCAGAAATATACCAAAATTTCACCCTAGGCTAATTTCGATATTCTGAGTCCAAAAATGAAGTCCATTTTAAAAATAAAATTTACATAATTTCAAAAAGTGGGTATTACTATTCATAATGGCTAGTTTTAATAATATTTTAATAGCATATCGTTGTTTAGTGAAACTCGGTATGCATACGACGCAAGATATCAAGGAAGGTCAGGATTGTGTGTAAAGCAAGACAAGCTAGTGTTGTGGGTTGTGAAAGATTACTTTGATGATTTATATAAAAACATAATACTTCTCAAAAATGTCTTGGGTGTTAGAGTTGGAATTTGTGAAACAAATTTCAATCTCTTATATGATGTATGAATTCCGAGATTAAGCTGTGACAACCTCGATCCAATCAAATAAATTTAATACTTATTCCCATTGTATTCTAATATATTTTTCAAAAAAAATTTAAAATTCCATAATATTAATTTTTTCTTTTCCTCATAAAAATATAACCATACAGACTAAATATATAGACGAAAATAATATTTTACAACCCCCCCCCCCCATTTATTTTTTAATCATTTTCAACATACATCATCATATAAGATTCCCAATGCTATAATATCCCTACAATTATTTCATCCAATAAATGACATTTTCAATCAATACAATATACATGATTTTAATGTATCAAATGATTCATAATTTAACTCTTCAAAAAAATCCATCTCGATAAAGGGGTCGAACATGCTACTAGTTTATATGTACAAGGATAAATTTCCAATGGTTTATTGGATTATAATCAACCCCAACCTTCTGAATAATAATATTATAAATTACATTATACATATCCATAATATGAAAATAATTTTTTATATATCCAATGAAATACAAAATTTAATTATCATACATAAAATGATGTTTTTTTATAATAATTAATAAAAATACACACCTTTTCAAGGAAGATACAGATATAATATTATTTGTTATGGATAGATAATAATAACAGTTTTAATATTATAAGAGTAACCCACTTGGAAAAATTAGATCCTATGTGATTATATGTATTGAATAATTGTTTTTATCTATAATAGATATTTAGATATAAATCACTATTCAATAAGCCTCTCGTATCCTTGAGTCTATGGTTTTCAGATAAAATGGGTAGTTAACACCATGTATCAGATACCTATGAGTCAGATTTGGTAAATTCAATTTATTTACCATTAAAATTTGGATACTAAAAATTATTTTACATGATAATAATTCTCAATCTTACATAATAATCATTAACTAAATTTTATGTCATAGCTGTTAATGATATGACTGAATGGCCCAAAGACCTAAATTTTTTATTGATTTTTGGATAAACCCCCCTTTTAAGGAAAAGAGAGGGAAACCTTACATGACATAAAAGACATAGATACTTCAACAGAAAAAAGGTCAAATCCCAGAACAAGGCTACTTGGAAATACCCCTCCCCAGCAACATAATCAATATGGAAAACCTCCACGAATGCATAACTGTTCAGCTAGGTATCCCGTTCATTTTTGCATGGGCCTGGTACCGATGGCTTAGCCATACCCTCTAAAACTTATAAATCTAAATAGTCATGCCTGATGAAATCACCTGCTCTAATCCTCATTTGGAGTAAATCCTTGTAGAAATTCTGAAAGATGCCATCCAAAATCAAAAACCAAAAATGACCCTCGAACCCTTCTGCTTCATCCAAAAATCACCATTGCAACACCAACTCGAGTTCATCTCAAGACTACCAAGAATCCAACACCCAAAACACAAAAGAAATCACAGAAATCCCGACTCAACCTTGCACAAAAAACCTATGCTAGCATAAATTGTCCACAAGCCTAACTGAATCATAAACATCCTTGAAAGTCCATAGAATCGAATCAATTTTCCAATGAACCAACATCAAAACCTCATCCAAATAATGAATCAACAAAACCAAACCATCGCCTCCACACAAACATAGCTTCATTACAAACCCAGAATGACTGCAAAGACCTAATAAATAAAACCATCACTAGATGTCGGAATGTAGACCATCCATAAGCTAGATCCCGACACCGCCATCCCAGTTGCACACAGAGGCTACGATGAACCCCCAATGCACCCACGGAATACACAACGGCAGAATCAAGGTGATGAAGCTGGATCTTGGCCACAGATCAGCACCATGCCGCCTTGAGAAACCAAATCTGGTGAAGAAGGATTTGGCGAATAAGAGGATAGAAACAGTGCTGATGGTCGAGAGAGCCGAGTCCACGAAGTCGCTGACGCCCCACAACTGAGGATTCGCCACCACAAACCCACCTAGCATGATGAAGGAGGCATCGCGCTAACCCTCGATGAAGGAGACGACGAAGAGAGGAAAACCTAATGCACAGAGACCCTTAAGGGCTCATTCAGCGGATACTATTAAAGATACGAATATTATTTATTTGAATTAAAACATTGTCTACAACAATTACATATATGCAGATGAATATCATGTCTTTAGTATTTTTATTAATTTATTTGGATGAAACATATCTCACATAAAATGATAATCTTATATATCATATACATTTAGTGAGACACTTTCCTTATTTTATTATATCTTACTTTACATATCATGTATGAAGGCCATGATAGTTTATGTATTGAATCATCCCAATCATAATATATATTACTCATATAATCATGATTATATAACCACTAATCCAATGTCATCATATAGATTCACCAAAATATATTCCTCTATTATTTTAATTATATTTGATTCTTAGATAGTTTAACCCAAAGAAAAGAAAAAATAATATTTCTAATGAAAATTTGGGGGTAATAATTAGGACAATGATAATAACCAACATCAAAATCTTATGTTACAAATATATATCTTTCCATACCAAAGATAATCCTGGGGAAATCATCTAGATGTCGACAATAAATGGTTAAATGATAAATTTATTGACATGTTTTTCTTTGGATGGAATCTACTACATTGTATTTGAGTGATTTTCTCTCAAAAATGAAATAATTACTATATACATATTAAATTATTAAATCATACGTATTCATTTTATTTTCATTTTTTATTTCCTTTTTTATAGGATTTCTTATAACAATTTTGTTTCAGAAACCATCCTTTCAACCACCAACTTAATGTGTCCAACCACATTAATCAATCTCTCAAAAGAACCCCAATATTTAATGTTATTAATCCCCAAAAGAATCCATGTATATTTTTAAACATCTAAATGAATCATATTTTTTAATTACATGAATTATTCATGTAAATTCTATGATTAATATGATATTTATAAACCCCTGCTAAAAAATACCAAACAAAAATGTATCCTACCTTATTAACATTCTTATCCATGGAAAGCCTCCAATAATGTATATAGTCTGACTCCAAGTCCCTTTTCCAGGGGAGAAATAACTCAATTGTGAATTTCATCATTGAAAATAATAGTACATATTATAAGCTAATTATACAGAAAAAAAAATATTCTCATGCTTATTATAGGAAATTAAAACCAAGGTCATGGTTGATAGAAAATAAATTTAACGATATCAATCATAGAATGATATAAAAGGATCTATACTACAAGAAACATAACACATAAAATACAATATAAAATATTTATATTTAAAAAATAATAAATCAATAGGAATATCATAATATTTTTAAAAAAAGAAACAATATATTTATTTTTCAAAATAAGAGGCATTTTGACCAATTATTTAAAAACCTATTAAAATTATTTAAAAAATTAGAAATAATATGAAAAAAATTATTAATTACAATATTAGCCCCATCATATTTAAAATTAAATGGAGTTTATATGAAATTTTAAGAATTATAATTATATTAAAATTCAATATATACTCTATAATTTTTTATAAAATCTAAATGTCACATATATTTTAACTTATAAAAACATTATGTATTGTATCTTATGATTTCAATTAAATATATTTATTTATAAAACATAAGGCAACACAGTTAATATTTCCAATTTTATTATTTTAAGGAATAATCCATAATATTTGGGAAAAATGATTCATAATCAATAGTAAAGTTAATAAAAAATAATATATAATGTATTTATTTATTTATATAAAATTTAAAAATATAAATAATAAAAATATTATATGTTATTATATATAATATTTTACAAGCAATTAATATATATTAATATATAAATATAATTAAATATATTTTCCTATCACCCTTATGTATAATTTCAATTTTACATGGGGTTATCCTCTTTTTACACACAAATTAACACCATATGTAATGTAACTCATTATTTTAGATGATTTATAAAGGTAATAGATATATTTCCTTGACACATATCCATTATATAATGGTATTCTCTTCAAGACACTTCTTTTCATAAGTATACACTTTCTATTTCCAAAATTGGGTAACGAGAAAAATCAAAAACCATTACATATATGTAACAATCTCTAACTATATTATATAAAAACATTTTTTGAGGTTAATACCTTTATAAAAGGCATTATGTTAAGGTATTAATGAGTTTACCTATAATATGACAGTATATGTAAGGATTTTCCTATGGGTATGACATGACGATATCATGTAAGGGAAAATCACATTTATGTTTATATAGGAAAACTATTCTTCAAAAATACCTTTAAAAACAAATATTTAAAAAGAAATTACTCATGTTTGAAATACTCAATGATTTTATATAATGGTATAACACTTTTTTAACAGACCTATATAAGGGTAAATCAAACATACCATTTCATAGATCAAATAATAATCCTAAATCTTCTCCAGTTTTACAAAAATATATTAATTCAAATTTCATTGAAAATATTTATTCTAAAACAATTTAACCATAAAGAAGATAAATATGATTACATTGATGGGTTTTATAAGGTGATATAATGGACACATGCAATATAAGAAAAACAGAAACCCAAGAAAATCGATATACATTAAATTAAGGTGTAATTAAAAAGAAAAATACATTACCTAGAAACTCTGAACAACAACAAAATATATCTTACTTTTATGAATATTTTTTAGGAGGATCACCTAGAGAAATGAATGTTATAATAATGGCTCCATAGAGCACAACGTCTAATGGATCAATGACCATATCTTGATGATAGTCTATATTGAGATGTGGTGATAGAACCCTCTCAAATGAAATAAACAGATTTTTGGATGATGGTAATTGGTAGTGGGTGAAAATAATCTCACACCACACACACTCAATAAGAGGATTTCACCACCTTATATACATGAATCACAAGGAATTTCCAACACATCATATCTATTTTTTTCATGTTAGGGTATAATTCAATGAATGTTATCAATGAATTAAGCTGAAATCCTTTAATCCATTATTAAAATTTTGTAATCGATGAATCAATTATTGAGAACATAATATATATGTTTATATCAAATATATCTATATTATATTCATGTAACACATTTATCAAAATAGATTTATTGTATGTATTTATTAAATATACACCATTCATAAGGTCTAACATTATATATTTATCATTCATTATATCCATGTGTACATGAATATCATGAATGAACAATTTTGTGTACTTATAACATAAAGATACATATAGGTGCCTCTAAAATATCAATTTCTCTATATATGATTTATCATTTATGTTGCATAAACTTTGGGTAAAAATCGATGATCTTTTATAATAAGGATTTCTTTAGACAAGTGTTTCCGCTTGGGGTATGTCATGAACCAGGCTAGGATTCCATATAACCTGGCATCCTACTTAGTCTGTGGCATGGATCAAATGGAATTATTAATCCCCACAAGTAGGAAAAATTATTGGGAATCAATATGGTCACTAAGGAAAATATTTTCTCCAATAAACTATGATCAAACAAATAAAATAAACAAACTGATCATTCAACATTAACCAATATCTGATCATAAATAAATACAATAACTAATCAATATAAAAATATAGTTGTATGAGTTTAAAAATAAAAAAGAAAAAAATTCAACCAAAAGGATCTCCAGGAGGACTTATGGTAACCACCTTCCTAAAACTAACCTTCTTTAAGACATTACCATACTAGAAACCGAAACCTAAAAAATAGCTTTTCTCTACAGAAAAAGACATGTATATATAGGGTGTGTGATTTAACATATCAATAAGTAATCACCAAATAATTCATGCCTCTAATAATCTGAAATAGTGCATAAATAGTTGTTTGAAATACACAATTAAAAATAAGGGTTTCTCATTATAATAAACAAACAAAATTTTCCCTTTTCCAAAACACATGCCACATTTCCATTTTCAAAAAATATTATAATTTTAAAACCCACGTGTTAGACATAAATACAGAGAAAGTAATACAAGGATATGGTGAAAATGAAATAAAGTGATACCAAACATGAAACCAAGTGTACTAGGGATAATTAACAAGAACATATAGATAGTAAACCATGGGCAGTTTCTAAACATCCTTGAAGATATCCATTGATGAGATCATGTTAGACTAACATGGAGACCTATAGAGCATATCCAAAGTAAATAAAACTCTTTTTTTCTGACATCCAATCCAGTGGCACAATCCCATATGACCTCTAAAAATTTCAAGGGGTACCAGTGCATCAAATTGGGGATGATAAGAAACCATAACTCAACTGTCTAATAGATGCCGAGGAAACCCATAGTAATAATACATTGTGAAAGGATGTGTCCCATGCTTGCATGACTCACCTCACCGC
This sequence comes from Viscum album, assembly GCA_963277665.1. Lineage (NCBI taxonomy): Eukaryota > Viridiplantae > Streptophyta > Magnoliopsida > Santalales > Viscaceae > Viscum > Viscum album. The sequence goes on from OY728161.1 coordinate 1,884,486,170, forward strand.
CCACCACCATGCTTTCCTACCCCCATCACCATCACCACCCATGTGATAACCCACATTCATAAATCTTCCATAGGTATACCAATTCCATAAAAATACATACACAAGTACCAAACAGACTTTAATATCACAGAAAACATCAAACCATTTCTCAAAACATGCTAAATTTTTTACCAGTAATTTATATATGAAAACCACAAATCACATCTAAAACATTATAAATACTAGTACTTGCTTGTGGTATTGCATGATATATTCGATTAATGGTATTTCTTTTAATAATATATTACTATTTATAAAAGTCAAGATGAAACAGTAATGATAATAAAAATTAATTAGAACATAATGGTGTGTGATAATGAAATAATAGTGCATAGAATATGAAAAAACCATTCAAATAGTTGACAATGAAAAGAATAAAAGTATATGAATTTTTAAATTTTGTGTAATAATATTTGAATTAATTTTCAATTTTGATCATAATAACTATATTGCGGTCACTGAAAAAAAGTGAATGATAAATCAATGATAAGACAGTGGTTGTAATAATAAAAATGTGAAATGTGAAAAATAATGAAATAATAATATATTGGTTGAGTGGGTTGTTCGGGAAAAAAGAAAACATAGTGAAACTATTCATCATGAAATTGAATAAAAAAAATTAGATGAAGACAAATTGAATCTTGTTGTTTCATCACTAAATAGAAATAGTCTCAGATTGTTGTTTTTGAAGCACAACCACTGTCACTTAGGGGAATTTTTTGAATAACCAAAAGCATGATTAAGAATTTTTTATAGTAGAAATTTCTTTTATAATATTAGTAGGTTTATAACTTCATAAGAAACACATAATCTAGAAAATTGAAACTCCAAAAATAGTAAAAAATAGTAGGTATGTAAAACTGGAATTCCATATTACATTATACATAAACATACAAATATTATGATTATCACAAATCATTTTGATAGAGAATATAATCCAATTATATAACCTGAAATTCATGATATCTAAGTGATATAAATTTTAATATAAAGAATTTAAAAACCATTTCAGTACATCATATTTAAAAAAATGAGCATAAAATGTTATAAAATCACTAAACATAAACCAAATAACCAATATGTAATATAATTTATAACATTAGAGAATGATGTGTTGACAGATATAATGAAAAAATAGAAAACCTATTAATGGTAGACTATTTATTTCAGTATGCACTAAATATTTAATTAATCAATAATTCAATTAAATTTACATTTTTCGGCTAACCAGTGGAACCGTAAATGTATAAAACTGAAATGAGAAAATTGTTTTTGTAGAGGCATTAGTAAATAAGTATAGTGAAACACCAATAATAAAATAACTAATACTGAAATTATCTTAAGAAAAAAAGATGAACAGAACAACAATAGTGGGTTGTTAACAATATTGTAGGATCTAACATAATCTAGATGGTGGCTCCAACAAAATATATTTCTGAATCTAAAATCCAAAAAACATATGATGGATGGCAATAGATATAGAATGGGATGGCTTTCATAAACATGAACACATGAAAGGATCCAAAAGTGAAGATGGGCTTCACCAACACCTCATGTTTTTTTAGTGTGATCTCCCCATTATGATTTGATGATGCAGTAGGCTTCTTCTACGGTATAGAATTGATCTAGAATTTAATTTCAAGAGAATAATCCACACTGCAATGTAAACACAAGAACCCACACTGCAAGTCAACTTGTATTTTTTCATAAATGGGAACATAAAATCATAGATGGGTAAAAGAAGGGAACACGTAGAAGAAAATGAGGAATAAATGTTGCCAAATAAGAAGGAAGATCAATATAAAATGAGAAGATAATAAAAATATGAAATTAGATACAATTCCATTACCTTGGATTTGTGCTATTTTTGGAAATCTTTATCTAGTAAATAGACAACTAAAATTCAATGAAGTGAAATATAGTTTAGTAAAAAAACAATTTATAAAAATATGGATAATTTGTTTAACTGAAAACAAACATACTAATTTAGAATATTGGAATTATGTTATATAGGAAACAAAAAATATAATTCAGATAATGAGTAATTTGTTTTAATAGAAGCATAATTCAAAACTCAGTAATTAAGAAATTTGTTTTACTGAAAAAAATAGTGACAATTCCTAGATTGGGAAATCTATTCAAGTGGAGAAAAAAAATGATAAATCATAATATGGGAAAACTAAATTACTGGAAAACATCATTAAATATTAGAACATGGATTATCTATTTTAATGTATATAATTTTCGCATCATTTGGAGAAATTATTAAACATAATAACCACTTGTAATTTCATTTAACAAAAATTCTTAAATAGAAATTGTTAAACATAAATTGATAAACATAAATTAGTAAACATAAATTATTAAACAGTTTTTATTAAAATAAATAATAATCTATTTTAAGAGAATAACAATATGTTTTAATTTTTAAAATTTAATTAAACACTGAATATTAAAACTGAAATTGAACACAAATTATTAAACAAAAATTAAACACAAAAAATTAAATAGAATAACCATATATTTTATTCTATATAATATTCCCATAACATGGTTAAATTATTATACAGAATAACCATTTGTAATTTCATTAAAAATAATTTAGTAAATAGAAATGGTTAAATAGAAATTGTTGAACAGAAATTAGTAGAGAGAAATTATTATACATTATTTTTGAAAACAAATAAGAAACTTTTTTAAACAAATAACTACTCGTTTTAAACAAAAATACCATCAGTTTTAATGTATATATTTCAATAAACATAAACTATTTAATAGAAATTAATAAACAGTGCATGGATTATCTATTTTAGGAATTTAAAAATTCATTTTAGTGTATTATTAAACTATAAAATAGGTAGAAATAACAGTGGATAAATTATTTGTAACAGGTTTTTTGAAACATACAGATTGCAGAAAATGTGTTTTCAAAATGGATAAGTATTGTAAGTCTAACTGGAAAATTACATAATAATTCCAAATATTGGAATTATGTTATATAGGAAACAAACAACATAATTCAGATAATGAGTAATATGTTTTAATAGAATCATACTTAAAAACAAATTAATTGGGAAATATGTTTTACTAAAAAAATAGTGACAATTCCTAGATTAGTAAATATTTTCAAGTGCAGAAAAAAATTAGAAATCATAATATGGGAAAACAAAATTACTGGAAAACATCATTACATATTAAAACCTGGATTATCTATTTTAATGTATATAATTTTCCCATCATGTAGAGAAATTTTTAAACACAATAACCATTTGTAATTTCATTAATCTGAAATTATTAAACTGAAATTATTAAACATAAATTGATAAACATAAATTAGTAAACATAATTTCATAAATAGTTTTTATTAAAATAAATAAGAATATAATTTAAGAAAATAACCATTTCTTTTATTGTTTATAATTTAATTAAACAAAAATTATTAAAACTAAAATTTAACACAAATTATTAAACAAAAATTAAACACAAAATATTAAACAGAATAACCATATGTTTTAATGTATATAATTTTCTCATCATGTGGTTAAATTATTAAATAGAATAACTATTTTTAATTTCATTAAATACAATTTAGTAAACAGAAATGGTTAAACAAAAATTGTAAAACAGAAATTAGTAATCAAAAACTATTAAACAGTATTTATTAAAAGAAATAAGAAACTATTTTAAACAAATAACCGCATATTTTAAACACAAAACCATAAGTTTTAATATATATATTTCAATAATTAGAAACTATTTAAAAGAAATTAATAAACATAACATAGATTATCTATTTTAGGATTTTAAAATTTCAATACAGCGTATTAGTAAACTACAGTATAGGTAGAAATAACAGTGGATAAATTATTTGTAGTAGGCATTTTGAAACATACAAATTGCAGAAAAAGTGCTTTCAAAATAGATTAGTACTACAAGACTAACCTTTAGTCCAATTTTTATGTGTTTATTAATATATAAATATAATTAAATATATTTTCTTATAACCCTTATACGGAATTTCAATTCTACATGGGGTTATCCTCCCTTTACCAACACATTTACACCATATGTAAGGTAACTCATGATTTTAGATGATTCATAAACGTAATAGATAGATTTATGTGACACATCTCCATTATTTAATGGTATTCCCTTCAAGAAACTTCTTTTCATAAGTGTACACTCTATATTTCCTAAATTGGGTAATGGTAAAAATCAAGAACCATTATATAGAAGTTACCAATACATATATGTAACAATCTCTAACTATATTTTATAAACCATTTTTTAAGGTTAATACCTTTATAAAAGACATAATGTTTAGGTATTAGTGAGGTTACCTATAACCTGAAAGTATATGTAAGGGTGTCGCTATGTGTATCAGATAATGGTATCGTATAAGGGAATGTCACATTTATGTTTATATAAAAAACTATGCTTCAAAAATACCTTTAAAAACACATACTCAAAAAGGTATTACTCGTGTCAAATATTCACAATGATTTTATATAATGGTATAACCATTTTTTAACCATCCTATATAAGGATAAATCAAACATACCATTTCATATATCATATAATAATCCTAAATCTTCTCCAGTTTTTCAAAAATATTTTAATTCAAATCTGAAAGAAAATATTTATTCTAAAATAATTTAACCAAAAAGAAGATAAATATTATTATATTGATTGGTTTTTTAAGTTAATCTAATGGACACATTCTATATAAGACAAACCAAAACATAGGAAAATATATATTCATTAAATTAAGGTTTAATTAAAAAGAAAAATACATTACCTAGAAACATTGAAAAAACAAAAATCTATCTTACTTTTATGAATATTTTTTCAGAGGATCACCTAGAGAAATGAATGTAATAATAATTACTCCATAGAGTACAAAGTCTAATACATCCATGATCATATATTGATGATAGTCTATATCTAGATGTTGTGATAGAACCCTCTCAAATGAGAATTTTTTTTGGATGATTTTAATTAGTAGTGGGTGAAAATATTCTCACACCACACATAATCAGTAGGAGGATTTCACCCCCTTATATACTTGAATCATGAGTAATTTCCAACACATCATATATATTTTTCATTTTGGGGTATAATTCATTGAATGATTTCAATGAATTAAATTGAAATACTTTAATTCGTTATTACAATTTTGTAATCAATTAATCCATTCTTGAGAACATAATATATATATTTATATCAAATATATATATATATATATATATATTATATTAATGTAACACATTCATCAAAAATGGATTCATTGTATGTATTTATTAAATATACACCATTAATAAGGTCTGACATTATATATTTATCATTCATTATATCCACAAGTACATGAATATCATGAATGAACATTTTTGTGTACTTATAACATGAATATTCATATAGGTGCCTCTAAAATCTCAATTTCTCTATATATGATTTATCATTTATGTTTCATAAACTATGGTTATAAATTGTTGATCTTTTATAATGACGATTTCTTTAGAAAAGTGTTTCCGCTTGGGATATTTCATAAACCAGTCTAGGATTCCATATAACCTGACATCCTACTCAGTTTGTGGCATGGATCAAATAGAATTGTTGATCCCCACATGAAAGGAATAGTTATTGGGAATCAATAAAATAACTAAGGGAAATATTTTCTCCAATAAACCATGATCAAATAAATTAAATAAACAAACTGATCATTCAAAAATAACCAATAACCGATCATAAATAAATACACTAACTAATCCATATAAAATTATGACTGAATAAGTTAATAAATAAATAATAAAAAAATCTACCAAAAGGATCTCCAGGTGGCCTTATGGTAACCACCTTCCAAAAACTAACCTTCTACGAGACATTACCATACTAAAAACCAGAACCTAAAAAATAGCTTTGCTCTATAGAAAATGACATATATATATATATAGGGAGTGAGATTTAACATCTCAGTAAGTAATCACCAAATAATTCATTTCGTTACTAATATGAAATAATTCATAAATAGTTGTTTGAAATACACAAATAAAAATTGGGGTTTTACATTATATTAAATAAATTTTTTCCCTTTTCCAAAACACATTCCACATTCCCATTTTCAAAAAATATTATAATTTTAAAACCCACGTGTCAGACATAAATACAGAGAAAGTAATACAAGACTATGATGAAAATGAAATAAAGTGATACCAAACTTTCAACCAAGTTTACTAGGGAAAATTAACGAGAACATATACATAGTAAACCATGGGCAGTTCCAAAAAATACTTATAGAGATCCATTGATGTAATCAAGTTAGACTAACATGCTGATGTATTGGGCATATCCATAGTAAAAAACTCTCCTTTTGTTCTAAAATCCAACCAATGGCACAGTCCTATATGACCTCTACAAATTTCAAGGGGTATGAGCGCATCTAATTGGGGATGATAAGAAACCAAAACTCAACTGTCTAATAGATACCGATGAAACCCATGTTAATAGTGCATTGTGAAAGGAGGTGTCCCATGCTTGTATGACTCACCTCACCTTCCACCACCACGCTTTCCTACACCAACCACCAACACCACCCATGTGATAACTCACATTCAGAAATCATCCATATGTATACCCATTCCATAAAAATACATTCACAAGTACCAACCAGACTGTAATATCACAGAAACCTTCAATCCATTTATGAAAACATGCTAAACATCTTACCAGTCATTTATATATGAAAACCACAAATCACATCCAAAACATTATAAGTATTCAAACGGGACTTAAATACTCTCAAATCCATTAAATTTCAGAAAAAATCCAAACAATTTCCAAAATAAAAAATCATTAATTTTATCATTACAATAAACAACACGCATTTATCAATTCTAAATTAAATACATTCAAAAAACCATGTCCAAACAATAGGAAAACTTGCATAATTTTGAAATGTTCAAGATGGTACATTATGCCATTCATTCACCAAAACATGTCTCAATTTATAAAGAGGCCAAAATTTAATGAAAACATTGAATGAAATTATAAAATTTATAGAGGGAACCAATACTCCATTAACAATCCAACAATACCATTTGTGAGACTAAGGTTTAGTGAAAAAATTATTTTAAATTTCCATCTTCATTTGAATTTCCATCAATGTGTTCACCTCACGCACACATGAATGTTACAACATATAATAACACATTCTAAATATTTGTGGAAACACCCAAAACCATTTTCATTACAGTGTAAAAAACATTCATTCAAACCAGAAAAAATCTAAAAAATTCCACATAATCAGTAAATGATATACAAGCATTTAAAAACCTAGAGAATCCTTACAAAACATTTCACCACAAGTCATCATATCGTGAAGATGCATCTAAATCACACATAATTTCACACATAAGTTCCAAACCATAGAGGCCACAAAAAACACATAATTTAAAATTAATGGACCCACAAAGATATTATAACATAACCAAGGCTAAACAATACTCAAAAAAAATTCATTTTATATGAATAATTGACATTTTTAAATATAACTTATTTTCATAAACAGATAACCTTCTGGGAGAATTTGTTTTTAAAAAACCACATGGAATAATTTATTCCAATATAAAAACACTATAAAGCCAAAATATTATGTCACACGAATGTGAAGAAAGTTCATATATTATTTATAAATACCCAAGAATCATTAGAGTGCATTTTAAAGAGAATAGACAGAATTACCAACCTCAACGACATCATAATGAATGAAATCATGGGGAGGAGGATGAATACTATAGTGACTCGGGTTTTGGCCCTGTCAGACATTGGAATATTTCTATGAATAATTCCACAACTAGGCATGAAGACAACATGTGATTCTGAGGCCCGGTGTTCATTGAATTAATTTTATAAAAATATTATGTATTTTTATATTATGCATATGGTGGAAGAGTATAATCACCTAAATGGTAGCTTGGAATGGGAATATTAGGGGACAATTGCATCCCGAACGTGCCATTTACCCTAAGCGGGGTGTAAAATTTGCTAGCACAGGACTTCTGTGAGAAATGCCACCAGGGGCGTTTCCATAAATTAATGGAAAAGTTAATTTACTAGGGTTGGCTTTAATAACTTCTAAAATGAGTGTCCGATCAAAAATATGAGTCTAATTTTGTTTTTAGAACATCATGTTTACCCTAGGAGTGACCTCATTTTCTATGTGTTGGGAGGTTTGGCCTGAGGTGGGGTTGTGTGTGTGAGTGAATTGTTTTAAAAAACTAATAATAATAATAATAACCTATCTCCCACAACCCCTTGTATGTGCAAAACACCTCCCCCCATTTCCTCCTCTTCACCAATGGATGAATGACCCACGAAGGATCCGTCGTCGGCCGTTTTCGACGTAGATCGTCGGGATATCGAGCTCCAGCACGTCGTAGGCGTCGTTCCGCACCCGAAGCTCCGGCGTTTCACCCACGAGGTAGGCGGTTTGAGTTTTGATTCCATGATTCTATTTATGCTTTTAATTTCTTCATTTTGTCATTTTATTAGGGAATATGGGTCCTGAGGGTCGTGTAGGTACATTCGGATCGAAAAACAGACCACCGGGGTGGTCCTAGTGGTCCGCGGAAGCCTCGCCGGCACAGCGGCGCTGGTGGCGGGCCGCGGGATTCAATCGTGACTGACACCGGAATGGAGGTCCGGTGCAAATCAGCAGAGACCCACTGTAGGGAGTTGGCCACACGCGTGCTTCGTTGCACCGTAGTGGCGCTGTCGGCCGGCGCGGGCTGGCCCAGGCCGGTCTGTCCCTCTTCAGTACACGGGGTTTTAAAACCCCCGTATCATTCTCCCTGGAATTCCGTTTCACATTCCGTCTATGGAGATGAAACCCTGGCTATGAATGAAAACCTTAGGTGTATGTTCCAGAGTTTTAAGTTTCAGGATCGTGGCCCGCAAGCTTTAAATGTCGAATAAAATAATAATATTTTATTATTATTCGACTTTGGGTCGTGGTATCTTCTACCTGGAGCATTTGATTGATATGATGTCAGTGGAGTTGAGATTCTGATGGTATGGTAGACTTTTCATGGTGGTTTCTTGGTGTTGGGACCAAGATTGGGGTGCGGGCCCTATGATGCTGGGTTGGGGCATTTACGGAGAAGCACACCTTTCTCCCCAAGAGTCTGATTTTTGAGGATGAATAGTCAATCCTGTGTGTTTTTCTGAGAGGATCGCAATTTTACAATCCATTCAATGAATTTTGGGTTTGAGGTGTGGCCCCCACCTAGGATGTCTTCGGTGAATACTACCTTTTTCACCGTTTGACTATTTGGGATGATTGAGTAGTCGACCCCGTTAGTGTTTCTGAGGGGATCACAGTGGTATGATCCGCTTAATGAGTTTTGGGTTCGTAGTATGGGCCCCAACATGGGCTAGCATTAGTGAATAGTGACTTTTTCATCGTTTGTCTGTTTCAAGTGAGTAAACAGCCTATCAAGTGTGTTTTTTGTCATAGATCGTGATGGTGGACTCGATATCGACCTTGGAGGTGCACAGTGTGGTGTTGTGATGGGTTTCTCGGGTTAGAGACATTTGGACCAGCAGTGGTTGAGGGTACTCCCTTGGTTCGTTCCTACGAGGGTTCTCCTGGAGTCACAACCTTCATATAAGTTTCTGATCCTCTCGGTGAGATGTTTAATCTGTTAGAGTAGTGGTATCCCTCCGGTGGTCCCAGAGCGGGATCCTCTAGCATCGTTACCCGAAGTCAGGTTCTTGGAATTACTGTAACTACTTATTCATGGGAGACGATCCAATATCTAGTAGTTTAACCCAGTAGGGATTTTGGCATCATTGGGAATATGATCTTATACGTAGTGGACCGTTCTGAGTAGGGTTGTGGCATTGTCGGGTATATGATCCCCTATTCAGCATGAGGATTATAGTAGGGTTGCTTTATCATTGTTTATTCAATCCCCTACTCAGCGTGTGTTTTCTGTAGGGTTGAGACATCGTCAGTTCGATACCCTACAACATGAGATGTACTAGATAGGTTTTCGGTTTCATCGTGACTGTTGAGACATGGGTGACGATCCTCTATCTGAGTGGCATGTTTCTGTACGAATGCCAGATTGGGTTTTGATATCTCCCAGCAGACCCTAGTAGTGATCCCCAATCTGTGAGATCTTTAAATACCAGTATAGGTTCTGGTATCCCTTATCGGACCCTAGGAGAGATCCCCTATCTGAGGATTTTGGTTTTTATGTTGTTTCATCGAGGTTTCCTCAGTGAGGATATCTGACGAGCGTGATCTCTCGGGTGAGCGTCTAAGATGTTTGTGTGGGACCTGATGGAGTGTATCTCTTGGACAAGTGTCATGTGGGATGACAATGATCGTTGAGTGTGCTCTCCTGGTTGTGAACTGTTGCTAGTTATGAGGTCGGTACCTCATGTGGCTTGGTGAATGAGCTGAGTATTTCTGGATGTACAAGGTGTATGTATGGGCATACACTTGGATTGATCTGACTAGTTTTTATTAGACCAGGATGGTCACGAGATGGAGTTTCTCTCTCGTCTGGGTTCCCTCTTTCTAGGATTATCAGACTGTTTCTTTTCAGTTGCTCTCTTTTGTTTTGGATTTTTGGGGTTCCAACTGAGTATTGTTATACTCACCCATGCACGGACTTTTCCCGCACAAGTTTATGTATTGTGCAGACCACAGGCCATTCGACGGTGTCCAAGGAAGACATGGAGCAGGAATAGATGAGTGAGCTTGACTAACCATGGAGTCCTATCGAAGTTGTGCCAAGGAGCTTTCTGGTGGTGCTTTTTGAAATCTACCCCTTATTCCGAGCAGGTTGGATGCTTTGGTTGTTTTCTTTTTGTGGGCCCTATTTTTCCCTTTTGTACTTTTGATATTGCACTCTTGTTTGGGATTGATGTATGCATAATTTTACTATTCATTTTTATATAACTTTTTACTATTTCATGGAGGTGTATATGGGTTTGTGTGTTTCGGAACCATAGGCTAATGCCTCCCTTACGTGTGATAGCCTACACGGTGCTAGTTTCCAACCCCTGGCCTATTTGAGGCGGGCATGGGGAGTCACAATTTGAGCCTCGTTGGGTCGGGTCATGACAGAGTGGTATCAGGAGAGGTTCCACCTTTGGGAATCTTGTAGAGACCCGAAGCTTGACGTACATGAATATTACATTACTTTTACGGAATACTTAGTACATAACAAAAACACAAACACAAGGATCGTAATAGTTTAGTGTCTTTGGAAACTCGGAACGTAATCTTCTAATCGTGGTGAAAAGATCTCCAATATCTCCCATAAAGATCTTACTTTTTTTACCTAAAACCTTTCTTTATATCCTGGGGAAAAGAAAACATAAAAGGGTGAGCTCAAATGCTCAGTAAGGGTAAAAAAAAGAAAAAATCAATCACATCATATTCATAAGAACTTAACTTTTGGAAATCTTAACCTGCAAAAGAGATCATAATTTCATAACATGGGGTAAATCATGGCAGTGAAATGTAATAACAATAATCATAACCTAAAACATGAAACTTTGTGGCATTCACACATAATCATAGAGAATCATTTCTTGTTAGTCAAGACTCATTGCCAAGACTATCTTAGTGGACAAAGTCCCTTTCTGAATCGAGTAACCCTCGTTCCAGTCCTGTTTCACTGAACCGGTATAACCTACCGTTCTAGCCCTGTCTATCTCATGAGATATAAAATCTTTACCCAATGCATTGGAGGGAGATATAGGTCCCACCCATCTTATAATGAATCCTTTCTTATGTGTGCCACATAATCATAAACCATACGTCATAGCGTAACTTATGTAATAAAAATGGGATTCTTAAACAACATGACATCATAAAACAATTCATATAAGATAAAGGAATTCATAAAAATATTTCCATCACAACATAATCAAATCCATGTAATAATAGGGATAAAAACAGAACCCTTTTATTATCTTAGATGGAAAATAATTTTGATAAAATACTTGAACTTCATTCTTGAGGAAAATATCCTTTCTACTTCAAAAACACTTTTCCTTTCTTAACATGTCATACAATTTTAAACTAAAAGAAGTTGATTAAAAATAAACTTCAATACTTGTAAGGGAAGCTTCTTGGAAATAATGTTTTAGAAATCCATTCATGCCGTATAAGTTAAAAAAAACATTCTTCGTACTTTTGTCGGAAAATTTAAAAAAATACCTCGTACGAAAAATGACAAAAGATTCCTTTCATACATATTACAAAAACTCACCGAAGGGTAAAAATGTATTTAAACAATTGAAGGTGGATGGATATAATATTACATATTGATGAAACATGGATGTGGATGATAAAATACACCCCAATAAATACTTACGAATAAACAATCTCGGATAAAAATGAGATTGTGATATTTCCCTTACCTTAGGTCCGACTTGCTTTGTAAGTGCCGAACCTCCTGTATAATGATTTAAATAATGTTATTGACTTATTCCAGAATCATATTCATTGTTATTATATCATATATGGTCCACTTATGACTTTATATTACCCGTTCTTTTGTAAATTCATGTTAAAGTAGCGTTTTGGGTAAAATCGTTTCATTTGTCGTTCGTGTTTTTAACTTGTAATTCTTCATATGATTATTTAGATCATGATTAATTAATTCCAGAATATAAAACTTGATTTATATATATATATTCAGAATATACATATATAATAAATCAGTAAATGGAAAGAAATACACCATTCATGGAAACGGTAGTCCGTACGTACGCATGAACGATGTTTTCGTTTCCTTATTTAATTGAATGGAATTAAGTAGATGACGCACATATAAATATAAATAATTCCAGTATCATTATTAGGTCATATATTTCATTAGTACTTATTATATATACTTTATAATCATTCATGAATGGTTAATCATTTAGAATGAATCTCATCGCGTCGTGGAGACGGTAGTCCGTACGTACGCACGAGCGATGATATCGTTCCCATGGTCGTGGAATTGTGTTGAAGTGTATGTATACTATTTCAGTAACAATATCACTTTATAATAATCATATATAGTTACCCATTACACCATTATACCCATCCTTGTAAGGTTATGGTGGAAAATAGTGTACACCACGGCGTGAAGATGGTATTCCGTACGTACGCACGCGCTGTGATTTCATTTTTCCGTAGGATGGATAGAAGGTGAATTAGGGTTGTTTAATATTTATAATAACATATCAGTATGTAAGTAATACGAATGTTATTACTTTATAATGAAAGAACTAAATAAGAAGAAGTTGAAGAAGAAAGAAATTGAAAAGATCGGTAATGGATATTACCTCTTCTTTGGAACGCCTCTTTGAATCCTCTACTTAGGGAACTAATATTGGTCTTTGAAGAAGACCAGAACCTCTAGGATTATTCTAGGGAAGTGGAGAGGAGAAAATGGCAGGGGATGGGCGAGCTTGAGTGCTCAAATTGGTGTAAGGAGGAGGGGGAGGAGGTGGCCTTTTATAAGGGAGGAGAGGGGCACCTTAGGAATATCTCAAAATATTATTTTATATTAAAGTCAAAATCGGTTTATAATGGTTCCAAAGGGTCTTATTTAGAAGCTAAATTGGGGATGGGTCGAAATCCTATCAACCAATAGGATTTAGATAAGTTTAGGGTATTATTTTAACCTTATCAATTAGATTTAACTCTAAGTTAAATAATTTAACTTTTACCGTGTCTTTTTGTTTTCTTTCACTATATGGTTAATACACTTACTATAACATCACAAACGAACCCCAAATTGTTTATTATTAATATATATATCTTTATCTAAGTCATTTGGCAGAACCTTATATTTTTTAGGAATAAAATAACAATTAATAATATAATATTTGATTTAAAAACTATTTTGTGTCAATTTTGATACTATTTGATATATGATTTTTGTGAAAGTCATAACAGAATTATATGTTCGAACCAAGTTGATTAAATCAACATTAATATATCATAGTAACCTAGAAAATTAGTGTAATTTATAAAAAGTCTCAAATTACATTCATTTGAGCATTTATAACATCAATTATGTTAATATTTCCTTAAAAGGGTAATTACTGCATCATCGTTGTGTCATAAATAAATTAATTTATTTAAAGTCTAAAAATTATAAATAAAATATACTTATGTAGGAAATCGTTTTAGCTTTCTAATTAATATTTATAGTCGAATTTATATTATGTATAACCCCATATTAAAAATGTTTTAATTACTAAACTTTGATTTTAACTATTTTAACTATTCATTAAGTAAAATAATATTAAATGTCATAATCTAATCCAAGTGGACCTAAATGGTCATATTATATTCATAAGGTTTTTTTTTGGTAGAATTACACTTATCCAATAGATTTAGGACATGTGTTAGGGTAATAGTAATATCATATTTACACTTAGTTACCCTATTTACTATTAATCGTGGTAAAAAAAAAGTAAAAAGTTACTATTCACCAAAAATTATTTTCATCTCATTGAACCAAATTTTACTTACTGAAATCAACTGTGTCTCTCGGATTTTTGAAATTCCATTCACAGAAGCGGTAAAATTAAGTTTTATGAAAAATTCAGTTTTTTTAACTACCACTTAGTAGTTTCACTATTCATCAAAAATTGATGTTTTTAGAACAATGCCAAAATTTCATCCTAAGCTATATTTCATATTACGAATTCAAAAATGAAGTCTATTTTACCAAATTCATAACATAGAAGTTTCATTAATTAATTTTATAATTAAATCCCACTGTTAAAACAAATAGCGTGTTTTTAAGAAACAATATCTATCAAAAGATTGACACTTGATTATGTCTGGTTTAAATGTGAAATTACATTCAATGACAAAAATTGTATTAAATTGTAAAAATATATTCTAAATATACTTTAAAACCACTCAAATTAATAATTTATCACTATTAATTATTTCGATTAAAAAAGTTGTTTTTTAATTATAATTTAGTAATTTTCACTATTCATCAGAATATGAAAGTTATCCGAAAAGTACCAAAATTTCACCTTAGGCTAAATTCGATACTCCGAATCCATAAATGAAGTCCATTTTGAGAGCTAAAGTTTCTAAAATTTTAAAAGGTGGTTATTACTATTCATAACGACTAGTTATAATAATATTTTAATAGCATATCGTTGTTTAGTGAAACTCGGTATTGCGTACTACACACGCTATCGAGGAAGGTCGCGATTGCGTGTAATAGAAGGCAAATCAAGGATGTGTGTTGTGAAAGCTCCTTTTGGTGTAGCGTACAACACAAGACATTAATAAAATTAAAAAGAATATTTTTCATAAAATCTCAGGCTGTTACATTCTACCCCCCTTAAAATGAATTTCGCCCTCGAAATTCGTCGGGGTTATAAATGGTTTACTATTCGAAAGTTTCTTTAATAGAAACCCACATCGTAAAAAGGAATATCAAACCCAATATTTAAAAACAAAAGTATGAAACGTAACGGTTACCCAAATAAACTAATCACTGGGTTTCCACATAGGTGAAAATATGGATATGGAAGAGAAATCTAACCATCATGTTCTGATGGAGAGTGGTAGAGAACATGGCTATGGAAAAGCCAACAATCACAAAGCCATAAATTTTTGACGATCTAAGGTACCATCTGATTCATTAGATATAAGATCACTAGGACAACATTTTTGGTTTTTAAGATCGTTTCCCTAAAGTTAAAGAATTTGAAATAGAATAAATACTTACTTTATTTTGGTACAATCTCACTGTTGTTCGTGCCTTTAATAATTTCCACTTCATCTATTAAATAAATGATGTTGAATTTGTTATTCTTGAAGTGTTAGCAGATCATGTGATAGAATGACGGGTCATTCCATCTGTCTCAAACAAAAGGTTAGCAAAAAATTATATACATACGTCGATCTATAGTGAGATTAATCATATTTGGTTCCTAAAATGGACTTATACATCATATGTCATATAGATTAATATAATAAAACTAGTTTCTACTAAACAGGGGATTCCTGTAGGCCAGTGGTAGGCGATAATGTCCAGTCGCACTTCGGTTGTGGGTTCGATTTCCACACCCTTGTCTGACGCGATGGGCTGTCGCCCGTCCTGCATGTTGTCCTTTTTCTAAAACTATATTACTATAACATCCCATCAATAATATCGAGAAAACTTCTATCCTTAAACAATACTAACTTATGTCCAACATAATCCATTCCAATCTTTAGGCTTATCCATAATACTGCAGTCCACTCTCATAACATAGTGAAAATGATTACCAGAGATTTAACAACATCGTCGATCCCCATATATCATAAGATATGTTTTGTTGGTCACATTCCAAACATTCAAAGTCCTTAATAATGTATTCTCTTGAATACCCATTGAACCATAGTGAAAACTTGAATGCAGTTAAAAGTTAACTCTTTTCACATACCAAAATCCAAAAATTATATATACTCAAACCATGATATCACTTAGTATTTATATCAATCATGAGCTCATGAATACAATCAAACATCTCATTATCTTCTTATCCCTTCATTATGCTCATATCATCTGTTTACCAAAAATGTCTCAATCACTTTTCATGGTTACCGGTTCCATAAAATTATTGAAAACCACAATAGACCAAAACATAAATATTTCAGTACACCATAATAGTACCTCAACAACATTATTCTTGAATACCAATACATAAACACTTCAGTCCATCCACTTCAATGATTGTCCTGGAATAAGTCCTTCCTTGATTTAGAAGTAACTTTTTAGGTCAGGGCATTGAGTTGGGTAATGCCCATGTTCTCCACAAATAAGACATTGAACTCCACAACAATCTGTCACTCTATGACCCTTTTCTCCACACAGATAACATCGGTCCCTCCATTTGAGGTATTCCTCAAGGTTCTTCTTCCTTTCTTTAGAAATCTCAATCTTCCTTTCTTTATTCTCCTCAACATGCGAACATGCATAATAGTTTATCTTCCTCTTCTTTGATGAATTAGTCATACCACTAAATTTCACCTTGTTAATCATATATCGCGATGACTGATTCAGCATAATCACAATATCTTTATCTCTAGGTATTACAAAATTTTGTTGCTCATAGTCACCAATTTGTCCATTGGATTCAATGTTAACCGAATTCCTTCTGGTTCCCCCCATTAACTAAAACACAAAAAGAATTTTGTGAGAGGCGAAATCATGCTATGGAAGACAACACAGTAAAGGGAAAGCACCCTCAATATCTAACATCTTAGGTTAAATTCTAAGATCGTTAGCGCAATTCTAGGACTATAACCTATACGTATACTTAACCTTAGAGACATCCCTAGACATACCTTAGAAATATCTCTAGGTATCTCACTAAAGTTCTCGCATCCTAGTTTCCAAAGGTTGACTAAACCTTTCCTCTGATACCAACTGTAGAGACCCGAAGCTTGACGGACATGAACATTACATTACTTTTGCGGAATACTTAGTACATAACAAAAACAAACACAAAAGGATCGTAATAGTTTAGTGTCTTTGGAAACTCGGAAAGTAATCTTCTAATCGTGGTGAAAAGATCTCCAATATCTCCCATAAAGATCTTCCTTTTTTTTACCTAAAACCTTTCTTTATATCCTGGGGAAAAGAAAACATAAAAGGGTGAGCTCAAATGCTCAGTAAGGGTAAACAAATGAAAAAAATCAATCACATCATATTCATAAGAACATAACTTTTGGAAATCTTAACCTGCAAAAGAGATCATAATTTCATAACATGGGGTAAATCATGGCAGTGAAATGTAATCACAATAATCATAACCTAAAACAGGAAACTTTGTGGCATTCACACATAATCATAGAGAATCATTTCTTGTTAGTCAAGACTCATTTCCAAGACTATCTTAGTGGACAAAGTCCCTTTCTGAATCGAGTAACCCTCTTTTCAGTCCGGTTTCACTGAACCGGTATAACCTACCGTTCCAGCCCTGTCTATCTCATGAGATATAAAATCTTTACCCAATGCATTGGAGGGAGATATAGGTACCACCCATATTATAATGAATACTTTCTTATGTGTGCCACATAATCATAAACCATACGTCATAGCGTAACTTATGTAATAAAAATGGGATTCTTAAACAAGATGAAATCATAAAACAATTCATATAAGATAAAGGAATTCATAAAAATATTTCCATCACAACATAATCAAATCCATGTAATAATAGGGATAAAAACAGAACCCTTTTATTATCTTTGATGGAAAATAATTTTGATAAAATACTTGAACTTCATTCTTGAGGAAAATATCCTTTCTACTTCAAAAACACTTTTCCTTTCTTAACATGTCATACAATTTTATACTAAAAGAAGTTGATTAAAAATAAACTTGAATACTTGTAAGGTAAGATTCTTGGAAATAATGTTTTAGAAATCCATTCATGCCGTATAAGTTAAAAAAACATTCTTCGTACTTTTGTCGGAAAAGTCAAAAAATACCTCGTACGAAAAACGACAAAAGATTCCTTTCATACATATTACAAAAACTCACCGAAGGGTAAAAATGTATTTAAACAATTTTAGGTGGATGGAGATAATATTACATATTGATGAAACATGGATGTGGATGATAAAATACACCCCAGTAAATACTTACGAATAAACAATCTCGGATAAAAATGAGATTGTGATATTTCCCTTACCTTAGGTCCGACTTGCTTTGTAAGTGTCCGAACCTCCTGTATAATGATTTAAATCATGTTATTGACGTATTCCAGAATCATATTCATTGTTATTATATCATATATGGTCCACTTATGACTTTATATTACCCGTTCTTTTGTAAATTCATGTTAAAGTAGCGTTTTGGGTAAAATCGTTTCATTTGTCGTTCGTGTTTTTAACTTGTAATTCTTCATATGATTATTTAGATCATGATTAATTAATTCCAGAATATAAAACATGATTTATATATATATATATTCAGAATATACATATATAATAAATCAGTAAATGGAAATAAATACACCGTTCATGGAGACGGTAGTCCGTACGTACGCACGAGCGATGATATCATTCCCATGGTCGTGGAATTGTGTTGAAGTGTATGTATACTATTTCAGTAACAATATCACTTTATAATAATCATATATAGTTACTCATTACACCATTATACCCATCCTTGTAAGGTTATGGTGGAAAATAGAGTACACCACGGCGTGGAGACGGTATTCTGTACGTACACACGCGCGGTGATTTCATTTTTCCGTAGGATGGATAGAAGGTGAATTAGGGTTGTTTCATATTTATAATAACATATCAGTATTTAGGTAATACTGATGTTATTACTTTATAATGAAACAACTATATAAGAAGAATTTGAAGAAGAAAGAAATTGAAAAGATCGGTAATGGATATTACCTCTTCTTTGGAACGCCTCTTTGAATCTTCCACTTAGAGAACTAAGATTGGTCTTTGAAGAAGACCAGAACCTCTAGGATTATTCTAGGGAAGTGGATTGGAGAAAATGGCAGGGGTTGGCCGAGCTTGACTGCTCAAATTGGTGTGAGGAGGAGGGGGAGGAGGTGCCCTTTTATAAGGGAGGAGAGGGGCACCTTAGGAATATCTCAAAATATTATTTTATATTAAAGTCAAAATCGGTTTATAATGGTTCCAAAGGGTCTTATTTCGAAGCTAAAGTGTGGATGGGTCGCAATCCTATCAACCAATAGGATTTAGACAAGTTTAGGGTATTATTTTAACCTTATCAATTAGATTTAACTCTAAGTTAAATAATTTAACTTTTACCGTGTCTTTTTGTTTTCTTTCACTATATGGTTAATACACTTACTATAACATGACAAACGAACCCCAAATTGTTTATTATTAATATATATATCCTTATATAAGTCATTTGGCCGAACCTTAGATTTTTAGGAATAAAATAACAATTAATAATATAATATTTGATTTAAAAACCATTTTGTGTCAATTTTGATACTATTTGATATATGATTTTTGTGAAAGTCATAACAGAATTATATGTTCGAACCAAGTTGATTAAATCAACATTAATATATCATAGTAACCTAGAAAATTAGTGGAATTCATAAAATGTCTCAAATTACATTCATTTGAGCATTTATAACATCAATTATGTTAATATTTCCTTAAAAGGGTAATTACTACATCATCGTTGTGTCATAAATAAATTAATTTATTTAAAGTCTAAAAATTATAAATAAAATATCATTATGTAGGAAATCTTTTTAGATTTCTAATGAATATTTATAGTCGAATTTATCTTATGTATAACCCCATATTAAAAAAAATTTAGTTATTAAACTTTGATTTTAACTATTTTAACTATTCATTAAATAAAATAATATTAAATGTCATAATCTAATCCAAGTGTACCTAAATGGTCATATTATATTCATAGGGTTGTTTTTGGTCGAATTACACTTATCCAATAGAATTAGGACATGCGTTAGGGTAATAGTAATATCATATTTACACATAGTTACCCTATTTACTATTAACCGTGGTAAAAAAAGTAAAAAGTTACTATTCACCAAAAATTATTTTCATCTCATTGAACCACATTTTACTTACTGAAATCAACCGTGTCTCTCGGATTTTTGAAATTACATTCACAGAAGCGGTAAAATTAAGTTTTATGAAAAATTCAGTTTTTTTAACTACCACTTAGTAGTTTCACTATTCATCAAAAATTGATGTTTTTCAGAACAATGCCAAAATATCATCCTAAGATATATTTCATATTCCGAATTCAAAAATGAAGTCTATTTTACCAAATTCATAACATAGAAGTTGCATTAATTAATTTTATAATTAAATCCCACTGTTAAAACAAATAGCGTGTTTTTACGAAACAATATCTATCAAAAGATTGACACTTGATTATGTCTGGTTTAAATGTGAAATTACATTCAATGACAAAAATTGTATTAAATTGTAAAAATATATTCTAAATATACTTTAAAACCACTCAAATTAATAATTTATCACTATTAATTATATCGATTAAAAAAGTTGTTTTTTAATTATAATTTAGTAATTTTCACTATTCATCAGAATATGAAAGTTATCTGAAAAGTACCAAAATTTCACCTTAGGCTAAATTCGATACTCCGAATCCATAAATGAAGTCCATTTTGAGAGATAAAATTTCTAAAATTTTAAAAGGTAGTTATTACTATTCATAACGGCTAGTTATAATAATATTTTAATAGCATATCGTTGTTTAGTGAAACTCGGTATTGCGTACTACACACGCTATCGAGGAAGGTCGCGATTGCATGTAATAGAAGGTAAATCAAGGATGTGTGTTGTGAAAGCTCCTTTTGGTGTTGCGTACAACACAAGACATTAATAAAATTAAAAAAATATTTTTCATAAAATCTCGGGCTGTTACAAATCTCATAGTGTAGCTGGTCCAACTGTGAGTTTGGATTGGGATGCATAGTGGATGTGTTAGGATGTTTTGAGTTCATAATTCCATCTAGGGACTCCAGTGTTGGTGCAGCGGCCGACGTATCCATTCACCAGAACTCTGATAACCTACCTTTCAACTCAGGACATTCGTACACTAGTTGTAGGGGAAAAAGTGGTACTTGCATCATATAGAACTTGGTTTTGGGTTTTTTCTTGTCCTTCTTGAGTCAGCTCCCTAGATATACTCTTTAGCTATGTGGAGTCTTGATTTTATTTCAGGATGCCTCCATAATGATAGCCAATGAGGTTTGGGCAGTGGGATTGTTGTGAAGATCCGCCCTGTGCAGATGCTATTGACCAAGGCGCAGGTTATGAGGTTGGACCTCCCGGTGGTCTGCCGGTTGAGCCACCACCTGTCAAGTAGCTGGTTGTGTCGGCAGTGAAGGATGAGGTTGTACATAGGCTGAGTGCACTACATGAGTTCTAGAGGTAGGGGCCTATGAGGTTCTTTGGTGATCCAGACCCTTACGAAGCTGATGACTGGCTCGAAGCAGCCACCTGAGTTTCCCACCTAGTGTGGAAACATCCAAATCAGATGGTGGTCCTAGCGGTGAGCCTTCTGCATGGTTCGGCAAGGCGATGGTGGAGTTTGGTGATGCATTCCCATAACTAGGAGATGATCACATGGGAAGAGTTTGAGCATCTCTCCAGGGATGTGTTATATCTGGTGACACTGAGTTCAGTGCGGATTCAAGAGCTTCTGCAGCTTCGGTAAGCGGGAATGACTGATTTGGAGTACTCAACGTGGTTTACCGACCTGTTGTGTTACTCCCTGGATATGGTGCGAGACCCGTTCTTTAGGGCTTGGAACTTCAAGAAGGGCCTACAAAGAGACATCCATGAAGGGGTGGTTTCCTTGTGTCTTCCCACCTATGCTGGAGTGCTGGAGAGCGACTTGGTGGTGGAGAGCTTTCTGGCTACACAGGACCCACCTGTTAGTCCTGGGCATGCTAGAGGTGGGACTTTGTAAGTCGAATCAGCATCTTGTAGCCAACGAGAGACTCAGGGGTCTGGAAGTTGGTTACATTTCAAGATGTGACCCCAGGATAGAGGATCCGAGGCTTAGGGCACACATGGCTCACAGGCCTGTTTTGGTCAGCCGTAGGAGAGGCGGTGTTACGCTTGTGACAGTTTTGGACATCTTTCTAGATATTTTCCAACCCGTCGTGCTGCTGAGAGGGAGCCGGTCGACAAACTACATTGGCAGAGGCAGTGTCCCAAGCAAGGAGGTCCATAGAGTGGTGGAAGTGGCGACAGAGCTGGTGCAGCAGCAGGAGGTGGTTGGTAGTATCAGTTTCCACCACCCCCACCCCCAGGTGGTCCATGCCAAACTCAGGGAGCTGGTGGCCGAGGGCGAGGTCACCTGCATGCCCTTGAGGCTGTTGGCCCAGAGGCTCCATGGATGGATAAAGGTACACCTTGTCTTCTTTCTACTTTCGGCAGTAGTTTGATAGACACTGTTTATCGGTACTCTTTCCTTTTCGTTGCTTGCTCGAGTTTTGTCTAGGGAGTTGGTAAGACCCTGCGTGAGTTTTTTATGGCATGCTTCGAATGCGTAAGGAAGATGGATCCTTCCCCCACTGAGACATGTTTTTGTGATGCGATTAAAATAGTGTGGGCGGGTCAGTGCTTCCCAAAGGGGATATTCTTTAGGTGAGGTGGATTAGTCCTTCTGACTTATGTGTTTGGGCATGGGTGTTTGTTGGTGAACTCGTTGGTGTGGGAGACCCAGTTGAGAGTCCAGTCACTTTCCTAGTGCTTTTGGTTTTTCGGGGACGAAAAGTTTTAAGGTGTGGTGTATGTAGCGACTCGGTTTTTTCCCTTGTCATACTTTGGAATATTTTTGTGAATAATTCCATACCTAGACATGAAGACGGCGTGCGATTCCGAGGCCCGGTGTTCCCTGAATTCATTTTAGAAAAATATTAAGTATTTTTATACTATGTAAGTGGAGGGGGAGTGTTATCTATTAAACGGTAGCTTAGAATGGGAATCTGAGGGTACTATTGCGTCTGGAATGTGCCGTGTACCCTAGGAGGTGTGTAAACATTGCCGACATGGGCCTGTTGTGGGAAAAGCCACCAAGGGCATTTCTGTAAATAAATGGAAAAGTTAATTTACGAGCTTCGGATCAAATAACATTTGAATGGAGGCTCGGATAAAAAATATGAGTTCTCCGTTGCATTCAGAATGGCGCATTTACCCTAGGGGTGACATCATTTTCTCTCCATCGGGAGGTTTGGTCTGAGGCGGGGTCGTGTGTGTGAGTTAATTGAAAAAATAATAATAATAATTAAAACAAACCCATCTCCCCCCAACCCCTTGTATGCACAGACCACCTCCCCCCCCCCCATGATTCCTATTCTCCGATGGAATAACGGCCCACGAAGGAGCTATCGTTCACCATTTTCGACAAAGATCTTCAGAATATCGAGCTCTAGCGCCTGGCAGGCGTCGTTCTGCACCCAAAGCTATGACGTTTCACCCACAAGGTAGGCAGTTTGAGATTTAAATTCAGAATCCTATGTTTTCCCCAAATTGATTTGTTTTGTTGTCGTAGCACATAAGATCAGGTCTCGAGGGTCACGCAGGCACCTTCGGATCGAAAAAAGGACCACCGGGGTGGTCCTGGAAGTCCGCGGAAGCCTCGTCAGCGCAGCACCGGCGTGGCGGTGTAGGCGGCAGCCCGTGGCAGTAGGCCGCAGGATTCAATCGGGATCGCCGCCAACGCGGAGGTCCGGTGCCAATTAGCAGGGAACAACGGTGGCAGTCGTCCGCACGCACGCTGTGCCGCGCTGTGGTTCACCGGCCAGAGCGTCACACGGCGGCGGCGACCATGGCGGTTGGCGCGGGCCGTCCCATGCCAGTCCGGCCCTCTTTTGTACACTGGGGTTTTACAACCCCAGTCCCTTGCTCCCAGGAAGTCCGTTTCATGTGCTTTCTATGAGGACGCGACCTTGGCGATCAGGAGAACCCTTCAGTGTGGGTTTGGGAGTTTTAAGTTTCGGGATCGCGGCC
Source organism: Viscum album (assembly GCA_963277665.1). Taxonomy (NCBI): domain Eukaryota; kingdom Viridiplantae; phylum Streptophyta; class Magnoliopsida; order Santalales; family Viscaceae; genus Viscum; species Viscum album. The sequence goes on from OY728161.1 coordinate 1,884,510,774, forward strand.
CGAGAGCTTGAAACGTCGAATAAAATAATATTATTTTATTATTATTCAATTTAGGGTCGTGGTATCTTCTACCCAGAGTGTCCAATTGAGGTGAAGTCAATGGAATTGACACCCTGATGGTACAACAGATTTTTCGTTTTGGTTTCCAGGTGTTGGGACTGAGATTGTGGTGCAGGCCCCACGAGGCCAGGTTTAGCCATTTATGGAGAAACAAAACATTATCACCAGGAGTCCAATTTTGGTGGATGAGAAGTCGATCATAAGTGTTTTTCCGAGAGGACCGCAATTGTGTGATTTGTTCAATGAGTTTCAGGATCTTGGCATGGGCCCCACCTGGGCTAGCTTTGGTGAATAGTACCTTTTTCACTAGGTTACCATTTGGGATGACCGAGTAATCTATCCCTTGTGTTTTTTTGAGGGGATCGCAGTGTTATAATCTGCTTGATGAGTTTTGGGTTCGTAGTGTGGGCCCCACACAGGCTAGCTTCAATGAATAGTGCCTTTTTCACCGGTTCCCGTTTCAGGTGAGTAAACCACCTATCCTACATGTTTTTCCACGTGGATCGCAATGGTGGCCTCAGTATCGTCATTAGAGATGCGGGGTGTGGCGTTACGGCAGGTCGCTCGGGTTAGCGACATTTGGACAAGCAGTGGTTGAGGGTACTCCCTTGGTTCGTTCCTACGAGGGTTCGTGCGGCATCACAACCTTCGTATAAGTTATTTGTCCTCTAGATTAGATGTTTAATCTGTTAGAGTTGTGGCATCCCTCTGGTGGTCCCGGAGCAGGATCCTCTAGCATTGTTTCCATAGGTCGGGTTCTTAGTATCGCTGTGACCACTTATTCACGGGTGGCGATCCCCTATCTAGTAGGTTAACCCTATAGGGTCTGTGGAATCATTGGTAATATGATCCCCTACGTAGTGGGCCATTCTTAGTAGGGTTGTGGCAACATCGGGTATATGATCCCCTACTCAGCATGAGTATTATTGTAGGGTTGCTGAATCGTTGGTTATATGATCCCCTACTCAGCGTATGGTTTCTGTAGGGTTGCAACATCGTCAGTTCGATCCCCTACATCGTGAGATGTACCAGATAGGGTTTCGTAATTGTCATGACCATTGAGACATGGGTGATGATCCTTTATCTGAGTGGTGTGTTTCTGTATGAATGCCAGATTAGGTTGCAGTATCCCCCAACAAACCCTGGGAGTGATCCCCTATCTGTGTGATCTTCAAATACTGGTGTTGGTTTCGGTATCCCCTAGAATACCCTAGGAGAGATCCTCTATCTGGTTAGTTTGGTGTTTATGTTGTTTCAGCGAGGTTTCCTTAGTGATGATATTAGATGAGCATGAACTCTCGGGTGAGCATCTGAGATGTTTGTGTGGGACCTAATGGATTTAATCTCTCGGACGAGTGTCATCTGGGATGATAGTGATTGTGCAGTGAGCTCTCATGGTTGTGAACCAATGTAGGTAAAGAGGTCGGTACCTCATGTGGCTTGGTATGTGAGCTGTGTATATCTGGATGTTCAAGGTGAATGCTTGGGCATACACCTGGATTGAGCAGACTAGTTGTGTTTAGCTGAGGATGGTCATGATATGGAGTTTCTCTCTCATCTAGGTTCCCTCTGGATGGGATGAGCAGGCTATTTCCTTTCAGTTTCTCTCTTTTGGTTTGGGTTTTTGGGGTTCTACGGAGTATTTTTATACTCACCCTTGCATGGCCTTTGCCTGCACATGTTTGTTTCTTGTGCAGACCACAAGCCTTTCGACAGAGTCCTACAAGGACCCAGAGCAGGTAGAGCTGAGTGAGCAGGACTGACCTTGCCGTCTTACCAGAGCTATGTTGAGGAGATTTTCGGTGGTTCTTTTGGCTGCATACCCCTTCTTCCGAGTAGGTTGGATGCTTTTATAGTTTTCTTTTGGTGGGCCCAGTTTTGTGATTTTTTACTTTTGTTGTTTCACTCTAGTTTGTGATAGATGTATGCATGCTTTTACTATTCAGTTTTATATATCTCTACACTGTTTCATGGCAGTGTATGTGGATGTGTGTGTGTACAGGTACCTTAGGCTAATGTCTCTCTTGTGTGTGATAGCCTACTCAGCGCTAGTCGCCAACCCTCAGCCTATTAGAGGCAGGATTGGGGAGTCACAACTTGAGCCCCATTGGGTCAGGTGATGAAAAATAATCCCCAAAAGATGATATAAACACTCTAACATCAAATAAATTTTACAAAAATAATATAATTCTAACACTATGTTTTTTCTAAGAGAGAAACACACAATGAAAGAACTAAGAAGCAAGAGAGAAGAGAGTGGAAGTGGAAATCAACTAAAAAAAGAAACTTATCATGTATGATCGGAGTAGAATCAAAGGAGGGAGGATAAAAAAATAAAGAGGTGTGTTGGGACCCCTTTGGGAACAAAACAATGACCCTTGGGTAGGGGGTTTTATTTTATGTAAAAATAGGGGAGGGTAGGTTAGGGATTTTAATATTTTAAAAAAATTGGCAGCTCAAATGATTTGGTTGCACGGTTTGGTAAACTATGCCCCAACCATTAACCAACTTCTAGAAAAGAGGAGAACCATGCATGGGATGACCACATGGTTATCCAACTATGAACCAAATGTATTAATTCCCTCTGTCTAGTTCAAGAACCCAACTGTACCATCATTTCATGGTTTCCCAAACATTGCGCAAACCGTGTGCCTCATAGATGGACATCAAAATCTAGAAACAAATTAAACTGGGTGATGTTGCATGAATTCTATTAACCATTGGATTCATATTATCCTCTTGATACGAAGCTCGAAATCTTCGTTTCTCAAACAAAAACTACAAAATTCATATTGGGTCTTAACTCGATCCTTGTCCAAAAGATCCAAATTCATGAAAATAATAAAATAAAAGGATTTTCATGGTCCTTGGGTGACAATTTTCCCCACCACAAATAGTTTAATCCCCCCAAAAGTCACCCAGCTGAAAGGTAAGAAAAAATATTTTTCATAGAAAATCAAAATTGAATGTATTCCTGATTCTCAGGGTTACCTCTAACTCCAAAATTCACACCGGTCTGGTTCTAGAGAAAACTGCATTACAATGATCCTCAACAGAAAAAGAAAGGGTTCTCCCAAAAATAAGAACTCAATTAAAATCTACATGAAAACCATGAAATCACATCTTGATCTGACATAAAATTATCACCATCACTCAAGAAACACCCCCACCATGACTTATAACTCCCAACATAAACATATCCATCTTCTTCACAAAAAGCTATACAAAACTACTGCCAAAACCAGAAATTTCCAACAATAAATAAACACCAAGAATAGGGGAATCCCAAGAATGTAAATAAAATCCAACAGATATCCAGAACCACAATCCATCAATTTCACAGAGCGCAATAATCTCCATATGAGAATAGATAAAAATAAGATGAACCCACACAAGGTCTAGGCACACTCATAGATGAACAAAAAATTCAAAAATTAACTTTAAGATAAACAAAAATACTCATATTATAATTGAAAAATTATAAAAACATTTACCAAATGATGAAATTAAAACAATAAAAAAAATAAAACAAGGGTAATTTTATTATCTCAACCTCAATACAGGTGAAAATACTCAGCCATGGTCCTCCCCCCCCCAACACACTTAGTGGTTCCCTCACTGTGAGCAGGCTTCACATTGAGTCATGTGGATAGATCCTTAATGAATAAATCATCCACTAAATCATTTTAAGGTGATAGAATCCCCTGGTATATACTTTTTCCTCTGGTAACACATTCTAAAATAATCTCTAGATGATCGGAATGACCAAAATTGTGTAATATCTTTATAGGATCTTGGCATGACAACTTCAAATGTACGAACTGACCACACTGGAATCAAATGGGTGTAATATAAGTTGAATTTTAAGTAAACACCATTTAGGGAGATTATTATATAATAGGTTCTTCTGGTATACACTACTTCCTAGATGGGTATCTGTAACAGCCCGAGATTTTATGAAAAATATTCTTTTTTATTTCACTAATGTCTTGTGTTGTACGCTACACCAAAAGGAGCTTGTACAACACGCATCCTTGACTTGCCTTGCATTACACGCAATCACGACCTTCCTCGATAGCGTGTGTAATACGCAATACCGAGTTTCACTAAACAACGATATGCTATTAAAATATTATTAAAACTACCCGTTATGAATAGTAATAACCACTTTTTAAAATTCTGTAACTCTTATTTTTCAAAATGAACTTCATTTTTGGATTCGGAGTATCGAATTTAGCCTAAGGTGAAATTTTGGTACTTTTCGGATAACTTTCGTATTCTGATGAATAGTGAAAATTACTAATTTATAATTAAAAATAACTTTTTTAATCGAAATAATTAATAGTGATAAATTATTAATTTGAGTGGTTTAAAAGTATATTTAGAATATATTTTTACAATTTAATACAATGTTGGTCATTGGATGTAATTTCACATTTAAACCAGACGTAATCAAATGTCAATCTTTTGATAGATATTGTTTCTTAAAAACACGCTATTTGTGTTAACAGTGGGATTTAATTATAAATTTAATTAATGCAATTTCTATGTTATGAATTTGGTAAAATAGACTTCATTTCTTAATTCGGAATATGAAATATAGCTTAGGATGAAATTTTGGCATTATTCTGAAAAACATCAATTTTTGATGAATAGTGAAACTACTAAGTGGTAGGTTAAAAACTGAATTTTGTATAAAACTTAATTTTACCGCTTCTGTGAATGGAATTTCGAAAATCCGAGAGACACGGTTAATATCAAGGACTAAAATGTGGTTCAATGAGATGAAAATAAATTTTTGGTGAATAGTAACTTTTTACCTTTTTTACCACGGTTAATAGTAAATAGGGTAACTAAGGGTAAATATGATATTAATATTACCCTAACACATGTTCTAATTCTATTGGACAAGTGTAATTCGACCAAAAACAAACTTAGGAATAAAATATGACCATTTAGGCCCACTTGGATTAGATTAGGACATTTATTATTAATTTATTTAAAGAAGGGTTAAAATAGTTAAAATCAAAGTTTAATAAGTAAATCATTTTTAATATGGGGTTATACATAAGATAAATTCGATTGTAAATATTCATTAGAAATCTAAAAAGATTTCCTACATGATGGTAGTTTATTTGAAATTTTTAGACATCAAATAATTTAATTTATTTATGACACAAAGATGATGCAGTAATTATCTTATAAATGAAATATTCACATAATTGATAATATAAATACCAAAATAAATGTAATTTAAGACTTTTTATGAATTACACAAATTTTCTAGGTTACTATGATATATGAATGTTGATTTAATCAACTTGGTTCGAACATTTAATTCTGTTATGACTTTCACAAAAATCATGTATCAAATAGTGTCAAAATTGACACAAAATAGTTTTTAAATCAAATATTATATTATTAATTGTTATTTTATTCCTAAAAATCTAAGGTTAGGCCAAATGACTTAGATAAGGATATATATATTAATAATAAACAATTTGGGGTTCGTTTGGCATGTTATAGTAAGTGTATTAACCATATAGTGAAAGAAAACAAAAAGACACGGTAAATGTTAAATTATTTAACTTAGAGTTAAATCTAATTGATAAGGTTAAAATAATATCCTAAACTTGTCTAAATTCTATTGGTTGATAGGATTTCGACCCATCCACACATTAGCTTCGAAATAAGACCCTTTGGAACCATTATAAACCGATTTTGACTTTAATATAAAATAATATTTTGAGATATTCCTAAGGTGCCCCTCTCCTCCCCTATAAAAGGACACCTCCTCCCCCTCCTCCTCACACCAATTGGAGCACTCAAGCTCGGCCAACCCCTGCCAAAATCTCTTCTCCACTTCCCTAGCAACATCCTAGAGGTTCTGGTCTTCCTCAAAGACCAATTTTAGTTCCCTAAGAGGAGGTCTCCAAAAGGCGCTTCAAAGAAGAGGTAATTACCGTTACCAATTCTTTCATCTTTATTTCTTCTTCCACTTCTTCTTCTTAGGTTGTTTCATTATGAAGTAATAACATCAGTATCACTCATATACTGATATGTTATTATAAGTAGGAAACAACCCTATTTCACCATCTATCCATCCTACGGAAAAAGAAATCACCGCGCGTGCGTACGTACGGAATACCGTCTCCACGCCGTGGTGTAATCTATTTTCCACCACCACCTTACATGGATGGGTATAATGGTGTAAAGAATAACTATACATAGTTATTACAACATCATATTGATTCTGATATATTGTATAATCCACTCCAATTCAATTCAATATTTATAGAAATGATATCATCGCTCGTGCGTACGTACGGACTACCGTCTCCACGACGCGATGAGATTCATTCTCCATGTTAACCATTTAAGAATGATTATAATGTATATATAAGAAATAATAATGAAATATATGACATTATAAAGCTACTGGATTTATGTATATATGTACATATGTATGTCATCTACTTACTTCCATTTCAAGACAATAAGGAAAGGAAAACAGCGTTCATGCGTACGTACGGACTACCGTCTCCATGAACGGTGTTTTTCATTTTATTTATCTACCTATTATATATATATATATACTTAATATATATGATATATAAATCATATTTTATATTCTGTAAGTAAGTAAATCATGATATAAGTAATAATGATGTCAAGAACAACAAGTCAAAACACCTACGATAAATGAAACGATTTTACCCAAAACGCTTCTTTAACATGGAATTTACAAAAGAACGGGTAATATAATGTCATAAGTGAACTATATATGATATCATAACAATGAATATGATTCTGTAATAAGTCAATAACATGATTTAAATCATTATACAGGAGGTTCGGACACTTACAAAGCAAGTCGGACCTAAGGTAAGGGAAATATCACAATCTCATTTTTATCCGAGATTGTTTATTCGTAAGTATTTACTAGGGTGTATTTTATCATCCACATCCATGTTCCTTCAATATGTAATATTGTTTCCATCCAATTACAATAGTTTAAATCCAATTTTACTCTTCGGTGAGTTTTTAGTAAAGAATATGAATGGAATCTTTTGTCGTTTTTCCGTACGAGGTACTTTTTGACTTTTCCGACAAAAGTACGAAGAATGTTTTTTTTAACTTATACGGCACGAACGGATTTTTACGGTTTTATAAAGCCTTATTTTCATGAACCTTCCTCCAAAATATTTCATGACTATTTTTAATAAAATCTCTTTCTTTTAAAATTGTATGATGTTTTGTGAAAAGAAATTGATTTTGAAGAAGAAAGGATATTTTCCTCAAGAATTCATTTCAAGTGTTTTATCAAAATTATTTTCCATCTAAGATAATAAAGGGTTCTGTTTCTATCCATATTTTTACATTGATTTGACTATGTTGTGATGGAATTATGTTTATGAATTCCTTTATCTTATAAGAATGGTTTTATGATGTCATGTTGTTTAAGAATCCCATTTTTATTACATGGGTTATGAAATGATGTATGATTTATGATTTTGTGGCACACATAAGAAAGGATTCATTATAAGATGGGTGGGACCTATATCTCCCTCCAATGCATTGGGTAAAGATTTTATATCTCATGAGATAGACATGGCTGGAATGGTAGGTTATACCGGTTCAGTGAAACAGGACTGAAACGAGGATTACTCGATTCAGAAAGGGACTTTGTCCACTAAGATAGTCTTGGCAATTAGTCTTGACTAACAAGAAATGATTCTCTATGATTATGTGTGTATGCCACAATGAGTAATGTTTAAAGTTATGATTTCATTTCACTACTATGATTTATCCCATGTTATGAAATTATGATCTCTTTTGCAGGTTAAGATTTCCAAAAATGTTATGTTCTTATGAAAATTATGTGATTGATATTTCTTTTGTTTACCCTTACTGAGCATTTGAGCTCACCCTTTTATGTTTTCTTTTCCCCAGGATATAAAGAAAGGTTTTAGGTAAAAAAAAAGAAGATCTTTATGGGAGATGTTGAAGATCTTTCACCAGGATTAGAAGATTATATTCCGAGTTTCCAAAGACACTAAACTATTACGATCCTTGTGTGTGTGTTTTTGTTATGTACTAAGTATTCCGCAAATGTAATGTAAGGTCAATGTACGATAAGCTTCGGGTCTCTACAGTTGGTATCAGAGGAAAGGTTTAGTCAACCTTTGGAAACTAGGATGTGAGAACGTTAGTGAGATCCCTAGAGATATTTCTAAGGTATGTCTAGGGATGTCCCTAAGGATAAGTATACGTATAGGTTATAGTAATAGAATTACGCTAACGATCATAGAATTAAACCTAAGATGTTGGATATTGAAGGTACTCCCCCTTTATTATGTTGTTTTCCCTAGCATGATTTTTGCCTCTCACACTATTCTTTTTGGGTTTTAGACGATGGCTGGAACCCGAAGGAACCGTGTTGATCAATGCAATGGACAATGCAATGATTGCCCTCCTGAACAAACAAATGTTATGGGAGATGGAGTGCAAAATCTTATTTCTATACTTACACAAGCTATGAATCATTCTGGACTTCCAAATGAGCAGAGAAGGGAACAATATTCTATTGAGTCCTTCATGAGGCAACGTCCACCTTCTTTCAATGGGTCTTCCGATCCACTTGTTGCTGAACAATGGATCAGTACCACTGAAAAGATATTTTCAGTTCTTCAATGTTCTGAACATGATAAAGTCATCTTAGCAGTATATCGTTTGGAAGGTGAAGCTGATCAATGGTGGAATCTTATCAAGAATACGAGGCCAAGAGATGAAATTGAGTCCATGGAATGGGACGAGTTCAAGAACTTGTTTTTCAGTAAGTACTTCCCTCGTATTCTTCGAACAAAGATGGAGAAAGAGTTTCTTGAACTGAAGCAAAGGGACGATGAATCTGTTGGTACCTATGAAGCAAATTTTACAAGACTTGCAAGGTATGCTTCTGGTATTATCATCCAACCTGAAAGTAAAGTTGATCGATTTTTCAGTGGCTTAAAACCAAGTCTTCTAAGGGCATTAGCTATAAGAGACTTCAGTAGCTATGATGAAATTGTGCGTTGTGCTATCAAGGTAGAAATGGAAGTTGGTGTTACATATCCATCTCATGGTTTTGACAAGAAACGAAAGATGGAGTTCAAGGAGAAATCTCAAAATAATGGTGAAAAGAAGATGAATGTTTCCTTATGTACAAAGTGTGGGAAGAAGCATGGTGGAGATTGTCTTAAAGGGACTAGAAAATGTTTTAAGTGTGGAAAAGAAGGTCATCGAGCAGCTGAGTGTCGAAGTAATGGAAAAAGGGTTTCTAATGATGTGAATAAAGCAAACACTGCAGAGAACGCACCGCCAACACTTCAATGCTTCAAGTGCAAGGAAATGGGGCATTATGCTAATAATTGCCCTAATCCAAGGGTTAGTGATGATCAACATGAGCAACCACTGAAGGAAAAGGACAAAGGGAAATCACATGCGATCACTATTGGCAATGTTGAATATGACAACGATGTGGTGGAATGATTAAGTGTTTATGTAATGGGATTCCAAAATAATGTTGTATCATTGAGTGTTGCAATATTTATTGATGTGGTATTCAAAGTGATTGGGATATTTTTTGGAAATAAGATGATATGCGCATAATGAAGACGAGAAAATGAAATGTTTAATAGTATTCATGAGCTCCTGATTAATATAAGGACTAAGTGATATCATGGTTTGAGTATATAGAATTTTGAGGATTTTGGTATGTGGAAAGTGTTAACTTTTTTCACTAAGGTATTCAAGAGAATACACGATTAAGGACTTTGAGTGTTTGGAATGTGACCAACAAGACATATCTTATGATATGTGGGGATCAACGACAGTATTAAATCTTTGGTAATCGTTGTCACTATATTATGACAGTGGACTGCAGTATTATGTATAAGCCTAAAGATTGGAATGGATTATGTTGAACATAAGTTAGTATTGTTTAAGGATCGAAGATTTCTCGATATTATTGATGGGATGTTATAGTTTTAGAAAAAGGACAACCTGCAGGACGGGCGACAGCCCATCGCGTCGGACAAGGCTGTGGGAATCGAACCCACAACCGAAGTGCGACTGGCCTTTATCGCCTACCACTGGCCTACAGGAAGTCCCTGTTTAGTAGAAACTAGTTTTATTATATTAAGCAGCATGATATATGAAGTATAAGTCCATTTTAGAAACCATATGTGATTAATCTCACTATAGATCGACTTATGTATATAATTTTTCTAACCTTTTGTTTGAAACAGATGGAATGACCCGTCATTCTATCACATGATCTTCTAACACTTCACGAATAACAAATTCAACTTCATTTATTTAAGAGATGAAGTGGAAATTGTTAAAGGCACGAACAACAGTGAGATTGTACCAAAACAAAGTAAGTATTTATTCTAATTCAAATTCTTTAACTTTAGGGAAATGATCTTGAAAACCAAAAATGTTGTCCTATTTCTCTTATACCTGATAAATCAGATGGTACCTTAGATCGTCACAAATTTATGGATTTGTGATTACTGGCTTTTCCATAGCCATGTTCTCTACCACTCTCCATCAGAACATGATGGTTATATTTCTCTTCCATATCCATATTTTCACCTATGTGGAAACCCAGTGATTAGTTTATTTGGGTAATCGTTACATTTCATACTTTAGTTTTTAAAGCCAAGTTTTGGTATTCCCTTTTACGATGTGGGTTTCTATTAAAGAAACTTTCGAATAGTAAACCATTTATAACCCCGACGAATTTCGAGGGCGAAATTCATTTTAAGGGGGGTAGAATGTAACAGCCCGAGATTTTATGAAAAATATTCTTTTTTATTTCACTAATGTCTTGTGTTGTACGCTACACCAAAAGGAGCTTGCACAACACGCATCCTTGACTTGCCTTGCATTACACGCAATCACGACCTTCCTCGATAGCGTGTGTAATACGCAATACCGAGTTTCACTAAACAACGATATGCTATTAAAATATTATTAAAACTACCCGTTATGAATAGTAATAACCACTTTTTAAAATTCTGTAAATCTTATTTTTCAAAATGAACTTCCTTTTTGGATTCGGAGTATCGAATTTAGCCTAAGGTGAAATTTTGGTACTTTTCGGATAACTTTCGTATTCTGATGAATAGTGAAAATTACTAATTTATAATTAAAAACAACTTTTTTAATCGAAATAATTAATAGTGATAAATTATTAATTTGAGTGGTTTAAAAGAATATTTAGAATATATTTTTACAATTTAATACAATGTTGGTCATTGGATGTAATTTCACATTTAAACCAGACGTAATCAAATGTCAATCTTTTGATAGATATTGTTTCTTAAAAACACGCTATTTGTGTTAACAGCGGGATTTAATTATAAATTTAATTAATGCAATTTCTATGTTCTGAATTTGGTAAAATAGACTTCATTTCTGAATTCGGAATATGAAATATAGCTTAGGATGAAATTTTGGCATTATTCTGAAAAAACATCAATTTTTGATGAATAGTGAAACTACTAAGTGGTAGGTTAAAAACTGAATTTTGTATAAAACTTAATTTTACCGCTTCTGTGAATGGAATTTCGAAAATCCGAGAGACACGGTTAATATCAAGGACTAAAATTTGGTTCAATGAGATGAAAATAAATTTTTGGTGAATAGTAACTTTTTACCTTTTTTACCACGGTTAATAGTAAATAGGGTAACTAAGGGTAAATATGATATTAATATTACCCTAACACATGTCCTAATTCTATTGGACAAGTGTAATTCGACCAAAAACAAACTTAGGAATAAAATATGACCATTTAGGCCCACTTGGATTAGATTAGGACATTTATTATTAATTTATTTAAAGAAGGGTTAAAATAGTTAAAAACAAAGTTTAATAAGTAAATCATTTTTAATATGGGGTTATACATAAGATAAATTCGATTGTAAATATTAATTAGAAAGCTAAAAAGATTTCCTACATGAAGGTATTTTATTTGAAATTTTTAGACATCAAATAATTTAATTTATTTATGACACAAAGATGCTGCAGTAATTATCTTATAAATGAAATATTCACATAATTGATAATATAAATACCAAAATAAATGTAATTTAAGACTTTTTATGAATTCCACTAATTTTCTAGGTTACTATGATATATTAATGTTGATTTAATCAACTTGGTTAGAACATTTAATTCTGTTATGACTTTCACAAAAATCATGTATCAAATAGTGTCAAAATTGACACAAAATAGTTTTTAAATCAAATATTATATTATTAATTGTTATTTTATTCCTAAAAATCTAAGGTTAGGCCAAATGACTTAGATAAGGATATATATATTAATAATAAACAATTTGGGGTTCGTTTGGCATGTTATAGTAAGTGTATTAACCATATAGTGAAAGAAAACAAAAAGACACGGTAAATGTTAAATTATTTAACTTAGAGTTAAATCTAATTGATAAGGTTAAAATAATATCCTAAACTTGTCTAAATTCTATTGGTTGATAGTATTTCGACCCATCCACACTTTAGCTTCGAAATAAGACCCTTTGGAACCATTATAAACCGATTTTGACTTTAATATAAAATAATATTTTGAGATATTCCTAAGGTGCCCCTCTCCTCCCCTATAAAAGGACACCTCCTCCCCCTCCTCCTCACACCAATTTGAGCACTCAAGCTCGGCCAACCCCTGCCAAAATCTCTTCTCCACTTCCCTAGCAACATCCTAGAGGTTCTGGTCTTCCTCAAAGACCAATTTTAGTTCCCTAAGAGGAGGTCTCCAAAAGGCGCTTCAAAGAAGAGGTAATTACCGTTACCAATTCTTTCATCTTTATTTCTTCTTCCACTTCTTCTTCTTAGGCTGTTTCATTATGAAGTAATAACATCAGTATCACTCATATACTGATATGTTATTATAAGTATGAAACAACCCTATTTCACCATCTATCCATCCTACGGAAAAAGAAATCACCGCGCGTGCGTACGTACGGAATACCGTCTCCACGCCGTGGTGTAATCTATTTTCCACCACCACCTTACATGGATGGGTATAATGGTGTAAAGAATAACTATACATAGTTATTACAACATCATATTGATTATGATATATTGTATAATCCACTCCAATTCAATTCAATATTTATAGAAATGATATCATCGCTCGTGCGTACGTACGGACTACCGTCTCCACGACGCGATGAGATTCATTCTCCATGTTAACCATTTAAGAATGATTATAATGTATATATAAGAAATAATAATGAAATATATGACATTATAAATCTACTGGATTTATGTATATATGTACATATGTATGTCATCTACTTACTTCCATTTCAAGACAATAAGGAAAGGAAAACAGTGTTCATGCGTACGTACGGACTACCGTCTCCATGAACGGTGTTTTTCATTTTATTTATCTACCTATTATATATATATATATATATACTTAATATATATGATATATAAATCATATTTTATATTCTGGAAGTAAGTAAATCATGATATAAGTAATAATGAAGTCAAGAACAACAAGTCAAAACACCTACGATAAATGAAACGATTTTACCCAAAACGCTTCTTTAACATGGAATTTACAAAAGAACGGGTAATATAATGTCATAAGTGAACTATATATGATATCATAACAATGAATATGATTCTGTAATAAGTCAATAACATGATTTAAATCATTATACAGGAGGTTCGGACACTTACAAAGCAAGTCGGACCTATGGTAAGGGAAATATCACAATCTCATTTTTATCCGAGATTGTTTATTCGTAAGTATTTACTGGGGTGTATTTTATCATCCACATCCATGTTCCTTCAATATGTAATATTGTTTCCATCCACTTACAATATTTTAAATCCAATTTTACTCTTCGGTGAGTTTTTAGTAAAGAATATGAAAGGAATCTTTTGTCGTTTTTCCGTACGAGGTACTTTTTGACTTTTCCGACAAAAGTACGAAGAATGTTTTTTTTAACTTATACGGCACGAACGGATTTTTACGGTTTTATAAAGCCTTATTTTCATGAACCTTCCTCCAAAATATTTCATGACTATTTTTAATAAAATCTCTTTCTTTTAAAATTGTATGATGTTTTGTGAAAAGAAATTGATTTTGAAGAAGAAAGGATATTTTCCTCAAGAATTCATTTCAAGTGTTTTATCAAAATTATTTTCCATCTAAGATAATAAAGGGTTCTGTTTCTATCCATATTTTTACATTGATTTGACTATGTTGTGATGGAATTATGTTTATGAATTCCTTTATCTTATAAGAATGGTTTTATGATGTCATGTTGTTTAAGAATCCCATTTTTATTACATGGGTTATGAAATGATGTATGATTTATGATTTTGTGGCACACATAAGAAAGGATTCATTATAAGATGGGTGGGACCTATATCTCCCTCCAATGCATTGGGTAAAGATTTTATATCTCATGAGATAGACATGGCTGGAATGGTAGGTTATACCGGTTCAGTGAAACAGGACTGAAACGAGGATTACTCGATTCAGAAAGGGACTTTGTCCACTAAGATATTCTTGGCAATGAGTCTTGACTAACAAGAAATGATTCTCTATGATTATGTGTGTATGACACAATGAGTAATGTTTAAAGTTATGATTTCATTTCACTACTATGATTTATGCCATGTTATGAAATTATGCTCTCTTTTGCAGGTTACGATTTCCAAAAATGTTATGTTCTTATGAAAATTATGTGATTGATATTTCTTTTGTTTACCCTTACTGATCATTTGAGCTCACCCTTTTATGTTTTCTTTTTCCCAGGATATAAAGAAAGGTTTTAGGTAAAAAAAAAGAAGATCTTTATGGGAGATGTTGAAGATCTTTCACCAGGATTAGAAGATTATATTCCGAGTTTCCAAAGACACTAAACTATTACGATCCGTGTGTGTGTGTTTTTGTTATGTACTAAGTATTCCGCAAATGTAATGTAAGGTCAATGTACGATAAGCTTCGGGTCTCTACAGTATCCTTCACATGTAATAAGAGACAACAGATTGAAAACTGACTATACTCTAAAATCCAACTCATCTAAGAAAACATAATCCACCAATATCTAAGTACAATGATCCTTGGAGGAGATATATTGTTCCCTATACTCTAGAGGAATACCCCAAATGAATATGGAATCTTTATTTATATCATGTGACGCTATTATCATATAAAAAGAAACTAGATCCTTGAAATGTTTAACAGGGGCCTTTACAATCCACAGAAAATTATGAACATTCATGAGCTCTTCTAATTTCTTCACCTTCACCTCCTTAGGTATAAACCATCAGAGGAAAATATTCTTAAACACTCCCACTTCATCCCAAAATGAATTAATGGTAGAGAAATATGTATTTAATGGTCCAAAGCTGGACCCTCACACAAACCCAATACATCGTGAACTCTAATAGCTTTATGAGATCCCAATGACGAGAAGACACACTCAACTTCTTCAAGACATTCCAATGTGTCCAATAAAACTCAATCATCATAGAATATAGGAAGCAAATATTAATGATTAGAAACAAGGAAAGACTCATTAGAAACATTAGGAACCTTTCTGGGTGGTATATAATGAAAAAAACATGTATTACATAACAAAAATCAACATCGACCAAAAAACACAATCAGATAGAATATCTAAAGCCAAAACAAATAGATCACAAGAAAAATATTAGAAGCACAAACAAAAATACCCTATTTAAAAAAACACATTCATTTTAATTTTCAAAACATCCTTTTCCAATGCCTCTTTTCAATGATAAATTACACATTTTACAAAAAAACTCTCATCTCAAGGGAAACCCAATCCTAAAACTTGTATATTATTGAAACTCACCCATTGAGTCATATGAAACATCGCATTTATTTCCATCCCATATCTACCTATTTAATCAACACACTCGTGCCAACGTGAACATTCCATACACTCCCAGACTTATGAAAACATTAATAAGGGATAACAAGGGTTACACTTCCATCCCATTATCAAATCCACCCATTTACCAAATTTTCAATCAAAAACTTTTTCATTTAAAACCCATTTTTATAATATGGTACCAACTTAAAGAAATAATTGTCATTTGTGAAAATTGATTTCTTTTTTAGATGACACTTAATTCACCAAAAAAACAAGACATCAGTAACACCGAACTACCAAAATGAAGAACTAGTTTCCATGCCTAACCTAGTGGCACAGATAGTAGTACATGCACTTTGTAAGAATAAAAAACAATGAGGTTTTTAAACCATTCACACATGATCCACATGTGTCTCTAATCCTTTTTAGATAACAACATAACAAAAAACCACCTCCATTTTCATTCCTCATTCAAAAAACTACAAATAACAAAACCAATATTCAATACCTAGACTACCCTTAGTGAATAGAGGATCAGAAAGATCTAAAGTTCATGGCGCTCTTCCTGTACCAATAACTCAAGTCATGATAGTCCATATTTCCAGTATACCTGACACCAAAAAAAATAAACCTAATATGATACCATTTTCTCATGAAAAATTCCATAATTCCACCCTACCTAACATAAAACCCAATCCTTTGAATTGTTTAAATGGCATTGTCAATCCCCTCAGGCTGAAAACTAGTGTCGAGCATCTAAGTAATCACTATGGGAAAAGTTATCTCTACAAAACAGTATCAATTAAAAAAATAAACAAACTTATAACATATAAATAATCCATATCTGATCATAAATAAATATTAGAAATAATCTATATAAAGATAAAACAAAACAATGCTAAAACTAAAAAAAACAAAACAATCATCTACCAAAACAATATCCATGTGACCTCATGGTCACCATGGTCCAAAAACTGGACTGCTCTGAGACCTTACCAAAGTAGAAAAAAGTACCTTCAAAATTGATCGGGAATACCGACAATGAATAGTACAAGTAGGGTGTGAGCTTAAACATCTCCGTAGTCAATCTATGTAGAATTGATGCATTTTATTTTCCAAATATTTTATAAACACTAGTTCAAGATACACATATAAAAATAAACATTTCTTTTTAATAATCAAAAATTTCTTTTCTTATAATAGAAAAACACGCCACATTCACATTTTTAAATTATATTTCAATTTTAATAACTATGATTAAAACATAAATCAATAGAACATAATAAAATGGTAAGATAAAAATGGAAAAAAGAAATGAAAAATAGAAAACCAAGTACAACAAGAAAAATAAACAAGAACATATAGATAATAAACCATGGTCATTTCCTGAACAACCCTGGAGAAATTACATGATGTACTCAGGTTCGACTATCCTTCCAGTGCATGTTGAAGCTCTATAGTGAATGAATCATAGGTTGTTCTAACTATGAATCCAATGGAACATTTCAAACTGACCTCTACAACATTGATGGGGTACTAACCCATATAATTTTGGTTGATAAGAAACCTTCACTCAACCCTCTATAAGGCATCTAGAAACCCATGGAAATAGTATATGGTGAAAGGAGGAGGCCCTTTAACACACGACTCACCTTACCTCATACCACCAAACTTGCCTACCTCAAACACCGATATCACCCATGTGATAACCCATATTGTGAAATCCTCCATTGGAGTTCCCATTCCACAATAAGATATACAAAAGTTTCAATCATTTCTTAATTTAACACAATCATTTAAACCATTTTTCATATCTTTTTAAAAATCCAAATAAGAATATGTAATTCAAAAAAAAATATTTCCAAAAAAATATAAAGTTCCAATTGGTCCATAAACACTTTAATTCCACTATATTTAAAAAAATGATATAAAATAATAAAAAATAACATAAATCACCAGTTTCATGTTTATAATGCCAAATATTCCTTTAACATTTCAAATTCAAATGAATTAACCAAACCAATTTAAAACTAGTAGAAAAAATGAATCATTGTGAAATGTTCTAATTGAGCCTTTATGCCAATCACTCACTATACCATTTCTCAATTACCAAATGGTAAACCCATTAAATAATATATTTGAGGCCAATATTAAATTCACAATGGCATCAAATGAACTATTTTGAAACCAAAAAAACTATTCTAAAGAACATTGTTTAAGAAAAACATTGTTTCAATGTTCTATCATCATTTGAATTCCCATCCACGGTTGGACCTTGTGCACATATAGATGTGGAAACATATAATGAAACACTCTAAACATTAGTGGGAACACCCAAAAAAAATTCTATTTAAAAATCATCACATAAATTAAAACCTTACAGAACCTCATAATTCAACATAATCAAAAAAATTATTGACATAAATTTATAAATGAAAAGAATACTTTAATAAAATTTCACCAAAAGTCATCAAATCCTGATAAGGAATCTAAATCACATAGAATTATATAAATATGTTTCAAACTGATAAATACACAGAAAAGACATATATAATTTAAATTTTATGATCCAATAATGATAATATAACATAACCAAGGTGAAACACTACTCTAGAAAAAATATTTTATTTTAATTGAATAATTGACATTTTAAAAAATATGTTGGATGAATAACTATATAACATTATTCGAGAAACCCATTTTAAAATACAATTCCAGCAATAGTTAACCAACATAATAAAACCACAATTAGGAAAAAAATCATAGCAATATCATGTAAAACACATTTATATATTATTTAAAAATACCCAACAATAATTTGAATGCATCAAAAAGGGAATATAAAAAAAACCTACCTCAACAATGTGGAAATGAAAATAAACATCGGTAGGTAAAACAATACTCCCCAATAGTCGATCCTCACACACTAATGCCTTGAAATTGGGAAAAAGAATCCAAACCAAACCATTAGGTTATTTCAAGACATATACCAACAAAAAAAATAGAAAATAACCAATATAGAAGAGAGATAAGAAGAGAAAATAAACCAAACACTCAATGAATCTTACCCTAGAATCATGGTGGAGCATCAAAGGAGGGAGGAGAACCAAAGGGAGAGGGGATTTATGACTCCTTCATGGGCCAAAAACAACTCAAGGGGTGGTAGTAATGAGTCATGATAAATTATGTTGAGGGTAGAATATGGATTTTATGATTTTAAAAAGATGGGAATCATTCATGGGGTTTTTTGCATGATTTGGTAAATAGTGTGGCCTTTATTGGACAAGAGTGGAACCATACATGGGATGGATGCATGATTAACGAATGGTGCATCATTCATGTTGAATACCTCTATCTAGTTATAGAACCAAACTTCATGTTTTCTGAATTGTTTCACAAACTATGTGCAACCCATGAACCTAACCACTGGAAACCAAAATCAAGTCTCATAATTACTTGGGTAAAGGTGCATAGTTTACCCTAACCATGAAATGGCCATGTGTTTCTTTCCTCCAACCCCAAAAATTTATTTCATATCAAAAAATAAAATAAAAAAAGGCTTAACCTAATCCCTGAAAATGGATTCATAATAATTAAGGGAAAAAATATAAATATTTTCATGTTCGGCGTGTGGCAGGGTACACTATTTTTACCAATAAATATTATTGATGGTGTTATATGTATCTATCTTGATATTATTAACTTGAATCAGGTAATAGTGAAGAACTGTTATCCATTTCTCTGGATTTATTAATGATAATGATTTATTAAATACTATATTCTGATGTCATAATTGGTATTTGGTGTTCTTATTAATTCCATTCAGTGTAATGTATACTCCATAAATTTTAGAGGTATTGATGGACATAAATTTTAGAGACGTCCTATATTGGTTTATGGTTGTTTATATGAATGACTTCCTTATCCACTCTAATTCAATAGAAGATAACATCAAGAATTATTTGGATGTTTTTATAGTTCTTCATCATCAATTATAGTTCGATAATATCTCAAAGGGTGAGTTCTATGATAATGAAGATATTTACATGGGATATGTTTTCTCTATATATAGTGTAGTCATAGATCTTTCAATGATCTATAAAATCATTTTTTTAGAATTACCCAAGACTACTATAGATATAATAGCTTTACATGATCATATATGATATTATAAGAGGGTAGTACCTAATTTCTCTTGGATTATGAATCCTCTGACAACCTTTCGCATAAATGATCAGGTGTTATTTTTGAGTAAAAATGGAATTTGTCTTATATGTATCTAAAAATGAAGTTACTCATCACTTATATTCATCATTTTCTAGAATAAGGGGTCATGTTTGTGATTTTATATGGTTATTTTCCTTATCTTGGGTGTTTGACTTAGTAATGATATGTTTTCTCTAATAGGTATTATGACTTATGTAACCATGATCCTAACTTATCCACCATTGAGAATAAGTTGGATGTCGTCATTTTTTCTCTAATATTGTGGACATGTTACCTCTCTAGCTAGAATTTTGTGGAATTCACATATTAGAAGAGCCTATGGTTTGTCCCCACCAACATGACTGAGGTTGTGACTATAACGGTGGATTGAATTCATGTAAGGCTATAAGATTGAGATTTTATATACATAATTTAAGGGTAATTTAGTTTTTTATTCATTATTTTTGGAATGATTACAATTATTTCAAGTATGTGTATAAAGATTCCTAGAGAGTGATGTAATAAATATTAGTGATGAATCATAACATGTGTGAGATTGGGGGAAGGGGATTCCATTATGAGGTATTTTTGAAGTCATTATTTTCTCATCAGGTAGAGAAGCCCCATCAAGGGGATTCTTAGGTAGAGGTATAAAAAGGTAATGTTTTCCATGGTGATTCTCTAAATTTTGTACTGAGGATGAAAAACACTATGTGGGGTTATATGGGACTATTTTAATACATATTGTGATGAAAAATGTGGGTATCCATGAGATCCATATCTCAACCACATTAAAATATAATTCTTTGATGAATATGAGACATTTTATAGGAGGTCAGTATTGGTGTCCTAGGTTGATACATAAAGTTGGGGTTTTTTATTCCAAATATTTAGGCTTCAAAAATGTGAAGAAAAAACAAATTGTTTTGGATAATTTTCACTAGCCATTATTTATTCATTGGATCATGTGGGATGACATTTTATTCAATTTCTCCACCACTTTACCTTGATATTAGGAGTATATGATGCTATATAGGTTATGGTGGAAATTTCAAAAAAATACTACTAACTTATTATAAATTATTGAACAGATCTATTGGGATGATTTGTCAACATGGTATAATATGGATGTGGTGAGGCACTATGGAGTCTTGAGGATGGTTATCTCTAATATTTATCCTTTTTTACCCCATACAAGTTTAGAGGTATCTTCCATGAATTTATATCATGATTTTTTCCATGAACATTTTTCCATCCATATCTGAATGACAAGACATATCGGAAAATCCATATTCCAGAGGACATGTTGCACTCATGTTTTTTGGAATTTAGAGGTTCATTGATGTGGAAAATCCATTGGTTGATAATACATATAATAATTAGTTTCCCATCACCATTGATATATCACCATTTGATTCATTTTTTGAGAGACCATTTTAATCTCCATTATTATGGACTAGGGTTTGAGATTATGCACTTATTAGGTTAGAACTACTTTAAATCCCAATATAGATCATTTATGTGATTCAATAGAGGATGAACATTGTGTAAGATGATCATAATTCAAATTAATATTCTATGAGAATAATGTTTGATTATGATGGAATAAAAAATTTCTTATTGAAGGATAAACCTCATAATGGGAAGAAAAGTATTATTAATGGGATAAATATTTCTCCTTGATGGTTGAAACCATTTGTCCAGTTTTCCTATATTAGAGATTTGGAATATCAGATTGAACATTCCATATAAAATGGCCTGATACATGATGTATTTTATGTTTCATTGCTTCAAAATTATTTTAATGAATAACCCCACAATATTTATTTAGGAGAGATCATTGTTTATGATGATATGAAATTTGGGGAATGACCTATTTATATCTATGATTTCTAAGAAAAAGAGTTCTGTGAGTGTGATATTCTCAGGGTTTGTGTCTGGTGATGACATTGTGATATATTGGTGAGTAACTGTGAACATTAGTCCAAGATACATTCTCATTATCCTAAGATGTTTTATATTTATCACATTATTTTTTCATTTATTATGGTTATTTTCCTCTATATATACTTTTAGATGATTTTATATTCACTTTTTCCTTTTATCCTCACTCTTGTGTGACATGTATCTTTTCTGAGATTTTTTGGGAGTTGGATGTTGGTGATTCATAGTTTTGTGCATTATTCCATGGTGTGTTGTGGTTATTCAACAGTGATCATAAGATTCCTTTTAGGTATCTCATGGGGAAAACATTCGGATGGTTCATTTTTCATTCACAAATTTTGGTATTAGTTTTATATTATTAAGGCGTGAAAATGTTTCATAGTGATCTAATATAAACTATTAGATCCTTTTTTCCCATGTTATTTCATTTTTCTGATTCATGGGTTTCTTGGTGGGATCCTACATAGTTTTTGGTGAAGTTTGTGATTTGATATCTTTTCGTAGGATATTTTATTAACATGAGAGATTAATTATAGGCCAAAAAAAATTTCATCGCTATAGAAGGGTGGTTCATAGGGTGTGATTCAGGACATGAATCATGTGTCCAAAATAAGGGTGGTGTGGTTTATTTAATTAAAAAATCAATGAAAATGCATGATGTTAATATAATGTATGCGATCTTAATTGATCTAGGATTTTTAGATTGGTGAGACAGGGTCTTCATCGACTCAAAAAAGATGAACCATTCAAAATTTGAATTACACATCCAAACATTGAACCATTATTCAAATGTGCACCTATTAGTATAGTCACACATAAATATGTTTTAAAATAACAACATGTCATCCCAAAACCATGTTAAACAATGAAGAACTCTCTATGAATTTATAATCCATTTAAATAGGGATGGATCCATGATATCCCTTATTAATCCCATTTTGATCATGGTTTTTTTCATCATTCTCAAATTTGTCACCTCAATTTGGGTTTTCCCACCTCATTTATCATTCCATGCCATGGTTTTTTTTCTAATTCATTAATATAGTGTTATTTTGATGTTTTTTGGAATGGTTTTGGCACAAAATAATTGAAAGGTGGTGGATTACACTAAGGGGAGGAGATCAAAGACCAATGATATTATTCTATTATCATTTGAGTAATATTGAAATAAGTGTGTGTCAGGGATTCATTGTTTATACAATTATTTTATATAAAATCTTTACGAAATCATTACAAATTTCAATAATTGATTTTAGAAATAAATATAATATCAACTTTAAGTATCCCTCGAATCAGTTGTTTTATCCCAAGAGGTAATGGATTTTATTTAGATTATACCTAGATGGAATGGAAATCTTATGTTAATTAATTAAATATGGGAACAGTTTAACAGAAATTAATGGTTCGTGATTAACTAAATAATACTATAGAAATTTACAATGGATTGAAAATAATTATGACTTCTATAATTTTTGAATGATGACAGGATATATATTCCATTTTAGTGGAAGATGGGAGTTAAAGATATTATAACAGCAATAGAGGCTACTTCTAGGTTAATTCCCATAGTGTGGTTGTGAGATATATTATGTCATGCATGTTATGTACATTCATACTATAAACCATACATGTCAATAGGGAGACTAACTCCCTGTGGACTTAGGTAGGTTTCTTTCCCAAACATCTAGGTTAGCGAGGAAATGTTGGATGGTTGCCAAATTATTCTCTACTCTCTTCTCTTGGTAATACAATATGAAGGTATATATGACAGTTACATATAACTTATATGTGTGTTGTAGGATATATATGATTTTGGATATTCTAAATACATGTATGTTTTGATATATTACCCTATGGATTATTATAAGAATTTCATATACGGGTTGTGTTGGATTCATATATAATACATTACATACAGACTATAGTGGATCTTGGAAATTAAATGGTTACTATTTATAAATATTTAATTCGGTTATGAGATGATGTGATGTTGAGGATTTATGTTATGTGATTATATAATGTGATTAATGAAATGGTTGAGATGATGTGTTAGAATATGATTCATAAAGATGTTATACTTTTATAGATATATGGGTCAGGACATGATGTATTCGGGATGTATGAAAAACCAGAAATTAATTGGAACTATGGTACCTTATATGTATATTATATTATATTATACCTTGTATTTACTACATGGTGGGAGTTATCCTTGGTGATACTATTAATATAGTATACCCACATACAATATTTGTATGATTCACTTATTGTTCATTGGGATTTATTGTGATTTCTTTAACATTTTCATATGAAGATCCTTGTAGGATCATACTAATTATACAACTTCTTTTCACTCTTCATATTTATGATGTTTTTCATAGGTCAAATTATCATTATTGGTGATCATTCTGGCCATTTCAATGTTATGGGGATTGCTGGGGACCTTTCATAACTTCATGATCGCTGTAGAGGATATCTTTTGTTGCATGTCATTTTCTTATAGTTTTATAGATGTACGAAATTAATTGAATGTACATGGGATTTATTAATTTAATCATGATATTAAATTGTTGTGTGTTATTATATTATCTCTTTTTTCTCATATCAAAGAGGGTAATGCCTCCCATCTCTACATTTTATATACCATTAATTCTTATTTACAACCCATAACCTATTTGAGGAATGCTTTAAGTTTCATATATCCCTTATCCAATGGTCATCATATAAGGGATAACATTGTGGGGGGGGGGGGTAGTGAAAAAATTTCATTGGAATGAACAACAGATACATGTAAAGGAATCATCAATATAAATAATATTCCGGATAGTGGGATAATTATTTCATACTGTATAAGTTGAAAAATGGTTTCTTCCACAACTATGATAAATAGATCCTTGATTAGAAAATGAAAACATGATTCCTTTTAATCCACATCATAAATTGGTTAAATTATAATAATGAGTTTATTCCATTTATGAAGAATTTTAATAAGATTCCAGAAATCATATTGAATAAAATATGGACATGGAATACTAATTTTAAAAAAGTAATATAAAATTAATGTCTATTTTCCTTAAAAACATTATTTTGGACATTTTAGTACTAAAATAGGTTAATATGAAAAGAATAAAATTTAATTTATTGAATTTACAATATTATAGTATAATTCAGGAAACATAATATATAATTATCATATAATTTCCCCAACAAAAGAACAATCTTATGTAATGACGTATAAGAAAGAGATTAAAGAATAAACCCTTACACCATGTCTTAATTGATTCATGTGTCCATTAAAACTTAAATATAATTATTCTATGTTTATTATATGTCTATATGGGAACCAAAAACTTACCTATAATATAATATATGCTACACTTATAATAATTCAAACCCTTTTGTTAATAAATAGTTTTTTGAACTGTTGTTTAGGAGTGTTAATAGTTTTTGTTTTTCATGTAAGGTTGTGTTTAGTAATTTGAATAATTTAATTTTTATCATTATTCCATGATATATATAATTCACATCTTGATATACTTATAACATTTTTTTCTGACATAAAAACTTAATATCAACCTTAAAATTGAGAATATGAAATATGAATCACATTGGTTTATAAGGGTGGTAGTCGACACGTAAACCCAAGAAATGTTATATTTTTTTACTGAGAGGATGGGTAAGAAGATAAAGTTATAATATATTTACAGAATCATAATAATTTCATCAATAAAATATATATTAATTAATTCAATGATTATAAACATTAATTTTATGTGGAAACGAAAAATTAATGACAC
The DNA here is from genome assembly GCA_963277665.1 of Viscum album. Classification (NCBI taxonomy): domain Eukaryota; kingdom Viridiplantae; phylum Streptophyta; class Magnoliopsida; order Santalales; family Viscaceae; genus Viscum; species Viscum album. The sequence goes on from OY728161.1 coordinate 1,884,536,710, forward strand.
CTCTATGTGGCGATGGTACACTATACATATGCACAAGTGTAATTTTAATTTTCCATGGGATGGAAATGACTTGAATGAGTGTTTTTATACTATAATAACAAAATTTTATAAAATGAATGATATAAATGTTATTATATTATTATAGTTATATAATATATCTCGTTGGTATAATAGAAAATAAAATGAAGTCGGTCTTTGATGAACGTACCCATTCACATGAACACCTCAATAATTTTGTAAATAATTCTTTTGTACGATTGTTTTTGGATCTCAAAAAACCTCTAGAACATTGGTTGAAGTTTTTGGAAATTTTTTGGGTTTTCGTAGGTCATTGAAATCCAAATGTGACATAGTTTTCAAAGGTACTGTTAGGGGGTTTTAGTGGGAGATATGGATGATTTATTTTTAAAATATTAATTTTTTATCATTTAGTCCAACAAATCCTATTGCATGATGATTTCTAAGAATTTAATCATTTACTATTAAAAACTAATTTTTAGTTCACATTATAATAATTCAAAATTTTAATGGAATCATAGAAACACAAAAGTAGAGATGAATAATCAATAAATTTCTTTATTTAATTATAATATATCTTAAGAATAAAAAATTTTAATATTTGTTTAATAATTCATCATAATTTTTTAAAATCAATTATTTTTATCCATAAATCCACTTTTAGTAACAGAAAGTATTTTGTAATATTTTTTGTCAAAATAAATTTAGGTTGTCCTCATAAATGATATAGTATAAAAAATGATATTCATCAATACTTAGTAAAAATTAATTTCTCATGAAAGATCACAAAAAATTTCCATATTCTAATTCTAACATGATAAATAAAAAACTATTACATTTTTGTCACATTAAATATCTATATGTGAAATTTTTTTTATTTTAGATAAGACCATAAAATAAACTAAAAACCATTTTAAATTTGTTTTTATGAATAAAAATGGACTTACATAAACATATATATAATGATTATTCCTATATAATTATTTATATTATTCTTAATAGAAAAAGGGTTTTTGGTTACATTACTATAAAATAAAAAACAAAATGGTATTTTTAAAATATATTATTAAAGAAAAAAGATTTTTTATATCTTTAATATGGAATTATAACTATTATCTATGAAATAAATTTATTTTGAATGATCAAAAAACAAACCTAAGATAACATTGGAATAGTTATTTTAAAAAGTTATTAATTTCCCCAATTAAAATTTATAATATTTCATAAATTGGTTATAACATATAAGAGAAAATTTTGAAATAACATATAATCAGTTCCCCAAAAAGAAATCATCTATATATTATTACCATTAGAAAATTATCTATATAATCAAGTATTTAATAAATGAAAATTATTCAGCTGAACACACAAATCATACAAAGGAATACTAAAAATTCATTTCCAAATGGGCAGTGGGATACATAAATGTTCATAAAAAACATAATTTTGTTCCAATATAAGGGTAACAGTAGGAGGAAGTGAAAATACTGATGTTGGACCCTTGGTGAGATAGTTGTTTTCATAATCCCAAAACAATCCAATTTACAAATACTAATAATTCACATATTATGTTTTAGGTAATGATAATCAATTTAGTTAATATTTATATATGAATAAATTATGTCACATTGTATAATACTTTTCAATAAGTTAATAAATTATGGATATTTATGTTTCAATATATTTACATTATTATATTTATATATAATAATAAACCTCACATAATGTGGTACTATTTTGTATAAGATAGACACAATAAGTTTTTCCAATTCCCAGACACCGATTGGATCGAAGGATTCATTGATGGATGACTCACCAATAAGGACTTATCGATCAAAAAAGACATTGATGGAGGAATCACCGATTTCATAATCAATACACCAACAGAAAAGTCAATGATGATCAGTCACACCGATAGTTCAGGAAAGTCATTGATGGACGTGTCACCAATGGGTGACACACCAATAGATCAAAGGTCTTAGAGGTGAACCAGTCACCGATGGGAGACACATCAATTTTTCTAAATGAGTAATAAATGATGAGTCACTGATGCCTGGATAGACCAACAATAAAAATGACTCACTGATTCCCAGAGTCACCGATTATGAGTAACTGATTCCCATACAAACTGACAGTACAAATGAATCACTAATTCCCAAAGCCACCAATACCGATGAAATAGAGTCGCCAATATAGAGAGTCACCGATGTTGATAAATTGATGCCTATAGTATCCAATACTGATGAAAAGGCCTCACTGATACAATGAGTCATTAATACTTATAGGATGATGTTAATAACTAAATAATATTTATGACTCACCGATATTCATTTTTCTTATTTTTTTAATTCAAAACTATTTCAAATAGTTATATTTAGAAAATTTAATACTTATGACATTATTTAATGTTTTTTGTAGGATATTCAGAGGATAGTATGAGGAACATGAACATGGGGAGATCAATATTTCTATGTATAAAAAAATTGAAAGATGGATCATTTGATAGAAGAGAAAAGACATAGGGAATAATAGTATGAAAAGAAAGCGTGTAAAATAAAAGAACTCCTATGATATTCAAGCATTCTTACAAACACAAATATATCAAAAGGAAGAATACACTTGGAGATCAAAAAGATGAGATAATCTTGCTGAGCTTACCTAAACATCATTCGAAAAAAAAGCTGAACATCTCATACACCTAGAAGCCAGAACATATGGACTATGACACTTTATTTTGGAGTCAACATCAAAAAGAGAAATCAAAATTTAAATTCCAGTACATAAAATTAGTCCCTAGCAGCACCACATAACTAACATAGACTTATAAAACTAACCCTATATCATTCTATCTATTGTGTTTGTTTATTTACATTTTATAGCAATGTGTGTATTTGCCAATTACACACAGACTATCTCATCTACATAACTGAAGGATAAATGATATCCTCAATCTCACAATATATTTATCCTTTTATAACCACTTTAGAACTATGTTAAAGGTCAAGTGTGACATATCTATTGTTTTCTCCATGAAGAACTGTGGTAGAGGTCACGTGTGACCTGGAAAACCTTGTGTGCTATTGTGAACCCCATTCTAGGGTGTGTATCAAACTAGTTTATTAATTTAAACATCCTGGTGACAGGTGATCACCATGTGGATATTACAATGTCTCAACTTGATACGATACCTCTTATTTTAATTTCTACTTTGTCTGTTGTTATTTTCATTTAATATTCTTTATTAAAAACATCATTTTAATAAAATAAATCTCTAATAGTTATTTTAGAAATTTTTTATAACTGTTTTCAACCAATAGGTTAGATTAAAATGTTTTATTAATATTTATATTAATTTATCTAAGAACTAGTAAACATTTTGAGAAATTATTTGAACATTCAAGAATCTTATAAATTCACTACCAGCTGAATTGAATTATAATTTTTAATTGGAGAAAATTATTTTCAAAGAACATCTAGTTTAATATAAATTTATATAGATACTGAATTCATCCCTCTGTGTAGTACTGTACTCCGACCAACATTTGGTATCAAAAGGGTTATAATATTTCAGTTTTCAATGATTTTCCAACAAATTCAATAGTGATTGTAGTTTAATTTCCACGATCTTAAATTTTCTATTATTTCTAAAAAAAATTCATTGAATTATTTTCCAAAATTATATTTTGGACAATATATTAGAAATAGATTCTATGAATAGACCAAATTTTTTAAATAGATCAAATTATGCTCTGTGGAAGCATAAAATAAAAATTCATTTAGAGAGCATGGGATTAGAAATCTGGACATATATTGAATGTAATTATACAATCCTTGAAACTACAAGAAAAAAATGATATGAAGCTACCAAGACTGCCAATAACAATAACTGTAAAACAATGAATTCTCTATAATGTGCACTAGGAGATGAGGAATTTAATCAAATTTCTACTTGTAAAACAACTCACAAGATCGGGGACACATTACCTGTTTCTCATGAGGGAACAACTAAACCGAATGAGTTGTGATTAAATACTTATATTATTTAATATGAAAATTTTATAATGATTTTAGATTAATATGTGTATAACATATACCATAGGTTTAATGAAATTGTGAACATAATGATTTCCTTTGGTTGATTTGTGATATAAAAGGAGTAAATCCTGAGTATTATACGATGCTTACTAGAGAGATTGCGAGGGACATCTGTATCCATAAGAGAATCAGGGGGAATTGATAAAATTACAGTGAAAGAACAAATTGGATAATTTAAGATGTTTTGTGTGGAACTAAAAGTGAATAAAGATGAGAAATATCCAATGATAAAATATATAGCATTCAAGTCTACCACTTTTAAAATAAAATACAAATAGAGCGTTCAAGCTACTGTGGAGAGCACAAGTAGTGAAGAATCCACATCAAAGAGTGATGGGGAAATGGCCTTGTGGTCAAGAAGATTCAAAAAAAATTATAGAATGAAAAATATCGTAAGGAGACCAATTTACAACGGAAAGTATGACTAATGAAATTTGTAAAAGGAATGGAAGATGCTTGAAAATTCAGATGAAATAATTTTCTATGAATGGAAATGGGAAAATAATGTTAAAGATGACTGTCCTAAATTAATGTATAAAAGGATGTATGAGTATTAAGATGGGAAATATAAGAAATAAATGAAGCCCAGTTGGTGTGCATCAATGGATAGCTCCAGTGAATCTTATTCATCTCAGAATGAAAAATAAGATATGTAAAACATCTAGTTTATGGAAAATACAACATAGGTACTGTTAACCTCTCTTTTACCTAATGGATATTATTCTATTGATAAATACGGATCAAAAAATATGAAAAATCATGAACTATTAGATTACAATAATATGATATAGGAATCATGTAATGGAATGAAATATAAGTATAAATCATTAAATAAACAACAATCTCTTTCTATAAATATTAAATTTGAACATACAACTGAGAAAGACAAAAATGCACAATTTTTAATGGAAATCAATGACCTAACATTATCTAATGACCAACTACAGAATCATCTAGAACTATTTATTATTGTGAAAAAACACATATAAATTTTGACTTGGTAAATAGATACCTCCTAGGTATACTGATCATATAGGATATCATCCCAGAAAATGAAATTTATCTAAAACATGTTTTATAACTAAATCTAGAAAATTAGCTTATTTGTCCAGAAATCAGTATTTCACTATATGTTTCAGTTCTAAATAATATTTTACTGCATCATGTTCTTTTGGAACAAATAATTTTTATTTTTCATATACTATAAATTCTACAAATAAGAGAACCATAAGAAAATTGTGGGTTCCTATAGCCTTTATTACTAATATTTCTGGAACCACACAAATATGTGTACCAAAATATTTTATTGGGTGAATATTTTTATTGGTAAATTTCCTAAAGAGTTCTTATTGAAATATTTGGTATATGGATAGTTGATGTTCAAGACACATGATAGGAGATTAATAAATCCTTAAGAAACACATCAAAATTGATGGAGGTCATGTAACATTTAGTGACAATGGTAAAGGAAAAATCGTCGGATTAGGACAGATTGGTAAACCTAAATCTATTTCAATTTCCAAAGTATATTTTTTTGATGTATTAAAATAAAAATTTAGTATCATATCTCAAATGTGTGATGATTGATTTAATTAAAAATATAAAAATCATTCATCCCATGTTTTATTATGCCAATATTAACTTAGTATTTACTGTAATTAGAAATGAAAATGTATATGCTATAAACATAGACACACTAGCCTCATAGAATGTTTCCTTCCAATGTTACTTTCCCAAAGCGTCTTGACTATGACTCAAAAAACTATGAAAATGTAATGTACACTCACTTAAAAAATTATTATGTAAATTTTTAGTTAAGGACCTACCCATATTAATGTTTCCAAATAATAGAGTGTGCAATCCCTGTCAAAAAAGAAAGAAACCCAAATTCTCTTTCAAAAATAAGAAAAAAGTTACAACTTCTCAACCCCTCAAGTTGGATCACATGGAATTTTCTAGACCATCTAGAGTTTCATGTATCAATGGGAATAAATTTTTCTATGTTCTTGTAAATGACATATCTAGTAAAATTTAGGCCATTTTCATATCTCATAAAAGCGATGCTTTCTCTCATTTTAAAATGTATGATATGACTGTAGAAAATCTAAATGGACAAAAAATTGAATCCATAATATGTGACCATGTTCATGAATTTGAAAATCAAAACATTGAATCTTTTTTCTCAAAAAATGGTTATAGCCATAACTTCTCTACCCCTAGGAAACGTTAACAAAATGGTGTTGTAGAAAGAAGAAATAAATCCCTACTGAAAATTTCACAAAATATGCTCAATGAATATCACAAACTAATTTTTTTGGGTAGAAGATATTAATAATACATGTTATATTATAAATATAGAATTAATCAGACATGTCTTTAAGAAAACCCCATATGAGTTGTGGAATAATAAGAAACATAAGGAATATTATTTTAAGGTGGTTGGATTTAATGTTTATGTACTGAACACTAAAGTTAATCTTGATAAATTTTCTTCTAAAAGTGGTGAAGGAATATTACATGGATAATCAACCTCAAAAAAATCATATAGAATCTTTAATAAAAGAACCACATGTTTGGAGGAATCTGTACATGTCATGTTTGATAAAATAGATGAACATGAACCTGAGGCCTCACTATAATATCTTAAAGAGGATATGTACGATTAGGAAATTAATGAAAGACCCTATAACTATCCTATAAAGGAATATGTTAAAACATCCTATTCTAAAAATTCTTCAGATTATAGAAATAATGAACTAAAACCAAGTAATGAACATGAAATAACAAGCCATACGTTTACTATACCTACTAGAACCCTTAAAACCCATCCCTTAGATTATGTTGCTAGAGATTTAGATAGATTAAATCAAACTGGAGATTCTTTGAGAAATCAGGTTGAACATCAAGCATTCGTGTCACAACATCAACGTAAAAAAATCAATGATTCAATCAATGATGAATTTTGGATGATGGTAATGCAAGATGTGATTAATCAGTTTGATAGAAATAAAGTCGGGATGCTTTTTGATTGACCAAAAGATATCATAACCATAAGAACTAAATGGGTGTTTTGGAATAAAGTATATGAAGGAGGAAATATTGTTAGAAACAAATCTAGGTTTGTTTCACAAGTATATATTCAGTAAGAAGGAATTGATAATTATGAAACCTTTGAACAATAGCTTGCTGTGAAGCCATTAGAATCTCACATGCCTATGAAGCACACTTGGATTTCAAATATTATCAAAATTTATGTCAAATTTTCATTCTTAAATGGTTATATAATTGCGGATTTTTTTGTTGAACAACCACCATATGTTACAAATCCCCATTTTTTCAAACAATGTATTCAATTTAATTGAAGCTTTATATGGTTTGAAAAAAGATCCAAGAGATTGGTATGGTAGGTTGTGTAACATTCTTAATTCTAAATTTATTATAAAAGGAGTTGTAGAACCTTATTTATTTATAAAATTGATTTATAAAGCCATTTTAATTACTGAAATATATGTAGATGATATTATTTTTCAATATTCTGAAAATTCTTTATGAAATGATTTTAAAAAAATGATGAAAATTGAGTTTGAAATGAGTTTTATGGGTAAACATAAATATTTTATATGATTGGAAATATTTCAAAACAAAGAAGTTGTTATTATAAATCAATGTAAATAAAATAATTTTATTTTTAAATTATATGTCTTTGATAGAATTAAGAGTAGTGATACTCCTATGAGTTCTACATGTTAGTTGGATCATGATAGAAATGGTAAATTTGTTAATCAAAATGCATACAGAGGAATGATTGGGAGTTTTCATTAATTAACTGCTAGTATGATAGATATCATCTTTAGTGTGTGTATGTGTGAAATATTTCACGCATACCCAAAAGAGTCCCATTTCAATTTTGTTAAAATATGTTTCATATATCTCAAATATATAACTAATTAATTAATGTTCTACCTTAGATATGCCTCATGATGTTATATTTGTTTAATAACAGGGTAACATTCCAAAAAATTCATATTTCCATTTTTAGGAAAATAAATTTAAAATGTAGAATATAAATTAGGATTCAAGGAGGTTTACAGCTTCACAGATAGATAATGGGGCCAGAATTATCTTCAAATTTATCCATCAGCAATTCAATCCAAGGAAGGGAGATTTTTCTACCATGAAGTATCATGATGTCTCCCTAATTTCATTTTTGTAGAACAAAGTAAAATTTAACTTGTGTAGGATCCGTGTGGTAAAAAAATGTGATATGATAAAACCCTCAAAAAAGGAAATATGTTTATACTTACTAAGGATTATTTCTACAATGTTGAATATGTAGTGATATATGGAGGGAGGAGATAAGTTGATGACTGATAGTAGTGGTTTTTGCTGATACAAATATATCTGAAAAAGTATGAAGATCTAATGGAACTCAAAGAAGTAAATTTTTATAGTATATGTGTAGAAACTGTATGAGAATTATAATCATATTAGTCATCCTACCAGACCAAGTGATCAAGTTGATCTTGGTCTTAAACCTGGTGAGCAGGTCGAATATTCAAATGGAGAGGATGTTGAGCATGAGATGCAAAGATAATAGAGATCTCTTAAAGATTATAGAAGTGAACCATATATTCCTGAAATCACTAAAGACATGTCATATGGACCAGTTAGTGCACAATTAGAATTACCTTCTCTAGAACCATTATTGTATGATCAAGATTAGAAAGAGACTGAAGTATCTTGAGATGATGGTTATGTTAGTAATTATGATGACTATGAAGATGATGCTGATGATGTTGATGATGATGATGGTGAGAATGTGGGTGAATTTCTAAAATCTAGACAATATATTAACAGTTATGGTGAGGAGTCTATGCATAGAGAAGATGATGAGGCTATTAGGTAGGATAATGCTGGTCTTGTTGGACAAGATGATACTTTTCACGATGGACATAAAGATGAAGATGTTGTAAATGAGGACATACATGACCACCTTGATGATTCTCTTGGTATCATTTTGGAACTTAATGATATTATTGTTGTAAGTCAATAGGATAAAGGTAAAGATCATATTTCACATATGCCTTTGAATGAGAAGGTTCCTCGAGTGGATTGAGTGGATGGTGTTCAAGAAGAAGATGAGGTTCAAATAGTACCAGAGCCTCAGAATGATATTTTGGTTGGAGATCATAAAGATGAAGATGAAAAACAAGTTGTGGTGGATCCTCAAGGAAGAAGAGTAAGAAATGATACTATAGAGCCTAGAGATTAGACATGTTGTGGTGAGTGTAATAGAAATACAGTATATATCCTGTTTGGACTGGACTATGATTTAGATTAGGAGATGGTTTCGCCTCTGGCTCCACAAGATGACGTGGAAGTGATTGCTTATACATAACCTATCTTACCTAATTATTATGAGTCTTTTGTACCTTCAGTGACTAGTTAATATGTCACCAAGTCTGACCTGGACCAATTTAAGGATGATGGGTTTTAATCAGCGAGATCTTACATTGGAGATAGAAATGAATCTTCTACATCTATGAGTATTTCAGAAGTTGATGTTGCTATGATTTAATGAATGGTAATTCACGAGATGTATCCCAACCTAATAACAAAAATTTAGACCACTGTGACGCATAATTCAATGCTTGGAGAAGAAATGAAGAAAATGGGCCCTTAATTTGCATCCATATACAATGATTTCATAACCACAATAGGTGGTGTTATGGAGGTTCTTGGGAACCTGGTTACACGTATACTAAGTGAAAATTTGAAAATTTTTAATGTTGATCTTGGAAAAAGGATTTCTCGTGCATCCAGTTCTAAAGGTACAATGACTGCTACTGATATGGAGTTCCTCTAGACTCTGAAAAGAAAAGATCTCAAGAAAGTGAAAAAATATTTATGATGAAGATGCCCATTCTAATGTAAAACAGAATAGTGATCTTGTTTATAACATTGTGAGACAATGTTAAAATGAGGTATCTACTTCTCAAAAGGAGATCATGGACAATGTGGAAAAGTATTTTTTAAAAATATACACCAAACATGATCTGAATAACAAATTTAAGTACTTGTATGTAAACCTCAAGATACCACCATTGTCTGAGGCATTTAAGCGGCTAGTGAGCATGTTGAATGATTTTACACCCACATTGAAAACGTTCATGGAAAACAATGATGATTTTAAAAATGATAAGTATTATTGTGGAGAAATCATAAATGATTTTAAAAAGATTTTGAAGCCATACCAACATGTATAAGGTGAAGCTATATTGGTCCATACAGATTCATCTATCAGACCTAGTTCCCTAATCTTTCTCAGATGATAGTGTCTCATGATTTATCTCAGGTCTGGTCAGTTATCCAAGAGCATCCTCAAAGTCGTATTCTATCTGTGCAGAGACTAAGCCTTCAAGCTAATGTTCTTAAAGTACTTTATTTACCTAATGTAACCCTTTTGTCATACCATTCTATGTCTACAACACCTCCTTATGAACCCACTATTGAACCTTTGGACAAAGGGAAGGCTCCTGAAAATTAAAAGCCTTAGCTGTGGATCATTCATTTATAGGGCTTTGTGCATTTATTTTTTTGATAAGTATCATTCAATGGTTGTACTATTTGTAAATTAATGATTATCACATTGAATTCAATGTGTTTCAAGTTTCTTTATGTTCTTTTTCTTTATCCATTACGTTTCTTTTCACCTTCTTACTATTCTAGAAAGGGGTAGAAATCAATTGATGGTATAAACTCTTAAACAAAGGGTGAGAATAAAAGGAAAGACCTTATAGTTATATTGATAATTTACAATTACTATTTGGTATAATAAGTCAAGTAATTATTATTCATTAACATCACACATAACTCAGTAATGCCATAATTTGTGATTATAAAAATAGGGAGATTGTTGGACTCTTGGTGAGATAGTTGTTTTAATAATCACAAATCATGCCAATTTACAAATCCTGGTCATTCACATTTTAATTTTTATGTAGTAATAATCATTTCATTGAATATTTATAAATGAGAAATTATGTCACATGGAATAATCCATTACAATAATTTCATAAATTATTTATATTTATGTTTCAATAAATTTACAAGTGTATATTTAAATGAAATTATGATCCTCACTTAATCAGGTAATGTTCTGTATAAGATAGACACTTTTTATGTTTTTGAAAGTCGCTTACAATGATTGATTCAAAGGGGTCAACGATGGAAAGCTCATTGATAAGGAATTACCGATAGAGGAAGAACATGATGCATGAATCACCGATAGAATAAACGAAACACATATGGAAATGTCACCAATGATCAGTCACACCAATAGTTCAGTCGATTTATAGATGGATGACTCACCGATGGGTGACACACTGATTGTTCAAAGGACTTACTGAAGTATGAGTCGACGATGGGAGACACACTGATTGTACAAAATGAGTAAACGATGATGAATCAATGATTCCCGTACTGACCGAAGGTACAAATGACTCACCAATTCCTAGAGTCATAGATACCAATTAAACGGACTCACCAAAATAGAGAGTCACCGATGCAGAAAGACCGATGCCCATAGTCACCGATACAAATGAAAAGGCCTCACCAATACAGAGAGTCACTGATGCTGGTAAACCAATGATAATGACTAAAAGATACATATGACTCATTGATAGTCATAAAAAATGTTTTTTTATATCGTTAAATCATAATTATATGCAACGTTCATATTTAGATAAGACATTATTTAATGATGTTTGTATGATATTCAGAGGACAGTATGAGGTACATTCACCTGGGGAGATCATTATTCTTACTGGACCATGATGTATACAAAATTACAAGCCTTATCATTCGATATAAGAGAAAAGACAAAGAGAATATAAGTAAGAAAAGAAATTCTCTAAAAGTGAAAAACTCTAACAACATCCAAGCATACATAAAAAACCCCAAGATATCTAAAGGAATAACACCTGAGGAGATCCAAAATCTGAGCTAAACCTGCTAAGATGACCTGATCATCTTTCGAACAAGAAGATGAACATCTCATACTCTCGGAATTCATAACATAGAAGCCACACAAATTTTTCATGGATTCAACTTATTGAACAGGACACAAACATCAAATACCACTAAATAAATTGAGTCAAGAGATGCACAACATAACACACTGATCCTTCTAAACCAAATTCAACATTTTTATCTCTATTATGTTCATTTATTTATAATTTTGAGCATTGTGTGTATCTATCTATTATACACACACTTTTTCCATTGGATAACTATAAAATATTTGATATCCTCAATCTCACACTTTATTTATCCATTTGTATCCCATGTAGAAGTGTGGAAGATTTCATGTGTGGAATTTCTGTTGTTCTTCCCATGGAGAACTGTGGTAGAGGACAAGTGTAACCTGGAAAGCCTTATGTGATATAATGAACCTCGATAGAGGGTGTGGATAAAATTGGTATGTTAATTTAAACTTCTTGGTGATAGGTGATCACCAAGTGGATATGACTAAGCATCATCTTGGGAGTTATCCTCTTGATTTAATTTCTGATGTGTCTATTGTTATTTTATTTTACTACGTTTTATAAAAAAAATCATTCAAATAATGTAAACCTCTAATAGTTAGTTTAGCAAGTGTTTACATTTTTTTTGAACTAGTATGTTGGTTTCCAAAGTTATATTAATATTTAGATTAGTATTATTGAGAACAATCCAATCTTTTGAATAATTAATTTAAAATTCAAGACTCTTATAAATTCACTACAAGTTGACTTGGGTTGTATTTTTAGTTGGGGGGAATTATTTTGAAACAACATATATTTAAACATAAATGTTTATAGATATTCAATTCACAGACCTCTTGTGTACTCTACTTTTACCAACATTTGATATGAAGTAGAGAGACTAATATTCATATAATAATACACCATGATAAAGATCATGAAAATGAGAAAGGTAATGACCAAATGAATTGGGAATGGAAATGAATACCATAATTTCATCTGTAATTGAGGTAAAAAGATGAAATTATAATTTAATGATATTTTCCAATGAGCTGGGGGATTCATTTAAAACTATGAAGGGGGTCATAAGAAAATATTCTTAAAAATGTCATTTCAACATTCTATGATTTTTTTGATTGATTATTTTAATCATCATCCTCATCAATTTATAATGGTTAATGACATGGAGAAATTTTTCTTCTTGATGAAAAAATTCAATCTTAATTAGATAATAATATCCATTATAGATAGAAAAGTTATTTTGTGGGTCTAAAACACAGTTTTTTCATAGTAAGATAATTATCATTGTTAATAAACATTTTTTTGATGATGTAATACTTTAATTTTATAAATCATTAATAATAACACACATTGAAATGTTTTAATAATTTAACTTTAAAATTATAATACCATTACTAAAATAATGATTTTTAATGCCTCATATAATTATTCCTAAATACTTATAAGTAAATATATCTAAAAGAATATAAAATATTTTGAATCCAAATAGAGGTTTTATAATTTTATTTGTAACTTGAGAGTATTTTTCCGTTGTTAATAGTAACCACTTGATATATTATTAGTAGAATCCTATAAAGGGTCTCAATTGAAAACTATTTCCTCTATATTTCATGTGATGATTTGGTGCCCACGAATTATATAAAAGAGGTTATATATCTTGAATCAAATGGAACATTAAATTATTATCAATGTACCTATTTTTATAGCTTAAGGGACTTCAACATGAACTATAATAATTCCATATGTACATAATTACTCGCATATCCTACTCTAAGGTAAATTACATTTATTTCTAGAGGATGTTTTTTAGTTCTCCATCATCTTATAGTTTTAAACTACATAAGTGGGGATTTATTTATTCTATTTTTATATAAAAACACATATCTATGAGTTCCAACACTTTGTTTGTTTGGAGGCTAGTGGATTTCATAGGAGGCTTGGAATATGTCTCGAAGTGTTGCATACTGAAAAATTATAAAACGAGTGGAATAAATTCCATGTAATACTTACAAACAATGTAAGTGTGGTTTATATATTGATGATGCAGGTTTACAGGATTATAAACAAAGCATAAATATTCATGGTTATATAATTATTTAATTCTTTAGTTTTGTAAAAAACAAACCTTGGCATTTTCTTGAGGAGTATCTGGATTACACATTGTGTAAATACTGGAAGATGTACATCGTTAAATGATTTATTAGCTTGGATTCATTACTAACCCAAAGACTACATTGATTCCTCTTATATCCAATGAAAAATGACCCCCATCTAAGAGTTTTGGGGATTATTGAAAAAGAGTATTTTCTTTTTCTCACGCCTTCGATCCATGGTGGCTCAAATAAACCCAATGTGTATTATTCATTAATTTTATGTGGTCTTTCTAGGTTTATTATCTTTTTTCTCCCTATATTCTCACAATTTTATGGGGATTCATATTTTTAATTCTAATGGGATTTATCCTTGATGTCTTTTGTGAAGTTGTGTTGTAGAATCCTTGTATAGATGCATTTCTTGTAAGGAATGCCATTATATTTCTATAAAGTGTTTCATTATCTTACAAATAACATGGATAGATTTTTGAGGTTGGGGGATAATATTTTTTTAAAAAAAAAAATTTTTATTAAAAAAATGAATATAGTTTATTCCATTGTATATAAATAAAATTTATCTAATAATTATTGAATGATGCTATAGAAATCAGACAGTGATCACATATTGGAAATATTTTTTATATATAGTGTGATAGAGGGTTTCTTCCTAATTTTCATGATAAATTTTTGTATATTCCTTAAATTCAAGAATGTAATTAATGGTATGTATTATAATGTTGACTTTTAAAAATTGAAAATAACATAAATTATTAATTAATTGATAGATAATTTTCCTATGAAATAAAAGAGGCATGTCAGTCATCTAATTGATACTGTAATTCCAAGATAATAAAATTGATTCATTGTTCAAGTTTATTTAAATGTTATCTTTTATATGATTGAAGGTGGTTAATACATTTTGATAATTGAATTAATATAATGTTGGTGATTTTTAATTACTAATTCTGTCGAACATGGAATGTGTGACTAGAACCATGTTAAATTAATTTTTTATGTAATTTTTGATAGATTGTTATAACTTGATGCATTAGGTCTTCTATATTTGAAATTTTTTAACAAATGAATAAGTTAATTCAACATGGAATAAGAACACGTTTCTGATAAAGATAATTTCTTTTTGAGCCATGAGTGGTCATTTTTATGATAATTATAATAGACATTTTTTGAGGGCCCAGTTTCCCTGATGATTACTTTATTGTTCCTACTTAATTGTGTTGTACACTATATATGATCCTTATGATGTGATCCTTGTATGGATGATTAACGGATGGCATAGGTGATATATATGTGTAGAGAATCCCATATGTTGTGAAAGTAGTTGATGTATTTTAGGGAGAGATGCATCAGTATATGAATGTGGTTGTCAATGCAGACACTAGAGGTGTTAGAATAGGATAAAGTTCAGATTACACATAATTGAAATGTTGAATGAGTGCATGCTTTCATGAATATGTTTAATACTTAAGTTTATTGTTTTACCAGTATTACTTTCCCCACTCCACGGGGTATTTAGAGGTTATGGGTTGTATGTTTCTTCTTGGGGTTGATTTTAAAAGTTTCCCTAAAGTACATAAATATGGAATGACAACAATATTTAATTAAATAATTGTTTAACCCATTAGGATAGTTGATGATGGAATGAATTTTCATCAAAATGATATCATGATAACTATATTCCTAGTTTAGATTATGCATTGATAAATGGATATTTTATCCTGATGATAATTAATGTAATTAAATGTAATTTAATGTGTGAAAAAAGTTGATGGATAAATAGTGGATAATAAATTAACTAATGGAAGGAATTGAAGTATTCAACTAATGAATTTAATGTATCTATTTTATATTCTCCTGTGATTATAAGATATCTGGTCTTATCAGTAGAAGTTCATAGTGAGAATGACATTAGATAAAATTGAGTATTAGACTAGGATATTCCCATTGTGTGTTTATGAGATATATAATTGAATGTATATTCTACAATTTTATATGATTCTCTTTCCGTGTTGGTTTGGGAAGGTAACACTTAGAAGACTCGTGAGGGTGTTTTCACCAACATCATTACAAGAGGATAGATGGATAATAAACCCCTTTGGCCCCCTCTATACTCATGTTATTTAATTTTTCTAGTATACTTGGTGGATTATTTTCCAATATATGTGTGTAAAGGGATTTGATGGAAAATGATTATTCTATCCACTTGTATTACCATAGACTGTAGCCAACCAATTATTATAGGTATGACGTATATATGGTATGAAAGATTAAGGTACTTTCTCAATATATGAGATGTAACAAATTTAGTCATAATACCTAATGTATGATAGAAATCATACAATATTTCATCGCATGAGAATATACTTGCTCACTATCTCTAGATATATGGATTTCTTTATGTTATGATTTGATACATGAGGAACATGTTGTGATGAATTTCCTAGGTTTCTTCAGGACGGTTTACTTTTAAAGAGAGATGATTAGGATGTGTAACATTGGGGTATAGTGT
This sequence comes from Viscum album, assembly GCA_963277665.1. Lineage (NCBI taxonomy): Eukaryota > Viridiplantae > Streptophyta > Magnoliopsida > Santalales > Viscaceae > Viscum > Viscum album. The sequence goes on from OY728161.1 coordinate 1,884,553,488, forward strand.
AAAAATGATGGGGAAATGAGAGGAGGGTACCCATGCTATTTTGGATATTTTATTTTATGCTCTCTTGTATGATATAATTATTTAGAGAGAGCCATCATCAGGGGATAAACATGTGTATGTATTTTGGTGATTAGATAGATTCACTATTGTTCACAATGATTTAGCATGTTTTAATTAACATTTTAATGAGAGGATCCAAATATGATCCAACTAAGTATAATATTATGATCAATATATATATATATATTCTAGGTCATCAGAAGCATGTTGACGATTATGTTGAAAATTACAAGATCATGGATTAACATAACCCGTTTAGGCTATATCGTCGCTATTGTTTGTACATTTGTCGATCTTATAGAAATCCTTTTATTATTTACTATTATATGACATAAAATATATTAAATGGAGATTATATATATATATGATTATATTTTTTTGTTGTATCCATATTCTCCCTCTATTCTGTGTATTCCTATCAGAGGGTAATTCCTCTTATATGCATGTTTATTATATCATTGATGCCAGTCACCAAATTTTGACCTAATGTAGGTGGGATTTAGTCATTAACCATATTACTACCCTCATTTTTGTATCATTTTAAAGAGGTTTCATGACTTTAATTCCCATTCCTAATGTCATTTTAATCTATAATTGAAGAAAAATTCATTTCCCTTTAAATGTGTTCTTGTGTGTTTATTTCAAAAATTATAATTGGTGGGATTTTTTATCCTCTATTTCATTTAATTGACATAATTTAACATTTATTGGTCCTCGTTCATCCACTTATTTTCTATTTTTACTCATAATATATATAACTGGTAAATTACATTTTTGAACTAATTAATGTAGATAACATTTATCATATAATGGAAATGTTTTAAATACCAGTTTCTTTTAGGGTCTTGGATGAATCCCTATAAATATTTGGGAAATCATATATTCTATATTATATATGTAGTCCACTTTATGTCTTCCAAAACCTAAAATTCTTGTCTCATACATAGCAGCACTATTTATAATTGCCCAAGATTTTGTGATATATTATTCATTAAATAAATTTCATTGGTAGATTTAATTAAAAAAATATTTTAAATTTACCATGAAATAATATTGATGTATAATAATTTCATGATAAAGTCATTTTAAAATACATCATGTCTATATTATCTTATGTTGAAAATGTGGGATTTTTCTGGAAAGTTATTTTTTTCTGTGAAATGTAGAAAAATAAAAATTACAAAAAGGATAATTAAATTACAATTAAATGAATTATAATTCTGCTAATTTAGCCCAAAATTAATATGATCAATGTTTATTTTTAAATCTATTATTTACTTACATTTTGAAAATCAGTATACTTTAATTTTGTATAATATCATTTTTCTAATTGAAACATTTTCTATTTTTTTTATTACATTATTAATTTTAACGTAAATTGATTTTTCCATATATTTTAATTGAATGATATAGTAATAATTTTATATTTTCAATAAATAGGATAAATTGTATTTATTGGACCTTTTTTTGTCATTATGAATAGCAACAATGGTGGGTATATGTCACAATGGTATGTGTAAAACTTACAAAACATGCATAAAACTTTTGGATAAGGATTTAAAATATCATTATCAATTTAATATGCCATATTGGATAAATTTAGTTTGATAATTTACATATAATTCTTATAAATATTCCCCCATGGTTATACTTTTTATTTATGTTTATCATTATATTAGATTATGAAAATAAATAAAACAAAATGTCACACTCTTTACTTGGATTACAATAATATTTTTCCTCAATGATATAAAGAGGTTATGTTCATTTTTAAATCTTAATTTGAAATATATATTAGTTTTTATTGTTGCATATTTTTTTTAAATTTTCTTAATTGTATATTTACTATTAATTCTTACACAACACTGAAACTATATTAATTCAAATAATGAAGAAATAAAAAAATTATTTGAAAAACATTTAAATTAAAACTAATTAGATGATTTCTTATTCTACATGAATTTTATTTTATTTTATTATGTTAGGGTTACTTGAAAGGATTATATAGGAATTAAATATTATTATTGTTTTCTATGATATCAAATTAATTTAATAGAGAAAAAAATTATATAAATAATATTTTATGAAAATAATAATTTATGATAATATTTAAAAATCCTAAAAATATTGAATTATGATTAGGGTTATAGGATACAGAGAAAATTTTACCCCTTTCCTATTTATGTAATATCATTAACCATATAATTAAAATTAATACCCTCTTATATTGAAATTATATTTATGAGGGTTATAGATAAAAATGGATGATAAAAGGGATAATCAAATTAATAAAATTTTAATTAATAATTATACTTGATTTTTTTATGAATCTATTTGGACCAAATACTATATATCATAGAATATATTCCATTTTGAATGAATTTATATTAGTTTGACACATGCTATATTATAAAAATCCTTGTCCTTTCAAAAGTTCCTCATAAAACACTATAAAGGGGCACCACATCTCTATTTTATTTATGCACCATTGATCCATGTAGCTCAATAAACCCACCAATTTAACTTCTCCAATTACCTATTCAAAAATTATTAAGGGACATTAAGAGGGAATTTAAATAATTTATACTCAAGAAGGGGTAATTTTCATTAAGGATACATTCAATTTTATTTCTTCTTCATTATCCGGTAAATATGTTTTACCCTTTTTAGTATTGTAACTTTAGTGTCATACATATTATAATATGTTTTTTGATAATGTTAAAACCAACTTCCTTATCATTTAAAACCAATGGAATGAAAACATATCACGTGTTCTTATATAATGATAAATGTACCCACATAGGATTGTAATTGTTTTCTCGCCACCATATTATTTGTATTATTATAAATATCCAACAAATGAGTATATATGATTTTTATGAAAAAATAATGGTCTTGGAAATATAATATATAATTTTTCCATATATATTTTAAATCCAAAATAAAACGATAATGTTTCTCGTGTGTATATGTGGACTACCACTTCCATGAAACCACATGAATCATATTTCATTCTTATTTACATCAATGGTAAAAAGAATATAATTAATGAATATATATGATATATATGGTATAATTATTATTCTAAAAATATAAATTATCAGTGAACTTTCTTTTATGCCATCTGTTGAAAAGTGAAAACCACTATCATGTATACATATTGAATACCCTCTCTACTTACAATGTATTTTATTTTACTAAATCTACCATTCATATATTACATTAATTTTATATATATTCAATACAAATAAAATTTTAATGATGATTAAAAATATGTATATTATGGTTCAAAAATAAATGTGCAGTGATGGACCTATCAATTTATAATTTTCCTTCAAAATAAAGTGGTAACCAACTAAAATAATGATAGTAAAATATGAATGTTAAAAAATATGTGAATATATGTTATAAAAGTACATATAATATATTATTTATATTTACATGGTTATGGTATGTATGAATAATATATAAATAAAATTATATTAGAATATAAAAATAACATATGAGATATTTCAATGTTTTTGTAGGGGATTTTGTCAGAATTTTCACACCATTGAGACATATTTTTTGTTATGAAGAAATTTATTTTTATATTTTGTATATACATCAAAATTTAAGTTTTAAAAAATATTATATATTTATTTATTATGATTAAAATTTTAATCCTTGATAATTCTTTCGTGGTGTTACATTTTTAATGTTAATAGACTGTTAAAAATTTATTTATATTATCATCTTTTGGGATTTCATTTATTTTAATAAGGGGAATTTTATAAAATATACATCAGAATCTCTAACTATTTTCTTATCCAATTTATATTTATGGATTTTATATATTTTTCATCCAAACATTCATTTTTGGGAATAGAATTTTTTCCAATAAATTTTAAAAAAACAATTTTATTTCTCTTTTGATCTAGTAATATTTTTACAACATCCATATTTTTTAAAATTTTATTACTAATGTTAATTTTAATTTCAATAATGATTTATAGATTATAAATTATGTTACTTCTTAATTTTTAATGTATATTAAATGATTAAAACTAATGTTTTCTGATAAGTTCATATTCATCTTTCTTTACAAAAACTCAAAAGGAATGGTTATTATTATTTATATTATACAAATGGACTTTTCGATTTCCATAAAAAATTTATGCTAATTATCTAATTTAAATTTTTTTTACTAATTTTAAAACAAAAAATATATAATGTAAATAAATATAATTTTTTTCATTTTCATTTCCATTATTTAGGTATTAACTTTCATTTTATTTCAAAAACATATATTTCTGATGAATTGATGGAAATATTTAATCACTTTTTAAATATTTGTTCATTAATATTCTCCTGAAACATTAAATTTTATGTGATCATTTCAAATTTCATTTATCATAAATATAGACATAATTGGTATTATAGATATGATTATTATATAAATGTTATATTATTCCTACATAATTTGTTTTACTATAAATTTTTTTTGATTGACTATTGAAATATTAATCCTTTTTATTCAATAATAAGTATATGAATTTTATGATAAGTCATATTTTAATGATTTTAAATGATCATTTATTATATTTTGGATGTATTTATCATGCATTTACTGGTAGGGGATTAGTCATAGATTTTCCATCATTGAATAAATATGTCTCATGATATAAAAAAGTTATACAATTTTAATAAATTGTATATTCCTAACTACCCACTCCACAAATAATCTGTCTTGGAACAATATCTTCATTGTAAAAATTTCATCTCATATGAGATTGTGGATCCCAATATTATGATTTTAAAATATTTAATATTTAATTATTATTATCAATGAAAATAATAAATTTATATTATTCAATATTTCAATTCAGTCTCATGTTGGAGATTGAATAGAATTTGATTTCCTTGATTTACTATACCATATTGATTATTCCTTGTATATACATGATAGCTTCTGATTCACATAACATATACCAACAATCTGATATTAACGTATATTTTTATTCCTTTACCAATGATATGATTAATGGTGTTATAAATAATACAAATTATGTTAGTCTTCTTCTTATACGATTTATTTGATATTTTCATTGTAATATGGTAATATTTTATGTATATTATTTATAAAGACTAAAAAACCGATTGATCCTATGTGGTGAGATATCTTGTATCATGTGCCTATATAATAAAGTAGACACAAAATTTGGGTTGCTGGAGTTTGGGTTTATAATGTGTCATCAGATAATGTGTAGTAGAAACCATGGGGAATTGGTTTCAAATGAACATAACAGACAAATGAATTATATAACCCATATATTATTTGGGATCATTCACAATTATTTGGATTTTTATTGTGTTGCTCAATTTTCAGGATGATATTGAGATAAAGCGATGTGTTTAATTATATAGTGGAAGATCATAATGGTTGAAATGGAATGAACACCCATAGATATTATAGAAAATACACTATTAAGTACTCTAATAATGTTATTTTTCATCTTAAAATCATCATCACAACATGTTCATTGACTTAGGTTACAATGAATAACCATTTTATGATTGAGAAACCTATTGTTCTATAGTGAGATTTTCCTATGATAGAACGCAATATGTGATAATGGAATCTATAACATAATAAAACAACCAATTGAATAGAATCTAATAAATGTATCTAGTCCATTGGAAATATATTTTTGGATTTTAGATATAATTTAAAATAAAAAATTATCATGACATAATATTTTTTTAATGGAGTAACTAATAAAAGGAGGTCATTGACTCCAAACAATAAAGATACTAATGATATATAATGAATCTAATATATATTAATCTATTTTATGAAGAATTATATACCCTACCAATCACATGTTCTAGACTAATATGTTTTACCACTAGATAATGATATCACTTATGTAGAAAACTGATTGAGATTACATATCATAAATAGAAAATGACTTGATATATAATCACTCCCATGTTCAATGTTTTCTATTGAAATAATAAAACTGGAGAATGCACTTGGGAACATAAGAGTTTTCTAATGGAAATAAATTTTCAATACTTAGTATCATACTAAATAAATTAAGTGTGAAAAATTATTATAATGGGTATATTTTAACATACCATGATTCTATGATTTATTTCTATCTAAATAAATTCCATTGATAGGTTTCTTTACCTACAGAAAATGGTTTTAATTGAATAAAAAACAATTGATAAAATATTAGGTAATAATTTTATCAATTTATATCTAATTGTTTCAATACTATCATGTATGTAAATTTAGATAATTTCATGTATGGTATTATTTTATCCGTGAATTGGGAAAATTATTGATATTTATAAAATTTTCATTTATTTAAATTTAAAAAGCTCTATAATGATATGAATTTAATCCCAAATTCATTTTATCAAACATTATATAGAAATAATTTAATTAATTAATTTTTATATATCATTGTAAATTTTTCTATATAAGTTCATTTTTGGACATAATAAGTTTTTTTAAAAAAACATTTTTGTTTACATTTTTCATTTTATCTTAAATTAATTTTTCAACTTATTTGAATTTAATTTAAAAAAATAAATCCAAATTTTGAATTATGAAGTTAAAATTTTATGAATAGAACCCTTTTATTTTTTGTCATTGTGAATAGTAACCTTTAGAGAGATTTGTCACTTATGTAAGGGAAAAAGGTAAAACCGATTTCAAAATTTTGGATAATGATTTATAATACCATTAAAACATTCCACTTTCATTTATTGTAAATTTAAATTATTCATTTCCATGATATAATTTTTAATATGGACACTTGGTTGGTTCCATTTATCATTGATATTCAAATTTATATAATATTCACGAAAAAAACAATATGACACACTCTTGATGATAAAATCTACAATATTTTTATATACAGTTATAATTAGTGTATATTATGTATAAAATTTTAATTTATACAAAATAATTAAATTTATATCATGTAAATTTATTTTAATTTTTTTTTGATAGATTCGTTAACATAAAGGCTTTCTCTTTGATGAAAAATTATCTAATAAATTAAATGAAAAATAAAATACATAAATTTAAAACATTAAAAGTAATACAATAACGATGATTTTCAATTCTCAAATGATTTTATATTTTCACGAATCAAATTAGAAATGTGGGAAATGGTTATATTCCAATTATATCTATTTCATGGTTATAATAATGTCAAATTAAAAGAATAGTATCTATGCTGACATTAATCTTATTTTATGAAAATAATATTTATTAAATTATTTTTCAATCAGATAAATAATAATAAAGGAAACTGTTTATTATATATAGTTTATAATTTCACCAATTATATATTGAAGAACCAATTTTTACATTATAAGTTAAATCTCCACCCATCAATATCGAAATATTTTTTACTCTAGTTATGGTTAAAAATAGTTAACGAATGGGTTAATGAAATTAAAATGGTTTATAATCATAAATAGTCATGAATATTTTTTTTGATTATTATCTTAGGTATATTAAAACATTATTTTTGACCACATTCTATTTTGGAACTATTTTACAATAGTTTTGAAACATAATATCTTATAATATTTCAGAAATTTCAAGAAGTGTCACTCCACTCACTTCTAAAGGGAGAACCATTCTATATTTCATTTATAGAATATTAAGACATGTATCATGAAAAAACCTAGAAAAGATTTACTTCTACCACTCTTTATGTAGAATGTTTCAGTTCAGATATTCCTAAGGAACAATTCCAATCATCCTTAAATGAAGTCTTCCTAAAAATAGGTACTCGTATTTAGCCACTCTATTAAGATTATTTATACCACTACGTCCGAATATTCATTTGTATCCATTCTAAAATATTTAATATTGTATAATAAATATAATGAGATTTTATTAAGGTAATTTTAGGACTATTTTCAATATCTTTTAAACCCAATAGAATAAAAAACATTTCACTTTTGTGTGAATGCTTTATCATATCCACATAGATATGTAAAAGATTTTTTCATCAAAACTTCATTTGGAAGGTTATAATGATGTATCTAATAAGGGTATATGATTTTTATGACATAAAAATGTTATGAAAATATAATATATAAATTAAATTCTTACAATCAAATGTTTTTTAAAATGATTACATCATTGTTGCATATGTGTGGACCCCCACCCCCACAAAGCGATGTGATCTATTTATCATTTCGACATTAAATAGATTGTAATAGGAATAGAAATAAAGAATATATATTATATATAAGTCATAACAATGATTATTTAAATGATAACAATAATTAATATTTCATTATTTTCAATTATTTAAATATAAAAAACGTTCATGAATATGTACAGCTTAATGTTACTAAGAACAGAGAAAATCAATTTTACATCTCTAACATTTTTGGATAAAATTAAATATAATTTTACATAAAACATGTGGATATGAAATTTTAAAAAAATGATTATAATTAGTAATAATATGTGACCATTATCAATGTTCATGGAACAGATCATGAAAATCAAAATTCCAATGAAAACCTAAGGGGTTGACACCCACAATAGTGATTGTAATAAAATAGAGTTAAATAAATGGTGATAATATATTATAAATGGATAATAATATAATATAATATTTATTTAATATTTTTTATATATGTATAATAATTCTAAATTTATCACACATGATGTTAAAAGTACATATAAGATATGTTGAAGTTGAGGTAAGAGATTATGTCTCAATTTCTATATTGTCCAGACATATTTGGTTTTGTGAAGCTATTTTTTAATGTTGCAAATTTGATAAAAAAAAGTAATCTATAGAACATGAACATATATTTAATAATGATTATTTATTTTTCAATTAAATTTAATTTTTTAGGAATTTATATTTGTAATTTTACTAAAGAGGTAAAAATATATTTTACAATATCAGTTTTTGGGATTAAACTTATTTTTCATTAAATAAATAATAAAATGAATCCAAAAAACTCCATGTATTTTTCATTATATATATATTCAATTATGATGAATTTTTTTAAAAAGTTTACATTATTTGGAATAGTAAAATTAGAAATACATGATTAAATGAAAATTCATTCTTAATTCACTTTTGAGTAGGTATATTTTTCTTCCATGTCTGTATTTTTGAATCTTTTTAAAATATCATATTCCCTTCTAAAATCGATTCGGAAGTGATATTTTTTATTACACATAAGATTTTACATGGATTGAAATGAATCTTAATAATTTTATTTGAAAGGGAAGACTTCAACTTTTTACCAAATATAAAAAGGAATGTTTCTTTTTAATGAATATAGTGTTTACAAACATTTCCAATTTCCATAAATGTTTTATTATATTTATATTTTTCTCATAGATTTCATAGGTTTTAAAAATAAACCCCTTTAATTTAAAATTTTAGGAAATTTTTTATTCTATTTTATTCTATTTCCCTAGATGGAATAATTTTATTACATAACATATATTTTTCTTGAATTGGATGTAAATATCTTATCCTATATTGTTTTTTGTGAAAATAGAATTTACATGAAAAATCCTATAACTTCTGATAATTGTACATTAAATTTATCATAAAAATCTATGTTCTCCATATCAGTGATTTGATTAATTCCTAAATTGTATACGATTTCTATACATGATGTCTTACTATAAATGCTATTTGATTGTTGGTTTATATAATATTACTCCTCATTCCTTACTCTATAGAGTTATTTTGATAACACATATTTGTTATGAACTAAATAGATCATCCATTATATGAGGAATGCATAAAAAATGTATTGATAGTTGGGGCCAGGTTATAGATCACACCAAAATGCATCGAAAAGTCCCCTAAGACAAATAAGATGGCCAAATATTTAAAATGGATTTTTCCTGATTACATACCCATTGATTAAACATTATTATCAGAAGACCCTAAGGGTAATGATTTCATGATATATAATCTCATAAAATCCAATATTTTGAATTTAATTTTTTGATTATTAATTTATATCCATGATATTTTATCAATGATATAATTAATGGATGTATTTCATAATCATGTTATTTATTCAATGAAATGTTTTTTCAATTATTTACCTTACCAAATTAAATATGGCTTATTTACTCTTCACCCCTTACACTATACACAATCTATACTTAGCATATGAGGTGACTCTTTATTTGTTTTCCATTACCATGGATATTAAAAAGGGTATTTTGAATAACAAAAACTATGAAATAATTTTTCTTGTTATATGTATTAAATATATCAAATGAAATATTTGAATCATGTATGGAACTTATTCTTAAATATAGTTAAACTAATCAATACTTCAGGGTTAGATACCTTATATATTATACCAATAAAAAGGATTTCACTAACTATGGGTTACTATTCTCTACTATTATACAGAATTATCTTCCATCAGTTTTATATTGTAATGTTTTTTTGATATATCAGATCATTCCTCATGAATAATGTGTTTATATTTGAATAACTTTTTGAATTCATTCATTCCAATAGTAATAATCCCACCATATCCTATTTATTTTTAAACAATTGCCACCATTGAATATTAAATTACTTTTAATAATCGACTACTAAATTAAATTTATCCACTAAATTAATTATCAAATAGACAATTATCTTCTAATGGAAATTGATCTATTATTTCTCTAAAAATATATTATAAGTTTCATAAAAGGATTGATATTTCTTCCACATCTTATAGACTAGTAGTAGCGAATCATTATATGATGTTTCATGTTTTTCAATATTAAAATTTTTCATGATTTATGTCAATAAAATTTATATAGTCTTCATATTCTGATCTCCAACACAGGATTTGTTTAATTTCACATAATGAAAAACCCCAAATTGATTATATATGTTGAAACGTTTCCATTACCTATATTAGAATCTATTCCTAATCAATGGAATACACTATATTATGTCATAAAATTATAAATCGATGTGTATAATCACAAAAAAATAAAAATATATTACATAAATAAAATATTTTTAATAGATAATGTTAAGATAATATGATTTCTATATTTTGTAATATTTTAAAATTATATAAACATTTTCCATTTTTCAACTTGTTTTATAATTCTCAGGTTAATAAAATGAAGAATATCCCACAAGATTGTCTAGTCCAATGTTGAGTCTTAGGCCCCCTCATCTTTCATTAGTGATAGATTATAAAATATCTTATCCACTATATATATATAGTTATCACCCATAGGTGTATCTATTTTACAGTTGTATCCACATTCATGTATATAGAATGGTATGTATTTTTCAAGAAACCACACATTCTCTAACAAAATAAAACATCATTATTTTTTTATATATACACATAACCATAAAGTATTTCATTAGGTTATGATCTATGAAATATATTTTTTACAATATCAAGTTCCCAAGGGTCTTAATATACTTTATCGATTAGCAATAGAAAAAACACCAACAGTAATATCCTAGAGATGATGGTTACGTAATTAAATTAGGACTGGAGATATGTGATCCCACATTGAGGGATCTAAAGAATTATCATTCCTTTAAAATTAGAGACATTATATAATCACACAAAACATTTTAATAAATAAAATTTAATATTTTATTTTATTTGATAACAATATAATTCCTTATATGATAACATTTCATTTAAATAATTGTAAATTTTTTCACTTTTGGGAAAGGAAACAAAAGAAAAGGGTGAGATCAGAATCTCAATATTGAAATTAATGAAGTGGAATCTAACACGGAATGAATACGGCCTGAATAATGTGGTAGTAAAAATTTATTATTAATAAATGTGATATAAATAATTAAAAGATCCTAGAACATACCTATAGACAACATAAAATTTCAAATATATATATTTTAATTAATAACTGGTTTCCAAATAAAGCAATGTGTATTTCTAACCATATTAAACATTACTTTGAGGAATTTTTCCAAGAAATATATTTTTTATGTAACTATCAAAATAACATACCTATTTATACTCATGATGCTTTTCAAATCATCATTGGTCTCTGAAAATTTACTCCCCCCTTGTCACCTAATATGTCCAATGAAATCATGATATGAATAAATTATATAACTTAATAAAAATCCTATTGCAATAAATAGATGATTATAATATAAGATATATCATATGAAATTGTAATACATTCCTTAATCAATAGGATCATAACACATCTAGATAAATATGGCTAATGATATTATTATAGTATTCCCTCAGTAATGCTTAGATTCATCAAATGATTTTTACATAGATAAAATTTATTTTTAAAGATCGTAATAACATTCCACAATAAAAATACCCTATTCATTCTGGAATCACATAAATAAAATTTATAAATTTCAAAAATATTAGGAAAATTTTTTTTATAATGAATTATTAAAATATATAAATAAATCCTCAAATAAAACTGTTTTCATAGCGGTTTGGAAAATTCTTTCATTCAATCTATATTTAACTATAATGTATTTTCATACCTTTGATTAAGTTGCGTCCTTTGGAAAATTAGAACACAACAGATTTTAAAAATATTTATAAAAATATGGGGTTTAATTTACATTAATAAATCATTGTATAATATTGCATATATTATTGAAAACATTTTAAGAAAAATAAGGGTATGAATGAAATATATTTGTAATTGAAATGAAATAAAATGTTTATTTTTATTAAAATAATTTTTTCTTAACTTTGAGCATATATTGAGAGTAAGATTAAATTAAAACCTATAATTTCCTCAAATATATAGTGTATGTGATAATTCATGTGGTTTATGTTATAAATATAATATAATTAATTCAAGATACAATTAAACATAAACAATGATAAATTAGAATGAAATTGTGAAATAATCCCTTATATATGGCTGACTGGATTCAAAATAAATGATAACATCATACATCGAAAATATGAATTTATATAATATATATAACCTAACCATAATCATAATTATTATATTATATATGATCCAATCATAAATATAAAACTCCCCTTTATTAGGAATATATTACTATAATTGTCTTTTACTAGTGTAAACTGTTTCGTTTTTCATCATTGTTTTGGTTTGGTGTTTTCAGTCATATAATCTTGACCCTACTACTATCATATATATAATTTTAATCATGAAACATATATCAGATATATTCATTACATTTGAAGTTATCATTATCTTTGAATGAATGATATAGTTAATAAATTACACCATTTCATGGAGATGGTAGTCCACACATATTCCAAATAAATGATTTCATTTTATAACAAGTAAACATATAAGAATATAAATAACTTATTATATTTATCTATTAATTATTATATCATAAATATAATATATATTCATTACATTCAAATATATTACTATCCATATAAACTGTATATGAAAAATTAATTGCATTACTACATGGAGACTATAGGTTGTACGTACGCATGAGGAATGTCTTAGTTTTCCCTAGGATGGAATTGAAATGAATGGGCGTTATAATAGTGATTTATTAATAATTTTATATGTATAATATAATAATTTTCTTATATTACGATGGATAAAAATCATTGGATTCGGATATAAGAGTAATAATGTGGAAAAAATTCAGTTAAGAACAATACCTCATCTATGGACAACCTAATTAGGTTTATAAATTTTACCTTATTTAAATGATATTATGTATAAAATATGTATAATAAAGTATTTGGGTTGTTATTGGAATTCATAATCTCAATGGTAAGTTCATAGGAATGGTAAATTAGAAATGGTATTTATACTTGAATAAAAGTGTATTGTGGAATGAAAATCTTGATTATTTTATCATTTAGTCCATTGAAATTTGGGCAATGATGGTTCCAAATAAAGTCAACTTTATTAGTAAATATATTAAGGTAATTATATATTATAATAATTTAAAATTTTAATTCATTCGTAGAACCAATTATTTAAAGATATATAATCCTAAATATTATTTTATTTTAGAAAACAAATTTCTTATGATTAATAATTTCATACAAAGGTTTATAAATTTGACATAATATTTTTAAATTAATTATGTAATTCTATAACTCAATTTTATGTCTATAAATTTTTTATTTAATATAATTTCGTTATTATATTTTGGAAACATCATAAAAGGTAATTTATATCTAAAATATTAACATATTCTATTTAAAAAAAGAAATTTTTCTAAAAAAAACATCACCCTTTGATTATTTTGGTTTGATGAATATTTAAATTATTTCATTTTTATCACAATAAATGTTAATAATTAATAAATATAATTTTTAAATTTTTTTAAAAACAGAACGCTAAATTTTATTTAATAAATATGTTTTTAAACAAAAACAATTAACAAGTAATAGAATAAGATAAAATGTTGGTTCGTTTGTAATTAATTATATTATTAAAAATAATGATTATTAATTTTACATTAAAATGAATGACATGAAATCATGTGACTTTTACAGGTCATGGAATTAATATAAAAATTATAGTTTTATAGAAATTTTCATTTTCAGTATTCACTTAGAAATTAGTCATTTGAGAAAAATCAAAAAATTATCGTTATGCTAAATTTACCCATAATATATGAATTCACATATTGATTTCTTCAAATAATCTTAAATAAAAAGTTTATTAATCATTATAATATCCCTAAAAAAATTCAATCCATTTATGTAGAAATGTATTTTTGAAGCATTAAAATTACTATATTAAAAATTAAGTACATATATATTGTCAATTAATCAATACATTTTAATTATATAATAACATTATATATATTTTTCATAATTATTTTGTTCATATCCATACCACAAAATTCACAAATAAGTTATAATAGTGACATATAAATAATAATTTATTTTTAATATCTCTATGTTCCTTTAATGATCGATGTTTCATGTTAAGAAAGATACTGAGATTATTATAATTTTAAATGGAATTTTTATAGTGGTACATTATGTTCTCATAATAAAATAAATATTTAGTTCTATACATTATTTAAAAAATAATGGATTCTCATTCTCTATTATGAAGAATAGTTATTCTATTTATTTGAATGAGATGTAAAATGGATTCATGAATATGATAGTGTTTAATATATTATATATTTTCAAAATATATGCTATAACAATCCAAAAAATAACTCTAGGGTTTAATATAATCCCAGCAAAAAAATGAATTGTTTCTTTGGATAAATAAATAAGAATTTCATTCAAATAATTCATAGTCATGGTCACACTCATTCTATTATGAGACATTTTAGAATTTTGAATCTTTTTTATTGGGAAATATGACTAAAAACCTAATAATAGAAATGATAAATTGGATAGTTTCATTATGTTATCTTACATATTTATGTATAACATCTGGTTAAATAATTTTACTTAATCCTAGAACATTGTTTTTTACATTCTTTAGTTGGGTCCTATTTGAGGTTTTCAGTGTATAATTGAGAATTTGGGATACATTATTGGCTATGTCTGGTAGGCACATAATTGTCCCAAACCATACACCCCACCTCTTTAATTTTTTCACCCCAAGATAGTTTTTATTTTCACATTGTTCACATTGTTAACCAAACAATTCTCTCTCCAAGAATATATTTTTTACCCCAGATAGTAGGGGTGCGCGATATGGGGATACTTTTTACCTAACAATGTGTCTCTATATTGGAAAACTTGATTTTAGGTTTTAATTCTTCCAAAAAATAATTTCAAAATCATGAACCCCCATTTAAGACCCATAATCACTCCAATCATCCCTAACACAATTTTATTTGTTATTGAAGCTCTGAAAAAGTAGTTTTTGGATGGTAAGCCCCATTATCTTCCTAAATCAACGCATGATTGGTCATGTATAAACTCTATCAGGTATGTGGATATTCTATATTTGGGATTCCTAAAATTCCTATCTATCCTCCAAATATTTTTATGGGTCATCATGTAATTCATGAATGTGATCTATATTTAAATAGATCCTGATTCTAGGATTGTATCTTAAGTATTCTACACCTTCATTGTGTGTTAGTGAGTCTCGTATGTAGTGTTGATTTCTAGATCATAGTTTAAAGGTAGGTGGATCCATAATTATTTTTACTACAATTAGAAACATTATTTTCATTATTAAATTGAAATGAGTTTTAAATATATTTTAAAAACCTAGTTAATTGTTGATTTGACTGTTTATTTGGAATCATTATTGTAATAGAGAAAAAACCATGATATCAAAGGAATTTAAATTTTTTGGTGGATTTTTGAAAATTTTTATTTAGATTTATAAATATTTTTTGATAAATTTATTGGATGATTAATATTGAGAAAATTGATATAATTGAAATGTTATTTTAAATTTAATGAAATGATGAAAACCTATATTTTGGTTTTGAAATGTAAATAAGAATGTTTGAAATTAAAATTTGGGAATTGTGTTCTAAATTTTTTTAAAGGATAATGGTAAAAAAATTTATTAAATATGAAAACAAATGTTATCTAGGGTAGTTGGTGAAAACATGGACCAGAATGATACAACCACGACTCTAATGAAATTGAATCATGATGAAAAAGTTTACTAAAAAACATCGTCTCAACTTCCAATAATGGGTTCCCTTATTGGGGTATAAACTGTTAGCGATGGGTTCCCCATTTGGGTGTGTATTTGTGTGTTCTCAACAGGCTAGATTCAGGATCCCTGTGAAATTTTTGAGGATCCTATTACCTAATAATATATATTACTGTGAGGGTTTTGAATAGGGTGTTGTGGTCTACTATGAGTTGTTTCATTTGATATACATTTCATTAGTCATAAAAGTTTTTTTATTAATTATAGTTTTTTTATATAATCTAATTTTAATGAAATTTTAATTTATTCCTAGTTTAATATATATATATATATATATTCGATCATTTAAATGTAATCATTATTTGGATTTAAATATGAAAAATGACGTTTCAGGCCTTATTTTTTTAATGGACAGAATGAATGGTAAATTTTTATAGTAATTAATATAAAACACATATGGAGTCCCTACTAGTATTTATAACTCACACCTTACCTTTTCCTTTGGGATTTTATATATTTTTATATTCTAATTCTATGTGAAGGGAAATATCCTCTTGGTGGTGGTGAATTTACATGATCATATAGACCATGGTCTGGGGTTGTGATTCGAGGATTCGTTGACATGATGGGTCGATGTTATATTTGGGGTGTTTGAGTTTTGTCATTCATTTTGTTTTGTAATTTAATGAATTAAATCATTGGAAATTATTATATCTTTTTGGTTTCTGTTACATTCTCCCTTTAGTGTTTTTCTCTTAATGACTTGTAATAATTTTTATTCATTGAAATTGTGGAAAAACATTCCCTCTTGATGATGTATGATGTCTGATTCTAGCCAAAAACTTATGTAGATTAGGAATTACCTTCAATAAATGTTAGTGTTAACCTGGTTATCAGGGTACCATGGTATCTTATTTTTTTGTTTAAAAAGTGTTATATAAGGGTGTTTCATGACTAATTGGTATCCTAGGATCATGATAAACACCCTTCATTGATGTTAGTATTCAGTTTTGGAAGTACGGTTGTGACATTGGAGACAGTTTCAATTGAGGTTCTCACCAAATATCATAATAATGAGCCTAATGTCACTATCAATTTTTGGTAATAATAATTTTGGGGAATAAATTTTTATTATTCAATCCTTTCTCATAATTTTTATTTTTATATGGTGAAATCCAAATCCTTCTATTCTATCTATGGGGACAAATATGATAATTACTCTTATTTGAGTTATATAATTGAGTATTCTTCTAATGCCTTTAATGTAATTTATAGTTTTTCTATATCATTATGACTATTAGAAGAAGTTTGAATAGTCTCCCAAAGATATATATTGTGATCCTAAATGAGAAAATCATCTAATAGGCCATAATATCATTGATATATTAGTGTGTCATGTAAAATCTCAAATATAGTTCACTTAAACAATTATTGTTCAAAGTTTTGTTATGGAACCTCATAAGATAAATATCAAAATTTATATCAAGGGATTCTTCACCACAATACACCAATTTTCCAATGTTATTATGGTCATTAATAATAATTTGATTGGATGATAAATATATGTATTCTATTTTATTTCGTGGAATAGCTATATTTGATTTTGTAAAATGTGAAAAATTTAATTAGGAGAGACATAGCAATAAATAGTGGGATTTGATGGTAATGGTAATCAATCACGATGATTTAGAATAGAAGTACATGAGGTATGTTTTCACTAATGTGTTATGTCCATATTTTAAGGTTTAGGCTAAGGATATGGTGTTTTTCAAACTCGGATAGGCAAACATGACATTGATGGATTTGGGAAACTACTTTGTCGAGGATGTTCATTTGCACATGATATTTCCATAATCGAGAAGATGAAGTCTCAATTTTTTGAGATATGACTGCAGTCTAATATAATTTTATTATCATTTAGTTATGAATATCACTTCATATACAGACATTTTGGATAGGTTGTTAATAGTGGATCTTGATAGGGTTGGTGATTTCGGGTTGACAGATGTTTCTTTTTCTCCAAGTGGATGTTCTATGATTTTATTCAATTTAAATAGGACATGACGTGGGTTTCATGGTGGATCTTGTTAGTAGGATTCCTTTACACCTCTTTTAGTTTCTATATGAGTTTCTTTGACATTCTTCCAGTGGTTCCAGGATTGGCATTAAATATGGGTTTTCACAAGGCAACAAAGATCTATAGACCATAAGGATGGTCTGGTCATTTATAGAAATTATGTTAATTCTTTTCATTCACCTATAGAGAAACATTTTCATCAGTATCTAAAAGTTATATAGTGAAATCATATGATTCTTGAAATAAGGGCTCCAGCTACAAGAATTCATAATGTTGCTTCCCCATGTAATGGATGAGTCCCCAGAGAATTAAGATATTGGTCTCACTACCATGAGAGATATAGCCACCAGAGATTCATTTTTAGTGACCTCTTTATTTGATACTACCGCACCTCATTCATTTATATAAAATTTTATTTTAAATCTGATAAATATTCTTATGATGGTTTTATCTTATTTCTTGGATATTACTATTCCACTTAGTACAAAGAGAGGAAAAGGAATAAATTTTTCTTCTACTATTCTCCCTTTGTTAGAGGTTAAGCTTACATGGAATTTTCTAATTCTACATATGAAAGCAATTGATTTCATATTAAGGATTCATTTATTATTCCTAATAAGGATCAAATTGACTAAAATATTTGAATGGTATCCATTACCATTAATGATATTATGTGATGTATCTTTTGGGTTAAATTGGACCTGAGGTAGAGTAGAGTCAGACCATATTATCTAAATGTAGGGAAGTAATATCATTTTTTGACTTTGATATGGAGAAGGAATATTTGAGTAATGATCTCCCTATAGATTACCTCGAGTTTCCCTAAAAAATTGCTTCTGATCTATCTAATTCCCCACTAGAAATATAGGTAGAGTCTTCTATTTATTAATTGTATGATACTCATTTAGTGCATATTCCATCAAGTTGCATGAAACTGGAAAAAATGATAGAGTTTATGAGTTAGTTTTATGATCTATTAGAAAAGGTATTTATATTCCTGAGTGTTCCACCTTAGCTATCACTTATTCTCTTTTATAATAAACATGATGAAACTATTTCCCCTTTTATTGATTACCTAAAACTCAACATGGTTATGGTAAAGAACAAGTGTTCATTGCCAAAAAATAATGATCTATTTGACATGTTGAAATGGGTGAAGTTATCCTAATAAATTTATCTTTAGTATGGAAATAAACAATTTACAATAAAATAATATGATATTCATAAAACCATCTTCTTGATTAGGTAGGGAAATTATGAGTAATATTCCCTTCACATTGGTCTATGCAATTCACATGAAGTCTGTATGTATTTGGTGAACATGATCATACTAGAGTGACTGGAAATGATAATTTCGGTTTCTGTGGATGACATCATAGATTACTCTAAAATCCAAGAGGATCATATGGGTATTTTTAATACAATGCTTAAAATATTGAGATATCACCAACTCTATTCCAGTTTGTCAAAATCATATTTATAGATTTAGGAAGTGAATTTATTGGGACACTTGATCTTATAACTTGGTATTTGGGTTGATCTCAAAAATTTGAATGTTTTTATGAAATTTAATAACAATATTATGTTTTATATATTCAGATATTCTTTGGTTTAGTAGGATATTAGAACATATTCATAAAGGATTTCTAAAATATTCATTTCAGAAGAACTCTCTCATTCACAATGGAGAAATGTTTCCTTGAAATTAAAAATATAAGATTTATTTTTTTATGTTTAAATGTATTTTTAATTTTATGTTTCCATAGAATCTTCCATAGGATAGGCAGGGCTATGTGGTATCCTGTGACACATAAGGTTAAAGTTTTGTCCTTATCATTATACAGTGTGATCACAAAGTGGCTTATAGTTATTTTTCATTTTAGTAACATGATAATAGTTATCTGATGAATGACCATGATCTCACATTAATTATGCTTGTTCTTAAGGTTTTGTGTCATTAACATTGAATATAAAGGTTTAACATGTATTAAAACGAAAATATCTTAAGTTATATCTTATTTAAGAAATATCATAATCATTTTCATAGGTGTTGGATTGAGTACCTTCAGTCCTTTCATTTAGACATTGACTCTACATTGTGAAAGGGGAATAATATCAAAGATTCATTGAGAATGAAACATATGACCATTTCCATGAAATAAAAATAAGAAGGGTGAAACATGGTAGACCTATATTCATGGTTTTATTTGAGAGATTTGGAAGGAGAAGAAGAGGATTCTTAGTATAGTGTTCAGTTGAACTCTTCTATTTAGATGATGATTTATCAGGAGTATCGTATTGATGATCAATTCCTTAGATATAGGGACTCCCATTATGGTGGGGAGACCATTGGTGATTTTCCATGCACATTAACGGGTATTAAATATTTTTAGAACCGATGTGTTACTTTTTTTTTCTGCGAGGATGTTTATGGTGAGAGACTATCATAGTACTCAGTAGGTAGATCACCCTTATTACACAAAGATGTTCTGTGATATGACGTGATGATATTGGTATTCAGGCATGTGTTAGGACACTGGTGAGTTTGTTTCACATTTTCACATTTTTTTGAATTTTTATGTTGGGTACCAAAAACCATATTGATTGATCCATTCCCATCATGATATGATATGGATGTGGGATGATATTACTATATAAACTGTGGTTGGGTTGCCCCATCACCCAATAAAGAATAATGTGATATGGGCTCTGATCGATTAGCTGACCTAAAAAGATCACAATATACAACGTTAGGATACCATAAAATTTATGGAGTAGGGATATATTTATGATAAAGATATTGTTCATTTTTATAGAGTTCCATTTTTTGTGATATCTATGTGAGATCCCTATTTCACATCTCCTTTTTAAGAGTAATTCATGTAGTGATGGGATCTCAAGTAAATTTCAGTACAACATAAATTCCATAGAATGTTGTCGAGAGAGAGAGAGAGAGATTTATAGAGATTATAAGGATATGTGACATGCATGAGTTATTGAATTTTGTGGAGTTTGGAATGACCATTTGGTACTTGTTGAGTTATCATATAACAATATATAGCATTCCATGATGAAAATCACTCTTTTGAGTCCATTTATGGAAGGCCATATAAATCTATTTTGTATTGATAGGATATCTGTGAAGGTTATTTGGTTAGTACTCTCTTGGTTAAAGATATAATAGCAAAGATTATGATTATTATAGGATAATGGTGATGTCATTGATATGATAAAAATTTTTTGTTAATTGTTTTCAAAGGCCATTTGAGTTATTTTTTGGTGACCTGTTGTTCTTAAGGGTTCACCTCATATGGTTTATCAGTGGCTTGTGAAACAAGGGAACATTCTCCCTATTTCTGGGGACATTTGATGTAGATAAGATTATGGGTAATGTGCCTTACCATTTACCAATTAAACATCATTTTAAATCAATAAATTAATTTTTCCATATATAATAGCTTCACAAATATCCTTTTGACCCAACTCATATCTTGATCAAGGAGGATCTGGAAGTTGATCTTCATTTATCCCTTACTGAGTACCCAGTTATGATTGTCAATTATATTATAATGATAATTCATTGGAGGATGATAATATTTGTTCTCATTCTATGGAAGCACGGTTCAGATTCATTTGAGGCATGACAGTGTGAGTTTTCAATGTGAGAAAAGTGACCTCGTCACTTTGATATAGAAACATCTCAATAGGCTTTCTCAGAAGGAATTTTTTTTATAGTGGGGAGTATGTATCATAATTTTACAAGTTTTAATATAATACTATAATATTTTTATCCTTAATCTGTTGTGTCTTATCAAAGGGTGATTTTTGGTGATTGTTTTTCTGAATTTTGTATTATTTTTTTGTTGTGCATTGTTGGCACATATTTTTTACAATCTATGTTTCCCAGAAGAGTAACAAAACTACACCACTAGACAATGGAAATTCAAACATTTGGTGCATGATTAACTAAACAATGAACCAACCATGGAGGTACGATTAAACCTAGAGAGTATGGGTGCTTTTTTTGGGAGAACATTTTGTATAACCATGAAAACTTCTCTTAGAAACCATGCACATGAGATTTAATAATTCTGAAAATTATTTTAAAACACCAAACCCCCACCCCCCATTTAAGACCCCTAATATCCCCATTAGTACATAAAATTATATCAATGTATTTTTAGTATCTAAAGAATAGTTTTATTATCCTAAATACGCATGTCTTGTGGTATCAAAGCTTTTTTATCACATTCAATATTCTCAAAGAAATTGGATCTTCTGCTAGGTGTTTTCTTCTGATACCACTTTCACTTTCTCCTCACAGAATTTGATAGATCATCATATAATTTATAGAAATATAATTTTTAAATTAGATATCGACTCTAGTTTTTGTTCTTTAGTCTTTCACTCTTTTCTTCTTTATTGGTGATAGATGTCACATTTGTTGATTTGTAGATCTTTTTTTAAAGATGGTTGGTTCCGTAATTTATTTCCCTTCAATTGAAAATTTTCATTTTCTGATAAAATTTAATTGTGTTTCTAATTATTTTAAAAAAATGAAAACAGATATATTAATTACTTATTAGAAATGGGCATGGAAACCGAGGGAAAACACCAATTTCATTTTTATTAAAATTATGGGGTGGATTTATGGAAAATGTTGAATTGGCAATGAAAACAATTTGATCGAATTATTTCATAATTAATCTTTTTAAAATGATTAAATGGAAATGTGATTTGAATTGGAATGATGTGATGAATACCTATGATTTTTTATATAGAACAAGGTATATTGGATACTAAAATTGTAAAATTGTATTTTAATTTTTTTAAATAACTTATTTCCAATATATTTGATGGAATATTTATGTTGTTATTATCCTTGGTATTTATTGGTAACTGAATCAAGCACTCTAGGACCCTAACATTATAGTAATAGATTCATGAATGAAATTATTACTAATGCAACTTCCTGTTTACATCATGTAATGGGCTCCCCTATTTGTGTGTAGACTACCCATGATGGGTTCCCCTTTTGGGGTGTATTTGTTTGTAAACACAGGATAATAGATGTGATCTCTAAGAAAAGTTTAATGATCTTATTCTATTATAAACTAATATACCATAGTAATTTTTTTCATTGTTTTATACTCTTCTATGAGTTATTTGATGTTATGTAAATTCCATTTATTATTGATCTATTTTTTTAATCCCAGTTGATTTATATAAACAGTTTGATAAAAAATTTCATTCTTTCCTATTTGAATGTTATTTTGATATAAATTCCAAATGTTGAAATGAAATTTTTTTTATTTAAATATAGAAAAAAATATTTCTTGGATTTTTTAATTTAAATTGATATAATTAATGGAAAATAGTAATGTTATTCATTATGGGACTCTTTGTTAGACCATACTAAGATTTATTACTCACACTATACCTTTTCCTTATAGACTTTTTATATTTTATTATTACATTTGTGAGAGAAGTGAGTGCATTACTTGGAGGTGGTGGATGTCCAAGATCCTTTGGACTATGTTTTATGGTTGTGAATGTTTTATTTGGTGAACTCAAGGGGTGATATTTTCTTTGGTATTTTCTAGTATTATCTTGCATGTGGTTGTGTACGTTAACAATGTACGGCACTGGGTTTTGTTATACCAGTTTTGTTTCTGGTAATTTTTCCCATTGGATTGTTGGGAAAACTAAATTGTAACATTTTATCTTAATTTTTTATGGAAAATTTTTCCCTCTTATTCATGTATGATTCCAGGTTCTAGTCACCAACTATTGAGGATCAGGAACTCCCCTTAAGAAATTTAATTGTTAGATTTGGTATCAAGGTATCAGGGAATCTTATTTCTATTTCATGATAACTTATTTGGCGACCATTTAGCACAAAATAAGTGGTCATTTAAGATACATTATGAATTTTAGTGAGGGAAAAAATTATTATCGTTATATATTGATAATGATATAATGGTATGAAGCATTTGACATGTTCAATGATTTTCATGATGAAGACCAAATGAACTAAGGAAAAAAAATTTATTCTTTAATAAATATGCAGTTTTCAATAAATTATCTAGGAAGTCACTAAATTACTAAGTGATTATTGAAAGAATTAACATATCACAACACCTACCAAACCAAAATTAGAATGTTTATCTATAAAGATTAATCATACCTTCCTAGAGAATGATTAGTCATGGATGAGTCGGTGTGACCTTCCTATGTCATTCTAGTTTTATTATCAAGTGGCCAATTCATTACTAAATAATTTCATTCCATATATAGAAATCATAAAGACATCATAATATATACATATACATTAAAATTTAAAAAATTAATTTGATAATGATTGGATTATTTTAATAACATGATAAATAAATGGGTTGTTTCTATAGTTTCTCTAATTTTGAATAACTATTAAATTTTTGTTAGAAAAATTATTATATATTGTATTATTTCTATAATTATAATTAAAAAATCTCATTGGGGCCATAGATGTCGTAATCCTTGATAAGGATTATTATTTCTATAGATTATGTTAGTGGAGAGATAAAGTTTAAGAAGTTGATACTAATAAATATAATGTCTTCATTATTTTGAAGTTAATATGATAAAAAAGAGTTATTAAATAATAAACTTCCCATGATACAAAATAACATTAATGTTCTGGTAGTAATCAATAAGAACATTATAGATAAGTTTTTTCAATAGAAAATGACAATGATGTAAAAATCATAGTAGGTGAACATAAACTCTACATGGAATATATTCAGAGTTTTACTTTTGAGAAATGGAGAAAACATATGGAATCTAAGATTGACTTAATTTAATCTATCAAATATTAAAATACACTTGATGAAAATGTAGTTTTTAGACTGGTTTGGTGATATTTGGTACTTTATATGAGAATTAACATGGAATGAATAAGGTTAATCTATATATCATAATGGAATGTAATATTCATGCATATATCTTTTAGAAATCATGACTCATTAAATAATTCTCTTTTAAATTAGTGTAAAAATATAAGTATTCATATTCATAAAATAAATCAATCTCATGTAAAAGGGATACAGGATCACCACATTGAATAAACTATAAACTCATTCAATGAAATATGTATTGTTATTCTAGGTATACAAGTAGAACTAGCTCCATTACCAAAAATGTAAGCATTTCCATGTTCACTAATTTCTCAAAAAACAAATTCATTGAAAAAGGAACATGAAGGGGTTATTAAAAACTAAAAAGTAAGATTCTCAAAAAACAAAATGGATCATTTGGTATAGGATTACAATCTCTTGAGGATTGAACTATAGATCTATCCAACATAATTAAATATTAAAGTATTCATTTGGAATAAAATATTTGGATTAACCTTCCTATAACATTAACTATAGTCTCATAAGGGTGAAATTAAGATTCTCTAATGTTTTATATGAACCATAGATCAAGGAATTAATAAGAAAATGACATACCAATAAATAGACAATGGATAACCTAATTGTCTAATTGATACATATAATAATGTAGACACCATAATTTTCACATTAATAAGATGGAGACACCTCCATAATTACATTACTCATGGGTAAATATCTCCATGATATTAAGAATAATGGATAAACACCTTTCCAATCATATATTGTAATGAAAATTAAACATGTATGAATGAATTTGGTGAAACATAACCTTAACTACACTGATATAGCATCAAAAAATTATCTGAGAGATAAAAAACCAAATTGGATCATCGACCTCAAGACACAATATATTCATTAGAATCACAACCCACCCAAAAAATATGGTGAACTACTGAAGTATTATTTGATTCATGATACCAGCCATGTTGCTTTATTCTATAATAAGGGACATCGCTACACCACACATGAAAATAATAGAATTGATAGTCGATTAAATGTGATGTGTTGGCATAACATTTTTTATTCAATTCTCAAGCTATATATTTCCCATGGGTGGGTAAATAATTTCATATACCATGGGGGATATCTATTATCATCATTATTCACTACCATCATAACATTATACCAAATCATACTATGAATCCTACATCACACTAGAAGTTAATAATAGAAGTGTAATTTTTATTCAAACCCATGAAATTGTTATCCCACACATCAAGGGTACCTTAAAAACCATATAATAGATACATATCTTTTTAGGAATTTTAGGTTTTTCAACCCAATTTCTCCAACCTGATGAAAAAAATACAACATGAAGAAATATCTAATTAAAATATCATGGATGTAGGACCTAAATACTACACCACTTGTGGGAAATACTATAATCAACTAAAGGCGTACCCGGACCAATGAAATAATGAGATCCCATAAGAGTATCCAAAAACCATATCTAAATTATCCTCGACACATACTCAATATAACCCCATATACCATGGAAGGATCCATTATTAATGATCTATAACAAATTTTATTTATCATTCATAGTATCATGTATGGATATATGGGGGGAAAATATATCAATCGTCAACCACATAGACCCAAAAAAGTGGCCCTAGAGTAATAGTTGAAAAGGGAAATCAATCTATCTTAATATAAAATACCTGTGAAACCTCTCTCTAAATAAGGTTCACATGATGGATGGAAACTCGTTATGTGTATAATTTATCCAGAAGTTCCATTAGGACACCTAAATGTATAGGTATATCCCCAAAAATACAATCTTGAACCCCATCATCTTTCATAAATGATACATTTAAAATAATCATATATCACCAAAAAAGAAAATTCATATTGATAAATAGATTACAAAATCATAATCTATGTATAAAAATACATAGTAAAACTCTTTATTTGTATGGAATGGACACCCTAATAATGTTTTGAATAAATTTCCATGAATGATATTGGGAGCCACATAGAACAAGACACACATTGTATCATTATCACATATATCCATGCACATGGTGTATGTATGTTGTGGGTGAGTTGAGTGACACATGTTCCTCACTGCATCCATATCAGGTTGGTTAGACCATTCATAAAACCCACCCACCAAATACAAATGCCTTTGGTCCAACACACTCATCATATTGTGTCGATCCATTCCACCTTACCAATATAGTTTTTATCTAGATACATATCTAATATACTTAGTGATGGGAGGTAGGCCTTCTAATCACATGTGATTAGACGGATGGAGGTGGGGTAAACCAAGTAGTCTACACCAAATCCACCCATTTATTTCAATATAACCTCCCATCCCACTACCACATGGTTCCACTATCTTAAACACAACAATCCCACCATGAATCATTCAGACTCAATGTAGATGAGTTTTCACAACAATATCTTCTCAAATATGTCCATCCATCCTAAAAACTAATTTTTGTAATGTTTCTAACACACATCATCATTGAAATGAATCATTGTATAAAACACTATGTCGCCACGTATACATGGTAACTAAAATTACCCCAATGAAAAACCAAAAAATTGATTATAAAATTTAAAAATAAAATAATTTTTAGCATATGTATTACAATAGAATATAATTTATTTATAATTGGATGTTAACAATGGGGAAATAATTATAAATTGAGTCATACATAGCTGATAATCAATGATGTTTTGAGATTCTTTTCTTCACTCGTACATCACCACATATCGATACATATCTGGTCAACCTCTTAACCAAATCCCCCCTCTCTCACCTATCATCCTTTTAATTATGTTTTTTGTACAATAATTATTATATACCCTACGGAGGAATACATATAATATGGAATATGTTGTTTTCCAAATCATTTTCTATAATGAATAAAAATATTCCCCCGATGATGATTGATCCCAAGGATTCATAAAAAACAAAATTTATACCACTATAGGTGTGTATCACACATTCCTAATGAGTTAGTACTCTTGTAATTTTCAACAAAGTGACTATTTAATTGGAATATAACAATTTTCAAAATATCACAAGTATAATAAAAAAAATATTTTTAAAGGAAATATATTTTTATTATGGCCATCTCCTAAACACAATAAACTTCTACCTCACCTCAGGGGTAAAACCCACTATTCAGAAACAGAATAAATATATGATACTTTTTATGAGTTTATTTTCATGGAAAAATATACCATTTGACCATTTATATAAATCTGGTGCTCCAAAGATCAAAATAAATATTTTTCTTCCTCATGAGAGAAATTTGATATCAAAATCCTCTATAATTTTTAGACCTCCTCGTCATTTAAAATGTTAATAGAAACAAAAAATATATAAGAATATACAAAAAACATCAAAAAGATAAAATATTAAAACAGCCATTTGATATCATAGAGATATCCAGATGATTATAGATCCACTACTTCCAAATATGATATAATAGTTATAAATAGAAAATTTCTACACCACGTAAATTATGGACACCACTTTTGATATTTTTATTTCTTCATAATATGTAGTATACATCATCCAAATAAATATTATATATATAAATCCGTTATAAAAATTTCCAGATTTTATTAAAACAACATTACATAAAATCCATTTATCACCAATTGTGGGAATCCATTGATCATAAACTTTAAAATCTATCACAAACCCTCATAATTTCTCAAAAAATGTTCTTTTCCCATAAAAATGCTAAAGGGGAAATCAGTCTATAAATATTTATAAAGGATTACATGGAATATTATCATATTTATATAATATGACCACAACAAACGTGAAGTTTTTATGCCTCAATAAGATCAAAATAATGTGAAAAAGGGGGCCATCAATAATTTTCTATCGATTAATAGTACCATGAATTTGCATAAATACATCCATGTTTGGGGTATAAGGATAAAATAAGTCATTATATACTACTTTTTTAACAATATGCAAGGTACACAAATGAGCCACTAATATATATTAGACTCTCTTCTATAACAGATGACCAAATACTCTTCTATGAGATCATGGGTCTGTATATTCCAATGTACCAAATATGTGGACCATAAACCTATTGAATTATATGACTAATCATACATCCTAATAATCTATATTTTATCTCTCATTAAATTAATTCCTACACCATATAGGTGGGAGGTTATAATTACTCAAAGGTAGTCTGATGGAAACTCAAAATTACTAAATACATGGGGTAAATATCATCCCTTACCTTTAACTAAGAGATTCCAAATTATAAGGTCATACATATAACAACACATGTGGAGTAATCATATAGAAATGAAAATTTTGAACATAAATCAAATATAACATCATCTCATTTTTTACTCTTGATGCATGACATTCACATAAGACCAACACACAACACCCCATGTCCAATCTGGGAACCACCTGGGGAAACTACTAACCACTTCCATATAAACACCTAGTTTATCCTCCAAAAATACCATATAATATGAATCTATACTCACCAAATAGTGGATGAACTAAATAAACTTACCCAATGGATGCATTATATCAACACATGGGTCCCATAATCTGTTAATAGAGTACAAAAATGTATTGAATAGATTAAAAAAATCCGAATTAAAAATTAATTCAACAATATATAAGGATTTATATGATCAAATTTCACTAATGATGACAAAACTAGGAAAAACGTTTATATAGCATAATACCATGGAAACACTATCTTGAAATGATCTCCAATGCTGTCTACGAGAATGATGTATGATTTCTCCCTTGAGTATGACTCTCTAGTCATTGATCATTAGTATAAATAGTCAAATAATAAATCTATATCAATGTTTAAATATAAATATTGACTGAAAAACTACACAATAGTTTAAATGAATGTGGTAACTCGATGGAAATTTCAACACTATAGACCTCGAGCCACATAAGGCCTTGTTTGATTAAGGATAACAATGTATGACCTTAAAACACCCTGAGAGGGGAGGTATCAATTATGGTTTCAACTTTTTATTGTAATGAAAGATATCATTTTCTCACATTGGTAGGAACTTCTAAAAGCACTCTAATGTAATCATACATTTATGAGTCATTTTTATAAAGAGAGAGAATAAATCAGTTATATATGGGTCACCACTAAGGGCTAGTCTATGGAAAATACACTGAGATAGTTTTGGTCATTAATAAGTCAAGTATGCTTCACTAATTGTTGTGGAGTATATTAGATCATACAGAATCACTCTATAGCAGGCATAGTTCCTTTACAGTAATTATTGGAATTTCATAATTTCTATAGTATAAAACTTTCATTGACTCCCCTACCTCACTACCTTAGATAATGAAACACTCATTTTAACATAATGAAAGCCAACTCAATATATTTGGAATTAATGTATTTGTACTTGATTTTCCTAAGATTATACTTTCACCACAGTCCAGAGTTCACATAATTGAAATCATTTTTCAGTTAAACCATATGATCAAAAATATTGTTCACAATGCTTCTAGACATTGTGAAACACCCTTTGTGATTCAATGAAATTATATCATTCAAAAACCCACACAGCTTCTCGAAGCTCCCAACCATCACGAAGAACACATCCATCTAATACCACTATGTCATAGAGAAACACCCATTCTTTTAGAAAATTAATTATCTTAAAATCCTCATCATCAGTAAAATCTTAGTCAATAATTTTTTATTGATTAATATCTAAAGGAAATATTGATTCCAAAAGATCCCAATCTTTATCATAGTAAACTAGATGTACTATCATCCCATCTCAGATTCATGGCCATCAACCCTGTGTGAAACATGATTCCTTTTTAAGGATCCATACTTTTATGATACTTCAATATTCATTAAATATATTCCATTACACCAAAAACAAAATACACAATGTTTCTAAATGCGAAAAACATTGGTTCCAATAATATTCCCCTTTGGGATTGTTGGCACTCTACTAGTAAATTCAATAAACCATTAGCCTTGACCAAAAACCCGATAGACATGAAATAACTCATCTGTCACTCAAATTATACATGACCAAATGATGGTGTAGAAAATAAGAGCGGTAAAAGAGAATTTTAGGTCTTGATAAACCACCAATACACCCTAAAACCAACAATTTTATGAATTTTACTTGATGGGTTATTCATTCCTCGATATACCAATGACCAACCTTGAAAACCTATAGTTCATTGAGTTTATGTTATCTACCCTTTTAGAGGTAAACCCGTAGAATTGTTATGTAAAATTTTTGTTCTAATAAAACTCCCAATGGATCATATCTATTTTGTAGGCCTACATCACATTAACCAAATTATTAAAATAGTTAACACAAATGTGGAGAGGGTACCTACTATAACCACATCATGCAATGTGAGGTGGATGAACATCATGATTCAACTGAAGTTTCTCGAACAATGGTATTGACAAATGATTAATTAAAATGTCTGCTAATTTTTTATTACTTCCATCAATGTCTATTTTAATCACACTATAATCATATTTTTTACTGATGAAGTGATATATTATCTCACTATGATTGGTAGATGTGTTCTGAACTAGATTATTCAAAATATCGATTAAGATATTCATGTCATAGTGTATCACAATCATTTATTTCACCTCTTCATCAGTATTTGTATGTTATTTCTTCATCCATAATATCTTTGTTAAATTCTTCTTCATAGAGATATATTATGCATTATCTGTACATGGAGAAGAAAAATTATAATTCATTCTCAACCACCCCACACATTTGTTTCCTACAATGAATTCACCACCACTTGTGGATATTTGATCCACCACATACCCAGTCCAATATAAATCATAAAATGATCATAAAAAATTATCCATTGTTTCCTTAAATTATAAACCAAACGTTATTGTACATTTGATATACCTCATGATTTATTAATGAGTAGAAAATGGTATTCAGTTGAATTTATTTGGAGGTGATCCTCTAAGAATATTGAATAGATGATATCTGGCTGTATTTTTTATAATAATAAGTTTCCCATGATCATATTATACAAGGTATATACACATATTTCCCATATTCATGATTTAAATAGTTCTTTCAAATCGAAATTGGATCCAACATTGGTTTGGAATCATGCATGTTGAATTTCATTAGAAACTCTCTTGCATATTTCTCCCAAGAAATGATGGTGTAATCCTTATTTTAACCACCCAAATACCCAAAATGTATATGATTTCACCAATTGTAGATATTTAAAATTCAAATTTCATGTGATTAGAAAATTATCCCACCGATAATTGTCTTCTTGCACAACAATATTTGATTCAAAAAAACAATCACTATAAATTTATATTTCTGAGAATTCCTCACACAGATATTATAGTTTCAAAAACCACTATGTAATTATCGATTCTTAATGTAAGGATAAAAATGAGAATACAATGATATTGGTGCCTTCAATTGACTATATAGAGCCTTATTTAATAAAAAATATTTGTATCATAATTTCCAGACATAAATCATATTGGTTGTTCAATGTATTATTCTTCTTCAAGAACACCACCTAGGAATGTTTTTACATCCATTTGATAAATATTGTACCCAAATTAAATTTCCTTGGAATGAAAGATTCTAATCGACAACATAATTTCTGTTATATGAAATGTTTCTTCAATATTAAATCCTTTTATATATTAATATCCTTTAGACACCAAGAATTCCTTATTTCGGATAACATTTCCATTCTCCTCGGTTTTTTTAAATTATCCTATTTGTTCCAATCATAATATGATTTTTGGGTGTCTTAAAAAGATACCATGTCTAGTTCTTTTTTATGTATTTGATAGGAAAGCCGAATGTGTTTGATTCATCATTCTCCTTCTCTATTCTGGTGAGGTCCAGTCCCCTTTGATGTTGAATTGATCAAATTATGCTATTATATTTATCTTTCTAGTTTTGGATGATGTTTCATCATCAATTGTTCACTCTTCTAATTTTTATCATTAATCATATTTATTTTACATGCTAGTAATATTTTGTAAACCTTTATAAATATCGGCATTTGAATTTTTCTATTTTATAATTTCTTCATCTTCTTCAATCAATTCAACATAAGAGCTTCACATGGTATTAAGGGTTTTAACTTCTATGATCTTCACATAATTTATTACCATATTATTTTTAAAATTATTATGTAAAACATTTTTAGGATTTACTCTACATGGAGTATTTATGGAATATTCCCCGATCCAGAGGATCATCATACATTCCTCGATTTCCTTTTTTACTTCAAACAATACATTTAAATCCAAAAACACAAAATATAATTTAGGGTGTACATACTTACATAATATATCATATGCAGTGCCCTGGATTCTCAAATAAAAATTAATGATTGTTTATTGGTTTACACTGAGTCTTGAAAAACCTATTTTTAGTAATGATGAGAAACACGACTCTCACATAGCATAGTTCAACCCATTGTGTTCACTTATCATTTTATTCCTTCAAAACCCACATTTGATTGAGTGGTAATCAATTAATACTCCTAATGATTAATTTCATTTTATAGTGTTAATTTAAAATTTAAATGGATGTTATTTCTCCTCCACTGTGATACCATGGATCCTTAATTGTGATGCATGTTTGTTTTTAAGAACATTAATGATATATCTTTATTTAATAATGAACGTTATGATTCTTAGGAATAAAATTTAAAAAGTAAATTCTATTTTAATCATTATTAAAAATAATAACATAAATCTATCCATTTATTTTGAACACATTCATTAGACCACATTCGTCTATGTGGATGCGATCAACCATATTTGATTTCCTATTGTATTTTGGCTGATATTATTTATTGACTATCTTTCCTCAAATACATGAATCACATGTATTTTCTAAATAAATCCTAATATTGGAAATTTTAACAAATAAAAAAATCTTATATATGTATTACATTATACAATGATTAATTTGATCTAACTCACTGTTCCACAAGTTATTTTGTTCATCAATTATTATGTAACAACTATTATCCTTATTGTCAGCCATATATAAATTGAAATTTTCCCTACGTCCTTCCATGATTGAATTTAAATTATTACATTTAATAGTTCACCCATTTTAATTAAAAGTAACTAATAGATTGTATTCATATATTTCACTCACATTCTGAATATTTTGAGGCAAACTATCAACCTAGAGAACTTAATTTTCCCTTAGATCGTACTTTTTAGGTTCTGTATTTCCACTTTCATTGACCTTTTAAGAACATCCATTTACAAATGTGAATGTTCCATAATCAATTTTAATAAAATAAATCAGAAAATAGTAATTTAATTTTGTGGGATATGTGCATCTGATGTCAATAATATCAGTGTTTCAGTTCATTGTTGTTTGAATACTATTTCTACAAGATCGGCCCCTTCAATTTTTTTATTTTACATTAATGAGAGACATGAGGGAGTTGGGGAAAACATTTAATTTCTACTATATTTTCGATATTAATGTGTTAATCATACTCTTCTAATTAATATACTAGATAATAAGAAATTTTAACGGTATTGGTGCTTGGTTGACGGGTATTTAGTTTACATAGAGTCATGTAGTTCTTATCCCCACCATTTCACTACCTGTAATGAATATATTGAAATCCATAGATAGAATAGTGGAAAAAATATACAAATAAACTACTTATTATATATTAAAAGGGATATGGTATCATTCTTCATTTTTGTCTTCCATGCACTTCCATATTCATATATCTCATTGCCACTACAAAATATGACATGGTATGGATTATAAATCTACATAATTGACAATTAATATTGGGAAAATCATTTCCCATGCATTCCTCCACATGTACCATTATTTTTAAAGTTATTTTAATTTATATAATCCCTTTATACATGAGTATTTTAAACTCTATTTTTCGTTATGGTTTGAACCATTCCTTTTTTGGATATCTGTCATCTTTGTGATATGTCGAACATTTTGATTCCCTTTTTTAACTCATCTAGTTTATCAATTTTTATGTTTTGTATCCTATTCATTTCTATATTTCCCTTAAATGTGGTACTAGGATCATTAAAGGCCATATCTACTCCCTAAAAACCATGATTAGTAAATTCTAATATCTCTTTATCTATGAATTTTCCAAACATTAATCTCATCATTGGTTCCCTTTATTTTGATTTAGTTTCTAGTTTACTCCATATATTAACAAATTCTTCTTCATGTATATGAATATTTTATCCCTTTTAATCTTGTATTATTTTGGTTCAATATTTAATTTTTTATTCTCTTCTAACCTGATTTAATACTGCACATCCTATTCCAATATTTGAAATGATGTTATGTATTCTTCCACCTCTCTTTATAGTCGATCAAATACTGCATTAATATGATAAACATACTAGGGTGAATCTTTCAGTAGGTCACCCATTTTATTATTTTTATTTATTTAATATTCAATTTCATCAAGACAACACTCATTTTCATCCATGCGATTAACAACACCAAACAACTAATTTTGTTCATCTTTTTTGGATATACCTTTTTAATTATGTACGTCATAGATTATATAGACTATGATTTAAAATCTATTTCTACATCCACCAATAATTCATTATCATATTTTTTTCTTTATAGTCAATTATTTTTCTCTACAATTTTAATCCTTATTTGATGTCTCTATTGTTAGGGAATCTCTTTTGAGATCTTGTAGGATTTATTCTTCACTATTTTCATTATAAAATTTCTTGGGTCATCGATTATTATTGTTCCATAATTTACCAAATCAAAAAAAAATCAAGGGAATATTTTATTCAAATTTCAATTTTTCTCTATTGATTTATCTAGCAATAAGATAAATAAATTCATCATCAATACCATCTATATCACCCCTACCTTTGGTAATTTCGAAATTTTCCATGGAATTTAATTCTATTTCCATGAATCCACAAATTGTTGTTTCTTCTAGTTTGACTCCAATTTAATATTTTACCAGACTTCTGAGTAGAACATCAATAGAATGTTTATACATATACCATTCGTCAAGGGCTGAGTTTTTTTGGATTTATAGGGGATGAATAATTATTATGTTTTTCTTTACAATCCCAATTTCTTCAATTTCATCAAATATTCCTTTAATTTCACTAAAACAATTAGTAATTATTTTATAAATTATATCTTCATTTTCAAAAAGATGTCTTTTTAAATTATCAAACATATTACAAAAAAATTAATTTAGGACTCCATCAATTTTTTATCTTGTTCATGTATTTTTTCATGATTCTCTTATTCAGACTTGGATGAAGTAAACCTCATCACAATCAAATAGATTATATAATATTGATATTTATTAAAGTAATTGTCTTATTTGGTATCTAAATCAACAATTTAAATATTTGTTTTAGTTATTGAAAGGCCAATGTTGTCAATTTTATGAATCCATTGAGTTGTGTCATAGAGAACATTTTTATCATGGTATTGAATATGATAACTCATAATATTAATCAAAAACATGAAGATGATTCCCTCAAAGATGGGGAATCCCCTATCCTTCACTAAAATATCCATGAAATCAAAAAAGGGCATATTTAACACCAATAATTTATTGCTCTGATAACAATAAGAAAACAATAGAACAACTAAAAGGGGAGTGTGAATTAGGGTGTCAACAATTCTTTTAAAGAGGCGTGTCATCTGATCACATTGGCAGGAACAGTTAAAACATGTTGGATGGAATCGTGTAGTTATGAAATAGTTGTAAAAAGATATACAACACATCATTTTTACATATTTCTCATCTAAGAACAACTCAAAGAATCATAATATGACAGTGTATCATTCATAACTAAATCCAATAAATTTCACTTGTTATGGTGGATATAAAACAAAAGACACATTCAACCATTGATCGGAAAAATTCATTTAAAATAATTATAGTGGTAGTGTACTACTTCCCTCAGATCACATTCATCGACTCCCCTAGCACACTGCCTTGGGTGATGTTTTACTTTTTTTAATGACTTGATGGTCACCATAGTAAATTGGGCATTGAATTCAGTTACCATATTATAATAGGACTCTGTTGGCACTTATTCTTAAGTTAATTCGCATGATATATTTTTTTAGACATACAAGATGTGCAATACTACTTTTCATGGAGATCCTAGACATTATGAAACGCCACTAAAGATTTGATGAAATTCCAATGTTCGTGAATTGAAAAAAATGGCGAAGCATCAAAATTTCAGGAATCTCGTAGCATTCACATAAACACAAGTCTTCATGAAATTATCTTTATTAAAAATCCATATATTTAGATAAGTCAAACTATTTCATTTTCAATGTTCAAGATCAAAAATAATTCTGAATTCACAAAGTTCCCATCATTAGTGAATATAAAACCATTAATCCTTTTCTCAATTTTTTTTTTCAAATGAGTGTTGGATGAATATTTATAATCATTGATTGTTGAAAATATTATGTACTCCTCATGACCTTTTCGTGAACCTCTACATAAATTTTCATTAAGTGCATAGTCTTCATTAACATGTAGTGAAATTTTACACATTCAGCATGATTATCAAAGTCACATAGATTTACCATCATCTGATCATCCATTTAGGAACCATCAAACCATCATGAAAACAAATTCCATCATAAAGAAACATAATTAAGTGAATGTTACTTCATCAATAAATAAATTTGTATACCAAATTTTAGAATAGTGAGTCTTAGAAAATCACCATTCATGAAGGTTTCCCCTTCATATTGATTTGGATCTCCAAAATATTGGAAAACATGGGGAAATGATAACACATTAACACTAAATCTATCCACACTCCATGATCACTAGAATAAAAAACAACTTAATTATCCCTACACTGGATTGACAATAAACACAAAATACAATCTATTTCCATATATGAAAAACCTAGGTTACATCAAACCATAAGTCACAAGAGGCTATATTCATGTTAATGTTCACAGTTTGACATAATTCTCCCTCCCCTGATATAAGATTCCAAAATTAATTGTATATCTCACTATAAAGGGTAAATATACTCTAAATCTATGTATCCTATACTTGGTATCTGTAATGCCCCGCATTTTGAACCAGACTAAAAACCAAGGGAATATTAACTTTTCATTTTTTGAACCGGTAGTTTTGAAGATAGGGCTTCGGAACAAGGTTCTAAAGGTTGGAACCCTTCCTTTTATTTTTTTGGGTGTGGGCAGAGGCCCGTTAAGTTTATCGTGTGGCCCGAGAGGTTTCACAAGCACCAAAACCGTGTTTTTAGAAGATATGAAAAGGGCACACAGTTGGCGCACAGTTTGGATAACCGTGCGGCTCAAACCGTGCGGCTCAAACCGTGCGGCTCAAACCGTGCGGCCTTATTAAAGGAGGCAGTGGCTTGTGCACATGATGCACACAGTTTTACAAACCGCGTGCCTAGCCCGTGCAACAGATGTCTTGGAGGTAGAGGACTCTGCACGGTTTGCGCACAGTTTGGAAAACCGTGCGGGTCAAACCGTGCGTGTGGGTGAGTTTATGTTTTTGTGTAAAATTAAAATAAAATAAAATAAAATAAAATAAAAACCTTATCTAATCTTTCCCTAACCCTCATTCAACGTGCATGACACATACGGAGGGGCTATCCCTTGAGCTAACCGCGACACCCCCCTTCCGGCCTCCTCTCATTCAAGGTTCCTCCTCCGATTTACGGTCGTTTCTTCATCGAATATCCATGGTAATATCTCCTCTTGCTTCTCCTCCCTTCCTCCTATTTCTTTTTGACCTAATTGGCACCCGGTGAGGTGCGGGAGAACCCTAGGGTTTGGAGGATTTCTGATCTTTAGTCTTCTTTTGGTTCTCGGTTATGCGGATGGTCCGTAGGGACTCCTTAGTGGGCGTTCTGGAAACCGTCACCGAAGGCGGAGAGGTTCGGGTGGTTTCGGATCATCAGGTTGGTTTTGGGGTAAGATTTTCACCGCTTTCCTTCTTTCTCCCTTGTTGATTTTGGGGATTTCGATGTTTATGAGTTCTTATCACACTGTTTATAGTGCGTTCGAGGTTTTGGCATGGTTTTGAGCCTCCAAAGACTAGGCGACTTTCCTGTGACTCTTAGTTAGAAAGCGACAAGATCCGGAGTGGATGTGTGGATCCACCTTGAGTTAGGGTCCCTCTCCCTGCCTTGTTAATTAATGTGAAAGTTAATTTAATATTTTACTGCCTTAGTATATTAATTATGAAAGTTTGTTCCGATTGAATGCTTCTGTGAAAATAGTGTGAATTGCAGTTATAAGATAAAAATGGTTTCCTACTAACTAAACTAATGATTTAATATTAAAACCCCTCAATAAGAGGTCCGCTATTTTCAAGATAAAATGTAGTGATATACTTTTTATGCTTGCTTGCTGGATTGTTGTGGTGCCTGTTTGATGCTTGTGTGTGAACTTGCTTTGTTGAGACAAGTAGAATGATATGGCTATGATACTCTTGCTTGGGTCAATTTTCCATGTTAGGAAAATTGAGTAAGATGGTAACCGTAGTGGGATGACCTAATAATAAGTGAAATGTTTCCTCTAGAAGGTATCAAAGTGTTAAAGAATGATAAAGACATATACCTTAAAATGAAATGGTTAAACTAGAATGAACGGACTAGGGTGGTTTTACCACACCTTGGGATAATGTAATGGGCACGACTTATGTTAGTGAAATTATTGTGTGAATATCATGATATAGAACCTTGAGAGGGGTTTCCTTAAGTATACATCTGATGAACGTGTGTAGGGAACTTATATAGAAATGGGCGATATGTTTGATTGTGAATGTGGAATGTTTACATGGAATGAATAAGAGGTACTACCTTATGTATTGTTTTATAATGCTGAAAATGAATGTGTATGGTTATGGATGGTAGGAATTCTTACCCCATGCCATCTACTCTGAATGTTTTCATGTCTAGATGGGAGGCAGTTATACCCCATGCCCGTGTGAGAATTCATGTCTGGAAGGGAGGCATTGTTACCCCTTGCAAGATGACTTCTAGTGATGTTAACATGTTTTAATGGGAGGCAGTTATACCCTATTCCAGTATTATAAATATGATGGATGGGAGGTAGTAATACCCGATGACAATTGAATGATAATGAAGGAGGGGAGGCATTCCTACCCCTTGCCAGTATCTTCTAGGAACGGTAGTCATTCTTACCACCTTTCCATTGTATACTAGAGACGAGTGGCATTCTTACCTCGTTCCCTCTATTTCACTATATGTGTATGGGAGGGAGGCATTCATACCCCTTTCTAGGCGACCTATAGGAACGAGAGGCATTCTTACCTCATGCCCACTAATCATATTAATGTGTGGGAGGCATTCGTACCCCACTCTATCAATGATATAAAATATTATATATATATATATATATATATATATATATCTGGTGACAAGATCAGGTTACTTTAACGGCAATGAGCCGAAGAAGGTATAACTGTATGGTGTCGTTTGGGAAATTGGACGGGTGTTATTTACTTATGTAATTATGTTTACCTATTTATCCATATATTCTCACTATTTAATTATTATACACTGTCTGGATTCGGTTTGAACTGGTGGTGCCGGCCTACTGAGATTTATATCTCACACCCTACTCAGGCCGCCATTGCACTAAGGTACCTGAGTAGACCTTCTAGCTTGCAGGACCTAGGTTGTGTGTTGTGCTATTTTTACCTAAGGAGTTGGGAGAAAAGGACCAAGTGGGAGCTTGGGATGCTCAGGGGATTGTCGTCGGGCTTTGTTTTCATATCCTTTGTATTGTTTGTAAAGCATGCGGTATTGTTTATTGCTTTCATACTGTATCGTCATCTGTACATGAATGCATTGTAAACTAGCGTTTGTCACCATTTTTAAAATGGATATTATTCTGTCTTTCCTTGCTGTCTTTCAATGGATTACTACTTCCGCTACTGAATGATATTTACTCTGATAATATCGTTGTGTTACTTTGATATGAGGGTATAGTCTCCCCACTATCATCTCCTGAGACCCTCGCTGCCATTCGCCAGCCTCTGGCGTATGGCGAGACGCGCTTGAGGCCATGTGACCACCGTTCTGGCCACTAGTCTAGCCACCAGTGCAATGGTAATCTGGGTCGGGACGTTAGATAGTGGTATCAGAGTATGTTTATTTTCTTTTCCTTACTGTTTTGGGTTGGTTGACAGGAGATTAGGAAAGTGTCGGTGCTTGGCTAATAGACATGCTTGGGACTGATCACCCCACGTATGGGAAATGACCAAGTGACGAGGGATGGGAATTATTGTTCATGTTGTTCATTATTACAGTTGATATGATTTCACATTAAGTGACTATTCAAATTTCTACTTCTTCGGGTTTAAGAAAATTTCTAGAATTTTTCCCTTGGCCAGATATGGCAAGGAAACTGCATTTCATGCATCATTATAGGCACATAGGGATTAACATGTCATTCATAATTCCATGCCATGTAGTTGCATCTTATCTTGCCTGTATAATATGCTTATGTGATTATATTCCATGCTTATGTGTCATAACATGTTTCTGTGATATAGCATGCTAAAGTGTTTACTACTTACGAGAACATGGTAGTTATGTTTTAATGTGTAAATATCTGCATGGGATAAAATATATTGGTTGTGATTACTACAGGAGCCAATTTTCAGTTTTAAGGTGTATGGGCGTCTTATAGTTGGGAAAAGGTATCCCGTGTAATCAGACTATTGAAAAGGGCTGTAAAAAATTTAAAATTCTAAGTGAGTTATTTTTGATTAAAAAGGGGATCCAAATTCCAATTTATAATGGGTTTTGGTGCTTTATAGGTTGGTAGTGGCCACCCATATACTTGGGATTTTGTATGTGAGCATGTTATCTTCTAAATTGGAATCTGGTTTTGATAAAAAGGGGATTCGATTTTCAATCCATGAAGTATATGGTCGCTTCATGAATTGGGAAATGACAACCCATGTTAAATGAAAATACCATGAGGTGTCTTGAAATGGTTTTAAATGTAAGAATTGTGTGGCATTAATTTG
Source organism: Viscum album (assembly GCA_963277665.1). Taxonomy (NCBI): domain Eukaryota; kingdom Viridiplantae; phylum Streptophyta; class Magnoliopsida; order Santalales; family Viscaceae; genus Viscum; species Viscum album. Next base: position 1,884,596,207 of record OY728161.1, read on the forward strand.
AAATGAATTGGTGAAGGTGTAAGTGCAACTGGACCCGAGTAGGTCAGTTGGAGTGTTTTGTATGAGATAACTCAGTTGGGGTGTTTGAAATTTTAAAATAATTTAAATAACTGCTCTGCGGTTGCTTTTTGGAAGAACCTGAGATGGATATAATGGGACCCTAGTTGGCCGCCCTTTTGTTTAATGGTTTTGTTTTTCTCATTTGGTTGAATAATACGGAATTTCTATGAATGTGAATGTTTTTAGAAGGATGTTTTTATGAAACAAGCTTGTTTACTTTGTTGTGATGTTGAAACTTTTGATGGTTAAAGTTTAAACGGGATAAAATGTTGAGGGCTTGGTAATGGAACCTGTGGTGGTGTGTTGAGACCCTAATTTAAGGGGTTGTTTTGAGTTTCTCTTAGAGTTTCCTTGGAATAGGACCATATGTGTTTCTCGTGGGTGTTGCTTCCATAGTGGTGTTTCAATGATTGGATTTTGAGCCTAGCGAATTTGTTTCGTGTGACCCGGCATTAGGGTCAATGTTTGATCTTTGTAAGGGGCTAGCCTGTGGTTGGTAGCACCCTTAGAGTTTTAATGACTTTCTTATACCGTGGGTTTTCAAACATGAGGTGTCATTTGGGTGCCGTTGTCCCTTGTTAGAACCTTGTTTTTTTAATGACACCATTCTCAGAAGGGTGGTCGTTGGGTTTTGACTTTCATTGCGGCTTTGGGTCATCTCCTTATTAGAGTGGCCGGACGTTAGAGAATTGTTTCGTCCCATTGTTCGGGATGGATTTCGAATGAATCATGTCTTTTGACATGATGGATTCCTTGTTTTGGATCTTCTTAGTTTGTTTGGTGATGTGTTTTTGGTGTAGGAGCGTCGCACGATTGTTTGTGGTGTTTGTGTACTAGCGCGTTTGTGCTCAGCTAGGTTATCTCCTTTACCTTCGGTGACTAGGACACTCCTAAGGTTGGGATCATGTTGCGTCGAATCTGGTAAATGTTCCCTTTCACATGGAATGGATGCTTCTTGAAATGCCTTTTGAAATGGTTTGGTCATGTCTGAATGCCTTGATATATGCGTTTTTAAAACATGTGAATGTGTTGGCAGTTGAAGTTGAGTTCCTTCCCAGAAGTCGACCAGTTGAGGTTCAACTGTTCGTCCTTCAAGTAGTCTGGTATGATTAACTGGAATCTGTTCAAACCGCTTAGTGTATTCTGTTTAGCAACGAGTATGTCTCCTATCTTGTCCTCATCCAAGATGCACTAAGAGAGCATCTGTCTCATCCATGCTAATGTTTTTAAGCCATTGGGCTTGATCAGATGGTTCTCTTTCAGCATTGCATGCAGGATGCATGGATTCTTGTATGAACTGATCTTATAAATGTCATCAGAAGTCGGGTGTAGGCTTCGGTGAGTGTGTTTGTGACAAAAGTAAGGTGCCTTGGAGGAGGCATTGTGGTTTTGCTTGAAATACGCCAGCCGTCTAATCCAGACGTCTTTTTAATGGTCAGTTGATGAGGCTTGACTCTTTTCCCCCTTGGATTAAATGAATACAGTTGGTGGAGAACTGTTTTAAGTCACATCATCCGATAAGTATGAGTGCGGTTTGTGTCGGCCGGTGCCTTATATGAACAACCGACTCGACTTGGGCCTTGAGGTTGATGGGGAACTGACCGAGTGATCTGTTGCAAATCACGCTAGGAGAGTCGTGGGAACGCTTGGGGCATGCTTTGAAAGTAAACTCCAATGGTGGTCCAAACCATAGTTTGTAGTTGGTCATTTAACGTTAAAAATCTAAGGTGGGAAGTACCTGTAGCTGGATGCATGGAGAGGCGGCGATGGGTTCGTGTCTATGGGTAGAGAGGCTTCGGAAGAGCCGTCTTGGTGTTTCGATTGGGAAACAAGCGTTGGCTTGTGTTTTGGTGACTTATGCATCGTAGCATTTAATGGATGCATAAGGGTGTGTTGGATGTTTATGAATGCAACATGATCCTTTGAATGAATCTTCTAGACCCATGTAGGATGGGTGATGTCTACGTTGTTCTCGAAGGCTTCTTGGGGACGAGAAGTTCTAAGGTGGTAAGGTTATAATGGCCCGTATTTTGAACCGGACTAAAAACCAAGGGAATTTGATCTTTTCATTTGATAAATTGGTTGTTTTGAATTCCAGTCTTTTGAATAAGGTTATGAAGGTTGTAACCCTTCCTTTTAATGTTTTTGGGTTTGGGAGAAGGCCCGTTAAGTCTCTCGGGTGGCCCGAGAGGTTTCGGAAGCTCCAGAACCCAGTTTTTAAAAGAGCTGCAGAGGGCACATGGTTGGCGCACTGTTTGGCTAACGGTGCCGCCCAAACTGTGCGGTCTTATTAAAAGAGATAGTGTCTCACGCACGGGATACACACATTTTGCAAAACCGTGTGCCTATCTCGTGCAACGGATGTCTTGGAGGCAGAAGACTCCGCAAGGTTTGCGCACGGTTTGAAAAACTATGTGGGTCAAACCGTGCGTGCGGGTGAGTTTTGGATTTTGTTTAAAATTAAAATAAAAGAAAATGAAATAAATAAAAACCTAATCTAATCTCCCCCTCACCCTCACTCAAACCACCCGACACACTGGGAGGGGCTCTCCCTTGAGCCGCACACGACACCCCCCTTCTGTCCTCCTCTCGGTCAAGGTTCCTCCTCCCATTTTTGATTGTTTCTTCATCGATTCTCCTTGGTAAGCTCCCCTATTTCTTCTCCTCCCATCATTAGGTTTCTTTTCAACCGAGCCGGTGCCCTGTGAGGTGCGGTCGAACCCTAGGTTTTGGAGGTGATCCGATTTTCAGTCTCTATTTGGTTCTAGGTTATGCAGAAGGTCCATAGAGACTCCTTGGTGCGTGTTGCGGCAACTGCCGCCGAAGGCGAAGCGGTTCGGGTGGTTTCAGATCGTTGGTCTGGTTTTAGGGTAAGGTTTTCACCTCATTCATTGTTTCTCACTTGTTGATTTTGGGGATTTTGATGTTTATGAGTTCCTAGCACGTTGTTTATATAGTTTTCCTGGTTTTGGCATGGTTTCGAATCACCAAATACTAGGCGACTTGCCTATGACTCTTAGTTAGGAAGTGCCAAGAACTGGAGTGGACGGATGGATCCACCTGAAGGTAGGATCCCTCTCCCTGCCTTTTTAATTAATGTGAAAGTGAATTTAATATTTTACTGCCTTCGTATTTTAATTATGGAAGTTAGTTCCAATTTAATGCTTCTATGAAAATAGTATGACTGGTAGGAATAAGATAAAAATTGTTTCCTTATAACTAAACTAATGATTTCATATTAGAACCCCTCAATCATAGGTGCGCGGTTTTTTAAGATAAAAAGTACTGATAGGATTTGTATGCTTTCATGCTGGATTGTTGTGTTGCATGTTTGATTCTTGTGTGTGAACTTTTTTTTTGAGACAAGTAGAATGATATGGCTAAGATACTCATGATTGGGTCAATTTTCCATGTTTGGAAACTTGAGTAAGATGATAACCTTAGTTGGATGACGTAAGACTAAGTGAAATGTTTCCCCTAGAAGGTATCAAAGGGTTAAGGAATGATAAAAACATATCCCTTAAAATGAACTGGTTAAACTAGAATGAATGGACAAGGGTGGTGTGACCACACCTTGGGATAATATAATGGGAATAGCTTATGTTAGTGAAATGAATGTGTGAAAATCGTGATATAGATCCTGGAGTGGGGTTGCCTTAAGTATACTTGTGATGAACGTGTGTATGGGAAGATATATATGAATGAGCGATATGTTTGATTGTGAATGTGGAATGTTTACTTGAAATGCATAAGAGGTGCTGCCTTTTGCATTGTATTATAATGCTGATAATGAATGTGTATGGTTATGGATGGGAGGCATTATTACCCCATGCCATATACTCTGAATGTTTGCGTGTCTAGATGGGAGGAAGTTATACCCCATGCAAGTGTGACCGTACCTGTCTGGAAGGAAGGCATTCTTACCCCTTTCCAGTTGACTTCTAGTGATGTTTTACGTGTTTGGATGGGTGGCAGTTATACCCCATGCTAGTATTATAAATATGATTGATGAGAGACAGTTATACCCCATGAAAGTTGAATGAAAGTGATGGAAGGGAGGCATTGTTACCCCTTTCCAGTAACTTCTAGGAATGAGGGGCATTCTTACCTCGTTGCCATTGTATACTAGGGAAGAGAGGAATTATTACCTCGTGCCTGCTATTTCGCTATATGTGTATGGAAAGGAGGCATTATTACCCCTTACCAATTGACCTATAGGGATAAAAGGCATTCTTACCTCATGCCCACTAATCTTGTTAATGGGTGGGAGGCATTCTTACCCTCTTCCATCTAGGATATAAATGCTTATATATATATATGTGGTGACATTATCAGGTTACTTTACCGACAATGAGCTGAAGCAGGTATAACCGCCAGGTGTCCTTTGTCAACATGGACAGGTGTTATTTAATTATGCAATTATGTTTACCTATTTCTCCATACCTGCTCACTGTTTAATTATTATACACTGTCTGGATTGGGTTTGACACCAGTGGTGCCAGCCTACTAAGATTTATATATCACACCCTACTTGGGCCGCCATTGCACTGGGGTACCCGAGTAGACATTCTTTCTTGTAGGACCTAGGTTGTGTGCTGTGATGTTTGTATCTGAGGAGTTAGGAGCAAAGGACCAAGCGGGAGCATGGGATGCTCAGGGGATTGCCATCGGGATTTTCTGTTCATTATTTTTTATTGGTTGTAATGCATGTTGTATTTTTTATTTCTTTTATACTGTATCGTCATCTGTACAAGAATGCATTGTAAACTGGTGTTTGCTGCCTTTTATAAAATGGATATTATTCCCTCTTTCCTTGCTATCTTTCAATTGCTTACTTCTTCCGCTACTGAATGATATTTAATCTGATAATAATTCTTCGTTACTCTGATATGGGGGTATATTATCCCCAGTATCATCTCCCAAGGCCCTCGCTGCTAGTCGGAAAACTATGGCGTATGTGGAGACGTGCTTGAGGCCATGTGACCACCAGTCCCACCACAGGTGCGATGGTAAGCCGGGCCAGGATGTTACAAAGTGGTATCAGAGGATGTCTCTTTTCTTTTCTTTAATTTTTTTGTTTGGTATACAAGAGATTAGGAAATTTTCAGCACTTGTCTAATAGCCATGCTTGGGACTGATCACCCCACAAATGGGAAATGAACAAGTGACAAGGGCTAGGAATTGTTGTGCATATTGTTCGTTTTTACAGTTGATATGATTTCACATCGAGTGACTATTGAAATTTATACTTCTTAAGGTTTAAGAAAATTTCTTGAATTTTTCCCTTGGCCTAATATGGTAAGTAAACTGCATTTCTTTCATCATTATAGGCACATAGGTATTAACATGTCATGCACAGTGAAATGCCATGTAGTTTCATCTTAGGTTGCCTATATAATATGATTAAGTGATTATATTCCATGCTTATGTGTCATAACATGTTTTTGTGATATAGCATGCTAATGTGTTTACTACTTACGAAAACATTCAAGTTATGTTTTAATATGTTAATATTTTCATGGGCTAAAATATATTGGTTACGATTACGACAGGAGCCAGTTTTCAATTGTAAGGTGTATGGGCGCCTTATAGCTGGGAATAGGTAACCCATGTAATCAGACGTTTGAAAATGGATGTTAAGATTTTAAAATGCTAAGTGAGTTAGTTTTGATTAATAAAGGGATCCAAATGCAAATTTATAAAGTCTATGGGCACTTTATAGGTTGGTAGATATCCACCCATATACTTGGGCCATTGTATGTGAGCATGTTAACTTCTAAACTGGAATCTGGTTTTGATAAAAAGGGGAGTCAATTTTTAATCCATGAAGTGTATGGGAGCTTCATGAATTGGGAAATGACAACCCATGTTAAATTAAATGACCATGAGGTGTCTTGAAATAGTTTTAAATGTAAGAATTGTGTGGATTTAATTTGAAATGAATTGGGGAATGTGTAAGTGCAACTGGACCCGAGTAGGTCAGTTAGAGAGTGTTGTATAAGATAACTCAGTTGGGGTGTTTGAAATTTTAATAGAATCTGAATAACTGCTTTGGGGTTTATGTTTGGAAGAACCCGAGATGGATGGAATGGGACTCGAGTAGGTCACCCTTTTGTTTAATGGTCTTGTTTTTCTCAGTTGGTTGATAAATATGGGATGTCTATGAATTTAGATGTTTTTAAAAGGACGTTTTTATGAAACATGCTAGTTTACATTGTTGTATTGTTGAAACTTTTGATGGTTAATGATTAAATGATATGAAATGTTAAGGGCTTGGTAATGGAACCCGTGGTGGTGTGTTGAGACCCTAGTGTAAGGGGTAGTTTTGAGTTTCCCTTTGAGTTTCCTTAGAACGGGACTGTTGGTGTTTCCCGTGTGAGTTTCTTCCTTTTTGGTGTCTCAATGATTGGATGTTGAGCCTAGCACCTTTTTTTCGCGTGACCCAGCGTTAGGGTCAATGTTTGATCTTTGTAAGGGGCTAGCCTGTGGTTGGTAGAACCATTATCATTTTAATTCCTTGCTCATACCATGGGTTTTCTAACATGAGGTGTCATTTGGGTGTCATTGTCCCTTGTTGGACCCTTCTTTTTCTAATGAAACCCTTGTTCAGAAGGGTGGTTGTTGGATTTGGACTTTTGTTGCGGCTTTGGGTCATCTCCTCAGTAGAGTGGCCCGGCGTTAGAGAATTGCTTCGCCCCAATGTTCGAGGTGGATTTCAAATGACTCGTGTGTTTTGAAATGATGGCTTCCTTGTTTTTGATCTTCTTAATTTGTTTGGTGATGTGATTGTGGTGGAGAAGCATCGCATGATCGTTTGCGGTGTTTGTGTACAAGTGCGTTTGTGCTCAGGTTGGTTATATCCTTTCCCTTCGGCGACTAGGGCACTCCTAAAGTTGGGAGTGTGTCGTGTCGAATCGGGTAAATGTTCCCTTTCACGTGTAATGAATGCTTCTTGAAATGCCTTTGGAAATGGTTTGGACGTGTCTGAATGCCTTGAGGCATGCGTTTTTAAAATGTGAGAATGTGTTGGCAGTTGAAGCCGAATTCCATCCCTAAAGTCGACCAGTTGAGGTTCAACTGTTCCTCCGTCCAGTAGTCTGGTGTGATTAACAGGAATCCATTCAAACCTCTTAGTGTATTCTGTTTAGCGACGAGCATGTACCCTATCTTGTCCACATCCAAGATGCACTAAGAGAGCATCGGTCTCATCCACGCTAATGTTTTTAAGCCATTTGGCTTGATCGGATGGTTCTCTTTCAGCGTTGCATGGGAGATGTGTCTTTTCTTGTATGGTTTGATCATGGAAACATCATCAGAAGTCGGGTGTAGGATTCGGTGAGCGTTTTTGTGACAAACTTAAGGTGCCTTGGAGGAGGCATTGTGGTTTTGCGCTAAATACACTGGCCGTCTAAGCCGGGAAACTTATTAATGGTCAGTTATTGAAGCTTGACTCTTTTCCTCATTGGTTTAAATGAATACGGTTGGTGGAGAACCATTTTAAGGAACATTTCCAGATAAGTATGAGTGCGGTTTGTGTCATCTGGTGCCTTGTATGAACTACCGGCTCGACTTGGGACTTGAGGTCGATAGGAAACTGACCGTGTGATGTGTTTCAAATCATGCTAGGAGCGTCGTGGGAACGCTTGGGGCGTGCTTTGAATGTAATCTCCAACGGTGGTCCGAACAGTAGTTTGGAGTAGGTCGTTTAATGTTAAAAATCTAATGTGGGAAGTACTTGTAGCTGGATGCTTGGAGAGGCTACGACGGGTTCATGTCTCTGGGTAGATAGGCTCAGGAAGAGCCGTCTTGGTGTTTCGATTGGCAAATGAGCATTGGCTCATGTTTTCGTGACTTAAGTGCCGTAGCGTTTAATGGATACTTAAGGGTGTGTTGGATGTTTTTGAATGCAACGTGATCATTTGAATGAACATTCTCGACCTTTGTAGGATCGGTGATGTGTATGTTGTTTCCGAAGGCTTCTCGGGGAAAATAAGTTCTAAGGTGGGAAGGTTGTAATGACCCGCATTTTGAACCAAACTAAAAAACAAGGGAATTTGAACTATTCATTTTTTGAACCGGTCATTTTGAAGAATGTCCTTCATAACAATGTTCTAGAGGTTTGAACCCTTCCTTTTAATGTTTTTGGGCATGGGAGAAGGCCTGTTAAGTTTCTCGGGTGGCCTGAGAGGTTTCGGAATCGTCAGACCCTTGTTTTTAAAAGAGCTATAGAGGGCCACTGTTGGTGCATGGTTTGGCCAACCGTGTGGCCCAAACCATGCAGATTTATTAAAGGAGGCAGTGTCTTGCACACTGGCTGCGCACAGTTTTCCAAACCGTGTGCCTAGCCCATGCCGTGGATGTCTTGGAGGTATAGGACTCAGCACTATTTGCACATAGTTTGGAAAACCGTGCGGGTCAAACAGTGCGTGCAGGTGAGTTTAGGTTTCTGTTTAAAATAAAAATAAAAGAAAATGAAATAAATAAAAACCTAAACTAATCTTTCCATGACCCTCACTCAAACAGCATGACACACAGGAAGGGGCTCTCCCTTCAGCCGCGTGCGACACCCCCCTTTCGGTGTCCTCTCAGTCATGGTTCCTACTCCGATTTCCAGTCGTTTCTTCATCAAATCTCAATGGTATGCTCCCCTCTTGCTTCTCCTCCATTCCTTCAGTTTCTTTTTGGCGCTCGGTGAGGGGTGGCTGAACCCTAGGGTTTGTAAGTGATCCAATTTTCAGTCTTCTTTTGGTTCCAGGTTATGCGGAAGGTCCGTAGGGACTCCTTGGTGCGCGTTCCAATAACTGCTGCCGAAGGCGAAGCAGTTCGAGTGGTTTCAGATCATTGGGTTGGTTTCGGGGGAAGGTTTTCACCTCTTTCTTTGTTTCACACTTGTTGATTTTGGGTATTTTTATGTTTATGAGTTCCTAGCACGTTGTTCATAGTGCGTTCGAGGTTTTTTCATGGTTTGGAGTCGCCAAAGACTAGGCGACTCGCCTGCGACTCTTAGTTAGAAAGCGCCAAGAGCCGGAGTGGATAGATGGATCCACCTTGAGGTCTCCCTACAATTTTAATTAAAGTGAAAGTGAATATAATATTGCACTGCCTTAGTATTTTAATTATGCACGTTAGTTCTGATTGAATGATTTTGTGAAAATAGTGTGATTGTAGGAATAAGATAAAAATGGTTGCCTGCTAACTAAACTAATGATTTAATAATAAAACCCCTCAATCAGAGGTTCACTGTTTTCAAGATAAAAATTAGTGATAGAATTTTTATGCTTTCTTTCTAGATTGATGTGGTGCCTGTTTGATGCTTGTGTGTGAACTTCATTTGTTGAGACAAGTAGAATGATATGGCTATGATACTCGTGCTTGGGTCAATTTTCCACGTTAGTCAAATTGAGTAACATGGTATCCTTAGTGGGATGACCTAAGAATAAGTGACATGTTTTCTCTAGAAGGTTTCAAAGGGTTAGAGAATGATAAAAACATATCCCTTAATATGAAATCATTAAACTAGAATGAACGGAATAGGGTGGTATGACCACGCCTTGGAATAACGTAATGGAAACGACTTATGTTAGTGAAATGAATGTGTGAATATCATGATATAGATCCTTGAGAGGGGTGGCCTAAATTATACTTGTGATGAACGTGCATATGGGAACTTATATAGAAATGAACGATATGTTTGATTGTGAATGTGGAATTTTTACTTGAAATGCATAAGAGGTACTACCTTATGAATTGTATTATAATTATGATAATGAATGTGTATGGTTATGGATGGGAGACATGTTTACCCCATGCCATCTACTCTGAATGTTTGTGTGTTTGGATGGGAGGCAGTTATACCCCATGCTAGTGTGACAGTACATGTCTGGAAGGGAGGCATTCTTACCCATTTCTAGTTCACTTCTAGTGATGTTTCACATGTTTGGATGGGAGGCAGTTATACCCCATGCCAGTATTATATATATGATGGATGGGAGGTAGTTATACCTCATGACAGTTGAATGAAAGTGATGGAACGGAGTAATTCATACCCCTTTCCAATATCTTCTAGGAATGAGAGGCATTCTTACCTCATAGCCAGTGTATACTAGGGACGAGAGGCATTCTTACCTCTTTACCCCTATTTCCTTATACGTGTATGGAAGGGAGGCATTCTTACCACTTGGTAGTTGACCTATAGGGACAAGATGCATTCTTACCTTGTTCCCACAAATCATATTAAGGGGTGGGAGGCATTCTTACCCCACGCCATCTATGATCTAAATGCTTATATATATATATATATATATATATATATCTGTGTGTGTGTGTGTGTGTATCTGTGTGGTGCCATGATCAGGTCACTTTACCGACAATGAGCCGAAGTAGGTATAACCGTTAGGTGTCCTTTGGGAACTTGGATGGGTGTTACTTACTGATGTAATTCTATTTACCTATTTCTACATACTTGTTCTCTATTTAATTATGATACACTATCTGGATTGGGTTTGACACCAGTGGTGATGGCCTACTGAGATTTATATCTCACACCCTACTTGGGCCGCCATTTCACTGGGGGTACCCGAGTAGACCTTCTTGCTTGCAGGACCTAGGTTGTGTGTTGTGCAGTTTGTAGCTAAGGAGATAGGAGCAAAAGACCAAGCGGGAGCTTGGGATTCTAAGGGGATTTCTCTCGGGATTCGTTTTCTTTTATTTTGAATTTGTTGTAAAGTATGCTGTATTGTTTACTGCTTTCATACTATATCGTCATCTATACATGAATGCATTGTAAACTGGCATTTGCCACCTTTTATAAAATGGATATTATTCAGTCCTTCCTTGTTATCTTTCAATTTATTATTGCTTCCGCTACTGAATGATATTTACTCTAATAATACTGTTGTGCTACTCTGATATGAGGGTATAGTCTCCCAACTATCATCTCTCGAGACCCTCGCTGCTAGTCGGCAGCCTCTGGCGTACGGGGAGACACACTTGAGGCCATGTGACCACCTGTCCGACCACTGGTACGATGGTAAGCCGGGCTGGGACGTTACAGTATCTGATTCATTAGGCTCATTTCCCACTATATATAATATTTTGATAGGATACACCATTTCCAACCAATATATGAACCTCGAGAAATGAAATCAACTAGTATATCAAAGAAAAATGTCTTATATCAATCAAATTTCTAATACTCACTAAACAATATTGAGGGATATTCTTGTCACCATGAGTCTAAGATTACATTGATGGCGTAACCGACCTCACTGTTATTAAATACACTCCACATTAATCTCCACTTGATGATGAACTATACCCTAGAATCTTGGAAAGTATCGACTCCTCAAATAGTTGAGACAAATGTCATTATTCCCCAATATATGGGATGACACCATACTTTTATGATGGGAATTAGGATCCCACCTCCCAATTTTATTATGTTAATGATAATAATATCTCAAATAAAATCCCTTTTGAACTATTAGGTAGGTTTCAATCCCTAGAAAAGTGGGAGAATGTTGAATATATTGGATGATCCCACCAACAAATACTTTTTTGAGAGTGGGGAATACTGACATTTAAACTAATTTATCATGTCCCTAATAATATGGGTAAATAATGGAGCACATATTATATATATTCATATAATTTATTACATATAAGAAGACTCTTCAACTGAAGGGAGTAACAAACCCTACATGTGAATACAAGTGCAACACCCACCTTAGAGAAAACATGAATTCATCGTGGGTAGAAAACATTGAGAACCCTCTTTTAATCATTCCATGGGGGGAAATATTTTCTAGGAACCATAACATGAAAAATGTTTATGGGTTATATACATGTAATTTTAAAAGACTTCGAGTAGGCATATTTCTCCTCTACAGTGACCTATATATTTGATACTTATATTTGACATCATTCTATTTGAATAATCATCGCATTTCATAATGGAAGAATCTGAATTCATATATGTAAAGTATATTTTGAATCATAGAATCATAATAAATTTATTAATAATGGTGTCCCATTATATACTTCATAATTGACACCCTTCATATAAATATTATTCCGAAAAACATTCTCCATTAACTAGTGAAACGAAAAATAATAACGGGTGATCAAAAACAATTAGTGAGGGTAAAAATGGTGATATTAGTGTTCATATAAGAATATAATGAGATTAAGTCAATGATAACATGAGCATAGAATTTTAAATTCATTACCCATATATCAATGTTCATAATATTGATTCATGTAAAAATACTTAGCTATTTATAAGACATGAATCATAATGAAATAAAAGAACATGATACATTAGTGAATAAAATTAGAATAGGACATGGAATTATGATATATAATTGAGAATAGATAATTATTTACATAGTATCCATGGATCACTATCACAACTATTATATTTAATTGGTTTTAAAATGAAAAAAACCATAGTAGTGAAGGTTTACTCCAAAGTCTATCAGAGTGAACGTAGTCCCTTTTGGGTTTCGATACATTCCCCATTATGGTACATCTTATCTCATATGATATCTATCATATCCCAATGCATTATAGGGATAAATATTTTTAGTCCCACTTTTAAAATAATTAATATCATATATAGTCCAATCAAAACATCATAATATCTAAGACCATGAGAGGAAATGGGCTTTATATGAATTTTATCGTCTCATTATAGAATTACCCTCATAAAAGTAATGTGTTTTATAATAATAATTTAATCATATTAAATCAAGAGAAAGAATAATGATGATATCATTGGATCATTTTACCAACAAAACTTATGTAACATCCACAATTCTTATCATTGAAGAAACTTTTCTTTAAAATATTAGTCAAATTTTTACGAAGGAAAGTATCATTTTTGTTTAGAAGTATTTAATTTAAAATCTAGTAATATTAAAAATATTAGCTAACCTAGACTATTGGAAATTGACAATGGAATCATTTATGGAATCCTTAAATAATTCAGTGTTCATTATGATAGTAAATTATTCTCATGTGTTGTAAGTGAAAATAACTACATTATATTAATTACATTGCAAAAAACACCAAATGTGAATTATTATAAAAATGAAAAAAATTACATTTATATATTGTTTTAAAATTTTAAAATAGGGTTAATTATGATTTTGATAAAAATTTATAAAATATTAATAAAAAATCATATATTTTTTTTAAAAACATTGAGATTGTAAAGAAGGGTTTTCGAGTGAAGAGATAAATAAAGTCGATTTTATGTAAACAATATATATTCATTATCCAGAGTACATAAAGTAACAAAAATAAAAGGAAAACATTATTATGGAAAATAACATTACAAGAATAAAATTCATGTTATTCATGAGTATTATATTAAAATATTTTATCATTATAAATGTAATAATAAACAATCCAGATAAAAATGAGATTGTGATATAATGACCCAACAGATTTTGTATCATTTTAATTATAAATTAAATAATTGAGAGTAAATTAGATGGATAATTACATCCCCATAAATTTCACAGGACACAATAAATTATAATCATGATAACTATATAAATAATATAATAGAAGCAATTGGGAAATTTTCAAGGTGTCTCATAAAAATAAAAGTGGCATAAAAATCACTTACCTTTGGTATAACATCCTTTTTACTTATTCAAACCTCATGTATAAAAATTATAGATTTATTATTTATCTATTACAGAACCATAATTTTATATAAAATTCCATATATTATTAACTTATTACCATTTATCACTTGTTTATTAAAAAATCAATATTTAAATTATTGTTATGGGCAATATATGTATCTGTTTCCATGTATGTTTTGGTCCAATACATATAGTCATTTTACAATGATCATGTTTCTATTTTCAAAATAATTTAAAACATGATATAAATATCATAAAAATATATATATCCATTAAATAAATATTTATAATAATTCATAAAAAAATTAGATAGAAATAATGAATTATAATTTTTATAGTGATGCTAGGTCATATATATTAATGATTAATGTTTTCATTTATCGATACATATAATGAAAGAATGGAAAAACAATAAGTGACAATTTTATAGTAATTATGATATAATTTATATAATATATAATCATTAAATTAAAAATTATTACCATTAATGAAAAATATAAATTAGAAACAAATCACATCACATCGTGGAGGTTATATTCAATATATATATATGATCAATGCTATCACCTTTCCACTATATGTAAGGAATGATGGTTGATGTGATAATATAATTAAAAATTATAATAACATCACATGTGTTAAATATAAACATCAAACCCATGAAAATAACCATCCAACAAATATGGTGGTGGAAAATGAATTGATTCAACACATGAAGACAATAAGCCATATATAAGTATGAGTGTCAGATTACCTTCCAATTTGATTGAGAGTAGTTGAATTAAGGTGTCTTCATTACAAAAAAAGATATTTCATTAAATATAGGATCATGATGATATTTGTATGTGAAGAATATAAAACGTTTATTTAAGGTAATAAAATAATTTTCAAAAAAAAGAGATTGGATAAAAAAATTAAATACTCTTAGAAACAAATGATTTAGATATAATATTAAAGGACTAAACATTGAACTTTATGAAAAAACGTTCCTATAAATGTGGATAATGATTCCTAGAACGTATTTTTTCTAACTTCTATTCATTAATCATTCTCTCATTTGACTAAAAATGGTGTGTTATGAGACCTCAACTACTTCTCCCCATATGCTAGAGGATTTTCCCAAGCAGCAAGGTTGAGATAAATATAGTGGGGATACTATACAAACTTGTATATAGTTTTAAAATATTGGAATAAGAAAATAATAATTAATATTACATTAACAAAGAATAACTGAAATCATGTTTCTATAAAATTGGAAATTAAAGAAGAAACCAATATAAAAATAACAAGGAATCATGTAATGATATTATTATTTGTATCTTATGTAAATATAAATGAAATATAGATAAAATATTTATGTGAAAATTATAAAATCAAAATAACCTGACTCTGAACCTCAGTTTGATCCTATATCCAAACATTAACCCATACAAAAATCAACAATCATCAACAAAGTCATATTGCCTTGTTTAAACCTACTACTGTGTAATTAATTTGATTACCAAATGATATTCAGAAAATGGTTTGAGTAAACATAGAAGTTAAACACCATATTTTCAAAATAAAATCAGTATTGTAATATGTTAATTAAATATAATGATAATTATGGGTATTAATGTTTCAATTAACAAAATACATAAATCTAATAGCTTCACCACCATAGCACAATGTCTGTGAAAATTTAACACAATTATTCTAACCATAACCAAAATCCATGGTATAATTAAACTACCGCAAATTCCCTTATGTGTGAAATTTTCATCCTTTTAGGAGATACATATATATAATCAATTTAGCATAAACTGGGCATATCCCAATATATAAACATTTTAGCATGTATCTCATGGA
The DNA here is from genome assembly GCA_963277665.1 of Viscum album. NCBI lineage: Eukaryota > Viridiplantae > Streptophyta > Magnoliopsida > Santalales > Viscaceae > Viscum > Viscum album. The sequence continues at coordinate 1,884,611,770 of OY728161.1, forward strand.
AAATACTACTATATATAATCATTTTGACATATATCCTTATGAATATCAGAAAATATAATTCTTTCATCTTGTATCACTTGTCATAACCCACTATATATGATTTTTAGCATGAATCCCTCATCCAATACTAGAATATAAGAATTTAAGAATTTGGGGAAAGACCTATATATATGAATATTAATATAAACTCAACAAGTTATAATATAAATCATATCACAATATCACATCACGAGAATCAATTTTTAATAATGGAAATTACCATTTTTCTTTCAATTAAAAATTAATTTCAATATTAAATTATCAATATGAATAAAAATACCCCATAATATATAACTATTTTTATTCTATATCATGTAATCACCTGAAATATGATTCCTTGTCAAGAAGACATTAAACCAGTAGGAATGTTCTTTTTTATTTAAAGGTTCACTCGCCCAATGGGTATCCATAAGATAGGTTACAATAAAAATTTAATATGAGTCATCCAACCCATATCCCAATTCATGATTTACTATTATTCATTCAAAAAAAATTGATCACATTTTCCCCTAGATATATCAAAATATAGTGTATAATTGATACTCAAATAGACTATAGGGTTTGATTTTATACGCCGTACATTTTACTAATTATTAAATGAATTCTCCCAATGTCAAATTCAATCACAAGGAATGGTTTAGTAGATCTCGAGAATGACTTAGATTAACCTAAGACAAAATCAAACAAAATAAAAAGTGGTTAAATGATTTCAATGCTGAAATAATGAATATCAGAAGTGAGGAGAAACTTATAAAAAATCACTCACAAGAGAACAAATTTGATAGAAGGAAATATGGAATATTTTAAGAGTTTTAAAAACACAAGAAATTGACATAGGGTTAAGAGGTACATGACACAATGAAGTAATGAATAAAATCCTATGTGCTACACAAATAAGACTGATGCGTATGAGGAATAAATGGTGTTGAATCATTTAAAATATTTTATTTATTGATTTTTTATTTATGATGAAAAATGTGTCACATCATGTAAATATTCATTCCAATAAACATTTACATCATGTTAATTATGTCCACAAGGTATAACCTCTCCAAATCATGAACTGGTTCCCAATCTTTTTCTAAAGAAGTTATATTTTCTATAATATAAAAATAGTGTTTAACTGTCTGATGAACAATATATAGTCCATCTTCTATGAATATTTCCAAACTACCTCTAATGACTACATTACTCAAAAGAAACCCTTGTAATCTAATTTAATAATTTTTTTGGGAAACCATTAATTGAAATAAAAATAAAAAACTAAACATTAGGAAATTTTTCCCAAAAAAGTCTCTCTAATGTGAAAAAAACATCTTTCACCATAGTCCAATGAAAATCCGAAGGAGGGATGCACCTGAAAAAATACAAGATATTAGAACTTCCCACTGTATAATGACTTGTACCCAAGCTTCACTAAGAATCACTATAGGGTCTCGATGAAAACATCTAGCTACAATTCTCACATATTAGACTCCCTCTCTAGATTCTAACTAGAAGACTCCAATGCATTCACTAAACTAAAACTAGATGTGTAGTCCTACTCAAAATATAATTCTCACTATGGTCCATAATTGGTATTGGATTCCCCGTATAGGCTACATCATTACATTGCTCAAATTTCTCAACATCTTCCACAAGTGAAAGTTCAAGATAGTATCTCTGAAGCTGTGACATGTGAATAAAACAATTTTTTATTGTATTAGTAGGGAATGTCTAATCAGTAATCCATTACACTAAACCAACCTACTATCTCAAATAGCCTAACAAAATAGGGTTCCATATTTCCTTATATCCCGATATAGCATTTCCACATCCCTTGGCGACACTATAACTAACTCAAATTCCTTTAACTAAAAATGAGGTGAATGAATGGGACTTCTATACAAATCCTCAAAATATTTCATATAGTTTAGTACCAGAAGATATTGTTATATGAAAACTATATAGTTTCCATATTCTTCTCACATTCTCCACCAAACTCCAAGACACAATATATAAACATATCTTCCAGAATCAAAATAGGCTTATAATATTTACCATTATCATGAGGATGATAGGATATGATTAAAACTACATGTGATCTCAGATCCTTCTGCTGATCCTTATAGGACAAATATGTGTAATGAAATTCTCTCTCTGTAATGATACACATTTAAACACTGGGCAATCAAACTATCTCACATCCATAAATAATTCCTAGATAATCAATCGTGAAGTTATCCGTAATAAAAAATAAGTGGGATACCTTGATCATTAAATCCATGATAATAAATATTTTATATGTTTTACGGGGTTTTAGGGTAAATCATGTAACAAAATCAATAGTGAAATCATTTAATTTCCACTCAATAATGGGTAGAGGCAGCAATATAACTTCATGTCTTCAATACATAGCTTTCACATAATGATAAGTGAAACATTTCTCCACAAATACCTCTAAAACCTTCTTCATTCTCATCTATTAGTAAGGTCTATAGATATCATGATACATCATTGTAAAACCATGATATACCTTCGATCTAGATACATGAAACTCTCTTATCAACTCCACATTCACAACCGTATGAACCCATATTGTGAAAAAAAAGAATAGAATTATTGCTACCATGAAAACATCCTGAGAGGTTCTTCACAACATATATGATGTCTCTTAAAACTAGACACTATATATTAGATAACTTTTATGTGTAGATCATGTCCAAATTAATGGGTATGATTCTTATTGAATAAGAGATACATATTCCTAAGAGTCACAATCACCTAGAAGCATGTTTGCAAAGAGTGAAATTATTAGAAACCCATTATAGGACCCCTGTAATACCTCTTTCATTATCATCTAGATCATGGTTTTAACAATTACATTTTATGTTCCCGATTCATAATACCACTCAAACCCTGAAGACTATAAATACTCGACCAATCTCCTCTGAAGAATGTTTTGGTCTTGCAGATAAAATATATTCCTTGGGATCATGTGTACAATGTAAAAAATACCCATCACCCATAAGATAATTTCTCCATCATCTCAGTTCATGTACCATTATTGATTACTACAGATCATGATTATTAAAAATCAACTCATGTGGTCCTAACTATTTGGATCCATATGCCACAACATGATCCAACACCAAAACATGTCTGAGTCCAACTCTAGATGAATCATAGTACATTGTTTCTTCTTTATCCAAAATAGGTAATGTGAGTATATGTTTTGTGGTCATCCATCCATTTATCCTTTGAAAAACACCTACATAATAATCTTACAAAAATAACGTCAATTCATTATAGGTTAGCCGATAAATAGGAGTTGGAAAGACAAGGAATTCCTTGATAAACTCTATTTTAGATCATCCCTATTAATCATTCTTGAAGCAACATTTGGTTAGATTGGTGTAAAGTTGACTCTCTCTTAATGTAATCAAGACGATGTCTAGATGATGGGAATTATCATCCACTAAGTAGTAGTACACTAAGATATCATAGATAAAAAACACCAAAACATAGTCAAAAATGATGAATGGTATGATCCATTATGGCCATGAAAACCTTCAGCAATTCATCAATTTATGTCGAATCACTATAAAATCATACAAGACATAGATGCTCATAATGTAATTATATGGAGTGTCTGATGGTCTCACCCTCAATTGATTGTACCCTAATCTAAAATACATGTTTTAGAAGATCTTATCACCTCTTATCTATTCTAAGAGAATTTCAATTTGTGTAAGGGTATGTTAGTTCATGAGAATCTTCTAGTTTAATATCTGATAATCCAAAAATAACCACAAATTCATAAGAAACAACATGTCAAAATTAATTAGAGATCTATTTATATGTACAATTAAGGTAAAAACATTAGTTTCGAGATGTTACAATATAATATAATATCATTAACTTCTACACCATTGATAAAATTCAATAGGATAGAAAATAGATCTTCTCCCGGAACTGACTTGATCATGATATCAATCTAATTATTGGCTGGTCATGTGTAGATCATATCTGGAAATGTATACTAAAATTTGCCTACTAATTGTGGAAATTTATTTGGATACATTCCTCTATCATCTTGATCCACACGTGCAATATGAACTATGTGAAAATCTTATTTGCACTTAATTTTTCTTATATTATTGTCCTAAAGATCCTACTCACCCTTTTGAGAATTTTTACCTCTTAGAAAAATAAAGGAAACTATCCTTCAGTAGCATTCAATATGATCCTAAACAAGAACGATATATTTAACACAAAGAATCAAATTATATCATATCATTTTCATTACAAATAGATCCCATAATAAATGGTTAAATATGATCTGTAGATAATATTCCTTACAAAATTTGATATTCTATGACAGCACTCCCAATGGCATGTCTATGGTTAAAGCACAATCCATGAATTCCACAACAAAGACTATTTTTTCAAAAATAGATTATAAAATGGAATTTGAAGATTTTATATTGTAAAACCAAAATAAATGGTAGGTGATACATGAATCATACCTCTAATGATATAATTTCAAATATCTAAAATAGCCAGACTAATTTACATAAAATGCAACTAACTCAACCCTCTTCTTGGGGCTCCAACATTACTCCCACTATCTATCCCCCTCCCTTGTACTATTGTTCATTCTCATGGGTAACAGACCCCTACTGAGACCAAAAATTCATATGGAACTCTCATTCCTTGTCTGGTGTGGTGTATCAAAGTCCTTCAAAGACTATGGAACCAGTTTGGATCCCATTCTACTTCTCTATTGTAAGAAGTTCCAACACTACGTCAGAAAATTGTCCATACATCCAACTACATGAAACTCCAAAAGTGTGTATTGACACAGAAGACACTTGTGGCCCATCATCCAACACTAATATCACTATAATAGGACATGGTCCTAAAATGGATTGCCACTACCAAGGATTCTATTCCAACTATTCCCTTCTCTATAATGATAATGGTAGCACTTCTTTCCACAAAAATAAGAGTGATGAATTTTCCCTACTGAAATACATTAAATGTTTCATGGGGCCTATCTTGGATTCTCTTCTCCAATGATTTCTTGATTTATAAAATATATAAGGATATATGGATGAAACATATTCCCCTTTACCCTGATCTCATATCATATCCCATCCTGAAAACATATCACCATATATATCTATTCAATTTTAATAGGTGGTGTACAATTTTACATGTCCGTGAAATGCTCATTATAGTCCCTTACTAACATTCCCTCCTATATCATATTCATGATATCATGATTCTTATTATCCCTGAATGTCATCATATTTAATTTTACCATGAACATCTCCGCATTTTTTCCATGTTTACTCCTCATTGTTCCATTCGTATTCTAGAATTTCTCATCAAAACCTCACGGTTCCACAAAGCATATAAACAAAATGCATTACCATTTTATGTATGGGTGTTTCAAGATGCTTGGAGATCATATAGAAACACTCAATCATGAAAATGTTTTCGTGGTGACTTTATCCCAAGTGAATATAGACAGATTCTATAACTAAAACTCTCAAATTAACATTAACATTGATAGACTAGCTTGAACAATTCCTGATTCCAAGAATCACATGACCCTCAATAAGTTATCGTGATGATGAACATCCAAATGATCCTCAAGAACTATAGGAATTTGTAGTTAAGATGTGTTTTAGAGTATTTCTTTCCACTCTCCTGATGCTCAACTGGAATATGATGAGGCAACATTATCTATATAAGACAAACACACTCCTTTTAACAAAAGAGAAAATCAAGGTCAACCTCAAAATGTGGCAACAATAGAGAACCACTGCTCCTAGTCTCTCTAAACATGTGTTATAATTTTTTTAGAATGAAATAATAGTTCATTCATTTAATTTATTTGATACAATAGATATCTCATTTTAATGTTCATATTTGAATGGATATAAAACACCAAAAATAAATATATCCCCATGATGATAAATTCATGTTAATATATATCCCCATGTGCCTTGGATGATGCTTGAAATCTCATATCACAACATACCAGCAAATTAATCAAATGGGCCGAGGGCCTTAGATTTTTTTATTATAAACATAAAAACCCCTTTTATGGGAATATGAGGAAACCCTAATAGACTTCCTAGACATAAGATATTAAACGACCCAAAGATTATAGTGAATCAAAACCTAACATACCACAAAGATATTCCCCTATACAACATACTAGGCCATCAGTGTAAATATAAAGAACATTAACATTACACATCATGTGAATCAAACATTGGGAAATAAAAAAAAATTAACCAAGAATATCTGGAACAATATTCCCATCCATGGGAACTCTGATTTTCACCCACACATGTTCTTTCAATTACCATGTAAAATATAATTACCATTCCTAGACGCATCCAAGAGTCCTGTATACCTTTCAAAAATATTAATGAAATATAAAAAAATTTCACCCCTTAAACAACTTTTTTAAAATCCACTAATTTTAAACTCTCTCAAGTAGAAAAAAACATGTTACGTGACCTCATATGAACCAACCTATATTCTATAGTTTTCCAAATAGTAATGGGAGTGTGATTTTTATTATGTGGAGATTACACCCCACAGTAAAGAGTTACACCATAGTGGAATAATCAAATAAAAATAAATATCATTGTAATTATGAACAGTGGAAACCATATATCATTCCACTATATAGTATGGGAGGAACCAGTGAAAAAATAAATAATAATCATAAAATGATATGAAGATATGTTTATAATTTCCAACTATATAAATAAAAATTAAATTATTAGATTATACAATATACACACAAAAGACCTTAGTACTGGATCCCATGTCTCTCTTATATCCAAACATCGGCCCTTCTAGAGATCAAAAATCAAGATCAAGGTCTATGTTCATTGTCAAAACCTACATCAAATAAATCTTTTCGAGTACTTAATGGTGGCCCAAATATGGTTTGAGTAAAACTCAATAAGTCAAAAACACCATGTGTAATCAAAACGAGTATAATAATAAGGGAATAGGATAAGGTAAAAAATAGTAGTATTAATTAATCTATTTATACAATACTAAAAATGTATTTTCATCGGTTCCATGCCGCCAACTATATTTTAATATAGGAAAATCATGAAAATCAAAATCCCAAACCATTTCCTAATCAGACAACCCAAAAGTGCCCCATGTGTAATTATTTCATCATCATAGTAGTGACTGGTTTATATTCATTCCAACATCAGTTTGGTCATTCCCTCTATGTAATAATTTCATCATGTATCACTCATAATATCCATCTATACAATCATTTCATCATTTATCATAATGCATATCTCGTATTATAATAATTTTATCTTGTATCACTATGTGTAGACCACTATATAACAATTTTAAAATGTATAACTAGAACAAGACTATTGTTTATGAATTTTTACCCTAAGGAAAATACCTATATATATAAATTTTAGTATAAATGGGGGAGGTCCTCAAAAATATGATAACACAATATCACATCAAAATCATCATTGGCTAATTATGAAATTACAATTGTTATGTCAATTAAACATTCAATTATATATAAACTTATCAATGAACATATCAATATCCCCTAATCTATTACCAAAGTGATTTTATATCAATAAATCACCTATAATATCATGTCATGACAAACCCAATTAAAACCATTAGAGATGTTTTTTTATTTAAAGGTTACCTCACCGAATGGATATCCATAAGACATGACACAATAAAATTCAATCCAAGGGATCCCACCAATATTATAATTCATTATTTACCATTATTCATTCAATAAATTAATTATTACTCACATTACTATAGAGAAATCATAAAATTTAATATACATGACATTTAAACAGACCATAGTGTTTGGTTTTAGAACCCCTACCTTTTATAGGTGAATAACTCAACACTCCCATTAGAAAATGTGAACATTGTAGTAGGCACAGAAGATTTCTAGAAGAATATAGATCAACCTAGGTTATGAAAAAACAAAAAACAAACCTCTTTCAAAATATTAGACCACCACAAAATAGAATTTAGGAGGAGAACGAAAACCTAATAATAAATACTCATTGGGGATCGAGTGTGTGATCGAGATGCCTAAATGGTGGAATGGTTTCCAAAAATTCCGAGTTATTTTTTTGGTTCAAGAGGGAAGCGATGAAATAATGGAATGAAAAAATCCTATTCACTTCCTAAAAAATGATGGGTCTGAGGAGTATAGAGAATATAATCCTTCCTTGTTGTGTATTTCTACATTTTTGAGTAACATGAAATTACCCCAACTTAGGATAATAATTATATTTATCAACATTTTAAAATTTTGAATTATATTCATGATGTGTAACCACATTAAATCTTTAACAATTTCAAGACATGTAACTATTGGTAGTTACACGTCATGTAACATATACATGGTCTGTAAATGTATAGTGACAAATTTTCTTCCTACCTAATGTGAATGTTCCCAAATGAACTCTGAAGCCTTCCAAACTCATGGGAAACCTTCATAATCCCATTAAACATGCTTATACATGGAATAATTTTTTTTAAAATAAATATAAATCCCAAAACATTAGTCCATCATCCCCAAAAATGGTTCTCCATCTCTAAACAAGATTTGGGTACTAGAGTACCATAAAAAACAAAATGAGGTACATGATTGGACAATGCTTGGATCTTACATTTTCATAGGGCATGGTCATCCTATAAGGCTCAATAGATTTTAATATGTGAGGGAAGAAAGTCCCCTATTATAATTGAAGTTATGGGGACATTTGTAATTCGGTAACCAACAAAAATTTAAAAAATTTATTATTATAAAAAATGATTCCATATGACCAGGTACTATATGATAAGATAATATGGGGATGAAATCCATTAAAAGGGTATTTGAATAGATTTATGGGTTTCCTCAATCATTATATAATGGTTTAACCTTGTAGATAAATAATTTTAACATGAAAACTGGTAACATATTATTCAGTCATAAAGGGATACTTTTATTTATAAAGTGACAGTTGTGTCATAAATGAAAAAGAGTGGGAAACTTTAACGTTATACAATCCACATATTTATCCACCTATATTAATATTATATTTAAATAATTTTAAAAAATATTATTTTTATTAAATATAATTAATATTTATTTTGACACTACAAATTAAATTTGACTTAAAATACATAATGAAAATTTTGGATTTAGAATATGATCATTTTAAAAAATAATTTTATACCATATTTATCTATAAATTTTTTGAAATGTTATAACTCATTCATATTAATTTACAATTTATATTTTTTTAATGAAATTTCTTAATTGAATAAATACTGTATTATTATGGATATAAAATTAGGGTAATTATATAATCCCCAAAAATTAAAAAAAGAATTTACATCATGAATATATCGTCATTATGAAAAAATTACCTTTTAGATTCATTCAGTATTTGATTTTATCCCAATATGAACATCAAGTATATATTTAAAAATACGAGAGTGACAGTTTTTATTTTCCCTTATTTTAAATATTATATATTTTTTCTTTTCGTATAGAACATTCCATTTAAAAAAATAAATTCATATAACTAGGTGATGTTTTCTAATTTTAACCATCAAATAAGAATTTGGATGAATATATATGGACTTCTCACATAGTTTTTTCATTTATTGAATCGATTAACTCTTTAGAAAAAAGAATAATTTTATCAAAGTTATTATTAAAATTGATGAAATATATATGGGACCTATTTCATAAATTTATAACTCCTTATTTATATATATGGAATACATTTTATAATATTTTACTTTAACTAGTGAAAAAATTTTATTTTCAAAATATTCATTCAAAACTTGATGAAAAACATTTTCTTAGAAAACATCATCATCACATATAATTTTTTTTATCCATATCCAATGCTTATAAAAATATTAAATGAATATTAATCCGTTTTACTAAATATATTATATATAAAATTCATTAAAAACATTAAATAATAATTATTTCATTATTTTAAAAGGAAAAAATAGATTGTATTCCAAAAAATCTTTTCAGAAAAAATTATTTTATTTTATATTATTTTCCATTTTAATTAAATTTAATTGTTATCCAATAAATTATTTACATTTAAATATATATATATATATTACAATACATTTTCATAATTTTTTACTCCCATTTATACCCACCATTTTAATGGCTATGTGATAACATTCACTTAATATTTTAATTATATATTACGGATTATTTAAACTCAGTGTTCTATGTTACAAAATCCCTTAAAAATAAAAAAAATTGAAGAGAAATAAATTCTTAAAGATGAAGGTGTTATATACCATCGCCCACAAGAGGTTAATTTAACAACCATAGAAAACAATTATTCATAATTTAATAAAAAAATTATTTTTTCATGATGACATCATAGAATGTAAGATATCACATTTGGAATAAAATAATTCACCTTCTTCTATGTGATGGATGGAAAAACACAATAGTATCCAATAAAAATATCATAATTAATCATTTTAGTAAACATAATATTAGATTCTTGTTCTAGGAATTAATCAACCACTACATCATTGTTGGGTTCCCTGATATGTTAGCTAATCCCGAGTACCATTTATCATTTTCAACCAATCGGTGTCAAAACAAAATAATATGAAACCTATATCCAATATTTAACCCCATAATAAACCACAAATATAGACAAATCTTTTAAGAAGTGACATAGGGAGTCTCCACCATGGTTTTTGGTGAGTAGAGTGTACCAACTCAAAATCGACTATAATATTCTAGAGGTTGGTGACTGGATAAATGTATTAATAACAAATAATGTCTCCCCTTAGCCAATACCCCCAAAATCTGATATACATCACAACTAAAAAACTATCTACAAAAATAAATTATATAATAAACTAACTAAAAATAAAATACGTATGATTAAATATGATACAAATATGAGGTATTATAATAAAAAATACATTAAAAACATTATACAATATTCAAGGCATCATGCTCTCAAAATAAACTGATATCAACTACAAAGAATGTGGGATAATCACATCACACCAAATCTATCATCATGCATTTGAAACCTTGAATCCAAATTTTTGAAACTCTTTATCTAATAGAAGAACCATTTCTATACACATTAATGTCAATATAGACTTATTCCCCATCTACATAGAAATATACAATTTGAGCTGGTAGACTATACAGGGGTGAGTATAAAAATAACCATTTGGATAACTTCAATATAAAAACATCCTCAATTTTATGTACATCACACCCCAAAGGAAAGAAACATTGAACTACATAACTTAATGAAATGTGTATAAAAAAATGGATGAAATTTATGACTTAAATTCCCAATATAAAATATCATAGTCTCATTGGGGTGAGAAGATGTTTTTCCAGCTGTTTATTTGATCCGTAGAATAAAGAATTTAAAAAAAACTCAAGCTATTAGGGATAAAATTGTTAAATAAAACTTCCACCCATATAATATAATGATACATCAATAACAATGTTCATATTTCATAGGTCAAGAAACCTCCAAATTTAACTATTTCACTATAAAAAACATCCATAATCATCTGGCCTCATGGAAAACACCTCTTTGATCCTTGGTCTGAGAGTTAATCCTCAACACATGATTCCATGATGGTATATGAGTCCATATACATTATGACAAAAATATTTGTCCTAATTGGAGTGGTCCCATAAAGTCTCATAATCCTCGAGCCTATCCAGTTTCCTCGGTATAACAACACACATATTACATAGGGTGAACAGCTGAACTCACTATTATATAATTATTCATAGAAAGCCTCCTTCTGACCTTAAAATAGGAATTTGAACTACTCTTTCATTGGGACTAGAACAGATTGTATATTCAACATGGGGTGTAGATACCTCAATATATGATACAATTCTCAAGTAACATTATTCCCACATGAGTGTAAATCAGAACCCATTCTATAAGGGAGTATATTTCTCTTCAATATTCACTATTATCATGATGTTATACAATATCATACCAAGTATTATTTTCCACACTAAATCCTTTCATCAACCATCTATAAAATTTTCTACTACCATATAAATGTTCTCCCACTCCTCGCCTCTATTAAAGCATTACATAATTTTTTGGACTCCACTCCCGAAACTATATAGATTGAAAATCCCAAAAATAAACCACCATAAAGATAACTCACAATATAAAGAGACATCAAAGAAAAAATATTTCATCGATGATATAATCCTCACATCAATGGGGGAGATCAACCTCTATCATCAAAAGGGATAACTTACATCACAGCATTGATTCTATCATCCGAGAGTATCAAAAACCCATAAAAACTCCTCCACATGAGATAAACAAGAAAACCCTATATCTGATGATAGTATTAATGAATCATGTACATCACTCAATACAATCTACTTCCTAATACATCATGTGGGGTATCCCAATGGAGTGAGGATCGCAACCATCCACTATATAGACATTCCCCAACAACCCATGGAAAATGAATGTAAATGGAAAAGTCCCAATACTCATACCCAAATCACACACACTAAACCTCAACCAATGGTTCATGGGAGAGTGGGAATTTACACATATATTACATATATCCATGAGTCCATTCATTGAAACTCACTTTATAGGGTCTGTCACCAATTACAATTCAAAAATCAGGAATATATCATATGGGGTTAAATTAAAAATATTCATAACACTACATGTTAGAGTCCTCATACATCCATGTGTAATTAACCATATTTATCTAAATAAATAAATTACAGGATAAGATAATTATTTTATTGGAAAGAAAAATCAATAAAGTGGTTCAAAAAATTCTCCCCCTAAATACAACAGGTGTCCACATGGAAACCCTTTGGGAATGACCTGATACATGTCCCCAGTGTGGGATTCTTCCACCACATGTATGTTTCCCACAAAAATATTTCAGTTGGGAGGACCTAACCTTCATAAAACCACACTTTCTTAATGGCATGAAATATAGAGTTCCGCCACATGCTGGTTTGGCCCATGCTACCATGCACACATGGAGCCATATCCTAACACCTCCTTCTTTAACGATGTTTTTGTAATTATTCCATATAATAATACATGATCACATGTATAGGAAAAAACCTTTAGAGTCCCCCTTATTATACTTCTATCACTATATAGTCCACATTATATTGATTTGAGATTTTATTTTTCCTAAACATGAATTAAATCCCACCCCAGAGAAATGGGCTTAGCAAATCAGTTATGAAATAATTTGATTATATCAAGAAATTCATTAATGAATAGATAGTTTTTTCCAGCCTTATGGGTGAAATAATGATTGATTACGCCCGAAATTGAGTTATTGTTCAAGCTACAGAACCCTGGCCTCACCAAATACCCAAAAATATCATTTGTAAATAACATATAATATGATATAATAACCTAATGTAAATTAGTAATATTTTTATTCATTTTAAAAATATGTGTTGTATTATTTAATATGTTATTGTACACAAAAAACATATTGGAAAACCAAAAAAGAAATTGTCTCCATACTAGAGAGTGTAAAATTAATATAAAATAAAACCAGTTAAAGTTCCAAATATTATTACTAGGGAACAAAATATAAAATTGGAAAATAATGATTTCCCATTCTTCTAGAACAATCACCATCACTGAAAAGACAATTGAAAAGATGAATAATTTTAGTAAATGAAGTAAAATTATAGAAAATAGAAAAATAAAATAGTTGGAGGAATTGGGTTGAATATTAAGATAAGTAATTAAATGTAATTTATAGAATTTTAATTGACTGTTGAAATAGTAATGTGACTGTTGGGATTGTAACCTGACCACTAGGAATTTTAACCAAACTGTTGGGAATAGTAACCTTATCGTTAAAATAGTAATTTTTCCTCAAATAATAAATTTTAAAAAATTAATATTTATCATGATTAATTTATATAAATATAAATTTTTTAATTTCCCAAAAATAAATATCAGGATTATGAAACCCAATGAAAATATATCAACATTATAAATAAAATGTTTTTAATGTATTTGATAAAATTTATTATTTTTATTATGAAAATTTATATTCACAATTTTGAAAATTTATTTTTATAAAATGAATCTATTTTTTTGAATCATCATTTCATAATTATCCATGGGTTATTTTTTGGTAATTTTTCTAAAATACATCAATTGTGAGGTTAATATTAAAAATACAGTTTTCACAAAATTGATGTATCTTAAATTACATCACTCATGAAGTAAAAATGAAATAATACCTTTCATAACAATATGACTAGAAATAATATATTTTAATTCATAAATTAGCCATTAAAATTTGATAATATTAATTTCCTAACCAATGAATAACTTCTCAAAACCTAAAGTCAAAATTGTTCCCTTAAAATGGTAATTTTTCATTATTTCCACCTTACTTTTTAATTAAAAAATAACTATAATTATAAATGATATTTTATGTTTTAAGATAATTAAATAATATTTATTTATAATTTATTTTGTAAAAAAAATAAATATTTCTGGTTTTATCATTGATATATTATTTTTATTCATTATTTAATTTAAAAAATACCACAACCTTATGTATAGAACCTACCCCCTTGCATGACCAATCCTAACACCCATTAAAAATCCAAATATATTGCCAAATTATCCTTATTAAGACTCTTACAATCCATAGGTATTTTTTGGGTGTAATCAAGCTCCTATAACCAAGGAGTTATATTGTTCTAAAATATACATCAAGGATTTTTAATGTTATTAACCTCTCATCCCTCCTTCTAATTTTTTATTGATATTATATTTATCTTTTTCAACCAAACATTTCACAACTAAACCATAAAATAATTAATTATGTCATAATATAAATTTATATTAATTTTATCAAAATCATGTAATTATCAAACTCCCATATATATATATATATAATACACTTCTCATTCCCACTAACCCAACAATGTCCCAACAAAGGTCGGTTAAGAACATAAATATAATTTTACATGTCAACACATATATCCATAATTATAGATGGAAATTAAAAATATATATAATATATAGAAATTTATTTATATAAATTATATCCTTTTGTAATTATTTATACTATTGAATAACATAATATTAATAAAATAATGAAATTGATGAAAATTGAGAGAAATGTTATGTAAATAATGATATCGAAATGCTTCAATTTCATAAACATAAATTAAGAATTAAAATCCAATGATTATAATAAATAAATATTTGTATGATTGACTGTAATTCAATTTTTGATCAATGGTTTAATAAACATAGGTTTATTATTCAGGAGTCACAAAAGCGACGAAATAAAGTAATAAATATGGACAGGGGACTCATTAACCCAAATCATTATCTATATATTATCTCTATTTCATGACATATTTTGTATAAATAATACTATAATGTTCCTTAAATATCATTTAATTATTCTTTACTTTACTTTTTTTATAAAATTTTTTACTATTTGATTTGATGAACAATATAATGATATTATTAAAAGAACTATTCATTCCAAAAGACATATTTGAATATTATTTATCTGTTTCTTCCTTGATAAATAATGATGATTATATCTACTATATATTTAATCAATTTTTCATTTTTAACACCATTTTTATTATGGATATTATTTTTGATAAAATCTTTACGAAACCAATTCATTTGAATAGGTTATTTCATTATTAGGATCGTTATAAATTGTATGTGTCATGCATGTTTATGTAAATATAATGATGTGATAGGTTGGCATAAAATTATATATCTCACAAATGAATTTGGTAATGTTATTTATCTCATTATATTATGTGTATTAGGAATAATCATACTTCTATCATTGTTAAAAATGATGATGTTTTTATTATGTAGTTATGATATGTGTTTGAACTATACGAGCTTTGTTCACAAATTTTTGTGGAATTTAACCACTAAGACATGATGTTTCATTTTTATGCATTTCAACATTCCATACCTTTATCCATTTTCACTAATAATGATTATGATAAACAAATTCTTATGGTATGATATATTTGATTATTATCATAAATTTAATATTGATTTCGGCCCCTCATTCATCTTCTTACTTGTATTTTATCTCACTAATTTATTTTATGTATATTTTTAGTTGATTACATGTAATATAATAACATGAAAATTTAAATTTATAAACAAAGGATTTAAATATATATTTTTTGTATATGTGATTTTCATCATAATTTTCCCAATAAACTAAACCTTTGGATTCTGGATTAGTAATGCTATTCTGTTTTTTATCTTTAAAATTTTGTAATAGTAATTTATGGATTAGTAGGGTTGTAAAAGTTTTTATGAGAGAAAATTACAGTTAATTAGGGAATTTAGATTAAATAAAATTATAGAAAACCATTATTATAATTCTATGTTTTTGGTAACAATTCAAGAAACCTTGTTTTCTGTTAAATTCAAACATGTAAGGAACCTATAAGAAATTCCAATATAGTTAATTTATCAAGATAATAAATTATTTATCCATACATTTTTGACTTATTTTTTGTTAAAAAAATCTATTGTCTAATATTTTGATAACATGGACCAACCGTTCAAACAACCCATATGAGAGATAATGCATCGATTTCCCCAATGTAATCCCCAATGCCACAAGAGGTGGAGTTCAAAGAATCTTGGAAATGAATATTGAGTTATCTTAGGAAATTAATAATAACTTGATCCATGTGGAAAATAATCCTTCACTAATGACGGATCAACTATCCATTGAGTCATTTATATAGTAATTGCCACTAATGTTTAGTGGAACTATTGATCCAATTATCAAGAAATGGTGGGCTATCTCAATCAAACAGTTAATTTCTTTGATATATTGTTCTAATAGAGAGAATGTGACTCTAAACATCTATCATATAGATTTAGTGGCTGATCAATTATGGATGTTGATAAATAGCACCATATCAAATGATTAATAGAATAGATGGTGTGTGATGACATTTATAAAATATTTCTTTCTAAGAATATCCCTCAACATTTTCAAAAAATGATGTATATAGAATTCATTCTACTAATGAAAAATTAAATTCAATCATTCATGACTTTTCAAGAGACAAAAAATTTCTAGAAAAATATTCGTAGAGTGTTATTTTCAATAATGATAGCAAAATATATAGATGCTTCTGTGGTTTAAAACCATGCCTTCAAATGGATCTAGATATCTGAGACTTCAGGTGTTATGAATAAGTGGAGATAGGTTCTCTCAATGTATATATATAGTTTTGAAAATGGTCTAATGGTTATGGGGTATAGAGGAAAATAATAGAGTTTCATGTTTCTTTGTCAAATTAAATATGGGGATTGAGGATCCAACTACCCATATGCCATAAATGTTTTAAGAATAATCATTGGAATTATTAGAGGGGAATGGGGAAATTCCTCATTCTCGATAGATAAGGATACCAAGATCATGAATGTAAATGATAGTACATGTAGATGGAATATGTGATGGATGAAATTAGGGAATTTCCTAAAGCACCACCCTTGGCTCAATGATTTATCTATAGGTTGAAAAGACATTATAAAAGCCAGTGCACAAAACAACTTGTCCTTGAGGATAATCTACATCAGAAACCACCAATGCCAAAGGAGAAAGGGGAAAATTTTCCACCATTACTAGTGAGAAGGATTATGAAAATGTAATTATATAAGGTATATATCTTATTAATCCAACAATGGAATTTATTCATTTGATTCTAGTTATACAGATTCCATTATATCATGTGATTTTTCTATAACAATTGAATAAAATACCCAATACCATGATGTGGAGATATCAATAAATTTTTCTAGTGGAGAAATAATTTCAACCCATGTGTTGGACTTTTCTCATATTCGGTTTTGTGTGTTGATCAATCAATTGAATCTCATAATACTTCCCATTATGGACTCTGAAACACAAATGAGGATCAATTGCCTCTCGTTATATAGAGCACACATCAACTCTTAGGAAATTGAAAATCCCTTTCATATTATGAACCATCCAATTCACCTCTATAAATTAAAATACAAACATAAATATGCTTGCTAAATTCCTACAATGGGGTGTGTGATAATACCTAGTTAAGAAGCATTCCATTCCCAAATGGTCGAGTTAATGGATGGGATCAACATGGAGTAAATTACCATTATTAGGGAATACAAAAATGCATTTCCTAAAGGATTTCCTAGAATGAGACTAGATAAATAAGTAGAGTTCTTAATAGAGATCATACCTAGGGAAAGTCCTATCAGATAACTCACCTACCTGATTTTCCCAATAAAACAACATTAGATATTGAAGTAGCAGTAAGAGAATATGGAAAAAGGGTTCACAAACCCCAGTGCATCCCCTTTGGTGTGTCCTAGTGCTCCTTATCATGAATATTTATAGTTCAATGTTTCTATGTATCCATTATCAAGAACATAATAAGATCCCCATAAAGAGAATATATCCACTACCATAGATTTATGACTTTTCTGAATAGCTAAGGGGATCTCAATACATCTTAAAGGTGGATCATCATTCAAGATATAATAAACTATAGATGATGAAGGTTGAAATGTATAATACTATTTTTTTCACAAGTTATGGGCTCAAAGTGTTCCAAATAATTACAATAAAACATACTAATTCCCCTAAAATATTCAAGGATTTATAGAATAGATTCATTAGACACTATCTCAAAAAATATGAAGTGGTTATTATTGATATTCTCATTTAATCCAAGATAATTTTGGAACGTAATGATCATATATGAATTGTAGTGGTTCCATTTTGGAAGGAGAAGTTATATACCAAGTTCAAAGGTGTGAATTTTTTATTCTGTAGGTCCCATTGTTGGGGAACAAGATCACAAGTGAGGGATTTTCTACAAAACCTTAAAAAACAAATATAAATTGAATAATGGAATAGATCAAATAGTTTTACCAAAATCCACTGTTTTTGTAGCATTTCATGGTACTACCAATGTTTTTTGATAAATGATTCATGATTTTCATTCCCTCTATATATTTTAACATTGAAATGGTAAAGTGTGTTTGGGTGGAAATATGTGATGAAACCATTAAGGATGTCTAGAAAAGGATACCCATTTCACCTGTAATCACACTAAAAATAGGTGGAGATGTTTTTGGGATATAAAATAATTCCTTGGGAATGCCTTGGATTTGGAATCGATGAAGAATGTTAAAGTGATAGAATATGCCTCAAAACAGTTAAATATTCATTAGCAGAACTACCGAATAAATGATTTGATGTTATTAGTTATGATATTTTCTCTGAATATTTGGAGATACAACCTATATAGTGAATGTTTGATATATATACTGGTCAAAAATCTAATTTATATTTTCACATACAAGGTTCTCAACATGTATCAACGGATATGGTTAATACTAATCAAGTATAAGAATTTCACAATTCACTACCATTACTGTGAGAGGAACATGGTAGTCAACGCTCTTAGCATAAATGATCATATTCTTCTTTTAAAATCATGCAAATATTTTCAAGTATTGCAACATCACTATTTTTACCTTTCTATGGTTGGGTTTTGTTAGGGTTTCTTCCATGTTAAATCCATGGAATTTTTGAATGTGTCAAGGCAATGCATAGTTGGAACATGGTTTTCCAAAAATGTGGGTCATTATAGTAAAACCCAACAAAACTAAGGTAGTGAGGTTATTCAAGGTTGTATTATAGTTTGACAGGATGTGTGAGAACCTTGGAGAAATACCTAAACACTACTAAAAGGTTTGCACTGCTAGGGTGCACCGTTTGGACTAACCATGCAGTTCTTCTTAGCTAACTGTGCATATAGGTTTTTAATCCATATTATGTTTTAAAATCCCAAATTCCAACTTTTAGTTTTTTAAAGGACTTGTACGAACCACATTAAAATATTTATTCTTGGGATACTCTCAATAGTATTTTTTGTCTCTTGTACACCCTTGTATAATTGAATTGAAGTCAGGAGAATGATTTTTGATCTTCTCCCAACAGGATTCCTCTTCTCGTTCACTATAAGCCACTATCTCTTCTTTATTCTATAATGGTTTATAGATAACCATGTTTATTAGAGGATATAATTCAATATATTTTGAACCTTGTATTAAGTTGTTATTCCTAGATCCCATTTTCATTGTTTATCATTGGAGAATCATGATTAGGGTTTGGAGTTTCGATATCCCATGATCCCATGTTCGGAGGTTCTATTTTGATTATCCAAATTGATTAACCCTAAATATACTAATTTAAATTTAATTCCATGAAATTGATTTCAATTAGTTATCAAAAAAACAAATCCATTCTAGTAAGGGATTTCGATTTTGAGATTTTATTTTTCCCATGATATTAGGACTCCCCCCCCCCATTCCATTGAATTAGGGTGTATTTTTGGAATTAATGGAATTTTGTTAAATTTAATATGTTTGATTTAAATTATTAAAATAATTTTATGGAATTTATTTCATAAGGTTAATTGGGGAAAATTTATTGAAATTGTTTTGATAGAAACTCATTGGTTTTATCTTGAAAAAATGAATGATTTTATTTAAACCCGTTTTTTGTTTTTAAATGGAAAATTGGAATCTTTGAAATGATGAATGGGAAAAACATTTTTTTAAGAAGTCTTGAAATAAATTTTCAATCTATTTGTTATTAGAGAACATGATTTACTTATGTAGTTATTGAGTTTTTCAGTTATCCCATTATGATTTAAAACATTAATAAGACATCTACAATTATCACATCTCCAACTGGATGGTGTTTAGTACTCCTTGTTCAGTATCGATGAAAAATTGTGTACACATAATGTCTTGTCAAATATTTGACTCTGTGAATTCCCTTTTAATATAAATATCTTAAATTTTGGCATATAACCATGTTTTCCACATTCGTATATTTTAAATGTATATAATACATTGTTTTAATCTTTTTTATCATGCCTGCTAATTTATTTGAACTATAGTACCTAAAATGTTTCATTAAATTTTTTTTATTAAATTATTTCCATAATATTAACTTTGTAAAATAATTGTTTTAAATATGCTTTTCAAATGGAAAATATATTCATTTAAAATTTAATGATTTGTTTTGATAATTTATTTAGAAATCTAATTATGGAATCCTTGGTGAGACCCTAATGGGCATTTAACTCAAACCCTAGTTGTGACTTTGGGTGTCTGTATTTTATATTCTTCTATGTTTGAAAATATTAAGGATCCATATGGAGGTCATTGTAGCTATTGATCATTGGGTATGGATATTCACTCCATTTTTATTTGGGTTGATTACCTTTACAGTTTTATAGTTATTTTCTGATGTACCTTTGTTATTGATAACTGATTTGAATAATGTGATAGTTCTCACTATAGAGTTTTCCTTGAATTTATATTTAATTTTTTATCTTTATTCTGAGATGTTTGTGGAAAATTAGTTCAAACATTATTTTTGTATGATTTGTAGTTCTAATTTAATCCCCATGGGGATTGAGAATGGACTTAGGGCCTTGTGAGGATCATATTGGTTATAGGGAAAACAAGGTATCCATGATGGTTTATGAAAAAGTGGTCTTTGATATTTTTTTGAAAAGAAAACAAAAAATATTTAGTTAATTAATCATATAATGTGTATGGGATAGAGATGGAATAACTATTATTCTGATCATAGCCATATACCATTAGAATTTTTAGTGGGAGACCGAGTGTTCATCAAAATTTCACCCTGTTTGGGTCATCCGTGTCTTGGGAGGAAACAGAAAAATTCTCATTATTTTG
Source organism: Viscum album (assembly GCA_963277665.1). Classification (NCBI taxonomy): domain Eukaryota; kingdom Viridiplantae; phylum Streptophyta; class Magnoliopsida; order Santalales; family Viscaceae; genus Viscum; species Viscum album. The sequence continues at coordinate 1,884,633,684 of OY728161.1, forward strand.
TGGTACCATTTGAGATTATTAAGAAGGTGAAGAAATTTTCTTTACATTTACAAATACCACCACAACCGAATTTTTTATGTAACATGTTCCATGTATATCTACTAAAGTATCTATTTGGTCTATCTCAGGTTTTGATCTGGAGTGATCATGAGGTCAAACCTGATTTAACTACGATTGAACGCCCATTATAGATAGTTGATTCTGAAACTGAGGTACATAATGTGAGTATGTTACATTTGGTTTTTATGTTATGTAGTCATGTTTTCAATTCTCATGATATATTGGGAAGGATTCAGTGATGAGTGTGGAATGGAATCATCTTTTTGACATAAAATCTTTTGAGTAGGCTTTCATGGGATATAAGGCTTCTTTGATTGGGAGGTTGTAACATCCTATTGTTGTTTTATATTATTCCTAAACCACTATTTATTTCATTATTTGGTTGGGTTTCATTTGGTACTATCTTGGGAAAAACATTGGAAAATATGAATGTTTCTAGGTTATGAATAGTTGTCATGTGGTTTTCCCAAATTGGTGCCATGTTAGAGAAAGCTGTGAAAACTAAGGTAGTGAGGTTTTTCATGGTTGATGAATTATTTGAAAGGTAGTGTACCAACTTGAAAAAATCATTGAAACCATATTAAAATGGGAGCATGGATAGGTATTATGAATTTGTATAACCATTGGGATCTTTCTAGATACCTAGCATACCGTCTTTTAATACAAAATTATTTTTTAAAATATTGAAACTCAACATTGAAGTGACTGAAAAACCTATATGACCCCTGTTTAAATAATCATCATGGGTGTCTTACAAGAGTTTTTTTGAACATTCTACACCCCTACAGAAGTGAATCAAATCAAATAGAATGACATCATATTTTCTCATGGTAGGTTTCCACTTCTTATTCTCTATATCTTACAATATCCTATTTTAACTATAGGGTTTTATAGATCTCAATTATTATTAGAGGATATAAACCATTATATTTTCGATATTGGATTTAGATATGATTTCTAGAACATATTTTCAACATTCATTATTGGTTAATCTCGATTGGGGATTGGAGTTTGGGATCCCATGATCCTAACATAGGTGGTACAATTTTGATTTTCCAATTTGTTAGAACCTAAACTGCTCAATTTAAATTCAAATGTTTTATTTAAATTAAATTTCATGAAATTTCATTCAATTTGTTACTAAAAACACAATTACATTGAATTAGGGGATTTTGATTTTGAAATTTTTTTTTCGATTGAAATTTGGGAAAACCCCATTTCTATTTAATTGGGATGTATTTCTAGATTTGAAGGAATTACGTGAAATATAAAATATTGGATTTAAATTTTGAAAATAATTTAACTGATTTTACATCAAAATGGAATTTGGTTAAACAACATAAAATTAATCAGATAACAAAACCATTAGTTTTATCCTTGAAAAAGGTCTAATATGACTAATAATATATTTTAATTATTAAATTTAATGTTGGAATATTTCAAATGGGGAATGGGATGAATTTTACAATAACCAGTCTTAAACTAAATTTACTCTTTTTTGGTAAATAATATGAATGTTTTATGTAGGTAAGGAGTTATTCAGACATCACTCTACAATTCAAAACACAAACAACACATCCATAGTAGTCACAACACTGATGGGGTGGTGATGAGTACTTTCGGAGTGTTATTGAGGGGAATGTTGGTACACATAATTTAGAGTCAACTATTTGAGTTTTTGGGGCCCTTTATCTTGGAACAATCATAAATTTATGAATATGGCCATGTTTCTCACTTTATTGTATTTTAAATGAATATATTCTGTTATTGTAAACAATTTAGTAAGGATTCCTATTTATATAAACTTTTTTAGATAAAATGTTTTATCAATCCATTGGTTTAAATGTATTTCCATTATTTAAAACCAAAATTATTATTTGTTAAAATTTTATTTTGAAATTAAGAATTTTTTCATTTAATGTAGAATGATTTTTTTTGGTTGATGTAATTTTTCATCTTATATTGGAATTCATGGTGAGATCTTATTGGGATTTTAGCTCACACAGAACCTATTCCTTCAAGTGATTTTATAATGTTTTCTTACAGGATCGAGCAAGGGTGTGTATCCACATGGAGTTGGATATAGCTATTGATATGAGGTCCTAGATAATTGAATCTGTTGGGGTTTGGTTTGTTTACACTTCAAATTTTTTTATTAATTTTTTTATCAAACTTTTTCTTTTTTACCCTTTTCAATTATTTGACAGTTACCCCTATGGTTTTTTTCTAAAATTTATACGGATTTTTTATATATCATTTACAATGTATGTGAAAAATTCATTCCCACTATCATATTGAATGATTCTAGGTTTTAGTCACCAACCTGTGGCGGTCAGGAACACCCTTAAATCCATATTAGGATAGGAATGGTTATTGAGGCACCTGGGTATCCGAGATGGTTTATAATATAGTGGTATCAAATATATGTTTGGGTTCCAGTAGAAATAGTTTAGTAAATTAAATTGAAAATTTTGATGAGATAAATTTTATCTAAGTATTATGATGATCATCGATGTAGAAATTTTCAATTTTTTTTTGTGACCCGGTGTTCCAGAAAGTATCACCATGTTAGATTAATCAATATATTGAAATGAAAGGGAAAATTTCTCTTCATTTTTGTGGGACTTTTATTGATATAGATCTGGTGGTTAATTTTTCATACCATATAGAACTAATATATTAGATAATGATGTTACATAACATGATCCAATTTTCTAAACTATGAATGTATCTATCTGATCATTCTTATATTCAGATCTAGAGTGATCTTGAGGAAAAACCTGACATATACATGACTCAACATCTGGTTTGGATAGTTGAATCTAAAACCAAGGTAATTTTTTAGAGGATATATTCCCTGGGTTCTTTTGATATGGAAGAATGGTCTGATTTTTTTGTGACATGGGAGAGCGAGGCACTGATGATGGCAGGTTGGCCTTATCATTTTCTTCATGGAAGCTTATGAGTTGGCATTCTATGGAAAAAATATTTCAATGGTGGGGAGGTTTTAAAATCTTGTTACATTTTTAATGTATTCCTAAACCAATCATTTAACAATGTTATTTTGGGGTTTTTATGTTTTTTTAGTGGGAAACACTAGAAATTTTTAATGACTACAGGATCTACAAAGATGGGGCATGGTTTTCCAAAAACCACAAGCCCTACTAGAGAAAATCATTCCAACTAAGGATGTGATTTTTCTCATAATTTATAGATAGTTTGAAAATACCAATTTCTATTTAGTGGAAACTGTTAATGTCCAGTAATATGGGTTCATGTCTGGGGTGCACAATTTGGTTTCACTGTGCTGATCGGCCCAGCTAACTCTGTGTACGATGATTTTCTAATTCGAAATTGTGTTTTGAAATATTGAAACCCCTCTTTTAGATTCTTGACAGATTTGTAAAACCCCAAATCAGTATAATCTTCTTTAGAGGATCCTGAATGAAGTATTTGGCCCTTATTAGAACCTCTAGAAGAAAATTTAATCTAGGATAATTATATTATATCTTCCCCTGATGGGTTTATTCTTATGGTTCCCGATCTCCCTATCTCCCCTCTTTCTTCCATAGGGTTATACATATATATATATTAATTATTTAATATAACCCCCTATTTTTAGATCTTGTATCTAGGTGTGATTCCCAGATCCCATTTTCAATGTTCATCATTGGAAAATCAAAGATAGAGAATAGAGTTTTGAGATCTTGTGATCTCGAGCATGGTGGTTTTTTTATTTGAATTTTATTTTTACCAAAAATTACTTCATTCAAATTTAATTGTATTTTTTAAATAAAATATCTTCTCATTTATTTCATTTATTTACTCAAATCTAATTTTAATTGAATTTGGGGATTTTTATTTTGACATTGGATTTTTGTCTTGAAATTGTGAAAAACCCCATAATTCCATTTAATTGGGGTGTATTTGTGGAATTAATGGAATTATATGAAATTTAAATTGTTTTTTTAAAAAAATAATTTCATTAGATGGAGTTGATTTCAAAATTTTATTTTGGAAAAATGGCTTCCAATGTAATTTATATAAATCAACTAGTTTTATCGTGGGAAAGGAATTATTTTATAAAAATAAATATTTATGTTTTTTAATGGAAAATTAGAATATTTAAATTGTAAAATGGGTTGAATTGTATTGTATATAGTCTTATAATAAATTTTATTTTTTATTTTTTATTAGATCATATGAATGACTTAGTTAATTAGTGTGTAATTCAGATTGTACTCAATGATTTACAACACAAATAATACATATATAGTAGTCACATTCACGATGGGATGGTGATAGGTACTGCTTGGTTAGTATGTTGGGGAACATGTGTTTAGAGAGTAATGTGTTAACTATTTGAGTTTTTTGATTCTTTTAGCCTAAAACCATCTATCCTTTAGGAATATGACCATATTTCTTGCTTACTTGTATTTGAAATAAATATATATCATTTTTCTAAACTATTTAGTATGCCTTCTGATTTATGATAATTCATTTATACCAAAAATGTATTAATAAATTTAATTGAAATTATTTCCATCATTTAAAATCTAAAGAGTGATTTTGTAAATATTCTTTAGAAATGAAAAATATTTTCATTAAAATATGTAATCATTATTTTGTTAATTTAATTTTCTATCTTATTATTAAATCCACCGTGAAACCCTACTAGAATTTTTTCACACACCCTAATTGTGCCTTTATGTCTTTTTATATTATCTTATCCCAGGCTTGAGAAAGGGTAGGGCACCACTATCATGTGGAAGTTGATGTGTATCATTGGGCTTAAGGACTTCCATCTATTGGGGTCTGGATTGTTTAACTTTATTGTTTTCTAGTATTTTTATTATGTACATTTGGGTTATTATACGTGATTGTCATGTTCAATAGTTCTCGTTGTGGAGTTTTTCTTGGTTGCATACTAACTTGATTATCTTGATTCCATAATGTTTGTAGAAAATTAATTCCCATATTATTTTTTGATTATTCAAGGTTTTAGTCACCATCCTGTGGGGATAAAGAATGACATTCAGGCATTATCAGGAACCTCGAGTTTCAATAAACAAATGAGATTCAGTAGTAACAAATAGACTAGTCACTAATGAAGAAGAATTATTAATTGTACCACACCGAGTCACTGGATCAATATATTCTTCTTCTGGAGACTCTTCTACAGTGCGAAGAAGATTTTTTCTAGATTCCGATGGATGAAAACATTTTTTCATTTTATTATTATACATTCAAATATGTCTAGGCCGATCACTAGAAACCATCAGGTTTTCTTCATCTACTTCTAATCCCGACATTGAAGTTTTATAAAATCAATATGGATTTTTTGGTTGGGTATCCTCATACCCAATGTAGGAATAATGTTATATGGTTTGTGATCGATAGGATGACTAAGTAGGAACAATTTTTACCAATTCTTAAAACAACTAAATTTATTGAATTGGTAAATTTTTATGTTATATAGAATGCCCATTTTTTGAGTGGTAGATATGTTATATTCACTAATAGGGATCATAGGTTTACTTACCTTTTTTGTAGAGCCTTCTAGAGGATCTGGGATCTCAGGTTAGTTTGAGAATGGAATAAAAGCTATTATCAGATGGCTAGAAAGAATATATATTCGATGTTTTGAGTATATTCTTCGTGGTTTTGTTCTCAACAATAGTAGAGCTTGGGGTGGTAACGTGGGATTGGATTACTTTTCATACAACAACAATTACCATTCCACAGTCAAAATGGATCCTTTTAAGGAATTGTATGACTGAACTTGTCGATGTATGTTGTTTTGGTCAGAGATTGGTGACATTTCATTAATTGTAGTGAACTTGGTTTAAGTGCTGACCATGATTCACTTAATAATTTCTATAATTTTGACAATATATAGTATATATAAGTCTTATATTGATCATTTCTATTGAACATATAATTATCAAGGGGTGAACTGGTGTTCATGAATGTTTTACCTAGATTGGGTCATCAATGGAATGGGATTGAAGGGAAACATGCCACTCATTTTGTAAGACCATTTGACGTAGTTGAGTATGTTGGGAATATGTAACTTCTTGAACTCGGATGAAAAATAAAATGGATCCCCAAACCTGGTTGGTCCCATGTCCTCAAATGCATCTCCCCAATTTCTATAGGCTAGCGACTAGCAGCAAGTTCCAAGGTGAGGTAGTAGGGAGACCATTCCATGATCACTAGAGTATCATAGTGAAAGTAAAATTTATATACATTAGAGGATGTGAAATAAACATATGAAAATAGAAAGTAAGACAAGAAGGAATACATATCAATAACCAGAAGTTTGTCATATTCAAAATTGATATAGGTGGTACAAGTATCTTGAAAGCATCCAGAACGGTACATGGAAATACAATACAATACAAGTATCCCAAAAGTGTAAAAATACCAAAAAGGTATCCCAACTTCACAAGCCCTGGCTTGGTCCTGTGCTCCCATGCTTAAAATCCAATTTCAACAACCTGTACTAGAAAACATTCCCCTATAATCACCTACAACCATATAATCTATTTGGTTCCCCAATGAGGCCAAAACTGGGTGTGAGATAAACATCATAGTAGGAAGCCACAAATATACGTACAGTTCTAACATGTATTCTATAAAGGTTCTACCATGTGTAAAATACCAATAAGTAAGTGAATATGCACATGGTATATGTATAATGTATCATGTAAAACTAAACAAGCCACATGGCTATTTAAAAAAGAGTGTCATCTCCTAAAAAGGAAGTTATAGAAAGTAAATAGGCAAGTCACATAACCATGCCATACATCCATCTGTATTAAGAAATCCACAGCCACGCTGTATAAAGAGTTAAAGTGGTCCACATCTATGCCGTATAGTGAAAGTAGCATCCCACAACCATGTCGTATAATGAAGTGTAGACCCTAAAGGCCAGATCCAATGTGTCAGCAGACCAAGGCGTCCATGTAATAAATATATAGACCATGGAGGGCCAGATCCAAGGAGCTTGTCCAGGGAATCCCATCGAGTTCAATGGGAATCCCTTGTAGAAACGTAGTTAGGCACTAGTTGGGGTCATAGGAGCATAGAAATAGCATGTCCTATGTGAGACCATGAAAGTTGGATGCATAGGGTAGCATTAACTAAGGCATCCCATGGATTCAAGACCCAAGAGGAAGAATCCACCCAAGTCATCCACTGCTACGTTCCAGATCAATGTAGTGTAATATAAAGAATCTATCAATCCATTCATTCAAGGATTCAAACATTCAAACTAAACATTCAATCCATGTGAGTATACCCACTCATATCAACCTACAAAAGCCATGAATTTACCAACTCATGAAAACCATTTATCCAAACAATCAAATGGTCCTACCTCCTAATATAACTCATTAAACATGACATTATTCATTAACATATAGGTATACCCTCCCATAGAAACAAATTTATTTTCAGCCAAGCTATAAAAATAAATGAGGCATAACTTGGTTTTCAAAATGAAATGTGGCCATACATCTCCGGATCTACCTACCCAATCTATCAAGTCATCTAAGTGATTCCTATAACTAGTAAATCTAAATAACACACCACTTGGGTGGTTCAAATGAGAATAAAAATGTAAAATCCAAAAAGGAAAACCCCATTGGTGACCCTGAAATGACCAACAAGTGTCAACGCAACAAAAAAACATACAGTCATCCTCACTAGGTCCAACTACAACTACTAAATGTTTCTCGCTCAAAATCGAGACCTCATCGGAAGGTCTGATAGATTTCATATCATTTGAACTCCCAAAAAACACCATGTAAAGTTGAATGAAAGTATAGACCACCTCCCTCACCTCTTTTATGGACAACTCATCTAGTATCAAGTCCTTATTCATCCTTGTATGGAAAAAATCAGATGAACAAATGAAGAATGTTATATTTTGGAATATGATCATAAATCCAAATAGAATGATCATTGTTGAAAATAATTAAGAATGAATAAAAACTAATCGATTAAATGTCGATAAAGTTCCAACATGAAAAACGTCATTTCAATCAGATTTCAGACATCTTCGATTCTTGAAAAACAAGAATATAATGTTTTTAGTTAAAAAACTAGGGGAAAATCATCTTTCCATTAAAATTTTAAGCTAGTGCCTCTTTTATATGAAGAAACCATGATGGAAATGTACACTATGTGTAACTTATCTACAAGACATGAACTTCCCTTCTATTCTTTTGAACTAGAATGGATAAACATCATGGATGGCCATTACACAAAATGTACATACTAGTACATGGTGTGTGGTCCAGGTAAATGATGTGTACCTGGCCTACATCCAGATTTCAACATGTTTTCCCCTTTCTTTCCCAAAAACAACTCAATTGTCCAATGGCCTAGTAGAGGATCTAAGAAACAATGTAACCAACATCATTAACCCAAAAAATATATTTCTGTAACACATGAAAAAACCTAGTATCTAAAAATCTTCCCCCCTTGTAGAAATTCGTCCCCAAATATCACTCTAAAGGGTTGTCATGATTCATATGAAACAACTACAATGATAGATAATGTACGTCAGACTCCCTCTCCAAAGTGTCATCCTGTAAATGGTAGTGCTGCCATAAAACCCATACAAGAGGAATTGACAGACCTCAAAGAACATTATTGATCCTATCAAGTATATGGATTGGATGCTCCTCAAAGGAGGAATTAACTTGACGCTCAACCCCCTCGGGTTGAAAACCCTGAGATGGGTCTGAGTGATACTGGCGTAGATGAGATACATGGAAGACTTCATGAATGGATTAATACCTCTGAGGTAAATTCCACCAATATGGAACTGACCTGAATCTCTCTAGAACATAAAATGATCTGAAATATCATGGAGATTGTTTACCGTATCTCCTGAACAAACTATGTCTCAACCGTGGTAAAAAACATAAAAAAACCAGATCCCCAACCTCGAACTCTATAAGTTATCTATGGATATCGACATATGAATTCTTCTGAGACTCTCTTGTAGCCATCCACTTATGAATCAACTAGAACTTCGTGGAATTATCATACATGAGACACTACTTGAGTAAGGTTTCCTCAACATCCTTCTACAAGAATGGGGGAGAATGGCATGGCCTACTGTATAAATCCTCACAAGGTTCCATCTGTAATCTCTCTTGATAACTATTATTTTAGAATAACTCAAGAATAAAATGTGCCTCTCCAAAGATCATACAAAATCTAAAACTCATGCTAAAATCATGTATTCTAGCACTTATATCACATGCTCTGACTGATTATCAAAATGGGGGTAGTTTTCTATGCTTAGAAACACCTATTTACCTAGCGCCCTAAAAAAATACTTCAAGAAACGAGTAGTAATGTGGGCATCCCTAACTGAAATGATAGTTTTGGGGATCCCATGATGTCGTACCACATCTCAAATGTACAAATTTACCAGATCATCAACACAGATGGTCTCCTTGATTAGTAATAAGTGTTCGACCTTTGAAATCATGTCAATAAGAACCCACACAATATCATTAAATTTCGGAAACATCAGAAATCCGGTCACAAAATCCCTTGCAACATCCTCCCATTTCCAATATGGGATAGGTAACTACTGTAAAATCCCAGCAAGCAGGGGATGTTCTTATTTCACTTGCTAACAAGTGGAACACCTAGTAACAAAAACTACAACCTTTCTCTTCATTCCCAGAAACCATTATTGACATCACAAGTCATAGTACAACTTCGTGATCCTGGGGTAAATTGACTATGCTGATGCATGAAACTCCTGCATCAAATACTCATGTATAACCATTGGAACCTAGAAACAACCATGGATATACAAGAACTCATAATCTCTTACCATCTAACCAAGAGGAGGGTCCTTCCCTTCCACACCTTCCCATATAACTAGGCCTTTAGAATCTGATTTCAGAATCATCCAAACTCTATCCTGAAGGGTAGAGGTGATATATAAGGATGAAAGAGAAGTCTTACCATGACAATCATGCCCCACCAGATGTATCTCAATGAACAATTAAATAAGCATCCATTCGCTACTATCTTGTTGCACTACCTACATCTAAGTGCTCATACTCGGTGCATCGACTACTACATTTCCCTTACCAGGTGTGTAGGAAAGCTCGAATTACAAGGATTATAGGTACTCCAACCACCTTGTCTGCGTCAAATATAGGTTACGCTTCATAATGATATACTTGATGTTTTTTGGTCTTGAACACCACATAATGCTTTCATAATTAATAGTGCCTCCATTAGAGTAGTTCATGAACAACTACAACAACTTTGAGATCATGTGTAGGGTAATTCCTCTCATGAGGCCTCAGCTACTAAGACTCATACCCCACAAATCGATCTTTGTGCATCAGCATTGCCACTAGCCCAATATCTAAAGATTTAAAATACACTTTTTAGCTCTTTCTCTACAGTGGTAGTATTAGGATTGGTGCTGAGTTCAAACTACCTTTCATCTTCTAAAAGTCTATCTCACAATACATTGACCACAAAAACATCACATCATTCTTATTAAAGCCAATCAAATGTGTTGTTGAGCAGGAGAACTCATGTATAAGATTAATTTATTAACTAGGTATCCCTAAAAAAATTATTATATCAAAAAAATTCATGGGTTTTAACAAGATACTACAGTTATCAATTTCTCTGGGTCCTCTAAAACTTCTTCCTCTAAGATGATGTGACCCAAGAAGTGAATTTGATCCATCCAAAAGTGGAACTTTGTGAGCATAGAATATAACTGATTCTATTTCATTGAATTCAAAATGATATCATGATGGTTGGAATGGTCATGTTGACTGTGAGAATACACCAAGATATTGTCCACAAAAAACACAAAAAAAATAATCCATGTATGTATGGAACACTCAGATAATCAACGACATGAAAACCACTGGTGAGTTTGTTACAACAATCTTCATAACTGGATACTCATATAACCCATAAATTCTACAAATGGTTGTATGTGGTATGCATGTTTCTCAAAAATGAACCTGGTGATATCATGACATCATGTCGATCTTCTAGAAGACTTGAGATCCTCAAAGATGATCAAAAAGGTCATCAATCCATGAATATGGGTATCAGTTTTTTACCGTCAGCTCATTTGGTTTCTGATAATCCACATATTGCCTATTCATTTTGCCTACCTTTTTTCACAAAGATGACCAAAGAACCACACTGAGAAGTATTTGGTTTTATAAACCCCTATGCCTCCAAATCCTCAAGCTACCACTTGAGCTCTTGCAAATCTGTCGTAGCCCTCCTTTAAAGAGGAATTGATACCAACACAGCTCCTAGAACATTTTCTATGGAGAACTCCACCTATCTCTGAGGAGGAAAACTAGAAAATTTATAGGGAAAGAATTCATGAAGCACTCAACCACTGGAGGAAAGTATACCGGACCCACTCCCTGATCCTCTTGAAACACACAAAAAATCAGGGTTGTCATCCTACCATGCCCACGATGGTTTGGTCCATCTATGCTCAACTAGACATCCCATTCACCCTTTAGAATAAACATTATACCCTCTATCAATGTAAAATTCAATTTTCAGTGATAGAAGCAAACATATTATCGATAAGAAAAGAGCCATTCCAATTTAAGAATAATGTCAAACCCTATCAATAAGAGGCCATATAAACTCCAGAGGATGTGGAACCAACCAAACTCAACTGGAAAATCCATACACTTGTGTACATCACCCTTTCTAACTCCCAACGATGTTCCAAGTGTCAAAACTCCCTCAGAAAGAAAAACAAATAAGCCCAAGGCTTTTTAAAACTCTTGCATATATAAAGTTGTGAAAGGAACCTATATCGAAAAATAAAGATGAAATAATTGAAGATACTAAGATCATACCCCTTGCTGTAGAAGGTCCAAGATCTTGATCCTGTTGGGTCTATTGCCTTGCATAAGTCTGGCCTACAGCACGACCCGGTGACCCCGCTTGGATACCCTGAGCTGTTCCACCCTAATGTATCTGAGAACCCGATTTATGGATACCGTAGCCATAACCACCACATTCATGGCCTAACTTCAACACTGATCCAAATCACTACATATAATAGATAGGAAGAACCTCAAAATGAACCCTCTATCATAGATGAACCTGAAACACTCACCACGGGAGGAAAGGTCCTGTAAAATTGCGTCATGTGCCCCATCATTCCACAAACTCAGCACTCGATTGGGTTGCTATCACATTAATTATTCATGTGGCAGCACCTACCACCCTAATTTAAAAACACAATATTTTCTTCACCCATAGCCCAACTGACACTCCCATCGTGGAAAGCCTCGAAACAATGCTTCGTTCCTGAAGACGTAGATCCACTGGGGGAGAAATAGCACTCCCATGTTATGTACACCCAGCTTCCCTCGGGTAATTCTCTATAATCATTGCTTGATTCACAACCTCAGTGATATATAGAAACCTGAACACATTGACTTGCGATCTGATATCATAAATGAGCCCTTCCTCGAAGCGCCTCTCACTCAAAATCTTATCAGTAAGATACATCGGTAGGAAATACTCCAACTCTGTAAGCCATGTCGATTATTCCATAACTGTCATCGATACCTACTCCAAATTCATAAACTCACTATCCCTCTCTACTCACAGAGTTGTGGGGTAAAAGTAGTCATTGAAGGGGGTTTGGAATTCATCCCAATGCATATCACGCAAAACATCACCATGGTTCAAAAATTTGCACAATCTCTTTTCCACTCCACATATCATGTAAGTCATGATATTGAACCACTGCTCTATAGGCGTCTCCAAATGATAAAAAATTGATAATGTGGTCTCTAGCCACAACTTTGTAGCCTATGGTCCACCATCCCTAGAAAACGTATGAGGATACTGCTACTAGAACACCTGTGTCAGCTCATCAATGGTTATGTCTTGCAAAAATGCTCCCTGTATAGCCTTTATATAGAAAAAGACACCCTCTCAGAACTGTGCCTCATCAACTATGTCTAAAACATCCTCTAGTTCCATAGCTGGCACTTTAAAATGATGAAGTAGTATCCCATAGCCCACCATCTCGGATGTGTGGTCATCACCTCCCGTGCGGCGTACCACTGGAGGACATCGTGGTGTAATGTCTCTATAATGCCAAACACATGCCTCAAGAAATAAAAACATCAACGAACAATGCTCAAAATAATAGGAGAGGTCAAAAACGCTTCTAAAAACCAAGTTATCCAACAACCTACTCATGATTCCAGGACTTTGTAAAGAACAGCTTACGATGAAATAGAACTATGCCTCTTGCCCACTCAAAAGTTGGGTCTATTTCATGTCTCTATTCACCATATCATGTTCCCATTTCCATTTCACATTCATTTATTTAGGAAAATCAACTAGCTTTTTACCAATTTTTTTATCCATCGGGGCCTATAACACCTCATGAACTCAAAACATGTCTCCCATTAAAACCATACATATAAAACGTTCATTTTATATTTACATTTTATGGGTTCATAATTTCACATTTCATAAGGTCCCATACTCTTAATGGATTGAAAGATTATTTCACACCATTATATAATGCACCCAAAAAACACACAAGAAGGCACAATTATCACATCAATTGTCACAACAACATATGATACTTAATGCATCTAAAATTGCTTGCCATAATTCATTGCATGTGACCCTAATAAGTATCTATAAGATGCATGAGATTTCACACCCTCATCTTATCACATTGGAACTAAAATAGAACCCACAATTCCATTAATATTAACAGCAGAAATCATCTGAATCACCCAAAAGTGAAATAAAATCAACTGTAGTAGTCAAAAACTAGAAAATCACCACTCAATTGGAGGCAGTTTTTCTTTTCTCTATACATGGAGTTGCTACTCCTAGGCACAATTTTTTACTAAATTCAATTTCCTTCCCATCCATGTCTATTGTTTCCAAATATTAAGTTAACCAAGAAAATAAAAACAACTCTGATACCACTTTGTAATGTCCTGGACCAGTATTCCACCCAAAACGGTTTCCCGAACCCGGTTGGTCACATTGTCTCAATTGCATCTCCCTAAACACCAAAATATGCTGAGTTGCATCAAGGGCCTAAGTGATTCAGTGTGGAGAATATGTCGTCATCTCTATAGTATCACAATAGAAGTAAAATGTATACACATTAGTAGAAGTGAAATAAACAAAATTCAACTAAATGTAAGAAAAGGTGTAATACATTTCAATAACCAGAATTATTTCAGATAGAGAAATGATTCAGGTGGTGTAAGTAACTAGAGAGTATCCAAAACAATGCATTTCAATACAATACAATAAAAGTATCCCTAAAGAACAAAAGGCTAAAAAGGTTTCCCAACATCCAAAGCCTCTTATTGGATATATGCTACACTGATCCAAAGCCACAATCAACAACCTATATTAGGGTACTTTCTCCTATCATCACCTACAAAAACACATATTCTTTTTGGGTCCCCAAGGATTCCCAAACATGGTGTGAGATAAACATCCTAGTAGGAAACTACCCAGGTCTATACAGTTCTCACAAAAATTCTACAATGGTTCTAGCATGTGTAAACATATATTAAGTAAGTTCATATACCTAGGTAATAACTATATATTATCAAGTAAAACTAAACAACTCTCAAGGATAACTACGAAATAGAGCCAACTATTTACCAAGAAGTTATAACAAATAAATAAGAAAGTCACACGGCCACATTGTACATCCATATTTATCAAGAAATCCACATCCACACTATATAATTAGGTCATGTAATCCACTTCCACATTGTATAGTGAAATTTACATCCCATGACCACGCATTATAGTGAAGTGTGGACTACAAGGGCTGGATCCAAGGTGTTAGTAGACCAAGACATCCTTGTAATAAATATCTAGACCACGGAGGGTTGTATATAAGGAGATTCCCCAAGGAATCACATAGAGTCCCAAGGTAATTTCTGTTGAAAACTAGGTTAGGCACTAGTGGGGTCCTAGGGGCAAAGTAATAGTATGTCCTACATGATCCCAAACAAGCATATACATGGGGCAGCAAGGCCCAAGGAATCCCACCTAATCAAGACCCAAGGGGCAAAATCAACCCAAGGTGTCTACTACCGTGTTTCCAATCCAGGGAGAGTAGTCTAAGGAATTTATCAAATCATCCATTCTAGCATACAACAATATAAATTAAACATTCAATCCATGTGAGTATACCCACTCACATTAACCTGTACAAGCCATGAGTTTACCAACTCATGAAAACCATTTATCATAACAAACATATGGGACTACACTCCCATATAATCCATTTAACATTCCATTTGTAATTTACACATAGGTATACCCACCCATATAAACACATTTTATTAAAGACAAGTTATCAAGATATATGAGTAAAAACATGCTTTTCAAAATTCAAAGAGGTAGTACGTCTCTTATGCTAGCTAACTATGTTATCTAGTCATATATGGGATTCATATAACTATGAAAGAATAATACAACACACCTTGGGTGGTTTATACATGAATAATATAGTTAAATACAAAAGGGTCACCCTATGGGCGACCTTGAAATGAGAAATAGTTTCCAAATAACATAAACAGAACCTATGGTCAACCACACTAGGTCCGACTACAACTACTAAAAGCTACTCTATTAAAAATGAGACCTATACAGATAGTTTGATGGATGGAATATCAGCCGAATGCCCAAAAATATTAAGAAATGATGAAAAAATTCATATACCACCTACCTCGACTTGGTAGTAGATAGCTCATCTAGTATCAAGTCATGATTTTTCCTGGTTTGGAAGAAATATGAAGAATGGATAAAGAACATTATATTAGGGGATATGAACTTAAATCAAAATATCACTTTCATTGTACTAAATAATTAATAACGACTAAAAAATAATCTAGTACTTACCGATATGGTTCCAAGATAATAGACAATGCTTGAATCGGAGTTACGATGACCTCAATACTTGAAAAACAAGAATAGAGGGTTTTTGGCTTCAAATACGAGAGGAATATCTTATGTCTATCAAAGTATTAAGCTCCTACCACTTCTATAAAAAATTACCTCAATATACAAGTACATGGCGTGTAACTCAAGTACAAAACAATTACATACCTTATATTGTTTTGAACCAGAATGGCTACACGCCGTTCTAGTATACTTCGTGAACTCCAAGTACACAATGTGTACCTAGCCTGCATCCAAATTTTAACCTATTTTCCATATTCATTCAAAAAACAACCCAACCAGCACACGACCTCAACTAGGGTCTATTAAAAAAGGAAAGTAACAACATTAACATGAATATATATATATATGTACCTCAAGGAAAACCCTGGATCTTACATAATGTTTCTTACTATTTAGATCATCCACCAATACTGACACTGATAAATAATGTGTTACTTGTATATAAAAAATGAATATATCTTTCTAATATATCTCATGTTTTGAGCTGGAGAGATCTAGAGGTCGAACCGGATTTCGTAGTTAGTAAAAATCTAGTTTGGATAATATATTACGAAACCAATTTACTTCATGGGAGTAAGATACCTTTAGTTCGTGGGCTATGGTAGCATGGTTCTGATTCTTACTAGACAAGAGTGTGGGAGGCCCCGATGAGTTTTTAGTGGCTTATCATATTGTGATGGATGATTTAGAGTTGGATTTTTAGGGGTATAAAGCTTCTATACATGACAGGACGTAACATACTGTTACTACTTTCATGTACTCATAAACCCATCTTTTTACCATGCCTTGTGTGGGTTTCATTGGGGTTTATTTGGGTGAAAACATTGGATATTTCTAAATATTTTATGTTTTTCATCGTTGGCACACGGTTTTCCCAGACCATGAACCCACCAAATTAAAACCACACAAAACGAGGTAGTGATTAATTTTCATAGTTTTAACATAGTTTTAAATGATTTTAACCAACCTTGGAGAAACAGTGAATCCCCATTAAAAGGGTTGAACAACTGGGGTTCACTGGTTTCTCAAGCCATCTGACACTTGCTAGCCAACTAGGCGTATGGTTTTTATAATCTCGATGTTTGTTTAACATCCCAAAACAAATCTTTTGGGGGGCTGTAAAATCTGTACAAACCCCATTCAGTTTCTACTTCTTATAAAGCACGCAAGAGATGTTTTTTCCTCCTCCACAATGCTTTAGAAGTGACATTAATCTAGGATAATGTAGTTTAATCTTCTCATTATATCTTCCTTCTTCTTATTATATATATTATGCTATCTTTACTTTAATTCTTATGGTTTTATACATATTTGTGATGATCAGTGGATCACATACCCTATGTTTTAGAACATATATCTACATGTGACTCCTTGGTACTATTGTTGTCATTATTTACTGTAGATTCTCTATTATGGATTGGATTTTTGAGATCCTGCGATCATGTGTTTGGTGGATCCATTTTTATTGGATAATTTCATTCGACCAAAATTACATGATTTAAATTATTTTGTTATTTTAATACAATTTCATTAAATTGATTTAGATTACTTATTATAGAACAAATTCTATTAAATTGGGGGTCTGGATTTTGAAATTTTAATTTTGGCATGAAATTGGGAACACACCCAATTTCATTGAATTGGGGTGTATATGTGGAATTCATGGAATTATGTTTAATTTAATTTTTTTTGTTTAATATGTAAAATTAGTTTGATGTAATTTATTTCAAAAAATTATTTGATAGAAATGTATTGGAATGATTTTTATAGGAATACATTAGTTTTATTGTGTAAAATGGTAGGATTTTATAAAATACCCATTTTTGGATTTTAAATAGAAGATTTGTATATGATGAATAGTTATTGAGATGAATAGTATTTTAAGAAGTCAGAAAAAATTCCCCTTTTTTTATTAGAGAACATTAAATCCATTTGTAGTTAGTGAGTTATTCTGACGTCAGTCAATGATTTAACACACTGACAATACATATGAAGTTATCACATCCTCGACAAAATAGTGATGAGTAATCTTGGGTAACTATTGAGTGGACCATGTGTACACATAATTCCATGAGAACTATTAGAGTGTGTAGAGTCCCTTAACATCATACTATATAACCAATAAGAATGTTACCATGTTGATTGATTTTTGGTATTTAAAGATAATATATAAGACAGTAGTAAACTATTTAGTATTCTTTATGATTTATATACAAAATTAAATCTAAAAAAATTATTTGTCCATTTGTTTTAATGTATTTCCATAAATGAATCACTGATTCAAATATGCTTTTAAAATCAGAATTCATTCAATTTAAATTGATAACATTATTTAGATAATTTAATTTTTAATATCAATATAGAGTCTATGGTGAGACCCTACTAGGATTTTAGATCACACCCTACTTGTTCGTTCGGGTGTGTGTAGAATATGAACTTTCACATTTCAGAAAGGGTATGGAAGAACATGGAGGTGGTAGTAGGTGTTGATCCTTGGGTGTGGAGGGTAATATCTATTGGTATTTAGGTTGTTTACATTGCTAATGTATATTTGGGTTTGTATACCAATATAACTTCTGGTATAGTTCTCCCAAAAGAGTTTTCTTGTATGCATACACACTTGTTTAACTTTCTTTTACCATTTTTGTGAAAAATTCATTCCCACTTTCTTGTTTTATGATGCTAGCTTCTAGCCCCCAACACTTGGGTATCTAGAATTACAATTATTTCATGTTATAACCAGCCTATTTATCAGGGTAACATGGTATCCATACTAGTCTGTGACACCTCTATAGATTATGTAAATTGAAAAGGATGATATTTTCATGGAAATTCAAAGGATGGATTTGGAAATCATGATAGAGGGGAATATATCTACCCATTACCCAATGATTTTCTAACCACCTATAAAATATTAAATCAAGGAGGGACAAATGGAATATATAGAGATACAAAATAAGTTGAAGTAATGGGAGCGAAGATACCTAAGATTCATATTGATGATGATTGTATTATTTGGTTTCGAACGACTCTTTGTGGGCCTGAATCACCTAAGATTAAGAAGGATCTATGCATTAATGTAAATACATAATAATTATATATCTATCAAAGGGATACCAAAATGTATCAATATATTAAGAAAATCGTCTAATGGGGAAACATGAAAAATGAGTTTTTTGTATATCTCATGGTGTTTGGTATGTAATTAAAATAAACAAGAGAGATTGAAGTCCAAAGGGATGGTGAATATATTATCTGTACCAATATGTAAATAATATAATTTCACTATGGACATTGTCACTAGTCTCCAAAAATAATCCAAATGAATGAATGTGATATGGTTTTGTGTGGATCAAATCAACAGGAATACCCACATTATCACTATTCAGGGAGATTTTTCACTTGGATAATGTTCCATGATCTATGTGAAGGAAGTGGTGAGGCTGTACAAGGTTCTAATTTCAGTCAATGTTGATTGTGATCCATGGATCACATCTAAATTATAGAGAAAACAACAACATGATTTCTGTACAGAATTGAATTCAATCATGACTTAGTTGAACCAAATTTACGAAAAATCTTTAAAGGAATATTCATATGCTCTAGGACATACTAAGAGCTTGGTCAATGGAATTTAAAAGGAGATGGGATCAACATCTCCTAATTTCTGTTGAAAGACAACATACCCATTAATCTATAGCCAATTACATAATTTATAACATTGTTACAATGAACATTAGATCTCATCCCAAAGGACATAAAGGTTTATTATATTTAAGAAACCAAATAGAAACATAATAGTTACATTACAACTTTTAGGGGAAAAAAATAAAGAAACTCTTTTGAAAACACCCACAGATCCTTGAATTATCCATATAGGTCATTCATCATATAAAACTTTTCATCCTAGGGAAAATAAAACATAAGAAATTTCAAGTTTAGATGCTCAGTAAGGGTAGTAAATACTACAGATGTTATCATAAAAATAAATAATAATTCATCATGAAATAAAAAAGAATTCCATTAAAAAAATAATCTAGAGTAGAATATGTCATGGATAAAAAATTATTAAATAATACCTTGAATAATCACATATGATAGAGAAATAACCATGGATATTCTACTACTTTAATAATCACATGTATTATTAATGAAAAATATCATAATGAGGGAATGTATAATTGGAGACATCATAACATTCTGTCAAAACATCATCTAAGACACCATAAAATGTTAGATACCATCCAGTACCCATAATAGTTTTTCTCATGAGGCATACAATTTCATTCAAGGAATATAGTGGACCAAACCATCTCATAAAATTTTCAATTCAAACCTTAAATTAAATGGTTGAAACATAACATAAATATTTTTTATTTGAAAAGCTGTCATACAAAATATGAAAACCTCAACCTCAATCCATGAATTACACATTCATAGTCAATCAATGTATAAACAATTTAATAAAATATAATGTATTATATAATAATAGATCAAATACAATAATGAATAAAATATAACAAATGGTATTGAATTAGATGAAAATACTCTATTAAAATTAGTATGAAATTCTAGTGATAAATACATTTTTTACATTAGAATTAAGATTCATTTTGGACAAATAGTATATTTAAAATATTTTTGTAATATTTTTTTAACCCATTAATGAAAAATAACGGAAAGAACCATCTTTATTTTGAAATAAATTATGTCCAACTGATGTGAAAACATATAAAAAGTGTCTTTAGAAATGATCCTCTTTAGTGAGGTTTAAGTGAAAATATAAAAGTCTTTAAAGAAGATAAGGTTTTATAGTTTTCATAAAAAAAATCAAAAAAATAAAATTGGTTATTGTGATAAGAAAATATATCTTTTAAAATATCAGTTCCTTATAGTAGATTATATATTGTACATGAATATGTGTATGATGTTGGGAAGTACTCTTTAATTATTCTTTCTTATCAGGAGGATTTTAAAAGGGAAACTTGATAAATGTGTATTTTCCATAAAATAAATATGAAATGATCTGGATACATGATTTGGAAATATATTAAAATAATTTATAATATTTATATAATTCTTAAAAAAAATTTAATTTTCTTAATTAGAGATAAATAATATCTGGAATAAGAAATGGAGGATCGGGGAGAATCAATTTCCACTTTGTAATCAATCGAACAGTATTCACTATAAAATTATCAGTCATAAATTGAAAGAAATAATTAAATGAAGATAAATAAATTAATCATATTTTATATCAAATTTTAGTATACATACAAAATATAATATAAATACTGGTTAAAAATGTATAAATAAGTAAAATAAATACAAGACGGGAAAACCCTTACATTATGTCAATAATAGTTCGACACACATACTTAACATCATGAATAATAAAATTAGATTAATTAATAATTTAATTAATAACCTATTAAACATGTATTTGATTTATTATAATTTTATTAAGTTCATTTTTGGTTTTTTTGAGTTATAACATTCAATTTCATTGTTCATAAGTGTTCATTTCCTTGGTTGTCAGGACTTGTTCATTGTATGCATGTACAAATGATCATGTGAAATGGGAATTGTTTCCCAAAATTAAAATATTTATTATTAATAAATAGGAGTAATATGTAATGGTCTTGTGTATAATTTATCATTATGTAAGAAGATGATTCATTAGATAAGGAAATAATGATAATTGTTTGGATTATTTTGGCGATTTTCAGATCATCACGTACTAGTTTATTTATAGATTAATATTATTTATATATACAAGTTATATTACACTAAAAAAGTGGTAATATACATTTTATAATCATTGATCACCATAAAAATGGTTTTATGACCATAATTGAACATGCTATTATAATTTTAAAGAATCATAGTCCACAAAGGTGGTGAATTGACACCTCAATGAAGTCGTTTTCATTTTTGGAGCATAAACGGAAAGGGAAAAGAATTTATGGTTTATATAATATAATAATAATAATAAAATTATATTACATATATGATATTGGATTTATGTTTAATTTTTTATAATAGGTATGGAAATGAAATGAAAAGAAAATATATCAAAAGAAAATTAATATAATGAAAGTGGATTTTTACCTCTTGAATTCCTATCCATGAGAGCCCCCTTAAAGAATATTTATATGGTCTTATGGGATCGAACATCTATAACATAAAATGGTGGATACTTTTGGTATGTTGATTGGTTATAAATTGGATAGGATTCAAGTCATTTTAAGTGTGAAGGGAAGGGGTCGTATTTATAGTAGAGGGGAAGGGTGTTTTTTGATTACTTAATTCATTTATTTACTATTTTTTCTGAATACTATGAATAGTTTTGAAATTATTAGTAAATATATTAAAATAATTATGTTTAGGTCATGATTATATTGGTTACATCAGTAATGACACAATGAATAGGGTGTGTAACATATACTATATTTACACCTTATATTACAATATTTTACTATTCATGAAAAATTCATTTATTTTAGAAAAATCCAAAAAAATCACCAAATTTTTTTTCATTGTGCTGAATTAAAAAAATTACATTTTTATGAAAATAATTTTAAAAACTTTATAAATGTTATATTTATTTAAAAGAAACATTTATTAAAAAAATATAGATTTTAAAATTATAACTCATATTATGACACATTGAAACCCTAATTATTTTTTGATAAAATTATTTTATATTGATAGGAAAATAAAATATTACCTTATTAATATATTTAATGAAAATAAATTTTCTTCTAAATATGTATTTTTTTAATAAATTTTGGAATAACATATATGTTTCACAAAAATATAAATATTTACTTTATCATTTTAAAACATTTATTTACTTACACAATAATTTTAAATATATAATGTTTTCATTAATAAGAAACATAAATTTTTCTTATACATTCATAGGTGATATCTAATTCAAATAATAAATATAATTTTAATAAAACAAAATTGGCATTATAATAAAGATTTTTATTTTTAACTATTCAATTGAGAATCGTGATTTTCAGAAAAATTAAAAATTTAAACATAATCTAATTTTGAAATTCCAATTTTAGAAATGAGTTTTTTTAGATTGGATTAATTTATAAATATGTCTAAATTAAATTTCAAAATAATCCTACAATTAAAAAAGATAAAACCTTTTTTTTAGAAAAATATAATCTTTTAATTTGTAAAATTAAATTAATTATTATCTTATTCCGATAAAATAATTTTTATCTGTATTTAAACATTTTATATAATTTATATTATATAAATTTAATAATTCTATTAATTTTGTTCATTCTATCCAATTTAACAGGTAGGTTATGTAGGACCCCGGGACACCCTAAGAGGTGAGGGGTGAATACAAGTGTCAACTTTTTCTTTTAAAGTGATTGATATTGTTACCACGTTGGTAGGAACTTGTTAAATCTGTATGATGGATATGAATAGAAAAAAAATATTCACATGCAGAGAGACAACACGACACTTTTTACTTGGTTCACCACTAAGGGCTACGTCCAAGGAGCATACGACGACAGGTTGTCGGTCGTACCAAATTCCACTAAACTTCACAAGCTGTGGATTACAAAGGTTTGGGCACAGTCACTCTGTCCCAAGAACACTTCCATTACAAAATGTTCAGGGAAAGCTCACAGTTCCCCTCAGGTCACTCCCACTGACTCCCCCTGGCTCACTTCCCTTGGTGTAGTCACACTCATTTTATAGACGTGAAGGTCTCCTCATCATTGCAAAAGAATGCATCCCCTGTTGTATGTAGATGCTCTATTGAATTATAACTTTCATTCATAGACTAATCTGACTTTTCACTGAAGGTATCGGGAAATCTTCCAGCTTTTGTGTAGCTCTAAGACGACCAGAAAGCTTCAACAACAACTAGAACACATGTTTCAGGAACAGCGCACAGGTCTCTTGCGTGGTACAAATTTTGCGCGCAGGTGACACCAACCATCTTGCGTGACACAGCCACCTTCAACTCCAAACCTGCGCAACTCTGCTCCTTTAACTCCCAAACCAACTTGGACGCGCAAACAAAAATTGGCGGGCAGCCTCTACTTGGGCGACCCAACTACCACTTGCACGGCTCAACCACTTGCGCGACGAGAGCTCGAAAATTCTCTAAGTCTTGAACTTTGTACCAAATGAGGAGGGGTGGTCCTCTATTTATAGGAAAAATGAACCCCCTATGCGGTGTCATGCAAGTATCCTCTCAGCACGTAGGTTCTGGCACGTAGCTCATCTTCCCAAGCCTCTGTCGCGCAACTCACTTGCATGACCACACCAATACTTGCGTGACCCTATTTCCTTTTCCATATTTTTAAGCTCTGATCTTGAAGAACTACAGGCGTGCAACTTTCCGACCTCCTAGGCATCGGCATGGAAGTCCTTTCTCGGTGCGTAGGTTACTTTCTCGACCATCCCAAAACTTGCGCGGCCCATACCCATTTTCCATTTTTCCATATTGTGATATTGAAAAACAGATGGCGTGCAAGTTTCCTCTCCTTCAAGTATACGGTGCGCATGTCTCTTTTCCAAAAAACACTTTTCTCCATTTGTCGATTTTCAGGCCCAAAAAATTCGAAAACACTCGAAATTTGTGCCACCTTCAATATTGTAATCTGTTTAACCTGTATGAGCACTTTGCTGGCACACATTCTGAACTTCTGCTGAGGATTGAAAACAAACACAAACCAAACTCCAATTCATGTAAAGATGACCATGGTTCCAAAAATCTCCCCCTTTGGGATTGTTGGAAATCAGAAAATAAATTCAATAGATCCCCATCCACATGCAAACCAAAAAATGCAAGAATCAACTCATCCAACACTCGAAGTCTACGTGAGCAATGCTCGGTGTAGAAAACAAGAGAGGAAGCTTGAATTGGGTTCCCGTGTTCTGGAATTCTCAGTGACGCCCAAGAATCATTTCATGACCAATGTATTCCTTCCCATCCTATCACCGACATTGAATTCGCATCGTGTCACATAAGCATTACATACCTGAACATGCATGAATTTATTCATTTCTCCCCCATTGACAAAAAAAACCCAAAGACCGATAATTTTTTCATTATTCAGCTCAAATCATACTCACCATGGATAGTATCTCCCCCCAAAACCTGCATCCCATCCATAAATAGATAAAAATAGTTATCATAAATGGGGAGAGGGTTATTGCATAACCTCCTTATGCACTGGGAGGTGGCTGAACACCGAGGTTCAACCAAGGATTCTCAAACACAGCCGCTGACAGTGTCTTGGTCAGGATATCAGCCACTTGCTCATTAGTTCCCACATGATCCATTCTAATCACCCCTTGCCCAACTTCTTCTTTGATAAAGTGATACCTGATTTCAATATGTTTTGTACGAGAATGTTGAACATGATTCTTCGTGAGAACAATTGCACTATTGTTATCACAGTAAATTACCATTGGTTGATTCACCTCATCACCAATATATGTAAGTTGTTGCTTCATCCATAGAAGTTGAGTGCATGACTTTGTGGCGGATATATACTCTACTTCAGCAGTACTAAGATAAGTACTTTCTTGTTTCTTGCTCAACCAGCCAACACATTTCTGCCCAATATAGAAGGCTCCACCACTGGTGGACTTTCTTCTACTACATCACCAGCCCAGTCAGCATCAGAAAACTCTGATAATTCACTGTCCCCGCCTGCAGCAAAATATAACCCAAAGTTATGTATATCTTGAATGTACCTCATGGTTCTTTTTACTACTTCCATTTGTTCCTCCTTTGGATGACTCTAAAAGCGGGCCACAAGACATGTGGCAAAGACAATATCTTCCCGTTTCACTGTCAGGTATAGTAGACTCCCAATGATCTTCCTGTACATGGTGGGATCTATAGAGGTGTCATCCTCATTCATTCCATTTTTAGTTCCAACAGCCATCGGAGTTGACATTGGTTTGGAGTCTTGCATATTAAACATCTTCCACATCTCTCTTGCATACTTTTCCTAAGAAATGAAAGTGTAATATTTCTTTTAAATCACCTGTATCCCCATTAAATATGTGAGATCCCCACTCATAGACATTTCCAATTCTGATTACATGTGATTGGAAAATTCATCCACTGATTTCTGCCTACTTCCACCAAATATGATATCATCAACATAGACGAGAACCATAAATTGATATTTTGGAGAATTCTTCACTTATAAATTGTGATCCACTCCTCCTCATTTAAACTCTAGATTCTTGAGATACGTGTACAGGTGGGAATACCATGCTCGTGGTACCTGCTTCAAACCATATAGGGCGTTCTTGAGTTTTTAGACCTTTGTCTCATCATTACCAAGAACAAAACCCACTAGTTGTTCAACGTAAAATTCTTCTTCGAGTACACCTTTCAATAATGTTATCTTGACACCCATTTGATATACTTTATATCCAATATGGAGTTCCATGGAATGGAAAAATCTGATTGACTCCAATCTAAACACTGGAGAAAAGGTTTCTTCAATATCAAAACCTTCAATCTGGGGGTATCCCTTACATACCAGTCGATCCTTGTTTCTAACAACACATCCACGTTCATCAAAAATGTTATTGAATATCCATTTTGTACCAATCACATTGTGACCTTCGGGTCTCTAGACAAGATCACATGTCTGATTCTTCTCAATATGATCTAGCTCTTCATTAATGGATTTTACCCAAGATTCATCCTTTGCAACTTCTTCGAGTGAGGATGGTTCCACAACTGATAGAAATGAACATTGCATGTTATTCCTCGTCCTCCTTGTTTTAGTGGGTTCACTCCTATCCCCAATTATGTTGGATGGATCAATATTAGCTCTATTACTTCTTCTGTGTGGTTCAGTTTCATTCTCTCCACCCACAATTTCTTCTTCAGATTCTTCTTCTGAGTCAATATCATGATGTGACTGCTGAGTGTTTTGTACAGCTTCCTCTATTTTTGTATTCGTATTTTCACCACATTCACTTTCTTACTCACTTTCTATCACATCAGCATATGACGTTATTGAAGCATTTTTGTTTTTCTCTTCATTTATCTTAACATCAATACTTACCACAATCCTTCCTAATCGCTTGTTGAAACACTTGTAGGCTTTGCTGTTCATATGGTGTCTTCATTTCTCCCATATAAAGCCCTATTCGATTTTGAATGTGCACTGCAGCTTCAACAGCTTCCTTCCAATAATGGAAAAAGATACCACTCTCAATCAGCATAGTCCTGGCCATGTTGTTGACCTGTCGATTCTGGTGCTCAAAAACTCCATTTTGGAATGGAGTTCTCACAGCAGCTACCTCATGATGTATTCCATGTTTCTCAAGGTAATTCTCAAACTCAATGGATGTGTATTCCCCTCCATTGTCAGATTGTAAAACTTTGATTGTTCGTCTAGTATCACTCTCGGCGATTCGCCGATATGTTTTCATGCAGTCAAGCACCTCTCATTTCCTGTGAATGACCATAACACATTCCATTCTACTGTAATCATCAATGAAAATGACAAATTACCTTTCTCTATGAGTTCTAGAAACATTTATTAGCCCGCATACATCTGTATGAATTAGATCAAGAAGATGAGATTCCCTTTTCTACTTTGGACGATATGAACTGCAGACAAGCTTTCCACGAATGCAAGAATCACATGATTTTTCACGCTCACGCTTTAGGTTAGGAATGTCCATGACAATCCTCAATTTTGATATTTTATACATGTCTTGTTGATTGATGTGACCCAGTCCCCTATGCCACAAATTGTTTCCTTATTCAACTGTCATGTAGCAAACATTTTCTTTACTATAAACCTGATATAGGTTTCTTTATGTTATGCATCCTTTCATAAGTGAATTTCCGGTCTTTCCCTTGATAGTGCAACCTTTTTGATTAAAAGTAACAATAAGTCCTGAGTCACAAAGTTGACTCACGCTGAGTAGATTATGACGTAGGCCATCTACGTAAAGGAATTCGGCCTTCTTCAGCTCTCCATTAGCTAATTCAGTACTACCACTGCCTTTGATTTTCAGAGCTCCATCATTACCAACTATAATTGTTCCATCAAACTTCCTTTTGATATCAATCAACAGGCTAGTATTATATGCCAGATAGGATGAAAAAATGATATCCCGAATCCATGTACTGTTGATTTTTTTATCATTGAGGGCCACCTCTGTAAGGTTGGATTTCTCAATTTTCTTCCTTTCATTACATGAGACATTTGACTGAGTATAAATAACTGATGGCCTTTCAATGACCTCATATGTGTACATAGGTTCTTCATAGTTGATGTCTTCTTCGAGAGGACAAAACCTGTTTCAAAGAGCAACACTATATTGTTGATGAGATGTGACTTGTCTTGAATTCCAGTATGAGGTGTCCATGGCCCTTCTCTACTTGCAACTAATAGCCTTATGACCAAAGTTAGAGCAATCAAAACTGTGTCCATAGAAACTATTTCTTCTATAAGATGGAGGATATGAAGTACGTCTCCTTTGTTGATGTCCCAGATCTTCCCCCACTCAGATAGCTCCTTTCCCTTTTGTAATATGACATGGTATGGCCCAGATAGCCATAGAACTGTAAAATCATGAGAGGAAATTTCTTCTCACTTGAATTTCTCCTTATACTCTCTTCCTTGGGAGAATAGTTGTACTTCTTATCATTTCTGAATGTTGGAGGGTATTTTTCATTTCTCCTTTTAGTTGGGATTGATGGTTTATTTTTCCGCACTTCCAGCAACGTTTCAACATGTCTAACTTTCATATTGTCTTTCCTTTGTCTCTCTTTACTTCCACCAGTTGATGGCTCAGCTTCACAGCCAATTCCACTCTTTCCCATGAAAGTGGGTCTTTGATCACTCACGATTTTTCCTACCCCATTGAACCACTCTTGGCCATTTCCAGTAATTCTGCATCTGAGAGTCTTCTAAAATGTTTTTTCTTCCTTGATTCTTTTGAGATTTATTCAGTCTGAAGTTTACTCCTATGAGTAACAACGTCCTCCTAAAGACCCTCAACAGTATTGGATTATTCATCTAGTCTAGAGGTGAGGTCATTGTTGACCTTTTCCTGCTCTTCAATTCTCAGCTTCAGATCCACTATATCATCATTACTTTCAATAATTTTATACTTTACTTTCACAAATTCGTCCATTCGTTCAATTTCTGCTTCATGTTGATCAATATATTCAGTTTATTCTTCTGCCATTGATTTACACTTATTTTAACTGTTACATTTAATCTTAAGCTCGGTAACACCATCCTTAAGTTGCAACTCGGGATCTACACTAGTTTTTAACAGATTTTCTCCACCAGTGTCTTCAAAGTTTTCAATAGTGGCCATCATGGAAGCATGTTTCCTAGTTTTAAATTCTGGTTCTTCTTTATCATAGAATTCATTATCATCTTCTTCCTCTTCGCAGACAAAACCCTTCTTCAGAAAATTCTTTCAAGATTTGAATTCTCTTTTCTTGAAAACCCTTTTATGAGGCTTTTCAATTTTTTCAGCATCACTATCATCATCATCGATCATTCTTAAGCACTAAGAAGCAATGTGACTGACTTTTCCACAACAAAAGCAATCTACAGTTATCATCCCTTTGATTTTACCTTTTCACTTCTGGAACATCTTGGCAATGAGAGAGAGAATTTATTTTTCCTCATCTTCTTCACCACTAATATCTCTTGATATTTTTAGTTTCTCCATGTATTTGAACGCAATTTCTTTACTTACTCTAGTAATAGAATCTTCTGGTTTGACTCTCATTTCATATGCCACCAAGATGCTCAATAGATCATCCAAAGAATGTTTGGAAAGATCTCTTTCCTCAAGGGATGAATCCTTTGCATTGTATAGGGGTGGTAGTCTTCTCAGTATTTTTTTCACAATATCAATGTCTCTTGATTTCTTCTCCTAGGCCCCGAATTGCCTTAACCCCTTCAGTAATTCAATTGAAGGAGTCTTCATTCTCATCAGGATGCATCTTCATATCATTGAACATATTGTGTAGCACATTTAGTTTCGTCTCCCTCACTTTGCTATCACCATCATAAATATTTTCAATTTTATCCCACATGGACTTTGATGAGGTGAAAATCATTAGTTTTAGATAAATCTGGTCAGAAAGTTCTATGGTGAGAGCATTTTGTGCTTTAGCATCTGCATCAAGAATTTTTCTATCTGTATCATTCATAGCTTGCCCTGTTGAATAAGAAACATTAATACCTTTCATAGTGGAAAATAGAACTTCCATTCCAAGGGATATTATATGAGATCTCATTCTATTCTTTTATATCTATAAATTACTTCTATCAAAGAGAGGGACTCCCCTAACATTGACTGCGTTCTCCATGACGACAAAGGACAGATTCAAC
This sequence comes from Viscum album, assembly GCA_963277665.1. NCBI lineage: Eukaryota > Viridiplantae > Streptophyta > Magnoliopsida > Santalales > Viscaceae > Viscum > Viscum album. Next base: position 1,884,664,160 of record OY728161.1, read on the forward strand.
ACCAGCAACCTTTAAGCTCTGATACCACTTGTAGGTCCCCGGGACACCCTGAGAGGGGAGGGGTGAATCAGGGTGTCAAAATTTTCTTTTAATGTGATGGATCTTGTTCCCACGTTGGTAGGAACTTAGTAAACATGTATGATGGATATGAACAGAAAGAAAACATTCACATGCAGAGAGACGGCACAACACTTTTTACTTGGTTCACCACTAAGGGGTACGTCCAAGGAGTATACGCTGAAAAGTTTTCGATCATACCAAATTCCACTAAACTTCACTAGTTGTGGATTACAAAGGTTTGAGCACAGTCACTCGGTCCCAGGCGCACTGCCTTTACAAAAGGTTCAGGGAAATCTCACAGCGTCCCTCGGGTCAATCCCATTGACTCCCACTAGCTTAATTCCCTTTGTGTAGTCACACTTTGTTTATAAACGTGAAGGTATCTTCATTGTTGCAAAAGAATGCATCCTCTGTTGTATTTAGATGCTCTGTTGAAGTCCAAATTTCACTCATAGACTAATCTCACTTTGCACCGAAGGTATCGGGAAATCTTACAGCTTTTGTGTAGCTCCAAGACGACCAACAAGCTTCAGAAAGACCTGGAGTGCATGTATCAAGAACAACGCACATGTCACTTGCACGGTACAAATTCGGTGCACATGTGACACCAACCAACTTGTGCAACACTGCTTCCTTCAACTCCAATCTTGCGTGATTCTTCTCCTTTAACTCCCAAACCAACTTGGACGCACAACCAAAAACGAGCACGCAACCTCTACTGGTGTGACCCAATTACCACATGTGCGGCTCAACCACTTGCGTGATAAGAGCTCAAAAAATCTATAAGTCTTGATCTTCATTCCAAATGAGGTGTGTTGGTCCTCTATTTATAGTCAAACTGGACCCCCTATGCGGTGGCATGCAAGTATCCTCTCGGTGTGCAGGATTCGGCTCGTAGCTCATCTACCCTAGCCTCTGCCGCGCAACTCACTTGCACAACCATACCAATACATGCGCGACCCTCTTTCCTTTTCCATATTTTTAATATTTGATCTTGAAGAATAGCAGGCATCCAACTTTCCAACCTCCTAGGCATCGGCGCACAACTCCTTTCTCGGCGCACATGTTACTTGCACGAAAAACCCAAAACTTGTGCGGCCCTTACCCCTTTGCCATTTTTCCATATTCTGATCTTGAAAAACATATGGAACACAAGTTTCCTCTCCTTCAAGTACACAGCGTGCAGGTCTCTTTACCAAATTTTTTTTTCTCCATTTGTCGGTTTTCAGTCCCAAAAATTTGGAAAACACTGGAAAATGGCACCACCTTCAATTCTGTAATCTCCTTGACCTATATGAGCACTTTGCTGGCAGGCATTCTGAACATCAACTGAGGATTGAAAGAAAACACAAACTATACTTAAATTCATGAAAATATGACCATGGTTCCAACATGTTATAAATTTTAATTCAATATAATTATTTTTATTTGTATATCATTGTTTGTTTAAGAATAATGTTTTGAGAAACCCTTGAAGTATAGGGAATGGAAATTAATAAGAAACATACCATAAAATATTTTGGAATTATTTTCTCCCCACATTTAATAAATTTCATCATTGAATTTTTTTGTTTTACTTAGAAATCCAAAGGTTGATACTTCAAAATTACTTAGTGGAAAACCCAAAATGGAAATAGGATTAAAATATCCCCATAATAAAAGGTCAAAAGAAATGAAAAGGTTACTATAAAAATACGATTTTGGTTTGGAAATTATTAGTGGAAAGAGATAACATGGACATGAATGAGAAATATAATTATCAAGTTCTATTGGAGAGAGATAGAAAACATAGTAATTAGAAAGTTAACAATCACAGAAACATAAATCTTATGATCGGTTAAAAGACCATTGATTTCATAAAAATAAAATAAAACAGATAATGTTTTTGTTCAAAAATGTTTTTCATATATTTAGGGTATTATTTTAATATTTAGATATGGAATCTTTAAAACCAATATAATTGATAATTTTTTATGTCATAAGGATAATCTCATCCTTTTTTTGTGGTTTGACCTATTTTCACTTCATCCCTCCTACCAAGAAATCAATGATCAAAAATTAAATTTTCACTCCTATAGATATTTTATGAATTATATGATCTGCCAATCATTGATCCATACATTAAATATTCACTGCATAAAAAAGTTTTAGAATAATTTCTAAAATTAATCATGCTTTAACCTCAAATAAAAATATCCAAAGTTTAACATAATTCATTCCAACCATAATACTGATCCAATATAAATCTATACAAATTAAATGTAAAAAAAAGCCTTTGAATTACAATTATATTCTAACCATTCACATAAATAACATGAATCACATTAATTCCCTAATCAAATCATAATTTACACCAAAATACAATTAAAATTTTATTCTATAAAGTATTATTTGTCTTCAGAAATAACATTAATCACTTTATTCTAAAATCATTTTTCAATACACAGGTTATATATAATATAAATAAGTCCCCATAATCAAAATAACCTTTATCTATAAGATTTAAAAAATGTCTCTCAAATCAAGAATTCAAGTAGCATAGTGGTAAGGGTTTCACCCTTTCCACCTTTCATTTATGGGTTCAAACCCTATAGCCTTTTCAAACCTGATGAGTTGTCACCTAGTTTGTGAGGTTTAAATTTTATAAAATTAGTCTAATATAATTTGAAAATATATATGACATAAATTATTGAAATAAGGTTAATCAATAATTTTATCAATACAATAGTCGTAAATAAAAAAATCTTCCATTTATTTCCATATAGAAATTTATATGGTCTATATTTTATCCTATAACATAGGGAATTCAATTAGGTAATGCATAGATTTCCGAAATTGAATGAAATAAAGTACAAATGGATTTTTAATATTTGTTTTATTTCCATTAACTGAACTCTTATATTTTTTCTATGGAATTACTTTATTTCTGTCCTTATTTCCCACACATAATGAATAAGTCGGTTTCATTGAGACATGTTACTGGGTGTGTCAATCAAAATTTTCAACATGAGGAAAATATATATTTTTCCTTTCTATGGTCTCCTACCCTGGAGATCTTTGAAAAAAAATCATTCCATTCTTTGATGTGGATGTGAGTTAACTAAGGTATATGTTATTAATAATATTTCAGGGAAACTAAATAGGTATGATCATGAAACCATTCAATTCTATCAAAATCCCATTTGGTTTATCATATACACCACCTTTTAGATCATTTTCAATGTAAACATTATTCTTTTACTTTCTATCCATTGACTAAATTTAGAAATCTTAGTGTGAGTAATAGTAGTTAGAGTGAAAAAATGTATAGTTATTTATTGAATTTCGTGACACCGTATTTTCAACCCAAAACATCATAGGTTTAACCTAGATTAATATTTTTAATTATTTATTAAAACCCTTCCAAATGGTTTGTAAATAAAATTCCATTTAACCTAAGAATATCCCATAGGAATTTCAAACTAGGTGCGCAATATGGATCTTTGTCGTCTTCCATGTTAGGCCGAGTAATCCCTGATTCACCTTGATGGAGTTGTAATCCCTAGGTACAACTATTCTTGAACCAGGATCAGTTTAAGTATCTAGACATGTATATATTCATAGGAATACCCCTATAATCTCTACTTTACCGAAATTATTAGATTTTCTTCTATTCTTATCCGCTATGTCTATCTTAGGGTTATGTTCACAAATTAATGTTTTTTAATTCCAGTTTCCCATGTTTCAACTAAAAATTATATCATACAAACTATAATTACCCCAACCCTAATAGCCCAGAGAAAACACCTTACATTATTAAATTGGTTGAATTAGTAAGATATCAAATCCCATAATACCGAATAGTTTAGTATATTTGGATGTCTTGATACAAACATAATAGTTACATTACAATTTAGAAATGAAAAACAATTTAGAAACTCTGTTGAAGACTCCAATAAACTCATAGCTTATCCCTACATGTCATTTATAATATACATCATTTAATCCTATGGAGAAGAAAACGTATTATAGGGGTGTTCTCAGATGATCATTAAGGTTAATAAATTCTGTAAAAGCTATCATAAACAAAAACAATAAGGAACAGTGAAAAAAATACCAATAAATCATAATATTGAACATGATATGATAGGAATAAAATATGATTAAATAATAACATAAATAATTACATTATAAAAAAACTTATCCATGGATATTTTACTAGTCTTTTAATTACATGGATTGTTAATTATAGATATCATAATGAGGGAATTCATAATGCTGGACCTCATAACATTTCACAAAGGCATTTACCAGGACAATATAATTGGGTAAGACATTATCAAATAACTAAACTAGTTTGTCTCATGAGGCATAAATATTCACTTAGGATCTATATTGTGCCTCTATCATCAAATACAAGGTCTAATTCATTCCTTAAATGTAAAGGGTGAAACATAACGCACAAAATCATATTGAAAAACAAGCATATGAAATGTGAATACATCAACCATAAACCATGAATAACACATCAATAGTAAAAGTCACAATACAACCTTTAATAAAATATTTTATATGTTATAATAAGATATAAACCTCAATAAGTCCCTAAATCTATCTAATGACGTGGAATTAGATTAAAATACTCTAATATACCCATTATAAAATTCTTGAGAGAAATGCCTATTTTACTTTTGAAAGAAGAGTAATTTGGGAAAAAATATTTGTTTGGAATAATAGTTTAATCATGTTTAACTCATATAAAAAAATAAAAATAAATTATATTTAAGTCATTGATGATGTAAAAATAAAGTGAAATCCTATAAAAATAGACTTTAGGAATGTGAAAATTTGGTTAAGTTTAAGTAAAAATATAAAGGAGTTTTTAAAGTGGACAATGGGACACTATTTACATAAAACTAAACAAAAACTAAAAAAAAATCCTTATACGAATTTTTATTTTATAAAAAATATAATTTCCATATAACATATTATAGAGTGTACTTGATAATCAGAAAGAAATCGGTGAGTATCATTTAATCGGGGTTGCTTATCAGGAGTATTTGAAAATAGAATCCTATAAAACTTGTATTTACACACAAAATTATGATTAAAAAGTATAGATTAATTATTTTGGGAAATATGAACATAATTTATAAAAATTATAAATAAATAAAGAATAATTACATTTGTGTAAATAGGATGAAATCGTAACACAAATGAAAAATGAAGGTTTGGGGATATTCTCTTACCACATTGTAATCAATAATACTGTACACACCATTAAATTAATAATAATAAAATGGATCATTTAATATCAATAAGATAAATATTTTCATGATATTATACATCAATTGTCCATATACATACACAACACGCATGTAATTGTTGTGAATAAGGCGTATCACGTAGAAATAAATGAGAGATGAGAAAACCATTACCTTATGAATGTTAGTGTTCGTCACTTGTACATAACATCCTGGAAAATGAAACTATATTAATTAATAATTTAATTAATTACCTATTAATTTTTTTTTATTATAACATTATTAATTTCATTTATGGTCTTTATGATGAGTTATAATATTCAATTTCATCATTCAGAAGTGTTCCTCTTCTTGGATTTCACTATTAGTTCTATTGTATACATGTAGGAAAAATCATATAAAATGAGAATATTTTTTTTCTGTAGAAATTAATTTTTATTAATTAAATCATATGTGATTTAATGGTCTTATATATTATTTTTTTTCAAGATATGTTAATCATTCAATTGATAAAACGTTAATAATCCCCATTTTTATTATTTTGGTGTTTTTCGAATCATCACGTTCTAGTTGTGTTTTATTAAATAATATTAATTATAGATAAAAGTTCTAGAACACTAAGTAAGTTTTGACATAAATATAATAGTCCGATTTAACCATATGAATGGGTTTATGACCAGCCCTGAATGTGCGATTAAAAAAATAATTGGTCATCATCCACAAAGGTTGTGAATAGAAACTTCACGGATGATGTTTTAATTTTTTGAAACCAAAGGGGAAGAGAAATGAATTGATAGTGGATATCCCAAAAATAATAATTAAATTTCAATATATATAATATATTTGTGTTATCATTCATGTTTGGATAGAATATGTAAGAAAATATAATGAAAATAAACGAAATTTAATGAAAATTAATGAAAGAGTATTTTTTCTTCTCGAGTTCCTCTCCATGAGAACCTCCATGAAAAATATTGAAATTTTCTTCTGGGTGATTCCATTAAAACAAGAAAATTATAGAGAATTATTGGAGAGGGATTGGTCATAAATTGAACTAGCTTCACGACTTTTTAGGTTTGATGTGAAGGGGTGGAGAGGGGTGGTATTTATATTGGATGGGCGGGGTGTCTTTTGATTATTTAATTCATTTTCATATTATTTTGGTTCAATACATTGAATATATTGATAATTTTCACTATATATATTAAAATAATTAAGTGAATTTATTTATTAAGGTTATTTCATCTAAAAAAACTCAAGGAATAGTGTATTTAACTTATAATATATTTATACAGTAAATTATCGTATTTTTCTATTCACAATAAATTAAAGTATATTATAAAAATACAAACAATTAATCTTTTCCATTGTTATACATATAGAATTCATAAATGAACTCCATTATATTATAACTTTTTTAAAAATGTTAAATTTAATTTATAAATAAAATAGTTATCTATTCAAAAAATACATGTTTGAAGATTATAACTGATTTTATGTCACTTGAAAAGTTAATGAAGTCTCATAATATTATATTATAATCATAATAAAAATTAATATTAATTTTTAAATCTATTTAATGAAAATTAATTATCTTTTAATGGATTATTTTAACTAATAAGAGTGAATTAACATTTCTACTTCAAAAAAATACCAATACACAATTTATCATTTTCAAAACATTAATTTTCCTATTCCATGATATAAATATATTATAGTATCATTGAAATGATACATAAATATTATTTGTTTTTTCATTCAATATATTTAACTCAAATCAAAAATATAATGAAATTTAATGAAATTTAATGTTTTAAAAAATCATTATTTGTCATTATTCAATCAAACATTAATATTTTTAGAAAAATTAAAATTTCCCCCATAATTTAATTTTGAAATTTATATTTTAAAAATGAAGTCGATTTTAATCTATAAAATTTATAAATGTATCCAATTTTAGTTTAAAAACATGTGCGCCATTAAAAAGTGATAAAACAACCTTTCTAAAAAATATAGCATTTCAATGCATAAAATTTCATTTATTATTCCCATGTACCTATAAAATAATTTAGATGAATTTAAAAATATTTTACTAAATGTATAATATATAAATTTCATTATTTCGTTAATACTATTCATTCCCACCAGTTTTCTCCCGGTGTTCCCGGTGATTTCATTAATCCCGAAGATTCCTGATCTTCACTATGGGGATCCTTAGCTTTCAATCTTGGTGCTAGAGTTCTCCAAAGCCTTGTGTCTTCTGAATACGACCCTGGTGGCTAGTTTTATCCATCGTAGGTCCTCAGTTGACGATTTTGACTACTTCATTTTTGGAAATTGGGACTTGAAAGATCACACGATAGTGGGTCTTTTGGACAAATTCCACCTGATGATTCGTTTTTCCTCGGAAGAAGATCTGTTATGTTCATGGTCTCGATATCTATGAAGATGAAAGGACAGCAAGTTCATTCTCCTCTGTTTGTCTTTCTACTTTTGTATGAATAGTCACTCTCCCTCTGTAGAAACATGGGTTAGTCTCCTGCACCATTCCTTTCCCTTTCAAAATCTAGCCATCATCTGTATGCTAGGTAATTTTGTTGGATGATAACTACAGTCTAATTATCGCACTGCTATTATGAGTCACCCGATCAATCCATGGGTCTGTGTGGAGGTGGATGTCTTCGAAGCCACCGGTTCAGTGGGTGTGGATTACGGTTTTAGAGGAATTTAGGTGGAAGCAAGCGGTGTTTTACGAAACATGGACTGATTTCTACTTTATTTGTGGTTTGATGAGTCATTCGGCCTCAAACTACCATGATGGAGTCTCGAAAAAGAGGGCCTCTTGTCCAGGAGAGAGGCTCGGCAACGCCTTTAATCAACAACTGATTTTTGATGTGGAAGACAGGGCTGGAAATGTCTCAGGTCTGGAGGCTTTGGGTGAACTAGTGTTTATAAATTCTATACGGGTGTCTTCTGAGATGATTGGCGTGGATGTGGATGGGAAGACCGGTGGTGAAGCTCCGGTTGCAGTGAAGGCTGCTAAGGCTAAGATTTTAGAACCACTGGTGGTGGATGTGTTTTCCTACCTATTTCATGATCTGGGAATTAGACTGGTGAAGGTGAGTGGATTGGAAGTAGAGCAGGTGGATGGATCGGAGAAGGAGGATTCCTTGGAGGTGGTCATGGTGGAACAATGACTAGATCTAGAATGCGCAAAGGAAGCGATAACGACTATTCCAGTGAGTGATGTCCAAGGATTTGGGATCCCCCAAGGCCAGATATTAGAGGATACTATCTTGCAACCTCAATTTATGGGTCGTGGGTACGAGGAGGCCTATCCAGCCAAGTCAGTACCCCCATGTAGTGATACTTCAGTGGTCAGCAAGGAGGCTCAGAAAGATGGATTATCAATACTGGGGATGTCTTTTCTGCATGCTTCCATACAAAATCTTTGTGAACAAGGGGGAAATATGAGGTTAGTTTCCTAGGGCCTTTAGACCCAAACACCCCCATTCCAATTATTCCTTCAGAATCCTATGAGTACGAGGAAGAAGACTGGTTTAGAGACCAATGAAGGAAAAGGGGATTCCTTGTGCAGGCAGAGGCCCCTCAAAGATGGCTTGAAAGTTGAATGAAAAAACCTCTTTGAAGGATTTGTGGAGCGAGTGGATCCATTTAATCATGAGGAGGATGACTCTGGAGGAGATATTCACATCCAATTCTCAGTGGATAGCTTGGACTGTTACCAAGGGGAAGGTCCTCATAGCCAAAGAAGAAGGAAGGGGGAAAAGGGAAGCGAGATCCAGGGAAATTCATTATGGTCTAGGGGAAAAGACCCAACAGATGCAAAGATTATTCCCATTTCCCTAAACCAATTGAAACCAGGTCGGCCAAGTAGGGGGTAATCAAGGAAATCAAAGTCCTACCAGATGGGGAAAATGGAGTTCCAATCAGTGAACTATGTGGGATGGAAGGAGAGGAAGGGGAGTGTTTGAAACTCATTATCTATTCCAAGGAAGAAATTATTGAGAGAGTCCTTAAGCCCATCACATCAAATGATGAAATCTTAAGAATATATTAAAGGAAGATGCAAGTTTCTACTACTGAGGATAAAGAAGTGTGGATAGACAAGCAAGACCAATCATAGCTCGAGGCTTCAACCAAGGAAAATTCAACATGGAGGAATTCATTCAGACAATAGACAGAATGGTTACTCACCTCGAAGAGCTTATCAGCACAGATCCAGACACATTGGTTGGTACTCTGCACTAGGAATTATTTAGATTTGCTGAATCAAATAATATTAGTCTCGTGTTTAATAACTTTGTGAGATTTTTCAGCATTTAGTAGTATTCTGCTTTGAAAACTATGGTTTTACACATTCCTTTAAAGTGGTTTCATATTAATAATAAAATACATATTTTGGTGGTGAAGTTATGAATGTGAAGTGACGTAGAACTCAAACATGTTGGGATAAAATTGAGAAGAAAAGCTACATGGAACTAATGTTGTGGTGGAGATTACATAGAATGTTAAATCCATCCGATAACATATAAATTTTTCTGAAATTATAAAAATCAACCAATTTTGATAAAAATGAAATGGAATTAGAGTTGGATGACGAAGAAAATGTTTTCTAGTGAATATATCCATGGAAGAGAGTCATTATGTTTCAAAATAAATATAATATTATCCCAATATTCATTTAACCTTTTTTATACATCATCGCATAAGAGAACTAGTATATCATCTAGAACATCCTCCATGTATGTATTGTATTCATGACATGTTTCACATATCACTCTCGAGGATGTATATAACCGATCACTCACATGTAGAAAATCTTTAGCTAGTATAATTGGATAATTATGTCACATACAATGAATATTTGTTGATTTTCATAGATTATAGAGACTTTTTTCTATGAAATAGGACATCTCACGTTGTAAAATTATTGTTTATGAAGCTTATTTATGAAGTGGAGTCATGGGGACCAGAGGAAACAACAAAAAAAGTGTACCCTCATCTAATTTCAACCAACAAAATGATATGAAATATCATAAATGGAATTCTTATAGGGGGGAGAATGTAACATCCCAATGTTTGTTATTTAATTTTTTTTGAGGAAGAAATGTGTGTTGATGTATATTATATAATATTATACACCAATAAAATATAGAGAAAAAATAAACATATCTTCTCATCACTGAATATTCTTATAATAATCAGTAATGAATCCAATTAAAATTCCCAACACTAAAACTAAGATAAAATAAAGAATATAAAGGAAAAAGTGGAAAATTAAGGATCTCCCCAATATTCTAGAATCGCCACCCCCACTACAAACATTATAGAGAATAAAAAAATTAGCAAACCAATATTCATTATTGAAAAAGGAAACATAGAACAATGAAAGGAATTGTTTTGAATATTAATTTAATGATTGAAATTTAGTTTTTCGTAACTAAATTGATCGTTGAAATTGTAATGTGACTATTGAAATAGTAACCTAATTATTGGGAAATGTAACTTAACCATTAGGAATACTAACAAGACCATTGAAATATTAATTTAACCGTAAATAGTAAATTGTAATAAAAATAATATTTAAAACATTTAATTAATGTAAATATTAATTTATTAAGGAAAAAAATAATATCATGATTAAGAAACTCAAATAGAATATTAATAAATTATTAATTAACTAATTTTTAATTTATTTCATAAAATTTATAATTTTTATATTAAAATTTTAAATTACCTATTTTATAAGATTATTTTTATAAAATTAATATAATTTTAGAAATCATCATGTAAAAATTATCGTAGTGTAATTTGTTTTTGGAAATTTCCAGAAATACTTCGATTTTCTGATGAACAATACATATTTCATTTTTCACATACCCAATGAATCTTTTATTATATGTTTTACGATGTAATAATGACATAATCCATTATTGAAATTGAGGTTCAGTCATGATATTTTTATTCTCATTAATGAGTCACTATTATAGGATAATCATAATTTCCAATCATATAAAAAAGTTTTGAAACATAATTTTAAAATTGATTCCATAATATAACAATTTTCATTCTTTCCAATTTCCTTTTAAATAAACTAATAAATTCAAATTATAAATGTTATTTATAATTTTAAAATCAATTTATTAAATTTATATTTGATTTATATTCGCAATATTTATCAATTACTTTTTTACCTTTGATGTATTATTTTATTCAAAATTGTATTTTAAAATACCCCTCCTCATGTATAAATGACCCCTCTATCTCCCCTGAAAAAACGACTCCTCCAACCCATTACAAAGCCTATGTTCTACAGAAATAATCCTTATCATGATTCTTAGAGTCCATAATGACGTTAGGGAGCAATGAAACTCCAATCAACAGGGAATTATAATTCCTTATAAGAGAATTTTCATTGAGGATTATTTAAATTATAGTCTACTCCTCTCTCTATTTAATTTTTTCTTCATCATTTATTAATTTTTTTCCACCAAACCATTCACAAAAAAACCATAAAATAATTAATTATAAAAAATTTTAACACTATAACAATTATGTTAACAAACTATAAATGTCATAAAACTACGTATATAAGTTGTAAATTTCTCTTTTATGCTCTCCAAATAATGTCCTGTCAATGGTCGATTAACAATTTTCAGTGAAATTTCCATGTTTATACATATAACCAACATCATGGGTTGATATAATTAAAAATATTTAATATATATTCATGAAATTATCTTAATTATAATTTTCTATTATTAATTACACATGTGTAAAAAAATATATCTAATAGAATAGCGAAATTGATGCGAAACGATAATTTTTTAAGTTAAAAAAATATCAAAATGCTTCAATTTCATCAATGGAAATTAATAAATATAATACAATTATTATAACTAATAAATTTTTTATTAATGACTATAATTTAATTCAGGACCAACGATTTAATAAATATATATTTATTATCTTGGATGCTTAAAATTTTTGGATAGTTATTTTTTGTTTTATTTCTCTTTTTTGGTGATTGGGTCCTTGGACGGCATTTGTGCCTGGTTGGTTTTCTTGTTTTCATTTGGTCATTATAATGGGTTCCTCCTTTCCACAGTCTTCTAAAGGAGATATTTTTTCGTTTATTTAAGGGGTTTTACTCAGCAACTCTTACTAAAAAAAATATAGGAAGCTTAAAAGCTATGAAATAATGCATGATTTAAGCGACTAGAATTCTCAAACCCAACTTCTTTTCATAGGGTTATATCTTTTTCACTAAAAAATTTTGTATTAAAAATCCTCTAATTTTCTTTAAAAATAATTTTATTATTATTACCTTTTTTTAAGATATATATGTTTCTTAGATGATTTTATGTAAAATATAATGATTTCCAAAAGAAACCCTCTTTCCAAAAAAATCTCTATCTACTCTAAAGATGTTTTTTTTACTCAAGAATGATGATTATTATACGAAATATGTCTTCCCATTTTCATTTTTGAACCACAAAATTATTAATGATATATGTTTTGATAAAATACCTCTGAAACTCTTTCAGTTCCATGACTAATTTCATGTTTATGGTTGTTAAATATTCTTATGAGGTATCCATGAGTATGAAAATATTATGATGTCAAAGGTGGTATTGAAATTATATATCCCTATAATTCATGAGGTAATATGATTTATCTATGTGTCAAGAAGATGCTGGATTTGTTCAAAATGATGATGTTATGATAACACAAATAACATATTCATGAACATGATGGTAGATTTTTTCAGAACTATGTGTGGGTTTTTACCACAAATACATGATGTTTCATTTTTATACATTTAAAAAATCCAGGTTTTATCCATTATTTTCCTCATAATGTTGATAATATTCCTCTTATAATTTTGTGATTATGATTATTATGCTCAAAACTATAATATTGATTAGTTCTCCTTATTTATAGTCTTATTGGGATTTAAACTCACAAGTTTCATTGATGTATATCCTCATGTGATTACATATACAAAATAGAACATGATAATGTTTGATTGATATGAAGGGTTAATATAGATTTTAATGATTCATTATGTATAAGTGATGTATGATCCTAATTTTCCGAAGACATTAATCATTTTAATCTCGTATTTTTAATGATATTATTTTTTTATTATTAAAATGATGTTATAGGCATGTTATAAAAATTAGGGTTGTTATATATGAGAGTTCATTAATATAGAAAATGTAATGATATTTTGAGTGGATACAAAAGAAAATGTTTCAAATCAAATGATGGAATTTTTACTACAGAAAAATCATGAGGGTGATGTTAAATCACTTCGTAGATGATAATTAAGACATTGATGTGATGTTTTTATATCTTAAATGACTTTAGTAATAAATGATGTATCTATTTAACATTAAATATTGTGTAAATATATTTCTATTACATATATATTGAAATGATAATATCCACACAATTTGTATCTCTGAATTGTGTTTAATTGATTTTCATCAAGGAATACAATGCATTTTAAAGATTTGTTATTATTATTATAATTATAATCATATACCCAATATGATAGTATTTATATTTGATACGAATAATATATTCTAGAGGATTTAAGTAACGAATTTTTATAAGGATCGACTTGTGGATGCATATATCATTGAGAGTCATATAGATTATATATATTAGGGTTTATGTTTATTATTTAATCTCATTATATGAAATTGGATTGATTCGTTAAATGATAACCTTAATAATTAGGTTTGTTTCTTCTGAAAACACTATAGGAATAAATAAATAAAGCGGTTAGCTGTGTTTCAGGTCATGTGATCAGTTTTATAGTAACCAAAATGAGAATCTTCTAGATATATTAAATGTTATGAATTTTTACCCTCAATTTAATTAAGATAATAAATGTTATGTCCATGATTATTTTATTCCCTTATGATATGTTAAACTACCATGACGATAGAAATGCAATATATTGACTCACTAGATGAATGTTATGTGATGAATTTTTCATAATAGTAATTTTATATTGGATATTCAATTGAGGGTTAGATGTATCATTATATTTTGACTTTATCTATGTCTATTAGATTGAAGATGTTATAGATAATGGGATTTTATGGTTATTTATATGATATAAATGATACATTTAGTGATTCACATTTTTGTACATGATGTGAGTATGTTTTATGGATAACTCACTAGATATGTTAGGTCTATGTTCAAGGAGAGAGATAGAATAATATTTTAATATTTATAATAGTAATAACAAAGTTATAAAATAATGAAAAAAATTTGAAAATGAAGAAGAAAATAGGGTAGAATAGAATACAAAATTCATATAAGATGTTACTCCCAAGGTCACGTCATAAGAATCCCATCATCTATAGTTGAGGACAAAAAAATAACATTTTTTTCTCTGCCATATAGTCTCCCATTGTACTAAATTTTCCCATCCTTCCTCAATCCATTAGAAAATTTATAATTCTTTTTTATGAATGGTCTTAAAAGTTAAAAACCTAGTGACATACAAAAATTATCCCTACCATAATATCAAATGTCAATCCACTAACCCCATGTACCATTACATGGTAGGTCCCCCACCACCTAACAATTACATATATATATAGCTCCATAGGATCCTAGTACCCCTGTGAAGTAGGTATGTCTATGTACATATGGTGCATCTCACAACCTACAACCTTGGTAAATTAACTATCATCTCACTTTCCTACCATTCCCCCATATAAAAACACCACCATATCATCAATTTGATAATCATAGAAACTATCAAGATCATAATTATTATCAGTTCAATATAGTTGATTATAAGCCACCTAATATTTCTTATTAATATGAGTCTCTATATAGAGAACAATTGAAAGTAAATTATAAATTACCTTAGCTAAAAATGATACAATTCCTCCATCCTATAATCTAAAACAATAAATTTATTCATGATTATAATTTCTCAATGTATGTGTTCTCCATATAAGCTAAAATTATGTCAAATGACAGATTCATTTTTACATAAAATGATTGATTTTTTCAAATATAGTTGTTACTCATTCACCCCTCTCACAAAATATAACTCTTTTCCCGACATTCCTACTTAGCATACAACCACGATCTACTTTTCCTAGCTTCTTATTTCCATTAACTCCGTCTGCCCACGTATACAATTGATTTTTTTCCACTACTAGATTTATTAAATGAATACTCCATTATGAATTAGTTTTCATAGATTCATTTGAAAAAATATATTAGTACAACTAGTCATTCTACTATATATGGGGAGTATATTATTTTTTCAAGAAAATTTTCAGTAGTTGAATAAATAAAATAGACATCCATTACTCATTTCAAATAACTACGATTCTATGAACTGAAAAAAATATTGGTATGAAAGTAATTAAATATTTTTAGTAATAAAAAAAATCTTTACAACTAATTTCATAAATAATTCTTCCATTGGTAGTTTTATCCCTACTGATAATCAAGAAATTAAAAAAATAAGCATCATTGTCATTGAACCATGTCTTGGGATCTTTTAAATAGATTACCACTATCATATCTTGATTGGAAAATTCTAATTTTATCCATTTTATATTATACAGTTATGCATAATAATGAATCATTTTTAAATCATTTCATGTGAGGAATAACATTAAGATCCACAATTTACTTCACATATATATTACTAACCATTTATAGGATGAAGTGTCCAACACCTTATATACCTCCCAATAAGGATCATTTTTGAGTAAATTCATTTTTTTGTAGACACAAAATTCAATGTATAAATTAATACATATATAAACATATTGTATCTTAATTCATCCAAAAAGAGCATTTTGGATCATCTTCTTCAACTAAAAAAATATTTTTAAGTTTCATATTCTAGATTCACCTTATAAATTATAGATGAAGACATTTCTCAAAACAAAGGAACCAATGGGTTGGACTGTGAACTCAGATAGATTAACACTCCATGACTCTATTTATTTCAGTAATAAAAAATATATTGAATTATAGTGCAAAATAAAATAATAAGGATAATAAATTAGATATATGGAAGAAGAATAAATCATTGTAAAATTACCTTCCCAACATCAAGTAATTTCAACCACACTAGATAATATTGAGAATTATAAAATACAATATGTACCCACTCTATTGTATAACATCAATTTATGAAATATTCATCGACTCATCCAATCTACCATTAATGTATTATAACAAATGTAATGACCATGTACTAGTATCTAAATTATTATATTGGCCTTGATACAAGGGTACTAATCCCAACAAACTGGTCTATTTAGTACTATTTGAGAACAAGTTATATACATGATAAACATTTAATATTCGGAGTAGAATATAAAACGTAACAAAATAAAATTATCTTTATACATGAAACTCATTCAATTAATTAATTTTCAAACATTTATGAAATTAAAAAAACATACATGAGAAAAAATTAACTATAAGGGTTATATATAGTGGAATTTATCTTCAGTAAATAAGGAACAATCAGTATGTTAAGGAAAATAAATGAATAAAATACATTTATTTAATAACATGAGAAAAAAATACATCCATGTATAATATTTATGCAATAATCTCATGGATAATAATAATTAATTTCACAATGAAGGAAACTATAAATATTGTATTTCCTAATTTAATAAATCTTAATATCTATACCATCAAGAAATTTTTATAGGAAAAATTAAAACCATTGGATGTCATATAGAAAAATAACATTTAATTTTTCAACTAATTTTTCTCATCATAAATTTTAATGCATCATTTTACTATATATAACCAATCCCCACCCATCAATTATTTTCCAATTAATTCCCTATATATTGAATGAATAATCCAATTTATATAAACATTCCATATCAATAAATAAATAAATATATATATATATTTATCAATATATTCTTTTCAAATCCAATAACATTTATCATGTACCATCATACACAAAAGAAATTATGATTAAGGATAATATCATATATAAGATAAAAATAATATTCTTATTAAAAGTTTATTTAATGTAAAAATATCATGTGAATGATAATATTTCAAGATAAATTTAAAAAACTAAAAATTAATAAGGGATAATAGATAATCATTTATTTATCATGAATATAAGTTTTGTAATAAAATCATTTCTATTTAATGAAATAATTGAATGAAAATAAAATATTACAAAAAAATATCAAGATAGTGATTTCTCTGTGAAAATATTAAAATTTTATAAATGAACATAAATATCTAAAAATGGACACAACAGTAGAGATGTCTGTTAATTCCTTATCCACTAATAAACATTACATTCTATTTTATAAAATTCTTAACAACCCTTTTGAAAAATATGATAAATAATTAGTTAAACCATTTTAAGAATTCAAGGACAAATTAAATTGGCCTTAAAATTATTTACATAAATTAAATTAAATTTTTTATACATTTTTTAAAAATAAGTATATGGAAGGAAATTATTTATAATTAAAGGATAAGTAAAATCAGATTCTCAATCATTTATTTTATTGAGTGAAGTACCAAAGGGTGTATAATTTTTTTAAAAATTAATTAAATCATTTAAATATAAATATAGTACGAAAAAAATTTTAGTGTAAGAATAATATTTTATTATATTACTTCAAATAAAATAAGAGAAATCCCATTAATTGATATTGTAAAAAAAATTCTTACATTTTGGGTATGTTTTTTATTACAACCCATTGAAATAATTAACATGAATAGAAACATTAACCATAATTAGTACATAGGTATTCTTATAAAATACATAAAAAGTGAAATATATACACAAACAAAAATCTGAATAGGTTAATCACAACCAATATATATCAATGGAGATTAAATACAGATGAAATATTTTACCTACAGATTTATTTTGATGAATGCGATTTAACAACCTATTTAATAATTTTAATAATTTTATTAATTTATTGCTAAAAAAATTAATATCTATATTATCATAAATTATACTATGGTAATTTTTTTATTACCCATTGGGTAATTACATTTTATAATTACCATTGTTTCGCGTATTGACGACTTCGTTTTTTCATTCCTGTTTTGTCACAAATGATCCCATTTTTGTGTATTGAATATATATACATCATTTATGAAATTTTATTATTTTTATAAATATAATATTTTCCCATTAGATATATATTTATAATCAATCATAAAAATTAATCATGTAAAATTAATCACATCATTTCATTTGGATAGTAAGTTTTACATACACATGAGTTATGTTTTCAATTCGATAATGGTTGAGTAAAAAATGATTTAAATGATATATTAGATATTAACAATATGTATTCTAATTATGATATATATATATATATTTATTTCATATTTATTACAATATCTATGAGTTTTTAATGTAAAAGGATGTAAATCGACTCGTGAAGTGTTAGTCTGCCAAAAACACAAAGATGCCCATATTTCCCAATTTTTGGAGAAGTAAACCGATAAATATTATTCTATAATGATAAAAACATATTATTATATGGGAGATATGGGTTATTTTATATTTATCATGTTAATATATTATTTATGGTTGTAAAGGATGAATAAAATAGAAAAATCTCTAGAGAAGATGATTACATATTCTTAGATGAACAAATATTAGGTCTTCTGTTAATGAACATATGGTTGGTATTTTTAGAAAATAAAAATTATAAATTTTCTCTAAGGATTTTGAGAATTTATTTTTTGTTTCATGGTTCATCTATTTTGATTGATATGTGTTAATAAGTTATTTTAGTGGTTTTAATTTTATAATTGAAGATGAGTCTCATTTTTACAAATAGCCAAAAATGTTAAATAATGGGAATCCCCTATCAACTAATGTTCTTAAAAATAGAGAAATAATATATTTTAAGTAAAATATGTTTTATAAAACAACCCCACCACATATATGAGACATTTTTTAAACATGTTATTCAGTATACATTAATTAGTACTTACTTTTTCCAATATAGTTTTCACGAAGATAAACTGTTTTCTAAAGTATGTAATTTACCATTTAATAATATATTAATTTGAATCATATAAGATAAATTGGAAACAAATATTCAAAATATTATATATAATTTAAAAATAGAAATTTTTTATGTTAAAATTTAATTTTTACCATATGCATGTGTTAAACAGAAAACCACTTTTGAACCGTAAACGCAATAATTAATTTTTTATTGTTTATAATATTAATTATGTAAATAATGTAGTTAGTTTATTTACATAATATTAATAATTATAATTTAAAATATTTAATTCACCTTATCATATTAAATTAATTTATGACGTTAAATTTAGTATAACAATATATCCAAAAATAAGGTCAAATTTGTTTTTTCAACAAATGCATTTCCAATCATAAGACATTATTATATTGAAATTATGGCTTGTTACTATAATTATATGGATTTAAATTAATAAATGAAGATTTATAATAACTATATTTTATATAAATATTTCACCAATAGTGATTTTTTAGTTAATTATAATGGATAGAAACTATTCATTAAAAAATATTTCTAAAAAATATTCCTATTACCTCCAAATGTTCTTATATTTATTTCTAAAAAATTGGTTCTCAATAAAATATTGATTTTAAATATTATTAAATAGTATTATAATTGAAATATTTTAATTTAAATACTAAATTTCAATTATTCGATGAATCTTATTTCTAAGAGAAAATTTCAATAACTTCTTATAGGCTAATTTTGACCTTGTCAGGTAAAATTGAATATTCATTTTAGAAAATGATAATTCAACATTCCTGAATTTTTAAAATGTTCACTTTATTGAGGTTCTGTTAAAATATAATTTTGAAATACTATAATAGAGTCTCATTTGTTCAATTCTTCCTTCCTATATAAATTTAATCATTGAAATTTTCATGGATATTACATTATAATCAATTTAGGATGGTTCCTCTTTATATAACACATTATTTACAATGTTACTTCCTAAATTTTATAATATCTACAACATGATATTACATGTTAATTCATCTAACTCCACAATAATTTATCTTTAGTTTCATGAACAAGGATGGGTTCTTTATAGTAAGACAGATTGAGTTCTAATTGTGTGTCATTATAGGTGAAAAAAAGAATTGGGGATGGAATGTACTTCCTTAAAAATGATATATAGAAAAGGTAATATATTTTAGAGATGATCAATTCCATTTCTATATGGTAACACACAACTCTAATTACTCCAAGAATATCAATATGTTGCTTGTTCCTAGGCATCATCTTCCATTTTTACCAAACCCTGTAGCACCCTTCAATGTAGATATATTCATGAAAATAAGATCCCATGCACTAAATTCAAAATTATTCTTCTAGTTATTATTATAAGTATCTTTATTTCATTAAACTAATTTAATATAATTGTAAATAGTCCTTACTTCTTTTATTATCTCATCAATATGTTCTAGGAACAAATTATCCATTCACCAGCTTTATCCCAAAATGTTAGAGCATGATATCATGTTAAATATAATGAAATATATAATTATCATTGAATAATTAAATAGAAACTGTGGTTTTTTGAAAAAAACACCAAATGTAAATACAGATCCCTGACACATTTAATGTAAGAGTGAAATGCCTTTAACATGTATTATATTTATCAAAAATTAATTTTGGGCTAACCATAGGTTTGAGTGTGATATGTCGTTCATGAAGGAATCTTATTATCATTTACCTTATTAATAATATTACATATTTTCTTTATAAACTTGGAAGAATGATTAGAAACAACTGATAGTGGTTCCCGTGATTTATTGAAACTTCATTAATATGAACCATTAAAGAACTAAATAGGTACAAACTCCATTATACAATAATAATGTTCAGATTTGGTAATCATACTAGCAATTACCCATTGTTAATTATTTTTTTCTAGGAATCACTGATACTATAATGAAAAATCCAATAGTGATTTCATCAAATTTTTATATAGTAATTGGAAGAGGGTAAATGACTCATCTAGAATTTGTTCTATCATACTTCTACGATTGAGAACCAAAAAATCATGATATATATTTAGAAAAATACCATGATATGTTATCCCACCAAAAATGATCCAACAAATCCACATAAATCATTTTTCTACCTGGGTGTATAGATAAATTTGAGCTCAAACTTTCATCCAATAATTAAATTTTATCTTGGGTATAGATGAAACACATAGACATCTACTATATTTATGAATTTCATCTTCAAAATATATGTTTTCCAAATTACCATCATTCAAAACCTCACCTTTCTTAATAAAATTATCAACATTATATTGGGACCTTGTTTTCTTTTCTAATAAATATTATTTATATCCTTTGAAAATGTATTAATGTCTTCTTTTTTTATTATATTTAATATCCATATTTACTAAATCCATGATTATAAGATCTCTTTCAAACATGATTTTGGTAATTCTGTTATATTTCCTTCTAAATGAATCCAATACATTAATCTCTTTCCCTACATGACATTTTATTGAGAAATAATAATCCTTGTGAAATTAAAGACATCACATTCCCATCATATTGAGAATTCCTTGTGAAATATTGATTTATGGATCATGTGGTTTGGGTATATATCACACAATTTACTATAGAGATAATGTATCTATATATATAATGTAATGATTACATCTGATATCTCACAATCATGAGTTGGATAGTTATTCTCATGAGTCTTTAATTTCCTTGATGTATAGACAATAATATTAAAATTCTACGTAATGAAAAAACCATGTGAATTAATTGATGAATCACTATATATTCGAATTATATCATTTATTAGTGGTATATTCCTAATCAAAGTAGTAACCTATATCCCCATTAATTCATCAAAGTATTATCCAAATTCATTTTTTAATATATACATAACCCCTTTACCTGTAATTTTTGTTATAAGGTTAGCCAATTGAAAAAACTTTTGATAAAATTTCTGACAGTAAAATTTTTATCCAATGAAACTACATACCTTAGATATGTTCGTTAGACTAAGAATGTTTTTCACTAAAATTTTATTTATACGATTATATAATATATTTTCATTTTATATAGCATAGATAAGAAAAGAGACATCCTAAAACATTAATTTTTACTAGTTAAATTTCACATATAACTCTTTTCAACCAAAAGTCTCAATAATGAACAGAAAGTGATTCTCATGTTCCTATTATATTTTGGAATAAAACATGATATCATAAATTAAAATCATAATTAAATTTAAAATATACTCAATTAATACAATTTTCATTTGTTCTGTAAAAACATATGGTGCATTAGTTTATCCAAATTGAATTACTATAAAAACATAATGTTGGTACTTTATTCAGAATTTTTTCTTTGGATTATTTTCTTAATTACTCACAATTGAGGATAACCGATGTCAATATTATTCATTGAAAAATATTAAACTCCCTCAGGTTGATCAAATAAGACATATATTCAGGAAAAATGATACCTTTCCACTATCAAAATAGCATTGTTGTCCCTATAATCAATAAATAGACACATGGATTTATATATATTTCTAATGAAAATAATAGGATCTTCCTAATGTCAAACAATATTGTGAACACAAAATGTCAAAAAACTCTGGTAGTTGATTCATACACTCAACCAATTTAATTTTGGCTATTTTATATTTATTCTTTTATATGTTCGTTTCATTGATGATTTAATTAATCAAACAATCAACTTTGATATTAAGTGAATATCATAGAAATTCCTCAAGAAATACATAAATATACTCCTTCAAATCTAATCGTCGTGTGATTAGGGAAAAATAATTTTTTAACAGCGTTATGTGGTTTATGAAATCTTTTTTTCAGGTGACACAGGATATTTACAAAATAAAATTAATTTAATATAACTATATCAAAAATATTCATAGGGTGTTAAAATATACAACATGGTCATCCTTATTAAGTATAAAACCCACTAACGCATCACATAGTACCCATCGAAATGTGAATTCCTCATATAAATCTAAAATGGGAATCCTTTTAAGGTTCAATACCCAAAAATATATTTTCTCTATTTTAGAGTTATATATTCTCCCTTAGAAATTCTGCTTAAAGGGTTTATTCTTGTTGAATCCTTTATGGAAAGCCCCATATTTGTAAACATCTCATAATCATGTTATGTAAAACATTTCATTAGAAATATGTTCTTACCTCATGATGTTAAACTAATATTCATAGTCACTTCATATAAACTCAAACTATGTTACTCAAAATACCCATGCTTTGATTTCAATATATGAAATGATAAATAGAATTCATATATAATGTCAGAAACCAATACTCAGATATCACATTTTCATTATATGTTCTCCAACAAGGATATATTCCATTAACAATTATACACATTAATCGATCTATGACCTAAAGACTGAATGCCACCACATTTTGGGTCATATTCCCTTTAATTATTTCCAACTTTTGCCGAGGTTATATTCCTTGGGATTTCTCCTCAACAATCCATATCCCTAATTAATAAATTCCCCTTATTGTAGATCAATATTACCTTTAGGTAAAATCATATATCCATTATTATGATATACCCTTTTTGAAATCATAATTTTTTTAAGTAGGCCCTATTTCTACTATCTGACTTCACCTATATCCATTAGTTTATATTATCTTCAAGATGAGGAAAATAGGATTTCTCATGCATATAAGCCAAAAAAATCAAAAATAATAACCTTTTAACAATAATTTCAATACTATGTGACGTTAACCATCTTTTAATCTGTCCTAATCATGAATCCATAAAAATGGATGATGTGTACTATATATGAAACTTAATTACATGGGTTTTAATTCCATTTTTAGGGATACACCAAAAGAAAAATTGATAATCTTAATCCCAACAATCATATACCAACTCTATCACTAGATGAAATTAAATTCTTTTCAGTCATGAAAATGAGGATATAAAAAAACCATCTCTCAACTCATTAATAGAGGATAGAATGAACAATTAATATATATAATTGATCAAATTCATTTTCACCGATAATTAATAAACAATTATTCATGAAGGGATATAATATAATTATTAATGCTACCTATTATGGTTCATGAAAATTTATTAAATTTTTAAGAGATTATGGAAATAGGTAATAATTCTCCATAAATGGAGAAAATTATATCTTCCTCAGATCATCTTTTCTTTATTCTCATGTATGGAGTAAGTGTTATGTCTCAATGACCACCAAAAATTGTAATGTTGCACCATAAAATAGAAGTAAATGTAATGAAGTGAATACACGATTGAAAAAAGGGTGAACCAAATGTAATTTTTTTTAACCATAATGATAATCTATGTAATAATATCATCAGAGCCTATTCATCAATGTTAGATGAAATACGAGTTGATATCTAAAAGGCTGAACGTAATGTGCATATTATAATCCTAAAATTTCACACTTGTATATTACAACAATTAAATTTTGGCGGTGTATATTTTTATATTTTAATATGTGATATATCAATGTTGTGTTGTCTAGTTTTTTTATTAAATCTTGAATTCATCAAATATATACTCAATTTAAAATAATAGAATCATCACTAGAGGATAATTCTTATGCCCCTTTCATTGGGAATGATATAACTCTCTCTAAAAAGAGAATATTGTCTCCTATATAACATCTTCAATGATATGTATTAAATATATTTTATATGGTGTACCAACACAACAATACCATCCAAAATATATATTCCATTTGAGAGAGTATATTCTATCTTGATCCCAAAAACTAAACTAATCAAAGGTAACTAGTGGATAAAAGTTCGACACTCATTGACCTATCTGAAAACAATGGGTTACATTCCCTTGTAACTGATAAACCATTTCTTCCATAATAATTAGAGGTTTGAGAACTATTTTGTGACACCATGACATGATCATTATTGAACTTCATAAAAAACTACTATTTTTAACACCTACAAACTATTAATATCATCAAAATTATGGATTCAAAGAAATAAGAAAGAATTATTTTTGAAAAAAAAGATAGAAAAAATGAAAATAACAAAAGTAATTAGAAATGATGTTGATTTATTGAACAATATTGAGAAATAGAAAAAGGCCTAAATTCAAAGGGAGAGAAAGATTGAACGCAGGTGGAGGTACTATAAGGACTAAGGTAGTGGAAATTGGTTGGATGGAATGATTATTTCGGTATCACATTCTAATTACTTTATTTTCTTCTACCGAAGGGTCATACATTGTAAGACTAGTTAAAGGAGCTGTCCAGCTCTCTCAAGTAGCTTGTATGTAGGTGAAATGAGATGTGGGTTTCTCAGCGAAACACATCTTTTTCTAGTCATTGAGGCACCCTGGTTTCCTAACCATGAGTAGTATGTTCACTTCTCAATTGTACTTCCTGAATTATGTATTAAATGACCGTAAATCTATAATAGTTTTTATTATGTTTTGAATTTTATGTCATAAATTACATAGTTGAAGCGGAAAGGGTGGTATCCTATAGATCCCATCTTGTTTTAGAGGTTAACAGAATAATTTCCACGCCAAACTGATCCACCAAATAATTTTATCAAATAATATAAAAAATAAAATCATTGTGATGATGAAATGGTTTAGAATAGAGTATAACTATGGATTGAAAATATCAGGAATTCCCACATATTGCATTCAAAATAGGAACAATACCTTATTTAACTGTCTTATCCCTCATATCCACATTGGGTACTCCATCACCTGTCATCATCAACTCCCTTATTTTTGTCTCCCTTATAGGGTATCCCCCCACACCATGTCCTTTCTTCTCCTCCTTCCTCTTACTAGCTACAAATACCTCAAATAATGGTTCATAGAAATCAATCCACATTATGACTCTACACATAGACACCTCAAGTTAGTTTGAATGAAATTTATCATATATTTCTATCAATAGGGATTTGATCTGCATTTGAGACAAAACTATTTCTCCATTTTAATCAACAGTAGATATTTTTTTTACATATAAATTTTCACTGATATACATGTTTCTCAATGTATCTGATTTCCAGATATCCATTTGTGACTATGTAGCCGATTCTGATGGATCTAACTTAATGAGACACATAGTTGAAGGGAATATGTCACTGATTTTACACTTATGCATTTTTCTTCTTATAGTTGTTTCTCGTGAATAACCAATTTTTCAAAATAAGAATTTATAACATAGATGAAATATTTTTCAAATTTATTTTTAATTTTTCATATTCTACTTGGCATATTCAATTGATTTCCTCCAAGATAATTACATTTTACAACATATAATAATGTAGGTGTCTCACCGTATGTATGTGATTATCATTATATCCAACTATCTATATAATATATATCAACTGACATATCCAGTTATGTGGCCAAATTTGAATTGGCACACATCATAGCACTAAAATATGGGGATTATATATTTTTTATTTGATGGGTTCAATCATCCTAAATAAATACACCATCAATGATCATTAAATTAAATAGAAACCTCTATTCATTGTAAATGATGTGAGGAAAACATGGGAGGATAACCATAAACAATATAAAGAGAATATGAGATCAATATTAGATCAGTTAATCTTTTATCATGACTTAGTGTAGTTATTAGTGCACCTGCATTTTATCTCATTTTAGGCATGCCTCTCATTAGAAGAAGATGCTTCACCCTCAATAAACTCTACCATATTTTCACCTTCAAAATCAGCAGCATGAGTTAAAATGTTGGGAATAACATTTATTGGTTTTATCAGAATCCTTGGGATATTAATTAACATATAGAGAGTTTTTATTAAAAATAATTCCTAGAACCTACTAACATAAAAATGAACTGGATGATAGAGCTTTATGTATGAGTGATTATACTCCACTTTTTTCTTCTTATGTAATTCCTATAAATGAGTTCCAAATGAGTTTTTATATTTTTTCATGAATTAATTTTGTTACAAAATAACCCAATGTAAATTTGGAATGAATCACAAAAAAACAAGTAAGATACAAATAACATGCATTTATATTAAAAAAATATATGTGAAACCAATTAGCATTGGTTTTGTTCCAACCACATCGATTCTCCAAAATAAGCATGTCTAGACACTTAAAAACTCTTTAAACTATGAAAATGATATGTGGTAAAGTGTGATGGAATGGTTACATATCAATCTCCGACACACATAATGAATTTCACTACTATGTAATGTTTTAATTTAAATAGTTGAATTACAAATGATTCAGGGTCAATGAATTTCAGTCTATGTAGAATACAACCAATTAATCCATTACAAGAGATTATCATACCTCCAATGTGACTACACCACGCCTACCAATTTAAATTAAAATTAAATTCCATTCTCATTGAAAATAATAGAGATACTCAACCAGAATTAGATCTACAATGGAATGAATAATAAATTTAACTCTCATATAGATTCTTATAGATAATATTTTTCTTCCCAGTTTATTAATACAACATAAAATATTTTCTTATAAATAAATTATCCATGTGTTCAGCAGGGTTGGATATTCCCCTCATTGTAATGATATCATTCATTTTCTAGGTCACATTATTTTAATTTTTCCCAATTATGAATTTGTTAATGGAACTATGATGATCACTTATTGATTTGGGTTATTTACCGAAACAAAAACAATACCCTTATCTTAAATACTCACTAAGGGACCCCAATTTACAATTTTACTTTGTATAAAAAGGATTTATATTAATTTTCAATTAGGTTTGATCCCTATGGCCAACCATGTTACCTTGTCAATGTAGCTAATGTTAAATTAAAGTTCAAGATTCATATGTTATAGTTCCAATTACACAAGTGTATAACATATAAATATTTTATTCACCTGTTTTGAATGATGTTTTCCATAGAAATAGAAGATAAATACCATAGAAAATCACTCAATCTATAAAATTTTATAATCAGTGGAATCTCCCTAAAAAGGTGAAGGAATTTTCTCATATGAAAATTAATTTGTGTTCTTGTTGAATAAACTGATTAAACCCTAAAATATATATTAAATAATACAAAACTTGTGAAATTTCTAAAAAGTAGAGGTGTTTTAAAAATATATTCAAACTCTGGGTGTTTCATAGTGGAAGAACTGATGTACATATAATGTAAATGGAAAATATCTCCCCAATAATTCAAAATCATCATTTCCATTAATGTTTAATCATAATGTTGGAAACAATAACTAAAAAAGTTATATAATAGTTCAATAGTGTGAATAAAAAAAGAGTGAGTTACATGAGTGTTCAAAACAACACAATATCCATATTTCAAATTAGTAATAAACATTGGCATTAAAAGTTCATGATTTTTATTGAAAGAATTAAAATTTAATAATTTAATATGTAATTCAGAATAGATTATGATATACAGTTAAGTAGCATGAATATTTGGTTGAAACATTTTGGGATACCCCACACTTAGCATATAGCCTCACAAGTAAATTAATGGGTAGAATTAGAAATAATAAATTTCTTAAAAAAGGATTGATTGTCATGGATGATCCATCAATACATATAGATGCCTAAGGATAGACCTCAATGGGATCATATATAGATTACGTCAAAAAGTTTAGAAAATTTCAAAAGAAATTAATATTTAAAAACTTAAAAACAAATAAATGAATAGAGGTATTCATGGGTTGACTCCTATAAAGAACTATATTTATAATTTTCAACATTCCAACAAAAATATTTTCTCCATGAATAGATAATATGGAGTCCACTACTTTTGGTATCCCCTAAGAATAATTAATTTCTCATTGTGCATTGACCATATATGGCTAGATTTCATGCCTAATTAGTCATACTCCTCTATTAACCATAAATCATGAAATAGTGAATAGGACTGACCACTTGCGCCTAAGTTTACGTAGGAATTGTTCCAACTGGAATTGAAAGAGTTTCTTCCTCTATCCAACATGAAATTTAAATGCATTATTATGGAGCCATGAAAGTATATAGTTTTTTCTTTACAAATTTTATCTTTCAAATAAATCACTATTCTAATTTCTTATATATCTCATGACTTGAGTTAACACCTATATCCTATAAGGTTAAATTCATATTTGATGTATTTCAC
Organism: Viscum album; assembly: GCA_963277665.1. Taxonomy (NCBI): domain Eukaryota; kingdom Viridiplantae; phylum Streptophyta; class Magnoliopsida; order Santalales; family Viscaceae; genus Viscum; species Viscum album. Next base: position 1,884,693,667 of record OY728161.1, read on the forward strand.
ATCCAAGAAAGACTTTTTTTGATGATATATTGTAAAATAAAATGTCTTCCAAATGTGAAACCCATATGGAGACATCATTATAATTGTATTTAAAGTAGTTCCTTGTTCCTATAATTCATTATTAATTTTGATAGGCTAGTCCTTCATAGAATATGAAACATCTTTCTATGAAATGTTTATTAATACACTGTTGGATATTTTCACTTATCCTAACAAAATTGGATTATAATAAGTTCCAATTATATGGGTACACCAAGATTTCGTGATCAAATAATTGAATTTTTATATTTTAATATTTAACTCATTATTTTATAATAAAATCCCTTAGAGCTCTTAATATTGAATTAGGGTTTATTTTGATGAGATATATTAGACTATTTTCTTTATTTTTTTGGACAACCACTACCTCAACCCATTTTGAAACATTGTCTACAACCATTAAGATTTACTCATTCTGATTTTATGATGGGAATGATCAAAACATGTCTACTTCCAAAACATAAAAAAAATCTCATCCTATATGATAATATTCTAGAGAAACTCCATTATTAAATTAACAATTTGTAATCCTTTACACCTTTCACATCCCATTACTAAACACTAACCATCCTTAAAAAATGTTGTGAAATTTAATTCTTCCTTAAATTTTTGGGAATTTCATTCACCTCAATGATGACTTCCCCAAGGTAGTGAGGGGAAAATATCTAAAATTTGATACATCTTCTCTGAAGGTAAAACCCTCTAAATAATAACATATTAATATCTTATAATAAGAAAATGGTTTCCTATAAATAGTATTTATAATATTTGATAATATTATTCCATTGGTTATTTTAAATATCCTTAGTGATGAAACATTATTCAATAAAGTTAGAAATGTCTCCATACCAAGAAGAATGTTTATGAGAAAATGAAATCAATTAATCTTCTTGAAAAAAAGTGTTAATTAATATGTTAACTTCACACAATGTTTTTGAAAACCACGATAATTTTTTGGAAACAATATTTATCCCCATTATTATATTATATGTATAAATCAAATTGTTTCTGAAAAAGTATGCATTGAAAAACAAGGGTTTCTTCATATTTTTAGAATAAACAATTTTCAAGGAAGAAGGGTTTTTGAAAACTATAAATTTCTGACAAATTAAGTAAGAGCTGAAAAGTTCAAGTGAAAAAATCTCTATTATCTATTCATTAGTGTTATAAATATTTTTGGATTAAAATACAAGACTTCAAGAATAGTAAACTATAAATGAATTCCTTAATATTATTTTTTCTAAGACCACCCAAAGAGTAATGCCACAAACATTACACAAATGAATAAATGGTATTTTCTAGTTGAGTGAAATGATGATAGGTGAAAAAGTGATTTTTTTAATTAATATGTTTAACAATTTCTATTAAAAGTTATAAAATGAAAAATGGGGAATATCTAGCTAGAAGTAAACATAGGTGCTTCGAAATGTTTTAATTGAACGTAAAAACCCACTAATAAAAACCATCATACCCATGAAAAATTCTAACACCCATGTAAATAACTAGTTGGGTAAAATATTAAATAACCTTGATCATATAATTATCAACCCACAAAAACATGAGATAAATTTTATGTCCAATCACAACTACATATGTGAACTTAAATTGTAATATCACTCAATTTATAACTAAGTTGATATAAATGTATCATTGTAAGAGATGTTTCAGATTATGTAATAATTTCTCAAAATTTCTTCCAATAATAGAAAAATTATCCATAAAATGCCTAAGGAATTTGTATATTTGATTAGAAAAAATTTCTATTATACACATATAGAAAGTTGTCGGCCCACCACAATATTATATGTTAATTTTATAGTAGAAAAATATCCTAAATTGGTACATAAATGGTGTATTATTTTGAACCTCTTATGATACTCAAATCGATTGTTTCTATAATTTTCATTCTAAAATGAAAAAAAAATATTTCTTGCTAGCCTCTGAAGAATTTGATCCAAAAATGGCGTGGGAAAATGGTCATTTAGAGAGGTAAAATTGGGGTTCCTCAAATTTATAATAACCATCCATTTGGTCACCTTCCTAATTTATATTTTTTATATTTTTTTCATCGACCAAAACAATAAATCCTTCTTTTTCTGTGACAACATTTACATGAATAACCTATTAACTATCTGAAATGTGATAGATAATCCTAGCATCTAGCAGTTTAATAAAATATTCTCCAATAACATCTATCATGGTTGTGTTTAATATCCTTTGACATTATGCACTTGGTATGTTATTTGGTTTTAAAGGAATCTTATTTATAAATAATTAATCCCTAATCCCGTTGATGTTGACCATTGATGAAACCATTAGAGTTTTAAATTTTTATTATAACTTCCAACAATTGTTTCTCGTGAAATTTACACAAATTGGAAGAAATTAGGATATGGAGTATTGTGGTTTTAACTAGATATGAAAATTAAAAGTGTGAAAGGAGTGTTTTACGAAAAAAATAATGTTCTATATTAATAAAAATTAGACTCTTGGGACAAAGATATCAGATATCCACAACATTTTTCTTAAAATTATTTTTAAAACAATACTAATTCTGAAATACATACACGAACATGTATTTTTTCACTACTATACAAGTTGGGAATCCCAAATTCATGATGTTTCATATCGAATTTCAATGAATTTATACAACAAAAAACATCTATTTGTTACAAAAATGATCCCACACGTTATTAATTGAAAACCATTTTTGAATAAGGATAACTCATCCCTATGTTATCGTTCACATTTAATTATATCTAGAATTGAAAATTAATTTTAATGATAGATCTTTTTTGATGGAATAGAGTTTCTTTCTAGACATGGGAATTTAACTAGGGCTTCATTTTTATCACTTTCAATGAGTTGGAATGAAATATTTCCATCATCTATGTTATTCCATTTAACTATAGAATTATTGTGAAGTTCTTCTTCTTGTTTATATGAATTTTCATCTTCTTTAAATATATCCCCTATAATATAATGTACCCAAAACCCTTATAAATGATAAAAATTATTTCTCTCTTATAGAAATTCCATTCATTAAAAGTCTTTACTCAATAAAAAATCTTTTTATATTTTTAAGAACATTTAATAGTATATGTTTTTAACAAAAACTACAAAATTGATTGTCTCTTTGACACATATATACCTACTCCAAATATATATAGGAAAGGCCATCTGTTAATTTTAGGGACGAAATTCCCTCATTCCATTTATCATATAATAATTTCATTAGGTAAAAAACATCCAACTCTAAATAATAGGTATTTAACTCTCCCTTTGGGATGTGTAATGGATTGATCATCTAATTACATGACCATCGTGATTGGATTCAATTCTACTCACCACAATTGATGGAATAATGAAAGAGATTGTAGATTGATTAATTCCTAAATGTTAAAAACACATTTCAATTGAAATATTTTTTTAATGTATAGGGTATTACAAAACTCAATGTATTTTTTTGTTTAGGGGGAATGTTATTTTGTACAATTCTACTTCACTCATGGGAGAGACAATATGTTTTTAATTACCCCACTTGTTTTTCATTGAGAAAATTTATTTAAGTTATTTCAAGTACGAAGAAATATAAATTAAAAATTTTAGGTAAATTAATATCACTTGATGAATTTCTAAAAGTATAAGAAAAAAAACTATGTTTGTTTTTATTGTTTCACCCTTTGAGGGAATGGAATGGATAGTAAATAATTAATACTAAATATGAGGAATATACCCAATTTCATCAGCAATTTTCTACCCTTTATTATTTTTTATTTTTTATTTTAATATGGAATGTTTTGATTCTATTACGTTACAACAGTGCCACCCAATTTTCTATAATTTGTGTTGTTCATATTTGGGTGTCCATATTCACTCATATTTTCATTTTTTCTATTCATAGTTTCTACTCTATATTCGTATTGAGTTTTCACACCACTAATTGATATTATATTATTTGATTTATCAATAAGACTCGTCTCAATGGAATATTATCGCATTCTTTTATCTCTTTCACATTCATTTCCCAATAGTTGTTCTACTTGTAACATTAGGTTTCTGAGCCTTGAATCTTGTTGTACCTTATAAATATATATATTTTTATTTTCCTCAAAAAACCTACCCTTAAAATTTTATTACATTCTTTTGACCTCATCTGGGAAACTAGATGCCTCATCCCTAGGTTTAGGATGGAATTATAGAAACTACTATCTTTTTAATTGAAAATTAGGGGGAATAGGATTTCTTAAAACTTAATTATCCCACCAAGATAGGTTAGGATGATTCTGATAGACTTGATTTTATTTTATGAGAGTGTATTTTCTATTTGTTATGTTATAGGACCATACCTATAAAAATAAGAATTTTCAAGGTATTCGGTAGGAATATCAAATTTTGGGAAGCTTGAATGTGAATTTCTGAACATTACATATTGAACACATTTCCCCCTAAGTGTATATTGATTTTTTTTGTGTAAATACAATAAGAATATGAATTCTCTTGAAATTTATGTTTGATTTACATTCTAATAATGGACCTTATTATATATCAATTTGTTTGGGCATTATATTCAAGAAATTTCAAAATTTTCTTCTTCTCTTCCATTATGTTTTTAAAAAAATCACCTCAAGATGACTGAAAAAATATAGTTTGATGATAAAATGTTATATTTTTATTAAATTTATCCAAGTTAAACTAGGGTTTAAAATGACCATTGTGAATCATCTGGAAAATACCTCTAATCATATCCCAAGTGTCATGGAATTATTCAAATTCCTCTTAAAAAAACACAGTAATCTTATGAGGAATTTTAGAAATCTGCCTATATGGGTAAAAAAATTTAAAAAAGGAACTTTAACGTTGACCAAATGTATCAATGGTATCATAATTTATTATTTGTCAAAACACCATCACATAATCCTTTATGTAGATCAAATACCCTTAAATTCAATTATACATTACATAGGCCTCAAAGTGGAAACTACTAGGAAATTCCGTAAAAATAATAATTATGAAATCCCATGAATCCCCATTGGGTACACCATGATAAGATTTAAATGTAAAAAATTGGGGATTTATTAATTTCATAATTTCTAGATCACAGGTTCTGCTTACTAATGTATGGGTTTTTTGATATTATCAGTACTAATAATTCAATGAACATTGCACTATCCATAAGATCATCTACTATTATTTATGGGTCGGAATTCAACTCTTGGTTGGTATTTTGATTTTATTTCTTGATCATGTTCTATTTATGATTTTCTAGTATATATTTCATTTGTTTGATTATTTTTCATATCAATTCTTCATGTTCATCATAAGATGATTGATTTTTCATTTACCTCATTTAGAAAAACATTCAAAAATTGCATCTTTTTTATTTCATTTTGGTTGCTTATGAAATTCCCCATCAATGATTCCAAAATGTGACCAGAATGTCATTGAAATTTTTGTGTACTAATTATTTGAATCACTTAAAAACAATTAGTACCACGAATCGTAGGGATATAAAACAAGAATAGATTTTTTGTGACAAAAAGGAATGAAAAAAAGGACATAAAAAGGTACTATTTGTGAAATGTTGGTGACTGATAGAAAAGGGGGTTGAAATATAAAAGGTAAATATTTAAAGGGATCGAAATAGGTAATGAAATTAGAGGATAAAAACTATTAAGTTAGGGTAAATTGGTTGGTGGGAAAACTTATTCTATTATATGTTATTTTATTTTATTTTATTCTATCCCAGTGATAGAATCTTCGGGTTCATGTAAAGAAAATGACCCTCCCACTCAATTTCCCAGTATATAAGTGAAAGGAGACATGAGATTCTCATCTCAGGGATAATTTTCTAACTCGTTGAAGAACCATATTATCCTACCGTTTAGTGGGTTTTTCAACTTCTTAGTTCAAATTATAGATTTATTTCATATAAGATATCATCAAACTAAATAGTTATTGATTATATCAGTTAGTTGAGGACATAAATAAAATGACTAGAGAAGCATGGGTGGGATCCTATAGTTCCATACACCATATAGGGGTTAAAAATACCATACTAGCCCAACTTAATTCCCCCTAACATTTTATCCATGCATATAATAAATGAAAAAAATTGAGATCAAGGAATTTTTTTATAAAATTGTATAACTAGGGAAGAAAAATATTCAGAACTACCAAAAATGTGCTTGAAAATGTTATCAAAATTGTGATGTACTATATTCTCCCTCCTTGTTTCATTGGATCTTCCTCCGCCTCTCATCCTTAATTCTATTCTGTGTCATCACCCTTCTCATTTTCTCCCTATGCATATTTTCTTCTTCTCCATCATCCTCTTACAATCTACATCTATCTATTGGCATTTGTCTAGAAATTTCTACATGCATACTAAATTTACTACTAGACAACTCAGAGTAGTTTTAAATAAGTTATTTCTAGCTAGATAAAAACTAGTCATTGAACTTTATGGTTGACATTACCGATATTCCATTTGTATTGGTTGAGGATATTTGATATAGGTAGTCATTTTCGCTTACAAACATGTTTATAAATCTAATCAATTTCCATATATTCAATCAGGATGATGTATCCAATTCATTAAGAAATAGAAGAATGGTCTACATAGCAAAATGGTTTGGGAAGCTGATTCTATATATTGGAATTTTCCTTTATGTTGTTATTTTTCTTACGAAGTTTATTATTCGACGTAGAAATTTATGGCATAGCCAAATAATTTAATTTTAATTTTTGGGCTTATATAAAAAATTATTCTTGTATGAGACTGAAGTACACATAGTCTCTTACCTTGCACAACATTTTTTGATAAATACATTTTTATTGACATACATGATTCTCACCATTGATGACTATCCAAGTAATCAGTTTTACCTATCTTATTTATTTTTACTATATGAGTCTTTTCATCTCACACTAAATAAAAACTGTTAGATCAAGATATATTCGTTGATAAATATGATTATATCATCCCTATGAAGTCCACCCACTGAGAACATTACGTAAAATGAAAATCTGCATCCATCGTAAATGGAATCCAGTGATAATTGGAGGAGTAGAATAAATAGCTAGTGGATAAATTGAGCCATATGGAGGCTTCATTTAACTTTCAGCGTGGTTGGGTGTACTGTTAGGGGGAACCAGAATTGTAGTTCATTTCAAATGGGGATTATTGCGGTGTCAAAGGCTTCACACTCAATGAAATTATAAAGAACTTCTCCATCAACGTCTATAGAATCCATTAAAAATTTGATACCATCACGGAATTACCGCATTATAATTTATCAGCTTTAAATTTAGCTCTTGAGAGTTTGGTTTCAAATTACATCATGGATCCTTTGATTGTGAAAATGATCTAGATAATATAGCTTCAAATAAGAGAAATTATACTGCTCTTTTATTTTATTATATAATTTATTTACATATGTTCCAATATAAAAACATTCATTGTTTTAGAATTAAATTTTTTCAAAACATCCATAGTAAAATATGGAAAAATGTATCTAGAAAAATTAAAACAACCAAAAATAGTAATTTAAATCTTGAAATTAAATTCAAATATAATAGAATCAGTTATATTACAACCATATAATTTATCCAAAAATAATCCTAAATAACCCCTAAAAACAATGAATTACTAAAAACATAATTGAAAAATTTCGAAAAAATTGTGCCACATTACACCACATCTAATAAAATGGAGGGATCCCCTTTGTAGAAAACACCTCAAATAAAACACAAACCCAACTCCACAAAAACATTCAAAAGAGGCTTTTCAACAGACCTCCATCTTAGTCACTCAATATAGGGTTCCCAAAATGTCATAGCATGTTAATCAGTGTGAAACATACTTTGTATGGGTCCATACCCTCATTCATATGAGCAATACATTTAGCTTAATATTATCATTATCAAGAAATATGTATATATTCTAGTTACCCCCTAAAAATATCAGCCATATATTAGGGAGACACCTAGTTTAAATCACACATTCAGGTTCTCACTAAAGGGATTTTGTAAAGACCCTGAAATTTAAAGTAACTTTTTTCTTAATTATTTGAATTTTACAAGTCCGCAGTTTCAGACGACACCTGATTCCGAGGCCCAGTGTGACCAAAATCAATTTCTGATGTTTTTCTCGGGTACGTTCAGTAAACGTACGTGCATATTTTTCTATATTTTGAATTGGTGCTCAGAATCAAAAACTGAGGACACTGATGAACTCGTAGCACCGATATTCTCTTAAGGGCACCTTTACCGTAGTTGCATTTTATGCGGGTTGAAAGATAATTTTCGGGGTTAAATAAAAAATTTAACTAAAATTGTTGTGAACAATTTTATATATCTTGAGAAGTTCAATCCTACATGGGGAAGTTAATGGTTGTACACACACCCACATAACTTCCAATGTGAGCACATTTGTGAAGTGGGGCCCACACGAGCCTTAACTCTTCATCTTTCCATAACTCCCCTTAAACCCCTTGTTTAATTCTTGACAACTCCACTCTTTAATTGATAAACCCTCCACCTTCCACTTGGTCATTAATATGACAACACCATGAATTAATTACTTTGGGAGGATTTGAATCATTTTGAAAGTGCATGGCAATGTTATATTATGGGAGAAAAAAATAAGAGCTTAGGATATTATTTTAGTTTAGCATTCGTTATGTTGGGAGAGTTTGGAGAAAGCTCTGGAGAAATAGAGAATAGTGTTCTTCTCTCAACGAAGAACACTCTACGTTTTGAAGAACATGAAGACACCGGCAACAACGCTTCTTCCTCGAAACCCCCTTCCGACACGGGACTTCTCCGACGACTCTTCTATCTTCATCTTCATCATCAATGGACTGATGGACGAGCTCCGAAGAGGATGCATAGAACGAATGATGACAACTACGCCTTCCCCTGTGACGCCCAACCACCGCGATGTTCGTCTTCCGCGATTCGAAGACGTGCGGCGTCTTTTCGACGTAGGGGATTTTTTATATAATTTTCATTTATGTGATTTATACCCTCGAGCATGGGTGTTTATTTGTTGGGTGACTATTTGAACCACTAACATGGGGGGGGGGGATGGACTAACGAACAAGTCCGAACCCATCGTTGTATCGTTCTTGATGCGCGGAATGTTTAGAGACAATGAAACGGGACCGCAACGGCGATTTGGAGCTTTTGCAGTGGAGTTTGGGTCCCGAGATGATCTTAGGTGTAGACATTGGGCGAAATGGACCACCGGAGCACGTCTGGTGGTCTGCGGAAGTTGGCGGCGGCGCGTCACTGGAGTAGGTCGCCACGGCTGAGCCTCAGCGGCGGGTGGAACCGGAAGGGCTCTGCCTTTTCTGAATTAAAGAGGGGTGGCTTAATGCCGCGCCAGCTAGCCGAGCCCCCCCCCCCACGGCCGGGCCGGGGCAGGCCATGTCGGCCGGGCCGCACACTTCCAAGACGAACGCGGACCCGGGCCAAGCCGCGCCCTCCCGGGTCGGGTCGACCCAGTGCGGGGCGTCCCGGGGTGGGATGGGCTGGGTCGGATCGGGCAATGACCCCCCCTTTTTCGGACCTTTTTCGAACATTCACCCATAACATGAGATATGAACCCCCGATTGATGCACCGACAACTATGTAGGAATCCTTGGATCGAGACGGTCGTTTCGGTATATTACACATAGGGTTTTCACAAAGTTTGGGTAATGTCGGGTTGGTCGGATCCCAAAAGCAACCCGCCCTCGGAGTGGAAATGCTTATAACATAAGGACTGGGCATCCGATTGATGTGCCATTAACTACGTTGGATCCCTCTTGATGATAAGGTTCTTTTGGAATATTACAGATGATATTTGGATGCAATTGGAGTATGGTCGGGTTGGTTTTAGCTTAGAAACCATTCGGGCCCCTAGAACGGAAAATCCAATAACTCCCAGACCAGACGCCCGTTGGGAGAACCTTCAGCAGCGTTGGTAATCTAATTGAGAAACGGTTCCTTTGAGTATACCCCATTGGAGTTCGGGGTATAGTTGAGATATGATCGGGTTGGTTTGTACATGAAACCAACCAAGCCCCTGTGAGAAAAAGGCTAATAACTCACAGACCGGGCATCCGATTGATGTGATGTCTATTGCATTGAGACCCCTATGACGAGGACGTCCTTTGTGATACTTCTGCATGAGACTTCGTGCACTTGGTGTATCGACTACTAGCTCATGGAAAGGATCCTCCCGGAGATGAGCAGACAGAGTACGGAGACCTAGTAACTGTAGACCTGACGACTGCTTGACCGATTCGACTCGGAGTGATTCGACTAGCCCAGTGGATGGAGCGCCCAGTTTGGCGGCAGACCCATGGATGACAGAGCACTTGGTTTGACAGAATAACCACGACAGTCAATAGAAGGAGTACCTCTGACGATTATTTGGGGGAGCACCCGGTTTGGCGGCAAACACACAGGAGAGGGGCGCCCGGTTTGGAAGCAGACCAGTAGTACTCGATAGGAGGAGTACCTTAGCAGTCTAAGGTTAGTGAGTAGTGCCTCGGATTCACGACAGGGCCATTGTACTCGATAGAGGATGATTTCTCCAGCAGTTGTGGTTTTGATAATGAAAATCTTGGTTTGAGCTGAGTCAATGACTTTTGTGTTTTCCACATGATTGATATGGGTTACTTGATAACATAGGTATATGTATAGGCATATACCTAAGAAAAGTTTATCTGTTGTGATATTTCTTTGTGGTTTATCCTTGTTGGATTTAGTGAGGCCTTGAGGGTCTCAGGGTCCCTACTGAGTATCATTATACTCACCCCTGCATGGGCTATGGCCGCACCTCATTGTGTTGGATGCAAATGATGGACAACGCTGACCGAGGTAGAGTGTATGAGGATTGGATGGTACCTGGAGCTAGACACTCAGTGTGACAGAACATGGATCGGACTGATAGAGGTAGAGTTCTGAGGAGGACATCTATACCTACCCTTCAGGTAGGAACCCGGAGGATGATACCGGAGCTGCTTCACCATTCAGCAGTGTGTCTTTCAGTGGTACTTCCTTTCAGTTGTAGCTGTACCTTTCCATTGGCCTTCTATTTCCGTTCCCTTTGTACTTTCAACACACTTGTTACTTCTTTACTTAGTGTTTGCCTCCTCTTGTACTCTGGTTGTGTGTGTTTACGTTTTATAAAGGCAATTCCTTCTTAGTTTTTAGGGAGTTACGCCTTTAGTGCTAGTCGCTAGCCCCTGGCCTATAGAAGGCGGGCTTGGCGTAGTCATGATACGGGCCCTGGGGAATGAGTTGTGACAAATTGGTATCAGAGGTGTCAGTTCTACCGAAGTACTCAGGACTCTGATCTTTCTTTCTATAAAGAAATTGTGTTAAGAGTACCGAGTGTGGTTTTTAGTTTAGGGAGTCCAGTGTTGGTGCGGCGGCCGACTTATCCATACACCAGGACTGTGACTACTGATTTCCGACTTGGTGCACGAAACACTGATTTCGTGTGTGTTTTAAAATTTTTTCCTTTAAGTCAACTCAAACCAGGTCAGCTCACCAGGTATAGTATTTTAACCGTGTCACATATGTTCTTTCAGGATGCCTCCCCGTAGACGACCAGTTAGAGGCCCGAGAGTTGTACGTACTGACAGCCCGCCGAGTGATGAAGCCTCAGTATAGGGCCCTCGTCCAGTTGATCCACCAGTGGAGGCACCAGTGGTACTACCACCTCTTGGTCCACCGATGCCACCAGCCCCAACAGTAGAGAGTACACGCTGCTTGAGCGCACTGCATGAGTACTAATGCCAGAGGCCACCCAGATTCAGGGGAGAGACAGACCCGCAGGCGGCTAAGGATTGGCTGGAGGCTATGGTGAGAGTCATCAGGCAAGTAGGGACGCCAGCAGACTTTATGGTGATCCTTTCCGCCAGCCTCCTTTTGGAAGCAGCAAGCAGATGGTGGAACCTGATGCCTCAGATGCATAACAAGGCACCACTTCTATGGGCCGACTTCGAGAGCCCGTTCCAGGAAGAGTTTGTACCATCCACCCTTCGAGCAGTGCGTATACAAGAGCTACTACATCTGTAGTAGGGCATCATGACAGTAACACAATACTCAGCGAGGTTCACATACCTCTCGCGATATTCTATAGATATGGTACAGGACCCATTCTTCAGGGCCCAGAACTTCGATCAGGGGCTCAGGCGAGAGATTAGAGCTTCATTTGTTTCTCACAGCATCCTGACGAGGGTAGGGGTGTTGTAGTGAGCCCTCCAAGTGGAGAGTTTCCTTGCTGAGCAATCTCCAGCAGTGAACCCCACCACTAGTAGACATGCGTTGGAGTCTTCTACAGCTGGAAGTAGACAGATGACACAGAGGTCCAAGAGGACCAGACCCACAGGCGGTCAACCAAACGACTCAGGATCGGTTGTGCGGGGCACCAAGAGTAGAGACAGAGCCAGGAATACCAGGAACAGACAGTGTTTCTCCTGCGGTGGGCTTGGTCACAAGGCACGTGACTGTCCGACCTTCCATATAGACAATCAGAAGATAGATGAGGGACCTCCCAGGTAGAGCCATAGGTTAGATCGAGGTCGACCGCATGGAGCAGGAGACCGAGGCAGAGAAGCTGGCCTTGCGGCTGGTGGTGGACGACGCTTCGAGGTTTTGCTACCACCACCACCAGGAGGTCCACCCTGACTATAGGGACCATGTGGACATGGGAGAGCACAGCTTCAGGAAGCTAAAGCACCCGACTATAGAGCTCCAGAAGTAGGTGGATAGGATTGGGACTAGTTTTAGGCTAGGAGGTCTTTGTTCCTGATGCTTCTAGCATCGTTATTGTCATTATTGTCTTTGCTCTGTGTTTTTGTACTTTGAGCTGCAGTAATAAAAGACACTGGTCCTTGTGACGTTTGTTTACCTTCTTTTTTTGTTGTTAATACTAAGAGGTTCCGGTTTAAAATGTTGATATGACCCTCACTTTAGAGATTTCTACTGGAGGAGACCCAGTAACTACACACTGATTCTGACAGTGTGACTCAAATGTTGGAGGTGAGAGTAATGGTTGGATATCTTGGTATTAGCATCAAGGACTTACGACGTCATCCATGGAATGAATTAGTATCATTCATATCAGGATTTACTGTATTAGTCAAAGGACATGGTTTATCTGGGGGATGAGACCTGATTTCCCTTTACAGCAAAAGAGAAATCTTAGTAGCTCTTATAGAATGGATTCAAATAAGGGTGAAGTTGAGTTCTTACAATTGGTTAGTTTCACCAATTGTTCGTTGAGAAAACAGTTTACGGTTCACTCCAATCTCAACAGTCTCCGGTGTCACTTCATTCAGAAGAATATGATCCTAAGACAGCAACAAGGACTTGAGTTCCTTTGGGAATATGACTTCAAGATAGTCTATATTCCTAGTAAGGGGAATGTTGTTGCGGATGTGCTCAGCATGAGGACTGGTATTCAGCTTCTAGGAGAGGCGACTGAGCAGCTGGATACCTTACATAAATCGTTTGTGGTTAGAGATGGTCTAACCTATCTATAGTCTCTTACAGGAACTCCTTCGTTTTCATCAGCAGAGTAGGTGAGGCGGCTTACCGCCTGGTCCTTCCATCGTAGTTGCACCGGGTGCACGAATTCATCCACATATCTCAACTGAGGAGTGCGTTCACGATCCTCCCTACATCATCGACCATGGGGAGCTGGACCATGATGACAGGGCGACTATCTCGGAGGTCCTGATGGAGATCAAGGATCGAAATGAGTGGGTCCTACATGGACGGTCAATTCCTCTAGTGTGGATTCATTGGCAGTACGGGAACCTCCAGGAGAGCACATGGGAGCAGGAGGCTCAGATACATGCTCAGTACCCTCTTTTGTGTCCCAAGTGTATGTTGTAGCTTTACGGGGATGCAAAGACCTGAGGTGGGAGTAATTCAAAGACCAAGAAATTTCAAGGAAATTTTTTCTTAATTCCTTGGAATTTTACTAGTCCGTAGATTCTGACGACACCTGATTCCGAGGCCCAGTGTGCCCGGAATCAATTTTTGAAGTTTTGTTCGGGTGCGTTCAGTAAATGTACGTGCGATTTTTTTTATCTTTTGAACCGGTGCTCAGAATCAAAAACCGAGGACACCGATGGACTCGTAGTTCCGGTATTCTACTAAGGGGACCTTTAACGCAGTTGTGTTTTATGCAGGTTGAATGTTAATTTTAGGGGTTTAATAAAAAAGATAAATAAAATTGTTGCGAACAATTTTATATATCATGGGAAGTTAAATCCTGCATGGGGAAGATAATGGTGGGGCCAACACCCACATAACATCCCATATGAGGATATTTCTGAGGTGGGTCCCACATGAGCCTTAACTCTTCATCTTCCCATAAATCCCGTTAAACCCCCTATTTAATTCATGACAACTCCCCTCTTTAATTGCTAAACCCTATACCTTCCACTTGGTCATTAATATAACCACACCATGAATTAATTACTTTAGGAGGATTTGCATCATTTTCAAAGTGCATGGCAATGTCATATTATGGGAAAATAAAATAATAGCTTAGGCTATTATTTTAGTTTGGCATTCATTGTGTTGGGAGATTTTGGAGAAATATCTGGAGAAATAGATAATGATGTTCTTCTCTCAATGAAGAACACTCCATGTCTCGAAGAACGCGAAGACGCTGGCGACGATGCCTCTTCCTCAGCTTCTTCCTCGGAACCCCCTTCAAATGCAGGACATCTCCGATGACTCTTCTATCTTCCTCATCGTTGTCAACGGACCAACGCACGATCTTGGAAGAGGAAGTGTACGCCGAAAGAAGACAACCTCGTCTTCCCCCGTGATGTCTGACCACCGCGATGTTCGTCTTCCAGGATTTGACAACGTGAAACATCTTTTCGACATAGGGGAATTTTCTTATAATTTTCATTTATGTGATTTATACCCTAGAGAATGGGCGTTTATTTTTTGGGTGACTATTTGAATGACTAACGTCATGGGGACGGACTAACAAACAAGTCCGGACCCATCTAAGTATCGTTCTTGATGCGCGGAATGATTGGCAATGACGAAACGGGACCGTAACGGCGATTTGGAGATTTCGTAGTGGAGTTCATGTCTCAAGATGATATTAGGCATAGACGGTGGGAGAAACAGACCATAAGAGCACATCCGGTGGTCCGCGGATGGTGGCAGCGGTGCACCGCTAGAGAAGGTCGCCGCGGCAGAGCCGTGGTGGCGGTTGGGACTAGAATGGCTCAGCCGTTCCGGAATTAAAGACGCACAGCTTAATACCACGCCAGCGGGCTGAGCCAACGCCCCCCCCGGCAGGGCCGGGGCTAGCCCCGTGGGCTGGGCCATGCCAGTAGGGCCAGGCCGGGTCGTGCCCTACAGGGCCGAACCTAGACCCGGGTCGGGTCGACCCTGTTTGGGCCGACCCAGGGTGGGTTGGGTCGGGTCAGATCGGGCCCAGACCCCCATTTCGGACTGTTTTTTGTCATTCGCGCATAACTTGATCTACGGATCTCTGATCGACACACCGTCAGTTGCATCAGAATCCATGGATTGAGACGGTCGTTTTGGAATATTACACTCAAGGTTTTGGGGAAGTTTGGGTATAGCCGGGTTGGTTAGAACCCGAAACCAACTGGGCCCTCGAAGTGGAAACGCTTATAACTTAAGGACTGGATGTTTGGTTGATGTGCCGTCAACTACGTTGGATTCCTATTGATGATTCGGTTCTTTTGGCATACTATACTTGAGTTTTGGACATAGTTGCAGTATGGTCGAGTTGGTTTAAGCTTAAAAACCAACCTTGCCCCAGGAATGGAAAAGCCAATAACTCTCAGACCAGACGTCAGTTTGACGAATCGTCAGCAGCATTGGTAATATTGATGAGAAATGGTTCCTTT
The DNA here is from genome assembly GCA_963277665.1 of Viscum album. Classification (NCBI taxonomy): domain Eukaryota; kingdom Viridiplantae; phylum Streptophyta; class Magnoliopsida; order Santalales; family Viscaceae; genus Viscum; species Viscum album. Next base: position 1,884,709,623 of record OY728161.1, read on the forward strand.
CAGTATACCCCATGGGAGTTCGGGGTATAGTTGTGATACGGTCGGGTTGGTTCATACACGAAACCAACCGGGCCCCCGGGACTAAAAGGCTAATAACTCATAGACTGAGCGTCTGATTGACGTGTGGTCTGTTGCTTTGAGAACCCTATGACGAGGTGTTCCTTTGTGATACTTCTAAGTTGGACTTAATGACACTTGGAGTGCCGACCAGTAGCTCGTGGAGAGGATCCTCCTGGAGACGAGCAGACAGAGTACGGAGACCTAGTAGCTTTAGACTTGACGACTGCTCGACCGATTTGACTCGGAGTGATTCAAATAGTCTAGTGGACATAGCGCCCAGTTTGGCAGCAGAACCATGGCAGACGGAGCGCCTAGTTTGGCAGCAGACCCGCGGTACTCAACAGAAGGAGTACCTATGAAGACAATTAGAGGGAGCACCCGGTTTGGCGGCAGACCCACAGTGGAGGAGTGCCCTGTTTGGCAGCAGACCCACGGTACTCGACATGAGGAGTACCTTAGTAGTCTAAGGTTAGTGAGAAGCACCTCAGATTCACGACAGGGCCACTGTACTCGACAGAGGAGGAGTTCTCCAACTATTGTGGTTTCAATAGTGAAAATCCTGGTTTGAGCTGAGTTAATGAACATTGTGTCTATCTCATGATTGAGATGGGTTACTTGATAACTTAGGTATATGTATGGGAATATACCTAAGTAAAGGTTATCTATTGAGATCTTTCTTTGTGGTTTATCCTTGTTGGATTTAGTGAGACCTTGATGGTCTCGGGGTCCCTACTGAGTATCGTTATTGTAACACCCCAGGAAAATAAAGAGTATGACATTTTCACATTTATCCATATTTGTGAATAAAATATTAATATTACTTTAAAGGGAATGCTATGCTCGATGGCGTACCCAATATGCAACAACAAGTTTCTTTGAAATCTTATGTTTCACTCTAATAATAAAATAATATTATTTTAAATGGTAGTTAACGCCTAGCCATTGTAATGGCGGGAATGAACAGAACTAACTACAAAATGATTATATATGTTTGTAAAATATTTTTACTTTTTTCAATAAATGTTAGAGGATTAAAAATGCAAATGAATCCAGTTTTTAAGCGTAAACATTATAATATTCTTTAAAAGGTCGATTATCCGCCTTTTGATGGCGAACCCCTTTTAAATACACTTTATAACAATTTTATAAGATCTATTTTTCAAAATAAACATATTATTTATGATTGGGACATTGAAATTTACCTTGGGTTAATTTGTGGTATTTTTCTGACAATGTTCATTTTTTCAATGAATAGTGAAAAATACTGCATTTTACATCAAAACTGCTTTTTCATATAATTTAATTATATGATTATATTATCTTTATAAATTTTTTTAAAGTTAAATTAAAATATATTTTTACCATGTAATTCAATGATGGTCATTGGGATTAATTTCACTTTGGAATTAGGCATAAACAAGTGCCAAACTTTTCATAAATACTGTTTCTAAAAAACCCGCTATTTGTTTTAACAACGGGATGTTTTTTTAAATTAATTATTGCAATTTATTTTTTTGGAATTTGGTAAAATTGATTACATATTTGGAATCATATGGTCTAAATTATGTAATTAAGACTCTTGTTTTTTGGACATTATGAATAGTAACGACGATAATTATCTTTAATTATCTTGATTAATGAGTAATCGGGTAGTTAAAGATAATAAGATAATATCATAATAACAAAAAATGACCCCAAAATATGTCCTAAAGATACTGGTTGTCTCATGGCCGACCATGGGATGCCCTGTACCAAACTTGGGGGCCCCATGGAATCACTTTTGTGAGAAAGTGACTTTTTATCTTTTTATTTTTAAAAAATGTTAAATGTAACAAAGAATGTATCACCTAAGTAAAATATCTTTAATTTTTTCTAAATAAATTATATTTTAGACTATAATTATTAATATGAAATCTAAATAGATTTCCTACATCATAGTATTTATATTTATAATTTTTAGACATTAAATAAATTAAATTATTTATGAAATCATGTTGATGCAGTGATGACCTCATTATTTAACAATTTAAATAAAATGGAAAGATAATGTAAAATATAATACCTACACATGTACAAAACCTATTGGATGTGTGGATTGCGAACCCTTATCACCAAATCCTCGAAACACATCAATGTGGGACCACTAAATTCCGAAACTCATTTGCAAATAAAGTTACATTTTATACCTTTCCAAGAGTGCCCCTCCTCTCCTCTTATAAAATGGCCCCCACCTCTACCTCCATACCCTCAATTCAAAAGCATTTGGCTCAGCCAGCCCCTGCCCATTTTGTCTCTCCACATCCCTCTCTTACTCCTTGAAGCCTCACTTTGGGCAAAAGTCTTCCCAATGAAGCCTTTGAGATCAAATCTATGAGAGTTACCCGATTTTAAGGTAATGTCTTCACTTGAGTCCTTTTGTTTTATTTTGCTTCTCCAACCCCCTAAACTCTTTTTATTCATTTATTTTGTAAAAAATCCAGTATCTTCAATATACTAGGATTTTTTTATAAGAATTATTCGAGCTACACTTACACACACAAACATCTAATGGTTAAAGAACATACTGTTTCCGTGGATGATGAATTTCGGCCTCCAGAAACGATGATTGTTCAACATTATTTTAACACCTTCAAAGATGGAAATTAAGATGAAACTATACTTATATATAACATATAATATGTTTATGTTTTACTTAAGCTTCTGTATTTTTCATTTATGGTATACCTTTATGTTTTCCATTATGGGTAAACGCGATATCTTCATTTAAGGAAGTGCGGACTACCGCCCCCTCAAAGTGATGTGATTCGTTAATTCCATATGTGGGACGTATAAAGGATTGATTTAAAGTTATTATATATGATGTTATACTGAAATTATAGTATACCTTTATATCATTATTATTTTCTTTCCATTAAATTATGAGATATAAATGAAAGTAGCGTTCATGCGTACGTACGGCTTACCGTCTCCATGAACGTTGCATTTCATTTCTTATCCCCAAATGTAATGTATTATTATAAGTACATATATATAATGGATATATATGATGTATGTTACATCTAAATGATTAAAATAATTCTGGAATTAAAATATACATACCTCTCATATAGTTTTAATTCCATTAATATGACATAGAAATGAAAGTAGCGTTCATGCGTACGTACGGCTTACCGTCTCCATGAACGGTGCATTTCATTTCTTTCCTCTAAATGATTATGTGATAATATAAATACATGTATATTCTGGATATATATGATATATATGATATCCAAAACAGGAATTTAATTCTGTATATAAAGAACCTTTGACCACACGAACAACATATAATTGTAAGAAGTCCACTTTCGACTTAAGAACCAAATATCGACAAAACAAACATTATTAACATAATGATTACATAATGTTTATAACATGGAAATAAGTGATATAAAAGGAATAAAAAGATTGAAAAAGGATCTTAATCAAGTAGAAATTAACTCAAGTTTATTATTCCGGAGATTAAAGAATGATCAAGTCAAGTCGGACCCGAGGTAAGGGATCCTACTCCTCTCTTTCTTTTTACGTACGATCTTTTATGTCATTCCTTTTAAAGATCATATTTCTTGTTCTTGGGATGTTCTTTTATATTACTATTACTGTAAGTTTTATGTTCATATGATGAGAGACCCTATTCTCTCTCATCAATCCATTTTGGAAGTTTTAAGTGGCGTCGTTAGGCTGTCGAATTTTTGTAAGGGATTTTTCATCTCACTCTTATTCCCGTGAGATTTATGCTACATTTTCCACAATTTCCTTTGATTGGTGTATGTACTGCCCATTATTTTACTCATTGTGTATAATAATTTCATTTATGAGTATTTACATCAATGTTGTATTGTCCTTCTTTCACGGGGTGCATGTCTCGAAAGATACCCATGTCGGTAAGGGAACCTTTCACCCTCCTCCTTTTAAAAGACTTCTTTTGTTGGGTATTTTAATTTACATATTGTTATGTTTGGATATGTTCTCATATATTCATATTGATGTAAATTTTGTGTCCAAGTGATGAGATCCCCTTTTTATCTCTCATCAAGTCATTTTCTGAATTTTGTAGTGACGCCGTTAGGCTGTCATATTTTTGCAAGGGAACTTCTTAAACCAAATTTTATTCTTTGGGATAATCTTGTACTCCTTGAATATGTCATTCTATGAATATGTGTGAATAAACTCTGATTGTTTTACACTTAATATCTACTTATATTGGGTGTATTTGTTTTCACACATAATTATGTAATTGATTTATCCTTAAACCAAGGATACAGTCTTTGTAAGGGACTTCATCTCAATCTCCATTCATTGAGGCATATTTTGTTTTATACACAACCTTATTTTATATGGTGTATAAAACCCTTTGAATTTTATGTTTATTCAAAAGGAATCTTTTATCCACGAAGCGTTTTACTAAACGAAAAAAATGAATGTTTCTTTTTACGTACGCGGTCACAATGACTTTTTCCACCTTCGCGAGTATTATTTGATCTTTGGCTTCCTCAACAAGCCATAATTTTTTTAAAATAAAATAAATACCATATACCTTTTTTGTATTTTGGTATTAAAAATGGTTTTGATAAAGTATTCTATAATTTCAATATATTTAATTGATATGTTGTGATTGAAATGTGGGAATGTAATCATTACTTTATGTTGGTTTTATGTGTTATAATTTTATAATGGTACTTGGACATTTTACGGGTGGTTACGTGATAAACCATATCACGGGTGGTGTCATGAATACTAGGATGGGTGGTTACCTTATAACCTCCAATGCATTGGGTATGGAAGTCGTCCATATGGCTATTCCATTAAGTATGTATGGAAGTTGGCCGAATGGATATTCCATTAAGTGATATATGTGGAAGTCGACCTTATGGTTATTCCACTTAAGTATGTTTATGTCCCAAGTTACCTTTATATGTTATGTGATCTTTATATGGGTTTTATGGTAATATTTTGGTTACAGAAGGGTAAGTAATGAACTTTTATTCAGTGAAGAGTTTTTCCTACTTCGAAAAGGTGAAAAGTATTACTTTGACATAGTATACATGGTTTACTTGTTGTTTTGAAAAACTGTCAGTTTTCATTCTTTGTGTATCCCTTACTATGCTTTTTATGCTCATCCCATGTTTTTGAAATGTTTTTTACAGGACTTAACGTGGAATAGAGTCAAGGATGGGATCAAGGGAAAGTCATGCTACCTAAAACATGGAAGTAGACATGTTTCTTTTTAAGAGTTTTTATTTTATGGAAACTTAGTAGAAGTTTATACTTTGTGATCTTTTGAGATGTAATAGTTCTGTCCTAAGTCTCTAAAACTCTCAACCTGAAAAGATCCTCAATGTGAATTATATATTTAATTCAATATTAAGTAAGGTTTAAGGTCGGGGCCTTATAGTTGGTATCAGAGGTCGTTTTAGATAACTTTAGTGGTTAGGGTATTCTTTAAGCATAGGTGACATTACCATAATGGTTAGTATTTCAGAAAGAGTCTTTGTTTTAGATAAATTGAATAAGTAAGTATATCTTAGTGTTTATCTTCCTCATTAGTACATGATGGTTTTATTGATATACTCACACTGAACTTTTTGGTTTTAGTAAATGGTTGGATCTAGCAGGCACCAAAGTAACAGTGGATGTAAAGAAAATTGTGACAACTTTTTGAGAAAGCAACTGAACGATATGGGGGCTGCAATGAGAACTTTTGTGATTATCCTCAACCAACTATCTTGAGTCATGATTGACCACCTAAACCTTGGTGATTTCTCTAAGGCATCATATATGCGAGAAACAAGTCCCTACGGAACTACATGTAATAATCATAAAGGTAAGTGTGTTCAAAAACCTATGTTTCAAAGATATGGAAAGAAACACCTAGGAAAATGTTTCAAAGGAACAGAAATATGCTATAGATGTTGAAACTAAGGTCATAAAGCAAGAACCTGCCATGGAAAAAGGAAGCATCCAGTTGACTCGAGGAAAGGGAAAGAAGTTCTTTCTGAGGGATTAATTGAATGTGTTAAATGTGGTGTGCATAGTCATTATAAAAAACACATGTATTATGAAGAAGTTTCATGAATGGGATCACCAAGATCGTATAAATATTCGTTTACCAATACCTATTTCCATTTCGATTGAGGATGAAGAAACTGACAATGACCAATCAAAGGTATGGATTATTTCATAACTATTGTTTTCCTATTTTGCGATCTTAGGATATGATTCATGATTTTGTCTGTAGGAAAGAATTATTTCAGAATAAGTTAGAAAGGAATGGTTAATGGATCATGAATAATGTTGAATGAGTAAGATGTCAACATATAAGGGCTTCAAGAGTTATAGTGAAATTCTTAAGAGTATTAAGTCTCTTTTGATGATGGGATTACATTAGAAGACTTTTTATATTATGTGTAACCCTGATGTTTAATATATGAAAATTTTATTCAAGGAATAGTTATCTGTTCTTTTGTGGACATAGTTATAATGAACCATTTGGATTTATATGATCCTTACTTTTAAGGTAATTATGGGTCACTATATGTTATGATGGAAGTGAAAGGCATGAGATAAAATTGAGGTTAAATCATGTTATGGTTATTTTTGATGATTTTATCTCTTTTTGGGGAATGATTTGAGAATTATATAGTTTTGGAAAAAGGACAACACGTAGACCGTGTGACAACCCGTTGCGTCGGACAAAGCTGCGGGAATCGAACCCACAACCAAAGTGCAACTGGTATTTATCGCCTACCACTAGACTATGTGAAGTCCCTGGTTAGTTTGACTGATTCTATTTAGTTAGATGATTTTATGAATTAAGAGTAATTAGATTTTGGGTTATCTATGGATATTTATTAACCTATCATGGAGGATATGTGATTAGGTTAATTACTTTTCAATACGAGACATTAAGAGCAACTAATGTTGTTTGGAGATAAATGTTACGATTTAACTTGGAAGACTATGTGACTAAATCCTTCATATATTCGGGTTTCAATCTTAGTTTGGTTTACTTTGAATAATTTTATAGAAAAATTGATTATCGAATGGTCCTCGTTGAACTTTGGGTTTTGTTGGACAAATTTTGGAGATTAAGAATAGATTTTCTTTTTTATAAAGGGTTATCCTTTTCTGGATTATCTGATCTTGTACTAACCTTTTTGGTTTTGGTTTCGGTTAAAGTCTAAAGACATGGGAAGTATATAGTTCTCTTTTGTGGATTAGGTAATTCTCTACTAGTTGATTATAGTACTCTTAATGTGAACAAACTTCCTAAATACTCGTCTTTTGGAGAAAATATGAGTTTCTGTAAGGAATCTAATAAAAGGTGAAAGTCAACATGATAAGTGATTATGTTTCCTTATAAATAAATTCCTCAACAAAAAGTAACTTAAGACAAAAATGTGGTCTATTAACTTTTCCTACTGGGGAATCAAATACCGTTTAACCCATCAAAAGTTTGTGATTTTATTATGGTTAACTTTTCCTAAACTTGTTTTCTATCACTCTCCATCAGAACATGACCCTTTGTTTTTTCCTCCATGTCCATATTTTCATACTTGGAATCCTAGTATGGGTTAACTCGGGTGACCTTTGTACTTACCTTTCTTTATTTTAAAGTGATTGTTTTACCAACTCTTGTTCCGATATGGGACGTTCAAGGATGTTTCCAAGCTCAATTTTAAAATTGCGAGGACGCAATTCCCAAAAGGGGGAAGGATGTAACACCCCAGGTAAATAAAGAGTATGACATTTTCATATTTATCCATATTTGTGAATAAAATATTAATATTAATTTAAAGGGAATGTTATGATCGATGGCGTACCCAATATGCAACAAGAAGTTTCTTTGAAATCTTATGTTGCACTCTAATAATAAAATAATATTATTTTAAATGGTAGATAACGCCTAGCTGTTGTAATGGTGGGAATGAACAGAACTAACTACAAAATGATTATATATATATTTCAAATATTTTTACTTTTTTTTCAATAAATGTTAGAGGATTAAAAATGCAAATGAATCCAGTTATTAAGAGTGAACATTCTAATATTCTTTAAAAGGTCGATTATCCGCCTTTTGATGGCGAACCCCTTTTAAATCCACTTTTTGACAATTTTATAAGATCTATTTTTCAAAATAAACATATTATTTATGATTGGGACATTGACATTTACCTTGGGTTAATTTTTGGTATTTTTCTGACAATGTTCATTTTTTCAATGAATAGTGAAAAATACTGCATTTTACATCAAAACTGCTTTTTCATATAATTTAATTATATGGTTATATTATCTTTATAAATTGTTTTAAAGTTTAATTAGAATATATTTTTTCCATGTAATTCAATGATGGTCATTGGGATTAATTTCACTTTGGAATTAGGCATAAACAAGTGCCAAGCTTTTAATAAATATTGTTTCTAAAAAACCCGCTATTTGTTTTGACAATGGGAAGTTTTTTTAAATTAATTATTGAAATTTATGTGTTTGTAATTTGGTAAAATGGATTACATATTTGGAATCAGAAGGTCCAAATTATGTAATTAAGAATCTTTTGTTTTTGGACATTATGAATAGTAACGACGGTAATTATCTTTAATTATCTTGATTAACGAGTAATCGGGTAGTTAAAGATAATAAGATAATATCATAATAATAAAAAATGGCCAAAAAATGTGTCCTAAGGTAACTGGTTGTCTCATTTCCGACCATGGGATTCCTTGTGCCAAACATGGGGTCCCCATTCAATCACTTTTGTGTGAAAGTGACTTTTTATCTTTTTATTTTTAAAGAATGTTAAATGTAACAAAGAATGTATCACCTAAGTAAAGTATTTTTGAGTCTGTATAAATAAATGATCTTTTGGACTATAAATATTCATTGGAAATCTAAAAATATTTCCTACATCATAGTACTTTTTTTATAATTTTTATACATTAAATTAATTAAATTATTTATGACATCATGATGATGCAGCGATGACCTCATTATTTAATGATTTAAATAAAATGGAATGATAATGTAAAATCTAAGACCTGCACATGTAAAAAACCTATTTTATGTGTGGATTTCGAACCCTTATCACATTATCCTAGAAAAACATCAATGTGGGACCACAAAAATCTGAAACGCATTTGCAAATAAAGTTACATTTTATATCTTTCCAAGAGTGCCCCTCCTCTCCTCTTATAAAAGGCCCCCACCTCTATCTCCTTACCCACACTTCAAAAGCCTTTGTTTCGGCCCACCCCTGCCCATTTTGTCTCTCCACATCCCTCTCGTACTCCTTGAAGCCTCACTTTGGGCAGAAGTCTTCCCAGGGAATCCTTTGAGCTCAAATCTATGAGAGTTACCCGATTTTAAGGTACTGTCTTCACTTGAGTCATTTTGTTTTATTTTGCTTCTCCAACCCCCCTAAACTCTTTTTACTAATTTCTCTTGTAACAACTCCAGTATCTTCAATATACTAGGATGTTTTTATAAGAAGTATTCGAGCTACACTTACACACACCTACATCTAATGGTTAAAGAACATACTATTTCAGTGGATGGTGAATTTCTGCCTCCCAAAACGATGATTATTCATCATTCTTTTAACACCTTAAAAGGTGGACATTAAGATGACACTATACTTATATATGATATATAATATGTTTATGTTTTACTTAACATTCTGTATTCTTCATTTATGGCATACCTTTATGGTTTCCATTATTGGTAAACGTGATATCTTCATTTAAGGAAGTGCGGACTACCGCCCCCTCAAAGTGATGTGATTCGTTAATGCCATATGTGGGATGTATAAAGGATGGATTTAAAGTTATTATATATGATGTTATACTAGAATTATAATATACATTTATATCATTATTATTTTCTTTCCATTAAAGTTTGAGATAGAAATGAAAGTAGCGTTCATGCGTACGTACGGCTTACCGTCTCCATGAACGGTGCATTTCATTTCTTATCCCCAAATGTAATGTATTATTATGAGTACATATATATAATGGATATATATGACGTATGTTAAATATAAATGATTAATATAATTCTGGAATTAAAATATACATACCTCTCATATAGTTTTAATTCCATTAATATGACATAGAAATGAAAGTAGCGTTCATGCGTACGTACGGCTTACCGTCTCCATGAACGGTGCCTTTCATTTTTTTTATTCTAAATGATCATGTGATATTATAAATACATGTATATTCTGGATATATATGATATCTATGATATCCAAATCAGGAATTTCAGTCTGGATATAAAGAAACTTTGACCACGCAAACAACATGTAATTGTAAGAAGTCCACTTTCAACTTAAGAACCAAATATCGACAAAACAAACATTAATAACATAATGATTTCATAATGTTTATAACATGTAAATAAGTGATATAAAAGGAATAATAAGCTTGAAAAATTTTGTTAATCAAGTAGAAATTAACTAAAGTTTATTATTCAGGAGATTAAAGAACGATCGAGTCAAGTCGGACCCGAGGTAAGGGATCTTACTCCCCTCTTTCTTTTTAAGTACACTCTTTTATGTCATTCCTTTTAAAGCTCATATTTCTTGTTCTTGGGATGTTATTTTATATTACTCTTACTGTAATTTTTATGTTCATATGATGAGAGACCCTATTATCTCTCATCAATCCATTTTGGATGTTTTAAGTGGCGCCGTTAGGCTGCCGAGTTTTCGTAAGGGATTTTTCATCTCACTCTTATTCCCATGAGATTTATGCTACATTTGCCACAATTTCCTTTTAGTAGTGTATGTACTGGCCATTACATTAATCATTTTGTATAATTCTTTAATTTATGAGTATTTACATCAATGTTGTATTGTCCTTATTTCAAGGGGTACATGTCTCGAAAGATACCCATGTCGGTAAGGGAACCTTTCACCCTCCTCCTTTTAAAAGACTTCTTTTGTTGGGTCTTTTAATTTACATATTGTTATGTTGGGATATGTTCTCATATATCCTTATTGATGTAAATTTTATGTCCAAGTGATGATATCCCCTTTTTATCTCTCATCAACTCATTTTCTCTATTTTGTAGTGACGCCGTTAGGCTGTCATATTTTTGCAAGGGAACTTCTTAACCCAAATTTGATTATTTGGGATAATCTTGTACTCCTTGAATATGTCATTCTATGAATATGTGTGAATAACCTCTGATTGGTTTACACTTAATATCCAATTATATTGGGTGTATTTGTTTGTCACACATAATTATGTAACTGATTTATCCTTAAACTAAGGATACCATCTTTGTAACGGACTTCGTCTCAATCTCCATTCATTGAGGCGTATTTTGTTTTATACACAACCTTCTTTTATACAGTGTATAAACCCCTTTTACATTTACGTTTATTCAAAAGGAATCTTTTATCTACAAAGCGTTTTATTAAATGAAAAAAAGTAATGTTTCTTTTTACGTATGCGGTGACAATGACCTTTTCCGCCGCCGAGAGTATTATTTGATCTTTGGCTTCCTCAACAAACCGTAATGTTTTTAAAATAAAATAAATACCATATACCTTTTTTTGTATTTTGGTATTAAAAATTGTTTTGATAAAGGATTCTATTATGTCAATATATTTAAATGATATGTTGTGATTGAAATGTGGAAATGTTATCATTCCTTTATGTTGGATTTATGTGTTATAACTTTATAATGGTACTTGGAAATTTTACGGGTGGTTACGTGATAAACCATATGACGGGTGGTGCCGTGAATACCAGGACGGGTGGTTACGTTATAAGCTCCAATGCACTGGGTATGGAAGTCGGCCATATGGCTATTCCATTAAGTATGTATGGAAGTTGGCTGAATGGATATTCCATTAAGTGATATGTGTGGAAGTCGACCTTATGGATATTCCACTTAAGTATGTTTATGTCCTAAGTTACCTTTATATGTTATGTGATATTTATATGGGTTTTATGGTAATCTTTTGGTTATGTAAGGGTAAGTAATGAACTTTTATTCAGTGAAGTGTTTTTACTACATCAAAAAGTTGAAAAGTATTACTTTTATAAAGTATACATTGTTTACTTGTTGTTTTGAAAAACTGACAGTTTTCATTCTTTGTGTATCCCTTACTGAGCTTTTTATGCTCATCCCATGTTTTTGAAATGTTTTTCATAGGACATAACATGGAATAGAGTCAAGGATGGGATCAACGGAAATTCATGCTACCTAAAACATGGAACTAGACATGTTTCTTTTTAAGAGTTTTTATTTTATGGAAACTTAGTAGAAGTTTCTACTTTGTGATCTTTTGGGATGTAATAGTTATGTCCTAATTCTCTAAAACACTAAACCTGAAAAGATCTTCAATGTGAATTTTTCATTTAATTCAATATTACGTAGGTTTAAGTCCAGGGCCTTATAGTTATACTCACCCCTGCATGGGATATGCCCTCACCTCAGTGTGTTGGATGCAGACGAAGGACAGCGCTGATCGAGGCGGAATGCACGAGGACTGGACGGTACCCGGAGGTGGACACTCGGCGTGATGGCACACAGAGTGGATCGGTAGAAGTTATGTGCTAAGGAGGACATCTATACCTACCCTTCAGGTAGGAACCTGGAGTATGATCTAGGAGTGGCTTCAGCATTCAGCTATTTGTCTTTTCAATTGTACTTTCTTTCAGTTGTAATTGTACGTTTCCGTTGGGCTTGTATTTCCGGACCCTTTTTACTTTTAGAACACCTGTAACTACTTTATTGAGTGTTTTCTTCTTCTTGTAATCCTTTTGTGTGTTTTTATGTTTTATAAAGGCAATGCCTTCGTAGTTTTTAGGGAGTTAAGCCTTTGGTGCTAGTCTTCAGTCCCTGGCCTATGGAAGGTGGGATTGGGGTACTCACGATACGGGCCTCAAGGGACGGGTCATGAAAAATTTCCCTATATACAACTACACCTAAGTGGTAATTTTTTATTAATAGTCTACTATATAAATATATCATATAAAATGGAATTTATTGTACTATTAATCCCAACACCAGTGTATCTTATAAAAAATCCATATAGCTTCAACAGAGAAATCATATATTCATACCCTCATTCAAGTTGATCATAAAAATATTTTATTGATGGACAAAGAATAATATTGGGCTTACATGCCTATAAAAATTTGGGTTCAATCACATAACCTTATGTCCTCCTATTTGTAAAAATATAACCCTCTCAATTATATATCAGATAGATAGAGTCATACTCCAAATTAAAATCATGTATTGGAATATATTATTTCCCATATACAATATAGTTCTGATCAAATTATGGTTATGGTAACTGGAAAAAACTATCGGTATATTCCATCATCCAATTGGAATAAGGTCCATGTTTATAATACTATTAATGATAGATCACATATGCACACATAAATAGAAATATAATATTTATTAAATATTCCATATCCATTTTTTGAGGATTTTTTGTACATTATTATGCAGAATGTAATTAAGGAACTATATTATATTCCAAACCAAACTGAGGTTCCTTGGCATATTCATGCAGTCAGTTCATTTCATGGTCATACCCTATTCAACATCTGTGAATTTAAATGAAATATTTTAGAAATTTCCATGTACGGTGAGTATACCATTACATATTTTGGTGTCTAATATCATCATATATTGAATGAAACTCTATAACACTCTACGTGGGTTCTAATTCCTAATGGTTCCAACCAACCATAGATGAACCTAATAACAAAACAAAGAGAATATATTTTAAACCATTATTGTGAATAGATTGTAGGTCAATATAATTATGTTATTCATATCCTAATGAATTGGTCATGAGTCCATATAAATCCTATCAAAAATTGGCCAATGTTCTTTCATGTGATCATTAAGAGGAATATATATATATACAATTATGTTGACCCTTAGATGTATTGAGGTGAATTATTGATACTCCTACCATATTTATTTAGCAAAAATCCTCCCCATGATGATATATGAGACCAAAAATGACAATATCTCCATAAAAAATTACAATCTTATTGAGAGGCACAAAAAAAATGTCAGCTGCATACAATTTACCATCATCGACTATAAATCCATTAACATAGTCAATTTATAGTTAGGAGAATAATTAATCTTCTATACATCTGACAAGTCATGAGTCATTATCTATATAAAAATATCATTGTTTTCTCATTAGGTAGGTGCAAAACCCTATGAGAATGTGTAAAATATCGTGAATATATGAATGGAGCTATGGGATGTTGATTTCTCTGTCTTTTATCCTACCTAAAAATTCAAATATGATGTTCCTCAGAAAATAATATCATTATATAGACACTATATGTCCCTCAAACTATATATGGACCATCAAAACCCCCTAGGAAAAAAATATTCCATTTTAGTGATACACATATCACTATAAGGTGATATGAAAATATTTCCACTATGATCATTCAACAACCTTTTTAGTAGCATGAGAAATAATGTATGATATACAACAAGTGAATCTATAGAAATATTTTCATGATATATGAATGAAAATCCAATAGAAACATTTTAATTTTAAATTAATATGAAAATTTCAGGGTGTGGTGAATATGGTACACTGTATTTTACCCCACCCCTAACTGAATAGAGACTTGGGGAACAATCATAAAGTAATTTTATTTCCTTAAGCCAAAACAATTCTCCTAATGTTTAATATGTTGTCTAGTTTGTTTAGCATAATCATTGTATTTCTAAATTGATGAAACAATACACTCACTGATAATAATACACTATCAGGGTTTTAGTTTAGGAATCTAGGAATATTGAAAAGGCCTTCATTTTTGGAAAACATGGCCTCCCCATCATTAAAAAAAGTTTTTGATTCATGAATCTCATGCTCACATTAAATATATGACCTATATCAGACCTATGTAAAAGAATGAAAAATTTATATAGTATTTATAAAAATATTTGATACTAAAAAAAATTAAAATACTAGATGATTTGGTTAGTAAAATGTTTATTATATATTCCACTTTTATATCATCTACGATCCTCAAACCACAAGTGATTTCTAGATTATTGAAGGGTAATGTCAACCCCATCCGAAAGGGTTGGGGGAATTTATATCACCACCACCACTACCTCCACACATGGTGTCACAAAATCCTTATTGATATATTTATATGGAAGTGATTTTATCCCTAATACCCACACTCGTATGGTTTCTAGTATTTATATCATTATTACATAACTAACCATTAGAGTTTGTCTTCACCATGCTAGGAGGAGTATCACATGACGTATCTCTAATGGCCTTTCCTATGAAAGGTATATCTTAACTATTCACAAAGTACACTATAAACAAAATCTCCTAGTTTGTGTTTCAAACACTATAAGCCACTCAATGATGAATTGGGTGGAATAAAATTCAATCCATAATGTGGTAATAAGCATAATAACCCATCCATAAAGTATATTCCCAAAGAATAATTTAACATATCCATCGACAAGTATATATTGGATATAGTTATACTATATAATTCATAATAGAATGGTAAAATAATTTAATCTTCATATAAGGTTTTAGATAATCTCAATGTTTCGAATTAGTTAAATGGTAGTACAAATTTACATGAATGGGATAGAATTATGTTGGTACAACATAAAGATTACAATATTATTTAGGGATGGTTTATATACATGAAAATATATATTCACATAGATCACGGTACCCCGCGACACTAATATTCCACTCTAACAATCAGCCTATAATAATGAAATGGAAAATCGATTGGCTATATCTCATGATTTAACATAAAAAAACTAAAACACAATCCTCCGAGTAAAAAAATATCAGGATATGAATTCAAGAGAAAATAATTTCAACGGCTCAATGATGAGATACTCAGGGAAAATTTTCTCATTGAATACAATCACATAATGATAAATATTTTATCCCCTACATTGGGAGTTATATATCTTAAAAATCACTCCACCAACAATTGATGGGTTTTTTCGTCCTGTTAGATATATAACAAGTCCATAACATTATTTGACATTGATAGAAATTGAAAATCATGATTTTCCTATTATGAGACCATATATAATGTCACTTCACTAATATTATCCTATACCCATGAAAATTTTATTACAATAACTACCACGTGTATGAGGGATATATTAGGCCTCATAAACTAAATCTATATCCTACTCAATCAATAATTTGAAAAGAATAATTTGAATCTATCAAATATATTTTCATATTGATGGTGGATATATAGGTGAAAAATTCTCCAGTGAAACCACATATAATGCCTTACCCTAATTAAGTGGGCGTGATCCCTCCTCCACCCATCTTTATAATTACTTATTTCCCATTCTTCAATGGTGCTGGTGATTTATAGAAACATCAAATTCATTATGTGTACCATTTTGTCCTCATTTTGTGAACACATGATCAATATGTAATGTATGAGAATGGATATTTAAATCAATAATGGGAATGCCTATATTTTATCTTGTATATTAAAATCACCACGATGTCAATCATGGATTGTTAATATTTACATCATTAATTTTTTTATCAAATAAACTATAAAATTAGGAAGATAACAATTAATAACATTTTATATTACAAAGATAATAATAATGAATGTTTCATAGACATTATTTTCAAATACATGGGTGACACAAATTCCCATGATATATAGGTTTCTTTGAAATATATAGTAGATTAATGTGTAAAATATTTCACGGATAAACTAATTTACCTCATATCTATTGAAATTTCGAATGGATTTAGTGAATTATCTTGAACGACCAAATGGATTTAGAATACTAGCTATAACTGCATGGCCAATGATCATCACAAATCTACTAATTTTCATGAAAATTGAGTAACTGAACAATAAGGTAAATAATAATCAATAGAGGAAGACATATTATAAATGAAAGTTAGATCAGCGGAAAAATAATTAAAATTTAATAAAAAAAATTGGACCACACTGATGTCTAACATTGAATGGATTTCTGAATGATAATACATAAGCTGAAATGAAATAAATATAAATTTCAATAGGATAGAGGGAAATAAAAAAAATATATAATGAAACAATAATCCCCATTAGAGATCTCAATGAGCATCCCATGACCGAGTTTGGTCATGTTCTCCAAACTATGAGGTAAATTCTAAAAAAAATAAGAAATCAACCAAGGTTTTTAAATTATATGGTCTATTCGGGTACCCCAGGGAAATGGTTTCCCAATTGGGTTATGGGAATATAATACCATTAGGTTCCAACACCTAGTTTCTAAGAAAGAATCTGTTCTGTGAAATATAAAGTAAATCAATGTGTAATTATAAACAGAAAGATAAATATTATGTGATGAATAAATAAAAAAACCCACCTAGGTTCCTAAGGGAGACCTAGAATCTATTCCTGCTTCGGCTCTTGGAAATAATGAGATGACACATTAGTAACTATAATTCTTAAAAATTATATATATAGTATAGCTATATATTTCATCCCCAAATATAGTCAAATTATTAGATAATTCATAGTGACCATATACAGAGAATTCATATTGTTGGATGAACTAGGGAATATCTTATAAATTCATAACTAATATAAATGATACTTTAAGCTCATGCAATATGGTACATTCCCTAATTCCATATTGAGCGATAGATTTCATGCAACAACACTCAGTATAAAAAGTGAACCACCATGAAAACACTCTAATCATGGTATATGGTTCCTCATCCCGACACTAATATTGTATTACTAGTGAGAGACATCAATATCAAAACATGATATAAGGGATCATGAAACTCCAAGATCAACCGAGCCCTTTCCATCATTCCACGCCCTATTTATAAAGCATAATCATATTTATCATAAACATCCATAGGGAAATATGTTTCATTATTTACATTCACAAAGGCTGTATAAAGATATAATCATGGTTATAATACACATCTTAAGGAAATACCTATCATTTGTTGAATTTAAACAACACATTACAATAAATGATATCACATTCATAACAATTAAAATAATCCATTATTATTTAAATAATGAAAGAGGTATGTCTGTACCACCCTATTCAATTCCATTTCAATTGAATCATTAAATATATTCATGGGGAGAAAGATGCCATGAATATGTCATTAAAATCAATACATTCCAATTAATTAATCAAAAAATGTAAATTCATTTATCATGGGTCAAATCCACAAATAAGGTTCCACAGTCAAGAGGAAAAATACCTACATGGTAAATTTCCTTAATAGGCACTTCGATGCACATCGTAAGGGTCCTTGTTTTAGTAAACATTTTCTCAAATGAAAGGAAATTAATTATATAACATTAATAAGGGAAATATATCAACATGACATATTCAAAACCATGACATAAAATCCTAAAATATGAACCAATTTAATAATTTTAAACTTGTTTCAAAACACTAATCATCCCATTGTACTTTAAAAGAAAACACACCTTATCAGTGGGGTTTTATTATGAAAACATTACATTTTCTTACTAACCAATTTATTCACTCCAATTTAAACATTTCATTAAACAAAAAATCTCAAAATAGTAAATATAAGCATTTCATAACGATATTAGAAAATGAAAATAATTGTATGCAGGTACAAAATGAACTTTACAAGGATCCATTACTAATTGAACAAATTCATACAAGGATAAATATCAATTATAGACCATAATGAAAACATTAATGATGTTCCGGGATTATAAAACATTTGAATAATAATAGAATACTAATCCATCACACACAATGGGTGTCCATGATCGATTTTGGAAAAATCAAATTACACAATAATGCCCAACTGGTGTAATACATAGAATAATGAACAATTTAATATGAAAGATCTGATTTAAAAGAGATTTATGGAAAATTATGGTGTCTATCAAATAGAAATAATTATAAACTTATAAAATAAGATAGAAAAAACATATACAACCAACCTTATACCATGGATGACTCACTCACTGAATATCTAGATTTGATTCACTCAGTTTTGGAATAAATAGAAGAAACAATCATTTTCCCAAAAAATTTGGAAAATAAGCTCTCACAAAAATTTCAAAACAGATATGAAATTAATGAAAGAGTGATTCAATAGGACATGAGATTATAATGGTATGGATCCATAGAGTAGGATAAAGATTGAATCTAACAATCAGTAGGGGAGCTCCATTGATTCATAGAATTTGATGGGAAGTTGAACCTCATGACATAAAATATCCTCACACATCAGGAGGAGTAGGAAAATGGAGAAATAATATGTAAACTCATTAAGTGTAGAATGGTAATTTTACCCTTTAAAATCTAGGTCTCACATTTAATACATTTTATTTTTCCAAATAATGCACCAACTATGTGGTACCAATTATTTAATAAATCACCTTACATGGTTATACCCACAATGTTATCATAAGCATGCACCAAATTTGAAATTAATATTACATAGGTACTGCCTATATAGTCCTAACCATGCTTGCTAGTTTTATAGTTTAGAAAAAATCTATGCAAGTTGTGCGCATCACATTTCCACCTCTCCATATGTCACACGGTTTTAGACAAACCATGCATCCTCGATAGACAATCAAAAAATAGAATTTTGACACCAATGCTCCCAAAACACACGGATACTTTGAAGGGACCTCTTGATCCTTCACCAAAGTCTAAAATAAACAGCTTGTAGTTTTCCAACTATCATAATTATGTTCCCATGCATAGTTTTTTAAAAATTTCATCCAGTAAATTAAAATGTTTGAATTCCCTTGTAATTTCACATTAGCTCAAACCAATGGTTGTTACAACCTCCCCACCATAAAACATCTTCTCCCTAATAAGCCTTCAGGAACAATATAATCCTCACCTTACCTACAATGTTCCATAAGCATTGTTGAAATGGTCATGTTTTTTTTTGAAATTCCCAATACACATCTAGTAATAACATAAGAACTCAACACATAAGTTGTTAAAATAGTATATGATGCTTTTTTTCTAATTAAAACACCATAAAATTGATAACACCAGACCGTTTAATAAGATAAAAATTTATGATGTTTCCCCTTTCATATTTTGGCCAATGGTTCTTTCCAACATTTGTATTAGCATTATAAAGGTCCAACTCCCAATCATAGTGCCTCCACCATCATAATTACCATACATAAAATGCCTCTATGAACTCTAGTCACGCACTATCTGTGATATATCGAACTGGGGCTCCCGATTAGTTCTAAGGCCATATCCAGAACCTCATTATAATGAAAAAATGAAAATCAATCAACCCATCCAAAGCTAATATCACAAGATTTTATCGAAATACATGGTTGATCATTATATCACCACTGCCTTAACCTGAGGAGGTGTTTGGAATAGTTTCTTCAAAGAACATATCCACATAACAAGTAGTACCACAAGTTGATCCACCATTGACTGAATTTACTCAAAATGATGGCCTTAGGCAACCAGTGCATTTCCAATTGAACCGAGGCTCCTTCTCCCATGGCATCTTATGTTCACAACAAGCAAGTTCACTGAATATCATCCATAACATCTGGTGATATTCCTTGATCAAAATATCATTTGAGGATTAGAACTATCATGCCTCAACAAAAAAAGGATGAAACTCAGATCCCACCCACTAGAATGATTCCCCTTTAAAAATTACCCCATTTTGAGAAAATAATTATTACATACCCTTGGGATGAACGAACATGAGTTAATGGTACAAATATAGGGTAACCCATATACCAAGTCAAATCTTTAACTGAGCCCCCAGTAGAATATTCTTGGTGTCCAAATCAATTTAAATGGCTGGTGTCCAATAGTATATCCATGTCATTCCTACAGTTCATTTTTCAAAACACTCAGGACTAATCATGCCTTAAGAGAAACCCATGCACCCATTTTGACACATGATAAATATCACAACTCAACCCCATTGGATTAAAAACATTAGTGGGGTGTAAGACTAATGCCATCTTAGTGCATCAAAGAAGATGTAAAGATAGGGTACATGGCCATCTCTTTAATAATAGTATTGAAAGAGGAAAAATGCTAAATGAAAGAAGAATGGTTGAACCAATATTGGTCGAGTATTTGAAAGGAGATCAGCTTCACCTATTGGTACACTTCTATTAAGAGAACTATATGAATTTAAAACCTAATAGATCTCATGATTTCTCAAACTAAACCACCAATGTATATATAAATAGAAATTTTATTCTTTAGGTTGTATACACAACCAACCAAAATAAAATTGTGCTTCCATGAATGAAAAAGAATGATAATAATTTTGTAAGACTTAAAGGAAAACACCTACCAATTGCAAATAGTCCTCATCGGTTGTGTTATTTCTATCCAAAAGAACACATATTTTTGAACTAACATGATTATCTCAACTAATATAGTGTCCATAAAATCTAAAGAAGATAGAGATCATCCAATCACCCATTTGGTAGATTAAAAACACCTTTAGATTATGTGTTTCACACTTTCGAGTCATTATCACCACTTTAGAAAATCAAGGTGTTTGGAATAAAAGTCAAAACTATCCTAACTGGCATGTCAGAAAACCAAATCCCATAAAATTAACATTATTTAATGGTAATAATTGATTAATTTAAATACCATGTCCTTCATCTATTCGTACAACCCAGGAATGTACTCAACAACTCAAATCACAATAATCCCACCTAACACAATCAATTTGTTACTCAATTTTTCAATTCATAGGCACTGTGTACATGAAGGCATACTAACATGATGTTTATGTAAGTATAAATGATCATGATGGATAATATACATATTCTTTTCATCCATATTCATTAATTTATTTGTTTTCCATGCAAAAAACTGACTCAACAGTGCATTACCCCAAATGACTGTAAAATAGAATGACAACCTCCTGTGTCACCCAATAAAAGAGGAAATGATCACAAGATGTAAAAAGTGGCCAACCATTCCCAATGTATCTCAACCCATCTAAAACTAATAATTACTTGATTCTCACACTGTTAACAAAGGCTAAGGATATTAAGACAACTCATAAGAAAAAGGTTTCATTTGAAACCCAATATTAGTATTATGGTTGAAAAAACCTAAACAACACCAAATTTAAGAAACAAATATAATTTATCAAGGAATTTAAGCTATAAGGGCGATACCTACCATGAGGTCTCACCTAACATAGAACTTAATTTGACCCCATCATTAGGTCAGACTTAACTAAAGTCACTAGCTCAAAATCATACCAACTAAGTCATTTATAAAAATAAGAAGGCCTATGAAAAACATGTATGCTTATATACCAAGAAATAACTATGTAAGATTTAAACAACACTTACATGAAGTTTTAAATGAAGAACACTACCTATGGATCAATTTAAAAGCTATAAAATTGGTTCACATTCATTCTTTTAAACATTTAAGAGATTTAATTTAAACATCAACATTTATAAAACACAACACATTGAACAAAAATTAACCAATGACCCAATGAAAAAATAGGAATGTAATACCAACATTACTTTTTAGACAACTAACAATTTATTGAAATATCATCATAATTAGGAAATTTATCAAAGAAATTAAATTTTAATGATAAGATGATGTACAACGTTCTCATTAAACCATAATTAGTTCATCATAATGTTATCCAACAAACTTTTATTAATTAATAATGTTTCAAAACACCCCAATGGGTCATTTTAATAGAAACATTCCCCAATTGACCTACATGGGCTGAGTTTTTCATTTCAGATGTGAACATACACCATTAAGTTTAAAATTTAAAAACTTTCACATTTTTAAACATTTCAATATATCTACCATGATTATATAAAATGTTTTAGTTTTATGGGTGTCCATATACCAATTTTTAATGCTACCATAGTATTTATATATTAGAAATTGGATCCCATTAGAAGGAATCATTCTGAATTTAAAGTAAAATATTTAAAAGCCTTTCAATTTAAACATCATTTTCTAACTAGTTATGATGCTCAAAATATTTGATGAATATATTGGCTACATTTTCATAGTTGGAAAGACCCCACTCCCCTTACAATTGATAGTTGGTTCGTGCTTAAACATAACAAATAAATTTAACCCATGAAACTATTTACATATTATCATCATAACATAGAATGTTATTATATGTATTAAACATAGAAATTATGATAATAAACTCATAAAAATGTCATATAATCATGGAATAACATGATAAATAAACACTATAACATGTCCAATGATCATGCATTATAATAAAAATAATGTCATGGAATATCACTCAAGGAACATATCAATGTTTGCTGTCAATATGTAAAGGAATCTACATGGCATGACATATGCATGAGAAGTCAATTTAAATGTGCCTACTATGAGGAATGAAAGATTTCATCCTTACAGTACAAGGACATGGGAGAAATACCATAAATTCATAAATCAATACATAGTGGAATGTACCCTAATAACTAATCATAAAATCATAATTAACTGGAAAATCAGACATCAAGATCATCAAACCCATCCTCGCCACTTGGAAATTTCCTCATGGGATGGGGGATCAGTCTCAAACAAGACTATTTACCACTAACCAACACATTAATATTCTGTTGTATACCAACCAGAAATATTAATATGAAGGAAAATAATTCTTTGAAACCACTTTGTAACAATCCAATCCAATCAGCAATAAGATGATATCTGGACCAGTGGGTCACATGGACTCAACCATTAATCCTTGTATGCTAGAGGTAGATGACTAGAAGTGAGTGTCTCAGAAGGTGATAAAAAGGAGACTAAACCATTATATAAAAGTAGAACAATGATAAGTTTAATAATAATCAATATACTTAGAAGTATTATAAACAAATGATAGATAAATATAATAAAATTTAAACTAAAAAATAAAAGTTGTCAAAAACCAATATACATAAGATTCAGGCATGTACAGGTGATAATAAAAAAGAACAAATGAAATATATACAATATTCTATAAAATACAAGGAAATAAAAAATTAAAAGGTAAATTAAAATTATCAGGGGTGATCTCCCTGAGAATCATTAGCTCCAACTCGGTCTTTCACTCTTAACTCCAATGTACAAGCTAAACAGAAAATGTATTCAACCAATGCCTTGCAAATATGAGGTCTATTGGGGTACAACAATTCAGTGGAATCCCAAGAAAGTTGTGAGATATTAATACTATTAGGTTCCCACCAATGATATCTATGATTGAATCTAGTATGTGAAATATAATTTTAATCATTGTGAAGGTGTAAGAAGAAATATATAAAAGAAACATGAATAAATAAACAACATCCCACCCTTGTTCCTAAGGGACACCTAGAGGCCATACATACATCAGATCTAATCCAGAATGATATTTTATATTAATAAACATATATTCATATATATATTATTATTTATATACCTTAGTTATATGTTTAATCCACCTATATAAACCACATTTGTGATTTCACTTAATGTTTATATACCTAGAATACATGTTGGTGGATGGACCCGGGCATAACATAGACTCCCATAATCTGTCTAAATGAGCATTTAAGCACATAAAACAGTGAAAATCACCAATATCCAAATATAGTGATATACATAATACTAAAATACTCAAGATAGAATGTTAGTTGCCCTAGTAAAACTCTAACCATGGTATAAGGTTCCTCACCCTGACACACATATAGTATCACTACTATGAGACATCATTCTCAACACCCAATGTAAAGAAGTGTGGTGTTCCATTCTTAGTATAACAATTAACATCATTCCAAAACATAGGTATAAGGAATAATCATATTTTTCTAAAACATACATGAGGTAACACCTCTCATACAATACATTTGTCAATAAATTTAAAGGCATTATCATATTTATAATACATTACATGAATCAATACATCTAAAGGATTGAATTTAAATAACCTACTTTAATAAAGGATATCACATTTATAAAATTCCTATAATACATTCCAATTTAATTAAACAAATAGGTGTGGTCATACCATAATATTCAATTCCATTTAAATTGAAACATTAAATACATTCAAGGGATGCAGGATACTGTGAACAAGAAGTTCAAATTAATACCATCTATTTACTTCAAAAAAACATTTAAAATAATTTATTAATGTTTAAAATCACTTAGACGGTTTCATGATCAAGAATAAAAATTAATACATGGGGAATTCACGTAATAAGCTTGGACAAACACTTAGTAGTTGTGCTTTGTTTTGGTAAACATTTACACAAAAGGGGGGGGGGAAATCATTTTAAAACCTAAATAAGGTCCATGTATCAATATTAAAAATAACAAACCATGACATAAATTCATATAAGATGAACCAATAAAACAAGGCCAAACATGTTTTAGAAAACTAATAATCAATTTTTATTTTCTATGAAAGTGAACCTCATCCGATGGTTTTTATTATAAAATCATTACTTTGTGTTAGTAAACAATTCATTCAATAAAATTTAAACAATTCATTGAATTAAAAAAAATAACAAATTGAATAATTCCATAATGCTATTATAAAATTAAAAAAAAGTTATGAATTTCCAAAATAACATTTATATGGCTCTATTACCAATTAAATAAACATCCACAAGGATAAATTTCATTTTGAGACCAAGGTGAACACTTAAAATACATTCTGGGAACTAAAACCATTTGCTTAAAAATGAAAAACAAATACATGACACCCAAGGGGTGTATGTGATATATTTTGTAAAAATCTAACTACTCAAAAATAATCAACATGTGTAATACATGTAATATATATCAATCTAATATGGAATAATAAATTTAAATTAAACTCATTAAAAGGGATAATGTGAAACATAATAGAAACATTTATTAATCAATGAAAAATGGGGGTAAAATTTATAGAGAACCTACCCTAAACCACTGATGACTTAGTCATCCAATATCGAACTCTACTTCAATTAGGTTTATAATAAAGTGATGAAACTAGTCTTTGATCTAAAAATATGGAAAATGAGCTCACATCAAAATAACACAATTAAGAGGATATTTAATAAAGTATTATTTAAAAGGACTAACGAGCTTACCAATTCAAATCCATAGATACATAAGGAGATTGAATAAGAAAATTGTTGGAGGATATCTATTGATACCTAGAATCTAGAAGTGAAATTGAGACCTACAGCTCAATGGACACATCACGCAGATGGTGGTGGAGAAATGAAATGAGAAATAGGATTTTAACCTCTTTAAGGTAATAATGGTAATATTTTCACTAAAAAATGGTCATAAGTTTTGGACACATTGTTTTTAAAAACTGTGTGCCAACCGTACGATACACATTCATTAAGAAATAACCTATCATAGTTTTCCATACATGATTACAACAATCATGCACTAACCATGTAGAGAATAGTGTAATGGTACTGCCAATATGGTACCAACGTTGCGGGATAGGAGGATTGTTTAGAAAAACTATGTTTGTCTCATGTGTTACACATCTGTACTTATCCATAGGCTACACTATTTGATTCAAGAGCCACACGGTTTCAAAAAAACCAACTTCAATAAACTTAGTAAACATGGAATTTCTAACCCCCATGCTCCTAAAACATTAGGATACCTCTATTGGACCACTATTCCTTTTAATAGAGTCCAAAAACAACATTTTAATGTGTTCTAACTCTCAATGTTTTATTCTTAACCTTGTTTTTAAAAATAGTTCATCCAGTAAATGAAAAAATAAGAAATTCAAAATTCCCTTAGAATTTCAACTCAACTCAGAACATGAGTCGTTATAAAATATCATGTGACACATCATATTAAAGCACCACAATAAAACACCATCCTCGATTCTAAGGGAGTATTTTATATAATTTTATAATTTTTTTATATTGAAATAATATTAAAAATAAATTTTAGAGAAAATAAATTCTAGGATAAATTGTCTCAACTATTGAAATTAATTTTTTAATGTTTACAAAAATAAAGAAAACAATAGTGTTTGTCCTTAATGACCACCCAAATTATTCTCTTCACAATTGGATGGTGGGAAATAGTATCAAAGGATTCTTTTTCATAACATATATACACCATCGGATGGTTGACTCTGGTGAATAAAAAATTAGAGGACCAAATGAACATGTGGTTTGTGAATCATTCATTCTAGAGGTGGAAGAAGGTTCTTGAAAAAAGGTCCAAAGAATTCTTGAACATATGTATAATTATTGTATATCATTAAAAAAATTCAACAGTGTGAATTAAATAATATGAGCAAAATTGAATCAGGAAACTATGACCCCAATTCCCTCAAAAACAAAAGAACATCCTCTATTTGGTTCTTGAACATCCAATAGCAGTCATACACATAAAAGGGTAATTAAATCAAGGATGGAAGAGTAATATAATTGATTATTCCTTAATTTGGTTATTAAAATATCATAAATTATTCCTTTAAAATTTGTACAAGGGTCAGCATCCTAATAAATAGAACCAGCAATAGATAAAAATAATTATATTAGACTATAATCATCATTAATTTTACTAATTTATTTACTGATGAATGAATTGATCTTCAATATTATCCCCAATTACCTATACGTAATTTTTTAGGATTATTAATGTTTTGTTTAATATGTGTACAAAGGGACATGGGAGACGATGATATAAATATCATACCATGTAAGAAAAATCCTTTTCAAGGTCATATATGAAACTAAACTTCACAAAAAGAACTCATATAAGATTAATAAGATAATTAGTCAATAAATTCATTATCTTGAACATTGTGATATCCCATTTTTTATGATGTCTAATTGAAATATCCTCCTCTAACTGGTCATCATTATTGAGATATATGGATATGGGCTCAGTATATGATATAAATTGAGAAATATTGGAGAAGTGGCTATAATTTCACACCAAGAATAAATTTCTATGTATCAAATATCTAAGAAGATATCAAAAAAATGAATTCCCTTTCCTTATAAAAATGAAATCGTGAATATTTTTTTTCAAAAATTATTTAATTATGTGATACCATACATCTCGGAAAGGATATTTAGGAAACATTGATCAGATGTATTTCTAGTCCAAATGAAATTGAATTTACATTTAAAAAGTTGATTTTTATCCAGTAGAGGGAGATGTAGTTTAATTCTATATATTCATATAATTTTTTAAAAATATCATGAATATGATATACATGGTCACATTAGACACCAAAACATGAATGGAAAACTCGATGACATTGTTTTTCATTGAGCAATCATAGAAAATTTTTATAGTGTTAAAAATCAAATTATAAACCCTTTAAAACAAAAGTTTTTGGGAAATTGAATTTTTTCCATCCAAATTGATCATCTAGGTGTATGATAAATGTGAACAATCACATGTTACTGTAGTAAAGTTGAATGAATGTTTTGAGGTACATTTAATAATATTGGGATTATGTTGATAGATCATGTAACATTATTTATTATTATTTTTAGCATATCATGTATTTTTATGGATGTGGTCTATATTACCACTAGTTTATTTTATGAAACCCTTAAATAATAGTTTTTATGGTTATAATGTTAATGGTGATGAATGGGAGAGTCGGGAGAACATGGAATGAAGTTTTGAGGTAATGGGGAAGCCGCACAGGCGGCGCACGGTTTGTCTAACCGTGCTGGAAAACTGTGTGTTGTTGGCACTTTTGAGGCAGTGTCTCCCACACAGTTGGATAATGGTTTGGGAGACCATGTGAGAAGGTAATTATAGGGTCTTCTGAGGTAGTGTCTAATTCATGGTTAGCACATTTTTTTCCAAACCATGCGAACTAACCATGTGGGCACTTATGTGAGATCCTAAAAAAGTGGATATCACAGATTTTTTCCTCCAAATGGCTAGTTTTTCCTCTTAAGCAGCCATAACTGGGGATCACTCTCCCCTAGATGTAGGATAACCTCTCCCAAGTGTTTTTTAGGTGATAAAAAGTCTTTATTTGGCGAATCAGGTATGTGATGGTTTGTCGTCGTCTTGATCGGTTTCTTAGATCTACATCTCCTATTCTCTTAGTTTCATAGATCTATGCCTATTATGGATAGATCCAAATGTGTGGATACCAAATATGATGAAATTTGGTCTTTTCCTTGCTAAAATAAGAGATCTAAGGTGGTTTCTTGATGAATTAATCTGATTTTCTTGTGCGCTCTTCGTAAGTTGTGGTTTTCATCAAAACATTCGAGGTAGGAGGCTTCTTTCTTGACTCCACTTTGTAGAACAGATTGGAAAACTTTTAAATTGAATGTATGGTGTTGAATTTATTGTGATTTGGTTTTTGAAAAATTGTTGTAAACCATCTTGATTGATGGTTGTTAGATCTAGAAAATTGGGGATTTTTAATGAGTGCTTTGGTTCTTAATTTTAAAATATAGATTTTAAAAGGGGGATTTTCTAGAGATGTGACACATGGTTTGAATTAGATGTTCACAATAAATTGTAATGTATTACTGTAGTGAAATGGATATTTTGAAATTAGATTATTATTTGGTTTTTAATAAAAGTATAGTTTTATTGAAATGGTCTGAATTTGTGGAACACACATGGTGTTTGACATGATGGTTTTGTGGGCTCACAGGCATGTGGGACAGATAAGGGTTAGGGGTCTACCTCATCATTAAAAAGATGGATAAGGGTTAGGGATCTCCAAAGAAAAAGGGTTCATGTGGGATAGATATGGATTAGGGGTCACCCCCACCTTTAATGGGATGTATCCGGGTTAGGGCTCTCCCCAGTCAATTGGTTCACTAGGGATGACTTAGTGAAAGGATGACTCACCACTCGCGAGTATAGGGATATCTATGTTACATGAAGGGTTGTTTGTGTGGATGTATATAATTAATTGGGTATTTCAAAGGAATATTGATAAATAGTTTTAAATATGGGTTTGTAATTATTTTGGAAAAATAACTTGTTGGAAAATTGGTTTCAATTGCAATTGTATGATTTTGGTTATAAATTGTTTTGGAAACTTCTTTATATCTAGTTATAAACTATTTTGGTAAATTGTTTTATACAAACTATTTTATATAAGTGTGACTAACTTTTCTATCCGATTGGCGTGAGTTGGGAAGTCATTGGGGAAAACATACTGAGTTTTATACTCACCCCTGCTTTGGCACATTGGTTCTTTTACAGATGCTATCTTCCGGGATTGGGGAAAAAGCAATGTTACATACGTATTTAGCACCACCTCATGATGTTTGTGCTGTTTAGAGATTGTAGAGATTGGACCTTTTGGATAATAGAGTCTTGTTGTCTTTTGAGAGTCTTGTATCATTTATCTTCTATGTACTTTGATACTTGGTTATTATTCCTCTGTTTCATACTTTGATATGGTTTTGAGATACATGATGATTTTGGGTTGTATTTCATTTGTTCATGCATCATATAGTGAATATTTGGTTATGGTTTGTAGGATTATTGGTGTATTTATTAGAGGGTAAATCATCAGTAAGATGTATTTGATACCCTGTGGCATTTATTTCTAGTCTTTTTGATTCTTGGGGATGTCTCTTAAGGCCTAGTAATGATTCATTGTACTCTCAAGCCCATGAGAATTGGTGGGTCATTACAAATGGAATCATCTTGTCCGGTCCTTGCCTAACAAGTATACATAGATGTTCATAGTTTTGGAGATGAAGTCCCATCTTGTCTATTCCTTGGGTAGGAATCATATAAATGTGTAGTATAGTAAGAAAATGAAATTTTTAGCATAAATAGACAAAGATAACCCTTTTATTCTGAACTTTAAGTAACAAGGGAGTTGGGAAAATAAGTGTTTGGAGACCGTTCTATGATTTTGAAATGTCATTGTCATCGGTTTAGCCAATGAGATGAAATGCATTATAGAAGAACAACTTCCCACTATTAGTGCATACATGATTTCAATAAATGATTCATGTTGGGAAAAAAGTGTTCATTTTTGAAAAGTATTATTTGGTTTTCAAATGAACGATTTTGAAAAAGAGAATGATTATCATATTTTTAAAATGGTTTAATTTTCAAAATCATGTGAAGTGATTTCAAAAATATTTGAACATGGGGAAAAGGTTGTTTTAGAAAACAATGTTTTAATAGTTGATGTGATAGAATTTGAAATTATAATCAATATGTTTCTAGAGATTGAGATTGATAGATTTTTTCATTGGTTTAGAAAATGGCACCTGGCAGACATTGTCGAAACCAACCTAAAGAAGCAGCAGAGAATGTGGTTTCACCTACAAAATGAGTGAACCAAGAGCTGGTTCAGAGTATTCAACAAGATTTTCATTCATTGGATATGGGGAACCGCTGGAATGAACCAAGGCATGTGGGTCATACCATCCAGTTCATGAAGTAGAATCCATAGAACTTTTTGGGTGATCTTGATCCCAGGAAGGCGGAGGTGTGGCTATATATGATTAATCGTGTCTTCGATTTCATTGGCACACCATCAGAGATCATGGTCAATATGGTGACGTATATTCTTGAGTATCTTGCATGTCAGTGGTGGGATTTAGAGGAGCAATACAAATTGGATGAATGCCTTACATGGGAGGATTTTGAAGAATTGTTCAACCAAAAATTCTATCCTCACACATTCAAAATCCAAAAAAAAAAGATGGACTTATTCAGCCTACAATAGGAAATCCTCTATTTCATAGAGTAAGTGGCTATGTTTGTGAATTTAGTTTGTTTTTCACTAGAGGTTTCAACAAATGCATCTTTGAAGGCGCGTATCTTTGAATCGGGGCAAAGGCTGGAGACTCGATCGATGATTGCAGTGCTCTGTATTACATATTATATATATATGGTGAGTAGAGAGACTTTTGCTGAATGTGATATCTCGGGATCGAGAGGAGGAGAAATGATGATACCTAGAAGAAATAGTGGGAACTCAACCGCTAGGAACAAGAGGAAAAGGGACACCTATTTTCACTATGCAAGTGGAAATCAGAACTAGATGACTCGATCAGTAAACTTTCCTCCACGACCCCAGTGTAAAGCGGGTTGTTTGCAATGTGTTTAACTTGACCACATAAAGAGATATTGGATGGAACAACCAATATCATGTCATAATTGTAGAAAGATGTGACATCTTCTGTGCTATTGTTGTAGTGCTCTATGGTTAGGTGCTCGAGATACTTCATAGCTGTTGCAAGCAATTTATGCTTTGAATGGACGAGGATAGAATAATCAGTCTCATCCATAGAGTATATGTAGACATGGTGATTCTAGAAATACCATGACCCTTCAACTAGGGAAACCTAATCACAGAAAAAAGAAGAACAATATAGTGATGAAGCAGTTTTATGGAGTTGAGCAGATGATTGTCGATGATTAAGATGGACTATCTACAGTGATAGGTATGATTCATTTGAATTATACCTTTTTTAAAGTGTTTTTCAATTATGTCTCATCACATTCCTTCATTGATTCTCGTGTTGATGACTTGCTATGTTTAAAACTGGAAATGATGCCTTCTATTTTGACACTTTAAACTCCTCTTAACGAAAGATAATGTCAATACATTGTGTGTAGAGCATGTGCTATAATGTATAATGGGGCTGAGCTAAAATGGGACTTCTCAATGTTGGATATGGATTTCTATGATGTAATCTTGGGTATGGATTGGTTGACAATATTAAAGCCTCAAATTTACTATTATAGAAGAATAGTTAGTTTCATGACTATGGACGACATCGAGCATCTCTTTAGAGGTGAGAGGATTGTAAAGAAGGGTAAAAAAAGATTTTTGGCACCAATGGAGGGAACAATCTCTTACAAATTGGATGCATTGACTTTGGAATCAAGGGAAGAGATTGAGGAAAATAGTTTTCCATCTGTTGTGGATCAAATTATAGATGTATTTCCCACGAACATCTCCGGGTTACCATCTCTAAGGGAAGTGATGTTTATGATTGATCTTCTTCTGGGGACCAGTCCTATTTCCCTTCCATCATATAGGATGGCACCAATAGAGTTACACGAATTGAATATGTAGATAGAGGATTTAAAAATCAAGGGTTTCTTTCAACCAAGTACATCTCTATGGGCATCACCATTTTTTTCCTGAAAAAAGAAAATAGAACTCTTCATATGTCTGTTGATTATCGTAAGATAAACCAAATTACAATAAAGAATAGATATCCACTTACAGGAATTGATGACTATTTCAATCAATTAAGGGGAGCTTAGTGGTTCTCCAAGATAGACTTCTGATCTGGATATCACCAATTGAGAGTTTGGAAAGATGATATTCCAAATACAGCATTTAAAAGTAGATATGACCACTATGAATATGTAGTCATGCATTTCAGTCTAATGAATGCACCACCAGTCATAATGGCATTGATTAATATAATATTTCAACAATATTTGGATTCTTTTGTTGTAGTGTTTGTGGATAAAATTGTTTCTATTCAAATACCAGGGATGGTTATGAGGTGCACCTGGAAACAGTGTTACAAATCTTGAGAGATCTTATTTTGTATGCCAAATTATCAAAGTGGGCATTTTGGATACAGGAATTATGTTTCCATTGCCATGTAATTTATGATAAAGGAATTTCTATGGATACTAAAAAGATATAATCCTTTATCTCTTGGTAACCACCAAATAATGTGTTGGAGATACGATTTTTTCTTGGTCTAGTTGGTTAATAACAATGCTTTGTGCCTAATTTATCATGACTAGCTTAAGCAATGACAGCTATGAGAAAGAAGAATACTCCGTTCCAATGGACAGTGGAATGTGAGAAGACTTTCTAGAAACTGAATTATCAGATTTCATTGGCACCTATTTTGATCTTTATAGAATTAGGAACGGGGTATGTAGTGTATTGTGATGCTTCAGGATCAGGTTTTGGATATGTTCTCATGATAGGAGACCATGTGGTTGCTTATGGTTCAAGGCAGTTGAGGATGCATGAGAAGAATTACCCAACACATGATTTGGAGTTAGTGGCAATCATCCATGATTTGAAAACATGGAGACATTATCTCTTTGGTGAGAAATTTACAGTGTTTACGGATCAAAAAAAGCATGAAATACATTTTCTCAAATGAGATTTGAATATGAGGCAAATGAGATGGGTGGAGTATCTCAAAATGTTCGACTTTGACATGATTTACACTCCAGGGAAAGAAAATTTGGTGGCAGATGCATTGAGTAGAAATTCATATGCTCATTTAGTGAAAGAAACTTCCAATGAATGGTTGTTGATGTCTGTCTTAGCCGACATGCATGTGGAATGTGAAGACCAATGTGATTTTGTGGTTTTCTGTTCAGCCAAACTTATTCCTGATTTACTAAAAGTTATCAAAGAGTCACAAACATCTGATGGAGAATTTCTGGTTGTATGTTCAAAACTAAATGGTTGGGAGACCATAGAGGGATGGAAACATGATGGGGGTTTATTTTTGTGTTTCAATTGTCAGATGGTTGTACCTATGGTTTTTCATGAACAACCCCTTCTTTCTTACCACCATTCTAAATGGGGTGTACATCCAGGAACACAAAAGATGTAGAAGGCATTGAAGGCACAATATTGGTTGAGCGGGAAGAAAAGGAAGGTGGTCAAGTTCGTCTTGTGGTGTTTAACTTGTCAGTAGGTTAAACAAGATCAATAGAGACTAGATTGTATGTTACAATCATTGCCCATCCAAATATGTAAATTTGTTCTGATAGAAATGTATTTTGTTGCTGGTCTTCCAAGAATGGTCCAGAAATAGGATACCAATTGGGTGATAGTGGATCTCCTAACCCTGTAGGCCCATTTCATCACTATTTGTGAAACTCATATGGTATAGGATCATTCAAAAATATATACCTGATAAGTGGTAAATAGTCATGGTGTACCAATTTCAATATTCTCATATAGATATCTGAGGTTCACATCTCATTTCTAGAAATCATTACAGAAATCCCTGGGACTCAGTTGACTATGAGCATGACATATCATCCTCAGCCGGATAGTTAATCCGAGTGGATGATACAAGCATTGGAAGACATGTTGTGGGATTGTGTAATGGATTTATGTAGATAATGGTAGGAGAATATAACCTTAGTGGAGTTCTCATACAATAACAGCTATCAAGCCTTGATACGCATGGATCCATTTGAAGCATTGAATGGGCGTCCTTTTTGTTCTCAAATATGTTGGGTGGAAAGGGGTGAAACATCACTAGTCGGGACAATCCTTGTCCAAGAAACAACATAGAATATCTATTTGATTAGAAATTGGATGGATATGACTCAGAGTCGTCAGAAATCTTATACAGATCATCATCGAAGACCATTGTCGTTCGTTGTGGGTGATCATGTTTTCTTGAGGATCTCTCCAAGGCTTGGACAACATCATTTCGGTAAGTAGGGAAAGTTATCTCCAAGATACATTGGACCTTTTGAGATACTATAATGGGTTGGAGAGGTGGCATATTGGTTGGAATTTCCACCATGGTATAGTTTGATGCATAATGTGTTCCGTGTATCCCAATTGAAAAAGTATCACCCTGATCCTATCCATGTGATCATATGTGATCACATTGATCTAGAACCGGATGCATCACTAGTACATATCCCAGTGTAGATTGTGGATAGGAAAGAGAAATTATTTCCAGGAAAAAGCATCGGTCTAGTGTGGGATTTATGGTAGCTTATTCGTATTCAAGAAGATACATGGAAACGTGATAAGGAAATGAAAGTGCAGTGGCTGAAACACTTAATGTTGGGTGAAGGTTTTATACTTTCTGTGGACAAAAAGACCAATGGTGAGGAGAATATAGTACCCCTATGTTTTTATTATGTGACCCTTACATAATACTTTTCATGGATAGAAGGTTAAGGGTGTGGAATGGGAGAGTCGGGAGAACATTGAATGATGTTTTGAGGAAAAGGGTAAGTCGCATGGGCAACGCACAGTTTGAATAACCATGTGGCCAAACCATGCAGAGTTTTCACTTTTGAGGTAGTGTCTCCCGCACGATTAGAACATGGTTCGATAGACCATGTGAGGAGGTCATGCGAGGGTCTACAGAGGTAGTGGCTAACAAATGGTTATCGTAGGGTTTGTCAAACCGTACGAACTAACCGTGCTGGCACTTAAGTGAGATCCTAAAAAAGTGGGTCTCATATGTTTTTGTCTCTAAGTGGATCTTCTTTTCTCATATGTATCCGTAACATGGTTTCACTCTCCCTTGAAGGCAGTATAACCTCTACAAATCATTTTTGAGGCAACTCGAAGGCTTTCCTTGGCAAATGAAATCTTGATTCCTGAGGTATGTGATTGTTCGTCAACATTTTGATCGGTTTCTTATATCTACTTCTCCTATTCTCTCAGTTTCATATATCTAGGATCGTTATGGGTATATCTATGTGTTTTTGTTCCATACATTATTATATTTGGTCTTGACATTTCTAGGAAAAGTGATCTAAAGAGGTTTCTTGAAGAATCAACTCGGTTTTCTTGCCCGCTCTTCGTTCGTTGTGGTTTTCGTCAAAACCATTGAGGTAGGAGGCTTCTTTCTCGACTCCACTTTGTAGAACTAGTTAGCACGCTTTCAAATTGAATGTGTGATTTTGAATTTATTGTGATTTGGTTGTTGAAAACATGTTATAATATTTCTTGAGTGTTGGTTGTGAAATCTATAAAATTGGGATTTTTAAATGAGTGCTTTGGTTCTTGATTTTAAAATGGGGATGTTAAAATAGGGATTTTATGGAGTTATGACACATGGTATAGATTAGATTTTTTCAATAAAATCTAATGTTTTATTGAAGTGAAATTGATGCTTTGAAAATGTTTTATTCATTGGTTTGAAATAAAAGTACAATTTTATTGAAACAGTTTGAATTGGTCGAACACACATGGTTTTTGACATGATGGTTGTGTGTGTTCACGAGAATGTGGGATGGATAGGGTTAGGGGTATCCCCCATCATTAATGGGATGTATAGGGGTTAGGGATCTCACCCGTCAAAGGGAGCATGTAGTACGGATAAGGGTTTGGGGTCTCCCCCATCATTAACGAGATGGGTAAGGGTTATGTCTCTCCCCCTTCAATTGGTTCTCTAGGGATGACTTAGTGAAAGGATGACTCACCACTCATGAGTATAGAGAGATCCAGGTAACATGTATTGTGGGTTGGGTGGATGTATGGAATGAATTGTTTATGTCAAAGGAATATTTAGAAATGGTTTTAATGCTTGTTTAGTTATTTTTCAAGAAAAATCACTTGTTGGAAAAATTGCTTTCAATTGCACTTGGATTCTATTGGTTATAAACGGTTTTGGAAACATGTTTATATTTGGTTATAAACTGTTTTGGTAAATTTTTTATATAAACTATTTTATATAAATGTAACTAACTTTTCTATCCTAGTGTCGTGAGTGTGGAAGTCATTTGGGAAAACCTACAGAGTTTTATACTCCCCACTTCTTTGGAAATTTGGTGCTTTTAAAGATTCCATCTTCTGGGATAGGGGAAAAGGTGATGTTTCACACATATTTGGCACTACCTCACGGCATTTGGGATGTTCAGTGATTGTGAATATTAGAGATTTTGGAGCATGGAATCTTGTGTTCTTTTGAGAGTCATGTATCATTTATCCCTCGTGTACTTTGATACATGGTTATTCATCCGTTGTTGCATACTTTGACATGGTTTTGAGATACATGAAGATGTTGGGTTTTCTTTCATTCATGCATGCATCATATAGTGAATGTATGGTTATTTGTTTGTAGATTCGTTGGTTTATTTCGTAAAGGATAAATCATCCCCACTGGTATTTGAAACCCTTAAAAATTTATAGCTTGCATTTGGCGTCTTGGGGATGTCACTTAATGCCTAGTAATGACTCATTGTACTCTAATGACAATGAGAATTGGTGGGTCATTACTTGGTGGTTCCCCTATTTTAAAAATAATATTGAAATATGTAGTCAAAAAGTAGATCAGATGGATATATAGTGAAATATCCTAATTCAACCGTAATGGATTGTTATATATAATTACCCTACAATGAATAGAATGGAAATATAGTAGAAATAAATGAAACTGACCAAATAAATACCCAAAGTGTTTCGAAATCCATTATTCTAAATTCATTGAGTGTTCTTGTTGATTATTACATGTTTCCACTTAATAATATATATGCACTATATCTTATCCTAAAATTAAATCTATTCATTTATATCCTGCATGACTATATTTTTGTTTACCCAAAATTAATGATATCAGTTGTTTCATCTAAATGTGAGGGTGAACCCTAGGAATATTTGAATGACATAATGAATGGTGTTCCCTAACATTCCATGAGTGTTCTATGATTAAACACCGAAAATATCCCCACTGATAAAAAATTTTATAATAGCATTTCCCATAGTAAATATATCAAATCATTTGAATAATAATTATATTACTTCTTATGCGATGAGAATCAATCTAATATATCAAAATTGAAATCCATTTCAAGGTCATAATAGGATCACATGGGTTTTGTTCCAAATAGAGAGGGCCATATGTTTCTATAAATGGAATGATCTACTATGTCACTCAGAAATGATATCCCCCTTATAAATTAGAATATAAATATTAGATAGAATATAATAATGTTTAATTTAAATATACACCATTAAGAACAATACATCCATATAATTGGAAATGAACACTTCTATATACAGAAATGAAATTCCTTATAGTAATCATACACATATGTTTTTTATCTTAATGATATGGGGAAGGATGAAGAAATAATTTGAGGATCCTAAATATTCCCCCAAAATGTTATTTTAAAGGCCTCTCTATCATATTATTTGAACTAGACAAGCTAAACCTTAGAATAGTTGAAAATAAATAGCAAATATTTGTGAGAGTCAAAGTGACTCTCAAGAAAGAAGGGAAATATATCACATTTTTAACCATAATTCGATTGATATTGAGTATCATTAAAAATAGAAAATTTTGTTAGACTGTAAAAACCTCAGATTTTAGGAAATATATTTTTCTAAATAAAATTAATTTCTTTGATATATTGTGTTACACATAACACAATGATTCAATGAAACATAATGTAATATTATTATTATTATTTAAACAATTGAATTATATTCATTCAATTAAATTAGTAGTTACAAATCAGAGTAACGAAATTAGGGAAAACATATTTTTTATACATGATAAATATAAATTCAGATGTTACCATGTAATTATAAATAATAATAATAATCAGTTCAATGTAAAATAATTCATTTTCATGAAAAAATGTTATTTTGGGCATAATGTGTTGTCTACATAATAAATTATTATATTCAATATTTTTTAATTATTTTAATAAAATATATATTATATATTTAATAAAATGTTATATCATTCATCAATTATTTTTTATCGGCATGTCATAATAATAAAACTACTTTTATGAATAAAAATTATATTTTACTAAATAACGGTTTCCTCGCGTTCTGATAACTTTAGTTTATTATACTTTTTCCACTAATATAAAATTTATTTTATAAAATGATTTAAAATTTCCAAATCAAGATGTCAAAATTAATATATTTTCTAATTTTTATAATGTTTTGAAAAGAATGATTTATCAATGAATAGTAAAAATGCAATTTTTTTAATTGTCCATTTAGTTTAATGAATTTATTAAGATACATGTATTTTTTAAATTTTTATAAATGTAAAACTAGTCCAGTAATATTTTTCATAACTATATTTAGTTTATTTTTTTAAATTCTATGTTGAATTATTATATAAAATCATTTTATCCTTACTAAAAAAAATTCGTCTGATAAACACTTTTTAATCATGTCATGGCCTTTAATTTTAAATTAATTTATTATAATTTAATTAATTTATTTTTGTAAAATGGATTCCATATTAGGAATAAGAATAATTAATATAATTTAAGTATTTAAACATGGGTTTTTAATAAATAGTAAGAAAGTAAAAATTATGTACTGTAGTAAATGTTAAAACATGTTTACTTGGGAGGGTTAAAAATAAATAATGATATGTTTTCCAATAAAACCTGTCTACATCCTATTGAATATAAATATTTAAACATTATACTATAATATATTTAAATATGTGTTCATTTGGGATAATTTATCTATGTAATGAATTTATCATTTAGGGTTATATTTGGAAATTTCAAAGATGTTTCTAAGTGATTTCCTTTCCACACTTATTAAAGGAAATCACCTCTCATGTCCTCAACACACTCCAAGATCCATTTTCCTAATGAAAATCCTGTCCAAATCTACCCCTTAACTCCCCCAACATGTCCTATATTCCATAATATTATTATGAAACCCACCATTGAATTATTTTTGTATAAAACTAAAGTGGTTCTATGAAGATGATGTATTTTTCTTAATCATGCATATTAATTTTTTTTTCTTTTCCACCTAATTAAAATATTTTTAAAATATGTCGATATAATAATATCATAAAATTACATACAATTACATGTTATTATACTAACTTAACAAACTAAATACCACTCCTCTTCCATCAATTGTGAAATGAGTCCTTCGATTGTGTGTGCGGTGAACTACCACCACACTAATCGAGGTGTTACTTTTTCAAATACCACTACTCAATTCGGAATATAATAATGGGTTTATTATAGATCTATAATTTTTATGACATAATTAAACTTCTATAATTATAATATCACATCTTCCATATGACCTTATAATTAATTGGAAAACTGTAATGTCTTCTTTTGTACATGTGGATTGCCACCTCCACGTAGTGATGTGATACATATTTCATTTTATTTTATTATTAATGAAAAAAAAGATATTTTTATTTAATATATAATATATATATGATATAAAAATTATTCTATTAAGTTCATATATTATATACCATTTATTCATTACATCCTTTGAGAAAATTGAATCAACGTTCACATGTGTGTACGACCTACAATCTTATAGAACAATGTTATTCATTTTCAATAGCTAACATTTATGGATTTCACAAAATATATATAATTATTATATATGATATTTATATTATTTTTAATAGTACAAATATGATGGTCTAAGATCAATGTGAAATTAAGAAAATATAATCCCAAACATACACTAAAAAACAAAGTAGTTATTACCCAAATCAATATTTTGACAAGGATTAGTTAGTAAAATGGGTATTCAAAGTTAAAAAATTAATCAAATATAGTATTAAATATATATTTATGGTTTGGTAATAGAAATATAATAACAAATTATTTATTATATAGGTTTTTTATGTGTATAAAATATTTTAAGACTTAAGGTAAGGGATTTTATCTCAATATTATTTATGTTGAAGAATGTTTTAACATTTCACAGATATATTAATTTATGAGGTGTGTATAATTCTCATTAGATATGATATATCATGAATATCCTTAATTTCATAATATTTAATATCTAATTTTATTTTTTTTCTTTAATGGTGTCTATGATTCAAAATTTTCTAATGTGGTAATGTATTTTCATCTCAATTTAATTTTTATGGGACATATTCCATATACATAACTCGTTTAATTTATAGGGTGTATATACAAACCATTAATGTATTTTATAATTGTTATCAGAGAAATTATGGCATATAATTTTATATATAAGGTTCTTTCTTTTATTTGGCTAATTATTATGATGTTAACATTGTTGTAATGGTTCTATATTCTGATAAATATTTTTTGGGATTGTTTATAATTACTTTACATTTGAAGATATATTATGAGCAATCATTAAAAAAATAAACACATTTTATGTAATCAGGTTTTTTCTAAAAAAATAAATTCTTTAATTTAAATTTTTCAATGTTTAAGGACTGTAATGAGTAAATGAATTTTTTAAATATTATAATCCTTGTTTCTATTTTAGCCAGAAATTTCATTATCCCCGAAATTCATGTTTTAAAAAAACAGTTTCAAGAATTTTTCATTATGATCATTTAAATTAATTAACACATTATTGAATATTTATAAATAAATTAAAATGAATATTCAATTAATTTTAAATTCATGATTGTAATATATTTTTTTAATAAATTGAAAGGAATATTTATTTAATTATGTATGACTTGAAATATATATACCATTGTTAAAAATTATCAATGATTAAAAGACCCCTTTACAAGTTTCCAAGTTTTATTTTATGAAAAATGTTTTATATAACATTTTACTAGTTTTTATATTTCAAATAAATTATTTCAATGTTCAAGTATTATTTTTCTAAAGAAATATTCCTTGTCATCCTTCAAAATCACTTCTCCATTAGTGATAACATCCTTTGATGTTACATAATATATAATGGGTCTTCGATCCTAATTACATAAATATATTTTACCAAGGATTTTTATGATAATAATTTAATGATGTTTATGAAAACTATTTCATTTCGAGAGGTTATTCTCTAATGAAATGTTTTTAAAATGCATTCCTTTTTGTTGGGTTTAAACATGATGAACATTTTACAATAATGAGGAACACAAATTTAATTATTATGTGATGGGTGATAACTATATTTCCCACAAATGAACTTGGTTAAATTTGGATAACACCTTACATAATAATGTTATGTGTGAACATACTTCCATGTTCAAAATAATTTGAGTTGGCCTTTTTTGTGTCTATATAGTTATGTGTGGACATAGCTTCATGCCATTAAGGCTATGTGTGGACCTGGTTTCATATCCATAAGGGGTTCTTGGACAAAGATTAATATATGTAAAATCTATTTGTGGACCTTATTTCATTTACATATGTTTGTTTGTGGGTATAACCTTTTTGTTCATAAGGCTATTCCAGGTCCTGTTTTATGTTAATAATCTTATGTGATAGGCATAATTCTTGTTATAAAATTATTAAATGAACTAATTTCTATTTATAAATTTTTACTATGATATAAGCATATGTTTTCCACATTGTAATTTCTTTGTTAGTCTCTCATATACTTTTTTACACTTATTTAATTGTGTTTACTATATTATTAACATACATGAATTTTGTTATGACTCATTATTATGGGATTTGTTGTATTTCGTATGGTTTTAAAAATATATGCTCAAGTTCTCATACTCTTATACTTGTGTTTCCCTTATGTGATCATTGTCATCTACATTTTTTTCCTTATTATATATTTGGTTTCACACTTTATAATTATTCATTTAACCATTTCATGAGTAATGGTTTCATGTTGTATATTTCTAAGAAGATTTCTATATGGCTTTATCTTTATGGGTGATTTTCAAGATCAGTCATGGAAAAATAATCATAGAGTATATATCCTCTAAAAAAACTAAATATATACTGTAACGACCCATAACTCTATCAATGAAATTTCTTTTCTTATGTTTATATCATATATTATAGATCATAAAAAATCACTTATATAACAATATATAAACATCATAAATAATGAATCAATGAAATAATAGGTATTTTTATAAGTTAAAGAACATATACCGATAAAATAAAGACAAGTACTTTAGAATAGTAATGTGATCCTTATGAATATTAAACCGACCAATAGAATAGTAACCTCAATAATGAAAGTATAAATAATATTAGGCAACCTTATAAATGTAATTATTATATAATTATATCATAGTTTAAATAAATTAATATTATAAACATTAATATTTATGTGTTGTAATTTTCGCAAGTCATAAATATTTAATGACAATATTATAATTTATAAAATATTTCATAATAAAATTTATTTTCATAAAAATTAATCATAAATCAATATTTTTTGTCTTATGATTTTTGAATAATTTTATTAGACATTAATTAAATTTTTATAGTGTTATAAAATCAGATATAAAATTAAAACTGTCTATTTTGAGTAAATAATAATTTTAATTAAGAATTAAATTTATCATATTGAGAAAATTATTTTCATAAAATGTAATTAGTTTTTATTTTACACTTTGAATAATTGTAACTATAAATATTTTTGGATTTTTTTGAAATACGTGATTTTTTACAGAATAATAAAATACTGTAATTTA
This sequence comes from Viscum album, assembly GCA_963277665.1. Classification (NCBI taxonomy): domain Eukaryota; kingdom Viridiplantae; phylum Streptophyta; class Magnoliopsida; order Santalales; family Viscaceae; genus Viscum; species Viscum album. The sequence goes on from OY728161.1 coordinate 1,884,753,788, forward strand.
TAGTATAAATAAATTATAAGAAAAACACAATATTCCATGAGACATGGATGATGTAAGAACCCATTGGTATAACTCACATGAACTTATTAATTTATTCTTTCACATCATTCAATTCAATTGCGTGACTTGAGGAAAATAATAAAATAAATTAACAAATTATAAGAAATCACCCCTCTCCTCCAGAATAAAAAACAACCCTCACCCACTCATCTCCTCACTCCTATAAGCCTTAAAGAATGTTAAGAATATTCCCAAATCCACTTCCTCTTTCATTAACTGAATCCATTAAGTCAAATTCTCCCCAAAATAAAAAAATCAATCCACATATGATGGTTCTCAAAGAGGTGTATTCAAGAAGTAAAATTCATTTCATTTCATTTTAATTTTTTTACATGTTCTTTCTTTTAATAAACTCTCCTCACCTCCTCTATAAAATTGTACATCATAATTATAGTATAATATATATATATATATTATAATGATATCATGTTAATTTAGTATTAATTATCAATCTACTTAGTCTCTCTCTCTCTGATTTATTTAAATAACGAACCCATCATTCGAAAGGTGTCGATTTATAACCTTCATGGATGACGAACCATCATTCTTTAATGTCTCCTTCAAGAAAGGTCATGAAACCGTTTTTATTGTTGTACCAGACTATTATATATTCATTATATCCTATTTAATTTCTTCTAACCATTATATATACAAAATATTAATTCATATGATAAAACTAATACAAGATTATCGAAATACCATCGTAATAATCTAATCATTTATCAGTGATACTCATTCTAATAACTCGTCCTCATTCCATATAATAAAAATAATTACATAACAAATAAATTTTATTTATTATAATTAGTTTCATATTAATTCAATTCTAGATAATTTATCCCTTTCAACAAGAACATCCATACTCATATACAAGTATACCGATTGTGAAAACCAAATAATGAAATGCTCCCAATAGATAATTTTGTTTCCTATAACACATCAATAAGTCCATAAATGAACTTTAAAATGATAACAACACTAATAAAAGAATATATTTTTACAGTTAAAATAATTAATGGATTTAATTTTAGTATTTAGGACATTAAGAATCAGTGTAGAACACATCTCTATATAATGTAAGGGTTTTGTCATATCACATCCATTTTCCTGTGATAATCCATATTCCCCACTATTTATTGTGTATGGAGTATTTATACTTCCCAATGTTGTATAATATGGTTAATATATTTATTTTCATGTTATTAAATTTATCCTTGTATGGTTTTTAATTTTTGGGCATGTGATTCAATAATTTACAAAGTGGTAAGGGATTCTACCAGAACCCTTATTTTTCAATCAGGTTTCTCTTTTTCAACCTTTTCTCAAATGTAATGCTTATTTGATTTTTTATATTTACTATACCTTGGGTGTATATATAATAAAATCATATATATATATATATATATTCATACTTATTTTATGGTGATATACATTTATTTAAATGGTTCCCTAATAAATTCTTCCTAATAAACATGCATGATTGTAGTGAGCATCTTGAATTCATACCCATATTAACGTGAACTATATAATATATTTAATTCCATAATAATTTTTATTAAAACAAACATTTTATCATGAAAACTAATCTGGTATTATTTCTATTTTTATTAAAACAAACAATCCTTTCTACTTTAAAATCAATATAATATTTTCCTTAAAATACATTATAATGTTATTTAACCATTCTTAAAAACTATTTTTACATGGATTAAAATCAGTGGGACATAAATCATGATTAAAATATAATTAAAATCTCCATCTATTTTATTTTCTTGTAATTTTTTATGATCATATTTTAGGAAAAATAAAATTGATTTTCCAAAAAAACACTTTTTTCTAAAGTAAAAAGGGGTTTTTGGATCTCACTTTTACTTCCATGGGATATATGGATTATTAATCACTCCTCCCTTATGTGTGTGTTTTTTGTATTTAAATTTGATATATCATATCCATAATCATAATATACTCATATTATTATAAGGTATAATGATTTTCAATGTTTCAAAGTTGTATGAGACATTTTTGAATGCTTAAAGATTAATATCCTTGATAATTTTTTTGTGGTTTTTCCATCTATATCGACTTAATTTGTTTAATATCATACTTCATTGAGTTTTATATCTTATTATACCATATAATATTTTATTTTATGGTTTTATGTTCATTTTTAATGTGGATATTATATTTGAAAAAAATTTATTTATTATGGTTGATGTATTCACATTTCATATGATAATTTTTCAGTATGAATTATTATGATGTTTATATTTAATCTATTTAAATTATGAGTGACATGATCTTAGTAAGTGATATTGTGGGACCTATATACCACCTTGATGAATTTGTAGGTCCCATGGGACCAACATGTTTTTGGTTTTTACCGTTATATGTATAGTTTGGGCATAAGTCCAAGATAGTATGGTTATGATGTTCTGCATTATGCTTTCACTAATTATGAATCTAGTAATTGGTAGTGTGATTAATTATTCGACTAGTACAAAATTTTTCTTATGGAACTATTTATTTCGATTTTATTTCTACTTTATTGTTCTATGTATATGTTTAAAGGAATTTGTTTTTAGTAATTCACCATACCTAATATTTATATTTATGATATCTTCGGTTTTATTGCATACCCATACTGAGAATATAATATCACCTATTTATTATGTTTTATTATTCCCTAGGATCTAACTATGAATATTATTAGGAATTAAATTCATGAATTATCTAATAGTATATTGGTGTTTCTAATGGAGTTAAAATGTCAGTTTTCATTCAAGTTGTAATGTAAATCTTATGATTGTATCTGGTTTTCAAAAAATACTAAACTATTCATTCATTTGTGATACCATGTCCTTGTTTATATTCCAATGAAATAAAATAATGTACAAACTATGGGAAACTAGGGTCCGAGTCTTTAGATTTAGTATTATAGGATGTTTAGTAGAATCCAAGGAAACCTGATTTTGAAAATATAGATTAGTGAACAAAACCCTAAGATAGACATTAAGGATAAGCATAAAAGAACAAAATATAATTTTGGTGAGGTTTATATTATGTGAATATTCCGTGAAATACATCCCTTTATAGATACTACAAGTGGACTTGTTTTTGGAAAAGATGTTTCTACCAGTGAAAACATTAAAATGGTGTTCCATTCTTGTCTCAGGGTAACCTGGTACATGACAGTGGGATTTATTGTGCATCTGGTTTGACACTCCTAGGATATCAGCTTAGAATAATTAACATTTTATTTACAAACCATTATGAATGATTCAATTTTAATTATTCCTGCAATGAAACCATGATTACGATTATGAGATTAGTAATGCATAAGATTTTAATCGCTGTTAAGTATTTACCTAGTTCAGCATTATAAATTTTGATTGAAATTATAATTTAGAGTATTCTATTTTTTTAGAAATAGATACTTGTGGAAGTCGAGGAAACCTCATGAATGAATTCATCCCATGTAGGTATTTCACTTCTATGCAAGATAATGATGTTGGTTCTGGATCCACGACTCATGTTGAGAAACATATAACTATGCTGGGATAACATACTCTAGTTATAATCAATAACCATACACATATGGAACATCCTAAACTAAAACATGTAGGAACAATGTTAGAACGCCTTATGAGGAAACAAACTCCATTATTTAATGGGTCTACATACCCATTCATGGTTGAGTAGTGGATAGGTTATTTAGAGAAGATATTTCTCTCATTGGGAGGTAACGAATGGGGGATGTTGTCATGACATTGTATCATTTATCAGAATACAATAATTAATGTAGTTTGATGATTCAAAAGACAAAGGAGGATTGATATATAGAAAATATGGAATTGAAGAATTTTGAGGAAATTTTCCTTGAAAAATATTTTCATTGAGGTCAATGAGCGAATTTGGGGAGGCAATTCTTGAGTCTAAGTCAAAATAATTATAAAAAGGATGATATTCTTGAAGCCAATTTTATAATGGTATTATGGAATTCTATGGAAAATATAAATATTTCAATGAATAGTATTTGTTAATAATTTAATGTTTTAAATCAATTCCTCCAAAGGTCACTGGTGTCTCTGAATTTCTCATAATATTATGATTTAGTCTCATGTGATGTCAAGACAGAAACAACTTTTTCTCTGTATTATAAATTTAATTTAATTAAATAGAACAATAGAGATGTTAAAAAATCATGAAAAGGAAATAAGGGAATAGAGAATAAGGGTAGAGTTTAATTCCCACCAGGTTGTAGCTGTGGGAAGAAACACATTGGTACTTTCTTAAAGGGAATGATTTTTTGTCACAAGTGTAGAGAAAAAGGCCACCAATCTCATGAATTCAAGTGAACTAATAGGCTTCCAATTTTCAATTTTAATATTTTAATTATATGGTAAATTATAAAAATGAATTTCCTATGCATCAAGGAAACATTCCCTAAAGAATGACTAGGTGTAAATTCCAATCTTATGGTGTCCCAACTACTGAGGATGGAGTTCCTAACGATGTGGTGGTAAACACTTAAATTGTTTCCTCAATAATAGGCAATGATTTTTCTTCATGATCATTTCATTCTTTCATATCTTCTCCATTTTCAAAGAAACTTTTACATTTAAAATTTGATATAATAAAGGATTTTTCCTTGAAAACTCTTAATGGAGTTTTCATTGAAACCATTATATGATGATTAATCCCCCTTATGGAACATAAAAGTTCATTAGTTCCACACCATATAATCACACCCAAGATTTAATTATATATAATTATTGGTACGAATTGGATTTCAAAATTTTATTTGAAGAACTATTTTTGAAGAAGGATGTTACAATTTTTTAGAATGATGTAGAGTCCCTTATATTTAGAGAAGAAACCCCATGATCTGATTCTTATCAATGTCCTCCCCTAGATTATCTACTAGATTCAATTCATGGGGAAAACTGGGATGCAATATCTATGTGTATGGGAATAAATGTTCAAATTTAGGTAGTACTTGTTGTTCAAGAATAAATTGATGTATTTCTAGAAGATTTACCTTCACATCTTACAGAGCTGGAAATTGAGTTTTCTTTTTATGAAATTCTTGGGGAATTGTCTAAATCAAAGACTCATTATAGAATGGCCACAATGTAATTAGTGGAACTAAATACACCAATAGAGTATTTATGTAGTAAAGGGTTTATTCCCCTTAGTGTTTTCCCATGGGGAGTTCATGTTCTTTTTGTTAAGAAGAAAGACAGATCTGTGAGGTTGTTCATTGACTGTATGGATTTCAATGTTATTACGATAAAGAAAAAGTATCATCTTCCCTAGATTGGTGACTTATTTCATAAACATCATTAAGCCCAATATTTTTGATTATTGGACATAAATATGGATAACATTAGTTTCTTTTTTGGAAGTTATTCCAAAGACAACAATTCATATTAGGTACGAGCATTACATGTTTTCCAAAATGCCTTTTGAACCGACTAATTCACCCTATGTTTTAATGTATTTAATCAATAGAAATTTGAATGAATATCTTGATTATTTTTTTATTGGTTAAATTTTTACATACTCAAAAATGTTTGAAGATCATAAGAATCACTTGTGCATTATTATATAAACTCTTAGAGAAAACGGGTTAGATGGTATGTTTCGAAAGTGTGAATTTTGGCTTCAAATTGTTTCATATCTTGGATATATTGTCTCTATATATGGAATAATAGTTGATATGTTGTAGATAAATTTTTTCTAGAATGGAAAAAACCAACAAACATAACAGATGTATGCAAGTTTAGGGGTTTAGTAATTTATTATTGGCATTTCATTCAAAATATCATCTAATTAGCTAACCCATTTACCAATATTACATTTAAAGGGTTTATGTTTGTATTGAAAAATGAATGTGAAGAATTTCTCAATGAATTGAAGAAAATGATAGTGAATGCTAAAATCATGACTCTACCATCAGGTAATTGAGGATTTGTGATTTATAGTGATTCTTCAAAGAATGGACATGATTATTTCTTTAAGAAGAATGGTAAAGTTATTTCATATTCATCGTGGAAGATAAAAATTCATGAAAAAAACTATCCAACCCCTAATCATGATTTTTCAGTTATGATCATATATCTAATGATATGGTGACATTTTCTCTATGGTGAAGGAATTGATATATATACAAATCACAAGACATTTAAATATATATTCTCATAGAAAGAACTTAACATGAGGTAAAGGATATGACTCTAACTACTCAAGGAATATGATTGTTCAACAGACTACCTCCTAGGAATGGAAAGTGAGGTAGCTACTGTATTATTCATGAATGATTATGGAGTTCTAAATAGTATGATAATTCAATTGGATCCTATGTAAAATTATTTAGGAATTTTGGATATGGAAATCATAAAGGAAGGTAAAACATCACTACTTTTTCAATTGATTCCTCAATGATATTTTATAGAAATGATTAAAAGTTCATAGTTTGATGATTAGTATATTCAGATGAAAAGGTATGGTGTGAATAATGGGACGTTTGATGACATCATTAGTGAGGATGAAATCATGAAATATTTGAAGATTCTTTTTGTTCCTTCTAAAATTGAACTTAAAATTGAGTTATTGGATGATTCTAACAGCTTTAATTTCTCTATACCCTATGGTAGAACTATGATATAAAGGTATTTGAAGGAAAATTTCTATCGGGATAACATCTATAGAGAAATCGATGAATATGTATCAGAATGATTTGTCTTCCAATAGGTGAATAGTGAAAGATAACATCCTAGAGGTTTCTGGAAACCTCTTAATGTTACTATATGGAAATGGTATGAAATCACTAAGGATTTTGTCAGTGTATTACTAAAAACTCCAATAAGAAATGATGTAATAGGGCGTATTGTTGATCAACTTACCAAATCATCAAATTTCTTCACTATAAAGAAGGATTTTCCTCTAGTGTTCCTTGAAACAAATCTATATTAATGAAGTTATAAGACGTCATTGAGTGCATCTATAAATGTTTTCTGATCATGGTCCGTGATATAAATCAAAATTATGGAAAATTATTCAGAGTTCTTTGGATACCAAGCTTCATATTAGTACTTTTTATGACCCTCAAATTGATGGCCACTAAGAATGGATGATACAAACATTAGAAGACATGATTTGATCATGAATTGATGATTTTAAAGGTATCTGGGATCATTATTTTTGGTTTTTTTAGTTTTCTAGGAAAAAATAGTTTCAATATTAGTATTAAAATGTCACCATATGGATCATTTTATAGAAATATATGTCATACACTGACATTTTGGGATACATTTAGTGAAAGAAAGCTTGGTCGCCTAAAGGTTGTGGAGGAAAAAATAGAAAATTTAATGACTATTCAGACAAATATCAAAGCAGATCGATGTAGGAGAAATCGATATTTTGATAATAAAAGTAAGGATTTGGAATTTCATATAGGAGAACACATTTTATCTTGAGTATGTCTATTGAAGGGTGTTCTAATATTTGGGAAGAAATGGAAACTTAGAACTACGTATATTGGTCTTTTTGAAATACTAGATAGAGTTAAAATAATGGATTATAGTATGGAAATTCCAAATTTCCTTTATAAAGTACACAGTTTGATTCATTTCTCATTGTTGAGAAATTACATGCCATACCCAACACATGTACTCACTTTTACAGGTATCGAATTGGAACATGATTAATCTTACTACGAAGAGACTATCCGAATTCTAGACACTAAATAAAAGGTGATGTGGAATAATATTGATTGGCTAGTAAAGGTACATTGGAAAAAACAAAAAAATTGAAGATTCAATGTGGGAACTTGAGGATATTTGGTTAAAAAACAACCCAAATCATTTTTTGGGGTGAAAATATGGAAATTTCAAGGATGAATTTTTGTAGTATAAAATAAAGTAATTATTGAAAACTATTTCAATGAAATTTCCCATCTTATTCTTATTTAATATGGTATATGACATATAAAATCCATTATAAAATACTATAAAAACATTACAAATTAAGAAATGATGAATTAAGTGGTATTTCTAGGTTTTAAAAAACATATGCCCATGAAATAGTAACATTCCTTTAGAAATAATAATGTGACCCTCATGAATTGTAAAATTTTTAATAGAATAGTAACCTCACCAATGGATGTATAAATAAAGTGTGTCCATCTAATAAATAGAATCATGATATAATTATTTCATAGTGTAAGTAAATGAATATTTTGAAAAATAATATTTAAAGGATGGTATTCTTGTTGGTCATAAATATTTAATTAAAATATAAAAACTAAAAAATGATTTAAAAAAAATTCAATTTCATAAAAATTATTCATCACTCCATATTTTTTTCTTCTGATTTTAGGATAATTTAATGAGACCTTAGTTAATTTTGGATTATGTTATAAAATCTGATATATTTTTAAAATAGAATTTTTTGAGTACATAATGATTTTAAAAAAAATTACCTTCATAATATTTATAAAATTATTTTCCTAAAATGGAGTTCATTTTTTAATTATACATGTATAAAAATAGTTATGGTCGATTTTTGGTACTTTTTTGAAATATATGATTTTTTAGTGGATTGTAAAATGTAGCAATTTACAATATAAATGTATTATAATATAAATTCTATATTCTTTTTTTCATGGATGATGTAAGAACCCTTATTTCAAACTCAAATGAACTTATTACTTTATTTATTCATAATAATCAACATTATTTCGTTTTTTGAGGAAAATAATAAAATAATGATTGAAATAATAAGAAATCACCCCTCTCCTCTACAAAAAAAACAACCCTCACCCCCCTCTTCTCATCACTCTTATAAGCCATTAATAAAGTAAAATTTCTTCCAAAATACTATTCTCAAGTATATACCCATATCTATGTGATCATTTCCTTCCCAACACCATAATAAATCTCTTTGTGGTGGTTCTCAATAAGGGGTATTAAAGCAGAAAAATATGATTCTCTTTCCTTTTTATTTCTTTTCAAGTATTTTATTTCATTATACTCTCCTCACCTCTTTAATCCAAATGATCATGATAAATCTAGTATAATCAATATAATTGAATGATATCATGTTAATTTAATATTCACTATCAATATCCTTACACACACACACACTCTCTCTCTCTCTTTTATTCTAAAAAAATCATCATGTTGGAGTTGTCAATTTAGAACCTTTGTAGACGATGAATCTTCGTTATTAAATTTAACCTTAAATTCTTGCAATGAAACCATTTTTATGGTTTAAAAAAAATATAATATATATATTATAACCTTTTTAATGTTATAAAACTAGAATATATTTAATTATAATTAATATGACAAAACTACATTGAGATGATGGAAATACTATCATAATATTTTAAACGATTATCACAAATGTTTTTTCTAATAACATGATATCATACCATATAATAAAAAGAATTATATAAAAATTAAATCTTTTAAATGCTCATTTGTATCATATAAATTCAATTCTAGTGAATTAAATTCTTTTCACATGAACTTCCATACTCAAATACAAGTATATTGATCGTGAAAACCAAGGAAACGAATGCTCCCGAGCGATAAATTAGTATATTATAAATCATCAAAAAGGCCATAAATGAACATAATAAAACAATAATGACTATAATACTTTTTGAATGAGTTCCTAATTAATTAATTATTGGATATAATTTTATTTTCCATGACATTAAGATCATTTGAAGAACACCTTCTGATATAATTTAAGGGTTTTCTCATCTCACTTCTATTTTTGTGAGATATTCCATATTCAATACTATTTCCTATTTATGGTGTATGTAAATTGTTCCTTGATTTATTATATCATGAATCTATTTATTTTCATGGTATTAAATTTATCCTTTTATTGTTATTAAATTTTTTTCATATGATTCTATTGATTACCAAGTGGGAATGGATTTTACATGAACCCTTGTTTTTCAATTAGGTTACTCTTTTTCTACATTTACTCAAATTTAAGGATTCATTAATTTTTTATATTTCATCTAAAATCTATATATATGTTCTAAAATTGTATATCCATGTTAGATCATTTTTCTTTTATGGGGATATACAAGTTATAAAATGGATCCCTTCCTAATTCATCAAGTTAAACAAGCTCGTTTAAAGAGAACATCATGAATTTTAAACAATTTTGATGTTTACTTTATAATCTATTTTAATGCATCATAATTTTTACAAAATCATACATTTTATCATGAAAACAAATTTGGTTAATTTTTTATTTTATTAAAACAAACATACCTTTACACTTTACAATATCCTTAATAATTTTCTTAAAACAAAATAAAATATTTTATTTCTAAAGTTTCTTAAAAACTATTTTTACATGACTTAAGATAATTGGGATATAATTTATCCCACAAATATAAATTAAACACCCTTATATTCCAACATTCTTGGAAATATATCCATTTTCCATGAAGATGAACTACCCAATTTTAACTAACTCTATGTGTTATGATCCCTATTTTAAACACGATATGTATATATGTTGATAAGTCTAGATATTTTACCCATTTTATACAAATAATTCATTTTTAATATTATTCTATTATTAATTTGGAAACAAATATTCATTTCTTGGACATACATATTTAATGTATGATTTTATAGCAAATAAAATTTATTTTCCAAAAGAACTCATATTGCTAATGTGAAAATGGATTTTCTTGTATCAATTTTACTTCTGTGAGATATATTCTTTATTCACCACTTATTCCTTTTGTATCAAGTTTATTTACTTCCCTTTAAAATATCATATCAGGAGTCTTGTTTTTCTCATGATATTATAAGTGTCATGACCCGTCCCCAAGGGCTCCTGCCGTGACTTCCCTGAGCCCACCTTCAATAGGCCAGGGGCTGGAAACAAGCACCGAAAGGCGTATTCCATAAAATGGGAAGGCATTGACTTTATAACCTATAAACTCACAAAAACCAAGCACATGGATAGATACAAGCACAAAGTAAACTATATAGTAAATACGGTCTGTTCTAAAAGTAAAGGGGTAGAAATACAAGCCCAACTGGAAAGTAAATGTAAAACTCGAATGTACAAGTATAACTGTGAATAGATCCTATGAAACCCAACTAAGGATCCTACGTGAAGGGTAGGCATAGCTCTCGAATGGTCGTCTCTACGAATTACCTCGTCTAAGGTCCACCTTCGGGAAGTATCCAGTATAGGTACCCTCATCCATAGTCAGCGTTGTCCGTCGTCTGCACAAGACACAAAAAGGTGCAGGCGTAGCCCATGCAGGGGTGAGTATAAAATTACTCAGTAGGGACCTCGAGACCCCAAATGATTCCCCGAGTTCCACAAAGGATAAACCACAATACAAAAAAACAACAGTCAACCCTACTTAGTTATATGCTGATACATATACCTAAGTTATCAGAAAATACCCACATCACACAAGATGGATGAATGCCACACAGGTAATACCACGAAGGTAGATTACCACACCAGAAAGTACCCCATATCATAACCTCAATCACAAGATCAAGGTAAAGATAGATCACACCAGGATTTATTCTAGGGGTAGTAACAAGTAACATCCTCAGTCATAACGTCGAACACCACCGCTATTGTAGAACTCGTCCTCTATCGAGTATAGTGGTCCTGTTGCGTCACACGGAGGCGCTTCCCACTAACCTTGGACTGCTTAGGTAGTCCTCCTATCATGTATCATGGGTCTTATATATCACACAGAGGTGCTCCCAACCATGGGTCTCCCACGTCACACAGAGGTGCTCCCCCTCAAGGCCTTCTATGGTACTCCTCCTGTCGAGTATCGTGGGTCTATCGCGTCACACAGGGGCGCTCCCCACCATGGGTCTACCACGTCACATAGAGGTGCTCCCCACTGGGAATATCGAGTCACTCTGAGTTGAATGAAAAGTAATCATTAAATCTCAGCCAGTCTCAGGGTTCCATACATAGTATTCTTGGTAGAACCGCTCCCCAAGCTGGCGGTCATAACTCAACCGCCCCGAAGTTCCAAGAAGAAGTATCCAAATGGTCTGTCACATCAAAAGGGACCCAATTCAATAGATGAAGCGTCAATCAGATGCCCAACCTATAAGTTATTAGTGTTTCCGCTCTGAGGTCCTAGTTGGATTTGGGGTCTGATCCAACTCATCCATACTCCAACCTTATCCAAAAATCAAGTGGTCTATACTAAAAGGATTGTCTCGATCCACGGATAATGGTGCTGCTGATAGTTTGTCAAACGGACGCTCAGATCACAGGTTTAAATAAATATATATTTAGTTAATATATATTATATTTTTAAATAAAAATTAATCTTTTAATTCAATATGTTATTTTCATTTCTTTTTTTTCCATCCAACATGAAAATAGAAGAATCATTCATGTGTATGCACAACCTATCATCTCAATGAATGGGGTAATTCATTTTCTATCTTTATATTTTATTGATCTATATAAATACATATATAGAAAATGGATATTACATTATTATCATGGTTATAATTATAGTTATTATAGATATCTGATGAATGTAAAATAACTAAAATACCAAACCAAAAACATATATGAATAAAATGAAACAGTTATTAATCGGAGTTTTATATTAACATGAAATTATTAATATAAGTGTAATAAATGATGATAAATAAATATTATATTATTATTATATATAATTATAAGTTTTAATATATTTATAATATAAATATATTTATTATACTTGTTTTTTGAATGTTAAAGATGTAGGTCGAGACTTAAGGTAATGGATTCGATCTCCATTTCTCTTCATTATCACATGTTTCTATTTAATGACCCGATCATATTTTATAATGTTCATATATATATCAGATATTATATGTTATAAAATGAGTATAATTATTTTAAATATATTTACTATTCTATGTGATTTTATTCTTAAATGTGGCTTAAAATTCAAAAGATTCCAAAATAGTTTTGGATTTTGACATCACTTACAATTCATTGGTACACATTCCTTATACACAACTAATGTCATTTTTGTGGTGGACATACCTAAAATGAATGGATTTAATTATTATTATCCTAAAAATATTTTTATATAATTATCCATATATATTTCATTATTTATGAGTGTTTCTAATTCAAATCATCCCAATTTAGTAATGGTTTTATGTAACAATCTCATTGTTTTTTGGGATTTTTGTGATTATGTTTTTTTGATAATGATTTATTATGATCATTTTATCAATGAAATAATTAAATTTCATCCATTATTATAATTTTTTCATAATAAACAATCCATTTTTCACTATTTTTATACTTAATGGATGGAATGATTTGTTTAAATAAACTTTTCTTTGTTTCTCTCTTTGGACGTAAATCCATTACCATTAGAATCCTTATATTATTAAAATGTTATCATGAATTTTAAAAAATGACTTTTTAATGTCATTTTAAAACATTATTATCTCTTTAGGGAAAAAATTAATGATTCATCCTTCATTTTTTCAAAACTAGGTACACATTATCATTTCATAAAAAAATTCCAATGAAATCGCTGTTTAAACATGAAGGACTAGAAAAATATTTCCACCTTCCTAAAATATAATTATTAAAACATCCAATTTAAAGTATATATTTTTATATTCAAAAATATATATATGTAATGTTTTAAATTTTTATGTATATTAAATAAATAATTTCAAAGTGAATAGGTTATTTTTCTCTTCAAATATTGAAATTGATCCCCGTAAATATGTTTTCCATCAATGATGATATCATTTTCTATAAATCAATCCTAACTCAGTATATGATTAAATTATATAATAATTATCCTTTATTTGTATGGTTTATCACTATTATGATAAGATATTTAACAAACCCATTATTTTTCTATGGTTTATTTTAAGATGAATTGTCTATGAATAAAATATCCTAGTTCATGTGTTACGACCAATTGAATATTTAATGAACTTCTATCAGAAAAAGGTTTGGATTATACTATTGGTGGGGCCAATATCTCGCTCCATTAAATTATAAAAATATAGATAACTCATGTATTATTTATATTATTTTTGAACCCCCTTTCATGTTCATTATGATTTTAGAGTACCTAGATATATGTCTATAAGTCTACATATAGAGTTGGATTCATTTCCATATGTAAACATTGATTCAAATCCATAAGGTTATGTGTATAAATGATTATAACTCCAAAAAGTTATGTGTGGGCCTGCATTAATTTCAATAATTTTATGCTTGAACCTAGATTTAATGTACATAATTTCATGTGAGTACATAGTTTCATGTTCATAGATTTATGTGAGGTCCAAAATTAAAGTACATAACATTATGAGGGAACCACGTTCTATTTTCTGAGATAGCTAATGTTATAAGCCTATTTGTTACCAATTTCTTATTTATATGTTAATATCTTATGGATTATGATATTTGATTCAATTTTAATTAACCTCTTATGAAATCCCTTACATTATGGAATGACTCATGAAAATTATATTTTTTATGTATGGTATGGTTTTCAAATGATAAGATCAAGTTATAATACACATATACATGTGTTATGGCTACGTGATCATTGGTATCTCAATTTTTTACCCTTACTGAGAATCTGAGATCATAATTTATTATGTTTCCGAACCCCTATTTTTGATTAACAATTTTATATAGTTTATGTCTTAGAAGAGTACTATAGGTGATGATATTTATTGTAGTTGTTGAAGATATTTTGATAAATTATAATACTGAGTATTTACTATCCAAAGACACTTATCAAATATTGTCCTATGGAATGGATTTTTGATATGAATTGAATATTCATATCAAAATATATAATATTTATTTATAAAATTTATTAGTCTCTATATTAGGCCAAAGGTATCGACCCATCTTCCTAGGTCTCCATAGTTCATTTTTTTATTGTACACATCCAAAAAAGGTTATGGTAAATGTTTTTTGATTTTTCAGAAATACTTTAATATTTGATGAATTGTGAAATACAATAATTTACAAAAATAGATTAATACATTAACTATAGAGTTATAAATGATGTTATACTAATGAAATCCCAATTGATTCAAACAAAAAAATAACTTGTTACTATTATTAGTAATGTAATTATCACTATTACTTATCTTGTGGAGAAATAATAAATCAACGAATGTAATTTTGAGAAAACACATCTCCCCTCCATTATAAATATCACTCGTCACACCTTCATTTCTTCACACCTCTCAAGATTCTATCCTTGCCTAAACTCTTCCCAAAAATCTTACATAGCCCCTCCCCCACGTACTAGATACATTGGTCTAATCAAAATACCAATCCATTGTTCCTTAAATAGAATTCAATAATTAATTACCCCCTCTCTCTTTTCCTTTAATTTCCTTTCAATTTCATGTTCTTTTCTTAATCTCTCCCCACATAACCTTATCCACATGGTATAATAACACTATTAACATACATATAATGAAATTTTATTATATTAATAGGATAATATATCATTTAATCCCCTTATCATGTTCTATTTATTGATGAAAGTAAAACATTTTTCTTGAGGTGTTAATTTATCACCTTCAAGAACAAAATATTTTCATTTTTCTTTAACACCTTCATATCTAGTAATGAATAAATTTTTACGGTTGATACAGATTATATTATATGTATTATATCCTATATAATGGTATGGAACTAACTTATGTACATATTACTAAACTATTTAACGAAACATGCATGTTGTGGTCGAAAAAATGCCTAAAATAACCCAAACGATCATCATTAAATTATTATAAAATGATTCATTCTCATAGTATAAAAAAATATTATTTATAAAATTATTTCATGTATTTTAACATCACTAATAACATATAATTACATTTTTTATTATTATCCACGTCTTATATGAACTTCCATTCCTGAATTCTAGTGAGCCGTTCAAGAAAACTATAAAAACGAACATTCCCAAACAATGAATTTAAACTCTATAACTCCTCAAAAAACATATAAATAACCTCAATAAAACCTTAATGAATGTTATAAATGTATAATAGGACATTTAATTGTTATTTAATGAATATATTTTGGTTATATCTAACAGTAATGTGATGAAATAATTCAGATACAAGGTAAACAGAAATTCTTGAACCCAAGTTTCTTTCATCGAGTTCTCCCAATTTCACAACATTTTTGGTATGCTTACTCTATAAAGAAAATTTTTTCATCATTATCATAATGTTTCTAGGATATAAATTTTTTCTAATGGATTTTATGTCAATAAAAATGTTTTCTAAGAGAAATCTTCTTTCAAAAACACACAATTTACTTCTTACCAATGGTTGATGGTTCTTGTATCATGTATATCGTTCCATATTTATTTTTGGAACCCAATGTTTATGGATGTGTTCCTATGGAAGGTTATAAATTCATTTCCATGGGTTATTTATGTTCATATCTATTTTTTGGCATTCCTGTTAATGAAAATTTTATGTTGTGATGGGTACACCCTGAATTATATAGCGCAGTATGAATGTTTTAATGTGACAGGTGCACCCGGAATTATACAGTGATCTGATGCATTAGGTAAAGTAATTTATATGATGCTTTAAAGTGAAATAATGAATTAACATTATTTTATTACTTTTCACAATTATATTTTGGAGTTTACCACTAAGACATGATGTTTCATTTTTATGTGTTTCCATATTTCAAGTCTTTTATTAAATTTTCATGTCTTTTTCATGATCCATTGCCTATGTTATGATTTTCCTCACTCATTGTTAAATTTTTCATATTTTTCCTATTACTGGGATTTTATCTCACCACTTTATTATTTATATCATTATGTGATTATGTGTACTAAATAGTTTTCAAGGGACAATACGAATATGGAGAAGATTGGATTAAAAAAACAATTTTGTTCTATTTTGTTAATGTTATGTATTGTCCAAGATTGAAAAAGACACTAAACCTTTGGATACTTGTTGTGTAATAATATTATGTTATTTATCTATTAATGATTTAATATTAATGTATGGAATGGCAGGGTCGCTAGATAGGATATGGGATTGACAAGAGTTTAAAATATATGAAATATTTTTTCCCTGTGCTGAGAAAGTTGAGATTGAGTCTACAACCATGTATCATCATCATTATGACATGAATAAAATGAGTCTAGTTTAGAAGGAATAGGTGACTAATTCATCACTGAAATATTGATGTATGAAAATAAAATTTCTTTATTTGGTGAGGTGTAAGAAAATGTTTTTTGGAGAATGTATTTTAAATTAGGGGATGTGATATTGATGCTGAAAGTTTGGAAATATGTCTCATCATATCATTTAAAATTATAATATGAATAAGTAAAATCAAATGGTGAGATTTTTTTTCTATAAGTATTTGGGTCATTTTTCTAATGTGTGTCCAAATTTATTTACTATGGGGGGAAATCAAATATATTTGAAACAAAAGGGTGAGGAAAAATCCACTATAACTACTTTAAAAGATGTTGGGCTATTAAACAAAGTGGTATCAGGTATGCACGTTGTTTTTATAAATTATACGACTGTGTTGTTTGATTGGGGGTCTACATATACATTAATTTATGATAAATGTTCTGGTAAATTGTTAATTCTACACTATGAAATAATTCTATAACATAGGGTAAAAAATGGAGAAAATACTATGGAAAAAGTAAATTGTATGAATATTCCTATCATTATCTATGGAAATAATGTATATACATATCATGTTGTTTTTCCTTTAGTGCAATTTTATTTCATCCCATGTATGGATCAAATTTATTTTTTCCATGCAAATATTTAATGTAGAGCTAATGAAGTTTCTTTTCTGAATGAGATTTAGTTTTTATATAATAATGAACGCATTCCATTGATAACTTATTAAGAATGAAAATATTAAAATATATAAATAAATGTAATCATTCACATATTGTTTAAAAATATAATCCATTTAGTTTAATGATAATCTTGAGGCAAATGAGTATCTGGGTGTTTTTCTTAATGAGTTTCTTGATACAATATCTAATTATGAAGTTGAATTTAGTATTGAATTACCTCCTGATGCAAATCCAATTATTAAACCCCATAATAAAATGGATTATATGGAACTTTTAGGGTTTAAAAATAAATTATAGAAGTTAATAGATAAAGGCTTCATCTGAAAAAGAACTTCTTGTATGGGGTGCTCAAGTATTTTTTGTTTAAAAGAAAGTTGGTTCAATGATAATTTACATTGATTATAGAGCCTTGGATGTCATCAATTCTAATAAAATATATCCTTCTCAAAATATAAACAATTTTTTATCATATATAAGTAGGAAATAATTTTTTAATGGTTAACCTGATGCTGTGGTGCCATCTATTTTATGTAAAGGAAGAATACATTCTAAAGACTCTATTTCAAACTAGATATGGGAATTATGAATTTTTTACAGTTTGTGATCACTAATGGAATTTTTATATTAATGTATCTTATAAAATGAATATTTCATTAGTTCTTATATAATTTTTTAGAGGAGGTTATGGATTATTTTTTTATTCTAAAATTAAATTGGTAAATGAAATACGTCTAAGTGTTCTTAATAAAAATTTATAAGAAAAGTGTATGTATGGTAAATTCAGCATATGATAACTTTGGTTGTGAAAAATTTCTTTCCATGGTCACATTGTTTCTAAAGATTCATAGATACTGATCCTATAAAACCTAAAGTTATGTAATAATGGAGAATTCCTAAAAATATAACTGAAATTCATATTATTCTTCATTTAAAAGGATATTACCAGAGGTTTTGTGAAAAAAATTATACAGATATATATCCCATGGACTATATTAATTCAAAAATGTTTTAGGTTCATCTAGGGAAATGAATATGATGATTATTTTTAGGAAAAAAAATAATATTGGTGAATATTTGAGTTCTATCCCTACCTTTTAGAAGTGGTTAAATTTTAATATAAAATTATGCTTCATTTAAAGGACATTATTATTTTATAATATTGAATGATTATCAAATTTCATAAACATTACATTAGTTGAAACATCAAAACATAAATTAACCTACATAATATTTATAATTAGCTACTATTTTTTTAATTAAAAACATGGACGCATTGTTTATATGGATTAAAATGTGAAATATAAACTAATAATAGTGTTTTATGTATATATAACATAGAATTAATTGAAATGAGAGGTAAAATATTTTTGGAATTAATCATGGATTATGATTTCATGATTTTTATCCATCATAGAAAATAAAACAATGTGGTTGATGCATTGAGTCTAAAATTTTATGCACCATTATCCACTATACATTTGTAACATATGTAACGCCCCGACCCCAGCTACCCAGAGTCGGTGCATTACTTCGTAACATTGGCATGATCACAAAAGATCAAGTCTCGAAAGACCGATTAGTTTAGTAGCCTTGGAAACACTAGATACATTCATAAATGTTACATTACATCACAAAGTGATAAACTATAATAACATAGTCTCCATAGTCTACACTTCTATCCTCTTCGGACTATCCCTGTAGGTCATTCATAAAATACTTCTTCACATCCTGGAAAATACTAAAACATTGAAAGGGGTGAGCTCAGATGCTCAGTAAGGATAACAATATTGCAGAAGCTTTCATAAATAAACATTAACATTTAAGGCAATGTATAACTAAAACAAAAGCCTTTTAAACATAAACTTCAACATAATATGGAAAAAGTAAAAGAGATAATGCCAATTACTTATTCACATGGATATTCTACTGGTCGAATAATCACATGCAATATCAATAACCACTTTCATAATGATGGAATGCATAATGCCCGACTATCATAACCACGTAGCCAAGGCCTCGTGCCAAGACCACAAATAAGATTTTGTCAAGGCCTCGTGCCAAGACACTAGTTTGTCTCATGAGACCTGCCGATGCATCGAGGAGCTATAGCGGGCTCCACCCGTCACATATTAAGTCCAATGCATTCCCATATGAAAAGGTTTAAACATAACATAAACACTCGTATTAAAACTAGCATACGAAATGTCAAGAATTTCACCATAAACTATGAATGGTATAAAAATAGCACATCCACAGTCAAACATATCACAAAACCTTAAATACAATATAGAAGTTTTATATTATAACAAATCAACTTCAAATAAGCGTAAAATCCATCAAAGGATGTTGACTAGATGAAATCAAAACACTTTTTAGAGAAATATCTCTTTCTATTTTTGAAATCATTTAAGAGAAGAACAAAACATTTTCTTGAAAATATTCTTATAAGCTTGTAAGGAAAGCTTTGAAGATTTTATAACGGCGGAAAATAACCGCACCCGCCATATAAGTTAAAAAACATTCTTACCTCAATTCTGTCGAAAAGGTTAAAAAGGACCTTTTTTGAAAACAACGGAAACATTCCTCTTATAAAAAGTCAAAAAGGGTATAAATGACTTTAACCCATATTCTTGTAAATAATAAAAATGTTTTGAAATACATTTTGAAGAAACATGGATGTGGATGATAACGAGGTGCTAGTACATAATTATGTATAAACAACCTTGGATAATGAAGAGGTTGTGAAGTAAACCCTTACCTTGCGTCCTTTCCTGACTCGACCGTTATTTAACCTCCTGAATAATAAAATACAGTTAATTCCTATTTACTTAAGAACCTTTTTCAATTTCATTATCCTTTTTATATCACTTATTACAATGTTATGAACATTATGTAATTATTTAAGTTAATAACGGTCGTTTTGCCGATCTTTGGTACTTGAGTCAACAATAAACTTCTTATAATTACAAGTTGTTTATGTGGTAGAATATCCATTATATCCAGTATTATATTCATGATTTATATATCCTATATATCTTATATATCCAGTATATACATTCATTTATAATATTACGTAACATTTAGACGTAAGAAATGAAATGCACCGTTCATGGAGACGGTAAGCCGTACGTACGCATGAACGCTACTTTCATTTCAATTTCATATTTAATGGAACAAAATCATAATGATATAAATGTATAATATAATTCCAGTATAATATAGTGTATAATACCATTTAATTCATCCTTTATACATCCCACATATGGCATTAACGATTCAAATCACTTTGAGGGGGCGGTAGTCCGCACTTCCTAAAATGAAATTATCGCGTTTTACCCATAATGGAAATCATAAAATATGCCATAAATGAGAAATACAGAAGCATAAGTAAAACATAAACATATTATATATCATATATAAAAATAGTGACATCTTAATGGCCACCTTTGAAGGTGTTATATGAGTGTTGAACAATCATCGTTTCGTGAGGCAGAAATTCGCCATCCACAGAAACTGTATGTTCTTTAACCATTAGATGTAGGTGTGTGTAATTGTAGCTCGAATAATTATTATAACAACATCCTAGTATATTTAGGATACTGGTGTTGTTACAAAAGAAATGAATAAAAAGAGTTTAGGGGGTTGGAGAAGAAAAATAAAACAAAACTACATTAGAAAAGACATTACCTCAAAATCGGGTAACTCTTTTTGATTTGAGCCAAAGGCTTCCTTGGGAAGAGTTCTGCCCAAAGTAAGGATTCTAGGAGTAATAGGGGGAAGTTGGGAGAGTATTTGGGAATAGGTTGGCCGAGCCAATTGGCTTGAAAGTGTCAATGAGGTGGGAGAGGTGGGGGCCTTTTATAAGAGGAGAGGAGGGGCTCTTTTGGAAAGATTGAAATGTTACATTATTACACAATGCTTTTCGGATTCTAAAGGTCCCACACTTATATAATTCGTGGCTAAGGTGATAAGGGTTCGAAATCTCTTCATACAATAGGCTTTGGACAAGTGTAAGCCTTGGATTTTACATTATCCTTTCATTTTATTAAAATCGTTAAATAATGAGGTCATCGCTGCATCATAATGATGTCATAAATAATGTCTAAAATTTATAAACAAAATACTATGATGTAGGAAATCTTTTTAGCTTTCTAATTAATATTTATAGTCAAACTTTGGACTTGTGTAACCCCGCAGAAAAACTGTTTTAGTAAAATAAATCATGTTTGGGTCAATTTAATTTTAACATTAAATAAATATATATTAATTTCATTTTCCAACTAAAGTGGCTCCATGGGGTCCCCAAGTTGACCCATGGGTTGTCTTGGTCGGCCATGACTCATCCAATAGGAGTAGGACATGTTTCATGCTCATCTCATATTATTAAAACATTATTTTTACCTTAAACTACACTAATTACCTCTAATCGCGATTAAGAATTTAAAAGTTACTATTCACCAAAAAATTATTTTAATCTCATTGAACCACATTTTACTTCTTAATGACAACCATGTATGTCTTATTTTTGAAAATCAAATCACAGAAGTGGTAATATTTCATTTAAATGAAAAATCAGTTATTTAACTACCACTTAGTGGTTTCACTATTCATCAAAAATTGAAGTTTTTCAGAACAAGGCCAAAATTTCACCCTAAGCTATAATTGATATTCCGAATTCCAAAATGATGTCTATTTTAAAAAATTCAAAACATATAAGTTTCATTAATTAATTTTATTATTAATTCCCGCTGTTACAACAAATAGCGTGTTTTTAAGAAACAATTTATATCAAAAGATTGGCAATTGTTTATGTCCAATTTCAATGTGAAATTAATTCTAATGACCACCATTGGATAAAATTGTAAAAATATATTCTAATTATACTTTAAAACCACTAAATAGTATAATTTATCACTATAAATTATTTTGATTAAAAAAGTTGTTTTATGTATTTTTCACTATTCATAAAAAATTAGAAGTTCTCAGAAAAATACCAAAAATTCAACATAGGATAATTTCGATATTCCAAATCCAAAAATAAAGTCCATTTTGAAATATAAAATTTCTATAATTTTAAAAACTGGTTATTACTATTCATAACGGCTACTTTGATTAGTCGCGGTGTTTTAGAACTCGAAGTTGCGTACAATGCAAGCTATTGCATTATTGAATGAGAAGCGTATCGTGGAAGCTCAGGGTGTTACATTCTCCCCTCCTTCAATAAATTGTGTCCTTGCAATTTGAAATTTTTCTTTGAAAATAAAAGGTTGAAAAGAGAAAATACCTTTGAGGAAAACCCACATCGGAAATAAGATTAATAAAATTTAGCCTTAATAAGAGGGAAAGGGAAATGAAAAAGTCACCACCCAATTATGATCTCGATTAGGAGAACATTGGTGGAAATTAGAGACATATAATTGGAGGAAAAACATAAATATTTGTAGGGAGTGATTGAGGTCATCAATCACAATCAACTATCAAATTGAGGTCCTCAAAGCCTTCAATCTATGTTGATTTAAAATATCATCAGTTAAACAAGACATAAGGTATTAGGATAACACATTTTTTTGTTTTAATATCCCTTTACTAAAGTTTAAGAATTAATTTATTCATTGAATAAGAGATAGGTATAAATATATTTATGGTTGACAATTAGAGTTTCAACCTTCAACTCATCTTTCACTCAAAAAGATAATAGAACTCAAAAATATTATACTTATCCTAATTGTATAAGGTTCCAAATGTTAACACATAACATTTAGATTTGTAAAATTATTTTCTAATAACCAGGGACTTCCTGTAGGCTAGTGGTAGGAAATAAAGGCTTGTTGCACTATGATTGTGGGTTCGATTCCTGCAGCTTTGTCCGACGCGACGGGTTATGCCCCACCCTGCAGGTTGTCCTTTTCCTAAAAATATAGTACTATAATATTCCAAAAATAATCTTCAGAAATGATTTAACCTTAAACAATACTATCCAAAGATCAGCTTAATCCACTCCAACCTTTATAGTTATCCAAAATAACTCTTTCCAGACTTTCTCTAAAAGGTCTCTTAATTCCAAAATCAATTGTAACATCAGATTCCCCAAACAAAGAAAAGTTCCTCTTATTGTCACATACTAAAAATATGATTACCTTAATCATACTAAAACCTTACTGAAATCAAAAAGTAATGCAGTACAATCCACATATATATATCACATTATTCTTATAACCAGAATATAATCCTTGAGTCCAAAAGCACCAATACATTAATTATTCTGCTTCAACTGTAGTCACAGCATAAGATTGGCCTTGATCCCTTGGCCTTTTCTGAGGTAAGTTTCCTTGACGCTTAGGACATTCATTTGCATAATTCCCCATTTCCCTACAATTGTATTATTCAACTTTGACAGCCTCTTTCTTTCCCTTGCAATCACGAGCCTGGTGACCCTTTTCTCCACATTTATAACAAACTCCCATTCCTTTTAGGCACGTACCGGGGTGATTCTTCCCACAATTATCACATAATGGAAAATCCTTCTTTCCCTTTTTCCCTTTATCTGTCTCTTGTTCCACCGTTCTCTTCTTCTCTTGCTTTACTTTGTTGTCATACGACTTAGAGAATTCCTTTTCTGTCTTGATAGCACACGAGACAATATCTTCGTATGATGAGAAGGATTGTGATACTAAAGCTCGACGGAGAAATGGTTTTAACCCATCAAAGAAACGATCAATCTTACTCCTTGGGTTACGTATATAATCGGCAGCATGCCTCGCTAACCTTGTAAAGTTAGCCTCATACTTTGCGACATTCTCATCCTCCTTCTGCCTCAAACTCAGAAATTGCCTTTCCATATCTGCTCGATGTTCACGAGGAAAATATTTTTCTAAAAATAGATCTTTGAAATCCCTCCATTCCATATTCGATATGTCATCATCTTCCTTTGAGTTTTGAATTAGCGACCACCACTGATCGGCATCTCCAGTGAGGCGGTAAACTTCCATGACAACCTTCTCCCTTTCGCTACTCCCCAAGGCATGCAATATTTTCTCTATGGAATTTATCCATTTCTCAGCTAATATAGGATTTGTACTCCCATTGAAGGTTGGTGGTTGTTGCCTCATGAAACGGTCTAGCATTGATCCTCCACGTTGCGGATCAGGGTGCTCTATACGAGTAAGGTTATTATTCATAACCTGAGTGAGTTGTCCCATTATGGTAATAAGTTGATCATCACCAGTTGTTTCTCCAGATCCACAATAATTATCTTGAGCAGGAGGGCAATCCCTACACGGAGTTCGTACATTGATACGGTTTCCATTCCTTCCACTAGGCGCCATTTCTAAATAATGGCATAAACTATATTAGTTTATAAATCAAAATACATAATCCCATACTTGTAAGATACTTAACATAAATTGAACCATTTATGGATATAATCCATAAATATGTTTTCTTTGAGGAAGTATATACTCATAACCCTTCATAGTGGTTTATAAAGAAAATGATAATTATCCAAACCATATCCCCCGGGAGTGTCGTAACCAAGAGTGCAGCAAGGCCCGTTGTCGTGCACCAGTTCCCATTCGAGTCTAGTTCAAAGCGGTGTTTTCGGGTTTTACCCCTAGGTACATCTGTGCCAGAGCCGCCTCTACCTACTCGTATCCAGACAGGGATGTATTGCTCGGAAAACTCACAAAATCTCTACAATAACAAAATTCTAGGAAGTTCTTCTATACTAATCCTCAAAGTCTATCTTTGGGCTATGTGCTCTAATCAGAGTTTATCTAAATCTAGCTTCCAAGGTTAGTACTAAACTGCCTCTGATACCAACTGTAACGCCCCGACCCCAGCTACCCAGAGTCGGTGCATTACTTCGTAACATTGGCATGATCACAAAAGATCAAGTCTCGAAAGACCGATTAGTTTAGTAGCCTTGGAAACACTAGATACATTCATAAATGTTACATTACATCACAAAGTGACAAACTATAATAACATAGTCTCCATAGTCTACACTTCTATCCTCTTCGGACTATCCCTGTAGGTCATTCATAAAATACTTCTTCACATCCTGGAAAATATTAAAACATTGAAAGGGGTGAGCTCAGATGCTCAGTAAGGATAACAATATTGCGGAAGCTTTCATAAATAAACATTAACATTTAAGGCAATGTATAACTAAAACAAAAGCCTTTTAAACATGAACTTCAACATAATATGGCAAAAGTAAAATGAGATAATGCCAATTACTTATTCACATGGATATTCTACTGGTCGAATAATCACATGAAATATCAATAACCACTTTCATAATGATGGAATGCATAATGCCAGACTATCATAACCACGTAGCCAAGGCCTCGTGCCAATACCACAAATAAGATTTTTTCAAGGCCTTGTGCCAAGACACTAGTTTGTCTCATGAGACCTGCCGATGCATCGAGGAGCTATAGCGGGATCCACTCGTCACATATTAAGTCCAATGCATTCCTATATGAAAAGGTTTAAACATAACATAAACATTCGTATTAAAACTAGCATACGAAATGTCAATAATTTCACCATAAACTATGAATGGTATAAAAATAGCACATCCACAGTCAAACATATCACAAAACCTTAAATACAATATAGAAGTTTTATATTATAACAAATCAACTTCAAATAAGCGTAAAATCTATCAAAGGATGTTGACATAGATGAAATCAAAACACTTTTTAGAGAAATATCTCTTTCTATTTTTGAAATCATTTAAGAGCAGAACAAAACATTTTCTTGAAAATATTCTTATAAGCTTGTAAGGAAATCTTTGAAGATTTTATAACGGCGGAAAATAACCGCACCCGCCGTATAAGTTAAAAAACATTCATACCTCAATTCTGTCGAAAAGGTTAAAAAGGACCTTGTTTTGAAAACGACGGAAAGATTCCTCTTATAAAAAGTCAAAAAGGGTATAAATGACTTTAACCCATATTATTGTAAATAATAAAAATGTTTTGAAATAAATTTTGAAGAAACATGGATGTGGATGATAACGAGGTCCTAGTAGATAATTATGTATAAACAACCTTGGATAATGAAGAGGTTGTGAAGTAAACCCTTACCTTGCGTCCTTTCCTGACTCGACCGTTATTTAACCTCCTAAATAATAAAATAGAGTTAATTACTATTTACTTAAGAACCTTTTTCAATTTAATTATCCTTTTATATCACTTATTACAATGTTATGAACATTATGTAATTATTTAAGTTAATAACGGTCGTTTTGCCGATCTTTGGTACTTGAGTCAACAATAAACTTCTTATAATTACAAGTTGTTTATGTGGTAGAATATCCATTATCTCCAGAATTATATTCATGATTTAGATATCCTATATATCTTATATATCCAGTATATACATTCATTTATAATATTACGTAACATTTAGAGGTAAGAAATGAAATGCACCGTTCATGGAGACGGTAAGCCGTACGTACGCATGAACGCTACTTTCATTTCAATTTCATATTTAATGGAACAAAATCATAATGATATAAATGAATATATATAATTCCAGTATAATATAGTGTATAATACCATTTACTTCATCCTTTATACATCCCACATATGGTATTAACGATTCAAATCACTTTGAGGGGGCGGTAGTCCGCACTTCCTAAAATGAAATTATCGCGTTTTACCCATAATGGAAATCATAAAGTATGCCATAAATGAGAAATACAGAAGCATAAGTAAAACATAAACATATTATATATCATATATAAAAATAGTGACATCTTAATGGCCACCTTTGAAGGTGTTATATGAGTGTTGAACAATCATCGTTTCGTGAGGCAGAAATTCTCCATCCACAAAAACTGTATGTTCTTTAACCATTAGATGTAGGTGTGTGTAAGTGTAGCTCGAATACTTATTATAACAACATCCTAGTATATTGAGGATACTGGTGTTGTTACAAAATTAATGAATAAAAAGAGTTTAGGGGGTTGGAGAAGAAAAATAAAACAAAACAACATTAGAAAAGACATTACCTCAAAATCAGGTAACTCTTTTTGATTTGAGCCAAAGGATTCCTTGGGAAGAGTTCTTCCCAAAGTAAGGCATCTAGGAGTAAGAGGGGGAAGTTGGGAGAGTATTTGGGCATAGGTTGGCCGAGCCAATTGGATTGAAAGTGTCAATGAGGTGGGAGAGGTGGGGGCCTTTTATAAGAGGAGAGGAGGGGCTCTTTTGGAAAGATTGAAATGTTACATTATTACACAATGCTTTTCGGATTCTAAAGGTCCCACACTTATATACTTCGTGGCTATGGTGATAAGGGTTCTAAATATCTTCATACAATAGGATTTGGACAAGTGTAAGCCTTGGATTTTACATTATCTTTTCATTTTATTAAAATCGTTAAATAATGAGGTCATCGCTGCATCATAATGATGTCATAAATAATTTAATTTATTTAATGTCTAAAAATTATAAACAAAATAATATGATGTAGGAAATCTTTTAATCTTTCTAATGAATATTTATAGTCCAACTTTGGACTTGTGTAACCCCACATAAAAACTGTTTTAGTAAAATGAATCATGTTTGTGTCAATTTAATTTTAACATTAAATAAATATATATTAATGTCATTTTCCAAATAAAGTGGCTCCATGGGGTCCCCAAGTTAACACATGGGTTGTCTTGGTTGGAAATGACTCATCCAATAGGAGTAGGACAAGTGTCATGCTCATCTCATATTATTAAAACATTATTTTTACCTTAAACTACACTAATTACCTCTAATCGCGATTAAGAACTTAAAAGTTACTATTCACCAAAAAATTATTTTAATCTCATTGAACCACATTTTACTTCTTAATGAAAACCATGTATGTCGTATTTTTGAAAATCAAATCATAGAAGTGGTAATATTTCATTTAAACAAAAAATCAGTTATTTAACTACCACTTAGTGGTTTCACTATTCATCAAAAATTGAAGTTTTTCAGAACAAGGCCAAAATTTCACCCTAAGCAATAATTGATATTCCGAATTCAAAAATGATGTCTATTTTACATAATTCCAAACATATAAGTTGCATTAATTAATTTTATTATTAATTCCCGCTGTTACAACAAATAGCGTGTTTTTAAGAAACAATTTATATCAAAAGATTGGCAATTGTTTATGTCCAATTTCAATGTTAAATTAATTCTAATGACCACCATTGGATAAAATTGTAAAAATATATTCTAATTATACTTTAAAACCACTAAATAGTATAATTTATCACTATAAATTATTTTGATTAAAAAAGTTGTTTTATGTATTTTTCACTATTCATAAAAAATTAGAAGTTCTCAGAAAAATACCAAAAATTCAACATAGGCTAATTTCGATATTCCGAATCCAAAAATGAAGTCCATTTTGAAATATAAAATTTCTATAATTTTAAAAAGTGGTTATTACTATTCATAACGGCTACTTCGATTAGTCGCGGTGTTTTAGAACTCGAAGTTGCGTACAATGCAAGCTATTGCATTATTGAATGAGAAGCGTATCGTGGAAGCTCGGGGTGTTACAACATAACCCTTTGGTTTATTAGTTTATGAAATTTTTCTTGTATATTGTTGGTGTAAGAAATACCATCTTATTTATTCAAGTTTTATTGCAATTGAATTTATCAAACAGAATTAAGAAAGCATAGAACAAAGAATTTGAGTTGTAGAAAATGGTATAATTGGTTAAAAACTGTAATTTTCCTAAATTTAAAATTGATAAATATAGGGTTTTGAAATTATAGGAGAGATAATGTGAGTATTATTATTCACATATGAAGAAAGGTTTTTTATATACAGTACATAGTTCTCCATTTTTAGTTCGTCGTGATAACATGACATAGTTAAAATACCTTAGAGAATATTATTGGCGGGATAGAATGAATAGAGATATTGATGAAATTATTTTGAAGTGTCTGACTTATGAGTAGGTTAAAATAGAATATTAGTTGTAGAAGGGGATACTTCAAACTTTTCTAGTGCTAAAGTGTATATTGGAAAATATATCCATGGAATTAATATTAGGGTTATTGGAGACTACTCAAAGAAACAATGTGATCAGGGTTATTCTTGATCGATTGATTAAATCTTCACATTTTATTCCTATTAGAGACACTCTATCTCTAGATAAACTATATTAAATGTTCCGTAAATAGATATCCAGGACACATGGATTTCCCCTCTCCATTGTTTCCATTCATGATACAACAAACACTTTTCATTTTTAGAAATTCCTTCATATATATTTTGAGATTGAATTAAATTTCAGCACATCCTTTCATCCTACGTGTGATGGACAGTCGGAATGAACTATTTAGACCATGAAGAATATTGTTTATTCTTGTTCAAATTATTACCGGGATATTGGAATCAACATATTCCATTGGTTTGGTTTTTATATAAAAACATTTCTCATTCTATTACTAAAATGTTACCATTTAAGGAATTATATGAAAATTGCATTCGAACTCTATAATTATGGGATGATCTGGGTGAAAGGATGTTTATGGGACCAAAATTGGTAGAGGAAATGATATACAAAATTTAGTTTTGTTAGTGACACAAGAGTATATCATATTGTAGGAGGAAAATTTATGAATATAACTAGAGGAAGGATCTTTTATTCGAGGATGAAGATCATATCCCTCTCAAATTTTCTCCATGGAAAAGTGTGATCTGTTTTATTAATAAGGGGATGATGATTCCATAATTCGTTGTACCCTAGGAAATCCAGGATAAATTTAGATCGATTTTCTTTTGAGTGGATTTGACTCCAATTTTATCATATGTATACATATTATTTTTTGTTTCAATGTTAAGGATATTTTTTCATATTCAATCCATTGTTATGAGTCCAGAAGTAGTTCAGTTTGAAGAGAATATTTCTTATGAGGAACTACTACTTGAGGTTCTTAAGCAGAGATAATAGGTGTTTTGGATTAATTTTATTCATTAAGTTAATTTTTAATGTAAATATGATATGGTTGAAGAGAAAACACATGAATTTGAAAATACTAAGGGGAATAACATCCCCATATATTTATTAAGTGAATAAAATTGGGATGATGCGATTTTTAAAAGAGAGAAGAATGTAAAAACCCAGGTAATGATAGAATAAATATTTTTCATATTTATTAAGATTTATGAATTAAATATTAATTAAATGAAACAATATATTTAATAACGTATATAAAAAATCTAGTTTTGTAGATAGAGATATTATTTTTATAAAAATATGTTTTATATCCTTTTAATGGAACACATGTTTTAAAACTAAATATTTTCTCTTTTATAAATATTATTTAAAGAAAATATTATTTTAAATAATAATATCTCAATTTACATTGGATTAATTTGTGGTATTTTCTGATATGTATTATAATTTGATGAATAATGATAATATAATGAATTTTTATTAAAAACTACATTTTCATCTAAATAATTTATTGTGTCAAATTATATATTTGATTTGGTTTAAAGAATATTTAGATATATATAATTGAATTTAAACAAATTTAGGTTATTGGAATCATTTTCACATTGAAATTGGATATGAAAACACTGTGATGTTTTGAATGTTTTTTACTTTAATGAAAAAACTACATCTCTCATTCAGCTAATGGGGTCAATTTTTAATTAATTTAAGAAAATTATATGTTGAGATTGTATGTGAGTATGATATACTCTATAATACCAAATGTAGGATCATAATGATATAGATACTATATATAGTATCTAATGAAGCTCAATATAAAAGAGGGGGGGTAAATTGTATACATTAAAAAATTATTTTGTAACATTTAAATATGGTTATGTTTAACTAGGTTAAACAAGGTAATTCACAAAAACTCTAGTTCTACACACTTGCTTGATTCAGGAAATTTGATTCTGAGAAAATGAATCTGGAAATATGGTTCCGGAAAATGAAACTTAATGATAGTTTACAAAGATAAAGATTCTACCTTAATGTGTATTGAATATTACAAGATAATTGTACAAGTATAAGGAAGTATAAGATAGTTATACTTTCCTCAACAAATAAAATGCAGTGGAAAACTTGTAACAAAAAAAGTAACAAGTAGTAATTCTTTTAACCCAAAGAGAAGGGTATCCAACATCCTTGGATAAAGGTCCCTTGATTTATACTTTCAATAATGTATGTCTTACCCACACCAGGGTGAGCCCCCAATACGAAGATCGGAGTCTATCTTGTTATCCCCGCAAGCCCTCAACTTCAAGGTGGTGGACACCTCTGTCTTCCTCAACAAGGAAGCCATCAACTTCAAGGTAGTCATAACCTCTATCTTCCTATCCCCAGAAGCCCTCACTTTTATACAATAATAATTGGAGTCACACAAAGTAAATCTAAACAAGCAATTCAATACGCACAAAGTAATAGATCATCTCTCTCTAGAAATCACATCAACAGAATGTAATCTCTAGATTGATCAAATTGTTGTTGTGATGTCTTTCAAATGATCTTCTATATATAGGCACAGCTCCAACGGTCGACTCCCACCTCCAACGGTCATATTTTTCTTTGAATTTTGGAGCGACCTGTACACGTGTCACTCAAACAATGGTTAGTTAGTAACTGAATGCACAACATCATTTTATAACAAAAACAAGTGTAAGACAAAATATAGTTACATAACCAAAATCAAATATTCAGAATGTAAGAAAATAAAAGTTCAGAGTCATATCAAAAATATATTCGGTGTCTATAATACAAGTATATTCGGATTATTTTTTCTAAGGAAATCAGAACCTGAACTCTATAGAATTCTGGAGATTGAATTTTAAGGAAATTCGGAATCTGAATTCACAAGAATTTTAAACCTAACTTACAATGTTCGGAGGTAGAGTTCATGAGAATCTAGAGTCATAACATACAGTGTTCGGAGTTTGAATTCATTTGAATTAGGAATCAAAACTCAGATGAGTTTGTAGTATGAATTCATAGAACTCGAAGTCAGAACTCAGAAGAGTTCAGAGTCTGAATTCAGAGAACCCAGAGTCAGAACTCAGAAGAGTTCGGAGTTTGAATTCTGAGAACTAGAAGGTAGAATTCAGAGTCTGAAAATAGAATTCTCTTCATCCATGTATTATATGATTATGAGGTTTTAGATACGAAACCGAAATTTATAGTTAGATTGGATAATGATCAATGAATAACATGATAAGGATAAATTTCCTTAGGGAAGGAAAATTTTCCTTATAGAAGTAAAATACTGGGTAAATGGGATTTTCCTTGAAAATAGGTGTTTGTGATTTTCAAAACATGAATTAATGGTAATTTCATAAGGAGAACTTATTGACTCAACATTATCCCCCAATAATGAAGGAATTGAAAATTCATAAGGAAAACCTTATTGACTCAACAATATCCCCCTTTTTGGAAAGCACAAACATCCTTACGAAAAATAGTAAAAGGACTTGTAAAATATTTTTCTAGATGTTGAAAATAAAACATATCTCCCTAATCATATGGGATAAGATGAATACGACTAACACCCCCTTAGACTTTGTAACACTAAGGATTGTATTCTAGATTTCTGGAATGGGATTTTTCATAATCTTGAATACGGAAATCTTCGTAATGAAAAATCCCCAATAGATAAACTCCCCCTTACTATGGGATAATTATTCTTTTCTTAGAATTCCTTTTCTTTTCTCCCCCTTTGTGATTTTCATAAAGAATTTAAGGGAATGGAAAAGAAATTATAGTACCTAAAATATTAGTACAATGCATCCAAACAAAAAATGAGCAACCAAAATTTCATTAATATTGGAAGATTATTTATAAGGAAAGAATACAGTGAAAGATTGGATTGGATATATTTTCCTTCCTTTTCCTTGGGTGTCAATTTTTTCACTATGGTTTTTATATTTTTGAGTTCCTTGTGATCTTCCTCTACTTGCTTTAGGAGTTGACCATGATCCTCTGCTTTCTTCTCTAAAGCTTTGATCTTTTCTTCCTAAGTCTTCAGAGCCTCTTCCTGAGCCTTCAACAACTCATCTTGCTTAAATATCTTCACTTCGATCTAAATCCAAAGATCTCCTTCCCTTTTCTAACATTGGGAAACAGAATATAGCTTCCCATTAAGATCCATTACCTCTTGAATCTGAGTATTCTGGTCAAGAGTTAGCTTTTCCTCAAAGATAGTCATGAGATACTTGATTTTACTATCTTCATTATCAAAAGCTTCCGTAACATCATGTTGAAACTCATCAAACTCTCTTGAAAATTCAACTATTTTCTTTGACTAGCAAATCACTTTCCTATAATATTTCTTTTGGGAATTGTAGTTAATGAAGATGTTCTTGAAATCAACCTGAAGTTTTACACACTTATCCATCACTAATGATACTTAATCCAATTTTTGATTGAATCTATATTGAAGCATCTGACATCTCGAGTCAATGCTTGGAAAGATCGGAATGGTGTCAAGAAGATTCATTAGTGATTGAATAACGAAATCATGTTCCAGGGATGATGATTCCGAATTTGAGACTTTTCTTGATGAGGGATATTTCTCTAGCTCGACAAGCTTCTTCTTTGAAGATCTATCAACTTATTTTTTCTTTAAAACAACTTTAGTAGTGGTATCTACAATCACATATTCTCCCTTATCATTTCCTGGAACAAAATCCTCATCTGGAGACTCATGTTCACTATCAGACACCTGAACAATTATATCTTCATCAATCTTCTCCTTCTCTTCTCCTACCTCAAAATCTTCAGGGTGAATGAAATGAAGATTATAACACTCTTCCTCAGCAACCTTATTCACTTCATCTTCAGATTTTTCATCTATCCCAGGAGTATCAAGCTTAGAAGATTCGGCTTGAGTGTCTGGATTGACAATTTCTCGAATGCGCTTTCCTTCTCAGTAAAGTCTTTAACATTTTTATGAGGACTTCTATGTCCCCACTTCTTTTTTATTATTACACTTCATCCATAACTTCCTTTTCCTCAATAAGCTTTTCATGTACTTTTTACTGAGTGAGAAATGTCGTCCTCGGTGTCTCAGGTAAGGCCTATACCAAGAAGGATTTCAGTACATGGAAATTCTCGGATGCTTTCTCAGTATCCCTTAGAGCGGATTGAAAAATTTCAGCTTCCAACTTATTTTTCTTTTGCTTCATTTCCTTAGATTTCTTCTCAAGCTCATCAGGTGTCATTTCTTGTAAATTCTCGAACTTAGCATGATCCAAACCAAAACCTAGCTCCCTTATTTTGATTCTTTTTGTCTTCTGTCCATTTAGCTACAACCTCATCCTGATAAGCTTTCTGCTTCTTGGTCTTTGGAGGAGTAGATTGGGTTCCTTTAGCCTATGGGGGTTTTCCTTCAACTACTAATTCTTTTAACTTCCTCTTCTTTCCTTATTTATTCGATGATTCAGGAACTTCTTGTTCCTTTGGAACAGCTTCAGCCTCTTCCTCTGGTAAGTCATAGAAATCTCAGGAATCATTGGAGAAACCAATATTCATTATCTTCAATGTATCATTACTTACTAATATGAATTTGCAATTCCTTGTCTTAGAACAGCAAGGAATATTGAATGACTCAAGGAACCAAACCATTAGCATAGAGAGGATGGATGGATACTTGATTATCTAAGCTTTCAAGTTCCCATTTTTAATATTCTCAATTTTAATGAGAATATGCTTCATCAAGTTGATCTTCCTTTGGTTTACTAAGAAGTCCAAAACGTACATATCACTCTTCTTTAACGTGTCCTTGTCACCCTTTCTCGAAATGATGAATCCTTGATCCCATAATTCAATGATCTGATTATTTGTAGACAAATGATAAATCTTTGGAGTCTTGACATCTGAAAGTCCAAGACACTCCATATCATTCACCTTAACAAAAGTTCATTGTACATCAGGCAAATTTTGGGAATAGAATTCATCTTCCCCTTCAAAAGAAAACCCTACCAAACTACCATAATTGGTGTATGAAAGGGCATATGTTTTTCTATAGCTTTTGAATGAAAATTTACACCTCACTTATTCTTTGAAAAATCTCACAGATTCATAAAATTCCACAAGCACATTCAGATATACTACATCTTGAGGTCCAGGCCTTGATATGCAAACGACTTCCCATCCATTCAACCTGATGTTCTTGGATATAATGGAATCGTACATGGAAAAGAAATTCAAATTCACCAACCTCTCTTTATAAATATGCCACTCTGAAATCAACTTGACAGTTGACATCTCTTAAGAAGGAACTTCAACAGAAATTCGGATTCTAGCAAGATATGAGAGGTTCGAGATGACCTTTTGAATGGGGGCAGAGATTTGGCATGCAAAGGCTTGAAATCCGATGTGGGATCACCTTTAGGGGGTCTACTATATAGGCGTTTAAAGTGACGATTGAACTTCCAAAGACAATCTGATAGTTTAAAAATCTTCTGATTAAATCTGACAGTTGAAATGATAGCCACAAGGAATATTTGGTAGAATCCGATCTTTTGAGGTTTTTAAAGGAAAAAAATTTGATTTCAGGAAACTATAATCTAAAAAATTTAAAACACCAAAGAAAATACCAGTAAGTAAATGATGACTATGAAAACATAGGAAAGAAAACATACCATTCTGATTTCTAGGAAGATTATTCGTATTGTGGAAGAATTATTCTTGAACAAATTTAGATTTAGGAAATTTTGATTATGAAAAAACTCCATTACAAAAATCTTCATTATGAAAATTTTGACTACAAAAATCATCATTATGAAAATCTTCATTACGAAAATTCTGAGTACAAAAATTTTAGACTACAAAAGATTTCATTACAAAATATTTGAAGAATCTTACTATGAAAGTTTTGAAAAACATCATTATCGAAATCTTGAAAAACTTCATTATTGAAAAAAATGGAAAACTTCATTATGAAAAACATAAAAAAAATTCCATTACGAAAAAAAATCATTAAATATTTTTTTTAAAAACTAACAAGAAAATTTACTCCCTCTACGAAGAAGAATTTATTACTGTATGGATATTGGTTCAAAATAATGTTAACAAGGAGGATTACCTTATGGTTGTCATTCCCATCTTCTATTTAATGTATTCATATCTATCAAAGGGTAAATATTTTGTGAAAATATCATCAGGTTGATCTGGAAATCCGATAAATTGAAAAATGATATCTCTTATTTGTGTGTGATCCCTAAGAAAGTGATATCTAATATCAATTTGTGTTATATTAGAGTTATATGCAGGGTTTTTACTAAGGGAAATAGCACTTGTATTATCACATGAAATTTGTGTTTTGGTAAAACTCATACCATACTCGGTGAGTGTGTGTTGCATCCATAACACTTTAGCACAACAACTTCCAGCTGTTATATATTCAGCTTTAGTAGTGGAAAGTGCTACTGAGTGTTTCTTCATTCATTACTTTGAAACTAATGAATCTCCTAAGAAATTACATGTTCCAGATGTAATCTTTCTTTCTATTTAACATCCACCAAAGTCATCATCTGAAAACATTTTCAAAATAATATCATTTCTAGAAGTATAGAAGATTCCTAAAACAATGGTTCCCTTTAAGTAGTGAAAAATTAATTTCTTTACCTTTAAACGAGATTACTTTGGATTGGATTGATATCTTGCACATAATAATACTGAAAACATCAAGTCTGGACGACTATCTTTCATTTAAAGTAAACTTCCTATCATAGCTCTAAAAGATGATTGATCTACTGGCTTTCCAACTTCATCATGATCAAGTGTGTTTGAGGTACCAATGGGAGTATTAATACTCTTATTGTTGTCATATACATAATTTTTAAGAAGATATTTAATATAATAAAGTTGGGATAATTAGATTCCTTTTGGTTTTTGAGAAATTTGAAAACCAAGGAAAAAATGTTAACTCACCCATCATACTCATTTCAAAATTATATTTCATCAGATCCACAAAAGAAATTAGTTAAAGATTTCTGAGTTGAACCAAATATAATGTCATCAACATAAATTTAAATAATCAAAACATTTTTTGTATCATTCTTTATAAAAAGATTTGGATCTGCATTCCCCTTAACATAATTAATTTGAATAAAAAATCCTATAAGTTTATCATACCAGGCTTTAGGGGCTTTCTTAAGTCCATACAATGCTTTGGTAAGTTTAAAAACGTGATTAGGATGTTTTATATCTTCAATACACAGAGGTTGTTCAACAAAAACTTCCTCTTGAACATAACCATTAAATAATGAACATTTCACATCCATTTGAAAATGTTTGAAATTAAAGAATGATTCAATGGAAAGTAAGATAAGAATATATTCAAGTCTAGCTACTGGAGAATAGGTTTCTTCATAGTATAATCCATCTTGTTGATTATAGCCTCTAGCAACTAAACTAGATTTATTTCTAACTATGATTCCATTTTCATCACACTTATTTCAAAAAACCCATTTTACTCCAACAATAGATGTTTCCTTAGGTCTTTCAACCAAGGTCAAGACTCTGTTTCTTTTTAATTCATTTAGTTCATCTTGCATGGATTTAATCCAGTCATCATCACCTAAAGATTCATCATTGCTTTTTGGTTCTAATTTGGAAAAGAATTCTAGATGTTCTACTTCATTTCTTAAGGATCTTCTAGTCCCTACAGATTGATTCAAATCACCAAGGATACTATCACTAGGATGATTCTTTAAAAAAACTGATTTGGGTTTTTTAAAACCTATTCATCAACATATGGTAGGAAATTTTCTGTGGTAAATTCTTCAGAAACATTTTCTTGGGCATTTTCTTTATCAGAAATATCTTCTAACAAAGGTTGATAATCATTTTTTGAAAAAACATTTGAAGATGTATGTTGGGGTTGTTTAAAAAAAGTATTAGTTTCATCAAATTTTACATGTACTTTCTCTTCAACAGTAAAAGATTTTTATTGAAAAATCTATAAGCCTTAAAGGTTTTAGAGTAGCCTAAAAAAATTCCTTCATCAAATTTTGGTGCGAATTTGTGTATATTATTTTTAGTATTCAGAATGAATACCTTGCAACCAAAAATCTTAAATTAGGAAAGTCTATGTTTTCTACCATTCCATAATTCACAAGGTTTTTTATTAATAAAATGTCTAATTAAAACTTGATTTATAGTATAACAAGCAGTACTTACAGCATTAGCCCAAAAATGTCTTGCTATAGAATATTCACACAACATGGTTCTAGTTATCTCGTGAAAATTATATTTCTTCTTTCAACAACACCATTCTATTCAGGAGTTCTAGGTGCTGAGAAGTTATGAGTAATGCCTTTTCTACTACAAAAAGTATTAGAATCAAGATTTTTTATTTCTCCACCATGATCACTATGAATAGTTTTTAATGGAAGGGTTTTTCTCATTTTTAACTTGGGCTCTAAAACTTTTAAAATATGTGAAGGCTTTAGAATAATTTTCTAGAAAATAGACACACGTGAATCTACTGTAATCATCAACTAACACAAATACATAATACATGCCACCAATGCTACCAGTTTGTGTAGGTCCAAAGAGGTCCATATGCACTAACTGTAATGCATCAGTAGTTGATACTTCACATATTGATTTAAAACTTGATTTATATTGCTTTCCATGTTGACTAGGATCACAAACTTTTGAAGAATCAAATCTAAGCTCCAATAGATCCTTAACTAATCTATTCTTAGAAAGTCCTCATAGGTTCTTAAGGTTACAATTACCTAACATTCTATACCAAAACCAAGAATTATCTTCCACTGCAATGATTCAAGGTATTTCATGGATCCTATGATATTCTATGTTTAGTATGTATACATTCTCTGGCCTATGGGCAGAAAGAATAAACTCTTCCTTGGAATTGTGTACTAAACACTTTTCATTCCAAAAATTCACAAGGTAACCTTCATCACATAATTAGATTATTCTAATGAGATTGTGCTTAAGACCCTTAAAAATAAAACACTTGAAATCAATGTTTTTCCAAAAATAATGGTGTTACCTATACTAATAATTTCTCCCTGAGCATTATCTCTGAAAGTTACTTTTCCTCATTTCATCTTGATAATATTTTCAAAAACAATTTATTACCAGTAATATGCCGGGAACATACACTATCCATGTACCAAGTATTTATGTTGGTACTCTCCTTATTTGCTTGAAAATTAGAAAGTTACACCTTCTGAATCAAAACATCCTTGGATCTAGAATTGATAAACAACAAGATTTTAGGTATCCGTATTTGTTTAGAAAAATATGATTTATGAAACCCAAGAGATTGAACATTATTTAATGGGAAATTTCTCTTCTAATTCCCACCACTATGACATTTAGTATAAATAGGGGCTCTGGAAGGAATGAAATAGTTGTTTTTAAAAATAGGTTTTCAGAGAGTATAACCTACTCAAGTAGTATTTCATTGAGGTTTGATTTGAGAATACAACTTGTCAAAATTTTCCATACTAGAAGTTAAGTTTTCAAGAATTTTCTTAAGAGAATATATTTCGGATTTAAATCTGATGAATAAATTCCTATCCTCATGAATTATTTCCTTAGAGTTAGTTTTTTCCTCAAAAACATTTTGTTTTAAATATTATTTTTGAGATCTTTAGAAAGTTTATCCTTTTCAGAATTTACTTCCTTAAGGTCTTTAGAAATTTTTTCTAAAATCACATCCTTATCATTAAGATCTCTAGAGAGGTTTCAAATCTATTTTATAATATCTTCTTCTCTAGTGTTTGCCTTGACCAATTTCATAGAAATTTTCCAATTTTTTTCTTCAAACAACTTCAAAAATCTAGATACTTCTTCAAAAGACGATATTTCTTTTTTATCTGAAGATAAAGTGTCTTAATTAGAAGTAGTATCTCATGAATAGTAATTCTTATCAAGAGATAAATTTGTTAAAGCCTCGACAGAGCATACCTTGGATATAAGACATGTATTTGTGAAATAAGTAGTAGAAATAAATCCAATATTTTTCTATTCTAATGATTCATATTCAGAAGATTCACTTCCCGAAGAGTTTCCACAACTAACACTCAAAGTATAATTTTCATTAAGACTTTTCTTGTGCTTTGAGCGATAAAACATCTTCTTGTATCTTTCTGAATTCCATTCCTTCATTTTCTTCTTTTTCAATAGAGGGAAATTAGGTCTGATATGACCTATTATTATACATTCATAAAATTTAACTTCACTATCCTTCTTATATTTTTAGTCTATCTTCTTGTACTTATTTTGATAGTTCTTTTGAGTCACTATCTTGTTCATTCTCCGAGCAAGATTAGCTAATTCATTCTCAGATTTTTTTGTATCACTAGATTCTGGCTGAATATTAACCTTTTTGACATTGTTCCAGTTACTATTTCTAGAGTCGTGGCATTCAAATGTTTTGATGTATATGTAAAATAAAATCCTCCAGTCCTATTTTTATTTTTAACATTTTCAGCATCTCTTTGTATTTTAGTCTAATGCTGAAGAAGAGTTCCAAACAGCTCATCTATGGAATTTTGGGTCACTTTCCTGTTCTCATCAATTGTTTTCCTCTTGGATTCCCACTCATTTGGCATGATGTATATGATATTATCTACAAGAGCCTAATCATCCAAACCATTTTATCCCATAGACTGTAAGCTATTCATGACAGTCATAAATATTTGCTTAAATTTTCTTATAGGTTCTCCATAAGGAAAGTTAAAGCCACGGTATTCAGCTCTCAACATAGCTCTTATTGTCTCTATGAACTTAGAAGTTCCAAAATGTGTAACTTGATGTTTCTTCAAGATACTGTTTGTAGCTTCACATGAATATATCTGACTATAAATGTTCATATTCATGGAACATAGTAATGTATTTCTGAATCTGAAATTTTCTTGATATTCTTGATTTCTCTTGATTAGTAAAAGTTCATAATTCCTTGTCAGGAATATTATAGTATCCAATAATTATTAGGTATTTATCAACTCTAGTGTTAATAATGAAAGACTTCATCCTATCTCTCTAGTACTCAAAATCATTTCCATCAAAAATAGAAGCTCTGGTGGGATTTAAATTTTCGATAAGGCCGACATTTGAACCTCCCATCTTTAGGAAATTCTTTCTACATAAACTTACTAGTAATAAAAGTTTTTAAACCAAAGAAAATATTCTAAGAAAGGAAAATAGAAAATGAGTATCTCTAGGAAAAATATGAATCCGAACTTTATGAATTCGAAAATATGATTCCAAAAAAAAT
Source organism: Viscum album (assembly GCA_963277665.1). Lineage (NCBI taxonomy): Eukaryota > Viridiplantae > Streptophyta > Magnoliopsida > Santalales > Viscaceae > Viscum > Viscum album. The sequence continues at coordinate 1,884,795,994 of OY728161.1, forward strand.
TATGATGAAAAACAATTCTCTTTTGAAACTAATCATGAGATTAATTCAGATTGAACCAATTCTCTGGTTCCAATTGTTGTGATGGTATGTTAGTATGATATACTCTATAATACCAAATGTAGGATCGATATGATATAGATACAATATATAGTATCTAATGATGCACAATATACAAGAGGGGGGTGAATTGTATACATTAAAAAATTATTTTGGAACTTTTAATGATTGTTATGTTTAACAAGGTTAAACAAGGTAATTCACAAAACCACTAGTTCTACACACTTGTTTGATTAAGGAAATATGAATCCGAGAAAGTGAATCCAGAAAGATGGTTCTGAAAAATTAAACTTAATGAATGTTTACAGTGATAAAGATTATACCTTAAAGCGTATAGAATATTACTAAATCACAGTATAAGTATAAGGGAGTATATGACAGTTATACTTTCCTCAACAAATAAAATACAGTGGAAAACCTATACCAAAAAAAGTAACATGTAGTAAATTTTTAAACCAATGAGAAGGGTATCTAACAACCTTGGATAAAGGTCCTTTAATTTATACTTTTAAGAAAGTATATCTTACCCACACCAGGGTAAGCCCTCAATACGAAGATCAAAGTCTGTCTTGCTATCATCTCAAGCCATCAACTTCAAGGTTGTTGGCACCTCTATCTTCCTCAGTAACGAAGCCCTCAAAATCAAGGTAGTCGGAAACTCTATCTTCCTATCCCAGGAAGCCCCCGACTGTACACAACAACAATTAGAGTTGCACAAAAAAAATATGAACAAATAGTTCAGTATGCACAAAGCAATAAAGCCTCTCTCACTAGAAATCACTTCAGCATCATGTAATCTCTAGATTCATCAACTTATTATTATGAGCTCTTTAAAATGAGCACCTATTTATTGTCACAACTCCAAAGGTCATCTCCCTCCACCAACGGTCATATTCTTCCTTGAATTTCGGAGGAACATATGCACATGTCACTCAATCAATGGTTAGTGAGTAACTGAATGCCCGACATCATTTTATAAAAATAATTTAAGAAAAAATATGGTTACTTAACCAAAATCAAATATTAGGAATGTAATAAAATAAAAGTTTGGAGTCTAATCAAAAATAAATTTGGTGTCTATAATACAAGGATATTCAGATTCTATTTTCTAACGAATTCAGAACCTTATCTCTATAGAATTCAGAACCTAACTTACAACGTTTGGAGTTAGAGTTCTTCAGAATTCGGAGCCAGAACTTAAAAATTTAGGATTCTGAATTCATTAGAATTCGGAGTCAGAACTCAGAAGAATTCAGAGTCTAGATTCAGAGAATTTGGAGTCAGATCACATAAGATTTCGGAGTTTGAATTCAGAGAACTCAGAGTCAGAACATAGAAGAGTTCAGAGTCTGAATTAAGAGAACTCGGAGTCAGAAATCATAAGAGTTCGGGGTCTGAATTCAGAGAAATTGAAGTTAGAATTTGAAGTCTCAAAATAGAATGCTCTTCATCTAAGTATTATATGACTCTGGGGTTTTAGATATGAAACCAAATTTTACACATAGACAAGATATTAAACAATGAAAACATGGTAATGATAAATTTCTTTGGGCAAGGAAAATTTTCCTTATAGAATTAATACATAGGGTAAAATGATATTTTCCTTAAAATAATGTGTTTGTGATTTTCCAAACATGAATTAATGGTAAAGTCATAAGGAGACCTTAGTGACTCAACAATCTCCCCCAATCATGAAGGAATGGAAAAGTCGTAAGGAAAACCATATTTACTCAACATTATATATTTGTAATTTTCTAAAATAGATCCAATATTCGGAATCATAAGGTCTAAGTTTATTAAATATTTCCATTTTTTTAATTATTAATAGTTAATTTAGTAACATTTTATTTAAACAATTAAATGTAAATATATTAATTAATGATTAAAAAATATTATAAATAGTATAAAATTACAATAATTATTAATTTATTTTATTAAATGAGTGTTTTAGAACAAAATAATACATGGGACAAAATTATATCCTTTTTATGAAACTTGGATGAGAGCTTGACATTTACAATATTATACTCAATGAAAAGGCAATTTTTTCACACTTGTTTTTATCGAGTGAAATATTTTTAATATTGTCTTATATAGTATATATGATTGACTAAAAATAATATTATGAAATATAAAATGTATACACATATCATTATATTATATTTTTTATTTTTATATAATAAATAATTAAATAAAAATATAGAAGATTAATGATGTAGTTATTATTTAATCATTGAAAATATAATATAAACGATATTAATATTATTGAAATATATATAAAGAAAGATGATAAATGTAATCTGTGAATTTGTTGATGACTTTTACATGTTAGTGATGTTTTAAAAATATTATTAAAAATTATAATGTTTTAATTATGTTTTTAAAAATTTAGGTAATGAATAGTATCACAATTTTTACTATTGAAATGATTAATGTACATACTATTGAATATCCAGTTAAACTCATCCCATTACATGGATTAAATTTATTCAACTTTCCACATATTCATGATATGATATCACCATTCATATACTTCACCTTCTTGATGTTTAAAATATTGTGCAACCTTTTAGTGTCCTGAGTCTTGAATAAAATAAAATTATTTCTCAATTAATGTTATACAATATTTATCCACAAGTGGATCTAGATTTACCTTTATTTATTCATGAATGTTTCAAATGCTCAATGTTCCATCCCCTAATAATTTGGAAACTCTTCAGGATTCATAACATGAAATGATTCATTTTCATAGCAAAAATATCATAAATTCCATCTCCCATAATAGTTATAATTATTGGATGTCAATCATTTCGTTGCCCAAGAAATTCAGCATTATCATGAGTCTTTTGGGATCTGTCCACTAACTAAAACTAAAAATCATTTTGTGAGTATCAATAATCATTGTAGAAAACAACATAATACTGAAAACCCATTTATAGAATGTCTGAATCACGGAACTGATTGGAAGTTATTTCTTATTGATAAGAAAAGAAAAAATGCATCACACTAACATTTCAAGGAGGGAGAAAGAGATGTATACCCATTGAATCCCCATGCACTACACATTAGGTTGAAAATATTTCATTCATGACCTTTATAAAAATGTGATGGTCTTATTATATACATAATCATAAACATAATTTTTTCCAATCCTATTTTCCAAAGGTAAACCAAACCCATACTCTAAAACAAACTTTAATCACTAAATGTTTTCATACATAGGTATTGTAGAGACCTAGAGCTCGACGTACATGGAAATTACATTACTTTTGCGGAATAATTAATACATAACAAACACAGACACACAAGGACCGTAATAGTTTAGTGTCTTTGGAAACTCGGATGTTAATCTTCTAATCACGGTGAAAGATCTTCAAGTTCTCCCATAAAGATCATCCATTTTTGTTTTCTTACCTAAAACCTTTCTTTATATCATGGGGAAAAAAGGGTGAGCTCAAATGCTCAGTAAGGGTAAGCATAGAGAACATAAAACAATCCATAAACATTTGAATGAAAAATCTTGAACATAAAATATAAACATCAAAATCTTGAGCAAAGACATAAATCTTGGAATTACGTAAGGCATATATCATAAAGGAACATCAATCTTGGAAAAATAGAATGGGAATAAATCATGTAATTTTGGAAACCATTCAACACTTGTTATGATTTCCTTAGTATCCAATTCATTGCTACGAAGACCTTCTTAGTGGACAAAGTCCCTTTCTGAATCGAGTTCACTCCTCATTCCAGTCATGTATCACTGAACTGGATTAACTTACCATTCCAGCCATGTCTATCTCATGAGGTATAAATCTTTACCCAATGCATTAGAGGGAAATATAGGTCCCACCCATCTCATAAGGAAATCATTCTTACTTGTGCCATAAAATAAACACAAATCAATCATCATAACCCAAAGGATAAAATGGGTTTCATAAATGTCATCCCATCATAATAGAATCCATATAAAGAAAATGGATATCATTTCATCATAAGAAAAGCTAAAATATTGAAATAATAGATACATTATAATTGAAAAATAATCATAAGAAATAATTTCATTTTAGATGTAAAATAGTATTAACAAAACACTTGAAATGAATTATTGGGGAAAATATCCTTTCTTCTTCAAAGTCATTTTCTTTTCACAAAATGCTATGGAATTTTAAAGGAAAGGGATTTTGTTGAAAATAGTCATGAAATATTGTACAGGAATCTTCATATAAATAAGTCTTTATGAAACCTTGAGAATCTGTTCATGTAGTATAAGTTAGAAAAACATTCTCCTCGTACTTTTTTCAGAAAAGTCAAAAAGTACCTTGTATAGTAAACAAAAGAAAGATTCCTTCCATACAATGTGGTAAAAGTAAGAAAAGGGTAAAAATGTCTTTAAACATACATGGAAGGATATTAAACATTTTATGAAATCATTTTGAGAACATATGGACATGGATAATAAACATAACCCCCAGTAAATACATTCGAATAAACAATCTCAGATAAGAATGAGATTGGAATAATTATCCCTTACCTTAGGTCTGATATGCTTCGTACATTTCCGAGCCTCTAGTATAATGATTTAAATAATGTCATTGACTTATTACAGAATCATATTCAGTGTTATGATGTCATAAATGGTTCACTTATGACTTTATATTACCCGTTCTTTTGTAAATTCCATGTTAAAGCAGCGTTTTGGGTAAAATTGTTTTATTTATTGTACGTGTTTGAAATTTTTGTTCCTGATATTATTACTTATATCCTGATTTACTTAATTCCGGAATTTAAAACATGATTTATATATAATATATATCCATATATATATGATAGATCGATAAATTGAATGAAATACACTGTTCATGGAGACGGTAGGCCGTACGTACGCATGAACGCTGTTTTCGTTTCCTTATTGACTTGAATGAAATTAAGTAGATGACATACATATATATACATAAATACAGTATCATTATTATGTCATATATTTCATGATTACTTATTATATATATGTTATAATCATTCTTGAATGGTTAACATGGAGAATGAATCTCATCGCATCATGGAGACAGTAGTCCGTACGTACGTACGAGCGATGATACCATTCCCATGATCGTGGAGTTGTATTGAAGTGTAGGTATAATATTTCAGAATCAATATCACATTACAATAATCATATATAGTTATCTACTTACACCATTATACCCATCCAAGTAAGGTGGTGGTCGAAAACATATTACACCACGGGTGGAGACGGTATTCCGTAGGTACGCATGAGCAGTGATTTTGTTTTCTGTAGGATGGATAGAAGGTGAAATAGGGTTGTTTAATATTTATAATAACATATATGTATATAATTAATACTTATGTTATTACTTTATAATGAGATAACTAAAGAAGAATAAGTTGAAGTAGAAATAGACTTGAGCGAATCGGAAGAAGAGATTACCTCTTCTTCGATGTACCTCCTTTAAGCCTTCTCTTAAGGAAGTAGAGTTGGACATTTGAGAAGACCAGAACCTCCATAATTTTTATAGGTATGTGGATAAAATAAATGTGTAGGGGTTTGATGAGATTCATGGCTCAAAAGGGTGTGAAGAGAAGAGGGAAGGGGTGCCCTCTTATAAGGGAGGAGAGGGGCACCTTTGGAAAAACATAAAATATTATTTTATAATAAAGTCATATTTGGTTTTGAATTGTCAAAATTGATTTATTTAGAAGCTAAGGTGGTTATGGGTCTAAATCCTCTCAAACAATATATTTTAAACAGGTTTGGGTCATTATATTAACCTTATTCTTTAGTTTTAACTCTTACTTAATTAGCTTGACATTTACCATGACACTTTGTATTTTTATATTATATAGTTAATAAACTTACCACATAAATCTAAGAGACCCCCAAGTGGTCTATTAATGATACCCCTATCATGATATAAGTGTCTTGGATGAACCTTCAAATTTTAAAAATATAATAACATTTAATAATATAATATTTGTTTTAAAAACTATTTTATGTCAATTTAGACACTATTTGGTAATTGATTTTTGTGAAAATCATAAAAGCATGATTAGTTCTAAAAAAGTTAATTAAATCAATACTAACATGACATATTACCCTATAAAATTAGTTTAATTCATAGAAAGTCTCAAATTACATTTATTTTGGTATTTATAACATCAATTGTGTTAATATTTCATTAATAATATAATTACTGCATCATCATTGTGTCATAAATAATATAAATTATTTAATGTCAAAAAATAATAAATAAAATACCATTATGTATAAAATCTATATATCTTTCTAATTAATATTTATAGTCAAATTTATCTTATATATAACCCTATATTAAAAATGAATTAATTATTGAACTTTGATTTTAACTATTTTAACCCTTCGTTAAATAAATTAATAATAAATGTCCAAATATAATCCAAGTGGACCTAAATGGTCATATTTTATTCCTAAGGTTGTTTTTTGTCGAATTAAACTTATCCAAAAGAATTATTACATGTTTTTGGCTAATAATAATATCATTTTTACCCTTAATTACCCTATTTACATTTAACTGTGGTAAATAATAGTAAAAAGTTACTATTCCCCAAAAATTATTTTCATCTCATTGAACCACATTTTAGTCCTTGATATTAACCATGTCTCTCGGATTTTCAAAATTCTACTCCCAGAAGTGGTAAACTTATGTTTTATGTGAATTTCCAAATTCTCATAAGAGGTTGGTAAAAGACGGTGAAAAGTTCAATAAATTTTTTATTTATCTAAAATAATTATAAAATGACTTCAATGAATTAAAATGAAATTATATAGGTATTATGTATCAATTTTTACCTAAAATAAATTTAGATAAAATAAATAATTATTTAAATAAAAAGTCGGTTTTTAAATATAAACCCAGTGTTTTCACTATTCATCAAAAACTGAAAGTTTTCCGAAAAATACTAAAAATTCACCCTAGGCTAATTTTGATATTCCGAATCCAAAACTGAAGTCAATTTTTAAAAATAAAATTTCAAAAAGTGGGTATTTCTATTCATAATGGTGAGTTCATAATAATATTATAATAATATCTCATTTGGTGAAACTTGGTATTGTGTACTACACATGCTATCGTGGAAGGTCACGATTGTGTGTAATGCAAGGAAAGTCAGGGATGCGTGTAGTGCAAGATCTTTTTGGTGTAGAGTAAAACACAAGACATCAGTGAAATTAAAAATAATATTATTCATAAAATCTCGGGGTGTTACATTCTACCCACCTTAAAATGAATTTCGCCCTCGAAATTTGTCGGGGTTATAAATGGTTTACCACACGAAGGTTTCTTTAATAGAAACCCACATTGTAAAAACGAATACCAAAACCAATATTTAAAAACTAAATTATGAAACGTAACGGTTACCCAAATTAACTAATCACTGGGTTTCCACATAAGAGAGCATAGGTGAAAATATAGATATGGAAGATAAATCTAACCATCATGTTCTGATGGAGAGTGGTAGAGAACATGGATATGAAAAAGAAACAACCACAAAGTCATAGATTTGTGATGATCTAAGGTACCATATGATTAATCGGATATAAGGGCACTAGGAAAACATTTTTTGTTTTCAAGATAATTTCCCTATTGTTGAAGAAATTGGAATTAAAAGAAATACTTTCTTGATTTTGGTTCAGTCTCACCATTGGTCATTCCATGGCCAATTTCCACTTCATCTCTTAAAGAAACGAAGTTGAATTTGTCATTCCTGAGGTGTTAGCAGATCATGTGACTGAATGATGGGTCATTCCATCTATCTCAAACAAAAGGTTAGAAAAAGTTATCAAAAATACATAAGTCCATCTATAGCGAGATTAATCATATGTGGTTCCTAAAATGGAATTATACTTCATAGATCATACTTATTAATACAATAAAACTGGTTTATACTAAACAGGGACTTCCTGTTGGCCATTGGTAGGAAATAAAGGCCTGTCGCACTTCATTTGTGGGTTCGATTCCCACAGCCTTGTCCGACATGACAGGTTGTTGCCCATCCTGCAGGCTGTATTTTTTCTAAAACTACATTATTATAACTTTCCATCCATAATATCGAAAAATTTCTAGCCTTAAAAAATACAATCTTATGTCCAAAATAATCCATTCCAATCTTTACGTTTATCCAAAATACTGCTATCCAATCTCATATTATAGTGAAAAAGATTTCTAGAGAGTTCATATAACAAGCATGTTAATACCATCGTTGATCCCAATATATCATAAGATGTGTCTTCTTGGTCACATTCCAAACATTCGAAGGCCTTAATCATGTATTCTCTTGAAAAATGAATACCCATTAAACCTTAGTGAAAACATGAGTGATGTAAAAAGTTAACTATTTCAACATACCAAAAGCCCAAAATTCTGTATACTCAAACCATGATATCACTTAGTCCATATATCAAACATGAGCTCATGAATACTATAAAACATATTATTTCCTCCTTTTCCATTCATTATGTGGATATAATCTTCTTTCAAAAAATATCTGAGTAAGCTTTCATGGTTACCAATACTATTCAATATATACCATCAAATAATTTAGAAAAAACAATTGTGTAACAATACTTAGATGTTTCTTTATTCCATAGTACCATTAAATTACTTATACAACATAATTCTTGATAAAATTACAATCATTCCACTACCTTCTTAAACCATTGACCAAGATTCAACACTTCTTTCATCTCATATATCATTTGTAGTCTCCTCATCATCATCCACATAAATACTAACCATATGACCATGCTGATTCTCTTGAAGATATTTTCCATTAGGGCCTTGGTTTTTATAATGCACATACATTCCACATTTAAAACATATAATCATTGTTGATGTCGTAGTAATACCATTATCCTTATCCATGGTGTTAATTGAACATTTTCCTTTGCACTTACTAGATTTGTGTCCTTCTTTTCCGCACCCAAAGCATCTTCCAGTTTCTTTGAAACATTCTCCTTGATTCCTCTTCCCACATGAATTACATGATAGAAATTGAACTTTCCTTCCTCTATGATCATCATGAAACTCCAACTTTCTTTTATTAGCTGAGTCGAGAAAATTACCAAATTTGAGATTATTGATCATATTATGAGATTGCTGATTAGGCATAATGACGATATGTCAACCTCCAGATCCAATTTCATTCAGTTGCTCATGAAAAATATCATTCCATTATCCATCATATCCTCCATTATCATGAATATTCCCGTTCCCAACCATTTTATAAAACCAAAAAGAATTCTGTGAGAGGCCAAAAGCATAATCAAGGGGGATTTCCTTCAATATCTAGCATATTAGGTTAAATTATAAGATCCTTACAATAATTCTAGTACTATAACCTATACATATACTTAACCTTAGGGACATCCCTAGACATACCGTAGAAATATCTCTAGGGATCTCACTAAAGTTTTCGCATCCTAGTCTCCAAAGGTTGACTAAACCTTTCCTCTGATACCAAATGTAGAGACCCAGAGCTTGACATACATGGACATTACATTACATTTTTTGAATACTTAATACATAACAAACACAGACACACAAGGACCGTAATAGTTTAGTGTCTTTGGAAACTCGGAATTTAATCTTTTAATCATGGTGAAAGATCTTAAAATTCTCCCATAAAGATCTTCCCATTTAGTTTTATTACCTAAAACCTTTCTTTATATCCTAAGGAAAAGAAAACATAAAAACGGTGAGATAAAATGCTCAGTAAGGTTAATCATAGAGAACGTAAAACAATCTATAAACATTTGAATGAAAGAGCTTGAACATTAAATCTAAACATCAAAATCTTGAGCAAAGACATAAATCTTGAAACTACGTAAGATATATATCATAAAGGAACATAAATATTGATAAAATATCATTTGAATAAATCATGTAATTGTGGAAACTATTCAGCAATTGTTATTATTTCCATAGTATCCAAGTCATTGCTGCCAAGACCATCTTAGTGGACAAAGTCCCTTTCTGAATTGAGTTCACTCCTCGTTCCAGTCATGTATCACTGAACCGGATTAACTTACTATTCAATACATGTCTATCTCATGAGGTATAAATATTTAACCAATGAATTGGAGGGAGATATAGGTCCCACCCATCTCATAATTAAATAATTTTTACTTGTGCCACAAAATAAACATAAATCATTCATCATAACCCAAAGAATAAAATGGGTTTCATAAACGTCATCCCATCATAATAGAATCCATATAAAGAAAATGGGTATCATTTCATAATATGAAAAGTGAAACCATGTAAATCATAGATACATTATACTTGAAACATACTCATATGAAATAATTTCATCTTAGATGTAAAATAGTTTTGACAAAACACTTGAAATGAATTCTTGAGGAAAATATCCTTTCTTCTTCAAAATCATTTTCTTTTCACAAAATGCCATGCAATTTTAAAGGAAAAGGATTTTGTTGAAAATAGTCATGAAATCTTGTACAGTAAGATTCCTATAAATAAGGATTTATGAAACTGTAAGAATCCATTCATGTCGTATATGTTAAAAAAACATTCTCCTCATACTTTTGTCAGAAAAGTCAAAAAGTACCTCGTATGGTAAACAAAAGAAAGATTCCTTCCATACAATGAGGTAAAAGAATGAAAAGGGTAAAAATTTATTTAAACATACATGGAAGGAAAGTAAAAATTTTATGAACACATTTTGAGAACATATAGACATGGATAATAAACATAACTTCCAGTAAATACTTACGAATAAACAATCTCGGATTAGAATGTGATTGGAATAATTAACCCTTACCTTAGGTCTGATATGCTTTGTATGTATCTGAACCTCCTATATAATGATTTAATTAATGTCATTTACTTATTACAGAATCATATTCATTGTTATTATTTCATAAATGGTTCACTTATGACTTTTTATTACCCGTTCTTTTGTAAATTCCATGTTAAAGCAGCGTTTTGGGTAAAATTCTTTTATTTATTGTACGTGTTTGGACTTTTTGTTCATGATATTATTACTTATATCCTGATTTACATAATTCCAGAATGTAAAACATGATTTATATATAATATATATACATATATATATAAGATAGATTGATAAATGGAATAAAATACACCATTCATGGAGACGGTAGGTCGTACGTACGCATGAACGCTGTTTTCGTTTCCTTATTGAATTGAATGGAATTAAGTAGACGAAATAAATATATATATACATAAATCCAGTATAATTATTATGTCATATATTTCATTATTACATATTATATATATACTTTATAATCATTCATGAATGGTTAACATGGAGAATGAATCTAATCGCGTCGTGGAGACGGTAGTCCGTATGTACGCACGAGCGATGATACCATTCCCAGGATAGTGGAGTTTAATTGAAGTGTATGTATAATATTTCGGAATAAATATAACATTACAATAATCATATATAGTTATCTATTAACACCATTATACCCATCCAAGTAAGGTGGTGGTCGAAAATAGATTACACCACGGCGTGGAGACGGTATTCCGTACGTACGCATGCGCGGTGATTTCATTTTCCGTAGGATGGATAGAAGGTGAAATAGGGTTGTTTAATATTTATAATAATATATAATTTTATAATTAATACTGATGTTATTACTTTATAATGAGACAACTAAATAATAAGTTGTTGAAGAGGAAATAAACTTGAGAGAATCGAAAGAAGAGATTACCTCTTCTTCGACGCACCTCTTTTAATCCTTCTCTTAAGGAATTAGAGTTGGTCTTTTGAGAATACCATAACCTCCAGAATGTTTCTAGGGAAGTGGAGAAGAGAAATGGGAAGGGTATGGACGAGTTTAATGGCTCAAAAGGGTGTGAATAGATGAGGGAAGGGATTCCCGTTTTATAAGGGAGGAGAGGGGCACCTCTGTAAAAACACAAAATATTATTTTATAATAATGTCATATTCAGTTTTTCATAGCTCCAAATTGATTTATTTCAAAGATTAGGTGGGTATGGGTATAAATAATCTCAATAAATAGATTTTAAACAAGTTTGGGTCATTATATTAACCTTATCTTTTAGTTTTAACTCTTAGTTAATTAGATTGACATTTACCATGTCACTTTGTATTTTTATATTATATAGTTAATAAACATACCACATACATCCAAGAGACCCCAAAGTGGTCCATTATGATACAACTATCATTATATAAGTATATTGGACGAACCTTAGATTTTTGAGAATATAATAACAGTTAATAATATAATATTTGTTTTAAAAACTATTTTATGTCAATTTAGACACTATTTGGTAATTCATTTTTGTGAAAATCATAAAAGAACTATTAGTTAAAAAAAAGTTAATTAGATGAATAATTACATGTCATATTAACCTATAAATTTATTTTAATTCATAAAAAGTCTCAAATTAAATTTATTTCGGTATTTATAACATCAATTATGTTAATATTTAATTAATAAGATAATTACTACATCATCATTGTGTCATAAATAAATTAAATTATATAATGTCTAAAAATTATAAATAAATTACCATTAGGTAGGAAATATTTTCATCTTTATAATGAATATTTATAGTCGAATTTATCTTATGTATAGCTATATATTAAAAATTAATTAGTTTTTAAACATTGATTTTAACTATTTTAACCCTTCTTTAAATAAATTAATAATAAATGTCATAATCTGATCTATGTGGACCAAAATTGTCTTATTTTTATCCTAAGGTTGTTTTTGGACAAATTACACTTATCCAATAGATATATGACATGTTTTAGGGTAATAATAAAATCATTTTTACCCTTAATTACCCTATTTACTTTTAACCGTGGTAAATAAAAGTAAAAAGTAACTATTCACCTAAAATTATTTTCATCTCATTGAACCACATTTTAGTCGTTGATATTAACTGTTTGTCTCGGATTTTCAAAATTCACTCACAGAAGCGGTAAAATTATGTTTTATGTGAATTTCTAAATTCTCATAGGTGGTGGGTAAGATGGTAAAAAGTTCAATAAAATTTTTATATATGAAAAATTATTATAAAATGACTCCAATGAATTAAATTGAACTTATATAGGTATTATGTATCAATTTTGACTTAAAATAAATTTAAATAAAATAAATAATTATTTAAATAAAAAGACTGTTTTTAAATAGTAACCCATTGTTTTCACTATTCATCAAAAATCGAATGTTTTCAGAAAAATACCAAAAATTCACCCTTGGATAATTTTGATATTCCGAATCCAAAAATGAAGTCCATTTTGAAAAATAAAATTTCAAAAAGTGGGTATTACTATTCATAACGGCTAGTTCATAATAATATTATAATAATATCTCGTTTAGTGAAACATGGTATTGCGTACTACACACGCTATCGTGGAAGGTCGCGATTGCGTGTAATGCAAGACAAGTCAGGTATGCGTGTAGTGCAAGATATTTTTGTTGTAGCGTACAACACAAGACATCAATACAATTAAAAATAATAGTTTTCATAAAATATCAGGGTGTTACAGGTATTACATATTTTTAGATGAATATTTAATTATATTACAACAACACATGCTTGAGGAATGTATTTGTATAGTTATTTTATAATCATAGAAACATAAATAACTAGTTCATAAAATATATAAATCACCTCCCACTTATTTCATCATAATTAGTAACTTATGTAATTATCGTACTTAATATATTTCATCATATATAGGGGAATGAAATATACTAAAAGAGTGAGCATATATGGTCAGTAATTGTAATGATTGGATATGTCGGTTTTTGATTATATAAAATATTAATATAAGCATAAGGAAATGATATTGTAACCATAAAACAAAATGTTCATTCCCATTAAAATATCACATTTAGGAGTTATGGTATATAAAATATTTCAAAAAAAACATGAATTATAGGAATTAAAATTCATAAAAACTTGTTAATGAACATAATTTTTATGTAGTAATTTTTTTTTCATCATACTAATTATAGAAATAATTTAATATTCAAAAGATAATTAATAAGACCATCTAGCTAGGAATCAACACATTTTAACCATAATTGATCGAACACATCGACTTGTTTCCCATAACGGATCAATAATAACAACTTTTTTCCGATAATGAATCAACCACTTTGAAATGTTTCCCATAACTAACTAATGAGACATAATTTATTACACAATATATTGAAGGGAGACATAGATCCCACCCATCACGTAAAAAAACTATACATATGTGGGAGGGAAAAATAAATCAATATAAAAAATTTCAAAATATTTCTCTACAAGGACATATTCTTAATTTAAATAACACCATTCCATTAAGGTATACTAGTGTAAAATGATATTAAATACCTTTTTATAAGGAAGAATAATTCAATTAATGTTTTTAAAATGGTCTTTAATTTCATATTGTCAAAGAAATAAATTTTGAATCCTTCTATTTTGTAAAATTCATAGAGAATAAAAAAAAGATTCATTTTTATGTCTCAAAAATGAAGCCCAAGATAATAAATATAAACAATTAACAAATAAATAAACAAAATATTTTTTCACTTCATTGACATATTATATATTGATCAAAAAAATATTTTTCGATATGTACTAGAGGACTATATATAAAAAATAATTTAATTGATTTAATATATTACATGTTCTTCATATCTATTTTGAATAAAAAATAATGTTTCACATTTCACAATTTTTGTTGAGGTTACTCTAAAATTAAATGTATATTGGAAAACTCTCTAAATGAATGAACATTAAATTGACATATTCCACTATACCAAATCTTAGATTCATTTTTTCATCCTTCAAATAGTTCACATTTTTTTACCCAACGAGTTAATACCTAAATTATAGATATTATAATTTCTGCGAAATAGAAACCTAATGAATTTATTTTAAAACATAAAAAATTATTTATTCAACAAATCTATTGAATAAAATTAATCACAATGTTGAAGAATAATTAGAAGTATTTGTTTTAATCCTTCTAGATAAATAAATTTCGTGATGGAAACTAATTTTTAATTTAAAGCATATCTAACTCCATTAATCATGATTTTATATCAATCACCGAATGTAATATATCTTATACCAATTTTTGATTAAGAATATAAATTTGAAAAATCAATAAACATATTCCTTAAGAATCTATTATAAATATTCCATTTTCTGGGATTATATTATATTATTTTCACTATAAAAAATTCAAACTCCAATTTTTTCACTCGCATATTCTCTTGGGTCCTAACATGTTAGAAAGATTATTTTTGAACCCAAATATTCTTGGGAATATAATAAATTGCAACACTAGTTTTTTGATAATCTTTTTGAAATAAAATATTTCTAAACAAACAAAATTTTATGGTTACTTATTCTGAAAATATTTGTATAATGTTATGATAAAAAAATCTATATATTTATTTTCACATGAAAAAAGTAATTTTTTTACAACTTTATTTATTTATAATTGTTTCATATTTCAAACCTATAATACTATTATGTACTATTTTTCAACCTATTATTTAGGCAGTTCTCCCCTTTGGTAAAAATAATAGAAAACTTTTCAAAGTATTGATAATTTTTTGGGATTTTTTTCAATTTTATTACCATATTATTGGGGAAAATCAAAATTTTATTGCTTGAATTTTGAGGGATAAATTTAATTTTTTAGTCCACATTTTCAATTATACTAATATTATGATATTGTTTTGTGAATTATCTTTACATTCCATGAAATAATTTTTAATTTCAATTATTTTTTAATAATAACTCAAATATTCAAATGATAAATTTTCATTTTTTAAAAAAGAATAATAAGAATAATAAAATTTGTATACCTCATAAAATTATGCCATTAATCACATGATGACCTTTTGATTTTATATTTCATTTTAAAATTCAAAGTTTGTTTCAACACTATAATCATCAAAGGAACTCCCTATTTCATTCATAAATATTTTTATATTTTTCGGAAAATTTAGATTCTAGTTGTATATGTTATTAAATTTCATTTTATCATAATGTTATCCATATTTTCCTTTTACAGTTCTAACATTTTTACAATAATTAAATATATCATGATTAAAATACTCATCATACTTATCAAACTTATTGAATGGTTTCTTGAATTTTATAATAATATTATAATGCATTTTTTACATCAAAGAAAATTAAAAAATGGGGATATTAGAAACGAAACTATTATATGTATACTAATATTGACATTATGTAATATGTTTCACTATTCTATTATTGTCAACCACTTGAGTATAAACATCCAAATTAGCATTTCAATTATTTTCTAGTCTATGGTAACTGATATTAGGTTCATTTTCAGCCTCATATATAATTAAATTACATATATGTTCTTTTATTTTGTATTCATTCAGAGAAGTGGTCTATCAAATTACATCTAAAATAAAACTCAATTTGGGTAATTGAATTACTGAAATTTATGAGCATGAAATGGTTTAGTAATAAAAATTATTATATATTAAACATTATTTAAAATATCAACAAATATTCAATATAACTAAGTGATTCTTCTCCATCTCTGATAATGAAGGTTCCAAACATGATAATTTATGTATTTTATAATTTTTCTTCAACATTTATTGTATTTAAATAATGTACTAAAACACTATTCAATTTTTATGATGACGTATCAAATTTAAAAACACTATTGAATTAAGATTCACCATGTCCACATAGGATTTCAATAACAAATGTAGACTTCAAATCGTATTCACCTTATATAATAGCATCCCATTTTTCTTGATCTCATTCTAGAATTGTGGGAGGATTGAAAAGTTTGGAGTAAAACTTAAGTCTAGGTTTCTATAGAAAAATAATCATATTTAACTTCCAATATTGTTGATTCTATACACTGATATATGATTCTCATATAATAGACATTAATTATTCTTACTATACATTATCACCCCTAGATCTATAGATATCAACTAATGATAGTTTTGATATACAATGTAACTTCCTATGATACAAATTGATGGTTGAAGTAGTGTTTCATAATTACTCTATTAGGGGGGGTAAGTGAGTTCTTGAAATTTTATTAACTAAGAACCTTTATATATTAATGTGCAATCGATTCTGATATCCTCTAAAAATTTACCATTAAAAATAACAAATAAAATATATGCATTGAGAAAATAATATATATAGTTGTTTGGAGAGAATAGAACATATATTCAACTCCATAAATAATCAGCTTTAAGTGAATGATGATTTCACCATCTACAGTCATTTTCCTAGGGAATTATTAGCTTGAGTTCAAGTATTAGTCACTTATAAAAAAACAATTAAATTTTTCTAGGATTCTAAGAAGTATTTAAAAACTCACAACCTTACAACGCTGAATAAAAGGAGTGGAAAATTTTAATAGAAGGAAAAAGAGAGAGATCAAATTATTCAAGTACAATAACAATTTTATAGAGGAAAATGACATTAGATCTGTTTTTATAGGTGTTAATATAGAAATAAGTATATTATATTGTGAATAGTGTTATTTTATTAATGATTAAAACTTAAAAAACATTAGTTATGAGCTTCGAATTTTCCCAGTTTCTATAAGAATAGTGATATACCTAATCTTAAAGAACATTGAGATAGAGAGAGATGTATAGAGTTTTTTATGATTACTTATTTTCTCAATTTTTTAAAAATTATTTATATCTCCATAAATATATTTCAAACATTCAATAATAGATAACATGGTATCAGTTAAAACATTAGGTTTCATTTTCTCAAAATGACCACAGAAAAAATCACAGGGTAATAAAATAAACCTTGACACTTCAATTTGTGGTGCCTAAAGACATTTAGAAAATTATTTTTCTCAAAATATGTAGTATATTATTAAATAAATATAAATCAATATTTATTTTCTCTAAAAAAATCAACTGATAATGAATACAAATGTTACAATGCCACAATGATAATTCTATTTCAAAATATTTCTGAGTTTTTTGTATCACAATTCATATATCCAAATGACACATATAGTCATTATTCATGTTGTTAGATTATTAAATTATCCAAATTATGAACCCATCAGGATCCCATATTTAATTATTCATATAAAAATTTCCACATAGATGAATCTTAATGAGAAAATCGAATTACATAGATGATTGGAACCACATATCCAAGTTTGCCGCATATCCAATTAACCACGCTATAATATAAACAAAAATTATCCAATATATTCATTTCATCAACAATTTCATTAGGCGTGTTATTAGTTATTCTATTTAGATGATTCATATAGGTGATTATATCACATAGTTGATTGATATAGCTCAATGCATGATGTAGCCATGCTCCGTATTGCTGATTTTTCTACAAATAGACAAATAATGGAATGTTTTTAGGTTTAATAAAAAATGATTATTTAACATAGATATAAAAAATAAATGAATAAAACACATTAAAATAGTTAAAATAGTTTTTTTAAAAAAATTAAAAGGGTTTTGGGATCATCATATCATAAGGAACATGTGATATATTGGACCAACATTAGTAGTTCAACATGTTAAAATTTTGTTGGTCCATTTGGATAAATTATATTACTTCAGGAGATGCTGATCAAAAAGAGGGGATTTGGAATTATGTCTCCAATGTTCATTGTGGGTTGAATACACTTAGGTAAAATTTTTAAAAATTTCTCATGGTTCCAAAAAGATGATATGCTATGGATAAAGGAATTCAAGGATTCTCTAAAATTTCACAATTCCCCGTAGCCCTACGTAAATAAAATACATTTTATATTTTCATATTGTGGGACTAGAAATAATTGAGTATTTATTTTTTCCAACCTGATGATTTTCCTTATAATCATATGGGGATTATTTAAGTGAAACGTCATTTTTTCATGGGATTCCATGTATGGGTTTTCAACCTAAAAATATTAATGATTTTTTTACAATTTATCACCCTAAATTTTTCCTAAAAAAATTGATTCATTGGTCTAATGTGTGGAAACATGTTTCTCAGAAAGGATTCTATTTTTTATTATGTTGAATTATATTTATTTTTCATTAGGAATTTCTAATTAATGCATGTTATAAAAATGATGGATGGTGTTTAGGATTGAATATCACTGACATAGTGTTACTGATATTTAATTATATACAACAATAACTAGTGTTGATGTTGTATGAATAGTAAAATGGAAAAATAAAACATGATGTGAATGATACCCCAATTCTATCAATATATAAAACTCAAAAATTGGTGAGTGAATTTTAGGGAGATATTTCCATGAACAATGTACTATGAAGTTTAGGATTATCCATCATGGTAAAAAATAACTATAATAAATTATCATATTATTTCCTTGTGAATTTCTACGGTATATAGATTCATGACACCAAAAATATTACTCCCAATTGAATAGTTTTATTATGGTTTATATAAATAATATATCAAGGAGTATTAACCAAATATGATGAAATAGGATTAGTACACAAATCATGATTTTTTTAGAAATATTTAGATAATGTATTCCACTATGAAATTTTCAGGTAATATAGGGAATAATTGTACCTCTCCTAATGATGAAAAACATTTGTTTGACATGATTAAATGGGGTCACAAATATATAGTCATATTGGGGAATGTATGATTATCTAATACAAGTGTCACATTGTGTGGAGTACACTAATTACCAATAAAAATGAATTATTTTTGAAGCCATAATAATGTAAGAAATTAAGTATTTTATATAATCAGGATAGTCATGTAGGGATCTGGTACAATAAATATCATGTATACATATATTTAACACATTATTGGGGAAAATGATATGATGTATCACTCCCCTTAATTTTTCATTATATATTAGAGACAACAAGCATAGTTCACGTTCTTATATGATAATTTCATGGGAATTTTAAGAATTTATTCTTTATATTAACACTTTATAATTAAAATACCAACATAATGTTAGAATAATTGAACTATGGTACTACAAATTTATTCATACCATCAATTATCTGTTTTTAGCATGAATATTTTTCACATATCATTCACTTGTTATTAATGTTCAATATATTTAATCCATTTATAACTGTATTTTATGATCATATAGTTTTTAATGAATGTGTAGTAAAGGGAAATGGAAAAGTAAAAACTAAAAAATTATTAAGGCCCCACTATCAATATGGATTACCCTAGGGTGTGTATGAAATTTAGGTTAATTATATATGGACCATGATGTAATTGGGTTGTAGGGATGAAATATAGATGGGGATCAAGAATATTGTACACCCAAAAACTATTGAATATTTAATGATTATGATGTTTCATATCTCAAATCGATATGCTTACGTCAAGAGTGATGATATAAGATAGGTATAAAATGGATGACTGCTAAAAATATTTAGATAACAGGTTCTAAAATGATGAAACCATGGAATATGGAGATTTTAGTTCCCTACACTCTAGATGATATTATTGTAATTTATAGACCAACATAGGGGAATCTATTCAGATACCTGTTGGGGGATATATTCATATCCAAAAAAAAAAAAAATTCACATTTAGTCGAGTATTTTCATTATGAATACCAATTAATGTTTTTTGTCTAATCCTATGTACTTAAAAATAAATCCATGTTTGTAAAGTCATGTATATTCAATATATATAGTTTAAATTATATAGACATGATAATAAAATTTCTAAACTTTTTTTAACCATTGGAAAGAACTTATAGTGAATGATGGATTATGGATTGGCCTATAATATACGGTTTCAAAATCACAAAATAGTAGTTTCATTCTCATGAATGAAATAGGGTGTGAATGGATTTTTGTAATGGTGGTTGGTTAACCCTTCATACCATCCATAAATTTCAACACCTTTTTAGAGATGTTTCCAGTTGGTTTTTATTATATAATTGGCAAAACCCACCATTTCCTTTGTTTGATATATTTCACGAACGTTCATTCCAAAGATAGGTTGTCATTGGTATATGGATCAAATGATGAATTAGTATTTATATTGGTCAAGAGGTTGGAATTTTGGGATTATAATTCCCATTTGGTGGGAATCATTACCTACCTAGAGACACTCTTATCGATTTATGGCATATTAAGGGATCCTTTATTAAATCTTCAAGATAAACTGCTCACCATTAAGTTAACATTCAATTATTAGCATGTATATTCCTTGTAATCATCTATATATATTAAAGGATCTTCTTATATGGAGAAATATATATATGTAAACTGGTCACCATCGATGGTAACATTTTTTATGTATTAGAGATTATTATATTGTTAATTATCATGATGTTGATTGTAATCCCTTATGTGGAGCACTCTAGAATTTATCATCATCCAGGAAGATGGAAGTGGATTTGGTGTTAGGATCAATCCCATGATATAGGATTCATATGTATCCTATTGAAAGGAATCCAAACCCATGTTGTTTAGTTTCACATAGTTGGATTCAGGATAGAATTTTATTCCATGTGAAAAGTACCAAGTCATGAAGTTTAATTTCATGTGGTGAGGACAACTAGGCATAAGGTTCCTATCAATGGATGATTTCGGACTTATGTAAAAATTTAAATAGGATCATGAAGGGAATATAGCCTCCTGGTTTGGATACAACCATACTTGTTATATGGAAAATATTTTATTTAGATATGTTTCTGGGTTGGGTTTGGACATCAGCAATGATTCCTATATATCAAATTCAGATGTGAATATAAGCTGACATAGTTCTAGTAGATTGGGGCTTATAGATATAGTAGAGGCCCAAAGATTCATCATTGGTGATATAAATATTTAAAGGCTGTGATAACATAGTTTTGGGGATTTCAATTAGATTTGGGTCTTTCTAAGTTTAGAGTATGATTAATCATAATAACTCTCAGACCATACAAGTAAATCATTTCTATCAGCAATGCCACTATTATAGATATTGTGTTCACTACTCATACCATCGAGGAGTGTAAATAATGGGGCCTAAGGTAAGGGGAGTGGAATAACTGAAAATGGTTTAACCTAATGTGATAATTATTTAATCCCATATATTTTATGATTTTCACAGACCTTGAATCCCACGTGAGTCATGCTCGGTGTGAGAAACAAGAGAATGAGGAAGATCAATGAAACTATATGATTTATTAATCTGTTGGTAAACAGGGGATGGTTAATTCTCTCTAGGAATGATTGTTTTATTACTACAGGAGGTATGACCTTTTGAATATACACCCACATCCCATTTCTACAAGTGGAAGAGAGGAAGGGGGTAGGCCTATGGTCCACATATATAGCCTATCAGAACAACAGTCCACCTTCCACCATACCAATGATTATGATCCACCTTACTACTTGAATATATGATTGAGTTCATTTTCAGCACCCCCACTAATTAGGAAATTTTATAGTATGAACTCATTTTATATGTGAAGTATTGATCAAGGGGACACACTGATGTTCCATGTACTTCAATCAGATATATATTAGTTCTTTGGAGGAGGACTTTGTGGATAAAACTCCTAAGTGGTTCATAAAGGATCCAAATGGGGACTAGAGATTCACTAGAGTGGTTGATAGTGATATTTTCTTAGATAGATCATAGATGGGATGAGGTATTTCTGAACTCTATGTAGTAAGAGGGTACCAACAGTAGAAAGGCCCATTCTATATATTGTTTTCGATGTGGTAAGGTGGATCAGAAAGACTCCATCACACATACTATTTTTTATACAGGATTGTTGTAAATATTGTCCTTACTAAAAATATTGGGTTCTTTTGTGAAATTATACCCATTTTGGGTGGTTGAGTGAGTTACCTTCTTTAATTAATGATATTTGGTATGTGATTACCTACTGAGATCACTTTCTTGTTCTTTTTCTCTACATGAAATTTTTTCTCTCAGCCCAATCATCCATCCCAATATGAGGTTTTATAGGGATAAAAATTTATCAAATATCATATGATTTATAGACATATATATATAAATAAAAAAATAACTCATGGGGAACAATAGTTTGAATGAAGCCTGAATAGATTCCTAGCCACACAAACAAAAGTTTTTTTCATGGGGCCTGAATATGATGTCACTCCCCACTAATTAATGATTTTTTGTATGGGGGGGGGGGGTGGGGGTGGGGGTTTATATGAATCCATGATCTAGAAAAAATCTATATGGGTTTCTCATTGGGTGATTATGACACCTTTTTCCACAAATGAGAAGGTCAATTGCAGGGGGTGCCATATGAAGTAGTGACCCGCATATTAGTCATGATACACAGAAAAGTGGGTTTCTAGGCTATAAAACAAACTTCAATGATTTAATGTTCATTAAATGGTTATTTTATATATTATATTATTTCCAAATTCATTAAATCATTCTGATATTCCATGAAAACATTTTAAGACCCATAGAATTACCTCACATGAATGGGGTCTAATCTCCATGAAGAGGAGTTGACTCAATAGAACAAATTAGACTAGTTGAATTATTTATATCGGTAATGTGATCATAGAAGAGGATCCATGAATATATAAGGTGGCAGGTTGATGTGAATAATTGTTAACCTAGTGAACACGTACTTTTCAACTTGTTCTGAGCTTACTTCATTGAAATTCTTTACATTGAATTTTCTTTTACCGATGGAATTTCCCATATACTGTAGGATAGATTATAGTGTAATGGTATTTTTAAAAAAAATAACATCTTCCTCCATGGTCCAATTATTCCCACATGGAGTTAGACTATTTTGTAAGGTAACTTAAGTGATTCACAACCCATATATCATGATTTTTGGTTCACCAAATATTTTTATATAGGGTCTACATGAATTTCAAATCAATTTGGTTTCCATCACTTCCTTTTATAGTTTTATAGAAGATAAAACATGGATTATAAAAAATATTCTTGTGTTGATATTTAAAAAAGGAACATCAAGGATGAATGTTTTAAGTATAATGGAATATAAAATAATTTCCCTCACCATCAATTTTTATCATCAATCATTGGTGGTGGCCTTCAATAGTATTATTTCTCAAATAGAATGCCTCGCTACATATTTAGGATTCCATCATTCATATTTATCCCAAAAATTCATTAGGGAAATCCACTATTGGGCTTGATAGTCCATTGTAATAATACATTATGGTTGATTGTATAATTGAACGGGTCTTTAATATGGGATACCTATTTTGATGGGTTTTTTGGGGTAGATATGTTTTTTATTTGAGAAAATGGTATGAGAAACAGATTTAGACATCCATTTATGTCAAAACATTGCAAGGAAATTCATAGTTGATGAGAAAATATTCTGGTCATCAAAATTTTATTTCCTCTTCAAGGGATTATTTGGCCTGGATTTGTGATGTGAATTTATAAAATAGTGAGTTCACGGATTTGTTAATGGTCGTGGGATTATATGAGGATGTTTTTGTTTCACCTACCTTTCCCCATCAAAATCAATCCATTATCCCATAATTGGTCATTAGCTAGATCCCATATACTAATAAATTTCAATTAGATTAGAGAGAATTTGGTATTAACCGCTATAATGTTTAGATGATCTCAGGGGAGCCAATTATAGTTTACAGCTATAATGATTTCATTCTTCCGACCTCACCTTCAGATAAAAAAAGATATTTCATAGCTTGAAAATAATCTTATTGACAATGAAAATGATATTTTAGAGGTTAAACCTAATCCAAATCTGGATATCATCTTTCCAAATTGGATACATAATTTTTCTACACCATGTAGACACAACCCCCTTAAAAGAAGGCCAAGGACCTATCCATCCCTTAGCAACTAAAGAGTTGTTGGACCCTTGTGGTCAATGGTCAAGTAGGGTTAGTTTACTAAATGGGATTGGTAATATTTCCCAATAAATACTGATTGTTTTTATAAACTTACTTTCTATACAAGTTTATTATAGGTTGGTTATTAAATATGAACAAATCCCTTAATAAAATGGGAGCTACGACTATTGTAATAGAATCCCAATTGGACACTAGGAAAAAAATTAACATTTTCTTCCAATACTAGAAAAGATGTATTGTTTAATGGGATGAATATGTTGAAAAATGTTACCATATCATCAATTTTTCCCATTTGATGTTCATTTGGGCTAGATAGAATCCCAAAAATGAGTCTTTAAATTCTTTAATGACTAATGGACCATATACATAAGATTGTAGCCTTAAAATAAATTTATAAGTGAAGAAAACCTACTCACCATGGGGGGACATATTATAATGGACTATACAAACCATTAAAACCAATATTTCATCATCCTTGCTCATCCCCTACATGCACGTTTCTAAATAATTCATCTAGTTCTAATACAAAGGGGGTGTCTCATCTCTTGGAGAGAGGGTATCATGTATTCTTGAATTGATGGAAAATTGATAATTGAAGGGTATTAACCCTGTAGGTTGGGTATTCAGTTCCACTATATTAAAAAATTGTGTACCCCATCCACCAATAACGCATATAATTATATGTACTTAATGATTTCTTGGAAAATATTGTAGATTCTTACGTGGGATGATACATATTGTCAGATTGATCTTTGAACTTCTGATATTTAGTATAAACATATAAAATAATATTTTAATAATGGATCTATCATAATTGAATGCTCATATAAAAAAACTAGCCCATATTTTTTTGGTTCAACATGTGCTTGAGGTTGGGGGGTTTAATAGTAGAGAATTGAGATTTCTAGGCATAAGAAAGATCCACGATTGGCCCTTATTTCTGATCCACCAAAGAAGATGTTTAGAATATGCATTTTGATCCACCAAACCACTGTCTCTACTCCAAAAACTATGTTTTAAAAAAAAAAAAAAAATTCCCACCATGATTATTCTTATCTGATGGCCTAGGAGGAGTGTGATGCTTAGAGAAAATCAATGCTTATTTGTTGAATATTCCTCTTTATCCATGAGAAAAATGTTTCACAGAGTGGGTATGGATGTATATTATAATCTGACAATATTTCTTACTCTCATTAAACTATGGTTATAGAAGATTGAATTTGAAACCTTGATGACTCCAACAATTTTATTTAATGGTCATTGTGTTTATTTGTAGTTAGGGATTTAAATGTTGAGGCCTAATTCAATTAAATGTGAGGAATAATTTAGTATCCATTTTTTCAAGGAGGTGGATGAAGAAAAATCACATATTTTAAAATATTATTATGTCATTACATATTCATATAAAATGGGTCCAAATAAGCAACAACATCTAATGAGATATACAATACTAAAATGAGGATAAAGAAGGCGTGGTCACTTAATCTCGCCTCTTCTCCATACGTGTCTTCATTATTATCATACATTCATATTACTGCATCATTCATAGTGTCCTCGACAGTGTGGTGTTATTTGAGAATGAATTAACCCTCCAAATATGATTGGGGTGTGATTATGGATAATGAAATTAATCTTCCTAGATATTGTTCGATTACTACTATAGATAAAATTTCATTAAATGAGTACCCTGATGAGAATGGTTAATACTCAAAGAGATGTATTCTGTTATTCATTAATTCATGGGTAAGATTAATTATTCAAACAATTTGTGAGATATGGTGGATGAAATGTAATAAGATTCCTATTTTAGTGAAGAGGTAATAAGATTTTATACATCAACTCATCTTCCCATTACTATTATGATCTTTAATTTTAGAAACCCAAACTCCAAAAACCCAGATCTATTGTCTAATTTATTTTAGTCTAATAAGATTCAAGGAATCACATTCCCAATGACCGAATAGGTTATTAGTATTAGTAAACCAGATACTTACTTGTGTCATTCATTACACATGAGAAAAAAAGAATAAAATATTAGTTTTTTAGTTTATGAATGTATTCCCTAAATAATATCATTTCATGTCAAATATAATACAGTTCATGGTTTCTAATGAAAGGGAAATATAAGTGTGATATCAAATGATCATAAAGGGATATGTACAACTAAATATTTCATAAATCAATTAATATAATAACCATGAAAATGTAAATAAATAAGAATGCATACCATTTAAATAAATAGAAAAGGAAGAATTAATATGGGATGTTAGCTAACTAGAGGAACATTAAATTTTATCAGTAAATGTAAAAATGAAATGAATTTCGAGATAACATCCATGTGAAAATATCAATGATAATAATAACTAAATTATTAAGGATGGAAATGTTTAATTATTAGATTTTATATCTTAAGAACATATGTCCTCTTCCATCAAGACCATTCATAAATCATATTTGAACTACTTTTTTAAATACTACTATGGTTTGTAAAAAAACTATAAAGATGCCTCATAAGGTAGTTTAGAAGTACTAGGTACAATATTATATGTTTTCGCGAACTTATTTTGTCTCATTATAGATACCGATGCATCGAAGGGATTGCTAAAAAAATCCCCACCCATGTCCATTATTTCTAAAGAATTCATCATATATAAAATAACTGATTTAAATCATGAATATATTTCCTGAAAAAATAACCATTTTGAGTAAAATATATGGATTTATAAATATTTCTCCAATCAATCAATTAATATTCAACTAAAAAAATTAATGAATAAATGATATATGGTTTAATATATATACATGTACATGATAAATAAGTTTTTAATTTAGGGGAAATTCAATGTCCACAAGAACATGAATAATTTAATGGAAAGAGAGTAACTGAAAAATGAATCAAGAAGTTGGATTTCAATACATTACACAGTAAAAAATATCATAAACCATCTGAAGGAAGAATAGGAATAGCATCAACAAATTATATACCAATCTAAGTAATAATGAAAGGCTATAATAATTTATGAATAAAAATACAATAAAATATAATCAAAATATTTATTTAGGGAAATATTACCTTTATTTTGATAATCAATTTTCTAAAACCCACACCATTTTCAAAAAATTTTATTTGAAAATAATTTTTAATAACTATGAAGTTCTTGAATATGAGTGGAAAATTTCCTCAAAAATATACATGACATGGTTAAAAAAATTGTCAATGAAACTATAATCATGATATTGGGTAATTTTATACATGTCATAAAGATTAAAAATAATATTCCTTTTTTAGTTAAATATGATAGAAATGTGTCATGTTTTGGAAAACAAAATGGAGATTCCATTCATAGTTTCGATAAATACAAAGCCATAATTGTTTTTATAAAGATATAATATTTTTTGATTTTTTTAAAACTAAAAATATGTAAAAATATCTATAATAAATAAATTTAGAAATGTTTTTTTGAAACTATATTTTGAAAACCTAGTTTTGGTAGAGAACATATTTATGACTGATAAGAAAAATAAAAACATATTTTCTAAAACATATTTTCACCATTCATTTATGAACCAATGGATATAAATTTTTTATAATTACATAAAAATATCATGAATAAATATAAGATAGTAAAATGAAATTTTTTTTATTTTGAAATGGTCAAAATATTTCCATCAACTAAAATTCATGACTAAATAATCTCAATTAAAATGAAATTGTAAAATAAACCATTATAATTAACAAAACACAAATGTGAGGATTAATCAATGAATATTTAATGTATTTTAAATGTAAATACACATAATAAATTTTAAATAAATAATTGATTAATTAAAATAAATTATATACATAATCCCAGAATGACATATTTAATGAAAAAGATGTTTAACCCAATGAATGTAAATTAGTTTATTAAATTCCATATCACCAACTTCTTTCTGATTGAGCATTATTTAAAATCATTTATAGTGGTTTTATCCATGTTATTAACATATAAAATTAAATATTAATAATTATAATATCATATATGATCTTTTTAAAATAACATATTATGAATTAATTATTAATCTCCTATTATATTAATTATTTGGAATATAAATTACCCTGTTCTCTTATGCGTGTTTTGTCATAAAGGATCTGGTTCTTCAACATATTACATTTTATTATCATCTAAATATAATAATCATAAAATATTCTTCATATTTTTTACATCAATTTGAATTTTATAACCAATCATGAATGGTGCTTATAAAAATGAATTATGTTCTGAGCATTGAAATGGTAGGATGTACATATGCATGAGTAGTGTTTCCTTTTTTCAATGATCATTATGGGTAGATGGTATGGAATATTTTATTATTATATAATGATAGTATTATCATATATAATATATCATATAATTTTATACATCATTCATCTTTTATTCTGATTGAAAGAGAGTCACATCGATTCATGAAGGTTTTATTCCACATGTACAAGAACAATGTTGTCATCTTTAAGAGTTTGAAAAGTTAATAAAGATAATGATATATATCATCATTCCAAAATTAAACACATGTCATTAATATAATAATTATTTAATTTATATCATATATATTAATTATCATAAAACTCATTAAATTTCATGGAAAGGGTTAATAAAGGCGAATCACATAATTTACGAGGTGATTGTCTCCCATACACATTAGTGTTTGTATCATATCTCTTACAAAATGGAAAATAAAAAAGATATATATATGATATAATGAATCTACATGTATAAATATGTTATAAATATCATATGTAAACATACACTTTACTTCCATTATCACAGAAACCCGTGATAGGTTATAATGGGAGAACAATAAAATCAGTTCACTATGCTATAATTTTTCATACACACGAATGATGATTTCATAACACCTTTGATTTATATAGATATTTTTGGAGTCTAATTACTTATTATAAATAAATAATTTTTTTATGAAAATGAGTTTATTATACAATCATGGTTAAATAATAATTAAAGGTGGTGGAGAGAGAAATAATATAAAACATGCTCATTAAAGAACGTTACATCTCATTTGGATATCTTTATTAGGTTTTCACTAATGTCATCCTCGATTTAGATATATTATATAAAAAAATAATATAATTATGAAAGGGATTTTATGTGATTTGGGTAGGTATTGGAAGAAACTGAAGGTTTTTAAGGTGTAAAGAATAGATGAGAGTGGGTGGAGTTTTATTAAGGAGGTGAGTGGCACACTTGTATTGTTTGGAAATGATTCCATCATACCCATACTTTTTGAAGGCCATAAGCTTCTGAAAAATGCCATTACCAATGATTTAGGGGAAAATGTAAACATATGGTTAGAAAATGGGTGTTGATCAAGTCAGTGGGTTATTTTTAACCCTTATCTTCATAGTTTAACCCCCGATAAATCAATTTTAAACCTTATGCACAAAAAATAATTTTTTGTATTATCAAAATTCATCTTGAATAAAAATTAAAATGAAAATATTATAAATTATTAAATATAATTTTTCCAAACAGGGAATACATTTATCCAAATTCAATTCACCAAAAGTTAATAATTTAGTTTATAAATAATCCCATAGTTATGATATGAAAACAAGGTTCTATAGAGACACAATTAAAAGGATTTCAATGTTTTCTTATCAAAATTAAACATAAAAATGATTAAAATGAACTAAATCAGATTAATTTATATATAATTGAACATTTTTAACATTAAAAAACTATTTTAAATATATCATATATTAATAAATATCATAAAAAATTAGATTTTAGTTAATATCATCCTTTTTCAAAATTTCCAAAAATATGAAACTATTCAGAAAAATCCAAAAAATATCCTTCAATGAATTTGGGTATTACCATTTTAAAAGTGTAGTTATTTTTATCATAAAAATTTTATTGAACTGGTAAATGTTAATTTTTAATGATATGTGAAATGTATGACTAACCCATCTTTTGAGAAATAATAGTTTTTAAAAAAATCATTTTCATCTAAATGATTATTTTTTATTAATAATCATCAGACGAAGAAATTTTATCAAATTAATTTAGTTCTATTTATTACCTCTAATTTAATTAATTTTTAATATATTTTATAAAATTAATTATATTTTAATAATATTACACATTTCTTTTAGACTCGATGCCACAGGTAATAAAAGCTAAATAATGTGTTGTGTGGAACACATGATAAATATAGTGTTGTGAATAATACAAGAGAACAATGAAGATTCATGAATACAAACATATTTAAGATAGTGAACTTATAAAAAAATTAAAATATCATAATGTATTTAGTTATTATATTTTCTTATTATATTGGGGTTTTGTGTCATATACGCTATCAAATACAATGATATTGTTTTAGAAATTTGGTTTTTTACACACTCTCTACCTTAAATATATATTTTCTTCAAGGGTTAGAGATTTGATATTTATTTTTGAAAACCTACATCACAAAAAGTTTTTAAAAATTATTCTCTTAAAAAGGGGAAATTAGAGTTCAAAATCGTATAGAATAACAAATAAATAGGTTTCAACATATGATTAAATTGGTGGAAAGTGAATATATAGACATAGGAGAAAAGTGAAAATAATTTTATAGAGTGATTGAGGATATTTATCATTTGGTAGTGAATGATCAATCAAAAGATAAGGGTGTCCAAACGATAAATCAATGATTATTTAAAGGACTATATCTTTCATTAGAATAAATGTAACAGAATAAAAATTTATTTAAAATCATCTCTTAAAGTTGAGGTAATATTTTATTGTCCAATAATCTAATGAAATGTACTTACAAGATTTGTTTCTGTTACATAATCACAATTTTATCCTTCATTTGTTCTTCAATCAGTAATAATTCATTACTTACTCTACGAAATGAATATCCAAAAATGATTTATTATACATAAATAATTAAAATTCACTATTAATGGAATCTAATATCCATAATAAAGTGACATATCTTTTTGTATATCCCTATCCATCTTCCAAGACCCTTATTGTTTGAATAAGTTATCCAATAAGAATAAATTTTCAAATAGTAATGTAATACATTAGTATCTAAATAATTATCCAATGTTCAATATAAACCATTTCATAAAAGATTAACCTTATGACCTTTACAAAAGTTATAGATCCAAAATAGTAGAAATTTTTTCAATGAATTTACAAAATGAAAATAACAATAATATTACAAACTACATGAAGTATCTATTAACCATCACATACCAAATATGGGAATAACATCGCTATTTATTCTCTAGAAACATGGTAATAAAGTGAATCATCATAAAACCTTATTGAAAACATCCTTGATTCTTTATTACTTATGTAAATCATAGATTTTTGAATATATTCATCAAATCCAAATATGTTGCAAACTCCATCACGAATAAACCATCTTGTCAACATTTCATTAATTATTTCTATGATAGTCATTACTATCTAATTAACCTTATCTTAAAAAATTTAATCATTATCCAAAAATCATTATATCAACAACAAGAATATATTAAGTTTCCTCAGTCACTATAGTTTTATGAATCTCTACATTACAATAAACCATTTTTCTATGTCATCAGTACTGTTCAACAAACACATTCAAATCCACAATGAAAGAGTACTAATGTAAAACCTTATATATTTAATAATTATTATAAATAGTTCATAATTGATATAATATTAAAATTACATATTTATTAAATGCAATCACAAGTATATTAACCAATCATCTTCATCTGTCATAATGCTAGGAGATTTTCCATGGCCTATTATCATCTTTGGAGTTATATGCCTCTGGTGTTTTTGACATTTATTTATGTAGAGATCCATCCCCTTATTATAGAATCATTTTACATTGGAAATTTCTTTCTTACACTTGAATTCACTTGAAAAATGATTATTCTCTACACAATTTTAAAACATTTTATTACGTTTAACCAAGTAACATGGTGTTTCATTAGAAAATTATAAAATATCGGAATATCCTTATTATCCACCATAAATTTATATATATTTTCTCTAGAAGTTATCTTATTCTCATGCTTCCCTATAAGGACATAATACATAAAGAATTTATTCAGTGTATTATTATCACATATTATTATGTCCCTAAATGATGTGACTGTTTAGAATGCTAGTTCACAAAAAAATCCGAAATCTAATAATGAAATGAGAAATATTACTCTTTGGGCTACATTAATTGATATATTTCCCATTTCTTCTACTATTCAACATCGTTAAATTATTTAATACAAAATAATAGAGAATTAAATTATGAAACATGGTGGAAAATTCCAAAATTGGTGTAATTATCAACATTAATTGAAATTTTTATTCATAACTAATTTCATAATTAAAAAAATGATTTATTTGGTGGTATTTCCATTTTCATATAATTCATAATAGGTTGAAAATTATATTCTAATTTTCTTATGAATATCCCTAAGGAGATTCAAACCAGGTGCATTGTGAGGCTCATTTTCATGCATCAAGTTATGGTGAGGTTAATTATATTGTGCACTTTTCATAGTTATTACCCCTTGGAACCTCTATACCATTACCATGACTACTTTTAGTATCTGGAAAGAACTGTATTTCATGGTAAATTCATATATTCTCTCTTTAACTACACATTAGGGTGGTATTAAATACTTATCCCAAATTTACACCATAAGGTTCTGATCCCTAAGTTATTTTATCCTAAATATAGTTCCAATGGATTATATTAAACTCCCTATGATACTGAATATAGTAGAAGAATGTCATTGCCTACATTATTACATTAGAAAAAAATTCAAGAAATCACATCCTAAATAACCAAATAATTTTATTGTCTTGGTAAACTATATACATACACGAGTCATTCATTACATTTGAGAATATAAATAAAAACATAATTCTTTTAATAAAAACATTAATTCATCTATAATATCCATGAATACCAAATATATTACTCTTCATGGATGTTGGAGATTTGATTCAAAATATTGGTGATCTAAACAGCTCAGAAATGGTCAATTACAATAGACACTAATATCAATATATAAGAATAGTCTACATGGGATGGTAAACACCTATGTGAAAAATCCATTTAATTATTTGGATAAGGAATAATCAATATGTAAATCTAAATAAATGTTAACAAATTCCATTTAATCAAGTAAATTAAAATTAAATACATCTATAGATAATATAATTGTTAAAACATCATGGATCATAACAAATAAATTATTAAAGAATGAAATGTCGAAGTATAGTACTTCATGTCATAAGTACATTATAAATCTAACATTAGGATAATTCACAAGAAAAATTAAAAATACCAGGTTCAAAGTATTATGGTTTAGAAAAATATATATCTCTTATCTCAACCATTCAAAATAAATATTAATACTACTAGGTATAAGCTAACAGGGTTTTGCCAAAATATTTTGTATCATTGGGCATATAAATGCATCAAATATCTATCTATAAAAAATCTCCACCTATGTCATTCCTACATAAAGAATTACTCATATATCAAATAATAAATTCAATTCATGAAAAGTCTACATCACCAAAACAATATCTGTATTCTGTAAATGAAATAGATTTATCAATATTTTCTTATTTAACAAAATAAAAATCAATCTTAGACATATTATGTAGAAATGATATAAGTTTTATGAAATAAAATTATCCATGATAAATAATATTAAAATTTAGGTGATATTTAGTGTCTATATAGAAGTGAATAATTCATGTGATACTTAATTTCTATTGAAATAAATCATGAAAAAGAATTTCAATAATTTCCTTAGTTAAAATTATCAAAAAACAACCAGAGGAAGAATAAGGATTATATTAATAAATCATATACCAATTAAACATAAAATAAGGGGTTTCTTTCATTGATGAATTTAAATACCATAAAAGTATCCTAGAAATAATTATTGAGGAAAATATTATTTTCTTTATAAAAATATCTTTTTTAAAAATAAATACATTTTGAAAATATTTTTCCTTTCAATATCTCTTTTAAAAACTATGAATCTTCAAAATATTAGGGAATTTTTTTCCTTAAAAGTTTCCTTATTAATAGCCAAAGGAAGAAAAAAATAAAGTATAATCATAACAGTTGTTAATTCTAAACATTCCATACAAGTAAAAAATAACAAAATATTTTCATTATTGAATAGTTAGGAATGATTTCTATTGGGACATGGTAATGAGATTCCTTTAAAATTTTTAGTAAAAGAAAAATAAAATTTATTTTGAAAATGATATATGATTCATTTTTAATAATTTTTTTAAAAAAAGGTAAAATTACTTTAATTAATTATTTTGAAAACGTTAAAAACACATTTTTATATATTTTTTAGAGAATATGTTTATTGGAAGGAACCCGATTTTTGAATAAAGACAAAAATAAAGATATACTTTCTAAAAAATATTTTCACAATTAAATTATGTAAAAAAAGAGTAAAAATAGTAATATTACATAAAAATATCATGAACTAATATAATTTATGGAAACTAAATTATTTTATATATAATTTTTCAAAAAAACACTATCAACTAAAATTGCAGAGTAAAGAATACGAATTTAGAATGATGTTGTGAAATAAAAATTTGAAATGATCATAACATTAATGTGAGAATTAATCAACGAATTAATTATTCATTTTCACTATAAATCCACATAAAAATTTTGAAATAAACAAATGGTTATCAAAATTTACTACAAACAATTTCTTATAATGACATAAACAATCAAGTTGAATTTTACCCAAATTAAGAGAAATTCAATTAGGATATACCTTACCTCACACTTCTTCTCAATTTGAAGATATTTAATGTCAATTATAGTGGTTATATATGGATTATTAAATTTTAAAAGAACAATATTAATATTTATAATATCATATATGATCATTTTATAACATCTTATCATTTATTCATTAATAATATTTAATTTTATATTTGATTTAGAATTTAATTGACTTGTTTTATATTGTATGTTTTGTAACTAATGATCCTGTTCATGCACATATTAAATAATTTAATATATCTAGAAAAATAATTATAACATAATTATCAAATTATTACCTAAATTTTATATTTAAAACTAATAATAATTATGGTTATGAAAAGCTAAGTATGTTATGCCCATGGAGACGATGTGCCAAATGTGTGCATGATTAAATTTTTAATTTTCCAATGATCATTATGTAGAGATAGTGATTAATATATTATATTTAGAAATGGTAATAATATCATATATGAAATATTATATACTTACTTGTATATTCCCTATTTTTTTTTTATGAAAAGTGAATCACATCACTTTTTGAAGTTGATATTTCACGCACACAAGAACGATGTTATCGTGATTAAGTGTGTGAAAAAGTAAGACATAAAATGATATATATTATCCTTACAAATTAAAAAACATTCTATTCATTTCATAATTATTTCACGTAAATCACATATATTAATTAGTATTACCCTTTTGATATTCCATGTAATGATTTTGTGAAAAACGAATCACATCGCTTCATGAGGAGGTAGTCTGCCGTACATATGAGAAATGTTATCATATCCACTAAAAATGAATGTATTTTAAATATATATGATAAAAGACTCTATTTTTTCAATTATTTTTTAAATAAAATGTTTATATAGTATATCCATCATCATACCCCCCACCCCATGAATTGTGGTGATTAATGAACATATGACATCATTACATGATGTAGTAGTCCTCCATACACATAAAAAATGAGTTTGTAACACATTTGATTAAACTATAGATTTTTAATGGTCATGAATTTGTTAAAAAATTCATTGATATTGATGATACTCAGGTTATTATAAGGGTACAAATTTTTAATATTTAATAGTGGTGGATAAATAAATAAATTAAAAATAAGTTGTTGAAGATAGCAACATCATATTTGGGTAACCTCATTCGATTTTCACTAAAGAGTTCCTTGGATATATCTCAGCCCAAACTAGGTATTTTAGAATTATGGTAGTGAATTTGGGGTGTGACTTGGTGGGTTTTTTCCAATACAATAAGTTTTTATTGTGTGGTTAAGAGACGATTGAGGGAGTCCTTCTATAAGTGAGGTGAGTGGTGTAGTTGTAATTTTTTGAAAGAATTCCATGATAACCACATTTTACCATTCCATAATCATAAAAATTCGATCTTTGAAACTAGAAGAGATAAGGTTTGAATATGGACATATAATTAGTGGTGGAACTATCAGTAGATCTTTTTTAGCCATTATCTTCTTAGTTTAACCCTTAGTAAATCAGTTTTTACATTAAGCATGATAATTAATTTTTTCGATTAACCCTGTTCATTTTAGGAAAAATTTATGTTGACCTCTATAGAAATTAAAAATTATACAAATTAAATTTTGGAATAAATTTTTCCATATTCAAATCTCAAAATTGAAAAAATGTAATTTAAAACTAACTCCACGTATTTCATGAGAATGATGTTATTTAAAGATAATTTTTTCTAAAGTTTAAAATAAAATTATCACAATATATTATGATAGTGATTCTAATAAAACTAAATTATATTAATTTATAAATAATTGAACTAGTTTTCCTTTAAAACCGATTTAAAAGTTATTTTGATATCATTTATAATTTTAAAAAAAATCTTGATTTCAATTAAATTTTATAATGCTTTCTTATTTATAACAAAATAATGTTTTCCTGAAAAATAAAAAAAAACTTCCCTAATAATGTTTTTTGTATTATTATTTAAAAAATAAATTTATATTTAAAAAAATATCTAAAATTGGAAAAAATTACTTTTAAATTATTTGCTCAATGTCTGACTAATTCACCTTTTTTAAAAAATAATGTTTTTCCATAAATCAAATATTTTAGTTTTCAATGATTATTATTTTATTACTGATCAATAAATAAACACCTAACCCCCACATGTATATGGGGTCGTATGAGGGGAGGGGTTTGGGGTGTCTGTCATGGGGTCGAGTCCTTGTCTCACTTTATTTTCTGGTTTCATTATAGCGTATGTACAGTCATTAATATCTTTAACCCACATTTTAAATGAAAAACACATTTTTATTAAATTTTTATTACTATCCAAGAAATTATAATTAACATCTATGTAATAAATATTATATTAAATAATAATATTTTAATAACATTTCAAATGTCCTTTGGACATGGTGTTCCGTGTAACACAAGAAAAACACAATGTTGCTTGTAAAAAAAGCTAAACATAATGTCGTACACAACATAAGATTACTCAATGTTTGATGTAAGGAAATATTATTAAGATATTTAATTTAAATAAAAATTTATATATCATAATGTCTCAGGGTGTTATAATTGATTCAATTACCAGTCTTTCATATCATATATGCTATCAAATAAAATGTTATTATTCTAGAATTTCAGGGTGTTACATTCTCCCCAACATTAATAAGATGTGTCCACATTATTTAAACTTGGTCATGGTAGTCAAGGGTTTGAAACATTGAAAGAAGTTTTTTAGAAACCAACTTCTTAAGAAGGGTTAAAACACGATTCACCTAATAATAAAGGAAACATAGTAAATGTACTATATAAATAACACAAAACTTTGTTTATACGCATAAAACATTTTGTGGGATGTGATGACATGGACATGGAAGAAAATTGAAAATAATTATTTAGATAGTTCTAGTTTATTAATCATAATAATGTGAATGATTAATGAAAAAATATGGTACAAAAAACCATAAATCTAGGATGATTTAATGGGTCGTCTGATTCATTAGAATAAATGTAATTGAGTAAAAATTTTATTTTAATAAACTTTTCCTAAATTTTAGGGGTCTTTTACTAACTTTTATTAAAATTAAATATAATTAATTTATAAATTTCTATATCATAATCATAATTTCATCAATCGTTTGTGCTAAAAAAACTTCCAATTCCTCCATTCGTCTAAGAAATGAATATCCAAAAATCAATTTTATTAAGCATGAAGCAATAAAATTTTATTTTGATGTAACATAATATCAATAATAGTGTGAAATGTAATTCAATTTCACTATAACTATTTTCAGAACTCCATATAGTTATCATGTGTTATCCAATATGCATAATTTGTTATTTGGTGAAGCAATATAGTAACCTCTAAAACATCATCCAATGTTCAAATTGTCCAATTTCATAAATGGTTGACCTTATGACCCATACAAATGATCCAAATTCAAGACTATATAAATAGGGCCACTGAATATTAAAAACGATCTTATGATTAATATTCCAAACTAAATGAACGATCACAAAACTGTCACATTTGAAACATCTGAATAATGTAATCATGTATTCTCTAAAAACATATAAATAAAATTAATTACATTATAAAATTATTGAAAACATATATGATTTCTTATTCTTTATGTAATGAATATATTATTCTATACATTTATTATATCCAATGATGTTCCAAACTCCAACAAAAATAAACCACAATGTCAAAAAATCATTAATCTGGTCTTGGGTACTCAATACCATTCAATTTACATTGTCCCTATTATTATCCCTTTTTTCCTAAAATCATTATATAAAGATCATAAATAAATTACGGATAATAGTTCATGGTTTTTTTTATAATTTCAACATTTTGCTGAGTCATTTTTCCCATTCATCGATACCGTTCAGTAAGTTCTATCAAATGTTTAATGAATAAGTTATACAGCACAATCCTTTTACATACTATAATTCTGATAAAAAAACACTGTTGATAAAATAAACAAATTGTATAATTTTTTATTTCAAAAATAATAACCTTAATCATTATTTATTGTTTTTTGTAACAGAGTTATCTTGATTGTGATCTAGTATATTATGTTTGGTATATTCTTTTGAGAAATGATACATTGAATTTAATAGTGTCATGTCTCCTCACAGTGGATTTATTTTACATAGAAAAAATATTTTATAAACATTAAATCACAATCACAGTGTGACTTCTCTATATGATTATGTAAAAATGACTTACTTATTATTCCTCTACTATGGTGTTTCATTCAACAATTTTTTTCCTGTGGGAAAATATTTCTTTCCTTTCATCACATTATCCATCTTTTTTTAGGAATCCTTTTATACTTGTTCTTCCCTCAGAATCTATAATTCTTTGAAAATTATTTCTCTATAATGTTATCATAGATACAATTTCCTTAATTGATTAGAATGTTTCAGAGGTGAAATTTTGTCTTTAATCCAAACAGACCATCCCTCATACTCTCTGGATTACATAAATTGATGTGGTTTCTCTTCCATATACTAGGTTCCATTTCTAAATGATGTAATACCATAGATTATATCATATCGTTATGAACATAATGTATAATCCAAATAATAATGAAATACATAACATAATTTAAAAAATCTATGCATATTTAATCTCATAATAGTAATATTGGTTTCATTGGGAGTAACATTTTTTCAAAATCTTCTTAATGGTTTGGAAATGAAATGTGAATTTTCTTAAGAATATACCCTGGGAGTGTCGAACTATGTGTGTAATAGAGACTATTTTCGTACACTAGGTGATGATTATATAAATTAACATTTGACCTTTTGAAATGTATTACCAATAGGTAACATTATTCTAGAACCATGTCAATATGTATAATCCATAAAGAGATGTATTTCCAGTAAAAAACACCAAATATCTACCTTAATAGAATATTAGGATGTTCTTCAATGATTCTTCTCAAAGTGTATTATAGGGTTATGATATATATTTTATGTTTCCCTAAATAATAAATAGGTAGGATTATACTAAACATCCATTAATACCAAATATAGAGACCTATATCTTGGTTATTCATTATTACACTAGTAATAGATACAAGTAATCACATAATTAAAGATAACTTAGTATAATAGTATTGGAAAAATATATATGTACATGAGTCATTCATTAAATTTTGGAAAATAAAATAAAATATTTTTTTTGAGAACTACATTATTTAGTCTACCATTTCCTTTCATATCAAATATAGTACACATTATGGATTCCTGAGAAAACAAGTAATAATCGGTGAGATCTAACTCTCAGAATGTCTTAAGTACAATAGCATTTATCATAAATCAATATGAATAATCCACATTGAATTATAAATTAATGAGCACACATTTTATATAAATAAAAATGTAGGGAATAATCAAAATGGAAAAGAAAATAACTGAAAACCAATTATATATAATGAATTAGATGAAAATAAAATGAAACCATAGATAATATCATTATGAAAATTGAATGGATTATAATATCTTAATTATTAGTGAAGGAAATGATTTGTTTTCTAAAGACATCTCTCATGTACATGTTTCCTCTACCATCAATAATGATCACATGATGGTTGAAAACTATTTGTTACAATATATTATGGTTGGGACAACTAAATCTAAACTATAAATACCATTCAAAAGATATTTTGAAATTAACATGTACTAACTCAATGTGTTTGGACAACTGAGCGTTTCTCACGAGTCCTACTAATACATTATGTACCTTTCTAAAAACATTCCTTAA
This sequence comes from Viscum album, assembly GCA_963277665.1. Taxonomy (NCBI): domain Eukaryota; kingdom Viridiplantae; phylum Streptophyta; class Magnoliopsida; order Santalales; family Viscaceae; genus Viscum; species Viscum album. Next base: position 1,884,837,509 of record OY728161.1, read on the forward strand.
CCCTATATTTCATGTCTAATTAATTCCTCATATATTGAATAATTTCTTTAATTCTTCAATAATGTTCCTCATTATGAAAAAGTATCTTTATTTTCTAATATATATATATATATATATATATATTTCCCATTAAATCAACTAACAATCAATGTAAAACACCATATATAGATAAGATATACATTTTATGAAATAAACATATCCAAGATAATTAATATTTACATTGAGGGTAAATTTAATGTCCATAGAATAGGGAATAATTCAAGGGAAAGTTAACAACCACAATTTTTTTTAAGGCAGTGTATGTTAGTACATTCCCTTGAAAAAATGATCATAAAACATCCATATGATTAATACAGATGATATCAATGAATTATATACTTCTTGGAGTATTAGTAAACGGTTTTTATTATCTATTAATAAAAATACCATAAAAATATCTATAGAAACGTTCTAGAGGAAAATATCCATTTAATTTTTATCTTATCTTTTTAAAACATAATAAATTTTGAAAATTATTTTATTTAAATATTTTTTGAAAAACTATGAATTTCACGAATAATTAAAAATTATTAATTCAAAATATCTTTATAAACATGTAAAGTAAGCATCAAGGAAATCATGGTCATGATGGAGAGTAATTATGTAATTTTTTTAAAAGTCAAATAATTTTTTTAACTATAAGAGGCTAGGAATGTTCCTTATACAATAATGGAAAATAATATTTCTGTCACATTTTTAGAAAAAGAAAAACAAACATAGATTTGATGATGACATAATAAACATCAAATAAATTTAAATAAAATTAATGTGGGTAAAAAAAATTTAATCCATCATTCTTAAAAAGGTTAATAACATTTTTGAAAACAACTTTAGAAGTCATGCTTTTCAAACAAAATATATTTTTGATGTAAGAGAGAAATGAAGTCAGATTTTCTAGAAAACCTTATCCCAATTAATTTAAGTACCAATGAAAGAAAAAATGGTACTATTACATGAACAGACCAAGAAAAAAGGAGGAGAATAAAATGATTTTTTTTATTATGAAAAGTTAAAATAATTTTCTTCAACATAAATTCAAAATTAATCATTATTAATTTGAATAAGATTACGAAATAAACCATCACAATGATCATAACATTGAAGTTAGAATCAATGATTGAATTGTTTTTTTTTGTTTCAAATGTAAATCCACATAAAAATGGAAATACAATATAATTCAATTAAATGTCACTAAACACATAATCTTATAATGATGTAATTAATGAAGTATATGTTTAACCCAATTAATGGAAATGTGTTCAGAAATCTGTTACTTAATTCATAATATTGGTAAAATTATATTCAAACACATTAATAGTGGTTTTAAACATGAAATTAAATTAAAATTAAACCGTATTGATATTCGTATTATCACATATTATCCTTTTATATCTTTTTATCATCTATTCAAAAATAATCATTATAAATTTTGATTGTTTTAGATATTATTTTCTCTGTTTTCTTATATGTATTTTAATTAATGATCATATTTATTCACATATTACATTTTTTATGAATCTAATAATTAATAATATTTATATTATTATATATTTTTTCTATAAATTTTACTTTTAAAAACAATTCTCAATGAGGGTTGTGAAAGATAATGTATGTTATGATCATGGAAATGCTAGGTCATACATGGGCATGAGTATTGATTCCATTTTCCAATGATCATTATGGAAAGAAAGTATGTAATATATTATCATTCATTAATTATAATAATATAATATATGTAATATTATATAGTTATATATATCATCCATGCGGTTTGGTGGTGAAAATGGAGTCAAATCGCTTCATGAAGGTGGTAGTCCACACATACACGAATGATGTTATCTTCTTTACTTGAGTGAAAAGGTAAGAAATAAAATGATATATATTAACATTATGAAATGTTATATATGTCATTAATATCATAATTTTATAATTTATATCACATAAAATATTTAACATTAACCATATATCATTACATGTAATTCATTTGTGAATGATGAATCGCATTGCTTCGCAAGGCAGTACTCCACTGTACAAAAGAGTGATGCTTTCATATCCCATACATAATTAGATGTTAAAAGATATATATATATATATATATATATATGATTTTATGACTTTGAAATATTACTATGTTATTAATATCACATATATATATACACATAAACACAAACACACTCCCACTTTATATCTATCATCATACCCATATGTGAACTGTAGTAGTGGAAGAATGAAAGAAATTAGTTCACGAGTCGTTACTCATCCATACACGCGAATGATGATTTTGTAAACCATTTTATGTATGTGAAGATACTTTTAGGAAGTTAAATTATAATAAAATCATAATATAATATGTATGATATAAAGGATAATTTATCAGGATTTTTTAATAATAATACAAGAAGGTGGAGAATGAAATAAAATAAATGAGCTTGTTGAGTACTGATACCTATTCGTTAGGTTTCCTTCTATATTTTTAACTACTACAGTCTTAGGATGGGTTTAAAATAAATAAAATTATTATTTGATGAGGGTAGAAAATATGGGAAGTTATTTTTTCATCAATTTGATTATTAAAAGTGGTTCTAATATAAGAATAAGTGAGGAGAGGCGGTGGTCTTTTATAATTGAGGTGAGTGTCACACTTGTACTTTTTTGAAATGATTTAGTCATACCAACATTTTTTAACATTCCATAATCATAAAAAATGTGAATTTATCGAGCATATAATAGTTAGGGTCTAAATATTGAAATCCAATAGATGATAGATATGTTTTTAGGATATTTATAACCCTAGTCTTCAAGGATTAACCATTGGCAAATCCATTTTTACTGGAAGAAAAATAAATAATTTATATTTTTTTGCTATTTATTTTGGTATAAAATTATGTTTAACCTTTTATAATATATAAATTTTATTGATTCCAAATATTGAATCCATTTTTATAAAGTATATTTAAAAAATTGAATATATTTAATTTAAAATTCTTATCTCGGATGGGACGGGAATGTGGGGTTTTAAAAAAATCAAATGTTTACCATGTTTTTATTGAAAAATAGAACTATAAAACGATTCAAATGAACTAAATTGGGCTAATTTTTATATAATTTATTCAATTTTACATTAAAGTAAATTTTAATTGGAATTTATATTTATAAATAATTTATACAAAAATTATGTTTTCAATTAAAATTATGTATTTCTCATTATTCCTCAAAAAATTAAAAATTTCAAAAAAAATCCCACAAATTCCCCTTAAGATAAATTTTATATTGTAATATCATAAATTAAGCTCATATTATCAAATAATATTTTCAAAATTGGTAAAAATGAAATAATAATAATAATGTGTGTATTGTGAAACTAATCCATATTTTTTTTAAAAATATAGTTTTTAGAAGTAATTCCTTTTTCTAATAAATGAATACTATTTTATTAGTAAAAAAATAACCATAGTTTTAATATTTTATTAATAATTATCTTTACTCCCCTATTTAATTTCTATTTAATAACTATTATATTAAAAAAAAATTTATTTATATTATATCAAATTTCCTATAAACTCATCGTTGTTTGTAACATCAGAGAAACTCAGTGTTTCCCATTACACAAGATAAACATTGTGTTGTGAGTAATGCATGATAAACTCAAGGTTTCATGTAAATAAATCTATTGATGATATTAAACATATATAACAATAAATATATTGTAATTTCTATGGGTGTTATATTTTACTCTAATTTGGGTGCTTCTTATCACATATGTTATCAAATACAATGTTATTATTTTAGAATATTTGGGTGTTATATTCTCCCAACCATAAATAAATTCTGTCCTCTCATTTCTAACAATATCATGGTAGTCACGTGATTGGTATTTGAAAACTATTTTGTTGAAAACTAACATCATTAAATTTTTAATAAAATATCATTCTAATAATATGTGATAATGTTTATAAATATGATCTGGAATGACACAAAACAAGAACATTACATAAGAAGAAATTAGTTGAAAGTGAAGATATGGACATTGAAGAAACAAATAAATAATTATAGTGATTTATTGAGGGAATTTATCAAAAAAAATAGAATGATAATTAGTGTGGTAAGGGCCTCAAAATCCAATAATCTATTATTATTTAAAATACCATATGATTCATCATATATTTTTCTAAATGGATAAATTTTTTCAAGATCCTTTTTCCAAATGATTTTAGATTCCTGTAAAATTTATGAATACTATGATATATACTTACTTGATACATTTTTATTTACTTATAGAAATTTCATACTTGGGTTGTTCTTCAAACAATTTCCAAATAATCCTTTACTAATATCAATGAATATAGAAAAAATAAATTTTCTTTCCTTGACCACTAAAATTACATTTAAATGAATCTCAATATCTTTAATAAAGTTACAAGTCTTTCCATTTATCTCTAACTATTTTTCAAAACTAATATTGTTAGAACACATTAACCAATATGGATAAATCATCATAAGATGTTGCAATACATTATTTTCTAAAACCCCATCAACTGTTCATCATAAACCATTTCATTGATGTTCAACCTTATGAACCCTAAAAATTATTATGATTCAAAACATTAGATATAATGTCACCAAATTTCCAGAATGATATTACCTTTAACAATGTAAACATCATTGATTATCTCTTAAACATCATTTTAGAAACATATTAATAATTTCATCACATATTCTCTTTAGACAAGTTAATTACAAAAATTCACATAAAACCATATTGAAAACATCCGTTATTCATTATTACTTATGTATATCATGGATTATTGGATACATTACACAAATACAAAAATGCTATAAAATCCATAAATCATAATCCATTTTTAATCAAATGATTAATCAGTTCTGAGGTAGTCAATAATATCTGATTTACATTATGAATTTAAATTATCTCTTTATCAGATATCATTTATTTTAAAATTGGTACATATTAATAATCATCAATCATGTGTTTTAGAATTATTTAATCTTCCCACTAAATCATTTTTCTTGGTCATCAATTCCATTCAAAACATGATTTCAAATACATGATGAAAAAAGTACTATTGAATAATCCTAAAATATTTCATTATTCTTATAACCAGGGTAACATAAATAATATACTCAAATGACATAATTATTGAATCTAAACACTAAAACATTAATAATTCATTTTCTGATGTGGTAATATAATACACTTGACCATAATTGATTATCTTTGTTTTAAGTATTTTTCTTTTATTCTTTAGATTTAATTTTTGTAGTGTCGTATCTATTTTAAGTTAAAGAATTATACATTGGAAAATATTTTCATAACCTATCAAGAAAAAGAATTCTAAAAATTATCTCCACACTTGTAGAAAACAACAAGTCATTTAAATCATGTACCGCGATGTTTCATTGCACAATAATAACATGTAATAAAATCTGTATTTCCTTTCTTCCCATTATCCATCTATTTTTCAGATGTTATCTTCTTATTATGCTTCCTTACAAATACATAATATTTTCAGAATTATTTATTTTAATTTTTATTCCATTATATAATTTCCTCGTCTGAATAGACTATTTGAGAGACTTGTTCTCTTTAAAATATTAGCCTAAACCCATCAATGAAATAATCATTCTTTCTATTTGAATTATGACGGTTGATGAGGTTCTCATTCCTTCCACTAAGAAACATTTCTAAATTATTAAATACACTAGATTATATCATATCATCATGATAAATAACGTGTAATACAATATGTAGTTAAATAATTAATATAAATTGAAATATTTATGCAAAGAAAATATCATCATCATAAACATGATTTTTTTGGGGGTGTCATTATTTTAAAATCATTCATAATGGTTTGCAAAGAAAATTTCAATTATTATAAGTATATAATATACTAGTGTCAAAATAGATGCTTAGTAAGGCCCATTATAATGCATGATACAATGATTCGATGAATCCCAATGTGTTATTTTTAGAGTTATTATCCCTAGTAATATTTGTTCCAGACCCAAATCCACATAAAAAATCAAGATAGGGATGTATTGAAAGGAAAAATAATAATATAAACCTTACAAGAATATTAGGATATTATTATATACTTATAATCAATGTTTATCTTTTGGTTATGATACCTAATATTGGTTTTCATAAATCTAGTTGCTACGATTTCTTATAAACATTCTCTAATACCAATTAGAGAAATGAGTACTATAGAAACCCTGAACTAATATATACTTTATTATATTCTCAAAATATACATAGAATATATTTCTGATGGACCAAATAGTTTATAATCCTTAGTAAACAAGATACACATATTAGTAATTCACAATATTTGGGAAAACAATTAAGACATAGTTTTCTTGATAATAAGTTTATTCGATGTACCATATTCTTTCATATTAAATATTGTACACTTCATGGATTCGTGCAAAGGGAAATTGAATAATAGAGAGATATAATTCTCCTGAAGGGTTGACTAAATAATAATCTATTATGAATCAATATGTATAATAAACATGGAAAGATGAATTATTAATTACAAATTGAATTTAACTAACTGGATAAGGAATAATAAATATGGTTTACCAAAATAAATGAAAAGGGATGCCATTTAATAAATAATATTAAAATTATATGCATCCAAAGATAATTTCATTGTAAACATAACATTTATAATAATAACACAATATTTAATGACAATAATTCTTAATTATTTAATTCCATGTCTTAGGAACATGATACCTATACCATGAATAGAATTCCCAATACGGTTTAATAATATAAGTTTGAAACTAATCTGTTTTGGATATATATATATATATATATATATATATATAATATCAATACAATTCACAAGAATGATTAAAACTAATGGGTACAGCCTTATAGGGGTTTTATAACTGAATTTATCCCAATAGACTTATCAAATTATCAAGTGGATTTATATAAATAGTCCCTACCCCTTTCATGCATGTCAAATGTCATTCCCATACATCAAAAAAATGATTTACTTCCTTAAAAATGTTCCTGATCAAAAAATATAAATATTTACAAAAAGATAAAAATTTAACAATATTTTCCTAATGAGTCAAATAGTATTAAATGTAACACACCATATGTTGAAATATTATATGTTTTAGGAAATAAACCATTCCATGATAAAAAATATTTTTTATTAGGGGAAATCTAATGTACACATACAAGTGATTATTTCCTGGGATATTTAATGGATACAAAAATAAATCAAGTAAGTTAATTTCAATAATTTCCTTGGTAAATTTTTTTATAAACATTCCAAAGGAAGAATAAGAAATGTAAAAAAAATTCTACCCATTTGAGTAAGAATAAATGGTTATTCATATTAATGAATATATATACGAAAAAAAGATCTTCAGAAAATTTCATAAGTAACATAATATTTTGATTTTAAAAATATATTTTTTAAGTCACATTCATTTTGAAAATAATCTTCCTTGAAAATCAATTTTAGAAACAAAAATCATATAGAAAATTATGAAAAATAATTCTATTTTAAAATATTTTATTAATTATTAAATGGATTATTCAAATAAATTATAGTTATGGTGGTGGAAAATTCTATATATACTATTGAAGATAAAAATACCATTCCTTTTTCACTATAAAAGGATATGATTGTTCCTTGTTAAAAAATTTAAATGAAGATTTATTTCATGTTATTTGTAAAATAAAATGATAAATGACTTGAAAATGACATAATATTCCTTTTAAGTTTTTTTTAAAAAATAAAATGGGTAAAAATTCATTTAATAAATCATTTATAAAATTTTAAAAACATGTTAGAAAAAAAATTTAGATAGCTTGGGTTTGGAAGAAAATAAATTTCAAACTAAAGTGATAAATAAAGGAAGCTTTTTCTAAAAAAATTACTCAATTAATTTCAGTAAAAAATAGTGGTATAATGGTCATATTAATTGAAAATTTCTTGAATAACTATTTTAGAAGAAACTTAACTAGATTTTTTATCAACTGGTCATATAATTTCCATCAATTAAAATACATGATTAAACAATCTCGATAATAATGGGATTGAGAAATAAACCCTTACCATGATCATAAAATTGAGGTGAGAATTAATAAATCAATAAATTATGTGATTCAAATATAAATCCACATAAAAATTGGAAATTAAACATATGATAATCATAAGTAATTATACACAAAATCATTGAATGAAAAAATCAATTATGTCGATGATTAATCCAATAAAAGGAAATTGTGGTTAGAAATCTCTTAACTCATGCTCTATTTTCATTAACTATTCATTATCCTTTAGTATAGTGGTTTTGAATTTTTTTAACTTACACCAGACCCATATAATTATTTAAAATATCATATTTTATTCTTGTATAAAATCCTATCACCTATTTATTAACATTCATTCACAATTTTCATATGTTTGGGATGTTAATTGCCTCATTGTGTTATGAGTGTTTTGTTATTAATGAATTGGTTCTTGAAAAAATTACATAGTTTAATAATATTAATAAAAATAATCACTAAATAATTATCATTTATTACTATTATTTTACTTTTAAAACCTATCATGAAGGATCATTATGAAAATGAAGAATGTTATGAACATAAAGATGGTAGGTCATACATATGAATGAGTATTATTTCCATTATCCAATGATCATTCTGAAAAGATGATAACTGATATATTATCATTATAGAATTACAATATTATCACATATACCATATTATATACTTATATATATCATAAATTTTATGTTTTAATTAAAATATAGTCACATCACTTTGTGAGGGAAATAGTTTACACGTACAAGAATGATTTCATCATCATTATGTGAGTGAACAATAAGAAATAAAATTATATATATCATCATTCAATAAGGATAAATATATCAAAAGTATCATAATTAAATCATTTTTATCATATATTCTAATTAAATTAAAAAAATTTACATTCTATATAATGTGTTAGTGAATGAAGAGTCACATAGCTTCACGATGTGATAGTCCGTCGTGCACAAGAGTGACATTATCATATCCACTATGGAATGGAAAGTAAAGAAAAATATATAAAAAACAACTCCATTGTTGTAAATATGATATAAATATATTATATATATACTTTATATATATCATCATACCCAACTGTGACATATTGTAATGGAAGAACTAATGACATCAGTTCATGAGGTTGTAATCCTGTATACCCACGATGGATGATTTCATATCCCATTTAATGGAAGTAGATATAGTTATAGGTAAATTAATAATTATAAAAATATCCATGTATACATATTAAAACTATTTTAATATATTATTTTGTTTTTATAACATTTTAAGACTGTGTCTAAAGAAATAAAATAAAATCCCTAGTTGATGAACATCACCTCTTCTTCATGTATCCTATTTATGATTTCATTAAAGCCTCAATATGTTATTTTTATGAAAAAATATGTCTTATAGGTTGAGTATATAGATATTTGGATTTAATTTGGGTAAGTATTATCTTAACCAAAATGGTTTGATGTTATGAAGACCAGATGAGAGGAGCGGCCTTTTATATGTCAGGTGAGTGGCGGAGTTGTAATTGTTGGGAAATGATTCAATCATACACACATTTTTATCCTTACACAGGCTCCCATACTGTAAAATTATATAAATTATAAGATATATGGTATATATATGTCAATATATAGTGGTTTATATAATATAGAAGATCATTTTATACCCTTATCTTCGTAGTTTAACCCCAAATAATGCAATTTTCACCAAAACTGAGGAAAATGATTTTTCATATTTGTACTATTATTTTTGTTCTAAAATTATGTTGAACTAGTTTAATATTTTAAATTATAATAACTAAAAATATGAAATCTATTTTACCAAATAAAATTCATATAATTGTAAAATTATAATATGATATTAATATCATAGATCTGATGATATAATGGGTTTTTTAAGGGGAAATGATAAAAAGATTACAATGTTTTTATATAAAAATGGATATAAAAATGATTCCAATGGACTAATGTTTATTTATCTATTTACATCTAAAATAATTTCACATTAAAAATAATTGAGAAAATAAATTATATTTGTAAATAATTTAGATGAAAAGAATATTTTCAATTAAATGTCTACATTTTTTCATTATTTATAAAAAAATAATAGTTTTCGGAAAAATAGTAAAAATTTTCCCAATGCTAATTTTATTATTCTGATCTGTATTATTTTGTTTAATATTATAAATTTCATATTCTTTAATTGGTAAAAATTAATTTTTACTTGTGTGTTTAATGTTTTTCAAATTCTTTGTTTACAAAAAACATTGTTTTTCAAAAAACATTTCATTTTAATCTCAATAACTATAATATAATTAATAATTAATATATAAAAAAAATATTTCATAATTTAGATATTAGAATTCATATATTCCAATTTAACATCTAGGTATTATCTACAGAATTATTTAATATTATTTTAATAATATATTACATTTTTTCATGTGATATTGCGTGTAACACAAGATAAACTCAATGTTCCATGTAACTCCTGATAAACATAGTGTCTCATGTAATGAAATATAAAATAAAATTAATTTGTAATAAACTTGTTGAAGATACTAAATTAAATTAAATGTATATATTTCATAATTTCTTGGGGTGTTATATTTTCTTCTATACTAGGGGTTCTATGATGTATACACTATCAGATATAATGATATTATTTAATAACAATAGGGTGTTTGATGAATAATCAATTATTATATTAATAGGAGGATAAAGGGAATCATTCACCACTTCCTTCCCCAACATATACATATGATGGAACTCTTTTTATGATGTAAATGACTATGAGTTAAGGGATCGTTTATGAATGTTAAAATGGTGACACTAAGCATATATAAGTAGTTATTTAAAATCCTTCTAGACCATTTCAACTCCCACCCCACCAATTATTCTCCATACAATTCTATCCTCTTGGAAAAAATTAATATCCATTATTCAATGAAAATGATGATATGAATTCAATGGGAAATCATAACTGGATATTGGATATCCTCATCTATCCAGCATATTCAGTGTTTCTATGTGTTTATGACTTTACATGCACATGGGGTTGACATAGATTCCTCAACTCAGGATGTTACAACTATTCAATAGAATGTGTCACCATTACCTTTGTTTGAGGATACAGTAGAAATAATGGTTCCAAGGTACTTGTGATTAAATGTACATTTGGGACTGGAATGTGTCATTCTTTAAAGTGGGGTGAAGAGGACTTCAGTTTCTCAAGTTCAAAAGGCCTCAAACTCAAAAAAAGAGGAACTTTATGAATGTAATTTTCAATTATCAAGCTTTACTGACCTTATTACCCCAGATAAAACAATAGAAGGGGAATTTAAAATCCCAATATAGAGTTGTTTAGGTACAATTTAAACCATTGGTCTATTAATCATCATCATTACATGATCAATATCCCTGAGTGACCACCTGGTGGTTGTTGACCAGGATAAACACCCATATTTTATTTTCATGTCCTCAAGGGGAGTTCAGTAATTCTATAATTTTCCAATTTTACTATGTATTTCTTGATAGTTGTTTATTCCATAACCATGGGTGTCTCATGAATTTAATCATTTGGGGGAATTTGCAGTTTCTATGATGTCTACTAATCAGGTGATGAATGTTGCATATGTTGGAATCTTAAATAGATAAGGATATCATCCTAACATCCTTACCCTTTTATCTTATTATTTTCTTAATAACGGTCAACCTAAATATTCTATTTAAGAACATAATTTAAATTATTTGATATTTATGATATTATGATCCCCTAGTATACTAAGTATATATGGATGTCAACCACTTTAGAGTCTTCCCATATAGAGAATTATGGATTTCTATACATTAGTTGAGAAGATTCCAGACTATGTTTCCCCACATAAAAAGACTATATTTATGTATAAAGGAATTTTAGTAATCCAAACATCGCCTTTATTTCCATATGAGGTGATATATAGAAGTTAATTTCTAAGATCCCTCTATTGAATTTGTTTAACATGTATCTATAGCTTAAACACATACTTTCCATTCATTAACATGGGTGTTTGATTAGTGCACTTTACATTCTACGTTGAGGGATGTGAATGTGTAATAAGAATGATAGATTCATGATTTGACCCAATTATTTATTTTCACAATTTATAGCCCATTTTTTGGTGGCTAGATATATCCGTCCTAATAAGGGGTGTAGACAAGATATTGCAACTAATAATAAATAAGCCAAGTTTCAAATAAAGTATCATTAAATAAAAACATTGGGAGTAGTCAAATAGTGTTCTCCATTAATTGAATTGAATTGCTTGATAATTATCTAGAGTAGAAAGGGTAATAACCAAGGAGATTTTATTTTACCAACAATAATAAATAGCTGGATTAGATTACACTGATATGGATGTGGGATTATAAAGTGACATGGAAATAGAGTCTGAGAACTTTTCTAGAAAATGGAGTTCTATTAAATATTATAATCAAACAATGGTCATTCCCTATAAACATATCGAGACATTATTGTATGAAAATTTATTTACATGTCAAAAGAGACATTGTGTTTTCAGTACTCCTACAACTCCTTGATATATGATAAGAGAAAGGATTTATTCTCAATCATTTTTCTCTTTATTCCATCATTCTATTTCAACATTAATAGAAATACTGGAGTTGGAACAGTTGTTACAATTTCCATTTATTAATGTATTTAACATGCAACAGTGGGATCAAAAAATGATCTATATATTTTTTTGAGATCATATAACCTAGAGTGTTGCGACTCAACTTTTTTTGAGGTCTCCCTTTTTGTTGTTACATCCTATCTAGTATTATGTCTCTTTTCATTGCATGTTTTTAGCCTTTAAATACTATACAACACATCTGATGTTCTGTCAAAATTTATTCACCAATAGATGTAAAGGTAATAATCAATTTTTTTTTATCAAACCTTGAATATGAAGCTCCCAATATATATTTTACTCCAGTTTAGGGATAGAGTAATTTCATTCTTATTATGTGCCTATAAATTATTTAAAAATTTTCAAAAATCATATATGCATACCCAAATCATATATAAGAAATGGGGTATTAATATTCTATGGAAAATATGGATTGTGTTCAGAACAATTGTACATGGATATAAATATCTTGTAAATAATATTTTGGTCATAATAAATGGGACACCTAACTAGTTTTTTGTCATGTTATGAGGACTTCTACACATCATTTTATGTTCATGTCATTGGGGATATGTTTCATGTCTTTGAAAAATAAAAATGTAACTCAGTTGTGCGGATTAATGTGATCTTATAGGTACTCTAAAATCACATGATTCATTCATCGTATGATAAAGTTTCCTCGTGGTAAATCAATTAAATCTACATGCTAGTGCACAACATGGAACATGTGGCGTAATTTTCACCTCAATTGAATGTCATGGAAGGAAATTATAGATGTCAATGAAAAATCAGGGTTGTTCCTAATATCCACGACCAGAAAATTTATGGGAAAATAAGAGAGTCATATATATATATATGATATTTCCCAGTACAAGGATTATGATGTGTGGACGGGATGCTTTTAATAAGAATTGATACTTTTGTAATGGCATTTCTTATGTAATGTGAAGTTACTTATATCGATTTTTTTTATGCAAGAGGGTGAATTTTCCATACATTCTAGATTTCTATAGGACATAAGGTGTGAGAATAATTTGGAATCTCATTGAGATGTGACTTAATCAATATATAGTTCATTGATGGAGGTGTGGTGGGATACCAACATCTATGATAATGTATTACTCATGCTCGAACCAAAATGATATTCAGTATTACATCTTGCAATAAGAATGTGAAATGTGTATTTTATATAATGTGTAAATTACACTAGGCTATGTAGTTTGAAATATTATAGATCAAACTATGGTGTACTATAGTTTTATGTAATATTACTAGGAATATATGTTGTTCCATTAATGGGTTTTCATCAAAGAACAATTTTGATGTTGCTTATTATCGTGAGATAGGGAAAAACAGTCACTTTATCACATGAAGTATTTTTTGATAAATCGTACATTGGTAGAGAAATAGTGAATTCCCTATCTATTATGATTAATGAATATTATTTATTAGGATATAATTTATGTATGGTTTAATGTCCTTCTCAATTTGTTCTAGGATTCAGGGGTTACATACCACATTTCAGTGGAGTCTTAATATCCAAAACAAGTTCCCTTTAATGGAATGAACAATGATTTAAATTATTATTGGAGGCTAATGCTATCGAGTTTTGGTATAATTCCAAATGGTGTAGGGAATGAAAATGTTTCTCATCGATTCCCTCTAACATTTCAAAAACAATTATGTGATTTTACATCATCTAAGATTATTCCACAATTCACTACATAGTGTGAGGTCAATTTGAGCTCAATTGGTAGAACAACCTCTATTCCATAAGCCATTGAATATGGGGTTGTATGAGTATTAGTGTAGGTTGTGGTTTTGTAAACCCACATGGCTTGTTGGATCTTATATGGCCTGAATTATTTTCCCTATCCACCATTTTATAAACAATGATGAATAGTTTTTTATTGAAAGTCACTATCCATTGATTTTGCATTGTATTGTAGCAGGTAGAATGTTTATATTAAAAATATGAATCATGTTATAAATTATTCAATTTGGATTAGTAGAAGATGGTTCCATTGTCTGTTGGTATTATGTAAGGGACACAAAATCTATTTATGATGTTTTAATTCATGAAATTGAGGACACTATTGGTCTTGACTTCCTTATGAGGTACCACCTCCATACATGTAGTGAAGAATTTGGTAAAAGAAAAGATGTATTTGAGCATCTTGTTCACATCTAGAGGGTACAAACATATTACATCCATACACCATATAATGATTTAATGGATTAATTATCTATATGAAAAATACCTAGGTATTGATGGATGACGTTCAAATGTACATGGAAGGAATGAGACGTTTGGAAAAATTTGGCACTGTCTTCCATCATCGAAGGCCAACCCTACCAAAGCCTCATTAAATGGAGGGAATTCATGGTTCTTGACTGATGGAAACCATAATAACTAACATGAAATTCCACTATGGTGTAGTTCATATCCCCTATGTCAATGCATCTAATGATAATTCCATTGAAGCTTCAATTATAAATAACCTTTTGATGACCTAGTCTATCATAAAGGGAGAAATTGACCTGATGTCGGCAGAACAATATTTTTGAATCTATTTGTAATAGAAGGGACCAATTTTAGAGGTATTATAGGATGGGTTTATTCCACCAATTTTAATCATTACATTATTGAGGGGTATAATTTTTCTCATTGATCTATTCCATTCCATTTCGAACAAATTGTAATTCAATTTTGGGATGGGTGATGATTAAAACTATGTAATACCAATCCAAATCTTCCAAGTCATCAGCAACATTTTATAATGCATCTAGACATTCATTTTTTTAATTTGGAATGTTATTTAATGTTGGATAATTAACTAATTATTCCATTACCCCTTGCATATAATTACGCATGGGGATCAACAATTCTTTCCCGGTGGAATGATCACTATTGATCTTTTGAATTTCCAATGTGGAATCACTTTTATTTCTCAAGTGAGTGAATAATATTTTCAAATCCAACACCATATTAGTAATTTTGGCTTAGTATTCAGCCTCATTGTTAGTGAAGCATTCTAAAATCACTATGAAACATGGTAGAATATCCTTTACTAGAGAAATTAGAATGATTACCAACGTGACTTTTTTGAGCTTGGGGTCTTCAATTTTCATTATGATTGGGATCCTGGATTTACCATCAAATTAAATTTTCCATATTGATGTAGTATCCAGGATATTGAAGATTTCATCATCGATTAGTCTGGTCACAATCTGTACAACATCAATAGAGGGATGTATTTTGAAGTGAGTTTCTAAGGACTTCTTTTTTATTGCATTTTAATGCATGAACTAGATATCAACAATTGTAGAATAACCGAACATCATGCACAACATTTTGTCAACATTTGTGATTTAAGGAAATATTTGAAAATGTGATTTCATGATATCAAATTTACTTTATTGTGTAGTATAGAATACCTAGAAGTGCCCCATACCATTTACACATGTTATTTAATGATTTTAACTTCACCTTCTCATCAAATAAAAACAATGGATAAAAAATTCATGTATCCATAGAATATTAGGTTACTAATTATAAAAAATGAATCTAAATAAAAGAATTATATTAATATCCATATCATTATCTTATCTCACATTGATCTTATACAACTGTAAAAGATAACCTTTGGAATACATAGATAAAAGGGTTGAGAAAATAATTCTAATATGTGAATATAACTGGGATTGATGAATAGCACAAGTGTTAGAAGGAATAAACTGATATCATAAAATTCATGGATAATGAATTCAAATATGGAATTATAAAATATAGAAAATTGAATAATATGATTATGGAAACATAGGAAAGTGGCATCAACATATAACATGACATTAGCATTCCTCAAGGCAAAGAGCCAATACTATATCACATGGTGAACACAAACCCATAATGGATTATGATTAATTCATAATCCCATAAAAAACATCTCATTTGAGTAAAAAATTACCCCATACAATGTCTAATTATTTGGGTTCACCCATCATAACATATTCATGCATAGGTGTGACACATAAAGAATTAAACATAACAAATAACAATAAGGGTTACCCATGGAATGAAATGGGGACCGTAATCTTGTCATATAGAATAAAAGAAGAAGGTATCATAATTTCATCCATGATATAATGGATTCGAATCATTATGGGTCATTCATAATGGAAAAAAATTAAAAATAAATATATAATATATCCAACTAAATGAAAGACATGAAAAATAGTTGTTAGGTAACATTATAGATGTGTCACATGAGTGTGGTTTTTAGGGTAAATAATTAATTGTCATCAAAAAGTATAATAGAATAATTGTTTTCATAAAAATAAAAAATAAAAAATATAGTTTTTCAGGATTAATTGAGTGATTTTAGAAAAATATTGGTGTCTTAAATCATTTCATGGAGTGTACATGAATATGGGTAAGGAATGGAGATGTTTCATTTAATGAATTTTTATTTTTGAGAGGTATTCATATTGAATCCTTTAAAACCATGTAGTTCACCATCAAAACAAGATTAATTGAGATACATAAATATGATTAGTGCATATACATAGACTATTGGAGAAGAATACGTGAATGGTAATGGAAAAAATTGAGTCAATGAAAAAGAAAGTGTACACTAAAAGAAATGAAAGGTATACCAATGGTTGAAAACCATTGGTATAGTCTGTAAAACCGTTCGTATAAATTATACCAAGAGTTTTACAAACCATAGCCAAGTAATCCGTGACAATAGACATATACCAAGGGTTTCAAAGAAACCGTTGGTATATGTGAATAAATATACACTATACCAATGGTTTTATGTAAACCATTGGTATAGAGGTGAGATATCCCAACACTTGTGAACCATTGGGATAAACTTTATCTAGACTTTTACAAAAAGTTAATTGGTAAATGTATCAAGTATTCACACCTCTACCAATGGTTACAAACCGTTGTTAAAAGGTTTTTACCAACGGATCTCTTAGAACTGTTGGTAAAAAGTCCATATAGAATATATAACAAAGGTTTAAAACCATTATCATAGGATTAGCTATACAATTCACACAGCAGCCTACTGCTCTATGTGCTGCTCTGTGAATTGTACAACAGTTAATGCAGAATCACAAAATAAGGATACATAATACAATAATAATTCATGAATACAATACATTAAAAACTGAATAAGTAATTTTAAGTGATACAGAATTAAGAATATATACAAAATTTCATTTTGTATAACACATACATGATTGAGTTTAGAAATTAGAAGCTAATAACCCAAAATAAGGAAATGAATAAATTCATTAAACAAAACCCAATATAATGTCTCATTGTTTGGGGAAGGTGACTTTGAACTTAGTGATGATGATAATGGGTGTGTATCAACGAACTTGTGTGACTTAGGGAATATATTTGTCCTTGGCCCATTAAATGTCATGTGTTTTAGAATAGGGGCAGGAGTTCCTCATATCATAAGTGGATTGTGTGAGGTTGGACCATGGATCATTGTTCTAAAGTATCAACACAATACGAATATGTTTGGTCGGTTTTCTATATGCCTGTTGTTTTTACTTAAAATGATGTCCATTTTAAACCAAATAGAGACATTTAGAGTGATACATCCCACACCATGCTTTAGATTCAGGTGGGGTTGACTCATACACGTCACATATGACCCATGAATCATTTTCCTAAAGTATCAACACAATTCGAATGCATTAGGTTGGTTTTAAATATACCTGTTGTTGTTTTCACTTAAAATGTTGTCCATTTCAAATAAAAGTGAGACACTTTGAGAGGTATCGGCCACACCGGGTCTCAGATTGCGGCTCGGTTGACTCGTACACATGATATATAACCCATGGATTGTTGTGCTAAAGTATCAATGTAATCCGAATACATCTCATCGATTTTTCGTATGTCAGTTGTTTTTACTTAAAACAGTGTCCATTTTAAACAAAAGAGAGACACATAGAGTGCTACCGGCCACACCGTGCCTCGGATTGAGGCGGGGTTGACTCATAAACGTCAAAAATGTCCCATGGATCATTGTCTGAAACTGTATGCCAGTTATTGTTTTCATTTAAAATGTTGATCATTTCAAATAATGGTGAGACACATTGAATGGTACCGGGCACACCGCACCTCGGATTGAGGTGGGGTTGAGTCGTACATGTCACAAATGACCCTCGTATTGTTTTCCTAAAGTATCAAAAAAATCTCAATGTGTTTGGTAAGTTTTACGTATGCCAGTTGTTGTTTTCATTTAAAATGATGATCATTTCAAATCAAGGTGTGACACTTTGAGAGGTACCGGGAACACCGCGCCTCAGATTGAGGTGGGGTTTACTCGTTCACATCAGAAATGACTCATGGATCGTTTTCCTAATGTATCAACATAATCTGAATATGTTTGTCCTGTTTTCTTTATGCGAGTTGTTTTTACTTAAAATGATGTCCATTTTAATCAAAAGAGAGACACATAGAGTGATACGAGCCACACTATGCCTCCGAATGCAGCTGGGTTGACTCGTACACATAACATATGACTCATAGATTATTTTCCTAACGTATCAACATAATCTGAATTCATTTGGTTAGTTTTGCATATGCTGGTTGTTGTTTTCACTTAAAATGATGTCTATTCTAAAAAAAGAGAGATATTTAGAGTGGTATCGGCCACACCGTGCCTTGGATTGATGCGGGGTTGACTCATACACATCACAAATGTTCCATGGATCATTTTACTAAAGTATCAACACAATCTGAATGTGTTTGGTTAGTTTTTCGTATGCCAGTTGTTGTTTTCCCTTAAAATGTTTTTCATTTCAAATAACAGTGAGACACTATGAGTAGTACCAGCTACGCCGCACTTCGGATTGATGTAGGGTTGACTCCTACACATCACAAATGTCCCATGGATCGTTGTGCTAAAGTATTAACACAATACGAATATGTTTGGTTAGTTTTCTATATGCTAGTAGTTTTTACATAAAAGGGTGTCCATTTTAAACCAAAGAGAGACACTTTGAGTTATACTAGCCACACCATGCCTTGGATTGAGGCGGGGTTGACTTGTACAAATCACATATGACTCATCTATCATTTTACTAAATTATAAACAAAATCTAAAGGCGTTTGGTTAGTTTACTGTATGCCAGTAGTAGTTTTCACTTAAAATTGTGTCCATTTTAAACAATAGAGAGACACTTAGCGTGGTAACAGCCACACCGTGACTCGGATTGAGGCGGGGTTGACTCGTACACGTCACAAATGACCAATGGATCATTTTCATAAATTATTGAAACAATCCTAATGCATTTTATAAAGGTATACCAATGGATTAAAATCATTGGTATTGTGTATTTCTAGAACTATTGCACATCATCCCCTCTAGTAGCCCCTCTAGTATACACCTGAATAAAAAATAGCACAAAAACACATAAAATAGACTTAAGACAGCATAAAAACACATGCAATAGCACCAAAAAACACTAAACCCATCAAACTCTTCCAACCATGTCATGTACTACAATTCCCTATTTTAATCTTCATATGACAACAATCTTCAGTAGATTTGAATAACAGTTTCAATAACTCAAACATTATTTACACCCATTTCAATCTTCATATGACAACCACTCTTCCAGTAGTAATTCACCACACCCCTGCACAGCCACCCCAACCAGCACAGCCGCCCCACCTCCCCATCAAATTCGAATTGACATAATAGTCTAATAAATACTTATTTGAGTTGAGTAAGAGTTTGAAATTGGCTCAAATCCCAATTTTTTTTTTCTGATCCTAGATTTGGGTACGTAATGATTTGTGATGCATTTTACATTGAACTTGTATTTTTTATAATATATGGTGAAAATTTATTTTCTTAGGAGTCTCATCACTTATGACCTCATGAGTGAAGCTTCCCAACTCATGAAAAAGAGTTTACGATTATCGTTGATGAGTGTAAATTTCAGAGACACCACCTCTTTAATTAGAGACATGTTATATATAAAAACTGAATGTAATAGTAATTTAAGTAATTCTAATGTGAACTAAATCATTTTAAGATGTGTGGGATAAAATACAGGTATATGTTCAAATTTGAATTGGAATATGTTCTTTGTAAAGGAAATGTATGTTTTGATGCACTAAGAAAAAAGATAAAGGAGGTAGGAGTGTTAATGTCACATATTGGGTGAATGGTAATGGCTTTGTTGGTAGACTCTATGGTGGTATAACATAATATACATGGGTATTGGTTTTTATATGCATAGTGATCATGTCCATATTGTTTGAATAATTGGATGTTGAACAAGTGTTTGATCCATAGCGTGTTGTGATGCATAAGAGTTTGACAAAAAATAGTCTCCTTCCAGGATGGGTTATAGTCATACATGGTGTATTACTCGTTAATGTAAGGGTGACACTTATTTATTCTATGATAAAAATAATTTATGATACCCTTTCATGCTTAGTAGTTAGAATAAACGTAATGACACATAATTTACTCAAGAAAATTGGATCAAACTGAATCATGCCCCAAATACCCTCTTTAACCCAACCATCCTTCCATAGGACTTTGACAAGTGGCAACATATTCCCTCACTAATCATTCTTGACGCTGTGATATAAAACCCATCAATTTTTGAAATTGATAGGTTTTTGAGGGTCATAATAAGAAATTTTGACAAGGAAAGAACACCCAAATATTATCTATCCTCAAACAAAAGCAACATTTATAGAAAATGAGAAACATCTGAAAATGGATATTACCTAGGAGTGGTTTTCTTCTTCTTAAATATAAAGATAAAGTTTGATGATGCATGCTATGAAACTAAATTTAAAAATGAGGTATGGAAACTGACCCATGGTTCCATGGTCATTACAAAAGGAGTAAAGTATGGAACTCTTTAGTTGATTTAAAATTCAGGCAGAACTGAAATGATCAAAAGTTAAACTTGTGATGGTATAGAAGAATGGAACAATATGTTTGTTGACCATAGTGAGAATAATATTAATTTTCTTAAGGCTATGAACAATAAATGGTACAAGTATGGTGTGATATATTGATCAAAGTAGGATTCCACCACATCGTGCCTCAGATTGTGGCATGGTTGACTCGTACATGTATGAAATGACAAATGTATCATTTTCATAAACTATAAACACAATCCAAATACGTTTGGTTAGTTTTCTGTATGTCAGTTGTTGTTTTCACATAAAATGTTATTCATTTAAAAAAAGAGACACTTAGAGTGATACCATCCACATCATGACTCAGATAGAGGCAGGGTTGACTTGTATATGTCACAAATGACACATGTATCGTTTTCCTAAAGTATCAATACAATCTAAAAGAATTTGGTCAGTTTTTTGTGTGCAAGTTTTTGTTTTCACTTAAAATCATGTCCATTTTAAACAAAAGAGAGACACTTTGAGTGATACCGGTCACATCATGCCTCTAATTGAGGTGGGGTTGACTCTTACACATCAAATATTACCCATGGATCATTGTGATAATGTATCAACACATTCCAAATGCATTTGAATGGTTTTTCGTATTCCAGTTTTTGTTTTCCGATAAAATGTTGTCCATTTCAAAAAAAAAAGTGAGACACTTTGAGTGATACTGGTCACACTGTGACTCTAATTGAGACAGGGTTGACTCGTACCTGTCACAAATTATCCATGGATCATTGTGGTAAAGTATCAACACAATCTGAATGTGTCTGGTCGGTTTTCTGTATACAAATTATTGTTTTCACTTAAAATCATGTCCATTTAATATAAAATGGAGACACATTGAGTGGTACTAGCCACAACGTGCATCAGAATGAGGTAGGGTTTACTCATACGCATAAAAAGTAACCCATGGATCATTGTGCTAAATTATCAACACAATCCGAATGCGTTTGATCAATTTTCCATATGCCAGTTGTTTTAACATAAAATATTGTCCATTTCATATAAAAGATAGACACATTTAGTGATACCAGTCACACCATGCCTCAGATTGAGGTGGGTTTGACTAGTACACATCACAAATGACCCATGTATCATTTTCCTAAAGTATCAGCACATTATGAATGCGGTTGGTTGGTTTTACGTATGCTATTTGTTGTTTTCACATAAAATGTTGTCCATTTCAAACAAAAGTTAGACATTTTGAGTGATACCAGTCACACCATGCCTCTAATTGAGGTGTGGTTGACTGTTACCTGTCACAAATGATCCATGGATCATTGTGCTAAAGTATCAACATAATCCAAATGAATTTGGTCAATTTTTTGTATGTCAATTGTTGTTTTAACTTAAAATCTTTTCCATTTCAAATAAAAGTGAGACACGTTGAGTGGTACCGGCCACACCGAGCATCAGATTGAGGCGGGGTTTACTCGTAAACATCAAAAATGACTCATGGATCGTTGTCCTAAATTATTAATACTATCCAAATGCGTTTGATCAGTTTTATGTATGTTACTTGTTTTCACTTAAAATTTTGTTTATTTGAAATAAAATTGAGACACTTTAAGTGATACCAGCCACACTGTGCATCGGATTGGGGCAGGGTTGACTCGTACACATAAAAAATGGTTTCCTGGGTACCTGATTTTCCCTGGGATGCAGCATAGTTTCATTGAACTGTGTTCCAACCATGAAACACATATTTTTGGGTAAAAATACTATATTTTCTCTAAAAAACATAAGTAAATATGAGGGAAATATTACCAAAAATATATATACAAATTACCACATAATTAAATAATGGTTGTGACACTTGTCCAACCATGAACCTACCTGGATAGCCCACCCCCACACCTGGACAACCCCCCACCCACACAATCCCCCACCCCACCTGCACACTCCCCCTCTCCACCCTGAATACATGAAATTGAAATTAAAAATACCTTAAATATGATTTTTTTTCATAAAAAAAATCAAAATATTATGCCTCTACTCCAAATGCTAAAAATAATGACATATTTTTAGCAATTATGATGTTGTCCACAACCTTTAGGGATGAAGAAAAGTAAGTTTTCATGTGTATTAAGACTCTTAGGAGTGTTCTAAAATTAAATAGGTGGGTTTATAAGAGAAAATTAAAGTGTTAGAAGTAGTATTTTTATGGAGGGTTTTGATATTTCTAAATAAAGAGATCAAACTAATATAGACGATAAATATTTCAAAATATCCTATTACCAAGACATAATTGTAAATGAAAAGATGCCTCAAAGTGGTGTTAAACGAGGATAATTGAATTTTAAATCCTACAAGGGAGGTATTGGGGGAAAACCCTAAGGGATTTAGAATTCCTAAGGAAATCTATTAATGATATAGATATGAATCACCATTTATATATTTAAATTGGTTTTATTTATGTATAATGATCTTCTTTTTCATGTGGGGAGTTGAGTTGACCTCAAAAAATCTAATGGGGTTCCACTCTATAGTTTTGAGAATATATTATCCAAAGTTATGAAGCCTCCACCTGTAAACATGACAACTTTATATCAGTTTCTAATGGAATTTTCTGACATTTAATGGATATGTGTTTTGTGAAAAGCCTATGCATTATATGGATGTTCATGAATGACTGTTTTTTTTCCATATGTGTATGGAATTTAGTAACGAGGATGGGTTATTCCATTTAACCAATGTTATAGTGTATGTCTTGGATGAGTTCTTTCATTTAACAAGTGTTCTAATTTATGTTTAGGTGAGGTGAGTTAGAAACCTGGTTAGACATGTCATTAGAACATGTGTTCTTCCATTTAACCATGTAGTCTTGGATTTCCGGGATAAAAGTGTAACACCCGAGACTTTTATGTTATATAAATCATCAAAGGAATCTTTTTCTACACAACACTTGCTTGGCTTGCTTTACACGCAATCGCGACCTTCCTCGATAGCTTGCGTTGTACGCAATACCGAGTTTCACTAAACAACAATATGCTATTAAAACTAGCCGTTATGAATAGTAATAACCACTTTTTGAAATTTTATAAATTTTATTTTTCAAAATGGACTTCATTTTTGGACTCAGAATATCGAAATTAGCCTAGGGTGAAATTTTGGTATTTTTCTGAAAACTTTCAATTTTTGATGAATAGTGAAACCACTAAGTGGTAGGTTAAAAACCGAATTTTGCATAAAACTTAATTTTACCGCTTTTGTGAATGGAATTTCGAAAATCCGAGAGACACGGTTAATATAAAGGGCTAAAATGTGGTTCAATGAGATGAAAATAATTTTTTTGGTGAATAGTAACTTTTTACCTTTTTTTACCGCGGTTAATAGTAAATAGGGTAACTAAGGGTAAATATGATATTAATATTACCCTAACACATGTCCTAATTCTATTGGACAAGTGTAATTCGACCAAAAACAAACTTAGGAATAAAATATGACCATTTAGGCCCACTTGGATTAGATTAGGACATTTATTATTAATTTATTTAAAGAAGGGTTAAAATAGTTAAATTTAAAGTTTAATAAGTACATCATTTTTAATATGGGGTTATACATAAGATAAATTCGATTGTAAATATTCATTAGAAAGCTAAAAAGATTTCCTACATGATGGTATTTTATTTGTAATTTTTAGACATCAAATAATTTAATTTATTTATGACACAAAGATGATGCAGTAATTATCTTATTAATGAAATATTGACATAATTGATAATATAAATACCAAAATAAATGAAATTTAAGACTTCTTGTGAATTCCACTAATTTTCTAGGTTACTATGATATATTAGTGTTGATTTAATCAACTTGGTTCGAACATATAATTCTGATATGACTTTCACAAAAATCATATATCAAATAGTGTCAAAATTGACACAAAATAGTTTTTAAATCAAATATTATATTATTAATTGTTATTTTATTCCTAAAAATCTAAGGTTCGGCCAAATGACTTAGATAAGGATATATATATTAATAATAAACAATTTGGGGTTCGTTTGGCATGTTATAGTAAGTGTATTAACCATATAGTGAAAGCAAACAAAAAGACACGGTAAAAGTTAAATTAATTAACTTAGAGTTAAATCTAATTGATAAGGTTAAAATAATACCCCAAACTTGTCTAAATCCTATTGGTTGATAGGATTTCGACCCCTCACCACTTCGGCTTCGAAATAAGACCCTTTGGAACCATTATAAACCGATTTTGACTTTAATATAAAATAATATTTTGAGATATTCCTAAGGTGCCCCTCTCCTCCCTTATAAAAGGGCACCTCCTCCCCCTCCTCCTCACACCAATTTGAGCACTCAAGCTCGGCCAACCCCTGCCATTTTCTCCTCTCCACTTCCCTAGAATAATCCTAGAGGTCCTGGTCTTCTCCAAAGACCAATCTTAGTTCCTTAAGTGGAGGATTCAAAGAGGCGTTCCAAAGAAGAGGTAATATCCATTACCGATCTTTTCAATTTCTTTCTTCTTCAACTTCTTCTTCTTTAGTTGTTTCATGATAAAGTAATAACATCAGTATTACTTACATACTGATATGTTATTATAAATATGAAACAACCCTAATTCACCTTCTATCCATCCTACGGAAAAATGAAATCACCGCGCGTGCGTACGAACGGAATACCGTCTCCACGCCGTGGTGTAATCTATTTTCCACCATCACCTTACAAGGATGGGTATAATGGTGTAATGAGTAACTATATATGATTTTTATGAAGTAATATTGATACTGAAATAATATATATATATACTCCAATACAATTCCACGATCATAGGAACGATATCATCACTCGTGCGTACGTACGGAATACCGTCTCCACGATGTGATGCGACTCGTTCTACATGATCTTCATTTCATAATGATTATATAAATGAATTGAATGAATGAATATGGTATATACTACACTAATACCATTCTGGAAATGAATTATCTAGAACCTAAAGATAAGAATAAGAATTTATTCGACAAAACACGCATAAGAACAAAAAGTTATAAAGACCCGAGTAACAAGTAACAATGAAATATTACTAACAAGAAGCTAATAATATGACCATATATGATCTCATATCAATATGTATGATTCTGGAATAAGTCAATAACATTATTTAAACCATTATACAGGAGCTTCGGACACGAACAAAGAAAATTGGACCTAAGGTAAGGGAAAATACCACAATCTCATTTTTATCCGAGATTGTTTATTCGTAAGTATTTACTGGGGTGTATTTTATCATCCACATCCATGTTACCTCAATATGTAATATTGTTTCCATCCACTTACAATAGTTTAAATCCAATTTTACCCTTAGGTGAGTTTTTAGTAAAGAATATGAAAGGAATCTTTTGTTTTTTTCGTACGAGGTATTTTTTGACTTTTCCGACAAAAGTACGAAGAATGTTTTTTTAACTTATACGGCATGAATGGATTTTTAAAACATTACTTCAAAGAAGCTTCCTTTACAAGTTTTCAAGTTTATTTTTAATCAACTTCTTTTATTTTAAAGTTCTATGACATGTTATGAAAGGAAAAATGTTTTTGAAGAAGAAAGGATATTTTCCTCAAGAATTCAATTCAAGTGTTTTATCAAAATTATTTTCCATCTAAGATAATAAAGGGTTCTGTTTCTATCCATATTTTTACATTGGTTTGACTATGTTGTGATGGAATTATGTTTATGAATTCCTTTATCATATATGAATTGATTTATGATGTCATGATGTTTCAAGAATCCCATTTTTGTTATATGTGTTATGCGATGATGTATGTTTTATGATTATGTGGCACACATAAGAAAGGATTCATTATAAGATGGGTGGGACCTATATCTCCCTCCAATGCATTGGGTAATGATTTTATATCTCATGAGATAGACATGGCTGGAACGGAAGGTTATTTCGGTTCAGTGATACAGGACTGAAACGAGGAGTGAACTCGGTTCAGAAAGGGACTTTGTCCACTAAGATAGTCTTGGCAATGAGTCATGACTAACAAGAAATGATTTTCCATGATTATGTGTGCATGCCACAAAGTTTCAAGTTTTATGTTATGATTATGGGGATCTCATTTTCACTTCTATGATTTATTCCATGTTAATATATTATGATCTCTTTTGCAGGTTTTGATAAAGATATGATATGATTTTTATTTCCTTTATTTGCCCTTGTTGAGCATTTGAGCTCACCCTTTTATGTTTTCTTTTCCCCAGGTCAGGAAGATGGATATTAAGTAGAATATGCTAAAAGGGACCCTAGATATGATGAAATAAATGGGAGACACTGTAGAAGATTTATGAACCAGTTGTTTATGTTTCCCAGTTTCTAAAGACACTATACCTATACGGTCCTTTGTGGTTTTGTCATATGTTGTAATAAGTGTGCTTCAATTTCGATGTATTAACAATGTATGTAAAGTATGGGTCGTTATAGTTGGTATCAGAGGAAAGGTATAGTCAACCTTTGGAAACTAGGATGTGAAAGCCTTAGTAAGAACCCTAAGGATAAGTCTAAGCATAGAACACAATCTTAGAAATGGCCATGAATAACCTAGGATAAGACCATAAGCATGAATTTTTTTTGAATTATGTGGTTTCCTATTATAATTAGTGTTGCTCACACTATTCTTCTTGGTTTTAGTCAATGGCTGGAACCCGAAGGAACCGTGTTAATGCGGAATGCGATGGGCAATGCAATGATTGTCCCCCTGAGCAACCAAACGATATGGGAGCTGGAATGCAAAATCTTGTAGCCATGCTCACACAACTTTCTCAAGCTATGAATCATGCAGGATTTCCAAACGAACAAAGGAGGGAGCAAAATTCTGTTGAATCCTTCATGAGGCAGCGTCCACCATCTTTCAGCGGGTCTACTGATCCATTTGTTGCTGAACAATGGATTAGTACTACTGAAAAGATATTTTCAGTTCTTCAATGTTCTGAGCATGATAAAGTCATCCTAGCAGTGTATCGTTTGGAAGGAGATGCGGATCAATGGTGGAATCTTGTTAAGAATACGAGGCAAAGGGATGAAATTGAGTCTATGGAATGGGACGAGTTCAAGAACTTATTTTTCAATAAGTACTTCCCTCGTATTCTCCGAACAAAGATGGAGAAAGAGTTCCTTGAACTGAAGTAAAGGGATGATGAATCCGTTAGTACCTATGAAGCAAATTTTACAAGACTTGCAAGGTACGCTTCTGGTATTATTATCCAACCTGAGAGTAAGATCGATCGATTCTTTATTGGCTTAAAACCAAGTCTTCGAAGGGCGTTAGCCATAAGGGACTTCAATAGCTACGAAGAAATCGTTCGATGTGCTCTCAAAGTCGAGATGGAGATTGGAGTAACCCATCAGTCACATGGGTTTGATAAGAAGAGGAAGATGGAATTCAAAGAAAAATCTAAAGAGCACATGGAAAAGAAGATGAACTTTCCCTTATGCTCAAAGTGTGGAAAGAAACATGGAGGGAGTTGTCTTAAAGGGACAAGTAAATGTTTTAAATGTGGAAAGGAAGGTCATCGGGCATTTGAATGCCGTGATAATGGGAAGAAGATGTCTAATGATGCAAAAAAAGGAAGGGATACACAGAATGAAC
Source organism: Viscum album (assembly GCA_963277665.1). Taxonomy (NCBI): domain Eukaryota; kingdom Viridiplantae; phylum Streptophyta; class Magnoliopsida; order Santalales; family Viscaceae; genus Viscum; species Viscum album. Next base: position 1,884,866,891 of record OY728161.1, read on the forward strand.
CTGCTACACTTCAATGTTTCAAGTGCAAGGAGATGGGGCATTATGCCAATCAATGCCCAAATCCAAGGGTTGATGATGATGGTCGATGTCAACAAACTCTTAAGGCTAAAGACAAAGGAAAGTCACATGCAATTTCTATCAGCGATGTGGAGTACGATAACGATGTGGTGAAAGGTACACTTACCATCCACTCTAAAGTAGCAAATGTTTTATTTGATTCTGGATCCACCCACTCTTTTATTTCTGAAAAATTTTCTAAGGGTATCACCGTATTACCTCAACAATTAGATGTTGAGTTAGCTGTGACAACACCTAATGGCACATCAATCGCATCAAAAGTTTATAATTCTTCTCCGATCGAAGTTTGTGGGAAAGTGCTTCCTGCAAATCTTGTGATCCTTCCTTTAGTGGAATTTGATGTGATTCTTGGCATGGATTGGCTTTCTCTACATGGAGCTCATATCGATTGCCAAAGAAGGGAAGTCACATTTCATATTCCAGATCAATCTACGATCGTATACCAATGCAAGGATGAACATAACCTTCCAGTGGAAATTTATTCCATCTTATGGGTATTGATTCCACTAAATGAAGGTTATTTATCTCAAATGGTTGGTGAGAAACTCACGATTAAGAATATGCCCATTGTACGGGAGTTTGATGATGTCTTTCCGGAGGAATTGCCGGGTCTTCCACCAAATCGTGAAGTTGAGTTTTCAATAGAACTCGTACCGGGTGCTTTGCCTATTTCAAAGACAACTTATAGAATGGCCCCAATTGAGTTGCAGGAATTGAAGAAGCAACTCCAATAGAATCTTGATAAGGGATTCATACGCCCTAGTGCATCACCTTGGGGAGCACCTGTACTATTTGTTAAGAAGAAAGATGGATCAATGAGACTTTGCATTGATTATCGAGAACTTAACAAGATCACTATCAAGAACAAATATCCTCTCCCACGCATTGATGACTTATTTGACCAACTACGCGGAGCTCAATACTTTTCCAAGATTGATCTTCGTTCAGGGTATCATCAATTAAGGGTCAAAAGGGAGGATATACCAAAGACGGCTTTCCATACAAGGTATGGACACTATGAATTTATAGTGATGCCATTTGGTCTTACTAATGCCCCTGCTATCTTCATGGATCTAATGAATAGAGTCTTTAGAGACTATCTTGATCAATTTGTGGTAGTCTTTATAGACGATATTCTTGTCTATTCAAAGAGCAAGGAAGAGCATGACGATCACTTGAGAATTATATTGAAGACCCTGAGAAAGGAGAAGCTTTATTCCAAATTTACCAAGTGTGAATTTTGGCTTCAAAAAGTTGCATTTTTGGGTCATATAATCTCAAAAGAGGGGATATCTGTGGATCCAGCAAAAACAGAGGTTATCGAAAGATGGTCAAGACCAACAACAGTAACTGAGATCCGAAGTTTTCTTGGTTTGGCTGGATATTATCGATGTTTTGTAAAAGATTTTTCACGATTATCTAATCCAATCACCAAGTTGACTCGGAAGGGAGTTAAGTTTGTCTGGACAGAGGAATGTGAAGAGAATTTCAAGGAGTTGAAAAGAAGGTTATCCAGTGCACCTGTGCTCACACTGCCTTGTAGTGGAGAAAGGTTTGTGATCTACAGTGATGCATCCAAGAAGGGATTGGGGTGTGTTCTTATGCAAAATGATATGGTGATAGCTTATGCCTCACGACAGTTGAAAATCCATGAGCAAAATTACCCAACACATGATTTGGAGTTGGCTGCGGTAGTCTTTGCATTAAAGATTTGGAGGCATTACCTTTATGGTGAAAGGTGTGATATTTATACTGATCATAAAAGTTTAAAGTATATTTTCACACAAAAGGAGTTGAATATGCGTCAAAGAAGATGGTTGGAGCTGATTAAGGATTATGACTGCTCAATCCATTACCACCCTGGGAAAGCAAACAAGGTGGCAGATGCATTAAGTCGACAAGACCATGCTAGTTTATCCATGATGAGGATCACAAAAGATCCAATATTTATGGATTTACAAAGGATGGATCTTGGAATTATAATGGAAGGGGAAAAATCTTATCTTTCTCAAATGAATGTTCAACCATCTATACATGTGAAGATTAAAGAGGCACAGAAAGAAGATGTCGAGTTACAAAAGAAGGTGAGAAATGTTCCTGAATTCAACCTTGATTGTGATGGGATAATAAAGTTCAGGAATCGGGTTTGCGTTCCTCCCATCCCCGAATTAAAGAAAGAGCTGCTGGATGAGGCTCATAGTTCTTCATTCTCTATTCATCCTGGAAGCACGAAGATGTATAGGGACCTGAAAGAGTACTTCTGGTGGGATGGCATGAAAAGAGATGTTGCTGAATATGTCTCTCGATGCTTGGTTTGTCAACAAGTTAAAGCTGAGAGACATAAGTCTAAGGGGATGTTACAACCATTACCCATACCCGAATGGAAATGGGAAAACATCACTATGGACTTTGTCACAGGACTTCCTAAAACATCCAAAGGCAATAATGCTATCTGGGTCATAGTTGATCGTCTTACAATGTCTGCACACTTCATTGCTATTAGAGAGGATTTATCTCTAGATCAGCTTGCCAGGATATATGTAAAGGAAGTGGTAAGATTGCATGGAGTACCACTTTCTATTATATCTGATCGAGATCCGAGATTTACCTCGAAGTTCTGGCGAAGTCTTCAGCATACTCTGGATACAGAGTTGAGTTTCAGCACTGCTTATCATCCCCAGACAGACGGTCAGTCTGAGAGAACAATTCAAACCCTAGAAGATATGTTGAGAGCTTGCTCTATGGATTTCAAAGGAGGTTGGGATCAACACCTACCTTTGGTGGAATTTTCTTATAATAATAGCTTTCACTCCAGTATTTAGATGGCTCCTTATGAAGCTCTCTATGGAAAGAAATGCAGGACTCCAACTTGCTGGGATGAAGTTGGGGAAAGAAAGCTATTAGGACCTGATCTCGTTGATGAAATGGCAGAAAAGGTCAGATCTATTCAACAACACATAAGAGCAGCTCAGAGTCGACAGAAAAGTTATGCCGACAACCGAAGAAAAGACCTAGAGTTTGAAGTGGGCGATAAAGTGTTCTTACGAATATCTCCCTGGAAGAGGGTTATGAGATTTGGAAAGAAGGGGAAGTTGAGCCCTAGATATATCGGTCCTTTCGAAATACTGGATCGTGTTGGGAAGGTAGCTTACCGATTGGCGCTTCCACCAAATCTCTCTCAAGTTCACGATGTGTTCCATGTTTCTCTCCTGAGAAAGTACATACCAGATCCTTCACATGTACTCAGCTCAGAAGTTGTACCGCTGGAGCAAGATCTTTCTTATGAAGAACAACCGATAGAGATTCTGGATCGTAGCGAAAAAGTCCTACGAAACAAGACCACTCGCTTAGTGAAGGTTTTATGGAGGAACCACCAACTTGAAGAAGCTACATGGGAGCTTGAGGATATGATGAGGGAGAAGTATCCTCATTTGTTTGTTACAAAGTGACGAATTTCGAGGGCGAAATTCTTTTTAAGGGGGGTAGAATGTAACACCCGAGACTTTTATGTTATATAAATCATCAAAGGAATCTTTTTCTACACAACACTTGCTTGGCTTGCTTTACACGCAATCGCGACCTTCCTCGATAGCTTGCGTTGTACGCAATACCGAGTTTCACTAAACAACAATATGCTATTAAAACTAGCCGTTATGAATAGTAATAACCACTTTTTGAAATTTTATAAATTTTATTTTTCAAAATGGACTTCATTTTTGGACTCAGAATATCGAAATTAGCCTAGGGTGAAATTTTGGTATTTTTCTGAAAACTTTCAATTTTTGATGAATAGTGAAACCACTAAGTGGTAGGTTAAAAACTGAATTTTGCATAAAACTTAATTTTACCGCTTTTGTGAATGGAATTTCGAAAATCCGAGAGACACGGTTAATATCAAGGACTAAAATGTGGTTCAATGAGATGAAAATAATTTTTTTGGTGAATAGTAACTTTTTACCTTTTTTTACCGCGGTTAATAGTAAATAGGGTAACTAAGGGTAAATATGATATTAATATTACCCTAACACATGTCCTAATTCTATTGGACAAGTGTAATTCGACCAAAAAAAAACTTAGGAATAAAATATGACCATTTAGGCCCACTTGGATTAGATTAGGACATTTATTATTAATTTATTTAAAGAAGGGTTAAAATAGTTAAATTTAAAGTTTAATAAGTAAATCATTTTTAATATGGGGTTATACATAAGATAAATTCGATTGTAAATATTCATTAGAAAGCTAAAAATATTTCATACATGATGGTATTTTATTTGTAATTTTTAGACATCAAATAATTTAATTTATTTATGACACAAAGATGATGCAGTAATTATCTTATTAATGAAATATTGACATAATTGATAATATAAATACCAAAATAAATGTAATTTAAGACTTTTTATGAATTACACTAATTTTCTAGGTTACTATGATATATTAGTGTTGATTTAATCAACTTGGTTCGAACATATAATTCTGATATGACTTTCAAAAAAATCATATATCAAATAGTGTCAAAATTGACACAAAATAGTTTTTAAATCAAATATTATATTATTAATTTTTATTTTATTCCTAAAAATCTAAGGTTCGGCCAAATGACATAGATAAGGATATATATATTAATAATAAACAATTTGGGGTTCGTTTGGCATGTTATAGTAAGTGTATTAACCATATAGTGAAAGAAAACAAAAAGACACGGTAAAAGTTAAATTAATTAACTTAGAGTTAAATCTAATTGATAAGGTTAAAATAATACCCCAAACTTGTCTAAATCCTATTGGTTGATAGGATTTCGACCCATCACCACTTCATCTTCGAAATAAGACCCTTTGGAACCATTATAAACCGATTTTGACTTTAATATAAAATAATATTTTGAGATATTCCTAAGGTGCCCCTCTCCTCCCTTATAAAAGGGCACCTCCTCCCCCTCCTCCTCACACCAATTTGAGCACTCAAGCTCGGCCAACCCCTGCCATTTTCTCCTCTCCACTTCCCTAGAATAATCCTAGAGGTCCTGGTCTTCTCCAAAGACCAATCTTAGTTCCTTAAGTGGAGGATTCAAAGAGGCGTTCCAAAGAAGAGGTAATATCCATTACCGATCTTTTCAATTTCTTTCTTCTTCAACTTCTTCTTCTTTAGTTGTTTCATGATAAAGTAATAACATCAGTATTACTTACATACTGATATGTTATTATAAATATGAAACAACCCTAATTCACCTTCTATCCATCCTACGGAAAAATGAAATCACCGCGCGTGCGTACGAACGGAATACCGTCTCCACGCCGTGGTGTAATCTATTTTCCACCATCACCTTACAAGGATGGGTATAATGGTGTAATGAGTAACTATATATGATTATTATGAAGTAATATTGATACTGAAATAATATATATATATACTCCAATACAATTCGACGATCATAGGAACGATATCATCACTCGTGCGTACGTACGGAATACCGTCTCCACGATGTGATGCGACTCGTTCTACATGATCTTCATTTCATAATGATTATATAAATGAATTGAATGAATGAATATGGTATATACTACACTAATACCATTCTGGAAATTAATTATCTATAACCTAAAGATAAGAATAAGAATTTATTCGACAAAACACGCATAAGAACAAAAAGTTATAAAGACCCGAGTAACAAGTAACAATGAAATATTACTAACAAGAAGCTAATAATATGACCATATATGATCTCATATCAATATGTATGATTCTGGAATAAGTCAATAACATTATTTAAACCATTATACAGGAGCTTCGGACACGAACAAAGCAAATTGGACCTAAGGTAAGGGAAAATACTACAATCTCATTTTTATCCGAGATTGTTTATTCGTAAGTATTTACTGGGGTGTATTTTATCATCCACATCCATGTTACCTCAATATGTAATATTGTTTCCATCCACTTACAATAGTTTAAATCCAATTTTACCCTTAGTTGAGTTTTTAGTAAAGAATATGAAAGGAATCTTTTGTTTTTTTCGTACGAGGTATTTTTTGACTTTTCCGACAAAAGTACGAAGAATGTTTTTTTTTAACTTATACGGCATGAATGGATTTTTAAAACATTACTTCAAAGAAGCTTCCTTTACAAGTTTTCAAGTTTATTTTTAATCAACTTCTTTTATTTTAAAGTTGTATGACATGTTATGAAAGGAAAAATGTTTTTGAAGAAGAAAGGATATTTTCCTCAAGAATTCAATTCAAGTGTTTTATCAAAATTATTTTCCATCTAAGATAATAAAGGGTTCTGTTTCTATCCATATTTTTACATTGGTTTGACTATGTTGTGATGGAATTATGTTTATGAATTCATTTATCATATATGAATTGATTTATGATGTCATGATGTTTCAAGAATCCCATTTTTGTTATATGTGTTATGCGATGATGTATGTTTTATGATTATGTGGCACACATAAGAAAGGATTCATTATAAGATGGGTGGGACCTATATCTCCCTCCAATGCATTGGGTAATGATTTTATATCTCATGAGATAGACATGGCTGGAACGGAAGGTTATTTCGGTTCAGTGATACAGGACTGAAACGAGGAGTGAACTCGGTTCAGAAAGGGACTTTGTCCACTAAGATAGTCTTGGCAATGAGTCATGACTAACAAGAAATGATTTTCCATGATTATGTGTGCATGCCACAAAGTTTCAAGTTTTATGTTATGATTATGGGGATCTCATTTTCACTTCTATGATTTATTCCATGTTAATATATTATGATCTCTTTTGCAGGTTTTGATAAAGATATGATATGATTTTTATTTCCTTTATTTGCCCTTGTTGAGCATTTGAGCTCACCCTTTTATGTTTTCTTTTCCCCAGGTCAGGAAGATGGATATTAAGTAGAATATGCTAAAAGGGACCCTAGATATGATGAAATAAATGGGAGACACTGTAGAAGATTTATGAACCAGTTGTTTATGTTTCCCAGTTTCTAAAGACACTATACCTATACGGTCCTTTGTGGTTTTGTCATATGTTGTAATAAGTGTGCTTCAATTTCGATGTATTAACAATGTATGTAAAGTATGGGTAGTTATAAAAAGTGTTTTGGGTGACCTAATTACTACCCACTCTATAGTATGGCCAACACATCATATGGGAATACCCATGAAACAAAGGCATGTTTAAATGGGACGTTTTCAGCACCCCATTTGGCCAGAAATTCTTTTCACCATAAGGGATTGGCCATGTATATTTATATGGATATCCATGTTATGTACTATGTGTACATTTCTAGGACACTAGATTATCATAGACACCATGTAAACCCTTATACAAACCATGTGAACCCTTATAGAATATAGTCATTATTTCAACCATTAAAAAAACTTATTAAACAACATAATTTGTCACATAAATTAAAATTGAACACAAATCAATAATACTACTGGATATATCAAGTAAAATGAATGCATAATATATTACATCAAAAATGACCACCCAAAACCATGAATAATGTCCATAAAGCTCTTCTTTATACCAGATCAAAAGAGAAAAAAAAAGTAGTTGTAGAATAACAAAACCACGGTAAAAAAATAGTTACAGAATAACAGAACCAAGCTACCACTTAAATATTTGAAGTATAGAAGAAACAATTTCCTTGATTGAAGATAGATCGATCATTGGAAGATGTTTGCCAGGCTGGGGAAGGGGGAGATTTGATTTAGGGCACCAATCGAGCGGAAGGGGACCTCTAATCGAGCGGAGGGGGAATTGTATGCCCGATATGAATTTAGGGGAAAACATTCCCAATGGTTTTTAAAAACGGTTGGGAATGTATATATAGTAAGGCCTATACCAAAGCTTTTTATAAACTATTGGTAAAAGGAGGAAAAATGTGAGGCCTCTACTAATGTTTCACAGAAACCATTGGGAAAAATACAACATATACCAAAAGTTATTAATATCTGTTGGTAAAAGTTCCTATACTATAGCCTATACCAATGGTTTTACAAACCATTGGTAAAAATATTTACAAAATCTTATATGCGAACGGTTTTAAGAAAACTTTTGGTATACTTAACCATTACCAACAATTTATCTAAACTGCTAGGATATAAGCATTGGTAAATTGGGACTTCCAGTAGTGGTAACTGAAATGAAATATATTGGTTTAGATAACTCCCTAATATTATGTATTATTAAATTATAAAATATAACTTAATTTCTGGGATAATATAATATATTCATTAATTTCATAACTCATAACCTCTTACTGATGTACTTGAGTAATTATAATTTTTTGTGCTTATTTATGGCCATTTCTATGTGTTAAAAGGTTCAATTTGTCATTTTTTTAGTGTTTGTTTCATGGTTTCATGGTTAGTTCACATATATAATTATGGAAAATATTTTTGAATGGGAATAATATTAAAAAAGTGAAAGGAAATGGTATTAAAAAAACACCATAATTTCAAATGGTCCCATGTATCATTTTTTTATGACACGAGAGTGATTCATTTGATAAAACATTAATGAAAATTGTTTCTTTTATTAGGATGATTTTTCTAACCATTGAGCATTAGTTTTATTTTACTTAATATAATGTCCATATATTAGTTCTTGAACATGAAATATGTAATAATATACTGATAAAAATTTTATATAACCATAATAATAGTATTACAAATACCCTTTTATGTGGTAATGAAAAATTAAAACTCATTATCCATGAAGATGGTTCATCTCCATAATTTGGAAATTGGTTTCCATTCGTTGCATCAGTGGAGTGGAGATAAAGGGATGGATAGAGAATATTCCATCATCAGTATAATATTATAGTATATCAATTATTCTGTATTTCTTATTATCGTATGGTTGAATGTGGGGAGAATAATATAGAAGAATAAAATAAATTATAAGAAGTACATTGAGAATGATACATCTTGGATGTCACGTCCTCGAAGGCCCCCATGTGGAGCCTGGAATTAGAATTTCGATGAGGACAGAATGTGTAAGATGTGTGGAGATTGGGGAGTATAATTCTTCATATATATTTTTAAAAGCATCATGTCTCAAAAAAATTTAAGATAATATGTGGTATTTATAATGGGAGGGGAGGAGCACTTTTATAATTTCACTGATTATTAAAATATAAAATGGCTATTATGGATCCATATAATTAAAAATGGCCTAAAAATTCATACGATCTTAAATATAGAAACATATTTAATCCCCTATGGTTCTAATTATAAATTTAATGATTTATAAATAATATTATAAAATATCAATCCTATAAAAAATATTTATTGTCAAATTTGATACTACGTGTAAATATGAAATTAAACGTATCAAAATAAATGTAAAATTAAAAAACACTATTTCATTATATATTAATCATGTCATGGTCATCAAGATAATCTTTTTATCACCTTAATTATATAAAATTGTAATTATATTAATATTTTTAATTTCATTATTATAATTTTCCATTTTTTAAGTAATTACTCAATGATTGTTTGTTAAGTAGTTAATTTTATTATTTATTCCTTATACTTTTAAAATAAAATAAGACTATTAAGATAAATCTTTTAAATTTAAATATAATATTTATTAACAGTCATATCTTCTAGATAACTAGCTATAAAAAATGATATATTTGTTAAAAAAAGTGCACCATATTTGACTTTTCATTAAACAAAATTCTGTTAGGGAATTTATGTCGACCAAGTGGATCCAAAATGTTCTAAATTTAACGAATCACTAATTATGCTAAAAAAATTATCATATAGTATAATTGAAAAAATATTCAGGGCCATTTTTATAATCCTTATCATATTATTGTTTCCCTCAATGACATGATTTACCCTTAACTGTGGAAACAAAAATTAGTAAAGATAATATTCATATAGAAAAAATGGACACATTTACTAATAGTTTCTTTCATGAAACCAAATATGGAATCAATTATTTAAAATTCAATAAATAGAAGTCATAGAATATAATTTAATATTAAACTGAAAAAAAAATCAACATTTCTATTTTCATATAAATGACTCTTAAGTATAACATATTTTTATACTAAATTTATATATAAATTTAATTTAATTGTCAAAATTTAGTATATTGATAACAAAAACTAACTAATGATATTTTAAAATTATTCAAACATAATTTTTGACTTTGTAAATTTTGTAAAATATAATATTGTTTTCAAAGTAAATTGTTATCTTTCACTATTCATTAAAATTTCAAACATTTTAGAAAAAATGAAAAATTAATCCTATGATAATATTTTCATGTTGAATTTATAAATTATGTCTACTTAGTAAAATAAATTTTTAAAAATCATAAATTTTAATTATATTTATTTTCTCATAAAAATAAATAATTTTATTTTTTGAATAAAATATATTTTTAAAGAATAAATCGAATTTATTAAAAACTGAGGGGTTTCTCCTATAAATTAATATATTTTATAATATAGTCATTCCAGTTAATACCCACAAATTAAGTGGCCATATTATAACCTTAATGTTAAAATAATAATGTTTTAATAGCATATCATATTTTATTTATAGTTTGTGTTTCATGCAATACAATCTACAGAAGCATTATAATTATTTAAATGGAAATATTTCTTAAAAATAGAGTGGTGTTACATTATTCCCTGCCAATGAAATTTCACTCTTGAATTTTTTTTTTACAAACTAAGGTGAAAAAATTTGAGAGTACTTCACCTTCATCACTTCCATTAGTTTCCATGCCCACTCATCATAGTTGTGGTTACTTCATAGTACCCTAACTTGATGAGTGGTTTTTTTATAGAACATTATATGTACAGTCCAATAACTTCACTGAATACTCCCCACTAGAGATATAATCTTACAAATGTACCACCTATGAATTTAATAAATATGATGGATCTGGTATTTAAAACCTCTATACGTATACATGTAATAAATCATGTATTTGAGACACAATTAGTGGAAGTGATAGTTGATATTTTATAGCTTCGATATGATCAAGAATATCAAATGGTCTAATGTACCAGGGACTTAGCTTTACCTTCTTCCCAAATACCATTACTCTATTTCAGGGGATATATAAAGGAATACCTAATAACTAACCCCAAATCTATGTCAATCCATTGATTGTATGCATATATATTCTATCAAAATTGGTCAATCCAAATGTGATGTTGAATGGTCTCCACCTTATGTAAAATTTACTCAATAATTTCATGTCCAATCATCTTATTTTCACCAACATCATCCCAACATGAAGGTTCTCTATATAATTTCCCATCATTGGATTCATGTGTCTCAATTTCAGTACTTGAGGGGATACTAATATTTTAAGAAAACTCTACCAGTAAATGATGCTAATCACATCCTTTTTTGAAGTCAATTGTGCATTCACTCGACCTGTCTTCTAGTGATTATATGGTCTTCATAGGATGTATATCATTATGAGGGTGACAAGTTGAACTGAAGACCAGTTCAGTGTTTATAGCAGTTTTATGACATTCCAAAAAATAGAGGTAAATCATGGATCTAAACTAGATGCAATCAATAATATAACTCCATGTATCCTCACCACTTCTCTATTGTATATCTATGGATTTTTATCAAGTGATAAATCCTATATAATTTAAATTAAGTGAACTCTCATTACAAAATGTTCCACAATAACCCATATATCTTTATTTCCCATTGCTGTTTTTGGATATTCGGTGAAAGAGTCAATGTTTCTGTTTTACCATTTCCATGTTGGTATAGGTAATAGTTGAAAAATCCCCTAGGGCTTATTAGTTTCATCTTTCAGTTGATCACATACCAATCCCTTTGATATATATTCAGAAATATTATTCAAAATATTATTCCATCAATACCATTCTCAGAGATCTGTGTGTTCCCTGGGTGGATGGATTGGGTCAATCGATGTGTATCATTCAAAATTACAATTTTTATCTAAGTATTTAATGGTACACATAATTATGACCCATATCTGATGACTCTGTCATATTAAATTTTTAACTATGAGTATTTCCCATTTCTAATAGCTTCCACCTTCTTTTAAATTTCCATAACATTTTGTTGGGAATCCTTTTTCATCTCTATAACGGAATGTTCCCACCACAATACATATTTTATTTTCAAAGGACACATATAAAGAAAAAGTGTGAACCAAAAAAATATCAACTATGTATTATCCTTCATACCGCACAAACCACACGTTATCACATATTTTAAAAATTTACAATTCAAAAAGATTTCATCACCACCATTCTCAGACACTAAGCTGCATGCATCATGCATTCTCCATGAGTCATGTCACTGCCAACTACCATAATAAGGGATAGTCAAGGAATTATTTGAGAATTAAATAATGATGTTAATGCCATTATGATTCCTATAACCATATTTAGTACATCTATGATGATTGGATCCTTCTCAATTCCCATCATTGATATAGATATATGATATTTTCAACTTAGTGCATCAAAAAATTTATTTTCCTTAAGAATATAGTAGTGGATTGAGCTATAACAATACTTAATGATCTTTATCCATATTTTTTTGTGCATATTCCTATCCTTCTATGTGAATATATATTTAAGCCTCGTCTAATAAGTATATGTACCATAGTCCTCCGCATAGATAAAATTCTACCATATTTTCAACATGAAGTTCACATAGGCTAACTCCTTCTCATGTGTGGGAAAAATATTTTCATAAAAAATAAATGGGTTCATGGAATATGAAATCACTTTATCATTTTTCAATAGTATAGTTCTTAGTACCTTTTACGATGCATCACTGTATACCATAAAGAGTTATCCACTGATGTTTACTGTCAATACAAGTGTAGTGGTAAGAAAATATTTCAAATATTTGAAAAAGTCCACATATTCAATGATTTGGAAAAAAATTAATCCCTTATGAGTTATATTAAATTGTTTTTTTCACAATCCTTTAATGATCATCCAAAATTTTCGATAATACCCATTTATACATAGAATTATATTGATATCCATTACATATACTAGTATAGTCCACTCATTAATTTCCTTTAACTAATATGGGTCCATAGATATCTCTTGATCAGTGAAAACATGTTCCAAAAATGATTATTCCTCTATCTATAACTCTAATTTTATTACATTGAATATAGTTTCTACCCTCAAAAATACAATAGAAAAGTATTAAAATGATCAACATGATCCTCCATTCTCTTGGATTATATTGAAATACCATCTATAAATACTACCACAATTTTTTTGACATAATATCTAAAGAAACTATTTATTAATTTTGTTATTGTTACTAGTGTATTAGTGAGTCTAAAGGGAATCAGTATGAACCCATAGTTTCCATACCTCATTCAAATGGAATTCCTTGTAAGTTCCTCAATATTAACATATAATTGGTGATTTATTGATCGAAGGTACACCACAGAGAAATAATTATCCTGTCACAGCTGAAAAAAATGAATTTATCTTTGGAATGGGAAAATTTTTATTTATAATGATTATATTGATCTCAAGATAATAAATTCATAGGAACATTGCATCATCATTATTGATTAATTGTACTCACATATCCTAGAGTGAATTACTCAGGAATATGAATCCTTTATCGAGATTCTCTTGTAACCTATTCTCCAATTATTTTAACTCAATAGTGTCCATACAAATATTATTTTATTTTATGATAAGAGATATATGTATTATTTAAATTGAGAACTAAACCTCTTGGTTAGGAGGATGATTATTAAATTTTAAGGGAACACATTAGTTTAGTCCCTTGCAATGTTAATATCTTCAGGAATAACCCTATCCTTTCCCAAAATCATTTGAGCTAGATATTCTTATTAACATGGTATTAAAAAACACATGTGTTGATGATTATAAAAGAAAATTTTCCCACCCCCCCCCCCTTAAACATGTATAGGATTGGAGGACTCCATGGGATGTGAATAGTGAACTTTCTCTCCAAAAAATTTATGTGAGATTTTTATAAATATAGAAAATCAATGCCTAATATACAATAAAACTCCACCATATGAAAAATGATGATATTTCTAGGAGTATAAGTCCTAAAATCATGACTAGGGAGGAGTTATTTACTTCAGAAATAATAATTAACAAATTATTTGATATCAAAGATGTAACAATTTACATATTTTGAGTTTGTGTTTGAATAGTTTTTTTAAACCTACATGATAAGAAAGAATACATAGAACTACAATTACAAAATATCTTCACTATTCTGGAATAAATAACAGCTATACCTATAACCTAATCATTTCTGAGATCCACCTCAGTAGTGGTGATATCATATTCCCTTACTTGATGCATTGGTGGTTATTGTCATTGACTATCACTATCATTCCTAGTCATAGGGAACTGTAACAACCCAATATTGATGTACATGGACAATACATTTATTTTGCAGAATACTTAATACATTAAATATATATATTCACAAAGACAAAATTAGATTAGTGTATTTGGAAACATGGAACATAATCCTATAACTCGGTTATAGATCTTCAACATCTCCCATAAATATCTTCCCCTTTTGTTTTCCTACCGAATTCAAATCTTTAAATCATAGGGAAGAGAAAACATAAAAAGGATAATATCAAATAATTAGTAACGATAAACATAGATAACATAAAACAAACTATAAACATTTGAACATAAAAACGTGAACATAACGTTTAGACATCCAAATCTTGAGTCATGAAATTAATATTGGAATTATGTAAGGCCTAGATCATAAATAAACATTAACCATGATAGAATAGCATCAACATAAGACATGTATCTATTGAAAAAAAAATCACATAATATTATTTCTATAGTAGCCAAGGCATTAGAGCCAAGACCATGATAGTGGACAATGTTTATTACTAAACTATGTTTACGTGTTGTTCTAACAATATATTACTGACCCAAATTTACTTTTCATTCTAGTCAAGTATTACTAAACCCGATTTCTTATTCATTTTAGTCATGTATAACTCATGAGAAAAAAGGCATTACCCAACGCATTTGAGGGAGATATAGGTCCCACCCATATCCCAATGAGATCATTCGTACATGTTCCACAAAAACATAAATCTTTCAACATAGAAAAAAATAGAACCCAAAATTGTATCAATAGTAATGGTACCCACAATAGTATCAGCAGTAATAAAACCCAGAATTGTATCCTTGGATTGCAACTAAAATTGAACCCACAATTATATCAACAGTAATAGAAGAAATCAGGTGTGTCACCCAATGGTGAAATCCATACAACTCTATACCCAAAAAATCATGACTCATTCAAGGTAATTTTGATTTTCCCTTTACGTGGGTTAGCTACACATAAGCACATTTTATTAACAACTCTATTTTTCTTTCAAATACAGTCTATTGGATCCTAATATTTATTCAAAGTGGAAAATAAATTCTTTGATACCATTTTGTAATGTCCTGACCCGTCTTACCACTAAACTAATAGCCGGACAGGTTCGCTACATGGCCTCAAACACATTTCCCCATAAGCCAGAGGCTATCAACTAGCAGTGTGGTCCTTGTGTGTGGTAGTGGGGAATCTATTCCCTCATTGGTAGAGTGTGACACAATGGAATAAATAGAAACAAATAGAAGATGCAATAAACACCAAGAAACTGAAAAAAATAGCAGAAATGTGATAGATAAATATCCAAATCATAAACCATACAAATAAAAAGGAATCATGTTATATGTTATAAGAATGTTTCCAAAACAAGACTCATAGTAATCAGATACAAATACAATACAAGTATAAAACAGAAATATAACTTAGAATCATCTCAAGCCTCAGCTTGGTCACATGCTTTCCTGGTCTTAAACAGTAGTCATGTACCTGTATAATGGAGCATTCCATTTTCTACACCTGCAATCATATAATTTCATTGGGCCCAAAAGAATGACCCAAATAGGTGTGAGGATAATCCCAATAGGAAAACACCCATGATATGTGACTAACAGTCCGTGAATCGATGTAGTGGCAGGGAAGAAAACAGTAACTATGAAGTACTTATGTAAACTATCCATTTATTCGTTTTATGTTATTTAGAAGTTCAATTCAGTTATGCACAACTATCTTGAGCATCATCCTTATCCTGTAAATCCCACATTTTGAAGAAAATGTAACAGATGTCTCAAAATATTATATAGAAAAAAATTGAAGACCGAATCCAAGATTGTTCAATGGCTTGGCAGACATGTTAAAAGACATTCCACTTCATTTAATAGGTTCTGTGAACAATGGTCTCGAAATCTTGCCAGGACCTATCAACCCCCTTACCAAAGTTACTATCAAAACATGAAAAAACCATTCAAATTTATGAATATTAGCATTTCATCATTTTAATCATATGTTCGGTTTCCAATAGAGCCCTTTCTAAGTATCCCTGAATGAATCAAATATTCACTAGGATTTTCTAAATAATACTTAATGAGTCCAATCGCCAAAAATGTGGCTCACTCACCATCTTTAAGAAATTAACCTCCTGATTCCATCCGTTATCTTTTAACAAAGACAACGGTTCCCCAAGATAAACAACGTGTAATTAGTCACATGATCTCGAAATTGTTTTTTAACTGAGATTATTGCTCTCCCGTGGCTAATTACCCCTTTTTAATCATTTATCATATCATTTCAAAACAACCCATGTGAATTAAGCTACCACATGGCTTTAAATCATATCAACTCACATGGGTAATTCCTATAGTAGAAAAAACATGCAAATTAAACTATTACATGATATTAGTAATAAAAACTCCCATGGAAATTTCACATCACAAAATATCATTCTAATCAACCCCAAAAAGGAAAAATTGCACATGCCTCAAATGTGTTCTTGCCAAATTTCTAACAACGGGGATCACACCCATGGGGTGTCCCTAAATTAAACAACTCAGAAACCACATGGTTCAATTTCATATAATCAAATACCTAAAAATCATTAGGCATCAATAGGTTTCAATTATAGAGGAAAACAATAACCAAAAATGGATTTATACCATTTTGGAACATAAAATCAACTTGACTTTTAATGAATGCCACAAGACCACCTGCCATGAAGTCATACGAGCGATATAAACTGACTTCAGCCCTTCAATCGACCTAGAACAGGGTTGATCTACGAAAAGAGGTAAATAATTCAACCTAGAATAACTTCCTCAAGATCAAAGACCTACAAGTACGGCTCAAAGAGGAGAAATATATTAATGAAAGGAATGCAACGAGACTGAAAGAACTTGATTCTGGTTGTATACAACAAAACATGAGAAGGAAACATTCCCACGGCTCATTCTTCTTCACCTGGAAGCTCCTCTATCTAGAATGAGATAAAATGAGGCAACTACCCATTTTCAAATAGAATTTTAGTAGCACATGGAATGCATATCATTTTACTGTTCATATATTTTCCACCCTACTTTACACGTCTCACACCGACCTTTCCGACAAGACTACATGATGTGTACTATGAAGTAAATGGTGTGTAGTGACCTTTCCTTCTCTTCTAATCCTGCATGCTCACACACCATGTAACCCCATCCTACATTTCCAGATAACAATATGTGTACATAGAAGTACACAATGTTTTCTACTAAAACATAATATTTTTCTAGTTTTCCATGTTTTCTGAAAAATAACTCAAAGGAAAAGAAAAATGAAGAAACATTACCTCATAGGAAGAACTGGGTTCTTACAAACATCCCCCCCTTAAAGAATTTATTTCCTATATTTACCTTCCAAAAGTTGTGGAAGAATATTTGAGAATTAATCTAGCCAATAAGCACCTACGTCAGCCTCCCTCTCACAAGTCTCTTCCAGTACTCAGTTGTCATGCCATAGCGTCCATACAAGAGGAACTTACCGGCCTCGGAGAAACTTCATGATCCTGTCAAATATACTAATCAAATACCCCTCAAAGTATTCATCAACCTAGAGCTCATCCTACTGAGGTAGAAAAAACATGAGATGGTTTTGAGTGATAGAGGCACATATGAGATATGTAGAAGATGTCATGCATGGATCGTTACCTATATGGAGACTCTACCTGATAGGAAACTCACATGACTCATTCCAGAATCTAAAACTGTCTAACATATCACGGTTATAGATTAACCTATCTCTTGATCCTCTTGTATCCCAACCTCGGTGCAACAAATAGGGAAACTCGACCCCCAATTTTGAACTCCAATGGTTTTCTATGGTAATCGACATAAGATTTATAACGAGACTGCACTACACCCATCTATCTCTAAATCAAGTGAACCTACTTAGTAGTTTCTTGGAAAATACGAGGTCCTATCGTAGCTACCTCTCCTGCCTCCAGCCAACATAGGGGTGATCGGCATGGCCTACTATACAAAGCCTCATATGGAACCATCTGAATAGTATCCTAGAAGATATTATTATATTCGAACTAAACCTTGGGTATATGTTTCTCCCATAATCCCCCAAGGTCCAGGACACATGCACACAACATGTCCTCCAGCACCAGAATCATGTGTTCTGACTGTCTATCTATCTGAGGGTGGTAAGTTTTCCTTAGAAGAACCCTTATACACAGTGCCCTCGGAAAACTCATCCAAAAACGAGACCTAAAGTGGTCATCCCTATATGAAACTACAGAATGAGGAACCCCATGAAGTCATTCCACCTCTTGAACATACAACTTATCGAGCTCATCAACACCGAAGGTCTCCTTGATCGTAAATAAAGGAGTGACCTTTGTAATCCTATCCACTACATCCCCCACATCATCATTTCCTCTAAGATACCTTGGTAACCCCATAATGGAATATATAGTGACAACACCCCATTTTCTCTCAGGAATGGGTAGTTTCTGTAAAATCTAGTCGGCCGTTGATGTTCTGCATTTCGCTACAGATAGTGGGAACACCTTGTAACAAAACCAGCTACTTCTCACTTCATACTCAGCCACCAATACTGATAGTGCATGTCACGATACATCGTGATGATTCTAGGATGTACCACCCAATTTGATGCATGAAACTCTCACATCATCTCCTCTGGTATATCACCTAGAACCCACACACATCCATGGACATGTAGAAATTCATATTTTCCTATCATCTATCCAAGATGAGGGTCCTCACCTTCCACACTCCCCCGTAGAACTGGGCCTTCATAATCATATAGTTGTCACATCCTCACTCTGTCCAGTAGGGTAAAAGTAATAGCCAACATTGAAAGATAAGTTTGTCCCTGACTATTGTGCACTTTTATATTCTTCTCATAGGACAAATCCATTATCTAACACTCACCACTGGCCTCCTGCACTGCATGTATCTGATTCCTACTGCTTTGTGTGTCTGCCACTTCATTTCCTTTTCTAGGCATATAGGAAAGCTCAAATTCAATTGACTGAAGGTATTCCACCCACCGTCGCTATCTCAGAATCATATCACACTTGGTGAAGATGTATTTGAAACTTTTGGGGGTCTTGTACACCACAAAATGCTCCCTCAATAAATAATGTCTCCAATAGTGAAAAACATGAACAAATAAAGCCAAATTGAGGTCATGTTTTGGGTAATTTCACTCATGTGGCCTCAACTGATAAGACCCATATGCAACTACTCGATCTCCCTGCATAAGAACTGCTCCCAGCCCAATATTTGACGCATTGCAGCACATAGTTTAATTCTTTCCCAGCTCTGTAAATATCAGTATTGGCACTAAATTCAAACAACCGTTGAACTCCTGAATGATTTCATCATAAGAATTAGGCCATTCAAATATCACACCATTCTTACTCAAGCCTATCATCGGAAATTCTAAGCATGAGAAGTATTATATAAAACACCTGTAGTGAAAAATTGAACCAAGAAACCCAGACCCTCAAAAATGATATTGGGATGCTCCCAGGTAACTACTACTCTCACGATTTCTAGGTCCACTGATACAACAATCTCTAAGATAATGTGACCTAGGAAGTGAATATGATCCATCAAAAAGTTTCATTTTGAAAGAATAACATAAAACTGATGCTCTCTCAATGTAATTAAAACTATATCAAGGTTTTTGTCATGGTCGTGTTGATTATGAGAATACACCAAGATATCGTCCACAAAAACCACCCCAAAGGAATATAGGTAATGATGGAACTCTTGGTTCATCAATGCCATTAAGATTACTGGCACATTGGGGAGACCAAAAGGCATAACCATGTACTCATAGAGACCATACCTATTACGAAATGAAGTACGAGGTATGTATGTAAGTCAAATGCGTAACATGGGATATCCTAACCTCATGTCAATCTTTATGAACATGCAAGCTTGTCAAATTCGATAAAACATGACATCTATCCATGGTATGGGATTCCGGTTTTTAACCATCAATTGGTTTAGTTTCCAATAGTTCAAATATAGACTAATGGTATTATCAGCCTTTTCACAAAAAGGACCAGCGAAACCCAAGTAGAAGTATTGGGTCAGATATAACCATTAGCTTCTAGATCTTTCAAATGCCTATTGGGATCTTGAAACTCCGTAGTATCCATCCTGTAAGTATGAAAGGATACTGGTGAATCCCATGAAATATCTCGATAGTGAACTCCGCCTCTCTAACTAGATAAATCCTAACAAGTCATTCAACAAGAGGTCCCTAAAATGATCAACCAATGTATAAAAATCTTCCAGAAATGTTCCCTAATCATCCAGATATAAACTCCCAATATGGGTTGTCATCACCCCTAGCCTTTATGATTGGTTCTAGATCAACTAGCATGGACATCCCAATCACCCTTTTATAGAAAATTTCAACAATCCTGTGATATGAAACTCACCCTACGGTGATACCATTCAATGAAGGACTGATAGAATACTAGTCGATCCATTCCATGGTAGACATCAAACCCCATCATCTCTACAACATAGAGGTTCCAAAGAAAGTGACAGCCAAAATCTCAAGGGGGAACTCCTTGCACTAACACACACCTGCCATCCAGATCCTTAGAATAGTGTCTATCATCATAACATTCTCATAGGTATAAACACAGAGCCCATAGATCTCCACAACCCACACAGATATAAAACTATGTGTTTTCCTAGTATCAAAAAGTGTAGAAGTTAAAACAGAGGCAACTATAATAGTACCTATGACAATAGAAGGTTCTAGGTCCTACTCTTGTTTGGCCTATTGCACTGCATATGTCTGACCTGTACTAGGACCCTGTGACACATTCTAGCTACCCTAAGCTAACCCACCTTGATAAAGATTTGATCTTGGGATCTGGAAACCCTGACCACACTAACTACCTTGGCCTAAACACCCCGACGTATTCTAGTTTCCTAATAGGTTAGAAGCTACCGACCCTGCTCCTGCACATGGAGTCTGTACAAAACCCCTATCACAGGACACCGGTGGAAACGTTTTATAGAATAATTTTAGATGGCCCATTTTACAACAAGATCGGCACTCAACTAGGTCCTTCGGACATTGGGGATTCATATGTCCAACCCCGCCACACTGATAGCACCTCACCTAGCTACTAGAAGATGCATCTTGAATACTCATATTCCTGCAGAAAAACTCTATATGATGCTTCTTGTTTTTGGTAGAGAATGTACCATATCTTAGTGTCAAATCACCATGGCTTGCACCCCCAGACTCCCATAGTTTTCCCTCAGTAATCAATGCCTGATTCACAATGGAATGCATATAATTAAACCTAAAAAAATTCACCTGATCACATATGTCGTATTGAAGAACATACTCAAAGCTCCTAGCTCTCAATGCCTCATCATCAATCATAATAGGTGAGAATAGTTGAATTTATGTAAAGCATGAAGAATAGTCAATCATTTTCATAATACCCTGCTCTGGATTCATGAACGGCCGAGCTCGATCGGCCCTGAGGGTCTCAGGAAAGAAGTATTTGTATAAGAAAATCTGGAAGTCTCCACATACCATCTCCCAATGGAACTCTGTTTGTGTGATAACATCCCACGACATCTTGGTGGAATGACAAATAATATAACTCATGAGCATGACCCTCTTTTTAAGAGGTATATCAAGATGCTCAATGATTATCAGAACTAATTCCATCCATGATTCCCTATCCAATGGTCCACCATCCCCTGAAAACGTAGGTGGATTCTACAACGAGGATATACGTGTCATCTCATATATAGTTGTGGAAGCCTACGGTGCTCCCTCAAATGTCTGCATGAACCTCAAAAAACCTTCTCAGAACATTGCGTCTTCACCCGCATCTGTTATAATGGTTGGTGCTGCCGTTGAAAAAAACTGTAGGATCCATTGGTAGCCCGTGGCCTGCCAACTCTGGTGTATACTCATAGCCACTCTCATAACATAGTTTTTGAGGTCGGCGTGGTGTAATTGCTCTGTAAATTATAGCACACTCACCTCTGTACAAGTTTAACAGTCATAAAACTACAACTCGAATGTGAGAAGTAGGACAGAGATGGAAAACACAATATTTTTTAAAATATAAGATTTAATTAAGTGTATAAATCCTTACACGGTGTGTTCTCTGAGGCCTCTACTTGGGTGTGAACTTATTCACAACATTGTCGTGTATCACCCCAAGTACAATGCATATTCCCCAAGAGACATGGATTGTATATGAGTTTCATTCTATCCTAGGTACCTCTACATGCCTAGAATTACCTGGTCCTACAAGTGTAAGATTACAGAGTGTTTTCACTCTTGACACGACATGTACTACTATGTTTTTATCCACCCATGTCGTTATTCACACAGACGGATAGACGGTCGACCAATAGACATCGTATACTCACATTACATGGAATTTCCTACTCGACACACAAAAACCCATATTCTCTCCTCACAAGGTTGGTTACACGGTCCAAGATTACACTGAGTGTACTAAGGGTACACGATGTGTTCTTCATAAAACCTGGAACACATTCTTCACTAAATATGAAAAACACAATGCATGTTAGGCTAGACTACACGCCATGTATAGTGGTTTTTTCATGACAGAAACTCCAGATTTACCAAAAAACCCATGTTCTAATAAAAACCAAACAACGAAATGACAAATCTCGATATGTGAGGGCCCATACACTCCACATGTAATCGTTTGGAACCCAAGAAGAACATATCATGATACATGTATATATAAAAATGATTCATGATCCACCAAATTCTTGTCCAAGAGGTCCCATACATCACTGGAATGAAATTTTGGCGTCTACTCAATCCAATACATAACACGTACCAATACACCTACCACAACAGCAGGAATTGATATCACATCATCTATCACAAGAGCATACAATACCTAATGCATTCTATATAGAATAGAATAATGTCTGGATTGGGATTCTAACAAGTTCCTATATGATGCATGAGATGGAATACCCTCATCTCATTGGGTTGCAACTAAAAAATAACCCACAACGGTATCAATAGTAATACCAGAAATCAAGTGCATCGACCAACAGTGAAATCCATACAACTGTAAAACCAGAAAATTGTGATTCATTCAAGGTAATTTGGATTTTCCCAGAACATCGATTAGCTACTCCCATGTGTATTTTATTACCAAATCACTTCGTCCTTCCTATCCATTTTATTGGCTCCAATTTTATGTCAATGCAGAAAAGATATCCTTTGATACAACTTTGTAATGTCTCAACCTGGCTTACCACTAAACTGATAGCTGGACTAGTTTTCCACAGGGACCCAAGCGCATTTCCCCATACACTAGAGGCTTCCTACTAGCATCGATATCCTAGGGTGTGGCAGTTGGGAAACTATTCCATCATTGGAAGAGTGTGACACAATGGAATAAATATAATAAAATAGTGGAAGTAGTTTTCAAAAAGCAACTTAAAAAAACAAGGAAAGTCTAATTGATAAATATCCAATTATCAAACCATTCAAATGATAATGCATCATATTATAAGTTCTATTAAAGAATCCAAAAAGGATACAATACAATTTGATATTGTACAATACAATACAAAACATAAATAGAACTCATAAGCATCACAAACCTCGGCTTGGTCCCATGCTTTCCTCCTCATAAGCAGCAATCAAGTACTTGTATTAGGGAACATTCCCTTATTTACACCTATAATCATATAATTTTTTTTGGCCTAAAAGCATGATCAAAATAGGTTGTGAGACTAATCCCATAAGGCAACCACCAAAGAACGATGCTTAAGAATCATTGAATATATGAAATAGCTATAATGAAAATAGTAACAAGGAAGTACTCAAGTAAACTATCTATTTATTCTATTTATGTTATTTTGATGTTCAATTATTATAAGTGAAACTATCTAGAGATTCTATCATAGCCTGTAAATCCCCCCTATTGAATCTAACACATCAGATGTCTGAAAAGATCATCTAGAAAAAACTGAAGTCTGAATCTAATATTTTTCTTTGTCTTGGATGACTCTTCGTAAGTGATTCCATTTCATTTAACAAATTTGGTGAACAAATCTTTCAATGTATGAACTAGGCCCATCGACCCCCCGTACCAAAGTATCTATCAAATCATGACATAAAAATTTGCATTTTATAATATTACATTTTCATCATTTTAATCATTTTTTAGTTTCTAATTTAGATCGTTCTATGTATATTTCAATGGATCAAAGATTATCTTGACATTTCTAAAGAAGACTCAGTGAGCCCGGCCACCAAAAATGTGGCTCGCTCACGAACTTTAAGTAAGAAACATATTGAGTCTGTCTAAATTATTTTAACTGAGACAATGTTTCACCCAATGTAAACAATGTGAAATTAGTCACACGTGCTCGACCTTGTCTTTTAACTGAGGAAATGGCTCACCCATGGATAACTACCCCAATTTAATCATTTATCTATTCATTTAAAAAAGACAAGTTAATTAATCTGTCGCATGTCTTTAAATCACAACACCTCACATGGGCAATTCACATAGCAGAAAACACATGAAAATGAAAATATTATATGCTTTTATTCATAAAAACTCCCATGGGAATTTCATATAACAATTTATCATTACAATCAAACAAAATGGGAAAACATTTACATGCCTGAAATTCATTCTTGCCAAATGGATAAAAATAGGGAACACACCCACGGGGTGTCCCTAAATCAAACAACTCAGCAACCACATGCTTCAATTTGAGATAATCAAATACGTAAGAATCATTTGGCATCAACAAGTTTTAATTCTAGAGAAAAATAATAGCCAAAAAAGTTTCATACCATTTTGGAACATATAATCTACTCTAATTTTAATTAAATGCATAAGACCACCTACCTCTATGTCGTATGAGCGATATAAACTGACATCGGCTATTGAATCGACTTAAAATATCATTCATATATAAAAATAGGTAAACAATTCAACCTTGAATAACTACTTCAAGAACAAGAATAAACAAGAATGGCTCAAGGAGGAGAAAAATCATACTGTGATAAATCCGACGAGATTAACGTCACTTGATTCAAGTTCCAGACAATGAAATGGGAGAAGAAAACATTCCCACGGCTCCTTCCTCATCACCCAGCAACTCCTCTATCTAAAAGAAGAGAAAATGAGGCTACTGCCCTTTTTAGCTGAATTTTAGTTGTACATGGCATGTAAATCCATATATGTGGAGTTTAAATCCTTATACTGTTCATATATTCGCCGACATAATTTTCACATCCCACACCGACCATGCCGACATGACTACACGGTGTGCACTAAAAAGCACATAGTGTGTAGTGGCCTTTTATTCTCTCCTAATCTAGCATGTTCACACTTCATGAATCCCAATCCTACCCAGCCAGAATACATAGTTTGTACAGAAGAGTACATGGCGTGTTCAACTAAAACGTAACAGTTTTCTATTTTTCCTTGTTTTCTCATAAACAACTCCAAGGAAAAGAAAAACAATGAAACAATACCTCATACGAAGAACTGGGTTCTTACACTAGTGGTACATCATGAAATCTTGGTATGGTTTTCCTCATATTCACTAATAGACTAATCATATTTCTTAGTTAGTCCAATGAACACCCTCTTAATCTTAAGAAAGAGAATTCACGGAAATATTTGTTGAAAATTTATTTCATGAATGATTCCCATTCCATGAAATTAATTTCCCCATTATTCATCGTGTTCATTATATGTGTCCATCACTAATCAGGTTCCCCATCAAAGCAATATAATACCATCATTACATTCTATTCTTCTATGTAGTGGAAGATAGAGAATATTTTACCAATAGAGTTAATCTTTTTTTATGTGATGAGTGGATCCAAATTTCTAATAATAATATGAGTCATTTTTTGAATAATTCATTCAACCGCAACTTGGTATTGATTTAGAGGAGTTACTTACACATTTTTATGTTATTATTTATTTCTTTATCTGGTTGATATAGTACTATTCTAATGTTATGAACTTTCATATCAAACATGTTTGGAATATCATCATGGAAATAATCACACAACCTATCAAATTTGTTGTTAGAATGATTTCTCATATATCTAGATATTTACTAAAAAAATTAAATCATGTGGCCTTGAATAAATAGTTAATGAGATTATAGAAAGCAAACTATGAACATCGATTTGTTAAATTTTAAATGAAATGTATATCCTAACTTGTGAGCACCTATGTTTCAATCGAGGTTATCCATTATGATATAATTATCCTTTAGGTTCCTAATATTTTTTTCCTATAATAATAAAAAACAATATATATAATATGTTATGACATCAACCATGGTGACCAAATCCATTTTCTGAAATTATTTCACTATTTTTAGAATAATTATCCATGAAATAAAAACCAATGATTGAAAAATATAGTGTCTTTGGAATAATAGGTACATAAAATTAAAACATAAAACTAGAATGAAAAATATTTTCAATAATCTCCATAATGAGATCCAAACTAATTTTGATCTCCTACTACTATATATAATAACTTGGGGAATACATGGACATAATCGATGAGCTAAAAACCCCACTAATGGGATAATCATGTGATTGAATCATAATAGAAGAATTTGTAAGAATAACATGATAAAATAAAATTCATGGATCATGAATAAAAATTTAGAAGAATAAAATATAAAACTAGGAATCATATAATGAAAGAAACATATGAAAGGGGAATCAACATATAACATTACATAAATATGAGTCAAGGTTAACTATGAAGACTATATCACTTGGTTCACAGAGTCCCATAAGGAATTAAGTTTCTTCTATAATCCCATACATAACATTTCATGAGACTAATACATTAAAAAATTCATTATATCACTATATGGTTACACCCATAATATCATTGAATTTTATACATTCCTCATAAATATTCAAACATTTTAATAAGTATAAGGGATAACCTTGGAAATGAATGGGTTTTGTAATAATGTCATAAGGTATAAACAAATGATATTTCATAATGGTATACATGAAATAATGAATTTTAATAACTATTTTTTAATAATAAATGGAAATTATAATAGATCAAGAATAATGTTGTCTAACTGAATTGAAAATTTTGAAAATACTTCTTAGGTAGCAATATAAATGTTCCACATAAGTATAGTTTGTTTCTATAGAAATAAAAATTAACTAAAGTCGAATTTCATTATATTATGAGTAAATTTATAAATATATTTTCATCTTCAAAAATTTTATTGAGTGGACATGAATGTGTCTATGAAATAGATATATTTCCTTTAATAATGTTTTCTTTTTTATAGGAATTGAGAAGGGAACCATTTAATATATGAAATTTCCCATAAAATAAGGATGAATTGATATATATAAATATGTTTTATACATATACACAAAATAAATGAGAACTATATGAGAATAATTAAATGATGAATTGATGCAAATAATGTGAAAGTGTAGCCCAAAGGAAATATAGAGGTTCGGTGGGATCCCTTACTTTATATCTAAAATTCATATTCACATTAACATAATTTACCATATAATCATATTAGATTAATTATTTTCTTAATTCAAAACCTCTTCCATATGTACACGATTGATTATAATTCAATTAAGATAATTTATGGCCATTTTGATGAGTTAAATTGATCAATTTCATTATTCTGGGAATTTTTTTTCCTAGATTCATGGCCAGTTCAAATATATTTAATAATGGAATTAACATGATAATGGTAACAATAATCCATATGTTAAATGAAATGGCATTGTTACACTTTCAAAATATAAAATGGTCCCATATATCATTTTTTTATAAAATGAAGATGGTTTATATACCAATCAATATTTATCAAATTAATAGAGTGTACACGGACAACACAAAATGAAAAAAATGAAGAGATACTAAGAGGTAATGAGGTATGATCAAATAATGACCATGTAAATATAATCTAAAAAGGTTCACTACCTTTGGTTGAAAATGCCCAAGAACCAAAACTCAAGAAACGTTCTCACCTACGGTCCCTTTAGATGATTGAAAATCAGCAACTATATTCACATCACAATATGTATGAAAAAACAAATGGTTATTTGTGATACCCTTGGGTATATAAATTATATATGAAAGAGGCTAGAATATAGATATGATAATGATATCAAAACCATAAATTGTATGTGAATAAGTTTCGATTACTGTGAGACGAATATTATATTGACTACAAAATAGTAGGAAGGTTGGCATCGCATGAGCTCCAGAATGAATAGAGGGTCCTCTCTTGATTAAAGTATAAATATCATGGACAATACATATCCTAATATCCGACAAAACTCCATCACCAGACATAATTTCCATGTTTCGTGAACAATTTATGTTCATATTTGAACCAGATTAGTGTGAATACCATTAATCCCATTACTGATACATAACATCAAGAGTGATTTTGGGTGTGTGAGTGTCATATGAGATTGATCATATAGAGGGTTGTAGACAAAAATCTATATATAAAATTTTCTAATCAATCCTTCTTTTCTTGGTTTGGAAAAAATGGAATGTTATTGTACTCAATAGTCCCTTATGTTGAGCTTCATTCCTCTCTTTACAGAGACACCAAATACCATTCAACAGAATAGGGGCTATAATCTTTTTCTCAATACCAAATATCCATTCTCCCTATAACAAAAGGTTATGAAAAGTCATGTCTGATGCCTCTTGAGAGGAAAATCCTTTGAAACCACCTAACAAGTTCTCAACATTAATAATTAAATATTCTTTAATGAATATATGATCAATGATTTTAACTAGAATTTCCTAGAAATATTGATACATTTAATGAACTCTAACACCCAACCGTTTGAAAATTTCCTTAGTTGGAAGTGAATAGATCCTCAAATGACACATATGGAAACTATATGTTATCAGAGTTCCCTTTTTCCAAAGAACATAACCAAATAAACATGATCATTGACCAATATATGCATTATGTGAAAATATTTTTATGATAACCCTTTCAATGAGGAACCCATGAAGGCAAATGATTCCTTCTCTGAATATAAATTAATGATTTTAGCATTAGCCCACTATTTCTCATCCAGGATAGCTTGGATAAAGCTCCCAATTTTACTTTCTTTTCTTTAGGTGATGTCTACAGTTAGACATTTTGAAAACCCATGATTTGTCCCCTTTTAGTTATGATTATATATGTTTATGTCACCCCTTCCTATAATCCACAATGTATTCTATTTAATATTCAATATGTGAGGAAATATCATGTTGTGGATAGTGTTAGTAATTCCTCTTTTCATAAACATGTCAACCACATTCTTATTTTTCATGTGCGCTCCCTAGATTTTCTCCCCCCTAATAACCTCCAATACCAACATTTAATTATCACCCTCCATTTTTCACTAAACACTTCTAATATAGACCCTAATTTAAGAAAAAGGGCATTCTATCCTATCCCAAGATACCCAGTGATGGTTATGATCTTCCGGGGATTCCAATAAGAACGAATCCATAATGATATCAATTTTAGAGATGTCCCTCATTCTGAAAAATTATAGTAGAACTGAAATAAATAGGAATAAATTATATAATGTTATTCACTAGGTTAATTCAACTTATAATTGATAAGAACTCGTTTTTATAGTACATGATTTGCTAGATGATTCTACCAACAACCACATCAAAGTCATGAGGACGATGTTTTATCAACGAGATCATGGAACCCAAAAATTCTTTGAGAAAGGTACCTATTTTAATATAAAGACTACTATCTATGGATCTAACCCACATATCAGAAAATCTTCATGAAATATGGATACAGTTATTGTTATGGTTCACCAATTGGAGTATTTATTTTCTATAATCTTTTAAGATTATATTTATCCCCAGAGTAGATCTTTTATTTAAATTAATAAAAATTATATATTCATTTGTAAACACAAGGAGGGATATTTTACTAGAATTTGAACTAGAATGGTAAGGATGAATACGTAAAAACAAAATATATTGGATTAAATACCAGCTTAGTGAGTCCTGGTTAAGGATATATAGGGTGGGGGTAGCAGTTATGCTTACCATAAACCTCCAACAAACATAATGAATCCATATTATTTTCCCATGAAAGTGGAGTATATCTAGGTTAAACTAAAGCACCAAAAGATGTGATGAATAACCCAATATGAAAATCCCATACAAGATAATACCTTGAAAATGATGATATATTCGATTCTATCAAATTAATTGTTCATATTTAAAATTATTGTTATATTATGGATGTTTTTAAAAACAATCACAAATTAGTTTCATTTTATTTAAATTTATTTTTTTATTAATTCAAGAATATTTATTTTTTAAAATTCTTAGTGTGAAAATATAATTTAACTATAATAATATTTTACATCCATCCTAGATAGTTGTAATGAAAAAACTCATAATCTACAGAGATGATTAATCACCACAGTGTGGAAATGGTTTCTTTTATTAGAATAAAATGGAATGAGAAAAAGGGATGAATAAAAAATATTCAATTATAAATAAAAATTCATGTATATACAATAAAATATTGTTATTATTATTTGATGGTTGAATGTGTTATGGAAAATGATGAATAAGAAAAGAAATTAAAATGGGTAGTGTTAGAATGTTACCACATGAATATCACATCCATAATGGACCCCTTGAGGAACATCAAATTAGTATTTTGGTGAGGCCCGAAGTAAATAGACATGGGGTGTGTGGTGGAGGAGAGTGTTTGGTAGATATTTGGAAATCATCAAGGCTTGTAAGGTGGGAGGAGAATGGGTGGTATTTATAATTGGAGGAGAGATGTGTTTTTTGGAATTTAACAAAATAATAAAATATAATTACTCTATTTCAGAGCCAAATGATTATAAATTGTTCGTAAATATTTAGTGGATTGCTTTATAAACCATATATTAACCCATTTGGTATTATTTATGATTTTTATGATTTTTAAATAATTAAAAAATATATTAATCCACTAAAATATCATTATTTTTATATTTAATAATATTCAGTAATATAGCTTTAAGAACATCAAGACTACCAGTTAAATTTAACCCAATAATTTTATTATATCTTAAATATTTCATGGTCATCCATTTCATTAGCGGATCTCCTTAAGTATCTAAAATAATATTTATTTTAACATTTTAACAGTATTTATATGATTATTGTATTAATTTATTAATTACTCCATCATCGTTGTGTTAGTATACAGTGTAATTATTTTATCTGTAAAAATTAAAAAACAATACAGTGATGAAGAATAATATTTTACATTATAAAATAATATTAATTTTTAATCATATTTCAAGATAAAAAAAATATTTAAAATGTTATACTTGTTAAAAATATTTGTAAGAAACCAGTTTTTTCTGAGAAAGACTTTGGAATATTCTTGATAATATTCCAGAGCAGTGCCTTCAGACGGCATGCGATTCCGAGCCCCAGAGTGGCCGGAATTAAATTTTCAGTGTGTTCACACTAGAAATGCTAAATAAATGGGATAACTAAACGGTGATCCAAATCAGAGATCTGAGTGTACGGATGGGTCTGTAATGGGGTGTTTACCCTAGGAACGACATAAAACTTGTCGGCGCGGGATGTTTGGACCCCTCGCTCGCTTCTGGAACGTTAAACGGATTAAATAAATTAAATTAATTCGTTTAATGTTGAAAAGCATGTATCTCTTAAACGGTGGTTCGGATTGGGAAACCAAGGGCACCGATGTGTTTGGAATGTGCCGTTTACCCTAGGAGGGGTATAAGTTTCGCGGGCGAGGGTCATTGTGAAAAATGGCCCCAGGGGCGTTTTTGTAATTTAGCGGCTTCAGGCGTTAAATTTTATAACTTTTGAATGGGGTCTCAGATTAAAATTTAGAGACTACCTTTGTGCTTGGGAGGTGTTGTTTAACCTAGGGGTGGCTTAACCACGACCCCGTCGGGAGTTCGGGTTTGGGCCGACGGGCGGGTGGTTAAGCGTTTTCTATTTAAACGCTTAAGTCACCCACACCCTCTTCCTCTCCCTCACCTGGAAAGCAGCAAGGAGGATCTCTCCCCCTCCTTCTCCACTCTGGCGAGATAGCTCTAGCGAGGCGTGGTGGCCGGCGGATCGTCGCGAAGCTTCGGGCGAAGCCCCACGAGGTCGGATTTGTCGTTTGCATTTTTCATTCACCGCACCTACTTCGAGCTCAATTAATTGTATTGAAACCTTGTCGGATTTTAAAACGAATACCATGAACGTGTATTATACAATTTTCTCTTTCCGACACTTGTTTCGGATTTGGAATCGGAGATCGGAGGCGTTCGCAATCGTCCGCCGAACTTTGCGGGTTTTCGGTTTCTGGTGGGTTCGAGCGGCGGCACGGCGAGGGCGGACGGCGCGACAGGGGTGTCCGGTGGAGGTGCTGGGCACGGCAGGGGTGTCCGTGGGTGTCTGGTGGAGGTGCTGGGCGCGACAGGGGTGTCAGCGCGGGTGTCCGGCGGGGGTGCTCGGGCGTCGGCCGGGGCGTCTGGCGGAGCGCCCGGCGAGGCGGCGGTCGCCAGGGAGCAGCGACTGCAGGGTCGCATCGCGCGACCCCTGTGTGGCGACAAAGACCCGCGCCGCGCGGGTCATTACGCGGTGGCCGCGACCGTCCGCGCGGCTAAGCCGCGGGCCGGCCCAGGCCGGTCCAGCCCGAGGGGTCTTGCCCCCTCGGTGCTCGGACACCCGTAATTTCCGCTACGGGTGTCCGTTTTGAGCGTCGTCTACGGCGGTGGGACCGTTTTGACGAGACGGTCTTTTTGAGATGGTTTTGGGAATTTTTAATTCCCGAAACGAGGGGTCGCGGAGGCGCGACGTGTCCTTAAGTGGACGAGCGTAATCCCCGAGATTCTTATTTTGGACGGCGCGGACGCGTCCGACGTCCGTTTTGAGCACCGTCAGTGGCATTGGGACCTTGGCATCGAGGCGGAGGTTTCCAGGGTGGTTTCAGGCATTGAGGCCAAAGATGAGGTGCGGGTCCCACGGCCCGTCTTTTGAGCTGCGTGGAGCTTTTAGCAACTTTTCCCTCGGACGTCCGTTCGGGGCGTGCGAGCAGTTGATGTTGGGTGTTTTTCCAAGGGCAACGCGTTGGCGCAGTCCACCCGCTGTAATTCCGCATGATGGTGCGGGCCCCGTGAGGGCCGTTTTGGGAGTTGACGGTGATTTCCAGCTTTATCATCGGGCGGCCGTTTTGGACAAGCGAGTAGTCCATTTCGTGTACCTTTTTGAGAGGATCGTGACGGCGGGATCCATCCGTTGAGTTTCGAGACCGGGATGCGGGTCCCACGTGGCACCGCTTATGTGCGGTGCACCGGGATGCTCTTTTTCTCCGGATATCCATTGCACTCAAGTGAGTAGTGCTTTTGACGTGTCTTCCCGAGGGGATCACAATGGTGCGATGCGCCCGACTGTTTTCGGGGCCGAGGCTCAGGATCACGGGACGCCATTCGGGCTTGAGGCAGTGTTGGTGACTTTTTAATCGAATATCTGTTTGAGGCGAGTAAGTAGTCGATCTCGCGTGTTTTTTCGCGAGGATTACAACGGTGAAATCCTATTGGTTGTGCAGAGCCTCTTGCGCGATCTTGTTAAATGTGGAGCATGGAAGGTGCTCAAGTTGTGGTTCGCCCTACTTTGTCTGTAGCAGACCCTTGGCGCGTGATCGCGCACTCTTGGGAGAGTGATACAAATGGTTCATGAGATTTGGTTGGTCGTGCCTGGGCCTTTGAGCTGGAGTTGTTATGTCACGCCTTTACATTGACGATGGGTGCCATGTGCAAGATAGCCTTTGTGCTGGAATGAGGTATACTCTGGGAGTATACGGGAGCGCTTGGAGGTACGTGTGGTTGTTTGTACCTGAGGATGTTTGTGAGCTCTGTTGGGGTTGACTTGGGGCCACACGTCTTGTGGGCCCCACGTGCATGTTGTGATCTTCTTTGCATACTATGACCTCTCACGACGTAGAGGGTCCCTATGTGCTCGTTTGATTGACCAGCAGGGTGGAGTGTTCTCCTGGCTATGTGCTCGTTTGTTTGACCAGCAGGGAGGAGTTTTCCCCTGGCTTTGAGCTCACCTGTTTTACCAGCAGGGCGAACTTTCCCCTGGTCTGGTGCTCTTTTTTCGGACCAGTAGGGTTTAGCGGTCTCCCCCTAGTCTTGTTCTCGATGGTTGGCCAGTGGAGATGGTTTGGTTCCTCTGCTTCTTCGGCTATGAGGGGTTTCAGTATTGTGCCCTTTCACCAGACTGTGACACCGTCTGCGACTACGGGTTTTCATGTAGCGTGGGTGTTTTCCCCACTTTCTGGGATGAGATGTCTTGGTCCGCCTCGACAGTGACTCAGTGGATTGGAGCGGGATCGCCTTGTGAGGCCTGGGGAGTTTCTCCCATTGTTTCGTGTTCCCTAGTAGAGCTTGTGGTTTCGGTGTGACCAAAACTTTACGCGGGCACCGATCCTCTACCCAGGAGGTTGTTCCAACAGGGCTGAGGTTTTTCTAGTAGGGCTGTGGTTGTTTCCAGTAGGGATGAGGTTGTTCCAGTAGGGCTGAGGTTGTTCCAGCAGGGCTGAGGTTGTTCCAGCAGGGCTGAGGTTGTTCCCAGTAGGGCTGAGGTTGTATCGAGCAGGGCTCGTCAGTGGGTTACCATCCAGCAGGGATGGCCAGTACAGTGGTGTTTACCGAGCAGTACCATCCAGCAGGGATGGCCAGAGAAGTTCTGGGCTTACCTCCAGCAGGGCTGGGTAGTGGTCCCCGATGCCGGGCTTACCTCCATCTGGGCTGGGCAGTGGTCCCCGATGTCGGGCTTACCTCCAGCGGGGCTAGGCAGTGGTCCCCGATGTCGGGCTTACCTCCAGCTGGGCTGGGCAGTGGTCCCCGATGCCGGGATTACCTCCAGCTCAGCTGGGTAGTGGCCCCCGATGCCGGGTTACCTCCAGCTGGGCTGGGCAGTGGTCCCGTCGCCGACTTTAGCCAGGTCGCCCTCCATTGGATTACCCTGTTATGGGACTGGGCATTGTGGCACCCGTCGACTTTCCGGGTATCCCTGTAGTGGGAACCCGTTTAGTTCTAGGGATCCTCCAGCAGGGCTGGGTAGGGTGTCGCCAGTCGACTTTGAGCAGATTTCTTGACTGCGGGTCAGTGACGAGTTCTGGTTGACGTTCCCCCATAACTCTCAAGTACGAGGAGCGCTTTCCCCCACCGAGACGCGTCCTTGTGACGCGACCTAAAACCGTGCAGGCGAGTCAGTGCCTCCCAAAGCGGATAGTGTCGAGGTGTGGTGATTGAGCCCCTTGTCTTGCGGTTCGGGGCAGACGTGCGGGATGCTGGGCATCGGTGGTGTTACTTATGGGACTGTTGGATACTCTTTCTTGGGCTAAGCTACGGGACGGAGATCCCCTTACGACACTGTTCGGGATTCTTGATTTAGCATAAGGACATGTATATACCTTGTTTCTGGTACCCACTTCATGGGTTTGGTTACTCTCTTTCCAGGAGAGGCGAAGACGCGCGAGGTATGCCACGTGCTTTCCATGCTTAGATTCTCATTGTTGGACGAGTCTACTCTCCTGCTATAGTCAGCGAAGGCTCGAGGAGAAGTTCATCTTCTCACCATTTCCAGCTCCTTGTGCCTGGATGAGTCTACCTTCTTTCCTCTTGCTGGGTTGAGCTGGACTCTTTACTGTACTCTTTACTGCACTCCTTGTTGTACTCCTTTACCTTTCCCATTCTCTCTACTACTCACCCTTCGGTACCACCTTTTGTTGCGCCCTCGAGCCTTCGGGGTATCCTACTGAGTATTTTTATACTCACCCCTGCTTGGGCTTTGCCCGCACTTGGTGTGCCCCTGCAGACGGTGGACATGTGGAGCGTGGCTTGAGTGGAGCGTAGGAGAGTAGTAGCTTGGGAGCTTGGACCGCGTGCGGTGGTCATGGCCGGGATCTAGGTGGGAGACCCATCAGCTGTTTCTTTTTGTTTACATGTTGCCGGGTTGTGGCACTTATTGGTTGGGTGCATGTTTTTCCCCTTTTCCTTTCTTTGTACTTTTAGAGGTCGATGCACTTTGTGGTATATATATAGCAGTTTCCCTTTTTCTTTTCTTTTTACTTTTCACTTTTTCATTGAGTTTGTTGCGTGTGCATGTGTACAGGTGATTAGGCAAAGGCCTCCTCGAGTTGTTGTGCCTTCGGCACTGGTCTCCAGCCCCTGGCCTATGGAGGCGGGCCTAGGGTAGTTGCGGCTCGAGCCTGAGTAGGGTCGGGTCATGAAAAAGTGGTATCAGAGGTGGTTCGTTCATTTGGATGCTGTTCGGACGTCCCTAAAATAAAATGAACTGGTTGGAATTTAGGGCAACAGTGTTAACGTGTCTCGAGAGCGGCTCTAAGCCAGGGAGTCCAGTGATGGTGCGGCGGCCGACGTATCCATTCACCAGAACCTTGATAACCCGCTAGTCGACTCGACATGCTGATGTTGTACCCCTCTCTCTTGGATTTTAATGATCACAATCACTCTCATCGTGTTCTAACTTCTTTTCAAGTTTGTTTGATGACAGGAAAAAGGTTTCCAAAGAGTTGGCCCAAGGAGACTGGAAAAGGACTCTCTGAGTCCACCGGCCAACCGGTGGTTTACCACCGGCCAGCCGGTGGTCTCTGGCAGAAGCAATGCTCTCTGCCAGGAGCCACCGGTCGGCCGGTGCCTGACCACCGGCCCGCCGGTGGAACCAGACAGTAGGCCTTGCCTACTGCCAGGTTCCACCAGCCGACCGGTGTCTAGACCACTGGCCCACCGGTGGATGGACCACTGGCCAACCGGTGGATGGACCACCGGCCGGCCGGTGGAACCAGACAGAGAGCTTTCTCTCTGTCTGACCCACCGGCCAGCCGGTGGACCAGCACCGGCCGGCCGGTGGAGCCCAGACAGAAAGCTCTGCCTTCTGTCTGGAGCACCGGCCAGCCGGTGGCCAAGCACCGGTCAGCCGGTAAGCCCAGTCAAACTAGCCGTTGGGCTTTGACCAGGCTTGTACTTTTGACCCCCAACGGCTCCGGAAGCCCTCCAACGGCTATATTGAAGTATTTGGGGATATTTATCCTATAAATAGATGAGGATGGATGCCGGGAACAACCCCGATACATTGGAATTATATTTTGATCCCTTAAAGCTCTAACGACAAATCTCCAAGGCTACTTGTGATCCATCTCCATCCTTGAAGCTTGGGGTGCCTCCACATCAACTACTCTCACACTCTTAGCGCTCAAGGCTTCCTCAAGTTTGTTGTAATCTATTTATTTCAATTGTTTAGTTCTTCTTTGGGTTTGTATTAAAACAAACCATCCTTTTTTTCCTCACTTACATTTTGGGTTTCTTGCTACAACCATAATAAAAAAGAAAGTTGTACGAAGGTGATCTAGCCTACCTTAAAACGGCTAGTGGGTTTCTTGCTACAACCATTAAAAAGCAAGCTGAAGTAAATCTCTCAACGGTTGAGTTGGGAGCGGAGACGTATGCTTTGGTTTAAGCCGAACTCCGTTATCAAATTGTGTCTTGCCCCTTTTTATTTCCGCTGCATTTATAAATTGTTTTCAAATTGTTAATTAATTTGTAGAAGGCAATTCACCCCCCCCCCTCTTTCCATCACTCTCCGACCAACAATTGGTATCAAAGGGACGTTTGTGTAATACCTTAACCGGTTACAAACCTAAAATCCATAGTGATGGCTTCTTCCTCACAAGCACCCGAAGGGTATTCCATGACTCGGGCTCCATTCTTTGATGGAACCGACTACACTTATTGGAAAACTCGCATGATTACTTTTCTTAGAAGTATTGGCTATCATATATATAGAATTTTTATGCAAGGCTACACTCTCTCTAGCAAAGATGAGTCTAAATGGACCCCCGAAGACATTCCTAATTTTGAGCTTGATGGAAAAGACA
The DNA here is from genome assembly GCA_963277665.1 of Viscum album. Taxonomy (NCBI): domain Eukaryota; kingdom Viridiplantae; phylum Streptophyta; class Magnoliopsida; order Santalales; family Viscaceae; genus Viscum; species Viscum album. The sequence goes on from OY728161.1 coordinate 1,884,905,399, forward strand.
TGAATGCTCTTCATTGTGGGTTAGACCGTAATGAATTTAATCGTATTTCTACTTGCACCACTTCTCATGAAATTTGGAAGCTTTTGGAAGTGACCCATGAGGGCACTGACAAAGTCAAAGACACTAGATTAGATATGTATCGTCAAGACTTTGAAAGCTTCACCATGCACCCACACGAATCTATTACGGAACTGTTTACTCGCTTTACTGATGTGTGTAATGGGAGAAAGTCTCTTGGAGATGATGTTTCTGTAGAGACGATGGTCAAGAAGATTCTTTGGGTCCTACCAAGCTCATGGGCTCCAAAGGTGACTGCAATCCAAGAAGCGAAATATGTCAAGAAAATGCAGGTTGAAGAACTCATTGGATCACTCATGACCTATGAGATTACCATGAAGAGGCAAGCCGATAAAGAAGGTAAAATCTTCAAGGAGAAAAAGAATATAGCATTCAAAGCAAAGCAAGAAAGCTCCTCCGATGATAGCGGATCCGAGATTGCTCAACTTGCAAGAAAAATGAACAAGTTCATGAAGAAAAAGAAGAATTTTCAAAGGGCACGAAAGGAAGAGCCAAAAGCAGAAAATGAAGTTACATGCTTTGAATGTGGAAAGAAAGGCCACATCAAACCGGAGTTCTCTCTTTTCAAGAAAAGGTTAAAGGAAAAGAATAACAAGAAGGCTTTCAAAGCGTCAACATGGAGTGCAAGCGATGACTCCATGTCTTCAAGCGACTCAAGCGATGAAGGTGGAAAATGCCTAATGGCACTTGATGAGGTATCTTCTTCCGACTCCTCTACCTCGTCTTCTTCTTTTAATAATGATATGTCTTATGAAGATCTCCAAAATGCAAGAGATCAATTAGAGGAAGGTTTTCACGAACTTACCTCTAAATTTTTTGCCTTAGAAAAGAAACACAAAATTCTAATTTCTGAAAAAGATCAACTTCTCAAAAAGAATGAGGAACTTGCCCTTAAGGTCCAAGATATTCCTAATGTTGATTCTTTGAATTCAACTATTAAAGATTTAAGGGAATCTCTTGCCAAGTTCACCCAAGGTGAACAAAATTTGACCAAATTGCTAGGTTCTCAACGTTCGGCTAGAACCACACATGGACTTGGCTTTAACAAGCAATCCACCTCTTCTAGAGGACCCACTACTTTTGTAAGGGGGATCTCTCAAAATAAATTCTGTAATTATTGTAGAAAAACCGGACATATGATTTATGAATTTGATTGTAAAAATGCTAGATATGGCCGCCCCAAAATCATTACCTACTCGGATGAATATCTTAGGATGTATCCCTCTAGACAAGTATGGGTTCAAAAGTCTCTTTTAGCTAATCTTTCTGGACCCAAACTTATATGGGTACCAAAATCTATTCTTTCTTGATTTTGTAGGATAAACACCAAAGAAGTAGGCCTTTGAAAGGCTCGTGGTATCTCGACAGTGGGTGCTCGAGGCACATGTGTGGCGATCCCTCCGAGTTCAACTCCCTTGAAGAATTCGATGGAGGATACGTCACCTTTGGTGACAATTCAAAAAGCAAGATCGTCAGAATAGGTACCATTGGTTTTGGTAGCTCCTACTTAATTAAAGATGTTTTATTTGTTAAAGGTTTAAAACATAATTTAATTAGGATTAGTCAACTTTGTGATAGTGGTTTTTCGGTGAATTTTCAAAATGATTTATGCAATGTGTTTGATTTTCAAAACAAATTGATATTTTCTGCTTCCCGTTTTCAAAATGTTTACATTATTGATTTAAAGTCTTTATCTAGCCAAAATGTTAAATGTTTAAGTGCTCTTGACAATGAGTCTTGGCTTTGGCATAGAAGGTTGGGGCATTGTAGCTCTCATTCACTTCTAAAGCTTAATAAGAACAAGCTCATCCGTGACCTTCCTAAACTTATGTTTAAGAAAGATTTGATTTGTGAGCCATGCCAACTTGGAAAGCAACACAAATCTTCTTTCAAATCTAAGAAGGAAGTGTTCACTTAAAAATATCTTGAGCTCCTTCATCTTGATCTTTTTGGTCCTACCCCTGCAGCAAGTCTAGGTGGAAAATCCTATACCTTTGTTCTAGTAGATGACTTTTCTCGTGTCACATGGGTTTTCTTTTTAGCTCATAAAAATGATGCTTGTAGAACCTTTTTAAAATTCTCTAGAAAAGTAGAAAACGAAAAAGGATATAAAATTATATCGCTCCGTAGTGACCATGGAGGTGAATTCGAGAACAAAGAATTTGATGAATTGTGTTCCTCTCAAGGATACAATCACACCTTCTCTGCCCCTAGGACTCCACAACAAAATGGAGTGGTTGAAAGGAGAAACCGAACACTCCAAGAAATTGCTCGAACCCTCCTTAGTGAATTCAACCTCCCTCAATATTTTTGGGCCAAGGCGGTAAACACTGCTTGTTATACTATCAATAGAGTCCTTGTAAGACCCCTTCTTAAGAAAACCCCCTATGAACTTTGGAAAGGCAAATTGCCCAAAGTTGGTTATTTTAAAGAGTTTGGTTGTAAATGCTTTATCCTTAACACAAAAGATAACCTAGGGAAATTTGATTCCAAATCCGATGAAGGTATTTTTCTTGGGTACTCCAACTCAAGAAAAGCCTATCGTGTCTTCAATAAATGTTGAAAAACCATCAAAGAATCATCTCATGTCAAATTTGATGAAACTCTTCCAAAACCTCACCCGGTCATTGAAGATGTTGAAGATAAGCTTGATAAGCTTCATTTGAATGATTCCTCTTCTCCTCCCAAGGAGGATGACCATCAAGAACCCTCTTCACCTTCTTCGCCTTCCACCTTGCCTAAGGTTTGGAAACCTTCTAGAGACCATCCTTTAGAAAATGTTATAGGTGATCTTCAAGCCGGTACTCGAACTAGAAGATCAATCCTCAACGAGGTTGAACATCAAGCCTTTCTTTCTCAACTAGAGCCTCAAACCATCAATGATGCCATTAATGATGAGAATTGGGTTCTTGCAATGCAAGAGGAACTAAATCAATTCTCTAGAAATGATGTTTGGACTCTTGTTGAAAGACCCAATGATCATCCGATTATTGGCACTAAATGGGTTTTTAGGAACAAACTTGATGATCAAGGAAGTATAACCCGGAACAAGGCTCGCCTAGTAGCTAAGGGCTATAATAAAGAAGAAGGAATTGATTATCGTGAAACCTTTGCGCCCGTTGCTAGATTGGAATCCATTAGGATCTTGTTGGCATTCGCCGCTCACTTAAATTTCAAACATTTTCAAATGGATGTTAAAAGTTCTTTTTTAAATGGTTTTATTTCAGAAAAAATATTTGTTGAACAACCCCCCAGTTTTGAAGATCCAAAATTTCCAAATCATGTTTTTAAGTTAACCAAGGCTCTATATGGCTTAAAACAAGCCCCTCGGGCTTGGTATGAGCGGTTAACAAAATTTCTTTTAGAAAATGATTTTAAAATGGGTCAAGATGATTGTACCTTATTTTTAAAACACACTTACAAAGATCTTTTAATTGTCCAAATTTACGTTGATGATGTTATCTTTGGTTCAACCAAAGAATCTATTTGTAATGATTTTTCAGATTTAATGAGAAAAGAATTTGAAATGAGCTTTATGGGGGAATTAAAAATTTTTCTTGGTTTTCAAATCTTTCAAAATTCAAATGGTATTTTTCTAAACCAAGGCAAATACACAAACGAACTTTTAAGTCATTTTGGTATGGATCAAGTAAAGGAAATTAGTACCCCCATGAGTACTTCTTGTAAACTTACGTTAGATGAAGCCGGGAAACCGGTGGATAACAAGATTTATAGGAGTATGATCGGGAGTCTACTTTACCTAACTGCGACCCGTCCTGACATCATGTTCAGTGTTTTTCTTTGTGCTCGTTTTCAAGCCAATCCCAAAGAATCTCATTTTAAATCGGTCAAAAGGATTTTTAAGTATTTAAAAGGATCCAAAAACATTGGTTTGTTTTATCCCTCTAATACTTCTTTCGAACTTTCGTCATATTCGGATGCTGATTTTGGCGGATGTCAATTAGATCGTAAGAGTACTAGTGGAACCTGTCATCTTCTAGGCAAGTCCCTTGTTTCATGGAGTAGCAAAAAGCAAAACTGTGTTTCTCTTTCTACTGCCGAGGCCGAGTACGTAGCAGCTGGTAATTGTTGTGCCAAAATTATTTGGATGCAGCACACTCTCTTGGATTATGGCCTTTCCTACGATCATGTCCCTATACGGTGTGACAACACTAGTGCCATTAGTATTTCTAAGAATCCAATACAACATTCTAGGAAAAAGCAAATAGATTTAAGTCATCATTTCCTTCGTGACCATTTTCAAAAAGGGGATATCACTTTGGACTTCATTTCTACTGATTTCCAATTAGCTGATATTTTTACCAAACCGCTCCCGGTTGAACGTTTTGATTTTATTAAGGGGGAGTTAGGAATGATTCGTCAATGAGCACTATTAAATATTTGACTCTTTTTGGCTTGCTTATATTTATTTTTAAGTCATTTAAACTCTTTTTTATTTTTATTTTATTTTAATTTTTTTATGAATTTCAATACCACCGGTCAACCGGTGGTACATCACCGGTTAACCGGTGCTGTCGGGTTTTCCTTTTTTGGGCCGGCCGGGGAAAGGGTTAAAAATTAAATTAAACCCTCCTCCTCCCATTTCTTTCTCTCCCTCTCGTGCGGCACCTCCAAACCAGCGCCTCTCTCTTTCCCTAGTCTCTCTTCTTCCTCCTTGCTCTCTCAAACTCCTTCTTCTCTTAATCTCTTTCTTCTTTTTCTTCCTTTTGCCATCATGGGTCCTCGCTCTACACGCAAAGGGAAAGGTATCGCTCAAGAAGCACCTCCTCCTCCTTCAATCCCTCAACTTCTGAACATTTGGCATGACAAAGTCATTCTGCCGGGTAGAGTAATTGATTACTCTTGGCTTTCTTCTGCTCGTCTCGAGCTTTTCTCCATCATTGAATATCAACACTAGCATTCCTTTTTTGAACCTCCTGAGAAGGATGTTATTTATCCTCTTCTTGTCAAAGAATTTTATGCTCACCTGACGTGGTCGGTTTCTGAAGACGTCGATACCATTTCTTCCACCGCTCTTGGGCAACCCATCACTATCACTTCTTTGGAGATTGCCAGGATGCTAGGGGTTCCTCATGTTGGACCTCATGCATTTGCTCAGGGGGAGTTTCCTCGGGACCCTGATTTTGATCTTGTTGTCGCTCTTGAGCATCTCACAGGGAAGCCCACCGATCCCATTGTCAAGCTCTCCCAGCTCTCCCCTAACCATTGCATCATTGAGCGCCTCATTCAGACCACCCTTGCACCCCATATCGGTGATCACGATACAGCGAAATTTATTGATATTTATCTTCTTTCTTATATCACCAGAGGCGTTCATTTCAATTTGGTCCGGTTCCTATTCCGGGCCATGTCTTATGTGGCTGAGCACCCGCGCCGGTCCAAAACTCTACCTCACGGGCGCTTGTTGACCAAAATCATTACCTTTCTTGATGTCCCTCTCCGTGCTACCTCCTTCGACCAGCCAAAGAAGGATAGCATCATCAATTTTATGATGGTGCAACAGATGAACATTCGTTGGCATCCTTGGCGTCAGGAGTGGATTACTGACAAGGAGGGCCTTCTCAAGGATTACTCCCCTCAGACACATTCACACCCTCCTACCCATGCTATTCCTCCTGCCATTGCAGCTGCCTATCCTCTCTCAGATAGTGAGGACAGTGGTGCTGATGGAGAAGAAGGGAGTGGTGACAGCAAAGGTGAGGCTGCTGCTGCTGCTGCTGATGAGGAAGATGGAGCGGGTGATGATGCACCGGAGCCTGCTGAGGCTGTGCCCCCTCCCGCTGATTCTGGTGGCTTGTCAGTGACGGCTGATCAATTCCTTCGCTTCCAGGATCAGATTGAGACCCGGCTCGACTTACAGTTTTCTTACTTCAGCTCTCAGTTTGATCAGCTCCACTCTCGGATTGATTCTCTTGATCGTCGCTTTGAGGCGGTCCAGGCTCCTCCAGCTCCACCGACCTTCCGGCGTCGTCGTCACTCTCGGCCCTCTAGGAGTGAATAGAGTCGTTCCTGTTTTTGACTTGTCTTTGTATTTGTATTTTGAACTTTCTATGTAACGTTTCAACTTTTATAAAATTCAAGTTGTCTTATCTATCCATCCTTATTGTCATTGCTTACCTCTTTATTATTGTTTTTCTAATTTTCTTTCATACTCTTCCTCCTATTTTGATAATCCCAAAGGGGGAGAAAAACTCTCTATTACTTAGTTACTTATTACATTTAATTAAGTGCTCTTTTTAAAAGTTTAATTTTAAGTTATTACTTTCATCAAAATCTATTTTTAAATGGTTATGTTTTTTATTTCAGTTGTTTCTTTTAAATGACCTATGGTTACATTTCAAAATGAACCATTCTCTTTATTTCAATCCTTTCAAGATTAATATCACTTTCAATACATGATACATCTATGAAATTCTTGTATTAAAATGATCTCTAAAATTTTCCATGTCCAAGTTTCTTATTTCTTTTTACTTGGCATATCCTTTTTAAAAGATTTCTCATTAGTGATTGTGATCATCAAAATAGGGGGAGATTTTTGTACCCCTCTCTCTTGGATTTTAATGATCACAATCACTCTCATCGTGTTCTAACTTGTTTTCAAGTTTGTTTGATGATAGGAAAAAGGTTGCCAAAGAGTTGGCCCAAGGAGACTGGAAAAGGACTCTCTGAGTCCACCGGCCAACCGGCGGTCTCTGGCAGAAGCAATGCTCTCTGCCAGGAGCCACCGGTCAGCCGGTGCCTGACCACAGGCCAGCCGGTGGAACCAGACAGAGAGCTTGCTCTCTGTCTCGACCACCGGCCCCCCGGTGGATGGACCACCGGCCAGCCGGTGGACTAGCACCGGCCGGCCGGTGGAGCCCAGACAGAAATCTCTTCTTTCTGTCTGGAGCACCGGCCAGCCGGTGGCCAAGCACCGGTCAGCCGGTAAGCCCAGTCAAACTAGCCGTTGGGCTTTGACCAGGCTTGTACTTTTGACCCCCAACGGCTCCGGAAGGCCTCCAACGGCTATATTGAAGTATTTGGGGATATTTCTCCTATAAATAGATGAGGATGGATGCCGGGAACAACCCTGATACATTGGAATGATATTTTGATCCCTTAAAGCTCTAACGACAAATCTCTAAGGCTACTTGTGATCCATCTCCATCCTTGAAGCTTGGGCTGCCTCCACATCAACTACTCTCACACTCTTAGCGCTCAAGGCTTCCTCAAGTTTGTTGTAATCTATTTATTTCAATTTTTTAGTTCTTCTTTGGGTTTTTATTAAAACAAACCATCCTTTTCTTCCTCACTTACATTTTGGGTTTCTTGCTACAACCATAATAAAAAAGCAAGCTGTACGAAGGTGATCTAGCCTACCTTAAAACGGTTAGTGGGTTTCTTGCTACAACCATTAAAAAGAAAGCTGAATTAAATCTCTCAACGGTTGAGTTGGGAGCGGAGACGTAGGCTTTGGTTTAAGCCGAACTCTGTTATCAAATTGTGTCTTGCCCCTTTTTATTTCCGCTGCATTTATAAATTGTTTTCAAATTGTTAATTAATTTGTAAAAGCCAATTCACCCCCCCTCTTGCCATCACTCTCCGACCAACAGCTGAGATACTTGTTGTAGGGAAATTTTTTTGTGCATCACATAGGATTGAGTCTTGACTGTCCTTCTTGAGTCAGCTCCCCATCGTTGTTGTTATCGGTATATACAGATATGCGCATTTGACCGCGGCACTCCTTGATAATATTCAGGATGTCTCCGCGAGGACAGCCAGCCAGGATACCAGCTTTGGTTTGTGACGATGACCCTGTGAGCTACGAGACCACAGTACAGGACCCATCATGCGAGCCCCTTTCTCTAGGTGGGATGGTAGCAGCACCCCCCACCTGTTCAGCAGCAGGCAGTTTCAGCAGAACAGGCTGAGCTTGATCGCAGGTTGAGCACGCTCCGTGAGTCCCAGCGGCAGAGACCTCTAAGGATCAGTGGTGAGCCAGACCATCAGGCAGTAGAAGTTTGGCTCGAGGCAGTGGTTCGCCTTTTCAGGCTTGTCCAGACGCCGACAGATCAGAGAGTGGCCTTAGCAGCCACCCTTTTTCGTGGAGCAACTCAGCGTTGGTGGAGTCTGGTGACTCAGTTTCTTGGTGAGTCGTCGCTTTCGTTGGATGACTTTCAGTTGTTGTTTCGTGAGGAGTTTTTCCCTCCTGCTTTCACTCCATTCGGATTCAGGAGCTCCTGCAGTCTCAGCAGGGAGGGATGTCGGTGGCCGAGTACGCGGCTAGTTTTGCAGACCGTGCACGCTTTTACCCGGACTTGGTCCATGACGACAACCTCTGAGCACGGATGTTTGAGCAGGGTCTCCGCCGAGAGATTCGTGCTGCCATAGTACCTTTGGGCATTTCCACATATGTCGGGGTTCTAGAGTTGGCGCTGGTGACAGAGGGATTCCTGTCACGTTATGCGGTTGGTAGTGGCAGTGGGCGCGATGGAGCCAGGACATCTGCCATAGCTAGCGGGCGCCGGAGGACAGGACCTCGATACAGGTGGCCTTCCCACTACCGGTTTTGGAGATGTGGTCGTATACCACTGTGGCGAAAAGGCGCAGGGCCTCAGCTGAGGATGCCCTTCCGTGAGTGGATCCCGGGCGGTGGTCGTATACAACAGTGGTGCCGGAGGGCACCAGGGCAGACCAGAGAGCACTGGTGCTATTCTTGTGAAGGGTGAGGTCACTTGGCACAAGACTGCCCGACCCGAGTTGCTGAGAACTTCGGGCAGGCAGCAGACGCACCACCACGACAGAGGCAGCGCCGTGATCGGAGTAGTATCCAGGGAGGTGGTGCTAGCAGGGGAGCGGGAGGAGCTGGTAGTGGGGGATGACTTTACGAGATCTCCCCATCACCACTAGGCGGTCCACGATAGGCTTCGGGAGTTAACAGTTGGGACCGAGGACAGCCGCGAGCTTTGGATGTCTACGATCCTCCAGAGCATGGGATGGTGAGAGGTACCTCTTGCGACTCTTCTACTTCTTGCAGTAGAATTGTTAGACTCTGTGTGTGATATGCTTTCCTCCCTGCTCTTTGTTTGATGACTTACCAGGGTGATGGCGGGCGTCGGGTGTGACCCTGTATTGGTAAGGAAAAATGTGTGAGACCTTTTCCTTTAGTCGATGGTGTTGACTCTTTCACCTTTTGAGCGTGTAAGAGAGCATCGACTGTGGAACCATGCGTGACCAGATATCCTTGGGTGTTTCACCATATGGATATTCTGAAAGTGGGAATCAACGGGCCTTGTTTCAGGTGCGGGTGGTGATTCCAGTCACGGCGTGCGACGTAGAGGTTTGACCAGAGAGGTGAGCTACCCCCGAGGGCCTTCGGGCCGTGTGAGACCGTGCAAAGGAATGGCGAGGTACCCTACCACCTTGCCCTAACCCCAAAGTTTGGAGTGGGTGCATGACGCCGTCAAGGGCCGACCTCGCATGGACAGATCAATCCTTTGGTCTGTGTGCGGTGACACAGAGCTATGCATGGGTTCTTCTGGGTATGGAAAGCCAGGTGCGGGCTTAGTAACATGTGTTGCCCCCTAGTTTTTCTTTTTGGGGACGAAAAGCTTGAAGGAGGGAATAATGTAAGAACCCGTTTTTTGCTCAGAAAGACTTTGGAATATTCTTGATAACATTCCAGAGCAGTGTCTTCAGACGGCGTGCGATTCTGAGCCCCGGAGTGGCCGGAATTAAATTTTCTGTGCTTTCACACTGGCAATGCTAAATAAATGGGATAACTAAATGGTGACCCGGATCAGTGATCCGAGTGTTCAGATGGGTCTGTAATGGGATGTTTACCCTAGGAATGACATAAAACTTGTCGACGCGGGGTGTTTGGACCCCTCGCTCGCTTCTGGAACGTTAAACGGATTAAATAAATTAAATTAATTCGTTTAATGTTGAAACACATGTATCTCTTAAACGGTGGCTTGGATTGGGAAACTGAGGGCACCGATGTGTTCGGAATGTGCCGTTTACCCTAGGAGGGGTATAAGTTTCGCTGGCGCGGGTCGTTGTGAAAAATGGCCCTAGGGGCGTTTTCGTAATTTAGCGGCTCCGGGCGTTAAATTTTATAACATTTGAACGGGGTCTCAGATTAAAATTCCGAGACCTCCTTTGTGCTCGGGAGGTGTTGTTTACCCTAGGGGAGGCTTAACCACGACCCCGTCGGGAGTTCGGGTTCGGGCCGACGGGCGGGTGGTTAAGCGTTTTCTATTTAAACACTTAAGTCACCCACACCCTCTTCCTCTCCCTCACCTGGACAGCAGCAAGGAGGAGCTCTCCCCCTCCTTCTCCACTCTGGCGAGACAGCTCCGGTGAGGCGTGGTGGCCGGCGGATTTTCGCGAAGCTTCGGGCGAAGCCCCACGTGGTAGGATTTGTCGTTTTCATTTTTCATTCACCGCACCTATTTAGAGCTCAATTAATTGTATTGAAACTCTGTCGGATTTTTGAACGAAGCCCATGAACGCGTAGTATACAATTTTCTCTTTCCGATGCTTGTTTCGGATTTGGAATCGGAGATCGGAGGCGTTCGCAATTGTCTGCTGAAATTTGCGGGTTTTCAGTTTCCGGCGGGTTCGAACGGCGGCGCGGCGAGGGAGGACGGCGCGGCAGGGGTGTCCAGTGGAGGTGCTGGGCACGGCAGGGGTGTCAGCGGGTGTTCGGTGGAGGTGCTGGGCGCGGCAGGGGTGTCAGCGCGGGTGTCCGGCGGGGGTGCTCAGGCGTCGGCCGGGGCGTCTGGCGGAGCGCCCGGCGAGGCGTCGGTCGCCAGGGAGCGGCGACCGCGGGGTCGCGTCGCGCGACCCCTATGCGGTGAAAAAGACCCGTTCCACGTGGGTCTTCACGCGGCGGTCGCGACCGGCCGTGCGGCTAAGCCGCGGGCCGGCCGGTCCAGGCCGGTCTAGCCCCAGGGGTCTTGCCCCCTCGGTGTTCGGACACCCGTAATTTCCTCTACGGGTGTCCATTTTGAGTGCCGTCTGCGGCGGTGGGACTATTTTGACGAGACGGTCTTTTTGAGATGGTATAGGGAATTTTTAATTACCGAAACGAGGGGTCGCGGAGGCGCGACGTGTCCTTAAGTGGACAAGCATAATCCCCGAGATTCTTGTTTTGGACGGCGCGGATGCGTCCGGCGTCCGTTTTGAGCGCCGTCAGTGGCGTTGGGACCCTGGCATCGAGGGGGAGGTTTCCAGGGTGGTTTCAGGCATTGAGGCAGAAGATGATGCGCGGGCCCCGCGGCCCGTCTTTTGAGCTGCGTGCAGATTTTAGAGACTTTTTCCTCGGACGTCCGTTTGGGGCGTGCGAGCAGTCGATGTTGGGTGTTTTTCTGAGGGAATCGTGTTGGTGCAGTCTGCCCGCTGTAATTCCGCACAATGGTGCAAGCCCCGCGAGGGCCATTTCGGGAGTTGACGGTGATTTCTAGCTTTATCACCGGGTGACCGTTTTGGACATGTGAGTAGTCCATTTCGTGTACTTTTTCGAGAGGATCACGATGACACGATCCGTCCGTTGAGTTTCGGGACCGGGATGCAGGTCCTACGTGGCACCGCTCGTGTACGGTGCACCAGGATGCTCTTTTTCTCCGAATATTCGTTGCACTCAAGTGAGTAGTGCTTTTGACGTGTTTTCCCAAGGGGATCGCAATGGTGCGATGCGCCCGATTGTTTTTGGGGTCAAGGCTCGGGATCACGGGACGCCGTTCAGGTGTGAGGCGGTGTTGGTGACTTTTTCGTCGGATATCTGTTTGAGGCGAGTAAGTAGTCGATCTCGAGTGTTTTTTCATGAGTATTACAATGGTGAAATCTGTTTGGTTGTGCGGAGCCTCTTGCGCTGTCTTGTTAAATGTGGAGCATGGAAGGTGCTCCAGTTGTGGTTCGCCCTACTTTGTCTGTAGCGGACCCTTGGATCGTGATCGCGCACTCTTGGGAGAGTGATACAAATGGTTCATGAGATGTGGTTGGTCGTGCCTGGGCCTTTGAGGTGGAGTTGTTACGTCACGCCTTCACGTTGACGCTGGGTGCCGTGTGCGTGATAGCATTTGGGCTTGAATGAGGTATACTCAGGGTGTATACAAGAGCACTTGGAGGTACATGTGGTTGTTTGTACTTGAGGATGTTTGTGTGCTCAGTTGGGGTTGACTTGGGTCCACACATCATGTGGGACCCATGTGTGTGCTATGATCTACTTTGCGTACTTTGACCTCTCGCGACGTAGAGGGTCCCTCTGTGCTCGTTTGTTTGACCAGCAGGGTGGAGTGTTCCCCTGGCTTTGTGCTCGTTTGTTTGACCAGTAGGGAGGAGTTTTCCCCTGGCTTTGAGCTTATCTGTTTGACCAGCAGGGTGAAGTCTCCCCTGGCCTGGTGCTCTTTTGTCTGACCATTAGGGTTGAGCGGTATCCCCCTGGTCTTGTTCTCAATGGTTTGGCCGGCGGAGATGGTTTGGTTCCTCTGCTTCTTCGGCTGTGAGGGGTTTTGGTATTGTGCCCTTTCACCGGGTTGCGACACCGTCTGTGACTACGGGTGTCCGTGCAGCGTGGGTGTTTTCCCTACATTCTGGGATGAGATGTCTTGGTCCGCTTTGACAGTGACTCAGCGGATTGGAGTGGGATCGCCTTGTGAGGTCTGGGGAGTTTCTCTCGTTGTTCCGTGTTCCCTGGTAGAGCTTGTCGTTTCGGTGTGACCAACACTTTACGCGAGCACTGATCCTCTACCTAGGAGGTTGTTCCAGTAGGGCTGAGGTTTTTCCAACAGGGCTGAGGTTGTTTCCAGTAGGGCTGAGGTTGTTCCAGCAGGGATGAGGTTGTTCCAACAGGGCTGAGGTTGTTCCATCAAGGCTGAGGTTGTTTCCAGCAGGGCTGAGGTTGTATCGAGCAGGGCTCGTCAGTGGGTTACCATCAAGTAGGGATGGCCAGTACAGCGGTGTTTACCGAGCAGTACCATCCAACAGGGATGGCCAGAGCAGTTTTGGGATTACCTCCAGCGGGGCTAGGCAGTGGTCCCCGATGCCGGGCATACCTCCAGCTGGGCGGGGCAGTGGTCCCCAATGTCGGGCTTACCTCCAGCGGGGCTGGGCAGTGGTCCCTGATGCCTTGCTTACCTCCAACTGGGCTGGGCAGTGGTCCCCAATGCCCGGCTTACCTCCAGCTGTGCTGGGCAGTGGTCCCCGATGCCAGGTTACCTCCAGCTGGGCTGGGCAGTGGTCCTGTCGCCGACTTTAGCCGGGTCGCCCTCTAGTGGATTACCCTGATACGAGACTGTGCAGTGTGGCACCCGTCGACTTTCCGGGTATCCCTATAGTGGGAACCCGTTGACTTTCAGGGATCTTCCAGCATGGCTGGGTAGGGGGTCGCCTGTCGACTTTGAGAAGATTTCTCGACTGCGGGGTAGTGACGAGTTGTGGTTGACGTTCCCCCAGAACTCTCAAGTACGAGGAGCGCTTTCCCCCACCGTGACGCGTCCTTGTGACGCGACCTAAAACTATGTGAGCGAGTCAGTGCCGCCCAAAGCGGATAGTGTCAAGGTGTGGTGATTGAGCCCCTTGGATTGTGGTTCGGGGAAGACATGAGGGATGCTGGGCATCGATAGTGTTACTTCTGGTACTGTTGGCTACTCTTTCTTGGAATGAGCTACGGGACAGAGATCCCCTTACGACGTTGTTCGGGCTTCTTGATTGAGCATAAAGAAATGTATATACCTTGTTTCTGGTACCCACTTCTTGGGTTTGGTTACTCTCTTTCCAGAAGAGGCGAAGATGTGTGGGGTATGCCACGTTCTTTCCGTGTCTAGCTTCTCATGGTTGGACGAGTCTACTCTCCTGCTATAGGTAGTGAAGACTCGACGAGAAGTTCATCTTCTCACCATTTCTAGCTCCTTCTGCCTGGACGAGTCTACCTTCTTTCCTATTTTTGGGTTGAGCTGGACTCTTTACTGTACTCTTTACTGTACTCCTTGCTATACTCCTTTACCTTTCTCATTTGTTCTACTGCTCACCCTTTGGTACCACCTTTTGTTGCTCCCATGAGCCTTTGGGGTATCCTACTGAGTATTTTTATACTCACCCCTTCTTGGGCTTTTCCCGCACTTGGTGTTCCCTTACAGACGACGGACAGGTGGAGCGTGGCTTTAGTGGAGCGTAGGAGCGTAAGAGCTTGGGAGCTAGGACCGCGTGCGGTGGTCGTGGTCGGGATCCAGGTGGGAGACCCGTCAGCTGTTTCTTTTTGTTTACCTGTTGTCGGGTTGTGGCACTTGTTGGTTGGGTGCATGTTTTTCCCCATTTACTTTCTTTGTACTTGTAGAGGTCGATGCACTTTGTGGTATATATATAGCAGTTTCCATTTTGCTTTTCTTTTTACTCTGCACTTTTGCGTTGAGTTTGCTGTGTGTATATGTGTACAGGTGATTAGGCAAAGGCCTCCCCGAGTTGTTGTGCCTTCGGCGTTGGTCGCCAGCCCCTGGCCTCTAGAGGTGGGCTTGGGGTAGTTGCGGCTCGAGCCCGAGTAGGTTCGGGTCGTGACAATATTCATGTGATATCATTGAATTTTCATTAAATAAAATACTATAACTGAATTAATGTCAATAAAATTTTTCAAAATGGTTAAAATTTGACACTTGGATGATTGAGGTAGAAATATGATCATTAAAATAAATATAATAAGGTTCTACAATCATTTTATATTCCTCATAATATTATTTTTACCCTAAAATACCAAATTTACCATTTACTATGATTACTAAAGTACTTTGTTTAAGACTAATATTTATCAAAAATTTAACAGACCATATTTAATAAATTTGGACCTCTTTATTCCTTGTATGGAATATTTTTTTTTAAATTAAAAAAATATAAGTCGTATAATTTAATTAAATATTAATCCATAAAAACACAATGAGATGAAATTTTTCTAAAAAAAATCCCTTTAAGTATAATTATTTTTTAGAAAATTATTTTTCATATTTTATTTAAAAGAAACATTTAGATTTTTTATAACCAAATAAAATAATTATATATGAAAACTAATCCAAAAAAAACATTTACTTTGTATCTATGTTAGAAAAAATAATTATTTCATTGTAAATTAGTATCATTGAGAATTGATTAAAATTTAAATTTTTTTATAAGACGATAACAAATTCATCAATCTATAATTTTTACATGATGAATTCATAAATGATGTTTAATTTTTCAAATAAATATAATAAATTTATTATAATTGATTATATTTATTTTTTAATAGAAATAAAGATAAAAAATTTAAAGAAAAAAAATTCTAGAAGAATAAAATAGATTGATTAAAAATTCAGTTTTTATTTCCAATGCATTAATATATTTCTAGATATAGTTATCCCTCTTCGTACCCTCCTATTAAATTACAATAATTTAATGTATGGGTTAAAATAATAATATTTTAACAGTATATCATGGTTCATTTATATTCAGTGATGTATTCCACATAAGATACCATTGAAATAAAATTATTTAAAGAGAAATATTCCCTATAACTATGAGGGGGTTACATGAATAAATTTTTTAATTGAATAAATTAATTCAAAATTTTATTCTTGATATATAAATTTCATTTCTCAAATTACTTCAGGGTGTGAATAATATAATAAATTGTGTTTTCATCACCAGCATCATTTTTCTACATGGTGATGTCACCCAACAACTATCCCAGAGTTGTCACATACAGGATGATTGGCATTATTATAACTTGAGTGATCAGAACTAGTGGTATCTAGATATATTTCTTGATGTTATTGAATGATTATTATTCTTCATTAGTCCACTAAATCATGAACTTTTCTTCATCAATATAATGAAGGGAATTCACTTCCCTGAATGGTTTTTATAAACCATCGAATATTGGGAATGTGTCCTTTCGGTCATCTCAACTATTTGATATTTCAAGGTGGTGACATGTCAATAATTTAAATGGTATTCTTAGGGTGAAAATTAATTACAAAATTACATATAACATAGAGAATGTGTTTTTTTGAGGTAACATTAATTGAAAATTTCATGGGATTCGTCTTCAAAATATATTATCATTTTTTTTTAAAATGATCTCCAATTCAGTATTGTGACTGAAATATTTCTTCAATTTTACCACAAAATTATTAAAATAACACTTTAATGACATTCCCAGGAATGGTTTGACAATGAAATGAATTTAATTTTAATATTTATCACTAAAATTCATTAAGTTGTGGGGCACTAAATGTTAGTAGAATAATTCTAACGGGGACCTACTGGTGATGGATTCTCCATCATATGGGGCCAGTCATAATTGATTATACTTATAATAGCTATTAATTAAGTATAAGACTTGATATCCAACCATTTAATGAATTATATGTTTTATAATTGGAACTAGGATGTCAACTTTTGGATAGTTTCTTTTGATCTCTCTCATTTTAATGAAAATCCTAATCGTCCCATTCATTTTCTTGATAGATAAAATGTTGGTAAGCTATTTCAAGTAAGATAATTATAAAATTAAATTATCCTGGACATGATTTTTATTTTTAGTTATGAAAAAGGCATTTATATTTCCATGTTTCATTCTTGATAACTTCTTATAACCCTGGTGGTTCCTTGGAAATACAATTTTATGGATAGCCAAATTTTGATAAATACATGGAATCACTTTGTAATTTCAAGATATCACATACTTGTTCTTATTAATTTTAAAGGAACAAATTTACTACTCATCAAGAAGTATAGTTGTGCTGATTAACATTTTTTGTGGATCATCCTATCTACCTAGATGTATTTATCAATGTTTTTCTGTAAGGGTGGATTATTTTTCCTAGAATTCTATAATAGATTCACGAAGTTTTTTTACTGATCTTCATCATTTTCATCTTCCCATTCCTTTATTTTTATTTTAGGATGGATGAGAGATGAAGAGAAATAATTATGGTTTATGGAATGGTCAATGTTCTAAGAGCTATCTTTCAATTACGATATCGTGACATCCACGAGATTAACATATTCATTTTTGGAAAAATAATGTTATGAGAAAAATATTAGATCATTTTAATTAAATGTATTCATACAAATAAGGAATCAATTATTTATTATATTCCCTATAGTATAATTTTCATGGCCAATGTCAAGACAATTAAAATAATGTCTCTAAATCAGTGTTGATTTCTTTAAACTAGCTAATTATAAGCAAATATTCGTCATCAAGTTCATAAAATGGTTTAGATGTTTTAATTTCTAGACCATTTAGAGTGGTAACCCAATGACACCATCAGTTTTGGGTTTCTCCCCTTCTCTTTTATATTGTATGGTATCAATAAACTATGAATCACAAGACTTGAATGGACATTTTATAGCTTGTCATTTCCAAATATCACCACTGAAAAATATTTATGGAACACCTGATATGGTGAAGTGACCAGTGCATGATGATGCCACCGAGGCCCTTTTAGCAACTCATTTAAAGAACTAACTTTTTGGATGACTATGAAATCAGATTTGGATATAAGAATCCCAAAATAAGGCCTAATAATAATGTGAGTAAGGGGTTTCCATTCTTTTTTATCATGACTTTGTAGACTTATAGTGCAAGGGGATAAATCAGTATCAGTGAGTCCTATTATTGGAATCATTCTAGTTGTAATTAGGTTGACTCATGATCCATTTTAATAAAATATTTATGTGGATGTAAATGCAATCTGAGCATTAGAATATACAAAAGGGTATAATGTGTCACTACATAATAACAACTCAATCCTATTTGGTTAATAAGTTCAGTACAAGACATTTTTTAGGGACAATCAATGCTTCATATACCTTGGTGTTAGAAAAGTAAACTTAAAAATTTTTATTGAATAGTAGATCATCAAAAAATATTTTTTAGAAGAATTATTAACATAATGAGGGAGTCTATAATTGAAATAATTTTAAGAACTATGTCCAATAACTTCAAGATGTTGTACTTTTGGGTGAATGTTCAATGTTTATATATAGGTAAGTGTTATATATAAATATTTTTTGGAGATGATGTTACTATGGTGGTATATTCTAGTGGTTTCCATGATTTTGAGGGCACTTTGTTTGTATGTTTGATTAGCCCGACAAATCATGATCACTAATAGGGGTGGACTGTTTTTCCCCACTCATCTATCAGTCATCAAAAAATTTACTACAAAATTATTTTTTACATGTGTGGAGGAATATTAAAATTCATACTATGATTTATAAATATATTTCCCATGGCTTGTGGAGAAATATATATCTCAAGTTGGGATATCACTAGTATAATGCGTTAATCTACAGTTTCACCACCCAAAATTTCCTCATCTACTACATCCTCAATTAAAATCTCCCAAAATTTGTTTGTGAATCTCTAGTTCCTAATTTCACTCATCATTTGATAAGGTTTCAAATAAATTAATTAATTTAATGGATCTTAAGATCAATTGTTCATATGAAGATGATATTCTTTTTGGGTCGGTGCTCGTTGTACAGTTAAGTGGGTCAGCACCCACTATTATGGGGATAAATGCATGATGTTTCTGAGAGCTGGGTCTAACATTTTCCTTTTTTTTATTTTTTTATTATTTTGTTTTCCTCACCATTTTGAACATGATGTTTCATAAATGATTCGCCTTTTATGGTTTTTTGACTTAAAAGATCCTCCTATTCCATAAAAGAAGCATATGGGAAAACAATTTTTTTAACTATGCTCAGAAGAAATAATGATCCTATTTTATTATTTTTATATCCATTTAATCAATTAAATTACATGAAATTCTTCTAGTAACATCCTGTCATTCACCGTATTAATATTCAGTAGTGGAGTAAATCTATGTAATTTGAGAAGGAGTTTTTTCCATCTTCCCATGCACAAGTCAACCATTATTTTTTCAAACATCTTTAAAATTTAAAAAGCATGAATTATTAGCCCCAAAATGAAATTAAAGGAACTATATTTTTTTGTTCATCAAGACAGAATTATTCAGGATTCATGGGTTATTTGAGTCAATAATTTTTAACAATATCTTATAAGATGTCGACAAGAACATGAACTTCTTAGAAGTAATATACCATAATTTTACAATATCAAAGGTAGGTGGATTTTATATATCAATTTCCATCCTAAAAAAGTTTTTTCTTCCAATATTGTATCTCAATAGGGTATTCCTAATGATATGGTTTGTGGTTCGGAGATGGAGCGGCTAAAGGAGTTGGTTTTAGAGTGATAGTTTCATTTTTTCCTATGAATATCCAATTTCCGTAGTATTCTAGTACTAATCTAGATTCGGATCTAATTATAAATATAGAGCCCTCAAATAAATTTGAAACTATATAAATTAATCAGAACCCACTTGGGTAATTTACTAGAATGAGTGGTGTTCACAACTCCTTATGGGTTTATTTTATGCTATGACCCAACAAATATTCTAGTGGAAACTACAAATTTAGGGAGTATGTTGGACCCTTCCATCTGGAAATGATTTTTATGGTATTCTCATTTTCAATTTTTTCAGTTCAAGATGATAGGGAGTATTTTCATTAATAATCATGTTTTCAAATTATAGATACATTTTTGGTAGAGGCCTTTCCATCATTTGATTGACCCAGTGGCTAAACATTTGTTTTATATATAAGACAAACCATACATAGATTATACCAAACACTAGATTTTGGTGGCTTCTAATTTCAAAAAAAATGTTCTATAATTAAGATAGTACATAACCCATTATATGTTATTCCATATCTAAAAATCCTTTAATTATGGAAATGTTTGACTTATAAAATTATTTGGGGAAAGAGTTACATATAACCATTTGATGTAATATTTTCCTTCCATCTGCATTGTCTCACATTTCCCTCCATATCATCTATATGGGGTATTAATTTCACAATAGTGTCAATATGTCTTTTCGGAATTTCCAACTAATCATGGGATAGAGTATAGTTCATTATAGGTTTAACCTAATGGGTTAGTCCTGTCTGCACTTGTGCAAGGTATGACATGTTGTCACATAACTGACATTAGTCTAGTTTATTGGGAAATGTATGAAACACTCCACATTTAGCTATAACTAGTTTTATATAGATTGTATTCCTTCATTCTCTATTGGGAGGAAATTATGGAACAACTTTTTCTATAATAATTAGTCATTTTTGTTGCGAGACATTAGTAGGGGGAACAAAATTTGTTTTTTTAGGAATATAAGGATAATGAATATTACCCCTGATTAGTTTTTCATTAAGAATTCTTATTTCCCTCACCTTTGTCTCATATTGAGCCAATTATTCCTTGAGTGTGAGGGGTTCAAGACCATTAGGTGATATGATGGGATGAACTATACCATTACCCATCTCTTTGGATAATTCCCATCACGGGTTATGAAATTCTTAATTTGATGGATTTTAGAAATTTTTTGGGGAACCATTTATTATGTTATGCCCACCCACATCTGTCATTTAGGTGTGAAAAATATTTAAAATTGAAATATCCCCCACTTTTCCCTTGTATTGACATGATTCTCTATAAAATCCAAAGGAGTGGTTTTAATGATGCTCACTATTTTGAAATGAAACACTATAATTTCCTCGAAATCTTAATAATTTTTGAACCAGTTACTATATGAATATCCACTAGAATATCTAGGATTAATAGGATAATATGTTATCCTAATCGGGAATTTTTTGTTTCAAATTTCTTGGTAGTTTATCCTTTCTTTCAAATATCCTTATGAATCCATCCAGTGAAGTGTGATCTAAAGGGAACCCTGCAATAAGTTTTTTGTTCGCTTCCCTATATAATAAATAACTTCATGATATGGGATGATATATGGAAATATTGTTTTCTGAAACTCATACAATTCATGAAAATTATAAACCTTTTTAAGGAGGAGTATCATGTAAAGATTCCCATAGCCCTACAGTATGGGGACTCATCTATTCAACTTTCACAACATTTAAATCATGATTATTTGGCCTAAAAGATATTTTTAAAATACCCCCATCCTTGTGGTCCAAGTTTTATCCTATAATTACATGGATATAGAAATATTAGATTTTATTCTAATGTTATGGATATTTTTTTAACATAGAATGGGTTCATTGTATGATTTGATACTAAGTCATCTTATTCCAATGATATTTGAACTTCAAGTGGATTGGTTTCTCTCAAGTGTGATTAATTCTCAATATTTTCAAATACATGTCACAAGATTATTTTTATGGATCAATCTATTTTTTCCTTTTGTCTTTGAGTGTTCTTGTAGTCTTGTTCTTATAGATCATACCACATGTTCCAATAAGAGACCATTTATCGAGGTCAGTTTGAGGCTATGACGTTACATGATGTCACTTTTGGTGGTATCTGCTTATTTATAAGAGTGGTAAAAAATAATTCTTCATATCTAACTCAGCCTCTGATATGAACACTAGTTGTGTGATCAGTGATCAACAGGCATATCTATTTTGACCTATCAAAACATGCACGTTGAAGTGATCCCTGCAATTTTTCATGTATTGGTTATTATTCAATTGGGAGGCTCACCAAGTTGACTTGATAATGTGTCAATTTAGTTACCATTATATGACTTCTATATTCATTATAAAGAAATTATTCTATTTTGATGATAGAAAGAGAGGACAATATATTTAGGAAAATTTCCTACACATACATTCATCTCACAATGATTCTATAATACTATATTATGCGGTTGCTGAAGGCTATAACATTATGAATATATTGTCCATATCTAAATGTCTCACCATGTGAAATACATCTCGTTTATCTCTTTAAAGTGTTTCCTCTACCCGACCTAACCAATGTGGGTTTTTACACAATGCTCTTTTTTAAACAACCAGTTATCTAGTGATTTATACTTTTATATTGGTTTGAAGGTGACACATGGGTCATTTAGAAAATCTTCATTTACTTGGGATTTATTCTACAAGAAAATAAATATCATTTTTCAATGATGAGGTAGAAGGCTTGACAAGAATCCTTATCTAAATAGCCTCATGATAGGACTGGTTTCCCACATTTTTTTGGAAAATGTTAGGACCTTCTTGATTAAATGAATTGCCTTTTCAAGGAGGATCTTCATTGAAAATTCCACCATGGGGAGGACGACCATCACAACATTACTTCTAACCAGTAAGAGAATATATACATGTTATAACATGGGGAGGACCTTCATGGAGGATGGTGTAATGGTTATTAACTTAGTACTATTTGACTTTATGATCAGAATGAGGGTTTTAAGGATTCTCATTAATTGATAGGGTACTATGATCGATCAGATTGTTGACATGAATAATATAATCATCGTAAGATGTATGGGGTGGACCTCAAAAACCACTTTATGAAATGTTGTGGGAAGGACCATCTAATTTTAATATATTGTTTATCTTATTTTGTAGTGTGTGAGTATGATATTTAGCCACAGTAGATAAACATATAAGGGATTCAATAAAAATATCATTCAGGAGAGAAGTTTTATGGTCTAGCTCTTACTTTTCCAAAAACAATTAGTGAGCCTTTTTTTGATACATTCCTATATGATATAGAGGATACCAACTATTGTAGAAGCATTAACATAAAAGGGTTAGTTTTAGTAGATCTCATTTCACTGCAATAATGTTATGACACGTTAAATTAATTATTAATGGGATATGTTCCTATGTTGTCGTGGACACCATGATATACCATTAGGCTTTAGTTGTGATTGAGATATATTCATGATCTGGTTTTCAACTTATTGTGGCATTTTTTCCACTTTCCTCTTAGATGGGAGTAGGAATACACATTTTCTCCTAAGTGATGAGTTTATGATGTTGATGGGATACTTCAAATGTAGACGTGGGTTTGTGTGCCGGACTCATAGTAATAAATTATTTTATCATTATTAATTATAAAACATGTAGAATATGGACAATAAAAGATTCCTATCAGTCCATAATTCCGAGTATGTAATGGGTGACTTTTATAGCTGCAATTCGAATATATTTCAATTCTATAGCTAGTGCATGGATGTATTTATTCTTTAATCCTATATTTATTTCTGTAATATATGGACAATAATCAATTGTGGGTGAAGAGATATGGTTCTACCTCTTGTGTGTTTCCAGGTTATAGGAGTTGGTTTCTCAGTATGTTACCATACAATTCTTTCAGGCTTGGTGGATGTGGAAAAGCTTGCGTACATATTCCTAATATGTTGTTGAATTTGGATGGCCTCATTTTATATAAGATTTCATAGAATGGTCATATTCTATATTTTGGTATCACTACCCTTAATGGGATGTCCTAGGTGTCTGGGTCAGAATAACCTAGGATGGATTCCCCAGCAGAGAACATTCATCATTATGTGGATTTGATGACACATGACATTGGTATAGATAGCTACCTAAATGATCCATTAGTTAGGATGCCTATGGAATAATAATGATTGATTTTCTGACCACATAATATAGATCCTTGAGACAATGGGGGAACTTTTCATTTCACCCTATTGATAAACACCTGATGTGATATGAGATGATGGCAGATTCCATCCTTTTCTTCACTATCAACTGATGCTTGATAGACAGTTAGTGGGACTTAATTACATGGAGAGATTTATTTTTATCCTACATGGATGGTATAGAACTATTGAGATGGTACTCTCGAATGTGCTCATTTGTGATGTGGTGCTGAAGAGAGTGGGTTGCTGATAGTGTCTTCTGATTTGGTGAGGAACCTTGTTGTGTAGTAGAAGATTCCTAAGTTTAGCCTAGTTAGTATGATTCCATTTTTGATCTAATGGATCTTTTACAAGAGTTCCTGAGTATAAAAAAAACAAAGATAAATCTATCAATTCACCTCTCAATAAAATAACACATTCAAAATTAGTTATTTTGCATCCATGTTTGACCATCTTTCTTTTTTTCGTCATGAAAGAGGCATATCCTGTTGGTATCATAATCGTCTTGGTTAAGGATTCATGTTTGGTTCACCATTTCTATTGTTTCCAAAAGAATTATTTGGGGAGTTAATGAATTTTTTTGTGTATTAACCTTCATACAAGACCCATATTTCCATGTCGTTTCTAGGAAGTTTCCAATGTGTTTTCTTCATGCAACAAAAAAACCCAACAGTTCACTTATTCACGATTTTTCAAAAATTGATTATCCAACGATTGGTGGCCAATGTGAGATGGATCCAATGATTCTTATGGACTCACATTGGTTGAGAGGATAGATGGGTGAGATCATACCAACCTTTTGGGGAAACTTATATCATATTATTGGACTCTCATATTGATCTAAGTCATAATCATGAATTCATTATTAAGTCCAAAATAGAAATGGGGTTCCATTATGTTATCAATAAATTGTTAGCATATATATTCCTTAAAATCATCTGTATATATATGAGGTTCTTCATTAATTAATACATATTTTATTTCTAAGATTCTCCATCGATGGTAATATTTTCTATTTAGAACATATATTCTTATGTCTTTTATTATCACAACACTATATTTAAACCACATAGTGGGGAACATAGGATATTTTCAACATCTAGGAAGTATGAAGTGGTTTTAATGTCTAGATTGAACCCATGATATGGGATTCCTACATGTCCTTCTGAAAGTTAACATAAACCACATAGTTCGATTCTACTTAACAGGAAACATCATATATTTTATTGTGATGTGATAAAGACTAAACCATGTGGTTTAACACCATGAAACAAGGAATCTTTGGAAAATGTTACAAGACATTGTAGATGTGGGGATTATGTCAAAATGGCCTGAGTAACCTAGAAAGAATATAGCCCCTTCGATTGGATAATTCCGTTCTAGAAATATGTCCTATATAATATAAGGTTGAGTTAGGGTTTTGGGAATAGACCTCAGGGTGCCTTCGTAGATATTCCATTTGGATGGGATTCATGGCGAACATAGTTTGAATGGTTTTGGGGAATACACATATACAGGAGGCATAAGATTCCTCACTGGGAAGATGATCCTCAAAAAGTAGTGATAACATGGTATTGGGGATTACACATAGTAGGAGGCCTATCAAATAGCTAAGGGAATATCCGACATATAACATCTCTACTAATATATGTAATAAATTTAACATGGTGCTTCTACCATTAGGGATTATGTGTTAACTACCCATGAACTTCTAGGTGGGGGATGGGTTAAATAGTATATTGGAGGAGTGGAAATCATGAGTCTTATGGTTTGGTGAGTGGATTATCTATAATATCATTTCCCTCCAAAGAAAATAATTTTCCCATGAAGATTTTAGGACCGTAACTAACATCTAATCCCACATAGTAATACTCTATGTGAGAACAAAGAGGAATTGTGTGATCTTGAAAAGCACATGATCTCTTTCATATTCATGCGAAATAGGTTGGGTGAAAGTATAATAAGAATAACTAGTGTATTACTCGGGGATTTATTTCATAAAAAATATCTTCCCCTCTACCACTTTTAAAAGGTGTAAGAGATGATGATGGGAGACCTATGGGCTACAGACATACCTGCTTTCCCCATGTAACCACCTTCCACCATACCCATGATTGGGATCCTCATTTCTAATGAATTTTTTTATTAATAATATTTTGAGTATTCCCTTTATTTGATATGTTAATAATAGGTCCTCATGTACCATTGGAATGTAGGATCAAGAGGACACACTTATGTGATATGTTCCTTGATATTAAATATATATAGGATATAGAGGATGACCTAGTCAATGACACTCTGGGGTGGTTCAAAAATTTGATGATATGGGGCTTAGAGCATTATGGGTGATGTTAATAGTGATACAGGTTTGGATAGTTTGTATAGGGGCCAAGGTAATGAAAAAAACTACGTCGAAGGAGGGTAGAAAAATCAGAAGGTTATGTCCAGAATATAGGTCTATACAAGATTATGGTCTACAAAGACTACATATCACATAATATATTCTATGGGTGATGGTGGTCTGTTAAGGATTTTTTGTGTGGGTGATTTTCTTATGTGGGATTCCACCATTTGTTTGTGACCAAGTTACTTCCCTTACTTACTTTATGATTTGTTGTATATGATTACAAATTGATATCACTTTCTTGGGATTTTTCCCTCCATCATTTTTTTCTATGTACACACGTTCATCCCATTATAGGGATTTTATATGTGCACCAATAATACCATCTTCATTGTATGTGTTGAAATATATATTGCAATAAAAACCATCAAACACTGGGAACATTGGTTTTTGGGTGGCTGAATAGACCCCAAACCCCAATATCAAATATTCATTTTTATGGGAGAATAATATGATTCCTCAGTGTGAAAATGAATGGTTGTTTTCAGGTGTTGATTATGACACCTCACCATGAAAATGACATGTTTTCTAACATGAAGTGCTATATAGAGTGGTGACCTATATAGAAGATTTGCGTCATGGGAGATAAGGTTTCATTATTATTACTTGTTTTTAAACTATTTAATATTCATGAAATTATTCACTTGATTTATTCTATCATTTATAAATGCATAACTTCCTATTGATATTGAATGCGAAATTTTATAAACTCGAAAAAACATTAAACTAATGAAAAATCATGCCATATGTAGTTCTCATTTGTCATATAGTATAATATAAATAATCAAATACATAAGAGTGTTGTAATTTATAGTCATAAATAAATACCTATAATGTAAAATTTGAGTCATGTTAAATGAAATACTATGAATCCCATATTAAATTTTAATGGGAATAAGAAATCCACATTCTGGAATAGTAATTTTTTATTAGTGAAACATGTGTTTGGGTGTATGATATGATATATATGAATTATTAAATATTCATATGAAAATAATGAATATATAGATAATTATTTTATGATAATTATAGTTATAGATAAAGTTCATATATAGGGAAATGGTTTATTCACATTTAACATGAAACAATACACCAGAATATCGTAGGAAGATTTATCTCACACATGACTAGTAGATACATTCAAAATACAAACCCATGTGGTTAAAATTTATACATAAAATAAAATTTATGTTGTGTAGTATAATCTCATGAAACAAACTTATGATCTATATCATTCAAAATTTGTATATACGAATCATAATTCATAATATAATCCCCAAGAATCATTAATACCACATTAGAAATACTTGGTGTTATCAAGAATTGGTGTCTATGAGAAATATAATTTTTCATAAGCTCTCATTATGATGGAGAAACAGAAGATATGGGGTATATTTTTTAACAATGTTAGATATAGGCATTTATTTATTATAGTGTATGTTCAGGTTGGGTTACACATAATATTCTAGGAATCCTATCAAATATCTGATTATCATGGAAGATAATATACTTGCATATGTTAGGATATTATAAGTCATTTAGAGTCATTAATGATGTATTAGAATAGTTATACGTGGAGTGACCTCATTATGGTGGAGCTTTTTCCAACTTTATGTTACCATAACCTTGTACCAAATAAAGGGGCTAGGAATATTTGGGGATCTATTGATAAATATTGGTTATGTGACCTCATTCTCCATTATGTATCCTAGTGGAGTAGGAATATTTCAATATATAGGTCTTATAATGATCCCCTATATAGATCAGTATTGTGTGTAGTCTAAATATGACATTTTAGTGAAAAATGTTAATAGATAAGGGATCCCATGTTAAAAAAGAAATTATATATCGTACTCATACATATTAGGGGATTGGTCAAATTTATGGTTTTGAAATGATATGATTCATACACTAAGTAATAGAAACACATAATTGTTTATAGAAAGAACATAACTCTATGTAATTGAGGATTAGAATGATTATGAAGTATGATGATTTTGGATAATTTTAAAAACATATATACTTGGACATTTTTTAGGGACTCTATGCATCACTGAATTTGATATTTCAATATGAATAAATCCATAGATAGTTATTACATTGGTAACACCATATACATTTAGGGATCAATTATAGGGGTGATTGAATTGATATTTGATGAAATTTATGGGTGTGAAAAGGACAAGGGCTCTCAATTTCACTACCTATCCCATTGGGATATGAATCCAGACACACATAGTTCTTGCATAGAATATTGCTGGTATAGATCTGGGTCATATAAAAAGAAAAGGGTATTGTTTATCGATGTATATTCCATGAAGAAAATATTATAGTATCACTGGGTATTTAATGTGGATACGAATCATTGAAAATGTATTTCTTAGAATTCTATTCCTCACATAGATAGAAAAATACATAAATAATGCTTCATTATATCTTTTTAGGAGATAGACATCCCATGATGTTAGGGTATATCAATTTTTTCGTTACCATTAAATACTCAATATTTTAAGAAATCCCTACCCACTATGTTGATCACATCATTGAATATAGGGTTAGTCATTTTTTTATTTTTCATGTTTGGGCCTAGAAAAACAAATCAAGTAATCAAGATGTATTCTGTTAGGGCATGAACTGAGGAACACATAGTTCTTCTATATAGAATTCATTAAATATATCTAACTCAAATTATTATAATAGTGAATTGATACTCATTAGACCTAGATTATTGAGAGACATGACATCTAAATCGATCATGTTCAAATGTATGAGAAAATAGTGCCACATAGGATGATATTTTTTGACTTCATTATAGTCATAAGTGATATAATTTTAGGAGAATTATTTTAAATGTGTAATTCATTCACCAATATTTGTTTTATTATAATTTCGTTAAGAAAATCTATTATTGAGTTGATTAACAAATTTTTATTGGGATTATTTTGAAATTTCATTATGAATGTATAACATAAACTCTAATACTTATTTTAACATAATGCCATTCAGATGATTTTTTGATGTTTAAAATTGTATTACTATGAATTCTATCATTTAGATGATAATATTATTTAGAGTAAAAATTAATAAACTTTCCATTAGTATAATTCATTTTCTACTTTCCATCTATAATAATTTTGGTGTCTGGACCTTAGAGGTATCTATCATATATTACAAAAAGTATCTCCCAATTTGGCTATAATTTTTTAGTCTTCTTACCTGGGGTCATTGTAGTTATAATAAGAAACACAAAATCTACCTAGAGGAATTAATATAGGTGAAATTTTATGTTGAAGGATTCTTATCACCAATATATATCAATTTCATTAATGTGGAGTGTGCATAATATTATATGTTCAAGTCTCTCTAATTGAACTAACTAGTTTATGGTTTTTTTATATTAAAAAATATATATATATATATATAGACATGGAGTGAATGTTGTTGAAATTTTACAGTAATAAATACATCTTTCTATAGATATGTGATTATGGGGTCGCTTAAATGTTAGTGTGGGTTTTGGAGTGATTATCCAATAATGAATGCATGATCTCGTCCAACCAAAATCAATTATTTTCTTCTAACATTATATCATGTATATTATATAGTGTCTTTTTATCATTTATTTTTTCAAAATTTCATCATTATAGTAGAAAATATAATTTTTGGTTTGAATTATGTATTATCAATTTGTACCCTTCAACTCAGAAAAAGATATATCAATTTCATTTCCAAATAAAATCATGAGAGTGAAACCAATTTGGTGTTGATATTTGACCTCACAAGGTTGAAGAAACCCTTATCACTAACATCCATGAGGGGTATAAACCTGGACTATTTAGAGAATAAGTCATTTATTGTATGGATTTACTTGAACATCCATGCTTTAGAATTGGTATATGATGATATATAATCCATTCCACACATTGAATATGTTATTGAATTTTTGGATATATACAAGAGCTTTAGAGGATTAAAGAGGAAATTAAAATGTATTTGAAAAGAATGACATTTCTTGGCAAATTTATGAAATCTACTCTGTTGTTAGAAAATAATAACCATGCCTAAGGACCTGATTGTAGATCATGGTTTCCTAATGATGTGGACTATATGCCCCATTGTGAAACTCTTGCATATCCAAGGGGATTACAACTCCTACAATGAATATTAGGTGGAATACATTGAATCAATATTTTTAGAGGGATTTATAAGTATTTAGACTATCCTAGATAATTAAAATATATTCTCAATGTTAGATTTGTTCTTTCATGACTTGATCAGATAGAGAAATACATTACCATATAGAATCCATTAACAAAAAAATCAATCCAATTGCATAATCATTTGAATATTATATTTTCTCTTAATAATACTTATTCTTGTTAATATCATTTATCAATTCACTGATATATCATATGGATAGAAATGTAACATTGTGATTCATTGTGTGAATACTTTTTCATCTAGTTCTGGATCACCTAGACTATATAAGTTAATTATAACACATCAGTGTGATCATTATATCATCGTGAGACATAGGTTAGAGTTTTATCTCAAGTGAATTTCACTATTAGATCATATAAATGATCAAATAAAGTTATTTCTTCCATATTGTTCATAGAATATTCACCAACTATTTTCTTAATTACATTATTAAATTCTTCATTATATGAAGTCATTACACTAAATATATTGTGTTCAAATAATATCTAATGATGTAGTCCTAGTAATATTTTTTGTAATTGGTGAATATCTCCAAAACTTGAAAGCAAAATAATAGAACTTCTGTTACTAGGGAGATAAACAAAAAATGAATGATTTATACATTGGGTTGTCCATTATCATTCCTTTCAGGATCTATGAATCTACATAAATGCATGTTTCATATACTCATTAGGGATTATGAATAATAAATTATTGTATATGGAAAATAATTTTTTTAATTATTTTTATACGGTAGGATTTTCAAATAGAAAATATATCAATGAATTCCCCTATACTACTTTTTGATTATGAACTGTATATCAAACTATTAAAGTATCACTAATAAATTTTGAAGTTTAAATTTTATAAATAGGGATCTAATTATACACATGAGTGGTTTAATGCAATACCTTGGATGAACTTCAAGTGATGAATCTAAATAATGAGATTCTGTAAAAAAATTAACATATGAAATCATTCTTGATGTTATAATGTCCGGTCTCGAAATTAAACATTTTTTCCCTAATATTGCTAATAAATTTATCTATTACTAAATCATTCATCCATTAATAGATTTTTTCTATGTGATCATTCATGTTCTACTATATAATGAATGAGTGGGTACCATTAAATGGGTGGAATCAATACAAGTGGGTGTAGAAGAGTTTTCTAAATATTGTTGATTGATTATTGTAAACCTCCAACGCACTTATATGGGATTGAATTACTTATTAATCATATTAAAGGTAATAATTTTACTCAAAATTAGAAATGATTCATTTAATATAAGAAATACTTTATTATAATATCCTCAAAAAATATTGTTTTCATTGAAAGGGGTATTGGAAAATTACCCCCATTTTATTGTGTTCATCATCAATAGTCTGAAGGTATACCATAAAACTGAGAAACTTTACTAATTTCATCATAATGCCACCAATTAATGTTTTTTAAATTCTATTTTCAATTCATACTAAAAATATATAGTTTTATGATTTTGATAATCATAGAATTGATAGGATTCAACCACTACATCATCAACATAACATTCCAAGATCTTACCCATGAGGGGCATGAATATATAGTGCATGAATAATAAGAATGTGTTGGAAAATTTCATCGAACTATATAGAATTATTTAATATTTGTAAACTAAATAGGGAGATGAAAATGAAATAATCTCTTTATCTACATTGTCCAAAATATTATATTATAATTCGGGTATCCATACATGAAGGAATGTTCATAAAATGATCATATCAAAAAATAACTCTATGATCCGTAAATTGAAATAAACTTATGTGAAATATTTTTTGGGATCTATAAAATCAATATGACCAAGAGTTTTCTATTTTTTCACTCTTAGGACGATATTATGTATAACTTTTGGACATTAGACAACCAAAATGGTGATATACATGATGGTTTTATCAACCACAATCTCTACATTATTAGTTATGGTTTGATGCATCATCCTTGCTAACAAACTATATCAAATGTGACCCAATTTTCAAAAATAATTTTCTAAATTTGATTAATTTAATGCTTTATTCAAATCAAAATTCTCGTGAAACATACAGATTTTAAAATTAAAACTGATTTCATAATGGTTTCAAAAATTACATAAGGTCTCACAAAAATATTATAAAACTATAAGACATAGAATTGTTAATTTATGAACATATTTTAGGAAAATAATTTTTTTTTAAATTAATTAATTAATTATAATTTATAATTTAGGACATACAAAAATAACAATACTGTTACTATGGTCATGTTGCCACTTATAAGATACCTAAATTTTATTTATACAATAATTGGTGAGGTTACTAATATTTTGGAGGAATTACTTTTCATAAGGGTCATATTACTATTCATAATGGTAGGTTATTATTCCAAAGGGTTTGTTACTATTCACTAAATATTAATTTTGTCATGTAGGACTCCAAACAACTTTTTGATCACAACCGTATATGTCAGATTTTCAAAATTCAAAACACATGGGTGAAAAATTTATGTTTAAATGTAACATAGTAGTTTATTTAAGAATGGTGTGGAAATGTTTTTTCTAATTAGATTGATTATGAAATTAATACAAGAAGGGTGAAATTGCTTTGATAAAATTTTGTTTCATTTCATTTTACCCTACTTTTGAAATTTTTCCCTCGAAATTACATTTTACATAAACAGTTGAGGTTATGTCTCATTAATCACATCTTCTAGTTCACTAGTTACTACTTCATACTTATGGTTCCTCCATAACATATTGAA
The DNA here is from genome assembly GCA_963277665.1 of Viscum album. Classification (NCBI taxonomy): domain Eukaryota; kingdom Viridiplantae; phylum Streptophyta; class Magnoliopsida; order Santalales; family Viscaceae; genus Viscum; species Viscum album. The sequence continues at coordinate 1,884,938,342 of OY728161.1, forward strand.
AATGTGGGTTGTCTTGTTGCATAGAACTGTATATCTCTGGTCTAGAATCATTAATGACTACTCCTGATAAGAGAGATCATCATCCAATTGTATCACCTCTGAGTTTAATACATCTGAGGGATCTAGTATGTACTTACTCAAGAGTGATACGTGAAACACATCTAGAACATGATCCATATTTTGTGGAAGTGCAAGCTTAAATGCCAGAGATTATATGCAGTTAAGTATCTCGAAGGGGCCAATGTACCTCGATCTTATCTTCCACTTCATTCCTAACCACATGAATCTCTTCTATGGTGATATTCAAAGGAAGACTTTATCTCCAATGTTGAACTCCAAGTACCTTTGATGGTTTCTATTATAGAAGTTTTGGAGACTCTAAGGATATTTAATATGTTTTCTAATTACATGATCCTTATCTATCCTCTCTTTTACATTATGAGGTCCAAGTAGATTTATTTCTCTAACTTCATCCCAATATGTTGGAGTTCTACATCACTTTCCATACAGATCTTCATATGGAGTAATCCGAATACTCGAGTGGAACCTATTATTGTATGAGAAATCAACCAATTAGAGATGTTGATTCAACCCACCATTGAATTCTAAAGATATGTCTCTTAGAATGTCATCAAGAATCTAAATTTTCCTTTCAAATTGGCCATTAGTTTGGTGGTGATAGACCATGTTGAAATTTAATTCAATACTCAAATCATGTTAAACACTTCACCAAAATTTAGATGTGAACCTAGGATCATGATCACAGAAAATCTATAGCGGAACACCATGTAGTATCACCGCATCATTCACATAAATTAATGAATGTTGTTCAAGTGAGTGATATTCCCGAATAGAGAAAAAATTGGTAGTCTTGGTGAGTTGGTCAACCACAACCCATATTGCATTATTTCCCTTTGACATATTAGGGAGACTAGTGAAAAATTACATAGTGACATTCTCCCATTTCCACATGGGTATAGGAAACTGTAGCACAATCCCATTGGACTTTTATCACTCAGATTTATATTTCTAATATACCATGAACCTTGAGATATATTCCACAATTTCCTTATTCATGTTATCCCACCATAAGCGTTATCATATATCTTAGAACATCATGGTGCTACCATGATGGATAGGGAATGTTTGGCTATGTAAATTTTCTAATAGCATCTTCTATATATCTGGTGATGAAGGAACAGAAAACCATAGTCTAAAAAGAATCACAACATGATCATCTATATGGGACTGGTGTAGTTTCCCTTCCGTTACTACATTCACCTTCTATTGTAACTCCAAATCATCCCTTTGTGCATGTAAAGACCTGTAAAATTCAAGGAAATTTTTTTCTTAATTTTCTTGGGAATTTTACAAGAACGCATTTTTTGACGGCACCTGAATCTGAGGCCCGGTGTGCCCGGAATCATTTTCCGAAGTTTGGCTCGGGTACATTCAGTGAACGAACGAGCGGGTTTTTATAACTTTTGAATTGGTTCTTGGAGTCAAATTTTGAGGGCATCGATGGAATCACAGCACCGGTATATGCTTAAAAACGAATTTTCCGGAGTTGCGTTTGCTCGGGTGTGGTTTTTAATTTTTGGGGTTAAGATAAGAAATAAAATAAAGTGGTGTGACAACTTTATTTTATTTCACTTAAAGCCACTTAAGCTAAGTTAAACAGATAGGGTGGAACCCAAAATATCCTACCCAATTGGTAGGATATTTGTGGGGTGGGGCCCACACGAGCCCCACCGTTTCTTCCCTTCTAAGTAACGCACCCGCGGAAACCTCTTTTAATTAATGTCAACAGGTGTGTTTACATAAATTCTAAACGCCCCTATTAATTGGGTAGTTAAGTCGTTACCATTAATTCATCGAATTAATGGTTCGTTTCTTAACTTTGAATTTTCTAATCGTTGGAATGGGAATAAAATAATACCAACACTTTTCTTTTGAGGGGTGGCTTGTTGAGAGGATTTGGAGAAAACTCTAAGGCCTGAAGATCTTCATCCTCCTTCGCGAAGAACACGAAGAACACGAAGAACGCGAAGAACGCGAATAACACTGGCCTTCGACGAAGGGTGACGAAGATCACCAAACCCTCCGAGATCGACGATGCGATGCCGTGTACCGCGACACCGACGATTCTCCTTCTGTGATGTTTATTTCGCAACGTTCCTTCACCACGAAAATCTTTGATCAACAACCGATTGAGGTAGGGGATTGAGGTTCTTTTAATTCTATGTGAATTATATCCTCGACATGGTTTCTTTTGGTGCATCTTAAATCTATGTGGTTTTAATCCTCAGATTTTCTCTACGTAACGCCGTGTACTACGACGACAGTGATGCCCCTTCTGTGACGTGACGATCCTCTTCTTCCACGATAGTCAATTCCGTGATGATCTCAAGTTCGACGACAATGTTGAAGTAGAGGTCGTTTCATCAAAATTGTTGTGATTTATACTCGCGGCGTATGATTAAATATTTGTTGTGAGACTTTTAAAACTGGTAGCACGGTTGGTGTGGACCAACGAACAAGTCCAAACCAACCTCCCTTTTCATTCATGGTGTGCGGAATGGCGGACGACGTCAAAACAAGCCGCACAGGCGATGTGAGGTCCTCGTAGTGAAGGAAGGACCCCAGGAGGTCCATTGGAAAAGACGGCGTGCAATTCCGACCACCGGAACTCATCTGGTGGTCCACGGAGCAACGCGCTGGCGTGGCACGCCGGCACGGCGGCGCCGGCGGCGGGAGGCGGCGGCGGCCAGCACGCCACCGGGGAGAACGGTCGCGGCGCCAGGCCGGCCGTCCCACAACCATGCGGGACCAGCGATGGCAGGACGCTGCACCCCGGCCGCATCCGTTGGTGAGAGGCGGCCCCCCACGCGGGGCCACGGATCATTCAAGCCCCCCCCCCTTGCGCACCGCTCGGCCTTTATGGCCGAGCGGCCTGGCGACTGGGCTGCGCCCAGGCCGGGCTGGGCCGTGCCATCTGGGTCGGACACGGAAACGGGTCGGGTCGACCCAGTTCGGGCCGACCCAGGGGGTTGGGCCGGGTCGGTCCAGGACCAAACCCCCTGTTTCCGGACCCTTTTCGGTCTTTTGCCCATATCATGGGCTACGGACATCTGATCGACACATTGTCAGTGGCGATGTGACCCTTGGATCGAGATGGTCGTTTTCACATATTGTAATCAAGGTTTAGGAATACTTTGGGTTCGGCCAGGTTGGTTCGTACACGAAGCCAACCGGGCCCTCGGAGAGGAAACACTTATAACTTGAGCTTCGGACGTCTAGTTGACGTGCCGTTGACTTTGATGGTTTCCTCTAAGTGAGAGAGATCTTTTGGCTTACTTTTCCCGAGATTTGGATGCAGGTGGGGTACATTCAGGTTGGTTTTGACTTAAAAACCAACTAGGCCCCTAGGATGAAAAAGCCAATCACTCTCATACCGGGCGTCCGATTGACGCGCCGTCTTTGGCGTTGAGTCCCTGCTGACGATACGGAACTTTTGGATACATCAACTCTGGACTATGTGTCAGTTTATGTATCAGCCTCTCAGCTCATGTAGTGGACCCTCCCGAACGAGCTTGTTGTGTGCGGGAACCCTAGAGCTGGCTACGACTGCGACGATGACGACGACGACTGTGTAGAGATCCTCAGCGGATTCGACGGCGACGACTACAACACTCAGCGATTCGACATGGATCAGTGATACAAATCCTGTGTGGGTCCGATCCTGTGTGGGTCAGTGCTCAGCGGTCCTGTGTCGGCCAGCGCCTACAGATCCTATGTGGGTCTGATCCTGTGTGGGTCTTTACAGGGGTTAGTTACCTATAGATCCTCTGTGGGTCAGATCCATTGTGGGTCATTACAGGGGTTAGTACCTTTTGATCCTTTGTGGTTCCGATGACTTGGATGAATTAGTGGCTATATCTGATCATCTCTATCGTCATACGAAGAAGTATACCTGTGTGAGCTGAATCCTGTTTTGCTTTCCTTTGTGGATTGTGTTGTGCTATCCTGTGTGGATTACGTTTTGTTTTCCTGTGTGGACTGGGTTGTGTTTGGGCTCGGAGGCTGGAGCGAACTGGAATAGGAGACTTAGGTATATGTATGGGCATATACCAAAGTAGTGTCGGATGTTACTTCGTGATTGTATCTTTCCTTTCTGGATTATCCATTGTGGATTCTGGGAGACCTTCGGGGGTCTCGGGGTCCCTACTGAGTAGATTATACTCACCCCTACACGGGCTATAACCAAACTACGTTTTGTTGTTTGCAGATGACGGACATCGCTGATCGTGGTTGAGGCTTGCAGAGTAGGACGGTACCTGGAGGTGGACCACTGGGCGGGACGTACTCGGAGCGAACGGTTGGACCCGAGGAGCTATGGAGGCTATCTGTACTCACCCTTTAGGTGGTACTTCCAGTGGGCGGCTTGACGTTTTGACTTTACTTTCAGTTGCTGTTTTCCCTTTTGAGTTGTACCTTACTTTCAGTTTGGGTTTGTATTCTGGCCCACTTACTTTTCCTCACTTACTGTTGTACCCAGTTTTTACTTAGTGTTTACTTCTAATACTTTCTTTCTCTGTGGTGTTTGTTTACTTTACAAAGGCAATAACTTCCCTTATTACCGGGAATTATGACTTGGTGCTAGTCGCTAGCCCCTGGCCTATGGAAGGCGGGCTTGGGGTAGTCACGGCACAGGTCCCGAGGATGGGTCGTGACAAATTGGTATGAGAGGAGTTCGGTTCTACCGCAGAACTCAAGACTCTGATCTTTTCTATGTGAAGAAATAGTGTTAGGAGTATTGAGTGTGGTTATCTGTCCAGGGAGCCTAGTGTTGGTGTGGCGACTGACGTATCCGTACACCAGTACCCTGACTTCTGATTTCTGACTTAATGCACGAAAACATTGATTTCATGTATGTTTCAAGTTTTCTTTGTGATTACTTTATGTCAGCTCACTTGGTATACTGTTTTGACTGTGGTGCACCTGTTTCTTTTCAGGATGGCCCCACAACGGAAGCCAGCTAGGGTTCCGAGATTTGAGTGTGACGACAACCCACCGAGTGACGAGACCTCAGTGTAGGGCCCTTTGACAGCAGAGGCACTGGCCGTACCTCTACCCACCGAGCCATGGATGCTTCCAGCCCTGGTCCCAGGTGATGCACATATCCTTAGTGCACTACATGAGTTTCAGTGCCAGCGACCTCCCAGGTTCCACGGGGAGACGGACCCCCAGGCAGCCGGGGACTGCCTGGAGGCAGTTGTACGAGTTTTCAGGTTAGTGGGGACACCAGCAGACCTCATGGTGATCCTCACAACGAGCCTTCTGCACGCGGAAGCTGGCCAATGGTGGAGGTTGATTCTCCAGGTGCACGATGAGGCATCCCTTCTTTGGTTGGACTTTGAGATCCTCTTTCGTTCAGAGTTCATCCCAGCCACCCTCTGTGCTGTGCGCATCCAGGAGCTTCTTCAGCTGCGGCAGGGCAGCTTGACGGTCTCCCAAAACTCGGAGAGATTTACCGATCTCTCGCGCTACTCGACAGACATGGTACGGGACCCATCCTTCCGAGCCCGGACCTTTGAGCAGGGATTGAGGCATGAGATCAGCGCATCACTGATCTCCCTCAGCATTCCGACCCAGGCAGGAGTACTGGAGCGAGCCCTTTTGATCGAGAGATTTCTTGCTGAGCCTTTATCAGCGTCGAGACCCACCGTAAGGTGGCATGTAGCAGTGTCTTCTGCAGCAGGCAGTCGACGGATGACTCATGGGTCCAGGAAGACCATACCCTCAGGAAGACGCCCTTAGGACACTGGCTCAGCAGTGCAGGGCCCACAACGCGGGGCATGTCTTTCAAGAGGCATACAGTGCTACGCATGCGGCGGGCAGGGCCACATGGCTCGTGACTGCCTGACCCGCCGTGCCGAGGAGCAGCAGATGGTTGAGAGGTCACCGAGGCAGAGGCAGAGGGTCGACTGTGGCGGTCCGCAGGGAGCAGGCGGATGAGGAAAAGGAGCTGGCCGAGCCGTAGGTGTTGGGTGACGCTTTGAGGCTCTACCACCACCACCACCAGGAGGTCCACCCCGACCATAGGGAGCTGGCGGGCAGAGACAGGCACAGCTCCAGGCAGCGGAGAACTACAACCACGGAATGCCCGAGATGATTCGAGGTACTATCTATGTCTATTCCAACCTTTCTGTAGTTCTTATAGACACAGGATCGAGTCATTATTTCATAGCGGCTTCCCTTGTTCGGTGCTCAGAGATTCCGATAGAGTCGTTGGCTCGATCCTTACGGTTAGAGACTCCTATGGGAGCGGACTCGACGATTACACACTGGTGTCGGCAGTGTGAGATTACTCTAGGAGGTGAGAGCTTCGGCTGGGATCTTCTTGTAGCGGCATCGAGGACATACGACGTCATCTTGGGCATGGATTGGTTATCTACAGTCCATGCTCAGATTGATTGTATTAGACGCAAGGTGCGATTGTATGCACCGACGGGAGCATGTTCACCTTCGCCGGCAAGAAGGGAGCCTTCGCAGCATAGGATGGACTCTCACATAGGGGAGGACAACCCATCACTCATCAGTTGGATAGCCTCATCCTAGGAGATGTAGACATGAAGAGTCCTAGTTTTCCTACAGTGGTGGATCAGTACGCAGACGTCTTTCCCGACGACGTTCCAGGACTACCTCCTCGCAGAGAGGTAGACTTTTATATTGACCTGTACCCCGGGACAGCCCTGATAACGACTCTAGAATATCAGATGGCCCCTGCTGATCTTCGAGAGCTGCGGGTATAGTTGGAGGACTTGCAGGGAAATGGATTCATCCGACCCAGTGTTTCACCCTGGGCTTCCCTGATATTGATCGCCAAGAAGGCGGATGGGAAATTGCGACTTTGTGTTGACTATCATCACCTGAACCAGGTGACAGTGAGGAACAAGTATCTGCTACTGAGGATTGATGACCTCTTTGATCTGCTAAAGGGAGCATGGTGGTTCTCAAAGATAGACCTCAGGTCATTCTATCATCAGCTCAGAGTTCGGGATGAGGACGTGTAGAAGGCGGCCTTTAGATGTCGGTATGTCCACTATGAATTCCTGGTTATGCCATTCGGCGTAACCAATGCTCTGGCAGTGTTCATGGGCCTCATGAACAGGATCTTTAAGCCATACCTCGATCGATGTTTCGTGGTCTTCATCAACGACATTTTGATATACTCGACCACTAAGGAGGAGAACACCTACCACTTGCGGGTTGTACTGGACACACTCCGAGAGCACCAGCTTTATGGAAAGCTCTCGAAGTGTTAGTTCTGGTTACGAGAGGTCCACTTCTTAGGACACGTCATTTCTGAGGCGGGAGTTGTGGTGGATCCTGCGAAGATCGAGGCATTGCTAGCTTGGGATCCACCCAGGAGCGTGACGGAGGTGCGGAGTTTCTTGGGACTAGATGGATACTATCAGAGGTTTGTGCCAGACTTCTCCAGAGTTTCAGCACCACTCTCAGCTTTGACAAAGAAGGGGAAAACCGTTGTGTGGTCAGAAAGATGTCAGCATAGCTTCCAGGAGCTGAGAAAGATATTGACCAGCGCACCTATCTTGAGGTTGCCGGAGGAGGGAGTAGGGTACATAGTCTACTGCGATGCATCAGGGACCGGACTCGGATTTGTCCTAATGCAGGAGCGAGAAATGATCGCCTATGGATCACATTAGTTCAGGCTGCATGAGCAGAACTACGCCACCCATGACATGGAGTTAGCAGCAGTGGTCTTCGCTCTGAAGACATGGCGACACTATCTGATGGGCGAGCGCTTTATAGTCTTTTCTGACCATCAGAGTCTCAAGTACATCTTCTCTCAGAAGGACCTGAACCTAAGACAACGACGATGACTCGAGTTCCTCTAGGAATATGACTTTGAGATAGTCTATACTCCTTGGAAGGGGAACGTAGTAGCTGATGCTCTCAACAGGAGGACGGGCATTCAGCTGCTTGAGGAGGCGACAGAGCAGCTACCCGCTTTGCAGATATCCTTCGTGGATAGAGATGGATCAGCCTTCCTTCATTCACTCATAGTCACCCCTCCACTACTGCAGTGGGTCAGAGAGGCACAACGTGGGGACGCCGACTGTGAGACGTGGCGTGCACAGATATCCTCGGGACAGGCACCTGATGGATTCTCCATTGGAGGAGAGCACGATGTCCTTTTTAGAGGACGTACCATGGTACCAGTTCCTTTAAAGTAGGAAGTGTTGAGAGAGTTTCAAACTTCTTCTTTGGTGGTACATCCTGGAGTGGCGAAGATGTACCAGGATCTCAGACGACAACATGGTGGTTGGGCATGAAGAAAGTTGTGGCATAGTTCGTTTCTCGATGCCTCACCTGCCAGCAGGTGAAGGCAGAGCATCAGGTACCAGCAGGCTTGGTACAGCCCTTGGAGGTCCCGGAGTGGAAGTGGGATGACATATCTATGGACTTCGTGAATGGACTTCCACGCACTTCCAGTGGTCACAACTCCATTTGGGTGATTGTCGACCAACTCACCAAGTCGGCTCACTTCTTACCCATCAGATAGCAGGGCTCAGTGGAGAGCTTGGGGCGTCTCTATGTTCAGTAGATTGTATGGCTTCATGGTGTTCCATCATCTATCATCTATGATCGTGATGCTCCATTTACTTCCCGGCTTTGTAATGGGTTTCAGGAGGAGTTCGGGACGCAGCTACATTTGAGCACTGCCTTTCACCCTCAGAAGGATGGTCAGATAGAGAGGACCATTCAGACTCTCGAGGACATGCTCCGCGCATGTGTTCTTGACTTTGGTCGCAGATGGGAGGACCACCTACCCTTGGTGGAGTTCGCATACAACAACAGCTGACACTCCACCATCGGGATGGCACCATACGAGGTGTCATACGGCCGACCTTGCAGATCTTCTTTCTGCTAGACAGACCCTGGGGAGTCACCACTCGTGGGACCGGAGATGGTCCAGGACACGACAGAGAAGGTCCAGGTCATCTAGGAGTGGATGAGGAGAGCTCAAAGCCGGCAGAAGTCTTATGCTAATAGGAGGTAGAGGCCACTTGAGTTTGAGGATGGCGACCACGTCTTCTTGCGGGTCACACCTCGACGTGGATTACAGAGATTTGACTGTGGCGGCAAGTTATCTCCGCGCTTCATCGGACCCTTCCACGTCCTCAACAGGATTGGCGAGGTGGCTTATCGCCTGGCTCTACCACCTCAGTTGCACCGGGTGCATGATGTCTTCCACGTATCTAAGCTGAGGAGATACGTGCATGACCAGACGCATATCATTGACCATGGGGAGGTGGACATTGATGATGGGGTGACTTTTGCGGAGGTTCCAGTGGAGATCGAGGATCGACAGGAGTGGGTCCTATGTGGGTGATCGATCCCTCTAGAGCACATCAGATGGCAGCACGGGAATCTCCAGGAGAGCACTTGGGAGCGGGAGACTCAGATGTGTGCTCAGTACCCACATTTGTTTCCCTAGTTTATGATTTATCTTTACGGGGACGTAAATCCCTGGGGTGGGAGTGATGTAAAGACCTGTAAAATTCAAGGAAATTTTTTTCTTAATTTTCTCTGGAATTTTAGAAGAATACAGTTTCTGACGGCACCTGATTCCGATGCCCGGTGTACCCGAAATCATCTTCCGAAGTTTGGCTCAGGTACGTTCAGTGAACGAACGAGTGGTTTTTTATAACTTCTCAACCGGTGCTCGGAATCTAATTCTGAGGGCATCGATGGAATCACAACGCTGGTATTTTCTTAAAAACACCTTTTCCAGAGTTGCGTTTTCTCGGGTGTGGTTATTAATTTTTGGGTTTAAGTTAAGAAAAAAAATAAAGTGGTGCGACAACTTTATTTTATTTCACTTAAAGCCACATAAAGCCACTTAAGCTAAGTTAAACGGATAGGGTGGAACCCAAAATATCCTACCCACTTGATAGGATATTTGTGGGGTGGGGCCCACACAATCCCCACTGTTTATTCCCCACTTAGTAACGCACCCGTGAAAACCCCTTTTAAATAAAGTCAACCGGTGCGTTTACTTAAATTCTAAATGCCCCTATTAATTGGGAAGTTAAGTCGTTACCATTAATTCATCGAATTAATGGTTTGTTTCTTAACTTTGAATTTTCTAATCGTTGGGATGGGAATAAAATAAGACCAACACTTGTCTTTTGAGGGGTGGATTGTTGAGAAGATTTGGAGAAAACTCTAAGGCATGAAGATCTTCATCCTCCATCACCAAGAATGTGAAGAACATGAAGAACGCTGGCCTTTGACGAAGGGCGATGAAGAATGTCGAACCCTCAGAGATCCACGATGTGATGCCATGTACCACGACGCTGACGATTCATTTTCCATGACATTTCATCCGCAACTTTCCTTCCCTGCGACAATCTTCGATCAACAACCGATTGAGGTAGGGGATTGTGGTTCTTTTAATTCTTTGTGAATCATATCCTCGACATGGTTTCTTTTCGTGCATCTTAAATCTGTGTGATTTTAGTACTCGGAGTTTCTCTACGTGACGCCGTGTACCACGACGACAGCGACGCCCCTTCCACGACGTGATGATCCTCTTCTTCCACGACGGTCAATTCCACGACGATCTCACGTTCGACGAAAATGTTGAAATAGGGGTTGTTTCATCTAAATATTTGTGATTTATACCCACGGTGTATAATTAAATATTTGTCGTGAGACTTTTAAAACCGCTAACACGGTGGGTGCGGACCAACGAACAAGTCCAAACCCACCGCCCTTTTCGTTCTTGGTGTGTGGTACGGTGGATGACGTCAAAACAAGCCTCACGGGCGATGTGAGGTCCTTGCAGTGAAGGACGGACCCCAGGAGGGCCATTGGTGAAGAAGGCGTGAAATTCCGACCACCAGAACACGTCCGGTCGTCCGCGGAGCAACCCGCCAGCGCGCCTCGCCGGCACGGCGGCGCCGGCGGTGGGAGGTGGCGGCGCCTGGTGCACCACCGGGGAGAACCGCCGCAGCGGCAGGCCAGCCGTCCAGCGACCGCGCAGGACCGGCGAAGGTAGGACTAGGCACCCCGGCCGCGTCCGTTGGCGAGAGGCGGCCACCCACGCGGGGGCGCGGATCATCCAAAGGGGCGCCCCCCCCCCCCTTGCGCACCGCTTGGCCGTTACGGCCGAGCCTCCTGGCGACCGGGCCGCGCCATCTGGGTCGGAATCGGGTCGGGTTGACCTGGTTCGGGCCGACCCAGGGGGGTTGGGCCGGGTCGGTCCGGGCCCAGACCCCCCGTTTCCGGACCCTTTTCAGTCTTTTGCCCATATCTTGGGCTACGGAACTCCGATCGACGCACCGTCACCGGCGATGTGATCCTTGGATCGATACGGTCGTTGTGACATATTACAGTCACAATTTCGGAATACTTTGGGTTCAGACGGGTTGGTTCGTACATGAAACCAACCGGTTCCTCAGAGCAGAAACGCTTATAACTTGACCTCCGGACGTCCGATTGATGTGTCATCGACTTTGATGGTTTCCTCTATGTGAGACGGATATTTTGTATTACTCCGCCCAAGGTTTGGACACAGGTGGAGTACGGTCGGGTTGGTTTTGGCTTAAAAACCAATCGGTCCCCTGGGACGAAAAAGCCAATAACTCTCAAACCGAGCGTCCAATTTACGCGCCGTCTGTGGTGTTGAGTTCCTGCTGATGATACGGAACTTTTGGATACATCAACTTTGGACTATGTGTCATTTGATTTATCAGCCTCTCGGCTCGTGGAGCGGACCCTCCCAAACGAGCTTGTTGTGTGTGGGAACCCTAAAGTTGGTTGCGGCTGCGACGACGACAACGACTGTGCAGAGATCCCCAGTGGATTCGACGGTGATGACTACAGCACTCAGCGATCCTACGTGGATCAGTGCTACAGATCTTGTGTGGGTATGATTCTGTGTGGGTCAGCACTCAGTGGTCCAGTGTGGGCCAGCGCCTATAGATCCTGTGTGGGTCTGATCCTGTGTGGGTCTTTGCGGGGGTTAGTTACCTATCGATCCCGTGTGGGTCAGATCCTTTGTGGGTCATTGCGGGGGTTAGTACATATTGATACTTTGTGGGTCCGACGACTTGGAGGAATAAGTGGCTATATCTGATCATCTCTATTGTCATACGAAGAAGCATACCTGTGTGAGATGAATCATGTTTTGCTTTCCTTTGTGGATTATGTTGTTCTATCCTGTGTGGATTACGTTTTGTTTTCCTGTGTAGACTGGGTTGTTCTTGGGCTCGGAGGCTGGAGCGAACTGGAATTGGTGACTTAGGTATATGTATGGGCATATACATAAGCAGTGTCGGATGTCACTTCGTGATTGTATCTTTCCTTTCTGGATTATCCTTTATGGATTCTGGGAGAACATCGGGAGTCTCGGGGTCCCTACTGAGTAGCTTATACACACCCCTGCACGGGCTATGCCTGCACTACGTTGTGTTGGTTGTAGACGACAGATAGCGCTAATCGTGGTTGAGGCGTGCAGAGCAGGACAGTACCTGGAGGTGGACCACTGGGCGGGACGTACTCGGAGTGGACAGTTGGACCTGAGGAGCTGTGGAGGCTATCTATACTCACCCTTCAGGTGGTACTTCCAGTGGGTGGCTCGACGTTACGGCTTTACTTTCAGTTGTTGTTTTCCCTTTCGAGTTGTACCTTACTTTCAGTTTGGGTTTGTATTCTGGCCCACTTACTTTTCCACACTTACTGTTGTACCCAGTTTTTACTTAGTGTTTACTTCTACTGCTTTCTTGCTCTGTGGTGTTTGTTTATTTTACAAAGGCAATGCCTTCCCTTGTTACCAGGAATTACGCCTTGGTGCTAGTTGCCAGCCCCTGGCCTATGGAAGGCAGGCTTGGGTAGTCACGACACGGGTCTCGAGGATGGGTTGTGATAGTGCATCCTCAATCATCGCTTGTATATATTGTTGCACAATCATTTTTGTAATGTAGGATGTATCCCCTCCCCTTATGATTTCCAAATCCAGACATTGCATATCCAAGAAGATATGGCCTTTCTTAATCCATAACATGGATTAGGTAGCAGGTTCTTTATTGCTTAGAGCATCAGCTACCTTGTTCTTCATTCCAAGATGATAGTGAATAGAGAAATCATAGTTCTTGATATTCTCTAACCATCTCCTTTAAGAGATTTTGATATCCTTTTGTGTGAATATATACATAAGGCTCTTGTGGTCGTTGTATATGTCAAGATTCTCACCATACAGGTAGTGCATCCATATTTTCATTGAAGAACTCATGGTTTCCATCTCTAAATCAAGTTTCAGGTAGTTTTTCTCATAGATCTTCAACTAATATGAGGCATAAACTATCACATTATTATTTTCCATGAGTAGAAAACCCATTACATTATTTTAATGATAACTTTATATCACAAAACATTATCCAATTTTCAATAATTTCAGTATATGTGTAGTGAGCAGCCTTCTATTTAGCTCCTTGATGATTTTCTCACATTCTTCCATCCAAACATACATTGCCCCTTTCCTTGTTAACTTAGTTATCGGGCTTGATGATCATGATAAATTTCTTAAAAAACATTGGTAGTACCCAAATAATCCCTAAATACTACATATTTCTATGACACTAGAGGTTCTGGTCAATTCTATTATCTCCTTGTTTATTTAAGGGTTTACATAAATTTCCTCACTTGTGATCACATGTCCCATGGACGAGACTTGATTAATCCAAAAGTTGAACTTGTGGAACTTGGCGTACAGTTTCTCCTTTCTCAATGTCTCCAATATAAGTCTTAAATGTTCCTCATTATCCCCCTTTCTCTAGGAGTTGATGAGGATATAATCGATAAACACTACCACAAATTTTTTGAGGTAATTTCTAAAGACACTATTCATCAAATCCATGAATATTTCAGGGGCATTAGCATGTCTGAAGGAAATCACCAGAAACTCATAGTGTCCGTACCTTGTGTAGAAGGGATTCTACGGAATATTTTTCATCTTCACAATTAGATGATGGTGTCAAGAGTGATGATCCACCTATGAGAAGTATTGAGCTCCTCTTAATTCATCGAACAAGACTTCAATCCTTGGAATATGATACTTTTTCTTTATACTGCTCCTATCAAGTTCAAGTTATTCAATAAATAGCTACATTATTCCATCCTTCTTCTCCACAAAGAGAATCAGAGGACCCCAAGGTGATGCACTAGTGTGCATGAACCCTTTGTACAAATTCTCTTACAACCTCTTATTTAACTCCTATAGTTTGATAGGAGAAATCCTATATGAACTCATTGAGGTAGAAGTAGCTCCTGGCATGAGTTCTAATTGAGAATTTTACCTCAAAATCTGGGAGATGTCTGGGTAAATTTTCAAGAAATACAACATTGTATTCCCTCCCGATAGATATTTCTGTATGGTTGACACTTTCCATTGACTCTTCCATTTGAGTGAGGTATTCTTCTTCACATAGAATCAACACTCACAATGTTGAAGGACCATTCAAAGGAGATTTGGGATCTTATTTTAATTATTATAGGATCATGGGATGGTTCGGAATATGAAAATATATTTCCTTTTCCTAAAATTTGATATGAGATCTATATAGTGAGAGACAATCCCTTCCAATTATAGCATTGAATTCCACTAAGGGAAGTATTAAGATATTCTATGGAAGAATATTCCCACATACGCCAGTAGGAGAAGAGTCGAACACCTGGGTTGAAATGATTATACCACTTGGTTTTAGTATAGATACCTCTACTTCATGGTTTCAAGGTTTCAATTATATAGTTCTATAAAACTTTCTTGATATAAATGAATGCATTGAACCATAATAAAATAAGACTTTTTCCATTAATGAGTGTACAAATTTATTATCATTCCCCACTTCTAGAGTAGTGATGGCATAATAATTCCCTTTTTTGGCATTTGTAGATGTTGATGATGATTACCCTCAAGGACTCTTGGTTTAGTACACTGTCTTGCACAGTTCCCTTTCTCCCTATAGTTGTATCTTTGGACAATGGGTGGTTATCTCTATTATTCAACTACATACTCATTTAATTTTTTTGAATTTTTGGAACTATTGGGAATGGTGGCCTTCTTTCCCGCACTTGAAGAATTTCCATATCCTTTTGAGACAATTCTCATGATGCATCTTCCCATATTTTTAGCACATGGGTGGTTGAGTTTTCTTCCCACCTTTATCATCAGATCCTTCATCTTAAAACTCTATATTGTTTTTCTTATCACCATAGCCATGGGACCATTATTCAAACACTTTCTCCACATTGAGGTCACACCACACAGCTTCTTCATAACTCCCAAAGTCTCAAACGGAAAGTGCCTTTCTAAGGTGTGTTTTTAATATACTAAAGAATAAATTAATGTTTCTATCATTGTTGATAAAAAATCCCAAAGAATACCATTAAAGCCTTTTGTAATTTTCTTTATAGGTGGTGAAATATTCTAATTCCTTTTTCTTGAGCTCTATGAACTTTCTCTCTATCTTAGTATGAATAGTTTGTGGGAAATACTTGTTAAGAAACATGAGCTTAATGTATTCCCATTTCATTTCATCAATTTCATCTCTCAGCTTGATGTTCTAAATAAATTCCCACAATTGATTGGCCTCTCCCTATAGATGATAAATCTCTACATTCACCTTATACATCTAATAATAGTGAAGAACATAAAGGATCCTATCCATGGAGTTGACCCACTATTCCTCAACTTGAGGATCAGAAGATCCACTAAACGACATTGGTCATTTTCTCATTAAAAATTTGATAGATAGTTTCTCCCTCTTTGGTCAATGAGTATGTTCCCCATTATTCAGGTTATTATTCATAAGCTAAGAGAGTTGGTTAATAATCCACATGATTCTTTGAACTCGACCTTCAAAAGAATTGGGGTTATCATTTGGAAAATAATTTTATTAGACCATTCATAGGTTGTTATCCTTTTTCATCATGGTTCCCACAAGTTTCTAAAATAAAAAATGTTAGAAGAAAACATAATTCAACAAGTCGTGAAAAAATAACTTAATAATTTGTAAAATATACACTAAGATAATAACATATAGGATCCATATGAAAATATTATTCTTTGAATATTTTTACTTAGTCTTATACTAGAGGTATTCTCCAGGGTTCACCCATCCTAATTCCCAAATTAACTAAATTGTTCCTCTGATAACAACTATAAAAGACTCTCCATTTTCATACATTAATATTACATCATTAAAAGATGAATAATATAATATTATTACACAATGATTATCCAATGGTTTAGTTTCTTAGATAAACATGGATTATACATTAAATTTACATCATAAAATGTTAACATTTATTTAATCCATTCTTCTCAACCCTCTTATTGTCCCTTGAAAACACCTTTGTACACCTAATCACCTAAGGATATAAATCATAATGGGATGAGATAAAAGCACATTAATAGGATAAATATTAACAATATAACAATGGGTGATCACATTCATAACATTGGAAATGGGTCATGAACATGTTAGGTAATATTAACAAAAGACTTGAATTGTGGCCACACATAAAAATGAAACATCATGTATTAGTGGTCAACTACCACATATAGATGTAAAAAATGATAGAATCATATTAACGCATCATTTACCATTAACTAATGAGATTCATAACATTACCTAATACATTGGATCTCTATATAACTCTGGGCACACCTATCACATTCGAACATTCATATTGATCTATATAATTCTGGGCACACCAATCACAACATAACATTTTCATTACCATGCATGCCAAAAAAAACATATATGAACATAAATAACCCATATAAATGAATGATATTCAACTCATAAGAACACATTCCTATTATTTGGGATCCCTAAAGAAATAGGGAATGATATACATGATATAAGAACCATCAACCTTGAGGGATAAGTAAAAGGTGTGTTTTTAAAATAATATTTTTTTTGATAACATTTTGTTTGAAATAAAAACCAGTGGAAAACATGTATGTCCCAAAAAAATATTATAATTAATAAAAAATGTTTTTTTATGGAGTAACCATACAAATAATGGAGTGAAATAGGTAGTACCCTAAGAAATAATGTTGGGTTTGAGAATTTCCCCTTACATTGTATCTGAACTATTTCTTCACTTTAATTTCTGGTATAACCACATTAGGTTCAATAACTATCAAATATAGAAACTTTTATACATTGATAATATACATTTTTATTTTATTACATTAATTAAAGTTTTTTTGATGAGTTATGGACATAAAATTCATTATTTGGGAATGTTCATTTTTTTAGTTTTCATGAACTGTTCACTTGTATTCCAAAATGGAAGTTATTAAACATTCATAAAAATACAAAATTGTAATTATATGTTATTTATGATGTCACAGAACATTAATTGATCTTATAAATTATTTTTCTTATATATTATGATAATTAATCATTAGATAATAATTTAATAATGATTTTTTGGGTTAATTCGGGCGTTTTTTCAAACATAATGAACTTGTTTTGTTTCATCCTTCAGAAATATGTACATAAGATAGTTATAAAGAATTAAATAGGATATAGTATATATAAAATTATCTGGTTTATCCATAAAAATTAAATCATGATTAGATCTAAGGGTGGTAATGGAAAACGAAAATATGTCATTCTTGAATGTGATAAATTAACACATCATGAACAATGCTTTCCATTACATAATAAATAGTGGAGGAGAAGGGGATTGGATGATATATTATCCTAATAGTATTATAAAATTATATTATATGTATTATACTAGATTTACCATACAATGTGGATGAGCACAGGTTGGGAGCGATTAAGAAAATAACTCGAAATTGAAAAGAAATTAAAGGAAAAGAGAGAGGGGGTAATAACCTTTTGAATGCTCCTTAAGGCACCTTGGATTGGTCTTTTGATGAGACCAGAATATCACGGAAGTGAGGGAGGGGATAAAAAAGATGTTTTGGAATATTTTTAACTGGGAATTTAGCTTTAGAGGTGTGACAAAATGAGTTTGTGAGGGGTGGTATTTATAGTGGAGGGGAGAAGGGTTTCCTTATTATTATATTCATTAATTTATTATTTCTCCACAAGACGAGTAATAACGCTGATTCCATGACAAAGAATGGGAATAAGTACATGTTATTCCGATGAAATTGTCCATACATCCACATAACATCATCCATTCCACTATAATTAATGTATTTAGCTTATTTTATAAATTATACTATTTCACTATTCATAAAAAATTCATGTTTTTCAGAAAAATCCCAAAAATCCACCTTAAATTTTTTTCGATGTCTACAGTCCAAAAAATAAACTCAATTTTTCAAAACTAATTTTCTAAATATGATTAATTAATTATTAATTAAATCCCGAATTTATATGAAAAATACATCTATTATAATGAAAGCTGATTTCATAATGCCTTCAAAAATTACATAAGGTCATATAAAATTATCATAAAATTTGAACACGTAGAATTTTTAACTTATGAATGCATTTTATGAAAATATAATTTTTCTTTAAATTAATAAATTAATTATAAATATTTATTTATGACTAACAAAAATTCTAATACTTTCACTATAGTTATATTCTCACTTATAAGATGCCTAAATTTTATCTATAGCATCATGGGTGACGTTACTATTCTTTTAGAGGATTTAATATTCATAAAGGTCATATTACTATTCATAAGGGTATGTTAATACTCATAAGGGTTAGTTACTATTCACTAAATATAAATATTGCCACATCAGACTGAAAACATATTACTGATCACAAACGTGTTTGTTATATTTTCGAAATTCAAAACACAGTGGTGCCAAATTTATGTTTAAAGGTAACAAAGAATTTTATTTAATATTGATGTGTCATTGTGTTTATTAATTCTATTCATTCTGAAATTAATACAAGAAGGGAGAAATTACATTAATAAATGTTTGGGTCAATACACTCTTCATCCAAATGGTTTCAAACTAGAGTATTATAGTTAAATTTCATGATGAATGTATTCAATAATATTTGGTATATACATAGTGTATCTTGAAAAATTTTCATCATAAATAGAAATAGAATCATCATATTTATTTATTAGTTAAAAAATGCTTTCCCTATTATGAGTCAAAATGTTTAAGAAAATATTTTTCATGAAAAATACTTTTAGAAGTAGCCAATTTTAGAGAATCATGGTCATATTTTTATCATGTATTATTCACCAGAGACCATCATTTATTGACTATAAATTTAAAATGATTAATATATATGTTTTTATTTTGGTTTTCGGAAGAACCGAATATTTCACATATCATTTCCAGAGAGTCAATCAATACTTTTGATAACACTTTATCTGAGGTTCCATTGAATGGAGGATGATTTTGTCTTGTAAAATGATCCACTACTGGCATATTCTTATATGGTTGGTATGGATGATCACATTAGTGGATTCTACTACCCTTTATAGGTTTTGTAAACAAATCTATCAGAGAAAAAAACTGTTTAGTTCCAATTCCGACCATATCCGGAAACTGATAGGGTGGGATGTTTTCCTCTTGATACCTTCCCAATACAGATTCCTTGTTTCCTCTATAGAAAATCATTCTTAATTGATATATTTTATATAATGAAACGTGGTGATCATAAAATGCTATAAAATTTTTACCCATCAATTATTTAATGTAATTCAAGGGAAATTTGTTAATATTACCAAAACATCTAAAGTTACTAAAACCAAAAATTGATAAAAACTAAATACTTAGCCATAAAAATTTAATTTTATAGTGTTTTTTTAAAATAATTAACAATCTAGGATCATTTTTTATTATAAATTCAGAAAATTATTTCATTTTTGATACATAACAATCCACATTCATGTAATGTGGGTAATATTAAAACAGTAT
Organism: Viscum album; assembly: GCA_963277665.1. Classification (NCBI taxonomy): domain Eukaryota; kingdom Viridiplantae; phylum Streptophyta; class Magnoliopsida; order Santalales; family Viscaceae; genus Viscum; species Viscum album. Next base: position 1,884,958,320 of record OY728161.1, read on the forward strand.
CCATTTTGTCAATATGAAACTTTTCAAATAAAACATGTATTATTTTTCATAACAAATATTTATAAAATCATACTTGACTTCCTTATTTCATTTACCCATCTTTATAACTTTTTAAAAACACTTTAAAATATGGGGTGATAAAAAAAGCTCAGTAAGGGACACAATGAAATAAATCATTATTCCATTGAAAATGTGAAAACCATTAATAAATATTTTCATAAAATTTCATTATCATGAATAGAAAAACCAAGAGGCTTCCGTGGGGAATCAATATATTATAACTCTTACATTCAACCTCATAAATGGAAGAACCATATGTTCAACTTCAATCTCTAGAGTACCCAATTAATTGGTGAGCTATAATGGGGCTCAACCGTCATATATTGACCCATAATAGGGATTGAAACGTCATATATTTAGATATAATGTGGGTCAACCCATAATATCTTAACCTATAATGATAAAATTCTAAGATAAGTAACCTCTAAGGGACATATATTTTTTAAAACTATGTAAAACACATTCAAACTTATGAGGAAAACATTTTCTGATATCAAAATACTATTTTCATTAAAAAATATGTTTAAAAATATAAAAACCTTTCACATAATAATGAAATAATTTAATTCATTATAAAAATGAAATCCTATAAAAACATTAAATAAAAAACATTTCATTATGTTGGGATAAACAACACATTTATTACAATTTAAAAAACATTACCTATGACATTTGAAAAATTACATTAAATGAGTGTTTTTAAATGATAGTCTATTACCCTGAGTTTGACATGTCTGTTTCAATCTTTATTATCTAGAATAATAAGAATAATTTAATTATTGAATTTATTAGAAATATATTAATGTTTATTATTCCCTATATATCACTCATTATCATTCTTCAACAATTTCATTATTGTTTATGTTCATGTGAGACATTATTTTAGTATTTGGTACTTCAGTCAAAAATGATTTTGATATGATGTAAACAAACATAGTGGTCATAAGTATGTCATATAAAGATTTATATTAATGACAATATTATCATTTCTATATATAAATAAAACTTTTAAATCAATCCATTATTTATGGTTATGAAAAATGAAATACATTTTAAGCATGGAGATGATAGGTCATATGTACGCATTAGTAACGTTTCAATTTTTCACTGATTGTTATTGAAAAGAGGTAATTAGTATGTTATCTTATAAAAATTTTAGTATTCTCATAATTATAATTTAAATAATTTAAATATACTTATATATATCATCAAAATATTTTGTTAATGAAAAACCAATCACATCTCTTAGTAGATTTGACGGTTCACACTAACGCACAAACGACATTATCATTTTCATGTGCATGGAAAGGTAAAGACATTAATGGTTTATAATTCTTAAATAACAATAAATATGTCATGAAAATATTATATCAAAATTAATTCCATCATTAAAATAACTCTAGAGAGACAGTGATTGAAAATGAATTATATCAGTTCAAGAAGTGGTAGCATACAGTGAACATAAATGAATAATTTATTTCCCATTTGATGAAATAAAAAAAGAATTTAGGTGATGATATTAACATAATATCATATCATTATATTTATTATACATAAGTAATTATTTAATCATGTTTCAATAAGATTTTATGGAAGTTCAAGAATACATAAAATAGAAATACATGATAAAAAGAACACCTCTTCTTTGGATGATCTTATTTTTAAACCTCGTAACACCTATACAGAGGGTGTCCTAACTAATATAAGTACTCTATAATATGGGAAGAGATGTAGGAAAATAATTTGGTAGATAATTGTTTCACCAAAAATAGTCTTTAAGTGTGAAGAACAATGTACAAGTGATTCCCTTTTATAAAAGTGGGGAGGGTCACTCTTTGAATCATTAAAAATATGAAATTAATATAAATTAACTTTCTACTAAAAATGATTCCAAAATAAATTATTTAATAAGAATGATAATTATTGGTCTAAATATATTCATAAAATAAAAACTATACAAGTTTTTATTAAATTTTACTTATTATCATTTTATTGTAACCATTATTTAACTAATTTAGCTCCTACCATTATATTATGTTATTTGCACTTTGAGGGTCAATATAATTACTATAAAGTGATAAAATTCCAATAAATGAGTCTTTGATGACTTTTTTAGAATTATCCTAATCTGTTAGATTAATTTTATATATTTACACATTTCATATCATTTAATAAAATATTATTTATTTTAAAATATCAATAATGTCAATTTTGACACTATTCATTAATTGACATTTTAAAAATAACAGAAAAACAAGATAATTTGATCTAATAAATCTAAAAAATCAATAAATAGTCCATTTTAAAATAAATCATGGATTAAATTTAAAATATCAAATAATATTTATTTTATTATCATTAAAATCGTATATTTGATATTTCATTTTATCAAGAAATTATTGCCTCATCATTATTCATGCCTTTAAATTAATTATTTATTCTTAAAAATTTAAAAATATTTTATCATGATAAATATAAATATTTTTTTTTTAAAATAATATATATGGTCAAACATGTTCCCTATGTCACCCTATATTAAAAATATTTCACATGTTAAAATCAAGTGTGAAAAAATTGAATTTTCATTGAATATAATATTATATATGTCATAACCTCATCCATGTGACTTCCAAATGATTTAATTTATGGAAAATGACTTTTTTAGTCGACAAAAACTCATACAATGACCTTAGGTAAATTTTTATGGCAATGTTATAATATTTTTAACATTATTTTTACCATTAATTACTTGATTTACCATTATCAATGTCAATAAAAAAATTACTCGTTGCTATTCATAATGCCCAAAATTAAAAGGGACCTATTTTATAGATTTTTACCTTATTATTACAAATATAGAATCCATTTTCATAAGTCATAAACATATAAACTAGGAAAATTAATTTAAAATTAATCCCATTCCCAAAACAAGAAAACGTGTTTTTTTAGATATTATGTTTTCATAAGTTCAAAATGTTTTTATATAATCTTTCAATTTTAATTTTCTATCAATGTCATGAATTAGACTAAATTATATAATATTTTTTAATATTTTATTTAAAATAATAAAAATAATATTTAACACTAAAAATAATTTAGATGAAAAATCTGTTTTTAATTGAAATGCATTATTTTTCACTTTTCAAAAAATATGAACCTTATCAGAATTATTTATAAAATTAAAAAATTTAAATTTTGATATTAATATTTAAATTAATAAATTTATTTTTTTCAAATATAATTTATAAAAGAGGCCAAATTTAGTTTGAAAACATGTTTCCCCTTAAAAGAAAATAAATTTTCTTTTTAGAACAACAATTTCTTATCCATATTACTAGATTTATTTTATAAAATATTTAAAATATGGTATCTTTTAATTAATATATAATTAATAAATATTTTTATATATGAATAATACTTATTATATCATTAAAAGGGTTGTTAAAAATATATTTTAATCACACGTTTAATTTTATCTTTTAATAAAATCGCAATGTAATATCATTTTTAGCTCCAAATGCTGAGTTTTCAAGATGAAATTGATTTTTCATGAAGCAATATAATAAAATTATATGGATGGGAAAATAAAAAAACGGTAATTTATCTTGTCTTCAGGAATCCAATAAACAAAAATCTTTAGGACAAAGTGACATAATTCCTCAAAATAATAAACCATTATTTGAAGAAAACAACTTTAATATCGTAAAATCAACATTAATACCCAAATATAAACATATATAATTCAATAAATAAATATCCTAAACATTCATAAAAACAATCTAGAATAATATTGAAACCCATAAATTATATGTATTTGATCGCATTGTATTCCAAAATAAATATTAACATTAATCAACAAATAACATCAATTATACTTGAATTCTCATATAAGAATTTAATTTTCATAATCACATAATCTCTATTATATGATATTAGTTTTTATAAATAACATAAATCACTATAATCTATAATAAAACAAGATTTAATTAAAAATTATAATGCATCACTTAGTTTACATAAAAAATCCCATAGTATATTGTCTCCCAACATAATAGTGCAATTATTTTGGAATAATTTAAATAAATAATAAATAAATAAATTTCCAATACCATGGTTATATATATCATTAAATATAATATCCCAAATTAAATATAACAATTTCTATCAGATTTTTAAAATAAAGATAATCAATTTTTTATTAATCTAGATGGCACATAGGTTAGTGGTAGGTGATACACCCTTATCGCCTTTCAGTTGTTATTTCAAAGCTCACGGTCTTTCCAGATGTAACATTTTAACAGCCATTATATGGGAAGTCCTTTTTTCTAAAATCATATTAATAATATAAATATAACATTAGAAAAATGTAATGATCATACTCAAATAAAACTTAAAAATATCCAACATTAAATAAAATGTTATAAATGTAAAGGTTATCTAATACATTTCATTTATCATCCCAAGATGTAAAATTAAATAAATACATAAAAACCAAAGATTATATAATCCCAATAATATACCAATATCAATAAAAATATTTCAAAAAATGTAAATTAATTATTATTCCAATAACTATTCTCACATGTTAAACATAATGGTTCTATAAACCACGAACATTAATATAATCTCGATTAATATATAAAAAAATTATCATATTTTTACTACATCACTATTTAAATGTGTTGATTCCATGTCGCTTGTGTTTCAATTTTTCTAAATATAAAAAATATATAAAATTCAAAATTGGTTTCATGATTTCTATAATTTTTTTAAATACCACCATATAATAATTTTTAATTCTCAATACAAAATCATGCCCCCCATTCCACATCCTTCGTAATAATTTTTCCGAACTTCATAATTTATTTCTAAATACATACTTCCTCAAATAAAATATATAAATTTTATCTTTATGATTCATCAATAAAATTTATAACATAAACCATGCATAAAACATAAGAAAATTAGTCATACCTTATATATTTACATTGATATTTCTTTCAAATCCCCTTTATCTTCTAACATTATCCTCATATTTTAGAAATATTGTAGTCAAATCCCTATATAATTTCCATTTTTGATAGAGTTATTATAGTTGAGATTTTTAAATCAAATGAAAATATACCATTACAATTATTATTTTTTAAGAAATGAAAATGTATTTTTTGTGTTGAGATGTTTTTTAGATGTGATTAGAGTACTAACAATGTTATCTAAATAATTTGAATAAGGATTTTTAATAATAGTGATTATAAAATTTTCTAGGAAGGATATGAATATTTTGGATGATCCATTTCCTTCTATATTTCTAAACAACAACTAATATTTAGAACAGAAAAAAATGAAACATAAAATTAATCATTTCTTGTAAAATGGAAATTTTCCTTGAAACCACAATACTATTCGAAATTATTTAATAATTTATCATTAAATTAATTTATACCAAATTTGATTACACTTATAAATCAAATCATAAAAAATATCATTAACCTCTAAATATACATCCCATAAAATTTGAAGGGATGTCTAAGAAATTGATCAAATAATAAACCTTGATCTTTTAAACCTATGATGTTGTCCAATGCCCATAAGAATCCCTCATATAAAAACATCACATTCTCCAAAGTGGTATAATTCTTACTTGGATTCAATATATAAGTATCAAACTTAAATATCACAAAATATAGTACCATTAAATTACATTTCATATACTTTCATTCCCAAGGATTATTATGGTTTATAGTACTAGAGAGTTAGGCCATAACTCTTAAACAACAATACCATATCAATAAAATGTTTAAACTTCTAAATGAATATTTATTTTTAAAAAATATTAAAATTTTATAATACTACATGATTTCATTCCATGGATAATATTACCATCATTAAAGTTGTCTTGTTCTATTAACATAACCATCCTTAAACTGTATGATAATCATTCTAAAACATTATATGTGCATAAAAAATTTCGCAAGGGACCCAAAAGAAAGAAACATATCCTCAGTTAACGAATATCTAAAAAATTCAATTTTCAAAATAAATATTATGTTCAATACTAATACATTTATTACACAAGAAATCATTTTCCCTTCCCAACATGATTAATAAACCATTTGATTTGAAAAATGTTATGAAAAATAAACTCATGAAGATTTATTTTTATTTTTTAAAATCAATTTACTTTTTTTCATAATGTTATACTTTTCCCTTTACAATTTTGATATCCATCCCCACTATAAATGGAGTAACCCTTATAGTTACTCATGGATTAACCATCATGGTTATAAATCACATAACCATCAGATTTACATTTGTATTAAAGATCATGGTAAAATTTGGAGTAACCATAATAGCTACTCATTATATAAATTCATAGTTAACATATGAACATTATTTTAGAGTAACAATAACACCTAATCCAGGATTAACTATCATAGTTAATCATGGAATAATTATCCTGATAAACATCGAAATGTTACCAAATGCAATATAGAGATATAATGGGGATCAACCTATACAGAAGAAGTATCATGATTTTTTATGATATCTAATGGTGATAAACCAATTTTAAATAGTTTTTAAGGACCATAACATGAATAAAACCATTGAAAACCATTTTAATCTCATGTGATATACACTTTCAGATATGAGCATTCAATATTATTAAGAAAATAAATTTTAAAATATAAAAATGGAAAAGATATAAAGGAAACAGTTTTCTTTTAAAACAACTAAGTAAATATATAAATGAAGCATAAAATCATTGATTTTTCATGATAGTTGGAAAATAATCTCAATATGTAAAAGTTAAAAAAACATTCATTATGTATTATTGACAAAAAATTACAAAAAATGCATTATTTTGAAAACAATAAAGGATTGATTTCAAATTTTTTTTTAAAGTAAAAAATGGGTATAAATGAAATTAAAAACATTTTTTAATTCTAAAAAACCATTTATAGTTTTTTAAAAAATATACATATTGAAGAAAAATAGAGTTCTGAAGGAACCATAAAAAAAATAATTTTTAAAATAGATTCACTTACATTGTGTTTAGAACATAATGTACATTCACAATTTCCTTGAATAATAAAAATATATTAGTTATTTACATTCGTTATTATTTTTTATGTTTATTTTTTGTTTACTTCAATTTTTATAGTTTAATAATAGTTAAAAAATTATTTTGGTTCACATGAGATGTTTTGATGATAACCAGTTAATAAGTCAAAGTGGAATTGGTAATTTTACTATTTTCAAAATATAAATTAATATACATTTTATATAAGAATAATACTAACATAATCTAATTTTTATTCAAAAATTATACTTTTAAAAGAAATAAGGTATGATATTCATTAATAGTGAACTATGTTGCAATCACACATATGGAATGTTCAATGTATGTAAGAGTAAGGAATTACCTTTTCAAAGATCGTTTTGGAAAGAGGTTAACTAGTATTTTATCATTCAATAATAATAATAATGTCATAAATATCATATTAATTCTTTAAATAAACTTATATATACTATTAATGGGATGTGGGTAGGAAAATTGAATCACAATTCTTTAGTGAGGTGGCGGTCCACACGTATGCATGAACGTTCTTACCATTTTTTAGTGTATAGAAATTTTAGAAAATTAAATTATATATAATATATTCATAATGATAAAAATTTAATTAATATAATATGTGAAAATTAATTCCAATATAATCTTTCCCTGAGATATGGTAACAGAAAACAAATATCACCGGTTTTTGAGGCGGTAGTCTACTGTACACATGAATTCCAATTTCGTTACACAATTAATGGAAGATGATATAATTATAGTTTATAGAATTAATAAAATACCAACAATGTATATGTATGAAATATTAATTATTATTTTCTGTTCACTTATATAGATTTTATGGATGAATAATAATAAATAAAATAGAGAAAAAGGGATGGTGGAAGTGGAGAGGAAACTCCCGTCTCTGCTCGGCTTTCAGCTTGCCCTAAACTCTTGATCCCTTAATCTTCACTCCTTCGCCGCATAACAGATCATTGCTTGGTCAGCTTCGAGTACCTTAATGACATGGATAGAGGATGACCCTAAGCCGAGGAGGTTCTCTGGATTCTCAGGGAGCTCTTTTGTCCCATTGGTGAACCCACCCTCCTCACAAATCATCCGAAAAGGGACTACAGCCCATGTTTCAGCTTCTAAGGACACAATTTCCACTCAGAATTCTCTTTGAAAGAACTCCTTTATAGCTCATATTTTACTGTTTAAAATTAAAAAAACCCTGGAAATTAATTGATCTTGTCTCACGTCTTTCCAGGATTTGGGGTTTTTATGATTTCAAATGCATTTCAATTGGTTAGGGTAACTTCTATATAATCTTTCCCTCTGAGGAACTCAAAGGTCATGCATGGAGCATAGGATCTATTAACCTTAGCCTAGAACCTTGCGGATTCATGATTGTAAATTGATCTTTTCCTTGAATGATTTTAAAGATATGTTTTCTCATGTATGGGTAAAAATCAATTCTCCAAACTGGGTATTATGGCACCCTGAGATCCTATTTGACATTACATGCACGATTAACGTTCTGATTAGAATGGATTATGCAACTGAAAAGGTCATATTTGGTCATTATACATGGGTGCTGGTTGAAATTGATCTAAGTGATATGTTGATTGATCAAGTTGTTTTATCTACATTTAATGATGAAATTTTCTTAGGAATTGAATACGAAAAACTTCCACCATTCTGTAATGTTTTTCAAATTATCGGACATTCAGATTTTTAATGTAGGAGATATGTGGTATGATCTAACTAATAAATTAATGGACATGATGTGATGCACTGTCGATGAAAGTAGAATCAAAACGTTATTCAGAAGGCTACTGATGAGCCTTTGGTACTTAATTACCATACTGGACAGATGAAGGTTGTACAACCTACTGATAAGGGCTAATGGATTGATGTAGAGGATCCTTTACGAAGGCTTTATTCCACACCCCAAGTCGATGGAACAAGCTGGGCTGATAATGTTGACTAAGTAATCAAAATGAGGGAAGCAACTCTTTTAAGGATGTTCTGGTCAGAGGATTGAATGGTGAAATAAATGGATACGACTTAGATGATAGTCAAACCGAAAGTGAATTCTCAGCACAAGAGGCTGTGAATGACGGGGTTAGGCATAACTTGCATACCCTTAAATCAAGGAAAGGTAAGTAACTAATTATTGCTGCAACTTCAGATGAGTGTACGGCCAAAGGTCAAGCAATAAATGGCGATAGTAGTAGAGTGCAAGGAAAGGATGAGGCGATTTTGGAATCCTCTCCACTACAGGTCTCAGGTGTTTCCATTGATGTGATATCTAATGAAGGTACATTGGTTACCGATAGCAATGAAGAGGGTGCGCATATCACTGACATGAAAGGGTTGGAGAAGAATGGAAACTCTTTGTAGAAGGATGGTATGAAGCCCATGTAGGATTTCACAGCGACTCCTAGGAAGGGAAAAAGTAATGTCAAGATTTCAAATTCATTTGAGTTTTCTTTTTTAAAATTTTGGTGATGTTGAGTCAACCCCCGCTGCAACTACTTCAAATGTTGCCGATGCACCTTCAGATGGTAATGGTGGTGAATGAATGTATGCAATGTCTGGAAGGATGGGTCGCCACTCCCGCGGCAAAGGTGGGCGACTTCCTTACCACAACATGAGTACCCGCTCTAAAACGGGTTAAATTTTCCTATTGTTTTCCTTTATTTTCTTTCTTCTCTGTTCCTCTACTAGACTCCTTTTTTAATTCAATGAAGAGTCCTCTACATCTCAACTTTATATCTAATAATAAATAATATAGAATCATTTGAATAAATTGATTACACTTTTTTCAAACAATGTATTTTTCTTATCATTATAGGACACATAATGGAACTTATATACCTAAAAATACTACATGAATGATGGGATCGATTTTGAGATCAAATTTGGAATATATTAGCATATATTATTGGGTTTTTAGAGTGAATGATTGGGAAAAAATGGTTCCCTTTTATAAGAGAGGGGAGTTGTAATACTAGAATTTCACCTATTAATAATTTAATAAAAATTATTTTTGGTAAAAAATGTATCAAAATATATTTATTTTTATGTGATGATTAGTATGGGTTTAAATCCCCTCATCCATTTTTTTATTATTTTAGGTCAAATTGTTGTCATTGTAATTTTGGTTTGTCCCCTCATTAACCCTTTTAAAACTTATAGTGAGAAAAATGTTTTACTCTTTGAGGGTCCTTATTGCTACTATAAATGTGAAAGGAAAATAAATATATGGTGGTTGATATTATAAAAAATATAATAATCCCATGTATTAATATTTTTTTTTAATTTTACATCATTTTATAATTTATTATTTTTATAAAATATCAATAATGTCAATCTTTATAACTATTCATTACATTGACATTAATAATAATATATTTGACACATATAATTCAAAAAAAATCACATATATCAACAATATGTAATTTTCATTAATAAAATGCATACATCATATTATTTATCTAAAATTATATGACGTATTATATTTGTAATATCATTTATTTGGTTACTCCATTAATGGAATAATTTTTATATCAGTGTTGTGAATGAATTTATATTAATTATTTGTTCAAAATATAAATAAAAATATATATGAAGAAGATAAATACTTTAAAATTAAAAATTATATATATAGTTGAACATTTACTCCAGATAACATCATATTAATAAATTATAGTTATTTAAAACAATATTGTGACATGTTTAAATTTTCTAAATATAAAATATTTTAAATTTCATAATAACATCCAAATGGTCATTAAAATAGATATAACCTAATAATAGATAGTTATATATGAAATTAACTCATTCAATTACATTTATGTATGTTTTGGGGTAAATTTATAGTGCTTATCATTTTCTTTTTATCTGTCTATTTCCAAATTTACTATGACCATGTTAAAAAATATTAATGTGGTTACTATAAATATTGACCAAAAAATAAAAGGATTAAATTTTATAAATTTTTACCTAATTATATGGATTCAATTTATTATTTTCAACTCACATAATTTGTAGAAATTAATTTAGAATTTATTCTCTAAACCATAATGAAAAATAAATTTTTTGTAAAATGTTTTCATTTGCCCATATAGTAATTTTATTATAATAATTTTTAAGGGTGTTTAATATGTAAGTAATTTTATTATATGTGAATACATATTAATTTATTGAATTTTTGATGAAATTTGAATCATAATGTAACTTTTATATATTTTCAAATTGACTATTTGAAAAAAAAACATTATTTTTAATATTTTCGAAAAAATTATTCATGTCAAAATATTATCAAAAATCCATCCCATGATAATTTAGAAATTAAGAAATTAGAAATGAAATTATAATTTTCAAATATATTTTACAAAACTTATATAAATTAATTATAATATTTAGTATTAAAATTTTAAAAACTATTTCTGATGAAAATTTATTTTTGAAGAATGGATTAATTTACATAAAAAATTGAGTTCTTATTTATAAATAAATGATTTATAAATTAGAAAAGAGTTTAAAAATTATGAATTTATTAATTCCATTTATAATATTAATTAACTCATATTAATGATTTTTTTTAATAGCTATATTTAAAATATTATTTATTTTCCATTAATACATTTTGTTTCAAATATTTTATGTTATCATACATAGTCATTAATTTTTAAAATACTTGGATGTTATAGTAAAAAATAACATTGATTTTGTTGGATTTATACTATGTTCCTTAAATTAGACGTCACCAGATCATTTTGACAATTATAAACCTTTTTATAATTGTACAATGAACCCATCTTGAAGATGCAATCATCCTATGATATTTTTTCTAAGGATTCCTCTTATATTTTTAATTACTGTCCTCATATTTATGAAGTAAAACCCCTTAAATATATTATAAAATAATGTTCTACCCATTATCAAGCATACTCTAGGGATAGAAAACCTGAATAATTAACTACTGTAGTGTTATTTTGTTGTTTTCTATTAGTTTTCATCACTATTAGACATAAATACCCCATGAAACCTGGGTATCATTCACCACGCACCCTATGGAAGGTGGATATGACTTCGTTAATGAAATAAAATGAGAAACCAAAATGATAATATATAATGTATTTTCAATGTTTTAACAGATCAACCATTACCAGATGATCCCCATCACACACCATAATCTGGTATGTTCAAGTGATGATTAATTTTTTAATAACATATATCAATGAACCGATTGTAATTTTCTACATGGTGAATTTAGAAATGGAGTGGTATGTATAATTATTATAGAGAGCCTAAAAATATGTTATTTTGGGGATATCATAAATGTTATCTGAAAATGTTATCCAATAACAAAATTAGGGTTCCAAGGTTGTATGATTTGAGTTATAACTGCTAAGATATACTGTTATTCAGTCATGGAAGTCGTAGATTAAGATGAATTATTTATATGGATATTTAAAATTTTGAACAAAAAAACAACAAGATAGGATCTGTACTATGTTTGTACAAAAATATTCCTTAGTTTTGTAGATGAAAAATGTGATTTCAATACAAATATACCTTAACTTACCATAATATGTGAATCTCAAGTATTGAGAAGCCAGTCACTGTGAAACATTTAAAGAAATAGTTATATTTTAAGATCAGGTATTAGATGCACTTATTATAGGTAACATCAATTAGTATATAATCCCTTATTAAGGATTGAACAATATGTTTTTTGGAACCAAATAACATGTTGGAGTGGGAATTCCCTTGGACTTTTACATCCACAACTTGAACAATAGGGAAGAATCTATATTTTAATCCATATGATATGGAAACATTGAGTTATGGATGTATTTTATTCTTAAAATCACTCTATATTAGTAGTATTATATCACTTTGGAGTTCCAATTTTTCCATGAAATTTTATAAAAAATTGCAAGGAGTAAATAAATAATCATACAAATCCATTGGGAAGAGGATTACCTCAATTTTGTGGAAATCCTAGATATTATTACCATCCTCCACTTACGAAAAGTGAAATGTGATGTAAAACCTAATAATTTAAAAATATTATCCTTTTAAAAATCATATATTTGATTGTTTTCCATTTAAACAACATCAAGCATAACCAAAGAGTGATATAGAATAATTTTAACATAATAGTTATAGCCTAGTCATAGTATTATCATAGATGAATAACATCATTCAAAATATAGGATATTTTAAAAATTAATTTCTCTAAAATGAATATATATTTATTTATTCTTACTGAATAAGAACTCAAGTGTATAGAAATTTCATTTTATACATTCACGTATGACTTCTTCATAAATGATTTTTATTAAATTATATGCATGAAATATTAAATTATATTCTTATAATTTCATTAATATTTTTTAATATTTTTTCCATTTTTTTCTTGAAATCTTTTTATCAAAATTTACATTTGGTGAGACTTCATAATATTTATGAGGTAATTAATATTACAGTGAATAGTGGTAAATAATGGGTTTTCTAATAATATCATTTATTTTTATGAAATATAGAAATTTATATTTTTATTTATATTATAGATTTATTATTAATGTATCATGTGATCTATTTAATTTATAGTAATCAAATTATTTCAATTTTTATCAACATATTCAATGATTTTAAATAAATTGGTGTTTTTCTCTTAAACCCCCATTTTTTTCTAAATATTAATTTTTAGTGTGCTTTATTATTTTTATAAAAATTAATTTAATAACATTGAGAAATTGAATATTAAAAATATTTTTTTATTTGGAATCAATTTTTTAAAATTCAGTAAATATGATGGATTTATGTTTAGTTATTAAAAATAGTTACCATCATAAATATTTTTCACCATGGTAATATTAAAATAATAAAAAATTATTAAACTATTAGTTATTTGTTTGAAAAACCAATAAAAATCCATTACTATATTCAATGACTCTGGATTAAATAAACAATATATATTATTTGATATTAAAGATATTTCGGTACATTTTTCTTTTATAATAAATTGTATTTTATTGTTTCTTATGGAAAATAAGAAATATCACTCATTATTTTTTATAACATTTGTACATTTTTATGGTGAAAAATTGATTTTAATCTAGAAATGAATTTTTATTTTTAATATTAATAAATTTTTTATAAGATTATAAATTATTTATAAATTTTATTGATGGTATAATTTCATTAAATTATTATGCAATGACAAGAGTGTGTTTGCTCAGATATTAGAATCATTATCTAAATAATATGAAAATCCATAAAATAAATACATTCATGATGAATAATTATGTTCCATTAATTATATGTATAATTATAATGAATAATTTATGGTGAATGGTTATACACTCCAAATAATTTTTTTTAACATTCGAGTCAATTAAATGAACAGTCCTAAAACTGACATTAATTATTTTTATGTTATTAAATTTTTCCATAAATGATTTACGGACAATAAAAATAATTAAATATGAAAATTATAATTAAAACATGACTAATATTTAATCCATGGGGAATTTATGAACAAATTTTTACTCCATAATAAAATTTATATCCCTTAATGATTGAACAAATTCGTTATCAAAGTTAAGGATAAAAAGGGTTAACGAGGAGTAAAACTAAAGTAGTAATGGTAAAATTGAAATAAAGAGTGTTCAAAATAATATTTAATGAGTTTATTTCATCCAAATACATTCATTATATTTAATTTTATCAAATTTTTAACCACTTTTCCATGACCAAAAATTTATAATATTATAATGTTTTGAAGAATTACAAGAGTTCCCCTTCCTTCACTCATAAAAGGACATAGCCCATCCTATCATATATACACATTAATGAAACACTTCGCTCAAATAAAAAGTAAATAATCAACACCTTAACATAATTATCAAAATATTTTTTTATGGTCTCCTCAAAATTCTATCCACAGTGTCTTTATCAATACATTCAATTTACTTTTCTCAAAGAAGAGATAACTACCTTAACCGCTTTCATTAACATTGCATATTCTATTTACCTACTTCAATTTTATACTAATAATTATTATATAATATCATAAATATATCTCATATAATGTTATTTTATTATATTGATGTGATAAAATTTATCCATCATCATGGAAACAACTAGAAAATGAAAGTATTACATGTGCATTTGTGCGGACTACTAGTTCCACAAAGCAATATCATCCATTTTAATGAAAAATATATCATTGATGGTTTATTTAAATTATTTAATATCTACATATTATATTTTTGAAATATTTATAATTATTGTTAAATAAAATGTTGTCATTATTATTACCTTTATATCTATTGCAATATCATAATGTTACTCATCTCTATATGTTGACTGCTATCTCAACACAAGGATTGCTTCGTTTTTCTATTCCACTTTACATGGATGGTAATACTGATATATTTAATTAATATATAAGAAAATTATTCCATAATATAACTTGTATAATGTTGAATTATTATTTAAAATTTCATCATTCCATACATCCTAAAGTGGAAACATTAGTCATTTGTACATTTTCACTACCATCTATATGATGTGTTGTAATTTATTTTACATTATAGATTTATTAAAAAAGGATATAAAATTTTCTATAAGGATTAAATATTTTACTTATGAAATTATTAATAATCTATAAGAAATGGAAGCAAGATTATTTTATAAGGAAAATAACTTCAAAATTTACAAACGTATGAATATGAAAACTATTATCACCTATAATAGCAATTTTAATAGATAATTATTAATAAGTAGGTTATAATATGGTATATGTAAATCATATATGTCGTCGTATGTGTGAATTTTTTTATATATAAATTTATTTATAATAAATATATATGACTTTTTCAGGATTTTAGAACATTTATGAAGCAAGATGACACATGAGGTAACGGTTCATCATCCCAAATTGTCTTTATTGAGGAATAGGCTATGTTTTGCCCCTATATATTTATATGAAATGTATATGAACCCAATTTTATCATATATATCATGAATGGACTTATTTTCATGATATTTAATGTTATAGTTTATTTTATTATTTCATGTTGACTGTGATTTAAAATTAATTAATGCGTTTTGAATTGTATTTATCAAAATAATTCCTTTCTGGATTGTCTATGAAAAATATCTATCAAATTGAATTATATAAATAATATCAATTAATGACCATTACTTTTTATATAATATTTTTTATTTATATCTTATGTTTTTTACCCATTACCATTTTTATAAACATATAATTATTAAGAATTATTTTCTAAATAAAATACAACCATATTATCACTTTGTTCAATCATGTTTTTTTATCCATGTCCAAACTCATCAAAACTATTTTTAAATTTTTTACATATAGATTAATTGTTTATAAAAAATCATTTTAAATACCATTAAATTCAATTAAAATAAATTTAATAAATATTTTTGTATGAAATATTCTCTGTAAAATTAATTTGATAAATTTTTCAAAAGTGTTAATAGAATATTATTTTTAATCATATATGGTTCTTATTGGTTTTATCTGCACCATTACCATTAATTTTATTATAGAACAATGTTAATATTTCTAGGTTTATTTTCAACGAATATAAATATCTTAGTATTTTGAGAACTTTTAGTTAATGTTTTTCACATTAACATGATATATCTCTAACATTATCAAATAAAGGATCAGATGTTTTTTAAAAGGTTTTATATTATCCTTATTGGGGTAACAACCCAATAAATTTAAAATTATTTTATCGTGGGCTGCTTATTTATTATGATTATGAAATCCTAAATAAAATCATCTTATTGAAATTGGGTTTTGCTTTGATGATTTTAAAAATAATATCCCAACCATTGGGATTACATATGATTAGTATATTATTATGTTACTACTTGAGTCATTATATCCCTAAAACTCACTGTTTAATATGATAATGGTATCTCATTAGTTGATGATGATAAGTGTATAGATGATTTCAAATAAATTTTTTGTACTTTTAATGTATTTGTATGGTATATTTCTATCTATACTCAATATATTCAATTTGGAAAATATTGAAAATATAATTTTCCACATTTTAATACATGACTAGAAATACATTGTAGCACTACTCATAAAGTTTTTACATGACATAATTTATAGTAGACAAGTTAAAAGGAATATAACTTCGTATTCTATAGATTTCATATGTATATGCCATAACTCAATAATTATTATTACTAAAATCACACCCTTATTACTCTTGTATCCTTATATGACCTTATTTTATAGTTTTGGCTCATTATTCATTTGGGTACAAATAATTTATGTGGAGAATATAAACATTATTATGTTATCACATACTTATGATCATATTTTGGTTTTATTATTGATATCTCAAATGTTTACCCATAATATGAATATGTCGTCACCCTTTCTTATCTTCTATTTCACCAAGTAATGAATAACTTTTTATTTGTGTTGTTCTAAATAATGGAAATAGATGTGAATAACATAAGTGGAGATGATATAGAATTTTCTATGAAACATTTTTTATATTACCATGATTCTAAATACATTACTCCTATACAGTACTCGGGCATGCTTAATTGGGATATTTATAGAAAATTTAGGAAAAATAAGGTAGTATTTATCCATTTTATTCTTCAGTATCTATATTTATTATCAAATAAGGTTTTATTTATTTATAGATATTATGATAAGCGAACATTAAGGAATACACTATAGGTGAGTCTATGTATAATATATCATCCTAAATGTTTTTCAATGTAGAGATTATATGGTTTTCTTCGGAATTACATCCTATAATGGGTACTGGAAGGTGGATGTGGTTGTTCAATAAACTCAACTAGGTTGACCACACCGAATAGTTCAAGATGAGTTGTCGTAACATGATCCCCAATAATTCATGATGAGTTGTCTTAAGAATTTACACTTTGATGGACCTTTCCCAAGGATATTATTGGGTTATTTGAATATTCTTTTATAATCCATTATAGTGTATTTGAATAGATAATTACTATGAATGACTTAGGTTAAACCTAATCTATCATATATTAAAAAACGTTTGTCATATTTTATTCATTAAAAGATTGATTTTTCCTGATTATATTATTTTCCAGAATTATATTTTTTTACATTATTCTTGTTTATTTCAATCGCGTGTTATAACCTAGAATTGTTTTTCCTAAATTTGATACATAATGGAATTATTTACCTCATGTGAAGCTACATGATGAAGGATTTATAATGCATATCATTGTGATTATTCAAAAAATTATCATGTTACATAATAGTTAACTTCATCTTCTTTGTGTTTATTAACACAATTAATAAGTAAAATAAGTTACTCATGGGACTAAAATTGATGGAAATCATTGAATTAAGATGATTAATGTTCCTATATTAAATGTATGTGTATAGAATCACCCATTGTAATGCCTCAAATTAAAGATAATATGATATTATATTAGTAAATTATTTCTTAGTGAATGTTATTATCCTAGAAAAATGAAGAGTTCGATGGAGGAAAACCAATATCTTCCTAAATTAAAATTTATAATTCAGTGTCTTATATGTTTTTAACATTTAAATTATCCATGTTAGATACCTAGTTAAAGGGATAAATATTTGTACAATGATAGGAATATTTTATGGTAATCATTAAACTATAATGATTGAATCATTTAGGAATTGGTTTTGAGAATTATTTTATCAGAATGTTTTATCATTTATATTCAATTTATATGAATCGTGAAAAATATAAGGATTTTTCTAAAAAAATTATTATTAATTATTTTGAATCATATATTGGATGGTAAGGACAAACATGAAAAGTAATCTAGTTGTAAGGAGATATTTTTGGAAGACACGTGATAGTGGGATAAATAAGGATGACTATTTATAATATGTGGATATAATTATGGTTATTTAGTTCATAAAGAAGATTTTAACTGATAAATTAAAATTTATAATTTTTATAGAGGTCATTTTTGGAAGTACATAGGAAATAATTTCTGATTTATAGAGATTTAAGTTGTTTAGAGATATTATTAGAATATTATGGGAAATATATTAATATCGAATATAAATTTATTTTATATGACCATATGTAAAATTGATATTATTTATATAAATTATTATGTTGGTTATGGAAGAATATGTGATTTAATCATATAAATAATTAGGTATAAATTTTGGCCTCACATATTTTGAATATTTTTAAGGTTTGATGAACATTTTCAGTTATTGTAGGGAATTTGGAAAATGTTTTAAGAAGATTATTTCATAATTGTAATTGCTGAAACAATGACTCCTTAATGAGTTTTCCAAAAACTCAGTTCCATCAAACGTTCAACCGAAATAGTGGCACCAACCATGGGTGCACTCTGAAATGGTGGCACTATTTATGGTGGAACCGTGATGGGGGCACCGTGAGGGTGGCACAATGAAGGTAGTAACATAACTGTCAGACCATCACGGTATCACACCGAAATAGTGGAACCTCTTATGATAGAACTATTATGGTGGCATTGTGACCGTGGCACTACTTACGGTGTCTCACCAAACGGTTTCCCACACTTGTTTCTTTTTCCATTTCCTCTCCTGCAATGTATCTTTTGATGTGAAAGTGTTTTAATACCCCCTTTTGGATCCATTAAAATCTCATAAATTACATCTAAAATCCCCTAGAGACAGGTGACCCTTGACTTTTCAAAATGTGTGGCTTTTTCCTCGGTTCCACACCCTTTTCTGGAACATTCCAGTTCCACCCAAGTTATGTGTTTTCCTCTAATTAAAGGAAATAATTAAACATGTACCTGTTATGGCCACCTCTTCAATGAGAATTATTAAATTACAATTAATCCCACTATGTGTAAGATTCCACCGTGTGGTGAAACCACGATCCACCGTTAATGTCGTTCAAGATTTCATATCCCGTAACTCTATGATCTCACCATTTTATCACATGGTATTCATTATTCTTCTTCACGACTATCCTCTTTCCATTACAGTGTGCGTTTGGAGTCCCCATTCCCGAGTCTATTGGTGTGCCTATGCTGGAGCCTTTCCTACTCACACATGGAGTTTGCAATGTTCCTACATTGCAATTCATGCATCCCCAGTTCATGGCACGTAGAGAAAAACATTGATCATTTATCATCCATGTAGGGTTCTTCCTTCACCTCTCTTTACTGTGTATCATGCGAGAAAATTATGCTAATGATTCTACAGGGATGGATAAAACCAAACCATAAAAAATATAATAAATATAATTTTAAAAAATTATGGAGTGTGTTTTAAGATGTTGGTGTACACTTTTACCCTTTATTATATATTATGAATTATATGGACATATGTCCATTGAAAATCATGGCCATTAGCTATCTTTCCTTACGCACTAATGGACCCATGTTTCTTGTGATTATTGAATTGATGTAACATGGATTTTTTTAATCACGTACACTTAGTTGATTAAATGGATGTCCAGTGAAGAAGAATCTTTATGTGATCACCCCGGTTAACCAAAAAGGAAGGAAATAACATAATAAATGATGTGTTTGAATCATAAAAACTCTTTTTCTCTATCATGGTAACATGTTTAGTTGTTCTTCTTGATGATTTTGGGGATAAGAGGGTGGGTATGAGATCCCCTATTATGGTATAGTTGTTATTTTGCAGATCTGAGGCCGTGTAGGGACGTATGTTGGGACTTGGTTTGGTTACAGTACTTTGAGGGATATCACGCAACCCTATTGTTATAGTGACTTTACAAGAAAAACATGTGTGAATGTTTAATCTGCTGCTTGGAAATTTTTTTCATCATTGGATTGTGGTATTCCTGTTAGTTTCCGAATAGTTAATAATTATTTAAAATATAACCACTTTAATGTGATAACAAGAATGGGTTCGATGGGGAATTTGTTTTCGGGAATGTGCTCTGAGTTGGATGTGGGTGTTGTTTTTTTATTAATGAATAATAATTAGGGTGTTTGTGTATAGGCTAGTGTTGAAACCTCTTGTTTGGGATAGGTGCATGTTTACCAATATGTATAATTTAGTTCTTAGGGTTCTTATTCGCACCCCACCCATGTTGTGAACTTCATGTCAAACACCCCCATTTCATGGGGGAGGGTGTTGTCCACAACACTCCTATGAGTGGCTGGTTATTATCTTTTTTATAACCCCTTCCCCGAGTCGCCCAAGACTCTTCAGGCAGGATATGATGGACTAAGGTCCATTATAGACCTTGATTCCTTAGACAGGGTAGTAGTGGTGGTTTTCCTAGGTGTGTGCCAACAGGTTATTTCCCAAGTGTCTTTGGCTTGAGACCCTAATGTCTTCGGGCATTGAAATAGTTTTCTGGGACGAGGTGTCTTTAGGCATGGTAGTATTTTCTCTGGCCCATGTGGTAGTGGGTGTGGTTACGTATGGTTGTTTGTGTCCCAGGTGTTTGCGGGTGGGATGTGTTGTTATGGTAGCTCAGGTGTGTGTGGGAAGGGTATGGCAGTGGGAATACAGTGAGAATGGAGAGAGACGTCTGACATGTAGGATGTTCTCAAAAACTAGTTGGAATGTTATGTGGGGTACCGAATATTAATGTGCTATTGCTATTAAATTTCTTGACTTCTGTTATTTGGAGAGTGTGCCTTGGTGAGGTTGGGTGGATAGTTTCCTTGCGAGGTGATTTAGTTATCTCCTTTTTCTCACAGGGCATTAGAATTCCTCCCCACTTGTGCGTGAGAGATTTTTGTTTTCCCTACTGAGAATACCTGTATACTCACCCTAAATATATAAAACTGCTTTTAGGTTTCTAGGGGGAATTCGAGGACTGGGAAGGGCCATACTATTTTGGACATTGGGATAGTTTTGGTTGTTGTTTTTATTTTTTATTGGTACTTCCCCATGTATTTTTATTTTATTATAGCACTTATTATTGGGACATGCATATGGGAATGGATTGTTTGGGATTTACTTCTACTTTCTGTTTTGGTGTTTTTTGGAATTTAGTGTCTTACATATCGATCCTTCTAAATAAAATAGGTAGTGCATTCCTTTGTGCATGGGATTTTATACCCTTGGTCCTAGTCTCCACTATGGGACCTATTGAAGTTGGGTCTTGGGGGTCATTTTCTCTCCTTCAACTTGCAGAAGGAAGGGTCTGAAAATCTGATGTTCCTTCCCTTATCATGGTGAAGTCGATTTGTGACAGAATGGTATTAGAGGTTGGTCGAAAGATAAGATGGAGTTCGAAGTTAGACTCAATGGAGATTTCATGGGATGGTAGGAAAAACATTTTAGGCAATCTTGGAATGTAAGATAGGCCATGGAAGACCAACTATGACATGGGATTTTAGGGACCCCCATGATCCAATGCAAGGATGCTTGACCTACCGAACAACCAAGTTAGGATACACTGATTGTAGGGTAGAGATCTTAATAAAGGTATGTGCATCATAATGACTATTGTTCTTGTGTTTCTTGGGTATTTGGTTGTATTTTTTAATTAATTAAAAGTATAATATAAATTTAAAATCATTCTTCTACACTACTCGATCTTAGGCATTATTTTTTTACATTGTAGTTATGGTACCTAGACGAAGACCACATGTAGTGCCTCTAATTGAGGCCCCAGAGGCTGATTTGGCTGATAAGAAGAGGGCATATTGGGAGGAGGAGGATGACCAGTGGCAGAGGATGTTTCGTGCCTTTCACTAGTAGACCCTTGGGAAGTACGAGGGCAACGTCTTAGACATAGAGACAAAAATCTGGCTTGAGGAGCTAGTGATATATTACATCTTGATCCAGGATATGACTGTAAATACCCAAAGCATGACGTACATGGACATTACATTACATTTGCGGAATACTTAATACATAACAAAAACAGACACACAAGGACCATAATAGTTTATTGTCTTTGGAAACTTGGAATATAATCTTATAATCATGGTGAAAGATCTTCAAAATCTCCCATAAAGACCTTCCCCTTTTGTTTTTTTACCTAAAACCTTTCTTTATATCCTGGGGAAAAGAAAACATAAAAAGGGTGATCTCAAATGCTCAGTAAGGGTATGCATGGAGAAAATAAAAAAGACCATATACATTTGAACATAAAAACAAGAACATAATGTTTAAACATCGAAATCTTGAGCAATGACATAAAACATAGAAGTACGTAAGGCATAAATCATAATAGAACATCCATCATGATAAAATATCTTGTAAATAAAACATTTAATTGTGGAAAAACATTAATCACATGATATGATTTCCAGAGTAGCCAAGGAATTTCTACCAAGACCATCTTATTGGACAAAGTCTCTTTCTGAATCGAGTTCACTCAACGTTCCAGTCTTGTATTACTGAACTGGATTAACTTAGCATTCCACCCATGTCTATCTCATGAGATATAAATATTTATCCAATGCATTGGAGGGACATATATGTGCCACCAATCTCATAATGAAATCATTCTTACTTGTGCCACAAAATAAACATACATCATTCATAATAACCCAATAAATAAAATGGGATTCATAAACATAATCCCATCATCACATAATCCATATAAAAGAAATGGATATCATTTCATAATAATAAAAGTGAAACCATGTAAATCATAGATACATTATACTTAAAATATACACATATGAAATAATGTCACCTTAGATGGAAAATGGTTTTGATAAAACACTTGAAATGAATTCTTGATGAAAATATCCTTTCTTCTTCAAAATCAATTTCTTTTCACAAAATGTCATGCAATTTTAAAAGAAAAATATTTTGTTTAAAATATTCATTATAACTTTTGGAGGTAGATTCATGAAAATAAGGCTTTATAAAACTGTGAAAATCTTTTCATGCCATATAATTTAAAAAAATATTCTCCTCGTACTTTTTTCAGAAAAGTAAAAAAGTACCTCGTAACGTAAACAATAGAAAGATTCCTTAAATACCATGTATTAAAAGAAAAAATGGATAAAAAGGACATTAAACATACATAAAAACACTTTTATAAAACATGGACTTGGATGATAATAATAACCCCATCAAATACTTACAAATAAACAATCTCGGATAAGAACGAGATTGGAAAGGTTATCCATTACCTTCGGTCCGATATGCTTCGTAAGTATCCAAAACTCCTGTATAATGATTTAATTAATGTCATTGACTTATTAAAGAATCATATTCATTGTTATGATATCATATATGGTTTACTTATTACTTTATATTACCCGTTCTTTTGTAAATTCGATGTAAAAGTAGCGATTTGGGTAAAATCGTTTCATTTATTATATGTGTTTAGACTTGTTGTTCTTGATATTATTACTTATATCATGATTTAAATAATTATATAATGTAAAACATGATTTATATATAATATATATTCATCACATACATATATATATGATAGAAATATAAATGGAAAGAAATACACCGTTCATGGAGACGGTAGCCCGTACGTACGCATGAACGCTGTTTTCGTTTCCTTATTGAATTGAATGGAATTAAGTAGATGACATACATATATATATATAAATAATTCCAGTATCATTATTATGTCATATATTTAATTATTACTTATTATATATACTTTATAATTAATCATGAATGGTTAATATAGAGAATGAATCTCATCAGGTCGTGGAGACGGTAGTCCGTACGTACGCACGAGCGAAGATATGTTTCCCATGATCATGGAATTGTATTGAAGTGTATGTATAATATTTTAGAATAAATATTTCTTTACAATAATCATATATAGTTATTTATTTACACCATTATACCCATCCAAGTAAGGTGGTGGTCGAAAACAGATTACACCACGGCGTGGGACGGTATTCTGTACGTACGCACGTGCGGTGATTTTGTTTTCCGTAGGATGGATAGGTGGTGAAATAGGGTTGTTTCATATATATAATAACATATCAGTATATAATTAATACTTATGTTATTACTTTATAATGAGACAACTATATAATAAGAAGTAGAAGAAGAAAGAAATTGGAGAGAATCGGAAGAAGAGATTACCTCATCTTTGACGCACCTCCTTTAACCCTTCTCATAAAGAAGTAGAGTTGGTATTTTGAGAAGACCAGACCCTCCAGAATTTTTCTCGGGAATTTGAGAAGAGAAATGGGTAGGGTTTTACTGAGCATCAAGGCTCAAAATGGTGTGAAGAGAAGAGGGAAGGGGTTCCCTTTTTATAAGGGAGGAGAGGGGCACCTTTGGAAAAACTAAAAATATTATTTTATAATAAAGTCATATTCGGTTTTTAATGGCACCAAATTGATTTATTTGGAATATAATGTGGGGATGGGTATAAATCCTCTCAACCAATAGATTTTAGATATGTTTGGGTCATTATATTAACTGTATCTTTTAGTTTTTAACTCTTAGTTAATTAGATTGACATTCACCATGTCACTTTGTATTTTTATATTATATAGTTAAAAAACATACCATATACATCCAATCTACCCCCAAGTGGTCAATTAATGATAAAAATATCGTGATATAAGTATCTTCGCCGAACCATAGATTTTAAAGAATATAATAACAATTAATAATATAATATTTGTTTTAAAAACTATTTTATGTCTATTTTGAAACTATTTGGTAATTGATATTTTTGAAAATCATAACAGCTTGATTAGTTCAAAAACAGTTAATTAAATCAATAATAACATGTCATATTAACCTTGAAAATTATTGTAATTTATAAAATGTCTCAAATTACATTTATTTGGGTATTTATAACATCAATTATGTTAATATTTTATTAATAAGATAATTAATGAATCGTCATTGTGTCATAAATAAATTATATTATTTAATGTCTAAAAATTATAAAAAAATACCATTTTGTAGAAAATCTTTTTATCTTTATAATGAGTATTTATAGTTGAATTTATCTTATGTATAACTCTATATTAAAAATGATTTAGTTATTAAACATTGATTTTAACTATTTTAAACCTTCTTTAAATAAATTAATAATAAATGTCCTAATCTAATCCGAGTTGACCTAAATTGTCATATTTTATTCCTATGTTTGTTTTTGGTCGAATTAAACTTATCTAATAGAATTAGGACATGTGTTAGGGTAATAATAATATCATTTTTACCCTTAATAACACTATTTACTTTTAATCGTGGTAAATAAAAGTAAAAAGTTACTATTCACGAAAAATTATTTTCATCTCATTGAACCACATTTTACCCTTGATATTAACCGTGTCTCTCCAATTTTCAAAATTCCACTCACAAAAGTGGTAAAATTAAGTTTTATATGATTTTCTAAATTCTCTATGGAGGTGACTAAAAGACGGTGAAAAGTTCAATAAAATTTTTATATATCTAAAATTATTATAAAATTACTCCAATGAATTACATTGAACATATATAGGTATTATGTATCAATTTTGACCTAAAATAAATTTAAATAAAATAAATAATTATTTAAATAAAAAGTTGGTTTTTGAATAGTAACCCAGTGTTTCCACTATTCATCAAAAATTGAATGTTTTCAGAAAAATACCAAAAATTCACCCTAGGTTAATTTCGATATTCCGAATCCAAAAATGAAGTCCATTTTGAAAGATAAAATTTATAAAATTTTAAAAAGTGGGTATTACTGTTCATAACGGCTAGTTCATAGTGATATTATAATAATATCTCATTTAGTGAAACCCGGTATTGCGTACTACACACGCTATCGAGGAAGGTCTTGATTGTGTGTAATGCAAGCCAGGTCAAGGTTGCGTGTAGTGAATGCTCTTTTTGGTTTTTCTTATAACACAATCAAAACTAATTTCATTTAAAAATTAAAAAAATCTATACTTAATTTTGTGTAGAATAATTTCCACAAAACTAATTTGAAATTGTGTGTAACATGAGCCAAGAATAGTGTTGCGTATACTGCAAGCTAATATGGAGTTCCGTATAGTAAAAGCTAATCCTGGTGTAGTGTATAATAGAACACATCAAAGAAATTAAAAATAATATATCTCATAAAATCTCGGGTTGTTACACTGACAGAGTACTGGGTTCCTTTGGCTATAATCTAGATGCGGGGAGTGGCATGTCAGTGGTGGATGCTCTATCTTTGGGACAAGAGGGAGGTTGAAGTTTCATGGACTAACTTTGAGAGGGAGTTCCAAGTGGAATTCCTCTCTTCTTTGATGAAGACTGAGAAGAAGTAGGAGCTACTCTCCCTACAGCAAGGGAGTATGTCAGTGTGGGATATGGGGATCAAGTTCATGTATCTCTTTCGATTTTCTCCAGAACACTTTCCGAATGATGAGTCTCAGGCGAGACGTCTAGAGGAGGCACTCTGACCTTCTGTTCAGTATGTTCTAACTCCCTTCACTCTAATGACATAATTGGAGGTCTAGAGTATGGACTAAGTGGTGGAGAGGATACACACGCTGGGTTGTGTACCTTGAGAAAGGATTTGGTTGGGCTCATCAAAGGGTAAGGCCATTAGTAGTAGGCCTCTAGCACTAGGGCCTTCCAGGTTTTGGCCGGTGGGATGTCCGCCCCAGCAGTTCCAGTTTCGATCCCCCGGTACTCAGCCTTTCTTTGCGGGCCCAGGACTAAGATGCTTCATATGTGGAATCCATGGGATTCTTCAGAATCTGTGCCCAGACTGAGTACAGTACAGTGGGGTTGGAAGGTTTAGTGATCACCTTAGCATCAGCAGTTTCCCACCAGGCCCTTTCAGCAGCAGTAGTAGGGACAGTGAGCTCCCGCTCCTCAGAGATAAGACGTTGCAAGAGGGGGCCGACCTCAGAGCACTCCTCAGGGACCTCAGCCAGGGTGTGGTTTGAGAGGTGGCCTCTAGACGAGGGGTAGAATAACTGGGCGTTGTCTGTTGTATGCCATAGAGGTAGCAGTTCCAACAGGACCGGAAGTCGTTTGAGGTAATATTAGCTTATTTTGTACTCTTTTTTGTCCCATGTGTGATTTAGGAGGTTCACACTCCTTTGTTTCACCCAGTCTATCATATACCTTGGTTTTAGACACATATACACTTCCTATACCCCTAGTTTTGAGTATGCTAGTTAGAGGTCAGACCAGCTTGTCTCGTATTTGTTAGGGATGTAGACTGATGTTGGGACCCCATCAGTCTAGTGGGGACCTTATTTTGCGACAGATTCTGCCGAATGATGTTAATATAGGGGTCTCCAAGCAGTTATTTGTGTGTTCCATTACCGAATGCTTCCAAAGAAGGGTTGTATTTTTAGATATGGGAGGCTGGCGTGTGACTTTTGTCAGTGAGAGGGGTTTCCATGAGGGCAGCCAGCAAGTGGATCCCTTTCTTCCCTTGTTAGTTGGTCAATTAGTGGATTCAGAAATGGTGGAAGCTTCGGGGATTGTTAGTGAGTTCATGGAAGTCTTCCTTGAAGAGTTGGTGACTCTACCCCCTTGACGTGATGTTGAGTTCGGGATAGACTTGCAACAAAATGCCATCCCTATTTTTATGGCTCTCTATTAGATGGAACCTTATGTGTTGTAGTAGTTATGGGTTCAGATTGATGATCTAATGAAGAAGGGTTTTGTCCAACCAATTGCATCACCATGGGGTGCTATGTTCTTGTTTTAAAAGAAGGTCGATGGGGGGTCTTAGGCTATGCATATACTACCAGAGACTAAACTAGGTAATAGTCAAGAACTGTTACGCTCTCCTAAGGACAAAAAAAACTTTTTTATTAGGTGAAGTGGGCTTGACGGTTCTCCAAGATCGACTTGCATTCAAGAAATCACCGGTTGTGGGTGAAGGAGGGTGACATCTCGAAGACATCCTTCTGGTGAAGGTATGGGCACTTTGAGTTTCTGGTCATGTCCTTAGGCGTTACAAATGCACCATCCATGTCCATGGGGCTCATAAACTCCGTATTATGGAATATCTAGACCGGTTTGTTGTCATTGATTTGAAGACATACTGATCTACTCAAGATCATAGGAGGATCATGCCGAGCATATGAGTACTATTTTAGTTGTCCTCCGATAGCACCAACTCTATAGAATGTTTTCCAAGTACATGTTTCGGACATGAGAGGTGCACTTTCTTGGCATGTTGTTTCTAAGCATGGAATATAAGTGGACCCATTGAAGGATGAATTGGTTTTTTCATGGGAAGCATGTAGAGACCCGAAGCTTATCGTACATGGACATTACATTACTTTTGCGGAATACTTAGTACATAACAAAAACACACACACAAGGATCGTAATAGTTTAGTGTCTTTGGAAACTCAGAACGTAATCTTCTAATCGTGGTGAAAGATCTTCAACATCTCCTATAAAGATGTTCCC
Source organism: Viscum album (assembly GCA_963277665.1). Lineage (NCBI taxonomy): Eukaryota > Viridiplantae > Streptophyta > Magnoliopsida > Santalales > Viscaceae > Viscum > Viscum album. The sequence goes on from OY728161.1 coordinate 1,884,987,805, forward strand.
CCTTTTTTTTACCTAAAACCTTTCTTTATATCCTGAGGAAAAGAAAACATAAAAGGGTGAGCTCAAATGCTCAGTAAGGGTAAACAAAAGAAATATCAATCACATCATATACATAAGCACATAACTTTTGGAAAATCTTAACCTGCAAAAGAGATCATAATTTCATAACATGGGGTAAATCATGGCAGTGAAATGTAATCACAATAATCATAACTTAAAACATGAAACTTTGTGGCATTCACACATAATCATAGAGAATAATTTCTTGTTAGTCAAGACTCATTGCCAAGACTATCTTAGTGGACAAAGTCCCTTTCTGAATCGAGTAACCCTCGTTTCAGTCCTGTTTCACTGAACCGGTATAACCTACCGTTCCAGCCCTGTCTATCTCATGAGATATAAAATCATTACCCAATGCATTGGAGGGAGATATAGGTCCCACCCATCTCTTAATGAATCCTTTCTTATGTGTGCCACAAAATCATAAATCATACATCATTGCATAACCCATGTAATAAAAATGGGATTCTTAAACAACATGACATCATAAAACCATTCATATAAGATAAAGGAATTCATAAACATAATTCCATCACAACATAGTCAAATCGATGTAAAAATATGGATAGAAACAGAACCCTTTATTATCTTATATGGAAAATAATTTTGATAAAACACTTGAAATGAATTCTTGAGGAAAATATCCTTTCTTTTTCAAAAACATTTTACATTTCTTAACATGTCATACAACTTTAAACTAAAAGAAGTTGATTAAAAATAAACTTGAAAACTTTTAAAGGAAGCTTCTTGGAAATAATGTTTTAAAAATCCATTCTTGTTGTATAAGTTAAAAAAAACATTCTTCTCGTTCTTTTGTCGGAAAAGTCAAAAAGTACCTCGTACGAAAAAAGACAAAAGATTCCTTTCTTATTCTTTACTAAAAACTCACCGAAGGGTAAAAATGGATTTAAACAATTGTAGGTGGATGGAAATAATATTACATATTTATGAAACATGGATGTGGATGATAAAATACACCCCAGTAAATACTTAGGAATAAACAATCTCGGATAAAAATGAGATTGTGATATTTCCCTTACCTTAGGTCCGACTTGCTTTGTAAGTGTCTGAACCTCCTGTATAATGATTTAAATAATGTTATTGACTTATTCCAGAATCATACATATTGATATGAGATCATATATGGTCATATTATTAGCTTCTTGTTAGTAATATTTCATTGTTACTTGTTACTCGGGTCTTTATAACTTTTTGTTCTTATGCGTGTTTTATCGAATAAATTCTTATTCTTATCTTTAGGTTATAGATAATTCATTTCCAGAATGGTATTAGTGTAGTATATACCATATTCATTCATTCAATTCATTTATATAATCATTATGAAATGAAGATCATGTAGAACGAGTCGCATCACATCGTGGAGACGGTATTCCGTACGTACGCACGAGTGATGATATCGTTCCTATGATCGTGGAATTGTATTGGAGTATATATATATTATTTCAGTATCAATATTACTTCATAATAATCATATATAGTTACTCATTACACCATTATACCCATCCTTGTAAGGTGATGGTGGAAAATAGATTACACCACGGTGTGGAGACGGTATTCCATACGTACGCACGCGCGGTGATTTCATTTTTCCGTAGGATGGATAGAAGGTGAATTAGGGTTGTTTCAAATTTATAATAACATATCAGTATGCAAGTAATACTGATGTTATTACTTTATCATGAAACAACTAAAGAAGAAGAAGTTGAAGAAGAAAGAAATTGAAAAGATCGGTAATGGATATTACCTCTTCTTTGGAACGCCTCTTTGAATCCTCCACTTAAGGAACTAAGATTGGTCTTTGGAGAAGACCAGGACCTCTAGGATTATTATAGGGAAGTGGAGAGGAGAAAATGGCAGGGGTTGGCCGAGCTTGAGTGCTCAAATTGGTGTGAGGAGGAGGGGGAGGAGGTGTCCTTTTATAGGGGAGGAGAGGGTCACCTTAGGAATATCTCAAAATATTATTTTATATTAAAGTCAAAATCGGTTTATAATGGTTCCAAAGGGTCTTATTTCGAAGATAAAGTGGGGATGGGTCGAAATCCTATAAACCAATAGAATTTAGACAAGTTTAGGATATTATTTTAACCTTATCAATTAGATTTAACTCTAAGTTAAATAATTTAACTTTTACCATGTCTTTTTGTTTTCTTTCACTATATGGTTAATACACTTACTATAAAATGCCAAAAGAATCCCAAATTGTATATTGGTAATACATATATCCTTATCTAAGTCATTTGGCCGAACCTTAGATTTTTAGGAATAAAATAACAATTAATAATATTTTATTTTATTTAATAACTATTTTGTGTCAATTTTGATACTATTTGATATATGATTTTTGTGAAAGTCATAACAGAATTATATGTTCGAACCAAGTTGATTAAATCAACACTAATATATCATAGTAACCTATAAAATTAGTCGAATTCATAAAAAGTCTTAAATTACATTTATTTTGGTATTTATATTATCAATTATGTCAATATTTCATTAATAAGATAATTACTGCATCATCTTTGTCTCATAAATAAATTATATTATTTGATGTCTAAAAATTACAAATAAAAAACCATCATGTAGGAAATCTTTTTATCTTTCTAATGAATATTTATAGTCGAATTTATCTTATGTATAACCCCATATTAAAAATGATTTACTTATTAAACTTTGATTTTAACTATTTTAACCCTTCTTTAAATAAATTAATAATAAATGTCCTAATCTAATCCAAGTGGGCCTAAATGGTCATATTTTATTCCTAAGTTTGTTTTTGGTCGAATTACACTTGTCCAATAGAATTAGGACATGTGTTAGGGTAATATTAATATCATATTTACCCTTAGTTACCCTATTTACTATTAACCGTGGTAAAAAAAGTAAAAAGTTACTATTCACCAAAAAAATATTTTCATCTTATTGAACCACATTTTAGTCTTTGATATTAACCGTGTCTCTCGGATTTTCGAAATTCCATTCACAGAAGCGGTAAAATTAAGTTTTATGCAAAATTCAGTTTTTAACCTACCACTTAGTAGTTTCACTATTCATCAAAAATTGATGTTTTCCAGAACAATGCCAAAATTTCATCCCAAGCTATATTTCATATTCCGAATTCAAAAATGAAGTCTATTTTACCAAATTCATAACATAAAAGTTGCATTAATTAATTTTATAATTAAATCCCGCTGTTAAAACAAATAACGTGTTTTTAAGAAACAATATCTATCAAAAGATTGACACTTGTTTATGTCTAGTTTAAATGTGAAATTACATCCAATGACCAACATTGTATTAAATTGTAAAAATATATTCTAAATATACTTTAAAACCACTCAAATTAATGATTTATCACTATTAATTATTTCGATTAAAAAAGTTGTTTTTAATTATAATTTAGTAATTTTCACCATTCATCAGAATATGAAAGTTATCCGAAAAGTACCAAAATTTCGCCTTAGGCTAAATTCGATACTCCGAATCCAAAAATAAAGTCCATTTTGAGAGTTAAAATTTCTAAAATTTAAAAAGTGGTTATTACTATTCATAACAGCTAGTTTTAATAATATTTTAATAGCATATCATTGTTTCGTGAAACTCAGGATTACGTACCACACACGCTATCGAGGAAGGTTACGATTGCGTGTAATGCAAGGCAAGTCAAGGATGCGTGTTGTGCAAGCTCCTTTTGGTGTAGCGTATAACACAAGACATTAATAAAATTAAAAAGAATAGTTTTCATAAAATCTCGGGCTGTTACATTCTACCCCCCTTAAAATGAATTTCGCCCTCGAAATTCGTCGGGGTTATAAATAGTTTACTATTCGAAAGTTTCTTTAATAGAAACCCACATCGTAAAAAAGAATACCAACACCAATCTTTAAAAACAAAAGTATGAAACGTAACGGTTACCCAAATAAACTAATCACTGGGTTTCCACATAGGTGAAAATATGGATATGGAAGAGAAATCTAACAATCATGTTCTGATGGAGAGTGGTAGATAACATGGCTATGGAAAAGCTAGCAATCACAAAGCCATAAATTTGTGACGATCTAAGGTACCATCCGATTCATCAGATATAAGATCACTAGGACAACATTTTTTGGTTTTCAATATCATTTCCCTAAAGTTGAAAAATTTGAATTAGAAGAAATACTTACTTGATTTTGGTATAATCTCACTGTTGTTCGTGAATTGAACAATTTACACTTCTTCCCTTAAAGAAATGAAGTTGAATTTGTTATTCGTGATGTGTTAGCAGATCATGTGATAGAATGACAGGTCATTCCATCTGTCTCAAACAAAAGGTTAGCAAAACTTATATACATAAGTCGATCTATAGTGAGATTAATCATATATGGTTCCTAAAATGGACTTATATTTCATATATCATGCTTCTTAATATAATAAAACTAGTTTCTACTAAACAGGGACTTCCTGTAGGTCAGTGGTAGGCGATAAAGGCCAGTCGCACTTCGGTTGTGGGTTCGATTCCTACAGCCTTGTCCGAAGCGATGGGCTGTCGCCCGTCCTGCAGGTTGTCCTTTTTCCAAAACTATATTACTATAACATCCCATCAATAATATAGAAAAAAATTTCTATCCTCAAACAATACTAACTTACGTCCAACACAATCCATTCCAATCTTTAGGCTTATCCATAATACTGCAGTCCACTCTCATAACATAGTGAAAAACAATTACTAGAGATTTAATACCATCGTTGATCCCCATATAATAAGATATGTCTTGTTGGTCACATTCCTAACATTCAAAGGCCTTAATCATGTATTCTCTTGAATACCCATTGAACCATAGTGAAAACTTGAATGTAGTTAAAAGTTAACACCTTCTAGATACCAAAATCCTCAAAATTCTATATACTCAAACCACGATATCACTTAGTCCTTATATTAATCATGAGCTCATGAATATTGTCAAACATTTCATTTTCTCCTTATCCCTTCATTATGCGCATATCATCTGCTTTCAAAAATATTTGAATCACTTTTCATGGTTACCGGTACCTTAAAATTATTGAAAACCACAACAGAATAATACAACAATAAAAGTACCTCAACAACATTATTCTTGAATACCAATACATAAATACTTCAATCCATCCTCTTCAATTATTTTCCTGGAATAAGTCCTTCCTTGATTTAGAAGTAACTTTTTAGGTCAGGGCATTGAGTTGGGTAATGCCTATGTTCTCCACAAATAATGCATTGAACTCCATAACAGTCTGTCACTCTATGACCCTTTTCTCCACACAGATAACATCGGTTCCTCCATTTGAGGTATTCCTCAAGGTTCTTCTTCCCTTCTTTAGAAATATCAATCTTCTTTTCTTTATGCTCCTCAACATGTGAACATGCATAATAGTTTATCTTCCTCTTCTTTGATGAATTAGGCATACCACTAAATTTCACCTTGTTAATCATATATCGCGATGACTGATTTGGCATAATCACAAGATCTTTCTCTATAGGAATTACACAATTTTGTTGCTCATAGTCACCAATTTGTCCATTGGATTCAATGTTAACCGAATTCCTTCTGGTTCCCTCCATTAACTAAAACACAAAAAGAATCTTGTGAGAGGCAAAAATCATGCTAGGGAAAACAACATAATAAAGGGGGAGTACCTTCAATATCTAACATATTAGGTTTAATTCTCTGATCGTTAGCGTAATTCTAGTACTATACCCTATACGTATACTTAACCTTAGGGACATCCCTAGACATACATTAGAAATATCTCTAGGGATTTCACTAACGTTTTCGCATCCTAGTTTCCAAAGGTTGACTAAACCTTTCCTCTGATACCAACTGTAGAGACCCGAAGCTTATCGTACATGGACATTACATTACTTTTGCGGAATACTTAGTACATAACAAAAACACACACACAAGGATCGTAATATTTTAGTGTCTTTGGAAACTCAGAACGTAATCTTCTAATCGTGGTGAAAGATCTTCAACATCTCCTATAAAGATGTTCCCCCTTTTTTTTACCTAAAACCTTTCTTTATATCCTGGGGAAAAGAAAACATAAAAGGGTGAGCTCAAATTCTCAGTAAGGGTAAACAAAAGAAATATCAATCACATCATATACATAAGCACATAACTTTTGGAAAATCTTAACCTGCAAAAGAGATCATAATTTCATAACATGGGGTAAATTATGGCAGTGAAATGTAATCACAATAATCATAACTTAAAACATGAAACTTTGTGGCATTCACACATAATCATATAGAATCATTTCTTGTTAGTCAAGACTCATTGCCAAGACTATCTTAGTGGACAAAGTCCCTTTCTGAATCGAGTAACCCTCATTTCAGTCCTGTTTCACTGAACCGGTATAACCTACCATTCCAGCCCTGTCTATCTCATGAGATATAAAATCATTACCCAATGCATTGGAGGGAGATATAGGTCCCACCCATCTCTTAATGAATCCTTTCTTATGTGTGCCACAAAATCATAAATCATACATCATTGCATAACCCATGTAATAAAAATGGGATTCTTAAACAACATGACATCATAAAACCATTCATATAAGATAAAGGAATTCATAAAAATAATTCCATCACAACATAGTCAAATCGATGTAAAAATATGGATAGAAACAGAACCCTTTATTATCTTATATGGAAAATAATTCTGATAAAACACTTGAAATGAATTCTTGAGGAAAATATCCTTTCTTTTTCAAAAACATTTTACATTTCTTAACATGTCATACAACTTTAAACTAAAAGAAGTTGATTAAAAATAAACTTGAAAACTTTTAAAGGAAGCTCCTTGGAAATAATGTTTTAAAAATCCATTCTTGTCGTATAAGTTAAAAAAAACATTCTTCTCGTTCTTTTGTCGGAAAAGTCAAAAAGTACCTCGTACGAAAAAAGACAAAAGATTCCTTTCTTATTCTTTACTAAAAACTCACCGAAGGGTAAAAATGGATTTAAAAAATTGTAGGTGGATGGAAATAATATTACATATTTATGAAACATGGATGTGGATGATAAAATACACCCCAGTAAATACTTACGAATAAACAATCTCGGATAAAAATGAGATTGTGATATTTCCCTTACCTTAGGTCCGACTTGCTTTGTAAGTGTCCGAACCTCCTGTATAATGATTTAAATAATGTTATTGACTTATTCCAGAATCATACATATTGATATGAGATCATATATGGTCATATTATTAGCTTCTTGTTAGTAATATTTCATTGTTACTTGTTACTCGGGTCTTTATAACTTTTTGTTCTTATGCGTGTTTTGTCGAATAAATTCTTATTCTTATCTTTAGGTTATAGATAATTCATTTCCAGAATGGTATTAGTGTATTATATACCATATTCATTCATTCAATTCATTTATATAATCATTATGAAATGAAGATCATGTAGAACGAGTCGCATCACATCGTGGAGACGGTATTCCGTACGTACGCACGAGTGATGATATCGTTCCTATGATCGTGGAATTGTATTGGAGTATATATATATTATTTAAGTATCAATATTACTTCATAATAATCATATATAGTTACTCATTAAACCATTATACCGATCCTTGTAAGGTGATGGTGGAAAATAGATTACACCACGGCATGGAGACGGTATTCCGTACGTACGCACGCGCGGTGATTTCATTTTTCCGTAGGATGGATAGAAGGTGAATTAGGGTTGTTTCATATTTATAATAACATATCAGTATGTAAGTAATACTGATGTTATTACTTTATCATGAAACAACTAAAGAAGAAGAAGTTGAAGAAGAAAGAAATTGAAAAGATCGGTAATGGATATTACCTCTTCTTTGGAACGCCTCTTTGAATCCTCCACTTAAGGAACTAAGATTGGTCTTTGGAGAAGACCAGGACCTCTAGGATTATTATAGAGAAGTGGAGAGGAGAAAATGGCAGGGTTTGGCCGAGCTTGAGTGCTCAAATTGGTGTGAGGAGGAGGGGGAGGAGGTGTCCTTTTATAGGGGAGGAGAGGGTCACCTTAGGAATATCTCAAAATATTATTTTATATTAAAGTCAAAATCGGTTTATAATGGTTCCAAAGGGTCTTATTTCGAAGATAAAGTGGGGATGGGTCGAAATCCTATCAACCAATAGAATTTAGACAAGTTTAGGATATTATTTTAACCTTATCAATTAGATTTAACTCTAAGTTAAATAATTTAACTTTTACCATGTCTTTTTGTTTTCTTTCACTATATGGTTAATACACTTACTATAAAATGCCAAACGAACCCCAAATTGTATATTATTAATACATATATCCTTATCTAAGTCATTTTGCCGAACCTTAGATTTTTAGGAATAAAATAACAATTAATAATATTTTATTTTATTTAATAACTATTTTGTGTCAATTTTGATACTATTTGATATATGATTTTTGTGAAAGTCATAACAGAATTATATGTTCGAACCAAGTTGATTAAATCAACACTAATATATCATAGTAACCTAGAAAATTAGTAGAATTCATAAAAAGTCTTAAATTACATTTATTTTGGTATTTATATTATCAATTATGTCAATATTTCATTAATAAGATAATTACTGCATCATCTTTGTCTCATAAATAAATTATATTATTTGATGTCTAAAAATTACAAATAAAATACCATCATGTAGGAAATCTTTTTATCTTTCTAATGAATATTTATAGTCGAATTTATCTTATGTATAACCCCATATTAAAAATGATTTACTTATTAAACTTTGATTTTAACTATTTTAACCCTTCTTTAAATAAATTAATAATAAATGTCCTAATCTAATCCAAGTGGGCCTAAATGGTCATATTTTATTCCTAAGTTTGTTTTTGGTCGAATTACACTTGTCCAATAGAATTAGGACATGTGTTAGGGTAATATTAATATCATATTTACCCTTAGTTACCCTATTTACTATTAACCGTGGTAAAAAAAGTAAAAAGTTACTATTCACCAAAAAATTATTTTCATCTTATTGAACCACATTTTAGTCCTTGATATTAACCGTGTCTCTCGGATTTTCGAAATTCCATTCACAGAAGCGGTAAAATTAAGTTTTATGCAAAATTCAGTTTTTAACCTACCACTTAGTAGTTTCACTATTCATCAAAAATTGATGTTTTCCAGAACAATGCCAAAATTTCATCCCAAGCTATATTTCATATTCCGAATTCAAAAATGAAGTCTATTTTACAAAATTCATAACATAAAAGTTGCATTAATTAATTTTATAATTAAATCCCGCTGTTAAAACAAATAACGTGTTTTTAAGAAACAATATCTATCAAAAGATTGACACTTGTTTATGTCTAGTTTAAATGTGAAATTACATCCAATGACCAACATTGTATTAAATTGTAAAAATATATTCTAAATATACTTTAAAACCACTCAAATTAATGATTTATCACTATTAATTATTTCGATTAAAAAAGTTGTTTTTAATTATAATTTAGTAATTTTCACTGTTCATCAGAATATGAAAGTTATCCGAAAAGTACCAAAATTTCGCCTTAGGCTAATTCGATACTCCGAATCCAAAAATAAAGTCCATTTTGAGAGTTAAAATTTTTAAAATTTAAAAAGTGGTTATTACTATTCATAACAGCTAGTTTTAATAATATTTTAATAGCATATCATTGTTTCGTGAAACTCAGGATTACGTACCACACACGCTATCGAGGAAGGTTACGATTGCGTGTAATGCAAGGCAAGTCAAGGATGCGTGTTGTGCAAGCTCCTTTTGGTGTAGCGTATAACACAAGACATTAATAAAATTAAAAAGAATAGTTTTCATAAAATCTCGGGCTGTTACATTCTACCCCCCTTAAAATGAATTTCGCCCTCGAAATTCGTCGGGGTTATAAATAGTTTACTATTCGAAAGTTTCTTTAATAGAAACCCACATCGTAAAAAAGAATACCAAAACCAATCTTTAAAAACAAAAGTATGAAACGTAACGGTTACCCAAATAAACTAATCACTGGGTTTCCACATAGGTGAAAATATGGATATGGAAGAGAAATCTAACAATCATGTTCTGATGGAGAGTGGTAGAGAACATGGCTATGGAAAAGCTAGCAATCACAAAGCCATAAATTTGTGACGATCTAAGGTACCATCCGATTCATCAGATATAAGATCACTAGGACAACATTTTTTGGTTTTCAATATCATTTCCCTAAAGTTGAAAAATTTGAATTAGAAGAAATACTTACTTGATTTTGGTATAATCTCACTGTTGTTCGTGAATTGAACAATTTACACTTCTTCCCTTAAAGAAATGAAGTTGAATTTGTTATTCGTGATGTGTTAGCAGATCATGTGATAGAATGACAGGTCATTCCATCTGTCTCAAACAAAAGGTTAGCAAAACTTATATACATAAGTCGATCTATAGTGAGATTAATCATATATGGTTCCTAAAATGGACTTATATTTCATATATCATGCTTCTTAATATAATAAAACTAGTTTCTACTAAACAGGGACTTCCTGTAGGTCAGTGGTAGGCGATAAAGGCCAGTCGCACTTCGGTTGTGGGTTCGATTCCTACAGCCTTGTCCGAAGCGATGGGCTGTCGCCCGTCCTGCAGGTTGTCCTTTTTCCAAAACTATATTACTATAACATCCCATCAATAATATAGAAAAAAATTTCTATCCTCAAACAATACTAACTTACGTCCAACACAATCCATTCCAATCTTTAGGCTTATCCATAATACTGCAGTCCACTCTCATAACATAGTGAAAAACAATTACTAGAGATTTAATACCATCGTTGATCCCCATATAATAAGATATGTCTTGTTGGTCACATTCCTAACATTCAAAGGCCTTAATCATGTATTCTCTTGAATACCCATTGAACCATAGTGAAAACTTGAATGTAGTTAAAAGTTAACACCTTCTAGATACCAAAATCCTCAAAATTCTATATACTCAAACCACGATATCACTTAGTCCTTATATTAATCATGAGCTCATGAATATTGTCAAACATTTCATTTTCTCCTTATCCCTTCATTATGCGCATATCATCTGCTTTCAAAAATATTTGAATCACTTTTCATGGTTACCGGTACCTTAAAATTATTGAAAACCACAACAGAATAATACAACAATAAAAGTACCTCAACAACATTATTCTTGAATACCAATACATAAATACTTCAATCCATCCTCTTCAATTATTTTCCTGGAATAAGTCCTTCCTTGATTTAGAAGTAACTTTTTAGGTCAGGGCATTGAGTTGGGTAATGCCTATGTTCTCCACAAATAATGCATTGAACTCCATAACAGTCTGTCACTCTATGACCCTTTTCTCCACACAGATAACATCGGTTCCTCCATTTGAGGTATTCCTCAAGGTTCTTCTTCCCTTCTTTAGAAATATCAATCTTCTTTTCTTTATGCTCCTCAACATGTGAACATGCATAATAGTTTATCTTCCTCTTCTTTGATGAATTAGGCATACCACTAAATTTCACCTTGTTAATCATATATCGCGATGACTGATTTGGCATAATCACAAGATCTTTCTCTATAGGAATTACACAATTTTGTTGCTCATAGTCACCAATTTGTCCATTGGATTCAATGTTAACCGAATTCCTTCTGGTTCCCTCCATTAACTAAAACACAAAAAGAATCTTGTGAGAGGCAAAAATCATGCTAGGGAAAACAACATAATAAAGGGGGAGTACCTTCAATATCTAACATATTAGGTTTAATTCTATGATCGTTAGCGTAATTCTAGTACTATACCCTATACGTATACTTAACCTTAGGGACATCCCTAGACATACATTAGAAATATCTCTAGGGATTTCACTAACGTTTTCGCATCCTAGTTTCCAAAGGTTGACTAAACCTTTCCTCTGATACCAACTGTAGAGACCCGAAGCTTATCGTACATGGACATTACATTACTTTTGCGGAATACTTAGTACATAACAAAAACACACACACAAGGATCGTAATATTTTAGTGTCTTTGGAAACTCAGAACGTAATCTTCTAATCGTGGTGAAAGATCTTCAACATCTCCTATAAAGATGTTCCCCCTTTTTTTTACCTAAAACCTTTCTTTATATCCTGGGGAAAAGAAAACATAAAAGGGTGAGCTCAAATGCTCAGTAAGGGTAAACAAAAGAAATATCAATCACATCATATACATAAGCACATAACTTTTGGAAAATCTTAACCTGCAAAAGAGATCATAATTTCATAACATGGGGTAAATCATGGCAGTGAAATGTAATCACAATAATCATAACTTAAAACATGAAACTTTGTGGCATTCACACATAATCATATAGAATCATTTCTTGTTAGTCAAGACTCATTGCCAAGACTATCTTAGTGGACAAAGTCCCTTTCTGAATCGAGTAACCCTCGTTTCAGTCCTGTTTCACTGAACCGGTATAACCTACCGTTCCAGCCCTGTCTATCTCATGAGATATAAAATCATTACCCAATGCATTGGAGGGAGATATAGGTCCCACCCATCTCTTAATGAATCCTTTCTTATGTGTGCCACAAAATCATAAATCATACATCATTGCATAACCCATGTAATAAAAATGGGATTCTTAAACAACATGACATCATAAAACCATTCATATAAGATAAAGGAATTCATAAAAATAATTCCATCACAACATAGTCAAATCGATGTAAAAATATGGATAGAAACAGAACCCTTTATTATCTTATATGGAAAATAATTCTGATAAAACACTTGAAATGAATTCTTGAGGAAAATATCCTTTCTTTTTCAAAAACATTTTACATTTCTTAACATGTCATACAACTTTAAACTAAAAGAAGTTGATTAAAAATAAACTTGAAAAATTTTAAAGGAAGCTCCTTGGAAATAATGTTTTAAAAATCCATTCTTGTCGTATAAGTTAAAAAAAACATTCTTCTCGTTCTTTTGTCGGAAAAGTCAAAAAGTACCTCGTACGAAAAAAGACAAAAGATTCCTTTCTTATTCTTTACTAAAAACTCACCGAAGGGTAAAAATGGATTTAAAAAATTGTAGGTGGATGGAAATAATATTACATATTTATGAAACATGGATGTGGATGATAAAATACACCCCAGTAAATACTTACGAATAAAAAATCTCGGATAAAAATGAGATTGTGATATTTCCCTTACCTTAGGTCCGACTTGCTTTGTAAGTGTCCGAACCTCCTGTATAATGATTTAAATAATGTTATTGACTTATTCCAGAATCATACATATTGATATGAGATCATATATGGTCATATTATTAGCTTCTTGTTAGTAATATTTCATTGTTACTTGTTACTCGGGTCTTTATAACTTTTTGTTCTTATGCGTGTTTTGTCGAATAAATTCTTATTCTTATCTTTAGGTTATATATAATTCATTTCCAGAATGGTATTAGTGTATTATATACCATATTCATTCATTCAATTCATTTATATAATCATTATGAAATGAAGATCATGTAGAACGAGTCGCATCACATCGTGGAGACGGTATTCCGTACGTACGCACGAGTGATAATATCGTTCCTATGATCGTGGAATTGTATTGGAGTATATATATATTATTTAAGTATCAATATTACTTCATAATAATCATATATAGTTACTCATTACACCATTATACCCATCCTTGTAAGGTGATGGTGGAAAATAGATTACACCACGGCGTGGAGACGGTATTCCGTACGTACGCACGCGCGGTGATTTCATTTTTCCGTAGGATGGATAGAAGGTGAATTAGGGTTGTTTCATATTTATAATAACATATCAGTATGTAAGTAATACTGATGTTATTACTTTATCATGAAACAACTAAAGAAGAAGAGGTTGAAGAAGAAAGAAATTGAAAAGATCGGTAATGGATATTACCTCTTCTTTGGAACGCCTCTTTGAATCCTCCACTTAAGGAACTAAGATTGGTCTTTGGAGAAGACCAGGACCTCTAGGATTATTCTAGGGAAGTGGAGAGGAGAAAATGGCAGGGGTTGGCCGAGCTTGAGTGCTCAAATTGGTGTGAGGAGGAGGGGGAGGAGGTGTCCTTTTATAGGGGAGGAGAGGGGCACCTTAGGAATATCTCAAAATATTATTTTATATTAAAGTCAAAATCGGTTTATAATGGTTCCAAAGGGTCTTATTTCGAAGATAAAGTGGGGATGGGTCGAAATCCTATCAACCAATAGAATTTAGACAAGTTTAGGATATTATTTTAACCTTATCAATTAGATTTAACTCTAAGTTAAATAATTTAACTTTTACCATGTCTTTTTGTTTTCTTTCACTATATGGTTAATACACTTACTATAAAATGCCAAACGAACCCCAAATTGTATATTATTAATACATATATCCTTATCTAAGTCATTTGGCCGAACCTTAGATTTTTAGGAATAAAATAACAATTAATAATATTTTATTTTATTTAAAAACTATTTTGTGTCAATTTTGATACTATTTGATATATGATTTTTGTGAAAGTCATAACAAAATTATATGTTCGAACCAAGTTTATTAAATCAACAATAATATATCATAGTAACCTAGAAAATTAGTGGAATTCATAAAAAGTCTTAAATTACATTTATTTTGGTATTTATATTATCAATTATGTCAATATTTCATTAATAAGATAATTACTGAATCATCTTTGTGTCATAAATAAATTATATTATTTGATGCCTAAAAATTACAAATAAACTACCATAATGTAGGAAATCTTTTTAGCTTTCTAATGAATATTTATAGTCGAATTTATCTTATGTATAAACCCATATTAAAAATGATTTACTTATTAAACATTGATTTTAACTATTTTAACCCTTCTTTAAATAAATTAATAACAAATGTCCTAATCTAATCCAAGTGGGCCTAAATGGTCATATTGTATTCCTAAGTTTGTTTTTGGTCGAATTACACTTGTCCAATAGAATTAGTACATGTTCTAGGGTAATATTAATATCATATTTACCCTTAGTTACCCTATTTACTATTAAACGTGGTAAAAACAGTAAAAAGTTACTATTCACCAAAAAATTATTTTCATCTTATTGAACCACATTTTAGTCCTTGATATTAACCGTGTTTCTCGGATTTTCGAAATTCCATTCACAGAAGCGGTAAAATTAAGTTTTATGCAAAATTCAGTTTTTAACCTACCACTTAGTAGTTTCACTATTCATCAAAAATTGATGTTTTTCAGAACAATGCCAAAATTTCATCCCAAGCTATATTTCATATTCCGAATTCAAAAATGAAGTCTATTTTACCAAATTCATAACATAAAAGTTGCATTAATTAATTTTATAATTAAATCCCGCTGTTAAAACAAATAACGTGTTTTTAAGAAACAATATCTATCAAAAGATTGACACTTGTTTATGTCTAGTTTAAATGTGAAATTACATCCAATGACCAACATTGTATTAAATTGTAAAAATATATTCTAAATATACTTTAAAACCACTCAAATTAATGATTTATCACTATTAATTATTTCGATTAAAAAAAGTTGTTTTTAATTATAATTTAGTAATTTTCACTATTCATCAGAATATGAAAGTTATCCGAAAAGTACCAAAATTTCGCCTTAGGCTAAATTCGATACTCCGAATCCAAAAATAAAGTCCATTTTGAGAGTTAAAATTTCTAAAATTTAAAAAGTGGTTATTACTATTCATAACGGCTAGTTTTAATAATATTTTAATAGCATATCATTGTTTCGTGAAACTCAGGATTACGTACCACACACGCTATCGAGGAAGGTTACGATTGCGTGTAATGCAAGGCAAGTCAAGGATGCGTGTTGTGCAAGCTCCTTTTGGTGTAGCGTATAACACAAGACATTAATAAAATTAAAAAGAATAGTTTTCATAAAATCTCGGGCTATTACAAAGCACCCACGAACGTGGAAGAAGTTCGCAGTTTCTTGGGTTTAGTAGGTTACTACTGGAGGCTTGTTCCCAACATCTCCCAATCTGTAGAACCATTGAAAACCATGACCAAGAAAGACCAAACTTCTATGTGGAGTGAGAAGCTCTAGGCGGCCTTTAGTTATTTTAAGGGGAAGCTGCTTAGTGACCCAGTACTAATGTTTCCAGAAGAAGGAGTGAATTTTGAGGTGTTCTGCAATTTTTGAGGCCAAGGATTGGAGTGTGTGCAGATGCAACAATAGGGGTGATCTCTTATGGGTCTAGGAAGTTACGTCCCCTTGAGCATAACAATGCCACCCATGACTTAGAGCTCGTTGTGGTTGTTTTTTCACTAAATTTGTGGTAGCACTACCTCATAGGTGATCGCTTTTTGTTCTTCATGGATCACAAGAACTTGAGGTATATATTCTCCCAACAGGACATGAACTTGTGGCAACAGAGGTGGATATATTTTCATCAGGACTACGACATCAAAATCTCATAAATTGAAGGTATGGAGAATGTTGTGACAGATGCATTGAGAATAAAATCATAGAAGGATGTGTTTTAAGAGTCGGTAGATGCTTGGAAGGTGATAGAGGAGTTGGCTGCCCAACACCTGGATGCATGGGTGGAGGAGGGTGGAGGCTATCTATTCCAGAAGAGGGAGTATTCCTATCGGTTGAGGCAGGTGGATGAGTCTCAGTGGGGGGACTTAGTGGCTGATGTGATGCATTATTGTCTTATCCAGGGCAATACTCCAGACTGATGGTCGAAAGATGGCCATAATGAGATTCTTTTTCATGGAAAGTTGTTCATCCATGAAGGAATGTGTGACAGAGTTCTTGGTGAGTTCCACAACTCATCCCTGGCGGTATACCCAAGAGTTTACAAGATATACCAAGGCTTGAGGGATCCGTTTCGGTGGCTCGGGGTGAAGCGGGCAGTGGCAATGTGTGTGGCATGGTGCCACATGTGTCTGTAGGTGAAGGCAGAACACTGCGTCCCAGGAGGTCTGTTACAACCGTTAAATATCCCAGAGTAGAAGTGGGATGACATATCGATTGATTTCATCACATGACTACCCAGGGTTCAAGGAGGCTATGATTCTATCTCCATAGTGGTAGACCATGAAATCATCTCACTTTCTAGAAATCAAGGATTCGAGCACATTGGATTCCCCATCATAGAGTTAGGTTGAAGAAATGGTGCAATTTCATGGAGTTTTGAGTTCTATAGTCTTCAATCGGGATACTCGGTGTACCTCACGGGTCTGGAATGGTTTGAAACATGCTTTTGGAACACAGATAAGCCTCAACACTACTTTCCACCCCATGATAGATGGGTAGACAGGGTGAACCATCTAGACATTAGAGGATATACTACTGGCATGTGTTTTGGAGTTTGGAGGATTGTTGGTATGACACTTGACTCTGGTAGAGTTTTCCTACAATAATAGTTATCACTCTACCATTGTCACGGCTCCATTCGATGCCTTGTATGAGAGGTTGTTACACTCACCCATGTGCTAGAAAGAGGTCGGGAAAGTAGGTGTTCTTCGCTCGGAGGTGGTACAGAGCATTATAAAGAAGGTTCATCTTATACGGGAGAGGATAAAGGCATCTTAGGACCAGTATATTTCGTATGGAGTTCAAGGAAGGAGACCCTTGGAGTTCATGGTTGGGGAACATGTGATATTGTAGGTCTCCCATCAGTATGGACAACGGAGGTTCGGCATGGGGTAAGGTTCCTCCCAGGTTTTTCAGACCCTTTGAGGTGTTGAGGTAGGTCGGAAAAGTGGCTTATCATATAGCGCTACTACAACCACTACCAAGGATGCATGACGTCTTCCATGCATCTTAGCTCTATCGGTATCTACCAGATGATTCACACATCCATTACTGGGGGGCTGGATATCGAGGAGCATGCGACATTTTTAGAGTGACCAGTGTGGATCAATGATCGTGAGGGGAAGGTGCTTCATGGACGAACCATTCCCTCGGTCTGTGTGTTATGGAGGCATGGTGGGATGGAGGAGTGTACAGGGGAATGGGAGGCACAGATGTGCGCTTAGTATCCAGAGTAGTTTT
Organism: Viscum album; assembly: GCA_963277665.1. Classification (NCBI taxonomy): domain Eukaryota; kingdom Viridiplantae; phylum Streptophyta; class Magnoliopsida; order Santalales; family Viscaceae; genus Viscum; species Viscum album. The sequence continues at coordinate 1,885,005,933 of OY728161.1, forward strand.
TAGTTTTGTTCTATTCTGTTTTTTACTTGATTGTGATATAGTGTTTGACCTTGTTACATATGAAATGGACTCTTTCCCTTGTTCTCAAGCAGTTTGTGATGATTCCTAACTGTGGGGAGGGGAGGAAAAAATCCCAAATCAAGAGGTATTATAGTGGACGCGGTTAAACCTTTGCAGGTGATTCTATGCCTCCCAAAGCAGATAGTATCTTTACATGGTGGAAGGATATCCCTAATTCATATGTCATAAGGGAATGAATATTAAATGTTTTTATAGATACATGAGGGATAGTTGTTCCTAGATGTTGAGGAGGTTTACTATTGAGAGGTATCTTCCGAGGTGGTTGTTTAGACCCCTCTCTTTTCTTCGGTTCTAGTTTTGATTTTCAAGGGAGAAAATAGTTTGAGAGTTAGCTGATGTAATGGCCCGAAAAATGACTCATTAAAGAGTTTTCTAAAAACTCAATTCCATGAAACGATTCCACCGAAAATATGGCACCCGTCACGGTTGGACACCGAAATGATGGCACTATAACGGTTGCACGACCATAGTGGCACTCTGAAACAGTGACACCGTGTGTGTGGCACTGTGAGGGTGTCACCGTAATGGTATCACCATCAAAGTCTCTCACTGAAACGGTGGCACCACTTAGGGTGCCACCATGACAGTGGCACCATGACTATGGCACCTCTTTTAGTGACTCACCAAACGGTGTCCCACCATTGATTCTTTTTCTAGTTCCACTCCTGCAACGTATCTCTTTGCGTAAAAGATTTTTAATGCCCCATTTCAAAGCCATTAAAACCCCAAAAATGATATCTAAACTATCCCAAGAGCTGAGAAACCCTAGACTTCCCAAAATGGGTGGCTTTTTCCTCAGTGCCTCACCCTTTTCCCGAACATTCATGTTTCGCCCCTGTTGAGTGTTTTCCTCTAATTAAAGGAAATTCTTCAGCGCACAGCTTTTATAGCCACCTATCTGATGAGAATAATTAAATAACAATTAACTCTATTGTGTGTAACCATCTAACCGCATGGTAAAACCATGATCTCCCTTTAAATCCCTTCAATATTTCATATCCCGTAACTTGACGATCTCACCCATTTATCGCACAAGATTCATTCCTCTTATTCTCGGGTAGACTCTATCATTTCCTTGGGGTGTTTGGAGTCCCCCTTCTTGATAGAAGTGGTGTGCCTATGCTGGAGTCCTTTCTACACACACATGGAGTCCCCAGAGTTATTCCCCTACAAGTCTTGGATCCCCAATTCGTGCCTCATGGGAAAAAACATGGATCATTGATCATCCCTGTAAGGTTAGTACATCATCTCTCTTTACTGGGTATCATGTGGGGTGGGTATGCTAATGTTTCAATGGAGATGGATGAAACCAAACCTTAAAAATGATAATAAACAAACATTTGAATAATGAAGGGGTGTTTTTTATGATGTTTTTGTACTCTTTTACCCTTGCTTATATGATGTGAATTATATGGGCTTATGTCCATTAAAAATCCTAGTTGTTGGTGGTCTTTCCTAGAACACTAATGGACCCTTGTCTTCTATGATGATTGAATGGTTGTAACATAGAAGTTAGTTAATCACATAAACTCAATTGATTAAATGGATGTCTAGTGAACAAGAATCATTGTTTGATCACCCTAGATAACCAAACGGTAAGGAAGGAACTTAATAAATGATGTGTTTAAATCTGAAAAAACTCATTTTCTATTTCTTGGTAACATGTGTAGTTGTTCTGCTTCGTCATTGTGCGGTGACAAAGATAGGGATACGATCAATTATTGTGGTAAAATTGTTGGTTTGAGAATATGAGGCCTTGTGGGGTCGTATGTTGGGACTTTATTTGGTTCTAGTACTTAAGGGGATCTCACAAATCCCTTTTTTTGTTGTGACATTACAAGATAACCTGGTGGGAATTATTAATCTGCGGCTTGGCTATTTTTTTCCTTCATGGGCTTATGGTATGCCTGTTAGTTGTCCAGTAGTAATGAATTATTTAAAATGTAACCACTGGAATGTGATAACACGAACTAGTTCAATGGAGAATTATTTTCTGGGAATCAGTTGTGACTTGGTTGTGGGTGTTGTGCTTTTTTATGAATGAATAGTAATTAGGGTGTTTGTGTATGGGTTATTGTTAGAACCGCTAGGGTGGGATGAGTTGTTGTTTACCTATATGTATAATTTAGATCTTATGTTTCTTATTCACGCCCCACCCATGTTGATAACATCATGTTGAAAACCGCCATTACCCAGGGGAGAGTGTTTTTTCCAACACTCCTATGAGTGGATGGTTATTATCTCATTTATTCCCTATTTCTCATGTATCCAAAGACTCTTATGGTAATATGTGATAGCCTATGTTCTATTATATCCCATGAGTCTTCGGGCAGGGTAGTCGTGGTGGTTTTATCAGTTGCATGTGGGAGGGTTGTTTCCCAAGTGTCTTCGGGATGAGGCCCAGGTGGCTTTGGGCATGGCAATTGTTGTTATGGCGCAGGTGTCTTCAAGAATGGTGGTATTTGTTCTGGCCTAGGTGTCTGCGGGCATGGTAATGTATGGTTGTTGTGTCTCACGTGTTTGCAGGCAGGATGTGTGGTTGTGGTAGCCCAGGTGTGTGCGAGCTGGGTATAGCAGTGGGACTGCGGTGAGAATGGCGATAGAGGTTTAATACATAGGATGTCTTCAATAAACTGGGGGAAAGTGGTGCGGGGTACCCAATACTGATGATCTATTACTATAACTTTACTTTACATGTGTTAGTTGGGGAGTGTGCCTTGGGGAGGTTGGGTGGATAGTTTCCTAGTTAGGTGATTTGATTATCTCCTTTTTATTATATAGCATTATAATGCCTCCCCACATTTGCATGAGAGATTTTAGTTTTCCCTACCGTGTATACCTATATACACACCCTACATTTATAAACTTTCTTTCATGTTTCTAGGAGGACTTCGAGGTCAATGTGGGAATGTACTACTTCAGATGTTGGGACAATTTCCATTTCATTTTTTCTTTTATGGGGTACTTCCCCTTGGAGTTTTCTTGAATTGTAGCACTTATTATTGAAACATTCATATGAGAATGGATTGTTTGGGCTTTAATTTTATTTCATGTTTTGGCTTTGTTTGGGATTTAGTATCTTATCTCCTGATCCTACGAAATTAAAAAGGGTATTTCCTTTCGTTTGGCGTGTGATTTTATACTATTCTTATTAGTTTCCACTATCTGTCTAATTGAAGGTGGGTCTCAGGAGTCATTATCTCTATATAAACTTGAATAAGGAATGGTCTGGTAATCTGTTGTCCCTTCCCTTATCTTGGTGAATGCGGGTCGTGACAATATTGGATATTTTTTCCTTCTATTTATATATTGGTATTAATTTAGTGAAAATAAGAATCAAATTTAAATATTGTATGGATATTACGATATGTTAAAAGTTAATATTAGGACATCAGGCATGGAAAATATTATATTGGGTATTTATCAAGTGGAACATGGGACAAGGAAGGGAAATAATACCTATGGAATCATAATAAAAGATGGAAATTAGGTTTCTGTTATAGAATAATGTAAATATTTATTTTATCTCATATTCCCTATATTTTTGGTAAATTATTTCATCAACTCATATAAAAGTAATATAAAAAAGACAATTATTATATAGAATGTATAATTTAAATAATAAGTTATGATTTTGGAAACCCATGAGTATAATAATGATACCTAATTGGATTTATAAATACTTATTTATGAAAATTTTGTTTCCTGACCATGACATCGAAATTAGTCCCTATGATAGAACATACACAATATTTTACTACTATGTCATGATATACTTATCCTAGTAAGTGATAATTTAAATTAGTAGTTTTCAATTTATTAAACAGTTTTAATTTAACATCATGTAATTTTATAACACACTATATTTAAAAAATTTAATGAATTAGATATCTCTATTAAATGAAAAATCATTCTTAAACATACAGAAATATACTAAAATTTGAAAATAATATTATAGCCATGTTTTGGTATTGAAGGGTATGAGTAGGTGTAATAACATATAAAATATTTTTAATATGGAATTCCCTAATACATTATTATAAATTCATTCCCTCTAAATATGACCCAATTAGTTTTAGAAAATTCATTTTATGATTAAAAATTGATGCTTCTTCAAGAATTTTTTTATTTCATTTTGTCCTTAAAAAATTGAATATAATTTTGACTATTTTAGAGATATATTTTTTTAAAATTATCATTATTATTTATTTAATCAAATTATTATTAAATTATGACAAAATATACAGATTTTTCTAAAATGATTTTTTTTAAAGAGTGGAAAAAGATAATTTTTCATATACTATTATTTTATTTTATAAAATAATTTTATTTAATGGTATAATTATATTTTTGAAATATTATTAATGTTGATTTAGATAAATTTTATTTAGAATAAAAATAGTTCTTTTGGAAGTAGCAATATTCACGAATTTTGAATGAAATAAATTTCTGGGAAAAAAGACATTTTTTATGAAACTGGGTATCTTTGTGGTTTAATAATTTATAATAAGATTTATTTATCTAGCTTAATGAAATTTAAATATGAAAATTAAATTCCATTTTTTGAATTAGGAGGGTAATTTTACTAAATTGAAGATTTTTTTTGTTTTTTGGTCATTATTTATAGTAACAAGTGTAAATATTTCTCACCTATAAAAAGAAAATACTGGTAAAATAGGGTAAACCATTGGGAATCGAATTTTAAAGGAAAATTATATTGAACACTATAAATTTTATAGGTTTTTATTAACTAACTTCATCCATTATTAAATTTTATGGCAATATAGTACAATATTTTATTGATAATGAGTTATATATTATTTTAGGTAATAGCAATACAAAATGACACACATTTCCTTTAAAATTTTAAATATATTTCCATATTAAAAAATATGTATTTATATCCTTATAATGGTCATATTTAATATTAATAAATTAATTATTTTACAATAAATTATTATTTATTTTCAAGGACTTTATAATTATCTTAAATTATTCTGAAACCATGACATATTGTTTTCCCATGATGTTTAAATATTTTCAAAATAATTTAAAAACATAAAAATAAATATTTCATTAATTAATTGTCACTATAAATGAATTATATATTAATAATTTATATTTTAGGGTTAAAAATTATATATTACAAATACATATTTTTATTTCTAACATTAAATTAAAATTATATTTATTTCACCAAATATGACATTAGTTATATTTTAAGTTAAATAATATTTGATAAAATACATTAAAATATATATAAATATTCTTATAAGATGGTTGGGAAGCGAAATGGACTTAAAATTCATCCATATCCTTTTTATGAAACAATTTTTGTAATGTATGTATATTTTTAATTGTAAATTATTAGAAAATGTGTTATCACAAATAAAGATAAAAAGTGATGGCAAGGGTTTAAAAAATAGATATGGAATAAAATGACCTAAATACATGTGAAAATCCAATTAAATGGGTTTATATATTCCCAATATCATCATTAATACTAAATTAAGTGAATTTTCAACCAGTTTTACATGAATGAGACTTTATAATATTTTAATGTTTTCAAAAATTATTAATGTGTGGCTTTCCTAACTTATAAAAGGGATTTTCCCTTGTTTATTCAATAAACCTTAATGAGCCACATATATTAGAAAAAACATAGATTAATCCTCTTATAAAAATATTTATTCGTTTTTTTGTTCTTCTCTCCATATCGAACCTTCCCTAGGGTCCCTAAGAAGTGACTCAAAGGAGGTGTCTCAAAGAGGATGTAATAGTCTTAACTGATCACTTTCATTATAATTTTTTTACCACTATAAATTATATCATAAATATTCCAATATAATTACATAATTATATCACTTATATTAGGGTCTAATTATGTTTATTTAATAAACTATATCCGTCAACATCCCATAAAATGTAAAATGAAAAATAAACCTTTACTATGGGCATATTACATCCTCCATAAAGAAAAATGATCCATTTAACATCACATATTTCACTGATGGTTATCAAATAGTATGTTATTTTTATATATAATAATTAAAATATAATTAATTTTTTATAATTATAATATCTTTTCTACATTCTTACATTTCCATCCATTGCAATATGATAATGTTGCTAATGTGTACGTGTGGAATACAACATCTACAAGGTGATGTGACTCGTTTTTCATTTCCAATATACATTGTTGGATTTAAGGATAAATCTAATCAATATATATGATAATAATTATATAATAACTATTCTTTAATGTTGAATTATAATTTTACTTTTTTATCATCCATCAATATGTGGAAACATCTCTTTTGTGAGTCTACATACTACAATATATACGATCTAACATAATTAATTTTTTATCATTAATTTATATAAATTGATAAAAAAGTTTTTATAAATATTAAATATAATACATATGAAATGTTTATAAATATGGAGATGATGTAATAATAATCAAATTACATGGACCATAATTTCTATACTGAAACATGCATGAGAAACAATACAGTTTTCACCCAAAATGATGATTTTATTAAATAATTTTTAATAAAAGGGGGATAATATTATATAATATAATGTTATATTAGCTTATATGTATGAAATATGTTTTTAAATTATTTTTTATAATGAAATATTAATTATTTTCAATTTTTAATGCATACAATACTATACAATACCTAAAGTAAGGGTTTATCATCTCAAATTATCTTCTTCGAAATATATGTTATGTTTTCTACCAATATACTTTTATGGGGTATCTTGAAACCACTTTTATATGTACTATAATTAATATCATTATTCTATGGTATTTAATTTTTTATTTGAGGGTATTATTTTATGCATATTATGAACCAAAAGTTACCAAAATGGTAATAGATTTATGTTTCAATATCATTTAATTTTGGGATTTTATAATGTAAACATACATTGAATGAAGTTATATAGATATCAACCTTTAAAAATACACTATTTTTTATCCCTTTTAGTAATTAATATATTTTTATATATTGGTATAGTTTTCATCTTTTTGGAAAAAATTATGATCGTGTAATTGTTTTTAATGAAAATTCATCCTTATTTTTATTTGATTAAGGAACACTTTCATCCATGTTAATTATCTTAAAAATTGTTTTAATTATTCATATAGATAAACATAATTTTTTTCTAAAAATCATAATTATTAAATTTTACAGTACTCAAAAGGGACTAAATGGAAATGTTTTATTAATACTTTTTCCAATGAACTCATTTTTCACCATTGAAAATGTGTCAAAAAAATGTTATATTTTAACTGATATAGTAAAAATATAATTTCCCACTATCATAATACTTCATGGATTTGAATATTAATTATCATCTTCCAATATATATTTGAATGTAACATAATATTATCATAATTCTTGGAAATTTCACATTCAATGTTATCCAATGAAATGATTTTTGTCTCATTTTTTCAATGAATCATTTGAATATTATTTTTATGGTATTTTCATTCTATGTATACATATATTGAGGTAAAATAGGTTTCAATAGGTACAAAATCCATTTATTCCATCCTTGTTCTTTCTCGTAATAGTTATTGAATAAGATGATTAAATCCTCATAAAACCCATTTTCAATTATATGGGTTAAGTAGCAATATAATAATACTTCTTTCAAGACTATCCAACAAAAATTTGAATGTTTTATGACTATCTAACTATTGGGTTCCTTATATCCCTTCAATTAATTGTGAAATATGATATTGATATGACTTGAGATGATAATAAAAGTGGTTTACATGATTGTGAAGGGATTTGACCACTTTTTGATGTGTGATTATGATCCCTTTACATCAATTATTATATGATTATGTGTAGATACGATTATGATTATATTGTTAAAATTATGATTTTTAACTATGATTATAGTCTACCAAGGATCAATATATAATTTTTGCACCTTATTGTGAATAGTTGTGTTTAAACAATAATAAATTTGACCTCTTATGATGCCATATGTCTATATTATATCTATTGAATGATGATTCGTACTTTGAAACCATTATAAATCATACATCCAATTATAAATTTATTTTTAGGTTTATGATCTAAATTGTATGTGTATGAATATTTTATGACAATGTTTTTCACTTTATTGTGTTACAATACTCTTATAGTCATCTCTAAATCTTACGATAGATATCAAATATGTTTATCAAAATTTTCATCCGAGATAAAAAATTCTAATATTTCCTTTACACATATTATAATTAATATTTTTATGTAATATTACCAAAGAATAGTATATGATGTGAAGAACATTGTTGGAGTTTATATATAATTTTATTATACCAATTGTTTCTGTATCATTGTTTCTAATGGAAAATAACAAATAATGTTTAGGGTATTTTTATTTGAGAGATATATTGATGATTAATCCGGATTTATGTAATAGTAATTTATTTTATTATTGGATATCTATAAATGTGTTATGGATAGTGATGTTAATAATTTATTGAAATACAAACTATATTAGAAAGTTTAGTTTCTCACAGGTTGCACTCATGTGTGATATAGTTGTGGTTCCCACAACACGACCATACCCATTCCATTGAAAAGTGAACTATAGGTTAGAGGTCACATTGAAGAGCTCTTTATCTCCCTGTTCCCAATATGTAGGAATTTTTAATTGTTTAACTGGAAGAAAACACAACCTTGGTAGATTCTGGAACATTTACTAGGAGATATTATAAATCTATACCATACTAAAGGATGATATACTTGTCAAGTGAAACATTTTATAAAACAATATTCTTATATAATTGAATCTATGTTTAAAAAAGGCCACATTCGGTTATTGGATTATTAATTGAATGATGAAATGCATTTAAGTGGAGTAAATTTGATAGTGAATATCTGATAAAGACTAGATCAATATGGAATGATAATGACTAAAGGCATCGAGTTAATATATTAAGATGGTTAGGATTAACATCTTTGATTATCAATAAGACACAAGTGGAATCCTTATATCTGAAACATAGATCATACACTATTCCATCAAATTCATGAAATTCAAAAATAATAGTTCATTTATGACGATTTATGAATTATATGAAATTTATTCAGGTAAAATTATATAATTGAAGGAACAAATTTTTGTAAGTTTTATTATGTGTAAGATAATAATCTAATCTTCCTCACATAAGTAATTGATTGATGTGAATCACAAAATTAAACCAAAAATAATAATTTCCCAAAAATATTTGTTGCCTATCAATCCCTCAGTGCATTATATTATGATGTTCTCCCATTACATGAATATAACATCACTAATCAATGAAAGGGGTAAAACCCATTGTAATGAATATACCTTAATATTGTGAAAACATATGTACACAAAAGGTTGAATCATATATATGTCACTTCACGAAATTTTATAGATTTATCTACCATAACACATTACCAATAAGAATAAAAGATTGAATTTCATGTGGTATATACAAAAACCACTTTTTCTCCAAACATTTGAACAATTATAGTATAATGTTCCAATCTTATGGTACATAGACATAACAGCAAATTTGAGGAATACATAAAACATTACAAAAATAGACACTTAAAGACCATATTAGTTTGGTATATTTTGAATCATGGAAACGTATACACTGGTACATATGTGAGATATATTATCTCCAACTATGATATTCAGATATATCATCTTTCTTTGAAAAATAGCACATAAAAATATTATTCAATACTTGGGGAAGGAAACATAAAAAGTGGTGAGCTTAGATACTCAGTAAGTATACACAAGGGAGACATGTCACTATAAACATGAGCATAGAGATATTATAATTTTATCATAAAATTATAATATCTCATCAAGAATTGCAAATATAATAAAATTTAATCATGGAATAAATATTGGAAGTTTGTAAGAAATGGATCACAAGGAAATAAAAAACAGATGTTACGAAATCATAACATAGGAATAAGAAATTTAATTATAGAAAACTCATAATCATATAATATGATTCCATCGTATCCAAGGAATATCAACCAAGACCATATTATTAGTATAGGTTCATTAATCATACCACCATATAAGTCATTGTTCACTCCCATTTCCATCATAGTATCCTAAGTTCACTCCTCATACCATCTTGGTAGTCATGGTTCATTACCATGAACATCTTAGTCCATCACATGAGATATAAATCATTACCCAATGAATTGTAGGGAGATATAGGTCCTACCCATATCATAATGAAATCATACATACATGTTCCATAACATCATAAATAATCATATCATATCCCATGAAATGAAAAGGGTATCATAAACATAAAATTATACCATAACCTATTGAAAAATAAAAAGTATTAAAAATCATTTCATCATGGCATAACATATGAAAAGAATCTAGTTTCATAGACCTATAACCCATTAAAATAAGCAGTTTTCATAAAAATCATGTCATCAATACAAAAATTATTCACAAAAAGAATATTATGGGATCATTTGGATCATTTCCTAGAAACACATGAGTAATACTTAGTGATGTCATCATAGATGGAAAAAATATTGAATCATCTTATAAAAACATTTATTTAGAAAAATATCCTTTCTTATTCAGAAAATGCATTTGAAAACATAAAACCTTTTAAGAACCATTTTCATAAAAATAAACATCAAAACTTATAAAGATATATTTAAACCATTTTGAAAAAAAAAAATTCCACAAAAACATCAAATATTAACAACAAAATAATTGGAGAACAATTTCATTAAAATTTCACTTTTTGAAAACATTTTATCAGAAATTCCCTATTTAAAAATGCAATAAATGTTTTAATGAAATACCAGTGGTTAAATCTATACATGTCATACTAGGTAAAAAGAACATTACTTTTCCATGTCAATTTTTTTTGGAAAGATCCTTATCTAGAAAAAAACAAAATGATTTATTTGAAAAAATTACTAAAAGAAAAAATGGTAAAATGTATTTCAATTAACATATGTGATTAGTAGAAAATTCTTTGAATCCTTTTTTTGAATATGTAGTTTTAAGGGAACCGAGATTTCCCAAAATATATAGTTATATGGTCATATTTTCATAATAAATTATTTGATAATAAATTAATGTACCAAAGAGATGAAAAAATATTACTAATAATGGATGAAATCTAGGCTGATCAGAGGGGTTGAAAATTCATGAGGGTTCTTGAAATATGGATTATAAGAGAACATGAATGAAAAATTGATCATAAAAAATATTGATAAACAATGAAATTGTTTCAATAAACTCTTACCACATTGTATATTTGAATCATACTCCCAGTGTAGGAAAAAGGAATTACTTGGAGATGTTAAAATATTAGGAAAATATTTATATTCATGTTATAACATTTCAGATTCATTACATACACCACATATATAAATATAGGTTTTTAACAAGGCATGTGTCTTAAAGTAGGAATATTAAGGAAAAATTATATTACGAATTTGGTAAATTTTGAATCACAAACCCCATGAAATAAAGGTAATAAAATAGTTATGTATATACCTAATGATGTAAGTATAAGATTCCTATAAGGTTATTCCACGGACCTAGTTTCCCAATGTTAGTTCATTATTTTATATTACTTAGGCCTGATTAAAAGAAATCAAATCCTAAACGACTGATAAGTTTTGTAACATTGGAAATAATAGATAAAAACTTACATTTTACACTAAATATTGAAATAAAAAAACTTATTATCCCCTTGGAAGACTCTCACATCCCTTGTACTATCCTTTCTTGAAAATTATAATATACTTCTTCACAACCTGGGGAAAATTGAAACATAAGAAATGCGTGAGCTTGGATGCTCCATAAGGATAAACAATGTAAAAAAATCTATAATAAATATGCGTAATATTTTATAGCAGGGTATAAAACTGAAACATAATAAATTTAAACATAATTATCATTATAATAAGTAAATAATAAATTAGATAATTTCATTTTAATATTCACATAGATATTCTACTAGCCGAATAATCACATGTAAAATCCATAACTAATAACATAATGAGGAAATGAAGAATGTGGGATATCTTAAACATACCATCAGGGAATCGTCAAAGAAAAAAATACACAATTTTTTAAGGAATTAGCAAAAACCGTCACATAATTTTCTCATGATGCCTACCAAATCATTGAGGGGATATATAGGTCTCCACCGGACACATAGAAAGTTCAATGCATTTTTCTTATCAAATGGGAAAAACATAACTAACATAATCATTTGTAATAAAACTATAATATGAAATTTAAATACTTAAACAATAATTTACAAATGGTATCAAAATAGTGTATCCACAGTCAAACATATCATAATCTATTTAATAAAATATGGAATATTTTATCATACTAAGCCATCCAAAATTAAACATAAAATAAAAAAAATAATATTGACACAGATGAAAATAACCTTATAAAATTATTAAAAATATTTGAGAGATATATCCCATTTTACATTGAAATTAATTTAACATCACATGCACTTAAAAAAGGTAAATTTTTTTCTGAACAAACCAAGTAATATTGTAAGGGAAGCTTCATAATGTCAACGCATCATAAAGGCGAAAAATAGCCACTTACATCATAAAAGTTAAAAAAATTTATTTCTATAATTCGTCAAAAAGTTCATAACATACCTCGTTTGAAAGAAGAAGAAAATATTTATGTCAAAACATTTTATATAAAAATAAAAAATCAGTCAAAATTTATTTAATCAAATGTCGATATTATTCTGAAATAAATTTTAATGAACATGTAAATTGAAAATAATTATGTCCTAGTATATACTTATATAAAAAAAATTCTAATGATAATAAGATTGTGAAACAAACACATTTCATAGACTTTCATTTAGTTGAGGGAGCATAAAACTCATATATAATGATTAAATTGTGTTATTATGTTATACCAGAACCAGAACCAGAACCATATCCATTGATCAGTCACTCAAAGTGGCTAATATTAATTGTTAATATATTTATATTCATTTTTCTAAAGTCCATAAACATTTTTTAGTGAATTACATAAATAGAACTTCATTTCTCAACTAAAATGCAATTCATGTTTAAAATGAAAATTTGGGCCCAATAATTAATTTGTTTGTGGACAACATTATATTAATTTTATGAATTTGAAAATTTGGGATATGATTGATCACTTTGTTTGGAACATTTTATCTTTTAGGTCCGATGGATGAATCCCAAAGGAAGATGGAGAATTTTGCGCCTGAAGGCAGAAACTTGCTGGAAAAAGAATAATGAGCCTAAGGCCCATCAAACAAATGTGGGGCCCATAAACCAAGCCCAATGAAGCTGAACATTATACAGTAGAAAGATAAAAATATTAGGATCATTTTATTCAACTGTGGCCTGAGCTAATTCTGATGTTTTCATGATGATAAAGGGATCTGAAGTAGAGATTTAAATGGTGGACCCGACATTAAGGCACAGAAATCCGTCCCACCATTTTGACCATAACATCCAAACGGATGAGCCAAATTTCCTGAACTTTTGAGAGATTCTATAAGACACATTGAAGAAGATATGTTATATTTATGACACCTTCGTATTCTGCCATATGACGTGTCAAACACACACGTCAAAATAGAGGATGAATCTGGACAGTTTTCCGGGTCAACTTCGAAACATCAATTTCCTTTCGATTATTCACCCTCATTTTGACTCTATTAATTGTTGGGGGGAGAATTAATTATTGGGGGATGGACCTAAGGCTCCTAATATGCCTATATAAGGAGCTATTGGTGAAGGGAATAGTGGTGGATATTTTTCATATCATCTTTTGTTGCTTGTTTCATTGTAAGGTTATGCTTCCAAATTTCCTTTGTAATGTTTTCCATTTCCATGTAAGTTTTTTTTTGTATATTTATTTTCTTAATCAACTTCATTCACTTCTATATTTTCCATTTCTTTTATTAAAACTTTCTCATCACAAAGCACAGTGATATCTCTGTGTTGTTGTGAATTAGTTCACACATAGGTGTGAATTACATTCACACACACGGAGGAGTGCTCGTTATTTCTGTGGTTTTAATTTCTTCCATCCATTTCTTGTTAGACATCTTATGCCCACCATTGAGAGTATACCATAACTGGAGGGCTAAACCCTTAATGGGATGATCTTAGGATGATGCAAAGGTTGGGTTGAATGTTATTTTATGAATGAATTGTTTTAATTGGATAATTAATTTAAGACATCCATTCTTCAATTATTTTTACTCTTCCTCTTTACTGTGTTTGAGGAAACTAAATTCAACTACCAGATGACCATATACCTCGGAGAGATCATGAATTTGGTTCTCTAAGTGTATATGGGATTCGTAATTGTGTTTAGTAAGCACCAAACCAGAAAATGATGAATGTAATGTTATTTTTGATGAATGGATTCATCAAAAATTAATTAAACCAAAATTGTCTAATGAAGTAAAATTCATTGAATCCACCCCGAGCATAATTGTAACATCCCAGGTAAATAATGAATAAAACATTTTCGTATTTATTAATATTTATGAATTAAATTTTAATTTTACTTTAAAGGGGTTGCTATGTTCGATAGCGTACCCGATACGCAACGATGAGTTCCTTTGAAAACTTACGTTGCACACTAGTAATATAATAATATTATTTTAAATGGTAGTTAACATGTAGCCGTTGTATTGGCCAGAATGGATAGAAATAACTAAAATATGATTATATATGTTTTTTAAATGTTTTTACATTTATCCAATAAAATATAAAGGCTTAAAATACGAAAAGAATTCAATTTTAGGCACTTATACCCTAATTTTCACTAAAGGTTCACTTATCACCTTTTGACGGCGAACCGTCATTAAATATAGATTTGATCAATCTGATAAATTCTATTTGACCAAATATAACTCTTCTTTAGAATCGGGACATCAAAATTTACTTTGGGTAAATTTTTGGTATCTTTCCGATAAAGTTCATTTTTTAATGAATAGTGTAAAATGTTGTATTTTAATTCAAAACCTCTTTTTAATCTAATTTATTAAGATGATTAGATTATATTTTGAATTGGTTTTAAAGTGAAATTAGAATATATTTTACCAATAAATCCAATAGTGGTCGTTGGAATTAATTTCACTTTGAAACCGGACTTAAACTAGTGTCAATCTTTTGATACTTATTGTTTCATAAAAACACGATATTTGCTCTGACAGCGAAAATTAATTATTTAATTAATTAATTCAACTTATATGTTGTGAATTTTTTAAAATAGACTTCATTTTTTAATTCGGAATATCAAATATAGCTTAGGGTGAATTTTTGTTATTTTTCTGAAAAACTTCAATTTTCGATGAATAGTGAAACCACTTAGTGGTACTTATAAAAACTGATTTTTCGTTTAAATGAAATTTTAACACTTCTGTGTTTTGAATTTCAAAAATCCAACATACATGGTTTTCATTAAGAAGTAAAATGTGGTTCAATGAGATTAAAATAATTTTTTGGTGAATAGTAACTCTTAAGTTCTTAATCGCGATTAGAGGTAATTAGTGCAATTTAAGGCAAAAATGATATTATAATAAAATGAAAATACCTTGACACGTGTCCTACCCTTATTGTATGTGTCATGGACGACCACGAAAAGCCATCGGTCAACTTGGGGACCCCATGGAGACACTTTGGTTGGGAAATGACATAAATAAATTTTTATTTAATGTTTAAGTAAAAATGACACACACATGAGATGTTTTACTAAAACAATTTTCACATGGGGTTATACAAGTCATATTTTTTACTATAAATATTCATTAGAAATCTAAAACGATTTCCTACATCATAGTAATTTTATTTATATTTTTTAGACAATAAATAAATTAAATTATTTATGACATAATGATGATGCAGCGATGACCTCATTATTTAACGATTAAAATAAAATGGAAAGATAATGTAAAATCTAGGACTTAAACATGGCCAAAACCTATTGGATGGGTATATTTCGAACCCTTATCACCTTATCCTAGAAACACATCAATTTGGGACCTCTTAAATCCGAATACCATTTTAAAATAAAGTGACTTTTCTTTACCTTCCAAGAGTGCCCCTCCTCTCCTCTTATAAAAGGCCCCCACCTCTACCTCCTTACCCACACTCCCAAAGCCTTTGGCTCGGCCAAACCCTGCCCATTTTGTCTCTCCAAATCCCTATCTTACTCCTTGAAGCCTCACTTTCAGCAGAAGTCTTCCCAAGGAAGCCTTTGATCTCGAACCAAGGGGAGTTACCCGATTTTAAGGTAATGTCTTCTTTTGAGTCCTTTTATTTTATTTTTCTTCTCCAACCCCCTAAACTCTTTTTATTATTTTCTTTTGTAACAACTCCAGTATCCTCAATATACTGGGATGTTGTTATACAAAGTATTCGAGCTACACTTATACACACCTACATCTAATAGTTAAAGAATATACTGTTTCCGTGGATGGCGAATTTCTGCCTCCCGAAACGATGATTGTTCAACATTATTTTAACACATTCAAAGGTCACAATTAGGATGACACTATATTTATGTATGATATATAATATGTTTATGTTTTCCTTAATCTTTTGTATTTTTCATTTTGTGTATACCTATATGGTTTCCATTATGGGTAAACACGATATCTTCATTTAAGGAAGTGCGGACTACCGCCCCCTCAAAGTGATGTGATTCGTTAATGCCATATGTGGGACATGTAAAGGATGGATTTAAAGTTATTATATATGATGTTATACTGGAATTATAATATACCTCTATATCATCATTATTTCTTTCCATTAAAGTATGAGATAGAAATAAAAGTAGCGTTCATGCGTACGTACGGCTTACCATCTCCATGAACGGTGCATTTCATTTCTTATCCCCAAATGTAATGTACTATTAAAAGTACATGTATATAATGGATATATATAATGAATGATATATCTAAATTATTAATATAATTCTGGAATTAAAATATACATACCTCTCATTTAGTTTTAATTCCATTAATATGACAAAGAAATGAAAGTAGCGTGCATACGTACGTACGGCTTACCGTCTCCATGAACGGTGCATTTCATTTCTTACCTATAAATGATTATGTAATATTATAATTACATGTATATGCTGGATATATATGATATATATGATATCCAAATCAGGAATGTCATTCTGGATATAAATAACCTTTGACCACACGAACAACATGTAATTGTAAGAAGTCCACTTTCAACTTAAGAATCAAATATCGACAAAACAAACATTATTAACTTAAATGGTTACATAATGTTTATAACATGGAAATAAGTGATATAAAAGGAATAATTAACTTTAAAAAGGTTCTTAATCAAGTATAAATTAACTCAAGTTTATTATTTAGGATGTTAAAGAACGATCGAGTCAAGTCGGACCCGAGGTAAGGGACTTCGTCTCAATCTCCTTTCATTGAGGCACATTTCATTTTATACACAACTTTCTTTTATACGGTGTATAAAACCCTATGACTTTTACTTTTATACAAAAGGAATCTTTTTCTATGAAGAGTTTTACTAAACTACAAAAAGGAATGTTTTTTAACGTACGCGGTGACAACAACATTTTCTGCCGCCGTGAGTATTATTTGGTCTTTGGCTTCCTCAACAAGCCGTTATGTTTTTAAAATGAAATAAATACCATATACTCTTTTATGTATTTTGGTATTGAAAATGGTTTTGATAAAAGATTCTATTATGATATATTGTGAATTGAAATGTGGAAATGTTATCATTCCTTTATAGTGGTTTTATGTTTTATGATTTTATATTGGTACTTGGACATTTGACGGGTGGTTACGTGATAAACCATATGACGGGTGGTGCCGTGAATACCAGGACGGGTGGTTCCGTTATAACCTCTAATGCATTGGGTATGGAAGTCGGCCGTATGGCTATTCCATTAAGTATGTTAGGAAATTGTCTGTATGGCTATTCCATTAAGTGATATGTGTGGAAGTCGACCGTATGGTTATTCTACTTAAGTATGTTTATGTCCCAAGTTACCTTTATATATGTTATGTGATCTTTATATGGGTTTTATGGTAATCCTTTGGTTACAAAAAGGTAAGTAATGATACTTTATTCAGTGAAGAGTTTTTTACTACTTCATGAAGGTGAAGGTATTACTTTGATAGAGTATACATGGTTTACTTGATGTTTGAAAAACTAATAGTTTTCATTCTTTGTGTATCCCTTACTGAGCTTTTTATGCTCACCCCATGTTTTTTTGAAATGTTTTTCACAGGAATTAATGTGGAATAAGGTCAAGGATGGGATCAAGGGAATGTCATGCTATATAAAACATGGAACTAGACATGTTTCTTTTTAAGATTTTTTTTATTTATGGAAACTTAGTATAAGTGTCTACTTTTTAATCTTTTGAGATGTAATTGTTACGTTCTAATTCTCTAAAACTCTAAACCTGAAAAGATCCTCAATGTGAATTATTCATTTAATTCAATATTAAGTAAGGTTTAAGGCTGGGGCCTTATAGTTGGTATCAAAGGTCGGTTTAGACAACTTTAGTAGTTAGAAAAGTGTAAAATTATAAGTTAATTTATGGTATGACTGAAATGATATAGCATTTAAAGATTACCATGTTTCTTCACCTAAGATATTTTAGTGTTACGAATGGTTTTCTATATAGGAAACAGAGCAGCTTTTCTAGGAAGGCATACAGAGTATAATGACCTTTCGAATTAGCAACCAGAGATGGTCAGAATCAGAATTGAGCTGTTTACTGCACTGATGGCTCATTTGAACCAGGTGATAAATGGTGGTTGTTTTCATTGATGATATTTTGGTGTTATCTAAAAGTAAAGTGGAGCATGAAAGTCATTTAAGGGTTATCTTTCAAACATTAAAAGAAATGAAACTATATGGAAAATTCAGCAAGTGTGAGTTTCTGTTACAAAAAATTTCCTTCCTGGGTCACATTGTTTCAAACGATGGCATAACTATTGATACTACTAAAAAAAAGTTGTTGAAGAATGGCCAAGACCACAAATGTAACCGAGATCCGTAGTTTTCTTGGTTTGGCAGGTTACTACCAATGGTTTGTTGAAAATGTTTCACGGTTATCTAGTACAATGACTAAGCTAACTCGTAAGGGTGTTATGTTCATCTGGACAAAAGAATGTGATGATTGTTTTCAGGAGTTGAAAAGAATATTGGTGAATGCTAATGTTTTGGCACTTCCTTCCAGGAATGGTGAGTTTGTTATATACAGTGATGCTTCGTTGAAGGGACTTGGCTATGTACTTATGTAGAATGATCAGGTAATTGCTTATTCTTCACGTTAGTTAAAAACTCATGAGGTAAATTACCCTACACATGATTTGGAATTAGCTGCTGTTGTCTTTGCTTTAAAAATTTGGAGGCATCATTTGTATGGAGTAAATTGTGAAATATATACTGATCACAAACGTTTAAAGTATATATTCACTCAGAAAGAATTTAACATGAGACAGAGGAGATGGCTGGAATTAATCAAGGATTATTATTGTACAATTCATTACCATCCGGGTAAAACAAATAAAGTGGATGATGCTTTGAGTCGAAAAATTAATGCTTCATTAGCAATGTTGTGTTTGGAACGTGATCCTTTGGTTAAATATTTGATGAAATTTGGCATAGAAGTTGTTGGTACAGGATGTTCTTCTGTTTTGTTTCAGGTATCAGTGAAATCTTCTCTATCAGATAGAATCAAGCAAGCACAGAAGCAAGACAGTGGGTTGCAGAAAAAGGTAGAGCTGGTTCAGAAAGGTAAGTTGCATGAATTCAACATTGATAATGATTGTGTTTTGAGATTTGGGAAGAGATTGTGTGTGCCTTGTGATTCACAGTTGAAGAGATAGTTGTTATGTGAAGATCATAGTTCTCCGTTTTCAGTTCATCCAGGCAGTACTAAGATGTACAGAGATCTGCGGGAGTATTACTGGTGGGATGGAATGAAAAGAGATATTGCTAATTTTACTATGAAGTGTCTGACTTGTCAGCAGGTTAAAGAAGAGCGGCAGTTACCGAAAGGGATGCTTCAGCCTTTACCAGTGCCAGAGTGGAAATGGGAAAACATGTCCATGGACTTTGTTGTGGGATTACCGAGGAAATCTTGAGGTAATAATGCAATCTGGGTTATTGTTGATTGCTTGACTAAATCTGCTCATTTCCTTGCTATACGAGATACGTTTTCCCTAGATCAACTTTCCCGTTTGTATCTTAAAGAGATAGTCAGGTTACATGGAGTTCCCCTCTCCATTGTATCTGATCGTGATCCCAGGTTCACATCTAACTTTTGGAAAGGCCTTCATAAGTCATTGGGTACTGAATTAAATTTTAGTACAGCTTTTCATCCTCAATTATATGGGCAGTCAGAACAAACAATTCAGACCTTGGAGGATATGCTACGAGCTTGTTCAATGGATTATCAGGGAAGTTGGGACCAACATCTTTCTTTGGTTGAGTTTTCTTATAATAACAGCTTTCATTCCAGTATACAGATGGCACCATTTAAGGAATTATATGGGAAGCAGTGTCGAACTACAGCATTTTGGGATGAAGTGGGTGAAAGGAAGCTGATGGGACCAGAATTGGTAGAAGAGATGGCAGAAAAAGTTCAGTTGATTCCGAAGCACATGAGAATAGCTCAGAACAAGCAGAAGAGTTATGCGGATAACCGGAGGAAGGATCTATCTTTCGAGGTAGGTGATCATGTTTTTCTCAAGGTTTCTCCTTGGAAAAGTGTGATGAGATTTGGTAAGAAAGGAAAGTTGAGTCCAAGGTTCATTGGACAATATGAAATTCTGGAGAGAGTTGGATCAGTTGCATACATGGTGGCATTACCTCCGAGTTTATCTCAGGTACACAATGTTTTTCATGTTTCTATGTTGAGGAAGTATATTCCAGATCCATCTCATGTTTTGAGTCCAGAGATAGTTCAGCTGGAGGAGAACCTATCTTATGAAGAACGACCAGTCCAGATTCTTGATCGAAGAGAGCAAGTGTTGCAAAATAAGGTAATCCACCAGGTAAAGGTTTTGTGGAAAAACCATACGGTTGAAGAGAAAACATGGGAATCTAAAATGCTATGGGGGATAAATACCCCCACTTATTTTGATAGGTGAATAAATTTGCGAGGACGCAATTCCCAAAAGGGGGGAAGGATGTAACATCCCAGGTAAATAATGAATAAAACATTTTCATATTTATTAATATTTACGAATTAAATATTAAGTTTACTTTAAAGGGGTTACTATGTTCGATAGCATACCCGATACGCAACGATGAGTTCGTTTGAAAACTTACGTTGCACACTAGTAATATAATAATATTATTTTAAATGGTAGTTAACATATAGCCATTGTATTGGCAGGAATGGATAGAAATAACTAAAATATGATTATATATGTTTTTTAAATGTTTTTACATTTATCCAATAAAAGATAAAGGCTTAAAATACAGAAAGAATTCAATTTTAGGCACTTATACCCTAATTTTCACTAAAGGTTCACTTATCACCTTTTGACGGAAAACCGTCATTAAATATAGATTTGATCAATCTTATAAATTCTGTTGGACCAAATATAACTCTTCTATTGAATCGGGACATCAAAATTTACTTTTTGTAAATTTTTGGTATCTTTCCGATAAAGTTCATTTTTTAATGAATAGTGTAAAATGTTGTATTTTAATTCAAAAACTCTTTTTAATCAAATTTATTAATATGATTAGATTATCATTTGAATTGGTTTTAAAGTGAAATTAGAATATATTTTTACCATTAAATCCAATAGTGGTTGTTGTAATTAATTTCACTTTGAAACCGGACTTAAACTAGTGTCAATCTTTTGATACTTATTGTTTCATAAAAAACGCTATTTGCTCTGACAGTGGGAATTAATTATTAAATTAATTAATGAAACTTATATATTGTGAATTTTGTAAAATATAATTCATTTTTTAATTCGGAATATTAAATATAGCTTAGGGTGAATTTTTGTTATTTTTCTGAAAAACTTCAATTTTCGATGAATAGTGAAACCACTAAGTGGTACTTATAAAAACTGATTTTTCGTTTAAATGAAATTTTACCACTTCTGTGTTTTGAATTTCAAAAATCCGACATACATGGTTGTCATTATGAATTAAAATGTGGTTCAATGAGATTAAAATAATTTTTTGGTGAATAGTAACTGTTAAGTTCTTAATCGCGATTAGAGGTAATTAGTGCAATTTAAGGCAAAAATGATATTATAATAAAATAAAAATACCTTGACACATGTCCTACCCTTATTGGATGTGTCATGGACGACCAAGAAAAGCCATGGGTCAACTTGGGGATCCCATGGAGACACTTTGGTTGGGAAATGACATAAATAACTTTTTATTTCATGTTTAAGTAAAAATGACACAAACATGAGATGTTTTACTAAAACAATTTTTACATGGGGTTATACAAGTCATATTTTTTACTATAAATATTCATTAGAAAGATAAAACTATTTCCTACATCATAGTAATTGTTTTTTTAATTTTTATACAATAAATAAATTAAATTATTTATGACATAATGATGATGCAGCGATGACCTAATTATTTAACGATTAAAATAAAATGGAAAGATAATGTAAAATCTAAGACCTAAACATGGAAAAAAGATATTGGATGGGTATATTTAGAACCCTTATCACCTTATACTCGAAACAAATCAATGTGGATCCTCTTAAATCCGAATACCATTTTAAAATAATGTGACTTTTCTTTACCTTCCAAGAGTGCCCCTCCTCTCCTCTTATAAAAGGCCCCCACCTCTACCTCCTTACCCACACTCCCAAATCCTTTGGCTCGGCCAACCCCTGCCTATTTTGGATCTCCACATCTCTCTCTTACTCCTTGAAACCTCACTTTGGGCAGAAGTCTTCCCAAGTGATCCTTTGAGCTCAAACCAAGGGGAGTTACCCGATTTTAAGGTAATGTCTTCTTTTGAGTCCTTTTGTTTTATTTTTCTTCTCCAACCCCCTAAACTCTTTTTATTCTTTTCTTGTGTAACAAATACAGTATCCTCAATATACTAGGATGTTGTTATAAGAAGTATTAGATCTACACTTACACACACCTACATCTAATAGTTAAAGAACATATTGTTTCCGTGGATGGTGAATTTCTGCCTCTCGAAACGATGATTGTTCAACATTCTGTTAACACCTTCAAAGGTGTCCATTAAGATGACACTATATTTATATATGATATATAATATGTTTATGTTTTCATTAAGCTTCTGTATTTTTCATTTTGGGCATACCTTTATGGTTTCCATTATGGGTAAACACGATATCTTCATTTAAGGAAGTGCGGACTACCGCCCCCTCAAAGTGATGTGATTCGTTAATGCCATATGTGGGATGTGTAAAGGATGGATTTAAAGTTATTATATATGATGTAATACTGGAATTATAATATAACTCTATATCATTATTATTTCTTTCCATTAAATTATGAGATGGAAATGAAAGTAGCGTTCATGCGTACGTACAGCTTACCGTCTCCATGAACGGTGCATTTCATTTCTTATCCCCAAATGTAATGTACTATTAAAAGTACATGTATATAATGGATATATATAATGAATGATATATCTAAATTATGAATATAATTATGGATTTAATATATACATACCTCTCATTTAGTTTTAATTCCATTAATATGACAAAGAAATAAAAGTAGCGTTCATGCGTACGTACGGCTTACCGTTTCCATGAACGGTGCATTTCATTTCTTACCTATAAATGATTAGTTAATATTATAATTACATGTATATTCTGGATAAATATGATATATATGATATCCAAATCAGGAATTTCATTCTGGATATAAAGAACCTTTGACCACACGAACAACATGTAATTGTAAGAAGTCCACTTTCGACTTAAGAATCAAATATCGACAAAACAAAAATTATTAACTTAAATGGTCACATAATGTTTATAACATGGAAATAAGTGATATAAAAGGAATAATGAACTTTAAAAAGGTTCTTAATCAACTAGAAATTAACTCAAGTTTATTATTCAGGACGTTAAAGAACAATCGAGTCAAGTCGGACCCAAGGTAAGGGACATCGTCTCAATCTCCTTTCATTGGGGCATATTTCATTTTATACACAACTTTCTTTTATACGGTGTATAAAATCCTTTGACTTTTACTTTTATACAAAAGGAATCTTTTTCTATGAAGCATTTTACTAAACGAAAAAAGGAATGTTTTTTTAACGTACGCGGTGACAACGACCTTTTCCGCCGCCGCGAGTATTATTTGGTCTTTGGCTTCCTCAACAAGCCGTTATGTTTTTAAAATGAAATAAATACCATATACTATTTTATGTATTTTGGTATTGAAAATGGTTTTGATAAAGGATTCTATTATGATATATTGTGAATTTAAATGTGGAAATGTTATCATTCCTTTATAGTGGTTTTATGTTTTATCATTTTATATTGTTACTTGGACATTTGATTGGTGGTTACATGATAAACCATATGACGGGTGGTGCCGTGAATACCAGGACGGGTGGTTACGTTATAACCTCCAATGCATTGGGTATGGAAGCCGTCCGTATGGCTATTCCATTAAGTATGTTTGGAAATTGGCCGTATGGCTATTCCATTAAGTGATATGTGTGGAAGTCGACCGTATGGTTATTCCACTTAAGTATGTTTTTGTCCCAAGTTACCTTTATATATGTTATGTGTTCTTTATATGGGTTTTATGGTAATACTTTGGTTACAAAAAGGTAAGTAATGATACTTTATTTAGTGAAGAGTTTTTTACTACTTCATGAAGGTGAAGGTATTACTTTGATAGAGTATACATGGTTTACTTGATGTTTGAAAAACTAATAGTATTCATTCTTTGTGTATCCCTTACTGAGCTTTTTATGCTCACCCCAAGTTTTTTTGAAATGTTTTTCACAGGACTTAATGTGAAATAAGTTCAAGGATGGGATCTAGGGAATGTCATGCTATATAAAACATGGAACTAGACATGTTTCTTTTTAAGAGTTTTTTTATTTATGGAAACGTAGTAGAAGTGTCTACTTTGTAATCTTTTGAGATGTAATAGTTATGTTCTAATTCTCTAAAACTCTAAACCTGAAAAGATCTTCAATGTGAATTATTCATTTAATTCAATATTAAGTAAGGTTTTAGGCCGGGGCCTTATAATAATCCTAAGATCAACACATTTCCATTTAATTGAATTCACTTAGGTTTATTAGTGTTCTTTAAAAACCATCTAAAATCAAACCCAAAGTCGTCTACTTCATAGCCCATCCTTCACACAATCATAGCGTCTCAACGTTACTTCTTCGGTCCCTGTGGATTCGACCCCTACATGTACTACATTGATCGCTTTTACTAGTAGGGTAAATTTGGGCGCAACCAAATTTTGGCGCCGTTGCCGGGGACCCAAGTAAGTACCCTAGACACTCGTCTTTTTTCTCACCCCAAATTCTCTATTCTCACCCTAATTTCTCTTCTCTATTCCCCTTTCTATTTATGTGTGTCCAATGAATCCCAAAGACAACTTTCAATCAAATACAATGGATTATCTTCAACAATACCCATTAATCTACCAAGGATATAATCATCTGGAAAATAAATATTTTGAATCACCTCACATAGAAAATTTCATTGACTAATCCTTAATTGAATACACCACACCAGATGAGATGTACAATCAATGGGATGCTGAATGTTTACAAGATCAATTTCTATACCTATCAAGAATGATTGAAAAGAAAAATAATGAGGAAGTCCAGGATGTACAAACATATATCAACCCTAATCCTAAAAAAATTTTTGAACAATTTTTTGAACAAATGGATAAAATGAATTCAGAAGTTTCATCTTTCAGATTAGAATTACAAAGCTTTAAGACTTTTAAGGAACCCGTTCCCACTCAAGATGTTCTTTCCTCATCATTGATAGATGAATATTTTATCCCAAAAACCTCCCATGAATTGAAAAAAGAACTAACCTTTGGATATGGGATAACTGAAAAAGATCAAGGAAATGTTGAAGGGTATTTAAATCAGGAGGAAATTAATTTTTTTGATTCACAGGGGGAAAATTTGTCTTCATTGATTGAGTGTTCGGAATATTTCTCCAATAACAATTTTTTAGAATCACCAATCATTGAACCATTGGGAGATATAACGAATAGTGATTCCATACCCACTCATGAAATTCAAATGAAAAATTTTATAGATGAATCATATTTTCAAAAGGAACAAATTATTTCAAAATGTTTTGTAAAAGAAACAAATTTGGATTCAAATTTCCATTCATCCTTGGGAAAATTCAATGAAACTGAACTCAACATTATAATCCTTCCTTCCCCACTAAAGAATCTCTCTATTTATGAAAACCTAGACCATTCAATTATCATCCATTTTCATCAAGAATCTCACAAAGTAGGAATGAACCTAGAAATCATAGGAAATACTCAAAATGAAACTCAATCAACCATTACTAAAATTCCTTTGAAATTCACACTCATTGTTAATCATGACATTTCACGTGGAAAAAATTATAAAAAAAGACATAATCTAAATCTTTTTGAGGTGGAGAAAGATGGGTTCATTAAAATTTTGAAAGTTGGAATTGGATAAGTTGGGGGGTTCAAGTCGAGCTAACGACGTTAAACAAAAACGATGCATGGGAGGCAACCCATGGTTTTCATGTTTCTAATCATTTTAAATAATTTTATTTTTCATATAATAAATTACCATAGATTGTTGACCTGTTATTATTTTATGAGTAAGGATGGGTATGAAAGGGGAGCATCGTATTCATCTGTGTCACGTGGTGTGATCCCTGAGTAATACCTTACCCAGAAAATATAAAGAAGACAATGTATCATCAGTTTATTTTATTTATGTTCATGTAGGTTAAAAAAAATTAGACTCTTGACCTGTTCTTCTTTTATGAGTATGGATGGGTATGAAAGGGGAGCACCGTATTCATCCATGTCACACGGTATGATCCCTGAGTAATACCTTACCCAGAAATTTAAAAGAAGACAATGTATCATTAGTTTGATTTAAAAAAAACATGGAAAACCATAAAAATGATGGTACTTGGAATTACATAAATCATTGTGTTGTTTGTTTTTTCTGCTTTGTCCTTCTTTTTATGGTTCAGGAACTATTTTGGGTGATACATGTTCAATCAAGGAGGTTCCAACATCCCCCAAGAGATAAAAGGAGTAATCTGGAGCTTCATGAACATCAACTTTAAAAACCAGGTGAATTTGTTCCATGTTTATCATTCTCAATTTCATTTTTGAACTCCTCTCCTACCCCTTCTAACTTTTCTTTTCTTTAAACACTAGGGACAGTGTTATTCTAAGTTGGGGGGAGATAAAAAATGATTTTTTTTATTTTGTGAATAAAAAAATGCATGAAAAGAAAAATTCCATTATCCATAAACATGATAACACATATTGCAAACTCTAAAATTGGATATCAAATAAATTTTGAATTCCTTGATTCTGATTTTAATGCAAGTTTAAGTTCATGAGCATAGGTTTTGGAAAGTGTGTTTGTCCGATGTGATTTTTCAATGTTTACATTTTTATCCTCTTAATAAAAATGCCACAAAGCACATCTACTAGATCGTGGGTGTAAATTTGAGTTCTTGGGTCCCTTTCATTATAGCATAGGGTTCTGGGGTCACTTTTAGTTTAATTTGAGTACACAAAAAAACAAAAAAAAACAAAACAAATTGACTGCATAGAGTAATGTTTTGTCCAAATGCGTGGAGTCCGACACTTGGGGATCGTGACTCCATAGTTGTCTTGCCCAGAGTTTGGCTTTATATCTCTTTTGTAGAGCATGAAATTGACAATATGTGTGGCGTTTGGCACTTGGGGATCGTAAATACATAGTTGTCTTTCCCAGAGTTAGTCATTTCATATCTATTGTGGTTAAAAAAAATAATAAAAAAAATTCAAAAAAATGGATACTCATCTTAAGGTTTAATGTGATTCCCACCTAGCGCTTCCATTTTTTCCCCTTGAACAATAAAATGGGCCCCATATTTTTTATGATGCACAACACTTTACATGCTTAATTAGAATTGGATAAAATTTAGGAATGAATTTGAACAAAGGAATGGGCTTGGGCTTGGGATATGATTATAGACCTAGCTTGTTTTAAATTATTTTTATGGGTTCCATAATTTTTTGGTATTATATATTTGGGTGAGAAATGTGTATTAAAATGTTTTTGGAAAAGGGGATTTCAATTTCATATTTGTAATTTATTTTGCTTGGGACTAGTAAAACTCAAGTTGGGGGGTGTGATTAGTCACTGAAAGGGGCTAATATTAATGGTTAATATATTTATATTCATTGTTCTAAAGTCCATAAACATTTTTTTAGTGCATTACATAAATAGAACTTCATTTCTCATCTAAAATGCAATTCATGTTTAAAATGAAAATTTTTGCCCAATCATTAATTTGTTTGTGGACAACATTATATTCATTTTATGAATTTTAAATTTTGGGATATGATTGATCACTTTTTTTGGAACATTTTATATTTTAGGTCTGATGGATGAATCCCAAAGGAAGATGGAAAATTTTGCGCCTGAAGGCAGAAACTTGCTAGAAAAAGCATTGTGGGCCTAAGGCCCATCAAACAAATGTGGGGCCCATAAACCAAGCCCGATGAATCTCATATTTATACAGTGGAAAGATAAAAATATGGGAATCATTTTATTCAACTATGGCCAGAGCTAATTCTGAAATTTTCATGATGATAAAGGGATCTGAAGTTGAGATTTAAATGGTGGACCTGACATTAATGCACAGAAATCTGTCCCACCATTTCGACCATAACTTCCAAACAGCTGAGCCAAATTTCCTGAAATTTTGAGGTATTCTAGAAGACACAGGGAAAAAGATATGTTATATTTATGACACCCCAGATTCGGCCATATGAAGTGTCAAATTCACATGTCAAAATGGAGGACGAATCTGGACATTTTTCCGTGTCAACTTCGAAACGTCAATTTCCTTTCGATTATTCACCCTCATTTTGACTCTATTAATTGTTGGGGGGTGAATTAATTATTGAGGAAAATACCTAAGGCTCCTAATATGCCTATATAAGGAGCTATTGGTGAAGGTAATAGTGGTGGATATTTTTCATATCATCTTTTGTTGCTTGTTTCATTGTAAGGTTATTCTTCCAAATTTCCTTTGTAATGTTTTCCATTTTCATGTAAGTTTATTTTTTGTATATTTATGTTCTTAATCAACTTCATTCACTTATATATTTTCCATTTCATTTATTAAAACTTTATTATCACAAAGCACAGTGATATCTCTGTGTTGTTGTGAATTATTTCACACATAGGTGTGAATTTCATTCACACACACAGAGGAGTGCTCGTTATTTCCGCAGTTTTAATTTCTTCAATCCAATTCTTGTTAGCCATCTTCTGCCCACCATTGAGAGTCTACCATCAATGGAGGGCTAAAACCTTAATGGGATGATCTTTGGAGGATCCAAAGGCTGGATTGAATGTTATTTTATGAACGAATTCTTGTTGATTGGATAATTAATTTAAGACATCCATTCTTCAATTATTTCTACTCTTCATCTTTACTGTGTTTGAGCAAACTAAATTCAATTACTAAATGACCATATACCTCAGAGAGATCATGAATTTGGTTCTCTAAGTGTATACGGGATTAGTAATTCTGTTTAGTAAGCACCAAACTAGAAAATGATGAATGTAATATTATTTTTGAAGAATGGATTCATCAAAAATTAATAAAACCAAAATTGTCTAATGAAGTAAAATTCATTCAATACACCCCGAGCATAATCCTAAGATCAACCCATTTCCATTTAATTTAATTCACATAGGTTTATTAGTGTTCTTTAAAAACCATCCAAAATCAAACACAAAGTCGGCTACTTCATAGCTCATCCTTCACACAATCATAGCGTCTCAAGGTTACTTCTTCGGTCCCTGTGGATTCGACCCCTACATGTACTACATCGATCGCTTTTACCAGTAGGGTAAATTTGGGCACAACCATCCATATTTATTATATCATATTTTATCCTCTTATATCATTTTTGTATTATTATTTCTGTGTTACAATTGTTTTGGTCGTAAACTACTTCATTTTCCCATTCATTTTCTATAATGTATGTCATGTTTGTGTGAATTAGATGTGTTTTACCCATATATAGAATAAAATTATGTACATAATTATAATTTTTAATCATCATATAATTTTTATAATCATTTTTAATGGTTAATGTTGAAAATCATTATCATCGCATCGTCGATATGGTTGGTCGTATATACGTACGAGGAAATATATCATTCTATTAATGGTTAAATGGTATGAAATTAGCTGGTATAAAAATTATAAAGAATCATTATCATGTTATAATCATTATTTATATCAATTATACTCATCATTATATCCATAAAAATAAATTCATGTTGAATAAAAAATTACCCCACGACGTGGAGATAGTAAGGTGTACGTACGGATAGACGGTGATATTATTATTTGGAGGATGGGTAAAATGTGGAATATGGTTTTCCCATTATTATTGAAATGTATTAGTACATGTTTGATAATGTATTTATTATTTTCGTATAGAAACAACAAAGAAAAAGGAATTAGAAAAAGAAATGATCTTTAAAATAGTTCATGAAACAATTACCTTTTTTCGAGAATCTTCTTTTGATTTGAACAAGCGGACTATATATAATGGATTTATGCGAACAATATAGACCCTATTATGTATTTATGGAAGTTATGAGAGGAAATGGGAAGGTTTTAGCTGATAATAAGGGATTAATATGATTAAATTAATGATAAGGACATGTGACCTTTTATAAGATAGGGGAGGAGTACATTATAAATCTCTTAAAATATTAAATTAATATAAATTAATTTTAAATTAAAAATGGATCCAAAGTGATTTGATTTGATTTAAAGATTTTTATATGTATAAATATAATCAATAAATTAATTTTAGATACTTTTAAATCAATAAATGAACCTTATCATTTTACGTTAACCCTTTATTAACTAATTTAACATCTATTGTGTAAACTTTTCTTGTTAAACTATATGGTTAATATAGTTAATATACATTACCAAAAGAATCCCAATTGGATAACTTATGAAATATCCTAATATATACAATTTATTAGGCTGAACATGGTATTTTTATAAATTTTATAAAATTTAATAAAATATTTCTTATGTTAAAGTATCATTTATGTCGATTTTTATACTATTCAATATTTTCATTAAAAAAATGAAACTAACATGATAACGTCAAAAAATAATTCAAATATTTTACAATCCGATCTATGTAATTTAAAAAAATTATTTCATTAATCAAATCAAATTATATTTATTTTAATATTTTTAATATCATTTATTTTATATTTCTATTAATAAAATAATATATACGCACAATTGTGTCATAATTAATGGAAATTATTTATTCTCTTAAAATTATAAATAAATATATACATTGAATCTAATTATATTATACTTAATGAGAATATATATAATCAATTTTATCTACTTCGTATCCCCATATTAACATTATTATAATTATATTAAATGAGTGTTTCAAATTTTTTCAAATTCATTAAAAATGTAAATAAATTAGATGAAAAGTATGATTTGCAGTATTTTTCACTATTCATTAAAATCTGAAAGTTATCAGAAAGACACCCTAAATATTTCCAAACTAAATTTTTATGTCCCAATTGTAAAAAAGAAGTTTATTTTGTCAAATTTAATATATAAAAATATACAATATTAGATTTAAAAAAAATTCCTATTAAAAGGGTATAAAACATAATTTTCTATGAAAAATATTTCTTTTATTCAAAAAATTATATTTGTTCTAAAAATAAATAAATAATATTTTTAAATAAAAATAAAAATATGGTTATTAATAATCATAACCACTTTTGTAAATGACTAGTTATGATGTGTTCGAACTCGGTTTTTCATGTATCGTAAGCCATTAGATTATTTAAAAAACATATGGTGGAAGCTTGGCCTATCACATTCTTCCCTCCTTTAAATAATATCATCCATTAAATTTCATTAATATCACTTAGAAAAAAATTTGGGGGGTTATTCTTCATAAGTTCTTCTGGTTCCCACATCCCCTTCTATATTTTATAGTTTCTCCAATGAACATTTACTAGAAGAGTTGTCTGATTTCTTAACACCTTTTCTTTGTTATTAAGAGCCCTGATAGGATCTTCACAATAAGATAGATTGGGTTCCAATTCTATTTATTCATTTGTGTGTACATGTGTTGGGTATGACTTGTATTTCATTTATGTTGAAAAGTGTAACACATCATGATATTTGGAGAGACTTGGAAGTATTTCCAAACATTAAGCTGCAACATTTCATTATAGAATTTAAAAAGATCTAATGTACAAGGGAAATAATTTAACATTCTTACCTATTAATATAATAGCCTTCTATATAGATACCTTCTTGAAAACATGATCTCCTACTTGAAATTCCAGGTCATTTCTTTCTTTATCAATATAGTTGTATTGGATATATTGAGATGTTATGATATGGGTTTGGATATTATTAATTATTTACACTGTCTCTTCAACATGTTCTAGACCTACATGTTTTCTTTCTGCAACCTCATCTCAATAAGTTGGTGTGTGACATATCTTTCCATATAATGCTTCATATGGTGTCATTTGAATCCCTAAATGGAAGCTATATTTATAGGAAAATTCTAATGTATGTTAATATTGTACCAAGATACCTTGAAAGTAAAGTGAGAAAGATCTCAACATGTATTCTAATGTTTGCATAGACATTTCTGATTATCAATCAGTTTGGGGGTGGTAAGCAGTGCTCAAACAAAACTCACTCTCTAGGGCCTTCTGAACGCTTTTCTAGAACTGTGATATAAAATATGGATCAATATTAGAAAAATAAAAATGGGTATACCATGATGCATTATAGCTCAATTAATATATAGTCTTTTTAAATGATAAAGTGGAAAATCTTCTCTTATTGTATGAAAATGAGCGGATTTGGTAACATGATCAACAATGACATGTATTGCATCATTTCTTCTTGGTGCCTTTGGTAGACCCATACCAATGTCCATCATAATATCATTCCATTTCCAAATTGGTATAATAAGTGGTTGGATGACTCCCCTAGGGAGTTTTCTTCTAGCCTTCGCCTTTTGAAAAACCAAACATCTTAACCCATAATCAGCAATATTTATCTTCATTTGGTCCCACTAAAAATGTTATTTTAAAACACTATACATCTTAGTGATACCATGGTGTATAGTGAAATTGGATCTATGAGAATCATCCAATAATTCTTTTTCATCTCAGGTATTGAGAGAAGAAATATTATCTTCCCAAAATTCAAAATTTCATTATGAAATCTGAAGTCAAAAAATCTCTAATCATTTATAGCTTTATTTTCATTTTGAAACTTTTCATCACCAGTCTATGAACTTTTTATCCTTCCTAGTAAATATGTTTTGGAATCCATTTGAAAAAGTAGTGATGTTTCAACTTCCATGATAATTCCCATATCTATATTTACTAGATCCTTTAAAATATGATCCCTTTCAACTCTTATCTTTTTTAGAACACCATGTTACTTTCAAATCAAATCATCTTCCATTTTATTTTCCTTATCTTTTAAGTAGTTTATTGTGAAATTATAATACTCGAGTAGATCAAATCAACTCCTTTATCTCATATTGAGTTCTTTTTATGAGAATATATATTTCAAAATATTGTGATATGTATATATCTCATATATTTCACCATAGATATAGTGTCTCTATATCTTCATAGAAAAGAATAATACTGATAACTCAAGATCATTTTTTGGGTTGTTTTATTCATGTATTTTTAATTTCCTTGATGTATAAGAAATAACTCCATTATTTTGCATAAAGAAACAAACATGTTATTTCCTACAAGCATCCCTATAAATCACAACCCCATTATTCTAAAATAGTAAATTCAATATAGTAACAATGACTATTATTCTATTAAAATCTCTAAAATAGTCTTAACACTCTTTTGTCCAAACTAATTTAACCCCTTAACATGTGATCTTGGTTAATGGGTTAGCCAATCAGGAAAAGTTCAAATAAAATGCATATAGTAACCAGCTAAACCAATAAAGCTATGTACCTCAATTATGCTAATTGGTTCTTTCCATTTTTGGATTGCCTTGGTATTTATAGGTTCAAAAGATATTCTATTCTTAGTGAAAATATGGCCAAGAAATTAAATTTCTTATAACCAAAATTCACACTTTCAAAATTTACCAAATAATTCTTCCTTTCTAATAGTATCAATAATTATTCACAAGTGATTCTCACGGTATTCATATAAATTATAATATGTCAGAACATCATCAATGAATACAACACCAAAATCATCAAGATATTCCTTGAATATTATCTTCATGTGATCTATAAAAACTAAGGATGAATTAGTCAATCCAAATGTAATTATTTTAAATTCATAATGGCCATAACTTATCTAAAATGTTTCCTTCAGAATGTCTTCCTTCTTCACTCACAATTTATGACATCAAGAATAAAGTTCAATCGTCGGTATGAATTGAACTCCTTGATGTTGATCAAATAAATCATCGATATGAGGTAGAGGATAATTGTTATTTATTTTAATATCATTGATATGTCAATAGTAAATACACAATATCCTGGATCCATGTTTCTTCTTGAAAAAAATAACATGGGATCCCCATTGTGAAACATTAGGGTGAATGAATCCCTTTTTACAAAACTCCTAAAGTTGTTTATTCGACTATACTAATTCTTTTGTATCCATTATATAAGGATTCATGGATATTTTCTACGCACCAGGAATTAAATCCATACAAAACTCATCTTCACACTCTAAGGGATTTCTAGGTAAATCATCAGGAAAACATCATTGTCTTCCTTTAAAATAGCTACATCCCCAATTTTAAGATTACATTCTTCATCCCTAGAATTAATTTCCTCTTACTTCCCAAGTATATAATTTATTAAAGCATATGGGGTGGATTTTAGTTAGAATTAGGTGATGACAATTCTGATTTAATGAAAATTAATTATAATTCTTCCTCACAGATCATAATCACCATCTTCTTTTAATAAATATTTACAACTTATTTTCAAATCCAATAAATACCAATTAGTATAATTAATTAAATCATAGTGATGATGACGAGGTCAACATCTATAATATTTTTATTTTTAATAATAGGAGTTGACCAATATTTCTTTGTTGCAACAAGACATCCCTTATGAGTTTTTATAGATAACTCTTTTGTTAAATCAAAAGGAAAATGTATAATTTTTACAGAAAACAATAATGATATAAAATAATTCGATGATCATGAATCAAATAATGCATTACATATATTTTAGGATATGATAGAGTACCGGCAAGCACATCATTATGAACATAAACCTTATCAGTTATAATCACATAATCTTGTACTTACTCCATTTTCCTTTTCTAAGGAAATATTTCTTGACACCTAGGATATTCATGTGCATAGTGTCACATCTCATTATAATTGATGCACTGAACATTACTAAATTATTTTTTCCCTTACAATCATGATCTTGATGGTCTTTTTCTTTACACTTGTAGTAGGCTCATGCCCCTAATAAAAATGTTTTAAGATGTATCATTCCATATTTACTGCAGGATTGGAAATTAACCATTACCTTTTTCCTATTTACTATGCTTCTATTCTCATAATTATTAACAACCCTACTATTCTACTTATTACATTTAATTTCATAAGACATAGAAAATTCCTTCTATATATTGATGGCATATGAGACTATATCTTCATATGATGAGAATTTCTTGGAGACCTAAACCCTTATAAATAATGGTTTTAACCATTCAACGAACTGATCAATATTACTTCTTGGGTTATGTATATAGTCTACAGTGTTCTTTGATAACCTTGTAATGTTCTCTTCATATATTGCATCATTCTCATTTCTTTTTGCCTCATACTCTAAAATTTTCTTTCCATATCTGCTATCTATTCATGAGGAGGTTAGTTTTCTAGGAATTTTTTCTAAATTCCATATTTCCCATATTTCCTACATTATTTTCCTCCTTTTTGTTAGAATTAATGACCACCTTTGATCAGTATCTCTCGAGAGATGATAAACATCCATGAAACATTTTCTCTTTCATTGCTCCCCAATGCAAAAAAATATTATCTAAGGAATATATCCATTGCTCAGCCAAAAATGGATTTTTTAGTAACATTTAATGTTGGAGGTATTTTTTTAAATTAAGTTGTCTAGCATTTATCCTCCACATTGTTACTAAAGATTCTCCATACACATAAGGTAATTATTCATAACCGGAGTCAGCTGTCCTTGTATGGTTATTTGATATTTAACAATAGTTGTATCACCATCTCCTCTATCATTATTATTCATCTAATAGAAATACCTACATGAATTTTTTTTTTGATATAGTATCAATCTCATCCACTCAGATCCATTTCTAAATAATCCAATACCATAGATTAGTTTCTTAATCAGAATGCATAATTCTAAACTAGTAAAATACATAATATAAATTCAAAAAATTCTACATATATAATATCTTAATAATAAAAATCGTTTCTTTGGGGACATATTTAATAATAAGTCCTTCATAATTTTTGGAATGAAAATATGAATTATCCTAAGTATATCCTTTAAGAGTGTCAAACCATGTCTTCAATAAGGCATGTTATCGTGTACTAGGTTACCCCTAGTCAAGCCTAGAACACCTTACCAGAGTTGTTAATCCTTGGTACATATATGTCAAAACCATATCAACTAGTGGTATCAAGGATGGGATATATTTCTTGGAAGACCCATATAATATCTACATTAACAAAATTCTAGGATATTCTTCTATACTTATTCTTAAATTCTATCGTAGGGTAATGTTACCTAATTAATGTTTTTTCTAAATATAGATTCTATGGTTTATACTAAACTATCAATAATAAAAAATGTAATTCCATGACCCATGTTTCCCAGATCTGGTGAATTATTTTATTTTACATTAGAATCATCATAAGATATCAAATCTTAAAGGATAGATCAATTAGTAGCCTTGTAAATACTATATACAAAAATAAGTTTTACATTACATATTGAAATGAAAAACAACATACTATACCCTTTGAAAACATTCATATACATTAGAATATACATGAAATCCAATCATAATATATTTCTTCACATCATGGGTAAATATTAATAATATGAAAGGGGTGAGATTTGATGCTCAGTAAGGATAAAAATATATAGGAAGCTATCACGAATAATCAGAAACTTTTTTGGAAAGGTATAAAACTAAAATTGAAGCCTTTTACACATAATATTAATTATAATATGGCATGAATAAATCGAATACTTCCATTTAAAAATTACAATGGATATTCAAAAATTCAAGTAATAACATGTAAAGTCAATAACAAATCTCAAAATGATAAAATTCATAATGCGGGACATCTTAAACATACCACTAAGGCTTTGGCCAAGAAACCATACATAAATGGGTAATGCACTACTAAACACCCAAAAATAATTTTATCATGAGACCTACCAATGCATTAAGTGGATATAGAGGTCCCCACCTAATAAATTTAAAGTCTAATGCATTCCTATTATGAAATGTGTAAAACACAACTAGAATAAAAATTGCTATTAAAACTATAAAACAAAATGTAACTACTTAAATGATAAGATATTAATGGTATCAAATTAGAGAATATGTATTCAAACATATACTAAACCCTTAAATACAATATAGAAGACTGTATCATAACAAATCAAACTCAATTAATCATAAAATTCAACAAATTATGTTCCAATATATGAAAAAAATATAATAAAATCGTTCAAACCCGTTGAGATAAAGATCCCTTTTTTACATTGAAATTTATTTAAAATCTTATGAAATTATAAAAAGAAACATTTATTTTGAATAAAACCTTATAAGATTGTATGGAAATATTAATTTTTTTAAATCATCATAATATCAAAGAATATATTCACATTCTTTAAAAGTTAAAAAACATTTTTTTTAGTTTTTTGAAATGTTCATAAAATACCTCATTTAGAAAATGATGAAAGTATTTATTTAAAATGTATTATATAAGAAGTAAAAAATTGGAAAAAATTTCTTTAATAAAATGATTATAATATTTTGACATACATTTTAAGAAACATGGACATGGTTGATAATGATATCCAAGTAGATACTTATATGTAAACAATCTCAGATAATAATAGAACTGGGAAATTAACCATTACATTGTACTTTCCTTTAGTTGATGGTATTTTATCTTCATTTATAATGATAAAATTATGTTATAAAAGTATTGAACAATCATATCAATATTTATGATATCATATATGATTTTATAATTTTATTTTATTTAATATTATTTTAGTAGTAACATTGTTTCGGGTGTTAACTGCTTCATTTTCCCATTCTAGTTTTTTCGTGTAAGGCATGTTTTTTATGAATTGGATGTATTTTATTCATATACAGAATGATATTAAATTTGTAAGTATTATTTTTAAATATCATATATATTTTATAATCACTCTATATTATTCAATAAGTAGAATTAATCTCACACTACTGTGGAGACGGTAGGTCATACGTACACACGAGCGATGATATCATTAACATGATGGTTAAATGGTATAGAATTAGAAGGTATAATAATTATAAATAATAATTATCATGATATTCATTATATATATCTATTATAATAATCATTATATCTATCACAATTAATTAGTTTTGAATAACATATTACACCATGATGTGGAGATGGTACACCATATGTACGCAGGCATGGTGTTTATATTATCCAGAATATCGAAAAAATGAGGGATATAGTTTCCCATGATTATAATAACATCTATGTATATTAATGATACTTTATTTGGTAATTTGGAATGGAAACATCATATAAAAAGAATGTATAAGTAGAAAATTACTTTAAAAGAGTTGATAAAACAATTACATTTTTTCCGGTATCTCTTTTAGATTTGCACAAAATGTCTCCGTAGGATGGCTTTCTGCCCAAATTATGGCCTCCAGGGTGTATCAAGGGAATTTGGGAGACAAAATGGTGAGGTTTTTCTTAGAAAATATGATTTATTGGTGTAAATTAAAGAGAAGTACAAGTCCCATTTTATAAGAGAGGGGAGGGGCAGTTTAGGAAACTCATAAAATATTAAATTAACTTAAATTAATTTTCAATTAATAATTTATCCAGAGTGAGTTTATTCGAGGATAAGATTAATATATGCCAAAATCTCATCAATTAATGATTTTGATACATGTTTACTATAGCATCCCAAGTAAGTAATTAAAAATAGATATTTTTATCTATGTCTATTAATGAATTAGATAGTTTTTTAGATGCTTAAAATGAGAATAAATCCAATCTTAAGCATGGAATACACTAATATTTTTAAATGATCGTTTTACTTCAATTTGATGGCAAACCATTTTTAAATCAAAATTTTGACAATTTTATAAGCTCAATTTGTCAAAATAAACTTATTCTTTATGATTGGGACATTGAAATTTACCTTGGGTTAATTTTTGGTATTTTTCTACCAATGTTCATTTTTTTTAATGAAAAGTGGAAAATACTGACAGAAATTATATATTTTTTATTTAGACAGAAAAAAAAATCATTACAGCAAGTTATGGAACAGAACCATCACTGGAAACATGGGATCACGGAGGTTTGAAAAAGTGAAGGCCAAGAGCGTCTCCAAGAGCGACGTCCACACCACCTGGGGGCAGGGATCCAAGAGAGTGGAAAGTCGAGTGGGAAGATCCCTGAGTTGCCCTGGAAGCCAGAAAATCAGCTAGTCGGTTACCCTCACGCCGCGTGTGGAGGATCTCAGTATCATGACGGATAAGAGCCATGCACTTGATAATGAGATAAGTGATGTTCCAAGGTGGGGGTGTCTCTTTTGAGGGATCTCCAGATGATTTCTGAGCCTGTTTCCACAATGGTGAGAGGGATAGCCTGAGATAGGAAGAGATCTAATCCAATGTGCACGGCATTGGCTTCGGCCACCAGAGAGTCACCCATCCCAAGGTAAGCATTGAAAGCGAGGATGACTGAACCCGTATTGGACCTAACGGCCCCACCTCCCCTCATGATGCCCTGGCTGCAAGCCCCATCTGTGTTGAGTTTGAGTCCATCAGGAGGAGGGAACCATCTGATCCACGACCTTGTGGATGAGTGGGATGGAGGTTTAGGAAGTCGTTGCTTTGCAATAAAACGTATAAGGGAAGGAACGGACTCATGGTGTTTATGGAGGGAACCCAGATCAGAGGCGAGAAGTCGGGTCCTAACACCCAAAGCCTGGAGGGAGGGACAATACCCGTGGTGCCTTGCCTGATTTCGCACTTGCCAAATGCACCAAAAACCAACGGCTATCAGAATCGATCGCCCATCAGCCTCATGTCTGGAGGGGGATCCAAGAAACTAGGGGTGGAATAAGTCCTCAAAAGAAAGGACCACCTGTGGAACGAACACGAACTTCTCAAGCACACTCCAAATATGGTCGGCCTAGTCGCTGTGGAGGAAGAGATGGATTTCTGACTCCTCCTTAGGGGATGAGCAACAGATGCATCACGAGGCCATAGGGATAACTTTTTCTATGATAGACAATTACATTGTAAGGGAATTTTGACGGACTCTCCAGATGAGAAAACTGAATTTAGGAGGGATATATTTTCCCTAGAGAGTACAACCCCAGGGGTCGCTGGTCGGTTGCACAGAGATGATCTTCTTATAATCCTTTGCTGAAAATCTACCTGAAGGAGAGAACCTGAAGGTGCATCTGTCCAGAGTTCCGTCTATACAGATTTCAAAGAAACGGTCTTCCTGGGCTGGGCTCAACACAACCCTTAGGAATGAGGGATAGAGGGAAGCCTCTTTGACCGAAATATTAGGAGCTGGGCAACCCGGGAAAGCAAGGAGACTGCCTCCCCAGTTGCATTCCCAGAAATTA
Organism: Viscum album; assembly: GCA_963277665.1. Lineage (NCBI taxonomy): Eukaryota > Viridiplantae > Streptophyta > Magnoliopsida > Santalales > Viscaceae > Viscum > Viscum album. The sequence goes on from OY728161.1 coordinate 1,885,047,284, forward strand.
ACCTCTCCCTGCCCAAGGATCCAAAGAGAGTGATGATGGAGCGAGGACACCTAATCAAGGATAGAACTCCAGATAGGAGAGGGAAACCTGCCATTTTCCCTCAGGCCAAAACCATACATCCCCTTGATGATGTGGCCCCATACAGACCGGACCTCAATGATATCTCAAGCCAGTTTACCTTGAAGAAGAAACATAGACTCGTCCAAGCTTCTCACATTAATGCCACCGTGCTCCAGGGGTTTGGCCAGCTTATTCCAAGAGGCCCATCTGCATTTTCCATTACCATGAGCGTCCCAGAGAAACGAGTTGAAAGAGGACTCCAACCATTTGAGTATAGACAATGTAACCTTAATCACAGACAAGATGTGCATAGGAATAGAGGAAAACATGCAATTTATCATAGTGATCCTACCCCCAAAGGAGAGGAACCGGTTCTTCCAGTTGTTGATGCGGTTTATGATCCTCATGGAAAGATCCTCGAAGAAATTGACCCAAATCTTCCCCGGGGCAAGGGGAGCCCCCAGATATGTTAAGGGAAATTGCTTCTCATGGATTCCAATAGTGTTTTCAATGGATCTCCTGCGTCTACTTGGGCATCTCGAAGGGAGTAAGATGCCACTTTTTTCCTGGTTGATTAATTGTCTGCTCCACTTGGCATAAGCGTCCATGATCTTCACGGAACCTTTGATGGAGTGGCTCTGCCCATTTATGAAGAACATTAGGTCATCCGCAAAAAAAGGTGGGAGACACTAGGGACATGCGAACCATAGTGAAAAGGCCGAATTACATCAGGTTGCATGGCTACGGTGAAATGTCTAATGAGGGTGTCTTGGGCCAGAATGAAAAGGGTCGGGGAGAGAGGGTCCCCCTGGCGTAAACCTCTGACCGACTTGATGAAAACACACCGTTTCCCATAAAAAATGATGTTGAACCAGGCCGAGTTGTAGAAACAGAAGTAGATATCAATAGCAGCCTTAGAGAACCCCATTCACCTCATGGAACAGGTGATAAAGTTCCACTCCAGACGGTCATACGCTTTGTCCATGTCTAGCTTGATGATTAAGTTTGAACCCATGACCTTTCTGTTGATGTCCCGAACAATCTTCTGGGCCACCCCAACAGCCCCTTGGATTGATCTACCTTTGAAAAAAGCATGTTGTTCCTCAGAGATCCATTGATTAGTGAAGTTTCGAAGCCTATTTTTAATGATGGTAGCCAGAACCTTGTATGCAAAATTACACAAGCTGATGGGCCGGTATTGCGAGATAGAGGAAGGAGAGTTGACATTGGGGATCCAAATCATGGTGGTTGTGATGGCTACCCGTGGGAGAAAGCCGCCTTTGAAAAAGTCTTGGATGGCATCAAAGAGATCATTCTTTATGATGTTCTAAGAGTAAATGAAGAAAGATCCCAGAAATCCATCTACGCCAGGAGCGCTATCAGGGTTGAGAAGATTCACTGCTCCCCATATTTCCTTCTCATTCGGGATACCATTGAGAGTATCATTAGCTTGATTGGTAATGTTGCGGGGGATTGATTCAAAGATCTATGCCTTCCCGGAGGGGTATCCATACTGGGAGTAGGGGATATGATCACATAAGAGGTTTTTGAAGTGGGAAAAAACCATACCACCAAGAACCTCTGATTCACTCGTAAAAGAGCCGTCCTCGAGCCTGATGTTGGGCACATGAGCCTGGAGCTTCTCCTTCAGGCTGGCATGGAAGTAGCAAGTGTTCTGATCACCCTCTCTCAGCCAGGAGACACTGGTACTTTCGCGGAGACGCCGCCCCTGTTCCAGAATGATCTCATTGAGACATTGTTTCTTGATGCAAAGGGAGGCAAAGGAATTATCCTCCCATTGATCATCCAAGTAAACTTCAATACTCTCTATGTATTTGGAAATGTCATCTTTGACCGAATTGTTGGGTTGAAGGGAGAGGGACCAAGCTAAAAGGTCCTGTTTCAAACGTCGAAGTTTCATCTGAAGCCTCACCCAGCTACTTTGTTGGCAAGGAGAGTTCCAGGAAAAGTCCACTAGCTCCAAAAAGCTTGGGTACCTAGTCCAAGCTTTGGAGAAAAAGAACCGCCTAGATCTTGGGGGCCCTGTCTCAAGAGAATAAGGAGGGGGGAGTGGTTCGACAATGCCCGGACCAAGTGAGATACCTCAGTGTTCTGAAAAGCTGAGATATCCTAAAGGTTACCCAGGCAGTGGTCGAGTCTGCACCAGGTCCTCCTATTCCCTCGCTGGTTCTTGCACCATGTGAATTTATCCCCTGTAAAGCCGAGGTAAAGGAGCCCCTTGCGTGCAGCGAAGGATGAGAAGGACACCCTATCATTGCGGGGGAATGATATGCCACCTTTCTTTTCCTAGGCATGCATAGTTGTGTTGAAATCACCACCCACTATCCATGGAACCTCTCCCAGGTTGAAGAGGCAGAAATCTGACCAGAGTTGCTCGCGCTGATTGGAACCGCACTTGGCATAGACAAAGGAGCAAAATAAGGTGAGGCTTCGGTCCATCACCTTGACCGAGAGGTGTTGATCAGAAGATGCCAACAGATCGACCCTCAAACTTGAATGCCAGAAAATCCAGATGTGTTGGTTAAGCAGGACGCCATGCAAAAAATGGTGCAAACCAATCCTTTTAGAAAACTCACCAATCTTGGAAGGGCACTTTTTGGGCTCCAGGACCACAACAATTGAGGCGTTGAATTTAGACCTCTTAGACGAGAGAAATTCCATCTTCACTCTGGCCCTGAGACAACGATCATTCTAGATGATGAGCCAGATCATTGGAAGAGGGTGCACCTGGTACTGGCCCCGGGCGGTGAGGGTATTTGGCATGGCTCCAGCAGGAGACCACGAGTATCTCTGGTTTGAGATCTGTTGAGCATTCTCTTAGGTGAGGTTTTGTGGGAGATGGGAGAGCTAAAAGGATTGACAGGGACGAGGTGAGGGCAGCCTCTTCTCATGGACGCTTGGCATGGAGGAGATGGGTAGTTAAGGATAATAAAATAATATCATATTAATAAAAAATGACACCATCATGTGTCCTAATACTACTATTTTTCTCATGGCCTACCATAGGATGCCTTGTGCCAATCATGGGGACCCCATGGAATTACTTTTGTGTGATAATGACTTTTTATCTTTTTATTTTTTAAATAAAGTAAATATAACAAAGAATGTATCGCCTGAGTAAAATATTTTTAATTTTTTCCACATAAATTATCTCTAAGACTATAAATAGTCATTGGAAATCTAAAAATATTTCCTACATCATAGTATTTTTTTTTATAATTTTTAGACATTAAATAAATTAAATTATATATGAGACCATGATGATGCATCGATTACATCATTATTTAACGATTTAAATAAAATGAAAAGATAATGTAAAATCTAAGACCTAAACATGTAAAAAACCTATTTGATGGGTTGATTTCGAACCCTTATCACCTTTTCCTCTAAATAAATCAATGTGGGACCTTTAAAATCCGAAAATCATTTGAAAATAAAGTAACATTTTATACCTTTCCAAGAGTGCCCCTCCTCTCCTCTTATAAAAGGCCCCCACCTCTACCTCCTTACCCACACCTCTCAAGCATTTAGCTTGGCCAGGATCTGCTCATTTTGTCTCTCCACATCCCTATCTTCATTCTAGAAGACTTACCTTAGGCTGAAATCTCTTCAAGAAAACCTTTTGGTTCAAACCAAGAGGAGTTACCTGATTCAAAGGTAAAGTCTTCTCTAATGCTCTTTTATTTTATTTTGCTTCTCCAACCCCCTAAACCCTTTTTATTCATTTATTTTGTAACAACACCAGTATCTTAAACATACTGGTATGTTTTTATAAGAAGGATTTGAGCTACACTTACACAAACCTACATATAATTGTTAAAGAGCATACTGTTTCCGTGGAAGGCTAATTTCTGCCTCACGAAATGATGATTGTTCAATATTATTCTAACACCTTCAAAAGTGGCCATTAATATTTCACTATATTTTTATATGATATATAATATGTTTATGTTTTCCTTAAGCTTTTGTATTTTTCATTTATTTCATACCTTTATGGTTTCCATTATGGGTAAACGCGATATCTTCATTTTGGGAAGTGCGGACTACCACCCCCTCAAAGTGATTTGATTCGTTAATACCATATGTGGTATGTATAAAGGATAGATTTAATGATATTATATATGATATCAAACTGGAATTATAATACTATTATGTATAATTATGTTTTAATTCCATTAAATATGAAATAGAAATGGAAGCAGCGTCCATGCGTACGTATGGCTTACCTTCTCCATGAATGGTGCATTTCATTTCTTAACTCTAAATGTTATGTAATATTATATATTCATGTATATACTGGATATATATGATATATATGATATCTATGATATCTACATCATGAATATAATTCTGTATATAATGGATATTTTACCAAATAAACAACTTTTATTCATAAGGAGTTTATTTTTGACTCATGTATAAATGATCGACAAAACGACCATTATTAACATAAATAATTACATAGTGTTCATAACATGGTAATAAGTGATATAAAAGAAATAATTAACTTTACAAAGGTTCTTAAGAAAGTATAAATTAACTCAAGTTTATTATTCTTGGCGTTAAAGAACGATCGAGTCAAGTCGGACCTGAGGTATGGGACATCGTCTCAATATCCTTTCATTGAGGCATATTTTGTTTTATACACAACTTTCTTTTATACGGTGTATAAAACCCCTTTTACTTTTACATTTATTCAAAAGGAATAATTTTTATACGAAGCATTTTACTAAATTAAAAAAGGAATTTTTTTTGTTGTATGTATGCGGCGACAATGACTTCTCTGCCGCTGTGACCGTTATTTGAGTTTCGGCTTCCTCTACAAGCCATAACTTTTTTTAAATGAAAAATAAATACCAAGATTTAATTTTCTTTTATTTTGGTATTGAAAATGGTTTTGAAAGTTTTTTTATTATATCAATGAGTTGTATTGATATCTTTTTATTGAAATGTGGAAATGTTATGTTTCCTTTATGCATGTTTTATGTGATACGATTATGTTATGGTTCTTGGGAATTGTTATGAAGACGGGTGGTTTGTGATAAACTAAGGGCGGGTGAGGCCGATATATCTCTCCAATGCATTAGGTAACACGAAGGAGTTAAACGTTAAGGTTTCTCTGAAGAGATTTAGGGAATATACTGCGATGGGTATTCCAAACGTAACCATGAGGGTTACTCCCTATGTAAGAATGTTATGAATGCCTCAAGATACCTTTATGTCTTATGATTTCTATGATTTATTCATGATTTGAAGTGGTATGTTAAAATACTTATGTTTTATGAGTAAATTATGATTTCATACATGGACTAATGTTTTCTTTTCATACTTTTATATCCTTTATTGATATTTTTATGCTCATCCTAGGTTTTTGAAATGTTTTTCATAGGTCAAGGGAAAGGTACATGATGTAATGATAGTGTCAAGGACGTTTCAAGAATGAATCCATGTTTTATTTTAAATATGTTTCTGTTGATGGGAAAAATGATTAATATCTTTTATGTAACCACTTTGTTTAAATGTGGAATGTAATGCATGTTTTATGATCTAATTCTCTAAAACTATAAACCTAAAAAGATCCTCAACGTCTATTCTTGAAGTAACTTAATATTAAGTAATGTTTAAGGCTGGAACCTTATATTTGGTATCAAAGGTCGGTTTAGATAACTTTAGGAGTTATAATTATATTAAATGAATATCCATAAATATTTTTTTTTTATGGTCAAATTGAAATGATATAGAATTTTAAGATTACTGTGTTGCTTCATCTAAGACATGTTTGTTCAGAATGGTTTTCCGCAGAGGAAATAGGGAAGAAATGCTAAGAAGGCATACATAATGAAATGACCTTCTGAATCAGCATCCTGAGATGGTCGGAATTGGAACTGAACTGTTTTTGGTAGTAATGGTGCAGTTGACTCAAGCGATAAATGGTGGTGGTATTCAAGCATGAGATCAACCAGATCAACCGCAGAGGAACATGTCAGTGGTGGAACATTTCATGAGGCAACATCCCCCATCATTCAGAGGATCATCTGAACCTATGCTAGCTGAAGGGTAGATTAAATCACTGGAGAATATTTTCAATGTCATAAGGTGTTCAGACAATAAAAGTGTTAGTCTTTCTATCTACCATTTGGAGGGTGAAGCAGATCAGTGGTGGTCAATGGTTAAAAATATCAGGGATGCTGATGAGATTGATGCTCTCAACTGGGATGAATTCAAAGGTATGTTTCTTGAGAAGTATTTTCCTAAGGATGTTCTACTTAGGATGGAAAAAAATTCGTGGAAGTGAGGAAAGAGGAAGACTCAGTGGCTAATTATGAAGAATGGTTCACTCGATTGGCAAGGTACGCTCCAAATTTTATCCGAGACCTTGATAGTAAAATAAATCGTTTTTACTCAGGATTAAAGACAAAATATAGAAGGGCTTTAGCTTTTCACGAGTTCAAGATTTTTGAAAAGATTGTTCGATATGCTGAGAAGGTGAAAATGGAGTTTGCCTATAATAAATTGTTTTATAACAACCAACAGAAGAAGAGACTTAGGTAGTAGGAGAAAGAAAAGAATTCTTCAAAAAGGTCTGATCGTAAGAAAACTATGTTTACAGTTTGTGATAAATGTGGTAAAAGGCATAATGGGGAATGTCTTCTGAATTATGGAAAGTTCAACCGAAGTGGTAAGTTGGGACATAAGGCTCGTGATTGCACTGAAAAAGATCAAGGTGATGGTAAGACCAAATTTTATTTACAGTTAGTGAAATGTTTTAAGTGTAATGAGATGGGTCATTATGAAAACGAGTAGATGAAAAAGAGCTCGAGTGATGGGAAATAGTTAGACTACAAGAAGAAAGGGGTGGTGAAATCCTTTGCAACTAATTCAGTAGATGTTGGGCCATCAAATGAAGTGGTATCAGGTACATTGTTTGTTTATTCAGATTATGCCAGTGTGTTGTTTGATTTGGGGTCTACACATTCATTCATCTTTGAAAACTTTTCTAGTAAAATGGGAATACCATCTCAATAAATGACTCCTGAACTTGTAGTAAAAACAACTGGGGAAAATTTTGAGGCAAAAAGAATTTATAAGAATCATCCTATCCTTATCCGTGGAAAGAAACTACTTGAAAAACTTATTGTTTTTCCTCTAGTAGAGTTTGATGTTATTCTGGGTATGGATTGGCTCTCTATTTACCATGCTAAGTTTGACTGTAGAGCTAAAGAAGTTTCTTTTCAGAAAGACTTTCAATTTGTATGCAAGAATGAACCCTTACAATTGATAACATATCAATAGGTTGAGAAACTTGTAAATGATGTAAATGAATGTTACCCTACACATATTGTTGAAAATAATGGAACTATTTAGATTAATGATGTGCCAGTGGTAAATGAGTATCTTGATGTTTTTCTTGATGAGTTTCCTGGAATAATACCAGATCAGGAAGTTGAGTTTACTGTTGACTTAGTTCCTCATGCTAAGCCAATTTCAAAACCCCCTTATCAAATGACTCAAATTGAACTTTTAGAGTTGAAGGAGCAATTTCAAGATTTATTAGAGAAACGATTCATTCGACCTAGCACATCACCATGGGGAGCTCCTATTTTATTTATTCAAAAGAAAGAAGGTTCTATGGGACTTTTCATTGATTATAGAGCCTTAAATAACATCACTGTTTTGAACAAATATCATTTTCCTCATATCGATGATTTGTTTGATCAGCTCAAGGGAGCTCAGTATTTTTCAAAGATTGACCTAAGATTGGGGTGCCATCAGTTGAAGGTAAAGGAATCAGATATTCCGAATACCGCTTTTCTTACAAGATGTGGCCATTATGAATTTCTTGTTATACCTTTTGGGCTAACCAATTCACCTGTTGTATTCATGGACCATATGAATATATTTTTCCATGAGTTCTTGGATAAGTTTGTGATTTTTTTCATTGATTATATTTTGGTGTTTTCTAAAAGTAAAGAGGATCATGAATGACATTTAAGGGTAATTTTGCAAACCTTAAAATGAAAAAATTGTATGGGAAATTCAGGAAGTGTGAGTTTTGGTTACAAAAAATTTCTTTCCTTGGTCATATTGTTTCTAATGATGGGATAACTGTTGATCCTATAAAAACAAAGGTTGTTTAATAATGGCCAAGACCCACAAATGTAACTGATATTTGTAGCTTACATGGTTTGGCATGCTATTATTGAAGGTTTCTTAGAAATGTTTCACGGTTATTTAGTTCAATGACCAAGCTATCTCGGAAGGGTGTTAAGTTTATCTGGACAAAAGAATGTGATGATTGATTTCATGAACTGAAAAGAAGATTGGTGAATTCTTCAGTTTTGGCACTACCTTCCAGGAATGGAGAGTTTGTTATCTACAGTGATGCTTCATTGAAAGGACTTGGTTGCATCCTAGTGCAGAATTATCAGGTAATTTCTTATGCTTCACGTTAGTTGAAAACTCATGAGGTAAATTACGCTACACATGATTTGGAGTTAGCTGGTGTTGTTTTAGATTTAAAAATTTGGAGGCATCATTTTTATGGAGTAAAGTGTGAAATATATACTGATCACAAAATTTTAAAGTATATATTCACTCAGAAATAATTTAACATGAGATAGAGGATATGGCTATAATTAATCAAGGATTATTATTGTACAATTCATTACCATCTTGGAAAAGAAAATAAAGTGGATGATGCTTTGAGTCAAAAAATGTAATACTTCATTAACAATGTTGCATTTGGAACGTGATCCTTTGGTTAAGGATTTGATGAACATTGACATAGAAGTTGTTGGTGCAGGATGTCCTTCTGTTTTGTTTCAGGCATCAGTGAAATCTTCTCTATCAGACAGAATTAAGCAAGCACAGAAGCAAGACAGTGAGTTGCAGAAAAAGTTTGAGTTGGTTTAAAAGGGTAAGTTGCCTGAATTCAACATTGATAATGATTGTGTTTTGAGATTTGGGAAGAGATTGTGTGGGTTGTGTGATTCAAAATTGAAGATAGATTTGTTATGTAAAGCTCATAGTTCTCTATTTTCAGTTCATCTTGGAAGTACTATGATGTATAGAGATCTTCGAGAGTATTACTGGTGGGACAGAATGAAAAGGGATATTGCTGATTTTACTGTGAAGTGTTTGACATGTCAACAGGTTAAAGTAGAGTGGATGTTACCAAAAGGGATGCTTCAGCCTTTACCAGTACCAGAGTGGAAATGGGAGAATATATCAATGGACTACGTTGTGGGATTGTTAAAGACACCTCGAGGTAATAATGAAATCTGGGTTATTTTTGATCGATTGACTAAATCTGCTCATTTCCTTGCTATACAAGATACTTTTTCCCTAGATCAACTTTCCCTTTTTTATGTTAAAGAGATAGTCAGGTTACATGGAGTTCCCCTATCCATTGTATCTGATCATGATCCCAGGTTTACTTCTAACTTTTGGAAAGGCCTTCAGAAGTCATTGGGTACTGAATTAAATTTTAGTACAGCTTTTCATCCTCAATCAGATGGGCAGTCAGAACGAACTATTCAGGCATTGGAGGATATGCTACGTGCTTGTTCGATGGATTATCAGGAAATTTGGGACCAACATCTTTCTTTGGATGAGTTTTCTTACAATAATAGTTTTCATTCCACTATACAGATCACACCATTTGAGGCATTATATGGGAAGTGGTGTCAAACTCCAGCTTTCTAAGATGAAGTGGGTGACAGGATGTTGATGGGACCATAATTGGTAAAAGAGATAGCATAAATAGTTTAGTTTATTCAAAAACACATGAGAACAGCTCAGAGTAGATAGAAAAGTTATTTGGATAATAGGAGGGAGGATATCTCTTTTGAGGTTGGTGATCATGTTTTTCTCAAAGTATCTCCATGGAAAAGTGTTATGCGATTTGGTAAGAAAGGAAAGCTGGGTCCAAGGTTCATTGGACCATATGAAATTCTGGAGAGAGTTGGATCAGTTGCATACCGAGTGGCTTTACCTCTATGTTTATCTCAGGTACACAATGTTTTTCATGTTTCAATGTTAAAGAATTACATGCCAAATCAATCTCATGCTTTGAGTCCAGAGGCAGTTCAACTGGAAGAGAATCTATCTTACGAGGAACAACTGGTCCAGGTTCATTACAACAAGGATCAAGTGTTGTGGAATAAGGTTATTCATCAAGTAAATGTTTTTTGGAAAAACCACATGAGTGAAGAGGCAGCATGGGAATCTAAAAATGCAATGAGGGATAAATACCCCCACTTATTCGATAAGTAAATAAACTGCGGGGACGCAATTTTCTAAAGGGGGAAGGATGTAACATCCCAAGTTAGTAATGAATAATAGATATTTTTATCTATGTCTATTTATGAATTATATAGTGTTTTATATGCTTAAAATAAGAATAAATCCAATCTTAAGCATGGAATACACTAATATTTTTAAAACATTATTTTACTGCCTTTTGATGGAAAACCATTTTGAAATCAAACCTTTGACAATTTTATAATCTTTATTTTTTAAAATAAACTTAATAATTATTATTGGGACATTGAAATTTAACTTGGGTTAATTCTTGGTATTTTTCTGACAATGTTCATTTTTTAATGAATAGTGAAAATACTGCATTTTACATCAAAACTGATTTTTCATATAATTTAATTATATGGTTAGATTATCTTTTTAATTTTTTTAAAGTGTAAATAGAATATATTGTTACCATTTAATCCAATAGTGGTCATTATAATTAATTCCACTTTAAAATTGGGTATAAACTAATGCCAAACTTTTTATAGATATTGTTTCAAAAAAACCCGCTATTTGTTTTGACAATGACAATTATTTTTAAATTATTTTTTGAAATTTATGTGTTTGTAATTTGGTAAAATGGATTCTATATTTGGAATTAGAAGGTCTAAATTATGTAATTAAGACTCTTTTGTTTTTGGACTTTGTGAATAGTAACGACGGTAATTATTGTTAATTATCTTGAGTAATTAGTAATCTGGTATTTAAGGATAATAAAATAATATCATAATAATAAAAAATGAAACCAACATGTGTCCTAATACTACTGGTTGTGTCATTTCAGACCATGGTATGCCTTGTTCCAAACTTGAGGATCCCATGGAATCACTTTTGTGTGATAATGACTTCTTATCTTTTTATTTTTTAAAGAAAGTAAATATAACAAAGAATGTATCACCTGAGTAAAACATTTTTTATTTTGTCTATATAAATGATCTCTATGACTATAAATAGTCATTGTAAAGCTAAAAAATTTACTACATCATAGAATTTTTTTATAATTTTTAGACATTAAATAAATTAAATTATATATGACGCCATGATGATGCAGCGATTATCTCATTATTTAACGATTTAAATAAAATGAAAAGATAATGTAAAATTTAAGACCTACACATGTAATAAAACTATTGGATGGGTGTATTTAGAACTCTTATCACCTTATCCTTGAAATACATCAATGTAGGACCTTTAAAATCTGAAACTCATTTCAAAATAAAGTACCATTTTATACCTTTCCAAGAGTGCCCCTCCTCTACTATGATAAAAGGCCCCCACCACTACCTCCTTACCCACACCTCTCAAGCCTTTGGATCATCCAAGATCTTCTCATTTTGTCTCTCCACATACCTATCTTCAGCTTATAAGCTTTACCTTAGGCACAAATCTCTTCAAGAAACCCTTTTGGTTCAAACCAAGAGGAGTTACCCGATTCAAAGGTAAAGTCTTGTCTAATGCTCTTTTGTTTTATTTTGCTTCTCCAACCCCCTAAACTCTTTTTATTCATTTATTTTGTAACAACTCCAGTATCTTACATATACAAGGATTTGTTTATAATAAGGATTCAAGTTACAGTTACACACACCTACATCTAATTGTTAAAGGGCATACTGTTTCCGTGGATGGAGAATTTCTGCCTCACGAAACGATGATTGTTCAATATTTTTCTAACACCTTCAAAGGTGGACATTAAGATGTCACTATATTTTTATATGATATATAATATGTTTATGTTTCCCTTAAGATTATTTATTTTTCATTTATGTCATACCTTATTGGTTTCCATTATGGGTAAATGCGATATCTTCATTTTAGGAAGTGCGGACTACCGCCCCTTCAAAGTGATTTGATTCGTTAATACCATATGTGGTACATATAAAGGATAGATTGAATGATATTATATATGATACCATACTGGAATTATAATACTATTATGTATCATTATGTTTTAATTCCATTAAATATGAAATAGAAATGGAAGCAGCGTTCAAGCGTACGTACGGCTTACCGTCTCCATGAACGGTGCATTTCATTTTTTACCTCTAAATGTTATTTAATATTATAAATGCATGTATATACTGGATATATAAGATATATATGATATATACATCATGAATATAATTATGGATATAATGGATATTTTACAACATGAACAACTTGTAATTATAAGGAGTTTATTTTTGACTCAAGTACCAATGATCGACAAAACGACCATTATTAACATAAATAATTACATAATGTTCATAACATGGTAATAAGTGATATAAAAGAAATAAATAACATGAAAAAGGTTATTAAGCAAGTATAAATTAAATCAAGTTTATTTTTCAGGACATTAAAGAACGATCGAGTCAAGTCGGACCTAAGGTATGGGACTTCGTCTCAATCTCCTTTCATTGAGGCATATTTTGTTTTATACACAACTGTCTTTTATACTGTATATAAAACCCCTATTACTTTTATGTTTATTCAAAAGGAGTTTTTTTATATGATGTGTTTTACTAAACGACAAAAGGAATATTTTTTTGTCATATGTATGCGGCGACAACGACTTCTCAGCCGCCGTGACCATTATTTGAGTTTCGACTTCCTCTACAGGCCATATCTTTTTTTAAATGAAAAATAAATAACATGTTTTACTTTTCGTTTATTTTGGTATTGAAAATGATTTTCATAATGTTTTTATTATATAAATGTGTTGTATTGATATCTTGTGATTGAAATATGGAAGTGTTATATTTCCTTTATGCATGTTTTATGTGATACGATTATGTTATATTTCTTGGGCATTGTTATGAAGACGGGTGGTTCCATGACAAACTAAGGGCGGGTGAGCCCGATATAGCTCTCCAATGCATTAGGTTAAGCAAAGGAGTTAATCGTTAAGGTTTCTCCAAAGATATTTAGGGAACATACTATGATGGCTATTCCAAACGTAACCATGAGGGTTACTCTATACGTAAGAATATTATGATTGCCTCAAGTTACCTTTATGTCATATGATTTCTATGATTTATTCATGATTTGATGAGGTATGTTAAAATTCTTATGTTTTATGAGTAAAGTATGATTTCATACATGGACTAATGTTTTCTTTTCGTACTTTTATATCTCTTACTGAGCTTTTTATGCTCATCCCAAGTTTTTGAAATGTTTTTCACAGGTCAAGGGAAAAGTACATGATGTGATGATAGTGTCAAGGAAGTGTCAAGAATGAATCCATGTTATATTTTAAATATGTTTTCGTTGTTGGAAAAAATGAGTACTATATTTTATGTAACCACTTTGTTTAAATGTGGAATGTAATGCATGTTCTATGATCTAATTCTCTAAAACTCTAAACCTGAAAAGATCCTCAACGTGTATTCTTGATGTAACTCAAGATTAAATAATGTTTAAGGCTGGGTCATTATATTTACATCATAAAATTAACTTTATCTTTTCTCTTTAACCTTGAGTTAAATAATTTTACCTTTAATGTGACAACTTGTGTTTTTACACTATAGGGTTAATATTGTGATAATAAAATGCCAATATAACCACAATTGGATAATTTATGATATATTTAGCACTATGAATGTTATTTGACTAGTCAGGATATTTTTATGAATTTTTTAACATTTAATGAGATCTTATTTATTTTAAAGAATCATTTATGTTACTTTTGATAATATTCAATATTTTCATTTTTTTCAAAAATAAAACCAATATTATAACATAGAAATAATAATTATCATTTGTTACTAACTTGTATATTTTAATTTAAAATATTTTTATTTCATTAATTAAGTAAAATTATATTATTTTAATATTTTTATATAATTTATTTAATATTTCTCTCAATAAAATTGTTTCTAATTCAATATTGTGTCTTCAATAATATAAATTATTTGATCTCTAAAAATTATAAACAACTTTCTATGAATTATTTTTTTTTATTTCCATTGACTACTTATAATCCATTTTCCTCCTAAATAACTCTATATTAAAATTATTACACTTATAAGAAATGAGGTTCTGAAATTTTGTCAAATTCATTAATTTTTATAATATCCATGTAATATTTAGGGAAAAGGGTCCATTAAAAGATTAAATTCAGAATCCTAGGTGATAAGGGTCTAATTTAGTGATGAAATATGATTTTACAGGTTTTAGGGTTATTTTATAGTATTATTTTTACCCTAAATTACTTTATTTACCCTTAACTATTGTAATAAAAAACTCTTAATGTTACTATTCATAGAATAAAAAAAAGTAACCTATTTACATAAATTTTACCCACTAATTCCAGATAGGATATCCATTTTTATAAAATTAATATAAATATTTTTTTGAAATTAATTATAAATTAATTTGAATAATATTAAATTATAAAAACATAATCTAATAAAACATTGAATAATATTAAAAGGATAATATAACAATATAATTAAATTAGATGAAAATATATCTTTTTAGTATTTTCACTATTTAATAAAATATGAAAGTTATTAGAAAAAAACAAAAAAATTGTCCAAATTAAATTTTATGTCCCATATTTAAATAAAATTCTTAATTTGTAAAATTAAATATGTAATAGTTTAAAAATTATATTTAAAAAGTTTCTCTTTGAAATTTTGTTAAACAACATTTTTTTGAAAAATACTTAGGTTTACAGTTTAGACCATTTTAAGCTTAATTTAATCCAATCATTGTAATTAACTATAATAAATTCATTAAAATATTTCTAAAAAAACTATTATTTTCTTATAAGATAATATAAATTATGATGATTACAAATATTTTATTCCCTTTTATAAATTCCAATCGTAGATGTTTTAGAAATTAATGTATATTAAATCCCATAGATGGGTCGACAATATAGATTTTTAATGTAAAAATATCCAAAATTTTGCAGTGTTTTTCTAGTCCATTTAAAATTGAACTTGATACCGATGATGTACATTAAATTGAATGAAAAAAAATACAATTATAATTTAATACTAACTTAAAATATAATTTTACTATATATATAATATAGATGAAAAAAAAATTAAATAATATTTAGTATTACTAAATTTTTATTTAATTGCGTTTATTTCATGTGTTAAATTAGGTTTATTTTTATCTGATGTATGCTAAATATTTCCAATGAATATTATAATATTTAATTGTATATATAACATATATATTGCATTAAAAGTTTTATTTAATTGTGGTTAAATAATTTTATTCTTATTAAAACAACTTTATGATCATAATAGTGGTTCTCTATAAAAATATTCCCTTTATATTCAATTTGATTTTGTATTCATTTATAAATAATTTACCAATAGTTAATTAATTTTATATTTCTGGAAAACCATATACTTTTATAAGTTAGTTAATAATATTCAAAAAATCTAATTTAATGGTGATTTTATATATTATTATATTTAATAATATTATTATTAATAATATAATATTTTTTGGTAACACTATAGCTTGAGTTTTAAACAATCCATTGAGGAAGATCAGTCACGTCTAAAACAAACACAATCCATGGTGTTCCATGTTGATAATGTTAAAATTTAGGTTTCTTATAGTGGAAAATTAACTTGATGTTTCATATAATTCAAGATATAGATAATGCTTAAAAATAAACTATTTTCAATTTTGTGTGACATGAAAATATCAGAAAATAAATAATTGAATTCTATAAAACCAAAAAATATCCTGTTGTTACATTCTATGCCATTAAAATGAAGTTTTCCATTGAAATTTTTCTAGACTATCAACGGTTTTATACTTAGATGTTTTTTATATAAACCCAGGTAATAAAAATGAATACATTAGATTCATTTAGAATAAATAATGTTGGGAACATGTATATTACCTAAAGTAACATATAACTAGGTTTCTATATATGAGAATATAGGTGGGAAGTGAAAATATAGATTTGGAGAAACATTTTAAATGATTAAAGGAATTGATTGAGGTCATCCATCACAGATAATTTAATGATAAATGAAAAGTCTAGGGGCCCTAAGTGATAAATTTGGGTTTATTTAAAAGTCCACGGGCTCAATAAAAATTAAGGCATTAGGACAACATTTTTTTGATCATTTCCTGAACATTTTTTAATTTTTTTATTACCCATGAATATATAGAAATATACTAACTTTATATATTAATATAAACAAAATTTCATTCTTTGGTTTTGATTTTATCAATTTATAATTCATCCACTAATTCACCAAATGGATTCTTAGAAATTAACTTTGATTTGTGGAGTACAAAAATAGAATTTTATCAGATCTTAAGGCCCAAAAAAGATTGAAATGACAAAATAGTTTTCAATAAATATTCTTATAAATCAATATTTTTAAAAATAAATCATATCACTATAGGTTAATCATTAATATTTTTTTCAAAAAATTAAATAATAACACATTAACTTGGACATAACATAAGCCAATGGTAAGCGTGAAACCCTTATCATCCTTTGTTCATGGGTTTAAGACTCACAGCCTTCCCGAACATAATGGGTTGTCATGAGATATACATGATGTCATATTCTAAAATTATAATAATATAGTTTCAAAAATAAATATTATGGAAATCCATGAAATATTTTTAATCACTAAATAGAATTTTAACTAAGGTTTTCAATATAAACTAACTAATTAAATACTTCATCTGATTAATAACATAAACATTCCAAAACCGTTTTACCTTATAACACTTCCAAATATTATAAATCGTAAACATTAGAAATTAATTCACAAAATCATCTTAACATTTCTCCACTATAAATAAAAAATTAGATCTTGGTTTTCACATTCCAAACATGTAAATACCCTCATCATATATTCTCTTCAAACATGTTAAAAACATTAATTACCATAAATACTTTTACAAAACATGTGTGATTCCTTATTCAAAAGGTTTCATTATATATTCCATAAATACAATAAGTTGTAAATTTAATCTATGATGACATAGACTACTTTTTTAACTAATCAATAATCAGATCTAGGGTATTCAATACTACACAATTTACATCATCCAAATAAATCATCTCTTTTTCCAAGTGAAATATGATTTTCTCTACATCTAGACCCAAATAATGGTTACCTTCCATTAATCAAAATATCACTTTTCCATGTCTTAATCACTATTAAAATTATCCTTCAAATCCTTTATGAAAACTTATTCTGGAAATACTTATAAAATTCATGATTCAAATAGCATAACCCTTGAATTCCAAAACATAAATACTTCATTCATTCAAGTTTATTTTGAAACCATTAATCAAGTTTCATCATATTAATCCATAATACATATTTTATTGAATATGAAATATAAATCATGTCTTATTTTTCTTCATCCTCATTCAAATCATTCTTATTATAATTAACGTAAACACTACTATATGAATATCACATACCTTTCTAATTTCATTTGTGGTTTATTTGTCCAAAGAATTATTAATAATACTCATACAACATTTTGGATTCTCATTATTAGATATCCACTAGTGAAAATAATATTAATAATTCGCAATATTTCAACATCTAAAACATTAAATTCCATCCATGATCTATTTAGTTCTCTACATTGATCAAAACCAGAAAGCATGAGGGTAGAAACATGTACCATAGATAAAAACCACATAATTATGGATACTTTCTTTTAAGAAATAAAAATTATGATACATAACTTTTAATAGACAACGCATTAGGTTTATCCTAGGTCATTAATAGTCATTTTATATTCAAATCCTTTATAATGATTCTTGTAGTGTATGTGAGTTTCTAAAGAATATCCCCAAGAGTGTCAAACCAGGTGGGCAACAAGGCCCATTGTCGTATACCATATTACACCGACTGAAGACCAAGACTACATGGAAGATTTTTTACCCCTAAATACATTTATTCTAGAACCAAATCCAATTTTAGTACCCAAACGGGGATGTATAGCTAGAAAACCAATTACTTTATCCTTTACGAAAATTCTCTGATATTATCCTATAAGTTTCCTTATCATTATACTTATCCTTAGTTATTTCCTTAGAGTTATCATTTTGGTTTTCCCATCATAGTTTCCAATGGTTACCTAAGACATCACTATGATATAAACTATAATGTTCCAATCTTAATCTATAATGAAATTAAATCACATTTTTATAGTAAATAAAAAACTACAAAAATAGACCCCAAAGACATTATTGGTTTGGTTCCTTTGGACACATGAAATCCCATACACTGGTACATCTGTGATATAATTTATCTCCCAACAGGTTCTTCTTGAATATAACCCAATATAGTAAAAACATACATAATACAAATATTCATTACCAGGGGAAGGGAAAAAAGGGTGAGCATAGCTGCTTAGTATGAGTTAATGAGGGACACATGCAAGAATAAAAATGATAATTGGGGTCTTGGAATGTGATCATAACATTATAATATCGCACTATGTATATCATAGATCATAAAAATTAATCACTGCATAAATATTGTAATTTTATAACACATGATTCATAAGTAAATGAAGAACATAAGCAATGAAATCATAATAGGGGAATTAGACTTTGCTTTTCGGAAATCATATAAGCATAAAATATCATTAACATAGTATCCAAGGAATCACTCCCTAGACCATCATACAATCATGGTTTCACTCCACTTATCATCTTGGTCATCTTGGTTCATTTCCATGGCCATATTAGTAGCATGATATAACTCCTCTTTCCATTTTTATAGTCATGTTTCACTCTCAAACCATCTTAGTTTATCTCATGATATAAAAATATTCGACCAATGAATTGGAGAGAGATATAGGTCACATCCATCTCAAAATAGAATCTTACATACATGATCCTCATGATAAAAAACAATCATGTCATAAACCATGAAATTAAATGGGTTACGTAAACAAAAAAAATACTTTAACTTGTTGGAAATTGAACAGGATTCATAATAATATCATTAAAACATAGCTCATAAAAATAATACGGGTAAATTTCTATATAACCAATGAAAATATGTGGGTTTCATAAAAATAATTTCATAAATTCATAAACCACTCAAATAATGAAAATTAATGGAACATATTGATCAATTTCTATAAATACAAGAGTAAAACCAAGTGATGTCTTCTTATATAGAAAATAATTTTGGAAAAACAATTAAAAACATTCTTAAGATATTATTCTTTATTTTTTTGATAAAAATTATAATATAAAACCTTTTGAGAACTGTTTTCTTGAAAATACACTTGAAAACTTATATAAAATTACTAAAAACACTTTTAAAACCATTTTAAATAAAAATTTATAAAATAGGATTAGACAACTTTTGGAATTATTTTCATTGGAAAAATAGCATTTAAAAAAATTTCAATTAAATTAACAATTTAAAAATTATATTATAGCTATTAATCAATGATTTTGGGTAAATCCCTACATGTCGTATGAAGTAAAATGAACATTCAATTTTCATGGTAAAAAGGATAGAAAAAATATGTATTCTAAAAGAAACAAGAATATTCTTTTAAAGAAATCAGCAAAATAAAAAAATTGTAAAAAAGGTATTTTAATTATCCCATGATATAAGTAGAATATTCTTGGAATCCCATTATGGAAATAATGGTTTTGAATGAACTTTGATTTCTGATTGAAGAGAGAGATATTGTCATATTTTTATAAAAAATATTTTCTTAACAATATTATGTACCAACGAGTGAAAAAATTGTACTAATAAATGACTTAATTACTACTAAACATAGGATAATGAAATTAATTAGTGGTCTTGGTATATGTCTTATAATATTTCTTTAATGAAAATATTATCATAAATAGTCTTGATAAACGTTGGGATCATTTTGATAAACTCTTATAGCATAATATCATTGAATCATACTCACCATATTAGAGTCTAAACTTAAATAGTCCATTAATGTATCACAGAAATTATGAGATTCAATTTACATGATTTCATTGATAGTTTTTATAGCTCATATAAAAATATAGTTTTTATAACATGGAATGTCTCTCAGAGAAGGAAAATTGAAGAAAAATTTCTTTACAGATTTGATAACATTGGAAACATAAACCAAATGAAAGAAATATCATAAAATGGTTATGTAAATACCAATATATTTAATTATAGTTCTAATTTAATACATTCATTGGTATTATATAAACCACCTAGAAGGAGTGAGAACCGAATAAGGCATGTATCTCGTGAAAATAATGAGTGATATGAAATTCCATTACCTTGAGTCTGACTTGTCATATGTGTCTTTACATTCAAGAATAATAAAATTATATTAATAATTAATTTATTTAATTAATTTTTAATGTTAATTATTTGTATTTCACTTATAATCATGTTGAATACAAGTACATAAACAATTAATTATAAGTCATCTGTTTTGAAAAAATTCATTTCATGTGTTAAAAACAAATTAGGTTGGTCGACTATGGTCAAAGGATTCATTATAAAAACATATAAATAATAATATTCATGACATAATTATCATATTTATAAATTAAATATAAATTTAAATTGAATCATTAAATATAGTTACGAATAATTAATCAAATTTACAATCATGTAAATAATTTGTCGTACGTACGCATGGTAACAATTACCATTTCTCAATGATCGTTTTGGAAAGAAGTAAGGTAACATTTAACTTTACAAAATGATAAATATGCAATAAATACCATATTATTTACACAAATAAAATTATAAATTTCAACCTTTTGATGTAATATGAATCACATCTTGTCAAGGTGGCGGTAGTCTACACTTTCACGAATGACATTATCAATTTTTAAGTGTTTGAATGTGAAATAATGAAAATGGTATATATTATATTTACATAAATGTAATTATTTCAAATATATATTAAGTATTTTTATCATCTAAAATATTTTTAATTAATCCCTTTATTAATACATAAAATATATCAGGTGAATGTATCACATCGCTTTGAGGGTGCAATTATCCAGACATCCACAAATGATGTTATCATGTTTACACATAATGGAAAGAATAAAAGAATATGATATAAAAGTATTAAAGAATCATAAAAACTTTATATATATAATATATCTCAAATATTAAAAATGTATCCATCATAATTTCCACCATGAGAGGCTATAATGGATGAATGGATAATCATCGTTCTGTGAAGCCACAGTTCAACAAACATAGATACATTATGTTCATTGGCCATTAGATTGAAGCCTTTCTATGTTTCATTCAAATAATTATCATAAAAAATTTCAGTATATTTTTTATACTAGGTTTTCTATAAAAGTGGAATATATAGATTAGGTTGTATGGAGAATAAAAATAAGATAAAGGATCATGAGGGAGGTCGTTACCACTTCTTTGGGTAACTACATTTGGTTCTCACCAAAGGACTTCCTTGGATTGATTTAATCCAAAATATAGGAATTAGGGAGATAGGTAAGTTCGATGGTGAGCTATTTGGAATGTGTTTGGTTATTATAATGTATCTTGTAGGTGTGAGGAAGTGAGAGGAGAGGAGGCCTTTTATAGTGTTGGAGGAGTGCCACTCTTATAATATTTTGAAAATGGAAACCCCAACAAATGTTTTTTATTGGAAATAGATGATAAGGTAAAATTATGATCCGAAAGTGGAATTGGATAAGTTTCAAGGGCACAATTTGCCTTATGTTTAGTGTTTAGCTCAATGTTAAGCTTAATTTAATCTTAATCATTGTAATTAATTGTAATTAATTTCACTAATTTTTTTGTTCAACGACTATGTAAATATTTTTAAACATTATATTTTATTTTTATTCCAAATATATAATACATTTTAAAAAATTAAAATCACATAATTAGAAGCATTTATTTAAAATTTAGTCCCTTATATGGGATGAAAATTTAGTTTTTTAATCTAAAAACGTTCAAAAGTTTACAATGTTTTTATGGTAAATGTAATATATAAATTAATTCCAATTATATAAATTTTATTGGATAATAAAAAATTAATCGAATTATATGTTAAATCTTACTAAAAATATAAATTAACTATATAAAAAAATTAGATGAAAAATTAGTTTTGATTAAATATTCAGCATATTAAACTATTTATTAAAAAAATCACATAAAAATACCATGATTTCACCCTACCCTAGTTTTTATGATTATATTTTAAATATGAAGTTTTCTTTTACATATAAGTTATAAAATAATTCCAAAATTTAGATCTGAAATATGTTCACCATTAAATTGTAGTAAAATATCCGTCATAAAAAAATTGTGCTTCATGTATCAAATTTGGTTTATTCTAATCTTATGCTTATAAAAAATTTGTATGAATATAAAAAAATATTTTATTGGATTTATAATATATATGTTACATCAAAATTACTTACTATTTGTAATTAATTTAATTTATTATGATTATAAACAAAATTTGAGAATAATTATAGTTTTCTATAAAAATAATCAGTTTATATTCAATTGGTTCTTATATTCATTTCCAAATAATTTTTTGCTAAAAATTTAATTTAATATTTTTTGAAAAACATTTATTTTTATAAACTATTTAATAATATTTATAAAAGGGAATTTAATGGACCAGTTATAAATTATTATAGTAATTAATAATATTTTTAATAATATACTATTTTTCAGCAAAAATCGGTCATGCGTGTTTCACAAACGATGGAGGAATGTTATTTTTTCATGAATAGTAACCAAACCTCAGTTTTCAATGTAGATAAAGATAATATTAATGTTTCGTGTCATCAAACATTATCTTTGTGGGATGTGTAAATCAAGAGAAAATTAATTCTTAATAAAAATAAACTATTTTTAGTGTTTCATGAACTAAAAATATCTAAATAATTTAATTAATTTGAAATAAAACAACAAAACCTAGGGGTGTTAAATCTATCAAGTGATATTTTAAAAAAAATTACACGCAACACCATTGTGCCATAGTACTATGATCTAGCCGAACTATATACACAAAATTTCTCCAATTTATGAAAATAGTTTCATGATTGATTTAGTTTGACTAAAGGATTAAATCCTCATTCTACCGATCACAATCAATCATGTGGGGAGAGGTATTTTTTAGTTATCGTATTTGGGTAGCATATGAATACAAAGAAGGTGTCTTAATTTAAATATATATATTGGAGATTCATGAGAGAAATCAATTCTTTGTCCACCAAAGAACATTGTTTATCAACTAATAGGTAGCCCTATGTCAACGTTGAATGCTCCACATTCCTACCAAACTTTCATTCACAAGTCACCACGTATGTGAAAAACTATCACATAAAACCATCTTCACTATTTTTTAATGTTTACCTATATATTGTATTGATGAGATACATATTTAAAACATCTTGGAAGAGTCTGAGATAGCTCGATGATATCCTCATCGATGCCTAATGCCCATTGATTAAACTCATGTAATTAACTAAAATCATAAAAATTATTCAGGAATATTAGTTGAACCCAAATACAAGGTAAATTAACCATGATATATGGTAATTAAGTTATCCACATTTATTGGTTTTATGTAAACATGTGAGGATATCATTCATCCCTAATTTTTTAACATTAGATCGATTTTACCCTTCCAAGGAAACACACTACAGCATTATTATTCCAAACTAATGTATAGAAAGAAATATTGAAAGGGAGAAACAATTCCAATATTCTATCACCTTTATTATAAACATTCCCATGTACCATTAGACTTTCACTTCTTCTGAATATCACATTATTGAATCATATTATTCAACCTCACTTGGGAGAAAATAATTTTCAAGCATCACTATAGAGAATTGCTTTTCTCACCTTTATATCATTTATGTGAAACCTTCAACTCAGCTTTGTAAAATATGTGTAATTTTTTACTTCTACTCCCATTGAAAGAAACCAAAAAAAAACTTTTTGTTTCATGGTATATCATTCCTTCTTCCCAGTTTACAACATGTGCCCCTAGATTTTAGGGTCGCCTCTAGGGCCTCTAGATATTAATGATTTGGTTGTAAAGAACAATAGAGTGACCTACATTTGATTTAATATTCCCAATATAAATAATTATTCATTTTATTCTTCTATAGATAATATTTCACCAAAAAATTCATAAATATTTTATTCCATAGAAAATGAGGGTCTCTTATAAAAGAGTAGTAGTGAGACCATCAATGTGATAAGAAATATTGTCCTTTTTGACAATGTATTGACTTTGATTATCCTAGTTGATTCATAAACAAAATGATCCACTATATGATGGAGGCATCCCAATATAACATAATACTTAAATACATTATTCCTATTAGTTGGATTGTAATTTGAAAACTTTTTAGGAGTATATCCCATATTTTTATTTTTATATGATGTTTTTAATCATTTATTATATCGTTTTTCTGTAACATATCTTTATAAACATGGTATTAGATATCTGATATTATTATTACATCAAACAATTACTTAAAAACTTCAAAGGAATCCTCTACATCATTAACCTGGATTCATATCTCCCTTGGGAATCCTGATTAGATGTAATCCCCAAACATATCTTGCAGTGGACTCATCCCATGGTGTAAACCCCAACAACCAAATTTTGTCCTTCCTGCAAATCACTTTTTTGGATTTTTTAAAAGCCGGTTTAAGGGGTATCCGGTTCCCGAAGACCGCGAATTCAAATTTCAAAAACTAAACATCATCATCACCCTTCAACTCGATTCACGTGCTTGCCTCGAAGCGGACGCCCATCGCTTCGGCGTCAGATCCATCTGCCTCCCATCATCACAACGCCGGAAAGCCAAACGCCGTCGTCACACCGGGGACCGGAGCACCGGTGAGGTTCACCGACTCCCGTCGTCGTCCTGCGACCGTCGTCCTCTTCACCGGCAACCACCGCTGCCATCCCTTCACCAGCACACCAACACCCCTTCACCGACTTCAACGAGGCAGAAACCCTCATCACCGATTTCAACGAGGTAGAAACCCTCAGCGCATCGTAGAAAAAATCACCGGATTTCCATGAAAATCCGGTGAAAGAAACCAAAAACATACAGATTACATCCCTCAAAGCAACCAACAACAACCAAACATCAAAACCGCAAACGATGAAAAGAAAAACATCCAAGGAGCTGAAGATCCCTCCGCCACCAGACAGACCAGCTACGACAGAGACAACGAAAGCCCCATCGAACTCACCTGGGAGGGGACAAAGCCCAAACCGCCGACGCAAGAGCGCGACCCTCGAACGCGAGTAAAAACACCACCGGTCATCAGAAAACTGCCAAGATCTGGTCCAGGAGCGCTCCGTAGAGTGTGCCGTCAACAGGACCGGTCTTACACCCGCGGACCAGGACCAGCAGCTACCGAAGCTCGAGAGCATCTTCACCGCTGGAGAGACAACCACGCAGCGCCGGGCAGCAAAGGGCCACCACCAACCCACCGAGCATGAGAGGGAATCGTCGCGCCTTCCGCAGCGGAGGAGCCGGCCGCGGCGAGAGGGAGGAAACCCTAGGTCGATATCACCATATGATGTTAATCCACATGGTACGATACATGAATATGTTTTTAACGTATGTCACCATAACTGCATATATGAAATGTGATTCATTCCCCAATATGATATGTTGGGCTCCTAAATAAATCTTGAAACAAATTTTACCATATCACTATTGATTTTCAAGTGTCTATTCTAGTATATACTCATTGAATAACAGTGTTTCATTATTATTTTATATCACTAATACATTCATACCCCAATTAATGGTTTATATTATACTTAATCCTTAACAACATTAATTTTTATCTATAATCTAGGGGAATTATCCTTACATAATAATATCCTCAATAAACCAATTATCGTGCACGGAAGGCCAAATTTAATCAGGGTATAATCGTATCCCATTTATTAGATTATATCCATAATGGAATCATACATCCTATTATTAGGACATATTCTTAGTACCTAAACCCACATATACTAATTATGATATACTCCTACTATGATCATCCAAAAATTTTCTATCATGCATATGTACCCCACCAACCAATACTATAAACCTTTACCATGAAATTTCATTGTTAAATGAATTTAAACTATTTATAAATGGTCCATATTTTATGATATTAAAAGTTATGACATGTCTATACAAGTGAAAAAAATTACATGGGTTTTGATTCACATTATAAGGATACAAAGAAATCCCATTTAAAATGCCCAATCCCAAAAATCATATACCAAATATCCCCCTTGTTGATTTGAAATTTCATATGTCTTAATAATGATGCTTTACACCAAAAAACATCCCTTCTTATGAGAAGGTAAGTAATATTGAATCATTTTTACATAAATATGTGATACCATTAATTCAAATAGTTAATTAAGCAACCATAATTCATGATAGTATTTTGTAACATTTTAACTTTAAAATAATGAATTAACCTAGATATCTACTCAAAACTATAACACGACTCGATCCACCACATAACCAAAGGGTCTTCATGATCCCTATAGGATGAAAACAAGCACCTTTGAAGTAATCAAGGGGAAACAGATGTGATATAGTTTAAAAAGAGGCAGAAAAATTTCCAAGATACAAGTCCAACTATAAAGCAAGAAAAAACATACACAAATTCTCCCATGGATCTGTTTGACATTGTGGTAAAAATACCACAATCTAATCACTAGATACTCAAAACCTAGCTGAAAAAACCATACATTGCCTAACTGTGGCACCTTGACATTCCCTCCATCAATTGAAAAACCCAATTATATGCACCACTGATTATATGTGCATACTATGAAATAAATGGATAAATATGATCTCATATAAGTGTTCTATAATAATAATCTGTATTATAATCCAATCAATCACAACCTTATTGAAAAATAGTTCTAGATAATTGTTTTGGAGTTTTTATACCAAAACCTTAGGAAACTATTTAATTTTCTTTTTTCTATTTTTCATTATAATATTGTTAAATCAGTTTCAATGAATTTCATATATATATATCAATAAGATATATTATAATAACAAAATCATGTATCACATTTTATATCATGTCTATTGTAGTATAACGCTAATATTAAAATCTAAAACATTCTAAATTCTAAAACCATCATAGGTAAAATCATGCAAATGAACACACTTGTGTTGGGATAACTAGGATACTCATAACTAACTTAGAAATTAACTCTCACATAATGAATATAGATATATGAATCAATTAAAGAGAGTATATGAACACCCCCACAAGTGAAACACCTAAAAGTTCTAAAAATTCATGGGAACAATGGGCCAAGGGAGTAGAGGATATCCCCGTGAGAAAAACCCCTAATGTTTGATGAGACCAATTAATATACCATCCACCTATGTACCCATGGATTACCATGTGATCTATTTTCCATGGTAATTCATACTACCATTTTTATAAAAACATAGTTTTGAAAACACTTTGCAATGCATAGATCAAACTCTTTTATATACAAAAACAATGGGAAAACAATCTTTTATAAAAACAAATTTTTACACACACAAATAAAATTAGTAAATCATGCCATTTTATTTATAAAAAAATAAATAATAAACCAAAGAAATATATTTTACCAACAGATTATTTAGATGCAACAAACTACATATAAAATATATTTGGACATGCCGACATCCTAATACAGCAATAAAGAAGAACACACAACAACAACAGAAGACCTGTAACCATCCCACACATGTAAAAATTGATTCAAATAAAAACAATTTAAGCAAAGAGTAAAAAAAACATAACTCAATAAAAAATACCCTCTTCCCACAACCATTGTGGAATTGAAACATAGAACAAGATTCAATACTATATTTAAAGTGAATCAAGTACAATCAACTCTATAGGTCTACAGATCTGATAACACAATGTCATTCCATTACCGCGATCGAAGGCAATGAAGATGAAAAAATTATTAATCACATAGAGAGATGAAACCCATGATAAATGGTCATCAAATACCAAATAATGTGGTTCAAAATGAAATATAATCTCCCGAATGTTCTAAAGGAGATCTCTAGGTGGAGAGGTAAGAAGTTCATGGAAGAATAAAAGAATTATATGTCGTGTGTCACCCTAATTCAACATCTTTAAATAATTACATAGTGTGTAAAACATTAACACATAATTTAATAAAAAAATGAAAAAATAAAAAAACAATATATATCATTTTATGAAAAATAATTTCATATCATTACACAACGTGTAACTGGAGAAGGGCATCTTCCACATTCACATTGTGTACCTAGTTCATGGAATCATCCCTATAGAATTTATATTCCTTGAATTTCCATTACATGGAGTTTATTTTTCTTCTAAACTGAAAATAATAAAAATTCATACATAATAAAACCAAACCAATTTGGGTGTTCTCCAAAATCAAAGAGAACCCCTCAATTCCATTGCATGTTTATACCCAAAATATATTAATTCAAACAAACATACAACCCTGTACATTGAGTAATTTTTCTCATCACAAGTAAACCACACTAAGGAGTCCAAATATTCATGGATATTAATGGTTAAGATAATTAATGTGTAGGGAACTACCTAAAAGTAGGAAATAAATTGTTACAAACACCCACCATTATATTTTACATCTTCTGAAAATCATGTTGATGAATGTATTCTGATAAATAGATGAGGCCACTACTCCCCCAAAAACCACATTCACTACAATGTCTCATAAGAATATAAAATTTTTCTCTTATAACACTCTGGCCAATGGAATGACCATCCCACTCAATTCATTAACTTGACATCAACAATATCATCTATATTCTTAACAATAAAAACATATAACTCTAACTCAATCACCACCGAACTCATAATGTGAGAGGGATCATGATGTTTTTTATTGAGAGTGATATTTGTAAAAAATAGCTAATTCCCAAAAATTAAATTGTAAATATCAATGAAAAAGAATAAAACCCAATAAACCGATTAAAATATAATAATTCATTATATCATAGAGGTCACTTTACCTGTTTTACAAGAAAATAGTGACCCAACTAAGGAGAAACATTAAAAAAAATGATAACCTATGGAAAACTATAATTGATAATTTTTTTGTTCTTAATATTTTTTTATATCATCTCTGAGATATA
The DNA here is from genome assembly GCA_963277665.1 of Viscum album. Taxonomy (NCBI): domain Eukaryota; kingdom Viridiplantae; phylum Streptophyta; class Magnoliopsida; order Santalales; family Viscaceae; genus Viscum; species Viscum album. The sequence continues at coordinate 1,885,076,808 of OY728161.1, forward strand.
ACCATCCAGAAAAATATATCTTGAATACCCATAGATGTCTCAAGACCAAAAACCAGTGCCAAAAAATAATTTTCACTCACCTCTTCCCAAAAATATGTTATCTTCACAGGAAAACATACAATTCTGTGATATGAGCCATTATAATCGAAGACAGATAAATATTATTATAAGAAAACAAATAAATTATTAGATAGATATCCAATTATCCACTAAAAAATATGACACATGCATTGAGAATATCCTCAAATATCTAAATATAATCGTCTGTCATATAGTCTGTCTTGAGATAATATGTTGTAATAAACAAAAAATGACTACTCAAGACCTCATAGTGACTCATACATAACCACATAGTAATTATTGGGTACATATCTAAAATAATGGAAGAAGTAACCCTATGTAACATAATTATTTCCTTCACATAAAACTTACCCCGGACTTAAACTTTAGTAATTCACTTGATTGGAATGAAATTATCTGACTTTTTTAACCAATCAAACACCACCCATATAACATTATTACCTTAGGGATTATATATCAATCCATTAAAAATATTTTTCTACATCCTTCCATTACCAAAATAAAAAAGGAAAAATCTCGAGAAAACAAGTGGGTTTCACATGCTTTGAATTTATATTTTTTTGGGTGGAACGGTGGGACCCATAATCATCAATTTTATGCTTCATTCACAGCCTTCATAACTCTCATCTCAGTTCATAATAATTCATCATAGTTCCCAAATAAATGATCCAAGAAAAAATATTAAAGTGAAACAAAATTTATCTTCTATTTGATGTTTGGAAAATAAATCAAACCCCAAAATTGAGAATTTTATCTCAGTAGAGACTCCATCCTCATATGATCTCCCCACTATATGGGGATTCATATATTAATCAAAAAAATTAATCATTATATCGAACATATAGGTTATAATGAAGGGTAGATTGGGATAATTGAATACTATTCCTAATTGTAACACCCTAAGATTTTGTGAATTATTATTTTTTAAAAAATAATTTAATATTTTTGATATTTTTCATTTCACGCAACATGGAATATAGTTTATTTTATATTAAAGAAATATGTTTTTTATATGTTATACAAATAACCAAGTTAATCATGAACTAAATAAAATATAATTTTTATCATTCACCATACGGAACACCATGGATAAAATTCATTACATGAAAAACAACTTTTCTCAAGGGCTTATGTAACACACATTATGATTTTTGAAGAACAATAGTATATCATTAAAATGTTATTCGTTAAAATAATAAGGTACAACCTAAATGATAAATTATAGATTATGAATAGTATTAACTAATTTATAAAAAGATTTAATTTATATAAAAATAAGATGAAATCATATGTTACAAATTAAAAAGGAATGAATATGAAAACAGAATTAATATAAAGAAAAATATTTTTTTATAATAACAAATATATTTTAATGAAATAAATTAATATAATTTTAATTATTATCTAAAGATAATGTAATATATATGTTATATATTCTATAAAATATTTTTTATATTTATATAATATATTCGATAGACAGGGGATAAGAACAAACCTAGGTTTATGCATAAAAACCTATAATTTTTAAAATGTTTTTTTATCGCCTTTTAATAGAGAACCCATTTTGAATCCAATATTTGTAAATTTTATAGATTATATATGTCAAAAAAATCCTAAATTTATGAAAAACTGAAAAAATAGTTTAGGATACATTCTTGATATTTTTATATAAGGTTTCATTTTTTATGATTAGTTAAAAATACTGTATTTCTATTCAAAACTGCTTTTCATTTAATTTATTTAAAATTATAAAATATAATTTAAATTGGTATTAAAGTTTATTAAGATAATGGTTTTTTTAAATTAATCCAATTTATAGAATTGGAACCAATTTATGAATTAAATTGAATATAAAAAACATATCCAACCTTTGATAAGTTTTTACTTTAAAATCCCATTGTGTCGTCCCGTAAGTGAGATTAATATTAAATTATTTCATTCCACTTATATGACTCTAATTTGGAAAAATGGATTTCATTCACAGAATAAAAAAATTATAATGCATAATAAGATCAAAATAGGTTTTCAACAAAAATATAAGTGAATGTAATTAAAATTAATTACAAGGATTAAGGTAAAGCTAAGATTAATTATAGACTAAACCTTATATTTAAGAATAAAAACAACCTATAGACATGTCAAATAGACATTGGATATCCATATTTATACCCTATCCTCCCTTGGGTCAACATTGATCCATTATTGGATCCACTTTTAACATGAAAAACACGGGTGAAATTCTCTCTTTAGATATTTACAGAAGTGTCACTCCTCCACTATAAAAATCCTTCTCTCCTCCTACTTCATCACGCATATCAATCCCTTATCTTGACCAAAATCTACTCAAATATGATCATAAAATCCCACCATTCCACCTAGAATCATCACATTTAAAATAAATCAATCCAATTAATCCTTATTGAAAAAACTATAAGTAGTTGCCCGATTAAGAGGTAATGTATTCTATCAAGCTCATTTCATTTTTTCCTTTTCTACACCCCCAAATATCTTTATTCCATGATTTTATAAACTAAATAGTGTATAAAATATAATATGAAGTTTTTAAAATAAATTTTTAGTGAAAACATACATAAACATCCAAATAATGGCTAATAAGAATATTGTTTATGTGTGTTGCGATGTAAAGCCTCAGTAATAGATGATTGTCCATTTTTTCCATTACCACCTCTCATGGTAGAAATTATGATGGAAAATGTTTTTATATAATTAATATGTTATTTTTATTATGTAATTAATATCCTTATTCCTTTTACAAAATCATATATTTCATACTTTCCATTTTATGTGAATTTGATTATTTCGTTTGAGGAAATGTGGACTACCACCCCTCAAAAAGAAGTGATTCATTGATACACAACTTGGAAAGTATTCAGGATAGATTTAGTGAATATATATGTCATAGAAAATAAAATAAAACTAATTTAATTATGGTATATATAAATATATATATATATATACATATATGTATTCTACTTTCATTCATTCAAAATGACAATTAAATAGAAATGGTGTTCTCGAATCTTTACAGCCAGCCATCTCCATGAATTTTGTATTTTATTTCATATTCATATTATATATGGATTATTATATTATAAATATAATAATTATAAATTATATTAAAATTGTTGTTTACATTCTATAAATCATTATATATGTATCCAAACATAGAAAAATCGAGGCAAATTTGAAAAACAATGATGATATTAACCAAAGTGAAACTTCAACGTATAATTTTTAAAAAGTGGTTTATATAAAGACATAATATAACTATATATAGTATTATAAGTAAAAATATGGATATTTTATAGATGTATAATAGATTTATATTTAATATATATGATAATTTAATGAGTATTACAAGATTCAAGACACAAGGTAAGGGATTTCATCTCACTTTTATTTTTGTGAGATACATACTTTATTCACCAAACAGTCCTTTTGTTTAATTTTTGTACTGGCCATGGATGTAATCTATGATTCTTATAAGTAAACTACTGGGTAAATAAATATAAATGTTTTTATATATTGATTATGGGGACAATTTTTTCAAATTTACCAAATCAATAAAAATATTTTGTCTCTATTTTCATTCTTGTGACACATGCCGTGATATGCACATTTATTTTTTTCATGAGGTGTATATAATTCATTTGAAATGTTATACCATGAATAAATTTTTATTAATGATATTTTATTTTTAATTTAATTTAATTTTCTCAAATTGGTAGAATGTTTCATGTTTACCATGTGGTATGTGTTTATTGAAGTAATCTTATCACTTTTCGAGATAGTTTATTATTATGTTTCCTTTGATGAAATATTATGATCCATATCTCAAGAATACTCATTAAACTTCTTCTCCATAGGTTATTCATGATATCGTTATATATTGGTACCATTGTTTCACTCATTGAATATAAGATAGTTAAGAAAGTGATTTTATGGAAGTCCTAGTTTTCCTCTCTCTTTGGTTAGAAATGTAAGTTCCTTCAAAATTATGTTTTCTAAAAAGGGATTCAATTAATATTATATTATTCTTGTATAATCATTAAAAGAAATTTTTACCATTTTTTACTTTTATTGATGTTTTAAAGGGAATCATCTTCTCTCTTTTTGAACATTTCATTTTTGTTACCTTTATACTGCGGAAAAGAAATATTATTTTTCATCATATGATATATATAGATTTCCCCAATGTAATTTCTATGAAGATTCCTTTCAATGTTTAAAATATTAATTTGTATGAAAATATTTTTAAATGTAATTTTCAAGGAAAATTATTTTCAAAATGTTTTCAAGATTCTTTCAAAAAAATTCAGGTAAAAAAGGATTTCAAAACATTTTCAAGCATTATTTATAAGTTTTTATATTATTTTTAAGGAAATGGTTTAAAAACTTTTTCATGATTTTATTTAAAATTTTCAATGTGTTTTCAATGAAACATGTTTTTAAAAAAATTCAAAACAATTATAAAAGTTTTCAATGAAAATTATTTTAAAAAAATTTTGGATCTTAGTTATATGTTTTCTATGTATTTTATATGCAAATTATTTTCAAATGTTTTTATGAATTAATTATAATTTTTCATAGAATAAATTATAATTTACTCAATAAATATTTTAAAAAATATTTCAAAATTATTTTCCATCTACGATGACAATTATTCATATTACACATTCCTTTATAGGAAATAATCTAAGGGTTCCATTCATATTCTTTATCTAAATGGGTTATGACTGATATATTTTTTCATTATGAAAAACATTTCTCATTCATGGATTATGTGTTTACGAAATGCATTTTTCATTCACGTGTAATGTATTTACAAAATCTATTTCTCTTCCACAATATATATTCTTTTGAATCAGTTTTATTTTAAAATGTTTTTCTTTTAATTAAATAATACAGGAACCTATATATTATCTATTAGTTATGATGTGATAAAATTTAAATTATACCCATTTCATTTCATGGGTTATAATAGTTATTTATTAAACTTATCGATTTTCATGGGTAATATTAGGATGATTTTTTTTAAATAAGAATGAATGATTTTAGTTTTTGATGTGTGGGACCTATATCTCAGTCAAATTTATTTGGTAATGATAAATGTTTTATGATCTCAATGGGTATAGAGGAGGGAAACTCATTCCAGAAATAAAATATGGTATATGGGTGTTCATCCTAAGTCTAACATAAGAGGATATATGGGAGGACATCCCAAGCCCAAAACATGAGGGTATACAAGGGTGGATCCCATGCTTGAATAAAATAGGGTATACTAGAGGACATCATAAGCCTGAAACAAGAGGGTAAATGGGAGGAAATCCCATTCCTGAAAGAAGTGGGTAAATAAGAGGACATCCCAAGAAATAAAAAAGGGTACACAAGAGGACAACCTAAGAACAAAATAAGAGGGTAAGAAATAGTTCATACCAATTTAGAAGTAGGTACATTTTTTATTAACCCATTCGCAAAATGTTACAAATTCCATGGTAGGCCACCATAATATAAGGCTTTTATATGATTATGTGTTTTCCACCAATCCTGGTTTTATTCTTATCTTATGATTTCATGGATTAAGTTCTATATTTACTTATGATTTATGTATTATAAATTTAAAAAATATATTATGGTATCTAATATTCCTAGTATTTTCTTCAACTGTTATTCTCAAGTTCTATACCCTTTAGTTCATGCCATGCTTATGCATTTCCTTCATTTAACCTTAGTGAGCATTTGAGGTCATCCCTTTCTTATATTTCATTTCCACGTATTACTAAAAAATTGTTTATTTAGATTTACTATTTATAAGGACCCGACCTTAAACATTACATATTATTAAATTAAATGAATAATTCACATAGAGGATCTTTTCTGGTTTAGATTTTTATAGAATTAGGACATAACTATTACATCTCAAAAGATTACAAAGTTGACACTTCTACTAAGTTTCAATAAAATAAAAACTCTTAAAAAGAAACTTGTCTAGTTCCATGTTTTAGATAGCATGACGTTTCCTTGTTCCCATACTTCACCATATTCCACATTAATTCCTGTGAAAAAAAAATTCAAAAAAAAACTTGGGGTGAGCATAAAAGCTCAGTAAGGGATACACAAAGAAGGAAAAATTTTAGTTTTTCAAAACAACAAGAAAACCTTGAGTACATTATCAAAGTAATACTTTTCAGCTTTATGAAGTATTATAAACTCTTAAATGAATAAAATATCATTACTTACCCTTTTATAACAAAAATATTACCATAAAACCCATATAAAGAACACATAACATATAATGGTAACTTGGGACATAAACATACATAAATGGAATAACCATACGGTCGACTTCCACACATATCACTTAATGAAATATCCATATGGCCGACTTCCATACCCAATGCATTGGAGGTTATAACGTAACCACCCATCCTGGTATTCACGGCACCACCCGTCATATGGTTTATCACGTAACCACCCATCGAAATTCTAAGTACCATTATAAAATCATAACAATTATAAAGGAAAGAAAATATTTCCATGTTTCAATCAAAATATATCACTTAAATATATTTACATAAAAAAATCCAATATAAAAACCCTTTTAAAAACAAAAATACATAAAACAGTATATGGTATTTATTTCATTTTAAAAACTTTACGGATTGTTGGGGATGCCAAAGACTAAATAATACTCACGGCGGTGGAAAAGGTCGTTGACACCGCGTACGTTAAAAGAAACATTCCTTTTTGTCGTTTAGTAAAATGCTTCGTAGAAAAAGATTAATTTTCAATAAAATGATAAGTCAAAGGTGTTTTATACAGCATATAAAAGAAAGTCTTGTATTAGAACAAAACATGCCTCAATGAAAGGAGATTGATACGATGTCCCTTACAAAATCGTTATCCTTGGATTAAGGATAAATCAATTACATAATTATGTGTGACAAACGAATACATCGAATATAAGAGGATATTAAGTGTAAAAATTTTTTTTTTCATTCACACATATTCATTGAACGACATTTTCAAAGAGTACAAGTTTATCCCAATGAATCAAAATTCGGTTAAGAAGTTCCCTTGCAAAAATTTGATAGCCTAACGTCGTCACTTCAAATTTCAGAAAAAGAGTTCATGAGAGATAAAATGGTATCTCATCACTTGGACATAAAATTTACATAAATAAGGATATATAAGAACATATCCCAACATAACAATAGGAAAATTAAAAGACCCGACAAAAATAAGTCTTTTAAAAAGTGGTGGGTGAAAGGTTCCCTTACCAACTTGGGTATCTTTCGAGACATACACCCCCTGAAAGAAGGACAATACAACATTGATGTAAATACTCATAAATGAAATTATATTGTAAAAATAGTATAATAATGGGCAGTACATATACCCATCAATGGAAATTGTGGCAAATGTAGCATAAATCTCACGGGAATAAAAGTGAGATGAAAAATCCCTTACGAAAACTTGGTAGCCTAACAATGCCACTTAAAACATCCAAAAAAGGATTGATGACATCAAATAGGGTCTCTCATAATATTAACATAAAATTTATAGAAATATGAATATAAAATAATTTCCCCCAACATATCAAAGAGGATCTTAAAAGAGGTGACATAAAGGAGAGTACTTAAAAAGAAAGAGAGAGGTTGGATCTCCTAAGAAAATTCGGCAGCCTAACGGCGCCACTCAAAACATCCAAAATGGATTGATGAGAGAAAATATGTTCTCACATTATATGGACATAAAAATTTCAGTAAGAGTAATATAAAATAAAATCCCAATCATAAGAAATATGAGCTTAAAAGGAATGACATAAAAGAGTGTACTTAAAAAGAAAGAGAGGGGTAGGATCCCTTACCTCAAGTCTGACTTATCTTGTTCGTTTCTTTATAATCCTGAATAATAAACTTTGGTCAATTTATAATTTCTTGAGGACCTCTTTTAAATATTATTATTCAGTTCATATCACATATTATATTGTTATAATAATTGTTTAATATTGTTAGTTCATATCAGACGTTTTTGCCGGTTTTGCTACATGAGTAAAAAATGAACTTGTTTGAAAATGATTGCCCATGTAGTTATAAGTAAATCATTTCCAGAATATTATTAATGATTAAAATATCATATATATCCATTACATATTCATTTTATACTATTCCATAACATTTGGAGATAAAAAATGAAAAGCATCTTTCATGGAGACGGTAGGTCGTACGTACGCATGAACGCTACTTTCATTTTTTTGTCATATTAATGGAATTAAAAATAAATGAGATATATATATATATATATTATAATTAAAGTATAATATATATGTTATATAGGCCACATATTTTCATTAATTTAATTATTTATACATTACATGTATTGCATGAATGAGTCAAGCACTTGAGGGGGCGGTAGTCCACGCTTCCTCATATGAAATTATCACATTTGCACAACATGAAAAGAATAGACGTATGTTTTAAATATAAAATACAGAAGCATATAGAATACATAAATACCATATATATCATATATAAAATACATTGACATCATAATGGCCACCTTTAAAGGTGTTAAAAGAATATTGAACAATCATCGTTTCGTGAGGCAGTAATTCGCCATCCACAGAAACAGTATGTTATTTAACCATTAGAAAAATGTGTGTGTAAGTGTAGCTAGAATCCTTATTATAAAAAAATCCTAGTATATTGGAGATACTGGTTTTTTTATAAAATAAAGGAATAAAAAGAGTTTACGGGGTTGGAGAAGCAAAATAAAACATAAGAACACAAGAGAAGACACTACCTATAAATCGGTTAACTCTTTTTGATTTGAGCTCAAAGGCTTACTTGGAAATACTTCTGCCCAAAGTGAGACTTCTAGGAGTAATAGAGGGATTTTGAGAGACAAAATGGGCAGGGGTTGGCCGAGCCAAAGTCTTGAGAGGTGTGGGAAAGGTGGTAGAGGTGGGGGCCTTTTATAAGAGGAGAGGAGGGGCACTCTTGGAAAGTCTTGAAAAGTAACATTATTATAAAATGGATTTCGGATTTTAAAGGTCTCAAAATTATATATTTCTAGGATATGGTGATAAGGTTTCAAAATCCACCCATAAAATATATTTTTGACATGTTTAAGACTTATATTTCTTCATATATTCTCATTTTATTTAAATCGTTCATTTTTGAGGTAATCACTGCATCATCACGGTGTCATAAATAAATTAATTTATTTAATATCTAAAAATTATAAATAAAATATCATGACGTTGGAAATATTTTTATATTTCTAATGAATATTTATAGTTAAAAATATGACTTGTATAACCCCATGTAAAAATTGTTTTAGTAAAACAATACATGTTTGTGACATTTTAATTTTAACTTTAAATAAAATGTTATTAATGTCATTTTCCAAACAAAGTGGCTCCATGAGGACCCCAAGTTGACCCATGGATTGTCTTGGTCGTCCATGACTCATCCAATAAGGGTAGGACATGTGTCAAATTCATTTAATATTATTATAACATTATCTTTACCTTAAATTACACTAATTACCTCTAATAGCGATTAATAAAACTTAAAAGTTACTATTCACCAAAAAAATGTAATCCCATTGAACCAAATTATACAACCTAATGAAAACCATGTATGTAAGATTTTTGAAATTCAAAGCACAGAAGTGGTAAAGTTTCATTTAAACGAAAAATCAGTTTTTAAACTACCACTTAGTGGTTTCACTATTAATCAAAAATTGAAGTTTTTTCAGAAAAATACCTAAAATTAACCGTAAGCTATATTTGATATTCCAAATTCAAAAATGATTTCTATTTTAAAAAATTCAAAACATATAAGTTTCATTATTTAATTTAATAATTAATTACCGCTGTCAAAACAAATAGCATGTTTTTAAGAAACAATATCTATTAAAAGATTGACACTAGTTTAAGTCCAATTTCAAATTGAAATTAATTCAAATGACCACTATTGGATTAAATGGTAAAAATATATTATAATTTCATTCTAAAAATAATTCAAAATATGATCTAATTATATAAATAAATTATATCAAAAAGATATTTTGAATAAAAATACAACATTTTTCACTTATTCATTAAAAATTAACTTTATCGTAAAAATACCAAAAATTTACACAAAGTAAATATTGATGTCTTGATTTTAAAGAAGAATTTTATTTTGTCATATATAATACATAAAATTTTCAAAAAGTGGATTTAAAATAAGTTCACCATCACAATGTGGTTAATCGACCTTTTAATGAATATTAGAATGTTTACGCTTAAAATATGATTGATTTGCATTTTTAATCCTCTAACATTTATAGTATAAAGTAAAAATATTTGACAAACATATATAATCATTTGGTAGATAGTTCTGTTCATCCCCGCCATTACAACTGCTAAGTGTTAACTACCATTTAAAATAAAATTATTTTATTATTATAGTGCGACGTAAGATTTCAAAGGAACTCATTGTTGCGTATTGGGTAAGCCATCGAGCATAGTGTTCCCCTTAAATTAATATTAACATTTTATTCACAAATAGGGATAAATATAAAAATTTCATATTCTTTATTTTTATGGGGTGTTATATCCTTCCCCCTTTTGGGAATTGTGTCCTCGCAATTTTAAAATTGGGCTCAGAAACATCATTGAAAGTCCCACATCAGAAGAAGAGTCGGTAAAACAATCACTTTAAAAGAAAGAAAGAGAAGTATAGAGGTCACTCTATTTAACCTATACTCGGATTCCAGGTAGGAAAACATGGATATAAAAGAAAAAGAAAAGGGTCATGTTCTGAGAGAGAGTTATAGAAAAAATGTTTAGGAGAAAGTTAACCACAAGAAAATCACAAACTTGTGGTGGGTTAAACGGTATTCGATTCCCCAGTAGGAAAAGTTAATAGAAAACATTTTTGTTTTAAGTTACTCTTCATTGAGGAATTTATTTTTGATCTTATCTAAATCATAATGATACATACTTACTTTTCACGTAGACTTTCAACTTTTACTAGATTCTTTAATCAAACTCATATTTTCTCCAAAAGACGAGTATTTTGGAAGACTTGTTCACATTAAGAGTACTCTAATCAAATTCTTGAGAATCACCTAATCCAAAAAAGAGAACTATATATTTCCCATGTCTTTAGATCTCAACCAAAACCAAACAGAAAATATTAGTACGAGATCAGATAATACCCAAAAAGGATATTTTCCTTTTTACAAAAATAAAAACTACTCCTAATCTCCAAAATTTGTCAAAAAAAACCCAAAGTTCAACGGAGACCATTCAATAAACAATTTGTCCATAAAATTCTATAAAGTAAACCCAACTAATATTGAAACCCAAATATTTTAAGGATTTAATCACATAGCCTTCCAAGGTACAAATTAACAGTTATCTCCAAAAAACATCAGTTTCTCTTGAAGTCTCATATTGGAAATTAATTAACCTAATCACATATCCTCCATGATAGGTTAATAATTTCAATAGATAACCCAAAATCAACTTACTCTTGATTAATAAAATAATATAACTAAAACTAATTAGTCAAAGTAACCAGGGACTTCACGTAGTCCAGTGGTACGTGATAAATACCAGTCGCACTTTGGTTATGGGTTCGATTTCCACAGCTTTGTCTGACGCAACGGGTTGTCACACGATCTGTGTTTTGTCCTTTTTACAAAACTATATAATCCTTAAAACATTCCCCAAAAAGAGATAAAATCTTCAAAAATAACCATAACATAATTTAACCTCATGTTTATCTCATGCCTTTCATTTTTCATCATAATATATAGTAACCCATAATTACCTCAAAAGTAAGTATCATATAAACCCTAATGGTTTCCTTTATAATTATCACCAGAACTTCCACATCGAGTTGGTTCTCTCGTACATAATGCATTAGAGTACTCACCAAGGTTCAAGTGCTTGATCATGACTCGTGATAGTTGGTTTAGAATAACCACGATATTTCTCATTGAATCCCCCATTTAATCCAGTCTCTTAATCAGAGAACCACCACAGTTTCCTTCAAATCCATTGTCACTTTGGTGCCTGCTAGATCCATCCATTTAATAAAACCAAAAAATGTCAGTGTGAGTATATCAACAAAATTATCATGTACTAATGAGGAAGATAAACACTAATATATACTTACTCATTCACTTTATCTAAAACTAGGACTCTTTCTGAAATCCTAACCATCATGGTAATGTCACTTCTGCTTAGAGAATACCCTAACCTCTAAAGTTATATAAACCGGGCTCTAATACCAACTATAAGGACCCAGAACTAAACATTTATTATTATTTAATTAAATGAATAATTCACATAGAGGATCTTTTCAGGTTTCCAGTTTTAGAGAATTAGGACATAACTATTACATCTCAAAAGATTACAAAGTAGACACGTCTACTAAGTTTCCATAAAATAAAAACTATTAAAAAGAAACTTGTCTAGTTCTATGTTTTAGATAGCATGAAGTTTCCTTGTTCCCATCATTGAACCTTTTCCACTTTAATTCCTATGAAAAACAATTCAAAAAAACTTGGGGTGAGCATAAAAAGCTCAGTAAGGGATACACAAAGAAGGAAAACTGTTAGTTTTTCAAAACAACAAGTAAACCATGAGTACTTTATCAAAGTAATACTTTTCAACTTTATGAAGTATTATAAACTCTTAAATGAATAAAAGATCATTACATACCCTTTTGTAACCAAAAGATTACCATAAAACCCATATAAAGAACACATAATATATAAAGGTAACTTGGGACATAAACATATATAAATGGAATAACCATACGGTCGACTTCCACACATATCACTTAATGGAATAGCCATACGGCCGACTTCCATACCCGATGAATTAGAGTTTATAACGTAACCACCCGTCTTGGTATTCACGGCACCACCCGTCATATGGTTTATCACGTAACCACTCGTCAAATGTCCAAGTACCATTATAAAATCATAACAATTATAAAGGAAATAAAATATTTCCACGTTTCAATCAAAATATATCACTTAAATATATTGACATAAAAAAATCCATTATAAAAACCCTTTTAAATACCAAAATAAATAAAACAATATATGATATTTATTTCATTTTAAAAACATTATGGCTTGTTGAGGATGACAAAGACCAAATAATACTCACGGCGGTGGAAAAGGTCATTGTCAGTGCGTACGTTAAAAGAAACATTCCTTTTCGTTGTTAAGTAAAACGCTTAATAGAAAAAGATTCCTTTTGAATAAAATGAGAAGTCAAAGGTATTTTATACAGCATATAAAAGAAATTCTTATATTATAACAAAACATGCCTCAATGAAAGGAGATTGAGACGAAGTTCCTTACAGAGTCGGTATCCTTGGATTAAGTATAAATCAATTACATAATTATGTGTGACAAACGAATACACCAAATATAAGTGGATATTAAGTGTAAAAAAATCAGTGGTCATTCACACATATTCATAGAATGACATATTCAAGGAGTACAAGTTTATCCCAATGAATCAAAATTGGGTTAAGAAGTTCCCTTGCAAAAATTCGACAGCCTAATAACGTCACTTCAAAATTCAGAAAAAGAGATGATAAGAGAGAAAATGGCATATCATCACTTGGACATAAAATTTACATAAATAAGGATATATAAGAACATATACCAACATAAAAATAGGTAAATTAAAAGAACCAACAAAAATAAGTCTTTTAAAAAGAGGTGGGTGAAAGGTTCCCTAACCGACTTGGGTATCTTTCAAAACATACACCCCGTGAAAGAAGGATAATAAAACATTGATGTAAATACTCATAAACGAAATTATATTACACAATTATTATAATAATTGGCAGTTCATATACCCCTCAAAGGGAATTGTGGAAAATGTAGCATAAATCTCACGGGAATAAAAGTGAGATGAAAAATCCCTTACGAAAACTGGGCAGCCTAACGACGCCACTTAAAACATCCAAAAATGGATTGATGAGATAAAATAGGGTCTCTCATAATATTAACATAAAATTTATATCAATAGGAATATAAAATAATATACCCCAACATAATAAAGATGATCTTAAAAGAAGTGACATAAATGAGAGTACTTAAAAAGAAAGATAGAGGTTGGATCTCTTATGAAAATTCAGCAGCCTAACAGCGCCACTCAAAACGTCCAAAATGGATTGATGAGAGAAAATAGGGTCTCTAATCATATGTACATAAAAATTATAGTAAGAGTAATATAAAATAAAATCCCAATCATAAGAAAGATGATCTTAAAAGGAATGACATAAAAGAGTGTACTTAAAATGAAAGAGAGGGGTAGGATCCCTTACCTCAAGTCCGACTTGTCTTGTTCGTTTCTTTATACTCCTGAATAATAAACTTTGGTCAATTTATAATTACTTAAATACCTCCTTTAAATATTATTATTCAGTTAATATCACATATTATAATGTTATAATAATAGTTTAATAATGTTAGTTCATATCAGACGTTTTTGCCGATGTTTGGTACATTAGTCAAAAATGAACTTGTTTGAAAATGATTGCCAATGTAGTTATAAGTAAATAATTTCCAGAGTAATATTAATGAATAAAATAAAATATATATCCATTACATATTCATTTTATACTATTCCATACCAATTGGAGATAAAAAAATTAAAAGCACCGTTCATGGAGACGGTAGGTCGTACGTACGCATGAACGCTACTTTCATTTTTTTGTCATATTAATTGAATTAGAAATAAATGAGATATATATATTATAATTCCAGTATAATATATATTTTATATATGTCACATGTGTTCATTAATTTCATTATTTATACATTTCATACATTGCATGAACGAGTCACATCACTTGAGGGGGCGGTAGTCCACACTTCCTCACATGAAATTATCGCATTTGCACGACATGAAAAGAATAAATTATGTTTTAAATATAAAATACAGAAGCATATAGAATAGATAAATACCATATATATCGTATATAAAATATAGTGACATCATTAATTCCACCTTTAAAGGTGTTAAAATAATATTGAACAATCATCGTTTCATGAGGCAATAATTCACCATCCACAGAAACAGTATATTCTTTAACAATTAGACGGATGTGTGTGTAAGTGTAGCTTTAATCCTTATTATAACAAAATTCTAGTATATTCAAGATACTGGTTTTGTTACAAAATAAAGGAATAAAAAGAGTTTACGGAGTTCGAGAAGCCAAATAAAACATAAGAACACAAGAGGAGACACTACCTTTAAATCGGGTAACTCTTTTTGATTTGAGCTCAAAGTCTTCCTTGGAAATACTTCTTCCCAAAGTGAGGCTTCTATGTGTAAGAGAGGTATGTGGAGAGACAAAATAGGAAGGGTTTGGCCGATCCAAATGCTTTAGAGGTGTGGGTAAGGTGGTAGAGTTGGGGGCCTTTTATAAAAGGAGGGGAGGGGAACTCTTGGAAAGTTTTGAAAAGTAACATTATTATAAAATACTTTTCGGATTTTAAAGGTCCGGATATTATATATTTCCAGGTTAAGGTGATAAGGATTATAAATACACCCATAAAATCGGTTTTTGACAATATTAACACTTATATTTCACCTTATCTTCTCATTTTATTTAAATCGTTCATTTATGAGGTAATCACTGCATCATCACGGTGTAATAAATTAATTAATTTATATAATGTCCAAAAATTATGAAAAAAATATCATGATGTAGGAAATTATTTTATATTTCTAATTAATATTTATAGTAAAAAATATGACTTGTATAACCCCATGTAAAATTTTGTTTAGTAAAACAAGACATTTTTGTGACATTTTAATTTTAACTTTAAATAAAAAGTTTTTTATGTCATTTTCCAACCAAAGTAGCTACATGGGGTCCCCAAGTTGACACATGGATTGTCTTGGTCGTCCATGACTCATATAATAAGTGTAGCACATGTGTAAAAGTCATTTCATATTATTATAACATTATCTTTACCTTAAATTACACTAATTACCTCTAATCGCGATTAATAAAACTTAAAAGCTTCTATTCACCAAAAAATTATTTTAATCCCATTGAACCAAATTTTCCATCCTAATGAAAACCATGTATGTAGTATTTTTGAAATTAAAATCACAGAAGTGGTAAAGTTTCATTTAAACGAAAAATCAGTTTTTAAACTACATCTTAGTGGTTTCACTATTCATCAAAAATTGAAGTTTTTCAGAAAAATACCAAAAATTCACCCTAAGATATACTTGATATTACAATTTCAAAAATTATGTCTATTTTAAAAAATTCAAAACATATAAGTTGAATTAATTAATTTAATAATTAATTCCCACTGTCAAAACAAATAGCGTGTTTTTAAGAAACAATATCTATTAAAAGATTGACACTAGTTTAAGTCCAATTTCAAATTGAAATTAATTCCAATGACCACCATTGGATTAAATGGTAAAAATATATTCTAATTTCACTTTAAAACCAATTCAAAATATGATCTAATTATATAAATAAATTAGACTAAAAAGTGGTTTTGAATAAAAATACAACATTTTTCACTTATTCATTAAAAATGAACTTTGTCGTAAAAATACCAATAATTTACACAAAGTAAATTTTGATGTCTCGGTTTTAATGTAGAATTTTATTTTTTCAAATATAACACATAAAATTATCAAAAATTGGATTTAAAAGAAGTTCTCCTTCAAAAGGCGGTTAATCGACCTTTTAAAGAATATTAGAATGTTTACGCTTAAAATTGGATTCATTCGCATTTTTAATCCTCTAACATTTATTGTAAAAAGTAAAAATATTTGACAAAAATATATAATCATTTGGTTGTTAGTTTTGTTCATTCCCTCTATTACAACAGCTAGGTGTTATCTACCATTTAAAATAAAATTATTTTATTATTAGAGTGCAACGTAAGATTTCAAAGGAACTCGTTGTTGCGTATTGGGTAAGCCATCAAGCATAGTGTTCCCCTTAAATTAATATGAACATTTTATTCACAAATAGGGATAAATATAAAAATTTCATATTCTTTCTTTACATGGGGTGTTACACTAATGGTGGATATTTTTATGGGATATGTTGAAGAACATTCATAGTGATGGAATATTTTGTTTCCATGATTCCAATGGCATAAAACTATAATGGCCATCAGGCATGTATTTTTATAATGTACTGAATTTTCATCTTAAATGATGAAAGTTACTTGTATTTTAAGCATGGTTCACTATGAAACCAATTCATGAAACATTATACTAATCATGTACATAAAATTATAAAAAATCACCATAAGGTTCTACTCCTTCGTCGATTTCAAAACATCTTATGAATGGAATTTCCTACTAAGAGAATCTACCACTACACTCTCCTTCCCTAAGGTGTAGGTGATATCGAAGACAAATGATTGAGTGTATTCTATAAATTTTTTCTATGTGAGATTCTTTTCATTATGATAAATGATTGGCCTCATAATATTATAGTTAGAAGAGATTATAAACCTCTCCCAAAAATGATAATTTTTCCAACATTTTAGTGTATGAATAACTACAGAAATACATAAATTATGAGTGGGGTAATTATACTCAATATGTTTAACATTATGAGAGTCTTATGCTACAAAATTGTCTTCATACATGATCACAGAACCCAAAATAGTTCTAGATTCATCATTTAAAACTAAATAACCCTTACAAGGATAATTTAATGTCAAAATATTATCATTTTCAAAAATCATTTAATCTCATCAAAGATTACAAACACTTAGCATCTCATATTTATTTTAAACCATTCTTTGGAAGAGGATTCAAATGTAATTCCAACATTGATAAATACTTAATAAATAATCTATAGTATATAGAAAGTCCAACAAAACTTAAAATTATAAATGCAGTCCATGGTTCGTCTAATGATAAATCAAAATTTACCTCATCATGATAAATATATGAGAAATGATTTGAAATAAAAATTATTATGAACATAAATTATTGAATCCAGAAGTTGAATTGTAATATTTCAAAAAAATTATGACTTTTGATGATTTATAAATTCAAAATTACATGGTCCTGAAGATCACATGATGATCTTGAATAAACAAAAACTTCATCAACATACACTACCAAAAACGTTTCAGGATATTGATGGAATTTTTTATTCATTAATTTCATAAATACTATAGGATAATTTTTGAGACCAAATAGAATCATAGGATATTTGAAATAGCTACACCTTTCATGAATGTTTTCTTCAGTATATCACACTCTTTAACTTTGAGCTAATGAAAACATGATTGATGATTGATATTCAAAAACCACATTTCTCTATTTAAATAATCAAAATAATCATCTAAACGAGGAAAAGGATTTATAATCTTACCTGTTACTTGATTCAACTTCTGATAGTCAACATACAATCAGAGTGAAACATTTTACTGCATGTCGAAGAGCACTGGTGCTTTCCCAGGTGAAATAGATGTGTGAAAAAATAGTTTACACAAGATATTCATACGGAATCTTAATAATGTTATCTCACCATATTCCTTGCAATAAGAATTCATTGAAACTTGAAAATTATATATTATTGGATTAATCATTAAATTTACTTTTCTCTTTCTTGTGGAATCCTAGAGATATCTTCTAGGAATGTGTCAGGAAGATCATGACCATCATTAAGAATAGCAACAATGTACAAAAACTTGTCTGGAAAAACTGCTACATCGAACAACAGATTATGGAGATCTGGGTGACATAGTCCTGCGTGACCAGACCTTAGATCCCATTCTCCATAAATCACTTGTGATCACCCATCCTCCACATGAAATGAGACACACTTATGATAACAATCATGCACAACATTATTAGAATGAAGCTAATACATCCTGATGGTGACATTAGTCAAATCCAAATCGAGAATAAGAAAAACCCATACTAAATCGGCATTTTTTATATATAAAGAATAAGATGGGAAATAAAACACTTTGTGTTTCAATTTTCTAGGACATTTCACTAACTATATAGAAAATAACATGAGATACATTGGATGTATTATGATATCCACAAAACAACCATATGTAAATTTGTGGGAAGAACCACCGCCTAATAATGCGATGACTACTGAATGTGCAGTAAAGATGGTACCTCTCACTATCGCTAGACCTTCATCCTCTTAAACTAAAAAATAAATACATAGGGTAGGTTATTTAAAACTTGGTACCAATTATAGTAAATGTACACTTTGATGTATCATGCTACCTCATAGTAGAATTTGGAATTAATAATCTAAAAACATATCGAGCTGTAGACATTTTCTAACTAAAATAATGCAGTTGACCATAACGTCTGATGATGTTGAACATAATTTCATGTGAAAGAAAATAATTTTTTATGTATCAGACCGTACTATAGTGATAACAAGTATTAGGCACACCACTTTCCATAACTATATATATCGACGATTCTTGTTGCAAAGTACCACCTCCACCAAATTTATGATGACCTTGGGACATCCTCTTATTCCATAGCGTGCCACTGATTATTCCACTATATATAAGTGATGTTTTAAAATATCCAAGAATGTATTCTATGTTCACCTCAACGATCATGTCCAAGTTTTCTTTCAAAGAATAGGTTTAAGGATTCATCATAAATATAAGTGGTCAGATATCAAGTCGCAAACCGTGTATCTATATACGAGCTTCTAGGTGGTCATTATTAATAACCTCATGTCAAAAACAAACCAACATAAATAACTAATATGTTCACTCTAACACATAATGACATCCCTATTGCAATGAGATGAAATTTATTGGTTATTCCATCATTAGTGATTCTAGAAACAAATTTGAAGAATATATTATTAAAACCCTTATAGTCGAATCCCACATTCCTATCATCCTCCTCCATGGAATCTCATCATATAATGCTTGGTCCCCCATGTTTGAACACCACGCACTTCAGCTTGATACTCTCTATTGTAACAAAGTAATCCAAAATCTGATTAATCTAATTAATCCATTCGTCCACCTCTTTAGGTTCACTAATAACCTTAATGGATTATTTCTTCTCACAATAGAACTATCGTGATCATTCTCTTTCTCCAAAAACACTCAAATACCTCCAAAACATTATTTTGAACTTTCAATAAAATCTGGACAACAACACAGACATCCCACAAGATTTCATCAAAAAAATATTATCGAGATCAGATTACCCTATTGATCCTTATCTTCACCCTCTGGTAGAACTCGCAAGAATGATCTAAAATGCATATTGTTTCACATTGAAACAAAATAAATGATCCCAGAGTAGAATAATCATAGTTCATACTTGCAAAAGGAAAGGAAAAAAGTTGATATTAAGATAAAAATGTAGAATGAGAGCCACACATCCCCACATCATATGGTAACATGAGTCTCATCATGTGAAGAGATCATTATGCACTCAACGTAATCTAAATCTCAATTCTCGAAAATACTATCTTCAATATATGAAACATCCCAAAATAAGGACCCATAAGGAAAAAACCATCTTAGGGATCTAAGACACCAGTGTAAAAAATCCACCCAGATACCCTCTCAAAATTAGCACATGGACTGATCCACCACATACCCTAAGTGTATTCCCAATCCCTATGGGATGGAAAATATCACACGGGAATCAATAAAAATAAATGGAATAATTTCTCCCAACTTGAAGAAACAACATGGAATATATAAACATAATAGAGAGAAGCAATGAACGATAAAAATAAATTCTATTACAGAAAATGAATAATGGAAGGTATATAATTCAATAAGGGTAAAAAAATACCCAAGAGAAAATTACAACTAAAATCTACCAAAAAAGACAACTACTCCAACAAATCCATGAGATAGTAAAGGAAAGCTCCCACTATATCACCACCAGCTACCCAGAAGCCGTCTAATAGAAAACATCACCAAATCATTGTAGCACCATTCCATTCCCATATTTTGAAGACATAACATGGTCTACACAATGCCAATGGGGTAAAGAGGGTCTAATATAATACTCTTAATAGGATCTAATCTATGAGTTCCACCACATGTATCTCTATAATAATCCATCCATTCTAAACATTAAAAAATCAATGATAATAGTTTAACCGTTTTTATATCAAAAAAATGAAAAAACAATTTAATTTCCCTATTTTCTACCTTTCTATATTAATGAAGTAAATAACTCTCCAAAAAGTTCATATACTTATATCAAGAATAAATTTCCAAGACAACCAAAGAGTGTTTAACATCACTTATCATATCTGTGGTAGTACAATCAAAATAGTACAATCTGAAATAACCCAAATCATTTAAATGAATAGTTAATATAATATCCAAGATCACACTAGATAAGGATTGCTTAAACACTCATTCATATCATAGAAAATCATGAATGCATCTTTCCTCTTGATATACACATCAATTATTGATAGTATAGGAACACTTCATCAAGTGAACACTCAACAGGTCTGACAAGTCCCTATAACAACAAGAAATGGGAGGAGAGGAAACCCCCATGAGTTATCCCTCCAACAATGGATGAAATCTATTACAATACATTCCACCTAAGAATCCAAGGATTCACATGTGCCCTATTTTCAAAATAAATTCATCAACACATTTTCATTAAAACATTTTCGTCACACCGTACATTAAAAATTATTTCAAAAAATATTTCAAAATGTACTAAAAACTAATCATTTTCCTAATCAAGTATAAAACAACATTCATAGAAACCCATTTTCAGAAAATCAAATCAAATCAGTCAATCGTTCAATTGCATTTATAAAAAATTATAAAATAACAAGATAAATGTAGTTCAACAACACATTCTTGAGACAGAACCTCCATCATTAAAACCCATGTAGCACATACCTACAATGGGATACACCAGTAAGTAAGAACACACAACATCACTGTATTTCCTAGTACTAATATACATATTTCATAATTTATTCAATTTGACAAAAGGATCACATGATAATTCGAAACAAAATATTCCTCAACAACACACACCCTCTAAACAAAAATAAACAAGTTGTTTTTCCCAAAAAAATCACACATCAAATCTAAATAGAATAAAGAAAAATCATAACAATGGATCAAAAGATATAATAGAACATCAAAACAGTAAAATAGTGATAAAAGGAAAAAATAAGTACAAATAGTTTCCAACCAAATAATATGAAACCCAACTACACTAGTGATCTAATGATGATCGAAGTTATTAAAAATGAATGGAGACTCCCAAAATAAAAAGAAAAGAGATCTAAGTTAAGAGGGAATAATTATATGGAATAATAAAAGAATAATCATCCAAGAATCTCCCTATATCCAAATAATGTGACATATAAATGATGTGTAAACCATTTGCATTTTGGGATATCAATGTTTTCCGTATACTTAAAAAACATTCTCATTTTTATTAAAACCCAGATTTTATACCTTACATAGTGTGTAACTAGTGTACACTATGTAATCCTGTCATTCTGTGTACATGGTTCTTAGAATCTTAATTATAAAAATTACATGTTTTAGACTCTCCTTACATGAAATGTATTTTTCATATAGACTGCAAAATGTCCAGATTTGAATACTAAAACCCAAACCACTTGGGTATTCTTAAAACTCAAATAGACCGACATAAATCAATTTAATATTTATACCCAGACTCCATTAATTCAAACAAACAAACATTGATGGATTTTATGTCATTTTTCAATGAAAATTTTCTCCATCTTCACGATTCCAAAAATGCACCCAAATTATTGAGGAAAACAAGTATAGAGAAGAAAATTACCTCAAAGAAGGATGTGAGATGTTATAATTACTATGTATAATTCAAAATCATGTCTTAGATGTTGCGTAGTTCCCAATAGTATAATATAATTTCTTATAATGTTGTGAATGTGATTGAACTTCCATCTGCATGGATTGATCCACTTTCATAGGGTTATTGATATTCCTCATTCATGTATTCAATCCATACACTTTATTACCATTTTAGTGTCATAATTACCTATGGAAGATTTTCATGAAAGAATATAAGTGACTCTATGGTTTCATATAAAACAGATAGGATGTGAGTTCGGGTCTGTACATAACTTTTATGGGGATTTAGTTGCAACTCTAGGACTCTGTTTTAGATATAATACTTGTTCAAGAATATTAATAATTATTTTTATAATTTTACTATTTACCATAAATAAAAATGTATTATTAATTATGGGTATTAATTTATGAGACCACATTTGTAAATATAGATGGTTTTATATCTCCTCATTAATTGAGTTATGAGATAATATTTTAGGATAAACCCTCATTATTTGGGATGATAAAATTTAATGTTATAATCGATGAAAATAGTTACTTGATAAATAGGTTCTAGATGATTAAATTGGATTCATAAATATCCATGTGAGGGGTATCATAATCCAAGTATTCTGTACCACTTATTGGGACACGCCATTTTAAAACCAAATCAAGACATACAGAACATGGACAGGGTTTTTGGATCATAGTTTAGGTCATTTAGAACAAATTAATACATTTAATACCATTACAATATGAAACTATTAAGACATTTCATATATTTTTAAATATTTATCCTCAAATTCATCAAGATGAATGAATTTAATGGAAAGAATATTATGGATTTACTTGGTTCACTAACTAATATGAGTTTCCAGTACTTGTTTTGTTTGTTGGTGACTAGAACATACATTCTCGAATATAGTTATGAATCAATTAAAGTGGTTTGTATCAAAAGTTATCCTTATCCCATGATTATTTTCCTATAATTTATTAAGGGGGATATAAAATAATTTTGAGTCCCTTCATTGGACATTTCTTAGTGAAACTATAGAACATTACTGTATATTTTTACTACCTATACACAATATCTTTAACTTCTTCAATTACATAGATAGACTAACAAATTCCTCAACCATATGTAACTTTTCTTTAATTTCATATTGTATTTATAACATATACCACTATTACTACTTACATATTAACATTGAGGAAACTTTTTTTATTCTTCTCCTATAAAAAATATAGAGAAAAACAAATTTTTACCTCTTTATAGAAACAAACAAGAATAAATTATATGATCATATGATACATGTTATTATTTCTCTCCCCCAACCTTTTGAACCGATTAATTCACATACTCGCCCTCTTATTTGCAAGAAATAAAATGAAACTTGTGAGATGGTATAAAATTTTTTTTATGTAAGGTTCCATCATTCATTTTACTCTAAGTCTATGTGATAAATGGGTGGTTTAGAGAACAATAAGATTTTATATCATGAAAAATTTGTTCCTTTCATATTTAACATGATACAATGTGAAATGATAACATAAAAATGACATAAAGTCTTATAGAACTATATATCGGGTTTTCAATAACATGTTTGATCCAAAACTATTACAGAGTACGCCTTCCTATAATCCTTCCCTTACATCCGTCAACTGAATATACAAATTTAAATTTAAAACATCATTATAAATATATTTGGTGAATGTTCATTCTATCAATTTTCATATTTCAATAATTAATTCAATTTTCTGACCATTTTTTATAATTCCTTTATTTAATAATATTTTAAGATAATTATGGATAAACAATTAATGAAACCCCTTCAATAATTTTTTTGAAATAATCCTATTTTTATATTGTATTGATCGTAATAATATATTTTATAAACTACCCCAAATAATGATGATTGCTTGATCATCATGATGATGTATATCTTCATCATATATTCTTCATGATATACATAATGAGAATACAATAATATGTTAATTTTTTTTTGTTTTTAGTTTATGAAAATATCCCAAACATCAATGATGATGATAAATGTCAACCTTTTCCTATTGAATTTAAAAATAATGATAAAAAATGTTGGGATATTCCTCAAATTTCCATCATGTGTCAACGACAATCACAAAAAAACTTATCATGGATGAATCAAATAATATATTTTTGAGTATAAAAATTTTTGGAATCATTATAGGATGAAAATATTCTTATAAAATATTATCAAATTTTAATATCCATAAGACTATCTCAAGATATCCATTGGAAATAATGATTCTTCAGGAATTCCCTTCATAATAAGCACATAAAAAATTAAATATTGATATGTTAAGAAGGTGTGTCTTCACTGATTTTAAATGTCAATAGAAAATTTGAGATTATTTTCTTAACCATGTATTTTTTATTTCCTCTATTCATCATTGTTTCACATCTGAACATCAATTTTGGTTTAGCATCATGGTTTATACTACTTCTTCACTGTTCTTGTGGGTTTAATCTCTATTAATGTGTTCATTTAAGGAACTTCAATCACATGGTTAAATTTTATCTACAATTATGAATTTTCTAGTTCTATACAAATTTTAGGGAAATATTCGGGTGTGTGTCCATATATGTTTCAAATTAGTCACAATATTTATTTGCATAAAAATTTTATTCTATTCAAAAACTATATCAAAAGTCAACATCATCATGTTTGATTTCTACATATTCTTGGGAATAAGCTTTATATTGTTTTTCATCAATATTTCATTCCCACTATAGATCAACTAAGAAACTACTAACATATGTTTTTTTTCATTGATATCGTATTTATAGTCTCCACATGGCTACTTCCTTGGGCCTTTCATCGCATAAATTAATTTATATATAGAAATACAATACAACCAATTGGATATAACATCCAAGGTACATTAATTTATCTTATTAAATTTATTCATAGGAGAGTACTGATGTATTATGGCCTTCTATAATTTATTAACGATTCTTATTCCTTTTTTTACTATATTCCAAGATCATATTTTCTTGGCATATTTTTGTACATGTCAGAATGATCATGCACCAATCATATAAAAACTATGTTTCTTTTATATAGAATATTTTTTAACATTCCCACTTTTTTTGAATTATTCATAATTTTCAAAGTATTTGGATGTGTATTATTTATTTAGAACATTCTACAGTATTTAATGGAATTCTATTGTTCAATAGAATTTATATGACTATAATAAACATATGAAAAATACATGAATACATTTAAACACCTAAAATGACAAATAATCATGATCTATTAATATTAATGGATTTCTATTTATATTTTTTACCTTTATATATTTTTGAATTATTTCAAAAATTTATAGAAATATATTGAGGAACCTTTTTCCAAAACCCTTATATTATCAATCGTGTACATGGTTATAAGAAACTAATTATTTTTACTCATTCATACAATTTATTCAACAATCACTTCACATGATAACATTTTTATAAAAATTATTAGATGAAGTTTTGGATTGTACATATTCCCTTAAATAGTTTTCTAATATAATTTGGTGATGTGATGATCTTCCTCTCATATGTTGTTTTTATTATATTAGTATAATCCTTTATATATCATGGAGTGATACCATCAACCATTTTACTTCTTTCATGAAGAATCAATATCTGTCATTTCAAAATTTGACCATCATTACATCAAATTCATGAAACCTCATATTGAGGGTGATCTATTGATCATTAATAATTATAATATTACCATCAAAATACTTTTATAATAAATTGACCTCATTTCCATGAAACACACTAATTTATTGAAGAAAGGATTCATATTCATGGAATCTCATTGATTCTACGTCCAACTATTATTCTTTGACATCAAAGTTATTTTTCATTTTTTGAGTGAAATGATATAATATATTTCTGTATTCAACATCTCTTCCTCCCCTTAAGTTTCTTTTATCAATTTATTTTCACATTTCAAATAACTTGTTTGAAAAAATATATTTTTTGTCTCTATAACTCTATGTTGTTTATCATGTTTTATATATTCCAAAAACAATCTTCGTAATGAATTATCTATGATTTCTATTCAGATTTTACATTATTTATCACATATTGATGAATTTAAAAACAATAATAAATAAATTAAAATATTTATTGTAGTAAAGAGTTTTATATGACATTTATTTTTATATAAAATATATATTTTGAATTATAAACTGTATGATTACATCCAATTGGTTCTTTTATGGAATTTTTTTACAAAATTATTTTAGACATCATGATCAGATCAATATCTTAGTTCACATAGTTATAGAGTGTTGTTCCTCTCTTTATTGGTAGTTTGAATATCATAAAATTATTCTTATATGGTATATTTCCATATTTACTATAATTTATTAAATATAAAGATGTTTCTGCTTCTTTTCATAAGAGGGGAATTTTTTTCCACTTTAGTTTCATTTTAATTTTACTTTTCATCAATTTCATGGTAGGAATAATATTGTTTCCCAAGATAAATAAATATTCATCAAAATTACACATCATTGTAAAAACATAACGAAACATAAATCATAAAAATAAAACAATTTCCAACATAGATAAATGTATTAAAAGTGAACTTTCCACTCATACCAATTGTTAGGAACATTTCAATATAAAGTTAACGCAGAGGCCAGTGGTGAATTAGATAAAGGTTATTTTTAAAATAATTAATTATATCTATGCTTTGACCTCATGACATATTAAGAACATGGTTCTCAATATCTTTATTTATTTCATTATTAATGTATATAAAATAATTTAATTGATACCACCCTAATTTTCTTTATGATTCAAACCCTAATAAGAGTTGTTAGTCCGTTTTATTTTTTGTGGGGACAAGTACAAAATACTCCATTATAGTGAGGAAAAAATTAATATGTGTTGTGTGGCAAATATTCTAGATCCAATTAGTGGATCCTTAAACATTAAGAGAGGTAGATAAATCAATATTGATTCCATTTACTTGGAAAATCCTCATACAAAATCAATATTTTTTTTGGTTTTTTATAATATATATATATATATATAATCATCAACATCATCAATTTTTAGGCAACCCTGAGAAATTTCTCCACGATGTGATACATCTATTAAATGGTGTAATTATAAAAACACTTCCCATTATTTCACATTTCAACATAATTTATTATAAACGTTACACTTAATATAACTCATATGATCGATAGGTCTAGTTTATTTTTTAAATTAGGTAAATTACATAAAAACATAAAACATAAAATTCAAAATATTTATTGATAAATTATTTAACATGATAAAAATGTTCCTTTATGCATAACACTACATGGGATAACCTAAGGACATACATACAAAAAGGGTGAGCTATAAATCCAAGTAAGGGAATTAAAAAATAATAACATGAGAAATAAAATAAATGGTAGGAAATATTTATATCAATATTGTATAAAAGGAACATGGATATTAAGGCATGATTTAGCATTCTAATCATAACATGGGAAATGTGGAAACAACATAAAACACTACATCATAAACATCATACAAGGTTACATCAGCAAATAAATTGTGATAAAAAAGGTCCCATAATGTAACTTGGTAAACCCCATGCCATAAAATGACTCATCATGAAACTAAATATTACCCATTGCATTGGAGTGATATATAATTTCATTTGTTTCTGTCAATTTCATTTCATTCTCATGCTTAATTGTCCCACATTGATCATTCAAAAAGTATTCATTCTCCATCATAATTTATTAAATGATCACAAAGTATGGGATAGTTAAATTGGAGACCCCAATAAAATATTTATATGGGTATAAAGGTTAAAATCCATGATTGAAGATGGGCATGGTATCTACTTCACAATTGTTTTGGAATGAAAAATCACGATGTAACTTCAAAACCAAAACGATGTCATATATATATTAATAAAATGGGTTGATGAGAGAATATGGTGTATATAATAATTTAGATATGAAATTTATAGTAATATGGACATGGAATTATATGTACCAACATAAGAAATTTTAAAAATATGGTGTAACATAATAACGCAACATGAAGAAAGATGAGAAAGAAAAAAAATCATTACCTGATTGTGTGACTCAAACTGCTTGGGAGGGGCTTCTTAAAATATTGAGGTAACATTGAGAGTACTATAGTGAGTGTAGAATTGAGTTTTTATGGGCTTCAAATATTTTTATTGATGATAAATGTGGGATTGAGAGGGTTTTTATTGGAATGTATGGGGATTTCATCATTATTTAGGTTTTGCACTCTTTATAATTAAATATCTAAAAACCCCAATGCATCCCATGGTTTTTCGCATGGTTTTTACTAAAGGGGAGAGTTTGACATAATTTGATAATTAAATGGGTAGAATTTTTTAAAATATTACCCTTTAAAGAGTGTAGGTGAGTCACACTATTAATGAATTTATTTTAAAATCATAAAATATATTATTACACTTGAAGGATTCATAATCGCTTTACAAAATAAATAAAATAAAACTAAAATTAGATAATTTTAAAGGGAAAACATTTATTTGGCCTTGAATATTATTTATATTACTTATTATATCACTTTAAGACATTGATATGTCAAAAAACACAAATTATATTTATATATATTAACTTTTTACTTGAAAATTCGACAATCTCATAGAATTATGATTAATTAAACAGTTGATATTTATAAAACCCTAATTCCAAAAATAATATTCATTTTATCCAAATAATTTTCCAATTTTTTTAATTCTCACTTTCAAAATAAAAACTCACATTTCATGAAAATGATTGGAAATTAACAATAACATTTTTTGAAACCTTATAAAAATTACATTTGGCTTCCTAAAAATTATATGAACATTTTATTAGATAAAAATAATAAATAATTATAATTTTTAAAAATATTCTTTATTTTAAAAATTCATTAGTTCATAAATTAAATATTGAATTTTAATATTAAAAAAATACAATCATTGCTTTTAAAATCATTTATAATGTTAGAAAAATATAATTAAAATATATTCAATATTTCATACAAAATAATGTTCATATTCGTATTTAAAGGTTGTTGATAAATATCCCATCAATACACCATCATAGGTCTAACAACCCATTCTTGACTTACAAAGACATTATATTACTTTTTCAGAATACTTAATACATGACTCAAAAAGATGCCCAAAGACCATATTAGTTATGTTCCTTCAGAAACATGGATCATAATCTTCTTACATGGTGAATGATATTCAACATCTCCGTTAATGATCTTCTCCTTTTTTATTCTTACCTAAAAACATTCTTTATATACTATGGAAAAGAAAACATAAAATGGGTGAGCTCATATGATAATAAATGGTAAACATGGAGAACTTACAACAAAATCATAAACATGTGAATGAAAAAACATGAACATAAATTTAAATATCAAAATATTGTGTAATGAAATAAATATTCACATTACATAAGGCATAAATCATAATGGGAAACTAACCATGATAAAATAACATTGGAATAAAATATTGAATTTTGGAAAACAAATAAGAACAAAATATGACTTCCATAGTATCCAAGGAATTCCTTCCAAGACCATCATTTTGGACACAATCCATTACTGAATCAGGTTTACATGTCATTTCAGTCATGTATTACTAAACTGGATTTACATACCATTCCAGCCTTGTATTATTGAGCTAAATTTACTTTTTGTTCCAATAATTTATATATCCTAATATATAAATATTAACTCAATTTATTTGAGGTAGATATAGGTCCCACCCACCCCATAATTAAATCAACCTTACATGTTCCATAAAAACATAAATCATTCATAATAGCATACCCCAAGAAAGAAAAATGGGCTTCATGAAAATAATTACATCATAACCGAATCCATATAAAATATAATTCCATAATTAACACAATAAAATATTCATAAAAATAGGGATAGAAATATATCTCTATTTAAATATCAACTTTTTAGATTTAAAATAATTTGGATAATATATTTGAATTTAATTTGTGAAGAAAATATCATTTCTTCTTCAAAAATGTTTTCTTTTCTCAAAATACAGAAAAATTTTATGTGAAAATAATTAAGTTGAAAATAAAATTAGAATAATTTTAAAGAAGAATCATCGAAATAATGTGTTATAAATACGTAAAAATCCATTCATGTTATATGTGTTAAAAAATCACTCTTCTTGAACTCTTGTCGAAAATAACAAAATGTAACTCGTATGGAAAATGAATGAATGAATCCTTCCATACCATTTAATAAAAAAATTACAATGGGTATAGTTATCTATAAAAATTATTATATGAATTGAAATAATATTATATATTTAGGAAAAATGTACTTGAAAGATAATTATACCCCAGTAAATACATACAAACATATAATCTCGTATAATAATTTGATCACAAAATTATCCCTTATAGTAGGTCTGATATCTTTAATATGGGCCTAAAACTCTTGTATTTGGGGTTTAAAAATATTATTAACTTGTAACATAATAATAATAATATCTATGATATCAAATATAATTCACATGTGACTTTAATTTAACCATTTATTTATCAATTCCATGTTAAAACAGCTTTTTGGGTAATAATCATTTTATTTATCGTATATGTTTTGACTTTTAATTTTGTTCTTAATACATTGATCATGATTTAAATACTTCCATAATTTAAAAAAATGATTTATATATCATAAATATTCAGTAGATAAATATATATAATATATTTATAAATGAAATGGAATACACCATTCATGGAGACAGTAGGTCATACATACACATGAATGTTGTTTCTGTTTCCATATTGAATTGAATGGAAAATGTAAAAGATGAATATATGTTTATATATATAGAGAGAGAGAGATATATATATATAAATAAAATATAATTATTATTTCATATATATAATGATCACTTATTATATATACTTTATAATAATTCTTCAATTGTCAATGTGGAGAATGAATCTCGTCGCATAGTGGAGACAGTAGGTCGCACATACGCACGAGCAATGATATAATTCACTTAATGGTTAAATTGTATGGAAATAGATGGTATATTAATTGTAATGAATAATTAGCATGTTATATTAATTTTTCAAAACCATTATACTCATCATTATACCCATCCAAATTATGTATTGTTGAATAAAACATTACACCACCGTGTGAAGCCGTTAAGCTATACAAACACATGCATGGTGATATTGTTATTCATATAATATATAAAAGGAGGTATAAGGTTTTAACATAATTATAATAACATATAATCATGTATAATATACATTATTTATTACTTTATTATGATAACAACATAAGAAGAGTAAATAGGTGATAAAACAATTACCTCTTTTTTGAGTATCTCCTTTTGATTAGCACAAAAGGACTCCATGTAATCGATTTTGGCTCAATGTGTGGAATCTATGAGGAATGGAGGGATTTTGGGAGATTATTTTATCAGATTATGGATGATCCAAAGGTATTTAAATGTGTGATTAATTTAGTAGAGGTGGTGGCCTTTTATAAGAGTGAGGAGGGTCACTTTAAGAATGTCTTGAAATATGAACTTATTATAAATTGATTTTCCTTTTATAATGATTAAAAACTAATTTATTTTTATGATAAGATGAATATGGGTGGAAATTATCTAAAAAATAAAATTTAGACAGGTTTTGAATTTATTTTAAACTTTATCATTTTGATTTATCCTAGATTAATGTATTTAATTTTATTTGTGTTAATAATATTATATATATTAAATGGTTATAAATATTTACTTATATTTTGAAATTTTTTATTAATTGGATAATTTATGTAATATTAAACATTATAATCTACATTTTTTAATTTTAAGATGTTTTTGTGATATTTTTATAATTTAATTATATGTTACGTTTATAAAATATCAATTCTGTCCATTTTGAAATTATTTGTTTATTTGAATTTAAATAAAATACATAGATAAGATAAATTCAAAAAAAAATTAATACAATAAAAAGGTATTATAATCACATATAAATTTCGTGAAACACATTAATTAGTTCATATGATATTTATTTTAATATTTTTTGAACCATTTATTTGATATTTATTTAAATAAAATATTTTCCTCTTGGTTATTTTTTCATCATTAATGGAAATAATTTAGTAAAAAAACATTAAATAAATTCACTTGATATATATAATTCAATTATATATTTGGATAATATTTCTGTTTGATGTTTTATTATGTTGATCACTACATCAATATTATTATACCAAAAAGATATATGAATGTGAACTGTTGTCACTTTCTTTTGTTTTAATTATAATTAAATCTCTTACATTGAAAAAAGACCAATAAATAAATTAATTCTACCCCTTATGTGATAAATAAATACTTAAATTCATCCAATACTATCTTGTCTGGTGTTGGGGTAATTTTATTATCTTTATAATATTGTTTTTTACCAAAATTTACCTAATTTATCTTTAACCGTGGTAAATAAATATTACTATAGTTACTATTAATAAAATAAATAAAATAAAATTAACCTATTAACATAACTTGGAACTAGTAATTCCAAATATTTATTCCATTTTTCAAAATTCAAAAAAAGAAATTTTTAATAATTAATTTAAAATTAATTCACGCTGTCAAAACGAGAAAGAGGGTTTTATAGAAGTAAATACATTCAAAAGGATGGAATTTGTTCATATCCAAATTACAAGTGAAATTACATGTAATTACCCTCATTGGATAAATGATAAAAACATAATCCAATTACACTTTTAAAATAATTAAAAATACAATATAATTATATAAATAAATATGATGAAAATGCTATTTTGATTTAAAATACAGTATTTTTCATTAGTCATTAAAATATGAATATTTAAAAAAAATACTAAAAAATCAACCGAAGTATATTTTCATGTCATATATAAAAATAATAAGTTTATTATTTCAAATATAACTTATAATAGTGTAAAAAACTAGTTTTAAAATTAGCTCCCCATCGAAAGGTGGCAAAACTGCATTTTTGGGAAAACACTCATTTTATTCGCAAAATGTATTTGTTAGTATATAGTGTTCAATAAAATTTATTAGATGAATGTTAATGTTATATAAAATTCAAAATTTGGTTAATAATATTTATAATGTTTAGTTTATATCCCATTAAATAAATATATTTTAATAATATATCATTGATTAATGAAACTCGATATTGCGAACAAGGGGAGCTATCGATGATGGTCGCTCTTTCATGTAATGAAAGCCAAGTCAGTGTTACAATTATATCAATATTCCTTTGGTGTTTCATATAATATAATCCCAAAAGAACTATTTTATACATTGAAAAATAACTATAATCAGTGTTGTGTGAAATTAATTCTATCAAAAGAACATGAAATTATGTGTAACACAAGTTATAAATAGTGTTGTGTATAGTGCAAGCTAATATGGTTTTGTGTATAGAGAAATATAATATTGTTTTAGAATCGAATGCATGACATCAATGAAATTAAAAATAATCTATCACATAAAATCTTAGGGTGTTACATTATCCCCCCCCAAATAGATTTCTACGTCATATATAATTAGTCACGGTTATAAATGGATTACTAATTTAACATTTCATTCATAGAAACCCACATCATAAAAAGGAAAACAAAAACATAATTTTTAAAAGAATTATATAAACACAACGATTACACTATGTAACTCTTCATTGGGTTTAAATATAGGGGGACATAGGTTGGAAGTGAAAACATGGATATTGAAGATAAATCTAACAATCAAGTTATGATGGATAGTGATAGAGAACAATGTTTGGAGAATGTTGACAACCAGAAAGCCAAAAATCTATGGTGACTTATGGGACCATCTGATTCATCATATATGAAGGTACTAATATAATATTTTTTTAAGATCATTTCCCTAAATATAAATAATTTTGAATTAGAATAAATACTTACTTTATTTTTTACAATCTGACCCTTGGTCGTTCCTTGAATAATTTCCACTTCATACATTGTTTGAAAAATTGATGTTGAATTTTTCACTCATTAAATATTAGTAGATCATGTGATAGAATAATATTTCATTCCATTTGTCTCAATTAAAGGTTACTAAGTATAGCCAAATATACATAAGTCTACCTATAGTGAGATAATACATTATTCTAATAAACATCAACTGGAAAATAACTTATACAATCTATAAACAGATAACATTACCATCCATCCAAAATCTAAAAATATAAATCTTTAGAAATAGGTGAACTAAATCATCTTAATATTTGTCTCTTATATATCATTTGGAAGTTCATGGTTGTCACATTACAAGCATGTGATTACCATAATCATGTATTAAATTAAAACATAATAATAACATGTATTACCATATAACCTTTTTAGAAACATGCATTCATTCAAAATTAACTCTTTCCACACACCAACAATACCAAAATATATATATATTAAACCCATGGTATATCATTTTAATTTTATCAATAATGAGGTCATTAACATTATCAATTATCTCATTATCTCTTTATTCATTCATTATATGCATATGATATGCTTTCCAAAAATATTTCAATCACTTTTTAGGGATACTAGTAACATTCAACATATATATTCAATTACATAAGGACAAAAAATCATTTAACAATACATAGCTATTTATTTATTATGTAATACAATAAAATTAAATATACAACATTATTCTTGATAATCATGTAATCATTTCATTATCTTCTAAAATCATTGACCAAGATTCCTCATTTTATTCCTCAACACTTCTTTCATTAAATATGTCTTTTGTAGTCTCTTCATCATCAACAAAAAAAATATTATCCAGAAAACCATGATTATTCTCTTCATGAGATTTTCCATTTCACAATTGTTTTATAAAATTAACGTACATTTCACAAGTAAAACGTTTAACTATTGTTGATTTCATAGAAATACCATTATCCATGTCCGTAGTTTTAACTGGACATTTTCCATCTTAATTACTGGCTTTGTGTCATTCTTTCACATACCCAAAAAATCTACTAGTTCCCATGAAACGTTATCCTTAATGACTCTTCCCACATGATTTACATGAGGAAAATTGAATATCTTATTCTCTATGATCGCCATGAAACTCCATAATAATATAATTAGTTGGGTCAGGAAGCTCACCAAAGTTGATATTAATGATCATATTAGGATATTTCAATTTATTTATAATTATAAATTTTCTCCTTCCAACTCCCATTTCATTTGGATTCTCTTGAAGTATGCCATTCCATCATCCAACATATTCCCTATTAACATGAATCTTAATTTATTCATCCATTTTTTAAAACCTATAAAAGAATAGTTTGAGAGGTAAAAATCATAGTAAGAGTACAACGTAATAAAGGGGTATTACCGTCCATCTCAAACATCTTAGGTTTAATACTAAGATATTCATGATCGTTACTATAATTCTAGGATTGTAACCTATAGGGGAATCCCTATAATTACCTTAGAAATATCTCTATGTATCTCACTAAGGCTTTCACATCATTGTTTCCAAAGTATAAATGAACCTTAAATCTGATACCAAATCTAAAAAATCAAGATTGAAGTATATAAACATTACATTTCTTTTTCAAAATAATTAATACATAACACAAAAAAGATACCCAATACCATATTATTTTATTTCCTTTGGAAACATGGAACATAATATTATAACTCGGTGAAACACATTTAACTTATCTAGTATAGATCTCCCCCTTTTCTTTTACTACTTACACCCATTCATTATATCCTGGGGAAAAGAAAACATAAAAAGGGTGAGCTCAAATTCCCAGTAAGGGAAAACATTAAGCACAAAAAACAAACCATAAACACAAGAAATTAAAAATATGAACATAAAGATAAATATCAAAACCATGAGTCATCAAATAAATCATGGTAGCACGTAAGACATAGATCATAAAGGAACATTATCCCTGAAAAATATATTTGGAATAAAATATGGAGTTATAGAAAAAATAATAACATAATATGATTTCCATATTAGCCAAGGAATTTCATCCAAGACCATTTTAGTGGACAAATCACATTGATTAACTAGTTTTATTTGTCATTCCAACCATATATTAATGAACCAATATTATATGTCATTTCGACCCTATATTACTGAACCAGATTTACTTTCCATTCTAGTCATGTTTATGTAATGAGATATAAAGTATTACCCAGTTCATTGCAAGTAGATATAGGTCCCACCCATATAATAATGAAAAAAATTCCTACATGTGTCACAATAACATAAATCATTCATCACAGTATAACCCAACATATAAAATGGGCTTCATGAACATCATTCAATCATTACATAATACATATAAAATATCATTCCATTATTAAAACAATGAAATCACTATAAAAATAGGGATAGATAAATAACACTGTTTAATGAGTTTCATCATAGATGGAAAATAATTTTGATAAAACACTTGAACTTAATTCTTGAGGGAAATATAGATTTTTCTACAAAAACTTTCTTTTCTCAAAATGTTGCTCAATATTAAAAGAAAACAAATTAGAAGAAAATAAACCTAAAATCATGTAGAGAAAGATTAATAGAAATAAGGTGTTATGAAGAAGTAAAAAATTAATTCATGTTGTATAAGATAAAAAAACAGTCTTCTCACACTCATGTCGGAAAATTCAAAAAGAAACTCAAATGGAAAACAAAAGAATGATTTCTTCCATAGCATTTAATAAAAATTTACTAATGAGTAAAATTCACATTAAAAATTTGTAAAATAGTGTAAATAATATTATATATTTAGGAAATATGGACATTAATGATAAACATACCCTAGTAAATACTTACAAATAAAAAATCTTGGATAATAATGAGATTTAAAAATTATCCATTAACTTAGATCAGATTTCTTCTATATGTGTCTAAAAATCACATATTGTGGGATTGAACATATTTTAATCCTATAATATAACCATTATAATAGAAATGATATCATATATGATTCAATTATGACTTTATATTACCCTTTCATTACTCAATTTATGTTAAATCAACATTTTGTGTAATAATCATTTTATTTATCGCATGTGTTTTGACTTGTTATTCTTGTTCTTATTACATATATCTTGATTTAAATACTTCCAGAATATAAAACACTATTTATATATTATAATTATTTAGTATATAAATATATAAAATTGATAGATAAATGAAATAGAATACACAGTTCATGGGGATGTTATGTTGTACGTAGACGTAAATGCTTGGTCCCCCATGTTTCTACACCACGCACTTCAGCTTGACACTCTCTAGTGTATCAAAGGAATCTAAAATCTGATTAATCTAATTAATCCATTCATCCAACTATTTATGTTTACTAATAACCATAATGGATTATTTCTTCTCACACAAGAACTCTCATGATCATTCTCTTTCTCCAGAAACTCTCAAATACCTCAAAAATATTATTTTGAACTTGAAATACATTCTGGACAACAACACAGACATCCCACAAGATTTCATCAAAAACAATATTATCGAGAGAATATTACCTTGTGGATCCTTATCTTCACCCTCTGGTAGAACTCACATAAATGATCTAAAATGCATATTGTTTCACATTGAAACAAAATTAATGATCCAAGAGTAGAATAATCATAGTACAAACTAGAAAACGGAAAGGAAAAAACTGATATTAAGATCAAAATGTAGAATGAGATTCACACATCCGCACATCATATGGTAACATGAGTCTCATCATGGGAAGAGATCACTATGAACTCGACATAATCTAAATCTCAATTCTTGACAATACTATCTTCATTATATGAAACATCCAAAAATAAGGACTCTTAAGGAAAAAACCATCTTGTGGCTCTAAGACACCAATGTAAAAACCCACCTAGAAACCCTCTCAAAATTGGCACATGGACCGATCCACCACATACCCTAAGTGTATTCCCAATCCCTACGGGATTGAAAATAACACACAAGAGTCAATAAAAATAAATGGAATAATTTCTCCCAACTTGAAGAAACAATTTAATTTCCCTATTTTATACCTTTCTATATAAAAGAAGTAAATAAATCTCCCAAAATATCATATACTTTTATCAAGAATAAATTCCCAAGACAACCAAATAGTGTTTAACATCACTTATCATATCTGTGGTAGTACAATAATAATAGTACAATCTGAAATAACCCAAATCATTTAAATGAATAGTTAATATAATATCCAAGATCACACTAGATTAGGATTTCTTAGACACTCATTCATATCATATAAAATCATGAATGAATCTTTCCTCTTGATATACACATCAATTATTGATAGTATAGGAACACTTCATCAAGTGAACACTCAACAGGTCTAATAAGTCCCTATAACAACAAGAAATGGGAGAGGAAACCACCATGAGTAAACCCCCCCAACAGTGGATGAAATATATTACTATACATTCCACCAAAGAATCCAAGGATTCACATATGCCCTATTTTAAAAATAAATTCATCAACACGTTTTCATAAAAACATTTTCGTCACACCATAAATTAAAAATCATTTCACAAAATCATTTCAAAATTTAGTAAAAACTAATCATTTTCCCAATCAAGTAGAAAACAACATTAGTAGAAACCCATTTCCAGAAAATCAAATCAAATCAGTCAATCGTTCCATTTCATTTATAAAAAATTATAAAATAACAAGATAAATGTAGTTCAACAACACATTCTTGAGACAGAACCTCCAACATTAAAACCCATGTAGCACATAACTTCAATGGGATACACCAGTAAGTAAGAACACACAAAATCACTAGATTTCCTAGTACTAATATACAAATCTAATAATTTATTCAATCTGATAAAAGGATCACATGATAATTTGAAATAAAATATTCCTCAACAACACACACCCTCTAAACAGAAATAAACAAGGTGTTTTTCCCAAAAAAAATCACACATCAAATCTAAAAAAATAAAGAACAATCATAACAATGGATCAAAAGATATAATAGAACAGCAAAATAGTTAAATAGTGATAAAAGGAAAAAATAAGTACAAATAGTTTCCAACCAAATAATATGAAACCCAACTACACTAGTGATCTAATGCTGATCGAAGTTATTCAGAATGAATGGAGGCTCTCAAAATCAAAATAAGAGAGATCTAGGTTAAGTGGGAATAATTATATGGAATAATAAAAGAATCATCATACAAGAATCTCCATATATCCAAATAATGTGACATATACATGATGTGTAAAACATTTACATTTTGGGATATCCTTGTTTTCCGAATACTTAAAAAAACCTTCTCATTTTTATTAAAATACATATTTTATACCTTACATAGTGTGTAACTAGTGCACACTATGTAATCCCTTTATTCTGTGTACGTGGTTCTTGGAATCTTCCTTATAAAAATTACATGTTTTAGACTCTACTTACATGACATGTATTTTTTATATAGACTGCAAAATGTCTATATTTGTATACTAAAACCCAAACCACTTGGGTATTCTTAAAACTCATATAGACCAACATAAATCAGTTAAATATTTATACCCAGACTCCATTAATTCAAACAAACAAACATTAATGGATTTTATTTCATTTTTCAATGAAAATTTTCTCCATCCTCATGATTCCAAAAATGAACCCAAATTATTGTGGAAAACAAGTATAGAGAAGAAAATTACCTCATATAATGACGTGAGATGTTATAATTACTATGTATAATTAAAAAGCATGTCTTAGATGTTGCATAGTTCCCTTTAGTATGATATAATTTCATAGAATGTTGTGAATGTGATTGAACTTCTATCTGTATGGATTGATGCACTTTCATAGGGTTATTGATATTCCTCATTCATGTATTCAATATATACACTTTATTTCTATTTTAGTGTCATAATTACCTATGGAATATATTCATTAAATATTATAAGTGACTCTATGGTTTTATATAAAACTGATAGGATGTGACTTCAGGTCTGTACACAACTTTTATGGGGATTTAGTTGCAACTCTATGACTCTCCATTAGATATAATACTTGTTCAAGAAAATTAATAATTATTTTTATAATTTTACTAATTACCATAAATAAAGATGGATTATTAATCATGGGTATTAATTTATGAGAGCACATGTGTAAATCTATATGGTTGTATATATCCTCCTTAATTGACTGAAGAGATAATATTTAGGTTAACCCCTCGTTATTTGGGATGCTAAAATTTAATGTTATAATCGATGAAAATAGTTACTTGATAAATTGGCTCTAGATGATTAAATTGGATTCCTAAATATCCATGTGAGGGGTATCATAATTAAATTATTCAGTGATACTTATTAGTAGACATCATTTTAAAACCTAATCAAGACATACAGAACATGGAAAGGGTTTTTGGATCATAGTTTAGGTCTTTTAGAACAAATTAATACATTTAATACCATTACCATATGAAACTGTTAAGACATTTCATCTATTATTAAATATTTATCCTCAAAATCATCAAGATGAATGAATTTAATAAAAATAATATTAATGATTTACTTGGTTCACTAACTAATATGACTTTCCATTACTTGTTTTGTTTGTTGGTGACTAGAACATACATTCTCGAATATAATTATGAATCAATTATTGTGGTTTGTATCAAAAGTTATCCTTATCCCATGTCTATTTTCCTATAATTTATAAAGGCATATGTAAAATATTTTTGAGTCCCTTCATTGGAAATTTCTTTGTGAAATTATAGAACATTACTGGATATTTTTACTACCTATACACAATATCTTTAACTTCATCAATTGCATAGATAGAATAATAAATTCCTCAACCATATGTAACTTTTTTTTAATTTCATATTGTATCTATATCATATACCACTACTATTACTTACATAGTAATATTGAGGAAACTTTTTTTTTTCTTCTCCTATAACCAATATAGAGAAACACAAATTTTTACCTCTTTATAGAAACAAACAAGAATAATAATTTTATTCTATTGATGGAAATATATTTATATTTCTATTTTTGTTTTATTATACTATATAAAAAACTCTCTATAACATTTACATCAAAGAATAAAAAATAAATTCGTTCATATTCTATATCTGATGAAATAAAATATCGAAAAACTATTATATTTTCCCATTTTATTAATACCCATATTCTCTTATTCTTTTTTGATGAATATTATTTTCATCAATTGTATTCTCCTTTATTCTGAATCATATAATGTGTACATTCATTATAATTAATAAATAATGTATCATTTTTCTTGATAGCAATAAATTCAATTTTGTATAGTTGTGTTCAACCTATCTTGCAACATATTTGTAAAACTTGTTCATAGTGTTCTCTTCTGTCTTGTACCCTTTGTTTGGTAACTCTATATAGGATTCATGTTCACAAGGAACTACTTCATCCAATCCTAATTATTCAGATACAACCATATTAAATTATATGATCATATGATACATGTTATTATATATCTCCCCAAACCTTTTAAACCCATTAATTCACATACTCGCCCTCTTATTTGCAAGAAATAAAATGAAACTTGTGATATGGTATAAAATTATTGTTATATAAGGTTCCATTATTCATTTTACTCTGAGTCTATGCGGTAAATGGTTGGTGTAAAGAACAATAAGATTTTATATAATGAAAAATTTGTTACTTTCATATTTAACATGATACAATGTGAAATGAGAACATAAAAAATGACATAAAGTTT
Organism: Viscum album; assembly: GCA_963277665.1. NCBI lineage: Eukaryota > Viridiplantae > Streptophyta > Magnoliopsida > Santalales > Viscaceae > Viscum > Viscum album. The sequence continues at coordinate 1,885,119,594 of OY728161.1, forward strand.
TATAGAACTATATATCTGGTTTTCAATAACATTTTTTATCCACAACTATTATAGAGTACATCTTATTATAATCCTTCCCTTACATCCATCAACTGAATATATACATTTAATTTTAAAACATCATTATAAATATTTTTGGTGAATGTTCATTCTATCAATTTTCATATTTCAATAATTAATTCAATTTTCTCACCAATTTTTATAATTCCTTTATTTTATAATTTTTTAAGATAATTATTAAAAACAATTAGTGAAACCCCTTCAATAATTTTTTAAAATAGTCCTATTTTTATATTGTATTGATTGTAATAATATATTTTATAAACTACCCCAAATCAAGAAGATTTCCTGATCATCATGATGATGTATATCTTCATTATATATTCTTTATGATATACATAATGAGAATAAAATAATATGTTAATGTTAATTTTTTTTTCATTTTAAAAAATATCCCAAACATCAATGACGATGATCAACGTCAATCTTTTCCTATTGAATTTAAAAATAATGATAAAAAATTATGCAATATTCCTCAAATTTCTATCATGTGTCAACGACAATTAGAAAAAAAACATATCATGGATGAATCACATAATATTTTTTTGAGTATACAAATTTCTGGAATCATTATAGGATAGAAATATTCTTATAAACTATTATCAAATGATAATATCCATTGGACTATCTCAATATATCCATTAGAAATAATGGTTTTTTATGAATTCCCGTCATAATAAGAACATAAAAAATTAATAATTGATATATTAAGAAGGTGTGTCTTCGATTATTTTCAATGAGAATAGAAAATTTGAGATGATTTTCTTAACCATGTATTTTTTATTTCCTCTATTCATCATTGTTTCACATCTGAACATCAATTTTGGTTTAGCATCATGGTTCATACTACATCTTAATTGTTCTTGTGGGTTTATTCTCTATTAATGTGTTGATTTAAGTAACTTCAATTGCATGGTTAAATTTTATCTACAATTAGTATTTTTTCAGTTCCATACATATTTTAGGGAAATATTCGGGTGTGTGTCCCTATATGTTTCAAATTAATCACAATATTTATTTGCATAAAAATTTTATTCTATTCAAAAACTATATCAAAATTCAACCTCGTCATGTTAAATTTCTACACATTCTTGGGAATAAGCTTTATATTGTTCTGAATCAATATTTCATTCCCTCTATAGATCAACTAAAAAACTACTAACATATTTTTTTTCATTGAAAGCATATTTAGAGTCTCCACATGGCTACTTCCTTGGGCCTTTTATCGCATGAATTAATTTATATATAGAAATACAATACAAACTATTCGATATAATATCCAAGCTACGTACATTAATTTATCTTAGTAAATTTATTCATAGGAGAGTACTGATGTATTATGGCCTTCTATAATTTCTTAAAGATTCTTATTCCTTTTTTTACTATATTCCAAGATCATATTTTCTTGTCATATTTTTGTACATGTCAAGATGATCATGCACCAATCATATAAAAACTATGTTTCCTTTATATAGAATATTTTTTAACATTCCCATTGTTTTGAAGTATTCATAATTTTCAAAGTATTTGGATGTGTATTTTTTATTTAAATCATTCTATAGTATTTAATGGAATTCTATTGTGCAATAGATTTTATATGACTATAATAAACATATGAAAAATACATGAATGCATTTAAACACCTACAATGACAAAAAATCATGATCTGTTAGTATTAAAGGATTTCTATTTTGATTTTTCACCTTTATATATTTTTGAATTATTTCAAAATTTTATAGGAATATATTGAAGAACCTATTTCCAAAACCTTATATTATCAATCGTGTACATGGCGGTAAGAAACTTATTATTTTTACTCATTCATACAATTTATTCAACCATCACTTCACATGATAACATTTTTATAAAAATTATTAGATGAAGTTATGGATTGTACATATTCCCTTAAATAACATTCTAATATAATTTGGAGATGTGATGATCTTCCTCTCATATGATGTTTTTATTCTATTAGTATAATCCTTTATATATCATGGGGTGATACCATCAACCATTTTACTTCTTTCATGAAGACTCAATATCTGTCATTTCAAAATTGTCCATCATTACATCAAATTCATGAAACCTCATATTGAGGGTGATCTATTGATCATTAATAATTATAATACTACCATCAAAATACTTTTATAATAAATTAACCTCATTTCCATGAAACACATTAATTTATTGAAGAAAGGATTCATCTTCATGGAATCTCATTGATTCTACATCCAACTATTATTCTTTGACATCAATGTTATTTTTCATTTTTTGAGTGAAATGATATAATATATTTTGGTATTCAACATCTCTTCCTCTCCTTAAGATTCTTTTATCAATTTATTTTCAGATTTCAAATGACTTGTTTGAAAAACTATATTTGTTGTTTCTATAACTCTAACCAGTTTATCATGTTTTATATATTCCAGAAACAATCTTCGTAATGAATTGTCTATGATTTCTATTCAGATTTTACATTATTTATCACATATTGATGAATTTAAAAACAATAAAAAATAAATAAAAATATTTATTGCAGTAAAGACTTTTGTATGAATATTATTGTTATATAAAATATATATTTTGAATTATAAACTGTTTGATTACATCCAATTGGTTATTTTATGGAATTTGTTATCAAAATTATATTAGACATCATGATCCGATGAATATCATAGTTCACATATTTATAGATTGTTGTTCCTCTATTTAGTGTTAGTTTGAATATCATCAAATTATTACTATATGGAATATTTCTATATTTAATACAATTTCATAAAGATAAATATGTTTTTGCCTCTTTTCATAAGAGGGGGATTTTTTTCCACTTTAGTTTCTTTTTCATTTTACTTTTCATCAATTTCATGGTAGGAATAATATTATTTCCTAAGATAAATAAATATTCATCAAAAGTATAAATCATTGTAAAAACATAATGAAACATAAATCATAAAAATAAAACAATTTCCAACACAGATAAATGTATTAAAAATGAACTTTCCTCTCATACTAATTTTTAGGAATATTTCGATATATGGTCAACACAAAGACCAGTGGTTAATTAGATGGAAGGGATTTTTAAAATAATTAATTATATCTATTCTTTGAACTCATGACTTATTAGAAACATGGTTCTCAATATCTATCTTTATTTCTTTATTAATGTATATAAAAGAATGTAATTTATACCACACTAATTTTCTTTATGATTCAAAACCTAATAAGAGTAGTTAGTCCATTTTATTTTTTGTGGGGAAAACTACAAAATTACTCAATTATAGTGAGGTAAAAATTAATATCGGTTGTGTGGGAAATAGTCTAGATCCAATTTGTGGATCCTTAAACATTAGGAGAGGTAGATAAATCAATATTGATTCCATTTACTAGGTAAATCCTTATACAAAATAAATATTTGTTTTGGGTATTTATAATATATATATATATATATAATCATCAACATCATCAATTTTTAGGCAACCCTGAGTAATTTCTCCACCATATGATACATTTATTCAATGGTGTAATAATAAAAACCCTTCCCATTATTTCACATTTCAACATGATTTATTATAAAAATTACACTTAATACAACCAATATGATAGATAGGACTAGTTTATTTTGGAAATTAGGTAAATTACATAAAAACCTGAAACATGAAATCCAAAATATTTATTGATAAATTATTTAACATGATAAAAATGCTCCTTTATACATAACACTACATGGGATAACCTGAGGACATACATACAAAAAAGGTGAGCTATAAATCCAAGTAAGGGAATTAACAAATAATAACATGAGAAAGAAAATAAATGGTAGGAACTATTTATTTCAATATTGTATAAAATTTAAATGGATATTAAGGCATGATTTATCATGCTAATAATAACATGGGAAATGCGGCAACAACATAAAACACTGCATCATAAACATCAGACAAGGTTACATCAGCAAATAAATTGTAGTCCAAAAGGTCCCATAATGTAACTTGGTAAACCCCATGCCCCAAAATGACTCATCATGAAACTAAAAATTACCCATTGAATTGGAGTAATATATAATTTTATATGTTCCCGTCAATTTCATTTCATTCTCATGATTAATTGTGCCACATTGATCATTCAAAAAGTATTCATTCGCCAGCGTAATTTGTTAAATTATTAAAAATTATGGAATAGTTAAATTAAAGACCCCAATAAAATATTTATATGGGTATAAAGGTTAAAATCCATGATTGAAAATGGCCATGGTATCTACTTCCCAATTGTTTTGGAATGAAAAATCATGATGTAATTTCAAAACCAAAACGACGTCACATAAATATTAATAAAATTGGTTGATGAGGGAATATGGTGTATATAATCATTTATATATGAAATTTATATTAATATGGACATGGAATTATATGTACCAAAATATGAAATTGTAAAAATATGGTGTAACATAATAACGTAACATGAAGAAAGAGGAGAAAGAAAAAAATCATTACCTGAATGTGTGACTCCAACTGCTTGGGAGGGGCTTCTTAAAATACTGAGGGAACTTTTTGAGTACTATAGTGAGTGTAGAATAGAGTTTGTATGTGATTCAAATATTTTTATTGATGATAAATGTGAGATCGAGAGGGTTTTTATTAGAATGTATGGGGATTTCAACATTATTTAGGTTTTGGACTCTTTATAATAAAATATCAAAAAAACCCAAAGCATCCCATGGTTTTTCCCAAGGTTTTTACTGAAGGGGAGAGGTTGACATAACTTTATAATTAAATGGGTAAAAATTATTAAAAAATTACCCTTTATGGAGTGGAGGTGAGTCACACTATTAATGAATGGATTTTAAAATCATAAAATATATTATTACACTTGAAAGATTCATAATGACTTTACAAAATAAATAAACTAAAACTAAAATCATATACTTTTAAATGGAAAACATATATTTGGCCTTTAATCTTATTTATATTACTTATTATATCACTTTAAGACATTGATATATCAAAAAACACAAATTATATTTATATATATTAACTTTTTAATCGAAAATTCAACAATCCCATAGAATTATGATTAATTAAATTGTTGATATTTCTGAAACCCTAATTCCAAAAATAATATTCATTTTATATAAATAATTTTCTAATTTAATTAATTCTCACTTTCAAAATAAAAAGTCACATTTCATGAAAATTATTGGCTATTGTCAATAACATTTTTTTGAAACCTAATAAAAATTACATTTGACTTCCTAAAAATTATATGAACATTTTATTAGATAAATATAATAAATAATTATATTTTATAAAAATATTATTTATTATAAAAATTCATTATTTAATAAATTAATTATTGAATTTTAATATAAAAAAAATACAATCTATTCTTTTAAAATCATTTATAATGTTAGAAAAATATAATTCAAATATATTCAATAATTCATACAAAATAATGTTCATATTCATATTTGAAGGTTATTGATAAATATACCATCAATACACCATCATAGGTCTAACAACCCATTCTTGAAATACATTGACATTATATTACTTTTTATGAATACTTAACACATGACTCCAAAAGATGACCAAAGACCATATTAGTTTTGTTCATTCATAATCATGGAACATAATCTTCTTACATGGTGAATGATATTCAACATCTCCCTTAATGATCTTCTCCTTTTGTATTCCTACCTAAATACATTATTTATATCCTATGGAAAAGAAAACATAAAATGGGTGAGCTCATATGATAATAAATGGTAAATATGGAGAAAATAAAACAAACCATAAACACATTAATGAAAAAAATTGAACAAAAATTTAAATATCAAAATATTGAGTCATGAAATAAATCTTGGCATTACATAAGGAATAGATCATAATAGAAAACTCACCATGATAAAATAAAATTGGAATAAAATATTGAATTTTGGAAAAAAAAATAAGGACAAAATATGATTTCCATAGTAGCCAAGTAATTCCTTCCGTGACCATCATTCTGGACACAATCCATTAATGAATCAGGTTTACTTGTCATTTCAGTCATGTATTACTAAACCGGATTTACTTTCCATTCCAGCCTTGTATTATTGATCTAAATTAACTTTTTTGTTCCAATAATTTCTATCTCCTAATATATAAATATTTACTCAATTCATTTGAGGTATATATTGGTACCACCCACCCCATAATTAAATCAACCTTACATGTTCCATAAAAACATAAATCATTCATAATAGCATAACCCAGGAAATAAAAATGGGCTTCATGAAAATAATTACATCATAACCTAATCCATATAAAATATAATTACATAATTAACACAATAAAATATTCATAAAAATAGGGATATAAATATAACACTATTTAAATATCCTCATTTTAGAATTTAAATAATTTGGATAATATACTTGAATTTAATCTGTGATGAAAATATCATTTCTTCTTCAAAAATGTTTTCTTTTCCCAAAATGCAGAAAATTTTTAAGTGAAAATAATTATTTTGAAAATAAAATTGAAATAATTTTAAATAATAATCATAGAAATAATGTTTTATAAATATGTAAAAATATATTCATGTCGTATATGTTAAAAAAATACTCTTCTTGAACTCTTGTCGAAAATGAAAAAATGTAACTCGTATGGAAAATGAAAGAATAAATCCTTCCATAACATTTAATAAAAAAATTACTATGGGTATAATTATCTATAAAAATTATTATAATAATTGAAATAATATTTTATATTTTGGAGAAATTTACTTGAAAGATAATTATACCCTAGTAAATACATACAAACATATAATCTCATATAATAATTCGATCGAAAAAATTATCCCTTATAGTAGGTCTGATATCTTTCGTATGTGCCTAAAACTCTTGTATTGGAGGTTTAAAAATAATATTAACTTGTAACATAATAATAATAATATCTATGATATCAAATATGATTCACATGTGACTTTAATTTAACCATTTATTTATCAATTCCATGTTAAAACATCTTTTTGGGTAATAATCATTTTATTTATCATATATGTTTTGACTTTTCATTTTGTTCTTAATAGATAGATCAAGATTTAAATACTTCCATAATGTAAAAAATGATTTATATATCATAAATATTCAGTAGAGAAATATATATAATATATTTATAAATGAAGTTTAAAACACCATTCATGGAGACAGTAGGTCGTACATACACATGAACGTTGTTTCTATTTCCATATTGAATTGAATGGAAGAAACTAAAAGATGTACATATGTTTATATATATATATAGATAAATACAATGTAATTATTATTTCATATATATAATGATCACTTATTATATATACTTTGTAATAATTCTTGAATTGTTAACGTGGAGAATGAATGTCGTCGCATAGTGGAGAAAGTAAGTCGCACATACGCACGAGCAATGATATAATTAACATAATGGTTAAATCGTATGGAAATGGATGGTATATTAATTATAATGAATAATTACCATGTTATAGAAATTTTTTAAAACCATTATACTCATCATTATACCCATCTGAATTATGTATTGTTGAATAAAAAATTACACCACCGTGTGCATCTGTTAAGCTGTACAAACGCATGCATGGTGATATTGTTATTAATAGGATATATAAAAGGAGGTATAAGGTTGTAACATAATTATAACAACATATAATCATGTATAATATACATTATTTATTACTTTATTATGATAACAACATAAGAAGAGGAAGTATAAAAAGAAAATAAATTTCAAAGAGGTGATAAAACAATTACCTCTTTTTTGAGTATCTCCTTTTGATTTTCACAAAAGGACTCCATGTGATAGATTTTGGCTCAATGTGTGGAATGTACGATGAATGGAGGGATTTTGGGAGATTATTTGATCATATTATGGATGAGGCAAAGGGCTTTAAATGTGTGATTAATTTAGTAGAGGTGGTGGCCTTTTATAAGAGGGAGGAGGGTAACTTTAAGAATGTCTTGAAATATTAACTTGTTATAAATTTATTTTCCTTTTATAATGATTCAAAACTAATTTATTTGGATGATAAGATGAATATGGGTGGAAATTATCTAAAAAATAAAATTTATACATGTTTTGAATTTATTTTAAACCTTATGATTTTGATTTATCCTTGTTCAATCTATTTTATTTTATTTTTGTTAATAATATTCTATATATTAAATGGTTATAAATATTTACTTATATTTTGAAAATTTTATATAATTGGATAATTTATGTAATTTTAAACAGTATAATCTACATTTTTTAATTTTAATATGTTTTTGTTATATTTTTATAATTTAATTATATGTTATGTTTATAAAATATAAATTGTTTCCATTTTGACAATATTTGTTTATTTGAATTTAAATAAAATACCCAGATAAGATAAATTCGAAAAAAAATATTTAATATAATAAAAAGGTATTATAATGACATATAAATTTCGTGTAACACATTAATTAGTTCATATGATATTTATTTTAATATTTTTTGAACAATTTATTTGATATTTCTATAAATAAAATAATTTCTTCTTGGTTATTTTTTCATCATTAATGGTAATAATTTATTAACTAATTTTTTTAAATAAATTCACATGATATGTATAATTCAATTATATATTTGGATAATATTTGTGTTTGATGTTTTATGATGTTGATCTCTGCATTAATATTATTATACAAAAAATATATGTGACTGTGAAATGTTTTCACTTTCTTTTGTTTTAATTATAATTACATCTCTTTCATTGAAAAAAGGCCAATAAATCAATTAATTATGGAATTTAGGTGATAAATAAATACTTAAATTCCTCCAATAGTATCTTGTCTAGTGTTTGGGTAATTTTATTATCTTTATCATGTTGCTTGTTACCCTAATTTACCTAATTTATCTTTAACCGTGGTAAATAAATATTACTGTAGTTACTATTAATAAAATAAATAAAATAAAATTAACCTATTAACATAACTTGGAACTAATAATTCCAAATATTTATTCCATTTTTCAAAATTCAAAACAAGAAATTTTCAGTCATTAATTTAAAATTAATTCGCACTGTCAAAACCAGAAAGAGGGTTTTATAGAAGTGAATACATTCAAAATGTTAGAATTTGTTCATCTCCAATTTACAAGTGAAATTACATCCAATTAGCATAATTGGATTAAATTATAAAAACATAATAAAATTAAACTTTTAAAATAATTAAAAATACAATATAACTATATAAATATATTTGAGGAAAATGTTATTTTGAATTAAAATACATTATTTTTCATTAATCATTAAAATATGAATATTTTCAAAAAAATACTAAAAAATCAACCAAAGTATATTTTCATGTCATATATATAAATAATAAGTTTATTGTTTCAAATATAACTTATAATAGTGTAAAAAACTAATTTTAAAATTGGCTCCCCATCGAAAGGCGGTAAAACTGCATTTTTGGGAAAACACTCATTTTATTCACAAAATGTATTTTCTAGTATATCATGTTCAATAAAATTCATTAGATTAATGTCAATGTTATAAAAAATTTAAAATTTGGTTAATAATATTCATAATGTTTAGTTTATATCCCGTTAAATAAATATATTTTAATAATATATCATTGATTAGTGAAACTCGATATTATGAACAATTGGAGCTATCGATGATGGTCGCTCTTTCATGTAATGCGAGCCAAGTCAGTGTTAAAATTATATCAATATTCCTTTGGTTTTTTATATAATATAATCCCACAAAAATTATATTATACATTGAAAAAAAACTATACTCAGTGTTGCGTGAAATTAATTCTATCAAAAGAACATGAAATTGTGTATAACACAAGTCATGAATACTGTTGTGTATAGTGCAAGCTAATATGGTTTTGTGTATAGAGAAAGATAATATTGTTTTAGCATCGATAGCATGAGATTAATGAAATTAAAAAATAATCTATCACATAAAATCTTAGGGTGTTACATTATACCCCCCCCCCCAAACGAATTTCTACCTCATAATTAGTCACGGTTATAAATGGATTACTAATTTAACATTTCATTCATAGAAACCCACATCATAAAAATGAAAACAAAAACATAATTTTAAAAAGAATTCTATAAACACAATGATTACCCTAAGTAACTAATCACTGGGTTTCCACATATTAGAATATAGGTTGGAAGTAAAAACATGGATATTGAAGATAAATCTAACCGTCATGTTCTGATGGATAGTGATAGAGAACAATGTTTAGATAATGTTAACAACCAGAAAGCCAAAAATCTATGGTGACTTATGGGACCATCTGATTCATCATATATGAAGGTACTAATATAACATTTTTTTCAAGATCATTTCCCTAAAGATGAATAATTTTTAATTAGAATAAATACTTACTTTATTTTTTACAATCTGACCCTTGGTCGTTACATGAATAATTTCCACTTCATACCTTGTTTGAAAAATTGATGTTGAATTTTTCATTCATGAAATATTAGCAGATCATGCGATAGAATAATATTTCAATCCATTTGTCTCTATAAAAGGTTACCAAATATAGCCAAATATATATAAGTCAACCTATAGTGAGATAATACATTATTCTAAAAAACATCAACTAGAAAATAACTTATACAATCTGTAAATATATAACATTACCATCCATCCAAAAACTAAAAATATAAATCTTTCGAAAGAGGTGAACTAAATCATTATGACATTTCTCTCTTATATGTCATTTGGTAGTTCACGGTTGTGACATTACAAGCATGTGATTACCATAATCATGTATTCAATTGAAATATCATAATAACATGTATTACCATATAACCTTTGTAAAAACATGCATTCATTTAAAATTAACTCTTTCCACACACCAAAAATACCAAATATATATATATATTAAACTCATGATATATCATTGTCATTTTATCGATAATGATGTCATTACCATTACCAAGTATCTCATTATCTATTTATTTTTTCATTATACACATATGATATGCTTTCCAAAAAAAATTCAATCACTTTTTAGGGATACTATTATTATTCATCATATATATTCAATACATAAGGACAAAAAATCATTTAACAATCCATAGATGTTTATTTTTTATGTAATACAATAAAATTACTTATACAACATTATTCATGATAATCATGTAATCATTCCATTATCTTCTAAAATCATTGACCAAGATTCCTCATTTTATTCCTCAAAACTTCTTTCATTGAATATGTCTTTGGTAGTCTCTTCAACATCAACAACAAAAATATTATCCAGACAACCATTTTTATTCTATTCATGAGATTTTCCTTTTGGGAATTGTTTTATAAAATTAATGTACACTTTATAAGTAAAACCTTTAAGTATTGTTTATTTAAAAGAAATACCATAATCCATGTCCGTAGTTTTAACTGGACTTTTTCCATTTTAATTACTGGCTTGGTGTTATTATTTTACATACCCAAAGAATCTACCAGTTCCCAGAAAACATTATCATTAATGACTCTTCTCACATGATTTAAATGAGGAAAATTGAACTTCCTCTTCTATATGATCACCATGAAACTCCATATTTCTATAATTAGTTAGGTCAGGAAGCACACCAAAGTTGATATTATTGATCATATTATGATATTTTAATTTGTGCATAATTATAAATTTTCTCCTTCCAACTCCCATTTCATTTGGATTCTCTTGAAGGATGTCATTCCATCATCTGTCATATTTTCTATTAACATGAATCTTACTTTTTTCCATCCATTTTCTAAAACCCAAAAAAACAATAGTTTTAGAGGTAAAAATCATAGTAAGAAAACAACGTAATAAAGGGGTATTACCTTCTATATAAATCATATTAGGTTTAATCCTATGTTATTCATGATCATTACTATAATTCTAGGACTGTAACCTATATGGTAATCCCTAGACTTACCTTAGAAATATCTCTATGGATCTCACTAAGGCTTTAATGTCATGGTTTCCAAAGGTTAAATGAGCCTTCAATCTGATACCAACTCTGAAAACCCAAGATTTAAGTATATAAACATTACATTTCTTTTTCAAAATAATTAATACCTAACACAAAAAAGACACCGAAGGCCATATTATTTTATTTCTTTTGGAAATATGGAACATAATATTATAAATTTGTGAAACACATTCAACTTCTCAAATAAAGATCTCCCCCTTTTTTTCTACTTAAACCCATTCGTTATATCCCAGGGAAAAGAAAACATAAAAAGGGTGATCTCAAATTCCCAGTAAGGGAAAACATTGAGCACAAAAAACAAACCATAAACACAAGAAATTAAAAACATGAACATAAATATAAATATCAAAACCATGAGTCATGAAATAAATAATGGTAGCATGTAAGACATAGATCATAAAGGAACATTATCACTGAAAGATATATTTGGAATAAAATATGGAGTTATGGAAAAAATAATAACATAAAATGATTTCCATATTTTTCAATGAATTTCATCCAAGACCATTATAGTGGACAAATCACATTGATTAACTACTTTTACTTGTCATTCCAACCATGTATTAATGAACCAGAATTACATTTCATTCCAACCTTATATTACTGAACCAGATTTACTTTCCATTCCAGTCATGTCTATTTCATGAGATATAAATCATTACAGATTTAATTTCAGGGAGATATAGGTCCCACCCATATAATAATGAAAAAATTATTACATGTGTCCCAATAACATAAATCCTTCATCACAGTACAACCAAAAATATAAAATGTGCTTTATGAACATTATTCCATCATTACATAATCCATATAAAATATCATTCCATCATTAAAAAATCAAATCACTATAAAAATAGGGATAGAAAAATAACATTATTTAATGAGTTTCATCATAGATGGAAAATAATTTTGATAAAACACTTGAACATAATTCTTGAGGGAAATATAGATTTTTCTTCAAAAACTTTTCTTTTCTCAAAATGTTGCTCAATATTAAAAGAAAAAAAATTAGACAAAAATAAACTTGAAATCATGTACAGGAAGATTAATAGAAATAAGGTTTTAGGAAGAAGTAAAAAATCCATTCAAGTTTTATAATATATAAAAACATTCTTCTCATACTCATTTCGGAAAAGTCAAAAAGCAACTCAAATGGAAAACAAAAGAATGATTTCTTCCATAGTATTTAATAAAAATTTACTAATGAGTAAAATTCACATTAAAAATTAGTAAAATAGTGTATATAATATTATATATTTAAGAATCATTGACATGAATGATAAAAATACCCTAGTAAATACTTCAAAATAAAAAATCTTGGATAATAATGTGATTTCAAAATTATCCATTACCTTAGATCAGATTTCTTCTGTATGTGTCAAAAAATCATATATAGTGGGATTGAAAATATTTTAATCGTGTAATTTGACCATAATAATATAAATGATATCATATATTATTCAATTATGAATTTATATTACCCTTTTATTTATCAATTTATGTTAAATCAACATTTTGTGTAATAATCATTTTATTTATCGCACGTGTTTTGACTTGTTATTCTTGTTCTTATTACATATATCCTGATTTAAATACATCCAGAATATAAAACACTATTTATATATTATAAATATTTAGTATATAAATATATAAAATTGATAGACAAATTAAATAGAATACACTGTTCATGGAGATGTTATGTCATACGTAGACGTAAATGATGTTTCTGTTTTCATATTGAATTGAATGGAAATCAGTAAATGAAATATATATGTATATACATAAATATAGTAGCATTATTATTTTATATATTTCATTATTACTTATTATATATACATTATAATAATTATTTAATAGTTAACGTGGAAAATAAATGTCATCGTATCTTGGAGATGGTAGGTCGTATGTTCACATGTCTGATGATATCATTCACTCAATGGTAAACCGTGAATACACACACATGGTAATATTTTTATTTATTGGATGGATAAAAGAGGTATAAGGTTGTACCATAATTATAATAAAATGTCATAATGTATAGGATTATGGATTTATTACTTTAATATAATAAAAATGTAATAATAGAATGTTGAAGAAAAGAATGAATTTTGAAATAGTTGATAAAATAATTTCTAATTGTTTGAGTACTTCCTTCTAATTTGAACAAAATGTCTCTCTATGTTGAATTTATACCCAATTTTTGGACTTTACGAGTAAGGAAGAGATATCTGTAGCTTATTGGAATAGAGTTTGGGAGAGACAATGGTCTGGAAATGTGTGAGTAAGTGAGTAGAGGTGGTGGCCTTTTAAAAGACTCAAGATGGGTAATTTATGAATGTATTGAAATGTTAATTTATTATAAAGTTTTTTTAGTTTTATCATGGTCCAAAAATCATTCTTTTAGAAGATAAAATGATTATGGGTCAAAATAAACTCAAAAAATAAAATTTATACATGTTTTTATTTTATTTTACACCTTATCATTTTGATTTATCCTTATTTAATCTATTTAATTTTATTTGTGGTAATAATAGTCTAAATATTAAATGGTTAAAAATATTTAATTATGTGTTATAAATACTACAGAATTGGATACTTTGTGAAGTTTTAGATAATATAATTTTCACCTTTTAAGTTTTTAATATTTTTTTTTTAAAATAATTTTATAATATTTTATTTTTATAAAATATCATTAGTTTCAATTTAATCATGATTAATATATTTGAATTTAAATAAAATCACAAAATAATATAAATTATAAAAAATTATTTCATTCACCTCTAACATGCCATATTCACCTAGAAAACTCGTGGATCGCATTAACTATTTTATATGATATCTATTTTCATATTTTAAATATAATTTACTAGATATTTTTATCAATAAAATAATTTCTACACCCCAATTTTGTCATCACTAATGGTAATTATTTTGTCTCTAAAATTTCTAAACAAATTCACATGATGTAGATAATTTCATGTTTATTCAATATACTATTTATGTTGGAAGTGTTATTAATTTTATCACTTCATTAAAATTATTATACTTATAAGAAATATTATTTTGACATGGGGTCACATTCTTTTGTCAAAATTATAATTACATCACATTAATGGAATAATGTCCATTAAATTAATAAATTATGATCTTTAGGTGATATAGTTTGACATTAATTCATCCAATAAAATTTTGGTATATTTTAGGGTAATTCTATTATCTTTAGTATATTGTTTCTTACGCTAATTTACCTGATTTACCATTAACCATGGTCAATATATTTTACTATAGTTACTATTCATATTATCCAAAAACATAAAATTAACCTATTAAAATAATTTAGACAAACTAATTTCAAATATGGAATCCATTTTTAAAAATTCAAAAACATTGATTTTTTAGTAATTAATTTAAAATTAATTTCCATTGTAAAAACTAAAAAGATGGTTTTTAATAAGTAAAATGATCAAAAGAATGACATTTTTTTCTCCATTTTACATGTGAAATTACATAAAATGACAAAATTTTTATTAAATCATAAAAAATAACCCAATTACACATTAAAACCAATTAAAAATACAATCTTACAATATAAACCAGTAAGATGAAAAGGTGGTTTTGAATTAAAATATAGTATTTTTACTATTCCTTAAAATATGAATTTTATCATAAAAATACTAAAAATTCAACCAAATCAAATTTTTATGTCCGTCATTTAAATAATAAGGTTACTATGTCAGATAAATATTACGATAGTGTAAAAAACTTGATTTAAAATGGATTCTCCATCGAGAGGTGGTAAAACTGCATTTTTAGGAAAACAATCATTTTATCCGCAAAATGTATTTGTTATTATATAATTTTCTAGAAAATACTTAAGATTAATGATAATGTTATATAAAATTTAAAATTTTGTTAATATTCTTCATAACATCAAGTTTATATCCCATTAAATAAAAATATATTATTAATATATCACTGTTTTGTGAAACTCTATATTTCGTAGAACACAAGCTACCAAGGAAGGTCTCTCTTGTGGGTAATGCAAGCCAGGTCAGTGTTTCATTTAGTGAAAGCATCATTTTTTGCTGCATATAACATAATCCAAACATAGTTATTATATACATTTAAAAACATCTATACTCAGTGTTGCGTGAAATTAATTATATCAAAATGACTTGAAATTGGGTGTAACATAATCCAAGAATAGTGTTGTATATATTGGAAGCTAATACGGTGTTGAGTATAGAGTAAGATAAACTTGGTGTAGCTTAAAACACATGACATAAAAAAATTAAAAATAATATAACTCATAAAATATTTGGGTGTCACATTATACCCCCCTTAAAATGAATTTCTTCCTCAAAATTGGTCTGGGTTATAAAAGGTTTGTTAGCTTAATGTTTCTTTAATTGAAACCCAAATTATAAAAATAATAACGAAATCTTCATTTTAAAAAGGAATTTTAGAAACATAAAGGTTTCCCAGTGTCACTCATCACTGGGATTCCACATTGGATAATATATGCTGGAAGTGAAAACATGTATATGAAAGTAGAATATAACCATCATGTTCTGATGGATTGTGATAGAGAATAATGTTTGGAGAAAGTTAACAACCAGAAAGTCATAAGTCTATGATGATTTATGGGACCATCATATTCATCATATAATAAGAAACTATGATAACATTTTTTGTTTTCAATATCCTTTCCCTATGGAAAACGAATTTTTCATGCCAGTAAGGACACACTTTATTTAGGTACAATCTCATTATTGGTCGTTCCTTGAAAAATTTACACTTTATATCTTATTTAAATAAACGATGTTATATTTTCCATTATTGAAATGTTAGAAGATCTTATGATTGAATGATAGGTCCTTCCATCTATCTCAAAAAAAGGTTATCCCATGTAGTCAAATATTCATAAGTCCACCAATAGTGAGATAATACATTAATCTAACAAAAATAAACTAAAAAATATCATATAATATCCATAAATGGATAACATTAAAATCCCTACAAAAATTGAATATAAAAAAACATTAGAAAGAGGTAAACTGAATCAAAATACCATTTTTCTCCCATATTTCATTGTGCAGTTCATGGGTTTTACATTCGAAACATGTGAATAACTAATCATGTATTCTCTTGAAACATGATAATAACATGAATTTCCATATAACCTAAGTGGAAACATGAATTCGGTCAAAATTTACTCTTTATACACACCAAAAATTCCATATACTCAAACCATGACATCTCTTTTCCCTTGTATCTATCATGAGGTGATTAATACAATCAAACATCTCATTATCTCCTTGTCCCATCATTATATGTGTAACGACCCAAATCTGGAGCCACTCAACTGGTGCCTTGTACCTGGTTCGCCACATGACCTCAAGTGTGTTTCCCCAAACGCCAGAGGCTACCGACTAGCAACGAGGGCCTTGGTGAGTCATTGGGGAAACTATGCCCTCATTTGGTAAGGTATACAAAGAAAGAAAATAAAAGTCAATAGTAGAAGCAGTAAAAAACATACAATAACTAAAACTAAATGACAGAAGCAATGTATAATATAATAATGATGAAAATGATGCAGCAGGTAAAACTATCTAAGGAAAGAAGCAAACACAAAAACGTTCTGAAATACAACTAAGAACAAAGTATTAAAAGTAAACAGCAACTCCAGTAGCATTGCAATCCTAGGCTCAGTCCTATGCTCTCCATCTCTAACCAGTAATCATGTACCAGATGTAAAAGGTCCGTAGTCTTTATCCACACCTGCAACTATATAACCTGTTTGGGTCGAAAATCAGGACCCAAACTGGGTGTGAGACTAATCCCAGTAGGCAATCACAACAAGATCTATGCCCTACTATCAGTGAGAAATATAGAAAAAGTAAAGGAAATAAATGCAGAAGAGAAACAGTAGTACTCTAAAGTAATCTATCCTACTAATCTCCATTCACATTTATTTATTAATTTAATACAATCATTTAATTATTAACCAAGGAATCTAGCAACAGCTCTATATTTCCAAGGCAAAGCAAGTAACCCAATAGGTATCTGAGCAGACTACCTAAACCACAAGCAGTACAAAACCCAAGCATGTTCTTTGGCTTGGTGCACTCATCACAACCAACCAACAGTAATTATAGTGACTCTCTAGGTGGCTCACACTAGAAGACCCCTCGTGTCAAGTAAACATACAAAGGCACAGACACTCTGGGAAGCTCTCATCGTCAATTCCCCATCGATCTTGCAGAGATAGCTATAGACTCTCTGAGGAAGAACGTATGTCTAATTCCCCCTATAGTCTTGATAAGTAACTAAATACACTCTAAGGAATCACAAATTCCCATTCCCACAGGTCCTACGAATAATACTAAAATATAACAGACTCTTTAGGGAAGCCCTAATAGTCAATTCCCCCCTTTAGTCTACCACACCAGGTTCGCACATCCCTAAGCAGTTTAGTCGTGTGTAATCGACTATTGGCAGCCTAAGCAAGCTCAACAAACTACTCGGCTAATAGATACAATGCATCAAAATCATATAAACAGCATGCAATACATGCAATCGACTATATCAAGGCAAGCAAGCAATGCAACAAGGTCTGCCTCACAGGCAACCTAAGCCAAATGGTGCTAAACAGCCAAAACAAGGGAAACATCCAAGGGGTGATCCTCAAACATGCTAACAAGAAATTTTTAATCATCTAATAAACTCTAGAATAAATGAAATCTAAGGAAGATAATAATACATAATCAAAACCCTAGCCCGAGATACCCGATACATGGGTATCCGGCACTTTTGCACCAAAAACTCAAAGACATTCAACGTAGGGCAACAAACCACCATACTCGGTCCTAGGATATTGATATATTTGAACCACGAGGCTTGAATCTCCTTATAAAAATGTAGATCTATAAAAACTCATAAAAACTCTCAACCCCCACTAACATGAGAAAGAAGAGGAATTGGGAAACAAAGCTCTATGAGAAGAGATACCTTACTGCTGCGGTTCCAACGCAATCAACGGTGGTCGATTCAAAGAACGGACGGAGAATCGGAGGCTCGGAAAAGATCTATGGCCATTCGGAATGCTCTTGATTGAAGAACTCGGAGAAGAAGATGGTTATGTCGATGGGGCACGACCCCGGTCCGTTTAATGGAAAAAAAATACACGGCGTGTACTTCTCAAGTACATGGTGTGTACTTTTCTTTTCCGTACTCCACTTTAAGCGACCTCTACGTCACCCCTACACACCGTGTGTGTGGTCTGGACACGGCCAACACATGGTATTGAGTGGAAAAGGAGTACACGGTGTGTACTCACAAAGTACATGGCGTGTACTTGAAAAATTTCCAGAAACTCCTCTTTTTTCCAAAAATGACTAGAAAGGGGAAAACTTACCTAAAAAGAAGGCTTGGGTTCTTACAAACTTCCCCCCTTAAATAAATTCATCCCTGAATTTCCCTAACAAGGTAGTGATGAATAAACCTCGAACAACTCTGGCCACTATGGTTGAATATAGGCCTCCCTCTCCCAAGTCTCATCCTGTACATGGTGGTGCTGCCATTGCACCTATACCAGAGGAATAGATCGGCCATAGAGTACCTTTACACTACGATCAACAATCCTGATAGGATGCTCCTTGAACGATGCATCCTGCTCCAGCTCAACCTCCTCGGGTCAAAAAACATTAGACGGATCATAGAAATAGATTCGAAGCTAACAAACATGGAATACGTCATGCATATCCTGATATCTCTGAGTTAACTGCAACCTATAAGAAACCGGCCCGACTCTCTTCAGAACCTCAAATGACCCGACTTATCTTAGTGAAAGCTTACCCTATCTCTTGATCCTCTTGTGTCCCAACCTTGGGGTAACAAGTAAGAAAACCAGATCTCCTACTTTGAACTCCAAAGGTCGTCTCCGCTTATCGGCATAAGACTTCTGTCGAGACTGTGTTTTAGCCATCCTCTTCCGAATCAACTTTATCTACTCTGAGATCTCCTGAACAAGATGAGGTCCTAGCAAAGCTACCTCTCCTGCCTCTAGCCAGCACAAAGGTGATCGGCATGGCCTACCGTATAAAGCCTCATAAGGTGCCATCCGAATAGTCTCTTGAAAACTGTTGTTATAGGCAAACTCCATAAGAGGAATATGCTTCTCCCAAGAACCACCAAAGTCTAGAATAGAATCTCAGAGCATATCCTCAAGCACATGGATCGTGCGCTAAGACTGGCCATCTGTCTGGAGATGGTAAGATGTACTCAGAAGTACCTGTATACCCAAGGCCCTCTGTAGCCCCTTCCAGAAATGCTATGTAAAGCAAGTGTCCCTATCTGAAATGATAGTACTCAGAACCCCATGAAAGCACACAATCTCATGGATGTACAACTGTCCAAGCTCATCGACACTGAAGGTCTCCTTTATCGGTAAGAAGTGAGAAACCTTCGTGAGCCTGTCAACGACAACCCATACTGCGTCGTTCAATCTCGACAATCTTGGTAACCCTGTCACAAAGTCCATCGCGACATTATTCTACTTCCACTCGGGAATGGTTAACTACTGCAAAATCCCTGCTGGTCGCTGGTGTTCCGCCTTCACCTGCTGACAGGTGGAAGACCTCATAACAAAACTAGCCACATATCTCTTCATACCTAGCCACCAGTACTGGCAGTGTAGATCACGATGCATCTTGGTGACGCCAGGATGAACTGCCCAAACTAGGTAGTGAATGTCTCGCATCATCTCCTCGCATATATCTATTGGCACCCATACGCGTCCCTGGAAATGCAAGATCTCATACTCTCCCATGGTCCATCCAGGAAGAGGTCCTCTCCTAACACGCTTTCCCATAGGACTAGGCCTTTAGAATCTGCTAGCTTCATCATTTGAACTCAATCAAGAAGCATAGAGGTAACAACTACAGAAGATAAGAATGTATTCCCCTACCTGTCATGCACCTCCAAATGCATCTCAGAGAACAGGTCCATAAGCTTCCACAGACTACTACCTCCTGAACTGCTTGTATTAGAGTCCTCCTTCTCTGTGCATCAGCCACTGCATTTCCTTTCCCAAGCGTATAGGAAAGCTCGAAATCAAAGGACTGAAGATACTCAACCCACCACTATTTTCTCATATTCAGGTCACACAACTTGAAGATGTACTTGAGGCTCTTGTGGTCAGTATAAACCACAAAATTCTCTCCTAGTAGGTAATGCCTCCATCAACACAAAGCATGAACAACTACAGCCAACTCCAGGTCGTGCGTAGGATAATTCCTCTCATGTGGCCTCAACTACTGGGATCTATATGCCACAACACTATTCTCATACATAAGCACAGCTCCAATCCTGAGGCCATATGCATTACAGAAAATTGTGTAACTCTTTCCCGGCTCTGGAAAAACAAGAATCGGTGCTGAAGTCAATCTCCCCTTTAGCTCCTGAAAGTCTGAATCCCAGGCTTCTAACCAAACAAACTTCACCCCCTTCTTAGTAAAGCCCATCAATGGAACTGCTAAGCATGAGAAGTCCTGTATAAACCTCCTGTAGTAACCATCCAACCCCAAGAAACTTTGTACCTCAAAGACATTATTCAGCTGCTCTCAATTAACTACTGCTCTCACCTTCTCTGGATCTACTGATACTCCTGTCTCTGAGATGACAAGACCGAGGAAGTGAATCTCGTATATCCAAAAGTGTCACCTTGAGAGCTTAGCATAAAACCGATGCTCCCTCAGTGTACTAAAAATGATCTCAATATGGGTAGCATGGTCATGTCGAGTGTGAGAGTACACCAAGATGTCATCCACAAAAACCACAAAGAAGGAATCCATGTAAGGAGGGAAAACTCTATTCATCAGCTTCATGAAGACTACTGGAACCTTTTTGAGACCAAACGGCATGACTGTAAACTCGTGTAGACCATACATGCTCCTGAAAGCTGTAAGAGGTATATGTGATGGTCTAACGTGTAACTGATGATAACCGGACCTCAGTGGATCTTTGAGAACACCCGGGCTCCTCGAAGCTGATCAAAGAGGTCATAGATTCTCGACAAGGGATATTGGTTCTTTACCATCAACTGGTTCAGCTTATGATAATCCACACAAAGCTGAAGGGTGCATTCTGCCTTCTTCACAAACAGGACAGGCAAACCCCATGGAGAACTACTGCACTGAATGAAAACCTTTGCCTGAAATTCCTCCAACTGCTTCTTGATCTCCTACAACTTAGGTGTAACCATCATATAAGGAGGAATGGACACTGGTGCCACTCTGGGCATGAGCTCAATCGAGAAGTCTACCTAACGCTCCGGAGGAAAACTTGAAAAGTCCTTTGGAAAGACATCCCTGAAACGATCCACCACTGGAGGAAAGTATAACTGTGAAGTCCCCTGGTCATCCAAATATAGACTATAAATCTGGGCTGTAACTCCACCTAGCCCATGATGCTCAGGTCCAGCTCTACCCACCTGGACATACCACTCTCCTCTATGAAGAAAATACATGTCGTCTGGTGATATAAAACTCACCCTACGATGATAGCAATCGACGACTGCCTAGAAGGGAACCAAACATTCCATCCCGAGAATGACATCATAGCCTGTCATCTATAAGACATAGAAGTCCCATATGAAGTTACACACTTCAACCTCAAGGGGTCTCTCTTTGTACTGACGTACATTAGATATCCTTATTCCCAAGGGTGTGTCAAGAGTCAACATGTCAGCAGACGAAATGATATGGAGCCCAAGGCTCTACACGACAACAACAGAGAAAAATCTATGCGAAGAACCAGTATTGAAAAGAGATTAAGATAAAATTGAGGCTACTAAGATCTTACCTCAAACTGTAGAGGGTCCGAGATCCTTTTCCTGATGAATCTTCTCTACAGTAAAAGTCTGGCTTGTACCACGACCTTGTGTACCAGCCTGAGATCCCTGAGCTGACCCTCCCTGAGCCTGACCACTGCATCCACAGCCTCTACCATGGCTTGAATGACTTGAAAAACTCCATTCCCCAGTCTATGGCAGAACTGGTAATCATGCTCCTGTACATAGAGTCGAAACTGATCCTCCTTCACTAGCTGCTGACAGAAGAACCTTGTAGAAGCGCTGTAGATGACCCATCTTGCCGCAAGATCGGCACTCCACTAGGTCTCTAGGGCACTGGGTCTTCTTATGCCCACTCTTACCACACTGATAACACACCATTTGGGTGCCATAAGAAAGATCTCGTCTACCATAAGGAACACCTCGCTTCCTCGGATCACCTCATGTAGACTCTTGGTCACGCTTCTTGCTGTCTGCCTGAAAAAAATAATCCCAGGATTTTGAACCGCCATGGTCCACATCTCCAGCCTCCCCCAGGTGTCTCTCCATAATGATTTCCTGGTTGAATATTAGAGTAATAGAAGTCAACTAAATTATTTTCACTTGCGATTTGATGTCCGGTCTGAGTCCTTCCTCAAACTTCCTCAATAAAAATAGCTCGAAATTCCCCCGAATGGGAGTGAAATGCTATAACTCAGTGAAGCGGGAGGAATACTCCCTAACTGAGAGAGTACCCTGCTATATCCTCATGAACTCCCTGGCTCTATCATCCCTCAGCGTCGCTGGGTAGAAGTAGTCCTATAACGTATGCTGAAATTCACCCAAGCCATAGCCTATTGGCGCCCGGTTTGCGAAACCACATCCCACCATCTCTTGGAATAATCTCACATAATATTAGTTGCGAGCTTCACTCTCCTCTTTGGAGGCATTTCTAGATTCTCAAAGATGTATTGCATGGCTTCTATCCATGACTCCGCAGTCTGCAGTCCTCCATCCCCTGAGAACGTGGGAGGATGTTGCTGCTGAAAAACCTGCATTATCTCTGCCATAGTCAGGGCAGGATGTTGAGCTCCCTGGATGGTCTACATGAATCTCATGAAACCCTATCTAAACTAAGCGTCAACACTAGTTTCTGGAATCACTGTAGGTGCCATGTTCGGAATGATAGGCAGAACTACTAGTAGTCACTGATCTTCCGTATCAGGTGTACAGTCACTGCCCGGTCCCTGACGTGCAATAGGAGGACATCTTGGTGCAATAGCTCTGAAATATCTAAATGTACCTTCATTAACAATGAACACAGTTTCAACATAATAGAGTAAAATGGAACAGTAGGGAAAAACCTTTAAAATTTGGGAAAAACATGACTACACAGCGTGTAGTACCACTACACGACATGTTTCTTAAATGTTTACCCTGGGAGTGTACCTTGGCCATACATGGTTGTGTAAACCACCCAGCTACACAGCATGTTCTAAAACTACACGATGTGTACTAACCTTTTTCCTCCATTCCTGTTCACTCCTACATGACTGGAAACACAGATTGTCCCAGCAGGAAACTTCACGGCGTGCTTGTCCACTACACGACGTGTTTCTTAACATCTCTCCCCTGACCATGTAGTTAGTCACACAGATTGGTACATGGGCCACTTCTACACAGCGTGTCAAAGGAGACACGACATGTACTTGGCATGCCTTACATGGCTCGTGTTGTTAGTGACACGGCCTGACACACGGTCGACACTACGCGGCGTGTTCCATACGGACAAGGCGTGTATGCGGAAGTGTAACACCAACCCGTGTTGTTGGCTACACGGCTGGCTACATTGTCAACTATACATGGCATGTTCCCAAGGGACACAGCATTCACTTGAAGGAAAATCCTGGTCCGGGTTGTTCGGGACACGACCAGATACCTATTCCAGACTACACGACGTGCTATGCTCATACACGGCGTGTTCCTAGAAGATTTTCCAGGACCTTGTGTCTTTACCCACATGATCAGTGACAAGGATAAAAACTCACTGCGTGTATTCATAAAGTACACGCCGTATATTCTGTGTTTTTCCGGACAGTAACCTCAGAATTGCATCGGAGTCCAGAAAACACAGAAAAACCAGTTTTAAGTTGCCAAATTCCGATCCGTGGGGGCCTATACTCCCCGCGAATCAAATCTTGGAATCATAACCATGCATATAACAAGTAAACAGTATACCAAACTCACTACCCACCAAATTCCAATCCTCGAGGTCCCATAACACCTCTAAGACCAAAGTTTGGTGTCTATGATAAATAATCTCTAAAAAACGATACCCTATCAACATAGAAGGTATTCTATCACAGAAGCTATCACAACATCATGCATCTTCTATCACAAATTCTATCACAATAGCATGCAATTATTATTTAATCTATATGACATGGAAAAATGCATGACATGTGATTTTCTAACAAATTCTTGTATGATGCATGAGATGTAATACCATCATCTCATTAGGTTATTATAAAATAAAACCACAATCATACAAACAGTAATAGAAAAAAACAAGTGCACCACCCCACGGTGAAATCAATTAAACTGTAACATTTTCAAAAACTCAAAAAATACAATATTAGAGGTAATCTGGATTTTTTCCTGTACATGGGTTCTAGAACACCTGGGCCTAGCTATTTACAATTTACCTATTCCGTAATATCCATTTCTAACATCGCTAAATAGTATGTCAATAGAAAAGGAAAGAAACCCCTTTGATACCACATTGTAATGACCTGAATCCGGAGCCACTCAACTGGTGCCCCGTACCTGGTTCACCACATGACCTCAAAAGCATTTTCCCAAATGCCAGAGGATTCCGACTAGTAGCAAGGGCCTTGGTGAGTCATTGGGGAAACTATTCCCTCATTTGGTAAGGTATACAAAGAAAAAAAAAATAACAGTCAATAGCGGAAGTAGTAAGCAGTATACAATAACTGAAACTACACAACAGATGAAACGTATAATATAATAAGGATGAAAATGATGCAGCAAGTACAAGTATCTAAGGAAAGCAGCAAACACAACAGCGTGCTGAATACAACTAAGAACAAAGTACAAAAAGTAAACAGCAACTCCAGTAGCATCGCAAGCCTAGGCTCGGTCCTATGCTCTCCATCCCCTACCAGTTATCATATACCTGAAGTAGAAGGTCCACAATCACTACCCACACCTGCAACCATATAACCTATTTGGGATGAAAAGCAAGACCCAAACAGGGTGTTAGACTAATCCCAGTAGGCAATAACCACAAGATCCGTGCCCTACTATCAGTGATAAATATAGAAAAAGTAAATGAAATAAATGCAGTAGATAAACAGGAGTACTCTAAAGTAAAAAATCCTACTAATTTACATTCACATTTATCTATTAATTTAATAAAATCATTTAATTCTTAACCAATGAATCTAGCAACAGCTCTATATTTTCAAGGCAAAGAAAGTAACACAACAGGTATCTCAACAGACTACCTAAACAGCAAGTAGTACAAACACAAGCTTGTTCTTTGGCTTGGTGGACTCATCACAACCAACCAACAATAATCATAGTGACTCTCTGGGTGGCTCACACTGGCATACCCCTCTATTCAAGTAAACATACAAAGTCACAGACACTCTAGGAAGCTCTCGCTGTCAATTCCCTTGCGGTCTTGCAATGATAGCTATAGACTCTTTAAGAAAGTACTTACGTCTAATTCCCCCTATATTCTCGATACATAACTAAGGACACTCTATGTAAGCACAATGTCCCATTACCATAGGCCCTTCTAACGATACTAAATTATAACAGACTCTCTAGGGAAGCCATAATCGTCAATTCCCCCTTTAATCTACCACACCAGATTCACACAGCCCTAAGCAATTTAGTTGTGCGTAATCGACTATTAGCAGCCTAAGAAAGCTCAACAAACTACTTGGATAATAGATACAATGCATAAAAAGCATATAAACAGCAGGAAATACATGCAATCAACTGTATCAATGAAAGAAACCAATGCAACAAGGTCTGCCTCATAGGAAACCTAAGCTGAATAGCGATAAACAGCAAAAACAAGGGAAACACCCAAGGGATGATCCTCAAACATGCTAACAAGAAATTATTAATCATCAAATAACCTCAATAATACATGCAATCTAAGATAGATAACAATACATAATCAAAACCCTAACCCGAGATATGCAATACAAGGGTATCTGGCACTCTTCCACCAAAAACTCAAAGACATTCAACGTAGGGAAACAAACCACCTACCTCGATCCTAGGAGATCGATATACATGAACCAAAAGGCATGATTCTCTTTTGAACGGCGTAGATCTACGAAAATGCACAAAATTTTCAACCCCCGCTAACATGAGAAACAAGTGGAATTGGGAAACAAAACTCTAGGAGAAGAGAGCACTTATCGTTGCGGTTCCAACAAAATTGATGGCGGTCAATTCAGAGAATGGATGGAGGCTCGGAGGCTCAGAGAAGATCTGTGGTCGTATAGAATGCTCTAATTTGAATAAACTAGAGAATAAGATGGTTCGGTCGATGGGGCATGACCCCGGTTCATTTAATGAAAAAAATACAATGTGTGTACATCTCAAGTACACGACGTGTACTCAGCTTCTTCGTACTCCTCTTTAAGTGGCCTCCACATCACCCCTACACATCGTGTGTGTGGTCCGGACACGGCCAGCATACGGTCTCGAGTGGAAAAGGAGTAGTGGGAGTGTACTCACAAAGTACAGGGCGTGTACTTCAAAAATTTCCAGAAACTCATCTTTTTCCCAAAAACGACCAGAAAGGGAAAAATGTACCTGAAAAGAAGGTTCAGGTTCTTACAATATGTATATCATATGATTTCCAAAAAAAATTAATCATTTTTCCTGGATACCAATATCATTCAATATATATATTCAAATACATGAGGAAAAATAATATTGTTACAAACCATAGATGATTCTTTATTTCATAATTCTGTTAAATTATTTATACAACATTATTATTGATAATCATGTAATTATTACACTACCTTCTTAAACCATTGACCAAGATTAATCATTTTATTTCTCAAAAATTGTTTCATCTCATAAATCATTTGTAGTCTCTTCATCATTATCAATATAAATACTACCATACAACAATGCATATTCTATACATGAGATTTTCACTTAGGTAATTTATTGTCATAGTTCCCATAAATTCCACATTTAAATCATTTAACCATTTTTGATGTCTTAGCAATACCATTTTCATTGTTCATTGTGTTAACTGATCCTTTTACTTTGAAATTACTATCTCTATATACTTCTTTGACAAACCAAGATAATCTTCCAGTTTATTTTAAATATTCTCCTTGATAACTCTTCCGACATGATTTATTGGAGGAAAATTGAACATTGATTCCTCTATGATCACTATGAAACTCCATCATTCTCTTATTAGCTGGGTTAGGAAAATCACCAAAGTTGAAATTTTTTATCATATTATGTGATTGTTTATTAGTCATAATAACAATGTTTCACCTTCCAACTCCCATTTCATTAGGTTTCCCATGAAAAATACCATTCCATCATCCATCATATTATCAATTAACATGAATCCTCCAGTTTCCAGCCATTTTCTAAAACCCAAAAAAATAGTCTGAGAGGCCAAACCATAAAAGGAAAACAACATAATCAAGGGGTGTAATTTTAATCTCTATCATAATAGGTTTAATCCTATGTTATTAATGAACATTTCTAGAATTCTAAGACTGTAACCTATATTTAAGGTTACCCTTAGAGACATTCCTAGAAAAAGGTTATAAATATCTCTAGGGATATCAAGAAAGATTTTTCATCTTAGTTTACAAAGCTTAACTAAACCTTATATTTGATACAAAATCTAAAAACCCAAAATTGATTTATAAAAACATTACCTTTTATTTTGAGGAATAATTAATACATGAAAAATAATTCTCTTAAAGACTATATTTTTTTAGTGTCTTTGTAAAAATTTAACACAATATTCTATATTAAAGAATGAATTTCAACATCTCCCACAAAGATCTTCCCCTTTTGTTTTCCTACATAAATACTTTTCTTTATATCATTAGGAATAGAAAACAAAAAAAGGGTGGTCCCAAATTCTCAGTAAAGATAAACATGGAGAACATAAACAAATAATTAACACAAGAATGTAAAAAACATGAACATAATGTTTAAATATCAAAATCATGAGTTGTGAAATAAATATTGTTAGTACGTAATCCAAAGATCATAATGGAAAATTATCCTTGATAAAATAGAATTATTATAACATATTTCATTGTGGGAAAAAAATAATCACATAATATGATTTATAGAGTAGCTAATGTATTTTTTCCAAGATCATTTTAGTGGACAAATTCCATTACTAAACCGGGTTTACTTTCTCTTCCAGCTGTACATTACTAAATCAGAATTACTTGTCATTCCATTCCCGTATTACTAAAATGAATTTACTCATCATTCAATTCATGTTTATCTCATGAGATATAAATTATTACCCAATGCATTAGAGGGAGATATAGGTCCCACCAATCTCATAATGAAATTATTCTTTCATGTTCCACAAAAACATAAATCATTCATCATAGCATAACCCAATAAATAAAATGGGATTCTTGAACATCATTCAATTATTACATAATTCATATAAAATATCATTCCATCATTTAGAAAATAAAATCATTATAAAAATAGGCAAAGACACATAACACAATTTAAAGAGGATCATCTTATATGAAAAATAATTTTGATAAAATGCATGAACTTAATTCTTGAAGAAAATATCCTTTCTTTTTCAAACACATTTTTTTCTCATAATTCCACATTATTTTAAATGAAAATAATTTAGTTGAAAATAAACCTGAAATCAAATAGAGTAACATTCATGAAAATAAGTCATTATGATTATTTTAAAATCCAACCATGTCATATAAGTTAAAATTACATTCTTCTCGTACTCTCGTAGGAAAAGTCAAAAAGTAACTTTTATAGAAAACACCTGAAATATTCTTCTCATACCATTTAATATAAATTTACCAATGGGTAAAATTGAATTCCAAAATTAGTAAAATAACTGAAATAATATTATCTATTTAGGAATCATGGATTTGAATGAAAAATATACCCCTAGAAAATATTTACAAATAAATAATCTCGAATAATAATGAGATTGAAAAATTATCTCCTACCTTAGATCTAATTACATATGTATGTGTCTGAAACACCAGTATAGTGTGTTTAAAAATATTATTAACTTTTAATAAAACCTTAATAATATTTATTATATCTTATTTGAATAACTTATTACTTTATATTACCAATTTATTTATCAACTCTTTGTTATAACAACATTTTGGGTCATAATAGTTTTATTTATCATAAATATTTTTGGTTTGTTATTCATATTATTATTACTTATATCATGATTTAAATACTTCCATAATATAAAACATGATTTATATATAATAAATATTCAGAATAGAAAAATATATAATAGATAGATAAAAGAAATTGAATACATTTTTCATGGAGACGGTAGGTTATACGTATGCATAAATAAGGATTTATACATCATAAACATGATTTTGATATATTTCATTATTATTCATTATATATTTATTATAGTCACTTTTGAATGGTTAATTTGGAGAATGAATCTCAACGCGTCGTGGTGACTGTAGGTCGTATGTATGCACGAGCGATGATATCATTCACTTAATGGTTAAATGATATGGAATTAGAAGGTTTTTTAATTATACAGAATAATTAACATATTTTATTCATTATTTATTTCCATTATACTCAACATTATTCTCATCCAAATTCATTATTTTTTAATAATAAATTACACCACATCCTAGAGACGGTAAGTCGTACATACACACACATAGAAATATTGTTATTCATAGGATGTCTGAAAAGGAGTATAAGGTTATCCCATAATTATAATAACATATCATAATGTATTATATACTTGGTTTATCACTTTAGTATGAGAAAAAAAATGAAGTATAAGTAGAAAATAATTTTGAATGAGGTGATAAATCAATTGCCACTCTTTTTAGTATCTCGCTTTTGACTTGCACAAAAGGTCTCCCTATGATGGCATTCATCCCAATGTGTGGAAACTAGAAGGAAGGTAGGGATGATTGAATATTATTTGAGCATAAATTGGATAATCAAAATGTATTTAATGGTGTGAATAAGTGATTAGAGATGGTGTCCTTTTATAAGAGGGACGAGGGGCACTATAGGTATGTCTTGAAATATTAATTATTTATAAATTGATTTTCGGTTTATAATGGTCCAAAAACACATTTATATTTAATAAAAGATTATTATTGGTTGAAATAAGGTCAATATTATAAATTTCGACATTCTTTGATTTTATTTTTAACCTTATCATTTTTATTTACCCTTATTTGATATATTTAAATTAATTTGCAATAAAAATATTTTAAATATTAAATGGTTATTAATATTTACTTATGTGTTGTATTTTGTCTATAATTGGATAATTTATGAAATTTTCTACCATATAAATTTCAATTTCAATTTTTTAAATATTTTTGTGATTTTTAAATAATTTAATGATATTTTATCTTTATAAAATATCAATAATATCAATTTTGTCACTATTTATTTAATTGAATTTAAATAAAATACACTCAAAGATAAAATAAAAACATAATATTTAATACACCTCAAACATGTCATAATCACCTATAAAAGCTTAGAAGAACATTAATTAGTTCATATGATATGTTTTTTAATATTTTTAATAATAATAATTTGATATTTCTATCCATAAAATAATGGCAACATTATTATTGTGTCATCATTAATTATAATTATTTAGTATATAACAATTATAAATAAATTAAAATGATGTATATAAATTCATTATAGTTATATAGATTATTTGTTTTTGATGATTTATGATGTTTTTCACAACCTTAAAATTATTATACTTATATGATATATGAGAGTGACAAGTCTTCACTTTCTTTGTTTTAATTATAATTACATCACTTTATGATACCAAAGTCCATTAAATGAATCAATTCTAACTCTTAGGTGATATTTTTTCACATTAATTCATCCAATAAGATTTTGTGATGTGTTAGGGTAATTTTATTGTCTTTATCATATTGTTTTTTACCCTAATTTACCTGAATTACCATTAAACGTGGTAAATAAAAATTACTATTGCTACTATTCATAATATCAAAAAAATAAAAGTAATATATTAACATAATTTGGACCCAATAATTCCATATATGTATTCCATTTTTAAAAATTCAAAATCATGACTTTGCAGTAAATGATTTAAAATTAATTCTAGCTGTACAAACCAGAAAGCAGGTTTTTAAAAATTAAAAACTATCAAATGATTGACATGTTTTTATATCCAATTTTCATGTGAAATTAATTAAAATGAACAATATTGGATTAAATGATAACAAAATAATCCAATTACCCTTTAAAACCAACTAAAAAGATAATCTATCTATATAAATGAATTTAATGAAAAGGTGGTTTTGAACAAAAATGCAGTATTTTTCAATATTAATAAGATATGAATTCTATGAGAAAAATACTAAAAATTATACCAAATAATATTTTATTTCCATATTACAAATAATAATTTTATTGTATCAAATAGTAAAAAAAAAGTGTGTAAGGAAACTATATTTAAAATGGGTTCTCCATCAAAAGGTAGTAAAAATGCATTTTTAGGAAAATACACATTTTATCGGCAAAATGAATTTTTTTAGTATATCATGTTATTGGAAATAAATAAGATGAATGTTAATTTCTTTTAAATTAATATTTTGGTTAATAATATTCATTATTTCTAGTTTTTATCCCATTAAATAAAAATATTTTAATAATATATCCTTTTTAGTGAAACTCGGTATTACGTACAGCACAAGCTATCGAGGAAAGTTGATCTTACGTGTAATACAATCCAAGATAGTGTTAAGTTTAGTATAATATGACTTTGGTGTGGAATATATCATAATACAAACCTATCTATTTTATAGATTGAATAGAATCTATATTAAGCATTGCATGAAATTAATTCTATAACAAGAAAATGAAATTGAGTGTAACACTAGCCATAAAAAGTGATGTGTATACTGCAATCTAGAATGGTGTTGTATATAGCTCTATACAAGCTTGGTGTAGTATAAAACACCTGACATAAATGAAATTAAAATTATTCATCCCATAAAATCTCAGGGTGTTACAATATGACCTATGAGTGAGGTGAAAAATGGTGGGTCTTTCATGGTTTTATTCGGTGAACATGGTTTTGGTTGCGATCTAGATGAGATTGAACTTCTATCACAAAAAGTTTTTCTTATAATCATGTTGTTGGATCACTTCTTGGTATTATTAAAGGGAAAATCACAAAAATGATATCTCCCTCCAAAGATTTGATAAATTGGAGTCATTGGTTATGATCCTACTGGATAAGGCCATAACTTCCATTGTCTCTGTGAAAGGGATTTCATAGAAACCCTATATTTATACTATTCATGTGATCACTATTCAATGACAATATTATCAATGATAATAATACATAAGGGCCATCTAAATCCAATTTTATATATTAAAATAAAATAAGGGCATCTATTTCTATGTCCTTAACCCATTTAATTAAATGATAAAGGTGAAATTTATTCATAATAGTTTGGGTCGTTACTATCTTCCCCAAATTATAAATTTCAGTATAGAAATTTTCTTCTCCCACACTAAATATTTTGAGGGTGATGTTATATTTGCACCTCCTATGGTTCCAACATTGCTTATTCAAACTTGAGGTTTATCCAAAACACTTTGACAAGGGTAATTGTCTTATTTCATAGTACCTTTTTCTCTATAATCTAATATCATCACCATCTTCTATTCATAGGAAAGACCCTAATACAGTGGTTCCACCTATATATTTTGAACATGTGATGGTTTTGGTTTGTAGTTTCGTAATATGGATGCATTGAATACATTATGTACTTGAGATTGGTTCAGTGGGAGTTCTAGTAGATTGGTCGTTTCTCCGATGCAATAAACAATCAAAAAAGGGTTGATGAAGCATGGACAAACCTTTCCATTCATCCAAAATCACATAAATTTATTCCATAGAGAAATGAATAGGAATATCATGTGTTCAACATCAAACTATAGGTCTTGTCAATGATTTTCCACTTATCTCTTTTGTTGACTCTGATCAGCCTTGATATTTTGTTGAATGGTCTTAACCATATACACCACATCTCAACAATTTTAGGACCTATAAGATTTTGATCCCCAACATAATATGAACATGTTGTTGTTCTACACCTCTTACCATAAATTTCTTCATAGGGATCCATTTAGATGCTCGAGAGGAAACTATCATTGTAAGAGAACTCTACTTGATGAAGTTATTGGTACAATCCTCACTTGTAGTCAAATTAATATTCTCTCAACATGTCCTCAGGTTTTTGGAATTTACCCTCATATTAGACATTAGTTTGAGGTTTATAAACCATACTAATGTTAAACTCATTGTTTATAGAATTCTAAAAACTTTTATAAAATTTTGAGGTGAATCTTGGATCTTGATCAAACATAATCTCTAGTCGTACTTCATACAGCCTCATCTATTATTTTGATGTATATCTATGAAAGTTAATCCACTGATAAATAAACTTTAATCACAATGAAATGTGATGTATTATTAAGACGGTCCACAATAACACAAATAACATTTTTTCCTATGGATTTCTTCATATTTCCGGTGACAAAGCCCTTGAGGATGTTTTCCCATTTCTAGGATGGTATGGTTAATGGTTGTATCATCCCCTTAAACTGCTTCATTTTATCATTGACTTTCTAAAATACCAAGAACTTCTATGCGTATTCTGCAATATTCTTATTCATGTTATCCCACTGATAGTTCTCTCAGTGATCATGATACTTATTTGTGTTTCATATATGAATGGAGAATGGAAAACTATGTGGATCATCCAATAGTTCATTCATTAACTCGAGATATGATGGGACGCATTGTCTTAAACCTAACCTCATAATTACATATTCATTAATGTTGAAATATGATGATTTCCCATCCCTTATAGTTTCTATTATCTTCTAAATTACCCCATATTATTTTTTAGATACTTTTAACCATTAAAAAGTTAGGTTTGATCAATAATTTGTGAATGGATTGATGATGTTCCATTATTTATTATTATCATGCACATCCTCATCAAATCAAATAAAATTGAATCATTTTTAGTTCATATCAATGATATAATTTTTGGGTCCAATCTACTAAGAGAAATATCCACCTTATTTTCATTACCATGATGGTAATGGATTAATCATTCATAATCCTTAATGAATTATAATGACTTTTATTTTCATATATTAATATCTTTCTATTTGAATATAAATTTTAGTCTCTTGTGATAAGTATATATCTCGCATTTCACCCCCTTGAAAAAAAATACACCTTATTTTCAATGAAAATATCATAGATACCAACACTATATAATGTGTGGGATAGTTTTTTGCATGAATTATAAAAATCCTTTATTGTTAGGATATGTTTTTTTAGAATTTTCATCAACACAAATCTCAATACCTTCTTTGAAGAATCGCTGAAAATTATGAAAAGTTTCCTAGCTGTGGGTACTGTGAGAATATGGGTAGTGATAAGACTCCTTTTAAACTCTATGAAAATTTCTCCACTTTCATAATTCGAAGAAAACATTACTCTCATCTATGTTAACTTGGTATGTGGGTTTAGAAGTCGTGATAAATTTCTAAAAAATCTTCCATAATGGCTAGTTAATAGAATTAATATATATATATATGTGCCATGGATGTTGGCCTCAACTATCATTAAATTTATTTTTTCATTGAGGGATCCGTAGATATCAAATTTCATCTGATGATACTCCCCATGAATGAGACTTACTTCAACTAGAACTTAAACTTGTAGTAACTCTCAAAGAGATTCTCCTTTCAAATGGTCTTTATCACAGTACTCGGATGCTTTCCATGGTACTCAATGGTTTTGGAGTATATTAAAATATCATATATAATATATGCCAAAAATTAGTTGAGGTAATATATAAAGACACAGTTAATCTAGTATATGATGATTTATAGAGAATTAGTATGTTTGAATGAAATCACTATGAACTCATAGTGCCCGTACATTGTATGAAAAAATTTCATTAGGATATCTTCCTTATTTATCCAAATGTGATTATATCCGAACCAAAGATCCAACTTGGAGAGTTATTTTTCTCCACATGGCTGATATAGTAAGACATAAATCTGAGGAATATGGTACTTTTTATTTATTATGATCTTTTTGAGAACCTGATAATGAGTTCAATTGCGCATTTATCCATCATTCTTCTTAATTAAGAGGACTGGAACACCTTACAGTGAATAAATTTGGTGTATGAAAACTTTATCAAGATTCTCTTGAGGTTGTTTCATGTGCTCTTAAAGTTCCACAATTTCCATTCTATAAGGTGTATTTAATTTTGTATATTACCCATGTATAATATCGATTGATAATTGAACCTCTCAGCTAAGAGAAAGACCATATAATTCCTCAGGAAACACATCATTGTATTCAATCACAATTTACATGTCTTTGAGGATGGTTCCATCCTTATAATAAATAATTTGATCTAGATATCATTTCCCATATGAAAATAAAATTTATGCATGAGATGATGGTGCTATGTAAGATTCATCATCCTCTTTTCACTTTTATATAATTGGGGGTTGATTTTCTATACAGTGATTGATTTCTTTCCCATGGAAATTTATGTTGTCTCTATATAGGGAATGTCAATCCATACCCACAATTGCATCACATTACACCAAAGAGAGTATGAATAGGTTCTCTAGGATGTTCACCCCACATAATTTGATATAGGAGGAGTTATATTTTTGGTTATTAATAATTTCTCCAATTTTTCGTTATCACAAACATCTCGACTTCCATTCATTGTGGTGGAATTTGAATTGTTTTACAAAACTTTCATGATATAAAGGAGCACATAGAACTATAGACGATAACCAAACCTTTAACATTTTTATTATGGTTCTACATTATCCAATATATACTCTAGTATGAGTATTTTAAATCTAACAAACACACAAAATAGAGTCCAATGACACTAAAATAGAAGAATTGTAAATTAAATATATTTCCATAATATTATACTTTCTAGGATGCAATCTATGTTATCCATGATCTATTTCCTAAAAAATATTATTTTTCATTTTTTTAATCCCATAAAAATTGTTAATAATGATATATAGAATTTACCAAATAATATCCCAAAAATATGTGAAACCATATGTGCAGTAAGACCTGTTGTCATGTACCAGGTTACCCTGTGATAGGACCATATCACCTTGTCGGAATTATTACTCCTAGGTAAATCGTTTCCAATACCATTTCCACCTATAGTGTCCTAATAGTGATTTATTTTATTGATAAACCACTTGCTCTATAATTTACAAAATTTAGGGATGATTTATTATAAATAGTGTTACCCTAATGCTTTCTCTGTAGATTTATAGTCCTAATCCCAAAAATAACGAATGTTATCCTCTAATTACAACTATAACAACTCGTCTATTTATTTCTCAATTTAAAATCATTTATTTAAATAAAATTTAACATATTAAATAATGGAATAGCAAGAGGTATTGTATCATTGTGAAATTAGGTATATTTTGTAATAACATATAATATTAAAATCAACATCTTTATTAAAATATTATTTGACATGATCAAAACATTCCTTTATACTTAATACAACATGAGATTACATAAGGACATATATAAGAAAAGTGTGACCTATAAAGAATATTAAAGGAACTAACCAAGTCATTTCATGAAGAAAAAAATACCTGTTAGACATTATGAATTTAAATGGAGTATAAATGAACATGAATATTGAGGCATGATATATCCTTACAATCATAATATGGGATATGTGGAAAAAACATAATACACTACATCATAAACATAGGTCAAGGTTAAACCCATAAAGACATCATAGTCGAGGAGTCCCCATAAATATATTATGTATAAACCATGTACCAATGTGATATAACTTGATATTAACCATTACAAAATGCATTGGAGCTCAATATAATTCTTAGGGAACCCGCTATTTTCCTTTCATTCTCATGCTTAATTGGGCCATATAGATCGATCAAAATGGATTCATTAATCATAATAATTTATTAAAAAATATTGTAGAGTGAAATATATACATGAATGTACCTAATTAAATAATTATATGTGCATAAAGGTGAATTCCCATGATAGAAGATGTTCATGGTACTCAATTTAAAGTTGTTTTGGAATCGAAAATCATGGTTCAATTTCAAAAGCTACACGCCCTCACATAAAAGTTCATAAAATGGGTTTATTAGAGAGAAAGTGGTCTATAAACATTTATATATGAAATGGATAGTAATATAGAAATGGAAACATATCTCCCAGCATATGAAAATGGAAAATATGTGGTAACATAATAATGAATCTTGAAGAAAGAGGAGAATAGAAAGAACCCTTACTTGAATGTGTGACACAAAAGGATTGGGAGGGGATTCATGAAACCTTGGGGGAAACATGAGTGGAATAAATGGTGTGGAGGGTAGAGTACATTTCTTTCTTCATAGAGTCTGAGTGAAGAAAAATGTGGTCTTTGGTTGGTTTAAAAAATAAAGGATGGGGATTTATAGAATGAATATTTATTAGAGAAAAAATAAAACAATACAGGAAAAAATACAAACAAGAAACACCAAACAAACATAATGTATGGTTATGGTGAAAGAGATAAAAAACCCAAGCAATAATAAACACCCAATGAAATAAGGTGAGCTCTGGATGTCAAACAGAAAATCATCATATCTATCCAAATCAGAAGGAATACACCAAGCACTCTAATCATGAAACAACCATAATGCATGATACTCTAGGTCAACTCTCCATGAACTGCAATGAATGAGAATACCTGCTCATTTTAAAACCAGAAACGATTCAGCTACAGAAATACGGCCTCGTCAGCGAACCCCTGTGAAGGGAATCATCCACTGCATGTGCCCACAGATGCCCCAAAAAGATCTGTCTGGAGATCCCATGCAATAAAAAATAGGCCACTACATTCAAGACAACAACAAATAGAAAATAACAAGAATGATAAAAAAGAGATAACATAAGAAAAAACAAATATGAAGAATCCCATTAGAAAATAGGAAGCATGAAAAAAGAAAGGATATCACCACAAGAGGCCCCATCTGAGACACAAAACGAAATGAAAAAAAATATATACACCTTGAAAACCAGAGCAAAAATTAACAGATAACTGTAGACCTGCCACTTCATTCCTATAGAATAACAAAGAAATAGACCACTCTAAAGAAGAATAAATAATTAAACTAAACAAAAAGACCCAAAAGAAGTAAAACAGAACTCAGAGATGAAAAATAACATTACAAAATAGCCTCAAACAGAGATAAGAGACTACTTACACAAGTCTAAAAATGAGAGACTTGTCACAATCCCTTTTAAGAAAAGGAATAAGATCATCAGAAACATGATTATACCGAAATAAATCAACTCCATTGACACCGTTATTTGAAAGGACATCTGCAACATAATTGGATTCCCTGTAAATGTGAGTGATAATGTGATTCAAGTAAAATATAGTATCCAAACAATTAATCCAATGTTTAGTAAGCTTCCAGGACAAGTGAGAAAAACCCATCATTATGATAGAAATGAAAAAGGTAGAATCACTCTTGATCCATAAAATATCCCAACCACACTTCACATCTTATTCCACAGCAATGATAATGCCAATCATTTCAGCCTCAAGTGAAGAGGCAAAGCCACAATGACCATGAAGAAAAGCAAGGAAATCCCCTTTATGATTTCTAAAAACACCACCACAACCATAAATCCCCTGATTACCTCTAGAATCACCATTAGAATTAACTTTTAACTAAGAAAAAAATATGTTCCTTATAAATAACATCAAAAGTACCATGCAGAGGCTTGAAGTTTCTCTTAACACCTATCTGGTTCAGAAAAGACAAATAATGAACCAAGTTGAAGCCATAATACTTCCTTAGAATATCAACATTATGTATAGTAGCTAGAATAGCTAATAAAACTCCACTGACCGAGAAGGAAATCTATCATGAATCCCCTTATTCCAAGAAAACCAAATAAAATGGAGTTCAGTACCAGCGACCCTGAAAAGATCCATCAATTGTGGAGAAAGTGAAATAGAATGCCAGCCTTGAAGGAAAATATGAATTGAAGACATTCCAGGTATAGGGATTTCAAAAATATAATAAATATCCTTCCACATTGATGATTCATTAACACAACTAAGAAACAAATGATCAATATCTTCCCTATGTTGATGGAAAAACACACATAAAAAAAGAGATAAATGCCACATTGTTTAAGGAAACAATCACTAGGAAGCTTCCCATGAGCCAGTCTCCAAGAAAATGTTTTCCAAGAAGGCCTAATAAAGTTCATATAAAGATCCTGCATCCACTTATAACCTATATTGCAAGATATAGAATGTCTATAAAAAACTTTAGAGCTCAGAAAGCCATTTATAGCAGGTTCCCAAACCCAAAAATCCTCTCTGTTGGAGAAGTAGTAACTGTTGATAAAATTAACAATATGATTAGGGAGACCACCCATATTTTAAAGTCGATCTTTAATTATAGCATCCAGATCAACAGTAAAATCATCATTCATCAAGGCATTAACAAGCGTACAACTAGACGAGTTGGCCTTCCAAAAGGATAAAGGTGATTTCCTTGAAATAGGCCATCTGGTATGAGGGTCAATGAAAGAAAAAATGGATTTAAAATCATGACAAATAGAAGAATACAGATGATTAAAAACACCATTCTTGAGCCTATCCCAAAATTAGTTATGGAGAATGTTCATAGGCTTGTAATTACTATTGACAAGCCTCCAAATAATCAAAGCCTATAAAGAATCATTAAACACATCCAGATTTTTAATACCAAGACCCCCTAGATTATGGGGTTTACAAAAGTTATTCCATGAGACCATAGATAATTTCCTTTCCAAAATATTACCACTCCAAATGAAATTTTTAATAGAAACATTAATGAACTTGATGAGAGAGGTTGGAAACTTATATACCATGAATTAATAAACAAAAATAGAAATAATCAAAACTTTAACCAAGCAAACCCGACTCACTAGGGAGAGGGACTTACTCTTCAAAGTATCAAGATTTCTTTTGATTTTACAAATAATATCAGTAAAATAACATGCTTTAGGCTTCCCTCAA
Source organism: Viscum album (assembly GCA_963277665.1). NCBI lineage: Eukaryota > Viridiplantae > Streptophyta > Magnoliopsida > Santalales > Viscaceae > Viscum > Viscum album. The sequence goes on from OY728161.1 coordinate 1,885,160,945, forward strand.
AACATAGGAACACCCAAATATGTAAAGGGAAGAACTCCTTCATGAATACCCAAATCCCTGATAATTCCCGACTTCCTAGAAATAGGAAAATTCCTACCAAAGTAAAAAAATGACTTATTCCAACTAGTCTCTTGCCCAAAGACTTTTTCATAATACTAAAGGGAATGATTATTATTTTTAATATTTCTCTTAACCCCTTTAGTGAATAGAATAATATCATCAATATACAAAAACTGAGTGGGAGCAACAAAACATCTACAAGTACTAAGAGACTTCAGTTTCCCATTTCCAGCTATAATTGAAAGTAATATACTAAGATAATCCTCTACAATGTAAAAAATAATGGTCGAGCGAGGGTCACCATGTCTGACACCTCTAGTATAAGAAAAATATCCCTCATGGGATCCATTAACAAGGATAGAGATACGAGATGACTCAAAAATGATTTTAACCCAATTAATGAAAACATCATCAAAACCATAAAAATATAGAACCTTATAAATGAAATTCCAATTTATAGTATGAAAATATTTCCTCACATCCAAATTGAGAGAAATATTACCATCCCTTGTGGATTTATTAAGAAGTTTAACGCACTCTATGGCAGTAATAATAAAATATTGAATTGACCTACCATTAATAAATCCAAACTGATTAGAAGAAACAATCTTACTGAAAATAGAATACAATCTTGTGGCCAAGATTTTGTAAATAATTTTAAAAATTTTATTGATCATGGAAACTCTTCTGAACAAAGGAACCTCATTAACATTCTCTATCTTTGCAATGAGGGAATGTAATTAAGCATTCAAACCCTGAGTAAGAGAGTGACCTTTAAAGAACGGGTAACCAACCTACAAACGTCAATATGAATGACATCCCAATATATCTGAAAGAAAAAATTCACAAAACCATCTATACCCAAGGAACTATCAGACATTAGACTAAATTCCACTTCATTGATTTCAAAGTCTAAAAGGATATATGTAAGGTTGGAATTATCCTCTTGATTAACAGTAGACAGAATAGTTCTCTCCACTGGATCAGCAAGAGGGATATGACCAGTAAAGAGATCCATAGAATAAGTAACAACATTTGTAGAAAGATCATCTCTGTTATCAAAGACCTTATTCCCATTTCTAACCAAAGAAAGAGGCCTTAAGACTTTTCTAAATCTCTGCAATGAGTTAAAAAATTTAGAATTTATATCACCATCTCTCAACCAATTAGTGTTAAAATTGTCTCTCTGCAAAGCATATTTGAGATTCAATGAATTATTAATCTTGTAAACCAGTTGAGTCTCACCCAAAACATCATTAGAGAAGTCATTTGAAGAATTATGCTCCTACATTTGTTGAAGAGATTCCTTAAGAGAGGAAATTTCAGAATCAAGGGAACTGAATCGAAATTTACTCCATAATTTCAAATTTATTTTATGGATTTTGAGCTTGATGACATAAGAAAAATCATTAACCCCACAATTCCAAGAACTCTAGGTTTGTTCAACAATTTTTTTACACTCAAGATGATTAACCTAGGATTTATTAAGTCTAAAAGTAAAAGGAGGTTTGGGATCCTAAATCACAAGGTCAAGAAAAATATGATGATGATTAGAGTTAATTCTAGAAAGAGTCATAGAAGAAATAGAACCCCAGAAATCAACACAAGCCTCATTGACAAAATCCCTATAAATTCTACTAGAATGAAATCTATCCTAAATATTCTTGTACCAAGTATACTTAGCCCCCAACAAGATTAACTTCAATCGACCCATTATCATCAATACAAGATTTGAAATCTCTTGAAGAAATGACATTATCCATGGCTCCAATCTTCTCATAATAGTTCATGATGACATTAAAATCACCAATGATAGACCATGGACTCGATATGAAAGACTTGAGAGATCCAATATCCATCCTTAAATTCCTACGACCCTGTTAACAGTTATGAGCATAAATAAAAGAGAAAAAATGTTGGATCCCTTGAAAATTTAAGGATCATGTGATATGTTGATCAGTATTAGCTATCCAGGAAATATGAGAGAAAGAACAATGAGCCAAGACCCAGAATCATTTAATATCCAATGAAGATCCGTTAGATTCCACAAAATGAAAATAAAGATTTTCAAAAATTAGAAATATTGGGAGAAAAAACACTTTTGGGTTTGGAAAAACCAATAAGAAGAGGCATAGGTTTTAGAATGAAGAGCCTAAAGGAACTTATGGTATCATTATTGGCCAGTCCCTGACAATTCCATAATAGAAGCTTCATAAAACATAAGGAATATTTATACAATATTTGATTTTTACTCAGAAATTTAACTATCTCTGAAAATAATAAAAAAATTTACCATTCGATATTTATTACATCTTGATTAAAAAAATAATATTCCTTTTATCAAAACAAATTTCTAAATAATTGATTTTTTATATTTAAAATATAAACTGTCATTTATTGAAAATGATGGGTTTTTGACAATAACCTTATATTGAATCCTTATAAAAATTTCATTAAACTTCATAAAAATTATTTTACATTTTATTTTTGATAAAATATATTTAATAATAATATTGTTTTGAAATATAATTTATTTTAAAAATACTCTAATTCGTAAATTCATTAATTGAATTTTAATATTATCTGAAAATACAATTTTGACTTTAAAAATCATTTACTAAGTAACAATAATATGATTAAAATATATTCATTGTTTTATAAAAAATAATGTACAAATTTCTATTGTAATAGTCTTAATACACATCCATTTAAAACACCATCATACACGATAAGAGTGAGGTACACAATGGTGTGGATTTCAGGGGACCGTTTGGTGAACAAGTTTCTGGGCAGTGATCACGATGACCTCAAACTTCTCCCACAAACTGGTTTTCTCATGCTTACATTTTTAGATCTCAATTTGGTCTTGGTAAAGTTAAAATCCCAAAAATTATATCTCCCTTAGATGATCTGAAATATGGACATCATATGGTATGATCCTACTGGTTGAGGCCATCACTTCCTTTGTCTCTATCAATCGGATTTTTTAACAATACTATATTTATACAGGTCATGTGATCACTATTCAATGAATATATTATCAATGGTAAGGAGACATTACAATCATATAAATCTAATTGGATATAATAATACAAAATAAGTTCATGTGATTTCTATAACCATAGGACATTTGATTAAATCAAAAGGGGAGTTTTATTTAGAAAAAGTTTTAGGCACTACAAAATTGTTTCCTCAACGTCATCCTAACTTCTTAAATTCATATAAATTTTAAAGAATCTATTTCTATTTTAATCTTATAAAAAATGGGCTAAAATTTCTACTTATTTATACTAGAAAATTGCAATTCTACGTGTCCAGTAGATATTTAATACATCTTCTTCAATTATTATAGTTTTTATGTACTATATTCAATATCACTCTATAATATGTAAAACTGATATTCCACATCACCATAAATATTCCTCTTCATCCTATGAAATATAACATAACAACACTCTTGTCCTTTCCTTTTTTTTTTGTTCCCCTTATTTTAATTTTCGTCTCTACATCATTTTATTTATGTTGGTAATCTCCCCATAATCATTAACTAATAAAATATGTATATATATGATAATAACTGAGTTGAGTATCCTTATTCTCAATAGTCATATAATATTTATTGAATAATATTGTGTAACCTCTAATTCCACCTCATCCAGGGCAACCTTTATCCAATTCTCATATATATACTAAACTATTAATTTTATATCACTATCAGATACATGTCCCATTTTAAATGCTTCATTCAATTATTGTTCATCCTATAAAATTGTCACATGATACTTATTTTCCTCATACATGTTTTTCTAAAATCTACCCTCTTTGTTTGGAACATTTTTACCCAAAACCTAACTTCTTTATCTTGTGCATCTTCTCTTTCTCTGATATGTCTATTATTTCTCTATCAAGAACCCTATGTTGGGATATTCTATTTATGAAATCCTAAGCATTTTAAAAAACATAAAACATATGTTATGTTTCCTGGATGGAACATATCCTTTAAAAAATAACATATGCCTAATAATTCCTCAACCCTCCCTTATTTGTACATAATTTCTATGATCTCGAAATTCAAATTTCTTACTAGAACAACACATTAAATTCTAACGTCCCACCCAAGTCCTTCAACTATTGACTACCTTCATGTCATCTAATAATTTTTTTTCAACAATATTCTTATAAACATTCCTCAAATCATTGATTTAGTAATCCTTAAATCATCCTAAAAGATAGGATGAAATCATAATATTTCTTTTAGGAATACATTGATGGTGAACATCTATCTTATCATCATAAAAAATATTACATTTTAAAAACTATGTAGATTTCATCAACATATCATCTGATATTTCTTCATAGGATATCCTCTATCAATAAACCTTCAATTATATTAATCTATAACAACATCATCTAATTGAACTAATTTATTAAACATGTATACATTATATTTCTCTCTATAGGGTACACTATTGTCTAGTTTTTTTAAATGATTTATCCAAAGAAAATATTAAAAATATATTTCTTTAATTATTTATCCAATTAATTTTTAGACCAACCACGATCTAATAAACACTACTGGAAATTCGGGCTATAGCCACGGTTCTAAACCGTGGCTATAGGCCCTAAACCCGTGGCTATAGGTAATATCCATGGTTCCTCAAACCATGGCTAAGTTTGGCGTGGCTATAGGCCTAGACCTATAGCCATGGTTCCTAACTGTGGATTTAACACTATAGCCACGGTTTTAACCGTGGCTATAGGTATAGAGCCACGGTTTCAACCGTGGCTGTTTACCTAATGGCACGGTTAAAACCGTGGCTATACTAAAGGCCGGATAGACTTAATTCCCACGGTTTTAAACAGTGGCACTATGTCTATAGCCACGGTTAATAACCATGGCAATAAACCAATAGCCATGGTTTAAACCGTGGCTATAGGGTGTCCAAATCCATAAACAAATACCCCCCAACCCCATCGACACCCCCCTGGACACCCCCGGGACACCCCCTCAACATCCCATGGACACCCCCCTGGACACCCCCTGCCACCCCCTGCCAGTCCCCCCCCCCCCCCCCGCCACCCCCTACTAGTCCCCCCTGCCCCTGCCACCCCCTGCTAGTCCCCCCTGCCCCCTGCTAGTCCCCCTACCAGTCCCCCCCCCCCCCTGCCCCCTGCTAGTCCCCCGTGCCAGTCCCCCCTGCCCCCTGCTAGTCCCCCCCTTCTTGTCCCCTGCCAGCCCCCCCCCCCCCCCCCCGCCCCCTGCTTGTCCCCCTACCAGCCCCCCCAGCCCCCTGCCAGTCCCCCCCTGCCAGCCCCCCCTGCCCCCTGCCAGTCCCCCCTGCCACCCCCCCCCCCGCCCAAGGATGTGTTCATATTGAAGCTGGTAAAGCACAATTCTGCTGGATATATTCTATAAGCAGATCCTCAACTCGCACTCCCAACTTGACCACCTTATCAAAGAGGGTTATCTACCGCAACTAGAATTAAGATGAAACATCTTATCAACATGGGGTACCAACAAACAACATACATGAATCAATAAATAGAAAATAGAGAGTACCCAACATTTTTTACACAACCAGAACATGTCTAGGAGCATCATTACAAACCTCACCCTATAGGTTATACATGACATATACTTATAGGGCTGCCACATTTTACTCTACCTTCTGTTAAACCTATTCATGCTCGTTCTCATCTAGACATTCCTCAAGGACAACCCCTCCCCCTCTACTGGACAGCCCCTCCCCCTGCCCGGACACCCCTCCCCCCTGCTGGACACCCCTCCCCCCTGCTGGACAGCCCTCCCCCCTACTGGACACCCCTCCCCCTTGAAGGACAGCCCCTCCCCCCTACTGGACAGGCCCTCCCCCTGCCTGGACACCCCTCCCCCTGCTGGACACCCCTCCCCCCTGTCTGGACACCCCTCCCCCCTGCTGGACACCCCTCCCCCTGCTGGACAGCCCTCCCCCCCACTGCTGGACAGCCCTCCCCCCCCCCATGCTGGACAGCCCCTCCCCCCTACTGGACAGCCCCTCCCTCTGCCTGGACACCCCTCCCCCATGTAGGATAGCCCCTCCCCCTGCTTGGACACCCCTCCCCCCCCCCCCCTGCTGGACACCCCTCCCCCTGCCTGGACACCCCTCCCCCTGCTGGACACCCCTCCCCCCTGCTGGACAGCCCTCCCCCCCCCCTCGTGCTGGACAGCCCCTCCCCCCTGCTGGACAGCCCCTCTCCCTGCCTGGACACCCCTCCCCCCTACTGGACAACCCCTCCCCCTACCTGGACACCCCCCCCTGCCTGGACACCCCTCCCCCCTGCCACTCCCCTTCTTGTCCCCCTGCCTTTCCCCCCTACCCCATGCTAGTCCCCCCTGCCACCCCCCTGCCAGCCCCTCTGCCCCTTCCCCCTGCTAGTTCCCCCCCCCCCCTTCCACCCCCTACTTGCCCCCCTGCCAGCCAGCCCCCCTGCCCCCTGCCAGTCCCCCCCTGCCACCCCCTACCAGTCCCCCCTGCTAGTCCCCCTGCCAGCCCCCCCTGTCCCCTGCCAGCCCCCCTGCCCCCTGCTAGTCCCCCTGCCCCCTGCTAGGCCCCATGCCCCCTGCTAGACCCCATTCTAGGCCCCCTTCCCCCTACTAGGCCCCCCTACTAGGCCCCCTACTAGGCCCCCTACATATTTACCCCTACTGGACACTGGACCCCTGCTAGACACTGGACCCATACTCCCCCCCCCCCACCCCTACCAGCCCCCTTGTACACCTGCTGGACAGAGGACTCCCCCTGTAAACTAGTTCTTGGGATGCCCAAATCATATTTACCCTTATTGAACACTGGACTCCCCCCTGGACACTGGACTCCCCCTGCATATTTACCCCTACTGGACACTAGACCCCTGCTGGACACTATCCCCATACTATAGGTTCTTAGTAGGACCACCACATACTATAGGTTCTTAGTATGACTTGGGAAACAGTTGAAACAAAATTTAAAAGTAGCTATATATGAGTAATCTAGGAAAACATACATATAATCAGTCTGGAAAATAAAACAGAATAAACTATAAAATGTTTATGGAAATAAAATAAAACATATTTGAAATTGGAAAATATTACCAGAAAAACTGTTTATCAACTAAACAAACTGCTTGGTGAAATCATGGTCACACATGCTCATCCTCAAATAAAATCTGCTTTCATTTCATGTAGTACTGCATTAAACAAAACATTGGAATTATGATTTGAAATAAAGTTACCAGATTATATAGCACCGTGATCACTATCTATAGGTGGTGAAATAGTTATACCTGGTGCCTATGAAGTATCTGTGGGATGTTTTTTGATATTTTACAGATCTGGAAAGCACTGCATTTTCTCTATAGATACATTCATAAGATGCATGGGCTTAGGTTCCTGGACAGCCCTCTTGCACCCCCTTGCAACCCCCTAGACAGCCCCCCTTGAACACCCCCCTACACCCCCATGCCCCCCATGGTCCCCCATGCCCCCCCTGCACCCCACTGGACAACCCCCATGCCCCAACTAGACAGCCCCACTAGACATCCCCACTGGACACCCCCTGCACCCCCTGGAAAGCCCTCCCCCCTGCTTGGACAGCCCCTCCCCCTGCTGGACACCCCTCCCCCTGCTGGACACCCCTGCTCCCTGCCCCCTGCCCCCTGCCCCCTGACCCTGGACACCCCAGGACAGACCCCAGCCCAGGATAGACCCCCCCCCCCCCCCAGACCATGGACACCCCTGCCAGTCCTGCCCCCCCAGACCCTGGACAACCCCCCAGACCATGGACACCCCCCAGAACCTACCCTCCCCAAACCTAGACCCCCCAGGACAGACCCCCCCCCCCCATACCCTGGACACCCCAGGACAGACCCCCCCCCCCACTGGACCCCCTAGACACCCCATGGACAGACCCCCCAGGACAGCCCCCCCCCCCAGACCCTGGACACCCCAGGACAGACCCCCCCCCCCACTGGACCCCCTAGACAACGGATGGATGTCATGGGCTATTGCTAAAAGACTGAATCTGGCTGCTGAAATCAGCAGTAAGTAAGAAGAGGTAAATGAAGAAACATGAAAAAAAATTTCCCAATATACTTGGGGAATTTTATTCATCAGCAAGAAGAAGAACAAAAGATCAGTAGCTGAGAGTTCCTTCCCCGGAGGTGGAGAATGATTTTTTTACATAGGATCTATCTAATATTTAATGGAAGAAAGAGGGAGAGGAAATTAAGTACCACATTACAGGTGGCAGCATCCAACAAATTCTCTTCCAATGGAATAAAATATTACAAAACAAATCTATAAACCTTCTCTCTCCTCTTGTGGCTTCTAGGTGTCCAGGTTGTTAATAATTAGGTTGAGGTGAGATTATGGACTCATTGGGGAAAGCATGAAGGAAACTAAGTTGGACTGGATTTTAAGTAGGTTGCTCTTTTTTTTCTGAAGTGGCAGGGATGATTGTGTCTAAAATAAGTGATTTGGAACAGGAATTTAGATGAGGGCTTCAAATGTTAAGGGGTATGGTTTAATTGGTTAGAATTGGGTGAGGTTTGGAATGGTTTTAAAGTGGGATGCCTGGTGGAAAATGTGGGGTTGGTGGCTTAGAAGTTGAGAGGTGGGTAGGCCTGATTGGTGGTCAAGTTGTGGATGGGTTGCCTAGGTGGATTGAAAAATGGTGGGGGACTGGGAAGGAGTTCAGAGTGGCTAAATTGAAGTGGGAGCTTGGAATTGTAGTAGGGCTTGAGTTTGGATTTTTTAGTGAGAGTGGAAATGGCCTTGGAATATCTGGTTTGATATTGGTGGGTTGGCCATGGGATTTTTATAGTGCATCGAAAAATATTCACTAGAAGGGCTTCATTTGGTGTGAAATTCAGTCAAACGGTTGTGGGAACCATCATGGAAGCAACTACCAAATACAGACCAGAGCTATTCTCCTCTACAGTGAAGACCCTTCATGGAAAATCTTCAAGCAAACCAGGTCTCTAGTTGCATCATTGTCCATAACAAACAATCCATGTTTTCATAGGCCCAAACAGACCTCCCTTTGCCAGCTTGTGGGCGAAATGTGGGAACTCCAGCATGAAATAGGCCCTCAGAATAGAACAGCCTCTTTGGAATTGCACCAAACAGATTGTGTGCAGCCATTAAAACTCAAAATGGTAGTGATCATCCTCCTCCAATGAGTGCTACATTAGATGAGGGAATTATGGAAGGAATTTCATCTAAAACAGCCAAAAGCAGACATTGAATTTCCATCACAACAGGCTGATCTGGTTCAGACGACATGTGCATAGGATGAGGATGATCTGGTTTGGACAACATGTGAAGAGGATGAGGAAAAAGAAGAATTACCGAACAAATATTATGTGATACATGTACAATAAAATATGACAGACAATTCCAAACTAATGTTCTTAGTTGAATTGAGCCTTTGTACCACCTGCTATGCACGTTTTGTGGAAAGATGGATGAGAGGCAGCGCTGAGAGGAGATATAGTTTAGGAATGAGAAAATACAAAAAATAATAGAGCTAACCATTCAATGTTTCTCTAAGGAGGAGTAACCGCTGTAGGGTGTCATTCTGGAGCAAGTCCAAATCATGGCGTGACCGCGGCGTGACCACGGCGTGACTGCGACGTGACCGCGGCGTGACCGCGGCGTGACTGCGACGTGACCGCGGCGTGACCGCGGCGTGACTGCGGCGTGACCGCCGTAGGGTTTCATCCTGGAGGAGTAACTGTCGTAGGGTGTCGTCCTGGAGTAGGGACAAATCACGGCGTGACCGCAGCGTGACTGCGGAGTGACCGCTACGTGACCGCCACAAGGTGTCATCCTGGAGCAGGGCAAAATCACGGCGTGACTGCGGAGTGACCGCCGCAGGGTGTCGTCCTGGAGGAGTAACCGCCACCCTGCCTGACAGCCCCCCCCCCCCTGCCGGACAGCCCGCCCCCTGCCAGACAGCCCGCCCCCCCTGCTGGACAGCCCCGCCCCCTGCCTGGACACCCCTCCCCCCTGCTGGACACCCCTCCCCCCTGCTGGACAACCCCCCCTGCTGGACATTCCTCCCCATGCTGGACAGCCCTCCCCCTGCTAGACAGCCCTCCCCCCCCCCTGACGTGGGGCTGCATGTTACTGACTGTTGTCGTGTGGCTGGAGAGGAGCTATAGAGGAGCTGGTGAGGCGAGGCTGGAAGTCTTCTACCTGGGCTGCAAAGGGTCCTGGGATGCACCTGCGTTAGGGGTCCTGGGGCTGGGTGATGCTGGGTCAGGGTATGTAAAGGGTTGTGTCTAATAAACTACTAGGGGTAGTAAGGTAACTTGTGTTAAATAGTTGTTAGCTATCAGGGTTGTTAGGCGGTGGGTGGGGGTTATTAAATGGAGGGGATGTTGTTGGTGGGGGGATACGAATTGTTTAGTATTTCTTGCAGCTATACGAGCTGAATTGGATAAGGTCTCCAAGGCTAGATGCAGCGAGCAGGTATAGAATCTTCTTCTAGAAATAGTGGAATCATTTTTTTATTGTGTGTACTACAAGGAATTCAAGGTTGTTCAATAATCCAGAACTAATTTTTCACCTCAGCATGAAGGAGCTGCTTATGGATTGAGTGTGACTCAGAAATTGCTGCCAAGACTTTGTAATCAAGAACATGGAATGTCCCATAGAGTTTTATTACTCATTGGATTGAATATCTCAAGAATATCACTCGACTCAATCTAGTTATTTCACCTAAAGAGGTGAATTTCACAAGCATTCTCAACTTTAGGAATCAAAGTGATAAATTGGGCATTGAAACCATGGGGATGCACCCCTGAGGTGAAGAAAGAAGAGACCAGCTTACAAACTTCCACCCCCCCCCCCCCCACCCCCCAACCCCAGCCCCCGAAACCCCAGCCCCCCCCCCCAGCCCTCTCCCCCCCAACTCCCTGCCCCCCACCAGCCCCCAGCTGCACTAGACCCAGCCCCCCCCCCCCAGCCCCCTCCCCCCCAACCCCAGCCCCCAGCCCCCCCCCCCAGCCCCCTGCCCCCCAGCCCCCTGCCCCCCCCCCACAGCCCACCTGCACCAGCCCCAAACCCCAACCCCTAGCTGCACCACCCCCCCCCCCCCAGCCCACCAGCACCAGTCCCCCCCCACAGCCCACCTGCACCAGCCCCCCCAGCCCCCCACCAGACCCCCCCCCCCCCCAGCCCCCAGCCCCCTGCCCAACCCCAGCCCCCAACCCCAGCCCCCAACTGCACCAGCCCCCCCCCCCCAGCCCCCTGCCACCCCCATCCCACCAGCACCAGTCCCCCCCCCCTGCAACCCACCTGCACCAGCCCCCAACCCCAGCCCCTAACTGCACCAGCCCCCAGCCCCCAACCCCCCACCAGCCCCCCCCCATCCCCCCTACCCCCCTGCCCCCCACAGCCCCTACCCTACCCCAGCCCCCAACCCCAGCCCCCAGTTGCACCAGCCCCCCCCCCCCCTCCAGCCCCCTGCCGGAGACCCTGCCCCACTAAATGGAAATATTTCAATAACAAGTATAAATGAATTAAATGTATCCAAATAAAACATAGATATAAATGAGAGAAATAAGTAATAAAACCTGAATTAAAAATGTTGGATTCAGTAATTAAAAAAAGAAAAGGCCATAGTAAGACAAAGAGGCTCTGCTATCAAATGATCTGCAACAGGTGTTCCAAGGCATAGTTACTAATCTTTTTTCCAAAATACTACCAATATAAATAAGGATTTTCATGTCCACGGTAATAGACTTGATAAGAGAACAAGGCCATTTATAAACCATATGGGAATAAAAAAATTTAGAAACAATAATAGATTTAACCAAACAGACATGACAAGCCATTAAAATGGATTTTCCATTCCATGTTTCAAGATAATTGTTGATCTTACTAATTATCACATGAAAATAATAATCCTTCATTCGGCCACAGAATATCAGAACACCAAGATATGGAAAGATGGAAAAACATTCCTAACAACCAAATCCGTGATGAATTTTGATTTAATAATTTTTGAGATATTTCTACCAATGTTGACAATGGACTTATTCCAACTAAGTTGTTTCCTAGAAATATTCTCATATTATAGAAGAGATTTCATGATATTCTCGATATTTATTTTATCCCATTTATTGAAGAGGATGATATAATTAGCATAATGTAGTTGGGTAGAAGTAAAAGAACTATGACCAACACTAATTGCCTTCATCTTTCCATTTTTATCTATGAGGGAAAACAATCGAAAATTATAATTTAATGAAATAACTAAAATAATAAAAAAAAAAAAAGTGGATCACCTTGCCTAACTCTTCTAGAACAAGATAAGTATCCCTCTGGGGATCCATTTACAAGAAATGAGATATGAACAGATGTAAAATTAATCAAAATCCAATTAATTAATGTGTCCTCAATAAAAAACATGAGAATAATTTTAAATATAAATCCCCAATACAAGGTATGAAAATCCTTTTAATGTCTAATGTATTGGTAACATTCCCCCCCCCCCCATGAATAGTTTGTTAAAGATATTGAGTCACTCTAAATCCATAACAATACAATCATCAATGGTCATTCTTTTAAGGAATCAAAATTTATTAGAAGGAACAATTTTATTATAAATGGTAGAATGTCTAATTGAAATGATATTTGTAATAACTTTTTTTAAAGTGTTGATAAGAGCATTAGGCCGGAATAATTATATCTCATTTTCATTTTCTGTCATTGGAATTTGGTAATGGAATTGAGAATTTAATCCATTAGGTTGAAGGTCCCAATTGAAAAAATTAAGAGCATGGTTGAAAACATCTTCACCAATGATCTCCCAATAATTTTGAAAAAAGAAATTTATAATTCCATCGGGACCCTGGGAGCTTTCCGACCTAAAACTGAAAATTGCATCGTTGATTTAAAGTTCCAAATTAATTGATAAAAGTTCTATATTATCTTTATGAATTTACAATTTGGGTATAATACCCTCTATTGTGGGAGATGATAGATGAGTCATTAATGTGATATTCATTATAAAAAATAATGTGCTCTAAAAATTCATGTCTATTGTCCAGAATTTGATCTCTTATTTTTAGTAAAGAAAGAGGCCTACAAATTTTCTGAACAATTTGAATATTATTAATGAAATTGGAATTTATAACACAATCCTTATTTCAATTATCTCTAGATGAATATTTTTTATTACATCTTAAAGATTGGATAAATAGTTAAGATTAAGAGTCATCTCAGATTCCAATGAAACAACACTAGAGAAATCATCATGGGTACACTGCTCCTAGAAGGACAGACGAGAGGCATCAAGATTGGATATGTCCATGTCAAGATGAATAAATATATCCTTACTCCAATGTTAATGATTTACCTTCTAAATCATTTGTTTAATAATACATGAAATGTCATTATTCTTACCACCTACTGAACACCAAACTTCCCAAACAGAATTTTCACATTCTGGATGAATAACACAATTTTTATTGAACCTAAAGGGTAATGGGGACTTAATACCCTTTCCTGAGATAAAATTCAAAATAAGTTGATGATCATTGTAAAGATGAGATAATGATATACTTGAAATGGAATCCCAAGAATGTAAAGAAAAATCATTAACAAAATCCCTATTGATTTTACTGGCGATCATACATTTGGGGTGCCATTTATAAAAAGTTATCTTTTCCCCAACATGATTCACTTCAATCAAATCATTTTTTATAATAAAACCATTGAATTCACTAAAATAAATTGACCAGTTCATATGACATATTTTTTCATCCGGATTGATAATCAAATTAAAGTCCCTAAGAATGATCCAAGGATAATTAATATTGTTTTTTGGAGAACCAATTTCACCCCAAAGAGTTCATCGATCTAGAAAACTATTACTATCATAAATTAAAGAATAATCCAACTTGAATCCAAAATCAAAAAAAGAGAAACTAACATGTTGGTTGCCTGATCTGACCAAAAGGGGGTCAAAAAGAGAAGAATTAACCCACACCCAATGACTTTTGACATCTAAAAAACTGTTTTAAAAACCTAATAATGTAAAGCCAATATTTTTAAAATTAGAAAGGAAATTAGAAAAAACTATTTTGAGATATTCAATTCCAGTTATAATAGCTCAATTAAGACTAATACATAACTTATGATACCTAAATATGTCTCTATTATCTAGGACTTGGAAATTCTAAAATAGGATTCTCATTTGTATCCTGATTTTGGGTGGATCACCCTCTAATTCTCACCCCCTCATTTTATTAGTAATTTCAGGTTGGTTCCCTATATTCATTATGGGTATATCAAGAGTTTGAATTTGACAAGTTATATCTAAAAGAGTGGAAATATTCTTAAGAAGGATCTAATTACTACTGATACGGATTTTGAAAAACCTATTGTTAAAGATAAAGATACTGGAAATGATAAAAAATGGAATGATAAAGATACCGGCAATGAGGTCATCCGGAGGAGGCCGTCGGGAGGAGGAGAGTTCGTCGGAGGAGGAGATTCCATCGGGAGCAGGGGAGTTGCGGTCGTCCGGAAGAGGGGAGTCCGTCGGGAGGAGGGGAGTCTGTCGGGGGAGGAGGGGAGTCTGTCGAGGGAGGAGGGGAGTTCGTCGGGGTCGTCCAGAGGAGGGGAGTCTGTCGGGGGAGGCACGGTCGTCCGGGGAGGAGAGGTTGTCGGGAGGAGGGGAGTGCATCGTGGGAGGAGGGGATTCCGTCAGCGTCGGGGGAGGCGATGTCGTCCAGGGAGGGGGGAGGCGCCATCGTCCGGGGAGGGGGGTGCATCGGGGGAGGGGAGTGAGTCGGGGAGGGTTCTGTAGGAGGAGCCCGAGATATTGGCCAAATCACACATATAGCCACGGATGAAAATTCATCCGTTGGTATAACCATGCTATAGCCACATACTTATAAAACTGTGGATATTGGTCCATGGCTATAGCTTCATTTTGTAGTAGTGGAATTTTTTTTAAATACACTATCTCATTACCTATTTCAGAAACCTATATTTGATTAACTCACTTGGGATCCTATATTTTATGAACTATCCTGGAAACCACTGTCTTATTACATTTCATTGAAAATAGTGTATGATAACTTCACTTTGAAGTCACTAACTAATGACATCACTCATAGAGCTCCACCCAATTACTTTCCTCAGATACATATCTCATATAGAATCACATGTAAATATATATTTAATGAATAAGTCCATATTTAGTATATTATAGATGTATCCCAAATATAATCTTCATCAAGATGATTATTATTGAGCACATTGGCTGATAGAATTCATCCTCTCACCCCAATTTTATATCCTCAATATGATTTCCAAATTCCTATAACCTCGTATTTTATAGACTAAAACACCTAGTTCAGATGCATCATTTAGAGGATTCACCATTATATTACATATTAATAAAATTATTCTTTAAACATGAAATAACATGTTTGAGATATTATGGATGGCTCTTCATTATTCATAATTAGTTAAAAATAATAAACTAAAACTGAACTTGGGTGTAATAAATATATTGTAGATCATCTAAAAGAAACACACCATCCATCTTTATATAAGATAACGTTACATGGGAACAACTTTACCTATTTAACAATAATATATTCTTTATACACTATACATTATCATCACCATTTCAATTTAACATATAATCTATATCTTCATTCCTACTTCTCCATCATATTGTCTCCAATAATAGGTGTAGACACTAGAAAAATAAAAGTTTTATTTTACTTACTACCTATTAGTATAATGATATCAATGAAATATCTTTAATTCATTGAAAGTAATTGAAAAAAACAACACAAATAATATGGGATAAAACATCAGACCTTTTAAGGTCATTTGAAAAGGTTTAATATATAAGAGTTTTACATCTTGCGGAATATATTTTTCAAGCAGAATATATCTCAACTAGGATAAATGGGTTAAACAGTAATAATATTCTCTACATAGTAGAAGATTTAACTTTATGGTGATATTTCATAATAAAGTGGATATTATGATGACCGTGATAAATATATTCTTCATGGTACTATATTTCCTTTATCAGGGATATAGTTAGATGATGATAATTTTAAGGGAATAACCCCCATAGAAATGTATCTATACCGTGAATTTATGTATCCCTTTATGTGGGGACATGATGTCATTAGGGTCAAAAATGATGATAGAAAATGGTTGTGTTGATAGTATAGAATGGATTCAGATCTTATAACTGAATACAGATATGTCAATATTTTATTGTATCCTCTAAGAGGATTCCCACATATCCTGTTGAATATTTTAATAATATCTTACATATTTATTGTGAAAATGATTATAGACATATGTAGGTATATACCATATAATTTTAATGTCATATGGTATGTTCTTCTGTATTATGAAAGGTGTAATATTTATCTACTCAGTAGGGCTTATACATAAGTGGATACCATAAAAAGAATCATCTAGAATATATCCCTTTGAAAGAATATTGTGTGGAATATATTCCTTAGTGAAAGATAAATTTTGGTTCTTGGGAATTACACCTATGAAGGAGGTCCATGTTGGAAACGTTTTTTGATTTTATCAAAGACAGATCCCCATGAGAGATTTTGTGGGGATAACTACTAATGAGGACTCTCAGGTTGAGAGTGTTGTAATTATTTTAATGGGTAAGACAACAAGGATCTCTACTCCCAGGATAGTCATTCTTTGTTTTGGAAATACGATATTGTATAACAATAATAAAAATATGTAGTTATATTTGGATGAGATTTACAACAATATTGGAAGAATATTCACATCAATGGGGACGTATCTGTAGATTCATTGATTATGAAAAAATGGATACACATGATACAGAGAAGGATCATGAATATTAAAAGCTCATTGTCCAGCAAAATAAAGTGTGTGGTTATCCGAACTATATTTTATATCTTATGGATTCTCTCACTGATAAATTTATTTTGGAGGCCCTCATTATAAAAGAAATTAATTATTGTTGAATACTTCAAGGCATTATCATTAATTGAGGAAAATCAAGAATTTTTCTTTATCATGGAAATTCATGATTAAAGTTGTGAAACCATAGTGTGCCTCAAAATTTCATCTTATGTAACTAGATTAAAAGGGGGAGACCTTGATAATTTGAAACTAGAGTGGAAAATTTAGTCAAAGAACTCCTCTACCATGGAATCCATTGTGGAAACGATTTCATGAGAATGGAGAAAAATTTTATTTCTCTCATGAAATACAATAGTGGGTATAGGGTTCCATAGAAATGAAACCAGTGTGAGAATATTGATCCTCCATTTTAATGGAAAACATGTTGGTTATTCTAAGTGAGAGTGGTCAAGAGGATTCACCCATGTGATATTAATGTTATCATGATCTCTACTTGTAATAGTATAAGCTAATACGCTTAGAGAAAATCATGGGATATCATTTACCCAAATTATTGGGGGTATCTGTGAGTTTTTTTGATGAATTAGGGTAAATCTTGTTTTCTATAATGGTTACATCAACCTAGTTTTCAATAATATAGAACGAACTGGGATTTCAAAAGTGTAATAATTATTTTAAAATCCTGAATTACTCAATTAATGGAACCATTTTAATTTTTAATTTTTTCCATGCATAAATAGGCTACCTAATGGTATTTTGGGACTTTAAATTCATCCTTTAGTAGATTATTTGGGAACATGACTAGAACAATAAGAGATTTAACCCATCTCGCCTACTTCCAAAAATTTTCAAATGAGGATCCCAAATGTACTGTTTTTATGGAAATTTTGAACCCCATTCACGGATGTTTTGGTAAACTGGTGGTGGGCGCCACTCATGACTTGGGAATGAGTTTTTTCTGTGCAAGTACTTCATGTTAGGTTGACATGGTAATAGCTATTGGATGAGATCTGGTGTTATAGACAAATATTGGGAGCCTTTCCCTCAAGACTAGTAAATATGTATTTATTATATTTATCCTTCAATGTATTCATCCTTTACCAATAACATAGAGAAAAAATAATAATTTAAATGTGTATTCCAAAAAATTGGCATTTTATGTGTGTGGTATTTAATATTTATGAAACTAAATTTATTAATCATTATTGAAGATAAACAATATTTGTTTTATATGAATAGTATCATTAAACTAATTTAATAGTAATTTCCTTAAAATATGAATAAAAATAGTGTAACACCCAAGGATTTTTTAAATAAATTTAATATTGAATGAATGAAACACCAAATCTCTACAAAACACCACTTTTTTATAACCTATATAGTAAACATAATTGTTCCACCTCTATGATTTGAATTTCTAAGAACTGATATACACAGTTGTGTTCAATATGATATTTTGAGTCTGAGAAGACAAACATAATTTTTGGTGAATAGTAAAATACCCTTATTAATAGTAATATGAACCTTTTGAATAGTAAATAAAATTATTATTATATTATATTAATAATATAAGATAATGAGAGCTTGATTTTTTTCAAGGTGATATAAAATGAATTGTAGTTTTAAATTTATTATTTTTTAAATAAATTATGATTTTATTGAAAACATAAATTAATAATATTTATAAAATTATATAAAAACAATGGAGATAATTTATTAATTCTACACATCCAAAAAATGGTTAGGGAGAATTTTAAGGATTTTTAAGAAATACTCAAATTTTTTCAGAATAATAAAATATAGTAATTTACCGTATATATACAGTATTAGTTAAATTATGTATTATTAGTATCATGGTATATGTATGCAAAATTAGTTAGAACTGACATGCACATGTTACTATTATTGGTTCTAAGAATCAATATTATTTCTTACCATTGTGAAAATAAAAAAATAATGAGTAAAATAATGGTTAAACCCTTATCTCCTTCTTTATACCCCCAACCCATCTTCTCTTCACTCCTATAAGGACTTTTCCGATGCTTTAATTATTCACAAATATCCTCCCTAGATCCTCCCCCACATCCAGCATCCATTGGTATAAAAAAATACCAAAACCTCTCCCCTAAAGAGGTAGTCCGGGAAGATTACTTCAAGAGGTAAATTCCTCGTTTCATTTCATTTATTTCAAGTTAACTTCATTTATTTTTCATTCATCAGCCCATTTCATCCAAATTTTATGATTAATACAAGAATATACATTTTTTGGAATTTTTTATGATAAATGAATAATTCTT
Organism: Viscum album; assembly: GCA_963277665.1. NCBI lineage: Eukaryota > Viridiplantae > Streptophyta > Magnoliopsida > Santalales > Viscaceae > Viscum > Viscum album. The sequence continues at coordinate 1,885,180,226 of OY728161.1, forward strand.
CATCATCTTTCATTCCCTATTCTTTTATACTAGAAATGAAAACACCATCTGATACATGTTAATTTGTCAAATTTAATACGATGGGTTTTCAATTTATATTACCATCTTAAATTATTTTCATGAAACCATCATTATATTTGAACCAAAAAATGATATATTTATTATAAATTATTTAAGGTTCTTGAATCATTTTTCAAAAATGATATTAATTTGAAAATCAAAATGAGTTAGTTTCGATCAAAACACTCCAACTAACCAAAACAATTTTCATTTAAGTTTTATATAATGATTTATCTTCACAACCAATAACCAAAAATATTTTATAAACATTTAATATTTTTTATTTTCAATAATAACATATAACTTCAATTATGGAAATGGTTCTCACTATAATTGTTTATCCATAAATGATTCTACATAAACCAATCATGAAAACAAAGGAAAAAAATGCTGACAAACAATGAAATTGTATCTCTTAACCCATCAAAAGCCTAGGAATGACCATAATAAGGTTATAATAAAAAAATTAAATTTATTTTATGTTTTTTATTTAATAATTTATTATCATAAATTTTATTATTCATGTCATTAAGATCATGTGATGAACACCTTCGATCTAAAGGTATGGGTTTTCTATATGAACATCAATTTTAATTCAGGTTACATTTATTTTATAATTACCTCAATTAATTACTTATTTATTAATTTTTAATCATCATAAATTCTGTTATAATGTTATATATATGTTTACCAACCAGAAGTTTACCTTAATTTATGGGTAATTATATGTTTTTAAGGGATCTTTAAAAAATTATTCCTGAAATTGAAGCCCGATTAAAGGGAATTTCTCAAATTCATACCAATTTTTAAGGTAACTCTATAAAAACTGTGTATAAAACATTATCCTTATAAAAACACATTTTATTATGAAAATCCTAACTTAACTCATTTCAGGTTTTGTACAAGAACTTTTCCATAATAACTTTCTGTTTCAATGTAAAAGATTTTTTATCTCAAGAATTAATCGATGATTTTATAAGCCTATCTTCATCTATTTCAAAACTAATGTTTATTATTATGTATTATAGGGATTAATATTTATGATATCATATTAAATATTCAAATAATTGTTTATTATTAGTTTGAAAATGGATATTCCATCATAAAACCATTCACCAATTTAATCTGAATGGTTAGTGTTTATGCTTAATGTTCGGCGAATGTTATTTATGTTTCATATGTTAGTTTCAATATGAATATAATTGTTTTTATGATTTTGTAAAATAATATATGTAATGGATTGGACTTATTATGTGATGTTTGGGGCCTTCTAAACCCTTCAACGCATTAGTAGGTGTCATTAGAAAAATAGATAAGGGATTGGATGAGGCCTTGCCCATTTTTAGATATTGTTTTAGCCAATACCTTAATAATTTTTAGATGTCTTTTCCAAGGGCTTGATGCTATATTTTAGAATTTCTAGTATATGAATTTTCCCTCATTATGAATCCATAAATTAATAGTTCATGTTCAAATTAGACAAGTTGAATTCCCATGATGATGTTTTATTATGGAAATAATTACTCATCTCATATTCCTACCATAATGTGTTCATGCTTTTTTAAAAGGAATTTGTCTTTAATTATTCACCATGCCTAATGTTTATGTTTATGATATCTGACACTGTATTTCATTCCCTTACTGAAAATATAAGCTCACCCCTTCTTATGTTTTATTTTTCCCAGGGCATAAAGAGGTGTATTATGATTGACTTGTATGGATAATCAAAGAGTGGTGGATGTTCCCAATGGAATGTTTTTATGTTTTTTATTTCAACTTATAGTGTTGAACTTACTTATGTACTCAGAATTTTAGATTTACTAAACCATTCATTACATTGGGATATGACTTTCTTCTAGTCATGATAATGTAATGTAATAATGAAATGGATCTGAGAAACTAGGGTCAGGTCTTTATAGTTTTTATTAGAGGATGTTTAGTAAAAAACATGGAAACTAGATTTAGAACCATATATTTGGGAACAAAACCCCAAGATAGTATTTGAGGATAAAAATTCAAGAAGATTGTGGTATTTTGGTAAAGAATAGATTATGTGAATCTTTTTAGAAAATAAATCCATATCCGTATACTACAAGTGGACATGGTTCTAGAACATATGTGCATGGGAGTGAAAACTCCAACAAGGAGTTTTGGGCTTGACCTGGGGTCTCCTAGTACACGACAATGGGCCTTACTGCACACCATGTTTGACACTCTTAAGGGTTATGATTTATATCATTCACATTTTATTTACAATCCATTATAAGAGATTAATATGTGAATTTTTTCATAAAGAAACCATGTTTATGATAATGGGATTATCCATGTAAATTATTTAAATTTATGATAATTATATTTCTATGTGGTGATTATACATTATTATTCATAACCAAATATAGTGTATACCATTATTTAGAAATGGATCCTAGTGGAAGAAATTGGAACTGCATAAACGTGGGTATCCCTTATAGGGATTGCGCTCTGGTTCAGGATAATTACATTGGATATGGAGCTGTGACTAGTGTGTAGCAATTTATAACTATACATAGACAACATACTCAAATTTCAAACAATAAAAATACCTATATAGAGGATTTGGATCCTAAATGTGTAGGAGATATGTTATATATCTTTCTATGAGAAGAACATCCCTCATTTAATGGTTATACAAACCAAATTGTATTGGATTTGTGGATAAGTTCCATGGAGAATATATTTCTCTCCTTGTGAAGTAATAAAAGAGAGAAGGTTGTCATTACATTTTATCGTCTGTCGAGAGATGATGATCGATGGTGGTAACTAATTCAAATAAAAAGTAGGATAAATATATATAAAACATGGAATGTAGTGAATTTATTGAACATTTATTTGAGAAATACTTTTATCGTGAATAGTGAGTGGATATAAATGGGAAGTTTCTGAATTTGAGGTAAAAGGAAGATGAGAACATTGAAAAGTATGATGCTAACTTCACAAGGATAAAAATGGATTCTATAAACTATATACATAATACAAGGAGCAAGATTGATAGACTATTTGATGGCCTAAAGTAATTCCTCTAGAAAGTGTTAGTCTGCCAATAAATCTCATCATATGAAGATATAGTCTCAGGTGATATCAAGATGAAAAAAGAGTTCTCTAAGTCTTATAAATTTCAATGAAAGTAAGAGAAGAATAGGGTTGGTGAAAACAATTGAAAAGGACATAAGTAAATGGGGGAGAAGGGAAGGGTTGAATTTTCATGCTATGATAATTGTGGAAGGAAACTACCTGATGCTACTAAAAAGTAAAATGGGTGTTCTACAAGTGTGGAGAAAGGCCATCATTCTAGTGTTTGTAAGGGGAAGAAATAATCTCTTGACATTCAATGCTATAATTTTATGTAGATTGGACACTATAAAATAATTGTCTAAATATTCAAGGAAATGTGTCTCAGAAAAGGCCATGGGAGAAGGTACAATCTTATGCGATCACAATTGTTGATATTGAAGTTCCAAATGACATGGTGGTAGGTACATTAATAATTTCATTAATCTTATCCAATGATTTATTTGACGTGGTATCATCTCTTTCATTCAAATCTTCCTAGTTTTCCATGAAAAATTGAAATTTCCAATTTGATTTAATAAGGTATTTGTTAGTCCAAACTCTTAAGGGATGTATCATTGGAAAAAATTTGTGTTAGGCAGTCCCCGTTATAGAATATAAACGCGCTTTATCTACAGGTTTAATTATCATACTGATGATTGACATTGATTTAATCCTTTATATGGATAGGATTTCGAACCATGTTGTGAAAAGTTATTATATGAAGAAGGACATTAAAATTTTTGAGGTTGATGTGGAATCCCTTATCATTAGAGAAGAAATATCACCATTTGATTATCATCTAGATCTACACCCACTAGCTCTACCGAATTCAATTATTGGGGAGGATGTGAATGAAAGTACTATGAGTGAGGGAAGGAATGTTCAAATAGAGGATGTTTCTATTGTGTAAGAATATGTTGATGTGTTTCTAGAGGATTCACCTGAATATCTTCAAGAGTATGAGACTAAGTTTTCCATTAACTTAATTCCTTATTCAAGGCCCATATCAAATACCCCTTATAGAATGGACATTGTTGAAGTAGTGGAAATGAAGAAACAACTACATGAACTAAGTGATAAAGGATTTATTCTCCCCAGTATTTCTCCATGGGTATCCCATTTTCTTTTTGTTAAGAAGAAAGATTGACCTATGAGTTTTTGCATTGAATATAGGGAGATCAATGTTATAACAATAAATAACATAAATCCCCTACCATGAAGTGATGTTTTATTTGACCAAAATCATGGATCCCAATATTTTTTGAAGATCGATATTCATTTTGGATATCATCAGTTGCGTTTGAGGAAGGATTATATTCCAAAGGCAGCATTTCGAACTATGTATGGTAGTTATGAGTTTATTGTAATTATTTTTAGACAAACTAATACACCCTCTATTTTCATGGATCTAATTAATAGAGTTTTCAAGGAATTTCCGGATGACTATGTGGTGGTATTTATAGATGAAATCTAGGTATACTTAAAAAGTTATGAAGATCATGATAATTAATTGCCCATTATTCTAAAGAAACATAGAAGAAATGAATTATATGGGATGTTTAGAAAATTTGAATTTGGGCATGAATAATTTTCCTCTATTAGCCACATTGTCCTTGAGGATGGAATATTTTTTGATCCTGAAAAAGACACAGGTTTTCAAAACAAGTCATATCTTACAAACATAAATTAGGTACAAATTTTTATTTCTTTAAAGGGTTATTATCTGCGTTTTGCTTACAAATTCACCTGTTTATCCAACCCAATAACTAATCATACATGTACAGGGGTTATGATTTTTTGTGCAAAAGATTGTGGGCACTTCTTCAGTGAATTATAGAGGAGACTGGTAAATGCATCAATCCTAACTCTACCATCGTGGAATGATGGGTTTTTGATATATATAGATACATGAATGAAATGAATTGGTTGTGTCCTTAAGCATAATGATAGTGTTATTTCATTTTCAAAATGGTAGTTAAAAATACATGAACTAAGATGTCCTACTCAGAATATTGAGTTAGTGGTGGTAATATTTTCTATGAAGATATAGAGACGTTATCTCTATGGAGAAAATTGTGAGATATATATAGATCATAAGAGTCTAAAATATATCTTCTCAGAGATTTTACTCAACCGGATGAAAATGTGATAGCACAAACTACTCAAAGATTATGATTGTTACTTATAATAACACCCAAGATAGAAAAATATGGAAGTTGATGCATTGAGAAAGAAGGATCATGGAGTTCTAAATAAAATGAGGATTAATGAGGATCCTTTATATATAGATCTATTGAGGATTTGTTTGGCAATTATCAAAGATGGTGAACCATTACTTTTTTTTCAAATGGTTTACCAACCATTTTTTTGGACTGAGCTAATTCTTCACAGTCTAATAACTAGAATCTTCAAAATAAAATTATTGTTGTGATAGATGGGAAGCTGGATGAATTCATATGTTAATATGGAATTCTGAAATTTGGGAATATACTATGTGTTCCCTCTATACCCATGCTGAAAAAGGAGTTATTGGATGAATATCATTACTCAAATTTCACTATAAACACTACTACTACTAAAAAGAATAGATATTTGATAGAATATTTTCTAGGGGATAACATGAAGAGGGAAATTACTGATTATATATCAATATTTTTAGTCTATCAACATATAAAGGCTGAAGGACAACATCCTAGAGGATTCATGAAATTGCAACCTTTTACTACATGGAAATGGGATGACATAACCATGTATTTATTCAATTGATTACCAAAATATCTGAGAAACTAAGACACAACATGGGTAATTTTTGATCAACTTACGAAATATGCACATATCCTTTTTATAAGGGTTGACTTTCCATAGGAGTTCCTAGCATGAATATATATCAATGATGTTGTGAGACTTCATGAAGAACCTCTCTCAATTGTTTCTGATCAATATCTATGATTTACATCAATATTCATGATAATTATTCAGAAAACTTTGGGTATTGAGCTTCAATTGAGTACAACATATCCCCCACAATCTGATGTAAAATCAAAAAGGACGATCCAAACCATATAGAAAATTTTGAGATTGTTTTCACTTGACATTCAAGGTATGTGGGATCAATATTTACCTTTAGTGATGTTTTTTTACAATAATATTTTTGATTCAATTATTCAAATGGCACCATATAAAGAATTGTAAGGAAATAGATGACATGCACCAACTTTTGGGATGATGTTGGAGAAAGGAAGTTTGTGGGTCCAGAACATGTATAGGAAACAAAAGGGAAGGTAATTAATATTGAAGTCCATATCAATGTATCTCAAATAATAAAATATGATGTTGATAATCAGAGGAATGAATTGGAGTTTCAAGTGGGAGATCATGTTTTCTTAAAATTATCTCCATGGTTGGGTGTTATATGATTGGTGAAGAAAGGGAAATTGAGCCCTAGGTACATAGTTCCTCATGAAATTATAGATATAATTGGAGCTATTACATGTCATTTGGCTATTCCGCTATTCTATCTAAAGTAAATAATGTGTTCCATGTATCATTGCTAAGAAAGTACATTCCAGACCCAATGCATGTCCCCGCATCTGATGGTATAGAATTGAAACCTTACCTATCTTACGATAAAGAGCCTATCCAAATTTTGGATACTAAAGAACAATTTTTTAGGAATCAAATTACTCTACTTGTAAAGATAGTATATAAAAATCAAAAAATCGAAGACCCAACATGGGATCCTGAGGATATTTTGCTGAATAAGTACCCAAATCTTTTGGTAAGGTAATATTTTAGTGATTGTGAAGAGGAAATTTTTGTAAAGAAGGGATAATGTAACACCCCAAGATTCTACACATAAATATAATATTTAATGAATGAAACACTAAGTCTCTTCAAAACCTACTTTGTTATAACCTAGCTAGTAAACATAATTTTTCCACATCTGTGATTTGGACTTCGAAAAAATGACATACACAGTTGCGTTCAAAAAGATATTTACATTACGACACAGATAACCTAATTTTTGGTGGATATTAACATAAACTTATGAATTTTAATATAAATAGTAATATTTCTCTTATGAAAATTAAATCATATTATTATTTTATTGTCATATTTTTATAAGATAATGAGATCTTGATTAATTTTTCATGGTAATATAAAACGAATTATAGTTTTAAAAATTTTATTTTCCAAATAAATTATGATTTTGTTTTAAAATTAAATTAATTATATTTATATAATTATTTTCAAATAATGGAGTTCATTTTTGAATGATACATGATAAAAAATGGGCAGGGTGTACTTTTGGGGTTTTTCGGAAATACTCGATAGTTTGATGAATAGTAAAATATGGCAATTTATCATATATATAAATTATCAGTTTAATTACCTATTACTATATTAATAGATGATTTAATCGTACTTGGATCAAACTCAAATTCAAATATTAAAATTCTTGTTCATAGGAATAAATACTATTGGTTGTCTTTGACAAAATAGTAATATAATGTGTAAAATAATTGCAAAACCATCCTCTCATCCACTATAAAACCCCCTCACTCCCTCTTCTCTTCACTCCACTTAAGCCATTTCAATTTTCTAAATTATTATAAAATATCATCCCAATATCTATCCCCACTTACATCATCCCTTGGTCTCATAAAAAGTCCTACACTTCTCCCCTAAAGATGCTCTCAATGAAGATTACTTTAAGAGGTAAATTCCTATTTTCATTTCTTTTATTCATGTTCCTTTAAATTTCTATTCCTAACCTCCTTTTATATATTTGTTTTTGAATAATATATGGACTTATATTTATAGGAATGTTTTTATGACAAATTAATAATACTTTAGCATCTCTTCCTTCCATATATTTTATACTAGAAATGAAAACACTATCCAAGATATGTTAATTTATTACATTCAAGGATGATGAGTTTTCAATTTTATTACGGTGTATAATTTTTGGAATGATATATTTTTGATGGTTGAATCAGAATATAATAAATTTATATAACTTATTTAGGTTATAGAGTCCTTTTTTTAGACACAATATTACTTTATGAATCCAAATGTGTTTGTTGCGATCGAAAACTGCCAATAAACCCAAACAATTGTCATTAATGTTTTATAAAATGATCCATCTTCACTTTGAATTACCAAATGAATATTATAAACATGTAATATTCTGGTTTTTAACTAATAATATTTAACTTCTATTCTAGAAACCCACTCCCATTCTACATGTTTATCCATAAATGAATATAAGTAAATCGATCATGAAAACCGAGGAAGAAAACACTCCCAAATAGAGAAATTTAATATCTTAACCCATAAAAAGTACATGAATTACCCTAATAAGGTTATAATAAATAAATTACATATAGATGAGGTTTTTTACTTATTTATTTATTAAACTAAATTTGATAATTTGGGTCATTAAGATCAAGTGAGGATCTCCTTCAGAATTAAGGTAAGGGGTTTCCACCTGAACCTCCACTTTCATTTTGGATACTTTTATTGTGTACATAACTCAATTAAATTCATATTCATTAGTATTTACTCCTCATAAATTATATGTTAATGTTCTCTATATTCTTACCATTCTTAATCCTACCTTTACTTATGTGTATTTTTTTTAAACGATCTTTCAAAAATTCAAACCAAAATACAAGCCCGGCTCAAGGGAATTTCTCAAATTGTTACCTATTTTTAGGGGAACACTATAATATATTTTTAGAAACCATTATATTTTAAAAATAACTGATTTTATTATGAAAATACTATCTTAATTCGTTTTTTGTTTTATAAACACTTTTCCAAAAGAACTCGTATTTTCAATGTAAAATAGTATTTATCTCAAGAATTACTCTATGATTTTATACGAGTATCTTCATCTATTTCAGCACTCCTGTTGATTATTATGTATTATTTGTATTAATATTTATGATATAATATATTGTATTTAATTGAATTTATTATGATTTGTGATACTATTGATGTGTTATCTTAATACAATTCACTAATTTACACTGAATGATTTGTGATTAGGCTTAACGTTTGGGGAAAGTTGTTTATTATTCATATGTTAGTTTCATTATGAATGTATATCCTCACTCATATGAGAAATGAATTAGATTTATTATGTGATGGTCGGGGCCCTCTATATCCCCCTAATGCATTGGTTGGTCTAATGAGACAAATAGAAATGGGCTTGGAGGAGGCCTTACATGCTTTTTGATATGGTTTTGGCCGAGGCCTTAATCATTTATGGATGTCTTTCCTGAGGCCTTGATGGTATGATTTAGAATTTCTGGTATATGAATTTTCCCTCGTTATGAAGAAATAGACTCATATTTCATGTGCGTACTAGACTAGTAGAATACCCATGATTATTCTTTATTATGGAAATAATTACTCAGACCATATTCCTACCATAATGTGTTTAGGTTTATATTTTTTTAAAGGTATGTGATTTCAATTATTCATCATGGATAATGTTTTTATTTATGATATCTTTTACTATATTTCACACCCTTACTGATCATCTAATCTCACCTGTTATTATGTTTCCTTTTTTCCAAGACATGAAGAGGTATATTACGATTGACAAGTTGGTATAATCTTAGAGTGGTGGTTGTTCCCAATGGATATTTTTGTTATTTTTCCTTTCAAGTTGTAATGTTGAACTTATGTATATATCTATCTTACCAAATCTAAAAAAAATATTCATTGCTTTAGGATAAAATATTATTGTAATCATGCCAATGTAATGTAATAAGGCACCGACACTAGGAAACTAAGGTGGAGTCTTTAAAAATAGTTAATATATAAAATGTTATTTTCTGTTAAAATTAGTTCTCCATTTTATTATTTTTACCAACTAATAATTAAAATAAAATATATTATAATTTTAATTTTAAAAATAAATATTTTTATGAGAATAAATATTATAACAATATATTTCATTGAATTGTTTATAAATTTGTCTAAAAAATATTCATTATTAGGTTAAGAAAGAAAACTTATTATTTTAACCAATAATAAAAAATTGATGATATTGTTAGGTTATAAAAACATATTAAAAACTACTGAATAAATAATCCTAATAACATATATATTAAAGAAGTAAAATTATACATTTGAAATATAATTATTGATTATAAAAAATATGATTAACATTTTATAATTAATATAATATTTTATTCTGATAGATATATTTTCCCTTTTAATTAAATAGTCATGTGGTTTATTTTAGTTTCTTTTTTCTGAATATTATTATCTGTTTATTTAAAATTAAATTAATTTTATTAAAATAGAAAAAAACTAACTTTATACTAAATAATATTTTAATGATAACAATACACATTTTTTAAAAATGGGTTTTACACCTAATGTGAACTATTAAAAGAATTATTATTTTTCTAACGTTAGTAATATAATTTCATTAAATGGTTTCCATATTTCAATGAAATATTACTATTGTTGGTAATAAATATATTTTATATTTTTTCCCAAAATAAATTATGATTATTATAAACTATTTACCACAAAGCCTATGGGATATGTACTGAATAAATAAGGCTTACTGAGTGGGCTATCCCCTTGGGGGGCTATGGATGAATTTCATGCATGTGTGTGAAGTGTGTAAGTGTTTTAATGTAATTTTACCCCAATCACATAATATTTATATAAAAAATGTAAATGTTTTCTTACAAATTCAGAAAATACAATAAAATCAAAACATGTAATGAATTTTGGGGGAGTGGTTCAATAAAAACATATCTCCTCCCTATTATTGACCACATTGGATTCCACATTCGATGTGAGGCATGTTTTCCCTTTATAATAAGAAGTTATTTTTAAAAAAATGTTATTTCCCCCACTAATAAATGGTCTTTCCGCCACCACTTCAATACCACTCTATATCACTTTTTCCATTTAAAGTTATTTCATTTTTTCTTCCCCTATAGACCTATACAAATTTTTCCACCCCATTGATGTATGGTATTCAAATAATCTTAAATTTGTAATTGGTACTCTAAGAGATGTTTCAAAATATAAACTTATATATTAATCACTTATTAATCCATGTTCATCTATATATTTCTCATATATATTATACTATTTCCATTAAAAAACTATTTTACACTTATTATTTATAAATTTTTTATTACTATAATCATTATCTATAATTCTAAATCAATTTAAAAAAATGGTAACATCATTGGTGTGTGACTACAGAATACCACCTCTTTGAAGTAACATATTTCATTTCATAGTAAAAACATTACATGGAAGGTTCTAAAATGTTATTTAAAAATATGATTTTTTATTAAATTTTTATTATTTTAAAAATATAAACCCTTTTATACAATCACATTATTATATGAGAAAAAATCATATATAATGTGAAATTTGGGACTCTTATCTCAATGGAATGATGAAATTCAATTTGCATTTCCAAACTACATAGATGATTATAATAAATTTTGTAATGTATGAAAATTATTTCTTGTAAATGATTACTTTTTTGTACAGGTAATACTAATAACATTATTAATTTAACAACATTTCTTGGAGAAAAAATATATAAACACGTGGTCACTCATTCCAACCTCTCAATCCTTTCCAAAATTATCACTGAATGAATTATATATTTATAAATCATTATAATGTTTTAGATATCATAACTTTGGTAATAATGGATTTAAAATCATTTTTTCAATGAATGGGAATCATCATCTAAACATTTTATCATGAATAAAATAATAGATAGTAATAACAACAGATTATGAAAACAAATTATAACAAACTAATGAATTTATAATAAATTATTATAGATAATTTTTAGAAATTGTAATATATATGAATAAAATTCAAAAAAAGTATTGTGGATGTATTTATATGAACCAACCCATTATTCAACCCATTATTAATTTTTTAGGCAAGATTTAAATTTTTTAATTTAATGACATTATTTGGTTTTTAATTTTATAGAATTAGTTCATGACACTTACATAGGAAACCCATATTGTAAAAGATGGACACACTCTCATGGTAACTATTTTATCTAAAGTATAAGGCTCTTAAAATAAATTTTCTTTTCTTTTCTTTGAAAATATATAAAAAATTTATCATGAGTTTTTATTTATACATATTCATCCTGAATACATATGAAATCTACTTAAAATAATTGAATTTGAAAAAAAAAACTTTGTAAGGGACATAAAAAAAATAAACCTATTAGTCAATTTTAAAACCATGATATCATAATAAAGGGTTTCCTTTGAGAAAGTATTTTTTGATATCATATGAAATCATCGTTACTAACCTAATTATTTAATTAAACAAAATTAAAAAAATAAGGTAAATGATAAGAAATATGGTATTTTGAAAACATGAAATTCAATGAAATAAACTTTATAAAAAACATTACTTCTACCTTATATATGCATCATCCTTATTTAAAAGTAGATTATTAATAGTCCTTATGAAATAAAATTATTTAATTAAATATTAATTAGTAAACAAAGAAAAACTATACAGGTTCCATTGGACATCATATTGAAAGAACCCTTATAAGAACTATAAAATTTGTGACAAAAAACTATGGTTTATTCCAAAATATTTATCTGGATAACATAATCATTACATAATTAATTGGAGGGAGATACTAGGCTCACCTATCATGAGGATCAATATCGAGCTCAAAAATTATCATGATCTATATCAAGATAACCAGAAATCATGAAATATTTCAGGCTCATCCATCAAAAAAATATAAAAGGAAAATATAATGAAAATTACATTTTAATATTGATAATTCTCATATTAAAACACTTTAAAAATACTTTAATACCATATTTAAAATAATACATGATATTTGAATACCCATTATTTTAAAAATATCAACTTCCATAACTAAAATACCTTCATCAAAAGTGAAAATAGATTTTTATTCTATTAAAATATGAATTATTATATAATTAACTTTATACAGAATAACCGGTTTGGTGGTGGGAAAATTATTTCATGTCGTATACAATAATATAAATCATTGAATTATTATTCTTATTGAATGTCAAAATTTTCCATAAAAATATTCCCTTTTAAACCCATTGAATGAATGTAAAAAGATGCATATAATTTTTTTTTAATTTTTATATCATCATAAATACATATATAAAATAATTTACCATATGGACATTGAAAAAAATATAAAATACTATATTAAATCATTTTAAATGGTGTTTTTACATAAAGTGTGCCTCACCTCATGTTCTACTAGTCTCATATGTTATTTATATTCCTATATAATAAATTTATGATAATTATATAATTTAATAATATAAAATCTCATGTATATTATTTATTTTTTTATTTATTACCATGTTGTGTTCAATTATTTATTTCTTATATTTCATCTCTGGTGTTTTTATGATACTTAGTTCATATTTCAAAACAATTCTTTAGTGCGATGATTATGATCAATGATATAATTATAACATGTTCTCTATCATAAAAATTATTAAATAATTATAATTTTCAAAGATTAGATATACATAATTTCAACCATAATATATGATAATTAAAACCTATCTACATTAAAACCATTGACATGGTAGGTCATACGTTCACATGAGTGACTTTTCAATTATTCAACGATCATGATGAAAAGTAGATAAGCATTAATTTTTCATTGAATAATTATGAATATATCATAAATAAAATATAAAATACATAAATATGAATGTATATATATTACATGTAATTTTTTTATGAAAATTAATTAGATCACATTGTAGTGGTGGTCGACCACATGAATACAAGAATGAGATTATCATTTTATAGTGGTTGGGTAGGTAATAAATTAGATGATATATTTTCATAAAATAATGATAAATATTTATTGAGTATGATATATATATATATATATATATAAATTATATCCATAATTATAAATATTCATTATTGGACGTGAGGGATAAGGAATTACAATGGTACAAGATGTTGTACTACACTATACACATGGATGATGGTTTCCTCTCCCACATAATGGTTGTATATATAGACATATGTTATGAATTTAAAATTATAGCATATAACTATATTTAATATTATAATGTTCTTATTTTATCATGTTTTATGAAGATTTTATTATTGTAGAAGTAGAAATGAAATAGAAATCCCCAGCCATGAACTATAAATCTTCTTGAGACAACCACATTACGTTTATACAAAAAGACTACGTAGGTTGGTTTTAAGAAAAAACAAAGGACTTTTGGAGATGGTATGGGATTTAATAAAGGGATATTGGTAAGTAATTATTGAAACAAAAGGAATTTGAAGTGATAATAAAATAGGATATGATGATACCCTTTTATACGATAGGGGATGGATAATCCTCAATTACATAAATTATTATATTATTATAAATTTTTTTTTGATGGGATATTTTTTCCAAAATAATATAAATACCATATATTAATAGTATTGAAAAAAATAATGTCATCTAATAAAATTTAAAAAAAATTATAATATTTTTTATGTCTTATGGATTTGTTTTATCCCCCATTTACCCTTTAAATAATTATTGTGATATCAATTTTTTATACTTTTTATGGGTATAAAATGTTTATATGAAAGGATATTTCACTATTATATGAGAAATATATAGTATTAAAAGACATATAACATTCAATTTAATTATTATAATAATTTTAATAATTTAGAATTATTAAATAATATTTTATTCAATGTAAAATATCATTAAAATATTTTTTTTAAAAAGACATTTAATTTTATATTGAAAAAAATAAAATAGGTTTAATTATTTTTTAATCTATAAAAATATCCTCAATATGTGATTTTAGTCTATAAAATTCATGGGACAATAAAACTCTTTCAATAAATATTACTTTTATATTTTTAAAATTATTTACATGTTATTTCTAATGCTTTCACAAGAATATTGTATGTACTATGTAATAATTTCTTGTAATTATATCATCAAAAAATATTTGATATAAATTACTATCATAGAAAAATATTCAATCACATAACCATTTATAATAGGGAATTTTTTATCTCTATCACAATATTTTATAGATATTAATAGAGACAAACATTTTTTCTCTATACTTACTTAAAATAACATATAATCAATTTTAAAAGGAAAATGGAAACATATTTCATTAAATTGTATTAAATGATGGGTATAGAAGAAACCCAATCATAAGAATGATTAACATAATGTGGTAAGGTGATTTTTAGTCCTTATCATATTAATTTTAATAATAATTACCTGAACTACCCATACCGAGGTGGTAAATATTAAAGAATTATGGTAAAGGAAACAAATAAAACAGACCAATTTACCAAATAATGAATTATTAATGTCAAATATTGAATCCATTTTTTGAG
The DNA here is from genome assembly GCA_963277665.1 of Viscum album. Classification (NCBI taxonomy): domain Eukaryota; kingdom Viridiplantae; phylum Streptophyta; class Magnoliopsida; order Santalales; family Viscaceae; genus Viscum; species Viscum album. Next base: position 1,885,195,805 of record OY728161.1, read on the forward strand.
ATTCCAATTTTATATGATAATAAATCTAATTTATGAATGAATAACACAAAAACATAAAATCGGTTTTTGATAAATATTTTTTCTGACAAAAAATGACATTAAACCAAAATAAGTTAATATGATGATTAGTATTTAATTAATAATATTATTTATAATTAAATTATTCTTAATTTACAATCTGATCATATTATACTTTCAAATTACTTAATTTAATGAAAATAAATGAGGTTTAAGAAATATGTATTTTCACTATTCACTATGAAATTGATCTGTTTATAAACATACCTAAATTGCACCATAATATAATTTGGATATGATGATTTAAAAAATTAATTTAATTTTGTAAAATTAAAATCATTAAATTTTCAAAGCAAAACATTAAATAAAAACATATAATATATGGAAAATTATTATTAATGATAAAACTATTTCTGTTTTGATTGGGAAATTAAATAATATTTTTATAATCAGTATAAATATATAAAATATTATAAGTATATAATAAAAATATTTTGAAATGATTTATTATAACATTGAATTATTTGTTAAATTATTCCTACCTTTCTTAAATTATGTCATCATAATTTTATTATTTACAAGAACTATTTTTGATATCATCCCCTATGAATTTTTCCTAAATCTAATGTTGTATAACCATTCATTTAGGTTTTCTAATTAAAATATTTAAAAAGTGAATCAAATATTATATAACACCTATTATTTAATGAAAATAATATTAATAGATTTTTTATTATATGAAATTTTATCTTCAAAATTCATTACTTCATAGAATAAATCATGAGATACATTTGGTGCTGATTTTATTAATAATCAAACCTAAAATAAATCATATAACTAAGACTTACAAATAAGTAATGACACTTATTAATACATTCATTTATAATTCAATAGGATTTCATGAAGTCGATTATTCAAGAAAATAACTATACTTTTTTATCAAAACAGATATTACATTTCATTTTGGAAATATTAAAAAAAAAAGAAATGATCAACCAAAAAAACAAATCATATTTACCCCAATTATAAGTATATATTTTATACCTAAGCTAAGTTGTCCTCATATATTTCCAAACCATCTTCACCTTATTATCTCTTTCATTTACTTTTTATGGTCCCAAAAATTTACTTTTACCAAATTTATCCCAACAAGCCAATCCTCAACACTCTTTTTAATATAAATCCTCAAAAGGATATATATTTATAATAGAATAAAAACTATTATAATATGATAATGAAAATAATATAATATGATGATCCAAATTTCCTTATTAATATATTGAAAAATAATTTGTCACGACTTCCAATGTATGAATCATTTGATCAGTCTACCCTTTTGGTTGTGAATGAAAATCCATAATAAAAAATAATTCTATACTCTGTGACTTATATATAGTTTCCCATAAACTAGAGGAAAACATGTTATTGTGGTAAAATAAAATTGGGAGATTAAATCTAACTGAAATTAATATCTCATTGTGTAATTTTCAATAAAGATGGTATGAAGACATAATATCATGAATTAGAAAGATATGAGCAGGTTTATATAATCGATCAGCAATGTCTTAAATTTAATTATTAAATTAATATATTTTAATAATACCACTACCAAATCCATAGATATAGTTCCCCACTTCCACTATTTCACTGAAAAATTATGAAGTGTACAATTATTTAATTATCATTATACTTTAACCTCTTAACTTGTCAAAAATTTCATTTAAATTACAACCCTTTCTATTTTCCTTAAATCCTCATAGAATTTTTCCAAAAGTTTCCTATTCATTTTAGTGATTATATGATGAGTCGAAAATGGAGGGAAATGAGTTACAATCAATAGTTTTATCTAAAATACAGAATCAAAAGTATATCATATTCTATTTACAAATTTATTAAAAACGTATTAAACAACATTATATTATCGAAAATTTACATTATTAATAAATTCAATAATTTTTTGTAAAAATTATCTTTCTTATACACGTGATTAATCCATTATGACCTTAATGATTGTACTAACACCTAAAAAAATAACGGATGTCATGGATTCTCAATACAATATTTAACACTAATGAAATCATTAACCAATGTATAATATATTGATTGATAATTGTTTATGATATATTATTTTTCCAACTCAATCCATCAATTAATCTATTTTATTTTCTGATATTATCATGAATCTTATAGTGATAATGCATTACCAGTTCCAAACATCTCCCCTGTAACATTTTTGACACTTTATAATTCAATATATATTTACAACTTTTAGAAGAATTTCATATTTTACACGTTGATCTATATAAATGAACTCTATAATATTAAAACAAAATATTAAAAATTCTAATAGAATGTAAATATTATAAAAAAAATTCATATCATGTTTTAATTTAGATGATGGAAATGAAATTACCTAATAATTATGAATATGTACTCAAAAATGTACGGTCAATGAAGAATCACTAGACGTAATGAATTCTATATTTTATAGGTGTTGTCTAAAAATTGGATAATTCATTATTCATTTTTTTGTTCCTAGAAATAACAATCACACAATTTCATCCAAATTAAGTTTACTCATTTTTGAGTTAAAGTTGATTATGTTTTATAAAACCAAGAAATATTTAAAAAAACCACAATATTAACATTCTTGTCAGTGAAATATATGAATATTTGTGACTATTATTTTTAGTAGACATTATTCCATAACATTAAATTTAGCATGTTTAATAGTCATTCTATATTTATAAAGAATATACATGTCGAATGAAATTTATTATTACAAAAATTTAAACTTAATAAATTTACATATATCTAATTTTCATTAAAAAAAATTCAAAATAATCATTATATTTCATTTAGGATCCTTAGTAATTTTGGAATATGTTAATATATAATTAATGAACACAAATATTAAATTATCTATATAGTAATGTAAAAATAGATTCATAGGATTCATAAATACATAATGTGCATTAGAAAACTGAAATAGAATTATGAAAAAACTAATAATGATCATATCTTCTATGAAATAGTATCTTCAAAATATTCTACTCTTTCAAATTCATCTTATGGTACCTTAACATAAGATCACCCCTCAAAAAATATTTTCCTCCATAGAATTATTCAAATAAATCATTGGTACAAAGAAATTGATTCATGTTCATGATACTGATAGAATTAAATTATATATAATCAATTCACAGTTTCACTCCACCATCACTCTTTTTTTATGAAAAAAATAAGATCACACCATGGTAATGTGATAGTGAGAATGAAAAATTTACCTAGAGACTTCTGAAAATTGGATATTCAATTCAAAAAGTTCCACAAGAGAAATTAGATAGGTAGATTTTGAAATATGTTTAGCATGAAGAGCTAATTAAATAGTATAATCAAAATCCGAATCAGGAATAATACTTGGAGAATAAATAAGAAATTATTTAAGATATTTATTCACTATAGAAGGATAACCAATATTAATATACTCCCTCTTATCAAAAGTTTATACAAGAAAAAACTAATTTCCATATTTTAATAGTTTTTTCAGATCATGGTGTGTTATAAATATCAAGATATCACTCAATTATTCATACTAAAACTCATTTATAAAAAAATCAAGGATATGAAATATATATTTTAATGGAAAATATAAATATGATTTATAACTAGAATAAAATTAAAATATAAAATAGAAATTAATAACGCTTTTTAGGTAAACCCTCCCCATATAAAACCACATAAAGATTATCATAACTACTTTTTACCTTAATACATCCCCTGGAGGGTTTCACCAAATGTTATGGAATCATTTAGGGATTTCAAATTTACAATTTATCATAAAAGTTTTCTAACATGATTTTAGTAGTTAGATCCCTAATCAAACAAGGCATTTGAATTATATGAACAATCATTTAATTCACATGACATCGTATTATTGGATGGTTCAACTTCTTCTACCATAGTTTCAAATGATTTATCCCCAACTATCAATTTGTTGTCTATGAAATTTATATCTTTTATTCATATCATTGGTTAGATACTAACCTAATGAACCATAAATTTACAATTAATGTACCATGCCATCAAATTTAATTAATATACCTAATCAATTTCATTGTAGGTGGATGATGGATTTCTAAAATTACCTCAATGGAAATGAATATTATATATTATAGGAAATTATACTGGGTGATTTTCAAAAATAGGTCACAAGATAAAAACATGATTTTATTAACTGTATATTTCATTGATGGATGCTTCCTCATATTCTTCAATCTGGAACATTTCTTCTAGTTATTATCAAAGGATAAATGATCCTCAGTAAACTCCATTAATACCATATCAGCACATAAAAAATGTTTTCAATTAATTTCAATTCATAGGATGCTAATAACATGTGATATCTTTCCCTAATTCTAGAGTAAAAGATATTAATTTTACAATCTATATCCTAGAGAAGAATCAATTCCTACAACAACAATAAAGTGAATATTTCCTTATACATGGCCATAGAACCATTTAACATTTATGTCAATTCCATGAATTTTTTTTCTTCATATGTTGAAAATAAATTGTAAAATATTTATCATGTATTGTATTCATATACTTATCCCAATCCATTTTATCATTCTAATTTTTTAATATTCATAACCATTGACTAGCACTGGGAAGAATCACCTTCAAAATCGTAAAAATTAAGTGTTACTATATGGTTCTCTAAACAATATAGGATTTCTAATATATTTTCCATGGATATAATCCACATATCAATGTTAATATGTTCAGAAGATCCATTGAATATTGGAGGGGTTTATATCAGTAAATGATATACTACACACAAGTTCATTTATAGTTAACATGGTTACCAAATATTGTAGATTCCAACACAATTTATTTCATATGTAAAATGATGCATCACATCAAAAAACTATAATTTTATATTTCAAAACATTCTTGGTAGTAGATTCGAAACAATATCATACTATCTAAACCTTCCTACATTTGGTTCCCTGATTCATCTATAAAAAATCATTCCTACAAAAATATTGTTTTTGAAGGAATATATTATTATTGAAATTATTTAGTAAAAATATTTTTTAATATAATATGGTTCTTTTCCTTCATTACCCGAACACATTAATTTATCTAAATTGATCATAAAAACCAACTATAAGGGACCAAACCATATTAAACCCATAAATATATTTTTATACAAGAACTCACATTATTTCAGTTTAGGTATCTCTTCATATTATGAAATAAAAAAATTTGGTCATAAGTCAAATGTAAAAATTTCATAAAATATAAGGAAATAACATTATCTTAGAAAACATTTCACCCAAAACAGAAGTATTTTAAAATAAAACATGATTTCTTTTCATGATAAAAAATTAAAATTCTAAATATTATTTTTTCTTTTACCGAAATCATTCTCAAAATTTTTTTATAACATTTAAAAATGTTGGTTCTGCATAGTAATCCTATAATAGGATATAAAAAATAAATGAAACCCATTATTACATTATAAAACCATGACATAATAACAAGAGTTTTCTTTTAATACAATGAAATTTGATTTGAAATGAAATATAATTTATAGTTTAGTGTTTTTTTAAAAATTAGTTTTATGAAAACATAATAGACTAAAATTAATCATGATGGTATCATAGAGAGCATGAAATATATTTTATTTTTTTTTCTTAAAAAGACATTTTACCCAAAATAGAACAATCCCTCATTAAAAATGATCAACTCCATGCCTTTTAAAATCTAATGATTTCTATGAAAATATAATAGAAACCATAGAAAATATTTCTATGTGACCTGGGAATTAAAATTCATAAAAAATACTAGAAATTTTATAAATGGGAAAATATTAAGGCTTACTAATATAATGTTTCTTTGGAGAAATATTTCATTACTCAGTGCATTGGATGGCCGTATCAGCCTCACCCGTCATCCTAAGCTATATCAAGCACACCTATCACCATGAATCATATCATCATAATATAACATAATATTCTATATTGGTATAAAAAAATAATTATATTAAATTTTCAAGGACTATATAATAAATATTAAAATTTAATCATGAATCTTTTTCATCATAATACCCTTGAAAAACTAATTTAACCTACATGAAAAACACTTTTGTATAGAGATGTATGTGTTCATTTAAAAAATAATTTTTAAAAACTAAAATTTTCTGAAAAATTGATATGGTGTGATTTTATATTAACAAAACATCTAATTTTATAATGTAATGAAGACATAAAAAATTGTGGAATGAAAATTTGAAGATTCCAGATAATTTTAAATAGAACATTCCTCTTTTTCATTTGTAAATATACACAAAATATTATGTTACAGGATTCATTTTCAAAACATTTTAAAAATATAGAATATACAAAAAAATTATTACTTATTATATATATAAATAAATCTAAAAATTATTTTGATTGATATATAGAGGGAATAAAATTACTTTAATAATAAATATTCAAAACATTTAAATTGGTGTTTTTAAGATAAAGTTTCCCTAACTCATGTCTGAATCATCGTGTACATTAGTTTTCGTCCATTATATTAATAATATGTTTCGTTTTTTAAATCATAAGGATCTATTTAATGATTATTATTAATTTTATTCTATTTATTTCCATGTTTTATTGACTTACTAAATCATTTAAGTACATGTTAGATGTTTTGATGCACTTTGGGTCATATGGACAGAATCACATTGGTGGACTGGCTAAGGTTAATGAGATCATTATCAATTCATATATATAATAATAATAATGAAATAATTATCATTTTATAAAATCTATTATTCGTAAAAAAATGACCACTAAAAATGTTTATGCAAAAATAATTATAATACAATCTCAGAGTCAGTGGGCCATACATATGCATGAGTAATGATTGAATTTCTCAATGATCATGATGGAAATATGGTTAGTAATATATTATCATTCCATAATTATTATTATATCATAAATATAATATTATATAATTAAATAAACATTAATATATCATCTGTGTGATTTGATGGTGAAAAAAGAATCAGATCACTTGAGGAAGGTTATAGTGCACACATACACACGAATGATATTATCATTTTTTAATTGATAAAATATGGAAAATATGATGATATATTTTATTTCCATGATTATAATTTTTTATGAATATAATATATATTTATAAAATCTATAATTATAACCGTTCATGAGAGGGGGTGATGGAAAACAAATCAATAAATTTCATGAGGCAGTAATACACCATACAAAAAAATAATGGTTATATTTTCCATTTAATATAAGAGGGGATACATATAGGTTATTAAACTAATATAATAATATATCCTTATATAGAATATAATTTTGTTTTTATTTCATTATTGAATAAGATTCTATAATGGTAAACTAAAATGAAAAATTAAAATTCTTGGTTGAAAAATATCATTATTTATTGGAAAACCACATCGAGATTATAGATAAAACGATCATAAGTTTGTTTTATGATACATTTGGAACCTCCAAGACATATATTGGGATATAAATAATGATTTGTAGTTTGGATTTTATGAGATAAAAGTAATATTTAGTGTAATTAAAATAAGAGATGAGGTTCTCTTTTCTAAGAGTGGGGTAGGAACACTCCCTGAATTAAATAAATTATTAAATTAATATAAACTATTTTTTATGGAATAATGGAATAAAAATGATATATTTAGGTTTATTGGTCTTAAGAAAAAAAATATAATAATATTTGGACAAGGTTATTCTTTATTTTGGACGTTATCAAATTATTTTAACCCCTTATTCCTTTTGGAAATAACAATGATATAAATATTTGTAAACCATATGTGTATTGAAATATACCATTATTGGAAATTTGATCCATAAATAGATCATGGATTTTATTTTAAAAAATATCTCATTCGCTTGTTTGAAGATAAAATTTCAATAAATTTAAAATCATTAAATAAAATTTTATTTAATATAAGATATCATTTGTGTCATATTGTGAAGTATTCCTTTAAATTGAATTTGAATACATCATTATTGATAATATTTCAATGATAATATATTAACAGTTCCCTAATATGTTAATTTTATCTACAATATTCATAAGAAACTATAAATGACCTAAAATTATTACCAATATAATATTTCAAATTATTTAACTCATCTTTTTACTATATGTACAAGAATTATATATTGTTTAGATTAGATTTTATGATATTTATGTCATCAATAAAAATTATTAGTAAATTTACATCATAAAAAATAAATCTACCTTTCAAATAACTATTTATAACTGGACGTAATTTGTAACACCATATGATTTTAAATTGGAACATCATGTTCGATTATCTGTATGACACACCAAACATATATAAGAAGATAATATAATAGCATGAGACAATAAGATATATATTTTTAAATTAAATACTAGTGATAGTTTATGATGCATGAAAAGATGAGATTAAAAAATGAAATTCTCAGTTAAAGTATTATTTTATAAACACAGTCATCATAACCACTCCATTTAGAAGGTGGATATAACTATTAAAAACTATACTATTAAAATAAAAAAATTACACAAGTCTAAAAAAATAGTTATTTTTATAGAAACAACCATTTTTTTAAATTATTTACCATGATAAATTTTATCCCAAATTTTTTAAGGAAAATTAGTTTAAATTTATAAAAAATTAAATATGTGAGGAAATTTTAATTTATTTAATATTTAATGTTGAGATTAAAATAATCTATACATGTGATAATTTTCTTTATGGAAAAAAGATTTTTTGTTGTGCCTGCGATTTTATTTCAAAATGAATTTTTCTAAATCTATTAAATTATTTTAGATAAATTGTTTCCATATTTTGAATAATCATGATTTATATGATAAAATAGTATCAACATTGTAAGAACCCAGTTCTTATTCTTGATGTACGGGTTTCTTCATTTCCTCTTTCCTTAACTATTTTTTAGAAAATAAGGAAAATGGGGAAAATCCCAAAAACATTTTGGTACACGCTGTGTGCTTTTCCACACGCCATGTACTTTGGTCATGTAGGGTGAGTACACCGGGCATGTAGGCCTATCGGCGATGAAGGATGTGAAAAATTAATACACGCCATGTACTTAGTATTTACTCATCGTGTAATCAGTCAGTAGGGGAATAGTAAGGCGGTGGGAGTAGCCGCCAATAGAGGGATAGTACATGCCGTGTAGTCAGAAATACACGTTGTGTACTCATGTCGATAGATAAATAATGTGTTAGTGAAAAGTATCCACCATAGGAACAGTTAAAAAATGGTAAGTACGCGCCATGTACTTGAGAGTACATGACGTGTAGTTTGTTTTCTTCACTTAAAATGGATTGTAGCCTCCTCTTTCGACAGAGGACTCCTAGGACGTCGGAAGAGCGCGGGAGAGAGGGACGGAGCTTAGAGGAGCTCTGGACCGTGCACCGGAACTCGGATTCCTTCGTTGACTATCTCTATTGAACCACGTGGGTGAATTCTTCATTCTTCTTCAATTATTTCCTAAGGGGGATTTATTTGAGTTTGACCATGTAGTTGTTAATCCCAGATCTATGCCATCCTCGGGTGTTTCAGGAGGCTTCGTTCACATATATTGATTAGAGGAGATCAAGGTAGGTGGTCTGATGTTTAATTCCAACTACGAAGTGTTTTTCTGTACCATTGTGCTATGTGCACATGTTTGGGGTGTCATATGGATGAGGCCTTGATTAATTATGATATCTATAATTGAATAGATAATCTGATGATAATTATAAACTACATTTTGGGATTATTTCATGGATCTAGGGCCACCTCATGGGTGTGTTTCCCTTGTTTAGCCGTTTGGACAGGATACCCGAGGGTATACCATGATTTTAGCATGATTTGAGTTTTATTGAGAGAAAATGTATATAATTTCTTTCTTATGTGTTGGGTTCGACCCGGTTGCTTATTTATCCTGAGGGAAATGTTTCTCATGCCTGAGGGAAAGTGTTTCATTTAGCTTGAGGGTAACATTTCTTATGTCTGTGGGCAGTTGCTTCCATGCCTGAGGGAATTGTCTCATACGCCTGAGGAAAATATTAGTTATGCCTGTGGGAAATCACCTTAGGGTTTTGATTTTGATTACATAAGGGTATATTCTTTCATGTATGAGGACTCTGTTTACTTTTCATATTCCTTGTAGTAATTTCACATGTTATCTCTTCCAAGCTAAAGCACGGGCTTGGTATGGTTTTACCTTGTACATGTTAGATAGCTTGTTGTAGTTTTGCGACGGCACTGTTTAAGAGATTGTCGACTGAGGTTAAGTCTCGAGAACATATAATTAAATTATCTTGAATTGTTAAATAATAATTAAATGGAAATGGAATTGGTAGGAGTAGCTGCCTTTTTGTACTTCTTAGTTTACTGCTTTTCCATTACTGCACATTGTTGTTGCACAAATTCACTAACAGTTGGGCAAAGACCTTTGGTGGTTTCCTACTGAGATTTATTTCTCTCATCCTATTTGGTTCATGTCTTCTTCCAAAACAGATTATATTGATGCAGGTGTAGATAAGGGAAAGGTTCCCTATACAGGTACTTGATTTATGCAGAGGAGTATGAGAGCATGGTACCGAGCTTAGGCTTACGATGCTACTGAGTTCCTCCTGTGTTTTTTTATGTTGCTTTTCTGTATTTTTTCCTTATATTATATTGTTTCATATTGCAGTGTATCTTATTTTGGATGCTTTCATAGAATTAGGGACATATTGCATCATTATATATGATTGTTAGTCATTTCTTTACTTCAGTCTTGCATCCTTTTCAGCATTGGTATTGTTTATTGCTTCTGCTTTTGTATGCTTGTATTTTGTTCCGCTGCATTACACATTGAAAATGAGGGCATAGTTTCCCCACTATCGGACCTAGGCCCTCGCTGCTAGTCGGATGATTATGGCATTTGGGGAAATTCTCTTGAGATCATGAGGCCTTTTCCTAGGGGATGCATGAGGGCCAGATCCCAGGGAAAAAAAACCGTGCAGGCTAGGCCCAAAGCGGACAATATCATGATAGTGGGTTGGACTAGGCCATTATAAAGTGGTATTAAAGGGGTTCATTTCTTCTTAACTTACTATTTGGAGCCTATATCCATGGATAGGATGGAATAGGTACTTGGTAATAAGTTGTACCTGGGAGTAGCTTACTCGTGTATAGGGAAAAGCCAATTTACCTCTTGTTGCATTTTTTCTGATTTTGTAATTTTACAATTGATTTTATTTTCATAGTTGCGTGGCGCCCTTTTTGTGTGATGGTTATATTTTTATAATTGGGTTCTATTTAGTTGCAACCCGATTAGATGAGGGTATTCCATCTCATGTGTCATTTAGGTACATGTTAGAAGCACATGCTATACATAGTTTACATGCCATATAGGTTCATTAGAAATTGCAATTTGTTGTGATAGATGTTGTGCTAGATAATGCATGATGTTGTGATAGATTCCATGATAAAATAACTATTATTTGATAGGTAATTGTTATGTAAGGTTCTATGAATGAACGTCAGACATTGGTTTTTGAGGAGTATGGGACCTTATCAACCAGAATTTGTTGGATCATTGACTTTTTTACATTGTTATAACACACATAAGATGCCAAGAATCGATTTGAGGGGAGTATGAGCCCTCACATATCGGAATTTGGCACTTAGGTGTTGGTGTTAGTGTTTTTCTGGGCTCCAGAGTAGTTTCTTAGGCCTACTGTCTGGATAACCCAGAATACATGCCGTGTAGTTTTGATTACACGCCATTTAATATTCTGTTCGGGAAGAAATGGAAAAAATAAGTACATGTTGTGTACCGTAGGTATACGCCGTGTTGTTTCTGACTGTTTCATAGGCCGTGTAGGCAGAAACATGATTTGGTAAAACTCTAAAGGTACACATCATGTATTGGTTATACACGTCATGTCGTGTCGACCCTGTTTCCGCTGTTTAACTAACAACACGGGCGGATAAATCTTTGTTTATACATGTCATGTTAATGAAGAACATGTCGTGTAGTGTAACCTAGGAATTCGGTCGTGTAACTAACAACATGGGTTGGTGTTATCCTTTCAAGTACAGGTCGTGTAGTGTGAACTGGGAATCCGGCCGTGTAACTAACAACACGGGTCGGTGTTATCCATTCAAGTACACGCTGTGTTCATCTGGAACATGTCGTGAAGTGGCAGCCGTGTGTCCGGCTGTGTCTTGAACAACACAGACGGACAAAGATCGTCTAGTACATTTCATGTACCTGAGGGACATGCTGTGTAGTCTTGACCGGTGAAAGACTGTGGGGACTTGGAAGTGTGGCTGGGGGAACGGGCTGGTGTACATGTCGTGTGCATGTGTAACACGCCGTGTAGAGTCATCTGAATAGCCAGCCGTGTCACTAACAACACGGGCAGTTGGAATCTAAGCAGTAAATGCTGTGTAGATCCTATACAGACCATGTATTCTATTTTAATGGTAATCTTTGTGGCTATGCTGTGTAGAAGGACTCGGGCAGGGGAAGAATAATCAATTACAGATCGTCTGTGTGGACAACACACCGTGTGTTTGGGGTGTTATGTGACCAATTTTGGCAGAAGTACATGCCCATGTAAAAGAGTTAAGAGAACAAGCTGTGTAGTTATTATACACTCTGTATAGTCTTGTTTCGTAAAAATTGAATCTATTATTTCTCCTATTCCCTTCTTAGACTACATGTTTTCATTCCTAGATGATCTTAATCTAAGGCATGTGTTTGACCTTGTAGAGTCATGCCGCCGAGAAGACCCTCGAGTTATTCGCCAGGAGAGGGGAAATGAGTATACTCTAAAAATGGTAGGCCACAGGCTACCTATGGATCCTCCAGCAGAGCCAGATGCAGTGCCAGTAGTTATACCAAACATAGGCAAAGATGTGGAGTTCCGTGAAGGCTTCTTGCGGTTCATTCAAACCTTCTAGGGAGCATTGTCGGATGCCACATCTATGGCAGAGATGACTCATATATTCCAGGAGCAGCATCCGCCTTTGTTTCAGGGGATGGCGGACCACAGGCTGCAGATTCTTGGATGGGTTCTCTGCAGACTATCTTCGAGCATCTGGAGATGCCTCCAGGGAGGAGGGTCTACCTCACTACATACATGCTGCATGATTCTTCAAAGAGGTGGTGGGATGTTACCACCCAGACTGAGCATCACTAAGACATGGCATGGGAATATTTTCAGGAAGTCTTCTATGACTTTATCTTTCCAGAGAATCTGAGGGAAGATCGAGCTCAATAGTTCATGAATTTGTAGCAGGGCACTTTGTCAGTGATGGATTATTCTACCAGCTTCACCGAGATACAACGTTGTTCACCTGTTCTGGTGGGTGATTAGACGTTGTGGGATAGACGCTTTGTGAATGGTCTTTGATATGACATTCGAGCACTGGTGAATTTTTTCAGGTTGCCTATAGTGCATTCTATTGTGAACTAGGAACTCATTACTGAGCAGAACCTACGGGATTTTGGTGGTGCAGGATAGGGCGGTTCGGCACTAGTTTTTGGTACTATTTCTACCGATAAGAGGAAGAGGCATATGGATTTATCGCACGGTGGTATTACTTTCCATAAGAACTCTTCAGGTGGCCAGGTGAGTTGATATAAGTGCGGTAAAGAGGGGCACAAGAGACCTCAGTGTCCACGTGACCCTATGGAGTACCAATCTTGTGGCAAGATAGGTCATATGTAGTGTTTTTGCAGGGCATTTTCACCAGTGGCTAGTGACAGGGGTTCTGTAAAGACTCCTCAAGAAAGAGCTAGGCCAGCTGTTACTTTCCAGTCAGGGAATTGGGATACATTAGGACGTTCAGGCTGAGGTAGTGGTCATGGTCATGGTTTCTAGACACTAGGACCTCAGAGACAATAGGGAAGGTTAGCTCAGGGTAGCCAGGCTGTGTCGCAGGGCTGTGGTATGGGGCAGTCATATGCAATGCAACAGACCCAACAAGAGTTGAATCCTATACTTCCCACTATCATAGGTACTATTCTAGTTGCTTCTATTTTGCCTTTAGTACTTTTCAATACTGGTGCTACATATATCTTTGTATATGTTCCCATTGTTGAGAGCCTTGGGCTCTTTATTTCTTCTTCTTCGGATGTTATGATGTTAGGAAATTTGTTGGGGATTAGAATGGCTGGTGTATGTCAGTGTAGGGAGTTCCCCCTAGAGGTTGGTGAGTGTCACTTTCTATGGGACCTTTTTGTCTTAGAGATTACAAGCTACGAAGTTATTCTCAAGATTGACTGGTTGGTACCCTTTCGAGCCTCTGTAGATTGTTATCGTCGCAGGGTGAGTTTCATATCACCAGAGGGAAAAGAGTTTCTATACAAGGGAGAATGGGATTTCCAGGCAAGCCGGCCTGGACCCGAGCATCGTCGGCAAGGCGGTGTGATATCCCAGAATGCGAGTTTGTATCTGGATGGCTAGAGAACTTGTCATAAGGATTTCCCTCTAGTGGTTTATCATTTCGGGGATGTCTTCTTGGATGAATTTTCAGGTCTTCCTCTGGATCGAGAGGTAAATTTATCTATTTATATAGTGTCATGAGTAGCAACGGTGTCCATTCCTCCTTATTGGATAGCAACACCAGAGTTTCATGAGCTCAAGAGGTAGTTGGAGGAGTTGCAGGAAAATGGTTTCATCTGACCTAGTACTTCTCCTTGGGGTTCCCATATCCTGTTAGCTAATAAGGCGGGCGGTACCCTCAGACATTGTGTGGATTATCAGAAGCTTAACCAGTTGATGGTCAAGAACAGATATACCTTACCAAGGATTGAAAATCTTTTTGATCAACTTTGAGGAGAAAGAGTGTTCTTGAAGATTGACTTGAGATCCAGATATTATCTGTTATGTGTTAGACCATAAGACAAGCTGTTTGAATCTTTTCGGAGTAGATATGGTCTATACGAGTACATGGTCATGTCGTTCGGACTCATGAACATGCCAGTAGATTTCATGGATCTGATGAATTGTGTGTTCCACCCTTATCTGGATTCTATTGTGGTAGTCTTTGTGGATGATATATTGGTGTACTCTCACACTCGACATGACCATGCTACCCATCTTGAGATTGTTCTGAGTACACTGAAATAGCATCATCTATATGATAAGCTCTCAAAGTGCCACTTTTGGATAGACCAGATTCACTTCCTAGGTCATATCATCTCAAAGGAAAGATTTGGGTAGACTTAGAGAAAGTAAGAGTAGTAGTTTCCTGGGATCAGCCTAAGAACGTGTTTGAAATATGGAGTTTCTTAGGGAGATATGGTTACTACAGGCACTTTATATAGGACTTCTCCTATTTAGAAGTGTTGTTGATGGGTTTGACTAAGAAGGGTGTGAAGATCGTTTGGTCAGAAGCTTGCGAGGTAGCCTTTCAGGAGCTGAAATGAAGGTTGACATCAGCACCAGTCCTTATACTTCCAAATTAAGAGAAGATATATACAGTTTACTGTGACTCATCTGGTATTGGGCTGGGAGAAGTGTTGATTCATGGTGATCAAGTAGTTGTGTATGAGTCTCAGCAGTTGAGGCCACATGAGAGGAATTACCTGACGCATGATTTCGAGTTGGCTGCAGTTGTTCATGAGTTACGTTGTTGGAGATATTGTCTCTTGGGAGAATATTTTGTGGTGTTCACATACCAAAAAAGAATAAAATATATCTTTAACCAGTGTGACTTGAATC
This sequence comes from Viscum album, assembly GCA_963277665.1. NCBI lineage: Eukaryota > Viridiplantae > Streptophyta > Magnoliopsida > Santalales > Viscaceae > Viscum > Viscum album. Next base: position 1,885,211,603 of record OY728161.1, read on the forward strand.
TGAGACAGCGAAGGTGGGTTGAATACCTTCAGTCCTTCAACTTTGGGCTTTCCTATACACCTGGTAAGGGTAAGGCGGTTGCTAATGCACTGAGTAGAAAAACTCAGATACAGGAAGTGCAGGAGGCCAATGGTGTGTGGAAACTTATGTATTTGTTCTCTGAGATACATTTGGAGGTGCACGTTAGTCAGGTGAAAGCCTATATTTCTTCCTTATCTATGACTTCTACCCTCCTGGATAGAGTGAGGATGAGCCAGATGTCAGATTCAGAAGGCCTAGTTCTATGGGATTCGGTGCCAAGCGTGGACCCTCCTCCTAGTTGGACGATAGGCGATGATGAGGTACTATGTATCCATTGAAGAGTGTGGGTTCCAGAGGATATACGTGAGGATATGATGCGGAAGTTTCTTGCTTCATCTTGGGAAGTGCATCCTAGAGTTACAAAAATGTACCGTGACATGAGACATCAGTATTGGTGGTCGGGTATGAAATGGGAAGTAGCTGGTTTTTTTGTGAGATGTTTCACCTGTCAGTAGGTGAAGGTGGAGCATTAGAGGCCATCCAAACTATTAAAGCAGTTACCTTTTCCGGAGTAGAACTTGGATGATGTCGTGATGGACTTAGTGACCAGGTTCCCGAGGTCACCTTGAGGAAATGATGTCGCGTGGGTTGTTGTTGACAAACTTGATAAGGTAGCTCACTTTTTTCCGATCAAGGAGACATTTGGTGTTGACGAGCTCAAAAACTTTTATATCCAAGAGTGGTATATTTTCATGGGGTTCCTCGTTCTATAGTTTCAGATAGGGATTCCTGTTTTATGTCTCATTTCTATCAAAGTTTTCAGAGGGCACTGGGTACACAGGTGCTTCTAAGAATAGCTTACCACCCTCAGACCGATGACCAATAATAGCGTACGATAGAGGTGCTAGAGAAAATGTTGCATGCATGCGTCCTGGACTTTGGGGGCTCTTGGGAGAAGCATATGCCCCTGGTCGAGTATTCCTACAATAACAGTTTTCAGGCAACTATTGATATGGAACTTTACGAGGATTTATATTATAGGCCACACCGATCACCTTTGTGCTGTTTGGAGGTACGTGAGGCAGATTTACGAAGACCACATCTCGTGTAGGAGACTTCAGAGCAGGTCAAGTTGATTCAAAAGCGGATGGCTACTGCAAAGTCTTATTAGAAATCTTATGTTGATCACCGCAGATGGCCCTTTGTGTTTATGGTCAGGGATCAGGTTTTCTTGCAGGATTCACCAAGGTTGGGACACAGGCGGATCAGGAGACTGGGTAAACTTTCACCAAGGTATGTGGGGACGTTTGAGATTCTAGAGACTGTCGGGCCAGTGGCATATCGGTTGCAGTTACTACAGAGGTACCAGGCCATGCATGACGTCTTCCATGTATCTCTGCTATGCTAGTATCACTTAGACCCATCCCATGTTTTTCAGCCTAAGTAGGTTGAGCTTCAGTTCGATGAATCCTTTGAGGAGAATTCAATTTGTATTTTTCATAGGAGCACGAAGTTTCTCTGAGGCCGGTTAGTTCCTCACATACGGGTGTTATAGCTGCATAGTCGAGTGCAGGACGAAACCTGGGAGTGGGAGACCGACGTACATGCTCAGTGGCCAAAGTTATTATGAGCCTTATCTTCACCACCCTTGGAAGGGAAATTCATGGATGAATTTTTTTTAAGGGGGGAAGTATATAAGAACTTGGTTCTTATTCTTGAGGTACAGATTTCTTCTTTTCCTCTTTCCTTAAGTGTTTTTGAGAAAATATGGAAAATGGGGAAAATTCCAAAATTTTGTGGGTACACACCGTTTACTTTTCCACACGCTGTGTACTTTGGTCGTGTGGGATGAGTACACAGGGCGTGTAGGCCTGTCGGTGATGATGGATGTAAAAACTGACTACACGTCATGTACTTAGTATTTACAAGCCGTGTAATAAGTCAGCAGGTGAAAAGTAAGGCGGTGGGAGTAGCCACCAGCAGAGTGATAGTACATTCCATGTACTAATGTTGATAGATTAACAATGTGGTGGTGAAAAGTAGCCTCCATATGAACAGTTAAAATGGAATGTACACACCGTGTACTTGAGAGTACACGCTGTGTTGTTTGTTTTTTCGATTAAAACGGGAAGTAGCCTTCAACATTGATAGAGGAATCTTAGTACATCGGAAGAGCACATGAGAGAGGGTTGGATCTTGTAGGAGCTCCCGATCATCCATCGAAACTCAGATTCATTCACTGACGGTCATGATTAAACCATGCGGGTGAGTTTTTCACTCTTCATGAACTGTTCCTTCCAGTTCTTTCCCGATGGGAAGTTATTTGAGTTTGGATGTGTATTTTTTTATCCCAGATCTATGCCATTCTCGGGTGTTTCGGTAGGTTCCGTTCACTTATATTGATCAGAGGAGATCAAGGTAGGTGTTCTGAGGTTTAATTCCAACTTCTGTGTGTTTTTATGTACCATTGTGCTACGATCCCATGTTTGGGGTGTCGAATGGCTGAGGTCTTGATTATTTATGATATCTATAATTTCATAGATAATCTGATGACAATTATAAACTGTTGTTTGGGATCATTGCTTGGATCCAAGGCCACCCCGTGGGTGTGTTTCCCTTGTTTAGCTATTTTTCGTAGATACCCGAGGGTATACCGTGAGTTTAGCATTCTTTGATTTTTCTTGAGAGAAAATTTGTATAATATCTTTCTTATGTGTTGGGATCGACTTAGATGCTTGTTTATCCTGAGGGTAGTGTTTCTCATGCCTGAGGGAAAGTGTTTCATTTGGCCTATGGGTAGCATTTCTTATGCCTGTGGGCAGTTGCTTCCGTGCCTGAGGGCATTATCTCGTACGCATGAGGGAAATATTCGTTATGCATGTGGGAAATCATCAAAGGGTTTTGATTCTGATTTATTGAGGGTAAGGTTTCGCATGTATGGGGACTCTGTTTACTTTGAATATTCCCTATGGTGATTTCACTTGTTATATTTTCCAAGCTAAAGCACATGATTGATATTTTTTACCTTGTACTTGTTAGATAGATTGTTGTAGTTCTGTTACGGCACTGTTTAAGAGATTTTTGGCTGAGGCTAAGTCTCGAGAAATTATAATTCAATTATCTAGAATTTTTAAATAATAATTAAATGGAAATGGAATTGGTAGGAGTATCTGCTTTTGAGTACTTCCTGGTTAAGTGTGTTTCCATTACTGCACACTGTTATTGCACAAATTCACTAACATTTGGGCCCAGGCCTTTGGTGGTTGCCTACTGGGATTTATTTTCACACCATGTTTGGGACATGTCTTGGCCCTAAACAGATTATATTGCTACAGGTGTAGATAATGGCAAGGGTCACTATACAAGTACTTGATTGATAGAGATGAGTAGGGGAGCATGGGACCGAGCTTAGGCTTGTGATGCTGCTGAGTTCCTGCTGCATTGTTTTATGTTTCTTTGTTGTATTTTTTCCTTGTATTGTATTGTTTCAGATTGTAGTGTATCATATTTTGGCTGCTTTCTTAGTCTTATGGACATATTTCATCATTATATATGACTGTTAGTCATTTCTTTACTTCACAATTACGTCTTTTTCAGCATTGGAATTGTTTACTACTTCTGATTTTGTATGCTTGTATTTTTTTCCACTGCGTTACACTTTGAAAAATGAGGGAATAGTTTCCCCACTATGAGATCTAGGCCCTCGTTGCTAGTTGGCAGCCTCGGGCGTTCAGGGAAATGAACTTGAGGTCATGTGACCAACTGGGTTCGGGGCACCCGTTGAGTGGCACCCAGATCTGGGACGTTACAAACATAATTTTTTATCACAATTAATAATGAAATCGGTCAAAATTAATTACAACAGTTAAGGTATAAATAGGTTTACCGGAGGATAAATTATGAAGATAAGTGTTAAAATGGCCTAAAAACTTATCCAAAATCCAATTTCATGAAATATATCACAAATTATCTACTTTTTAAATTTTTAATTAATTTTCATATATATGTTTCAATGAATGTGAGAAATATAATAAATTAAATAAAAAAATAAAAAATTTCGCCCAATGTTTTAAAAAATTTACATTATTTTCTAACATAGGGAATAACGAATGATGTTAATGAATTTTTATTTTAATTTTGAGAATAATAAATTTATATTCATTAAGGTAATTTATTTTAATTTTTTTAATCATATAATTTATTTACATTCTTACCCAACACTGAAATTATAATTATATAATAAATGGTAAAATAAAAGAAATGAAAATTAAAATATTAAAGGAGAAATAAATTGAATGAATTATATAGTACCATAAATTTTTAGATAAACATTTCATATTTTATAAGACTCAAAATAATATATTATAATTCCATTAGTGACTTGTATTTTATAAATTCATATGAAAGGGATAATTTCAATATTTGAAATAATGTTATTTTATAAAAAAATAATATTTAATTAAATGATTTAAAATTATTGAAAATAAAATAATTTTCCAAGTGATCTTTAAATGTTTAATAATACCATCAATGCTCTAATAATGGAATAGTATTTATTAAATAGTTACTATATTCACAGATAAATATTATAAATTCTATTAGATCAGTTTAGGAAAAAAAATAAATGTTACAAGCATGCGTATTAAAATTAATATAAAACACTCATAGGATTTGTATTAAATAACTTTTATTTTGTATTAATAATCATAATGTACAGATTATGTAATAATATTTATTTTATTTTAGGATTAAATAATAAATTTCCTAGGTTAAAAATACTAGTTACTGCAGGGAAACCCCTAAATGGTAGTGGTATGGAAATATTGAAGTTAAGGACAAACATGATTAAAAAAAATTGTTTTTTTGTGTGATTTGGAGGGTGTAGTATACCATATTAACCCAATTCCATTTAATTATCAATGTTTATCCACATTTAGTGAGAGAAACATCCCATTTTGAATAGTTATGTGTTTTTACAAATAAGTCACTCCACGTAAATTATAAAAGCACAATCACTACCCTCAATTATTCACACATCTCAAACCATTTCTGTCTTCCAAACTATACCAAAATCCACAAAAACTCTGACATAAATTTTCTTACATTTTTAATTCCAAATAAAACAACCCTAAGGCCCCTAATAAGATATCCAAATTACATTTCTCTATTAGAAGGTAATTTTATTCCCTACGCTAAGTCTTTTTGTTTCGTTTTTTATAACCAAAAATTATGTATTAGAACATAAAATATAATAAAAATAATATATACCATTCAATAATATGTTATTATGTTTGTGGCATAATATTTCGGCTTCTCCAATTCCATCAAATGGGAATCTAATTCATTTATCGTGTGTATGGAAGACTAGTGCCTTGCAAAGCGATGTGATTTGTTATTCAATTATTATTTAAATAGAAATTAACAAGGAACAATTTAATAGAAATATGTGAAAATTTAGAATTATATAATTTATAGAAAACTAATATATCTTACACTTTAATGATTTTTCACGTTTTATGGGAATGATATCGTTCCTTGTGCATACGTATGACCTACCATCTCTATAAAAGAATGCAATTTGTTTTCAATTTAAATTTTTCTTAAATGGTTATAATGATATTCCAAATGAACAAAATAATCATTTTAATAAAATTTATTTAGTTTATTTGATAATGTAACTATGTCATAGGTAGAAAAACAAAAAAAATCATTAAAAAATTCGTAAGAGAAAATAAATCAATTAAAACCAATACCAATTACAATAATGAAATATTATTAATAAACTTGTGGTAGATTGTTATAAATATAATATATTTTATTATATATATGATTATTATTATTTAATATAATTATAAATAATCTATATTTATTATATATGATGTCCCAATACTTAATAAGGGAGTCGAATGTTAGGTAAGTGGTTCTCAACTCACTTTTATTTATATGAGACATACACTATATTCATTACATATTAAATTGTGTGGTGTATATAATAAACATGTTAAACTTTTATGTGATTAATCTCTTTATTGTTATGGTATTTATCATTTTATTTTATTATTATTAATTTAATGGATCTTCTAATTTTGAAATTACGAAATTTATAACGTATAATTCCTCAATATTATCCTTATTCTGCATTTTATTTATTTTGGTATCCCATGGCGAAATATTTGATATTTATATCCTAAAATCAATAAATTTACATATCATATGGTAATTCATGAACTTATTAATGCAATGGTAACATTTATCTATTCGTTGGAACATAAAATAATTGAAATTTTTTTAAGAATATTTGACATTGCTTCTCCCATTGTTTGAAAATACTTTTTCATCATTATACATGCTTTCTAAAAATGTTTTCATAAATCTTTTTAACCTATTTAAAATTAATTTATAATAAATTTTATAAATATTTTGAAATTTGAAAAATTATTTTCATGGAATATCTATGTCATTATCCAAACATGTCTTGTTTGAACTTCACTACAAATGTAAAAACAATCATTTATTTAATGTGTGCATCATTGAAAGATATTTTCATCTTCATTAAAACTCAATGTTATGAATCTTATTTATCATGTACTCAAAATTTTATTTTCAAAGAATTATATTCATAATATGTTTTTCTACTATTTTTATTAGTTTATTTACAAACTGAAAAGGTTATATTTTTCCAGAATGTTTCTAATATAATTTTTATATTGATTCAATTCAAAAAAACATCAAAAATATTCTTGTACTTGTGATAAAATAGGTATATGTTGTATTTATATTATACTTATCCTTTATTTATATGTATAATGATAAATTTTACTAATGAAGTTATATTTTTTTATTCGACATATGATTTTGGATGGTTTATTATTATTATTGTATGATTAGGGTAACTATTACAATTAAGTATATCTATTTTCCATTATGAATATTAATTATGATTATGCTTCACACCTTCAATATGAGTAATTAATTGTAATTACTATATTATAGGTGGGTATCGATTATAGATAACCCCTCGATGAATCAGCATGTCTCAAGAGACAAATCAATTGGTAAAATTCTATGGGTCTCTACCTACTGATTTATATTGTCATGTAAAAGCTCTTCAATGATTTAAATATATGGAATTATACATTCCCTCATTATGTGATATGTTTTAACAAGATATTATTTTATTAGATAGAATATACATGTATAAGATTAAATCATTTGTGATTATTGATTTGGAATTATTTAATGATCATTAATTTCTGACATATTTCCCTCAGTTTATTAAATAAAAGTTACATGTCTCAGTTGTTTACCTTTTTTATTTATTATTATTAATTATTCATGATACCTTCTATTGTATGGTTACCCTTGTTGAGAATTTCCTCTCACCCATTTCATATGTTTTATTTTCCAGGGGATCCCCTCAAGTGTTTTGTGATTGATATAATGGGGTTTATAATGAGGAATAATGGAATTATCAATGAAACAAATTTTAGTATTTGATGTTTTAAAATTAATGTGAAATTCAAGTGTGTATTTAGTTTAAAATTAATACTAAATTATAAGGACCATCGGGTTGTTATAACATTTTTATAGTGACAATTTAATAATGTAGATAAAGGTACTATGTCACTTGATATGGGGTAGCTGTAATAGGCATCGATGTAATTTTAATAGAAACCATTGGAATTAGATTTTGGAAACAAAGTATTATTGAACCTAATAATATGATATAAATTAAGGATACATATTCCATAACATTATAAATTTTTAGTAAGATAAATATTATGTGGTTTTCATAGCAATGCATCCTTTTCTTGAAACATAAAGTCGATGCGGTTCTGGAACAGATGTACCTTGGGTTAATAACTCCAAAAAAAGCATGTCAAGGATGACTCGAGTGTTTCCTAACACATGAAAATGGGACTTACAACACACTTGTTTTGACACTCCCAAGGGATAAACATAGTATTATTCAAAGTTTCATTACAATCCATTATGATTAATCATAAAAAATAAGATTATTTGGAACGATTCCAAAAATACACCATGTTTATGATTTTGGGATTGTCCATGACTAAAACATTCAATTTATGTTAAATTTTTTAATATTTTTGGATTATAAGTCATGATACTTATTTATAATAATTATTCTTATTTATTAAATATTAATATAATGTAATATTGTGGATGGAATGGGATCCATATCAATTAATGTAATTTAAATAATAAAATGGTCATTTTATTGATGGGATTAATCTAATCATTCAAAAGGAAGTAGTCTCTAATACATTTTCATCATATGAATACATTGTATCATTTTCTATCTAGATTGAGAAATAATTATATATGTATTACTGATTCAAAGGGAATCCAGTGAAAAATATTATGAAACTAAAAAATGGATAAGGGAAATAATGAAAAGAATTTTTTCCAACATGTGATAAGTTTTGAAAGAGAAACCATGGTACTTTCATGAAGAGATTATTAGTTTCCAACAAGTGTTGAGAAAGGAAACTATGGTCAAAATTGAAAGTAAAATAAAGAAATGATGATTTCCCAATGCCTATATTGTTAGGATTTGGGGCACTATGAAAATTAATTCCCCATGCATCATGTTAATACACCTTAGAATAAAGAAATGGATATTCATCAACCATTAATATTACAATGGATAAAGTGTAATGATTAAGTTAATTTTTTATTTTGATTGGTTTGTTATGTAATAATAGTGTTTTATCATTGAAATTATCATTATAATAATCATAATTTTTAAAATTATTTTTATGAAGAATCTTTTAATTAATGATATGAAATCATATAATGAATAATATCAATAACCAAGAAAATTTATTCAGTTGAAAGATAACCAATTTTGAAAAAAACTATTGATTGAATATAACTCATAATATGTTCTTGAGGTTGAGATAATAATAATAAAAATATGTTTTTGGGATCATGTTGAATATAATTAATTTTTATTGTGCTTTTTTATGTTATCTTTGTAGGGGTTGGTTTATGTAATTGTTGCAGAAGTTTACAGCATTGTTTGATCCATGTAATATATTCTAAAATATGATATTTTATTTTTTGAATAATGGATGTTTTCATTAAGGTTTTATGGTGATAAAAGTATTCAGAAATGTGGAATTTGGAATCAAGGACTACTTTATATAGCCTGGGGAATATGATTATGATTTAGTGAAATTCCTTCCAATAGAATTTTCATTAAATTTAGGAAGACATATTTTTCATGTTACGAAAGATTGACTCTATATATAATTTATTAATTTGATCTTTTGGTGTTATTTGATAACTTGTGCCCATCATTTTGGTTTGGGAAAATATATAGAGATTGTAACAATAACATTTCATTCTAACAACATATTAACAATACTTCATGTATAAAAAATCATTTTAGATATTCAATTAAAGGAGTAATAAATAATGTGGTAATTGATAAAAGCATAACCAATTGATGAAATGTTTCTAATAAAACATAATGATATCAAGTAAATATATTTTCATATGCACTCGGTCAAGATGGTAAAAGAATTCATCAACTCTAGGAAAATTATATTGAGAAAACAAATGTTATATTGAATCCTTTATCTCTATTGAATAGTTGTTCTTTAAATCCATCATAGTTTTTTGGATTTTTGGACATTGAATTTTCAATATAATTCACTTTCATGTGATAAATGATCTCTACCTATCTCTGTAATTATTTACCCTTTTCATCCTTGTTCATATCACAATTTTCCACTAATGATCTCCTATTTAAAAAATTATTATGTATAATTCTAGATGAACATAATAATTCCCTACCACATATATCAATATTAATTTTTATTAACAATTATTATTATGATGTAGGGATTCTAAAAGTTTATTTATAAATGTATAACTCTTTATTACATAGAACAAGATAAAATTGAAAGGATGAAATAGTATAACAGGGTATAATTTAATACCCTGAGGTCCAAAATGAAGGAATCCATGGTCAATATAATTTATGATACTAAATACCAATATTAGAATAAAATATAACACCATCAAACTTGGAATATATTTCTTCAAATTTAATCTCTTTAAATTCTTACGATACAAGGGGCATTATGTTTAAACGAAATGTGATAATCTATTAAAATATTGTAAATTGAAAAAGTTGATTATATACTCCCCATTGGGATGATAGATAATAAATATAATAACTACATTATTAAAATTTTATTTTTTATAGATATATGAATAATATTAAATGGGTTCATTTTAATTTGAAATGTAATTTGACAATGAGAAATAAATGTTTTCTAAAAATCATTATTTATATGAAATTCGGATTATTTTATCATTGTGTATGTAATATAAAAAAGAGATCACATATTTTAAAAAATATATTAGTAAATATAAATAGTTTTTTTAATTTACATTTCCAAAATATATTCAGGTGAATTTTTGAAAAATTTATAAAATGATTAAATTTTCAGTAAATTGTTAAAAATATAAAATTTTATTTAAAACATACTGTTTGTTTAAAATATTTCAATGGTAAATTATATTATAAATATTATTCTAAGGTAAAATTATTTCAATTATATTAAAATTTTAAATTTTTAAGTCATTATATTAAATTAGATAATTAGTTATGATATTAAAACAAAATATAGGTATGAGAATTTTATCTTTGGAAATCCACTCTTTCATTGCATCTTCATATTAATTTTGAATTATATTCTACCACTTCATTAAATTTAATTTTTAAAAATTGAATCTAGATATAGAATAACAATAATTTATATTGTCTATTTGGGTTAAACAATATTTTTACCATAATTATTAGTAAAATCAGTAAACCTTAATTAAAGTGGTTATGGTAAAAATGGGTTCATTGGGATGTTAATGGATGAAGATAAGGTCTAAAATGACCAAACAACTTTTCCAAAGCTCATTTTATACCCATATATATACACATATCATTTTAGGTTAAATTTTAATGAGTTTTGGGGCTTTTACATTAATATTTATTATATAATATTTTAAATAAATAAGAAGAAACATATTCTCCCTCTTTCATTTATATTTCAATAATGTGTTCACATGGGAAGAAAGAAAGATTTTAATCACTATGGTTAGAAATTCTGGAAAAAATTAAATTAATTTGAAGTTGGTAATATATTTTTAATTTTTTTATTCCAATAATTAATTAAAATTCTTTTGAAATGTCTTTACAGTAATTATTAATTAATGGAAAAAAAATAAATGATTCTAAAAATACCAAATGTAAAATAAATTGGATGAATTATTGTATTAAATTAATGTTTAATATAAATATATCATGATATAAAAGATTGAAAATAATAAATTATAATTTCATCAATTTATTTTTTTCTTTTAAATTACAACAAAATGAATAGTTTTAAAAAATTCATTAATGTAATTTTATAATAAATTATATCTTATTAAATTATTTCAATTTACTAAAAACAATGTATTCTTACAAATTATTTTTGAATGATTAAATATTTAAAATATAATCCAATTATAAACTAATTATTCTTTAATGTTGAGTATATTAACACCTAAATATTAAATATTATGCTATACGGTTCAATATAAACAATGTCTTTTCACATTACATTCGCTTGTATTGAAATTATTTTTCAAGAAACCAAGGATTTTTTTTAATAAACTGGATATCATATTTATAATCATTTATTAAAAAGTATATAATAATTCCCAATTTATTTTAGTGTTAATGGATAAATTACATTGTATAAAAAGATATGTTACCTTACTGAGAAACCAAAATTGTAAAAGTCTTGAAACATTGATGTTAATGAAAAACATGCTTATAAAAATGATTTTTTGTGTGAAAGATATTTATATCAAACATACAATCCATTACACCATTAAATTTTTAATTTATGATCTACATGAGTCAAAAATGACTTCCCATTATTGAATAGTTTTATGTATTTTCAAAATATCACTCCTAAATTATAAAAGGTCACTCACTACCCTTATTTTATCATGAATATAAATCCATTTGTCACAACCAAGACCTATAAAAATACCAATCAAACATAATTTTCTCATTATAAAGATTTTATTCATCATAAATGTCCATCCATGGGGTCATAAATAAGAGGTCCAAAGGATATTTCTCAAATAGAAGATAATTTCTTTCACTAAGCTCATTATTTTTCATTATTCTTTTAAAATAACAGATTATATCAAAAAAATAAAATAAAATAAATCTGGTATATCCCATATACTAAAATTATATTATGTTGGTGTAATAATATTTATCCATCTCCAATTCCCTCAAATGGGAAAATAAATCTTCAATTGTTTGTACGATGGACTACTGCCTCAAGAAGTGATGTGATTCATTTTTCAGTTGTTCTTTACACGGAATGTAATGTGGATAATGTTTATTAATATATGTGATATAAATTAATATATATATTTTTAGACTTCATATATCATATAATTCCTTACTGCTCATAAATATTTTTTTAACATCATCCATAAATCACACTATGGTTGAGTGGGAAACACAAAATTTATGAATACCAATTTAAAAACACCAAAAACTAATATAAAAACAAAACAACTTCATAATTATGAAAATGTGAAAACAAAAACAAATATTTTAGGAAAATCCCCCAAATCCAAATTACAACAAACATTTCCTCCACATCATTGCCTCGGGCCAAGAACTACATCCTAACTGACTCACCCATTTACGCCATCAACAATCCCAAAAAAGGTGACACAATTAATACAGACACATTTCCTTTATAATTGTTGGAATCACATCATACAGGACTTCAAAAAATCACCTTATAATAGAAATACTCCAAAAACAATGCATTTAATTGATTTCACTGACAATAACTATTGAATGTGAATATAAGATTTAGAGGACACTGATCTTGATAAATACCAGCTTATTTTTCACATATCAAAAAACAATGAAAACCATTGATATTTGAACCATATTTACAATCAAAGAAATAACAACATGTTTCAAAACCTAATTCATGAAAACCAAAAATCCATTAACATTGATCTAGAGCACCATAGCTAATAGTTTTGATGTTATTGATGATGGAAATGAAAAACCACCAAACCAAACCCTCTTGAAATACAAGGTGAAAGAACAAGATCACAGAAGCTCAACCATAAAAAAATAAAAAAAAAACAGAGGAGAAATAGCATTCGAGACTAAAACACACAACCATGATTGAAATACCATGTGTAATAAAATTCCAAATTTAAACAATCAAATAAATCTAACAATATAAGGAAGATGAGTACCAACACGAGTTTCCACTCCCGGAATACTGATTAATTCTCAACCAACACATGTTAACCCCCCCCCCCAATGACATTCAATGAATAAAAACTAAATAATTATTATTAAAATTGATATTGGATCAAGTGAAATTTTTTATATAAATAAGTACCATGATAGAGTACTATTATCATAGAGATAAAAGAATCAGACAACTATGCACTACCCCTAAATCCAATAAGAAGGGCACTATCCAGGACCATTAATAAATACAATCCCATCGTAAATAAAGGAGAAAATGACTATAATTGGATTATCACATGGAATACCATATAGGATGGTAATTCATAGTTCACGATCAATTTCACGACAATTGTATGGAAGAACACAATCGATGAAATTAATGTAGAGGTGGGAACCTAAGAGGAGAGTTGGGGAACAATAAAAACTACTTATGGAGGGAGAGGGAGGCCCGGAGAAGTCACTATCAAAGAAAATAACTAGGAACCTTATCAAAGGGAGAAAACCATAGCCTGATATGATTTGGGAGAATTTTATTCCATTTTACACATACACACCATTTCACCCTTTAATGGAATTATCTCTATGCTTGTGCATATAAACTTCCTACAGTCTCTATGAAGTAGAGTGATTCATTTTATATTTTTATTTTTTTTGAATTGTCCAAATGATTTTCCTAATGATACAAAGAATATTTATTCATTAATACAATTTTTTTGAAGATCAAACAACATCATATGTACAAGAATATCTTTTATTTCAAAGTATGGATGAGAAAGCAATGCAATTAACACCCGGGAGAATGAAAATAATGAAATATCATTAAAAATGGGGTGTAAAATATTATAAGGGTATCATATATGATATGATATATAAGAGTATAGTATTATGATATATTTATAATAAAAATATATTAATTATACAAAAGGTTTGAACACATATATTGAGTGTCAAACTTGGGGTTAGGAATTCTTTTCTCAGTTTGACATCCACATGGCATGTATCATATTCACTGCCCTTTGTGTGGTGTTTATACTTTACATTTTGATATTTTATATCATGTTCCAAATTAATTTTATATAATTTAATGTCTCACTTTCTGATTATTTCTTTTATGGTGCTTAAGATTCACATGTTAACAAAGTGGAAAAGGTTTATTTAACAATCTCATCATCATTCACTACTACATTTCTTTTATTATCCCATGGGTTAATTATTTTATATTTATATGTTAATATTAAAATAATTTATTTTCCTCTAGTTATTCATGAATTTCATCAAATAAAAATATAATTTTCCAATATTTTATAGTGAAAATGATTGAGAAAATGTTTTTGTTGACAGTAAACATTATTTTTTATATTCAATCAAAAATAAATTTTCTTCAAAATCATTATTTTCTAAAATAAATTTATTTATTTTTAATTATAGAAATTATTTAATAAATATTTTTTTACGAATTTAGGTTTTTTTTCTAAAGGAATTTTAATTCCTTTGAAATAAAGCATATTTGGAATTCACAAAATTTGTGAAATGGAATATTTTTTATAATTTATACTACAAGAACAATGTATTCTACTGTCATGACTAATAAATGTTTTAAATAATATTTTACAATTTTTAAAATTTTAGTTTCAATTAAAATGATATTCATTTTTTATTCTTTGTAATAATAGGATATTTTCAACATGTAAAGGATAATTTCCCCATGAGCATTTTTTTGATGTTTATATGATATTTATATTAATAAATTACATCAACCCATTATTGTACATAATATATATCGGGGAAATGGTATATTTATATAATCTTTATTCATTCATTAAATGTTAATAATAATTTTGAATAACAATATATAAATTTAATATAATTAATATTATTACTATACATAGTCTATGATTTTGTTTATTTCATTAGGGAATGTATACAATTTAGTATAATAATTATAAAATATTTTTAATTTTATTAATTAAGTTTCGGTAATTAAATATGAGGAATACAATGGACATAGTATATTATTGGTGGGGCCTAATTTTAAACAGACCCTCGATGCATCCACAGGTCTCGTGAGACAGATTAGCTTGACAAATTAGATAGGTTTTTACTCACACGTTTAAACTATATTTTTAATTGACTTGATAATTTTATATGTTCACATTATGTGTTTTCTCATCATTTGAAAAATTATTTCCAATAGGTTATTTGATTAGTAATAATATCCTTTGATAGATTTCATGATTATGTAATTATTTATATGGATTTATTTGATCATAATTTAATTTGGATATATTTTTATCATTTTATTCATTAATCGGAATGTATTTTAGATTTTAACATTTACATATTAACTATGCTTCTTTATTCGTGATAACTTTCTCTATAATCATACCCATACAGATCGTCTGAATGCATTCATTTCTTATTTTTTATGTTTTCCAATATATAATGAATTATTTTATTATTGATATGTTGGGATACACTATGATAAATAATACCATTCTAAAAGAAAAAACATTGTTTCTTTTATGTTTTCAAATGTATTTTGTTTTCATGTCTGTATCTGGTTCTCTAACATTACTAAACTATTCATTATACTAGGATGTGATACCTTATATCATGTAAAAATATAATGATGTATAAATTTTATATGGGTTACTAGAGCCACAATTATTACAAATGATGTTTTTATCGTTGTATAAAAATGCTATATATGAAAAAAGAGAGTTATGTTTGTTATATTTTATTTATATAAAATAATATATTACCTATTTTCAAATAAAATGTTTGTCTATAGATTCAAATCTTGGATGAGTATATTCAAACACAACTTATCCAATAGTTCATATTCAATTGTTGGTTTCTTGTTTAGTCATTATCATATTATTTTTACCCTAAATTACTTGATTTACAAATACAAAGAGGAAAAATATTCTATATTGTTACTCTTAATATTTATCATAAATAAAGGGACCTATTCATAAAAATTGGACATCCAAATTCCAAAAATGTAATCAATTTTTCATGATTAAACATTATTATGTGGAATGAATTAATTTAATATTAATAAAAAAATCATAGAAAAATAGTGTTGGACAGAGTGGATACTCAATAGGGGGGTGAATTGAGTTCCAATAAAAATTTCTGTTAAAATTATTCTCTTAAAATTCCCCAATTTAAAAACAAAGTTAAACTGTAGTGAATCTATACAGAGTGTAAATGTTCAATCAGTTTCTCAAAGATTGATTAGGTCTCAGTTGACTTAATCTGAAGATTAAATTAACTTTTGAAACTAACTTACTGGTTTACAATAAGTATAAAAACATGCAAATTTAACTATCAAAGTAGCTTTAAAATAGTTTTGTATTTAAATGTAATAGAAGCAGAATATGAAATAAATATATAGTATAATTATAGAATTAAATTAAAATTCATAGAAAAGTTAACCAAGAGGTTCAGTCTCAAGCCAAGACTTAGTCCTCTCAACAGTTTATATAAATTGATCCACACCATGGATCGGGGGTAAACAACAGTACACTACTATCCAGGTCCAAAGACCTCTACTGCAGTTCTTCGTAGGAAAAAAAACAACAGCACAAAGCCTGTTCAGGTCTTACTCGACCTCTACCACTATCCAGAGTGGGAAACAAAATGTTATGATGTTTGAGTGAGAATTTAAGAATCCTCCTGTTTAGCTTAGAAGATAGTGTATGTTTAAAAACAAATAGGGTACACACACTGCTCAAAATGTAAAGATATAATCACTAAAGGAAGTGAGAAAGAGTTTAGAAAAGATCTAGTGACTGGCAGTGCAGCTCTGGACTCGTTTTGTTGGTCAGAAAAACTTCTGAGTCCTTCTCTGGTTTCTTATTAGAAAACAGAGTGTCATTTTCTTCTTTAATTCTTGGTCCAGCTTAGCAGCCTGAGTGCATGAAGTGTTTGTTGTAGTTCACTCCAGATGCAGCTTTTGTTCTCCTTGAAAATGAGTAGCTTCATGTATGTCCATTGTTCTTGGAGAGTATAGATTTTTCTTCTCTCACAAATTCACCACGTTTGAATGATATTCATCTCTTTTCTTTTTCACCAGTGTGCCTTCTTAGTTCCTTGATGCTTTTCGTATGCACACCCAGTGTTCTCAACTTCTCTACTATTCATCTATGTCTTTATCTTCCCTTTTTGTAGCTTTCAGCTCTGGCAGAAATGAATGATTTGTTTTTTCATGGATACTAGGTAAGGTTCCCTGAAATGGCAACATAATTCATTAAATATCATTGAATTAATTAAAATAATTAAACGTAACCATTAGCTTAATAAATAAATATTATTGAGAGTATAGAGTTTGACTGGTTGGTTAATTAGTATCTCGTGTTGGTAAAAGTGTACGGTAAACTTTGTGTAGCAGGTCCTTCCATCGGTAGCCCTTTGATCTTACATCGGTTGCCCTATATATCAGTAAGTCCTTCTATCGGTAGACATCCTCTATCAGTGGCTCGGGAGACTAGTTCTATCAGTAGCTATTGATCCATTAGTAGTTGTTGCTCCATCGGTAGCTCCTTGTATCGGTATCTCTTTGCACTCGTAACGGTAGACTTATACTATTAGCAGCCTTCTATCGGTAGCTATCTGTGAACTGGTTCTATCGGTAGACTTCTATCTATCGGTAGCTCTTGTCTGTCGGTGGATCTGGGGTGTCGGTTCATATCAGTCTCATCTGTGTATCATTAGGCCGGTCGGTAGCTCGTATCGGTAGCTCTTAGTGTTCTGTGTCGGTAGACTGAATCTGTCGGTAGCTCGGTTTCTGTCAGTAGCTCTATACATATCGGTAACCTTAGCTTATCAGTGACTCTGTCTATCGGTAGACTAAGTCTATCGGTAGACTGAGTACCGGTAGCTCTATATCAGTAGATATACCCAGATTAGTGGCTTAACACTTGTCTGTCTTATGCAAAACTTATCCGAATGGGTTAGAAGAACTTCATAACTCATATAAACATAGATAGACATGGATTAACAATTCTCTGGGATTATGTTAATATTATTATCATCTTGATCACAAATTGAAAGAATTAATATATATAAAATAATTATATTGAGATTATCAAAATAGGTGAGGTCAACAATCTCCCCCTTTTTGATAATCACAACCTATGATATTATCATTTTAAAAATAGTGAGCATTTGTAATAGAGGATATGTCATTAAATGTAATTATCTCAGAGAAACAGTATGTTATAGAACATAAAGGATCATAGGTGGAAGAAAATGTGATAGTATCAAAGATAAAATTAAATGTAATGATATCAAAATTAATGTTTAGTGGCATCAAAGAGTTAGAGAAAATGGTATCAGAGGAAGAAATGTAACAGTATCAGAGGAGTAAAGCATGATAGCGTTTCCTTAGATAAAATTTCTCCCCCTTTCATTAATTTCTCTCCCAGTGGGTGAATATTTCTCCCCCTTTGATACATAAAGAGTATTTCTCCCCCTTTGTAAAAGCTTGGTAAAATATTTCTCCCCCTTTGTGATAATCAAAAAGTGGGAAACCAAAGAGAAGAGAAACAAAAATAAAAAAAATGAGAAAAGAGATGAAAAACCAGTTGCATTTCATGTTCCAGATAAGGTACAAATAAATAAACAAAAAACAATGGATTCATATCATATAATCTATCCACTAGTTCAATCCACATCCTCAATGTGAGATTTTCCATTGGAGGAAGAAGAGGATTCAGGTGAAGTGGAAGCAGGTGAGGGCTTAAGAATTCCGGAAATGAACAAAGGAGGTTGTGCCACGGAAACTATTCCTGGTCTGTACTGAGGATTCCTTTGTGTGATCATAGGTGTGAGGTTTGAAATTTCTTGGGCATGAGTCATCTGATCTGGAGAAGCATAAGAGGCAGAGGAAGGAAAAGTAGGAGGGACAATAACTGGCCTAGCATCAACATGAAGAAAAGGCAGAAATAGATTTCTAAAATCCATAATTATTCCTCCCCCTCAATCCATAGCGGATATAAAGTCATCCTTGTTCTCCATAAACTTGTCCAATGTTATAGTCAATTATCTTATCTTTCTGACTTGTTATCTGAAATCTTGATGGACAGGAGGCAGCTTCATATTTTCTAACAGAAGTTTGAAGTGATTGTTGAGTTGATTTTTGGTGAAAATCTTAGAGAAATAGGAGTCGACCTTATCTTTCACTTCTTTCTGAGAGGCAGATGCTTCTCTTATATAGTCTTGGACTATCTTCATTATTTTTCTAGTTGAATATCTGGTAGAGAGCACAACTCAGCTCAGCTCGGATGAGTACACAGAGCTACTGGTTGAAGCTTAACCAAGCTCCTCCTTCATCACAGCTCGAAACTGAATCAAATCCACTGAAGGTTTACATGCAAGAGAACCAAAAGAGAAAGATATATTCACTTTGAAACTTTTGGTCAACCCACTGATAATATTTTGAACTTGGGAATCCTGGGATTTAATATGATCCTTCATAGAAGATTTTGAAACCTTCAAATGTTGAAACCATCTGTCTTACAACACTCTTCACATAAGCTTAGTCCTTTTCTGCTTGTGATTTTGAGCTCATGTAAGAGTCTAAAAAATCAACAGATTCCTTTAGAGTTTCAAGATCATCTTCAAGTATAGAAACATGATCCTGGAAGCCTTTAACTTATTCCACTATTTCTCTCATGAAGGTTGAAAAATTACAACCTAGAGAGAGTTCAAATGATCTTTCCAACATACTCAACTCTTCATAAAAACTGTGCTTCATCTCAGCAAATGATGCACTAAAAGATTCTTTCAACTCATCCTTCATGGATTCCAGATCATCCCTTATGATCATATCAGAAGGTGCAACTGCAGTGGGTACTCTTTCAGATGCTAAACTGGCCACTGAGTCAGTCATGATCGATTGAAATGAAGAGACCAGATAAACTTACATTTTCTTTACCTCTTCCACAAAACTGTCCTTAAGATTTTTCTTTAAAGTGTCCAGGTCATGCATTATGAACACATCTTCAGGAAATAACTCAGAATCACCATCATAAGTAATCTTAGATCTATTGAGAGATGCTTCATTATCTGAATCAGGATAGTCTAAACCGCAGACTATAAAACCTGGGTCTTCTACCCAATCTTCAATTTCAGCAGCCACTGTAACACATCCAACATTGGTTTGATGCTCCCCCACAATTTGTGCATCCTCAATTAAAACAACAATATTGCCAGCAGCAGCATTCTCAGCAGGTCTTTCATCCTGAGGAGAATCTTCCACTATCAATTCTTCCTCTACAATAGCGGGGGGGGTCTTCTAGATTAGGTAAGGGTATGTCAACCTCATTTGCATCCGTAGTAGGCACTAAGGATTGTCCAATCACTGGACTCAGGCTCAAATCAGCTGACAGAGATGCTTCACTTTAATGAACATCTTCTTCATTCTCTACAGTAGCCACTTCAACATCCTCTAAAGCAGCTTCTTCCTTATCTAATTTATGTTGACCTAGATCTTTAAGACCCAGGTTAGGAGGTAAGTCAGGATCTCCTCCTTCATCAGTAGAGGACTCTTCCTCTTTTGAATCATCACTATATTCTGGCTCCTCTTCATCAGGTCCCAGACCTGGATCCCTCGCATCCTTTGGCCTTGAAGGATGATCCATAGGATTGAATTTGTCATATACCTTCTGGTCATTATTGACCCATTCTCCTCTCCAAGGGTTCCAATTGATCCTCCTATATTTGCACATAGTATGTGTGATACAAAAGTTATTCTTCACTACTATAGTATCATCTTGAGACTCAGCTACCCCTTTTACTTTAATCATCACATAGATCAATTTAACAAAGAATAGGCCATTTGTCTTTGATTTCAGCCTTGTCATATCTTCCATTTGGATCATCATCAATCTACACAAATTAACTTTTACACAATGTCTTAAGAGGTGCAAGAGATAGATATCTTGATATCTCAAATTGGCAAAGTCTCCTCTCCTCGGTATCATGACATGTTGAACGAATTTGAACAGCAATCTGTTCTCTCCATCCATTTCTGCAGCAACTGCTTGTCTTTGACTTCCATCACGACTCAGCTCTTCCAAAGCAGTCTCATAGTCAAAAATTTCACTGGTAGGTGGCATGGATCTCAAGAAATATCCAGATACTCCTTTATGTGGAACTTTCAAGCACTCACCTCATTTAACAGATGAAAACGACATCCCTTTTCCATTCACAAAAGAGGTTACTCAGTTTTTATTTTCCGATTTCTTAAAGGTTACAAAATCATAAAATTTTTTCACTAATTTTGGAAAGTAGGGACCATTGTTGTTCGAAAAACACTCTACCCATTTTTGATCTTCAAGTACTTCGAGCACTAAGGATTTTCTAGGAAGTATCCATTCTACACACAGCTCCTTTTTAATCACAAAAACTTGATTTTTCATATGAGGATTCACTGGTCGTCTCCTCGACCTAGTTCCAGAAACACTACCACTACCACTTTCTTCTTGATCATTCTTATGCTTTTTTTCTTTCGGCTTAATAGAGTCATCTCTCACGCTTGGAAGTTTGGTTTTTTCCATCACTGGTTCGAAGGATTTAGGGTTCACTAAGGATTCAGAAGCTAAGGTTTAAGGGTAAAGTTTCGAGGCTCGATGGATTGAGAAGTAGCTCTGACTTCAGTTTTATCATCTAGGAATCATAAAATAAATAAACAAAATGAAATAAAGTAAAAATGATTCAGATTCTTGTAGCAAACAGAAGTTTTAAAACATCGCACTCATTGGTAGGGTATATTAGTTAGAATTCTTATCAGTGAGGTTACCTCGGTGAGGTTTCACGTCGATGAGACTTTTACATCGGTGAGAATGTTACATCGGTGAGAATAGCTACCGATCAAGGTTAACATACCTAACTTATGTCTAATGTAACTTAACCTATCTAAACTCAAAGTTTTAGTGAATATGTCAGCTAATTGATTTTTAGGACCTATAAAATCAAGAATAATATCACCCGTTTGGTAATGATATCTCATGAAATGGTGCCTTACATCAATGTTTTTGGTCCTATAATGAGACACAGGGTTCTTCGAGATATTTATAGCACTAGTGTTGTCACAGTTGATTGAAACGTGCTTAAAGTCATATCCATAGTCCAAAAGAGTGTGTTTAATCCACAGAATTTGTGAACAACAACTACAAGCAGCTATGTATTCTGCTTCGGCAGTGGATAATGCTACAGAATTCTGCTTTTTACTACACCAATATTCTATGTACTTTCCCAATAAGTTACATGTTCCTGAAGTTCTTTTTCTATCCAACTTCCAACCAGCAAAATCAGCATCTGAAAAACTCATTAACTCAAATGGTTGTCCTTTTGGGTAAAACAAACCTAAGTTCACATTATGTTTAAGATAATTAAAAATTTATTTAACAGTAAGTAAATAAGATTCTTTTGGATTAGCTTGAAATCTTGCACACATACACACACTAAACATAATATTTGGTCGACTAGCAGTAAGGTAAAGTAAGCTTTCAATCCTACCTCTGTAATTGGTTTGATCCACTGGTTTCCCAATTTCCTCTGCATCCAATTTACAAACAGTACTCATAGTAGTTCACTTTCCTTAATACTATCCAAACCAAAACGTTTTAAGAGAACCTTTGTATATTTACTTTGAAAAATAATACCATCCTTATTATGGAAAACTTGAAATCCAAGAAAATATTTAATTTCTCCCATTAAACTCATTTCAAACTCATTTTTCATACATTTTGAAAAATCAGTACATAAAGAGTATTTGGAAGATCCAAAAATAATATCATCAATATAGATTTGTAATGTTAAAACATCTTTAGAAATTATTTTAATAAAAAGAGTTAGATCAGCAATCCCTTTAGTAAAACTTTCTGAAATAAGAAAATTACTAAGTCTATCATACCAAGCTCTTGGAGCTTGTTTTAGACCATATAAAGCATTAGAATGTTTAAACACTTGATTTGGAAAATGAGGATTAGTAAATCTAGGTGGTTGTTCAAAAAAACATCTTCAACAATAAAACTATTTAGAAAATCACTTTTGACATCCATTTGATATAACTTGAAATTCAGATGACCAGCATAGGAAAGTAAGATCCTAATGGATTCTATTCTGGATACTAGTGCAAAGGTTTCCTCATAGTCTATACCTTCCTCTTGACTATATCATTGTGCAACTATCCTAGCTTTGTTTCTAACTATGTTTCCAGACTCATCAGCTTTTTTTTAAAAACCCATTTAGTGCCTATTGTTAACTTGTCCTTAGGTCTGTCAACTAATTCCCAGACTTTGTTTCCTTCAAATTGATTAAACTCTTCTTGCATAGCCATTACCCAAAATTTATCATTGATAGCATCATTGACATTTTTTGGTTCTAGATGTGAAAGAAAGGCTTCATGTTCAACATGATTTCGTAGAAAATCTCTATTCAGTGTCCCTCTATCAAGATTACCTACAACAGAATCCAAAGGTTGATTCTTTAGAATCCTTGTTGATATAGTAAAGGTAGGACTAGAAATTTCAGGTTCAAATATAGGTTCGGTTTTCATACCAGTAGATTCTAGAATATTTCTAGAACTGGATGTTTTTACAGCAGGTTCTTTATATTTATCATTAAGGTCCAGAACACTCAAATCTTCCTCAAGATTTTCAAGAGAGGTTTTAGGCTCATGTAGATCAGTTTCTTCAAACTTGATGTGAACAGATTCTTCCACACATTTGGTTCTTTTATTAAAGACCCTATAGGCTTTTCTAGTTAAAGAATAACCAAGAAAAATTCCTTCGTCACTCTTAGAAGCAAACATGTCCATATTATCCTTTGTATTAAGAATAAAAACATTACAGCCAAAGACTCTAAAGTAACTAACTTTAGGTTTTCTATTATTACACAACTCATATGGGGTCTTATTAAGAACTGGTTTAATTAAGACTCTATTAATAATATAACAAGTTGTATTCACAGCTTCAGCCAAAAAGTAAATAGGCAGGTCATATTTGTTAGGCATGGTTCTAGCTATTTCCTGAAGGGTTCTATTCTTTCTTTCTACTACACCATTCTGTTGAGGTGTTCTAGGAGCAGAAACGTTGTGACTATAGCTATTGTGTGATAAATAAGATTCAAACTCATGATTTTTAAACTCAAGGCCATGATCACTTCTCAGGGTTTTAATCTTAAGTTCACTAAGATTTTCTACAAATTTTGAGTATTTAACAATTTAAGAACAAGCTTGACTTTTGTGAGCTAAGAAGTATACCCAAGTATATCTAGAAAAGTCAACTACTAGAATATAGACATAGTGCTTCCCATTTAAACTAGAAACTCTTGAAGGTTCAAACAAGTTCATATGAACCAACTCAAGAGGTTGAGAAATTGAAACTTCTTTCTTTGATTTAAAAAAAAACTTTATGTTGCTTTCACTTTTGACAGGGATTAAAAACTTTGTAATTTCGGAATTTAAGTTTAGGTAGGTCTCTAACTAAGTTCTTCCTAGTTAATTTTCTAAGTGAATAAATGTTGAAGTGTCCTAATATTCTGTTCCAAAGCCAATATTATTTATGAAAATCATTTAAAAAAGTAATATTTTTCTTAGCTAAAGAATTTAAATCAACTGCATAAACATTTTCATTTCTTAAAGCATAAAATACTAAAACATTTTGAGAATTAAAAACATTACAAGAATCATTTTCTTATTTCACATTAAATCCATCATCACATAACTGTGAAATACTTAACAGGTTATACTTAAGTCCATTAACAAATAACACTTTAGAAATTATAACTGAATCGATCTTACCAATCTGTCCTAGGTCGATGATCATTCCTTTAGAATTATCACCAAAGGTGACATGACCTCTATAAACCTTTATTAAACTTTTTAAAAATGAATAATCTCCATACATATGTCTTGAACATCCACTGTCCAAGTACCATACCCTCTTATGAGAGCTCTTTAAGCATGTTTCCTACAAAACAGATTTATATAGGTAATGATTTTGGTACCCAGATCCTCTTGGGTCCAGAAAGGTTAGTAATTAAAGCTTTAGGTACCCATATTTGTCTTATGGGTCTCATATAATTTATAGAATCAATATATTTTAAAAGAGAAACCTTATTTGATTTATAACCATATGAATAATTAGTTGAAGCAAAGGAATTTCCAGAACATGAACTAGCAGTATTCTGTCCAGATTTAGGAATAAATCTATTCTTAATAAGCTGTCTCTGTCCTGGTTTGTAGCCTATTCCAGTAGTGTATTTTGGTTCCACTTTCTTTCCTAGAATTTTAGTTAGTGTATCCTTTCCATTTGTAAACTTCTCTAAGTCTTTTCTAAGTTGCTCATTTGACATTTTCAGTTTTTTATTTTCCTTTAACAGTTGATAATTCTTTTCTTTTTCTATAGTAAGTTCGGTTTTATCAGTAGTAGTGAGAGCATGCTATTTCTTCAATGATTATTATTTATCCTTAAGTTCATTTCATGTCTCTTATAGAATATTACAATATTCAAATAATTCCCCACTAATCATGTTTTCAGAATCAGATTTAGAGTCTGCATCATCTCTATATTAATAAGAATTTAATGTAGGAGTATCTAAAGTTACCTCAGATGTGTTGGTCATGAAACACATGTTGGCATGATTCTTCTCAGAATCAGAAACTTCAGATTCACTTGTGTTGTCCTCTGAAGCACTCCAAGTTGCTTTCATATCTTTCTTGTATTTCTTTTCCTTATAATCATATTTCTTTTTGACTTTTAATTTTGGACAATCATCCTTGATGTGTCCTTTCCTTTTACACTCATAGCAGACTATTTCATCATTCTTGTCAGCTTTCTTCCAATCCTTCTTCCACTGTCCCTTGTTATCATACTTTCCTTTGTAATTTGATTTCTTGAAGAATTTCTTCTTCCTATAAAACTTCTGGAATCTCCTAGCTATTTGAGCCATCTCAGCATCACTATTAGAGTCTAAATCTTCACTTGTTGAACTTTCAGTTTGTATTTTCATTTTCTCTTTGTCTTTACTCTTACAGGCAGTAGACTTGAAAGATATGGATTTTCTCTTAGGTTTATCATCTTCCTCCTTGTTCACCTTGAGTTATTCCTCATACATAATTAATTTACCAATAATATCTTTTACTGTAAGTGCTCCAATGTCACATGACTCTCTGATTGAAATAGAAGTTCCCCTCCATCGTTCTGGCAGACATCTCAGTATCCTCATAATTTGTTCCTTAGCTGGAACAGCTTTTCCAAGTGAACTCATTGTATTGACTGTCTCATTAAACCTAAGATACATATCATAAATAGGTTCATCAGTTTTCATTTTAAAATTTTCATATTTAATATTATAAGTATTCAATCTCATTTCTTTAACATTGGTTGTTACTTCCTGAGAAACACCCAAAGTATCCCATATTTCATAAGTAGTTTTGGAAGTAGAAATTATATTAAACTCTTCATATCCTAAACCATAGTATAGGGAATTCATAGCTTTACAGTTATTATTGTAAGCAGTCTTTTTAGGTTCATCCCATGTTGTTCTTTCAGCTTTTGAATTTTATATTGAGATTCTATAGCAGTCCAAATATCAAAACCCAGGAAATCTAAATGAATTTTCATTTTCAATTTCCACTGGGCATATTTTGTGCCATTGAAGAAAGGTGGTCAGTTAGTAGAAGAACCCTCTAGTGTATTATCCATAGGTAGATTTTAGAAAATAGATTTAAAGAGGTAAAATTTATAACTAACATAAATTTAAGATCTTTAAAGATGCAACTAAAATCACAGTTGAAAAACAGAGTATTTCAAAAATTCTTTAACAAAAACAACCCACTGATACCAAATGTTGGTCGGAGTGGATACTCAAGATGGGGTGAATTGAGTTCCAATAAAAATTTCTTTTAAAATTATTCTATTAAAATCCCCCAATTTAAAAACAAAGTTAAACTGTAGTGAATCTATTTAGAGTTTAAATGTTCAATCAGTTTCTCAAAGATTGATTAGGTCTCAGTTAACTTAATCTAAAGATTAAATTAACTTTTGAAACTAACTTACTAGTTTACAATAAGTATAAACACTTTCTAATTTAACTATCAAAGAAACTTTAAAATAGTTTTGTATTTCAAAGTTATAGCAGTGTAATATGAAATAAATATATAGTATACTTATAGACTTAAATTAAAATTCATAGAAAAGTTAACCAAGAGGTTCAGTCTTAAGCCGATACTTAGTCCACTCAATAATTTATATAAATTGATCCACACCCTGGATCAGGGGTAAACAACAGTACACAACTGTCCAGGTCCAAAGACCTCTACCACAGTTCTTCATGGGAAAAACAAACAACAGCACATAGGCTGTTCAGGTCTTGCTCGACCTCTACCACTATCCACAGTGGGAAACAAAAGGTTATGAAGTTTGAGTGAGGATTTAAGAATCCTCCAGTTTATCTTAGGAGACAGTGTGTGTGTAAAAAAACAGGGTACACACACTACTCAAAATGTAAAGATAGAATCACTAAAGGAAGTGAGAAAGAGTTTAGAAAAGCTCTAGTGACTAGCAGTGCAGCTCTGGACTCGTTTGGTTAGTCAGAAAAACTTCTGAGTCCTTATCTGGTTTCAGCTTAGAAAACAGATTGTCGTTTTCTTCTTTGATTCTTGGTCTAGCTTAGCAGCGTGAGTGCATTAAGTATTTGTTGTAGTTCACTCAAGATGCATCTTTTGTTCTCCTTAAAAATGAGTAGCTTCGTGTATGTCCAGTGTTCTTGGAGAGTATAGATTTTTATTCTTTCGAAAATGCACCACGTTTAAATGATATTCATCTCTTTACTTTTTCACCAGTGTTCCTTCTTATTTACTTGATGCTTGTCGTATGTACACCCAGTGTTCTCAACTTCTCTACTATTCAGCTAGGTCTTTATCTTCCCTTTTTGTATCTTTCAGCTCCGGCAGAAAGGAATGATTAGTTTTTGCATGGGTACTAGGTACGGTTCTCTGACAAGCCAACAGAATTCATTAAATATAATTGAATGCATTAAAAACATCAAATGTAATTGTTAACTTAATAAATAAATAGTATTGAGAGTATATAGTTTTACTGGTTGGTTAATTAGTAGCTCGTGTTAGAAAAAGTGTACGGTAGACATTGTGTAGCAGGTCCTTCCATGGGTAGCTCTTTGATCTTGCATCGGTTTCTCTATATATCAGTAACTCCTTCTATTGGTAGACTTGCTCTATCGGTGGCTCAGTAGACTGGTTCTATTAGTAGCTCTTGATCCATCAGTAGTTGTTACTCCATAGGTAGCTCCTTGTATTGGTAGCTCTTTGTACTCATATTGGTAGACTTATACTATCAGCAGACTTCTATCGGTAGCTATCTGTGAACTGGTTCTATCGGTAGACTTCTGTCTATCGGTAGCTCTTGTCTGTCGGTAGCTCTGGTGTGTCAGTTAAAATTAGTCGCATATGTTTATCATTAGGCCGGTCAGTAGCTTCTATTGGTAGCTCTTAGTGTTCTGTATCGGTAGACTGAATCTGTCCGTAGCTCGGTTTCTGTCAGTAGCTTTTTACATATCGGTAACCTTAGCTTATCGGTGACTCTGTCTATCGGTAGACTGAGTACCGGTAGCTCTATATCAGTATCAATACCCAGATTAGTGGCTTAACACTTTTCTGTCTTATGAAAAACTGATCTGAATGGGTTAGAAGAACTTCATAACTCATATAAACATATATAGACATGGATTAACATATCTCAGGGATTATTTTAATATTATTATCATCTTGATCACAGATTGAATGAATTAATATATATAATCATTATATTGAGATTATAAAATTATATGAAAGAATAATTGGGATTATCAAAATAGGTGAGGTCAACAATCTCCCCCTTTTTGATAATCACAACCTATGATATTATCATTTTAAAAATAGTGAGCAGTTGTAACAGAGGATATGTCATTAAATGCAATTATCTAAGAGAAACAGTATGTTATAGAACATAAAGGATCGGAGGTGGAAGAAAATGTGATAGTATCAGATATAAAATTAAATGTAATGATATCAAAAGTAAAGTTTAGTGGCATCAGAGAGTTACAGAAAATGGTATCAGAGGAAGAAATGTAACAGTATCAGCGGAGTAAAGAATGATAGCATTTCGTTAGATAAAAATGTCTCCCCCTTTCATTAATATCTCTCCCCTAGGTGAATATTTATCCCTCTTTGATACTTAGAGATTATTTCTCCCCCTTTGTAAAATCTTGGTAAAATATTTCTCCCCCTTTGTGATAATCAAAAATTGTGAAACCAAAGAGAAGAGTAATAAAAATAAAAATAAAATGATAAAAGAGATGAAAAACCAGTTTCATTTCATGTTCCCGATAAGGTACAAAGAAATAAACAAAAAACAATGGATTCCTATCAAATAGTCTAGCCACTAGTTCAATCCACATCCTCATTGTGAGATTTGACCTTGGGGGCAGAAGAGGATTTAGTTGAAGTGGAAGCAGGTGAGGGCTTAGGAATTCTGAAAATGATCAAATGAGGCTGAGCCATAGAAACTGTTCTTGGTCTGTACTGAGGAGTCCTTTGTGTGATCATAGGTGTGAGGCTTATAATTTCTTGGGCAGGAGTCATCTGAACTGGAGAAGCAGTAGAGGCAGAGGCAGGCAAAGCAGGAGGGAAAAATACTGGCCTAGCATCAACATGCAGAAAATGCAGCAACAGATTTCTGAAATCCATAATTATTCCTCCTCTATCCATAGTGGATATGAGGTCATCCTTGTTCTCCATAAACTTGTCCAATTATGTATTCAATTCCATTAACTTGCTGACTTGTTCTCTGAAAGCTTGATTGACAGGAGGCAGCTTCATATTTTCTAATAGAAATTTGAAGCGATTGTTGAGTTGATTTTTGGTGAAAATCTTAGAGAAATAGGAGTCCACCTTATCTTTAACTTATTTTGGAGAGGAAGATGCTTCTCTTATATAGTCTTGGACTATCTTAATTATTTCTCTAGTGGAATCTCTGGTAGAGAGCACAACTCTTCTCTGCTCAGATGAGTCCACAGAGCCAATGGTTGATGATGAACCAAGCTCCTCCTTCATTACAGCTCGTAACTGATTCAAATCCACTGAAGTTTTAGATAAAAGAGAACCAAAAGTGAAATATATAGTCTTTATGAGACTTTTGGTCAACCAAGTGATAAGATTTTGAACTTGGTAATCATGGGTTTTAATATTATATTTCATAGAAGTTCTGAAACCTTCATATACTGAAACCATATGGCTTAAAACAGTCTTCACATAAGCTAAGTTCTTATCTGCTTGGGATTTTGAGCTCATGTAAGAGTCTAAAGAAACAACAGATTCCTTTAGAGTTTCATGATCTGCTTCAAGTATAGAAACTTGAGCCTGGAAGTATTTAACTTCTTCCACTTTTTCTCTCATGAAGGTTGACAAATTACAACCTAGAGAGAGTTCAAATGATCTTTCCAACATACTCATCTCTTCATAAAAACTGTGGTTCATCTTAGCAACAGATGCACTAAAAGATTATTTCAGCTCATCCTTCATGGATTCCAGATCAACCCTTGTGATCATATCAGCAGGTGCAACTGCAGTGGGTACTCTTTTAGATGCTAAACTGACCACTGAGTCAGTCATGATCGATTGAACTGAAGAGACCAGATAAAATTACATTTTATTAACCTCTTCCACAAAATTGTCCTTAAGATTTTTCTTTAAAGTATCCAGGTCATGCATTCTGACCACATCTCCAGGAAATAACTCAGAATCGACATAATAAGTAATATTAGGTCTATTGAAAGATGCTTCATTATCTGAATCAGGATACTATAAACCACAAACTATAAAACCTGGGTCTTCTGCCCAATCTTCAATTCCAGCAGCCATTGTAACACTTCCAACATTGGTTTGATTCTCCCCCACAACTAGTTCATCCTCAAATAAAATAAAAATATTTTCAGCAACATTATTCTCAGCAGGTCTTTCATCCTGCAGAGAATCTTCCACTATCAATTCTTCCTCTACAACAGTAGGAGGGTCTTCTAGATTAGGTAAGGGTATGTCAACCTCATTTGCATCCATAGCAGGTACTAAGGATTGTCCAATCACTAGACTCAGGCTCAAATCATCTGAGAGAGATGCTTTACTTTCATGAACATCTTCTTCATTCTCTATAGTAGCCACTTCAACATCCTCTAAAGCAGCTTCTTCCTTATCTGATTTATGTTGATCTAGATCTTCAAGAGATGGGCTAGGAGGTAAGTCAGGATCTCCTCCTTCATCAACAGAGGACTCTTCCTCTTATGAATCATCACTATATTATGGCTCCTCTTCATCAGGTCCCAGACCTGGATCCCTCACATACTTTGGAC
The DNA here is from genome assembly GCA_963277665.1 of Viscum album. NCBI lineage: Eukaryota > Viridiplantae > Streptophyta > Magnoliopsida > Santalales > Viscaceae > Viscum > Viscum album. The sequence continues at coordinate 1,885,243,365 of OY728161.1, forward strand.
TTGAAGGATGATCCATAGGATTGAATTTTTCATATACCTTCTGGTCATCATTGACCCATTCTCCTCTCCAAGGGTTCCAATTGATCCTCCTGTATTTGCACACAGTATATGTGATACAAAAGTTATTCTTCACTACTACTGTCTCATCTTAAGACTCAGCAAACCCTTTTACTTTAATCATCACAGAGATCAATTTAACAACGAATAGGGCATTTGTCTTTGATTTCATCCTTGTCATATCTTCCATTTGGATCATCATCAATCTGCACAAATTAACTTTTACACAATGTCTTAAGAGGTTCAATAGATCTATATCATGATATATCAAATTGGCAAAGTCTCCTCTCCTCGATATCAAGACATGTTAATTGAATTTCAACAGCAATCTATTCTCTCCATCTATTTCTGTAGCAACGACTTGTCTTTGACTTCCATCACGAGTCATCTCTTCCAAAGAAGTCTCATAGTCGAAAATGTCGCTGGTAGGTGGCATGGCTCTCGAGACATATCCAGATACTCCTTCATGTGGAACTTTCAAGAACTCAGCTCATTCAACAGATGAAAATGACATATCCTTTCCATTAACAAAAAAGGTTACTCAGTTTTCATTCTTTGATTTCTTAAAGGTTACAAAATCGTAAAATTGTTTCACTAATTTTGGGAAGTAGGGACCATTGTTGTTCGAAAAACACTATACCCATTTTTTATCTTCAAGTAATTCGAGCACTAAGGATTTTCTAGGCAGCATCCATTCTATACACTACTCCTTTTCAATCACAATAACTCTATTTTGTAGATGAGGATTCACTGGTCGTCTCCCCGATCTAGTTCTAGCAACACTACCACTACCACTTTCTTCTTGCTCAGTCTTTTGCTTCTTTTCTTTCGGCTCAACAGAGTCATCTCTGACAGTAAGAAGTTTGGTTTCGTCCATGGCTGGTTCGAATGATTTAGGGTTCACTAAGGATTCGGGAGCTAAGGTTTTAGGGTAAAGGTTCGAGGCTTGGTGGATTGAGTAGTAGCTCTGACTTTAGTTTTATCATCTATGAATCATAAAATAAATAAACAAAATGAAATAAAGTAAAAATGATTCAGATTCTTGCAGTAGACAGAAGTTTTAAAATAGCACACTCATCAGTAGGGTCTATCAGTGAGAATTCCTATTAGTGAGGTTAGGTCGATGAGTTTTCACATCGTTGAGACTTTTACATCGGTGATAATTTCACATCGGTGAGAATTTTACATCAGTGAGAATAGCTACTGATCAGGTTTAAACATACCTAACTCATGTCTAATGTAACTTAACCTATCTGAACTCAAAGGTTTAGTGAAGATGTCAGCTAATTGATATTCAGTACCTATAAAATCAAGAATAATATCACCCTTTTGGTAATGATATCTCATGATATGGTGCCTTAAATCAATGTGTTTGGTCCTAGAGTGAGACACAGGGTTCTTCGAGATATTTATATCACTAGTGTTGTCACAGTTGATTGAAACGTGCTTAAAGTCCTATCCATAGTCCAAAAGAGTGTGTTTCATCCACAGAATTTGTGAACAACCACTACCAGCAGCTATGTATTTTGCTTCGGTAGGGGATAATGCTACCGAATTCTGCTTTTTACTACACCAAGATGCTAAGGACTTTCCCAAAAAGTGCCATGTTCCTGAAGTGCTTTTTCTATCCAACTTGCAACCAGCAAAATCAGCATCTGAATAACTCATTAACTCAAAGGGTTGTCCTTTTGGGTAAAACAAACCTAAGTTCACAGTATGTTTAAGATACTTCAAAATTCATTTAACAGCAAGTAAATAAGATTCTTTTGGATTAGATTGAAATCTTGCACACATACACAAACTAAACATAATATCTGGTCGACTAGCAGTAAGGTAAAGTAAGCTTCCAATCAATCCTCTGTAATTGGTTTGATCCACTAGTTTCCTAGTTTCCTCTACATCCAATTTACAAACAGTACTCATAGGAGTTTCACTTTCCTTAATACTATCCAAACCAAAAGTTTTAAGAGATTCTTTGTATATTTACTTTGAAAAATAATACCATCTTTATTTTGGAAAACTTGAAATCTAAGAAAATATTTAATTTCTTCCAGTAAACTCATTTCAAACTCATTTTGCATACATTTTTAAAAATCAGTACATAAAGAGTATTTGGAAGATCCAAAAATAATATCATCAACATAGATTTGTACTATTAAAACATCTTTAGAAATTATTTTAATAAAAAGAGTTGGATCAGTAATCCTTTTAGTAAAACTTTTTGAAATAAGAAAATTACTCAGTCTATCATACCAAGATCTTGGAGCTTGTTTTAGACCATATAAAGTTTTAGAAATTTTAAACACTTGATTTGGAAAATGATTATTAGTAAATCCAAGTGGTTGTTCAACAAAAACATATTCAACAATAAAACCATTTAGAAAATCACTTTTGACATCCATTTGATATAACTTGAAATTCAGATCAGTAGCATAGGCAAGTAAGATCTTAATGGCTTCTAATCTGGCTAATAGTGCAAAGGTTTCCTCATAGTCTATACCTTCCTCTTGACTATATCCTTTTCAACTAGCCTAGATATGTTTCTAACTATGTTTCCAGACTCATCAACTTTGTTTTTAAAAACCCATTTAGTGCCTATTGTTAACGTGTCCTTAGGTCTTTCAACTAATTCCCAGACATTGTTTCTTTCAAATTGATTTAACTCTTCTTGCATAGCCATTACCCAAAATTCATCATTGATAGCATCATTGAAATTTTTAGGTTCTAGTTGTGAATGAAAGGCTTCATGTTCAACCTGATTACTTAGAGAAGCTCTAGTCTGTGTCCCTCTTTCAAGATTACCTACAACAGCATCCAAAGGATGATTCTTTAGAATCCTTGTTGATCTAGTAAAGGTATGACTAGAAATTTCAGGTTCATCTATAGGTTCGGGTTTCATACCAGCAGATTCTGGAATATGTTTAGAACTGGATGTTTTTACAGCAGGTTAATTAGATTTTCCATTATGGTCGAGAACACTTAAATCTTCCTCAATATTTTCAAGAGAGGTTTTAGGCTCATGTGGATGAGTTTCATCAAACTTGATGTGAATAGATTCTTCCACACATTTGGTTCTTTTATTAAAGACACTATAGGCTTTTCTAGATAAATAATAACTATGAAAAATTCCTTCATCACTCTTAGAAGCAGACTTGTCCATATTATCATTTGTATTAAGAATAAAAACATTGCAGCCAAAGACTCTAAAGTAACTAACTTTAGGTTTTCTATTATTCCACTACTCATATGGGGTCTTCTTAAGAACTGGTCTAATTAAGACTCTATTAATAATATAACAAGCTATATTCACAGCTTCAGCCCAAAAGTAAATATGCAAGTCATATTCGTTAAGACTGGTTTTAGGTATTTCTTGAAGGGCTATATTCCTTCTTTCTACTACACCATTCTGTTGAAATGTTCTAGGAGAAGAAAAGTTGTGACTATAGCCATTGTGTGAGAAATAAGATTCGAACCCATGGTTTTCAAACTCACGGCTATGATCACTTCTTAGGGTTTTAATCTTATGTCCACTAAGATTTTCTACAGATTTGGAGTATTTAACAAAGTAAGAACAATCATCACTTTTGTGAGCTAAGAAGTATACCTAAGTATATATATAAAAGTCATCTACTAGAACATAGATATAGTGCTTCACATTTAAACTAGAAACTCTTGAAGTTCCAAACAAGTTTATGTGAACCAACTCAAGAGGTTGATAATTTGAAACTTCTTTCTTTGATTTAAAAGAAACTTTATGTTGCTTTCCCTTTTGATAGGGATTACAAACTTTGTAATTTGGGAATTCAAGTTTAGGTAGGTCTATAAATAATTTCATCCTAGTTAATTTTCTAAGTGAATAGATCTTGTAGTTTCATAATCTTCTATGCCAAGGCCATGATTCTTTATGAAAACCATTTAACCAAGTAACATTTTTCTTAGCTATAGAATTTAAATCGACTATATAAACATTTTCATTTCTTAAAGCAGAAAATACTAAAACATTTTGAGAATTAAAAACATTACAATAATAATTTTCAAATTTCAAATTAAATCCATCATCACATAATTGAGAAATACTTAACATGTTATACTTAAGTCCATCAACAAATAACACTTTAGAAATTAAAACGGAATCGGTCTTACCAATCTGGCATACGCCGATGATATTTCCTTTAGAATTATCACCAAAGGTGACATGACCTCCATCAAACTTTATTAAAATTTTGAAACATTAATAATATAGAGACATATGTCTTGAACATCCACTGTCCAAGTACCATACCCTCTTGTGAGAGATCTTTAAGCATGTTTCCTACAAAACAGATTTAGATAGGAAATGGTTTTGGTACCCAGATCTTCTTAGGTCCACAAAGGTTAGTAATCAAAGATTTAGGTACCCATATTTGTCTTATTGGTATCATATAATTTACAGAATCAATATATTTTGAAAGATAAACGTTATTTGATCTATAACCATATGAATAACTAGTTGAAACATATGAATTTCCAGAACTTGAACTAGCAGTATTCTATCCAGATTTAGGAATAAATCTATTTTTAATATGCTATCTCTATCCAGGTTTGTAGCCTATTCTAGTAGTGTATTCAAGTTTCACTTTCATTCCTAGAATTTGAGTTAGTGTATCCTTTCCATTTGTAAACTTCTATAAGTCTTTTCTAAGTTTCTCATTTGACATTTTCAGTTCTGTATTTTCCTTTAACAGTTGAGCATTCTTTTATTTTTCTATAGTAAGTTTGGTTTTAACAGTTGTAGTGAGAGTATGTTGATTCTTCAATGATTTGTATTTATCCTTAAGTTCATTGCATGTCTCTTTCAGAATATTACAGTATTCAAATAATTCCTCACTAGTCATGTTTTCAGAATCAGAATCAAATTCTGCATCATCTCCAGAATAATAGGAATTTAAAGAAGGAGTATCTAAAGTTACCTCAGATGTGTTGGTCATCAAACACATGTTGGCATGATTCTTCTCAGAATCAGAAACTTCAGATTCAATTGTGTTGTCCTCTGAAGCACTCCAAGTTGCTTTCATAGATTTCTTGTACTTATTTTCCTTATAATAATATTTCTTTTTGACTTTTAATTTTGGACAATCATCCTTGATGTGTCCTTTCCTTTTACACTCATAGTAGACTATTTCATCATTCTTGTCAGCTTTCTTCCAATCCTTCTTCCATTGTCCCTTGTTATGATACTTTCCTTTGTAATTTGATTTCCAGAATAATTTCTTCTTCCTATAAAACTTCTTGAATCTCTTGGCTATTTGATCCATCTCAACATCACTATTGGAGACTTAATCATCACTTGTTGAACTTTTTGTTTGTATTTTCATTTTCTCATTGTCTTTACTCTTAGAGGCAGTAGACTTGAAAGCTACGGATTTTCTCTTAGGTTCATCATCTACCTCCTTGTTTACCTTGAGTTATTCCTCATACATCATTAATTTAACAATAAGATCTTTTACTGGAAGTGATCCAATGTCACATGAATCTCTGATTGAAATAGAAATGCCCCTCTATCATTCTGGCAGACATCTCAGTACCGTCATAATTTTTTCCTTAGCTGGAACAGCTTTTCCAAGTGAACTCATTGTATTTACTATCTCATTAAACCTGAGATACATATTAGAAATAGGTTCATCAGTTTTAATTTTAAAATTTTCATATTTAATAGTATCAGTATTCAATCGCATTTCTTTAACATTGGTTGTTCCTTCATGAGAAACACCCAAAGTATCCCATATTTCGTAAGTAGTTTTGAAGGAAGAAATTATATTAAACTCTTCATCTCATAAACCATAGTACATGGAATTCATAGCTTTACAGTTATTATTTTAAGCCGTCTTTATAGGTTCATCCCAAGTTGTTCTTTCAGTTTCTGGAATATTATATTGAGATTCTATAGAAGTCCAAATATCAAAACCCATGCTTTATAAATGAATTTTAATTTTCAGTTTCCACTAGGCATAGTTTGTGCCATTGAAGAAAGGTGGTTGGTTAGCAGCAACACCCTCTAGTCAATTATCCATAGGTAGATTTTAGAAAATAGTTTTAAAGAGGTAAAATTTAGAACTAACAGAAATTTAATATCATTAAATATGCAACTAAAATCACAGTTGAAAATTAGATTATTCCAAAAAATCTTTAACAAAAACAACCCTCTGATACCAAATGTTGGTCGGAGTGGATACTCAAGAGGGGGGTGGTGAATTGAGTTCCAATAAAAATTTCAGTTAAAATTATTCTATTAAAATCCCCCACTTTATAAACAAAGTTAAACTGTAGTGAATCTATATTGATTGTAAATGTTCAATCAGTTTCTCAAAGATTGATTAGGTCTCTGTTGACTTAATCTGAAGATTAAATTAACTTTTGAAACTAACTTACTGGTTTACAGTAAGTATAAACACTGTCTAATTTAACTATCAAAGTAGCTTTAAAATAGTTTTTTATTGAAAAGTAATAGCATCGGAATATGAAATAAATATATAGTATACTTATAGACTTAAATTAAAATGCACGGCAAAGTTAACCAAGAGGTTCAGTCTCAAGCCGAGACATAGTCCTCTCAACAATTTATATAAATTTATCCACACCCTGGATTGCGGGTAAACAACAGTACACTAATGTCCATGTCCAAAGACCTCTACCACAGTTCTTCGTGAGAAAAAAAAACAACATCACACAGGCTGTTCAGGTCTTACTCAACCTCTACCACTATCCACGGTAGGGAAAAAAGGTTATGAAGTTTGATTGAGGATTTAAGAATCCTCCATTTTAGCTTAAGAGACAGTGTGAATGTAAAATAAACAAGGTACACACACTGCTCAAAATGTAAATATAGAATCACTAAAGGAAGTGAGAAATATTTTAGAAAATATCTAGTGATTGGCAGTGTAGCTCTGGACTCGTTTGGTTGGTCAAAAAAACTTCTGAGTCCTTCTCTGGTTTCTGCCTAGAAAACAGAGTGTCGTTTTCTTCTTTGATTCTTGGTCCAGCTTAGCAGCTTGAGTGAATGAGGTGTTTGTTTTAGTTCACTCAAGATGTACCTTGTGTTCTCCTTCAAAATGAGTAGCTTCGTGTATTTCTAGTGTTCTTGGTGAGTATAGATTTTTCTTCTTTCACAAATGCACCACGTTTGAATGATATTCGACTCTTTTATTTTTCACCAGTGTGCCTTCTTAGTTCCTTGATGTTTGTCGTATTCACACCCAGTGTTCTCGACTTCTCTGCTATTCAGATAGGTCTTTGTCTTCCCTTTTTGTAGCTTTCAGCTCCAGCAGAAAGGAATGATTAGTTTTGGCATGGGTACTAGATACAGTTCCCTGACATGCCAACAGAATTCATTAGATATCATTGAATGCATTAAAAACAACAAATGTAACCATTATCTTAATAAATAAATAGTATTGAGAATATAGAGTTTGACTGGTTGGTCAATTAGTAGATCATGTTAGTAAAAGTGTATAGTAGACTTTGTATAGCAGGTCCTTCCATCAGTAGCTCTTTGATCTTACATCGGTTTCTCTATATATCAGTGACTCCTTCTATCAGTAGACTTGCTCTATTGGTGTCTTGGTAGACTGGTTCTATCAGTATCTCTTGATCCATCAGTAGTTTTTGCTCCATCGGTAGCTCCTTGTATTGGTAGCTCTTTACACTCGTATCGGTAGACTTATACTATCAGCAGACTTCTATCGGTAGCTATCTGTGAACTGGTTCTATCGATAGACTTATGTCTATCGGTAGCTCTTGTCTGTCGATAGCTCTGGTGTGTCGGTTCATATCAGTCGCGTCTATTTATCATTAGGTCGGTCGGCAGCTCGTATCGGTAGCTCTTAGTGTTCTGTATCAGTAGACTAAATCTGTCGGTAGCTCGGTTTCTGTCAGTAGCTCTGTACATATCGGTAACCTTAGCTTATCGGTGACTCTGTCTATCGGTAGACTAATTCTATCGGTAGACTGAGTACCGGTAGCTCTATATCAGTAGTTATACCCAGATTAGTGTCTTAAAACTTGTCTATCTTATTTAAAACTTATCTGAATGGGTTAGAAGAATTTCATAACTCATATAAACATAGATAGACATGGATTAACATATATCAGGGATTATTTTAATATTATTATCATCTTGATCATAGATTTAAATAATTAATATATAGAAAATCATTAGATTGAGATTATCATAGTATAAGAAAGCATAATTGGGATTATCAAAACAGGTGAGGTCAACAAATAGTATTTTAAAGAATATTTTTTTATGTTAAAAAATAAACTTATATCGAAATAATGATTAATGAAGATTCATATGTAATTAATAATAATTTTTTCCGTTAAAATTATAATCATGATACTTTAAGATGAAATTTTTCATTTAAAGTACATTATTTACAGAAATGATTTTGTTTTTACAAAAATCTGTATATTCACTATTCATTGAAAAATAAATATTTTCAAAATATTGCTAAAATTTAACCACAAGTCAAATTTTATAGGATTGTTTAAAAAATGATATTATTTTTTTAAACTGGAATTATAAAATTTATAAATAAATCTATTAAATATAACTATATAATATATGAAAACAAATTTTCTATAAAAAACTAATCCCTTTTTAACTAAGAAATTACTTAATAATATTATTGTGAATATATCTAAATAGAATATATTTAACAATTATTGGTAAGTCATAAAAATTAATTATTAAAACAATACCTTGTTTATTAAAATTTTTATGACATGTGTGATTGGATTACATTCAAATAAGTTGAGAGTAATGGTAACTGGTTATATTGATTCAACTACTTTTCATTTGTAAAAATAATACCTCATTTTCTATGGTTTTAGAAGATTGATTTATTTTTTTATATGATGATTTTATAAATCCAGGCATCCTACTTTTATAAGGACTTCCATTAACATATATCAAAATTGAAAAAAAGTTAATGATGTTAGGAATAAATATCATTCTCTAAAAATGATCAATTTTGATTAATTATACATATTCATCCTTCCCAAAATTATTCATATCAATTATATTGAAATTAATTTTTGTCACAATGAAACTAATAAAATATTAACATCTTTTTAAAATAAATATTCATTAGTTTTTTGGGATTTATTTTTTCATTAAATTAATCTTCTTGGTATTAAAAAAGGATTATATTTAATGTTTTCATTTTTAATTTTCACTCCCCATTTATTAAGGAAAACATTAATTAATTTTATGGTCTATGTTATATGGATTTATTTTAATATCTTCTTTTAAAATTGACTTCACCCCAATTTCATGAAAGTATATAAAACCCATTTGATTCCAATAGGTTATTTTTTATAAAACGAACGATTGATTTCAATAGACACACATACATATTGATGTTTTTTAATTGGGATCCTACATAGATATATAATACATTTGTTAATGATTTATATCCCAGAAGGGAATTATTTTTATATATGATTATGTTTGTTCACAGGTGTGAGTGAAATTGAGTGACTCACGAAGTTGGTGATTCATTGTGCTTATATTCATCCATGGTTATTTATAATGCTTCATTTTAAGAGAATGTTACATTTATATTCCATTTGACTTTTATTATACTCCATGGACCATGTTTATTATCATATATATCCACAGAATAATTCCATGGAATGTGTTTTTTTCAATTGAGATTACATAACCTTATGTCATCACATATGGTAACTCTTATAATACCATGATATTTTAAAAAATATTTTTATTCCCTGATAATGATTTCTTAAATTCTAATGATGTCACCCCCAATGAAATATAAAATTATATTCCCCTTTCTGAACATTCGATCACACCCCTATCTTATAAATTATTTTTCAAACTAACAATTATGATTATATCATATTATATATATACTAAAGAGTCTAGTGGGGCATAATAATGTATAATTGTTCACATTAAATGTAAAATAGGATTTTTTTTTGTGTTGATATTTTTAAAAGACATTAACTATTGGTATAAGGGATTTTGAAATTATTTGTTAGATGTATTATTTTTTTAATTTATGTAATGTAATGATATGTTTATATTGGGTCCTCTCACATAGTATAAAATTCTAATCATGAATTAAGTGTTTTGATCACATGATATGGTAGTTTTGGTTAAGGAAGATTCATTCATAGGTTCATTTAATGATAAAATATCAGAATATTTTTAAAATCCTTCATATTTTTAACAGCTATAAAAAAAATTATTTTATTCTTGAATTACTCCTTCACAAGTAACCCATTTTGGATCAGAAATTTAATAATATAGACAATTATTATTGAATCCCACATATAATAGGCCGCATATTATAGTTAAGCATCGAGGGTATAACATATGTACAAATATCAAGAATTTCCATATCAGAGAAAAAGAGGAATGAGATATAATAAATTTACAGAAATCAAATCCACCCCAGAAATAAAAAATGAAACCCAAGTAAAATAATATAATATAAAACAAAATATTAATGATTTAAAAGGATTAACAATATCCAAAAGTAAAACTAGGCATCGACCATGAAGCCCAGGATTATCATGAACAACCATGATCTAGTAATATCTAGCCCAATATCCTACCTACTCCTACTATCCTGAAAACTAGTTTATATGTTCAATAGGGGAGCCTAAAATTTATAGACAATAGGATACTCTTTAGATCCACCCATAAAAAAGATATGGGAAACAATATTATGCCCAGTGAATAAATAGTAATGGTATCTATTCACTTAATCAATTATAAATTGATCTCATCCCCATAGTTGAAATATCTTTATATGTGTTTTATACAATTTACCATATATTATAGTTACAAAATAAGGGTACCACACTACCACTACCCCACTAGTTTTCCACTCTTCCCCAATAGCACATGTCATGATTCATCTCCTTCTAAATGAAGACAACATGAATATTCCTAGGAAAAGTGTCTTGACATGCATATCATGTATCACACCATCCCATAATTCCCAAAAAATCACTATATAGTAACCAGGTAGTTTTGGGGGGTCATAAAAATCCAATTATTGTGTATTATACATCGAATAGTTTACATCAAGTTATCACTATTGTTACATTGATAATTTTCCCTTATTAAATCATATGTAATACAAAACATTCTGATAATAACCATTTAGAAAAACTAAATCTTATGATATAGGTGGGTGAAATAGCGACAAGTTATTACATCCATCTACAAACACATATGGAATTGCTAACCATGATGAATACTAATTTATAATACTATCTAGAAAAAAAGTGTATTTCTAAAAGGGGTAGAAATGAATCCATTCCTTGAATTCCAATATTTTTTGTAAAATAACATCCTAGAGTCCACTGGATGTCAATTACCATACATACATGAATGTGGTTTAGTATAAAATCACATTTCAGAATTGATATAACAAATCTCACAACCATAATATAGGCATTAATCCAATCTTAAGTAAATTGTTACTATCATCTCTTCGAAACATAGATTCCACTAATAAGAACCATATTTAATATTTTCACATAATCATTTAAGATGAAATTAATAAAATTTAATAATTTATTTTAGAAATTTTCTCGATGGTAATTAATTTAATACCCATTATTTAATATTATTTCAATTCTTGTATCCTAAATAACCAAGGAAGTGCATTCCCAATAGTATTAATCCTATAAAACCCATATTTTATATTGATTACTAACATCATATCATCATAACAACCAACATAATCTCCATGTTTATAAAATATTTATTATAAATTATAATTCCCTAATTATAGGTACTCTATGAAACATCCTGTATTACAATAAAAAATGCTTAACCAGGTGAAAGTAGCTACTTCACAATGTGAGAAATTAATTCTAACAAATAAGAAACTAGACCTTGCAATCCTTAATTTGAACATTAAATATTAAGCATATCATCTTCTAGAAAAAAATGTAAAATACCTAATATATATTGTTTAATCAATCCTTGTACCTTCACTAATACTATCATTCATATTACCATTAATCATTCATTCAAAGGCGTTAACTTCTTCCCTAAACAAATAACCACCATGTCTAGAAATTATCATCTAGAAAATAATATTTTCTAACTTCAAATTATTATGTAGGAATCATATCTAGAAAAATTCATAAGGTATCTTGAAACAAACAATGTGAATAGGGTATCTAGGGCCTAAAAAATGCATTAAGCATTTACATAAAAATTGGATCACTCATCCCCAAACATTTATTTAAATTAAATAATATTTTTTTATTCTATATTTAATTGAGTGATTCATTTATTAAATAATATTAATATATAAAAGAAAGTTAATTAACTATTAAAATCTATTATTGACTTAAAATTTATCTTTAATCATCACTTTCAAATTCATTAATTTAATAAAAACTCAAATTAATATGTTTATTTTTTAAAAATAATGATAATACAATTCCCAAAAAAACTTGTTATTATGCTAATTAAATTAATATATGTAAGTAAATGATTATTTAAACATTCATTAAGTGTCATTTTTTAAAATTAAAAGAATTGATAAAATTAATATAAGTTACTCTCTTATTTATTTTCTAAAAAATAATATATCAACATTACATTCCTTAAAAACTTTCATCAATTTAAATTAAAATCATAGAATAAAAAAATATGATAAAAATTCATAATCATATATCAAATACTATCTATAAAAATAAGAGGTAAAAAATTTTTATAGTGTAAAACAATATATCATCGCTACTACCATAAACCATTTTTTTCATTAATGCTTCTTGCTATTAATTATGGTTAATTCCACAATCACACTTAGGGGAATGTCTGGATTAAATTATGATTGGTCATATGATCAAAAAATAGAATAATAAAATCACCAACCTAATGGCTCCAATTTTCTTATAATGAGAATGATACAATGATATAAATCACTTATTACCTATATCCCAAAGAATCTAATTCCCCACAAAAATTTCATGCCATAAATACACCAATAAACATAAAAATTATTATATAATAATAAAGGCAACCAAATAAAATAACATGTTATGGGTAAATGGAAAGAAGAAAAAGGGTCCATGAAGAAACTGTAATAAAAGTTTAATAAATCACCTTATATCTCAATTTTTTAATCTATAAAATTTTGGTAATGAATCTTATTGAACAGGGCATCAATGTACTTTGATAATAATTCCTTGGTTCTTATGGGTTTTCAGATAAATATTTATTAATAGATAGTTTAGAGTGAGATCATCAATTTATTGTAAGTATAAATGTTAGGGGACTATTATATAGTACCCTTTACCATGAGTAAAATTTGAAGATAGAGGGAAAAAATAAGTCATAATTTAATGGAACACACTTCATCCAACCCAGTCAAACCCATGTCTTCATAATATGGTACTCTCTATACTATAGATCCAATAAACCTAATATAACAACCCATACTTTACATACATTGTTAATAATTTAAAATTGAAGTACACTTATTACAACATATAACAAAACCATGAAAGGACCGTATAGGTATAGTGTCTTTAGAAACTGGAAAACATAAACAACTGGTTCATAAATCATCTACATTGTCTCCCATTTATTTCATCATATCTAGAGTCCCTTTTTGGCATATCATACTTAATAACCTTCTTCCTGACCTAGGGAAATAAAACATACAAAAGGGTGAGCTCAAATTCTCAGTAAGGGTAAACAAAAGAAATATCAATCACATCATATTCATAAGAACATATCATTTTGGAAATCTTAACCTACAAAAGAGATCATAATTTCAAAACATGGGATAAATCATAGTAGTGAAATATAATCCCAATAATCATAACTTAAAACATTAAACTTTGTGTCATACACACATAATCATAGAGAATCATTTCTTATTAGTCAATACTCATTGCCAAGACTATCTTAGCGGACAAAGTCCATTTCTGAACCGAGTTCACTCCTCGTTTCAGTCCTGTTTCACTGAACCGGATTAACCTGCCATTCCAGCCTTGTCTATCTCATGAGATACAAATCATTACCCAATGAATTTGATGGAGATATAGGTCCCACCTATCTCATAATGATACTATTCTTATGTGTTCCACAAAATCATAAATCATACATCATTTCATAACCCAAGTAATAAAAATGGGATTCTTAAACATCGTGACAACATAAAACAATTCATATAAGATAATGGAATTCATAAAAATAATTCCATTACAGTATAATCAAATCAATGAAATAATAGGGATAGAAACAGAACCCTATATTATATTAGATGGAAAATAATTTTGATAAAACACTTGAACTCCATTATTAAGGAAAATATCCTTTCTACTTCAAAAACATTTTCCTTTCTTAACATTTCATACAATTTTAAACTAAAAGAAGTTTATTAAAAATAAACTTGAAAACTTGTAAAGGAAGCTTCTTCGAAATAATGTTTTAAAAATCCATTCGTGCCGTATAAGTTAAAAAACATTCTTCTCGTACTTTTGTCAGAAAAGTCAAAAAGTACCTCGTACGAAAAATGACAAAAGATTATTTTCATATATTTTAGTAAAAACTCACCTAAGGGTAAAATTGGATTTAAACAACTGTATGTGGATGGAAATAATATTACATATTGAGGAAACATGGATGTGGATGATAAAATCCACCCCAGTAAATACCAAAGTATAAACAATCTCAGATAAAAATGAGATTGTGATATTTTCCTTTACCTTAAGTCTGATTTGCTTCGTAAGTGTCCGAACCTCCTGTATAATGATTTAAATAATGTCATTGACTTATTATATAATCATAATTATTTTTATGATATCATATATGGTCATATGCTTAGCTTATTATTAGTAATATTTCATTGCTACTTATTATTCGGGTGTTTATTACTTTTTGTTCTTATGTGTGTTTTGTCGAATAAATTCTTATTCTTCTTTTTAGTATATAGATATCTCATTTCCACAATGGTATTAGTGTAATATATATCATATTCATTCATTTAATTCATTTATATAATCATTATGCAATGAAGATCATGTTGACCTAGTCGCATCACATCGTGGAGACGTCATTCCGTACGTACGCACGAGCGATGATATCGTTCCCATGATCGTGGAATTGTATTGGAGTGTATATATACTATTTAAGAATCAATATCACTTTACAATAATAATATATAGTTATTATTTAGACCATCATAACCATCCAAGTAAGGTGGTGGTGGAAAAAGGATTACACCATGGTGTGGAGACGGTATTCCGTACGTACGCACGCGCGGTGATTTCATTTTCTATAGGATGGATACATAGTGAAATAGGGTTGTTTCATACATATAATAAAATATCAGTATATGAGTGATACTGATGTTATTACTTCATAATGAAACAACTAAATAAGAATAAGTGGAAGAAGAAATAAAGTTGAAAGAATCGGTAACAGACATTACCTCTTCTTTGAAGTCCCTCTTTGAGACCTCCTTTTTGGGAACTAAAATTGGTCTTTGAAGAATACCAAGACCTCTAGGATGTTTCTAGGGAAATGTAAAAGAGAATTTGGTAGGGGTTGGGCGAGATTGAAGGCTCAAAGTGGTGTGAGGAAGAGAGGAAGGAGGTGCCCTTTTATAAGATAGGAGAGGGGCACCTTTGGAAAAACTAAAAATATTATTTTATTATAAAGTCATATTCGGTTTTTAATAGATCCAAATTGATTTATTTAGAAGATAAGGTGGGGATGGGTCGAAATACTCTCATCGAATAGAATTTAGGCAAGTTTATATTTCTATTTTAAACTTATCATTTAGATTTAACTTTAAGTTAGATAATTTATCTTTTACTATGTCTTCTTGTTTTCTTACACTATAAGGTTAATAAACTTACTATAACAAGACAAACGAATCCCAAGTTGTTTATTATTAATATATATAACTTTATCTAAGTCATTTGACCGTACCTCAGATTTTTATGAATAAAATGACAATTAATAATATAATATTTGTTTTAAAAACTATTTTATGTCAATTTTGACAATATTTATTAATTCATTTTTGTAAAAATTATAAAAGAAATATTAGTTCGAAAAAAGTTAATTAAATCCATACTAACATGTCATATTAACATATAAAATTATTTTAATTCCGGAAAAGTCTCAAATTACATTTATTTGTGTATTTATAACATCAATTATGTCAATATTTCATTAATAATATAATTACTGCATCATCATTGTGTCAAAAATAAATTAAATTATTTAAATTATAAAAATTAAAAATAAAATACCATTATGTAGGAAATCATTTTATTTTTCTAATGAATATTTAGAGTTGAATTTATCTTATTTATAACCCTATATTAAAAATTATTTATTTATTAAACTTTGATTTAAACTATTTTATCCCTTCTTTAAATAAATTAATAATAAATGTCCTAATCTAATCCAAGTGGGCCGAAATGGTCATATTTTATTCCTAAGGTTTTTTTTTTGGTCGAATTACACTTATCCAATAGAATTATGACATGTGTTAGGGTAATAATAATATCATTTTTACCCTTAATTACCCCATTTACTTTTAACCGTGGTAAAAAAAAGTAAAAAGTTACTATTCACGAAAAATTATTTTCATCTCATTGAACCACATTTTAGTCCTTGATATTAACCATGTCTCTTAGATTTTTTAAATTCCACTCATAGAAGTGGTAAAAGTAAGTTTTATGTGAATTTGGAAATTCTCCTAGGAGGTGGGTAAAAGACGGTGAAAAGTTCAATAAAATTTTTATATATCTAAAATTATTATAAAATGACTCCAATGAATTTCATTGAACTTATATAGGTATTATGTATCAACATTGACCTAAAATAAATTTAAATAAACTAAATAATTATTTAAATAAAAAGTCAGTTTTTAAATAGTAACCCAGTGTTTTCACTATTCATCAAACATTGAAAGTTTTCAGAAAAATACCAAATTTTCACCCTAGGATAATTTCAATATTCCAAATCCAAAAATGAAGTCAATTGTGAAAAATAAAATTTAAAAATTTTAAAAAAGTGGGTATTACTATTCATAACGGTTAGTTTTAATAATATTTTAATAGCATATCGTTGTTTAGTGAAACTCGGTATTGCGTATGACGCTAGCTATCGAGGAAGGCTGCGATTGTGTGTAAATAAAGAAAATATAGTATTGTGTGTAGTGAAAGATTATTTTGATGATTTATATAATAACAAAATATTTCTCATAAAAGTCTCGGGTGTTACATTCTACCCCCCTTAAAATGAATTTCGCTCTCGAAATTCATCAATTTGTTACAAACAGACGAAGATACCTCTCCCTTATCATATCCTCAAGCTCCCATGTATCTTCTTCTAATTCTTGGTTCCTCCATAAAACTTTCACCAAGCGATGGGTCTTTTCCATAGGACTTTTTCACTACGATCGAGAATCTCTATCGGTTGTTCTTCATAAGAAAGATCTTGCTCCAGCGGTACAACTTCTGAGCTGAGTACATGTGAAGGATCAGGTATGTACTTTCTCAGGAGAGATACATGGAACACATCATGAACTTGAGAGAGATTTGGTGGAAGCACCAATCGGTAAGCTACCTTCCCAACACGATCCAGTATTTTGAAAAGACTAATATATCTAGGGCTCACCTCTCCCTTCTTTCCAAATATCATTACTCTCTTCCAAAGAGATATTTGTAAGAACACTTTATCACCCACTTCAAACTCTAGGAATTTTCTTCGTTTGTCGGCATAACTTTTTTGTCGACTCTGAGCAGCTCTAATGTGTTGTTGAATAGATCTGACCTTTTCTACCATCTCATCAACAAGATCAGGTCCTAATAGCTTTCTTTCCCCAAATTCATCCCAGCAAGTTGGAGTCCTACATTTCTTTCCATAGAGAGCTTCATAAGGATCCATCTGAATACTATAGTGAAAGCTATTATTATAAGAAAATTCCACCAAAGGTAGGTGTTGATCCCAACCACCTTTGAAATCCATAGAGAAAGCTCTCAACATATCTTCTAGAGTTTGAATTGTTCTCTCAGACTGACCATCTGTCTGAGGATGATAAGCAGTGATGAAACTCAACTCTGTATCCAGAGGATGCTGAAGACTTCGCCAGAACATCGAGGTAAACCTCGGATCCCTATTGGATATAATAGAAAGTGGTACTCCATGCAATCTTACCACTTCCTTCACATATATCCTGGCAAGATGATCCAGAGAGAAATCCTCTCTAATAGAGATGAAGTGTGCTGACTTTTTAAGACGATAAACTATGACCCAGATAGAATTATTGCCTTTGGATGTTTTAGGAAGTCCGGTGACAAAGTCCATAGTGATGTTTTCCCATTTTCATTCTGGTATGGGTAATGGTTGTAACATCCCCTTAGACTTTTGTCTATCAGCTTCAACTTGCTGACAAACCAAGCATCGAGAGAAATATTCATCAACATCTCTTTTCATGTCATCCCACCAAAAGTATTCTTTCAGGTCCCTATACATCTTCGTGCTTCCAGGATGAATAGATAATGAAGAACTATGAGCCTCATCCAGTAGCTCCTTCTTTAATTCTGGGATGGGAGGAACACAAACCCGATTCCTGAACTCTATTATCCCATCACAATCAAGGTTGAATTCAGGAACATTTCCCACTTTCTTTTGTAACTCTACATCTTCTTTCTGTGCCTCTTTAATCTTCACATGTATAGATGGTTGAACATTCATTTGAGAAAGATGGAATTTTTTTCCCTTCCATTATCATTCCAAGATCCATCCCTTGTAAATCCATAAATATTGGATCTTTTGTGATCCTCATCATGGATAAACTGGAATGGCCTTATCGACTTAATGCATCTACCACCTTGTTTTCTTTCCCAGGGTGGTAATGAATTGAGCAGTCGTAATCTTTAATCAGCTCCAACAATCTTCATTGGCACATATTCAGCTCCTTTTGTGTGAAAATATACTATAAACTTTTATGATTAGTATAAATATCTCACCTTTCTCCATAAAGATAATGCCTCCAAATCTTTAATGCAAAGATTACCGCAGCTAACTCCAAATCATGATTTGGGTAATTTTGCTCATGGATTTTCAACTTTCGTGAGGCATAATTTATCACCATATCATTTTGCATAAGAACACACCCCAGCCCCTTCTTGGATGCATCAGTTTAGATCACAAACCTTTCTCCACTACAAGGAAGTGTGAGTAAAGGTGCATTCGATAACCTTCTTTTCAACTCCTTGAAATTCTTTTCTCATTCCTCTGTCCAAACAAACTTAACTCTTTTCCGAGTCAACTTGGTGAGTGGATTAGATAATCGTGAAAAATCTTTCACAAAACGTCGATAATATCCATCCAAATGAAGAAAACATTGGATCTCAGTTATTGTTGTTGGTCTCGACCATCTTTCGATAACCTCTGTTTTTTCAGGATCAACATATATCCCCTCTTTTGAGATTATGTGACCCAAAAATGAAACTTTTTGAAGCCAAAATTCACACTTGGTAAATTTGGCATAAAGCTTCTCCTTTCTCAGGGTCTTCAATATAATTCTCAAGTGATCTTCATTTTCTTCCTTGATCTTTCAATATACAAGAATATCTTCTATAAAGACTACCACAAACTGATCAAGATTGTCTCTAAAGAATATATTCATCCAATCCATGGAGATAGAAGGGGAATTAGTAAGACCAAATGGCATCATTATAAATTCATAGTGTCCATACCTTGTACAGAAAGCCTTCTTTGGTATATCCTCCCTTTTGAGCCTTAATTGATGATACCCTGAACGAAGATCAATCTTGGAAAAGTATTGATCTCCGTTTAGTTGGTCAAATAATTCATCAATGTGTGGGAGATGATATTTGTTCTTGATAGTGATCTTGTTAAGTTCTCGATAATCAATGCAGAGTCTCATTGATCTATCATTCTTCTTAACAAACAGAACAGGTGCTCCCCAAGGTGACGCACTTGGGCGTATAAATCCCTTATCAATATTCTCTTGGAGTTTCTTCTTCAATTCCTGCAACTCAATTGGGGCCATTCTATAAGGTGTCTTTGAAATAGGTAAAGCACCCGATACGAGCTCTATTGAAAAATAAACTTCACGATTTGGTGGAAGACCCGGTAATTATTCCGAAAAGACATTATCAAACTCCCATACAATGGGAATATTATTAATCGTGGGTTTCTCACCAACCATTTGAGATAAATAACCTTCATTTAGTGGAATCAAGACCCATAAGATGGAAGAAATTTCCACTGGAAGGTTATGTTCATCCTTGCATCGATAGACGATCATAGATTGATTTGGAATATGAAATGTGACTTCCATTATTTGGAAATTGATATGATCTCCATAAAAAGAAAGACAATCCATGCTAAGAATCACATAAAATTCCACTATAGGAAGGAAAAAAAGATTTCCAGAAAGTAATTTCCCACAAAATTCAATCGGAGAATAATTATAAACTTTTGATGTGACTGTTGTGCCATTAGGGGTTGTCATAGCTAACTCGACATCTAATTGTTGAGGAAATACGAGGATACCCTTAGAAAATTCTTCATAAATAAAAGAGTGGGTGGATCCAGAATAAAATAAAACATTTGCTACTTTAGAGTGGATGGTAAGTGTACCTTTCACCACTTCATTATCATACTCCACATTGCTGATAGAAATTGCATGTGACTTTCCTTTGTCTTTATCCTTAAGAGTTTGTTGACGTCGAGCATCATCAACAACCCTTAGATTAGGGAATTGATTAGCATAATGCCCCATTTCCTTGCACTTGTAACATTGAAGTGTAGGAGGTGCACTCTGTGTAGCCTTTTCTTTGTTCACATCACTAGACATCTTCTTACCGTCATTGCAGCATTCAAATGCCCGATGACCTTCCTTTACACATTTGAAACATTTACTTGTCCCTTTAAGAAAACTTCCTCCATGTTTCGTTCCACACTTTGAGCATAAGGGAAAAATCATCTTATTTTCAATATGCACTTTAGATTTTCCTTTGAATTCCATTTTCCTCTTCATATCAAACCCATATGGCTGATGGGTTACTCCAATCTCTATCTCAACCTTGAGAGCACATCGAACGATTTCCTCGTAACTATTGAAGTCCCTTATGGCTAACGACCTTCGAAGACTTGGTTTTAAGACACTAAAGAATCAATTGATCTTACTATCAGGTTGGATAATAATCCCAGAAGCGTACCCTGCAAGTCTTATAAAATTTGCTTCGTAGGTACCAACAGATTCATCATCCTTTTTCTTTAGTTCAAGAAACTCCTTCTCCATCTTTGTTCAGAGAATACGAGATAATTACTTATTTAAAAATAAGTTCTTGAACTCGTCCCATTCCATGGACTCAATTTCATCCCTCTACCTCGTATTCTTGATAAGATTCCACCATTGATTAGCTTCACCTTCCAAATGATAAACAACTAAGATGAATTTATCATGTTCAAAACATTGAAGAACTGAAAATATCTTTTCAGTAGTACTGATCCATTGTTCAGCCACTAATGGATCAGTAGACCCGCTGAATGAGGGTGGACGCTTCTGCATGAAGGATTCGATTGAATGTTGCTTTTTCCTTTGCTCATTTGGAAGTCATGTATGATTCATAGCTTGATAAAGTTGTGTGAGCATGGATACAAGATTTTTCATTCTAGCTCCCATAACGTTTGGTTTCTCAGGGGGACAATCATTTCATTTCCCGTCGCATTCCGCATTAACACGGTTCCTTCGGGTTCCATCCATTGACTAAAACCAAGAATAATAGTGTGAGAAACACTAATTATAATAGGAAAAGCACATAATCAAGAATAAAATTTCACACTTAAGGTCTTATCATAGGTTGTTCCTGTCCATTTCTAAAACACTAAGATTGTGTTCTATGCTTAGACATATCCTTAGGTTTCTTACTAAGGCTTTCACATCCTATTCTCCAAAGGTTGACTATACCTTTCCCCTGATACTAACTATAACGACCAATACTTTACATACATTGTTAATACTTGAAAATTGATGTATAATTATTACAACATATAACAAACCCATGAAAGGACTGTATAGGTATAGTGTCTTTAGAAACTAGGAAACATAAACAACTGGTTCATAAATCATCTAAGTTGTCTCCCATTTATTTCATCATATATAGAGTCCCTTTTTGGCATATCCTACTTAATAACCTTTTTCCTGACCTGTGGAAGGAAAACATACAAAAGGGTGAGCTCAAATGCTCAGTAAGGATAAAAAAAGAAATATCAATCACATCATATTCATAAGAACATATCATTTTGTAAATCTTAACCTACAAAAGAGATCATAATTTCATAACATGGGATAAATCATAGTAGTGAAAGGTAATCCCAATAATCATAACTTAAAACATGATACTTTTTTTCATACACACATAATCATAAAGAATAATTTCTTAGTAGTCAAGACTCATTGTCAATACTATCTTAGCGGACAAAGTCCATTTCTGAACCGAGTTCACTCCTCGTTTCAGTCCTGTTTCACTGAACCGGATTAACCTGCCGTTCCAGCCATGTCTATCTCATGAGATATAAATAATTACCCAATGCATTGGAGGGATATATATATCTCACCCATCTCATAATGATACCATTCTTATGTGTGCCACAAAATCATAAATCATACATCATTGAATAACCCATGTAATAAAAATGGGATTCGTAAACATCGTGACATCATAAAACAATTCATATAAGATAAAGGAATTCATAAAAATAATTCCATCACAACATAATCAAATCAATGTAATAATAGAGATAGAAACAAAACCCTATATTATCTTAGATGGAAAATAATTTTGATAAAACACTTGAACTCCATTCTTGAGGAAAATATCCTTTCTACTTCAAAAACATTTTCCTTTCTTAACATGTCATACAATTTTAAACTAAAACAAGATGATTAAAAATAAACTTGAAAACTTGTAAAGGAAGCTTTTGTAAATAATGTTTTAAAAATCCATTCATGACGTGTAAGTTAAAAAAATATTCTTCTCGTACTTTTTTCAGAAAAGTCAAAAAGTACCTCGTACGAAAAATGACAAAAGATTCCTTTCATATCTTTTACTAAAAATCCACCTAAGGGTAAAATTGGATTTCAAAAATTGTAGGTGGATGGAAATAATATTACATATTGAGGAAACATGGATGTGGATGATAAAATACACCCTAGTAAATACCAAAGTATAAACAATCTCTGATAAAAATGAGATTGTGATATTTTCCCTTACCTCAGGTCTGATTTGCTTCATAAGTGTCTGAACCTCCTGTATAATGATTTAAATAATGTCATTGACTTATTCCAGAATCATAATTATTTTGATGATATCATATATGGTCATATTCTTAGCAACTTATTTGTAATATTTCATTGCTACTTGTTATTTGGGTGTTTATTACTTTTTGTTCTTATGCGTGTTTTGTCAAATAAATTCTTATACTTTTTTTTAGGTTATAGATACCTCATTTCCAGAATTTTATTAGTGTAATATATATCATATTAATTCATTAAATTCATTTATATAATCATTATGCATTGAAGATCATGTAGAACGAGTCGCATCACATCGTGGAGACGGTATTCCGTACGTACGCACGAGCGATGATATCGTTCCCATGATCGTGGAATTGTATTGGAGTGTATGTATACTATTTCAGAATCAATATCACTTTAAAATAATCATATATAGTTATTCTTTACACCATGATACCTATCCAAGTAAGGTGGTGGTGTAAAATAGATTACACCATGGCGTGGAGACGGTATTCCGTACGTACGCACACGCGGTGATTTCATTTTCCGTAGGATGGATAGATGGTGAAATAGGGTTGTTTCATACTTATAATAATATATAATTATATGAGTGATACTGATGTTATTACTTCATAATGAAACAACTAATGAAGAAGAAGTGGAAGAAGAAATAATGTTGAAAGAATCGGTAATGGACATTACCTCTTCTTTGAAGCGCCTCTTTGAGGCCTCCTTTTAGGGCACTAAAATTGGTCTTTTAAGAAGACCAGGACCTCTAGGATGTTTTTATGGAAATGGAAAAGAGAATTTTGCAGGGGTTGGACGAGCTTGAAGGCTCAAAGTGGTGCGAGGAAGAGAGGGAAGAGGTTCCCTTTTATTAGAGAGGAGAGGGGTACCATTGGAAATACTAAAAATATTATTTTATTATAAAGTCATATTCAGTTTTTAATAGCTTCAAATTGATTTATTTCGAATATAAGGTCGGGATGGGTAGAAATAATCTCATCCAATAGAATTTATACAAGTTTAGATTTCTATTTTAACCTTATCATTTAGATTTAACTTTAAGTTAGATAATTTAACTTTTACCGTGTCTTCTTTTTTTCTTACACTATAAGGTTAATAAACTTACTATAACAAGCCAAACGAATCCCAAGTTGTTTATTATTAATATATATAACCTTATCTAAGTCATTTGGTCGAACCTTATATTTTTGGGAATAAAATATCAATTAATAATATAATATTTGTTTTAAAAACTATTTTATGTCAATTTTGACACGATTTGGTAATTGATTTTTGTGAAGATCATAACAGAACGATTAGTTCAAAAAAAGTTAATTAAATCACTAATAACATGTCATATTAACATAAAAATTTATTGTAATTCACAAAAAGTCTCAAATTACATTTATTGGGGTATTTATAACATCAATTATGTCAATATTTCATTAATAATATAATTACTGCATCATCATTATGTCATAAATAAATTAAATTATTTAAAGTCTAAAAATTACAAAGAAAATACCATTATGTAGGAAATATTTTTATATTTCTAATGAATATTTATAGTCGAATTTATCTTATGTATAACCCTATATCAAAAATTATTTAGTTATTAAACTTTGATTTTAACTATTTTAACCCTTCTTTAAATAAATTAATAATAAATGTCCTAATCTAATCCAAGTGGGCCTAAATGGTCATATTTTATTCCTAAGGTTGTTTTTTGTCTAATTACACTTATCTAATAGAATTAGGACATGTTTTCAGGTAATAATAATATCATTTTTCCCTTAATTACCCTATTTACTATAAACTGTGGTAAAAAAAAGTAAAAAGTTACTATTCACCAAAAATTATTTTCATCTCATTGAACCACATTTTAGTCCTTGATATTAACCGTGTCTCTCGGATTTTCGAAATTCCACTCACAGAAGCGGTAAAATTATGTTTTATGTGAATTTGGAAATTCTCCTTGGAGGTGGGTAAAAGACGGTGAAAAGTTCAATAAAATTTTTATATATCTAAAATTATTATAAAATGACTCCAATGAATTGCATTGAACTTATATAGGTATTATGTATCAATTTTGACCAAAAATAAATTTAAATAAAATAAATAATTATTTAAATAAAAAGTCGGTTTTTAAATAGTAACCCAGTGTTTACACTATTCATCAAAAATTGAATGTTTTAAGAAAAATACCAAAATTTCACCCTAGGCTAATTTCGATATTCCGAATCCAAAAATGAAGACCATTTTGAAAAATAAAATTTATAAAATTTCAAAAAGTGGGTATTACTATTCATAATGGCTAGTTTTAATAATATTTTAATAGCTTATCGTTGTTTAGTGAAACTTGGTATTGCGTACGACGCAAGCTATCGAGGAAGGTCGCGATTGTGTGTAAAGAAAGACAATATAGTTTTGTGTGTAGTGAAAGATTCCTTTGATTATTTATATAAAAAAAATATTTCTCATAAAAGTCTCGGGTGTTACACCTAAAGAGTGAATATAGAAGATCCATAAAGAACAAACCAAAAAATAAAGAAACAAATCATTATGTCACACTATATCGTATATCTCCATGCCCAAATGACTACCATCTATGACATAGCTCAAAGATCCACACTTTAGATTCCTCTTCAGCTATGAAACTTTCTATAACTCCACCTTTCCAAATAAACTCTTTTATAAAATTACTTAGAAACCTCCCCCACTCTAATTTTAACAATGTAATGGGTTAAATGGTCTACACCATTATATTATATACCTCTCAAAATATTCTATTACTCAAGACAATAAATCAAAACCTAAGGATAAGGGGAGTAAAAATAATCATATAAATAACAACCCCGTATAATATATCTCAATAATATCACTAACATAAGAGATCAGCCACCTAACATATATGAAAAACGAGGAACACCACGATATTGAAGAACCCATATCCTAATCACGCTATAAAAGAAACATCTAAAACAATAAAAATGTATCCAATAAAACATCAACTAATAGAAAAAAATATTATTTATGAACCACAAAATTAATCAATAAATAATAAGTGACAATCATAAAACAAATTGGGATAATGAGAGAACAAGAATGAATATAGTTTCATGGTACTATCTTATATGTCACTATATCATCACATGATATAAACCAAGTGAATAATATGGACTCACAACACATTATATTAACGATTTTTGATCATTATAGTCCACTCTTTGAAATTCACATATTAATCAAATTTTATCTCAAACTAATCAATGATGTCAATTTTTTTTGAATATAGTCGAAAATAAGTGACATAGAGAATAAATTATGATTCAAGATCATCTATGGGGATTTGTTATCTAATAAACCAACCCTCTAACAAGACGCAACACTCTAAAAGGCTAAAAAATATGGATAAATCTTACCTCAATGACCAAACCTCCACTTCACATTACAAATTTGTCTTCTTCATGAAGAAATTATCTCCAAATTGAAAATCCATAAGTATTTTATTATAATTTGAATATTACTTATGATTCTCTTGTGTTGGTTTCATTATCTCTTGAATCAACTAAAATTTCTATATTACGTTATATAGTAAATCAATCCTGATAGTTGTTGACTGTCTATACTCAATCCATCAAAATAGAGAACAGTAAGGTCAACTACATAAATCATCAAAAAATTCATTGAAAATGGTTGAATAAAAACTATTTTTTCAATGCAAGTTAACCAAGTTAATTTTCATAAACCAAAAATATCCTAAATCTAGGAAACAAGTTCACAACATGTCTTCTTGATCATGGATTGTATTTTCTGTCTCACAATTCATATGTAGATGAAAAGAAGTTAATTGGAAAAACTATGATACAAAAACTTTCTAAAGACCTCTCCACACGTAGGCGGTAAAACAAGGTTAATGATTAGATATGTTATTACTATGGAATCTATGTTGTCTAAACACATTTTCTAGGTACAACCTTTTCCAAACATCCAATAATAACAAGTCTGTATATTCTAGTAAGTTGGATAATTTAAAAGAAATTTTACTACCAACCAAAATGTGTCATATGCATCTTGGGATCATTATAAAATAGTGATAATGTAAATGGAGATAGCCTCACAAAACTATTGAAAAGATTATATGTGATAGGGAAAACCATCAAGAACCTGGTGCTCAACCATCATCTTTATCAAACCAATCATTGAAAAATAAAATATGTTACTTAGTGTTATATATGAGGCCCCAAAACATACCTATCTAAGAATGATATAACATTTTCATTCCATTATGTTCCTCTATGTTTGAGTTATGGGTGTTATGGATAACCATATAATGAATAACAAAAGGAATGAATATTTTACCCTGAGTGTTATTCATCCTTAGATCGTTATTCATGGTAATCACTAGAGGCAAATTGAACATTCTAGTCATTCACCATAAAATCCCCTAGCCTGAACAACTCTACCTACATCACCAAATATGAAAAAATATTGTCTAAAAAATAATTACACCACCACTAGCCACTCTCATGTCAAGGAATTTCACGGAGATATCATTAATCACTCTATAGTAATCTCTATATTCATTCCTGGAATCAACACATAAACTCATAATAATCAAATTAACTAAAAAATTACCCATTCCAATTATATATGAATTAACAAACTCACAATCCATTATGAATTCAATCCACCATTACTATCACAAGCTCATTTCACAACAAGAGAACACATTCTATAGGCTATAGTGATCAGTAACAACCACTGAATCCACACCAATGAGATAATTTTACCACATCCTAGATGGAAAAAATTATTCCAACTTCAAATTTGGGTGGAATTATTATGATTATCTGGACCTAAGTGGTGAAACATATAATAATTTACTAATATCTTATACATCAAAACTAAATTTAAACCAATATATGAATAATCAATAAAAAACTCATACAAAACTCTCTCCTATGAATATCGAAGGACATGAGTGATGAAAAACATCTATATTAGGTAGTCAAAATATACAGAACAATAATCAGAACAAAATAATTACCAATCCACATCAATCTAGGATTCAAGATTAGTTACAGCTAAAGATAAATTAGTTATGAACCTCATTTTAAAGCCTTCAAGTCCATAGATACTTCACACTTCGACAAAATATATTGTGTGGTTACAAAGAAATGACAACCTTGATCTTGATAGGATGTATATTTACACATTACTAACACGCAAAATTCACCATGGAAAAAAATTTTGAACACCAAAGTCACACTTTGACATATCTATGAATAGATACTAATGATGAAGAACTCCAAAAAATGGAATATAGTTTCTCTACAATGAACTCCTCAGATTTTAATTACAAAAGGATGTCATCAATGAAAACCATAATGACGGGATCATGAATCCCCAAGAATAGTTTTTTTATGAAACTCATGAACATTACTAATCTATTTTTAATAGATAAATGATTCAAATAAAACATGTAACCAATACAATGAAATTGGAATTTAGTTTCCATAATATATTCATCTATTACCATTATATGTTGATATACTAATTATAAATCGATCTCCAACAACCAACTAACTCCATTAAACTAATAGAATAAAATATCAACATGTTGAAGTGGATTATGGTCCATCATTATCACTTGATTCAAGATATGATAATAGATACAATGATCAAAATTGTTTCCATCTTTCTTTTTAAATATAGTGAATGCACTCAAAGGTGATACACTGAACTAAATAAAACCCCTCTATTATATATCATCTAGAAATACTCAAATCTATTTAAAGTTGGAATTTTTCATCCTATATTAAGATGTCATGATCTGAGAAATTCATAGTTGTTGATCAATCAAAATCATGGACACTTTTTGAGGGGTTAGTTCGATAAACTTCTTAACAAAAACATCAAGGTGCACATTCACAATGCTTAGAAACAACATTTATAAATCTCTAATGAACTAATTATCCAATAATACTTCAAGGGAGACAAGGACTAAGAATTCATTGAACCCATCTAAGGTTCTAACTCATGAATGGTTATTTTAGTCTCTCAATCAGTATAATAGAAAAAAAAATCTCATCAATCAATCAACAATGTTCTACATTGAATATAGTAATTACCTACCAATAATTATTTCTTATGTCAATATACATAATTTTGGGAACATTCCTTATTATGGGTGGTTCAATATAATTATATCACTTTCTCTGCATACCTCATATAGATAATATCCACCTAAAAATAACATAGTAAACTCCAAGGGAACTGAAATTCTCTACACATCTGATCCAAAAACAGAGACCAATGAAGGTGATATAAAAGATTTTGTAGCTCCAAATTCTAAAAAGTCATTCAACCATGTTTAAAAATTTACTTTTTTACCTATAATGGCTTATAGATCTCTTCAAGATGTAATAACCATAACATGAATTCAATAACAACATGATCAATTTCCTTTGTCATCATGATGATGACTATCTCCACCACTGAATCATACTCTTTGCGGACATTGTATATATCAAGGTAATCTCATACCAACATTATCTCATATCTAAAAATTCCAAACAGGTCCATCCTATTTTGGCATCCTCAATTAAAATTTTCTCAAAGGAGGAAACATTATTCAGATAACATCACACACATTTCCTTATAATAAATTTTGGGAACACATTATGCTAATGAAATCAACCTCCATAAGAAACACATATGTCATATCTATTGGAAAAGACTAAGAGTTACCACCCTTATATAAATTAGATGATTAAGGATTAAAACTAAACCTTTCAATAAAAATGACCATTTATATTAGAAACAAGAAATCTGGTATAACATATTTAATTTTGGGAATGGACTGAAAACTCCCCTCACATGATTAGTTGGTTTTATCTATTATCATTTCTGAAAACAATAACCCCTAAACCACCATGATATACTTTGATAGAATAAATGCGTTGGCCCTAAACTGTATCTATTAGAATAAGACACCCTTGAAATTCATCACTTTGACATACAATTATTGAAGCAGTTCTAATGAATTATCAATAAGGGTCATGAAATGGATCCTATAGTACTATACACTAGACTTTCCATTTCAAAGGGTAATTAGCTCTTGTAGACTATACTCTTTCATGTATAATAAAATAAACATTTATCAGTATTGGTTTCTACAAATATTTCATGATTCCTCTAACTCTATTTGATCCTTAATGACAAGATCCTCTAATTCAATTATACTTTATGAGTAACAACACCGCACAAAAAAACCTAGTTCTTTTTGTTATCAAGGATAGAACAATAATTCATCTTCACCTCATCCAAATAGACCTCTATCACATAGACCAAAATGGATCCATTATACTTCTGTAGACATAAGTGATGATAATATTTAAGTGTCCTCCTCCATGTTTCCTCGTCCTATGCCTTGACTCTATGTTAGTCTAATGGTACATCCTACTAAAATTCATCGATGTGAACCTAAAGAGAACATTTACCTAGAGAAATATCTTCAAAAAAAGAATCACTTAGAAAAATCTAAAACAATAATATGTAATAGTTAATATTAATTTGTTATATATGTTTTTCGTATTCAAGATTTAACCTAATCCTATGGTGAAACCATTTCTAACAAAGGCCCAATGAAGAATGAAGCATGATATTCTTTCTATGTCTCTAACCTGTAACCAGTACCACATCACTTAATAGACTATGTAAAAATAGTTTTATAAGAATAAAATCAAAGGGGGTCCAAAGTACCCACTCTCAAATAGTTTCAATTTATCACTTTTATTAGAATGCTCACATAGTATAATTTCCCTACCAAACCATGTAGTCTCACATGTTCCAAACTACAAACTCTATCTGATCCCTCAAAATAATCCCTTGATATAACTCTATCCTAAACCCATCCAATACAAGACCCCCCTCTTAAAATAAAAATTATATGAGGGAGATACTGATGCACAAAGCCCTCTTCCATGGGGACATGATTGGTATAATAGCATTATGGGTATAACATAAATATAAATTAGTGGAATTACCCTATATAAGAATATTAGGAATGAGAAATAATACTATTAAATCAATAAATTCTTACTAATATATGGTAAAGGAAACCCAAGTACATGTATGTAACATCAAAAAACTATAAAACCATAAAGAACCCATATGAACCAAATGAAAATCAAGGATGTAACCACAATGTACAAGTAGGACCCAAATAACCAGGAGATATTAATATACATACCAATCAAGAAACTACTCTTACTAACCATTAATGTAATTTAAACCTACATGGTCTGAGAATAACATGTCAACTCAGTATAAAACTCCTTGGATCCCTTCATGAAAATGATAAAGAAAACATGGTAATGAATAGTGAAAAATATAAAAAATTAACACATCACCTAAAAAGGTATACTAAGTTTCAAAACTCTACAGGTCTATCTCTCAATATGTAACTCATACATGATATCATATATTATATTAAAGAAATAAGAGTATCCTACAATCGCTTCCTTATTGGATTTAGGATCTTATATAGTCTCATAGTTCACAATCCACAACTTTTCAAAAGAAGCTATCATGAATAGTCTTAGGATGCATATCATGATATCCAACTCATGCATCACAACATCTAATAATCCCATCTACATAATCATAAAGTAACTGATTAGTTTCTGTGTTTCATTATACCTTGTATGTGTGTCTTAATACATCAATTATTATTCCACAATCCATCACAACACATACATTCATTATTCAACTTAATTCCATTAGAACCCATACACAACATATCCATAATAACAATTTTGATACTATATCTAAATATATATTTTTGTGAAATAAAAAAATATTGCATCACTATACAAAAATTTATGGGAATGATAGCCGTCATTCATGCCAACAAAAAGTACTACACAGTAAAGAGAGTGAAGCTTGTGGAAGGGAGTTAGCCATCTATTCCTCATGAACCGAGATGTTGGAAAAAATAGTCTCCCACATTCCAATTTGTTTCAGCAGCCCTACTGACATTGGCAGGTTATCCAAAAAATTGATAAAACATACTAGATATAAAATGTCTCACAATCACACATTGGTAATTAATCTGGTATTAGGATAAACTATAGAAATTTTCTCCTAGATTCACATCTTCCAGCACTAATTACTAGATATCCTATAGTAAATAAAAATTTACGATGTCTTTTATAATATTAATTTTATTAATTTAAAATTATTCTTCATCCAAATTATTTTTTTTTTATATAAATGAAAATTATTCTTGTTCACATTTCATTAACCACAATGGAATTCCATGAACTTTTATAATATTCCAAATATAACCATTATTAATCAATATTATTATATATTTTCAACATTCTAACCAACATCAACCCCAATGGTTAAAACAATTCTTAACCATTATCATTCCATAACTCCAGGTACTCCACGAAACATCCAATGCGAACATAAATGATATATAACCATGCCCTACTAGTTACCTAATGTAATGGGTAAAGGATTACAGATAAAAGTAGAATTAAATCATTAAACCCTTAATCGGTACGTTAAAAAAATAATCATAGCTTGTAAAACCTTGAGATTTTAAAATTAGAAAATTATGATCATCGACATATATGATAGGAAACACTAGGATTAAATGATCTGTGAAATATAAAAACATTATTAACTAGTAGTTAAGCATTTGAGTATGAATACTATTTTATAAATTATTAAATATATATAAATTTATATATAAATTTCTTAACCAATATATATTAATTTGAATTAATTAATCGGTTTTTAGTAAAGTAATATGGTTTTTTATAAAATATGTTCTCTTTAAAAATGATTTATATTTCATTTAATCAAAAACTATTATAATTAAGGTTTTTATCTTTTTAAACCCATATTTGATAAAGTGAAAATAATTTTTGAAATCACCATATGAAACATTATGTTTTTTGAAATGTTTTTATTTTTTAGAAAATATATATTTTCACTGAATATTGATATATATAATTTTTTAGAAATAATTCTTTTCATTTCAATAATTTATGAAATTTACAAATACCCTTATTTTTTTAAAATTATTTCATTTAAAAAATATTTTTTATTTCTATTTGATACAATTATTTATATTTTAATCTGATTTATATTGAATTTTAGTATACGTAAAATTATTTTGTTAATATTAGGTTTTCTAAATACTATTTCAAATCGTATAATGTTTCTCAATTTTAATTAATTAATAAGACCCCTAATAATGAATTATTCGAATTAAATTTATAGATTATATATCAATAAATAGTTTTTTTAATTCATAAAATGATTATTAATTGTAATATATTTAATATTGAATATTTTTTGTCTTAAAAAATACACTTCTTGAAAACCAACAATTTCATCGAGTCTACGGGTCTGAGTTTAATTTATATTTTTTCACTTCTATGAACTAAATATAGTGAAATTGTTTCCATATGTTAAATTATAAAAATTTATATTATATAATAATATCAACATAATATTTTTCCATAATAAATTGTGAAAACTAAAAAAAATAGTTAGCATAGTTAATGTGAAATTAGTTTCACCATGCATTAACTAAAAGGACATGGGTCAATATAACCTAAAAAAACTCCTAAAATATAATATATTTTGATACATAGATTATATCATGTATAAATTTCTTTAATTTTAAATTTTGGGTCGTTTTTTCATGTGTAAAACCTAGGTACACCTTTTCTATTCATAAAATACAAGTGTGTCACACTCCAAACATATAAAAGGTCTCCACCGCACCTCTTGTATTAAATAACTAAAATATTTTTTTCACTAAAAATAACTTCCCAAATAGATACTAAAATTCCCTACCCACATCCTAGGATCGATGGTTTGATATTAAATCCATCATAAAATTATGTTGTTGCTAACCTAAGGAAGATTTCCATATAAGATGTATTGTTCTTAACATAGTGTTTTTAGAATCATTCTTAATATTCATACATAAAATATTCTTACATAATTCTTATATAATAACTATATTATATAACATATATTGTAAATTTATTATGTCAATTTTCAAACCTAAATCTTTCACCCCTTCCATCAAAAGGGATATGAATTCATCATTCATGTGTAAAGCAGACAACTGTCTCCAACCCGTTGTCATTGGTTTTTTCATAATCACCTCTCACAGCCTGTTATAATGATTTATAGAGGGTATATATATGTGTATTAAAAAATAATAATACTTATGGAGTTATTATATCATAAATATTTAATTCATTTCTATATTGTCGTTGATATTATATTGTGCCTATTGTGTATGGTAATCTACAGCCTCGCGAAATAATGTGATTATTTTTTCATTAACACATCACATGGAAGTTAATATGGGTAATTATAATTAATAAACAGGATATAAATGAAATAAATATTATATTCATTAAATCATTATCATTATGAAATGATAATAAATCATTTCTCCCTTATATTAAAAAATAATTACATTGTTTTCCATACGTGTGGACTACAACATCCAATATGTGAACTGATTATGATTTCATCACCACAAAACAAGGATGATATATATTTTTATTAATTTAAGTGATGTAGTATTTATGATATTATTATAATAACACAAATTAAATTTATTAATAACATTTTTTCCATAAATATCATTGAAAAATGGAATTATTACTCAAGCGTGTGTACGAACAACCAATTGCATGATTGTATCCTAGTTTGTTTTCATAAGAATATTTAACGATTTGAATTAAAGGTATAATTGATATAAAATATTATAAATTTTTTATGATAATTATTTATTATATGTGGAAATGGTGACCAGTTTTTTAATGACCAACAAACCAAAGAAATTTTGAATCACTGATCTGAACGTCTTCAAAACACCCAATGTGGACTGAACTAATTGTGTATTTAAATATATCATTAAAAAAATAAGTTATGTTATTAAAGTGTAATGTATTAGACTAGGAAGTTTTTTTATGAAATAAAATAATTTATGTCATTTTTTTATTCAGTAATGAAAATACATAAAGAATGTATGACCGGATGTAAGGGTTTCTCATGTCCCTTTTACTTTTGTGTGATATATTCCATATTAATAACATATTTTAATTTTGTTGTGTATATAATAATAATGAATTATATTTATGATTTATTTAGTTAAAATTTTTATTATTTACAATTCCATATGATGTTATCATTTTTATAAGGTTTTGATCTTGATATCACTGTAACGGTAAGGGTCTTCATCTCCATTTTCCATTATTGAGTAATATTTTAATTTTATGATCCTAATTACTTTAACATAAAATATACAATACCACCTTTAAATTTAATATAATTGAAAATTTATTAATCATTTTATTATGTTTCAATTTTCAATATTTCATACAATTATTTTTTAATTGTTAGTTACAAAGTGTTGACTAATTTAATAACTCAATTTAATTTTATTGGGTTATATTTCATCTTCATTTATATGATAATATATTATAATATGTGTAACATATTTTCATTTTATTATTTTTATTTACACTTTTATTATCCAGATTTAAATATTATACAGATAATTGATTCATTTCATAGTTCTCATAATCATTTATATCATTTCTGTTAGGGTTATTCTTCTCTAATTTTATATCATAGGGACATATGATTATGATATGAACCTATACTCTCATGTGATGTGTATATAAATAAATTTTTAAATGTTATATCATTTAAATGCTAATTTTCATGATATATGACATATCATTTTATGTTATTGTTTCATGGAGATTTTTATTAATGATTTACCGATGTTGAGAAGGCTTTATGTTACAATCTCTATCATTTGGATAATTTTTATGTTGATTTTTTCATTGTAGTATATCTTATGATGTTATTTTCTTCAACCAAAAATCATTCTTCAAACTTATTAATGAATGTGTGTAACAAGTTTAAAATATATTAATTCCATTAATGATTTATGAAATATCAATAATTTCATTTTTAACTAATATTAATCTTGTATTTGTATTTAGATCTGGAATCTTTCTCTTCTATTTTAATGTTTTCTAAAAGGATTCCTAAAATGTTATCTTCTAAAAAACTAATTTCAAAATCTATTTTTTGTGATTTTTGACATTGTTTTAAAAGTTTTTAAAAATTGAATTATATTAACTTTTTCCAAATAGGTTACTTTTTACTCCCTTTACAATTTTTCTGAAAAGATGTTTATTTTTACATTTACAACACATATGTATTTTATTCCATCATGACCATTATTTTCATTAACTTTTCCATGATTGTTTTCAAACAAAATTATTTTCACAATATTTTTTAAAAATTTAGTTTTAAAATGTGATTTTAAAAATGAAATGTTTATTTTCCTAAAGACTATTTTTAATTATATTGTAATTTTATTTCCCTTCATCATTGTCAATAACCCTTGTTGTTTATTATTCTTTAATGTTTATATATTATAATCATTCCATCCTCATTAATTTTTTTGGATGGACTATGATTGTTCCACGGAGTATTAAATAGAACATATGTATTTTCTATGGGTTAATCATGTATCGAATAGTTTTTTATGAAACTAGTTTATTTTCATTAAGTTATCCATATTTAATAGAGTATGATATGGAAGCCATTTATTTTTCACAGGGTAATCTTGTTCTAAAAATATTAAAAGTTGTTTTAATGGTTTTAACATGAAATTAATGATCTATGTACATTATTAATGATACAGATCTTGGATATTATTTATGATGGGTGTTCCTAGATATCACTAGATGTGCCCAATATAACATATGTGATGGATGGTCCTAGAGAGTGTCTGTTGATCCATATACATATTCTAGGATGGTTGAAGCCAAATAGCACGAGGATACATTAGAAAATGTTCTTATTATTTTGGGGAATGAAATAATATGATTCCAATGGGTTTTCCTTATGGATTTAATTGGTCTCCAAATCTCTCTAACATGGGTTTAAAATGTGTTATACAGATGATGTTTCATGATACCGATATATATTATTTGTGATATCTATGGGTTATATAAATTTTATTTTGATCAATATTAATATCACATGACTTAAAATTTGGAATTTTATAATTATTTCCTTTGTTAATACCATATTTCATGTTTCCATGTTTTATAATACATATATTTATGTGTATGAATATTTTTTTGTTATTGTCATGCACATTGACTATTTCATATTACCACTATTCTCATATTATTCTCTCTAATAACATTAATTTTTTTAGGATTATGTTTTCCCTTACTTAGTATTTAAGATCAGTGTATATATAATTATTTTTTGTATGGTAGTGAATAATTTTGGTGGATTAGTTATTTCTAGAAGGGTTTCATATGGATGATGATGATAATAACATAATATAAAATATGAAAAGAGGGGTTAAGTAGGATAGATATTAATTTAAGACATGTGTATTGCTTATGTTAGAGTTTTTTTTAATTATCTTTTCTTTTAAACCTAAAATTTCATTTATAATGTGAGGGCTCAAATACATTCTTTTTATGCTCTATGTTTTTCATGGAAAAAATATGGTCACCAGTATCATTATAATGGAATAAAATTTAATGTTTCTATTTTCATAACCAAATAAGGGATTATGGGATTAAGGATATTATAGTTGGTATCATAGTATGGATTAAATTTCAACAGAGATTATGAATATTTCAAATGAGGTTAAATTTTGATTTTTGGATACCATCATATGTTTATTAGATTAAAAATGATAATTTTTTCAATGTTTTGGACACCCCTTTTATATTCTTATAGATGACATCTAAAAGATATTTAAAACATTTTAGTAGTAATTTTTTATGATTATTTATATGTAATTCCTTGTATTAATGTGTAGTGGGAATTTAAATTTTGTAGACATATGATTTTTTTAGGATTTATGATTTCATTGATATTGGATATTAAGTTAAATATTGAAAAAAAATTATTTTATATATATCCCCGAGATTGAAATATGATTTAGTAACTAAGTGGTTCATTTTATTTGAGGAATTTTATTTTATTATAAGATGAAATGAATGAGAATACCTCTTAAGATAAAATAAATTACTATTTTGATGTTATTGAGGTTATTTGGCATTTAGATTTATTTATATATCGAATGATTTAGTTTGAACATTTGGTATTACTATTGTATTTTGGAGATTGATGTATTACATAATGGTTTACTTATTTTGAAAATTATATTAATATGTTCTAACCATTTTTTTTCGGGATAATTTTTAATGATTATAAGAATAGTTATTTATAACATTAATGGTCTTTTTTAATACATGATTATAATGATTAAGGAATTAAAAATTAATGTTGAATACTCATTTTCTGGATAAAAATATGAAATTTTTTGTGGAAATTGGCTAATGGGTGAAATTAAAATTTTCATGTAAGTATATTTCACAATGTTTTCAGTCATTATGGTAATGGAATTTATAAATCTAGGAAAATTATGTTCAATTTTTTTATCTTTTTACCTTCATTTCTGATGAATTGATGGTCCTTACAGACATCAACATTTTTTTTGGGTATTTGACATTATATTGATCATTCTATTTAACAAAATAAATGATATATATCTCCCTACATAACGATTTACCATTTTCATCTATTTACAAATCATCACCTTCAACCAATATTATCCTATTTGGAAACCTAATTCTATGATGACCTTTGTATTTTTCATTACCTCTTTTAAAAAGAAAGATTTATTCAACATTTTAAGATTTCAGTCTTTAAAAAAGTTATTTTAAATTATCCAAAATTTAATATTGTGATAATGTCATAATATCAATAAAGAATGTTTTTATGGGCTTAGAGTCTGTAGAACCCTGATATTTTAGAAGATGAAAATTATGTTAGATGGCATATATGACGTTCCAAATCAGACATACATGACCCAAACTATATATATATACCTTATAAAATAGCCATCATGTTTGTGTGTAT
The DNA here is from genome assembly GCA_963277665.1 of Viscum album. Classification (NCBI taxonomy): domain Eukaryota; kingdom Viridiplantae; phylum Streptophyta; class Magnoliopsida; order Santalales; family Viscaceae; genus Viscum; species Viscum album. The sequence continues at coordinate 1,885,282,784 of OY728161.1, forward strand.
AAATATTATTAAAAATTTACTAAAATATAAATATTTTTTCACAATATAAATTATTGTTAAATAATCAAACAATTTTTATTAAATAAATTGTGTTTTTCATAAACACAATTCTAAACAGATTTCTATTTATTTTCGTTAAAAAAATTATAATTAATTTTTCGAATAAAGAGAAAATTTATTCGATAAATTGAAATAATTTATTAAATAATTACATCCAAAATGTACTCTTGGTGAAATGTATGGTAATTTATTGTAATATATGTATTTATAAGTCAAAAGTGAAAAATACTGATTTTTGTAAAACTGACATTTCATTTAAATAAATTAAACATTTTATAAGAATTTTTTATCTGATTTTGAATTTAAATAAAAATAAAAATATTTTATTTTTGTTTAATTTTCTTAATAGAATTTTAATTTTCATTATATTAAATTTTAGTATAAATAATTTTTTACGTTTAAAAATACGTTTTTCTGAATACTGTTTTAATATTCATAATGATTCACCATTTTAATTGAATAAAAAAGTCCCTATATAGAAAATATAAAAATTAAATTTATGTATTATATTTAAATAAATATATATTAAAACTCATACAATTTTTATTACTATTCATGAATTTAATATAAAATCAACTTTTTCTTAAGAAACACTTCCTGGAAACACGACTTTTTATCAGTCTGTAGGTATAATTTTAAAAAACATTTTTCTAAAATAAGTAATTTAGTTTGTTAAAATGTATTCTATATTTATAATAATAATAATTTATATTATCTAATATAGTTATCTCAATACTTGATCATAATGAATAATGATAATTCTAAAAATTAATTATGACGGTCACGGTGAAAATAGATTTTCTAGGGGTTCAAAAACAATGTAATAGTATAATGATCAAAACAATTCTCAAATTTAAGTTTTATATACATATTTAGACATAATAATGTATAATTTATAATTTTTTTTAATTTTTTATATTTATGGAATGAAAAAAACATTGTTAGCAATTTTTATTTTAAAACATTACAGGTGTGTGAGTCACCACAGTGATAAAAGTCTTCCAACTATCCTCCCCCATTAACACCTTCAAATATCTTTTTTATGTAAAACTAAATACCTAAATAACTTATTTAAATCTCTGCCATCATCAATGAATCCATTTATTGATCATAATTTCATTTTATTAATTCTTTTTGTGCTAATAAAATGATGTTTGCAGAAGAAGATGTATCGTTCTTAACCTAGAATTTTAATATTACTTCTTAGAAAAACTACACCAAATATAAATAAATTATGATTATATAATAACATCTAAATTTAATATATAATTAATTTTTTTATACTAATATAATAACCTAAATACACCCCCTTCCATTAAATGGGATTTGAATAGTCATTCGTGTGTACAGAAAAATACCACCTCACGAACCGATTTCACTTTTTCCATCAACACCTCTCTTGAAATGTTATAATAATATATATAAAGAATATATATATATATATATATGATAATTTTAACCAATTTATACTAATGTAGATATTACATGACATTTATCCTCTTACTTTCTATGTTGTGTGGGATACAATATCGTCATTCATGTGTTTGGTAGACTACCATCAGGTGATGTTATGTGATTTGTTTCCCCTAAAACATTAAATTGATGTTATTAATGACAATATTAATGGAAATATGTGATATAAATGACATAATAATTATATTTACGACACAATTATCACTCTTAAAAAATTATATTTCATTTTTTGTACAATGAAAAATGATATTGTTGTTCGTGGGAATATATGGACTAACGTCTCTTTAAAGTGATGTGATTATTTTTCCATCACCAAAATAAATGGATGATATATATATATATATAAGAATATTTAATGATATTATATGGTATTTATTATATTACAATAAATATTTAATGATAAAATGTTACTCACATTCATTCCATAATGTTTATTGATCAATGGAAATGTTCGTCTTGCGTAGGTACGACCTACGAACTGTATGATTATAACTTTGTTCAATTTTCATAACCATACTTCATGATTTATTTAAAAAATATAATTTATTTATAAATTTTATAAATAATTCATGATTAATATTAAATATATTTTTATATTATTACATCATTGAGCATACCCAACACATTGAAGTTCTTTTGAAAAAATGAACTGAACATTCTCAAAACACTTGATGTGGACTTAAAAGATTAAATATTTAAATAATTAATTATAAAATAAAAATATATAATTAAAATTATAAAGTATTAAGCCCTTAAATTTTCCTTTATAAATAAAAAATATTTATTCTTACTATAAAGTAGTTAATCGACCTACAATAAAGTTGGTTCATAGGTATTGGTTTCTCATCACGTGTTTACTTCTGTTTGACATATACGATATACACAACTTATTTTTATAGTTTGATATATATAATTAAAATAAATTTATTTTTTATTATTTTCATGGAAATTATAGGTATTGAAAAATCCATATGTGGATCTCCATTTCATGAGGTTTTGATCTACATATTACCACAACAGTAAGAGTTCTCCTCTCATTTTTTCATCATTGAGGCGTATTTTAATGTTATTCACCTAATTAATTTTCTAAGTTGTATATAATAGTACATTTACATGTAAAATAATTAATACTTCATACATCATAGTATTTTAGGTTTCAAATTTAAATATTTAATCCAATGGGATTTTCATTTAATGTTACCATGTTGTAAAAAAATTCATAACTCAATTTCTCTTCATTAGGTTATATACTTATTTATTGTATTTGATATTATAACATTATTTGTGAATTGAATTTTTCTTATATAATCAGATATTTAAAATTTTATATTTTTTTATTTTTTTAATATAGTCGATTCAATTATTAATTCTCAAAATAAATTTGAAATATTTTTGTATGGGATATAATCTCAAATTATCAATCATTAATATATCTATGTTTATGATATTAACCTATGTTAGTTTATGTGGTGTATATAATACCATTTGGACAATTTATATCATGAAAATATTTATTTTAATGACATATAATGTTTAATTTTATATTATTAATCCATGGGTTTTATGATTGAAGAGGTACCAAAGGGAAAAGGTTTTCTATTACAATCTCATTCCTTGTGAGATTGTTTATGTTCAAGGTTTCTTTAGAGGAAATAATAAGATATAATTTTATTAAATCTAAAATCATTCCACTAAACTATCTATGAATTTTTATAGAATGATTTATTTATATTTCCTCCTTTAATTATTTTTGAAATATCATGAATTTCATTTGAAACTTTTACTGATATTGTATGTCCTTTTAGATCATTAATATTTCTCTTCCATATCCATGTTTTCTAATATGTTTTAAAAATATACTATTACAAACATAAATATTTACTAACTATATTTTACATGTTATTTTACATTCCTTTTAAAGGTCTAATGTGAAATTTTATTAATACTTTCTAAATGGGTCACTTTTGAACCACTATAAAAATTGCATGAAAAGAATTTTTTTCAACATTGAAAACCTGGTCGTATTTTCCCACCATGAATTCCGTTAGTTTCTTTAATATATCATTTATATGTTTCATTATTTTTTTATAATAAAATTACATTAATGGTATTTTTTAAATTTTTATATTTTAAAAGATATTTTCATGATAACAAGTTTATTTTCTTCAAAAATGATTTTAGTGACCTTTTAATGGTATTTCCATTCATTAACATAAACGACCCTTATTGTTAATTATTATCCAATGATGGTATTTTTTAATTAGAATATACTCATTAGTTATGTTGTGATATTAATATTGTTTCACAGATATTTTCATGGAATACTCTTATTTTCGATGGGTTAATCCCAATTCAAATAGATTTTAATGGAACACATTTCTTCCCCATGAGTTTATAATATTTCAAAGAGATTTTAATGAAACCCCTTTCCTTTAAAGATTTTATTCATTTTATGAAAACAGTTAATATTTTTTCAATGATTTAATGATAAAATCAAAGCTCTGCATATGTTATTCATGATAGAAGTCTTGGAAATTATATGTGATGGGTACTCTGAGATAGATCCAGTTTAGCCTGCTATAGTTTATATAAAAGGTTTTCCCAGATAGTTCTATGTGATACCACTATAGAATATGTGGTTGGTGAAACTATATATTACTCTAATGTGTTTTTAATGTTTCCTTTTATATATTGTACATACTTATAGAGTTACGAATGGGATTCTCTTATGGATATAATTGTGATCCAGTTATCTCAGAAACGAGTTTAAAATGGGTTTTGAAGAAAATGTTTAATTATAAAAATACATTTATATTATTTTTTTAATAGAAATAAATGTTTCATTTTGTTAATATATGTATATAATTTCTTATCACTATTGAAATAGATGAATGTTTTCTTTTTTGAAACCTTATTCCCTGTGTTCATGTTTCATTATCTTGGTATTGATGGGTTTGGATATTATTATGTTATAATCATCTATATTAATTATTTTGTTATACCATTGTTATTGTATTATTATATTTAATGGAATTCAATTATTAATGCATACACTTACCCTTATTAAGAATTTAACACCACCCATCTTAGATTTATTTCTGTATGGATTTCACCGGGTTGATAATGATGATATCCTAACATGAAATAAAAAAATATGTGTTAAGTGGGATATGTGATCATTTAATGACATTTGTATTTTTTATGAATTAGTTTTTACTAATTATATGATATTCTAAAATTAAAATATCCTTGATAGTGTAGGTGATCCAATATATTCTTTTGATTTGTTTTTGTTTTGGATGGTCAAAATTGGGTCACCTTCATCAATATTAATTACAGGAATGTAATGTTTATGTTTTTATAATCGAATCTAAGAGTGTAGGTTTTTGGCTATTATAAATATTCCATAATAACAATAAGAAACCCATGTGTCAAGACATTCCATCAATCATGGTCCCATATTTTACACCATCATGCATATTACCATGCATCTCACAATTAAAGGAGTCATATATTTCCATAAACTCTATGATTCCCCTGTCATATCTCAGAATCAAACAACCATCCCAGTCTTACATCACATCACATTTCAAGGATCATGTCTAAATAAACATATAATTAAGTAAGAAACAAAAAATTCTATAGGGAAACTCAGAAATTTAAAAACTAATTTATCCTTTACATTCAAACAATATCACATAGACTAATAAATTTATCATTATCAAACAACCAATTTTTTCGAATTAAATTAGCAGGTTCATTTAACACAGGTCACTACAATAGCTAACCAAAGTCATTAGCTTATATATGATATTAATTAATTTAATATACTCTTCAAGAATCACTTCACGCTTCAACATCATAATATAGAACAATTTCAATTACTATACCTCATTATTAATATTGATTGTAACATTCATTCTAGCATTAATTTTTTTATCCAATCATAATAACATATAGATAGAAAATATTATTTATTTATATATTAAAGATCAGTTTATTTCAATAATATAATATGATCCAGTAGGTTCAACATAAATTCCACTATAACATTATATCCAATAAATAATTTACATTTTTCATGGTCTTTAACAAGTTTCAGTAATCAAAAATGTTAAACCAAGAATAACATTCATGTTGAAAATGAAAAAAAGTTGATACCACACTATCTAGAATTAGGTGTAAAACCATTATGATAGTGAAAACAATATATCACGTATACAGCCGAAATTCATTAAATTTTATTAATACATTTTAATTTTTTAATATGGTCAATCACACATCCTCCCAAAGTCATAAAGAATGATTAATTTACATTCAGAAATAAGAAAAAGAGTAGAATCAATGGATCCCCTAACATAAGGGTTAATAATTAATCAAATTATTATGAGAAAAAAATGTTTCTCTCCAATATCCTCCTCCAAAAAACAATGATTTTTGGTAAGGGACCACGCCATATCTTACCTTTCCAAAACTATGCCTAATAAATAATGATTACACCATGAAAAAAAATCTAACAATCTTCAAAAAAACATTTAAATCGTTAAAACCACAACACCAAATAAGTATTCACTCAATAATTAGGATACACGTTAGTCGATATCATTATGCAACATCGACTAACCTCCACGGTGTATCTTAATGCTCCATGATTCTTAATCCTCTTTAGTTGAAATATCTAATACAACTCTACCTTTCATATCTAACTCCTTTAGAACATTCCTTGAACACCTCCACCACCATAACTAATATTATATAATTAGTTTAAAGGTATGTATTATAATAGTTAAAATAATTATAGAACACCAAGAATTATTCAATACAATTTTGTATACTTATTTACTAATAATAAATGGCATTCCGCGAATAAAATATCAATATAATTTTTATTTTCCACCTAAACTATTCTAAATGGGTTGGTTAATTTTTTTCTTTATTACACATCATAAACATAAGAACCAAACATAATGATACATAAAATCACAATAGGCCATTATAAATTATATTATTATTAGCATAGTTATAATGTGCATCGAGATTAACAATACCCAATATTTTTATAATCTACAAGATAAACTCAAAAATAAGAATAATTAATGAATAACATCAAATATAGAAAAATATTAATGATATAAAATTCAATGATTTATTATTATATAGTCTAGAATCCACATACATAATACAATATAATCCCATATATTTAATTAAATTGTTGTTAATTAATAATTTACGCCTTTTAAAATCAATTAATTCATTTATTAAATGAAAATAATTTTATTTATTTCATTGAATATGAATCTTTATTAGATTGGAAAATAAATAATAATAAATATTATGTCTTATAATAGTTTTAGATTTTTTATTTATTCTTATACTGATATATAATGGATAATTCCAATGATTCTATGGAAAGGGGAAGAATATTAGATTTTATGGTCATATAATGACTCTCCCATTATATAAATTTCAATTTTATAATTATTTTTTCATTTTTTTAGTTTCTATTTTTATATAATTATTTTAATTAAATTATTATATTATTTTATGTTTTCTATTTTTTGACCTCCATGTGCTTAAGGATAAATAAATATTTGATTTGGTATATCATTTTATCAAACTACTCAAAACTAAATAATATTATAAAACTTTTAAAAAAATAATTAAATTCCAATTACATAATAAAAAAATAATTGATCAATTCATGGTTCATCCAACTAATTTTAGTGTCTGTTATATATTAAATATTAAATTATAGAATGAGTAAATTTATTCTCAATATCATTCAATATATATAATGATAAAGCAATGTATGAAGTTAAGTGTCCACTTGATCTATGAATTCATGAAAATTTTCAATTTAATTTCTCCATATATAACTTCTTCAAAAATAAATCAAGATTTTTTGAATGATTACAACAATGTGATAGAGGGAAAATTTAATTTCTATTTCAAGTAGTTAAAATATAGGCTTTAAATACATTATATATGGAAGGAGTATTTCTTATTTTAAGTCTTGGTGACTTAATTGGTATTCTAATTAAAAGTTTTTTATTTTTATTTATTTTAATTCCATGTGGTTTCCTTTATTTTATTCTCTATTGTGTTCCTACTAGTGTCACTCATTTCACTCTAAATTTAAAAATAAAAGAAGAAATCTAATACAATAATTGATATTTTATTTTTGAAATCCATTATATTATCTATGATCATTTTATGATATTAACACAGGTTTCAAATATATATTTATATTATATTTGATGGAATGAAATAAAATAAAAGAAATTAAAATTAAATAATCCAATGTCTCTTTATGACCTATATCATCTCCCTTCTAATAAATCTTAAAATTATCATTCTTTTGTGTTATATAATGGTTTCCGATCAATGATAGATTATAAAAGATCTTATTATTTTTATGCATTTTATCATGATACTTATAATTTGGGTGTTTAAACTATAGTAGTTTTAGGTAATAAATTAAGATAATTTAATCTATGGTAACATGTGGTGTAACACCCCAAGCTTCCATGGTATGTTTCCCTTTCAATAATGCAGTAGCTTGTGTTGTACGCAACATTGAGTTTTAACAAACCATGACCAATCAAACTAGCCTTTATGAATAGTAATAACCACCTTTTCAAATTTAATATAATTTTATTTTTCAAAATGGACTTTATTTTTCAATTTGGAATATCGATATTTTGTTAGGGTGAATTTTTGTTATTTTTCTGAAAACTTTCTATTTTGATGAATAGTGAAAAACACTGCGTTGTTGTTTAAAACCAAATTTTTATTTAAGTAATTAGTTATTTTATTTTTATTTATTTTAGGTAAAAATAGATACATAATACCTATATATGTTCAATATAATTCATTGGAGTCATTTTATAACAAATTAAAATATATAAAATTTTATAGAACTTTTTACCGTCTTTTTCCCACCTTCTAGGAGCATTTCAGAATTTACATAAAACATAATTTTACTGCTTCTATGAGTTGAATTTATAAAATCCTAGAGACACGGTTGTCATTTATAAGTAAAATTAGGTTCAATAAGATGAAAATAAATTTTTTAAATAGTAACTTTTGACTTTTATTTACCACGGTTAAAAGTAAATATGGTAATTAAGGGTAAAATGATATTTTAAATACCCTAGCACATGTCCTAATTCTATTGTATAAGTGTAATTTGACCAAAAAACACCTTATGAATAAAAAATGATCATATTTGGACCACTTGGATTCGATTTGGACATGTATTATTATTTTATTTAAAGAAGAGTTAAAAGAGTTTAATTCAATGTTTAATAACTAAACCTTTCTTAATATTGGGTTATACGTAAGATAAATTAGACTATAAATATTCATTAAGATAAAAATATTTCCTACATAATGGTATTTTATTTATAATTTTATGACATTAAATAATTTAATTTAATTATGACACAGTGATGATGTAGTAATAACCTTATTAATGAAATATTAAAATAATTGTTACTATAAATTTCCAAATAAATGTAAATTGAAACTTCTGATGAATTAAACATACTTTCTAGGTTAATATGACATGTTTTTATTGATTAAATAAATTTTATTCTAGTTTATAAAGTTCTATGGCTTTCAAACAAATCAAATACTAAATAGTGTCAAAATTGACATAATTGAGTTTTTAAAACTGATTCTATATTATTGATTGATATTATATTTCTAAAAATATAAGGTTCAAAAAAAGGACATATATAAAGTTATATATATTAATAATTAACCACTTTTAGTTCTATTGGCATTTTATTGTAAGTTTATCAACCATAAAATATAAAAATACAAAGAGACATGGTAAATGTCAAACGACTTAACTAAGAGGTAAATATAAAAGATATGGTTAATATGGTGACCTAAACCTGTATAAAACCTATTGGTTGAGAGTTTTTCAACCCATACCCACCTTATTCTCTAAATAAATCATTTTTAAGTCTTTATAAACCGAAAATTATTTTATTATAAAATAATATTTCAAGATTTTCTTTAAGTGACCCTCACCTCTCTTATAAAAGCGCACTTTCCCATCTCTTAATTTCACACCTCCAATGCCATCTGGATCGGACAACCCCTGCCCAAATATCCTATAAACTATTCTATATTCAACCTATATTCCTTACTTTGATCATAAATCCAACCTAAGGAGCCCGTTTTATCATCATAAAAGGGAACACCCGAAGAAGATGTAATAATTTCACCACCCTCTTTCTAGTTCTTTTCTTCTTACACTTCCTCTTTATTTGTTGTTTCCATACAAAAATAATAACTCTAGTACCTTCTACATATTTTTATGTTATTATAAATATGTTACAACCATATTCGTTATTCTATGCACCCTATAAATGACAAAGTCACCATACCTGCGTACGTACGACTTACTGTCTCCACATCGTGGTGTAGTTTGTTATTCAAACACTTCATTATTTCGATGGGTATAATAATGAGTATAACTAATGTAAATAATAAATATAACATGTTAATTATTCTGTATATATGATATATCATCCAATTTCATATTATTTCACCATCAATATAATTATATTTTCGCTCATGCGTACGTCTGGATTACCACCTCCACAAATGCAATGAGATTTATTCCCCGTCGTAATCATTCAAGAAACATTTTTATTTTATGATTAAAAATAATTTTTAGGAAAAAAATTCAATTCTATATTTGAATCAAATACATCATATCCATAACAAACATTTCTTACATAACCAAGCATATAAAATAAAATGAATCAGTTAACACCTGAAACGCTGATTCTACTAAAATATTATTTACAAAGAAATATTATTGGATCGTATTTGATATAACAATTATGTATATAGTTCTTATATAATTTAATAAAAAAAATTAACTATTATACAGATTTTAACATACCATCGACTAAGGAAACGTATAAGGTAAGGGTTAATTTTACAATCTCTTTACTTATCCGAGGTTGTTAGTATGTAAGTATCTACTGGGACCTCTTTATCATCCACATTTGTGTTTTCTTAAAAATGTAATTCAAAAAAAAATTACTAGGTACTAGACTATGGGTTAAATTCATTTATTCCCTTATTTGACCACATATGTTTTGAAATGAACCTTTCCGTCATTTTCCAAAAAATGTAATTTATGACCATATCGACAAAATTAATATAAGAATGTCTTTTTTTACTTATAAGGAGGGTGCGACTATTTTTCACCATTATAACATCATCAAGGCTTCACATACAAGATCATAAGAATATTTTTAAAATAAATATTTTTCTTTTATAATTATATGACTTCTAAATGATTCCAAAATAGAAAGAGATATTTCTTTGCAAAAAGATTTTATTTCATTTATGTCAACATCCTTTGATGGATTTTAAGCTTTTTTGAAGTTGATTTATTATGATAAAAATATCCCATATTGTATTAAAGGTTTTTTGATACGTTTGACTCTAGATTTGTTATTTTTACACTATTCATGGTTTATGGATAAAGTATTGAAATTTCTTATGATAGTTTTAATACGAATGTTTATGTTTTTTTTAAACCTTTTCATATGAGGAATGCATTGGACAAAGTAAGTGATGGTTGGAGCACTCTATATCTCCTCGATGCATTGCTAGGTCTTTTGAGACAAACTAGTGTCTTGGCACAAGGCCCTAACAAAATCATATTTGTATTCTTGGCACAAATCCTTGACTATGTGGTTATGAAGTCTGGCATTATGAATTACAATATTATGAAAATGGTTATTGATATTGCATGTGATTGTTCGACTAATAGAATATCCATGTGAATAATTAAATTTCATTATTTGATTTTTTTTGCCGTATTATGCTGATGTTTAAGTTTAGAAGGATTTTGTTTTATTCTTATACATTTCCTTAAATGTATATGCTTATTTATGAATGTTTTCGCTATATTTCAATCCTTACAGAGCATCTGATCTCATACCTTTATATGTTTTATTTTTTTCCGAGGATGTGAAGAAGTATTTTATAGTTAACCTTTAGGGATAGGATAAGGATATAAGTGTGTTCAAAGGGTACAAAATGCTATTGATGTATTTATTTTATTATGTAATGTAAAACTTAGGAATGTATCTAGTACTTACAAGGCTTCTAAACTGTTTGGTCTTTCGTGATTTGATCCCTTGTGATAATTCGAATGTTATGTAACGAAGCACCGACTATGGGTAACTGAGTTCGGGGTGTTATAGTTGGTATCATAGAAATTTTCGTACAAACCTTGGAATCTAGATTTAGATAAACTCTAATTACAGCACATTACCCTAAGATAGACATTGAGGATTGGTATAGAAGAACTTCATATAATTTTGGTAATGTAGAGATTTAGTGTATTTTCCAAGCAATACATACCTGTTTAGATACGAGTAGGTAGAGGAGGATCTAGCATAGATATACCTAGGAGTGAAAACTCTGACAAGGAGTTTCGGGCTTGACCCAGGTTATCCTGGTACACGATAATGGGACTTGCTACACTCTTGGTTACGAAACCCCCGGGGGATATTCTTAGGATAATTTACATTTTATTTACAAACCATTATGAAGGATTTATTAGAATATACCTCTCCAAAGAAAACATTTTTTTATGACTATTGATTATATCGATTAATTCTTCAATTTATGTTAACTGTTATACAAGTTTGGAATTATGTATTGCAATTCATAAACTAGACTAGTGTATACAATAGTTTAGAAATGGAGCCTAGTGGGAGTAATGAAAACCGTATCAATACACGTAATCCATGTCGGTATTTCCCTCCTTCTCAAGATAATTATAGTGGATCTTGTGATGCAACTGGTGCTGATCAGCTTCTCACCGTACTGGGAAAACTCACTCATATTATGAAAAATAACCTGACCCGTATGGAGCACCCTAATCCACAATGCAGATGATCAACGTTAAACCTCTTCATGAGGAAATAACCACAAACATGAAATGTGAGTAAAAATTTATTAGTAGCTGAGAAATGGATAAGTTCCTTAGAGAAAATATTTCATGCTTTGGAAAGTAGCAGAAGAGAAAAAGTTTTCATGGCAGTTTATCACCTCACGGGAGATGCAGATAAATGGTGGTCATTAATCCTAAACACAAAAAAAAAGATGAAGAAGTTTTAAAAATGGAATGGAGGGAGTTTAAAAAGATTTTCATAGAAAAATACACTCCTCATGACCATCGAGAAAATATGGAAAGACAATTTCTGAGTCTGAGGAAAAAGGAGGATGTGAATGTCGCAAAGTATAAGGCTAACATTACAAGGTTATCAAGGCATGCAATAGATTATATATGTAACCCAAGGACTAATATTGATCGCTTATTCTATGTGTTAAAACTATTTCTCCACCGTGTATTAGTCTCATAATCCTTCTCATCATATGAAGATATTTTCTCATATGCTTTCTAGACAGAAAAGGAATTCTCTAAGTCTTATAACTTCAATGAAAATTAAGAGAAGAAGAGATCTGCTGATCACTTTGGGAAAAGAAATAAGGGGAATAAAGGAAAAATTGAATATATATCCTATAGTAAATGTAGGAAGAAACAACCTGGTACTTTCCTGAAGGGAATATAAGTCTGTTACAATTTTGGTGAAAAATTCCACCAAGCTCGTGATTACAAGGGAAAGAAAGAGGCTGTCAATGTTGAATACAACAATTTTAGAGAAAAGAGACATTATGCAAATGAATGTCCCCTGTACCAAGGGAACTTACTTCAGAAAAGGCCATGGAATCAAGGCCATATTTATGCGATCACAACTGCCATGATTGAAGCTCCAAAAGATGTGGTGGAAAATAATTTAATGGTTTCTTCAAGTTTAGCAAATTCATTATTTTATTCTGGATCATCGTATTGTTTCATATCATCATAGTTTTCTAAAAAAATTAGATATTTTCAATTTGACTTTACAAGGGTGTTTTCAGTCAAAACTCATAAGGGATGTATCATTACAAAAAAGTTTTGTGAATCAGTTACCATTAGGGCATATAAATTTTCTTTATATGCTAATCTCATCATCATACTGATGGTTGAATTTGATATAATCTTCAAAATGGATTGGTTTTCATAACATGATGTGAAAATATATTGTAAGAAGAATGAGGTTACAATTTTTGATGATGGTAAGGAGTAACTTATCTTTATATCAGAAATGTCACCACCAGATTCTTATCTAGATCCACCCCTAGTAGCTCTTCTAAATTGAATTATTGGGGAGGAATAGAATGAAATAATTATGGGTGAGGAAAATAATTTTCAAATATAGGATGTGCCTATTGTGAAAGAATATGTTGATGTGTTTCTAGAGGATTTACCTGAACATCATCCAAAACGATAAATTGAGTTTTCTATTGATTTATTTCCTGGTTCAAGGCCCATATCGGAGACCCCTTATAGAATGGCCACTATGGAATTAGTGGAACTAAAGAAACAACTAGATGAATTGAGTAATAAGGGATTTATTCTTCCTAGTGTATCTCCATGTGGAGCCCCAGTCCTTTTTGTTAAGAAGAAATATGGATCTATGAGGTTGTGCATTGACTATAGGGAGATCAATGCTATAACAATAAAGAACAAGTATCCCCTACCTGAAATTTATGATTTATTTTACCAACTTCATAGATCTCAATATTTTTCAAAGATTTACCTTCGATATAGATATCATAAGTTGTGTGTGAAGAAGGAATACATTCTAAAAACAACATTTTGAACCAGGTACGAGAATTGCGAGTTTATAGTAATACCTTTTGGATTGACTAATGAACCCTTTATCTTCAAGGATTTAATGAATAGAGTTTTCAAGGAATATCTTGATGAAATTATAGTGGTATTTATTGATGATATCTTGGTATACTAAAAAGCTACAAAGATCCTGAAAATCACTTGCACACTATTCTAAAAACCCTCAGAATAAATGAATTATATGGGATGTTTAGCAAGTGTGAATTCTAGATTCTAGAGATTTATTTTCTTGGCCATATTGTCTCTAAGGATGGAATCTCTATTGATCCTTTAAAGACCAAGTCAATCCAAGAATGGATAGCACCGACAAGTATAACTGAGGTACCCAGTTTTATTGGTTTAGCATGTTATTATCTACGTTTCATTTAGAATTTTTCCTGGTTGGCTAACCCATTAACCAAGATCACAGGTAAAGGGGTTAAATTTGTTTGGACAAAATAGTGTGAAGAATGTTTTGAATAATTTAAGAGAAGATTATTCAACACTCATATTGTGACTCTACAATCAGGTAACAATGAGTTTTTTTATTAATAGTTATGCTTCAAATAAAGGAATTGGTTGTGTCCTTATGTTGAATGATAGAGTTATTTCCTATGCATCACGAAAGATGAAAATTCATGAAAAACACTATCCCACTCATGATATTTAGTTATCAGCTGTAATATTTCCTCTGTTGATATGGATACACTATCTCTATGGTGAAAAATGTGAGATTTATACTGATCATAAGAGTTTAAAGTGTATTTTCTCACAAAAATAACTCAACATAAGGAAACGTAGATGGATTGAACTACTCAAGTATTATGACTGCACAATACACTACCACCTGGGGAAAGAAAATATGGTGGCAGAAGCTTTGAGTTGAAAAGATCATGTAGTTTTGAATAAGATGAGACTTGAAAGAGATCCTATTTTAATGGATATAGTAAAGATGGATGTGGGAATAACCATGGAAGGTGAAACAACAATACATTTTCAAATGGTTTCCAAACCATCTTTAATAGAAATGATAAAACATGCTCAGACTAATGATGATGAGGTTCAAAAGAAGATCAAAGCTTTAAATGATGGGAGATTTAGTGACTTCGTATATAAAGATGGAATTTTGAAATTTGGGAAGAGAATTTGTGTTCTTGATATACCTGATCTAAAGAGATAATTATTGGATGATGCTCATAGCTCCAATTTCTTTATACACCATGGGAGCACCAAGATTTATAGATATTTGAAAGGACATTTTTGGTGGGACAACATGAAGAGGGATATTGCTGATTTTGTGTCAAGATGTCTGGTTTGTAAACAAGTGAAAGCTGGAAGACAACAGCCTGGAGGAGTCATGTAACCTCTTCCTATACCTGAGTGGAAATGTGATAATATAATGATGTAATTTTTCATGGGGATACCAAATAATCCTAGAAGGAATGATGCAATATGGGTCTTTGTTGATCGTCTTACCTTGTAATCACATTGTCTTGCTATAAGGGAAGATTTAACACTTCAACGTCTATAAAGACTATATATTAATGAAGATGTAAGACTCCATGGAGTACCACTATCGACTGTTTCAAATCATGATAACTGTTTTACATTAATATTTTGGAAAGGTCTTCATAAGTACATGGATACTAAACTTCGTTTGAGCACTTCCTACCACCCGCAAACCGATGGGAAATCCAAATGGATTATTCAAACCTTAGAAGACATGTTGATATCTTTCTCACTTGAATTTCAAGGTATGTGGGATCAATATTTACCACTGGTATAATTTTCCTATAACAATAGCTTCCATTCAAGTATTGAGATGGAACCATATGAAGCGTTATATAGAAAAAGACGTCACACACCAACTTGTTGGGATGATGTTTGTGAAGGAAAACTTGTAGGCACAGAACTTATTGAGGAACCAATGAAAAAGGTAA
Organism: Viscum album; assembly: GCA_963277665.1. Taxonomy (NCBI): domain Eukaryota; kingdom Viridiplantae; phylum Streptophyta; class Magnoliopsida; order Santalales; family Viscaceae; genus Viscum; species Viscum album. The sequence continues at coordinate 1,885,299,020 of OY728161.1, forward strand.
ATATTATCCAAACCCACATCAAACGAGCTCAAAGAAGGAAAAAGTTCTATGTCAATAATCAGAGGAAGGATTTGGAATTTCAAGTAGGAGATCATGTTTTCTTGAACATATCTTCGTGGAAGGGTGTCATACGATTTAGTAAGAAGGGTAAATTGAGTCCCAGGTACATCATACCATTCGAAATTCTAGAACGAATTAGATTTGTGTCTTATCATTTGGTAATGCCTCTAAGTCTCTACAAAGTTCATGATGTGTTCCACATATCACTATTGAGAAAATATATGCCTAACCCAACACATGTACTAACCTATGAGAAAATTGAGCTGGAACCTGATATGTCTTATTGTGAAGAGCCTGTCAAGATTCTTGATACCAGAGAACAATTGCGAAGAAACCGGACGACTCGTCTGGTAAAAGTTCCATAGAGAAACCATAAGATGGAAGAGACAACGTGGGAACCTAGGGAACTTAGGATGAAGAACAACCAGAATCTGTTTATGGAGTAATATTCAAGAAATATCAAGGAAGAAATTATTTTAAGGAGGGGAGAATGTAACAACCCAAGATTACATGGTACGTTTCCCTTTGAATAATGTAGTTGCCTGCGTTGTACACAACTTTGAGTTTTAACACAACATGACCAATCAAACTAGCCATTATGAATAGTACTACCCAATTTTTTAAGTTTTATAAATTATATTCTTCAAAAATGGACTCCATTTTTGAATTCGGAATATCGAAATTAGCTTAGGGTGAATTTTTTGTATTTTTCAGAAAACTTTCAATTTTTGATGAATAGTGAAAAACACTGCTTTATTGTTTAAAACTGACTTTTTATTTAACTAATTGGTTATTTTATTTTAATTTATTTTAGGATAAAATAGATACATAATACCTATATATGTTCATTTTAATTCATTGGAGTCATTTTATAATAAGTTTGGATATATAAAATTTTATTGAACTTTTTACCGTCTTCTACCGACCTTCAAGGGGAATTTGAATATTTACGTAAACCATAATTTCATCACTTCTATGAGATGAATTTAAGAAATTTTAGAGACACATTTTACATCAGTAAGTAAAATGTGGTTCCATAAGATGAAAATAATTTTTACTGAATAGTAACTTTTGACTTTTATTTGCCACTGTTAAAAGTAAATGGGTAATTAAGGGTAAAAATGATATTATAACTACCCTAACACATTCTTAATACAATTGGATAAGTTTTATTAGACCAAAAAAAACCTTAGTAATAATATATTATCCTCTGTGGTCCACATGGATTAGATTAGGACATTTATTATTATTTTATTTAAAGAAGAGTAAAAAGAGTTAAATTCAATGTGTAATAACTAAACCATTCTTAATATAGTGTTATACATAAGATAAATTCGACTATAAATAATCATTATAAATAAAAAAATATTTCCTACATAATGGTATTTTATTTATAATTTTTTGACATTAAATAATTTAATTAATTTATGACACAATGATGATGTAGTAATTACCTTATTAATGAGATATAAAAATAATTGATATTATAAATATCCAAATAAATCTAAATTGAGACTTATGATGAATTAAACTAATTTTATAAGATAATATGACATTTTATAATTGATTAAAAAAATTTAATTCGAAGTGATAAGGTTTTTTTGGCTTTCAAAAAAATCAAATACTAAATAGTGTCAAAATTAACGTAATTGAGTTTTTAAAACAAATACTATATTATTGATTGATATTATATTTTTAAAAATCTATGGTTCAGTAAAAGAACTTATATAAGGTTATATATATTAATAATTAACCACTTGGGGTTCTCTTGGAAGTTTATAGTAAGTTTATTAACCATATAATATAAAAACAAAAAGAGAGATGGTAAATGTCAAACTGTTTAACTAAGAGTTAAATCTAAACGATACGGTTAATATGATGATATAAACCTGTCTAAAACCTATTGGTTGATTGTTTTTCTACCCATAACAACCTTATCCACGAAATAAATCATTTTTGAGCCATTAGAAACCTAAAATGATTTTATTATAAAATAATATTTCAATCTTTTCCTAAAGTGACCCTCACCTCTCTTATAAAAAGGTACTTGACATTATCTTAATTTCACACCTCCAAAGCCATTTGGGTCGGCCAACCCCTGCCCAAATATCCTATAAAATATCATCTATTCAACCAATAGGCCTTAATTTGATCAGAAATCCATCCTAAGGAGCCCTTGTGATCAACTCAAAAGGAAACACCTGAAGAAGAGGTAATAATTTCACCACCCTCTTTCAAGTTCTTTTCTTCTTCCACTTCCTATTTCTTTTTTGTTTCTCTACCAAAATAATAACTCTTGTACCTTATAAATACTAAAATATTATTATAAATATGTTACAACAATATTCGTTATTCTATCCATCGTATAAATGACAAAGTCACCATACGTGCGTACGTACAACTTACCATCACCACGTCGTGGTGTAGTTTGTTATTCAAACACTTCATTATTTGGATGGGTATAATAATGAGTATAACTAATGTAAATAATAAATATAACATTTTAGTGATTATTTATATATGATATAAAATCCAATTACATATGATTTCACAATCAATATAATGATATTTTCGCTCATGCGTACGTACGGATTACTGTCTCCACGAACGCGATGAGATTCATTCCCCATCGTAATCATTCAAGAATAATTTTCATTTTATGATTAAAAATAATGTGTATAGACAAAAAATCATTATATATATGAATAAAATACATCCTATTGATAACAAACATGTCTTATGTAATTAATAATATAAAAGAAAAATGAATCAGTTAACACCCTAAACGATGATACTACTGAAATATTATTAAGAAAGAAATATTATAGGATAATATATGATATCATATTTATGTATATAGATATTTTATAATTTAATAACAATTTTTTAACTATTATATAGGATTTTAACATACCATTGACTAAGTAAATGTACAAGTTATGGTTTAATTCTACAATCTCTTTACTTATCTGAAGTTATTAATACGTAAGTATCTACTGGGACCTCTTTATCATCCACATCCTTGTTTTATTAAAAATTTAATTCAAAACATTGTTACTATTTACTATAATATGGTTTAATGTCTTTTATAACCTTATTTGGCCACATATGTTTTTAAATTAATCTTTCCATCATTTTCCAAACATGGTACTTTATGGCCTTCACGATAAAATTAAGGTTAGAATGTCTTTTTTTAACTTATACGGTGGGTGCGGATATTTTCCACCATTATAACATCGTCGAGGCTTCCCTTACAATCTTATAATAATATTTTTAAAATAAATTTTCTATTTTTTAATTATATTACTTTAAAATAATTTCAAAATAGAAAGAGATATTTCCCTAAAAAAGTTCTGATTTCATCTATGTCAACATCTTTTGAGGGATTTTATTTCTTGTTTGAAGTTTATTTATTACGATGCAAATCTTACATATTATATTGAAGGTTTTGTGATATTTTTTACTATGGATGTGTGATTTTTACACCATTCATGGTTTATGTATAATGTATTAACATTTCGTATGCTAGTTTTAATACGAATGGTTATGTTAGGTTTAAACCTTTTCATATGTGGAATGCATTAGATTTAGTGAGTGACAGGTGGAGCCTGCTACAGCTCCTCAATGCATCGATAGGTCTCATGAGAAAGACTAGTGTCTTCGCACAAGGCCTTGACAAAATATTATTTGTAGTCTTCTCACAAGGCCTTGACTATGTGGTTATGAAGTCTGACATTATGGATTCTAACATAATGAAATTGGTTATTGATATTAAATGGGATTATTCGACAAGTAAAATATCTATTTGATTAAGTAAATGGCAGTATTTGATTTATTTTTTCCATATTATGATGAAGTTTGATTTTAAAAGTCTCTTTTTAGTCTTATAAATTGCCTTAAATGTTTATGATTATTTATAAAAGTTTACGCAATATTTTTATCCTTACTGAGCATCTTACCTGGCCCCTTTCTATGTTTTATTTTTTTCCAATATGTGAGGAAGTATTTTATGGTTGACCTAGAGGGATAGGATAAGGATATAAGTGTGTTAAAAGGGGGAAAATGTTGTTGAAGTATTTATTTCATGATGTAATATAAAAATTATTAATGTATCTAGTACTTCCAAGGCTACTAAACTGGTCAGTCATTCAAGATTTGATCCCTTGTGATCATGCCAATTTATGTAATAATGCACCAACTCTGGGTAACTAAGGTTGAGTGTTACATGTAGGATTACAAAATTCCAATGGTGATGGAATTTTATGAGAATGTTATCAGGATAAAACATCTACTCTAATCAGTTTTTATAAAACTATATGTATGATTTTCTATGGAATGTGGAATGTTTTTTAATCCACCATGACACCCTTATTCACATTGTCCTCCCCATACATCTTATTATAGTTGTCTAAAAATGAAGTCTCTAGATTGAATGATTCAAGGATTTTCATTAAAATTTTCACCAAAAAGGGATACTTTTTTACATGATCAGGATAATATATTATATCTAATGTGTTTCATAATGATATTTAATCAACTATATGAGTAGATATATTCTCAATAGTGAGAATGTGAGTATTTTGTGTATTAGGTATTGGTTTATAGGATTTTGGGATAAATAATTCTTACATTTACATGATGTATTTCAAATAATCATTGCATTTAGAGGATATATGTGGGTTTTATTATCATAGTTGAATTGGATGTGTTCATGATGTTTTAGTTACATTATCAGTAAGGGTATCAACTTTTTCTCTTAGAAACTATTAGGGATATTTTATAAATTAAAAATTTCTCATTTTTTCTCCACAATTAGTGTTGTTATGACTATGAAGGGTATATAATATATCTATTAGGATTATTTTTTAGCATTTATTGTGTGATATTTGGTTTTTCCCTCTTTCTATTCAATTTTAATTATTTTACCCTTTTATAAATAGTTTTTTGTATTCATAATGAGAATTAATTTTTCCAATTGTGTTGAAAAATCTTGGTATACATTTTCAAAATATTATTTGATTGTTTAGGCTAACAAGGGAATAATCCAAATGAGAATGTGTGGTTATATCATATCATCTTGGTTAATAATTTACATTTAAATATACTTATTTATATGATTTTTTAAATATCTTCTCTATTAAATACAATTTTTCAATTTAATAAATAACATGTGATTTCTATTTTTTAACTGTGTTCACCAACATTGGTGAATCCCCAAGGTGTATTAATTATGTTATTGTACCAAATTACAAATAACACAATTTTTATAATATTTTTTATTTACACACCATCCCTATTCATTTATGCCCTATAATTATTTAGAAATTTTACATATCGATTCACAAGTTTTGATACACAATAAAATAAATTTTCGTTAGTCTATAAACCAAACAAAAATAAAATCAATGGATACACCATTGGTTTCAGTTTAAAAAAACTAGTATAATAAAAATATTATGGAAATGAATCATATTCCATTATTTAAAAATAGATTTTAATAAGTGAAAATAATTTCTACAGTTATATTCATATAAATCACATAAAATCACCCCCATTTATCATCCAATGTTATTTATATTGAAATATAACACTCCATTATTTTTTATATTTTATATCCTCACTCCTTTAAATTTAATAGGCCAATACCATTCAATTAATAAAAAACCTATTGATATCATACTATTTAAATTTAAATATTTCCACACAAATAATTATTAGTATCATATTTCAAAATTGGAACATTCCAAACAAAGGTGTGTATATATACTCAGTAGTGTTTTTATTTTTATCAAAAAATCATTTTTTAATCCAATCCAATAATATTTACTCCCTCTTAATTTTTCTCCATATTCAATATTTTCAAAATCACATATACCTAAATTCATGAAATGGTTATCTATATAAATTGTAATGGATTATTCATAATAAATAAAATTATTAATACTAATAATGCCTTTAATTTCACTCTTAGTATCATAAGAAAATACAAGTTTTAGCTAGAGATTCCACAAAACAAAAATCAGACCATGATAATCATTAAAACAAGGATTCTTCATTAATGTAAAAGTGATCATTATATATATCTGATATCACATTCAAAAATGAAAATCCACAAAGGCATAAAAAAAATTAGTACTCTATGTTTTTAGTTATTGAATAACCTGTAATTTTAGTATCAATATTATAAATATAACATCTATTCAAGATAAACTGATTATGTTTTTCCTCAAGAAATTAATCAAAAATGAAAAATTAAATATTTCATACTGGTAAATGCAACAATATTATATGAATTAAAAAATATCATAAATATATATATATATATAACATAATGTTGAATCCTTTTAGATGACACAAAATATATATATAAAAAAATAATAATAATAAACATGTCTTCGTACTCAAGAGCTCTTATAAAAATCATACTTACTAGGTAAAACAACAGATGGTGTAGAAATAATTGTCAATATGGAATATTTTATGATGGAATTGGATTAATTATATTTATAAAAATAAATATTCGATATAAAAATGGAAATTTGATCATTATATGATTGCTATATATATATATATTGTTAATTGGTAAACATATAGCCCATGAGTATATTAATTTTTTTTATAATTTGAATATAACACATATGTAAAAGTGAATAATGTATAAAAAGAAATATATTTAACGTTTACAATAAATATATACAATCTATGAAAAAAATTTGGAGTGATAATATAAAATAATATAATAATTCATTAAAAATAAATCAATTTTAATTTTAAGCAATTGTGTCCTATATATTTTGTATTTTTACTAAAAAATAATCATACCGTAATTATAGATTTAATTTCATTAATTGATATTTTACTATATATTTTCACATAAAAATTCACTATAGTGGTCTGTATAATTTTTCAGTAGAAATATTATTTTTGTGAATAGTGAAAATATAGTAGCTAATAAAAAATATGATGAATATTATTAAAATTATTTATAAATAATAATAAAAATTATGAAACCTTATTATAAAATTTTATTGGTGAATAATTCATTCCTACTGGTTCATTTTTTTTCTTTTTTATTATCCACTTCCATACCAAAAATTAAATTTACAAGTTATTATGGATTGAGTATTTATTGTTATGCTGCAAAATTTTTATTATTAAATGAATCTTCTTCTATTCATTCAAGAACAACCATGTTGTTTGGTTTTATCTCAATAAGGTACCATAATTGACCCACCTATAGTCATTTCTTATGATTTTTAGCCTCTATTCTTAAGGAGTCCCAAACCTAATAATATAAATATAATTTCATATGAATAATCAAACTTCTTTATTGTGGGTAACATTTTTTAATTATTTCATTTAAATTTTAATTCTAGAACAAATAATGTATGATTAGACACTTTGATGAAATTAAAAATTAAAAATTACACTTATATCATAGTGATATAATAGTAAAAAAATAATATACTCTTAATAAATCATTTATTTTAGCTATTTCATCCACAAGATTGTTCAAACACCTACATAAAGGATTGTGAGAACTAATATGCGGATTTTTTGTAGTTGTCAATAAGGGTTGTATAGAATGAGAATATAGAGACATGATTGTTCGATATGGGTCCTCAAATTTATATTCATTATACAGATTTTTTCCCAAAGATCACTTATTATTTTAATATAATGGATCGATAATTGGTGGTTTAGCTTGACCTAGAGAGTATGTTAGGGTTGATAATAGTGATGTTTCCTCCTAGTGGTAGTTATATGAGTTTGTTGAAAGGGAATAAAATTTGTGATTATTTTCATTATGGTTCTGGAAAATATGGTTCTTCCATACATCCTATAGTTCTTGGAAAATTTCATTGAGTTTCTTCCAGTTTCACAAGCCTACAAATTCAAAATAGGTTTTCAATAAGACACCCAAGATCTATACTTCATAAAGATGAAAATTTAACTTTCTGAATCATTGTTATATTCTCTCTTATATATGTTGGAGAACATTATCATTATCACAAAAAAAATTATTATAGTTCAATTAAATTCTTCATAATCAATGGGTATCCAACTAGTAGCATCCAAAACGAAGATTCTTCATGTAGTGGAAGAGTCTCCATAAAAAGAGAATATAGTTCGAGCGACTATGAGATGTACTATCACTATATATTCTTCTTTAGCGACTTTCTTACTAGGTATTGGGGATCTTGCTGATTTATATATACTTTTATTAAGGACCTACAAAATCTTGTAATGGATCTTTTGTCTTATCTAATGGATACTACTATACCCCATGGAATGAAGAGATATTAGGATTTCTATTCTTCTACTATTTTGTTCTCACTATTAGACATAGATCTTACCTAGAATTTTCTAGTTCTCAACATCAAACCTATCAATTACATCATTGGTAAGGATTAGATTATTGGTAATAAGATCCATACTGGCTACTATTATTTATGGACCTCCTTTTATACATCCTATGGGTTGTTATTCATATGTCAAAACGAATGGAACATTAAGTCAAGTAAAGTTAAACTTTCTATTATGAAGATGAATAATGTGATATAATTATATTATTTCTATCTATAGTGGGATTCATTTAGTGATGATCTCCCACTAATTGTGGTAATTTTTGCTGATATTTTTCTTTTGAGATCTCTGTTTTCCTACTATTAAGAGAGGTAGTGTTTTTTTTTTATTTTAGGGTCTATAAATAAAACAGGATATATTTAATTATACCTTATTGAAACTTATTCAATTAATTAATTGAACACTTGGTTGTATGATATGTTATATAAATTCCTCATATCCATAAGTGTTTCACCATGGGCAGTGCCTATTCTCTTTATTAAGATAGCTGATGGAAAACTTTTCTTATGTGTTGATTATAGAAATACAACTGATTTACATTAAATAAACAATATCCATTCTTAATGATTGATTATCTATTTGACCAATTTAAATGGTTGAAGTGGTTCTTAATGTTTATTCTCTGTTCTTTTTATCACTAGTATAGAATAATGTAATATGACATTAAGAAAACCTCCATTCAGAATTTGTATGGCCATTATGAATATCTGTTTATGAAATTTAGTATATACAATGCTCCTGCTGTCATTATAGCCTTGATGAATTGGATATTCTATGAGAAACCAGATATATTTATTGAAGTCTTTTTGGATGACATCCTGGTTTCCTCTATGTCCTAGGAGGATCATTTACATCATCTAGGAGTAGTTAAAGAATTCTTGACAAATCATCAACTTTATGCCAATCCATTGAAATGTGATTTATGTATTCAGGATGTGAATTTCATGGGACAAATGGCCTTAAAACATGGTGTTTTAGATAATGAGTAGAAGGTGAAAGCTATTATATCATGGGAACAATAGAATAAAGATACGAATCTTCATGGTATGTGCTTGTTATATCTCTAGTCTAGTAATGATTTATCAATATTTGATTCTATTATGACTACTCTCACTCGGAATATATTTATGATTGCTTGGGATGAGAAATTTTGGAGTTCTTTTACTAGGATAAAATTCCATTTTAATTTTGTATTGGTATTGAATATTCAATAGGATGGGTTGGTATTTTGTAACAAAAAAGGTTCATGTTTGGGCTATGTTATTATGCAGGGTAATCAAAAAGTATCATATGGTTCTTCAAATATTATTCCACACATGAAGAATTATCTAAATGATGATATTTAACATTCTACCATGATGCTTGTGCATAATATTTAGTGGAATTACCTTTTTGGAGAATGGTTTACCTTGTATTATGACTATAATAGATTTATTTATGTCTTCTCCTAAAAATATTTTAATCTCTAACAGAGTGGTTGGGTGGAGTACCTATAGTTTTTTGAATTTGAGGTTTCTTATACAGTGGAGAAAGTGAATGTTTTTACTATTTTATTGAGTATGAAACTTCTGACTCGAGCCATGAAAGAATCATCCAAGTAGGGGAACATGTTGGATATTTTTTCACCATTACATATTGGTGTTCCAGATATTGGGGATGAGGATTCTTTAGTTAGTGTTTAGATGGAATCCTCTCTTCTTGAGATGATTCTTATGGACTAGAAGGTTGATGATTTATTTTATCAAATTAGGGAATCTCTTTATAGTGGGGAGACCATTAATGAGTTTTTGTTCTCCGTGAAGGGTGTCTTACGTTTTAGGAATCAGATTATTATGGTTTTTTTTTCATGAGAACAGCTATGATGGGGGGTTTACTTAATTCCCAATGTGGGTGTAACCTAGAACCATAATGGTTTTAATGATATATGATAATAATTCTGGTGGCCAGGTATGAGATTGGTTATCATTGAATTTGTTTCACACTATAATACTTTCCAGTAGGTCAAGGATGAGCACCAGAGACCTTCATCTTTTCTTCAAATATATTCATTGTTGTGATGGAATATGGATGAAAATTAAAGGTAAGTATTATTTTGGTTTACGCATACCCTTAAAAAGAAGAATCTTATGGATTTTGATTGATAAGGTAAAGAAAATGGATCACATTATACCCATTCTTGATACAAACAATGTTGAGGATTTGGGAATTCTATATGTGAAATAAATTATTCATTTACATTGATTTTCATGCAATATAGTCTCTGATAGAGATCCCAAATTTACTTATCATATTTGGATAGTCCTCCATGATCCACTAGAATCATAGGTTCCTTTGAGTATGGAATACCATACAAAGAATAATATCATGACATGGATAGCTATATAGACTCGTGAGGACATTCTTCATGAAAGTTTCACTGACATTGGTGGACCTTGGGATGACCATTTATCTCTGTTTGAGTTTTTTTTAACAATATTTACCAATCCTGAATTACGGTGTATCCTTTTGAGTCCTTGTATAGAAGTCCATATAAGTCTCTATTGAATGGTTTAGAGATTTATGAAACTAATTTTGTTACACTTGATATGGTCAAATATATGATGGGATGGAGTTCTTCTATTCTTTAATGACCTTTAATTAAATAAATCTTGTAAAATCCAATGTTTATGGTAATTATAGACCATTGGAGTTCTTATTTAGTGACCTATTATTCGTGAATATTTCACCTCACTTGGGTTACTGATGTTTTCAAAGGAAAGGGATGTTTTCTCCTCATTTTATGCGTGATTTTTAGGTTATTGACCAAGTGGGGAAAGTGGCATACAATTTAGAACATCCACCATAGTATACATTGATATATAACTTTTTCCATGTATCACAACTTTGAAAATATATTTTAGACCCATATCATGTCTTTATATAGGAAAATGTTGATGTTGAGACTGATTTATCTATGACTGAGCATATAACCAAGATTAATTTTTAATATAGAAAAGTAGATCATGCGAGGTTGATTCCTCTAGTTCGTGTGTTATGGTATCATATTTCTAATATGCATGAGACATGGGACAGGGAGGAATTGTTGAGAAATTATTGACCTTATATTTTAGATTAACCATTATTTTCTGAGATTGAATTTTCTTATGGAGGAGAAGTTGTAATATCACGTTACATGTTCTCAGTTATTCATTCACCCTTGTTTCATTCCCTTTTAGTTAGATCTTATTTTGGGGTAATTTGGGTGGAATTTTTCAAAATTTTGGAGGTTTTATGGAATCTTGATTGTTGGCCCAAAATTTCCCAAATTGTGTGCCCCCTTATGAAAAGCATGAAACCATTGACATTGATGATTTTCATGGTTGACTCACATTTTTACAAACTATGCACCCTGCTATTATAAACGGTCCATACCAATGTAGGGGGAAACCGTTTGTCTAATCATGTGGTGCATTCAAGATTACTAGGCATATGAGATAATGGTATTAAAAAATGTTATTAAATTTCTTAAACCCTCATTTATGGTCTCCCTAGGCCACAATTCATCATAAATCAATTTCTAGGGATGATAAGGAACTCATTAATTAGTTTTGGATTTTTAACAACATATCTTAAAGTTCTAAATAATGGTTGATCACGTTCAATCTCTTCATGGTATGTGGATATCATATCTTTTGTATATCCTAATATCTTCATCCTTACTTCATAGAGTTTTTAATATTATCTTATATTTTATAGATCTAAACTCAATTCATATAGATCCTGGTAGGAGGTTTTTTTCATATCTCTATCATCAAAATTATTCATTGGAGTTTTTTGTGCATGTATTGTCTCAACAAAAATATATAAATCTTATTGATTTTGAGGTCCATAAATAACCATTATAGTTTTATTAATAAAATTAATTTAATTATTTTGAAGAAAATTATTTATTGATAAATTTATCTTATATAATGGTTAAATTATTGGATTAATTACTCAGGATGTGTATTTGTGTAATCCAGAAACATTTTCAACACCCTACATTTGTGAGAAGATTGTATGGTTTGGGGGAAAATGTTTAGAATAAACCATATGTATTTTTAACCATACGTTTGTAAACAACAATAACTTTTCAACATTAACTTTTTCAGATTTTCATTATGTAAAGAAAGCCATCATTTTTCAGTTTCAATGAAGGAGTTTTAAATTTAATATATTTTCCCCATTTTATTCAACAATGTCGCTAGAAGTAAATATATCATTAGAGCTATTTAGGACCCATAAAATGACCTATATTTAATGGATAAATTACTGATATTTATATTCTTGGTTACGAATCTCTATGAATTCATTAAAAATAAAATTATAACATCTTTTCATGTGTGACTTGTCAAGTGATATTAATGGATCTATTAAAAAAGAAATCAATAGAATTTTCTTTTATTAGATACGAAGAGAGATTTAATTTTTTATGTATAATTTTTTTTGGAATAAAAAATTAATACTGAATGAAAAGGATAAAAAATATATGTTATTATAAAATGGGTATACTTTTGTTACATAATTTTTTCAATATTATGAATTGTAAACTGTTTATTAACTATTATTTTTCATATTTGTCTAGTTCTATTTTTATGGATGATCATTTTCAATTATGATATTTTTGAAGTAGTACCTTATTGAAGATTTTGATTGAAGAAAATGATCATTTTTTCATTTAATTCTGCAAAATTGAACAATAAAATATTTCTCAATAAAGCCAATTTCTATAGATTTATTCTGTATCGGCTGGTCAGACTCAATGATGGTGGTGAAGATGTGTCAGATTCTCGAAATAAACTACTAATATGTGGTTCTTTATAAAATATCTAGATGTCCACGTATAGGCCTTATTTTAAATGCATCAAATACCTGCATTATGTTATTAATGACATGTGTTAAAAGGACTTGTTTAGTGAAAAATAATTATGCCCACAAAGAGAGTCTTTGTGGAGTGGAATAAGAGATCTTTTTTCCTAGAACCACAATAAAAAATTTTGGTTTGTTATCTATTTTTTCTAATTTCTCAACATAACTAAAGTCAACAAAATTTCAGCCCTTTATAAATCCCACTGAGGGATAAAATACTGAATCTATATAGATATTTGAAAAGAAAATAATCACCACCCATCTTGTGTGTCTAATTTAATTCATACCCAAGAATTTTTCTCAGAGGAATAATCGTTGATACAAAATATTTCCATCAGGATGTTAAAGCTTCTTAGGATTATAGAACCTCATTTGGACAAGAAACACCACACTCATCTAGTCCAACATTCTTATTTTCTTATCTAAATTTTTCTTTTAATTAAAAACATTTACCTAGTAAAATAATTTTGTATCTTTTTTATGTGTTTATTAGTTTCTTATGATATATATCAATTTATTCTGCAATAATTTTTATATAATTCCTTTCTAATAATATAATAGAATTTATTAATAGTTTTATACTAAGTTTAATTTGTTTCAAAACAACATTAGAAATTTCATTTTGATTTCCCTAAAGGTGGTGAAATTGGGTAAAAATTTATTTATAATTTCTTAATTAATAAAAATTAGAATTTAGATATTTACCATAAAAATTAACTATAACATAAAACTATAATTTATGTTATATCAAATTAAATACATGATATAATATTTTTTATATTATCTGTACTTTTTAGAAGTTATGATATATGGGTTTGTTGACCTTAAAAATATTGAGATTGTTGAAAATTTATTATACCAATAATAATCTATAAATCTAGTTGATTTTGATGACCACAAATTCCCATTATTGGTCTTTCTAGTGAAATTACATTAATTATTTTTTGAGACATTATTTCTTGAGATATTTTTATTATGTACATGTCAATGTATATTATTAATTATTCTGGATGTGTATATAACTAATCTTGAAACATTTTTCATACATGTATTTGTATGTGAAATATCTGGTCAGGGAACCCTACGTTTGAAATAAAACAAATGGATAATAAACCCTAGTTTTATTAAAAAAATCGTACATTTTCAACCATACATTTGGAGTATTTCACTACATGAAGAAACCCTAAGTTTGATTGGTCAATGATGGAGTTTTAAAATCAATATATTTACCGTGTTTTCTATAACGGTCAAGTTGGAAGTAAATATCACTTTAAAAAAAATTGACTGGTTTGAGTAGTTTTATTCAATGGGTTAAATAGTTAATATTTCATAGTAATAAAATAACTATTCTGTATCATTTTAAATTCAAATGATCAAGATTTTTTCTTCTAGAATTTGTAGATGATATTCATGGATTTATTAAAACCAAAATAAATCCATGTTTCCATTATTAAATACCAACAATGATTACATATTTTTGGTGTGATATATTTTTTAATATATTACTAAAAAAGGAAGAAAAAAATAAAATATCTCTATTATTCTAAAATATCTACACTTTAGAGGCATACATGTTTCAATCATGTTCTGTGTAAAGTGCTGATTGGAAGTTATTACTGCTATTTTTTTGTTTCTATTTTCATTGAAGATCATTTGCAATCAAGATCTATTAGAATATTTACATTCATGAAGTATTTTATCTTTTAAGAAAAAGATCCATTTTCTTAATTATTGTTTCAATTATGAGAAAGAATATATTTTTACAATCAAATCAATCCCTATTGATTTATTATAGTATAGACCACTCTAACTCAATCATGGTGGTGAAGTTGTATCATCTTCTTAGAATATGATATTAATTTTTGATTCCCTATAAAAAAATAGAATGTCCTATCAAATACTCACTATAATAGTTTCAACATTCAATACTCAGTTTTATGGTCTTGTGATAAGATTACCTACAAATAAAAAATCATCAAGCTCATTGGTAGAGTGTTAATAGAGGGGACTAAGGTATCTTTCTCCCTCAAACAACTAAAAAATATATTGCGTTCTTCTTCTATTTTTTATTCTTCTAAACTTACCTAAATAAGAGAACATTGAACAATAACATTAATTAGGAATAGGGAGAAAATATTGAACCTATCTAGACTATTGAAAAGACACAATTCACCCCTATATATCTTCTTATTATTATAACCTAACAACATTCCCTGTTGTGGGTTTTATATATTTTGATTCCAAGATTAAAGGTATGTGGTTTGATTTTAGATTATTCCATATTATTAATCCATTATATTCCTGATTTTTTTTGAAATAATTTTTAATTTATTGATGAAACCAAAAATTGATATGATATATAAATTGATATCTAAAACTACTTGGGTTTTGGTGGGAAACCCCCAATTCTATTACAATTGGAGTTTAGGGAATATTTTGAAATTAAAGGAATTATGGAATTTACTTGAGGATTTGTTTTCAAGAAAATGTATTATATTGGAATAGTGAATCTGATTGGGTTGGTATTTAAAAGGTGTTACATGATGAAAACCATATATTTGGGATATGAAATTGACTTAGCATATTGACACTAATAATTGGGAAATTCTTTTATAAATTGTGACTGAATAGAAATGAGATAATTTCCCAATTATTGATTTATTTATTGAAAACATGTGATCCTAGGGACTTAGTGGAATATTTGGGATAATAATTTAAGGATGGAAATTCCCTAGAAGTGGATCCATGATGATATCTCTAATATAAACCTAGTTATGAAGATCTTTTACCTTATGGGGTTTTGATGATCCCTATTTTGGCTAAGCATGATGGATGTGTTTACACATGTTGTCATGATCACTAATATGATATGTGTGAGGATCCTATAACCAGGAACTATAATTCCATAAAGAATATGACCGTGGTTCTATTTGTAATTATTTTGATTATATATTCCATTGATTATGAATCTTATTTACTCTTTCCTACTTGTTTATATAATATCTTTTATATAAAATATTTATTTAAGACATGTTTGAAATGTTACCAATTATTCTGAATTGAAGTAATGTTCATATTTAAATATTAAAATTTAATAACATGCCATAGTTTATTTAACATTGAAATCATGATTTAGTTTATTATTTTTTGTTATTTATTAGGAATGCATTGTGATATTCTTTTAGGGATTTATAGCTCAAACCCTAATAAATACTTAAATAAAATTTTCCTATTTCTTTTAGCTATGGTAGAGTAATTGGAAATTGACTCTTGGAGGAGATTTATGTTCTTGATCCTCATGGCATAGAGGGATGATTCATTTGTGTTGTTTGAGTTTTATCATTCCATATGTTGAGTAAGTTAAGGAAGTACTATATAGGGTATTTGATATATATGTTTTGTTTCACATGCATTCTTCCATTATAGTGTCAAGAATACTGACATGATTCTTTATCTTCCACTATTGTATTCCAAATTCATTAACTCTTTTACCTTTCATGATGATAGGTCATAGTTTCTTACTAGTTTAGATTTGGAATGCCCTATAGGATTTGTGAGTTCTTGCTCTGGTATCATGGTCTTAGGGTTTCTATGATGGCCTATGGAAATTATCAATAAATATATGTTTATTATATAATGGGACCCATATTATTGAAGAAACTTCATTATCTTAAAAAAATATTGTGGTATTTGAGGTTATCTTAATGTAAAATTGATAAATATTGTGTTGATCTTTAAATTAATGATTAAAGAACACTAAAAACATTTATTTCAAAATTTGTCCTTTTTAGATATTATTCCACCACACCATTATAGTTGAAATCATAAAAAATTAATTTTTTATTTATTAATTATTTATATTAGATGATGAAGTAATTATTTTTAATAAAACTAAGATTTTAAAATATTATTAATGTAATATAATTTGGATTCATTGTTGGGAGAACTATGTGATAGTGAAATCACAAGGTCTTTATTTTAATAGAGCAATTTTTCACATTCAAAAATTGGGATTTCCATTATGGAAACCCATGTTTTTATTATACAATATTTCATTACATTATACAAATAAAGGATCTTTTAATGATTAATTTCTTGGAAATGAGTTACATATTAAATTGAAACATAAAGAATTCATATATTATATATGAAAATATTCTTCATATGTTCATGCTAAGTAAATTTAAAGAATCTCATAACCTATGGACAAACATCAAAGGAAACATTGAGTATAATTATAGGTAAGGGAAAGTATGGGAAGCATTTTAAAAGTGATCCTGAGGAATATAAATAAGAACATGAAGAATATCATTATGTAATGAGAAATTTAATATGAGTAATATCATAATAAAATGAATAATAATCATAAAATGAAAGTTTTTCTATAATATTTAAATGATACATTTATAATCATTTCAACGTGTTTTTTCACTAAGGTGTCAAACAAATTATCGAGGTTATTTATAACGTACTGTAAAACATGTCATCTCTAGATATTAAATTATATCCCAATGAATTGGAGATATATCAGGGTGTACTAATCATATATTTTAATCAATGTGATGGAAATAGGTCAAAATTAAGAATTTTATAAATAGCACATGGATAATTAATGAAAGATGATTTATATAAAAAATCATTTGGTTTCAAATGTGCTTAATGAGATTATCAATATATCATTTTTGTCCAATATAATGTAAATGGGGGTTTTATGTTATTTAATAAAAGAATAAAATGAATAATTTTTACATTAAGATGAATTAAACTAGAAAATAATTTTTTTTGGGTAATCACAAAAACAAAATAAAAGAGAATTTCAGGAGGAGAATATAGAAATTTTAAAATGAAAATTTGGTATCATCACATGAATAAATTGTTGTATTAGAAAATGGTCATATTAGATGGGAAAAGGGTATACCATTCCTAAAATAATCTAATTATAGTAATTTGATAATATAGTGTGGAAAAAGAGAACTTATTTTGGATATTAAAAAACATAACACCTCAAAATGGAACATGAATAGAAAGGAGAAGTTGAGATTTTCCATAGCTTGAAGAGTAACTCCTAGGTCATATAGAATATAATTTTTGGGGATTTATGAAACCTTAAAAGGAATAAATGTGAGTTAAAACTATTTTAACATCATTTAGTATGGATTTTGGGTGAGATTAAGTAGAGAAATGGGTGGGTATTTATAGTAAATTGAAGGATTTGTTTAATAATTTGGAAATATAGGCCAAGAAATGCATGGTTGTGGAAAATAAAAAACCATAGGCTTTGCTAATAGTTATTACCATTTTTTGTGATTTGGAAAATATTGTATGTTATTTTAATATATAAGTTTTCATAATAATTTTATATTATTGTTTTGGCATGAAAATTCCAATATTCCATAGAAATAACTTTTTAAATTTTAATGTTTCAATTTTAGTCATGAGAAAGTGAATTATAACACTATAAATTTATTAAAATATATTTAAATAATTAGTATTAATAAAATAAAATATTTTTTTCAAGGTATTATTTTTAATTAGTAAATAATTCATTATTACATAATTATGATGATAGTAAACATAATGAAAACCTCAAAATATAGTTTTACTATTCACAAAAAATAATGTATTTTTTGGAAATTCTCAAAAATTCAACATAACCATATTTTGAAGTGATGATGTCAAAACATATTTTTATTTTATCATAATAATTATCTAAATATGGTAATTATAACTTTTAGATTAAAAAATACATATTTATAAAATATAATAGTGGGTTGAAAATGCATTGTAAAATTTATGACAGTTAAATATTTTAAAAATTATTTTAACATTGGTATTTAATAAAATTGTTTCCATAATAATATTACATTAAAATTATTATTATTAATTATACCATAGTATATTATATTGATTTATATATTTTCTATAAAGTTAAATTTGGGTCTGAAAATTCAATTTAAAAAATGAGTCATATATTTTATTATGTAAAACTATTCTTAAAATAGAATTAATGGAATGAAAATATTGTATATAGAATGGAAGTACATGTTATGTAAATAGGAAATCAAAACATAACTACTTACAAAACATGTATATGACCCATGGGTAAGGTGTGTGATTGTGATAGATTCATGGGGTGGCTCAGCTAACATCTCTGGAGTGGTAATTTCAACTACTGAATTTATGAAAACTCAATCTTAGCATAATAATTATTATAAAACATTTTATATGGGTATTATTTAAACAATAATGAATGATATGAAGGAAATTTGGAATGATCTAAAATAATTACTGAAATATAAACAACCTACTAAGTTTTGTGTTGTTGAATTTTTGGAAAGAATACAATTTATAAAAGATCTGTTCTATACTTCAAATTCTACCCGAGGTATTTTAAAAAAAATAGTGTTCCCTCAATTAGAATTTTTTTCTATTTATGTGATATTTAATAAACATAATAATAATTTAATAATTAAATTCAATAAGTTATGAAAACATTTAATCTATAGTGATAATTCTCTTTGGTCGTGAATTATTGTATAGTTTTTGAATATCATGTATTAATTTCATTAGATGCTAGATATCTGTGATGATTATTTAATGTAACAAGTCAAAAAATTAATCAATAGTATAATATATTATGAGAATATTTCATGTGTGAATGCAATGATACAACAAGGGATGTACTATATTAAATGTGATGAATTATGAAAACTTCCGTTAAGTAATCTACAACAATGAAAAAATAGAGAACTCGTGTAAGGGGATTAGTTATTATATATCTTGTAAATATAGATAGATTTATCCATGGAATAATTTGATTATTTATTCATGATTGTCCAAAAAATTATGAATTTGGAAGACATAATTTTGGATTTTATTTATTTTACAAATAAATGTAAACAATAATCATGATGAATTATTTTAATATTACCATATTGATGCTCACCAGATCGATAAGGAAATGTTATGACTAAAACATTCCACAACAAGCCTCCCTGAAAAAGACATATTTATATTAAATTAGGAAATATTCAATAACCATAAAACTCTACAATATTAATAATTAATGGTTTATAAAATCATATTAGACACAATAGATCATTATATATCAAGTTAAGATCATAAAATTGCTAAATCTATGATGCTCAAGGATCAAATTTAATAGAAATAGTTGAATAAAACAACATATCTTTTGGAGTTATTATTGAAATATCAAGATGATATAAATGAATGAAATACCCAATAAATCATTTCCATTATTGATAATAGATCAATTTTTTTTCAATGGTGATAGTGATCCTTGAAGTATTTTAATCGATTAATTAGGAGGCATTGGATTTCATTAGAAATATAAAGTACTTATAATTCAATAAGATATACAAAGCTTCTTCCATGATGTATGGAAAATTAATTGTGAGGTTGAAATCTAGTTGAAAATATTGGGTGAAGTTAATTTCAATGTTTCTTTAATACATCTATAGATTTATGAGCTTTTAATAATTCTTAAATAAATTTGACAAAGGGGTTTTAAGAAAGAACATACTTCATAATGATTATGAATTGACATGTTCAAATTGTTTTAAAATAAATAATATTTGAGTAACAAGGTCATGATATATTTTATTATCTTATGTGTATAATAATTTAAAAATTTATTAATAATTCCATGAAAATGTATTTAATTATTTTCATGTTAATATTTTATATTGAAATTTAATTATATCGGTAATTTACTAAATATTTTATAAGTTTTTTTCTAAGGATTGATCAAAATCTATGATAGTTAGTGATGGAATTTCAAGATCAAAACCCACATTGATTTTATGTATTTTTAATACATTAATATCATATTTATCTTTGTAATCCTAAAAATATTTATTCGTATCATTAATATCAATAATAGCCAAAATATTTTCTTTTGAATTAATTTGTATGGAACAATTTAAAAAAAATATTATATTTTTTGTATCATATAAAAAACATTCAGTTTCAATTTAACCTTGAAAACATTCAACGAAAACTTTCAAAGAAATATCATAAAAATATTTTATTTATTTCTCATCCTCAACCAAATTAGTATTTTGAAAAAATACTATAATAATGTGTCTATTATCAACTTATATATGAGTATTTTTGTTGAAAATAACATATAAAACAATTTTTTAATTAATAGTCGGGATTTATTTAATCAATGCAATTTCTTCATTTTATTCTTCGATTTATTTATTAAAAAATTCAATTTAAATTATAATATTTTTATAAATAGATTTATCTACAGGACTATAATATTCATCCATTTTAGTTTCATAGGGTATCATATCAGGATCTTTATATATAGTAGTAGTGATATCTTTTCAAAAAACTTAATCATTTTCCAAAGTATTCCACTCAAAAGAAACATTATTATTAATGGATATGATCCATATTAATATAATATTTCTTAATAATATAGTTTTCATTTAATTATATTAAATACATTTTAAAATATATATATCAATATGATGTAATTAACTTTTCCAAATAATAGTAAGTATTCTTTCATAAGGTTAAAAAATACATTTCATCCTTCAGTGGAAACATTAAAGAATATGTCTCAAAAATGACTGTGATTTTTTTATTTATATTCACTCAAATATATTTATATTATCAAATTCACCATCCCATACGGAAAATATTTTTTGATTATATTAGACAGAAGACTTATTTACTGTTTCCAGGTTCATTATAACCACCCTTGAACTATTGAAGTACTAACCAAATCAAAAATAATTTTAAAAATCATTATATCACCACCATGGTCCCTATTTTTACAGAAAAAAATCCAATTATTTGGACATTAAAATATATCATAAATATTTTTAGCACTAATTAAAGTTGATTTACTATTTAATTTTGAGCTCCTTAAATCAAAAATTTTCCCAAAAATAACACATTCAATTACATTAATACTCATTGATATTATTTTCAAATAGAAATTAATTCTCCAACACATAAAAAACTTACATAGTTTTAAAATAAAAATATTATTTGTAAAAATATGTGTATTATATAACCATTCCAGGTTTATTAATTTATCTAAAAATATTTCTCATTTATTATTATTTGGTATTTCATTCATCTCACTTATATAAGATGATTGATAATTTTTTCTAATTGATTTTACAGTGAATAAATTTTTTTATTTGTTCAAGGATTCTGTATTTAGATTCAAGAAATATAAATCCAATTTTATGGATTCAATTGTTGTGATTTCTTGAGCTTAGTGAGAAATTTATTAAATACAGGTGTAAAATGCCAAACATAAAATGAAATTTTGTTAACTTATATGATTAAATAAATTAAAAATAAATAACTTCTAAGAATAATAATTAGAATATGATACAAAAATATGCTGATATTATATAATAACATATTAATATTATCTATCATTATTTGAGAAAATAAATATTTTGTATCATATAAAAAAATATTTTAACATTTATAAATATGATTTTAAATTGAAAAATTAGTGATAAAAACATAATAATGTAAAGTGTAATTGGAAATCTATAAAAATATAAGATCATATAAATATTTAAAAAATCCTCAGAAGAATAAAATCACTATAATTAAATAAAACACAAATCACTCCTACTATATTGAAACTAATCTAATCCATAGGGATAAGTGAATATATTAGCATGATGATTTTCGTTGATAATAAAATCATGATAAATATAACCATATTGTGTATTATCTATCAATAAAGAAATTGGAGATCATTATTTTTTTCCAGAATGATTTATTGGATTTTAGAAAATAGTTATATCCCGAAGGTTCTAACAATTGGTAGGTACCTGTTTAGTATTGAATCCAAAATACAACAAAGCTTATTTCATCTACAATTATTGTTAACCAAAACTAAAATAAGAATGTTTTTTATAATTAGTCAAATTTTATATAACAATGTGTCATTTCATACAATACTATGAATCCAAATATTTTCTTGATAAATGGGAGGATACTTGGTGAAATTTCTTTTTTAATATAAAACACCCAAAGAAATTTTTTAATATGTTTCTAAGTCAAATAAAGGGGTTATTATAATCAAAATGATAATAAAAATATATCTTATGATTAAATAAACTCATTTTGGATGATTTTTTGTGAGTATCCTTATGATTAGATTTAAATTAAACAAAAAAATTAATAAATTTATTTTCGGTATACTTATAGAATGTTATAGTAAGCTAACAATTATTCCACTATATAACATATTGTATAATAGTTCTCGTTAATTATCCATGCCAAGTTTACAATTATAATAGACATGAGTTGTATAAGATTTAACTTTTTAATTTAAAATTTATTTTGTGAAATATTCATTTCCTTTATCTAATTTAAATATTTCCCAATGTCTTTATGCAAGACATCAAAACCATGTATAAAATTCAAATATCAAATAAATATCTTTTCAAAACAATGATTGGTAGATTAAAAATTAATTACACAATTCTTGTTTTGTTTAATAAAAACTATTATCCCCAAAATATATTCATGTGGGAAAAAAATATACAAATTAATGTTTTTTTAATCAACATACAGTCCTCCACTTATCTAAAACTATAATTTAAAAAATAAAAGTAATTAAGCATCTTATACCATGAACTAGGTCAATGTATATCACCATATAATATTTTGGAATATTTTAAATAATGATTTTAAAATGTAAAATCTTTTAAAAAATGAGGTTGTTTTACATTAAGATCCTTCAAAAGAAAATCATTTAAAAAATTTTATTTGACCTCAATATAGAGAATAATAAAAATAAAAAATATATATATAATAAATGGGTAACAATGGATTCTCATTTAGAAACATGTGTAATGTTATTCTTGTTTTATATTCCTTCTGATAAATTATTTTTTATTATCCATAAACCTAAATTAACCCCAAAAAATCAAACCATTGTGATATTATAATTTTTTAAAAACCAGTTTTCTATTATAAAAGTGAAAATATGATATTTCAACTAATATATGATCCTTACTGATGATAATGAAATTTGAACTTTTAATACTAGTAAATTGAAAACATTTTTCCTCAATGAATTCCTCATAGAAGTTTCATTCATGTACTAAAATATAGGTAGAAATCATATTATATTTCTCATCATTTTTTAGTTCTAACAGGTTTATCTAACCCAAAAATAGAATTATATAATGGTTTTTATTTTTTGTTTTGGTGATTTCTAGGTTTTAAAGTCATTTTTATTTCCCCATTTAATTCAATAATATTGTATTATATAACATGTTCCTTCTTATCTTATATTTTAAAGATGATAATAGTATCAGGTCTTATGTTATCATGTGAATAATCATGTTTATTAATAGTAGTAATCTTGTGATCAAAAGGATCAATTTCATCTAAAATAGCATATGTGTACACTTTAACAAACCATGAATCACTAAATTAAAAAATATAACCCGTATAAGTATTTGGATAAATTAAAATATACTATCATCGTCATTTTGATGAACTTTATTGTGGTTACCCTTAGTAATTATGATATATTATTTTTATTCTAACACATCAATGTATCTAAATTTATTATGTATACCATGCACTAAATCATATGGTATTTTATTTGAAATTTTACTTATTAGAACACTATTTGGGGTTTAATATGTTTTATTGATCATATTTGGGAAATAAATGAATAGGTAATATTTATTAACATAATATAGTTCCTCTAATTTCAAACAGTTTCTAATTACTTATTTCAGCAACACCATTCTTTTAAGGTGTTCCATTTTGAGAAAATTTATTGTTAAAACTATGAATTAATCAATATTATTAAAACACGCAAGTCTAAAATTATATCCCATGGTGAATTTTCAAAGATAAATTTTTAGCATAATTTTCATTCAATGGTAGAATGAAGAAATTTATTATAAAAAACCCACACTACTATTTGGTCTAAAAAACTAAACCCTATTAATTCTATAATTTCATTAACCAAAACAAAAACTGAAGACTTGTATCCAGGTATTTTTGTTTGATAATGTCTAATAAACCATGTATATATATATTAAATAACAGTAAGTATATACCTAATTAGTTTATTTTAAATGATATTTTTGTTTCATTCCGGTTTGACATGAATCACATATCTACTTTTAAAAAAATATTATTTTTGGAAAATATAAATTCAATTTATTAATAAAATTGATTAATAAATTAACATTAAAATTACATTGCCTATTATTACAAAAAAATGATTCAATTATCATAGTTTTAAAAATATTTATTTTATATATTTGTGAAGTCTTTAGATAAAAATTATAGATATTATTTGTCCAAGTATATATAAATGTTAAATTTATTATCCCTAAAAATATGACACACATTATTAGAAAAATATAGTAATTAACCATCCTCGTAATATGGGAATATACTTAATATATTATTCTGTAATTGTATATATAGATCCTTTTTTAATATAATTGGATTTTAATTTACAACTGATCCAAATTGTATATATTTTTTATGATTATTATCTATAAATGTGAATGTTTCATCAATAATTTCAGTATTTGATAAAATAAATAATTTTTTTAAAAGTATCCAATCATATATCTTGAACTAAAAATTATTTTGAATCATATTTCATATCGATTTCTTAGTGTATTCTTGAAAAATTGATATTTAATTAGATGTTTTGTTAAATATATGACATTGGGTATTTTTATCATATAATTAAATTATTTAGGAATCCAAATATAAATTAATTCTATATGAATTAAATTTTGATAAATAAATAAACATTTAAAAAATATAGGATTGGTTGAAACTTTAATGTTAAGTATATTTTTAACTAGAATCATTATAATATTACCTAGAATTTAAATAATGAAAACAACCAAAAGTGGAATTTAATTTTCTGTTAAAACATTGATAAAAGTAATTGTTATTATTATTTTTCATTTTCCCATTACATCCAATTATATGATTTATTTTAGCATACTTTTGACTACCACATATTTTTCAAAGATATTCCACTCCACTAGTATATAAACTACAATCCAATATTATATTATAAAATCAAGATAAAAATCATAAACTCCACTATTATGCATAATACTAGAGTTTTCAACAAATAAAATATTGAAATTAAAACTATAATATTTCTAGATATTTTTTTTAAACAAATATGATTATTTTATTTTTGATGTAATGACCCTAAGACAATTAAAATAGACCTAGTGGTTAATTTATTGCCTTGGTACTAGATAAATTTAATCACATCCCGAATGAACAAATTTTTCAATAGTTTTAGGAAACTAGATATGTAATTAAAATTCACATTTATTTTTGAAACATAAAAAAAAAATTCATCAACAATTTCATTGTTCACCTTAATATATCTAGATAACAACCACAAAAGACTTCCTTGAGTCAGGGGGGGCTAAAACATAAGAAAGAGGAGATCATATTCTCAATAAGGGTAAAAAAGTAGAATAAGCTATAATAAATATTCAGAAACAATAACAGAAGGTGAATAAATATAAACACATTTAAATTAAAACATAATTTGAACAATAATATTGTAGGAATAAATGATTATTAAACAATTCCATATAAATTATCACATTATAATGAATCATAAGCATGGATATTCAACTAGTCGAGGTATCACATGGAATATAAATAACTAATCTCATAATGAGGGATTTTATAATGTTGGATATCTACAAAACCATCATGGTCATAGGAAATTATTAAACATAAATGGTTGTGTCCATGTACAAGACCTAATCTATTTCATCTCATGAGACCTTCTGATTCATCAAGGACCTACAACAGGGAATTCCTGATAGATAGAAATTCCAAAAAATATACTTATGAAATGTGTGACACATAATAAAAATATAAATTCATATTGAAATTATGATAGGAAAAAACTATTCCAAAAATAATATTCATAATAAATCTAGTGTAACATGATGTATGGGGTCAAAATTTTACATACACAGACGAACTACCCCTAAATAATTTAATAAAATATGGTAGGTGGTATAATAATATATCAACCTAAATTAATCATAACCTCTGAAAAAAGGATGTCAAAATATATTGAAAAAATACTGTAAAATCATTTAGGAAATCCTGGTAGAAATACAACATTACATTGAAATCACTTATTCTTAATAGTGACACAATCATAAAAAAAACCTTTGTATGAAAATAACTTTGTAATCATGGAATGAAATATTCAACAAATAAGGTTTCATAAAACCGTGAAAATACTATATTCCATTAAAATACTTTTAAAATTAATTCCTTTTATGTTTTAAAAAATATTTTATTATAATATTTTTTATATAAATTCCATTACAAATATCATATCATTAATGTCTTCTTTAATAAAATGAATCTGTTAGATAAAAAGTTACAAAAAAAACATGTGTAAAATCAACATAAGATAATAAAAATTCATTTGATAAATAATCATATAATTAAATAATAAATGGTGTATATGATTAACCTAATGTATAAAAATTGGGTTAAAATTTACCTTATTACTTTTTAATCAATTGAGTTGTATCCCCTTTAAAATCAGTAAACATGTAACAGCCGATTTATTTTTTAGTTACTCATAGACCAATATTTTTATAATTCTATGGTTTTGTTTTGTTTATGGATTCTTGAGGTAAAATTTTGGATTTTCGAATGGATTTTGGGATGTGAAAATTTGGCACATTGTTTCCCAAAAATATGTTCCATGCTAGTGAAAGCCATACAAGCCCAGATAGTGAGGGTTTTTACAGTTTTCATATGATTTGAAAAACTATACATCCACCATGAAGAATATATTAAACCTCATGAGTAGGGGAACATAAACATGTTTAATTGTTTTCATAATTGTGAGGCCCTTCCTAGGAAGTCATGCATGTGAATTTTAGTTAATTCGAGAAATGTTATCAAAATACCCAAACCCTTCTTTTTACTCTCACTCAATCCTAACTCAATCTATATCGATTTTCATGGTTGAGGGGGATATAAAGGTCCAATTATCACTCCTCCAAAACAATTACAATGTGGAAAAAAGTAATAAATTCATCATTCTGTACTTTCCATCTAAATTTCATCTTCATGTTCTCTAAATCACCCTCTCTTCACCTCTCATTTCTTGGGTTTATTTGATATCTATGATGTTGGAGGATCTCATAATCCTTGTTTCAGTTCTTCAACCTTGGTTTTTTCCCTGATCATTGTTTTCAATGATATTCATTGGATTTTACCATTAAGGGATATTTTTTTGTGATCCCATGATCCCAAGGTAGGTGGTTTTTTTTAATCATGGCCAATTTGAATAACCACAAATTAATAGATTTAAATAAATTTGATTGATTTAATTATAATTTCATTCATTTGGCTTATTGAAAACATTATTTCATTGAATTTGGTATTTAAATATTATTTGGAATTAAAATTCTAGAAATCCACTCATTTCATTGAATTTGGGTGCTTTGGGAAATTTGGTGGAAAATTATGAAAATTTTTTTGTAAAATTTAATAGTCCTATTTAAATTATAAAATAGATTGGTATAATTGATTTAATGTTTTTATTTGTTTAAAAATTATTAAATAGATTTGAAAAAAATCCCTTGTTTATGCTCAAAAAATTCATGATTTTATTAACAACCTATTTTCAAATTAAAATGTAAATTGGAATATTTAATTGGAAAATGGATTTAATTGTATTTGGAACAATTTTGAAATATATTTCAGATTATCGATTAATTATTTATAACTTTAAAGAATATTTAGATAGTGAGTTATAATGTAAAATCATTCTAGGATAGGAATGCCCTAAAAATAGGTTGACGCTTTACATCTCTGATATAAACTGATTGGATAGTTTTATCCCTAGTAGGATGTTCTTATGTGCTCTATGACCAGTGTAAACGTGACGTGTGTGAAAATTTATTTTTTAATTATAGTATTTTGTCATGTTACCAAAACCAAGAACTATAATGTATCTTTGAAGATTATGATGCTTTATCATGGAATTATATTTTAAATATATGCGATTTTTTTAAACTGCTTTACAAATCCCTTATGACTTTATAAAAAAAAATTTATATAAAATTAGTATTTATTAATTTTTTATAGAAATTTTATCGTTTCAAATGTAAAGAATGATTTTGTTTAAATATTATTTTTAACTTACATGTGTGTTTATTTATAGTAAAAATAATTATTTGGTAATTTAAATATTGTAATCTTAGTATGGAATACTTAGTGAGACCATAATAGGATTTTAACTCACACCCCACATGTAAATTAATTTGTTTTTAGATTATTTTCTTACAAGTTTGAGTAAGGGAAAGGTTCTACATTGAGGTGGTTCTTATTGATGATACTTGGACATGGAGTGGTGTGATAATTGGGTTGTAGGTTGTTATCTTATTTTCTGGTACATCGTGGTTATACTTTTGTTTATTGATACCAATTTCACTTCTGGTACAGTTCTACCTATGGATTTTTTCTTTTATGCATACAAAATTATTTATATTTCTTTAGTTGTGTTTGTGGAAAATTCATTCCCACATTCATATTGTATTATTCCAGGAGCAAGACTCCAACCCATGGGGATTTGGGGCACCCTTCAGGATTTGTTAGTAGTTTCATAGTTACCATGGCATGAGGGTATCAATATGGTTCATGACATTGTGGTATCAGTAATTATATTCAATCATCATTCAATGATGTTAATAATATGATTTGTAATGTTATTATGAAAATAGGTAGTTGTGATTGAGTAATTGTCTTGATCTCATGTAACTATCATAACTTTTATTAATGAAAATTTTTCTTGATCTTATTAAATGTATTATTATGTTAAATTTTTATATAAAATATTCAATTCGTTGATTTTGTGTGTTTTTTATTTCAAAATACCGTTAATAATTTTTATCCTTGCAAATATAGACGTTGAAAAATTATCACATGATTAGTATAAATATAAGGCTTTAACAAATCCAATTTACTTAGACATAATAAGTGATGGACTAGTCCAGTAGAATTGTTCTGTACGAATCCAATATGTCAGATCTCTAAAAGAAGGTGGTGTCACTGGGATTCTCTCTTGACCAAGCCCAAGCTGAGCATCAACATGTTAATCTCGAATGAAACCACATACGAGAGAAGTGGATGTTGATAGAGATTACCACCCGAGCAATGTTATCTGAGCCGCCCCAAGAGTCTATCACCATTGAAAACCTTATCCTTAGGTCTTATGTTGGTGTTATAAGGTTTTATGTACTAAGACCCTATCACTATGATTATGTGAATTATTTTTTTATATAATAAAGAATATACATTCATTTTTTTATTGTTACTTTGTAAAAAGTTCTTAAAGAACAACTATTATTTTTTTGATAATATTAAATTTATAAATATATTTTGATGAATTAAAAAAAATTAATTAAATAATATTTTAATAAAATATTATTACTGAATTAAGTTTTATTAAATATAAATTATTGCATAATTTGTATGAATAAAACTATGAATTTTTTATTTTGAAAGTCATTTTTTGTCAAAACAATGAATTTTCAGTAAATGTCAGTTTTTATTTAAAAAGTAAAAAATCACATATTTAGAAAATTATTTAGATAAAATTAATATTATTTTTGGAATCATTATATAGAAATTATCCATCATGGAATTTTTTATAATTTTATGATCCATTATACTTTTTGGATAAATTTTAAATATGATTAATTATATAATGTGTTTTATGACATCATAATGACCCAATAGTGATGTAATAAAATACTATAAATTAGTTATTCATCCAATATATGTTTTATTATTAAAATTTTGTTATTTTAGGTTTTTTATTTATTTTACAATGATTTAGTGGACCAACCATGACTTACAAAACATTTTATCTTTATAAATTGATTTCCTTGAGAGTGTGACTCACCTCCCAATAAGAAAGCCTAATATTTTATAAATTTCTGCCATTGGCCTTATTAAATAATGATTTACACTTCACTATAGAAAAATACATGGTAAAAAACTATGGTACGGTTTTTGGTTTTGATTAGTTTAATGTGTGGTGTCTAAAACCTAAATAATAAATAATTTCATCTCCTTTCTTAAATAAACCCAGCCAACCTCCCACTTCCTATTCACTCTAATCCTTTAGAGCCTGACCAAAATCTTCTCTCCTATATCTATAATATTACCAATGTTACTTAAGGTCCCAAAAATCCTCTCTTATTCCCCTCACAATGCTTTGGGATCACACTTCCAAGTAATGGATTTCTTCCTCTCTCATTTTTGTCCCAGTTTCTTTATGTTTCTATACTAATATAATTTCATTTAAAAATGTTTGGGTGTGATTTATAACCTCCCCCATACTTCCCTCATTTTTTTTATTGATGATATAACCCTTTATATCTAATAAATTCCTTCCATGTACACCTGTTTCTACGTCGAAATTCCATAAGAAAATTCTCTCTTCTCATTTACATTCCAGCAATTCTTTTATATTATGAATCTAAATTCCATTTAATAAGTTGAGACATGTATCTATATGACCCCATTACTTTCCATTTCATTTATATATTATTATAAACCCATTTCCCTCTCATCAGCCATTTTTATTATTTCTTATGTCATGATGTTATGCAGCTGAAATTGCACTGCCATTTTCCAAGCCAAAGTAATTGTGTAGTGAATACCATGCCCATTTATCTATAAAGGGTATCCACCTTTATGCACATTTAATTATTGATTACATAGTTTCATGTATGAATTCCACAGTAATATATCAAGGAATAAATGATGATGTTTAATGAATCTATGTTATATGATCCATGTGGAACACCTATGGATGAAATGACATGATTAAGAAGGGTGTGCCATGATAGTGCTCTAATGAATTTTGTAAAGATTAGAATCATTAAACATCATGATAAATGATGGTTTACTCATGATAAATAATTTAAAGGGGGTTTTACTCATTCTCCATGTGTAATGAGGCTTGGATCATGCTAGTATAATGTTAATTGTTGTTGCCATATTTTCATGTTATGATAACCATGATATATATTACCTTTATCTTCATGTTTATCTTATGCTCCATCGATATGAATATTGCCTAAAATGTACTGTAATCTTCATGTAATTCGTTTTTTACTCTTTTACTGGGATTTTTTCGCTCACCCTTTTCATATGCATGTCTTTAGGTTATCCAATGCAATGCTAAGTATCAAGGAATGTGTGTGGCCATGTAAAAGATGTTTTTAATAAAGATGTTTTGTTTTTTGTTCTATGTTGTTATGTAATGTTACTAAGACAAAAATACACTAGACCTACCTATATTCTATGTTTTATCAAGTGAAGGGTTCATCTAATAAATCATTTTTATGTGTAAAATAAGCAGTAGGGTTGTTAAAGTAGGTTTTAGAGGATAGGTTCAGTTTTTTTTGGATTAGGATTAGAAACCCCCGGTGAAGCCTTGAGCATAAGACTATGTATAATAAAAAAATACCTAAACTTTTGTGAGTATTTATTAAGTGGTTTATGAATAAAATACATCCATATATTGGTAAAAGCAGGTATAGGCAGCTCTGGAACAGATGTATCTAGGGGTAAAACACAAAAACACTTCTTTGAGCTAGACTCGAATGGGAATTAGTGCACGAAAATAGACCTTGTAACACTCTTGGTTATGAAACTCATGGGGGATATGATTTCCAAACTTCATAATCTTAGTATGAACCATTATTAATGAAATAAAAAATTTCCCTAGTCATATATGTTGGGAAGTAGATCCTAAATAACATAGATTGAAGCGTATAAATTCATAAGTTATGGAAATAGAAGTAATTTATAAGTCATTCGTTTTTGTCTTTGTATTACCCTTTATTTGTTACCCATAATTTTCCTTTTATTCCAGATAATGGCCGGTAATAGGACCTGTTCTAATAACCGATGTGAAGATCGATGCGACAACTGCTCTAATGAGATGCCCAATTTGATGGGAGTAGGAATCATGAACTTTGTCATGATACTCTCTCATTTGACTAATGTTTTGAATAGAAACTTGGGTCAAGAGGAACATTCAACCCCCCCCCCCCCCACACACACACACATAATAAATAACAAGTTATAATCAAGATATTCATTAGACAAAGGCAACATACTTTTAATTGGACATTCGATCCCTCGATCGCCGAACAGTGGATCAACTCCATTGAGAATATCTTCTCCATACTTCATTGTTCTGAATAAGAAAAGGTACTTATGGTTTCATATCGTATGGGGATGAAGCTGATTAATGGTGGTCATTGACCAAAAATATGAATCTAGTGGAGGAAATAGAGGCATTGGAATGGAATGATTTTCTGAAAATACGATTTTGCAAATATTTTCCTCACACCCTCCAAATTAAGTTGAAAAGGTCATTTTGTGCCATTAAGAGAAAAATGATGAATCTATCGAATCATATGATCCAAAAATTACAATTATTTCAAGATATGACTCCAAAATTGTCTTTACCCTTGAATTCAAGGTCAACAGCTTCATTGGTGCATTAAAACCTAGCCTATGGAAATCTCTAATGATCAGTTACTTCTATAGCTGTGTAGAAATTTTCTAATGTTCCCTAAAAGATGAAATGGAGATCAGAGAATCTCAGGGGTATCATGGGGATGAGAAGCATATGGTAGAATTTAATCTGGGTGGTCTGACGGATAAATCCAATGGTGCTACGAGTATATAGTACCCCACTTACCAAATATGCGGAAAAAATCACCCTGATAATCTCCTGAAGGGTATGAGGAAAAGATTTAGGTGTGGAATAGAAAGGCACCTAAACATTAACTACTCATAAGAAAATCATGCAGTTGAGATAGAGGAGATGGATGCTCTGTTCAACCCTCAACGTGTTCTCCATTGCTGCAACTGAAAATAACCATGGCACTTTGCAAACTAGTTCCCTAAGCCAATGGTTTTTAGAGGTATCCAATATCCTTCAAGGTAGAAAGGGATATAATTTTCCATCACTACCACCGAAGTGAATCACGACAATGATGTGATGACAGATACACTTGTTATTCATTGAAAAATAGTGAACATACTTTTTGATTCTGGTTCTGCGCATTCTTTTATATCATTAAATATTATTAGAACTTTCCAAACACCACCATAAGATATAGAAGTAAAGATGTCAGTGATAACGAAAAATGGGGAAATCATTTTATCCCATGAATATAACTCCTACCCTGTCATAATTTGTATATTGAACTTTTGAAAAACCTCATCAAACTCCATTTGGTATAATATTATGTAATTCATGGTATGGATTAAATTTCCTCATCTAGAGACAACATTAATTGTCTAGGGAGATAAATCAATCACTATATGGTGAATCGACCACCTATTATGTAAAAGTTCATGGAGGAGGATGAATATTCTTTAGCACCATCATCTCATGTGTTGATATTACTGCCCTATGAGCAAGCATATATGGCTCATATGATTGAGTCCAAGGAATCAACCAACCATGAAAACATTCATATTTTCTGGGAATCCGCTAAAGTGTTTTCCAAGGAATTTCATGATCTTCCTCCTAGAAAAGATGGTGAATTCTCAATTTATATTATACATAGAGAGTTTCCAATATACAAGACTCTGTATAAAATGGTTTTTTTGGAGCTTGAGGAGTGGAATAAATAGCTACAGTTGAATCTAGATAATGGGTTTACACAGCTAAGTGCTTTCCCATGGGGTGCACAAGTCCTCTTCGTCAAGACCAAGGATGGGTCAATGCACCTTTGTATTGATTATCGTGAGCTCAAAAAAATAACAAAAAAGAACAAGTATCATCATTCATGAATTGATGACTTGTTCGATCAGCTATGTAGAGCACAATACTTCTCCAAGGTTTATTTTTGTTCTGGATGTTACTAAATAAGAATGAAAGAGTATATCCCCAAGACTTCTTTTCATACAAGACACGAGAAATATGAATTCATAGTAATTTTTTTCAAACTCAATAATTCTCCAACCATATTCATGGACATGATGAATTGAGTATTTAGTGATTACCTCAAAAAAATTGTTGTAGTCTTTGTAAACAATTATATGATATACTCAAATACCAAGGAGGAGCACGAGGAGCAACTAAGAAGTCTACTAGAGACATTTCAAAAGAAGAATCTCTATAAAAAGTACAACTACTGTGGGTTATAGTTGAAGGAAGTATCATTCCTAGGTAATATCATCACAATAAATGGTATATCTATCGATCCATCCAAGAAATATGAAATTGAGTGATGGATGAGGCTAGAATCAGTAACAGATATCCATAGCATCTTGAGGTTAGCTAGATATTATAGCTGATTTGTGATAAATTTCTCACAATTGTCCAATCCTCTTACCAAGATAAATCAAAAGGGAGTAAAGTATTCTTGGAGTGATGAGTGCAAAGAGAGATCCAAGGAGTTCAAAATGAGCCTTATCACAGCACCCATGTTCATAGTACCAACTAGTAGAGAACTTTTTGAGGTATTTAGTGATGCATCGAAGAAGGTCATTGGTAGTGTGTTAATGAAAAATGAAAAATTCATTTCCTATGCTTCATGGAAATTGAATGTTCATGATAAAATATATCCAACACATAATCTAGAGCTGGATACAGTAATACATAACTTAAAAAATGGGCATTATTACCTATTTAGGGAGAAGTGTGAAATATAAACTTTTCACAAAAACCTCAAGTATATATTCACACAGAAAGAGATGAACATGCGCATACAAATATGGTTAAAACTGATCAAATACTATGACTGCTCAATCAATTACAAACCTAGGAAAGAGAACAAGGTGGTGGATTCTCTATGTAGGAAGGACCCAACAATTCTATCATCGATAAGAATTGAAAAGGATGCAATCTTCTTAGATTAGATGAAGAGGGACATGGGAATCATAAATAATGGAACACCATCAATCCTTTCACAAATTATTTCCCAAACGTATCTTTTGTAATGGTTAAAGGATGATCAAAATAATGATTTAGGAATTCATAAAAATAAAAAGCTACCAAAAAAGGAAAATACACGAATTTCAATATTAATGAAGAAGGAATTGTGAGATTTGGGTCAAGAAAATGTCTTCTATAAAATCCAGAGTTAAAGAAATAACTTTTAGATGATGAACATAGTTTTAATTTCCCCATTCACCCAAGAAACACAAAGAGGTACCAATATATCTGAGATTATTATTGGTGGTTTAACATGAATAAGGATATCACTGAGTATACAAGAATGTGCCTGGTATGTCAGTAAGTGAAGGATTAGAGGTAGATGTCTAAGGGGATCATGCAACCATTACCCATACCATCATGAAAATGGTAGAACATAACCATGGAATTTGTCAACAGAATCCTGAAGACATCCATAGAAAATAATGTTTTCTAGGTCATTGTCGATCATCATACAAATACTACACACTTCATTTTAATTTAATAGGTCTTCTCATTGGATCAACCGGCACGGATATACATCAATGATGCGGTAAGGTTGCATGGAGTACCATTATTTATTGTATCCAATTGAGGTCCAATATGCACCTTTATGTTTTGGAATATTCTTCAACATGATCTAGATACTGAGCTGAACATCAGTACGGCTTATCATCCTTAAACAGATGTCCAATTTGAGCAGACTATCCAAACACTTGAGGAAATGTTGGGTGCGTGCACAATGGACATCAAATGGGGATGGGACCAATATCTTCCTCTGGTTGAGTTCTCTTATAATAATAGTTTCCACTAAAGCATCCAAATGGATCCTTATGAAGTTCTTTATGGGAAGAGGTGTAGAACACCATCATGTTGGATGAAGTTGGGGAGCGAAAACTCATAGGTCCAGAAATGGTCAAAGAAATGGGGGAGAATGTTAAGACCATCCAGCATTAGATTAATGCTTTTTAGAGACGACAAAATAGCTATGATGATAATCATCGATGAGACCTAGAGTTTGATGCTAGAGACATGGTATTCCGACAAATATCACAATGGAAGATATTTATGAGATTCAGAAAGAAGTAAAAGTTATTCCAAGGTATATATTCCCTTTTCAGATCCTCGGTTTCATTAGATAAGTGACCTATCAACTAGCACTCCCACCAAACCAATCTTAAGTACATGATTTATTCTATGTATCACTATTGAATAAGTAAATACCTAACACATCGCATGTCCTCAATCTAGAGGTGATACCATTTTAGAATGAACTATCCTATGAAGATAGGCAGGTGCGGATCAAAGATCATAGGGAAAAAGTCCTACGAAATAAGACAATGCCATGCATAAAGGGGTTGTGGTGAAACCACATGTTTGAAGAATCAATGTGGGAATCAGAGGAAGTAATGAAGAAAAGTTACCCATATCTTTTTTAGTGTGGGAGAAGTAAATTTCAAGGGAAAAATTTCTTAAGGGGGGATTATTGTAACGACCCAAACTTTTATCAATGAAAATTCCTCTTGATCTAATTAAATTTATTATCATGTATAATGGTTATATAAAATATGAACTTCCTTGGTTTTATATTTTTGGATTTCAAAATACCTTTAATAATTGTTACCATTGATAATATTGTTTTTGAATAGTGATCACATGATTAGTATAAATATAGGGCTTTATCAAATCCAATTCACTCAAACAAAGGAAGCGATGTCAACATCCAGTAGAATATCTCTATACGAATCCCATTCGTTGGAGCTCTAAAAGGAGGTGGTGTCCCTAGTCTTCGCTCTTGGCCAATCCCAAGTAGAGCTTCAACACGTTAATCATTAATGGAACGTTCTACTAGAGAAGTGAAAGTTGATATGGACTACCACCTGAACAATGTTATCCAAGCCACCCCAAGAGTCTATCACCATC
Source organism: Viscum album (assembly GCA_963277665.1). Taxonomy (NCBI): domain Eukaryota; kingdom Viridiplantae; phylum Streptophyta; class Magnoliopsida; order Santalales; family Viscaceae; genus Viscum; species Viscum album. Next base: position 1,885,337,283 of record OY728161.1, read on the forward strand.
ACACACCTTACCCTTAGGTCTTATGCAGGTGTTATATGGGATTATGTGACAAGACCCTTGCACTATGATTATGTGCATTATTTTTTTATACAATAAATAATATACATTCAATTTATTATTATCACTTTGTATATGGTTTTTAAATCACAAATAGTATTTTTTGTTAATAATCAATTAAGAAATATTTTTTGATGAATTAATAGAATTTTTAATTAAATAATATTTTAATAAAATGTAACTACAAAATTACTTTTTATATAATTCAATTGATCATATAGTTTTTATGAACAAAATTGTGATTTTTTAATTTTGAAATCCATTTTTTCTCAAAACTCTGGAATTTTCGATAAATATCGGGTTTTATTTTAAAATTAAAAAATTATCTTATTTAGAAAATTATTAAGATAATAGGAATATTATTTTTCAAATATGGACTTCTAAATTATCCAATTGTAATTTTTTCAAAATTTTCTTAGAAAATCGATTATTTGGGTAAAAATTAAATATCATTTAATTATATAATGTTTTTATGATATTATAATTACTCAATAGTGTTATAATAAGATACTGTAAATGATTATTTCATACAAAATATGTTTTACCATTAAAATAATTTTATATTAAGTTTTTTTATTTATTTCACAAATCTTTAGTGGACCCTCCAAGACTTATAAAACATTTTAACATTTTAAATTGATTTTTTAGAGAGTGTGACATGCCTCCTCATAAGGAACCCTAATATTTTAAGATGTTCATCCATTGGAATTATAAAATAATTTTGTCCACTCTTCAGATGAAAAAAACATGGGCAGAAATAATGGGGTAATTTTTTGTTTTTATTAGTTTAATTTATAGTGTCCAAAACCTAAATATTAAAGAATTCTATCGCCTTTTCTATACCAACCCACCCAATATCCCACTTCCTCTTCACTGAATTCCTTTTTATCACAACCAAACTCTGATATCCTCTCTCTATAATCCTTCCAAGGTGCCCAAATCTTCTAATAATTCTCTCTCAATCCCCTCCCAAGCCTTTTGGATCACACTTCCAAGTAATGGATTTATTCCTCTCTCATTTTGGTCAAAGTTTCATTATGTTTCAATAGAAATGTATTTTTATTTACAAATTTTGATGTATAATTTATAACCTCTTACATATTTCCCTCCATATGTTTAAATAATGAAATTTTCTTTTCTCTATCATTAATTCCTTCCTTGTACACCCATTACTATGCTGAAATTTCGTAGGGAATTTCTCTTTTCCCATTTACATTCAAGAAATAATTTTGTATTATTAATATAACATCCATTTAATATGTTGGGAAATTTATCTATATGACACCCCATATTTTCCATTTCATGTAAATATGATAAGACAACCCTTTCCCTCTCATCAACCATTTTTCTGAATTCTTATGTCACGTCGTTATGCTGCCGAAATTGCTCTGAAATTTTCCAATCCAAAGTCATTATATAGTGAATAACATACCCATTTCTCTATCAAGGGTATCCAAATTTATGAAAATTTAATTATTGATTATATTTTTTCTTATTTAAATCCACATTACTTTATCATTTAATAAATAATTATGTTTAATGAATCCATCTTATATGATCCATGTGGCACACTAATGCATGAAATGAAATCATAAAGAACGGTGCACCCACATAGCTCTCTAATGCATTGGGTAAATATTAGTCTCATTATACATCAAGTGCAATGATTTTTTACTCGTGATAATTCAAGTGCAATTAGGGTTTACTCATGCTCCAGGTGCAATGAGCATCGTCTCAAGCTAATATCATGTTAAAAGTTGTTTCCACATTTCTATGTTATGATGATCATGTTATATCATGCCTTTATGTTCTTGATTCTATTATTCTCCATCTATATGCCTATTTCATAAAATGTACTGTATTATTCATGTTATGACTTTTTTACTCCCATACTAGGATTTATAGGTCACTATTTTCTTATGCATATCCTGAGGTTATCCCATGAAATGCCAAGTACGAAGTAATGTGTGTGGCCATGTAAACAAAATATTTCAATAATGATGTATTATTTTATGTTTTAAGTTGTTATGTAATGTTCCTAAGCACAAAAGACACAATAACTCTCAATATTATATGTTGTATTAGGTGAAGAGTTTATGTAATAAATCATGTTTATGTGTAAAATAAGGATCAGGGTTGTTATATCTCACAATAATGAGCCTTATATTACCATGTGTGGTTTGGGAAAGGCATTTTTTGGATTAGTTCTATTTTTTTCAACTTTTTATTATAGTGGATTGAAAACAAAATCATTTATTCTTATATATTGGGACTAATTTCCATGGTATCTCTATTTGGGTGATAATATGATGTCATCAATGTTTTCTGCTAATGTTGTGTATCATAATTCCTCTAAGAAGTCATTTGAATCAAATCAAGAAAGGAGATAATGATAAACCCCACTGAGAAAATACTTTCGTGAACACGAGTCTTGTTGAGGTGAGTATGTATATTTTCCATCATTTGGGAAAGAAACCACCACCAATCCTTCTTTAGGATCCCAATATGAAACCTCAAAGAGATGTTTTTTGAAATCATGCTCGGTAGTTACTTCTCTCGATGACACCATCATTAAAATGCTCAAATTGTCCTTAATTGGATGAGTAATGGTATATCGGGATTGATCTTTTTTTTTGAGTTCATAGTGAAACCTAATGAACTCATGGTGATGACTACATCATTTATTTAAGAGTTTCCCAGAAGGAGATGGTGGGAAATAATGGTGAAGATGAACAATAATGAGGGACTAAATTGGAGATACATCAAGGCACATTGTTTAGAATAGTTTTATCAATGTTAGATAGTTATTTCCAAGGCTAATGAAATATTCAAGATCGTGAAGGATTAAAAGACTATGATAGAATATGAAAACCAATTTGTTATTATTTTATATTTTTCACCTTTTATTTTACATTATGGTAAACTCAAGACATAATGGTTTGATAAGGGTCATCAGTTTGGTATTCATTATTAGATATTATTGCTGACGATGACTTCTTATACTGATGTGGAGGATAGAGTGTTGATGGTTGAAATGGACATGGATGTATGTCAGGGATGATGTAATTTTATTTTTCTCCTAGTTTAGATTTAATTTCCTCTAATGTGATGAGAGTTAATGATGATACTCATTTTAGTTATTGATGGTAGGGTTATTCTAGACCTCATGTAGATCATGGAATAATCCCATTGATTTCTGAATAGTTGGGAAATCTAGGGAACTCGTAGGGGCTTCCCACAAAGTCACCTATTCTATGTGGTTCATGTGTATGCTCAAGTCACTTTCAAAAGTTCATCCCTATATATTTAACTCATTTTAGTGGAATGAGATCATAATTCCAAGTAAAACTATGGTGAAATTATATTTATCAAATACAAATGGGTTCTGGCCACCAAAATCTAGAACGAAGATTCATCACATAGTGGAATAGTCTCCAGAGGAAGCAAATTCCAGTCCAGTGACTTTGAGAGGTACCATAACTATAACTTCATTATCAGTGTTCTCTTTATATAATTTTGATACATCTCATTCATTAAATTCAATCTATATTTTCAGTTTGTAAAATCATCCTTCAAATAATTTATCATAGGTAAAATACATTAATAGAGCTATTGTAATGGAGAAAGACCATAGTCGTTGTAGTCCCACTGATAATATCTATTTATTAGATGTTGGGATTTCTTGGTATTTTTTTCATGAAGTAAAACCTCTTGAAATCTTATTCGGTTGGGATTGGCTCATTTCTAATAAATCATGGATTAATTTTTATCTTCAATGGGTATCATTCAATACCCTATAGGGAATTTTATATCATTAAATTAGAATGAGACATGATGTCGAGTATAGAAATGAAATGTTATCCTAAGTTGGGGAATGTTATAGATGTTTTCTTTTTTGAAATGAGGTGATAATAATTGATTGGTGATCATCCAATAGTTTTCATTTATTTTCTTGATGTTTTCACTTCTAAATTCTCTAGGTCTCTACTGTTAAGGGAGGTAGTTTTTATATCGATTTAGTAAATACTACTAAAATAGTGGTCATTTCTTCATACCACTTAAAACCAAGAGAAATAAAAGAGTTATAGAAAATATTGAATGGTCTATTAGATAAATGATTTATACACGTTAGTGTGTCATTTTGGGAAGAATAGATTCTCTTTTTGAATAAAGTTTATAGGTCACATCACCATTTCATTGATTACAAAAAACTCAGTCATGTCTTGTTAAGGAATAAGTTTTTATTTACAATGTTTTAGGAAATGTTAGACTTGTTGAAATGGGGAAGTGGTTTTTAAGGATTGATGTTAGATCTGGTTAACATCATTTGAGAATAAAAGAATATTACATTCCGAAAAATACCTTTCAGAGAAGATACATCCATTATGAGTTACATATCATGAAATTTGTTTTAAAAATATCATTTTCTACTTCTATTTATTTAATAAACATTATTTTACATGAGTATCTTGATACATTTTTTTGAAAATTCTGGATGACATATTTGATTACTCTATATCGGAATAAGATCATGTTGAACATCTGAGAGCGGTTATGAAATTGTTGAGAAATTATATACATGAGACATGATTTCAAAATGTGTTATCTAGATATAGTAAGTGAATTTAATGTGACACATGGAATCATAAAATGTTATTTTAATTGATCTTGAAAATTTGAATGAAATTATTTCATGGGAACAAACATGAATTGTTTTCGATATTTGATGATTCATGGGTTTAGCTTGGTATTAACATTATTTTGTAAAGGGTTTACTAATTATGGAATCATGGATGACAACTCTAACTCATAAGGGAGTAAAAATTTAAGAGGATGAAAAAAATCAGTATTATTTTGTTGAGATGAAATTTCCTTTTGAAAAAAATTTCAGTTTGGACTCTTCCATAGGCTAGGTGGGGTTATGTGTTCTTCTACAATGCATCGGGTTTGGGTTTGGGATGTGTTCTTATGAATAATGATCATGTCATTAATTTTTTATCTCATCAGCTTAGGCCACACAAAAAGAATTACCTGACCAATGACCTTGAACAAGCACATACAATGCATGTACTTAAGATTTGATGTAATTACCTTTTAATGGAATGTTTTACCAAAAATTGTGTCAACAAGTTCATGAGTTATATCTCTTATCAAAAAGATTTTAATCTTCTCTATATGAATTTTAGTGTAATCCTGATAATCATTCAACATTTCTATCACCTATTCCGTGGGGAATGTAAATTTCATCATAGATACTTTGAGGATGAATATTTTGACCCATGACATGAAAGAATCATTGGAAGATTGTAAATTGATTTATCTTTTTGAATAGATGCATATTGGAGTCTGTGAATTAGGGACCAAGTATTTCATGAACAATTATTTGTTGACATCTTCTCTTCTCTAGTTGATACTTCAAGAAAAATATTTATTATAATATTTTTAGGATTAGAGACTCTCTTTATTATGGGGAGACCATTGTTGGGTTATCGTTCTATATAAAGGGAATTATATGTTATTAGAATAATTTGGTTGTACCATTGTCATTCATGAATGATTAATGTGGGATTTACATAATTCCTCTTGGGAAGTGAACCCAATAACCATTAAGATGTTATATGAAATTTAGTGTTGACTCTGGTGGTTGTGTGTGATATGGGGCATTGATGATTTTTTCTCACATTGATATACAGGCCAATAGGTCAAACCTAAGAACCAGAGACCTTAGGTTTTTCTTTATCCAATAACACTGGAGACTTGGAGGTGGGATGAGATCTCTATGTAATTTTTGGTTTCATTTTCCATTAGCCATAGAAATAAAAATTTAATATGGGATGTTATCACTTAGATGAATAATTTATCTCATTTTACAACCATTTGTGATACAAAAAATGTTTAAGATTTGGGTAATCATTATGGGAAAGTGATTTTCAATTTTGACAGAGTTCCATTGGCCATAATCTTTGATAGTGATCCTTGGATCACTTTTAATATTTGTAGAGACCGTTAGGAGGCTGTAGGATCTCAATTCTATTTGATTATGGCCTTCCATTCAAAATTTGATGGACAAACACAAAGAGATATATTGATTTTTTATGATATCCCATGCGCCTAGGTTTTCAACCTTTTTGGGGATTGGGAGGTCCATATAGATTTTTTTCGGTTTGTCTTATAAAAATATTTACCAATCATTGATAAGAATGATTACTTTGGAGTCCTGGTATGTTCAGCCTTAAAAATATACATTATGCCGGTCAGACATTGGAGAAAGTTCCTTTACTAGACATAGATTGGTTAAAGATTATATAGTAAAGAATTTGTTGATTCATCAAATTATTTGATCGAGTAGAGCTTGAATAAATCATAGGTGTATTGTCACTATAGGTTGTTGGAAGTTATTGTTGGTGAGAAGGTGCTCTTGAAATTTTCAACTCGGATGGGTTATAGATATATTGGGAGGAAAGGGAATCTTACCCACTGTTTTATGGTACCTTCATATGTTTTTTAGTAAGTAGGGAAATAATCTTACATTTTATCACCTCTTACATAGGTAACGATGATACATAATTTTTTTATGTATATCAACTATGAATGCATCTATCTACTTCATCTCATGTTCTTAGCTAGAGTGATATTGATGGTTAACCTTATTTATATGTGACTATGAAACCACTCAAGATATTTGATTCAAAAACAAAGGTAATTAATGGGAGGATGATACCTTTTGTTTGACTTTTATGGGATCATGGTTCTAATAATCATGAGTCATGGGAGAGGGAGGCATTTATGAGAGATAAATAGCCTTAGTTTTTTTAACATTGACACTTCTCAGCAGGCTTTATGGGGACAAATAGTTTCTATGGTGGGGATGTTTTATCATTATGTTACTATTTTTGGTACTCTTAATCCTCTTTTTTATCTTTCCTTGGTTGTTTTTTGTTTAGTGGCTCATTGAGGGAAATTTTGGAATTCTGAATGGATTTTTGGATGTGCATGGTTTGAAAACCATTTTCTCAAACCATGGGCCCTGCAAGTTAAACCCATGTAAACACAAATAGTGAGGGGTTTCAGGAATGGTGAATGATTTGAAAAACCATGTTCCCTCCATGGAGAAACCATGAAACCACGTCAGTAGGGGTGAAAAAATAGGGCACATGGTTTGCCTAACCTGGATTCTCATCCCCGGAACCTGTGTACATGGATTTTAATTAATCTGAAAATTATTAAAAAATATACATGAACTCACATTTTTTACCCCTTTATAGTCTTAAATTCACCTTGATTGATTTTTAGGGTTGATGAGGCTATCAAGGACTAATTATATCACCTCAAAATCCATTTCATGTAAGATTTATGATAATAATTATTTGTACGATCCCTTCCAGTTAAGTTTCCTCTTACCATTCACTATCTCTCGCTCTATTATCCTCTTTTCCCTAGGGTTTATTAGATCTCCATGTTGGTAGAGGATTAAACACTATTGTACAGGATATTGAGTCTAGTTTTGGTTCTTGGATCATTTTTTTCAACGTTTTTCATTAGATTCTCCCATTTTGGGCTTTTTGTTTCTTGATCTCATTATCCCGAGGTAAGTGGTTCCATTTTTGATGAAAAATTTTATTAACCTAAAATTTTATGATTTAAATTAAATTGGTTAATTAAAATGTAATTTATTTCAAATAGTTTATTAAAAATCACATTCCATTTAATTGGATATTTTATTTTTATTTGGCTTGAAATTTGTGAAAACCCCCCTATTCTGTTGAATTGGAATTTTTGTAAAATTGGATGAAAAAAATTGAAAATTAAAATTTTCAATTTAATTATAAGATTTAACATGTGAAATAGATATTTAGAATTTATTTAAAACTATAAATTCATGAAAATTTATTAATTTTTGTGATATAAATCCATTTGTTTTATCCTGAAAAAATGAATGATTTGATTAAAATCATATTTCTATTTTTAAATAGAAATTAACATATTAAAATAGAGAAATGGGTTGAATTTCATTTTGAATGCTTCTGAATTCATTAAATATTATTTATTTTTATTTTAGTACATTAAATATTACATATTTAGATATTTTCTGTTGATAAACACGCTGGGAGGGTAATTCTCATGAATATGAATTTACAATTTAAAACTCAAACTTAAATTGGTCAGTTGGTATTATCCCGAATAGGGTGATGGTTAGACCTCTTTGACTAGTGTCAAAGAGAAATGTGTTAACAATTTTATTCACAATATATATGTGTGTGAGGATACCCTACCCATGAAGTATCGTACCTATTGGTAATGACCATGTTGTTCGTTTGTTTATATTTGAAATATATTCCATTTTTAGTAAGTTACTTGATGCATTCCTTTTGAATGTATACAAAAAACATTATATAAAATTTTTATTAATCAAATTTTTTAAATTATTTACATCATTGAAAATGAATACCATGATTTCTTTTAAATATTCATTTGAATTTATATAATTATTTATTTAGGTTTGAAAGTAATAGTTCGTTAATTAAATGATGGCATCTTATTATGGAATCCATGGTGATCCCCTATTAGGATTTTAGCTCACACCATACATATTTCATTCTGTGTTTTTATATTATCTTCTTCTACATTAAAGTAAGGGTATTGTTCTACTTGGATGTGGTTCTTGTTCTAAATACATGGTATTAGCGTGTTGTGTATAATAGGACATGGGTTCTTATGCTGTTTTCTGGTAATTTATTATTGAACTTTGGGTTGTTTATACCAATCTGAATTCTTGCATAGTTCATCCTATGGTGTTTTTATTGTATGATTACTAAGATTTTTTATCTTTCATTCATTTTTATTTGTGAAATTAATTCCCAAACTCATATTGAATGATACCAGGTGCTAGTCGCCAACCCATGGGAATCAGGAACACACTTTGGTCTATTTCAATACTGGTGTGGTTATTAGGGCATTAGGGATGGTTTATGAAGAATCATCAAATGAAACATTTAATACTATGATGATAATTAGATTCATGATATGATATATCAAAGGTTTTTATTCATACATCATTTACATGAAATAACTGGAGAATGAGAAATATCTCATATAAATACTTGTTAGATGGGGAACCCCTACCTCTTGTTCAAAAACCATTAAAACCTGTAAAAACATTATATATAGTTATTTGAAACATATTATTAACTTATAATATATTAATATTAATATTTATTACATCCAATATTATCCTCATATAATGTATTACAACTTTTTTATTTATAATATTTATTAATTTCACTATTTTTGGCATTAATTACACTGTTTCTCATGAGTGGTTTTTCATAAAGGTAATGGTTAAATTACATAACATATAGTTAAAATAATTAAATAATACCCTTAATTTCATAAATTTCATATTTACTCATTAAATAAATTTTTATAACTATTTTTTAGTGTTTTGCATAGAAAATGATTTGCATTTCTACTTTGAGATTCTACGTCCTAGGTATGCATGTCCGCTGCATCATTTTTCATAGGATTCATAAAATATAGAATATAGATGTAACGTCCCAAGTTAGTAATGAATAACAGATATTTTTATCTATGTCTATTTATGAATTTGATTGTGTTTTAGAGGCTTAAAATGAGAATAAATCCAATCTTAAGCATGGAAAACACTAATATTTTTAAAAGATTGTTTTACTGCCTTTTGATGGAAAACCATTTTTTAATCAAACTTTTGACAATTTTATAATCTTTATTTTTCAAAATAAACATATTCTTTATTATTTGGACATTGAAATTTACATTGGATAAATTTTTGGTATTTTTCTAACAATGTTCATTTTTTAATGAATAGTGAAAAATACTGCATTTTACATCAAAACTGCTTTTTCATATAATTTAATTATATGGATAGATTATCTTTTTAATTAGTCATAAAGTGTAATATTAATATATTTTTACCATTTAATCCAATGGTGGTCATTGGTATTAATTTCACTTTGGAATTGGGCATAAACTAATGCCAAACTTTTCATAGTTGTTGTTTCAAAAAAACCCGCAATTTGTTTCGACAACGGGAATTATTTTTAAATAAATTATTGAAATTTCTGTGTTTGGAATTTGGTAAAATTGAATACATATTTTGAATCATAAGGTCTAAATTATGTAATCAAGACTCTTTTGTTTTTGGACATTATGAATAGTAACGACGGTAATTATCTTTAATTATCTTGATTAATGAGTAATCGGGTAGTTAAGGATAATAAAATAATATCATAATAATAAAAAATGACATCAAAATGTGTCCTAATTCTACTGTTTATCTCATGTCAGACCATGCGATTCCTTGTTCCAAACTTGGGGACCCCATGGAATCACTTTTGTGTGAAAGTGACTTTTTATCTTTTTATTTTTTAAAGAAAGTTAAATATAACATAGAATGTATCACCTGAGTAAAACATTTTTAATTTTGTCTACATAAATGTTATTTTGAACTATAAATATTCATTGGAAATATAAAAATATTTCCTACATCATAGTATTTGTTTCCTAATTTTTAGAAATTAAATAAATTAAATTATTTATGACATCATGATGATGCAGCGATTACCTCATTATTTAAAGATTTCAATAAAATAAAAAGATAATGTAAAATATAAGACCTACACTTGTCAAATACCTATTGGATGAGTATATTTAGAACCCTTATCACCTTAACCTAGAAATACATCAATGTGGGACCTTTATAAACTGAAACTCAATTGAAAATAAATTAACATTTTGTAACTTTCCAAGAGTGTCCCTCCTCTCCTCTTATAAAAGGCCCCCACCTCTACCTTCTTACCCACACCTCTCAAGCCTTTGGATCATCCAACCCCTGACCATTGTTTCTCTAAAAATCCCTCTCTAACTCTTATAAGCCTCACTTTGGGCAGAAGTCTTCCCAAGGAAGCCTTTGAGATCAAATCAAAAAGAGTTACCCGATTTAAAGGTAGTGTCTTCTCTTGTGTTCTTATGTTTTATTTTCTTCTCCAACCCCCTAAACTCTTTTTATTCATTAAATTTGTAACAATACCAGTATCTTCAATATACTAGGATGTTTTTATAATAAGTATTCGAGCTACACTTACACACACCTACATCTAATTGTTAAATAACATACTGTTTCTGTGTACGGTGAATTTCTGTCTCACGAAACGATGATTGTTCAACACTCATATAACACCTTCAAAGGTGGCCATTAATATGTCACTGTATTTATATATTATATGTAATATGTTTTTGTTTTACTTAAGCTTCTTTATTTTTCATTTATGGCATACCTTTATTGTTTCCATTATGGGTAAACGCGATATCTTCATTTTAGGAAGTGCGGACTACCGCCCCCTCAAAGTGATTTGATTCGTTAATGCCATATGTGGGATGTATAAAGGATGTAAGTAATGATATTATATATGATATTATAATTTAATTATAATATATATTTATATCATTATGATTCCATTCCATAAAATACGAAATAGAAATGAAATTAGCATCCATGCGTACGTACGGCTTACTGTCTCCATGAACGGTGCATTTCATTTCTTACCTCTAAACGTTGTGTAATATTATAAATGCATGTATTTATTGGATATATATGATATATATGATATATAAATTATGAGTATAACTCTGGATATAATGGATACATGAAGAACTTGTAATTATAAAGAGCATATTTTGACTCAAGTACCAATGATTGTTAAAACGACTGTTATTAACTTAAATAATTACATAGTGTTCATGACATGTTAATAAGTGATATAAAAGGAATAATGAACTTGAAAAAAGGTTCTTAATCAAGTAGAAATTATCTCAAGCTTATTATTCAGGATATTAAAGAACGATCATGTCATGTTGGATACGAGGTATGGGACTTCATCTCAATCTCCTTTCATTGAGGCATCTTTTATTTTATACAAAACCTTCTTTTATACGGTGTATAAACCCCTTTGACTTTTACGTTTATCCAAAAGGAATATTTTTTATATGAAGAGTTTTCCAAAACGACAAAAGGTAATGTTTTTTTCGTACGTATGCGGCGATAATGAATTCTCCATCACCGTGACCATTATTTGATTTTCGGCTTCCTCTACAAGCCATACCTTTTTTAAAAGAAAAATAAATACCATGTTTTACTTTTCTTTTATTTTGGTATTTAAAATGGTTTTGATAATGTTTTATTATATCACTGTGTTATTGATATCTTGTGATTGAAATGTGGAAATGTTATATTTTTTTATGCATGTTTTATGTGATATGATTATGTTATCGTTCTTGGGAAGTGTTATGAAGACGGGTGGTTCTGTGATAAACTAAGGGTGGGTGAGCCCGATATAGCTCTCCAATGCATTGGGTAATGCGAAGGAGTTAAACGTTATGGTGTCTCCAAAGATATTTAGGGAATATACTGTGATGGGTATTCCAAACATAACCAAGAGGGCTACTCCCTACGTAAGATTGTTATTAATACCTCAAGTTACCTTTATGTCTTTTGATTTCTATGACTTAGTCATGATTTGATGAGGTATGTTAAAGTTATTATGTTTTATGAGTAAAGTATGATTTCATTGATTCTTATGTATACATGTACTCATGTTTCCTTTCTATATTTCCATATCCCTTACTGAGCTATTTATTCTCATCCCATGTTTTTTTGAAATGTTTTTCACAGGTCAAGGGAAAGGTACATGATGTGATGATAGTTTCAATGAAGTTTCAAAAAAGAATCCATGTTTTATTTTCAATATGTTTTCATTGATGGGAAAAATGAATACTATCTTTTATTGTACCCACTTTGTTTAAATGTGGGATGTAATTCATGTTTTATCGTCTAATTCTCTAAAACTCTAAACCTGAAAAGATCCTCAATGTCTAATCTTGTAATAACTCAAGATTAAGTAAGGTTTAAGTTTGGGGCCTTATAGTTGGTATCAGAGGTCGGTTTAGACAACTTTAGGAGTTAGAAAATTGTTAAATTATAAATTAATTTATGGTATGATTGAAATGATATAGCATTTTAAGATTACCATATTGCTTCTCCTAAGATATTTCTGTGTTAAGAATGGTTTTACATAGAGGAAACAGAATAGCTTTTTTGGGAAGGCATACAGAGGGAAATGACCTTTCAAATCAATATCATGAGATGGTCAGAATCAGAACTAAATAGTTTGTTGCAGTGCTGGCTCAGTTGAATTAGGTGAAAAATATTCGTTGTTTTTATTGATGATATTTTGGTGTTTTCTAAAAGTAAAGAGGATAATGAAATACATTTAAGGGTTATTTTAAACCTTAAAAGGAACGAAATTGTATGGGAAATTCAGCAAGTGTGAGTTTTGGTTGCAACAAATTTCTTTCCTTGGTCATATTGTTTCTAATGATGGAATAACTGTGGATCCTGAAAAAACAAAGGTTGTTGAAGAATGGCCAAGACCCAAAAATGTAACTGAGATTCGTAGCTTCCTTGGTTTGGCGGGCTATTACCGAAGGTTTGTTAAAAAAAATTCATGGTTATCTAGTCCAATGACTAAGCTAACTCGGAAGGGTGTTAAGTTTATCTGGACAAAAAAATGTGATGATTGTTTTCAGGAGTTGAAAAGAAGATTGGTGAATGCTCCAATTTTGGCACTTCCTTCCAGGAATGGTGAGTTTGTTATCTACGGTGATGCTTCATTGAAAGGAATTGGTTGTGTCCTTATGCAGAATGATCAGGTAATTGTTTATGCTTCACGTCAGTTGAAAACTCATGAGTTAAATTACCCTACACATGATTTGGAATTAGCTGTTGTTGTTTTCGCTTTAAAAATTTGGAGGCATCATTTGTATGGAGTAAAGTTTGAAGTATATACTGATCACAAAAGTTTAAAGTATATATTCACTCATAAATAATTGAACTTGAGACAGAGGAGATGGCTAGAATTAATCAAGGATTATGATTGTACAATTTATTACCAATCGGGAAAATCAAATATAGTGGCTGATTCTTTGAGTCGAAAAAGTAATGCTTCATTAACAATGTTGCATTTGGAACGTGATCCTTTGGTTAATTATTTGATGAAATTTAGCATAGAAGTTGTTGGTGCAGGATTTTCTTCTGTTTTATTTCAGGTATCAGTGAAATCTTCTCTATCAGACAGAATCAAGCAAGCACAGAAGCAAGAAAATGAGTTGCAGAAAAAGGTAGAGCTGGTTCAGAAAGGTGAGTTGCATGAATTCAACATTGATAGTGATTTTTTTTTGAGATTTGGGAAGAGATTGTGTGTACCTTGTGATTCACAGTTGAAGAGAGAGTTGTTATGTGAAGCTCATAGTTCTCCGTTTTCAGTTCATCCTAGCAGTACTAAGATGTATAGAGATCTTCGAGAGTATTACTGGTGGGATGGAATGAAAAGTGATATTGCTGATTTTACTGTGAATTGTTTGACTTGTCAGCATGTTAAATCAGAGCGGCAGTTACCGAAAGGGATGCTTCATCCTTTACCAGTTCCAGAGTGGAAATGGGAGAATATATCCATGGACTTTGTTATGGGATTACCGAAGACATCTCGAGGTAATAATGCAATCTGGGTTATTTTTGATCACTTGACTAAATCTACTCATTTCATTGCTATACGAGATACTTTTTCCCTAGATCAACTTTCTCGTTTGTATCTTAAAGAGATATTCAGGTTACATGGAGTTCCTCTCTCCATTGTATCTGACCGTGATCCCAGGTTCACTTCTAACTTTTGGAAAGGCCTTAAGAAGTCATTGGGTACTAAATTAAATTTTAGTACATCTTTTCATCCACAATCAGATGGGAAGTTAGAAATAATGAATCAGAAATTGGAGGATATGCTACGGGCTTGTTCGATGGATTATCAGGGAAGTTGGGACCAACATATTTCTTTTGTTGAGTTTTCTTATAATAACAGTTTTCATTCCAGTATACAGATGGCACCATTTGAGGCGTTATATGGGAAGCTGTGTCGAACTCCAGCTTTCTGGGATGAAGTGGGTGAAAGGAAGCTGATGGGACCAGAATTGGTAGAAGAGTTGGCAAAAAACGTTCAGCTAATACAAAAACACATGAGAATAGCTCAGAGCTGGCAGAAGAGTTATGCGGACAATAGGAGGAAGGATCTCTCTTTTGAGGTAGGTGATCATGTTTTTCTCAAAGTATCACCATGGAAAAGTGTGATGTGATTTGGTAAGAAAGGAAAGCTAAGTCCAAGGTTCATT
The DNA here is from genome assembly GCA_963277665.1 of Viscum album. Lineage (NCBI taxonomy): Eukaryota > Viridiplantae > Streptophyta > Magnoliopsida > Santalales > Viscaceae > Viscum > Viscum album. The sequence continues at coordinate 1,885,352,592 of OY728161.1, forward strand.
GGACCATATGAAATTCTGGAGAGAGTTGGATCAGTTTCATACTGAGTGGCTTTACCTCTGAGCTTATCTCAGGTACATAATATTTTTCATGCTTCCATGTTAAGAAAGTACATACCAAATCCATCTCATGTTTTGAGTCCAAAGGTAGTTCTGTCGGAAGAGAATCTATCTTTTGAGGAACAACCAGTTCAGATTCTTGATCATAGGGAGCAAGTGTTTCGGAATTAGGTGATTCAACAGGTAAAGGTTTTGTGGAAAAACCACATGATTGAAGAGGCAACATGGGAATCTAAAAATGCAATGAGGGATATATACCCCCACTTATTCGATAAGTAAATAAATTACGGGGACGTAATTTTCTAAAGGGGGAAGGATGTAACATCCCAAGTAAGTAATGAACAATAAATATTTTTTTCTATGTCTATTTATGAATTAGATTGTGTTTTAGAGGCTTAAAATGAGAATAAATCCAATCTTAAGCATGGAATACACTAATATTTTTAAAAGATTGTTTTACTGCCTTTTGATGGAAAACCATTTTTAAAAAAAAATTGACAATTTTATGATCTCTATTTGTCAAAATAAACATATTATTTATGATTGGGACATTTAAATTTACATTGGAGAATTTTTTGGTATTTTTCTGACAATGTTTATTTTTTAATGAATAGTGAAAAATACTGCATTTTACATCAAAACTGCTTTTTCATATAATTTAATTATATGGATAGATTATCTTTTTAATTATTCTTAAAGTGTAATATTAATATATGTTTGCCATTTAATCCAATGGTGGTCATTAGGATTAATTTCACTTTGTAATTAGGCACAAACTAATGCCAAACATTTCATAGATATTGTTTCAAAAAAACCCTCTATTTGTTTCGACAACGGATATTATTTTTAAATAAATTATTGCAATTTCTGTGTTTGTAATTTGGTAAAATGGATTACATATTTGGAATCCGAAGGTCCAAATTATGTAATCCAGGCTCTTTTGTTTTTGGACATTATGAATAGTAACGACGGTAATTATCTTTAATTATCTTGATTAATGAGTAATCTGGTAGTTAAGGATAATAAAATAATATCATAATAATAAAAAATGACACCAACATATGTCCTAATGCTAATATCTGTCTCATGGCCGACCATGGGATTCCTTGTTCCAAACTTGGAGACCCCATGGAATCACATTTGTGTGAAAGTAAATTTTTATCTTTTTATTTTTTAAATAAAGTTAAATATAACAAAGAATGTATCACCTGAGTAAAACATTTTTAATTTTGTCTACATAAATGATATATTACACTATAAATATTCATTTTAATATAAAAATATTTCCTAAATTATAGTATTTTTTATAATTTTTAGACATTAAATAAATTAAATTATTTATGACATCATGATGATGTAGTGATTACCTCATTATTTAAAGATTTAAATAAAATAAAAAGATAAAGTAAAATCTAAGACCTACACTTGTAAAAGAACTATTGTATGAGTATATTGCGAACCCTTATCACCTTATCCTCGAAATACATCAATGTGGGACCTTTAAAAACCGAAACTCATTTGAAAATAAAGTAACATTTTGTAACTTTCCAAGAGTGCCCCACTTCTTCTCTTATAAAAGGCCCCCACCTCTACCTCCTTACCCACACCTCTCAAGCCTTTGGCTCGGCCAACACCTGCCCATTTTGTCTCTCCACATCCCTCGCTAACTCTTACAATCCTCACTTTGGGTAGAAGTCTTCCAAAAAAATCCTTTGAGCTCAAATCAAAAAGAGTTACCCGATTTAAAGGTAGTGTCTTCTCTTGTGTTCTTATGTTTTATTTTGCTTCTCCAACCCCCTAAACTATTTTTATTCATTTCTTTTGTAACAACCCCATTATCTTCAATATACTAGTATGTTTTTATAAGAAGGATACGAGATACACTTACACACACCTACATCTAATGGTTAAAGAACATACTGTTTCTGTGGACGGCGAATTTCTGCCTCACGAAACGATGATTGTTCAACACTCATATAACACCTTCAAAGGTGGCCATTAAGATGTCACTATATTTATATATTATATATAATATGTTTATGTTTTACTAAAGCTTATTTATTTTTCATTTATGGCATACCTTTATGGTTTCCATTATGGGTAAACGCGATATCTTCATTTTAGAAAGTGCAGACTACCGCCCCCTCAAAGTGATTTGATTCGTTAATTCCATATGTGGGACGTATAAAGGATGTAAGTAATGATATTACATATGATATTATAATGTAATTATAATATATCTTTATATAATTATGATTCCATTCCATAAAATATGAAGTAGAAATGAAATTAGCGTTCATATGTACGTACGGCTTACCGTCTCCATGAACAGTGCATTTCATTTCTTACCTCTAAACATTGTGTAATATTATAAATGTATCTATATAATGGATATATATGATATATATGATATATAAATCATGAGTATAACTCTGTATATAATGGATACATGAACAACTAGTAATTATAAAGAGCATATTTTGACTCAAGTACCAATGATCGTTAAAACGACAGTTATTAACTTAAATAAATACATAGTGTTCATGACATGGTAATAAGTGATATAAAAGGAATAATGAACTTGAAAAAGGGTTATTAATAAAGTATAAATTAACTCAAGTTTATTATTCAGGAGATTAAAGAACGATAAAGTCAATTCGGATACGAGGTATGGGACTTCGTCTCAATCTCCTTTCATTGAGGCATATTTTATTTTATACACAACCTTATTTTATATGGTGTATAAACCCCTTTGAATTTTACGTTTATCCAAAAGGAAACTTTTTTATATGAAGAGTTTTACAAAATGAAAAAAGAGAATGTTTTTGTCGTACGTATGCAGCGACAATGACTTATCCGCCGCCGTGACCATTATTTGAGTTTCGGCTTCCTCTACAAGCCATACCTTTTTTAAAAGAAAACCAAATACCATGTTTTAATTTTCTTTTATTTTGGTATTTAAAATGGTTTTGATAATGTTTTATTATATCACTTTGTTATTTATATCTTGTGATTGAAATGTGGAAATGTTATGTTTCCTTTATTCATGTTTTATGTGATATGATTATGTTATGGTTCTTGGGCATTGTTATGAAGATGGGTGGTTCCGTGATAAACTAAGGGCGGGTGAGCCCGATATAGCTCTCCAATGCATTGGGTAATTAGAAGGATTTAAACATTAAGTTTTCTGCGAAGAGATTTAGGGAATATATTGTGATGGGTATTCCAAACGTAACCAAGAGGGTTACTCCCTACGTAAGAATGTTATGAATGCCTCAAGTTACCTTTATGTCTTATGATTTCTATGACTTATTCATGATTTGATGAGGTATGTTAAAGTGATTTTGTTTTATGAGTAAAGTATGATTTCATTGATTCTTATGTATAGATGTACTCATGTTTCCTTTCTATATTTTCATATCCCTTACTGAGCTTTTTATGCTCATCCCATGTTTTTTTGAAATGTTTTTCACAGGTCAAGGGAAAGGTACATGATGTGATGATAGTGTCAATGAAGTTTCAAGAAAGAATCTATGTTTTATTCTCAATATGTTTCCGTTGATGGGAAAAATGAATACTATATTTTATTGTAACCACTTTGTTTAATTGTGGCATGTAATGCATGTTTTATGGTCTAATTCTCTAAAACTATAAACCTGAAAAGATCCTCAATGTGTAATCTTGTAATAACTCAAGATTAAGTAAGGTTTAAGGCTGGGGCTTTATAATAGATGTTTCATACTCATGATAACATCTTAGTATATATATGATACTAGAGTTATTATTTTATAATGTAAATAACACATAATGAGGATGTAAAATAAGAAATCAATTTGAATGAGTATGTAAAAATGATTAACTCTTCTTTGGAAAACATCATTTAGATCTATATTCAAGGGATATATAAATGGTATTTTTGGAGTATCAATACTTCTAGAACATGAATAAAGTTGTTATTTTGAGAAATATATAGATTTTGGTCGATCTAGACGTCTCTAGTTAGTGAAATAAAATGAAATAAAGGATCTCCCTTTTAAAATTGAGGTGAGGGAACCCTTGGATATCCTCAAACTATTAAATTATAATAAATTAATTTTAAATTAAAATTAAAAAGGCCAAATATTATAATATAATATGAGATAAGGTTTTAATATCAACATAAAATAATTTTTTTCATTATTTTTGTTTTACATTAATACTTATCATTTTGAAAGACATTAATTAACATAATTTAATTTCAATTATTGTAACTTTTTTTAATATCAAATGGTGCTAATTATTAAATATAAAATTTCAATTTAACAATAAATCAATAATTGTTTACATTTTGGACCTAATAATTGTAAAATTTTATTTTTGAATACATTTTATGGATTTTAAATAATATAATAAAATATTATTTTGATAAAATATAAATAATGTCCATTTTGACCCTATTCATTACATTGGCATAAGAATGTCATGAAAATAAGATAACATTAAACAAAAACATTTAATACAACTCTAATATGTCATAATATTACAAAACATTCTTCAATAACAATAATTAAATAAGACTATATTTATTTTAGTATTTTCAATATCATTTATTTGATTTTTTCATTGAAAATGATTTGTTATCATCATTTTATAATTATTTAATGTAAATATTTCTTCAATAAATATTAAAACTAAAATAACATTATCAAGATAATAGATTATATGTATATAGATTATCTATATTGTATTATATCTACTAAATAACATGATAGTAAAATAATATACTTATTAAAATAAGAATTTGAAATTTTTTCCATTACATAAATTAAATAATATAAATATCATAACCTCATCCAAATAGTTCCAAAAATTAATAAATAAATTTATAATATAAAAAAATTATTAAGTTCAAAATTGACACTTATATATTTTCAAAACTTACCTTTTTTCTCATGTGTTGACATGAGAGATTTTTTTGATAAAGAACTTTACATTTGTGATATTTATTTATTTAAAAAAATGAATACATTTTTGTGGACATGTTTCCATTGAATAACTCAAATTCAAAGCATATATTTTAAGGTTATATTATAAATAATCCAATAATATTTTGGAATTTGATAATTTGTACTATATTATTTGACTCAAAATTACCAAATTTACTCTTTACCATGGTAAAAAAATTACTAGTGTCACTATTAATAATGATAAAAAATAATATATGAATATTTAATAAAAGAAAATTATTAATCAAAATATGGAATACATTTTCCAATATTTTAAAGAATGTTTATTAGGAATTTAATTTAAAATATATCTCGTAAAACGTAATGAAAAACAGTTTTATTGAAAAATCTATTTTAAATCCCAAAATAAACTTCTAAAAAAATAAAATATAATGAAAAATAAATTAAGTGGATTATATTATTTAAAAATAAATATTTCTTAACTTCCATTAATATCAAATTCAAATAATAAATATTCTTTAATTTAATGAAATTGATAATTCTATGAAAAATCTATAATTTTCCTTATTCTCTAGTAAATGTTTTTCAAAAAATATTCAAAAATTCACCATATGATAATTTTGACATTCCCTATATAAAAATGGTGTTTATTTTTTTCAAAATAATTTATAAAAGTATAAAAAATCATTTTATAACATGTTCTCTATTAAAAGGTTTTAAATGTTCCTTGAGAAAAATATAACATTTTAATGCATAAAATTATATTTATTCCTAAATTATGATTATGAAGATAATTTATGGAATTTGAAAACATTTTATTGAATATATAACATATAAATTTAATTATTATCTTTTAATAATAGTGATTAATTTTTTTATTAAGATAAAATTCTATTTTTTCATAAAAATAGTTTATTACAAAAACAAACCCTATACGTACAATTGATTTTTATATTTCATTTATAATTAATTAGAATATATTAATTTAATTTTATAAATATGTGTAAATATTTATAATGAATTATTATACAATGAAATAATTTTATAAACATTCCATCTGAGTGCCTGGTACCAAAAATCTATGTAGAAAGTTTTAAATTTTACAAGGAAAAAACAGTCTCTAAAATATCTCATACTAAATAAAATTACATTAATTTTGAGTAAATATCATTTTGAACTAATTACATAGGAAGTATTCCCCTATGAAATTTTCTAACCTGTCAATGTAAACATTAAATGGGTAATATTCAATACTATTTAAAAATTTAGATATGTAAGAATAATATTGAATCTTCACTTCATAGTTAAGAGTAAAATATCTATTTATAATATTATATTAATTGGAATCTTTATACTATATAAATATAAAAATATATAATTTAAATTTAAATTTATAAACTCATATATAAATATATAAAAATATAATAAAACTCATCGATTATTATCTCCTGAGAAAAAATTAATGATTTTTTAGCACTAATACAGTGGAATTTATTTAGTATATTTCATCAAAATATATTAATATTATAGTCTACAAACTAAGAATATGATTATTATTTGAGTCATGGTAGATAACGATACATTTCCAAATCCCATGGACTATTCTAATTTTATTATATGTAAATTTATCTGAGGTCACTTGAATCCTAATTAGATAGGATAAAATAACACTTCTGTTATCATGAATCATCTTTAGGGAACATTACAACTAATTCCATCAAAGAGAAATAAATCCACCAATAAAATGTATACTGAATTCTTAGTATCCAAGAATTTAGATAAAATCTAATACCAATATTTTTTATACTATGATGCATTAATTAGTTTAAGTCAATTTGAGTACAATTAAATGAAAACCACCCTATAACATACCACGCGATATGTTCTTTGGTCTCTGAGTATTTGAATCAATGAAATAATCCCCATCATGTTAACTATAAAACATCATATGAAATAATTATAACTAAGTTAACATATTAGAAAATAAATCATTCGAATAATCCTAACTAAGTACCATCTTCATACATTAAAATTACATTTGGTTGAGAAGGGTTCTCACACTATCATTCAAGATTACATAAATGTTAATAGAATGTAAAACAATTCATGATTTAGAAATTCAAAACACTAAGTAAAAGATATTATATTTTCCCCAATTTGATTCCCACTCTCAATTCACACCACATGGTTAATTCATCCCCCATATAACCCCATGTGAATATTAAAATATATTAATAATGCCTTGGATCATAGACTATAACCATCACACAATCTTGACCCATATACGAAAAGGAAAACCATCAAATATTTTAATTAATAACCAAATTTAGATCATTAATATTCACTATAAACTAATATATTATCACCTCTATAGTTATGATAATGCCTATATAATTTCTCAAAACTAAACCATATAAAAATAATTTTTGAGAAAATGGCACCCAATATTACCCATTAAACTATCATAGGGTGGTAATTTTCTCTTTTACAATATTTTTTTAAAGGGTTGGGTATGAATCTTAGTTTTATTATTAAATAAATGGAATGGTCTCTTTTGAATGGGTAGAGGTAGACGCATTACATATCTTGAGGCACTAGGGCATCAATTCCCATTTTATCGCCAAAGGGCCTTCAGTGAATGGAATGGAAACAATACCTGTGATGCAACAGTACCATCACCTTTACAGTTCCTCCTACAGTGCCTATGTCACTATAGTGTCACCACTGTTATCATTCTTCCACTGTTACAATACTGCTACAGTGCCCTACTAGAAAGCTGTTATAGAACTTGGAAATTTTTCCCTACCAGGATATGATCCTGGGTCTTTTGGATACTGAGGAGGAGCCTTTACCACTTGGGTATAGGCTTGTTATCACTCTTCTACTATATCTATGGCATATTATTTTAAATTATTTATATATTTTAAATACTATAGATAATTTTTATCTTTCAAATGATTAGTCAAGGAACCATCATCTTACATCAACCCATGAAAGTCCATTAAGAATCCATAGACTTGAAAATATAGAATTATATTCATGAAAATAAAAAAATATTCCATAAATGATTCATTATTATTATATACATAATGTTTCTAAGATACAACTACCACTGTCTATTTCTTATAACTATACCACACGAGGTATACCGTAACCAAAATGAACTATATAAACGATCACTTACCCTATACCATTCTTACACATCTAATTGATCCAATATTATGATGTTCATAATTTATCTTCTTTCTAGGGATCCATTAACCAGTTGTAAGACATCATAATAATATATGGAAAATGGTTAAATAGCAAATTTTTTGCAAAAGATAAATCAAAAAATATTGGAATGTTTCTACTAGTCATATTTTTATATGCCAATTTTATCATAGATTTAATTCCCTTATGATCCTCATTCAGGCATCCTATACCTAAAAATATATTCTATCATACCATATTTTTTATAAAAATCATATACCATATTAAATAATATATATAGGGTCACTAAATTCATATTTATAATATTTATATAATAAATTATCATCAATTAATTAATCCCTAATTTCAATCATTAAATAAATTATGAAAAATAATAAATATTTTTTTCATGTTAACGCGTCTATGATGGAAAAACATCAATAAAGTTGGTATGATTTAAATTAGACTATATAGTGTGACTCAACGTAAATATATGTCTCATTGATTAGATGAGATATAGATCACCAAAAAAGGGAAAATAATGGGGGAGTGGGGGATATACTCTATCTACTAGAAAAATTAGGGATCAATGGGATGATTTATTTATATGAATATTGTTTTAAAATATCAATGTTTCCACCAGATGGATTGGTTATTTAGTTATAAATTTGGATACTAGGATGTCCCTCACCAATAATTAATTATACAGAAAATATCTTACTAACAAACTACTTTACCTTTAGTGGTGTCACATTGGCTACAATTTTATTTCCATGACTGGTGATAGTTTATTGGTATATAACTAGCCACATTCCATGGGTTTTCTGTTACTAATGTAATGATTTTTCATCACCAAATCCCAAAAAAACTCCATGAATTTTCTACAAAAGTAAACTTGTAACACATTCCATTTATCATTATAAAAATTTCTAAAAATATATTTTGTTAATCAAAATTCGCTAACATGAATTATAAAAATCCCTAGTTCTATTCACATCTAGATGTTAACTAATTATATATATAACTATGATGAAATTTTATGTTATAAGTTTAATTTTTATATGGTTCATTTTAATACATGGTAAATCATTAGGTATAGTCAATTTTTAATATCATTAGTGACACAAATTAATCATCACTCAAAATATTTATATATATATATGGGATTATATTATTATATTTCATTTTTTATACATATTATATCAAAATCAATGAGGTTAAATTCTTATACATAGATGTGAAAATGTGTAAAATTCTATACTCTGTTTAACTATAGTTCTATCTATTTGAAAATCATACTATCATTATAATTAGGATGATTAAAATTAATGAATCAGGAGATAAATTATAATCATTACTAGTGATGAAGATCTATATAGGATAATTTTTTATTATATCTCTGAAAATGTTCTCATAAGGAATATTATTGAAACTACGTTGGCCCTAGAAACTAATAGAAAATTATATTTTATTCATATAATTCATAATTATATAGAATATGATCATTATTTCATAGACTAACCATGATTCATATGATTATGATATAGGGTAGTGGTACTAGAGGTGGGATATAATATTCATTAAAAAATGGGTTATGTGGTTACATTTTGAAATATTATTTTCACTAGAAAATGGTGTAATTATTAATGGGTCATGTAATTGTTATCATATCAACTATATAATGTGTATTTTAAAGTTTGAAATTATATTTAGGATACAATATAAAAATGGTTTGTGTTGAATTATTTCTATCAATCCCTTGTTATATATTATAAAATTAGAATTTTAATACACCGGTTTTAGGTTTATGACTAATGTTATTTTATCTAAATATTCAATCATTTTTTATTCTTCTTTAATTAAAATCACATCCCTTTATTTATGTGTTCTCTTATAGAACATACCATAGAATTGTTTGAAACATTTCAATGAAAATTATGAATTTTATTTTTTACTGAATATCTTGTTGGAATATATATATGATTTTTAATGTTTAAATCTAATGGAAATGATTTCATTGGTTTTATGAATCTATAAGGTTGGGTTTGTGTTACTCTTAATATTATTTTTATGAATATATCCACAATCATAATTGAACTCATATAACGTTATGTAGTGGTAATCGTTGTGGAAATTAAACGAAATATAATACTCTCCCAAACATGTATACTAAACATTAATATATAGATTTACTTCTATGATAATATAATTATAATATAATTATATATTCATTATCTTCGAAAAAATGTTAGGAATTATTACAGTAGAGAATAACATCATAGGGAGATTTCATGCTCTAAAACATAATAATTATTCTTCCATTTATATAACACATTTTTGATATATTATGTTTTATTGTGTTATTTTTTTACATAATATAATGAAGTGATTTTATATTAAACATCCATAGATTTTATTTCTTTTAAATATATATACATTTCGGTCATTTCCTAAAGTAAATTTTTAATAATCGATTATACATGTTTTTGTGAGTTGTTTGAGGGTTTTACCTCTTATGAAGGTTGTGTTTTGTGTATGTATTGGAAGGATTATATATATAGATTCCTATGTGTGTGTGTTGTGAGGTGTTTTATCTTTTATCTTTTATAGTGGTATTTTTAAACATAAAAAATTCCACATATTCTATTTTTTCTATTTTTTTACAGAAATTGGAAACAAATTTGATCACATAAAAATCTTCCAACCAGAGTTAATTTGAATTATTAGTGATTTTTTATAGATTCAATTAAATATATGAATATATATTTGGTTATAAATCGAATATAAATATCTAAATTTTAATATTTTTCACAACATTGAAAATATTAAAGAAATAATATAACAATGTGTTATTAATAGACATTTGTATTTGTAATATATCATGATGACTGATATGAAAATTTTAGATATTTTATATGTGAAATTTTATTTAATTATATGATAATGAAATCGAATGCAATTGAAAAAAAATTTGATTTTATATTTTTTAAACATAATATACCTTCCTATTTTATCAAATTTGAGTAAATGATATAGTATTGGGCTCTATTGATTATATTTATATTTATAAATTAGAAAATATGAGTTTGAAATTGTCAACATTTTTATATGTAAATAATTCAATATCATGGTGATATTTTGGTAAAATAATTTAACATTTATCAATACATATTTTATAATTTTAGTTTTTTACATGGAATTAAATGTGTATATATTTTAAAGGAAATATTAATCCACCAATACCAAGGGATATTTTTCAATTAGACAAATCTAATTTGATAAATTTTTCAGACATGATTATAAATAATCGTCTTCCTATATGAATTATTCTATAATGAACAGTGGTTAGAATTCAAACTATCCTAAGATATAAATTATTAAACAATATTCGTTATTTTATATCATATGGAAAATCAATTTTTTATAAATAATATTATTTTAATTGATCAAAAAAAGATTTTTTAGGTTTCAAAGAAATATATTTTGATATATGAAATATTTAATCTAATTGGGAAAATGATTTGAAATATATTTTCACTACATCACAGAATTTATCATGGATGTTAGCATATAAAAATTCTTTAATGAACCAAATAAATATTTTATTTTAGACAAATTGAAAATTTTTTGTTAGTTAAAATTTAAATGAAGTGAAATTGAACTAAAAGAATAAATCATTTATTAATTATTCAATTTATCCAGTTTATCGTGAAAAGATATATATTATGAAATATTTATATTAATTAATTAATACATCATGAATTATACATATCTTTTTTCAATTTATTGGAATACTATTATCAATATATTATAATCATTAAATTGTATCCATTGATGTGACTAATTGATTTACCCACATTATTACATTGACTTCGTTGGTACAATTTTAATTAGATTAACCTTATACTTTTAGTTTTAATTATATCATGATTATTATTATTTATAATAATATAAATATTAATTTATGTGGAATCAATAATGTATTTTCTTTATTTTCTAAATTTATCACTATTTTAATAATATTTGGGATTCCTTTTTTAGATATATTATAAAAAAAATGACCATTATAATGTTTATATGTGTATATGATAATTTATTTTTTATAAAAAATGTAACTATTTATTCTCTATGTATTAAATATAGAAATGAAACAATAAATAAATAAAGATATTTTTAAAAAATTATAGAAAATAAAAAATTTAATAATAACCCAATCTATTTATATAAAACCTACTATATCTTTCCCCAGAAATTTATATGCAAATATCTATTTCGATGACTCTGACAACAAATTTTGAAAAATAGCCAAAATTGAAAAATTAATTGAGTGGGCAACAAAAACAGTAATACTCTACAATCATATCAGGCATGAGGATAAAAAACTAAATATAAAATAAAACCAATAAATAAATCCTAATGAAAAAACCATTCAAATTAAAAAATATATGGAAAAAACAACACCCCATGATTTTTTAATCAATTATTGTAGAGACCCAAATCTTGACATACATGGACATTACATTACTTTTGCGGAATACTTAGTACATAACAAAAACACACACACAAGGACCGTAATAGTTTAGTATCTTTGGAAACTCGGAATATAATCTTCTAATCATGCTGAAAGACCTTCAACATCTCCCATAAAGATATTCCCTTTTTTCTTACCTAAAACCTTTCTTTATATCCTGGGGAAAAGAAAACATAAAATGTTGAGCACAAATGCTCAGTAACGGTAAACAAAATAAATATCAATCACATCATATTCATAAAAACATAACATTTTGGAAATCTTAACCTGCAAAAGAGATCATAATATCATAACATGGGATAAATCATAGTAGTGAAATGTAATCCCAATAATCATAACTTAAAACATGAAACTTTGTGCCATACACACATAATCATAGAGAATCATTTCTTATTAGTCAAGACTCATTGCCAAGACTATCTTAGTGGACAAAGTCCATTTCTCAACCGAGTTCACTCCTCGTTTCTGTCTTGTTTCACTGAACCGGTTTAACCTGCTGTTCCAGCCATCTCTATCTCATGAGATATAAAATCTTTACCCAATGCATTGGAGGGAGATATAGGTCCCACCCATCTCATAATGATACCATTCTTATGTGTGCCACAAAATCATAAACCATACATCATAGTATAACCCATGTAATAAAAATGGGAATCTTAAACATCGTGGCATCACAAAACAATTCATATAAGATAAAGGAATTCATAAAAATACAACATAATCAAATCAATGTAATAATAGGGATAGAAACATAACCCTTTATTATCTTAGAAGGAAAATAATTTTGATAAAACACTTGAACTCCATTCTTGAGGAAAATATCTTTTCTACTTCAAAAACACTTTTCCTTTCTTAACATGTCATACAATTCTAAACTGAAATAATTTGATTAAAAATAAACTTGAAAACTTTTAAATGAATATTCGTGGAAATAATGTTTTAAAAATCCATTCATGTCGTATAAGATAAAAAAACATTCTTCTCGTACTTTTGTTGGAAAAGTCAAAAAGTACCTCGTACAAAAAATGACAAAAGATTCCTTTCATATCCTTTAATAAAATCTCAAAGAAGGTTAAAATTGGATATAAACTATTGTAGAAGGATATAAATATTACATATTGAGGAAACATGTATGTGGATGATAAAATACACCCTAGTAAATACCAAAGTATAAACAATCTCGGATAAAAATGAGATTGTGATATTTTCCCTTACCTTAGGTATGATTTGCTTCGTAAGTGTCTGAACCTCCTGTATAATGATTTAAATAATGTCATTGACTTATTCCAGAATCATAATCATTGTTATGATATCATATATGGTTCACTTATGACTTTATATTACCCGTTCTTTTGTAAATTCCATGTTAAAGAGTGTTTTGGGTAAAATCGTTTCATTCGTTGTCCGTGTTTTGACTTGTAATTATTCATATGATTACTTAGATCATGATTACTTAATTAAAAAATATAAAACATGATTTATATATAATATATATTCAGAATATACATATATATATAATAGATCAGTAACGGGAAAGAATTACACTGTTCATGGAGACGGTAGGTCGTACGTACGCATGAACGCTGTTTTCATTTCCTTATTGAGATGAATGGAATTAAGTAGATGACATACATATATATACACATAAATCCAGTATCATTATTATGTCATATATTTCATGATTACTTATTATATATACTTTATAATCATTAATGAATGGTTAACATGGAGAATGAATCGCATCGCGTCATGGAGACGGAAGTCCGTACGTACGCACGAGCGATGATATCGTTCTCATGATCGTTGAATTGTATTGGAGTGTATTTGTACTATTTCAGAATCAATATCACTTTAAAATAATCATATATAGTTATTATGTACACCATTATACCCATCCAAGTAAGGTGGTTGTGTAAAATAGATTACACCACGGCGTGGAGACAGTATTTCGTACGTACGCACGCGTGGTGATTTTGTTTTTCGTAGGATGGATAGATGGTGAAATATGGTTGTTTCATACTTATAATAACATATCAGTATATTAGTGATACTGATGTTATTACTTCATAATGAAACAACCTAAGAAGAATAAGTGGAAGAAGAAATAAAGTTGAAACAATCGGTAACAGATATTACCTCTTCTTTGAAGAGCCTCTTTGAGATCTCTTTTTAGAGCACTAAAATTGGTCTTTGAGGAAGACCAGAACCTCTAGGATGTTTCTAGGTAAGTGGAGAAGAGAATTTGGAAGGGTTTTTCCGAGCATGAAGGCTCAAGGTGGTGTGAGGAAGAGAGGGAGGAGGTTCCCTTTTATAAGGGATAAGAGGGGAACCTTTGGAATAACTAAATATATTATTTTATTATAAAGCCAAATTCGGTTTTAAATAGCTCAAAATTGATTTATTTCAAAGATAAGGTGGGTATGGGTCTAAATCCTCTCATACAATAGAATTTAGACAAGTTTAGGTTCCTATTTTAACCTTATCATTTATATTTAACTTTAATTTAGATAATTTTACTTTTACCGTGTCTTTTTGTGTTCTTACACTAGAAGGTTAATAAGAATACTATAACAAGACAAACGAACCCCAAGTTGTTTATTATTATTATATATAACCTTATCTAAGTCATTTGGCCTAACCTTAGATTTTTAGGAATAAAATAACAATTAATAATATAATATTTTTTTTAAAAACTATTTTATGTCAATTTTGACACTATTTAGTAATTGATTTTTGTAAAACTCATAACAGAATTATTAATTCTAAATAAGTTAATTAAATCAATAATAACATGTAATATTAACCTATAAAATTAGTTTAATTTATAAAAAGTATCAAATTATATTTATTTGGGTATTTATAACATCAATTATGTCAATATTTCATTCATAAGATAATTACTGCATCATCTTTGTGTCATAAATAAATTAAATTATTTAATGTCTAAAAATTAAAAATAAAATACCATTATGTAGGAAATATTTTTAGATTTATAATGAATATTTATAGTCTAATTTATCTTATGTATAACCCTATATTAAAAATGATTTACTTTTTAAACATTGATTTTAACTATTTTAACACTTCTTTAAATAAATTAATAATAAATGTCCTAATCTAATCCAAGTGGGCCTAAATGGTCATATTTTATTCCTAAGGTTGTTTTTGGTCGAATTACACTTATCCAATAGAATTAGGACATGTGTTAAGGTAATAATAATATCATTTTTACCCTTAATTACCCTATTTACTTTTAACCGTGGTAAAAAAAGTAAAAGTTACTATTCACCAAAAATTATTTTCATCACATTGAACTACATTTTACTTACTGACATCAACCGTGTATCTCGAATTTTTTTGAAATTCCACTCACAGAAGCGGTAAAATTATGTTTTATGAAGAATTCATTTTTTTAACTACCACTTAGTGGTTTCACTATTCATCAAAAAATGAAAGTTTCTAGAAAAGTACCAAAAATTAGGCCTAAGAAATATTTGATATTATGAACTCAAAAATGATATCTATTTTAACAAATTAAAAACATATCAGTTGCATTAATTAATTTAAAAATTAATTCCCATCGTCAAAACATATAGCGTGTTCTTAAGAGATAATAACTATCAAAAGATTGACACTTGTTTATGTCTGGTTTAAATGTGAAATTACATCCGATGACCAACATTGTAAAAATATATTCTAAATATACTTTAAAATCACTAAAATTAATAATTTATCACTATTAATTATTTTGATTAAAAAGGTTATTTTTAATTAAAATTTAGTAATTTTCACTATTCATCAGAAAATGAAAGTTATCTGAAAAGTACCAAAATTTCACCCTAAGCTAATTTCGAAATTCTGAATCCAAAAATAAAGTTCGTTTTGAAAAATAAAATTTACAAAATTTCAAAAAGTGTTTATTATTATTTCTAATGGCTAGTTTTAATAATATTTTAATAGCTTGTCGTTGTTTAGTGAAACTCGTTATTGCGTACTACACGTGCTATCGAGGAAGGTCGTGATTGCGTGTAATGCAAGGCAAGTCAAGGATGCATGTTGTGAAAGCTCCTTTTGGTGTAGCGTACAACACAAGACATTAATGAAAATAAAAAGAATATTTTTCATAAAATCTCGGGGTGTTACATTCTACCCCCCTTAAAATGAATTTCTCCCTCGAAATTCGTCGGGGTTATAAATGTTTACTACTCGAAACCCACATCGTAAAAAGGAATACCAAAACCAATCTTTAAAAACAAAAGTATGAAACGTAATGGTTACCCAAATAAACTAGTCACTGGGTTTCCACATAGGTGAAAATATGGATATGGAAGAGAAATCCAACCATCATGTTCTGATGGAGAGTGGTAGAGAACATGGCTATGGAAAATCCAGCAATCACAAAGCCATAAATTTGTGACGATATAAGGTACCATCTGATTCATCAGATATAATAGAACTAGGAAAACATTTTTGGTTTTCAAGATCATTTCCCTAAAGCTGATGAAATTGGAATTAGAAGAAATACTTTCGTGATTTTTCTATAGTCTCACTATTGGTCGTTCTTTGGACAATTTCCACTTCATCTTTTAAAGAAATGAAGTTGAATTTTTCATTCATGATGTGTTAGCAGATCATGTGATAGAATGAGGGGTCATTCCATCTGTCTCAAACAAAAGGTTAGAAAAGTTATCAAAAAATATTTAAGTCCATCTATAGTGAGATTAATCATATATGGTTCCTAAAATGGACTTATACTTATTATATCATACTCCTTAATATAATGAAACTAGTTTCTACTAAACAGGGACTTCCCATAGGCCAGTGGAAGGTGATAAAGGCCAGTCGCACTTCGGTTGTGGGTTCGATTCCCACAGCCTTGTCCGACGCGATTGGTTGTCGCCCGTCCTGCAGGTTTTCCTTTTTCTAAAGCTATATTACTATAACATTCAATCAATGATATCGAAAAAAGTTTTATCCTAACTTATGTCCAACATAATCCATTCCAATATTTAGTCTTATCTAAAATACTTCAGTCCCAGCTCATAGTATAAAGAAAATGATTACTTGAAATGTCACATAACAATCACGTGAATTCCATCATTTATCCCCCATATATCATAAGATATATATTGTTGGTCAAATTACAAACATGTTAATAACTTAATCATGTATTCTCTTGAAGAATGAATACCCATTGAACCTTAGTGAAAACATGAATTCAGTCAAAATTTAACTCTTTCCACATACCAAAATCCAAAAATTCTATATACTCAAACCATGATATAACCTTTTCCTTATATCAGTCATGAGCTCATGAATATGATCAAACATTTCATTATCTTCTTATCCCTTAATTATGCGCATACCATCTGCTTATCAAAAATTTCTCAATCACTGTCCATGGTTACCGGTACCATAAGATTATTGAAAACCACAATAGACCAATACATAAATATTCCAATATTCCACGATACTATATACAACATTATTTTGGAATCCCATTACATAAACACTTAATCATTACACTACATCGTTGTCATATTAAACATCTCCAATAGTGATCACATGTGACTTCCCTTTGTCCTTTGCCTTAAGTGGTTGCTCATGTCGATCATCACTCACCCTTGGATTAGGGAATTTATTAGGATAATTCCCCATTTCCTTTCACTTGAAGCATTGAAGTGTTGGTGGTGCGTTCTCTGTAGTCTTTTCTTTATTCACATCATTAGAAACCCTTTTACCATTACTTCGACACTCACCTGCTCGATGACCTTATTTTACACAGTTAAAACATTTTCTAATCCCTTTAAGACAATCTCCACCATGCTTCTTTCAACACTTTGAGCATAAGGAAACATTCATCTTCTTTTTACCATTATTCTGAGATTCCTCCATGAACTCCATCTTTCGTTTCTTGTCAAAACTATGAGATGGATAAGTAACACCAACTTCCATTTCTACCTTGATAGCACAACACACAATTTCTTCATAGCTACTGAAGTCTCTTATAGCTAATTCCCTTAGAATATTTGGTTTTAAGCCACTGAAGAATCAATAAAATTTACTTTCAGGTTGGATGATAAATCCAAATGCATACCTTGCAAGCCTCATAATATTTGCTTCGTATATACCAACAGATTCATCATCCTTTTTCTTTAGTTAAAGAAACTCCTTCTCCATCTTTTTTCGAAGAAGACGAGGGAAGTACTTATTGAAAAATAAGTTCTTGAACTCATCCCATTCCATGGACTCAATTTCATCTCTTGGCCTCGTATTCTTGATAAGATTCCACCATTGATCAGCATCACCTTCCAAACGATATACTGCTAAGATGACTTTATCATGCTCAGAACATTGTAGAACTAAAAATATCTTTTCAGTAGTACTGATCCATTGTTCAGCAACAAGAGGATCAGAAGACCCACTGAAAGAAGGTGGATGTTGCCTCATGAAGGACTCAATAGAATATTTTTCCCTTCTCTGGTCATTTGGAAGTCCAGAATGATTCATAGCTTATGTAAGTATAGCAATAAGATTTTTCACTCCATCTCCCATAACATTTTTTTGTTCAAGAGGACAATCATTGCATTTTCCATTACATTGATCAATATGGTTCCTTCGGGTTCCATCCATCGTCTAAAACCCAAAAAGAATAGTGTGAGAGGCAAAAATCATGCTAGGGAAAATAATATAATAAAGGGGGAGTAACTTCAATATATAACATCTTGGGTTATCGTAATTCTAGTACTATAAACTATACTTATACTTAACCTTAGGGACATCCCTAGAAATACCTTAGAAATATCTCTAGGGATCTCACTAATGTTCTCGCATCCTAGTTTCCAAAGGTTGACTAAACCTTTCCTCTGATACCAACTGTAGAGACCCGAAGCTTGACGTACATGGACATTACATTACTTTTTCGGAATACTTAGCACATAACAAAAACACACACACAAGGACTGTAATAGTTTAGTGTCTTTGGAAACTCGAAATATAATCTTCTAATCGTGGTGAAAGATCTTCAACATCTCCCATAAAGATATTCCCTTTTTTTCTTACCTAAAACCTTTCTTTATATCTTGGGGAAAAGAAAACATAAAAGGGTGAGCTCAAATGCTCAGTAAGGGTAAACAAGAGAAATATCAATCACATCATATTCATAAAAACATAACATTTTGGAAATCTTAACCTGCAAAAGAGATCATAATATCATAACATGGGATAAATCGTAGTAGTGAAATGTAATCCCAATAATCATAACTTAAAACATGAAACTTTGTGGCATACACACATAATCATAGAGAATCATTTCTTTATTAGTCATGACTCATTTCCAAGACTATCTTAGTGGACAAAGTCCATTTCTGAACCGAGTTCACTCCTCATTTCAGTCCTGTTTCACTGAACCTGTTTAAACTGCCGTTCCAGCCATGTCTATCTCATGAGATATAAAATCTTTACCCAATGCATTGGAGGGATATATAGGTCCCACCCATCCCATAATGATACCATTCTTATGTGTTCCACAAAATCATAAACCATACATCATAGCATAACCCATGTAATAAAAATGGGAATCTTAAACATCATGACATCACAAAACAATTCATATAAGATAAAGGAATTCATAAAAATACAACCTAATAAAATCAATGTAATAACAGGGATAGAAATAGAACGGTTTATTATCTTATATGGAAAATAATTTTGATAAAACACTTGAACTCCATTCTGGAGGAAAATATCCTTTCTACTTCAAAAACACTTTTCCTTTCTTAACATGTCATACAATTATAAACTAAAAGAATTTGATTAAAAATATATTTGAAAACTTGGAAATGAATCTTCTTGGAAATAATGTTTTAAAAATACATTCATGCCGTATAAGTTAAAAAAACATTCTTATCGTACTTTTGTCAGAAAAGTCAAAAAGTACCTCGTACGAAAAACGACAAAAGATTCCTTTCATATCCTTTACTAAAAACTCACCGAAGGGTAAAAATGGATATAAACTATTGTAGAAGGATATAAATATTACATATTGAGGAAACATGGATGTGGATGATAAAATACACCCCAGTAAATACCAAAGTATAAACAATCTCGGATAAAAATGAGATTGTGAAATTTTCCCTTACCTTAGGTCCGATTTGCTTCGTAAGTGACCGAACCACCAGTATAATGATTTAAATAATGTCATTGAATTATTCTAGAATCATACTCATTGTTATGATATCATATATGGTTCACTTATGACTTTATATTACCCGTTCTTTTGTAAATTCCATGTTAAAGAGCCTTTTGGGTAAAATCGTTTCATTTGTCGTCTGTGTTTTGAATTATAATTATTCATATGATTACTTTGATCATGATTACTTAATTACAGAATATAAAATATGATTTATATATAATATATATTCAGAATATACTTATATATAATAGATCAGTAAATGGAAAGAAATAAACCGTTCATGGAGACGGTAGGTCGTACGTACGCATGAATGCTGTTTTCGTTTCCTTATTGAGTTGAATTGAATTAAGTAGATGACATACATATATATACACATAAATACAGTATAATTATTATGTCATATATTTCATGATTACTTATTTTATATACTTTATAATCATTCATGAAAGGTTAACATGAAGAATGAATCTCATCGCGTCGTGGAGACGGTAGTCTGTACGTACGCACGAGCGATGATATAATTCTCATGATCGTTGAATTGTATTGGAGTGTATGTATACTATTTCAGAATCAATATCACTTTATAATAATCATATATAGTTATTATTTACACCATTATACCCATCCAAGTAAGGTGGAGGTGGAAAATAGATTACACCACGGCGTGGAGACGGTATTCTGTACGTACGCACGCTCGGTGATTTCGTTTTCCGTAGGATGGATAGATGGTGAAATATGGTTGTTTCATAATTATAATAACATATAAGTATATGAGTGATACTGATTTTATTTCTTCATAATAAAACAACCTAAGAAGAAGAAGTGGAAGAAGAAATAAAGTTGAAAGAATCGGTAACGGACATTACCTCTTCTTTGAAGAGCCTCTTTGAGATCTCCTTTTAGGGCACTAAAATTGGTCTTTGAGGAAGACCGGAACCTATAGGATGTTTCTAGGGAAGTTTAGAAGATAATTTTTCAGGTTTTGGCCGATCATAAAGGCTCAAAGTGGTCTGATGAAGAGAGGGAGGAGGTGCCCTTTTATAAGGGAGAAGAGGGACACCTTTGGAATAACTAAAAATATTATTTTATTATAAAGCCAAATTCGGTTTTAAATAGCTAAAAATTGATTTATTTCGAATATAAGGTGGGTATGGGTCTAAATACTCTCATTTAATAGAATTTAGACAAGTTTAGGTTCCTATTTTAACCTTATCATTTATATTTAACTTTAAGTTAGATAATTTTACTTTTACCGTGTCTTTTTGTGTTCTTACACTATAAGGTTAATAAACTTACTATAACAAGACAAAATAACCCCAAGTTTTTTATTATTAATATATATAACCTTATCTAAGTCATTTGGTCGAACCTTAGATTTTTAAGAATAAAATAACAATTAATAATATAATATTTGTTTTAAAAACTATTTTATGTCAATTTTGACACTATTTTGTAATTGATTTTTGTGAAAATCATAACAGAATTATTTCTTCGAAAGAAGTTAATTAAACCAATACTAACATGTAATATTAACCTATAAAAATTAGTTTAATTGATAAAAAGTCTCAAATTATATTTATTTGGGTATTTATAACATCAATTATGTCAATATTTCGTTATTAAGATAATTACTGCATCATCTTTGTGTCATAAATAAATTAAATTATTTAATGTCTAAAAATTACAAATAAAATACAATTATGTAGTAAGACTTTTTATATTTCTAATTAATATTTATAGTCGAATTTATCTTATGTATAACCCTATATTAAAAATGATTTACTTATTAAACTTTGATTTTAACTATTTTAACCCTTCTTTAAATAAATTAATAATAAATGTCCTAATCTAATCCAAGTGGGCCTAAATAGTAATATTTTATTCCTATGGTTGTTTTTGGTAGAATTACACTTATCCAATAGAATTAGGACATGTGTTAGGGTAATAATAATATCATTTTTACCCTTAATTACCCTATTTACTTTTAACCGTGGTAAAAAAAAGTAAAAAGTTACTATTCACCAAAAATTATTTTCATCCCATTGAACCAAATTTTACTTACTGAAATCAACCATGTCTCTCGGATTTTTTTTTAAATTCCACTCACAGAAGCGGTAAAATTACATTTTATGAAAAAAATCATTTTTTTTAACAACCACTTAGTGGTTTCACTATTCATCAAAAAATGAAAGTTTCCCGAAAAGTACCAAAAATTAGGCCTAAGATATATTTGATATTATGAACTCAAAAATGATATCTATTTTAATAAATTCAAAACATATCAGTTGCATTAACTAATTTAAAAATTAATTCCCGTCATCAAAACAAATAGCGTGTTCTTAAGAGATAATAACTATCAAAAGATTGACATTTGTTTATGTCTGGTTTAAATGTGAAATTACATCCAATGACCAACATTGTATAAATATATTCTAAATATAAGTTAAAACCACTCAAATTAATAATTTATCACTATTAATTATTTCAATTAAAAAGGTTTTTTTAAATTAAAATTTAGTAATTTTCACTATTCATCTGAAAATGAAAGTTATCCGAAAAGTACCAAAATTTCACCCTAAGCTAATTTCGATATTCTGAATCCAAAAATGAAGTCTGTTTTGAAAAATAAAATTTAAAAAATTTGAAAAAGTGGTAATTACTATTCATAACGGCTAGTTTTAATAATATTTTAATAGCATATCGTTGTTTAGTGAATCTCATCATTGCGTACTACACACGCTATCGAGGAAGGTTGTGATTGCGTGTAATGCAAGGCAAGTCAAAGATGCGTGTTGTGCAAGATCCTTTTGGTGTAGCGTAAAACACAAGACATTAATGAAATTAAAAAGAATATTTTTCATAAAATCTCGGGGTGTTACAATTACATTAAATTTTTTAGGATTTAAAGGTGAGGGGAAAATGTTGGAGGAAGAAAGGTAACATTATATATTTTGTCTCATTTGGTTATAGACTTTCATTATATGAACATATGTGTCTTTTTGTGAAGGATAGGTGGGAAAACAGGGTTATTTTATAGTTTGGTGTATATTTCTATAATGGGATGAGTAATAGTGTGTAATTTCTTTATGTAGATTAAAGGGTTTTCATGGATGGGGGGAATATACAAGGATTATTTAAAACTATTTTTTTAGGTCTTATTACTTATCTGGGAACGTCATTCTTGGATGTGGAGTGGTGGTGTTCATTATTTATTTTATTAAAGTGACAATCCATATGTTTTTTTAAGAAACTTATATATGTATTTATTAATACTACACATTTACTCCTCCAGTTTTTCCAATTCATGATGGTTTTCTACAGAAAAATGAAATGAGTTGTGGTGATTATTTAACTCATTAGCAAGATTTCATCATTTTGTGGTCGTTTTTATTAATGTTTGAGATTTAAATTTCATTTACTGGGGTTTTTCCATTTTGGGTGATGTCACGTCATGGTTTACTTGTAACACTATGATCCTTCATAATTGAAATAAAATTATGATATTTAACAATGCTTTTATATGGAATAAATATGGAAAATTCATAGTACTATGATTAGAGATTCATTCATCATATACCTCACATAGTGTGACCGATACATGTCACTACGTGATACATTAGAACTCAATATTTTTTAAAAACATTACAGCCCCTCAAAATTAATTCAAATTCCTATATTTCATTAGGAACCCTTACTTACAAGTGGTCCCTATGGACCCTTGAGATCATGCAAGAATATTTTTATTCTATACTATTGGTGTTCTAGATTAATTCTTCTATGGTGTTATTTTTTATTCTTCTCTGTCATTTCATCTTTTACTCAATTATGGGATGTCATGTAATTAGTGATTGTTTGGTTTTTATGGTATTTGATAATAAACTAAGATAAATATATTTGACCTATTAAATTTTGAAATTCTTATCTCATTCATGTTTTTCTGGAATTTTTCCTCATCTTGTTCTTCTAAGTCAATTGGATGAATCTTCGGTTGAGGTTATGGATTTGAAAACTCTAAATTTTTTTAATTATATAAATTTAGTTAATATTTTTTCTCTATAGTTATGGTAAGGATTAACTAAATTATGATAGTGAAATTTATAAAATTATAATTTATCCTATGGGGTTAGTCACTTATCATTAAATGATTACATGATATTTCTTATGTTATTGATGTATGAAGGTTGTTTATTTAATTAGTTTTTACTAATATGAATCATTTATTATTGGTATGAGTATATTTCTAGAATCAAATTTCCAAAAGGTTATTAATATTAATATAGAAATTAATTGGTTTTAGGAAATCGATAATAAGATTAATGAGGTATATTTGTTAAAATATAGATTATATGATAGAATAATTAAAAATTGATCATCAATACGATTGGCGGATAAATTTTTTTGGCTTTATTGTTATGATATAGGTTACACTTTTTATAGTTTTTATTTTTGTGATTTTGGATTTTTTTATGCTTTCTAAATCTCAGTTTTTCATTTAGAAGTAAGTTTTACAATTATTTTCTATGGTTAGCATGTAAGGAATTGTTTTTTATATTATAAATGGAGGATGGGTTGTTAAATTATATATAATTGGGGGTTTTGTTATATATTTATAAATAGGAAGGGTTTTGGTAGATATAGGAAAATGTAGTGATGTGGGTTGTCTGGTGGTTGATAATTATTATTGAGGAATTATAATTGATCCCCCGTGCTATGGAATGTGTCTTTTATCAATCTATATGGTAATGGGTATGAGATATAAACTAATAATCACTATATTTATAAAATTATGAATGATTTGAATGAAGTGTATGTGTTAGAATAAAATGTGGATGATGAATAATTAAAGGATTGACATTAATTATTCTATTGAATGATATAATCAGTGTTCAAAAACCATGAATCCTCATAAGATTAACATTGAAAAGTGGAATAGATGTAAAATCGTTGTTGGCGTGTAATTTGACTAATCATGATATCCAAACCATGTCAAAGGTGTTATGTGGTAGTGGCTAGAACATGGTTAGCACGCGGTTTTTCTAACTGTGAAATTCTACCATGCATTGTAAACATTAAGATCCTAAAAAAGTGGATCTTACTTTTTGTAACACCAAATGATGTTTTATTCCTCTATATTAAAACTGAATAAATTTTCTATCCTCTCAAAAGCTATGGAGACTCCCCCCTTTGAACCAAAAACTATTTGCTGACAAATATTAATGAATTGAAGCCCAGTTACATTGGAATGTCTCTGTTTTTTGTGGTTTTCCTTATATATACTTTTCCTCTATAGATTGGAATAATTGATCTCATACATTATGGAGAGAGTTACGATAATTAATGTCAATCATGATGAAATTTGTCTACGTTGATGTTATTGAAAGATATATAAGGTGTGTATTTAGAGATTCAAATTGGTTTTGTTGATGATTCATGTCATTCATTACATATTATATTATTTCCATGGTGGGTTTCTTCACTCTCTAATCCTACTAATATAACATGATGGATTAGTTTCAAATTTATTTAGGTTCATGAAATATGTTCTAAAATTGATGTTAGAATCATAGTTTAAACTCTTTGTAGTGTTAGTTTATGGTTTTGGAGATTTGTGGGAATTGGTTTTTGTCTAGAGTAATTTGTTTATGATTTTTCAAATAAGGATTTTAAAATTTGGATATTTTTCATTTATGGAAAATTTTTGTGTGGAAATGTTTTCAATAAAAATTATTTTTTAATGAAATGGATTGAAATTTTTTTTAGTATGCTTTTGGAATACAAAATATGGTGTTATTTTAGGGTTTTAATGTGTACCTAAATAATGGGTGTGAACCATTATGTTATAAATGGATGTGACCATAGATAAAGGGAATGCTTCATTAGGACACAAATATATTGGACACTTAGTGATGACATAGTGGCTGGATCGGAAATAGCTCATCAGTGTGGAACTGTCACCGAGGAATTAATATGTGTGTGTGAATCATTAATTGGGTATTCCAAAATAGAATGTGAGATGGTTTAATGATTTATTTGGTTGTTTTAGATGGAAACTGTTTTGTTATAGTAGTTTTATTATATTTTAATATAAGCTAGAAATTTTTTTAAAAGTATTTTATATAAATTGTTCCCTATAAATGTTCTGACTTTTTATATCATAATGGTGTGAGTAGGGATAACATTTTCCAACAACCTATTGAGTATCATAACTCACCGTTGCTATGTCTCTTTGGTTCATTGGAATATATTGTTCATCAGGACAAATGTTTAAATTAATTTTAACTTCTCTTTAGTGATATGTCATGAATCATGGGCTTTATTTTGGAGTTATATCCTGGAGAATGTTGGGAGATTTCGAGTTTGTATTTGGAACCTTTGAGTTTTATTGGTTTTTTCTTCCACTTTTTAGTTGACGTTGGTCTTGGTTTCTTCTTGGTACTATGATATAGTCAGTTTGATTTGGCATACATTGAGTTGTCTTTCATAATTTTGTCTTCCACATTGTAGTTGATATTGGTCTTTGTTTCTTATTGGTACTCTGATATAGTTAGATTGAAATTATATACATTGATTAGTCTTACATTATTGACATGTATAATTTAGGGGTTTGATTATGGTATGTTTGGTTTTGATTATTTTATTTTAAAAGGGAAAATCATCCCCCAGTTCTATTGGAGGCTATGGAATTTATTACCTGCCCTTGGCACTTTAGGGATGACTCTTATGTCCAAGTAAAAATTCTGCTTCAACTTAAGACTATCAGGAGGGGTAGGATGTTAAAAATGGTATCAATTTGTTTGTTCCTTGATTTACAAATGATATCAATCTTGGATATTCTAATCATATATGAAAAATAGTATTGGTTTTTTGTCTTGGATTTGAAATTATTTCTGGTTTTTCCTTGAGTTGGGATGGTAGAAAAGATTAGTACTATTGGGACTTGAAATATAGACCATAAAAATATGTACTTTAACTATTTATGTTGAAATTAAATTAACAAGGGTGTTGGGTACATAAGTGTTTTTGAAACACTTATTATATTGGCAATCTCATTTTCATAGGTTTAGCCAATTATAAGAGCATGAAATGAATTATAGAAATGTCTTCCCAATTGGAGTGCATATTTCATTTTGAGTAATAATTCATAATTGGGTGAAAATGTGTTTATTATTGAAGTAATTTGAAATTTATTTCAAATGTGAGATTTTGAAAATGGTGTGTGTGTGGTATTTTGAAAATAGTTTAATTTTAAAAAACATGGTAAAATTGTGAAAAATTGATTACAAAAAGAAAGTGTTGATTTTTTGAAATAATTGTTATTATATTTTTGATGTGTTAAATTTAAAATTATTAACACTTCAGTTTCTGGTTACTGAGAATCATTGAGGTTATTCTGTTTATAGAAAATAGAACCTAGTATGTAAAAAAGAAACCAACTAGAAGTGGTTGCTAATAATGTATTTTCACATGATCCATAGGTTAACAAACAGCTAGTTCAAAGTATTGTCAAATATTTATAATATATAGATAGAGGGAACTTGATAGATGATCCAAGGTAAGTGGATCATTTTTTTTAGTTCTAGAAGCATAATCCACCCATCCTTCAGGGTGATTCTGTACTAGAGAAGGAAGAGGTGCGGCTGAATAGGATGAATCAAATCTTAGATTTCCTAGTCACACCAGTAGAGTTGAAAGTAAAGTTTGACATGTATATACTAGAGGATATTTCATTCTAGTGGTGGGATTTAGAAGTTTATTATAAATTAGATCAAGGCCATGAATAATAGTATTTTGAATAACTCTTCAACAAATAATTATATCCTCATATGTTGAGGATTTATTTAATGACATTCTTTTTCAACTTGAAATATGAGAATCTCTCAATGATAGAGTCTATAGATAAACATATGAATTTGTTCCATTTTAAACCTAATTTACTTCTATTGCATTATTGAAGTAATGGATTTTTGAATTATGGTTGATGTAGGAGATTCACTCCAACATTTCCATGAATTGTATAATAGATTTTAGAGAGATGATTTACCTATAAATAGTGGTGGAAAGGGACATATGATGATCAATGGATTGAGGGATAATTCTGATACCTATGAGAAATGGTGGGAACTCTAATTCTAGGAAGAATATAACAAGGGACACCTTTTCCCAAGGTTGTGGGATAATTCATAATCACGTAGTTGGATCTGTGAATCTTTCTCCAAGACCCATGAGAAGTGATTAATGCATTCAATGAGGATCATTTGACCATGTGACATGGGAATGAAGGGATACCCTGAAATAATTCCACAATTACCATCCTATGGGGCATCTTTAGTGCTATAATAATAGTTCTCCAAAGTCGGGTGTTCGAGACACATCTCATGTATCACAAAGGTCATATGATTTGATGGGATGGGGTAAATAAAATACCTCACATCCTAAAAGAAAAGTTGTCCCAAGTGATTCAAGTAATTTCATGACTTCATTGGCATTATAACCTCAAAAGGGAATAATGAATAATGTGAATTGAGTAAGTAACTATATAGGGCTGAGTATGTTGTTATAGATGATCAATATGGACCATTCATGGTGTTAAGTATAACTCTTTTGGATTTACCCTTATTCAATATTTGTTTGATACATTTTAATCCCATTGATTTATAAATTCACAAGATGTCGATTTTCTGGGTTAATCTATTGAGAAGATGCCTTATATTTTGAAACATCAAACTCTTATTGATTAAATGGAATTCCAAGCCTTTCTATGTGTAGAATGTTTTATAACTATTGATGAAGTATATTTTTGTGGGATTTATCTTTGCTTTTCATAGATTTATATGACATAAACAGGGACATGGATTGACTAAATATGTTCACATATCACATTGGCTATGGTACATGAATATTTTTTTACAAAGGATAATGGCATCGACCATCACTTTAGAGGTGAAAGGAATGTGAATGAAGGTGAAATGGGTTTTTTCACAAGTATTTGGATCTATATCAAAATATTTGGAATATTTGACTTCGAAATATATGGAAGAGATTGACAATAGAAGATCACCAGCAGTGTTCGATCAGTTTCATGATGTTTTTTCAGAAAAGTTCTCAGGGTTTCCACCCACAAGAGAAGTGGAGTTTGCGATTGATCTTTTTTTTGGAACATGTCCAATATCCCATCCATATTATTGGATGGATCCTAAAAATAATTCTAATTGAAATCATAGTTGAAAAAGACAGAAAGTAAAGGGGTCATTTGGTCAAGCACATCTCTGTGAGAATCACCAATCTTGTTTTCTAAGAAGGCGGATGGAGAACATTGTGTGTGTTGACTATCATAATATTATCCATGTTATGATAATCAACATGTATCCACATAAAAAAATCATGATCTATTTAATCAAATTATGGGAGCTTAATGGTTCTCTTAAATTTACTTTTACTCAGGATATCACCAATTATGGATTCAGAAGGAGGATATTCCAAAAACAGATTTCAATAGTAGATATGACCATTTTGAGTTTATGGTCAGGAGTATTTGTGTGATGAATACAGTAGAAGTATTTATGGAATTGATTAATTGGATATTTTAGAGATATATGGATTGTTGTTTGGGGGTTTTGGGATGGTATATTTTTTGTATTTAAGGACACGATCTATGTAATAGAAATACATGTATCATGTGTTTGAAAATCTTTAGGGATCATCGTTTGTATGAAAAAAATCACTGTGTGATTTTTGGATACAATAGTTATGTTTACCCTTCCATGTAATCTCAATAAAAGGTGTATATATGGATCTATAGAATATATGGGCTCTTATATATTTGATTACAAAAGAGAAAGTCTTTGAGATATGTAGTTTTGTTGGTCTACCTGGTTATTACTAATGTTTTGTTCATCATTTTTCGTGAATAGATTCATGTATTATAGATTTTACAAGTAAAAATTCTTCATTTCAATGGAATGACTAATATTACAATTCATTTCAAATGATAATGATTCATCTTACACCAACACTAATATTGATTTGTCCTAAATCCGGAAAATGGTACATGCTTTCAAGAGATGCTTCAGGGTCTGGGTTGAGATGTTTTCTAATATAGGGACATCTTGTTATGGCTTATAGATCTTGGTAGTTATGGTTTCATGAGATTAACTACCCAAAAAAGCATATAGAGTTATATTTTTTAATCAATGATGTGAAAACATGGTGTCATTTCCTCTTTGGTGAGAAATTTATTATATTCACGAATCATATAATTTGAAAACATATTTTATAACCAAGGAATTTGTGTCTTAGAAAAAAAGATGGATTGAGTATCTAAATATGTTTTACTTTAACTCGATGTATACAACAGGTATAGGAAATTTGGTGGCAGATGTATTAACAAAAAACTCATTTGTTTAGTTTGAAAAATAGCATTCAGATTAGTGGTGGTTGATGTCGGTGTTAGAAGACATGCATATGGAATGTGAAGAACAAGGTAAAGTATTGGTTTTTGATCAAGTCACATTCATTCTTGAATTTGTTGAAATAATTAAGAAGGGGAAGACTTATGATTCAAAATGAATTCCTATGAGGTAAAAAATTTATGGTGGGAGACCATTGATGTATGGAAACTGGATGGGAGTTTTGTTTTATGGTTTCAAAATCATATGTTCGAACCTATGAGTTTTCCGAAATAACATCTACACACTTACCACCATTTGAGATGGCTTATTCTTCTTCAAGTACATAAGATGTATAAAGAGTTGAAAGCACAATTTTGGTGGGTAGAGATGAAAAGTAATGTTTCTCAGTTTGTTTCAGTATTCTTTACCTGTCAGTTGGTTAAGGAATAGCATTAGTGACCAGGAGGTATCTTGATGTATTTACCTATTCAAATTTTGAAACTAGAGTATATAGCCATTGATTTTTTAACATGCCTCCCAAGGATAGTTCAGAAACACAATTTTATATAGTTGATAGTGCATTGGTTCACAAAGTCATCCCATTTCATCCATATTCCTAAATTTCATATGGTGAAAGAATTATCAAAAATATATATCCAATAAGTGTTAAAGAGTCATGGTGTATATGTCTTGATAGTTTCAGATAGATATATGAATTTTAAATTTAACATCCCAAGTAAATCAAGAACAAGTAATTTTCTATAATTATTCATATTTTGTAAGTTAAATACTAATTTTACTTTAAAGGGGTTTCTATGTTCTATGACATACCTGATATGCACCAACGGGTTTCTTTGAAATCTTTCATTTCACACTAATAATATAAAAATATTATTTTAAATTTTATTTAATTTCTAGATATTTTATTGGTTTTAATGAATATAACTAACTACAATATGATTATATATGTTTGTTAAATAAATGTTATAGGCTTAAAAGGTGAATGAATCTAATTTTAAGCATAATTTACTTCAAAATGTCGATTTACCGCCTTTTAATGGAGAACCCTCTTTAAATATAGTTTTGGTCAATTTTATATGTTTTATTTGACAAAATAAAATTATTATTTATATTTGGGATATCAAAATTTACTTTGGGTAAATTTTTGGTATTTTTCTGGTAAAGTTCATTTTTTATGAATAGTGAAAAATACTATATTTTTATTCAAAAGTGATTTTTTAATAATTTATTTGAATGTTTATATTATCTTTTTAATTGGTTTTAAATTGTAATTATATTATATTTTTACCAATTAATCCAATTTTGGTCATTAGAATTAATTTTACTTTGAAATTGCACATAAACAAGTGCCGATCTTTTGATAGTTATTGTTTCTTAAAAACACGCTATTTATTTTGACAATGGGAATTAATTTAAAATTAATTAATGAAACTTATATGTTTTGAATTTGGTAAAATAGAAATCATTTTTGAATTTGGAATATCAAATATTTCTTAGGCTGAATTTTTGGTACTTTTCTGAAAAACACCCATTTTTTATGAATAGTGAAACCACTAAGTAGAAGTTAAAAACAGAAATTTCCATTTAAATTAAATTTTAATGCTTATGTAAATTGAATTTATAAAATACAACATACATGGTTCTTATTTGTAATTAAAATTTGGTTCAATAAGATGAAAATAATTTTCAGTGAATAGTAACTTTTTACTTTTATTTACCGCGGTTAAAGGTAAATTGGGTAATTCAAGGCAAAAAGAATTTTATAATAATAAAATATTACCTTAACCCTTGTCCTAACCTTATTTTTTGAGTCATTTACGACCATGGGAATCATTGGGTCTATTTTGGGAACCCATGGAGCCACTTGAGAGTGATAATGACACTTTATTTTAATTAACAAAAAGTAAAGGCAGAAATGACATAAACAAATATCTTTTAGTAAATGAATTTTTACATGAGGTTATATAAGTTATCATTTCAAATATAAATATTAATTTTAAATCTAAAAATATTTCCTACATTATGGTATTTGTTTTATAATTTTTAGATGTCAAATAAACTAAATTATTTATGACACAATAATGATGCAGTGTTTACCTCATTAATAAATGATTTAAATAAATAAGATAATAAATATTAAAACAATATCCAAAACTTGTCCAATTCTTATTGGATGATTTTATTTAGAAATTTATTCATCTTATCTTTAACTTTAATTAGTTTTTTATCTTTAGAAACTGAATATATGTTTATAATAAAATAATATTTTCAAACATTCATAAAGAGACCCCCCTATAAAAAGCCCTCACTTATAACTCATTACATACACCTATCAAGCCCTTTGGATCCTCAAAACCCTGACCAAATAAGCTCTCAATATCCCTCTCCTCCTCCTTGAATCCTTACCTTAGGCATAAGTCACTTCAAGAAGTCCTTTTGGTTCAATCCAAAGGGAGTTACCCAAATTAAAGGGGATTAAAGAATGAACAGGTCAAGTCAGACACGAGTTAAGGGACTTCATCTCAATGTCCTTTTATTGAGGAATATTTTGATAATATATACCTTGTTATTTTACAAGGTTTATAATAAAACCCTTTGACTTTTAATTTCATTCAAAGGGATTCTTTTTTCTACGAAACGTTTTACTAAACGACAAACGGAATGTTTTTAACGTTTGCAGTGACAATGACCTCTCTATTGTCGTAATCGTTATTTGGATTCCTCTATAATCCATAATATTTTATAAAATGAAAATGAAATACCTTATTCTATTTTTGTGTGTTTTGGAATTGAAATTTTTTTTTGAAATGGATTGATTATTTCAATATCTTTAAATTATTTCTTATGATTGAAAATTAAATGTTATTTGTGAAATGTTTATACTTGAAATATTTTATGTGTTATGATTTTATAATGTTACTTGGTCATTTGACATGTGGATACATGATAAACCAAATGACGGGTGGTGACATGATAAACTCGGATAGGTGGTTACGTTATAACCTCCAATGCATTGGGTATGGAAGTTGGTCGTATAGCTATTCCATTTAGTGATATGTGTGGAAGTCGACCATATGGTTATTCCAATTAAGAATGTTTATGTCCCAAGTTAGATTTATATGTTATGTGTTCTTTATATGGGATTTATGGTAATCTTATAGTTACAAAAGGGTAATAAATGATCTTTTTTTTAGTGAAGAGTATTTACTACTTCATAAAGGTGAAATATATTACTTATGATAAAGTATTCATGGTTTACTTGTTGTTTTGAAATTTAACAGTTTTTTTATTTGTGTATCCATTACTGAAATTTTTATGCTCATCCCAAGTTTTTGAAATGTCATTCATAAGACAGAAAGTGGAATAGGGTCAAGGATGGTATCAAGGAAATGGCATGCTGTCTAAAACATGGAACTAGACATGACTCTTTTTTACAAGTTTTTATTTTATGAAAAAAATAGAAACTGAGTAGAATTATCTACCTTGTAATTTTTGAGTTGTAATGTAATAGTTATGGACTAATTATAAAAAACTCTAAACCTGAAAAGATCATAAATGTGAATTATTCATTTAATTCAAGATTATGTAATGTTTTAAGGTCGGGTCCTTATATTACATCCCATTTTTCGTAATATTTAAAACACTATCTCGGGACATAGTTATCAATGAGTTCGAGATATCACCAGATGGATGAGAAATATAAAATTATGAAAAAAATGTTGTAAGTCATGTTGGGGATTTATTTAATGGATTTTGGTGGATCAATGGAAAAGGAAATAGCTTTATTAGAGATGTCATATTAAAATAGTTATCAAGCCTTGATACATATCAAATATTTTGTAGAATTGTATGGTATTCCTTGTCATTCCCCACTATTTGGGTGGAAATAAGTGAAACATCACTAGTTGTGTAGAGCCCTATCATAGATATTATGGAGATGATCTAGTTGATTAGGGAATGGGTGGAGACAACTCATAGTTGTAAGAAATCATATGTGGATCATCATTGATGACCATTGTCATTTGGGGTTATTGATTGTGTGTTCATGATCATCTCTCCCAGGCTTGGGCATCATCGTTCTGTGTAGAAGTGAAACTAATCAACACAATATATAATCCCTTTTGAGATAATTGATTTATTTTGTGTGGTGGAATATCGGTTAGATATTCCCCCATGGTTCCATGCAGTGCATATTGTATTTATGTATCTCAGTTGAAAATGTATCAGCCTATTCTAGACCATTTGATTCTATGGGATCACATTGACATAGATCTGTTTATTTCATTGGTTCATGTATTGGTGTAGATTGAGGATAAGCAGTATAATATCTCTCATGGAAATAACATCATTATAGTTTAGGTTTTTTGGAAATCTAGTCATATTTAGGTAGGGAATTTGGAATGGGAGAAATAATTAATCTAGAAATAGAATGAACTCTTTTAAGAAAGTAATGGTTTTCTAATTTTTTATCATGGAAAGGCCAGTGTTGGGTAGAATGTATAATACATGGTTTCATGTAAGTTACTATTATTTTATGTTTTTTTAGTGTAATGTGTATGTGTGAATTTTTGTAGGATTTGGAAGTCTATTGAAATGTCATTGTGGATTTTATAATGGTTTATAGTTTGAGCATGATTAATAGATATAGTTAATCTCCCATAAAAAATCGTGCAAGGTGAGACATGGTCTTCAAGATAGGTGCACGGTTAGGCAAGTGATTTTCCAAAAAATATGAGACAAACTAGGAGTAAAAATAAAAAAGTGTAACAGAGGGAAAACATGGTTGGCATACGGTTTTTCAAACTATGAGATCCAAACCATGTAATTGTTGTTGGGATATAGTAGATATCTCACCATTGGCGTATGACTTGTCTAACCGTGAGACCCAACGATGAAAGTTAAAATATCGATCCTAAAAAAGTGGATATAATTTTTTTTTACACTAAATCAACTAGTTATTCCATTATTTCAACACTAATAGGATTTTTATTCCTCCCAAATTCTATAGAAACTCTCCCCATTGACATAGAAGTGATTTTGTGATAAATCATTGTGCATTGAATCTTGATTCCCTTGGTAAATCTCTAATTTTTGAGGTTTTCCTTAAATATAATTCTCTTCCATATATTGGATTCATGGATCTAGTTCATTAGGGATATATCTACGATAATTCATGCCAATCGTAATGATATTTGGAAGTGATTATGTTAGGGAACAATATCTAATGTTTGTTTTTAAATATTAAACAAATATTTGTTAAAAAAATTCTGTCGTTCTTTTTTTTCACCATAATTCCCAAGGTAGGTTACTTCACACTCAAATTTTCATAATTGAGCAAGAGGTATTAGTTTCAAATTGATTGAATTACATGAAATTGGTTTTCAAATTTATATAAAAGGCATAGAAGAAACCATGTTTAGTAACGTTTTGTGGTTTTTGAGATATGTGGAAATTGGATGGTGTGAAAAGTAACATTTTTATGAATTTTAAAATGACAGTTTTAAAATGTTTCTTTTATTGATATATGGAAATTAGTTTTTTGGAAATGTTTTTAATAAAAATGATATTTTATCAAAATAGACTGAAATAGTTATTTTGTCATGGTTTTTGAATACATGGGTCACTATTAGTTCATTCATTCTATGTGACCTCGAATAAGGGGAAAACCCATATGGGTAAAATGGACCTGACCCTGGATAAGGGGCATGTGTAATTGGGACACAATAATATTGACCACTTAGTGATGAATTGATATATGGATGAGAAACTAATGACAACTATGTAACTATCACTGAATCATACAAGTGTGTATGTGTTTTTGAATCAAAGATTGGTTATTCTAAAATGAGATGTGGAGTGGATTAAAGATTTGATTGGTTTTTTCCCTTTAAAACGACATTGGTATGAAATATTTTTTATATTTTTGATAGAAACTATTTTTTTAAAATTATTATATATAAAAAAATTTATAGAAATGTTCTAACTTGTTCTATCCTAGTTGAGTGAGTATTGAAGTAATTTGGGGAAAACCTACCGAATTTCATTACTCACCCCTCATTTCACACTTTGATGGCAATATAGATATTTGTTACCAAGAGACATGTAAAGGGAATGTATAAAATCTCTTTAGGAGTACTTCATGATTCTTAGGTTGTTCTATGGAGTTGGATAATGGAGCATATTGGGAGCATTGGATTAGTCCTTTGGATTTTCTGAGTTCTGTTGGTTTTCTCCTCCGCTTTGTAGTTTATTTTGGTCTTTATTTCCACTTGATACTATAATATTTTTGGTTTGATTTGGTATTAATTGAGTTTTGTTACATTTTCTACATGAATCATGTAGTGGATTTATTATCGTATGTCAGGTTTTACTTGTAATAATTTTAATGGGAAAATCATCCCTTAATTATATTGAATCCATTGACCTTTATTTCCAGCCTTAGGTTCCTTTGGGATATCACATAAGGCAAAGTATTAATTCTACCTCAACTCGATCCAATGAGTAGCGGGGATCATACTGTAACAGCCCGAGATTTTATAAAAAAATATTCTTTTTAATTTCATTAATATCGTGTGTTGTACGCTACACCAAAAGGAGCTTGCTCAACACGCATCCTTGACTTGCCTTGCATTACACGCAATCACGACCTTCCTCGATAGTATGTGTAGTACGCAATACCGAGTTTCACTAAACAACGATATGCTATTAAAATATTATTAAAACTAGCTGTTATGAATAGTAATAACCACCTTTTAAAATTTTAGAAATTTTAGCTCTCAAAATTGACTTCATTTTTGGATTCGGAGTATCGAATTTAGCCTAAGGTGAAATTTTGGTACTTTTCGGATAACTTTCATATTCTGTTGAATAGTGAAAATTACTAAATTATACTTAAAAACAACTTTTTACATCAAAATAATTAATAGTGATAAATTATTAATTTGAGTGGTTTTAACGTATATTTAGAATATATTTTTACAATTTAATACAATGTTGGTCATTGGATGTAATTTCACATTTAAACCAGTCATAAACAAGTGTCAATCTTTTGATAGTTATTATCTCTTAAAAACATGCTATTTGTTTTGACGACGGGAATTAATTTTTAAATTAATTAATGCAACTGATATGTTTTGAATTTGATAAAATATACATCAATTTTGAATTCATAATCTCAAATATATCTTAGATCTAATTTTTGGTATTTTTCTGGAAACTTTCATTTTTTGATGAATAGTGAAACCACTAAG
Organism: Viscum album; assembly: GCA_963277665.1. Classification (NCBI taxonomy): domain Eukaryota; kingdom Viridiplantae; phylum Streptophyta; class Magnoliopsida; order Santalales; family Viscaceae; genus Viscum; species Viscum album. The sequence continues at coordinate 1,885,391,171 of OY728161.1, forward strand.
TGGTAGTTAAAAAACTGAATTTTTCATAAAACTTAATTTTATCACTTCTGTGAGTGTAATTTCAAAAATCCGAGAGAAACGGTTGATTTCAGTAAGTAAAATGTGGTTCAATGAGATGAAAATAATTTTTTGGTGAATAGTAACTTTTTACTTTTTTTTACCACGGTTAAAAGTAAATAGTGTAATTAAGGGTAAAAATGATATTATTATTACCCTAACACATGTCCTAATTCTATTAGACAAGTTTAATTCGACCCAAAACAACCTTAGGAATAAAATATGACCATTTAGGCCCACTTGGATTAGATTAGGACATTTATTATTAATTTATTTAAAAAAGGGTTAAAATAGTTAAAATCAATGTTTAATAAGTAAATTATTTTTAATATAGGGTTATACATAAGATAAATTCGACTATAAATATTCATTAGAAAGATAAAAAGATTTCCTACATAAGGGTATTTTATTTGTAATTTTTAGAAATTAAATAATTTAATTTATTTATGACACAACGATGATGCAATAATTATCTTATTAATGAAATATTGACATAACTGATGTTATAAATACCCAAATAAATATAATTTGATACTTTTTATGAACTAAAATAATTTTCTTGGTTAATTGGACACGTTAGTATTTATTTAATTAACTTTGGTCGAAGTAATCATTCTGTTATGAGTTTCTAAAAAATCAACTATTGAATAGTGTCAAAATTGACATAAAATAGTTTTTAAAACAAATATTATATTATTAATTGTTATTTTATTCCTAAAAATATAAGGTTTGGCCACATGACTTAGATAAGGTTATATATATTAATAAAACACAACTTGGTGGGTCGCTTGGATGTATATGGTATGTTTATTAACTATATAATATAAAAATACAAAGTGACATGGTAAATGTCAATCTAATTAACTAAGAGTTAAAACTAAAAGATAAGGTTAATATAATGACCTAAACTTGTCTAAATTTTATTGGATGATAGTATTTAGACCCATACCCACCTTATCTTTAAAATAACTCAATTTCAATCTATTTAAAACCGAACTTGACTTTATAATAAAATAATAGTTTTAGTTATTCCAAAGGTGCCCCTCTCCTCCCTTATAAAAGGGCACCTCCTCCCCCTCTTCCTCACACCACTTTGAGCCTTCAAGCTCAGACAACCACTACCAATTTCTTCTCTCCAATTCCCTAGAAACATCCTAGAGGTTCTGGTCTTCTTCAAAGATCTATTTTAGTTCCCTAAAAGGAGGTCTCAAAGAAGCACTTCAAAGAAGAGGTAATGTCCGTTACCGATTCTTTCATCTTTATTTCTTCTTCCACTTCTTCTTCTTTAGTTGTTTCATTATGAAGTAATAACATCAGTATCACTCATATACTGATATGTTATTATAAGTATGAAACAACCCTATTTCACCATCTATCCATCCTACAGAAAAAGAAATCACCGCGCGTGCGTACGTACGGAATACTGTCTCCAGGTCGTGGTGTAATCTATTTTCCACCACCACCTTACTTGGATGAGTATAATGGTGTACATAATGACTATATATGACTATTATAAAGTGATATTGATTCTGAAATAGTATACATACACTCCAATACAATTCCACGATCATAGGAATGATATCATCACTCGTGCGTACGTACGGAATACCGTCTCCACGATGTGATGTGACTTGTTCTACATGATCTTCATTTCATAATGATTATATAAATTAACTGAATGAATGAATATGATATATATTACACTAATACCATTCTGTAAATGAGGTATCTATAACCTAAAGAGAAGAATAAGAATTTATTCGACAAAACACGCATAAGGACAAAAAGTTATAAACACCTGAATAACAAGTAGCAATGAAATATTACTACTAAGAAGCTAAGAATATGACCATATATGATATCATAGAAATAAGTATGATTCTGGAATAAGTGAATAACATTATTTAAATCATTATACAGGACGTTCGGACACGTACAAAGCATATCAGACCTAAGGTAAGGGAAAATATCACAATCTCATTTTTATCTGAGATTGTTTATACTTTGAAATTTACTGGGGTGTATTTTATCATCCACATCCATGTTTCCTCAATATGTAATATTATTTCCATCCACCTACAATTTTTTAAATTCAATTTTACCCTTCGGTGAGTTTTTAGTAAAAGATATGAAAGGAATCTTTTGTCGTTTTTCGTACGAGGTACTTTTTGACTTTTCCGACAAAAGTACGAAGAATTTTTTTTTAACTTATACGGCATGAATGGATTTTTAAAACATTATTTCCAAGAAGATTCCTTTACAAGTTTTAAAGTTTATTTTTAATCAACTACTTTCAGTTTAAAATTGTATGGCATGTTAATAAAGAAAAAATGTTTTTGAAGTTGAAAGGATATTTTCCTCAAGAATGGAGTTCAAGTGTTTTATCAAAATTATTTTCCATCTAAGATAATAAAGGGTTATGTGTTTATTCCTATTATTACATTGATTTGATTATGTTGTGATGGAATTATATTTTTATGAATTCCTTTATATTATATGAATTTTTTATGATGTCACGATGTTTAAGATTCCCATTTTTATTACATGGGTTATGCTATGATGTATGGTTTTCCGATTTTGTGGCACACATAAGAATGGTATCATTATGAGATGGGTGGGACCTATATCTCCCTCCAATGAATTGGGTAAAGATTTTATATCTCATGAGATAGACATGGCTGGAATGGTAGGTTATACCGGTTCAGTGAAACTGGACTGAAACGAGGGTGACTCTGTTCAGAAATGGACTTTGTCCACTAAGATAGTCTTGGAAATGAGTCTTGACTAATAAGATATGATTCTCTATGATTATGTGTGTATGCCAAAAAGTTTCATGTTTTAAGTTATGATTATTGGGATTTCATTTCACTACTATGATTTATCCCATGTTATGAAATTATGCTCTCTTTTTCAGGTTAAGATTTCCAAAATGTTATGTTCTTATGAAAATGTTGTGATTGATATTTCTTTTGTTTACCCTTACTGAGCATTTGAGCTCACCCTTTTATGTTTTCTTTTCCCCATGATATAAAGAATGGTTTTAGGTAAAAAAAGGAAGATCTTTATGAGAGATGTTGAAGATATTTCACCACGATTAGAAGATTATATTCCGAGTTTCCAAAGACACTAAACTATTACGATCCTTGTGTGTGTGTTTTTGTTATATACTAAGTATTCTGCAAAAGTAATGTAATGTACATGTACATCAAGCTTCGGGTCTCTACACATACATACTCCCTTTTATAAGAATACTTCTTCATTTCTATTTATTTCCTATAATAGTTTGTTAATTATTATAGAATGTAATCATACATTGTATATTATAATCTGTTCCATCTAATATATGATTTTATTTATTAATTTATGGTACTTCATTATGATTGATTAAATTTTTATTAATTATATTAATTTAAAATATGATTTACTTCCTCCATTTTAGTAAATTAATTATGAATAATAAAATAATTAACTTAGGGAAATCGAATGAACAATTAAATCTTGGATATTCCATTATCTCCCTCAAAATTAAATACTTTCCATTTAATTTAATTTTCTCTAGCTGATTAAAATATAATTTTGTATTTTTGAAAGGGTCATGACAACAAATATAATTTCTAATGTTATATCAATAATAATATATTATGTATTACTATGAAGGTAATCATTTTATTCATAACATTTATTTCTTTATATTTTCATTTGGTTACAAAACATTTCAACAAATATTGTTTATGATCTTTAATGAAAATATTATTACATCTATCTAACAATCATGCGAGAGTTATTTTTTCCCATATACCCTTATTTGATATAATAAATTATCTTCCACAATATAACTTTAGAAGATAAAACATCGCAGATTAATCTTTGAATCATAATTTTATATCTTGATCCCATCTCCAATGAATGGTAGTGTGAGTATAAGTGTAGTGACTAACAATCTATTAATTTTTTTCATGTTTTCTTAACATTAATGTGTCTCTAAGAACCTTAATACCATTCATGTTATTATGGTTATCATATTTTAAGACCATAAATAATTTATCAAAAATGACTAATAGTATCAGACCAATGAAATGAAACTATTGATCTATAACACATTATTTGGTTTGGGAAATTATTCAATCTCAATGTTATTTAAGGGATATACATATACACATTCCCTTTTTATTCCATGATTCATGAATGATACTTTCTATAGCTAGCAATTTATCTATATAAACATTAAATACAATTCCATTTTCTCAGTGGACATTTATATTTATCAAATGAAATAAATTCCCTCCTTTAATTTATGAATATGAGATAATAACATCTATTAAGGATACTAAACATTGATCGTGGTAACATAAAAATAGTTTACTTATTAGATCAAAGAAGAAATAATGGGAGTTTCATAATCATGAGGAAATCATTATGAATTCGTTATATCCATATAATTTATGAAAGGTTATGTTAGATACATCTTCTCTTATACCATTTAATTGATAACATCTATATTGATGTGAAATCTTTGTGAAGTAATAATCCCTTATAAGTTGATTAAAAAAATATTTAATATTTGGTATAAGATATTTTTCAATATATTTTTTAATGTTGTGTTCTTGATAACCCATTGAAAAATGAATTGATCCATATTTATTTTAAAAAAATTGGACAAGTGTAACCCATGATGATGCACTATGATATATAAAACCCTTATCTTGATTCTTATGGATTTTTTCATTGATTATTCAAATTGAAATGGGATTATATTATAAGTAATATTCTATATTGGCACAAAACCATATATATAATATTTTGGGAGAATTCTACCTCACAATATATACAATATAACATAACTGTTTATGGAAAATATCAATGTATTCATGGTAAATCATTATATCAAATAGCTCAATATAATTCATTAATTATTAATAATATAATGATTATTTTTTTAATTATAAATTTTTATTTCATAAATTACCAATGTTTAACTAGTTTTTGTTAGAGATATGAATGTTTAATGTTGTAAAATACCTAAATGATTACTAAAAATAAAAATAAAATAGGAGAGAAAAAAGTATAATGATTTTTTGGGTATGGAATTAAAAGATATAGTTTAAAAAAAATATTTCCAACACCATATCTATGTAACTATAGTTCCAATGATTCTCTATAAAGAATATTGATGAGATAAACTATATCTTTTCATGGGGGTTTCATGGTAATCGGTGAGATTAAAAATGAAACTCCCAATATCGGGTTTCACTTAGAAAGAGGTTGGAGAATAAGGGTCATCATATGGTGTGCTACCATGAGAGAACCACTATGTCTAAATTCTGCTTTTAGACTCATAAAATCATCCCCCAAATAATAATATTTCCAATGTGTTACAGGAAATTCACCAACACTATTCTTAGTTAATTGAAACTCATGTGGATATAAATGATATCATGATGTTCCAGTCTTCTTATTCATGTAAGGGTGATGCACTATGTTTGTAATACTATCTTTTATAAACATTTATAGTGAAATAATAAATTTTTAAAGTAATTCTTAAAGGATTTCCACTTAGCCTATCTTAATTGTAAAAAAAATGAGATGATTCCCCTTTGTGAAATGAGAAACCATAATTCATGAAAAAACTGTAATATTCACTATAAATAGAATAAGAATGATACAAGAATTAAATGAGTTCCACTAATGAAAACAATGAATAAAGGGATATATAGATAAAGAATCACATAAAAATATTCCCAATAGAGAACCATGGGAGATCAAATCCCTTCTATGATGGTAAAAAAATTTCATTCATGAATTGTGAAGATCGATTGTTCCTTAAATTATGATAAAATATAAGAAATTAAGTAATTGAGATAGGGAGAGAATCGTGCCACATATGTTTTTTTCATACTATGATAGTGTCAAATAATTTAATATTTATGGTATAATAGTATGTTAATGAATGATTCTACATCATTTAATTGTTGGTTTGTAAATATGATTCCCCAATAATTGCTAAGGTTAAAGAGAAAAGATCAAAATGTTATTTTAAATTTATAAATATTAAATAAAGTATTCTCCATAACATGATTGTGAAGTTATACCATGGTTGCATCTAGGGTAGCTAGATTTTCAAAATTATATGACACACCATGATCATTTATACTTCACATTGAAGTGAATTATTTTCCATGAATGAGGAAATTTTCACATCACTATGTCACAGCATCATGTTTCACCACGTATAAAAGGAAATAGATAATAAAAATTATGGAAGAACTACCAAAAAATGTAGAATACAGTTACACCATATATAGGAAGGGTAACTAAAAGAATTTAAATCTGGATAAGGGGTCATAGTTGCAACATGGATTAAAAAAGTTTATTTCTTTGGTAAGGAAATTTTTAGAAATATAATTATTCTCTCATATTTGAGAAAAAGTTTTTGCATGTTTGAAAATGAATCATGCATGACAAGGTATATATTATAGACTAAATAATAGGAATATTTTTATATAGAAATTAGCTATTTCCCTGACTATTATTGGGGATTCATACCAGTGAAATATTTATATTTATATTTTATTTTTTGGATCTATTTTTCGATTATTTATTTTATGCATTATACCACAACATGAATAGAGGAGTTTATTTATTTTTTATAAGTGATGTATTAAAATGGGAGGGTGTTAGTGAAATATCTTTTAATTTTTATCCCCTAATTTTCTTATTAAATTAATATTTAATTATATTTTTCATATACCTTCTTATGGGATGAACATTATTTCTTGGAATTAAGACTACATTTTTATTCCTAAAATTGATTTTTTTTATAATACGAGACCATTTCATAGGATTAGGTGGTTGTGTTTAAACATGGAATTTATTCACTAATCTCTCATGTCACCTAAAGTATAACATCGTTTGAAAAGGGGTACATTTCATATAGAAAGATAATAAAAATAGTAAGTAATTTATTAAATTCAACTTCAAAAAAAACATTCTTAATTACTTCATTTTTTATTTTACTCACACATGATTGTAGATTTATTATTCATGGAAAATTTTATCCTAATTTTGATTTCCAAATCAATTTCCCCTCGATATCATGAATTCATAGTTTTGTATTTTGATTTATAAAATCATAAATAGGGTTTGAATCTAAAACTACTAATTGATGCAGTATATATTTTTAGTTTAAAGAAGGTTGAATATAATTATAAATCCAAAAAATAGTTTCCATTAGGACTTAATAATAACAAATGAAAAACTATGATCTTGGAAACATTGACTGTAATGTTGTTATGGGAGCTTTGGATAAATAGGTTTTCCCTATTTATTTTTAGTTTTATTTTATTTATAATTAAATGTTTTTTTTTATGACATTTCAGTTATAATTTTGATTCATCAGTGCTGAAATCAATTAAAAAGAAAATATATTCTCAATTTTTATCAAGAAATAGAGTGAAGTATGAGAATGAAAAAAAATAGTAAGTTAGTGGTGGAATATATTAAAAAGGTAAGTATGGATTCATGGTGTATAATGAAGAGATATGAGGAAAAAATATAAATATACTACCTTCAAGAATGGGGTCCCAACCATGAATTTGAGTGGAATTCATATCCATGAAATATTTTGAGATAAACCATACATTAATTCCAATGGTATCCCATTCAATTCCATTCATCAGGTCACTACACAAAGATAACAACCTATATCTGGGATACTTTCTTAAACATTGAAACACATTTCAATTCATCAGTTATTAGAGTGAGGTGAAAACATTTAGAGTATTCCATTTTTCATTAAACAATTAATCAAGATAATGGATATATATACTAGTGAAATACTCTATAATGACATTGAATGGAATGGATGTTATGTTACTAACATGATTATTCCATCTATCTATATCCATGAATATTATTTTTGATATTAGATATTTTAATAAATAAGATTTTGAATCACTTTACACTATCTGGGATTGAGTTACTGATTTGTTACAAAATTTTCTTCATCATTTAATTAAAATGTGGTCACAAATCCAAATATTCTATAAGGGTTCCTCATGAAGAAGTATGTCAATTGTAGATACCCCTACCAGATGATAACTAAATAATTTTCTACCAAAATAGATCTATGAACTTATTGATGATATATTTATCATTAGATTATAATGAAATATTGGATGAATGAAAAATATAGGGATTTATATTATAGAAAATTATAGATAGATGGATTCATAAATAAACACCTTAATAAGGTACATTGATGTAATGAAAACCATTAACCCAACAAAGGGAATGTATTCTGATGATGTGAATTATGTTAATTTCAATAGTAAAAATAGGTTATAGTGTTTTAATCCTATAAGACAAATCTAATAATTCTATACAAGAGAAATGAGATTTTAAAATCCCAAATAGAGACCTAATCTTTATATCCAATTTATTGTATTATAGGATAACATATATTTTTTTTTAACCACACCTAAAGAATTTTTTCATAGATTTCAGAGATGACTAAAATGACAAAAAATTTATAATGAAAAATATGGCACTATTGTTTGGATATATTTCGAACAAATTTTTTTATAGTTTAAGAGCAGTGATGTGGGTGACTCAAAGGCAACAAAAATATATATAATTAATGTCTATCGCATTAATATGTGGGAATAATATGTAATATAGTGTTTAAAATTATATAGAATAATAATTGAAAAGAAAAATAAAAAAGTCTATGTAAAATTGACAATGAAGGATAATTATTTTGATTATGGGATGAAAAGAATCCCCATAACCATACTAGAAACTACAACATTTTTCGAGAGGTTAAAAAAATGGAAGCTTATAGGAAATTTGTTAAGTTTATAATTTTTTTTAATAAAAACATATTATTATTCCTTTTGGTTATATTTTAGGGAAAATTCCCACATATATCAATTTTGTTAAATATTTTTCTCTAAAAAAAAGATAACAATTTAATAAAAAGTTATAATACCACTCATGATTGAGTGATTAACCAAGGCCCAAGGAAACTATAAATGAAGAGATAAGATAAAAAAATTCATCACTCATTAATATTTCATCTAATATAAATATAAATTATCTCTAAAAAATATTAATGAGTTTTAAAATTTTTTCATTACCCCATTTGACAATCTTGGTATTGGAAGAGATGAATCACATAACATTTTCTCTTCATAGGTTAATTTAAACCTTGATGTATCGATAACATGTTTCTTAATACATTTTAGATTATGTTGATAAGATTAATTTTCTTATAGAATTACGTGTTTTTTGGGATGAAATAATATATGAAGCCAATAATATTTGGTATAGATCCTTGATTGATCTCCAAAATAGGGATATATCTTTGAGGGTTGGTGATTATCATATTAAGTACAATATTCATCGATCCATGAATAATTCACATAATAAAGATGAGTATTTCAGTCAAGACATAAATCCATCTTGTGAATATTAAGATCCAACTAATATATTTTAGAAGTTTTAGATTTTGATAATAAATAATAAGGTAATATAAAAAACAATTATAGAAGGTTAGTATATAATATTAAGGATGGTAGAGTGGCTGTTCTAGTAGAATAGTTAAAGGAGGTCCAGGATGATTTATTAGTTTATCATCAAAACATTTTATTTTTTTCTAGATTGATTAAGAATTATTGTATAGAGATAATTTAAGTTTCCATTTTTTACCTCATTAAAGAGTTTGGATTTTTTGGGAGGGCTAAGAAGACACATCTATATAGAAGAGTCTCAATATTTTCCATTTATTTATGTCGATATGGTAGATTTTTTTAACAATATGGAACAAGAAAATAGATAAAGGTGTAACATGATGTCCTTAAATATTATACTTCCTAGATAAAACATAATTTCAATTATTCAATTTGATGGATAATTTTTTTAGTTCATAATTTTATAATTTTATTTCTAATTAATGTATGATTCCCCTTTTTAGTATAAGAATAAAATTTATGGAATTTGTATATAGAATAGTTTTTTTATTTGGACAGTCCATAATAAAAGAATTAATAAAAAGTAAAATGATAAATAGATTATGTGAGAAAAATAAGTAATGGGTTTATAAGAAAATGGGAGTATTTTTAATACACATTATTTTCTCTCCTATTTTTTAAATATTTTCATTTGACTTTTGGATATTTATAGAAGCTAATTTCAACACATATATTTTTGTAATATTTTTCATCTACTATGATAATTGTTACCTAGGAATCATGTGATATAATTTCTAAGATATCAATGATTATAAAATTAAATTATTAAAATAGAATATTAACTGGTAGGCATATGCATGAGGTAATATAGTTAAGTAATCATGATTTCTAGAATCTAGTTGTGTTTTTTATATTATATTACCTTTTTATTTAACATGGTTTAATTTTATAAAATTTATATTAAACACTTTATTATCATTATGTTTATCCTAAGTGATTTCATTTTATGTATATTCTATAATTAATGAGAATAATATATGAAAAATTATTCCATGATATTTTTTTGTGACCATTTTTTGATATAAAACGTTGATATGTTGAATACTATGACATTCATTTCATATTGTCAAAAACATGATAGTTAAACAATTTGATTAACATAATTGGGTTATTTATTTTTTATCCCATACCCATTAAAACCATTATTTCATTTTTTTCATTCTTTTGTTCAAGTAGAATCGATGAATGATCCTAATAGAAAGAGCCATATTAGAATCATATATTATCAATCAAACCGAAATCTTGTTTTTTAATGATATTTAATGGTTTATGTATGGGGGAGGTTTTTTAGTTTGGTGGAATGGTATTTTTTACATTTTTAGGAGAAATATTTTTTGTTTCCATTTAATTTGGTGAAGGTTTATGAATAATTATTCATTCTCTTAAAACTTTATACCCTCTAAAAAGTAGAAGGATAAAGTCAAAAAAAAGAGCAGTGGTTGTATCTTGCATTATAAAAAAATATAACTCATCCTTGGATTTTATTTTAATATTTAAAACTATTTGTATAGGGAAAAAATTGTGTACCAGTGAAGAATGTACAATATTTTATAGTGAAACTTTTAAAAAAGAATGAAAAGGTTAAAAAAATATAATATAAATAAAGCATATATATATATTTTATTATTTTCATGTGTGTGGGTAGTTCATTGATTTTATTAGGGTAGATTACTATATTTTTTTGTCGGGTATTTTTTTCATTGATTTCATTATTTATTATTAGGAATATTATTTTGAATATCACATCCTCTTTGAGATTTATTATTTTTTGCATCAATTACCAACCAAACCTAATAGCAATAGTCATATGATACTTTTTGTGAATTCCTCAAGATTAATATTAATATTTTTATTTACAGGGTGGATATTTGATATTAATTGTAATATTATGGTTAGGATACTTATTTTTGAATTAATATAATAACAATAGTAAACTTTTTTCTTTGTGTGATGAGGGAAACATTTTCATGTTATGATCGATCAGAGTGGGAAAACATAATAAAAATGATTTATGAAACATGAATTGAGGTTATGAAAATAATTTTATTTTCAAAATATAAAATTAAATTTCATCTATAACTTTGTTTCAAATATATGTGAGTAGTTTGAGAGATTTTCTTATTCTGTTATTAAAAATTTATATCTTTATTTCAATTATGTAAATTTTTAATTTTACATATAAAATATTTTAGGATAGAAAATTATTATTAATGAATTTTAAATTTCAAGATTTAAGACAACAAAATATTTATGTGTTTGTGGATTTGATAGCTCAATAACATCCATTGAATTTTAAAGTAAAAAATAAATAATTTCAATTAGTGTATAGTTATTATTTCCAAAATTACCATGGTATTACATATTTATGTAAAGTTATATATTAAATAAATATTTAGTCATAGGAAAAGATTTTTAAAAAGGATAATGGTTTTGGAGAAGATATAATGTTGAAATTTTTTCAATAATGTAATTAAATCTAAACATGTTAAAAAATGTGTCCAACCCCCTAGTGAATACAATAGAGTTGTAAGGATTACATGCTCAACATTTAACTTGTATATTGGTGGAATGAGATTGGGTGAGAAGCATGAAAAAATGAAATGGTTGGTGTAGAACAAGGAATGATTCTGGAGAACAAGGTTCATGGTATGAGTTGGTTACCTGAGAGAATCATGGGGGGTAGATGATGTTTTGATTATGATAAGGGTTTTCCCAATGAATCACATTAGTTTATATAGTACGCATCATTATCTGGTATTTTTCTATAATTAAAATAAATATGTGTATTCTTGAGATTTAGGAAAATGTGTCCATTTACTTCTTTATTATTAGGGCACCCTCCCTTATGGTTACCTTTCATCCAAAAATTATCATTTTGAAACATATGTTATCACCTAGGGGAATCTATATTGATAGCCATTAGATCAATGTAAAGACTAAAGATACATGATTTATACCACTACATAAAATTTGGAACCATAAAACATTAAATAACCATAATATGAATAAATAACTGAATAATATTATTGGATTAATGAAATGTGTGTGGCCAAAGTCGTGAATGGGTCCGGGGTCAGCTTCATGAAAAACCAATAACGTGATTACTCTATGGAATGATATATAATTTTTATACACCTTTAAAATGATAAACAAAAACCCAACATGTATGTTAATGATAGAGGCTGTGTAACATGAATATTATACATACGTAGAGAAGCATTGAAGATGATGGCATATTTATTTTTTGCTAATTGTGTTCACTTTATAGATGTGTAGATAAAGCTAATAAATATGATAGGAATGCATTGTAAAATAATATGTCATAATGTAACATAGAAAATGAGTTAAAAATAATCCTAAATGGTTTTTATGATGAAATTGAATGTTTTTTATTCTTTTTATCATTTACCAAATCATGAAAAAATGAATATACTATTTCATACAAGTGATGTTTTACCATGGTATTTTTTTGAGGAGATATAGTTTTTAGTGATATATTACCTTATATGTGTCGATAATTTATACTAATGTAAAAGTATCAGTTATCCTAAGGAATTGGTCACACCAATATAGGAATGCCTTATATTCTACCATTAACAAATGGTCATGGAGATTATACAACTCTTGGTGGAGTACAATGGTGTGAAAACCATAGTTTATATGTTGTAATGAAATTTCAATGAATTTAATTAAAATAGAATTTGTGTTTGTGGCCACAACTTATATTACATTCTAAGATATTGATGATCAAATATAATTTAAAAATATTGAAATAATCACAAATATTATGATAAAATATTACTTATTCGGCCATTACGCACCAAGTAATTAGTGGGTAATTTTCAAAAAATTAGATATTGTTTTTTCCTATTATTTAGAGGAATTTTTTGATTCTATGTGGAATTAACACCATTGGAATATATATTTTTTAAAAAAAATTATTACTATTTTTTATGTTTTCATTCAATCATTAATAACAAATGGTGGTGATATTGTTGGATTCATATATTTTATTGAAGGGAGATTTTTCTAGGGAAATATATTTCAACATTTTAGTCTATTATGTTGTTGTTTCATTAATATTTCAATTTATATTTTTCCTCCATATTAATTCATAACTATTTTTTCTTTTACAATGGAGTGGTTTTCAATGAAATAATTGACCGTTATAAATCGTATATGCAAATTATAATAATTTAGTTGTCTATGTTTCAACATGGTATTGATTCAAATAATTATTGATTCACAAAAAGAAAATTTTGTCAATCAAAATAATTATTTTTAGGTATAGATTGGGTATCATTACTAAGTATATTCATAGACTCAACTCTAATAGAAACATCAAAAAAAATTCCTTTTCATTTAATTTTCAAATGATCTATGATTTATAGAGAATAAAATATTTTTTAAGATTTATTTACAAATATTTTTTTATTTATTATCATTCACTTTTAATTTTCATAAGTATTTCCTAAAATAATTCATATAATATTTAATATTAAATTTTAAAAAATATTCTACATACTTATAGTCATTACTAGGATGAGTTAAATTATAAATTTGTAAACTGGTTTTACCACTGGGATGTTGAAACACCCAACAGGTGACTGATATCCTCAATATTTAGTTTATCACTTAAAATATTATGAAAATTGACCTCATGATTTTTTGATAATACAAACATAATAGAAGTAATTTCTATATAGATTTCATAATACATATTTCACTCATTGATGTATTTGACAGGTTTGTGTTCGGTTCCTGGGATTTACAAGAAAGGGAAACAGTAGGTTTGCTGGACTACTGAACCATTTTGATTCGTTTCGTTTTGGAGGAAGACCTAATAAAGGCATGGTTGAGGGCTCCCCGCATCTGCAATGGCTCACGATTCTTCCTATCCCGATGGTCATATGACTTTAATATGAAGCGCGACTCTCCATCAGTGGCGGCCTAGGTAAGTCTCCCGAATCTACCGCTTCCTTTTCAGAATCCTTCAATTATCAAAGCCCTGGGAAATCTTCTGGGCAGATACTTGTGTTCGGATAGTCAGACCAATGCGGTCTCTCACCCGATTAATCCTCGTGTGTGTGTGGAGGTGGACGCATCCAAGGCTCCTTTAGACTTTATTTGGATTACCGTTGGGTAAGAATTCTGGTGTAAGCAACCTGTGGTATATGAGTCGTGGTTTCAATTCTGTAAGGTTTGCAAGCAGTTGGGTCATTCTCTGGAGAGTTGCAGGTGGGAAGCTAAGGTTTCTAAAATTCCAGAGGACGTGCGAAATGGAAATCATGGAACCCCTGTGAATGGTGTGATGGAGGATGATTTAGCCAAAGTAATTGAAGGGGATGGAGGCAGTAGGCGTGGTGCGGGATGTGGTCCACTGAGTGATGCTATGGAGACTCAGTTGGCAGTTTTGGGAAAAGGTGATATAGGGTCTGGCACGGAGGCTATTGGCACTGGGCTGCTTTCTAGTGATAATCAAGTGAGGAAAGAGAAACCGCAAGTTAGTTCTACTAATCCGAAAGTTAAAGAGGTGTTTAGCAGACTAATAAGTGACCTCAGTGGAGGGAGAAGATCTTCCATAGGGTGAAAAGGCAATGCAGTGGACAAGAATGTTCAATATCAACTCCCATGTGACTCCAATCCTAGTATAAATGTGGAGTATACTGGAATACAGACTAATGGGGCTACGCATAGAGTGGTTCTTGAAGACTTCTGCACGCAACCACAGTTCATGGGACGTGGCTTCATTCAACCCAGCCAGGCCGAGAATCTTGGTATGACAACGGCGGATGGGGAGGTTGGTTTGAGTAGGGAAAATTCTCTACTAGGAGTTAATGAAGCCTGGAGGTTGGGAAGGAAGAGGCTGAATAAGGATGTGGTACCATCAAGAAATGTCATTTCTTCAGGGGCCGAGCATGCTGGTGTTCCCTCCTGTGAAGAGGTGGTCAGGGGGTTCAGCACTCCATACCGGTGGGAAATCAATTTGATTGCCTCTATATAGATGGGCTTCATAAAAATCATGAGGAATCAGATTGTGCAAATGGGGACCAAGTGGAGCCTTCCATGGGAGGCAGTAAGTGTACCTCTGCTGGTGAAACAAGCCCGAGGGGCAGGAGCAATAGAAGGAGGAAGTGCAAGAAGAACTACTCCTCCTTGCCACCTCCCGCGAGGACTCGGTCTGCAAAAAAGAGAGTGGATGAGAGGGTGGCCTGGGAGGCTGCAGGTAAGCTGGAACACCCTGATCATCCCAGATCATGGGGTTTAATTCTGAGTTTGGTTGATGAGGTTAAAGAGAAGGTGTTGTATCTCAATGCGTCTGAAGAGGATGCATCCAAGATGATGGGCCGGAATATTGAAATCAATCTTAAGGAGGAGCAATACTCTTGGGTTGATAAACAAGACTCGATTCTTGTTTAGGGATTCAACCAGGGGTTGTTAAAGCTTGAGGAATACATACAGGTATGGGATAAACTATCTTCGGCTTTAGAAGTCCTATTAACGGAACTGCCACATATTCAGGTAATAGATATATCATGGAAGCTCTTTAGGGATATGAACTCCAGCAGGTTGAAATTTTATTTCAATGATTCTATTCTTGCTTAATTTGACTAAATTCCGGTCTTTCATTTTGATTGGGTATTTGATTATGAGGACCTATCTTCAGGCAGTGGGTTAAAGGTGATTTTGGGGTTATATTCCAAGCATTTCTGGTTCTACTTCAGATGAGGTTTAGAGCACGAGTTCACCACTTCGGCACGGCACTTGGACTATAAGAGGGTATGGCCTGGCCATCGGGATTCTACCTGCGCATCTTTGCAAGGGACTGTCTGAGTGCTCATGTCTTGGTGGCGAACCCATTCACGGTGAAAATGCTGGCAGAGGTAGACCTTTTTATGCTTGGGAATTTTATGTTTTTGGTTGTTTTGCTGAACATTATGGTTTCTCACTTTCCTTACAAAGTGATTTGATAAGCAAATAAAAAATAATATTCAGTCAGTCAAAAACTTTTTCCATTAAAGAGTATGGGTGAAATAGATGGGGGATCATTATTTATTTTTTATTGACACAACTCTTAATCTCAATTAAATAAAAATTTCATCAATTTAAAACTCTTCCAAACAAGAAAAAAAATCAATGCTTTCCTGAAATATTCCATGTTCTTATTCCTATAGTTTTCATGCATTTGATGATAAATATTTATTCCTATCAGGGATTTATCATTTTCAATTTCATGTAACTTCAATTTCCATTTTGTGTGTCCAAATACATATTTAGAGTCTCTTTTTTCCATTTCCACCTTATGTGAGCATTGAAAAATTTCATCATTGATACCAATATCCCTTATAGTTAATGGATTTTGAATTTTTTAGTTTTTGGCCACTATAGATATGGTGCATATTTATATAATGGTATGCAATAAACCATTAGCTCTGAAATTTTAGTAATATGAATTTTTATTCATGGATACGAATGGATTCATAACATTTTTGTTTTATCTCTATATATTCTCTCTTCTTTTTAGTGTGATGAGTTTAGTGAAAATATTTTAAAAAAAATAAATTCTTTAAATCATCACATTTAATTGAATAGATTTCTTAATTTCACATCATTTTCATTATTAGGACCCACCAGAGATCAACCCCACCTTCCAAAAAAAATAATAAAATAATTTCTTCATACTCTTTGTACTAGATAGTGGAAAATGTTTTTTTTTATTTTATCAATACAATACTAGATTATAGGTGGATGAGAAGACCCAGTAAAGAATGGTGGTAATTTCCACATAAGGGAAACAATAGTTATTTTATTCTACCATGGTGAATTTATGATTTTGAAATCATCATGATGTTGTCTTTAAGTGGATAGAGTTGTGTGAACATAACTATTAGATTTATTACACTAGATTTAATTCAGTTTGGGTTCTCATTTAGAAAATCAGTACATGTTACATCACTGTAGTTTTTAACTCTATTCCTCCTAATTATAGAGATTTACTGAAATTAAGATGTTCTATATTAGTTATAACCCACACTATATTATTAAAATTAGGGAGAACAATAAAATTAGTAAAAATATATGTTGGCCTTACTCTATAACCACTTAGTTTTAGAATTTGAAATTTTTTGTTCACTATAGGATTCTATTGATTATGTTGTCTTATTATTATTAACCTAATCCTAATATATATCTAATCATTTCTTGGATAAAAATATAGGATACCTAATTGTAACATGAATATATTTTAAATAAATTTCAAAATAAAAAAATAACATATCCAAAAAATAAAAATAGATTCAAAACCCATAGGTTTACTGTAATTATATATGATCAAAATAAATGAATTATTATGGATTATATATTTAAAACATCCCATATTTTTCTTTACAAAGGAATTTCTCTTTGAAAGGTTGGTTCAGGTAATTACGAGGTGAATTGTGAAAACATAAATAGGGGTAATATCAAATTCATTGTAAGGTAAATCATATAAAATTGTTATAATGTGTTTGATTTTAACCATGTGATGAACTAAGATCATGGTAGATATTTATGGTTAAAAATATAATGTAATCCTAATAGTTTTCTGTAAGATATGGTAGAAGATCACATAACCTCATAAGGATAGTCATGTAAGAAAAACACATATAATGGTTTATGAATTGTGGAAGAATGAGATAATAGTTATGTTACATAGATAAATGCATAGGCATGTCCTAAAAACATTCGTATGACTAAACCATAACTTTGTGATCAATGATAAAAAAATCATTCAATCATAATGAGTATTAAATATATGTATTCATAATTAAGTCCATATATAGTGTTGTAAACATAACAAGATGAAACTATGTTCATGATTTGATATTTCAACACATCTAATCACTATTAGGTCCACCCATATTGTTTTGAATGTTTCAGAATAAAATTATGTCAATTTATAGTGTTATGAACATAACCAAATCTAAATAGAACAACAAATAGTATTTTTAACATAAAATAACGAAATTAGGTCCCAAAATAGACTTTTGAATATTTGAAATTAAATTTCATTCCATGGATATAGTGGTGATCACATCTAAACCCAATTAGGTCAGCACATTGAGTTTTGATTATAAATAATGATAATTAAGTCCATGGATAACATAATAATCTTAGGAGATAGATTTTTACCTTATGTATTGTAGGGAAATATCTTACCCAATAATAAAATAATGATAAGACATATATATGTGTATCACATGAAAATTATTATATTTATGATTCCATCATTGAATAATTAACCCATGATAAAGTATTGTATTTTACAATAAATATTTACAAGACATGACCACAATTCATCATGAGAAATTAGGTGGATGGTATCATTTGATCTTATCCCCTTAAATTAAAAACAAATATTAAAGGATTTTGATATACATAAATAAATACTTTATGAGAAAAATATGAATTTTCATTGAAAAATAATAAAGAACAGCATATTTTTTTTATAAAATTTTATTTTTAATGGAAATAATTTTTTAATTTTTATTTTATAATGAAAATAAAAAAATAAGAAAAAATATTTTCAAAAATCCTAAATACATTGGAATGATGATTCATAATGAAGACTGATGAAATCAGTAGGGGAAGGAAATTATATATTAAAAATTGTTTCATTTACACATTTTTAGTGAAAATAAAATTCAATAGAAAATAACATTATGAAATCATATAATTTGGTATAAGACATCAATAAAATATTTTTCAAAACATATATATGGTGAAAAATATTCTAAGATAAAAAATAATTAATGTAACCTCGATATATATGCATTATTTCGATTCAATTATAATACAGAGTGAGGTGAGTTTACAAGGAGACATGTAATACCCAAAACTAATTGGAGGAGAAAAAATATAAGGGGTTTTAGATGGAATATATTATTTCACTAAATTTAAATATAAAATGAAGAAAATATTAATTAAAATAGACATTATAAAAGATACCCTTGTGAATTTGATAATGTTTAAATAAAAAACCCTAACATGAGAGAACATAAAAGATAAATTTAGTCAATATGAATAAAAAAATTAATTTATGATAAAATATATCAAGGATAAAATATATACTCCTTTTTAAATTAAATTGATTCAAAATCAAAAAAATTCCTTAAGTAAGGAAAATTTAGATGATGAACACGTTCCTTGTATTCGACCACAATATGACACACTCTAACCTCCAACATGGTTAATAATGGTATTCTATTCATATATCTGAACCATATTTACATTATTTTTAATTTACACTATTATTTTATAAAATTAAATTATATATTTATCATTTATGAATTTTAACTATAATACTTAGTTCATGCATGTCCCAATTATACAATAGTAAATGCGGTATGGTGGATAAAATCCATGATCCTTGAACAGGAATTCTTCCATTCCAAAATTTACGTGATGGTGAAATATTTCATTTTGATAATGTTATCAATTCCAAATGTTATTTTATACATGATATTTTGAAAGTTCATAAAGAGCGGTAAAAATCAATTTCTCCAAATTTTTTATTTAATTAAAAATGTGATATTTTTGTTGAATATTTTTATATATATTAACAATCAATAATTATAAAAAATATATAAAATTCTGAATTATAACATTGTATTCTAATTATATATGTTTTTGTAACCATTCATGATGGTAATATTTTAGATTTATTCATATATATTGAAAAACTGACATAAACAAGTAAAAATTATAAATAATGAATGATTTTTAACAAAGACGTATATCATGATAAAATAATTATTAAATTAGAATCTTAATAATATAATTATTTAGTTGGTAATAATATTTTTGATGATTTTAGATTATAATGTCAATGAATAAAATTAAAACGAACACATAGAATACACTGATCGAATTTCTTCACCTCACAATGTTTTTCTTCTAAATGAAGGGAACATGAAATTGTTATCAAGATAAAGGGTAAAAAACTAACTAGATAGATTTATGATAATTATGTTTCATATTTATGAATGAATAAAGGTGGATATGATTATACTAGATTCAATGTAATAAAGCTTATACTATAGGAAAAAATTAGGGTCTTTTCTTTTCAAACAGTATCCAGTTGAAGAAAAAATATAAAATCACATTGGATCTAGGTCTTTTAGTTATGAAAATGTTAGAGAGAAGTATTTTATTGACTGAAACAACAAAAAATCCATTCTATAATTTTTTTCCATCACATTAATTAGAAAAAACCTATTTTGTTATAATTATCATTTTTATCTATCTTATATTATTAAATTATTTAATATAGTAAAAAATAATTACAAAAATAAAATGACCCATAATAAATAATTTAGACATAGTGATCCCAAATTTGGACTCTATTTAATATAAATATATTTATAATTATAAAAAAAATAACTTTTAAATGAAAACTAATATATATAAAAGAAATTTATTTTGTTGAAAAATATCATATTTAATATGTAGTTTTTTTATTCGGATTTATTTTAAATGACATATTATTAAATTAGTGATAACCTATTATTCTATAAATATAAAAAATTAATTTTAAAAAATAAATATTAAACCAGAATATAGGTTCTTCAAATAAAAATACATCACACAAAGATCAGTTCAAGAAAAATTAATAATAAAATATATTTTTTTTTTAAAAAAAATATAATAAACATTATAGAAATTTTAATTTATATGTGTATATATATATATGAAATATTATATTGAATTTAAAAATACAATTATAAAAAAATTAACTTTTAATTAACAAAATATAAAATATAATAAAAAACATTTTTTCAATAAACATTTTTATTTTTCCAAGAATAATTACATTTGTATTAAATATAGTAAAATAAAAATTTTATTGATGATATTGAATTATTTTATTAATTATTAAATAATATTAATCAATTTATTTTTTCATATAATTCGTTATGAAGGAACAACATTATCAATAACATGTAATGATATCAATTTCTATAGAATCAATGTAATTTTATTAACATAATTTTTAATTTTTAATTCTATTAAAAGAAAAATGTAATTTATTTAATATATTGTATGTATAATGATAATTATTATTTTTCAAATCTAAATTAACATAATATAAATTAACTATTTTTTAAAATCTAAACCTCTAAATTTTTTATTAGTATTAAAATCAATGATTATATATATTTTAATAACTTTTATATAATAGTTATATTACATTCATGTTATATTATATATTATTTACATTATATCTTCATAGAATATACTTCTTACTCTTATTGTATTTATTTTGTATTTTACAACATTCATTCTCTATTCATGGTGTTTTTTCTTATTAAATGTTCAATTCTTGTAATGGTGGTTCTCAATAGTGATTATGATCCATGAGATTTCCTAGTTGTAAAAATATTATTCATTTATTTTTATTTTCCTATTTTAATTTATACACTATTAAGTGATTTAATAATCCTTGGTATGTAAGAATTCAAGTTATGTTATACATGGTTTCATATACACTTTTTAATAACAATATATTATGAGTGAATAAATTATAGTTATTTTAATTCATTTCTAATATTATTTTCTTCTAGAATAAGTTTAGATTTATTATAACAAATAATATAAAAAACTAGATGAAATAAAACATAAACTTAAATATATGATGTTGTACCCTTTTATTTGCAACGATTCCTTCCTAATTATTATAATTTCATATAGTGTTTAATTTTATCCCTGAAAACAAAAACACATCAATGGTGAATGATCCATTGAGTAACCATTTATGATGAATTATTTATACATGAGTTCCACTACATTTATTTTAATTACTAAAAAGATAAGGATTTACTCTTGATAAAATAAATTGTATGTGGTCTTGTATATATAGGAAGATGATGCATTGTAATTCGAGGAAAAATAGTTCGCAAACTAATTTTATGGCCTTATTATGGTATTCTAGGACACTATGATTACTACATGGAAATATGAACACATATTATTTGGAATTAATTAATTACCTTATGAGAATCTGTATGTAATATTTTTATTATTAATATTTTAAATAAAATATTGAACAAATTATATATATATGTGTGTGTAAAAAAAGTTATTTGGAGAAACATTGTAAAATGGTTTTTATAGATATTTCATTTCTCTCATCACTAAGACATTTTGTAATCAAAATAAGTGTTAATTCATGTAAAATATATGGAATTTAATCAAATTTGGTTTTGATTATCTTATGGTAATATTTAATTCGAATAAATATTTAGATCACACAAGTGATCTAAATCAGTATTTGAAAAATCTATTAAAAATTGATAAAATGTTTTAAAATATGTATAAAATCATGAATTTACAAATATCTTATAGAATTGTTATTCAATACCTTGGGATATCAAAATAATGAATATATGTGCTTGAGATAACAATAAAATGAGTTATAGAAATAATTATGTTAATGTTTTTAAAAAAATATTGGTAGAAGTTAACTCTATGAATAATGGAAAGGATTATAATCAGTAATCATTCGATTTTTTATCAAAGAAATTATTTTATCAACCATAATAACAATAATTTTCACTTATACAAGATTTTTATTCCCAAAAAATCACTTTTTCATATGACGAAGATTTAATACATATACTCTGAGAATAATCAATAGAGAAATAATTATGAGAAATAAGAAGTGTAAAATACCAATGGAAACTAATTTTTATCCACTAATATGTATATTTTTTAAATATATATATGCATCAACTACTAATGGGTAGTTTAACATTCTTAAAACAATGTTTAAATGAATACTGAATGAAGTTAAACTTCTATGATGTGACTATTGTACATATTAAATTAAAATTTCATATAATAATCAAATTATCAGTAAATATATATATTAAATAAATATTTCCAATATCAATTAAATATTATCAAATGGTGAAAATTAGTATAGAGTTCATTTATGGGAATATTAGTGTGTATCAATAAGGATTGGAAATAAAAATGAGGATGATATTTTACATGAAATATAATTCTCATCATAAAATATCTATTGGTTTGGAGGTCGTTAAAATATACTTTTTTGACCACAATAATAATAAATTAATGCTCGACATAATTTATAATTCCCCAGCCTTAAAAATTACATAATCTCAAGTTTTGTCACGGATCCAAATTTTGGTTCTTTTTAGGTTTATAGTTTTAGATAATTGGACCATTACTATTACATTACATATCAAATATTACAAAGTAGAAACTACTACTCTATAAATTTTTTTTCAGAATAATAAAACTATTTATATAAAAAAATTCATTTCTTGATAAAAATAATCTTGATTTATTCATTTCTCATACCCTTCCTTATACCCTCAGAAAAACATTTCAAAAACATGGTATGAGCATAAAAAGATCAATAAGGGGTATAAAAGAAGGGGAAAAACATTAGTATATGAATACATACAAATAAAAGAAATCATACCATTCAATAATATAACATAATCTCTTTAAAATACCTCATGAAATAATAATATTTATGAATAAAAAATTGAAATCATTAACTGTAAATTTAACTTGTGGCCCTAATATCGTACTTATGTTGTATCTTTCATAACTACATAGGTAGTTATGTTTGGAATACCAATCATAGTATATTCCCTAAAACTTTTAGGCAAAACATTAATTTTTACCTCTGTCATGTTACCCAACTCATTGGATAGCTATCTAGGGCTCACCATCCCTTGGTTTATCATGGAAGCACCCATATACGTATATAATTCCCAAGAACAATAACATATTCATAACATATAAAACAAGACAAAAGGAAATATAACATTTCCACATTACAATCAAAATATATCATATCAACATATTGACATAATAAATGATTTATATAAGATATTTTCAATAGAAAAATATGTAAAAAGGTTATATGGTATTTATTTTCCTTTTAAAAACATTACATCTTATTAAGTAATTCAAATATCAAATAATACTCACATCAGTTAAAAGGTCATTATCGATGCGTACGTTAAAAAGAGACATTCCTTTTGTAGTTTAGTAAAACACTTCATAAAACAAAAGATTAATTTTAAAACCAATTGAATTAAATTAAAATAAAAATGTTATAATTATACCCAGTATAAAATAAGATTGTGTAAAAACCAAAATATGCCTCAATGAAAGAAGATTGAGATGATGTCCCTTACCTTAAGTCAGACATGACTCGTTCGTTATTTATATTCCTAAATAACAAAATTATGTTAATTTATACATTATTAGGAAAAAATTTCATGTTTATTCATTTTATATTTTATATCAAAATTTTATAAAAATTACATCATTATTTATGTTAAAATTGATCATTTTTTTAATATTCTGTACCTGAGTTAAAAATGAAATTGTTTTGATGTAAATTGTTCATGTAGTCAAAACAATATCATCACCAAAATGTTATTCCAAATTTATGTATCATATATATCCAGTATATATGTACTTATATCCAGTATATATGTATTTAGAATAGTCTATAACATTTAGAGATAATAAATGGAATGCACCGTTCATGGAGGCGATAAGTTGCACCTGCGCATGAATGTTACTTTAATTTATTTTCTATATCTAAAGGAATGAAAAAAAATGATACATAGTTATATTATAATTATATTATAATATCATATTTTATATATGATACATATTTTCATCTAATTCATCTTTTATATGTTTCGCGTATAGCATGAACGAGTCATATCACTTTGACTTGGCGGTAGTCCGCACATCCTTAAATGAAATTATCAAATTTAAAAAAATTGGAAAGCATAAATGTATGATATAAATGAATAATATATTAGAATAGAGGAAATATAATTATTATATATATCATATGTAAATACAATTCCATCATAATGACCACCATGAGAGGTGTTAGAGGAAAATTGAACATTCATCATTTCATGAGGCAGTAGTTCACCGTACACAAAAAAAGAATGTTTGTATCCATTAGATGGAGGTGTATGTAAGTTTACATAAAATCCTTATCATAACAAAATCATAGTATATTTATGACATTGGAGATTTTATTTAATCAAATAATAATAAGATCATATGGTGTGATGAAGGAATATAAAGGAAATGAACATGAGAGAAGATGTTACCTATTAATCGGGTAACTTCTTTTGATTTGAGTCGAAAGGCTTTCTTAAATTTCCTTCTACCAAAGGTAAGGATTATAGGAGGAATATAGGGATCTTGGGAGCTTATTTGGATATAATTTGGACGTTCCAAGGGGCTTTTGAGGTTTGATTTATGTCGGTATAGGTGGTGGCCATTTATAAGTGGGAGGAGAAGAACTTTAGGAATTTCTAGAAAATTACTTTATTATAAATTCAATTTCGATTAAATATGGTCCAAAACTTATTTAATTAAAATATAAGATGATTTTAGTTCTATTATATATCATCCAACAATATTTATACAAGTTTTTAATTTTTTTTTATCCTTCTCTTTTTTGTTTAACCCTTATTTTACAATTTTTAATCTCACCATGTTATCATGTTATTTACACATTATGGGTTAATGTAACTAGCATATCTTGTCAAAGGACAAAAAAAGAAATTTATGAAATATTTTTATGTGTATTAACCAATTTTTTTGAGGCCTATATTTTTAAAAGTTTAACATCATTTAATATATTATTTTATATTTTAAGATATGAATTAGGTCATTTTTTGGATATTTTTTATATTTGACTTTTTACAATATTATAACAACTAGATTCCTTCAAACCAAAGGAATTTACTCAAAGATAATATGTCAATATAGTCCCAAAAAATCATGTATGACCACAAAATAACCAAATTACATTTTTTTTAACATTTATCATATCATTTATTTGAATCCTTTATTAATGAAGGAATCACTGTATAATAATTATGTCATTATTATATTTATTTATTTAAATTCTAAAAAGTATAAATAAAATATAATTATGTGGGAAATTGTTTTATACTTCTAATAAATTTCTATAGTCAATGATATGAATTATATAACTCCATAAGAAAATTTTTTAAGTAAAAGATACATGTTTATGTTATATTTTTCTTTACAATAAATAATTTCTTATAAATTGTCATTTTCACACCCAAGTGGCTCTATAGAGTCCCAAAATCAACCCACGGATGCCCATCATCATAAATATCCCATTCAATGGGATTAAGACACATGTTAGAGTACATTAATATTATTTTAATATAACTTTTTACCTTTATATACCAGATTTATCCATTAACCATGGTAAATAAAATAATTATTGACGTTAATATTCATAGTGCAGAAAAATAAAACGTACCTATTAGCACAATTTGGTCCTTTTATTTAAATGTATAGAATTAATTTTTCTAAATTCAATACACAGAAGTTTTATTAATTAATTTAAAATTAATTCCAGTTTTTAAAATCAAAAAAAAAATTACGAATTAAAAACCCCTCCAAAAGATTGACATGTATTTATGTACAATTAAAATATGAAATTACATTCAATTACCATAATTGAATTAATTTATAAAATAATAATAAAATTATACTTTAAACCTAACTAAGATAATAATCTAACTATTTAATTAAATTAGATGAAAATGCAGTTTTCAATTAAAATGTAGTATTTTTCACTATTCATTTAAAAATAAAATTTATCAAAAAATTGCCAAAAATTCATCCAATATAAATTTTTATGTCCTAATTCTATATAATAAGTTTAATTTTTCAAATAGACCATATAAATTTTGAAAATAAAAGTAGATTTAAAGAGAGATCACCTTCAAAAGGTAGTAAAACGACCTTTTAAAAATATTAGAGTATTTTATGCTTATAATCAGATTCATTCTTATTTTAAGACTCTAAAATTTATTGGATAAATGTAAAAACATTTGACAAACATGTTTAATAATAACTCATTTAGTTTTTTTCATTCCCACCAATATAATGGATAGGCATTAACTACGATTTAAAAAAATAATATTATTATTGTATTATTTTTCAATATAACACAAAGTTGTGTGCCACGTAAGTATTCAAAGAAATATAGTGTTGTGTGTTGAGTACAATATTGGACTAAGAATCCCCTTTAACGTAAAATTAATATCTTATTCATAAATATTATTAGATATGAAAAGTATTATTTTATTAATATCTAGATCGTTACATCATTCCCCCCTTTTGGAAATTACATCGTCACAATTTTAAAATTTGCCTTGGAAACATCACTGAATATCCCACATCAGAAAAAAGACAACAAAACTATCACACTAAAAGAAATAAATAGAATTACAAATGTCACCCAACATAACACATACTAGGATTCCATGTAAGAAAACATTGATATGGGAGAAAAATTACTCTCATAGAATAATATAGAGGGATAGAGAACTCTATCAAAAAAAGATAACCACCATAATAACATAAATTTGTGGTTGTGTAACAGTAATATGATAAAAGTAAGTGTATATCATTTTTTCTTCATGATTCTTTTCTTATAGTGGAAAAAATTAATTACTACCTCGACTAAGATCATAATGAAATATACTTACATGAAAATTAGTGTTTCATCCTTTAATAAATTTCCCCCACATGTGATATTTTTCTCCAAATAATTAGTATATAAATATGAATCATATTCTAGAGAATCACATAATCCAAAAAGGATTAACTATCTATTCACCCTATCTTGAAACATTAACCAGAAAAAATGGTTAGTACAAGATAATATAATCCCTATAAAGAATAATCTATTAAGAAAAAAATATTACTATTAATCTCCCAAATTTAAACAAACAATACCCAAAGTTCTAAAAATACCATTCAGTAAACAATTTTTTTAAAAATTCATTAAAATAATCAAATTTATGATAAAGACCAAAAAATTCAGAAGGATTTGGTCATATCGCCTTCCACGATAAATTTTATCTACAAATAACATCGATTAATCTTAAATTCTCATACTTAAAAGTAATAAACCTAATCACATGTTCTCATAGATATGATAATCATTTCTACAAACAACCCAAATTTCCATTTTTCCATAATAAAAACATAGATTCTCCCAAAATGAAATTCAATCATTACTCCCCAAATAAAATCCCATACAGTTCAATTTTCCATAGGAATATAGTGTTCCCATAAGAGCAAAAGTCTTCCAAAATAACATTTATCCCTTAATTTCTAAATAATTCTCCAATAATGAGGATATACATTTGAGTAAAAATATTTTCCCAAAATACAATTACTATTAATACATAAAATCATTTAACTAAAAAGAATGTGTCATACTAACCAAGACTTTATATAGGTTAGTGGTAGGCGATAAATCCCAGTCATACATTGAATGTGGGTTTGATTCCATAATCTTTTTCCGATGGGATGAGTTGTCACATGTTCTGCGTGTTTCCCTTTCTCAAAAACTGTATAATTTAATAACATTCCCAAAATGATATAAAATATTTAAAAATAGCCATAACATATTTTAACCTCAACGGTTATCTCATACCTCGCATGTTGCATCCCAAAAACTAACAACCCCTAATTTTGTCAAATTCAACTGTCATATAAACACTAATGGTTCTTTATAACTATATCCACATAAGAAAAGTTAATTGATCCTCTATTAACAATTATATATAACAATAATGAGGGTTACAAATACAATAGAAAAGTCTTCCAAAGTAATCCCATAAAAAAGAGCATTAATAATTTTAAATAATTCATCACCCATATATCTAACATTACTCTCTAATTTAAAAAATAAAGACATATTAATAATCCATAATTATTTATGATCCCTTGACTATTATTTTCAAAATTATTCTGAAATACTTCTTTCCTACAAAAAAATCATGAATCATATCCAAAGATTCAATAATGTCAAAACATCAGCTAAGAAATAATCAATACCTTCCTTATGTTGTTGTCAATTTTTTCATCCTCAATTGGAATGGAATTAGGTATTAGTAAATATATATTTTCACCATCTGTTATATCACATTCTTGTACCTTCTTCATAGGACATCTATTTGCATAATGACCATGCACACCACATTTAAAACATTCAGTTGATCCTTCTGAAAGAACATTATTCCATTTCCTGGAGACAACTACATGGTTTCTTTTTTCCATGATAGGTTATTGATTTATGAACTTCTTTACCACATCTATAACATCATCCAATCCCATTGAAAAAAATATTCCTATGTGTTTCTTTCCACATCCTTGACACATGGGTTTTTGAATATACTTACCTTTATAATTATTAACTGAACATCCATAGGGATTCATTTCTCGCATACATGATTCCTTAGAAAAATCAACAAGGATTAACTAGCCAATCATGAATCAAAATAGTTGGATAAGAATAACTGTAAGGGTTCTCATTGTATCTCCCATTTCAATTGGTTTCTTATTCAGAAAACCACAACAGTTTCCTTCACATCCATTATTACTTTGGTGCATGCTAGATCCAGCCATTTACTACAACAAGAAAGGCCAGTGTGTGTATATCAGTAAAATAATCATATAATATCTTATGAATATCGTAAAATGTATGGTATACTTATTCATGTTATATTAAACTCATTAAATTTATCTAAAATAATTATGACTCTTTCTAAAATGTTGACCACTGTGGTTATATAAAACATGTAACTTATGCTTAAATAATACCTTAACCTCTAAATTTATCTAAACCATCCTCTGATACCAACTATAAGGCCCCATACATACACATTACATAATATCGAGTTACATCAAGAATTCAAATTGATGGCCTTTTCAGGTTTAGTGTTTTATAGAATTATGCCATAACTATTACATTACATCTCAAATATTACAAAGTAGACACTTCTAATCTATCCAATTTTTTTATCCAATAATAAAGATCCTTAAATACAAAACTACAATTATTTTCATGATATAAATATTCATGAATTCTTTCTTTATCTTAGCCTTCTTGATACCCTATGAAAAAAATTTCCAAAACCTAGGATGAGCATGAAATGCATAGTAAGGGATATAAAATAGAGGTAGAAAACATTAGTCCACAAATACATACAAATCAAAGAAATAATACACTTCAATAATAAAACATAGGCTCTTTAGAATATCTCATGAAATCATAAGAGTTATTAATTACACATAGAAATCATAAATAATAAAGGTAACTTGTGGAAACTATAACATACTTACATTATAGCTTTCATTACTACATAGGGAGTTATGTTTAGAATACCAATCATAGTATATTCCCTAAATCTTTTAGAATAAACATTAATATCTACCTTCATCATGTTTCCAAATGCATTGGAGAGATATTTCGGGCTCACCCACCCTTGGTTTATCATAGAAGCACATATATATGTAAACAATTATCAAGAACCATAACATATTCATATCATATAAAACAAGCATAAAAGAAATATAACATTTCCACATTGAAATCACAATATATCACTTCAAGATATTGATATAATAAATGATTTATCAAAATAATTTTCAATAAAAAAAAATTAAAAAGGTTATATGGTATTTATTTTCCTTTTAAAATCATTACAGCTTGTTAAGGAATCCAAATATCAAATAATTCTCACGATGGAGGAAAGGTCATTGTCACCACGTATGTAAAAAAAATCACTTTTTCATTTAGTAAAATGCTTTGTAAAACAAAATATTACTTTTTCACCCCATTGAATGAAATTAATATAAAAAGGTTATAATTATACACCATATAAAATAATTTTGGGTATAAACCAAAGTAGTCCTCAATGAAAGGTGATTGAGATTATGTCCCTTAACTTGAGTCTGACTTGTCTCGTTCATTATTTATATTCCTAAATAATAAACTTATGTAAATTTATACTTTCTTCACAAAAATTTCCAATTTTATGGTTTTTTTACGTTACTTATCATCATCTTATAAATATTACATAATTATTCAAGTTTATATCGATCCTTTTGTCGATTTTCAGCACTTGAGTTCAAAATGAACTTGTTTTGATGTAAATTGTCCATGTATCAAAATTTAATCATCACCATAAACTTATTCATGATTTATGTATCATATAGATCCATTATATATTTATTTATATATAGTATATTTTTATTTAGGATATTCCATTACATTTGGAAATAAGAAATGAAATGCACCTTTCATGGAGATAGTAAGTCGTACGTACGCATGAATGCTACTTTCACTTATTTTTCATATTTAAAGGAATGAAAACTAAATGATTCACAGGTATATTATAATTCCAATATAATATCATATTTTATATAATTTAAATATTTTCATTAAATCTATATTTTATACGTTCCATGTATGGAATGAATGAGTCGTATAACTTTGAGGGGTGGTAGTCTACACTTCCTCAAATGAAATTATCGTATTTATAAAATATTGAATGCATACAGGTATGATGTTAATAAAAAATATAGAATCATATAAATAATATAAATATAATATATATCATATATAAATATATTTTCATAATAATCTCCACTATGAGAGGTGGTAGGAGAAAATTGAACAATCATCGTTTTTTTAGGCAGTAGATCGTCTTAAACAGAAACAATATGTTTGTATCCATTAGATGTAGGTGTGTGAAAGTGTACTAAAAATAATTCACATAACAACATAAAATTACATTAATTATACTGGTTTTGTTAAATAATCATATAATAAGAAGAATATACGTAGTGGATAAGGAGATTAAATGAAATGATCTTGAGAGAAGATGTTACCTCTAAATCGGGTAACTTTATTTGATTTGAGCCAAAAGGCTATCTTTAATTTCCTTATACCCAAGTTAAGGCTTCTAGGAGGAAGATAGGGATGTTTATATTTTATTTGGGCAGAATTTTGATGATACAAGAGGCTTGAGAGGTGTTAGTTACCTGGGTATAGGTGGTGGCCTTTTATAAGAGGAAGGAGGGGAACATTAGGAAAGTCTAGAAATATTAATTTATTAAAAATTAAATTTCAATTATAAAATGTCCATAAATAATTTAATTATATGATAAGATTGTTTTGGTTTAATAATATTCATATAATAATTTTTATAAAAGTTTTTAATATTTTTTATCCATATCTTTTTGTTTTAACCCTTATTTTACACTTTTTAATCTTACAGTTATATAATGTTATTTATACATTTTGGGTTAATATAAATACAATATCATGTCAAACGACCCAAAAAAGTCATTTATGAAATATTTGGACATGTATTAATAATTTTTATAAATCATATATTTTTAGGAATTTTTTATCATTTAATAATCTATTTTATATTTTAAGTTATGAATTAGGTCAATTTTGGACACTTTTCATACTTGACTTTTTTACAAATTTATAAAATACTAATTCCATCAAAAAAAGAATACACTCAAAGATAATATGTCATTATAATCCATAAAATTCAATAATGACATCAAAATAACCAAATTGTATTTATTTTAAAATTTATAATATCATTTATTTGAATACTTTATTAATGAAGCAATCACTGCATCATCATTGTGTTATAATTACAATTATTTATTTAATGTATAAATACTATAAATAAAATATCATGATGTATGAAAACTTTTAGCATTATAATTACTATTTCTAGTATAATAGATCAAATATATTAACCCATATAAAAATTATTTTAGTAAAAGATACATGTTTATGTTATATTTTTATTTACTTTAAATTAATTTTTATAAAATGTCATTTTCACACACAAGTGGATCCATGGGTTCCAAAATCGACCCAATCATTCCCATGGTCAGAAATATATCATCCAATAGAATTATTACCCATGTTAGAGTAGTTTAATATTATTATAATATTATATTTTACCTTTATTTACCAGATTTACCCTTTAACCATAGTAAATAAAATAATTACTGAAGTAACATTTCATATTATCCACAAATAAATGTACCTATTTGCACAATTTCGTCCTTCGGATTCCAAATTTGTAATAAATTTTTTCAAATTCAATTCACCAAAGTTTCAGTAATTACTTCAAAAATAATTCCCATTGTGAAAACCAAAAGGCGTGTTTTTAATGAGTAAAACTATCAAAAGATTGACATGTGTTTATGTCCAATTAAAATGTGAAATTACTTCCATTGAAGACAATTGGATTAATTTATAAAAACTCAAATTAAACATTTAAACCAATTAAAAGTAAAATCATACTATATAAATAAATTAGATGAAAATGCAGTATTGAATTAAAATGCAGTATTTTATACTATTCATTAAAAATAAACTTTATCAGAAAATTACAAAAAATTAACTAATGTAAATATTGATGTATTTATTCTATAGAATAAGTTTATTTTTTCAAATTTAACATATAAAAATGATATCAACTTGATTTAAAAAGTGTGAGCCTTCAAATATCAGTAAAACAACCTTTTAAAAATATCAGAGTATTTCATGCTTAAAATCAGATTCATTCTTATTTTAAGCCACTAAAATTTATTAGATAAATATAAAAACATTTATGAAACTTGTGTAATCATAATTCAGTTACTTTTTTTCATTTGAGACAATATAACGGATAGGTGTTAACTACCATTTAAAATAATAGTAATATTATTGTATTATTTTTAGGTATAACTCAAAGTTGTGTGCCACGTATGATTTTAAAGAAACTAATTGTTTCTTGTTGAGTACGCTATTAGAGAAAGAGTCCTCTTTAAATTAAAATTAATATATTTTTCGTAAATATTAATATATATGAAAAAAAATATTTTATAAATATCGTGTTTGTTACATCATTCCCCCATTTCGGAAATTGCATCCTCGCTATTTTTAAATTTTCCTTGGAAACATCATTGAATATCCCACATCGGAAAAATTCAATAAACCTATCACTTTAATAGAATGAAATATAAGAAAAAATGTCACCTGATATTACACATAATAGGATTCCGTGAAGCAAAACATGGATATGGAAGTCAAAGTAACTCTCATAGACTACTAAAGAGTGATTTGGAACTTGATCACAGAAATTTAACCACCACAATAACATAAATTTGTGGTTGGGTAAATGTTTTATGGTAAAAGTAATAATATACCATTTTTTATTCAAGATCCTTTTCATAGAGTTGAATAATTTTATTTTTATATAGACTAAGATCATAATGAAATATACTTACATGAAAATTAGTGTTTCTCCCTTTAATCAATTTCTCCCACAAGTCATATTTTTCTCCAAATAATTACTATTGAAGATGAATCAACATCTATAGTATTACATAATCCAAAAAAGATTAACAATCTATTCAAACTGTCTTGAAATATTAACCCGAACCAAAATGGTTAGTACAAGATAATATAATCCCCATAAATAATATTCCATTAAGAAACAAAATACTATTCTTAACTTCCAAAATTTCAACAAACAATACCCAAAGTTCAAAAAAGACCATCCAATAAACAATTTTCCTTAAAATTCTTCAAAAGAATCCAAAGTAAGGTAGAAACCCAAAATTTAGCAGGATTTTATCACATAGTCTTCCATGATAAATCTTTTCTCCAACTAACATAGACTACTCTTAAATTATCATACTTAAAAGTAATTAACCTAATCACATGTTCTCCATAATAAGTTAATCATTTCCAAAAACTACCCAAATTTCTATTTATCCATAATAAACATGTATATTCATCCAAAATAAAATTTAAACATTACTCCTCAAATAAAATCCCATAGTATTCTATTTTTATTAGGCATATAGTGTTCCCAAAATCGTGATCATCTTCCAAAATAAAATTTATCACTTAATCCCAAATTAAAATTCCTATAACAAGTATATCCATTTGATAAAACATTTGTTCCCAAAATAAACTTATTATTAATAAATAAAATCATTTAACTAAAAATAATAAGTCATACCAACCAGGGACTTTATATATGTTAATGGTATGCAATAAATCCTAGTCACACTTTGGTTTTGTGTTCGATTCCCGGATTTTTGTCTGACATGATGGGTTTTCACATAGTCTGTTTTTTGTCCCTTTTCAAAAACTATATAATTTTATAACATTATAAAAATGAGATAAAATCATCAAAAATAACCTAGACATATTTGAACCTCAGTTGTTATCTCATACCTCTCATATTGTATCCCAAAAAATAATAGCCCATAATATCCTCAAATTCAAGGATCATCTAAACCCTAAGGGTTATTGAGAACTGTGTCCAAAAAAGAAAATATAATTCTCCCAAAATTAGCATTATTATAGGAAAAAAAATTAGAGGTAAAAATACAATAGAAAAGACATCAAACGTAATCCCACAAACAAAAGATAATTAATACTTTTAAAATTTTCATCTCCCAAATATCTAACATAACTCTTTAATTTCTAAAATGTTGACATATTAGTAATCCCAAATTCTTCATGATCACTTAACCTTTTTTTTTCAACTTATTTTGTAATACTTCTTTCCTACAAACAAAATATTCAATCATATCCTATGATTCAATAATGTCAAAACATTTTCTAGGAAATAATCTATACCTTTCATAGTTCATTGTCAGTTTCTTCATCCTCAATTGGAATGGCATTAGGTATTGGTAAACATATATTTGTACAGTCCTTCTAATCCCATTATCGAACATTGTTCATAGGAAATTTTTTTTGTAACGACCATTAACACTGCATTTAAAACATTCAATTTATCTCTTGGAAAGAACTTTATTCCCTTTCCAAGATTCAACTGAATGAAACTTTTTCCCATGACATTTTATTGATTAATGACTTAAATTACCCCATATATAACATCTACCAAACCCATTGAAGCATTTTACTACGTGTTTCTTTCCACATACTTGATAAATAGTATTTTGAATATACTTACCTTTATTATTATTACCTGAACTTCCATAGGGATTTGTTTCTCGCATATACGATGCCTTAGAAAAATTTCCAAGGTTAAAGTGGAAAATCATGACTTCAGATAGTTGGTTAGGAATAACCACATGATTTCTCATTTTGTCTCATATTTCATTCAGTTTCTTATTCAAAAAATCACTACAGTTTCCTTCACATCCATTATTACATTAGTTCCTTCTGGATCCATCAATTTACTAAAACAAAAAATTTCAGTGTGTGTATATATATAAAAACATCATATACTATCTTATGAAGAGGCTACACACCAAGTTATACTTATTCATGTTTTATTAAACCCATTAAATTTATCTAAAATTACAATGACTCTTTCTTATATTCTAACCTTATGGTTATATAAAACATGCCACTTTTGCTTAAATAACACTCTAACCAGTAATGATAACTAAACCAACCTATGATACCAACTATAAGGCCCCACCCTTAAACATTACATAATCTTGAGTTCAATCAAAAATTCACATTGATGATTTATTCATGTTTTGAGTTTTAGAAAATTTGTCCATAACTGTTACATTACTTCTCAAATATTACAAAGTATACACTTATAATCTATCAAATTTTTTTCAAAATAAGAATTCTCCTTAAAAAAGAATTATTTTCTTGAAAAAAATCATTGGGAATTATTCTTTTCTCTTAAATTTCCTTATACCCTATTAAAAACATTTCCAAAACATGGGATGAGCATAAAAATCTTAGTAAGAGATATAAAATAAGGGAAGAAAAAATAAGTTCACAAATACATACAAATCAAAGATATCATACTTTTCAAAAATAAAATATAATATTTTTAACATAACTCAAGAAATCATTTGATTTATTAATATAACATATAAATAATAATTCATAAACTAAACTTGTGGCATCCATGACATACTTACATTATATCTTTCTTACCTACATAGGGAGTAACGTTTGAAATACCCATCATAGTATGTTCATTAAATCTCTTAAGAGAAGCAGTAATATTTACCTCTGTCACATTACCCAATGAACTAAAGAGATATCTCAAGCTCACCAAGACTTGGTGTATCCTAGAACCACCCATATTTGTAAACAATTACAAAAAACTATAACATATTAATAACATATAAAACAAGAATAAAGGAAAGATAACATTTCCACATTACAATCACAATTAATCATTTCACGATATTGACATAATCAATGCTTTATCATAACCATTTTCAATACAAAGATATGTATAATGGTGTATGGTATTTATTTTCTTTTTAAAAAAATTACATCTTGTTAAAGAAGCAAAATATTATGTAATACTCATGATGAGGGAAAGGTCATTGTTGTCACTTGTGTTAAAATGAAACATTCCCATTTTCATTTAGTAAAATGCTTCATAAAAACAAAGTTTCCTTTTGAAAACCAATGAATGAAATTAATATAAAAATCATATAATTATATATTATATAAAAGAAGGCTGTTTATAAACCAAAATATTCCTCAATTAAAGGAGATTAAGATGAAGTCCCTTAACTTGAGTCTGACTTGTCTTGTTCATTCTTTATATTCCTGAATAAATAACACAAGTTAATTCCTACTTGAATCAGAACCATTTTCATTTTTATTATTAATTTTTTATTAATTATCATCATGTTATAAAAAAGAAAAAATTATATAACTTCGTATCATCTGTTTCTTCGATATTTTGTACTTGATTCGAAAATAAACATGTTTTGATGTAAATTTTCCATGAGTCAAAATTCCATCATCACCGAAATATTATTCAAAATATAATTATCATATATATAGATTATATATTTATTTATATGTATTATATATTTATTTTGAATATTTCGTAACATTTAGAGATAATAATTGAAATGCTACGTTCTTGGAGATAGTAAGTCGTGCATACGTAAGAACACTACGTTCACTTCTTTTTTATATTTAATGTAATGAAAACTATATGATACATAAGTATATTATATTTCCATTATAATATCATATTTTATGTACATTACATAATTTCATTAATTACATAATTTATTCATTCTATTTATGTCATGAACGAGTCATATCACTTAGAGGGGGTGGTAGTCTGTACTTCCTCAAATGAAATTATCGTACTTGCACATTATGGGAAGCATAAAGGTTTGTTGTAAATGAAAAATACAGAATCATAGTGAAAATATAAATTTAATATTTATCATATATAAATATAGTTCCATCATAATTTCCACCATGATAGGTGGTTGGGGAAAATTGAACAATCATCATTTTTTGAGGAAGTACTTCGACATACACAGAAACAGTATGTTGGTATCCATGAGATGGAGGTGTGTGTATTTATAGTTCAAATACTTCTCATAAAAATATTCTATTATATTTATGATACTTTTTTATTTAATAAAATAATATGAATACCATTGAGATTTGATAATAAAAAAAGGAAAAGAACTTGAGATAAGAGGTTACCTCTAAATTGGGTAAATTTTTTGATTTAAGGCAAAAGGATTTCTTGAATTTCCACATGCCAAGGTAAGGCTTTAAAAAGAAAATAGAAATTTTGGGAGCATATTTGGGATGAATTTTTATCATCTAAGAGGCTTGATATTTTTAATGTATGTGGGTAGAGGTAGTGGCCTTTAATAAGATGGAGGAGGGTCTCTTTAGGAACGTTTAGAAATATTTATTTTTAATAAATTAAAATTCGTCTAAAAATGGTCCAAAAATCATTTTATTATAATATAAAATGACTTTGGTTCGAATGGATATCATTAAATAATTTTTATAAATTTTTTTAATATATTGTTTATCCATATCTCTTTAGTTTTAGCCTTATTTTACCATTTTTAATCTTATTGTGATATCATGAAATTTACAGATTTGTGGGTTAATGTAATTACCATATCATCTCAAAAAAAACTAACAAAATATTAATTTATGACATATTTGGACTTTTCTTAACCATTTGTCTGAATCTTATATTTTTAAAAAATTAATATCATTTAATAAACTATTTTACATTTTATGTTTGGAATTATGTCAATTTTGGACAATATTCATACATGGCTTTTTTACAAATTCATAATAACTTGATTCCTCCAAAACAAAGGAATTAACACAAATATAACATGTAAATATCACTCAAAAAAATATTTTATAGAATAATAAAACAAATTACATTTATTTTATCATTTATAATATAATTTCTTTGAATCTTTTATTAATGAAGCGATCATTACTTCATCATTGTGTCATAATTATATTTATTTATATAATGTCTAAAAATAATAAATAAAATATCATGATTTATGAGATCATTTTATGCTTATAATGACTATTTATAGTCGAATAAATCAATTATATAACCCCATATAAAAGTTTTTAAATAAAATATGCATATTAATGTTATATTTTTTTACACTAAATCATTTATTATAAAATGACATTTTCACACCCAAGTGGCTCCATGGGTTACAAAAATAGATCAAAGGATTCCCATGGTCAGAATTATCACATCTAATAGGATTATAACACATTTTAGGGTAGTTTAAAATTATTATAATATTATTTTTTACCATTATTTACTAGATCTACCATTTAACCATGGAAAATAAAATTATTACAGAAGTAACTATTTATAATGTCCAAAAATAAAAGGTATATTTTCACACAATTTGAACCTCTTAATTCCTAATATAGAATCTACTTTTCCAAATTCGAATCATATAAGTTTTAATAATTAATTTAAAATTATTTTCAATTGTAAAAACCAAAGTGCATGTTATTATAAATTTAAAACTTCCAAACAATTTAGATTTTTTATGTCAAATTAAATGTCAAATTATTTCTAATGACCATAATTGGATTAATTTATAAACACTTATTCCAATTATAATTTAAAACAAATTAAAATGACAATATAACTATATAAATAAATTATAAGAAAATGGAGTTTTGAATTAAAATGAAATATTTTTCACTATTCATTACAAAATAAACTTTAACAGAAAATTACAAAAAAATTACCAAAGTAATTTTAGATGCCTTGATTATATATAAGAAGATTATTATGAAAAATAGAATATATAAATTTGTAAAATGTATATTTTAAAAATGTTCTCCTTCAAAAGGTGGTAAAACGACCTTTTAAAAATATTATAGTATTACATTCTTAAAATCATATTCATTCTTATATTAAGCATCTAAAATTTATTTGAAAAATGTTATAACACATAAAAAACATGTTTAATCATAATTCAGTTAGTTTTTTTATTCCCATCAATATAATATCTAGGCGTTAACTGACATTTAAAATAATAATAATATTATTGTATTGTTTTAAGTCTAACTCAATGTTGTGTTCTACGTGATATTTCAATGAAACCTTTTGTTGTGTGTTGAGTAAGCTATCAGAAAAACACCCCCTTTAACTTAAAATTAATATCTTATTAATAAATATTAATATATATGAAAAATTATTATTCTATAAATATCTGGGTAATTACATTCTTCCCCCCTTTTAGAAAGTGCATCCTATAAATTTTAAAATTGGCCTCGGAAACATCATAGAATATCCCATATCTTAAAAAGAGACAATAAAACTATCACTTTAAATTAAAGAAAGATATGAATAAGGGAAACCCAATATAACACATAATAGGATTGCTTAAAAACATAGATATGGAAGAAAAATTAACTCTCATACAATAATAAAGAGTGATAAGGAACTTGATCACAAAAATTTAACCACCACAATAACATAAATATTTTGTTGGGTAAAAGTTTGTTGATAAAAGTAAGTGTATAACATTTTTTCTTTAAGATCCTTTTCATAGAGTTGAAGAATTTTATTACAAAATAGACTAATATAATAATGAAATTTACTTACTTGAAAAGTAGTGTTTCATTATTTAATTAATTTCCCACATATGTCATATTTTTCTCCAAACGATTAGTATTCAAGATGAATCAACTACTAGATAATCACAAAATCCAAAAAATATTAACTTCATATTCATCCAATATTGAATAATTATCCATAAAAATGGCAAGTACAAGATAATATAATCCCCAAAAAGAATAATCATTTCAGAAAAGAAATACTACTCTTAATCACCCAAATTTCAACAAACCATGCCTAAAGTTAAACAAAGAACATTCAATAAAAAATTGTCCAAAAAATTCATCAGAAATAATCCAAACAAATATTGAAACCTAAAATTCAGAATTATTTGATTGCATAATCTTTGGCGGTAAATTTTAACTAAAAATAACACTAACTACTCTTAAATTTTGATACTTAAAAAAGTAATTAATCTAACCACATGTTCTCTATGATAAGTTAATCACTTCCAAAAACAACCCAAATATTTATTTTTTCATAATATAAATATAGATTCTTCCAAAATGAAATTCAACCAATACTCCTCAAAGAAAATACCATATTATTCTATTTTTAGGCATATAGTGTTCCCAAAAGAGCAAACTTCTTCCAAAATATCATTTATCACATAATCAACAAATAATTTTCTTATAAAAATT
This sequence comes from Viscum album, assembly GCA_963277665.1. NCBI lineage: Eukaryota > Viridiplantae > Streptophyta > Magnoliopsida > Santalales > Viscaceae > Viscum > Viscum album. The sequence continues at coordinate 1,885,433,222 of OY728161.1, forward strand.
ACATCCATTTCATAAAACATAAGTCCTCAAAATAAACATATTGTTAATCCATAAATTCATTAAACTAAAAACAATAATTCATACTAATTGGGAACATGATGCAGGTTAGTGGTAGGTGATAAATCTCAGTCATACTTTGGTTGTTGGTTCTATTCCCGCATCTCTATTCAACGTGATGGGATGTCACATGGTCTTTATTTTGTCCTTTTTCAAAAACATTATAATCTTATAAGATTCCCAAAATGAGAAAAAATCTTAAAAAAATAACCATAACATATCTTTACCTCAATAGTTACCTCATACCTCGCATTTTGCATCCCAAAAACTAATAACCCATAATTGCCTCAAATTACTGGATCATATAAACCTTATTGGTTCTTTATAACTATATCCATAAAAGAAAAGATAATTAGTCTTCAATTAATATTTTTATATAACAAACATAAGGGTTAAAATACAATAGAAATGTCTTCCAGTGTAATCTCATAAACAATTGAGAAATATTAATTTTAAACAATTAACCACCAAGATATCTGACATAACTCATAAATTTATAAAATTTAGACATATTAATAATAAACCATTATTCATGATCCCTTAACCATTTTTTCAACATATTTTTTAATAATTTTTTCCTTCAAAAAAATTGTGAATCATATCCTAAGATTCAATAATATAAAAAAATCAGCTAAGAAATAATCCACACCTTCAAAAGGTCATTTTCAGTTTCCTCATCCTCAATTGGAATGGAAATAGGTATTGGTAAACATGTATTTATGCAATATTGGTGATACTATTTATGAACATTATCCATATGACATCTATTTTCTTAATGTCCATGCACTCCACATTTAAAACATTCAATTGATCCCCTAGATAGGACTTCCTTTTCTTTCAATTAGTCAACTGAATGCTTCCTTTTTCCATGTCAAGTTATTGCTTTATGACTATAATTACCAAATATATAAAATATTATGGTCCCTTTGAATCATTTTCCTAGTTGTTTCATTCCACATCCTTGACACATAGGTTTTTGAATATTCTTACCTTTATGATTATTACTTGAACATCCATAGGGATTGATTTCTCATTAATATGATTCCTTATAAAAATCACCAAGGATCAAGTGGTCCATCATGAATCTTTATATTTGGTTAAGAATAACGATAAGAGTTCTCAATGTCACTCCAATTTCATTCATTTTATTATTTGGAAAACAACCATAGTTTCCTTTACATCGATTATTACATTGGTGCTTTCTAGATCCATCCATTAACTAAAACAAAATAATTACAGTGTGAGTATATTAATAAAATACGCATATACTATCTAATGAGGAGGGTAATCAATAAGATATACATATTAAAGATATCTTAAACTCATTCAATTTATCTAAAATTACTATGACTCTTTCTAATATGCTAACCACTGTGGTTATATAAAACATGTCACTTATGCTTAAATAACACCCAAACCAATAAAGTTATCTTAACCAAAATATGATACCAACTATAAGGCCACAACATTAAACATTACAAAATATTGAGTTATGTCATGAAGTCACAATGTGTATCTTTTCATGATTAGGGTTTTAGATAATTAGTCCATAACTATTACTTTTCATCTCAAATATTAAAAAGTATAAATTTCTAATCTATATAATTTTTTTAAAAATTAGAAAACTCCTTAAATAAAAAAAGAATTCTTTTCATGGTAAAAATATTTTTGAATTATTTTCTTCTCATACCCATCCTTATACCCTGTGAAAACCATTTCAAAAACATCAGATGATCTTAAAATGGTCAGTAAGGGGTATAAACTGAGGGAAGAAAAAAATTCCACAAATACATACAAATAAGAGAAATCATACTTTTCAATAACAATACATAATCTCTTTAAAAAGCCTCATTAAATCATAATATTTATGAATAACACATATAAATCATAAGGGTAACTTTTGGAATCCATAACATACTTACATTGTATCTTTCACAGCTATATAGGGAGTTATGTCTGGAATACCCATCACAATATATTCCCTAAATCACTTAAGAGAAACATTAACATTTACCTCTGTCACATTACCCAATGAAATAGAGGGCTATCTTGGTCTCACCCACCCTTGGTTTATCAAAGAATCACCCATATATGTAAACAACACCCGAGAATAATAATATATTCATAACACATAAAATAATCATAAAGAAATGATAACATTTCCACATTCCAATCACAATTTATCATTTAAAGATATTGAAATAATAAATGATTTATCAAAACCATTTTCCATACCAAAATACATTAAAATGGTATATGGTATTTATTTTCCTTTTAAACTCGTTACATCTTGTTATGGAAGACAAATATCAAATAATACTCGCGGTAGTAGTAAGGTCATTATCACCATGTATATTAAAATGAAATATTTCCTTGATTATTTAGTAAAATGATTAATTAAACAAAATATTAATTTTCAAAAACATTGAATTAAATTAAAATAAAGAGGGTATAATTATACCCCATATAAAAAAGGTAGTGTATAAACTGAAACATGCCTTAATGAAAATAGATTGAGATGATGTCCCTTACCTTGAGTCTGACTTGTCTCGCTCGTTCTTTATATTCATAATAATAAACATAGGTTAATTTCACAATGATTTAGAAAATTTTTCAATTTTTTAATTAAATTTATATTAAATCTCATCATGTTATAAAAATAACTTTATTATTTAATCTCATATTAGTGGTTTTGACGATATTCCTAACTTGAGTCGAAAATGAAATTGTTTTGATGTAAACATTGAATGTAGTCAAAATTCCAACATCACCATAATATTATTCATGATTTAAGTATAATATGTATCTATTATATATGTATTTATATCCAGTATATATGTATTTAGAATATTCCATAACATTTGGAAATAAGAAATGAAATACATTGTTCATGGAGATGGTAAGTCGTACGTACGCATGAACGCTACTTTCATTTGGTTTTCATATTTAACAGAATGAAAACTAAATGATAAATAATAATATTATAATTGTATTATAATATCAAATTTCATATATTTTACATAATTTGATTAATATCATCTTTTATACGTTCCATGAATGGAATTAATGAGTCATATCACTTTGAGGGGGTGGTAGTTTGCACTTCCTCAAATGAAATTATCATATTTACACATTATTGAAAGAATAAAGGTATTATTTAAATGAAAAATGCAGAATAATATAGATACTATAAATATAATATATATATCATTTAAAAATTTACTTCCATTATAATGGACACCATGAGAGGGGGTAGGGGAAAATTGAACAATCATCGTATTGTGAGGCAGTAGTTTGTCATGCAAAGAAACGGTATGTTCATATTCATTTGATGGAGGTGTGTGTAATTTTATATCAAATAATTATCAAAATAAAATTATAGTATATTTATGATACTTTTGTTGTTATTTAATAAAAGACTAAGAATATAATTGGTAGTAGAGAAGGAAAATAAAAGAAAAAACTTGAGAGAAGAGGTTACCTTTAAATCAACTAAATTCTTTTGATTTGAGCCAAAGACCATTCTTTAATTTCCTTATGTAAAAGTTAAGGATTCATGGAATAATATAGTGATGTTGGGAGATTATTGGTGTTGAATTTCGATGAAAAATGTGGCTTCGGAGGTGTGAGTTATGAGGGTGGAGTTGGTGTCCATTTATAGGAGGGAGGATGGAAACATTAGGGATGTCTAGAAATATTAATTTATTATAAATTTAATTTTTAATAAAAATGTTCCAAAACTCATTTAATTAAAATATTATATGATATTGGGTTCTAATACCCTTCATCCAATAATTTTTATACATGTTGTTAATATTTTTTATCCATATCTTTTTTGTTTAATCCTTATTTTACCAATTTTTTCTTACCAAGATATCATGTTATTCACACATTATAGGTTAATTTAATTACCATATCATATCCAAAATCCCACAAAAAAATTAATTTATGACATATTTGGAAATTTCTTAATGATTTGGACGAATATTATATTTTTAGTAATGTAATATCATTTAATACAGTATTTAATATTTTAAGTTATGAATTATTTCAATTTTTGACAGTATTCATACTTCCTTTTTTTTAAATTCTTAACAACCTGATTATTTTGAACTAAAGGAATTTAAAAATAATATGTTAATAGAATCCATAAAATTATTTGATGACATCAAAATAACCAAATTGAAGTTATTTTAACATTCATAATATCATTTAGTTGAATCCTTTATTAATGAAGAAATCACTGCATCATCATTATGTTATAGTTATATTTAATTATATAATGTATAAATATTATAACTAAAATATCATGATGTAGGAAATATTTTTAGATATATAATTATTTTTATTGTTTAAGTGATGAATTATATAACCCCATATAAAATTTTTTTAGTAAAAGATACACTGTTATGTTATATTTTTCTTTACTTTAATTCAATTATTATAAAATGCCATTTTCACAACCAAGTGGATCCATTGGGTACCAAAATCAACCCAAGGATTCCCATGGTCATAAATATCTCTTCCAATAGGATTAATACATGTGTTACGGTAGTTAAATATTATTATAATATTATTTTTTACCTTTATTTACCAGATTTACCCTTTAACTATGGTAAATAAAATAACTACTAAAGTTACTATTCATAATGACAAAAAATAAATGGTGCCAATTACAAAAATTGGAACTTATAATAAAAAATATGGAATCCATTTTTCCAAATTCAAAAAAAAATGCACAGTAATTAATTTAAAATTAATTTCCATTATAAAAACCAAAAAGTGAGTTTTTATGAAGTAACAACTACCAAAATATTGACATGTGTTTATGTCTAACTAAAATATCAAATTATATACAATTACAATCATAGGATAAATTTATAAAAATTTAATCCAATTATAATTTAAAACCAATTAAAATTAAAATCTAACTATATAAAAAAATTAGATGAAAAGACAGTTTTGAATTAAAATGATGTATTTTTTCACTATTCATTAACAAAGAACTCTATCAGGAAATTACCAAAAATTTATCTAGTGTAAATTTAGAAGTTCTTATTTTATAGAATAAGTTTATTTTTTCAATTAGATAATATAAAAGTGAAAAAAAAAACTATATCTAAAAATTGTTTGCCTTCAAAAGGCATTAAAACAACCTTGTAAAAATATTAGAGTATTACATGCTTAAAATTGGATTTATTCATATTTTATTAATCTAAAATTTATTGGATAAATGTAAAAAAAATTAACAAACATGTTTGATCATAATGTAGTTAGTTATATTCATTCCCACAAATATAACGGTTAGGTATTAACTACGATTTAAGATAATAACAATAATTTTGTATTATTTTTCACTATAACTCAAAGTTGTGTGCCACATAATATGTCAAAAAAACCTTTTATTACGTGTTGACAACACTATCAAAAAAATCATCCCACATAACATAAAATTAATATCTTATTCATAAATATTAAAATATATGAAAAACATTTATTATATAAATACTAAGTGCATTACATAATTATAGTTTGATAATGAATTCATATTGGAAGTCTTTTTATAGACATTGTTATTTTCTTATAATCATTAGTAGCTTGTAGAAATATTTATATACTTTAACTCATTAATTCATATTACATAATCTATTTAATTAATATAAATTCCAATACCTCAAATGGTTCAATTATTATATTTACTTAATATATTTTAGATCATAGATATATAGTAAAAATTAGATCATGGTAAAGATATATAATTGGAATATTTAATTATTTATTTCCCATTTTATAATGAACCTCAATTTTATATCTCTAAATATTATTTTCCAGGTTTTTGTTCAATTTTATCAGAATATATAAATTCCTTAATTATATCAGTTACATAATATTTTGACCATATTCTGGGAAAAATATATTATATTTCAATAAATTTATTTTTTGAAATAATTATAATAGTCATTAAAGATGATATTTATAGACGACAATGAACAAAATAGATATTATTTATTAATATAGAAAAAATATTATTTAAAAAAAAATTCTTGGAGTTGAATACATTAATTCAGAATTAAAACATTAATATATGAGATTAATCCCTTACGTACTATATATGAGAATTTATTAACCAAAATTACAAATTCCTTAATAGGGAGATAATACATATTCATTTTATTAAAACTATATTCTTGATGATGTATAATAGTATGGTAATTATTTAAAATCTAATAGAGATGATTCTTTATATAAAATTTATTAAGATTGGAAGTTGTGGGAAACATGTGTTTCTTCAAAAAACACCTAAAAATAAAAAAGGGGAAATACATGTTCAAATTTTTTGATATTAGATTTCTCTAGAGATATAGAGGAATAAATATACCACATTGTACTAATAACTAATCCATTAAAATAAGTATAGTTGATAATCATCATTTTTTTCTTAATAGTATTTCATTAATGTTATAGAAAAATGAAAGGGAATCTAGGGATAAACTCTTTTAGATTTGTAATAAATTTTTTAAGGATACTATTAAACCATCATGATCGTTTAGTGGATATAAAATTAAATTCATTTCATCTGGTAAAAGAACATGTATAAAACTATTTAATAAATCTTATAACATGAGTGAACATGTATAAAACTATTTAATAAATCTTATAACATGAGTGAATTTGACCTACCCAATCACCCCTTGCCATAATATTATAGAAATTCCCATAATTTAATTCTTGTTATTACAATATCGTTTATTTAATTTGATATTTTTTCCACTAACAATCCATGGAATAATTATAAGTTGGGTTCATGAAAAATGATGGTGTTTTGAGTATTCTTATAATGAATCAATATGTCTTACCATGTTATTTTATAAGAAGTTATCTATATCTTTTAGACCTATCGATAGAATAGAAACAACACCATTACATCCTAAGACACATTATGGTGAATCTTATAATAGATTAATGTCATGTGCTTTATGGAATAATTCATCCACATTTTCTAGAAACCATATAATGGAGAGATAATAGTGACCCATGTTAAATAAATACATTTATTTTATTATTTGATATTAATAATCATTTGATATAACAAAATTGATTCAAAAAAATTAGAAATAAAGGTTAATTTCCTCTAACATTAGCTATATAAATAAGTTATCTTCCAAAAATCATTTACATTCCATCATAACTGTGAAACTATGTACCCTATATTAAACATATCACATGTAATTACCATTTTTTATCATAGGGAATAAAAATATATGATATCAGTGAGATCATTTGATCAGTAAGAGAAATATAAGAGATAAACAAATACGATAATATGTGTAAAAAAAGATAAGTATAAGCTTATAAGAAAAAAATCAAGATCCATGAACATAAAATGATGGATATATATATATAGATAAATCATGTTTCATAACACTTGTGAAATGATAAGATGTTAACATTTCAATTCATATGAATTTGGAACAAACCTGAGAATGTGAATCATAACATAATAGATGTTGTTTCACAAACTATTCACCTAAGTGAATCCAGTATCCCTCACAGGATTCTTTTTGGAATCATGCGTCACTCAATGGATTCCAATTTGGGATCCGCGTTCACTCACATGTTTCTCCTGGAAGATCGAGTATCACAACTCATTTCTTAATATCTCATGGGATCTAAACCATTACCAAAGTAATTAGAGGGATATATAACTCCAAGCTATCTCTCAATAAAAAAACACATGTGTTTCATAATATATTAACCGTTCAACATATTATAAAATATCGTGGTATAAAATGGGGTGGATTTATCACAACATAAATATCACATGGAAATAAAAATATTCTTTTCAAACTTCTAAATAGTATTATAGAAATCCAACTCCAAAATTTGAAGGTTGATAACCACAACTCAATAGACCAAAAAAATATTTTTTAATAATATTTAGAGTTTCATTAATAAAAATTATCCCCCTTGGAAACAAAGATGTTATAATTAATTAGTAATTCATATTTAGGTTATAATATAGTTTTTATAAATCCCTTTTGTCATTTGAGTAATAGATGAAGTCATAATCACTTCAGATTCATTTTTCGAACTGCTGTATTTCAAAAAAAATTAATGAATGAATTTAAAAAACAATTATTTGCAATAAAATATAAAAAATAAATTCTTTAAAATAAAAAATGATACATAAAATTTAATTTTAAAACTTTTTTAAAACTATTACTTTTGAAAATTAATAATAATTAATGAGGATTTGAAAAAAAACATTCAAATTGTGTAGTGAATGATTTTGAAAACCCATAATTATGAAAAATATAATTCAATAATTTATCAATTAAACAAAACAATGTTTATCAAATTGAATATGTAGTTAAAAATAAAATAGTTTATTTTTTCGAGATGAAAAAATATTTTCAAATACGTTTATTGAAAATAAACATTTTATAAAGCTTAAAAATCATCAATTATGATGGAGTAAAAGTGAAATATGAAGTTTAAATTTAATAAAAAATAATTTATTTTATGAATATAAAGGGGATAATTGGTGGAAAAGGAAAATATAGACAAGGTGAGAAATTTTTGTTAAAAGTTATTGGAATTATTCAAAAACATGATGTACTTTTAATGGGTAAAAAATCATTGTGGAATATTTGAAACAATATATCATTTATCCAATAGATGAAGAGAAAGTACCATGAATTAAATTTATAGGGTATAATAAATCAAATATATAATTAAGAAGTTAAAAAATAATCTTTCTAAATCAATGATGAGAGTTAGGTTAAAATTAAACCTTGTTACAAAAGTATAATTTGAATATAAATCCATTTAAATAAACAACAGGATATATATCGTAAAACCATAGGAATTGTATTAATATTGTAGAATGAAACTATTAGGTAGGAATCAAAACATATCTAATATGTCATTTTGTATGAAAATAAATATTTTTTGTAGAATTAAATTTCGGAGAAATAACTCAAATACATTAATTCATGAATTCCTATAATTGTATTTTATCTCATATATAAAAATCTAACCATATTAATCACCTATTTGTGAAACTTATTCATATCTATAACCTATTTTGACATTTATTTAAAATTAATCTTCATTATTTTATTATAGTTATTATCTATTTTAAATCTTGATTGTATATAATTTAAATTATATTGAACAAGTATTATAATAGTTATATTGTTCTCCATTCCACTCCATGTTTTCATCATTCATAGATAATAAAAGTTATTTTAATTGATGTTTCAAGATAGTATATAAATTTCTAATTTCATTTTGTCATATTTATTTTTTTGGTTCATATAGAGAAGAATGTTTTTGTGGTCATTAAAAAATGAGGGTATCATAGATAATTAATTTAATATTAATGATACAATTCAAGAACTAAAATAAAATAATTATTTATTTATTTATATAATATTTCCATAGTAATTATGTTCTCATAGTCATATATGTTATTATTTTATATCACTGTTCTATTTGTAGGTTAGATCAAACTAAACATTTACATACCCTAAGTAATGGATGATTATGAATATGAATGTTTTTTATTTAGGAAAAATATAATTATTACTAAAAAATAATGATTTTATTCCTATAATTTTATGGTTTTGAAACCTAATTAATATATTTTAAAAAATTATAATGAAAAAAGATGAAAATTGAGACATACTGCTCCGTAGAGGTGGTTGGCCACAAAATGCATAGTTAACAATATCATTTCTTTAAGAATACGAGTGAAATAAAGTGTGTCATAATTTTTAACTTTTTTATTATAATTATATTTTATGTTTGACATTTATTCATAAATTTCACTTTTATAATTATTGAAGAATGGTATTGGTGAAAAAATGGAAGTTGTCCCTTTATTGAGGTAGTAGTTCGTCTAATGCATGAATGTCGTTTTCTTTTTTTATTATTAGAAAACAAAAAATGTGATGAATATTTTTCCCTCAAAATAATAAAAATAATTATTAAAATAATATACATATAATTATTTATAAATTATTTAAATGTATTTGGTAATGTAAGAATAAAAATAAATGATGTTAAAACATGAAATAATATTCATGTTAGTGAATTTGGAATTACCTTAGAAGAATTCTTCGAAATAGAATTCTGAAGCCAAAATACATTGATTATTAGATTGATGGAATGAAATATGATTATAAGAATAAAAATGAGATAATTTCATGAGGAAAATGATTTCAATTATTATTCCTAAAGGGTTTGTGAGTCTCCCCATTAATAAGGGGTGAAAATGGAAATAAATTATTTATAACAACTTAATATAAAATAATTAGATGTTAAACATTTCAAATGGAAACATAAATGTAAAATAATTAATTTTTGGATGATATAAGGATGAATATACCTTTAAGATGAATTTTCAGAAAAATATTATATCCTTCAATATTAAAATTTTCATTTTTACCATTCTTGGTATTAGCATGGTAAAAAATATTTTCATATGTAATTTACTATTAATTCCTAAAATGAAAATTATAAAATAAATTTCAAATAGTAATTACATATATTTAATTAATTTAAATAGAAAAGATTAATTTTTGTTTAAAAATTAATTTTCAACATAGACACATGAAAGGTGTAGAAACCATTTTTAGAATAACTGAATCACTACTGGAAAATGATCATATACCCATGGTTCAAAACTATGGGTATAGATCCCAAAACCGTGGGTATAGTCTATACCCACAGTTTGGGGAACCGTGGTCATTGGTGGCGTCGGTATAGGTCCATGACCTATACCCACAGTTTGGAAAAACCATGGGTATAGGTTTTTCCACCGTGTCATAACCATATACCCACAGTTTGGAAATTGTGGGTATAGCATATTTTAAAAAATAGTGGCCCATGGGATTCGATCTCACGTCTACTTCCAAGTTCACGAGCGTCCTTACCACTAACCCATAACTGTATATATTTATGTATATATATTTTTTATTAAATATATTTATTTGAACTGTGGGTATAGAGGAATAAACTGTGTATATAGAACTACCACCAATTTTTATTTGTTCTCAAGAAAAAAATAAATTTCCTGCTCACACGCGGGAAACCTATACGCACGGTTTGTCAAAACCATGGGTATAGGTTTTTTTATCCGATGACTAGACCACGATTTTGGGAAAACTGTGGGTATAGGGCACCCTATTCCCACGGTTTTGGGCAAATTGTGGCTATAGGCATTTATTGATACCTTATACTTACGGTTTAGAGAAAACCGTAGGTATAGGGTATCCTATGCCCACGGTTTGGGGAAACCATTGGCATAGGCTATCAAAAAATTCCTATACCAATGGTTTTCCCAAAACCGTGGGGATACGGTGACCTATTCCCAAGGTTTTCCTCAAAACCGTGGGTATAGAACCATTTTCCAGTAGAGAATTATTATGCTTCAAATTTATGTGTCGGAAAAAATTATCAATTTCATTAATTTTCATGATATAATTCATTTAATTATAAAAAAATTAAATTTGTGTTTATTTAAAATAAATATAATCACTTAATATTTCGAATATTGTTATTTAAATCAAAAAAAATACCTAAATTATATATCTTTTGGAAAGTATTAATTATTCTTTAAACATAGATTCTCCAAACATATAATAGAATTTTTAAATGTATAGTTTTTCTTAGTAAATAAATATTTTTTTTAACACTATAGTATATGTTGTTAGGTTATAAATACTTATTTATATAGTCATCAAGGTTTTGATATTAGTAAAAAATGTAGTTTTAACTATTCACCTAAAAATAAATTATTTGTTTTAAAATTATCAATAACTCATATTAGGGTAATTATGATACTTTAGACTCAGTATTTAAATTAATTTAAAATATTCAAAAACTAAATTATTTATCATAAATTATATTTGGTTTGGTTTGTTTGGTAAGTAAACTATGTTCACATTGTAAATAATAATTCATGGGATTTGGTTTTGCATAAATTTAATATTTCTCTTTCTAAATCTTATCTCATTTGATTATTTAGGGAAATTATATATGGACTAACCATGGATTTCGTTATTTAGATGACTCTTTTAGGATACTATTATAAAAAAATTGTTTAATGTGATTGATGAAAATCATAAAATAATTTAAAAAATTACCTATGGAAAAACATGACATTGAATTATCATAATCATTAAAACTATAATAATAACATTAAGATAAACTTAAATCACTCTCTATTAAATTTAGATTTCTTTATTTTTAGTTATCTCAAAATTATTATCCTTAATCATTAAAACTTTAAATCCCACAAAATTAATTTTAAATAGAATTTGAATGACTTATAATATCTCCATGAGTGTCAAATTATTTATGGATCTAGTAAAAAATTTCTAACACTAGCTAATGATTGAGATAATACCCAATTAACCTATTTAAGAGTTACTAACCTGGTGTATATTAGTGGGAGAGTGTATATCTACATGTAGTATCATTATAGATATGTTATTTATAAAAAAATCCAAACAATATATAATTTATTAAAAATCTTGGATGTTATCCACTATATAAAATTAACCCATATATTTGCTTTAGGGTTTTCAATCAATTTCTGTAAACTAATCCCCAAAATTCCACAACATAATTTTGATACCAAATGTGTTTATCCAACACAAATGAAAAAATTTAATGAATTATTTTACTTGAATTATCATTTTGTATCAGTAATAGTCACAAAAATCAATAAACCAAATGTTTAGGGTCTAATAAGACTAGCTTCAAAAACAAATTATTTTAAAATATCCATCAAAATTTCTTCAAAGCAACCCATATCTAAATCCTCCTTTTAAACATATCATATAGAATACCCATAGTCATAACCCAGGGAATGAAATCATGGGAAAGGGGTTTGTTAAGATTCCAACTAAGGAAAACATATAAAATAAATAGTTATGATCATAATTGTAGAGACCCGAAGCCTGAAGTACATAGACTTTACATTACTTTTGCGGAATACTTAGTACATAACAAAAACACACACACACACGGATCGTAATAGTTTAGTGTCTTTGGAAACTCGGAACGTAATCTTCTAATCGTGGTGAAATATCTTCAACATCTCCTACAAAGATCCTCCTTTTTTTACCTAAAACCTTTATTTATATCCTGGGGAAAAGAAAACATAAAAGGGTGAGCTCAAATGCTCAGTAAGGGTAAACAAAAGAAATATCAATCACATCGTATTCATAAGAACATAACATTTTGGAAATCTTAACCTACAAAAGAGAGAATAATTTCATAACATGGAATAAACCATGGAAGTGAAATGTAATCAAAATAATCATAACTTAAAACATGAAACTTTGTGGCATTCACACATAATCATAGAGAATCATTTCTTGGTAGTCAAGACTCATTTCCAAGACTATCTTAGTAGACAAAGTCCCTTTCTGAATCGAGTAACCCTCGTTTCAGTCCTGTTTCACTGAACCGGTATAACCTACCATTCCAGCCATGTCTATATCATGAGATATAAAATCTTTACCCAATGAATTGGAGGGAGATATAGGTCCCACCCATCTCATAATGATACCATTCTTATGTGTGCCACAAAATCATAAACCATACATCATAGCATAACCCATGTAATAAAAATGGGATTCTTAAACAACTTAACATCATAAAAACATTAATATAAGATAAAGGAATTCATAAACATAATTCCATCACAACATAGTCAAATCAATGTAAAAATATGAATAGAAACAGAACCCTTTATTATCTTAGATGGTAAATAATTTTGATAAAACACTTGAAATGAATTCTTGAGGAAAATATCCTTTCTTCTTCAAAATCAATTTCTTTTCACAAAACATCATGCAATTTTAAAAGAAAGAGATCTTATTTAAAATAGTCATGAAATATTTTGGAGGAAGATTCATGAAAATAAGGCTTTATAAACCTTAAAAATCCGTTCGTGCCGTATAAGTTAAAAAAAACATTCTTCGTACTTTTGTCGGAAAAGTCAAAAAAGTACCTCATACGAAAAAAACGACAAAAGATTCCTTTCATATTCTTTACTAAAAACTCACCGAAGGATAAAATTGGATTTAAACTATTCTAAGTGGATGGAAACAATATTACATATTGAGGTAAAATGTATGTGGATGATAAAATACACCCCAGTAAATACTTACGAATAAACAATCTCGGATAAAAATGAGATTGTGGTATTTTCCCTTACCTTAGGTCCGATTTGCTTCGTATGTGTCCGAACATCCTGTATAATGATTTAAATAATGTCATTGACTTATTACAGAATCATATTCATTGTTATGATATCATATATGGTTCACTTATGACATTATATTACCCGTTCTTTTGTAAATTCCATGTTAAAGAAGGGTTTTGGGTAAAATCATTTCATTTATCGTAGGTGTTTTGACTTGTTGTTCTTGACATTATTATTACTTATATCATGATTTAATTACTTCCAAAATATAAAATATGATTTATATATCATATATATTCAGTATATATATATATAATAGATAAATAAATGAAATGAAAAACACCGTTCATGGAGACGGTAGTCCGTACGCATGAACGCTGTTTTTCTTTCCTTATTGTCTTGAATCGAAGTAAGTAGATGACATACATATATATATATATAAATAAATCCAGTATCATTATTATGTCATATATTTCATTAGTACTTATTATATATACTTTATAATCATCCATGAATGGTTAATCATTAAGAATGAATCTCATCGCGTCGTGGAGACGGTAGTCCGTACGTACACACGAGCGATGATATCATTTCCATAATTATTGAATTGAATTGGAGTGGATTATACAATATATCAGAATCAATATGATGTTGTAATAACTATGTATAGTTATTCTTTACACCATTATACCCATCCATGTATGGTGGTGGTGGAAAATAGATTACACCGCGGCGTGGAGACGGTATTCCGTACGTACGCACGCGTGGTGATTTCATTTTTCTGTAGGATGGATAGAAGGTGAATTAGGGTTATTTCATATTTATAATAACATATCAGTATGTAAGTAATACTTATGTTATTACTTTATAATGAAAAAACTAAAGAAGAAGAAGTTGAAGAAGAAAGAAATTGAAAAGACCGGTAATGGATATTACCTCTTCTTTGGAACGCCTCTTTGAATCCTCCACTTAGGGAACTAAGATTGGTCTTTGAAGAAGACCAGGACCTCTAGGATTATTCTAGGGAAGTGGAGAGGAGAAAATGGCAGGGTTTGGCCGAGCTTGAGTGCTCAAATTGGTGTGAGGAAGAGAGGGAGGAGGTGCCCTTTTATAAGGGAGGAGAGGGGCACCTTAGGAATATCTCAAAATATTATTTTATATTAAAGTCAAAATAGGTTTATAATGGTTCCAAAGGGTTTTATTTCGAAGCTAAAGTGGGGATGGGTCGAAATACTATCAACCAATAGGATTTAGACAAGTTTAGGGTATTATTTTAACCTTATCAATTAGATTTAACTCTAAGTTAAATAATTTAACTTTTACCGTATCTTTTTGTTGTCTTTCACTATATGGTTAATAAACTTACTATAACATGCCAAAAGAACCCCAAATTGTTTATTATTAATATATATATCCTTATCTAAGTCATTTGGCCGAACCTTAGATTTTTAGGAATAAAATAACAATTAATAATATAATATTTCATTTAAAAACAATTTTGTGTCAATTTTGACACTATTTGATATATGATTTTTGTGGAAGTCATAACAGAATTATATTTTCGAACCAAGTTGCTTAAATCAACACTAATATATCATAGTAACCTATAAAATTAGTGGAATTCATAAAAAGTCTCAAATTACATTTATTGTGGTGTTTATAACATCAATTATGTCAATATTTCATAAATAAGATAATTAATGCATCATCTTTGTGTCATAAATAAATTAACTTATTTGATGTCTAAAAATTATAAATAAAATACCATTATGTCGGAAATCTTTTTATCTTTCTAATGAATATTTACAATCTAATTTATCTTAAGCACAACCTTATATAAAAAATGTTTTAGTAAATAAACTTTGATTTTAACTCTTTTAACTCTTCTTTGAATTAAATAATAATAAATGTCCTAATCTAATCCAAGTGGGCCTAAATGATAATATTTTACACTTAGGGTTATTTTTGGTCGAGATACACTTGTCCAATAGAATTAGGACATGTGTTAGGGTAATATTAATATCAATTTTACCCTTAATTACCCTATTTACTTTTATCCGTGGTAAATAAAAGTAAAAAGTTACTATTCACCAAAAATTATTTTCATCTCATTGAACCACATTTTACTTACTGACATCAACCGTGTCTCTCGGATTTTTGAAATTCCATTCACAGAAGCGGTAAAATTAAGTTTTATGAAAAATTCAGTTTTTTTAACTACCACTTAGTAGTTTCACTATTCATCAAAAATTGATATTTTTCAGAACAATGCCAAAATTTCATCCTAAGATATATTTCATATTCCGAATTCAAAAATGAAGTCTATTTTACCAGATTCATAACATAGAAGTTGCATTAATTAATTTTATAATTAAATCCCGCTGTTAAAACAAATAGCGTGTTTTTAGGAAACAATATATATCAAAAGATTGACACTTGATTATGTCTGGTTTAAATGTGAAATTACAACCAATGACCAGCATTGTATTAAATTGTAAAAATATATTCTAAATATACTTTAAAACCACTAAAATTAATAATTTATCACTATTAATTATTTCGATTAAAAAAGTTGTTTTTAATTATAATTTAGTAATTTTCACTATTCATCAGAATATGAAAGTTATTCGAAAAGTATCAAAATTTCACCTTAGGCTAAATTCGATACTCCGAATCCAAAAATGAAGTCCATTTTGAGAGATCAATTTTCTAAAATTTAAAAATTGGTTATTACTATTCATAACGGCTAGTTTTAATAATATTTCGTGAAACTCAGTATTGCGTACTACACACACTATCGAGGAAGGTTGCGATTGCGTGTAATGCAAGGCAAGTCAAGGATGTGTGTTGTGCAAGCTCATTTTGGTGTAGCGTACAACACAATACATTAATAAAATTAAAAAGAATATTTTTCATAAAATCTCGGGCTGTTACATTCTACCCCCCTTAAAATGAATTTTGCCCTCGAAATTCGTCAGGGTTATAAATGGTTTACTATTCGAAAGTTTCTTTAATAGAAACCCACATTGTAAAAAGGAATACCAAAACTTGGCTTTAAAAACTAAAGTATGAAATGTAACGATTACCCAAATAAACTAATCACTGGGTTTCCACATAGGTGAAAATATAGATATGGAAGAGAAATCTAACTATCATGTTCTGATGGAGAGTGGTAGAGAACATGGCTATGGAAAATCCAGTAATTAAAAATCCATAAATTTGTGACGATCTAAGGTACTATCTGATTCATCAGGTATAAGATCACTAGGACAACATTTTTGGTTTTCAAGATCATTTCCCTAAAGTTGAAAATTTGAATTAGAATAAATACTTTCTTTATTTTGGTACAATCTCACTGTTGTTCATGCCTTGAAAAATTTCCACTTCATCTCTTAAATAAATGAAGTTGAATTTCTTATTCGTGAAGTGTTAGCAGATCATGTGATAGAATGACGGGTCATTCCATCTGTCTCAAACAAAAGGTTAGCAAAAATTATATACATAAGTCGATCTATAGTGAGATTAATCACATATGGTTCTTAAAATGGACTTATACTTCATATATCATACTGCTTAATATAATAAAACTAGTTTCTACTAAACAGGGACTTCCTGTAGGCCAGTGGTAGGCGATATAGGCCAGTCGCACTTCGGTTGTGGGTTCGATTCCCACAGCCTTGTCCGACGCGATGGGTTGTCGCCCGTTCTGCAGGTTGTCCTTTTTCTAAAACTATATTACTATAACATCCCATAAATAATATCGAAAAAACTTTTATCCTTAAACAATACTAACTTATGTCCAACATAATCCATTCCAATCTTTAGTCTTATCCATAATACTGTAGTCCACTCTCATAACATAGTGAAAACGATTACCAGAGATTTAACACCATCGTCGATCCCCATATATCATAAGATATGTTTTGTTGGTCACATTCCAAACATTCAAAGTCCTTAATCATGTGTTCTCTTTAATACCCATTGAACCTTAGTGAAAACATGAATGCAGTTAAAAGTTAACACTTTCCACATACCAAAATCCTCAAAATTCTATATACTCAAACCATGATGTCACTTAGTCCTTATTTCAATCATGAGCTCATGAATACTGTTAAACATTTCATTTTCTTGCATATCATCTTATTTCCAAAAATATCTCAATCACTTTGAATACCACATTAGACCAATACATAAATATTCCAATACTCCATGATACAACATTATTTTGGAATCCCATTACATAAACACTTAATCATTCCTCCACATCGTTGTCATCGCCAATAGTGATCGCATGTGACTTCCCTTTGTCCTTTGCCTTAAGTGGTTGCTCATGTTGATCATCACTAACCCTTGGATTAGGGCATTTATTAACATAATGCCCCATTTCCTTGCACTTGAAGCATTGAAGTGTTGGTGGTGCGTTCTCTGCAGTGTTTGCTTTATTCACATCATTAGAAACCCTTTTTCTATTACTTCGACACTCAGCTGCTCGATGACCTTCTTTTCCACACTTAAAACATTTTCTAGTCCCTTTAAGACAATCTCCACCATGCTTCTTTCCACACTTTGTGCATAAGGAAACATTCATCTTCTTTTCGCCATTATTCTGAGATTTCTCCTTGAACTCCATCTTTCGTTTCTTGTCAAAACCATGAGATGGATATGTAACACCAACTTCCATTTCTACCTTGATAGCACAACGCACAATTTCTTCATAGCTACTGAAGTCTCTTATAGCTAATGCCCTTCGAAGACTTGGTTTTAAGCCACTGAAAAATCGATTAACTTTACTTTCAGGTTGGATGATAATGCCAGATGAATACCTTGCAAGTCTTGTGAAATTCGCTTCATATATACCAAAAGATTCATCATCTTTTTGATTTAGTTCAAGAAACTCCTTCTCCATCTTTGTTCGAAGAATACGAGGGAAGTACTTATTGAAAAATAAGTTCTTGAACTCGTCCCATTCCATGGACTCAATTTCATCTCTTTGCCTTGTATTCTTGATAAGATTCCACCATTGATCAGCTTCACCTTCCAAACGATATACTGCTAATATGACTTTATCATGTTCAGAACATTGAAGAACTGAAAATATCTTTTCAGTGGTACTGATCCATTGTTCAGCAACAAGTGGATCAGAAGACCCACTAAAAGAAGGTGGACGTTGCCTCATGAAGGAATCAATAGAATATTGTTCCCTTCTCTGCTCATTTGGAAGTCCAGAATGATTCATAGCTTGTGTAAGTATAGCAATAAGATTTTGCACTCCATCTCCCATAACATTTGTTTGTTCAGGAGGACAATCATTGCATTGTCCATTGCATTGATCAACACGGTTCCTTCGGGTTCCAGCCATCGTCTAAAACCCAAAAAGAATAGTGTGAGAGGCAAAAATCATGCTAGGGAAAACAACATAATAAATGGGAAGTACCTTCAATATCTAACATCTTAGGTTTAATTCTATGATCGTTAGCGTAGTTTTAGTACTATAACCTATACGTATACTTAACCTTAGGGACATCCCTAGACATACCATAGAAATATCTCTAGGGATATCACTAACGTTTTCGCATCCTAGTTTCCAAAGGTTGACTAAAACTTTCCTCTGATACCAACTGTAGAGACCCATAGCCTGACGTACATAGACTTTACATTACTTTTGCGGAATACTTAGTACATAACAAAAACACACACACACAAGGATCGTAATAGTTTAGTGTCTTTGGAAACTCGGAACGTAATCTTCTAATCGTGGTGAAATATATTCAACATCTCCTATAAAGATCCTCCTTTTTTTTACCTAAAACCTTTCTTTATATCCTGGGGAAAAGAAAACATAAAAGGGTGAGCTCAAATGCTCAGTAAGGGTAAACAAAAGAAATATCAATCACATCATATTCATAAGAACATAACATTTTGGAAAACTTAACCTGCAAAAGAGAGCATAATTTCATAACATGGAATAAATCATGGCAGTGAAATGTAATCACAATAATCATAACTTAAAACATGAAACTTTGTGGCATTCACACATAATCATAGAGAATCATTTCTTGTTAGTCAAGACTCATTGCCAAGACTATCTTAGTGGACAAAGTCCCTTTCTGAATCAAGTAACCCTCGTTTCAGTCCGGTTTCACTGAACCGGTATAACCTACCATTCCAGCCATGTCTATCTCATGAGATATAGAATCTTTACCCAATGCATTGGAGGGAGATATAGGTCTCACCCATCTCATAATGATACAATTCTTATGTGTGCCACAAAATCATAAACCATACATCATAGCATAACCCATGTAATAAAAATGGGATTCTTAAACAACTTGACATCATAAAAACATTCATATAAGATAAAGGAATTAATAAACATAATTCCATTACAACATAGTCAAATAAATGTAAAAATATGAATAGAAACAGAACCCTTTATTATCTTAGATGGTAAATAATTTTGATAAAACACTTGAAATGAATTCTTGAAGAAAATATACTTTCTTCTTCAAAATCAATTTCTTTTCACAAAACATCATGCAATTTTAAAATAAAGAGATCTTATTGAAAATAGTCATGAAATATTTTGGAGGAAGCTTCATGAAAATAAGGCTTTATAAAACCGTAAAAATCCGTTCGTGCCGTATAAGTTAAAAAAAACATTCTTCGTACTTTTGTCGGAAAAGTCAAAAAAGTACCTCGTACGAAAAAAAATGACAAAAGATTCCTTTCATATTCTTTACTAAAAACTCACTAAAGGGTAAAATTGGATTTAAACTATTGTAAGTGGATGGAAATAATATTACATATTGAGGAAACATGGATGTGGATGATAAAATACACCCCAGTAAGTACTCAAGAATAAACAATCTCGGATAAAAATGAGATTGTGGTATTTTCCCTTACCTTAGGTCCGATTTGCTTCGTATGTGCCCGAACCTCCTGTATAATGATTTAAATAATTTCATTGAATTATTAAAGAATCATATTCATTGTTATGATATCATATATGGTTCACTTATGACATTATATTACCTGTTCTTTTGTAAATTCCATGTTAAAGAAGCGTTTTGGGTAAAATCGTTTCATTTATCGTAGGTGTTTTGACTTGTTGTTCTTGACATTATTATTACTTATATCATGATTTACTTACTTCCAGAATATAAAATATGATTTATATATCATATATATTCAGTATATATATATATAATAGATAGCTAAATGAAATGAAAAACATCGTTCATGGAGACGGTAGTCCGTACGCATGAACGTTGTTTTTCTTTCCTTATTGTCTTGAATGGAAGTAAGTAGATGACATACATATATATATATATACATAAATCCAGTATCATTATTATGTCATATATTTCATTAGTACTTATTATATATACTTTATAATCATTCATGAATGGTTAATCATTAAGAATGAATCTCATCGCGTCGTGGAGACGGTAGTCCGTACGTACGCACGAGCGATGATATCATTTCCATAATTATTGAATTGAATTGGAGTGGATTATAAAATATATCAGAATCAATATGATGTTGTAATAACTATTTATAGTTATTCTTTACATCATTATACCCATCCATGTAAGGTGGTGGTGGAAAATAGATTACACCACGGCATGGAGACGGTATTCCGTACGTACGCACGCGTGGTGATTTCATTTTTCCGTAGGATGGATAGAAGGTGAATTAGGGTTATTTCATATTTATAATAACATATCAGTATGTAAGTAATACTGAAGTTATTACTTTATAATGAAACAACTAAAGAAGAAGAATTTGAAGAAGAAAGAAATTGAAAAGACCGGTAATGGATATTACCTCTTCTTTGGAACGCCTCTTTGAATCCTCCACTTAGGGAACTAAGATTGGTCTTTCAAGAATACCAGGACCTCTAGGATTATTCTAGGGAATTGGAGAGGAGAAAATGGCAGGGGTTTTCCGAGATTGAGTGCTCAAATTGGTGTGAGGAAGAGATGGAGGAGGTTCCCTTTTATAAGGGAGGAGAGGGGCACCTTAGGAATATCTCAAAATATTATTTTATATTAAAGTCAAAATAGGTTTATAATGGTTCCAAAGGGTCTTATTTCGAAGCTAAAGTATGTATGGGTCGAACTAATGTCAACCAATAGGATTTATACAAGTTTAGGGTATTATTTTAACCTTATCCATTAGATTTAACTCTAAGTTAAATAATTTAACTTTTACCGTGTCTTTTTGTTTGCTTTCACTATATGGTTAATAAACCTACTATAACATGCCAAACGAACCCCAAATTGTTTATTATTAATATATATATCCTTATCTAAGTAATTTTGCCGAACCTTAGATTTTTAGGAATAAAATAACAATTAATAATATAATATTTCATTTAAAAACTATTGTGTGTCAATTTTGACACTATTTGATATATGATTTTTGTGGAAGTCATAACAGAATTATATTTTCGAACCAAGTTGATTACATCAACACTAATATATCATAGTAACCTATAAAATTAGTGGAATTCATAAAAAGTCTCAAATTACATTTATTTTGGTGTTTATAACATCAATTATGTCAATATTTCATAAATAAGATAATTACTGCATCATCTTTGTGTCATAAATAAATTAACTTATTTGATGTATAAAAATTACAAATAAAATACCATTATGTAGGAAATATTTTTAGCTTTCTAATGAATATTTACAATCGAATTTATCTTATTCAAAACCTTATATAAAAAATGTTTTAGTAAATAAACTTTGATTTTAACTCTTTTAACTCTTCTTTGAATTAAATAATAATAAATGTCCTAATCTAATCCAAGTGGGCCTAAATGATAATATTTTACACTTAAGGTTGTTTTTGGTCGAGATACACTTGTCAAATAGAATTAGGACATGTGTTAGGGTAATATTAATATCATTTTTACCCTTAATTACCCTATTTACTTTTAACCGTGGTAAATAAAAGTAAAAAGTTACTATTCACCATAAATTATTTTCATCCCATTGAACAACATTTTACTTACTGACATCAACCGTGTCTCTCGGATTTTTGAAATTCCATTCACAGAAGCGGTAAAATTAAGTTTTATGAAAAATTCAGTTTTTTTAACTACCACTTAATAGTTTCACTATTCATCAAAAATTGATGTTTTTCAGAACAATGCCAAAATTTCATCCTAAGCTATATTTCATATTCTGAATTCAAAAATGAAGTCTATTTTACCAGATTCATAACATAGAAGTTGCATTAATTAATTTTATAATTAAATCCCACTGTTAAAACAAATAGCGTGTTTTTAGGAAACAATATATATCAAAAGATTGACACTTGATTATGTCTGGTTTAAATGTGAAATTACAACCAATGACCAGCATTGTATTAAATTGTAAAAATATATTCTAAATATACTTTAAAACCACTCAAATTAATAATTTATCACTATTAATTATTTCGATTAAAAAAGTTGTTTTTAATTATAATTTAGTAATTTTCACTATTCATGAGAATATGAAAGTTATCCGAAAAGTATCAAAATTTCACCTTAGGCTAAATTCGATACTCCGAATCCAAAAATGAAGTCCATTTTGAGAGCTAAATTTTCTAAAATTTAAAAATTGGTTATTACTATTCATAACGGCTAGTTTTAATAATATTTCGTGAAACTCAGTATTGCGTACTACACACGCTATCGAGGAAGGTTGTGATTGCGTGTAATGCAAGGCAAGTCAAGGATGCGTGTTGTGCAAGCTCATTTTGGTGTAGCGTACAACACAATACATTAATAAAATTAAAAAGAATATTTTTCATAAAATCTCGGGCTGTTACAATAATTGAGAAGAAGATACGAGTATGGGTATCGCAGAATAATCAATATACATGAACAAAATTTTAAGAAAACATATACTGTTAAAACATTTATCATAATACATGAGAAGTAATAACATAATTATTTTTCAATAAATAAAAAATATTAAAAAAACAAGATTATATGAATCATAAAAAATAGAACAGCAATCACAACCTATTTCTAAAACTCTATCAGGATTCACAATCATTAAACCCTTAATAAACCAACATTTACTCACCTTATTCCCTTAGTTAATCAACATTAACTCACATATTTCCCTTTGTGGATCGACCATCATAACTTTTTCCCCATTATGTCACAAGATATATTGTTTACCTACGACATTAGCTGTCTATATAAGTCCCAAAAAATACTAGATAAAAAACCATACAAGTATTAATGTTAAGATATAAATCATTCATAATTTCATAAAAACATAGGGGAGAACATAGGTTTCATTTATTAAATAAGAAATAACTCATAAGAGTAAAAATGGGTAATGTAATATTTTTATATAGTAATATAAAAATGACCTCAATAATGTAAATAGTTGATAGAAAATACTCAATCACCCGAAATGAGTGAGTTATATTAACATTTATAGTAATTGACATGAAAATTAGCATTGAATGATATAAATTCCTAAATTATTGATAGAAAATAGTTAGGAAAAAAAATAATTTTTAGAAATCAGATTAATCATTTGGACAATAGATGAAGCTAAAATCACAGAAAAAATAAATTTTCAAACAAAAATTTTTATAAAATTAAAAATAAGGACTGTTTTAAATAAATATTTGTAAATAAATATAAATAATTTAACTTTGAAAATAAAAAATTATTTTGAAAATGTTAAATGAAAAAAAATTAGGACTTTTACTTTAGAAAATGAATATTCAATAAAGAAGCCTTGGAAAAGATAAGATATTTTCAAATTATGAATTCAACCCATTGGAAAACATGTTATTTTTAATGAAAACAATAGTAATAAATTCATGAAATTAAAAAAATTTACCAATGTAAATTTGGATTTAATGATAAAACCATTTATTTTTTGAATTAATTACAAATTATTTTTAAATGCCTTTTTAATAAACCCAAATCCTAAAAAGTGTTACAAAAAATAATTATAAATAGATGCGATGTAAAATATATATATATCACATGAGATAACATATAAGTGAGTTTTTTAATATAATGGAAAAAATTTGTGGAAAATTAAAATATGGACATGGATGTTAAATGTTCATTAAAGATTATGAGAATAATTTCCAATAATGAAATACATTTTATGGGGAAAAATTCATTATAGAGGAAGATATGAATGAGAAGTGTCATTTTCCATAATGTGTATTGGAATGTACCATGAAATTAAATCTTTGGGTGTAAGTAAAAAATCATGGATAAAAGAAGTTCATGAAGAATAATGTTTACTTAATAATGAGATTTTAGTTAATATGGAACCTTATAACATTGTATTCATTGAATTGAAATCTATTTTAATTGAGGAAAAGATATTGATATTAAAACCACATTAAATACATGAATATTGTTAATAATATCATTATGTATCACTCAACCCATTTTTATGTGTCATGTTGTGTAATAATAAATATATATCATGAAATTAAATTTTAAGAAAAGAAACACATTACGTTAAATCATAACATCAAAAAAATTGATTGAATTTATTGTATAAAAATTGGAAATATTAATAATATATTTAAATAACTTATTCATAAATATATCCATTAGTAATTTTTATTTTTAATTATTATCTACATGTATTTTATCTAGTAATATATATTTAAAAAATTTGGTGTCATTAATCATGATTATTTTCATCTAGTTTCACAACAGTGTTTCTGATATTTATTGTACTCCCAAATATCATCATTACAAGATAAATATATGTATTTTTATTTATTTTTAATGATACTTATCTAATTTCATTAAATTTTTTTATTATTGACGATTCGTGTAGATGGAATTAGTGACATCTATGTTTCTACAGTCTCTAACAAATGAATGATGATATATTTATTAATGAGTTTAATATTATTGATAAAATTAAAGAAAAAAAATAATCTCATTATTTACTTATTTATTTCATATATAATCTTTAATTATGTTATCATATCAATCCATGGTATTGTTATATAAAATTGTTCAAGAAGGTGTTCATATTGATCCAAATAAAAACATTCCATGATTTATGGAAGATTATATGAATTGATGTATTTTATTTTTGAAAATATATATTTATTAATAAAAAGTATAAATATTTTTTTATTACTTATATACTGGTGAATCATAAGGAATAAAATTTATTAATTAATAAATAATTTATAAGGAAAATTAGAAATGTTACATCATGTTGCTGGCAGTCCGCATAATACACTTTAAAATTTTCAATTTCTCAACGAATTTGAGGGAAAAAATTTGGATAATAATTTTTATCATGGTAACCACATTAAAATTAAATTTTTCACTTTTATTTGTCATTTCCACTTTTATAATCATCTAGGTGAAGTAGTGGTGAAAAAAAGAATCATGTAAATTCGTGGAGGAGACAATTTATGAAACCCACAAATGACATTATAATTATTGTTAATAGAAAAGATGAAATATGTTTAATTGGTATTATAATATATAAATAAATTTTAGTTAGTTAAAAATAATTTATTTACTATAGAAATTATAAAATTATATTTTGTATATTATGAAGGTAAACAATAGAAGTTAGAAAAAAAGCACTTGTTACAATAATGAGCCAAGGTTTTTATTTGAAGACTCATGAATTGGTTGTCCTCATTAAATCTATTGTGAACAGTGAAATTCAGAAAATAAATAGGTTTCTAAGGGAAGGAAAAAGGTAATTGTTCAAATATAAAAATTAATTCATTTATTATTCTAGAAGGTGTGGTAAAGAGCCCTTATTATAATTGGTGAAAATAAAATTTTGGTAATTATAACCACATAATATAAAGAGATCACATCTCAAAAATTTCACATAGAAACATAAATTGTAATTATTTGATTAGGTAATGATATAACATATTTAATACATTGAAAATTAATTTTCATATATGCTTGAATCATGTTTTAGGTCTTTTACTCTTTGAATTTTCAATTTATCCATTTTTTGTTTCATTTTGGTAAGTAATTTCCACCTATTTAATTTCCATTGGATTCCTATTATAAAATATATCTTATTATTCCATTTGGACCATTGTAATAAAAATATTAAATCAATTTTATTAGATAATATAGTTTTTTAAAAAAAATTAATATTCGTTCATAAAACACGAAAATCCCATTTTTATGAAATATAATTTTAAATTATAAATTTTATGTCCATGATAAAATTATCAATGCATTTTATTGAAAAGAAAAATATTATTATATAATAAAAAATAAAATTTATGTGGCTTTCAAAACAAGAAAATATAAAATTTTATGATATTCATTTTACATTAACCTGACCTAAAAGATAAATATTTATTCCAAATAACTTTTGAGGAAAATGTGGGAAACCCAAAAATGTCCAATGCAAAGGTGTTAACCACAAAATGATCCCACAATATTGTTAAAAACAACACTAGGTACATTCAATTCAACCACCCTCTAAAGCTTCCTATTCATAATGGATTCCTGCGTGTTCGAATCATTCCTGAGAAGCTAATCAAAATGATCTACAATCTTGTCCTAGGTCTGAATTAATTCTTCCGCAGTGATCTTCCATTCATTGAAACCACACACCAGGATGTTTTCCAGTTTGGTTATCCACTCACATTGTTCTTCATTAGTGTCAATACATAGTGACCTCTCATAAATTCTATGGATAACCTTTTTCTAGTCATTAATCAGAATGGATTCTTCAATAATTTCATCCTCAAAGTTTAAGACAATCTCTAGACATTCCCAATTTCTCACTTCCACCTTGTGTACCAACATTATTTTGGTACTATATAGTATAGGTTCAACGTTTGGTACTTTGATTTAGCCATTAGGGGCCTTGATTTCCTTATATATTACTTGCTTTCCAAACTCTATAGACACTTTCCTATCATTTTAAGAAACTATTGGGACCCCTAGTCCATACAATGTCACATTGTGTCTAAAAGTCCTTGAAGATCTAGTAAAAATTGCCTTTGGGGTGTTTGAATAGTCTTTTCGAGGCCTTGACTTTTTCCCTCCCTTGTGAACTGGGAAATTCCCATAGACAATTTTCCCTTGCTTTCCCTTTCTAGATCTAGGCCTAGTTATCATGTGGCCTTGAGGGTCTTGCTCATAATTTGTCGATGCCAAGTAGCCTGCTTCTTTGTCTCATGGTTCAGTATCCTCAGAAGGAATTATTGTGACCAATTTTCATTTCCACCTTGGCATGTGCATTTATCATCCTTCCAGGTTGGAATTATCCTTCCCCTTAGCACTCAAACATGTGAACCAATTGTTGGTCTGAATAGAACCTAGATATTCTTGTTGATCAGTGGTCCCAAACTTGGAGATGGAACTATGTTTGGACTAGGGACAACATGAAACTTGAACAGAACGTCATTCAGACTAGTGGAAAAATGCACCTCGGACAGCCCCTGTGCATCTGTATGAGCATCATTAACATTCAAGTTAGGAGAGGTTAAGACCTCTTATACATATTCCATACCTCCAGACTTCACCTTATCAGCATAAGAAGGTCTAGCCCACAGGACCTGATCTACCTTCATACCAATGGCAAGATCACACCTCAATTTGGAAAAAATATCCAAAACTCATGGGTCATCGATCTTATTGCACGATTTAACCTTATGTGCTTCAAGACTAAGACCAACCTCGCGAACTAGAGGATGAGTGGAAGTGTCAGCAATAGTTGGCCCGATTGGAAGGAGAGTTGATTTCATACCATTAAGGGTTTTTCTCCCACTCTGGCTTGATGTAATGGAGTGGCCCAACCACCTGTAAGAATAGAAAAACTCTATACATCTCTCAAAGACCACCCTCTTCTTGCACTTATATTCTTCACCAACCGTAATATTGAGCCAATCAACTGATGGTTTGGACACATCAACCTCAACACAAAATACAGTGAGAAATAGGGTGAGAGACCTTCTTTGTTCTACTGTTTGAACATAAGAAACAGCTAACAATGTTTTCCAACATAAGGATAATTGATGGTTTTTTAAACGAAATACGGTTTTCCAAAATCCTCAACCATAAATCTATAGTTAGAGTTTCATGTTTTATATAGAGATCGTAAGACCACCAGAAGAGAATGAAATGGGAGCCACTACAAGATATGGGGGCTCTAGACCTAGCTGAACTCAGATCATCCTCAGAGAAGAATCAAATAATAATATATCACTTGTCAAGAAGCCCAATAGTTTTTGGGTTCTATAAACCCCAGGTTCTAGAACAAATTTTATCAAAAGACTTGATTGACAGAATATTTCTAATGAAACGAGCCACCTATTTTTGGTTGAGAAGTGCCAAAGCCTCCGAAAATTCTGAAGTCGAAATCACGAGCTCAAGAAATCCATTATAGAGATCTAGCACTTTGGGCTAAGCTCAATTTCTGGGAAGGGAGGGAGATAGGTGAGTTTGGTGAAGGAAGGAGGTCATTCTATAGTAGGAGGTGAATGATCTCCCTACCCCTCGGACGGGGGAGGGGCCGTAGTGGCAGTCATCGTCCTAGGGCATTGCTGAGAGGGGAGCCTAAGGGGGAGAAAACATTGTCTCTCTCAATTAATTTTACATTAATGAAATTAAAAAATTTTAATAAACCAATACATTACAATATATTTTTCTTAGAATGAATTTAATGTGTTCGATAGCTTGTGATACACACAATAATGGGTTTAAACCAAACATGGTTTAATCATAATTTTTGTCACATAATTTAATATTAATTTTTAAATTTTATTAAAATTTTATTTCAAAAAATAAGTTCCATTTTTTTTAAATCAGAATATAAAAATTATCTTAGGGAAAATATTTGGGATTTTTCAGCGATATTATATTTTTTGATGGATAGTGAAAAAATAATAAATTTTAATTAAAACCTGCCTTTTTATTTAAACAATTTGTAATTTTAAAATTATATTTTGATATTGTTTGAAATTAAAATTATTTCAATTACATATCAATTAATCAAATTTAATTCTTTGTAATAATTTTTATATTGATATTTTATTTAAAAAATTTATAATCTTTTGAATATTTTCTCTTTAAAAATATGCATTCTCGTCATATTTGCATGACAAATATTAAATTTAAAATTTTCATTTCTTTGAATTAAATATTTTAAAATGGATCCATTGTTTTTAATAACCATAAATAATATTTTCTATTAAGGTCAATATATTTTTTTTACCAAATTTAATTGTGAAGATAGTAAATATTATTTTCCACAGTCATAGTAAAAACTGATTTACTAGTGGTTAATCTAATATGATAAGGATTAGAAATTACTATAAAACCAATTAAACAAAAATTATATGGACCTATTTTAAAAAATAATGCTTTATGGTTATATAATGTACCATTTGGATTATTTTGTCAAAATAAAAATATGGTCATGACTGAATTATTTCAAAACATAATAAGTGTAATAAGTGTTCCCCTCACTGCACTTATAAATGCCACCCACTCTCCTCCCTTCTTTACAGATTTAGACATCATTGGTTTGTGTAATAAAAACACCAACAAATTCCAGAATTAACTACCCTAATTATATAATCCTTATTTTGGGTATAAATCTATCCTTGGAAGGCTTTGGTTCAAACCAAATGAGGATACCCGAAGAAGAGGTAACATTCTTCAACAAACATTTTTAGTTTATTTCCTTATCAAACTCCTTATATTATAAATAAACAATTATTATATAATAAAATTTGTTTATTATATTTACTTTGAGGTTTTTATAACTATTTAATGACCAAAAACAACCTTCACTTTCATCAATTTGATTACGAAATTGTTATTCGTGTTTGTGGAGGACAAATGATTCGCGAACAGATGTCTATCAATTTTCCATTACCACATTTCATGGTTGGATATTATAATGGATATAAATTATATTTATAATAATTATATAATAATTATATATTTTGAGTCATTATATATTATATACCATTTATTATTTTCAATTTCATAGATGATATGACAATGTCTCTCTTGGGTACGATGGACTACCACCTCACGAAATGATGTGATTTATCTTTCACTAATGCCATTCATGCATATAGATAAGGATAAA
The DNA here is from genome assembly GCA_963277665.1 of Viscum album. Lineage (NCBI taxonomy): Eukaryota > Viridiplantae > Streptophyta > Magnoliopsida > Santalales > Viscaceae > Viscum > Viscum album. Next base: position 1,885,464,605 of record OY728161.1, read on the forward strand.
GTTGATTATTATATGTGAAAAAATGACATAATTATAATATTCATCACATATTTATCTCTCTTAAAATATAATATATCATTTTTCACTCATGTAAATATGAAAACATTTCTCTTGTATGTGTGGAATTCCTATAAGGATCCCACCTAAAAACATCACATAATCATAAGTTTTAGTCAATAATTTACTTTTTTTGAAATTTGAAATATTATTAGGTTTATATATTTAATGAATTAGGAAATAAATATACATAAAAAACAAATTCCATACAAATATAATTCTACAAAAATTGATTCCATTTTTTCAAAATGTAAAACTTTTAAAAATAAGACATGATTTCCTTATAAAATATTCAAAACATTGAACACAACATACTACTTTATCTTACCCATCCTTATATCCTGTCAGAAACATTTAAAAATATCATATGATCACAAAAATCTTAATAAGGGACTTAATAAATGAAAATCATTTTTCTAGTGAAAAAATGAAAACCCATTTTCTTGAAAACTCATAAGCATGCATAGAAAAATCTTATAGTCTCATGGGGAAACCATTACAATTTTATTATTACATTCACACTTAAAAATAGAATATTATTATGGTTAAATTCTATCTCTAGAGGACCTGTTCTATTGGATAGCTATAATGGGGCTCACCCATTATATATTGAGCAATAATGTGGGCTTAACCCATCATATATTGAGCTATAATAGGGCTCAACCAATCATATCATAATATATAATGGGATCTACCTATCGTATATTATGATATAATTTCTTCAACACATAATAAACAATTTCCATGGATCATATCATGAATAAAACCCATGATAACTCATTTAAACCCATAAAAAAACCAATTTAGATATCAAAATAACTTTTTTATTAAAATATAGTTTAAAATATAAATACCATGCATAGAGTAATTAAACAATATTCATCAAAATTAACTACGAAAAATAATAAAGGAATAATTATTTATATAAATAGCCATGAAATCGAGAGAAACTACTCATGTTGGAAAAAAAATATAATCTTTTCGAATTTCCAAATGGATTCATTTAATAGGATTTTAAAATGAATGTCTCTTACATCTGCTTCTACTTAAATAAAAAGTGTTCAAATTCATGTATAGTGGTTTTAAGAGTGTTATTAATTAATTAAGAAATTATAATGATGTTTATAAGGAATAACATGATCTTCTTGTCATATTTCAACACATTTATTAATAGTATTTGGCTATTTCCATTGTTATGGGTGCATTATTTTCATGGTTTCCAAGGGCTGTTTATTATGGACATGTATTTCAAATAGAAATAAAACTATATTAGTGATATCATATATTTATGTAGTTCATTTTAAATAGTTAAATTTTAATTTAATTTTTCTGTGACTTCGATAAAAGGGAAATAGAAACACATTGTCCACGAAGTCATTGAAATTACACAGCATGGATGACGATTTTGTTATTTAAGAATAAAATGGTAAAATGTGAGATTTAATTTTGAGCATACCACTAAAAAATGACATTTAAATATATATGTAATACTAGTGTTATCAAGATACATTGGATAGGATGGGATGATACAGTAGAAGTGAAAATGATTTTAAATGAGAACAAGAATAAATCTTACCTCTTGAAGATTTCTCCTTAAGAACCTCCTCAAGTATCACAGAAGTGGTAGTTTTTTTTAAAATAAGAAATATAATTTGTAAATGGATGATTATAAATGTAATTTTTAGAATATATTTGATAAATAAGGCCCATGGTGAAGAATATTTCTGAAATAAGGATCCTCCATTTATAATTGAGGTGAGGGGTAACTTAGGATTACTCAAATTATTAAATTATATTATATCTATTATAGGATATAAGACTTATAGAAATTCCCAAAAATTAAAGGGGATTACATTTTGGACACAATATTATCTCATTTGGCCTTATTAGTGATTTTTTTGAGTTTAAATAACATAATACAATATTTTTCTCATGAAAAATATTTTCTGTCAAATTTAACACTATTCATAACTATTATTTTAAACACTGAATGTAAATATTAAAATTCGAATATTTTTTTATATTATCATATAAAAATAATATTCATATAGTAAATTCATGAATTATATGAAAAATATCAAATTATATATATTTGTTTTATTTTTAATATCAATAATTTGACTTATTCCTTAATTAAATAATTAATACGTTATAATTTTGCAAGAAATTATTGAAATTTATTAACTTCTTAATAATAAAAAATATAATATCATGAATAAGATAAATTTAATTTCCTCTAATAAATTATTTATGTCTGAAAATGTCTATTAGAATACAATATATTAAAATATTATACGAATAAAAAACTATAATGTGACAACTTAACATCCTTTTGAAATAAAATATTTTAAGGGTCTTAAAGATATTTCTATGGGTCCAAAATTTCCCCAAATAGAATAAAAAAGATATATTGGACAAAACATACATATAAAATTAATATTTTATGTTTTATGTTTCAATTAAGTATTTTTATAAAATTAATTAAGACATTTTATTTGTTTTCTTCTTCTTCTTACACAAGCATTTCATCTACACTAAATAATCATTAATAATAATTATTTCATTTCTCAAAATTGATAATAAATTAATATATTAAAAATAAACTGGTGATGTTAAAAATAATAATTTATATTCGATAATTTTGCATATATACTCTTATACATGTCAAGAAAATTTCTTATTTTTATTTATTTTTTCTCCATTATTGTCTTGCATAATTATTACATAGGCATTTGGATAAGGTTAATTTTATATAACTTGACATTAATAGCCAAAAAATCAATAATACTTAATAATTAATAAAAAATATTTGAAAATAATTTTTCTCAGCCAATTATTGTTTATAAGGAACCAAGTTTGTTGTTGCCAATGTTTCACAGACACTGTGCTAGTATTGATAATAATGTTTATACTTATAATGAAAAAAAATATAACATACATCATCTAAATTATTCATTCGAAATATTAGTTTTATAAAGGTAGAATTTAGTAATTAAATAAATTAAATAAATTTTAAATCATAATTATGTAACAAAAAACACTATATATTATAAAAAGAATGTATTTTTGTACTATTTACAAATAATTAAACTTTTTCATAAATATTATCAAAATTTTATACTAAGATAATTTCATCATTGTGAATTTGAAAATAAAATTAGTTTCCTTAAATTAAGTTTAAATAAAATAAAAGTTAATGTCGTAAATAAATAAAAAAACTATAAATTATTTATTTTGTGAATTAAATAAAATAATGAATATAACTATATAATTCAATAATTCTAATATATATATATATATAATTATTCATTAAATACCTAGTGTAACATCATGTTACCTTGATCGGGTATGTTTCCCTTTTTTAATAAGTTCCCTTCTAGTTATAAAAATCCATAGATATGTTTTTTGGGTTTATTATAGATATCAGAATAGGTACATCCTATACACTTGATGTACATGTCATGTACTTAGTGCTTGTAGCATGTCGTGGTTTGGGATATCATGCCATAAATTGGGAGATCATGTCATGTGGTGTTACACACTATGTACCTAAAGTACATGTCATGTATGGGTCAAATAAGAGATTGTTAACCTGATGTGATAGGTTTTTTTAGTGTACTTATCCAGCGTGGCCTACATGTTGTGACCAATGGTTATATGTCCAGACTTGGCCTGTACCCAAGTTGAAGTCACGCATTCGAGAGATTTTCTTTGTCCATTACTCTCTAAAATTTGTATCTCTTAACCTAAGTCAGGTCTGGTGTATTTTTTAGAGACTCAAAATATTCAGGATTGATCTGATCTGCATTGGATATTTGTTGTGTTTGTGGTGTGTCTCACTAGGTAAGTGTTACTTCTGATTCTTCCTTGTAGTTGATCACGGTAGCACCTTAGATTTACATTATCGAATCTGTTATTATATGTTTGATGTTTCTTTTTTTACTCATCTAGATCTTCTTTGATATATTGTCTCGAAGGCCATTCCTTGGATAGTTGTGGGGAAGAGGATGTTCATTCTTGAGGTATGTGGGATTTCTTCTATCCTCCAACCCTTTTTCTTCTATTTTTAATTGATCCTTTGAGGTTCATGTTTCATTATAGGGCCTTATTTAACAATATTGTTGGGTTTCATTACATTTGGATTCTGTTATGGGTGTGTGTGACCCAAACATTGAGGTATGCAGTTTTCATCTCTAGTCTATGATAATGAGCATAATATCTACTGTATTATAAATTAATTTATGAAATTTTCATGACTATTTGTGTGTGTTAAAAATGGGGTTTGAATTAAAAATGGGTTTTCCATAGATTTTGATAAATGTATTATAATTGTATTTGAATGGTTTTCAATACATTGAAATGTTTGTGAAAAAGAGAACATGGGTTACCTTGGGTACTTAGGTGGTAGGTTTATCTTGAGTTCATCACCCATTGTTTTGTTATTATCAATGAGGTTTCTCTTGGGGCTATCCTCTAATTCATAGTAATGTTGTTCTATGGGATAGATATTGACATTTCGTGGGGATTAATCTTTGGGTTTTGTTTTTCTTCCTAGGCCAATTGTTCTAGGACCAGTTCTGTGCACTTGACTCATATGATATGAGTAGACTGCAGCCTATACCTATGGTATTACTTGGTTATGTAATTCATGTGATTCTATTTTTATATCTTGGCTCTCTGAGTTAGCCTTGATATGCATGTTCATGCTTTGGGAAAATGGTATGGAAAATGTGTTTTGAAACATATATACCTGCTTTTTTTTAGAATTGTGGAAAAAGGAATATTTACCATCTTTTATTTTTAACTATTTTAATACTTATCATTCCATTTTTAAATTTTAAATAAGAATAAAAGAATTTTTATATAGAGTAATTATAGTAAACACTTAGGTGGTATCCTACTGAGCCTATTAGCTCACACCCTATGCACTGATTCGGTGGTGCATAGACCTTTTTTTTCTTCTAATGCAAGGAAAGGTAAGGTGTCATAGTGAGTTGGTGAGGTTCATGTTAGTTGGGATGGGTAGATGGTGGTGATACTATTGGATTGAATCCATTCCATCATTAGAGTGGCTATTTGGTTTGGAGTCCCTTGTAGTTGGACTTGTATTTTTTAGTTATTATATATTGTTTAAGTTGTTCTGTTTGTTCAGTTTTCCTTATAATTATGGAATATATATTTGTTAGACTACCTTTGTTCCTTTCTTGATCTATATATGTATGCCATGTTGTTTTTCGTGTTGTACGGAATTGTTCCATTAGTTTTTTCTATTGATTCCTGGTATCTTTTCCCCTACCTATGGGGATCAGGAATTCCCTTCTGGTATATGATAGATCGGGTCGGTTTCTGGGTTTGAGGGAAACCTGGGTCAGTTTGTAACAGTTTTGTATCATCCTCAAGAATTTTTTCTATGGAATTCAGTTATACTTGATATGGTATCTTCATAACATGATAGATATGTTGCGATTAGTTCCTGGACATCTCATGTTTTAATGAGACTCAATATACCATAGGATGTTGGGATATGTGTCTCCAATGTTGGTTTTATTTTTTAAAAATATTAGTATTTGTTTATGGGTTTATTATTTTGAACTGATATTTTTTCGGTGTCTAATCGTTCTTATGTTTCAGTGTGTAGTAGTATACCTCTGACACGTCTTCCACATGTTCTTCAAGAAGGTGCAGCTAATGCTCCACAAGAAAATCCATATATGGATAATAATCTCGTTGACACTATCGTACAAGCAGTCCATGCTACCAATTAAGATGCACAATGAGTTCAGAATTTAGTGGTTGAAGTGCCACCCGGAGCTGGGGGAGGAAGATATCGATCTTGGGATTTATTTCACGTGAATAAACCATTTGTAAAGGGGAGAATAAACCTCAATAAGAGAAGGATATTCTTTATAGGATCAATAAAATCTTTTACTTCCTATAGAATCCAAAAAATATCTAGGTGAAGTGCACTTCATTCAAACTATAGGGTTCTGGTAAGTGTTGGTGAGACTCTATTGTCCCGGAAGACAAACATGTGGTCCTAGATTGTAAGGGTTTCAAAACCATATTCTTTCAAAAAAAATCTAGATTCTCTTATGTTTGAATTATCTCTAGAGTTCTATCATTGCAGTATAGAGTGTGTTCAGTTCCAGCCTACACCAATTGGTTTTATGAGATTCTTAGTTTTTATTCTAACGTGGTATGGAATGACTAGGTGAGGGTGCAGATGTACCTACAAGATTTGAGACTGGACATTTGATTGTAGGTGTTCATGTTGAATCATTCTACCTATATAGAGACAGTGGATAGATCAATGATGGGAGATATGAACATGGCAGGAAAGGCTGGCTTTACTGCATATTATCTTCCATCTTATGATAGATTAAATGGCATGTATGGGAAGAAGAGGAAGTGATAGGACCAACGGAGGAGTGGTGGAGGTGGGTCTCAGTAGCGAGCCTTCTACACACCATCCATTATAGATAGCAGTGTGATTATAACTTGCTACTAGAGTGAAAAGTGGGGTCACACCAGACTTTCTTGTTTTATTCCCATGAAGATGTTCAATTAGATAAACTTGGGTTTAGAAAATAAAAAATTTGTGAGGGGATTACTTTATATTTTATTTAAATGCATATTACATAATTTAAAAGAACATACCTATATAAAAATGGAAATTCTAAAATATAAAAAAAATTGTTAAATGACCTGAACCATATTTTAAAATTTTATTCAAATGAGATGAATTGGGTTTTTACCATATCACATATAATTTTATATTTCTTCATACTTTTGGATTTTTTAAAACATGAATAGTTTTTTATATTATTGAAAAATGTTTATGTTTACAAAATTTCTCTTTTTATTAATAATAAAGGTTGACATGTTCATTACGCCATGATAAACCTATTACATCCAATGTATTCCTCATATTGTGATATTTTTCTCCTCCAGCAATAGTCTCAATATTTAATTTTCCAATTATCTTTATTATTTATCATATTCCCTTAATTTTTAAAAAGACATTCCAAAGAATTTTTAGTGTACATGATAGGTTAGATTGTGTTTGACTATGTAAGAAAAGAACGTATGGTTTTATTAATATCATTTTAAAATCCATTTGACATGTTTGATATTACACACCGTCATCTCTCATATATTCTGTATTCACTATACTATTTCATTCAGGTATAAAATATATATTTCCATTCATGATATTTTAGTTTCAATTTCATTGTAATAAAATTATTCTTATGTTAAAAATATCATAAGTTATATTGGAAACTAAATTCACATACATTGATTTTTTATTCTTTCTCCTGATATTAATTCATATAATTTGAGCACATTATTATCTTTAATTTTTTTCTATGGTATTTATCTATCATTATATAGTAATTCATATTCCTAACATATTTAACCCTCTCAAAATGTCCATTTCTTATTGAATTATGGTATCCTTTATGAAATTAGTCAACTCAAATTTCTATTTATAAAATTACAATTCAATTCATTAAGAATCATTGTTCTATGTTTGAAAAATTATTCTAATTCATATTTAATAATATGTTTCTGATTTTATCTCTAGGAAATATGGTAATCAATAATTATTTATAGATTAATTTATTTACCATAAATGTAAAAGAAGAGAACAAAATAACATCGTCTTCTGTAAATATATTTTTTCTCTATTTTCAAGTTTATTATACAAAAAAAATACATATATATTTTTAAACACAAAAACATTTTTACTCATGTGTCCTCCATATATCCCCCATCCTATTTTAAAAAGTATTTTTTTCTAGCTCTATCTATGTTATGGTTTTTATAAAGAGGTATTCCAAATTATTCAAAATTATTCATATCATTTCAAAAAAAACTTTTATCTCCCCATTCACATTACTTTTGTATAACCTTTATATCTTTTCAAAGTTTAAATATTGATTATTATTTTTAAAATTAATTGTTTTCAATGTTATTTAATTTAAAAAAAATTGAGTAATTTTTATATTTTTTATAGGCTCCATTATTTAGTTTTCCTTTTAAATGTAAATATTTATCAGAAATTTTCATTTCACCATTTAAAAAAGCATTTTTCAAAATAACCATGAATTTATCATTTATACCAAAGATAAAATAATTTTATAAAACAATTCTCTAATAATTTTAATAACACATATTCATTATATATAAAATAATTATTCTCATAATTTGTTTTCCCATAAATGGACCTCTAATTATTCTTGTACAAATAATTTTTGGGTGATAAGATTTTTGGTATCATCTGTTTACATTGTTAAGATGAATTTGTATAACACCCTAAGACTATAATAGAAGAAAATTATATTTCATAACATTGAGGTAATGAAACACTAGGTTTATATTGTGTTATAAAAAGTAACAAATTTATATTTCATTAAAATCACCACTCTATTTTGCTGACCTTGCATGCAACTGAGATTTTTTTACGGTTGATAGTGTATTCAACATGCAACACCGAACTTAAATGACCAATGATATATACTACAATTATAACATTTCCATTAAATTTTTTAGTATGAATCATATTATGTGCATTAATATATATATATATATATATATAATTATTATAGTAAAATATTTATTATTGACAACTTTGTAGTAAATAATCAATCATTTTATAGTAAAGTGATTTTATTCTTCAAAAATATTTTTTCCTCAAAAACGTTATTTTTCATTATTTTCATAAAAAATATTATTTTTTAAAAAAGTTATGAAAATAAATTCATTTTTTTGAATCATAATATCAAAATTTACATGGGGTGAAATTTTGGGATTTTTTATTAAAGATTAATTTTCCAGTGAATATTGAAAAATAATGTTTTGTTTTGTTAAAAGTATTATATTTTCAATAATTTAAGTAATTATAAATTAAAAATGGGTATAAAATATATTTTAAAGGAATATAAGTTATATTTAATCCACTTAATTCATTTGAATCAACTTTATATTGGTTTTAGTATAATTGTTTGGGGGTTTAAAATCTACTTCTCTAAAAAATGATTCAAAGTGCATATAATTCAACCATTTTAAATCATTAAACTAATACATAATGGGGAATATTTTAAATTAAATTAATAGATTTAATATCTTTATATATTAATTTATTTTTATAATGATATTATTATTAATTATAGAAACAAAATGGAATCATCTTTTTCATAAAAAAATACTCTTCTTAAAAACCTGCTATCTCACCATGTCTGCAAGATAGTTTTGAAATTAAATTTACACAATTATATGGGTTTAAGTTGGATATATTAATTAAATATTTATAATAATTATTATTTATATTTTAAAATATGGTCAAATTAATCATTAAAAATGTGACTTGTGAAAACAATTAAAATTTATTACAGCAATTAATGTAAAAAAGAGTTTACTCAGCGGCTAAACATATAATATAAGGTTTAAATGTGTCCCAAAACATATAAAAAACTTATTTAATTAAATAATTTGACCTTATAAATTATTTATCCTAGAATGGGCCATTATCTATTATATGTTTCCTGGATTTATTTCAAAAATATTAAAATTGTGTCAATAACCTCACTTATAAATGTCCACCCACTATCATCTCTCATTCACACAATCAAACCTCTTGTATTGAAACAAAAAATCCAAAATACATTTCTAAATTACCTAAACTTATTATATAATCCTTATTTTTTTCATAAATACAATCTAGGAAGTCCTTTTGTGGAAACCTATTTTGGGTACCCGAAGAAGAGGTAACATTCTTTAACTAGCATTTTTATTTTATTTCGTTATCCACAATCATTAATTATTCTTATACATTATTATATAATAACCTCAATATATTAAATATAATTTTATGTTATTATTTTTATTTAATAACTAAAATCATTTCCCACTTCCATAATATGGATTATAAAATCGTCTTTAATGTGTACGGTGGACTACAACCTCACGAACTGATGTTGTTCATCTTTTAATTACCACCTCTCACAGTTATGAATGATGATAGATATTAAGATTATATAATATATTTATGACATAATAATATATATGGAGTCATTATATCATATATAACCATTCTATTTTCCATTCTTTATGGTACATGATAATGAATCTTCTATGTACGACAGACTACTGCCTCACGAAGCAACCTAATTCTTTTTCCAATAACACTAAACATGAAAGGTAAAAAGGATAAATATATTGAATATATGTGATATAAATGAAATAATTATAAATTAAGTGAAATATTTATCCTTATTTAAATATAATATATCATTTTATTTCACAGCTTTTCACTCACTAATTAGGTGATAATGTCATTTGTGGGCATGTGAACTACCACCTCATCGAAGCGATGTGATTCCACTTTTCTTCAACCAACCACACAAATGGTATATATATGTATATATAATTACATAATTTTTTATTTTTTATATTATTATAATTTTGGGGAGATAAAATATTACTTACCTTCTTTTTATAACGATCATTGAAAAAATGTAAATGATATTCATGCTTACATACGACCTACCATCTCCTAGATCATAATATTCTTCAGTTTTTAAAACTATATTCCATTATTGGTTTTAAAAGTATAATTTATTTATAAATATGATAACAATATCATGATTATTATTTTCTATATGTTTAAATAATGATCTCGTCGACCATAGTCAACCCACCTAAGGTATTTTTTCTGCACAATCTGAATACGGTCAAAACATCCAGCGTAATCTTAATCGATTGAGTAGTTATTTATCAAATGTTAATAATTGAAATAAAATTAATAATAATCATTAAAAACTTTTTATATAAATTAAATAATTTACAAATGTTTATTATTCATGATGATAAAGAAACATGTGACATGTCAGTCTCAACGTAAGGGTTTTCTTATCTCATTTTTATTTATTTGAGATATATGACATATTCACGACTTGTTTTTTTTTTGTGTTTTATATACCTCCTGTGAATTTATTTCATAATTATAATAATTTAACATATCATCATTTATATACCATTTTAGGACATTTCTTTCATTAGGTTTATAATTTCAATGTTATTATTGCATTAAGAAATTTTTGTCTCAATTGTCCTTCTTTTATATGTATGTTATGTTATACACCTGTATTATATTATAAGGTGTGTATAAATATTAATTGACATATTATATAATTAATATACATATTTTAATGATATTATAAGATTCATTTATTGTAATTATTACATTTCCTTACGATTTAAATCTACCAAAGTGGTATGAGTTTTATGATATAATCGCATTATTTATCGAGATTGTTTGTGATTAAGTATATATTGTTAAAATAATATGATCTACCTCTAAAAATTATCATGAATATTATTATCATCTATTTAGTTCATTATAATTCATTTTTATGCCTTCATTTACCTCTATTTATGTACGCAATAGTTTAATAGACTGTTTTTATAAAAAATCACCTTATCGATCGATAAAACTTTTTTCCCAAATCCTTTTCTTAATAATGTTTAAAAAATCATTGAAAAAGATTTTTAAAAAATATTTTATAGGATATTTACCTTAATAAATTTTATAAATTTATTTTAAAATACTAAGTTTTACATTTTAATGTTATTTTAAATGAAAAGTATTTTTTAATGTTTTATGACCTTTTATTTTTAAAAATTTATTTTCAAAATAAAATGGATATTTTCATCAAGAATGTTTTTAAAGATATTTATATGGTATTTATATAATAATAAATAAATAAACATTATTACTAGTCCAATGTTTATATGTTGTATTAAAACCATCCTTCTACTTTCTCTTGATGGATTAATATTATTTCAAAGTGATTATTATGGAACATATTTCTTTTATAATGGTGAATAATCATTAAAAGATATTGGAAAAATCTTATATAGAACCTACATTTAATTACATTACTACTACCTGATTTTAAATATAATCAATATAATAGAATTATAAATACTGGATCCAAAGGTTTAGTTTCATATGAAAATTAGGTGTATGAATAACTTTTATATAATAAAACAAAAACATTATTTAATTCATAATTATATATCATATTAGTGGAAATGTAATATTCTTTAGTAAAAGTAATCACCTTTGGATATATGAAAAATAATATGGAAAGGTAAAATCCAACTAAGAGGATGTATACGGTACATGAATCCATATAAAATGGTAGAGAAAATTCATTATAATCAAATCATAATCATATGAACATCATCAAAATCATGGGGAACATTGATAAATATAGGGAATGAGTCCAAATATGAAAATAAAGTATCATATCCAAGTGTTCAAATTCCGCACATAGTTTTGAACAAAGCTAGCATCATGTTCAAACATAACATATGTGCATAATCACAACATCATCATTGTGAAAAAATATAAAATCATGTTGAAACATATTTTTCATTATATCATGATATAAATCACATTACCCATCAAATTGGAGGGATATATAATTCCAAGCTCACTTGTCACATCAAAAAATTTATGTAATCATGCATGCCACATATAATGTATAACAATTGAACCAATACAATGACCCATAGAAAAAAATTATTCTCTTAATAATTTCATAATTAATACAATAATGAAAAAACATTCAGGTTCCCAAAATAAAAATTGGAAAAAAATACCTAGTACAAGAATCATCAATATTGAGTGAAGAAAAAACAATCTCATAACAAGTAAAATATGTGTTTTTACAAAGAATAGATCTTTTATAAAATCATTTTTTTCATAAACTCAACTTCAAAAATTGTACGTCCCAAAAAAGGAAAGATCATAATAATGAAATTATATTTAAGGAATATTAAATAAATATCTATAATAAAAATTTTGAGAGAGATAGTAAACTCAAGAAGGTGAGATGGGTCTAAGAATCCCTTCACATTAATTCTCTCATAATTTATTCTCTTTTGTGCCTCCATATTTATAAATACATATTAATTAAAACAATTATCCAGAAGTAAATTATAATATTTAATACAAATATTTATTAGTTTTAATCATTGGATTATATTTCTTAATTTTCATTGATAAAATTGATGTTTTTTGATAACTTGTTTTACTTTAAAATTTTCTCGTTTTGCAATGATTTGACTGTTTTATTAAATGTAATTTATACATTAGTATAATTAATTAAATAAGATTCTAATTAATAAAATTACATGTTTATATATTATATGTATTTAATAATATCCATCATTGATGATGGTAATATGTGTTTACATGGTAATGTCTCCATATTTGGTTACAATACCATTGATGATACATTATCAGGAGAGCGGGAAAAATAAGTTTAAAATTACCTATATATATAAGTATGATACTTAAAGTAGGTTAAAATAAATAATATAATGGTAAATTACTACCTAATTATTCCATTATGGTTTGGTGGGTGGAATTTTTTATTTTAAATTGGTGGGTGGAATGTTTTTCCAAGGTAAGTGAGATGGGTTACTTATACTTGAGAAGCGAGGTATTAATAGATTTTTTTTAAAAAAAATATAATATAAATGTTAAAACATTTTGTACTGATTTTTTAATAGTATAAATCATAAATGAATATAATATATTGACTTTATGTATTTAAATCCCTTTTAAAATACAATTTCATTTATATATTAATAATAAAAGTAGAAGGAATGAACAATTGATATTTTAAGGAATCAATTCTGACTTTAAGTTTTGGAAAGTTCCATTATGTTGAATTGATTGTATTTTAATGAAATAATTTAGAAATTAAATATACCATGGATGAAAATAAATTTCTATAAATGTTATTTTAATTATTATATCATGAATTATTAAATTTGAGATACACATGTTATATGAAAACTCCAATTTTATTATTCACAAGAAAAGAAATTATTTTAGAACTTTATCAAAAAAATCACCCTTAGATAATTTAAATAATATAATTTTATAAAAGATATTAATCTTATGAAAAATAAATTTCTAAAATGGGTAATTTTAATTTTTAACATAAGAATAAGGTTTTTTATCGAATTCTTTAAAATATATATTTTTTTTAAAATGTTTCAACATTTTCATTGAGTTTTTAATATAGATATTTTTTTTGGAGTTATAAAATTTATATTTACATAATGTAATCATGATAAATATAATTTTTATCCTAATTTATTATTTTGAGGTGAAATTATTGTTTCAATGGTCAGGTTATTATTCCTAACGGTCAGGATCCTATTCTTAATAGTAAGGTTACTATTGAAATGGTCCCATTACTATTATAGTAGACACATTACTATTAAAAATGTCCCATTAGAAATTATAAATAGATCTAAATTACTTCATTCGTTATTTAACTCCATCACTCTAAAGGTTCTATATTTCCATTCACTATAATATTGAAATTTTTAAAAATATATTGTCTCTTTTCTAAAGAGTTTGGAGTGGGGGTGATGATGGTATTAGATTGAGGAAATCCTTATTTCCCCATTTTTTCTTCTCTATTTTATATTTTTTTCTAGTTCTAATGTTTTTAATTTTAATTGGTTTCATTGATGTTTAATGTAAATGTATTTAACAATGAAACATATTTTTTATTCATTTCTCTATATTTTCCATGTGTATAATATTATATAATATAGTACAAAAAACATACTATTTTAGGAAAAAAATGAATAATAAACATTTGTTAGTTACATCCTTCCCCCCCATAAAAAATTTCTTCCCTAAAATTTGAACCCATATTCTTATACGAGAATAGGTGAGGGTACATATATATCATATCTTCCTCTAGTTCCCATTTCTCTTATGCATACATATTTCTCCTACACGACACTCTGACGAGATGTGTTTTCTTGTGGAATATATCATTGTCTCTATAGTATGGGAATTTCACCACCTACACTTCATAAGATAATTCATTCTCTAGTTTAACCATATCTAGGTTTATTACATGTGAGGGATCAAGTGTGTACTTTCTTAGGATATATACAAAGAACATGTAATTATAATGAGCCATATTTTTTGAAAGTGAAATCTAATATACCAATTCTTATATGCGTTCAATGATCTGATAAGGGAAATGTACTTTGGGATAATCTTCCATTTCCTTCCAATCTGTATGAATAAATTCCATAATGCCATTCAAAGGAACACATTATCTCCAACATCAAACTCTAAGTCTCATTGATTGTTTTCAAAATAAACCTTTTTCTAACTTTGGAAAGATTTTATATTTTTTTGGGTGGCTTCAACCTTCTTTATTATCTCTTATAATAGGTCTGTTCCATGTATCTTTTATTCACCAAATTGATCGTAGGATGTCAGAGTTCGACATCACTTCACATATAGTGATTAATTTGGATGTATAATGGTGCATTATTTACATATAGATATTACTTCAACATTTAAGAATATTTATTACATAACATAACAAAACCATGATAGGACCGTATAGGTTTAGTTTCTCTAGAAACTGGGAAACATAAACAAATCGTTCATAAAACATCCACATTGTCTCCTACTTATTTATTCATAACTATAATCATTTTTGAAATATGTTACTTAATAACCTTCTTCTTAATCTGGGGAAAAGAAACATATGAAAGGGTGATCTCAAATTCTTATTATTGGTAGAGAATGGAAATATCATTCATATCATTATCATAATAACTTAACATTTGAAAGTCTTATCCTGTATAAAAAAGATCACAATAACATGTTAGGGGATAAGTCATAAAAATGAAATGTAATCCCAATAGTCATAACATAAGAAATGAAATTTTGTTTCAAACACAGAAATGTATTGAAAATAATTTCATATTAGTCTAGGCTCATTACTAATACCATCATGGAGAACAAATTCCATTACAGAACCGACTTCACTCCTCGTTCCAACCCAGTACTACTGAACCAAATTTAATTTATGTTCCAGTGATGTATATATCATGAGATATAAATCTTTACCCAATTAATTATAGGTATATATAGGTCCCACCCATCTCATAATAAAACCATTGTAACGTGTTCCACAAAAATATAAAAAAATTACCATAACATAACCCAAGAAATAAAATGGGTTTCTTAAACATCATTTCATTATAATTGATATAAAATAAATGGATTTCCTAAATATAATTACATCCTAAACACAATAAAAATAATTATAATAATAGGGATAGAAATATAATCATATTTAAAGATTATCATCTTAGATGGAAAATAATTTTGAGAAAACACATGAAATTAATTCCTGAGGAAAATATCATTTCTTCCTCAAAAAAGTTTTCCTTCTTCAAAATTCCACCCATTTTAGAAAAAATCATTTTATGTGAAAATAACCTTGTAAGGTTGTAGGGTATGATTCATGTAAATAATTAATTATAAAATCATAAAAATCATTTCATGTCGTACAAGTTATAAAAACATTATTCTCATACGTTTTTTAAAAAAGTCAAAAAACTACCTTATAAAAAATGAAAAAAGATTTCATTCATACCATTTAAAAAAATTCCCAAGGGGTAATATTAACTTTTAATAATTATAGAAGGATATAAATAATATTTTTTAATACATATTTAGGAAACATGGATGTAGATGATAAATTTACCCTAGTAAATACATACGAATAATCAATCTTGGATAAAAATGAGGTTTACAATGTTATCCCTTACCTTTGGTCGGATATGCTTTGTATGTATATGAAACTCTTATATTATGATTTAAATAAAATAAATTATTTATTCCAGAATCATAAAAAAAATATGTTAACATTTATGATCGTGTTTTTATTCTCTTATTATTTGCATTTCATTGTTACGTGTTATTCGGGTATTAACTGCTTTATTTTCTTATGCATGTTTTGTCGAATAAGTTCTCATTACTCATTTTAGGTTATTTTCATATCATTTATAAAAATATATTAGCATAAAATATATCATATTTATTCATTCAATCCATTTATTTAATCATACTTTCATGAAGATCATATAGAACAAATCGCATCGCATTGTGAAGATGGTAGGTTGTAGGTACGCACGAGTAATGATAACATTTTAAAATTGTTAAATGGTATTGAATTGGATGGTGTATAATATTTTAGAATAAGTATCATGTTATAATAATCATATATTGTTTTTATTTACATAATTATAATCATCCATGTAGTGTGGTGGTGAAAAACATATTACACCACTGTGTGGAGATGGTAAGTCGTACGTACGCACGCATAATGATTTCATTTTTCATAATGGGATAAAAGGATAAATATGGTTGTTTCATATTTATAATAATATATAATTATATGTGTGATACTGATGTTATTAATTTATAATTAAACAACTAATTAAGAGGAAGTAGAAGAAGAAAGAAGTTTGAAAGAATTGGTAGAAGAGATTACCTCTTCCTCGACGTGCTTCCTCTAAGTTTCTTCTCAGAGCAGTAGAGTTTGTCTTTGAAGATGACCAAAACCTCTAGAATGAAAATAAAGAAGTTTATAATTAAACATGTTATGGGGTGATCGATCTTGAAGGATCAAAATGAAGTGAATATGTGAAGGAGGAGGTTCCCCTTTATAATTGAGGTGAGAGGAACTTTTGGAAACACCATAAATATTAGTTTATAATAAAATTAAACCCTAACAAAAATACATCCAAAGTGTCCCAAATTATAAAATTAAAAGAGATATGGTTGTAATATCATTAACCAATAAATTTTGGACAACATATTTTATCAATTTAAACCATATTTGTTTTATTGACACTTTGTTATTATATTATATTTTAATTTTTGTAATAACATTCTAAATATATAATGGTTATAACTATTTATTTATAATGTTTTAGTTGACCATAAATGGATATTTAATGATATTTTAGACATTATAATTATCTCTTTTTAATTTTTTAAAAAATATATGATTTTAAATTAATTTAATAATATGTTATTTTTATGAAATATCAATAGTATCGATTTTGAAACTATTAATTTATTTGATTTAAATAAAATCCATACAGAAGATAAATTAGAAATAAAATATTTAATACCCTCATAACATGTAATAATAAACTATAATATTCTTGAATAATATTAATTAGTTCATATGATATTTATTTTAATATTTTTGAATCCATTTATTATAAATTTATATTAATAAAATAATTTTTTCTTTACTATTGTGTCATCATTAATTGTAATTATTTCATCTCTAAAAATTATAAAAGAAATTATATGATGTAGTTAATTATTTTAGATTTCTAGATACTATATATAGTCGATATTATCTCCTATTAATCTATATATTACAATTATTATACTTATATAAAATGATATTGTTATATTTTGTCACATTCATTAGTTTTTATTAAATTCATGTCATATTCATAGGTAAGTGGCCGTTAAGTGATTAAATTGTGAACAATAGATGATAAGGGTCTAATTTAGTCATCCAATAAAATTTTATAGGTGTTAAGGTAATTTTATAATATTATTTGTACCCTTAATTAACAAATTTTACCATTAACCTTGGAAAAAATAAGTATTGTTACTATTCATAATGCTAAATATAAAATTATCATATTAACATAATTTGCACATATAGATTATAAATATGGAATCAATTTTTTAAAATTCAAAACATATTTGTTTCAGCAATTAATTTAATATTAATACCATTTTTTAAATGAGTAAATGAGTTTTAAAAGATAAAACATTACAAAAGACTGAAATGTTTTTACCTATGAATTAAATGTTAAATTAATGTTAATTATTAAAATGTTATTGAATAATAAAAACATGTTTTATTTATACTTTAAAATAATTCATTATTATACTTTACCCATATAAATTATCTCAATGAAAAAAGTTTTTAAAATTAAAATTTAGGGTATTTTTATTATTCATCAAAACATCAATGTTATCAGAAAAAATGTCTAAAATTAATCCATTGTAAATTTTATATCCCGCTTCAAGATAACATGTTTACGTTGTAATATTAAAATCATTAATGTTTCAAATTCTTAATTTAAAATGGGTTCACCATTCAAAGGTGTAGAATTGCACATTTTTTAAAAAAATATGTTCTTATTCATCAAATAGGGTTTTATTCATAGCCTATGACTAAAATATCCATGGGATGAATATCAAAAATAAATTATTTAATTAACAAAATTAATTCAATTAAAAATAAAAATATCTTTTAGATTTATATTTTTCATAAATAATTGATATCCAAAGAATTCACAATTAATTTTCATAAGTTATTTATAATTATTCCCGCTAACCTAATGACTATGCTCTAAAAGAAGTTTTATAATAAGGGAATATCACAGTTTGTTTAAACTCACGATTGTATGCAAGACAAAGCTACTGATGGATGAAAATAATTTAAAGAAAATATTTCATAAAAACATCCAAGTGTAACATTCTATCCCGATTAAACTGAATTTTTCCATTTAAATTTGTCACTTGGAAACAAATAATGAGGATACCTCTCCCTCATCATATCATTAAATTCCTATGTATCTTCTTTAAATTGGTTGTTCCTCCATAAAACATTAACCAAGTGAGTGGTTTTGTTTTGTATAAATTTTTCTCTACGATCCAGAATCTCTATTGGTTTTTCTTTATAAAACAATATCATTCTTCAGTGATATGACTTCTGAGTCTAGTACATATGAATGATCAGGTTTTTACATTATTAGGAGGGATTCATGGAACACTTCATAAACTTGAGAGATATTTGGTGGAAGCGCCAATCAGTAAGGTACATTCCTAACATGATCTATAATTTCAAAAGGATCAATATACCTAGGCCTCAACGTTCCCTTATTTCAAAATCCCATTACACTCTTCCAGGGAGATATTTGTGAGAACACCTTGCCACCAACTCCAAACTCTAGGTCTTTTTTCATTTTTCATCATAATTTTTTTGTCGACTCTGAGATTCTATTATGTGTTTTGTAATATATCTGAAATTTTCTGTTATTTCGTCAACAAGATAAAGTCCTAATAGCATTATTTCCTAATATTTGTACCTGCAAGTTGGAGTTTCGCACTTTTTTTCATAGAGGGATTCATAAGGAGCCATCTGAATATAGGAGTGAAAGCTATTATTGTAATAAAATTCCACCAAAGGTAGGTGTTGATCCTAACCACCTCTGAAATCTAAAGGCCAAGCTCACAACATGTCTTCCAGATTTTGAATTGTCTTATCAGATTGACCCTCTATCTGACGATGATAAGTAGTGTTGAAACTTAACTCTATATCCATAACATACTGAATAATTCACCAAAACATTTAGGTAAACCTCATATCCCAATCATATATAATGGAATTTGGTACCCCGTGAAATCTTACCAGTTCCAATACATTTATCCTATAAATCAAATCAAGATAGAAATACTCTCTAATAGTAATGAAGTGTTCCATCTTTGTATGGTGATAAACTATATCCTAGATAACATTATTTCCTATAGATATTTTGGGATATCTGATGACAAAGTCCATTATGATGTCTTCCAATTTTCATTATGGTATGGGAAATGGTTGAAACATCCCTTTAGACTTATGTCTTTAAGCCTTAACTTACTAACAAACCATGAATCGAGACACATATTCAGTGACATCTATTTTCATGTCATCCCACCAGAAGTACTATTTTTGGTCATTGTACATTGTTGTGATTTTTGAGTGAATAAATAATGAATAACTATGAGCCTCATACAATATCTCCTTTAATTATGGTACGAGAGGACTACTTACCCAGTTCCTAAACTGTATTATTTCATAGCAATCAAGGATGAATTCAAGAACATTTCTTAGATTCTTTTGTATCTCTACATCCTCCTTATGCGCCATCTTAATCTTAACATGTATAGATGGTTGAAAATTCTTTTGATAATGATAATATTAATCCCCTTCTATTAAAATTTCAATATCAATCCTTTGAAAATCCATAAATATTGGATCCTTTGTAATCCTCATCATGGATAAGTCAGTATGGTCTATTTGACTCAAAGCATCTTCGACCTTGTTCACTTTCCCTAGGTGATAATGTATTGACAATTCATAATATTTAATCAACTACAACCATATTCTTTGGTGCACATTCATCTCCTTTTTAGGGAAAATATACATTAAACTTTAATGATCAGTATAAATATTACACTTTTCACTATAAAGTTATTGCATCCATATCATTAATGAAAAGATTACCGCAGATAACTCCAAATCATGAATTGAGTAATTTTTCTCATGAATTTTCAACTCTCATGAGGCATAATCTATCACCATATAATTTCACAACATAAAACATCTTAGCCCCTTCTTGGATGAATCACTGTATATCACAATCCTTTCTCCACTACAAGTTAGTGTGAGGACAGGTTCACTGAATATCCTTCTTTTTAGTTCATTGAAATTCTCTTCATGTTCCACTATCCAAAAAACATAACTCCTTTCCGAGTAAATGGGGTGAGTGGATTATAGTATTTTGGAAAATAATTTAAAAAACGTCGATAATATCTAACAAAACCAAGAAAAAAATCAAATATCAATTATCGTTGTTGGTCTCAATCGTATTTTAATAACCTATGTTTTTTGTGGGATCCACAGATATCCCCTCTCTAGAGATTATGTGACCAAAAAATGATACTTTTTTATGCCAAAATTTATACTTGGTAAATTTGGAATAAAGCTTCTCCATTCTCAGGGTCTTAAGTACCATTCTCAAGTAATATTTATTTTCTTCTTTGATCTTATAATATACCTGAATATCATCTATAAATACTACCACAAACTGATCAAGATAGTCTCTAAAGACACTATACATTATATTCAAGAAGATAGTGGGAAAATTAGTAAGACCAAAAGGCATCACTATAAATTCATAGCTCCCATTCATTGTATAGAATGTTTTATTTAATATATCCTCCTTTTTTATACTTAATTGATGACATCATAAATGGAGATCAATATTAGAAAATTATTGAGCTTCGTGTAGTTTCTCAAATAACTCATCAATGTGGGGGAGATGATATTTTTTCTTGATATTGATCCTATTCAGTTATCAATAATCAATGAATAAACTCATTGATCTATCCTTCATTTTAACAAATAGAAAATGTTCTCCCTAAGGCGACACACTAAGGCTTATGAATCCCTTATCAAGATTCTCTTTGAGTGGTTTCTTCAATTCCTACAACATAATTGGGTCCATTCTATAAGGTTTCATTAATATAGTGATAGTACCCGGTATGAGTTCTATTAAAACATAAACTTCACAATTTATTGGATGACCTAGAAATTCCTCCAGAAAGACTTCATCAAAATTTGGTACAATGGGTGTATTTTTAATCACAAGTTTCTCCCCTACCATTTGAGATAAATAACCTTATTTTATTGGAATCAGGACCCATAAGATGGATGAAATTTCTACTTGATGTTTATATTTATCCTTGCATTGATAGATGATCATAGATTGATCTAGAATATGAAATGTGAATTCACTTCCTTGGTAATTGATATGATCTCCACATAGAGAAATCAATTCCATGCCAATAATCACATCAAATTACACTATAGGAAGGATCACAATATTTTTAGGAATCACATTCCCACAATAATCAACCAAAGAATAATTATAATATTTTGATGCGACAATTTATCCATTAGAAGTTGTCATAGTTAAATAAATATCTAATTTTTGAGTTAGTAAGATGATACCCTTAGAAAATTCATTTGAAACAAAATAGTGGGTGGATTTAGAATCAAATAAAACATTCTCATCTTTAGAGTATATAATTAGTGTACCTTTCACCAATTCATTATTTTACTCTATGTCACTGATAGATATTTCATGTGAAATTAATTTTTCTTTCTCTTTAAGAGTTTTTTTACGCCAATCATCATAAATAACCCTTGGATTAGGGCATTGAATGGCATAATGACCCATTTCCGTGCACTTGTAACATTAAAGTGTAGAAGGTGAATTATATGTAGCCTTTTCTTTGTTTGCAGCATTTGAAATTTTTTCCCATCACTTCTGAATTTAACTAATTGATGACCTTCTTTTCCAAACGTAAAACATTAACTAGTCCTGCTATGAAAATTTTGTCCATGTTTCGTTCCAAACGTTGTGCATAAGGAAAAACTAATATTTTTATAAATGTGGTATTTAAATTTTCCATTGAATTCCATTTTTCTTATCTTATCAAACGCATATGACTGATGGGTTACTCCAATATCCATCTCAAACATGAGATCACATCGAACAATTTCCCTATAGCTATTGAAGTCTATTATGGCTAATGACCTTCAAAGAGTTGGTTTTAATCCAATAAAGAATCGATCAATTTTACTCTGAGGTTGGATAATAATTCCAGAATCGTACCTTACAAGTCTTGAAAAATTTGCCTCATAGGTACCAACAGATTCATTATCCTTTTTCTTAAATTCACAAAACTCCTTCTCTGTATTTTTCAAAGAATACGAGGAAAGTACTTATTGAAAAGTATGTTCTTGAACTCTTCCCATTAAATAGAGTAAATTTCATCTATTTGCCTCATATTCTTGATATGATTCTACCATTTATCATCATTGAATTCCAAATGATAGGCTTATAATATTAATTTATCATGTTCATAAAATTGTAGAACTGAAAATATATTTTCATTGGTACTAATACATTATTCATCCACTAATGGATCAGAAGACCCACAGAATGAAGGTGGATGTTGTCTCATGAAGGACTCAACATAATTTTTCTCCCTCCTTTTCCTGTTTGTATATACAACATGATTCATAGATTGAGAATTTTTTGTGAGCATGTGTTTCCTCTAGAATTGGTAATGACCTCTTTGGTTTAAGGTTTAAACATTCCAAATGGTTTCTAATGGGTTTGTTCGTAGAACCGGAAACATCCAATGATTCCATATCCATTAGTACTTACTTTCCAAAGGCAGGCGCTCATTAGTTATGCACTGATGAGGCTTAGGATTTTTCATTGGTCGAGAGGATGGGAGGTCGGACTCATCACACCTTTTTTAGGGGAATTATTGTCTACTCCGGGACTCTCTTTATAGATTTAAGTTATGTTTTTGAATCCTTATTAAATTACCAAGTATAAAATGAGCTTTCCTATAGATCTGACAATCAAAGATTGATATGTAGGAAATTTAGAGAATCTTTTATATGTATTCGAGGTTCTTCATAGATAGAGAATCATCTGTATTTGTTAGAGGTTCTTAGTCAATGTTATCCTTTAATACATTATATAAAAGTCTCTTGTTCATTATGATGATCGTACTAGTTTTAAAGAAACTCAGTAGGGAACTTGAAGTTTATTGTCATTCAGAAGGACATAGATTATTTCAAAGTTGGGATCATACCCGCAGATGGGCTACCTACGTATCCTTTATTTAGAAAAGGAATCAGAACCCACGTAGTTCGAGAAAGGGATTATGATGTTTATGTATGATTGATGGCTCAAAGAAAGACTTCATAATTACTTTTACACTCTAAGCTCAAGTGAGTCATGATCAGTGTGAGAAACAAGAGCTATTGGTGAAACCAGACAATTGTGCCATGAAAGAAGCAATCATAGAAAATGATGTGGGGCTTATGTATGTATGACTGCCCAAATAGATAGAGATCGGGACTTATTTCAAAGAAGAAGTTCCAGGAAAATGGTCCATAAAAGTATATGTACTTTTATGGAGATTTGGATACTCTAACTTGGGGCTTACTCCCGAGGAAGATGCCCAAATTATGAGGGGACTTATGATTGGGTTTTACTCCTGAGAAGGAAGCCCAGATCAAGAAGTAGATTAAGACTGGTTAAGAGAAATTAAGACTGGGTCTTACTCCTAAGGAGGAGGCCCAGGTTAAAAGAATTTTAAGATTGGGGCTTATTCCTGAAAAGGAATCCCAGGTTAAGGGAATTTTAGAATTAAGGGACTTGGGGCTTACTCCTAAAGAGGATGCCCAAATTAATGAGGACTTGGGGCTTACTCCTAAGAAGGATGCCCACATTTTTAGATTTTTGTTACTGGGGCTTACTCCTGAAAAGGAAGACCAAGTTAAGGGAATTATGGTTGTGGCTTACTCTTGAGGAGGATGCCCAGATTAGGGGACTTAGACTGGGGCTAACTCTTGAAAAGGAGTCCCAGGTTAGGGAACTCGGGGCTTACTCCTAAGGAGGATGCCCTTATCAATGAGAACTTGGACTGGGGATTACTCCTAAAAAGGAGTCCCAGGTTGAGGATTCTCTCACCGTAAAGGATGAGGTTAAAATGAATGAAATATCTAACCTTGATGACATAAAGATATGTAAATCACTTGGTTTTGAGAGATGTTCCACAGAATTCCTTTTAGATAAGGAAGACAACAAGGAAATCATGCCATAAAATGGCTTTGAAGAGAGTTATGAGGGATTAATCTTGAAGAGGATAGGTGGATAGGTATAAGAGAGGTGGAATAAGCAGGATGGTAACCCAAAAAG
Source organism: Viscum album (assembly GCA_963277665.1). Classification (NCBI taxonomy): domain Eukaryota; kingdom Viridiplantae; phylum Streptophyta; class Magnoliopsida; order Santalales; family Viscaceae; genus Viscum; species Viscum album. The sequence continues at coordinate 1,885,490,165 of OY728161.1, forward strand.
AAAGGGGTGCGCAAGTCCTGGTGGGTGCGCAAGTACTGTGTGGGCACGCAAGTCCTGGTCGCACAGGTGCACCTGCGCGGCACATAGGTACTTGCACAACTTTTCACCCTTGGGGTAATACTTGGAAGAGACTTGGCTCAAGCCCTTAGTACTACCCCTAGGGGTTTCCAAAAGGGTGGCGCCCAAGTTCTGGTGAAGGATAAAGGTGGTGCGCAAGTGTGGCCATTTCCCTTAATGGTTGACCACTCAGGCGCGCAAGTGTTGATGAGTTTCAACACATAGTCCTTCCTCTCACTATTTAGATCTTCCGTTCTAGGTAAGAAATTACCTTAGAAGTGTTCGGAAGCTTTGAGAAGAGACTAGGGTGCTGGGAACTCAAATCTGAGGTTCTGGAATTTTTTTTCCTCGAAATGGGGGGGCATAGGGGTATTTATAGGCTGGTGAAGACCCTGGGTGAATTTCAAAGAGGGCGCACAAGTCACCTGCGCAACCACTGTGCAGTGCGCAAGTATACTTGCGCGACAATGATGAAACTTGCGCGACCCAAGTGGGAAGAAATCCTTCTTCATGCCTTTGTCGATTTTTGATGTTTCTTCAAAGGATGAATCACTTTGGACACAGGTATTTCCCTTTTTAAGTCATTAGACTTTGTGACGGAAAGGAACATCAACAAAATTCCCCCCTCAGAGTTGGATCCAGAGAGAAAAGAGGATTTTACTCTGAGGAAAAAAAATAGAAACTAGGGGTCTTTGTGGTTATTGGAAGTTTAAAGTCACGCATGTTGGACATAAAAAGGCTAATGTTTAAGGTCTAAATAGCTTTGACTGAATGGATTAACATTGACTCAATTTTTTGTTAATTTATCTGAAAACATATTACCATGTTCAAGTATGAGGGAAAATATGTAAACGATTACTTATGAAATTTTGAATCTAAGGAATGATATGAAAATGTCTAAAAAGACATTAAAAGAAGTAGTTCCCAAGAATGAAGTTACCACTATTTAACAAACCCATTAGGGGGTGAATTATACAGGGCCTCCTAAGGGAATTGGTTGCATAGTCAAATAATAGTATCTTTTAGTTGACAAGTCTGTTATGTAGACTGTTTATGCAAGTCCGCCTAAGGGTATGTGCTACATAGTCAAACAAAATAACTATCAGAAATTTACTTTTTTTACTGCTAAAAATCAGTGAAATTTTATGGGGATTCAAATTTTCCAAAGCATAGAGTTTTCTGTATGTAAAGAGGTACTTGAATATGGAGAAGATATTTCCAAACAAGATTGTCTAAGAACTGGATGAATGTCACTCCTAATAAGGTCTGAATGAAACGTAGGGAAGGGAAATATAAACCATATACTTGAATACTTTCATATCATGAAAAAGAGTATGGGACAAATATGTTAAGGATGGCCTTTTTTTTGTGGATCCCTATATATTTTCATTAAGAAAACTGAGGAAAAAAGAGATTTTCTTCCCAAGAATGAAGTTACCACTATTTGACAAACTAATTAGGGGGTTTAATTATGCAGGGCCGCCTAAGGGCATTGGCTGAATAGTCAAATAATAGCATCTTTTGGCTGAAACGTCTGTTATGTAGACTGTTTATGCAAGGCCGCCTAAGGGCACGTGCTGCATGATCTGGCAAAATAACTCTCGGAAATTGGAAATTTTGTGACCAGAAGTCTAGAAAAGTGTTATGGAGATCTGGAAGTATTTAAGGTTAGGAGTATGACACATGAAAATGGGTATATTTCAATCCATGATATAGATACATAGATCAATGCTAACCATATTCACGTCATGGCTGGGTCCTGAATTGAGGTGTTGGACTTCACTACGTATCCCATAATGATGGGAATCAAGCTGTACGTAGTTCTTGAAATATAGTTTAATGTCATGTGGGATGAAAGTATGAGAGATCTTAGTTTAGGGTCATAGATCTCGGACCATAATAATGAATACATAGTGTGTGTTTTCATAGGAACTTTTCAGTCAGGAGACTAAAAGTGGAATTTGGGGTTAGGCCCAAAGACTTTGGGCTGGATTCGAGGGACACTCGAACGTTCCTACGTATCCCATAAGGATGGGAATCAAGCCCACATAGTTCAATAAATACCCTTTGTACAGATTTGGTTCGTACATGTGAAGGGTGAAAGGGGACTTTAGTTCAATGATGGTTTAAACCAAGATAAAAAGTTTGGGCATTTCCATGTATGCACGTAGTCTTTGAAATGTAACATGATTTGAAATCAATGTAAATAATGATTCCCTCTTAGGTGAGGGTATCAAAGAATGTTGTAGTTTATTGTCGTACAGGACAAAATTAATGTACAGTTTAACGTCTTATAGCAAGGATGAAGTTGAAACAATGTAAAGATATTGATTCTGGGGGCAGTTTCACGAATCAACATCATATGAGAAGGAGGTGAACCGATTTGAAGATATTGGTTTTGGGCTTGAACCTTGGGAGGTTGCCTACGTACCCAGCCTGGAAGGCAAGGATCAAAGTTCGCATAGTTAAATTAAAGAATGAATTAGTGATCAAGTTGTTCTTGGGGACAACGACCTAAAGAATTGTGTTGGGACTTACGCGTGGTTAGCGGCCCAGACAGGGTGTTATGGTTTAAGTTTTCTCTAAGATCACGTGAGTCATACTCAGTGTGAAAAACAAGAGGTAACAACAACCTTAATGATGCACAATTTAATGTCATGTAGGACATATGAAAGGACTATGCAGTTTAAAGTCTTGCAGTTTAGGACTATTGGTACTGCACAGTTTAGTGTCACGTATAAGGGACAAAATACAGTTTAACGTCATGTATTTAGGATGATGGGGACAATATAGTTTAACATCATGTTGGACGAAAAGGGGGAATGTGCAGTTTAATGTCATGCAGTAAAGACAAAAGAGGACACAGTTTAAAGTCATGTTGGACGTATTAGGGACTTTTTCACAGTTTAACGTCATGTTGGACGAAAAAAGGATGATATAGTTTAGCTTCATGTTGCACGAAAGTGCGAATAGTTTAAGGTCATATGCATGGACCGCTACTGTATAGTTTAACATCGTATAGGATGATCAAAGGGACACAGTTTAACATCATGTTGGACGAAAGTGAGAATATTTTAAGGTCATATGCATGGACTGTTGCTAGTGCAGTTTAACATCTTGTGGGATGAGATAAATTCCAATAGTTTAAGGTCATATGCATGGACCGTTGGTTATGCAGTTTAATGTCTTGTTGGATGTAAGGGACTTCTGTACAGTTTAGCGTCATGTAGTTAGGGCATCATAGTTTAATTTCATGTTGGATGAAAGTGCAAATAGTTTAAGGTCATATGCATGGAACCTTTCTAGTGTAGTCAAACATCTTGTGGGATGAGAGAAATGCCAATAGTGTAAGGTCGTATGCATGGACTGTTGGTTATGCAGTTTAACGTCTTGCTGGACGTCAGGGACTTCTGTACAGTTTAGCGTCATGTAGTTTGGACGTCATAGTTTAACGTCATGCTGGACGTCACAGTTTAACGTCATGTTGGATGTAAGTGCCAATAGTTTAAAGTCATATTCATGGACCCTTGATGTATTTTGCGTTCATAAAAAATATTTCTTCAGAAATCTGGAATTGGTTGGAGTAGTGATGAGTTCTCCATCCATTGAGATTAAAGAATAAGCTAAATTGGAATAGACCTTATGTATTGAGTAAGGTACTTCCCATTTTGGTTCAAGCTTGGGAGGTTTCTTTCCGTGTATCATTGGAGTTCTGAGAACTAATACCAATTCTCCATGAATGAATGAATGAAGATGATCTTTTTTGTTGAAAGCTCGTGCTATTCGATTATGATATACTTCCAAGTGGTGAAATGTGCACAATATTTTCTCATCTAACCGTTCCAATTCATTCAATCGCTTTTGAGATTGTTCATCTATAGATGAATGATCACAAATGGCTACTCTGAGCAAACGTAATTGAACTTCAATAGGCAAGACTGCTTCCATTCCATATACCAGTGAATATGGATTTGACTGCATTACAGTTCGGGTGGTGGTCCGATAAGCCCATAAAGCATGAAAGAGTTTATCAGGCCATGACCTCTTGTCTTTATCCACCATATTTTGCAGTATGTTTGAAAGAGTCTTGTTGAAGGCTTATATCTGGCCATTGGCTGCTACATGATACCGAGATGAATGGTTGGATTTGATGTTGTATTATTGAGACAATTTCTTCATCTCGGATGAACAGAATTTGGTGCCACTGTTCGTCAATATGCTATGAGGGACACCAAATCTAGTAATGTTGTTAGAATTGATGAAGCTAATAATTATTTTAGAACTAACTTCTTTGAGAGGTATTGCCTCTTACCATTTGGAAAATAAGTCAGTAGCAGTAAGAATATACTTAAACTGCTTGGTTGTAGCTAAAGGATAAGGTCCCACGACATCCATTCCCCATGTGGAAAATGGTCACGAGTATTTATCTGTATGATGAAACTCTGGGGTTTGATGAATGAAGTTGGAATGTACCTGGAATGAATGAAACTTCTTTGTGAAATAAACACAATATTGTATCATTGAAGGCCAAAATTATCCAAGCCTTCGATTTTGATCAGACAGTCTGTGTCCAGACTGGTGGGCACCACAGACTCCTGCATGTACTTCTTTCATGACAGCCATTGTCTCTTCACCATCAATGCATCTAAAGAGAACTCCATCAAAACCAAACTTTTAGAGAATTTTCTCTGGGTGATCTGGGTTATCATAAAGAGTAAAATTGACCACACGTCTCCAGACTTGTTCTTTCCCAGCTCTATCAGGTGGAAGTATTCCATTTTGAAGGTATTCCCTGATAGGTGTCATTTATCCAATAGTATGACCATATGGTTCAGGAATGGAACTAATTTCATTGATTTCCTCTATTCTGATTTGAACATAAGCTTAAATTGTACGACGGTGGGAAATACTGATGGTTGTCTCGTCCCGATTTGGATCTGCCAGAGCTTTGGCTATATTATCCAGTGCATCAGCTTGAGAATTTTGTGATCATGGGACATAAGAAAATGGCAGTTCCATGGGAAATTCCTCCATTAACTCTCTAATGTAATCATACAAAGGGATCTATTCTTCTTTTCTTATTGCATAATCCCCATTGACTTGATTGATTACCAGGTCTGAATCACCTTTCACTTTTAAGTGATTCACTTGTGCTTGAAGCGCTAACTCCAAGCATGCGATGAGAGCTTGGTATTCTGCTTCATTATTTGTACCACCTCCCAAAAATGAGAAATAATAGGGCAACACTGCCTTTTCTAGAGAAATGATTACAACTCCTAACCCAACTTTGTTGAATTTAGGATTTTCCATTTTCCTTCCTATTGGACTTCTGGAAGCACCATGAAAGTACATTTCCCATGTTTGAAGACTATATTGAATAGAGAAGACTTCCTCATCAGGGAGTTCAATATCTGAATATGTATCTTCTACTAAAGGATGTTCAGAAAGGAAATCAGCCAGATCTTGGCCCTTTATTTCCTTTTGAGACACATACTAAATGTCGAACTGTTGCAAAATAACTACCCACCTTGCCAGACGTCCTCTAAGCATTGGACGACTAAGGATGAATTTGAGTGGGTTATTGCGAGATATCAATTGGACCTCGTGATGTTGCAGGTAGTGTCTCAACTTCTAAACTGCAAAGATTAATGCTAGGAATCACTTCTCAATACTTGAATATCAGGTTTCTGCTTCAAGCATAGTCCGACTGAGATAGTAAAGGCTGTTTTCATTCCCAGCGTCATTCTTCTAAGCAAGAAAGGCACCCAATGATCACTCTAAGGCTGTCACATAAAGAATAAGTGGCATTCCTTCAACAGGTGTCATTAATATTGGTGGACTCAAGAGATACTTCTTGAGAATATCGAATGCTTCTTGACATTCTTCATTCCACTAGTAAGTGACCCCTTTCTTCATCAATTTGGTGAAGGGTAAACTTTTTCCTACCAAATTGGCAATGAAACATCGAATATAGGCTTAGTTCCCTTGAAGTACTCTAAATTATTTCAAATTTTGAGGTGGTGACATACCAAGGATTGACTTTGTCTTCACAGGATCGACTTCGATACCACGATGGCGTACAACAAAGCCGAGAAATTTCCCTGAGGTTACCCCCAAAGCACATTTTAAGGGGTTCATCTTCAAATTATGTTGCCGAAGTTTGTGGAATATGATTTCCAAATCATCCAAGTGATTAGAATGTTTCCTGGATTTAACCACCAAATCGTCCACATAACATTCAACAAACTTCCCTAAAAAGGGTTTGAAGATATGATGCATGGCACGCTGATATGTTGCACCTGCATTCTTCAGGCCAAAGGGAATTACCCGATAGAAAAACACACCCTGAGGGGCTCTGATGGCTGTAAATTCCTCATCTTCTAGAGCCATTCGGATTTGATTATACCTGGAATATCCATCCATGAAGGAAAGCGCTTCATATCCAGATGTTGCATCAATTAAAAGTTCTATAATCGGAACTGAAAAATCATCTTTAGCACAACGCCGATTGAGATCTCTGAAATCAATGCAAACTCTAATTTGTCCGTTCTTCTTTTTCACAGGGAAAATATTAGCCAACCACTTGGGATATTGAACTTCTCTGACAAAGTTATCTTTGATAATCTTATCCACTTCAGCTTCAATTTTGGAAGCATAGGTTGGGTGCGTTCTTCTAGAGGCTTGTTTGAATCCTCGATGTTCTTCTGGCAAACCCAAACGATGAGTAGCAACATTAGGATCAAGGCCTGGAATATCTGTATAGTTCCATGCAAATATATCTCGATTTTGTTTTAAAAATGAAACATACATCTCTTACTCTTCAAGATTCATGGTCGCACTGATTAAAGTGGGGTGTGGATATTCTTTTGTACCCAGATTTATTTCTCTGAGTTCATCCACTGTGGTAGAGATACCCTCTTCAAATGCTAGATAAGCATCCTTGAGATCTTCATATTCTTCTTCAACATGTGTTATTTCTTCTGTTTCAACTTGCATAGTATATGATGAAGCATAATTTTCATGATCAAAAGAGACGCTAAAATTTACACATCTTGAAGAAGAAGCTTCCATTTCTGACCTGATTGATGATGAAGGGTCTTCTTTGGGTAATAAAGAGGAGATGATGGATTGAGAATCGACATCAACATTCACCTCTGACATTGCTATAACTTCTTATGGCCTGGTTGGTGAAGTATAGACTTTCTGGATTTCAGTAGATGAAATGAAGACATCTCCATTTGAGCATTCATCATTGCTTGGTAAATCACCAATTTCTCCCATGCTGTCTGGCTTAATTTCCGTAATTGACATTATAGAGGTTTTCATAAGATTATTTGGATTTGAGTCTATCATGTCGATTTGACTGATAGGCAACACATAATCTGTACTAACATGTGTTAATGGATTTACTGGAATCTTTTCCAAACCATATGGAGCATTGACTTTGGTAATCTCCTTTATTGTCGATTCCTCATTTCCCCTCATGTGATAAAATTCCACCTCAATGTATTGAGATTCACATATTTTGAATGGGGCCTTATCACCATACAATGTCCCAACTTGACCATCGAAACAATATTTGAGACATTGATGTTATGATGAAGGGATAGCCGCATGTTGATGTAGCCAGGGTCTTCCAAGAAAGATGTTGAAGGCTGAGTCTTGATCAACAACCATAAAATCTGAATTGAATACAAGATCTCAAATCTGAGTTCTGAGTGTGATCTCGCCTAGTGGTTCTTGTTCATTTTTATCATATCCTTGTAACATCATAGTAGAAGGATATAAATAAGATTTTGTGAGGCCCAATCGACGAAGTGTACGAATGGGCACGAGGTTGACTCCTGAACCATTATCAATGAAAGATCTTAAAATGTCTACACCATTGGCCTTTCTAGATAAATTCAAAGGTCTAATATGTCCATGCACGACATCATCTTCATCTTCATCTATGAAAGATATCACCGAATGGAATTCTGCAAGATTATTCTCTACATGGTAGCCTTCAGCCGTAGCAATTTCAGTTTCAAACTCTTGAGGACTTCACAAAGCCTCAATGAGTGCCTCCTGAAGATCCTTTGATAAATTCAAGGAATCCAGAATTGATAACTTGGCCGTTAATTGGGTCAGGTGTTTCAATACATCATACTTTTGATCCAAAGGTCTGTGTTTCCCAACAGGAACATGTGGTTTAGCAGGTGCCTTGGAAGTTGATGCTTTGGAATTTGATGCATCTTGTACCGGGATAGGAGTTGGTAATACTCTTGGATTTGGAAGATTATACCGATTAGGTCTATTTAATTTCTGAGAAGATAAAGGTGGAAACTCCAAACGATCTTCCAGAATAACTGTGTCAGGACTGAATATGCCTTGTGTTGCAGAACTTGCTTGTTCTTGTTGAGCTTATTGAAGGGCTCTACCACGATTTTCTGTCACATACAGAGTTCTAGAAGGGGTAGAATTGGAATAGTATCCTCTGAAAGATCCACGTCTTCCCCTATACCCTGAGCCTCTGAAACTTCCTCTGATTCCTCTATTTGATACGGGGAACCCAGGTTCATCGAATTCGAAACTGTGATTGGCATAAGGATCTGTTAATTGAATCATATTAACATAAACAAAGATTAACTCTTTATCCGATAAAGACTCTGCCTAACTACCCAATTTAGGTTGTTCCGTTTGATGGGGAGGTGCTCGTGGCTTCGAAGTAAATGGCATAAAATCTACCAAAGTCAAAGAAAACTTGGGCTTTGACACATACTCATCTTCTTCTGATTCTTCTTCTTTATTTGAATCATGTTGTTTCTTTGAGGATTTTACCTCTGATGATGAGGTTTTTGCTGCAGCATTCATGGTAGAAGACACAATTGGTTTCTTCAATTGTGTTCGCAAAATAGCATGAGTTCGGTTGATCATTTTTCTGACCATCCAATCATCATATTTTTGTAAATTTTTGTTCTTGACTTCTTGCCACTCGCCTTCATCCTCTGGATCTGTAGCAGTAATACATGCTACTTGAGCTGAATAACCATTCAATTTGACTTGTCCTGAGTCAACCATTTTTTACAGGAGGTCCTTGAAGACAAAACACTCCTGAATGGGATGCCCCAACATTTGATGAAATGGTAAATAGTTGGGACGGTCTTCATCTCCTTCCCTGTTTGGCCTCTTGGGCCTTGGAAATTGAACCAAATTATTTTCCAGAGCCGAAATGAAATAACCAGGAAATTGTTCATTTCGGAAAGAGTAAAATTTGCTCTTCAAATCCTCAAATTGTTTTTGTCTTTGATCTCTTTGATCATCTTGATGAAATGACCTCTGTTGTTGGCGCTCAAGAGGTGGAACCCTTCGAGAAGATGATGGTTTTGAAGTATAAGCAGGTACAGGTGCTTGTTTAAGCATAACTGTAGCAGTCTCTACTTTAATCATTCTCTTTCCTGGAGCTGATGGAATTACATGAGAATTATCCTTAGTCATTATAATATAATCTTCAATCTGGTGAGCGATTGAAGTAAGGTCTCGAAACCCTCCTATGTATTTCATAGGGATCAGCAGTGTGCGCAACACATCACGTAAATTTGCCACACATATTGGCCAAAATTCCTCTTGAGGGAGTGTTAAGCTTAGGGAATATGTTAATCCCTTCTAGCGAGCAATGAAATCTGAGACCCTTTCATTCTCCCTTTTCTTACAGTTTGTAAGATCAAAAATTGTTGTCTTTGGAAACGTTGAGCAGAACTGAAAAAGGAATTTTTGGTGAAGATCCCCCCATCTGATAATTGACCGGGATTGCAATCTTGTGTACCAAACAAAGGCAGGCCCTTGTAATGACTGTACAAAACACCTGAGCTTAAATGCTTCTTGTTGCTGAAGGGTTCCCATCATAGGATCGCAACGAGAAACAAAATGTGTTAAGTGTTGCTCTGGGTCTCCCCGAACAATTAAATATTGGGAATTTGGTACTTGAAAATTTTTATGGGGGAGGAATTGCATCAACCCATTCAGGGTAAGCTCTCTTTTCTGGTTGAATTTGAGGTCATTTTCCCTCTATCTCTTCTAACCGAGTTGTTAATGACTCAATAGTATTTATTAACTTTTGATAAACATCCGGTTGAGCTTAGACCTGAAGAGGTGCACTGACTGGAGCTGGTACAGATGTGACAGCTGGTACTGCAACTGATGGTAGCACTTGACCCGTAGGATTAGACCTGTGAGGGTGTACTGATAGAGGAGGATACTCTTGATCCATATCGGTAGCCACAACAAATTCCTTTAACTGACTGACTCCAGCATGCTTAGGATAAAGACTACCTTGAAGTAGTTCTGAATTCATCCTCATAAATTCCTTCATTTCTTCCTCTTTTTGTGAAAATACTTTCTCTAGTGAGAGATATTGACCTTCTCTAGAGTAAGGTTATGTAACCTGATTCTTTCCTTTCCCCTTGTTGGATCCCTTTCTGAGAGGGGGAAGTGGGTTACTTGAAGTAACACCCAGATTCTGGGTAAGCCTTTGATTTCCTGTATGCACACCTTCTTCATTTGTGTCTGTGCGTAAAACTTCTTGAGTAGGAACCTCTTCATCTAATCCCTCTGAGTGAGCCTCATCTGGTGGATTAGCAATAATAGCATTTATGACATTAATTTATGCATAAATCATCGCCTCTCTTCTATCGGCATTTTTGCGATATCGTCTTATTCCATGTCTTTGATGAGAAATTTCCTTTTGTTGATTTGATCCCTCAGGAACTTCTTGACGAACCGTAATTTGGAGGGAATATCCTCATATTTTGTCTCTTCGTTCCTATTGAGGCTTCTTCCCTAATTGAGAGAAGACTGACTTTCTCTGAGGAAGAGATTGATGATTTAAAAAAGTCCCTAGTCTGGTGGATTGGGGTTGTTCCTACTCAACTCCTCAAATCCTATTTATTGATTCTGAGGGTTGAGTTAAAATATTCCCCAGTCTGGAAAGCTGGGGTGGATCTTGAGTTGTTATAACTGAGAATTTCTTGAAATCTCTCCTGATCTTGCAAACCTTAGTCCAGAAATTAGCTGGATGCATCAACCTGCATCCACTTTTATCACCCGGCACAAAAGACTGTTGGATGATTTCTGACACTTCTATCACTTGGTGATGTGCTTGCTCCAAACGAGAGGCCTATTCAATATTCTTGTTTTCCTAATGCAGGATTAATTCAATAACTTTTTCTTTGTATGCTTGATTTTGATAGGAACTAGTTGAAGAATGTTCTTGTGCAAGCTTTTTATTACAAACAAAACCCATTGACTGTGGCCAGCCATGGGCAATAACATTGCATCAAACCATTTTCGGCAGGCTTTGCTGACTGGATAGCACAGTGAAATGTAGTGCTCCATGGACACCCCATTCCCAAATATGAATACCAGATGGGGCATTGGAAATTAACTGGCTCAATCTTATTAGTGTGCCAAGGCATGAATTCTAAAGGGCTCTCTACTTCTTTTCAGCCTTCGGATATCGAGAAACTGAGAGAGATTCCAAGTCAATTTGGCGTTGTAACCCTTCTATTATCTTGATATGATTTTCATATTCATCATAAGATAATATTTTCTTTTTCAATTGACAAATATTTTTCCATATGTTGAGACGAACATCATGAATTCCATCTTCCATCAACATCTCTGGAATATCATACTGAGAGTTGGCCGAAGGCCAAAACATGACTGGCACTTCAACTTTTTCCAGTTGTTTTCTCATATTTAGTACTTCCTCTATATCATTCAACGAATATTCTTCTACCTTATTAGACTAGGGCTGGTGCTTCCTTGTTGCTTCAGCGGATTCAACAAGATTGGTATAGAATTAACTGATCAAACTAGAAGATGAACGACCCCAGGGTGGTTTGGAGAATGACCTACACCCCAGGCTATCTTATGATTGAGAAAGTGTTTCACTTGTTATTGGTAAAGCATCAGACATGACTGGCTTCACATTTTCAAGTGCCTCAAGATAAGAGGGCTTTCTCGTCACTACATTGTCTTCTGAAGAATTTTCCAGACAATGCGAATTACTACTGTAGAGAGTACTTTCGCAGCTAAATTCATTATCATGGGGAGGACCACCACGGTGGGTTACAGCAAAAGATGAAACATTTTGCTCCTTGGTCTTCTGACCACATAGAGGGTTCTTGTGGCTCTCATCTGAAGATGAAACTTTGAGATCGACCGAATCGTCATGAAGCAAGCCTTCATGAGGAAGTATCTGATGCAGACCTTCGGAATTAATGTTCCCACTATTGGGAACTGAAAGAGTAGAATCTTGAATTCCAACAGATAATTGTCTGAGGTCTTCAAGAACTCCAGCATCGAGTAAGGACCTATTACAGATTGGCCTTTTATTTCTTGACAGTGCGGGGCGGGTCTTCTTCTTGGACGCCTTATTAATCACTTTAGAAACCACTTGTTGATGAAATTGGTTCTTATGAGCAGGTGTATGTGCCTGCTCAGGAGAAATGATCTGGTTAGGCTGATTATCTCTGCTCAAAGCAGGTGTATGTGCCTGACTTGGTTGTCTGTATGATATGGGGGAGTACGCCCCACAACCCTCTTGGATTGGAACTGAGGTGTGTGTCTATTCCGGAGAGAACTGTTGATGTGTCACTCCACTGGTAGGGATATATTTATGTGTCTTTCCATGAGATGTTGCTGAATCTGTTATAATATCCTGGTAGGCATCCAGAATATGAGCAGGGATTTTCTTCTGCTCTTTCACCATCAATAGAATATGCTTGGTGACTTCATCTGTCGGAACAGGGATATATGTCAATTCCATGCTTGGATTAGTTGTATGTTCCTTCTCTTGTCCTCTTTTTCCTATCAGTGAATCCTGGAAGTAATCAAGTGTGGGGGTAGAGAGTTGAGTCTGCCTCTTGTTTGTCGTCGGAGCTTTTCAACTGACTTCTCCAAATTCTACCAAACAAGACTGTTGGTAGGCTTGATCAATACTAGCAGGTGTATGTGCCTGCTGATTGCACTCCACCGAACGTGGTTGACGAGCTTCCTTCAATACGGACAGATGAGTCTATTGGCAGGATTTATGAGTGTAAGCAGGTGAATGTGCTTGTTTACTAGTTATCAACACATTGGGTTGGCGGGCTTCATCGTATGTAGTCAGACGAGCCTGATGACTAGCTGATGATTTATAAACAGGTGTATGTTCCATTCCATAGTACTCCATCGGAATTTCCTGGTGGGATTCGTGTGCTGCTGCCAGACAAGTCTTCTGGACAGCGGAATTAAAATGGACGGGTGTATGTGCTCGTTCATTGCTTGCCACCAAGTTAGGTCGGTGGACTTCTCTAGAGATGGCAGAGACGAGAACCTTCTCACTGTTGACTGTATTTCACCTTTAGTGGTTCATCTTTCCTACTTGAGTTTGAGGAACCTAAGCCGAATGCCTGGATTTGATACCCTCATCATGTTGAGAGCGCACTGCCGCATGAGTCTGGCGGCGATCATTGATAGGAACCCTTGGGAATGACTCTTTTCTCCTTATATTAAGTCCCTAAGGGACCTTCTCATTCACCTCATCAGAATATGGAAGTTAATGGTGATTGCATTCTGGGGATAACGACCCGAAACGGTTGGATATGGTTCTTGGCACCACCTACTTCTTGATCACTAGTCATCGTTGTCCAGACGACCAGGGTGAATTGTTCACTTGGAGGGATTTTCGAGCAGCCTCAAAAGTTGGAATGGTGCCGTGTTGATGATACTCCTTAACCAGTGCATTCGATACCCAGTATTGAAGACGCTGAGTAGGTGATGTCTTCCTCAGAGCAGATGACGATTCAGTAGTATCAGCAGTAGATGCATTCACAGCAGAGGTTTTCACAGCAGAGGTATTCACAGATGTGAGCTTAAGAAAATCCATTCTCGTAATGCAGAAGATCTTGAAAAAGAGTGCATGTTTGATATAACATATGTAATCAAGATAATTCTGGCCACTACACCTTTCGAATAAGCACATATGTTATTGATTGTTTTGTTGGCCCTCTCATTGAGTTTTAAATAGGGGCCTAACAAATAAGTAAAACATAATTTTAACTTGGTTCAGGATTCACATCAGGTTCACCATTTTTTTTCTCTAGAATTGGGAATGACCTCTTTGGTTTAAGTTTCAAACATTCCAAGTGGTTTATAACGGGTTTGTTCATAGAACCAAAAACATCCAATGATTCCATATCCATTTGGACCTACTTTCCAAAGGAAGGCGCTCATTAGTTATGCACTGATGAGGCTTAGGATTTTTCATTGGTCGAGAGGATGGAAGGTCGGACTCATCACACATTTTTGAGGGGAATTATTGTCTACTCTGGTACTCTCTTTATAGATTTAAGTTATGTTCGTGAATCCTTATTAAATTACCAAGTATAAAATGAGCTTTCCTTTAGATCTGACAATCAAAGATTGATATGTAGTAAATTTAGAGAATCTTTTATATATATTTTAGGTTCTTCATCAATAGAGAATCATTTGTATTTGTTAGAGATTCTTATTCAATGGTATCCTTTAATAAATTATATAAAAGTATCTTGGTCATTATGATGACCATATTGGTTTTAAATCCACTCAGTGGGGCACTTGAAGTTTATTGTCATTAGGAAGGACATAGATTATTTCAGATTTGGGATCGTACCCGTAGATGGGCTACCTACGTATCCTTTATTTAGAAAAGGAATCAGAACCCACGTAGTTCGAGAAAGGGATTATGATATTTATGTATGATTGATGGATCAAAGAAAGACATCATAATTACTTTTACACTATAAGATCACGTGAGTCATGCTCGGTGTGAGAAACAAGAGGTATTGGTGAAACCAGACAATTGTTCCATGAAAGATGCAATCATAGAAAATGATGTGGGGCTTATGTTTGTATGACTGGCCAAGTAGATAGAGATCGAGACTTATTTCAAATAAGAAGTTCCGGGAATAGGGTCCATAAATGTATATGTACTTTTATGGAGATTTATATACGCTAACATGGGGATTACTCCCGAGGAAGATTCCCAAATTAAGAGGGGACTTATGATTGGGTTTTACTCCTCAAAAGGAAGCCCAAATCAGAAAGTAGATTAATACTGGTTAAGAGAAATTAAGACTGGGGCTTACTCCTAAGGAAAAGGCCCAGGTTAAAAGAATTTTAATATTGGAGATTATTCCTGAAAAGGAATCCTAGGTTAAGGGAATTTTAGAATTAAGGGACTTGGGGCTTACTCTTAAGAAGGATTCCCAAATTAATGGGGACTTGGGGATTAATACTAAGGAGGATGCCCACATTTGTAGATTTTTAAGACTGGGGATTACTCTTAAAAATGAAGCCCAGGTTAAGGGAATTATGGTTGGGGCTTACTCCTCAGAAGGATGCCCAGATTAGGGGACTTGGACTGGGGATTACTCCTGAAAAGGAGGCCCAGGTTAGGGAACTCGGGGCTTACTCCTAAAGAGGATTCCCATATTAATGACAACTTGGACTGGGGCTTACTCCTGAAAAGGAGGCACAGGTTAAGGATTCTCTCACCTTAAAGGATGAGGTTAAAATGAATGAAATCTCTAATCTTGGTGACATAAAGATATGTAAATCACTAGGTTTTGAGAGATGTTCCACAGAATACTATTTAGATAAGGAAGCCAACAAGGAAATCATTCCATAAATGGCTTTGAAGAGAGTTCTGAGGGCTTAATCTTGAAGGGGATAGGTGGATAGGTATAATAGAGGTGGAATAAGTTAAAGGGGCACCCAAAAAGAAAGGGGTGTGCAAGTCCTGGTGGGAGCGCAAGTATTGCGTGGGTGCGCAAGTCCTAGTCGCGCAGGTATACCTGTGTGGCACATAGGTACTTGCGCGACTTTTGACCCTTGGGGAAATACTTGGTCAAGACTTGGCTCAAGCCCTTAGTACTACTCCTAGGGGTTTCCATAAGGGTGGCGCGCAAGTTCTGGTTAAGGAGAAAGGTGGCGCGCAAGTGTTTCCATTTCCCTTAAGGGTTGGCCACTCAGGCGCGCAAGTTTTGATAAGTTTCAACACTTAGTCCTTCCTCTCACTCTTTAAATCTTACATTCTAGGTAAGAAATAACCTTAGAAGTGTTCGGAAGCTTTGAGAGAGACTAAGACACCGAGAGCTCAAATCTAAGGTTCTGGAATTTTTCGTCCTCGAAATGGGGGGGCTCACAGGGGTATTTATAGGCTAGTGAAGACCCTGGGCAAATTTCAAAGAGGTCGCGCAAGTCACCCGCATGACCACTATGCGGCACACAAGTATACTTGCGCGACAATGATGAAACATGCGCGACCCAAGTGGGAATAAATCCTTCTTCATGCATTTGTTGATTTTTTATATTTCTTCAAAGGATGAATCACTTTGGACATAGGTATTTCCCTTTTTAAGTCGGTAGACTTTGTGACGGAAAGTAGCGTCAACAGTATGGCTACAAAATTTTTCATTCCATCTCTCATAACAGTTTTCTTCTCATAGGGACAATCATTTCATTTCCTATAATATTCAGCATTAATATGGTTCCTTATGGTTCTTATCATTGACTAAAACCAAGAATCATAGTGTGATCAACAATAATCATAACAAGAAAACCACATAATCAAGAATAAAATTTCAATTTGGTTCACTTTAGGTTTTGTCCTTGGTTATTCGTGTACATCTATAAAATACTAGGGTAGTATTTTATCCTATAATTAGACATATCCTTAGGGTTTATACAAAGGTTCCCTCATCCTAGTTTACAAAGGTTAACTATACCTTTTCTCTGATACAAACTATAATGTCCAATTATTTACATATAGATATTTCTTCAACATTGAAGAATATTTAATCCATAACATTACAAAACCATGCCAGGACCCTATAGGTTTAGTGTCTTTAGAAACTGGGAAACATAATGAATTGGTTTATAAAACAACCACATTGAATCTTGCTTATTTCTTCATAACTAGATTCCTTTTTGTAAAATAATACTTAATATCGTTCTTCATTAAATAGGGAAAAAATATATGAAAGGGAGAGATAAAATTCTCAGTAAGGGTAAAAAATGGAAATATCATTCATATCATTATCATAAAACATAACATTTGAAAATCTTATCATGCATATAAAAGATGACAATATCATGTCATGGTATAAATCATAAAAATGCAATGTAATCATAGTAGTCATAACATAAGACATAAATTTTTGTTGTATACACACATAATAATGAAAAATAATTTCATATTAGTCAAGGATCATTTTCGAGCCCATCATAGCAGACAATGTACATTACTGAACCAAGTTCACTCCTCGTTCTAGCCCTTTATTACTTACCCAGAATTACATGATGTTCATATCATATCTATCTCATGAGATATAAATTATTACCCAATGCATTGGAGGTAGATATAGTTCCCACCCATATCATAATGAAACCATTCTTTCATTTTCCACAAAAAAATTAATACATTTACCCATGAATAGCCCGTGAAATAAAATGGGTTTCATAAACATCATTCCATCGTAATTGATATAAATCACTACTAAAAATATATGATATACCAAGGGTTTAAAACCATTGGTATAGGTTAGATAACCATTGGTCTAATATATACCACAGTTATCCAAACCGCTGGAAATTAAGTCAATGGGATAGTCATATCCCAACGATTATTCATAAACTATTGGGATATGTCATGTTATAGCACATTATACCAAGGATTTTCTATAACTATTGGTATAACTTTATACCAATGGTTTTACACCGTTGAAAAAAAACTCAGTTTATATATATATATACAAATGATTTGCTGAACTGTTGGTAAAAACTATTACCAATAGTTTGAAGAAACCATTGGAAAAAATTTAGTTAACAAGTCTATACCAATGGTTTTTAAACCATTGGTATATACGTTTACCAACTTTTTGATAAAACCATTGCTATATATTTGATTTTAAAATCTATAAAATTATTTTTAAAACCGTTGGCATAGAGTTTCTTCAGCTCCAGTATAACTACAAGCCTCCCCAGTAATTATAGAATTCAGAATTAATTATATACAGAATTATGAATTAACAAACCTATACCTAAATCATTATTAATTACATCCATTAATAATAAACCAATACCTAGTTACTTGTGCAATTACCTGTAATTACAACACTCTAAACATAATTCAAAATAACACTAATGAAGACCAATAAGATCCAAATAGTATTCCATGAGAATAACACCAATGAAATTACTATACACTATACAAAATTCAGAATAACACCAATACACCCAACAAAATACACCAATCAAAACCAAAACACCCCCAAAAACAAACATCTCTATAAAAAATCACTTGGAAATTTGATCCAAGGGGGTGGGCGTGTCCATGTATTTTACCATTCCTCTTAGAGTCACTCACTTTGCATTGTGCACATAAATAGTTCATTTAGTAGGGGAAGAATTTCCATTTTATGCTCATACAAACCCATGTTTCATGTAGGAGTGGATCAAAGATGGTGTTTAGGGAGGGGGTGGGAGGATGTCCTAGGAGGGGGGTTGTCCATGGGGGTGGGGTGTCCAGGGGTGGGGTTGTCCAAGAGACTAGGGGTGTTCTCTAAGGGGGTAGGGGTGTCTAGGGGGTGGGGGTTGTCCAGGGGTTGGGGATGTTCAGGGGGTAGGGGTTGTCCATGGGGGTGGGGGTGTCCAGGGGGTGTTCAGGTGGTGGAGTGGTGTCCAGGGGGTGTGGGGCTGTCCAGGGGTTGGGGGCTGTCCAAGGGGGTGGGTTGGTGTCCAGGGGGTGGGGGGCTATCTAAGGGGGTTGTCCATCTGGGTGGGGGGTTTAGGGATGGGGGTATCCAGCTAGTGTGGGATATCTAGGTGGTTGGGGGTGCTGTCCAAGGGGATAGGGGGTGTCCAAGGGGGTGGGAGTGTCCATATGGTGGGGTGTTGTCCAGGGGGGCTGTCTATGGGGTGTGGGTGTCCAGGGGGGTTGTCCAGGGGGTTGGGGGGCTATTCAAGGGGGTATGGGTGTCTAGGTGGTGGGGTGTGCCCAGGGGCTGGGTGTGTCCATGGGGTTGGGGGATGTCTAGGGGTTCGGATGGTGTTCAGGGGGTGGTGGATATATAATGGGTTGGGGGGCTGTCCAGGGGGGCTTTCCATGGGGGTGTCCAGGGGGTCGGGGTTTCCAGGTGGTGGGGTGGTGTCCTAGGGGGTGGGGCTGTCAAGGGGGTTGTGGGCTGTCCAAGTGGGTAGGGGGTATCCAGGGGGTGGGTTGGTGCCTGGGTGCGTGTCCAGGGGTTTGGGGGGGTTGTCCACGGGGTAGGGGGTGTCTGGGGGTGGGGGTATCCATGGGGTGCGGGCTGTCTAGGGGGTGGGGGTGTCCATGGGGTTGGGGATTTCTAGAGGTGGGGTTTTTCAGGAGGTGGGGTGTTGTCCATGGGGGGTGTGGACTATCCAAGGGGGTTAGGGGTGTCCATGGGGTTGGGGGTTGTCTAGGGGATTGGGGGGAGGATGTCCAAGGGGTTGGGTGTGTATATGGGTGGGGGTGTCCAAGGGGGTGTGGGATGTCTAGGGTGGGGGTATCTACGGGGTGGGGGTTGTCCAGGGGTGGGGGATATCTAGAGGGTTGTGGGATGTCTTGGGTGGGGTTTTCTAAGGGGGTATGGGGTGTCCAAGGGTTGGGGGGGTCTAGGGGTTGGGGGTGTCCAAGGGGTTAGGGGTTTCCAAAGGTTGGGGGTGTCCCTGGGGTGGGGGTGTCTAGGGTGGGGTGTCCAGGGGTGGAGTGGGGGGCTGTCCAGGGGGGCTGTCCAGGGGTTTGGGGGTTGTCCAGTGGGTGGGGGTGTCCTGGGGGTGGGGGTGTTAATGGGGGTGTTAATGGGGGTGAGGGCAGTCCATGGGGGTGGGGGTGTCGAGGGGGGTGGGGTGTCCAAGGGGTGGGGTTGTTCCCAGGTGGGGTGGGGGCTGTCCAGGGGGTTTGGGCTGTCCATGGGGGCTCAGGGGGGGATATCAATGGGGTTAGGGGTGTCCAAGGGTTGGGGGACCAGGGGTGGGGGTGCTGTCTAGGGGGTTGGGGTGGCTTTCCAAAGGGGTAGGGTGTGTCTAGGGGGTGGGGGTGTCCAAGTGGGGTGGGGTTATCCAGGGAGTGTGGGGGTTGTCCAAGGGGATGGGGTGTTTAGGGGGTGGGGGTCTAGGGGGTGGGGATGTTTAGAGGATGGGTGAATCAGTCACAACAAATCATCATGTCAAGTTTTATTATTTATAGATAAAGAAATAAAGATAAAGTGACCAACCTAATTACATATATATTCAGGCTCAAAAAA
Source organism: Viscum album (assembly GCA_963277665.1). Taxonomy (NCBI): domain Eukaryota; kingdom Viridiplantae; phylum Streptophyta; class Magnoliopsida; order Santalales; family Viscaceae; genus Viscum; species Viscum album. The sequence goes on from OY728161.1 coordinate 1,885,510,552, forward strand.
TCATCAAACATAAAATGTTAGTAATATCATTCTTAAATATAATGGATCAATCGTTCCCTCATCAACATAATCATGTTCTGCACCCCCTTTCCTCATCATCATCCCCATCATTGTCCCTACCCTTCTAAATGCCTTCCCCATAGCCCTCGTACTCCACCTCAGCCTCATCCTCACCCTCCTCCTCCGTCGCGGCCTCCTCCTCACCCTCCTCCTCTGCCTCGGCCTCCTCCTCTCCCTCTACCTCCTCCACCTCGGCCTCCTCCTCGACATCGTCTCGACCACCAATAGAACTGACAGCTAGTACACCATATATATAATGCATCGATGACATATATTTATTAGAATATGTGTTGGCCTCTAGGGGAAATTTTGGATGTAAAACATTCATCAGTTTTATAAATTCAGTGTTTTCCCAATAAGATTGTCCTGCCATCTCTATGGAACATTTTTCATCATGTTTTCATGTCCCTTAACCAGTTAAAACTTGGTAGCACTGCAACTCATAACTGAGTAGGGAAAATACCTATCCAGGACTATACACTTCCTAGGTTGGAACTGTAATCTTCCAGGGTGATCATCTCCCAACACATGGTGTAAGTAATCATTTGGCCCAAAAGTTTCAGGTTACTTGGAATCAAGGGCCTCTACAGCATCTGGTTACAAATATAAATAGATTATTAAGATACAAAATATATATTAAAATTTGAAATCAACAATGTAAAACTTATAATCTGCTATTGAGTCGGTTCATTAATTGCACTTCCATATGTCTTCCTTTGACTCGAGCAAAACAATTTTACTCAAGGAATTTGTCCTTCAATATTCAATTTTTCCCTCTACAATGACATTGAATGTAGGAAAACATAATTAAAAATAGGTTACCAATAATTAATTTGATAACTAAAATTATATAATAACTTTAGTAATAAAATAAATTATAGAAGAAACAATAGAAAGGGAAATCCATAAATAATAATTATAAACAACTTTCTTACCTGCTTCCTCTTATGATCTAGCATTGTAGTACGTCCGAATGTGTGGAGGTATTTTTTAGCATCAATGTTTTTTTATTACTTCTAAATGATTCCTAAATAAAATTCAATAATAAAAAAGATAGTATTAAGGAAAAACATAGAATTTTTCATTTAAATATCTCAAAGGTGATTAATACCTTAAATTGGGTAGTCGTCTAGTGAGTAATCATCTGTCGATACTATTTTATTGGAAAATCATCAATGACAGGGACTACCTCTAACTCTCTTCCTACTCTAGCATGCCATCCAATATACAAATCATGCTTATAGGCTCTCCAAAGATCACCTAAATCCTTTAGATGTGTTGTCCATGAACCCTGGCCATTAGGGAAATTAAAATAAAGGTAACACAAAAATAGTAATTCATATCAATTAAAAAAATAATATATTGCATTAAATACAATAGATTTTTTTACACATATATCTTCCTAAGCATTATCCTTGACTTAATTTGGAAACTGTCTCTATGAGAGAGGGTTGATAGGAATGATGTCAGAGTATTTGGAAAGCGTCGCAAAAAAACATTGTCATTACTGACCTATTTTTTAAATCATTTGAATATCTTCATTTTAGTCCACCATCAACTGCGTGTGGTGGTTCCACACCGCACACATGCTTGTTTTCCCTCACCCTCACCTCCTATTAGTAGATGTATCTGTTATGAATGAAAAATAATATTTTATCAATACATTTTATAATGAAAATAATTAATGGTATAAAAATTTGTTAGGGTTCTATAAATATACTTGTGCTAGTCTGATCAATGGGAGTCGCTAGATCTGCAGAAACTGAAGGAACACCCTATAAAGGTGTAGTGGGTCCCAATGTATGCTCCATTGGGATAGACTCTGGTGGAGAAAGAGTCAAAAATATGGAATATTGAAGCTCAGAGTGAAGGAAGTATATGTAAAAGAAGATGGAATAAATGAATGGACCAATGATGGATAGGGAGTGTGAATCATCAATGGATATAATAAAAATGGGTAAGGAGACTCAGATGTAAGGGGTGGTGAAAACATGTGTGGCCTAAATATCCCTTATATCCCTAATGACATTCCAGGATCAGAATGTGGAATATATGGTATGTCAGTGGAAGGGGCAGGGTCTAATCGGGTATGCTGACCAGAATGACTAGCTCTCGTACCCCCCCCCCCACCTTGTATGAACACCCAGAGTATTGGGACCACTACTAGGCTATTCATCAAATAATTTTCGTATAAGAGGTGGGTTCTGTAAAAATGTTTAATAAGAAATTAATAACATGACATTATATATTATTTAGATATATATTTGAAATAAAATACTCACTACTTTCACTATTGGTAGAATGCCCATCTCAACCATGCGATGATTACTATCCATCATCTTTTTATGTCGCCTATCTTCAATTGATTGTAAATTCTGCATTTGAAAACAAATATAGAAGTAATTTGAAAAGGATAACTAATGTTTAACCCAAAAAGAAAAATAAATGAGGGGGAATATGGGTATTCATGTATAATTTTACTATCTATTGTTTTATGTGAGCATGAATAGATATATAATGAATTCGATAAATTATTCAAGTTGTAATAAAAAATTAATTTTTAGTAGGATGGTAATTTAATAATAAGACAAACCATCATGTTCATAAGGGGTAAATCACTTTTTAGAATTAAGGAAAAAAGAAATTTCATTATCCCAGGTATATGATGTAGGTTTCTATACATGTTTTGGACAAGATGAAAAACCATCATGTTCATTTTCTGGTGAAATGTTAAAGGGAGGTATTATAGTTATACTAATTTTATAAATGGTTAATAAATCATTGAAATGATTAACCAAGTTCAAAATTTTGGTTTCGTAGGTTTGAATACAGTTAAATTCCAAATTAGAAAATGAAATTCAAATAAAATTATAGCCAATAAATATTGAAAATTCACATAATGGTCAATTTGGATACAACATATTTTAATAAATATTAAAAAAATTGATTAGTACCTACCCTAACAACCCAAGTTGAGCTAAACATAAAAAATTGAGAACATGGATGGTTTTTTTATATATTTACCAGCACAAAGTCGGGTTCACAGTCAACTCTAACAATTGATCTATTGGAGTCATAAAAAGTAATAAATGGATCATTTCCAATGGAAGTAGGGATGGTTTCAATTTCATCATCACTATAATAAACAATATGTCTTGGAATTACTTCAACAATGACTCCAAATTTAGTTCGAAGATGGTCTTTGACAAAAAAAACATGTTTCTCCATTGATGCCAATACATATGGTTCATCAGTAGTGGGAGTGCGAGTCATATAAATTACTCAAAAATCCATAATCATTAATAAATGTATCATGCCTCTTCAACGAATCAAAACACTGGAATTTCATCATCGTGACTTGTCCATGAGAATAATAATCCAATAATAATATTTTTCAATAAATCCATAATAACATACATTTTCAAATGGTAGTCTATTATCTGATGCACTGGAAAGACATTCTGTTGTGGTAGTAACCATAACACCATCATGTTGTGTTCTCATGTTCTTTGCTCATTCAGTGATAATAAATATGTATACATTGATAAAAATTGATTTACAGTTACGAACCATGGTATTAGTTCCAAAACCAATGCTCTTATTTCATCAGAGATAGTGTCAGCATGAAAACTCAATACCTAAAATATAAATGAATTTTAAACTTAATAAAATATTTATTTAATTAGTTTAAATATTTATTTTTTAACATTCAATTTTAACCAAGCAGAAAACTCTTTTCTATGGAAAGTCTCCCTCTTTCTCAAAGATAAAGAATGATGCTTTCAATTTATCATTGCTTTGTATTCCCTGTAGATAAAAATTGGAGTAGTTTAACATATATATATTTAATATGTATATATTAAATTTACATACCTGATGTAGTTATCTTACAAATCACAGTTGAACAAAACTGTGTGATGTGCCATCTCCTGTTCTTTTAGGATTAATGTCATCAATGTATATGATCTAGGAATTCCTCCTATTTGCAGAAGTGATGGAAAACTGTGATCAATTTTCTCATATTGTTCTTCTTTGTTTCTCATTGGATTTTTCATTCTATTAGTAAGATCATAAAAATACATAGAGAATAAATCCATACATTCTTTACCCAAGTAACCGTTCACGATAGAACATTCGTGGGGATTCCTGTTTCAGACATAAGAAATTAATGTATAAATATTTCTTTCAGGTGGATACATCTAATGAAAATAAATAGGTCCTATGAGAAGTATTTTATTTGGAATATGGACAGTCATATGTCGCATGCATTTGAAAAATGATGGAGGAAATATTTTCCTTAACTCACACAAAATTAATGGGGAATCTGCCAACATTTTTTACAAGAATTACATGTAGAACTTCTTAAAAAACTATCTCTAAACAAATGGCACAAACGAATAACATCCACCATTAAATTATTGGAAAAAATATGAAGGATTTATATTAGAATCATCTCATGTAGAAATATGTGATACTAATGAGTCTTTAATGATTTTTTATTCAACTCTCTTATGTTAACCCGTTTAGATATGTTGCTTCAACAACCATCAAGAAATTTAATAGTCTCTAGTACTTCTGGAATTTTTTTTTGTAAGAGTCATCACATAAGAAGCACATGGAATGTGCCATTTATTTTCACTGATATGCATAGGATGTAATTCTGGTATGCTCCCCCAATCAACCAAGTCACTTAGAGACCGTAAATCATCTTTTTTCATCCCCTTAACATTTAAAAGAATTGAAAGAAAAATTTCACATATATTTTTTTCAACTTTCATTGAATCTAAGGAATGACGTAACAAATTGGTTGACCAATAAGGCGAATCAATGAATATATGTATCTTCTTCCAGTTGAAATAGATTTCTGTGGAATCATTATTTCTCTTTCTAGATTTTATTTGACCCTTCCTGAATGAAATACTGACATATTTCAATTCATTAAGCACATCAGTTCCATACATACACTAAAGTGGATCATTGGTCTACACTGTATTTTCAAATTGTCTATGGTTATTTTAATATGGATGGTCCATTGGAAAGAATTTTTGATGTCCCATAAAACTAAAACTACATCAATTTTTTAGTATTTTGGATCAAGTATTATTCATACAAATATTACGTGATAGTTTTCCCTTCGTGATTTATCCAGACATCATTTCATAAGAAATAAAATCATTTATCGTCAACATATATGCATCAAGTATCTGAAATATGTCATTTGAACATGCATCGTATGTGCACACACCCCCATCCCAAAGAAGTTTCAACTATTTTATTAAAGGTTTCATTTTTACCTATTTATCATTTTCAGGATCAGAAGGGCCAGATATGAGTATACTCATGAAAGTGAAATGTTTTTTCATACAAAACCATGGGGAAGGTTATAAATTTGTATAAAAACCAACCATGTGATGTGCGAAGTAAGCATCTACCCAAAAAGAATAAAATTGTCACATGAAAGACCCAACCTCAAATTACGCACATCATCTGCAAAATTCGGATATCAAGAATCAAATATCTACCATGAAAATATATACGCAGGGTGAACCAACTCAAAATTAGTCTTCTTTGTCTTGATATCATTCCATCTCAATTTTATTGATATTTCATTAGACATAAAATGATTCTTGGAGTCTAGGGATAAATTGAAAGTGCCACATTACTTTATTTGGAATGTAGTATGGTGTTCCAATAGCTTTTGGCTTCCATCAAGATGTGCCACATTTTATAAAATCATTTCATTCAGTAGTTTCCTCCCATAATAAATAGAAATCTTTTAGGAAAGCATGAATTTTGTTTCTTGAAAATCCATGTTCCCCATCTAAATTCCATGTAAAAAAGTTGATTGAGGGAATATCTACATAATTAGAAGTAAGACCTTTAATAAGGTAAGAATGTAATTGATTTTAGTATTAGAAATCACATACATAGTTTTCCTCTAAAACAATCGGATAAAAAATTCCAGCTTTTTTATTTTACTGCATTGTCGATATACTAGAGTCGTGGCAGTAACATCCAATTTTTTCACCCTGAAAATCATCATTTTCATTAGACTCATCTTGTGTTCTCATATCAAAGTCCTCTAGGGTCGGAATAATTTATTTTTCATGATGAAGAATATACATAAACTGGTCATATAACAAATTCTTCAATCCAGTCATCTCATTTGGGTCATCAGGAATTTGAGATTTCATTTTCTCTCCATTGTGATAACACACATAGTAGTTTTCTTGAAATCTATATTTTCTTATGTGGTATATTACTTCTGCACGGCTCAACCAAGGTCTTCCAACAAATTTAAACCATGGGCAGTGTATGTGACCACTATTTAAAGCATTTTGAAATTAAAAACCTAAGAAACACTCAAAATTGTATTGAAAATCACTTGAAATATGATTAGCTTCATACATTGAACATTTATCCATTCTATAAATAATTTTTTATAATTAATTTCATCAAAATAAGTTCAATAAGATTTAAGTTTATTCGAAAAATATATTTAAGTAAACAAGAATTTTTCACTTTATATGAAACCAAAAAACGCACACTACTCTATACGAGAATCATAATATAAAAGAAAAAAAATACTATAATTAAAACTAAATATCTTAGAAGAACTATACATGAGTGTAAAAGATCATGTACACTTGTGGGGGAGAATTATTTAAGAGATGAGTAAAATTTAGATCGAATAAATTTTATATTTTAGAAGATTATTTGAGTGATCACATACATTTCCCAAGGGGGTGGGGGTGTACAGAGGGTGGGGGGCTTTCTCGGGGGTGGGGGATGTCCAATGTGGTGGCGGTGTCCAGGGGGTGGGTGGTGTCTAGGGGGGGCTATACAGGGGTGGGGTTTCCAGGGGTGGGGGCTTTCCAGGTGGGGTGGGGAATTTCCAAGTGGTGGTGGGCGCATCTAGTGGGTGGGGGATATCCTTGGGATGGGGGTGTCTAGGGGGCAGTCCATGGGGGGTGGGGGCTGTCCAGTGAGGGTAGGGGTGTCCAGGGGGTGGGGGGTGTTCAGGCGGTGGGGTGTTGTCTAGTGAGGGCTTTCTAAGTGGGTGGGGTGTTGGGGGAGGGGGGTTGTCCAGGGGTGGTGGTTATCCTTGGGGGTGGGGTGTCTGGGGGTGGGGGATTCTGAGGGGTGGGGGCTGTCGAAGAGTGTGGGGGTTTCAACCCCCCCCCCCCAATAGGGTCATAGAATCCAATCTCAATCCAATTGCAGCATTAATTCAAGACCATTATAGATGAACCAGAAGATTGTTGGTGTAAACCAATAATATCATACATATATATTGTAACCCACCTAATTGTAAACATACCTCAAAATATCATATGTGGATCATATTTTATCTTCAACTATAAATACCATACATGAATTCTAAAAAAACACCTAATTGTAAACACACCTCCAAATTTTGAGCTAGGTATGTGGCTTATTGATGCCTTGATATGCTAGATGAGAGCTAATTCCAGGTTGTGATACAATATGTAAATATAGTATTTTCTATTTTTACAAAAACAAATGTGTCAAATACGATCATATGTATGTTGTTGAGGCATATGTACCATGTTTCTATGGGACACTGCAAATGGGAGTATGAGCCTAGTTATATCATTAGGTGACATGGAGTTGTAAGAATGTTAAATTTATATGAGATCAATATGGATAGTCGATAAGAAACTTATAGATATTTCTTTGTAGAGACCACTTCTTCTTTGAAGGGTAAGAGTGGGTGTTAGTATTGAACTTCATGAAAATTCTTAACGTTTGAAAGCAATTATACATTGGTTATATGTGATTCCTATTTTTTGTAGAGTATCAGAGTGGAAAGCCCACTCTCCCTCCCTGTACATCCCCCAACCGCCCTGTAGCCCCCCACCCCACCCCACCCCACCTGCAGCCCCCCTGGATAGCCCCCACCCCACTTGGATAGACCCCCACCCCACCTGGACAGCCAACCCCACACCCCACCTAGACAGCCATCCCCCCTCCTCCCTGGACAAACCACACCCACCTCCCCCACCGAGACATCCCACCCCCATCCCTTGGACAACCCACCCACCTGGATAGCACGCACCCTCCCTCCCCCACCTGGATAGCCCACCCCCACCCCCTGACAACCCACCCCTCCCTGGACAGCCCACACCCCCCGTCCCCCACACCCCTATAGCCCCCCTACCCCCTACAGTCCCACTGAATATCCCCCCCCCCACCTGAAACCCCCCCCTGGATAGACCACCCCCCTCCTTGGACATCCCATACACCCTCCCCCACCTAGAAAGCCCACCCCCTCCCCCACTAGGACAACCCACCCCCACCCACCTGGACAACCCACCCCCTAGACAGCCCACACCCCCTCCCCCCCCCCACCCCCCGACATCCCACACTCCTCATTGGACAATGTACACCCCCTCCCCCACACCCCTGAAGCCCCCATACCCCCCTACATCCCCCTACCCCTAGAAACCCCCCCCCCCCCCCCCTCCCCCACCTAGACATCCACCCCACCTGAATAGCCCCCTACCCCCATGTATCCCCTCTTGGGTAATTTTATTTAAAACCATTTTATTAATTAAGAAATTCAAACCATCATTCATTAGACATTTCATTCAAAAAATCCATTTAATTTATCAAAACATGACAAATTCAATTTATAAGGCTCTATGTGTCACTTAGGAAATGCCATTGGGGAAAGGGGAAATCACCTACATGGTTAATTCCAATTTAAAAATTGGTCCAAGCACTTAGGAGATGGGGTGGTGTCCAGGAGGTGGGGTGGTGTTTGGGGGGGTTGTCCAAGGGGGTGGAGGGTGTCCAGGGGGTGGGGGTGTCCGGGGGTAGGGGTGTCCATGTGGTGCGGGTGGAAGGGGGAGTTTTCCAAGGGGGTGGTGGTGTTCATGGGCGAGGAGGGATATCCTGGGGTGGGTTGGGGGTGTCCAGGGGGTGGGGGTGTCTAGGGGATGGTGTGGGGGTGTCCAAGGGGTGGGGGTATGTCTAAGGGGGGTGGGGGTGAAGGGGTGGGGGGATTTCCAATGGGGGGTGTCTAGCGGTTGGGGTATCCATAGGGGTGGGAGAGGGGGGATTTCCATGGGGTGAGGGGTGTCCGGGGAGGGGGGATGTCCAAGGGGGTGTGTAGGGGGGTTGGTGGGATTTCCAAGGGGGTGGGGGTGTGTAGTGGGTGGGGTTGTACAGTGTGTGGGGGTGTGGAGGTGTTCATGGGAGGAAATACCCATATAATACTGTTAAAATTACCTATACCCAATCCAAACCAATATCACAATTCCAATCGATCACCCAACCAACATCCAATTCATCCTCAATATCACTACCCTTCCCATTATTCCTTGAACAAAAACTATAAATAAAAAATCTAAATCCAATTTTCAACTAAACTAAAGTCCATAGAAACTACCATTTCACCCCACTAAAAATGGATAACCAGCTACACCACAACCCCAACCATCCCCAATCCCTTCAAATGGACCATCCTTATATCCATTACCCTTTACCATCATTGAGTGGGGATACATCTCACCAGCGCCCATTAGTTCTTATGGTTCATGAACTCTACCAAGAAGGAGTGTCTATAAAGACGTCAAATAAAACTAATTCACACAATCATGACACTGGAAGTGTAGAAAATAAATAGAAAACAAATCAAAGTGTTCAGTATACCTTGCCACAGACCACACTGAACTCTTGTTTAAGCCAAATCAAAATAGAAAACAAAAAAGAAATAGATGAAGAATATTTAAACTAAGGTAGAACTTACTAATTTGAAGTGTAAAAATAAAAAATTTCTTGATTGAAGATGAATCTATCGAGTGGATGGAGTTTCACAGCCCAGGGTAAAGAGAGAGCTTCAGTAGAGATTCAGATTAGGGCATGTGATCACACGGATAGGGGAGTTGGTCTGCTGTGTATTAGGGGGAAACCATTCCCAATGGTTTGTAAAATCCATTGGGATACATTAGATAAATTTAAAATTCCAAATCAGTTTACTCAAATCATTGGAAAATCTTAATTCTAAATACACAATTCCAATAATTTCTTCAAACCGTTGGGAAAGTTTGTTGTTTTTACAGTATATTAACGGTTTGTTCCAACCGTTGTTATAAAAGCGTTGGTAAAACTTGTATTTCCACTAGTGAAAAAATGGATTTTTTAAATAAAATTCCATCATAAACACAATAAAATAATAATAATTATAGTGACATTTATATAATCCTATTTAAATAGTGTCATCTTAGATGGAAAATAATTTTGAGAAAACACTTGAAATTAATTCTTGGGGAAAATAAGCTTTCTTCTTCAAAAACTTTTTCCCTCCTCAAAATGCAACAAAAATTTTTAAGAAATAATTTTTTGTGAAAATAAAATTGTAAACTTGTAGGGGAAGCTTCAAGGAAATAAAGCATTATGGAAACGTAAAAATTTGTTCATTCCATACAAGTTAAAAAACATTATTATCGTACTTTTCATTGAAAAGTCAAAAAGTACCTCATACCAAAAATGACAAAAGATGTCATTCATACCATTTAGTAAAAATTTTCCAATGGGTAAAATTGACATTAAATAATTTTAGATGGAGATAAAGAATATTTTTAAATAAATATTTTAGAAATATGGGCATGGATGATAAATATACCCTAGTAAACACTTACGAATAATCAATTTTGGATAAAAACAAGATTTTCAATGGTATCACTTACAATATGTCTGATATGCCTCATATTAATCCAAAACTCCAGTATAATGATTTCAATAATGATACTGATTTATTCCAAAATCATAATCATTTTTTTATAACATTTATGATCATATTTTCATCAATTTGTTAGTAACATTTCATTATTAATCGTTATTTGGGTATTAACTGATTTATGTTTTGATGCATGTTTTATCGAATAAGTTCTTATTCCGTATTTTAGGATATAGTTATATCATTTATATAATGATATTAGTATAATATATATAATTTTTATTCATTAATTTCATGTATATAATCATATTTTAAGGAAGTTCATGTAGAATGAATGACATCGCATTGTGGAGACGATAGGTCATACATATGCATGAGCGATGATATCATTCCAAAATTGTTAAGTGGTATTAAAGTGGATAGTGTTTAATATTTCAAAATCAGTATAACTTTATAATAATCATATATAGATATTATTTAAATCATTATACCCATCCATGTATGGAGGTGGTGAAAAACATTTCACACCATATTATAGAGACAGTAAGCCATACATACGCACGTGTAGTGATTCCATTTTTCATTGGGTGGAAAGAAGGTGAAATATGGTTGTTTCATATTTACAATAAAATATCAGTATATTATTTATTCTTATTTTATTAATTCATAATGAAACAACTAATGAATATGATGTATAATAATAAAATACTTTGGAAGAATCATTAGAAGAGATTACCTCTTCCCCAACATGCTTCTTCTAAATCTCTTTTCAGAGCACTAGGTTTGGTATTTGATTATGAAAAAAAACTATACAATTAAAATATGGATATTTAGTAAGAAAACGGTCTGGGTTTGGTTGGGATAGAATTCACGAAATGAAGTGAATATTTGAAGTAGGAGCTTCCCTTTTATAATTAAGGTGAGGGTCACTTTTGGAAACTCCATAAATATTAATTTATAATAAACTCAAATCCTACCCAAAAAACACCAAAGTTTCTCAAATTTGAAGATGAGATGAGATAGGGTTATAATATAATGAAACAATAAATGTTGGAAAACTCATTATTTCAATTTAAACCATATCTTTTTAATTGACACTTACTTATTCTATTAAATTTCAATTATGGTAATAATAATCTAAATATTTAACGGTTAAAATTGTTTACTTATATGGTTTTAATTTTCCATAAATGGATATTTTATGAAATTTTAGACAATATAATTATCACATTGAAAATTTTAATTATTTAATGTTTTTTAAATAATTTAATGAAATGTTAATTTTATAAAATATCAATAGTATTATTTTTAACAATATTCATTTATTTGAGCTTGAATAAAATCCACACTGAAGATAAATTCGAACAAAAATATTTAATACACTAATAACATGTTGTAATAACCTAGAAAATATGTGGAGCACATTAATTAGTTCATATGTAATTTATTTTAGTATTTTTAAAACCATTTATTTCATTTTTTGTTAATAAAATTATTTTAACATCACTATTTTGTCATCATTAATTGTAATTATTTTATCTATAAAAATTGAAAATTTATTTATATGAGATATTTAATTATTTAATATTTCTAGAGACTATGTATAGTAGATATTATCACATAGTTATCCATATATTAAAATTAATATACTTATATAAAATTAGACTGTGACATTTTTTCGTATTCATTTGTTTTTATTACATTTATGTCATATTCATAGGTAAGTGGCCAGTAAGTGATTCCATTTAGAAAGATAGATGATAAGGGTATAATTTAGTCATAAAATAGAATATTTATAGGTTTTATAACAATTTTATAATATTATTTTTACCCTAAATTACATGATTTACCATGAACCATGATAATAAAAATAATTACCAATGTTATTAATCATAAAGACAAAAAAATGAAAGTAGCCTATTAACATAATTTGAACCAAATGATTCAAATATGGAATCCATTTTTGAAAATTCAAAACACAGAAGTATTAGTAATTGATTTAATATTATTCATGTTGTTGAAATGTGGAAACATGGTTTAAAAGTTAAAACATTGCAAATGATTGAAATATTTTTACCTATGAATTCAATGTAAAATTAATGAAAATGTCATACATTATATTGAATGATAAAAATATATTCTATTTATACTTTAAAACCAATCAATATTATAATTTAACCATATAATTATCTCAATGAAAAAAATTGTTTTTAATTAAAATTTACTGTATTTATACTATTCATCAAAATATGAATGTTATCAAAATAAATATCAGAAATTCATCCACAATAAATTTTTATCTCCCATTTAAAAATAACATGTTTATATTATCATATAATAATCATTAATGTGTTAAATTCTTAATTTAAAAGGGTTTATCAATTCAAAAGTGTAAAAATAAAATTTGTTTTTAAAAAAATAAGGTTTTATTCAAACCCTATAACTAAATTATTAATTGGATGAATATAAAAAATATATTATTTAATTACCAAAATTAATTCACTCAAAAATTCAAATATCTAATTGATTTATATTTTTCTTAAATAATTGATAGCCAAAAAATTGACAATGTATTTTGATAAGTTAGTTAAAATTATTCTCGCTAACCAAATAGATAAGATATAAAAGTAATTTAATAATAAGAGAATCTAACGGTTTGTATAAACTCATAATTACGTGTAAGGAAATCCACTAAAAATTAAATTTATTTAATGAATATATTTCATAAAAATATCTGGGTGTTACAGGATGAATTTAAAAACATGAGTGTGAGATGATATTATATGAGAACTAAAACAATTTGACCTATTGATCTCATCCAACATTGAATTCCATTGACCAAGATCTTAGAATTTCCTCAATACTTTATATTTTATTTTTAGATTTAACATCATTTTGGGAGGGTGGGGGTGATAGTCCATGTTGTAATTCAATTCATAATTAAATGAATGTTGATGACTTCTTTAAAATTTATATGTGAAACATGGATGATGATCAATGAATACTGAATGTGGGACCCCATACTGTAACACCCTGAGATTTTATGAGATATATTCTTTTTAATTTCTTTCATATCTTTTGTTGTACGCTACACCAAGATTATCTTGCACTATACACAACACCATATTAGCTTGCAGTATATGCAACACTATTCCTGGATTGTGTTACACACAATTTCAAGTTCATTTGATAGTAGTTATTCTACGCAACATTGAGTGTATATATATATATATATTCAATGTATAAATGAAATATGTTTGGATTCTGTTATATGCAACAACAAAGGAGTCTTTCACTACACGCAACCCTGACTTGGCTTGCGCGACCTTCCTCGATAGCGTGTGTAGTATGCAATACCAGGTTTCACTAAACAACGATATATTATTATAATATTATTATAAACTAGCCGTTATGAATAGTAATACACACTTTTTGAAATTTTATAAATTTTATCTTTCAAAATGGACTTTATTTTTGGATTTGGAATATCAAAATTAGCCTAGGGTGATTTTTTGTTATTTTTCTGAAAACTTTCAATTTTTGATGAATAGTGAAAACACTGGATTAATATTTAAAACCTGACTTTTTATTTAAATAATTATTTATTTATTTAAATTTATTTTAGGTCAAAATTGATACATAATACCTATATAAGTTCAATTTAATTAATTGGAGTCATTTTATAATAATTTTAGATATATAAAAATTTTATTGAATTTTTCACCGTCTTTTACCCACCTCCTAGGAGAATTTGGAAATTCACATAAAACCTAATTTTACCGCTTTTGTGAGTGGAATTTCGAAAATCCGAGAGACACGGTTAATATCAAGGACTAAAATGTGGTTCAATGAGATAAAAATAATTTTTGGTGAATAGTAACTTTTTACTTTTATTTACCACGGCTAAAAGTAAATAGGGTAATTAAGGGTAAAAATGATATAATTATTACCCTAAAACATGTTCTAATTCTATTGGATAAGTTTAATTCGACCAAATACAACTTTAGGAATAAAATATGACCATTTAGGTCCACTTGGATTAGATTAGGACATTTATTATTAATTTATTTAAAGAAGGGTTAAAATAGTTAAAATCAAAGTTTAATAACTAAATCATTTTTAATATAGGGTTATACATAAGATAAATTCGACTATAAATATTAATTATAAAGCTAAAAATATTTCCTACATAATGTTATTTTATTTAAAATTTTAGACATTAAATAATTTAATTTATTTATTACACAATTATGATGCAGTAATTACCTTATTATTGAAATATTAACATAATTGATGTTATAAATATCCAAATAAATGTAATTTTAGACTTTTTATGAATTAAAATAATTTTATAGTTTAATATGACATGTTATTATTGATTTAATTAACTTTTTTCGAACTAATCATGATGTTATAATTTTCACAAAAATCAATTACCAAATAGTGTCAAAATTGACATAAAATTGTTTTTAAAACAAATATTATATTATTAATTGTTATTTTATTCCTAAAAATCTAAGGTTCGGCCAAATGACTTAGATAAAGATATATATATTTATAATGAACCACTTGGGGTTCTTTTGTCTTGTTATAGTAAGTTTATTAACCATGTAGTGTAAGAAAATAAGAAGACACGGTAAAAGTTAAATTATTTAACTTAGAGTTAAATCTAAATTATTAGGTTAAAATTGAAACCTAAACTTGTCAAAAATCTATTGGTTGAGATTATTTCGACCCATCCCCACTTTATCTTTGAAATAAATCAATTTGGATCTATTATAAACCGAATATAACTTTATTATAAAATAATATTTTGAGTTTTTTCAAAGGTTCCCCTCTCCTCCCTTATAAAAAGGGTACCCCTTCCCTCTTCTCTTCACACCCTTTTGAGCCTTGAAGATCGGCCAACCCCTGCCCATTTCTCTTATCCACTTACCTAGAAAAATCCTAGAGGTCCTGGTCTTCTTCAAAGACCATCTTTAGTTCCCTAAGAGGAGGTTAAGAAGAGGCGCTTCAAAGAAGAGGTAATGTTTGTTACCGATTCTTTCAACTTTATTTCTTCTTCTACTTCTTCTTCTTTAGTTGTTTCATTATGAAGTAATAACATCACTATCACTCATATACTTATATTTTATTATAATTATGAAACAACCCTATTTCACCATCTATCCATCCTATGGAAAACGAAATCACCGCACGTTTGTACGTACGGAATACCGTCTCCACGCCATGGTGTAATCTGTTTTTGACCACCACCTTACTTGGATGGGTATAATGGTGTGAATAAATAACTATATATGATTATTGAAAAGTGATATTTATTCTTAAATATTATACATACACTTAAATACAATTCCATGATCATGGGAATGATATCATCGCTCGTGCGTACGTACGGACTACCGTCTCCACGACGCGATGAGATTCATTCTCCATGTTAACCATTCATGAATGATTATAAAGTATATATAATAAGTAATCATGAAATATATGACATAATAATGATACTGGATTTATGTGTATATATATATATATGTATTTCATCTACTTAATTCCATTCAATTCAATAAGGAAATGAAAACAGCGTTCATGCGTACGTACGGCCTACCGTCTCCATGAACGGTGTATTTCATTCCATTTATCGATATATCATATATATATGTATATTATGAGTATATATTAAATATAAATCATGTTTTACATTATGTAATTATGTAAATCAGGAAATAAGTAATAAT
Source organism: Viscum album (assembly GCA_963277665.1). Taxonomy (NCBI): domain Eukaryota; kingdom Viridiplantae; phylum Streptophyta; class Magnoliopsida; order Santalales; family Viscaceae; genus Viscum; species Viscum album. Next base: position 1,885,527,055 of record OY728161.1, read on the forward strand.
ATCAAGAACAACAAGTCCAAACATGTACGATAAATAAAACGGTTTTACACAAAACGCTGCTTTAACATGGAACTTACAAAAGAACGGGTAATATAAAGTCATAAGTGAACCATATATGATATCATAACAATGAATATGATTCTTTAATAAGTCAATGAAATTATTTAAATTATTATACAGGAGGTTCAGATACGTACGAAGCATATCAGACCTAAGGTAAGGGATAACCTTTCCAATATCGTTCTTATCTAAGATTGTTTATTCGTAAGTATTTGTTGGGGTTATTGTTATCATCCAATTCCATGTTTTATAAAATTGTTTTTATGTATGTTTAAATTCCTTTTTACCCATTTTGACTTTTACTACATGGTATTTAAGGAATCATTCTTTTGTTTACATTACGAGTTACTTTTTTGACTTTTCCGGAAAAAGTACGCGAAGAATGTTTTTTTAACTTATACGGCATGAAAGGATTTTTACGGTTTTATAAAGACTTATTTTCATGAAGCTTCATCCAAAATATTTCATGAATATTTTCAACAAAATCTCTTTCTTTTAAAATTTCATGAGGTTTTGTGAAGATAAATTGATTTTGAAGAAGAAAGGATATTTTCCTCAAGAATTCATTTCAAGTGTTTTATCAAAACCATTTTTTCATCTAAGATGACATTATTTTACATGTGTATGTTTCAAGTATAATGTCTCTATGATTTACATGGTTTCATTTTTCTTATTATGAAATTATATCCATTTCTTTTATATAGATTGTGTTATGATGGGATGATGTTTATGAAACCCATTTTATTCGTTGGGTTATTATGAATGATGTATGTTTATTTTGTGGTACAAGTAAGAATGATTTCATTGTGAGATGGGTGGGACATATATCTCCCTCTAATGCATTGGGTAAAGATTTATGTCTCATGAGATAAACATGGATGGAATGGTAAGTTAATCTGGTTCAGTAATACAGGACTGGAACGAGGAGTGAACTCGATTCAGAAAGGGACTTTGTCCACTAAGATGGTCTTGGAAGCAATGCCTTGGATACTATGGAAATCATATCATGTGATTAATGGTTTCCACAATCACATGTTTTATTCCCATGATATTTTATCATGATTGATGTTCCTTTATGATATATGCCTTACATACTTCCAAGATTTATGTCTTTTCTCAATATTTTGATTTTTAGATTTTATGTTCAAGTTTTTTCATTCAAATGATTATGGATTGTTCAATGTTATCTATGTTTACCCTTACTGATCATTTGAGATCACCCTTTTTATTTTTTCTTTTCCCTAGGATATAAATAAAGGTTTTAGGTAAGAAAAAAAGGGGAAGATATTTATGGGATATGTTGAAGATCTTTCACCACGATTAGAAGATTATGTTCCGAGTTTCTAAAGACACTAAACTATTACGGTCCTTGAGTGTTGTTTTTTTGTTATGTATTAATTATTCCGAAAAATTAATGTAATGTCCATGTACGTCAATATTTGGGCCTCTACACATAAAACCTCACCACTTCGTTCATATATATCTCAAAAGGGTTTTCATGTGATAAATGTTCCTTCATATCGATAATGTGTATAGTCTTGGTGTGTTTATCCACTATATATCATATCGAATCGATTCCACTGGATTCCTTTGGGTGAAAAGTAAAAATATACATAGTGACTTTATCCCATTTCCACATGGGTATAGTCAATGATTGTATCATCTGTTTGGACATCTATCATTCTACATTAACATAATAACATACCAATCACCTTGAGTTGTACTCTGTAATATCCTTCTACATGTTGTCCCACCCGATGCTTTCCCAATGATAGTGATACATATTAGTTATTCCACGATGGATGGAGAAAGATAAGTTATGTACATTATACCATATATCCTTCTTTATTTCAAGTGATAAAGGAAAAAACAAGAATTGTTCCAAAATGAATCACATTATAACCATTGATATGGTACTCTTTTACCTTCCTTCTGGTTATTGCATTATCCTTATTTTGTAACTTTAGGTTATCCCTTTGTAACTTCATGATTGTATCTTTGATAGATGGTTTGAAAATCATTTGGGAGAAGTAAGACGTATTCCCTACTGTTATCATTTTAAAATCAACAGTTTTTGTATCCATGAAGATACGGTCTTTTAGAATCTGCATCATGGATAATGTAGTAGGATATTTTCTACTATGATAATCATCTACCTTGTTCATCTTTCTTGGATTGTAGTGAATCGAGCAATTCTAGTCCTTGACTAGATCTACCCATATTCTTAAAGGCATGTTTAGATCCTTTAGTTATAATATATACTTAAGACTATTTTTATTGATATATATATATATATATATATATATATTATCACCATAGAGATAGTTCCCCCATATTTTCAAGGAAAAATCACACATCCTAGCTCCAAATCATACAATGGATAATTAATCTCATGGATCCTCAACTATTACGAGGAATAGGATATCACTTTATCATTCTACCTAAGTAAACAACCCAAGTCATTCTTTGAAGCATTAATTTATATCACAAAACCATTTACAATTTTTGGTATTGTGAGTATAAGTGTAGTGACTAGCCTCTTCTTGAGATCCTTATATATTTTTCCATATTCTTTTATCTTGACATACTTTTCCCCTTTCTATGTCAACATAGTTACTCAGATAGAAAAATGTTAAAAATTCCCTACAAAACATCAGTAGTAACTAGATATGCCAAAAAAATATAGATTTCCATGAAAATAGTGGGTTTGCGCCATTATTAAATATGATTTTTTTCAAGGTTCCACATAATTTCACCCACTTTTGATCACGTTTTCCAAGAATTTTTCCTACAACATCTTAAATTCACACTTTATTGACTTAGTGTATATTATCTCATTCCTTAATTTCACTAGAAAAATCCATAGATTAACTTCATGTTCATATATTCTCTTGGAGTAAATGAGAATATCATCGATAAAACTTACTAAAAAAACTTCTAGGTAGTCCTTAAAGACTATATTTATCAAATCCAGGATGATTGTAAGGGAATTAGTAAGTCTAATTGTAATCACTTTTAACCCATAGTTACTATACCTTGTATGAAAATTATTCATCTGAATATATTACTTCTTCACCTTCATTTGATGATACCCATATCAAATATCCAACTTTTAGAGGTATTCAGCTCCTTTTCATTGAATGAACAAGTAATCAATACTTGGAAAAGGATACTTGTTCTTTATGGTGATCTTATTGAGATCTCGGTAATTGGTACATAGACAAAATGATCTATCCAACTTCTTGATAATGAGAACCAGTGCACCCCATGGTGATGTACTAGGGTGTATGAACCCTTTGTAAAAATACTGTTATAGAAACATCTTAAACTCATCCAGTTTGATCATGGCCATCAAGTAGGAGAATTTTGTGATTGGAGTAGCTTTTAGTACGATCTCTATTGAGAAATCTACCTCATAATCTTGAGGAAGTATGATAAAATCTTTTGGGAAATACATCATTGTATTCCCTAACAATGGTTATTTCTTCTACATTGATACCATCCTTTGATAAAACAAGTTGTGAAAGGTATGATTTTGATATGTGTAATTCATGTAAATATTTTTGAGTGGATTAATGTAATTATTTGTGTAATTAAATGATAAATATTTCTTATTTTTGAATGAATTTACATGTTTTGTGTTTTGTGGAAGGAAATGAAGGACTCGTGAAAAATGAACGAAAAGAAGAGGAAAAATGAGCTGAATAACCCTTCACACTACTTCGCGAATTCAACCCACACTTGAATTCAGCCCTGTCTTCAAGGATAGAATCTCAAAATACTACAAAGGACTTTCACCTTACCATGATTCAAATTCAATTTCGATTAGAACAATTGATCAAATGAAAAATAAAATTTTCAAGATTCACAAGTAGAGAATTCATCCACACTTCATTTTTTAAGGAAACACATAAACCATGTATTTTACTTTTCCTCTTCAAAATATCCAAGCATTTTCAATCATCCATTCATATTTTTCAATCTATTATTATCATGCTTTCCACAATTAATCTTCCTCAAATGAATTTTTATGCTCATCATAAGGGTACAATTTAAAATAGAATTTATCAAATACCTCAAAAACATGTAAATTACCAGAGGCTTTCAAGGCATCTAACATCTCCACCGTGTAATGATAGAGATCACAATTAATCATGAGGGCTTAATTGTTAAAGATCAACTGACTCAGAGGATTTAGGGTAGGTAGGTAAATGATATAAAAAGTGAGGCTCAAAAATCAGGTTTGACTCTAATGTATTTTTCATGTTTATAAAAGATAATCTCAATGACTGTCTCCCTTTAGAAACATTATCTATCTCTTTCCCCAAAAATCTAAATGTAGGCCCATGATAAATATAAGAACAATGAATGAATCAACCTCTCTGGATTATTATTTCTAAAATTTTGTTTTCTCTTTTGAAATTTATGCTCAAGACAAATCTCACATCTATCACCTAACTAGATACGATAAAAAATCATAAGTTTAGAAAATGGTTATTTTTTAACCTCCCAATACACAACCCAGATATTTTTTTCTTTTCATTCTTTGAAAAAGAGAGGTGAACAATGAAATACAATATATAATGTTATGGCCTCCCCTAATATCAAAATGTAAAATCCCATTAGTAGAATATCCATAATAAAGTACATCCCAGTACACCCAAATGTCACCCCCACATTTATTCTTTTCAATATCATGAAAAACATTCAGAGGATAGTAGTAATGGGTAAAATAAGCTTTTAACATTTCCCATTTACTAACAAGGAAATTCATGGATTCAATGGGATTAAAAATGGATTAATGTAAGGTTGTTCTAAGGATAAGGGATAACAAAAAGAATGCCTCAATCATATTTAAAGTGATTATGTATAGTAATATCTTTCATAAGATGAAAGAATGCTCTAGAAGAAAACATGCCTGAGTTTCTCAAGAAATATACTATAGAAAGAATGTAAATATAAGGATTAGTGTATGTCTCTGTAATGAGATGAATAGTTAGGAAAATTTCTCATGAAAATGCATACAAATACTTAAATCAAGTAATGAAACTATTAGAAATTTATAACATGGCCAAATCTCAAGAATATTTCATCTACAATGATTAACATGCTCATCTAAATCCTGATTTGTCAAATCATAATCCATATGCTTATCTATACTAATTCTTTTCTCCATTTTTCACATAAAAATTTACTGAAAATGAAATCTAAATACATGGAATTGTAATTATTCTCTATAATTTATATCTCCTAGTTATGTTGAGTAAATAATGAATCAAATGTGGGGCTTGAAATTTGTAATGAAAGATATAAAATAATTAAAACGATAGGAATACAAAAGAAAATTACTTAATTGAAACTCTTAATCCCCTTGAAAATTGGGTATCTTTTCCCTGATGCTTTCTTATGCATGCCACTTATGACTTTGATAGACATGAAAAAATAAAAAAATAAAATTGAAAGCACATTCACTTGAAATAAATATAAAAAATAATAGAGAATAGAAATTATTTACTAATATTAAATTCTAAGAATGAAATAAATCTAAAATCCTAGAAAACAGTAAAAATCAGGTGGCCTCCTGGAAGATGCTCTTTTTTAACCAGTCGTTTAACTGAACCATACATGGTTTAGCTGATGGGAACATGGTAAAGTGATAACCATATTTTGTTCACCAAATCTTGAATTTCAAGTATACCCAACTCAACTTGAATCTTCCTCTAGTGTGTTGGAACGAACCTCGGAGGTGATGACCATAATCTAATCAACATGAGTACATTCAACAAGATTTCAGAATCAGTCTAGACTTTGTAAAATTAATCTTTTTCTTCAATGGTTAGCTTCATGTGTTGGGTATCTTCATTGATCACTTCTTGTTCCATAGATATCTCCTCAGTGTCTTCTTTAGTTGATTCTTCTTATTGTTCCTCTGTATGGTCAGTGTAGGGTGTAGCTTGCTCTTGTTCTTCTTCATCTTCTTACTCTTGCTGCTATTTGCTAATTGTTCTTTAGTCCACTAATCATCTACAGTAATTCCACCCTCATCATTTTCTTCAATACCTAAAAATTCAATGGCATCGTGATAAGAATAAAAATCATCATCAGATGTGGTACATACCTCAACTTCACTTTCGTGATGCTCCTTGTAGAATTATGGATCCATGAAATGGGGTGTAGTGAATTCAATGCTTGGGTACTGTTGTGGGAACTCAAATATTTTACTTCACAATATTCTAAGTTAATCAATTATATTTTATTTATCATCATACAGGATGGTGAACTTCTCATTGGAAGTCATTTCTCTATGAGGTCCCACCATCACAACTAAAAAATACACAGTGTGGTAAAAATGATAAAACTAAATAAATAAATAACTTATGATAAAATAAGTAAATGGAATAGGTGAAAAAATAGTTTGTCAAAATTATTCAATTAACAAATTCTCCACTCCTATCCTCGGCAACGACAATAAAATTTTGATATCCCTACAGGCATCATTAATTCCTACCAGGTTACCAAATTTTGAAATTTATAGCATGAAATAAACAGACCACTAAACTACAAGGTAGTATAGTATATACATGTCTGAATTAAAACCAACAGAGACATAGTTGGAGAAAATATTTATTAAATAAGACAAACCTCATCTGATTTTGATTTGAATAACTTTAATATAAACTAATGATCATTGGATTTGTTCGGAAAGTGGTAGGAGACAAAATAAAATGGGTGTCGTTCCTTAATGATTCTAGGTTCATGAGATAAAAAGGTATAGGATATCAATTAATAATCTTGAAGTTATTTGAATTTAGTTATTGCAAGTTTAATGGTCGTGATAAATGAACTCTATCCCAAAAATTCCGTTTTTCATGGTCAGGTACTTTGGGTTGTAAAGGATGGGGAACCTGAAACATTATTTGAACATAGGTAATGGAGAAACCCAATGGTCATGGTTGAAGTCTAGTCCATAGATCGCATAATAAAAAAATTTATTCAATCTAGGAAATTGTTATGCTGAATTAAATAATTTAAACCTATTCTTGAACCCCACTCAAAATGATCATACAAGAAGAATTAAGAATGAGATAAAATTAAAGAGAAAATTTGAAATACCAACATGAATTGAAATTAATTATAAAATAATTCTTATACTCAATCTCCTTTCATAACGCTTTCCTCGACACAAAAGAATAACCCACTCATGCTAACCAAAAGAGGGAGTGGATAATAAATAATGGAAAATACTATAGAATGGTGAGAAGCAGGTGATGCGCCTTTGTCCGGTGGTTGTCTAGCTTTGAGATTTGTCTAGAATTCTTCAAATGGGTGGACCAGGGTCTTTTTTATAGACGTTTTCCCACCTAAACTCATGGTCTATGTCACCTATATTTTCTCTTCATGTCAAACCTTACATGATGTGTATATGGGGAACACAACATGTACCTCAGATCTATTTTTTCCTATGTCACGTAAAATATGTGGAAACATCATACGCTGGTTTGACTGTCATCATGTCCTGTACTGGTGGTTCACAATGTGTACTAGGATTTCACACTGTCTTCAATCGTCATGAATTGTCCCGCATAGATTCTCCTTGCATGAAATGGCCACAACATGTACTAAATGTACACAAGGTGTAATCAATGTTTCTTTAGTTTCCATCTCTTCTTTATCTCCAACAATCTGGTGTCACGCTATGAGTGACCCGAAGCAGCACAAAGAGACAATTGGCTCATTTTTACTTTCCTTTTTATTCTTTTTTAACGAATACTTCATTTCCTCCCTCAAAACACAAAACAAGTAAATTCATTCTAGAATAGGAAACATTTTTCATTGAATTACACAAATCATTGCATTAAAATATTCAAAAATATATGCATGAAATACACGTATCAGCTTCTATGCAGGGTATCAACACCCACATTATTGATAGATTTTCTAAAGGAAGTTAATTATATTTCATGAATTTGTAGAGGTGCATTGGATGGTTTGAAATATGAAATGAGATTTCTTTTTCTAGAAATATTATGTATTCTCAATATAATGAGTTGAAATTAATTCCTAGTATAGTGTTTAATTCCTCTAAGAGAAGTATTACGTGATTTTCTATAAGAAACCCCCCCCCCCCACAGACTCTTACTAGAGAAGAGTCCAACACTTGGGTTACAATTACTTCCCCACTATGTGGTTTTACAGATATATCTACTTCAAGGTATCAAGGACTTGATTCAATAGTTTTGTCAAACTTTTATGATAAGAAAGAATTTTTAGAACCATAATCAAATCATACCCTTTTGATTTATGAGTGAACATGAAGGGTAAATTTTATGACTTATTTTTCTTATTACACAATAGAAGTAGTGATGGAATATGTTTTCACTTACTCCTTTGGCTTTGGTGGTTAATGATGTTGATTAGACTTTAAGACTTGAGATTTAGTGCCCAAGATTTTATAGTTCCCTTTCTCCCTATAGTTAAAGCGTTGAACCATATGTGGTGCATTAGGAGGTTTCCCCCTTTCCTCTATGATGTTGGCCAACATATTTTTCTGTCTCTGATAATCAAGATCTTTATTTCCTTCCCTCCTACAATTGAATAATTTCACCATCCCATTGATACAATTATTTTGATGATTCTTTACACATTTTTGACATGTGGGTAGTTGGATACTCTTTAATCCTTTTTCATTTGACCCACCAGCTTGAAACTCCATTCTTCTGTTATTCTCTCCATAACCATGGGAACATTTTCTGAACTCCATCTATAAATAGAGATTACATAAGACAACTACTTCATAACTATAAATGTATTTGATTTATGGATACTTTAGTAGGTTTGGTTTCAAACTACTAAATAATCGACATACTTTTCTATCATTATTGATTAAAAAACCTGATGAGTATCTTGAAATCCCTGTGATGTTTTCCTTGTAATCTATGATAGATTTTATGTCTATTTACTTTAAATATATGAATTATTTCTCTATATTTTTTTAAATATTTTGAGAGAAATACTTGGTAAGAATCATTTTCATAATGTATTACAACTCCATATATTATATTTTATCCTTTGTCTTGGTGTTTATTAAAAATGTACACCATTGATCGACTACTCCATCAAAATGATAATCTGAAAGAGTCACCTTACATTTCTTAGAAGAGTGGATCACAAAAAAGATCTTATACATTGAGTGAACCCACAGTTCTACAACAATTGGACTGGAAGTTCCATTAAACATCATTGGTAAATGCTTATAAAAGTCACATTGGCTAGTTGATCCACCTTGGGTAATGGTAGATATTCCACGTGACTCGGGTTTTTATGCATAGCCTGAGAAAAATATGAATGTATTTCAATGACATTTTGATCTTGAGATCAAATGGAATTGAGGATGTCATTTGGGAAATCAATTCATTTTCCCTCACATGGGATGTGTCTTCGTTTCTTTTGATTCCCACCATTTTCAAAAATAGAAAGGGTTCGAACAAGATGCAAGTCATCAAATCATGAATACATAATTTATTCTATTGTATAATTAACCATAAAGGAATATCTTATGGGATCTTTATGTTAATAATATTTCTAAAAAAATATTCTTGGATGTTTACATAAACATAGTACTATCCTATGGGGATACACTATTTTTTTATTATCATAATTCCTACATTAACTAAATTTTAACTAATACTAACTATAACTACAGTACATTTTCTTACATAATTATTACCTCATTTAAATGATAATAAACATAATAATATTAAAAATCATGAATCCAAATTTTTTACTATATTTGAAAAATTAATATTATACGTAAGTTTTACATAATAAAACATAAAATTTATTTCATTACTTATTCTTTATATTATCAGTGGCCTTCACATTGTCCGTAGTACAAGTAATATGTTGAGGATATACATCATTGAAAGGGATGAGATAACATCCTTACAAGAGGATAAATATTGAACGTTGATCAGTATTACATAAGTGAGAATAATAATCACCATAAAATTATGATAATATGATCAACATAAATATAATGAGGTAAGTATAGATAAAGGTAGGGAATGTGTCTATGAATATCATGTCTTAGTGGTCAAATACCAACCATTGTTTTGATCAAATCAAGCATTATGATCATCCATAACATATGTTCATAATCATAATATCATCATTGTCAAAAAAATAAATCATAAGGTTTATTGATATTTCACATTTTATCACATGATAGATTACCTTACCCAATGCATTGGAGGGATATATATTTCTCAGACCACAAGTCACATCATAACAATTATTTTATCAAGCATGAATCATAGAACATATAACAACCGTATCCAAAAAATATTTAATGGAAAGAAATGGGTTTCATAAAAATTAAACACGTAATACATTCTTGAATAAACAATGGTGATCCCAAAAGAAAATGGTAACAAAAAACATCGTATAATAATCATCAATCCTGAGTGAAGAAGAAACAATATCATGAGAAGTAAAAGATGTGTTTTTAGAATGAAGAGTTTTTTTTGGAAAATTATTGTGTTTGTCATAAATTCAAGTAGAAAACATGAATATCGTAGATAAAAAATTAAGAATAATTAAATGATATTTAAGTAATATTAAATGAATATCCATTCTGAAATTTTTGAGAAGTTAAGAAATCCAATGAAAGGGAGTTGGGTCTGAGAATCCCAACACCTAAATTCAAACTTAATTTTTTCACTTTGCACCTCTAGAATAAAAAACATAGATTTACTGAAAAATTGATCCATAAGTGTATTATAGCCTTTTAGAAAAATTCTATTAATTATAATCATTTTATTATTATTTTTAATTTTCATTATAGAAATTGATATGTTTTAACATGATGTTTTATATAAAAATTTCTTGTTTTAGAAAAACATTGATTTTTTATTAAATGTAATTTATAAATTAGTTTAATTAATTAAACAATATTATAATTCTTATAATTAAATTTCTATATATTATATATAGTTAACAATATTAATAATTGATGATGGTTATATGTGTTGACAAGGAAGTGCCTCTGTAGGTGATTAACCGATATTTGAAGAGATATTGTCGGGAGAGAAGGAATAAGATGTTCAAAATTTTATATATATAAATATATAGTAGTATGATACAAATAGTGGGTTAAGATAATTAATATAATTTTATCTTATACCCTAATTAATTTCATTAGTGTTTGGTTGTGAAAGGGTTAGAGCGTCAAGCCTCGCCTGAAGTGACGGATGCCTGGAACTCATGGATCCCTGTCTAAGCCAAAGCTAAAACCACACCCTAGCCTTCATCAAAGCCAAATCCACCCCATTTACAAGATGATTCTCTAGATGAAACCTCTCCAGAACTTTCGCAAGAACAGATGAATCCAGATCTACACCTTTGAAGACAAGATGATGGAGTTGAGGCCTCTCTTGAACCAAATCTGGGCCGATACGACTAGAATGAAGATCAGAACTGAGTCACATTGGCACTAAGCAGAGGACACCAACCCGCAGCACACCATGCCAGAGGAGGGGAGGGAGAAATTTTGGGTTCGAAACCCCTATCCCATGAGAAGACTGAGTCACTACCGCTCAGATGCCGGTTTTCTCACATTGGGCTTGAGTCGTGTTTCCACATGATTATATGAAGTTTTATTTAATAATTCTTTCAATTTTGGAAAATATGGTTGTGTTTATGATTCATTTCATTATATCTCACTATATAATATCTTATATAGCCTTGATGTTTAAAAATATAATAGTTATAATTTAGATTGGGTCCACATGTTGAACCCTTGATAAGTAGAATTAGACATACTTCTTGAGAAAATGAATTATTAAATGATGTTAAAGATAATGTTTCAGCATAAATTTCTTTTAATTTTTTTATGTCTCATAGTTTCTTAATAGCTGGATAAACCATAAGTTTATTTGAACGACATAAGGATTCTATTGTATATGCTGAATAAATAAGTTTCATAGGATTTTAGGTGTTGTTTTATCCTATTATTCAAGTATAGTATTCGAATAAAAGTATCCTTTTGTTGATTATGGATATTAAGATATATGTTTTCTAATAATTTATTATATTGAATAATAAAAAATTAGCGCACAATGAATATTATAAAAAATGAAAAGGAGGTATATTATGTTATTGGGAACATTGATGTAGTATAAATAACTTTTATTTTATGTATATGCTTTGGGAATCATTATAACATAACTAATGACCATTTAATGATGATATTAATTAAATTTGAAATAATTTTAGGTTTTTGGTATTTAGTGATGATGATGGGATGATATTTCATGAATTATTGGGATGATTTTTTGGATGAGTTGAATATAGAAATAATTTCAAAAACTAGTGTGATATATATAAATAATTTTTATTCTTAATTTACCATTTATGTGTAAATACAAATTTATAATGTTAAATAAAAATATATCAAGTGAAAATTTAGAAACATAAGATTATTATAATAAATCAATGCCAAACATAAGAGTGATATTATTTTACACTAAATACAAAAAAAAACTCTTTGAGTTTTCACTATTCCAAAAACATTTACTATGATCTTTTATAACATAGTAGGATTAATGTTTTCATATAAAGGAGTAAAATTTAGTTTCAATAGATAAATAATATCTTCTGATATTTTCTATAATACTACATAGGTTTTTTTAAAAATATTTTGGTTTAAACAGATGATGCAATTATTATCATCATGTATCCTACATAAAAAATATAGTGTAATGATTCATTGTTTAAGTTACTAGTTCTTTACTAGAAGACATCACTTTGAGATAAAACTTTTCATTATAGTTATGTTTTTTTAGGACTGTTGTGAGATGAAAAAGAGGATAATTTGTTTTTTGAAAGTGTTATAAAGGAAAATATGATGACAAATCGAACTTACCATGAAAATTTTATAGGGATAATTGGATGAGAATAAAGGATGTTGAAAAGTATGATTTCAATAATATTTATTAAGGTCAAATTTATAGATTTCGTGAGATTGATTAGTTGGAAATGCTCAAATTGGGGAAATTTATATTTTTTATTTACTTTATGAATCTAAATTTATATATTTAAATGTATCAAAAAGACTAATATAGATTTTATAAAATGAATATCTATTAAATAAAATTATTGATGATTTGTTGGAGTGTCCAATGTAATTTATACCAAATATCAAAATTATAAAAAAAATATTGTGAATAGAGAGACTGATGTGAATATTTTTATCCATAAATATTATATGGGCATCAATGTTCCAAGAATATAGGATGTTCATATATCACTACATATCATAAATACAATTATTTGAGGCTGATGAAGAAAATGTGGAGTCTCATGATATATAATCATATTGATCATTCTATATAGTATATGGTAAAGAGGATACCATGAAATTATTATTATGAAACTATGGAATAACATTAGTTCTGATTATTCTCATAGATACTTTATGTTCTCTTATTGGTCTTTCTTCATGAAGGAAACTATTATAAATAAACATTTACACGTTGGTTCTAATAAAAAGACATATTAGTTTTATATGGATTATTGGTTCCATCATTAGGTTCAAGGTTTTTCAATTTCCCTTGGTTGATATTGATAATTAAAATCATCTTTGTGTGTGGTGGATAACAACCACCACCTACCATTTATATAATCATCAACATTGGGTGGGGGGACATTAACATAATAATGCAGCCAGATGAGAAGAAGAGGTGAGGTGAAATCCTGAGGCAGGTTAGTATTTCCATTTTGCATTTTAGGGATGGAAAGGGGTTAATGGACATGGGATATTCCAGAAATCCTTTCACCTGGTGCAATAATCGAAGGGGATTAAGTTGTTTTTGTAGTAGGCTTGATCGGTGCATTGCCAACGATGGAGGACTCGCAGGAACATTTCAGGTTCTCTAGCCAGTGGGTGTGTAATTCGGACTACCACCACATGGTTATGAAGATTTGGATTGAACCTTCTTGGGGACACTCATGGATGGAAATTCAAAATAATTTGTGGTGTCTAATGAAGGAACTCATGTAGTGGGCTAGGTCCATTCCTCCAATCGATCAAGAGCTGGTTGTACTCAAACATGGCATCGAGAGTATGGGGGTAGTTTAGAGGAAATTTGGGATGACATAGTTTTTGATGAGCTCTATGAAATGAATAATTTCTTGTCGATGATGGTTATATACAAGGAACTAAAGGTGAGGGAATCCTATAGGACTAAATGGATCACATAGGATGACAAGAACACCGCATAATTTCATGCATGCATTTTGGAGAGGAGGCACATTGTCAAACCCAATCTAGCTTTGGAAGATGGTACGCACAAAGATGATAGGGAGGTGGTTGGGGGCATGGATTTTTGTCTCTTTAAAGACCTCCTTACTGATCTAAATGAGAATATTCCCCGGGGGTATCTTTTAGGGGAGGATCATATTTGGGAGGAAATCTCAAATCTTGTCACCACGTAAGAGAATACTCTGCTTAAAGGTATTCTAGAGGAGGAGGAGGTGGATTGTAACATCCCGAGATTTTATGAAAAATATTCTTTTTAATTTTATTAATGTCTTGTGTTGTACGCTACACCAAAAGGAGCTTGCACAACATGCATCCTTGACTTTCCTTTCATTACACGCAATCGCGACCTTCCTCGATAGCGTGTGTAGTATGCAATAACGAGTTTCACTAAACAACAATATGCTATTAAAATATTATTAAAACTAGTCGTTATGAATAGTAATAACCACTTTTTGAAATTTTGTAAATTTTATTTTTCAAAATGGAATTAATTTTTGGATTCGTAATATCAAAATTAGCTTAGGGTAAAAATTTGGTACTTTTCGGATAACTTTCATTTTCTGATGAATAGTGAAAATTACTAAATTATAATTAAAAACAACTTTTTTAATCGAAATAATTAATAGTGATAAATTATTAATTTTAGTGGTTTTAAAGTATATTTAGAATATATTTTTACAATTTAATACAATGTTGTTCATTGGATGTAATTTCACATTTAAACCAGACATAATCAAGTGTCAATCTTTTGATAGATATTGTTTCTTAAAAACACGCTATTTGTTTTAACAGCGGGATTTAATTATAAAATTAATTAATGCAACTTCTATGTTATGAATCTGGTAAAATAGACTTCATTTTTGAATTCGGAATATGAAATATAGCTTAGGATGAAATTTTGGCATTGTTCTGAAAAACATCAATGTTTGATGAATAGTGAAACTACTAAGTGGTAGTTAAAAAACTGAATTTTTCATAAAACTTAATTTTACCGCTTCTGTGAATGGAATTTCAAAAATCTGAGAGACACGGTTGATGTCAGTAAGTAAAATGTGGTTCAATGAGATGAAAATAATTTTTGGTGAATAGTAACTTTTTACTTTTATTTACCACGGTTAAAAATAAATAGGGTAATTAAGGGTAAGAATGATATTAATATTACCCTAACACATGTCCTAATTCTATTGGAAAAGTTTATCTCGACCAAAAACAACCTTAAGTGTAAAATATTATCATTTAGGCCCACTTGGATTAGATTAGGACATTTATTATTATTTAATTCAAAGAAGAGTTAAAAGAGTTAAAATCAAAGTATATTTACTAAAACATTTTTAATATAGGGTTGTACATAAGATAAATTCGATTGTAAATATTCATTAGAAATCTAAAAAGATATCCTACATAATGGTATTTTATTTGTAATTTTTAGACATCTAATAATTCAATTTATTTATGACACAAAGATGATGCAGTAATTATCTTATTAATGAAATATTGACATAATTGATATTATAAATACCAAAATAAATGTAATTTTAGACTTTTTATGAATTCCACTAATTTTCTAGGTTACTATGATATATTAGTGTTGATTTAATCAACTTGGTTCGAACATATAATTCTATTATGACTTTCACAAAAATCATATATCAAATAGTGTCAAAATTGACACAAAATAGTTTTTAAATCAAATATTATATTAGTAATTGTTATTTTATTCCTAAAAATCTAAGGTTCGGCCAAATGACTTAGATAAAGATATATATATTAATAATAAACAATTTGGGGTTCGTTTGGAATGTTATAGTAAGTGTATTAACCATATAGTGTAAGAAAACAAAAAGACACGGTAAAAGTTAAATTATTTAACTTAGAGTTAAATCTAATTGATAAGGTTAAAATAATAACCTAAACTTGTCTAAATCCTATTTGTTGATAGGATTTCGACCCATCCCCACTTTAGCTTCGAAATAAGACCCTTTGGAACCATTATAAACTGATTTTGACTTTAATATAAAATAATATATTGAGATATTCCTAAAGTGCCCCTCTCCTCCCTTATAAAAGGGCACCTCCTCCCCCTCCTCCTCACACCAATTTGAGCACTCAAGCTCGGCCAACCCCTGCCAAAATCCCTTCTCCACTTCCCTAGTATCATCATAGAGGTCCTGGTCTTCTTCAAAGACCATCCTTAGTTCTTTAAGTGGAGGCTAAGAAAAGGCGCGTCAAAAAGAGGAGGTTCGGACACATACGAAGCAAATCGGACCTAAGGTAAGGGAAATATCACAATCTCATTTTTATCCGAGATTGTTTATACTTTGGCATTTACTGGGGTATATTTTATCATCCACATCCATGTTTCCTGAATATGTAATATTATTTACATCCATCTAAAATTGTTTAAATCCAATTTTACCTTTCGGTGAGTTTTTAGTAAAAGATATGAAAGGAATCTTTCGTTGTTTTTCGTACGAGGTACTTTTTGACTTTTCCAAAAAAAGTACGAAGAATGTTTTTTTTAACTTATACGGCATGAATGGATTTTTAAAACATTATTTCCAAGAAGCTTCCTTTACAAGTTTTCAAGTTTATTTTTAATCAACTTCTTTTAGTTTAGAATTTTATGACATTTTAAGAAAGGAAAAGTGTTTTTGAAGTAGAAAGGATATTTTCCTCAAGAATGGAGTTCAAATGTTTTATCAAAATTATTTTCCATCTAAGATAATATAGGGTTCTGTTTTTATCCCTATTATTACATTGATTTTATTATGTTGTGAGGGAATTATTTTTATGAAGTCATTTACCTTATATGGTTTGTATTATGATGTCATGATGTTTCAAGAATCCCATTTTTGTTACATGTGTTATGCGATGATGTATGATTTATGATTATGTGGCACACATAAGAAAGGATTAATTATAAGATGGGTGGGACCTATATTTCCCTCCAATGCATTGGGTAAAGATTTTATATCTCATGAGATAGACATGGCTGGAACGGTAGGTTATACCGGTTCAGTGAAGCAGGACTGAAACGAGGGTAACTCGGTTCAGAAAGGGACTTTGTCCACTAAGATAGTCTTGGCAATGAGTCATGACTAACAAGAAATGATTCTCTATGATTATGTGTGTATTACACAAAGTTTCATGTTTTAAGTTATGCTTATTTGGATTTCATTTCACTACTATGATTTATCCCATGTTATGAAATTATGCTCTCTTTTGTAGGTTAAGATTTCCAAAAGTTATGTTCTTATGAATATGATGTGATTGATTTTCTTTTGTTTACCCTTACTGAGCATTTCAGCTCACCCTTTTATGTTTTCTTTTCCCCAGTATATAAAGAAAGGTTTTAGGTAAAAAAAGGGAAGATCTTTATGGGAGATATTGAAGATCTTTCACCACGATTAGAAGATTACGTTCCAAGTTTCCAAAGACACTAAACTATTACGATCCTTGTGTGTGTGTTTTTTGTCATGTACTAAGTATTCCGCAAATGTAATGTAATGTCCATGTACGTCAGGCTTTGGGTCTCTACATGGATGCAACCATGTGGAATATGAATCCTAAAAGTGTGGTGGGACCTGATGTCTTCTCTAGTTCATTTAAGGGGCCTCTTGGGAGGTGGTAAAATTACATATTATTCTTTCCAGCTAGGAATTATTACTTAGGGGGCCTTCCCCAGATCGCACCAATGACAAATCTGATGAATTTTTCGATGATCAAAGACCCATATTCCCTCCTCCACTATCATCTTGTGAGCATGTGATACTTTCCCTATAATATCATGGTGAGTATCATCAATGGGAGGTTGTCTGGTCTTCTCCCTCTGTGGATATCCATGGAGAAACATGGTTTCTTCAGAGATCGTTCGATACAGGGAGACATGAAAATGGTGAATGAGATGCTGAGAGACCTTAATACCAAATCTCATGGCTCTAATATGGTTATTAATATGGATATGAATAAGTCATATGGTATGATGGAGTAGAGATTTATCAAAATGGTTCTTTCTATGATGGGATTCTCTAATTGGGTCTATGATATCATTTTTAGGTGTGTTTGCACATCATGGATGGCTTTTTAATTTATAGGGAGAACACATGGTTTCTTAAAGACTTTATATGGACTTTGAAAAGGTGATCCATTATACCTAAGTATCCTTATCCTGATTCAAGATGCCCTGAGTAGTAATATCAACAAAGGTGTATCCAATGTGTATATTCTACCATAACGTAGAAAGTATGACCTCCCCTATACATCACATTTGTTGTTTGCGGATGATACAATAGTTTTAATGAATGTGGGGTAGAGGTTCCTCCATGTTATTAATAGGATCCTTGTGGAGTACTATAATTGGAGTGGGCAGATCATCAATAGGGAGAAGAGAAGTTTCTTTGTATCCAACAAATACATATTGAGACGAGTGGTCAGTATGGGAAACAAGCTACGCATGGGGCGAGGTTATTTTCCCATGGAGTACCTCAGTAATCCTATATCTCAAGGAAGATTTCAAATCATGGACTTTGAAAAATTGATAAATAGATTAAAGAATGTATTCTGAATTGGAAAACCCATATTTTATCCTTTGGGGGACAGATCATCCTCGTGAATATTAATCTTCCAACAATCCCAGTGCATGATCTAGCCTCTACTAGTGTGCTTAAGTGAGTTATAAATTCCATTTATAAAATATTTTCTCTCTTCATATGGGATGTGTTAACCGAGGTGAATATACAATGGGTGTTTTGGGGTAAGATGGCTCAGCCCATCTACGAAGGAGGGATCAATGTCAGGATCCCGGAGGTCACAATCCATTCCTTTCATGTGATTATTTCATGGGAAATCATTGTAGAATATACTCTCTGGGGGAAGCATATGTCTTGAAAGTATAGGACTTGTGCTAAAACTTTATTTTCCAGTGGGTTGTTCTTATGGTCCTTGGTAAGTAACATCATCCCGAGTCTCCTCCTGCACTCACAATGAATTATTGGGGAGGAGAACACCCTCTACTGGTATCATAATTTGTCGGGCAGTGTGCTGGGATATCCAAGATGTCTGAATCCCACTATCTCTTTTAGGGAGGAAATCCCTCATCATCAATTTTTCATATCAGTTCTCGACACACACTAACAATCGATTTTTGACTATTTTCTCATAAACTCTGAGAAGGGTAGGTGCGTATATACTCCTTCCACCTCGGGGAAATTCAAATAAAAATATTTTTAAAGGATTAACATCTCTCATGGGTAGAATTATAGATGGAATGAAGTATGAATCACATTTTTTTAGGGATAATGGTATCAGCATGTGTGGAGGTTCTTTGGAGAATTCAATGCGTACTCCCTCCCAGCTGGTAGAAACAAGATGTTCAAAGAGCACTGGTTCCATGGGGTTGATGGGTCAGCGATGAAATAAGCAACATAAGCCAACATCTTCATTGTGGGCTACTGGTCCTTATGGAATGAATAGAATAGGGTCTGTTTTGATGGGATAACTTCCATAGGAAGGTCCATTGTGTCTAGAATAAGGTGTATAATGATTTAATTGATCATCCTTGATGGCATCGGGAAGGACGCTACATCCCTTAGAGCGCTACATGTATCACAGAGTGTGGATCGTCAAAATGTTTCCATGCCATATGGGAGATGGATCTGTTGGATACCCCTAGGGAGTGGTCTAAAACACAACACAGATGGATCATGTGTAATTGGTGACATGTGAGGAGGAGGTTTTGTCCGTGACCTCAGGGGAGTGTGGTTTTGGATTTCATGCATTATTATGGGACTATTAATTCTCTTTGGGTGGGGAAAATGTGGTTCTCACTGGTCTTTCCACATGCAGCCAGAGGGAAATTATCATTTATCAAGTGGAAATAGACTCCAGTATTATTAATGATGCATTGCATGGAAAAGGAACCACCCCTAGTCTATTTACTACATTATTATACAATGAAATGCCCTCCTTAACAATAATGTTTGAGTCACCCATACCTAGAGAGAGAGGAACAAAGTGGAGGACTACATAGCCTCTCTTGTTGTCCCCAATACCCCAGTTTTTTCCCTTTCTAACATGTCTCATTTTACACTGGAGGGGGTTAATCTTATTCCAGGTGATGCCCTTAGCCTTCATTATTTCTTCCCCAAGGTCTGGACACCCTATTTCATTATTGTATTGTATTTATTATGTCCCTTTTTGAATAAAAATATTACTATTTGATGGATATCTTTTAAAAATTATACTTTTAGAGGTAGATAAAAATGTTTTGATTGGTAAATTATTTTCCATATTTCTTTACCTCCCTATCAATGTGGATTCACTGATGTTATTAGCTATAATAATTAGTATTTGAGAAAAGGTTCCACCTTTGATTTTATTCTCAATTAATGAAGTCTCTCAGTTTTTATTTTCTCAAACAATAATCAGAATGATTTATAGAATTAGATAATATATTTCATTTATTTATCTAATGATTATTTCCACCAAGACTCTATCAAATAGAGATAATTAGTATTTTGAAAAAATGGTAAAATAATATCTCATTAGTAGTAAGGAGATAATCATGACTTCAAAATATTATAATCATACATATTGTTTTTTCATGAATGGTGAATATTTTTTTGGAAAATTTACAAGTACAGGTATGGGATTCCCTTGTGTCTAAAATGTTTCAAAATATTTAATTATCATAAGGTAAAATAAAATTATCTCATTGGTTACCATTTATATTAATTAATAATAATTTTATAAAATTATCCTCATGATGAATCATAAGACTATTCATACGTTTCATTAAATAAAATCACATATATTGAAGTATTTTAATGAAAATGTTATTTTGTAGTGAAAAAAATATGTGAAACAATCATGAAACCTAATAATGATCATATTCTTAAATAACCTCATTCTATTTCGTTAATGAGATTGAATTAATTCGACTCTTTTCAACTCCAGAATCAACAAATAATTATGTAATATCTATTATAGTAAAATTATTTTCTCTGTGTTTTTATCTATCAAAGGTATATACTGAAATGAAAATTATAGAAATATATGGGTTATGAAAAATATTTAGAAATGATACACTACATTAATTGTGTATAAAAAAGTTTTAATAGAGTTAGTTAACCAAATGTTTCTCAAATGTAAGGTGTATTATATAAATGAAAATATATTTAAATTTTTAAAGAATTGATTATAA
Organism: Viscum album; assembly: GCA_963277665.1. NCBI lineage: Eukaryota > Viridiplantae > Streptophyta > Magnoliopsida > Santalales > Viscaceae > Viscum > Viscum album. Next base: position 1,885,548,636 of record OY728161.1, read on the forward strand.
TCTATTTTTCAGTGGTTTAGTACTATGGATATTAATTTTTTTTATAATATTTCAATTCTTTGTATAAGGATGAATTTTATTGTGGGGAAGCACTATGTTTAGGGAAAATAAGAATTATTTTTTTCCAATTTAATGATATTTTGTTGTGGGAATAAATTTTGTGGAAATTGAATGAAATGTGTTCATTTGTATAAAATATGTTAGTCAGAACAAAAAATAAATGTTCTATATGGTGATGGTTATATTAGAAAAAAACTGAAAAATTGAAATAAGAAGAAAAATTATGTCATGTTTACCTTGGATTATGAAAAAATGAAAATCTCTAAATAAAATAAAACATAACTGTTAGGTAGGATACTACATTTAATACCAAGTGAATATATTAATACTATTATTTAAAATGGAAAACCATAGACTATTAAAAACAATCTCTGCGCGTTCGAATTGAATGTGGAAAATTAGAGCTAATATATATATATATATATATATATATAATATTACCCGATTGGTTTGTTGGGAGACATCTATGATACTAAATAAGAGTTCAAATTCCATTAGAACTTATAAAAAAGTGTGACCCAAGAAATTTTGGGTTGTTATGTGGAAGGTGGTATATTATTAGATGCATCACAACATATTGGTTGATCATTCTACCATCCTGCATAAATAATCTAATAGAAATGATGTAGGCACCAATTAATAATTTTTTTGATAGTAGTTATTGATAAAAATGTTACAAAGGAGGAGGGAACAAAAATTAAAAAAATACATGGAACTCATGATGATTAAAATTTATAAAATTTAAGAAGAGAACATTCAGAGTACATAATTAACTAGAAATGAAATAATAGAAGTTTATTGGTTGAAAATATCCTATAAAAGTTTTGTATCCCACTGATGGGAAAATAAGAAACATAATTATTCAATATTTATTTATCATTATTTCTATAAAAATAATTCAATGTAGTATATTTTTTTACATAACATCAATTATTATTTATGAGAAAGTATTATATAAAGGGAGATATTTCCATGTTTTAGTTCTCTATAATAATTAAATTAATTCATATTGGTTACGTTTGAAAAAGGATGTAGAGTATTCATTTGAAAATGATATGAACCTTGATGAACAAAAGATGATTCATTCCAATACATGGTGATTTTTATTTATAATATTATTTGAAACCCATATCCATTTATATGTATTATATTTTAATAGAAATATATTTTTCAATGATGAAAATCGCTGGACAATTTTTCTACAATGGTTATTTTAATTGAATAATTTTTTATTAGGGGTTATAAATTGGATTATTCAATTGAATATAAATTTAGAAGAAATTTAGGTTCATGTGGCTATTTTGTTGATTTTGGAAAAATTCACTAATCACAATTTTTTCTAAATGGATAATTGGTTATGTAGACTTATAGTTGTTTGATCTATGACTCGCCAATGGTAAAAAAAATTCTATTTATTTTCATTATGGATGGGGAAAATGTAGAAAAAAAGTGACCATTTTAATATATATTTTTCATTATCAATATCGAAAAAAATCCAAAAAATGTTTTATTTTCACCAATTATGATGATGTTCTTTTGATGTAAATATATTATGATTTCAATATTTGATATGTATAAAATTTAATATAAAGGATAAGTACTAATGAATTAGGATATTGGTGAACATAAAAGATTTATGAAAAAAATTTATTGAGATAAATATTGAAGTTCTCAAGGATTCATATTCAATGATCTATAAATGGGTTATTTTGGATGGTGAATTTTGAAGTGTGAGATAATGTTACTAATTATATAAAATGTTGATTTTTTATTTGGGGAGGTTTGGATACTATGGTTGATTTATTAATTTTTATGATTATGGAACACTATATAATATCATGTAGTAGACTTAATTTATTTTAAGATTATTATTTCAAATGTGATTGGGAAAAATGATTGAAGAAAATATGTGCATATTACACTTTAATTTTTAGAAGATTAATGACTAAATGAATTTGAAGAGAAAGTGGGATCATATTTCATATCATGTTTTATTGAATCTCAAAAATATTGAATATATTTTTAAACCCTTGGTGTCTTTTTTGAAAATAATGCATTAGATTTACAAGAAGATGAATAAAGATGGTCATAAATATCATATTAGAGAATATTATAGAAGTCTTGGAATATTCATAGAATAAATGTGTAACGACCCAAACTTTCATTAATGGAAATCCATCTTGATCTAATTAAATGTTTCTTTATGTAAAATGTTTAAATAAAATGTCAAATTCTTTTGTTTTATGTTTTTAGATTTTGAAATACTATTAATAATTGTGATTGTTGCTAATATATCTATTGAATAGTGATCACATGATTATTATAAATATAGGGCTTTAACAAATCCAATTTACTCAAATAAAGGAAGTGATGGCCTCATCCAATAGGCGTGCCCCATATGAAGCCCATTTGTTAGAGCTCAGAAAGGAGGATTCATCTTCGGGCTTCACTCTTTACCAATCCCAATCCGATCTTGAATATGTTAAGCTTGAGTGGGACCGCCTATGAGAGAAGTGGAAGTTGATAGAGATTACCACCCGAGCAATGTTATCTGAGCCACCCCAAGAGTCTATCACCATCGCACATCTTACTCTCTGGTCTTATGCAGGTGTTATAAGGGGTTATGTAAGAAGACCATAGCACTATGGTGATGTACATTATTTTAGTATATAATAATTAATATACTTTCATTTTATTACTATTACCTTGTAAATAGTTTTTAAAGCACAAATAGTATTTTTAGTTAATGTTTAACTAAGAAATATATTTTGATGAATTAATGGGTTTTTGAATTAAATAATATTTTAATATATTATTATTATTATTATTAAATTAATTTTTTATTAAATATAAATTATCATATAATTTTATGAATGCAATTGTAATTTTTATTAGGGTTTGAAAGCCGTTTTGGTAAAAACCCAGGAATTTTTTATAAATGTCAGTTTTTATTTTAAAAGTGAAAATTAACATATTTAGAAAAATATTTAGATAAAATTAATATTATTTCTAGAATCAGGACGTCTAAATTATGCAATGGTGAATTTTTCATAATTTTCTGAGACAGTCAAATTTTTGGGTAAATATTAAATACCGTTTAAATATATAATGTGTTTTATGACATCATAATGACCCAATAGAGATGTAATAAAACACTATAAACTTTATGTTAGGTCCATATATGTCTTACCATTAAAATAATGTGATTTTAGGTTTGTTTGATTTATTTTACAAAGCTTTAGTGGACCCTTCAAGACTTATTAAACATTTTGTCTTTTTAAATTGTTTTCCTTGGGAGTGTGACTCACCTCCACATAAGAAACCACATTATTTTAAGAATTTTGGACTTTGGACTTATAAAATATTTTTTTACACTTCCATTTTCTAAAAACCATTGGAAAAAAACCATGGGATAGTTTTTTGTTTGGATTAGTTTAATGTGAGGTGTCCCAAACCTAAATAATAAAGAATTCTCTCACCTTTCCTATATAAACCCACCCAATCTACCAATTCCTCTGCACTAAAAGACTTTGGAGTTCGTCCAACCTCTGCCATCCTCTCTCTGTAATCCTTTCAAGGTGCCCCATGCTCCCAATAAGCCTCTCTCAAGCCTCTCTCAAGCCTTTGGAAGCACACTTCCATGTAAGGGTTTTTCTTCCTTTCTCATTTTTGTCAAATATTCTTTAGATTGTTATTCCATTTTAATTTCAATTATAAATGTTGGGTTATGGTTTCAAACCTCCCCTATACTGACCTCTTTATGTTTTAAAGATGGTATACCCCTTTATCTCTCATTAAATGCCTCCCCTATACACCTGTTACTAAGCTAAAATTCCGAAAGGAATTTCTCTCTCCTCATTTACATTCAAGCAATTATTTTGTATCATGAATCTAAATTCCATTACATTTGTTGGGAAATGTATATATATGACCCCCTTACAGTCCTTTTCATGTAAATATTATGATACACCCCATTATCTCTCATCAATCACTTTTATGATTCTTATGTCACATCGTTATGCTGCTAAAATTGCACCGCGCTTTTCCTAGCCCAAGTCATTTTGTAGTGAATACCATTCCCATTTCTCTATCAAGGGTATTAACCTTTATGCACATTTACTTATCATTTAAATAGTTTCATGTATGTATTACACATTCTTTTATCATTGAATAAATGATTATGTTGAATTATTTAATGTTTTATGATCCATGTGGCACACTTATGCATGAAATGAAATGTTTAAGAAGGGTGTGCCCTGATATCACTCCAATTCATTGGGTAAAGTATAGTATCATGATACATCATGTACAATGGATGTTTAATCATTGTAATTCAATTGAAATGAAGGTTTAATCATGCTCCATGTTCAATGAGGGTTTACTCATGCTCTATGTGCAATGAGCCTTGGCTCATGCTAATTCCATGTTAAGTGTTGTTGCTACATTTCCATGTTATGATTATCATGATTTATCATGGATTTATGTTTATGATTCTCTTGTGATCTATTTAAATTCATATTGTCTAATATGTATTGTATTACTCATGTTTTTTCATGATTAATCCCTTGCTGGGCTTTATAGCTCACCCTTTTCTTATGCATGTCCTCAGGTTATCCCATGCAATCCTAAGTACGAGGGAATGTAGTGGTCGTGTAAAGGAAGTTTTAAATAAAGATGTTTTATTTCATGATTTAAGTTGTTATGTAATGATCCTAATCCCCAAAGACACTAGAAATCTCGATCTTCTATGTTGTATCAAGTGAAGTTTATGTAATAAATTATGTTTAATTGTGTAATAAAATGCAGGGTTATCATAAAATGTATTTCCTAGACAATTATGAATATTAGGAGTTGTGTTTTTCATACATGTGAAGCAAGGATTAATAAATAATCATGGACCTATGATTAATCAAAAATATAATTACAATTTATGGATAAGGTTTTCTAGGACATTATTGTACATTGAATGAGTTCTTAAGGGATTCATATTCTTTGGGAATAATTACAAGAACACAAAATATTATTTAATTATTTCATATATAAACATGATTTTATTTTATATGGATGATATTTATTAATTATATATTGATTTTTTGTTAAGCCTTACTAAGAGGACTGTAAAATATATATGTTGAATATATTAAATATTTGTCAAAGTTGTAGGATTTGGGTGAATAAAGTAGAGATAAAAAGATATATCTGTAAATAAACATTTATGAATCCTCTTAAAAATATATGAAGTATAATATTCACCATAGTGGTTCATGTAAAAAAAATTTGGAATACATAATATTAACACTTCCTCTAAAATTCATATATAAGAATCACTCTAGGTATGAACTGTGATTATAAGATTAACATTGATGTTTTATAGCTTATAAAAGATAAATATTGATAAAATATTAAAGTAACCGGTAATTTAAAATTATATATAAGTTATTTATGGTAGTTATTAATTATTAAAACGTTTTTATAAGTATGAGAGACATTAAATCTAATGATGATATATAGAATACCATTTTTTAAATATCACAATGTCTTCTATTATTCTATAATACATGATTTTTTTGGGTGGAATATCATGTTGTGCATTGATCGTTTATTCCAAAATAATGTTATTCTAACATCATGAATTTAGAAATGTGTAACATATAATATATTGAAATTGTAAATGAGAAAGATAAAATGAAAGGAAATAAATACATATATAAATGTATGAAAATATCAGGGTTATTGGATGAGGATCATTGAATGATAAATAAAGAAAATTAATATTAATATTTGGAAATAATGTATATTAATCAATGAAATATAATTAATGATATTAAATATATGGAAAATTTCAAATTAGGGAATATCAAATTAGAGATATCATTGTGAAAATTTCAGTTCCAAAATATCATTTGTTCATCATAGTTCATGAAAAAGTGTTCCTATGTGTGTCAATAATATCATAGGAATTATGATTTGATGATGAATAAGGTTATGGGGAGTCTCATAACATATTATCATGTACATCATTCTGATGAGTATTTATGATAGAGTAATTTGTGAAGAGATTTTTTTTTTCTAATGATAATTATTAATTCCTATCCATCTAGTATCACCTCAAGCCTATCTTGATAATATTTATTTATGAATACACTTTTTGAACATTCAAATTTTCATTCTGGTTAATGTAAAACTATATATTTTTTCTCATGTAGTTGTCTGTTGTGTATATTGGGGTTAAATTAAATCCCATTAATTTGGTTTATTTTGATAAAAATAGATAATTATTGTGTTTATGAGATAATAACCCACCCCACACTGAGTACATTGTAACCCAAATTGGGAGTGAAACTTATAAATATATATAAAAATTTCTATAAAGAATAATTTAAACATTTGATGTATATAAAAAATAGTGGGGGTGGGAGGTCTTGATCCATTCATCTATAAAGTTGGAGTTAGAAAATAAATGGTTTTCAATTGGTTAATAATGATGAAATAAATTTCAATCCCCTCTCAATGTGGTGGAACTGATTTTAATGCTCTATAAATGGTTTATTTTGGATGGTGAATTTTTAAGTGTGAGATAATGTTACTAATTATATAAAATATTGATTTTTTATTTAGGGAAGTTTGGATACTATGGTTAAGTTATTGATGTTTCTGATTATAGACCACTATATGATATAATATAGTAGACATAATTAATTTTAAGATTATTATTTCAAGTGTGATTGGGAAAAATGATTGAAGACAATATGTGTATATTATACTTGAATTTTTAGAAGATTAATGAATAAATTAATTTTAAGAGAATGTGGGAATATATTTCATATCATGTTTTCTTGACTCTAAAATATATTGAATATATTTTCGAACCCTTTGCCACTTTTTTGAAAATAATGCATTATATTTACAAGAAGATTAATAAATATTGTCATAAATATCATATTAGAGAATATCCTAGCAGTCTTGGAATATTCATGGAATAAATGTATTTCATAAATAATTATGAATATTGAGAGTTGTGTCTTTCATACATGTGAATAAAGGATTAATAAATAATCATGGCCCTATGATTAATCAAAAATATAATTAAAATTTATGGATAAGGTTTTCTAGGACATTATTGTACTATGAATGAGTTCTTAATGGATTCATATTCTTTGGGAATAATTACAAGAATACTAAATATTATTTAGTAATTTCATATATAAACTTGATTTTATTTTATATGGACGATATTTATTAATTATATATTGATTATTTTTTAAGCCTTACTAAGAGGAGTGTAAAATATATATGTTGAAGATATTAAATATTTGTTAAAGTTTTAGGATTTGGGTGAATAAAGTAGAGTTTAAAAAAATATATATGTAAATAAACATTTTTGAATCCTCTTAAAAATATATGAAGTATAATATTCACCATGGTGGTGCATGTAAACATTTTTGGGGTATAATTAATATTAACAATTCCTTTAAAATTCATATATAAGAATCACTCTAGGTTTCAACTATGATTATAAGATTAAAATTGATGTTTCATAACTTATAAAAGATAAATATCGATGATATATTAAAGTAACCAGTTATTTCAATTTATATGTAAGTTATTTAGGGTAGTTATTAATTATTAAAACGTTTTTAGAAGTATGAGGGACATTAAATCTAATGATTATATATAGACTACAATTTTTTAAATATCACAATGTATTCTATTATTAAATAATACATGATTTTTTGGGTGAAATATTGTGTCGTGCATTGATTTTTAATACCAAAATAATGTTATTCTAGCTTCATGAATTTAGAAATGTGTGATTATATAATATATTGAAATTGTAAATGAGGAAGATACAATGAAGGGAAATAAATTAACATATAAATGTATGAAAATATCAGGGTTATTGGATGAGGATCATTGAATGATAAATAAGGAAATTGAAAATGAATATTTGGAAATAATTTATATTAATCAATGAAATATAATTAATGATATTCAATATATGGAAGTTTTCAAATTAGAGAAGATCAAATTAGAGATTAATATAGATATTTAAAATTTAAATGTTACAAAATATCAAACTCATTAATATGTAATTTACTAAAAGAATAAAAATGGTGAAGATAATATTATTATGGTAATATAGAGATAATGGCCTACTTTTACTATATATATATATTGATTTATGAGTTTCTAAAACAAAATTAAATATATAACAAAGTAAAATTTGTATAAGATAATTTTTATCATGAATTCTTGATGTTTTTGTGGGAATGCAATGTTGTAGCTACTAAATATCATGAGCTTCATATAATATTGAGAACTGAGATATCGATGTGAAAATTTCAGTTCCAAAATATCATTTGGTCATCATAGTTCATGAAAAAGTGTTCCTATTAGTGTCACTAATATCAGACGAATTATGATTAGATGATGAATAAGGTTATGAGGAGTCTCATGACCTATTATTATGTACATCATTCGGATGAGTGTTTATGATAGAGTAATTTGTGAAGATATTTTTTTTCTAATGATAATTATTAATTCTTATCCATCTAGTATCACCTCAAGCCTATCTTGATCATATTTATTTATGAATACACTTTTTAACATTCAAATTTTTTTCTTGTGCAGGTAAAACTATATATTTGTTCTCGTGTATTTTTATGTTGTGTATATTGGGGTTAAATTCAATCCCATTAATTTGGTTTATTTTGATAAAAAAAGATAATTCTTGTGTGTATGAGATAATAACCCACCCCACACCAAGGACATTGTAACCCACATTGGGAGTGAAACTTATAAATATATATAAGAAAATTTATAAAGAATAATTTAAACATTTGATGTATATAAAAAATAGTGGGGGTGGGAGGTCTTCATCCATTCATCTATAAACTTGGAGTTGTAAAATAAATGGTTTCCAATTGGTTAATTATGATGAAATAAATTTCAATCGCCTCTCAGTGTGGAGGAACTGATTTTATTAAACATAACACACCCACTTTTATGGATTCCTAGTATATAAATCCTAAAACATTGGACCCATGAATTGAAATATAAGCTCATTGATTTTGATTTTTAGTTTGGACCACTATATATTTCTTTGGATTTGTTGAACATGTATATTTTATTATGAGTCCACATTTTTAAGTTAAATATTTTATATTTTTATGAGAAAGTGTTAATGATGAATCTATGTGATTTTAATTTTATATTGAAGTATTCACGTCATTATGTTCATTTAATTTCTATAGAGAACTATTTTAGGATATAGAGACACATAAAATCTTATTAAAAGGAAAAATCTTTGACACACTCATGATGATCATTCGTTATACAATTAAATTTTATATATGGATGATATTATAGGAAGGTTATGGGAATTTAGTATAAACTAATTATATTGTGATATTATCCTCATCAATGGGATTCAAATAAATCTATGGTAAGATATTGGGAAAATTATATAGAAAATAGAATATTATCGAAAGGAAAAAAGATAATTAAAACAGACAATAAGGATAAGTAAAAGGTGACACCCAAATAGGTTAATGTCAATAATTGTATATATAATTATATTTATAAAATTAATATAGAATTTCATTGTAAATGATAAATTATTAATCCTCAAATGGGATTTAATTTTCAACTATTTCAATGAAAAAAATTCTAATAATTTTAAGTCATGAATCTGAAGGGTTTTACTATAGCAATCCAGGAGTGATCCAAACTATATAAGGAAAGTCTTATAAAGTTATGAAAATTCATATCTAAAATTAGATATTCATTTAATGTTTTATTATATAGAACAAGTGTTTAATGAGAGATTAATTTTAAATAAAAGGGACATCAATATAGTTGGTGAATATAATAAAATGAAAACAAACAGACTCGAAGAATAAGAAAATGAATTATATGATCTATTTATGAAGGAAAATGATCTTAAAAATTATTTGTTTCCACCAAAAAACAATACATTATTTGATTATAAAATCTATAAATGAATCATGTTCATTATTATTTAAAATGGATAACCATTTAATATAGAATCACATGATGATTACAGAGCTAGAATTCATAATGAAATTATAATATATAATGATGTATATACCTTCAATGGTATAATCAATATATGGATTTAATAAAGTGTAAATGTAGATCTTGTTAGATTTTGAATGTTACTTGAAATTTCATTAAGTGATTTTTTTATGATATATAAAATTGAATTTATTCTATTAATATGTTGTGTGAAAAATTCAAGACGTGTATTTATAATTCAAATCACTCAATAGTGATAGAAGAACTACGAATATATCTCAATTGTGAAAAACATAAATGGAGTATAATTTAATCTATATATATATATATGTTATAACCATGGACTAAAGAAAAATTATAAAATCATGAGAATAGATGGATGTAATTAAAAGAGAGACTCCATTTTATAGTCATGTGGGTGGAATATATAGAAAAGATAATAATATATTTTTATAAATAATTGGTTAATGGTATTGGAAGAAAATTATGATGGATGATAATAAAGGGTGCATCAATCAGAAATGGTAGTGTATTCATAACAGTTATTATGGGGAAAATGGAAACACTGATAGTCTATGAAGAAATATGTATCCCCTTTTTATATAAAAAGAATGATGAATTCTTGAATAATCATTCACTGAGGTGAAATATGTAAAAGGTGTTTCTAAAATATATCATACAGTAAAATCATGAATCATGATTTTTTGTCGTATAAATACCACTACAAGGTAGGAGAATATGATCAGTGGAATATCTCCCTAATGGAATGGGTATAATAATGAATCATACAGGGAATATGTTTTAAAGGTAGAAACACACTTAAGTTACATTGTTCACACAATATATATTAATACCAAGATAAAAAAAAATAGGTGATTATAAATAAAATATATGAAATTCCCTCAATATGAGTTATATTATTCAATGGATCACAAAAAATATTTCTTTAAATATTGTTAGATTCAAATGGTTTTTTAATCATATCAATCAACATTCCTCTACATAGTTGGGAACTACTTTTTCCCAAATACATTTAATTTCAATATTTATTATTAGAGTGAAAAAAATTGAAGTAAATATATAATCCATGGGTTATTATATTGTAAAATAAATAGATTTTTCATCAAATTACAATAAATATAAACACAATATCTAGAAAACATGTGGAATGTTTTAAGATATATAATTATATAAAGTAAGGATGATATTAAAGTATCATGGTTCCTAATCATATATTGAATAGTTATAAAATAATATTCTATATTTTTAATGTTATATAAGTTATAAGATAAGTGTTTTTATATCTTCAATAAATGTGATGAAAGATCAATAAAGTGAATGATAAATTTTTTAATGAAGTATTGGTATTTATTTTATTGATGTAAAAATATTGCATCATTTTGATGGTCATAAAGATATTAGAATATTTTTATGGGATACTTTGAGGACGCACATAATTTATATAGTTGGATCTAATGATAATTAATTTAATGAAGTTTATTCTATAAATTGAAATTAATTGATTAAAATCTAACTCAAGAATGAAGACCACTGAAAGGTGATAAATTATGTAAAAAAATTGTATTGGGAACTACAGGTTAAAAACCAACCCGATTGACCCCAAATCTAAGAATGCAATATGGCTGGTGGCATAGACCAAGGAGGCTCCCAAGATCCCTTGTCTAGTGAATAGGATCAATAAATTAGATAAAATCATGTGTGGATAATTTTAATTAGATAAATACAATAAAAAATATAGTGAAACTCTAAAAAAACTATCATGGTGTGTCCATACACTAAATATCCATGAATAAACAAAATAAATAGATCAAAATGATATGTTATAATAAATGAGAACAACCATAATCAATATCAATATTATAAAATATAATGTAAATGGAATATATACCATGATATAATAAAAATACTTACAAAATGAACCTACTATATAATAAATATAAAATTAGAAAACCCAACAATGATCTCTAACAGACTTAATGGTTACTCTCTATCTATACCATCACCACCTTTATAATTTCAACCCATAAAAGAATTAAATGTAAATGCAATATCCCATGAACCTAAGCCATCAAAAGAGAGACTAAATATAATTCCATATAGTGGTTTAGATAGTGTGTGAGTATAAACATCCCAATATTATTTAACTTAATTTACCATGAATTTCATTTATAAAACATTATAGAAACACTAGATTGCAGTACAATATAAAAAATAAGTTTTTTTGTATTTTATGGAATACAAATTATTAAGAATCAAATTAAAACCCAATTTTTAAGTCTAAATTAGAATTCAATATAAATTTATAGAATTTTATTTCAATCCAATATATAATACACATTCAAAAAACCATTTCAAAGAAACAACCTAAAGTAAAAAAAATAACGACACACTAAATAAATGTAACACCCCAATATTTTTAAAATATGAACATTATATTTGATAAAATGTGTGAAATAAAACCCCAAGTAGAAATGGTAATATAATATCCCAAGATATTATGGTATGTTTCTCTAAATATAATTCAATTTCATCAATACCTTACAAGGAAAGCAACACTAGGATTAATTGAAACATGATACTTTATGAAAATATTTTTATAACCTAGCCATTTAATTTATAGTTGTGGATAGTTATAAATACATTTTAAATTATAAATTTATTAAAAATCCATAAAATAAATTTAATTTTCATATATTTATTATAAATGAAATAATAATATTTTAAAATAATGAATAAATGTTTTCTGAAAAAAAAATTATTTTTTTCTAAAAGAAAGTTCAGTTTTGCTTTGCACACATAAATGTATTTTTTATTAATATTTAGAAAATTTATATCAAAAACGAAACATCACTTTTGAATGATATAAGTAAAAATTATCGTAGGGGAAATTATTGGGATTTTTCAGAGCAGATTATTTTTTTGATGAATAATGGAAAATAATGATTTTTAATAGAAAACTACCAATTTATTTTAGTTATATATAAAGAAAAAATGTATCTAAAATTTTTTTTAATGTAAAATTATTTCAACTATATATCTATCAATCCAATTTAGTCCATTGGAATCATTTATTCATTAAATTATTATATAAAAACAATATTACTATTTTCCAATTTTCCCTTCAAAAACCTACTTTGTTATCGCATCTGGAGGATTAATTTAATTATTTCTACTTATATGAATGAAATTTGGAAAAAATTATTAAATATTTGGAATCAAAATAATTTATATTTTATAATAATTAAAACTTAATTTTTGACTACAAATAATAGTGAAAATATCCAAAAATAATTTCCACGGATAAGGTCAAAATAGACTTATCAGTGGATAAACTAAAATGATAAGGGTTAAATTAACCTTAAAACTTGTATGGGATTTATTTTATAGAAATATTTCGACCCTATATTGTATATTTATTGATAATAATATACTTTGGATCCATTAGGTATGAAAAAAAACATGGGTGAACATTTTCTTTCTAAATATTACAAGTGTGATACTCACTCACTTATAAAAGGTCACCCCCTATCCACTACTCTTAACAACTTCACACCATTTTTTAGGAAATAACTATCCAAAAAAATACCACATTCCCTAAAATAATCCTAGAATAATTATTTTTTGTATGAATCATATTTGCAAGGATTTTGTTGAAACCTAATGTGGTCACCCAAAGAGGAGGTAACATTCTTCAACATGTGTTTTTTTATTTCTTCCAAAACCTCATTAAATTCTTATTAAAACACAAATATAGAATAATATTTATATATTTTTTATATTGATTTATTTTTATAATAATTTCATTATCTAAATCCATACCCAATTCCATCAAATGGGTTATGAAATCATCATTTGTGTGTATAAAGGACTAGCCTCTTGAACTGACGTCAACCATTTTTTCCATTACCACATCTCTCATTTGGGAATGATGATGGATCTAAAGTATATATATGATATTTATAATATAATTATAAGTATTAATTCATTATATAATATATATATATATATATCTTTCTTTAAATTTAGATATCATATGGGGTATGATAACGTCAATCATGTGTATAGCGGACTATGGGCTCGTGGTGCGAGGTGATTTGTTTTTCACTAACACTTCACATGAATGTTAATAAGTAAATATATAAAAAATATATGTGATATAAATGAAATACATATGATATTCCTGAATTATTTGTCATTATTAATAGATAATATATCATTTTATTTTTTAGACTCAAAAAGAATATCATCATTCATCTATGTATAGACAACTACTTTCACGAAGCGATGTTACACTATTTCTTCACCACACAACATTGATGATATATATAAGTATATTTAAAAAAAATTGTGTGGTATATATGATATAATTAACATTATATAATGATAAAATATCACTTAAAATATTTCCATAATTATCATTAAAAATTAGAAATGTTACTCATACGTATGTATGACCTATCGTCTCTATGATAGTAACAAAGTTCACTTTTCAAATCAATCATTATTAATTGTTTTTAAGGATATAATTGATTTAAAAAAATTATCATTATTTCATTATTATTATTTGGAATATCATGGAACTATATAATATGTGCAAGAAATGGATCATTCTTGATTAAACATAGATGATAAAATATGACAATTAACACATGAAACAATGAGAAAAACAAAATATTATTTATGAACAACTGATAAGATATTATAAAAGGATCATATATGACATTATAAATTTTAATATATTTCTATAATTGGTTAATAACATGTTTAAAACTAGTATATAGGATGTTTAAGAATGTTCAACCGAAATGAATCATGGGGTACAAGATTCTTTCTTAATTTCATTTCATTGTGGCACATTTGTATGTTATGCACCAATTTCATTTTATATGGGGTATATAAATCCCCATTAAAATGTAATACCATGATTCATTAATAATTCATGTTATTTTAAGTTTTGATTCGAATAATTTCATCCAAGGGTATTTGATTTAAAAGTTAATACGTGGTATATAATTTCACAACTCAAATTTTTTATTAGGTTAAATTACGTTAAATCATATTTTATATTATATGATTATGTGTGTAATAGATATTTATTATATATTATTTTATTTACAAATTTTTGTGTGGATTTAAAGTTGATAAAAATAGTTAATTCATTTAAAAATTCTCACATCGATGTTAATATTATTTTAATAGGTTATCTCATAATATCATTCTAATCGAGATTTTTTATTCTTTATTTTTAGTTGATAGAAATTATTTGATAATTTTATAATGAACCTATTTTATTTTATTATTATACAAATATTCATGAAATATTAATGAAATATTATTAGTGTTACACTCTTTTGTTGTAATATCCCAGCATTTTCTAGTGATGTTTGAAGATCATTTACTAGTACTTTTTTTACTAATTTTGAGTATAATTTTTGGGTTTTACTTTAGGAGGTTTTATAGTGAAACTACAGAATTGTTTAAGGGAAAATGGAAGTCCATAGTTCATGAATAGTTTTCTCAAACTATGCACCCAATCTATAAAATCATGAAAAACTAAACAGAGGGGATTCGCGTGGTTGGAATAAGACCTGTTAAACTGTGAACCCTCTTAGTAGTAACCTTGCGACCAATGGGATGAGGCACATGAATAAGCACATAGTTTTGGAAAACCATGTGCCCTAGGCAAAAAAAGTTCAAGTGGTAAAATAAACACCCAAAAAATAATTATAAAATTACTAAACCCCCATCTTATATGTAACATCCCAAATAAGTAATGAATAATAGATATTTTTATCTATGTCTATTAATGATTAAGATAGTGTTATAGAGGCTTAAAATGAAAATAAATACAATCTTATGCATGGAATACACTAATATTCTTAAAAGATTGTTTTACTGCCTTTTGATGGCAAACCATTTTTGAATATATATTTTGACAATTTTATAAACTATGTTTGTCAAAATAAACTTATTCTTTATGATTGTGACATCAAAATTTACCTTGTGTGAATTTTTGGTATTTTTATGACAATGTTCATTTTTTAATGAATAGTGAAAAATACTGCATTTTACATCAAAACTGCTTTTTAATCTAATTTATTTATATGATTAGATTATGTTTTGAATTGGTTTTGAAGTGAAATTAGAATATATTTTTACCATTTTATCCAATGGTGGTCATTGGAATCAATTTCACTTTGAAATTAGACTTAAACTGGTGTCAATCTTTTGATACTTATTGTTTTGTAAAAACACGCTATTTGCTCTGGCAGCGGGAATTAATTATTGAATTAATTAATGTGACTTATATGATTTTAATTTTGTAAAATGGACTTCATTTTTGAATTCTTAATATCAAATATATCTTAGGGTGAATTTTTGGTAATTTTCTGAAAAACTTCAATTTTTGATGAATAGTGAAACCACTAAGTGGTAATCAAGCAAACTGATTTTTCAGTTAAATGAAAGTTTACCACTAATGAGTATTGAATTTTGAAAATCCAACATACATGGATGTCATTAAGAAGTAAAATGTGGTTCAATGAGATTAAAATAATTTTTTGGTGAATAGTAACTTATTAAGTTTTTAATCGCGATTAGTGGTAATTAGGGTAGTTTAAGGTATAAATAATGCTTTAATAATATGAAATGACCTAGACACATGTCCCAACCTTATTGGTTGTGTCATGGCCGACCCATACAATCCATGGGTCAACTTGGGGACCCCATGGATCCACTTTTGTTGGGAAATGACATAAATAACTTTTTATTTAATGTAAAAGCAAAAATGACACAAACATGATATGTTTTACGAAAACAATTTTTACATGGGGTTATAAAGATCAGATATTTGATTATAAATATTCATTGGAAAGATAAAAAGATTTCCTACATAATAGTATTTCTTTTATAATTTTTAGACATTAAATAAATTAAATTATTTATGACATAATAATGATGCAGCGATGACATCATTATTTGATGATTTAAATAAAATGGAAAGATAATGTAACATCTATGAACTAAACATGTCCAAAACTTATTGGATGAGTGGATTTCTAAGCCTTATCACCTTATCCACGAATTATATCAATGTGGGACCTTTTGAAACCGAAACACATTTTCAAATAAAGTAATATTTCTTTACTTTCCAAAAGTGCCCCTCCTCTCCTCTTATAAAAGGCCCCCACCTCTACCTCATTTCACACACTACTCAAGCCTTTGGCTCGGCCAACCCCTGCCCATTTACTCTCTCCATATCCCTCTCCTCATCCGAGAGGATTCCCTTTGGGCAGAATCCTTTCAAAGGAAGCCTTTAGGCTCAAATCAAAAGGAGATACACTTTTAAAGGTAATTAATTCTCTCATGTTCATTTGTTTTATTTTGCTTCTCCAACCCCCTAAACTCTTTTTATTTACTTCTTTTGTAACAACACCAGTATCTTCAATATAATATGATGTTGTTAAAAGATTTATTTGAGCTACACTCTCACACAACTACATCAAATGGTTAAAGAACATACGGTTTCCATGGATGTTGAAATTCTGCCTCCCAAAACGATGATTGTTCAATACTCATTTAACACCTTCAAAGGTGGCCATTATGATGTCACTATTTTTATATATGATATATGATATGTTTATGTTTTCCTTAAGCTTCTGCTTTTTTTCATTTTGGGCATACCTTTATGGTTTCCATTATGGGTAAACACGATATCTTCATTTTAGGAAGTGCGGACTACCGCCCCCTGAAAGTGATTTGATTCGTTAATACCATATGTGGGATGTGTAAAGGATAAAGTTAATGATATTATATATGTTATTATACTGGAATTTTAATATACTCTTATATAATTATGATTCCATTCCAAAAAAAAATATACGAAATAGAAATGGAAGTAGCGTTCATGCGTACGTACGGCTTACCGTCTCCATGAACAGTGCATTTCATTTCTTACCTCTAAATGTGATGTAATATTATAAATACATGTATATGCTGAATATATATGATGTATATGTTATCCAAATCATTAATATCTTTCTGGATATAACGAACCTTTGACCAAATTAACAACATGTAAGTGTAAGAAGTCTATTTTTGACTTAAGAACCAAATACCGACAAAATGAACATTATTAACTTAAATGATTACATGATGTCCATAACATGGTATAAAAGGAATAGTGAACTTGAAAAAGGTTCTTAAGCAATTAGAGATTAACTCAAGTTTATTATTCAGGAGATTAAAGAACGGTCGGGTCAAGTCGGATATGAGGTATGGGACTTCGTCTCAATCTCCTTTCATTGAGGCATATTTTATTTTATACACAACTTTCTTTTATACGGTGTATAAACCCCTTTGACTTTTATGTTTATTCAAAAGTAATCTTTTTTATACGAAGCGTTTACTAAACGACAAAAGGGAATGTTTTTGTCGTACGTATGCGGCGACAACGACTTCTCCGTCGTCGTGACCGTTATTTGAGTTTCGACTTCCTCTACAAGCCATACCTTCTTTTTAAAGGAAAAATAAATACCATGTTTTACTTTTCTTTTATTTTGGTATTGAAAATGGTTTTCACAGTGTTTTTTGTGTTGTATTGATATCTTGTGATTGAAATGTGGAAATGTTATGTTTCCTTTATTCATGTTTTATGTGATACGATTATGTTATGGTTCTTGGGCATTATTATGAAGACGGGTGGTTCCGTGATAAACTAAGGGCGGGTGAGCCCGATATAGCTCTCCAATGAATTGGGTAACGCGAAGGAGTGAAACGTTAAGGTTTCTCCGAAGAGATTTTAGGGAATATACTGTGATGGGTATTCCAAACGTAACCATGAGGGTTACTCCCTACGTAAGAATGTTATGAATGCCTCAAGTTACCTTTATGTCTTATGATTTCTATGATTTATTCATGATTTTATGAGGTATGTTAAAGTGCCTATGTTTTATGGTTAAAGTATGATTTCATTCTTATGTATATATGAACTCATGTTTCCTTTCCATGTTTTTTTTATAACCCATACTAAGTTTTTATGCTCATCCCAAGTTTTTGAAATGTTTTTCACAGGTCAAGGGAAAGGTACATGATAAGATGATAGATTCAAGGATGTGTCAAGAAATAGTCCATGTTTTATTTTAAATGTGTTTCCATTGATGGGAATGAAGAATACTATCTTTCTGTAACCACTTTGTTTATATGTGGAATGTAATGAAAGTTTTATGATCTAATTCTCTAAAACTCTAAACCTGAAAAGATCCTCAATGTGTAATCTTGTAATAACTCAAGATTAAGTAAGGTTTAAGGCGGGGCCTTATAGTTGGTATCAAAGTTCGGTTTAGATAACGTTAGGAGTTAGAATTATATTAAATGATTATCCAAAAATATATTTTTTTCGAAATGATATAGCATTTAAAGATTACCATGTTGCTTCATCTAAGACATGTTTGTTCAGAATGGTTTTCCGCAGAGGAAACAGGGAATCAGTGCTAGGAAGGCATACAGAAGGAAATAACCTTCCGAATCAGCATCCAGAAATGGTCGGAATTGGAACTGAACAGTTTGTTGCAGTAATGGCGCAGTTGACTCAAGCGATAAATGGTGGTGGTATCCATGCACGAGATCAGCCAGATCAACCGCAGAGGAACATGTCAGTGGTGGAACATTTCATGAGGAAACATCCACCATCATTCAGAGGATCATCTGACCCTGTGCTAGCTGAAGGGTGGATTAAAGCACTGGAGAAGATTTTTGATGTCATGGGGTGTTCAGACAATCAAAAGGTTAGTCTTGCTATTTACCGTTTGGAAGGTGAAGCAGATCAGTGGTGGTCTATGGTTAAAAATATCAGGGACGCCGATGAGATTGATGCTCTTGACTGGGATGAATTCAAAGGTATGTTTCTTGAGAAGTATTTTCCTAAGGCTGTTAGACTTAGTATGGAAGAGAAATTCTTAGAATTGAGGCAAGAGGAAGACTCAGTGGCTGCCTATGAAGAAAGGTTCACTCGATTGGCAAGGTATGCTCCAAATTTTATCCGGGACCTTGATAGTAAAATGAATCGTTTTTACTCAGGATTAAAGCCAAAATATAGAAGGGCATTAGCTTCTCGTGAGTTTAAAAGTTATGAAAAGCTTGTTCGATGTGCTGAGAAGGTGGAAATGGAGTTTGCCGATGACCAAGTTTTCTATAACAACCAGCAGAATAAGAGACCGAGGTGGCAGCAGAAAGGTAAGAATTCTTCAAAAAAGTCTGATGGTAAGAGAACTAAGTTTCCAGTTTGTGATAAATGTGGCAAAAGGCATGTTGGGGAATGTCTTCTGAATTCTGGGAAGTGCTACCGATGTGGTAATATGGGACATAAGTCTCGTGAATGCACTGAAAAGGATCAAGGAGAAGGTAAGAACAAAGTTGATTTACAGTTAGTGAAATGTTATAAGTGCAATGAGATGGGTCACTATGAAAACGAGTGTCTGACAAGGAGCTTGAGTGATGGGAAGCAGTTAGACAACAAGCAGAAAGGGGTGGTGAAATCCTTTGCAACTACTTCAGCAGATGTCGGGCCATCAAATGAAGTTGTATCAGGTAATTTGTTTGTTTTTTCAGATTATGCCAGTGTGTTGTTTGATTCGGGGTCTACACATTCTTTCATCTCTGAAACCTTTTCTAGTAAAATGGGAATACCATCTCAAGAAATGACTCCTGAACTTTTGGTAAAAACACCTGGGGGAAGTGTCGAGGCAAAAAGAATTTATAAGAATCTTCTTATCCTTATCTGTGGAAAGAACCTACTTGCAAACCTTATTGTTCTACCTCTAGTTGAGTTTGATGTTATCCTGGGTATGGATTGGATCTCTATTTACCATGCTAAGATTGACTGTAGAGCTAAAGAATTTTCTTTTCAGAAATACTTTCAGTTTGTTTACAAGAATGAACCCTTACTTTTGATAACATATCAAGAGGC
Source organism: Viscum album (assembly GCA_963277665.1). Taxonomy (NCBI): domain Eukaryota; kingdom Viridiplantae; phylum Streptophyta; class Magnoliopsida; order Santalales; family Viscaceae; genus Viscum; species Viscum album. The sequence continues at coordinate 1,885,569,721 of OY728161.1, forward strand.
CGAGAAACTTGTAAAATATGGAAATGAATGTTACCTTGCACACATCGTTGAAAATAAAGGAACTGTTCAGATTAATGATGTGCCGGTGGTAAATGAGTATCCTGATGTTTTTCCTGATGAATTGCCTGGAATAATACCAGATCGGGAAGTTGAGTTTACTGTTGACTTAGTTCCTGATGCTAAGCCAATTTCAAAACCCCCTTATCGAATGGCACAAATTGAACTTTTAGAGTTGAAGGAGCAATTGCAAGATTTATTAGAGAAAGGTTTCATTAGACCTAGCACATCACCATGGGGTGCTCCTATTTTATTTGATAAAAAGAAAGATGGTTCTATGAGACTTTTCATTGATTATAGAGCCTTGAATAATATCATTGTTAAGAACAAATATCCTTTGCCTCATATCGATGATTTGTTTGATCAGCTCCAGGGAGCTCAGTTTTTTTCAAAGATTGACTTGAGATTGGGGTACCATCAGCTGAAGGTAAAGGAGGCAGATATTCCGAAGACCGCGTTCCGTACGAGATATGGCCATTATGAATTTGTAGTAATGCCTTTTGGGCTAACCAATGCACCTGTTGTATTCATGGACTTAATGAATAGAATTTTCCATGAGTTCTTGGATAAGTTTGTGGTGGTTTTCATTGATGATATTTTGGTGTTTTCTAAAAGTAAAGAGGAGCATGAAAGACATTTAAGGGTTATCTTTCAAACCTTAAAAGAAAAGAAACTGTATCGGAAATTCAGTAAGTGTGAGTTTTGGTTGCAACAAATTTCTTTCCTTGGTCACATTGTTTCTAAAGATGGAATAACTGTTGATCCTACAAAAACAAAAGTTGTGGAAGAATAGCCAAGACCCACAAATGTAACCGAGATTCATAGATTCCTTGGTTTGGCGGGCTATTACCGAAGGTTTGTTAGAAATTTTTCACGGTTATCTAGTCCAATGACTAAGCTAACTCGGAAGGGTGTTAAGTTTATATGGACAAAAGAATGTGATGATTGTTTTTAGGAATTGAAAAGAAGATTGGTGAATGCTCCAGTTTTGGCACTACCTTCCAAGAATGGTGAGTTTGTTATATACAGTGATGCTTCATTGAAAGGACTTGGTTGCGTCCTAATGCAGAATGATCAGGTAATTGCTTATGCTTCACGACAGTTGAAAACTCATGAGGTAAATTACCCTACACATGATTTGGAATTAGCTGCTGTTGTTTTTGCTTTAAAAATTTGGAGGCATCATTTTTATGGAGTAAAGTGTGAAATATATACCGATCACAAAAGTTTAAAGTATATATTCACTCAGAAAGAGTTAAACATGAGACAAAGGAGATGGCTAGAATTAATCAAGGATTATGATTGTACAATTCATTACCATCCGGGAAAATCAAATAAAGTGGCTGATGCTTTGAGTCGAAAAAGTAATGCTTCATTAAAAATGTTGTGGTTGGAACGTGATCCTTTGGTTAACGATTTGATGAACTTTGGAATAGAAGTTGTTGGTGCAGGAAGTCCTTCTGTTTTGTTTCAGGTATCAGTGAGATCATCTCTATCAGATAGAATCAAGCAAGCACAGAAGCAAGACAGTGAGTTTTAGAAAAGGGTAGAGCTGGTTCAGAAAGGTAAGTTGCTTGAATTCAACATTGATAATGATTGCGTTTTGAGATTTGGGAAGAGATTGTGTGTGCCTTGTGATTCACAGTTGAAGAGAGAGTTGTTATGTGAAGCTCATAGTTCTCCGTTTTCAGTTCATCCAGGCAGTACTAAGATGTATAGAGATCTTTGGGAGTATTACTGGTGGGATGGAATGAAAAGAGATATTGTTGATTTTACTGTGAAGTGTTTGACTTGTCAGCAGGTTAAAGCAGAGCGGCAGTTACTGAAAGGGATGCTTCAGCCGTTACCAGTTCCAGAGTGGAAATGGGAGAATATATCCATGGACTTTGTTGTTGGATTACCGAAGACATCTCGAGGTAATAATGCAATATGGGTTATTGTTGATCGCTTGACCAAATCTGCTCATTTCCTTGCTATACGAGATACTTTCTCTCTTGATCAACTTTCCCGTTTTTATCTTAAAGATATAGTCAGGTTACATGGAGTTCCTCTCTCCATTGTATCGGATCGTGATCCCAGGTTTACTTCTAACTTTTGGAAAGGCCTTCAGAAGTCGTTGGGTACTGAATTAAATTTTAGTACAGCTTTTCATCCTCAATCAGATGGGCAGTTAGAACGAACAATTCAGACATTGGAGGATATGCTACGAGCTTGTTCTATGGATTATCAGGGAAGTTGGGACCAACATCTTTCTTTGGTTGAGTTTTCATATAATAACAGTTTTCATTCCAGTATACAGATGGAACCATTTTAGGCATTATATGGGAAGCGGTGTCGAACTCCAGCTTTCTGGGATGAAGTGGGTGAACGGAAGTTGATGGGACCAGAATTGGTAGAAGAGATGGCAGAAAAAGTTCAGCTGATTCAGAAACACATGAGAACATCTCAGAGCAGGCAGAAGAGTTATGCGGATAACCGGAGTAAGGATCTATCTTTCGAGGTAGGTGATCATGTTTTTCTCAAGGTTTCTCCTTGGAAAAGTGTGATGAGATTTGGTAAGAAAGGAAAGCTGAGTCCAAGGTTTATTGGACCATATGAAATTCTGGAGAGAGTTGGATCAGTTGCATACCGGGTGGCTTTACCTCCGAGTTTATCTCAGGTACACAATGTTTTTCATGTTTCAATGTTGAGGAAGTATATGCCAGATCCATCTCATGTTTTGAGTCCAGAGGTAGTTCAGCTGGAAGAGAACCTATCTTATGAGGAACAACCGGTCCAGATTCTTGACCATAGGGAGCAAGTGTTACGGAATAAGGTGATTCACCAGGTAAAGGTTTTGTGGAAAAACCACATGATTGAAGAGGCAACATGGGAATCTTAAAATGCAATGAGGGATAAGTACCCCCATTTATTCGATAAGTAAATAAATTGCGGGGACGCAATTTTCTAAAGGGGGGAAGGATGTAACATCCCAAATAAGTAAATAATAATAGATATTTTTATCTATGTCTATTAATGATTAAGATAGTGTTATAGAGGCTTAAAATGAAAATAAATACAATCTTATGCATGGAATACACTAATATTCTTAAAAGATTGTTTTACTGCCTTTTGATGGCAAACCATTTTTGAATCTATATTTTGACAATTTTATAAACTATGTTTGTCAAAATAAACTTATTCTTTATGATTGGGACATCAAAATTTACCTTGTGTGAATTTTTGGTATTTTTCTGACAATGTTCATTTTTTAATGAATAGTGAAAAATACTGCATTTTACATCAAAACTGCTTTTTAATCTAATTTATTTATATGATTAGATTATGTTTTGAATTGGTTTTGAAGTGAAATTAGAATATATTTTTACCATTTTATCCAATGGTGGTCATTGGAATCAATTTCACTTTGAAATTAGACTTAAACTGGTGTCAATCTTTTGATACTTATTATTTTGTAAAAACACGCTATTTGCTCTGGCAGTGGGAATTAATTATTGAATTAATTAATGTGACTTATATGATTTGAATTTTGTAAAATGGACTTCATTTTTGAATTCGGAATATCAAATATAGCTTAGGGTTAATTTTTGGTAATTTTCTGAAAAACTTCAATTTTTGATGAATAGTGAAACCACTAAGTGGTAATCAAGAAAACTGATTTTTCAGTTAAATGAAAGTTTACCACTAATGAGTATTGAATTTTAAAAATCTGACATACATGGATGTCATTAAGAAGTAAAATTTGGTTCAATGAGATTAAAATAATTTTTTGGTGAATAGTAACTTATTAAGTTTTTAATCGCGATTAGTGGTAATTAGGGTAGTTTAAGGTATAAATAATTCTTTAATAATATGAAATGACCTAGAAACATGTCCCAACCTTATTGGTTATGTCATGGCCGACCAAGACAATCCATGGGTCAACTTGGGGACCCCATGGATCCACTTTTGTTGGGAAATGACATAAATAACTTTTTATTTAATGTAAAAGCAAAAATGACACAAACATGATATGTTTTACGAAAACAATTTTTACATGGCGTTATAAAGATCAGATATTTGATTATAAATAGTCATTGGAAAGATAAAAAGATTTCCTACATAATAGTATTTTTTTATAATTTTTAGACATTAAATAAATTAAATTATTTATGACATAATAATGATGCAGCGATGACATCATTATTTGACGATTTAAATAAAATGGAAAGATAACGTAAAATATATGAACTACACATGTCCAAAACTTATTGGATGAGTGGATTTCGAAGACTTATCACCTTATCCACGAATTATATCAATGTGGGACCTTTTGAAACCGAAACACATTTTCAAATAAATTAATATTTCTTTACTTTCCAAAAGTGCCCCTCCTCTCCTCTTATAAAAGGCCCCCACCTCTACCTCATTTCACACACTACTCAAGACTTTGGCTCAGCCAAACCCTGCCCATTTACTCTCTCCATATCCATATCCTCATCCTAGAGGATTCCCTTTGGGCATAATCCTTTCAAAGGAAGCCTTTAGGGTCAAATCAAAAGGAGTTACACTTTTAAAGGTAATTCATTCTCTCATGTTCATTTGTTTTATTTTGCTTCTCCAACCCCCTAAACTCTTTTTATTTACTTCTTTTGTAACAACACCAGTATCTTCAATATACTAGGATGTTTTTATAAGATTTATTTGAGCTACACTCTCACACAACTACATCAAATGGTTAAAGAACATACGGTTTCCATGGATGGTGAAATTCTGCCTCCCGAAACGATGATTATTCAATACTCATTTAACACCTTCAAAGGTGGCCATTATGATGTCACTATTTTTATATATGATATATGATATGTTTATGTTTTCCTTAAGCTTCTGTTTTTTTTTCATTTTGGGCATACCTTTATGGTTTCCATTATGGGTAAACACGATATCTTCATTTTAGGAAGTGCGGACTACCGCCCCCTGAAAGTGATTTGATTCGTTAATACCATATGTGGGATGTGTAAAGGATAAAGTTAATTATATTATATATGTTATTATACTGGAATTTTAATATACTCTTATATAATTATGATTCCATTCCAAAAAAAATATACGAAATAGAAATGGAAGTAGCGTTCATGCGTACGTACGACTTACCGTCTCCATGAACAGTGCATTTCATTTCTTACCTCTAAATGTGATGTAATATTATAAATACATGTATATGCTGAATATATATGATGTATATGTTATCCAAATCATTAATATATTTCTGGATATAACGAACCTTTGACCAAATTAACAACATGTAAGTGTAAGAAGTCTATTTTTGACTTAAGAACCAAATACTGACAAAATGAACATTATTAACTTAAATGATTACATGATGTCCATAACATGGTATAAAAGGAATAGTGAACTTGAAAAAGGTTCTTAAGCAAGTAGAGATTAACTCAAGTTTATTATTCAGGAGATTAAAGAACGGTCGGGTCAAGTCAGATATGAGGTATGGGACTTCGTCTCAATCTCCTTTCATTGAGGCATATTTTATTTTATACACAACTTTCTTTTATACGGTGTATAAACCCCTTTGACTTTTACGTTTATTCAAAAGGAATATTTTTTATACGAAGCATTTACTAAATGACAAAAGGGAATGTTTTTGTCGTACGTATGCGGCGACAACGACTTCTCCGCCGTCGTGACCGTTATTTGAGTTTCGGCTTCCTCTACAAGCCATACCTTCTTTTTAAAGGAAAAATAAATACCATGTTTTACTTTTCTTTTATTTTGGTATTGAAAATGGTTTTCACAGTGTTTTTTGTGTTGTATTGATATCTTGTGATTGAAATGTGGAAATGTTATGTTTCCTTTATTCATGTTTTATGTGATACGATTATGTTATGGTTCTTGGGCATTATTATGAAGACGGGTGGTTCCGTGATAAACTAAGGGCGGGTGAGCCCGATATAGCTCTCCAAAGCATTGGGTAACGCGAAGGAGTGAAACGTTAAGGTTTCTCTAGAGAGATTTTAGGGAATATACTGTGATGGGTATTCCAAACGTAACCATGAGGGTTACTCCCTACGTAAGAATGTTATGAATGCCTCAAGTTACCTTTATGTCTTATGATTTCTATGATTTATTCATGATATTATGAGGTATGTTAAAGTGCCTATGTTTTATGGGTAAAGTATGATTTCATTCTTATGTATATATGAACTCATGTTTCCTTTCCATGTTTTTTTTATAACCCATACTGAGTTTTTATGCTCATCCCAAGTTTTTGAAATGTTTTTCACAGGTCAAGGGAAAGGTACATGATAAGATGATTGATTCAAGGATGTGTCAAGAAATAATCCATGTTTTATTTTAAATGTGTTTCCATTGATGGGAATGAAGAATACTATCTTTCTGTAACCACTTTGTTTATATGTGGAATGTAATGAAAGTTTTATGATCTAATTCTCTAAAACTCTAAACCCGAAAAGATCCTCAATGTGTAATCTTGTAATAACTCAAGATTAAGTAAGGTTTAAGGCTAGGGCCTTATATTATATCCATAAACACCTTTGATCCACCCTAACCGGTTTCTCTCATTTTTCGAGTCTCCCAAATAGATTCCAAGGGATTCTACCTCTGTTTAGGGAAAATCGACGATCCGGTTGATAGATCTGTACCTCTCCCAGTAATATATTTCTTCCCATTGAGATTCCTATCTCTCTCACCTATCCTTTCAGATGAAGAGGAATGTTTTATTATCCATTTTCATGGGTTTAGATATAGGGTTTGATATATCTAACTCTATTTGATCTAGGATCTTGGATTTGTTTCTAGATCTCATTCGTTATCAAGATTTGGATTGTTCCACATCAATTGGGGATTTCCAATGGTGATGGTTCATCGTTTATCATGAGGTAAATGGTATATTATTCAATTAACAAAGTATTTATTTCAATTATGTGTATGTAATTTGTGAAATAGTTATTTAATATTTTGTAATCGAATATTTAATTCAATTAATTTAATTACTTAAATAATTAATAGTTTGTGATATTGATTGACTGATGGGGTAATTAAATAGACCAATTAACATGATTGTGTAATTATTCAGTGGATTAGATTTTGGAAATGATTGATTAAAATAATGTTAAATTGATTGAATAATGGGAATTAATGGATGTTTGGATTAATCGTTAATGGTTCATGAATTATTCGATTCATGATGAAATGGTATTTAATAAATAATTTTTCATGTTATTGCTTATGATTGAAATAAAAAATTACGATTGTTGTGATAAACTGTAAAGTTAAAATTTAATGTGATTGTTCGTAGGATGGTTAATGATGCACTACCATGACGTATATGAAATTGAAATTTCTGTGATATTGTGATATTTATGATATATGTGATATGGATGTGTGGGATAGGGAATCAAGATCTAAATAGCCATAAGTGTTAGTGAGTGTGGGATATGTAATGAGGTCCCAAATACATGTATGTGTCAGTGAGTGTGTGATAAGGAAAGAGGATCAAAATAACCATATTTTTTAGTGAGTTTATGGAAGGGACTGAGGCTCCAAATACCCAAATGTGATGTTGATGTGTAGGACGGGGACTGAGACTCCAAATACACATTTTTTATAGTGATTATGGGATTGGGAATAAGGCTACAAATACCCATTTAATAACAATGTATGAGATATGGACTTTGGTACCAAATACCTTTGTGATATAGAGGTTTGGGATAGGTACAGGGGCTCTGAATACCCATGGGGTGTTAGACACGACGTTCCACTCCCACGATATTAGCATTGGAAAATGGGACCAATTGGACTTAATATTATTTTAAATGAAATGAAAAATGGTAACTGTGGTATTGTGATATGTGATATCCCTCAAGAATATTTCAGACTCAAGAATGGGACAAAGTACACATTTATGGTATGGGTGACATCATGAACAAGTGGGTTTGTGTTGTTAATTAAAGAACAATGAAATGTGTAACTATTTAATTATGAGTTTTACATTATTATCTTTACAACTACATACACTATTATAAATTATATATTTATTTAGACTTTGTTAGTGGTGGATTACTGAGTTCTACGGACACCCTACTCAGGCTTCCTCATCGGTACATAACTAGACATCATGTTTGTAGGGCGGGATAAGGGTAATATCCATATTCTAGGTGGCTAATTTGGAATGAATCATGGATGAGGGAACAATATATTTTTTTAGGACCCTAATAGAGAGTTTTAAATAGATTTATTTTGGTTTTTCATTAAAAACATGACACTTATTATGGAATGACATATCTAATGTTATGTTGTGGAATTTTTTTAATTTTAGGATCATCAGGTGATACTGGTCTGTTTTGGTTGTTATATTTTTATGGTTACTGGTTATTTCCTTTTTGTTATTTCTTGGTTATTTCCACTTTTTCCCTATTTTATAAAAAGGGTATAGTTCCCCCATGTTATATATATATTACCCTCCTTTCTAGTTTATAGCCTCTGGAGTATGGGGTGGCACACCTAAGGTCATGTAATTGACCATCTCAGGGCACTTGTATGTGCCGCCCTAGTCAGGATGTTACAAAGTTGATTTCGATAAAAAAAATATTTCCTATTAATTACGATTTAGAAAAGGTAGATATGAGAATATTATTAGTCATTCCTTGGATAAAATCTCATTCATGGGATTATCTAACCCATGTACAGGGTAAAACCATGTACCAAAGGTGGGGGGTTTATGTTATTGATGTTTGATGTTATAGTTGGATGTAAATTGACATTAGGTGATCCACTTGTTGTGTGACATGAAAATTGTTTCTGAGATTAAATATGATTTGACTCATGATATAATATGTAATAATAGTTGAGTATACGTGCATCATTATAGGCACATAGTATTTATTATGACATTCATCATTTTAGGCACCTATAGGAAAAACTAGTTTTAGGATAAGTTGTTTATATGAAATTTATTTTTGTTCTTCTGTAACTTCTATTGAAAAAAGGTGACTCATGAGAAATTGAAATTTTAAAAATGATGATAAGTGTATAATATGAGTGTGTAATGAGAATATTAAATATGATAATGTTTTTAGAAATTGTTAACCATGACCTAGATGTTGGATAGTTATGGGTATTGATAGTGCCTTAGTTATGAATCTGTGGTGGGGTTTGGGGAGGACTTGTTTTGGATTTAAGTGAATCCCCATAATTCTTATAATGTTGTGTTATATGTCCTGATATGTGTTTTTTTCATTATGGAGATATTCCTCTATGATGATGCTTATTGGGAGGAAAATAGGAATATATGGATGGAAATGATAGTCCCCCATTGGAACCAAAGGTACCAATAGTTCCAGGTGATAGATACATAGAGAAGTTACATGAGAACTTTTATCGCTTCTTATAATTTATAGAGAGAAACCCAAAGCAGGTGGTGAATAGTATTTCTGACCTTATCATGCAGTTTTAGTTATATCACCCTCTGAATTTCATTAAAGAGGGTGAAATAGATGTAGTTGAGTTTTGTATTGAGTCCATCTAAACTATACATTACCATTTTGAGACTCTTGTTGAGAAGAGGGTCATAATTGATACTTATAAGTTATAAGGATCAGTAATTCATTGGTGGGATATTTAGGATCTAACTTGGAAGGGAGATGCAATCATATGAATTGGATTTTTGGATAACTTCTTGAAGAATTTTTATATTGATATACTGAGGTGTGAGAGGGAAGATGAGTTCATATTGTTGGATTGGGGGGGTATGTATGTGAGGGAACTGGTCACTTTACAAACCTGCAACACTTTTCTCTAACACTAGAATGGGATGTGGGACCTAAAACGTGATGTTTTCAGAGTGGGATTAAATCTTAAATTATTTCCAAGGTTAAAATATTTCAGTTAAAGAAGTTTTAGGTTGTTTTGGATCAAGCTCTCATATTTTAGAGGAACTTGAAGAGGCTTCCAATGGAGGAATGGGGGTTTCTTGTAGATGATATGGTGGTATTTCTTATGATATTTGGATTAATCACTATGATAATGTTGACCAATGTAGTGGAAATAAGAGTGGAAAGGGGGAGGATTAATTTTTTAGGACCTTACCTAAGTGCACTAAAACCAGTGTGGTAGTTTGGGTCACGTTCAAAGTCATTGTCACCGACCACCAATAGGGTGTTAATCTTGTTGCAAAATTGGAAAAAATAGAGAGGTTTTGAATGAACCCATCATAGATGGGTAATTATGTATTATCTTGGAAAAATCAATGTGATAGAAAAGGGTATACAACATTATAACTGTATGGGAGTTGTAGTTCTACTGGTTGTGGGATTTGTGTTAATGGATGTGGTACTTCTTGGGAAAACAGATATATCAGAAGGGTGGTGAACATTAGGGGACTCAGACTACATCATAGGGAAATAGGGGTAGGATATTTACAGGAATTTCATCCTATACTTGGGGATAGTGAGACTAGACCATTGATAGTTAGAAGTACTATTTTTTTAGCTTCTACATTTACTAGTTACTTATTTGATATTGATTCCTCTCCGTCCATTGTATCTTCAAAACCTGTTAATGGGTTGAAACTGAAAATTAAGTTTATGTGCGGGGAGATGATTATTGACAATCATTTTGGAGTATGGTCGAGAGACATAAGTTTATTCAAAGGGAGTTCACTTGAGGCTGGGGACTATCATTTCCATTGGGATTTTTTCACTTTGGATATTTCATTATTTAACCTAATCATGGGTATGGACTCGTTAGTGGCATACCAAGTCCACATAGATTATTACCAAAGGAGATTAGAATTTAAATCTCTTATGTTTGAAAATAATATTCCCAACAAAGAGTGGGATATCCTAGAGGGCCATGAAAGTCATGTTCATTTTCAACTGGAGAAGCTCACTGCCCAAGATTCTAGTCTATTACTTAATTATGTAGGTGTAAAGAATGATGATGTTCCCCCTATAGTGGATAAGATCTAGGATATGTTTCTTGAAGTCATATCCTAGATTCCTCCTGATATATATTTTAAATTTATAATTTATCTCATGTTGGGGGTTTATCTAGTTTCCATTCTACCCAATAGAATGACACCAACATAGCTTCAAGATCTTAAAACTAAAATGGAAGAGCTAATGAATATGGGGTATCCATAGAAGTATGTAACCATGGGGTTCTCTAGTCATTTTGAAATGAAGTCTGATGGGACCTTTCTCTTTCATGTTGATTAAAGAATGTTGAACTAGGTGGATTTTATGAATTGGTATCATCTTCTATGTATTGATGAGCTATTCGAAAATTTGAGGGGATCTTGCCTTTTCTCCATGATTGAACTAATATCAGGGTATCATTAGTTGAGAGATTGACCATCTGACATACCTCAGAGAACTTTTAGAATTTGGTATGAAATTTATGTGTTCATTGTGATGTTTTTTGGACTAATGAATGCTCCAGTTATGATTATGTATTTAATGAACTGAATCCTATATCTGTACCAATATTAGTTTTTGATTGTTTTGTGGATTATATCTTGGTGTAATCCAACACTCATGGTGACCATGCCTAATATATTGATATCATTCTGATTGCACTAAGAGAGAATCTACTATATGAAAAGATATCTAAGTGTCATCAATGGATTGATCTGGTACATTTCAAAGGTTACATCTTGTTAGAGGAAGGTGTTTTTGTGGACCCAGAGAAGGTATAGGTAGTGGTTTCATGGGATCAAAACAAGAATGTTTTCTATATCTACAATTTTCTAGGATTACTGGGTTATTATCTGAGGTTCATGTAAGAATTTTCCCATTTGGTATACCCACTTTTGGGCTTGACCATGAAGGTGATGTCGTTTGAATGGTTATGATCAAGTGATAATTCCTTCTTGGATTTGAATAATCACTTGAAAATGAAACCAATATTGATCCAACCCAAGATAGGTGATGATTATATGGTGTTTCGTGATGATTATGAGATTAGGATTGGAGTAGTGTTGATATAGGGACATCGAGTTGTGCCATATGGGTCTCATAAATTAAGGCCACATGAACATATCAACCCAATGCATGACCTAGACATAATTATATTAGTTTATTACATGATGTGCTGGTAGCATTATCTGTTGTGTTTTTGGAGAGAAAGGAGCATATTAATCTCATATCTATATCATAATAATCTACAATTTTGATCCGTATTAGTGAAAAACAGTATGAGGATCTCAAATTTTTATCTTTTAGGGATATCCTAGAAGGTGGGGAGTCTCATTCTAATATGAACATAGATGAGGACGAGTTCAGGTATTTTAGGAAATGTGTTATAAGGATTATGTGTAGTCAGGAGGAGCTATTTTTTGAATTTCATCCCATGAAGTCAGTGGTGAACTTAGGTTTGAGAAAAATGTATGGTTACCTATGTCGTAAATATTGGTGTTTGGGAATTAAATATGATATTTCATGGTTCGTGACATGATGTTACACCTATTAATAACAGAAGGTAGAGAATCAATGACCTAGGGGTTCACTATAGAATTTTCCCATTTCTCAATTAATGTGGGAAGATGTTACCATGGACGTTACAGTGGTCTTCTGATGATACCTATGTAGAATGATTCTATTTGAGTAGTTGTCGACCGATTAATGAAATTTTTAAACTTATTACCTATAAGGGATAATTGTTTAGTATATCATTTGGGATAGTTATACATTCTAGAAATAGTCCATCTTCATGGGGTGATGCATAGTTTTATTTCATACAATGACTCACACATTACTTCATGAATCTATCATGGCTCATAGATGGTTCTTAGAACATAGGTTTTACTGAGTATGGATTTCCACCCATAGACATGTTGGAAGTTGGATCATACAATACATGTACATTAGGATATTATATGAGTGTGGGTTTTTGACATTGATATGTCTTAGGAGAAGCACTGAGTTCTTTTGGAGTCCATCTATACCAATAGTTATCAAGAAAATATTTAGATGTCGTCATATGAGGAACTTTATGGTATGACACATAGATTACCTTTATGTTGTATGGAGGATGTAGATCCAGAGCTTTTGGGACCAAGTATCATATAGGATCCTTCATAATAGGTTCATTTGATTAAGAAGTGTATGGATACAGATCAATGTAGACCAAATTCATATGCTAATATACATCGATGACCCCATGTGTTTACAGTGGGTGATCATGTGTCCCTTCAGTTGTCTCCTGGAATTGTCACTAAAGGATTTAAAGGTAGGAAAATTTGGTTCCCATATATTTTAGACAATTTTAGGTAGTAAAGATAATCGGGATACTGGATCACTGATTGGATCTTCCATAGTGGTATAGTGATAGGTGCAATGTTTCTCATATTCCATAGCTTTGACGGTGTCACCCCAAACCTTCTCTTATTATCAATGTGGATGATGTTGATCTTGAGACAGATGATTCCTTTGAGGAGCATCTTATACAAGTTTTGGATCATTATGATAATATGTTACAAGGAAATAATATGCTTATATATCATTTATTATTGCAACACTATTGTGTTTCTAATGAAACGCGAAAGATATAAGTAGATTTGTTGGTTCAATGGCCCGATCATTTCACCTCAGAATCTTCGAGATTCCCAGAAGTATAGATCAAGGATGATAAATTTTAATGGGGGAGAGATTGTAATATCCTTATCTTTCTTGTTGATATCTCTTGATCATTTATCAGTTTTATTTTTCTTTTTTATTATATTTTATTGGTTTTTACATTGGTGTTTTTTGGGATGAAATTAGAGAAATGTGGGTGGAAATGGTGTTGTATAGGGTTGGTGCATGGTTTTCCCAAACCGTGTACCTAGGTTAGAAAATGATGTGAACCCAAATAGATGATATTCTCATGGTCGACAAAAAATTTATTAAATAGTGTCTGTCTATTAGTAATCATGCAACCCCTTGTAGGAGTATCACTATTAGGTGCGCAATTAGGTAAAGTCGTGCACCCGGTATAAGAAACTGAGCCCGGAAAAAAATCCAAAAATTAATTTAAAATTTCCCCAAACCCCAATATTATATCTCTAAACAACCCGAATCAACCCCAAATAATTTCTCTCGTTTTGTGAGGATTCTGTATGTATTCCAAGGGATTTAAAAATTCATTCTTGACAAATCTAAGATCCGGTTGATGGATCTACACCTTTCTCGGAAAGTGATTTCTTCCTATTGAGATTTCTCTCTCTCATTCTTCTCCTATCAGATAAAGAGGAATTATTTATTATCAATTGTATTATTCTTAGATCTAATTTTTTATATATCTAACTTAGTTTGATCTTGGATATTGGTTTTGGATCTAAATCTCATTCATCATCATGATCTTTTTTGTTTCGTTCAATTAGGGATTTACAATGGTGAGCGTTCGTAATCTATTTTGAGGTAAGCAGTCTATTATTCATTTCCCAAATTCCGGATTTCAATTATATGTATGTAATTATGAAATTACTATTTCATATTTAATAATTGTCTCTTTAATTTAATTAATTATATTTTTAAATTAATTAATGTTTTGTGGAATTGATTGACTAAGGGGGTAATGAAATTTGACAATTAATGAAATAGAGTAATTGGTTAATGGATGGGATTGTACAATTTATTGATTAATATAATTTTAAAATTACTTATTAATGGGAATTAAGGGATTATTGGTTTAATATAGAATGGTCAATGAATTATTTGATTAATTATCAAAAAGGGTTTCATAATGAGTTGGTCATATTATTTATTATGATTGCAATAAAAAATTATGACTGTCATGACAAATTAAAAAGATATAGTTTAATGATAATGTTGAAAAGAAGGTTAATGATTTAGAAACATGATTTATATGAAATTTCAATTTGTGTCATAAAGTTATGTTTATGATATATGTGACTTTGATGTGTGGTATAGTGATTAAGATCCAAATACCCATATTTGTAAGTGTGTGCAGGATAGGGATTGAGGCTTTGATACTCATATGTGTTAATGGGTGAGGGATAAGGACTGAGGCTCGAAAAAACTCTATGTGACATTGATGTGTGGGATAAGGACTGAGTTTCCAAATACCCATTTTTTATTTGATTATAGTATAGGGAATGAGGCTCAAATACCCATGTGATAATGAGTTATGGTATGAGGGTTGAGGATCTGATTACCCATATGATATTGTGGTGTGGGATAGGGATTGGGACTCCAAATACACTTGGGGTGTTAGAAATGACGTTCAATGCCAATGATATTGGAATTAGACTATGGTTCCAATTGGCCGTAATTTAATTTGAAATTAAATGATAAAGGTAAACATGGTATTTTGATGTGTGATATCGCTCATGGATAATTCAAACTCTAGTATAGGCCGAAGAAGGTATTTATAATATGGGTTCATCTTCAACATGGGGGTTTGGGTGGTTAATTAAATAATAATGAAATGTGATAACTCTTTAATTATTAATATTATTTTATTATTTATACAAATTCAAACACTATTATTGACTGAATATAGTTTTAGACTTCATTTGGGGTGAAATAATTTGTTGTAATTACACCCTACTCATGACTCCTAATCATAAATCGAATAGAATTTATGTTTTCATGAAATTATATCGGAAATATCCTTATTCTAGATGCCTAAAATGGGATAGAACCTGGACGAGGGAACTCGACATGGTGTCAAGACATACTTGGGATGTTATTTGTGTCTTTATTATGTGTTATCATTAGACATTTGACACATATTATGGCATGACATATGTACTGTTTAGTTGTGGATATTATTTTCTATTTTGGTTCATCATGTGATATTGGTTTTTTTTCTAGTTATTGTATTACTTTGGTTGTTAATTATTTCATTTTTGTAAGATTTTTGTTAATTTCCACTATTATTCATCTTTGATAAAGTGGGTATATTATTCCCATTATATATATATATATTATAAACTCACTTTTAGTCATAATCCTCTACTTTATAGGGTGGCACGAATAAGGTTATATAACGGACTATCTCAAGGAAGAAATATGTGGAACGTGGGACTGGATGTAACATTGGTACTTAAAATAATTGGTAAAATATTTTTAATAAAATTAGACATTATTTCTATCTTTAGTTAAAAATCATTTTTCCTCCAAAAACATGTTATCAAAAAATCTTTTTAAAAATATTTTTTCATTCTCAAAATGATTTATTTAATTAATTTTTACCCTTTTTTAATTCATAAAAAATGGATTGAAAAGAATCTTCTTGTTTTTTTTGGAAAAAGGAACTTTTTTAACCATTAATTTATTAAAAAAAAGTTTTTAACTTATAAATTATGTACAAAATTACCTAACATCATAACCATCATTTCATTGAATATTACTTTTCATGTTTATATTTTTTTTAATAAATTTTTTTTATAATCTTCTAGAATTTTTTAGTTTTTAAATGTGATTTTAAAAGGAAATGATTTTAACAATATTTTATGAATTTTCTAGTTTTAAAATAAAAATGGTGATTTTAAAATAATGGTTATTTTCTTCAAGAAATGTTCCATGATATCTTTCAAATTAATTTTCTATAAATGAAGACATTCTTTGATATTTATTATGATTTAATAGGGATATAATCTAATGATACCATCCTTATTATTTCTTTGGATGATTTATGATTAATTTGATTGGGGATGTAAAATATTGATACAATTTATTTTAATCTATAATGTTTATGATAATTTTTATTTATATGGGAAATCATTTACAGTTTTAGTGCTAGTTTAAATATGAATTTCTATACTGATTATGTTTAAACCCTTTCATATGAAAAATGCATTGGACTTTGTAAGTCATGGGACGGGTTCGATATATCCCCTAAATGAATTGGTAGGACTCATAAGACATACCATATATTGTTTCGGAAAAGGCCTTATATAGATTTAATGGAACAAGACTCAGTGATATTAGTTTTTATGGCATAAGAGTCAATGGTATTAGATATCTTGGAAGGGGGCTCAATTGTATTATAAGTCTTGGAACAAGCCTCGATGGTATGTTTTAGATGTCCAACTTCATGAATCCCATCATTATTAATTAAATTATAAAATTTCAAGTTATTATTTTTTACGTTAGAATATCTATGGTCATATTTCAAGATAATGTAATTATTTATATGGAATTTTTTGATCATAATTTATTCCTAGAATATTATGCTCACATTATTGATTAAATGGAATTATTTTTTCAGCTATTTACCTTTCCTAATTTATTATTCCGTATTTATGTATATCTTATGTTATACTATTAAAATTATTGAGAATCTGAGCTCACCCCTTTCTTATTTTTTTATTTTCCTCAATATACTATGAGGCATTTTTTTATTGAAAAGAAGTGATACACACAATAGGAAATACAAAAATTCTGAAATAAAATTTCTTGAGTTTTTTATGTTTTAAAATAAAAAATGAATTTAATTTTTGTATCAATTTTATTAAGACTACTAAAATATTCAGTCATTTAGGATATGATTCTTTATATATTATGTCAATGTAATAATGAAAATATAGGCTTTAGTATAATGGGTTCGGGTCTCTATAATTGATATAATAGAATTTTTAGTAGAAAACATGAGAAATAGATTTTGGAAGATATATACTAATGAGTAGAAAGCTATGATAGAAATTTAGGAAAAGTATAGTAGAACACATAATGATTTTGAAAGAAATATATTGTTTGGTATTTCATAGTAAATAGATATTTGGTTGGATAATAAAAGTGGATATGCCTCTGATACAAACGTACCTAGGGGTAATAACTATGAAAATGGAACATTGGTCTTGAACCAACCATGACCTTGTGGAAGACAATAGAACATATTATGAATTTGGATTGAATATCCTAGGGGATATTCTTAAGATAATTAACATTTTATTTAGAAATCATTATGGATGATTTGAAAACAATGATATCCCAAAAGAAACCATATTTATGATTATGAGATTAGACGTGAATAAAATATCCAATTTATGTTAAGAATTTCACTAGTATTGGTATTATAAATTATTCTTTATAATGTTATGATCTAATCTAGTGTATACAGTTGTTTAAAAATAGAACCTACCAGAAGGAACATGAACTGTATCAATGCACATACTTAATATATATATTCCCCTCCTAGGTATGATATTGAAGCTGGAGATAGTCTTGTAGCTAGGAATAAAAAAAATTATAACCTTATTGGGGAAGTTGAATTTTTCTATGAGTAATATACTTTCCCATTTAGTGTATCCTACTGATCCACCATGGATGGAAACAATGTTAGACCACTTCATGGATCAGATACCCCTATCATTCAATGTGACTAAAAACCCATTTTTTTATGAGTAGTGAACATGTTCCTTAGAGAATATATTTATCACTCTATAATTTATAGAATGGGAGAATGTTGTCATGAAATTTTATCATATCTCAAGATATATAGATCAATAACGATCATTCAATAAAAAATAAAGTATTTAAAGGAAATAACAATCTTAGAGGGGAATTATTTCAAGGTAAACATTTATGAAAAATATAATACTAAGAAGGAAAAGGAAAATATGGAAAGACACTTCTTGTGACTAAGAGAAAACTAAGGGGAAATAGTTTATACATTTAGAGAAATATTCATAAGGATATAAATGAATGTTGTGAACTATGTATATAATCTAATGAGCATGATTGATCGTTTCAATTAGGGGTTTTATCCAACCCTTTAAAGGGAACTATTATCCTAATAATTATCATCATAAAAGGATGTTGTATCATGTGCTATAAAGAAAAAGAAATAATTATTCAAGTCTCATGTCTCTGATTGGAATAAATAGATGAATATGATAAAAAATCAAAAAAAAGATATAAGGAAGAAGGGAACAAATTTTTCTCCATGATGTGCTACTCAAGGATGGAAATACCTTGGTAAATTTATAAAAAATGAAATTTCATTTAGTCTAGAGAAATATCAAATCATGATCATGATTAAAAGGGCAATAAGGAATCTACCAGTGTGCAATGATTCCACTATAAAGTGATGGGGAACTATATAAATTAATTTCCAAAGTGTGAAATGAAAATACCCCAAAAAGTGATGATGGTTAAAGGTAATTATTACAATATTAATACCGGTGAATTGGAGTAATTACTATGCTTGTGTATTGGGATACAAGACATATTTTTGGAATTATTTTATTAATGGAATTCTAAAAACATATAAGGATTGTACTAGATTGATTTTTTTTAAATATTTGTAGGCATATATTGATCAATACTGATTTGAAATAAAAATGATTCCATGGAAATTTAAAATTCATGTAAAACACATGATTGATGGAAATATAACTACAAGGACCCGGCATTATTACATTACTGAATCTTTAATTTTAGTCCAGAAGTCACTTCTTTTAATATTTAAGATCTTTTAAAGTACACAGTTTTAGAGAATTGGGATATAATATATATATATAATATTCCATAATTATATAGAGATAATACTATATAAATAGTATCTATTTCATCCAAAATATAATTATTTTCAAATAAAACATGATTTCCTTGAAAATAATCATAACATTTAACTTGTCTTCCTTTTTAATCTCACATATCCTTATAAACTTTGAAAATCATTTAAAAATTGGGACAATCAAAAAAACTCTCAGTAAGGGAAATAAAAAGATGAAAATAAAACATCAGTCCATGAATACTTCTAAACGCATGAATTTGTTTCCAAAAAAACATAATATTTACCCATATATACATACTTTGTGAAACAAAAGATTTCTAGAAAACATAATGAACATAAATAAAACAATAAAGGTGTCTTGGGGAATTACATACCTTATCTTTTATCCCTTTCAGCTACCTTAAAATTTGAAACCATCTCAACTACCTTACAATTTGGGTAACCATCGTAGTTACACATGGAGTAACCATACTTTTGACCACCAACATATAAATAACCAATGTATTGGAGGGAGAAATAGGTCCCATCCTTAATCATAAAAAAATCCTATGACCCATAATATAGTCATACAACAAGAATAATTTCATAAAAACATTTCTTTTGGGATTTCTTAAAACAAATAATTAAAAGAAGATTTTAATAGGAAATCCACTTATAAATAACATATAATTTAATAGATACTTAATTGAGTTGATGGAATATATATATACACACTATAAATAAACATAGCTCATCATTATATAAACAAATCTAATCAAACAAACAATTTTAATACCACGTAATAAACGATGTAGATGGTTAACCAAAACAATGGAAATTGGGTTAAGAATTCCCTTACCTCAGTTTTTCCTTACATAAAACATGTATAAAACACTTGTATAACGGTTAAAAGAGTTTTATTAATATCTTACAGAAACATATACATGTTTATAATACCATATATGATCATTTCATAAGATCATTTCACCCTTTAATTATTAGTATTTTGTTCTTTCCATTGTATTGGGTGCGTTCTTTATATGATTTCCTTGGCAGGTTTGTAATTGATTTTCTTTTCATATGGAAATAAAATTTCCAAAGTTGAATTAAATGGAATTAATATTTTTCTATAATATATAATGATTCCATTAATCATTTTCTTATCATATATGATGATGAATGATTATATAAAACAATAATGATGTTTGTTTAGATCATTTTTTGTTGTTCCTCAATAATAATGAAATTGTTTCATTATATAAATTAATTTCATGAATAAAAGTTCATTAAAAAACTTAAAATAGTTTAAAAATAAAATTTAAATTATGTTTCAACTATTAAAAGTGTTCTATGATTAGTTATGAAGGATTTAATGGACATTGCAAACACATCGTCCACGATTTTGGTAAATGGGCACATTGTGGATGGTCTTTTTATTTTTAGAACAAGAGGGAGAGGATAGGAAATAAGATGATGAATCTTTTACATGAACATGGTAAAATATGGAATATATCATATTCTATATATTTCATACCTCTGTTATAAGTGGAGGGAAATGGATTATAATAAAAGAAATAAATTGGAATGAAAACACATGAAAAAGGAAGAGGAATCTTAACTCTTGATCTCTTCTCCTTAAGATCATCTTTAAGGCCTTTAGTTTCGGTATTTTGTTGAGACCAATAGATCATCGACCTGGAAAAGAGACTTGGATAGGGGATTTGGCCAAAAATATTAAATTATCAAGGCTTGAGAGGTGTGGGAGGAAGAGAAGAATGATGGTGGTATTTATAATGGAGTAGAAGAGAGATGTTTCATTATTTAAATCATTATTTTAATATATTTTTCTCAACAATATGAATATTAATTATTCATGTGACCCAAAATAGTAAAAATTTCATGTGAGTTTGAAACAAGTGGTCTTACATCAGCCAGGTATAACCAAAGATGCTATAAAACAATTATTTAGCATTTATCGTAATTTATCATATTTTACTATTCATAAAGAATTCACAAATTTCCTAAAAAACCCACCCTAACCATTTTTGGATGTTTATAATTCAAAAATGAAATAAATTTTTTGAAAATAATTTTTTAAATATTATTATTTTATTTTTTAAATATTATTATTTTATTTTTTAAATACAATAAGTTTTTATTCAGAAATAATAATTTTAAATCTATAACTCATTTTTAACAATGTGAAAAATTAATCAAGTTGTCATTATCTTAAATCCTTAATAAAATAAAATAATAATACAATTTATTATTTATTACGTCCATATTACTATTCATATTACTATTCATAAGGTTATGTTATTGTTGACCAAATATCATGTTGGTTCCATTAGACTACAAAAAACATATTGATCACAATTGTAGATGACCTTTTTTTGAAATTCAAAACATAGAAGAATAAAAATTTTGTTTAAACTATAGATATAAATATATACTTAAAATAAATTTTCATGCATTTTAATTTATTTTTAAAACCTTGGGGTGTTACATTATCCCCACATTCTGGAAATTGCACCCTCGCGATTTTATTTACTGAATAAACAAGTGGGGGTACCTTTCTCTCATAGCATTTTCATATTCCTATATTTCTTCTTCAACCATGTGGTTTCTACAAAAAACTTTTACTTTTTGTATTCACATATTTTGCAATAATTGTTACCTTCAATCAAGAATATGAACTGGTTTCTCTTCATTAAAAAGGTTCTCTTCTGACTGAACTGCTTCTAGGCTCAAAACATGAGATGAATCTGGCACATACCTTCTTAACATCAAAACATGAAAAACATTATATAACTATGATAAACTCATAGGAAAGGATACTCAGTAGGTGACTGGTCCAACCTTCTCTAGGATTTCATATGGTCCAATGATCTATGTCCTTAGATTTCCTTTCTTACCAAAATTCATAACACTCTTCCATGGTGAGATTCTAAGAAAAACATGACCACATACCTCAAATAAAAGTCATTACTTCTATTGTCTACATGACTATTTTGTTTGCTCCATGTGGTCCTCATGTGTTGCTAGATCATCTTCACTTTTTCGACCACTTACTCTACATATTTTTGTCCCATCAACTTCCTTTCCCCGACATCAACCCAAAAATCTAGAGTTTGCACTGCATCCCATACAATTCCTAAAAAGGTTACATTTGTATACTAGAATGAAAAAATTTATTATATGAAAAATAAACTAATGAAATATGTTGATCTCAACTTCCCTGATAGTCTATTGAACAAGATAAAAGCATATCATCCAAAGTCTAAATCATTATCTCTGACTACCCATATGGTTGAGGATGAAAATATATATTAAAAATTATTTTTATGCCCAATGACTTATGAAGGCTCTCCTAAAACATTGAAGTGAAACTAGGATCCCATTCAGATACAATGGCAAGTGGAACTCCAGTTAACCTGAAAATTCCTCTAAGGTACAGTCAAGAAAGATGATCCAAACACATTATATCTATAATAGAAAGAAAATATGCAGATTTTGTCAGCCAATCAACAACAACCCCAATCGCATTATTAACTCAATATGTCTTAGGTATTCCCACCACAAAGTCAAGTGATACAATCTCCCATTTCCACTCAGGCACTGGAAAAGGCTGAAGCCTCCCCTACGGTAACTTCCACACTACCTTAACCTCTTTACATGTCAAACATTTCATGGTAAAATAAAAAATATCTCTTTTAATTCCATCCAACCAATAATACTCTTGAAGGTCTCTGTACATATTTGTACTGCAAGGATTAACTAGAAATAAAGAACTATGAACTTCACACAACAAATATTTCTTCAACTGGGAATCACTATGAAAACAAAACCTTTTACCAAATCATATAACAAATAATTATCAAGGTTAAATTCTAGAAATATACCCATTTAACCAATTCTAACATTTTCTATAACTCACAGTCTTCCTTTTGTGCTTGCTTAATTCTATATGATAATGATGACTACACTAAAACCTAAGACCAAACATACGTATTTTCTATACCAATAACATCTAAGACAAAATTCAACAAATAAATAATCAAGGGATCATGTTCCAAACGTAACATGGTTAATGATGCATGATGTTTTGGACACACTACATATACAATTTTTTTTGCTTTTCCTGTATGGTAATTGATCGTGAAATCATAATCCTTTATCAGTTCAATCAATATTATCTACCACATTTTTAATTCTTTTTGAGTGAATATATACTTCAAACATTTATGGTCAATATATATTTGATATTTGGATCTATATAAATTATGCCTCCAAATTTTCAATGAAAAAAAACCATAGCTACCCATTCCAAATCATGTGTGGGATAATTTAACTCCTGAGGTTTTAGTTGTCTTATAGAATATGAAATTACCTGATCATTTTGTATCAGAACACAATTAAGTCCCTTCAATGAAGAATAACTATAGACGAAAAACTAACCATTTTTGAAAGGCAAGACCAATACTGGAGCATTCACCAATCTCTTCTTCAGTTCCAAAAAACAAACTTCAAATTTTTCTATCCAAATAAATTTAACCCAATTTTGGGTTAACTTAGTTAGGTGGAAATATAACCATGAAAAGTTTTTTATAAACTATCTATAACAACCTTCTAATCCAATAATTCTATAAATCACTTTATCATTTATAGGTATTTTCCTTTCATCGACCACTTTTTTATGGCTAGATCAAGTGTTATCCCATACATATTTACAATATGCTGAATAAAATAAAACATTTTCAACCAAAAATCACACTTCATGAATTTTCCTTACAGTTTATTTTCCATTAATGTTTGAAAAAAAACCCATAGATGTTTTTCAAGCTCTTCTTTACTATAATAAAATACAATAATGTCATCAATAAACACAACTAAAAGCTTATCCATGAACTCATGAAATATTATATTCATAATATCCATGAATAAAAAAGGTTCATTAGTTAACCCAAATATCACAAAAACAAATTCATAATGCCCATATCTGGCTTGAAAATCAGTTTTAGGGATATCATCCCCCATCACCCTCACCTGATGGTATCCAGATCTCAAGTCAATCATGGAAAAATACAGAGCTCCCTAGATCTGATCAAACAAGTCATCTATATGAGGAAAATGATACTTGTTTTTAACAGTGATGTTATTCAAATCTCAATAATCAATGAAAAGTCTCATGGAACCATCTTTTTTTAATAAACAAAATAGGGACACCCCATGGTGAAGTGTATGTACAAATTAATCCTTTATCAAGAAAAATATTCAACTAATTTTTCAATTCAAGAGGTTTTATTTGAGTCATTATATATGTGGGTTTTGATATTGGCTTAGCATCAGAAACTTATTCCATTTTCAATTCGACTTCCCGATAAATTATGACACTGAATAACTCATTAGGAAAAATGTCAAGGTATTCATTTACCCCTGAACTTCATTAATCTAAACAGTCCCCATGTTTTCAACAATATGAGCAAGATAAATCTCATTTCCATATTTAAATAGTTTCTCAGCTTCCGGATATGTTTTCAATTTTATGGGTTCATTATTGTATAAAAACTAAAAAAAAAATTGAAAAAAAACCTCTTTAACTCTGCAGTCAATCCTAGCATGATATATAAAAATCCAATCCATTATCAGAATGAAATCAAACACTACCAAGGGAAATAAAATAAGGTTTTCATGTAAAGTATTTTCACATACCATAATAAAAATATTATTATAATTCCTCTTTGCTATAATATTCCCCCTGGTGTTTTAACAATAGGTTCTGGTCTCATTTGTGGAGGTGATATTTCCAATTTACTAGAAAATTACATAGAAATAATGGAATTTGATGACCCCATATCAAACAAAATAGTAGGAAAATATGTGTAAACAAACAAGGTACCTGATTCAACTTCATTGGATAGCCTAAGAATCTATTGAAATCGTCACAAAGGATCTCACTACACCTTTTTGCTTATATTTTAGCTTCTTTGCTTCATTCAAATCTCTCTTTGGGAAGAAATTTTCATAATGACCCATCTCTCCAAATTAAAAACACATTTTAGTTTTCTTATTAGGATTATTCTTAGGATCATTTTCATTACAATCTCGGGCCATATGTCCAAAATAACCACATTTAAAACACTTCCCAGTTTTGGTAATGCACTCCCCAATGTTCTTTTTTCCACACTTTTCTCAAACTGAAAACTGACATTTCTTTCCATCAGATTTCTTTGGTTGATTCTTACCCATCACTTGCCATCAGGACCTCTTCTTCTCCTTGTTTACAAAATGAACATGATCATCAGTAAACACCATATCTGCCCTCTTATCACATTATACATGTTTCTCATAACATTTGAATTCACGGTAGGCCAATTCCTTTCGATACCTTGGCTTTAATCCTGAGTAAAAGAGGTTGATTTTTCTATCAAGATCCATAATAATATATGCAGCATAACTCATCATTTAGATAAAGATTCATTCACACACAACCATTGAATATTACTCCTTTTTCTTCAATTTAAGGAATTGATTCTCTATCATAAGTCGCAACACCTTAGGAATAGAGTTTTTAAGGAAAATACATTTAAATTCTTCCCACACCAAGGAGTAAATCTCCTCTTTGTCCCAGATATTTTTGACCATTGACCACAACTGATCATCTTCACCTTCAAAATTATAAATGAAAATATTTACCTTTTGATTATATGAAAATCCCATAACATAAAATATCATTTCAAGGACCTTATTCCACCCTTCAACTGCTACTAGGTCAGAAGATCCAATGAAATAAGGAGGGTGTGGTCTCATAAAATGTTCCACTATTTTCTTGTTCTATTGTGGTACCTCTGGTTGTTCTCTTACATGGATGAAACTACCATTTATTTCTTGTATCATATGAGCCATTACGGTCACAAACTACATGGTTCTATTCCCTACATTTTCGCACTGCAGATTCCAAGGGATATCATTCTATCAGTGACACTCCTCTTCAGTTTTCCAATTTTTTATAGGGAAAGCCATTCTGAAAAAACATATCATAGTTGAAGAAACATGGGAAACTTTAAATTCTATATCATATCAAAATATGCATAAATTAAAAATCTTTTATGGTATTATATTAAAATCATTCTAACCCTTAATTGTTTCTAAACAATCCTATGATATCAACTATAAGGACCCGACCATATTATATTACATAATCATAAATTTTAGTCAATAAATCACATCCTTTAATATTGTGGATATTTTCAAGTTTAGATTTTTAGATAATTTTGATATATTACATAAATAAAATTCCACATTTATATAGAGAGGATAACACACAAACAGTATCCATTTCATCTAAAATATCATACTATTCAACTAAAACATGATATCCTTGAAAATTCTTCATAACATTTAACACGGCTTCCTTCATTGTCTAACACAACATTATGACCTATGAAAATAATTTAAAAACCTAAGAAGAGAAAAAAAATAACAGTAAGGGATATAAAATGGAAAAAAACATTAGTCCATGAATACTTGTAAACGAATGAATTCATTTAAAAAAACATAATTATCACCCATATATGCATACATTGTGAAAAAAGATATTCCCAAAAAACATAATAAACATAAATAGAACCATAAAGTTAACTTGGTAAATTAATTATATAATATTTTAACCCTCTCGTCTACCTTATAATTCTTATCCCTCACGGTTACCTAACAATTTGTGTATCCATCACAGTTACACTTGGTGTAACCATATGGCTGAAATCCAACATACACATACCCAATAAATTTGATGGAGATATATTTGTCACCCATAATCAAAAACAATTCCCAAGAACCATAACATAGTCATACTAAATTAATAACTTCATAAAAACAATTCTTTTTTAATATCTTAAAATGGAATTTTAAAAGAGGATTTTAAAGGGAAATCCCCTTATCAATATCATATAATTGAAGAGATATGTCATAGAGTGGATGGAATAGGTATATAAACTGTATATACATATAATTAATCATAATATAAACAAATTTTCTCAAGAAAACAATTTTAATACCATGTATACAATGAAGTAGAAGGTTAACCCAAAGAATGGAAATTGGGATAAGAATTCTCTTACATCGGGTTTATCTTACATCAAACACAGCTAAACCTTCTGTATAAAGGTTAAAAGAGTTTTAATAATATCCTATAGAAACATATTCATGTTTATAACACCTTATATTATCATTTAATAACATAATTTCACCCATTAATTATTAGTATTTTGTTCCTTCCATTGTTTAGGGTGCGTTCTTTACATGATTTTCATGGCTGGTATGTATTTGATTTTCTTATTGAATAGAATTGAAAATCCAAATGTGTTATGAAATGGTATTCATATGTTTTCAGAATATATATTGACACCATAAATCATTTGTGTATCATATATGATGAAGGATCATTAGATAAAACATTAATGATGTTTGTTTACATCATTTTGGCAATTCCTCGATAATCATGAACTTGTTTCATTATATAATTTAATTTCATCCATATAAGTTCATTATAGAAACTAAAATAGATAACAGAATATAATTTACATTCTTTTTAAACCATTAAAATGGATTTATTATAAACATTTAAGGATCTAATGGATATTGAAAACACATCACCCACGATTATGGTAAATCAGCACATTGTGGACGATGTTTATTTAGAACAAGAGGGAGAGGAGAGAAAGGAAGATGATGAATCTTTTACATGAACATTGTAACATAACAAATATATAAAATTTTGTGTAATTTATACCTCCTAGATATGTGGAGGGAAATAGATTATATGAAAATAAATGAATTGGAATGAAAACACATGAAAAGGGGAGAGGATTCTTACATCTTATCTCTTCTCCTTGAGATCCTCTTTGAAGCCTTTGGTTTGGGCCTTTTAGTGAAACCAAAATATCTATTACATGGGTAATATACTTGGGTAATGGATTTGGGTGAACATATATAATTCTCAAGGCTTGAGATGTGTGAGAGGAAGAGTGGAATGAGGATGGTATTTATAGTGGATGAGAGGAGGGATTTTACCTTATTTTAATATTTTTTATTTAGATAATGAATAGTATTGATTCATGTGACCCAAACTAGTAATAATTTAATTTGAGTTAGAAACAAGTGGGCTTAAATTATCATTGAATCGCGTATTATGCTGTAAAACAAGTATTTATCATTTATCTTAATTTATTGTATTTTACTATTCATCAAAAATTCACGGATTTCAGAAAAATACCAAAAAATCACCCTAACAATTTTTCTATGTGTATAATTCAAATCTGAACTTCATTTTATAAAAATATTTTTGTAAATAATATTAAATTAATTTTTAAATAAAATAATAATTTATTCATTTATAACAATTTTAAATCTATAACTAATTTAAACCACCTTGAAAAATTAATCAATATCTCATTATACTAAAGCCTTAAGAAAGTAACATAATAATTTGATTTACTATTCATTAGGTTCATACTACTATTCATAATGGTATGTTACTATTCACTAAAATTCTAGATGGTTTTATTTGACTCCAAATAACATACTGATCACAATTGTAGATGATCGTTTCTCAGAATTCAAAATATAAAAATGGAAAAAATATGTTTAAAGTCTAATTATAAATATCTAATTAAAATAGGGTTTCATGTATTTCAATTTATTTTTAAAATATTTTGGTGTTACATTATCCCCACCTTCAAAAAATTGCACCCTCTCAATTTTATTTACATATTACACATGTGAGGGTACTTTTCCCTCATAGCATTTTCATATTCCCATCTTGTTTCTTCAACCATGGGGTTTCTCTATAAAACCATTACTTGATTTATTACCTTATTATGTAATACTTTCTCCTTTCAATCAAGAATCTGAATAGGTTTCTCTTAATAATAATGGTTCTCTTCCAATTGAACTACTTCTAGACTCAAAACATTAGATGAATCTGGAACATACTTTCTCAACATCAAAACATGAAGAAAAAAAATAATTACCTGAGATAAACTTGGAGTCAAATCTACTCAGTAGGTGAGTGTTCCAACATTATCCAAGAATTAATAAGGTCCAATGAACCATGAATATAGCTTTCCATTCTAACCAAAATGCATAACACTCTTCCATGGTGATATTCTAAGAAAAAAAATATCGTGTACCTTGAAAGAAAAGTTTTCCATCCTATTGTCTTCATAACTTTTCTGTATTCTCTAAGCTATGTCCATGTGTTATTGGATCATATTTGATTTCTAATCAACTTCCTCTACTAATTATAGACCAATAAACATCATTCCCCTAACTTCATCCAAAAAAGATGATGTTTAACCCCACTTCCAATACAATGCCTCAAAATGTTCCATATATATACTAGAATGAAAACCATTATTAAAGGAAAACTCAACTAAAGAATGATGTTAATCCTAACTTCCCTAGTAATCAATTGAACAAGATCTAAGCATATCTTCCAAATTCCTAATTGTTCGTTCTGACTACCCATATTATTGAGGATGAAATGTTTCATTAAAATTTAATTCTATTCCCAACAACCACTGAAGGCCCTTCCAAAAGGTAGAAACGGACATGGGATCCTGGTCAGATACAATTCAAAGAGGAACTCTATGTATCATTAAAATATCTTTGTGGTGCAGTCGAGAAATCTGACCCAAATACATAGTATCTCGAATAGAAATAAAATGAGCATATTTTTTATACTAATCAACAATAACCAAAATCACATAATTACCTTGATATAACATAGATAGTTCCACCACAAAGTCCATGGATACATACTCCCATTTCCACTCTGGCACTGGAAAAGGTTGAATCCTCCCCTTTGGTAAATACCTTTCTTCTTTAAGCTGTTTACATGTCCAACAATTCATGGTAAAAAATGCTATATCATTTTTCATTCCATCCCACCAATAATACTCCCAAAGGTCTATGTACATCTTATTACTACTAGGATAAACTAAAAATGAAGAACTATGATATTCACACAACAAATATTTCTTGAAATGGGATTCAAAAGGCACACAAAACCTTTTACCAAATCGTAAAACAAAATCATTATCATGGTTAAATTATGGAAACTTACCCATTTTAACCAATTCCTTCTTTTTCTATAGCTCACAGTCATCCTTATGCACTTGCTTAATTCTGTTTGATAACAATGATTGCACTGAAACTGAAAATAAAATAGAGGTTTTTCCTACACCAATAACTTCTAAGCCAAAATTCATAAAATCATGAATAATCATTAATCATTATGGTTAATTATGAATGATGTTTTCGACTCAAGGAATCCACCACATTTTTTTACTTTTTTGGATGGTAATTGATCATGAAATCATAATCCTTTATCAGTTGAAGCCATCTTCTCTGCCTCGTGATTAATTCCTTCGGAGTGAATATATACTTCAAACATTTATGGTTAGTATATATTTAATATTTTTATTTGTATAAATTATGCCTCCAAATTTTAAAGCAAAAAACCACACCTACCAATTCAAAATAAAGTGTAGAATAATTTAACTCGGGAGGTTTTAGTTGCCTTGAAGGATAA
Source organism: Viscum album (assembly GCA_963277665.1). Classification (NCBI taxonomy): domain Eukaryota; kingdom Viridiplantae; phylum Streptophyta; class Magnoliopsida; order Santalales; family Viscaceae; genus Viscum; species Viscum album. Next base: position 1,885,600,829 of record OY728161.1, read on the forward strand.
GAAATTATCTGATCATTCTGCATCAGAACAAAACCAAGTCCCTTAAATGAAGCACCATTATAGATGAAAAACTCACCATTTTGGGAAGGCAAGTCCAAGACTGGAGCATTCACCAATAGTTTCTCCAGTTCCTGAAAATAAACAACACATTATTCTATCCAAATAAAATTAACCCCCTTTCACATTAACTTAGTTAGCGGGATAGATAACCCTTGATTGTTTTTGAAAAAATTTCATTAATAACCTTCTAATCCCATAAATCTATGAATATATGTATCATTTTTAGGTTATGGACATTTGTTAACCAGTTTTGTATTTACAGGATAAACTGTTATTCCATCCTTATTTACAATGTTCCCATGAAAAGAAATCTTTTTCATCCAAAAATAACACTTATTGAATTTTCCATATAGATTCATTTTCTATAAGTTTTAAAAAACAAGCCATAGATGTTTTTAATGCTCCTCTTTACTCATAGAAAATATTATAATGTCATCAATAAACATAAATACCAACTTATCCAAGAACTAATGCAATGTTCTTTTTAGAATATCCATGAATACAGAAGGTGTATTATTTAATCCAAATGACATCACAACAAATTCATAATGCTCATATCTAGTATGAAAATATATTTTTGGGATATCAACCGCGTTCACCATCAGCTGATGGTATATGGATCTAATATTAATCATGGAAAAATACTGACCTCCTAGTGCTAGTCAAACAAGTCATAGATATGAGGTAAAGGATACTTATTTTTAATAGTGAAGTTATTAAAAACTCAATAATCAATGAAAAGCCTCATGGAACTATCTTTCTTTTTAAGAAACAAAATAGGAGCACCCCCTGGTGAATTTCAAGGAGGAATGATGCCTTTATCCAGAAAATCATGAAACTAATTTTTCAATTCAAGAAGTACCATATGTGTGATTTAGTATGGGGGTTTTGAAATTGGATTAGCATCCGAAACTATGTCCATTATGAATTTGAATTCATGATTAGGTATGAAACTTGATAACTCATAAGGAAAAACATCATGCTATTCATTTACCACAGGAACATCATTAATGTGAACAGTTCCCATGTTTTCAACAATATGAGAATGATAAATTTCATTTCCCCCTTTCAATGGTTTCTCATCTTCCTTATATGTTATAAATTTTATGGGTTCAATATTGTTTAAAAATGAAACTTTTTCTGAAAAAAACTTCTTTAGATCTACATTCAATCCTAGAATGGTAAATAGAAATCCAATCCATTCCCAGAATGACATTAAACTCTACCAAGTTAAAAACAACAAGGTTTGTGGGAAAAGTATTTCCACATACCATTATAGAAAGATACTTATAATTTCTCTTTACTATAATATTTCCACCTTTTATTTTAAAAATATGTTCTGAGCTCATTTGATGAGGTGATATTTCTAATTTACTATAAAATTCCTAAAAAATATTGGAATTTATTGACACTGTATCAAACAAAACTTTAGAAAAATATGAGTAAACAAACATGGTACCTGATACAACTTCATTGATGGCATGGAATCTGCTAACATAGTCGTAAAGGATCTCACTACTCCTTTCTTCTTATATTATATCTTCTTTTCATCATTCAGATCCTTCTTTGGGAAGACATTTGTGTAATAACCAATCTCTCCACATTTAAAACACTTTACAGTTTGCTTATCTGGATTAGAATTAAGATCGTTTTCATTAAAATCATGGGCCATATGTCCAAACTTACAACATCAAAAACTCTTCCCAATTATGGTAAGGCATTCCCAAGGGTGTTTTTTCAACACATTTCAAAAAATATAATATGTAATTTCTTACCATCAAATTTCATTGGTTGATTCTTACCCATCACTTTCCATCATGACATATTCTTCAATACATTGTCATAGTGTATGTGATCATCAGAAAACTCCATATCTACCCTCTCATCACATTAGAAAAGTATCTCATAACATTTTAATTCATGGGAAGCCAATTCCTTTCGATACATTGTCTTTAATATCAAGTAAAAGTGGTTGATTTTTCATATCAACATCCAGAATAAGATTTGGAGAATACCTATCTAATCTAGTGATGTTTCCTTCATACACACCACTGAATAATCCAAATTTTTATTCAATTCAAGTAATTTATTCTTCATCCAATTTCGCACCCCCATGGGAAAATAATTCTCAAGGAAACGACTTTTAAATTAATCCCACTCTAAGGAATAGTTCTCCACTATATCCCTAATATTTTGACCATTGACCACCACTGATCAGCTTCACCTTAAAAATGACAAATGGAAAGACTTACCATTTGATTATCTGAACATCTAATTACATCAAATAACTTTCCAAGGGCCTTAATCCATCCTTCATCCGCAATTGGGTTAGAAGATCCATTGAAAGCATGAGGGTGTTGTCTCATAAAATGTTCTACCTTCATAATGTTCTGTTGTGGTACCTCTAGTTGTTCTATTTCATTGACGACACCACCATTTATTCCCTATATTAGCAGATCCATTACTGTCACAAACTTCTCAGTTACAATCCCTAGCATTCTGGGCTACAGATTCGGAAGGATATCATTATGTTGGTGCCTCTCCTCTTCAGATTCACTATTTCTTCTGCGGAAAACCATTCTGAACAAACATATCTTAGTTTAATCAACATGGTAATCTTTAAATGCTATATTATTTAAAATTAACCATAGATTTAAAATCATTTATTGTGTTCTATTAACATCTTCTTAACCCCTAAAGTTATCTAAATCATCTTTCATACCATCTATACAGACCAGAACACATAACATTACATAATATTGAATTTTAGTCAAGAACTCACTTAAATTCATATTGAGATGTTTCCACTTTTATTGTTTTATAAAATTTGGATGTAATACATACATAACATTCCACATTTATATAGATAAGATACCACACAAACATTATCCATTTCATCAAAAATATAATATTTTTCAAATAAAACATGATTTCCATGACAAATCATCATAACAATTAAATCATCTTCCTTCATTTTCTTACGTAGCCTTATAACCTATGAAAATCATTTAAAAACATGGGATGAACACAAAAATCTCTGTATGGGATATACAAAATAAGAAAATAAAACATTAGTTCATGAATACTTGTAAACACATGAATTCATTTTCAAAAAAAACATACATGTCACACATATATACTTGAATTGTGAAACAAAAAATTCACTCAAAAGTTAATTAACACAAATATAATAATAAAGGTATTTGGGGAATTACTTACATAATCTTTTAACCCTCTTTTCTACCTTATAATTTGTAACCCTCATGGCTAACATAAAATTTATGTAACCATCACAGTTACAATTGGAGTAACCATACGTCCAACCTCCAACTTATACATACCCAATGTGTTGGAGGGATATATAGTTCCCAAAATTTATTATAAACATTTCACAGGAACCAAGACATATTCATACAACATAAATAATTGTATAAAAATATTTTTTTTGGAATTTCATAAAACAGAATTTTAAAAGAGGATATCGAAAGGAAATACCCTTATAAAAATCATATAATTGAATAGATACTTAATAAGGTGGATGGAATATGCATATACATATTAAATACACACAATTTATCATAATATAAACAATTTTCATCAAAAAAACAACTTTAATACTATGTATTCAATGAAGTAGAAGGTTAACCTAAAGAATGGAAGTTGTGTTAAGAATTCCCTTACATCGGGTTTTTCTTACTTCAAACTTGATTAATACTCCTGTATAATGAATAAAATAGTGTTATTGATATATTATAGAAAAATATTCATGTTTATAAAACCTTATATGATCATTTCATAACATTATTTCACCCATTAATTATTAGTATTTTCTTTCATCCATTATATTAAGTGCAATCTTTCCATGATTTCCATGGTCGGTATGTATTATATTTTATTGTCATATTGAAATAAAACTCCAAAAGTTGAATGAAATGGTATTTTTAGAATCCCTTGTTTTGAACTGGACTAAAATACAGATGTTTTTGAATATTTTCGTTTACTAAACCGGTCATTTTAAAAATCAATATTTAGAACATAATTTTGACAGTTGGATCACTCCTAAGTTATGTTTTTGTGAATGGAAAACGTCTTGAGAAGTTTCCTGGGTGGATCGAGATGTTTTGGGGGTGTCAGAGCCTCGAAACTTCATTTTTTAAATAACAATATAGAGCACATGGTTTGTGCATGACCTGCAAAACCGTGCAGCCCACTGCAGGTAACCATGTGGCCCTATTTTAAAGGGGACACTGGCTTGCACACGACCTGCACACGGTTTCTAAAATCATGCCACTAGCCCTTGCGGGGTGAATCTTGGAGGTAGTATACTCCGCACGATTTTTGCATGATTTGGAAAATCATGTGGGCTTAACCATGCATGACACCGAGTTTTAGGATTTTAATTATTTTAAAATTTATTTAAAATTAAAGCCTAAAACTAAAATACCCAAAACTTCATCTCCCCCTCATAGAGTGACGCACCATGGGGGATCCCCATTGATCTGCATGCACAACCCCTCCTCAGACTCCTCTCCTCTCTTTTATTCTGTCCGGATATCTTAACAAATTCAATTCAATCATTCAAGGTGAGTCTTCTCCTGACATCTCCATCTATTTCCAATCGTGATTCAGGCTATTCTTCTCCCAAGATGGTTCAGAATAACCATATACCAAGGGTTAACTCATTTTTTCAATTTCCCTAGGGTGCTAGGTTTTGAAAATGGTCTCTTGGGTGTAGTTCATGTCTGTTCCGGCAACCGCTGCCAAAGGCGAGGCAGTTCGTGTGGTTTTGGTCACTGAAAATGTTTTGAGGTATGGTTTATACCATATCCTCTATTTCAAACCTCTTTATTTAAGATATTTTTTGTGTCCTCACATGTATATGGATGTGTGTGTTCTTAGTAGGAGAGGAGCAGCTACTTTAAGCTATAAAGCTCCAAGAGCCGAGTAGATGGCTTTATTCCACCTTGAGGTAGGGTCCCCTTCCAAGACCTCAATATTTATAAATACATTAATTAAGTTTCTTACTGCAATTTTGTTATAAAAGATCATGCAATAAAGTATTATGTCCAATTCTTGTGAACTGTGAATTTTAGCATGTTCATGTTTTGAATGCTAAATGTATTAAATGATTTATTGATTAACAATAGCTTGTTTTCATAATAAAACCCCTCTAACAGAGGCGTTAAACCTTCACGCTAAAAATTAGTGGTTAGAACATTCTTGCTTAACTTTTTGTATTTATAATTCATATAACTAGATGTTTGGTTGAAATATGTCTTGATTAGGACATGGCCTTAATGACATTAGAAACAATGAGTTTTTCTTTTTAAAATGATTAATGGACCGAAGCACCGTCTAAGTGTTTGGTACAGTTTTGGATTGGAATTACCCATATGGGTAATTTCCCTTTTTATGGATACTTGAAGCCCTATAAATGCAGTTGAAATGTTTTCTATAAATGGAATGAGTTGAGTTAAATGATTGGATAATTCTTAATGATTGAACCTCAAAACAATTGTTGGACTCCTCATGTATTAATCATGTTTTAATGATCACAAATCTCATTAAACCTAATTAAATCCTAAATTATATCCAATCATGTGTATTTATGTTTCAAGTTCTCTCATGCTTTATAATGGTTAAGCTCAATCCATTTCATGCATATTATGGTTTAATTCTGAATACATTTATTTGCCTAAGTACAAGACACCATGAAGACAGACACCGTAAGCCAGACACTGTAAGACAGACACCGTGAATCCAGACACAGTAAGCCAGACACCGTAAGCCAGACACCATAAGACAGACACCGTGAAGCCAGACATAGTAAGATAGACATTGTAATCCAGAAACCATAATAAAGACACCGTGAACAAGACACCGTGAAGAAGACATTGTGACACTTAGACACCATGACACTCAGACCGTGACACTCAGACACTATGACACTCAGACTGTGACACTCAGACACCGTGAAGGAGACATTGTTTTCATAACATACTATGATACCATTTCTTAAACTATTTTGTCATCTTTCAATTTAATTTGTTAACGGTCATATTTCAGGCCTTTAATGCACTGACATAATTAATGTTTCTTTGTAGACATAGTACGAGGTACAAGGCACGAAACACATGGAACTTGTCCGCTAAAACCCATGCATTTGAAGATAAAGAGCGAAGTGTGCCCAAGAACAAGATAGCATGATACTGAATGAAAACAAGCCTATGAGCACGACCGTGAAGAACACATTGCAAGATTTTCATGGAAAGATTTGTCTCATGCATGCAATCCGACTCTTCTGAAGAACACACGAAGTACACTGGAATCTAAAGAACATCTTCGCATTATCAACACTCGTTAAGAACACAAGCTGAATCGTGACACTCTGTTTTTCAAGACTGAACCAGAGAAGGACTCAGAAGCATTTTTGTTTAATCAAAGGATTCCAGAGCTGCACTTCAAATCAATAGAGCATTCTAAACTCATATATACTCTCTCTCAGTGATTCTTTTACTTACTTTTGAGCAGTGTGTGTACTCTGTATATTCCATACGCACACTAAATCCTGTGCTAAACTAAGGGATTTCTAAATCCTTACACCTAACTCTTTATATTATTTTTTTACCCATGAAAACTATGGAATACGTCCATGTGTGGCCTGGTTATTATTTTTGTTTACCCACGAAAACTGTGGAAGAGGTCCCTGGGTGACCTGGACAGTATGTGTACTATTGTTAACCCTGATCCAGGGTGTGGATCAAAGTTTATTTATATAAACTTCTCGGTGGTAGGTGATCACCAAGTGGAGTGGATTAGGTCTCAGCTTGATACTGAACCATTTGTTTCATATCCACTGTGCTATTTAAATTTAGTCTTCTCTATTTTACTGCTTTATTGCATAATCCAGAAAAACACTAATTTCACTTTGATAGTTATTCTTGGAAAGAAGTTATAACTGATCTGTCTAAGTATGATAACTTAAAAGTAATATTAATAATACATATTAAGATTACTGAGAATTAATCAATCTTCTAAGAAGTTGTTTAAATAGTCAAACTCTTATAATAGTATAACCTTGATTAACTGGGCTGTAACAATTTTTGGGGAAACCCATTTCTTTTAAAATAATATTTTTGTAACAGGAATTTTTATAGTTACTCAATTCACCCATCCCCTGTTGAGTACACTACTCTGACCAACATTTGGTATCAGAGGTTTCTTTACTAAGAATCTGTGTAATCTTACTCAAATGTGATTATAGTTGTACTTTAAAGATCTGTAAATTTCTATTAATTCTAAATTTCTATCTCTTTTAACGTAATACATTAGTATGGATAATAGATTGGAAGGTGCTGCAACCAATAGACCACCATTCTTTAATGGAACCAACTATGCTCAATGTAAAATTAAAATGAAAATGCATCTAGAGAGTATGAGCTTTGAAATTTTTCCATCCATTATAGATGAATACAAACTTCCTATGACTGATAGAATTACATGGGATGAACGTACCAAACTTTCTTACAATAACAATTGCAAATCCATGAATGATTTGTATTGTTCCTTAGGAGATGGAGAATTTAATAGGATTTCTTCTTGTAAAATTGTCCATGAAATTTGAGATACCTTATCTGTCTCACATGAAGGCACATCTAATGTAGAAGAAATGATACTTAATACTTATACTATAAAATATGATAATTTTAAAATGAAACATGACGAGCCTATTTCTGACATGTATCTTAGGTTCAATGAGATTTCCAACACAAAGATTTCTCTAGGAATAGAATTCATTTCCAAAGAACAGATCATGAGAATCCTTAGATGTCTACCTGACAGATGGTGGGGAACCTCTGTATCAATTAGAGAATCATGCGACATAAGAAAGCTACCTGTAAAAGAACTCATTGGGAAACTAATGATGTAGAGGAAGAGCTGAAAGTCAACAAAGAAGAGGAGGATCAACCAAAGAGTAAATCTATAACATTCAAGACCGCCTTCTCGAAGCACAAAGACAAAGTGAAACTAGAATATTCTGTAGAAATTCCCACTACTGAACAATCATCACCTGACAGTGATGATGAGATAGCTCAACTGGCCAGAAGATTCAAACGATTTTACAAAAAAATGACTTTTTTAGAAAGCCTAACTTCAAGGGAAAGTATGATCTAAAAGGAAACTGGAAAAAGGACTGTAAAAGAAGTGATAAAACTGATGAAATTGTATGCTATGAATGTAAAGGAAAAGGACATATAAAGTCTTACTATCCAAAGATCAAGTATAAGAAGAAGTATGAGGACAAGGATAAGAAGTACAAAAACTCAATGAAATCAACTTGGAGTGCCTCTGAGGATAGTTCAAGCGACTCAGAGACATCACATGATGAACAGGATAACAAATCCAATATGTTTTTTATGACAAAAACATATGAGGTAACATTGAACTCTTCTGTACATAATTCATACTATTCTGAAGAGGAAAGTGACTATGAAAATATGAATAAGGAAGATATGTTTGAGTATTGCAACATGCTCGAAGAGACATGCAATGAATTAAAAGATAAATATAAATCATTGAAGAAACAGCATGCTCTCACTATAAATGTAAAATATGAAATTTCTACTGAAAAGGAGAAAAATGATCAACTAATCAAAGAAAACAATGAATTAAAAATTTCTAATTAACAATTAAAAAGTGACTTAGAAAATTTTACTAATGGGAAAAATACCCTTACCCAAATTCTAGAAAAAAAATTGCTCCCAAATACAATACTAGCATTGGTTATCAACTTGGAAAAAGAAACCTTGGTAGAACAAATTTTGTTTCAAAGTCTAGGACATATAATTTTGTTCCCAGTTCTGGAAACAACTCAACTAGCTCAAGTCATGATACATATTCAACAGTTTCAAGTTTTTGTGGACCAAATACAGTTTATTTTTCAAATACTTTACATAATGATTATATGAAACCTATGAGACAAATATGGGTTCCTAAATCACTTATTACTAATGTTACTAGACCCAAACAAGTATGGGTACCAAAATCTGTCTTTGGCTAGTTAGGTTATAGGAAATCTGCTTAAAGATCTCCTGCAAAAATCTATGGTACTTGGACAGTGGATGTTCAAGGCACATGACAGGAGACTACTCATGCTTCAAGAACCTGATAGAAGTAGATGGAGGACATGTCACATTTGGTGACAATGCCAAAGGGAAGATCATTGGATTAGGCCAGATTGGTAACACTGATTCAATTTTAATTTCTAAAGTACTATTTATTAATGGATTAAAATATAATCTGCTTAGTATCTCACAATTATGTGATGATAGATATCATGTTAAATTTTAAAATGATTACTGTGATGTCTTTAATTCTAAATGTGAATTAGTATTTTCTGCATCAAGGAATGAGAATGTTTATTCTGTTAATTTAGATTCCTTATCTTCTCAAAATGTTTCATGCTTAAGTGTATTTCATAAAAAATCTTGGCTCTAGCATAGGAGACTAGGACACTATAATGTTCACTCCCTTAGAAATCTAACTAGAGAAGGTCTAGTCAAAGACTTACCGAAACTTGAGTTTCCACATGACAAAGTATGTAATCCTTTTCAAAAGGGAAAACAACACAAAATATCTTTCAAATCAAATAAATAAGTTTCTACTTATCAACCTCTCGAATTGGTTCACATGGATTTATTTGGACCATCTAGAGTTTCTAGTTTAAATGGGAAGTACTATGTTTATGTTCTGGTAGATGATTTTTCTATATATACTTGGACCTTCTTCATGTCTCACAAAAGTGAAGCCTGCTCTTATTTTACTAAGTATTCCAAGTCTACAGAAAATCCCAGTGGCCTTAAAATTAAATCTTTAAGAAGTGATCATGGTCGTGAGTTTGGAAATCAAGAGTTTGAATCCTTTTGCTCACAAAATGGTTATTTTCACAATTTCTCTGCCCCTAGAACACCTCAGCAGAATGGTGTTGTACAAAGAAGAAATAAAACCCTGTAAAAATTTCTAGAACAATGCTTAGTGAATATGACTTACCTATTTAATTTTGGCCTGAAGCTGTTAATACAGCATGCTACACAATCAATAGATTCTTGATTAGAATAATTCTCAAAAAGAACCCATATTAACTCTGGAACAATAGAAATCCTAAGGTTAATTACATTAGAGTTTTTGGCTACAAAGTCTTTATTCTCATCACTGAGGATAATCTTGACAAATTTACATCCAAAAGTGATGAAGGAATATTCCTAGGTTACTCAATATTAAGTAAATATTATAGAGTATTCAATAAGATAACTAAATGTGTGGAAGAATCTGTTCATATCAAGTTTGATAAAACAGATCCACATGAGCCTAGAACCATCCTAGAGAATCTGGAGGATGATGTATCAAATCTGAACATCAACTCAAAATCCTCAAATTCCTCTGTGAAAGAATCTGTGAAAACTTCCAATTCTGGAAATTCCCTTCAATCGAGTCATAATGAACCTGAATCTGTTGATGAACCTGAAATCACTAGTCCCTCTTTTTTTAGAAAGTTTAGAACCCTTAAACACCATCCCTTAGATGCTGGTGTAGGAGACATAGAGAAAGGAACACAAAATAGATCTTATCTTAGAAATCAAGTTGAACATCAAGCCTTCTTGTCACAAATTGAACCTAAAAACATTTATGATTCCATCAATGATGAATTTTGGGTAATGGCTATGCAAGAAGAACTTAATCAGTTTGAAATAAAAAAAAGTTTGTAAACTTGTTGAAAGACCCAAGGACACATCCATCATAGGCACTAAATGGGTGTTTAGAAATAAGGTAGATGAAGCTTTAAATATAGTTAGGAATAAGGCTAGATTAGTTGCACAAGGATATATTCAAGAAGAAGGAATTGACTATGAGGAGACCTTTGCTCTAGTAGCTAGACTTGAAGCCATCAGAATCCTACTTTCTTATGTTGCACATCTAAATTTCATACTATATCAAATGGATGTTAAGAGTGAATTCTTAAATGGGTATATAGTTGAGGATTCCTTTCTTGAACAACCCCCTGGATTTACAAATCCTCATTTTCCCAATCATATTTTCAAACTATCCAAAGATTTATATGGTTTAAAACAAGCTCCAAGATCTTGGTATGAAAGATTGATTACTTTTCTTATTTCTAAAGGTTTTACAAAAGGAATGGCTGATCCTACCCTCTTTATAAAACAAATTTCTAATGATGTTTTAGTTGTTCGAATCTATGTAGATGATATTATATTTGGATCTTCAAAAAATTCATTATGTATTGATTTTTCTAAAATGATGAAAAATGAATTTGAAATGAGTTTAATGGGAGAACTAAAAAAATTTCTTGGATTTCAAATCTTTCAAAATAATGATGGAATTGTTTTAAATCAAAGTAAATACACTAGAGATCTTCTAAAACTTTTTGGATTGGATAGCACTAAAAGTAGTGACACTCCCATGAGTACCACCTGTAAGTTGGATCTTGATGAATATGGAAAATATGTTGATCAGACCACTTATAGAGGAATGATTAGACGTTTACTCTACTTAACTTCTAGTCGTCCAGACATTATATTTAGTGTGTGTATGTGTGCTCGTTTTCAAGAAAATCCTAAATAATCTCATTTAAATGTTGTAAAGAAAATTTTCAAATACCTCAAGCATACACCCAACCTAGGACTGTTCTATCCTAAAGGACAATCATTTTAACTAGTTAGTTATTCTGATGATAACTTCGGTGGCTGTAAGTTATATAGAAAGAGAACCTCTGGAACATGTCACCTTTTAGGTGAGTCACTAGTATCATGGTGTAGTAAGAAACAAAATTATGTTGAATTATCTACTGCAGAAGATGAATACATAGCTTCTTGTAGTTGTTGTGCACAAATTTTTTGGATGAAACACACATTACTATATTATAGATATCAATTCAGACATGTACCAATAAATTGTGAAAACACAAGTGCTATTAACATCTCAAAAAATCCTGTTTCACATTATAGGAAAAAACATATTGATGTAAGACATCACTTTTTGAGAGATCATTATCAAAAAGGTGATATCACCTTGGAATTCATTGGTATAGAATATCAACTTGCTAATATATTCACTAAACCATTAAATTCTGAGAGAATAGACTACATCATACATGATCTTGGCAAGATAAATCTCAAATAGATATCTTACTAGTCTTACTGTTCAACATTTTACTATGTTTTACTTTGCTGTTTCATGATTACGGTTTCTCAGTTACTGTCTCTCATGTTTATGGTCTCACCATTAGCACTTTTGTTCTTACGGTCTGACATTTACTATCTCACCGTAACACACACTAAAAAGTTCACTCACTGTCTCACCATGACGACCACTCATTGTCTCACCGTGACGTTCACTCACTGTCTCACCATGATGTTCACTCATTATCTCACTATAATGACCATTCACGGTCTCACCATGAAAATTATTTATGATTTTCTTTAAACCCGTATCACAGTAATTTTTATTTCACCTCTTTTACTTTCCCTCATTTTTATTTTTGTGATGATTGGAATTCCCAAATGATAAAACAAAAAGTTTCACTCGGTTCTTCACTCGGACTTTCTCTCATTTCGAACCCTTTCAACCTTGAAACACCTTCTCTCTTTCTCTCTCTCGAACCCTCAGTGGATGCCAAGAATGAAATTTCTGTCATCATCCACACCTGAGAAGCGCCGCCCGAAGAAGAATAAGATTGCACCTAAGCTTACACCCGAAGGACCTTTAAATTCGAATCTGGTAAATTGAAGTGTTGTTTCTGAGAAATAAATTTTCCCCGAATGGATTCTATCTATAAAATCTATGGTCATGAAAGTGTTAAAAGAACAAGGCTGGTTAGAATGGTTCTCAAGGGAGAATAGACCCATCTATCCTAGGTTGGTAGCTTATTTCTACCAGTATGTGCAGTTCTCTTTTGACTCTGGTGAAAGTTATGTTGTGAGAAGTTGGATTAATGGCCAAAGATGCTCCTTCTCTTTGAGGTTATTGGGCTACATACCTTAGGATACCTCATGAAGGAATATGTGATGATTATCAAAGAGAACCTCCACCTACAACTGATTTCTTTAATCTGGAAGATGCTCTGAAAACCCTAACCTGAAATGGCACCAAGAGAAGGGCCATCGCTGCTGAACTTGATGGAGAAACAAGGCTATTGTTTAAGTTTGTTCAAAATCTATTTAGTCTAAGAAAAGGTTATTTTGTTGTGTTAAAGTATCAAGATGTGTTCTTGATTCATCTTATGAAAAATCGATACAATATTAACCTATGAAAGTACATCATTCACCATATGTGTGAGTTGATCAAGGTTACATCCAAGTCCACATCTCTGTTTTACTCTCAGCTGATATCAGCCATGCTTGTTGCAAAAGGTGTAGTTGGACATAATGCACAAGTGCTTATGGACTGTGATTACTGTCTCTCTAAAGCTACCATTAGGAGAATGAAGATAAACTAGAATCCTCGGAAAAAAGGAGTGTGTGGAAGACAACAATAAGGTTTATGAGAAGTTTAATCCTATGGATTATCCATCAAGGCCAAAAGACATTTCTGATCTTGGTTTGGAACTAGATGAACTTGGTGAGTATTCAGAAGAAGAGGAAGAAGAGGCTGAAGTACCTCATAGGGAAGAAGTTATTGTTGAGGAATAAAGGACTATTGTTCCTCCTGTTGTTCTTGAAGAAGAAGTTCCTACCCCTAGTGAAGATGTCAATTTGGAAGTCCAACCTGAGGCTGAAAAATAATCAATGGTGACAGAATATGAGCAGCAAGTCATGGAAGAGCCTATAGTAGAATAAATCCATGTTGTTCAAGAAGAAAATGTAGAAGAACTCCCTACTATGCAAGAATAAAATCTAGAAGAACTTCCTGGTGTGAAAGAAGCAAATCTGGAAGAACTCCCTGTGGAAAAATATATTCCTGAAATAATACCCTCTGCTGAAGAGAGTATGGAGATAGCCTTTCAGATTTCTAGACAAGAAATGAACGAGGAACTCAAATATGAAACTATGGATTTAGACCAAGATCCTGATCCTCTCAGCCCTGAGAAGGAGGCACCTATTGAGGGGGATAAAACCCCAAATCTTCAGTCTGGTAAAGCCTCACATCCAATTGAGTCAAGTCATGTGGAAACTCAGTACAAATTTCCTAGTTTCTATGATGTGAATGAGTCTCAATAGGTTACTGCAACCGGGCTTGATCTCTCTTCCCTGTTTTAGTTGAAATCAATTTAAAACTTTTCACCTGAGAAGGAACTTGAACCTGAACCTGTCTCTGTACCAATTCCTACACCTTAACCTTTACCTGAATAGTTTTCCTTTGTCAATATGGATGATTTAAAGGATTTTGGAGATACTCTCTTATCTGGAGTTGAGAATCTTATAAACTCCCAACCTCGTCCTGTGACAAATTTGAGTGAGAGAGATGCCTCACTAATTTTGGAGAATATCATTTGAAAAATACAACCTAAAATGCTCCATGAGATTCAATAAGTATGAGTTGAAAATAAGATACTCATTAATGAAGTCACAACCCTGAGAATCATGGTTGAAGACATGCAGAAAGAGCTGCATTCAAGATCAGAGCTTGCTACTGCTCCTCTAGAACCCACTGTTTCTCAAATATCTCGAGATGTTGTGTCTCAGATTCACCCTTAACTATTATCCTTCAATGAAAAGATTTCAGAAAGGCACAAACAGATGTTTAAGGACATGAGAGAGATTGTGTTGAACCTTAATAAACACACTGATGAGTACACCGATTGTCTTCAAAAGGTACTAAATCATCTAAAATCTCTAATAACAGCCATCAAAGCTTCTAATACCTCTAGTGAATCCTCTGCACCTTCCTTGGAATGTACTTCACTCAGATATATAGTCAAAGAAGAGCTTCAGAATTATTTCAGTGGCTTTAATGTGACTTCTTTCTCTAAAGTTATCAAGAACAGTGATAGAATTCTTGAAATTGAACAAATTCACTCCAAGATTGAAAATGATGCCCAGCAGGAGATTTCTAAGAAAGTGGATTTCTATTTCAACCGAATTTTCTCTAATAATGACATGACCAACCACTTCAAATACCTTGTAGAGAATTTGAGACTTCCTCCTGTGAATCAATCCTTCAAAACCCAAGTCCAGAAGCTAACCGAGTTTACCCAATTGTTGGACAAGTTCATGGAAAACAAAGATGAATTTGAAAAATCCATGCAGTATGGTGGGGAGATTATTGCAGACTTCATAAAACTCTTGAGACCTTATCTTCATGTCCAGAGTACATCAATTGTTGCTTCAGTAGCTGCACCTCTCAGACCCGGGCTGCCTACCTTCACCTCTACCTTAGCCTTAACTACCATGTATGTTGTCCAAGCTCTCAGTCAGATCAAGCATGTGATTCTTGATTAGCAACTGTCTAGATATTCTACTACTCCTACCTTGTCTCCCTTAGTCTTTGAAGGTCTCCCTTTACCCTCTCTATCTACCACATATCTGCCTTCTTCTACATCAACCACTACCCCTATGGCTTCCTCTTCTGCTGCTGATAAAGGAAAAGAGAATTCCAATCCCTGAAGAAGACCAGTGCTTACTATTTTTTTGATGGTCATGCCGTTATTTTTGTATCTCTTTTTATTTTGTACTAAACTTTGTTTACTCATAATGAATGTGCACTGTTTACCCTCTCTTATTTCCAATTTTTGATAATCCCAAAAGGGGGAGAAGTTTCTATATGTTATTTTCTCTATAGTTGCATCTAATTTACACTTTAACTGTGCATGATTTGTGATCATCAAAAGGGGGGAGATTGTTGGAATCCTCATGTATTAATCATGTTTTAATGATCACAAATCTCATTCAACCTTGTTAACTCCTAAATTATATCAAATCGTGTGTATTTATGTTTAAAGTTCTCTCATGCTTTATAATGGTTAAGCTCAATCCATTTCATGAATATTACTGTTTAAGTCTATATACAGTTATTTTCCTAAGTACAAGACACTGTGAAGCTAGACACCGTAAGCCAGACATCGTAAGACAGACACCATGAAGCCAGACACAGTAAGCTAGACACTGTAAGCCAGACACCGTAAGATAGAAACTGTGAAGTCAGACACAGTAAGACAGACACCGTTGTCCAGACACTGTAAGCAAGACATTGTGAACAAGACACCGTGAAGAAGACACCATGACACTCAGACACCGTGACACTCAGACTGTGACACTCAGACACCGTGACACTCAAACACCATGAAGGAGACACCGTTTTCATAACATACTTTGACACTGTTTCTTAAACTATTTTTTCGTCTTTCAATTTAATTTTTCAATGGTCATATTGGATGCCTTTAATTCACTGACATAATTAATGTTTATTTGTAGACATAGTACGAGTTACGAGGCACGAAACACATGGAACCTATCGACTAAAATCCATGAATTCGAAGATAAAGATTGAAGTGTGCCCAAGAACAAGATAGCGTGATACTGAACGAAAAACAAGCCTGTGAGCATGACCGCGAAGAACACATTGCAAGATTTTTAAAGAAAGCATTGTCTCATGCATGCAATCCGACTCTGCTGAAGAACATACGAAGTACACTATAATCTAAATAACATCTTCACATTATCAACACTCGTGAAGAACACAAGCTGAATCGTGACACTCTTTTTTTCAAGACAAAACCAAAGAAGGAATCAGAAGCATTTCTGTTTAATAAAAGGAGTCCAGAGTTGCACTTCAAATCACTAGAGCATTCTAAACTCATATCTACTCTCTCTCAGTTATTCTTTTACTTAATTTTGAGCAGTGTGTGTACTCTGTATATTCCATACGCACACTGAATCTTGTGATAAACTAAAGGATTTCTAAATCCTTACACCTAACTCTTTATACTTTTTTTACCTACAGCAACTATGGAAGAGGTCCTTGTGTGGCCTGGTTATTATTTTTGTTTACACACGAAAACTGTGGAAGAGGTCCATGTGTGACCTGGATAGTCAGTGTACTATTGTTAACCCTGATCTAGGGTGTGGATCAAAGTTTATTTATATAAACTGCTTGGTGGCAGGTGATCACCAAGTGGAGTGGATTAGGTCTTGGATTGAGACTGAACCACTTGTTTCATATCTGATGTGCTATTTAAATTTAGTCTTCTCTATTTTACTGCTTTATTGCATAATCCAGAAAAACACTAATTTCACTTTGATAATTAGTCTTGGAAAGAAGTTATAACTGATTTGTATTAGTATGATAACTTCAAAAGTAATATTAATAATACATATTAATATTACTGAGAATTAATCAATCTTCTAAGAAGTTGTTTAAATAGTCAAACTCTTATAATAGTATTACCTTGATTAACTGGGTTGTATCAATTTTTGGGGAAAACCATTTCTTTTAAAATAATATTTTTGTAACAGAAATTTTTATAGTTACTCAATTCACCCCTCCCCTTTTGAGTAAACTACTCCAACCAACAACAAGTTACCAAATTGTTTCAAGTGTTTTGATTACTAATAAAACCTTGGGTGAGATGGGGTTCCCATGTATGAATTCCATGATGGACTCAATGGGATTTCAGGCTTATACCTTGGGATATACATGGATTCCCATGTAGAAAATAAATGGAAGGACCCAGGTTTTTTAAACAAGGATTGGTTCAACATCTGTAGCAACCCTTACCATGCTAAGGGAAGGTTTCAGTGTGAACATTTCCCTTTGAAAATTTCTTAATGGTTTTTACTAAATGGTTTCATTTCTACTTAGCCTTTCCAAACTAATGGAAGGAAAGGATTGAACCAATCAATAAATGGTTTCAATGCTACTTGAATATTCCACACTAATGGAAGGAAAGGTTTGAACCATTAATTAATGGTTTTAACTCTACTTGACTTATCCACAATATTGTAAGGAAATACTTGAACCAGATGAATCACTGCATGACTTCTTTATCAAATAATAATGGACTAACTCAATCCCACCTAGGATTCTGAGAGGAGAATACCTTGGGTCCCAGGAACCCCATTCTGATTCAAGGATATGGTTTTCTTAGGTTGATACACACCTAGACTCCAATTCTTGTCAATTCCTTAGATGTTAGGTATACTACCATTGGGTTCCTTCTTCTTTAATCATACCTCAGATAAACTCCTTGGATCCATCATTTTCTTGTAGGTTCCATGGTTAAATCCCATCAGGCTCTGTATTTCCTTAGCCCAGTTTTAACATGGTCGATCACCTTGGACTTGGTAGGAGACTTATTGTATAATTCCTTGGATTACACTCATTGGATTACACTCTTACCCCTTAGCTGGACTCAGATACTAGTGAGTTAGCTTTTTATGAGTTTAAGTTAACATTGTTTTTACCCTTGAACTCCCTCACTAGATATCCTTTCCAGGTTTCCTTGTTATGTCTTGAAACCTTCACTACTTATACTATCAAATTATGCTTTGGATACACTCCTTAGGTCCATCATTGTCAATTAGGTTCTATGGTAAAATCCCATAGGGACTTGTCATTTCTAAGCCCCATTTTACCTTAGAAGAACCCCCTTGTACTCGGTACGTGACTTACTCACGTGTGAATTATAAATAAAATGGTAAAACTCAATTAATGAATTGGATACATGTTCAAACACCAGTTGAGGGATGAAGAAGGCACTTTGGGAATTAGATTCATTTTACTGCTTACTTTATTTATTCATGCTTACACCCTATTTACTTTATATTATAATATCGGGATTGGTTTAGACACTGGTGGTGTCGGCCTACTGAGATATATATCACACACCCTACTTGAGTCTCCATTGCACTAGGGTATCCGAGTATACATTACTTGTTCATAGGGCCTTGGACCTTGTTTTTTGTTGTATTTCTTGTACCTGGAGTAGGTGAAGAGGACCGAGATGGAGATTGGGATGCTCAAGGAGATTTCCCATGGGGATTTTCTATCATTTCCATATTTTTTACTATATTGAAAAGCATGTTTCATTGTTTACTTCTTTCTATCATGTATCAGTATCATGTTGCACTATTTACTACTTTCTGTCATGTTGGCCACTTTTTTAGTCATATGGATCCTATTTTCCACTACTTTTTCAACTATGTATTACTGATTCTGCTATTGATTGTAATTTACTCCGTTATACCACTGCGCAACTTTGATCAGATGGTATAGTCACCCCATTGACTATCCTTACACCCTTGCCACTAGTCGGCAGCATCTGGCATATAGGGAGGCATGCTTGAGGTCATGTGGAGACCTGTCTATCCACCATCTTAGTGGTGATCCGGGTTGGTACATTACAAAGTGATATCAAAGGAGGTTTTTCATTTTGTATTACTTTTTTGGTTGGTAGATAGGATACTAGGAAAGTGTCGACACTTGAAAAATAGTCATGCTTGGGACTGATCACCCCACGTATAGGGAATGACCCAGTGACCAGGGTTGGGATTGTTGTTTATGATTTTTCTGTTACAATTGATATTATTTCAATTAGGGTGACTGGTTTATATTCTACTTCTTATGATTTTTGGAACTTTGGAAACTTTTTATGGCCTGATATGGCAATTAAGTTGCATTAGATGCATCATATTAGGCACATAGAACTTCATATGCCATGAATATATGTTATTAAATGTTTCTGTATTAGTAGGTTTCCTGCTAAGTATGATCATGTGCCTTATCAATAATCCATGGTTTGATTGATACCTATTTAAATAATACATTTTCATGCCTTCTATGCTTACTGCACATTATTACATGCTCTTGTGATTAAATTTCCATAGTTATGTGCTTTAAGATTTTTGTTATGAGTTAGTTTCTTGTAGTGAAATGACATGATAGCTTACTTTTTTATATGTACATGACTGTAGGGGCTGAGTTTACTACTTGCGGTTATAATGGGATCCAATTTTTATCATAAGGTGTATGGTCTCCTTATATCTGGAAAAGTTAAAGTGTGTAATCAAACCACTGGAAAAAGGCTGCAAAATTCAATAACTGAAGTTGATTTAGACTGAAGGGATCCATATGAAAAACTGTAAGGTGTATGGGTGCTTTTCAGTTTGGTAGATGGACACCCATATAATTTTCACTGTTATGATGATCACGTTAAATTATGAATTGTCATTGGTATCGATTAATGGGAGATGATTTTTAATCCATGGAGTGTATGGGTGCTTCATGAATTATGAAATGACAACCCATATTAAATGAAATGGAACAATGCTGTGTGAAATGCTTATAAATATAAATGATGTTTAGTATTGATCTGAAATCAAAATAGTTACCTATTAAATAGAAACTGGAATGAAGTAGGTCAATTGGGGAGTGTTTTTATGGGATGACCCATTTGGGTGTTTAAAATTTTAATATTTGTGCATTGCTATTGGGGTGCTTATTAGAGAATATGGGTTGGTTAAAATGGGACCCTCATATGTCGCCTTATCAATTTAAATGGAATTTATTTTTATAAGTTTCTTGAAAATGATAGGATGTCAACTAAGGTAAAATGTTTTTAAGTGAGAGTTTTATAAAACATTCCTTTTTCCCTTGGAGAATTGGTTAAAATCATGTACCTTGTGATTTTTTTTGAAATGGTACTTTTATGTATCGGTTAAATATTTTATGATTAAAGATTAAATGTGATTAAATGTAAGAGACATTGAAATGGAACTTATAGTGGTGTCCACTTTTTAAAAAACCTTGTGTAAGGGTAGTTCGTACTTCTCTTTTTGTTGCCTTGGAATAGAAGCGTGAGTACTTTCCCTAGGCATTGTTTTCTGTATCAATGGGGTTATGATCGGCTTTTGAGCCCATTGAACTTTTTCTTTGACATGACCTGGTTTTAGGGTTGAAACTAGTTCTTCATAAGGGGTTATCCTGTGGTAGGTAGCGCCCTCATAAATTAAATTCCTTTCTAGTGTTGTGACCCTTCTCACTCTTTGGTGATGTTGGGTGTCATTGTCCCAAGTAGGAAATTCAATTTTAAAGTGACACCCTTGTTAGGATGGGTGTTCAGGTATTTCATGACCTTGTGATGGGCTCGAGCATCAAGTAATGATATTTTCCAGCTGGTTAGATGTGCCTCGGGCATGGTCGGCTGCTTCGTAGGTCATTTGACCCCTTCTTCTTCTTAGTAATGGATGACTGGTTATGGCATCATCCAAGAAAATGGTTGTATGAGGCAATACGAATTCATAATAAATCTTCGTGTACTTTTGATTACAGTCTCAAGTCATATCCTAGTAGAGGTGATTGAGTGGTAAATAATTAGTTCCATTCCAATACTTTGATAGCTTTTCGAATGACTCGGGCATTTTGACACGTTGGTCTCATTTTTATAATCTAGCGTACTTATGAGTGGTTTATTTTCCATCCTTTTTCGGTTAGGACACTCCTAAGGTGGGTAGTTTCATCTTAAACCTTGTAAAAATTTCCTTCCATGTATAAGGATCACAACCTAATGGGACCATTGGGAAATGGTTTGGTTTCTTGAACACCTTTGAGTCTTGCTGGTGTTTCTTTTTGTTGGTGCTTTCTCTATAGAACGACCTTGTTTTTTATTTTTCATTTTTACCATCCAATTTCTAGGTGTGTAACTGGAAACCCTGTCTCAAATCCTCATAGTGTACTCTTCATAAGATACGATCATGTCCCCTATCTTGACATATTTCTCAATGCACTAAGAGGGAATTGGTTTTATGATGCACTAAATCTTTAAAATCTGTTGAGATTGTTAGATGATCTTTCTCAGTGTTACATACTAGAGGATGGTTCTTTTTTAGGCTTGGTATGTCCTGAGTGATTCCTAGGTTCCCAAGTAAAAACTAATTGTTCAGATTCATGGACTCCAACGGTTTCTTATGAATCGATCTGGCCTCCTAAGCTATAATTCTATGAGATATGTTGGCCAAGTGTATTGACTCATTCAGTCTTCCTTTAGTTCAATGTTTACGGTTATAAGGGGGCCTTTTAAAGCACATTTCTAGGTGAAGGAGTGTGTTGTGTCAAGGTCGGCATTGTCTAATGAGAGAGAACGTGCTTGACTGGATATGTTAGGTCGATCAGTATTCGACCATTTATTTCTAATGAAATCATGCCAGGGGTGTCATAAGAATACTAAGAGTTGTTCCTTAAACAACAATTCCAGTGGTGGAGGTACCATGGCATAGAATTGTCCCCTTCTTAATTTAAGACCTATGGTGGGAATCACTATCAGTAGAGTGTTACCGATACTTTGAAGTTATCTTATCTCTATCTAAATGGGATTCTGTAAGATCTATTCTTGTGTTTAAGTTGATATTTGAGCATTGGATTAGGTTGTAAAGGCTGAAGTGTAGAATGCCTTGTAAATGATTACAGTGCATTGGGCATTGGTAACGCAATGAAACCTTTTTGAGTGAAACTTTGTGTCCCTTGTAGGTCGGGGGCATTTATGTTGTTCCTGAAGGATTCACTGGGATGAAAAATTTTTAAGGTGTGTAGATTGTATAATCCCATGTTTTTAATCGGACTAAAATACGAAAAAAATTTAACTTTTTCATTTACTAAATCGGATGGTTTTTAAACCAAGCATCAGAACATAATTATGAGAGTTTGATCACTACAAAGTGATGTTTTTTGGAATAGGAAACGGCCTAAAAATTTACTTGAGTGTCTTTCGAAGTTTTTGGGGTGTAGGACCATTGAAACTTCATGTTTGTAAAGACATCATAGGGTGAATTGTTTGCACACAGCCTGCTAAACCGTGTGGCACACTACAAGTAACCGTGCGACACTATTTTAAAGAGGGTTATAGATTGTGCATGGCCTACACATGGTTTTCTAAACTATGTGCCTAGAACGTGTGGGGTGTGAATTGGAGGTAGTATACTCTACACGGTGTGTGCCCGGTTTGGAAAACTGTGGGGGATTAACCATGTGTGACACCCTGTTTTAAGATTTTAATTATTTTAAAATTTATTTAAAATTAAAACCTAGAAGTAAAATACCCAAAAATCCCCATCTCCCTCATAGTGTGATTCACTAAGGTGGGGTTTTCTTTGATCCACACGCCTGATCCCTCCTTGGCCTCCTCTCCTCTCTTCGATTCCACCCAGATCAATTCATGAATCCCCTTAAATTGTTCAATTTGAGTCTTCTCCTCACATCTCCACCTATTTTCCAGCCATGATTCTGGAAATTTGTCTCCTGAGATGGTTCATCCAAACCCTAGACCTAGGCTTAACAAGTTTTTTCAATTTCCCTTGGGTGTTATGTCATGAAAATGGTCTCTTAGTCATTGTTCTTGTGTGTTCTGGCAACCTCCGCCAAATGTGAGGCTGTTTGAGCGGTTTTGGTCGGCCGAAAATGTTTTTGAGTAAGGTGAATACCTTATACATTGTGTTTCACCACTTTATTTAAGATAATTTTGTTTCCTTGCATTTATATGGATGTTTTTATGCTCAGTGGGATCATAGCATCTAACTTTAGTTAGAAATTTGCAAGAGCCGAGTGGACGTCTTTGTTCCACCTTGAGGTAGGGTCTCTTTCCAAGTCCTCAATATTTATAAATACATTAATTAACTTCACTTTTATTATAAATAAATTCTTGAAATGAAGTATTATGTCCAATTCTTTTGAAATGTTAATTTTAGTATGTTCATGATTTGAATGCTAAATGTATTAAAATATTTGTTGATTAACAATATCATGTTTTCTTAATAATACCCCTCTAATGGAGGTGCACTGCCTTCAAGCTAAAAAGTAGTGGTTAAACCTTTCTTTCTTGACTTTTTGTATTTATAATTCATATGCCTTGATGTTGTGTTGAAATATGGAATGCTTAGGACATGTCTTTAATGACATTAGAAACACCTAGTTTCACTTTTTAAAATGATTAATAGACTGAAGCACCTTCTAAGTGTTTGGTCTAGTTTTGGATTGGAATTACCCGGTAGGTAATTTCCCTTTTAATGGATACTTGAATCCCTATAAATGAAATTGACATGTTTTTTAGAAAGGGAATGAGTTGATTTAAATGAATGTTTAATGCTTAATGATTGACCCTAAAAACAAGTTACCAAATCGTTTCAAATGATTTGAATACTAATAAAACTATGGGTGACATGTGGGTTCCCAAGTTAGAATTCCCTGATGGACTCAATGAGTTTTCATGCTCATACCTTGGGAGATAAATGGATTCCCATGTAGTAATTTCATGGATGGACCCAGCTTTATGAGACAAGGATTGGTTCCACATTCGTGGAAACCCTTGCTATGCTAAGGGAAGGTATTGGTGTGAACCTTTCCCTTTGAAAATGCCTTAATGATTTTTACTAAATGGTTGTTATTCTACATGGAATTTCCAAAATAATTGATGGAAATGCATAAACCAATTAATAAATGGTTGTAATGCTACTTGAAAATTAAAAACTAATGTAAGTTAAGGCATGAAATAATAATTAATGGTTTCAACTTTACATGACATATCCACAGTAATGTAAGGCAAGATTTGAACCGGATGAATCATTACATGACTTCTTTATCAAATAGAAATGGACTGACTTGAGATCACCTTGAATTCTAAGAGGAGAATACCTTGGGTCTCGGGAACCCCATTCCAATTCAAGGATAAAGTTTCCTTAGGTTGATACCCACAAAGACTCTTGTTCTTGTCTATTTCTTAGAAGCCCGGTATAATATTGTCGGGTCCCTTCTTCTAACTGAATACCTCAGATACACTTCTTGGATACAACATTGACTAGTAGGTTCTATAGTTAAAGCTCATCAGGCCCTATCTTTTCTTAGCCTCGTTTTACCTTGGTCGATCACCTTGGACTTGGTAGGTGACTTATTGTGGAATTCCTTGGATTTCACTCCTTGGATTACACTATTACCCCTTAGCTGGACTCAGATACTACTGATTTAGCTTTTTGTGAGTTTACGTTTCTGTGGTTTTTACCTAATAACTCCCTCACGAGATATCCTTTCTAGGTTTCCTTGTTATGTATTGGATCCTTCACTACTTATACAATCATAGGATGCTTTGGATACACTCCTTGGGTCTAGTATTGTCATGTAGGTTCCATGGTTAAATCCCATCGGGCTCAATCATTGTTAAGCCCCATTTTACCTTAGAGGAAACTCCTTGGACTTGGTAGGCGACTTACTCATGTGCGACTTATAAATAAATTGGTAAAACTCAATTAATGAACTGGTTACATGTTTAGAGACCAACAAAGGGCTGAAGTAGGTACTTGGGTATTTAGTTATATTGTAATGGTAACTTTATTTATGCATGCTTTCACCCTATTTAATTTATATTATACTATCGGTATTGGGTTAGACACTGGTGTTTCTAACCTACTAAGATTTATAACTCATGCCCTACTTGGGTTTCCATTGCACAGGGGTACCTGAGTAGACCTTTATTCTTCATGGGGCCTTGGACCTTGTTTGTTATTGTATTGCTTATACCTGGAGTATGAGAAAAGGACCAAGCTAGATATCGGGATGATCAGGGAGATTTCTCATGGGGCTTTGTTGTCCATTATTCATTTTGTACTATATTGAAAATCTTGTTTCACTATTTACTACTTTTCTTCATGTATCAATATCATGTCATGAATTCATCTATTGTATAAACTGGCATTGCCCACTTTTTTTTAGTCATATGGAATATATTTTCCGATGCTTTTTCAATTATGTGTTACTACTTCCACTTTTGATTGTTATTTACTCCATTATACTACTGCACAACTCTGATAAGAGGGTATAGTCTCCCCACTGACTGTCCTTACACCCTCACTACTAGTCGGCAGCCTCTGGCGTACAGGGAGGCACGCTTGAGGTCATGTGGGGACCGGTCCATCCACTGTCTTAGTGGTGAGATGGGTTGGGACATTATAGTATTAATATGTTTCCAGCATATATAATTATACCATAAATAATTATTTTATCCTATGTGATGATGGATCATTATAAAAAACATTAATGAGTATCGTATAGATCATTTTTGGCAGTTCCTTGATAATCATGAACTTGTTTCATTATATAATTTAATTTTATGCATAGAAGTTCATTCTGGAACATAAAATATGTTAAAAAATAAATATTAAATTTTGTTTCAACTATTAAATGGATTTTATGATCCTATTTAATGATCTAATGGATATTGCAAACACATCATCCACAATTTTGGTAAATCGGCACATTATGGACGGTGTTTTTTTAGAACAATAGGGAGAGAAGGGGTAGGAAGATGATGAATCTTTTAAATGAACATGGTAACATATAGAATATATATGATTCTATAAATTTAAAACCTATGGGATAAGTGGAGGGAAATATATTATAAGTAAATAAAGGAATTGGAAAGAAAAAACATGAAAAGGAAGATGATTTTTACCTCTTGATCTCTTCTCCTTGAGATCCTCCTTAATGGCTTTGGTTTTGGCCTTTTTATGAGACCAACAGCTCTCAGACGTAGGGAAGAGCCCTAGGGAGGAAATTTGGTGAACTGATACAATGCTAAAGACTTTAGAGGGGTGATAGGAATAGTGGAATGAGGGAGGTATTTATAGTGGAGGAGAGGAGGGATTTTACATTATTTTAATCATTATTTTAATAAAAATTCTCTAGGCTATTAATAGTCTTGATTCATGTAACCTAAAATAGTAAAAATTTCATCTGATTTTGAAAAAAGTGGGCTTAAAGAATCCTTTCATCGCCTATGCTGTATTAAAACAAGTATGTGGCATTTATCATATTTTATCATGTTTTACTATTCATAAAAAATTCAAGAATTTTAGAAAAATTTCAAAAAAATCACCCTAATAATTTTTTGATATGTAGAATTCAAAAATAAACTCCATTTTTTGAAAAAAAATTCCTAAATACTCTTAATTTAAATTTAAAAAAATTAAAAATAATTATTCAAAAATAACAATTTTAAATCTATAACTCATTTTTAACACCATGAAAAATCAATCAAGTTGTCATTATCATAAATCATTTAGAAAATAAAATAATAATACAATTTACTATTTATTAGCATCATATTACTATTCATATTTTTATTATACGGGTATGTTAATATTCACGAAAAATCATTTTGGTTCTATTATACTCTAAATAACTTACTAATCACAATTGTTGATGACTGTTTTTTTCAAAATTCAAAACATAAAAGCAGAAAAATTATGTTTTAATGCTAGTTATAAATATCTAATTAAAACAATGTTTGATAAATTTCAATTTATTTTTAAAACCTTGGGGTGTTAAACTAACCATTAATATGTAACTAATATTGAGATAATGATGTTTGGATAAATAGATGATTGATATGAATAAAGTAAATTGGATTATACTAACTACCTTGGAACCGATTAATGATAAGTTCATTTTGGAAATTTCGCAACCTCCTTTCTAAAGTTATGGTTACTAATATTTTTGAATTTCTATAAGGACATCCATTTATTAATTGGTTTAAGTTTAAAATTGGAAGATGTTTTAGTGATTAATGAATTCCTTCACTATATGAAAATTCAGGCATATTAGATAACATGTGATAACAATTTTTTTATAACAATTATTACAGATTTAAGGAATTATTTATCACTAAATTGTAGATATTATGTTCTATTAAAGTGATTTTTAATTCTTCATTAATTAAAAATTCATTTTTAGGTATTCATTTTTTGAGTTAAGTGTTTAATTAGGCCTTGATAAAATCACAAAAAAAGGATGAAATTGTGATTATGAAATGGAAATGTATCAAGTAATTATATTTCATTATAATCATTGATAGTAAAATAAATCCAAAATGTTTATAAAAGAATTTTGGAACAAAACATTTATCATATTAACTTCATGTATGATGAATCCAATGGTATTTTAGATAATCAGAGATGTATGTGTTTGAAATATTTAATATTACATTGATCATTCAATCTCTTGTGATTAATAACCTCTATCACTATCTGTACTTATTTATCCTATTCTTCAATGTGGATGTTTTCATTTCCCATATATGTTATCCTATATAGAAACCTAGTTATATTTATTTATATATTACCTTCATAAATAATTTTCCATATTATTAAGTGGATTTTTATTAACCCTTTTATGATTGGGTTTTTTCAACATTGGTATTTTCCAATATAAACCCCTTTAATATAGAGGTCAAGTCTAAATTTCGAGGATGCAATTTTTTTAAGGAGGGTGGAATGTCAAAGCATGATAATTTTAAAATAGTAATATCATATTCAATGGAATTTATAAAAAACCCCACGATTTCAAGGTAATTTACCATTCAGAGACTTTATAATTTATTTCTATTTAAATAATATATTCTCTTTGATAACTTCCAATGCACAAAAAATGGGTTTGAATAAAACTTGTTACTCTATTAACATATTATTATAACTGGGCTATTAAATTCAATGGTATGAATTATAATAACTAATGAATAAAAATTTTATGTATTATAATTGAATAAAATTAATTCAATGGTTAACTATGATTATAACAAAAATAAGAACCATTTATAACAAAATTAACTGTTTTCTAAAAAATAGTATTTTTTCTAAAAGATGATTTAGTCACGTTTGGACACATAATTTAAAATTAATTTTTATTAATTTTAATCTTTGTTTATAATATAAGGTTTATTTTTGAAATATACTATTTAAAATTCTCTTAGGGTTACTTTCTGTATTTTTCTGAGAATATTCATTTTGTAATGAATAGTTAAATATACTTATTTTTAATTAAAAACATCCTTTTTGTTTAAATTATTTATAATGTCAAAATATATATTAAATTTATTTTATTGTAAAATTAGTTTAACTATATATCTATTAATCCATTTTATATAATTTTAATCATTTTCATATTTGACATAAAATCAGTGTTATCTTTTAATCATTTTCACTTTAAAACCCCACTTTTTTGTCACCAATGTGGGAATAATTTTAATTAAACATTAAAAATTATGAGAATATAAATTAGAAAAAATTATTAAATATATTAAATGTGTATAATTTATATTTTTTAATATGTTCAACTAAATTTTTGGCCAAAATGAATACTGAAAACAATAAAAATTAATTTATGTGGTTAAGGTAAAAAGTGGAATCCTCGAGGGTTAAACTAAAAATATAAGGGTTAAATAGACCTAAAAACATGTATAATGTATATTTTTTTCCCTTATATTGAACCTATAATGTATAAGTATCAATAATAATACATTTATGAAGTTTTTAAAATGTGGTTACACATTTTTCATTCAAAAAATAAATGGTGTACCTCTCACCTCACTTATAAAAGGTCGTTGCATTTTCTTTATTATTCACACATTAAAACATTTTTGGATCATCAAATGACAAAAAAAATCAGTTAACATATTATCCCCAAAATTATATAATCCTTATTTGGGCATAAATCCAACCATGTATGGATTTGGTGAAAATCTAAATAGGTTACCCAAAGAATTGGTAACGTTCTTCACTATGATTTTCTCTTTTTTTCTTCATCCAAAACTGTGAATTATTTTTAAACCATGATGATATAATAATATCAGTACCATAAATATAATTATATATAGTTTTATAAATTTTATAACCTACAACCATCCCCACCCCCATCAATTGTTTACTAAATCATTATTCATGTGTACATTGGACTACCGCTGCACGAATTGTTGTCTTTTATTTTAAGATTAGCACCTATCATGATTAGGTATGATGATGAATATAATGTATATATATGTAATAAATAGTATAGTTATGCATATATATTAAATATATTATATATACATTTTTACTTTTTATTCCATAGAGGATACGATGTCATAGCTCATGTATACAGCGGAATGCCAACTCATGAAGCGGTGTGAATCATTTTTCAGTAAATCATTACATAGAAGGTAATGAGGACAGTTTTAATGAATATTTTTTACATCAATTATATTATTAGGATTTTTATTAATTATATATCACTATCAAAATATAATTTATAATTTTCTTTTTTACACTGAAAAAGCATAACATCACTCATGTATGTGTAGACTACCATCTTCACAAAGCGTTGTGAATATCTTTCATAACCAAACCACATGGATGATATATATAAGTATATTAAATGAAATAATATGGTTTATATACATGGTAGGTATGGGGTTGGGGAACAATGGGGAGAATGCTATATATGTAGAGTTTCGAAACCAATACCACCTCTACTCACCGCCATGGGTACAACAGGGGTGTAACCACTAAATTGTGCCCCATGAAGAATAAATAATATGGTATATATGATATTATAATCATTATGGAAATATTATATATTACATTAATTATTTGGATAATGATCATTGAAAATTTGAAACGTTGCTCAAGCGTATATACACCCAACTGACTCCATGATTGTAATGTAGTTCATTTCTCATAACCATATATCATTATTGTAACGTCCCAGACCCGGCCAGCCACCCGAACAGTGCCGAGTGGGTCAGGTGTCACTACCTTAGGCGCACCTCCCCTGAACGCCAATGGCTTCTAACTAGAAGCGAGGGTCTGAATAGGTATAGTGGGGAGGCTATACCCTATCGGAGGATCATAGTAAGGGTACTGATCCGAGTAACAGTAAAGATGCAGCGGAAAGAAGGACTCAGCAGAATCGAACCAGACCCGCAGAGCGGAAGCATATCCAATATCAACAAATAGCAGAAGTAATAATTATAACAACAACAGTGGAAACAAACACAATAGCATGCAGATAACATGTAACTACTACTGAACAGTAAAACATGCATCCAAAGTAGGTCAACATACAAAAGGGCGCTAGTGGCTAACCAACAGTAGCTACAAAAGGTAAGCATGCGGATATAGAAAAGTAACCACAACAAGTAAACCCCAGCTAGGCATGACCTCAAGTTCTGTACCATCTTCATGCACACAACTAACGTAACCCAGCTCCTGAAGCTGGTCCCTTTCCTGCACGTAAATCCATGAAGTCTGCACGCGTCCCGAAGGGCCCGTGCAGGGTGTGAGACAAGTCTCAGTAGGATACCACCCAATGGTGCGTACCAAATATATGTGTTTAAGCAGTCATGCATTTACCAGGAAAGCAGTAATCAGTACAATGCAAAAATAAATACAAACTCCACTGGTCCTCAATAGCCACCATGGAGTGTCACCTACTTCGGCCAACACCGGAATCTCTGTCGAGTAACCCGGCACCGTGTGCCACCTGACACCTCGTGTCTCAAGTACCAATGTCCCGAAGGCATGCCAACAAATAGTAACCCGGAACCATGTGTCTCCTGACACCTCGTGTCTCAAGTACCGATGTCCCGAAGGCACGCCCACAAATAGTAACCCGGCACCATGTGCCTCCTGACACCTCGTGTCTCAGGTACCGACGTCCCGAAGGCACGCCCATTTCCTGAAGGCTCCTCACCTCCCACGTGGCTTTCTACTACAAGAACCCCCAACCAAAATACCTAACCGCAACTATGGGGCCTCTACCCACACGAGTGGTCAAAACCACCTCATCACGGAGTATCTCTGTGTGCAGACTACTCAAAGTCCCGGTGAGCGGTAATCACCCAAAATAGTCCTAAGCCACCAAAACATCTGACACCTCGTGTCCCTGCGACCATGTCTCTCAAGTCCTATGGCATCGCCACCCTAGCATCCTGGGCCATGCCCAACCTGACAGTCGTACTGCCTCAAACCGACGTCCATGACGCCCAATCCCGTGGTCAAAACCACCCAAAGTAACCCTGGCAAAGCCCCAACTTGTGATCAGCATCACTCAAGCATAACCGGGCCAAGCTCAACACAACCCAAAAAGGGTCCAGCAGATGCAATTTAGCAATTTCATATGTAACATATTTAACCAGAAAACATAACCAGGCAAAATCAACTAAACAGTCGAATTGCACTATACCAGGTGTTGTCCCATACCAGCACAGAGGTCTTAAAAGCCTCCAACAATTATAACAGGCTTAAATAATTTAAACTAACAGTTTAACACAATAATATTGCAATTAAAACCATTTTGGCGTTCCCCGGCCAAAATGCCCCGATGAGCCACGGCCCCTCACCCGGCCCCGCTCACGCAAAACTGGTAACCGGGCATACAAAAAGGCATCCCAGAGGTCCCATAAACAATTCAGTATGCAAAAGTAGATAAAACGGGTCCCGCTCAAAAATACCCGAAAACGCACCGAAGCCGCGTCACCTAAACAACCACAAAAACATAAAATGAGGTATGCACCACCTACCTGAGACTCGTACGATGCTACTCCTCCGGTAACACCCGCCAATTCGGTCTAAAACGCGGTAAATCTACAAAAGATTCAAAACCGATCAAAGGGATATAACTCGTTCTAGAAAGAAAATCAGACAAAACGGCCAAAGAGGAATCGAGGCCTTACCGAGGGGGTTCCAACGCACTAATCAGAGTTCGAAACGAGTCTCGAACGGACGATCGGGATGGGAAGAGAGGTTCGGCCAGCCTGGTTCGTGTATCCGGGCGGAGGATGGTGTGTTCTGCCTCAAAATGAGGCTACTGCCCATTTTAGCACAAAAAAAGAAAGTACACGGTGTGTACTTTGGGACTACACGCCCTATATGGTTCATTTAACTGTTCATAAGATGGAAAGGTCTCGCCGACTTACTTTCCGAGCCTGCCGACATGAGTACACGGCATGTACCTAGGGGTACACGGCGTGTACTTGGTTCCTCTTCCTTTCCTCGCCGTCGGACTCACACGCCATGTGTTTTCCTTATACACGGCTAGACTACATGGCGTGTCCAGGGAGAACATGGTGTGTCCTCGGTTTCTACCCAGCCAACAGGCCTACATGCTAGGCATGGCTTCACACGGTCGTAGGTATACACGGCGTGTTCAAAACTACACGCCGTGTAGTAAGAAAATTCTACACGGTCACTGCATGGCATGTACTCGGCGAGCACACGGTCAGTTACTCACCTACACATACACAGCGTGTACTTTGAGTACACATTGTGTAGTCTAGAAATTTCCAGAAACTTCCCATTAAATCCAGTTTCCTCAAAAACATGTCAAAAATTTAAACAGGGTCGTGATTTTGACCCGTTTTAAAAACTCGGGTTCTTACAAACTCCCCACCTTAACGTAGCTCGTCCCCGAGCTACCAAACGAAACCAGGAGATGGCACCGAACATGCCCACCCCAGTTAAACAACCCGGACTACCCCGGTCTCAAAGGTTCCGGCCAAATTCCTCAAGGGGGCTCCCCACCTTAGGAATTGCCTTACCCGGTCTCAACCCAACAAAACGTAAAACAAACAGGGTTTAGTAACCTGTTTTCTGGAAGCAAAATCCTCCCGTGATGCATCGTCACCCCTGCACCTCATTAGTGCTCATGTGTCACCTCCGACACCCAAAGTATCTTGCACTACATCGGTGTCCGCCTCTACGAGGTCCTGGTGCCTAGCACCTCAAGTAACCTGCATCCACGATGCCCTGATGCCCACGGCACCTCATGTAACCCGCATCCACGATGCCCCAATGCCCACGGCACCTCATATATATATATATATATATATATATATCACGCACCTGAGATGGTTCCAACCCACTGACTAGCATCTAGTCAGTCCACAAAGATCCCGTGCACCTCGTGCACTCAAAACAGACATACCTCTACAGGTCATGCCAAAAAGGAAACATGGAGATCACGGTCACACCGCGGTGTACCTATAACAGTCATCGGCTCACCGGCCTGCTCAGCCTCTGGAAGCTCCACGGCATGCACCTGGCCTGAAACACGGCTGCCTGATGCCTGACCTCCCTGCGGTGCTACTCCAGTCACTGGATACTGACCCCTGAGATGGGTCCCACTATCTCCGCCATGGCCTCCGCGCACAGCTGAACCTCGACTACCCACTCCGGGTACCGAACCTAAACCAACTCCAGACGCTGCAGTCTGTCCTGGTCCCTGCCTGCCGGCTATCTGAGAAGGCTGCCTGCAAAACCTCTCCAGATGCCCATCCTGTCCACATGCCCGGCACTCCTTCGGAGGCCTATCTCACTACGTCCGAACATGTCTCGGCTGTCCACACTGGAAGAAAATCACCGAAGAACTCCCACGAGGTGGTCTAGCTGAATCCCTGTCCTGACTGCCCTGCTAGAACTCATATCATCCTCACTTCCTGTTGTCTGAACCGTCAGCTGAATCTGTCATCTTGCCCAAGCGAGATTTCTCCCTCTCGTTGCCCTCGTCTATAAGCGCCTGATTCACCGCCTCGGAGAAAGAACTCAGCCTGAAAATGTTCACCTGGACCCGAATGGCGTGTCGCAATCCATCCTCGAAGCGCCTCACCCTAGCTGCATCGTCGCTCACCAAACCTGGTTAAAAATGGGAAAAATATGTGAAAGTAGTTGCGTAGTCCATGACGGACATGTCCCCCTGCTGAAGACTCAAGAACTCCCGAGCTCTCTCTGCCCTTAGTGTCTCTGGGTAGAAGTGCTCAAAGAATCTGCCCTCGAAGTCCTGCCATGCCAGTCCCTTGTGACTACGAGCCTGAACCTGTACGTCACACCAACGCTTCGCCG
The DNA here is from genome assembly GCA_963277665.1 of Viscum album. Taxonomy (NCBI): domain Eukaryota; kingdom Viridiplantae; phylum Streptophyta; class Magnoliopsida; order Santalales; family Viscaceae; genus Viscum; species Viscum album. Next base: position 1,885,635,529 of record OY728161.1, read on the forward strand.
GTCCTCTCAGCATATATGTCGCCAGCTTGACCCTCCGCCCTGGAGGCGCCTCGAGCTGCTCGAATATCATCTTCATGCTCTCTATCCAGTTCTCAGCTGCCTACGGACCACCCTCACCCTGAAAAATCGGCGGGTGCTGTGACTAGAACTCCCGCGTCAGATACGCCATAGAAGGCTCTGCACCCTGAACACCACTGTCAAGCCCCTGCAAGACACGTACCAGGCTAGCTCGGAGCTGCTCGTCAAGCCACGGCCCGAACGATGCCAAACCCGGCTGTGGTCCTGCCTCAACTGGATCCTGAACCTGATCCTGTCCCTGAGCCTGTACCTGCGGCTCGTGCTCTGCCTGTATCGAATTCTGACCCTGATCCTGCGGCACTATATCATCTCCTGTCTATCGCTCCATCGATCCGTGAAGTAGTAACCCACTAAATACCATAAATGGTTAGACAACCCATATATATATATATCAATATATTCTACGTAGATAAGGAAAGCAGTAAAAGGCAGTGCATAACAACTACCCTTACTCCCCCTCACCGCAACCCATGCCCCACGGCATCCTGGCCTCATGGCCTCCTTACCCGCTCAACAGAGCCAAGTATTGATAGTACCTCAGGCCATGCCCGTCCCGACAACTCACGTTGCCTCAAACCGATGACCGAGTCGCCCAATTCTGATAGTTACACTGCCTCAGTCATAGTACCTGCCTGCTCTCATAAGAGTCAGACTCAAAACCCTGCCACATGCAATTCTACAAAAAATAAAGCATGGAATACACATTGCAACAACTAGCAATTCTATCAGGAATTTCACCATTTTACATTTCAAATCAGATAAAGCATGGCAATTGATTTATTTTATTCACATGGTATTATCACTTCACAAAGCATACGTGAAATTATGAAATTGAAATACCCTAGAAATGTGCCTATCAAAATCCAAGCAACAATCCTTGCCATATCGGGCCAAGGTCTAATTCTCCCTTACCACACCGGGTCAAGGGTCACATATCAAAATGCAGAACATCACACACCAAGTGAGAGAACGAGGTGGAAATCATATAAACTGTAATCTGAGAAAAAGCAAACAGCAGTTCCCACCCGTGGCAACTTGGTCCTTCCCTCGTACCTGGGGCTGCAGGCACCCAAGCACAAGCTAGAAACCTAGTTCCAGTTACAAAAACTTATCTCCAGTCTACCATATCCCAAATAGTAAAACCAGCAGAAATAAAAAGGGAAGTCTCGAACTCATTAGTAGCTAGTAAAACGCTGCTACTAAATCCCTGTCAAGAACTCCTCTGATACCACTTTGTAACATCCCAGACCCGGCCAGCCACCCGAACAGTGCTGAGCGGGTCGGGTGTCACTACCTTAGACGCACCTCCCCTGAACGCCAAAGGCTTCCGACTAGCAGCGAGGTTCTGAATAGGTATAGTGGGGAGGTTATACCCTCTCGGAAGATCATAGTAAGGGTACTGGTCCGAGTAACAGTAAAGATGCAGCGGAAAGAAAGACTCAGCAGACTCGAACCAGACCCGTAGAGCGGAAGCATATCCAATATCAACAAACAGCGGAAGCAATAATTATAACAACAGCAGCGGAAATAAACACAACAGCATGCTGATAACATGTAACTACTACTGAACAGTAAAACATGCATCCAAAGCAGGTCAACATACAAAAGGGCGCCAGTGGATAACCAACAGTAGCTACAAAAGGTAAGCATGTGGATACAGAAAAGTAACCACAACAAGTAAACCCCAGCTAGGCATGACCTCAAGGTTTGTACCGTCTTCATGCACACAACTAACGTAACCCATCTCTTGAAGCTGGCCCCTTTCCTGCACGTAAATCCATGAAGTCTGCACGCGCCCCGAAGGGCCCGTTCAGGGTGTGAGACAAGTCTCAGTAGGATACCACCCAACGGTGCGTACCAAATATATGTGTTTAAGTAGTCATGCATTTACCAGGAAAGCAGTAATCCGTACAATGCAAAAATAAATACAAACTCCACTGGTGCTCAATAGCCACCATAGAGTGTCACCTGCTTCGGACAACGCCAGAATCTCTGTCGTGTAACCTGGCACCGTGTGCCACCTGACACCTTGTGTCTCAAGTACCGACGTCCCGAAGGCACGCCCACAAATAGTAGCCCGGTACCATGTGCCTCCTGACACCTCGTGTCTCAAGTACCGACGTCCCGAAGGCACGCCCACAAATAGTAACCTGGCACCATGTGCCTCCTGACACCTCGTGTCTCAGGTACCGACGTCCCGAAGGCACGCCCATTTCCTGAAGGCTCCTCACCTCCCACGTGGCTTTCTACGGCAAGCACCCCCAACCAAAATACCTAACCAAAACTACGGGGCCTCTACCCACACGAGTGGTCAAAACCACCTCATCACGGAGTATCTCTGTGTGCACACTACTCAAAGTCCCGGTGAGCGGTAATCACCCAAAATAGTCCTAAGCCACCAAAACATCTGACACCTTGTGTCCCTGTGACCATGTCGCTCAAGTCTGATGGCATCACCACCCTAGTATCCAGGTCCATGCCCAACCTAACAGTCGTACTTCCTCAAACCGACGTCCATGATGCCCAATCCCGTGGTCAAAACCACCCAAAGTAACCCAGGAAAAGCCCAAACCTGTGATTAGCATCACTCAAGCGTAACTGGGCCAAGCCCAACACAACCCAAAAAGGGTCCAGCAGATGCAATTCAGCAATTTCATATGTAACATATTTAACCAGAAAACATAACCAGGCAAAATCAACTAAACAGTCGAATTACACTATACCAGGTGTTGTCCCATACCAGCACAGAGGTCTTAAAAGCCTCAAACAATTATAACAGGCTTAAATAATTTAAACTAACAGTTTAACACAATAATATTGCAATTAAAACCATTTTGGCGTTCCCCGAACAAAATGCCCCGATGAGCCACGGCCCCTCACCCGGACCTACTCACGCAAAACTGGTAACCGGGCATACCCAAAGGCATCCCAGAGGTCCCATAAACAATTCAGTATGAAAAAGAAGATAAAACGGGTCCCGCTCAAAAAAACCTGAAAACGTGCCGAAGCCACGTCACCCAAACAACCACGAAAACACAAAATGAGGTATGCAACGCCTACCAGAGACTCGCACGATGCTACTCCTCCGGTAACACCCTCCAATTCGGTCTAAAACGTGGTAAATCTACAAAATATTCAAAACCTATCAAAGGGATATAACTCGTTCTAGAAAGAAAATCAGACAAAACGGCCAAAGAGGAATCAAGGCCTTAATGAGGGGGTTCCAACGCACCAATCAGAGTTCGAAACGGGTCTTGGATGGACGATCGGGAGGGGAAGAGAGGTTCGGCCGGCCTGGTTCGCGTATCCGGGCGGAGGATGGTGTGTTCTGCCTCAAAACGAGGCTACTGCCCATTTTAGCACAAAAAAAGAAAGTACACGGCGTTTACTTTGGGACTACACACCGTGTATGGTTCATTTAACTATTCATAAGATGGAAAGGTACCGCCAACTTACTTTCTGAGCCTGCCGACATGAGTACACGGTGTGTACCTAGGGGTACATGGCGTGTACTTGGTTCCTCTTCCTTTCCTCACCGTCGGACTCACACGCCATGTGTTTTCCTTATACATGGCTAGACAAGACGGCGTGTCCAAGGATAACATGGCGTGTCCTCGGTTTCTACCTGGCCAACAGGCCTACACGCCAGGCATGGCTTCACACAGTCAGAGGTATACACGGTGTGTTCAAAACTACACGCTGTGTAGTAAGAAAATTCTACACGGTCACTGCACGGCATGTACTCGGCGAGCACACGATCGGTCACTCACCTACACATACACGGCGTGTACTTTGAGTACACAGCGTGTAGTCTGGAAATTTCCAAAAACTTCCCATTAAATTCAGTTTCCTCATAAACCTGTCAAAAATTTAAACAGGGTCCGGATTTTGACCCGTTTTAAAAACCCAGGTTCTTACAATTATTGGGTTTGAAATTATAACTTGTGTATAAATATTATAATTATGTTGTGATTATTATTATTTTTCTCAAGTAACTGTATAATAAATGAAATAATCATATCTTTCATGATGAAACACACACAAGAAAACAAGACAATTAACACCTGAAACAATGAGAATAATGAAATATTTTTAACAAACATATGATATGATTTTATAAACAGATCATATATGATATTATAAATATTAATTTGGTAGTTTAATAGTATAGTAACAATTTTTATACAACTATAGAAGATGTTAACGTAATTTAAACTAAAATAAAGTGTGTGGAAAGGGATTATATCTCAATTTATTTTCACTAAGGAACATTTGTATGTTATGCAATAATTTCATTTATATGGTGTATATACTACCCCTTTGAAAAGTAATATATTGATTACATAGTAATTCATGGAATTTTTGGGTTAAATTTGACTGATTTAATTGAAGGTTGTTTTATTTAAATATTACCAATTGGTAAATAATTTCATTACTCAATTTCATTTCATTGGGTTATATTACATCTTCATCGTCTTTGATATTATAATATTATGTGTGTAATGAATTTTTATTATATTATGTTTTATTTACACTTTTATTCTATATATTTAATATTCATACACAAAATTTATTCATTTATTGATTCTTATATCAATGTTATGATTATCATAAGGGGTTTATCACAAAATATCATTCTAATCTAGATTGTTTGTACTTGAATTATAGTTGGAGTAATTTATTTGATCATTTTCTAATAAAACCATTTAATTTTATTCTCCTCTATTAATTAATTATTTATTATTGCAATTTTACCAATTTTCATTTTTTTTAAAATAAGTCAGAAAATATTTTTATGAAATCTCAACTTTATTTCCCACTTCGGTAGAAAAAAGTTTTTATTACAAATCAATGTTTTATATTTTTTTTCAAAACTAATATAAAATATTCAAATTATATATTAAACTCATTTTTTATCCTTGTTTATATTTTAATAAAACATCTTGAAAGAAATAATATTTTTATTTTATGAATGATGAACTTTTCTACCCTTTTGCAGTGGAAAATGAATGTTTTTTCAACTTATAGAACATTTATAAAATTACCCAACATCATGACCATTATACCATTAATGATTAATTTTCATGTTTAAAAGGTTATTTTTAAATAAAATTATTTCTTGTCATTCTATGCATTCTTAGTTTGTAAAATTTATTTTCAATAGTGATTATTTTTACAAAATTTTATAAATTTTCAAATTTTAAAATTAAATGGTTAATTTCAAAGAATGGTTTTTTCCCACATTAAATGTTGAATTTGTTCTTTAAAAATCATTTTATATTATCTAACACATTGTTTTATGTGAATTATTCTTTAATTAGGATATACTCTACTTATACCATAATTATTATTTCTCTAGATGGTTTATGATTAATTTAACTGGAGGTGAACAATGTTGATATAATTTATTTTACACCGTATAGTTTATGATTTTGTTTATTTATTTGGGAAATTATTTCTATTTCATATGAAAGTTTAAATATTAATTTTTATATTTATTATGTGTCACCCCTTACATATAAGGAATGAATTGGACATTATATGTAAAATACATGGTCTTCTATATCCCCTCAATGAATCAGAAGCTCTCATGAGAAAAAATAGCTATGGTTTTGGCCGAGGACTTACCCATTTATATAGAGGTATTAGTGAAATACACAATGGTATTAGATATATTTACACAATCCTAGATGATATTAGACGACTTGGAACAAGTCTGTAGAGTATTAGTTACCTTATAAGAGTCCTTGATGATGTGTTTTAGATGTCCAACATTATGCATTCTGCTAAAATTAATTTATTGATTAATATTCCATGTGATTATTCGATTATTTAGAATTTCAATGGTAAATTATCAATCCAATGTGTTTATTTATATGGATTTTTTTGATAACATATTATTCCTACCATATTATTCTCAAAATACTAATTAAAGAAAATGAGTTTTATCTATTTACCATTCCATATTTCTTATTCCATAGTCATTTATAAATTCCATTGTATATTACTCTTATTAAGCATCTGAGCTCACACCATTATTATGTTTTAGTTTCCCTTGGATAAAAGGATTATTATTCAATTAATATGAAAGGATATTCTAAGGGGAATAATGGAATTCTCAATGAAAATTATTTATGTATTTTCAGTTTTAAATTTTAATTTTAATTTTAAGTGTGTATCTATTTTACCAAGTCTACTAAACTATTAGGTCTACAATGACTTGATTTATTGTATCTTATTCCAACATAATAATGTAGACACCATCTCTAGGATACTGGGTTGGGGTCACTATAAAAAACATAATTCACAATAATCCAAATTGGAATTAGAAATACTAAATAAACCTGTAATGAAATTAAACCAAGTTAAAATTGGACATAAACTAGAGGCAAATATCGTTAAGGGTTTGAAAAAAAATTATACCTAAAAAATTATAAAATTCACAGGGATCCCTAACAAAAAATATATTATATCAATAGTTATAGAATGTAGAAAATTTTTAATCTTGAATAATAATACAGGAATGAAGTAAATTCCGTATAAACATTACCAGCTCCAAAACACCAATTAAGGTGGTCATAGGCATACTTGGGTGGAACCATCTGTCAGAGAATTGATATATCCCTAGTAAATAACCCAACAAATACTCTAAATAATTCTACCATATTCTTATATACCATTTTTAGGATGTATCGTTTTCTAGGGTGATCTATCCAATCCTACTCTGACTAGATATGAACAATAAATAAATATATCACTAATATATATTATCCACATGATACTAGTAGTAGGTAGTGAAGAAGGATTTATGTCATATGAGACACACACCAATAATTAAATAGAATTAAAATTATTCAAAAATCATTCCTCATCCCATAGTTAAATATGAATCATAATAAATTTCACAATCCAAGTCATAAAAATAAAATCAAAAATCATATTCTATAATCCAATTATTTACAACATAAATTCATGTAGCGTTAGATTAGGGAATTTTTCATTAAAAAACCATATACTCAGAATGTTGATTGAGACTTTGAAAATAATGTTTCTAATATCATTTCTAAATATTTCTTCCCAAATTCCATTAAAAACTCCAAGTCATTTAAACCTCACATTTTCAAGCTATAATACACCCCTTAAAACTAATAAAATAATAATAACCTATATATATTTGAATATATAAAAACACATATGTGTCTATGTATAGACACATAGTAATATATATAAAACTCTTTCAAAAACCTATTTTCGAATCCAGTAAAATATGAAAAAACATTTGAGACTAAGGTAAACCCCCACTTTTATACAACTAATACTTATTTGAATCATAAAGAAACATGTAAGGACATTATAAATAATTATAGAATAATTATTTACATTTAAATCAATATTACATATAGAAAATTTTCCAAACACGCAATGGTGATAAATAAAAATGATCATATCAGCTAATAAAACCTCACAACACTTGTGAAATGAATTAAAATACTAAATTAATTCCATTAAAAACATTTGCCTTGAGATAACCTATTATAACATGAATTAGTTAATATATTTTTTAATATTCCATGAAATAGACTCTTAAAATGAAATAAAATTTTGGTTTTCATTGAATATGTGAAAATCCTGGAAACGCATACAAGGAAAAATCATAGAAAAAAGGAATCCATATAAAAATGACTTGATAGTAGTTTAAAACAAAGTCTCAACACCCTAGAAACCAAAACAAAAATGTCTTCAAACTATAACCAAACTATGGTTCTACCATAAACAATCCTAAAAAAGGTAATTAATTGATAATAAAGTAGAAATGTGGGAATAAGTAATAACTATGAAATCAATAAAAGACATCAAAATCAAGAGGAAAAATAAGTGGGAAGGAGCACTTGGTTTTTCTTTTTTGGGTCATGTGAGAGGAAGGAGAGAGTGAAAAATGGGTATAGGTATTATAAGTATAAATTGGTAGAATATTAGTTTCATGCTTTATAATTTATGGGTATGCTACAAGATTTGGATGCATATTTTACCGAAGCATGCACTAACTATGTGCCACTCACTAGGAACAACTTGGAACTACACACGGTTTCTCTATATTTGTTAGGAAACCTTTGTCCCATACCTGTAGATTTTCTCCACTAAAAACTTCACATAACTTCAATGATTATCATATGGTGATTACTTATTGGGAACTAACCATAAATTATGTACTAAAACTCAAAAACTCTGAAAATATATTGATATTTGACCTAAAACTAAAGGAAAATGATTAAAATAAATAAATAAATAATGTAATATAGTGGTTAGGGTGTGATAACTATCCCCACCATAGCACATTATACCATTAAAAATTATCCATACTCCCATAAAAATATATATATTTCAAGCCATTAAATACCACCTTCCATCCTTTAAGATTGAAAATGATATCCAAAAGAAAGAAAAACACATCCCAATCTACAAAAAATTCATTAATTATCTAATAATTTAAAAAAAGGGTTCATCTAGAAATGAATAGTTTAAAATTTAATACTTTATAAAAGTAATCCTCACTATATATGTCATACCTTTACCATAGAACAAAAAAAGATACTGAATTTACTCAAAAAGGCACCACAAATCAATACCCACCCCTACCAATTGATAAAACTAAAATGAGGTACCTAACCAATCCTCCTCACAACTATTCGATCAATATAAATTAAAATATATCCAAAATTTCTTAAGGGATAAATAAACCAAAGTATAATATACAAATCAATAATCACAAAATATTTTTGATAGAGTAATGAAACAAAAAGAGGTACATCATGAAAAAAGATGTAGTGTACATATTCATAAATCCATTTTATAAATGATTTTCCTTCAATAAATAATGCCCAATACTATATAATAGTTAATTATGTCCTAACTTACCACTAAATCATCAAGTCACTGGGAATTTTAATCAAGAATGATAATAAAGGCATATATGACTACATAGGAAACACATAGAAAGTATATTATTTAAAAAACAAATGAAAAAAATAAGAACATCCTCCCAAGACATCTTCATCCCGTTATTTGGGTTTATCCCAATTCTTCTACTCAAAACACATTATTCCTTCACTAAAATAAATGGAACCTGGTCACCATCCTCATAGGGGTTTCCCCTATAAATCACCTTGATAATAATGGAATTATTGGCCACATATTCAAATGAATATAGAGATAATATAGGTAAGTTAGATATAATATCTGGATTTGTAAGCCTTGTGACTAATGAATTTTCATGAGTTATTGAACATCAATTCCAAATATATTAGAATCAAATGATTTTAATGGGTGACATAGTTTATAAAAAAAGAGTTATATTATTAAGGGTACAAAATATCCATCAACATATCCACCATCACCTTCTCATGGAAATGAAAATAAATAAATGTGGACCAAAAAAAATCTCAAATAAGACTATAAATTTGTTGAAGCAGGATGAATTTCATCCACCATTCTAAACTCAATCCCTCAAAAAAAAGTCTAATAAGATCATCACTAATTAGGATACTAAGTTTTTATTATAATAATGACTCCTTAAATTTTATAAATCCACATCACAACATCTTAAATACCTTGGTCACTATGAAATACAATAAAGGATATGGAAGGATCATATCTACCACTCTATGTAGAGTTTGGATTTCTTCGAGAGCTAGAAGAAACACATATGAGACCTAAGTGATACGAGGCCAAGGAAAATTTCTTGATATAGACATACTAATGACCATGAAGAATATTATGGGAGGAATGATATGAATTATAAAATGATACATAATTCTCAATTATAATAATTTAAATTCTAATGATATCTAATTAATAAATCTTTGGTGATCAAACTATTCATATCAATTTGAAAAATAACCACACTAATGTAATGAACTTGAATTAATAATGTTGGATATGATTTATTAGTTTATTAAATTAGAATAATATATATGTTATCACATCCATATGAAAAAAATAGTTTAGTAATAATTGTAATCTAGATAGATACATGATTCCAACATTACCTTTGGAAAAAATTCCATCATTCATCCCAAAATATCATTATTCACCCTAGAATATATTTTATTATCATTCATAGTATACTTCCGGGATTATTTATAAAAGAAAAAAAAATAGGATGGTCATAACTTATTAGGAAGAGTTACATAAATAGGAAGCTATCATTTGTAAATGATTAATAATCATTAATTTATAATAAATATGGAATGTTAAATATCTAAAAACACATTCCATTTTAATAATTTGAAAAAAACAAAAAATATATATATAAATGTAAATAAATGATAACACATAAAATTTAATCTATAGATGACTATCATAATAGTAAAAGGCAACATCAATATGGAAAGGTAAATAACTTAAAACACATTACATTTAATCAATAAACTAAGAATGAGATGCATCCCTAGAAAATATCATTGTGAAGATCTCGTGGATAATAATAAATAAGTCTTTTATGAAGGAAATTATTTATTATTGGATTTTATGATCTTAGTAATAATGATACATCTACTATTAAGACCATTTATATGTTAATTTAAAACTAATTGGTATGTATACACTAGAAACCCATTAAAGTAATGTGATCCAACTAATTCATCTCATGAGACTTCTCGTGAATTGAGAGGATTTCTATAACTATCCACCACCAATATCATCATGTCCATAATAATTAAAATGTACCAAATTATTGATTTAATGTGTAAACAATATTCCTTATCAATAAATTTCTAAATCAATTAAGGAATATAGGTTAGCCACAATTTTACCAATAATTCCTATAAATTTAAAAGTAAAATACCATATTTAGAAATGATATATAGTTTAAAAAATAATAATATCTATGATATATAATATATATATATATATATATATATATATTATGTTAAAATTTAATTTCCAAGGATCATAGAAAAGTGAATATTTAAAGGGAATATTAATAAAAAATTTGAATCATAAAAGAAAATTTCAATTATTTACTTTGTAAAAATGATCCAAAACTATTCATAAAAATAAAAAGTATTTTATCATGACAACATATACCTAGATTATTATATATAAAAATGTTTTTTATCGTTGATGAATTAGAATTCCATAAAAAGACCTTTAATAATTTCTTGTGAACAATAACCTTTTATGATTGAAATTATTTTTGAAGAAAAAGTTTCATAAAATATTTTTGAAATAATTTTATTTCAAAATAACATTTAGAAAATATAAATTAATCATTGAAACATTGAGTGGTTATGATGGTGGAAAATTCCATACATATTTTCCATGTTAAAAAAAAGATTCCATTCCCATTTTCTATAAAATTTAAATGGGAATTGTTTATAAAATGATATGATAATTCCTTTGAATTATTTTAAAGTAAAACATCGGTAAAAATAAATTTAATTAATCATTTGTAGAATCTTAAATATGTTTTTGAATCTTTATTATAAAACATGGTTTTGGAAGGAAAATGATTTTGGACTAAATGGAGAAATGACATCAGATTTTTTTTTAAAAAAATTAAATCATTTTATGTACCAAAGATTGGAATATGTAGATATTAATTTAAAACATAATGAATAACTATAGGATAATAAAAAAGAAATTTCCTTATGAAATATTAATCAAATTATTTAAATTTAGGGAAATTTATGCATATACTATCCTTATAAAATTGATATTGTGAATTAAACCCTCACAAATATCGTAACATTGATGTGAGAATTATTAAATGATTATATTTTTTGAATCAAATTTAAATATACATTAAAATTTTAAAAAGAAAATAATATAATTAAAAAAATTATGCACACAATATAGAATATCCAAGACAATGATGAAGTAGTATAATCTAATGAAGAGAAATTTAGTTATTAAATTCATTACAACATGGTAATTTTAATGTAAAATAAACATTATTGAAATATACCAAATTGAAATTAAAAATATATTTAATTATTAATTAATCATGATATTATATGTAAATGGAGCAGTATATATAATATATATATGAAATTAGTTTCATAATATTATAATATACCTCAATATAGAGAAATTGAGATGAAGTCCATTACCTCACTCTACATTTTGGTTGAAAAAAAATTAACCTATTTTATAATTATTTTTTGAATTTTATTAATCTATATTAGAATCATATTCATATTTATAAAATCTTATAGTATTCCCTTATTAAATTTTACCACTCATTTTTTAATAACGTGTCATTATTTTAATTGTTAATATTGTTAACTACCTTAGTTTCTAATTTATTCTTTATCATGAATGTTCTAATTCTGGGTATATGATATAGGTAAATCATCTCTAGAATTATATTAATTTTATTATTATAATATTTACTCCTTATATAAATTATTATAATCATTCTTTATGGTTGCACGTTGAATATGAATCGCATCACGTCATTGAGATGGTTGGCCATGTATAGACACTAGTGTCAATATAATTCCATTAAGGTGTGACTGAAAAAAGAAATTGGTGATATATTAATTTAATTTAATCAAAAAAAATTCATATATATCATATATATTAATTAAATATTTACTTATAAACCTCTATGTAATGTATAAGTAAAAAACGAATCAAATCGCTTTATGAGGTGATAGTTCATCGTACACCCAAGAAACACTATCATATTTTAAATGGAATGGGATGTAAAATGGTATATGTTTTATTATAATAAAATAATTATAATAATATAATAAATAAATTATAAATTTCTATAATACATCATTATATGCAGCTTTCGATATTGGTGATTGAAAACAAATTGCATCATTTTGTGAGGTGGTAGTATACCGTACACATGATCGACAATTTTGTTTCCCATTTGATTGATGAGGATATGGTTATAAGTTAATAAATTATAATAATAAAATCATATTATATGTGATATTAATTTATTACTATATAAACATGTACTAATAATATTTTATGGCAGTGGAATAATAAACAAAATAAAAAGTGTGTGTTTACGAATGTTAAATCTACTTCAGACGACCTCTTTAGATTTTCAACAAAATCCATCATATGATTGATTTATTATAAAAATAAGTGATAGATGATATTTTTATGGTATTAAATAAGTAAATATTTTGTAATTTTATAATGTAAATTACTTTAAATTTTTTAATAGGGGTGGAGTGGGGGGAGGCCTTTTATAATTGGGGTATATGACATAGATGGAATTTTGAAATGATTCCATTACACCCACATTATTATCATTCACAAATAATATAAAATGATTCATTATGGAACCTTATAGTTTATTAAGTAGAAATATTTCCATCCTATGGGGTTTTGATAAGTTGGTATATCATTTTAACAAATAATTTTTAGTTTAACCCCCTGATAAATCAGTTTTGAACATAACCATGATAATTAATTTTTAATATTTTTACTATTCATAATGATTAAATATTATTGTATAATTAGTATATAATATAAATTATTATTATTTGAAACAAGGAATAGTTTTTTCCATATTCAATTGTAAGATGTTTTAAAATCCAATTTAAAATTTTACCCTCTTATGTTATTACAATGCAGGTTTTCAAAGTGAAAATTATCTTAAGTATAGAATGTTTTAATATCAAAATTCAATATGAAAATTATTTAAAGACTTAAATAGTTATATTTTAACTTAATTTAACTTATATTACTTTTAAAGTTTTTTGTGATTTAATTTAACCTTATAAATTAAATAATCTAATGGGATGTTTTCTAAAAAATCATATTTTTCACTATTCATTAAAAATGAAATATTTATGAAAATTCACAAAAATACACCCTAAGAAAATTTTATATTTTTATTTCAAAATAGATTTAATTTTACCAAATATGGTTTCAAAAAAATTTAAAAATTAATTTAAAATTATGATCTTAAAGCTTGATTAAACAATCTTTTAGATAAATATTGTTTTTTAAGAAAACATTTCATTTTCTTTTACATGATTTTTATTTTATTTATAATGAATAAAATACAATAATTTTCATAATTTAGTTAGTAAAATGAATACCCTATAATTTAATGTCTAGTTTATAACAATATTCTTTATTACTATTTATTTAGTCCTGGGGTTGCTTTTTCACAATCTATCATGTTAGAATGAATTTATTTAAAAATAAAAATATCAAAAATTATAGGTGTGTTATATTATTATCTAAGAAAATTGTTTCAATTAGTATATTTTACCAAACACTACATTATTCTTATAAAATCTTGATGTGTTACATTCTCTCCACCTTTAATAAATTAAATCCTCTTAATTTGTAATTATAATCAAATGTCAAAGGATTTCTATTTGAAAATTCCATTTTGAAAAACCCACATCATAAAAATAGTTCTCAACACATACTCTTAAAATATGGAAATAAAAATAATAATGGTCAAATATAATAAGAAATAACTAGTATTTTATATAGGAGAAGATATGTGTGAATTGAATATACATACATGGAAGAAAAATGTAATTCCCAAATAATGAAGGATGGCGATAGAGGTTATTGATCACAAGAATTTTAATGATCAATAGAAAGTCAAGAAACATAAAACCATAAATTCATGAGGATTGAAAAGGTTATTAATTCATCAAATATGAATTTAATAGAACAACATTTTTGTTTCAATATGCTTTTCCTACTGTTTATGAATTATTTTACTATCTAATAAAATAATGAAATATTAAATCATAATATATTTTTATTTCCTATGAAAAATTGCATCCTTTTTGTGCTTTAAAAAATTTCCACATCATCTCTTACTCCAAGGAATTAATATAAAGAAATTATTTTTTATTCATAAATTACTAAAATTAAATATAAGTGATCATAAGATCCATAAAAGAGTGACAAACCTTTCTGACTATGTCTAGATATTTATAAAATATAATATGGTTAACACATGTTATTAATCTATAAACCTAAACAGTAACAGAGTTGGTTCATCTTAATATTTATTTTCCAAATAATTTATTTAAAAAACAATTACATATTAACTAGAACATCACTTAGTCTAGTGGTATGAGTAAATTTGTTATCTCTCTTCAATTATGGGTTCACTCTCTATAGCATTGCTGGATGTGATGATTTGAAATTTTTCTAAAACTATATTAATATAATTTCAATATTGATGCCAAATTATGGGGACCAATAATTAGTAAAATAAAAACAATAATATATTCCTTAAATATTACCCATATATAAAAAATTTAAAGGCATTCGCCCTCAAATAACACTTTCATATACTTAATCAATGGGTTATATTCCCATTAATGTTTTCCAAAAAATTAATTAGTCTTTGTAGATAGCCATAAAATATGATAAAAAATGGGTGTTTAAAAATTTTATCTTATGATTAATCTTATTCATATAATCCCATTATGGTATCTATAACACTTCTATTTATTTAGACATATATGATTCTAAAATTTTACATAAGCCTTAGATATTCCATGACTCTTATAACCCAAATACGACTGTTAAATATAATTATAAAAATTTATTCCTCAATCCCAAAACATGAATACTTCATTTATTGGATTTCAACATAGTTCCTTCCTTGGTCTAGGATTTAACTTTTAAGAGAGTGAATTGACTTGGATAATACACATGTTCACCACATTTAATAAAAAACTATAAATGGATCCATATGAAGATATTCATTTCCACAAAGTGTAATATTAATTTTTCCTCTATAATTCATTCCCTTATACCTTCTTTTCAACACTAAAAAATATCTCCTATTTCTTTTAGAGACATTACTGGGAATCTCATTCTATATTTCTGTAATAAAATAAATAAAGGTTTATTTCCTCCGTGGTCTCCATCACATGACAATTTAGAGAATGTTACCTTATCTTATTTAGTGATTCCAAGAATGGGTGAAGGTATTGAATGTTAATCATATTATGGATAACTGATTATGAATAATATTGATATCATTAATTCATATCATCATCCCATTTTTTTAATTATAGTCACCACATATTCATTCATATTAATTTTTAATATGATTCTTTCTAGTTCTATCTATTGACTATAACAAAAAATCATGGTGTGATAGAAAATAATCATTGTGGGAAATGACATACTGAAGAAGAATAATTTATAAGATGTATAAATCATCAAACATTATTTTCAATTTAAGTCACCTTAGATTTAACCTAGGTCATCCATTGTCATCATCTTTTAAAATACATCATAAAATAAAGAATCTATGAATTATCCAATATATATCCACCATGATTTTCAGTCATGGTGCACTATAAGGCCCAATGTCATATAGCTGGTAAATCTTGATTCATGATTAATAGACATTTTTTAGAGTTATTACCCATAGTTGATCTATGTTGGAACCACATTTATAGATAATATCCATACTGGTATATACTGGTAGGATAACCAAAAAATATCTACTGTATAAAATCATTATTATGTTTTTTTATACTAATCATCAATGTTTATCATAGGATTATGTTCCCAGAGTAATGATTTCCTAAATCTAGTTCCCATGGTTTCAACCAGACATCCTATGATACAAACTATAAAAAACCTATCTCTAGTAATATAGATCTAATGAATTACATTATTACGTTATCATAATATATAATGAATCACATCCTGATGGACCGAATAATTTAGTAATATTGGTAAACTAAATATATTCTTGATTTATATATTACCTGTATAAACAAAAATTACAACATTTTTTCAGAATATCATTACTTCCCCTATTATATATATACATATAATTTATATTAAACTTTCTAGATTCCTAGTAATGGAAACAAAATAATGGTGAGATCAAATTATCAATATGAGTTACCTAAAGTGGAAATTATCATGTGCAAATGAAGAATAAAAAAAATTTCATAATCAATATTGTAGGGTAAATAATTAAATAGACATTCCATTTAAGTAATTTGAGTATCACAATTAATATGGAAAGTAAAATAATTGAAAACACATTACATTTAATCATTAAAATGAATATATTAACTTGATAAGGGGAAATGTTAATGGAAAGGTAAATAAATGGAAAAACATTCTATTAAATCATAATACTGAGAATGATATGAATCTATAGAAAATATCATTAGAAAACCTTATGGATAATAATAATTGGATTTTTTCTAAATGAAATGCATAATTTTTTTTATGTCATGATCTTATGAATCATGATATATCTACTATCAAAACCAATCATGAGAGAGTTTATAATTGATGGGTAGGTATTCACAATAAAATCATTTAGCAAGGTTGTCCAACTGATTTATCTTATTGGACTACAGATGCACTAAGGTGATATCTATTAATAGGCCCAGCCATATCTATATGTCCAATGAATTATTCATTTATTTAATGATAAATTTCAGTCATAAAAAATAATCATTATCAAGAAATTTCCATTTAGTGAAATGAATACAGAATAACAACACATTCCTTAGTTAATCATATAATTTTCAATATAAAATATTGTATGTATAAATGATATATAGTGTAAGAAATAATCATATCCAAGATATATAACAGAGATATTGAGGGGAAATATTTGGACTAATGACCACTGGAATGATTATATTTCTAGGGAAACTTAATGACTTCGAAAATGATTCAAGAAAGTATATGACAGTACATTCCATGGACAAAATGATCATAAATAATACTTATAAATAATAAATATGGTATAAATAAAACATATCACCAATAAATTTTATGTAAAATAATCGTCTGTTGTCATTAAATAATAGAAATACCATATAAATTATTTTAATCATAATTTTAGGAAAATATTCATTTAACTTTCAAAATATTTTTAAAAATTAATGTTCATAAATTTTTTTGAAAATATATTTATTTAAAAATAACATTAAAAACTAATAAATAAATCTTCAAAAAATTTAGTGGTAATTAAGGATTTTGATTCTAAACAAGTCGTACACGTTAAACCAATGATTCATTTTACATTTTCAATAACAGATAAGTTGGGATTGTTTTGAAAAAAATTATGATTTATTTCAAAAAAATATTCAAAAAATTAAATCATGGGTTAAAATTTAATTATTAAATAATTTGGATAATCTTAAAAAATATTTAATCCATTTTTTGATATCATGGTTATGGATGAAAAATTATTTTCTACCAAAGTGAGAACTGAAATCAGATTTAATTAAAAAATTTCCTAATCATTTAAATTACTAATGGGAGGAATACAATATTATTACCTGAAAACATAAAAAATAAATAGATGATAATAAATTTAAAAATGTTAATTATACAATGACTAAATTATTTCCTTCTATAAAAATTCAACCATAAACTATCCCGATTAAAATGATATTGGAAAATAAACCCTCAAAAAGATCATAACGTTGAATTAAAAATTAATCAATGATTAGATTATCATTATCAAATTAAAATTCACATAAAATATAAAAAAAATAAAAATTATATAATAAAAAATCATCACAGACATAATTTTGGAATATCAAAGACAATGAAGAAGTAATATAGCCCAATGAAACGAAATTATGATTTTAAATTATTTACAACTTAGTAATTATAAGGTCAAATACATTTAGATGATATAATTTAAATGTGAACATAAAATAATATGTATTATTAAGGATTAGTGATATTAACTACAAAGTGGAAATTATATACACAATATAAAAGAAATTAGATGCATAAAATTTCAATATTCATCAATAAAGGGAAATTGAGATGAAGTACCTTATCACAAGCTTCATTTTGGTTGAACATGATTTAACCACATTAATAATAGTTTTATTTATGTTATTAATTTATAATAGTATCATAATCATAATTATAATATCATATATAATTCCAGTATATCATTTTACCACATGATTGTTAATAATATTTCATTATTTTCATTGTTTTTTTGTGTTAATTGCCCTGTTTTATCAGTTGTTATTTTTTCAAAATAGTTCTAGTTCATGTGTATATGATAAAGTTACATAATATATATAATTGAATTAATTTTATAAATATAATATTGGATAATTATATAAATTGTTTGATTCATTTTTGAAGGTTGTATATGAAAATTGAGTCACATCGCTTCGTACAGATGGTGGGTCGTACACATGCATGAGTGACTATATCATCCCATTATCAAGTGAAATGGTAAAGAATTATTTGATGTGTTAAGTTTATATAATAAATATAAATTCTTATATAAAACATATATTCATTTAATTTATTATTGTAACATTTTTTGAAGAGAAAACGTGAAAAACAAGTCAAATTCTTTCATGATGCTATCGTCCAATGTACACATGAGCGACATTATCGTATTTTAAATTAAAATGAAATAAATAAGGTATGGGTGATGTTGTTGTTAAAGAAGTAAAATACTATCATAAATTCAATATATATTTTTTAATTCATTAGTATATTCTTATTTAAAAGGTACTGATGGAAAACAAATTACATTGATTTCCAGATGATGTAGTCCATCGTACACATAATAGATTGTTTCATTTCCAATTTTTTAGAGGATGATATGGATATATTTCATGATCATAACATAATAAAATATTATTATATTGTATATTATGAATATATTATACAAAAAATTTCTAATAATATTTTGAAGGATCTAGAAGAAGAAACACAATGAAAACGCACGACCAACGAGCTTGTACCCAAGTGGTAAAGGTTTCTATTTGGGATCTAAAAGACCTAGTATTGGATCTGGGCAGGGATGAATTTATGGGTACTATATAAGTACTATAGCA
Organism: Viscum album; assembly: GCA_963277665.1. Taxonomy (NCBI): domain Eukaryota; kingdom Viridiplantae; phylum Streptophyta; class Magnoliopsida; order Santalales; family Viscaceae; genus Viscum; species Viscum album. Next base: position 1,885,655,424 of record OY728161.1, read on the forward strand.
AGGCATTGTAACAATATTGTGGCAGTAGAGTAATTGTAGTCGTGGTGGCATAGTTGCGGTGGAGGCACTATAACAGTAATTGTTGTGGCGGTGGTACTGTAATAGATATTGTAGCAGCTCAAGTATTATAGTAGTATAATTCACCGAAGGGCCCTTTGGGAAAACAAAAATGGGCATTCAAGACTTGTATTCAGGGAACTTGTCCTTGGGCCTTTGGCCTATGCAATGGGTCTCCCTCTACCCAAAAAATAAATAGGTCTTTTCGTAAATAATAAAATAGGGATTCGACTGCAACCTTTATGAAAACACACAATGAAAACACACCATTGAGAATGTAACCTCTTCTTCAGATGACGTATTTAGGTTTTCATCAAAATCCATCCTAAGAGGGATTTATGATCAAAAAAATTATCTTGAATATTTTTAGGGGAGTATTGAATTTATTTATTTAGGTATTTCCCAAACCAAATTTCATTGGAAATGTGAACAGGGGAGGAGAGGGAAAGACTTTTATAAGTGGGGGGAAATACCCACATAAAATATTTAAAATGATTCAGTTACAGAAACATTATTAACAGTAAAAAATACTATAAAATGAGTCATTATTAAACCTTAGAGGTTATAAGTTAGAACTATGGCCATAAATGTTGTTTTGGTAAAGTTGGTAGGTCTTTCTAACACTTATAATTTCAATTTAACCACCAATAAATCAGTTTTTACCTTTAACACAGTAATTAATTTTTATTACTTTTATTATTTAGAATGGTCAAAAATTAGATTGAAATTATTATGTAATATCAATTATTATTATTAAAAATATTGAAATTACTTTTCTAAATTCAATTCATGAATTTTTCATAATCCAATTTAAAATTTTACCCGCAGACACAATGAAAAAGCTGGTCTTCATCGAGAAACTTTATTAAAGTTTAGATGGTTTTAATAACATAATTCAATATGGAATTTATTATAATGAACTAAACTAGTTATATTTTAATATAATTAAACTAATTTTACTTTAAAACTAATTTTGAAATTAATTTAAGCATTTTCTTTATTTAAATGAAAAGACGGTTTTCAATAAAAATCTGTATTTATCATTATTCATCAAAAAATGAAAAATTTCTAAAAAATCTATAATATCCACCCTAATAAATTTTTATATTCTTATATAAAAAACTAACTTCATTTTATCTAATGAATTTTCAAAAATTGGTAGAATATAATTTTAATTTATGTGCACAAATCATTACTAAATAGCCTTTTAGATAAATACATTTTTCAGAAAAGGTTTCTTTTTTTCATTCAAATGAATATTATTTTATTTATAATCAATAAATAATAATAAATTTAGTACTATTAATACCCAACAAATTAAATTCTATGAAACAATGGTATATTATATTACATTTAATTTAAATACGGGGTTTTGTATTCCATAATCTAATAACAAGATCAAATTTATTTTAAAATAAATATATCATAAAGTTTTGGGATACCAAATTATCTTACAATATCTATATTTCATGTCATATATGATATCAAAACAAACATTTTTATTTTAAAATATAGCGGTGTTATAATTAATTAATATTCATAATATCGTCTTTATCACCTTTTGAAAATCATGATATTTTATATGAAAAAAAGTTTTAATTCACATATTCTTTTCTAAATTCATCTAAAATATCAAAAAATCAAGTTTTCATAAATACAGTAAGAAAAATACAATAATAAATTTAAAATATATGTTTTTATTTAGTTAAATAATTTTTTCCATAAAAATACCAATAAATTCAATCTAACAACATGAAAACCTCTTAAAACATCCCGAAGTGAATATAAATTAACAATAAAAAATAACAAAATCCAATCTAGGAGATTAAGAAACCAACTATTTAATATTTTCAATGGTTTTTTACTGTGCATGAAATGGCTTCATTGTTTGATGGACCTTGCATCAACCGTGAAAATTTTATAGCAATCCTTCTTAGGACAATGTGTATCTGATTAATGTGGTTTATTAGGTATTGTAATAATACTATGTGGCCCCATTTATTATTCTATTTTCATCCCAAAACTCAAAATACTGAAAATAAAAATTTCAAGTACCCAAAAAAAATCTCATCAAAAAAAATATTTAATAATTTTAAAATATAAAATTCAATTCCTATAATAAACTAAAAAATCACTATGTCCAATTTTAACTCAATTTTCATCATGAGTGGTGTTGATTAACCAACCACACATAACCAACCTTCATAGTCCGAAGAATATAATATTATATTTATAAGATTCATGAAATAATAAGGTAATCTGTTTCATGCCTCAGGTCATAACCTAGGCTAACGTGGGAGATTTATTACACCATGATAAATATAATTTTAAACACACAATACCCCTACAATGAATATAATATGGTGCATCAAGACAAAATAAATCTACTTGTTGAAAAAATAGATACAACTGAAATGTGACAAAAGACATGAACAATTATAAAAAAAATTAGCATAATTTATTACAACCTAACTGGAATAGATATATTTATATAATAAGAAGTAGAACTGGTGTAAAAAACATTGAAATAAAAATAAAATCATTAAACCTTCAAATATCTCAAATTGACTCCATGGTTACATTACTCTCTAACAATATCAATGCACCCACTCTAAGTGCATCCTAATAGTAGAAGTACATGATGTTAGAACATACTAGGAATGATAACTTGAAAAATATTCATTCCATATCTAATAACCATGTGTTTCAAGTGAGTTATGATCCAAAATATATTTTTAAAAAAATTTCTAATGATTTTTTTGTATTAAATTTTTAAAAACATTACAGAAATTGATGTTTGTAAGACAAATTTAATTTTTTTCTGTTTCATTTGGAAAGAAACATTTACCATCACTTTAAAACATAATCTTAATTTATTAATGTAGATTGAATCAAAATTAAATATGTTAATTTAAATCTATTTGATAATTCACATTACCCAAAAAATTTAAAAAACTACATTTAGAAAAATACTATAAATTAAAATGCACTCTAAATAAATATCAATCCAAAAAATAGTCACCAGAAAAAAAATGAAATAATCAATCAAATACATAAAGGTCAAAAACTTCCAATAACTAAGTAATATATCAAATAACATCTACTAAATCAATTATAAACATTAAAAACTATACAATAGGCATGGATCAGTAACACACATTATGCTATAACAAAAGTGAGATATTGAAACAAATATTTAATTAATCATAATTATAATAAAATGATATAAATATTATATAATTTCATAAAATTATGAAATATATTGTGAGATAATCATATATATACTTAGGTGGGACCATTTTCAATAATAGATGTGCCCCTAGTCAATAACCAAAAGTATACTCTCAACTAGCACACCAGTGGAACACCCCCATGGTTTGGATGAATCACTCTGACAGGTGATTTAAATAGTCTCACCATGACTATATGATAACTATATCTAAATATATAACTAATATTCCTTACATGTATATTATATTAGTATTACTGAGTAGGGATAGATTTGTTTCATGTTAAAGACACACTAATAATGAAGAGAAAGTAAAATCATTCCAAAAGTATACCTCATCCACCCAACAGACACTCCCTTTCCACTAAATCCACCATTATTATTAATAAAAATAAAACCAATAAACCTATTTTATCATCAAAACATTTCTCTAATAAATCTATTATATTTTAGTTAATTATGTAGTTAATTTAGAGAATCCAAATTACATAAAATTAATAATGGGACCTAGTTTATATAGTTACTATTTTATTTTGAAAATATTTATAAGTAATAACTTTATCTTCAAATTTCCTTTAAACACTCATTTTTAAGGTTATAAAAAATCCTTATATATCCAAAATAATAATTACTTGTATATATAGGGATATATATAACCGTGTATATATTTATACACATGTAAATATATAAACTCTTTTAAAAAAACTATTTGGAAATTAAATTACATTTGGAAACACTATTAGAACTAATAAGAAATCACATATTTTCAATAACCAAATACCATGTGAATCATAGTGTAATAAATCCCAAAACAATTATAAAAAAATATATCTACCATCGAAATTTTAATCTATATACCATAAGAAAAAATTTTAAACACACATGAAATTCCATTTAAAATTAAACTGATAACTTATTACACCATGTAACCAATGTGAAATCAATTAAAAAAAATTGAAATATCTCCTTTAAAATACAATTTCAATTAAAAAACTAATTTGTAACATGAATAGTTTCATATAGTTATAATTTCTTAATATTTTTTATGAAAATTTAAACATGTCATAGTTTCCTAGGAAATAAATAAAATCAATGAAACACTTCATTAGAATAAGAACAAGTAAAATTAATCATTCCTAAATGAAGATAAATGTGTCCAAGAATAATTTTTCACACTATAGAAACCAAATACATATTGTTTTAGAACCAAAACCAACCTATAATTCCTTAAATACCAAGAAACTTCAAGAGAAAAATGGGGAAAAAAGGATGAAGGGTAGAATAAAAATAAGAATGGGTGAATCATTAGTTTATGTATAGAAAATAAATTTTATATCATCAAATGAATAATAGAGAACTTGGATGAGGCAAAAAATGTGGATTGTTTTCTGTATTGTTTTAGAAGTGGTGGATGGATATGATTAATGATTAAAAATGTGGGGGGTAAAAATTTAATTTCATGTTTCAAAATGTAGGTGATAGATGCATAGTTTCCCCACATGGATCCCCTAATTGTGCACCAAATATTAAAACCTCATTTGAAACCACTTGGAGTATTGCCTATTTTGGGCACATTATTGGAAATATGTGCACCAACCACACAGAATGTGATGCCAAAAATTATATGTCACTAATAGAGTTAGAAAATAATTTATATTAACTATATTCCAAATTTGAACCTATAATGAAATTGAAAATTTTAGAAATATTATGAACATCCAACCTGAAACTCAATGAAAATGATATAAATAAATGAATAAATTAAATTAAATGAAAAGTGGAGATCGGGGTGTGATATTTTGTCTCGTAAAAATTTTGTTATGTTTCTTATTTTTTGATATTTTTATAGAATTATTTTAAAAAAATTATGGAGTTTGATGATGATGGAAGATAAATATTATTTTTCACATTTTATGAATATTATAGTAATATAAAACGTTAATTTTGTTAACATAGAAATGGTTTTTATAAAAAAAATTCAATCTTAATTTACATTGCATATTTTTAATGAATCCTTGAGTTATGTTATGTTCAATCACTAAAAATATTTTTAGTATGTGTATTATGTTGGTAGAGGATGATAATGTGAATAGAAATATATATTTGGTTTGATGAAGATGTAAGAAAATAAGTGGGGTCAATGACATTCCCTTCATAGGGTGGTGAGAAATCTATTATATTATTCATATTACTCTATAATGGCTAACTAGGTTCATCTCGCATGAAGAGATTCATAGTCAATAATATAGAATTCATCATTCACATAATCTCTTTTAGGTGTTATATTATTTTACAAAATCAACTAGAAATGAGAGGAGAATAAAAATTCATTGAAAATATAAACCTAAAATGTATATTCCTTGAAAAAAAGAATGAAAAAAGTAAAATAAGAAAGGAAATTCTCTCGAGATATTTATTTATGAAGAAGCTTAATGGTCAAGTTTTCTATCTATATAATGAGTGAAATCCATTGTATATGATGAATCATTCTTATACTATGATTGTGAATATGTATTGTACTTAATATTGGTCAAGACCACAACACACCAACCTCCTCAATCTAGGGACATTGGTTATTATTAAAACTAATCCGCATATTACTACAACAAGGAGTATACTCACTATAAAAAAAAGATCATATTAAATAAAATAAAATAAAAATCATATACATAGGTTCATAATTGGATTATACCCTCAGGATATTACACCACGTTTTTACTCACATTCACTATTAATGGTCCCATAGTGGGGAATGGGGGAGATAAATAGAGATATATAGAAATAAAAAATGAAATAATTGAGAAGGATAATGGAATAACAAACATTAATTCAAACCCACTCAAAAGAGTTATAGGAAAAATGAAATAACACTAAAATCTATAGAAAAAATAAACTAACAATTATTAACCTATTCACCTAGTTGAGATCTCTTTTTAGAGTGTTACAACACCACACTATTTAAAAAAATCATTATCTATCAATCTTCATTTGAATTCTCACCTCTACTCTTTTATCATTGTTTCAAACCTTTTAATTTATTTACTGGATCATCCTAGTTTTAAAGTGTATTGGGATCCTTTTTCAGAAAAAATTATTGAATGTATATGTTTGTTAAATTATATTAAATACTCATGGTATATCCTGAGGAAACCCTAAGGATATTGGTTATCTATAATTTTAGTACAACAACCTTATATAGTATGTAAAATAATAATTTAACATTGTCTCTATTACTAATTATTCCTTTTGTATTACTACAAATGGATATAGCATATCCATATCCCACTCAAATTTATCTTCTTCATCAATCATTTTACTTGGATATAATAGAAACCTCCATGCCTTCATTTTTTATTATTTTTGATAATCCACCTTTCAAGGGGTGAGGTGGAACCCATACAAGGCTTGAAGGCTTAGAGACAATTACATGACTCATAGTTCTTAGAGGGAATCACCCAGACAAGACAACTTGGAACTACTCCTCCCCAGTATATGTCATGATATCAGAACTCCACCTTTGCAGGTTTGGTCGAGTAGTTGTCCTATGAAAATCTGCACAGGCCTAGTACTGATGGAAAAGTCATACCCTCTCATTTCTATAAATCTGGTTCATTCTGCTCTAGTGAATGCGCCTTCCTTGAATCCTCATCTGAAACCTTGTTGTAACAACCCAAACTTTCATTAATGAAAATCCCTCTTCATCTAATTAAATGTGTATTTATGTAAAATGTTTATATAAAATGTCAACTTATTTGGTTTTTTGTTTTTAGATTTTGAACTACTGTTAAGAATTGTGACCGTTGATAATATAGTCATTGAATGGTGATCACATGATTAGTACAAATATAGGGCTTTAACAGATCCAATTTACTCAGAAAAAGGAAGCGATGGCCTCATCCAGTAGATGTGCCCCATACGAAGCCCATTTTTCAGATCTTAGAAAGGATGTTGTGTCTTTGGGCTTCTCTCTTGACCAATCCCAATCTGATCTTGAATATGTTAAGCTTTAGCAGGACCGCCTATGAGAGAAGTGGAATTTGATAGAGATTACCACCCGAGCAATGCTATCCGAGCCACCCCAAGAGTCTGTCACCATCGCACACCTTACTCTTCAGTATTATGTGGGTATTATAAGGTGTTATGTAACAAGACTTTAGCACTATGGTTATGTACATTATTTTTGTATATAATAATGAATATAATTTCATTTTTTTATTGTTACCTTGTAAATAGTATTTAAAGCACAAATAGTATTTTTAGTTAATGTTCAACTAAGAAATATATTTTTATGAATTAATGGATTTTTAAATTAAATATTATTTTAATAAAACATTATTATTATTATTAAATTAATTTTTATTAAATATAAATTATCTTATAATTTTAGGAATGCAGTTGTAATTTTTATTAAGGTTTGAAAGCCATTTTTTTCAAAACCTGTGAATTTTCTATAAATGTCAGTTTTTATTTTAAAAGTGAAAATTAACATATTTAAAAATTTATTTAGATAAAATTAATATTATTTCTGGAATAAGGACATCTAAATTATCCAATGGTGAATTTTTCATAATTTTCTAAGATTCAAATTTTTGGGTAAAAATTAAATACTGTTTAAATATATAATGTGTTTTATGACATCATAATGACCCAATAGTGATGTAATAAAATGCTATAAACTTTATATTCATAAAATATATGTTTTAACATTAAAATAATGTGATTTTGGGTTTGTTTGATTTATTTTAAAAAGCTTTAGTGGACCCTTCAAGACTTATTAAACATTTTGTCTTTTTAAATTGTTTTCCTTTGGAGTGTGACTCACCTCCACATAAGCAACCCCATTATTTTAAGAAGTTCGGAATTTGGCCTTATAAAATATTTTTATCCACTTCCCTTTGCCAAAAAACATGGGAAAAACCATGGGATGGTGTGTGGTTTGGATTACTTTAATGTGAGGTGTCCCAAACCTAAATAATAAGAATTCCCTCACCTTTCCTATATAAACCCACCCAAGCTCCCACTTCCTCCTCACTCAAAGACTTTGGAGTTCGTCCAAACTCTTACCTCATTTCTATAGAATCCTCCCAAGGTTCCCCAATCTCCCAATAAGCCTCTATCAAGCCTCTATCAAGCCTTTTGAAGCACACTTCCAAGTAAGGGTTTTTCTTCCTTTCTCATTTTTGTCCAATATTCTTCAAATTGTTATGCCCTTTTTATTTCAATTATAAATGTTGGGGTATGGTTTTTCACCTCCCTAATACTTCCCTCTTTATGTTCTAATGATTGTAGACCCCTTTCTCTCTCATTAAATTCCTCTCATGTACACCCATTACTATGATGAGATTTCGAAAGGAATTTCTCTCTCCTCGTTTACATTCAAGCAATTCTTTTGTATCATGAATCTAAATTCCATTAGATTTGTTGGGACATGTATCTATATTAACCCCTTACTGTCCATGTCATGTAAATATTATGAGACACCCCTTTCTCTCTCATCAACCATTTTTATGAGTTCTTATGTCACACCGTTTTGCTACCGAAATTACACTGCGCTTTTCCAAGCCAGAGTCATTGTGCAGTGAATACCATTCCCATTTCTCTATCAAGGATATTCAACTTTATGCACATTTACTTATTGTTTAAATAGTTCCATGTATGTATTCCACATTATTTTATCATGGAATAAAATATTATGTTGAATGATTCAATGTTTTATGATCCATGTGGCACACTTATGCATGAAATGAAATGTTTAAGAAGGGTGTGCCCTTATAGCGCTCCAATGAATTGGGTAAAGTATAGTATCATGATACATCATGTAAAATGGGTGTTTACTCACACTAATTCAAGTTAAATGAGGGTTTACTCGTGCTCCATGTGCAATGAGGGTTTACTCATTCTCCATGTGCAATGATCCTTAGCTCATGCTAATTCCATGTTAAGTGTTGTTGCCACATTTCCATGTTATGATTATCATGATTTATCATGCCTTTATGTTTATGCTTCTCTTGTGATATGTTGATATGACTATTGTCTAATATGTAATTTATTCCTCATGTTATTCCATGATTATTCCCTTACTGGGCTTTATAGCTCACACTTTTCTTATGCATGTCCTTAGGTTATCCCATGCAATGCTAAGTACGAGGGAATGTAGTGACCATGTAAAGCAAGTTTTCAATAAAGATGTTTTATTTCATGATTTAAGTTGTTATGTAATGATACTAATCCCCAAAGACACTAAACCACTTGATCTTCTATGTTTTATCAAGTGAATTTTATGTAATAAATTATTTTTAATTGTGTAATAAAAAGTAAGGTTGTCATAGTTGGTATACGAGGATTTGTTTAGTTATTTTTGGGATTATGATTAGAAAACCCTAGTAAAACCTTAGAGACAAGAATAAGTATAATAAAAACATCCCTCCTAAGTTTTGGTGAGTATTTAGTAAGTGTTTTATCAAGAAAATACATCCATGTCTGGATACGAGCAGGTAGGTGCGGCTCTGGCACAGATGTATCCTAGGGGTAAAACCGGAAAACACCGCTTTGAGCTAGACTCAAATGGAAACTGGTTCATGACAATGGGCCTTGCTACACTCTTGGTTATGACACTTCTGGGAGATATGATTTGGTAAATTCACAAGATTAGTATGAGCTATTAGTATGGGAAAAAAAATGCCCTAAGAATATATGTTAGAAACTAGATCATGGATAACATAGACTAAAGCCAATAGATTCATATTTTAAGGAAATAAAAGTTATTTATAAGTCATCAGTTTTTTCCTTGTATTGCCCTTTATGTGTTACCCCTAAATTTCCTTTTATTCCAGCCAATGGCCAGTAATAGGAGGACTTGGGCTAACAACCGATGTGAAGATCAATGTGATGATTGTACTAATGAGATACCCAATCCAATGGGAGCGGGAATCACAAACTTTGTCATGCTTCTCTCTCAGCTAACTCAAGTTTTGAATGGAAACATCAGCCAAGAGGAACGTTCAACCCCCCCCCCCCCAATAAATAACAAGTCGCTATCGAGAGCTTCATGAGACAAAGGCCTCATACTTTTAATGGATCATTTGATCCCTCAATCACTGAACAATGGATCAAATCCATTGAAAAGATATTCTCCATCCTTCAATGTTCAAAACAAGAGAAGGTTCTCCTAGATGCTTATAATATGGAGGGTGAATCTTATAAATGGTGGATGTTGATAAAAAATATGAAGCCTAAGGAGGAGATCGAGGAATTGGAATGGAAGGATTTCTGGAAGATGTTTTTTGATAAATATTTTCCACGCACCCTTCAGCTTAAGATGGAAAGGGACTTCCTTACCCTCAAGAAAAAAGACAATGAGTCTGTTGGAGTGTATGAGGAAAACTTCACAAGGCTTGCACGATACGCTTCCAGCTTTGTCGTTACCCCCAAATTCAAGGTTGACTGATTCTTTGGTGGGCTGAAACCTAGCCTACGGAAAGCGTTGGTGATATGTGGCTTCGACAGCTATGAGGAAATTTTTTGATGTGCCCTCAAGGTCGAAATGAAGATCAGAGAATCTCAGGGGTATCATAGTGATAAGAAACGTAAGGTGGACATCAATGTTGGCGATCCGATGGATAAATCCAACGGTGCTAAGAAGATTCACCACCCCACTTGCCAAAGGTGTGGAAATAAGCACCCCAAAAATTACTTGAAGGGGACGAGGAAATTCTTTAGGTGTGGAATAGAAGGGCACATGGCTATTAACTGTCGGCAATAAAGACCCATGGCTATGACAGAGGAGAGGAACTGTACCATCCCAAGTAAGTAAAGAGTAATATATTTTCATATCTATGTCTATTTATAAATTATATAGTGTTTTAGTGTCTTAAAATGAGAATAAATCCAATCTTAAGCATAGAATACACTAATATTTTTAAAAGATTGTTTTACTACCTTTTGATGGCAAACCATTTTTAAATCTTACTATTGACAATTTTATAAGCTCTATTTGTCAAAATAAACTTATTCTTTATAATTGGGACATTGAAATTTACTTTGGATAAACTTTTGGTATTTTTCTGATAATGTTCATTTTTTAATGAATAATGAAAAATGTTGTATTTTAATTCAAAACCTCATTTTAATCTAATTGATTTATATGGTTAGATTATCATTTTAATTGGTTTTAAAGTGAAATTAGAATATATTTTTACCATTTAATCCAATGTTGGACATTATAATTAATTTAACTTTGAAATTGGACATAAACAATTGTCGATCTTTTGATAGGTATTGTTTCTTAAAAACACGTTATTTGTTTTGACAGTGGGAATTAATTATAAAATTAATTAATGAAAATTATATGTTTTGAATTTGGTAAAATGAATATCATTTTTGAATTTGTAATGTCAAATATATCTTAGGGTGAATTTTTAGTATTGTTCTGAAAAACTTCAATTTTTTATTAATAGTGAAACCACTAAGTGGTTGTTAAAAAAACAGATGTTTTTTTAAATGAAATTTTACCGCTTCTGTAAATTTAATTTCAAAAATCCGACATACATGGTTGTCATTAGGAAGTAAAATATGGTTCAATGGGATGAAAATAATTTTTGGTGAATAGTAACTTTTGAGTTTCATTACCCGCAATTAGAGGTAATTAGGGTAATTTAATTTAAAAATAATGTTATAATAATATGAAATTACCTTGACACATGTCCTACCCTTATTGGATGAGTCATGGACGACAAATAAAATCCATGGGTCAATTTGTGGGACCCCATGGAGCCACTTGGGTAAGGTAATGACATTAATACCTTTTATTTAAAGTAAAAATAAATATATCACAAACATGTTTTGTTTTACTAAAACAATTATTATATAGGGTTATACAAGTTATCGTTTCGACTATAAATATTCATTAGAAATATACAAAGATTTTCCACAACATGGTAATTTTAATATAATTTTTATACATCAAATAAATAAAATTATTTATGACACGATGATGATGCAGTGTTTACATCATTAATGAATAAATTAAATAAATAATAAGATAAAGTTTTAAACAATATCCAAAACTTGTAAAATACCTATTTTATGATTTTATTTTGAACATGGGACATATTATCCTCTAATTTAATGATTTTTTGAGCTAAATAAACCGAATTTTATTTTATAATAAAATAATAGTTTTAAGATTTCCAAAAGATCCTCTCCTCTCCCGTATAAAAAGACCCCACTTCATACCCATATCTCACACTTCTCAATCCCTTTGCCTCATCCAACATCTACTAAAATAAGCTCCCAATATCCCTCTATTTATCCTATAAGCCTTACCTTAGGCAGAAAGCTCTTCAAGAAACCCTTTCGGTTCAAACCAAGGGGAGTTACCCGATTTAAAGGTAATGTCTTCTCTTATGTTCTACTGTTTTATTTTGCTTCTCCAACCCCCTAAAATCTTTTTATTCCTTTATTTTGTAACAAAAACAGTATCTTAAATATACTATGATGTTTTTATGAGATTTATTTGATTTACACTTACACACACCTCCATCTAATGGTTAAAGAACATACTTTTTCTGTGAGTGGGGAATTACTGCCTCACGAAATGATGATTGTTCAATATTTGTTTAACACCTTTAATGGTGGCCATTAAGATGTAACTCTATTTATATATGATATATATTATGTATATTTTTTACTTATTATTCTGTATTTTTCATTTATGGCATACCTTTATGGTTTCCATTATGGATAAACGTGATAATTTCATTTTAGGAAGTGCGGACTACCGCCCCCTTAAAGTGATTTGATTCGTTAATGACATATGTGGGACATATAAAGAATGGAGTTAATGATTTTATATATGATATTATACTGTAATTATAATATACCTTTATATCATTATGATTTCATTCCATTAAATATGAAATAGAAATGAAAGTAGCATTCATGCTTACGTACGGCTTACCGTCTCCATGAACGGTGCATTTCATTTCTTATCTCTAAATGTTATGTAATATTATAAATGCATGTATATACTGGGTATATATGATATATATGATATCTACATCATGAACATAATTCTGGATATAATGAATATTTTACCACATAAACAACTTGTAATTATAAGAAGTTTAATTTTGACTCAAGTACCAAGGATCGACAAAACGACCGTTATTAACTTAAACGATTACATAATGTTAATTACATGGTAATAAGTGATATAAAAGAATAATTAACTTGAAAAAGGTTCTTAATCAATTATAAATTAACTCTAGTTTATTAATCAGGAGATTAAAGAACGATCGAGTCAAGTCGGACACGAGGTAAGGGACTTCGTCTCAATCTCCTTTTGTTAAGGCATACTTCAATTTATATACGACCTTATTTTATTAGTTGTATAATAAACCCTTTTGAATTTTAATTCAAAAGTAATCTTTTTACACTAAGCGTTTTACTAAATGACAAAAGGGAATGTTTTTGTCTTACGTATGCGGTGACAACGACTTCTCCACCACTGTGACCATTATTTGAGTTTCAGAATCCTCTACAAGCCATAACTTTTTTTAAAATGAAAAATAAATACCATGTTTTAATTTTCTTTTATTTTGGTATTGAAAATGGTTTTGATGATGTTTTGATTATATCAATGTGCTTTTGATATCTTGTGATTGAAATGTTGAAATATTATGTTTCCTTTATGCATGTTTTATATGATACGATTATGTTATGGTTCTTGGGCATTGTTTATGAAGATGGGTGGTTCTATGATAAACTAAGGGAAGGTTAGCCCGAGATAGCTCTCCAATGCATTGGGTAATGTTAAGGGGTTAAACTCTAAGGTTTATCTGAAGAGATTTAGGGAATATACTGTAATGGTTATTCCAAACGTAACCATAAGGGTTACTCCCTGCGTAAGAATGTTATGAATGCCTCAGGTTACCTTTATGTCTTATGTTTTCTATGAGTTATTAAAAAATATTATGATTTTAGGAGGTATGTTAAAATGATTATATTTTATGAATAAAGTATTATTTCATTGATTCTTATGTATACATGGATTAATTTTTACCTTCCGTACTTTTATATCCCTTACTAAGCTTTTTATGCTCATCCCAAGTTTTTGAAATGTTTTTCACAGGTCAAGGGAAAGGTACATGATGTGATGATACTGTCGAGTAAGTGTCAAGAAATAATCCATGTTTTATTTTAAATATGTTTCCTTTGATGGAAAAAATGAATACTGTCTTTTATGTAACCACCTTGTTTAAATGTGGAATATAATGCATTATTTTTTATCAAATTATCTAAAACTCTAAACCTGAAAATATCCTCAATGTGTATTCTTGAAATAACTCAAGATTAATTAATTTTTAAGGCTAGGGCCTTATAGTTGGTATCAAATTTAGGTTTAGATAACTTTAGGAGTTTGAATTCTATGAAATGATTATCCAAAAATATTTTTTTTATGGTTAAATTGAAAATAATATAGCATTTGAAGATTACCATGTTGCTTCATCTAAGAAATGTTTGTTCAAAATGGTTTTCCGCAGAGGAAACAGGGAAGCAGTTCTAGGAAGGCATATAGAAGGAAATGACCTTCCAAATTAGCATCCTGAGATGGTCGGAATTGGAACTAAACAGTTTGTTGCAGCAATGAAACAGTTGACTCAAGCGATAAATGGTGGTGGTATCCATGCATGAGATCATCCAGATTAACCATAGAGGAACATGTCAGTGGTAGAACATTTCATGAGGCAGCATCCCCCATCATTCATAGGATCATCTGACCATGTTCTAGATGAAGGGTTGATTAAAGAACTGGAGAATATTTTCGATGTCATGGGGTATTCAGACAATCAAAAGGTTAGTCTTGTTGTTTACCTCTTGGAGGGTGAAGTAGATCAGTGTTGGTCGATGGTTAAAAATATTAGGGACGCTAATGAGATTGATGCTCTTGAATAGGACGAATTCAAAGGTATGTTTCTTGAGAAATATTTTCCTAAGTTTGTTCGACTTAGGATGGAAAACAATTCTTGGAATTGAGGCAAGAGGACGACTCAGTGGCTTCTTGTGAAGAAAGGTTCACTCGATTAGCAAGGTATGCTCCAAATGTTATCCTAGACCTTGATAGTAAAACAAATCATTTTTACTTAGGATTAAATCCAAAATATCGAAGGGAATTAGATTCTCGTGAGTTCATAAGTTATGAAAAGCTTTTTCGATGTGCTGAGAAGGTGGAAATGGAGTTTGTCGATGATCAAGTGATCTATGAAAACCAACAGAAGAAGATACCGAGGTGGGAGGATAAAGGGAAGAATCCTTCAAAAAGGTTTGATGGTAAGAAGAATAAGTTTGCAGTTTGTGATAAATGTGGTAAAAATCATGCTGGAGAATGTCTTTTGAATTCTGTTAAGTGCTACTGATGTGGTAATATGGGACATAAGTCTCGTGATTGCACTAGAAAAGATCAGGGTGATGGTAAGAACAAATTTTATTTATAGTTAGTGAAATGTTTAAAGTGCAATGAGATGGTTCAGTATGCAAATGAGTGTCCGAAAAAGAGCTTGAATGATGGGAATCAGTCAGACTACAAGAAGAAGGGTGTGGTGAAATCCTTTGCAAATACTTCAGCAGATGTTGGGCCATCAAATGAAGTGGTATCAGGTACTTTGTTTGTTTTTTCAGATTATGCCAATGTGTTCTTTGATTCAGGGTCTACACATTCTTTTATCTCTGAAAAAATTTCTAGTAAATTGGGAATTCCATCTCAATAAATGACTCCTGAACTTGTGGTAAAAACACCTTGGGGAAATTTTGAGGCAAAAAGAATTTATAATAATCTTCCTATCCTTATCCGTGGAAAGAATCTACTTGCAAACCTTATTGTTTTACCTCTAGTAGAGTTTGATGTTATCTTGGGTATGGATTTTCTCTCTATTTACCATGCTAAGATTGATTTTAGAGCTAAAGAAGTTTCTTTTTAGAAAGACTTTCAGTTTGTGTACAAGAATGAACCCTTACTGTTGATAACATATCAAGAGGCTAAGAAACTTGTAAAAGATGGAAATGAATGTTACCTTTCACATATTGTTGAAAATAAAGGAACCATTCAGATTAATGATGTGCCAATGGTAAATGAGTATCATGATGTTTTTCCTGATGAGTTTCCTGGAATAATACTAGATCGGGAAGTTGAATTTGCTGTTGACTTAGTTCCTGATGCTAAGCCAATTTCAAAACCCCCTTATCGAATGGCTCAAATTGAACTTTTAGAGTTGAAGGAGCAATTGCAAGATTTATTAGGGAAAGGTTTCATTCGACCTAGCACATCACCATGGGGTGCTCCTGTCTTATTTGTTAAAAAAATATGGTTCAATGAGACTTTTCATTGATTATAGAGCCTTGAATAACATCACTATTAAGAAAAAATATACTTTGCCTCATATGGATTATTTGTTTGATCAGCTCCAGAGATCTCCGTATTTTTCAAAGATTGACCAGAGATCGGGGTACCATCAGTTGAAGGTAAAGGAAGTAGATATTCTGAAGACTGTGTTTCGTACAAGATATGGCCATTATGAATTTATAGTAATGCCTTTTGGGTTGACTAATGCACCTGCTGTATTCATGGACATTATGAATAGAATTTTCCATGAGTTCTTGGATAAGTTTTTGGTTGTTTTCATTGATGATATTTTGGTGTTTTCTAAAAGTAAAGAGGAGCATGAAAGTCATTTAAAGGTTATTTTTCAAACCTTAAAAGAAAATAAATTGTATAGGAAATTCAGCAAAAGTGAATTTTGGTTGAAAAAAATTTCTTTCCTTGGTCACATTGTTTCTAAAGATGGAATAACTGTTGATACTGCAAAAACAAAAGTTGTTGAAGAATGTCCAAGACCCACAAATGTAACCGAGATTCAGAGTTTTCATGGTTTGGTAGGCTATTACTGAAGGTTTGTTAAAAAATTTGTATGGTTGTCCATCCCATTGACTAAGCTAACTCGGAAGGGTGTTAAGTTTATCTGGACAAAATAATGTGATGATTGTTTTCAGAAATTGAAAAGAAGATTGGTGAATGATCCAGTTTTGGCACTACCTTCCAGGAATGGTGAGTTTGTTATCTACAGTGATGCTTCATTAAAAGGACTTGGTTGCATCCTAATACAGAATGATCAGGTAATTTCTTATGCTTCACGTTAGTTGAAAACTCATGAGATAAATTACCCTACACATGATTTGGAATTAGCTGTTGTGGTTTTCGCTTTAAAAATTTCGAGGCATCATTTGTATGGTGTAAAGTGTGAAATATATACTGATCACAACAGTTTAAAGTATATATTCACTCAGAAATAATTGAACATGAGACAGAGGAGATGGCTGGAATTAATCAAGGATTATGATTGTACAATTCATTACCATTCGGGAAAAGAAAATAAATTGGATGATGATTTGAGTCGAAAAAGTAATGCTTCATTAACCATGTTATGTTTGGAATGTGAGCCTTTGGTTAAGGATTTGATGAACTTTGGCATAGAAGTTGTTAGTGCAAGATGTTCTTCTATTTTGTTTCAGGTATCAGTGAAATCTTCTCTAACAGACAGAATTAAGCAAGCTCAGAAGCAAGACAGTGAGTTGAAAAAAAGGTATACCTAGTTCAAAAGGGTATGTTACCTGAATTCAACATTGATAATGATTGTGTTTTGAGATTTGGGAAGATATTGTTTGTGCCTTTTGATTCACAGTTGAAGAGAGAGTTATTATGTGAAGCTTATAGTTCTCCGTTTTCAGTTCATCCTGGCATTACTAAGATGTATAGAGATCTTAGGGAGTATTACTGGTGGGATGGAATGAAAATAGATATTGATAATTTTACTGTGAAGTGTTTGACTTGTCAACGGGTTAAATCAGATCGGTAGTTACTAAAAGGGATGCTTCAACCTTTACCAGTTCCAGAGTGGAAATGGGAGAATATATCCATGGAATTCGTTGTGGGATTTCCGAAGACACCTCGAGGTAATAATGCAATCTGGGTTATTGTTGATCGCTTGACTAAATA
Source organism: Viscum album (assembly GCA_963277665.1). Classification (NCBI taxonomy): domain Eukaryota; kingdom Viridiplantae; phylum Streptophyta; class Magnoliopsida; order Santalales; family Viscaceae; genus Viscum; species Viscum album. The sequence goes on from OY728161.1 coordinate 1,885,673,759, forward strand.
TTCTCATTTCCTTGCTATACGAGATACTTTTCCCTATATCGACTTTCTCGTTTGTATCTTAAAGAGATAGTCTGGTTACATGGAGTTACCCTCTCCATTGTATCTGATCATGATCCCAGGTTTACTTCTAACTTTTGGAAAGGCCTTCAAAAGTCGTTGGGTATTGAATTAAATTTTAGTACAGCTTTTCATCCTCAATCAGATGGGCAGTCAGAATGAACAATTCAGACATTGGAGGATATGCTACATGCTTGTTCGATGGATTATCAGGGAAGTAGGTACCAACATCATTCTTTGGTTGAGTTTTCTTATTATAAAAGTTTTCATATCAGTATATAGATGGCACCATTTGAGGCATTATATAGGAAGCAGTGTCGAACTCCATGTTTTTGGGATGAAGTGGGTGAAAGGAAGTTGATGGGACCAGAATTGGTAGAGAAGTTGGCAGAAAATGTTCAGCTGATACAGAAACACATGAGAACAGCTCAGAGCATGCAGAAAAGTTATGCGGACAACAAGAGGAAGGATCTCTCTTTTGAGGAAGGTGATCGTGTCTTCCTCAAAGTTTCACCATGGAAAAGTGTGATGCGATTTGGTAAGAAATGAAATCTGAGTCCAAGGTTCATTGGACCATATGAAATTCTGGAGAGAGTTGGATCAGTTTCATACCGAGTGGCTTTACCTATGAATTTATCTCAGGTACACAATTTTTTTCATGTTTCAATGTTAAGGAAGTACATGCCATATCCATCTCATGTTTTGAGTCCAGAGGTAGTTCAGTTGGAAGAGAATATATCTTATGAGGAACAACAAGTAAAGATTCTTGACCACAGGGAGCAAGTGTTGTGGAATAAGTTGATTCATCAAGTAAAGGTTTTTTTGAAAAACCACATGATTGAAGAGGCAACATGGGAATATGAAAATGCAATGAGGAATAAATACCCCCACTTATTCGATAAGTAAAAAAATTACGGGGATGCAGTTTTCTAAAGGGGGGAAGGATGTAACATCCCAAGTAAGTAAATAGTAATAGATTTTTATATCTATGTCTATTTAAGAATTAGATAGTGTTTTAGAGGCTTAAAATGAGAATAAATACAATCTAAATCATAGAATACACTAATATTTTTAAAAGATTATTTTACTACCTTTTGATGGAAACCCATTTTTAAATCTAACTATTGGCAATTTTATAATCTCTATTTGTCAAAATAAACTTATTCTTTAGAATTGGGACATTGAAATTTACTTTTGATAAGCTTTTGGTATTTTTCTGATAATGTTCATTTTTTAATGAATACTGAGAAATGTTGTATTTTAATTCAAAACCTCATTTAAATCTAATTTATTTATATGGTTAGATTATCCTTTTAATTGGTTTTAAAGTGTAATTAGAATATGTTTTTACCATTTAATCCAATAGTGGACATTAGAATTAATTTAACTTTGAAATTGGACATAAACAATTGTCGATCTTTTGATATGTATTGTTTCTTAAAAACACGTTATTTGTTTTGACAGGCGGGAATTAATTATAAAATTAATTAATGCAACTTATATGTTTTGAATTTGGTAAAATGAACATAATTTTTGAATTTGGAATATCAAATATAGCTTAGGGTAAATTTTTGGTATTGTTTTGAAAAACTTCAATTTTTGATGAATAGTGAAACCACTAAGTGGTAGTTAAAAAAAGGATTTTTCGTTTAAATGAAATTTTACCACTTCTGTGAATTTAATTTAAAAAATACAACATACATGGTTGTCATTAGGAATTAAAATATGGTTCAATGGGATGAAAATAATTTTTGGTGAATAGTAACTTTTGAGTTTTATTAACCGCGATTAGAGGTAATTAGGGTGATTTAAAGTAAAAATAATATTATAATAATATGAAATTACCTTGACACATGTCCTACCATTATTTTATGAGTCATAGACGCCCAAGAAAATACATGTGTCAATTTTTGGGATCCCATGGAGCCACTTGGGTAAGATAATGACATTAATACCTTTTATTTAAAGTAAAAATAAAAATATCACAAACATGTTTTGTTTTAGTAAAAAAATTCTTATATGGGGTTATACAAGTTATCTTTTCGACTATAAATATTCATTAGAAAGATAAAAAGATTTTATACAACATGGTAATTTTAATATAATTTTTAGACATTAAATACATAAAATTATTTATGACACAATGATGATGTAGTGTTTACGTCATTAATGAATAAATTAAATAAATAAGAAGATGAAGTTTTAAACAATATCCAACACTTGTACAATACCTATTGGAAGATTTTATTTCGAAAATTGGACACCTTATCCTCAACTTTAACGATTTTTGGAGCTTTATAAACCAAATTTCATTTTATAATAAAATAATAGTTTCAAGATTTTCAAAAGAGCCCCTCCTCTCCCTTATAAAAAGACCTCACTTCCTACCCATCTCTCACACTTCTCAAGCCCTTTGGATCGTCCAAACTATACTCAAATAAGCTCCCAATATCGCTCTATTAATCATAGAAGCCTTACCTTAGGCAGAAATCTCTTTAATAAACCCTTTTGGTTCAAACCAAGGAGAGTTACCTGATTTAAAGGTAATGTCTTCTCTTATGTTCTTTTGTTTTATTTTGCTTCTCCAACCCCCTAAACTCTTTTTATTACTTTCTTTTGTAACAATAACAGTATCTTAAATATAATAGGATTTTTTTATGAAAATTATTTGATTTACACTTACACACACCTTCGTCTAATGGTTAAAGAACATACTATTTTTGTGAGTGGCGAATTACTGCCTCACGAAATGATGATTGTTCAATCTTCTTTTAACACCTTTCATGGTGTACATTAAGAGGTAACTCTATTTATATATGATATATATTATGTATATGTTTTCCTTATGATTATTTATTTTTCATTTATGCCATACCTTTATGGTTTCCATTATGGGTAAGCGCGATAATTTCATTTTAGGAAGTGCGGACTACAGCCCCCTCAAAGTGATTTGATTCGTTAATGCCATATGTGGGACATATAAAGGATGGAGTTAATGATGTTATATATTATATTATACTATAATTATAATATACCTTTATATAATTATGATTTCATTCCATTAAATATGAAATAAAAATGAAATTAGCGTTCATGCGTATGTACGGCATACCGTCTCCATGAACAGTGTATTTCATTTCTTACCTCTAAATGTTATGTAATATTATAAATGCATGTATATAATATACATATATAATATATATGATATCTACATCATGAATATAATTTTGGATATAATGGATATTTTACCACATGAACAACTTTTAATTATAAGAATTTTATTTTTGACTCAAGTGCCAAGGAACGACAAAACGACCGTTATTAACTTAAATGATTACATAATGTTAATAACATGGTAATAAGTGATATAAAAGAATAATGAACTTGAAAAAGGTTCTTAATCAAGTAGAAATTAACACTAGTATATTAATGAGGAGATTAAATAACGATCGAGTCAAGTCGGACATGAGGTAAGGGACTTCGTCTTAATCTCCTTTCATTGAGGCATACTTCAATTTATATACGACCTTGTTTTATTAGTTGTATAATAAACCCTTTTGACTTTTAATTCAAAAGAAATATTTTTACATGAAGCATTTTACTAAACAACAAAAGGGAATGTTTTTGTCCTACGTATGCAGTGACAACGACTTCTCCACCGCCGTGACCATTATTTGAGTTTCGGCTTCCTCTACAAGCCATAACTTTTTTTTAAATGAAAAATAAATACCATGTTTTAATTTTATTTTATTTTGGTATTTAAAATGATTTTGATAATTTTTTTATTATATCAATGTTTTTTTTATATCTTGTGATTGAAATGTGGAAATGTTATGTTTCCTTTATGCATGTTTTATGTGATACGATTACGTTATGGTTCTTGGGAATTGTTTATGAAGACGGGTGGTTCCGTGATAAACTAAGGGCAGGTGAGCCTGAGATATCTCTCCAATGCATTGGGTAACGTGAAGGGTTTAAACTCTAAGGTTTATTCGAAGAGTTTTAGGTAATATACTGTAATGGGTATTCCAAACGTAACCATGAGGGTTACTCCCTACTTAAGAATGTTATGAATGCCTCAAGTTACCTTTATGTCTTATGTTTTCTATGAGTTATTCATAAATCTTATGATTTCATGAGGTATGTTAACATGATTATATTTTATGAATAAAGTATTATTTCATTTATTCTTATGTATACATTGACTAATGTTTACCTTCCATACTTTTATATCCCTTACTGAGCTTTTTATGCTCATCCCAAGGTTTTGAAATGTTTTTCACAGGTCAAGGGAAAGGTACATGATGTGATGATAGTGTTGATGAAGTGTCAAGAAATAATCCATTTTTTATTTTAAATATGTTTCCTTTGATGGTAAAAAATTAATACTGTCTTTGATGTAACCACCTTGTTTAAATGTGGAATGTAATGCATGATTTTTGATCTAATTCTCTAAAACTCTAAACCTGAAAAGATCCTCAATGTGTATTATTGAAATAACTCAAGATTAAGTAATTTTTAAGGATGGGGCCTTATAGTAACACTCTGATTGAACCTCAATGCATGGTTCATTGATAAAACTGCAAAGAACTAGGGAATCTTGAAAATTAGTGCCCTAAGTCAAGGGTTTTTTGAGGCAACCAACAACCTCCAAGGCAGTAAGGGAGAGCTTTTTCCATCACTACTGCCGAAGTGAACCCCGATAATGAAGTGGTGATAGGTATGCTTGTTATTCATTCAATAATAGTGAACATACTTTTTGATTCAGGTTCTATGCATTCTTTTATATCTCAAAATTTTAGTAGAACAATCCCAGCACCACCACAAATCATGGAAGTGAATATGTCGATGAGTACGGAAAATGGGGAAATCATTGTATACCATCAATATAACTCCTAACATATCATAATCTATGGATTTAACCTTCCATAGAAACTTTCCATACTCCCTATGGTGGAATTTGATGCAATTCTTTGCATGGATTGGATTTCCTTATATAGATCCAACATAAATTGCCATGAGAGGGAAATCAATCTCCATGTGGAGAATCAACCCCTGATTATTTACAAGTGCAAGGAGTAAGATGAATCTTCTTTAGCTCCATCATCTCAAGTATGGATATTACTGCCCTATGAGAACGTATATCTGGCTCAGATTATTGAGTCTAAGGAAGCAACCATCCTGGAAGACATGCCTATTGTGAGGGAATTTGCTGAAGTGTTTCTCGAGGAATTGTCTGGTCTTCCTCCTAGAAGAGATGTTGAATTATCAATTGATATTATACTTGGGGCGTTGCAAATATACAAGACTCTGTATATAATGGTTGTTGTGTATATTGAGGAGATAAAGAAACAACTACAAGAGAATCTAGATAATGAGTTTATATGCCCAAGTTCTTCACCATGGGGTGAACCAGTCCTCTTCGTCGAGAAGAAGGATGGTTCAATGAATCTTTGCATTGATTATCGTGAGCTCAACAAAATCACAATAAAGAACAAGTATCCTCTCCCACAAATTTATGAGTTGTTTGATCAGCTATGTGGAGCATAATACTTCTCCAAAAGGTGGATTTTCGGTCAGGATATTATTAAGTAAGAGTGAAGAAGGAAGATATCCCTAAGACTGCTTTTCATACAAGATATGGGTACTATGAATTCATAGTAATGCCTTTCAGACTCACTAATGCTCCAAAAATATTCATGGAATTGATGAATAGATTCTTTAGAGATTACCTTGACAAATTTTTGGTAGTCTTTATAGATGATATTCTAATATAATTAAAAACCAAGGAGGATCATGAGGAGTATCTAAGAACTATACTAGAGACCTTGTGGAAGGAGAAGCTCTATGAAAATTACAGCAAGTGTGAGTTCTGGTTGAAGTAGGTATCATTCTTGGGCCATATCATCACAAGCAATGGGATATCTATGGATCCCTCCAAAACAGATGCAATTGAGGGATGGTTGAGGCCAACATCGGTAACGGATATCTGTAGCTTCTTGGGGTTAGCTGGATATTATCAATGATTTGTGAGAAATTTCTCACGATTGTCCAACCCTCTTACAAAGATAACTTGGAAGGGAGTAAAGTTTTCTTAGAGTTATGAATGAGAATAAAGCTTCAAGGAGTTTAAAATGAGGCTTATCACTGCACATGTGCTCACTTTGCCCACCAGTGGAGAACTTTTTGTGGTATTCAGTGATGCTTCGAAGAAGGTCCTGGGATGTGTGTTGATACAAAATGACAAAGTCATTTCCTATGATTCAAGGCAATTTAAAGTTCATGAATATAACTATCCAACACATGAACTCGAGTTGGCTGCAGTGATCTTCGCTTTGAAAATTTGGCGACATTATCTTTTTGGGGAGAAGTGTGAAATATATATGGACCACAAAAGCCTCAAGTATATATTCACACAGAAAGAGTTGAACATGCGCCAATGAATATGGTTATATCTAATCAAAGACTATGACTTATCAATACATTACCACCCTAGGAAAGCAAAAAAGGTGGCGGATTCCCTAAGTAGAAAGGACCTAGTGATCCTATCATTAATGAGAATTTAAAAGGATTCAATCTTCTTAGATTTGATGAAAATAGACATGGGAATCATAAAGAAGGGAACATCATCAATCCTTTCACAAATTATTTCTCAACCATCACTTTTGGAAAGGATAAAGGATGCTCAAAAGGATGATGTGAGAATTCATGAAGAAGTGGAAGCTATCGGAAAAGGTAAATCTTCAGAGTTTAATGTTAATGAAGAAGTAATTGTGAGATTTTGGAAAGGACTATGTGTTCCATCAAGTCTAGAGCTGAAGAAGGAACTTTTGGATGATGCACATAGTTCAAATTTCTCTATTTACCCAGGAAACACAATGATATATTGAGATCTCTGAGATCATTATTGGTGGGATAATATGAATAAGGATATTGTTGAATATACATCAAAGTTCCTAGTGTGTCAGCAAGTGAAGGTTGAGTGGCAGAAGTCTAAGGGGATGATGCAACCATTGCCCATACCAGAATAGAAATGGGAGAACATCATCATGGACTTTGTCACCGGACTTCCAAAGACATCCAAAGGCAACAATGCAATCTGGGTTATTGTGGATCATCTTACAAAGGATTCACACTTAATTGTTATTTGAGAGGATTTCTTATTGGATCAACTAGCACAGATATATATCAAGGTAGTGTTAAGGCTGCATGGTGTACCACTATCTATTATGTTTGATTGAGATCCAAGATTCACCTCTATGTTTTGGAAGAGTATTCAACATGCTCTGAATACTAAACTGAACTTCAGTACAGCCTATCATCCTCAAACTGATGGCCAGTCTGAGTGGATTATCCAAACACTTGAGGAAATGTGGAGAGAATTATCAATGGACTTTAAAGGAGGATGGGATCAACATCTTCCTCTGGTTGAGTTCTCTTATAATAATAGTTTCCACTCAAGCATCCAAATGGCACCATATTAAGCCCTTTATGGGAAAAGGTGCAGAACACCAGTGTGTTGGGATGAGGTCTGTGAGTGTAAGCTGCTTGGACCAGAAATAGTCGAAGAAATGGTGGAGAAGGTGAAAATCATTCAACAGCATATCAAGGCAGCCTAAAGTTGATAGAAGAGTTATGTAGATAACCATCGACAAGACCTTGATTTTAAAGTTGGATACATGGTATTTCTACGCATATCTCCATGGAATAAGGTCATGAGGTTTGGAAAGAAAGGGAAGTTAAGTCCAAGGTACATCGGCCCCTTCGAGATTCTTGATCGTGTCGGGGTTGTGGCCTATCGACTAGCACTTCCACCTACCATGGACAAATTACATGATGTCTTTCATGTGTCCCTATTAAGGAAGTACATACCAGACCCTTCACATGTACTCTCTTCAGAGGTGGTACAGTTAGAGGATGATCTTTCTTATGAGAAGAAACCAGTGAAGATCTTAGATTGTAAAGAAACAGTTCTACGAAATAAGACAATTCCCCTCATCAAGGTGTTGTGGAAAAACCAAAAGTTTGAAGAAGCAATGTGGGAATCAGAGGAAATGATGAATTAGAGTTACCCAAATCTTTTTTAGTGTGGAAAAGGAAATTTTGAGGGCGAAATTTCTTAAGGGGGGGAGATTGTAACGACCCAAAATTTCATTAATGGAAATCCCTCTTGATCTAATTAATTGTCTCTTTATGTAAAATGTGTATATAAAATGTAAACTTATTTGGTTTTATGTTTTTGGATTTTGAAATAATGTTAATAATTGTGACCATTGCTAATATAATCATTGAACAGTGATCACATGATTAGTATAAATATAGGGCTTTAATAAATCCAATTTACTCAGACAAAGGAAGCGATGGCCTCATCTAGTAGACATGCCCCATACAAAGCCCATTTGTCAGAGATCAGAAAGGAATTTGCATCTTTGGGCTTCGCTCTTAACTAAGCCCAAGTCTAGCTAGAATATGTTAAGCTCTAGCAGGACTGCCTACGAGAGAAGTGGAAGTTGATAAAGATTACCATCTGAGCGATGTTATCTGAGCCACCCCAAGAGTCTGTCACCATCGCACACCTTACTCTTCGGTCTTATGTGGGTGTTATAAGGGGTTGTGTAACAATACCTTAGCACTATGGTTATGTACATTATTTTTGTATATAATAATGAATATACTTTCATTTTATTTTTATTACCTTGTAAATATTTTTTAAAGCACAAATAGTATTTTTAGTTAATGTTCAACTAAGAAATCTATTTTGATGAATTAATGGATTTTTGAATTAAATAATATTTTAATAAAATATTATTATTATTATTAAATTAATTTTTATTAAATATAAATAATTGTATGATTTTAGGAATGCAATTGGAATTTTTATTAAGTTTTGAAAGCAATTTTTGTCAAAACCCATGAATTTTCGATAAACGTCGATTTTTATTTTAAAAGTGAAAATTAACATATTTAAAAAATTATTTAGATAAGTAGTGGGTCATTTATGTGATTAATTCGACAACAATGGATATGAGGAATGAAAATTATTATTGTAAAAGAACATTACAATTTAATGGTTTGAATCCGAAAAAGTTATGGAAATATTAATAAAATATGTAAGATGAATTTTGATTAAATAAAATTATTTATGGATATAGTATGTGAAAAAAACTGAGATTTAATGGGAATGGTTTTCAATATTTAAACATAGAGTGCACATTAAGGGGACTTCAATATTGAGATAACGGAGATTTTTTGGTACCTAATGATTGATGTTCATTGTTTTTGAAGAACTAATAAAAACTATTTTTAATATTCTATAAAAATAATATGAATATCATACCTAGTTATAGAAAAAAGGAGCTCATATTTATTACAGGATTCAATGAAATATCTGATTTTGATGGAATTATGAATATCGATGGAATTCCATTTACATGTAAATCTTGTTAATGGAAATTACTAGGAGTAATTATTTAAACTATAGTATGAAATTATCATATTTTATAGTATTAGTTTCATAACAATTTGATTGAGTGGATTTCAATGAATCATCTTTACTTTTTTTAAACTATACACATTTATAATTTGAGAATTATTGTGCATTAAAATTAATTTCAATAGAGAATTGATTTTTCAGATTATAGTGTAAAATAATATATTTCTATAATAATATTGAAGCTAATAATAATTGAATAAGAATTTTTTTAATCATTATACTAATGTGTAATGAAGGAATCAAAGATATTGTCCACTGAGTGAGTAGTTAGTCAGATTGAAATATTATAAAGATATTTCTTATTTGAATGGAGTTCCCATGAAAATATATTCTATTTAACAAAAATATAATGCAGATGAGGTATTTTGGGAACATTATAACATCTTTATGTGTATGATCCATTTAGGTATCATAATATGGTTGAACGAAGTAAAAATATGGTGTTTTCATGTGTTTTAATTTCAATATCATTTATTGATATTATGTGATAGTGAAATTGACGGAGGATAAAAGATAACACATGATCCTTTTTATGAGGGAACAATATTCAAAAAACTGATAATGGTTTGTGTTAATAAAATATTAAATATTATATAACACTAACTCATTATCCACTCACCCTCATAAGGTTCCTCATGACCTACATCATATTCAATTTTTCATAATTATTGGACATTAATTGTTAAAATATTTTTTGAATTTTACTTTTACCATATTCATCACATTTAATGAATTTGTCATTATAGAATCAAAAAAATATATTTAAATATTTAAAACTAGTAGATTTTAATTTAGTTTCAATTTTTTTACTTATCTCAATGATCTCTCCATCTAGGGATTCAATACTTTATCATTTTCCCTTATGGAAGAGTTATTCATCAATAATGTTTTCACCACAATATTGTAGTAAATATTAATAATTTCAACCAATGATTTTTTTTAATGTTTTATTCTCTATAATATTCTCAAAATGTGTGTTTTGGGATCATTGTTGGTTAATAGATTTAAAATTGTCCTTAAAAATTTGACCAATTATCATATTCACCATCAATTGTATGCCCAATTCATCAAGAACTCCTTGTCCTTATCCTTCATATCGATAACTCTACATGATTCATTTTTTCCCATTTTTTATGTTGATATCTTTACACCATATCCCACAAAAAAATATTTATATTACATTTCCACTTTTTTATACATTTCTAAATTATATTTAATATTTTTCTCCATTAGAGATGAATCTCATATATTGGTTGTCATTATTAAAATTATTTATTGATTTAATGTTTCATATTAGAGGAAATATATTTATTATTCTTATATGCAATCATTCATTATATCATTAACTAATTACTTTTTAGGACACATTTATATTATATTCTAAACTATTCCATAGTTGATACATTTCAATAGAATCATTTCCTCAAATATTATTTTCCATTAATTAAATTTTCATTCTATGAGTGATAAGAAATTATAATTCATACCTTATTATCCATAATCATCACAATAGATATTCATTTTTTCAATAATTTATAATTTCATATCCATATATGTCTTTCCCAAATAACCCTTTATATTTCACATATAACTCATAAAAAATGAACTAAATAACTAGTCTTAGAGTGATATATATACAAGATTCCGTCTTCATGAACTTCTAAAATTGTACTAACCAAAAGTAGAAATATATTTAAGATAATATTCAAAATATCAACATCATTTATCAAAACATTTTGTCTATCGATATATCCAACAATCTCAAATATGTGTTTAAAGAAATCATCCATGTTCTAACTCATATATAACTTCAATTTGTTGAATTTAATATGAATCACTTATATAAATAACAAATTAAAAATGGTTTCCACTTTTTATATGTTTTATATATTATTAATATTTGTTTTTTAGATATTAAAGTCATCACCTACATGTAGATTTTATTTTCTATCACTTCAAATGTGGAATTTCCTTCCACTATATAAACTTTTATAATTTATTATCAATTTATTTAAAATACATATTAATAGGATCATTGAAATATATTTTTTATATAATTGGTGTATAAAACATCATATAAAGGATATCATAGAGGATAAATAAAATGCTTTTTATTTAAATGATAATTTTTACAAGAATACAATGGTACTCTCATCATGTTCATTATATTTCAACTTCAACAATATACTTAACATTGTTTCTCCCAAAAATCCCCTAGGTTCAGATACAATATGTCCTAAACACTATAATATGGTGTGAATAAGGGTGTTAAAACATTATTATTCTAAAAAATCATTTCCATGCAATGTAATGAACAAAAATATACTTTTAAAACATATGGGGAATCCATGACATCCAAATATAAAGAATAATTTTGATTATAAGAGGGTTTTCCATGAATCAACTAAATAGAAAATGTCTATGGATAAAAAATGATGATGTGTATTTATACAAATAAATTAACTAATTTATAATCATGATTAATGCGTTTTTGGTTATTCTCATTATCAAAACCAAGGGTGACTAATTCCTTATATCGATAAACTCAATGATTCTTGATATAGTCTCACTAAAATTTTAATATATGGGATACTAAAAATGAATGATTCAAATAAAATAAATAAATAATAGATTATATATTTATCATTATCTCTATAATCATGATTAAAATCATGTATTAATATAATTTGTAAACTATTTAAAATCCCAAAAATATTAATAAATATCCATGTTTGTTTTATTTTTTTCTATAGTGTTACTGTTTAATTAATAAAATCCTTAGAGTTAATATCTATAATATATTCATAAAACATTTTCCCTCATAATATGTTATATGTCTTCACCTTCTTCGATTCTGACAATATCCATTATAGATAATTCATTTCTTCCAAAAATTCTCATATCTTTCCATAATTTCAAATATGAACAAATATTTATAATCATTAAATGTTTTGAAATACAAATCATGCCCTTTTCTATTATGTCATGATTTCATCTAAATTATTATAACTCTTAAAACAAGGCCTAAAAAATATATATCTCTGGGAAAATCATTTAATTTTCTTCTTTGAATCTCTTAATCTATACCTCACCATGTAATTATCATCTGCAAAACATGATGTGTTTGGATTTTTCATTGTTATAGAAATAAAAAAAATTAATCTCAAAATAAATATAATTTTATATGGATTTAAACATATCCACTCTTCTGATTTCTCTAAATAATGAAGAAAACACCCATAATTTAATCACAAACTCTTTTGGTTATGAACTCTAGAAAATACATTTCTTCAATATGATCGAAACCATAATTTGGTTTTAGGATCTTACATATTTTTTAACCATCCATGGGAACCAAAACCACAACATTCTTTTCTAAATCCTAAATATTTATCATTTTATTATAAATTAAAGTACATACCATGATGTATTTTTTTCAATCCATGGAATTAAGTTATTTTTTATAACTTATTATAATTTTTTTTCCTATCATAATTATATTCTCTCAACTATGACATGTTTTGGGTAACCGTGAATTTTAAAATCCTCATGGATCCCTTAACATATAAAATTCATAATGATTTTTTGATGATCAGAAAACACATCTTGTAAATTGTATCATAACCACACTATTTTCTTTATAACCATTATATATTCTATGTTACTATGAAATAGTGTTCTGGTATGGAATAAAAATATCTTCATTCTTCATTAAAACATCATTATGCTCTATAAAACATCATATCATGTCATATATAAACCCTAATGATAAAAATATAGTAATTATATTAAACTATAAGCATTCATCATGAATAAACATGTTTGGTAAACATTACCTCCATCATTATTCTCTTGAATAAATTCAATTCTAGAATGATCTCATATAACATTAAATAATAATGAAATACAATTTTTTTTTAGAATGATTAGCACACATGAGTCACATAGATGAATATAACATGATTTAGAATATCAATATCAACCTTTTTATTTTTAATTAATAATCCATACTTGAATACCAATAAAATAAGATAAAAACATATATCATATCAAAAAATTAATTTTAACATATATATTAAATATATAATAGTTAGATATAATATATGATAATTTTAAATAGCCTAGTTAAAATACACAAGGACATTAACTATTATTTTGAAGACTATGTCACTAAATAGTATCATTATTCAACTAAACACCTTCATTAATACATAATAGAACAATCGTAAAATGGTAATACTTGATGGATTTATAATAATAGTAAAATTAAAAAATCAAAGGTTACTCATATGGTGGGAATGTTTTTAGGTTATTGAAGATCCCTAGGATTGTGAGAACAACTAATATGGGGTGAATCAATAGAGATCATTCATAATTTTTATTCTCTTGAATCATACCCCTTAAACATGTTAGGGTTTTTGACAACATAAAATTTATATAAAAAACTCACAATCTTGAAAAAATAATTGTAATGTAAGGTACAAATGATTAATATGGTATTCCATAAGTATTGGTGATTACATATTTTCATGTTCAATCCTTACAATTCTTGATGATTATATATGATATAATGTGAATACAGTGAGCCAATTACTATTATAATATTTATTTCTCTCAAGGGGAAATTATGCTGGCTCCCACGAGTTAGAAATATTTCTTATGTAACTGGTCCATAACAACAAAAGAGACATTATTACATAGTTCACTATAAGTTGATCCAGAAAAATCATCATCAGATGAATCCATCTAGATTATCTGTCTAGTGAACCATTACACATCATTAGGTATACTCCTCCCAATGTTCCTCACCAAACTATATATGTTTTATAAGAATTATCTCAAGGAAAAAAATTTACACCTCAAAATCTGTTCAGAATATACATCCAACAGAATATTTGATTGATATCTCTAACCAATAAAATTATATGATAACTTTGATATATATCTCTATTTGGATCCCTATATTGAAGCTTATATATAATTAATCTAGTCATTATCCTCTATTATTCAACCAAATTTGTTGAAACTATCACAACTAGAAAAACATTATTGTATCAACACTTTAATAAGATTGAATAGTATTTTATTTATTTTTACCACCATGGTGTACTTGAAACGTGTTTTATATGTTAATTCATAGGATAAAATTAAGAAACTTTAATTAATTTTTCAACTTAATGAAAAATACAATTTTAAAACAAATTCAGACATCAATTTAACTTGGGGCTACTCAACACATCAAAAAAATCCATGATGATTCTAGGAAAACCAAATACTTGTAATATTTATTTGATCTTATCAAATATTTTATGGATATTAATCAAAGATAATTTTATATTTTAGATAAGGAAATTTTGAGATAATATAAAATAATCACCTTGTTAATGGATTTAAAATCTTAAGGTAAAGGATATAAGAACACCATCCGATGAATGTTTGATCGGTACATAGTTTCTATGTATGGTAAACCACTATTTTTTCTCTATACAGTTATTTATTCTATTTAGCCTATCTCAATCGGATCCTCATTTAATGATGGGTTGGAAATATTATTTCTATTGTATCCAACCTCTAAAAAAACTCCATGGGTAACATGGATGAAAATACTCAACCTAGTTCAACATCTCAGAATTGTTCATCTGATAACATCACAAATTTGTATCTGATGTGTTTCTATTTATTGAATTTTTTTTTGAAAATATAACATTCCAAATTCATTTTATTGGGCCTAATGATTGTTTATCTTTGATTTCTTATACACTTACATAGACTTGTATATCCTATATACTCAATCAGATTCCTTTTATATATTAGCATCATCTTTATACACCTCATCTATTTGGCCACCTCACCTAACTCTATGTGATTCCCTAAACTCATTGATAGTTTGAATAAATTTTTTATAATTATAAATTATTCCTTCATAAAATAATTTTCTATCTATTTATATTGACTTTATGTTTTTTCTCACTTTATTTTCTAATTATAACTCCCCTACTTCATCTGGTATTCAAACATCAACATTATACTACTTCATGAAAAAAACTCTTCTCACAACATTGTACTTCCTTGAAAAAATTAAACCTAAACCTTAATTTTTTATTTATTAATGTACTAATTTACCTTTTTTATTCAGTTACATTTTTAATTTTCCATCCAATGATATTGTGAATGTTAAATATTATTTCTTGAAATTAAACTTCCTAGAAATATCCATCAAATGAATTCATCCCTTTTCCATCAGATGCAACTGTTGTACTCCAACCTGCTTGTAAGAATGTGTACAAATTTAGCTTGAATTATGAGAATCATCATGATGTTAGTATCTTTCATATAAATAGGTAGTCATTTTACCATCTGTAGATATATAAAATATTTTTTTTAATGAATTTTTTTATTCTCTCTCCCTTTAAGGAAAGAATCCAAATGATTATTGGGGATCGTACTTAAAAAATTTATGATGTCATTATTGGATGACGAACATGTATTTTTATCAAGAAAAAATTAAACCATTATATTAAATTAAATTTGGTAAAAATTAGAAATTTTAGAGTTTTTTGAAATATACCAAAGAATAACAACTCCATTGGAAACATTATCTTTAATGAAATGATACAAAATATCAATGTAATTTGACTATAAATATTGTACAAGGTTTTTCAAAATATCAATGTCACTTTAATTTTATTAATGAATAATCAATGGTTTTATAATATTCACTCTCAAATCATCCATCTGAATTTTCATCCACAGAATTTTGGTAAAATAATGGGTGGTGAAAACAATTTATTCTTCCATTATAGTCAATGTGACAGAATATTATTTCAGACTTTCCAAGATTAAAAAAATTCTACCAAGAATGTAGTTCCTCATGATGTTGAATTTATACCATTATAATTTTTATCCCAATAAAAAAAATATTATCAATAAATGTTCAGGTTAGAATTTATTTTATACAACACACCATAAGATAGTGCCCCATCAACATAACTAATTATTTTTTTTCTAGAAGTATCAATTATTCCTTCAGATAAATTTGAAATCATGGTGAAATGTAATAGAATATATGATATCTATCATTTATACTTTAAGATAGAGTAATACCCATTCAACTTCTAGAAGTATTTCTTAATCACACATTTCCTAGCTTCATATTTACTCAACTTTACACTAATAGAGACCTGTGTAGGAAATAATTTTGATTCATCCAAGAAAATATTCTATAACGACTCTTGGGAATAATTTTACGATGATAGAATGACATATATTTATTTCTATTTATCATTTAATCATTGAATTAATTTTAACTCTATAAGCATTGACATTTAATTTTTTTTTCATTTTATCGTTAAATTATTGACATATTTATCCCTAGAACATGAAAAAATTATATGTTAAATTTTAATAATTATGATAAGGGTACCTGTGTTCACTACCATAACATACATATTTCTATAAATATTTACATTATAAAAGTTTTATTATTTCATAAAACATTTCTGTTATGAGTACTATACATAAGGAGACTATTTCAACCCATGTTATTCATATAATGCACCATGGTTCAATATTTATTAATTAAAAACCCACTAGGTTGAGAAATATATTTAAATTAATGAATTTTTCTTTTTAATAAATCATACATAATTTTCATATAATAGGCTTTATAATACTAATGTATAAAAACTAAAAAGAACATTGTTATATTTTTTATATCTCATGGTATGAAAAAATTATTCTTTATAATCTACACCTTCCAATTATAATTACCAATTTTAAATAAGTATTTACTTATTTGTTTACATTTCTCTATGTTTATTGAATTTATTTATAAACAAACACTTTATTCCTATAATATTATTTATTATTGGTTGGGGAAAAAGATCACATGTTTCATGTTTTTCAATATCATCTAACATTTCATGTATCATAATTATCCACAAATTATATTGAGCTAAATTTGACATGGATTTTTATTTTACTTGTGAGGTATGTGATGTTTTATTCTAAAATATAAAATTTATACAATTATGAAATGCATCTTTCTGATTTATATTGATGTTATCTATTTAAACTTATGTTTTAAAAGATCAAAAAATTAGATATATTTTTTCGAACATACGTTCTTTATCAAAATACTGATATATGTCACAGTATACAGTGTTAGGTGTGCATTCAACTTCCCTATTATCTTCTTTAGATGACAAAATTATATATTTAACAAAAAAATCATTATATTCTTAACCATGTTTGGTTAAGGAAGTATTATCTTCATTAACTATAACATTATAATAATTCACTAAATTTTATAGTTGTTTATTCCAATATTTCTAAATTATTATGTTGGATGAATATCCAAAAAAATTATATCTTCTATTCTTTCATCAATCACTCCAATATCATGATTTTTTATCATTATTAAGAAATTAATGCCAATATCTATGAATTATTTTACTAAAAAAATTATTATACAATATCTCATAGAATATTATTTTTTACTCTCAACATAATGAAAAAATTCATTCAACATGAAATGATGCACTTATAGATTCTCTCAAAAATAATTTAACATGTTTATATTCCACAATAATATTTCTTACTATCTTTACCAATATTTAATTTTTTGTTTTCTATAAAAAAAACTTTTATTGTGGAGTATAGGGAGAACTGTATTGGTTTCGAATTCCATATTTTTATATTTATAAATAAAATTAATTTTTTCTTTACTACTTTACATTTTTACTTTTTATCATCAATATATAAACACCTAACTCTATTTTAACTTACCTTAAAAAACATATGACCATCTTTAAATACACAAATTTATGTTTCATAAATAATATCTTTTAAATCCAATTGAAGTTATCAATGAATGTTGTAATGTATAAATAAACTTGTTTTGATTGATGGAACATTGGAAGAAAAAAATCAAACTAAATGAACTAAATATTTCATGTGGATTCGATTTCAACTTTATTTGTTTTGTTAATAATCATATTCCCCTTATAGAAAGTTATTTAAAATGTATTATCTTTCTGCATCAATTGTGGAATGATTTTTAAAAAATCTTCCATATTATTTTTTTTCTAAAATTCTTAATATGATATCCAATTATTAAATGCCACAAATTATTTTAATATTGAGAACTTATATATCATGAGTTTAAAAGATCTCTAATATGGAAAAAAATTCCACACATTGTGTCTCCATTAGTAATAGGTTTTTAAAATTTCAATATTATGGTTATAAAAAAATATTTGGTGAATATTAATGTAATACCCTCAGTAAAATATAGAATAATAGATAATTATTTGTGTTTGACCCCATTAATATAAATAAATTATATGGATTTTAGTTTCGAAGGGTTATTTTTTATACTTCACATTCCTTCAATTTTTAAATAACATTCATTTTATATAGAAAATATTCCTCAATCACATTATTCAATAGCAATCAGTACCTATTTGTATGTTGTCATATGTGATGAAGAATTGCAATCATGAATTTAAGGTTTGTTTATTTTTCTATCTTTTAGAGTTTCTTAGAAAAAACTAAAGATATTCAATAAATTTTTTATTTACAACTTCCATTTCATTCCAATAATAGGAAACTTGTCCTTGAGGTGTTGTTTTATATTATATAGCATAGTATTCTAGTTGGATGTATCTTCCAAAAAATATCCTCCACGAAATCTAATTGGTTTTGTATTGGAAACATCCAAGTATCTAATGATTTTTCCATTCCTTCTCCCAACAACATAGGAAATTTACATTATTTTTGAACCATTAATTAATAGTTATTCATTCCTATACCTATAGATAGATATATTGTTCCAAAAATTATAATACATTGTCCCCTATATACCATGTCACCATTAACATACACTAAATATTTATCTTTTTGTAGATGTAGGATATTATCTTATTGAAATTTTGATTAGGTTTATGAAAAATGTTTTTATTTTTTACTCATATAATGGTGCATCATTCTTATGGGGGATTTTTTTTGATGTGATATTTTTTAAAAGTTGTTTCCTAATTTAATATTTTCCAACGTTTTTTCAAAAAACTGCATATTTATAAATATCATATAAACATTTATGTCTAGTTGATATAGATGTTTCCTAATTATTTTGATGATTTTTTGTAGTAGCTTAATATTTTTCTTCCATTACATCTAAATTCTTTCAAAACTTTCTTCAAATATTCATTATCTATAATCTACCTTATGAAAGATAATATGATTTTTAAAAACCTCATCTTCCTTAGTAAAAATTTTCATACTAAGACTTTATATCATCATTCCTTATTCAGTGAATTTTAATATTGTTGCTCCTAATATCCTCAATGTACATATATTCCTTTTTATAAATTTATTCCTTTCCCACAATCCTTTTCTTAACTCTTTTCTTATAAATTCAAATATATTTCTTGATTATTGTTTTTTTAAGACATTCTAAATGTTCTGATCTTAGAGGATATTCGTTGTTGGTTTCTTCAACTTCTAATTAATTAATTTTTTAGGAATCAAACTTTCTCTAAATTTTTACATAGAATGTGCTGAACTTCTCTAGAATTTAATCACCTAATAAACTACTCTCTCTAGAGATTATATTCAATGGTGTTACTCAATATACATCTTTTTATCTACTTAATGAACTTTTTCTTATTTCTAGTGTATTTTGTATCTTCTATTGATGTTTTTTTATTAATTATAACATGGTTTTTATTTAGAATAGTATTTATGATCTATAGATTTATTATTAGGAAAACTCATGGAAAATTTCTGAATTCTTCTACACTAAAATTGTTTAATTGATATTTTTGCTCTATATTTTACTATACCTCTCTAATAATTTTTGGAGATATGAGAAATGTTTATTTAATTATATTCATCCTCCAAGGTATCTTATAAATAACTAAGACCATTATATCATATGATCAAAACCATGGATTTTATTCTTTCTCATCGCTTAAAATTTGATTTCATCCTTGATCGTGATTTCGAATGCTTGATTTTCCACATCTCATTTTTAATACGATTTGTATGTAACTTACTAATAGATAAATAATCATTTTATTTAATTGTATAATATTTATGATAAACATTTCATGATAGTAATAAATTAATTTTATTACAAATTTAGAGTAATCCAAGATATCTATGAATCTTCTAATGTTTTTAAGAGCATCATTTAATCTGGTGAAGTACTAATAAAAAATTTCATCATCATCAATTCTAATTTCTTAAAATAATCTTTTTCTAGATTTTTTGTTTTTATTCAAATAAATTAATATTTCCCATGAAGATAATTCCATTTTTTCCCATGTTTCTATAATTTTTTCGAAACCCATCACCTTCATAGAATTATATTCAGGTATATATATATAAGAAGATCATTATATACAACCCAACTACCTCAATATTTATTTTTTTGAATAATGCCATATGATTACCTTTATTAATGGGTGGAAACCCCACTTTAGTTACATTAATTACCTCCATGCCATGATATAGAAGATATGGTATCATTTATTTTTTAAAACCATGATAATTTCATCCATTAAAGGTAAGGATACATCCTATAATAACAAAGTTAAAATTTTACATGATAATAATGATTCAGTTGAATCCTATAC